>JALGAY010000008.1:1824120-11824120 GCA_029207805.1 Tribolium confusum | reverse complement strand
CACGTTATATTCATCTAATAATTGTTAGAGTGTGTCTATATTTAGATGAATTTTATGGCGCAATAAAGGAATTAACTTTTGGGTCCCTTACTGATAAAGAAACCCCAGCCCCTGAATTTTAAGTAGATTGTAAAGGTCTGGCGCGTGGCACCCTTCGAGAGACTACCTGATCGCTTCGGTAATAATAGAGTTTACTTCATTTTACAATCACCTTTATTAAATCCTTCGTAAACTAGTTTGTAAGTCAAAACCATAAAATTCTTCCAAATATAGACAAATAATATAATTACCTCTGAAAGTTGTTTAAAGAAAGTATATATGCAACTAGCTGTACAAACTTTTCTGTATTATAAGTTGCCTACATAATTACAAAACATTTTTAACTTAATAATTACTAAAATTCTTCAACAAAATAATTTTTTACGTTAATTTAATAATCCTTTATTCTGTTTACCGATTTGCTCATCTAATTAATTCAAAAAGGTCTTGTATAAAAGCAAACAAAGCGTTAATTCTAATTATACTCCATAAAGATAAGAGCACAAGAACGTCCTGCACTCAATAAATAAACTAGATGTTTTATCAAGACGATAAATCAACCATGTAAAGTTCCACACATGGTTACTCCTATCAGTAAATTACACCAAATGTCTGTTCTGATTCAAATCGTGAATTTGTATCAGTAAACACATAAATATACACCCGTTATCCTGTACAACACTCAACAAAAATGCCAAGAAATATTTTTTTTATTTTGTGGATTTTAATTTTTACACATATAACTGAAGAGAAAAAATTTCCAAAAGGATTTAAATTGGGGGTGGCAACGGCTTCGTATCAGATTGAAGGCGGCTGGAATGCAGATGGTCAGTATTTTAATTTTTTTATTTTAGCCGACGTTTTGTTTTATTGCTTAAAAGCTTCTTCAGGTCTTAAATTTTGTACAGTTATAGCTCTAAAAACGTTTTTAAACATAATAAAGCAAAACGTCGGCAAAAATTAATCTATAATTTAATTAAAAATTATAACTAATTACACAATAATTAAAATTAATTAATTAGATAAAGGAAGAAGTGTTTTACAACACTTAAGTTTTTTCAGAGCTCAAGTTTTGTACAATTACAGTCCTCAAGAACCAATTTAACATAATAAACTAAAATATCGACAAAAATATTCTGTTTAAATTAATTTAATTAGTACATAATTTAAATTAATTAATTAGAAAAAAGACAAAGTGTTTTAGAACACTTAAGTTGCTTTAAAGCTTTGAGAGTTTTGTACAATTACAGTCCTCAAGAAACTTTTTAACATAATAAAGCAAAATGTCGTCCAAAATTCTGTTTAAATTAATTTAATTATTACATAATTAAGATTAATTAATTAGGTAAAGGACCAAGTGTTTGGGACACTTTAACCCACACCCATCCCGAATTAATAGCCGACCATCAAAATGGTAATATTGCGTGTGATTCGTACCATCAATGGCAGGAAGATATCAAAAATTTGAAAGATCTAAATGTGGATCACTACAGATTTTCCTTATCCTGGCCTAGGATTCTACCAAATGGTTTTTCAAATTACATTAATCCTGAAGGAGTCAAATACTACAACAATTTAATTGATGCTCTTATTTCAAATAAAATTGAACCAATGGTAACGCTACACCATTGGGATTTGCCACAAAGTCTTCAAGATTTGGGTGGATGGACTAATCCGTTAATTGCGGATTATTTTAAAGATTTTGCTGAAGTCGCGTTTCGTATCTTTGGAGATCGAGTGAAATACTGGATTACAATAAATGAACCTGCAAGTATTTGTGTGGATGTTTATGAATACGATGTTGGTGCTCCAGCTTTTGTAAAATCGCCAGGAATTGGGTCTTATTTATGTGGGAAAACTATACTGTTGGCACATGCTAAGGCTTTTAGACTCTATGAGAAAAAATTTAGGGCTTTACAGAAAGGTAATTTGGAAAGTTTAGGGTAAATTGTTATAAGGAGTTTTAGGCAAAGTCGGGATAACAATTGATTCAATTTGGGGAGAGCCTAAAAGTAATAAAAGTGAGGATATTGAAGCAGCAGAACGGGAAATGCAATTTGGGGTAGTTATAATTTAAAAAGTGTTAGATGAGTAAACAGTAATCTCTAAGGTACAAACTGCTATTAACTAGAAATGACAGTTAAGTTAAATTAACTCTTTTCAAAATTAAATAAAAATTAAATGCTGCAGGCGAGGTTTTATTAAAATTGGGCACTGTTTCTTAAAAATCTAAAATAGTTTTACAAAATACGGAATTCGCTGACGACATTTTACTAAAATTAGAAGCCGCAGGCAACAGTTTTATTAAAAATGAGAACCGTTTTTAAAAATTTTAAAACAGTTGCATAAAATACAGAATTCGCAAACGACATTTTATTAAAATTAGAAGCCGTAGGCAACAGTTTTATTAAAATTAGGAGCTCTAGGCGACAGTTTCATTAAAATTGAAAACCGTTTTTTAAGAATTTAAAACAGTTTTATAAAATGCAGACATTTTATTAAAATCGGAAGTTGTAGGCGACAGTTTTATTTAAATTGGAAAACCATTTTTTAAAAATTTAAAACAATTTTCTAAAACACAAGATTTGCAGACAACATTTTATTAAAATTAGGAACTGTAAGCGACAGTTTTATCTAGATTGGGAACCGTTTCTTAAACATTTAAACTGTTTTATAAAATACAAAATTTGCAGACGGCATTGTATTAAAATTAGGAGCTGTAGGCGACAGTTTTATTAAAATTGGGAACCGTTTCTTAAGAATTTAAAACAGTTTTATAAAATACTAAATTCGCTGACGACATTTTACTAAAATTAAGAGCTGTAGGCAACAGTTCTATTAAAATTAGGAACTGTTTCTTAAAATTATAAAACAGTTTTATAAAATACGAAAATCGCAGACGACACATTATTAAAATTAGAAGCCGCAGACGACTGTTTTGTTAAAATTGAGCACTGTTTTTTAAAAATCTAAAATAGTTTTACAAAACACGAAATTTGTTGTCGATATTTTACTAAAATTAGGGGCAGCAGGTGACAGTTTTATTAAAATTAAAATCCGTTTAATAAAAATTTAGAACAGTTTTATAAAATACAAAATTCGCAGACGACACCGTATTAAAATTAGAAGTCACAAATGACAGTTTTATTAAAATTATAAACCGTTTTTAAAAAGTGTAAAATAGTTTTATAAAATAAAAAATTCACAGACAACATTTTATTAAAATTAAGAGCCGCAGGCGACAGTTTTATTAAAAATGAGAACCGTTTTTAAAAATTTTAAATCAGTTTCATAAAATACGGAATTCGCAAACGACATTTTATTAAAATTAGAAGCCGTAGGCAACAGTTTTATTAAAATTGGGAGCTCTAGGCGACAGTTTTATTAAAATTGAAAACCGTTTTTTAAGAATTTAAAACCGTTTTATAAAATGCAGACATTTTATTAAAATCGGAAGCTGTAGGCGACAGTTTTATTAAAATTGGAAAACCTTTTTTTAAAAATTTAAATCAGTTTTCTAAAACACAAGATTTGCAGACGCCATTTTATTAAAATTAGGAACTGTAGGGGACAGTTTTATTTTGATTGGAAACCGTTTCTTAAACATTTAAAACAGTTTTGTAAAATACAAAATTTGCAGACGGCATTTTATTAAAATCAGGAGCTGTAGGCGACATTCTTATTTAAATTAAAAACTGTTTCTTAAGAATTTAAAACAATTTTATAAAACACAAAGTTTGCAGACAACATTCTATTAAAATTAGAGGCTGTAGACGACAGTTTTATTTAAATTGGAAACCGTTTCTTAAAAATCTAAAACAATTTTATAAAATACTAAATTCGCTGACGACATTTTACTAAAATTAAGAGCTGTAGGCAACAGTTTTATTAAAATTAGGAACTGTTTCTTAAAATTATAAAACAGTTTCATAAAATACCAAAATCGCAGACGAGACATTATTAAAATTTGAAGCCACAAATGACAGTTTTATTAAAATTAAAAATCGTTTTTTAAAATTATAAAACAGTTTTATAACATACGAAATTTGCAGACGACATTTTATTAAAATTAAAAGCTGTACCTAAGCGACAGTTTTATTAAAATTGGAAACCGTTTCTTAAAAATCTAAAACAGTTTTATAAAATACTAAATTTGCTGACGACATTTTACTAAAATTAAGAGCTGTAGGCATCAGTTCTAATAAAATTGGGAACTGTTTCTTAAAATTATAAAACAGTTTCATAAAATACAAAAATCGCAGACGACACATTATTAAAATTAGAAGCCGCAGACGACAGTTTTATTAAAATTGAGCACTGTTTTTTAAAAATCTAAAATAGTTTTACAAAACACGAAATTTGTTGTGGATATTTTACTAAAATTAGGAGCAGCAGGCGACAGTTTTATTAAAATTAAAATCCGTTTATTAAAAATTTAGAACAGTTTTATAAAATACGAAATTCGCAGACGACACTTTATTAAAATTAGAAGTCACAAATGACAGTTTTAATAAAATTATAAACCGTTTTTAAAAAATGTAAAGTAGTTTTATAAAATAAAAAATTCGCAGACAACATTTTATTAAAATTAGAAGCCGCATGCAAAAGTTTTAATAAAATTAGGAGCTCTAGGTGACAGTTTTATTAAAATTGAAAACCGTTTTTTAAGAATTTAAAACAGTTTTATAAAATGCAAACATTTTATTAAAATCAGAAGCTGTGGGCGACAGTTTTATTAAAAGTGGAAAACCATTTTTTAAAAATTTAAATCAGTTTTCTAAAACACAAGATTTGCAGACGACATTTTATTAAAATTAGGAACTGTAGGCGACAGTTTTATTTAGATTGGAAACCGTTTCTTAAACATTTAAAACAGTTTTATAAAATACAATATTTGCAGACGGCATTGTATTAAAATTAGGAGCTGTAGGCGACAGTTTTATTTAGATTGGAAACCATTTCTTAAATATTTAAAACAGTTTTATAAAATACAATTTTTGTAGACTGCATTGTATTAAAATTAGAAGCTGTAGGCCACAGTTTTATTAAAATTGGGAACCGTTTCTTAAGAATTTAAAACAGTTTTATAAAATACAAATTTTGCAGACGGCATTTTATTAAAATTAGGAGCTGTAGGCGACATTCTTATTTAAATTAAAAACTGTTTCTTAAGAATTTAAAACAATTTTATAAAACACAAAGTTTGCAGACAACATTCTATTAAAATTAGAGGCTGTAGACGACAGTTTTATTAAAATTGGAAACCGTTTCTTAAAAATCTAAAACAATTTTACAAAATACTAAATTCGCTGACGACATTTTACTAAAATTAAGAGCTGTAGGCAACAGTTTTATTAAAATTAGGAACTGTTTCTTAAAATTATAAAACAGTTTCATAAAATACAAAAATCGCAGACGAGACATTATTAAAATTGGAAGCTGCACACGACAGTTTTATTAAAATTGAGCACTGTTTTTTAAAAATCTAAAATAGTTTTACAAAACACGAAATTCGTTGTCGATATTTTATTAAAATTAGGGGCAGCAGGCAACAGTTTTATTAAAATTAAAAACCGTTAATTAAAAATTTAGAACAGTTTTATAAAATAAAAAATTCACAGACAACATTTTATTAAAATTAAGAGCCGCAGGCGACAGTTTTATTAAAAATAAGAACCGTTTTTAAAAATTTTGAAACAGTTACATAAAATACGGAATTCCCAGACGACATTTTATTAAAATTAGAAGCCGCAGGCGACAGTTTTATTAAAATTCGAAACCATTTTTTAAGAATTCAAAACAGTTTTATAAAATGCAGACATTTTATTAAAATCGGGAGCTGTAAGCGACAGTTTTATCAAAATTTGAAAACAATTTTTTAAAAATTTAAAACAGTTTTCTAAAACACAAGATTCGCAAACAACATTTTATTAAAATTAGGAGCTGTAGGCGACAGTTTTATTTAGATTGGGAACCATTTCATAAAAATTTAAAACAGTTTTGTAAAATACAAAATTTGCAGACAACATTTTACTAAATTTAGGGGACGCAAAAGTCATTTTTTGTTATGAGCAATTGCAGCTATTTTTTATAAAAACTAACATAAATTAACATTAAATTGTTGCCTGCAGCTTCTAGTTTTTATAAAACTGTCTTTGAGCCACAATAACAGTCCTATTTTTAAAACAAAAATGTTTTTCAAAATTCTATTTTTCGTACAATTTTTTTCTAGTATAGAAAAAAAAAAAAATTTTTAGTGTGTTCACACTGTAAACATGAGGAAGATTTTAGCTTTTGCCACCCTTCATTGGCGAAGAGATTGCTGTTTACTCACAAAACATTCTTATTTCTGATTTCAAAATTTTTTTTTTAGTTGGGTTGGTGGGCCCACCCCATTTATTCCCCCCAAGGCGACTACCCGGACATTATGAAAACTCGAATTGCTGAGAACAGCAAGTCTGAAAATTTTTCAGAATCACGACTCCCTCTTTTAACTCCCGACGAAATTAAATTAATTCAAGGGAGTTTCGATTTTTTCGGATTAAATCATTACCACACAGGACTTATTTCTGATAAGAAATTTTCTGAAACGGGTCCCTTTTATTTGAAAGATAAAGGAACTGAAGTTAGTTCAAATCCAGACTGGAAGCCTCTACCAAATATTGTTCCTTGGGGTTTTCGAAAATTGCTAAATTGGGTCAAGAAGGAGTATAATAATCCTTTGGTGATTGTTACTGAAAATGGGTTTGGAGATAATGGAGGGATTGATGATAAGGAGAGAGTTCTGATATTAAAAGTGAGTTATATTTTTTTAATTTCTTAATCTGACCTAATTGAAATTTTTAGGATTTTATGGAAGCCCTGCTTGAGGCAGTTTTGGATGATGGTTGTAACGTCTGTGGTTACACAGTGTGGTCAATAATGGACAACATGGAGTGGCGTAGTGGTTACACGTATGTTACTACACTAACCTAAATTATAAAACAAAAAATTTTGTAGTATAAAATTTGGTCTCTACAATGTCAATTTCACCGACCCTCAACGCCACAGATCGCCAAAAACATCAGCCCAATTTTACCAAAATATAATAAAAACTCGTTCTCTTCCCGAAAAATAGCTCATCGTTAATAATCCTAACAGTTTTTTATTTTTTTTATTTAAGACACTGAACTATGGAAAAGGTTAAGCATATGCTTCATTAAATTTAATCGATGACAAGGGTTGAAGATGCTAAAAAACTCGAAACGTGAGAGTTTTTATGTTGGCAGGTATAAGTTCAGTCTACCTGCTCTAAAGGAAAGGATAACGAGCTGGTATTAACATAATTTTCAGAGAAAAAAGACTTTGCTCATTATTTTTGACGGGATTTTTATTTTAAATAGTGTGGGGATGTCGACAAATAAAAACTCTTAAAAAAATAGGAACTGCAATTGGTCAATTTGTGTCAATTACAATGTCATTTAGATGTAACTAATTTATTTTGTTTATGTTTCTTTTCCAAGCAGTGATAATCTCTAATCAATTTCTAAAATTTTATAAATAAAACATAGTAAGAAGATTAATGTGTTTATTATTATTTTTATTACTTCGATTTATATACCCACTCTGTATACAGTCGGAAAAGATATTAAAATTGGAGGCACAAAAAAACAGTCGTCACCTTAAAACTGTCACTTATTGCTCCTAATTTTGAAAAAACTGTCGTCTGCAATTAGTAACAGTCATCAGTCATTACATTTGAAGCAGCAGAAAACAGTTTAATTAAACTCGAGAGTTGAAAACGACAGTTACATTAATATTGTTGCTTGTTGCTCCTTATTTTGACAAGACTGTCGTCTGCAATTCAATTAGCAACAGTCTTCAAATTAGAGACAGTAAAAAACAGTTTAATTTAACTAGAGCGATAAAAGCGACAGTTTGGTTAATATTGTTATCTGTTGCTCTTACTTTAAAAAAACTGTCGTTTGCAATTAGCGACAGTCTATAAACTAGAGACAGTAAAAGACAGTTTAATTTAACTAAAGTGTAGAAAGCGACAGTTACATTAATATAGCTACCTGTTGCTTCTAATTTTCAGAAAATTGTCGTCTGTAATTAGCGATAGTCTACAATGTAGAGACAGTGAAAGACAGTTTAATGGAACTAAAAAGTCGAAAGCGACAGTTACATTAATATTGTTACTTGTTGCTCGTAATTTTGACAAAAATGTGGTCTGCAATTAGCGATAGTCTTTAAATTAAAGACAGCAAAAAACAATTTAATTATACTAGAAAGTCGAGTATGACAGTTACCTTAATATTGTTATCTGTTGCTACTAATTTTAAAAAAACTGGCGTCTGCAATTAGCGATAGTCTTCAAATTAGAGACAGTAAAAACAGTTTAATTTAACTAGAGCGATAGAAGCGACAGTTTCATTAATATTGTTACCTGTTGCTCTTACTTAAAAAAACACTGTGGTTGGCAATTAGCGACAGTCTATAAACTAGAGACAGTAAAAGACAGTTTAATTTAACTAAAGTGTAGAAAGCGACAGTTACATCAATATAGCTACTTGTTGCTTCTAATTTTCACAAAATTGTCGTCTGTAATTAGCGATAGTCTACAATGTAGAGTCAGTGGAAGACAGTTTAATGGAACTAAAAAGTCGAAAGCGACAGTTAAATTAATAGTGTTACCTGTTGCTTCTAATTTTGAAAAAAAAATGTCTGCAATTAGAGACAATTTTCAAATTAGAACAGTAAAAAACAGTTTAATTAAACTAGAGAGTCAAAAGCGACAATTATGCAGTTATAATATTGTTACCAGTTGCTTCCAATTTTGAAAAAACTGTCTTCTGCAATTAGCGACAGTTTTTAAATTAGAGGCAGCAGAAGACAGTTTAATTAAACTAAAGTGTCAAAAGCGACATAACAGTTACATTAATATTGTTACTAGTTGGTTCTAATTTTGGCAAAACTGTCGTCTGCAATTAGCGACAGTTTTTAAATTAGAGGCAGCAGAAGGCAGTTTAATTAAAATAAAGAGTTGAAAGTTACATTAATAGTGTTATCTGTTGCTTTTAATTTTGAAAAACAGTCGTCTGGAATTAGCGATAGTCTCTAAATTAGAGAGAGTAAAAGACAGTTTAATTAAACTAGAGCGTTGAAAACGACAGTTTTATTAATATTGTTACCTGTTGCTCTTACTTTGAAAAAACTGTCGTTTGCAATTAGCGACAGTCTATAAACTAGAGACAGCAAAAAACAGTTTAATTAAAGTAAAAACTCGAAAGCGACAGTTCCATTGATATTGTTACTTGTTGCTCCTAATTGTGACAAAACTGTAATCTGCAATTAGCGACAGTCCTCAAGTTAGAAACAGCAAAAAACAGTTTAATTAAAAGAAAGAGTTGAAAGCGACAATTACATTAATAGTGTTACCTGTTGCTTCTAATTTTGAAAAACAGTCGTCTACAATTAGCGATTGTCTTCAAACTAAAGACAGTGAAAGACAGTTTTATAAAACCTGAGCGTTAAAAGTGACAGTTTTATTAATATTGTTACCTGTTGCTCATATACTTTGAAAAACTGTCGCTTGTAATTAGCGACAGTTTATAAACTAGCGACAGAAAAAAACAGTTTAATTAAAATAAAGAGTAGAAAGCAACAGTTACATTAATATTGTTACTAGTTGCTCCTAATTTTGACAGAACTGTGGTTTGCAATTAGCGACTGTTTTCAAATTAGAGACAGCAAAAGACAGTTTAATAAGAAAATAAGTTAAAATAAAATGCTTTAATTAAACTAGGAAGTCGAGTAAGGCAGTTATTTTAATATTATTATCTGTTGTTTCTAATTTTAAAAAAACTATCGTTTGCAATTAGCGACAGTCTATAAATTAGAGACAGCGAAAGACAGTTTAATTAAACAAAAGATTTGAAAGCGACAGTTACATTAATAGAGTTACCTGTGATGTCTAATTTAGAAAAAAACCATTGTCTGCAATTTGTGACAGTTTTCAAATTAGAGACAGCAGAAAACAGTTGAATTAAAATAGAAAGCCGAAAGTGACATTTACATAATTATTGGGAACTGCAATCAAACGTAGTCGTCTGTGGCTTAAAATTTTAATAAAACTGTTGTTGTGGTTTCAAATTTTAAAATAACGGTTGCCTGAAACTGGTAATTTTAATAAAAACTATCGCTTACAGCTTCAAATTTTTATTTAGTACTAATTAGTAGAGACAGTCTTTTTTTAATCAAACCTAAAAATCGACAAAGACAGTTACATTAAAATTAAAAATCAAAAAAACAAAAAAGGGTTCGTCAGCACAAAACAGTTTATATAAAATTGAAAGTCGAAAGCGACAGTTACATTAAAACTGAGCGTCAAAAATGACAGTTACGTTAAAATAAAAAACCCAAAAAACGCCTGCCGCTTTCTATTTTATTTAAAATTGATTAGAAGTCGCAAATGACAGTTTTTAAATTAGAGACAATAGAACACAGTTGAATTAATAAAATAGAGAGTTAAAAGCGACAGTTACCTTAAAATTAGAAGCCGCAAACAACAGTGAATGTCTGCGGCTTAAAATTTTGATAAATCTGTCTTCTGTGGCTTTAAATTTTAATAAAAACAATGTCTGCAACTCTTAATTTTTATTTAGTAATAACTGAAACATATAAATTGGGAGTCGAAAAAGACAGTTAACAGTTGAAATTTAGCTTCTAATTTTTACAAAACTATTTCCGGTATTTTTATTTAGTAATTATTAAAAGCTGAAAGTAACAGTTTTTGAACTAGTTAGAAACAGCAGGAGACAGTTTAATTTAAAAAAGTATTAGAAAACAACAGTTACATTGACATTGTAGACAGAAAAAGCCAGTTGACAGTTAACTTATAGCTTCTAATTAAAAAAAAACTATTGTTTGCAGTTTTGTTTAGTAACTATTAAAAGCTGCGAGTAACAGTTTTCAAATTAGAAGCAGCAGAAGACAGTTTAATTGAAATAAAGCGTCAAAAGCAGTTATTTTAAAATTGGTAGAAGCAAATAACAGTGGTCTTCTGTAGTTCAAAATTTTAATAAAACTGTCGCCAGTGGCTTTAAATTTTCAAAAAACAGTAGTCTGCGTCTTCTTATTTAGATAGAACCAACGTTTAAATCTTTTAATTTTTATTTAGTAATAATTGAAACATAAAACTGAGATTCAAAAAAGACAGTTACATTAAAATTGAGAACAGAAAAAGACCGTTAATAATTAACTTGCAGTTGCTAATTCTAAAAAAACTTTTATCTGAAATTTTATTTAGTAATTATTAAAAGTTAGGAGCGATAGTCTTTAAATTAGAAGCAGCAGAAGACAGTTTGTGACTATTGACTATTATTTTGTGATAATTAGAAGCCGTAACTGACAGTTTTTAAATTAAAAAAGACAATTACATTAAAATTAAAGACAGAAAGACAGTCGATAATTGACCTGCGACTTCTAGTTTAAAAAAAAACTTTTACCTGAAATTTTAGTTAGTAAGTGTTAAAAACTGAGAACGACAGTCTTTAAATTTAAATCAGCAGAAGACAATTTGCGGCTATTAACTGTTATTTTAAACAAAAATAAAAGAAATTTGATTAAAATTGGGAATCAGAAAAGACAGTTACATTAAAATTGTGAATCAAAAAACTGTTACTTGTGTCTGTCAATTTTAATAAAACAGGTTGTCTGAGTTTTTTTATTTGTTATAAAATGTCGCCTGCGGCTCTCAGCTTTAATTTAGTAATTAAAACTGTGAGAATCGGCAATTACATTAAAACTGAAAGCTGTAATTACTGTTTTTTATTAAATTTTTGATTGTATATGTAGCAATTTGATACCAAAATTTGTCATTTTAAGAAATTCTTAGTCATTTCACAAAATGCCGACCCAATAAATATTTATTTTGATACGTGTATTTATCAGGTTGTGAATCTTTAATATCTAAATTAAAACTCGTAATTTCGTATTAATATAGTAATTTATTATTTTATTAATTACGGCAGTTCCTGAATTGCCTAGTTTCTTCATAAAATGTCAGATTTTGCCCTCCGAGATTATGACAAATTCTAAGAAAAATCTCTAACTCTTTTCTAATCCTCCTTCCGAAAATTTCTAATCTCCCCTTTGTACCTGGCATAAACACAAGTACCCCAACAATGACAATCACCCACCCACCCCTCGCTCGAAGGCAGGGAGCCCTCTGGAGGCCCTCCCAACCACGCTTGCTGTTACACATCCTATTAGTTCAATTCTAACTCGCGTTGTGGCTGCAACTTCTCCATTTCGCTCCTAGCAAACACGCGGTTTACTGTTTTGGCAAGTGAGTATCATCCCCCTTTAAAAAAATTACTTGTATTCAACCCCTTAAATAACGAAATGCGTCTGAAAAGTGTTTGGTGATTTTTTGCTTCGGGGGTGATTTGTGAGGATAATTTCGGTCGTAAACTATTTGAATGTTTTCATCCCCTCGTTTCGCTATAATCCATAAAATGCGAGACGGATTTTTTCTAAATCAGGTTTAAATAAAATAAAATTTCGGGTGTCTAGCAATTGTTTTGGGAAAATATCAGTTTGAAAAAGTTTTTAACAAAAGGAGATATAATCCAGACGTCAATTTCTATTTTTAACAGCACACACGAGTGTAGCGATTAGGTTTTGAGATAATTTTGTTTGTGTATGAATTTTCAGTTTTTGAATTTTGTCATATAAACAATTCGTGTTTTAAATGCGCTATTTTAATTTGGTAAATTTGCAATTGGTGACCTTTACTCGATTCAATTACTGGCAAAATTTTAAATTTTTCTTAGAATACTTTTTAATAATTGCTTTGATAACTTTGACCTAAGCGGAGCTTAAGTAAATAATTTATTATAATCATTAAAATTAATTAATTTGAAATTAAAAGGAAAATTTTTAATTCTGCTTTTGATCTTTTACACCCTCAAAATGCCACCGCATATTTAACATTTTACAATTTTTATATTGTAGTTTTTTAAAAGAGAAATTTTGCTAATGAATGGGATAGAAGAGTAGAGAAGTTTAAAAAAATTTAGATATAATGGCACCAACGTTTTAGTGCGTTTACGACTTAATTGGTCTTTAATATATTGCGTACCAGACAAGTCAAAAAAAATTAAATTTAAAATATCGAATTAAAAGCAAATTTTATATTAAAGTTTCTTTAAAATATGATAGACAGAACGCAAATTTTTGGTTAAAGCACTTGCTTAGTTTATCCACAGTTTATTAAATTTTAAAATTAAGATAATTTTGCACCCCTTCCAATAAACTTTCAGAAATTTCACACAATTATTATGCAAAACTGTGCTTACATTACGATTGTTCTCAAAAGAATTTGTTGTTTGTAGCCTTGAAAACTCTGCTTTAGATGTGTCATATTTTAAACTTGCCTTGATTTTAAAAATTACTAATAAATTATTAATAAAACATGAATTTTCTGTACGTTTATTGCAATTTGTTACATTTGAAATACAATTTACATAATGTAACCTATTAAGTACGAGATGGGAGTCTATAGTTTGCTTTAAAAAGGTGATTTCGCTGCCGACAACAGCAGGCGAGATCATCAACTGACGAGTTTGGTTGGACCATTTTTTGATTTATTAATAATTTTTTTATTATAATAAACAAAACGCTAAGAAATAAGTAAGTGTTACTTGTAATTCTGCTATTATAGCTTATTGCAAACTATTATTTTACTTTTCTACTTTCATTTTTTGTTTATATATTGTTTTTTATTATTTTTTTACTTCTACTTTTACAAACTTCTGTTCTTTTCAAGTATTTTATATAAATATAGTTTGTAAAATGTTTTTCTATTTTAAATCTCTTTCTGTCTACTGTGCACATTCTGGAAGGTCGAAGAATTGTAGATTTGTTTCGTTCCTAGATTCTTTTAATTGAGTTTTTAAGATTTTCGTGAGTAGATTTTACTGATTCTTCAGATTTTTTTGTTTTTCAAATTCTAGAAAAAATATAATTTATAAGTTTTACATCGCTGATTTTTGAAATAAACATTTTGTAGAGCTTCTAGGTTTCGTTTTTTTGTTTTTGAGATGCTAGATATTTGTACATATTCATTATCCAAAGAAGTTAGTACTTATTTCTCAATTATAGACGTTTGTAGATTTTCTAGATTGTTTACTATAAACATTGTAGATATTGCATATTATACAATTTTTTTGTATTCAGCTCTTTTAGATTGTAGAAGATTTATAGCTCTGTCTTTTTATTTATTAAGTTTCTAAATTTTTTTAAACAGAATCTCTATATTTTCTACATTTTTTACATTTGCCGGAGATTCTATAAAAGATATAAATGCAAATTTGTAAATTTATATTTTTAGAAAATTGAAATTATCTACTTAGTTTTTCTGAAATTTATACATTTAGATCTTTCTGCAAATTCTTGCTTTCCAGATTAGGTTTTCGAAATTATAGTAGATTTCATAATTTTTTTTTAGATATTCATAATGTGTTTTATAAATCGTTTAGATTCTACATATTCTGCAGATAAGTCTAGCTTTTAGATTTTTTTAAGAGTCTCTAAAATTCTTTTGAGCAAATTTTGTAAATTTTAGAAATTTTTTAGATAATTTTCTTCTAATTCTAGAAAAATATAATGTATAAATTTGTGATAGTTAGGAATTTTAAAATTTTACAATTTTACCGATTTTTTATAAATGATCACTTTGTCGAACTTCTACCTTTCTGTAGATTTTACATTGATTAGTTTGTAGAATTTCTAGCTTGTGTAGATTCTACATTAATCTCTTTATAAAACTTCTAGCGTTTGTAGATTTTACACATTTGGTTTTTTTGCTTTCAAAAGATTTTGTACTTATTTCTTATTTATAGAGCTTTTTAGATTCTTTATATTGCTTACAATATACATTGCAGATTTTACAAATTATGTAAATTTTTTATATTGGGCTGTTCTATTTTGCAGAAGATTGAATATTTATAGTTCTGTCTATTTCTTTTCCAAGTTTAAATCTGCTTATTTTCTATAATTTTTTTCGGTTTCTAAGATTCTATAAAAAACAAAAATACTGTAGATTATTGCTTGTAGCTAATTAGAATTACTTAAATATTTTAAAATTTATAAATACATCTAGATCTTTTTGCCGATTCGAGATTTATAGATTAGGTTTTTGAAATTAAAGAAGATTTCTCTTATTTTTTTAGAATTTTTTAGATTCTACATATTTTGAAAATTTGTATCTAGATCTAGATTCATGTAAAAATAAACTATTTGACTAAAAAACACTAGATTACCTAGATTTACTCTTTTAATATTTTTTGCTTGTTGAATGTGCAAAAAAATTATTGGTGAAATATCTGCAGTTAAAAAAAATGGGTATATAAATGATAATTTACCAGCACTGTTTAAAATCGTTTTTTAGTTCACTCTATGTATATGAAGTAGTTTATTTTCGACATTTGAGTGTACCAAATAGCCTCGTTGTTGATAAAGTAGTAATCATAATTCGATATATTTCCAGATAACTATGTGATCAGATGTTTTTCAAAATCTACAAATTTGTGATAATGCATACATTTTAGATTTTTTAAATAAACACTTCGTATATTTTCTGGTTTTTATAGATTTCTTAAATTCGTTTTTCTCGATTTTAAATGATTTTGTATTTATTTCTCATTTATAAAACCTTCTAGATTTTCTAGATTGTTTACAGACCTTACAGAATATGATTTGTTTATATTGACCTGTTTTAGATTGCACAAAATAGAATATTTGTAGATATGTCTATTTTTTTAAGTTTGAATTTGTTTTAGGTGCTTGAGATTCTATCCAGATCCTTCTACTAATTCGAGCTTTCTAGATTACATATTTCAAATTAAAATAATCTTTTCTTATTTTTTAGATATACATATACAATATAAATTTTCTAGATTCTGGATTTTATAGAAATTTGTTTTGTTTCTAGATTTTTCTAAAAGTTTTCAAATTTTCTAGATTGTTTACGATATAGATTACAGATTTTACAAGTTATGTAAATTCATTGTATTGAGCTACCTGTAGAAGACAGAAGATTTGTACCTGTAGTTTCCTCTATTTTTTTCAAGTTTGAATCTGTTTATTCTCTATATATCTTCTAGCTGCTTAAAATTCTATCTAAATCGTTTTATAAATTCTGGCTTTTTAGATTAAGTTTTTGAAATTAAAGTTGATTTTTTTAATTTTTAGATACTCTATACATTTTATAGATTTTTTAATTCTGCAAATTTGTTTCTAAATTTTTTACATTGTTTACGTTATACATTGCAAATCTTACAGATTATGTAAACTCTTTATATTTAGCTGTTCTAGATTGTAGAATATAGAATATTTGTTCACATAAATCTGTCTAATTTTTTAAATTTTAATTTGTTTATTCTCTATATTTTTTTAGGTGCTTAAAATTGTATTCAGATCTTTTTGGCTTTTTATACTAAGTTCCTAAATATAGAAATATAGATTTCCTTGGTTTTGCATATTCTGCAGATTTGTTTCGTTTCTAGATTTTTCTAAAAAATTCAAAATTTTTCAATAATAAACAATTTGGCTAAAAACGCTTTTAATTTTAAAAAATTACCTTTTTGATAGAATTGTTATATTTAGATAAATCTGCGGTTTAAAAAATTAGTTAAAAAATTTACCAACACTGTTCAGAATCGTTTTTTAGTTCACTCTATGTATATGAAGTAGTTTATTTTCGACATTTGAGTGCACTAAACAGCCTCGTTGTTGATAAAGTAGTAATCATAATTCGATGTACTTCCAGATAACTATGTGATCAGATGTTTTTTGTTTACAATATTTATTGCAGACTTTACAGATTATATTTTTTTTATATTGATCTGTTCTAGATTGCACAAAATAGAATATTTGTAGATCAGTCTAATTCTTTTTTAAGTTGTAATCAGTTTATTCTCTATATTTCTTTTAGGTGTTTGAGATTCTAAATGTTTCTATAAATTCTGACTTTCTAAACTAGGTTTTTTAAATTAAAGTAGATTTCTTTTATTTTTTAAACATACATATAGATTTTATAGATTTCCTAGATTCTGCAAATTTGTATTGTTCCTAGATTTTTTCAGAAGTTTTGAGACTTTCAAAATTGTATATGATTTACATTGCAGATCTTACAAATTCTGTAAATTTATTATATTAGCCTGTTCTAGATTGTAGAAGATAGAATATTTGTATATCTGTCTATTTTTAAGTTTGAATTGGTTTATTTTTTATATTTTTTTAGGCGCTTGAGATTCTATTCAAATCTTTCCACTAATTCGAGCATTTTAGATTAGATTTTTCAAATTAAAATAGTCTTTTCTTATTTTTTATATATACATATACAATTTATAAATTTTCTAGTTTCTGGATTTTAGAGAAATTTGTTTTGTTTCTAGATTTTTCTAAAAGTTTTCAAATTTTCTAGATTGTTTACGATATAGATTGCAGATTTTACAAATTATGTAAATTCTTTGTATTGAGCTGCTGTAAAAGATAGAATATTTGTACAAGTAGTTTTGTCTACTTTTTTCAAGTTTATATTCTTATTTCTTTTAGTTGTTTGAAATTTTATTTAGATTTTTTTACAGATTTTGACATTCTAGATTATGTTTCGAAAATTAAAGTAAATTTTTTCTATTTTTTAGATTTCATATACATTTTATAGATTTCCTAAATTCTGCATATTTTGCAGATTTGTTTCTAAATTTCTTAGATTATTAACAATATACATTGCAAATCTTATAAATTATGTAAGTATTTATATTAAACTGTTCTAGATTATAAAAGATAAAATATTTGTACACGTAGAACTGTCTATTTTTTTTAAGTTTAAATTTGTTTATTCTCTATATTTCTTCTCAATGCTTCAAATTCTATCTAGATTTTTCCACAAATTCTGGCTTTCTAGATTAGCTCTTAGAAAGGTTATAGTAAATTTCTTCTATTTTTTAGATATACATATACATTTTGTAGATATTCTAAATTCTGCATATTCTGCAGAATTGTTTAGTCTCTAGATTTTTTCAAGAGTTTCTAAATTTTCTAAATTGTTTACGATATAAATTGCAGATCTTACAGGTTATAATTTTTTTTATATTAAGCTGTTCTAGATTGTAGAAGACAGAATATTTATACACGTAGTTTTCTCCATTTTTTTCAAGTTTAAATCTGTTTATCCTTTATATTTCTTCTAGGTGATTGAGACTCTATCCAGATCTTTTTATAAATTCTGGCTTTTTAGATTAAGTTTTTGAAATTAAAATAGATTTCTTTAGATTTCTTCTATTTTTTAGATATTCATTTACATTTTATTGGTTCCCCAAATTCTCCTTATTTTGCAGATTTGTTTCTAGATTGTTTACGATATATGTTACAAATCTTACAAATTATTAAATTCTTTATATTGAGGTGTTTTAGATTGTAGAAGATAGAATATTTGTACACGTAGATTTCTCTTTCTTTTAAGTTTCAATCGTTTTATTCTCTATATTTCTTCTAGATGCTTAAAATTCTATCTAAATCTTTCCATAAATTTTAACTTTCCAGATTAAATTTTTGAAATTAAAGTAGATTTCTTCAATTTTTAGATACTCTATACATTTTGTAAATTTCTTAGATTCTGCAAATTTGATTCTAAATTTTTTAAATTGTTTACGATCTTACAAATTATGTAAATTATTGAGCTGTTCTAGATTATAGAAGATAGAATATTTGTACAAGTAGTTTTGTCTATTTTTTTTAAGTTTGAATTTGTTTATTTTATATATATCTTCTAGGTGCATGAGATTCTATCCAAATCTTTCTATAGATTCTGGCTGTCTTCTGTTCAAAATTAAAGTAGATTTCTTATTAGATACTCATTTCAGATCTCACAGATTATGTATATTTTTTATATTGAACTAGTCTAGCTGTAGAAGGTAGAATATACGTTAATTTGGCTTTTTTAAATTTAAATCGGTTTAATCTCTATATTTTTTTAGATGTATGAGATTCTATCTAAATCCTTCTGATAATTCTGGCTTTCTAGATTAAGTTCTTGAAATTAAAGTTTAAAATTAAAGTTTTCCTAGATTCTGTATATACTGCAAATTTGTTTTGATTTAAATTTTTTAAAAATTTTTTAATTACAGATATTGATTATGCGGATTTTGTAAACTCTTTATATTTAGCTCTTCTAGATTGTAGAAGATAGAATATTTGTCTACATAGGTCTGTCTATTTTTTTAGGTGCTTAAAATTGTATTCAGATCTTTTTGACTTTCTAGACTAAGTTCCTAGATTTAGAAATACAGATTTTTTTGATTTTGCATATTCTGGCAGATTGGTTTCACTTTTAAATTTTTTTAAAAGTTTCTATATTGTTTACGAGATACACTAGAGATCTTACAGATTATGTAATTTTTTTATATTTAACTGTTCTAGATTCTAGAAGAAAGAATATTTGTTCGCATAGATCTGTCTATTTTTTTAAAGTTTGAATATGCTTATTCTCTATTTCTTTTAGGTGCTTGAGATTCTATCCAGATCTTTCTGTAGACTCTGGCTTTCTCGACTTGGTTCCTAGATTTAGAAATATAGATTTCTTTGATTTTGCATATTCTGCAGATTTCTAAATTTTTCAATAATAAACAATTTGGCTAAAAAGATTTAAATTTTAAAAAAATTACCTTTTTGATAGAATTGTTATTTTTAGATAAATCTGCGGTTAAAAAAATTAGTTAAAAAATTGACCAACACTGTTCAGAATCGTTTTTTTTGGTCCACTCTATGTATAATAAATCGTTTATTTTCGGCATTTGATTGAACTAATCAGCCTCGTTGTTGATAAAGCAGTAATCACAATTCGATATATTTCCAGATAACTTCTCGTAGTATATCCTCGTTTCTTCATTTGGGAAATGCATTCATTCCGCGTCGCGCAAGTGATCTTTGTCCATTCGTTCAACCATCTCTGATAATCCCATAAACCCAATCGCATCGAAAAACAATGTGAAGTGAAGATTCCAGCCTAGTAGAGAAAGGATGATGCAGTGTGGCTTTATCTGTTTGGTGTGTTTGGTGTTGCTGCATTCGGCAATCGCACGGCGTTTTACAATCGACCAACTCCTCACCACCACCTTTCCGAAGAAGGTCTCCACCGACGTGGATCTCGATCCCTGCAAGGCCGGTGAGTAGTGGTAGAAACTGGATAGATGCGGTTCTGTGTGTAGAGAGATAAAAGGGGGTGGAAAGCTGGACGGCTGGGTTTACGACTAATGAAGAGTTAATTGAAAGTGGCAACAATTTGTAGGGCTCACGATAATGCCGCAAGTTTAATGACGTGGCGGAGATTAAGCACGGAGGGGGAGGTTTAAAGCATGAATTTAGCTATAAGTCAACGGATGAAGGGATTTACACGGGGTGGGAAAAAATTTATTCCTGAAAATAAAGAGGGAGGATTTCCAAGGCATGTCGCTTCATTGCTGAACATTTACAAAACTGTTTTATACACGAGGCAACTGCCGATAGAAGACAATCTTGTTTTAAATATTATTGACAAAAAAGGGTAGTTTACGTGGATAAATACACGATTTTAATTATGAAAGAAAATTTTGTTACAAATTGCATTTATTAGAAATCCCAAAAAAAATTTTGAGTTTCTTGTTGAAGCATAAAAATGTAATAAATATATAAAATATAAGAAATTATAAAAAAACACAAAATTATACAAAACAGGAAAAGCTCTGGACTTGGATAATTTGATTGCAATTATCATGAGCGATAATTTAAGGCGATAGAAATGTGTAATTAAATCCAATTCATTACAATTTAAAAATTTAGATTTTTAATCAAATTTTCTTCTTCTTTGCGTTACTACAAAACGCTTTTGCAGTAGTAATTTTAAAATTAGTAAGATGTTGCATCTGTTTTCTAAATTAGTAAAATAGGGTTTCTCGCTTTAAAATTAGTAAAATATGGCGTTCGACAACAAGAATTGAAATAAATATAATTTTTAAATATGTTTTAATTAATTAAAAAAAATGGTTACATCAAGCTTCTAGAATTAGTAAAATGTCGTCTCTAGTTTCCAAATTAGTAAAATGTTGTTTTTGCCTTGTGGAATTAAAAACACAATGCCTCTTCTGTCATTATTAACTCAAAATTGAATAAAAATATTGCTTTGGTTTTAGAAAATTAATAAAATTACCCATTCGTGTTTTAAATTAGTAACATGCTTCTTTTGGTTTTAAAATTAGTAAAGTACTACTTTTGAATTTCGAAATTGGTTGCTAAATGTTGCTTTTAACGTCTAAAATTAGAACAAATGCTTTTTTGTGTATTTCTTTATTTAAAAAAAGAAAAAACGTCATATTCTGTTTTCGAAACTAATTAAATGTCGCCTCTGCTTTTCAGATTAGTAAAATGTTGTTTTTAGATTCTAAAATTACAAAAACAATGTTGTCTCTGTCATTACTCATTTAAAAAATAAATGAAAATGTAGTCTCTCTTTTAGAAAATTGATAGAATTTTCATCTGTGATTTAAATTAGTAAAATGTCGCTTTTGGCTTTGAAATTAGTAAAATACTACATTTGGTTCCCGAAATTGTTTGATTAAATATTGCTTTCGACTTCTAAAATTGGAACAAATACTACCTTTGTATATTTTTTTTAATAAAAAAAGGAAAAACGATACATACAGCTTTAGAAATTAGTAAAATGTCGCTTCTAGTTTCCAAATTAGTAAAATGTTGTTTTTGCTTTTTAAAATTAGAAACACAATGCCTCTTCTGTCATTATTAGCTAAAATTTAATAAAAATATGGCCTTTGTTTTAGAAAATTAATAAAATCACCCATTCATGTTTTGCATTAGTAAAATGCTTTCTTTTAGTTTTAAAATTAGTAAAAGACTTCTTTCGGATTTTGAAATTGATTGCTAAATGTTGCTTTCGACTTATAAAGTTGAAACAAATGCTACTTTTCTATATTTTTTTATTTTAGTTTTTAAACTTACAATTAGTAAAATGTTGTCTCTGCTTTTCACATTAGTAAAATGTTGCTTTTAACTTCCAAAATTACGAAAACACTGTTACCTTTGTCATTACAGAGTTAAAAAATTAATGAAAATATTGCCTCCCTTTTTGAAAATTAATAGAATTTTTATCCGCGTTTTAAATTAGTAAAATGCTTCTTTTAGTTAGTTAAAATTAGTAAAATACTACTTCTTGTTTCCAAAATTGATTGACTGTATGTTGTTTTCGACTTCTTAAACTAGAACAAATGCTACTTTTGTATATTTCTTTATTAAAAAAAAGACGTTACATCTAGATTAAAAAAATTAGTAAAATGTCGCCTCTGCTTTCTAAATTAGTTAAATATTGCTTTCGGTCTCTAAAATTACAGAAACAATGTCGACTTTACCATTACTGACTTAAAAATTAAATAAAAATATCGCTTTTGTTTAAAAAATTAACAAAAGTACCTATCGGTGCTTTAAAATAGTAAAATCTTCTGGCTTTAAAGTAGTAAAATAGCGCTTCCAGCTTTTGAAATTAAATGACAATATTGCTGCCGACATCTAAAATTAAAACAAAGCCTTTCATTGTATTTTATTTATAATAAAAAAGAAAAACGTTACATGCAGCTTTGAAAATTAGTAAAATGTTGCCTCTAGTTTCCAAATTAGTAAAAGCTTATTTCTGCTTTTTATTATTAACTTAAAATTGCTGAAAATATTGCTTTTGTTTTAGAAAATTAATAAAATTACCCATTTGTGTTTTAAATTAGTTAAATGCTTCTTTTAGTTTTAAAATTAGTAAAATACTACTTTCGGTTTTCAAAATTGATTGCTAAACGTTGCTTCCGACGTCTAAACGTCTAAAAAATTGAAACAAATGCTACTTTTGTGTATTTCATTATTTAAAAAAACAAAAACGTTATATTCAGTTTTCAAAATTAGTGAAATGTCGCCTCTACTTTCCAAAATTAGTAAAATGTTGCTTCTAGTTTATAAAATTATAAAAACAATGTTGCCATTGTCATTACTGGGTTAAAAAATAAATAAAAATATCGCCTATGTTTTAGAAAATTAATAGAATTTCTATCCGTGTTTTAAATTAGTAAAATGTCGCTCTTGGCTTTAAAATTAGTAAAATACTACTTCTGCTTTCCGAAACTGACTGATTAAATGTTGCTTCCGACTTTTAAAATTAGAATAAATGTTACTTTTGTACATTTCATTATTTAAAAAAAGAAAAAATCTTAGGTTCAAATTAAGAATTCAGATATTAGTAAAATCTTGCCTCTGGTTTTTAAATTAGTAAAATGTTGTTTTCGGTCTCTAAAATTACAGAAACAATGTTAACTTTGTTATTATTGACATAAAAGTTGAATGAAAATATCGCCTTCAAAATTAATAAAATACTACTTCTGGCTTTCAAAATTAATTGACTAGGTAAGTGTTGCTTCTGGTTTCTAAAATTGAAACAAAAGCTATTTTTGTATATTTGTTTATTAAAAAAAACAATATCCAACTTTAAAAATTAGTAAAATGTCCCTTCTAGTTACCAAATTAATAAAATATTGTCTTTGTTTTCTATAATTACAAAAACAATGTAGCTTTTGCTGTTATTTATCTAAAAATTAAATTGTTCGATTTTAAACTAGTAAAATGTCGTCTCTATTTTCAAAATTAATATTGTGTAATTTCTAGCTTGTAAAACTAGTAAAATAGTGCTTTTCATTTCTAATTTAAAAAACCAGAAACCGAAGTCAATGTTTTTAACCTTTTTTAACTTAATAGTTACAAATTTTGAATTACTGAAACTAAATTTTACTAATTTTAAAAACAGAAGAGATATAAAATTAATTATAAAAAATAGAAGCAACATTTTTTACTAATTTTTCAAACTTGGATGTAATTTTTAGTTTTTATAAGCTAGAAAAAGTCTAAAAGTAACAGTTTTTCTAATCTTCAGAGCTGAAGACGATATTTTACGAATTTTGTATGTCATATTTTACTAATTTCAAAAAATAAAATGATATGTTACAAATTTTAGAAACCGGTTGCAGTATTTTACTAAGTTTTGAAACCAGATTTGACATTTCACGAATTTTTGAAGCCAGAGACAATATTTGCTCTTTTTTTTTAAATTAATAAATACAAAAATAACATTTTTTTAATTTTGGGAATTGAAAATAAAACTGTGAAATACAATAAACAAAATTTTGCTAATTTAAAGACTGGGAATGACAGTTTACTAATTTTCAAAAACTGTTTCTATAATTTTTATTTATTTTATTAGAAAAGAAAGAAATATAAAAAACGACAGTTAATACCTACAAATCTTGAATTACAAAAATAAAATTTTACTAATTTTAAAAACAGAGAAAATATAAAGACAAATATAGGGGATGTCAAAAGTCGCGAAGATCCCTTAGTAGGCTGATTCTCACCATTAAAACAATCCAAACCTTAAAGAAAATAATTTCTAATTTCAAAATTTGAAAACTTGAGTATCTGAATTTGCAAAAAAAATTGAAATTGCTTTGATATAGTTTTAAAAAATCAGAAAAACAAAAAAGGAACAATAAAGCATTTGAAAAAGATTACGTATTTATAAATCTCAAGAAAATACCAAAATCGCAAGAAAATACAAAAAAATACAAAAAAAATATTGAATTTTTTTAAATACATTTTTATGTTCCTTGAGGGTCTCCCATGTATCCCTCCAAAGGAAATTCGCGACTTTTGACACACCCTATATAATATAGTTTTTGAATTTTAGAAACCAAAAGCAACATTTTTTTAAATAAGGAAATGTCCAAAAGTAACATTTTTTTATAATTTTTGAAGCCAGAAAATTTATTTTACAAATTTTGAAAACCAGATTCTACAGTTCACGAATTTTTGAAACCAGAATAATGTTTTTTTTAAATTCAAAGTTTAAATAACATCAATCGATATTATCATTTCCAAATATTATAATAATTCATTAAAAAATTATTAATAAAAAAAAAATGTTAAAAAAAAATAAAAAATTATTAATAAAATTATTATTTTTATTTCTTTTATATTAAAAAAAACTAGTTTAACGCCGCTTTGAACTTGTTGTTTTTGAGAAAAATTTTAAAAACGCTTTTTTAAAAAATCTGAATTTCTAAATGGTTTTAAAGAAGACATTGTTTTTGTCTCCTTTTAAATAAATTTGAAAATTATTTAAATAACATCTCTTCAATTTATGTTGCTGTCAACTTGCTAACGAGTCTTAGATTTAACTATTTTCTTGACAGTTACTATTAACAAGTTTCTATTTAATAAAAAAAACTTTTTGTACCGAATATAAAAACTAAAAAAGTCTAAAAAACAGAATTTTGAAGTCATGAAACAATATTCTGTCTTTTAGATATAATTTTGTTTTTTAAAAAAAGACCCTTTTAGCAATCAATTAAATTGAAATGGATTAAAGAATTATTCCCGTTGGAAGAGGCAGGCAATCCTTGTCAGCTCACTACTACAAACTCAGTTCTCTATTCAGATTTTGGCTTTGTTGTAAAACTGGATCTGGTGATGTATGGTATGCCGGATCATGTTACAATTGTGAACAAGCCGTGTAACGTATTTGAAGGAAATATTTCGATACAGACCTGAAAACTTATTTGAAAGATAATTTAGTTTGTTTTGAATGTCACAACTGAAAACCCAAAGTTCTATAAATAACTGATCTTTGTTAATCCCCCAGCTGTTTATCTCTTATAAAAGTGTTATTTTAGCAATAATCTCATATTTTTTCCTTTTACTAGATACTCTCTTTTCATTTCCCCGAATTGATAAAAATATTTTCAATTTGTGGCGGCGTTGTCACTCATAGCTACAACTCAAAAAACCCTCAAATATGCCACAAATTCCATAGAAAAATAAATTGCAAAACGCTCAAGTTCAATAACCGTCATTAAAAACAACAGCGATAAGTCCTGACCCTGCGAATCGAAATTGGCGAGGTGTCAGGCCCTACTGCATGGCTGATCAAAGGGCTAATTATTGCAAACATTCCGTTAATGCTAATGAGGTACTAATTGGCCGTGTTAACGGATCGACATGCACGTGTGCCGCATCAATAGGTGGCTGGGATTAAGCCTGTGACGTCATAACACACATTACCGTTAGTGACTTTTTGTTGGAATTTCGGGATTAAAAGGGAGGATTAGATGAGAAGCGTAGTTAGCCAATGTCACTTCAACGAATTTGGGATTAAGGCGAGTGAAATGCGAAATAAATACTCGGGGTTAATTGACTGGGTTTATTCTAGCCCACCTTCCTCTACGACAATATTTATTTATTGGAAAATTTTATTATTATTATTGTTGAATTGTGATAAGAGAATTTGTTCTTTTGCGGTACTATCAAAATGGAATATTTCTTGGATTTGATTTCATTTTATTTTATTATTTCTTATTATTTTATCACCTTTTTGTGGTAATTTATAAAATGAGACAAAATAAAGATCAGATGTTTCTTAAAACTGAGATAATATATGTAAATAGAGAAATAAAATTTATCAATTTAGTAACAATAAAAAAGAAAAATAACAATTGTTTTACCAGTAGGTAAAAGCAAGATGTGTTGACATATGACATTGTAAAAAAGGTGAAATTGTTTATAACAATTACCTTTAAAAATGTTTTATGTAAGAGAACCTTGAAATAGAATCTAAATATTTTTTTTTTGTTAAATATTTCTCAATTTAAACAACTCTTTTAAAATTACTAACAGACTTCAATCTATACTAATTTAACCATTAAATTATATAACGGGTGACTATTTAAATTTATATTGAAGTCATCTCCAAAATTTTCTGTTTGTTGCTTTTATAAGATTAAATTTTTTCAAAAAATGTGTTGTCTAAAAACGTAAAATTTTAAATTTTTGTTTAAATTGTCAATTTTCTTATTTTATTTAAAAGTTTATAAAGATTTTGTTCAAAAACTTTGAGAAACTTATTATATTATCCAAAATTTATTAGTTTTAGTTATTGATGTTCAAAGATAGCTACTAAATTAATTTTTTTGTTCAGAAACAAAACGCACACTACAAAATTAATATTCTGTCGCACAAAAACAGTCAAAAAATTAGTAATTTGTCGCCCAAAAACAAAAAATGTAAGTTTGAAAATTAGTCCAAAAACCAAAGATTTTAATATTTTTCTTTAATAAGGTCAAATAATTAAGAATACGTTCTTCAAAAAAAAAGAAATTATCAATTTTCTTATTTTATCTAAAAAAATGTTTCAGAATTTTGTTCATAAACTTTGAGAAAATTATTACAATATTTTTTGTTAAGAAACAGGTAAGGTAAGTTGGAGCAAGTGCGTATTTGGGGTAAAAGCGTTCACGTTTTTTTTTATATTGTACTGTTGGTAACATTCCACAAAACATAATAAAACTGTACTGGCCGCAAGGTACCAACAGAAGTGATATGGCTGGTGTTCAATCCGTGTCATCTGTCAAATATCATTTGAATCATTGTGTCTATAAGATGCAAAGAGAGTTCATCGAAGTTATTTTATAACAGTATAATTGGTGACATGTTTTGAACTTTTTTGATTCTGGTTATAGTATTTGGTCAAAATAAACTGTGTATAAGTATTTACTTTTGTGTTTTGAAAAATCCAAAGCAATGGTCGCACTTGCCCCGAAAAAAAATTAGAAAGGGGTAAGTGCATACCAATCACGGACGCACTAGCCCCACATCGAAAGTCGCTAACCAGGTGTCAATATTTTGTTTCAGTCACATAATGGTACGCAATTATAAACGAAAACCAGATCGAAGTTTTAGTTATTTAAGGGAAAACCTTAGACGAGCTATAGAAGCTATTGAAGCTGGAAGGTTGTCGTTACGAAGAGCCAGTGTTCTGTACAAAATACCTAAGACGACTTTGTCTGATTACATTAAAGAAAGAAGAGAAGCAAAAAGCACCTCTTTTGGAAGAAATTTAGATATTCCGTATGAGCAAGAGGTTAGATTGCAGAAGAATTAAAAATAATGGAAAAATGGGGATTTGGTCTCTCCAGAAGTGAAGTGCTAGAAACTGTGGCAAATTAGTTTTTAAAGGGAAAGACGTGTATGATGAATGGACTGCAGATGTAGACTCTGACTGTTTACAATTAGTCTACGCTGCCACAAAAAAAGGATGGATAGAAAAAGAAGTCTTCCTCAACTATTTTAGAAAAACTCTAATTAAAGATTTTGGTGAAAATAGGCCAATCTTACTAATATATAATGGGCATTCGACCCATATTGGAATTAACTTAATTGAAGAAACTATGCAGGAACAAATAACGATCTTAAAACTTCTATCCCACTCAAGCCACCTTTTGCAGCCCCTTGACATAGCTGTTTTTAAGTTCTTAAAAGATAGTTGGAATGCGAAGTTAGTACGATGACAAAGGCAAAATCCAGGAAAGAAAATAATCAAAAAACAATTTTCAAAACTTATTGCTGAAATATGGCGTGATGCTGATGCCATTATTATTCAGAACGGATTCAGAAAAATTGGGATTTATTTTTTCAGCGATAACGTTATTAAGTCAGATAGCTTGGATCCACTAGAATTCAAAAGATGGAAATTACAATGCTGCAGGTCACGTAACTGTAGAAGATACTGACCAAAATAATAATGACGAGACTATTTCGCAGCCTTCGACAAAGAAGAAAGTGGTTGTATTTCATTTGAAGAAGTTCTGCTTAGCACGTTAAAATTCAATATATCCAATAAAGATATTGAGAAAAAACCAAAAAAACGAATTGCTAGTGGTACGGAAGTAATTACACGCAATGAAATAGTTCAGCGCCTAAAGGAAAAAGAAGAAGCAAGCAAACCTAAACGAACAAAACGTCAAATGCAAGTGATAACTGAGGCCACATCTTCAGAAGATGAAAGCGATGAAATAGAATACCAGGAGAAAGAAAATGACTAAACGCTTAAGGATATAGTGAGTCAAGAAGAACAGTCACAAGAAGACGAACGCAGATTTGAAAAACCACTGTCTGAAATGACCACAGGAGATTGGGTTCTTGTTAAGTTTCCAGGAAAAAAAATCAAACATTATTTTGGACAAATACAGAAAAACAATCAGATAAAATTTGCCAGCAAATAAATAAAATATAATAAAATAAATTTATAGCTCGCCGTGTATAAACGATAAATTATTTCTGTAAAAAGCAATTAATTGACAACAGGTTCAGTTGTACGCTGTTGCCCCATTAAAGTTATAGTATAAGTATATAGCATTCAAACATAGGAAAACGCACTTGCCCCAATTAATGAGGCAAGTGCCTACACAAGCATAAAAAAATATATAATTTTTTTCCAAATAAGCTATGAAAACCAAATTGAAATTTATTGTGGCACTCCGATGGTAATATGTCTAAGAGTTGCTACGATAAATTACAATTTATAAAAAATAGTTTTAAATTTATTTTCTGATGAACTAGTAGAATTTTTTGTCGCACTTGCCTCAACTTACCTTACCTAATATGTTTGTGTCAAAATGTATTTATCTATTTTAAAAATTAATGTTCTATTATTCAACGAACATTATAAATTAACTAGTTGCAAAAAAACAGTTAAAAAATCAATAATTTTTAGCCCATGAACAAAATATGTTCTAAGAAATTGGGCAACGTGTTGTTCAAAAACGCAAAATTTTAATATTTTTGTTTAAAAAATTTCAAATAATTAAGCATACGTTGTCCTAAGACACAGCAATTGTAAATTTTGCTACTTTATTGATGAAATTTATATAGGTTTGGTCCAAAAACTCTGAGAAACTTAAAATTATGTTATTTAAAATGTAGTTCTAATATTGGTTATTGTTGTTCAAAAACAACTTCTAAAATAATTATTTTGTTAAGAAACAGTAAATTTTTTGTGATAAAATGTAACTATATGTCAAAAAAATTACAAAATTAATGTTTTGTTGTTCAAAAACATTAAATTTAACCAGTTGCCTAAAAACAGTCAACCAATTAATAGTCGTTCGCTTAAAAACAAAAAATTCTTTAAGATAACTGTTGTCCAAAAATACAAAATTTTGATATTTTTGTACCAAAAACATCAGATAATAAAAGATTTGTCCAAAAACACAAAAATTTTGAATTTTGCTATTTTATTAAAAAATCTTGGTTATTGTTTCTCAAAAACAACTAGGTTTTGTTCAAAAACTTTGAAAAACTTAATACGGAATTATCCAAAATTATTTATTACAATTATATTAGAACAATCTTAATTATTGTTCAAAAGTAATAATAAATTATTTTTTTTGTTTTTTATGTCAAAATGTACTCATATAACAAATGAACTACAAAATTATTGTTCTGTTGTCCTAAAAACAATTAATAATTTTTTGCTTAAAAACAAAATGTATTCTAAGAAATTTGACAACATGTTGTCCAAAAATGTAAAAGTTTGACTTTTTGTACTAAAAAAGTTTTTAGTAAAAGTTTTAGATAATTAAGTTTTAGTTTTAGATAATTAAGAAAGCGTTGTCCAAAAATACAGAAAGTTTAAATTGAGCTACTATTTTATTTAAGAAATTTATATAGATTTTGTTCAAAAACTCTGAGAAACTTAATACTACATTATCCAAAATTTATTATTAGATATTGTTGTTCAAGAACAGATAAATTTTTTAGTAAATTGTAGCCATATGACAAGAAAAACTACAACATTAAAGTTTTGTTGTTTAAAAGCATCAAAAATCAACAAGTTGCTCAAAACACTAAGAAATTAATGATTTTAACCCAAAAAAAAACCAAAAAATTTAGCAACGTGTTGTCCAAAAACGCAAAAATTTTAACATTTTTGTTAAAATTAAATAAATAAATTTTAGGTTTTGTTTAAAAACTTTTTAAACTTTATATTAAATTTTCCAGAAAATTTTAAAATGAAAATTTAATTACTCTTGTTTAAAAACAGCTACTAAATTAATTCTTTTGTTCAGAGACAAGTAAATTTCTTATTTCAAAGCAAAAAAGTCTCAAATAGCAAAAAAGCTACAAAATTATTGTTGTATTGTCCAAAAATATTAAAAATTAATCAGTTGCTTAAAAATAAAAAAATAATTATTTATAACTCAAAGACAAAAAAATTTTACGTGTTGTCCAAACACGCAAAATTTTTATATTTCGTTTAAAAACATTAATTAAAAATGTGTTGTCCAAAAACACAAAATTTTTAAATATTTCTTATTTATTTGAAAAATTTATATAGGTTTGTCTAAAAACTCTGAGAAACTTCATAATTAAATTATCTAAAATGTATTGATCTTAGTTATTGTTGTTCAAAAAAATTTTTTGATTCAAAGTATAACTATATAGCAACAAGAACTACAAAATTATTATTTTCTTGTTCAATAACATCAAAAATTAAGAAATGTTGTTCAAAAAATTTTCCAAAATTTATTAATCTTAGTTACTGTTGTCCAAAAATGCAAAATTTATAAATTGTAGTATTTTATTTGCGAAATTTATATGGGTTTTGTTTAAAAACTCTGAAAAACTTTAAATATAGCTATTAAATTAATTCTTTTATTCAATAACAGACAAATTTTTGTAGCAAATTGTAGCTATATAACAAGAACAACTACAAAATTAAAGCTCTGTTGCTCAAATGCATCAAAAATTAACCAGTTGCTCAAAAACAACTAAAAATTAATGGTTTTTAGTTCAAAAACAAAAAAATTAGCAATTTGTTTGAAATCAGTTGCCTAAAAATTAAGAAATTCATGATTTTTAGCTCAAAGACAAAAATTTTTACTATATGTTGTTCAAAAACGCAAGATTTTAATATTTTTGTTCAAAAATATCAAATAATTAAAAATGTGTTGCCCAAAAACTCAGAAATTTTAAATTTTGCTATTGTATTTGAGAGTCTTGTCTAAAAACTTTGAGAAACTTAAAAATTAAATTATCTAAAATGTATTAATCTTAGTTATTGTTGCTCAAAAACTTTTTTGTTTTGAAGTATAACTGTAGAACAACAAAAACTACAAAATTAGTATTTTGTTGTTTAAAACCACCAAAAATTAAAGAGTGTTATTAAAAATATGTTATTTTATAATTGAGATTCGTTGTTAAAAAGTAAAATTATAAAATTTAGTTTTTTAAGTTTGCAATAAACAAACCGTCATTTTTGTAACCACCTCTCTCATTAAAACCGGTGTGAAGTTATTGATTTAGGATCTCTTAATTGCAACTTTGTGTGCACTTTTGAAGCGTATATATCAGCATGAGGGATATCATATTCGATAAGGGAGATATCCGCTGACCGCCTCACTTTACAGACAAGTTGTCTCAACAACAGCTGTTATCAAAATTTGGAATGACGTTGACATACGATCATCATGGGTCACCACTCATTTGATAAACGTACAGATCAAGGGCGGCCATACTCTCACCAAAATTCGGTAAAACTCGTAATTGACACCCTCCATCAAATGCCATCCCTTTCTATTTAAATAATATAAGGGGTAATTTCGTTAATTTCCGGTTATTATAACGACATTAGAGAGATATAATCGGATTGCATGCTCACTAGACCCTAGCAAGGGCTCTTCATCAAACGGTCTGGTCTGTTATCAATTTGGGAGACAATAACGTTAGAGATAAGGGACTTGACACAAATTGTCTTAAAAGTTGTTATTTCCTAAAAGGTATCTACAAAAAGTTTAAAACAATGATTTCAAAAGATAGAAGAGTAATAAAATATTTGAAATAAAATTAATTTTTTTTAGAAAACAATAAAAACCAACGACTAGAAAAAAAAGCAAATAAAAACCCTAAAAAACAAAAGACGATTCTAAAGAAGTAAAAAAATATTCTAGAAAACGTTGAAAAGAAAAAGAAAAAAAGAATATTATAAAAAATAAAAAAAAGATTCTAGAACAGTTTAAGCAACGGCATTAGAAGGAAAAAATTCAAAATTGACAATTTGTAAAAAAATAAAAAAAAATGAGAAGATTCTAGAAAGATTGAAACACGTTGATTGAAAAAAATAGCAATTTAAAAAAACAAAAAAAATCTACAAAAATCTAAAAATTAACAATTGGAAAAAACAGAAGAATAATGATAAATTCAAAAAAAAAATAAATTTTGTAGAAGAGTTTAAAAACCGACAATTAGAAGAAAAAAGAGCAAGAAGAATACCTAGAAAAGTAAGAGACGATTTTAAAAGAAGAAAGAAGCGAAAGAGTATTCTAAGAGACGTTAAAAGATGTTTAAAAAACAGATAAAGCTTCTGAAAAAATAAAAGTAGATTTAAAAAAAAACAGAAAGAGATTCTGGTATAGTTTGAGCAAATAACAAAAGAAGAAACTAGAGTAAAAATTAAATACAATAGTACTAAACTCACTGAAATAAACAAACAAATATAAAGCAACATTGTAGATAAAAAATCAAGTAAAAAAATAATATTATAAACTATGTACTTAGTACTAGGCTTATTTATTTCTTTAACATTAAAAGTCTCTTTTATATTGTTGGTTTTTTATTTATCACGTTTTCTAAGTAAAGAAATCTCTTGATTTTTTTGAATTTTGTTTCTTTTTCTCTCGCTTACTTTTACTTCTAAATATCTGTCTTTTTTGAATATTTTATCTGCTTATAACCGAAATTTAGTTTTTTCTTTATTTATTTTTAGTTCCAATTCCATCATATGTGGAAAGTTTTTCTTCTCCTTTTGTTTATTCCTTTTTGTTGTTCTCCTCTTCTTTAACTGTTCTTCTTTTAATCAACGATTTGTTTAAGACTTCTTCAAAATATTCACCTCATCTTTCTGTTACTTCTTCTTCGCATCTAACTAATTGGCTGTGTTTATCTCTACAAAATATAATTTTAGGTAAAAATCCTTGCTAGAAGTTTCTTATTTTTTATTTCTGTAGTTTTCTTTAATATCTTCGATTTTTCTAGCGATGTGTTTTCTTTTCTTCTTTCTGCAAAATTAAGCATAACAGAAGAATGTTAAGTAGAATGTAACAGTTAAAGAATAACCGATTAAAATAACAGTTTAAGAATTACATATTAAAAGTAGTAGCCTAAAAATAACAGTTTGTAAACAATACCTTGAAATTAACTGTTTAAAAATGACAGTTTAAATGTATCAGTTGAAAAACAAGAGCTTAAAATAACAGTTAAAAAATTACAATTTATAATAGAACAGCTTAAAAATAGTAGTTTAAATGAAGCGTTTAAAAAATAACAGTTTGAGAATAACAGAATAAAAATAGTAGTTTAAAAATAACAGCTTTAAAATAACAATTTGAATGCCACATTTTGAATAAACAGTTTAAATGTAGTTGTTAAAAGGTAGTAGCTTAAAAATAACAGTTTGAATGTAGCAGTTTGCAATAACAGCTTAAAAATAGCAGTTTAAAAATTATAGCTTAAAAACCACATAAACAGTTTGAAAAGAGCAATTTAAGAATAACAGTTTAAAAATAACAGCTTAAATATAACAGTTTTAAAATAGTAATTTAAAAGTGGCTGTTAAAAAATAACAGTTTAGATATTGCAAGTTATATTATAACAGCTCAAAAATAGCAGTTTAAATGTAGCTCTTTAAAAATAACAGTTTAAAAAAAAAACAGTTTAAGAATAGCAGCTTAAAAATAACAATTTAGATGCATTAGTTTAAGTGAACAGCTTAACAATTACAGTTCAAAAATACTTTTTAAAATGGCAGGTTAAAATTACAATTTATAAAATAACAGCTTATAATAACAGGTTGAAACTCACTTTGCTCTTTTATCTATACATTCTTAACTAAATCATATATTATCTTCGTCATCGTTTTTCCTTCATACTTTATTATTTCTTCTTATATGTTGTCTTCTCCTAGACTCTTCATGTTTTTCTATTTTTTTATATTTTGTTTTTAACTTTATTATATGTGGGAAGTTTTTCTTTTTTTTCTTCTTATCCGTTAATGTTGTTTTCTTCTTTTTTAACTGTTCTTCTTTTGGTTGACAATTTGTTTAAACCTTTTTTAAAATGTTTGATTCATTTTTCTGTTACTTTTTTTTTCCACTAGTTGGCCATGTTTATCTCTCAAAATTTACAATTCTTGTTTAAATCTCTTGCTTCATTAATATAAGTTTTTTCTCTTCTTATTTCTATAATTTTCTACAATATCTTTTATTTTTTTAGCATTGTGTTTTTTTTCATTTTTCAGCAAATTTTATTGTATACTGCTTTCTGTTTTTTATATTTTTTCTGGCTGTTTTGCGAATTTTTTTCTAATATTCTTTTCATTGCTGTGTTATTCTTCTGTTCTTGAAGTCTACAATTTTTATTGTTCCAATCTTTTGTTTTCTTTTTATTCTTCTTTTTAATTTGCTCTTAAATTTCTTTTTAGTTAGTTTTTGTTGTCTCCCAGCTTTTTTCTACTGTTCTAGTAATTTCAAAAACTCTCTTTCTAACAACTCTCTTATTTTCTAGGTGGTTTTATAGGAGACATCGCTTTGACAGTTTAAAAAAAGCAGTTTAAAAATAACAGTTTAAGAATAACAGTTGAATGTAGCAGTTGAAAAATAACAAATTAAAAATAACAGTTTAAAACATAACAGATTAAAAATAACAGTTTAAAAATTACCGTTTGATGATAACAGCTTCGAAATAACGGTTTCAAAATAACAGAACACAAAATACAGCTTAAAAGTAACGTTTTTATGATAACAACTTAAAAAAAACAGTTTAAAAAAAGCACTTTAAAAATAACAGTTTAAGAATATCAGTTAAATGTAGCAGTTGATGAATAACAATCTGAAAATAACAGCTTAAAATTACTAGCTTAGAAATAACAGTTTAACAGTTACAATTTTAAAAAAACAGTTGAATTTAGCAGCTTAAGAATAACAGTTTAAAAAGTACTGTTTAAAGATAACAGCTTTAAAATAACGGTTTGAGAACAACAGATTGCAAAAAACAGCTTAAAAATAACGTTTTAAAAATAACAGCTTAAAAATAACAGTTTAAATATTACTGTTTAAAGATAACAGTTTCAAAATAATGGTTTAAAAATAACAGGTTACAAGAAACAGCTTAAAAATAATGTATTAAATATCGCAATTTAAAAATACTAGGTTCGAAGTAACAATTTAGAAAAAAACAGCTTAAAAATTACAGTTTAAGAATAACAGCTTAAAATAACAGTTTAAAAATTACAGTTTAAAAGTAAAAGTTTAAAAATGGCAATTTTAATATAGCAGTTTAACAATAACAGTTTAAAAATAACATTTTAGGAAAAACAGTTTAAATGTAGCTTTAAAGAATAACAGTTTGAGATTAGCTTAAAATTACCAGCTTAGAAATAACAGTTTAAATGTAGCAGTTTATGGTAAGAATAAAAACTTAAAAATAGCAGTTCGAAAATTACAATTTAAAAATAAATTTAATTTAAAATTTTTGTTTAATTTTCTAGTTTTTTCAATAAAAGTTTTTTATCTTCTTATTTTTATAATTCTTTGCAATTATATATCTTTTATTTTCTTAGCATTATGTTCTTTTTTCTGCAATTTTTTTTGTATTCTGCTTCTTGTTTTTTATATTCTTCCTAGCTGTTTTGCGTATTTTCTTCTAGTATTTTTTTTATTGCAGTGTCTTTCTTTTGTTCTTGAAGTCTACAATCTTTATTGTAACAAATTTTGTTTTCTTATTCTTCTTTAATTTGCTCTCTGCTTGTTGAGTTAGTTTTCTATTGCTTCCCAATTTTCTTCTACTGCTTTAGTAGCTTCAAAAACTTCCTTTTTAACAATTCTCTTGTTTTCCAGGTGGTTTTATGGGAGACATTGCCTTGCCCATCAAACCCAAACCGAAAGACTCTCTCCTGCAAGAAGAAGTCGAGAAATACAAACAGGAAGTCCTTGAAGGCCTTCAAATCGAAGAAGAAGGCCTCACCGACCTAATACGAAAAAAAACCAAACAACCAGCTCCAGTACCAACTCCTCGCAGCTACAACGACCCTTTCGATGACGTCTCGATGCCAAATTCCGCTCAAAAAAACGGCCAAATCCTCAAACCTGGTCTGCCAAATCAAAAAAACGAAACGAAGAAAATCAGACACAATAAAAGACATATTGAGGTAAGACGCCGTCGAAGGAAATTTGACGAAACACCGGTTCATGATTTTGAGCCGAATTTCGATATGAAGAGGAAGAGACCTGTGCTGAGCGAGAATTCCCACAGGAGAGTGACTAGGGCAGCAACGGCGAGGAAGGAAAGGGTTTGGGACTATGGAGTGATTCCTTATGAGATTGATGGGAATTTTAGTGGGGGACATAAGGCACTTTTTAAGCAGGCGATGAGACATTGGGAGAATTTTACGTGTGTTAAGTTTGTGGAAAGGAATAGGGAGGAGCATCCCAATTATATTGTTTTCACTGAACGGCCTTGCGGGTAAGATAATAAAAAACCTCAAAAATAATTCTTTTATTATCTAAATTTTTGTGTAATTTGAAAGTAAAAACGTTGATTACTCACGGAGTGAGAGAAAAAATATAACATCCGCAGTTTGAAATTAACAGCTTAAAAGTAACAGTTTAAATATAACAATTTAAAAAATAAACAGCTTCAGAATAACAGCTTGAATCTAACAGTTTAAAAATAACAGGTTAAAAATAACAGTTTGAATGTAGCAATTTAGGAATAACAAATTAGAAATAACACTTTAAAAATTATAGTTTAAAAATAACAGTTTGAAAATGGCAGTTTAAGAAAAACAATGTGAAAATAACAGTTTAAATATCGTAATTTAAAAATTGCAGCTTACGAATAACAGAATGTAGCAGTTGAGGAATAATAGTTTGGAAACAGCAGTTTAAGAAATATAGATTAAAATAGCTATTTAAAAGTAACTGCTTAAAAATAACAGTTTAAAATGAGCAGTTTAAAAATAACAGCTAAAAAATGAGAGTTTAAAATAACAGTTTAAATGTAGCAGTTAAAGAACAGTTTGAGAATAACAGCTTAAAATTATCCGTTAAAAAATACCAATTAGATGTAACAGTTTAAGGATAAAAACTTAAAAATTACAGTTTAAAAGCTATAGCTTAAAAATAACAGTCTAAAAATAGCTATTTAACAAAGATAGTTTAAAAATCACAGTTTAAATCGCAACTTAAAAATAGCAGTTTAAAATTAGCAGCTTAAAAGTAACAGTTTAAAAATAACAGTTAAAATGTAGCAGTTGAAAAATAACAGTTTGAAAATAACGTCTTATAATTAACAGCTTAAAAATAACATTTTGAATGTAGCAGTTTAAGAATAACAACTTAAAAATAACAGTTTCATAATATCAGTTTAAAGAAAAACAGTGTTTAAAAATTATAGTTTAAAAGTAGTAGTTTCAAAATAACAGTTTTAAATAAACAATTTGAAATTAACAGTTATTTAGCGCAATTTAAAAATAGAAGTTTGGGAATAACAGCTAGAATGTAACAGTTGAACAATAACAGTTTAGAGACAGCAATTAAAAAAAAAGTTTATAATAGCTGTTTAAAAGTAACAGCTTAAAAATGACAGTTAAAATGTAGCAGTTAAGGAACAGTTTAAGAATATCAGTTTAAAATACCCGTTTTGAAATAACAGTTTGATAGAACAGTTTAAAAATAACAACTTAAAAATTATAGTTAAGTAAAAGTAATTGCTTAAAAAACAGTTTAAAGTGGGCAGTTTAAGAATAACAGCTGAAATATTCAAGTATAAAATAACAGTTTAAATGTAGTAGTTGAAGAATAACAGTTTGAGAATAACAGGTTATAATTATCCGTTAAAAAATAACAATTTGATGTAACAGTTTAAGAATAAAAACTCTAAAATTACAGTCTAAAAGCAATAGCTTAAAAATAACAGTCAAAAAATAGCAATTTAACAAAGATAGTTTAGGAATAACAGTTAAAATAAAGCGGTTGAAGAATGACAGTTTGAAAATAACAGTTTAAATGTAGCAGCTTGAGAATAACAGCTTAAAATTACCAGTTTGAAAACAGCAGTTAAAGAAAAGCAGTGTAAAATTAACAGTTTAATAATCACAATTTAAAAATAACAGCTTAACAGATTGAAAATAGCAGTTTTAAAATAAAAGTTAAAAAGTAACAGTTAAAAAATAACATTTTAAATGTAGCAAATGAAGAATTTAAAAATAGGGTCATAAAATTAACAGCTAAAAAATGATAGTTTGAATGTAGCTGATTATGATTAACAACTTGAAAATAACAGTTTTTGAATAGCAATTTAGAAAAACATTGTTTGAAAATTACAGTTTATAGGAAATATCATAAAAATAATAGTTTACAGAGAAAACTTTAAGAATAACAGCTTAAAAATATCAGTTTAAGAATAACAGTTAAATATAGCAGTTGAATAATAACAGTTTAAAAATAACAGCTGGAATATAGCAGTTTAAAAGTGACAGCTTAATAATAACATTCTAAAAATGGCAGTTTGAAAATAATAGTTTGAGTGTAGCAGCTTGAGAATAACAAATTTAAAATAGAAAATAAAAAATAGCTTTGAAATAAATATTGCAATTTAAAAATAGTATTTTAGGAATAACAGTTTAAAAAAACAGTTTAAAAAATGCAGTTTAAAAATAACAGCTTAAAAATAAGACTTGAATGTAGCAGTTAAAAAATAACAATTTAAAAATGAGCAATAACAATAAAAAATAACAGTTTAAAATTACTATTTTTAAGCTTAAAAATAATAGTTTAAAAAAAGCAGTTTAAAAATAACAGGTAAAGAATAACAAATTAAAATTAACAGCTTAAGAATAACAGTTTAAATATCGCAGTTTAAAAATAGTTGTTTAGGAGCAATAGTTTAAGAAGAGAACAGTTTAAAAATGGTAGTTTAAAAAGAGCAGTTTAAGAATAACATCTTAAAAATAGCAGTTTCAAAATGGTCGTTTAGAAAAAAACTGTCTACAATAAAATAGTTTTAAAATAATAGCTTAAAGAAACAGCTTTAAAATAACAGTTTAAATATTGGAATTTAAAAATTACTAGTTAAGGAATAACTGATTAGAAAAAAAGTTTAAGAAAAACAGTTAAATGTAGCAGTTGAATAATAACAGTTTAAAAATAACAGCGCGAATGTGTCAGTTTTAAAGTAACAAATTAAAAATGACAAAGTAAAACTTTGAATGTATAACAGTTTCAAAATAACGGTTTGAATATACCAGCTTACCACAAACAGCTTAAAAATAACGTAATAAATATCGCAATTTAAAAATACTAGGTTTGAAGTAACAATTTAGAAAAAAAACAGCTTAAAAGTGACAGTTTAAGAATAACAACTTAAAATAACAGTTTAAAAATAGCACTTAAAGAAAAACAATTGGAAAGTAACAGTTTATTAATTTGAATATAAAAGTTAAAGAAAAACAGCTTTAAAATAACATTTAAGAAAAAACTGTTTAATCGTAGCTTTAGCGAATAATATTTTGAAAATAACAGTAGAAAATTACCAGCTAAAAATAACAGTTTTAACGTAACAGTTTAAAAATAACAACTTAAAAATAACAGAAAAAACAGTTTAAATGTAGCAGTTTAAGAATAAAAACTTAAAAATAACAGTTAAGAAATTGCAATGTAAGAATATCAGTTACAAGGTAACAGTTTAAATATAAAATATACAATTTAAAAATAGTAGAATAAAAATAACAGTTCAAAAATAACAGTTAAAAAAGAAGTTTAAAAATAACAATTTAGAAATTACAATTTATAAAATAACAGTTTAAAACCATCTTTATAAAAATAACAAAAAAACAGTTTGAATGTAGCAGTTTAAGAATAACAAATTAAAAATAACAGTTTAAAACACAACAGTTAAAAAATAACACTTAAGAAATTACAATTTATAAAATAACAGCTTAGAAATAGCAGTAGGTACGAAAGTAACAACTTAAAAATGACAAAGTAACAGTTCTAATGTAGGCAGTTTAAGAATAACAGTTAAACAATAACAGATTATAAATAACAGCTTTATAATAACAGTTTAAAAATTACTGTTTGAAGATAACAGCTTCGAAATAACAGTTTATAAATATAAGCTATTTGCTATTTTTAGCTGTTATTTTAAATTAACGATAACAGGTTTAGATTGTTATTAAAAAATTAACTAATTTTGCCATCTCTACATATAATAATAATTCTTTATATTTGTAGATGCTGCTCTTTCGTTGGTAAGCGTGGCAATGGTGGTCAAGCAATCAGCATTGGTAAAAACTGCGACAAATTTGGCATTGTAGTCCACGAATTGGGCCACGTGGTCGGCTTTTGGCACGAGCATACCCGTCCCGATCGGGATAAACACGTAAACATAATTCGGGAAAACATAATGAGTGGTAACTACAAAATCTTGTAAGTTTTTTTATTCTGATTTTTATTTTCTCAGGTCAGGAGTATAATTTTAATAAATTAAACGAGGAAGAAGTGAACTCGTTGGGCTTGATATACGATTACGATTCTATAATGCACTATGCTAGAAACACGTTTTCGAAGGGGACGTATTTGGATACCATTCAACCAATTGATGTTCCGAATAGGAAGCGGCCGGAGATCGGACAAAGAGTTCGGTTGAGCGAAGGCGATATAGCACAAACGAATCTACTTTATAAGTGTATTAGTAAGTAGATCAGAAGGGGGACAATCAATTCACTTTTATTAAATTAACTGTTACGTGTGCATAAATGCAACGTCGTTTCGATTAAATAACAACAACACGTGATTTTAAAATATATATTCTAGTTTTGATTTTATTAACTAGTGTTGCATTAACTATGGTAATTCGGAAGCGTAATATTCTATTGTGCATTATAATTAATTTTTATCTACAATTACCTTATAATTAATGTTTTATCCACACTTACAAACCGTATAAAGTAACACTTTATCCACTAGTGGAATAATGAAATCACTTTATTCCAGGAGCAGAACAATGAAAAAATACTCTCTTAAGTCAATCACATTCTATTTATTATTAATATTGACTTAACATTTACATTAATAGACATTTCGTTTTTTGTTTTATCATATTTCACTTTGTTTCCATTAATAAGAAGCTTGTACTTGTTATCGGTTCCGAAACGGGTAGTAGTTGTAAGAACAATAAATGTCTCCTCTAGTAAGGAACGACTACTACCAGGAGAATCTTGGATTTTCCTTGCGATATCAAGCGTATCAGATACAGAATCTTCGATATAAGTTTTTGTTATAGCGGAGCTCTTCCACCCACCATGTCGTTTAATTGTTGTATGATTAGCACCTCTATTGGCAAGTAAAGTTGTTGAAGTGCGCCTCATACAATGGCCGGTATAAGCTTCTGCTTCTGACACAGGTTCAAAAACGAAGCAACTTTAGAAGAAACTTTTGATAAAGTGTTAATTCCAACAGGATTGCGATGTACATTTTTGATTAGCATATCGTAAAAAAATCTCTCAATAGATAGCTTTTTCGGACGTATGAACATGTATTTCTTACACTTCTTCACAGTGTTGATAGAGAATCCTTCTTCTATAATTGTGAATTTTCGTGAAACGCCTGTCTTGGTATCTGGTATCGAAACAATCAGGTATGCGCCCCTGTCTTCTACAACACTATTTTTTAAATTTGTCAGCTCACAGCGTCGACAGCCACCAGACACCCTCATGATTAATGCAACCTAAAATATTCCAAAATTTAATATCTACAATGTCTATGTAATAACAGAGATTACCTTGATTATCAAATATTCTTTATCGCAAGCTCTTGTCAAAAACCCTTCCACTTGTGGTCTTTCCAATACTGCAGCTTTTTTCAGCTTGTATCCTCCTGACTAATTTTTTAGATAGGCTATGAGCTTACTATATTTTCCAATGTCTATGTTTTTATAGACCTTTATAGCGGCCTTCAGCATGGAGTACTTCGACCACATGGATAAAATTGCATACCTCTTCTTCAAATTTGAGAAATACAATAGCAGAACTTCCTCATTTATTGTCATTACCCCCTGTTCTTCTTTCCATTCGTTAAATTCTGAAAATACTTTTTCATAATGTTCCCAGGACTTCGCAGGCAATAACTCGCTTCTTCAGCTTCCTCAAGAATTGTCTCAGGAACAGTATAGCTTTCTTCCATTTTCACCAATTCACACAGCGTTTTGTCGATAAACAATCGAAAATGAATAGCAACGATTCACCCCCTCCCATGTTTCTTAGTTAATTTCAATAATTTTTGAAGTGAGAATCCGCTGTTAGAGTGTAATGTCAAATCATTTTTTGATGACACGAGATAAAATTTTGGCTATTCTGATATTAAATCGCAGTAATTGTATATAAAACGTTATATTGGATTCGTGTTTTAGTCGCGTTTTATCCACTTATCGACTGTGTCTCGCGCTTAAATATTCTTGCGTGGATAAAACGCTGTCTAAAACACTTGTACAATAAATAACTATTATTGAGAAGTTATTAAGCACAAATATACATAATTTACTAGTATAACACACATCTTACAGTTTTCATGAGCGGTTTACTCTTACGCACTTGTACTATTATATTTTTTGGGCGTAATATTTTATTTGTTTATTCACCCCAAATTGTGCACGATAAGAAATTTTTTTATAAATTATATATATGAATTATGCATTTTTACGAGTAAAAGTATAATACTTACAAAAAGAACATACTTTTTTTGAGCTTTATAACCGAGCTTAATATACTTAATATTATATAGTAACCGTTTATATATATTTAATATTGTGTTTTTGCGCGTAATATTATATTTCTACACTAACACAAACTTGTAGATGTACGTTATACTAGAATGAAATCTTGCCGATTGATGCCTTTTCATTAATCAAACATTTTTGTTAATCTTAATTAATTAATTAATTTTAACTTTAACATTTAAACTATTTTTTAAACAAGCTAATACCTTAAAAATTCATATTTACCTTTATTTATTTATTTATTTATGTATTCAAAGCGAAATAAAATGTATAAGACACAGGCCTTATTGTAAGTTTATAGCAACTTACAAAATTCTGTGCCTAAAGACCTAAGCATCTTTATAATATTTTTGGTACAATAATTACAATTTTGATCGCTGAGATATGAAAATAAATAATGCAAAAGTAACAATAATTAAAAAAAGTAATAACACATCATCTTCATTACTCGTAAATGTCGTAATGTCGTAACGTAATCGCCGAATTTTTAGTTTCTTTACTTTCTTTTTTAGATTTACTTTAACATCCAAAAACCTTTATTAACATCTTTCACTATTTTTAAAAATATTTTGCAAATTGTCTAATTTATTAAAAATTGTCTGTTTTTCTTCTTTGTTTTTTTAAATTCCTATTTCTTTTTGTTTAGTCGTACTTTTTATTTATTACAGTAGTTTTCTTTTTTAGATAGTTTTTACTATTCTTTTTTATTCTTCAATTGTCGTTTTTCAAACTCTATTTGAATCTTTGTCCTATCGTTTTTTTTGAACTATTCTAAAGTATTCTTATGTTTTTTTTTTAGAGATTTTTATTGCTTTTCTTTCTTTTCCAATTATTATTTTTAAGTTGCCCTACAAACTAAAATGTTCTTAAATTTCTGATCTTTTTTTCTCTTCTAATTTTTCAAAATTTTTCGTTTTCCTAAAAAAAATTTTTGTTATTTTTTTTTCGAATCAATGTCTTTCAACTTCAAGAATTTTGCATCGCTTTTTTTTAAATTCATTATTTTTTAAATTCTTCTTGAAGATATTGTATTTTGCTGCAATTTTTAATTATTTTTTTTGTTCGTCTTTTTTTAAAAGTCTCACAAATTTCTAATATTTTATATAGTTTATGTAGTTTTCAAGCCAGTTTTTGAAATAAATAATTTTTTTAGTTTTTCTAGAAATTTGTAATTATTGATGACTTTTTTCTTTTAATCAACGTTTTTCTTTTTTTTTTTAATCTAGCTTTCAAACAAGAGCCGAATTTGTTCATCTATCCTGTTGTTGTTTTAAAAGTCTATTAGTTTTTCTAGAATTTTTTTTTGTTTTTTATTCTTTTTTAGCTGACGTCTGCCAACTTTGTGTATAGCTTTTGTTGCTCTTGTTTTTATTCCAATTCCCCTAGAAACCTTTTAATTTTTCTCAAATTTTTTCTTGCTCTACTTCTTGTTTTGCTTTTTTACCAATCGTCGTCTGTTAACTGTTTTTTTAACGCCGTTTTTTACTCTTTTAGAAACTTTCTGCTTCTAGAACCTTTGCTTGCTCTGTTTCTAAATCATTTTTTTTATTTTAGCTGGCGTCGTTAATTATTGTCTGTTTTATATCGTTGTCTGTTTCTTTTCAACACATTGTTGTATACGTTGCTATGTAATGGTAGGTTATGTGTTAAAAAAAGACAAACAATTGTACATAATTAAAAAATTATCTTTCTTTTTTGAATTTCTTTTTTTTATTTAAATTTGTTTTTTTTATAAGACTGCTGAATAAAAACTACTTAAATTTTCAGCGTCGTTTCGTACTTTTTCAAACCTGTAAAATATCATGACATTATGTTTACTTGTTTTTTCCTTACCTTTATGTAAAACTTATTTTATTTTTAATTTAAACATTAAATTTTGACTTTGACTTTTCTTTTTCTTTTAACAGAAGAAAATCTCCCATTTTTTAAATTTTTTGGTTGTCCTTGACACTTTTGTTTCTATAGAATTTTCTTTGGCTTTACATTCTTTTCTAGCCAAAGTTTTAAACTTTTTTTGTCTTTTTTTTTAATATGTTTGCATTATATGTATTTGCCTAACTAGAATATAATAATTCCATTACAAAATGCGTAATATTTGAAAAAGCATAATATACAAAAGAGAGTTAAATAATCGTGCGTAATATCTAAAATATAATGCACAAAACACTAACGTTCTTGTCTTTTTTTTTTCAGAATGTGGTAGAACATATCAAGCCAACTCTGCAACATTTTCCTCTCCATCATACCTAAACCATAACGCCCCCGAAGAGGGTGAAAAATGCGAATGGCGGATCACAGCCACTCATGGGGAGAAAATCGTCCTTAACATAACCGAGCTTGACATCGAAAAATCCCCCGACTGTAACAGTGACTACATAGAAATCCGAGATGGTTACTGGTACAAATCACCCCTGCTGGGTCGTTTCTGCGGTACTGGAAAGCTGGATTCTATTACATCAACCGGAAGTCGGATGTTGATCAACTACGTTGCAAAAAACCCCAATGGTCATCGCGGTTTTGTTGCAACGTATGAAGCAATCTGTGGAGGGGAGTTATTCATTGATAGTGAGGGCCATCTAGAATCCCCAAATTACCCAGAAGAGTACCAACCCAACAAAGAATGTATTTGGAAAATTACAGTTCCAGAAAAATACCAAGTCGCTTTAAGATTTCAGTCGTTTGAAGTCGAGAACCACGATGGGTGCGTTTACGACTACGTGGAAATTCGGGACGGGTTCGCACCGGATAGTACCATCTTGGGAGTAATCTGTGGGTACAAAGTACCCTCAGATATCATCTCAAGCTCAAATCAACTCTTAGTCAAATTCGTATCAGATGGGTCGGTACAAAAAGGCGGTTTTTCAGCTACCATTATGAAAGAATACGACGAGTGTACCATGATTGATCATGGATGTGCCCAAGAGTGTGTTAATACGTTAGGTAGTTACGAGTGTACCTGTAAAATCGGGTTTGAGTTGCATTCAGATGGGAAAAACTGTGAAGATGCATGTGGAGGACTTTTGGATGCTCCTAATGGTACTATAACGTCGCCATCTTTTCCCGATTTGTACCCATTGGATAAAAATTGTGTTTGGGAAATTGTTTCGTTACCTCAGTACCGGATTACACTTAATTTCACCCATTTTGATTTAGAAGGGAATAATATACATCATGCCCAGCAACAACAGTGTGACTATGACAGATTAGAAATTTATAGTAAATTAGGAGATGAAAAAATGAAGAAACATGGGATTTTTTGTGGGTCAAGAGCACCAGATCCGATTATTTCCGAAGGAAATATTATGAGAATTGTTTTTAGCTCAGATGTGAGTGTTCAAAAAACAGGATTTGCTGCTGTTTTCTTTACTGGTAAGTCTGCCATTTTGTATAGGTTAACCAGCTCAAATTATAATAACCATTCTGTATTTTATCTTTTGTTTGCATTAAAAAACCGGTAAATTATGTATTTATCTATTTATTTAATCTTCTTGGAGTAAATCTTCAACTACCATTGCTGTCTTCTTATGTGTTAGAATTTTTTTTTTATTCTAGATATGGACGAATGTGCTATAAACAATGGCGACTGTCAACACGAGTGCGTCAACACCGTTGGTTCTTACAAATGTACCTGCCATAACGGCTTTACCCTCCACGAAAACGGTCGCGATTGCAAAGAAGGCGACTGCAAATACGAGATTTCCCTCCCTTTTGGAAGCATCGGCAGTCCCAACTACCCTGACTACTACCCCAGTCGGAAAGACTGCGTCTGGCAATTCACCACAACCCCCGGTCACCGAATCCGCATCTCTTTTCTCTTCTTCGAAGTGGAGCCGCACCAGGAGTGTTACTACGACCACGTTGACTTCTACGACGGTCCTTCCCCCGAAGCCCACACTTTGGGGAAGTTCTGCGGCTCGAAACTGCCGCATCCGATTGTTTCGTCAGGAAACGAGCTTTATATGACTTTCAAATCGGATGCATCAGTTCAGAGGAAGGGGTTTTGGGCGACGTATGGGGCGGTTTGTGGAGGGATTTTGCAAGCTACCAAAAAGAAGAAACATATTTATTCCCATGCGAAATTTGGGACGGCTAATTATGATAATAAGGCTGATTGTGATTGGACGATTAAAGCGATTGAAGGACATAGTGTGAGATTGTCGTTTTTGACTTTTGATTTGGAAGATGAGAAAGATTGTGGGTATGATTATGTGGAGGTTTTCAGTGGGATGGATTCCAGTGGGCCTTCGTATGGCCGATTTTGTGGCATGAAGGTAAGAATATCGAGGATTTTACAGAAAATTACCAGAGCTGTGTTTGTCTGTCTATTTTTATTTATCTACTTGTTTTCTATCTCTACTTTTATACCTATTCGACCTCTTTTAAGTCTATCTGATGTTTATTTTACACCAAATATATGATTCTTTTAAATAGTTTATTTTTTCCTATTTAGTTTATTCTTTTTCTGGTTTTACTTTTATATCTGTTTATCGTCTTTCTATGAAGTCAAGACAAGTCATATTCAATAATTCTCTGTTTTAAAAATCTATATCTATAGAATTGTAGATTATATAAGTATTTTATTAAACTTCTACATCTTCTATAGAAGGTTAGTGTATCTATATCTGTTTCCACATCTATTTCTTGTCTGTTCTACGTCCAAATATTTAATGTTTCTCTATTCTAAATATCTATCTATAGATATGTAGACTCTATAGATTCTCTATAGATATTCATGTCTAGTTTATAACATTTCTACATCTTTAATAGAAGCTGTTCTGCACTGTATCCACATCTGTTTCTACATTTATTTCTCGCCTGTTCTACATCCACAATTCAATGTTTCTCTATTTTAAATATCTATATTTGTAGATATGTAGATCATATAATTTATATCTATATAATGTCTAGATTATATGTCACAACTTCTAAAAAAACTTCTAAATGATGATTTGCTGCAAAACAGAGTTTTAAATTTCAATAATTTGAAGCTCTATTTTTCTGATTTTTTTTTCTTTTTTTCAGAAGCCCTACGATATCCTATCGCCCTACGACGCCCTTTTGGTACGTTTCCGGTCAGACGACACCTTCGTCAGCAAAGGTTTTAGTATAGTATACGACGCAGTAGCCGAAGATTCGTTGAGTGGCGAAGACGAAAATTAGATTGTTTCAAACAGGAAACTCTTTGAGTTGATTGGGGTTTAGTCTACCCTCTAATAGAGGGTGCGGTGTTCGAAGTGTGATTTGCTCAAAATATGATGTTTTTGGTACTAGACCGTTTCTAGTATTTATTAAAAAAACAATATTCGTACTTATGATATAGTAAAATGTCTGCGTAATACCTGATAGGAGTCATCATTGTTTAAATATAATAAAACTTATAATAACAGACTGCCGATTTTATGTCACGATTCTATGGATATCATATACTCCGTTTATAGAAATAGATTTTTAAAAATAGGACTTGTTATTAAATTCGACGTGCCATTTTTTTTAGGGTAAGTTCAACGGAATTTGTACAGATTCTCGTCAAAATATTGTATACATTTCTTGTGTAAGTTATTAATAAATAATATAAATTGTCGACTAAGTATTTGTGTTTCATTTTAACAGAAAAACTTTCTTGAAAATTTTAGAATATTGATTTTAGATCATAACTCAAACTTCTTATAGTATACAGGGTGGTTTAGCTCAGCTTCCGTCTTCTGTAGTTTGCTTAAATTAGAATTTTGATAATTAGTACATTTTAGGAAAACATTTTTGATTCTTACTCTAACGGCATAAAGCCTCTCTTTAGAAGTTTTTCTACAAATATTTTTGATTCTTACTCTTTCACCCAAAGCTTTTCAGAAGCATTTTCAAAAATATTTTTGATTTTTTTTCTAATCACATAAAGCCCCTCTTTAGAAGCTCTTTAAAAATATTTTTGATTTTTACTCTTACCACCGAAAGCTTTTCCTCAAAATTTTTTCCAAAAATATTTTTATTTCTTACTCTTACCGTCTAGTTTTTTTTCACAAGTTCTTCTAAGAATATTTTTGACTCTTACTTTTACTACCTAAAGACTCTCTCCAGAAGCTCATTTCAAAATATTTTTAAGTCTTACTCTTATCGCCTAAAATCTCTCTATAAAATTCGTCCGAAAATATTTTTGACTCTTACTCTCACGGCCTAAAACCACTCTTCAGAAACTCTTTCTAAAAGATTTTTGATTCTTACTTTTACCGCTTAAAACCTCTCTTCAGAAGCTTTTTCTAAAATATTTTTAATTCTTACTCTACCGTCTAGAGTCTTTTCTCACAAATTCTTCTAAAAATATTCTAGATTCGTACTCTTATGATCTAAAGTATCTTCTCAATACCTCTCTTTAAAATATTTTTGATTTTTACTCTTACTGCCTAAAGTCTCTTTTTAGAAGCTTTTTTTAATTACTTTGAATTCTTACTTTTACTGCTAAAGTCTCTTTTCAGAAACTTTTTCTAAAATATTTTTGAGTCTTACTCTTATCGCCTAAAGTCTTTTCTCACAAATTCTTCTAAAATGTTTCAATTCGTATTCTTATGGTCTAAAGCATCTCATTAATAGCTCTCTTTAAAATATTTTTGATTTTTCCTCTTACTGCCTAAAGCCTCTGTCTTGAAGCTTCTTATAAATTACTTTGGATTCTTACTTTTACTGCCTAAAGCAGTAAAGAAGCTTCGCGTAAAATCTTTTCCACAAATTTTTCTAAAAATATTTTTGATTCGTATTCATATGGTCTACAGTATCTCCTCAATAGCTCTTATTAAAATATTTTTGAATCTTACTTTTACTGCCTAAAGTCTCTTTCTAGAAGCTTCTTCTATAAAGTACTTTAGATTTTTACTTTTACTGCTTAAAGTCTCTCTTCAAAAGCTCTTTCCAAAATATTTTTGAGCCTTACTCTTATTGCCTAAAGTCTTTTCTAACAAGTTCTTCTAAAAATATTTTTGATTCGTGCTCTTATGTTCTGAACTCTAAAGTATCTCCTCAATAGCTCTATTTAAAATATTTTTAATTCTTACTCTTACTGCCTAAAGCCCCTCTTCCAAAGCTTTTTCTAAAATACTTTGGATTCTTACTTTTACTGCCTAAAACCTCTCTTCAGAAGCTCTTTCCAAAATATTTTTAAGTCTCACTCTTATTGCCTAAAGTCTTCTCTCACAAATTATTCTAAAAATATTTTTGATTTATATTTTTATTGCCCAAAGTATTTCTTAAATAGCTCTTTCTAGAATATTTTTGATTTTTACTCTTACTGCCTAAAGCTTCTCTTTAGAAGGTTTTTCTAAAATACTTGGATTTTTACTTTTACTGCCTAAAACTTTTCTTCAGAAGCTGTCTCCAAAAATTTTTGAATCTTACTCTTATCGCCTAAAGTTTCTCTTCAGAAATTAGTCCGTAAATATTTTTGATTCTCACTTTTCCCGCCTGGAGCCTCTTTTCGAAAGTTCTTCCCAAAATATTTTTGACTCTTACTCTCACCGCCTAAAACCCCTCTTTAGACGCTTTTCCTAAAATACTTTGGATTCATACTCTTACTGCCTAAAGCCTCTTTTCAGAAGCTTTTTCTAAAATATTTTTAATTCTTACTATTATCGCCTAAAGTCTCTCTTCAGAAATTTGTTTAAAGATATTTTTTATTTTTATTCTTTCCGCTTAGAAACCCTGTTTAAAATATTTTTGACTCTCACTTTTACCACCTAAAACTCTTCAGAATCTCTTCCCAAAATATTTTTGATTCTTACACTTACTGCCTAAAGCCTCTCTTCAAAAGCTCTTTTCAAAATATTTTTGATTCTTACTCTTACCGCCTAAAGTCTTTCTTCAAAAGTTTTTACGAAAATATTTTTAATTTTTACTCTTAGTGCCTAAAGCCTCTTCTCAAAAGCTCTTCCAAAGATAAGACTACAACTCTACGATGTAATACATTAGCTTTCTTTATTTCTTCTAATTTTTGTTTATTATATGATTTTTTTAATGATGGTAACTATAACGATATTAAAAAAATATATTCCAGGCTTTAGCAGCAGAGCAGCTTTTCATCTTACTTCAAGATAACAGACCCAATTTTCCAAAATATTTTTTATTCTTCTTTTTATCGCCTAATATATCATACTCGTATTTTGTAATATTTTTTTTACTTAAGTTATTTTTGTGTTTTTTACTTTAAAAATTTTTTTTTCTTTTTAATGCTGTCAAATGCTTTCTCTAAATCAAGTGCTGCTACAAACGTTTTTCCTGCAATTTTGCCTTATTAAGACGCAGCTTGTGAGGCGCATTGTGTTCTTTCTGTTTTGTCTTTTAATCGTTCTTCTATTATATGTGTGATTATTGCTGTGTTCAACTTATTAGAAAAATTTTGTCTCATCAAGTAGTAAATATAGTTTTTTATTTTCTACATATTTGACTATTTCTAGTGTTATTTTTCTATTCTTGCTAGTTTTAGATTTATTTATTGCTTTTTTTAGTTCGTTTTTTGTTATTATTTCGGTTTCTTTACTTTAACGTAATATATATTCTATATTGTCTCGTTTGTAGAATTTTTTTTTATTTTTAGAAGCCTGTTAATTGTTCCTAAATTTGCAAATTAGCATAAAAAACATTCTCTCAAAGAACAGCAAAAAATAGGAAAGAAGAACTGAATAAACGTCTAGAAAAACAAATAAAAATATTTATGGAATTCGGAAAAAACAAACCAGAAAAGAAATTTGAGCAAGAAAGAGAGACTCTTGAGAGAAGCTACAGAAACGATTTAGAAATGTTAAACCGGCAGAAAGATTGCTAAATTCAATTCGCAAAACATTTTTGTTAGCATTTTTTTTCGTTTGTTTATTTCTATTTCATTAAGTTTCTTTTTACAGAAGTTGACCATTTTTGTTGCAGAAAGTACTGTTAAAAATTTTTAGTAGGTTATAAGTGAAAATCATTTTATGGATGTACGAATACAGCAAAATTGATTATTTAAATTAACGGGGAAAATACACTGTTGCACTAAATTCGAGTTAATTATTTAGTTATTTTGCTCCTAAATTTAAGCTCCCTAAAGTCTCTAAATACCTGTTGGAAAATTACTTTGAATTAACAATAAATTCCGAAATTTAAAATTCTCGGAAATAGCAAAATTTATATCCGGCTTCATTTCTATGGAAAACACTTTTCATGTAACTGTAATAAAGTTTATTAGGATTTTAAATTTATACCAGATTTTATATTCATTACAACAAATTACAATAAAACTAATCTGAATGAGAAAATTTCAATAAAAGCACGCAAAAAATATATTGTTTGTGCCGCTTTATTCAAAAAAACATTTTGTAATTTCTAAATGTATTTTTATCTGAACACAATATGACATATTTTTTTATTTTGTTCTTTATTTAAAAGGAAACATTACGTAAAATGTGATAATTGTATTCAGCACATAATCAAATAACGATAAAACATTGAGTGTCTGAAAAATAAACCGGGATAAGCTTTCAAACAGACGATTTTTTTTGTTTATCTCTTTGAAGCTTTTAAAGCACTCTGAGGTTATTACATGAAATATTTAATTTAATATATGTCATATCTTTGCATTTATAATTGCCAAAAACTACCGTTTTTTATTGTTAGAGAGACTTAAGATATATCTGCTTCTATTTTAATTCTGTTCATTTTTTATTAATTTTATTACTAATCTATATCAGTTTTATGCTTTGTAATCTAAAGTTGCTATCTAACAAACGCAATTGCTCTAAATTCAAATTTAAAAAAAAATCAAAAGTTGTAATTGTCTTTCAGTAGAAAACAAGCTCTATGTTGTGTTTGACAAAATGGCGGCAAACTGTGTTTGAATTTAATACATGTTATACCTCTTCGTTTATAATTGCTAAAAATTCCATTTTGCATTTTTAGAAATAGATTAGTATTTCTACTTTTATTTTAATTCTATGTCTAATCTCCCTTTATTTTACAACTAATCTATATTAATTTTATGTTTTGGAATTTAAAGTGTCTAAGTTTACTGTTTAAAAGACATAAATCCGCATAAAATTTCATCTCTAGCTTAGAAATTAGTAAAATGTAACTTAGAGCTCTTAAACTAGATTAGTGATATTATCGTTGTCTTTATTTATTTAAAAATTGTATAAAAAAATTAGTTTCGGCCGTTTAGAGTTAGAAAAATGTTGCTTTCAGATGTTAAAATTGTCTTAAAAATAAAAGCAGCAATAGCCCAAAAAAATAATAACTAAAAACAAGAAGAAATAAATGGTGGAATAAGAAGTGCAAACAAAAAAAAACTAAAAAATAGAAAAAAAGGAAAAGCTACAAAAGCAGAGTATTTAGAAACAAGAAAAAAGTACAAAGCAAAGTGTAAAAAAAAATACAACAAAGAGAAAAAAATAAGTGAGAATAGAAGTATGGGTAAATGAAGGGAACACTTTATAAAGGTTTCAGGTAGAAGTAACAATAAAAGTATTTTGTAGACATGAGGAATTCCAAGTGTATATAAACAATCTTTCTAAAGAGGAAATTGAGAAACAAATGTTTAGGTTAAATAAAAAGAAAGCGCTCGTGAAGAAGGAATTCCAAATGAAGCAATGTTGTTTGCTACAAAAAAGCTATAGGAAAGGGTATGGAAAGTGCTAAATCAGTGTGGGTAGGAAAAGGCTTTCCTATGAAGTAGAAAAAAGAGTTAATTTTACCAATAAATGAATAAAGACCAAACTGGTAACTACCGTGGTATATCCTTACTTAATACGACCTACAAAATATATGCGATGGTTCTAGAAGAAAGATTTAGAAAGGAAATGGACGAAAAAAGTATGTTACCAGACGAAGAAACAGGTTTCAGGAAAGGAAGACGAGCCATGGACAATGTATGCATTTTGAGACATCTGGCAAAGAAAGAAATAGACAAGGCGAGAGGACGAATGTATGCATTGTTCATAAATTTCAAAAAAGCTTTTGACAGTGTGGATAAGAAAAAATTATGGCAGTATCTTAGAGAGAAAGAGGTGTGGCAGTGATTGGTAAGCAAGATGGAAGAAATTTACGAGCAAACTGTTAACCAAGTGAAAGTAGGCGAAGAAGTAAGTGAAAGTTTTTGGACAAGTAAAGATGTCAGAAGTCCTATTTTTAACTATTTTTAGCATATATTGGAGATGTCGATAAGGTTTTAAGTAGAGCGCAAGTAGGAGGGATAGTTGTAGGCAGAGAAAAAGTGTGGTTCCTGGCGTTTGCAGATGATTTAGTTATTGTAGCAAAGAGCAAGAGTAAAACGAAAGAAATGACAAAAGTTATAGAAAAATATGTAAAAAAAAAACTCCAAATTAATGTAGATAAAACAAAAATGATTGTGTTTAGAAAGAAAGTAAAAATCGAAAAAGAAGATGAATGGAAATGGAAAGAAAAAAATATAGAACAAGTGAAAGAGTTGAAATATTAAAGATATGTATTAAATAGTAGTATGACAGACAAAGGACAAATAATGGAAATACTCAAAAAAGCAAACAAAGTAATGGGAAGTGTCTGGAGTTTGGGAGAACGTAAAAATAAAAATTTTAAAAGAAAAATGATGATGTTTCACAGTTTGGTGAAAGGCATTGTAATGTATGGAGCAGAAGTATAGGAATGGAAGAAATATGAAGAAATTGAGAGTGTGCAAGAGAAGTATATAAAGTTGGTTTTAGGGTTAAATAAACACACGCAAAAGAAAGTAAGAGAAAAAGTTAAAAACCGGAAAAAGAGCGGTGAGACTCGAGAAAAATCTAAAAATGCGACATGAACTACAACAGTGCTAGCTAAAATTAAAAGAGCTAGCTAATGTCAGGTGGATAAAACAAGGTGACTACTATGAGGAAAGAGGGTATGAGTGTGCAGAAGCTGAAAGAATAAGAGAAGGAGGAAGAACAATGGAAGAAGAACAAAAACAAAGAGATGCTGACATAGATAAACAGGAAAGAATTGCGAGTATAAAAAAATCAAAGTACAATTTAAAATATGCCCTAATTGTTACCACCGCACTGCCAAAATATTTAGATAAAACAAAAGGTAAAAATAAAAAACGGGTTGCAGATACAGATATGGAAATGAAGAAATAGAAAATGAATTTTGGAGAGAAGATTAAGAAAGAATGTGTAGATTATGTAAAGAAGAAAAGGAGACGATAGAGCATTGTTTGTTAGAGTGTGTAGAGCTACGAATGTGCGAGTATGGAAGGATAAAAGTTCAAAACAAAAATGGAGAAGGAAAAAAATGAATGAAAGAAGTTCCACGTGTGCTAGAAGAAGATTGGAAAAAAATTATTTTTTTTTTAATTTCTAATAAATTTTCGTTACCTTTACGTAGGACTGTAAAGCCAATTAAGCAATAAAGATATTAGAAATTCAAAAAAACAGTTAAATTTGTTACATGTTATATTTCTTTCAGTTTCTTTAAAGCTTTACTTGCTTCATAAAAATTCATTTTAGCACTATTAGAACCGGGCTTTATATTTAGCTTATCCCTTTATCCTGCCGTAACCCACTTCCTTATTGATCAAATTTCCAATTCGTAATAAGCCCTTAGAATTGCGTGGGTTTTTTTAAATAATGCATTGTGCACTTGAATCGTCCAGAACTCATTGATGAATTCCTCGGATGAGAAGGTTCATGAATATTACTGACAATAATGCCGTCGGTTTCTCGATGCCAAGACGTGCCCCGCTTTCAAACACTTCGATTCGTTCGAATATAATAAAGGCCGAGACCTGGCCGGTCTCTTGACATCCATATACTTTTTATATCTACCCCATCTCTATCAAAGAGAATATTAACGCCGATTTTTTTTCTCTTTCTCTGTGATGTTCATTTAAGCGGATAACGATGCAAATTTATTTGTGTCAAAGCATCAAGAAAAATAACGAAAAATTTACAATCGCGATATTTGCATCGCAAAATTGTCGAGACGATAAAATGAATTCATCAACATGACGGGGATTTACATTGAGACCGGTGACAACCACTCGATACCTAAGATTTACATTTCAGCAAATAAAAATTTGACATACTTCATTTAACATTTACCAATTTTTTTTTACACTGAGAAACATTTTTATGTCATTATTATTATCATTTTTATGCTTATACTAATAATAAACAAGATTAAGTCTAATTCTTATGCTTCATGCTTATAATTATATTTTTTATCAGTATTTTACTGATTGTTTTTACACTACATTTTATACTTTTTTTTTTCTTAATCTCATGCTCATTTAAGTCTTTTATCTCATGTTTACAGCTTTTCTCATTTTCAATTTCCTACTCAGCATTTTGATGATCATTTTCGTTCTAACTCTTTTACTCAATTTCCTGCTCATTCTCGTGTTTATTCAAATTTTATGTCTTTTGCTCATAGCCATTTTTATTACGTAGGTACTCATTTTCATGTCTGGAATCAAAACCGGTGCTCATTCTCACATTCTCAGACTTATATTTAGTTTTTTATGCTTATTATTGTACTTATTATTAAACTCATTCTACATTCATTTTAGTTTGTCTTACATTTTGTTTTGTGGCCTCTCTCAGACTCAAATTTTATGTTTAATACTTTACTTCTCGTATTATTTCTATATCAAATTACCTACTCCTAATACAAAAATTGTGCTCAGTCTTACTGTCATTCTCGTTATTTTTGACACATTTTATGCTCATTCTCGTACTCATTATCATACTTATAAGAACACAGCAACTACAAATTTATGCTTCTGTTTAAACTCAGTTTTATATTTTATGCTTATTTCTGTACTGATCATCTTTATATTCAAATAGCTATTGCCACGCTTATACCTAGCCTTATTCTTATTTTTAATCTCTTACTCATTTTTATACTAATTCTTACGCTCATTTTGGTGCTTAATCTTATGCTCGACGTTAACTCTTATGCCTCTTCACATTTTATGCTCACTCTTAAACTCATTCTTATATATTTTTTATGCTTATTTTTGTATTACTCAGTCTTTATTTTTATGCTCATTTTTCTACTCAAGTACTTATTGTCACACTCATATCTAATGTTATGTAATGTAATGTTAGTAGCTATTCTCATTATCGTACTCATTCTCATAAGTAACTTCTATACTTCATCAAAGTGCTCATTCTCACACTTCTACTCAAGCAAACTTTTATGCTCATTCTCGTGCTCAGAGCCTGAGTACTATAACCAATAACAGTATGCTTTTCCTTTTGATTGGTTTAAAGTTCAATCCCCATGATCCAATAACAACACGTTGATTTAAATCACATTATTTGTCCAACCAATGAGAACAATTTGTTGCTTTGTCTTGCGTTTCTGTTTCTTTTTAGCAGTTGTTTTGTCTGGTTGTGAATTTAATCACCTTTCTGTGTCTAATAACACCACAATTTCATCCAACCCCTTCAAAGCTAGAATTAAGGAGACGTTCCATCCTAAAGCTATTTTATCCTGTAAGTAGTTTTCCTCGATATATTGTTACTTGAGGTTAGGAAATTGTTAGTAAGTTGAGAAAATTAGCTGTCTTTGAATAAGATAATTACGTTTCAAGAAAGCGCTTTATAATAATTATTCAGCTTGAAAATTTTTATGTCAATTTTTTTTAAGATAAAGACACGATTGCTTTTAATTAAAGACTATATAGGAAAGGCCCTCGAGACAAATTTCCATCAAAGGAAATCAACTTTGGATAATTCCGCCAGGTTTATAACAAGTTTAATTATTTAAAAAAAATATTTTACGATAGTTTTCGAAAGCAATTTCGACGAAATTAGATAAGATTCTTGAGTACACCTGTGATTAATCTAGTTGAAAGGACTTTTTAATGAGTTAATAACAGTTTGGACTTGGAGGAATTTGTCTCGGATTTAGTAATGACATTTTAAAGTGACTTTTTAGTGTTTTTATCGAATTTGAGGTTTCAATTTGTCGCATCAGTTACTTTTTTCCGTTTCATTCCATCGATGCGGTCGTATATACGCGAAATTATTGGTTCGAGTTTTTGCGAATACGAAATAAATTAAATAAATTGCCAACAGAAATCAGCCAATCAACCAGGAATTTTAAATGGAACACATTCCAGAAACAAAAAGTATAGGAATATCAAAACTAATTTTAAAAATGGCTAAGAAAATTACTATAAAAATAAGCGTGATTGAAAAACTGATAACAAGACGCTGATATGCTAAATAAGCATTATTACAACGGCTTCTTATGTCTAGGTTTTCTCCGCCAAAAATTTTGACTACTTCAATTTTCAAAAACTTTGTTTAAATTTTTATTAAAAAACCTTTGAAAGAGAGTGCCTTGAGAGAGATGAAGAGTGAAATAGTTATAGTTATTATATAATTTGACAATAAAAACTGAAAAGAATTTAAAAAAGATAATGAATAAAATAAAGTTTGTTACCATATAAACGAACCTTGGTGTAGAAAAAAAAATCACTGTAATCATTGGTGCTTTTCTAACAAATTTTCGTGTCAAAGCTTTCCCTACTAAATGTTCTTTCTACCAAACGTTTTTGTTGATACAGTCACTCTATTACTACTTCTTTGTTTTCCATTATTTTTAACAATTTTAAAAACTAGATTTTGTTTATAACAATAGATTATTAATGTTTTCGATTGATGTAGATTCTGAAAATTGCTTACCTCTGCAATTCCAACTAGTGCTATTATTCTTAAAGGTCAAGTGTTCGATTTATCAGCGATTGTACCCATTTTGAAGTATTTTCATGTTGTATGCGGGCGCCTTTTTCATTTTCCCTCCGAATAATAATCGACTTTAGGTGCAGCGTGAAATTCTCGCCGATCAAAGGAAAAGTCATCATTTCAATTTATCGAACCTTTTGATAATAATAGCTTATACGCTATTCCTCAATACCATCGGCCTTATTCACAACGAACAGAAGACTTTGGATTATTTATCAGAAGTGTAATTCCGCTGATGGATCTGCTATGATACAACAAAAATGAATTCTTCTTTTTCAAACCGGAAATATCGATACTCAGCTTTTGGTATAATTTAATTGAAGAAAAGTTTAATTTGTCATATGGGAATGAATGATACTTTTCGTTTTCTCTCTCTCTTGAGAATATAATGTAGAAAATAAGATTCGTGTAATATTTCAAAGAATTTATCTATCATTTGTCATGGGAAAACGGATGAGATAAAGCTCGTCAAGACAAGTTTCAAGAATGTGCGAAATATTGCAAAGAAAGCAGGATAATTACGAAACTATTTGTCATTTTTTAACGAGACGTGTCTAATTTTAAAAGCTATTATTTACCTCAAAAAAACTAAATTTAATTCATACGAACTAATAATTTTATTCAAAGTTTTGCTTTTTGTTTCCGGTACATTTCAATACTCAACTTTTCCAAGGAAGTATTAAGATAAAGACGAAAGGATTAATGAAAAGAACGTTTTATCGAATTCCACAAATAAGAGAAGCTCTCATTAATATCCTCTTTTATTCCAAAATTTACGACTCTGTCAACCTCATAATAATGCAACCAATCATCTTGAATAAGTATAACTTGCTCTTTCAAGATTCATAAACAGTTTTAATAATAGAAGAATTTTTTACGGATGAAAGTACAGCCAAAAAGTAATGTTGCTCTATATCTTTCTAGTTCTATGAGTTCTGTTCTACAATATCTTTTGAAAAAGTTTGCATCTAGTTTATGTTTATTACTATACATGCTATATTATGTCTGTCTAAAAAACAAAAGAAAATAAAAAAAGAGGATCGGTGAAGGAACCGAGAAAGGAAGAGATAGAAAAACTAATAAATAAATTGATGAATTATAAGAGTCCAGAGGAAAATGAAATAACTAACGAGATAATAAAAAATGGGAGAAAGAGGTTACGAGATAAAATAACAGAAATAATAAGAAGTTAAACAGGGGAGGAAATACCAGAAAAATAGAAAATTGGCTTTATATGTCCAATACTCAAAGAAGGAGATGCTACTATGTGTGAAAATTATCGTGGAATATCCTTACCAGACGTTACATATACAGTGGGAGAATATCAAGGAGGTTTCAAGGTAGGGAGATCAACGATTGATCAAATTTGCACTCTGAAAATGATACAGCAAAATAGTTACAAACAAAAGCTGCATCTACATATATTGTTTATAGATTTTAAAAAGGGCCTAGGATAGAATCAATCGTACAATGGTGTACCAGGCAATAAACAACCTGGGAATACCAAACAAGCTTACCAGATTAATAAAAATGACGTTAGAAAGTTCGGCGAACAAGGTGGTAGGCGATAGAAGCGTTCCCAATTCGAAAGGGGTTAAGACAGGGCGACCCGCTGTCAACAGTTCTGTTCAATTTGGTATTGGAAAAAATCATGAGGGAAAGTCGGATAAGAACAGAGATTGTAATATATTACAGAATGCAGCAGGTGATTGCCTATGCGGACGATATGGCATTAATCGCAAGAACCAGAAAGGAGATAAAGAAAATGTTAAAAAATTTGGAAGAGAGTGCGATAAGGTAAATAAAAGCAAGACAAAGTATATGGGAACAAACTGAAGAAAAGTACATGGTGACCTGAAAGTGACAGGACAGAATGGCAGAAATTATTGTTTTCAAAGAGTAGACAGATTTGAGTACCTCGGGGTTACGTTGAATGAAAATAATAAAAAAGTAATGGAATTAGAAAAGAGACTAACTAAAGGAACGAAAGCGATGGGGGCATTAAACACAGTGTTGAGAAGCAAAATAGTGTCGAGAAAAACAAAATTAGAATCTATAGAACTGTAATCCAGCCAGCAGTGCTATATGGATGTGAAACGTGAATCATGACCCAAAGCACCTCGGAAAAGTTGGAAAGGTGGGAAAGAAAAGCACTAAGAAAGGTGTTTGGGGAAATGAAAGACGAAGAAGGCAACTGGAGAAGAAGAACAAATAAAAAAGTAATGGATATATAGATACCCAAGCATGATCCAAAAGGTAAAGGGTCAAAGAGTGCAGTGGTTAGGACATGTGGCGAGAATGGGATCAAATAGGTACACAAAAAAAAGCATGCTGGAAGGAGAAAGAAGTAAAAGAAGAAGAAGGAGACCGAAAAAGAGATGGTTGAAGATGGCTAAGAAAGATCTAAAGGGAGTAGGAGTCCGGAACTGGATGGAAGGGAGCAAGAACAGAAAAGAATGGAGAAAAATTGTGGAAAAAATTAAAGCCATGGGCCCGAGGGCCTGAAAAGCTATATATATTATGTCTGTATTATTTTATATATTTTCTGTTTATTATAGAATAAATTTGAATGATAAAGAAATGACAATTTTTAATTGTTTTGCATCTAGTTTATGTTTGTTTAATTTTGCATTATATTATTATCTATTTTTTGTTAATTCTTAAATAAATTTATGTTTATTTTGCGTTTGTTTTGTGTCTGTTTTATGTCTTAATATTAATTCTACAAGCTGTGCTTCATCTACATTATTATACCTATTTTATGTTTATTCTGCGTGGTTTGTGTGTATATTTTATAAATAAGACATTTTCTAAATAATTTGTATCTACTCGTAGTTTATGTTTATTCTACATAATTATGTTGTATTATATCTGCATTACTTTATGTTCGTCCTAAAATAATTCTATTTTGTGTCTACTTTGTGTCTATTTTATGTTGTTTTATGTAACAATTTTTGATTATTTTGTATTAAAAACATAACTTATGTTAATTCTACATGCTATGCTGCATTCACATTATTAAATCTTCGTTATTTTTTATAATATTTATTATTATTTATATTTATTAATATTTAATTTTAAATAATATTTATTTTGCATGCTAATGTTGTACTATTTATATGCGCATTATTTTATCTATTTTATGTTTCTTTTACGTTATATGTGTCTATTTTATGTAACGTTTTTTAAATAAATTGCATTTAATTTATAATTACTATACATTTGAAACAATTATCTTTTTTTTGTCTTCATTTTAGAACAAATTTATGTTTATTTTGTGTAAGTTTTGTTTCCATTTTATGTTGATTTTATGTTATATTTTTTTGCATGCTAATATTATGTTACATCTGCATTATTTTATATATTTTATGTTTATTTTAAAATAAATTTGGTTTTACTTTTGTGAGTTTTACGTCTATTTTATGTTTGAATAATAAATTAATAACAATTTTCAACTGTTTTACATCTAGCTTATGTTTATTTAATTGTGCATTATTTTATTATTTATTTTATGTTTATTTTGCGTTTGTTGTCTGTCTATTTTATGTCTTACGTAATATTTTTTTAAATATTTTATATTTAGTTAATATTAATTCTACAAGCTCTGTCCCATCTACAATATTTTATAATCTATTTAATGTTGATTTTATGTTACATGTATTTTGCATAATCATGTTATGCTACATCTGCATTATTTTATCTATTTTGTGTTTATTTTACGTTTAATGTGTAAGTTTTGTGTCTCTTTTATGTCTTTAAATGTGACAGTTTTTAAACATTTTACATCTAGTATATGATTGTTCTACATCTTTGCCCTTTCTTTATTTATTTTGTGTTAATTTGGTACCAATATTATGTTTTTAAATGCAGCATTTTTTACATATTTAACATCTAGTTTATGTTTATTTCATATACCATGCTACATATGCATAATTTAATCATCTATTTTATGTTAATTTTGTGTGTATTTATATCTTATTGTGTATATGTTATAGTTAAAGACCGGACCGAGTTGCTGATAAGAACTCAAGGATCGGCGTCTCATAGCCGTGCGGATTATTTTTGTATTAGGGGTCTCATCAATATTAAAATGCATGTTACAAACGTTTTTATTATTAAATGTATACCTATTTCTTACTAATATTGTAGGCGTGATACCATCCCCAGCCCCCGCCACCCTAAATTCGAAAATGTTCTCCTCTACTCTTTAAGTGCGAATCACTGTCATCTCCCCACCAAACAACCCCAAAAAGCAAGTTGCCGCAAACTACACCTCACACCTGACCATTATATCTTAAATTATCATCATAACCTGTAGGTCAGTTTCGAAAAAACTAGCGACAAGTGTAACACGTGTGGATTTAAGTGTTTCTTTCGTTGATTTGCTCTACCTTTTATATATTACAGAAGAATTTTATTTTATTTAACAATTTTATATAGATTATTTAGTTTTGATTTCTGTTATTTGGTAAGAGATTTTTTTCAGTTTATTTAAGAAAATTAATTTTTTGGTTTCTGTAGAATTATTTATATTTTTCACTATTGTTGTTATCATGTCTGTCTCACGACAAGAATTATTGCAAGAGTGGATTAAAGACTACAACGGTATTTTTACTACTTTAAATGACAACGAAGTGTATTGCCATGTTTGTTGTTCAAATATTTGGTGTTATCAAAGGCAGAGTATTACTCGGCACTGCGAAAAAAAATTCCATAATGAAACCTTTAGAAAAAATAAAGAGGACACATTAAAATTTAATGAAGAATTGTGTGATGCTTTTCTAATGGCTAACATTCCGCTTCACAAGTTAGAGAACCCTATTCTTAAAAATTTTTTAGAAAAATATACTAACAAGTCTATTCCTGATGAGTCTACACTGCGTAAAAATTATATTTCAAAAAGTTACGACAAAACAATAAAATTAATGAAAGATAATATTGCTAATAATTATATGTGGGTTAGTGCGGATGAAACCACAGATATTAAGGGCCGTTGCATTATTAATGTTGTAGTTGGTATTTTACATGCTTCAAAACAATATACACCTTATTTAATTACCACAAAAATTCGCCACCAAGTAAACGCAAAGACTATGTTTGATGTTATTACTGAGGCACTTAACAACTTGTTTGAAAATTCTAGAATGCATTATGAAAAGGTCATTCTGTTTGTTAGTGACGCTGCTGCTTATATGATAAAAACTGGAAACCTTCTACAAAATATTTTCAAAAATATGATTCATGTAACATGCATTGCACACGGACTCCACCGGATCTGCGAATTTATCCGAGATAATTTTGTCGAAATAGACAAACTTATATCTAATTGTAAAAAAATTTTTTTGAAAGCGCCATTACGGATAAATATGTACAGGGAGATCTGTCCAGGATTGCCTTTACCACCGCAGCCAGTTATAACACGCTGGGGTACATGGCTAGAGGCAAGTTTTTTTTATGCGAAAAATTTTGAATCGATTAAGAATGTGGTCGAGAGCTTAGAAGAAGATGCACAAAGTATTAAACAGTGTAAAGCATTGGTGGCAAACTTAAAACTTTTAGAAGAACTTCAATTTATTGCCGACCACTTCGAAAAAATTCCCGAAGTCATTCGTGCATTGGAACGCCAGAATATTCCTTTAGCACAAAATGTCCCATTAGTTGAAAATTTATTAAGTCACCTTAGGTCGATTCCCGAAGATTTTGGTCAACGGTTAAAACAAAAGGTTGAAAATGTTTTTAAGAAAAATGTCGGGTATTCTATTTTAAAAGACTTTTGTGAAGGAACTTGTAAAGGTGACACATTTCAAAAATATGGATATCTCATACCTAATTTTGCAGTCGCTCCAATTACAAGTTGTGACACGGAAAGAACATTCTCGCGGTTTAAAAATATTTTTACGTCACATCGCACTAATTTTACTGACGAAAATTTGGAGAAGGTAGTAGTTGTGAATGTGAACAGTCCATATTTATCTCAATGTGCAAAGTGACCAAAAGATTTAATTAATTTACAATATTTATTAGGTACCTTAAAACTTTTACTGTGCGACGCCAATGAATTTAATATCAACGACAAAAAAATGCGTTTTCTTTTCCTTTGAAGTGGACCAACTCAACCTTGGTTTTTATTTAATCCTTTCCATTTTAGTAATAACGGCTGGGCGATTGTCATTTTTTACTCAGACAATACAAAACGCAAGGGATATACAAAACCGTCGATAATACAGCATTGATTTAGCGACTTCGTGCAGTTTAATGCATGGACACCCCTTACTTGTTTCATTCTTATCAGCAACTCGGTCCGGTCTTTAGTTATAGTGTATATATATATTTTTTCACTTCATATATAAATGTTTTGTATAATTATCAATTATATAATCTGTCTTTGTTTATCTATTATTTAACTATTCTATATCTATATCATTTCTATATGTAATGTGTGTTAATTCTAGATTAAACTTGTACTTATTTATTACAATAGTATTGTGTCGATTGCACATTATGTGATGTCTTAGAATGTAATAATGTTTCCAAAATATTCTACATCTAGTTTATTCTAGATGCTATTCTACATGCATCATTTTATCATCTATTTTATGATAATTCTAGAAAACATTTTTGCAACGTCTTTAAATAAAACATTCATTGAATTCTATATCTAGTTTATGTTTCTTGCATCTGTCATTACTTTATAATCATTTCATCATCTATTTTATGTTGATTCTAAAGTAAATTTATGTTTATTTTGTGTGTGTTTTATGTATGTTTTATGTTCTCAAATGTGACATTCTAGATCAAATTTATGTTTATTTTTATGTAAGTTTTGTGTCTTTGAATGCAACATTCTACTTTATAATTATTTCTATATCTAATTCAAAATATTTTACCGCAAATATTTTATTTGTATACTTTAAAATGTTGATTCTATATTTACATTATTTTTATGTTTACACTCTAATTAAAACAAAATTGTTTTAATAATAAAATCGAGTTTTAAGAAAATTTTTTAAAAATATTTTTTTGTAATTTTGTCATTTCTAGAAGCAATAAACTCTCCACCGTTTCAAAATACCCACCCCCAACTTGGTGTTAACATTTTTAACGCCCCAATTTCCATATTCACCCGTCCATAAAAATCTTCGGCCAAACCTCTGTCACCAATAAATCAAAAGCGCTCTCTATAAAATCCTTGCACCGCATGGTCCATACATTATTTATCATTATACCTTCCTAGTGATACATTTTCGCATCTGGAATGATTTCTATGAAAAAGTTTTAAATGACAGGCGTGCGTGCTTTACCCAGAGACGGACTTTAAATGTTAGGAGGGAATGAAATTCAGTCAGATGCGCGCTCTCGGACAAGCATAAGCTCAAATAAGGATCTGTGCGATCTGAATTTACTCACGAAAAAGACGAAAAATGGTGGTTTAGTTATTGTGACAAGTGTTAATTTTAACACCGAGGGGGTAAAGGAACTTCTTTAACTGTGAGTAATTTTACAAAACAAAATTTTTGCTACAAAAATTCATGTAATAACTGTCAGAATTTTTTTTCTAATCAATAAATTAATAAATATTTCAATTGTTCTAATCAATTGTGTTAATTATATTAGATCAGTTATTATTTCGGTATATTCCCGAGACGAACATAATCATAATTTCCGTCTAAAATTCTCCCGAAGTTCCGGACTAAAATTATTGTTTGTGCAAACATAAACCAAAGATTTGTGTGCTATTTCCCGAAGCTTCGTTATCCACCAAAAGCAGTTAGTTTTTTCCCTAGGGACCTTATGATTTTACGCCTTAAACAACGGTTAGCTTAAGTCCATACACTTGTATTTGCACTTCCATTCGAAATTATCGACGGAACGGTTATAGGAGAAGAAAATTAGAGAAAAATGTGTTGAGAGTATACGCTTTAGATAAATGGAAATAAAAATTTTAGAAAGGGTTCAAACAGTTGTTGAAAATTAAAATTTTAAAGTTTTATTGAAATAATAACAAAATAAAAAATAAAATTTGAGTAATTAGATACTTGCTCAGGCAATTTGCCAATAATTTTAAATAGATTAGCTCTACTTGCGTACTTTCTAAGCAAAAATAGGGTTTTTGAGGTAAATAAAACGACAATAGAGTTTTTTAAAATTTTTTTACTAAATAATAAATTTCTGGAAACGAGTTACAAAACTGTTCAAAACATTTAACAAATTTCTACAAATAGCAACAATTTCATAAATTATACAACAATTAAAACCAAAACTGGATTATAATATTAAATTTAGACCTATTCAATGAGCCATTGTTAAATAAATAATTATTATTTGAGCAAGTCATTAACAATTATTTGTTTATGCTGTTTGTAACACTAGAGAAAATTTAATTAATTTTGTTATTAAATAATAGTTGTAGATGTTTTTTATAAATAGATTTTATATTATTATTAAAATGTCATTTATTGTTTCCAGTGTTGTTTTCAATAATTTATTATTAAAAATAGTATATTATGTCATAAAAGCAATTAGCGGCTCAAGGCTACGATAATATAAGCCAGGATCAAGCTCCTGACCATTACTATGACGGCACAAAAGTTAACAAAGAATTTGTTAGAAAAAAATCAAGAAGTCTAAAAAAAATTATTTAGAAAATTAAATTTTTCATATTTATACTAAAACAAATTAATAAATTTACAAAAAATTGTCTACAAGGCACATTTGAACCAGCAGGCATAAAATTCAAAAGCGTAAACCACATTTTATAAAAACTGGAAGTTGCAGGCGATATTTTAACCTAAGATTGAAATGTAACTGAATCAGAGCAGGCAGTGTCAGCGTAACTATAATAAGCACAGCCTGCTCGATTCAGTTACATTTCGATCTCACTTTATAAAGATATCAATCGAAGAAAGCATTTTATAAAACAATTCTAATCGAAAATCGTCTTAAAAAAATATTTTCAAAATTATGGGTCATATTTTGTAAAAATTTGTTATTACTAAGAAGCATTTTATAAAGATTAAAATAAAATAAAATGCTGTAGACAATAGTTTTAATTATTTTAAAACATTCGTAATCAAATCGATATTTTGTAAAAAAAATATTTGAAATGGTGTACAAATTGGAAGTAGAGAAGGCATTATTGATGCCCGCTTGCTTAATATTTAACAATTTTAATAGTTTTTGTATGTAAAATAAGATATGGTAGCTATGTTTTTTCGGCTTTTACTTTTGAAAATATACTGCAAAAGCATTTTATAAAAAATGCAATCAATAATTGCCTTATATTTAAATTTGTTGAGATTTTATAAAAATTTTAATTAATAGGACACATTCTAGTGTTTTAACCAAAAGCCACAAACAGCATTCTAATTATAAAACTAAGGATAACGGAAAAATTTTATAAGCAGTTGGCGATTTACATTTTTTTTTTATAATATGCTTCTTATAACCCTTAACTTTATAAAATGTTTATTAATGCTTCTTTTAATTTCTATGAAATATCATTTTGGTTTACTGTCGGTTGCAAATTGTATTAAATGCCTTTTGCAGCCTCTAATTTTGATAAAATGCCGTCTATAGTTTTCATTAAAAAAAATATAAAACAATATGCGGCTCACAATTTTTATAAAATGTAGTCACGAATTTTAAAATTTGTTTTTAAAACAGCGATTGCTATTCCAAGCGTCTGCATGTTTTCTTTTTTTTATAAAACGACTACAATAATTTTTTATAAAATGTTACTTATAAGGCATTTTATAAAACTTATTTTATACAAACTGGGACGAGCAAGAGGTAAATTATAAAAATGGGAATGTAACAAACATTTTTTTTTAAATTGCAATCAATAATTGTTTTATATTCGAAATTTGACGCCATATTTTATAAGAATTAGCAGTTACAAAAGCATTTTAATGCCTTGTCTAATCAAAACTAAGCTACACTCTATAAAAATTAAAGATAACAGAAAACATTCTATTGGCAGTAGACAGTTTACAATTTTTTTATAAAATGCTTTTCTTAAGTTTATAAAATGTCTAATAAAACGTCTTCTAATTTTTAAAAAATGATTTCTACGGTCTACTATTTGCAATTTACATAAAATGCTTCTTTCAACTTTCTGTTTTAGTAAAATGTCATAAGACTGCAGTTTTTAGAGTAGTTTATTTATTTATTTACAACAGGTAGAAACCTATTTACAGTAAACTGTAAGACTACATAACAAAATACAAACAAAGTAGAAATAATATTATAACATACAAAAAAAAAATGTTGATGTTTTGCTAATTTCTACTTGCAGATTACACCAATTAGAAATAAAGCCCGCTTCTTATTTAAGTCCTGTTTTACAAGGCATTTTAAGAGGCATTTTATAATAATCAAAATTGGCAGCAAACATTTTATAAAAGGTTTATTTTTATCAGAATCACAAGCCCTAACCGTAGTTCAATCTTTGTATAAAAATTAAAAATATCAGAAGACATTATTTATGCCGTTTTGCACAAAATCATTAAGCTTTTACGAAATATTCTTAACTGCCTTAAGGATTTTTTAATTTTTTTAATTAAAAAATTTAGAAAATAGATGGCAATTTGTAAAAATCTAAATTGCAAAAAGCATTTTATAAAAATTGCACTTAAAAATCGCTTTAGATTTGAAATTGTAGACAACACTTTATAAAAACTAGCTGTCACAAAAAAACCTTTTATAAAAAGTCTAGTGCTACAAAACCAAACCTACAAAAGCATAAAAAAATTGAATATAAAAATGGAGTATTATAGGCAGTAATAGGCAGTTTATAATATGTTTCTTACGACTCCGAAATTTATAAAACACCGAGTATGCGCCTTTGAATTTTTATATTTATATAATTATCTATGGCTTGCAACCAGAAGACTATAAAAGACATTTTATAAAAATTATGCCTCTTCCAGTTTTAAATTTTTATAACATGTTGCATAAAATGTTAATGCCTGCTAATTTCTAATTGAAATAAAAAATCATGCTTATGAGTGGCGTCTGCTTTTTATAATATGTTTTTTACGACTGCAAAATTTATAAAATGCCCTATAATGCCCTTCTATGGCTTGCAACCAGAAGACCATAAAAACATTTTATAAAAATTAAGTCTCTTGCAACTTCAATTTTTTATAACACGTGAGACTGCAGTTTGCATAAAATGCTGATGCCTGCTTATTTCTAATTGAAATAAAAAATCATGCTTATTGGTGGCGTCTGCTTCTTATAATTTTGCATAAAATGCTTTTCGTGGCTCTATATTTTATTTAATTTTTATTGCCTGTTTTTTGTCGAAAACGATTAGAACACATTTTAAGTTTAGAAAAAAACAATTTTTTATATTAAAAAATTTAAAAAACGTTTATAACAGCATAATTTACTAATTTATTATTAGTGTATATACCTACTCAGAAATATCAGCCCTAATAAATCATAAAATAGCTTAGCAACATCGAATAATTAGACCAGACTGCAAAAAAATACTTTTCTTCAGTTACTGTTATTTATATCTATTTTTTTTGTTTCATATCTTTTAGCAATTTTGTTTCGGTTGTTTATCCAATATTATATATTAATAATGTCACATCGAATTCATCCAGTACTTTATAAAAGCTCTCAAATTGCAAGTTTATGACTTTCTGGATGTTTATGAATTTAAAAGCATCCCATTTGAAATAGTCTAAAATGATTTACGACCCCTTTTCCATTTCCCTCAATTTATTTAATTCAACTTATCCATCTCTATCTATAAATTTATTTACGCTAATCCAAACATACGGATCAAAAAAATCGCCACCTTAAATTCCAGCTGCGTTATAAAGTGCTTCGCATGTGTTATATCAGAGTGAAAAATCATGTACGACCTTGATAAAACACACAACAACAGTTTAAAAAAAAATCTAAACTAAAACATCTCTTCTATTAATTTAAATTGAATTTAACAACCGGAAATTGATGATTTGAGACAGATTATAACATTATTTAAGTTTATTGTTAATTAACACGAAGTGAGATCTCTTCATTTCTACTGACAAGTTCAAATAACAATAACAATGTGTTTCTAATAATAATATAGAGCGCTGATGGAAATTATAAAACAGATATATCATTGTTATATGATCAGAATGGGAATTAATTATTTATGCAACGACGCAATAAGCAATCCTGGAAATAAAGCTATTTTTGTGACTGACACGTGTGGTTAAAAAAAATAAAGAAATATTTTTTCAAAATAATAATATTTGGACAAAAAGAAATCAATTTGGAGCGTTTTAAAAACAATAATAAGTGAAAATTTATGCAAAAACAGTGCCACACACAGTTTTTTGCAAAAATCGCTTATTAATTGCTTATTATAATTATTAAATTAATAATAACAAATCTGTTTTATGTAATCAAAGATAAAGTGAATATATACTAAGTGACATAGAAATGTGAACACCCAGTAATAATTGTTTTATGCGCGATCGGTTGTTTTTATCAGTTTACTGTGCCTGTTTCCACGACGGTAGGTTGCTGTTACTGGTTGCTACGTGTAACAAAACGGTAAATAATTCACTTACCGTTCAGTAAACGGTAACAACTAAATCTAAAAAACACAATTTTGCGATTTATTTATTAAAATTAAATGTACAATTATTATAATTAATAGTAGTAATACCACTCGCATTTGAGTTTCTAGTGTTAATAGACAAACTTTCCGACGTAGAAGTCCCAGGTTGTTGTAATAGTCCACCAACATCGCTGTGTAAATTTTTATGAGCAAATTCAATTTTGTTTTGGAGGGAATCTTCCACGTAACTCTCGGCCACCGTTGATGAACGCCACCCACCATGTCTTTTTAGTCCCAACACATCAACTCCGTTATTCGCCAAAAGTGTAGCTGATGTGCGTCGAAACGAGTGTCCAGTAAAACCTTCAGGAGCTTGCAACTTTAAATACTTTGCAATTTTTGACGGCCAGCCTCCAATTGTGCCTTTTCCTGTGAGTTGCTTAGTGCATTTGCCATTTCGATAGTTCAGAAATAAATGATCTGACGTTGGGTTGCTTGGTCGAATTCTTATGTATTTTCGAAGTATTTCCAAATAATAAACTGCTTCATTTTTTTTATTAATAACTGTGAACGTTCGCTGAATATTTGTTTTTGTATTTGGAATATTTACTATAAATATTTCTTCATGTTCTTCTATGTCACTCATTTTAATATTGTACAATTCCTCTCGTCTACAAGCGCCCGATACTCCCAATATCATTGCTACCTGCAAATATATTGTTTCCTTAGAACTCAGATGTACCACCTCATCATCTACAACATACCTTTTGAATTAAAAATTGTTCGACTGGTGCTTCATTCAAGATTTTTTCCATGTCTTCTTTGGTAAAAATTTTAGCCTTCTTAGGCCGATATCCAATATTTTTTTTCTTAAGATAAGCAATTAATGTAGCAAACTTAGAAATATCGATAACATCATGGAGAAAAATTGTACTCTTCAGCATAGAATACTCCGCCCATAAACTGCCTGGGGCCTTCAAGTGTCCACTTCTCACCACAAAATACGCTAACAAGCTCTTTTCATTTACAGAAATCTTTTTTGCTTCACGCCATTGCTTAAACAACTTGTATGTCTGTTCATATCGGGCTTTAGATTTTTCTGGAATTATTGTCAAACATCTTTTTTGCCAAGCGTCTTCTAAATCATCCGGTAGATCATCACTATCGCTCATATTTGCTTCGAAAACGGAACCACAAAACAGAACTATGTAGGAATGATTTATATCAAAAAGACAATTTTACTTGTTTGGAACAAAACCATAGCAACCATGGAACAGACACCCAAAGTTTTGAGTTTCAATCTTCCCGATTATCTCAAATGTATTGATATAAATTATTATTATTATTATTATTCTAGAAACTCCAATCGCACAAAAAACGTTATAAGCATGTCGAACGTTAAGGATTACCGTTCTCAGACAATAATTGGAGTCGTCGCCTTGCTCCTCCTCCAAACAATTGTCTTCGAACGGTAAGCATTCCTTACCATTCTCCATACTTAATATACTATTACAGCAATAATTTTTGGTATACAGGTTTGTTTTGATTATATTAAAAAACAATTAAAATATCAGCCATATCTGTCCAGTAGTTCTTTCTTTGCAGCATTTTTTACAGAATAACATTGCAAGGGTAAGACAAAGCTGATAGTTATTTTACAAAAATTAGTCTTTAAGATAGGCATAGTAAACACTTCCTAAACAAAGTCACAATGCCCAGAGTCTGAAGACAAGCAAATTTTGCCAATTAACCGAGTTTGATCGAGGTCGAATTGTAGAATTACGAGAAGCAGGATTGTCGTTAAGAGAAATTGCAAGAAAAACTCAAAGAAGCTTAAACACCGTGTCACATTGTTATCAGGCATGGCTTCAAGAAGAGCAAAGGGCACAGGGCGCCGTTCAAGAACCACCAAACGCCAAGATCGACGTCTCAGAATGTTGGCTCTACGAGACAGTTTCACGTCCACCAGGGGAATTACCAATCAATGGTTTGAAGAAAATAGACGACCGATTGGAATGCGGATAATTTATCGAAGAGTCAAAAGTTTTGCGCTTTTCTCTTTTCGACCTCATTTGGTGCTAAATCTTACTTCTCGAACATCGACGAAATCGGCTACAATGGTGCAGGAAACGGTTAAATTGGGATGTTGAATAGAATAGTGTAGTCTTCAGTGATAAATCAATATTTTGTTTGGCGATGAATGATGATCGAGCAAGAGTGAGAAGATGTCGCAGTAAATTCCAAAATCCTCAATTTCATGTAGAGCGTCATGTACACTGTTGGTGTTATGGTACGGGGTGATATTGCTTATGGCAGCAGGTCACCTCTAGTCTTCATTAGAAGTAACGTAACAAGCCAACGTTACATCGACAAAATTTTAGAGTCCTATTTACTGCCATATGTTAGAACCGTGCGCAATGGCATTTTTCAGCAAGACAATGCTCGACCCCATGTAGCCAGAAGATCTTCAAACTTTTTGGCAGCTGCTCAAGTTCCTACTTTGTCCTGGCCGCCTCGATCGCCCAATCTATCACCAATGGAACATGTATGGAACATGATCGGAAGAAGGCTGTCTCGTATACCTCATCCCTCTCAAACATTGGCAGCACTTCAACATGAGGTACAAGTAGCCGGGAATAAAATACCCCAGGAGGACATAACCTATTTGATAAGAAGCATGCCTAGACGTGTGAATGAGTGTGTAGCACATCGTAGACGCATTATTAGGTGTTATTTGTACGCATGATAAAATAAAGCTTTGAAAATCTAACCAATCATTTGCATTGGCTCTCTAAACATGTATACCAAAAATTATTGCAATATAACAATTATTACTGGGTGTTCACATTTCTACGTCACTTAGTATATTTAAATTTTTAATTTTCGCTTGTAGAAAAAATAGTGTATGCAACACGCAATTAATAACTATTAAAACAGCTGTATTTGTTAGAACACGACCTTTAATAATCATTTTAAGCATCGACATCAGTGTTAAGCCAACCAAAGTTTTATATTCTTTGTTACAAAGACTACTTCCAGCTTCTACTATTAGTAAAATGTTTTTTAAGACTTTTAAAATTACTAATTACTAATTTGTTACTTCTGGTCTCTAAAATTGTAAAAACAACGTTAATAAATCTAACAAAATCTGAAAAGCCAGAAAAAACAGGCTTTTCGAAAACATGAACTTTGCGGTTTGCAGAACAATCTTTGTAAGGGAACAACACTGTTACTGACAATAAAAAAATTATCTTTGATAGTTAGTAATTAAAAAGTGTTGTTTCCGGTTTCTAAAATTAGTAAAACTACTAAAATAAATTGCGTTTTTACAAAAACTATTACAAATTAAAAACACAATTGTTCTTGATATCTTAAAATATCGCTTTAGGTTTCTAAAATTAATAAAATCTCAAGTCTAATTTTTAAAATTAATAAAATATTGTTTCCGGTGTCAAAAAATTAGTAAAAGTACAAAAATAATTGTTTTTGAGATCTAAAATTGGTATACTACATTTCAAATATTTCAAAATCAGCAAAATGTTGCTTCTGGCTTTTAAATTAGTAAAATATTGCTTTTAGCTTTCAGAATTAGTAAAACAAGCCTTTGGCGCCAAATTTCTTAATTTAAAAAGCACAAATAAAAATAAAGACACATAAAAAAAATTAAAGAAATACTAAAAAGAGAAAAACTGAATTGAACTAAACCAAAAATAGATAAATAAATCCAAAAAAATCTGAAAAACTAGAAAAAAACAGAATCTCAAAAACATGAATTTTGCGGTTTGCAGAACGATTTTTGTAAGAGAACAACACTGTTACGGACAATAAAAAAAATATTTTTGATAGTTAATAATTAAAAATGACTAAAAAACTAAAATTGTAAAATCAAACATGTGTTGTCGGCTTTAACGAGTGTTTGTCAAACATCCGGCTATTAGTCTTTTACAATTTGTTTGTCTACTGTGCTTTATAAAGTCACTAAACTGTTGTATTTGTTTAATTAATTAATTCCGGTAACTTTAAAAACAATAATTCAAAATCAACTAAAACAAATATTGTAGCTTTTAATAAGAACTGCATTTGGCTAGCAGAATAGCAGAAATTAGTTTCGATTTTATAAATGCCACCACGAAATGAGCACTATATTAATTAACATCCACACAACCTGGTGTAAATAACAACACATATATTCAAGGTTTTGGTTAAATTAAGGATCCCTGTCTAATTCAATTACTCTCTTCAATGCAAACTGCTCATCCTACCATATAACAATTACAAATTTAATGGAAACTGACCATCAATTATCCACCAACACAATTCCAATTATTAGCTGATCCTACTCGTAAATCCGTAACTTAGAAAAAATCAGCGACAAATTTAAGTTCGAAAGTAAAAGTGAGTCAACAAACTTTTCAAATTACTTGCTACATATTTACGTGGCTTTCAAACTTGCTCTTTGACCAAGAATGTTTGCTTCGAGTTTTTAGAAGCATCAACTGGACCTGGGTTTATCATCGAAATTGAATTAGGAGTGATATTGGAATTAATTTTGTTTAGATCAATACGAAAGTTCTGCCCACAACCACAGTTTTTTTCAAAGACTGTAAATTCTTAATAACTCGGTAAAAAATAATCTAAAGGGGTTAAATCATGTGTAGCAGAATTTTCGCACGTTAAGTATTCACAAAACGGCTATTTCTATCAGGTTTTGGACAGTAGCCAAATGTTCCAAAAACGTATATTTGGTTATAATAAATTGTCAGAATAATGGCAGTCAACGTCGATTTTTTTCGACGTCATATTTTACAAATTATTATCAAACAAAATTAGGGTTATTGTGCCAATGCTCAGCTTCATCTTTTCTAAAAAGATGAAATTGCACAAGCAAAATTAAGAGTTGTTAAGCCAAAATACCGCGAGCCAGCTAGACAATTGTATTTGATGAGTGTTCTGCAAACCGCATAATCCATGCTTTGCATCTCAATAATTATTTATTTATAAACTTTTTTATCATAGATGTAGAAATAATTTCGTTTTCATTAATTTTTTTTTTAGTTTTCTTTGTTTTTTATTTTTGTTTAAGTCTTTTAGCATTTGTAAATGTTTTTTTATTTTGCTCTAAAAATCTTAGTTTTTCTTTTATTTTTTTGTATTAAATTTATTACTTTTAGTTCGCTTCGTTTTGTTTATAGAGTGGTGATATGTCACTGTAGTTATTGTAGTCATTAAATTTTTTTGCGTTTTTCAAAACACTAAATAGCTATTCAATTATCTGTTGAAATACAAATTTAAAATAAAAAAAATTGTATTACTGTTTACTTCCTTTCTATTTTTTTTATTTAAGAGCTTTTGTTGCCAGTCTTTAATTAATTCAAATAGCAAGAAAGACAAAGACGACATTGTTTTTTGCAATTTTAAAAGTCAAAAGCAACATTTTTCTAATTTTGACACCAGACGCGACGTTTCACTAATCCAAAAAAAGATCTGTGGTTTTATCAATTTTTTAAAACGAAGACAATATTTTTTTAAATCGATAAAAGCATAAAGAACACTGTTTCTCTAATTTTTGACAATAAAAACAGAATTTTACTAATACTGAAAACCAGAGGCAACATTTTACTCATTTTTGAAGACAGAAGCAACATTTATTATTATTTTTAAATTACGAAATAAACAAAGCTATTATTTAATCTTTTTTAGCATCGAAGATCAGATTTTACTAATTTTAAAATAAGAATATTTTACTCATTAAGAAACCACAAACGACATTTTGCTAATTTTGAGATTTCGTAGATGTAGTTATTTGCCAATTTTAAATATCAAAAATAGTTGTGTTTTATAATTTTTTTATAGTAATTTGTAAAAGAGCTATTGTTTTTGTAATTTTACAAATTTTGAAAATCTGGAACAACATTTCATTAATTTTGAAAACCAGACTCGACATTTTACTGCTTCTAGAAACCAGAGGCAAAGTTTTTACTTTTTTCTGAATTCGTAAATGTGCAAACTTAACATTTTTTTCTATTTTTGTAACCGAAATTAATATTTTACTAATTTTAGAAACCAAAAAAAACCATTTTACTAATTTCAAATTACGAGAATATAATATTATCACACTAATTTTTTTTTTAATTTTTAACTTAGTAAAAACAAAAGCAACATTTTTTTGTAATTTTAAAAATTTTAAAAAAATGTATAACTAATTTTAGATATTAAAAACAACATTTTTTTTTCTTAGCAGGAGGACCCATTTTACTAATTTTATAATATGTAGGCAACATTCTTTTAAATTTCTAAATTAGTAGTAGCAAAATGACATGGTTTTTGCAGCTTCAGAAGCCGAAAGTGTCCTATTAGTAATTTTAAAAGCTTAAAAATAACATTTTACTAACTCCAGCAGCTGTAAGTGACGTTTGTAAATTAGAAAATAAAGCTGCTGGTTGGCCTAAAACTGATAAAGATAATTAAAATCTTTATTAAATTTTGTATCTTAATAAATACATATTTTGAAAAGACAAAATAAACAATTAGAAAAAGACTTTAAACAAAATGTATGTGGCAGTTGTGGCTTGATACACAATGCCAGTAAAATTATTTTATTGTATTTTACTAAATCTTTCGTAAATTTTTGACTGAATTTTTATTTATACAACTGCTTTCTGTCCAAACATAATTTTGGCAAAATATTTGTTTATTTTTTTTAATCAGACATGTCCGCTTCAAAAATAGCTTTATTTCCAAGATTGCTTATTGCGGCGTTGTATAAATAATTAATTCCCATTCTAATCATATAACAATAATTTATGTCTTATATAATTTTAACATTTTATCTGGTATAAATACTTTTTTGCGCGATTGGTTGTTTTATCAGTTTACTGTGCCTGTTTCCACGACGGTAGGTTGCTGTTACTAGTTGCTACGTGTAACAAAACGGTAAGTAATTCACTTACCGTTCAGTGAACGGCAAGCAATTAAATCTAAAAAAAAAAATTTTGCGATTTATTTATTAAAACTAAATGTACAATTATTATAATTAATAGTAGTAATACCACTCGCATATGAGTTTCTAGCGTTAATAGACAAACTTTCCGACGTAGAAGTCCCAGGTTGTTGTAATAGTCCACCAACATCGCTGTGTAAAATTTTATGAGCAAATTCAATTTTGTTTTGGAGGGAATCTTCCACGTAACTCTCGGCCATCATTGATGAACGCCACCCACCATGTTTTTTAGTCCCAACACATCAAGTCCGTTATTCGCCAAAAGTGTAGCCGATGTGCGTCGAAATGAGTGTCCAGTAAAACCTTCAGGGGCTTGCAACTTTAAATACTTTGCAATTTTTGACGGCCAGCCTCTAATTGTGCCTTTTCCTGTGACTTGCCTAATGCATTTGCTATTTCGATAGTTCGGAAATAAATGATCTGACGTTGGGTTGCTTGGTCGAATTTTTATGTATTTTCAAAGTATTTCCAATTAATGAACTGCTTCATTTATTTTATTAATAACTGTGAACGTTCGCTGAATATTCGTTTTGTACTTGGAATATTTACTATAAACATTTCTTCATGTTCTTCTATGTCACTCATTTTAATATTGTACAATTCCTCTCGTCTACAAACGCCCGATACTCCCAATATCATTGCTACCTGCAAATATATTGTTTCCTTAGAACTCAGATGTACCACATCATCATCTACAACATACCTTTTGAATTAAAAATTGTTCGTCTGGTGCTTCATTCAAGAATTTTTCCATGTCTTCTTTGGTAAAAATTTTTGCCTTCTTAGGCCGATATCCAATATTTTTTCTCTTAAGATAAGCAATTAATGTAGCAAACTTAGAAATATCGATAGCATCATAGAGAAAAATTGTACTCTTCAGCATAGAATACTCCGCCCATAAACTGCCTGGGGCCTTCAAGTGTCCACTTCTCACCACAAAATACGCTAACAAGCCCTTTTTATTGACAGTAATCTTCTTTGCTTCACGCCATTCTTTAAACAATTTGTATGTTTGTTCATATCGGGCTTTAGATTTTTCTGGAATTATTGCCGAACATCCTTCTTGCCAAGCGTCTTCTAAATCATCGGGTAGATCATCACTATGGCTCATATTTGCTTCGAAAACGGAACCACAAAACAGAACTATCTAGGAATGATTGTATCAAAAAGACAATTTTACTTGTTTGGAACAAAACGATAGCAACCATGGAACAGCCACCCAAAGTTTTCAGTTTCAATCTTCCCGATTATCACAAATGTATTGATAAAAAATTATTATTATTCTAGAAACTCCAATCGCGCAAAAAACGTTATAAGCATGTCGAACGTTAAGGATTACCGTTTTCAGACAATAATAAAATAAACAATTGTCTTCGAACGGTAAGCATTCCTTACCGTTCTCCATACTTAATATACTATTTTGTCGTTCTGTTTATCTGTTTACTTTATTTTTTCTGCCGCTGTAATTATTATTTTAAACATTTACCACATTTTTTCTAGATCTTCTTCGTTTAAAATATTTTCTGCAGTTCTATTTTTTTTATTTTTTCTAATATTGTTTTTGTATTTTTTTTATATGTTTTAGTCTTGTATTGTATATTCTACATTCTTTTTGTTTGCTTTTTTATTATTTTTAACGTCTTAATTAATTCTTAATTAAATTTAAAAGAAATTGAGATAATTTTTCTTCGAAACTAAACTACAAAACTAGAAATTTGCAAATTTTTTTCGTTAATTAAAAAAACACTATTTAAATAATTTTAATTACTATTCTGCTTTTTTACATCTAGATAGTAAATGCAGTTTTTGTTCAGCAAATTTCAATTAAAACTCTTGTTAAAATTACCTGTAAATAATAACAAAGCTCAATTTATTTACTTTTATCAGTTTTAACAAAATAAAAACAAAATAAAATATTGTTTGTTTGTATAAAAAACTACCTAATAAACTAAAAAACATTTTTTTAAATTTGTTGGTTCTTATTACTTATTGTTAATAAATGACTAATATTAAGAATTACCAATTCATAAATAATTAAAAAAGCGTCAAAATACACTAACAAACAAAACTAAAATTTGTAGATCTTAGAAATTCGATTTTTTGTTAAACTATATTTGACTTGAGTCGCTTCCGCTGTGAAAATAACGTTTCATGTTGGTCTTAAAAATAAATTTCGAAAGTTGAATGAATATTCATCGAATATTTTTCTTTATATTCGCATTCCACTTACTGTAACAAGATACCTAACAAGTTTTCAAATGTAAAATTTATTTTCTTTAACTTCTCTCTTCCATCATCATAATAACACTACAAAAACTTTTTAAAAGACTTACCGCAGCAAAAACTTAATTTTAAAATAAACACAACAAATTTGATTGCCTTGTTGATTGAATCTCTTTGATGAATTTGCAAAAATATTTGAAAAAGCCACAGAAATAAATTCGAGGGCAAATGAGGAGGCCATTTATCCTATTAAAACTTGCCCTAATAAATTACTGTCTACACTATTAGAAGAGGTAAGCAAATGTTTATACGTAAAAGACAATTTAAACAATAAAACAAAATGCTTTCACCTATCAGTTTGTATTTCTTTTTATTATTATTTACTAAAACTGCTTTATTAGCTCCATTTCTAAATTTAAAAAAATGGTGGATGCGCCGGGTTAGTTATTATGATAATTAGTTCATATCTCTTTTGTTCGTTATTTTTATTCAATTTTCTTTATGCAAATGAGTAAAACAGCTCTATTTTGCTTGTTAAGTGTTTGGTAATAATAAGAAGAAGTGAACAGTCCCTATTACCATCTGTTCTATTAAAACTTGCCCTGATGTACGACTGTCTAAACTATTACAGGAAACAAGCTAGTGTTTATACATAAAGAAACATATTAAACAATAGAACACAATGCTTTGTATTTCTTTTTACTATTATTTACTAAAACTGCAGCATTGGCTCAATTTCTAAATTTAAAAAAAATGGTGGATGCGTTGGGTTAGTTATTATAATAATTAGTTTGTATCTTTTTTGTTCGTTATTTTTATTCAATTGTTGTTTTTTATAGAAATAAGTAAAACAGCTCTATTTTGCTTGTTAAGTATTTGATAATAATAAGAAGAAGTGAGAAGCTTCTTTCTTTATTTACTCAAACTGCATTATTAACTCAATTTCTAAATTTCGAAAATGGTGGATGCGCAGGGTTAGTTATTATAATAATTAGTTTATATCTCTTTTGTTTGTTATTTGTATTCAGGGGGAGGTGTTTGTTTTTCATAGAAATGAGTAAAACAGCTCTATTTTGCTTGTTAAGTGCTTGATAATGATAAGAAGAAGTGAGAAGCCCCTATTGCCATCTATTCTATTAAAACCTACCCTGATATACGACTGTTTAAACTATTACAGATAACAAGCTAATGTTTATACATAAAAAGCATATTAAACAATAAAACATAATGCTTTGTAGATGTTAGTTCATATTTCTTTTTACTATTATATTCTAAAACAGCAGTATTAGCTCAATTTCTAAATTTAAAAAATAGTGGATGCGCCGGGTTAGTTATTATGATAATTAGTTCATATTTCTTTTGTTCGTTATTTTTATTCAATTTTCTTTATGAAAATGAGTAAAACAGCTCTATTTTGCTTGTTAAGTGTTTGGTAATAATAAGAAGAAGTGAACAGTCTCTATTACCATCTATTCTATTAAAACTTGCCCTGATATACGATTGTCTAAACTATTACAGGAAACAAGCTAGTGTTTATACATAAAGAAACATATTAAACAATAGAACACAATGCTTTGTATTTTTTTTTACTATTATTTACTAAAACTGCAGCATTGGCTTAATTTCTAAATTTAAAAAAATGGTGGATGCGCCGGGTTAGTTATTACATATAATAATTATTTTATTATCTCTTTTGTTCGTTCATTTTATGTAATTTTAGTTTTTTATAGAAAATGGTAAAACAGCTCTATTTTGTTTGTTGTGTGTTTGATAATAATAAAAACAAGTGAAAGACTCATATTTCCATCTATTCTATTAAAACCTGCCCTGATACACGACTGTTTAAACTATTACAGATAACAAGCTAATGTTTATACATAAAAAACATATTAAACAATAAAACAGAATGCTTTGTAGATATTAGTTCATATTTCTTTTTACTATTATATTCTAAAACAGCAGTTCAATTCAATTTCTAAATTTAAAAAATGGTGGATGCGCCGGGTTAGCTATTATGATAATTAGTTCATACCTCTTTTGTTCGTTATTTTTATTCAATTTTGTTTTTTTTTATATAAAAATGTGTGTAAAACAGCTTTATTTTGTTCGTTCTGTGTTTGATAATAATGAAAACAAGTAAAGAGGCCACATTGTCATCTATCCTATTAAAACTTGTCCTGATATACGACTGTCTAAACTATTACAGAAGGCAAGCTAATGCTTATACATAATGGAGGCGGATAATGCTATGTCGCTGCAAAAAGAAGCGGCCTTATCCCCATCTGTGGGCGTGTTAAAAGCTTGCAACAGGTACTAAACTAACTAAAACGTATTAAGGTAATAAAGAATGGCGGCCACAATCGAATTATATTTGTCTTTTAGAAGGTTTCTCAAATATTAAAAATCGAATTTTTGAGAAAAAAATTAAAAACGAGTTTTTGCATAAATTAGTTACATAAGAAAGTTTTGAAAAATGCCGGTGGGTATAGAAGTTTTAAAACTGTTTCATTTTTCGAGAACATTTTTTACTCGCTTCGCTAATTTCCTAAATGTTACAAATAATCTCGTTATTTATTAAATTAAAAAAAAAACTTTTATTTAAAAAAATGTTCTAAAAAGGAAACAAGCTGAGCTCGTTTATAGTGATTTATTAATTTCAAAAAAGAATTTAATTAAAAATTTTTTGAACAAAAACTACTCGTATATTTACTATCTAGATGTAAAATGTCGGAATAGTAATTAAAATTGTTTAAACAGTATCTATTTAATTAACGAAAGCAATCTGCAAATTTCTAGTTTTGTGCCCTAGTATCAAAAAAAAATATTTCTTTTTTTCAAATTTAATTAAGAATAAAACGTTAGGAAAAAAAGATGTAATAAAGAATAAAAAGAAAATAGACTATGAAACAATAAAACATATAAAGAAATACAGAAAAATATTAGAAAAAGATTAGAAAGATTATATTAGAAGCACCGAAGACATAAATCTGCAGGAAAATAATTTTAAATAAACTAGACCAACAAAAAATATCGAAAACATTGAAAATAATAATTATAACGGCAGTACCTAAGAAAATAATAGAAACTTAATTAACTGTTAGGTAACTATTATATATATATAAAAAACAAGAAGAAAACGTAAAAATAATGATTAAAAACGCTAAAGAAAAAACATGGAAGCAAAATGCAAAAATGTTGTAAAACATTTTAAAAATATTTGAGAAAAAAACCTGCTAAAATCCGTAGAAAATCAAACAGGAGAAATTATTACAAATACACACAATGTTATGAAAAGATGAAAAAAATACTACAAAAATCTGTTAGACATCAACATCTAGTGGAAAGAAAGAAACTAAATTGTTATAGAAAGAGGCAAAGGTAGAAAACTGAAAATATAGAAACAACAAAAATCAAAAATTTAGTAGAGAAAAAAAAGTAATTTCTTACAAAAAGAAGAAAATTAGAAATACTAGAGACAGTAGATATTAAGAATTTAGGGGGAAAAAGAGGACTAGATTCTTATAGAAGGAAAAAGGTAGAATACTGGAAATACTAGAAACATTAGAAATCAACAGTTTAGAGAAACTATATTCTTATAAAAAAAAGGTAGAAAACTGAAGATAGAAAAACAGTAGAAATCAACATTCTAGTGGTAGAAAGAGCCCAATTTCTGACAGAAAAAAAAGGCAGAAATCCAAAAATACTAGAAACAGTAAAAATTAAAAATCTAGTGGGAAAAAAAGTAATTATTTACAAAAAAAGTGTAGAAAACTGGAAGTACTATAATCTGCAGATATCAAGACTCTAGTGGGTAAAAAAAGATTTCTAAATTCCTATAGAAGGAAAAAGGTAAAAACTGGAGGTACTAGAATCAATAGAAATCAACTACTGTTGTGAACAAAAACTGTTGATTTCTACTGTTTCTTGTATTATCAGTTTTCTATACTAAACTTATAGAAAACTGATAATACAAGAAACAGTAGAAATCAACATTCTAGTAGACAAAAAAGCTAAATTTTTACAGAAAAAAAAGTAGAAAACTGAAGATACTAGAAACCGTAAAAATCAACAATCTAGTGAAAAAAAGGAAACTAATGTGTTATAAAAAAATAAAAAAGATAAAATCCTGAAGATACGAGAAACATTGAAAATTAAGAATTTAGTTGAAAGAAAAGACTAATTTGTTATAGAAAGAAAAAAAGTCAAAAATTACAGATACTAGAACCAATAAAATTTAACAATCTAGTAAAGAAAAAAAAACACAAATTTTTTATAGAAAAATGAAATGAGTAGAAATTTGAAAATACTAGAAACAGTAGAAATTAACAATTTAGTAGAAAAAAGAAGCCTAAATTCTTATAGAAAAAAGGTAAAAAACTTGATACACTAAAAATAGTAGAAATCAAAAATCTAGTAGAAAAACAAAATTATTTGTTATAGAAAAAATGTAAAAACTAAAGATACTAGAAACAATAGAATTTAACATCTAGTTAAAAAAAGAAAACAATTTTTTAAAAAAGTAGAAATCTAATGATAATATAAACAGTAAAAATCAAAAATCTATTTAAAAAAAAAGGTAATTTGTTACAAAAAAAAGAAACGTAGAAAACTGGAAATACTAGAAGCAGTAAATATCAAGAAACTAGTGGGAAATAGAAGAAAAAAGGTTAAAACTAGAGATACTAGAGACAGTAAAAAAGCAGAAAACTAAAAATACTAAAAACAGTTGAAATCAACTATCTAGTAGAAAAAGAAAACTAATTTGTTATAGAAAAATAAGAAAGGTAAAAAACGAAAGATACTAGAAACTGTAAAAATCAAAAACTTAGTAAAAAAAACTAATTCGTTATAGAAAGAAAAAAGATACTAAAGATAAAACTAAAGGTACTAGAAACAATAAAAATTAACAATCTAGTAAAAAAACTGATTTGTTATAGAATAAAAAAGTAAGTAAAAAACTGAAGATATTAGAAGAAGTAGAACACAATAATTTAATAGAAAAAAAAACAAATTCTTATAGAAAAAATAAACGTAGAAAACTGAAAATACTAGAAACACTAGAAATCAAAAATCTAGTGGGAAAAAGGAAACTAAGATGTTATAGAAAAATAAATAAGGTACTAAAAACAGTAGAAATCAACAATCTATAAAAAAAGCTTAATTTTTAATAAAATAATGGTAAAAAACTTAAGATAAGTAAAAATAGTAAAAATTAACGGGCTAATTTCAAGTTGAGATAATACCGGTAGTATAGCAAATAATTTTTGTTTCCATAGAAATTTTAAAGAATTCGGATCTGTGATTGGTTGTTGCCAAAGAAAAGTATTAAAATTTGCAATACTACCGGTTGCAGTTTAACTTGAAATTAGCCCATAAGAATCTAGTAAGAAAAAAGAAACTTAATTCTTATAAAAAAGAAAAAAAAGGTAAAAACTGAAGATACTATAAATAGTAGAAATCAACAATCTAGTAAAAAAAGAAGACTAATTTGTTATAGAAAGAAGAAAAAGGTAAAAAACTGAAAATACTAAAAACAATAGAAGTTAACAAAAGAATAAACAAGAAAGTAGTCGGCTTAAATAAACAGATTGAAATGACATAAACCAATACTTAAAATATTTAAAAAATAATAATAATACACATAATATTTTGAAAAACGACAAAGCAATCTCAAATTGTTTTTTTTTAATTTATGATAATTGTAAATAATTACAAAATTAGAAAATAAATTGTTATTTCAGAAATACTTTGTAGAAACAAGAATTGAATAGGTTAGGTTGAGTAAAAAAATATTGTCCCCAAAGAAAAAAAAATGTTTTAATACAAAAACTAAATAATTAAATGCTTTGTTTATAAAACAAATTGTATAATAAATTTCTTTATTCGTCTTATCTGAGTCAAACCGTTTCCAAGAGTCCTTAATAAATCACCCAATTATCGTTTATCGCTTCGATTGTTATTACACAATCTAATTACTTGCTTTATTAGATTTATTTTCCTTGAAATAAGTTTGGTAATTCAGATTGTTATCACAGAAGTTTTGTTTGTGGCTTTCACCCTAATTAACTCCAGATGACAATATTTAATATTAAGAAAAAATTGCTTAAATAAAAAAATTCTCAAAGGCGTGAAAGTGTTTCGTATAGAAATATTCATAATGTTAGGTTGGGTTTTTTCTATTAATTCTAATTGTTAATAAAAATAGAATACACGCGACCTCTTTGTATGTAGAAGTCAACGATTTGAAAGCAGAACATTTAATGACTCTAGACACGCGATGTAACGCATATCTTCACTTTATACTGTAATTACTTTTATTTCAAACAGTTGAAAAGAGATATAACTTCCGAAATTAGAATTTCGTATTGTTTCGATTTAAAACAAAAATTGGGAAAAATGGTGGATGCGCCGGGAAAATGCAATTTTAATTAGTATTGTGTATAATAAAACTACAATAAAGCGTATTAAACAATAGAGCAAAGTGCTTTTTAGCTACTAGTTTATATTTCTTTTTAGTATTATTTACGAAAACAGTACTATTTAATTATTTGTATTTAAAAAATGGTGGATGCGCCGGGTTACTAATTATTATAATTAGTTCATATCTCTTTTGTATGTTATTTTTTACAATTTTTGTTTTGTATATTAATTTCTAAAAGGGCCCAATTTTGTATGTTATGTACTTGATAATAATATAAATTATTAATAATAAAAATTATTGTAAAAATAGAAAGTACGAAAAGTCAAATTAAACAGCTTATTACCTATTTTTACTAAATATTTGTATTTGAAACATTCCATTTTAATGCAGAAGCTGTTAAACATATGTTTTAATTAAACAACAAGTAATGTGCTTTTAATTAGCTATCAGAGTAATTACGTTTCTATAACTAGTAGAGTCAATGTTTGTGATGGTTTTTTTTTCATTCATATAACCAATTATTAGTTAGTTGTTGTATAATCAAAGCAATACTGCACAAAAACAAGCCTCTATTTTGTCAAAAAGCTTTTTTCCACCTAAATTTCTCTTTGTTAGAATAATATAAGAGAAAATTTAAAACGGCAGGCATAATACATGTCTTTGGTTTAGAAACTCGTGAAAGCTTAATGAAGATATGTTCCTGGAAGCGCAACAATCTCAAAAGCCGCCATCTGCTCACCACAAAACTACTAAAACTGACCTGCATTTTACGGTTTATTAAATTTATTTAATTCATTAAAGAAAATTGATTTATCGATTCGAGGTATAATTGAGTCAAGAGCAACAATTAAAGGCAAATGAGTCCTCTCCTTAATCCATTTAGTAGTTGCCGAACATTTACCCGAACATTTTCAATTAACTTTGTTTAAAAAACTGGGATAATGGTTGTAATAATGGACTAATTGAGAGAGTTATTTTCTAAGGTTGGTGGTACGGAAAAATAATTAGTGATATCAAGAAAATTGTAATAGAAAAGTTTTTCGGTTTAAGTTTCTATGTAGAGATTGGTAAACATGTTAAGTGACTCAATTATAAAACTGTGCTTGTAGATAACGACATTTTACTAATTGTAGAAACTTTCACTGTCATCGATTAATTTGAGAACATAAAAATGTTATTTTATACCATTTTTCAAACTAATAAATTCATAAAAAACATTTTTTTAAAATCTAGAACCGTCTGAAATATTTTACTAATTTTGAAATTCGGAAACGTAATTTTACTAATTCTAAAACAGTCACAAAAAATACTTTTTACTTATATTTAAATTAGAATAAAAATTGTTTTTGTTATTTTAAAAAATAATATTTAATTTATGTGATAATATTTGAAAATCCAAAAACATAAATTTCTAATTTTATAAGCCCGAAAAGTTGTCTTTTAACAGTTTTTAAATTAAAAAGTAAAACCAAATTTTTGTAGTTTTTAGACGATAAAAGCAACGTTTTACTAATTACTTATAAAATATAGAAGACTAGATTGTTATAGAAAAAAGAAAAAAATAAAAAACAGGAGATACTAGAAACAGTAAAAATCAAAAATCTAGTGGAAAAAAGAGACTGATTTGTTATAGAAAGAAGAAAAAGTAAAAAAATTGAAAATACTAGAAACAGTTTAGTGGTAAAAGTAGACTAATTTGTTATAGAAAAAAGTAGAAAACTGAAGATACTAGAAACAGTAGGAAAGAAACCAACAGTTCATTGGTCAAAAAAAATTATTTTAGAAAGAAAAAAAAGGTAAAAAACTGAAAATATTAGAAATAGTATAAATCAACATTCTAGTAGGAAAAAAGAAACTGAATTCTTAAAAAAGTAGAAAATTGAAGATACTAAAAACAGTAAAAATCGAGAACCTAGTAAGAGAAAAGTGACTAATTTGTTATAGAAAGAAAAATGTAAAAAAATGTAGAAAACTAAAAATACTAGAAACAGTAAAAATGAACATTCTAGTGGAAAAAAAACTAGATTCTTAAAAAGGTAGAAAATTGAAGATGAGAAACAGTAGAAATCAAGAATCTAATGGAAAAAAGAAACTAATTTGTTATAAAAAAAAATGTAAAAAAACTGAAGATACTAGAAACAGTAAATATCAAGAATCTAGTGAGGAAAAAAAGACAAAATTTTTATAAAAAAGAAAAAAAGATAAAGAAAATAAAAATACTAGCAACAGTAGAATTCAACAGTCTAGTAAGAAAAAAAAACAAAATTTTTATAAAAAGAAAAAAAGGTAGAAAACTGAGAATACTATAAACAGTAGTAATCAACAATCTAGTGAGAAAAAAAACACTAAACTAAAAGAGTCACAAAGAACACTTTTTATTAATATTTAAATTAAAATAAAAACTGTTTTTGTTTTTTCAGAAGACAATATTTGATTAATTTTAAATGTCAGAAGTAATACTTTACTAATTTGGAAAGCTAACGCAATAGTGAAAAATGACATTTTACTAGTTATGAAAACCGAAAACATAAATTTCTAATATTATACAAGCCCTAAACGTTGTCAATTTTTAAGTTAAAAAATAAGACCTAATTTTATAGTTTTATGGGCTGATTTTAAGTTGAGATAATACCGGTAGTATCTTCGTTCCCATAGAAAAATAAACAAATTGAGGCTGTGATTCGCTGCCGTCATGGAAAAGTATTAAAATTTGCGATAGTACCGGTATTATCTCAACTTGAAATCAGTCCATTAGACGTTAAATGCAACGTTTTACTAATTAAAATGTAGAAGACTAGATTGTTATAGAAAGAAGAAAGAAGTAGAAAACTGAAAAAAACTAGAAACAGTAGAGAAGAAATCAACAATTTATTGGACAAAAAAAGATTAATTTGTTATAAAAAAAGAAAAGGATAGAAAACTGAAGATACCAGACACAGTAGAAATTAAGTATCTAGTGAAAAAAAAGATAAAAAACTGAATTAGAAAAATGACATTAGAAACAGCAGAAATCAACATTCTAGTGAGATCAAAGAAACTGAATTTTTAAAAAAGTAGAAAATTAAAGATACTAGAAACAGTAGAAATCAAAAATCTAATGGGGAAAAAACCTAATTTGTTTTAGAAAAAAAAGATGTTAAAAAAACACTAGGTAGAAAAACAGTAAATTAATTAAGAAAATAATAAAAAAAAATTGAAAATAGATATAAAAAATAATAAAAGCGTTTAAAACGTAAGATACTAGGAAAGCAAATGTAGATTTCGATAATTTTATGGTAGGAATAAAATTAAAGCAAATTATACCATCATATGCAAATAATAATAATCAATTTATAAATAAGTAATATAGCAACAAAGCAATATTGTATAAAATTCAACCAATAAATCAAAAAAGAAAGATATATAGCAGCGATAGAAAAAAAACAACAACAAAAAACTACTAGAACAGTAAATACAAAATAGAATGTAATAGAAAAACTTATTAAACAAGCAATCAAAAAACTTTTTAAAAAAATTTTTTAAATAAAAAAATAACAAAAAATTGGTAATATAAAGTTTGTAGAACTTTCAAAACCCGAAAAAAAAAACACATCAAGAAAAAAAATGTACAAAAACACAGATGTAATAAGAGTAGTTGAGTCACAAAGAATCAGATGGATAAACTACGTAAGAAAAATAAAAGAAAACAAATTACCAAAAAAATATATAAAACAGAACTAGAACCCAACAGCCAAAGAAACAGATCGAGAACAGAGTAGAAAACAATTTTTGAAAACTACAAATAAAGCAGTAGAAGAAGAATGCTTTGAATTAGAAAAAATAAAGAAAAAATGACTACTAAGCCATGAGCCAACAAAACTTTTAGTGCTTTTGTGTAATGTATTACATTTTAGACTTGTATAAAAAATAAAAATTACTTTAGTTTACTTTTATAATTTTATTGTTGTTATTGCCTAATTGCCTTTACAGCCCTATATAAAATAACAACAAAAAAAAATAACACAAATTATTAAAAAAAAATGTAATTTCTCTCCAATTTTTTTCTGGCACACGTAACTTCTTTCATCTATATTTTTCCTTTTCCATTTTCGCTTAGAACTTTTATCCTTCCATACTCGCACATTCTTTATTCTACACACTTTAACAAAAAATGCTCTATCGTCTCTCTTTCTTCTCTACATAATCTACATATTCTTTTCCACTATTCTCTCCAAAATTTATTTTTTTTTCTTCATTCCCACATCTGTATCTTGCAACCATTTTTTTATTTTTACTTTTTATTTTATCTAAATATTTTAGCAGTTTGGTGGTAACAATCAGGGCATATTTTAAAATATATTTTCATTTTTTTATATTCGCAATTCTTTCTTGTTTATCTATGTCAGCATCTCTTTGATTTAGTTCTTTTTCTATTGTTCTTTTTCCTTCTCTCATTCTTTTAATTTCTGCATACGCATACCCCTTTTTCTCATAGAAATCATTTTGTTCTATCCACCTAACATTACCATTTGCTCTTTTAATTTCAGCCCAGCATTATTGCAGTATTCTGCATTCTTGTCGCATTTTCAGATTTTCTTCTAATCTCACCGCTTTTTTCCTGTTTCTACTCTCAACTTTTCTCTTTTACTACCTACCCTGACGTTTGTTTATTTAACCCTAACACTCATTTTAAATACTTTTCTTGCACACGCTAAATTTCTTCATATTCTTTTCATTTCCATACTTCTGTTCAATAAATTACAATACTTTTCACCAAGCTGTCAAATATCACCTTTCTTCTTTTAAAATTTTTACCAAATTTACGTTTTTCCAAACTCCAGACACTTCCCATTACTTTGTTTGCTTTTTTGACTACTTCTTTTATTCGTTCTTTGTCTGTCATACTACTATTTAATATCCCAAATATTTCAACTTTTTCACTTGTTCTACATTTTTTTCTTCCTATTTCTATTCATCTTCTTTTTCAATTCTAACTTTCTTTTCAAACACCATTATTTATGTTTTATCTACATTAACTTAGAGTTTTTGTTTGTTACATATTGTTCGACGGACCATAATCGATGTCGCTTGAGTAAGAAAACTTGTGGGTTCGTTCTATACTAATTTATTCATTCAAAAACTTAACACTATATAAACTATTTACAGTGGTTCTAAACCAGAATAACATAAAAAGTAATTTCTAAACAAGGAAAATTGAATTTGATTTATAAACATTTATATAGTCGCTGTAACAAAAGGAAGTTATTAAATGCAAGCTAAGTAAGTCATTGCTCTACGGTTAATTGATTACTAAGGTTTAATATTTATTACGAAACAATGAGGATGTGTAACTAAAAGCGCTGACAAATAACGCAACATCCGTTTAGAATTTATAGGAATGAATAAGGAAAAAATCTGTTTACCCGAAGATTAAACATCTTGGCAACTCGACAAAAGATTGCGATTCTGACCTCTGTTAATAGATATTCTAACATTACAATGCAATGTACTAAACCCTGATCCCGAAAAAGTTAAATATAAAAATAAAAATATTACATATAAGTCAAATTGTAAACAACAAAAAATTCTGTTTGATCGAAAATTAAACATCTTGGCGACTCGGTAAAAGAGTGGTCTCTAAATTTGAATCAGCTGTTCTAGATTGTAAATATCCTGTGTTCCCAATTAATTAATTCATTTGATCGGAATTATTTCAAAACACATTTCTTCTGAGATGTGAACTGTGGAGTGTCAGCTTCTAGTGATTGGTGAATTCTTGCTGTAACAATTTGCTGACACCAGTATTTTGTTCATACACACATTTGTTATGAAATTGACATAGGTAAGTAAAAAATATAAACAGAAATTTAATCTAACTTAAAGTGACATTGACATTGATATGTGATGTGTAAGCAAAGACTAATTGTCCAAGATTTATAATTACTTTGAAACATATTTTTATTAATTTTTAACTGATTTGAATTGACTCTAAATTTTTTGTTAAACTGTTGTAAAAGGTTTACTAACTTGCGGCCTCTATTACTGCGTTTAGAGGCTCCAAGAATTTTTTTCCGGTTAATTCCAAATCCTCATCGTGAAGTCGATGCCTCAATCCGCTGAATGTTTTTTTTTTGTAGGGTAAACTTCTATTTTAATTTCCTAGCTGATAAAGCAATGATAATTTTGCTTTTTTCTTCTTTCTGCAACCGTTGTAGAAATGCGAGTTTCTTTGCAAACGTCAAATTTGCCATCGCCGAACTGAAGCGATTAACGATTGTTGTTTTCTTAATTTCTGTCTTCGTTTTTTTACAATTTTTGTAGTTTGACTTAATAATAATAATAATAATAACTTTATTTTCAACAAGAAAACCCATTTACAGGAAATATACAATAAAATCTAAAGTTACCAACAATAATAATTAAACATATACAAGTTTAAATACTATAATACAATACTAAAACTATTATATTAATAAAAATTAAAAAGAATCAATTGCACAATTTAAAATACATTTTATTGAGTCATGGTTTAGATCACAGGTACTACTGAATTTGTTACATAGCGAAGACATGAGTGAAATGGGAGACCTAATCCCTACATTTGACCGACTAGCAGTTGTATAAAAGGTACGCGGCTGACGACAATTAAACTGCGGTACATAGAAACATAGACGACCTAAGAGATGACTGCAATCAATCCGGTTGTGAGTTAAATTATAAAGAAATTTTAATGCATAGCAAATCCGTCGAGTTTCTAAGGAAGTAAAATTGAATTTAATTAATAGAAGACCTTGATCAATTTCTCTTTCAGGATACACGCGTTGTATTTTTTCAATCTGTAAGATATAGGTATTGTAGATAGGGTACCAAATCAACGATCCGCATTCTAATCTAGACCGTACCAAAGCGTAAAATAAAATAGTCAATGTCCGAACGTTAAAAAATTTTTTGCAGTTTCTATATATGAAACCATACAATCTATAAGCTTTACATATAATATCAGCAATATGGTCGTTAAAAGTAAGTTCTGCGTCGAAGATAATGCCCAGGTCTTTAACAGTAAGGGCTCAGTTCAAATCACATGATGCTATGTTGTAAGAGAATTCGATTGGATGGTGCTTTTTGTGAAAGATATCACATTGCATTTAGACAGATTTAGTTGCAGATGATTTCTCTTACACCAGTTATACAGTGCGTCGAGATTACTTTGCAGAGTTCTACAGTCGTCGATAGAATTAATTTCCAAGTACAATTTTAAGTCGTCGGCAAATAACAACTCATGACAAGAGTTCAACGAAAGAGTAATATCGTTTATGAAAAGAAGAAACAGAAGGAGACTAAGATTTGACCCTTGTGGGACCCCGGAAGTTGGAGTGTACATATCAGATAAGTAATTGCGATATTTAACCTGTTGTTTTCTGTCGAAAAGATATGATTGCATTAACGAAAGCAAAGAACCAGAAAAACTGAAGCTATCAAGTTTATTCAAAAGTATGTGACGATCCATTTGATCGAATACTTTCTGGAAATCCGTATAAATGGCGTCTACTTGTTTTCGTTTGTCAAGAGCATCTGCAATGTACTGTGTAAAACAGGCTAAATTTGACTTCTTGAACTGCTTCTTATGTTGTTGGTGAATTTTTGAAAATAACTTGGGTTTTGTGGATAACTGACTCTTACTTGAAGATTTGTTGTTTTGTTCACGAATTTTCTTTTTAACTCTCGGCTGTTTTATTTCACTGTTTTGAGATGTATTCTCATTTATGTGTTGAGCTTGTGGATTTTTTCTCTTTTTCGGTGTTGTTTTTTGTAGTTTGGAGCCTGTTTCTTCTAATCTTGCAGGCTTAAGATTTGGTTCTTGAGTAAATTTTCGTAAAACTTTTAATGCATCTGTTTGAAATTCTTCAGTTATAACTTCACTTAGAATCTCTTTGACTTTCATTTGCGTTTTATTGTTGTTTAATTTTGGTTTGCTACTGGAATCGTTAATGGATTTTGAAACTCCCAAAACGGATAATTCCTTTTCCACTCTTTCAGATTCAAGATTTAGCTCTAAAACCGATTTTTTCTTCTATCTTTCCGGAAAATTTTTATCAAAAGTTTCGGAGATCTCCAAAATGGACACTTCTCTTTCCATCCTTTCAGGCTCAAGACTTAGTTCTTGAGTCGATTTTTGTTTCTCATGAATCAAGTTTTAATTTCTTTGAGTTTTAGATTTAAACTGGTTGACATTTTTCTCTAACATTTTGCATCTTCTTTGCTTGTAATTTAATCTATCGAAGCCTTACTGGGCTCACTCTTTTAGCCGTAGTTTCTTGTTTACCTTTTCTTATTAATAATAAAACGCATTTTTTGCTCTTCGATGAGCATCATTTGATCTTCGTCAAAGCACTGTTCTTGAAATGAAGAAGAATTCATATTCAGCATGTTCATGTGCAGCACTATTTTTAACTCGCGGCAAAGGGCTTTTGACAACGAAAGCCTCTTTTTTTTAACTCGTGACGCGAATTTGTATTGAAATCAAAGTTTTCATTATTTGATTTTGTTTAAAACTGACTTATATTGTCAATTTTTCACTTTGCTCGAAGAACCATGATCAATGTCATCCATAACTTTTATCATTTCTTTTATTATTTATAGACTTGTATAAAAAATAACAATTACTTTAGTTTACTTGTAAATAAACTGTTTTTCATTTGAAATAAAAGTAACTCTGTAAATTCAGTAACATTACAAATTGTGTTTACTATTAATGTCATCAAATTCTGTAAAATAATCACCCGAAATACCTCTCTCCGTCAAAAGCTTGACGTTTTGCATTCTCTGCCAAATTCGCATGCAGTCCAACAATTCAATAAAACTGTGTCTCTTCGTGACGTAAGTTCTAAAGTAAATAACATTTATGGGCCAGGAAGCGTACGATGGAACCATTTATCGAACGAGTTATGTTAGCGTGGGTGTAAAAAGTGCAACATTAAAGGGTGGCTAGTGTTCGGCCATGCACGTTGTAAAAATAAACCAACGATGGAAGGTAGATACGTGCAATGTTACGATGCTTTTATTAAGAGAAAGAGAAGAGAGGAGAGTTTGCACGATTCACTAACAGATGAGAACAATTCGACGGGAATATAATTGAGATGAGGTATAGATCTTACCAAGTCTTCTGGAAATAATTATTTTTCTATAGAAAATAATAAAAGTGGATTTACACTTGATTTAATTGAAGCAATTTATTTAAAAAAATTGTGGCGCAGTCACATTATTGAGGAATAAAAACACTTAATTAAAAAAAAAATATTCTAAAGTATTTGATAATTCCAAAACAATTTAGTTTATTTTGATTTATTTTACATAATAGTTTTAAACATTCTAGAAGAAGAAAAACTTTATGCAAATCAGGTCAAAACTGTAGGACCTTGTCACTATATAAATAGCCGTGAGCCGGTCGAATAGTTGTCTTACACAAAAACAGCTTCAGGAACGAAGAATTTAAGGCGATAGAAGTGTGATATTATCTTATTTAATCATTGAAAAGTATTGTAGATAAAAATATTTGAGTAAACAGTTTGTTAATTCTTTAAATTGCTCGATTGAATATTTTTTTAAACTAGTTAAAACTCTCTTATGGAACTATAATATTGTTTGTATATTTTTTAAATTGTATTTTACAAATCTGTTTTTGCTTTAATGCATAGAACGTTTTGTAAAATGTATTCAAAGTACTGAGAAAATTACATTTCGTATATTTCTGGTAGAACATGATAATAATTAGATCATTGGTGCATATTTCAATTATGTAACTACCTACTTTGTCTATTATATTTACTTACAAAATAAATAGAGATAAATTATGTTTAACATAAAGTTTCATTTAAAAGGAAATGCGAGATGTTGAGTAATGTATTCAAGAAAATTATTTAATTCAGATAATAATGGAAATTTCTATTTAGAAAAGTTTAGTTGATGTTATGCTATTATATCACGAGTACCTACATTAAAATAATTTTTCTTCTTTACAAACGGACTAGCTACTTTTCTAGATTAAATTTTTAATTCATTTTGCGGACATCATTTATATTAATTTACAAAAAAAAAAGTTTATTTCACAAGTCTTCATAAACAAATTAAAAGTAAAGTTTATTTCTATTTTTCTGTTCTTAAAAAAAGCTTTATAGAAACATAATTAAAAATTTAAATTTAACAAAAAAACAAACTGTATCTAGCAAAAAAAATATTGTTTTAGAAATTTTAAATTTGGCGCTTTTAGCTATGACAACCAATAAATGCAAATTTTTTTTATCTAGAAATACTCTTCTTTAAACGAGATTTACAAGTGGTTAAAAATTTTGAATTCATTTCTGAAACACACTATATTTTTTAATAATTTTTTTGACCTTGTATTAATTAAAGCGTTATATCCAAATGCTAAAAAAACTTAATTTAAATTAAATAATCCCAAGATAGGCCAATTTTGAAATCACGAGACTAATTAAAGTTGTTAAGGCGAAAAGCGGAGACGTCGTTACGTTGTTTTAAGACATTTACATAGAATTAAATTATATCAGAATAAAGATAACATTTTTAAAACAATGCATGTACAAGAGATAACTGGTTAGAGTTATTTTTAAACCGTGAATAAATCACGAGTTTATTTTTGTCATTTGAGTAATTAAAAACTGCAGCTACATGTGTTTTAATTAAAAACTGAGCTAATTAAATTCTCGATTTTTTTGCACCTTAAATGCCCCAGATTGAACTTATTTTTCTTTCACTTTCGATTCAATGACATTGCAAGTAATCCAATTTTTCTCTAACGGCAAACATCACGTCCTCACTAAAGTAAAATTATGACAAAATAAAGAAAACTGATTTTAAAACGTTATTAAGTTAGACAACTAGTTTAGGGACCATCAAACTTGTCTTATAAAGTTTCGTTTTTAATTAATTAAGTCACGGATATTAGACTTTTATAAAAGAGTTAGCAAACTAGAGCTTGTTGGAAAGTTCATACAATAGAGAGTTGTTAAGCAAAAAAAAATTAAAAAATCAAAATCTTGTTTTATTTAATTGTTTCACGGTTGTTTATAAAATCACAAAGAAGTTATAAATTGTTATTAAATTCCTCGAGAATTTCGTCAGAATTATTATTCTAAAGTTAATTATAAATCACGCTTAAAAATAACACTTCCACCAACCTCGACAAAAGTGAATGAAATGAAACAATAGGTCAACAAGCAAAGTTTGCTGAAAGCTTAAACAGTCTGAAACAAGTTTTAGAAAAAATAGAAAAAACTAAACGTTAAACAAAGTTTAAACAAAGTAAATCTCTAATTTAATAATGTTACTACAAAAAGCACGTAAAATTCTATTTAAAAAATTCTCGATTTTTATTATTTTAATAATAGTAGAATATATCATTAGGAGTAGAAGTGAGTCAGTTTGTGGTAAACCCAGAGATTGAAGGCCGAGACACAGTCGAGGCCGACAACTGTGTGAAGCACAAAAAGATCTTCTAACCCGAATTATATATACTATCTTATCTTCAAGCAGAAGGCATAAAAAAAATTTAAACGTAAACTAATTTATAATTTTTTTGTTTTCAAAACTGCCATTTTTAAATTTTATGCACAATTATAAAGTAACATTTTATCCACTAGTAGAATAATGAAATCACTTTATTCCACTAATGGAATAATAAAAAATACAATCTTAAATCAATTGCATTCTATTTATTATTAATATTAACGTAAACATTTACATTAATAGACATTTCGTTTTTTGTTTTATCATATTTCACTTCGTTTCCATTAATAGGAAGCTTGTAGTTGTTATCGGTTCCAGAACGAATAGTAGTTGTAGGAACAATGGACGTCTATTCAAGTAAGGAACGACTATACTATGAGAACCTTGGATTTTTCTTGCGATATCAAGCTTATTAGATACAGAATCTTCGATATAAATTTCTGCTATGACGGAGCTCCTCTACCCACCATGTCATTTAATTGTTGTAATATTAGCACCTCCATTGGCAAGTAAAGTTGTTGAAGTGCGCCTCATACAATGGCCCGTATAAGCTTCTGCGTTTGCCAGATTCAAAATCGAAGCAACTTTAGAAGGAACTTTTGATAAAGTGTTGATTTCAACAGGTTGTGATGTACATTTTTAATTAGCGTATCGTAAAAAGAATCTCTCAATGGATAAATACTTCGGACGTAAGGACATGTATTTCCTACACTTTTCCACAGTGTTGATAGAGAATCCTTCTTTTATAATTGCGAATTTTCGTGAAACGCCTATCTTGGTATCTGGTATTGAAACAATCAGGTATGCGCCCTTATCTTCTACATCACTAATTTTCAAATTTGTGAGCTCACAGCATCGACAGCCAGCAGACATCCCCATTATCAATGCAACCTAAAATATTGCAAAATTTATTATCTACAATGTCTATGTAATGACAGAGATTACTTTGATCATCAAATACTCTTTATCGCAAGTCCTTGCCAAAAACTCTTTCACGTGTGCTCTTTCCAATACTGCAGCTTTTTTCAGCTTGTATCCTCCTGACTAATTTTTTAGATAGGCTATGAGCTTACTATATTTTCCAATGTCTATGTTTTTATAGACCTTTATAGCGGCCTTCAGCATGGAGTACTTCGACCACAAGGATGAAATTGCATACCTGTTCTTCAAATTTAAGAAATACGATTGCAGAACTTCCTCATTTATTGTCATTACTCCCCGTTCTTTTTTCCATTCATTAAATTCTGAAAATACTTCTTTATAATGTTCTTTGGACTTCGCAGGCAATAACTGGCAAGTCGCTTCTTCAGCTTTTTCAAGAATTGTCTCAGGAACAGTATAACTTTCTTCCATTTTCACCAACTTGCACAGCGTTTTATACAAATAAAGTCGATAAACAATCAAAAATAAATAGCAACGATTCAACACCTCCCATGTTTTTTAGTTAAATTCAATGATTTTTGAGGTGACATCCGCTGTCAGAGTGTAATGTCAAATCATTTTTTGATGAGATGAAATTTTGGCGATTCTGATTTTAAATCGCTGCATTTGTGGATAAAACGTTATATTAGATTCGTGTTTTAGTCGCGTTTTATCCACTTAAGACTATTAAACGCTCGATAAATCGCGTGAATATAACGCTGTCTAAAACACTTATACCATAAATAACTATTAAAGCACTAGTAACTTCTATTTCTTTTGTTGCAATGTGAAATATTAAAACTTACTTTATTTTTATCAATAATATCAATTATTAATTAAGTTAACTAATCTTAATCAATTTATTAACTCCTTTATCAATTTAAAACATTAGTCATCTTGTTATTTTTCAATTTTTCCATTTGACAACTAACCAACTTTATTAAATGTTATAAAAGTAAGATGTTTTTAATAGAAAATATCGTGCACAGTCAAAAAGTACTTATTTCAATTTTTTACGATCAATAACAAGCTCAAGAATGATATTTGAATTTGATTTTTAAGAAAAGATAACTACTATTTATGAACATTCATATTTTTTTAATTTTTATATTTTTACATTAATAAATAAACCATTATTTTAACACGTAAAACTTTTTAAAATTTAGCTTTGACAAACCGTTTATACAGACTGCTTATAAAAGATTGCCCAGAAAGGAAGGCTATAGAATTTGCCCTCTTTTTGAAGTAATTCCATTACTATTTTTTGATTATCAATTTAACAGTATCTGTCAATCTCCGTTACATTTTGTCGGTTTCGTTGCCTCGCTCGGTGCTCTAATTCTTACTGCTTTTATAATTCCACTTTGCTTAGTTGCGACTCTATAATTCTTATTAATTTACCGTTATCTTCAAAACCTGACTTCTGATAAGTTTAAAAAGTTTTATTTAGCTGATGTAGACTGTCCAAGTTTTTCAAACAAATCAGAGACAAATATGGTTTACACTGTAAAGCAAAACGTGTTCATTGTCATATCCTACTTCCGAAGTGGTAAGTTGCAAGAAGATTTTGGAGCTACAACATTAATACTTGCAAAGAGGAATACCTCCAAAAATATCCTAATTTGAATATCGCCGAAGATTCGCTAATTCGGCATATCCAAAGAACTGTGGATTGCTTCGAAACTACTAGAAGTGTCAACAAAGGGAAATCTCCAGGCAGACCTACTGTTGCAGGTGAAATTATGGAAGACATCAGAAAAGGAATCAGAGAAGGGTCCTAAAAAGTCTTTAAGAGTACTTACTTTGCAAAAGAGTATCCCCTACAGTACAAGTCAAAAAGTGCTTAAAAAAGACCTAGAGTGGTTGGGTTTTGTCGTGGGTGATGACCTTGAACAGATCTGCGTGAAGTAAAATCTTAAATGCGATAAGTGAAACCCAAAAACATCTGACTAGTTTCATATTGCGGCAAATTTAAAAGTCTGCATGAAATGCACAGACAGGGACCCGTTGTTTGTTAATTTGTACAATAATACAATAAAAATACAAACTAAAAGACAAATTTAATAGAATAGACTGCACAGCGATTTTTAAAAAACAAAAATAAAATAAAGAGTGTAAAAATTTTTTTAAAAAAATTATTCTGTTGACATAAAACATTTTGCATTATTCTTGCAATTTTGCGCAACCTAAATCGTTTTCCTCGTCGAAAAAAATGTAAAATTCCGAATCGTTATCACTTTCGTCAGCTCTAACAGAAATTATGAAGTCCTCTACATCATCGATAATGTGTTCTCTGGCCATGTATTCCTCCTCGGTTTTTTCTACGTGGTTACATATATTTCTCCATTGTTCCACTGAAATCGTAGCAAATTTGTCTTCAGCTAATTTCCAGACGTCTTCTAATTTAAATGTTACGTTGTGAACGGCCACATGATTTTTTACTAATGCCCAAATTTTTTAGATGGGGTTAAGCTCCGGGTGATATGGAAGCAACTGTAAAACTGGCATATCACATTCTGCCAGAATTTCGTCTATCGCAAATTGCTTATACGGTGGTTTATTCAAATTAATTTTTTTATATAATATTGCCTTTGTTTCTTTGGTCCCAAAAAAATTTCTCTTTCGTTTAGCCATTGCTGCATTGCTGCTTTTTTCCATGATGAGTTCGGACTAGGTTCTGTTGCCACATTATGATAGGACGCGTTATCCACCACCAAAACCGATTTCCTTGAAATGTTGGGAATAAATTTTTCTTTCAACCATTTGGTGAAGTTGTTGTTGTTCATTTCATCGTGATAGTCGCCTGTTTTCGATCCCGATTTAAATATATTTAAAGCATTAGGCACAAAACCTTGCGCGCCTTCAGCGTGTAAAATAATTAGACGTCGCCCTTTGGCTATCGGTGCCTTAAGCATGTTATTTGTCCCATCATCGCATGTCATCGGTACAGTATGGGAACTGTGAAAATAAGTTTCATCACAGTATATAATATTTCGACCTTATTTGTACTTTTTAAGTTGTCTTAAATATTCAACTCGTTTTAACCTGATGTCCGTTTTTTCAATTAAGATTTTTCGATTATCTGTCGATTTCTTCCAACGAAAACCTAGCTTTCGGATGAACTGTCTAAATGAATCTACTTTCTCAGTAAAATTAACACCTTCACGTTTTACTGCCTCAAATATAACTTGCATTGTCGGTCTTCTTTTATGAATGGCGGCAAAATTATAAATTACTTTTCGAACTATTGCTTCTTTGAATTCATCCAATGTGCTTTTTAGTGATGGTTTGTTGATTTTTTTACGCGGAGATTGAAATTTGCTATTTTCAGGTTTCTTGCTACCTTCTTCTATAATTCTCCTTACCGTGTTAAGACCAACACCACAAGCTTTAGCAACACGTTCTTGTAAACGACTTAAGGGAATTATAACTTCACCTTTCTCTTTTTCCTCTTTCATAAACGAAAAAACGTTATAAATTATCTGCCTCCCTTGACTGTGAACAACACGACCGTTATTGCCCATCATATTGTCGCAAAGTATGTTCTGCAAAAACACATTTATATCCTTGTTTCTAAATTGTACTAGGTACACTTACAAAACTGTAAACCACGAAAAAAAAGAGTCTTGAAAAAAACTGTTGAAATAAAATTACAAATCTGTCAATACACGCAGGCTTAACCACAACCGTTCGCGAAGAAGGAACTAAATGAGAATGTTTTTGGGTTAGTGAATAGCGCTTAACCAAGACGTGTTTTCGTACTTTGCGCAGAATGACTCATCGCCCACGACAAAATCCAACAACTCTAAAATTGCACACATACCGAATAGCAATAATTCAAGAACTCAAACCAGCTGATCTACCGAATACCGATGCGTGTGGAACATTGTAATTGGTCCTAAAACCATTTAAATAATAATGACTTATTGCAGTTTTGCACGTCTGCAAAACTACTACTCATAGTTTCCTAAAATCAGAAAAATTCCACAAATTTGCTTCTCGCTGGTTTTGGCTGTTTATACAGTGGCTAATCGGGAAGCCCTCTGTGGATGGATAATATAAAATAAAAGTGTGTTTGTAGCAGCAGCATCAGAATTAAGTAAAAAAGTGCATTGCATAAGAAACTCTACTTGTGTGGTGGCTTCATTGATGAATGATTCCAAGTTTGAAATAAAATACTGAAAGTGTTTACCTGCAAGTAGTTTTTCAGGATATTTTTGTATCATTATAAATACAAAATTTTCTGAAATAGAAAAAATTAAACTTATTTCAGTGATCCACCTTTTGAATAAAATAAAATCGGTAGTTTTAATCTATTCTTCCTTTATTTAAAATTGCAATTTTGTTACATAACCTTAAATCACCAATTTAACAGGTTTAAGTCGGGAAATGCAATGAGAGCGGCAAAATAAAACAAAACATTAATTCCAAAGCACTCTTTTTCGGACAATCTTTTACAATCAGTCGGTATATAATTTCAACTCCTAAAAATTAAAGTATTTTAACTCCGACTAAAAAAAGCAAACCGTTTCTCTAGAGATACACCAAGGCGCGATATTCGACCGCTTGAAAATAAAACAAATTGTTAGTAAAAAATAAGCGTCTCTAATTAGATCTGAACTATTCATTTTCTGGCTTTAATTTAAAGTTTGTATTATTGCACGCTTATGATCACAATATTGTTCCACATTTTTAATTAAGATGAGTTTAATTCGAGAACCTCTATCTAATCCAGGTGTTTTCTTAAACTATTGATTGAATCTCAAATTAAACACACGAAGTGGATCAACTATTAGTTTTGGCGACAAGTAGTAAAGTGTACTTCTAGTTTTCCAACTCCTTGCAATGTTTAATCAGTGTACAAGTTTCTGACTTGATCTTATAGTAAAACTTTTGTTAGTTATATCTTTTCAAAGCTGAAAAAAATTAAATATCCTGAAAATTCAATATAAAATTTTAATTCGGAAGCAAGACGTTGTGTTTTTGAATTTTTAATATAATTAAATGTCGCTTGTAGCAGCAGTAGCGAAAAGAAGAAGTATTTAATCATGTCAAATATTTTCTCCGTTTTTTTCTTCTCTCAGACACGAATAATTAATTTCATTACATCTTTTCTTTTTCAGCCATAATCTGGAATAATTAAGGCGACTTCAATTAAAAACGACCGAGGAATTAAGACTTTAGTTAATTTACGCTTTGTCGCTTCTAAAAGACTACCAAATCTCATCAAATTTTAAAAAATTCAATTTCGGAAAATCGATAAAACGCTTTTCGCACTTTGACCACAGTTCAACAGGTTATAAAAGACGGTCAACCACAAATTTTTGATTGATATTAATTAGAGGAGTTTTATTTGATTTAGATTCAATATCTGAATAGAGTTATTTGACACATTTGAAGATCACCAAGAAACTCTTTTTTTTATTAAGATTAATTACGACAAGTTGGAAAAACTGCAATAAATCAATATAGCCTTCAACATGTTCTAAGAATAGATTAGCACTCAACTAAGACAAGATTTACTACAGAATTTCGAGTTTATCATAATAAATTTTTAATATTTTAAATTTGTTGACAGTTTAATTTAAAAAAATCTTTTACGTTATTAAATTTCTAGTAAAAGATACCCGATTAGTTGACGGTATTTAGGGCATAAAGAAGTGTAACATGCAGGTTGCATTCTCTGCATTAAAGGAAAACAAAGCTTTCATTTAGTTGCGTAGGCAGCAGAGCAGAAGTTTTATAATGAGTTTAGTTATTCGGATTTGTTAAGATCCCTAGAAAACATTAAATGGAAAGATTAGGGAGAAATGTAAAAAGTTTTACAGTGTTTTGTAATATTTAGGTATTTTGGAAAGAAAATAAACACAATTTTTTTTATGTTTTTATTGTTCTAACTCAGTTTGGTTTTAGTTTTAAATTTGTAATCTAAATAAAATTTTAGAATTACTAGAAGCTTCTGAAACAATTAAAAAAGTGTTATTTATTATTTTATCCAACACCTCTTTGTTATGACGTTATAAAAATAATGTTTTTGACTAAATTATGGGGTCTATAATATACAAGTGGTGTTATAAATCAATAATAAAAGTGTTTTTATATAATTGAACAGTTTATAAAAAAATAGAACAATTTATTAAACATCGAAAAATACAATACATAAAATTACAATTATAAGAAACAGGAATCTCTGATAAAATCATTTGTTGAGATTTACCTTAACATTTATATTAAAAGATATAACTTTATTTGCTTTATTTTTGTCACTTCAATGTTGTTTCTACATTCATTCGAATTTTGCTTCTCAGTATTAACAATAGCATTGCCTTCTGGTTCCGAATTTCTACCTAGTATCTTCTTAGCATGTTTATTTTGCTCAAAATTGACTCTTCGACATACGCTTGTGCCACGGTTGTCGACTTTTGTCGACTTCCATCAGCTATAACGTTGGACCATACCAAGATTGGCTCCAGCGTAGGACAATAAACTCGCTGATGTGCGTCTTATACTGTGTCCTGTGTAAGACTCTGATTCTGGTAATTTAAAAAATCAGCTACTACTGATGGTATTTTGTATAGACTATTTATTTCCACTGGCTGTATTGTGCATTTCTCATTTCTATAACACAAAAACAACCTGTTGTGAGAAATATTTTTAGGTCGGAGAGACATATATTTTTTACAAATATCCAGCACATTAACTGCAAATCTTTCTTCCATAATTGTAAAGCTACGTGAAACAAATATTTTTGTGTCTGGTACAGGTACCAGCATATAGGATCCTTTATCTTCTACGTTATTGATTGACATGTTCAATAATTCACAACATTGACACACACCTGACACACCAAAAATTAGTGCGACCTGTAATTTAAAAAAATTAGATTTCATTCTCTAATAACAAAATCAACCTACCTTTAACATCAAATATTTTTTATTGGGTGCTTCTGCTAGAAATTGTTGAATATACTTTCTTTCAAAAATTTTTGATTTTTTGCACTTGTAGTTTTTTGATTCGTTCTATTTTTCCTACAAAATTCTCTGTGTTACTGACTATTATTTGTCTTAGTTTTTTGCAGAATCAAATAAAGCCGCAAATAATTTTTATTTTAACCAACCCGGCGCATCCACCATTTAACGTTTTCATTTATATTTTAAATTTTTGTTTTGTTTAAATTTCAGAACGTAATACTATTTTTGCTGCAAAATTATTGTTAGGTTAATTAGTGTTTACCTCAACTATCTGCAGTAACAAAGAAAACCACGAATATTTCTTAATTTGACTGACCCGACGCATCCACTATTTCTAATTTTACTTTTTATTTTTAGCTTTAATTTTATTAAAATTTAATAAAGTAGCATTACTTTTGCTACAAAATTATTTGTTTAACTGCTTGTTGCTTGTTTACACTTTTTGCAGTTGCAAATAAAATCACAAATATTTTTCTAATTCAGCCAACTCGGCTCATCCATGATTTTTACTTTTTTATTTTTGTGTTTTAAACTTTGGTTTTATTTAAATTTAATAGAGTAGTACTACCTTAGTTTTAAAATATTCTGATTAAACTCTGATTAAAATTTGTGTTTGTTCCGACATTCTACAAGTTTAAATCAAACCACAAATATGTTTTAATTTAAGTAACCCGGCGCATCCACCATTTTAATATTTAAATTTTTATTTTGCATTTTTGTTTTATTTAATACAGTAGTTATATTTTTATACTTAATATTTCAAGTAATTAATATTATAATATAACAAATATAATATAATATTAATAATAATTTAATGTAATATTTTAATATCATAATAGCCTATTATAATATTATAGGACTTGGCCAATTTTATGAAAATTTGTTTTTTGCCTTTTTCAATAATTTAACATAACATTTTTCAATAATTTAAAATAACATGTTATTATAGAATTATTTTTTTTTATCTAAATATGATAAAAAGATATTGTTTTTGTGTAAAAAAATTTTTACTTACTTGTGTGAGTCTTTAAAATATGTATTGCGTCTAATTTTTGTTTAAATTTAACACAAAACTTTAAATTTCGGAGATTGTGGTATGTGTTATCCTGATTATCTCATGTTTTACATACTTTAAGCATTAAAATCCTTTCTAATGGAAAACGCATTTTGCATCCGATGAAAAATTTTCTCTACACGGATTTATCGAAAATAAAACCTAAGCAAAAATCTGCAATACGTGATTGATTTTAGTTATTTTAATGTAGATAAACAAAAAATTCAGCAATTTATTTAAATAAAAATGTGATCGAGATAAAAATTTATCAAGAAGATTAGAACCTGTCTTTGTGGTTGTGTGTGATATGTGAGATCTAGTTTTGCCATAAATTTTCTTATTGTTAGTTTTGTCTCGAGTGTAACAGAACAGAAGAAGATAATAAATTTTTAGGATTATTCAGAGACAATAAATTGTCTTGGAAACTCTAAGCGGGCTTCTAATGTGATAAAGTGAGCCAAGACAAAAACTTGTACAGGATTCAGTGGCTTGTTTCAGGCAATTTATAAAGCTTTAAAATTATTTAAATATTATTAAATGTTGATCCCGGCGCATTCACCATTTCAGAATTTTTTTATCTTTAGCTAATTAAGCAATACCGAATTTTTAAAATGTTTCACAAATTTTTTAGCAAGCTTTTTTGTCGTTTTTGTAACTAATACATCTGCTTTTCTTATCTGAACAAGAATTCTCTCTATTTAAATTGGTTTTCTCTAGTTGCAATGTAACCAAAAAAAATTTTTTTACTTTGCAAGAGAATATTTGCTCAATTTTTTCGCAGTGCTAAATAGAAATTTTTCGCTAATTTGTATGACCGACTGAGTCACATCTGGCTTTACGTTTGGTGCTAATTTATATAATATCCTCTAAATGAAGCAACAATTTAACAAAAAAAAATTGAAATTAGTAATTGTCAACTCTGAGAATTTAGTAGTCAATTAGAAACATCTCTATTGCTCATTTCGTATGCTTTGTGTCTAGTATCTGTCTAAATGGTCTACTAAATTAGTATTAAATATGAACTAGAGATATTGTTTCTAATTGTAATAATATTACAAAGAGAAAGTCCGAAATTTTGTAATTTAAATCGGAAAATTATTAGTTCCAACACGTCCTGAATTTTCACCCAAGTTTTTACGGCAAATAAAAGTTACAAGCACATATTTCAAAGTAAAACGTGGAGTTATACAAATGTTTTCTGTCTATCTGTGAAAGGTTTAGATAGCAAGAAACGAACTGAAGTTGTACGTGTTTCAACACAACAATTTATAAATCATTAAATTTGTTAAGTGAGCTGAAACAAATTTATTTATTTTTGCTGAATAACATTTTTGTAAATTATTTATAATCTTGTATTTGCATAATTGACAAATTCGGCAAGTTCATTTATCATTCTGGCTGGTAACGTGACAGCTTCTCTGTTTCTTAGATTTGAATGCAATTGATTTTTTTTTCCGCAGATCTATAAACACTTTCTCTGGCAATATTTTTTCGTTAAATGCGCTATAAACTTCAAGTATAGATCCGCTCAATATTGAGATAAATTAGCTGATAAAATCGCCGACAAGAAAATCCTTTCGATTTTATTTAACACCTCTTGCTTGTTATTTACAACATGGAATTTAATTACAAACTTTTTGACATTTATTGCTTGTTTTTAGCGGATTTAAAGCTCGCTGATTTAGCCAATATTTTCAGTGATTAGCAGAAATTGTGGCACTAAGATGTGGGGCTGAACAAACACAAGATCTAGAAATTCTTTGGCAAAATTTACTTAGTAGTAATCTGTCATAAGAACGATAAATACCCAAAAAAAAAAAATTAAAATTGTTGGTCAAACAGTATACAAAATTGTTAAAAGGGGCATTTTATAAAAATTAAAATCAACAAAAAACATTTTATATTAAAATCAATAAAAAAACAATTTATAAGATAAAAAAGCCTTTATACAGTTTGTAATCAAATAATTGCTATCTTGTGCTTTTTTATAAAATGCCTTTTATTACCCTTCCCCCCCGGTTGCGCAAACGTTAATCAAATTTGACAGACGATTAAACTCTGATTAAATGAAAATATCGTGCTCTGATTGGCTAAACATACGTTAGTGAGAGATTAACAAGTTTTGATGAACGTTTGTGCAACCGGGTATTAAGTTTATAAAATGCCTGATAATTTGCATTTTAATTTCTGTAAAATACATTTTAATTAGAAACTGCAACATGCGATTTTTATAGTAGTTTTTGTTAAATTTATATAAAATGCCTCTTGTTGTTTATAAAATGTCGTCTACAACTTTCAGCTCTTAGAAGTGTCTTATTTTTATTTTTAATAAAACCTTGCTCTAATATAACAAATTTTTAATTACAATTTATAAAGAGTTTTTCAATAAAGATAGGTCGATGTTAAATTAAAATAAAACAAGCTGTGTGTGAGGTATTTAAAAAAATATTTTTTTATATGAACGGTCCATGCATGCCTTTATTTATGAAATATAACATCGTTCAAATGTCCGCTGCGACTTTTAACTGTGGCATGGATCCGAGTAGACCAATTTTGAATGACTCGCTCGCATAGATCTGGCTGAATTTGACCGATGGCATTGGTGATATTGACTTTAAGGGCATCGGTCGATTGTGGCTGATTGGTATAGACCTGCAACTTGAGACAACCCCACAAAAAAATCTAGCGGGGTCAAATCGCACGATCTTGGTGGTCAATTCACGTCACCTTTGCGAGAAATAACTCTGCCCTCAAATCTTTCATGCAGAACGTCCAGCGTGGCGTCTGCTGTATGGCACGTAGCCCCGTCCTGCTGGAACGACATGTCGGCTACCTCCATATCGTATAATTTAGGGCAAAAGAAATCTGTTAGCATCGTTCTGTAGCGCTCGTCGCCGTTGACGGTGATGGCCTCACCAACGTCATTTTTAAAAAGTATGGACCAATGACGCCGCCGGCCCAAAATCCGCACTAAACAGTAACTTTTTCTGGATGCATTGCAACTTGCTGAACCTCGTGTGGGTTAGTGTCGTCCCATATGCGGCAATTTTGAGTGTGAGCGTAGCCATTCATCCAAAAATGCGCCTCGTCACTAAAGATGATTTTTCGACCAAATGTGGGGTCTTCTTCTAAACGGTTTGAAGCCCAATCAGCGAACAAACGGCGTTGTTAATGGTAATTAACTTTAAGCTCCTGAGTCAATTGTATTTTGTACGGGTGCAATCCCAAAACGCGACGCAAAATTCACCAAACTGATGTCTGCGAAAGGCCGAGTTCTTGTGCACGACGCGGAATTGACTGCCTCGGGTTTTGCTGTTAACTTTCACGTAACGGCAGCAATATTTTCGGCCGATCTAGCATTTCTTTGACGACGGGGTGTTGGGTGATTGTTTACCGAACCCGTTGTTTCAAATTTGGTCACCAAACGCTGCAGAGTCGATTTTGAAGGACCAACGTGTCTTCCATAAAATGGGCGCAACGAGCGCAATGTTCGAACTAACGAACAGACATTTTGATAATATGCCTCTTTTTAACGGTTTTTAAATTTTTTATGTAATAGTAAAACCGTAGACGACATTTTATAAAGACTGGAAATTGCAGACAACAATTTATAAAAGCAGAAATTTAAAAGACTTACGTCTTCCCGCTTTGTCTATTTTTTTTTCGCCAGATGTCTCAAAATGTCCATGGCCCATTGTCCATGGCTCCCCTTCCTTTTCTAAACCTTTCCTGTCTGTCTAGTAACATACTTTTTTTGTTCATTTTCTTTCTCAATCTTCCTCTATAACCATCGCATATATTTTGTAAATCGTATTAAGTAGATAATTATAAATTAGTTTTCAGTTTGGTCTTTACCTTTTTTTATATATTTTTTTATACAATTAACCTTTTTCTCTACTCCATACAAAAGCCTCCTCCCATCCATACTGCATTTAGCACTTCCCATACCTTTTCCTATAGCTTTTTTATACAAAACAACAGCGCTTCATTTGGAATTTCTTTTTTTCCAGGTGCTTTCTTTATCTTCAACCTAAACATTTGTATTCTCAATTTCCTCTTTAAAAAGATTGTTTATTTTCACTTGAAATTCCTCATGTCTTGACAAGATAATTTTATTGTTACTTTCATCTAAAACCTCATAAAGTGTTCCCTCCATTTATCCATACTTATATTTTCATATATTCTTTCTTTTTCTTAAGTATTTTTTAATACCTCTTAAATTATTGTACAGTTGGCAATACCATTTTTGAAATGACAATAATACAGTTGTAAAAAAATAAATCGTTTATGATTTACTGCTTCAAAACAATATTGAAGTATTACGACTTGCTGAATATCATTGCCAACATAATAAAGACTTATTATAATAAATGTATTAACGATTTAACAGTTTGTTTTGGAAACAAAAATTGTGTTCGCAACGTTGGGCAAACTGCTTTATCAAACTGTATATCAGAATTATAGACTTATTGTGTTAACCATGTCGAGACGTTAATTGAAGAAGACTGGTGCATTCATATGAGCAACATCTCATTTCAAAATCTTTCCTAATTATAATAAATTTTGAAGAATCGTAGTTTATATTTTTGTCGATTATATTAATGTCTCGTGCTTTACACATGAGCATTACTTACGAAACAAGTCAACTGTCATTTTTGACGTTTTTGTAATTTATTTAGTTTCAGATTGTTAAATACTGGGTGTTAATAATAATTATTGATGTTGATTAAGTATCGCCTTACTCTTTATGACATTGTAACGAGCAACATGTCAAGCTCAGAAAGTAAAATACCCGCCGATATAAAATCTATTCGGTGATATAATGACGTTTTAATTAAATCTAGTAAGCCGTGATTACCGGTTGGTCCAATTATAAAGGACAAAGAGGAAATTCAGGAAGACGTGCTGACATCCGGTGATGTAGAATGCAAATTGTGCATTATATACAGATTTGAAGATATTTATTGAAATAAAGTGTGCTTCAAGCGTAAATAGAGATTTTGATTTATGCAAGCTATGAATATTTTTGGTTTTGTTTTAGTGAATTATAAGCAGTTTGACTTAGTTTGGGATGGATGAAAATGTTGTTGCATGCATACCAAGCAAGTTGTGATGAGATTGGCACAGAGTAGATAGGTTTTTAGGATGATTTATAGCTTGTAGTGACATAAAAAATAGCGTTTTTATTTAAATCAATAAATATTAGTTATCTCAAAGTAGATCTTCTTTGGTTAACATTTCATTTAATTGTTGATTTTTTTTCTTAAAAGCTAGAGACTTTAACATTAATTAACTACATAAAAATTGTAAAACTTACTGCTTTCTACAACAGTAATTATTTTTTAATTTTTTAAATATTTTTTAGACCCGGCGCATCTACCATTTTTGCACATTTAATTTTTTACATTTATGTTATTTGAATTAGATAAAGGCGTTCTGTTTTATATAGATACTAATTAGTGCGTGTTTAGTAAGTTTTTTACAATAATAATTAGTTTATTTATAAATAAAATAAAAGATACAAATAGATTTTTTAATTACATTTAACCCGGCGCATCCACCATTTTTGCAGTTTTAATATTTTTTTGCGCGATTGGTTGTTTTTGTCAGTTTACTGGGCCTGTTTCTACGACGGTAGGTTGCTGTTACTGGTTGTTACGTGTAACAAAACGGTAAGTAATTCACTTACCGTTCAGTGAACGGTAAGCAGTTAAATCTAAAACAAACAATTTTGCGATTTATTTATTAAAATTAAATGTACAATTATTATAATTATTAGTAGTAATACCACTCGCATTTGAGTTTCTAGTGTTAATAGACAAACTTTCCGACGTAGAAGTCCCAGGTTGTTGTAATAGTCCACCAACATCGCTGTGTAAAATTTTATGAGCAAATTCAATTTTGTTTTGGAGAGAATCTTCCACGTAACTCGGCCACCGTTGATGAACGCCACCCACCATGTCTTTTTAGTCCCAACACATCAACTCCGTTATTCGCCAAAAGTGTAGGCGATGTGCGTCGAAACGAGTGTCCAGTAAAACCTTCAGAGGCTTGCAACTTTAAATACTTTGAAATTTTTGACGGCCAGCCACTAATTGTGCCTTTTCCTGTGACTTGCCTAGTGCATTTGCCATTTCGATACTTCAGAAATAAATGATCTGACGTTGGGTTGCTTGGTCGAATTCTTATGTATTTTCGAAGTATTTCCAAATAATGAACTGCTTCATTTTCTTTATTAATAACTGTAAACGTTCGCTGAATATTCGTTTTTGTATTTGGAATATTTACTATAAACATTTCTTCATGTTCTTCTATGTCACTCATTTTAATATTGTACAATTCCTCTCGTCTACAAGCGCCCGATACTCCCAATATCATTGCTACCTGCAAATATATTGTTTCCTTAGAACTCAGATGTACCACCTCATCATCTACAACATACCTTTTGAATTAAAAATTGTTCGTCTGGTGCTTCATTCAAGAATTTTTCCATTTCTTCTTTGGTAAAAATTTTAGCCTTCTTAGGCCGATATCCAATATTTTTTCTCTTAAGATAAGCAATTAATGTAGCAAACTTAGAAATATCGATAGCATCATGGAGAAAAATTGTACTCCTCAACATAGAATACTCCGCCCATAAACTGGCTGGGGTCTTCAAGTGTCCACTTCTCACAACAAAATACGCTAACAATCTCTTTTCATTTACAGAAATCTTCTTTGCTTCACGCCATTCCTTAAACAACTTGTATGTCTGTTTATATCGGGCTTTAGATTTTTCTGGAATTATTGCCGAACATCCTTCTTGCCAAGCGTCTTCTAAATCATCCGGTAGATCATCACTATCGCTCATATTTGCTTCGAAAACGGAACCACAAAACAGAACTATGTAGGAATGATTGTATCAAAAAGACAATTTTACTTGTTTGGAACAAAACCATAGCAACCATGGACAGCCACCCAAAGTTTTCAGTTTCAATCTTCCCGATAATCACAAGTGTATTGATATAAATTATTGTTATTCTAGAAACTCCAATCGCGCAAAAAACGTTATAAGCATGTCGAACGTTAAGGATTACCGTTCTCAGACAATAATTGGAGTCGTCGCTTCGCTCCTCCTCTAAACAATTGTCTTCGAACGGTAAGCATTCCTTGCCGTTCACCATATTTAATATACTATTACATTTATTTTATTTAAATTTGAGACACTTGCACTGTTTTAGATAAATGCTGATTGGTGCTTATTTTATTTTTTTGCTGTTAGTATTTTGTAAAAATTTCTACTCGTTTAATAAAAAAATTTGTAATAGTCAAAAAAACAACGAATATAACAACGCAGATTGTAATAGACATTCGTTATTTTTATAAAATGCTTCCATCTATTCTAATTTTAATTTACTGACTTACTCTATTATTTCTTTTTTAAACTTCAAAGCTTTTTATTTTAGAAATTCTGTAAAAACGTTTTCCTTGAAAAATATTTCTTGCAGACCTAGACCTAACTTTATTGAAATCTATGTATTTATGTATATTAATGCACATAGTTTAGAGCACAGTGAACAAAACAAAATATCCTTACCAAAGCCTTGAAATTTATTTTATCTTTCAATTATCACGTTTATTTAAAAAACAATTTACAAATTTCCCTTCTTGTATCTGTCTCTAGATTCCACCCCTCACCGGGACGTCGTCTCCTGACACAAAACCCTCGTGTAAAGTCAGCTACTTATCAAAGCCGCCTTCGTCTTTCAGCTTAAAGCGTGCAATTGACGCTGAAAAGTGAAATCCTGAAAGATGTTTCGTTCCTCACACTCTCAGTTTTTTATTCCTGACCACGCATAAACAAACAGAAATATATTGGATATGACACATATTTCTTTTGTTGTCGACGTGAAACAATAGAAAAAGGATTGGCTGGTAGGAGAATTTGCGATGAAATTTTTAATAACAGCTGGCGTTTTACGAAATTTGCATTGTTGATTAAACGGATGATTTTTATTGAATTTACGCCTAAATTTAAAGAAAAAAAACATAAATTTAAATAGTGATGTACAGCTTGTTTCAAAATTAATGTCTGGTTCTGCTGTTGTAATCATTTTTTTAGCCTTTTCTTTTATTTATTGTAAGTTTGCTTCTTTTAAAGTGTATATGTATGCATTGTTCCTGAATTTTAAAAAAGCTTTTGACAGTGTAGATAATAAAATATTATGGCAGTATCTTAGAGAGAAAGGGGTGTGTAAGTAGTTGGTAAGCAAGATAAAAGAAATTTACGAGAAAACTATTAACCAAGTAAAAGTAGGCGAAGAAGTAAGTGAAAGTTTTTGGACAAATAAGGTGTCAGACAAGACTGTCTATTAAGTCTTGCACTATTCTTAGCATATATTAAAGATGTGGATGAAGTTTTAAGTAGAGCACAAGTAAGAGGGAATAGTTGTAGGCAGAGAAAATGTGTGGTTCTTGGCGTTTGCAGATGATTTAGTTATTGTAGCAAAGAGCAAGAGTGAAATGATAGAAATGGCAAAAGTTATAGAAAGATATGTAAAAAACAAAAAACTCCAAAAAGTAATGTAGATAAAACAAAAATGATTGTGCTTAGAAAGACAGTAAGAATCGAAAAAGAAGATACAGATACAGATGAAAGAATGAGGAAAGGAAAAATTAATTTTAAAGAAAAGATTAGAAAAGAATGTGTAGATTAGGTAGGGAAGAAAGGAAAACAATAGAGCATTGTTTGTCAGAGTGTGTAGAGTTAAGAATGTGCAAGTATAGAAGAGTAAAAGTTCTAAATGAAAATAGAAAAAGAAAAGAATAGATGAAAGAAGTTACGTGTGCTAGAAAAAACTGGAGTACATTTTTTTTTCTTAAATTAAGAAGATTGTAAAAAATGGTATATAAACTTTCAAATAAATAAGACTGAAAAGCCAATTAGGCAATGAAAACATTAAAACTAAAAAAATACTTTTTTCCAATTTGTGCATTTGATTAAAAATGAAATTTTGATCAAAATAAAACCGAAAGTGCAATTTGAGCGATTTTCCCCAAACAGATGGAAAACTCATTAGTTTCCGAAGCTCTAGAAAAATATTGAAAAACCGCTATCAAACAACCCCACAGATTGCGTTAATTATCAGCAGCCCCATCAAAGCGTGTTAAAGCTCAATCTAATGTATATTTTTATCGGTTTTAGTGCGCTAATTATATCCTTGTCGTCGCACATTTTTTCCGATTAATTATACTAACTTAAGAGAGGCTTAAACGCTAATTAGGCACAAAGCAAGACAAATTGTCGGTTGGAAAATGAATTTATGTCGTTGTTTAATAAATAAAGAGATTATTATTTATAGTTGACGACTACAAATTCGAAAGTTTAGACTGGAAATACACTACATTCGACATGCCATAAATACAAGAGAAGGGCTATTGTTCAACGAACAACAAACATTAATTACCTGCGATAATCCGTTTATCAAACTGCAGATATTTGAAATTGAAAAAAATGTTTAAACAGCTGTTTGTTTACAAAAAAAGGTTTTAAAACAATTTTAAACCGACAAGAAACGGTTTTATGTTTTCATAAAATGATAAAAAACAACTTGAAATAAAGCTGGTTTGATGCAAAGTGCGGCGACAAAGCTCTTATTTTTACTTTTAAGATCACTAAAAATAAATTTCTTGAAAATATAAAGCAATTTTTTTCTTAAATTTGAAGGAAACTCAATTTTGTGTTGCTCAGAAGTAAACAATCGTTTTGATTAATTTTTCAATTTAAAATTCTTGTTCTTTAATTATTATGAAAGATTAACCAAACATTAGAATTATTCTCTGCAACATACAGAGTGTATTGTAGAAGACAGAGGCGCATACCTGATTGTTTCGATACCGGATACTAAAACGGTAGTTTCACGAAAACTCACAATTATAAAAGAAGGATTCTCTATAAACACTGTGGGGAAGTGCAGAAAATACATGTCCTTACGTTCAATGAAGTTATCCATTAGGAGATTTTTTTACGATACGCTAATTAAAAATGTACATCACAACCTGTTAGAATTAACATTTTATCAAAAGTTCCTTGTAAAGTTCCTTCGTTTTTGAATCTGGCGAACGCAGAAGCTTATACCGGCCATTGTATGAAACGCACTTCAACAACTTTACTTGCCAATGGAGGTGCTAATCTTACAACAATTAAACGACATGGTGGGTAAAGGAGTTAGCAGAAAATTATATCAAAAATTTTGTATCTAACAAGCTTAATATCGCAAGGAAAATCCAAGGTTCTCCTGGTACTAGTCGTTCCTTACTAGAAGAGACGTCCATTGTTTCTACAACTACTATTCATTCTGGAACCGATAACAACTACAAGCTTCTTATTAATGGAAACGAAGTGAAATATGATAAAACAAAAAACGAAATGTCTATTAATGTAAATGTTAATGTCAATATTAATAACAAATATTGGCAATTGATGTAAAATTGTATTTTTTCATTATTCCACTAGTGGATAAAGTGTTACTTTATACGGTTCGTAAGTGTGGATAAAAAACTTCAATTATAAGGTAATTTTGTATAAAATTTATTTTTTGATCTAGACTTCTAGAGGAAAGTCGATTTTGCTTGACAGTTATAGGGTCAAATCTTGGTAAGATTAAATCATCTAATTAATTTTCGGTTAATAACTGAGACAATGGGAGGACTCGAACTGTCAGGAAGTTTGTCTCAGGATTGCGTATGAGGCTATATAATAATAATTCCAGACTCCAATCACGATTTGAACCAATCCATTATACGACACTTATATAAGTCGAGTATGATGTCTCTCTTGACTTAGCAAAGATTCACCCCCCGAATAATTAATTTAGTTTGCTTGTGACGTGATCGTCTTTCTAACCAAATTAATTAAACTGATGGTTACTATCATTAATATCTGATTTACAGCTGCATTAGAAACTGATAATATTTTGACACTCAACCCGCCTTCCAAAATATTTTTTTTTCAATTTAGTACCGAACTTTAACTCAAACAAAATTAAGTCTATTTATAGATTTTTATTAAAACGGGAAATAAAACAATTAAGATCCTTCCAATTACTTCTCCTATTCTCTATATGAATAGTCCCTCATCGATTTTTAATCAAAGACCTCATTTTCTCCAATGAAATCGAGCTGGCGCTCCCTTCACCAAGAAAACTGTTCTATTAACACAAGCACTTCGATAGTTCTCTACCTGATTTTATTACCTCTATTAAAACTTTAATCTAATCTTTCAAATTTCATAAATAACAGCTAAAGTCTAGACGAAATAGACTGTTGCCAGTTTTCTAAACACAAGAATAAAATTTCTAGGCTAAAATTAAAACTACAACAAATTTTTGGTTTCTCAAAACGTTATAAAATGTAGGAGCAGTGTTTCTGCAATTTACATTAAATTTTGAGTATAACATTGCTTTTTATTATTTTGGTGTTTTACGTCCATTATTTTTATAGTTAAAGATTATTATTACGGGGAAGTGGACAAGGCAGATAAACTACTTTATAAAGCCGACGTTTCGAATCTTTATTGGATTCCTTATCAAGGCTTATAAGTAATGTCAAAATTTAGGTAAACAATCTTTATTCAAGCGGAACGATGACTTAGTTTTCTCAATTTCTCAGATTTCTTAATTTTTGATTTTATGTCATTGACCTTATTTTCGAGATATTCTTTGACTTTTAAAGCTTTTTAAAAGTTTATTTTGTTTTCTTTTCTTTCCAGTTGTAGTTTTCTTAGTTTTCTTATATTTTTTTTGTTTGCAGCATTTTCTTTTCTTTATTTTTTCTTTCCAGTACTTCTTTTACAGACTCACTTAAAATCGTCTTTTATTTTTTTAGAACCTTCTTTAGCTTTCTATTTTCTTCTAATTTTCGTTTTTTAAAGTTTTCTTTTTCTTTTAATTGTTGTTTTTACATTCTTTTTTTAAACGTCGTTTTTCAAGCTCTTCCCAAATATATTTTTTGTTCTTTCAGAATTGCTTCTTGCATTTCCAAAACCTTCTTCTATTCTTGTTTGTTTTTTAACCTATGTCTTTCTTGTAGACTTGTTTTTTGCACATTTAGAACCTTTTGTTGTTCTTCTTTTTCTTCTAAAAGTAGTTCTCCTCAATCTTTCAGAAAATGTTTATCTTTATTATCGTCTTTAGAGTCTTCGTTTTTCTATTTCTTCTAAAATTATTTGTTATTTTTTATCTTCTAAACGACGTTTTTTACCTTCGATCAGAATTTTTTATTGTTTTTCTAATTATCGTTCTCATTTTTTTTTTTTCAAACGCCGCTTAACAAGCTTTTTCAAAATTTTCTTTTTCTTTTATTTTCAGGTGTAGTTTTTTTAATTTTGTTATACTCTTTTTTCCCTACAGTATCTTCTTTTGTTTATCACTTCTTTCTAATACTTGTTTTACAGCCTTATTTAGAATCGTCTTTTGTTTTTTAAAACCTTCTTCAGCTTTGTATTTTTTCTAATTTTTGTTTTTCGAAGTTTTCATTTTCTTTTAATTGTCGTTTATTACATTCTTATTTTAAACGTCGTTTTCAAGCTTTTCCAAAATATTTTTCTGTTTTTCCAGAATTGATCCTTGCATTTCCAAAACCTTCTTCTTAATTAAATCTGTTCTTGTTTGTTTTCTAACTTATGTCTTTCTTTTAGACTTATTTTTTGTATATTTATTAGAATCACTTGTTTTTTTTCTTCTAAAAGTAGTTTTCCTCAATCTTTCAAAAAATGTTTATGTTTTTTATCGTCTTTGAGTCTTCGTTTTTCTATTTCTTCTAAAATTATTTGTTGTTCTTTATATTCTAACCGACGTTTTTAACTTTTAACAAGCTTTTTTAAAATTTTGTGTTTCTTTTATTTTCAGTTGTAATTTTTTTAATTTTTTTAAATTTTTTTTGACTTGCAGCATCTTCTTTCGTTTATCTTTCCTTTCCAGTACTCGTTTTACAGACCTACTAAAAATCGCCTTTTGTTTTTTTAAAACAAATGTTAATTTAGCTTTCTATTTTGTTCTAATTTTCGTTTTTTAAAGTTTTCTTTTTTTAATTGTCGTTTTTTACATTTTTTTAACCGTCGTTTTTAAAGCTTTTCCAAAATATTTTTTTGTTTTTCCAGAATTGTTTCTTGCATTTTCAAAATCTTCTCCTTTTGTTGTTTGTTTTCAAACCAATGTCTCTCTTTTAGAGACTTGTTTCTTGCACATTTAGAATTTTTTTGTTCTTCTTTTTCTTCAAAAAGTAGTTTTTCTAAATCTTTCAAAATCTGTTTATGTTTTTTATTGTCTATGAGTCTTTGTTTTCCTTTTTTTCCTAAAACTATTTGTTGTTCTTTATCTTCTTTATCATATTGTTTTTTGTTCTTCTAATTGTCGTTCTCATTTTCTTGTTCTTTCAAACACCGTTTATGACACTTTTTCAATATTTTGTTTGTTCTTCTAGAACTTTTAAAACCTTTTTTTGTACTTTTTTTTCTCTAGAAGTAGTTTTCCCAATTCTTTTAAAATTTTTTTATAATTTTATCGTCTCTGAGTCTTTGTTTTTCTATTTTTCTAAAATTATTTGTTGCATTTTTAAAACATTCTTCAGTTGCTGTTTGTTTTCTAACCAATGATTTTTTTTAGACCTGTTTCTTTCTTTTTTTTAACAAGTTTTCCTCAATCTTTTAGAATATGTTTTTGTTTTTTATCGTCTTTGAGTCGTCGTTTTTATATTTCTTCTAACAATATTTGTTGTTCTTTATCTTCTAACCCACGTTTTTTAAAATCTATCAAAATTTTCTTTAGCTCCTCTAATCGTCGTTCTCATATTTTTCTTTCAAACTCCGTTTAACAAGTTTTTCAAGTTCTTCTAGAACTTTTAAAACTTTTTTTGTTCTTCTTTTTCTTCTAGAAGTAGTTTTTCCAAATATTTCAGATTTTTTTTCTCCGAGTCTTTGTTTTCTACTTCTTTCAGAATTTTTGTTACTTTTCTTTCTCGTTGAGTCGTCGTTTCTCTATTTTTTTTTTTTTGAGTTTTTACAACAATAAACGTACTTTTGTCTCCATTATCTACGACAGACTATCATTTGCACTGATTATTCTACAGTTTAAAATAATTTTTGTTCTTAATTTTGTTTTCATCTAACAACATAACATTTAAAAGTATACAATTTTAGCCATTTTATTGTTTCAAAACTTGTCATTAAAAAAGGAATTTTATTTTAAAAAAAATTGATCTGTTTAGACCAAATTTTACAGAGCGTTTTAATAATTTGGAATGGTTTATTAGATAATTCATCATTCCTAGAAATGAGTAAATCTTCACGCTTCTAGGATAGTTTTCTTCTAGATTATTCTAAAAGTACATAGAGAGCATATAGAGAGAGGGACTGACCGCTACGATTCAGTAAAAAAGTGAAAGTGATACAAGTCAGTCTAAAAGTAGCAATGAGGCAAAACAGATAGTGAAATGCAAACAGTGGATAGAAGAGATTTGTATTAGCTTGTCATTTACTGTGTTTATAATTAAAATTATAATCTAACTTAATAGTTACTTAATTAGGTTTGTCGTGTAATTATTATAAGTCCTAGAAAATAAATTTTAAGTTTTCAAATTCAGACCGCGAATTTTAGAATCAGAAACTTATTTTATAAACAACCAATTGGGAAAAATATGTGTATTTTAGGTCTGAAATAGGTCTCTTGATAGAATAAATTTTTGTATAGTATTTATAAACCCTGAGGGAGTTTTTGGAGGGGAAAAGAAACGTATTTTTGGTTGAATAGTTATGATTTGCATTTTGAAGGGTGATATCGAAACCCAAATGAAATTTTTTGACATGATTGAAGGTTTTAATAACTTCTGGGATATAGAGAGATGAGAGACGGGCTTTTTTGTGGTAATTTGCTTTAGCATAATTTTATTAGAAAATAATGTTCTGACATATCCTGGAGCAATATTTCATAACCGCATTAAAATTTTTATGTGTTGGAGGCTGCTAAGCTGAAATATGCTCATTTTTACTCCTCGCATACTTTGTCTAATATTAAAAATTTTCTTTTTGTTAAATGAAAATAAGTCTAAAACCGCATTAATTAATTAATTTTGTAAAATTGTTCTTTTGTTATTTCAGAAAACAATAACTCTCTGTAAAGCAATGTAATACTTATTCTCCCAAAATATAATTTTCACAGGACGAAAATTTAATTGCTTTGAACTTACGTCGAGCGGAAAATTTATTTAAGAGCGATTCATTACGAAACGATCATTAGAAAATTTTCGCACGAAATTGTCGTGTGTTCTAGGAAAAAGATGAGAATTCGCGAACGATAATCCGATTAGGAAATATGAAATTGGTCTTGGATGCATCTTCCTCTGATTTCTATTTAAAGCAATTAAAATACAATGATGTGCTAGGAAAATCTAATAATATTTTAGAGAAATCACAAAGCGTAACTCATTTCACTTTTCATTACAGATTTTTTTGGAAAAAAAAATTTAATTTATTATTTAATATCCAAATAATAATGAAAGCTTGTCTTTAATAAACTCAAATAAAAGTAAGTCAATTCTAAATAAAACATTTTTTAAATTTACCATTTTAATAACTGACATGGAACAAACAGAGAAGCATTAGTCCTGTGCTCGTGTGTCTCTAATAAGACACAGTATTCTATATACAAAAAACCTGTCGATAGCATTGTATTCTAGAAATTAGAAACCAAATTGTAAGCATTTGCAAATATAGGAAAATAACAAAAAATTTTAAACGAAATTTTTTTGTGTTATAAATAAGTTCACAGTCTCGAATCCAGTATCAATTTTATAAACTCTTCTCCAATATGTTTTTGCAAATAAATCTAAAAATTTTCTGTCTAATCTATGTTGGTAAAATACCAATTGTCATAAAATATGACCTCTAGTTTCTAAATTTTATAAAATGTCGCCTCTGGCTTTTAATTTTTAGAAAATCGCGTATAAATTGTCGTGGACTTTCAGTTTTTAGAAAATGTTATCTCCAACACTTCAAACTGTCAGAAAATATTCCAACCACGAATACTAGTTGTCACAGAATAGCCCTACTAACTTCTGATTTTTAGAAAATAATGTCTGCGACTTGCAATGTTTATGAAGTGTTGCCATTGATTTCTACTTTTTAGAAAGAAGAGACTCTTAGTTCCAACTGTCATAAAATATCGGAACTAAAAATAGTAGTTGTTATAGAATAGCCCTACTAGCTTCTAGTTTTTAAAAAGATAATGTCTGCGGCTTGCAATATTTATGAAATGTTGCCATCATTTCTACTTTTTAGAAAGATGAGATTCTTAGTTCCAGCTATCATAAAATATCGAAACTACAAATACTAGTTGTCATAGAATAGCCCTACTAGTTTCTAGTTTTTAGAAAATAATGTCTGCGGCTTGCAATGTTTATGAAGTGTTGCCATAGATTTCTACTTTTTAGAAAGAAGAGACTCTTAATTCTAACTGTCATAAAATATCGAAACTACGAATACTAGTTGTTATAGAATAGCCCTACCTACTTCTAATTTTTGGAAAATAATGTCTGCGGCTTGCAATGTTTATAAAGTGCTGCCATAGATTTCTATTTTTTAGAAAGAACGGCTTCTTAATTTCAACTGTCATAAAATATCGCAAATACGAATACTAGTTGTCATAGAATAGCCCTACTAGCTTCTAATTTTTGGAAAATAACGTCTGCTAAATAAAATAATGTTTATGAAGTGCTGCTATAGATTTCTACTTTTTAGAAAAAAAAGCCTCTTAATTTCAACTGTTATAAAATATCGCAAATACGAATACTAGTTGTCATAGAATAGCCCTACTAGCTTCTAATTTTTGAAAAATAACGTCTGCTGAATAAAATAATATTTATAAAGTGTTGCCATAGATTTCTACTTTTTAGAAAGAAAGGACTCTTAATTTCAACTGTTATAAAATATGGCAACTACGAATACTAGTTGTCATAGAATAACCCTAATAGCTTCTAGTTTTTAGAAAACAGCGTCTGTGGCTTGCAATGTTTATGAAGTGTTGCCCCATAGATCTCAACTTTTTAGAAAGAAGAGACTCTTAGTTCCAACTATCATAAAATATCGGAACTACAAATACTAGTTGTCATAGAATAGCCCTACTAGCTTCTAATTTTTAGAAAATAATGATTGCGGCATGCAATGCTTATAAAGTGTTGCCATAGGTTTCCAGTTTTTAGAAAATATTGTCTCTGACACTTCCACCTGTCATAGAATATTGCAATTGCGGATACTAGTTGTCATAGAATAGCCCTACTAGCTTCTAGTTTTTAGAATGTCTGCGTCTTGCAATGTTTATAAAGTGTTGCCATAGATTTCTACTTTTTAGAAAGAAGAAACTCTTAATTCAAACTGTCATAAAATATCGAAACTACGAATACTATTTGTCATAGAAAAGCCCTACTAGCTTCTAGTTTCTAGAAAATAATGTCTGCGGCTTGCAATGTTTATGAAGTGGTGCCATAGATTTCTACTTTTTAGAAAGAAGAGACTTTTAGTTCCAACTGTCATAAAATTATGCAACTACAAATACTAGATGTCATAGAGTAGTCCTACTAACTTCTAATTTTAAAAAAATAATGCCTGCGGCTTGCAATGTTTATGAAGTGTTGCCATAGAATTCTACTTTTTAGAAAGAAGAAACTCTTTAATTCCAACTGTCATAAATTATCGGAACTACAATTACTAGTTGTCATAGAATAGCCCTACCTGCTTCTAATTTTTGGAAAATAATGCTTGCGACATGCAATGCTTATAAAGTGTTGACAAAGATTTCCAATTTTTAGAAAATATTGTTTCTGACACTTCCACCTGTCATAAAATATTGCAATTGCGGATACTAGTTGTCATAGAATAGCCCTACTAGCTTCTTGTTTTTAGAAAATAATGCCTGCGGCTTGCAATGTTTATGAAGTGTTGCCATAGAATTCTACTTTTTAGTAAGAAGAAACTCTTAATTCCAACTGTCATAAAATATCGAAACTACGAATACTATTTGTCATAGAAGAGCCCTACTAGCTTCTAGTTTCTAGAAAATAATGTCTGCGGCTTGCAATGTTTATGAAATGTTGCTAGAGATTTCTACTTTTTAGAAAGAAGAGACTCTTAATTCCAACTGTCATAAAATATCAAAACTACGAATACTAGTTGTTATAGAATAACCCTACTAGCTTCTAATTTTTAGAAAATAATGTTTGCGGCTTGCAATGCTTATAAAGTGTTGACATAGATTTCCAATTTTTAAAAAATATTGTTTCTGACACTTCCACCTGTCATAGAATATTGCAATTGCGGATACTAGTTGTCATAGAATAGCCCTACTAGCTTCTAGTTTTTAGAAAATAATGTCTGCGGCTTGCAATGTTTATGAAATGTTGCTAGAGATTTCTACTTTTTAGAAAGAAGAGACTCTTAATTCCAACTGTCATAAAATATCGAAACTACGAATACTAGTTGTTACAGAATAGCTCTACTAGCTTCTAGTTTTTAGAAAATAATATTTGCGGCTTGCAATGCTTATAAAGTGTTGACATAGATTTCCAATTTTTAGAAAATATTGTTTCTGACACTTCCACTTGTCATAGATTATTGCAATTGCGGATACTAGTTGTCATAGAATAGTACTACTAGCTTCTAGTTTTTAGAAAATAATGTCTGCGGCTTGCAATGTTTATGAAATGGTGCCATAGATTTCTACTTTTTAGAAAGAAGAGACTCTTAGTTCCAACTGTCATAAAATTATGCAACTACAAATACTAGATGTCATAGAGTAGTCCTACTAACTTCTAATTTTAAAAAAATAATGCCTGCGGCTTGCAATGTTTATGAAGTGTTGCCAGAGATTTCTACTTTTTAGAAAGAAGAAACTCTTTAATTCCAACTGTCATAAATTATCGGAACTACAATTACTAGTTGTCATAGAATAGCCCTACCTGCTTCTAATTTTTGGAAAATAATGCTTGCGACATGCAATGCTTATAAAGTGTTGACAAAGATTTCCAATTTTTAGAAAATATTGTTTCTGACACTTCCACCTGTCATAAAATATTGCAATTGCGGATACTAGTTGTCATAGAATAGCCCTACTAGCTTCTTGTTTTTAGAAAATAATGTTTGCGGCTTGCAATGCTTATAAAGTGTTGCCATAGATTTTCAATTTTTAGAAAATATTGTTTCTGACATTTCCACCTGTCATAGAATATTGCAATTGCGGATACTAGTTGTCATAGAATAGCCCTACTAGCTTCTTGTTTTTAGAAAATAATGTCTGCGGCTTGCAATGTTTATGAAGTGTTGCCATAGAATTCTACTTTTTAGTAAGAAGAAACTCTTAATTCCAACTGTCATAAAATATCGAAACTACGAATACTATTTGTCATAGAAGAGCCCTACTAGCTTCTAGTTTCTAGAAAATAATGTCTGCGGCTTGCAATGTTTATAAAGTGGTGCCATAGATTTCTACTTTTTAGAAAGAAGAGACTCTTAGTTCCAACTGTCATAAAATTATGCAACTACAAATACTAGATGTCATAGAGAAGTCCTACTAACTTCTAATTTTAAAAAAATAATGTCTGCGGCTTGCAATGTTTATGAAGTGTTGCCAAAGATTTCTACATTTTAGAAAGAAGAGACTCTTTAATTCCAACTGTCATAAATTATCGGAACTACAATTACTAGTTGTCACAGAATAACCTTACTAGCTTCTAATTTTTAGAAAGTAACGTCTCTTTCTCTCAATTTTTCTAAAGTATTGTTATATGTTTCTAATTTTTAGAAAATATAGCCTCCGGTTTTGTTCTATCAACTGCATAAGACAAAAGTAAATAGTAAATATTTTCTAATATTCAGATGCAATTGGTTTTCGAGCCATTATTTTAATCTCTATCTCTAAATGAAACATTTATTGATTTGAAAATTAAAAATATAAGCATCATTTAAATATTTTATTTATTTGAAAAAGAAATGAACAAGAAATATCAATCAATATTTTATTTTTAAAACGGAAACAGTTTCTTTAATAAATATAAAATAAAAACTCTTGTTTCCTTTTTTAAAATTTTATTCTAAACAAGTAAGAGAAATTTTACGTTGGCAATACCCAGCAGATATTTTGTATTTGAAAGTTTTCCCAATAAAAATCCACTTACCAGACATAATAAATCCGTAAAAATAAATTTTTCTTCGGATGTATTTATCAGTAAAAACAAATTGTTTTGAACCCTTGTCAAAGCATGCCATCATACACACAAATATAGTGATAACGGACAAGAAAAGGGTTAGCAACCACAAACTGTCGACATAATTTACATAAAGGATGGTGCTAGAAAATTTGTAAAACAAAAAAGCTTCTTGAGTCGATTACTCGTGTTTTAATTTGAAATTCAAAACTGTGGCTTGTTTAAATTAGTTCTTGATATTTTCTTCAAACTTGCTAATTCGTAAATAATGACTCTGTATCTTGCGAAATCGAAAATTGACTCAATTTTAAGCAGAACGCGAGGAAATTTTGTTTAAATCGATCCGGAGGTAAATCACACCGAAATGGAAACTTAACAAAAATTAAATTTGAAAACTTTTTCCTATCAGAAAACATATTTGAATGCCATAACTGTAGCACATCTATAATTGGTATTTATAAAATGTGGTTTTAAATTTGTAATTTTTAGAAAATATCTCCGTCGGCTCCTACGCGCTTATGCTGCCGGCTTATAACTTTTAAAAAAATATCGTTTTTCAAATTTTTCTAAAATGTTGTCTGAAATTTTATAACAAATAGAAGCCGGAGAAAACATTTCTTTAAAACTGAGAGTCTTAGACATTTTATAAAATTTGACAGCTAGAGACTACATCTTTTAAAAATTAGAAACCGGAGGCACTTTTTATGACAACTGCTATCCGCAGTGATATCTCATTATTTCATTTTATGACAACAAATTAAAAATAAATTAAAAATTAAAAATTTAAAGTTTAAGACAACATTTTACAAAACTCGGAGCCAAAAACAACAGTTTTTTAACATTATAACGTCTCGCAAGTACCACCTATTATAAAATAAAGCTTTCAATTTGTAACTTTTAAAAAATGTCATTTGTGATTGACTACACTTTGCTGAGAGTCAGAGATTATTTTCTAAAAATTAGAAACTAATAATGTGTGTTCGTTTAAAAAAAAAAACTCGTAGCAAGCCATGACATTGTTACGTATGTCGTACATGACCCCATACAACAACCTCCATGACAACAAAATTTTTATTATTTACATTATTCGTGTATTGTTGGTTGCCTACTATGCAATTTTATCCGTCACAAAATGTCTCCTCTTCCCGCCAAAGCGGGCTTGGTCTTGGTGTGTTTTTGTGTGGTTGCCTTCGTGGTGTTTTAGTTTTTCAAACATTCGTTATTTTATTTATCAGTATTTTTTAATATTAAATTTTGTGTTTTCCTTGATTTGTAATCATGGTGTACACCAGTGAACAAAAGACTTTTTTGTTGGAAAGTTATTTCCGAAATGGAGAGAAAGTTAACGGTGTTTGGAAATATTCAATTCAGCCGTGCCTGGAGAAGTTTCGAAAAGCTTTTCCTGACGTTGTTGTTGTGTATGAAGGGTTTAAAAACACTCTCCACCGAAGTGTAAATCTGTTCCGTGAAATTGGGGCCATTACACGTAGAGAGGTCAGTGGAAGACCAACTAAACGAACAGATGAAGTTATTCATGCTGCACAAGAGATTCTGCAGCAAGATCCAAAAACGTCTATTAGACAACTGTCTCAGCAAGTTGAACTTTCTGTTAGTACATGTCATAAACTCCTACGAAAAGATTTACATATGTACCCTTATCGTCTCCAAGCCGTTCAAGAGTTACGACCCGTAGATTTCCCTAAAAGATTGCAGTATTGTCAGTGGTTTTTAAATAACATTGCAAATAATAATGAACTCCTTCAAAAAACTTTCTTTACGGATGAAGCGTGGTTTTACCTGTCCGGCTACATGAATTCACAAAACATGAGAATTTGGGCAACAGAACATCCTTATGAAATTGTAGAAGAACCTCTCCATTCACAAAAAGTAGGTGTTTGGGCAGCTATCAACAGTTTTTGTAGGAAATGAATGAATATATTTATAAAAAAGTATTTTTGTTCTAATTGTCGAAAAGTAAGGTTATGAGATCTGTCAGTTTGACAAGTGTGTAAAGGATTAATCACAGACATACAAAACAATTGTTTTTTAGTTTCAAAGCACTCTAAAGTTTTTTCAAAAAAAAAAACACACGATAGTGCTATTCTATGGCAACTAATTACATATTTAATTCCAATTGTCATAAAATATTGCAACTACAAATACTAGTTGTGATAGAATAGCCCTACTAAATTCTAATTTATAGAATAACCCTACTAGATTCTAATCTATAGAATAACCCTACTAGATTCTAATCTATAGATCAGTATAGACGCTTGCGATATATTATGACAGTTAGAAGTCAAAAGCTACATTTTTTAAAAATTAAAAATATATGACAACACTTTAGAAACATTGAAAAACAGAAATGTTATTTTCTAAAAATTAGAAGTTTGTGGTGCTATTCTATGACAACTAGTATCCGCAATCGCAATATTCTATGACAGTTGAAACTGTTTGAAACAATATTTTCTAAAAATTGGAAAACTATAGCAACGCTTAAAAAACATTAAAAGTTGGAAACGTTATTTTTTGAAAATTAAAAGGTAATAGGGCTGTTCTATAACAACTAGTATTTTCTGTTGCAATATTTTATGAGTTTTAAAAGTTGGAAGTCAGAGACGACATTTTCTAGGAAATTGAGATCTACGACGACACTTTACAAACATTTACAAACAAATTATTTTTTGAAAACTAGAAGCTAGTGGCGCTATTCTGTAGCAACCAGTACCTACAGTCGCTATATTTTATAACAGTTGAAAGTGTTAGATATGCTATTTCCTAAATATTGGAAATCTATATCAACATTTTATAAACATTAAGAATTACAGACTTTATTACGGTTGCTATATTTTATGACAGTTGAAACTGTTAAAAATGTTCTTTTCTAAAAATTCAAAATCTATGCTTGCTAACATTTTATAAACATTAAAAGTCAAAGACGTTATTTTTTAAAAATTAGAAACTAGTACCGCTATTCTACGACATGTAGAATACCACTGTTGCTATGTTTTATGTCAGTTAAAAATGGTAGAGATGCTAGTATCCAAAAATTAGAAATCTATGCCAACATTTTATAAACATTGACAGTCAAATTATCTTCTAAAAATTAGAATTTAGTAAAGTAACTTGATAACAACTAGTATCTGCGTTTGCTATATTTTACGACAGTCAAAACTGTTAAAAAACCATTTTCTAAAAATTATATAAATATATGACAACATTCTATAAACATTGAGAGTTAAAAACATTATCTTCTCAAAATTAGAATCTAGAAGCGTTATTCTACAACTAGTATCTACGGTTGCTATATGTTATGACAGTTGAAAGTGTTGAAGATTTTATAAACATTTTATAAACATTAAAACTCAAAAACGTGTATCTTATAAAAATTAAAAGCTAGTACCTCTCTTCTATAACAACTAGTATCTGCTGTTACGAAATTTTATGGCAGTTTAAAGAATCAAAAAAGCTATCTTCTAAAAATTAGAAGCTAGTAACGCCATTCTTTAATATCTAGTATCTACGGTTGCTATACTTTATTACAGTTAAAGGTGTTCGAAATGCTATATTCTAAAAATTAGAAATCTATGCAAACATTTTATAAACCTTAAAAGTCAAAGACGTTATCTTCTAAAAATTAGAAGCTAGTACCTCTCTTCTATATCAACTAGTATCTGCTGTTACGAAATTTTATGGCAGTTGAAAGAATCAAAAAAGCTATCTTCTCAAAATTAGAAGCTAGTACCGCTCTTCTATGAGCTAGTACCTGCGGATACAAAATTTTAAGATTGTTCAAAGAATCAAAGACGCTATCTTTTAAAAATAAGAAGCTAGTACCGCTATTTTATGACAACTAGTAGCTGCGAGATTTTATGATAGAAGTTAGAAATTTATGACCAGCTTTTATAAAAATTAAGATCCAAAAGCATTATTTTTTAAAAATTAGAAACTAGAAGTGCTTTTTTATGACAATCAATTTTCGCAATTGCGATATTTTATGACAGTAAAAATTAAAAATCTATGACAACATTTTATAATATAAGACGTTATTTTTAAAAATTAGAAGCTAGTAGATCGATGCTGTGACAACTAGTATTTGCAGTTGCAATATTTTATGTTAGAAGTTAGAGACAACACTTTTCAAAAAAATTTGGAACAGAAAACAATATTCTTTTTATTCTAACTTTTAAAAAATATTGCCTCTAACATTCAAGTTTATAAAATGTTTTAGATTTACCAATTTTTTAAAGTTGTTTTTGATTGTAAAAGTCGTAATAACTAAAAAAAAAAGCTTTTAAAAATTTTTTTTATGACAACTTACAACTAGAAGCGATATTTCATTACACTAATTAAGAGTTGAAAGCAACTGATAAAAAAAATAGAAGACCGTAGGCTACATTTTTCAAAATTAGAATCCAGAAATTATATTTTAGAAAAATTGATATCCAAAATTGTAATTTTATGCCAATTGAGAAGAACACGCAAATAAACAAACAACAAAGCAAGTAAAAAAAAACTTGAAATGTCCTGTAAAATCAACTGTCACTAATTTCGGTTCTCTGTATTAAGTTAATCGAGCGTTTGTCAATTACGATATGAAAACCACCGAGTAAATATTTATTCAACTCATCCATTTCCATAAATTAAAAAGTAACAGCTTTATAATGATTGAAATTTTATTTCAGGCTTGGTGCGTCATCATGGAATTAGATATCATCTCCGATTAAAGGTGAGCAGTTTAGTCGCTAATTGCATTTTAAATAATTTATAGCTTAAGTATCACATGTAATTCAAAGAGCAAAAATTTTTTTTGGCAAACTTACTAATCTACATATCAGATTAGAGAGACATGAAGAGAATGTATGTATACGAAATAAGCTGGAATTTTATTGCGGCAAACTTTGTGAATTGTAAATCAACTAGGAAATATTTCAAGAGAAAATTGTAATTACTTGACTAGGAAAACAACTAGAACAATGTTAGATTGTTGGTAAAAAGAATAAGATAGGTAATCAGCAATAAAACATTTCCGGAAGATTTACTAGGGACGTTGAGAAACGAGGATTAATATGTAGACACTAGAGCTTACAAGAGATAAGAAAACTCTTTGAAAAGGTTAGCAATCTAACACAAACACTTTTACTTTGATCGGGGTTAGCTAAAGGTAAAAAAAATATTATTCACTCTGAAGAGGCGAGTAAATTATAATTATATATAGTAAACAACTTCAAAATTATTTATATTTAGTCAAGTACAAAAAAAAAACAATTTAAATCAACTCTGATCTGACAAAACAAAATTTGAGAGCAAAAGTTTAGAAGAATAATCAAATAGATCAAAATAAATTTCAGAATTTTTTTTAAAACAACTACAGAAAACAAATGAAGTATAAACAAAACATTGTTAAAAAAACAAAGAAAATTTTTAAATAACCAACAATAGAAAGAAATAGAAAACTAACACTAAATGAAAGCGAAAAATTATAATAAAACAATTATTATAAATTACAAGAATCATCTATCATTAGCTGCAGGTAATATCATAAGTTACAATTGCAGAAATTACAACAAATTATAGCCATAACCATAAATTACAGAAACTAACCTGAATTAGATACTACGAATTTTTAAATTGCCATAAATTACAAAAATTACCATAAATTTCTTTATAAATTACATAAATTATACATTTAAACAGTGCTGTAGACAGTTTATTAATTACTGAAATACCGGAATTACTATATATTACGATAATTATAATAAATTAAATAAATTACATAAATAAAATAATTAGAGAGTGCAGTAGACCGTTTTTTTATATTTGTATCTACGTTTATATTCAGTGAATAACAGATATTACCTTAATTACAAAAATTACAAAAACTTACTATGAATTACAAAATTACTCTAAAAATTATATAAATTAGACAATTAGACAGTGCAGTAGACAGTTTTTTTTTGTAGTGTATGTTTATGTAAAGTAAATAATGAATAATTACGGATCTAAATTACACAATTACAAAAATTAGCATAAATTACAAACATAACTAAAATTACTATAATTTAAATAAATTACTTTAAATTACAGAAATTGCCATAAATTATTATGAATTACAGAAATTACAATAAATATTAGAAATTACAATAAATTACAAAAAATACTATAAATTATCATAAGTTACTCTGTAAATTACATAAATTATAGAATTAGACAGTGCAGTAGACAGTTTCTATTATGTCATTATGTGTGATTAGTCAAATTAATAATTTCGGATATAAATACACAATTACAAGAATTAGCATAAATTACAGACATAACTAGATATACTATAAGTAACTTGAATTACTTTAAATTACAAAAATTACTATAAATTATTGTGAATTACAGTGGATAAGTGTTTTTTGTATTATTATGCCTGCTTATGTCAAGTAAATTATTAATAATTACTAATCTAAATTACAGGAATTATCATCAATTACAGACATAATTAGAATTACTATAAAGTAAATAAATTAGTTTAAATTACAGAAATTATCTTAAATCATATAAATTACAATAAATTACAAAAAAATACTATAAATTACCAAAAATTACTTTGTAAATTACATAAATTAGACAATTGATCAGTGCAATAAACAGTTTTTTTTGTGTTTATATCAAGTAAATAATTAATAATTACTGATCTAAATTACTGATTTACAGAAGCCTAAATTACAAAAATTCCAATAAATTATTATAAATTAAAAAATTACGACAAACTACCATGAGTTACTATATAAATTACATAAATTAAACAATTAGACAGTGCAGTAGACAGTTTCTTTTGTGTTATTATGTCTGTTTATGTCAAGTAAATAATTAATAAATTACTGAATTACAAAAATTACAATAAAAATTATAATTTACTAAAAATTACTACAAAGTAACTTATATATTACATAAATTAGATAATTGGACAGTGCAATAAGCAGATTTTTTGTGAAATTATTTATTATTCTATTACTATAAATTTCAAAAATTATCATAAATTACAGAATTTACAACAAATGACCTTAAATTACAACAAATTAGCATAATCCACAATATATTAGAAACACAAATAATAATGATTTTAATATTGAGCGATTTTAACGCCCTTTGTGTTAGACAGTGCACCAATTTTTTTCAGGAATCTGTCTAGACAGTGCAGTAGACACTATTTTGTGTTTATATTGCAATATAAACAATTAAAAACTACATAAATTACTTTGAATTACATTAATTATCATAAACTACATGAATTACTACGACTTACAGTAGTTACTATAAATTATTCTATAAATTACGCAAATTAGACAATTGGACAGTGCAGTAGACCTTCTTTTTGTGTTTATAACAAAATAATTACTAATCTAAATTACTGAATTACAATGAATTACTACAAATTACATAATTATCATAAATTACTTAAAAAATTACATAAATTAGACAATTAGACACAGTGCAGTAAACTATTCCTTTCGTGTTATTATATATGTAATTACCATAAATTACAATAAATTATAAAAAAAAGTTTTAATAATAGACGATGTTAACACCCGTTAGGTTAGATAGTGTACCTTTTCATAGTGTAGAAATTTTTTTCGAAAACCTTATAAAAAACTATAAATTACATAAATTACCATAAACTATATAAATTACCTCATGTATTATAGGAGCAAAGGTGTTCCAATCGAACAACAACGTCGAAAAACTGTATAGCGGTTTCGGTGTTTTTGCCCCTCATCAGTACAGTGTATCTCGGAGCGTTGTGCTCGATTGGAACCGGTGGTAAAAGTCGCTTATATTAAACAAAGTTCGGCTAGTAGTCGTATAGTAGTCGGGGCATTAGTCCGCGAAGTAGTTGTTTTTGCCTAATCGTAGAGGTTGGTTAGGTTTGTGGCCGAGCGAAAGCCGAAGAGATAACTTTGTTATCCGCAAACATTATTATACCAATTCTCGCACCTTCCAGCACTCTTCGTTAGATGGCTCACTATGTCTGTCTATATGACTACTAGATGTATTATAGGAGTTATTTGAATTACAAAAATTATTAATTTATTATTAATAATATTATTTATATTAGGCAAAAAGTTTAAAAAATTTTCGGAAATCCTTAAAAAACCTATAAATTTCTGGAAAATGCTTGGAAATCCCAGTAAATCCTGTGTAGATGCCCGAAATTCTTTAAATCTAATAAAAATTCTAAAAAATCTACGTAAAAACAAGAGAATTTATGGAAAATCTTGCTTCTTGTACACCAGAAATCCCACGTATTCACTCCTCGATTTACATAAAAAGATCTTTTAATGAGTACTAGCAAAAAAAAATTTCGAAAATATCGCAAATGTCAATATGACAAGGAATGCCTCATTTTTATTTTATTTCGTTTTTTTTTTGATACTGTTGGTATTAATCAAATCCCCTGCTTATCCATTATTTACATTTCGCAGTAAATTCTTCCGTATTTCCGCATCCTGAATCCGTTTGTTTATTTCTACCTTTCGTCAATTTGTCTCTGATTAAATTGTTTAGAGAAAAACTACCGTCAATATTTAACTTTTCTCTTTTTATCTCTTTTCGTTATCGATTTCAGTCGGTATTAACGACTCACCGAAAACTATTAAAAATCCAACGGCCATCTCGCATTGCTGATCCGAGTCGACATAAAAAGCACCTTTAAAACCTGCCTCATACAATGCAATTCAAAGGGTGAAGTGGTTTTATTTCTGTATAAAACGAAATTGTTGCTTTTGTGTATGAGTCGTGTCTCATTCAAATCGACCATTTTAAAAGCTTTCTGCCGTTAGTGCTATTCTAAGATCTTCAATTGCATCCGATTACGTCACTGACACTTTAGAAGAGGATTTAGGTGCTCGTCATTGACGCACCACTCATTTTTGGCGCGTTTTGGTAGTTTTTCACATCTTTTGGGAATTCTCTAAGATAAAAGAAAAGTCTCAAGAGAAAACAATGGGTTTTCTTTTATCGTGAGATTTTTTCTTTTAAGAGAATAAATAAATAAGATCAAATATTTATTTAAAAAATTGAATTAAAATATTCCTAATTTATTATAAAAATAAAACAATAAACGTAAGAAGGTTTTTATGTTAAACTTGAAATAGAAAAAAAATTAAAAACCTAAAACTAAATATTTAATTAAAGCTGAAACATAGTCGTATAGACAGACACAATGTGTCATTTAACGAAGAGCGCTGGAAGGTGCGAGAGTTGGTATTGTAATTGGCGGATAACAAAGTTATTTCTTAGGCTCTCGCTCGGCCACCAACAAATCAACCTCCACGATTATGCAAAAACAACTACTTCGCGGACTAATGCCCGGACCGCCATTGAATTACATCACCTAATCGCCCAATCAGCAACACACTGAAAGGCAATGTAACCAGAACTAGCAAAAATGTTCCTATCGAGCAACAACGTCGTGAAACTGTATACCGGTTACGGGGTTTTTACTCCTCATCAGTACAGTGTATTCCGGAGCGTTGTGCTCGACTGGAACGGGTGGGAGAAATCTACACGACTACTAGCCGGACTTCGCTTGATATAAGCGAATTCTCCCACCCGTTCCAATCGAGCACAACGCTCCGGGATACACTGTACTGATGAGAGGCAAAAACCCCAAAACCGGAATACAGTTTCACAACGTTGTTGCTCAGTTATTAGATAATCAAAAAATTTATTATTGTTACTAAAGTGTGTAGTAATTTTCTTTATTTAAATATTTACTTGTAACGTCTTCTAGTTCTGTCAATATTTGTGTTACATCTTATTATCTAATATCTACTAAAATTTAATTAATGATTAGGTAGGTAGGTACGTCTTGATTTACATGTGTTTCTGTTAGACACAACAGGATTAGTTAAATCTGCAAATTTCTCAATTTCATCCTTGTTATGTAAATAACTTTGACATTTAACTGCTAAAATATTGCATAATTCTCCTTCTAGATCTTTATTTTAAACCTCTCTATTCTTTTATCCCTTTTATTTGCAATTTTTTTTTCCATTTCTTCTATTTTAAAAAAAGCTATAATATAAAATATGCTTTTAATTATAAAGATAGTTTTTCAACTTGTCTGATACGCAGTAAGGATTAAATTTACAACAATTTTAGGTAAAATTATGCATTAATCTTGATATTAATAAACTATTACCAGAAATATTATATTTTAGATTTTAAAATAAAATATATAAAAGATATATTTCTCTCGTCGTTGCAACTTTCTAAAACGCTTTGAGAACTATCATCTTGTAAACAAATCTCTTTGTAGAAGGTCCTAAACTCATCTTAAGCCTCTCATCCCAAAATCATTTAAAATATTAACCAGCTAATACCCGTACATGTCGTGGGAGATATAATTAGTCAGATCCTTATTCGCTGACCTCGCACTGACGTAAATCCCTCTGGTCGTCGAAAATTCCTACCTCAACCAGTTTTAATAACGTCCCCAAAAGCAAGATAATAAAATCAACCGCTCATTCCAACTATTTATAAACTATTCAGAAAGTCGTTAGAGACTAGAATTAAATATTTACGAAAACAAATGTAGACAAAAATCGTTTCACTGTGTTAGATATTAGTTAAAATCTTGTAGGTTTTCCTATTGGCACTTAGTGCTTAAACCTCTCGCTTTCCAACTTCAAATACTCTCCATCGAGGCTCTGGAAATGCAAACAGAGCTTTTATGGCCGGAAATGAAAGGTAAACATTTACCACAATGCGACTACAAGACGTAGAGGAAATATGGACGCGCCCAGAACATACAATATCGGTTGCATCTCTATTTTACATTAAATTATAGCAAGATACAGTAAGCGGCAAAATTATGGAATAATCTTGTTCTAGTGACTTGCAAACTAGTGTAAAAAGATAAACGAAAGTAGATTCAAGAAGAACTTGTAAAAGTAGATTCTGTAAAAATCTGTAGACTAGATCCTTAATAAAAAAAAACTCCAACAATTAGTATGTATGTTGTGCAAGCAAATAAAACAAAAAAAAATTAAAAACGTAGCTTAGATAATTCTAAAAAAAATTGTAGATTCCTAAAGCCTCTATAAAAAATGTAAAATCACAAAACCAAGAAATGGAAGATTAGAAAATGCAGTTACAATCTAGAATTTTATTTTAATAATAATAATGAATGGTCTTTATTATCCACAATTAATTTATAATTGAAGTTTTATCCACACTTACAAACCGTATAAAGTAACACTTTATCCACTAATGGAATAACGAAATCATTTTATAATATCACTAATACAATCTTAAATCAATCGCATTTTATTTATTATTAATATTGACATTAACATTTACATTAATAGACATTTCATTTTTTGTTTTATCATATTTCACTGCGTTTCTATTAATAAGAAGCTTGTAGCGTTATCGGTTCCAGAACGAATAGTAGTTGTAGGAACAATAGATGTCTCCTCTAGTAAGGAACGACTAGTACCAGGAGAACCTTGGATTTTCCTTGCAATATCATGCTTATTAGATACAGAATCTTCGATATAAGTTTCTGCTATAGTGGAGCTTCTCCACCATGTCGTTTAATTGTTGTAAGATTAGCACCTCTATTGGCAAGTAAAGTTGTTGAAGTGCGCCTCATACAATGACCGGTATAAGCTTCTGCGTTCGCCAGATTCAAAAACAAAGCAACGTTAAAAGGAACTTTCGATAAAGTGTTAATTCCAAGAGGTTGCAATGTACATTTTTGATTAGCGTATCGTAAAAAGAATCTCTCAATGGATAACTTCTTCGAACGTAAGGACATGTATTTCCTACACTTCCCCACAGTGTTGATAGAAAATCCTTCTTTTATAATTGTGAATTTTTATGAAACGTTCGTATTGGTATCTGATATCGAAACATATGCGCCCCTGTCTTCTACATCACTGATTTTCAAATTTGTCAGCTCAGAGCATCGATAGCCACCGGTCACCTCAATTATAATTGCAACTTAAAATATTCCAAAATTTAATATCTACAATGTCTATTTAATGACAGAGATTACCTTTATCATCAAATATTCTTTATCGCAAGCCCTTGTCAAAAACTCTTCGGCCTGTATCTTCTTGACTGATTCTTCAGATAGGCCATGAGCTTACTATATTTTCCAATGTCTATGTTTTTATAGACCTTTATGGTGGCCTTCAGCATGGAATCTTCAACCACATAGATGAAATTGCATACCTCTTCTTCAAATTTAAAAAATACAATAGCAGAACTTCCTCATTTATTGTCATTACGCTCCGTTCTTCTTTCCATTCATTAAATTCTGAAAATACTTTTTCATAATGTTCCCTAGATTTGGCAGGCAATAACTGGCGAGTCGCTTCTTCAGTTTTCTCAAGAATTGTCTCAGGAACAGTATCACGTTCTTCCATTTTCACCAACTTGCACAGCGTTTTGTACAAATAGAGTCGATAAACAATCGAAAATAAATAGCAACGATTCAACACCTCTCATGTTTTTTAGTTAATTTCAATGATTTTTGAGGTGACATCCGCTGTCAGAGCGTAATGTCAAATCATTTTTTGATGACATGAGATAAAATTTTGGCGATTCCGATTTTAAATCGCTGTTATTGTGGATAAAACGTTATATTGGATTCGTGTTTTAGTCACGTTTTATCCACTTATCGACTGCGTCTCGCGCTTAAACATTCTTGCGTGGATAAAACGCTGTCTAAAATACTTATACAATAAATAACTATTATTTAAATTGTGAATACAAATCAAGAGGCGAAGTCTAGCAATTGCTATTCAAACTCAACCCCCTTAACAAAAAATAAACCAATAAAAAGTATAAAAAACAATATTTTGCTTTATCTTTCTACAAACTTTTATTTTACTTTTTTCTTCATTTGTCATCAGGCGCTTTTCAAATTTGTTTTATCTCAATAACATCGCTGTCGTTTTAAGTCTTGTCACAATTGCTGTCTCTCGCTAAATTGAATTGCCGATCAACTTGACTATATAGTGTCAGGGTCAGATACTAAATTATTCCAGATGTTTTTAGCCCGCTTTAAAGACAGAGTGGCGTAATACTTTCGCAGAACGTGCTCAATAGACAGACTTAAACCTATTTTGTTTAATAAATTAATAAAAATTTAACCAACAAAATAAACAAACGCTACATCTACAAGAATAAGAAATATTTTGTAAAAAACTAAAAAAATTATGGAAGAAGCAAGAAAGTACCTAGAAAAGCTATAGTTGAGGAAAAAAAAATTCTAAAGATGTAAAACTATTAAAAAAGTAGACAAACATTTTAGATAAATTTGACAAAAAAATAAAGAACGATAAACAATAAAATAACAATACTTTTTGATAAGATCTCCTAATAACAGTCTGCAAATTTTTGAGTTCTCTTAATTTTGTTTTTAACTCTTCACTTGAGCGCTTTTTTAACTTTCTATTTTCATTTGTTTTTTAGAATCTTCTATTGCTCTGCTTTAGACATTGTTCAAAAAATTCTAACATTAAATATCCGTAGGTTTTACTTGTTGTGACAATGGTTTAATTTTTTTATAATACATTTTTTAACTTTTTTAGAAATTTTGTATCAAATTATTTCTTTATTATTAAAACCTTTACTTTAAAACGATTTTCGAATTTTTCCGAGATATTTTACTATTTTTCCATTCGTCGTTTTTTTAAGTTCTCTAGAATAGCTTGTTTTCTTTTCTGTAATATCTATGTTATCACAAAAACCACAAAAAAGTTAGTAGGCAAAAATCTACAACCGTGGGTTACTCTACAAAAATAATTAAAAGTGTATTGCTAGTTGCAAATCCAAATCTCTACTTTTAAATTTCTATTGTACTGTTTTCTATTCTTTCTTTTTAATTTGCATATTTTTGACCAGTTAGAAGGGCCAAAAAGTCTCAGAAAATGTACGAGTACTGACCGATTGTCACCTAGCTTATATTTGTTATCAACAATAGTTTTAAGAGAGTCAGAAATAAATTATTATTTTTATTTCGTATCAAAAATTTGTCGTTATTTTATTGTTTATTGTTCTTTATTTCTATAAACAAAAGCAATTTATAAACTATCAAATTTTTCTATTTTAGTATTTTTCTAACAGTCGTACTTAATTTCTCTACAATTTTTTTCTCAACCGTATTGTTAAGTCTTCTTCTTTTGCTCTTCCAGAATCTCCTTAGGTAGTTCTTTCTTTTTTGAAAAGGTATTTTTTGTTGTTTTTCTTTTCTCCTCAATCTTACTTTTCACAGTCTTACTTTTTCTAAAATTCGACTTTTGTCGTCCTCCAAATGTCGTTTTTAAAACATTTTTGGCTAATTTTTGTATTTCTTAACTCTTTTTTTCTATAAATTTTTGACTTTAAATTTTTATTCTTGAATTAAATTTTATGTTCTCCTAAAACCTTCTATTACTCTGTCTTAAACTGCTTTCTACACACTGATTACAAAATTCTATTTCTACTTTTTTAATCTTTTTTGTAGTACTTTCTTTAACTTTCAGAAACTTTGTTTCATTTTTTTTACTTCTAACATGTCTCTTTTAAAAGCATTTTGCAAACTGTCGAATTTTTCCGAAATATTTTTCTATCTTTCCAGTCGTCGTTTTTCTAGTTTCTCTAGAATTGTCTTGTTCTTTCTTCTGTAATATGTTATCAAAAAAATCACAATAAAAAACAGTTAATAGACAAAAAACCTGCAACCGTGGGTTACAATTCAGTAATAATTAAAGTTACGTTGCTGGTTGCATATCTAAATTTATTTATAAGTTTGTATTGTATACTAATCGTTTCTAATTTTTTACCTTTAATTTGTATATTTTTAATTAATTGAAAAAGTCGAAAAATATAAGAGTAATGATGTAGTAAAACCAATTATATATCTTTGCTTTGAGTAACTATTAAAAAAAAAATATTTAAAAAAAAAACTTAAAAAACGATGCGTAGAAGACAAAAACACAAAAATAGAATTTCAAAAAACAGAAAGTTTAAAAAAAACTGAGAAGATTCTGAAAAAACAAAGAAAGACCTTGAATCAAATATAAATCTTTTTTTAAATTTTAAAATAATTATTCAATATCCTCATTAATGTACAATTTTGAAAAAAATATCTTTCTTTTTGTTGTTAGATTAGCTTTGCGTTGGCAATTTGCAAAACACAAAGTTTTCTAAATCGAAATTTTTTGTGTTGATTTGTTTTGAATTGAGGAAAATTGCCACAATTCCTTTACGTACATCTTTCCGCACCTGTCAATGTAAGTTTGTGATTTCGGTTTCGTCTGCAGAGCTTTCGGAAGTTTATTTATTTGTACAAAATTCGATTTTATGTAAATCTGTTTGGATAAAGAACGTATATTTGTAGTCATGTCAGTTAAATGTGTGGAAATAAATATCAACAAAACGGTTTAGGTGACAAATTTAGATTTATTGTTAGAGGAAAAAAATTGAATTAGATTTGGGAAAACATTTGTAACGTAAATTGAACAAATCGGAAAAATTTATAAGAAATGTGTTAGTCATAAACCACATTTGATGTACGTATTTTATATTTTTATTAGTCAGGAGAAGTAAAGCTTACTAGTAAACCGGAAAAGCAAACAGATCAAAAGTGCGATACTAAACTGGACAAAACAAACGATAAACATAAATTCTGGTATTAAAATAACAAGCCTTTTAACTCTACTTCGAGTATTTCACTTTTTACACTTCTACCGCCTTTAAAAATCGCCTTTTTTAATCTGTCGCCGATCTGTCCTACTCTCTAGTTTTTTCTACTTATTTTCATTATTAAGGCCTGTTTCTAATATATTTGCGGTTATTTAAAGTTCTTTTAGCCACTTCTCTCTATAATATCTTTTTTAACGTTCAGAAACATTGATTTAGATTCTTTTCTCATTTCTAAAACGTTACTCTTAAAAACATTTCGCAAATTGTAATTTTTTTTACCAAACTTTTTATTGTTCTTCTAAAATCCATCTTAATTCTTCTTTTTGATGTTTAATTTGTTCTTAAATTTTTTGATTTTGTTGTTTTTTATCGACGTTTTTAAGCTTTTTTTTAAATCTTCTTATCATAATTATCAGATGCAGGTTTCATTTGCTGATTCGATCTTCGTGACTGCTCAGTTTCCATAAAATTCTGCTTAACTTCCAGAAAATTTCTTTTAAATTTTTTTTTATTTTTAGAAGGTTTCTCTTAAAAGTTCTTACTAAACTGTCATTTTTTTATTTTCTAAAATTTTCTTTTTAATTTTTTTCTACTATAGTTTGTTATTTTACTTTTTCTTTCAGTTCAAATTATTGTGTTGCTTTGCTAAAAGCTCATTTATTTTTCCTTATCTTAAAGCTGTAGACTCCTTTCTTCCTACCTTAAAAACAGAGTACAACAAATCAAAATCAATGATAAGACCTCCAGTTTTCTTCCTGTAAAATATGGTTTTCCTCAGGGGTCCATTCTTGGTCTCCTGTTATTCCTAATTTTTATTAATGATCTTCCGGCTCACTTTAAAGAAAACCAGATTATATTGTATGCAGATGATACAACAATTATCAATCAAGGTGCTAATTTATCTGATGTTATAGATTTAACAGTGAGGCGCAGTCAAAAGCTTTTGAGTGGTTCTGCTGTAACCAGCTAAGCCTAAATGACACAAAACTGCCAACTTAGTTTTTACACTTAAAAACAGCAACTTACCGTCTGAATATGCATTCAGTGCTAAGTATCTGGGCATTGATATTGACAATAAACTTCTATTTAATGTTCAAGGGGAGACACTGGCTAACAGTTCTTTGTAAGAATGTTTTTTTATTGCGTCAGCTTTCAACATGTGTGTCTACCAAGTGTCTAGTATCAGCATACTTTGGTTGGTTTCAGTTTGTAATGTCTTATGGTATTCTTGTGTGGGGACACTCCTCGTGTCGTCACAGAATATTTTCATTACAACGTAGGGCTATTCGAGTGATATTTGGACTTCAATATCGTGCGGACTGTCGTGAATGCTTTATCAATAATAAAATATTAACTTTCCCATCACTTTTTGTATATCATTGCTTGGTTTACGTTCAAAAGAATATCAGTGACTTTTCGCAATTTCTAGATAGACACGATCATAACACGCGCGGTAAGGAAAATATTCTTCCCGCATCTCTAAGATTATCCAGAACTCAAACTGGTACAAGATACTTCTGCATAATTTTTTTTAACTATTTGCCCATCAGTTTCAGAAATTTGCCTCTAACCATTTTTAGAAAAAAATTAAAGTGTTTTCTTATTTCTATGTGCTTGTATTCCTATGATGATTATTTTAATTGTGACTTCTCTCAGCTTTAGTAATTGATATTTTGTATTTCTATTTTATTTTCTATTTCTGACTTACGTATACCTTCTTGGATTCCTCACATCAATAAATATTATTATTATTAATTATTATTATTATTATTATTATCTTTTAATTATTTTTTTCTTCTAAGTAAGCGTATTGTATGTTGTTTTACAATTTTTTTATTTTTTATTTCTTTACTTTAAACTACCACTGACTCTCAGATGTAGGTTTCACTTGCTGATTGCTTCGTGACCACAAAATTCTCTTTAATTTCCAGAAACTGTTTCAAATCACTCCTTAATTTCTAGAATTACTTTCTTAAAAACATTCCATAAACTGTCAAATTTTTCATTATTTTTTTTATTTTTATAAAGTTCGTTTTTAATTCTTTAGAATTTTTGATTTTGTTTTCAACCATAGTTTTTCTTTTTCTTATTTTTTGTTCTTTTAAAATCTTCTTAGTTTTAGTAACATTTTTTGTAGTTTTTTTTGTAAATGTAGCTTCTGTTACTCTTGTTTTTTTTTTTAACCGTCATACCCATTCTTAAATCGTCTTTACTTTTAATAAAATTAATTTTATTTATTTTATTTCCAAGCGTTTTCTTATTTGTTAGAATTGCTTTTTGTTCCAATACAGTATTTCTGATCTTTTCTTTACAATGGCGTTTTTTAAACTCCTTTGTTAAATATTTAAACTTGGTTAAATATTTTCTTATTTTTTAACAATTATAGAATTTTTATATTTTCTACTTTATTTTATTTTCAAGTTTTTTTTTCCAGACTCTTTTAATAAGTTTTTTCAAAATTATTCGTAGTTCTTTTTTCCTTATAGATGTCCTTTTAGTTGTTCTTCTATTTTTTTCCAAACGTTATTTTTTAATTGTTTTTATTTTTCTAAAACTTTATTTTTGTGTTCTTCTCTTTCAAGTGCCGATCTTCAAAATTATATTTTTCTTCCAATTTTTGTCTCTTTTCGATTGGCTTTGTTAAACTCTTGGCTTGAACGTTTTCTCGTTGAAACTCTTTTAAAATAATTTTTGGCTCTCAACTCTTTATTATTTTCAGTCGGTGTTTTTTTAACTCTTGGCTTGTACGATATTTTATTTATTTTATAACTTTTCTGTTCTTTTAGAAAATTTTCTAATGCTCTACCTTAGAATGTCTTCTACACAACTTTTTTAGAAACTTTAGATATTCTATTCTTTCTTCATTTAAGGAACATCTCTTTTAGAAGCAATTTGTAAACTACTGAATTTCTCCGAGATATTTTCTATTCTTCCAATTGTCGTTTTTAATACTAGAATTGTCTTGTTCTTCTTTTCAAACTAAGTGAAAATATTAATTTAAACAAAAGCTATAGTGTCTCTTCAAATCGTCTGCATATTTCTCACGTTAATGCAAGATCCTTGTGCAATAAATTCCAAAACTTCAAAGAATATGCCGAGTCTGACAACTTTCTCGCTGTTGGTGTTAGTGAAACCTGGTTTAGTGCTGAAACCCCGAGTGAGTACTATCAGCTGAACGGATTTAACTTATTCCGCAAAGATCGTGAGTCCCGTGGTGGTGGCGTTGCTCTGTACCTTAAGTCAAATGTGCATCACCAAGTTCTTACTTTGCCTAATGCACCTGATTGTTCCATCGACTACATTTTGGTGAAAGTTAAATTTGCATCGCAGTTTATTGTTATAGGCGTTTTTTACAGACCTCCTTGTAATAATTACTCTGATACTGCAGTTCTTTATGATGTAATTACATACTTAAATTTAAATAATCTTCAAAACTTTATTTTTTTGGGCGACTTTAATATAAATATGATCACTAATGACTTAGGTAGCAGAACTTTAAGTACTCTTCTTTTTGAATTAGATTGTAAACAACTAATCACAGATCCTACTAGAATCACAGTTCACTCTGAGTCTATAATAGATTTAATTATAACCAACTCTACTTTAAACGTGTTAGAATCTTGGGTTTCTGAGTATTCCCTCTCTGATCATAATTGGATACATTCTGTAATTGACTTTAGTAAATACATTCCTGTACGAACAAAAAAAATTATACGCACATTTAAACACTTTGATTCAAACTTATTCAATGCAGATGCACAAAATGTTGACTGGAACTTCATCTATATGATTAGTAACATTGATGATAAGGTAAATTATTTAAATAATTGTTTACTCGAACTTTTTGACAAACATGCCCCGTTAACTATTGTCGAAGGAATTTCTACAAATAAACGTGAACCGTGGTTTACGGATAATCTGAAACTTCTGAAGAAGTTAAAAAAGAATGCATGGCGTCGTTATTGTGTATCTAGAGCTGACAATCATAAATCATACTATTGTCAAGTCAGAAATTACTACAATTTAGCTCTTAGGCAGGAAAAACGAGTGTATTATGAATTTAACTTTAAAAACAATTTTAGCAAGAATCCGAAACAGTTTTGGAAAAACTTAAAAAAATCAAATATAATTAAATCTAATAATAACTGTGAAATCTCTTCTGAGTTTTCTGATCCCAACCAAATTAATAATTATTTTATAGAGTCTATTCCTCAAACGTCATCTTCACCAGTTTTTCGTAAGTACCTTGAGCGCTCAAATTTTCCATCTGGCAACAAATTTCAATACTTACCTGTAGACGTAACGTCAATTAAAAAAATGATTTTAAAAATAAAACCATCAACAATCGGTTATGACGGTATATCAGGTCGCATGCTGCAGCTTTCTTTGCCTTTTGTTGCTGCACCATTAACTCACCTAATTAATACTAGTTTTGAGCAGGGATATGTTCCTGATAGCTGGAAGACTTCTTGTGTCACACCAATACCAAAAAAATCTGTTCTTACTTGTCTCAATGATCTAAGACCCATAAGTATTCAACCGGCTTCTATGTTAATTGCAGAGTCAATAATTTATAACCAACTGAACGATTACGTATGTTCTTTTAATATTTTACCATCAGTACAATCTGGATTTCGTATGGGACACAGTACATCAACTGCCCTTTTATCGGTGACCGATGAAATTTTATCAAATATGGACAAAGGAAAAATAACATCTTTAACTCTGTTAGACTTAAGTAAAGCTTTTGATTCAATTGACATAAATTGTTTACTAAAAAAATTAGAGTACTATGGAATTTATAATGATAAATTCAAGTGGTTTAATAGTTATCTACACAATCGTAAGCAGACATGCCGAACAACTTTAGGTTTATCAGATATTAAAGATGTTTTAACAGGAGTTCCACAAGGATCGGTGTTAGGCCCACTTCTTTTTTCTATTTTTATTTCAGATATTCAGTACGCAACTAAATTTTGCAAAATACATCTATTTGCAGATGATATTCAACTCTACCTAAGCTTTAACCCTCTAGAAATACGAAATATTGAAAATATAATTAACAGTGATCTTAATGAAATATATAATTGGACCCAATGTAATTCACTATATTTAAATGCAACTAAATGTAAGAACATACTTTTTGGAACAACGAATAAAGCAGAAAATCTAAAACACACCGTTCGAATTAATAATGTAGAAATTCCTTCCCAAAGTACAGTCAAAAATCTTGGTATTACTATGGATTCACAACTCAATTTTACTAATCATGTTTCCCAGTTATCTAAACATTGTTATTTTAAATTTAAGCAACTTACACAGTTTAAAGAGTTTTTAAATCAAAAGACTAAACTAATTTTAATTAACTCACTAGTTTTATCCAATCTGCATTACTGTGATATTGTTTATGGCCCGCGCCTAACTGAAAGTAATAAACAAAAACTTCAAAAAATTCAAAACTACTGTTTACGATTTGTGATTAGTATACCTCACTTTGCACATGTTACTCCCTACCTAAGATCTTTAGGATTGCTTAAATTGAATGAGCAACGCTTTGTTCATTATTTGTGTTTTTGTTTCAAATTACTAAAGTTAAAAATTCCTGATTATTTGTATGTTAAATTAATCAAACGCTGTGAAACACACTTTAGAAATTTACGATTTGTTGAAAAGCATTTTCACTTTCCAGCACACAAGACTACTTTATTTCAGACGTCTTTTTCATATATTGTACCATATATATTAAGTAACTGCTCTGATCTTTTAACAGTTGACACTTCCGTATATTTAAAAAAAAAATGTAAAAAACTAATTTTGTCGCAAAAACTTTCTGCAATTGATCTTAGCAAATTTTAATCTGTTGTATTATTTTGTGTTATGTTTATTGTAAGTATATTTATTAGTATTTTACTATGTTTTAACTATTTCTCTAGGTTAAATTATAAAATCAGATTTGTGTCTGCCATTTAACCTTTTGTACATTTTTGTTTTAATGTGCAATAAACTTTATTATTATTATTATTATGTAACGGTTGCTTCCGTGTCGGGTTCTGGGTATCGTAGAGAGAGAGAAGAGCGCCTTTGATGGGGTTTTATTTACAATAATAACTATGTACAAATAATAAAAATAAAATAATAATTCTCAAATTAAAACGAATTCTCTAACAATATATATACGGCCTCGTCCCCGGCGGTCCCTCGTCCTCGACTCCTCGTCGTCGGCTTCTCGTCCTCGTCTCCTCGCCCTCGGTTCCTCGTCCTTGACGTGTCGGCTTCGGTGGCTCGCACTTGTAATGGAGAGGAGGTAGAATTCACCTACAGGTTGATGCTCCGTGGGTAGCGGTTTCGGAGAGGACTCTACCAACGGGTTAATGCTCCGTGGGTAGCGGTATCGGAGAGGAAGCCCCTAGGATAATGCTCCAGGGGTGGACGGGTCTGGGGGTGGCTACTTACAGGGATAATGCTCCTGCAAGTATGCGACTATCGGTCAAGTCAAAGTCAAAATCATTTATTTTTTCAACCATATTTACAATTTTTCTTAGAATCTATGACAATTATTAAGAGCAAACATAGGCGCTGCTGAGGCTTAAGGCCTTTTTTATCGGTGGCGGTAGGCGCAATATATAGTCTTCGTTTGTAGGCGAGGGGTATGAGAGGCGTATCGTAGCGAAGCGTTGGTAGTGGTTCTCGGTGTGGTGGGAATTATACCACCACTACTGCCCTGACGTATACGTATGACGTCGCGGTCACGCGGTCCGAATCAGCTGCTGGGCGTTATCTAGTTTTGTTTACTGAATTATTAGAACGCTTCGTTACAACTATAGTTTTTTGTTTTTTCTTGTTTAAATTTTTTTTATTTATACAGAATTTTTTTTAGAGGTTGTTTTAAGAGTGTATTATTACTACAACATTACCCCTTTTGAAAAACGCCTAATGGAACAGAAAAACACAAAGTAATTCTTCTTGTTCTTCATTCTTCATTGTTGTTTTCCAAACTTTTTAAATTTGTTTCTTGTTTTTCTAGAATTCTTTTTGGTTCTTATTTCTTTTCCAATTGTTTCTCAAATTCTTCTAGAAACTGTTTTTACTTTTTTTAGAATCTTGATTTGCTCTTTTTCTTTCAGAAAACGTTTACCCAAATTTTTCTAGAATGTTTTTTGTTTTTTTTTGAAGCGTTGTATCTCAAACTGTCTTTACAGTTAGTTGTTTATTGCCTAATTGCACTACATTTTTGGTACTTAAAATTGAGAGTACCACTTTTTTCTTTTTTACTGTTTAATTAAAAAAAAAAATTGTAACTACAGTATAACCTCACTGTATTTGCGTCTTTGATAATAAACTCAAGTTGATCAATTTTCTTTAACATTTTATTAAATTCCGTTTTTTATGTCAATAAAAAAAAGCTAAATGTATTTTAAAATGTATTTTAAAATGTATTTTTTTTGGCATATCAAATGTCTGATTATTTATAGTTTTAGTTTCAATAAATTTTTATGAAAAAATCTGCATTAATTTCTTCGCTAAAAGCACTTAATTATATTCAGAATAATGGAGTTTCTCGGTTACGGCCGTAAATTATAGTCGGTTCGATTTCATCAGGTCTTTAATGAAAAGCCAAGTGTTTTGAACATTTAAGATAAAATTTTATGAAAAAAATTTTGCATTTATTGCTCGTAAATTGCTTTTTAAAATTTACTGTGAATTTTTTTGTTCAAGATCATGACTTGATTGGAGTTTTTGTTGACTGAATCAATTGACACGTGTTGAGTGTAAATAGGGTCGATTTGTGGTTGGTAAACACTTTTATTTAGAAAAATCAATGTCCATTCAACAGTTTTTATTCTCTCTAAACTTTTCTTATCTCAACAGAGTTTAATTAAAATTTTACTTTAGTTTTATTGTGGCGAAGTTTACAATTGGTGGGTTGATATGTGAAAACGGGGCGCCATTTTCAGTTAATCGTCTAATTTAAACTCTACTAACGTCGATATCGACTGCATATGGAGAAATTAACTCGACGTTATGTTATTTGGGGGTTATTATCTTTGTTTTTGAGAAATCGAAAATGGGTGGCTTGATGAGATTACGGAAAGAATAGAGGCATTATATTTTAAAGTTTTCTAATAAAATTCACGTTAAATAGTAATGGGGTGGTAAGTTTTGCAGAGAAAATATTAATCAAAACACCCTGATACTTAATTTTGTATTTTTTACTGTTTTTATATTTATTTTAAATTAGTTCTTAATCGAGAACAATCACCAGAAGCGGCATTTAGGCTCGAGAGCAACCAATAGGCTATTGACCGTACAGTTCGTCTTCGCGAGATAAAGCGACTACATCTCCGTCGATTATTCAAGGCAAAAAAAGCGTATTATTTTTTGTACTTCTAGGACTAAAGTTGATACTTCAAATTCTACTAAAAGAATTTTTTTTTGAATTTTTTAATCATAACTTTTCTTTGTTCTTTTCAGTTTTTTTTAGTTTTTTGCTCTTCTTTCCTTTCTAATCCTCATTTCTCAGAATTAATTTTACTTCTTCTAAAATTCTATTTTTTTCGTCTTTTTCTTCTAAGCGTCGTTTTTCAATCAGTTTTAAAATGTTTTTTTTTAAATAGTTGTTCAGACGAAATATACGTTAGGCCTTACTGCGTCAAAAAACCATTTTCAAGATCTTTTTAAAAATAAATTTAAGTATACAACCAGCAATACAATTTTAATTATCTCTAGATAGTACCCCATGGTTGCAACTTTTTTGTCTAAGAATTAAAAAAAGAACAAGACGATTCTAGAAAAATAAGAAAAACAACGATTGGAAAAATAGAAAAATACCTCTGAAAAATTCGGCAGTTTGCAAAATGCTTTTGAAAGGGGCATTCCAGAAATGAAGAATTTTGACAGAAATTTCTGAAAGTTAAAAAGAATATTATAAACCAAGATTAGAAGACTAGAAACAGAAAAAAATCACAAGTATTATTAAAAAACTAAAAATAACAGTTTAGTAAAAAATATGAAAAAAAACAAAACTCAAATGAGTTTAAAAAAAGACGCTTAAAAGACGAGAAAAATAGTATTTTAGAAAAAGTAAAAACGATTTTAAAAAACAAAGATTAAAAAGAAAAGTAGAGCAACAAAAAATACGTCTACAAGAAGAGAAAGAACTAAGAAAAAAATTGAAAAAACTAAGAAAATTCTAAAAAAAAACGAAAAAGACTGATAAAAGAAATAAGAGACAAAAAAATTTTTAGAGAATTAAAAAACAATTAGAAAAATAAAGACTAATTTAGAAAAAATTAGCTGTTTATGAAGTGCTTTTAGGGGAAATGTTTTGAAAATAAAAAACGATAATCAATTAAATAACGACAAATTTTTGATTAAAAAACTTCGATTAGTTATTAGAAGAATAAAAATAACGATTAAGTCAAAAAATTTAAAAACGCCAATTAAAAAAAGAGTTAAAAAACGAAAAGAAATCTTAAAAGAGATTGAAAAACTACGCTTGAAAGACAAAAAATATAAAATTTTATAAATATATATATATTTTAAAAAATAAAAATTAGAAAAGAAAAAGAGCAGCAAAAAATATGTCTACAAAAAACAAGAAACTACGAAAAAATTTAAAAGAAATAAAAAAAATTGAAAGAACAAAAGCAGACACTAAAGAAATCAATAGATAACATGAAAATACGGTTGAGAAAAAAGAAAATTCTAAAAAAATAAAAAACGACTAATAGAAATATAGATAATTATTTTAGAAATAATTAATAGTTTATAAATTGTTTTTAAAAGAAACGTTTCAATTTAAAAAATGTATTAGTTATTAGAAGAATAAAAATAGCGGTCAAGTCCAAAATTTAAAATAATCAACATAAAGAAAGAGTTAAAAAACAAAAACAAATTTTAAAAGAGTTTGAGAAAGACACTTGAAAGACGCGAAAAGAAAATTATAATAAAAAATGAAGATTAGTAAAGAGAGAAGATCAACAAAAGATACGTCTACAAAAAAAGAGAGAACTACGGAAAAATTTGAAAGAACCTAGGAGAGTCTAAAATAACAAAAAAAAACTTTTAAAAAAAGTAGATAACATAAAAATATGTTTACTATTTATATTTTTTTCTTTTTCATTTTATATTTCTGTTTTTGACAAACTGTACAGTATTATGTTTGTATACTTAAGTAGTAAATAAAAATAATAATAATAATAATTATTATTATTATTATGGTTGAGAAAAAGAAGAAAATAAGAAAAAATACCATTAGAAAAATATAAGAATATTTCTAGACATAAGAAACAATAAACAATAAAATAACGAAAAATTCTTAATATAAAATAATAATAAATTCCGAGTCTTTTAAAATTAGGTGACAATCTGTTAGTAGTCGTTCATTTTTCGAGACCTTTTTTGCTTCTTAAAATGGTCAAAAATATGTAAATTACAAATAAAAAATAAAAAACAATACAATACAAACTTATAATTGATTTAGATATGCAACTAGCCTTTAATTATCTCTGTACAGTAACCTACGGTTACAAATTTTTTTGCGCGATTGGTTGTTTTTATCAGTTTACTGTGCCTGTTTCCACGACGGTAGGTTGCTGTTACTGGTTGCTACGTGTACCGTTCAGTGAACGGTAAGCAATTGAATCTAAAAAAAACAATTTTGCGATTTATTTATTAAAATTAAATATACAATTATTATAATTAATAGTAGTAATACCACTCGCATTTGAGTTTCTAGTGTTAATAGACAAACTTTCCGACGTAGAAGTCTCAGGTTGTTGTAATAGTTCACCAACATCGCTGTGTAAAATTTTATGAGCAAATTCAATTTTGTTTTGGAGGGAATCTTCCACGTAACTCTCGGCCACCGTGATGAACGCCACCCACCATGCCTTTTTAGTCCCAACACATCAACTCCGTTATTCACCAAAAGTGTAGCCGATGTGCGTCGAAACGAGTGTCCAGTAAAACCTTCAGGGGCTTCCAACTTTAAATACTTTGCAATTTTAACGGCCAGCCTCCAATTGTGCCTTTTCCTGTGACTTGCCTAGTGCTTTTGCCATTTCGATAGTTCAGAAATTAATGATCTGACGTTGGGTTGCTTGGTCGAATTCTTATGTATTTTCGAAGTATTTCCAAATAATGAACTGCTTCATTTTCTTTATTAATAACTGTGAACGTTCGCTGAATATTCGTTTTTGTATTTGAAATATTTACTATAAACATTTCTCCATGTTCTTCTATGTCACTCATTTTAATATTGTACAATTCCTCTCGTCTACAAGCGCCCGATACTCCCAATATCATTGCTACCTGCAAATATATTGTTTCCTTAGAACTCAGATGTACCACCTCATCATCTACAACATACCTTTTGAATTAAAAATTGTTCGTCTGGTGCTTCATTCAAGAATTTTTCCATGTCTTTTTTGGTAAAAATTTTAGCTTTCTTAGGCCGATATCCAATATTTTTTCTCTTAAGATAATCAATTAATGTAGCAAACTTAGAAATATCGATAGCATCATTGAGAAAAATTGTACTCTTCAGCATAGAATACTCTGCCCATAAACTGCCTGGGACCTTCAAGTGTCCACTTCTCACCACAAAATACGCTAACAAGCTCTTTTCATTTACAGAAATCTTCTTTGCTTCACGCCATTCCTTAAACAACTGCCTGTTCATATCGGGCTTTAGATTTTTCTGGAATTATTGCCGAACATCCTTCTTGCCAAGCGTCTTCTAAATCATCTAGTAGATCATCACTATCGCTCATATTTGCTTCGAAAACGGAACCACAAAACAGAACTATGTAGGAATGATTGTATCAAAAAGACAATTTTACTTGTTTGGAACAAAACCGTAGCAACCATGGAATAGCCACCCAAAGTTTTTAGTTTCAATCTTCCCGATTATCACAAATGTATTGATATAAATTCCAATCCTAGAAACTCCAATCGTGTAAAAAACGTTATAAGGATGACGAACGTTAAGGATTACCGTTCTCAGTCAATAATTGGAGTCGTCGCTTCGCTCCTCCTCCAAACAAGCATTTCTTACCGTTTTCCATACTTAATATACTATTTTTCTACTTTACGTCGGTAACAGAGTCCGATTTGGGTGCGGTAATAGCCAATTCCGCACCCAAATTGCGTGCGGTAACAGCTAGTGCAATTTACTGTTTTCGGATTGGTAACACCGTGTAACACGCTATCGCTGAAATGAAACATCACGTTTCTGTGGGCAATGAGATTACAGTAATTATATTCGAATAAATTTTGTTGCACTTAATGACCAGCAGTATTTCTCAACAAAGTGTTTTTGTGTGTGTGTGTCGCAATTAATCTATAAAATATTTGAAAATAGGGTGGACACTGGACAACGGTGGTAGACGTCACAAACTTTTCTTTTGAGGTTAGAACAGCGTTAAAGTGAAACTTGAAAGTAAAATGGAGTTTTTGGTCTTAATTTTGAACATTTAAAATACCCATAGCATTTGATAATTTACAAGTTATTTGCTAGATGAGTTTATATCACTGCTTGACTGAAATAACGATGGAATGAAAGGAGTCGCTGAGAACCGTAAATGGAGTGGGAATTTAGAGATAAATGGAGATTTTCCTTACTGTGTTAATGCCAATTGGATTATTCAATCAATAACCGAAATGGTAGGTAAAAAAGTACCATTTGTGAGTTACTTACATAGAATTTTAGACAAATTTGAAAACATTTCAAATTCAATGACTTCATTGACACTTTAGTGACATTTTTATTACCAACTGTCTCGTATTAACGTAAAAGTCCCTAAAGATTAAATAATTAACTTTTTTACTTAAAAATTACGTAAAACACGTAAAGTAGAAAAAATAGTGTAAAGAACTTGTTTTTTAAAGTCATTGTGGCACTCATTCTTTATAAAAACTCGCGCTCGCGCTCGTTATATAAACTTGAATTCGTGCCCCAAAGATGACTTTTCAAAACGCGTTCTTTAATATACTATTGTTTATTTTTTATTGTAATTTTTTAATAGAAAAGAGTAGAAATAGTAATAGATAGTAAAATAGATATTACAAAAAGAACACAACAATTTTGAAAAAATTAGAAAAACGACAATTGGAAGAATAGTAAAATATCTCGGAAAAAATTTGACAGTTTGCAAAATTCTTTTAATATAGACTTAGTCAAAAATTTAAAAAACGCCGAACTAAAAACACAAAGAAAACAAGAAAACTCAGAAATTATCAAATTGTTAATCTATTAAATGTTGTCAAATTTATAGTTATTTTATTGTTCTTCATTTTTTAAATATCTTCTAATTGTTGTTTTCTGATTTTCTAAAAATTTTTCTATTCGAAAAGATATATCATAATTTTGCCGCTCACTGTATATTTAAATAAAGAACCAAACTTTTCTGTTTAAAAAAAAATACTGACTTAAATCTAGTCGAAATCCGTGTTAAAATATTTCAAAAATAATAAAAAAAAAAATTATATTTCTGTCACATCATCTAAGATCACAGAAGTGAGCTTAATATCTTAACTAAACATTATTTTGGCTTTTATTCTCCATTTTAATCGGATTTTCCTCGCTTATTTTCAGAACATAAATGAACAAAAACGTGCTGAGATTATTAAATCATACAAAATAAAACATAAAGTTTGCCTTTTGTAAAGTTTTGAACGCAACCAACCAAAATTTCGGTTGTAAAACCACAAAACAGGATAATAAAATATTTTGAAATTATCTTTAGGAAGTGACAAGTCTAAATCACGGCCTTCACCAATTGTTTTATTTCCTTACCATACTTTTATCAGTTTTGTGATTAAAATTTTGCGTTTTTATACAAGATATTCAACTTCTTACAGTGAAATTCGCTTATAATGTACGGAATTTTCATCTTCTTCTAGAATTTTATTTTACTCTTCTTAAATTTCTTGTACGTTAACAACACAAATATCGTTTTGAGTCTCGTAACGGTCGCTATCTCTCGCTGAATCAAACTGCCGCTTGTTTATATAGAGTCAAAATCGGATACCAAACTATTCGAAATGTTTTTAGTACGTCTTGAGAACAGAAAAGCGCAATACTCTTCGATTCTTTGCATTTCAGTTAAATCTGTAATCATTTGTTTTGATTCGGTTATTTTTACTTAATAACAATAATTTTACAAAATATTTTTAGTTTTAATAATGTTATTCCATAATTTTCCCGCTCACTGTATAAAGTCAGCAATTATTTTATGCATTTTACTTGCAAAACATATTTGACTAAATTTTCTCTGAAATAAAATTTCTGTCGATATTCTCAAGACACGTTCACCTAAACGAAATTTACCAGCTGCTATGACAGTACTGGCATTTTCTATTAAGTTACCTTCTTGAAATAAAGTTTTATTAAATACAATATATTTTTTTATAAATTTAATATTTAAAGATTTGTCTTAATAGAATTGATTCGATGATAAAATAATAGAGGCGGCACAACAGCTAGATCAATGAAGCTTATAATGTTAGTGAGTAATGTCTCCAACAGTTTTAGAATTTATGAGATGGGCGGGATGCTAAATGTCACTACTTGGAAAATTATTGCAACTATGGGAAGATATTTTTACGACCAGTTTTCAAGCAATAACAATAAATTTTCTTAAATTAATTGTGATTGGTTTGTCACAAGAAAAACAAATATGAAAATTTTGAATTTAAATACTTAATGAGTTTATGAGTGTGTTTAAATAAAACAACAAATACGTTTGTTAATTTAGTCGTTTTGCGGTTTTGTTTTTAATTGCTTCAAACAAATTGTTTTATTAGTTGTTTGTTCAATTTTCTCTGATGTTTTATTCAATCGATTAGTTGATGTTTTTTGTGTCAATAAAAGAAACTAAATAGGTTTTATAAATGGTTCTAATATATCAAATTTCAAATTATCTAAAGTTTCGTTTCTTCTAAATTAGGTTAAATAAAAAAAATGTTTTTAATTAGATTTTTACTACATTTTTAGCTACATAAATGCATAAAAAAGTTTGTAACTATAAAAGTACAAAAAAATCGGAAAAACTAGTTGTAAAACTAAATAAAAATGAAGGAACTGGAGAAATCAGATAAACTCTAAACAACTAAAACTAAAAGAACTAGAGTAACTTGAAAAACTGGATAAACTAGTGATATAATAAAATAATTAAAATTGGAAACAAATAAAAGTAAATTAAAAAAAGTGATGCTTTAAATATTAAAAAAATTAGCAAACATTTTTTGTAATGAACTAAATAAACTAAAAAAAATTAAAACTGCTACTATTAAAATTACGTACATTAGAAAATAAAAAAAGTTAGAAAAACTAGACAAATTGTAAATAAACAAGAGTAGAAACACAGAGATATATAAGAAACTAAATAAATAGAAAAGTTTGTAAGTCTAAAGAAACTAGAAATTTGAAAAAACTAGATAAAAATAGATGAATTGGAAAAATCAGATAAACTCTTAACTAAAACTAAAAAAACTGCAATAATTTGAAAAACTCGAATAACTAGTTATATTATAGAATGATTAAAACTGAAAACTAACAAAATAAAAAATTATTAAAACTTAAAAAATTAGAACAAACAACAAACATCTTTTATATTGAACTAGTTAAACTAGAAAAATTTAAAAAACTAGTACTACATCTAGTAAAATTGAACACATTAGAAAATAGAAAAAAGTTAGAAATATTAAACAAATTGTAGATAAATAAGAGTGAAAATACAGAGAAATTAAAAAGACTAGATAAATAAAATGTTTGTAACTCTAAAAAAACTAGAAAATTAAAAACCCTTGTCGTAAAACTGTATAAAAATGAATAAACTAGAGAAATCAAATAAATTTTAAAAAACTAAATCTGAATAAGTTAAAATAATTTAAAAAACTGGAAAAACTAATGATTTAGTAGAATAAATAAAACTAGAAACTAGCAAAATAAAAAAGTAATAAAAACAAAAAAATGAAATTAAAAAAATTTATTTAATTAGAAAATAGAAGAAAAACTGAACTAATTTTAGGTAAGTAAGAGTAGAAGTAGAGAGAAATAGAAAGTACCAGATAAACAAAAAAATTGTAACTCTGAGGAACTAGAAATTCAGAAAAACTAAAAAACTAGTAACACTCTATAAAAATTAATAAACTAAAGAAATCAGATAAACTTTACGAAACTAAATCTGAAAGAACTAAAATGACTTTAAAAACTACAAAATGTAATTATCTAATAGAATGATTAAAACTGGAAACTAACAAAATAAAAAAGGAATTAGAAGAAAAAAAAAGTAAAATTTAAAAAACGAGAAAAACTAGCAAAACATTTTTTATACTAAACTAAATAAACTAGAAATGTTAAAAAACTAAAACTGCTACTAGTACAATTTAATTTAAATTAGAAAAACTAACAAATATTTTTATATTGAACTAGCTAAACTAGAAAAACTAGAAGTGTAACTAGTAAAATTAAAGACATTAAAAAATGGAGGAAAAAGTTAGGGAAACTAAATAAATTGTATATAAATGAGAGTAAAAACATAGAGAAATAAAAGAAACTAGATAAAAAATTAAAATTTGTAACTCTAGAAAAACTTGAAAATTAGAAATACTAGTCGCAAAGCTAAATCAAATAGGATCAGATATATTCTAAAAAACTAAAGCCGAAGAAACTGAAATAACTTAGAAAACTAGAAAAACTTGTAATCTAATAGAATAATTAAAACTGGAAATTAAAAAAATAAAAAAAAAATTTAAAAATTAGAAATACTAACAAACAATTTTTCTATTATACTAGATAAACTAAAAAAATTAGAAAAACTAGAACTGCAACTAGTAAAATTAATATAATTAATAAATGAGAGTAGAATAAAAAGTAAAAGAACCTAGATAAACTAAAAAACTAGAAAAAAAATTTGGAACTGTAGAAAAACTAGAAAATCGGAAAAACTAGTCGTAAAACTAGATAAAAATGAATGAACTGAAAAGATCAGATAAATTTCAAAAAAGTAAAGCTAAAAGAACTGAAATAACTTAGAAAACTGAAATAACTAGTGGTTTAATAAAATGATTCAAACTGGAAACATGCAAAATTAAAGAAAGTTATAAAATAGATAAACAACTGAACAAATTGTAAATAAGTAAGAGAATACAGAGAAATAAAACGCATTAGATAAGCAAAGCAACTGTGAGGAACTAGAAATTCAGAAAAACTGATAAAACTAGATAAAAACTCAAACAATAAAAAAACTATCAAATATTTTTATAGTAAACTAGATAAACTCGAAAAATTAAAAAACTAGAACTGTTAATAGTAAAGTTAAAATTAAAATTAGAAAAACTAGTATATATTTTTAAATTGAACTAGATAAACTAGAAACACTAGAACAACTAGAACTGCAACTAGTAAAATTAAAAACAAAAAAATAGAGGAAAAAGTTTGCAAAACTAAACAAACTGTAAAAATAAGAATAAAAATACAGAAAAATGAAAAACTAAAAATAAATTCAAATTTGTAACTCTAGAAGAACTAGAAAATTAAAAAAACTATCAAACAATTTCTCTATTATACTAGATAAGCTAAGAAAATTAAAAAAACAAAACTGCAGCTAGTAAAATTAAAGCCATTTAGAAATAGAAGAAAAAGTTGGAAAAACTGAGCAAATTGTAGATAAATGAGAGTAGAAACAAAGAAAAGTAAAAGAAAGAAAATAAATAAAAAAGTCTGAAACTATAGAGAAACTAGATTATTAGAAAAACTAGTCGTAAAACTACATAAAAATAAATAAACTAGAAAGGTCAACTAAACTCTAAAAAGTAAAGCTAAAACGACTAGAATAACTTAGAAAACTAAAAAAATTAGTGATCTAATAGAATAAATAAAACTAAAAACCAGCAAAATAAAAAAGAAATTAAGGAAAAAAAAGAAAACTTAAAAATTTAAAAAAACTAACAAACGTTTTTTCTACTGAACTAGATAACTAGTAAAATAAGAAATATTAAAAAATAAAATTAGAAAGACTGGACAAATTGTTGATGAATGAGAGCAGAAACACAAAAAAATAAAAGGGACTGAATTAACAAGTTTGTATCACTAGAAGAACTAAAAAATCAGAAAAACTAGACGTAAAGCTAGATATAAAAAAAGTGAACTGTAGAAATCAGACGAATTCTAAGAAACTAAAGCTAAAAAAACTAAAAAATTTAGATAATTAAAGAAACTAATAATCTACTAATATGATTAAAACTAGAAACTAGCAAAATAACAAATAAAAAATTAAATAAATCAACAGATATTTATCTATTAAAGTAGATAAACAATTAAAATAAGAAAAACTAGAACTAGAATAGTAAAATTAGAAACATTAGAAAAAGAATAAAAACTTAGGAAAACTAAACAAATTGTAAATAAATGAGAGTGAAAACACAAAAAACTAAACTAAAACTACAATAAATTAAAAAACTAGAAAAACAAATAATCTAATTAAATAACTAAAACTTAAACTGACCAAATAAAAAAAAAATTAGGGAAAAAAGTTACACAAAAAATTAGAAAAATTAACAAACAGTTTTTATAGTAAACTAGATAAACTAAAAAAAAAATTTGTACCTAAATAAATAAGTGGAAAGCAACCAGATAAATAAGAAAAGCTAGTACATCTAAAAGAAATAGTCAATGATAGTAATATAGAAAAACTATAAGAAATTTTTAAAGTAAAAAGTTCAGAAAAATTAACATTTTACGTTCAGAAAGATGTGTCTAGAAAAAGTAGACAAACGGGCGTAAAAATGATTAAAAAAATTCTAATTTAAATATGTTGGAAAAATTAGAGAAACCAGACAAATAGTAAATTTAGAAAGATTAAAATTCAAAACTAAAAATTCCAGTAAAATTATAGACACCAAAACTAGAAAAATAAATTTTACAACAATAGGATAGAATAGACAATAAATAAATGCAATGCAAAACAAAAGTCAAAACAAAAAAATATTTAAAACTTTAGGGTAAGGAATGCTTACCGTTCGAAGACAATTGTTTGGAGGAGGAGCGAAGCGACGACTCCAATTATTGTCTGAGAACGGTAATCCTTAACGTTCGACATGCTTATAACGTTTTTTGCGCGATTGGAGTTTGTAGAATAATAATAATAATAATAATTTATATCAATACATTTGTGATAATCGGGAAGATTGAAACTGAAAACTTTGGGTGGCTGTTCCATGGTTGCTATGGTCTTGTTCTAAACAAGTAAAATTGTCTTTTTGATACAACCATTCCTACATAGTTCTGTTTTGTGGTTCCGTTTTCGAAGCAAATATGAGCGATAGTGATGATCTACCGGATGATTTAGAAGACGCTTGGCAAGAAGGACGTTCGGCAATAATTCCAGAAAAATCTAAAGCCCGATATGAACAGACATACAAGTTGTTTAAAAAATGGCGTAAAGCAAAGAAGATTTCTGTAAATGAAAAAAGCTTGTTAGCGTATTTTGTGGTGAGAAGTGGACACTTGAAGGCCCCAGGCAGTTTATGGGCGGAGTATTCTATGCTGAAGAGTACAATTTTTCTCCATGATGCTATCGATATTTCTAAGTTTTCTACATTAATTGCTTATCTTAAGAAAAAAAATATTGGATATCGCCCTAAGAAAGCTAAAATTTTTACCAAAGAAGACATGGAAAAATTCTTGAATGAAGCACCAGACAAACAATTTTTAATTCAAAAGGTATGTTGTAGATGATGAGGTGGTACATCTGAGTTCTAAGGAATCAATATATTTGCAAGTAGCAATGATATTGGGAGTATCGGGTGCTTGTAGACGAGAGGAATTGTACAATATTAAAATGAGTGACATAGAAGAACATGAAGAAATGTTTATAGTAAATATTCCAAATACAAAAACGAATATTCAGCGAACGTTCACAGTTATTAATAAAGAAAATGAAGCAGTTCATTATTTGGAAATACTTCGAAAATACATAAGAATTCGACCAAGCAACCCAACGTCAGATCATTTATTTCTGAACTATCGAAACGGCAAATGCACTAGGCAAGTCACAGGAAAAGGCACAATTGGAGGCTGGCCGTCAAAAATTGCAAAGTATTTAATGTTGCAAGCCCCTGAAAGTTTTACTGGACACTCGTTTCGACGCACATCGGCTACACTTTTGGCGAATAACGGAGTTGATGTGTTGGGACTAAAAAAACATAGTGGGTGGCGTTCATCAACGGTGGCCGAGAGTTGCGTGGAAGATTCCCTCCAAAACAAAATTGAATTTGCTCATAAAATTTTACACAGCGATGTTGGTAAACTATTACAACAACCTGAGACTTCTACGTCGGAAAGTTTGTCTATTAACACTAGAAACTCAAATGCGAGTGGTACTACTACTATTAATTATAATATTGTACATTTAATTTTAATAAATAAATCGCAAAATTGTTTTTTTTTAGTTTTTATTGCTTACCGTTCACTGAACGGTAAGTGAATTACTTACCGTTTTGTTACACGTAGCAACCAGTGACAGCAACCTACCGTCGTGAAAACAGGCACAGTAAACTAATAAAAACAACCAATCGCGCAAAAACAGTTATTACAGCAAGTATATAAACTAATTAATTAACTAAAATAATCGTGTATAAAAATTCAATTTATTGAAACGTTAATTTAAATAAAAATAAAAGTTTTACCTACAAGTTGAAATGTGTGTAGAAATTGTTGATTAAGACTTCCCACTCGCTTTTACATTCTCTTTTATATTCTTTTCCATTTCAATTCGCATGCAAAACATGTACCGTAAAAACATCCATCCGCAATTTCATTATGAATAAAAATCAAACATTGCAGTTTGCCATCTTGCATTTTTCCTCTCGGAAATTCAATTTACGAAGCGGAAAAACTTTTCGATAAGAAAAAGGAAAGCCAACAAATCAAAATAATACTTTTTGGTGTCATGATATGATTTTAATCTTTAAATTTATTGAGCGGACACACATAAGGTCATAATCGACGTGATTTATGGATCCCTTAAGGGTTGCATTTATAATTTGAGTTAAAAAAAAATACACTGAGGGAAAATATCGATTAGTTGAAATAACTTGATGCATCCGAATGTGAATGAAAGCAATTAGGAGTAATTAAAAAGTTTGTGCGAATTTGCTTTAGGTACTGGAAAGACTTTTTAGTTTCTCAAGTAATTTGTTTTATTTTTGTTGTATTAATTTCCTAATTAAATTTTATACGTTTAGTAATTTCCATACGCCAGTAAAATACGATTAAGGGTTACCAACTAACAGGATATTAACTCGAAGGTGTGATCCGATATTAAAGGATATCGCAATGAAATTTATATGCAGCTTAAATCTGGGTTTGGTTTAATAAATTATATAAAGCTTTTCTTTTAAATTTGTAATTATTTTTCATTAATAATAAAGTAAGAATAAAGCTTTTGTTCACTTCTACTTTCCATTAGTTAATTAATTTAAGCTATCAAAAGAAGAGTGCGTATTATCTGAAATCAATCAAGCTTTTGAGGACCTGACAGAAACGACAGTCTATTATTGAAAGCGAAAATAAAAGTGTGAAAAGAATTTGACAAATACTGACATTTTTTTTTAAATTAATTTATTTTAACTCGACACACCCACTATTTTTAAATCAAAATATTCTTATTAAATATTTTGTACTTGTCTAATATTAAAATAATATAAATCGGCAAATCGAGGCAATGCCAGTTCTTACTCAGCACGTCAAATTGTCCGTATTTATCTGACTTATTATTTGATTACTTTTTTATTTTTAGTATATAGAAATAGACATTTTAAAACTACTTTTTAAAGTTTCAGGTTTAGAATGAAAGTAGTGCTTTACATCTAGATAGTAAAGGTAAATTCTTATATACTAGAAAATATACAGTGTGTTAATTTTAAAAGTTGCAATCGCCAATATCTCTAGAATTACAAAAGTTATTGAGAATCACTTAAAACCGTTTCGGTGGTTGCTAGGGAGAATCAAAATGACATGGTGAGTAACGCATCTCCACCCACTTTTTAAACCACAGCCACCTTAAGTTGAAAATTTTAAATAGCGCTACCCTACTTGTGATACATCGTTAAAAGGATTATAACAAACGCTTTTTAAAAATGTTATGCAAAAGCCTATTTAAAAAAGTCATTTTCCAAATAGTCGACAAGAAAGACTTTAAATTTTCATTTTTGTTGTGCGATGTCCTAAAGGAAAAATTGACGTTATTTATAAAATACACCACCAAAAAAATGATTTAAACCTTAAAGACTACGTTTCATGTTTTTTGGCAATACATTATGATTTTTGCACCCCTATGTTTATTGGGATTAGATATAATGTATTTGTTATTGTAGATTTATACATTTCATTTATTAAATGTTACCTAGTAACGATATTGTAAATTATCAGAAATTAACAATGGTTTATAGTATGGCAGAGCGTGTTGAATTGATATTTATTTACGGTTCTGAAAATCGTTGTGCTCTTCGAACAGCGGCAGTGTTTAATAATAAATATCCTGAAATACATGTCAGTCATGCGTACGTTCAGAAGTTAGTCTCCAAATTTGAGGAAACAGGATCTGTTAAAAATAAAAATAGAAGTCAACCAAGAGTACTCACAATCAGTGAGGAAACCCAAATTGAAGTACTCGAACAATATGCTATAAATCCAACAATGTCAATTCGTCACGCAGCTAGGGAAACTAGATTATCACACGAATCAGTACGAAAGGTATTAAAATTTCATAAATTTCATCTTTATATGATGCAATATCTCCAAAAACTTGACGATGACGACCCGGATCGGCGCATTGAATTTTGTGAAATGGTTACTGAAAAATGCATTACCGAACCATTATTCGTAAAAAACATTTGTTTTTCAAATGAATTTTCGTTTTATTTGAATGTAAATGTAAATAAACTAAACTGCAGGTATTGGAGTGATGTAAACCCTCACAGATTTAGAAAGGGACATACGCAGTATCTACAAAAACTAAATGTTTGATCTGGAATACTAGAAGATGCCATTATTGGGCCTCTGTTTATTGATGGCAATTTGAACGGCGAACAATATGCTAATATGCTAGGGACAACCATTGAGCCTCCTATAGTTCAGGAGCTTGAAAATCAATTAGACAAATTAGGAAAATCCGGATTAAATAAACATCTACTGCATTTTCAACAAGATAGAGCACCTCCACACTATGTACTTTTAGTTAGGCAATAGTTGGATAACCGCTACCCAGGTCAATAGATTGGGAGAAGAGGACCTATTGAATGGCGCCCTAGGTCATCAGATCTTACACCACTAGATTTTTTATGGAGTCATTTAAAGTCTGTGGTTTATAAAACAAAAGTAGACTCACTTGAACAATTGAGACAAAGAATCATTTAAAAGTGTCGAGCAATTCGCAGAGAATCTTTTCAAAAAGTTTGTGAAAAATTTCAAAACTGGCTCTATTTTTGTTTAGCAAACAACGGAAATCATTTTCAACATCTATTATAGCATTTAATAAAAATTAATCACTTAGGCAAAGTTTTATTTTAGTTTCAATTAGAGTTCATTTACTACAACAAATAACAAAATGAAAATTTAAAGTCTTTCTTGTCGACTATTTGGACTTTTCCAAAGAGGCTTTTGCATAACATTTTTGTAAAGCGCTTGTTATGAGTTTTCAAACGATGTATCACAAGTAGAGTAGCGCCATTTAAAATTTTCAAGTTGAGGTGGCTGTGGCTTAAAGAGTGGGTGGAGGTGCGTCACTTACCATGTCATTTTGATTCCCTCTTGCAACTACCAAAACGGTTTTAAATAATTCTCAATAACTTTTTCAATTCTAGAAATATTGCCGATTGCATCTTTTAAAATTGACACACTGTATGTACTAGAATAGGTTTTTTTTTATTTCCGACACTAAAAAATTGATACATTTTTTTAGAGCTTGTAATTTTAATAGACTTTTTATTCTGTTTTCTATTTTTTCTTTGGTTCTATTTGGCAAAATCTATATCTCGTCACTACTTGATCGTAGGAAAAAATTTTATTTACATTTTTTGTAGGAAATTAAACGCTCTAAAAAAGGTACTTTACAATTTTTTATAGCTATTAACGATTAGGAGATACCAAAGATCAAAGTTTAAAAAATTTAACAAAAATATTTTTTTTACTTCTAAATTTTATAACTCGTAGATAAATAAATATTAAAAAATGCAAAATATACAGTTTTATAGACAATTAAAAGCTATAAAAAAAAGTTTTTGTAGTTAATCAATTACTCTAACCACCTAGAAGATATTCGCATTTAAAACCAAAATTTGAGACTAAATTCTCAATTTTTTTTAAATTATTGAAATAATTGATTAACTACAAAAGATTTTTTAATAGAGCATTTAATTTCATACAAAACTATTTGTTGCGCTTTTTCTAATATTTATTTATCTACGAGTTATAAAAATTAGAATTAAAAAAATTTTTTTGATAAATTCTTCAAATTTTGACCTTTCATTTGTTTTAAACGCTAATAGCTATAAAAAATTGTATACTACCTTTTTTAGAGTGTTCAATTTTATGCAAAAAATAGAACTAAAAAAAGATATAGAAAACAGAGATGAGGGAGTCCTTCCTATTAAAATTAAAAGCTTATTTTCAAACATTTTTTAAAAGTGTCTAGAAAATAATTTTTTCAGTGCCCACCCTAATGTAAACACTGTTTACACTGTGTATACACTGTAAACGCTAAAAAACCGTTTTGTTTAATAATCTTTTGTAAACAAAAATTTCTTACAAAATTTTTAGATTTTAATTTTGCTAATGAAACTCTGACAAAACACATATCTAGAATTGCCGGTTGTTTTGGGAAAACAAAAAGTGATAATAAAAAATATAGAAAACCAAAAACAGCTAACAAAGTAAAGCAAAATTTGTAAATAAAAATGGAGCTGTTGTCCTTTGCCACCTGTCTAAATATGTGAAAATGCAATTTTATATCATAACTATACAATGATTTTCTAGAACTTGAGGCAAACTGTAAATTGTTTTTCAATAATTTAAGCAAAATTAGTGGCCGGATTTAACACTTTTTGTAATAAATATAATTAAGAAAAATTTTAAAAAATGTATTGTACAGTCAAACTCGCTTAGTACGTCATCACATAGAAAGTTAACTTGTTTTTTATTTTGTCACGTCTTGTTTCATCAATGTCCTTTTTTCATCTTTCTATTTATTTATCTTTCTCTGTTATTTTGAGGCAGTTTTTACCTTCTTTATGGAGTTTGTTATATATTTTTTTTTCGTGAGTTGTTTTAGTAAACCAAAAATTATTTGTACGTAGTTATTTCTATAATTCTCTGTTTATTTTCTGATTAAATTTTTTCTAAAATTTCTGTTTTGCTTTTCAAACGGCTGCTTTAAATTTCCAGCGTTTTTTTGCATTTTCTATAGTCTAGTTTTATTTTGTAGTTAAATGCATTATCTCTTTGTCATTCTTATATTATATTTTTTACAAATTTTGTCTCTCTACTATTTTGTTTTCTTTTCATGTTATCGTTTTTTTGCCGTTGCTTTTTTAGCTGTTTTTAAAGTATTCAGATTTTGTCTTCAATGCCTAAAATTTTCTGTTTTAGTTGTAAACTCATCATTTAATATTTCCTGATATTTACATTATTTTCTTTTAATTTGTAACTTTTTTATTTATTTACATCTTTTTTTATATCCATTATTACTAAAAAGTAATTATTCTTACTTTTTGCTTTTTTTATTTTAACATCTTTCAATAATTCTTTTATATTATTATTACAAATTTTTTTCCTTCTTCTCTCGTAAATTCTTTTATATGTATATTTTTGTTTTCCATTCTTTTATTAAAGTTCCAATTATTATTATATTTTCTACTCCATTATCTATTTGTTTTTGTTTTCTTTCAAAAAATTTGTTTTTTGTCCTTGCATTCTCATTTTTGGCAGTATTTAGAGCAATTTTTAGACTAACTACCTTATTTCCTCTTTTTATTTATTAATTTTTTATTTAATTATCTAATATTTTTTATGTTAGTTTCATGATTGCAAGTATGTCTAATTCTGCCTTATTATTTCTTTTAGTAGCTCTTCTTTTTTAAGTCCTATTTTTGTTTATTTACATATTTGTTTTCATTGTGTTCTTTTTCATTTTTTTTTATTTCTTTATTACGTCTCTTTTTACAGATTTGGTTGTTTTTCTAATAACATTGTTCTTAATTATCCGGCTCGTAATATTGATATATTTGTGATAATATAAAACGTTAAATTGTCGTAATTAAGACAAAACTGTGCCTTAAGGGCCAAATCAACATTTTTGTTAACAAATCTAGTTCTTCTTATTAAAATACCACCGTCTTTACCCTTTGTAGCTCCTCCTCTAGGAATGTCTTTCCCCTAATTACCCAAGCCTTGCCATCAAAGCAGACACAAATTCCCCTAGAATCTTCCTTTATCATAAATTGTTTTTCTTGTCATTTCCTCTATATTATTTAGTTGGGATTATGAGTGTTCGATAAAAATTTGGCTCACGTTGTAGTGGACGCGTCTTGAAAGTTTTATGAATGCCTGTGAGGATTAAAGGATCCCTAAGATTTATAACTTGGAAGTGTAAGACAACAAATATTGTTTGAAATGAGCCATTTGTGGTTTGTTTCAACTGATGATAATTTTCACTTATATGCGTTTAATTAAAAGAGCCGGAGGAGGGATTTTATTGTTATTATGTTTTAGGGTTATTTTAATTTCGCTTTTGGGGTATCTAGTTCGTGACTTGCTGATTCAACACGCACTTGACAGATGTTATGAATATCTAGCATATTTCGGATTTGACGATGAAATTCTTGTTTGAACAGATTCGATCTAAGCCTCCAAGTTTGTTTTGGCATTTTACGATGTCTTATTGTGCTGTCAGCAATAAATCTACACAGAAAAAATAAATTAAAAATATTTGAAATCTAGAGAGATTCACAATAATTTCACTTTCGTTTGGAAAAAAAAACATTTTTGCTGTTTTGCTACAAAAGTAAATATCAAACTGTTTTTAATACTAGCTACTTACCATCGTGTGTTTAAAAAAAAACTCTAGAGTGCTTTGAAACTAAAAAACAATTGTTTTGTATGTCTGTGATTAATTTTTTACACACTTGTCAAACTGACAGATCTCATAACCTCATTTTTCGACAGTTAAAACAAAAATACATTTTTACAAAAATATTCATTTATTACATACAAAAACTGTTTATAGCTGCCCAAACACCTACTTTTTGTGAATAGAGAGGTTCTTCTACAATTTCATGAGTACGTTCTGTTGCCCAAATTCTCATGTTTTGTGAATTCATGTAGCCGAACAGGTAAAACCACGCTTTTTCCGTAAAGAAAGTTTTTTGAAAGAATTCATTATTGTTTGCAATGTTATTTAAAAACCATTGGCAATACTGCAATCTTATAGGGAAATCTACAGGTCGTAACTCTTGAACGGCTTGAAGACGATAAGGGTACATATGTAAATCTTCTCGTAGGAGTTTATGACATGTACTAACAGAAAGTTCAACTTGCTGAGACAGATGTCTAATCGACGTTTCTGGATCTTGCTGTAGAAACTCTTGTGCAGCATGAATAACTTCTGCTGTTCGTTTAGTTGGTCTTCCACTGCCCTCTTTACGTGTAACGGACCCAGTTTCACGAAACATGCTCACACTTCGGTGGAGAGTGTTTTTTAACTCTTCACATACAACAACAACGTCAGGAAAAGCTTCTCGAAACTCCTCCAGGCACGGCTGAATTGAATATTTCCAAACACCGTTAACTTTCCCTCCATTTCGGAAATAACTTTCCAACAAAAAAGCCTTTTGTTTACTGGTGTACACCATGATTACAAATCAAGGAAAACACAAAATTTAGTATTGAAAAATACTGATAAATAAAATAAAGAATGTTTGAAAAACAAAAACACCACGAAAGCAACTACAGAAAAACACACCAAGACCAAGCTCGCTTTGGCAAAAAGAGAGGATACTCTTAGGTTATGGTTAAAATTATTTGTGACGAGTACAATGGCATAGCAGGCAACCAACAATACATGAATAATATAAATAATAAAAATTTTGTTGTTGTATGGGCTCATGTACGACATACGAAACAATGTCATGGCTTGCTACGAGTTTTTTTTTAACAAACACACATTATTACTACAGACAGATTTTGCTCACTGATAGCAAAAACTGTTATTTTTTAATAACAGTCACGACATCTTACAGTAGTTTTAAAATAGCTGTTATTTTTTAAATGTTAATTTTTAGGTGTTGGTTTTAAACAGTTAGTCTTTAGAAACACCTATTTCTGTTATTTTAAAATCGCAGGTAATACGAACTGTTATTATATAACTTTATTTTAAACTGATAATTTCAAATTGTAATTTTTAATAACAGTTACTACCATCTTTGACTATTATTTTAAAATAGCAGTTTGAAGTATCTGTTACTTTGTAATTGTTAATTTCAAGTTGTTAGTTTTAAACTGCTTATCAACCATTGACAGTTTGTTTTGTGATTTTATGATGTCTTATTGTTCTGTCAGCAATAAATCTATACAAAAAAATATATTAAATATATGTCAAATCTAGAAAGATTTTTAATAATTTCACTTTCGTTTAAAAAATAAATTTTTTTTGGCTGTTTTGCTACAAACTAAATATCAAACTTTTATTGTTTTATAACAGTCACTACTTGTTACAGTAGTTTTAAAATAGCAGTTAAAAGTAGCTGTTATTTTTTAATTGTTAATTTCAAGTTGCTAGTTTTAAACTAGCATTTAAACTAGTTATAGTTGTTTTAAAATAAATGATAAAAAAATAGCTCTTAATTTTAAGTTATTTCTTTCAAACTGTAATTTTTTAATAACAATTACTACATTTTACAGTTGTCTTAAAATAGCAGTTAAAAGTAGCTGTTATTTTTTAAATATTAATTTTTAATTGTTAGTTTTAAACTCTTATTTTAAAAAAATACTTGTTACTGTTATTTTAAAATAGCAGCTAATAACACCTGTTATTTTATAACTGTTAATTTTAAATTGTTAAGTTCAAATCAATAGTTTTAAACTGTTACACTTGTTATACTTATTTTAAAACATTAGTTAAAACATAGCTCTCAATTTTAAGTCATTTGCAACAAACTGATATTTTTTTTAAAACAATTAATACCTTTCACAGTTATCCTAAAATAGCAGCTAAAAAACCGTTATTTTATAACTGTTAATTCTAAATTATTAGTTTGAAACCGTAATTTTTAATAACAGTCACTACTTTTTACAACAGTTTTAAAATAGCTGTTATTTTTTAAATGTTAATTTTTACTTGTTGGTTGTAAACTATTATCCTTCAGTAACACCTATTTCTGTTATTTTAAAATTGCAGCTAAAAAAACTGTTATTTTATAACTGCTTATTTTAAATTGTTAGTTTGAAACTGTAATCTTTAATAACAGTTACCATTTTTAACTGTTATTTTAAAATATCAGTGTAAAGTAGCTGTAACTTTAATTGTTAATTTCAAGTTGTTAGGTTTAAACTGTTGTTTTTTTAATAACAGTTACCACCTGTTACTGTTGTTTTAAAATAGCAGATTAAAGTAACTATTATTTTTTAATTGTTAATTTCAAGTTATTAACAGTTTTAATTAACAGTGTGTTTTGTGATTTTACGATCTTTTATTGTGCTGTCAACAATAAATCTACACAAAAAATATATTAAAAATGTTTCAAAGCAACAAAGATTTATAACAATTTCAGTCTTGTTTGTAAAGGAAAAAATTTTGACTGTTATGCTACAAAATAAATACCAAACTGTTTTTAATACTGGTCACTCACTTTAGATGTATTTTGATTAATAATGGCAAAAACTGTTATTTTGTTAAAAACAGTCACTACCTGTTACTGTAATTTTAAAATAACAGTTAATAGTAGCTGTTATTTTTTACCGGTTAATTTTAAATTGTTAGTCTTAAACTGTTATTCTTTAATTACAGTTACTATTTGTTGCTGTTATTTTAAAATAACAGCTAAAAATACCAGATATTTTTAACTTATAAATTTAAGTTGCTAGTTTTAAACCGTTATTCTTTAACAAGAGCTACTACTTGTTATTATAGCTTTAACATAGCAGTTAAAAGTAGCTGTTATTTTTAACTATTAATTTTAAAGTGTTAGTTTTATTCTGTCATTCGTTAATAACAATTGTTACTTGATTCTGTTAATTTAAAATAGCAGTTAAATTAGCTGTTATTTTTTAACTGCTAAGTTTAAATTCTTAATTTTAAACTGTTTTTATTAATTAACTAGTCACAACTTGTTACTGTTTTTTTTTTAAAAGCAGTTAATGTAATTTTTTTGTTTTAATTTTAAATTGATAGTTTTAGACTTTTATTTTTTAATAACAATTAAAAAGAGCTATTATTTATTAACTGTTAATTTTAAGTTGTTAGTTTTAAACTGTTTTTCTTATACTTTATTAGTCTATGAGTAACAAAATATATCAGTTTTTTGATTATAAAATTAGTAAAACTATGTTCCTGTATTTTAAAATTAGTAAATTACACCTCTAGTTTACAAAATTAATAAAATAACGTTTTTGGTATGCAGAACTAAAAAAATGTCATTTTTTTAATTGCTAAAAAGAAGTAGAGAACATTACACTTAGCTGCCAAAATTAGTAAAATGTTTTATTAGCAACATTTAAAATAAATAAAAAAATTATTTTTTAAATTATATCACAATGTCTGGAAAAAATTAAAAATAAAAAATGACAATATCAAGTTCAGCTTCTAAAATTAATAAAATTACGTTTCTGTATTACAACATTAGTAAATTATTACGTCTGCTTTCCTTAATTAGTAAAAAGTTGTTTCTGGTGCCAAAAACTAAAAAATGTCCTGCTTGTTTTCACCAAAAATAAACGCGTGATAGACTTCTAAAAATTGTAAAATGTTGGCTTTTTCATTCAAAATTAGTAAAACGCTCTTTTCTACATTTAAAATTTCAAAAACAATGGTATTTTTGAACTTATTGATTTAAAAATCTAAAAATCATACTTAAAATGGCTTCCAAAATCACTAAAAAAAACTTCTGACTTCCAAAAACTAATAAAAAAGCTTTCGGCTTCCAAAATTAAAAAAATGTTAATTTTTATATTTTACTATTTAAAAAAGAAAAAATTATTGTTTTCGGCATTAAAAAATTTATAAAATGTTATTTCCAGCTTCTAAAATTAGAAAAACAATACCGTCTTTGTAATTAATATTAAAAAAACTACTAGCCTTGGTATTTAAAATTAGTAAAATGCATTTTCAAAAATCCAAAATTAATAAAATAGTGTCCTTGGTTTCAAGATTTGTAAAATGTCACTTTTGCTTTATAAATTTAGTAAAATATTGCTTTCAGCTCTAAAACGCATATTTCTTAATTTAAATAAGCTGGAAAACGGTCACTTCTAGCTTAAAAACTTAGTAAAATATTGTTTGCGGTCTTTAAATTAGTAAAATATTGCTTCTGTCACTTATAAAATAAAAAATAAAAATAACGTTTCTTGTTTTAAAATTAGCAAAATTACATATCCGTATGTTGCCTCTATCTTAAAAACTAGTAAAATGTTGCATTCACTTTCAAAAATTACAGAAATAATATTTTATGCTTTTATTAATACAAAACTAAAAAGAGATGTAACGTCTATTGTCTAAATTTGACTTCTCAAATTAGTAAAATAGTCCTTTTGACAACTAAAATAATGAAAACAATGTCGTCTTTGTTGTTATATTTCCTTCGCTTATAAAATTAGTAAAACTACATCTTTGTGTTTCAAAATTAATAAATATTACTCTGTCTCTGGCTTTTAACTTAATAAAATATTGACTCTAATTTCCAAAATAAATAAAATTTTGTGCTAAAGTTTAACTTTTGGTTTCAAAATTTATAAATAACATTATTTTGGTATATTTATTAATTTCAAAAAAACAGTAAAAGCCAAGTTTCATTTTTAAAATTAGTAAAATGTTGCAACTGGTTTCAAAAATTAGAGCATTGTATCTTTGCATTTAAATTTAGTAAATTATTGGGCTTAGTTTTTAAAATTAGTAAAATATCGCCTCTAGCTCAAAAAATTAATTTTTTTGGCTTTACAAAGTGTCTGCGCATGTCCATGTTAAATTTGCACAAACATAACCTCAAAAATTTGTACAATATACCAAAATCAAAACTAATACCAACATAAACAGTAGTTAGTGTTTTTTTTGTGTTGGTAGTATACTAAACGTCAAATACATTTCTCTCAACGCTGCCATAAAAATGAAGTGTCAGTTAATTTTTTGGAGTGCTTTTCCTCGAAACAAAACTTTAAAAATGGGGTAACAACGGTAATAAAACTTTTTAGTACCTTTAGTGTTAAAACTTTGCTTTTCACACTAATCTTATATAATTTAATCAAGTAAGTTATTTAAGCCTCGAAATGGTGAACAAATGTTGTTAATTTGTAACAACGCAACAATTAATTTGTTACTTCTCTCGATTTTTTATTTTAACTTAATGAAAGTTAATTTAATCGGAAGAGTTACAAAGTGTTATCTTCGAAATATTGTACAAGTTCCGGCGTTAAGGGTGCGGCTTTACATTGTTCTTATTAGATATGAGCTACATGATATGGGAGTCGATTAGGATTATTAAATATTAGCGTGTTATCAGGGTATTTTGTTACATTTTCTCTGAACAAACGAGTTTTGCATAGAAACAAGACGATAATCTAATTGAGAGAAATTGTTTTATTTTTAAGACATTTTTATAGCTTCTTAGTGTACATATTTTTCTGTTGTTTGAGAGTGTTTAGAGGCGAGAATCAATCAATATGATAACAACAGCGTAACAGAATTGTTAATTAAACGAAAATTATATGGATGCTCTTGAACTGGTGATAGAATGTTAATATAAAAGCAGGATCAAAAGAAAGTTTTACTAAAAGCTTTCTTAATAGAAATATACAGAGAACAAGACTTTGTCTAATGATAACAATAAGAAAAAAATGTCTTCTGTTTAATTTATCGTCGAGAGAAAGTAAATTAAACCTCATTTTGGACATTAGAGCTGTAAAGTTGAAGTGTTTTCAAGTGTGTAGAATATATCACGCGATAAAGTGTTAAATTAATGTTTCTCGATGTAATTAGAATAAAGCTGAATCGACTTGTTTTATATAATTAAGTTACAAGGATATTTCAGTCAGAATACAATTATCTTATTGATTTTACAAATTTTGGTCACAAAAGAGATCGTTTTAAGTCTAATGCCACTCAAATCGAGATTTTTGTGTATCAATCGATAGCTCTTAAAATAAGAAGCAATTGCTATCATTGCGCCAACTTTGTAGCTCTTAAAATAAAAACTAAACTAAAGATTAAAAAATTAAAAACGGCAATGCAAAATAAGAGTGAGAGCCAGTGAGGCGAGACAAATCAAGAGGTAAGAATGTTTGGAACCTGGGAATACCAAATATGCTTACCAGATTAATAAAAACGACGTTAGAAGGTTCGGCGGGCAAGGTGGGAGTGGATGGAAGCGTGACAGAAGCGCTCCCAATTCGAAAGGGGTTAAGACAGGGCAACCCGCTGTCAACAGTTCTGTTTAATTTGGTATTAAAAAAAATCATGAGGGAAAATCGGATAAGAACAGAGAATGTAAAATATTACAGTAAGGAGCAGGTGATTGCGTATGCGGACGATATGGCATTAATCGTAAGAACCAGAAAGGAGATGAAAGAAAATGTTTAAAAATTTGGAAGAGAGTGCGATAAGGTATGGACTCGAGGTAAATGAAAGCAAGACAAAGTATATGGGAACAAACAGAAGAGAAGTACAAGGTGACCTGAAAGTGACAGGACAGAATGGCAGAAGTTATTGTTTTCAAAGAGTGGACAGATTTGAGTACCTCGGGGTTACGGTGAATGAAAATAATGAAAAAGTAATGGAAATAGAAAAGAGACTAACTAAAGGAACAAAAGCGATGAGGGCATAAAACACGGTGTTGAGAAGCAAAATAATGTCGAGAAATTAGAATCTATAGAACTGTAATCCAGCCAGCGGTGCTATATGGATGTGAAACGTGGATCATGACCCAAAGCACCTCGGAAAAGTTGAAAAGGTGGAAGAGAAAAGCACTAAGAAAGGTGTTTGGAGGAGTGAAAGACGAGGAAGACAACTGGAGAAGAAGAACAAATAAAGAAGTAATAGATATGTATGGATACCCAATCATAATCCAAAAAGTAAAGAGTCAAAAAGTGCGGTGGTTAAGACATCTGGCGAGAATGGCATCGAATAGGCACACAATAAAAGCGCTGCTCGGAGGAGAAGGAAGTAAAAGAAGAAGAGGGTGACCGAAGAAGAGATGGTTAAAAAAGATCTAAAGGGAGTAGGAGTCAGGGACTGGATGGAAGAAAGCAAGAACAGAAATGAATGAAGAAAAATTGTGGAAAAAAGGGGCCTGAAGAGCTATATATATAATAATGTTTGGAAATCTATAAATCATCAAAGCTTGGTTTTGACCGTAACAATATGGTATTTTTAACGTCATAGGAGGTGCATTACGGTTTGAGACCTTTCAGATAATATTAAAAATAATAAATCCTAAAACTTCTAATTACTTGGTACTGATATTTATAATAAAACATCCAAACCATTTAAAAAAATTTGAAGATTTAGTCTCAAATTTTGGTTTTTAAAATACGAATATCTTCTAAGTGGTTAGAGTAATCGATTAACCGCAAAAAACCTTTTTTGTAAAATTCGTTAAATTTTCACCTCTCTAGTATCTTCTAAACGCTAATAGCTATAAAAAAATTATAATAGAAAACTGAGATGAAGAAGTCCTTCCTATTAAAATTAAGAGCCCATCTTTAAAAAACATTTTTAAAAATGCCTTGGTACCAATTTTTCAGTGTTGAAAGTTAAAAAAAAATCGATTTTTTTAGCTCACCCTAATATGCGAAGCCATTATTGTTTGTTAATTAATTATTTAATAAATCTAAACCGTCAAAATAAGCAAATTTAATTATATGTATTATGCTAGTAAATGACTGTTCCAAGTTTCATCAATAACTAATTAATTCAAAATTAGCTTTTTTGCCCGGCGCATCCACCATTTTTAGCTTTCGAAAATTTGATTCAACTCTCTGTAAATATTTATATTTTACAGTAATGTTTGTATGTGATAGTATCTAAAATTAACTGAAAGTTCATATTTCATCATATCTAAATTATTTACAGCGATGTTATTAGTTTCGTACCACCACATAATGAATTTCTCTCTGAAGATATATCATTTTACAGACAGCTTTTCTAAAACGTCGAATAAATTTGAAGCGATATATATTAACAATATTATAGTAAAGTTTGATGTTCCAAGCTTCGTGCTTCTCTCAATATTAATAAATTTTCAACGTATCGGTATAATTTAAACTTTATTATCTCACAGGATCTATTTATGTACGTTCGACTAACCATTGAAACTTTGAATTAACTTATTGGACGAAAGAGGAAAGTTTCTACAAGAGTTGGTTTACCACGGTGTCTCAGATATTTTACTAAAATGCATAGATTTGCTTGATTGATTTTAAGCTGAAATGCTTAATCACCAAAACAAATTAAAATAAACGAAGAATTTTTTTATTTAAATATAAAATTATTTAACTATATTCTTCATTTGTGAACACTTTTTGTAATTTTGCAAAAACTTTTAAGTTATTTTAAAACGTTTTTAAAGTTGTCACAAATTTTGAAAAGTAAACAATTTAATTTTCTGACTGTAATATTAATTTAACCGTTGTTAAACAACAAATAAATTTTCAAAATTTGTAACAATCTTATTTTTTTTATCTTTTTTCTCACTGTAAAATTAACCACTTTCCAAAAGTATATGTTTATTAAAATTTACTGTTTGAATAAATTATCTTTATCGCCTACCACTATAGAAAGTAAAACTTTATTATATCCATTCAACGAGAAAAAGTGCCACTTTGTCTGCCTAGACAGGTAAAATATTTTACCTGACTGGTGATAGGCAACCCTAATTGCACGTATTTTACATTAGCATCTTTTCTAGTTACGTTTAACATATTTCCTTAAACCTTAAACAATAATCAATCTATCGTTTTAAATTTAGATTATAATGCAATTTTTAGAACATACTTAGTTATTTTCGTATTTTTAGTTTACTATCTAAATGAAAGTTCATGTAAAAAGAGTTGCCTGGGTTAACGTCACTGTCAAATGTCAACAAACTAAAAACAAACCCTAACCTACATTGTTTTCATGATCGTTTTACTATTTGGCGAAATTCTAAACATTTAAACCTTCAAACTAAGGTAAATACAATAGATTTATCAAAATCTTTATAATATAATAGACCCTGACTCCGTTTCAGATTGATCAAAGCAAGACAATGAATGACCCGCATGATATGAGTGATAATACCTACCTTAAAATCTGAGTATTAAAAAAATGCAACTAAATTATTTTTGGTGGTACAGTGGTGTGGTGGTAGGCGATAAAATATTGTATGCAACACGGCAGTAAAATGACTGTGTCTGACTCGTTTGGTTGTTTCGCCTCGGCTTCGCCTCGGCTCAACAATTTCCAAACTCGTCAGACAAAGTTGCATTTTACTGCCTTGTTACATAAATAACTATTTTCTACATAAAAATGTTTGAGCGTTGTTTACAAGCACGATTTTGGAAAAGTTTTATCCGATTCATATTGCAGTAAATTACCCTAAACTCTCTAACCAAAAAACTAATTGTTCTTTTTGTTTTGTATTTTTAATAACTATTTTCTTTTTATTTTTTCTGCAATAGACAAACAAAATAAATGCTGAATAACTAATTGTCTATTCTGAGTTATAAAATCGGATTTACCTATCCAGAATTTAAACGTAATTAAACCAATAAAACTTAAAAATAATTTAAAATATTAAATAGTCTGAACATATCTACGAAGACGTCACCCAAATTCTTTTCTTCTCTCTTCGATTTTAGGTCTCTATATATGTTTTGCAATAAAATTCTATTAAATTTTAACTATTCTGTTAGATTTAATGCAAAACTGTAAAATTTAGAGTAAAACAAGCCCAAAAAAACTCATTATACTGTAATTTAAGGCATAATATCTGTAGATCTTTATATTAAATAGTCTGAAAACATCTACAGAAACAAACTTTATTCGAACTTTATTGTTTTTTTTTTTATTAAAGGAGATCGTTTCCATCTTATAAAAATCTAATGACCACTCAAATCGAGATTTTTTTATATCAATCGTTAGCTCTTGAAATAAGGAGCAATTAAGCCCCTATTAAAAATTAAAAAATTGAAAACGGCAATACAAAATACATTTTCAAGATTGTGAGCCAGTGAGGTCGGACAAATTGAGAGGTAGGAATGTTTGAAAGTCCATAAATCATCTGGTTTGGTCTGGTTTGGATCCTAATAATATCGTACTTTTAACAATAGGCTTAACGCCATGGGAGGGTACATTATAATTTGGGACATTTCAGATAATATTGAGAAAAAAATGTAAATACCAAGAAATATCTATTTAGCCGGTTTCTGACCTGAGGCCCAAGTACCAACTTAATCCTTATAAATAACAAGTAAGAGTTTTATAATCTCAGTGACAGAACTCATTTAAATTTTAAATTAATCTAGCCACTTTATTTGAAAAAATACAAAGTTGACGCAATGATACCAATTGCTACTGATTTCAAGAGGTATCGAATGATATAAAAAAAAACTCTATTTGAGTGGTCATTAGATTTGCATAAGATGGAAACGATCTCCTTTGAGTCTTTTTTATGTTTTGCAGTGAAATTGTGCCAAATTTTGACCTTTATGTTTGATTTGAAGCAAAATTGTAGAATCTGGTCTAAGACAAAACCAAAAAAAAACTCACAAAAACTCTATTTTAAGGCATAAGATTAGTAGATTTTAATATTAAATAGTCTGAAAGTAGGTACAGAGACAAACGGCATCCTAAGTTTTTTCTTTTCTCTTTGATTTTAGGTTTCTGTATATGTTGTGCAGTAGAATTATGGCAAATTTTGACTTTTCTGCTAGATTTGAAGCAGAATTGTAAAATCTGGAGTGTGACAAGTACAAAGACACCAACAGAAACTGTATTTCGAGGCATAAAATCAGTAGATTTTTATATTAAATAGTCTGAAAATATCTACAAAGACAAATGCTATCTAAAACCTCTTTTTCTCTCTTAGATTTTAGGTCTCTATATATGTTTTGCAGTAGAATCGTAATAAATTTTAACTTTTATATTAAAGTTAAAGATCTGGAGTAAAACAAGCTCAAAAAAACTTACAAAAACTATATTTCAGAGCATTTGTAATAATAATTTTACCGATGTCTTAAGATATCTACAAAAACGTCATCCAAATTCTTTTTTTCTCTTTTCTAAAGTCTATCAAATTTTAACTTTTCTATTAGATCTAAAACAGAACTGTAAAATTTAGAGTTAAACAAGCCTAAAAAACTCACAAAAATTGTATTTTAAAGCATAATATATGTAAATCTTTCTATTAAATGGTCTAAAAACATCTACAGAAACAAACTTTATCGTTTTCTTCTTTCATTAAATTTGGGTCTTTTTATGTTTTGCAGTAAAATTGTGCCAAATTTTAATCATTCTGTTGGATTTGAAGCAAAATTGTAGAATCTGGTGTAAAACAAGACCAAAAAAACTCACAAAAGCTCTATTTTGGGGCATAAGATCACTAGATTTTTATATTAAATAGTCTGAAGATATCTATAGAAACAAACAGCATCCAAAGCCTTTTTTTTCTCTTCGATTTTAGATTTCCATAAATGTTTTGCAGAAGAATTATAGCAAATTTTGATTTTTCTGTTGGATTTGAAGCAGAACTGTAAAAACTGGAGTGTGATAAGCACAAAGAAACCCACAGAAACTGTATTTTGAGGCATAAAATCAGTAAATCTTTATATTCAATACTCTGAAAATATCTACAAAGACATGCTATCTAAAGCTTCTTTTTCTCTTAGATTTTAAGTCTCTATATATACTTATGTTTTGCAGTAAAATTGTGATAAACTTTTATATTAAATTTGAAGCAGAACTGTAAAATCTGAAATGTGACAAGCTCAAAAAAATCTTACAGAAACTGTATTTTCAAGTACACCAACAGTAAATATTTGTATTAAATAGTGTGAAGATATCTACAGAAACAAACGCTATCTAAACGCCATCTTCTCTCGATAATTTTGGGTTTCTTTATATACTTTGCAGTAGAATTGTGTCACATTTTGACTTATCTATTGAATTTAAAGCAGAAGTGTAGAAACTGGAGTGAGACAAAGTCAAAGAAACTTGCAAAAATTGTATTTTAAAGCATTTGTAATAATAATTTTACCGTTGTTAAACAACAAATAAATTTTCAAAATTTGTAACAATTTTTTTTGTCGTTTTTTCTCTCAGTAAAATTAACCACTTCTTTAAAGTATTTGTTTATTAAAATCACAATTTACCGTCTAAATAAATTATTTTTGTTCTACCTAAAAATGTTTGAGCTTTGTTTACAAGCACAATTTTGGGAAAGTTTTATCCGAACCTTATTGCAGTAAATTACTTTAAACTTTATAACTAAAAAATTAATTGTACTTTTTGTTTTGTATTTCTGATAACTGATTTATCTTTATTTTTACTGCAATAGACAAATAAATAAATGCTGAATAATTAATTGTCTATTCTGAGTTATAAAATCGGATTTACCTTCTCGGATTTCAACGTAATTAAACCATCTTTTCTATTTATTAAAATATCTCGTCCCTAATAATCCTTTCCGGAATCTGCTTTTATTGTAATCTCTAGGAATTTCCAATAATCGCCTCAACTATCCAACCATTTCACCCTTAATCAATGTAGTGTTAATTTACCAGAAAATTCTGAATATCCAATCTCCCATTGACATAAACAAAAAACAATAAAGATAAGAAAACTGTACCATTTTCCCATATCTTTTGAGAATTGCCTCACTTCCGAATAAAAAATTCCTTTCAAAAATTTCAAATTATTTGTTCCATCTTTGTTCTTTTAAATTTAAATAAACTTATATAAAGCAATTTAAGAGTCTTTTTCCCCAGTAAATTTGTTTCCGCGATAATGAACATTCGAGATTATTAAAGAGGAAATTTATTTAGCGGAATTTTTATTAGTTGTGTGTTTAACACGAACAAACCGTCCGGAAAATTGCTATTAATTCACGTCACTTATCTGAATTTCAGAAAACGTCCATTTCCACAATGGTCAATATTTGAGGGCTTAATTTTCAGCACCTAAACAAATTTTAGCGAACTACATTTTTTTTAATAGAAGAGAGACGTCAGATTACGTTGATACTCATTTAGATAAACAAACTTGTCTCAAACAGACATCTTAAGTAATTGACTTTCAGAGGAAAATCTGGCAGATCTATTTTTAGACTTTTTAAACGAATTAAAAATTACATTCGGTTGAAAGAAAAGAGATTGTGTCTTGTTTTATTGCATTAGTGTTTTATGTTTTAATTAAGATTCACGAAATGTTCGTTGAAGAACTCTTGAACTAATAAAGTGGACGGTTGGCACACCTTTATGATGCATAAAATTAAATTAATTAGCTCATTTGAAGGTTTATTTTTTGACAAATTCAAGCTAAATTAGACCATTTAACCAGTGAGCACACACAAGTAACGTTTTATTTTTTATTAATTCTTGTCTCGCCAACTTCATCTCAAGCTAAAATAGAAATTTAGTTTTAGCTATACAGTTTTAACACTCTGCTGAAGTTAAGATTCAAAAACAATTCAAAATTTTGATTTTAGTTACGACTATAATTGTCTACAATCTAGAAATTTTAGTTGTGGTTAAATCCAATTTAATAACTTAGAATAGAAATTCTTTTTCTTCAATTCTGAGTAACATACAACTAGAAGAAAAACATAGGTACGTTGTGTTTGATAAAATGGCAGCAAACTCTGTTAAAATGAAAATTTAAAATAAGAGCAAAAAATAAAACAGTTAGTAAATCGCTCAGAGTCAGCAACACAAAGCAAAAATAAAAATTAGCAATAAATCAATTTTTAACATTCTGATTGTAGCAGTTTAAATAAAGAACCGGATAAAACCTTCCTAAACACAAACATTAAAAAAAATGTAACATGCAAAATATCCTCAGCGACTTGGAATTTTTAATTTTAATTTATTACAGAGACAAATGTCATACAAAGCTTCTTTTTTTAATTTTGGGTTACTATTTATGTTTTGCAGTAGAATTGAGCCACATTTTGACATTTCTGTTCGGTTTAAAGCAAAACTGTAGAATTTAGTGTGAGACAAGACCAAAGAAATCCTATTAAATAGACTGAAGATATCTACAGAAACAAACATCATCTAAAACCTCGTCTTTCCTTTTCAATTTTGAATCTCTATTTTTAAATTTTCTGTTAGATTTGAAGCAAAACTGTAGAATCTGGAGTGTGACAAGCCCAAAAAACTCACAGAAACTGTATTTTAATGCATAAAACTCAGTAGATCTAAAGTCTTTTTGTCCTCTTTAATTTTAGGTTTCTTTTTATGATTTGCAGTAAAATTGTGCCACATTTTAATATTTCTGTTGAATTTGAAGCAGAACTGTAAAATTTAGAGTAGAACAAGAATAAAGAAACTCCTGTTAAATAGTCTGAACAAGGTTTTGGTAATTTTGGTTTTTCTGTTAGATTCGACACTCCAAAACTGTAGAATTTGGAGTGTGACAAGATCAAACTTCTGAAATACTTAAATACTTCAAACTTCTGAAGATATCTACCGAAATAAACGTCATCCAAATCCTCCTTTTTCCTTTTCAATTTTGAATCTTGTATTCTGACTTTTTTGATAGATTTGAAGCAAAACTGTAGAATTAGGAGTGTGACAAACCCAAATAAACTCTCAAAAACTGTATTTTAAAGCATAAGATTCAGTAGATCTAAAGTGTTTTTGTTCTCTTTGATTTTGGGTCTCTTTTTATGTATTACAGTAAAATTGAGCCACATTTTAGTCCTTCTATTAAACTTGAAGCAAAATTGTAGAATTTAGTGTAAGAAAAAACCAAAAAAACTCTTATTAAATAGTCTGAAGATATCTACAGAGACAAACATCATCCAAAACCTCTTCTTTCTTTTTCAATTTTGGATCTCTAATTTTGAGTTTTCCGTTAGATTTGAAGCAAAACTGTAAAATCTGGAGTGTGACAGGCCTAAAAAAACTTACAGAAACTGTATTTCGGAGCATAAAATTTAGTAGATCTAAAGTCTTTTTGTTCTCTTTGATTTTGGGTCTTTTTTATGTTCAGTAGAATTGTGCTACATTTTGATCTTCTTGTTAAATTTAAAGCAGAACTCTAAAATTTAAAGTAAAACAAGCCCAAAAAAACTTACAAAAACTGTATTTAACATATGAACAGTATACATTTATATTAAATAGTTTAAAGTTATCTACAGAGATAAACGCCATCTAAATCTAATTCTTCTCTTTTTAACTTTGAGTTGCTGTTCATGTTTTGGAGTAAAATTCTATAAAATTTTGACTTTTCTGTTAAATTTGAAGCAGAAATGTAGAATCTAAAGTGTAACAAGCTTAAAGAAACTGACAGAAACTGTATTTTAAAGCATAAGATTCAGTAGATCTAAAGTCTTTTTGTTCTCTTTGATTTTGAGTTTATTTTTATATTTTGTAGTACAATTAAGCAACTTTTTGACCTTTTTCTTCGATTAGAAGCAAAACTGTAGAATTTGGTGTAGGAAAGACCAAAAAAACTCTTATTAAATTAGTCTCAAGATATCTACAGAGACAAACGTCATCTAAAGTCTCTGTTTTTCTTTTTAATTTTGGATCTTTAATTTTAATTAACTCACAAAACTGTATTTTAGGGCATAAGATTCAGTAGATCTAAAGTTTTTTGTTCTCTTTGATTTTGGGTTTGAAGTCTTTTTGTTCTATTCAATTTTAGGTTTGTTTCTATATTTTGTGGTAGAATTGGACTAATTTTTGACCTTTTTCTTTGATTTGAGCAAAACTGTAGAATTTGGTGTGGGACAAGACCAAATAAACTCTTATTAAATTAGTCTAAAGATATCTACAAAAACATATGTCATCCAAAACCTCTTCTTTCTTTTCAATTTTGGATTTATAATTTTAATTTTTCTGATAGATTTTAATCAAAACTGTAGAATCTAGAGTATTGCAAGCCCAAAGAAATTCAGAGAAACTGTATTTTAAGGCATAAAATGTATTATTCTAAATTTAAACTAAATAGTCTAAAAATATATACAGATACAAACGTCATCCAAATTTTCTTCTTCTCTCCTCGATGTTTTGCAGTAGAATTGTAGCATATTTTGATTTTTCTGTTGGGTTTGAAACAGAACTGTAAAATCTGAAGTGGGACAAGCTCCAAGAAACTTGCAGAAACTGTATTTTGAAGTAGATGATCAGTAGATATCAATATTAAATAGTCTGAAGATACTACAGAAACGTCATCCAAGTTCTCATCTTCTCTTTACAATTTTGGGTCTCTATATAAGTATGTTTTGCAATAAAATTCTATCAAATTTTAACTATTCGTAGAATTTAGAGTAAAACAAGCCCAAAAAAACTCACAAAAACTGTATTTTAAGGCATAATATCTGTTGATCTTCATACTAATTGTCTGGAAACATCTACAGAAACAAACTTTATCTAAACTTTATCTTTTTTTTATTAAATTTGAGGGAAAATTGTAAAATCTGGTGGAAGACAAGATCAAAAAAACTTACAAAAACTCTATTTTGAGGCTTAAGATCAGTAAATCTTTATATTAAATAGTCTGAAGATATTTACAGAAACAAAAGGCATCCAAAGCCTCTTTTTCTCTCTTCAATTTTAGGTCTCCTCTACATATGTTTTGTTGCAGAATTATTGCAAATTTTGACCTTTCCGTTAGATTTAAAGCAAAACTGTAAAATTTGGAGTAAGACAAACTTAAAGAAACTCATAAAAACTGTATTTTGAGACATATAATCAGTAGATCTTAATATTAAATAGTCTGAAGATATCTACAGAGACAAAAGGCATCCAAAGCCTCTTTTTCTCTCTTCGATTTTAGGTCTCTATAAATGTTTTGTGGTAGAATCTCGTCAAATTTTAACTTTTATATTAAATTTAAAGCAGAACTGTAGAATCTAGAGTGTGACAAGCTCAAAGAAACTTACAGAAACTGTATTTTGCAGGATATAAACACTAAATATTTATATTGAATGGTTTGAAGATATCTACAAAGACAAACGCTATAAAAACGCCATCTTGTTTTTATAATTTTGGGTTTCTGTATACGATTTGCACTAGAATTGTGTTAAATTTTGGCTTATCTCTTAAATTTGAAGCAGAGCTGTAGAATCTAGAGTCAAACAAGCTCAAGGAAACTTGTGAAAACCGTATTTTGAAAATTTTAATAGATAGTCTGAAGATATCTACAGAAACAAACGACACCCAAAGCCTCTTCTTGTCTTTTTAATTTTAAATTTTTTTATATGCTTCGCAGTAGAATTGTTTCAAATGTTGATTTTTCTGTTAGATTCTAAACAGAACTGTAGAATTTAGAATAAGACAAACACAAAGAAACTTACAGAAACTGTATTTTGAGACATAGAATCAATAGATCTTTATATTCAACACTCTGAAAATATCTACAGACAAACGGCATCTAAAGCTTCTTTTTCTCTCTTCCATTGTAGGTCTCTATATATGTTTTGCAATAGAATTGTGTCAAATTTTTTCTGTGAAATTGTAAAATTTGGAATTTGGAGTAAAACAAGCCCAGAGAAATTTACAGAAACTGTGTTTAGGGTATAAAATCAGTAGATATGTATATTAAATATTCTGAAGATATCTACAGAGACAAACGCCATCAAATTCTTCTTCTTCATTTTTCGATTTTGGGTCTCTATTTGTAATTTGTAGTAAAATTGTGTCAAATTTTAATTTTTCTGTTAAATTTCAAGCAGAACTGTAGAATATAGAGTATGACTAACTTAAAAAAGCTTGTAGAAACTGCATTTTGGAGCATATGATCAGTGGATATTTATATTACATAATCTGAAGATATCAACAGAAACAAACGTCATTCAAATTATCTTCTTTTCTTTTTTATTTTGAGTCTTTATTAACGTTTTTCAGTAGAACTGTGTAAAGTTTTAGCTTTATTTGTTGGATTTGAAGCAGAACTGTAGAAACTGGAGGGTATAAATCTCAAAGAATCTTGTCGAAACTATTTTTTGAAGCATATAATCAGTAGATATTTATATGTAGTAAATAGTCTAAAGTTATCTACAGAAACAAACGGCATCTAAAGATTTTTCTTCTTTCTTTAATTGCCTTTTCTTCTCTCTTTAATTTTGGGTTTCTATATAAATTTTGCAGTTAAATTGTGTCAAATTTGCATCTTTCTGTTAGTTTTGAAGCAGAACTGTAGAATTTAAAGTGAGGCAAACCTAAAGAAACTCACAGAAACTGCATTTTGAGGCAAACAATAAGTAGATATTCAAATTAAATAGTTTAAAAATATCTACAGAGAAAAACGTCATTTGAAGCATCTTCTTTTATTTTTTACTTTGTGACTCTATTTATGTATGTAATTTCGAGAGATCTAGTTTAGTAGTAGCTGTGATAATATGAATATACGCCAGAGAAAGTCTTTAAAACTTCACAAAATTAAGAAAACATTTCTAACAAAATTGTAGAAGTTATACTTCCAACACTAAATAAAACTAACTAATCCAATTAGTTTTCAGTTCTACGAGCACGAGATTTAAAAAACCAAATTTGTCCACGCTTCCTTTCTGTTTTATTTATTTCTGACACTGAAACAATGCGAAAAAATCCCGTTGCTGCAATTAAAATCGTTTCCTGGAATTCCTATTAAATTTTTTTTCTGTATAAAACACAATTTCCATGCTCTACACTTATCAGCATATTTAAAAATTTTCTTTCATGCAATTTATAAATTAATCTAAATCAGAATCTTAATCACGTGTCAAGTCCTTGGCACAATTTCCTTTAACTCGCTCAAAAACAATACTCTTTATTTTTTTTCAGATGCCAAACACAGACATCACACTCAATTCTCTCGAGAAATGCATCTTGAGATCCGTGACAAGATGAGAATTCTCATTCAGCATTCCTAATACCAAATATACCAACCTGCAAGATGAATTTCACGCAAGAATTCGCTTACACAACCGGATATTCCTTCGATAATACCTCAGAGTATGATTTTACCACCGACTTTGGATATAACGATACAGAACAAGGTATGTAATCATCACTTACCAAACAACAAATCTCTGACACAACTCTTTCAGGTGGCAATCAATTTATTCTGCCGGTTTGGAGACAAGTACTGTGGAGTATACTCTACGCAGGAATGGTTATTGTAGCAACAGGAGGAAATCTAATTGTTATATGGATTGTTTTCTCACATAAAAGAATGCGAACAGTCACCAATTATTTTTTATGTAAGTGATATTATTGAACTAGACTGGTTTAAATTAATTTCTAAAGCTGAAAGACGGTTAGAGAGAGCCAAAGTAGTGCAACTCACTGCCTGTTAAATATCTCTCAGCTTTAGAAATCAAGTGTAAATCCAGTTGTCGACACTAATTACAATGTTTTTGCAGTAAATCTCTCGGTGGCTGACACAATGGTTTCGACCCTTAATGTCACCTTCAATTTCGTCTACATGTTAAATTCCCATTGGCCGTTTGGTGAACTCTACTGCAAAATATCGCAGTTTATTGCCGTTTTGTCTGTTTGTGCATCAGTGTTTTCACTTATGTCCATCTCAATTGACAGGTAATTTAAAAAAGTTGTGGCTTCTGATTATTATCACTCGCTGTATTTTGCACTAATTTTTTAATCTGGCTTTAGCACACATCAAAAAGGTTACAAAACATCTATTTTGTACCCCATTTTCTTTTTATTAACCGTTTTAATGTCATCTTAAAGTTATAGCAGCAATTCATTTATTTTTTCGTTCACGTAATCCATCTTTAATGGTTGTCGTCGTTTTATTCTCTTCATAAATCGCTCAACTCCTGGATAAAACTATTTTTCTCTTGATTAAACAAGAAAACTTTAAATATGTTTATTTCTAAAATGGTGGATGCGCCGGGATAATTATTTTTGTTTATTTTAGATATCTTGCTATAATTAGCAGCAATTCATTTATTTTTTTGTTCACGTAATCTATTGTTAATGCTTGTCGTCGTTTTATTCTTTTCATAAATCGCTCAACTTCTGGATAAAACTATTTTCTCTTGATTAAACAAAAAAACTTGAAATATTTATTTTTAAAAAATGGTGGATGCGCCGGGATAATTATTTTTGTTTGTTATAGATATATGGCTATAATGACGCCCTTGAGACCTCGAATGGGCCGTACTGTTACTGTTTTACTTGCAGTAACAACGTGGTTATTGGGTGTAATTATAGGAAGTCCGTCCCTGATGTTTTTCAGAACATACACGATGCCCTATAGAGATGGAGAGGAAAGAGTCATTTGTTATCCTGAATGGCCGGATGGAACGACAAATGAATCAATGATGGAATATGTGTAAGTACATACTTGAAACTAACAGGGATTTTATTGTTATATTGTTGGTAACACGTGTCTATTTAATAAAATACAACAAATAATTTTATTACAAATTTAAAATTTTTTTGACAGATTAGCAACAAAAATTTTCTTGGTTAAATTTATAAATAATTTTAAAAAAAGACTGCAATTTATATATTATTAATAAATATGTCTACAAATATAACATCTGATTGAAAACATAAGCCTTCCTTAAAACTTTTTTTGTTTTTCTTTTTTTTTAATGTCTATTTTCAAATCCTTTTTTGTACTATTAAATTTTCTTTAATTTTTTTTCATAAATATAAAATTTTTTCATCTTTTTTTCTTCTATTCCAATCCCCCTTTTTAAAGTCTTTCAGTATAATACAATATGATCAAAAAAATTATCATCTAAAAAGCTTTGTTTTTTGCAAATTATTTATATTACAACAAAAAGCATTTTACAGCCTTCTAGATAATAATTTTTTAGTCATATTGTATTTTGTTTTTTTAAAGTTCTCTTTAACTCTTCCATCTCTTCTAATTTGTTTTCCAAATTTGTTTAAAACCAAATTTTGTTTTTTTAAAGTTTTTTAGCTTCTTTTTTTTTCAATTGTCACTTGTTAAATTGTTTTTTAATTTTTTTCTAGTTATTTTATTCTACCCACATTCTTTTTGCTTCTGTTTTCTTACAAACGTCTATCTTTAACTTCTACTAGAATTTGTATTCCCGCTCAGAATTTATCCTTGTTTTCTTTAAAAAAAATTTTTTCTGATTTTCAGTTCGTCTTTTTTTATCCGATATCTTTCAACTTTTTGTAAAATCGTGGGTCCTCAATTCTTTAGATTTCTCTGCTACTTCTAGGATTTTTGTGCCCAATTTTTTCTACAAAAAATCTTAAGTTATTCTTTCTCTTCTACCCGACGTTTTTCAATTTCTTTTTAAATCGGGGTTTTTTAAATTCTTCTACAAACTGTTTTTTGGTTTTTTTTATTTTTCTAGAGTCTTCCATTGCTCATATTTGCAACAGATGTTTTTCAAACTTTTCGAGAATTTTTTGTTGCTCTTTTCTGAACAATAGTTATTTCTCATATTTTTCTAAAATTATTTTGTTCTATCCACATTCTTTTTGCTCCTGTTTTCTTACAAACGTGTATCTTTGAGTTCTACTAGAATTTTTATGTCCCCTCAAAATTTATCCTTGTTCTCTCAGAATCTTTTTTGTTTACTCATCTTTAGTTCTTTTTTTTATTCGATGTTTTTCAACTTTTTCTAAAAGCGTAATATTCCAAATTTTTTTTAGAAATTGTTCTTGCTCTTTTACAATTTTCAAAATTTTTCTACCACTTCTAGGATTTTTGTGTCCTATTTTTTCTGCAAAAGATCTTTTTTCTTCTACCCGACATTTTTCAACTTTTTATTGAATCCTGATTTCTCAAATTCTTCTAGAAACTGTTCTTGTTCTTCTAAAATCTTTCAACTTCTTCTAATATTCTTTGTCCTGTTTTCTACCAGCCTTCACCTCATAAATTTTTATTTTTATTTAAAACAGCAAATTGCAAAATGTCTTTTTGTTCTTCCAAAAACTTTTTCAATGTTGCATCCTTTATTTTAAGCTTCTTTTTCTTCCTTCCGACATTTTTCAACTTCTTTCAAAATTTTTGGTTTTTGAAAGAAGTTGAAACATTGTTTCTCAAATTCTTCTTTTTGATCCACAACGTTTCATATCTTTTTGTTCAAGTTTTTTAAACAATAAACAGACTAATTCCTCTGAGATCCTGTCCAAACTTTTTGTTCTAAATCTATTTTTTATCTTCTTTTTTCTACAATTATTTTTTCTCAAGTTGCTGTAGAATTGTTTATTGTTCGTCTATAATTTTTTTCATCTTTTTTTTTTCGCTCTGTTGTCGTTTATCTAACTCATTTAAAGCCGTTTCCTGTTCTTTTAAAATCTTCTTACGTTTATTTATAGTCATCTCCAGCTTTTTATTTTCTTCAATTCGCTGTTTTTCAGCCATTTTTAAAACCTTCTTTTGTTTTCTAATAAGAATCGCACTCTAATTAATGGTGTCAATTTTTATAAAATATGCTTTTTGCATATTTTTATTTTATTTATTATTATAAATTGTTGTTGTTTGTTGCTTCCGTTTTGTTTAAAAAAGTCGCCCACGATTTCCAATATTACTATTTTATGCCTTCAGAAATTTCCAGTTTTTAAAGTAGCTCTTGATAGTTGTAATTTAGTTAAAATGCTTTTTGCAAAAAAGTGTAAAATGCCCATGCCTATTGTTTCAAAATTTTTAAAATATCGCTTATGTTTTAAATATTACAAAATAAAAAATTTCTTCATACAAAAATTGAGAATAACAAAGGGCATTTTTAACCATCAAAAATCGAGAGAAATAATACTACTTCCAATTTTTATAAAATGCCTCCTACACCTAATTTTTATAGTAATTCACGCTAATTATAATTTTGTTAAAATGCCTCTTTAAGTTTCCAATTTTTATAAAATGTCATTTATAGTTGTAGTTTTTTTTAATATAGAAAATTAATGCCTCATGGTTTCAATTTTTGACGCTTTATGTTATTATTTGTTGTTCCCTTTGTACTTTACATTTTTATAAAATGCTTCTTACGTCTTCTGATATAGTGAATAGAAGAAGGTAAAAGGCATTTTATATAAATTGCAATAAAATAGTCCTTGTAAAAATTGAAAAAAGCTTTTTTACGTCTTCTAATAATTTAGTAATTGAAGCTAACTATAATTTTCTTAAAATGCCTCCTTCAGTTTTCAATTTTTTAAAAAATGATATCTATAGCTGTCGTTTAAAAAATATATATATAATATTAATGCCTGATAATTTTAATTTTGTACCCTTTTTTGTTATTATTTACCGTTGTCTTTGATACTCTACAATTTTATAAAATGCCTTATACCCCTTTTAATTTTCACAGTGATTCAAAGTAGTTAAAAAAAAATTAAAATGCCTTTTTCAGTTTCTAAATTAAAAAAAATATATTTTTATGGCTGTAGGTTCTTAAAAAAAAGATATAAAATATTGATGCTTGATACTTTCAATTTTTGTTGCCTTTTGTTATAATTTATCGTAGCCTTTGTTACTTCACATAGTTATAAAATGCCTTTTGCAGTTTTAAAGCTTCATAAAACAGTCATTTGTGTCTGCAATTTTTATATAAAAAAAAGGTATAAAATGTCGATGCCTGTTGTTAAATTTTTATAAAAATAAATAATAAATAAAAATGTATAACAAACTAAATTAAAAAAATTTCAGTTACAACGTAGGATTCCTCTTTGTGACTTACGTCGTCCCAATCGGCTCAATGACTTACACCTATGCCCGAATCGGAATCGAGCTTTGGGGATCCCAGAGTATTGGAGAATGCACCCAGCGCCAAATGGAAAATATCAGAAGTAAAAGAAGGGTAAGTTTCAATACACCCTCAAACAAAAAAAAAAACGCGTTCACGCCAGATGTTCGAAAACTTATCGAAACTAGAACAGGAAGAAATTAATAACTTCGTTTCTGTCGCCAATCTAATTACTGGACTTTATTCTGGTCGCTGGCAAACTCGAGAAAATTGTAAACGTGGGACTTGAGATTATCTCAGCTAGGGTTAAACTTTCACGAGATAATTTATTCAAAATGTACGTAGTTTAAATTGCAAATTTTTTGAATTAGGAAACAACATGTAAATAATACTTGAAGCAATTTTGCTAGTTTTGAAAAACAAACGAGGGAAATGAAAAAAACAGAGATCAACTTGACTCAATGAAGGATTTAAATTGAATTTGAACAGACGTATTTAAGATTAAATTTATTGGAGTTGTGTGTTTGAGAAATTCCTTTGCGAAGAGATATTGGATCAAATTAATTATATTTCTTTTGCCAAATTTTACAACCAAAAAAGCGTTTTATATTTGAGACAGAAAAAAAAAATGTCTCAAAGAATGACAAAATTATTTTTTTAGCTAAAAGCTCACATATATGGGTTTAATCATCCTGAGGCTCTTGCCCTAATATTTTTTTTTTGAAGTTGTTGCTGCAAAACAGAAAAAAAATTATGAAAACACTGATATTCACAAAACAATTGTTCTCTTGTTTTTCTGTTTTTTTTATTAGATTTGATACTCACACAATGCCTTTTACCTCTCTCCAATTTTTATAGTAGCTCTTATTAGTTACAATTTATATAAAATGCCTCTTGCAATTTTCAAATTTCATGAACAGCCACAATTTTATTTAAAAACAAAATACAAAAAATTAAAAACTAGAAGTCACATATATAGGGCATTGTATAAGAATACAAACTATCAGCAGACATTAGCTTTCAATTATAATAAAATGCTTTTTACTTTTTTCAAATTTTTACAAAAACCTTTGCTAATTGCAATTTATATTAAATGCCTTTTGCAGCTTTTAATCTTCATAAAGCAAGTTCAATTTTACTTAGAAAAAAAGTACAAAAAAAAGAAAAATTGTAAAACATATTTTATAAAAACTAAAGAGCCTTTTATAAATTGAAAATTAGTATTAAACATTTATTTATTAAAATCAAAAGCCTTAAGCGACATTTTATAAAAACTAGAGCCGCAAGAAAGCATTTTATAAAGTTTGCAATCAAAAATTTTCTAACAAAAATAATTGAAAGCGTAGACGCAATTTTATAAAAATTATAAGTCACTAATAAAGGTCATTTAATAACAATGCAAATTGTCAGCAGGCATATTAACTTTTAATTATTATAAAATGCCTTTTAGCTTCTTCCAATTTTTACAAAAGCTTTTGCTAGTTGTAATTTATATAAAATGTCTTTTGCAGCTTCTAATCTTCGTTAAACAGCTGCAATTTCACTTAAAAAAAATATAAAAAAATGCGACATTGTAAGTCATATTTTATAAAAACTGAAAAGCATTTTATAAAAACAAAAATTAGCAGTAAACATTTTTTTATTAAAATCTGAAGCCTTAAGCGACATTTTATAAAAACTGGAAGCCGCAAAAACGCGTTTTATAAAACTTGTAATTGAAAATTTTGTAACAAAAATAAATGAAAACGTAGACGCAATTTTACAAGATTATAAGACACTTATAAAAGCATATTAGCTTTCAATTATTATAAAATGCCTTTTACAACTGCAGTTCTAATTTTAAAAAATATTTTTATTGTTATATAACATAATAAATTTGTTGTTACCTTTTATAAAAATTATAAACGACAAAAAACATTTGATAAAAACAAAAAGTAGCAGAAAACATCTTCAAAAATTTCTAATTAAAAGCAGAAACCGTAGCCAAAATTTTATAAAAAATGTAATCAAAAATTTCTATTTTCTGACAAAAATAAGTAGAATTGTAGATAAAATTTTATAAAAAAATTTAGTAACAAACAAACGGCATTTTATAACAATAAAAATTGACAGTAAATATCAATAATTATAAAATGCCTTCTATGGCTTCTAATTTTTATCGTGGCTCCTAGTAGTTACAATTTTGTTAAAGTGCCTCGTGCAATTTTGAATCTTTACAAAATGTCTTTTACATCAGCAGTTTTAATTAAAGAAAAGATATAAAATATTGGTTTACAATTTTATAAAATGCCCACTACAGTTTCCATTTCTATTATACCATTATTATAATATTTTTTGTAATAATACCATTATTATAATATAATATGTCGTATACAATTTTTTTAATTAAGGTCCTTTTAATTTACGACTTTTACGTTAATAAAATGCCTAATAAAATGGCTTCTAATTTTTAAAAAATGCTTTCTACAGTTTCCAAGTTCTATAATGGCTTGCTGATTTTTTTTTAAATGGCTTTAAATATGATTTCAATTTTCATAGAAAGAAAAAGATATAAAATTTTAATGCCTGCTGGTTTAAGTTTATTTTAATATGTCATTTGCAATTTTCTTTTTTATAAATTATTGCTTTCGTTGCCTTTAATTTGTGTAAAATATCTTCATGCTATTTCACATATTACAAAATATAGATTTTTATTAAAAATAAAATGAAATACATAAGTAAGTCACATTTTATAAAAATTGAAATCCAGGAAAGACATTTTATAGAAATAGAAATCACCAAAAGTTATTTTAAAATATTTTTTACTAAAACCGAAAACTGTAGAAGATAATTTATGAAAACAAAAATCGCAGGAAGAATTTGATTAAAAAATAGCAACAACAAACGGCATTTTATAAGAATAAAAATCGATAGTTCTCAATTACAATAAAATGCAGCTTCTAATTTGTATAGTGGTTCTTTCCTGTTAAAATAATTTTGTTAAAATGCCTTTTGCAATTTCCAGTTTTTATAAAATGTGTTCAACAGCTACAATTTTATTTAAAAAAAAGTATAAATCATTTATGTGTATTGGTTTAAATGATAAAATGCCTTCTGTAGTTTTCATTTTTTTAAAACGACCTTAATAATTTTTTTGTAATAATCCCAGAAATAATTCGCTTACAGCTTTTATAATATTCTTTTATAATATTTTTATAATGACTCCAGCTAATTACATTTTTTTTAAAATGCATTTTGCAAATGATAATGCCTACTTGTTTTAATTTTGTAAAAAACTTTCTGCAGTTATTATCTTTCTAAATTTTAAAAGCCACAAAGATATTTTATAAAAAAAAATCAATAGAAAACATTTTACAGCTTTAAAAAAACAATTGCCGTAGATTTTTTTTATAAAAATTAAAAGAAGCAGAAGCAACAATTTATAAAAATTGAAACCATAAGAGGTATTTCATATATAGCTTGTAATCAACAATTTCTATTTTCTAACAAACATAAATTAAATTGTAGACAACATATTAGAAGAATTAGGAATTAACAAAAGACGTAGTATCCAAGACAATAAAATTCAGCTTCTAATAATTATAAAATGCCTCTATGTCTTCTAATTTTTATAGAAGTTCTTTCTACTTACAATAATTTTATTAAAATACCTTTTGCAGTCTTCTGCAGTTGTAGTAGTCTTCCTCTTTTTTCTTATAATTTTTTTATATATTTTTACGGCTTCTAAGCTTATAAAATGCCTAATAATAATTTTTATAATAATCATTGATTTATAAAATATTAATATCTGCTAGTCTCAATTTTTATAGAATATACCTTTTAGATTTACATATTTATAAAATTTTGTTTGTTTTTTATAAAATGTCACCTGCGGATTTCAGTTTTTATAAATTAAAAAAAACCGGTAGGCATTTTAAAAAGTTAGGAACTGTAAGAAGCGTATTATTAAAAAATGCTTGTTTCTGCAATTTCCGTCTTCCGCTTCAAACTTAATTTAAAAAAAAGATTATTAAGCATTTTATAAAATTAGCAAAAGTCGTAAAAAACATATTATTTAAAATGCTCTCTGTTGTTTCCAATTTTTATAAAATGTTGTCTAAAATTACAGTTTTAGAAAATACATATTTGTTTCATCTATTTTCTTTTATTTTGTCTGTTCTCTTTATAAAAAACTCTCAATTATAAAAACTGTTAGGCATTTTATAATATTAAGAACTGTAAGAGGCATATTATTAAAAAATGCCTCTTGTTGTTTCTGCAATTTCCGTCTTCCGCTACCAACTTTATTTAAAAAAAGATTATTAGGCATTTTATAAAGTTATTAGAAGTCGTAAGAGGCATATTATTAAAAATTCTTTCTGTTGTTTCTAATTTTTATAAAATGTCGTCTACAATTTCAATCTTGTTTTAGAAAATACAGATTTGTTTCATTTATTTTTTTTATTCTGTCTGTTCTCTTTTCTTTTTGTTTTCAACTTCTTTCTACTTGATTGATGTAAACCTAAATTCGAGTTTATATATCAGATATTTTGCGTTTTTCTAATTAAAAAATTAGTAATAAATTTGTAGTGAAATAAGAAAATGTCGAGTAATAAAAGTTTGAAACAAATTTTCTTGAATTTAGTAATTTAAAGCTCTCAATTTTAATTAAATCGCAACTAGTTCCATCAACTTGTTATTCTCGTTCTGTTAATACACTAATCTGAAAGGAGTCATGAGCGTGCATTTCAAGTCTCACCAAAGTAACAAGCAACAATAAATTACATGTCAACTCATAACTACATAACTTCTAAAGTTTTGTAAAATTTTCCACTCACTCTATAATACAGATCTTTATAAAATTTATTTCCGCTCTATAGTTAGATGATTTTTCTATTTACAGGTTGTGAAAATGATGATGGTTGTTGTGATTATTTTCGCCGTTTGTTGGCTTCCATATCACCTCTACTTCATCGTGATATCCTATTTTCCGGAAATAACTAACTCGACATACATCCAGGAAACGTATTTGGCCATTTATTGGTTAGCCATGAGCAATTCCATGTACAATCCTATTATTTATTGCTGGATGAACGCCAGGTAACTATTCTACCATTTAATATAACCTTCTTAACCCAAAAAAAACATAAAAAATTCCAAGATTTGACCGGTTTTGACTTTAGAGATTTTCAGATTTCGGTTTAGTACAAATATAGTTAACTAATTTAAGAAATTAAAATTACTAAAATGAGTAATTGAACAAGATGGACAAAACACGTGACATAAACAGCGTACCGTTATAAAGAGTAGTAACACACTTCTATAGCCTAGAATAATTACTCAAAGATTCGCTCTATTTTGCAAAACTGAACTGCTATCTCTCGCTTATGTAGAGCCAAGGTAATATACGACTATTTTCAAACCTAGACAACATCGACGTGTCATCGTTTCTGCTTGTAATCTCGAAAACAAAGTAACGTCATCTTGTAAATCTAAAAGTCCGGAGATTGTGCAGGACATAGACACTGTGGTTTATGTTTTCTTTCTTTTTTGTAGTTTCTTCTTTGCTCTTTTAAACAGTCTTTTGTTTTTTTATCATCGATTTTTAAATTCCTTTAAAAAATTGTATAACTTTTCATTGTTTTTCTATCTTCTTCAATCGTTGTCTTTAAGTTTTTATAATTTATATTTCTTCTAGAAACGCCCTTTAGTCTTTTTTCCAGTCGACGTCTTTCAATTTCTTCTAGAATTTTTTTTTATTTATTTTAAATCTTTCTATGCTTTTCTACAACCTTCTTTTGTTTTTTAAATATTTTTTAACTTATTCTAAAATATTCTTTTACTTCATTTATAATTGTTTTTTGTTTTTCTTTTTCTTTAAATCGTAGATTTTTAACCTTTTATAAAAACATTTTCCTGAAATATTCTATTGCTTTACTTATTACCTTCTCCATCGCTGTATTTTAGTGTTTCAAATTTTTTTGTTTTTACAGAAATATTTTTTGGTTTTTCTTTCTTTCCGTTGTCTCTTTTATGCTAGTATTTCTCGTTCAATAGTCGTTTTTCCAGCTCCTTCAAAGTCGTTTTTTGTTTTTTTATTTAAGATCCCTCCTTGCTCTTCTTTCTTTTTAAATCATTTATCTTTAACCTCCTTTAAAAAAACTATTAAATTTTTCATTGCTTTTCTGTTTTCTTTAATCGTTGTTTTTAAGTTTTTTTTTAATATTATTTTTTCTAGAAACGCCCTTTACTCTTTTTTCCATCCAACGTTCTTTAATTTCTTCTAGAAATTTTTTTGTATTTTTTAAATCTTTCTTTGCTCTTCTACAACCTTTTTTGTTTTTTTTTTAATATTTTTTAACTTATTCTAAAATATTCTTTTACTTCATTTACAATAGTTTGTTGTTACACTAAGAATTTTTTGCTTTTCTTTATCTCTAAATCGTAGATTTTTAACTTTTTATGAAAACAATTTCCTAAAATTTTCTCTTGCTTTACCATCTTTTCCATTGCTGTATACAAGTTTTTCTTATTTTTTTGTTCTTACAGAAATATTTTTTTGATTTTCTTTCTTTTCCATCGTCTCTTTTTCGTTTAAAAGTCGTTTGTCAAGCTCTTTCAGAATCGTCTCTTGTTCTTCTCTTTAAATCATTGGTTTATAAACTTCTTTAAAAAAATTGTAGAATTTTTCATTGTACTTCTATCTTTTTTAATAGTTTGTTTTAAGTTTTTATAGATTATATTTTTTCTAAAAACGCCTTTTACTCTTTTCCTTTTTCCAGCCGACGTCTTTGAGTTTCTTCTAAAATTTTCTTCTGTTCTTTCACAATCTTTCTTTGCTTCTACAACCTTCTTTTGTTTTTTAATATCTTTTAACTTATTCTAAAATATTTTTTTACTTCTTATAGAGTTTTCTAAGGTTTTTGCCTTTCTTTTTCATTAAATCGTCAGTTTTTAAACTTTTTTAAAAACTTTTTCTTATAATTTTCTGTTGTTCTACTATCTTCTTCATCGCTGTATTCAAGTTTTTCTAATTTTTATGTTCTTACAGAAATATTTTTTTTGTTTTTCTTTCTTTTTCGTGGTCTCTTTTATGGTATCTTTTCTCGTTCAATAGTCGTTTTTTAAGCCATTTCAAAATTGTCTTATGTTTCTTTTTTAAGATCTTTCATTGCTCATCTTTATTTTTAAATCATTGGTTTTTAAACTCCTTTGAAAAATTGTTGAAGTTTTCATTGTTTTTCTATATTTTTCAATCGTTGTTTTTAAGTGTTTACAAATTATATTTCTTCTAAAAAGTTTTTACTCTTTTATTCTTTCCAGCCGGCATCTTTCAGTTTCTTCAAAAAATTTTTTTGTTCTTTTACAGTGTTTCTTTGCTCTTCTACAACCTCCTTTTGTTTTTTAATACCCTTTAACTTATTCTAAAATATTTTTTTACTTTTTTTGGAATTGTCTTTTGTTTTTCTTAGGTTTTTAGCTTTTCTTTTTCTTTAAATCGTCGGTTTTTAAACTTTTTTCTAAAATTTTCTATTACTCTGCTATCTTTTCCATCGTTGTATTCAAGTTTTTTTGTTCTTTTTTGTTTTTATAGAAACATTTTTGTTTTTTTTTTTCTAGCCGCCAGACGGCGATGTCTTTCAATTAGGCACATTTAAACTGTACTAAAATTATCTTTTATTCTTTTTAAATTTTTCTTTGCTTCTTCAAAACCTTCTCATCATGATTACTTTTACAGCCAACATTTATTAGCTTCTAGAATATTGTATCACTTATCTTAGAATTGTCTCTTGCTTGTCTAAAGTCTTCTTTTGCTTTTTTTTCTTTTGTCATTGTTCGTTTTTATACTCTTCTAATAACATTTTTTTTAAATCTTCTCTAGCGCTTTTCTAATCGTTATGTTAAAGTTTTATAAAAACTTTTTTGTTCCTCTAAAAACATTCTTCGCTTTTTTATTTTCCGCTTATGTTTTTTTAAATTTCTTCTAAATAATTTTGTTCTTATTTTTACCAAAGATGTTTTCTAATTTTTTTTCTATAAGATCTTTGTTTAAACTAACCTAAAATTGTTTTCCGTTCTTTTGAAATCTACGAGTATCTTTGCTTTTAAAAACCCTTTTTTTGTTCTTTTTTAAGCCAATAATTTTGAAAATCTAAAAATTTTTTTACTTTTTCAGAATTGAATTTTGTTATTCTGAAATTTTCTTTCTTTCTTTTCTAATCATCGATTCTTAAAACCTCTTTTTTTCTAGAATCTTCATTGCCTTGTTTTGAGGTTTTTATAGAAACATTTTTGGTCTTCTAGGCCATTCTTTGCTTTCTTTTTCTTCCAGCCGACTTCTTTTAATTCTTTTTAGAAGTTTCTGTTGCTCTTTCTTTTCTTTTTAACAAATGTCGTTTCTAATATTTTTTTTCTTTTAAAAGCCTTTGTTCAAACTACATTAGAATCGTCTTCTGGTTTTTTTAAATCTTTTTTTGCCTTTTTTTTTACCAATATTTTTCAATTTGAAGAATATCATTTTACTTCTTTCAGGATCGTTTTATCTTTTTCCAAGATTTTCTTTTCAAAAGCTTTTGTTCAAAATATACTAAAATCGTTCTTTGTTCTTTTAAAATCTTTCTTTAGTCTTCCGGAATCTTTTTTGTGCTCTATTTTTCAGCCGGTATTTTTCAACTTCTAGAATATTCTTTTACTTCTTTTAGAATCATCATCTTTCTTTCCTAATCGTCAGTTTTTATACTTTTCTAAAAAAAAATTTATTTTTCTAAAATCTACAAAATACTCTCTGAGAATGCCGACAATTCTGGATATTTGTCTTGTAAGAGTTTCACCAGTGATTTTGAAATTGAAATTAGAAACAATCTATCAAAAAAGAATTTAATTAATAAATAAAAATACACAATTTGAAGGTAAGTTACAGAGAAATTTTATAAACAATAATAACAAAATAATAAAAAATAATAATTTTACATGAAACGAGTGAAAAGATCAATAAACCGCGTTGTGCAAATGATGGACACATTCTTGCCTCACTAAGTTAATCTTGGGACAAGTTTCAGGATGTTTGACTTCAATTTCAGGAGTTTCAGGCACTGATATTGACATATACCTCTCTTACAACCGCATTGAGTACATGGTTAGGTCAAGAATTCTCGACTTTTCTGATAATAAAAGTTAAAGGTCATTTCAGCAAACAAAATAAAAATCTCTCAAAGTAATTTATATTGCGGCTGAAAACAAAGTTTTAAATTATAATTAAAAATGTGTTTGTTAAATTAAAAAATGACATAAGCTTTAGTAAAATTAGCTATTTTCTGAAGCAAAATTTGAGAGAGGTTGTTTATAAATTTTTTGATGGAAATGCTCAAATAAATTTTAATTAAAATTATGAAATAATTGCGAACAAAACAGATTAACTTAATTACAAAATTTAATTAGTATAAATTTATAAAAATTAAATTTTCAAGTGTTTCAAAACAAATATTTAAACAGTAAAGTCTTTGGTTGCAAATATAAATCTCTAAACTTGAATTAAATTTTACAAAGACATTTTACTTTGGTAAATCAATCAAGATTCGGTTCAATTAAACTTAAAGTCAAAGCAGAAATCGAAGAAATTCAATCAGATTTTTTTTACAGAAAGTTTCTCTTAGACAACACATAAAAATCTATTTTTTTAAATAATTAACTGTCACTGTGTCTTAAATTAGTTAAGCGGCGATGCAACTAAAATTAATTAATTTTCGCTGCACTAAAGCACAGATTTTATTGTCAGGAGAAATCCCAGAGAAAGGAAAATTAATAAAAAGCGTTGTGATGGCTCTGAAATCGAGATTTTGTCACGATTAATTTTATCTTATATCTTTTTTGATAGAAAAATACAATGAACTGTTATTTGGTTCGTTTCTTGAGTCGGTGAACGGCAAGAAAACACAAGAATGACTGATGAAACTCTGACAAAGCACACATCCAGAATTGTCGGTCTTTCTAGAGAATTAGGAAGTGTTATTAAAAGAAAATTACATAAAAGTCCCAAAACAGTGAAGCAAAGAAATTGAAGAAGTTAGCTAAATGACGGATGAAAGAACAACACATACAACAGTTCTAGAAAAGTAAAAAAAATAAATAAACAGAAAACAGTTTAAACAAGATAGAAGAAAGAAAAGAATTTCGAAAATGACGATTAGTAAAAAGGAAAGCAAAAGAAAATTCTAGAAAGAATTGAAATACATCGGTTAAAAAAATATTGATGAATGTTTCTAGAAAAAAAAAAAAAAGTTAAAATCAATTAAAAATTTTTTTAACAGAGTTGAAACAAATTTCCCTGTTTAAAGTTCTAAATTTAGCTGTGGTGCATCGCAAAAAAAAATGTTTTTGATAGCTCTTCGATGCTTTTAACTCGAACAAAATGTCCCAATTTCCGGAATGGTCCCGATGTGACTTACACTATCCTATAAACGTATTATATCGACAAATTGTGCTCTGATTAAATCCGGTTTGTGACCGGAAATTAGGGACGGTTTTCAGTCGTTTAAAAATAGAGAAGTTTTCAGCAAAAATAAAAATTGGTTTGGAATTTTTCTCGAAGAGTCGCAGTGTTTGTTGTAATTACCACTGAACATTTTAGCTAATCCATCAAGGGTTGCGTGAGACATCGATACGTCAATGTCGTTCCGGTATTGGGAGAGAAGAAGGTTTGGGAGATTATTTCGACGAGGTTTCAGGAGAAATTTCTTATAGATAGATAGAGAAGATTACTGAAAATTCGGTTATGTTTAATCAATTGAGAAAGTTATAAATATTTATTTAAAAAAGACAAATTTGCGAAGAAATTTACACAGCAAAAATATCAAAACAAAAAAAAGAGAACGTTCTATGTCCTTCAACTTTAGAATAAAATAAGCAAAGCTTGTTTTATAACTTTATTTTGTTGTTGTTTGCCAACAATTAGCAAATTTTATTTAAAATTTTTGCAACTGAACAATTAAAAAAATAATTTTTAGAATAACAAAATAATATTTCAGTCGCGGCCATTTAATATCCTGTATTACCGGTAATTTTACTCTTTTTCATTTAAGTAAAAATTGAGTTATTTTAAAATCTTAGTCAATTAAGAATAGTTTTTATTCGTCATCAATTTCAATAGTCAAATGTGCACCAAGCCAAGCCCTACGTTCCCAGGTCCACAGCACACTAAGACGTCATCTATTTTTAAACGCTCCTTATTTTAGAAAACTCCTGAGATTCGAATATATCAGAAATTGAAAAACTGTTTTGTTATTGCTTTAAATAATGTTCTAGAATATTTTAAACCATCATAATATAAAACTATCTTATCGCGTTATAGAATGTTTTAGAATGTCTGAAAACATTATAAAAATACAACGAAATGGTCCAAGTTATTGTGAAATTGCGAGTTTATTATTACATGAGATAATTCTAGAATTTAGAATTTTAGAATTCTAGATAATGCAGTACAAAAAAATATTCTAGAATGTTTAAGACACTCTGGAATATTTTAAAAAATTCTAGAGTATTCAGTATATCAAAAATTGTGAAATTGTTTTGCTATCGCTTTTATCACATTCTAGAATGTTTCAAACTTTCATAATATAAAACTGTCTTGCTATCGCTTTGTAGAATGTTCTAAAATGTCTGAAAACATATATAAAATACTACAAAACAAAATTATTTTGGAATTTAGAGTTTATTACAAAAAAAGTATTCTAGAATGTTCAGGATAACGTAAAATTGATATTGTAGTACAAAAAATATTCTAGAATGTTTAGGACACCGTAAATATATTTTAGAAAATTTCAGAGACTCCAGTATATCAGAAATTGTAAAATTGATTTCTTATCGCTTTATATCATGTTCTAGAATGTTTAAAACCTTCATAATATGGAACTATTTTGCTAGCGCTTTGTAGAATGTTCTAGAACGTCTAAAAACATTATATGAAATACAACAAAGCAGTCACAATTATTCTGGAATCAAGAATTTATTACAAAAAAAAAATATTCTAGAATGTTCAAGATAACGTAAAGTTGATATTGTAGTACAAAAAAATATTCTAGAATGTTTAAGGCAGTGTAAACATATTTTAAAAAATTTCAGAATTTCCACTATATCAGAAATTGTAAAATTGATTTCTTATTGCTTTATATAATGTTCTAGAAGTTTTAAAATCTTCATAATATAAAACTATCTTGCTATTGCTTTGTAGAATGTTCTAGAATGTTTAAAAACATTATGTAAAATACAACAAAGCAGTCAAAATTATTCTGAAATCAACACGTTATTACAAAGAAAGTATCCTAGAATGTTTAAGACACCGTAAATATATTTTAAAAAATTCCAGAGTATTCAGTATATCAAAAATTGTGAAATTGTTTTGCTATCGCTTTTATCACATTCTAGAATGTTTAAACCTTCATGATGTAAAACTGTCTTGCTCTCGCTGTGTAGAATGTTCTAGAATGTCTGAAAACATTATATAAAATACTACAAAGCAAAATTATTCTAGAATTTAGAGTTTGTTACAACAAAAAATATTCTAGAATGTTCAGGATAACGTAAAATTTATATTGTAGTACAAAAAATATTCTAGAATGTTTAAAACTTTCATAATCTAAAACTGTCTTGCTATTCTTTCGTAGAATGTTCTAGAATGTCTGAAAACATTATATAAAATGCAACAAAGCAGTCAAAATTATTCTGGAATCAAAAATTTATTACAAGAAAAGTATTCTAGAAAGTTTAAAACACCGTGAATATATTTTAGAAAATTCCACAGACTCCAGTATATCAAAAATTGTAAAATTGATTTCTTATCGCTTTATATGATGTTCTAGAATGTTTTAAACCATCATAATATAAAACTATCTTATTGCTTTATAGAATGTTCTAGAATGTCTGAAAACATTATAAAAATACAACGAAATGGTCTAAGTTATTGTGAAATTGCGAGTTTATTACATGAGATAATTCTAGAATTTAGAATTTTAGAATTCTAGATAATGCAGTACAAAAAAATATTCTAGAATGTTTAAGACACCGTAAATATATTTTAAAAAATTCCAGAGTATTCACTATATCAAAAACTGTGAAATTGTTTTGCTATCGCTTTTATCACATTCTAGAATGTTTAAAACCTTCATAATGTAAAACTGGCTTGCTACCGCTTTGTAGAATGTTCTAAAATGTCTGAAAACATATATAAAATACTACAAAACAAAATTATTCTGGAATTTAGAGTTTATTACAAAAAAATATATTCGAGAATGTTTAAAACTTTCATAATCTAAAACTGTCTTGCTATTCTTTTGTAGAATGTTCTAGAATGTCTGAAAACATTATATAAAATACAACAAAGCAGTCAAAATTATTCTGGAATCAAAAATTTATTACAAAAAAAATATTCTAGAATGTTTAAGACACCGTAAATATATTTTAGAAAATTCCAGAGACTCCAGTATATCAGAAATTGTAAAATTGATTTCTTATCGCTTTATATCATGTTCTAGAATGTTTAAAACCTTCATGATATGGAACTATTTTGCTAGCGCTTTGTAGAATGTTCTAGAACGTCTAAAAACATTATACGAAATACAACAAAGCAGTCACAATTATTCTGGAATCAAGAATTTATTACAAAAAAAAATATTCTAGAATGTTCAAGATAACGTAAAGTTGATATTGTAGTACAAAAAAATATTCTAGAATGTTTAAGGCAGTGTAAACATATTTTTAAAAATTTCAGAATTTCCACTATATCAGAAATTGTAAAACTGATTTCTTATTGCTTTATATAATGTTCTAGAAGTTTTAAAATCTTCATAACATAAAACTATCTTGCTATTGCTTTGTAGAATGTTCTAGAATGTCTAAGAACTTTATGTGAAATACAACAAAGCAATCAAGAATATTCTTGAATCAAGAGTTTATTACAAAAAAATATTCTAGAATGTTTAAGACACCGCAAATACATTCTACAAAATTCCGAAAACTCCAGTATCTCAAAAATTGTAAAATTGTTTTGCTATCGCTTTTATCACATTCTAGAATGTTTAAACCTTCATAATGTAAAACTGTCTTGCTATCGCTGTGTAGAATGTTCTAGAATGTCTGAAAACATTATATAAAATACTACAAAACAAAATTATTCTAGAATTTAGAGTTTATTACAAAAAAAATTATTCTAGAATGTTCAGGATAACGTAAAATTCATATTGTAGTACAAAAAATATTCTAAAATGTTTACAGTGTTCTAAACAGTGTTCTAGAATGTCTGAAAACATTATATAAAATACAACAAAGCAATCAAAATTATTCTGGAATCAAAAATTTATTACAAGAAAAGTATTCTAGAATGTTTAAGACACCGTAAATATATTTTAGAAAATTTCAGAGTCTCCAGTATATCAGAAATTGTAAAATTGATTTCTTATCGCTTTATATCATGTTCTAGAATGTTTAAAACCTTCATAATACAGAACTACTTTGCTAGCGCTATGTAGAATGTTCTAGAACGTCTAAAAACTTTATGTGAAATACAACAAAGCAATCAAGATTATTCTTGAATCAAGAGTTTATTACATAAAAATATTCTAGAATGTTTAAAACACCGCAAATACATTTTACAGAATTCCGAAAACTCCAGTATATCAAAAATTGTGAAATTGATTTCTTATCGCTTTATATCACGTTCTAGAATGTTTAAATACTTCATAATATAAAACTGTCTTGCTATCGCTTTCTAGAATGTTCTGAAATGTCTGAAAACATTATGTAGAATACAACAAAGCAATCAAAATTATTCTAGAATCAATAGATATTACAAAAAAATATTCTAGAATGTTCAAAATAAAGTAAATTTTAAAAGCAAAAAATAAAATACTTTAGAAATGTTTAAAATAATGTAAGTTTATTTTAAAATATTAGAGGAACTGCAAATTATCAGAAAATACCTATTTTGTTTCATATAATAGATAAATAAATAATAAATTTTTCATTTAAATATGATTCAGTTAATTAAAAACTAAGATATTTTTAGAGCCTTAATCAATCAATAAACGTTTCTGTTCTTCAAATATTTTATTGTTCTTATTGTTTTCAATTGTTTATTTTTGTAATACGTTAATTTTACTAGTCCATACATAAAATTAACATACAGTATGCTCGTTGAATTTCGAAAAGCTGCAATTCAATCACTTCGAATTTGATTTTCCCCGAGTATTTTAAGCAGACAATCTGATTTTTATCTGATTTCAGATTCCGTCGAGGCTTCAAACAGTTTTTCTCCTGTCTGCCGTTTATTCACGTAAGTCCTGGAGCTTTGACACGACGCGAAGTTTTAACCAGTCGAAGACGTTCCTATTCCGGATCCCCGGACCATAACCGGATTATACGAAACGGTTAGTATTTGAAAAAAAATACCGAATTACATCCCTTTCTCGAAATTTTAGGAAGAAAAGAACTAACCACAACTAAGTGGACATCACAGAGATGACGAGGAGTCAGATTTCAAGGGTGAGTTTACTGAAATTTCTAAGCAGCAAAATTATTAAATAGTCTTACTAAAACTAAAAATATTCCGTTTTGACAAAAATCCTGAATCAGGTCAATTTAAAAAAAAATTAATTAAATAAATTTAATAATAAATAAATGAGCACGTTCGAGAAAACACTCGGACAAGTTAATTAGTATTTTTAGTTGCTCAAACTCAAACCCAGGAGTTATGTAATCATAACGCAGATTTTCTTCGCCGCATTTTTTTTTTTCGGACAAAGCTACGTTTTGCCTGGATTGCACTGTTAATTGTCAGAATTTCTGGTATTGGAGTAGAGAAAATCCAGACTGGATAATTGAAGCACATACTCAGCATCCTCAAAAAGTGTAGATATAAATAATTGATGATAGAAATCATTGGCTCTTTTTTTTGACGAAATTGTTACTGAACAACAATATCTAGAATATCTAAGACATGAAGTTATGCCTGTCTTAATGAAAATGTTTCCTAATAGAAATCATCAAGACTTGCTAAATGATAATATCTGGTTTCAACAAGATGAAGCACCTCCGCACTTTGCTCTTCCTGTTCATGACTTTTTAAGCAACCATGTCCCTGAAAGCAAGAATTAATCAAGCAACCCCCAAAATCTCTAGATCTTACACCCCTTGACCTATTAGAGAATTTTTGTCAAAACAAAATATTTTTAGTTTTAATAAAATTATTTCATAATTTTGCCGCTCACTGTATACGAAATTTAAGTAAACTCCGGATTAAAATTATTTGAGAGATTTTTTAGTGCCCTTAAGAGGGCACACTTTCGGTTATATTGATCGAATAAGATATAGAACGGTGACTTTGGATTATTCCCTAAAAAGAAGTAAGTTTCAAAGGTTGTAAATGGTTTATTTCGTTTTTATAGAGATCGTCTTCTTTACTTTTATTGCGGACTTCGATCCAATGCTAGAGATACGAGACAGTCTTTGATATCTAATGAATTAATGTCTTTGGGAGGTTTCCATAGTTAGAAGGTTTTTTATTTGGTTCAATGAACTGATTTCGTATTAGGCTTTCAAAGATTAAACTATATACAAATCTAAAAAAAATCAAATAAAAAAATTTGGCATTATTATATTTGTTATTAGGACGGTTTTATCTACTCCAAGAAGCTTAAATAAGTATTTAAGGTACCAATTACCGATTTTATTAACTCCAGGATGGTTAAATAACTTGTCGTGTTAATAACCAGCTTTATTTATTAGAAGAAAGTTAAAAAACAATTAGTTGGGACGAAAGCCCCTTTTTAAAAGAATCTACATAGTATATTAAAAAACGGGTTTCATAACATCTGTTTAATTTTTTTTTAAATAGATTTATTACAATACACAATTGCTTTTTATACTAGGTTACTTATTAGTAGAGCTGAGAAAAGTATTGATACTTACAGGAGGTATCGATACCTGCTCAGGTATCGTACACCGATACCGACTGCAATCAGGTATCGAAGTATCAATACTTCCGATATCTCGATATCTCCGATACTTTGATACCTTCGATACCTCGATACCTCCGATACTTCTGATACCTCGATACCTCCGATACCTCGATACTCCGATACCTCCGATACTTCCGATATCTCCGATACTTCGATACCGGCGATACCTTGATAAAGAGTGGCTATAAATTCACTCCTATTTAGAGTGCTTTGGATGTTGGAAACACAAGCTATTTTGTTGAAAACAAACAAATTCACAAGCTATTTAATGCGATATTTATTTATGGCCACCCGATACTTCCGATACCTCCAATACCTCGATATCGCGATACCTCCGATACTTCGATACTTCCCAATACCTCGATATCTCCTATACCTCCGAAACCTCGATACCTCCGATACTTCCGATACCTCGATATCTCTGATACCTCAATACTTCCCGATATCTCCGATACCTCAATACTTCCCGATATCTCGATATCTCCGATACCTCCGAAACCTCGATACCTCCGATACTTCCGATACCTTAGATACCTCAATACTTCCAGATACCTCGATACCTCTGATACCTCCCATACCTCGATACCTCGGATACCTCAATACTGCGATACCTCCGATACCTCGATACTTTCCGGTACCTCAATACTTACGATACCTCGATACTTTGGCAAGTATCGGCACTTTGCAGATATCAATACCCGATACCTAAAAACAGGTATGCTCAGCCATTATTACAGTCAAAAATTATAGAAAGCATAGTCACCTAGATTACATATTGTATGAAAGAATTTAAAAAGCGACGATTAGGAGAAAAAGAAGAGCAAACGAAGATCCTATATAAACAAAAGTCGATTCTAAATTAATAGAAAAGTATTCTAGAAGATGTTAAAAAAAGAAGAACAAAAGAATGTTTTTGAAGAGCATAAAAAGATTCTAAAAGAAGATTCTAGTACAGTTTAAGAAACAAAGTTCCTAAGAAAGAAGAGTATTTCTGGAAAGACGATTGGTAAAACGACCATTAAAAAATTTTAGAAAAAATTGAAAAACGTCGGCCAAAAGAAAAAGCAGAAAAAATCTCTCTAGAAAAACAAAAATGTTTTTAGAAAACAAAAGGTTCTAGTAAAAAAGTTTATAAAAGGAAAAAAGAGGAAAAAATGTTTCTAGAAAAACAAAAAACGATTTAAAAAAGTAAGAAAATATTTTAAAAGATGTCGAAAGAAGTTGGCTAAAAAAGGTCCTGGAAGAGCAAAGAAGATTCTAAAAGAACAAATAAATATTGTCGTATAATTAAAGCACCGGCATTTTAAAAAAAATTAAAAAAATTGGGTAATAACTATTAGTAAATAAAAATAAAAGATCTTAAAGAAATTCTAAAAAAAATTAAAAAGTGTCTCTAAAAATACAAAAAAAGTTTTTATAAGTACTTGAAAAGAACGATTTGAAAAAATAGAAGAGTAATAAAAAAGTTTAAAAAAATAAAAAAGTTTCTCCAAAAGTTTAAATCTGACGAGTAGATAAAATACAAAAAAGACTATAATAATAAAAGACAGTTCTAAAAGAATTAAAAAATATTTTAGATCCTGGCTGAAAAAAAAAACAAAAAGAGATTCTAGAAGAGAAAAAATATTTTAAAAGAACAGAAGATAATTTTGAACGTTTGGAAAAAAAATGACGTCGAGCGGATCACAAAAAGTGCAGAGAATGTTTCTAGAAAAACAAAAAGTTTCTACATAAACTTTAAAAACAATTAAAAAAAAATAGAAGAACAATAATAGATTCCAGAAATATAAAAAAGAATTTCGAAAAGAAAGAGTTTTTTAAAAATGTTAAAATACATTAATTGAAAAAATAAAAACAAAAGTAGGTTCTGGAAGAATAAAAAAATTCTAAAAAAACAAAAAAAAATCCTAGAATTATTTAAGCAAGAGCATTTCTAAAAAAAAGAAGTGACGATTGGTAAAAGAAAAAATAGCAAAAAAAATTCTAGAGAGAATTAAAAGACGTCAATAAAAAGGAAAAAAAGATTTTTATAAAAATAATCGAAGATTCTGAGAAAAGAAAAAAATTTTTTCAAAAAATGGTGGAAAAGATTGTCTGGAAAAAACAAAAAATTCTGAAAAAAGCTTTAAAAAAAAACAAGAAAAATTGAGTACAATTTAAGAAAAGGCATTAAAAAACGTCGATCTAAAAAAAATAGAGCTAATAAGAATGTTCCTGAAAAACCAAAAAAAGTTTCTATAAAAACTTGAAATAACGATTGGGAAATAGAAAAGCATTAAAAAATTATAGAAAAAAAAACGTTCTGAAAGAAGTAAAAGAATATTCTAGAAAATGTTGAAAAAACAAAAAAGTTTCTGAAAGTAAATAAGTCTAAAATTAAAAAAAGGTTCTAGCAAAGTTTAAGCAAAGACGTTTTAAAAAAAGAAATTTGGAAAATGACAATTGTTAAAAAAAATAAAAAATAAGAAAATTCTAGAAGAAACTAAAAGACGTAGATAAAAAAAATTGTATGCTTCTAAATAAAGGGAAAAGGTTCTCCAAAATTTTAAATGAAAGATTCTAAAAAAATAAAAAAGGTTTTCAATGAGTATAAAAACCAACAATTAAAAGAAAGAAAAACCAAGAAAAGCACTAAAAAAATAAGAAACGACTTGGAAAAAAAAATTTTTACTAATTTTGAAGGTTTTCTACTTTAATTTAAGAACAAGCGCCAACATTTTACTAATTTTATGTTAAAAAAAAACACTTTACTAATTTTAAAATCCAGAAACGTAATTTTACTAATTTAAGAAATCATGCAGAAGCCAAGTTTCTTATCAATTTTAATGTCAAGAAAAACAAACGCGACCATGTTTTTACACTTATGAAATCTAGAGGCAACGTTTTACTAATTGTCTACTACATTTTACTAAATTTAAAATGCACAAATAAATAAAAACTAAGAAAACAGAAGTGTTAGAATAATATACTTGTATAATCGTTTGCGAAATTTAATTTCAAGACCGTTTCGTGTTACAACTCGGTCTACGACCAAGTTGGTAACTTTAATATTTCAAATGACTGTATTTTTTTTCTTTTCAGGGACCATTCGCATGAACTACATGACTCGTCCCAGCCCCACATCGTCAACCAACACTTGCTATTCGAACCTCCCGGACGAGTTGGGCTACCACCGTAATGTGGATTCACGCCGGTGGAAAAACGACGAATTGCGTTCAGTTTCCTGACAAAAACAGCTTCCAACCGACGAGAAAAACTCAATTCGGCAACGTCATACGTGGATCTAGTGCCAAACCTCGCGCTCCACAAGGCAATTGCCTTGGACGCGCGAGGAAACCGTCGACGAAGTTGATAAAGGCGTTAGTGAAACGCAAATGTAGAGGGAATGGCTGTGAGAGATATCCTGCGGGCACTAATTTTTTTTTGATACACAGGGTATATTACGTGGTAATTATGACATATCGTGGAATGTTGTTTAGGGTTGCCAGTTTTTCTTTTTTTTGTTTATATAAAAAACGTTCGCCAAAAAAAAATAATTCCTTTATATTCTTCTTTTTCTCTTTCAGCATTTTTTTTGTTCACTATTTTTCAAGCTCCTTTAGAATTGTTTCTTGTCCTTCTGGAACTTTCTTTCTTTTTTTTCTAATCGTCCTTTCTCGAATTCTTCTTTATCTTGTAACTGTCGTTTTCAAAATCTTCTTTTGCTCTTCCAAAACTGTTTCTTGTATTCCCAAAACCTTCTTTTGTTGTTCTTTATCTTCTAATCGATATATAGTGTGTCCTCGGATGGATTTTAAAAGAGGAAAAAATTTCTTATTTTTGATTTGTCAGAAAATTTCACTCTTGTTGATTACTTTTTACTTATTTATTACTTACTTACTTTTACTTATTACAAATTACCTTTTATTTAACTCGAAGAGTTCTCGAGAAAATATCATTTTATTGCTAGAAAATTTCTACAAAAACTTTAAAACGATAGAAAAGTAATGACAAATTCTAGAAAAATAAAAAGTTTTTTGAAAAAATTGAAAACCAACGATTAGAAGAAAAAGAAGAGCAAGGAAAGACCAAAAAACAAAAACAAAAAATAATTATAAAAGAAGTAAAAGAAGATTCTAGAAGATATATAAAAATGTTGGTTGAAAAAAAATCAAGAACCAAAAATGATTTTGGAAGAGCAAAGAGAAGGAAAAATTCTAAAGGAAATAAAAGAAAATTCTAGTAAAGTTAAGCAGCAAAGTTTGTAAGAAAGAAAATACATAATTTCGAAAATATAAAAAACGAGAATAGAAGAAAGAGCAAAGAATACTTCTACAAGAACAGAAAATGTTTTAGAAGGTTTTAGAAACCTTTTAAAACAAAAAATAAATTTAAAAAAATGTAAAAGGATGTTCTAGAAGATGTTAGCTGAAAAAATAGAGTAAAAAAAAAGTTTAAAAGAGCGAAATAACATTCTAAAAAAAATTGAAATAATTTAAACAATGGCATTTGGAAGAATGAAAAGAATTTCGGAAATAACGGTTAATGAAAAAAGAACATAACAAAATTCTTAAAAAAATTGAAAGACGTCGAGCAGACGAGAAAAAAGAACAAACAAGCATGTTTCTAGAAAAACAAAAAAAGGTTTCTAAAACAACGCATTGAAAAAATAGAGGAGTAGTAGAAGATTTTAAAAGATAAAAAAAAGTTTTAAAAAAGTTTAAAAACTGACAATTAGATAATAAAAAAGCGACAAATACTGGAAAAACAAAAAAGTGAAAGAATCTTCTAGATGTTGGTTGAAAAAAAAAGAGAACAAAAAGAGATTCTGAAAGAGAAAAATGATTCTAAAAGCATAAAAGAAGTCTCTAATACAGTTTAAGCAACGACGTTTGGGGAAAAAAAGTAAATAACAATTTGTAAAGAAGAAAAAACAAAAAAAATTTAGACGAAATTGAAAGACACCACCGGAAGGAAAAAAAAAGAACAAGAAGGAATGTTTCTAACAAAAACAAAAAGTTTAAAACAATGATTTCAAAGATAGAAGAGTAATAAAAGATTCAAAAAACATTAATTTTTTTTTAGAAAAGATTGAAAACCGACGACTAGAAAAGAAAGAAGAGCTAATAAAAACCCTAAAAAACAGAAAACGATTTTAAAGAAGTAAAAGAAGAAAGGAAAGTAAAAGAAGTAAAGAATAAATAAATCATATTTTAAAAGAACAAAAATAGATTCTAGAACTTAAACTGTTCAACGGCAATGGAAAGAAAAAAAATCTCGAAAATGACGACTTGCAAAAAAAATAAAAGAACATCATAAAAAGATTCTAGAAGGATTGAAAGACGTCGATTGGAAAAGAAAAATAGCAAGTTAAAAAAAAACTTCAAAAATGTAAAAGTTAACAATTGGAAGAGACAGAAAAATAAAGAAAGATTCTAGAAAAATACACTTTTTAGAAGAGTTTAAAAACCGAAGATTGGAAGAAAAAAAGAGCAAAGAAAAACCCTAGAAAAATAAGAGACGATTTTGAAAAAAGAAAAAAGCAAAAGAGTATTCAAATAAACGTTAAAAAATGTCTAAAAAACAGAGAAAGCTTCTAAAAGACCAAAAAAAGATTCTAAAAAAAAACAAAAGAGATTCTACTATAATTTGAGCAAATAACGAAAGAAGAAACTAGAGAAAAAAATAAATACAATAATACTAAACAAAGCGGAAAAAGCTTACAGAATCACTGTAATAAACAAACAAATAGAAAAAAAATCAAATAAAAAATAATATTTCAAACTATGTACTAAGCACTAGGCTAATTTATTCCTCTAACATTAAAAGCCGAAAGCAAAATTTTACTCGTTTTCAAATCCGGAGGCATTATTTTACTAATTTTAGAAGCCGAAGTCGATATTTTACTAATTTTGAAATGTACGGATAGGTAAAAAATGAAAAAAAGAAACAAAATTTTTAAAACTTTATAGACCATTTCCAAGCAAAAATCCAGAAATTTGACTTCTTCTAAAGCATTTTCTAAACTTTGTCTGAGTTGCAATTTAATGGTAAAATTTTGTTCTTCTTGAAGATTCTTTGAAGATTTACTTATCCCAGATTGTATTGCTACCTTTCTTAAAGACAACCTTAAAGCTTCTCTTGCGGAATGAACGCCAAGAACTGAAGCAGCATCGTCTTCATTGAACTGAACTGAAGAAAAATGATATCTCGAGAACCATTAGAGTTAAATAAAAAGTAATTGGTGTTTTGAAGGTTTGAAAACAAGCACCAAAGATCAACAAAAGTAAAATTTTCCGAAAAATCAAAAATTAAAAAACTGTCTTTTGAAAAAATGGACGATTGGCAACCCTGTATTGTATGAAGTGTCGTTTATAAAACTAGAAATTAGGTTTAGATTTGTAGATTTAGGAAACAATGACGACTGTCCTAGTAGATGGCAAATCATCTGTCGGGAAAACACAAACGCTTTGAAGTTTAAGCCATTCATACAGCTTTAATTGTATTCCTTTCATTCCCAAAAACCCAAATTTCAGATTTACAGTGTTCCAAAATTGTGACTTAACTTTAAAAAAACCTTTTGACAGCTAAAATTCCCAAACGATTTTCTTGCCAACCTAAAGTAACCAAAACCGAAATAATTTTGGAACACTCTAGATATATAAAAAATCGAATGTGTATATTACCTAAATAAGAAACGACACTGTGTGACCAAATATGTGATATAATTAGAATAAAAAACTAATTTATTTTCCTTGTACATAACTTGTAAATGGTAATTTTGTGTATAACTGTTGTAAATAATTAGATGTAAAAAAAATATTATATAAACCTGGCACTATACTCGATTTAAGATGTATTCAAATTAAAATAAAACATATATTAAATGTATTTACACTTATTTATCTACATTTTGCAAAATCAACATCAATTTTAACAATTTTCGAGATTTCTTCCTGCAATAACTGATGTAAAGTCTTCCCATCATGTCTATAGACCCAACTAGAGTCCTCCACTACAAAATCATATCTTTTAGGGCCTGAGACTGGTGAGCTTAACCAAATTTGCCGATTTGGTGACTGTCTATTAATTACATAAGTGCCAAATTCCGGCCCTAAATTCACTGTTAAAACCCCACTCTAAAAAAAAAAACAAAGAAAATTTGTGTTGTGTTTTACGTCCATTATTTAGATTTAACAAAAATTAATAGAAAAGTAGAGAGGGCAATAAAAGACGTTTCATATAGCCGACGTTTCGAGCATTTTTGGCTCTTTCTCAAGGCTGAAAATCTTTAATTTAGGGCTCAGAAATAATGATTAGTACCAATGTATTTCTGAGCCCTAAATTAAAGGTTTTCAGCCTTGAGAAAGAGCCAAAAAAGGCTCAAAACGTCGGCTATATAAAAAGTCCCTGCCCTCTCCACTTTCCTATTAATTTTTGTTAAATCAAAGAAAATCTTGATTTCTTACACTATATGCCACATCTGCCGATTTTAAATTATCAGACTCTTCAACAATATGCTCAAAATATTCAGTCAAAGACTCCAAAGTTTCGTTACAAGCTTTTTCAAAATCATAAGGAGGCTGCCTTGAACATAACCTATAAATTGGAGTAAAAGAATTCCTAACACTTGTGGAGGCTAAAAATTTGTAAAAAGGACTGTAATTGTCTGAGTATCTGACACGTTTTAAGGGGGCTGCTAGGGTACAAACACGAAGACAGGATCGAAACATTTTTGAGGTTATGTCAATGTTTACATGTGAGGTTATGTAACTGTCAAAAAAAAAATATGCATTTTTTATTATATAAATTAAACTGGGGCACAATAGTGAGTATCTAAATTGAAAAATTTTATATAAAACGTAATTAATACGTGCAAAATTTACTTTAATATAATTATAATTAATTTTAAATTTTGGTTATGTATGCAACCAACAATGCACGCATTAATTTTTTTTTTTTGTCACAAATTTAAAAAAATTTGGTTTATTATTTGAAATAGTAGTTTACGTAATACGATGATTCATTATTTTTTTAAATATTGTTTACATTTTGTTTTTTGTATTAAATATAAAAGTGAACCGGTGTTACATTATAATGACATAACAATGGACATTTATTGCGTTTTTTTCTTTAAATTCGTAGATTTCTCTTTGTTTTATAGTCAGTGTTCGACCAACTTGAAGACAAGACGCAGCTACTGTTGGCGTTGTGAAGATAAGTATTTTTATTTATAATATTCAGGTTTTATTTAAATTATTTTCACGTTAATACTTATCAAAATAACAAAAACAACAGAAATATACTCTGTATATATACCAGACTATAATGAGACTTGTGCTGAATAAGGATTCTGGGTGATAATTATAAAAATAAATATAAGAACCCCTAGCAAATATTCAAATGATAAGCTTTAGAAACGAATATTTAGTTTACCAACAAAACTTAATAGCAAATTTGTGGAATTAAAACTTATTTTATTTGCATTATAGGTACTCGTACTTAATATAAGACTTATAAAGTCAAAAACTTAAAATTACTTTTATGATGACTCGAAAATTTGTTTGCTCATATCTACTAATCCTTGGATAACTCAAACATATCCTGTTCCAGTGGCTTAGAAATCCAATTCCCTAAACCCGCTTTACCAAACGCTTCATACAAGTTTCCTTTAGCAACCTAAAAACCACATACAACATACAATATTTCTCCCAAAACCTTTTTACCTTATACGACGTAACAGCTTCTTTAACATCGCAATACAAATTCGGTAAATTTTTTTCAATTTCAGTCATACTCGATATTTTCCCAACCAATTGTACAAATCTCTTCATTAACTGTACTTTACAAACTTTCGAAAACCCATTTTCCGGTTTTCCATTTGTTGTATTAACAATCTCTGGTTCGGTATCCCCAGATGTCCAAATAACAGCAAAATTTGGTGCTTTTTTAGGCTGACGAGTCTCACTTGAAGTCAATAAATACATAGACGGCCGGTTTAGAAGAAACGGAGGCGGTAAACCCTGCACTGTATTCTCTATCCTCCCGCAAAGTGCCCTAAAAAATTTTTTTTGGTCCCTGCTCTGGCGCCAAAAAAATTCCTCACCTATACAAATGTGTTTCTCGCATTAAGCTCCCCAAAACCAGTGATTTAAGATAAACCGGTTCGATAAAATGTGAGAGGAGCGCCCCCTGCATCCCTACAATATTCCACCGGCAGATTTTATCCGAACACGACATTGTTAATAATCTCTCCCCTTGTAAAATCCCATCCCAGGTCTGTATCGAACTTCCACTCGCTTTCACAGGAATTGTACCTTCTCCCGATTCGATTTTCGTCCTGAGTTGCCCGCGGGAACACCGATTTGGGTGTTTATCCACAACTTCACCGTCTTCATGCGGACTAAAAATTCGAGCATCTCCACAAGGTGCTGTGTTTATATACAAGTGAAACTCTAAACCGTCTCGTAACTTATATCCTTTGCCTTCTTCCCTTGGGATAAATATAGATTTTTCCGGCTGGGAATTTGCAATAAGAGAGAGTTGGTCGTAGAAGAAGTTCATTAAGCAACGACGTGATAAGATTTCGGCATGCATATCGTTAAGAGATAAGCCATTCATACTCATATGTTCACCAGAAACACATTTCGTACCGGTTGTTACCGAAATTATCTCAGTTTCTTGTGGATTATCGTTACGAGTCATTACAATACCAGCGAGGACTTTCCGTTTCGAGTGAATTGAGTCATTCAGCATGAGAGTGGTAAATTTGTCTTGAATTAATCTGAGAAGAAAAATTTTTTTTAGTTATTTACGCCGCAAGTTTTGTAAATAAGACTAATTGCAGGCAAACCGCATACAACGTTTTATATCCTCTCAACAATAATTAAATAACACACTTCTATCGCTGTTGATTCGCTCGTGCTAGTCGCTCTGTTTCAGATGAGTCAGATTCTGAGAATAATGACGTAAATTTCCAGAGTACACAATATCTTATCAGCAAGATCACAAGCAAGGCGAGAAAACGAGGAAAAGGCGCAGTCAGCAGTAAAAGATGGAAGATGAATTAAATTTTCTAAAATAAAGTCCACAAAACAATGTTTTTATCTCTAATTGTTTAGGTTCTAGAGACGTATTTATAAAAAATAGAGACTTATTTAAATTAAAAACAAGAAACGATACAAATTAACAAAAATTCTGACAAATATTGAAGATGTTTAATACTTTTTCATCTTTAAGTGTCTCTAAAACCTAAACTACTAGAGATAAAAATATTGCCTCAAAGAATTTATTATACAAAAATTAATTATCTACAGTTTTTTCCTCTAATATTTTTTTGTACCTTCAACCGTTTGCGCAGAATTTTAAAATAAAGCCATTCCTGTACAAACTTCACACTTACAAAATATTCTTTAAAATAACGTTTATTTAATACAAATATTAGAAATTTAATTAGTAAATCCTGTCTTGGATATTTTAATTCTCATCCGGGCCAGTAAGCTAGTTCTCCTTTCTATTATTTTTCTTTGTACTGTTCTTATTTCTTAATTATTGTAGTAATATTTTCTTTATTTTTTTTTATTGTACTTACTTCTTAGTCCTAAACCTTTTACGCTAATATTAAACTGTTAAAGCTGAGCCATTACTAACTCTATCTATCCATCTTGTTCATAATCTTCTAATTATTGTTATTCTAATCATTTTTTTACTACTTTTGTTTGTATCTCCTCTCTTTCTTAGAATTGTCTTCAACATGTTGTAGAAGCTCCCACTGTTAAAATTCTTTCATTTTTCCATTTTCTTCTATAATTGCTCAATACTTAAAACGATGTTTCTCCTTCTGCCTACATTGAGACAACCGTTTCTCTATTTGGCCCTCAGACCTTTTGTGGAAGCTGAGAAACCATTACAAAAATATTCCAGTGATCAAAAAGGTTAGTAACAGTAGAAAGTTAGAACATCTGAGTGACTTTCCGATGAGTAAAAGAACTCTAGATCGACTCAATATACCCGAAAAAAGTAATAATAGGTCTTTAAGGCTAGCCACCCTACCGTTCTTGTATGTAATTGGTTAATTAAAATAGAAGCTGCGTCTATTTTACCCTTTGTAAGGCCTGTTTGTGAGAAACTACTATACTAGAATATTTATTAACAAAAAATTTTTTTTACATAGTCTAATAGGCTAATTTCAAGTTGAGATAATACCAGTGGTATTGCAAATTTTAATACATTACCGAATTCTTTTAATTTTCCATAGAAACGAAAATACTATCAATATAATTTGAAATTAGCTCATATCTATCAACTTACCAAAATCCTGGGTTTAAGAAAACAAAAATAAGCAAAACTAAACTACTTAGCTCAAACTAAGAGTGCTTTAAGAAACATACTTAGCTGGAATACAAAGGCACTATTTTTGTTTTAAGCCCTAGGTTCTGAAGCTTTAAGAAAATTTAAATAAGGTAATACTGCACTTACCTGCCAATTAAATCAGCACGTTCTTGTTCTTCAACTAAAACACTTCTGTTCTTACAATCATCTGAACTAGTTTTTAGTTTAAGTTTAGTCAAAGCGGCTGTAGCTGCTGCAGTTTTCGCCATTTTTTTACTCGAACCTAAGAGACAAACTAAAATATAAAAAAAACAACAATTTTTTTTTTACCAGTTCCATAAAACTTCTCATCTCCTACAGTTGCAGTAACTTTAAATCTAGAATAAGCAGTCCCATCTTCTACACAATTATAAATAACATTAGGATAAAGCTCATTTAACATCATAACTGGTCCTTTAATCATTTTTCTTTTTGTTAATGCATCTCTTTTATTTGGATCATAAGCATCACTTGTAAAATCAAAACTAACACCATCAAGACCAACAGCGTATGCCATATTTGTGTTATTTGGTAGCTGAATAAATGATTTTAAAGCTTGTTCGGCTGCTTTACACTTAGCTAGTTTTTTTGAACCTCCAGTACCGTAATAAGTCTGACCGTCTACTTCTACAGCTACTTTAAATATGGGAGCATGTGAAGGACCAGTTTGTTCAAGAAAATTGTATTTTAAACCGACTCTAAGCTCGTTTAAAACTGATACAGGGTTCTTATCAGTTATCAATGACGGGTCCAATTTAAGTCTTTTCGGTTCGGGGGTTGCCAGTTCTCCTACAATAAGTAAGTTGGTTTGAATTTCGCGCCATTTTACATGACGATTTTCAAAACCAATATTGCCAGGTCTAAGAATTTTTTCCCGAAATTACAAATTTTCAGTTCAGAACGGTTCAAAATTGAGCTGCACATGCGTAGTAGAGATGTAGTAATCCAAAATTCTCTATTACGCATGCTCAGTTCAATTTCGAATTGTATTGAACTAGAGAATACCATGTATTTCGAAACTTTTTTAGCCTTTGAGAAATTTCGATAAAACACACCGTCTTGGATGCCAACTGAAAAAACCGAAATGATACTTATTGTTAGAGAGAGCATCAAAAAAAAAATTCGTTGTAAAATATAATATTTCATAAAAATCAATAAAGTAGTTAAAAATAAAAAATGAATTTTAATATCATGGCCTACTAAGATAAATATCTAATTTTGGCGCCCTCTAGCCCCTAAATGGCGTAACTTAAGAGACAGATAAGTTACCTTAAATCTGTTCAATTTGGCCTTATTAGAACGTATTTCTGGGGCAGTTTAAATATGTTTAGGGATTCTTAGAGAGTCTTGTCGACAAATCTAGGGCTCATAACAATAAATCACCTGGCAACACTGAGGACCAACAAAGGAATCAATTTTTTTTATTTTTTTTTTAATAATAACGTCCAATTTACAACATTTTGTGTTGTTTGTCTATTATTACTGTTATTAAATACAGAAAATGCATGTTTTTTACCTGAAGCCGTCCGTTTGATTGCGGACTGTGGCCCTGAAGGTTTTTCGGAATCGTTAGCCATTTTCATAAATTATAAAATTTTATTATAAACGTAAAAGTTTACCCACCCTTCGACAGGTGGGTATTAATTAACACACAAACAATACTTTCAAATAAAAAATAAAGCGAAAAAGATTGATTTTGCTATCTTCGGATAAGATAGCCTACAAAACACAAACAACGATCTGTCAAATTTTGACAGCAGTGACAGCGCCCTCTACCGAGCCGTAGAGTAAAATTTACAGTGGACCTGACAAGTTTTGCAAATTTCTAAAAAAAATGTTAAAAAACAAGCAAAATTCTTTTATTTTTTATACAACTACTGAGATAACAATTCAAGCATACTTAAAAAAAAATAAAACAAGAACAAGCATACCCCTGATTTTGGCTTTATTTACATCTCACAACACACTCAAAAAAAGATTCTCTATTATTTTAAATTAAAAGGCTTTCGTTCTGTAAAGAAATTTTTAAGGACAAAAACTTGTCCCACTGCTATTGTAATAACAGCAACAGTTTCCAAAATCGACCACCATAACACTCTCTCATTTAAATCCTCTGCTCTTTTACGTCCTTGCGCCTCCCTTAATCTGTGGTGGGTTTGGAAATCAAGAATTGTTGTTAAAGCTTTATGAAGGTCCTGAGCTGACGACTCCATCTAAAACATTAAATTATACTATTAAAACACACAAAGCGGCATTTTACTTGTGTTAAAGCAGTGACATGCTCGCCAAGCCCTGGTAAGGGCTGTTCCTCCCCCACTTGAAAATCCATATAGACCAACTTATGTGAAAATGTCGAAAATTCATTACTGAAGCACACAACGTAAATTCCTGTATCTGTAGATGTAAAAGTGTGTGAATCAAATTGCATTTTAATCTGTTTGTAAATAACTTGTCCTTTAGGGTCTTGTAAAGTTACATCGACGTCATACTGGCCCCCAGTCACTACCTAAAATAAAAAAATAAGACACAAATTGTAAATAATTAAATATCTACTTGAAATTCTAGTGTAACAGTAGTGTTCTTTTTAATTTCTTGATGAAAACACTCTTTGGCACTGTCAGGTAATTCAAAAGTCAATTCAGTGGCGAAACTTGTGGAAGTTAATATAACTAAAATAAATACACATTGATGGGGATACATTATGGGGGCGGTTTGCGGCACACGAACAACTATTTCTTTATCAAAAGACTTCTTTAATTGGATCAAACATTTCACATAACCTAACGTGGCAGAATTCGTTTGACAGGTAGGTAGTTCAGGAGAGTGACGTGCTGACGTAACAAGTGGCGCCACTGGTATTGCTGGTTGCATCACTTTTTTATTTATAAATACAGGCTGATTTTATTTGTTCCCGCCCAAAACTCCAAAAATAGGCAACACATTATACTTTAAAAATTTAATTTTCAAAATTAAGGCATAGAGAGTTCTAGATTAATGTCAACATTGTTGACAATACTTTTGACAGTGCTTTCAGAGTCAGTTCATTTGAATCATTTGTAGCCACATTAATTAATTAATTAAATTGTTTATCGTTTGTATAACGTGTTGCCTATTTTTACAATTTCGGGCGGAAACATCATCCTGTATTTATAATATTACATATTTAAATAAATAAATTATTAATTTGATTATCTAGTTTTAATAACGTTACTACATTGCTACTATTTATTTAACAAAATTATATAATTTTATTACAATTGTGTGTATTGTTGGTTTGCTTAACAAAACCTCTATGCATTATCTCACGAATATTGCTGTGAGAAGCACAGAACACGTGAGAAGCAGGACAAGTCATACCAACCTCTAAAAACACATTACTTTAATAAAAGGCAAACACCCCAAAACCAGTCTCAAGCTTCCTGGCTTTGTAAAAAATTAAAAAAAAAACTATTGCCTCCAGCTTCCGAAATTAGTGTTACCTCATATATGTAAAATTAGAAAAAAAACACTACTTTTGTTCTTATTAATTTAAAAATTAAAATAAAATATCATTTCTAGTTATTAAAAGTCAAAGAAGTAGATCAGTAAATTTCAAAATTAGTAAAATGTAGTCCCTAATCCTCTATTTTAATGTCACTTTTAAACAATATTTTTAATTAAAAACAGACAAAAAACAAAGCTTCCGTATATTATTTCTAATATTACTTCTAGTTGCTAAAATTAATTAAATAATATTTCTGTATTTCAAAATTAGTAAAATACTGTCTCTAGCTCTCTAAATGTTGCTTTGTTTTATGATACAATTACTAAAATGTTGCCTCCTGTTTCAAAAATTAGTAGAATATTGCTTCTGAAAATCTTAATTAGAAAAATTTTGGTTTCTGCTTTTAAAATTAGTAAATTATGTCTTTGTATTTCAAAATATAAATAAATTGTTGCTTCAGACTTCTAATTCTAAATTAGTAAAATTTTAACTCAAACTTTTAAAATTAGTCAAATTTGCATTGTTATCACTATGCAGTCACTAAATGTCGTCTTCTGCTTAAAAAATTAGTAAAACATTGCTTTTAATATCTATAATTAGTAAAATTTTGCTTCCTGCTTATAAAACTATACTTTTATTAAATTAAATACATATTGAAAATACCGTCTCTGTTCTTTAAAATAGTAAAGTTATGTATCCGTATTTAGTAAAGAATAAAAATAATAAAAAATTATTTATCTAAATTAGTAAAATGTCAATTCTGACATTGAAAATTAGTAAATTTGCTTTAATAATTTTTCAATTAATAAAATGTCGCCTCCCGCTTTCAAAATTAAAAAAAATGTTACTTTCAAATATTTATTAAATAAAAAATTAATTAGTTTAATAAATAATTATTTATATAAAGTTAAAATTATTGTTAAAATTAGTACCACTATATCTCTGTATTTTAAAATTAGTAAAATTCCGCCTACAAATCTCAAAATTATTAAAATGTTGCTTTTGACTAATAAAGTTAGAATAATATACACCTTCTGCTTCAAAAATTAAATCAATATTACCCTTGTTAACTCGTATATTTTTTTTATCTACAAAAGAGTAAAAAAACGTCACATCTAGCTTTAAAAAATAATAAAAAACCTATTGCTTCTGATTTTTAAAATTAGTAGAATGTTGCATCCAACTTATAAACTTGCAAAAATAATGTTATTTTTTATCTTTTCCACTTCTAAAATTAATCTCTAAAACTATATCTCCGTATTTCAAAATTAATAAATATTGCTTCTGATTTATAAATTAGTAAAGTGTTGCTTTGTTGTATTTTACAATTACTAGAATGACACCACCAGATTTCTAGTTTTCGAGTTTTGTAAAATGTCGTTTCTGGCTTTTAAAATTAGTAAAATGTTGCTTCGGACATATACAATTACAAAAATAATGTTACGTTTGAAAACCATTAATTCCTGAACAATCTAGGCTCTTTTGCTTTATTTCAAATAACTTTTTAAACTTTTTAGAACATATTTTAGAGCTGTAACAAAACAATTTTTTTTGATTAATTGAAGCTTCTAGAATTTTCTTTTAAACATTCTAGAATATTATTCCGTACCGCACTGTAGAATTCCCGTTGTCTTAAACATTCTAGAATTTTTTGTGTAAAAACTATCAATTTCTGAACAATGGAGGCTCTATTGATTTATTTCAAATAATGTTTTAAATAACTTAGAACATTCTTTAGAGCGGTAATAAAACAATATAAAAGAATTATAAACTTGGGGCTTTTAGATTTTTTTCTAAACATTCTAGAATATTTTCTCGTACCGCACTATTGAATTTACGTTGTCTTAAACATTGTAGAATTTTCTTATGTAAAAACTATCAATTTCTGAACAATCTAGGCTCTTTTGCTTTATTTCAAATAAGGTTTCAAACATTCTATAACAAAATTTTTGATAAATTGAAATCTTTCTAATTTTTTCTAAACATTCTAGAATATTATCCCGTACTAAACTGTAGAATTTACGTTGTTTTAAATATTCTAGAATTTTTTATGTAAGAGTTATCAATTCGAGATCAATCTAGATTATTTTGCTTTATTTTAAATAATGTTTTAATCATTCTAAAACATTCTTTGGAGCGAACAAAACAATATTTTTTTGTATAATTGACGCTTCTAGAATTTTATTCTAAACATTCTAGAATATTCTCCAGCACCGCACTGTAGAATTTACATTGTCTTGAACATTCTAAAAATTTTTTTGTAAAAACTATATAATATATTAGTTCCTGAACAATTTAGGCTTTTCTGGCTGTAAAAATACAAGGCACTCAGTTAAAAAAACAAAACTTTCTTTTTTTTTTGGTATTTTCAGAGGCCCAAAACAAATATTTTGCCCTAGATACGGCACTGAATAAATATCTAGCTTAAATAACTAAAATCTTTGTTTTGTCAATATAGTTTCTGCTCAAAGATGACCTTCTTGGTCTTATACCTACGTGTTTCATTTTTTTGTACCACTCGTTATTACTCTAATGAGAACGAAAATGTGCTGACTTTGCGCTTAATTGATTGAGCAAAACTATCAAAAATAAAACAGACCAAATCACGCTCTAACTTAAAAATTTTCGTTGTGAACGTAAAAATACAAAGCACTCAGTTAAAAAAACAGAAATTTCTGTTTTTCTTGTCAAACATTCGCCAGACGCGATCGACTTGAAAACAAACATTTCAGGAAAAAATCAAATTGACTGACTGTGATTTCAACTGAATAAAAGTCGTATAATGAGCCCAAAGAACAAAAATAACTGCGAGTAAACAATCCCAGAATAACTGCCAGATCAATTTCTCATCGATCGACGCAAATTTCCTTCTCAACTTTTTAGTGGAAAACTGTCGAACACACAATGGAAACGAGAGATAAAGCAGATCGCATTCATCATGAAAATTACATCAAGTGAGATTTAGGACAGCTTTTGTTGAAGTCGTGAAGCTTTACACCTCATTATACATTTTTTTTTGTTCTAATGGGCTAATTTCAAGTTGAGATAATACCAGTATTATCATCGTTTCTATAAAAAGTTCTATGATTGGTTGTTGCCATAAAAAAATATTAAAATTTGCGATACTACCGATAGTATCTCAACTTGAAATTAGCCTATTAGAGATACGAATTAAAAAATCAGATTAAAATAAAACTCTGGTAGTAAAGCAATTTCGAAATTGTGTTTGTCTCAACAGATAAGAAAAAAATATTTTTCAGGTGAAACTCCGGGTTTTGGTGTGACCGCATTTAGCGCCATCCCGGATCGAAACGGCATTTTGTCGAACTATCGCAGCATCCCAGCTCCAAATTCATTTCACACCTACCACCACTAAACTGTGTTTATGTGTTGATATCTCCGTGCTAAAAAATCAGTGATTTTTATAAACAAATCTGAGAAAATAATTATTATGCGGTCATTAACACGGTGCTTGGAATTACAGTGATAAGGGCTGATTTCGATTTTATGTAAGTTTGGTTTTTTGCATCAAAAAAATATTTGTTTTATTAAAAATAGAATATTTTAATTTTAAAATTTTTTTTTTGAAAAAAATACAGTTTTTAAGGGACTAAAAATAACATTATGATTTCTTTCAGAAAAGATATTAAATAAATTTATGACGGATGCAAATCACGCATAAAATGTTTATTTGGGGAGTTTGATCGTAAAAGGTTCAATAAATGTGTCATTTTAATTTATTGCTAAAGGTGGGAGATGAATTTTCAATATTTGTGACGATTTATTTTTAGCTAAAAAATTTTTAAACAAAAATTTCATTTTCTAATACAAAAAAGATTGTGAATTTTCTTAGGATTTTGAGTAGACAGAGAAAAATATACGTAATTGTTTAATATTAGCTGTAATTTATTGATTTATATTTTTTTTTTTGAGGTGAATTAAATCAACCGAGTATCAGGTGTGCATATCCTCAAACTAATTACAACTTCTCTAAGTATCAGATTTTAAATTTAAAAAAAAAATGTAATTTATAGAGAAAACTACAATAAATCTATTTAAAAAAACTGATTATTTTGATTGTTAATTTACGAAAAAATGCCTTTAAAATTTTTGAAAAATATACAAAAATAAATTAGTACAGTAATGCCCTAAAATATTATTAAGTCTTGTAAAAAAAATATTGTAAATATTGCTTCGTTTTTTAGATTTTGTAAAATATCTAGTTTAAAAATTTTCTCCGACCCTCTAAAATAAACAAAAATTTTGCTTTTGTATTTATTAATTTATACATTAATAAAAAATATATTTCTCGCCTTATAAAATAAGTCAAATACAGTCTTCAATTTTTAAAACTAAAAAACAATTCTGTATGTATTTTGATTGTTACCTTTGGCTTCCAAAATTAGTAAAATATCGTCACCGCCATCTAGTTTATAAACGCACTGATTCAAAAATTAGAAAGATACAAAAATAGTTTCTAAAATTAATAAAACTACGTTTTCAGGTTTTAAAATTAGTAAAATTTTGCCTCTGACTATTAATCAAGAAACTGAAAATACATATAACTGAAAACATGATAAACCTGAAAATAAACTGTACAGAAAAGAATTTTAAAAGACTAAAAAACTAAGAAAGTCATGTACAAAAAAAACTGAAAAACTTTTAAGAAAATAGAGAACTGAAAAACTAGGAATCTAAGCAACTAGAAACTTGCTAAAAACTGTAAAAACTAGAACTGTAAAAACTGAAAAACTAATAAGATTTGAAGCTAAAATTTAAGAGACTAAAAAACTGAAAAATGAAATTATCTACAAAAACTTAGAAACTATTGCTGGACTTCTAAATCACTACGCTACTCCATCGGGGTAGCGCAAAGTTAAGTCATAATATAAAAAGTATAGGAAAGTTACGACGTTGCCCCTAGCAACTCAAATTACACCGGCGTAAATTTGATTTAGAATTAGGCCCTAAGAAACTGAAAATCCATAGAACTGAGGACATAAAAATCCTGAAAATAAACAATAGCTATACCGAAAAATTCTAAAAAAATAAAAAAACCAATAACTATTAAGATATTAAATAGTTTAATATTTAAAAAAATATATGACGTTTTTAGAATTTATTTATTACAAATTAGTAAAATTAAAACGTCTGCTTTTAAAATTACAAAAATATATTTTTGTATTTATCAATTCAAGCATTAAAAAAAATCTATTCCCCGGTTTATAAAATTAGTAATCTACAGTCCCTTTTAAAACTACGAAAACAATGCCGTATTAGCGTGTTACCTGCTATTTTCAATATTAATATAAAAATGTTTTTGTTCTATTCATTTAAATATTAGTAAACAATATTAATTTTGGCTTTTAATGTTAGTAAAATATTGCCATCACATTTCAAATTATAAATTTACAGACTGAACTGATTTACTCTGACTAATTAAAAAAAATGGTTTTTTTTAGATTAATTTTTTAAAAAATTTGTAAAATTAAAAGCGCTTGCTTTTAAAATTACAAAAATGTCCCCTTCGACCCCTCACATTAAGATCGTTGTTGTATTTATTGTAAAAACTACTTCAAATATAGACGGTTTTTAAAATTAATAAAATATTCCCTCCGACCTCTTATACTAAACGATTTTGTTGGATTTATTAATTAAAAAATTAGTAAAAAAAATTAAGTTTGGTTTATAAAATTAATAAACTTTTCCTTTAACTCCCAATATAAAAAAAATCGCTTGTATATTTATTAATCTAAAAATTAGTAAACTGTTGCTTTCGGTTTTTAAATTTAATAAAGTGTGTTAGTTTTGTATCTATTGCCCTAAAAATTAGTAAAAATATTTTTTTTAAATCATGCCGCTTTTATTTTTAATAATTGAAAAATTAGTAACTATAAAATATCACTTCTAGCTTTTAAAAATTAGTAAAATTGCGTATTTAGATTTCAAAATTAAAAAAATCCGTTTCTAATATTATAAATAACATCGCTTTTAGTATTATTAATTTAAAATAACAATAATAATGTCAACTACTAATTTAAATCTTTGTAAAAGATATTATCTTGTTCAAAAATTAGTAAATTAGAGCGTTCGGCTTCAAAAACTTCAAAAACATGGTGAATGTATTTTCATAAAATAATATCTTTAACTTCTAAAATTAGTAAAATATCGCTTTCCATTTCTAATCTTAATGCTAAACAAATTAAAAACTTTATAACAGTAACTTTAGTAAAAATTGTTTAGGTCAATAATAATTTTTGTAGTAAAAACTCTCTTAAAATATTTTCTGAATGCACCACTCTTCTACCTTTTTGATTATTAATTAAACAATAACAATTTACACATCTAATTTACAATAATGTGGTCAAAAGACCACAATAAACAATAATATTTCTAATAAAATTTATTAGGATAATTCATGTTAATTATTCCAAATAAATTTGTTTCAGTTATAAGTTCTTTATTTATTTAAAACTATAAAAAAATAACTACCAACAAATACTGGAAAAATTAAGAAACTATTTTATTTATTAGTAATTTTTTTAGTAAAGCCGCCAAGGCATTAACAGCATTTTCTTTTAATTTTTATTTTTCTTAAAAACCCAACACATTTTTAAAAATTTATTAATAATTTAAATTTATTAACTACAAAGCATTTTATTTAAACGCAGCTACAGCAATATTGTGGGATGCTTTAACACTCAAATTATTATTATTATTATTTCACATTTACGAAAAATGTTATTCCTGAATAAATACTTTGATAAAGCTGAAAAAAATAACAAATAAATTTAGTTAAATTATTTAATTTCTTACCGAAATCAAAAGTTGAAAATTGATAATAATTACATCTGAAGCATTCAAATTAATTGTTTTTTGTGTCTTAACTAACAATATATTAAGAAGTTGGCGATTTTTTTTATTCCATAAATGCCATGGAGTGGCATAAGCTGAATTTCCATAATCTTCTGACTTAAAAAATAAAATTCAATATCAAAAGCAGCACTGGTATTAGAAACGGCCAACTACTCCGCGGACACAGCTACACTGCTTCAATAAATTAACGCACCACTTAAATTTTTTTGAAAATTGAAACATGTATTCGACCAATTGGTACAAAATTAAGAAAAATTTAACAAAAACATTTGTTTAAAGTAAATTAATATCTAATGTGTGTGTCCAAATATAGAAAAACAAACCGAAAACAAAATTTTATTAAAGTTACAGAAAACATCTTAATATCGCGTATTTCCACCTCTACTTTGAATAACCGCTGCACATCTTCGTTCCATACTCAAAATTAACGAACTTATCTTTTCTTGATTTAAGTTATTCCAAATTTCATTTAGTTGAGGACCTACCTCTTGAAGATGGACAGGAGGATGTGGAAGATTTTTTAAACGTTTCCCGAGAATGTCCCAAACATGCTCAATAGGATTCAGGTCAGGGCTTCGAGCTGGCCAATCCAAAACATTGAATTCTGCCTCATTCAAGTAACCTTTAACAATTCGGGCAGTGTGAGGTTTTGCGTTATTTTGCATTAACAAAAAATTTGGACCAATATAAGGGGCATATGGTACGACATGCTCTTCAAGAATGTCTGTTATGTAGCGGTCCGCATTTATAGAGCCATTATTTACAACCACTAACTCCGTGCGAACTTGTAAGGAAATACCACCCCAACCATTACTGAGCCTCCACCAAACAATGTGGTATTCTGAATGTTACACTGTGCGTACCGCTCATTTGGTCTACGATACACACGAACACGTCTATCGCAATTGTAAAGGCAAAATTTTGACTCATCCGTAAAAAGAACAGACTCCCAATCCTCTCTTGGCCAATTTATGTGCTCTCTAGCAAATTCTAATCGGGCTCTGCGGTGATCTGCAGTCAATGCAGGACCACGAGCAAGAATATGGTGTGTTAAATTATCCTTTTTAAGTCTTTTTCTAACAGTTTCGGTACTGATTTGAATTCCTTCTATGTCACGGAACTCAGTTTGTAGCTTCCTGGCGGTTACAAAGCGTTCCCTTAGCGCAGATATTCTTAAAAATCTATCCTGGATAGGAGTGGTTTTCCTTTTTCTTCCTTGCCCAGGTCTTCTGAGGTGACTTTCTGTCTCTCTGTACCTTTGTATCATACGCGAAACTGACGTATGAGATACACCAAACCTTTCACCAATTCTTCTGTAGCTCCATCCTTCCTCCAACAAAACCTCAGCTTGGGCGCATTCTTCTCGAGTCAAATTCCTCATAATGTTTTTATTATTGTTTCAAATGATAATAACTATCCACAGAACAGCAAATTCAAATAACAATAAAACGAAATTACAAATTAACACAATTTAAAAATGAAAATTATTTTAAAATTTCTGCTTAAAAAGCTATTAAACTCAAATTTCTGACTTTAATGTCAAAACTTTTATTACAATGGGTAACTGGATTATAGCTTGATTAAACCTTCTCAACCAAGGTTGTCAAATGTACATAGTTTTAATTTTTTTACTTTATTTTCAAGTGGTGCGTTAATTTCTTGGAGCAGTGTATTATATTTACCACATTTTCCAACATTTGTCCAAATAAACAAAATGCTGCAGTTATACCAATATCCACAACCAAAATAAACACACATCTGAAAACACTTTTAAAACCAGTTTCCTAAAAAATATTATAAATCATTGAATACTAGTTAAAAAATTTAAAACCAAATAAAGTATTGCTGAAATTCCTGCGATAATTCCACTGATAAAATAGTAAAAAATTAGCGAGTAGATCAGTTTATTTAATTGATTAATAAAACTAAAACATTTGATTTAATAGTTATTTACGTAACAAATTTTGAAAAAAAATTTTTCTCTTATTTCGTCAATAAACTAGTGCACTTTACGCAACTAGTGATGTAATAAAATTCTTTACATAACTAGTAATGTATTTAAAATAGTAACAAAATAAGAAAAAATGTTTTTATCCAAAAACAAATTTTTACTTAAGAACATTTTGATGTTGTTTTATACAAAATTTTAATTCTCTTGTAACAAAATTCTGATATTCTTGATCATCAATTTTTTCAAGTTGATTATCCTTTTCTGAATCCAAAGCTTTCAATCTTTCGTTTAACATAACACACTGTATATATAAATGTAAAACAAAATAAATAAAACAAAGAGCACAAGAAGCAAAAGTCAAAGCAATATGAATAAAAAAAGAATAAAAAATTATATAAAACAAAGTCGTCCATTTATTAACATAAGCTAAATAAAATTTTATTGTAAGATAAAATTCGTCCTCATCACCAAACCAAGGAAAACCACAAATCGCACAAAGCAGAGTTAAAAACAAAATAATAATTTGAACTTTTTGAAAAAAAATTTTCCAGTTTTTGAAAATCTCGAATTGCTTTTCTCCGACTGTATCTAAAGGCCAAAGGCCAGGAAAAATTTTAAAATAAATATCAAAAAACTTTTTTATACTTGAAGAGGAATACATTGCTATATAACTAGCTAAAATCTGAAAAACACACTATTTTACTTTTATTTAAATACAGAGTGTTTATTTTAAAAAAACTCGCAGCTAGCCGGGAACATCTCCACTATTAAGACGTTTATACATTTTTTAATTTCTCTCGTTTAAGAGACTAAAATTTGAAATTCCACAGCACTCCAGAGTTTTTTTTTAATAAACACGCGATATTTTATTTACAATTGGAGCTCCTGTTATATAAGGAACAGTTTGCGAGTTTAATTCTCCCCATTGGTTTGTTACTAGAATTGTAATAAACATAAAAAGAATTTGAGCGATTAAAACTCCAAAATAAAAATAGTTTATAACAAATAAGAGTTTGTTACTAACGAGATTGTTTGGGATTAGTAACAAAAATAGAAACATGTCACCTAAAAAAAATTTTTTAGAATACAACAAATTTTGAGACTTACAAACCTTTTAAAAGTGGTTTTTTTATTTTAAATTTGTGAATTGTCCAACTAAATGACGGCATTTTAAGCAGAATATTTGTTCTGCGTTATATACAGATAGACAACCTTCAAATAATAACAAAAATAAGTAAATACTATTATAAAATATTTATAAAAATGGAGGACTTGTAAATATTAATATACAGGCTAAATCATTTTTGTTGCTTCAAATAAATTATTTAATTGTAATGACTATACTTATTGCCCAAATCTATTATTCAAATTGATTAAGCTAGAAAAAAAACAGGTAATCAAAATGGCGGGGCCACATGGCGGCGCTCAAAAAACGCGATAAAAAGTATTTACAACATTAAAATTATTTGTTATAAACAGATTTATAGTTAGCAGATAAAATACGATCTAATTCTACAAACGAAATTAAAAAAAAAGAAAAGAAGAAAAAGCCTTAATCAAAATGGCCGAGCAACATGGCGTCGCTCGAAAAACGTGATAAAATGTATTTATACTATAAAAATTATTTTTTTATAAATAAATTTATAGTTACCAGATAAAATACGATTTAATTTTACAAATAAGATTAAAAAACAAGGAAAAAGAAAGAAAAGCCTTGATTAAAATGACCGAACAACATGGCGTCACTCGAAAAAACGCGATAAAAAAGTATTTACCCTATAAAAATTGTTTTTTATAAATAAATTTATAGTTACTAAATAAAATACAATCTAATTTAACTACGAAATTAAAAAACAAAGAAAAAAAAAACTTGATCAAAATGGCCGAGTAACATGGCATTGCTCGAAAAACGCGATAAAACATATTTACCCTATAATAATTATTTTTTATAAATAAATTTATAATTACTAGATAAAATACAATCTAACTCTACCAAGGAGATCAAAAAACAAAAAAAAGCCTTGATCAAAATGGCGGAACTACATGATGTCGCTCGAAAAACGCGATAATAATATACTTACACTATACAAATCATTTTTTTTACCAAACTAGGCTCATTTTTTTTTTGTAGTAAAATACTTTGTCTACTGTTGTCTCTGGTTTAAATAATTTACTGCAAAAAGGGCCAGATAAAACCTTCCTAAACCGTATCCGCAAACAACGCTCAAATATTCAAATAACAAATTAAACAAACATTAAGAAAAATTCAAACGTATAAAAAATATTATAAAAATGTGCCTGATTAATTAGATAACTGTTACAAAAGCTGAAATGTATAATGTAGTAATTTCTGTAAAGTCGATAAAAGTAAAGAAAAGCGTAAATTCAGAACATAATTCTAATTTTTTTTTGCTGCAATTGCATGAGTTATTAGCACAAGAAAACCATTTAAAACTAGTAGCAAGAACATTCGGTAAACAATGCTTTGACACAAAAATTTGGTTCTTTACAGTAAAATTCGTTGTAGTAGCCTAGAGCTCTTTGGATAAATTGGCTTTTATTAATCTTTCTACTAAAGAATCTTATATCTCACTAGATTGTTTTGAGTGTCTTTGATAAAATTATCCTTCTACTTGTCAAAATTAAACAACAATTAAATTCTTAAACGTTATTTTATTTTAAAGCACATTATTTAAAGAAAAAATTATTTATTTAAAAAAAATTAAAACAGTGTTGATTTTTATAAATTTTACACTAATTGTACCAATTTTTGTGTTCAATTTTAGTTTTTTTTGAACAGGTGTATCAACAATGAAATTATTAATCGCCAAAAATCTGTTATAACTTACTACTAATATTGACTAAAAATTTATGAACAGATTTTAAATAAGTTTGTTAATTTACGACACGTGAACTTTTCTCAAGACAAGCTACGAGCTTTTTTATAAAATTTAAAATTTATTATACAATCAAAAAGCAGTTGTTTTGATAACTCGAAATAAATTATTAAATTTATTTAATTTTTAAAATAACTTTTGTTGGAAATATTTATGAGATCTTGGAGTGTTTATTTTTCTAAGTTGGATAACAATAAATTCCCTAATTTTGCAAATTTAATTAGTAACAATTTGCAGCAATGTAAACCTTGCAAATTACTGTATTAACCTGTCAAAATATTGTTTTATTGTAAGATTGATAGTCCCTCCAATCAATTTCAATTACCAGACTTGAATGAAATTTTCCAGCCAATATTGATCTCCCATCAAAATGCCCACAAACTTGTGACAAAATGACGGATGATAAGGCCGTATCTACCGAAGACTTGTGCATCGATCTTCCACGAAATGCGAGTTTAGAAGCGGCCCGCCTTGAAGCCGTCATCAAAACTCTAATAGAAAACAAAGTCGAAACATTAAAAAACGCCAAACGAAAATCTTCAAGCATCACTTCGAGTCCAAAGAGTCTCTTCAACAAGCTGAGAGGTACATCTACTTCAACAGTATCTTCGAAAGACAAAGACGAAGTGACATCAATTCACTCGCACAAAACAGGTAATTTCACTTTACAAAATTGGCAACAAACCAAACGTCAATTCTAGCGCATCGCAGCACGAGTTCACGAACCCCAAAAACAGGAAAACCCCACGAGAGAACACTGCAGTTTAGTGATGAAGACGGTAACGAAAACTACGCTTTTCTTCATCATCGCGATCAACGCACGTCGGTGATCAACTCGTCAGGGACATGTTACTGCCGAAAAAATCCCAATCAAATGTAATTTTAACTAGTTTAGAAATTTTAATTTAGTTAAATTTCGAATAGTTGCAGTGAAATTCACGTTGATGATAATTTCATCTCGTTGAATATTGAAGATTACGAAAATCTGGATCCGGAAGAAGTCGCAGCGATAAGAACTGTTAAAAGAGCACAAAGAAAGAAAAGAAGAAGGAGGAAACATCATCGGAAACAAATGAAAATGACAGCAGTGGCAGTCCAAGTGAATGATTTTAAGGATTTAGATGATGATGAATTGTCACAACGGGCAAGAATGACAATTGTACTAACTGCCTTTTTGTTACTATTTTTGTGCCTGCTATTGGTGGGAATTACGCTGAGGATGGCGCCACTTATTGACGAAATGGGTAATGTAGTAATTTTATTAATGTTTAAACTGGTATAAATACTTTGCAAAAAGCATTTTTTGATTTATGAAGTAGACATCTTGATTCCATACTAATGGCTGTCGCGGAAACATAACAAGTAGCGTCAGCATTTTTTTTTAACTAAAAGGGTAAAAAAGAGGTCCTTTTGAGATTAACCTCTTTTATAAAATTGTCAAAACTGAACAAACACTGTCTTCAGAAGTTTTAAAACAACATCTTCTCTCTTAATATAGCAGCAGTCTTCAGAAGTAGCTCAAAGAAACGTCGACAATTTATAAAGATTTAGAGTAGAATTTTTTTTATAAATTTAAATTTTTTAATCTTCTGCAAAGTCTACTAAAATTACTTTAGTAGATTTATCAGAAACCATATTTGTCAGTCATATTTGTCATATTAATCATGCATTCTTCTAATGACTCTAATTCTCTCATTTCTTCTTCTCTGTTATCATCACTATCTTCACAGAAATCTTCTCTTCAACTCGTTTAGATAACCTTTCTTTTATGTTTTATTTTGCTGAGTTTTTTGCTTGTGTTCTACTATTTCTAATTCGGAAATTACTTTTACTCCCTTAAAAATTTGTTCGTTTTTCGGCATTTTACCTTGCAATGAAGAAGTTTTTTTACAGTAGTTTACAAGAATTTTTCTCTCTATAGAGTCTACTAAAATTCCTTGATCTACGTAGTATTGTATTGTTTTATTCCTTAAAAATTGTATCAGTACCCAGTCATTCTTGACAACATCTTTAATAAATCTACTTATTTTGGTCATTCAGTCTTCTAATAGTTCTATTCTATCATCTCTTCTTCTATACCCTCATTACTTGATAGACAATCTTCTCTACAATTCGATTAAATAACCTTCCTTTGTATCATTATTTTACTGAGCTTTTTGTTCTGTTTTATTTGGTTTTGTTTTTGTGTTCTGCTATTTCTAATTCGTTGATTACTTTTGCATTCTTACAAATTCGATTTTTCGGCGTTTTACCTAGCAATGAAAAAGTTTTTTACAATAGTTAACAGTAATTTTTTTCTGCAGAGTCTACTAAATTTACTTGACCTACGTAGTACTTTATTGTTTTCTTTCCTAAAAATTGTACCAGTAACCAGTCATTTTGTCGTCATCTTTAATTCATTTGCTTATTTTGATCATGTATTCTTCTAATGAGTCTGATTCTCTCATTTCTTTTTCTATGTCATCATTACTATCTTTATAAACGCTTTATTTTTTCACCTCGTTTAGATAACGTTTCCTTTGTGTCATTTGTGTATTGCTATTTCTAATTCAGTGATTACTTCTGCACTTTTACAAATTTGTTTTTCTGTGATTTACCTTTCAGTGATTCGCAGTAATTCTTCCTTCTGCAAAACTGCTAAATTTACTTGACTTATGTAGTACTTTATTGTTTTCTTCCCTAAAAATTGTACTATTACCCAGTCATTTTAGACGGATTTACTTATTTTAGTCATACATTCTTCTAATGACTCTGCTTCTCTCGTTTCTTCTTCTATGTTATCATCACTATCTTCTCTTCAACTCGTTTAGATAACCTTTCTTTTATGTTTTTATTTTGCTGAGCTTTTTGCTTGTGTTCTACTATTTCTAATTCGGAAATTACTTTTGCTCCCTTAAATATTTGTTCGTTTTTCGGCATTTTACCTTGTAATGAAGAAATTTTTTTTACAGTGGTTAACAAGAATTTTTCTCTCTATAGAGTCTACTAAAATTCCTTGATCTACGTAGTATTGTATTGTTTTATTCCTTAAAAATTGTATCAGTACCCAGTCATTCTTGACAACATCTTTAATAAATCTACTTATTTTGGTCATTCAGTCTTCTAATAGTTCTATTCTATCATCTCTTCTTCTATACCCTCATCACTTGATAGACAATCTTCTCTTCAATTCGTTTAAATAACCTTCCTTTGTATCATTATTTTACTGAGCTTTTTGTTCTGTTTTATTTGGTTTTGTTTTTGTGTTCTGCTATTTCTAATTCGTTGATTACTTCTGCATTCTTACAAATTCAATTTTTCGGCGTTTTACCTAGCAATGAAAAAGTTTTTTTACAATAATTAACAGTAATTTTTTCTTCTGCAAAGTCTACTAAACCTACGTAGTACTTTATTGTTTTCTTTCCTAAAAATTGTACCAGTAACTAGTCATTTTGTCGTCATCTTTAATACATTTGCTTATTTTGATCATGTATTCTTCTAATGAGTCTGATTCTCTCATTTCTTCTTCTATGTCATCATTACTATCTTTATAAACGCTTTCTTTTTTCACCTTGTTTAGATGACGTTTCTTTTGTGTCATTTGTGTATTGCTATTTCTAATTCATTGATTACTTCTGCACTTTTACAAATTTGTTTTTCTGTGATTTACCTTTCAGTGGTTAGCAGTAATTCTTCCTTCTGCAAAACTGCTAAATTTACTTGACTTATGTAGTACTTTATTGTTTTCTTCCCTAAAAATTGTACTATTACCCAGTCATTTTAGACGGATTTACTTATTTTGGTCATACATTCTTCTAATGACTTTGATTCTCTCATTTCTTCTTCTATGTTATCATCACTATCTTCTCTTCAACTCGTTTAGATAACCTTTCTTTAATGTTTTTATTTTGCTAAGCTTTTTGCTTGTGTTCTATTATTTCTAATTCGGAAATTACTTTTGCGCCCTTAAAAATTTGTTCGTTTTTCGGCATTTTACCTTGCAATGAAGAAGATTTTTTACAGTGGTTAACAAGAATTTTTCTCTCTATAGAGTCTACTAAAATTCCTTGATCTACGTAGTATTTTATTGTTTTCTTCCTTAAAAATTGTATTAGCACCCAGTCATTCTTGACAACATCTTTAATAAATCTACTTATTTTGGTCATACAGTCTTCTAATAGTTCTATTCTATCATCTCTTCTTCTATACCCTCATCACTTTATAGACAATCTTCTCTTCAATTCGTTTAAATAACCTTCCTTTGTGTCATTATTTTACTGAGCTTTTTGTTCTGTTTTATTTGGTTTTGTTTTTGTGTTCTGCTATTTCTAATTTGTTGTTTACTTCTGCATTCTTACAAATTCGATTTTTCGGCGTTTTACCTAGCAATGAAAAAGTTTTTTTACAATAATTAACAGTAATTTTTTCTTCTGCAAAGTCTACTAAACCTACGTAGTACTTTATTGTTTTCTTTCCTAAAAATTGTACCAGTAACCAGTCATTTTGTCGTCATCTTTAATACATTTGCTTATTTTGATCATGTATTCTTCTAATGAGTCTGATTCTCTCATTTCTTCTTCTATGTCATCATTACTATCTTTATAAACGCTTTATTTTTTCACCTCGTTTAGATAACGTTTCCTTTGTGTCATTTGTGTATTGCTATTTCTAATTCAGTGATTACTTCTGCACTTTTACAAATTTGTTTTTCTGTGATTTACCTTTCAGTGGTTAGCAGTAATTCTTCCTTCTGCAAAACTGCTAAATTTACTTGACCTATGTAGTACTTTATTGTTTTCTTCCCTAAAAATTCTACTATTACCCTGTCATTTTAGACGGATTTACTTATTTTGGTCATACATTCTTCTAATGACTCTGATTCTCTAATTTCTTCTTCTATGTCATTATCACTATCTTTATAGATGATCTAGATAGATTTATTTATTTCAGTCATGCATTTTTCTAATGTTTCTAATTCTTTCATTTCTTCTTCTATGTCGTTATCACTTCATAGACAATCTTCTCTGCAACTCGTTTAGATAACTTTTCTTTTGTGATATGATCTTGCTAAGCTCTTTGCTCGTGTTCTACTATTTCTAATTCGGTGATTATTTCTAGGCCATTACAATTTCTCATTTAAATAACGTTTTCTTTGTGTCATTATCTTGTTAAATTTTTGCTTGTGTTCTGTTATTTCTAGTTTAGTTTAATTCATTTTTGATAACATCTTTGATGGATTTACTTATTTCAGTCATACATTCTTCTAATGTTTCTGATTCTTTCATTTCTTCTTCTATATCATCATCACTTCATAGACCATCTTTTCTGCAACTTGTTTAGATACCCTTTTTTCTTTATTTCTAGACCATTACAATTTCGTTTTTTCGGCGTTTTACCAAGAAGTTTTTTGCAGTTGTCAAGCTATTTTTTTGTAAGTCAAAGGATCTTTATTAATTACACTTGATTTAAAAGAAAAAATTCTATCTTTTCTAAAACAACCAGAAATGATTTCTGGCTTTATGTCTGTTTACTAGTCAAAGTAATTGCTTAAAGATTTTTTGGGAAATTCTACGTCTTTTATTTTATAGAAAAAAGGTTTAAAGACACTTAAATTGAATCTAATTAATCTATTATATACATGAGATGTATAGCTGTCACAGATCAAAAGAATTGGTTTGTCAGGCCCAAATGTTCCTAAATAGGGTAAGAACACGTCAAGTTTCATCCATCCATTTTTGCTGGTGGTTCTTAGAAAAAATAAAAATAGAGAAGCAATCCATTTATACCATAGAATTTTGCTCTTGAAGACGATCAATGGCGGCTTTAAATCCGCACTAACAGCCAATAAGAGTCTTGTGTTTTTTCTTCAACACCTAGCAATGGTTCATCTAATGTTCAAACATTTGTTTTAGTTTGTCATGAAAGTTCAAATTATCAAGCTGCGTTTGTAGTTTTTAAAAATATTTGTTAATAATTTCCAAATCCAAGATCCAAAGCTTATTCTTGGAGAATTTCACTGCTTGGAACTTCTTTTGACAAATTCAAAAAACCAGTCTTCTCTCAGTCTACCATTTTTAAACAGCATCTTAATTCCCTTTTTTGACACATAGTCTTTAACAGTTTTAAAAATTTTTTGCCTTATAAAACTCTATCTCTATTTTTCTATAAGTGATTAAACACTGTGCTAATGTTGTTTCTTCTGTCGCTAGAATTGCGGTATTTCGTCTAATTGTTTGGCTTTTCTGTCCTCAAAGACCTCTTTTTTGGTAACTTAACGTCATTTCCAGCATTTTACAATTTTTTGAAACAACATATCTACTTATTTCATTTACTGCTCTTGCTTAAATCAAGAAGACTTTTGAGAATATCTTTAGGAGATCTAAATCAGCGTAGTTCAAATTTTTTTCAAAGTTAGTAAAGTCTAAAATTGTACTGGACTACTATAATTTAAAATCGCTAGAATAGGTGTCAAAACAAGCGCATAGCCCTGTGTCAAAATTAGTCAAAATTAAATTAAAACTGTGTTCTTCTTTCTGCAAATTTTTTTCGTATTCTGCTCTTTGTTTTTTATATTCCATCTGCCTGTTTTGCGTATTTTCTTTTAGCATCCTTTTCCTTGTGTGTCTTTCTTCTGTTTTTAAAGTCTACAATCTTTGTTGTCTTTTCTTTTCTCTCTTTAATTTGCTCTTTGATTCCTTGTTTAATTAGTTCTTCTATTGCTTCTTATTTCTCTTCTATTATTCTAGCAGTTTCTAGAAAAATTGTTGTTTTTTTCTTCTTGTTATATATTTATCTTTTATCTTTATTTTTTCGTTGAATTTAATACGATAATATCTTGTTTTGGACTCCTATAATTTAAAATCATTAGTAGATGTCAAAACAATCGCATAGTCCTGTGTCAAAATTAGTCAAAATTAAAACTGTGAATTGTGCAAATACGTTATGGCATCTTCAATGCGGACTTTTCCAAATCCTTCAAGTATTAATTCACTTAGAGCCCCCATACGACTTCACCTGAGAAACGTTTACATCTGCTTGTTCCTGTGTATAATAGCAACCGGCTTTGGAGCTTTCATCAGTTCCAAATGGATGCAAGACTTGTCTATATCAGGAACAGGAACCCTGATCTTTCTCATCCTGCTTGTAAGAACAGCCAACAATTCAGGCAAGAGAGCCAAAATGCGCATCGCGTTCCTCCTGGGATTCACAACGCTGGCGGGAGCAAGCATAGAGCCCCATCTGAAACGCGTCAGCGGCGTCGACCCGAGTGTTATTGTAACAGCTCTGATTAGAACTACGATTATTTTTGGGTCATTGACGGTTTCAGCAATTTTGGCCCGAAGAAGAAGGTGGCTGTACCTGGGGAGCAACCTCATGTTGCTCTCTATCACTCTTTGGACTCGGGAGGTAGTGAAACGCTTCTTTGGTATTACCTGGCCAAAAATGTTTTGTGTACAGCTTGTAGTAATAACTTTTCTTATGTGTGGACTTGTTTTATATAGGACACAGATGATTATTGAGAAGAGGAGGAGAAGAAGCAAAGATTTTGTTGCTCATTCTTTAGATTTGTTTGTTATTTTCTTCTGGATCTTCTGGGGAGTGCTTCATATTCTCGCACACAAAAAAGAAATGTCACTGAAGACGTAGAGAAACTGAGAATTGGAAGATTTTATTTTTTGATAAATTAGTACCTCATGATGGTGGTGGTGTAATAAAAAAAATATTTTTCTAATATATTATTACCTTAGATATATTATATTACTATTATTTGTAGCGGCCGTAAAAAGCCTTTTTACAATTAGATATTTGTGAAATCAAAACCGATATTTTTTTAAATATCTAAATTTTTCAAATTTAAATTCTCTATTTTAGTAAAGCGCTCCCATCTCTCTATATTCCTCCTCTCTTACTCCACGAGCTCAGTCTCCTCGAGGATGTCGCTCCACCAAGTTCCCGATCGCGACTTCCCCGAGATAAATCTCCTGCCTAACGACCGCAAACTCTCCCGTTCTTTATCCCTGGACACTGTCCCCCAATCCCGTCGGTCCAGCACCCGCCGCAGTAGCCGGGGGCGGCGCCGTTCCCGTGCCAAGTGGCTGTCCCCCGAGCAGAAAGCCCGTGAACGTAAACGTAAAATAACAGTGTACGTGGTGGTGGGCACGTTTCTCTTCATTCTCTTCTCCTGCATTCTGGTCGTGATTGTGACCTTGACACATCAGACGGAGACGACGTCGAAGAGGAACAGTACGTATCTGTATTACACGTTTGCGCCGCCCCCGGAGGTGGTGGGTAGGAAGGCCGTTACGCTGCGGCCGGATGTCTGGAGAGGATCAGCGGTACGGCGGCTTTTTCGAGAGAGGAATTATCGAGTGTTTAGATTGAGGGGAACTAATTTGGGATGATGGCGGATTATACAAACATTTGGGAGTTTGAAGGTTTTTTAATTGTGTTTATAAAAGGGGATAAAATTGTTTTTAAAAGTGGTTTAGATAAATTTCAGAAAATATTTTACTTTTTTTAAAAATCTTATTTTAACAAATTTCAAAATTTTTTGTCAAGACCTACAATTTCGGAAAAGAGGCTTCTCCTATATAAAATTATTTAGAGATTCGGAACTTATTACTTGTTTTTTAAGTTTTTATCATTACTTTTTTTTGAATTTTTGAGTAATTTTTTAAAACAACCAAAAATTTTAAAATTTTGCTTTTTTTGAGTGTCTATAACTTCTAAACTAATCGACAAATTTTTAAATGCTTTAACCATTTTAAAAAGAATTTAATAAGCTATAGATTTCATGTAAAATATATTTCAAGTTTCTTAAAAAAAATTAGTTAATAATTTTTAAAAATGTAGATTGAGTTTGACCAACAAAAATTAAATTTTGCGATTTTTGAATATCTGTAACTCCTAAACCAATCGACAGATTTTTAAAAACTTTGTATTATTTTAAAGAGAATTCACTAAGCTATAGGCTCCACATAAAAAATATTTAAAATTTCTTTTAAAATTTATTAATAATTTTTAAATATGTAAACAGAGTTTGTCCAACAAAAATTAAATTTTGCGATTTTTGACTTTCTGTAACTCCTAAACCAATCAACAGATTTTTAAATGCTTTGCACCATTTGAAAGAGAATTTAATAGTCTATAAACTTCATATAAAAAATATTTCAAGTTTTTTTAGAAAAATTAGTTAATAATTTTTAAAAATGTAGACAGAGTTTGTCCAACAAAAATTAAATTTTGCTATTTTTGACTCTCTGTAACTCCTAAACCAATCCACAGATTTTAAAATGCTTTGCACTATTTTAAAGAGAATTTAATAAACTATAAATTTCACAAAAAAAATTCAAATTTGTTAAATAAATTTTGTTAATAATTTTTAAAAAAGTCCAAGAAAAAAATTGCTATTTTTTAGTATCTGTAACTCCTAAACTAATCAACAAATGTTTAAATGTTTTGCACTATTTTAAAAAAAATTCAATAAGTTATAGTGTTCACATAAAAAATAATCAAAGTCTCTTTAATAAAATTTAGTTTTTAAAAATTAAAACAGAGTTTATCCACAAAAATTTAAATTTTTGCTAGCTTTGAGTACCTGTAACTTCTAAACCAACCGACAGATTTTTAAATACTTAATACTATTTTAAAGAGAATTTAATAAGCTACAGATTTCACATAAAAATATTTCAAATTTGTTAAAAATAAATCTGTTAATAATTTTTAAAAATGTTAATAGTTTCTCCAAAAAAATTAAATTTTGCTATTTGTGGGTGTCTATAACTCCTAAACTAATCGACAGATTTTTAAATGCTTTAACCATTTTGAAAAGAATTCAATAAGCTATAGATTTCATGTAAAAAATATTTGAAGTTTCTTAAACAAAATTAGTTAATAATATTTAAAAATGTAGACAGAGTTTGTCCAACAAAAATTAAATTTTGCTATTTTTGACTCTCTGTAACTCCTAAACCAATCAACAGATTTTTAAATGCTTTGCACCATTTTAAAGAGAATTTAATAGCCTATAAACTTCATATAAAAAATATTTCAAGTTTTTTTTAAAAAATTAGTTAATAATTTTAAAAAATGTAAACAGAGTTTGTCTAAGAAAAATAAAATTTTGCCATAATTAGTATCTGTAAGTCCTCAACCAATCGACAGATTTTTAAATGCTTTGCACTATTTTAAAGACAATTCAATAAACTATAGTGTTCACATAAAAAAATATTCAAAGTCTCTTTAATAAAATTTAATTAATATTTTTTAAAAATGAAAATAGAATTTATCCACAAAAATTTAAATTTTTGCTAGCTTTGAGTACCTGTAACTTCTAAACCAACTAACAGATTTTTAAATGCTTAATACTATTTTAAAAAGAAATTAAGAAGCTACGGATTTCACATAAAAATATTTCAAATTTGTTAAAAATAAATCTGTTAATAATTTTTAAAAATGTTAATGGATTTTCTCCAAGGAAAATTAAATTTTGCTATTTTTGAGTGTCTGTAACCCCTAAACCAATTGACAAATTTTTAAATGTTTTATACTATTTTAAAGAAAATTTAATAAGCTATAGATTTCACATAAAGGATATTTCAAATTTGTTTAAAAAAATTTGTTAATATTTTTTAAAAATGTAAATAGAGTTTGTCTAAATATGCTGTATTTTGCTGTATTTGAGTAACTGTAACTCCTAAACTAATCGACAGATTTTCAAATGCTTTGCAACTTTAAAGAGAATTTAATAAACTATAGATTTAATGTAAAAAATATTTTAAGTTTGTTTAAAAAATTTTGTTAATTTTTAGAACTCTAAACAGAGATTGTCCAAATCAATTAATTTAAAATTGTACTATTTTTAAGTATCTGTAAATCCTAAACTAACCAACAGATTTTTAAGTACTTTGCACCGAGTTAAAAAGAATTCAATAAACTATAGATTTCAGATAAAAATATTTTTGAAAAAAATTTTTATTAATTATTTTTGAAAATGTAAACAGAGGTCGAAAACAAAATTTTGTGAGTATGCAATCCAATCCCAGACTCAAAGCAAAAATTCTTTCAAACGCCTCGTTCAAATTGCAGGTGTGTCGCACTTCTAAAAGATAGAAAACAAAATGAGCTTTTTTATTTAGTTTCAAATTTATTAAACTCCGATTAATTTCGGCTAACTCAAGCTAACAACCATTTTTAAGCTAAAATAGCCATATTTTTGTAAAGATTAAGTTTCTTAGAAAGAGTTTAATGTTAATTTTTGTCATTTTATAACTGTAGAATATACTGTTACAAACACTTCAAAATAATAATAAGAGAAAGAAAGTTTAGAGTAAATAGTTCGAGAATATACCAGAAGTACATAATGTAAAAAAAAATTGCTACAGAGTTTACTAAAAGCAAAAGATATAAGATATAAAAACTTTCGATTCTATATAAAAGAGTGTTAAAAGAGTGCCCTACTGCTTAGTTCGACTTAGTGCAAGAGAACAATTATCTCAATGAAATCTCCGACGATTATTCAAAGCAATAAAATAGTATTGAATAGTTTAATTACTAAATTTGTTAATAAATAAATTATTTCTTGAGTTTGAATTACAAAACTCCGGATTGAATATAAATAATTGTATTTAGAAGCTAAAATATTTCGAAAATTTTTATTCTTAACAAAACATTAAATCTCGTGAGGCAAAAAATTTAAGCAAATTCTATTTTCTATTTTTAACGTAAATACGTTTAGTTTATTTATTTTTCTTAGAGCTAAACGATTCGAAAAAAAAATAAAAATACCAATTTTGTTATAAATTTTTTAATTCACTATAATTAATTATTATAAAGCAGTAATCGTGTTTCACTAGTCTAAACACTGTCTACTGTGGCTAAAGTGCAATTATTTAACCAAAATAAATTGCAGTGTTTGTGGTTTTTAGGTTTGGCATTGGTCTGTTACAATTAGAATTCTAAATAAATATCTTGTTACCTCCAGAAAATAGGTGGTCATAAATAAAAATCTCCCTGAACTAAAATAGTATTCTGTTTATAAAATTTTGCTTATACATCCAATATTTCATTATTTGTAGCTCGTTTATAAAATTTGTATGCAATTTTAAAACTTTACTTTACGACTGTTTTTTTATTTCAATAATTTATTTCTCTTTGTTTCAGTTCGAAAAGAAAACGAAGAATTAATGAACTCTTTAGACGACCCTACAAATCTTCACAACTTAACCGGCTCCGTCCCTGTCGCTTTGAAATAAAAAAATTTGCATCCCGCCCTGTTCTACACCCAAATATCACATTCACAGTATAAAATAACAAAGTAATGTAACGGATTTTTTCTGTTTCTTTCTAACGCTTAGACATTTATCTATGAGTGAAAGAAAGACGGATATATTTAGCTGCGTTACTTGTTTTATTTTGTACTGTGATTACATCAAATCAATTAAACTATCAAAGACTGAAATTTTATCCGAAATCATAAATGAAGCTCAAATTGGTCCTCTTTCACTCTTTCTCAAATCTAGAAAAGTAAAAATCTGTGTTATGAATATCAAGCTCAATGGTTATAAGAAGCCGATTTGTCAATTAGATGCATCAACGGTGAAAAATCGGATTTCTTAAGTGTATATTTAGTGTTAGATAGAAAAAATAAACATTTTTATATACAGTGCGTCGTTTGATGAATGTTAGGTTTATTTAGTAAGTCATGGCAGGGTATATTTGAAGACTAACTGTTTTAAAAAAATAATTAGATTACATAAATAGAACACACCACTCAAGGAAATCCTTACATTATCAAAACTAAACTAAAAAAAATTAAGACAATCAAGTAATCAAGCAATTTTTAAAAACGCGCGCTTTGTTACGTCACCACATTTTAACCAATGACGTTTTAAAACATACCGGGTTAAAAAAAATAACTAAAAATGATTTTTAATTTTATATTTAGTATTGAATGTGATACCTAAACCCTCCATATCGCACAATGTCATATATTTATGGGTTTTAGTAAATTGTTGACGTAATATGTAATAAATTATCAAAACGTTGTTTGTAAGTAGACAATCAAAAAAAAAAATTAAATAAAATGTTGTTTGAGCAGTGTTGTGTCACGAGGATGTTTAACAACTATTTAATAGGATTTGTTAACATTTTTAATGTAAATTCTGTGTAATAAAGTTTATTACAAATAAAAATTTACCCAAAAATTACAGTCTTTTTGTAAAAACAATAATTACCAACGTTGGCAAATTATTTAAAACATTTTTTTTATTTTCAGTAACTTTGCACTATTTTAAAGAAAGTTCAGTAAACAATAGATCTTAGATATATAATATTTCAGGTTTGTTAAAAAAAAATTGTTAATAATTTTTAAAAACGTTAACAGAGTTTGTCCAAAAAAAAATTTTAAATTCTGCTATATTTGAGCATCTGTAACTCCTAAACCAATCGACAGATTTTTAAATATTTTACACCATTTTAAAGAGAATTTAATAAGCTATAGATTTCATGAAAATAATATCTTAAATTTGTTTAAAAAAATTGTAAATAATTTTTAAATATGTAAACACAGTTTGTCCAAATAATTTAAAATTTTGCTATATTTAAGTATCTGTAACTCCTAAACCAGTCAACAGATTTTCAAGTCCATTGCACTGATTTAAAAAAAATTCAATAAGCAATAGATCTCACATAAACAATATTTCAAGTTTGTTACAAAAATTTTGCTAATAATTATTCAAAATGTAAACCGAGTTTGTCCAACAAAAATTAAATTTTGCGATTCTTGACTTTCTGTAACTCCTAAACCAATCGACAGAATTTTAAATGCTTTGCATTATTTTAAAGAGAATTCAATAAACAATAGATCGCATATAAAAATATGTCAAGTTTGTTAAAAAAAAATTGTTAATAATTTTTAAAAACGTAAACAGAGTTTGTCCAAAAAAAATTTTTAAATTCTGCTATATTTGAGCATCTGTAACTCCTAAACCAATCGACAGATTTTTAAATATTTTACACCATTTTAAAGAGAATTTAATAAGCTATAAATTTCATAGAAAAAATATCTTAAATTTGTTAAAGAAAATTGTAAATAATTTTTAAATATGTAAACACAGTTTGTCCAAATAATTTAAAATTTTGCTATATTTAAGTATCTGTAACTCCTAAACCAATCGACAGATTTTCAAGTCCATTGCACTAATTTAAAAAAAATTCAATAAGCAATAGATCTCACATAAACAATATTTCAAGTTTGTCACAAAAATTTTTGTTAATAATTATTCAAAATGTAAACAGAGTTTATCCAAAAAAAATTTAATTCTGCTATTTTTGAGCATCTGTAACTCCTAAACCAATCGACAGAAATTTAAATGCTTTGCATTATTTTAAAGAGAATTCAATAAGCAATAGATCGCATATAAAAAATATGCCAAGTTTGTTAAAAAAAAATTGTTAATATTTTTAAAAACGTAAACAGAGTTTGTCCAAAAAAATTTAAAATTTTACTATATTTGAGTATCTGTAACTCCTAAACCAGCCAACAGACTTTCAAGTCCATTGCACTGATTTAAAAAAATTCAATAAGTAACAGATCTCACATAAACAATATTTCAAGTTGGTTACAAAAATTTTTGTTAATAATTATTCAAAATGTAAACAGAGTTTGTCAAAAAAAAATTTAATTCTGCTATTTTTGAGCATCTGTAACTCCTAAACCAATCGACAGAAATTTAAATGCTTTGCATTATTTTAAAGAGAATTCAATAAGCAATAGATCGCATATAAAAAATATGCCAAGTTTGTTAAAAAAAAATTGTTAATAATTTTTAAAAACGTAAACAGAATTTGTCCAAAAAAAAAATTAATTCTGCTATTTTTAAGCATTTGTAACTCCTAAAGCAATCGACAGATTTTTAAATATTTTACACCATTTTAAAGAGAATTTAATAAGCTATAAATTTCATAGAAAAAATATCTTAAATTTGTTGAAAAAAATGTAAATAATTTTTAAATATAGAAACACAGTTTGTCCAAATAATTTAAAATTTTGCTATATTTAAGTATCTGTAACTCCTAAACCAATCGACAGATTTTCAAGTCCTTTGCACGGATTTAAAAAAAATTCAATAAGCAATAGATCTCTCGTAAACAATATTTAACGTTTTTTAAAACAATTAGTCCAATTGTGATTTTATTAATTTTTAATTTAAGACTTAAACGATAAATTAGAGAAGAACAAGCAATTCTAATTTTCATACCTATAACAGATGTTTGAAAAGTAAACCAATAAAAAGAAAAAACTCAAATAAAAAAACGTAAGAAACACAACATTGTTAGTCCTAGAGCGTAAAAGTAGACATTCTCAACCAAAAGTTTCAGAAGTTTGTCTAAGAAATAAGGCTGTAGTAACATAAAAACTGTTTCAATTTTTTGAAAGGAAGAAAAACACACTACACTACTGCTATTTCGGCCGGTAAGTAGAGTATACCGTAAAACATATATTTCCGTCTGAAAAACTTAACTAAAACTCTTTGTAATAACAGTTTTGTCCCCTTTATTTCTTGTTTCTAAAATTCTTTAATTTTACCACCAAATTTTTGTGATTTGTGTTCTTTAAAAGGAGTCTAAAAGTCATCTTCGGTAAGTTCTTTTTTCCGCTCTTTTACAGAAAGTGGTAATTCCCAACTGTTTAGTGTTAGAAGATGGGAGTTAAAGCACTTGCCAGAAGAAGAAATAAGAAAGAAAGTGATTTCTGCAATTTCTAATTTAGGAAGTTATAACTAATTTTAAATAAATATAACTAAGTATCTAAGTAGTAATAATTTGCAGTTTGTTTATAATACAATTTAGGTATTTTGGAAGGTAGTAGAAATACGCTTATCTCAATTTATAGTGTAAAATTTAATTTTTTTCCAAAATTAGTACTTTAAAAAAATATGCAGACTAATTTTTGTAGTTTTTTTTTTTAATTTTTGTAAAATTTACAATTACATATAATTGAATATTATAAAAAAAACTGAAGTAGAATCTTGTCAAAGGTCACTCTATTCACTCTACACTCCTAAAAAGAACTTGCAATAGAAATAAAATTAGAACCTCCAGTATAATATATAAACTTGCACTAGAAATTGGGACATCCTGTATATAAACTGAGACTTTATAAAATGCAAACAGTTTTTTTGTGATTGTGTAAAATGTTTTTCGTAAGATTTTTGACCTCACGTTTCAATTACTAATAACGTAACCGTTTAAAACAATGTTTAGTCTCACTTGTTTAAATAAAATTAATTATTGCTTTTTCTGTGCTATTTTCATGATTAAATATAAATTGAAAACACAACTAGAAACATCTTGTTTCTGTACCTAAATATTATTTTTAATTTATTATTTGAACTAATTACTTATATAATACGATGATTCAGTACTCAAAGACACAAAGAGGGTTTGACAAAGAAGTCATATAATATACATTTTTTGTTGTCATTTGCAAAATCGATGTTTCTCTTTTGTTTGATTCAGTCGAGCGACAGCTCTTGCACAGAGCGCATCACAGCCACTCAAAGCAGCGTATTTTTATTTATTATTATTGTTTAAACAAATACATTTTTGCATTTTCAAATTGCAAAATAGCACAGAAATAAACAATGTTAGGTATCTACTACCATTATTCGTACCTAATTGATTTAATAATAAATTCACTCGTTTTATTAAAGTCCATTTCCAACCCCGTTTGTAAAAAATAAATAAAACATTTAAAGTAAATTTCTTTTGTTTTATTAGGGTTTGAAGAGTAGGTTCCAAAGACAACGCTGAATATCTGGATTAAAGGTAGGTCCGAAAGAAGCAGAAGAAAGAGATTCGGCAGCCATCAGTTGTGTTAGAAGAAAATGCATTAATTTTTCTGTTTCAGGTTTTCCTACTAATCTCTGTTTTAGGTGTTTCAGGTCTTAATTTGTTAATTAATTTTTGTAATTTAAGTAAATAATTAAGTTAATTTTAAGCATATGCTTATCAGTGGTTAGAGCTTTGACTTTAATAATTATTAATTTACATAAAACAGTTTAAAAAAATAGTTTTAACTACATTTTTAAAAAGACTTCTAAGTGCACTTTATGCCTTTCTGAATAATAATTTGAATACCGTACGCTAGATAAATGAAAAAAAGTTCTCAAATTTTTTTCGCCATAAGATGTGTCAGGTTGGTTGCATAAAAGTCTGAAAACGCCGCCTCACTAAAAAGCTAACTTGGCAACAGTGTTAATTACAGTTTCCTGTAACAACAAATGACAGTGGCGGGCAGAATTTGAGGTTAAGTTTTCAATAACTTTCCCGCCTAATTTTCCCTTCGTGTTTTCACTGTTTTTATTGTCCGAAATTAAACCAAAATGGATGTAGCTAATGTCCAAGTTGGCCAAAGACAGCATCAGGACGAAATTGGTGTCAGATGCCAGAAACTCTTCCAGGATTTCTTAGAAGAGTAAGTAGCCCCTTAAACAAGCCCCATTTCATTGTGACCTTCCCAGATTCAAAGAAGACGGCGAAATCAAATACTTAGAACCTGCAAAAGAGCTCCTAAACCAAGAACGGAGCACTATCGAGGTCAGTTTCGAGGATTTAGAGAAATACAATCAAAATCTTGCAACTACAGTCATTGAAGAATACTACAGAATCTACCCTTATCTCTGCCAAGCTGTCTCGAATTTCGTGAAAGACCGCAGCGATTTAAAAACAAACAAAGAGTGTTATATCAGCTTCACTGATGTCCCTACACGACACAAAGTCAGGGAATTGAAAACTGAAAAAGTTGGGACGTTGATAAGAATTTCAGGGCAGGTTATTCGGACACATCCCGTTCATCCAGAGCTGGTTTTAGGGACGTTTATTTGTTTGGATTGCCAGACTGTTATTAAGGATGTGGAGCAGCAATTTAAGGTTTGTGTGAGTTGTTTCAGTTTTGGAAGGACTAATTGAGTGTTTCAGTTCACAAATCCAACGATTTGTCGTAATCCTGTCTGTAATAACAGAAGAAGATTTATGTTGGATGTGGATAAATCACTGTTTGTGGACTTCCAGAAGGTTAGAATTCAGGAAACTCAAGCTGAATTACCGAGGGGTTGTATTCCGAGATGTGTTGAGGTGGTTTTAAGGGCTGAAAATGTTGAGACAGTTCAGGTAATTTAATTTCAAAATTTGCCGGGTTTGACACGCACTATTGCCAACCTAAAATTGCGACAAGTTTTTTTTTTTTGGTGATTTTTGGCCAAATTGACTCTTGGATTTACAGATTTTTAAAAAACAGGTCTAGCAAACCTTTAAATGTAAAAACAACTAGACACTTCCAGTTTTTTACCTAACCAATAAGTCTAAAATTCCCTAGATTTTTCAAATTTTTTAAATTTTGTTTCTGAAATTTGTAACAAATAGTGATATAGAACACGTGTAGCTTAAATTGGCCGCCGCCATTTTGAACGACGTTTGGTACGAAATTTGAACCTCCCTAACTGCGAATTAAATTTAATTAAACATGCCTTAATTTTAGGCTATAAAAGGCTGTGTTTTTATACTAGCTTGGTTTTAGGCTATCAGCAACAGGGTTTTAAGCTATTAAAAGCACTCTTCTTCAGATATTAAAATCAATGTTTTTACCCCAAATAAGTAGTGTTTTTAAGCTACTAAAAGCAATGCTTTTGTAGCTATCAAAAGCTATTTGCCTACACAAATCTTGATTTTAGGCTATACAAGGCTGTATTTTTAGACTTGCCTTATTCTAGGCTATCCGAAGCAGTGTTCTTAAGCTAATAAAAAAAATGTTTTAAGCTATTAACAACAGCATTTTTAAGTTATTAAAGACAATGTTTTTAAGCTATTTCAGTGGTGATTTTAAGCTATTTAACTGGTGATTTTAAGCTATTATTAAATACAGTGTTTTTAAGCTATTAAAAGCATTGATTTTAAGATATTAAAATAAATTCGTCTAGGCTATTAAAAGAAGTGCTTTTAAGCTATTAAAAGCAATGTTTTCAAGCTATTAAAAGAAGTGTTTTTAAGCTATCAAAAACAGTGTGTTTACGCTATTAAAAGCAGTGTTTTTAAGCTATTAAAAGCAGCCTTTTTAATCCAATAAAAGCAGTCTTTTTACTTTTAAAAGCAGTGTTCTTAAGCTATTTAAAGTAGTGTTTTTAAGTTACTAAAAGCAATGTTTTTAAGTTATTAATAGCAGTGTTTTTAAGCTGTTAAAAGCAGCGTTTTTAAGCTATTAAATGCAGTGTTTTAAGCTATTAAAAGCAGTCTTTTTAAGTTATTAAAAGCAGTTTTTTTTAGCTAAAGAAACAGTGTTTTTGAGCTATCAAAAACAGTATTTTTAAGCTATTAAAAGCAGTCTTTTTAATCCAATAGAAGCAGTCTTTTTACTTTTAAAAGCAGTATTCTTAAGCTATTTAAAGTAGTGTTTTTAAGTTACTAAAAGCGTGTTTTTAAGCTATTAATAGCAGCGTTTTTAAGCTATTAAAAGCAGCGTTTTTAAGCTATTAAAAGCAGTGTTTTTAAGCTATTAAAAGCAGCCTTTTTAATCCAATAAAAGCAGTCTTTTTACTTTTAAAAACAGTGTTCTTAAGCTATTTAAAGTAGTGTTTTTAAGTTACTAAAAGCAATGTTTTTAAGTTATTAATAGCAGTGTTTTTAAGCTGTTAAAAGCAGCGTTTTTAAGCTATTAAATGCAGTGTTTTAAGCTATTAAAAGCAGTCTTTTTAAGTAATTAAAAGCAGTTTTTTTTTAGCTAAAGAAGCAGTGTTTTTGAGCTATCAAAAACAGTATTTTTAAGCTATTAAAAGCAGTTTTTTTTAGCTAAAAAAAACAGTCTTTTTACTTTTAAAAGCAGTGTTTTTAAACTATCAAAAACAGTGTGTTTACGCTATTAAAAGCAGTGTTTTTAAGCTATTAAAAGCAGTCTTTTTAATCCAATAGAAGCAGTCTTTTTACTTTTAAAAGCAGTATTCTTAAGCTATTTAAAGTAGTGTTTTAAGTTACTAAAAGCAGTGTTTTTAAGCTATTAATAGCAGTTTTTAAGCTGTTAAAAGCAGCGTTTTTAAGCTATTAAATGCAGTGTTTTAAGTTATTAAAATCAGTCTTTTTAAGTTATTAAAAGCAGTTTTTTTTTTAGCTAAAGAAACAGTGTTTTTGAGCTATCAAAAACAGTATTTTTAAGCTATTAAAAGCAGTCTTTTTAATCCAATAGAAGCAGTCTTTTTAGTTTTAAAAGCAGTATTCTTAAGCTATTTAAAGTAGTGTTTTTAAGTTACTAAAAGCAGTGTTTTTAAGCTATTAATAGCAGTGTTTTTAAGCTGTTAAAAGCAGCGTTTTTAAGCTATTAAATGCAGTGTTTTAAGCTATTAAAAGCAGTCTTTTTAAGTTATTAAAAGCAGTTTTTTTTAGCTAAAGAAGCAGTGTTTTTGAGCTATCAAAAACAGTATTTTTAAGCTATTAAAAGCAGTCTTTTTAATCCAATAGAAGCAGTCTTTTTACTTTTAAAAGCAGTATTCTTAAGCTATTTAAAGTAGTGTTTTTAAGTTACTAAAAGCAGTGTTTTTAAGCTATTAATAGCAGCGTTTTTAAGCTATTAAAAGCAGCGTTTTTAAGCTATTAAAAGCAGTGTTTTTAAGCTATTAAAAGCAGCCTTTTTAATCCAATAAAAGCAGTCTTTTTACTTTTAAAAGCAGTGTTCTTAAGCTATTTAAAGTAGTGTTTTTAAGTTACTAAAAGCAATGTTTTTAAGTTATTAATAGCAGTGTTTTTAAGCTGTTAAAAGCAGCGTTTTTAAGCTATTAAATGCAGTGTTTTAAGCTATTAAAAGCAGTCTTTTTAAGTTATTAAAAGCAGGTTTTTTTTAGCTAAAGAAGCAGTGTTTTTGAGCTATCAAAAACAGTATTTTTAAGCTATTAAAAGCAGTCTTTTTAATCCAATAGAAGCAGTCTTTTTACTTTTAAAAGCAGTATTCTTAAGCTATTTAAAGTAGTGTTTTTAAGTTACTAAAAGCAGTGTTTTTAAGCTATTAATAGCAGTTTTTAAGCTGTTAAAAGCAGCGTTTTTAAGCTATTAAATGCAGTGTTTTAAGTTATTAAAATCAGTCTTTTTAAGTTATTAAAAGCAGTTTTTTTTTAGCTAAAGAAACAGTGTTTTTGAGCTATCAAAAACAGTATTTTTAAGCTATTAAAAGCAGTCTTTTTAATCCAATAGAAGCAGTCTTTTTACTTTTAAAAGCAGTATTCTGAAGCTATTTAAAGTAGTGTTTTTAAGTTACTAAAAGCAGTGTTTTTAAGCTATTAATAGCAGTGTTTTTAAGCTGTTAAAAGCAGCGTTTTTAAGCTATTAAATGCAGTGTTTTAAGCTATTAAAAGCAGTCTTTTTAAGTTATTAAAAGCAGTTTTTTTTAGCTAAAGAAGCAGTGTTTTTGAGCTATCAAAAACAGTATTTTTAAGCTATTAAAAGCAGTCTTTTTAATCCAATAGAAGCAGTCTTTTTACTTTCAAAAGCAGTATTCTTAAGCTATTTAAAGTAGTGTTTTTAAGCTATTAATAGCAGTGTTTTTAAGCTGTTAAAAGCAGCGTTTTTAAGCTATTAAATGCAGTGTTTTTTTAGCTAAAAAAACAGTCTTTTTACTTTTAAAAGCAGTGTTTTTAAACTATCAAAAACAGTGTGTTTACGCTATTAAAAGCAGTGTTTTTAAGCTATTAAAAGCAGTCTTTTTAATCCAATAGAAGCAGTCTTTTTACTTTTAAAAGCAATGTTCTTAAGCTATTTAAAGTAATGTTTTTAAGTTACTAAAAACAATGTTTTTAAGCTATTAATAGCAGTGTTTTTAAGCTGTTAAAAGCAGCGTTTTTAAGCTGTTAAAAGCAGCGTTTTTAAGCTATTAAATGCAGTGTTCTTAAGCTATTTAAAACAGTGTTTTTAAGCTACTAATAGCAGAGTTTTTAAGGTGTTAAAAGCAGCGTTTTTAGGTTACAAAAGCTATTTGCCCACATAAGCCTTGGTTTTAGGCTATAAAAGGCTGTGTTTTTAGACAACCCTGGTTTTAAGCTATTAAAAATAGTTTTTTTAAGTTATTAAAAACTGTCTTTTTTAGCTAAAAAAAAGCAGTGTTTTTACTTTTAAAAGCAGTGTTTTTAAGCTAATAACAGCAAGCTTTTCACTATTAAAAGCAGTGTTTTTAAGCTATTAAATGCAGTGTTTTTAAGCTATTTAAGCAGTGATTTTAAGCTATTAAAAGCAGTTTTTAGCCTATCAAAAACTATTTGCCCACACAAGCTTTGGTTTTAGGCTATAAAAGGCTGTGTTTTTTTAGACTAGCTTTAGGTAATCAGAAGCAATGTTTTTAAGCTATAAAACTAAAATGAAATTAGAGTAAAGGTGGTCTTAAGGTCTGAAAATATTGAGACAGTTCATGTAATTGAATTTCAAAATTTGACAGTTGTCGACACTTAGAATTCACTTTTGAAAAAATAGATCCACCAAGCGTTTAAATATAAGATTTTGCGGTTCTCGGTGATGACTGATGACATATTATTACCATAGAAATAAAATAGATGTAGAATAAAATTGCCGCCGCGATTTTGAACGATGCTCGTGGCGTGAAATTTGAACCTGTCTAATTCAAAATTGAATTTTTTAAAGGCTGGCGACCGTTACGACTTCACGGGCACTTTGATTGTCGTCCCTGACGTGGGTGCTCTCAGCCTTCCCGGTGCCAAAGCCCAAATCAACTCCAAACACAAATCCGGTGATGACGTCGAAGGTGTCCGTGGCCTCAAAGCTCTTGGTGTGCGTGACCTCCACTACCGTATGGCTTTTCTCGCATGTAGTGTCCAACCCACCAACCCCAAATTCGGTGGTATTGAACTACCTCTCACTGAAATCACACCTGAGATAATGCGCCAACAAATGACCGAAGGCGAGTGGAACCACATGTACGAAATGAGCCACGACAGAAATCTCTACCAGAATCTCATCAATAGTCTTTTCCCTAGTATTCATGGAAATGAGGAGGTCAAAAGAGGAATTCTACTTATGCTTTTTGGTGGTGTCTCTAAAACAACACTTGAAGGAACAACCCTTCGTGGGGATATTAATTGTTGTATTGTTGGTGATCCTAGTACAGCTAAATCTCAGTTTTTGAAACAGGTTTCTGAGTTTTCACCACGTGCTGTATACACATCGGGGAAGGCATCATCAGCTGCTGGTCTTACAGCTGCAGTTGTGCGAGATGAAGAATCTTCTGATTTTGTTATTGAAGCTGGTGCTTTAATGCTTGCTGATAATGGTGTTTGTTGTATTGATGAGTTTGACAAGATGGATCCACGTGATCAAATTGCAATTCATGAAGCCATGGAACAACAAACAATTTCAATAGCTAAAGCAGGAGTTAGAGCTACACTAAATGCCAGAACTTCGATTCTAGCTGCTGCAAATCCAATTGGGGGGCGCTACGATCGTGCGAAATCCCTTCAACAAAACATTGCTTTAAGTGCACCAATTATGTCCCGTTTTGATTTGTTTTTTATCTTAGTTGATGAATGCAACGAAGTGATTGATTATGCAATCGCAAGAAAAATTGTAGATCTTCATAGTAACGTGGAAGAGTCAATAGATCGGATCTACTCAAAAGAAGAAGTCCTCCAGTATATATCTTTTGTACGCAGATTTAAACCGATTATTAATCGAGAAGCTGCAGAACTCCTCGTTAGACACTACAATCATCTCAGATTACGTGATACTACAACTAGTGGAAAGTCAACATGGCGGATTACAGTCCGCCAGCTTGAATCTATGATCCGACTTGCTGAAGCTATGGCAAAAATGGAAATCTCTGATGAAGTTCAACCGAAACACGTCAAAGAAGCTTACAGACTTCTGAATAAGTCTATAATTCGAGTTGAGCAGCCTGATATTCACTTGGATCAAGTTCGAGAGGGTGACGAGCCCTCTCAAGAGCTCACTAACCAGCTCTCTGAAGAACCAGAAACGCAACAACCTATCAAGAAAAAGCTTCAGTTGAGTTTTGAGAATTACAAGATTTTGAGTAATAAAATTGTGCTTTATTTGAGAAACGAGGAGGAGATGAGGTCTGAAGGAGATGTAAGGAGAAGTGATTTGATTGAGTGGTATTTGAATATGATTGCGGAGGAGATTGAATCGGAGGAGGAGTTAGTGGAGAAGAAGGAATTGATCGAGAAGGTTATTGATAGGTTGATTTATACTGTAAGTAAAGGGTGGGGGTAAAGTGGGAGGTGTTAAGTGTGTGGTTTCAGGATAATGTTCTCATTTCATTGACGAAGACGGGGCTTGGGAAGGGACAAGAGGAGGAGGATCCTATATTGGTGGTTCATCCTACATACGTTATTGATTAGTTTTTTAATATAAGGTGTTTTTTACTAGATGTTTTTTTTAATTAAAAACCTAGAGTCGTTTTTGTGTTTTTAGGCTATCAAAAGTTGTTTGACTACACAAGCCTTGGTTTTCGGTTATAAAAGGCTGTGTTTTTAGACTAGCCTGGTTCTAGGCTATCAACAGCCGAGTTTTAAGCTACTAAAAGCACTCTTTTTAAGCTATTAAAAGCAGCATCATTAAGCAATTAAAAGAAGGTCTTTAAGTTATTAAAAGAAGCGTTTGTAGACTATTAAAAAAAGTGTTTTAAGCTATTAAAAGCAACGTTTTTAGGTTATTAAAAGCTATTTGCATACACAAGCCTTGGTTTTAGGAAAAGTTTCAGTTTTAGGCTCTAAAAGGCTGTGTTTTTAGATTAGCCTGCTTTTAGGCTAACAGAAGCAGTGTGTTTAAGCTATTAAAAGAAATGTTTTATGCTATTAACAGCAGCGTTTTAAGCTCATCAAAAGGTATTTGTCGACATAGGGCTTAGTTATAGCCTTTTATAAGGCTATAAAAGGCTGTGTTTGTAAACAACCCTGGTTTGAGGCTATCAAAAGCAGCGTTTCTAAGGTATTAAAATCAGCGTTTTTAAGCTATTAAAACCAGCGTTTTTAAGCTATTAAAATCAGCGCATTGAAGCTATTAAAATCAGCGTTTTAAGATATTAAAAAAAGTGTTTTTAGATTGTCAAAAGCTATTTGCCTACAAAAGCCTTGGCTTTAGGCTATAAAAGGCTGTGTTTTTAGACAACCCTGGTTTTAGGGTATAAGAAGCAGTGTTTTAAGCTATTAAAAGAAATGTTTTGAGCTATTAAAAGCAGCTTTTTTAAGCTACTAAAAACAGTGTTTTTAGGCTATTTAAATCAGCACATTGAAGCTATTAAAATCAGCGTTTAAGATATTAAAAGACGTGTTTTTAAGCTATTAAAAGAAATGTTTCAAGCTATTAACAGCAGCGTTTTTAGCGTATCAAAAGCTATTTGTCTACAGGCTTGGTATCAGGTTATAAAAGGCTGTGTTTGTAGACAACCCTGGATTTAGGCTATCAAAAGCAGCGTTTTTAATCTATTAAAAAAAGCGTTTTTAAGCTATTAAAAGCAGCGTTTTTAAGCTATTAAAAGCAGCGTTTTTAAGCTATTAAAAGCAGCATTTTTAAGCTATTAAAAGCAGCGTTTTTAAGCTATTAAAAGCAGCGTTTTTAAACTATTAAAAGCAGCGTTTTTAAGCTATTAAAAGCAGCATTTTTAAGCTATTAAAAGCAGCGTTTTTAAGCTATTAAAAGCAGCGTTTTTAAGCTATTAAAAGCAGCGTTTTTAAGCTATTAAAAGCAGCATTTTTAAGCTATTAAAAGCAGCGTTTTTAAGCTATTAAAAGCAGCATTTTTAAGCTATTAAAAGCAGCATTGTTAAGCTATTAAAAGCAGCGTTTTTAAGCTATTAAAAGCACCGTTTTTAAACTATTAAAAGCAGCGTTTTTAAGCTATTAAAAGCAGCGTTTTTAAGCTATTAAAAGCAGCTTTTTTAAGCTATTAAAAGCAGCGTTTTTAAGCTATTAAAAGCAGCGTTTTTAAACTATTAAAAGCAGCGTTTCTAAGCTATTAAAAGCAGCGTTTTTAAGCTATTAAAAGCAGCGTTTTTAAGCTATTAAAAGCAGCGTTTTTAAGCTATTAAAAGCAGCGTTTTTAAGCTATTAAAAGCAGCGTTTTTAAGCTATTAAAAGCAGCGTTTTTAAAATATTAAAAGCAGCGTTTTTAAGCTATTAAAAGCAGCGTTTTTAAGCTATTAAAAGCAGCGTTTTTAAACTATTAAAAGCAGCGTTTTTAAGCTATTAAAAGCAGCATTTTTAAGCTATTAAAAGCAGCGTTTTTAAGCTATTAAAAGCAGCGTTTTTAAGCTATTAAAAGCAGCGTTTTTAAGCTATTAAAAGCAGCATTTTTAAGCTATTAAAAGCAGCGTTTTTAAGCTATTAAAAGCAGCATTTTTAAGCTATTAAAAGCAGCATTGTTAAGCTATTAAAAGCAGCGTTTTTAAGCTATTAAAAGCACCGTTTTTAAACTATTAAAAGCAGCGTTTTTAAGCTATTAAAAGCAGCGTTTTTAAGCTATTAAAAGCAGCTTTTTTAAGCTATTAAAAGCAGCGTTTTTAAGCTATTAAAAGCAGCGTTTTTAAACTATTAAAAGCAGCGTTTCTAAGCTATTAAAAGCAGCGTTTTTAAGCTATTAAAAGCAGCGTTTTTAAGCTATTAAAAGCAGCGTTTTTAAGCTATTAAAAGCAGCGTTTTTAAGCTATTAAAAGCAGCGTTTTTAAAATATTAAAAGCAGCGTTTTTAAGCTATTAAAAGCAGCGTTTTTAAGCTATTAAAAGCAGCGTTTTTAAGCTGTTAAAAGCAGCGTTTTTAAGCTATTAAAAGCAGCATTTTTAAGCTATTAAAAGCAGCGTTTTTAAGCTCTTAAAAGCAGCGTTTTTAAGCTCTTAAAAGCAGCGTTTTTAAGCTACTAAAAGCAGCGTTTTTAAGCTATTAAAAGCAGCGTTTTTAGGCTATTAAAAGCGGCGTTTTTAAACTATTAAAAGCAGCGTTTTTAAGCTATTAAAAGCAGCGTTTTTAAGCTATTAAAAGCAGCGTTTTTAAGCTATTAAAAGCAGCGTTTTTAAGCTATTAAAAGCAGCGTTTTTAAGCTATTAAAAGCAGCGTTTTTAAGCTATTAAAAGCAGCGTTTTTAAGCTATTAAAAGCAGCGTTTTTAAGCTATTAAAAGCAGCGTTTTTAAGCTATTAAAAGCAGCGTTTTTAAGCTATTAAAAGCAGCGTTTTTAAGCTATTAAAAGCAGCGTTTTTAAGCTATTAAAAGCAGCGTTTTTAAGCTATTAAAAGCAGCGTTTTTAAGCTATTAAAAGCAGTGTTTTTAAGCTATTAACAGTAGCGTTTTAAGTTTATCAAAAGCTATTTGTCTACATAAGGCTTGGTTTCAGACTATAAAAGGCTGTGTTTGTAGACAATCGTGGTTTTAGGCTATCAAAAGCCGTGTTTCTTAGCTATTAAAAGAAATGTTTTAAGCTATTAAAAGCAGCGTTTTTAGGTTATCAAATGCTATTTGCATACAAAAGCCTTAGTTTTAGGCTATGAAAGGCTGTGTTTTTAGACTAGCCCGGTTTTAGGCTATCTGAAGCAGTGTTTTTAAGCTATTAAGCTAAAATAAGCTAAAGCTATTAAAATCGTTCATGTTTTTTAGAATTTATAGTCTACCAAAGATTTTTACGCCTTTTTTTTAAATTTTTAGGCTATTAGAAGCTGTATTTAGGGTTATCGAAAGGCGTGTTTTTTTATTTTTAAAATTAGGCTATCAAAAGTCGTGTTTTAGGCTACCGCAAGCCGAGGTTTTAGACTATGAGAAGCCAGGTTTTTAGGCTATCAAAAGTCTAGTATAGTTTTAGGTTAAATTAAAGTCATTTATTAATTTTCATTTTGTTTCCATCACATGTGGAAATCTTTTATCTTGAATTTATTGCGTTTAGCTATAGCGCAGATCAATAAAATCGCCATGCGAGCTCTAAACCTTCCAGTATTGTACAAATTACCTGTTGGTACACAATTTTTTTCATAACTAATTACTTGATTTAGATCAGTTAATCTTTCTTGTCGTAATAATTTATCTAAATATTTAATATTTAAAAAAAAATGGCAAAATTAGATGGAGTTGGTTTAGGATACTCCTATCACCTTCCTTCAGGTGGCTGGCTTTTAAAAATCCGAAATGTCTTATCACAATTTAGTGATTTATTTAGCGAATTTGATAAATACATCGCACCGGCATATCATCATGATCGATGCGAAAGGTTAGTTAAATTAGTAAAAAAAAGGTTAATAAAGAAAATTTCAGATCGGTTTACATGCGATTATATTCAATGCATAAACGCGAATTTGTTATGGTATTTATAGCATTTTTTGCATGTTTTGGACTTGCACTTTTTATAGGAATTGCAGGTCAGTACTAAAATCAAAACAACCCCGAAAAAAATATCAATTTTAGGACCCCCAATAACGAGTACAACAGAACTAGATGCTAAAGCTTTACTAAATAAAGATAATCACAGTAATTCAATAGCGACGGGACCTTTTATTATGAAAACACCGGCTTTAGTAACATATTCCCAACAACTCTGGGTCATTGCGAAATTATCAACTGAAAATACTGATGGTAGGACAAAAAATCGAGTTTTTGGACTTCTAAATTTTAGTTTTAGATGAGTCATATGATAAGAGTTTTCAAATTTCGGTCACAATTGAAGGTGTAGATGAGGACCACAAGCCGGTGCCAATTTTGGATAGTAAACATACACGAAATAGGTGCGTTTTAGGTGATTTGTGGCGGCTGCTTTTACAGGTGTTTCTACAGTAGAGAAAATCACAATTATTTTTTTTAGGACGCGTCATTTAACATGTGAAAATCAAAGGTGCGACGAATTCGTTGTCCTCCATTTGGGCTATTTAGACTATACTCATTATATAATTACTGTGAATTTTTTCGGACTTGAAGCCTTCCATAAACGATACGAAATCAACCAATTAACATTTTTCGTACGTCTTTTGTTTATTGTACCAACCAATCACACGCTTTTTGCAGTTTAAAACCTACAATCCGGCTTTTACACAAATTGAAATTGGATTTCGATTTATTTTTCTTTCTGCAACATTCATTGTAACGGTAAATAAACATTTTTTAATAATATGGTACAAAAAAATATATATTTTAGTGTTGGTTTGCCTGCACTCTTCGCAAATACCCGATGTATGATTGGTCGATTGAACAAAAATGGATGTCGTTATTACTCCCACTTTTACTGGGCTACAACAGTAAGTAATTTCTCTCAAAATTTTTCCCAAAAATATTTTTTTTGAAGATCCTGTGTTTCCCCTAATGTTTTTGATGAATTCCTGGATTCCGGGAATGATTGATGCAATTGCGCAAGCTACGTTTCTGTGCGCTTTGCTTTTGTTTTGGTTGTGTATATACCACGGCTTAAGACAGGTGAACTCAACATCAATATCGGCGTAAAATCAGCATTTTTTTTTACAGAATGAAAGAAAAATTTTGACATTTTATTTTCCTAAAGTTTTTATAGTTGGAATTTTGTGGTTTTCGGCGATTATTTTAGCAAGTTGGGAGAAATATAGTGAAATGCAGGACCCCACTTATAATCATGCGGTTGATACACCCACTTTTAATGTAATTTAATTTTTTTTAAAGTTCTAAAAAAATTTAGAATTTTTTTTTCAGACTCTGAAAGCTTTCTTTTTTGTTTTTGGTGTTATATATCTTGTTTATTTGGTAATTCTGATATTGAAGGCCTACACTGAATTGCGATCAATGCCATTTTTTGGTAAGATACGTAAAAAATCTAAATCTTTCGAAAAAAAATTTTTTTTTCAGGTTTAAGACTAAAATTTTTAACATTACTTATGATTGTTGTAATTACAATAACTTGTGTAATTACAGTCCTACGTTTTGGTGTTGGTATTCTTGAAGATAATTTTGTAGCGCAATTATCAACGCATTATAATAGTTCTGCCCAATTTATGTCTTTCTATGGACTGCTCAATTTTTATATTTATACAATGGCATATGTTTATTCACCTGCTTATAAAGCGGTGCATGGTATGTATAAAAAATTATGTGTTTCATACACTATTTTTTCTACTCATAGAATTTGATATTACTAAAGATAATCCGGCATTTTCTATGATAAATGATTCGGATGAAGACGTTATTTATGGATCTGATGAAGAAAGTAAAAGACCATTAAATAGGAATAGAAATGATGATGATAGTGACTAGATTTAGGGCTAAAAAAAATTTATAATAAATGTTTTATACGTCATCTTTTACAGGTGCATGTTATATATTTGATGTTGTCTATTTATTGTTTATTTTTTTTGTTTGAATTTATTTAAGTTGAATTTCGTTTTACTGTTTGATGTGCGTAATTTAGATGTAAAATAATAATAAATAAAATCATAAAAAAATATTAAAACACATCGCAAACAAAACCCTCCTTCAGAGTCCTTCCTCGGCAGATGGCTAGTGTTTCTAATTATACAATATTACACATAAAAATGTGTTCTAGTAAACAATAACTACATGACAATCTTAAATATAATACTTAATTAACAACAATAAATCTGTAACAAAAAGTAAAGAACATTTTTGTGACCTAACAATAAGTTAAAAATGCAAAAACTCTTATTTATTTTTATAATATTCTAAGAATTTTTGTGTATTTTCTCATTCTAATAAAACAAAACTATAGCTGTCAAGTCTTGTAACTGTCTTATTTTTCTGACATTTGACAACTAAATCTATTTTTCATATTTTAATGAAAATCCCAGCTCTCTTTTTTAGTTACTTTGATAGTATTAACACTGCGCATGCTTCGTGCTGTCAAAAATTCAAATTTTGTTTATAACGTAACTATCTGTCTAATAATTCAAAAAGTTTTATTTATTTAACTATTTACATCTAAACGGTTTTATCTAATCATGATTTGAATAGAATATTAGATAACTAGCACCTTTTACTGCCAGAATATACCAAAGAATGTACAAGTTTAATTCAATTTTAAACAGCGTGTGGTGATTTTCAAAACCTAACCTCAAATATTTATTTGTGGAAGTTTGAATTGAATTTAAAATGTGTGAATCAAATCTGAGTGACGAAGATTTAACTGAAAAGTTTAAAAGAGAGTTTAATGAACAATTTCATATTTTAGTTCGAATGCATTTGTCGTTTTTACTAGACCAGGCAACTAATGAGTAAGTGGCTTTTTCAACCCTCTATTATCTAATTATTTTGTAAATATTGCAGTATTGAATCTTTATCAGATAAAAATAAATTAAAAAAGTGGTCTTTAGTTCCTTTTAATAAGAAAACTAAAAGTCGGGGGGCTGTTGAAGGGGCACCTTTGACACAAGAAGGTATCTGTCAGGTATACCAACTGATTGAGTTTCTGAGAAAGGAGCAGAGTAATTTTCTCAAAGAGTATTTTTCTCTTATTAATTTACTCTTGTAGATATTAAAATTGAGGGAATTTTTCGTCGAACTGGCTCTTTAACCCGTCAACAAGAACTCCGAAATTTATTGAGTCAAGGAATCACACTTGAACTTGAAAATGGCACTTATAGTGTCCACGACTGTGCTTCAGTATTAAAAGGATTTCTTGCTGAATTACCCGATCCTTTACTAAGTGAAGCTCATTATCCTGCTTACTGTCAAATTGCTGGTAAGTTCCTTAAATAACTAAAACCACTCTGAAAGTATTTTTTTAAGAATTGTGTACAGAGAAAGATAATATAACGCAAGAAGAAAAACTCCTAGCAGCTCTTCAACTACTCCTTCTCCTCTTACCAACTGAAAACAAAGTTTTACTCAAAGACATCCTCGATTTGTTAAACTTCACAGCATCTTACGAATCTTTCAATAGAATGTCTGCTAATAATTTAGCAACACTCTTTACCCCTCACCTTCTCTGTCCCCGAAAAATCTCCCCTGAACAGCTCCACGTTACATCACAAACCCTCTCTACAATCGTGTCTTTTATGATTGTGAAAAACTCGGAATTGTTTAAAATTCCCCAAAACTTAATTTTGGAATTTCGTGCACGTTATGAAAAACGTAAAATGAGTGAAAATTGTCTAAACGAATCAACAGATCAGTGTGCTGCAAATACAGTTTTTACATTTGTTGATCATGAAAGAACAGCCAAAGAAAATGAAACTAATACCACTGAAACAGCTTTAGCTCAACTCTACGCTCACATTCAAAGTCTTCCAGAATCGTCGAAAAAACGAAAATTGGTTAAACAGTTTAATAAGGAGAATGGACACGGAACGCCGTTACAAGTCTTGAGAAGTGGGGTGCAGAAAAATAAGAGTTTGGGGGATTCCATTAAAAAACATATTTTTCATAAAAGTGTTGTTAAAAGTTTGAAAAAGGGCAGTGTGAGGGTAAGCAGCGAGGAGAATTTACATGTAAGTAGATTTCGGGAGAGGTTTCCGAAATTTCGTGTGCACCCTGTATATATTTTCGCATTTTTTATGGTTATATTTGCATGACACTCACATTTCACTGTATATTTTACCATTTTTTCACGAATTGGCACTGAAATATATCATTTTCCTTGAAAATTCGCATTTTTCGTCAAGAAAACTTTCTAAAATCATTATTTTATCGAATTGTTTGAAGATCAATTTTAAATTTTTGAGGTTAAATTCGCAAATTTTTTATTTCAATTAGTAATAACTGGCTTATCTTACCTTTATGAAAGTCTTTTTCACTTTTTTTCGGAAATTTTGCCTTTTTCTTAATAAATCATCATCAAAAATGGAGGAAATGTCAGATTACCCATACTTTTCAAATTAAATACTGCCAACCTAGCGCACCAATATAAATCAGAATGCACACAAAAATTGGCTTTTTTAACTGTTTTTTCAAATTTATATGTACGGCTAAGGTTACAACGCTTTTTATATTATTTTTTGAGTTTATATATGACATAAGTACTTTCACACAAGTGACTTCAGAATTTTGAAATTATAGTCAGTAATTTCTTTAAGTTTTATTGTAATTAGTGTCTAATCTTGCCTATATGAAGCTTTGTTTTTGAACTTTTTTTATCAAAATTGGGCTTATTTCTTCATTAAAGCCGTAAAAAATGTTATTTTCAATCTCAGTGCTGCCACACTACCTTGAAATTCTCAACAGTTGTACCAACCTTCCTTTCCGAAGCTTTTCAGATCTCACCGATTTTTTCATGACGTCTGTATAGAATTTTTGAGTAGACAGTAGTGCTACACCACCAAAACCTTAAATGCACACGAAAATTTTGGAAAAATTTACCCCTGCTTTATGTGTTTACCTTGCTACTAATTTTCCTGCTTTATCTAATTTTGGGTGTCTATTTCTTTGGGCATTCTTGCATCATGTTGCATGCGTTTTCAGACTCCCCCCCTTCAGACAGTCCTGACTCGTGCCCGTCTCTTTTGTACAAATTGCGATTCAAGTCCTGATGAACCGCAAATCAAAAAAATCCGACGATCATCAACCGAACTTGAAGATGAATCACCCGATGCCGAAACAGGTATCGGAATTACAAGTACGCCATCTTGTGCGACGTTACATTTCACACCCGATGAGCAGGATCGTAAGTCCATGTCACCCATAACCAGATCCACACAACGTATGACCAGAGCTATGCAGGTATGGGGGATGTCACACTGTCTTTTTTCTTGCTTTTGTGTCGCTGCTTAAACTCAAGACAAGTGCTGCTATTTCCTGATGTTATTTTGGTTTTAGGAGACAATGATGACACCGAGAAGCAGAAAGCCGGTCTTGCTTGTTTCCGGTACAAATATTAATACTTTAGCGAAAGTAGAGACAGTTGGAGGGACTATGGATGAAGTTCCAGAGGAGAAGGAATCCTTAAGTGAGACTTTTCGGGAATATTTAGAAAGTAGGAGTATGTTAACTATGTCCTCACCAGCGGCAGATTCAAGTTTTTCAAGCAGAACAGACGATTTTAATTCCGATTTAAGTCCTAGTAAAATGACAGATTCTTTATTGAGTTGTTTAGATGGGAATGAACCAGGAAGTGAGAAGGAATTAGTGCTTAAACCAAAACAATTTGATGAAAACGGGCAACCGATCGTTTTTGAAACCTCGTTTTAGTGTAAATATTTATTGACAATAAAAAAAAGTGTACCTTAAAACATATCATCGTGTGTTAAATCCGACATTAGATGAAGTCCTCTTTCCTTTAACGCTTTTGACACCAATTTCTGCTGCTCCTGTTTTAATTCCTGTTCTTGTCGTTGAGCGTCTAGAATTTCATCAACTGAGACTTCAGATAACGGCAATTCTGCCTCTTTTTCAGAATCCTAATCTCAAATATCAACACAAGATAAACTCAAGCAAGAACTTACTATCTCTCCAAGTAAAACAACATTCTCGCCCCTAACTATAAAAACACCACGGGGAATATCTCCGTATTCTTTTCCAACGTGAATTCGCTCAATTGTTCGGTGTAAAACCAAATTTGCGAATTGATCAACACTTCTTAAATAACCGATAAGAGTTCTGCCGTCACGTAACAAAACCATGAGTTTTTCTAGAAGAATTTGACACATTATTACTCATAAATATCCAAAACTTACTGTCTAATTCATCTAATAAGTGGGCTGTGCCCTCCAATTCTGTTTTATTCATTATTTATCAAGGGGGCTTAAATGTCAAAATTCAAAAAGTAAGGTTAGAAACACGCAAGAACGTGATTGGTTAAATCTGTCACGTGACTCAACCCTTGCTTCTGATTGGTGCGCATTTTTAAACTATTGACAGATCAATATAATAGAGAGTCGAGTTATAAAAAAATAGAGGGCCAAAGAAAATATTTTATTTTTTTATAAAATTAATCCCAATATTTAATAAGGCCGTCCCACCTGCCGTTACTAATTTGCTTAGTTCAAATCAAATTTGCGCTTTTCCGATACCGAACCGATAAGAGTTCTGCTGTCACGTAACAAAACCATCAGTTTTTCTAGAAGGATTTATTATTATTACTCAATAATATCCAAAACTCACTATCTAATTCATCTAATAAGTGGGCAGTGTCCTGCAATTCAATTTTATTAATTATTTATCCAGCAGGCTCAAATCTCAAAATTCAAAAAGTGAGGTTAGAAACATGCAACAACGTCATTGGTTAAATCTGTCACGTGACTCAACCCTTGCTTCTAATTGGTGGGCATTTTAAAACTATTGATAGATCAATCAAATAGAGAGTCGAGTGATAAAAAAGTAGAGTGCTAAAGAAAATATTTTATTTTTTAATAAAATTAATCCCAATATTTAATAAGGCCGTCCCATCCTGCCGTTACTAATTTGCTTGGTTCGTGTGGATGCCACAAAACACTGATACAAACATTATCATGTGCTTTCCATTTCTTATATAATTTTGTGGTTTTCCAGTCCCAGATGTAACACTTGCCATCAGCATCACCCGATACTAAATAACTACAAAAAATAAGATTAAAACCAAAACTTGTTTTGGTATAAATGAGCAAACCTCAAATCTGGTGAAAAATCAAGTGTGCAAGCATATCCTGCAACCATGTGTCCTGTAAACGTCTTTTTCCTGTTAATTTTAAACCTGTTAAGTGCTGAAAAGATCACAATTTTATTATCCATGCTTTGACACGCCAGCCATTTCCCATTAGGTGCAGATGCAACAGCAGGCATACTGTGCATTGTTGGGTCTGCTATATATTTCATATCTACGGGAATATCCCACTCCCAAACCCTCAAACTTTTATCATCAGATGTCGTCACGAATCGTCTGTTATCATCAACGAAAGTTATAGTATTAACAGCTCCTAAATGTCGGTCGTATTCTTGTACAATATCACCTGACCTTGTATCCCACTGAAAAAAGAAAAAAATCAGTATAAACCCCACCAAAAAAATAAAATTCATACACAAATAATTTTCTTATCTGAAGTTCCAGCAACAAACAAATGTTGTTTGTTTTTATCAGGGTTAAATTTGACACAATAGGGAATTTTTCGGCTTGAAAAACGTTTAACAACTTGACCAGTTTCAGTGTCCCATAATTTTATATACCGGTCGTAACCTGCTGACAGGAATAATTTGCCTGAATTATTGAAACAAATATCTCTGACGGCTTGTTTGTGGCCGTAATATGTCCGCACGCATCTTCGTTCATTGTAGACCTCCCATATCTGAAAAAAAAAGTATTTATGTTATGTATGATTAATTTCTAACTTTGGCGCCCTCTAGTTGGTAAACAGTGCAACTTAGGTTAGAGGTAATTTGCTAAAATCTCACTTGGCAACACTGCCCTTTACTCACCTTAATTCTACAGTCCATACTGGCCGATAATAACAAATGTGCAGTCCTGGGGAACCACCGAATCGCTGCAATTCCCTTTGAATGCCCCGTCCACGTATGAATATGAGCTTTCGGCAGAAAACACCTCTCTGGCGGACTATCCGACTTCAAGTTAACTCCAACATCTTGTGGGGCATGAAGGAAACTCCTTCCTTGATAATCCACAGCATCCGAAATATGTAAAATCGACTTCTCCTCAACCTGTTTATCCTCCACAGGCTTTCCCTTTTTATTCCTCTTCGACATCAATTCCTCCAATTCCGCTGCTTCCTCATCTGACGGTTTCATCACCCTTTGCTCGTCAACAAACCCGCCCCAAGGCCCCAAAAACCCTTCAATATCACTCGGATCGTTATTTTTCTTCCTTTTTCTCTTATCTAACGGCCGCAATTTCGTCGATTCAAAAACTGTCTTCGCTTCGGGATTAACATCATCGCATTGCCCGGTAGTTGTGACCACTTTTGTGCCCTCACCAGTGCTGCCCACAGTGGGGTCAAGGGCGTAGCCAAAGCTGTTAAAAGTGCGTCTCTGGTTCTCGAACTGAAACTCATTCACATAAGCCGGCTCGACGTAACCTGAAAGGATATTTCGCGTGCATTGTTGCTGCTGGGTCTTGAAAGGGTTCTCAGGGCCTAACATAGGCGAAAACAACTCCTCATATTTAGGGTTAAATGTGATTTCTTTCTCGGTAGGGTTTACGTGCTTGACGCATTCTTCAGCTCCAGTTGGCAACACTACAGGAGCCGCACAAACTTGTAATTGGTTCTTGACTGAGAATTTGGGGTCCACAGGAGAGTCAGACTTTGGGGGCACCTCAGACCTAACCTCTTCCTCGTCACTGTCACCATAATCTTGCAAAGCTTGCATTTTTAACACGACAATCGATAAACACTTAAAATTACGGAAATTCTGCTTAATTATGAAATATTAATTATTTTTTTGATAAATAACAAACGGAACTGTCATTACTGTCAAATGTCAAATTATAGAGGGCGCGACTAACTGTACCATAGAAGTAGTACTGCAAGACTAGCATTCAACATTTAACATAAACTTTTCTTATTTAGCTGTTATCACAAACAAATTTAATCGAAAAATATACAAAAATAACAGTTCCGTCAAAATTTTTGTTAAAAACTTTCACATTGCTGCTAATTTTTTTCTTTTTGTCCGACTTTCTATTTGACTATCTAGCGTTATTCCCTCTATGGTTATCAACTGTCATTTGTGAACTGTCATAATTTTTGGTTATCACTGATACATTTTTATCAATTTTCAGTATTTTCACACTAATTTAGGGCCTTATATGGCCGAAAATCTTACATTTTGACGCATTTTGATATATCTGGTGTTAAAAAACTTATCTGGATTACTTGCACTAAAAATGTCTTCAGAGCTGGATAATTGGATTGAAATCGTAAAAGAGTGCAAATATTTAACCGAAACTGATTTAAAAAAGTTGTGCAGTATTGTATGTGATATTCTTTTAGAAGAATCTAATGTCCAACCTGTTTCTACACCTGTAACAGTATGTGGGGATATACACGGGCAGGTAGTCATTTTCGCGCCCTTAAACACACTTTAAATCTTCAATTTTGTAGTTTTATGATTTGGAGGAGCTATTCCGGCAAGGGGGCCAAGTCCCGGACACTAATTACATATTTTTAGGCGATTTTGTAGACCGGGGCTATTACAGTCTTGAAACTTTTACAAGACTCTTAACTTTGAAAGCAGCATATCCAAACAAAATTACTTTGTTAAGAGGCAACCATGAAAGTCGGCAAATAACACAAGTTTATGGATTTTATGATGAGTGTCTCACTAAATATGGCAATGCTAATGCTTGGAAATATTGTTGTTCTGTGTTTGATTTACTTACTGTAGCTGCTCTAATTGATGAGAAAATACTGTGTGTACATGGGGGTCTCAGTCCTGATATTAAAACAGTTGACCAGATCAGAACTTTGGAACGAAATCAGGAAATTCCTCATAAAGGTGCCTTCTGTGATTTAGTGTGGTCTGATCCTGAGGAAGTTGAGACTTGGGCTTCAAGTCCAAGAGGGGCTGGTTATTTATTTGGGGCTAAAGTCACACATGATTTTATGCAGATTAATGCTCTTACTCTGATTTGTCGAGCACATCAATTAGTTCATGAAGGTATATCTTCAAGTTTAATTTTTTTAAATAATTGTTATTTCTAGGGTATAAATACATGTTTGATGATAAGCTGATAACAGTTTGGTCAGCCCCTAATTATTGTTACCGTTGTGGCAACATTGCGAGTATTTTGGAATTCCAAACAACTGATAAAGTTGAAGCTAAATTATTTAACGCTGTTCCTGATAATGAACGTGTTATTCCCAGTCGAACTGTGACTCCTTATTTCTTGTAATTGACATAGTTATCAATAAATAATTTTTAATTTTAAATTTCCCGCTTTGATTCTAAATGACATGCGCATTGCCAACCTAACAATCCATCTTTTCTCAAGTGTTGTCTGTCAAGTGATAGGCCACATTTGTAGATATTTCAATTATCTACACCCATCTTAACTAATTTTACCCCAAAAATGGTTCAAAAGAAGGTAAATCACGTTATTCACCTCGCCCAGTCTTTATTTTCTGTTAATTTTCTAAAACTTGACTTGAAACTTAACCTAACCTCAAAATTTTGTTTTGCTTCCAGCCGAAGAAGAAAACTGGTAAAAAGGTCGCAGCGGCTCCTCTTGCCGTTAAAAAGGTCGAGCAAAAGAAAGAAGTGAACCCCTTGTTTGAAAAGAGGACTCGCAATTTCGGCATTGGTATGTACCCCCTTGACTTGTAAACCTGTCTTTGATTACAATTATTACAGGGCAAGACATTCAGCCTCCTCGTGACTTATCACGTTTTGTAAAATGGCCCAAATACATCCGTATTCAGCGCCAAAAAGCTGTTTTAACAAAACGACTTAAGGTGCCCCCACCAATTAACCAATTCAGACAGACTCTCGACAAGCAAACTGCGACTCAATTATTTAAAGTTTTGGAAAAATACCGGCCAGAAACTGAACTTCAGAAGAAAAACCGGTTGAAAGCAGCCGCTGAAAGCAAAGTCGCTAAGAAAGAGGAGGCCCCCCAGAAGAGGCCCAACACTTTGAGGGCTGGTACAAACACTGTCACCAAATTGGTGGAACAGAAAAAGGCGCAATTGGTCGTGATTGCTCACGATGTTGACCCAATTGAGTTGGTTTTATTCCTTCCAGCTTTGTGTAGGAAAATGGGGGTCCCGTATTGTATTGTTAAGGGTAAGGCGAGACTCGGGCTTTTAGTCAGGAGGAAAACTTGCTCAGCGGTAGCCCTCACTAAGGTACTCAATTGGTTTTTTGGGGGGTGAAATTCTATTGTTTTTTTTTTTTAGGTTGAGTCTGGTGATCGTAGCAACTTGGCAAAGATTATTGAAGTTGTTAAAACTAATTTCAATGATCGTGCTGACGAAATCAGACGTCACTGGGGCGGTGGCATCTTAGGTTCGAAATCAGCAGCCCGTATTGCTAAAATTGAGAGAGCTAAAGCAAAGGAACTCGCCCAGAAACAAGGTTGAGGCGTTTATTGAATTTGTATGCAGGTCAATAAATATAACAATTTGTAAGAATACTAGTTTTTGTGTTAGAATAGCCCCCTTGTTTAGATTTGAATTATCGCGCTTTATTTAACCAATCAGAATTCGAGTATTTTGGTCACATGATCGTTAAGTGTCAAATTTGACAGTTTCTTATTTTGACGGGTGGTTTGTTCTGTTTTTAATAAATAAAACACTTTTGGGGCTTTTACAACGGTAATTAATTATATTTTCAAATAGAATTTTGTAGAAATAAATAATTTTTTAGATTATAGTTGTAATAATGGCAGGTTGTATTCCCTGCTTTATTATTCCTCTTTTGCTTTTCATCTTTCATAGATTTATTCAACCAATTCTTTTAAAATACTGGAATCCTTGGGAGAAAAAAACAATAAAATCAGATTCAGGTGCAGAAAATAAGACAGAAATGCAAACAAAAAGTGAGGTTATAGAAAAGAAAGAATTGTGATGGATTTTTTAAGTTCTGTTGTTTCAAATAATGGTATTCTGTTATAAAAAGACGTAATTTATAAATAAAAAGTCGTTAAAACTTGAAAACTTTGTTTGGGTTACCTAACCTAACTTTTTGTTGTTCATTATAACGGGTGTTCATTTAAACTTGACGTTTGATTGATTGCGTAATATGACAAATGTGCTGCGTACTCTATTGGCGGAATTTCAGACTAGAATACGTATCGCCATTGTACGTATTAAAGGGCAATAAAGAACATAGTTGTGGCTGGAAAAAAAGTAGAAATTGTCATAAAGAGGTTCATATACATGAACATGAATGTTTTATGCAATGGGAACGGCAAAAAGGTGGAATCTGTCAAACAAAATCAGGAGTACAGTTTTGTTTACCATAAAATTTATTTATGAACTTCCAAACATTTCTACCTCTCAATTTCTCAAGACCTCACTGGCTCTCACTTTTGCCAATACATTTTTGCATTGCTGTTTTTAATTTTTTAATCTTTAATGGGATCTTTATTTGAAGAGCTACAAAGTTTCCCTATTTTAAGAGTTATCGATTGAAATAAAAAAAATCTCGATTTGACTGGTCATTAGATATCCATAAACGACCTCTTTTGTTTACATCTTGTTTTTGGAAAGAATGATGAGGAGCAGTGCTCATATGAGCTGCTTCATAGAATTAAGTATTATAGAACGTCATAAACTCTTTGATTTTATTTTAATTTCTCGAGTGTTGACGTCCTGAACAAACTTTATTATTCAGTGACTTCAATACTCAAACTGCCATTCAGAAATAAATAGTCCAAAAATTAAAAACTTTTATTTACACACTGTACAATAAAATTGTACACAAATTTAACCTTATTCTAGAATATCCTACAACTTAACCTTCTATTTACATTACTCCCCATGTACTTTATCAAGAAACACGTCAACGTCAATCTTCTTCAACAACTTTAAATTATTCTCTAGCGCTTTACTCTTCTTCTCAACCTGTTTATCACTTTCGCTATCTCTATGCTTCCTTTTTCTCCCACTGAAACAAAAAATCAAACTTTTCCCTTATTAAACACTCTCTTTACCCTTTAGCTTTCTCAGGCGACCCGTCCTGATAATCCGCGAGGAAAACATAATCCATCAAATCATCTTCTTCTTTGTCTTTATTAGAGGTCGGTTGTTGCTCATAAATTATCTCAAAAGGAGTCCATCTTATAATCATCGTAACGTCTTGGTTTAAATCCTCGTCGTGTACACTAGCTGACATACTCTTTTTCAAAATATCAAAATCGTATTTTACAGTCTTTTTCTTTGTTTTCTCTCCATGAACTACAATTTCACAATCCACGTATGTTTTTTTATCAAAAGTTGGGAAACAAGGCTCTGGTTTTGGTTTTTGAGGGGTTTTGTTTGGCATTAAGTGGATTCCTCTTTCAGCTAGGTCTTGAACTAGTGTACTTTTATGATTCTCATTTTGTACTTTCTCTATGACAGGTACCTTTTTCCTCGGTCTTCCTCTTGGACCTTTAGGTGTTTTTTTATTTACTTTTTTGTTATTTCTTACAGGTTTTTTCGGTTGATTTTTTATTTTTTCAACAGTACGTTTCCTAACTACTTCTAATTGTGACAAAATATTCTTTTTTTTAGTATCTTCTTCTAGAGTTTTTTTTACTTCAACTGTGTTTATAATTTTATTAATATTTGCTATTTCATCAGTCTTTTTACAAATTACTGTTTTATTACTTCCTTCAGGTTCATAATCTGAATCAGAATCACTTTCTGATGAACTCGAAGACGTCGCAACTTCTTTCAAAAGATTCAAATTCTTCTTTCCAATAACATTCGAATTAAATTTTTCCAAAGTAGTTTTCTCAGGTTCTACTACAACTTTTCCTTGTTCTATCACAACATCACTTAATATTTTCAAATTAGAAAATTTATCTTGTGGAGGTGGTGCCTTATCTTCTAATTTTTTACACTCTTCTATCAATTGATCCAAAGATTTATTTTGTTCAGTATCAGAAGGTTGATAATACGAACTTGAAGTTGAATAATCTGTTGATCTTTGATTATACGGAACTAAATCATTTGGAGTTAAAGCAAATCCGGGAGTTATTGGAATTTTTGGAGTTGGCAAAGACGTCAAATCAACTCCTCGAAGTTGTTCTTCTAGAAGATCATTAAAAGGAGTTGCAAAACTCGTATTAGTTGGTGCTGAAATTTTTTCAACTTCTTTAACTGGAGTTTTAAGAACAATTTTTTCAGCTTCTTTAACTGGAGTTTTAAGAACAATTTTCGCATCTTCTTTAACCGGAGTTTTAGGAACAATTTTCGCATCTTCTATAACTGGACTTTTAGGAACAATTTTCTCATCTTCTATAACCGGAGTTTTAGAAACAATTTCTTCAACTTCTTTAACCTTCGGTTTTGTTTTCTTTTTTGGTTTTATTTTTCGTTTAGGACTTGGACTTTTATCGATACATCCTGTAACTAAATTCCTCAAATCTGCATCCCACACTTTATTTTTCACACTTTTTTTCGTACCTGGCGTTGAAAAATCTAAATTACGGACATGTGAAGCGGGACGCTCCTCTATTTTTGGCGCCAGTTTTGGTGGGTTTCGTTTTTTCGTACTGACTGGTCGATTTTCATCACTTACTATTATAGTAGGCATTGACATAATGTCATGTGATGTTACATTTATCAACGGTGGATTATTAACAATATAAAATTGTTTTGTTGTAGCTTCTTGTGGCATTACTATAAGACCTCCCGTATTGATATATAGAGGATTTTGAGGCTGTTGTGATGTTTTTAAATAACTATCAAGTGTACCATCAAAAACATATACTTCACTGTTATCAGTTTTGGGAGGTTCAGGTGGAGGCGGATCAGGTTTTTGCGCCGCCTCTATTATAGAACGTACAGCGTCATTATTGTGAATATCCATTGGATCCCCACTCTTTTGGGATGTGTCACAAGTAGGCGTAGCTTGTTTACTTTTACGTGATTGGTCAATTGGACAAGTTTCAATTATTTCATCAAGTATTTTATTATAAACCGGATCTTCTTCAGTTCTTTGTACTACTGTTTTAATAAGAGCATCAATTTCTTTTGAAGCACCAGCACTGATATATTCATCTAGAGTTGGTTTTGAAGTTTCAGGAGTATTTCGTACTATATTTATCGTTTCAGCTATCTTTTCATGTAATTCATGTTTTTCAAGTAAAGTCTGTGTGAAAACTTCAGAGACATCTAAAAGATCTTCTTTATCCCGACACTTCTTTGAAGATTTCTTTTTTGGTGTTTTAGTTATTGTTTCTTCGTTATTTCCAGGAAGTGTGTGAGCAGGAGTTGTGTCAACTTCACTTGTGACACTTAAATTCATAACAGGAGTTGATGTTGTCACTGTAGTCACTTCTTTGTCAAGTAAATACATTATTTGTTCAGCCAATGATGTTCGACTATGTGTCTCGTAGTAATTGGTTACTTCAAGTCGACCTTGAACTGGAATCGAGTGATTGGTTGATTTGAATCATGTGATTGACACGCCTACTTACCAATTGAATAAATAACGGCATATTCTTTCAGGAAATCAACCAATGTCATTCCAGCAACTCTAGTAATAAAATACTTTCCCGTTTTAATATTTTGATTATTTTCGTTGAAATACGGACAACATTTGATGAATTCATCACAAACGGAATAAAATTTCTCATATTTGAGGTAACCTAAAGCGGAATAACGTAATAGAAGAGTGTAAACAATAAGCCCGCCAATAATTTGACTCACCCAAAACTAAGGCTGCAATTTGAGCTTCACTGAACTCCATTATTGAAAAATATCACTTTTGACACACTTTATAATTATAAATTAAAATAGAAACGTTTACGAAATAAATTATTTTAAAATGAAGAAAAATAGAAAATATAACCTCACATTTTGCTGACGCCACAAATTTCACAGACGCTTCTTTCACACAAACGAAATTTGAGTACAAATTTTTAGAGTCACATTAGAAAACACGTCAAAATTTGTTTTTTTCTTTGCTTTTTCATTAAATTTGGCACAAATATTTTTAAAAATTGAAAAAACTCCCACGCAAAAACAATCGCGTAATTAGTGACAGCATTTTGAATGGCGCGCGATACGACATCTGGTGGCAAAAACAGAAAACACAATTATTTTTTAAATAAACAATAATAAAATTAAAAAATTACAAAATTGTTGTGTTTTTTGCCAGAATCTTGTGTAAAATACGATATTTAATATTTATTTGATGTAAAATTGATTTTTTTTTTTAAAATCGAGGCGTAAAAGTCATTTCGGCGTTAGTTGAATTCGACGTTCCCGGAAAGTCGTAAATCAGAAATCTGATGCAAGCGAATTTTGTGCACTCACACGTGTTTGGTTAAAAATCCTTTTTTTATCAATAATTGCGCTTTTTCAGAGTTAATTTCGTCGTGAAACAATGCCGAAGTCAAAACGTGATAAGAAAAGTAAGTTTTGGTTGGTTAAAATACCGTTTTTTGTATTTGTGTAAATTTCAGTCTCTTTAACAAAAACCGACAAAAAGGGGCTTGCCCTCAAGCAAAAAATTGTCGAAGATGTGAGAAATTGCGTCCAGAAGTTTTCCAGTATTTACGTCTTCACTTACAGAAACATGCGGAATGAATTAATGAAAGAAGTACGCGAACAGTGGAAACCAAGTCGGTTTTTCTTTGGAAAAAATAAAGTTATTGGTGTGGGATTAGGTAGAAATTTAGAGGAGGAAGTCGCTGATGATTTACATAAAGTAACTTTGTGGTTACATCTCTGCTTTTTGCGTAATTAATTTTTTTGTGTTTTGTAGCTTACGGGTTGTTTAAAGGGTCAGTGTGCTCTCCTTTTTACCGATTCTCCTAAAAGTGAGGTCATTGAATGGTTTGAGAGTTACAGTTGTGAGGATTTTGCGAGATCTGGGTGTATAGCTGATAGGACAGTTACGTTACCTGAAGGCCCCCTCAAACAGTTCCCACATTCAATGGAACCGTATTTAAGACAGTTAGGGCTGCCGACGAAGCTTGAGAGGGGTACTTGAGTGAATTAATGCAAAAAATACTTGACTTGTAGCATTTTTCAGGAGTTGTTACACTAATTAAAGAGTTTGAAGTGTGCAAAGAAGGGGGTGTGTTGACACCAGAACAAGCAAAAATTTTAGAATATTTAGGACACAGATTAGCTACTTTTAAGCTTGAATTGAGGGCGTGTTGGATTAGAGACGTCGGATTTGAAAGACTCGACGGAAAAAGTGAGCAAAATGATGAAAATATGAACGAAGATGAAGAGAGTTAAAGTTTATTTTTATGTATAATTTATAAACAAGATTAGTTGTGTAATAAACGCAAAAAACTGTTTTGTAAGCTTGTATTTGCATTTGGCGCCTTTTTGATTTGACAGGATTGCCAAAATAAATAAGTGAGGTTATGTCAGTTCAACGTCAAAAAGCTATGACAAGTGAATGAAAATATGAATGTGCATAATTAAATTTTTGTTTTTATAAATAATGTTTGTTGTTTTTTGCTTTTATTACAGTTGTAACAAACACAAAAAACAGTTTTGTAAGATTATTTGAATTTGACGCCATTTTGACATGACAGGATTGCCAAAACAAATAAGTGAGGTTATGTCAATTCAACGTCAAAAAAGTTTTACATTTTTGTTATTATTATGTGAATTAATTATAAGAAAATAAGGAAGTGTTGCGTAATTTATTAAAAAACCTTTATTTTATTGAATGGTTGTGTAAATTTTGTTATATTTGTCCATTTATTAATGTGAAAAAATTCCAGGAAAATGTCGGCGAAAAAGGGGGCTGTTTCTGGACCGAAACGTCAGTTTAAGGAAAAAATTGTGCAGATTTACGAGACACTTCTTAAAGGGGAGACTCTCCCAAGTTGTAATACCCAATTTTGGAACGAATTTTTTTTACTGAAGCCCAAGACTGGCTATGTAGATAGTGAGATACAAAAAATGTCACAGGAGCAGTTATTTTTGGCCAAAGCGAACCTAAATCTGCTTGTTAATAGCTGTATTGAGTGTTTGAATGACTCAAATAATATCAGAGTGGTTTACTCAATGCAGACTCTGTGTGCTGTAATTCATGCAATTTTCAGAAAATCAGCTGAAATTGAGTCTGATATGTTTCTAATTGGGTTTGAGAATAGTGAGGAGAAGGTTCAGGTGTTGCTTGCGGCGTGTCAAGGCTTCCTTGAAGGTTTATATAAAATAGAAATTTTTTTGCGAAGATGTAAAGCCCCTAACGGACGTGTATTTTACATTAACAATATATTTTTTAATATCACTATAATGTATTAATTTCACTTTGAACAAGAAGCCACGTCCGTTAAGAGGTTGTTTGCTTGATAAATAATCCTTAAAGCATCACTAGTTATTTCAAAAAAAATATTTTTAGGTGATGTGGCTCATATTTTGAAATGTTTGTCCCTAAAATTGTTGTTAATTCTGACAACTCGGACTGAAAACCTCGACCAAAACACACTAGTTGAACACGTAATGAACACATCTCTTTTTGAGTGTCTTTTAAAATTACTCTGTCATAGCAAAACTCGCCAAGTTCATGGCTATGACGTTGTCTTATTGCTAACATTACTTGTAAATTATCGAAAATACGACGCTGCCAATCCATACGTTGTAAAATTATCAATTTTAGATGATGAATTAGCTTTAAACGGTTATGGTCAAGTGATAACATCATCACTTTGTGAATTTTGTAATCAATTTAATAGAGAGTTAATTGAAAATCAACACTCTTCATGGTTAACATCACTGACAACAATGGTTGGCAATATTTTTATATCTGAAGAAGGAGTTTTAAGGACGCAACAGATGCGTGCGAATAATGCGTATTTATTGGCGTTTTATGAAGCTATTCATTTGAATAGGAATTTTATAACAACGTTAGCACACACACAAATTGATGGCAGTTCCCCACCTTCTCCTATCAATACTTTGAGTCCTGGAAATAGTCCTGCGGATATGACTGCGATTAATTTAAGCTCCCAACCGTCTAATCTTCTAGTGATTTTTTTCCAGTATTGGTAAGTGGCGAATTTAGGTTGAATCAGATATTTTTTGTAAATGTGGCAACGTTGCATTGTTTCCGATATTGCCTGAAATTAATTGAATTCAGCTACAAGAAGGTCGTGATGCAAGGGTTAGTCATTAATGATGTCATAATTGTGTAAAATATAATTAAAAAAACGAATACATTTAATTTTTGGATCAAGAAAATTGTGACACCGTTGCCAGTTTTATAGAAAATTGAACGTCATGAGAAATTTCTTTTTTCTCCCGTAAAATTTACCAAAAATGCTGTAAAACCCCTTTTGGTGCCTTAAAACCTTAAAAACAAATTTGCCAAGAAACTGAAATAAATCGAAAATAAAAATTTGGACATAACTTCAGATTTTTGAGGAATTTACGCACCAAAACGTGACCAGATTTTACCCAATTTGCATAAATAGTAGTATGTTGACTTCAAATTTGCCTCAAAAACATAAAAAGCTGAAAATTTACTGTAATTTGGTAGAGTGTGAGCAACCAACAAAAACCAAAAATCCCTAAAGTAATGAAATTCCTTTTATTTGCACTTTTTTAATAAAAACCAACAGAAACTGCAGAAAAATCTTTAAAAATAACATTTTTGTGAGTTAAATCCTATTTTCCCAGTTTTTATGTTCAAATTTCGCATTCAAATATGAATGCGACGTTGCCACGTTGACTTTCTGACGTCATCACTTTTGCGCGGTAAATTTGAAAAGCAAGTTTTAAATGACATATTTTGTTTTTTAGTTCAATTGTAATGCAAGATACTAAGAGTGAGGCGGGCCTAAACACCGTAAAATTGTGCTTCCTGATACTTTGTTGCATCACTGAGGACCAGTATGCCAATTCTTTGATGCATGACGTAGGTCTAGCCTTCAAAGTGTGCCTCCATAAGCTCCCAATGCGTCATAGAAAAGTATCACCTGATCAGACTACCTCATCACAACCTCTAGTCTGTTCATTATTAGGTTTTTCCCCTAAATAAAATTTTAGTTTGGTAATAAAAGAGAAATTTGTAGATTTGTTGGTCGAGTTTTTCCTGAGTCACATGATGAAAAAATTTCCCATAGAACTGTATGTTTTATGTATTAGTGTTCTTCAACGTATCCTCTGCTACCAGAAAAGATGTAGAATTCGGTTAAATTACATTTGGAAAAACCTGTGGGCAGCTTTGCTTCTAGTCTTACGTTTTTTATTACAACACGAGAACTACCTCGCGAAAAAAATGAACATCATCGACTTGTCAATGAAGATTATCAATATTTTTAATTTTTTTATAACTTATGGTGACACATTTCTGCCAACTCCTGGCAGTTATGATGAGTTATACTACGAGTTGATTCGTATGCACCAGATTTTTGATAATATTTATTCAATGGGTGAGTATATACGCCCTCTGGTGTCAAAACTTTAAATTTTTTCTAGGCCTGCGTTACTCAACTGTGGAGGGAGAATACAAAGACGACGCTTTAAAATTAAATAACAGTTTAATAAACGTCAGAGCAATTATTAAACACTTTTCACCAAAAATCGAGCAATGGCTCATTTCTGCCAACCTTTCCACACCAACTGAACAACAAATTCTTGATGTTGTCAAAAAGAATTACGACAGTCTGACTCTGAAATTACAAGACTCACTCGATCAGTATGACAGGTACAGTGAGAAGCCCGAACATGTGACATTTTTCACACATTTGGTCAAAAGTATAGTGTCAGATACGAGTGGCAGCATTGGAGTCACGTTAGCCAACTTACAAAAAAATGAGCTTATAAATGAAATCAAATAAAGATTTTTGATTTATTGGTTGTTTTCGATCCGGTTTTGGGTCCACACGTCTTCGTAAAAACGGGGGTCACTGATTCGCAGACTTGTCCGTTTGTAGAAATAATAATAAATTGGAGTTACTAAAAAAACTAGATTTTATAGTGCCAACTTGAAATTACGAAACTTACAAGTTCTTTGGCCGATAAATAACACAAAAAGTGGAGTTGTCCAAACAAACTTTGACGTGTTATTCCACTGGACAACCAAAAACCAAATTTGTAGAAATATCGTCATAAAAAAATACAAAAGGAAAATAATTAAACTGACGTGGAATTTTTCATACAAGAGGTCAATTAACCCAGCCTAAAACAATTTTCTTGATTATTTAATACAAATCTTAAGTTAAAAAAAATACTTGGAAGGCATAAGTCGAAAAAAATGTTACAAATAACGTTCCCAGAGATATAACAAGACAAGCACATTGAATTCTAAAAAAAACAATCTTTTGTTACTTATTACAATTCGAGAATTACTTACATTAAAAGAATTAAAGAAAGTCCATTATTTTGCCGCACCAGTACAGAAAAAATATTAATTAAGAAATCCACAAGAAATAAAATTGTTTGTAAAGTTAGCATTACACGATAACGTTTAATTGTTAATTTCATGATTATTAAATTAGTTAAATTACAATATCTGACGTTTTGTTGACATTTTCAGGTGAATTTATTGATTTTTCAAAGTGCTACAAAGCGCTGGCGCTGATAATTTCACTGTTTCAAATACCTATCAATTTATAATTATATAATACAAACAGTATTTTTAAAATAGATTTTTTAGAATCAATATTGTGGTATAAAAGTGTTTTAAATATTAATTAACAAGATAAACCCTTTTTTGTTTGGGGGAAAATGTAGTTCTATGTCTGACGTGTTAAATATTAAATTACGGGACAATTTCTTAGTAAATAAACCCGAAAACGGCTAATTTTATGCGTCTTACCGTAACAAATTAATTAAAATTGTAAAAATGCTCATTTATATCTACCATCATGCCCTACCTTCCCCTAAAATCTCGCAAATTCGCCAATTTTGTCCCACTTTTCCCTACAAATCTCCTAGTGACATTTCGTTTTTCCCCTAGGTCAATCTAGTGACATTTCTGCTATTTTATTGGTATTGATGCTTGTTGGAGTTTGTTTTTGATTTTAATAAAAATACATAAAAAACAGTTTAATAAACAAAAACCCAACCTTAATTCAGCAAAATCAAAAATTGGTATCAGAGTATAAATCGCTGAAAAATCGTGTCTTGTTCTGTCAAATTTAAGCTGAAAACTGACTCAAAATGGGTTAAAACAGCGACTCCAGTACCATGGCAGTGCGAATTTGTCTTGAAATAGGGCACGAGGCATCACTACGTACCAAGAAAACCCAGGAAGGGTTCACCCATGATTGGGAAGTGTTTGTACGAGGGTGTGATGGTGCTGAAATTCACTATTATATTGAAAAAGTTGTCTTCTATTTGCATGAGACTTTTCCGAAGCCTAAAAGGGGTACGTTTTGTTATTTCTTTTCTGGTGGAGTTTAATCTGTTAATTTCAGTCGTGAAGGAGCCCCCTTATTCAGTGAAAGAGTCAGGTTATGCAGGTTTTAACCTCCCAATTGATATCTACTTAAGGAACAATAATGAACCGAAAAAGATCAGATTTAACTATGATTTACACTTGCAACCATCAGGACCCCCTATTCTTAAAGTGCAAAAGGAGAAATATGTGTTTAATTCGGTTTCTGATGAGTTTAAAATTAAGTTGATGAAGGGGGGTGCAACGGTAATATTTGCTCTTAAAGTGGGGTTGTTTATACTTATTGATTTGTCTAGATTGGGGGCTCGTCGAGTTTTCAAGATGTGACTGATAACAGATCAACAATTGATGAAAAAAATCAAATGACAAATAAACCAAAATTGAGTGGGTGTGAATTCAAGAAACAGAAAATTAAAATTGGGGAACCTTGTAGGGATTTTCAGGAGTTATTTGGATCTCCGATTAATATGTCAAAGAGTTCTGAACCAAAATCAACAGTTTCTAAGTCGGATAATAAAGGTAAAAAAAATTTTTTTTTGTATTTACTGGTCTAATAATGAGACACGACACTTAGTTATTGTATAAGAGATCTATAGTCTGTTTTTTACATCTACTTTTGACATCTACTGGTCTAACAATAAGAGGCACGACACTTAATTATCATGTAAGAGATCTATAGTTTGTTTTTTACTAGAGAGAAACTGGGGAAATTTGAAATACTCATGTGTGATTGGCTGATTTCAAAATTAACTGTAAGTTTTATCTCAGAAGAGGGTGTATGTTCTGTACCTGCTGTCACACTAAGTCTTCTCAGTGTCAAACTGACTAAATTTTTTTTGATAACATCATGAAATTGTTGTTCAGTTGGTGTAGATAGGTTGGCAGAAATGAATTTGATTTTTGGTGAAAAGTTTTCAGACTTTTATGCAACGTTCCTGATACTTGTTATGGCAAATAAATTTTGAGAATTTTTTTCACTTATTTATCGAACAATATTTAAATTATTATTGAAGGTGGCATAAAGTGCACTTCGAAGTCTGTTTGAAAATGTAGTCAAAACTATTTTTTTTTGTTTTATATAAATTATAAATATTAAAATAAAATCGCGGAAAAATCAAAAATTTACTGTGTTTTAGTGTTTTATCTGACCTGACCTGACTTGTTTTTGATATATTTCTTTATAAGATTTGGGGTGAAATCATGTAAGAGAAATTTTTGGATACGTTGAATCGTGATTGACGTTCCTGCCAACATTGTAATACCAAAAAAAAATACTGATTGAGACTTTAAAAATTGTAAATACTATCAATGTAAATAAATATTGAGGTATTAAGTCTTTATGACTTAAAACAGCTGTCAAAACACATAAATAGACACACATTTTTGATAGATAAATTTTAAAATCGTTGAAAAGTGGTTGGCACGCGTGATTTCTGTTAATTATTATCTACGAAATACACTATACTTATATAAAAAATGAATTAAAAAAAATCGATATGAAAAGACACTCAAAATTTTGAATAAAAAATTATAAATTAAAACAGAGATCAGGAATTTTAACAAAGTCATAAACTGTACATAATGTCTTAATTACAGCATTTTCTTCTGACAAAATTGATGGCTGGCGAATTCCCTTTTTTTGAACCTACCTTTAATCCTGAAATTGGTGCTTCTTTTTCTGCTTTATCTGGCGAGTCCCTTCTGCTTCTTTCGGACCTACCTTTAATCCAGATTTCCAGCGATGTGTCTCTTGTTTTGTCTTATATTTCGTTTAAAAATTAATAATAAATAAAAGTACGCAACTTTAAGCCGCTGTGATGCGTCCTGTTCGAGAGCTGGCACACGACTAATTCAAAACAAAGAAAATATCGATAAATTTACAAACGACAACAAAAAATCTCTATTATATCACTGAATGGCGAAGCGCCTTTGTGTCTTTGAGTAATAAATCATTCTATTATGTAAGCAATTAGATCAAATAATAAATCAAAAATGTATTTACGTGTATTTAGGTACATAAACAAGATTCAAGTTTTGTTTTCAATTTATATCTAATCACAAAAATAGCACCAAAAAGGCAATAATTAATTTTATTTAAACAAATGAGATTAAACATTGTTTAAACAGCTACGTTATTATCAATTGAAAGGTGAGGTGAAAAATCTCTTGTCAACATTTTACGCAATTACAAAAAAAGTGTTTACATTTTCTAAAGTCTCAGTTTATATATAGGGTGTCCCTATTTTATTTCTATTGCAAGTCTCAGGTTATATACAGAATGTACCAATTTTATTTATACATGATGTCATTCCAAGTATTCCAAAGCCACCTCTGGAATTTATTTTTCAAACTATCAAAAATCTGGAAATGAAACATGACAAAAACAAGTCAAATACTGAAACATAATTTTAAATTTTCCCGCGTTTTTATTTTAATAATTATTATTTTACATAAAACAATTGAAAGAAATTTAGTTTTGACATACTTAAATGGACTTTGAAGTGCACTTTATGCCACCTTCAATAATAATTTAAATATCGTTCGCTAAATAAGTGAAAAACGTTGTCCTGAAGTTGCCGTATGACGTCATGCGAAAACGTCTAATTAAACTGTTGTTTAATTTCAAAGCGTCGTCTTTGCATTCTTAATATTAATTATATTTTACGTCAGTTTGATTATTTTTGTTTTGTATTTTTTTATGACGATTTTTCTCCAAATTTGTTTTTTAATTGTTCAGTGGAATAACACGTCAAAATTTGTTTGGCCAACTCCACTTTATGTGTTATTTATCGGCCAAAGAACTTGTAAGTTTCATAATTTCAAGTTGGCACTATAAAATCTAGTTTCTTTAGTAACTCCAATTTATTATTATTTTTACAAACGGACAAGTCTGCGAATCAGTGACCCCCGTTTTTACGAAGACGTGTGGACCCAAAACCGGATCGAAAACAACCAATAAATCAAAAATCTTTATTTGATTTCATTTATAAGCTCATTTTTTTTGTAAGTTGGCTAACGTGACTCCAATGCTGCCACTCGTATCTGACACTATACTTTTGACCAAATGTGTGAAAAATGTCACATGTTCGGGCTTCTCACTGTACCTGTCGTACTGATCGAGTGAGTCTTGTAATTTCAGAGTCAGACTGTCGTAATTCTTTTTGACAACATCAAGAATTTGTTGTTCAGTTGGTGTGGAAAGGTTGGCAGAAATGAGCCATTGCTCGATTTTTGGTGAAAAGTGTTTAATAATTGCTCTGACGTTTATTAAACTGTTATTTAATTTTAAAGCGTCGTCTTTGTATTCTCCCTCCACAGTTGAGTAACGCAGGCCTAGAAAAAATTAAAGTTTTGACACCAGAGGGCGTATATACTCACCCATTGAATAAATATTATCAAAAATCTGGTGCATACGAATCAACTCGTAGTATAACTCATCATAACTGCCTGGAGTTGGCAGAAATGTATCACCATAAGTTATAAAAAAATTAAAAATATTGATAATCTTCATTGACAAGTCGATGATGTTCATTTTTTTCGCGAGGTAGTTCTCGTGTTGTAATAAAAAACGTAAGACTAGAAGCAAAGCTGCCCACAGGTTTTTCCAAATGTAATTTAACCGAATTCTACATCTTTTCTGGTAGTAGAGGATACGTTGAAGGACACTAATACATAAAACATACAATTCTATGGGAAATTTTTTTATCATGTGACTCAGGAAAAACTCGACCAACAAATCTACAAATTTTTCTTTTATTACCAAACTAAAATGTTATTTAGGGAAAAACCTAGTAATGAACAGACTAGAGGTTGTGATGAGGTTGTCTGATCGGGCGATACTTTTCGATGACGCATTGGGAGTTTATGGAGGCACACTTTGAAGGCTAGACCTACGTCATGCATCAAGGAATTGCCGTACTGATCCTCAGTGATGCAACAAAGTATCAGGAAGCATAATTTTACGGTGTTTAGGTCCGCCTCACTCTTAGTATCTTGCATAACAATTGAACTTAAAAAACAAAATATGTCATTTAAAACTTCCTTTTCAAATTTACCGCGCAAAATTGATGATGTCAGAAAGTCAACATGGCAACGTCGCATTCACTTTTGAATGCTAAATTTAAACATAAGAACTGGGAAAATAGAATTTAACTCACAAAAATGTTATTTTTAAAGGTTTTTTTGCAGTTTTTGTTAGTTTTTACGAAAAAAAATGCAAATAAAAGGAATTTGGTAACAACTTTAGCGATTTTTTGTTTTTGTTGGTTGGTAACACTGTACCAGATTACAGTAAAATTTCTGCATCCTACGTTAAAAAACAAGAAGAATTTAGCATTTCAAGTTTATTTATTGATACCAAAAGGGTTTATAAGGCAAGAAGATACACTTTTTTTGTTTAATTTGCCACTACTTTCAAGTAAATCAAAAATGAAACTTTTGTTGCAACATAACCTCACTTTTTGCCATTTTTTTTTGTATTTTAGCAATATTTGTATATAAATTAGGTATTGTTTCCACAGAATTGTAAATGGTTGCATTTAAGGAGTGAGTTTTATAGAATATATTTGTGGCACAGGGCGTTGAATGAATGTGAAAATACTCTAAAATTCAAAATACACCCTGTATATATTTTTTTGAGGTAATTTACTCTAAGTTGGAACACCTTTTGATGTGTAAACCCTTCAAAAATTTGATTAACAAATTGAGGTTAAGCCAAATTTTATTTTCGATTATTAATGTGATTTTATTGCAGTTTTGGTGAAGAAATTTTTAATGATGTTTAGTTACTTTTGGTTCTCAATGTTTGGTAACACTGTGACAAATTACATCAATAAAGTAGAAAAATCACAAAAATGAGTATTTAAAATTTCTTTTTACTTGTTTCTCTTTGTTATTAAAAAACAGATCGTAGATCGTCTCACTTTGTTCAAATCTGTACTCGAAAAAAATAAAAAACTAGTGTTAGCCGTTGGTTAATTAAAATATTTGGCATGTCTGCTACACCCAATGGGCTTGTAAAGACGTGCCAGTGAGGAACTTTTTGTTTTTATTTAATTTTTGTAGATAAATCTAGGACGAAACACAGCCCTCATAAAGACAGCCACAAGGACAAGGAAAAGTCAAAAGAAAAAACCGATTCTGAGAAAAAAAGTAGAGATGAGAAGAAACAAAAAGAACGGTCAAAAGATAGAGAAAGGAGTAAAGATAAAAGTATAAAAAAAGAAAAATCACCACGACCGAAAAGTCCTAGTCCTAAAAGATCCCCGAAGAGATTTTCTAGTCCACCAGTTGTAAAAAAAGACTCAAATAAACATGATAAAGAAAAAAGAGAAAAATTCGAAGAGAGAAAACCAAAGAAAGAGAAGAGAAGCAAAGAACATAAAGAGAACAAACATGGAGAAGAACAAAAAACTGAAGAACATAAAGATAAAAACAGAAGTGAAACGAAGAAAGATAGTAATAAAGTAAAAACAGAAAATTCTCTATCATCCCCTAAAGTACATAAAATTTTTTGTATATTTTGTTTTACTAAAAAAACTTGTTTTAGTTAAAAGAAAAGCCGAAAGAAAAATCTTCGAAAGAGTCGTCAAAAGAAGACAAATACTCTGAAAAATACAAACATAAGAAAAAAGATAAAGAAAAGCGCGAGAAGAAAGAAGAAAAGTCTTACAAGTCTGAGAAAAAGTCTGAAAAACCCCCAATAGAACCTAAACCGAATTTATTCAAAAGTGAGCAAGTCAAAAAAGAGAAAACATACGTAAGTCCAGTAGTGCCAACAATAGACGACGATTCATCAAACAGTTCAACAACAAGTTCAAATTCGTCGTTAATTGACCGGCCTCAGGACAAAAAACTCAAAACAAAAGAAGAAAAAAATCCGAAATTAAAAAAAGAAAAGGGTTATCAAGATAACACAATTAAATGTAAACGAAAATCAGAATCTGTTGAAAAAGACGAACCACCTGAAAAATTACATAAAGATCATGTTAATAATAACTCGGATATGGAGCAAGATGTAGTAAAACCAGTGTTGCCACAACCGGCTGAAGAGGTGTGTAAATATTTCAGTTTCTTCTCCTATTTTTGTGTGTTGCAGGACGAGAATTATTTTGGGTTATTGCGTGATCTTCAGCATAAAATTATGGGTTTAAAGGATAATTCCGAGCTCCAGAAAGTTGTTAAATTAATTGCTGAAACAGGGAGATATGAAGTATCAGCTCATACGTTTGATTTTGATTTATGTTTGTTGGATCGGTCTACAGTTCAGCAATTACAAGACTTTTTTGCCAGTGAAACATAAATCAGTTGCAATATTTTACTTTGCAGATTTTTTTTGTTAGTACCTGTTTGTTTCTCCTTGTTGGGAGAGTGCATTTCTGTTGGTTTTACACATTTTATTACAATTGTACAGTAATCGTGATAAATACTATTATTTTTGTAATTCTAAAACGTAGAAGTAGTCAGTGTAATCACAGTCTCATTTTCAACGTAAATATGTCTAGCATTTTATGCATACTTAAAGTGTAACAATCAGTGTTTACATAAGCTACCAACTTTTAATTACTTTAGTTAAGTTTTATGAATCTGTTAGGTTCTAATTTATTTATTTACGCAACTTGAATAATACCGATTTTGTAATTTATTTCGTGTTTCAGCAATAAATGTACAGTTAGACAATTGCTACTACTGTTTAGACAAAACCTTTTACTAGCTTTTTGTCACTGTTATGTCGGTATTACGTCACTGTGACGTCACTTATTCCTGCCGCATTGTGTGACGTCACTTATCATTGCCGCATTGTTCGACTCACAAATTAAATTTATTTGAAGTAATACAATAAGTTAATTGAAATTATCTGCTTAAATTGTTAATTCTGTAATTTATCTTACATAAAACAGCAATAAATAACAACAAAATATTATAAAAATGAAGATTTTTAGAAATTCGGTCGAATAAACATTCGATACATAGTTTGACGTTTGAGGTTATGTTTCTTGTTTTTCTTTTCTCTTGAAGTAGAACGTAAATGAGAGATTAATTTTGCAAGATTGTAGTGTTTTAGTTAGTTTTTGTTAAAATGGGTGAACGTAAGGGCACAAACAAGTATTACCCCCCGGATTACGACCCTAAAGCCGGGGGGCTCAACAAATTCCTGGGGACTCATGCCCTTCGTGAAAGGGCTAGAAAAATCCATCTGGGAATTATTATTGTCCGCTTTGAGATGCCCTACAATATTTGGTGTGAGGGCTGTAATAACCATATAGGAATGGGTGTCAGATATAATGCTGAAAAGACAAAAATTGGGATGTATTATACAACCCCCTTGTATCAGTTTAAAATGAAGTGTCACTTGTGTGATAATCACATTATTATAAAAACAGACCCTGCTGTAAGATTCTGTTTGTGTTTTTCGTGTAATAATAGTTTTTTTTTGTAGAATTTGGAATATGTGATAGTATCAGGGGCTAGAAGACAGGAAAACCGGTGGGACCCCACACAAAACGAACAAGTCGTACCAGAAACTAAAGAGACACAAAAACGGATGTTTGATGATTCGATGTTTAAACTAGAACATGGAACTGAAGATAAAAGTAGTTACGAAAGTTCAAAACCTCGTCTAATTCAGTTATTTAACAGAAATGAGTCGAATTGGTCAGATGATTATTCAGCTAATCAGAGATTACGACAGATATTTAGAGTAATTTTGAGTTATAGTCCGTCTACCCATATTCTAAAACGACTTTATAATCAGTAATTAATATTTTGAGTTGTTTACGATAGTCTCATTGTTAGGGTATTATTTACGTACTCTCCAATAAACTCTCGAGGGTTGAGGTTTTTAAAATTTGAATGGGTTAAACGAGTGATAAACCACTTAAAGAATGAAAAGGTCGTTTTAAAATATCGGTAGACGGAGTATATTTTACGATTTGGTGTATTAATTGAGTAATTACAGAAACAAAATTGTGAAGTTAAGAAAACTGCAAGTCAGGACCGCCAACTGTTGAAAAAATCAAGTCTGGATATTCCACTTTTAGCTGAAACTGAAGAAGATAAGAAAATGGCGAGTTTGTTAAGTTTAAAGCTGAAACCAAGCACTGATATTGCTGAAAATACTGAAAAACATAGAAAACAGATAATTGCGAGTTCTGCATTACCAACATCGAATTTTTCAGTTCGTAGGGAACTTAAAGCTGTTAAAATTTTAAAAGAAACACCAAAAAAGGATTTAGGGATTGTTAAAAGGGCAAGTTCGAGTCCGGCGACTACAAGTAGTGATAAGAGACCGAAATTAGTCAATTGTTTGGTTGATTACGGCTCAGGGAGTGACTCATCAGACTAATTTATTTGTAAATAAAAATTTTGAGATTAGCCGATTTCAGGCATATATACTATAACCAGTTTTCCCAAAAGTAAACAACCAAAAAAGCCTAAAATTATTCAAGAATCGTAAATTTTTCTGCGTCTCAAGCATAAATCCAAATATCTGTAGACGACGAAAAATGGGCACACAAAAAAGTGTTGGCAATCACTCAAAATTACTTTTAAAAAACTTACAAAATGCTTGACTTTCAAACGCTCCAAAATGACTATTTATTTCTGGACTAAGCCATTTGGTGTCTGCAAAAAAGAGGAAAAACAACACCAAATCAAGGAGAGTTGGTACCAGGACATTTAGCGTTTTAAAAACAGGGTAGAATCTTACAATTTCCGCTATTTTCCTAAAAGTAAACAATCGAAAAAGCCTTAGAATTATCAATTTTTATGTGCCCTAAAAGTACTCACCATCAGAAAAATTGGGTACATGAGAAAACCGTTTAAAATCATCGAAAATCAAGCATAATTTTCTTAAAAACACCCAAAAAAAACCTTACAAAATCCGTTGTTTTTAGACATCCCAAAATGGCATTTTAAATCCCAAAATCATTGAAAAAGAGCCAAAATTCGTATTCAAATTTATCAGGTTTTGGAACCCTCCAAATGGATTTTTATTTCTGGACCAGGACGTTAGAGCACTTTGAAAAATTTACATTTTTTAGACCCCAAAATGGCTTTTCATTTATGAATCGGGATCATAACTGGCAGTAACTGGTAAAATAAAAATACCGAAGGTCTTGTCTGAATAGGTTTAAAAATATTGTTAAACAAAAAATTAAGGAAATTATAAAAACTATATATCTCTGACTATATTACCAAGTTTATCATCTAATAAGATTTGGTAAGATTTCTTGACATCTGTAACATACTTTGGTTTTCCCAAATTTATCTTTGACCAAATTTACCCCAAAAACAATATACCTTAATTCAGATTTATTGGTGAATATTGTTTATTTTTCATTCTTCGTCTACAAAGATTCTGATTTATCTGTTTTTTCATAATATTCTAGTTTAGCCAGGACAATTAGATACTTTAAAAACTTAGTAAATTCTTATTCAAATGCCTTGGTTTTAAACACCCCAAAACATTCCCCGTTTTTGTTCCGACTACAATCCGATCTATTTATATCATGTTTATACCATTTATAGGTCTATCGAGGAGAATTATCAATCCTGAATCAACAGTTTTGTTCAATAAACTGCTTAATTTTCACAATTATATTCAACATCAGCGTTACTACATCAATAAGAGTGCAACATGTAAAAAAAATGTTCTTTTTTCATAAAATAAATTTATTGAATAAAGAGAAAGTAAAGAATCAGTAAATAACTCAGTTTATGTCTCAATATCATAACATCAATCCTATCAGACAACAGCTATTTTGATTTTAAAGGAGTTTATATTAGTTCTGCAACATCATTTTCAGAATTAACATGAATTACATTTTTCCAATGGGATGTATCTCGAATAAGAAGCATGAGTAGTACAATAACCAGACCTATAAGAACGTAGTGCTTAATTTGATTAAATCCGCCTTTTGGGTTTATTTTACCAGATAGAAGTTAAGACAAAAAGCTCTCGCTGCAGCAGAAAATATAGTTAAATTTATGCTAACTATATCACAGTATAGAAATGAATCAGTATGGACAGCTGATGAAAATTTGTCAAAAAGCTAGCATCTCTTCTAGTTAAAAGTGTAAGATGGCGCCACTGATTTTTAGAATTACTATAGGCAACTAATAATACACAATTTAAATCTAAAGGGCTATAACTGTAAATAATATAATAAATAATCGAAAGACAAGGGTCAGGCAAAGATTAAAATAATTTTTATAATATTTTATTTACACTTATGGCTCTTTAAATTTAATTTGTGTATTATTAGTTGCCTATAATAAATCTAAAAATCAGTGGCTCCATCTTACACCTTACACGTTGTTTAAACATCATTTTTTCACTATTGACTTTAAACAATAGTATAGATTGCGTAGAAAAATCACATTTTTTTTTGTATTTATGTAATGAATTATGAAAAATTAATAATTTAATTAATTTTTTGTTGTTTTACCTAACAATATTTCAGTACTAAAGCATATTTAAGCATATTTACTAAAGCAAGTTTTTTTTGAAATCTATTTTTTCCAGGTCAATGAGCCTGATTTGACGTTTAACCTAACCTCACTTTTATGTTTTGAAATCAAAATTTTGTGAAAAATGCCGACTGGAAACCGCCGTTTGCCCCGCACTTTACGCAATTCAATCCCCTCGATGATGTCAGGCTTTGGAGGAGATATATCACACAGCAGGTATGCAGTTTTGGGGGGCGGAGTACCCACACTCCCCATATTGGAGCAAGCAGCAGCCCCTAAACACTTCCCCTTTCCGAATACGCCAGTCGATGATGATTTATTTTTTGAATTATTGATGTTTATGTTTAGTGGGATTTGTGCAGGGTTGCAATTTTTGCACTTGTATAGGACTGTATGGTGGTTGCCCCATTCGTATAACCGCCAAGCTATGGTAAGTCTTAGTTTAATAGTGTCTGAATTAACAGAAAAATTCCAGAATTTTTACCTAATTGATCTCAATTTAGTCGCTTTTATTCTAATTCTACTGACACGGAGACTGATTTATATTTTGGGGTGCAGAGTTCTTGATAAGATTGTCACAACGAAGTTTTTGTATCTGTCTTACACGTGTTATCGGTAAGAAAACCTCCAGGACATAAAAAAATTAATAATAGGATTTATTTATATTTTCCAGAGTTATATTATTTGTAATTATTTTTTCACTTCTTTTTTGGTCTGCTTATTACGTCATGCAGAACCATCCAATTGTTAATATTCTATACCTGTGTTACCCGTAAGTCTTCAACGTTAGATAAGTCTTCTATATAATCAAAACTTTTTAGAATTCTCGTCTATTTAATATTATTTGGTTGCAAAATAAGTGCATTTTTTGAATTAGTCACGTGGAATTCTTCGGTAGTCCCACCGCTGCATGCTTGCCGTTCAAATGCTGCTGAAGTTCGTGAAGAAGTCGAGAATCTTAAAACTAATTTTAATAATCGGATGAAACAGATTCTTTTCAGCTCAGTTGTTAATGCTTATTATACTGGATTTATTCCTTGTTGTTTTGCACAGGTAAATACTTAGAAAACTCGGACTGACGCACTGAATTTCGAACGCTTCAGATACTTGTAAAAGTTTTTTTTTAGAACCATTTACACTACGATGTTTATTGGGCGACTCAACACGTGATTTTTATATTTCTGAGCAGTTTCGTGGCTTATGCTACTCACATCTTATCGCTGCGATATTGTGACATTTTACACCGTTCAGCTCTGCATCTAGGTATTTGGGATAAATTAGAGACCCGAAATATGCTTTTAGTAAATAATAGTTGGAATGAGGAGACTTTGTGGCCGTATGGGGCTCTTGTAAAACACGGCAGAGATTTGTATAGGGCTCAAGGGGAGTGCAATGCGAGTGAACCTGGAAATACAACCTATTCTAGGTTTTATCTAATGTTTAAAAATCCCAGTTTTTCTTTGAGTATTCTATTGTGGGTACATGTAGGCATGGTTTTCCTTCAGTTGGTATTACTGATTCGAAGTATTGTTTGGTACAATATTATTTCGATCACTTTTATTTTATTTTTTAATTATTATGTCTTGTATAAAGTCGGGAGAGATTATCTTGTTAGTTCGAAAATGTATGAAGAAGAACGAACAATGCATAATAAAATCAATTTACATTAAAAAAGTATTTTGCAGATTTTAAATCGTGCTTTTCTCCCGCTTGATTTAATGAACCAATCAGGGACGTCACGTGACTGCATTCAAATTTTGACGTTCTGTTTTTGTGATGTCAATAGTCGTTCCAACACTGATTTTAAGAGTCGCAAAATTGTTTTAAAACTGAAAAAACAATAAAAAAACGTAATTGAATAATATTTTATACAATAATACGTATTATTTTGCTTTTTATTTAATTTATTTTGTAATCTGATTGAAGCATCTATAATCGTTTTTGTCTGTGGTTTTCACTAGAGTTATTTGAAATAGTCTAATAATTGCGAATTTTACTTGGTTAAGAAACAAAGTTTAAACAAAAATGGTAAGATTTCAGTAAAATATATGCATTTTGAGTGTTTGTTCGAATTCGTACTTTTTCCCGCTCGTTTTGATACACCAATAAGCGACGTCACGTGACACAACATATCCAATTATATCAATCCATAATTTAACGCTCTATTTTTGTTATGTCGAATAGTTGACCAAGATGGTTTTGAGAGCGGCAAAAATGTTTTAAACCTAAAAAACGATTGGAAAGCGTAATTAAATAATGCCTTGCATAATATTACGTATTACTTTGCTTTTCATTTAATTTTGGTAATCTGTGACTTGAACCATCTATACTTGTTTTTGTCTATGGTTTTTCTCTGAAGTATTTGAAAATGTCCAGTAAGTGCGAATTTGGTGTTTGAATTGTTCTAAATTCAGTTCTAATCAACGAAATTGTTAAAAAATTGATAATAAATCAACTTATTTGTGATATTTGACAAAAATAAGTGTATTTATAGTGAATTAAACCAAGATTAAACGCAAGTTGTGTCGGTCCAAAAATGGACGAAAAGGGACAAATAAGGTAAAAAAATTAATTTGCTTTTTAGGTGCGTTTTATTTGAGTGTTTTTTTTTGTTCTAAACACGTTTTTCTTCAATAAAACCTGAGATAAATCTTTTTTGAATTTGACAGGTGACAATTCAGTTAAGTGCGAAATCCTGAAAGTGCGAATTTTATTTGTTTGGTTAACGCTCTATCTTTATTACAACAAATTGGGTAAAAAAAGCATTAATTTGCATTTTAGGTGCATTCATTTGAGTGTTGTTTGTTCAAAATCCTTTTTATTTTAAATAAAACCTGTGATAAAGCTTTTACATTTGTTGACATGTGAGAATTCAGTTTAGTACGAATTCCCGAAGGTGCGAATTTTGCATTTTTGGCACAGCAAATTTAAACAAAAATATTAATGAAAATTATGAATTTTATTTATTTATGTGTCGCAAAAACATGAAATATGAGCTAGCACCTCTAACAACCTAAAACAGAAAAAATGTTATAACGAGTGGCCGAAAAAAAACTCACTTTACGTAGGACCAAATCTGTGTCTAAAGTTACACTCACCGACATAAAAGTTTGCAAAGATAAGAGTGAGAATTTCCCAGCAGTGAAATAATTCGGTCTTTGGCTTCGCATCATAATCAGAAGTAAAGTTTTCTTAATAGATTCTTTCATAATAAGCCAATTGATCTCAAAGACGTATTTTGAAATTTCTCCGCTTACAATTTGTACCTCATTTCCGTGCCAACAAAAACACAGAAGTTGGAATAAGACAAAAAGTAAAAATGAGAGCATACTGACAAACTCGGCACTGCCTGGAGGTGACTAGAAGTTAAAATAAGATAAGAATACTTTTTTTAGTTAAAAGCAAACCGTGCTGAGTTGAAACAACTGACAACACATAACCAACAAACTAGCCATAAACTGACAAAGCATTAAATAACAAAAATCTTCTTCAGCGTGTTCACATAACGCGATCAACTCCTGGTGGTGGATAACACAATCATTTGCATATTTTTGTATAAATTTCTGTGTTTTTATCTCTAATATTTCAATTCTGTCATTACTACTTATCTCTTGACTCGCTGCTTGTTGTGCTCTTTCAATAAGAGTCTCGAGTTCTCTTTTAATAATCAAAAATTGTGCTTTAATAAGCATCATAAAGCCATAAATAACAGCATCAGCTGATGCAATGTAAAACCCATAATAAGTTGTACTAAAAATTTGAAACGCAAAAACAAGCTCATATGACGGACTTTTATTATATTCAAAAGGTAACCACGTGGCATAAGGCATTATTTTATCATTAACAATCACTGTGACGTTACCATCAAAATAATTATTTTTATCATAAGGCCAATTTGCTAAAGCTGCAAAAATACCACGAGCCCCTACTACTAAAATTGTCAAAGTGTAAAAAATATATCCCTGAAATACAACATAAATTAAAAAAAAATTTCGCTCGAATTGTACTTGTCTGTTGCATGAGTTGATAGCATTTTGTACAATTTCGATTTCTTTAAGACCGCCTCGAGTTACATCCGGTTTGAAAATACCTTCTTCAAGTGTCTTAAAGTGGCCCCAAAGTTTTTTACGGAGATGTAATATTAAAACCATTTTCATACAGCCTAAAATGTGAGTTAAGAAGCAACAAGCACCGAAAGTTAGTTTGTAAATATCTTCATAATTTAGAACTAAATCAAGTAATTCAGTTAGAGTAAAAGTACACATTGCGCCATTTAGTATGATAGAATATATATAAAAAAAAATTCGGCGTTTAGGATTTTCGATTGGTAAAACATCGAAGCCTAAATATTGTTGGACTTTTAAGTGAACTCGAAGATATATTGAAGGTATTTCAGTGATAGTTTCAGCTTGCATTTTGATTGATAACTGAAAGTTTTGCATTTATATCATTGTATAAATATCTCGAATTTCGTAAAATTACTGTTATTTTTATTATACAAAGTTTTAAGAAATTGCTAGTTGTAATGTGTTATTAGAAAAGTTTTAAATGTGTAAGTGAATAATTAATAAAAGATCAATTTGTGAAATAAATCTCAATTTCGATTGGTAGAACTGATTTAATGACTGAATTTAATATACTGTGACGCGAACGACTCAATTCTAAGAAGCGGTGAATCAGAGTATCGAGTATTGTGTTGTGGACCGCTCACTTCTAGGAACTGAATAGAACTTCGAGTATTATTTACGTTTTGAATGGGTTTATTTATTCTTGTTTACGTCGGCATTGTTTGTCGCTATTGTGATTGAATTCCAATCATCTTGCCGAATTGAAATAATTCAGGAGAAACGCGAGAAAATACTCGAAAGTTCTGGAAAGAGTCCATACCCATATATATATGCGAGACAGCGAGTCAGTGGGTCGGTCTGGTTTTGGGAGAGCGACATAAAGGCGAACTCCGGCGATATCCAGCGAATTTAGAAAGCGATAAATTAAAGTGTTTTGTGTTCCGTTAGTGATTTAGAATATTAGCTGTGTTAATTAGTTGTAATTAATTTGATTTGTAAATAAACTTGCCGAGAAATTATCTCCAGCTCTTTAAATCAGAAACCCACATATAATAAACGTCACAATACAGTTTTATTACTATTATTATTAGATAAAAAAATCTTACAAATGAGGCGTTTTCCGACTTTTATGGCAAATAAATTTTGAGATTTTTTTCACTTATTTAGCGAATGATATTTAATTTATCATTTAAGGTAGCATAAAGTACACTTCAAAGTCTATTTAATTAAGTAAATTAAATTAATAATTATTAAAATTAAAACGCGGGAAAATTAAAAATTTTACTGTGTTAGAGTGTTTGACTTGTTTTGACATATTTCTTTTTAAGATTTTGCAAAGTTTGAAAAATAAATTCCAGAAATGGCTTTATAAGATTTGGGGTGAAATCATGTAAGAGAAATTCTTGGATTTATTGAATCGTGATTAACGTTTCTGCCAACATTGTAATACTAAAAAAAGTACTGATTGAGATTTTGAAAATTGTAAATACTACCTAATGTAAATAAATATTGAGGTATTAAGTCTTTATGACTTAAAACAGCTGTCAAAACACATAAATAGACACACATTTTTGACAGATAAATTTTAAAATTGTTGAAAAGTGGTTGGCACGCGTGGTTTCTGTTAATTCTAATCTAGAAAATACACTATACCTACATAAAAGATGGATTAAAAAAAAATCGATATCAAAAGACACTCAAAATTTTGAATAAAAAATTATAAATTAAAACAGAGATCAACAATTTTAACAAAGTCATAAACTGTACAGAATATCTTAATTAAAGCATTTTCTTCTGATACAATTGATGGCTGGGGAATTCCTTTCTTCTGCTTCTTTTGAACCTACCTTTATTCCTGAAATTGGTGCTTCTTTTTCTGCCTTATGTGGCGAGTTCCCTCTACTTCTTTCGGACCTACCTTTAATCCAGATTTCCAGTGATGACTTCTATTTTGTCTTATATTTCGTTTAAGAATTAATAATAAATAAAAGTACGCAGCTTTGAGCCGCTGTGAAGCGTCCTGTTCGAGAGCTGGCACACGACTAATTCAAAACAAAGAAAAATATCGATAAATTTACAAAAGACAACAAAAAATCTCTATTATATCACCGAATGTCGAAGCGTCTTTGTGTCTTTGAGTAATAAATCAATCTATTATGTAAGCAATTAGTTCAAATAATAAATTAAAAATGTATTGAAATATTCGGGTACATAAACAAGATGTTTCGAGTTTTGTTTTCAATGTATATCTAATTACGAAAATAGCACCGAAAAGGCAATAATTAATTTTATTTAAACAAATGAGACTAAACATTGTTTAAACAGCTACATTATTACTAATTGAAAAGTGAGGTCAAAAATCTTTTGTCAACATTTTACGCAATCATAAAAAAACTGTTTACATTTTCTAATGTCTCATTTTATAATTATATAGGATGTCCCAATTTTATTTCTATTGCAAGTCTCACTTTATATACAGAATGTACCGATTTTATTTTTTTATTTTTCAAACTTTCCAAAATCTTGAAAAGAAATATGTCAAAACAAGTCAAACACTGAAACACAATTTTAAATTTTCCCGCGTTTTTATTTTAATAATTATGATTTTACATAAAACAATCGAAAAAAAAATAGTTTTGACTACATTCTTAAATAGACTTCGAAGTGCACTTTATGCCACTTCGAATAATAATTTAAATATCGTTTGCTAAATAAACGAAAAAAAAATACATTTTATTTATGTGAATGTGAAATTTATGTGTAAATTTGTGAAATAAATCTCAGTTTCTATTGGTAGAACTTTATTACTATTATTATTAGATAAAAAACAGGGCTCTAGGTGGCGCTGCAATCGGAGAAATCACAGATATGTGCTATGTAGATTATTTCATTATTCAAAAATTGGTAGTTTTAAAAAAGTTTTTAGTGTTTTTGTGAAATAATAAATAATAAAATTCATGTTTCGATTGGTAGAATTGATTTTTTTTGTATAAACACACTAAAATGTGTTGTTTAATGAATTTTTGTAATTAAATAAGTTATGAAACGAATGACGTTTTGTTTTGGGAACTTTGGAGAGCCCTTCCACATCATAACAAAGTTATTTATAAAAATCATATAAGAGAAATACGTTAAATATATTTTTTTTGTTTTAGTTTAAAATCAACACTTTTTTTGAATTTTTTTTGGTCTCAAAAATTATCGAAGTTTCAAAGCGGTAGATGCTAGACCCGAGATGACGTAAGTAGTTGAAGGGTTGTCCAAAACAACAAGAGTATTTAAATATGGCGATTCTGTAAAGTATGTATATTCTCAAATTTCGCCACATACATGCTCCAATAAATTAACGCACCACTTGAATTTTTTTGAAAATTGAAACATGTATTCGACCAATTGGTACAAAATTAAGAAAAATTTAACAAAAACATTTGTTTAAAGTAAATTAATATCTAATGTGTCCAAATATAGAAAAACAAACAGAAAACAAAATTTTATTAAAGTTACGCCGTTATAAAAGTTACAGAAAACATCTTAATATCGCGTATTTCCACCTCTACTTTGAATAACCGCTGCACATCTTCGTTCCATACTCAAAATTAACGAACTTATGTCTTCTTGATTTAAGTTATTCCAAATTTCATTTAGTTGAGGACCTACCTCTTGAAGATGGACAGGAGGATGTGGAAGATTTTTTAAACGTTTCCCGAGAATGTCCCAAACATGCTCAATAGGATTTAGGTCAGGGCTTCGAGCTGGCCAATTCAAAACATTGATTTCTGCCTCATTCAAGTAATCTTTAACAATTCGGGCAGTGTGGGGTTTTGCGTTATCTTGCATTAACACAAGATTTGGACCAATATAAGGGGCATATGGTAGGACATGCTCTTCAAGAATGTCTGTTATGTAACGGTCCGCATTTGTAGAGCCATTATTTACAACCACTAACTCCGTGCGAGCTTGTGAGGAAATACCGCCCCAAACCATTACTGAGCCTCCACCAAACAATGTGGTATTCTGAATGTTACACTGTGCGTACCGCTCATTTGGTCTACGATACACACGAACACGTCTATCGCAATTGTAAAGGCAAAATTTTGACTCATCCGTAAAAAGAACAGACTCCCAATCCTCTCTTTGCCAATTTATGTGCTTTCTAGCAAATTCTAATCGGGCTCTGCGGTGTTCTGTAGTCAATGCAGGACCACGAGCAGGAATATGGGGTGTTAAATTATCCTCCTTAAGTCTTTTTCTAACAGTTTCGGTACTGATTTGAATTCCTTCTACGTCACGGAACTCAGTTTGTAGCTTCCTGGCGGTTACAAAGCGTTCCCTTAGCGCAGATATTCTTAAAAATCTATCCTGGATAGGAGTGGTTTTCCTTTTTCTTCCTTGCCCAGGTCTTCTGAGGTGACTTCCTGTCTCTCTGTACCTTTGTATCATACGCGAAACTGACGTATGAAATACACCAAACCTTTCACCAATTCTTCTGTAGCTCCATCCTTCCTCCAAAACCACAGCTTGGGCGCATTCTTCTCGAGTCAAATTCCTCATAATGTTTTTATTATTGTTTCATATGATAAAAACTATCCACAGAACGGCAAATTCAAATAACAATAAAACGAAATTACAAATTAACACAATTTAAAAATGAAAATTATTTTAAAATTTCTGCTTAAAAAACTATTAAACTCAAATTTCTGACTTTAATGTCAAAACTTTTATTACAATGAGTAACTAGATTATAGCTTGATTAAACCTTCTCAACCAAAGTTGTCAAATGTACATAGTTTTAATTTTTTTACTTTATTTTCAAGTGGTGCGTTAATTTCTTGGAGCAGTGTATAACCAAGATATTAATTTTGGAAATAAATTCAAAAATTTAAAAATAAAAATGCTAATATTTTTAAACGAAACTAAGCAAAAAACATAAAACTGTTATTGTTATTAACATTATAGGTCCTATATGAATAACAAAAAAAATTTAAAAACTAATAGGGCCGACTATGAAAATAAAAATGCTAATATTTTGATAGTAAAAGTGTAATTAGTCAAAATAATTTGAAACTTTTTAGGTGTTTTTATATCATAGATAACGATTTTTAATTAAAATTAAAGAAATCAAAATGGCGAATCTGATAAATATAGCCGATTGTGAAGATAAAATGTCAGCGTTTTAGACAATTTTGGACAAAATAATAACAAATATAATTACACTTGACTGTCAACACTTAAAGCTGTAAATAATCATTCGTGATATCACAAATACTTTAAAATTGTTATCTCAGGAGTGTTGTTTTTAGTTGCCATGATTTGTGGCGCCAAATTTAAAAATATATCGGCGTTTTTCAATAATTCAAGGGAAAAAATATGAATTTGCATTTAAAGTGCGTTTTATTTTAATATTTTGAGAATTTCATTAACTTTATGCTTGTGTAACATTAAACTAAGTGAAGTGTATTAATTTTTTTTATTAATTACGTATTCATTTGTCTCAAAAACATAAAATATGAGCCAGCACCTCGAACAATCTAAAAAAAAAAAATGAGTTATAACGGGAGGTCAAAAAAATCAAATACCGTCATGAAAGTTTGCAAAGATAAAAGTGAGAATTTCCCAGCAGTGAAATAGTTTGGTCTTTGACTTCTCATCATAATTAGAAGTAGAGTTTTTTTAATTGATTCTTTCATAATAAGCCAATTGATGTTAAAAGCATATCGTGAAATTTCTCCACTTACAATTTGTACTTCATTTCCATGCCAACAGTAACACAAAAGTTGAAATAACATTAAAATTAAATAACAGAGCATACTTAAAAATTCGACACTATTTGGTGACAACTAGAAATTTTTAAATAAGTTTAAAAAAAATTTTTTTCGTTGAAAACAAACCGTGCTAACTTGAAACAACTGAAAACATACAATCAACAAACTTGAAACAAACTGCAAAAGCATTAAATAACAGAAATCTTCTTCAGCATGATCACATAACGCGATCAACTCCTGGTGGTGACAAACACAATCATTTGCGTATTTTTCAGCAAATTCTTGTGTCTTTTTTCCCAATATTTCAATTCTTTCAATTCCACCTTTTGCCTCGTTTTTATTTTCCTCAATTGCTGAGGCTTGTGCCCTTTCAATAAGAGTCTCTAACTCTCTTTTAACAATCAAAAATTGTGCTTTAATCAACATCATAAAGCCACAAATAACAGCATCAGCTGATCCAATGTAAAACCCATAAACAATTGTACTAAATATCTGAAATGCGAAAACTAATTCGTAATACGGACTGTCATTGTAATCAAAAGGCATCCATGTAGCATAAGGCATTACTTTATTATTAACAATCACAGTAATATTACCATCAAAATAATTATTTTTACCATAAGGTAAATTTGCAAAACCTGCAAAAACACCTCGTGCACCAACAATAACAACAACAAAAGTATAAAAAATGTAGCCCTGAAATGTCGACTTAGATTTTGATTTTTTTTTGATTGCACTATACTTGTCTGTTACATAGATTTATGGCATCTTTAACAATTTCGATTTCTTTAAGACCGCCTCGAGTTACATCCGGTTTGAAAATACCTTCTTCAAGTGTCTTAAAATGGCCCCAAAGTTTTTTACGTAAATTTAACATTAAAAACATTTTGACAGTTCCTAAAGCATGAGTAACAAGATAGCAAGCACCAAAAGTTAGTTTGTAGATATCTTCGTAATTTAGGATTAAATCTAAGAGTTCTGCTAAAGCAAAAATACACATAATTCCATTAATAAAAGCTGAGTAAATATAGAAATATTTTCGGTGATTTGAATTTTCGATTGGTAAAATATCAATGCCTAAATATTGTTGCATTTTTAAATGGACTCTAAGATATCCTGGAGGTATTTCAGTTATACTTTCGACTTTATTCGGCATTTTGATTTGACTAAAGTGATCGGTTTAGTTTCAGTTTGGGGTATAAATACCTCAAATTACTGTAATCTTTGTTTTAGTGAAGTTTTGAGAAAAGAAATTGCTAGTTGGAAGGTGATATTTAGAAAAGTTTTCAGTCTACATATCGAATAATTAATACAAGGCCAATTGGTTTAAGAAAATTTCGATATCGATTGGTAGAACTGATTTAATATCGTAATAAAGCTGTTTATTCAAGTTTTTTAAGAGCGATACTGTGGAAAAAATTGAATTTACCGCCGATTTTGCCTGAAATAAGTCACGGAGTGGCGCTGAAATTTGAAAGTCGTAAAAACTATGTAAACAGTCATTAAATTAAGTAACCGTGGCCTTGATACAGTCGACCAGCTTTGTTTTCGATGTAACAAAGCGTAAAATAAGGGATGTGCCCTTGAAAAGCTGCACTTCTGTGATCAATTAGTAACGAAATGTTGACAGTTGTCTAAATGGTCAATGATTATTGTCAGTGTATATGGATTAATAATAAGATTTCGATTGGTAGAACTGATTTATTGTCTGTACATTTAACATACATTTTTGTAAAAACAGACTAGACTGTATTACTAGAAACAAGAAAACTTGTATAAAAAGTGTAAATAGGAGATTCAAATCCGTCAGAACGTCCCAAATTTATTTATTTTTAATTAAATTTTCAGTCATGAAACTGACATTTTGTCTTGGAGGGTTTTGGACAGCCCTTCCATATAAAAAACCAAGCCATTTATAGAAATTAATTAAATAACTAATACTTAACTCTTTTGTTTGTTTCAAATTTAACCACTTTCACATGTTTTTCCGCAAAAAAAAATAGTAAAACTGACAGATAACGTAACTAGTTGAAAGGTTGTCCAAAATTTGCAAAAATTGAAAATTTTATTTGGGACACATCTGTATACACTTCCTTAAGAGAAAGCTTGTTTTTTTAACTATTGAAGGCACTTCGTAGGATATGGCCTGATTTGTCTTTACCTAAATAAAACAAAGAAAATAAAGAAAAAAAATCTGCTACTGGAACAAAAAAAATTTGGTCCCTAGCTTTGATCTATTTGGTTTAATAAGACTAGTTAGTAAAAAGACTGACTAAAGACTGTTCTACAATACCGTGTGTTCTTTGAAATTTGGTGCTAAATATTGTGAACGCACCATAAATTTGTTATCAAACTGTTTAAATACAAAAAAGTGGTGTTACATAAATAAATACCGAAAAAATCAAATTAATAATACGTTCACAATCCAAATTTACAACACGTTTCACAACAAAAAAAACACGGGTAAAGACAAAAAAACTTAACATTGAGGCAACCTAACCTAAGAAAATAAAAATCTGATCAAAAATAATGATCAGATAATATCAGGCACATATTACCACAGCTGAATAAGCCGCAACCTAACCTAAAACTGTATACGATACTTGCTAGTTGTCGAATCAGTAGAACTCTTGCTGTCCCTCCCTAACGACCCGCCTCTTCTTATCGCCCCGCCCCCAAACAATCTAACCTTAGAAGGTGGGGGTAACGAACTGGCTGAATTATCGCTTAAAGTCGACGCTGAGTCACGTTCCCCTCCACTTCTCGATCTTTGATTTGTCACTTTTCGTAATGACGCGCTTGATCCACCACTCTCCGAGAGTCTTCCGTACTCTCCTAATTTTCTTGGCGGGATCAATGACCTTGCAGGTGATGCCCTCCTGCTACTCGCATTGGAACTGAGCGAATCTCCGCCGTCGGATTTTTTCCGGGGCGGAGTCTCGCCTTCGGGTAGTCGATTGTAGTCGCCGAGTCGGCGTGGTAGACCACTACGATGGGAGGGGCGTGGCGGACGTGGAAGTGAACTGGGGGCGGGACAACGAGGTGTATCACTCGAAGTTTCTTGCATTCTTTGTTGTTGTGAGGCACGTCCTTGTTTTTCTAATAGGAGCATAGCGCTGGAATCGTACATTGCCACGCCCCCAGAACTAGCACCGCTCCCTGATGTTACACTCGCCAATAATGGCTTGGGTATTTTTCCTTTTCTCTGCGCAGTGACTGGATTAGTGAATCCTGGAAAACAGCAAAGACCCCGCTGAAATGGAGAAGAGAAAAGACACTGTTGGGAAATGTCCGGGATCTGCGTGAAATGTTAGTCACACGGCACGCCACGCGGCTAGCCATGCATAGGATAAGGGAAAGGAGGGGCTTAGTTGGTTTGGGCTGAGCGCAAAACACTCGATCATTCATAAGTAAAAACGGCTTTTATTGGTTCAAAAGCATGCACATACATGCAACTACTACCGGCTTTCAACACTATATACAAATAATAATAAAATAAATAATATTTCTTGAAAAGTTTCAATTTTTCTCAAGCACCTGTTATTAAAACAATTGAAACTTGACAAAAACACAATTTTGGTTAATAACATACGTCAAAAACTCACACTGTATATACAAAAGAAAAAAAAAACTAAAAAACTATATAAACAAAAAAGAAACCGACTCACTATTTGACTGACTGCTTTGACTGTTTATTTTTTTTAACCACAGAACAAGTTCAGTCAATAGAACGTCTCAGTTTCTCCTACCTTGCTAAGAAGTTGTGAATCAAGTTGACTATCAATTTCTTTAAGTTGATTATCCAAACTTTGTTTCGTTGAATCAAAACTTTTATTTTCATATTTGGTATAAGACGGCATATGATATGATGAATCACTTCCGGTGTATGAATTTCCTGATCCGAAACCTGTCGAGCTTGTTAGAACACTACTAACTGTAAAAACTTGTTAATGACACGCCCACAATTTCAACCAATCATATTACCTAACTCCTCCCTCGACACAGCTGTTCCTAATACATGATCAATATCGGCTCCGCCCAAACTAGGGTGGGGCGTATGGTGAGGAGACCGCCCCAGCATACTTGATACATCCTTATCGTATGTATGCTTCTGTAAAACTTTAATCATTGCATCACGTTCAGCCAATTTCGATTCGAGATCTTTAACACGTGATTCCAAATCAGCGACTTTTTTCTGTGCGGCATGAACCTCATCCATATGTCTGATTTTTTCGTTACGTGCTTCAGCGATGATTTTTTCAGTTTCTTGACTTGTTTTCTCAAGGGCGGCTATTTTAGCATCCCTGGAAAAAAATTGTAGAAAAAAAATTAGGGGAAAAACCGGGAAAAAATACTTGGGAATGCTTGCTGCATCAATGGCGGCCTGTCTCAATGCACTCTCTTCTAAATATCTCTGCTCCCATTTGGTACAGTCTCCTTCAAGTCGCATGATTTTTTCGTCTTTTTCACGTAGACGACGTTTTAGTTCGGATGGTGATTCGTTACCAGAACCGTTGGGGGAATCCCAACCAGTTTTACCTTCTTCACCTTGAGCTAGTTTCGTACGTTGGAGCTCACGTTCAAGTTGGAGACGTAATTTACGTTCAGTTTGCTCCCGACGATCACTTGCGAGTTGAAGAGATGATAGCGCCCTCTGGAGTTGAGCTACACGCTCTACGTATACTTGTTTCTTGCGACACTGGGGGAAAATATTTGAATTTATCGCGAATTTCGACAGAAACAAGAGATAGAAGAGCCACTAGATGGCGTTACGATGCTGTCTTCTATATTTCACGCTTCAAAGTCGTGAAATATAGAAGGTAAAAATTTTTAATTAAAATAGTTATAAAACGAAGAAAGAAAATTTCTTTAATTCTAGCAGAAACAAAGCATTAGATGTAGGAGTAATAAATCCCCGGCTTAACACCTTAACAATTGAATTAGAAATGACGTGGGAATTTATTACCAGCTTCCTTAACTTTCAAATTTCTACAGTAGTCGTGTGCCATTTTAATAACAAATATCATAAAATTCAAGAATCCACCACTCTGATGGGGTCCTCTTTGAATAAAATTTACGATACTTTCATAAATTATAAGAAAGTAAGTGCTTTAATATCAAAATGTTAATTAAAAACAAAAGAAGTCGATCCGGACACATACAGTACTGTCAAAATGTATGTATACAGGATGTTTAAAAAACTCACTTCTTCCTCTAACCGGACAACATTTCCTTGAGCGTTGGTAAGTGCGGTATCTAGAATATCGATATGAGTTCTTTGTTCTTGCAACGTAACTCTTTGCGCCGCTAATTCGATTTCTTGTCGTTCTTTTGCCGCTACATGTTCCTTATCTATATATTATCAACAATTAAATAAAAAACTTTTTTTTCGAAAATACATACTTTGTTGTATTAATTGTGCAATAAGCACCTCCCTCTTGCTTAACTCTCTTCGTAAACTATCGGGTGAATTCGAATCGGGTCCAGGTGACCTTGACAACATTTGTGTTGATAATAAATCAACTTGTTCACGTAATGCCCTATTTAATTCTTGTAAACGTCGATTGTCATTTTGTAAACGTCCTCTAGCTGCTCTTTCAAGACGTTCTTTACGTTCACATGATTGTACTAATTCTTCTTGCGCCTTGTGGACTTTTAAAATTTCTTGCTCTAGCTGAAAGCGAGTTGTTATTAGATTTGTTATTTGTTAACTCTTAAATTTTTACCTTTTGTGTTTTTGCAACCCTTTTGTAACAATTCTCCAATTCGATTTTTAAGGCACTATTTTCTTTGATTAGTATTTCAACCATTTCAGCGGAAGGCCACAATTCTCCGCCTCCTGTTTCTGACTCCTCCCTTCCTTTAGTAGGCGGTCTTGGTGCAGACACGCCTCTTCGAAAACCATCAAAATCGGAGGCTGGTTTAGGCACGCCTACTTTTGATAAATCGGGTTGGGATTTCGAGAGTGTCATTTTTTCATTGGTTATGTTATTTCGGTGTACGGCGGCTTGTAGTGGTGACTTATCTGCCCATTTTGGGTATTCAGGAGGGGGATTATCAAAGAATGAAATATCAGATTTCGGTGAGGGTACTTTAACTTCTTTTGCTAAATGTTTGAGAACTGATGATTGACTGAGGTAATCATCTGGGATTTCAGTGATTTCCTGGACTCCAGTATCGTAGATTCGAGTGTTTCCGTCGAAGCTCGTGCGTGGTGAGGCGGAGCTTCGTTTTTGATTGGGTGAGAGTTTGGGGTCGTAGAGATTCGAAGTTTGGTGAGGAAGATAGTCCTCTCTTACACCTGAGTTTCTCCCTGTAATGGTGGCGTAAGGGGAGATCATGTCACGTGATTGTTTACCTGTCCAGGGTTCGTCGCCTGCACTGTGAATGATGAGGGTGTTGTAGGAGGAGGAGGAGACATCTAATGAACTGCGATTTGAGGGGAGGCTGTCTCTAAGTGAACTGCGGTTTGAGGCTTGCTGGTTTTCTTGGCCTTGAGGCTCTTGTCGCGCTGTGTGTCTTATGACGTATTTTTCTTCATTTGAGAGGTTTTCATTTGAGGTGGAAATATCCGTTTCGGAACCACTTAAACTCTGAGGAAATGTGCTTGGTGATTGGCTGAAAGGCCGGAAACGGTTGGGTTGTTGTAAAGAACCCATTTTTTGGCAATTGATGATCCGAAGCTTTTATGATTGAACATCTGTTGACGTTGGAAAAACGTAATTAACGATAGCATTTGATCAGGTCAAGAGGTTAACAAGGATGTTTTAATGGTGGAAATATTTAAGGAATTTGGTCGTCATCACGGATTTTTTGTTTGTTAGAAAAAGATTTTGTATTTTTGAGGTATAAAAGTGTGAAGAGAGAAAATTAGATCGGAATGTGACAAGCAAAGAATAAACATCGAACTTTCACAAGAAATTTTGGGATTTTTCAGAGGTTTTGAGAGGGTTAGTAACAATGGTAGTACTTACAGAAGATGGAACAAATACTTGGGAAATGGGTTGATCAGATTTTGGGCATTTTTTATGATCGCAAAATAAAGAAAAAGCGAAGATTAGGCACTAAAGTGTTACACTTAGAGCAAACCGCAATTGCTGCATTTTCTACCAGAGGGCGCACCAAAAATTCCCAGCGAGTTTCACATTCCTTTCTATGATATTGGCTTTACCAAAAATGTTGAGTCAAAATTATTTAAACTTAAAATCACAATTTTAACTGAAATTTAGTCGTTTTAACCTGATTTTTGAGTTAAAATCACGTTTGATTGTTATTTATACAAAGGAAATAAACAAAAATAATATTAAAAATAGATTTCTCAGAGTAATAATCACAGGAGAGGTAATTGATATGGAGGGGGTAAAATTTTATAATGACAGAGCGGTAATTACAAGTTTTAAACAAAACATAATAATGTGATAAACAATTTTTACAATAAAAAAACCATTACAATAATTATAGATAAATTATTTGCCTTTTTTTGCCACAACTGTTGGATGGCGAATCCCCGCCTTCTGCTTTTTTCGGACCTACCTTTAAAATCTGGAGTTCCAGCGATGTCCTTGAACCCTCCCAGCCCCAATAAAAACAAAGGAATTACTTTTCAAATATTTTTTTTTAGGGAGGCGTACGGAAAGGTACGATAAATATACGTTACACAAATATTTATTATTATAAAAATTACAGATAATAATAAAATTAGTTATCTTTGTATTATTTTTATATTTTAAAATGTAAAATTTGTATATCTGTAGGTACATATTTAGTTTCTGTACTTACCTAAATTTGTCGTTATGAATTCATTTTTATTATTATTTTAATACAATATTTATTTATCAATGATGTAATTTTTTATTGAAATAAATTTTTATTAGTGAGTTGTTTTGTTTTTTATATCCTTACCAATTAAATACCTTCTCACATATTCTGTGATCCTGATGCTAAATCGAGAAGTGTTGCAAATTTTTGGTAAGTGAATTAGTGTAGTTTAGTAGTCTAGACCTCCTCACAAACATTCTGTGATCCTGATAACTAAATCGGGAAGCCAGAATTTTTTTATACGGATTTCTTAAAATTTGAAGATTTTTAAATTTTTTATTAGGATCACAGAAATGTGAAGAGACATAAAATATAAGAAGTAGTCAGAGACCTCCTCACACATTCTGTGATCCTGATACTAAATTGAAAAATTAAGAAATTTTTTTAGATTTCAAAAAATTTCACGATTTTTGAATTTTGTATTAGGATCACAGAAATGCGAAGAGATAAAAAAAATATAATAAGTAGTTAAAGACCTCCTCACACATTCTGTGATCCTGATACTAAATTGAAAAATTGAGAAATTTTAGATACAAATTTCTAAGAATTTCAAAATTTTTTTAACTTTGTATTAAGATCACAGAAATGCGAAGAGATAAAAAATATAATAGGTAGTCAAAGACCTCCTGACACATTCTGTGATCTTGATACTAAATTGAAAAATTAAGAAAATTTTCATAGATTTCTAAAAATTTCACGATTTTTGAATTTTGTATTAGGATCACAGAAATGCGAAGAGATAAAAAAATATAATAAGTAGTTAAAGACTTCCTCACACATTCTGTGATCCTGATACTAAATTGAAAAATTAAGAAATTTTTTATAGTTTTCTAAAAATTTCACGATTTTTGAATTTTGTATTAGGATCACAGAAATGCGAAGAGATTAAAAAAAATATAATAAGTAGTCAAAGACCTCCTCACACATTCTGTGATCCTGATACTAAATTGAAAAATTAAGAATTTTTTTTTATAGATTTCAAAAAATTTCACGATTTTTGAATTTTGTATTAGGATCACAGAAATGCGAAGAGATTAAAAAAAAATATAATAAGTAGTCAAAGACCTCCTCACACATTCTGTGATCCTGATACTAAATTGAAAAATTAAGAATTTTTTTTATAGATTTCAAAAAATTTCACGATTTTTGAATTTTGTATTAGGATCACAGAAATGCGAAGAGATTAAAAAAAAATATAATAAGTAGTCAAAGACCTCCTCACACATTCTGTGATCCTGATACTAAATTGAAAAATTAAGAATTTTTTTATAGATTTCAAAAAATTTCACGATTTTTGAATTTTGTATTAGGATCACAGAAATGCGAAGAGATAAAAGAAAATATAATAAGTAGTCAAAGACCTCCTCACACATTCTGTGATCCTGATACTAAATTGAAAAATTGAGAAATTTTTGATACAACTTCTAAGAATTTCAAAAATTTTTAACTTTGTATTAGGATCACAGAAATGCGAAGAGATAAAAAATATACTAGGTAGCCAAAGACCTCCTGACACATTCTGTGATCTTGATACTAAATTGGAAAATTAAGAAAATTTTGCTACAAATTTCTAAGAATTTCAATATTTTTCAATTTTGTATTAGGATCATAGAAATGAGAAGAGATACAAAATATAGTCAAAGACCTCCTCACATATTCTATGATCCTGTTATCGAATCGAACAATATTGCTAATTTTTTATTAAATGAATACCTACCTTCTTACATATTCTGTAGACAGGCAACCAACTATATACCTGTATGTAATCTTGGTTGAATAGTAAATAGTTATTAATTGATATATCGATTTTACGTTTGTTTTTCTCATCATATTTCACAAAAATAAAAGTCCTTATTAAAAATTAAATCTTTATTAATTTATCCAATATGTACACATAACTTGTAACATTCATTAAATTACCCTTATACATAAATAAAAACTATGGACTGTCATATGTTGAATCAAAAACAATTTTATAATGCTCACACATCCTAATCATGTCACAAATCAAAAATTGAAACAGATTTGCGTTTTTTTTATTGTCCAATACATGTATACTTAATGAAATACAAATGTGACAAAAATGTTGATGAAAGTAGTGCAAAAAAAAAAAACAACTTTACAGACGCAGAACCTTTCTTTCATCGAGACACTGACAAACTTTTATCTTTTCTTATATCACCAGCACCTCCATGGTCACCCAAACGATGGTGCTGCATAATTTTATCAAAGAATGGATGCAGCATGGCTTCCTTCAACGTTATCCTTTGGGAAGGCTCATATTCCAACATTTTATAAACTAAATCGAAAAGTTGGTTGTGGTCAGTTTCATCACTTTGCTTGTACCTCTATAAGAGAAATCAATAAATAAAAACAAATATATGTAACCAAATTAAACGTACCATTAATGGTTTACAATTATCACGGACATAACGACCAGCCGAACTTTTCTCATCCCATTCTAATTTTCCCCGATAGAAATATTTTGTTTTTGTCTTTCTTGCCATCCTAAAAATCCCCAAATTTTTAAGTTGGTTACAAAACAAACGTCAATTTCTTACCTGACAGGAATCTCACCAAGAATTCGCTGCATCATAGCCAAGTGTTCACGATTATCGTGTGTTTGGAAGAGGGTAATACCCAGGTACAATTCGAATAAAATACAACCAATTGACCAGACGTCACACGGTTGTGACCAACCTAATTCTGTAAAAAAAAACTCTGTAGAAAAAAAGTTAAGTTTGAGACACAGTACAAAAAGTAACTCTGCATTTTTCTTGTCTCTTTCTAACACTTGTGCATTTATTCATGAGTGGGAAAAAGATAGACATAGTGTATTTTAGCTGTGTTACTTGTTATATCTTGTACTGTGTTTTACGAAGTTAAAATACCTAAAATAACTTCAGGTGCTCTATAATGTCGAGTCGACACAATAGTGCTGTGATGTTCATGATCAAACGTAGCACTACCAAAGTCTATTAATCTAACATCAGTTCTTTTAACTCTTTTCACATCTCTTCTCTTTTTACTATTATAAACTAAATCGTAATCTGAGTCGACAAATAGTATATTTTCCGGTTTGAGATCAGTGTGCGTTAATTTATTATCGTGGAGAAATTTAACAGAATAGCACAACTGATAGCCAATATGTCTGACTTGATCCAAAGGATATGGTTGGTAATTGTTGTCCTTCTAAAAATTACAAAAAACTTGTTAGAAACATCTCAAATATTACAGAATTTCTTTGTCTTACCAAAAAGTCAAACACACTAAGCCCCAACATTTCAAAAGCTATACACATATGACCGTGGTAGTCGAACCAATCCAACATCTTGACACATAAACTGAAAAAAAATAAAAAATCAAGTCACTAAAAAAATTTAACAATCAAATTTTTGCGAGCTAGAATTTTTTTTCTTTGTGAAATTATAGTTCATCATTAGCGTAATAAAAGTACAAAATCTTATTTTAATCAGTAATAAAATGAGAGAGTTATTGACGTGGAAACGAATTGGATCAGCTAATTTTGTCAACGATTTGTTCACTGATATATCTTCCATATTGTTTATCGCAACAAAATAAAAATTTTTACACGTAATAAACGCCCTAAACTGTACCCTTTGACACAAACACACTTGTTTTCTCCTTTTTAGTTTCGACGTAATCACGACTTTAAAAAAATGTTGCTGCTAAAATTTTTGCGAGCTAAAAAATTTTTTCTTTGTAGAATTGTAGGTCAATATTAGTGTAACACAAATATAAAATATTATTTCAATCAGTAATAAAATAAGAGAGATATTGAGATTAATATTTAAATCAGCTGATTTCATTTGGTACTTACTGTACACATTCAGGATCCTTATCAGCCAACTTTTCCAAAACATTAATTTCTAATTTGGCTGCCTCTCTATACTTTTCTACATTTTTAATAATTTTCAAAGCCATTGAGTGGTCCCTAAAAAAATCATTTAAAAATAAACTAAAAATATTTTTGACAAGTGACTCACATTTCAATATCCTTCACTTTAACCACTTTGCCAAAGGTACCTTCACCGAGAGTGCCAAGTATTTTATCTGTAATGTAACAACAAAAAAAAAATTAGAACCAAAAATAATCAATCAAGACCGACGCTCAACAGAACCCAAAAAAAATTTTTTTTTAAAGTTCTAAAGAGCCTCGACCTTGTTGTCTGACTCATAATTTCATATTGAAAGCATGCAAAATGACTAATTCTGAACCCCAATTCGAAAAATTTACTGTTTTTCCCCAATAAAGAAAAAAACAGTAAATTTTAGAAAAAATTTAGAACGAGTTTAAACACTCGTTTTTCTCTTTTTGGAAAAAGCTGAAAAGAAAGGTAAAATAACGAATACTGGATGGGAATCGTTTGGGAATAATCTATACTTGATTTAAATTTTTTTGAGAATAGACTTATCCACTAAAACTGCGTGTAAACAAAGTGTAGTATTCACGAACATCTGTCTTGTAGAATGTCTCCCGATCGGTAAATGAGATGGCCTTCTTCATCATCTTCCACTGAGGGCGCTCGCGAGCTCTGCATTCATCATCATCGTCATCATCATCATCAAGGTCATCAATGTGTGTGTGTCATTCATCAGTGCGGTCCAAGGACATCATCGTCATCATCATCAAGGTCATCATTGATATTGCCGTGTCGAGAACGAGAGTGGCCACCCAACCAATAAGCAGACAGAGGAAAGGGCAAACGGATTGCCAAATCAACAATCATTCTCTTTAATGGGGGTACAAATAATGCACCAGAACAATATTATTTCATATAAAATAAAAACAAAAGAGATGAAGGTATATGAGGGGAAAAGAGGGACGTGTCTTTGTCTATGGGTAGATAAATAATATAACACACATGTTTTTATAATACATTTGGCAATATTTTTTATTTATATTAAAGTGTGGAAATATGTATGTGAAAGAGAGAAAGGTTATGCCACCGCCATGCCCGAATATACCTTCTTAATGTTTTTTTACGTCAGCTTTGGGTGTGAAAAAAAAGCAAAAATTAATTTATTATGAGGCTGAGGTTGTGGAAAATACATAGACGTGGAGATTTTCCCAAGGAAATAGTTGATTGAGAACTATTAATGTGCTAAGGTTTTTTTTTAAATAATTTCATAATATCCAATTAAAACAAAAACATTTAATTAAATAACAATGTCAATATTTAGACAATATTAATTAACGCATAACATAGTTATTAGTAATTACACAAGTATTCGCAACATTAATTTAGTCATTCTACATCTATTGCATTCTGTGAGATTTAATGACAGTTGAGAATTTTTCACTTGTTTTATTAAATTTTCAGATTTTTTTTCTGTATATAACAGTTTACAATTATATACACGTTATAAATATCAGTCATTTTGTTTTTTCCAAATATCAACTGTATATCTATATCTTGCATGTTCTGTGGGATTTTTTTTTACGTTTGACAGCTAAGCATTAACATCACATGTTAAAAACACTTTTTTTTAATATATAACATCTTTAGTTTTTCGTTATTCATAATCATGTATGTATAACTTGTCCCAAAACTTTTGTTTGTGCTCCTATATAAACGTTTTTCTAACTATGATCTGTCTATTCTATATATGTTGCTTTCTATGGAATTTAATGACATTTCACATCAAATCTATCGATTTTTCAAAAAACAACTTTTTTTAACAGTAAAACACTGAAAATTTGACATCTGTGACTAAAATAATAATTTTTTAAACAATAGAATAAGCTTAGAGTCAATTACTAGAATAATCTAGAATCACTAAGAACTTTATTTAAGTGTTAATCTATATCCAGTTTTTTCTATGGAATCAATCAACACTTGACAACGAGCTATTAACGTTACTTGTTAGTAACATTTTTTTATTTTCCCTGTAATTTGATTTTTATTTAGCATTTACAAAAAAAATAATGTAAGACTGCCATCTATTACCACCGTTTTCTGTGGAATTTAGTAACATTTGTCATAAAGTTCACTAAATAAAAATGTATTTAAGTGTTTATCTATAGCCAGTTTTTTCTATGGGATTAAGTAACATTTGACAACTGGGCATTAACGTTACATGTTAATAACCTTTTTTTTTCTTAATTTTATTTAGTGTTTAAAAAAATAATAATACAAGACAGGCAACTATAATTGCCGCTTTCTGTGAAAATCTGTGACAGTTTACAAAATAAAAATTTATTTAAGTGTTAATCTATAGCCAGCTTATTCTATAGAATCCAGTAACAATTGACAGCTAGGCATTAACGTTACATGTTGACATTTTTTTTTTACTTTCCTTGTCATTTCATTTTGATTTAGTAGTTTAAAAAATAATGCAAGACTGCCATCTATAATCACCGCTTTCTGTCGAATTTTGTGACATTTCAAAGTCAAATTTTATTTGTAAGTTAATCTATATCCAGTTCTTTCTATGAAATGAAGAAACATTTGAATGACAGCTGGGCATTAACGTTACGTGTTAATAAAAAAAATCTCTTTAATTTTATTTTTATAAATCAGTGTTAACAACATTAAATCTTTATACTTTTTTAAAAATTCAAATCCTTATTATTCTATGGAAGTTTCATTTGACAGTAAAACACAATTTTTCAATGACACAATTTACACAAAATAGAACAAATTATTTATTGTTACATTCCGTTGACACAACTAAAATAGCAAAAAAATAAAAAAAAATATTAAAACATAACCTCAAAATTAATTTTAGTAATGTTGTTTGCAAAAACTTCAATTAATTAATGTAGATTATTAATTATTTGACTTGTATTAATTAGTTTAACAAAAACGTAGATTTTTTAGGTTATAATTTAAAAAAATTATTAAAAATATAAAAACAAACCATTTTCAAAGCCAAATAAATCTTCTTAAACATTTTTAAAAACTCGTCAAATTTACAAAAAAAAAAATTATCTAATCTTGTTTTTTTTTACCTTCATTTATTTACCACGACCCCACCTTACAAAAACCTCGCACATTTCTGTCTTATCAAATAACAATTCGTTATTCTATTACATTTTCCCGTTACCAACAACAAAATTTTCCATAAAGAAAAACCTCCACATTTTCAAAAAAAAAAAAAAATTATTTAGCATCACCAAAAGTGCACTTACACATTAACTGTTAAAAAATTCAAGCGTCACTCGATTATTACTCTCCACACACCGTTACTTACAACCGCCACATATCTTGCCGCCGCCGGATGATATTTCTTACCACCACCCACTACACCCCCTGATGTTACAACAGTTCCTGTACCATTCACTCCTCGATTATATACTTCATCCAATGCTGAATATTTCATTATCAGACTTTGTATCTCTTTACGTTTTGCTTCACGTTCCGATAATGGATCGGCTGGTGTTGGAGTTATTTCATTATTATTATTATTATTATGGACGGGAACTGGCGGTTCAAGTGGAATTTCTACAGGATGAAGTTTTAAATTTCGTTCGTGCATTTCACTTTTACCGGTACGAAGAGGTTTAGAGGCACGACGAGGACGTAATTCGGAATGATTCGACCGATAACGGACACGATAAGCCGAATCTTGGTCCAGGTAAGTGTAGGGGGGTTCTTGGGGGGCTTTCCTGTCATATTTCATACGTCTAATTAAAAAGAAATTAATCTTTTAAATGTATATGGATTTCACCAGAAGTGCTCTACTCTATACAATTTTTATATTCTTTGTTTTTTTTTGACATTTCGCAATTGCAATAACATCAAAAGTACAAAAAGTAGAAATTTATCTATGACCTCCACTTTTCTGTGGAATTTTGTGATAATTCACAGCTGGATATTAGGGTTGTCAAACCGTCCTTTATTTGAAAAGAGCCGTCTATTAATTTTATATTTAAATAGAAGAAAATTTAATTACGAATTATATGTATAAACAGATAAAAAAAAAATATTTCATCGAAGTTTTCATTTTTCTGATACGTTTTTTTAAAAAAACGTAAATCAAAAGAATATTTATTAAAATGTCATTTTACTCAACTTGTAATTGTTAAATAAGAAACATTGAGTTATTTTACAAGATTTCTGCCTTTAAAAAAAATAGTATCTATAGTATCAATATGTCATTTTTGGCGTTTAATAAACAAAAGCTAAGGTTTACTAATAATTTAAAATTTTAATAAAATTCGTCGATCAAAAAGTGTAATATAAATCTTGTGTTAACTATTTTACAGCGCTCAATTATTAAAAAACTGTGCTGGCGCCTCGTGTTTCAAATTAGTTTCGTCCTCAACACTTTAAGTTAGCACATACGAATATAAATAACTATTATATTGTTTATTTTGTTAACTTTATTAACAAATTTATAATAAACTCTATTAGAACATGATTTTTGGCACTGAGAGAGAATGTTACTAGTGTAACGGCAGCGAAATCAAATTTCGCAGCTGCAGAAAACAATAAAGAAGCGTCAAATGTTTGACAGAGGTGTCTTGTTTCTTTTTGCACAAAAGTTAAAAAACAGATTCTATTTTTTGTTACATCAATTTGTTATGTAAATTATGAAATAATCTGCTATTGTTAAATTTACAAAATAATCAATCGTAAAAACCTTTTTATCGTTTAGGTGACAATAATCTTAAATTTTTAAAATAAAACTTGTAGTGGTAAGTCTATTTTCTCTAGAACAGTTTCGACCAGAGAAATAGAAGTAGGGAGAAATCTCATAAATCAATTTGAGTAATTCGCACATAGAACGCAACCATTTTAATGTGTAACCAAAGAGACAGAATGACAAGATTTCTCTATATTTATAAACGGAATCGGTGCCAATAGTGCTGTTATTTTATAGCTGTATACTGTAGCTATATTAAAAAAATAACAGTTTTTACCTTCACTAGACGCCATTAGTTCAGTTGTATAGTGCGTACTATTTTTAGTACCAATCACAGTACAAGATAAAGAAGTAACTTAGCTCAGGGATGCAAAATGTCAGTAAAATGTTCACATTGTGGGTTAAAAAACCGATTTTTTCCAATTTGAGTAAGATTTTAAAACAATCTTGTACAAAAAATAGAAAATGAATAACATAAACACAACTTGTCTTTATAGTTTTTAGTTGCAACATGTTTTTAAAAATTGTACAGATATTATATATTACAACATTAGTGGTAACCTCTAAGCAGAGGTTTTACTTTTATGTATAGACTTTAGAATCTATTGCACATTTAAGCATTAAAATGGCGGACATGCGTACATTTAATCAGTAGTCTCTCTACTCCATTCTCTACTTGAAACAAATAACAGAATTTGTCATCTCTCATAATTCTGTCATTCCCTCATAATTTGAGTTTTTTTTTTTTTGATATTTTTTGGATTAATACACATCTGGAATGACATTTCCTTATTTTTTTGTGACGTCCCAAAAAATTGGTTGTAATGACAAAACCGTTAAAAGTAGAGTCTGCAAATTGCAGTTTTGACACTTCTCTATTGTCCTCTCAATTTTTTTTCTATCAATAATGGAAACTTGGCAACCCTGCTGGGCATTGATATGCCATGTTAACCACACTTTTTCCTAGACAGCACTTCTGGTAAATACCCCCTCAAAACTGCCATTTTTCCCCTCACCTCGCATAAATCCTATAGGGTGTTTTCTCCCTTGTAGTAACATAAGGATATGATTTTTCCGCAAGTAACACATTACTTGTCGTTGCACTTTTTGTTAACGGTTCTGGTTGTTCCCGTTTCCTTCCGTAAATTTTTTCTAAAACACTTGAATACTTATCCTCTAATCGACTTCTAGTTGTGCCAAAATTCGCCATCGTCGTACTACTTTTACTCGTTGAAAGCGGATTAAATCCTGACGTTCTTTTTGGCGTTGGCGTTGTTGCCGTCGCCGCCTCTGACGGTCCTCTCACCTTGGTGGTTAATTTTTGCAAAAGTGTTGAACACGATTCGGTTAATAATTGCGCGACGCTTGTTGTCGACGAACGCGAATATCTATTTCTACGTAGTGGTGCGTCGGGACGCGTTGAAGAATTTGATGTCGTAACACCATCGCCATCCCATGAATTGGGAGCTTGATGGTAACGATACGACAGACCTGTTGTATACATATTGGTGCCCTTTGGGCATTATTTTATTCAAAATTAACAACACTCAACGCACGAATGCCGGAATAAGACTGAACTTAGACTGCCCCCTGGTGATGCCAAATACTGCCAAATGCTAAAAATACACGCCAAACGGTTGACGGAATGAAAATTTAGAGGAAAATTCATCAGACTGACCTTTAAAATCAAACGGGAGAGTTTTTTCGTTAAGGCGATGATCGTTTCGTTTTTCATTTTTAAGAAGGAGGTTGGTGTGGTGTGCTTTTTTCAAATTTTTTCAAAAAAAGTATTGAATAATAACACGACACTTTTTATTATTGTTACAACATTCATCGTGCTGGTTTTATAACTCGAATAAATTCAAACAATCGAATAACGCAAGATGGATAACTTATCAATTTATGATTCTATTTTAAAATATGTAAACATTCTAAATATATAACACAAGAAAACATTGCAACATTAAGACGACGAAATACCACACTACAGATTCGTTTTACTCTCGTAGACTAACATTGCTCTACTTTGGTTTATTTCTTTGAGGCGAGGTTTAAGAAATGGGGTACAGTGGCGGCGCTTTACTTCAAAATATAATATAATATTAATATAATATTAACACAAATCTATAACAGTCGACTTCTATGGAATTTTTGACATTTGACAGACAAATTAACTACATCACCAAATAAATTTGTTACAGTAAAAATTGCTTATTTAAATTCGTCATGTTCTTTAAAATTATGTAAAGTAATTGTTTTTTTTTTAAATTTAGATTTTTTGACAATGACCACAGACTACATGTGGAGTACACAACAAATGTTTCTTACATTAAATAAAAAAATATATAAAAAGACAAGAAATTGTCCATTTTTGTCACAATTCTAAAATAAATCGGCCTAATCCGGGCACAAAAGTTTTACTAGATAAATGACACAATACGGCTCTGTCTATAATCCTCTTGATCTGTGGATTTTGGTAGAATTTGAGACAATTTCACGAACTTACATTTTTATTTACAAAGTGTTTCTTTCTAGCATCTATAACCAGCCTTTTCTATGGGATTAAGTGACATTTGACAGCTTACACATTAATAGCATTTTTTTAACTATCCCTGTCATTTTATTTTCAATTAGAATTTAAAAAAAATACAAATCAGCCATCTTTAATGGCTCCTTTTGGTAGAATTTTATAATATTTGAAATGAAGTTCATAATATTTTATTTTATTTAAGTGTTTATCTATAACCAGCTTTTTCTATGAAATCAAGTGGCACCTGACAGCAATATTACATGTTAATAACATTTTTTATATTCCCTTTAATTTTATTTTCAATTAGTATTTACAAAAAGATACAAGTCGGTCATCTTTAATGGCCGCTTTTTGTAGAATTTTGTGATATTTGAAATAAAGTCCATAAAATTTTATTTTATTGTATATCTATAACCAGCTTTTTCTATGGGATCAAGTGGTACTTGACAGGTGGGCAATGTTACATGTTAATAATCTTTATTATATTCTAATTTTATTTTCATTTAGTATTTACAAAAATATACAAGACTGACATTGATAATAGTCGCTTTCTGTAGAATTTCCTGACATTTATACCATAAAATTGTATTTAAGTGTTAATCTACAGCCAGCTTTTTCTATGGGATCAAGTAACGTTTGACAGCTGGGCATTAATGTTACATGTTAATAACATTTTTTTTATTTTTCATTTTTATTTAATATTTACAAAAAAAAAATATATAAAACTGCTATTTATAATCGCCGCTTTTTGTCAAAATTCGTGACATTTGACAGTTTACAACATAAAAGTTTATTTAAGTGTTAATCTATATCTAGCTTTTTCTATGGGATCAAGTAACATTTGACAGCTGGGCATTAACGTTGCATGTTAATAGCATCTAGTATTTTTAACCAACAAAACATTTTTAATTATCAGATTATTCTTTCAAAGTTTGTTATGTTTGACAGGTAAATACAATTTTTTGACATTTATTTACGAAAAATAAATGTTTTCTATGGGATTTTATGACAGTTAAAATAACTATTTATCGGTGAAAATCAGTAATTAACACATTGTGTTCATGTGACATTTGTCCTTTCATTATATTTTGGACAAGATGTCAATGAATAATGTCAAATTACGATGGAGTAAATTGATTCCAATAGAGCTAAAGCATAAAGATAAGTTTGAAGAGCGCCCTGTACTTATATTGTACAGTAGAACCTCGATAACACGAACTACTTTTTGTTTAAATTATCAAAAGTCCACTGTAATTATCATTACTGAAGTTGAGGTTAGGTTTTAGACACAAGTAAATGGCCAACACGCCATAAAAACACTATCTAGTTTCGTAAAATTTAATGACATTTGACCAACTTCTTCTGATAAAAAAAGTCTTTTATTATCATAGACATACAAACATATAGAGTGTTCAATGAACGTCTTATTCACAAAAATAATGCCTGATGAGGGTGCTACAATCGCATAAAATATGGCGACGGAAAGATGATTTAATAAATGCGAAATATGTAATAACTTTTGACTTTTATTAATTTTCTAGGTTAAATGATCATTTAATGTAGAAATTAATTATATTGTTGCAACAAAAAACGTATATCATTTATCAAAAAAAGTTCTATTCTATAGAATTTTTTTGACATTTATGGCTACAGCTATAAGTATTCTATTTGACTCTATTCTATGAAACTTCGACACATTCAACATGTTTACTATTTTAAATTTCTTGTTGTTGACCACAGACATAGAAAAAATATAAACAACAAAAAAAGAAATATTTTTAAACCAATCAAAGTTTTTTTTAATTACAAATGCATTTTTTAGCTTGAAATAAACAAATTAATATTGACCTTTAATGTTATTTTTGTTCCGGCCTTGCAAAAACGATTTAATGGTTAATTACTACCGACTTAATTCCAGACTACTCATTATTCAATCATAAAAACATTAATACCTTTTACAAACACGTAATTTCTCCCCAAAAAATAATCAAAAAACCGATTATAACAGCTCCGTTTGTATATAATCGGTTAGTTGGTATGAAAAAAAAAGCGCCAAAATTATTTTAAATAATCCCACCTCTTTTTAATCTATTCTAAAATCCAAAAATAAAACTTGGCACATTTATTTAAAAAAGTTTCCTGTTATAAAAACAATTTGTTTCAAAATGACTAATCTCAATTAAAAATAAAATCGTTACATTTATTTCCGTTTTAAAACTCTTCTTAAAAATTGGTAAATATTTAATTTAAAGACCTATCTCTACCCACGCCACTGTATTCCTCATCGCGTGCGTTTAATAATAGCCTCATTACCACACCGTATCTATAAGAATACTTCTATCATCAATCAAAAAGTTAGTATCTTCACGCCACACGCAAACTAATATAACCTCAAATTTTTTATTTTTTGACAGTGGTGCAAACGGTAAAGCTTGAACGAAAAGTCTAGCAGCGGCTAAATGCCACTCACCCGTCGCCATTCGAACACACTGTCTAAAAAAAAATCCAACTATGGCGCTATAAAAACCACGTGATGACTCGGTTTTTATATTGGAGCATGGCGGCAATGTTTGAAATTAGTATATAAAAAAAAAACATATTGTGGAATTGGATGTTAGTTAATAATCTTACCGTCTTCAGGCGTACCAACCTTCAATCGAACGAATTCAACAAAATACTGACCTGATCTGTTGAGTATGAACGGCGGCTGTGCTTTCGACGTGACACTGATTTGTCGTGACGATGTTGTCTATGGCGTTTTTTCGATGTTGGTGAACGACGATGACTCCGTTTGTAACGACGTTCAGCACTTGAACCTCTTTCATACTGGCGAGATCTATGTGCCCTTTGGCTACTGAAAAGGGTAGAAAAACGAACGTCATTGTTACCTGCCAAAAACTTATTTGCAAATATAAATTTTTTTCACTCGGCTTCGGCTCGTTCCGACAAATTTCTATAATCACTACAATCTATGGAATTCTATAACCATTAGCAAAACTCTATAACAGTCATTTTCTACGGTATTTTTGACAACTTAACAAACGAAATTTACAACTTTTAAATAAAATAAATTTGATAGTTAGTCTGCTGCCTGAAATTCTGTGTTTTTCTTTTAAAAAAAGTTAAAAACTTCTGATAATAACAAACACAGATAATACAAGTACAAAATGTTTATCTAAAACCGCTGCATTGTCTGTGGGAAAATAAAACACACAAAAATAATAAAAAATTGTATTTTGATAAAACCAATACAAGACAATCTTCTAAAAACTATATTTCTTCTTAAACTCATCTTCAACACACCAACAAAACTTATTCAACAATGGCCCCTGATCCGAACATTTTTTCCACTGAGCAAACTGTTTCAATTTTCTCCCTAAATAACTTTTAGAAACTTCAACAACAAAATTATTATTTTGCATATACTTGATAAATTCATCAACAATCATTGTTCTTTTGTTGACATTGCCATGAATCAGTTTCAAAAACACTGGAATTAGATCTTCGCGTAATTCTTTACCGTATTTGCCTTTTGGAGTATTTCCAATAGGATCTTTTCTTTTTTTAATTACAATCTGACCGTTATAAATTATTCCCAAAGGTCTTAAATGTCGGTCTATAGCTTCATCAACATTGGAACCATCTTTCTTGTACCAAATACAACCAATAGACCTCGGCTTAATTTTATTAGTTTTCGTTTGCATATCCTGATCAAACTCATCTTTCAACAACTTCAATCTCTGCTTTTGTGTCTCTGGTGATAATTTAGCCGTTGCTTCATCATCAATTTCATCATCACTAAGATGTCCATGAGGTACGAAAAATTCATTATCAACCTCATAATCATCATCGTTTTCTTTTTCTTCATCATCAGACCCATTCAACGATTCTCCTTGTTCTTCTTCTTCCCAATCATCATCTGAATCAACTTCATAATCAAAAATCTTATCTTCCCCAAACGGTTTTCTCCCCTTCACACTCTCACTTTTCTTCCTCCAAGTGCCGTGAAACGCTGGTCTTCGATTCTCATGAAACTTTAAAAACTTTGCCCTCATTTTTTTCTTTTGTTTATCTTCACAAATACTTTCACCGAAATCTTCTTCTACTATTACCACATCTTCTTCAAACGGCCAAGTCGCACCACAAGATCCACGTTTCTTCCCTTGCTTTAAATCATTTAAATACGATTCTTTTGAACTTTTAACTAAGCACTCATCAAGTATTTTCTTTTCTTCATTCGTGAAACAACGGCGTGTCAGTGGTGCCAACCTCATATCAGACTTAACTTGAAACGGCATAAATAAACTTGTTTTCGGTTCATCAATCTTTGTTTCGGTTTTTTTAGAAACAAAAAAATTCACAAATGCTTGTGCTGCTTTCTGTTTCTGTTCTTCTAATTTCTGTTTTTCACGATTTTTTTCTTCGAGTTCTTGTTGTTTACGAAGTTTATCTTGTTCGCGTTCTTTACGTTTTGCTTCTTCACGTTCTTGTTTCTCTTTACGTTTTGCTTCTTTTTCCTCTTTTTCTTTACGCTTCTGTTCTTCTTTCAGTTCACGTTCTTTTGCTTTTTCCTCAGTTTTTTTCTTTTTTAATTCTTCTTTTTCTTGTTTTTGTTTCTCTTTTTCAAGACGGATTTTTTCACGTTCTTCTTGCTTTATTCTTTCGCGTTCTTCACGTTCTAAGCGTTTTTGTTGACGTTTCTTCTCAGATTCGATTTGTTTTGGACTCATTGTCTTTTTCGGAGTTATAACCTGTTGTTTAGCTTTTTCAGACAAATCTTTCTTCGGAGTTACAAGTTCAGGTGTCTCTTTGACACATTTCTTATCTTCTATTTCTTCTTCAGAAGAAATTTCAACTGTCTTATTGAGGCATTCTTTACCTTCTACTTCTTCAGAAGAAATTTTAGGTGTTTCCTCGATACTTTTCTTATCTTCTACTTCTTCTTCAGAAGAAATTTCAACTGATTCGTTGAGACATTCCTTAGCTCTTACTTTTTCTGAAGACATTTTAGGTGTCTCCTTGACAATTTTCTTATCTTCCTTTTTCGATACTTTATCTTCTGTTTCTTCAGAAGAAATTTCAGGTGTCTCTTTGATCACTTCCATTACTTCTTCTTCTATTTCTTCGCATTCTTCAATTCTTGATGGAATTTCAGGTTCACAACTGGAAAAAATACTTCATGAGAGTTTCCAGTTTTTACTAATTTTTTTTGTAGGTCATCAGCGCCATTCCAGAGACCAAAATATCACACCTTAAAACAAACACTTACGAACTAATAAAGAATATGTTGTGTCACGTGACACAGAATAATAATTGCAGGGATACCTACCTGAAAAAAAAAACTAAACTATTTCGGTCTTAGATGGTTAATGATAACCTACGATTAATACAATACCAATACAAAAAACAAGACAAAATAAAAATTCCAAAGGCAAAAAAAAATAATAATTACACACAATAGAACATACATATTGCATTTTGGTATCCAGGTGGCCATTGCGACGTATAAAACAGGTGGTTCCCTAGTTGTCATACGGGAAAAATCCTGTAGGATACCATCTTGGGTGTATGCACTTAGGTCGTAGTGGACTGCATATGACATTCCGGAAGTTGCCATTTTTGTTTTATTTGTCTCACTCTATATCACACACAATCATATCTTTGGTCTTTTAATATTTGGCGTTGATTTCTAATGAAGAAGAAAAATGAGTCAACCTTGCCCCAAAACAGCCGAATTTTTTTTTTAAACCAAGAATAGAATTAAATCCTGACCCTTACTAAACCATATTTGGTATGAAAAAGGTAAAATTTTCGAGTTGACGACCTTCAAGTACCACATTCGGGGCAAGGTTAGACTCTTATATTGCCACTTCTAGCCATACATAGAACAATAATATATTTTTTTTTAATGAAACTTTTATGATAATTAAATTTTTGACAAGGAGCGCTGATTAAGACCTTTTTAGGTCAATCACCAAAGCTGTACTAAATTTGATTGAATAAAAAGAAAATTAATAAAATAAAAAAATTAGGCGCCAAAATGTCTACGATTATTGTTGTTATTATTATTATTATTTAACCTTGAATCACAATTATAACAATCCCGAACATAATTTTAATAAATAACTGCATTTCTTTACACTTAATCACACCAACCAATCACAGACCACTCCCTATTCACATTTTATATTAATTTTAGTCTTAAATTAAAAAAAAAATCACAGATTTAACACAAACATAACCATCTGACTGAGAGAGGAATATAATACTGACGAGATCTTTTCTACTATACAATCACCGGTCGACGTCGTCGTCGATGAAATGGTGGAGGAAAATAAAATACCAGACGTTCCCACCTACGTTTTTGAAGAAGACAAAGAGGTCTATACGAGGAAATTAACGAGATTATAGGTACAAGTGAAAAACACGTGCAATGGAAGCTACACGTGAGGAAATAATAAAATTAGACGAATTGTGAAGATGAGATTAGACACGTTGAAATAAGACAATGACATTTTACCAAATATTTTTTGTCATTAAATTTGTTTATAATCGTTAAATTCTGTGGAGTTTGAGATATTTGCCAAAATTTGCTACTTAAAGAAATTATTAAATATCTAACAGTAAAAAAAAATGTTTATCTAGATCTATAATCCTTCTGTTCTCGAGATTGATACATTTGACAGAATGACATTTATCTATATCCGTTGTATTCTATGGAATTTTGTGACAGTTGCATAAAGAACAAAAAAATCAGGCAAATAAAACAGGACTATTTATTATCAGTCTGTATTACTAACGTATTCTGTGGATGTTTGTGACATTTGACAATTTGGTGTTATCCGTCGTCTTGACAAAAAAAAATTGTTTTTATAACCGTAGATGTATGTATTGACATAGAATGTGAAAATTGACAAAATTTGTTACTAAAAAAATTTGAGAGTAATTTTTTTATGTTCATTTGTCATATTATATCAAAAATTGTTATTTTTTTTATTTAATTTATCTTGATAACCACAAATGATAAATTGTGTGCCTTACTTTGTGTTATTATCTCTATAAAAACTTATTTAAAATAATTTATTTAAATCAAAAAGCCCATGAAACGTAGTGACTGGTCGTACAACAATCACGTGATTTTCCGAAAACGTCACTTTAAACAACACGTGACCTGTGTCAAATGTCGAAGTAATGAATTTTTTTATTTTTATCTGAACAAAAATTTCTATCAATTTATTAGCAGTAATATAATCACGTGATCTTTCATAAATGTCAATTTTAATAATTTCTTTTTCTGTCATAGACAATTAGTTGTATATAAATCATAAAATGATTTATATGATGATTACGTCAATAAAAGTGGTTTGTCCACTTCTCACGTGACCTTCTCTTAAGTCACGTGTTCTGTCATAAATGTCACTTATTACTGTCATATAAAGTAATCATGTTATCTTCCAAAAATGCAGCTTTAAAATCACAACTTTAAAGTCAAAAATGTCGCATGTAAATCACGTTACATTAAAATTAAAAGAAAAAGTGAAGACAAAAAATGACGGTCACGGATTAAATCAATTTTTTTTGGCTTTTATTTGGTTAAAAAAACAGTGAGTTTTTGTCAATTAAGTAACGTTTGTAACGTCATTGATCACATAGTTTATGTCAAATAATTTTTAAATAATGTTTATATTAATCACGTGACATGTGGCAAAGCAAGATTGGTTTAGTCACTGCACACGTGACTTTCTGGTACCAAAAAAAAAAAAAACAAGATTATTACTTCGAATTCTAATCACGTGACCTTCTGTAAACTTCACAACATATTATTTAAATATCAATGTTATTTTTATGCAAACCATGGCTTCCTGAATTATAGTATGAAAGAAGTAGCAAAGGTGTTCCAATCGAACAACAACGTCGAGAAACTGTATACCGGTTTCGGGGTTTTTGCCCCTCATCTCTTCGTTAGATGGCACACTGTGTCTGTCTACACGACTACTATGAAAGAAGTGTTTATCTGTCTTTTTTTTTTTATTTTAAGGGAGTCACAGTATTAGATGTCACTACTGATATTTGCATAGCCTATAAACTACGTTCTGGTAAATCAGTGTCAAAAATATGATATTCATGAACCACAAGCCACTAATTTTACTTTTTCTGTAAAAAATAATGTAGAAATCTGTTTTTTTCAAGAGTGTTTTGACAGAAATGGCTAGTTTCTTTAAAAATATCTGTATTTCACTATTATAAATAACAGAAAAAAAAACCCTCCCTCATATAATTATCTAGGATGCCTTGTTGTAGACAAACAAAAATTTACAATTATTTAAAAAATTGGTAAAAAAGTGTATTGTTATAAATGAAGTTTTATTCAATTTATGTAACACTTAAGTAAATTAATCACGTGACATATGGCAAAAAAAAAAAATAATTTTGCCACTAATCACGTGACAATGTAACACTGCCATTGGTTTTCAGATTAATCATGTAGAAATTGATAATAAATTAATAAATGTTAAAAAATTTGCGTAAAAATATTTATTTTGCAACAATAATCCTCTTTATACGCCCGAAAATCAAGGCGTAATTTTTATGACACTTCAAGATACTAAAAGCAACAAAAAGACCGATTTTTTAATATTAATTGTTTTTACAGTTTTCGCCGAATTTACCCGAATCTTCTTTTAATTTAAAGAAGCAAAACAATGCCTACAACCCTATTCCCTTGTGGCATAATCCCCTTGATTGTGCCCTTAATTTATAAATAACTGTTTTACATAAAAATAAAAAATGTGTTTTTACATGCAGTGTCGGATATTAGAGAACATTAATGTGCAAATTTGTTACCGTTATGTAAACAAACAAAATTGACGCCAACCGTTATTTTTTTGTTTATTTTTTTCTATTTTATTGCATATCTTAAAATGGTATACTTTCGACGAATTTTTTAACTTTTTTATTTTTCTAGTAGCTACAATTTCTGCAATAATTTTTTATTGTAACCCTTGAATAAGCAGAGGGAAACCACAAAGCAGATACATATCGTATGGTCTGTTGCTCAATTATTTTTTCTGATTAATGACGTCCTCACCTTGAAACAAGTGAAGGTTTTGTTTCATGTAAATACCAGCAAGTAATTCGATTTTTTTTTCTTCCAAAATGATGTATCACTTTCAAAAACAAGGTTTTATAAATGCAAATTTCAATAATCAAAAATTTTCTCCTAGCAACTACAGTTACACCAAGAGTTTATTAATCTTTAAAAAGTAGGTGTTTTTTTTCGCAAAGTCATATTTTCGGTTAATTTAGGAATGCCGTTTTGATTACCATTTTTGGAAAATGGCATCGCCTACTAAGATTTCAACCTACGGTTAGGTGGGTACCGTTTTTTTATGTCTCTTGCAACGTCCTTGCTTTCGGTTTGGGTCGTTGCGCCCCACGGACGATGCACTTACCAACGCCTACTGAAACTTTACAATTATTATTGTTTTAAAAAAATTCTTACATCACGGGAGAAATTTTTTACAATCTTTATCGAATTGAAAAATGACTAGGTCGGTCAAAAATAATTTTTGGCAGAAGTGGGACGATTTATTTTTGTCGTAGTGTCGTCATATTTTGCATTCCACGCAAAATGATATTTATAATTATTTTTTTTTATCAGATTTTCCAAATTGCGTCAATTTTAATTAGGAAAATATTTATAGTGGCGTTGCACTCAATGACCTTGTTTTGTTCAAATCATTTTTCATTGATTTTAACACGAGGCATTTATTGATTTTTCTTTCCTTATATTGCGTTATTAGATCTAGCACGTGGTATCCTCATATTATGAATATTTATTCTAACTGTAATGTTAGTTTTAAGTTAATTAACGAATAGTTATGTTTTGATAAAAATCTTTCAACAGGAATCAGACTGGAAAATTTTTTCAATTTCAACGGTTTTGTGACATTTTTAATTTGATTTGTAACTAACGAAAACAAATTGCTTTTTAATCTATTTGGCAGTATGAAATGAAAGGTTTGTTATTTTTCCTGGCGATTGCAATCAAAGAAGCGTGAGATGTTTGTTATTTTACGTAATCAATTAGGAAAGTGATCTTCTCAGCCTTAAGGCTATTATGGATTTGTTTCGTAATTAACTTGTCGTGAATTATTGATGAGATCTTGATAAAAAAAAATTATTACCGGAAATGATTACAACTTTCATGAAGAAAATGGAACATCCTGGTTCGGTTATCATAATTTCACTTCAGGAAAATTTTAATTTTGGTAATTAAACGGAAAATTTTAATATACGAAACACAGAATAATCCAAAATTTCAACAGGGTATCAAGTAAAAAAACAATAAACATTATTTAAAACAAGAAAATCACGTAAAAAATAAAGAAAATTATTGCCACATGTCACGTGATTAATCTAAGCCAATTTGATTTCAATTCTTTAAAATTGATATCTGATAGATCACGTCATTATCTCACCACCAATTACCTTATTTGAATAATTGACGAAAATGTTTTACTTGTTTTTGTAAAAGTAAAAAATTTAAATAATTGACTTATCAGTGTTTTTTTTTACATGTGACAATAAAGAAGTCACGTGATTTTTAAATAACACTTCCGACATATGTGATTACCTTTTTTTTAATAAATGAAACAATTTTTTTTATTACATAAAAACAAAAAATTGAAATTCTTTAAAAATCAGTGATTATCAAAATTTTTGTTTTGTTTTTCAATGTCATGGTGTGAAAACTAAACAAATCGATTTTATTGTCACATGTCACGTGATTATTTAATTCAGTAAAACTGACATTTGAGAGATCACGTGATTTTATTAATTGACACAAATTTGTGTATATTTTCCTTTAAAGTATCAATTTTTTACATCTAAATATGACATTTGACAGGTCACACAACTTGATCATGTGATTTTTGTACGACCAATCGCCAACATTCCATAAACTACTTGATTTAAATAAATTATTCTCTGTTTATTATTATGAATATCTTAAATACAAATTTACTCTCCATATTCAACATCCTTAAACACTAAATAACCTACTTTCAATTTGGCAATAATTTATTTATAGATATATTTACACTCATACGTTGAGTAAACGGGATGAATCAACACGAACTCATTTTTAAAAAAATATTACAACAACCATTTAAGGTTTTTAAAAAATAATAACATTTTGCAACAAAAAAAATCTTGAAGGTCGTTAGACTTATTTCGGGTTGAAATTTGGCAAGCGATGACTATTTTGTAAATTACACATCTAACCTACTTAAAATTAATTTCTTTCCATTTATAGAGACAAAAATAATTTCCAAAAAAAAAAAAAACTCCATTGTTTCGTAAACAATCAACTTTCATTTTTCTATATAAAAATGAACTTTCATCCAAAAATTCGACACTCAAGGATCTTCAGAAAAAAAAATGTAACAGAAACAGAGCATCATACGGAAAAAAACCTTTCAATAATTAACGCTCTGAAAACTATAAAACAAAAGAAGGTCAAATCTCGACAAATCACAGTTTGGTAAAATAGAACAAATCACACCTTGAGTGCATCAACACCCTTGGTGTGATATATTGCAACATTTCCTGTTTCTTTAAACAAGGACGTTTTTCAAGTTTATAATAAATTAATCACAGACTTGAAAGAGTTGATGTACATTTTTCTATCTCTTTCTGGATGTGTCTTTGTCATTCTTATTAGCTGTACATCTAGCTCTTTCTACACTGTGCACAAAAAGTTAGGGATATTGTAAAATTTTAAACAAAAGTTGTTTTATATTACGATTTATTTGTTATTTTTGGGTTGCAGCACAATTTTTATTTTTTATTGTGAAGTGAGTGGCAGTATTAATCGCTTTTTTCTTATTTATTGAATATATATTCTATATTATTTACTTGAATCAGTCTCGCTTTTGTCGTCGTCGTAAATTTAGTGATTTCTGAGCAAAACATGGAAAGACCAAGAATTTTGTCTGAAATTGAAGGCAACAAAGCTGATGTTGCAGGCTGGCCATACTCAATCGGATTTTGCTCACACCCTTGAATGTGAACCCATAATGTCAGTCGGTTATGGAATCGATACCTGGATACAAGATCTGTTCGACAAAGACTCAGAAGAGGAAGACCTCGGTCTACAACCCAAAATAAAGACCTTTATATACGCGTAGTGGTAAGAAGAAACCCAGAAATTTATGATCGGCAGCAAGAAATGCTCTTCATGCTGCGAATAAACTAAGATTAAGTGTCCAAACTATTCGAAATCGTTTTCGAGAATTCGGGTTGAAAAAACATCCACCATATCGACGTCCTCGATTATCACACCAAGACCATACGGCACGTGTGAGATGGGCCACTCAATATCAAAATTGGGATCTGGAATAGAACTCGGTATTGCCTGCTGACGAATCCAGATTTGGCTTCAGAAGTGACAGTAGACATATTCAAGTATGGAGATTTATCCGATGAACCGTTCCGTTCCAAGGGGGGTCAATCATTATGTTATGAGAAAGACTTTGTATTGAGGTTGCACTGACTTGTACATTTGCCATGGAATGATGGCCGGCCACATATACGCGACTGACAATATACACAACATTGTTGTCAATTTTCAAGCCGCTATTGATTGAAATATTATTTTTATTGATGATAATTGTCCGCCGCAGCGTACCGCGGATGTGTTAAATGCACTTGATTTCCATAGAATCGAACTAATTACTCTTCCTCCATGTTCATCGGATTTAGATCCAATAGAGCATGTATGGGACCATCTTGGAAGAGCATTAGACATTGCATAGACCTTAGTTGCAAGCGGGGGAAGCTTGCGCACCTTTTACCCATTCTGTGGTTGAAAGTTCCACAAGAACAAATTGAAACTGTCATAAGGAGTATGCCCTGTAGAATTCGAGAAGTTTTACGGGTTAGAGGTCAAAATATTCGCTATTGACATCATATTTTTTTATGCACCATAAATTTATATATTTCAATGTATACACTATCGGACAAAATAAAAGCAACTATTTAAAAACAAAAGTAATTATGTATGTAAACCCGGATCACTTTTGTAATTTTAAACAAAAGCGCATCAACCCAAAATTTTGGCTTTGTCAATTATATTTTTTACCACGAATTCAGGCTTTCAAAATGTCGGTCATGTTATATGACAATGTCACGTTGACGTCTCACGTCACTTTTTTTTGTCACCTGATGGGTTAACAGTTAATTGTAGACCTAGCATGCTTCTATGTCTCACGTTTGGGTTATATTGACAGTGATAAAAGAGCAGAAGAACTTCGTGTTTGTGTTGAAGAATTTTGTCAAAGTAGATTATTTAAAACTTCAATTTACGTTTTTTTAAATAGTTAAATAATTTTTTATATCACATTTAACGGTGGTACAATTACCGTAGTTGTTGTTTAGAGTGGAGTGCATTGAGTGGTAAAGGGTGTTCTTCATAATACCTACCCATTTTCTTTAAATCTACGTTTTGGTTTTATTCAGTCTTCAATTTATCTTTTGAGGGTTTATTTAAAAAAACGCTGTGGCTAGTTCCTTTCGCCTATATTGGTCGTGGTATTCGTTTGACCCTTCGTTAGGCGGGCGACTTTACGTTACATTGATAGCACCATAGTTAGGATTACGCCATTTTTCCAAGAGAGTGAGCGGCACAAAAAAGCTGGAGGGTAGGTATCACAAAACAATATTTCAAGAGCTCTTCATTTAGAATGACATTAGAATTTTTTTTATTTTTTTCAAAGAATTAATATTCATTAGAAGGAATATTAGAAAAATTCTGAAAAAATTCACATACGTAGAGAAAAAAACAAAGTATTTAATAGCAAACTCTGAAGTTGATGTGATAACTAGTTTTTGAGAAAAGATGAGATAAACTCTTAGCAGACTCACCCTATATGAACTTATTTTTTAATTTATTTTGATGAAACCATCAATTTATGTTTTAAAATTAGTAAATAAAATATTTTGTTGCGTTATTTATTGATTTTTTTCAAATTTAATGCAAATTTTCTTAATATCCATAACTTTTTGTGGACAGTGTATATCTGATATAAAGATGTGTGGCGCCATCTTGTGATGGCTGCGATTAAAACTAACCTGACAGATCTCTTATGTGTGGGGCTTTCAAGACTGTCGATTTTTCTCCTTTTGGGTTCCCGATCCCTGTCCTGTGACCTGGACCTAGATCTGGACCTGGAATGGTGTCTTCGTCTGGACCGGGGCATCTGGAAAATTTCTCAAAGTTAAATATTCTGCAACAAAACACTCACAGTGGAAGTTGTTGCTTCAAAATTGTTCAACTCTTCTAATTGACGCAAAAAACGAAACATTTTTATGTTTTTTTTAATAGAACTTAATTTGAAATGAGTAATGAAACTGAAAGATTTTTGTTTTTGTGAGTTTTTGACATGTTGTGGCTACTTGATTCGTGTGGAATATCCGCCATGTTTTTCTGGCGCCACATCCTATTTATTTAGCACATCGTGGATTAGAGATTGAATTACTAATATTTGTACTTACGATTGGATGTCTTATGTGGTTGAATTTGTGCCAAATTAAGTTCGTAAATTGGGTAACACACTCCCAAGTTCGCTGAGCTGAACCTTGAAATAGCTGTGTGGCCAAGGAGAAGCCAAACATCGATCCAACCTCTATTGGTTGGAAAGTGATGTCGTTGACTTTGTCTTTTTATTTTGAATTCATCAAAGAAAAACTCTACCGAATTATTCCAACTGATAATGGGACACTTTTGACGGGATTTTCTTATCACAGGAAGGATTCCAGCCGGAAAATTCAGGCAAAAACGCGGAAAAACACTCACTACAGCCGCGATGGACGAGCAACAAACTGGAAGAAATCTGACTTACCGACAGAACAACCACTGAAAAAAATAATAAATTCTTGCGTAATTAACTAGAAAATGCAAAAATTTAAAAATCACCTGTTTGCTTGTTGTAATTATACAATTACATTAATTACAGTTAAATTGTTGAACAAGATTTAAAAAAAAGAACAATGTTGGTACCTCTGAAAAACGTTAAATTCGCGCCAATGGCGGCAAAAACGCGCCAAATTCAAATATTTCATTGAAGCAATTTTTCAAACTTTCACGATTTCAGTTATTTAGTGGCTAGAAATGCGCGCATACTAAACATTTTTATTTATTTATTTCAAAAAGAAAATTTATTCTGCTTTATGTAATTTTTAATTTAGATAATATTTGAATATAAACAAAGGTTTTAACGGTTTAATTGGCAACTAATCAGAGCAAGCCGTGGAAGAGTGTATTAACATTAGACACATTATTACAGTTACGCTGGCACAGCCTGCTCTGATTCAGTTTCACCTTAGTAGTACCTCTGTATTCTTAATCTTCAGGTAGTAACTCTGTATTAATTAAATATGAGCGATAAAAAATTGTCTCATACAAATTCGGGCAGTAATTTTACTAATTTTCAAATACAATTGCAAAATTTTGCTAATTTTACAAAGCAAAAACGTTATTTCTTGTTAATTCTTAAGTCACTAAAACAAAAGTTGTCACTGTTTTATTATTTTGAAAGCCGAAGGGGATTTTTACTAATTTTACAAACTAAAAGTAACATTTTACTAATTTTAAAAACCTGAATACCAGAACAAAATGTTCTACATTTTTTACCAAGTTTTAAAATTTAATATAAGTAAATAAAAAAAATCCATTTTCAAAAACCGGAAACAACGTTTTACTAATTATTAAAAATCAAACACGACATTTTACTATTTTTAAAGTTGGAGATAAAATTTTAACGATTTCGAGTGCCAAAAATAGCTAATTTTTGAGTCGTAAACAATATTTTACTAATTTTGATCATACAAGGCAATATTTTAACAATTTTGAGAATAAAAAGCAACATTTCATACCAAGTTTTAAAGTTCTAAGATAAGCGAAAACCATTTTTTTTTTAATTTTAACAATCAGAGCCAACATTTGTTACTAATTTTAAAAGTCGAGAACCAATATTTTAACATTTGTTGTTAAGTTTTAAAATTTTAAGACACTTTTTTACTTATTTTGAAAGTTAAAAATTATATTTTACCAATTTTAGAAGGCAAAGGAGGCATTGTATTTTGTTTTGGCTCAAAATCAACACTTTACTGATTTTGAGAATAGAATATTTTAACAATTTTGCGAGCCAATTGCAACATTTTATTATTATTTTATAACATCCTTTTGTATTTTTAAAAATCAAAAACAAAATTTTACCACAATTTTAAACGCAAAAGCATTTTTTTAAGTTAAATAAAAAGCTAAGAGATATTTGTTTTTTATTTTGTAATTTTTTTTAAGTCGTTGACAAAATTTAACAATATTTTGGCAATATTTTATTAATTTTACAGCCGAAAACAAAAGTTTAATAATTTTAAACTCGAAAAAGTCATTTTACTAATTTCTTGAGTCGAAGACAACGTTTTACTAATTTTGAGAATGAGAGTCAACATTTTAACAATTTAGGGAACAAAAAGCAACATTTATTATAAAATTTAAAAGTTTTAAATCGAGTGTACAACATTTTTTTTTTAATTTTGAAAAGCAAAAAGAAACATTTTACTAATTTTTGAGTCGATGACAGTATTTTACTGAATTTAACAATGGGAGACAATGTTTTAACAATTTTGGAAGCAAAAAAACACTTTTGTTAATTTATTTTAGACATATGTAATCAACAAATAATTTTGAGAATCGAAGACAATATTTTACTAATTTTGATAATGAGTGGCAATTTTTCAACAATTCTTAAAACCGAAGGCAATAATTTACTAATTTTGGAGTTGAGGACACAAACATTTTTCAATCGAAAGTAACGTATTACTAATTTTAAAAACCGAAAATAATATTATAACAGTCTTCAAAGCTATTTTTTTTTTAAATTATAGACAGGATTTTACTAATTTTATAGATATCGAGAGCGATATTCAATTAATTTTGAAAGCTAGAGGTAATATTTCACTAATTTTGACAATGGAAAACAGTACTTTTATAATTTTCAAAACCAAAAACAAAAATTTCCTATTTTTTAAGTTGAAGCCAAGATTTTAAAATCTTTTTAAGTCGTAAGTAACATTTTACTAATTTTGACAATAAGAGAAAATATTTAAACAACTTTCAAATCTAAAAGTAACATTTATCAATTTAGAAAACCAGTAATAATATTTTAACATTTTTGGTAACTAATTTTTTAAATCGTAGAAACATTTTACTAATATTAGGAGTCGACGGCAATATTTTATCAATTTTAAAACATAAAGAAAATGTTTTATCAATTTTGGAAACCTGAGGCAACATTTTACAACTTTTGAAAGTGTAATGGGCTAATTTCAAGTTGAGATAATGCCGGTATAATCTTCGTTTCTATAAAAAATTAAAACAATTTGGGATTGTAATGGGTTATTGCCATAGAAAAATATTAAAATTTGCGATACCGGCAGTATCTTAATTTAAAATTAGCCTATAAAACAACATTTTACAAATCTTGATAATAAGAAACCAAATTTCAAAAATTAAAAATGTAAAAAACGACATTGTTTATCAAGCTTTAGAGCTTTAAGAAAAACATAAAAACACTTTTCTAATTTTAAATCACGAGACAACGCTTTACTAATTTTAAAAGTAGAAAGCAATATATTACTTATTTCGAAATCTAGAGGTAAAATTTTAACATTTTTGGGAAGCAAAAGCAACAATTTATTGATTTTTCGAATCTATGAGGCAAGACCTTCTCAATCTGAATTTGCAATCACTTTGAATTTGACGTTACAAAAACTTCGTTGAGGATAAAAAAAACCGTTCAAAGTTGCAATTTCTTAATTTTTTAAGTGTTTTTTATGTTTTTTTAATTAATTAATGTAAATATATACTATTACCAGCTGCTACATTAAATTACCGCTAGGTATTTCCCCTAATTAATCCATTGCCCCGCCCACCAAAAAATGAACGCTCCAGTTTAGCATTATGATTGGCTGCGAATTGTCACGTGACTTCAGATGGGCGGTAAATTTGAATTTATAATTTCTCAAAATAATGCCTTTCAAATAAACTGTATATATGTAATTAATCAAAATTATTTAAATTAAGAATAAACAACAATAAATAAATATAAATGTAATTGTTTTTTAATATATATTTATGCTTTTACGAGTAAATTAGTTGCAGATGTGTGTTAATAATGATTTGAAAATAAATGCAACAAACAAGGGTGGTACCACTGTAAAAAGTTGTTAAATTGTGGTTAAAGTAAAATTTTAAGAAAAAAATATGTGCTTGTTATGCAACCAACAATACACATTTTAAGATATCAGGTAGTTCATCGTCTGAAAACACGCAGTCGTGCCTAAATAACTAATAAATCAGTCTGCTTTTCTCTCTTATTTAATACTCTCTCCTATTTCCTCAATTTAATACCACATCGGACTTTGACCGACCTTATCATCAGTGTTTCTGACTTGCTTATTTTGGTCAGGCTTTATATACTAGCCAGACAATAATTTTTATTTACTATGTCAAGTGTTCTGTTTACAGTTGGTAGTACTATCTTCTGACGAAAACAGATATTTTCATTTTAAAATGTTGTCTGTAATGTCAAAAGTTGCCACTAGTGTTTTACTTCGAAATGCCAGTAAGGGTGAGTACTTCCCCCGACAGTAATAAGCGCGAAATTTGAAACTAAGTCTTACAATTGGCTGAGCGTTCATCACGTGACTTGAAATTGGCGCGAAATTTGAATTTATAATTTTTAGGTGCTACGAATTTTGTCGCTCAAATGTCTCAAGCACCAAATTTCGAGACTTTATCAGTGACAATACCCAAAGAATTTGTCTATCATGTCGAACTTAACCGTCCTGATAAAATGAACGCTATGAATAACACAATGTGGTTGTGAGTATATAATTAAGTTTTTTTTTTAATTTGAAAGAAAATTTTTTTAAGGGAAATTGGAAAATGCTTTGAGACATTAAATTCTGATGAAAACTGCCGAGTTATAGTCTTATCAGCAGTTGGAAAAATCTTTTCTTGTGGTTTAGACTTTCAACAAGTCATGCAACTTGCACCAAAATTAGCTGAGCAAAAAGATGTTGCTCGGAAAGCAAAACTCTTATACCAATTTGTTACAACTTATCAGAGATCTTTATCATGGCTAGAACAATGCAGAAAGCCTGTTTTAGCTGCAATTCACTCAGCTTGTGTTGGAGGAGGTTTTAATTTGATAACAGCTGCTGATATGAGATACTGTACCAAAGACACTTTCTTCCAACTTAAAGAAGTCGATATTGGAATGGCTGCAGACGTTGGAGCACTTCAAAGATTGCCAAAAATTGTCGGCTCTGATAGTTTAGTAAGAGAATGGTCTTATACAGCTCGAAAATTGCCAGCAGATGAAGCACTAACCTCAGGCCTAGTTTCCAAAGTTTTTGACACTAAAGAAAAGTAAAAAAGAAATTTGTTATTATTACTACAAGATATTTTTTTAGTATGGTTGAGGGTGTTATTGGAATTGCGACCGAAATTGCATCAAAAAGTCCAGTTGCTGTACAAGGAACAAAATTTAATCTTGTCTATTCTCGAGATCATACAGTTCAAGAAGGATTGGAACACATTGTAAGACTTTTTTAAAATTATTTTACCTCATTCCGTTATGCAATAGCATAAATTACATTACTGGTTATGTAATAAATTTCATTACATCACTAGTTGTGTAAAGTGCGAATTTACATCACGAATTTGAAAATAAAATTGCTTTTTCGACAGAATAAGGAAAAATTTTGGTTTTTTTTATAACTGATTACGTAAATAACTACTGTAATTTGGTTTTTACAGGCAATGTGGAATCAAGCGATGATGCAAAGTGAGGATTTTACAACTGCGACAGTTGCTCAAGTTTCTAAACAGAAAGATGTTTCTTTTGAGAAATTGTAATTTTACAAAAAATAAATCATTATTACATAATAAAGACTCTTATTTTATTATTTATCTAAAAGTTTTAAAATAAAACTTTTGTATTTTAGATTGTTACATCTGTTGGCACAAAAGAAATTCCCTAAATAATAATTTTTGAAAAAAGGGGTTGTCTCACCTGTGCTTGTTTTAGTTAAAAATGGCACTAAAAATTTATAAAAAAAAAGTAATAAAAAACAAGTTTATTGTGAGATAATTGTTTTTTTTTGTTCTATTTTATTTTCGATTAGAATTTAGAAAGTAGAAAAGTGGTTTTTACATAATAATAAGGTAGTTCTGTAAAATAAAAATTCAAGAGATTTGTTATTTTAACATTTTGAAAAACAAGTTATTTATTACAGAAAAATGATGACTTTCAAGAATTTATCAGCCAGTTTTTGTGAAAGTCATGTTTTACGCAACACTTGACGTCAACAAATTAATTAAGAGAAAAATTTTTCCATAATACTCCAACAACCAATCAGAATTTAGCAAAAATTACTACTTTCACTACCAACCTAACCCACAAAAAATTTTGGTTGGTACCTCTGACCGCACGAAAATTCCCTAGAATTTGACACCGCCATCTTCTTTTCCCTACAATCCCCGTTGTTATTGCACGTGGACTTTCTTTTTCAGGTAATTTAGCCCAATTTTCACTAAATTAACGCTCCTAATTTAACCAGGAATGACATTCTGGTTGAAATAAATTAAATTCATGTTAAAATTCCCCAAAATCTGACCCTAACCTCAAATTTCAGGCGACACGATGGTGGCCCAAAAGAAACAGAAAAAAGCTATTGAAAGCATAAACAGCCGACTGGCTCTCGTTATGAAATCCGGTAAATACTGCTTAGGTTACAAGCAGACCCTTAAGGTAATTTCCGGCCGCAATTAACCTTAAAGTAACCCCCTTATTTCCAGACTTTGCGACAAGGCAAAGCCAAGTTAATCATCATCGCAAACAACACTCCACCTCTGCGAAAATCAGAAATCGAGTATTATGCCATGCTCGCTAAAACTGGGGTACACCACTACACTGGCAACAATGTAGAATTAGGGACAGCTTGTGGTAAATACTTCAGGGTGTGTGCTATGTCTATCACCGACCCTGGCGATTCTGATATCATCAGATCAATGCCTGCCGGCGATGGAGCCCCACAATAATTAGGATATGTTGATGATTTATAAATAAAAATCCATAAAACGACATTTATTTAATCAAGAAAAATATCCTCTGACCTACGATTAGATCCCTGTTTTTTCTCCATCTGCTCTCTCAGATACCTCAGACCTGCCTCAATTGAATCACTGACATTTCTACTTTCAGGTCGTGATTTTTTCGAGCTTCCAGGACCGTAATAGTCGTACGTTGGCGGTGGAGCTATTTCAGCCCCTTTGACTCGCCTGTCGTCCTCATCATCACTCAATTCGTTCACAATTGGTCTTGGTTTAAATTCCTTCTTTGTGCTTTGCTTTGTTTCGAATTTCTTGTATTGTGAAGGTGGTGCAAATTCCGAGGGACGCTCTTTTCGTTTCTTATCAACCCACTCTTCTTGTGTGTACTCATAGTGTCCTTTTTTTAGTCCTTCTTTGCCTAAATCCCAGGGCCGAATATGTTTTTTACGTTTCTCTTCAAGTTTCTTCTCTTTTTCACTTTTTTCGTCTTCTTGGTTTTGTGGAGTTTCCTCAACTGGAGGTGGTGGTTCAGGTGTGTCTTCTAAGGGTGGTAAACCCATTCTTGCACGTTTCCTATTAGTTGCAGCTCTGACACGTGCTGCTAATTGTTTTTCTCTCATTGCTCGCATGTTTTCCGCCTTTTTTTGTTCTTGTTTTGTTTCTTCTCGGAGTTTCTTCAATGCTTCTTGTTGTTTAGCACGAATTTCTTCATCTTTTGAGAAACTGTAATAGCCAACACCGTGAGTACGAGCCTCGTCGAACAGAATATCTTGGTAGTGAATATCTGATTTATTTTTTAATTCTTCTTCTTCCTTTTCCCATTGTTTTCTCAAAATCTCTCGTCTCATATCACTTGAAAGCAGTTCATTTTCTTCAGTTATTTCAGGAGGTTTTTCGGTTTTTTCCGGTGTAGGACTTTTCTGTCTACTTCTGTTTCTAATAGGGCTTCTACTTCTGCTCCTACTTTTGCTTCTATCACGATTTCTGCGTCTATCAACACTTGATCTTAAATCTTTGTCTTTTGATTTTAAATAATCTAAATCTTTCCGAAGACAAGTTCTAGTTCGGCCTAGGCAATCTACATATTCTACCCTAAAACAGGAATTTTCAAAAGACAATCGTTTAAATATTTTAATAAGTACCATTCTTCATCTCGATTCTTTGGAGGGTAGTAATTTTCAGAAATGTACTCCTCTTCTTCCTCTTCATAATAATAAGCAGAAACTTGTGCTTTCTTATCAAATTTAACTAAGTACCTCCGACAATATTCTTGTTCCTCTTCTGTCAGGTCTGTACCCCCTTTTAAAAGTTTGTCATATAATTTCGATTTTGCTTCTAAAGCCTCCCTAAAATACACGTAAAAGAGACTCTATTTAAGTAAAATCATCACAAACCTTGACTTTTTCAGCAAATTTGCTTCTTCTTCAGAGAGATCTTGTGTTTGTCTCTGTTCAACACCTTTATTCTTCAAATCTAAAGGCGTGTTTTTCTTTATTTGTCTGATTTTTATCTCATTTTCAGCTTTGGCTTTTGTAAGCTCTTGTTGTTTTCTCAAAATCTCTGCTTTTAAACTCAAAAGCTGGAAAATAAAAAAATCAAAATAGAGGCATATAACCTCAAATACTTACAGATGATTTACTAATTTCGTATGTACTCATTTTGGTAATTAAATAACTATGAGTAACTTATATATAACTAAATAGCACTTTAAAATAAATTATAAAACGTTTTGTGTCGCAGAAATTATTTTTTTTTCATAATTGTAAAAATTGACAGGTATTTGACAGCATCTGTCAATATTCCAGCATACCAAATCATTCTTGAAGACGTTTACGATGACATCAATCATTAAATTATTGGTTGTTTGTAGAAATGTCAAAACATACATTTAAAACCTTCGAGTTAAATACAGGAGAGCTAATTTCTATGAGGAGAGTGTTTCAATATTTAGTCGGTTATGCAACTAACAATACATTAGTATAAAAGCTATGTAGAAGGCGTCAAATTAAAAATTCAAATTTGTTTTTATTAATTACTTTATATTCTGGTAGAAAAATTTAAAAAAAAAGTACACCTTCTCTTGCCAACCTTTTTTTCTTAGTATTCTAAAATATTAAAACAATTGCAGCATCTCTTTTAAACAATTTAACCCACTTTGACCACTTTTTGACTTGTCAAGTATCTATACTTTTGGGGATGACATTAAAAATCTTTTAGGCATTCGGCGCTATTTGCTGTTTAAACTCTATCTACAACAGTTCTTATATTTTTCGTATTTATTCCCAATATTAGAAATAACTGTCACCTGTGCTCCTCCAGTTTAAAAATAAACAAAAAACAATTTTCTAAAATACTTTTTAATAATAATAAATATAAATAAATAAAATAATAAATTATTTGTACAGTCAAATGTTCTTGCTACTAGTTCCATAGGTCTTTGTCGCACCAATAATTATAATTACAGACTTTTAATTAAAAACCATAAAAAACAGAATATTTTTAAACTTTCCACAAAAATGGAGACTGCAAAAGGCATTTTACAAAAATTAAAAATAGCAAAAAATACTTATATATAATATATATACTTAAATACATAAAATGTAACCTGCAGGAGACATTTTATAAAAACTGGAGAGTGTGTTAACTACGATTGTAAATTATTACAAATTTTATAAATTGTCGCCTACAGCACCGTGTTTTTTATAAAATGTCGCCTACGGTTTTTAGTTTAAATAGAAAAAGTCTGTTGATTTCGTTTTTTATAAAATGAGCTCTGCATTTCTAATTTGCCTTGGAAAAAAATGTGATTTTTAATTACACTTTAGAGTCCTCAATTTTTGTGCTTCTAGTTTTAATTTAAAAAAAAATTGTAAAATTCCTTTTATTAAAAAATGTATTTTGTTACAATCAACACGTTTTAATGAAGCAAACTTTTTTGGGAGGTGGTGTAGGTGCAAATAAAACTTAATTATCCTGGTGTATTTCTGACTACACGTTTTTGTAAAATTAAATGAATTAATCTTAAACATTCTACTGTATCAATTTTAATATTTGAAAACACGGTTTAGGAAAGTTTTATCCGGATTTAAGGGTAGCCAACCAACAATACACCACCACTTATAGGATCTAAGGTAGGCAACCAACTATACACAATCCAAATTGACCATTTATTCATAAAAATATTACTTTATCAATCTCGCCATAGCAACAAAGTGTGATAACGTCCTTCGAACCTAACAAAACTACAAGCTAAACCTAAAAATGCTCAAATTTGCCAAGTGTGTGTCACAAAAGCTAAATTGAAATCTAAGCCAGATGATAAAATTTGAGCATTATCATCTCAAAATTGGAAAAATGTAGGCAGTTTTAGCGGCAGTTTCTTGAATTGAACTAATATCCAGCCAAATCGGCCATTGTTTGGTCCATTTCATCAGCGATTGCTTTATATTTACTTTTTTCATCCACCAAATCATCTGAAAATGTTAGTGTGTTAGTAATACCAACTGTTAAAAAAAAATATAAAAAGAAATTCAGTAACTCATTTTAATTGTATACATATAACACAATTACCAAAATAAAATAACTAAAATAAAATCGTGAGTCGCTGGAAGAAAATTTGTTTGAAGGACAATCCTTTAAAGGATAAGTTCGACAAAAGCTGTATCCAAATCGTCTCCAATTTCCTTGTAACGTTCTTTTTCAGCAACAAGTTCATCTGGAATTTAAAATAATGACAATTTCCAGCAAAAAATCATGTATGTGACTCGGGTTATTTCACACTGAAAAAACTCATGCAGGGTAAAAAAAAAAACAAAAAATAAAAAAACATTTTTCATATACTTTTCATTAGATTACAATCGCAATTAGAAATAAACAGACTTTAAAATATAAATTTATAATACTAGATGATGTCAACATAAAAAAATTAAGTTTTAAAGCACGAGTAAATGAAAGGACCCTAACTGAAATAGCTGTACCCCAAAAACCGCCTCAAGTTAATATATTACATAAATAAATGAAAAAGCCCATGGGTCCTTTCATTTATACACGCCTGAAAAAACATAATATACAAAAAGAAAATTTGAAATCGAGGCAGTGTTGATTATTGCAACAAAAATCGACGCCTGATCTAATTTTGTGCTTGTGCTAGTTTTGATTTATGCATTAAGCACCGGTAAAAAATTTGGGGAATGCAAGGCAGGAATGTTGGTAGTACTGGTTTACATATTTTGGATATCATGCAATGTAGCTTCCATCTCGTCAGATAAAAGTTTGTTTTTCTCCTTTTCAGCCAAGAGGTCGTCTGGAATTAAGCGTTAATAGCAAAACAAAACAAAAAAAAAAAGTGTTAAAAAAAAAATTTGGGTTAGAGTCACGAAACACACCTTCTAGTCTGTCAACCTCCTTCTGGAGCTTCTGCACGGATCTTTCAGCAAACTCAGCACGGGCTTCAGCCTGCGAAACAAATTTTTATTAGCTTAAGGGTTCAGTTTGCGAAATTAGTAATCTAATTTCGCTATATAAGAGACAAAAAAAAAGCTGTTACGGCATGCAAAACCAGTGGTACTTACAACAAGTGCAGATTTTAACCCCAACACCTTATTTACATCACTAGAAATAAGATTTTATAAAGCAAAAGCCCCTAAGTGCATAAAAATTTTGAAAAAGTGAAAAGCAACTAGTTTGAGAGAAAGCAGATTTAAATTCTAAAAGTTCAGTAAGAAATGTCTTAAAAAAATTTAAATATCAAGACCAATTTTTTTCAAAAATAGCTATTTATGTTTACAATTTCGGAAAAAATTGTACAAAAAAAGCCTTCAGAATTCTATAATATCTGAATAGTTATGTAACATGTATAAAACACAGTGAGTGGGTAAACCACCTATAACTGTTTTTTAAATCATAATGGCTGTCGTACTTCCTAATCCATAGAATGATTCAGTTTTTTATTGCAATTTTGTAAAACAATCCACATTTAATTAAAAATAAAGTCACCATTTTTTTTTCTTTCAATAAAATGATAAACTTTCTCTAGTTTTTACAAAGTGTTGACATTTTATAAAAAAAATAGAAAGCCAACGGCGATAATTTATAAAAAAGAAAAAAGCATTTTATAAAAAGTGGCTGTCGTAAAAGGCATTTTATAGACAGTGGCCAACTTATGAATCTTTGATAATATGCCTCTTACAACTCTTAAGTTTACAAAATGCCCAAATAATGCGCCTTCATATTTTTATAAAATACCTTCTGTGATCTACTGGTAGCAGTTTATATAAAATGCCTCTTACAGCTTTCAATTTTTTTAAATTATAATAAATTGATAAAAAAACCCTTTGTGGGTTCCTTATTTATATGTAAATTATCTCCTGCTGCTCCTTGATTTAGAATCTTTACTACATAAAATGCCTTCTACATTTTAATAAATTGTCGCTTATAACTTCCATTAAAAAAAAATGTTTCATGGTTCACATTCTTATAAAATGCCTTCTGTAGTTTAAATTAAATATTTTTTTCTGTAAAATGTTCTACGGTTTCCCGATTTAGGATCTTCACTTCACTACATAAAATGTACCTTTGTACAAAAACAAGAGACATTTTATCGCTTTTTTTATCAAAACCAAAAGCCGTAAGTCACGTTTTATAAAAATTGGAAGCCGCAGGCGACATTTTACGAAAATGTGTACTGTAAAGGAATATTGTATAATCAAAAAACACCTTTTCATAAAAAAAATAAATTAGAAAATGTAGAAAGCGTAGAGTTAGGTGTCAGGAAAGGCATTTCATAAAAATCAAAATTTTACTGTTTCTTTTTATCAAAACTTATATTAATTGGGAATAAAAGACATTTTTAAGAATAACAATTGGAAATCATGTTTGTTTTAGAATATGCCTCTTACGGCTCTTAAATTTAGAAAATGCCTAAGAATGCATCTTTAAATATTTATAAAATGCCTTCTGTGGCCTGCTAGTTACACTTTATGCCTCATGCTGTCCTAAGATTGCCGTTATTTTTTTTTAATTTGTATAATAATAATGCCTGCTGGTTTCTATTTTCATAAAATGCCTCCGGCGATTAACCGGCTTCTGGTTATTGCAAATGTTTTTTTTTGCTTGTCTCCGTTTTATAAAATGTGATTTACAATTTGATAGTTTTTTATGAAAGAATCACTTTGGATTACAATCTTAATCTTAATAAAAGGCCTTCTACGGTTCCTTAAAAAAAATGTCGCTTCTTCCAGTCTAGAAAAAAAAGTAAAATATTAATGTCCGATTTTTTCTAGTTTTAAAAAAATGCCTCCAGCCTTGAGCTTCCTCAACAATTTATAAATATTCATTTAGGATTATATGTTTTTATTTTTAATAAAATGTCTATGACTTTCAACTTATTATTGAAAAATATAAAATAATGCCTATTGCTTTCATATTTTTTTTTATAAAATGCCTTCCGTAGCTTCCAATTTTTATGAAATGTAATTCACATTTTTTTACGAAATAGCAACATTTGATTAAATGAATATATAAATAAACAAATATATATAAAAAAATTGAAAATGCTTCCCTGAGGTTCCCATAGGAATAAAATGCCGCCTCTGAATAAAATATAAAATACTTGAAACAATGTGATTAGATATTAGCATGTCGCAGCTATTTTAATGACAAAATTTACAAAAACAAATGATACATATTTTTAGTATCACTCAATATTTCGGAAAAAAGATCGCAAAAAAGGTCTTTCAAATTTAGTATCTTTGAAAACGTTACATAACATGCATAAAACTAAATTTGATTGGATAATAAATTCCGTCAAATTTTTTTTTTTATGTAAATGATATCTTTACCTCAAAACCGTTTTTTTTTTTAAATCAAAAAAGTATTATTTTTTTTTCACCAATTACCAATTGATTTTCGTTTAAATTTTACTGAACTTACTTCACGCAGTTTATCTGAGATGGAACGGATTTTATCCTCGCTATGTTCTCTGGTAACAGCCGCCTGCACACAACACATGCATAAATAACTCAAATATACATAGAAAAACAAATATGTACAAAAAAATAAATCAAAAGTCGAGGCCCCCAGAGTCACCAACTATATACAAAAAAAAAACATATAAGAAAAAAGAGCGCTTTGCCTAATGCCATTTTCTTCTTTATTTTACCTCTTGTAATCGTTGTTCCACCTGTTTGAGGGTCACGGAATATTCTTCTTCTTTTAAAGTGGCCTGTGTTAATACAACATTTAGTAAAAAAAAACACAACACACAACAACAAAAACCAAAATTTCAACCGACCACAACACCTGTACTGATCCGGGATTGTGATTAGTTGAAATGTATTAAAACATGCCAAAGAGGTTAGACTAGAGCACACTCGAGTCAATACCTCCTTTAGACGAGTTGTCAAGTTCTTAATTTGGTTTTTGTATTCTTCTTCACGTTGATTGGCCTGTTATAAATTTTTATTAAAAATTTGATTTAAATTTGTTTTGAAAATTTAGGTTAAATTTTTTTGGAAAAATACCTTTTCTTCAGAGACTTCAAGTGATTTCAAGTTGTTACCAACGACACGGAGCTCTTCTTCAAGTTCTACGATTTTGCTGCAAGTAGAAAAAAAAAAAAAAAATTATCAGTCATTGTTTATTTTCCCTAAAGTTTTTTTTTTCCAAAAAAAGCAAAGCCCCTACCTTTCACTTTGTTCGGCTCGTTCTTCAGCACGTTCTAAATCTTGTTCCATTAAAACCAATTTGCGGGCAACCTAACACGACACACACATGCAAAATATTAACAAAAAAAAAAAATAAAAAACAAAAATAAAAAACACGAAAATTGTTGTCTCTCATCATCACATCATTTTTTCGTGTTTTTTTTCTTATAATTTAGTATTAGTTTATAAAAAAAAACTAGCTAAGTGTAAATCAGGTTAGTTTAAACAATCACAATGGCGGCATCAAAGTATGCTGTAAAAAATCATGCCACAAAAAAACAACGTATCACAACAATCTTTGAAACCTACGATTCTCCAGCTTCGGCACGTTCTTCGGCTCTTTCCAAGTCGGCTTCAACCATGGCCAATTTACGAGCTACCTGAGATATTAATTTTAATAAGTTTGGGTAATTAAAACTGTTTAAATTGTTAATATTTAATACAGTTATGAGCTCTCAGCTGTGACTGGAAACGTGTTGTTTCTTCAGTCGGAGAGGTATGAGCAAAGTGTGAAGACGTTAATGGGTTTTGGGGATTTTTATTTTTTCGGTTGGTAACTTGCAAGATGGTTTTGACATAGAAAATTTTAAAAATCGTATTTGTTTACGTAGCATGTTGTAAAATTATAAACAAATTTTGTGCAATTATTGACAAAAAATTGTTTACTTTGTTGCCATCAAAAAATGAGAAGGAAATAAAAACAAAAACTGGTCCCAAATTCCTAATTTACTTTTGAAAAAAAAAAAAAAGTATAACAAGTAGTAAAATATAAATTATTATAGGCTGATTTCAAGTTGAGATAATACCGGTAGTATCTTCGTTTCCATGGAAAATTAATAAAGTTTGTTGTTTTGATTGGTTGTTACCATGGAAAAGTATTAAAATTTGCGATTCTACGGGTGTTATCTATCTCAATTTGAAATCAGCCCATTAATCTATAAATGCCGCCATCTTGAAAATTACCAAACAAAATTTGGTTTTAAACCAAATGTCCCTAAATACAGGGTATCTCGTTTAACGTAAGAACTTTAACCAATAAATTTCAATATCGAAAAAATATACAGGGTGATCACATAAATTAAGAGCTTGACGAACTTTAAGTTCAGCAAAAACACAGTTCGCATGAGTAACTGAATTCAAAAACTAAACAAATTACAAATTGTTTGTTGATTTATTATAGTTAGCATAATTATTATTGTAAAAAGTAATAAAAAATAAAATAACTGAGAAATGTCTTGGAGCAAAATAAGTATTTAATCAACTTCTTTTAGTTGACATTTTATAAAATATGTAATTTTGATTAAAGTAAACTTTGTATTTTTGAAAATCGGTTGTATATTTTTCTTATAAAATGCCTTTTGTGGCTCTCAAGTTTATAAAATGCTTAAAAAAGGCTTTCAATTCATTCAACTTACAAAATACTTTCTACACCATAGGGGCGGCGTCTACTGGTTACAATTTATATAAAATGCCTCTACAATCTTTCAATTATTATAAAATATTGTAGGATTGCAGGCGCTTGTAGCCGACATTTTATTTTGGTTCTATTTTATTTAATCAAATAAATTTTCAACAAAAAAAAAAGATTATTAGTATCAGAAGGTATTTTATAAGAGTGTCAAAGACAGTAGACAATATATGCCTTTCTTTATAACATGCCTGTTACGGCACATAGATTTATAAAATACCTCCTACACCACAGTGGAGTCTGCCGGTTACAATTTATATAAAAAGCCTCTCGCAGCTTTGAATTTTTATAGAGTGTTGTACGGTTGCAGTATTTTTAATAATGCTTGCTGATTTAATATTTTGAATAAAATGCCTTCCGCGGTTCGCAATTTTTTCATGAAAACTGGAAGCGCTAATAATAGCTATCTGTCAAAGAAATTTTTAACATTTTTTATAAAAATTTAAAGTAACATAAGTCACTTTATAAAAATGTCGTTTTTTATAAAATGTCTAATTAGTGAGTCTTCCATTTTTTTTTATAAAATGCCATATACGCTTTACAATTTTTAATTAGATGCCCAAAATGTCTCTTGTAACTTTTAATTTTCATAAAATATCGTTACAACTACAGTTTTTATAATAATGACGCCTGGTAGTTTATTTCTCTAAATAAAATATTTCTCGTGGTTTTTTCTAATAAAAAGTGAAGGCATTTTATAAGAATGGCAATTAGTAGTAAATTGTTTTTTTTATGACATGCTTTAACGACTCCTGGTGGTTTAAAAAAACCCTAATTATATGCTTTTCAATTTTTATAAAAATGCCTTCTCCGACTTACGATTTATATCAATATAATATGCCTAGACGGCATTCTATAAAAACTGGAAGCCTGGATATAATATGCTTGGACTACATTTTATATCAGAGAGCCGCAGGCGACAATTAATAAATTTGGAAGTCTCAGGAAATATTATATGAAGCTTGTAATCAAACTGCTACTTTAGAAAAACAAGCAGAAATGAGAAGCATTTTTTAAATAAATGACCGCTAGTTTCTACTTTTAGAAAATGCCTCAAAGTTTCCTAGACAATTTATAAATGTCGAATTGTTACATAAGTTGTCAATTGCGGTTCAAACTAATTAAATAATTCTTATAAAATGTCGTCTACCGTCTTCAGTTTTTATACTTTGTAAAAAAAAGATATAAAATGTATTATGCTACTTCTCGTTCTAATTTGTTTTTTTTTTTAATTTCTAAAGTTGTCATGGTTTATAAAATACTAATACTTCAGCTGTGTATATATATTTTTTAAAAAATGGCGATATCTGATAGGTTTTCCCGGCTTCAGTTTTCATTTTTATAAATTGTCGCCTGCGGCTCCAAGATAGATTTCAGAATCATTAAATAATATTATTAAATTGTCGCCTAAATTCAGAAAATAGTGAAGATACAATTTTTTAATAATGTATTATGTTTAGATTTAGTATTACTGTCCAAGATTTTTAGAAAATTCAAAATTTAAAAAATATGACGTTTGCATTAAAATCAGTCAGTAATAACAGAACTACAAGATTTCGACTCCAACAAACAGGTCTTATTGACTTAATTGAAAGTCTTACAAACTCTATAGACTCAACTGAAAGTCTAAGGGCCCCCACAGACTGAACTGACTGTCTTTATTTATTACATTACTCATGCGAATGGTCTTTTGGTTGTATTAAAGTTTGTCAGGTTAGTAATTTTATGTAAATTAGCCTGTACCACATAGAAATACACCCTGTATGTTATAATAGTGAGGACATTTAGTATTTTTTGTTAACGTCAAATATTAAAAATAAAATGCATAATTTAGGAGATTTTCCACTGATATAAAATTGTAAAAAATGGTGGAAAAACCTTCCTTCAATTAGATGAAACATGCATGATCACCATGGAACATACTCATCTAACTGTAGCGAGAAATAAGAAGGCCTTGATTCTTCTTGAGTTTTTTCAGTTTTTAAAAAATAACAGTTCGAAAGTTCCAACATTCCAAGCACAAAATTTTGATTCCCAAACCCGAATTATAACTAACACTAATTACAAATAATTACATAAAAAATATTTATAGATGTACAATTTTTTACATAAATCACTTAAATAAAAAACCCCTTAGTCCCCCTTTTAAAAAAAATCCACATTTTGAATATGATTTGGACGGATTTTAGTTCACCCACCACTGCTCACAAAATGTCACAAAACCACTTTGAAAACACAATTTCACTCTCTCTCATCTCAAAAATCTAACCCCCCTTGATGGTAGTTCCATGGTGTCAACAAATAAATTTTAAGCATCACACTTATTGGTAGCACTGATTAGTAAAATCAAGGTAAAAACACTCGAGGAAAAAACGCTAAGTCAAATTATAATACACCTCATCGTATTTTTTATCGGCTTCTTCAGCCAAGAATCGAGCTTCTTTCAGTTGATTTTCAAGGGCATCCATACGCTCTTCATCGGCGAGGGAGCGGTTCTCAAGAACCTTGCGTTGCCTAACGAAGAGAAATTTTATAATTACGTCAAAACAAAATTATAAATTAAAAAAAAATTATAAGTGCAGGCTGGCTCTGGTTGCAAATACCTAAAAGAAAAAAAAAAAACACAAAACCTAACAGCCCTAAATTCCCTAACTCTCATCGAAAATCTCGACTTTTCCATACAATTGTAATAGAAAAATCGAAATATTCAAATCGTGTGTTAATATCTTGAGGCTGTACCTCTTCGTATTTTTTGTCGGCTTCTTCCGCTATGAGTTTAGCTTGCGCCAATTGACTTTCCAAGATGGCTACTCTGTCGTCCTCCATGTTGGTTCGATTTTCTAATGCTTTGCGTATCCTAAGTTGTGATTTTGAGGTTAGTTCGATTGTTTGACTCGGCGCAGTCGAAAATTCGATTGTAAAAAAAAGGTTTTTGTGACTAATTCAGTAACCAATTTGCTTTAAAATAGTTTTTCTATTAAATTTAGCAAAACAACATTTCTGTGTACTAGATTTTGTCACATTTAGGAGTAAAATTACAGTGAAACTTCGATAACTCAAACCACAACCTGCCACAAAGATAATTTGAGTTATCAAGAATTTGAAACATGGAAAAATGAATTTTTTTTATTAAACCATTCATGTCCTTTGGAGGAAAATTTGGTTCGAGTTATTAAGAAGTTCAACTTTCGAAATTCGAGTTATCGAAGTTTCACTGTATATATGCATACATATAAAAAAATGTGTACTTCGCAATTAATTTTGTTTTCCTAAAACTGTTTCACTACAAAAACTTGTCTCAAATTTTCATTTAATCTAATAATATTGGATTTAAACAACTCATTAGAGATGTTAATTGCTTTTATTACAGTTAGGTATGTAAACCGAGCGACTACAAACATTCCATTCATAATTAGTTCAATAACTTGAAAATTACTTCAATAACAAATATTTAAAATAGCAATCAACTCATAACACTTTATATAATAAACTGTCATTTATCTTTTTTTTTCTTCTACAAAAATTAATAAGACAATATTATTTGCCGTATCTCCCTTATAAAAAATAAATAACAAATTGCCATAACAATGATTGGTGGTCGTCATAGAAACGTTTTAAATTTAAGAATTACATAAACATAACTCCAATTTTTATTGTTAACAATTTACGACCTTGATTTGTAGTAAAAAACTAAATTGGTAGTTTTACAATCAAGTAGTAAACGTAATAAGGTTATTGTTATGTAATAAATAAACTGTACACTGTACAGTCGCTTGCAAAACTAATGATATCAGATTTGTGACGTTAATTTGTTTCGAAATAATATTTTAAAAAATGACAGAAGCATCTAAACAAAAATTATTCATTGAGGTAAGCTATGAGAGTGATTTTGTTACAAATTTAGGAATAATTAAAATGTAAAATCTGTTCCAACAAACTCAAATTAGTAAAGGGTGTTCATTTAAATTAGCCGTCGCAGTTGGTGATGGAAACTTCGGTATTCTTCAATTTCAGTTTTAATGTTTTAAACGACCAAATTTCATTCGAATGTCCTATTTTATCCACATTAGCTTAATCTTCATTACATAAATGAATTTTTATATTCTTGCCTTACTATCTGTTAGTATTTTTTAAATAATTAAAGAAGTCATTAAAACACACATTAGGCGGCTAAAATTTATCACTATTTTGTCATTTTTTCCAAATAGCAATGTTCTTTTTTGATATGTCAGATCAGACATTTTTACTTAAAATAACGCTTTATCCTGTTTTTGATATATATTTTTTTATTCTTTTACGTTTTAGTTTATTACTGACAAAAGTGTAGTAAGTTTGTTCAAATTTTTGCTAACTTTTTATAATATTCCTTTTTTTACATTATTATTCAGACACTGATGATGAAACTTAGTTTTCGAAAGCGCTTTGCAATTTTTATATAAGATTTTTTTTTATTAAACCTGTGGATTGACGTAAAATTTTAATTTTTTCATTACCTATTTTAAAATGTATGTAATTAATTTTTCCATATCAATAGCAGCTTGTGGTTAAATTTTAGTTAATTTTACTATCAAATAGTCGAACAGCTGATTAAATGCACGAAATATACTTTTTGAAGAGTTAAAACAGACAAATACACAAATAGTCACAATTTAAACATTTTTTCAGTAATTAAATTAAATTTGTTCGAATTTGAAAGACACATTTTTTATAGACACCGCTATACTAGAATATTAATTATAGTAACTCATAAAAATAATTCTTTTACGAATTAATAAACAATTAAAAAAAAAAGAATTGTACAGTCGCTTACAAAAATAATGACATAAACATTAGTAACGTTTAATTTTGCAAATGACTACGACATAACAAATAAAATAATCATGGCTAGCTCCGAGTAATAATTTCTTTCGAGTTATATAGCTTTCTCTATTATGATTCAAATTTTTTTACGTATTTAATGGCAAGAAAACATATTTAAACCTGATCTGTTATTTTGACAGTTCTGACTCAAAAAAATAACTACAGTGGAACTTCAATAAGTCGAACCGTCGATAATGCGAACCAAATTAATAGCAGGAAAGAAGCAAATTCCTTGTTTTATTGCTTCGGTAAGACGAATCTTTCGATTACTCAAATTTTTTGTGGTAAATAGCTGTTTGATTTATCAAAGTTCGACTGTATTTCATGTAATCCGACAGTTTTACAGAAATTTTAATACATATGTAGTAGTCCTCTTTGAAAAAATGCTAAATACCCAAACCTAACTTATACTACATAATGTTATTGATTTTTTAAGATTCACCGATGAAACCTTTTGAAAAGCACTAGTATATTTTTAAATTTAGTGCCTTAATTCACAAAATAAGTGAGATTGCTTCCGCTACGCAGTGTAACAGTCAACAATTTGACATTTTTGATACTTAAAAAAAACAAAAAACATTTCAAAACTGTTGCAGTAATAATGTACTTACGTAATACTTGTTATATGTTGTTCGACCGATTGGTGGTAAATAATGCACAAACTGACACAAGAATAACATATTGCTGGAATTTTAAACGCGGTTTTTGTAAAATATGATCAAATTCTACACTTTGGCAACTTCTATGTCTCCAGAACTACGATTACATAATTTATTTTTCATTTTATAGCTCTTTATTTACTTCTTGAGGTAAATAGTGTTGAATTTACAAAATTTACAAATATCTTTATAAAAAAAACTCCAGAATATCAAAATAGGCGAATTCATTAGAAACTTGAATACGAAAAGCCGAGAAAATAGCATTATCTAAAATGCATTATTTATTTCTCTAGTGTAATTGTTTTTCTTTATTGGAATACATTTCGTCATATTGATACTGACTTTGTGTTAATTTTTTTTAAAAATTGCTTAGCACAGCAATTACAGTCACAAAATTACGGTACATTATTGGTCGTTGTCATAGCAACATTTTAAATCAGTGGTTATATTTTTCGTAAAATTCAAAAAATAAATAAAAATATTAAGTAAGGAGCAAAATTCTAACCTGACACATATCACCACAAATGATAAATATCTGCAAAAAATTGTCTTATCTCAAGTGAAAACAAAATTACGAGCCTTCAAATTTGAGTATAAAAAAGAATTTTTTTTGAAATATCTCCAGAACCGCTTAATCACTTATTATGATATTTGGCACATAAACAAAGCTGAATGACCTTTTTTCCTACTAACTCCCCTCAGTTTCTGGTTGAGTACTTTCGTCGGATCCATTTTTTTTTGCAATTTCTGATTAAAATATTGCTCTATACTTTTGAATCATCTGATATATAGTAAAAAAACTTGTATGCCAATTGTAGCAAGTTATAAAATTAGTAAAGAGTGTTCATTTTAATTTTCCCCACAGTTAATCATGAAAATTTTTATTTTTAAATGTTTTTTTTTCTTCTAATTATTATATTATTTCAAAATTTGTAGTCCATTCACACCTTTCCAAATTAAGTAAAAGAAAGTAAATTTTGCTTTCATTCCTATTTAGACTTTTGGTTTGTGCTTTCTCCCTCAAATATGACTCGAGTTTTAATTAGGATTTCCGCAATCATTACCTAAAACGTTTTTTTTTCGTCTACCTAAATTTTGATAAATTATGAACGTTATATCCATTCTCACATGTTAATTTTGACACGTTGAGTGTCTCAGCGCCATATCTGTCCACTTTACGTTCCATTTTTACAATCGAATTTAAGACCGAAATGTTAGTCACCGCTAAATGTTTTTTTTTGTGTTAGAGCCAATCGAAACAAACCTTTCGCTCTCATCGGCGGCGGCTGAAGCTTCAGCCAATTTGGCGGTGGCGGTAGCCAAACGTTCTTCTGAACGTTCCAAATCTTCTTCCAACAATTGAATACGACGGTTGAGAGCAGCAACTTCAGACTCAGCCTGTAAGCAAAAAAATTCTTTTTTAATTTCACAATATTTAAGGGAAAATCTAATGACGCATTTTCTCTCCCCTCCCTTAGATTACTATCTCACGAATCACATCCGTTATTAACTCGAGTCGAATTTTTGTGGTAAATTATTTTTCAATGTAAACAATAGTCATTTGTTACGTCAATAAAAAAAGAACAGGAAGGAAATCCACCGTCACATCCTCTTTTCCCCTATTCAAAATTTAAAGTTTTTTTTTAATACTCCACCCAGGAGAAAAAATTGCGAGTTCAATAACCAGATTTTTTTGGAAATCTCGTTTATGGAAACTTGTCGGATTATAAAATGAATCACTTTTGGTATTTTTAAGGTAATTGTTTGGTAGTTATAACGGGACGTAGGTAGAAGACAAAAAAAAATTGTTTTTGGTGTATTGACAACGTATAATTAATTTAAATGTATGATTAAATGCACCAATTATTTATTCTTCAAGCGTGCGGTTTAGAAAAGACTTGACCGGAACAAAAATCAAATGAATATTAACAAAATTATAACAGATTATAAAAGGAAAAATGTTGCTTACTGGACCAAAAATGGTTAAAGAAATAAAACAGGTTCAAATATGGAGAGAAATACCAGAGGTACTAAAAATTTATTTAGTAAGCCACAAAAAAGACCTCTTTAAGTCGAGTTGAGATTAATTATGTAATTTTTCGTATTTTACTGTATAGTTTTTGATAAAATCGAACCAATTAAAAAATCTAAAAAGTTTTTAACTTAACTGATCGTGTTAAATAAAAAACAATTGGAGGTTTTGTTATAACCTGAATAATAAACTATTATCCTCCTACTTTTCATAACATTGCGAAAACCTTATAGGTTTCTTGCAAATATAACGTTTTCATTGGTCATCAATATCATTATCTTCACAAATAGAGACAATACTTACGTAACACAAAAAAAATGTCACGTGACAAGCCATGCATATTAACTATAAAAAAACTGTGACTCTTTTAGATTTGAATATTGGTCGCAATTAAATTGATATGAAACTAGGTATAAGAGTATTAATTTTGTTTCAAGGTTAGATAAGTTTTGTAAAAAAAAACCTAGGAAAGAAATGAATTTATACGAAAAATGTCACGTGACATGTGGCAATGCTTTTCAATAGTTAATATAAAAAAAGAACGTATCTTTTTGTTTCTTCTTGTATCAAATTATTAAGATTTTTGTCTGAAATTACTGCACTTCTTCCAGGTCTGTATTAAAAAAAGTAAACAAAAAAGAAAAGCTTTTACTCAAGCAGTTTTTCTACAAAATTTGTTATAAAACAAGCCAAAACATCGATTATGTCTTAGTCTTTTGTATTAAATTCAGTAAACAAGTTATGTAAATTAATACTTTAAGAATATGTAGTTAGATGAAGTATAAATCAAAACAAGTTTTTTTCTAGATAAAAAACATAGTATTTTTATGCATTTTAACATAATTCTCGATTGTCAAAAATATTCAATCTGTACCGGGCGATTAAATAAATTAATAATTAAAGTTTTCCGATATTCAAATTAAAAAATATTCGGGTTCTATTGCAAAAAAAGCGTCAAAAATCACTTACTACTATGACCACAAATTTATTTGATCACTCGTTATTTTAAAGTCTTTTTTCTTCATAATTTTAAATACAATAAAGTTGTGACATGATGAATGACTTAATGAGGTTTATCCCAAAAAAACTACTGATCAGACTTGACAGCTGTAACGTTCATTTATAATTTTAATAGTAAACTGATTTCAGTTTAGTTTGGAGCCCTCTAACCAGTGTTGCCAACTTGATGAGGATTCTCCCCTAAATTTAGGGGATTTTATGAAGAAGACGGAAATATTCAGAAGGAAAAGTTCTGTGGGGGATTGATTAGAGTATTTTTTACTATTATGACTAAATTACCAAAAAAATGTTAAACTGTTAATTTTTTTTGCCAACTTTTAATCAGTATTTGCTGATCACGGTGTAATTCACATTTATCATTTACTTATAAAATGATTCATTATCGGAAATAAATTAAAAATTGTATGTTTAAAAAAACTATATTCTTTACTTTTTAAGTGTATTTTGATATGTGTCGTTAATTTTTAATTAGGAATTTGATATTAAAGTACTTATTTTTCTTATGATACAATCATAAAATCATAAATCAGGCTGGTGATTTCTTCAATTTACAGTATTCCTCATAAACTTGCCACACGACTATTGTTGTGGCTTGAAGGTCGAAGCAATGATAACAGACCGATGGGACCTCAGTTATTACAGTATTGTGTTAGAGATTTATTACTACTCGAACGTAATAAATCATAAATTAGAGTAAAATTCTCAATAAAAAATATTAAAATGGATTTTAAGCAAATTCGAACAACTTTTTTTAACAAAAATCGTCAAAAAAATTAATGAAACAAAACTTTTTTTCAACTGAGATTTTCAAAAACAAAAAAACAACTGTTTTTCAATAGTATTATTTTTAACATTTTCGAAGATTTTTTTTAATTTCGACAGTTGCAAAATCTCACATAAAAATTTATTTAAAGCAATAAATAAATAAAAAAATTCTCCCAATTTACTTTTGTTATTTTATTAGGAACCGGTTTCGGCTCTAGAGCCTTCTTCAGTTTAATCGTCAATAATTTTGTTAAAAATACTTTTAAAATTCTCATTTTCTACAGATTCAACTATAAATATATGAAATAACATTGAACAACCTTTTATAGCAAATTTTACACTACACGTTATGTTACAAATGTTTTATGTTATTTCATATATTGTAGTTAAATTTAGAAGTTTTTTAACAAAATTAGTGTAAAATATTGACGATTAGACTGAAAAAGGCTGTAGAGCCGAAACCGGTTCCTAATAAAATAACAAAAGTAAATTGGATTTTTTTTTATTTATTTAATACTTTGAAAAAAACCACAATTGAGGTGTGCTAAAAACTAAAAATTTATTTGCAAGATTATTGTTAGGATGTTTTTTATTTTAAGATTATTATAATAAAATAAAAAGAGAGAGTAGGCACAGGAATGAAGAGATAGTGATTAATGTCAAAAAATACCTAGATTTTTTTGCTCTCACGTTATAATATAGTTATAAATTTGAACAAAGTTATCTGATATTTTGACAATTTCTGTGAAACCATTAAACGTCAAAATTGAAAATCCGATAACAGTGATAACACTTATCAATAAATAAATTTATGTTTCAATCAATTAAAATAAACAAATAAAGTCAGAATAAAAAATAAATAAATATCAGTCACCATAACGTCACTCACATACCAACCCAATAAAAATGAAAGATTGTATCGATCGCCTACTTGTTTTAAAAATAATTGTTAAAATTTAATTAAACAATGTCGTTAAAAAAATGAAAGTTACCACGTGGGAGTCGATCAACCGTTAGAAATTCGCAAGAATATCAATGACATAACGAATTATCTCCTAAAAAACCACTTGAAAATAAAATTATAAATTAGAGATTACAGATTTCTGTAGTGTCAAATTAACCGTGACTGAACTCAATTTCTAGTACCAACTTTACTTAATAATGTGAATTTTTTGGTAAAAATAGTGAAAAAGGTCCGTTATGCTTACTTCCTCTCGTCGCATACATTCCGCATGAAGTCGTTTGTTATATTCCTCACACTCGTCCTTGTATCGTTCCATTTCCTCCTTGGTCTGTCTCATTTTTTTCTTAAGGACATCTAACAAGGACCCTTGCTGTATATTAGTCGTCATTTCGTACCGTTTTTTTATCAAAAATTTCACGATAAATCACTCCCCGATACCACGCACAAGACCGACGTCGAACAACTGGGCGAGCCGGCAAGATGGCGCTGACTCACGATTGCCAACCACCTGTCTTAAAAAGCACCAACAATGCGAATTCGACGAACCGAAAATCGATTATTTATCGTTTCCGATGGGAAAACACGATAAAAAAACGGAAATGGGTGTGGGTGGACGAAATTTGGACACTTGACTTCGTTTACATATACGGTATTAAATGCGATCGAGCTAATAAGGTCATGGAATGAATTATTGTGTAAACGTTGTAAATCTTTTAACGGCGTAAACAGATAACTCGATGCTTTTTTGTTAGGAATTATTAGCCAATCAAAATACTAATATGGCGCTATTAATTGATTCAAGTGACGGATTGGAAGTGTATAAGGTGCGCCAAGGATGATTCACCAGAAAAAAATTTTAATATTGCTCCACTGGATTAGAGCATTTTTTTTAACAAAAACAGGATTTACAAACGATAAAACAACAGTTAAATCATATAAATTTAATTTAATCAGAAATGTCAAAGTTTAAATAAACATACGGTACTTGCACAAATGTTCTACATATTTTATATCTGTGGTATTCAGAAATTGGAGTAGAGTTCAGTCTTTGACCGCTTGACCCCTAAAATATTTCATTTATCTTATTTAATTTATTATTTAAATTTGTTTTTTTAAGATCTAAAATATATATAACCACGGCTTACTAGAATTGTAGTAATGGGGTAATGGCTACTTGTTGATATAATATCAACTTACTAACTTAATAATGTTGGTACCAAAACATTTAGTACATTTTAAGATTTGAGGTTGGTATGTCTTCAAGTTATTTTAACAAACAAAATTAAAAATTTCAACTGACAACTAAAGTTCAGCTGTTTGACCTCCCAAAATTTTTGTTTTATCAAAGTTGTTTATGTTTCTTATCTAAATCTTGCACATTTTAAAATAATCTGTATCAAGAAGGCCTTGGAATTAAAATGCAGCTTTAACATTTCCACTAAAGTCACAAAATAAACAGCGCTTTACTGTCAATATGTCAAAAATGTTGCGTTTAATATGGGTGATTTCAAACCGACAACCCAAAAAAAAATTAAATCTACAGTGCAGCCAACCTAAAATCAGACATTTAAAACCCCCTAAGATGTACATTATTTTGAATAATTCGTTTTGTGCATTGTTACCAACCTTCAAAGCTACAAAAATGCCACTATATTTTTTTGAAATGATTTAAAAAACGCCAAGTTCAGCTATGAAAATGTCAAATAAATAAAACAAGAATACTAATTATATGGTTAATTTTTTTTTACGGGGAAGTGGACAAGGCAGATAAATTATTTTATATAACCGACGTTTCGAATCATTATTGGATTCTTTATCAAGGCTTATAAGTAATGTCAAAATTTGTTTGGCATGGTACCAACTTGTCTAGGTCAGTGGTCGCCAGAAGAATAAAAAAAAATTTAACTAGATAAATAATGGACGTAAAACACCAAAGAAATTAATTATATTTTTTTGAATGAAATGCAACTAATGAAGCAATATTGCGATTTGTGCTTCTTCACTGATTGTCATCTGTCAAATTAAATATGGCTATTTCAAAAATTCTAAGAAAATTATGTCAAACTAACGACTGTCAAAATTGGAAATGTCACAATACTACCGAAAGCTGTAGAAAAAGCGTCAAAAATTTCAAAAAAAAAAGAAAAAACAAGACTACAGTGCTGCCAACGCTAAATCAGACCTCCACATTTCGCCAAGATGAACATTATTTGAAATAATTTATTTTGTTTTTGTACATTGTTGCCAACCTTCAATACCACCAAAATGTCATACCGGGTTTTTCTTAAAATAATCATTTCTTTTAAGTTTAAAAATATTCTGTAAATTCTTTAAGTTGGCAACATTGTCGGGAAGTAGCAATATTTTTATTTGTTTCTTCTGGAAACAACCGTGATTGGCAAAATATATCTAGATAAAATAAATATTGTCAAATGAAAGAGATATCTAAATTAAAAATGTCATAATATTAAAAAGTTATAGATTAATCGCAGTTTGACCCCTCAACAGTTCAGCACATCCTTGAAACATTGAATTGGAGCAAAATAAAACCCGCCTTAGACATGCTTTGTTAGGATTAAACAGATTGACAAGTGACAGTAGTTATAAAAGAGGCCGATTTCAAACACCAACTAGAAAAAAAACTGCATTCAGCCAACCAAATCCTATGCTAATAATAACGCCGGATGCAGCTCATGACCTTCATTGTGACGTCACACATGTTGACAAAGTAATAAAGCAAAAAATTTTTTTTTCTTTAGAGATATTGTTAAGACAAATAAAAAAATACTGCCACATAGAAAATTAAATTCTTAAAATTGTCATAAAAAAGAATAGCACAAAAGTTTCTGGAATATCAATAAAAATATATTTAAAATTTGTACAGTGCTGGCTTTATTTTAAAATGCTGTGCAAACAGCTAAAAATACCAAAAAAATTCTAGGAAAAATTGTAGAAAATTAAATTTTGTATAATAAAGTCCGTGAGGCAATATTTTTATCTATAATAATTTAGGCTTAGAGACGCTTCAACCTATCAACTCTAGTAAAAAAACAAATCTTAAGACGTTGCTAAAAACTCAAAATATAAATGTAATTATTGTATTTTAGAAACGCCAACCTAAAAGTAATTGTGCCAAATTAAAATAAATAAATCAGTTTCTCTTTTTATAAATCCAAAAACCATAAAATTCCAGACCACACAATTAATTTTCTAATAGAAATGCAGTTTGAATACTTGGATCGATCACGTGACACGATTATGTATAAGTGTTACGCAAACTGTGATGATGCCACTGCGTTTTTTTTTATAAAATTAAAGAAATTTATATAAAAAAAATCTTAACTATCGTTATTTCTTTAAACATTTTCATATTTTAGAAGTTTCTCACCCTCTTCCAACAATCATTGTCTGTTGACCCATTATTTTTGGGACACGCTGTATAATTTAAAGTAGCCAGTTTTAGGAATTTGAAACTATTTAGCGTTTCTTCTAATATTCGAAAGTGTCTAGAGTTACGTTTATGTCAAATAAGATTTTTCTAGTGCCTACCCAAACAAATTTTTTTCGCAATTTGGCTATACATATCTGCTTCTTTAAAAATCATCAGACTTTTCAATATTCTTTAACGAAATTAGTTTTGTTTCTCTATAAACTGTAGAAAATTTAATTTTATAAAAAAAATTGAGTCCTTACTCTCTTTATGTTGAAACATTATTTTTGGTACATGCTGTATAATTTTAAATGGTCAGTTTAAGTGTATTTGAAGCTGAAACCATGGTAAAATGGCGAACATTTTTAGTGTTTGCAACAGTTTCTTCTAATATTCGAAAGTGTCTAAATTTACGCTTAAGCCAAGAGATCACTTTTTCTAACGTCTACCCTAAATAAAAATCTTTTCGCACTTCAGTTAGATCTGATTTTTTAAAATTATTATTAGACTTTTCAATTTTCTTTAACGAAATTACTTTTGTTTCTTTATAAACTGTAGAAAATTTAATTTTATTAAAAAAAAGTTTTTATTCTTTACCCTCTTTCAACCCCTTTCTGTTGACTCATTATTTCTGGGACACGCTGTATACTTTAAAATGTCCAGTTTTAAGAATATTTGAAGGTGAAACTATAAAATGTCAAACAATTTTACTGTTTCATCAGTTTTTTTTTTTGTAATATTCGAAAGTGTCTAAAGTTACGCTTATGTCAAATAAACAGTTTTTCTAATGCCTACTTAAATGAAAATTTTTTCGCACTTCAGTTATTATATCTGATTTTTTAAGATTATTATAAAACTTTACTTTCTTTTAGAAAAATACTTTTGTGCCTCCAAAAAATAGAAAAACTTTAATTTCATGAAAAAAATCAACACGTTGCTAAATTTAACTCAAAATTTAATAACAACAGACCTAATTATTGTATTGCCAGAACTGCCAACCTAAAAACTTAAGTTTTTGTGCCAATTCAAAAAAAAAACAGTTTCTCTTTTGATAAACCTAAAAACCATAAAATTCTAGACCACACAATAGAAATGCAGTTTGAATATGTACTTGCAACAGTCACGTGACATTATTATGTATGTGGGTCACGTGAACTGTAACAACTGTCACTATAAAATCAATTTAATTTAATTGAATGCGGGCTTTAATGACTTGCATTTTTATGTTGGTAACAGCCCAAAATATTTGATAATCGCGCCCTCTATTTTCGAAATTTCTTTCTTATAGTTTATTTGAATAAACCAAGGTTTAACGACCATAGAAAGAAATATTCCCCTGCATCATGCATATTTATTATTGTTTCAAAGTCTCCACGTGTACACTGTACACATAAGTAAACTTTCATATCAGAAATAATATTTACTCATTAATTTTGTAACCAGAATTCTAGTCTAGCTAGATTTTATCTTGTCAGTGGGAGAGTCCCCCAGGTCCTGGTGCCCCATGACCTACCCTTTTCAATTGCGTATTCATAATATTATGCAGCTCATTCCTGATGATGGAAAACTTGATAAGTGTGTCCGAACTGAAGATCGAACTCGCAAACGCCAATCCAGGATAATCCGCACACCTCCGTCCTCGCCTCCTCGTCTCCCTTTCGGCGACGACTTCCGTCCGTTCCGACGTGCATCTCAGCCTCGCCAATTCCTCGATTTCTGGATCGACCTCCTCTTGGTCGCTCTGACTGGACCCTTCAGCGGCCGGTCGAAACACCGTCGACATATCTTTATCACATTCTACTATCACTTGGGGGTTATCACAGGGGGCTTTCGAGGCACTTTCAATCACATTAGTATTCGAGTGTGGTTCTAGGGCGGCCCTCCTTCTGGTACTTTCATTACGAGGATGATGTTGGTGGCCCCTTTTCCTCGGATTGCCCGGGCCAGCCCTTTGAGACATCGTCACTTGGGGGACTTCAACACAAGGTGATATTGCGATGCAGCCATTTTGATGGCCATTAACAGACTGAAGAAATGGAAGCGATTGTGGCGCCATCGGAATATCCAGCAACCAACAATACACAAAGTGACGTCACGGGCGCTTCACGCGCCATATTTGGAAGTGGATCAAGTTTCGCGTATTTTTAGACACAAGAGGGGGGCGGTTATTTACAGATTTTTAAACGTCACGGCAAATTTGATACAGTTTTGCACTGTTTATAGTTATTTTAAGCAATTGTGGGAATTTACAAGGAAATAGATGTCACGTAATTAAGAACATCCAAAAATAAATTTTTGACGCTAGTCAGGTGACTTTCAACGGCCAATTAAGTAACAGATAATAATTACAAGAGTTTCTATTGGCTTCTGGTAGACACGTGACAAATGGCAAGTGTAAATTCGATATAAATTTGTTTATAATCAGTTTAAATTAAATAAACGTGTTATATTTAACCAAAAGATCCTGTAAATCTATTTTTGAATATTGTAATAGCACAAGTTTGACGTTTGTATATTTTATACTTTATTTATGTCGTAACTAAAAATATTTTTGTGGGTTGGCTATTGCCAACATAAATAATAAAAAGTAACTTACTGTTTGGAGCGCCTTTTCTTTTTCTTCCAGCTTTCCATTGACTTGAGTAAGTTGTTCTTGGGTTTGGTCAAGTTCGTTTTCAATGGTTTGGATCTTTTTTTGTAAAGTGCGAGCTTCTTCTTCAAGCTGGAATACCAACTGTTAGTAAAAAAATTTCTAAATTTTGTAAAAAATTACTTTTTCGGCGCGAAGGTTGGCATCTTTGGCTTGTTGTTCATTGAAAATTGCTCGATCTAAAGCATTGTCCTTTTCAAGCTTCATCGCTTGCATTTTCTTCTTGATCGCGTCCATGGTGGCTGATTTTTTTTATCTTACGCGCGCTAGAAATTTATGAAAATTAATGATGAAGTAGTCTCATGGTCAATGGTAGTTTTAAACTGGATTCAAATTGATTTCTTCCATTTTTAAAATGGTATAATTATGGTATGGGTCAAGTGCGTCTAACCATATGGTTGGTGACTCAGTTTTCGAGATAAGAAAAGTATTTCAATGTTGGTTAATCATTAATTTTGAAATTAATAATTAAAAAAATATTTGTTTATTTTTTAAAAAAATTTTCGTGACTTTAGAAGGTTTTAGATTCGGGTTTTGTTTATTTTATTGCTGACAAAAGTCGCGGATGTTATTACATTCCTTAAAAAATATAAACATTGCTATTAAGAAATATAAACAATAAATTTTTTGGAAAATATTTTCCACTGAATTGACCCAAACAGCGACCTTGTAATACATGCCCAAATATGGCTAAAATTGCCTGAAAATGACGTAACGAGTCGATTCAGTCACAAATAATTCAGTGCACACCTACTGAAATATCATTTTGTAAGATTTTGTTTATGTCTTCTATTAAAAAAAAATAGAGTGTCATGGAAGAGGTCAGCTTCCTGTTTTTACAATTTTTTTGAATTTTTTTTGTGTGTGTGTAATTATTTTGTGTGGGTGTATTTTTGGAAAAAAAAGTATAGGGGCTTACCGAAGATGTTAAGAAGGAGTTCTCTGTACCGGTAGACACGACACGAGGTATCAGAGCGACTAACGAAACAACTACGGAGGTGCTATCAGTTTACGAGGACTCCTTACCGGGTGAGGCCCCACCACCTCCAAGAATAGCCCTGCTCTAGAACACACCATCTTGCTAAAATCAGAACCAACAGGGAACTTCAAAATGTTTGAAGAAGTAAAAATAAATTTTAGATTTTTTTATTTTTAATAAAATCAAAATCTCTGTTTGTTCTGAAACCACAGAAAAGATTTTAGAAAAGGTAAATATAACCAGAAAGCTAATTTTTTTAGTAAAACTTTAATGGGTTCCTTACTCTAATAAGCTCCTCTGTTAGCGTTTAGGGCCATTTTAGGGCAGTATAAAATAACGGTAATAAAAAACATTTAGTTTAAATTGCGTTCAGTATTGTCAAGATAAACTTGAATGTGAAAATAGTACCTACGTGAGCGCAATTGACTGAAGGAGTACAAACGCAAATCGGTGTAATTTTGTGAATGTAATTCACTGTGGGGATTAAAATGTCACAAAAAAATTAACGCAATACATTAATTTACATATTTACGAAGTCATAAAAGAAATTTTTGTAAAAAAATTGAAAAATCTGATATTTTAAAAATATAACCAGAGTGCCGAATTTTTTTTTGTTTAGGTAGGCATAAGAAAACTCGTTTATTACATACGCGTAACTTTAGACACTTTCTAATATTAGAAAAATATTTTATGTAAGCACAAATTTAATTTTGAAATAATTTAACGAATTCGATAGTAATTTAAAGAAAGCAGATTTAACCAAAGTGCCAAAATTTATTTTTTTGAGGAGACTTATTTCATAAACTTCCAACTTTTTAGACGCTTTCAAACATGAAGAATTTTCTGAAAGCACAAAATCAACTTCGTAAAAAAAAATCTGATAGTAATTTAAAGAAAGCTGATATAACTCATGTGCCAAAATATTTTTTTTTTGAGTAAGCCCTAGAAACCTTTTTTATTTGACACACTCGTAAGTTTTTAGACGCTTTCATTTTTAGACGTAAAAAAATTCAGAATCTGATAGTAATTCAGAAAAAGCAGATATAACCAAAGTGCAAAATTTTTTTTGTTGGTGTGGGTGCTAGAAAAATTGTTTATTTGGCAAAACGCGTAATTTTAGACACTTTCGAATATTAAAAGAAACTATTCAAACGCTAAAAATGTTTGAGATTTCATAATTTCAGATTGAAACACTCTTAAAACTGGCCTTTGTGAATTATACAGCGTGTTTTAAAAATTATGAGTCACAGGAAAGAATTAAAAGAAGACAAAGAACCCAAAACATTAAAGTGGTTGAGAAATTAATACAGTTGTTTCCTGTTAATTTAATTTTATTAATATTTATTTATTTTATTTATTATTAATATTTACTTATGCAGTATATTGAAAACAATTTCTAAAAGCTAAAGCAACCACACCTGCAAAGTTTTTGATAAGAAGATAAAAATGAACAACAAGGAAAATATTTCAAAAATGCGATAAAAAAAACAATAAATTTGCAGGAAAGTAGGTAAAGATAAAATTGAATTATTTTTAAATTATAATCTTAAATTAAATAAAATAATCTTCATATAACTAATTGCATATAGGAAACACAAATAAGGAAAATAAAATAAAAAATATATCAAGAAATTCAAATATAAATTAATAAAAGCTTTATATTTTATTATTACTTTATTTTATATTTTTTCTTTGAGCTAATCAAAAAGTATTAAACTAAAAGTAACTAAAAAGTATTTTTAATACACATTTTGATTATTTAATAATTAATTTTGTTTTTGACAAAAGTTTTGACACTGATGATGAAATTTTAGCTTCTGAAATCACTTTGCCACTATTGTATCAGATTCTTGATTAAACTTGTGTGTTCGACATTGATTTTTATTGTTATTATTTGTATAAAAAAGTAAAAGCTGTTATCATGCCCCTTGCTGGTTTTAAATTTAAATTATTGCAGGTTATTTTCTGAAATATTTTTTTCCAGCTAAGCTCAAATCTCTTGACATAAAAAGCGAAAGTGCCGACATTGGTCTGTAAATAAGTGACCCAGTGACCGATTTGTGACTAAGCCATCCATTGTAACACCAACGCAAATGCTATACTTAATAATATTTTCACCCTAATTTCTAATCAATTTGTTTTTAATTTTCCGCTAACAATTCACAAATCACGTGAAAAATCCATTTAGATAAGTTTGAAACGTTGGGACAATGTAACAAAGAGAGGAGTGTTAATCTGGTTGCTTATATGGTATAAATGCAAATGTCTGGGGCAAGGACGTGGGTAAAATTGAAATAAAGAGATTTGTACGGTTATTTTAAGTAATTTATGTATTTGGTAAGTGGATTTGTGACAGCAATTTGGATTTGAGACCAAAATTTAAACATGAAGAGAATTTTAAGTAAATTACGTTTAAAACCCGAGATTACAAACATTGATTTAGTTAGTTTAGTCTCCTATATTAGCTTCTTTCTTCTCATCTTATCCTTTTTTTCTTTGATATTCTCTAATTCATTTGACTCTTTCTTATTTATTCTTCTTTGACACTGATATTCACGGTTTAAACTCTCTTTTGACAACTTCTCATCAATCAGTTTTATTTGTAATCATGCTCTCTTTTTTTCTTATTTTTGTTTGATATTTTTCTCAAAAATTTCAATTAAATTTATTCGGATTTTTTTCCTTTTTATCACTTTTCAAAAGCATAACCTAGATTCTTAATTTTTTTAAAAAGCATTGCGTTCAGCTTCTTAAATTAGTAAAATCTTACCCTTGGGATCCCAAAATTTGTTTTGGATCTATAAAAGTAGAAGAAAATGTTGTTTTTATCTCTATGAATTTCAAAATTTATAAGATATCTCGCTTTCGATTTTCAAAATTAAAAAAACATTTAATATTTAGTTAGAAATGTCGTCTTCCGTTTCCAGAATGTCATTGCGGTTTCAAAACAGTAAAGTGTAGATGTTTTTCTTCTTTTAATTAAAGAAATTGATCGTTTCTGGCTTCTAAAATACTAAAATTGCGTCTGAGACTTTCAAATATTATAAAAAATGTTGCCCTTGTACTTACCACATTAATAATTAGTATAAAATACTACCTTCGGCTTCCAAAATTAGTTAAATAAGACTATGCAATCAGTCCATCTACATTCTTTGCTTTATACAATAAATTCAAGAAAAAAATGTGTGCCACCTCAACATATTGTTGCCAATAATTTTTAGATAAACAGACATTTGTATTTTTATTTTTTCCATATTCTTTCACTTGTTTTCTTCTATTAGAGTTCAAGTAAAATAAGATAGATGGCTTTTTTTATTAGTTTACAGTAAAAAGGACCGGATAAAACCTTACTAAATCATTGTCACTGGGTTTCACTACAAGGATTTAAATAAAAGTAACAGAGAAACTTATTTGTTCACTACGTATTTAGTAAACTCAAATAAAAAGACAAATACGTTTTTGGAGGAAAAAAAGCACAGTAAATATAATATTTAATTAATATTTTAAAACATTATAAAAACGACATTTGCAAGAGAAAGAAAAGCTCTAATAACTTATAAATAGGTAAGAATAAAAAAAATAAAGAAAAAACCGTTACGACAGTATGAAGGGGAAAGATGGAAGAGTATGTTATTTTGTCTGTAAGTATTAAAGTATTACCAGCCTAACCTCAACCCCTAAAAACTTAAACAGGACTATACCATTTGTGGTACATCAAATGAAAGGTAAGAACCGAGAGAATGCGACACAAAAAATTCAACAAAATATTTTTATTATTAACGGAGGTACGAAATAAAATAGTTAATAAACGGATGTTTTGCTATAATATTTATTGACTTAAATTAACTGTAAAATCTGACGATCTAGCCAGCTATTTAATGCTACTAGTCCGACCTATCCATTTGTTTAAGTACCTGTTGTTTCAATACTCTCTCAAGAGTCTAAAAAAAGAGGTGGTGCGCCATCCTGCTGCATGAATACTTCATCGAGGTTTTGTTTTACTTGCATCTACGATGAGAGATTTATGTTAACATCTAGCAACTTCAAATACTTTTTCCTTGTTAGGGGGTTAATTATTGTGCGAAAAAAAAATTCTGGCTATCACTTGTTTTCTTTATATCGGGGTTAATAATAAAAATATTTTGATGCGTTTTTTTTTGCCACACTCTACCGGTCCTTACCTTTCATTTGATGTACATAGATAGTATAGTCCTATCTAAGTTTTTACAGGTTGGGACTGGGGTCCTAATACTTTAACACTTACAGACCAAATAACATACCCATCCTACTTCCCTTTTTATATTGTCAAAACGGTTTTTTTTATTTTTTTATCTTCACCTTTTTAAAATTTATTAGAGGTAGAAGTTGTCAATGTTACACCCTGTATATCTTAATGTAAATACTTATTATTTTTATAACCAAACATTGATTTGCAAAGCACATTAAAATTATACCTAAATCTGCCCCTAAATAGTGTCTATTTAACGCATTTTTTATCTCAATTTTAATTACAAAAAATATTCAATTGACGTTTACAACAGTTACCTTGTTGAAGTTTATTTTAAACTGTTGAACCAAATAAACAATGCTGCTTGACTGCTTTAACAGAGAAAATTTAACTTTGACATTGGCTGAAAAAAAAAGCTCGAGAAACAATCGAGTAACGAGACGTCCGGCCTAAATAATTTGGGAAAAAAACAAGTAGCTGATCTGTTGCAGATAAGTAATTTGCTAAGTATACCAAATTTTGATTTTCTCAGCCAATTTATTTATTGCTAAATGTTTTTTTTTGTTACTACAGTAGGTCTTTTCTCAACTCCTTTTTTTTAATATTTTAACTATTTCTGAAACTCTTATTTTTTACTTATTTTGCTTCTCTTATTAATATTTTTTCTTTTTTTCCTATTTGTTTATGTTGTAGTGTAGGTTTCTTCTTCTAGTTAACTGTTCTTCCATTTGTTTTTTATGTATTTTATCTGTTCACCCTGTCCTTAATGTTATTGTTTGTATTTATCTATATTTTTTCAAATAAATTGTCAATTAATATCAAATTTCCTTTTTTTAGAATAGATTATTAATTATTTCATTAGCAAGCACAGTTTTTTGTTGAATTTTAAAATTTTAAACAAGTATAAAGAGATTAATTAAATTTTTAATATTTTTTAATTAATCTCTTTCCCTATTTATAGTCTTTTTTTATCAAAATTTATCTTTAAATAAATAAAAAGTTACTTATGTAGAATTTACTCTACGTCATTTAAAGCAACCGTCTTGCCGCTTGTCATTGCAAAGTTGTTTAATAAAATGTGTCAAGAGCGAGTGTTAATAACATTATAAGAAGAGAAAGAACATTTTAACTGTTTTTCTATTTTTTTTTTAAATAATTATCTACTAAATTAATTGACACATTTTATTTTGACATGTAGATGCATAAATTTGTTAATAAACTTCAAAACAGTTTTTGTAGTTTTATAGCACGTCAGAGATACATCGCATTTTTTGAATAATTGAAATATTTCTTTTAGAATTTTTAATTTTTTTCTTTTATTTATTTTTTGAATTTTGATTTTCTAATTAAATTAGAAGTAACAGTAAAAATGTTGAGAACCCCTCGTTTGAGCATTCCGTTACTTCAGTGGGGGCTTAAGGGGAATCTTTCAAATGAAGAGGGGGCCGCGTGGGAGACGCCACCGTCGACATCGTTGCCGTCGCGATGCCTGTAGCTCCTAGGACAGCGTCAGCCTCTGAACGCCTTCAGGCTCCATACAGGTAGGTACCAACTGTTATTGTGTGTTTTTCCAAATTTCAATCTTCCCAAACCAAATTTCTAACAACTTAAAGCTACACTTCTAACCCCCTCAATTTTTTTAAATTTTTTTTTAAATAAATATTTTTATATTTATATGGGTCGGTGTATTTTCGCATCAATTGGGTGCTAGAACAGCAGAACATATGCGTGGACTCTGACATAAACTAAACTCATTCGAGCTAAACTAGGAGCGAGATATAATTAGAACTTGGGGTTCATTCCAGATTTTATACAAGTTTTGCTAATAAAAGACTTTGCAATTAACTTCTAACTCGAAATTAACTTCTTTTTTGAGTAACTAATTTGAAACATTTTTGGCTCTTGTTTATCAGAAAATCGGTTGGATAAAAATATATTTGGCTCCTAATCGTAATTACAATTCAATCACTTTAAAAAAAGATTTGGAAAATTCTATTGCGTTCTACTTTATTTGTTTTAGATTTTTTAAAAAATTCTTAAAATAACAATTTGAAATAGACATGGTTGATCAACTTTCAGGAATTCCTGGAATATTTCAGGACTAGATAAGCTTGACATATTTAGTTATTTCTGAAGTCTAAAAATTTCGTTTATATAATTTTATTTTTTAGTCTATTTATAACTCCTTTTAACTTAACCTGACCTGACTTAACTTGTTGCTTCTATTTTTTTTATTTTTCATTTTTAACTCGTTCATTTATTGTTTTCTAATTTTTTTTTATTCTTATCATTTTTGTTTATTTGTTTCCCTTGTCGTACCATCTTTATTATTTATACTTCACTTGTTGCTTCCAATATTTTTTTAAATTTTTCTAGTTTCTGTTTTTCTTCACTTGAATCATTACCACATTTTTTTTACTTTTTGTTTTAGCACTCTCCCTTGTTTCTTGTTCTTGTATAAGCGTAAGAGAAAAAAGCCGCCGCCATGGACGCGATCAAGAAGAAGATGCAAGCGATGAAGCTTGAGAAAGACAATGCTCAAGACAAGGCCGATGCGATGGAAGGCCAAGCCAAAGATGCCAACCTTCGTGTTGAAAAACTCAACGAAGAATTAAGAGAGCTCCAGAAGAAAGTCACCCAAGTTGAAGGCGACTTCACCACCACCAAGAACGCTTTGGAACAGGCTAACCGTGACTTGGAAGAAAAGGAAAAGACCCTCACCAATGTAAAAATTTTGGAATTTTTTTGACCAAAAATGTATTTTTTATTGTTTAGGCTGAAGCTGAAATGGCATCTCTTAACCGCAAAGTCCAAACCATTGAAGAAGATTTGGAACGTTCGGAGGAACGCTTGGCCACGGCTACCACCAAACTCGCTGAAGCTTCCCAAGCAGCTGATGAAAGCTCTCGGTAAATAATAAAAAAGAGGGTTCTCACCGGGAATCGAACCGGCAAACATTTGAAAATATTTTGAAATATTACACTGAAGCAGTCAGTTACATAAACAAAACACAATTATAATTAAAAAATAGGAAAAAAAATTGTCGCATTTAAATTCTAACGGCTTTTTTTGATTTTAAAATATGCAGAAAAAAATAATAATAAAAAGAAAAGGAAGAGAACGTCAGTTTCGAAAAAAAAATATGAAAAATTTTCTTATAATAACAACATTTCTTATAAACTGTCAAACAAATGAATACGAAAACATTTTTTTAAATACTGGAAGCCGGAGGCGTTAGTTTACTAATTTGGAGTAAAACAGTTGAGTAAATAAAACATAATTACAGTGAAACCTCGATAGCTCGAGATATCAAAAAATGTTTCTTAAACCTTCATTTGCTCGGGTTCGAGTTATCACAGTTCCACTGTATAATAAAAAAATATGTCAAACCCGGATTTAAACCTATTTTTTTTATTTAGTATGTGCAAGGTGTTGGAAAACCGCTCCCAGCAAGACGAAGAACGCATGGACCAGCTCACCAACCAGCTCAAAGAAGCTCGTCTCTTGGCTGAAGACGCTGACAACAAATCCGATGAAGTCTCCCGCAAGCTGGCCTTCGTTGAAGACGAGCTTGAAGTAGCTGAAGATCGTGTTAAAGGAGGCGACGCCAAGATCATGGAGCTCGAAGAAGAATTAAAGGTCGTTGGAAACTCCCTTAAATCTCTTGAAGTTTCCGAAGAGAAGGCTAACCAAAGAGTTGAGGAATTCAAGAAACAACTTAAAACTCTCACTGTTAAACTAAAGGAAGCCGAGGCGCGCGCCGAGTACGCCGAAAAGACTGTTAAGAAGCTCCAGAAGGAGGTTGATCGGCTTGAAGGTACTTTTGTAGGATGCTCTGGGAGTTGCTTAATGTCGCTTTTGCAGATTTCGTTTTACGCGAAAAAGCTAAATATCATAATATTATCACGGACATTGATAAGACTTTTGTCGAGATGTCCTCGCTCAGTTCGCAAAAGTAATCGCTTTGCTAGCTTTTTAGTTTCCTTGATCCCTTTTTTTAATCCTCTTGTTGACGCTTGAGCTTGGCTGAGGTAGGATTTGTGTGTGTGGTGTCCTTGTAAAGGATAATATAACTAATTTTCGAATTTTTAGATGAGCTTGGTATCAACAAGGATAGATACAAGTCACTCGCTGATGAGATGGACTCTACTTTCGCTGAATTGGCTGGGTATTAAGAAGTTCTGCGTTTGGTGCTATTTCCGGTGTATTTTTATTTATTAACATCATATTTTACATTTGTTGTTTATAGTGTACCCTAAGCTGCTATTAGGAAAAACCTAAAATGTAAATTATTATCAAATAAAAAGGAATATATTATTATAAAATTATCGTTTTTATCGAATGCTTACAGTCGAGTTGTTTATTTTTTAATAATAACCTGCTTCTTTTCCTCCCAAATCACCGAATTTTTCTTTAAAAGTAGCGTATTTAATGTGGTAAAGAAACAGTAAGAGTACTTGTTACATTATTTACATCATTTAGGGCTTTTTCCTAACGTTTGTTTAAGTAAAAACAAAGAAAAACGCGTTAGATATGATAAAAACAATTTCTTTTGTCAAAGTTTTTTCTACCAAATATTGTTGCTACTTCAATTTTGTTCAATATTTTAGATATAACTAGGGTAAGAGTAGATGATGCTACATTGCATTTATCATTCGGACCATTTAGGTATTGCGTTTATTAATAAACCTTTGAGAGAAAGAGCCTAAGATGAGAAAAATAAATTTTAAAAAGTGTTAGGATCATCAAAACAAATCTTAGTGTAAACAGCAAACAGTAGATAGTATTGATGCCATTTTAATCAAATTGTCAAGACTTTCTCTACTAAATGTTTTTGCTACCAGTTTCAAATGTTTTTTTTTCATAAATATTTACGATAAAATAAATATCTTCTTTCGCATTGAAGTTTTATTGTACTCTTCCATCCTAAACCCTTATACAGTCACATTTCAACAAACCTTGTTGTATTTTGTCAAACACAACACCTTCAGGAAAAGAAGAAGAAGACTATGAAATAAAATCTTACCGAAACCAAAGAGTAGGGATTTACAAAGAGGCGACAGTCAGACAAGAAAGCAAATTTTAGAGAGAGATACCCTAACAACCCAATTTAAAGGGACAGTCGTTTCTGTTAGGTTCAACTCGGTTAGAGTCGTCGCAGCTTCACTTCTGATTTGTCGAAAAGCACGTGACGAGGATAAAGTGGTTGGTGTATCGTGTTTCTTGTTAATTTTCACTTGAGTATTTCAAATTTCGTGCGCATGCACCAACCCAATTTAAAGGGACGAACGTTTGAAGGTCATAGAATTGTGTTTAAAAAGATCAAAGGAGCCGCTCGAAGTGTCGCCTCTTTATAAATCCCTACTCTTTGCCGAAACGTTAAAATTAAATAATTTTTTTATTTCAAAATATGTAGTTCAAGAATTTTTTTATATATAATTTAGTTTTTTATTATTTCTTTTTTATAAATTATTTTTAATATACTTTTTTGTTTAATCAAATTCTCTAGACATGTACAAAAATTCTAGAAAAACTCAAAAACCGGCTACTGGAAGAGAAAGAATAATAAGAGATACTCCAATTGGGAAAAACAAGAACAAAAAAACGGTTGTAAAGAAATAAAAGAATATTCCAAAAAAACTTAAAAATCGACAAATAAAAAAAAAGAAATTGAAAGAATAAGAAAAATTATTGAAATCTGGACTCTGCTAAAGTGTATTGTGTTAGACTTTTCAATAAATAATTTATTTAATAACAACATAATTTATATAAATAACTAAAAAATATTTTAAAAAATTACACATTTTATTAGTACACTTCTATTGCCTTAAATAATTACTCAGAAAATAGCTCTATTCTAGTAACTATACCACCACAACTTGTTGCTCGCTTATGGAACAAAACGGATTCCAAGAAAACAACAGACAATTCTAGAAAAACTTCAAAATTAACAATAAAAGAAAAAAATATTAAAACAAACAAAGAGCATCTAGAAGATAAAATAATTCTTGATTAACTTTAAAGACAACGTTAAAAAAGAGCAAATTACAGATACAATAAAAAAATGCTTTGAAAGACGTAAAATCAATGTCTTAGCGCTTAAAAAAACAAAATAAAAAAAATAATAAAAAGAAGACACCAGAAAGAAAAAGTACCATTTAAAAAAATTCTATAACAATATAAAAATATTCCAGAAAACCTTACAAATTGTCGCTACAAAGATAAAAAACAAAGCAACTGGATGAATAAGAAAATCGCTCTACACTACACTGTGTTTAGAAAAAAAAAAAGAAAAAAGAAAGACGACTATAAAAGGAAAAATTTGAAAAAATATTAAAAGCATCATCTAAAAGACAAAAAAATAAAAACTGTTAGTTTAAAAATACATTTTGAAAAAACATAGAAAAGTTCTAAGAAAACTTAAAATGCATATACCATAAAAAAATTCTTACATAAAAAATACTTTGAGAAACTTAAAAAGCATACCTCTCGAAGAGTAAAATCAGTAAAAAAAAATAAGGAATATCTGATACTGATCAAAGAAAAAAAAACTTAGAAAAACATCGTCTAAAAACTAGAAAATTTAGATTAAAAAAATCATTCAAAAAAAAAAACAAAAAAAAATATGGTTGCAATAAAAAAAACAAAAGATTTTTTAGAAAAACCTTAAAAACAATTACTCTAAAAAATAAACTTAGAAAACTACGACTGAAAGAAGAACAAGAACAGTCGACATAAAGAAAATAAAAAGAAATCTTCTAAAAAATCAACATTTTATAAAATATCTTTAATAGAAATCTTTATAAGTAAAAAAGAAATTTGAAGCGAAAGTATTAGAAAATCTAAAAAAAGAGATGAAAAGCTAAAACAAAATTTAACGATAAAACTCAAAATCAAACGTTATAATTTCTCTATAGATTCTCATGATATATATTAAATATTTTTGGAGCAATCGGCCAAGAAAGCCTTGTTTTACGGTCTCTACATCAGCCACAAAATTTGTTTTTTTGGTCACTGCTACCAAAATCCTATTTACGCCCGCCATCAAGTAAAAAATGTTTTTTATTTGATTGTTTTTCTAAAAAGACTGTATACATCTCATTTGCGAAATGCTTTTGGTGTCCTTAAGATATACACATTACCATTTTTGTCCTCCAAAAACTTTAATTAGCAGAGCCCTGAACTGTAGCCTATAAAAAACAAGTCTAAATCCGCCCCGGACTATACATTAACTAAACCGCGATTCGTTATTTTTGTACACTCAATCACACTTACCCCCTGATTTAACAAGCTCAAGCGAGTCGAATAATATTGACAAAGCTGTAAAGATATTATTTTTTTTTATAAACAATATTGTTTCTACTACCTTTATAGTTCGTTTAAAATTATTATTGTGTATCTACCTTTTATATCAATCTGAAATATTAACAAATTTTAAAACAAAGTTTTTTCAATTTATTAAAATACGATTAACGAAAAAATATTGTAATCAACTTTATTGTTAAAAAGTGTTTAATAATCTCCATTTTTATTAAGGCACAAGCAGAACTAATCGCTGTCATTTACCAACAAATTTGTTAGTTAAATAACTACAACTATTATCCATTATTTTTTATCTTGTAAGGATAAACCATTCTACAAAATTAAACTAACAACAAATTGCATTTTGAATAACTCCACGTGACCTTCCATCGCACTCCCACCCCTGACGTCACACGTCGTCGCGGCGCTTGCTCCACACTTTGTATTGATTCCCGTATGACTAAGTCGAAATATCCATTTGCTATCGAAGTGGCATTAAAACTCTGAAATTACCATCATGGTAGAAGAAGAGCCGAAAATCAAGGCAATCGAAGGAGGTAATTCTTGTCCCTTTCTAAAATACCCACAGACTTGACCCTTGAGTGTTTTAGTGACCTCTCCGACCATCGTGGGTCTATGTCTGGGAGGCGCCGTCTTCGTGTTATGTATGGCCGCCTTGACTTGCTTCTGCTACCGTCATAGAAGAAACCACAATGCTAAACGACATGGACCTGACCAACCACTAGCCTTCCACACCCATCGGAGACCAACAGCAGTTAAAAGTCCAGCAGGAGCAACAACACACTACTTGAAGAAAAGTCCCAGTCCCACAGGACCATCCAAAACACCACCTGGGGTAAGTCTGACTTCTGAGAAATTTTGTGAACACACCAGATTCGTTTTAAAGATGTCGGCACCACATACTCCAAGTCCAACAGGTAGTTCTTCAGGAAGTATGGCCGGTCCTTTAGAAAGTGGAGTGTCTAATGGAAATGACAAGGAACACGTAAAAGACGTGTATACAACAGAAAATGAAGTACATACACCCACCAAAGAAGAAATTGAAACTAATGAGAAGAATCTTCAACAGAGTGCATCTTATTTAGGCCAACTAGTTTTCAAATTAAGATACAAACACGACAAAAATGCTCTTATAGTCTCAGTAGTCCGTTGCCGTGACCTCCCAGCTAAAGACCCTAACTTAGGCTCCAGTGACCCCTACGTCAAACTCCAACTTCTCCCAGATAAACAACACAAAGTCAAAACTCGAGTCTTGCGTAAAACACGTAACCCAGTCTACGACGAAGACTTCACATTCTACGGCATCAACTTCAACCAACTCCCTAACATAACTCTCCATTTTGTTGTACTCAGTTTCGACCGTTACAGCCGTGACGACATCATCGGTGAAGTCTTCTGTGCTTTAAACACAGTAGATGTCACTCAAATCGAAAACCAGCAGATGGCGCTTTGCCGCGAAATCCAACCACGCAGTCTCAAGGTAACTCCTCTTGTAGGGCGGAGCTTGATTTAACTCCGCCTTATTTCAGATCCGGTCACAGGGACGTGGAGAGCTTTTGGTTTCGTTGTGTTGGCAACCAGCAGCTAATCGCTTGACTGTTGTGGTTCTCAAAGCTCGAAATTTGCCCAAAATGGATGTTACAGGATTGGCTGATCCTTACGTCAAGATTTATTTGCAGTATAACGGACAGAGGATTGCTAAAAAGAAGACTCATGTTAAAAAACGGACTTTAAGTCCTGTTTTTAACGAAAGTTTTGTTTTTGATATACCGGCAGGAGGGGAAGGGTTAGAGAATGTTAGTTTGGAGTTTCTTCTGCTTGATTGGGACCGTGTGACTAAGAATGAGGTAAGTTTGGGAGAGTTAAGGCGGAGTTTTGATTGTGGTTTCAGGTGATTGGTCGACTTGAGATGGGCGGAGCTAAATGCACCGGAACGGCGCTTCATCATTGGAAGGAGGTGTGTAATTCGGCTCGGAGACAAATAGCCGATTGGCATAAACTTAGAGAGTAGGCGGGTGCAAGCGACTGATGATTGGTTGGGTTAGTATAGGTATTTGTGTAATTGTTTCACTGCAGATATAGAATGCTTTGTTTTATGTAAATAATATATGTTATTAGCTTTTATTTAGAAGTAGATTTTCCTCTAAATTAATATATGAGTATAAAGCAATCGGGCAGGGTCGCGCTTAACAAGACTTACAATTGAGATTAGCTTTGTTACAAAAGGGTTTGTGATATAGATTTAAGCTGAATTAAAAGTACCAAAAAACGTAATCTATATGTATTATAATTACGCACTTTAGAGCAAATTGCACGCGTAGGAACAACATCAGATATTAAAAATCCCTAAATAAATACATTTAGAGATTTTTTTTCAATACTCCGCTTTTCAGTTTACAACGAAATACTTACTTACGCACAGAAATACTCAAAAACAAAAATCCCTAAATGTATTTATTACTCCACCGTGTAGATTTACAATATGTAAATTTCATTAACTTATATAGGACACACTGTAGCTATATACGTAGACTAGTATTTAAATAATTTCAGCTCTAAATCGAAGCCCACGATTGTACAGGCCCGGATTCAGCTCATAGCGTCACAAATGTGATCAAGGTGTAGACCAAAAATAAAATAAAAATTTGTCCTAATAGTTTAGGCTCCAGAGACGCTTAAAAATAAGAAAAAATTTGAACAACTCTTCTCATAACAGACATTTTTATTGTACGTAGTTTCAAGAGGTTAAAACCCTCTCTTCTATACGGTTATTCTTACGTTTCGAAAAGTTTAATTGTAATTTTCTTATTATTCTGCAACGCTAGATGTATCTAAAACCCTGCGAATGACTATAAATACAAAAAAATCTTAGCAGAATAAGTTGTGAAAAATTGAATTTTGTTTAATAGAATTCGAGAAGCAATATTTTAATCTCTAATAGCTTAAACCCTAAAAACGCTAAATATAAAAAAAGGAAAAAATATTTTAAGCGTTTCTAGAGCCTAAACTATTAGAAATTAAAATATTGACTTGTTATACAAATTTATTATACAAAATTTAATTCTCTACAACGTTTTGTTTATATTTTTGTATCTTTGACTGTTTTGCAGCGTTTTAAAATAAAGCCAGTGCTGGAGAAATTTTAAACTTTAAATATTTTTTTAATATATGTTGTAATATTTTTTTATAAATACAGTTATTTATCTAATGTAACTACAATGTCGTAAAAATATTTTTGTGTATTAAAATGCATATATAATAATAGACATCTTGGCGTTTATAAATTGATTAATTATAAATGTATTCATTTTATAGTTAATTAATTAATAAATTAATTGTTTTTCATATTTAAGCGTCTTTAGAGTCAAAACTATTAGAAATAGAAATTAATATTTCTTGATAGCTTTGTTCATTTGCGCAGCGTTTTAAAATAAATTTAAAGCTGTACATTTAAAAAAAAATATGTTTAAGTAACTTTTTTGATTAACAATATTTTTTACCTCCTGTGTTTCACCGCTTGTGACGTCACAATTTTTGTATCTCGGCTTGAACTCTCTTAGGCTTCGTAAAATGCGTACTCACAGCTAATTCTTTGTTGGTATATACAGGTGGTCCCAAAATCAATCACAAAACCAAAGCACACTGTATATATTAATCACGTGACTTATTTTTATATTTTAGTTAATTATTTAACGACAAAAATGCTTAAAAAGATATTCTTCAATTTATTTTTAGTTTCAAAAATTGTAAATGTATATAATAAATAAATGTTTCAATGGTTTTTAAATAGCTTTTCATTCCTACCAACCTAAAATCACAAAATAAACAACCACGTGTTAATACCAGATAATTTCCGTCGTTCTTTAATTACCGACAAAATAAAAATAAATTAGAACAAGTGTCTCAAGTCACTTTTGTCTCTTATCAGTGATGTTTGATAAGATTCAGATTTCCTAATATCAAACAATCAGTATTACGTGTGTTTTCCTAAACTGTCTCGTGTTCGGTGAAATGTGATAAAAAATAAAAATAAATAATGGAAGAAGAAGAAAGAACGACAAAAGAAGAAATTCCAGAAAATACAATTGAAATTGATGGAGAATTAGTACAACTGAGGGAAAAAAACGTAGAAAATAAGAAGAAAACCAAAATGAAAAGTTTGAGAAGTTCAATTAGAGAAAGTTTTAGGAATAATGCGTTGAGAAGATCATTTGTCAGAAGGACAAAAAGTTTCGAACCTAAAAAAGGTAACACAAATAAAAAATAAAAAGGAAAAACCAAAAACTGTTTTTAGAACGGCCAAGAATCAAACCAAAACGGTCCAAGACAATGAGATTTTTTATGGTAACAGTGCCTCGTTCTCTTTTTAATCCCATAATTAGAATGTAAGTAAATTTATTTTTTTAACGCCCCAAATGTAATCTTTAATCTCGCAACTCCTGGCCATAATTAAAACAGAAATTACTTTAATTTAAAGCAACTTTTTAAATTAATATTGGTTTTTATGGCTTCCTTGTTATAACAATTGTGTGTATCAATGCCAAAAAGTCTGATTAAATGTACTTTGAGCTTGAATTTTAAAAATAAACCGAAATTTTGACAGTTTGTGATTTAATTGACAAGTATGTCAAATATTCGCGGCAAATTTGAAATTTGAAATAATTTTTTGAACCACCTGGCGTATACGTTTTTGGTACCTCAAACAGGACTCAAGGACAAACTGCAGAGAATCTTTCCTTTAGCACGCAAACGTCCAAACCGCCTGTTTTTACTTTCAATCAATAATTAGGAGCAGTCGCATACTCCACTGGTAACAGTGGCGTTCGTCAAAATTCAGTGCTATACTTAATTATTTCACAAAAGAATTCGCTGTAGGCAACATGGCAAACTCAAATTTTGACAAAATTTGTAAAAAAATTTGTCAAAAATTTCTTTTTGCCTTAGAGAATGTTGCAATTGTTATTTTTTAGAATTTTAGTTTATAGAATCGTGTCAATGTCAAGTCTATGTTAATATTTTATTTATTTGAAAAATTCTTCCGTGATTGTCTCCGGAATTATTAATATCTTTTGGCGCCGACTCTGGTTGGCACCACGAAAAGTCCGGGATCGGCTCTCGGATCCGGATCGCATCGTTACACACGCAATCCAACTCTTGCTACTTTAACAGGCGTTTAGCAAAAATTTTTCAAATAATTGCAATTTCGGGTCAAAATCCGAATTTCCGGGGTGATTTAAACCGAGCTTTTAACCGGATTAATATTGTTGTTGAGTGGTAAGCTTCGTTTTCGAAACCTAAAAGGTAAGCTTTCGAAAGTGATAGCTTGGTAGTTTGCTGGAGTTTTTATATTTGAGTGTGTTTTGGCCAAATTTTATGGGAGAAAAAATTTTGGGAACTGGAAACACGTTTTTGACTTTAACCTTGGTTACTGACCCGGTCAATAGGATTCGCATGGGCGTATCCTTATCCTTAATAACAGTCCATTGAAGAAATCATAAAACTTGAAAATGATATGAGTGGGCAAGCTACAACACAACGAAAGTTTTTAATTATTCATTGGTTTCTATTATTGATAAATTAATTAGCTGTTTTGATTTCTACTTACAATCTTAGTACTAATTACATAACAGTACAACAAACTTAACAGAAAAAACTATTTTCCATCTAAAATTTTTCTACTTTTCTACCTGTTCAGAAAACAGTAATAATAAAAGTTTCTGTAAATAAAAACAAGCGACCACTAATTAGCGTTTTAATCTTTATTTCCCTCTCTTTACCTGCACAAGGTACTTCAATTTGATACCACACCATAATCGAGTCAAAAAAAATGTCTCTTAGATATGTTAATCCCCTGTTATTATTAACTAATCTTATAAAGATTATTTTCGAAATCGTTAGATATTTTCTGATGTATTTGTAACAATTAATTGTAAGAACAATGAGACAACGGGTTAAAATTGTATCCTCCTTTATTACTTTAACTCCCTTTTATAAATTTCAGAAGTTAATTTACGTTAATGACTTTATTATTTATCCACTTTTGAGTCTTGTGTTGCGTTTAAAAAATTTGTGATACAAAAGTTTGCCATTGGAAGTGCCATCTAGAAGGTAGCATTAGTACTCCAGTAGAAAACGTTTCTAGTGAAAAATAATAATAATAATAAAAAAATAAAAAGAAAACTCGTCAGGAAAAGGCATTAAATAGTTTTCTATTTTTCAAAAAGTCTCTTCCTCAACCTCATGGGAAGCGGAAGCACAAACAGCTGTATTCAAGGTTCTCTTCTTCTATCAGCCAAAAACCTTAGAGAGTCTTCAGCTGAAACTCGCTTTTTATTATATTGCATAATACCTCTTAAAGCTTCTTACCAAAAGTTTCAAAAACATAAAAAAAAATTAGCAGTTGTAGAAAGTTGTTACTTTCCCGAAAAGACAAGAGGACAAAAAAAATACAAGTCATTTTATTATTGCATATCAAATGCAATTGAGTTGATTTGAAACGGAGAATTCAAGGAAACAGTGTATATTCTGGCTTGATATAGCTGCTTTTAGCATTTTACGTGGTTTTCTAAAACTGAAAACTCAGTTATTTATTGCTTTGAAACCGGATCTGGTAGAATAGATTCAAAAAGTGTTTTATTGCAAAGTTTCAGAGGCGGATTTGGGAATGATCTTTACAGAATGTCGCTAATCAAAAAACCTCATTAGGGCTCATAAAAATGATTAATACGTTACTGTTAACAGTTAGAAAATTCAGTTACTGTGACGATGATTAGAATACAGCAATTTTTGCTAGTGATGCCAATTTACTAATTTTATTTCTTTATATTTTGTTTTTATTAGAGTCTTTCTTCTGCAAATCTTCTAAAACTTAAATATTTTATTTCGCTACTTTAAGCCAGAATTTTTTCAAATTTTTCTGAAGCAATATCTGTTCTTTTTTAAATCGTAGATATTCTTTTCCTTTGAACATTATTTTTTAAATTTTTTTTGTGTCTAAGAATATTCTATTATTCTTATGCAAAATCTATCTTTCTTTCCTTTTCCTCATAAATATGTATTATTCTTTTTTTTCAATCGTAGTTTTTTTTCATCAAAAAAATTGTCGATTTGGTAATTTTTCTGAAATTTATTCTTTGTTTGTTTTTCTTGATTTTTTCTATAATACTATTTTAATTTATAATAAACCTGTAAGTGTTGCTCTTATCTTAAATATGCGGTGATCAGTTGTGCTATTATAAACAAATCAAAGAACAAAAATTTATAATAACGTACAAGTAACATCCTGTTATAGTAAGAAGGACCAGATAAAACCTTCATAAACCGTATGCACAAATCTCAAATATATTTTTAAATAACATGTTACATCAATATTAAATAAAATCGTTTATAATAATTTTAAAACATTTTACAATTAAATCTAGAAATACTAAACTGTAGAAAGCTGTAATACGTGTTAATAGATGTGGTTAAAAATATATAAGACAAACTATTTGACTCTAGAGAAATTGCTAAAAATATAAAGCTAATATAAATGAAGCGACAGTATTAAAGAATTATTTTAGAATTTTTTTTAGTGTAAAGTTCAACAATAATTATTTAAAATTGGTAGCAAAAACATTTGGTAAAAAAGCCTTGACATGAGAGTTTATTTAAATGGCACCAATGTTTTTTATTATTTGTACGTCTACAATCTAACAGCAACAGACTCTTCCAAAAGTAGTTATAGTAGTTTATGGTTACTATTATCATGTTCCTTCTCATTTCAATTCATTTTGTCTTAAAGATTTATCAACAAACGAGGTAATAAAAAGTTCCGAAAGTTAATAGTACCTACTAGTAATAACTACTGTTATTAGCATCTACTAGCATCCTAGTCTTTCTCTACTACGTCGAATAGCAATACCTAGAAGTCTGTAAAACCTAGAATAGCAAGAATATTTGGTGAAGAAAACCTGGGCATGAAAAATCGTTTCAATGTTGTTTAATGTGCCTCATTTCAGTTCTCACAAATAAACATAATAATAAAAATTGTCCAGATAACAAAACGTTGTAAAGCAGAATCTTCTTTATAATCTCTCTCCCTAGCACAGCGAATATCTATATTATTAGTGATATTCGATAAAGCTGTGGTACCGTGAACATTTAACAACTGAAACCATACTAACAAATCAATCCTGCTACAGCCTGTCTTCTTGTTGAATCTTATGGTGTATAAAATTAAACGTAAAACACCCACTAACACCAAACACAATACTTAACAAAACGCGCGTTTCGATAATAAAAATGTCATCTTCAGGTAGGAATTAAAACTAAAAAGTTTGATAGCTTAATGTTAATTTTTTCAGTATTAATTCCTACCTGAGGATGACAACTTTGTTGTCAAAACACGCGTCTTTTTAAGTATAGGGTTTAGTTTTAGTGGGTGTTTTACGTTTCAAGCTACAGACTGTAGAAATATAAAAACTAAATTAAATGTAATACTTAATAACGATTTTACCAAATATTTTTGTATAAAATTTCAAACAACAGCTTATTCAAAATTACGTCTGAAAAATTCTAATTTACGCAGACAGAAATTAAATGATTATACATGTTTTGTTCTACATTTCCACGTTAAGAGATACTAAACCATATTTAAACTATTTATTAACAAAAAAATAATTATTAATTCTAATATGTATTACTATTGTTTACGTCCATGTTTTTTACAATATTTAAATTTTGATAGAAATTTGACTAAATATCTTCCTTGTTCTGGCGATTATCAAGAACATGTATTACTATGTCTTGAAAAAGAAACAAAAAATTCCCAAAATGTTGCCAGAAAATTAGAAATCGTAGTATTTGTAGTTTTCATGCACGATTTGATCTACATAGTCGTTTTAAAAATTTTTAAACTTAATAATGTTAAATAGTAGAAACACACCTGGAGAAAAACGTGCTGACACTGCAAGTTCCTTAAATGCTGGCTTACCTGCTTTCAAAAAAACCACCAATATTTTAAAAAATCTATCTCTTTTCAGACCTCTGATTTCTTGAGTGGTTTCACTGTAAAAAAAATAAAAATTACATTTAAAAATTTTAAGCAAGTACACGTTTCTTAAATTCTAAGTTTGTTATCAATTTTATTGAATAAAAATATTTGTTAATTACTGTTTTTACAGAAAATTATTTAAACAAAATTAAACGCCTCTCATAAATGCTAGATTTAATATAAAAGTCCTTGAAAGCCATCTACCATATGTGTCGAAACGGCTGCGTTCACGAATAGATTGTTAGCCCAAGAAAACTGTTTTTTTCATAATAAGATTTGTAATATTTGGTCCACCTGTATATATTTAAATATTTTTGTATTCGTAATGTAATTAGTTGGCAGACAACCAACAATACATTATCTATTAAAAAAAAAGCAAAATCATCATTTTTTTAACTAGCATCGTCAATCAATCACTTCCGCTATTACCCCTAATCTTGATTGATTGCATATTTAATTTAGATAATAGCCTCTTTTAATAAAAATCTAAATTCTACGAAACTTGAATAAAACCATCCAATTAAAAATTGTCCTTTTAGAATTTATCAAAACAAATTTTCTAATAAAAATAATTCATTTTCGATTCAAATAAAACATTTCTCATTTCCTTTGTGTCTCTTTGTCTCGATCGTTATTTTCTCCGAAAGTCAAACAATCAAACTTTCGAGAATCCACCCACGCGTATTTACATTAAGCAAAGTTTAAACCACTGAAAATGTTTATTATCCTTGTTATCCACTCTGTATATCCTTGAATAGTCGGGATTCAAATGCAGCTATTATCCAATTAGAAAAACCAGCGCTTGCCAGTTTTAGTTATTAGTGTCCCTACAAACTACGTAAAAATAACTCGCTTATTTCACGGAATTCGGTCAGATATTTTCGGTTTATTATGATTTCTTCAGTGGTTTGAGCCCATTTTTGTTAGTGAAAATATAACAGAAGCCGGATCTGACCAATGAACAATATCGATGATATGAGGTGGGCCCAAAAATAAGATTTAACGATTTATAATAACTGGATTTGCACTAAATCAGACCGTTAATTTACTATAATTACCAGTTATTGTTTATTTAATAAAATTTATTGGGAATTTCCAAAAGGAAACATAACGTGAGTTGGCAGACCTGTTCACTTTCCCCTCTATAAAACTGCATGTAGTGTTAATTAAGTCCAGTTTGCACAAGCTGTAATTACGTCAATAAACTGTAATTAAATTAAATTAATAGGGTTAAAGTCTGTTCCGCTAATAAAACTTTTTTTATGTTTGATAAACAACCTTTATTATTATTAATTTGAGATTTGAGGTTATGTCTTATCATCAAAATTTTACAGATTTCTGTAATTGAAAATTTTAAAAAATCTTCTTTTTGGACTCGGTAAATATCCAAAAATTTTGTAAATTATAAATTGGCTTTTCTTTTCAGATTTTTGATGACCAAACAATAGGAGAATGCCGTTCAGGTATCACATAATTGTGATGCGATGTAAAAATTGTGAAATTATTGTAGGACATAAAAAATTTCAAAAAATACAAATGTGTGGCAGTTTTGGGTCCATTTTTGCTTTTTCTAAATTAAAAAATGACAATGTTTGATCAATAATTATACTAGTCGCGATAAATTAGTGTTTTTCTTCAAACTTTGAAGGGTTTAGACCGATCAACTTTTTTTTAATGTTTCCCAAGTTTTAAAGATCAGAGGTGACTTACTTGATCATTTTTTGATTTGTTATTACAAAATGAACAATTTTTGAGAAGATGGAGAAACTTAGGGGCTATTCATTACTTGTTTTGATGCAATTTCGTCAAATATTTTCGATTTATTAACATTTTTTGAATTACTTTTGACCACAACTATGCATTTACATGTTCAAAAAAAGAAAGAAAATAGATGGATATATTAGATTCACCATTTTACTTTTTTCAATTTTTATTACAAAATCGCAATCAGTGATGTTGTCAACAGGTAAGTATACAATTTCATACGATTCTGTTAAATATTTTCCAAACTTTCACTATTTATTTTTATGATTGCTTATATTCGATCGGAGATTTTGAATTTTTTAATTTTATCTGAGATTTTGATTTGATGAAATTTTGCTAAATATTTCCCGTGACATTAATACTTCTTAAATCACTTCTGATTATTATTGGAGTTCACAAATACAGTAAATTATTATGTACGTATAAAGAAAACATAAATACTGAATTGGAGTTATCAAATTTTTTTCAAACTATGATTATTCATCTTCTTTAAGATCGTCCATATTGGATCCGCCATTTTAAATTTCTCAATTTTCCTTAAGCATTTGTTTTCAAACAGTTTTGTCAAATGTTTTCCGAAATTTAATAATAGTTTTTAAGTCACTTCTGACCCTTAGATCTTACGTATTTATGGATTAATAAGTCGGCCATATTGGGATCGCCATTTAAATTTTGTTGATTTTAATTACAAAATTGTATTCAGAAATGTCGTCAGCAGCTAACTATTTATAACAGTCAGCATCGTTTACAGGTTTTTATTAATTTTCTTCATAATTTAAAATTGAAATAATCTTTTTTTTTAACAAAAGGGAAAGAACAGTTTCTGTTCTATCAAATTTAGATTAATATAAAAATTACAAAATAGTCTGGTAAATGTGAACACATGATTTTTATGGCCTGGTCAACGATCTTAATTTTAATTAAATAAAACTGTATTGGTAAGCGTGATTTTCCTAGACTGGTTTTGACCAGAGAAACGGAACTGGGGAGAAAGCTGATAGACATAATTTGAGTAGTCGGCGCACGGAATGCTGGCCTAGCTGGGCTACTTATCTTGTACTGTGGTACCAATAAGATATCATTTCTAGCGTTGTAAGGGCAAAACCGTTAAAAGTTGTGTCTGCAAATTGCAGTTTTTGACGTTTCTTTATTGTTTAGACTTAATTACTCAATAAAAAAAGTTAATTGGTCTAATTCACTCAAAGCTTGCTTAGCAGTTTATTTGGCGCGACTATTATTTTGTTTCTAATAGTCAGAGCCGGACTCAATTTTTTTTAATTCCTACAATCAAGCACCGGACCCACTTTTCACACAATTTAGAGCACTCAACTCTTTTGTACATTGTTTATTTATCAAAAACGGGGAATAATTATTAATTTTTGGTAATTAACTCTTAATAAACAATGTACAACACTGCACTTCTTACACACGTTCTAAAACTATGATAAATCACACACTTATGATAAACCTCGCAAAAATGGCATGTAATAACTTAGTGTTATTGTTAAATTTCCTCAATGTTGAAAAATTTGAAAACTCGTTTTGTTTATAGGCAGCCCCCAGCCCCTCTGTTAGTCGAAGATCCGCCAAGTACTGAAGATGGGTCAGATCTGGAAGACGTAAAACATTTAATTGACCCCGCGCTCCTTAATGGGTAAGTGAAAAAAATATTTTGATAACCTTTTAACAAATTTTTTTCGTAAGAAATATTTAAACAAGTAATTGCGCTGCTTTAATCAAAGTACAAATAACTAGGTATTAAGTGATTTATGTCAACGGAAAGAATTGTTAGTTGTTATTTAACAAAATAAGAGTTCGGTTGAAACTGATGTATGTGCGGTTTGCTTATTTAATGATGATGAAAAGTGAGGAAACTAATAGAAGGGGAAGTTTACCGGCACATAAAGTTACTTTTCAAGGGAAAAAATATGCGAGATCGCTTAGTGTTGCTTGGTAAGTGCAAATTAAAGTAATTTGACGTGTGATTATTCTAAGGTCAAGTGGACAAGTTGTGTGTTTAATAAACAAGTGAGATAATGTTACAAGTTATTGTTATGTAATTACACGAGTTTGCTGTGTTTAGTGAAATTATTCGAGGGTTTATTCTCGATTAGAAAAAAAAATACATTGCTGGTTGCATACACAGTGATTTGTACTATATTTTTGCCTTTTTTAGTTGTTTAATTAACAACAGGGTTGCATGAATTGCTACCTTTTTTTGAGTCGATTGTTGTAGATTTTTTAAAGTATAAAAATGTATTTCAGTGCCTTCATAAATCGAGAATTTTTTTCTTCACTTGTTATTTATAGTTAAATAAATTAGTTATGTCGTAAAGAAGAAAAAAATATTAATTAAATATACAGTCAATTTCAGAATAATTGGCAGAATCTAGAGGTTTAAAAGGATAATTATAAAATTGTTTAAATATTAAATAACTGAGTTAAATGAGACTTAGGGCACATCCCGACATACAAGGGCCTTTCGTTCTAATGAAACAAATACGTCTCGAGTCCCTATTCAGTGTTACCTCCAAGCCGCTTATTTTTGGTTTAAAAAAACACGAAACATTTAACCATAAAAGTCAAAAAGCTTAAGAATGAAGCATTAAAAGATCAAGATTTAGTTTCGGATGGTTTTTTAACATAAAATAGTAGTCTGATATGAATGAATCTTCTTCCCACACTTTTACTTATTTGATTAACGACACACATATAGCATAAATTTTTTGTTTTCTTTTTTAAAGTTTCTACGAGTAGTTAAACAAGACATTTTTATAATTGCTTGTTTAAGTTTCTTGGAGTGAATAAAGGCGGTTACTTTTGTTTTTCGTATTTCAGCTTTTTGTAGCAACTGTTACTGTAACTATGTATAAACTAAGAAAAGCCTTTCATTTAGCGAATTTATTGACATTTAGACATTTTTTTGTTTGTATAGAAATATACAGACTTTTTAAAAATACAACAATTAATCACTTAAATGTGCATTTCGCAGGCTGTATAAAACAAAAGCATATGACAAAGACAATCGAACAATCTGAAAAAAAACAATCATAAAAAATAAAATAAATATGTGCTTACAGTTATAAATAGTTTCCAGTCCAGAACAATTCCAGCAAAAGTAAAAGACATGTTGTTGCTATAATTTAAAATAAATGTGAACAGAATTTTACGATTCTGAACATTCCAAAAAATCCAAGGCAAATTTTTGAAAGTCTCCAACATTTGGTTTGCCTAATAACTAAAGTAAGGTAAATAATTAAACAAAATTGTTTTACCCCATCAGTATATCCTTGTCCACAATAACAAAATAAAATTAAAACAAAAATATCAATAGAGACTACTCCAAAAATTCGTAAGTTTACAATAAAACTCATATTTGTCACCCACTAGAAATATTGTCACTGTATTTATAGATCAGTAGTACCAACTTACATTTAAAATAAAGAAAAAGGAGGTAATTGTAGTTAAAACTCCCAAAGCCAAATAACCTGGCATAGCATCAGTTACAGTTAAAGTAACTTTTTTAATATTTTGTTTTAAATCAACATCTTTCTTGATACAAAAATACAATTTCGTTTTGATTTCTTCCTGATATCTAGGATTTTTTAAATACTTCCAAAATAAATCTTCGTCAATTTCGCCCATTTCCAGAAGATATTCTTGAATAAGTGTCGTTTCAAAATTTATATACAACATGAAATATAAAAATATTAAAGATAATCGCATAACAGAATAGAATAAATAAGGAAAAAAATAAAAATGTATGATATTGAAAATAAATCCCCATTTTCCGAAATATTCCTCATAGACTTTTGTACAAAGAAAAATTTCTTCTTGATTGCCAAAAATTGGTAAATTGATAATTGATGTAAAGAACATAACACTTGAGAAAAGTCGAATGACAGTCTTAATAGAAGCAAACTTTTTTTCAATTTGCTTTCGAAAATCTGATTTTAGAAGATCTAAGCACCAATTGTCAGCAGCTACTTCTTCATATAATGCGATTATTGTTTTTTTATAAATTATGACAGAAACCATTGTGTTAATCGACTAAAAAAAACAATAAATTTTAAATACTCCTCATATCTAATCTACATATAGTTTTAGAGCCAATAATGTGCTATATCGTGTCACTAGATCTATATCATAATGTTGGACTATATAAAATATTTCCAGAAAAATATCACTCAAATAAAAAAATATTAGAAAAAAATTTAATTTTTCAGGAATTTTATGATAAGTGAAATCGAAACAGATCTTTTTCAAGAAAACAAAATGTTCGTTAAATCCTAAAAAAATAAATTAGGTACACTTTTAAAAAATTTCAATTACCAATGAAATGATCTAATTTCTTTTGTTTTTTAGTGCGTGAGCGACTTGAACCCATAACTAAGCCTTTTCTCTAGTCAGGGGATGACTGAAGTAAAAACATTTCTTAAATTAGAAAACGTTTTATTTCCAATTTTTGTCACAAAAAAATTTTTCTACTGTAATCTAATGTAATCTTCTAATCTATTCAAACATAATTTGACGAAAAGTTTGTTAGTTTCAGTCATTAACCTGTTTTTTGTTTTTGTACAGTAAATGAAAATAATGTGAGTGTACATTAGGTATAAATTTAACCAAGTTATAATAATTGTCTGCGACCTACTTTAATAACAATAATAGACTCAGAGATGCAGCCAGAATTTACCATTAATTATCGTTCTGAAACTGCAAGCTTCGAAACAGATCTTTTTCAAGAAAACAAAATGTTCGTTAAAGCCTGAAAAAATTATTTTGTTAGACTTTAAAAATTTTAATGATTTACCACCTACTAAATGGATCTAATTTATTTGCTCTTTTAATACAAAAGCGGCTTGAAGCCATCACTAAGCCAAGCAGAGAACAACTGAAGTTACAATAAAATTATATTTCTCGAATTAGAAAAAGTTTATTTCCTTTTCAATTTCTTCTAACGTTATAGTCTAACATAATTTGGCTCAAAAACCATTTGAAGTTAGTTTGAGTCATTATTCGTGACCTGTTTTTTGTACAATCAGCAAAATAAAGCTGTTACGTGAAGATAATTTAGCTTTCTTACGATTTAAATAATTTTATTTATTTAACAATAACTTAATTTGCATAAAGCATTCAGATATATTTCGCAAAAATTGCGCACAAGTATATAGCTTTAAATAATCACTCAGATAATCGCTCTACTACGCTAAACCGAACTACTGCTTGCTTATACAGAGCCAAGGTTGAGCTAGCGACTATTCCCGAACCTACAACGCTTCTAGCAAGTTCAAGAATAGAGTAGTGTCAGCTTCTAGAACTCACGAGTTTATTCTGTAATACCGTAATTAATAAATACTGATTGAGTTATAAAAAAAAAAATTATAAAAATAATTTTTTTGGAAGTTGTAGGTGGTGGGTTAAGACTACTTCTATAGGTTAAGGGCCGGTTTACAGAAAGTGAAATTAACTTTAATCGCGATTAAATAGTTAATTCGCGATTAAATGCCGATTTTGACCAATCAAACATGAAGAAAGCCGATTTAATCGCGAATTAACTATTTAATCGCAATTAAAGTTAATTTCACTTTCTGTAAACCGGCCCTATGTCTTACAGCTTTTAAAAAAATACCAAATAAATACCAAAAGAATATTGCTAATTAATTACTCACTCCGGAAAGTTGTTTTAAGCACAAAATTGGAAAACACCGATGGGAAATCACCCAAAGAAGAAGAGAGGCAGATAAAGGAATGGGTTACCTGGAATAGTGTGCAAATATTTAATCAGTTGCTAATGACATCAACATTTATTTGTGTTCTTAAGAGATTAGTTACACATTAGATTTATATTATTGTTTGTAATACTAAAATACTTAATTGTGCAAAATTATTTAATTAAAAGTAGATTGATTTTTAAACTTGTACAAGACCAAGGCGTAGGAACTACTTGTTTTAATCATCTAAAAATACAAATTATTAAAAAAAAATACATTTTATCAACTTACAGAAAGAGCAAAATTATATTCTAAAGTGATTCCAGCTACTGAAAATTTCATTGGTTTCAGTGAATTTATCAAAAAAATCAAATAAACTTTCTTATTTTTAGTATTCCAAATATACCAAGGACAAGTCATTAAAGTATCAAAAACATGACTTGTCTAAAAAATAAAATTAGAAAAATTATTATTTTTTGTGTTTTCATACATTATCACTGATTTTTTGACCAGCTCCTGAAAAAACTCCAACAATCAAAATGTTACAAATTACTAAAAGAAAAAGCCGAATTTTAAGAATTGTACTTGCAGATTGTAAACTCTGAAAAATAGATTTAGATAAAATACAAATAAATATAATAATTACATAGATAAAAAAATATAGAATATTTATAGAAGCGAGTGCACCAATTACTAGAAAAACAGGCATTGCACGTTTGACAAGATCAGAAATTCGTTTCAAGAATCTAAAATAAAAATTTCATTTTTTGAATCTTCTCTAATTTTTTTACTTTTTCAAAGTGACGTGTCGTTTAACACACAGACACAATTTCTCAAAAATCTTCTTTTGGTACTTGCCATTATAAATGTTACCATCATTAGTATCACCAGAAATTTCAACAATTTGTTGATTGAGTAAAAGAATCTGTAAATCGATTTGTAAAATCCCATAGAGTAAAATTGCCGGTAATTGAATTCCTGTATAAGCTCCTATGGGAAAAGTGACAAGAAAAAGATAGTATGGCACTCTAAACCAACTCCCAAAATACTCATAAATCATTTTGCAAGTCACAATCCATTCGGCTAGGTCCCCCCATACGGGAAGCATTACAAATGCAAAAATTGTAAAACAAGCAATAATGAAATATATTATTAATTGAATTACTAAGTATTTTTTTAGAATTGTTATTTCGACTTTTTTACCAAAGAGATTAATAGGCCAAGCTTCAGATTTAAGGGATTCGTAAATTTCAAACATCTCTTTTTCTAGTATTATTGAAAAAAACCTTGCTGCTATCAACTAAAAATTTTTTTTTTTGTATTTCTGAAATTCTCTACTTACGTAAAATGTAACTATAACAAAACAACCATAACGTAATAAGAAATCAACGGAAAAATTTTGAAAGATGTAGATAACATCAAGTGAAAAAAATACTGAGTTAATTATTAAAGATACAAAATTGTAAAATTTGGTTATTCTATGATAACCAATATCGATAATAAACCATTTCAACAAAGCAAAAGGATCAGGACTTTCCATCTTTTTTGCTACAAATGGTGTTCTTCATAAATTACACCGTTTTATATAAGTAATCACTTTTAAAAAATTTATAAAACAAATAGAAAAAATTTAAGTTTAGAAAACAGACATTAAAATAATGATGTGTGTTTCTTCTAAATTACTTTTTTTAAAAGTTTTTTAATTATTGTACAGCGGTTACTACATAGCAACGAGTCAAGAAATTTATTGGTTATCGATAAGAATGAATTAGTATCTATGACGATTAAGAAAAAATAGATTTTTTGGCAAGCTTTTGTTTTTAATGACTGAAACGAATCTGATTATTAACAGTAAAAGTTTTGCTTATCAATGTGATCTTTATCTATCGCTATGAACTTGAGTATTGCCAAATACATACATACCTTATAAATAATATAAACTGGTTTCAAGGGATCTGCGTTTGTGGCAAACATTTAGAAAAATACAAAGATATATGTCCTTTTCAGTCTAAGCAAGCATTTGATTGGCTCTTTTAAGCTATGAAAAGTACAGAGATATATGTCTCTCTCTATTTCTTTTATATATAGAGAGAGACATAAGATATAACTTGAAACGATGCTATATCTCATATCTCTTTTTAGATGAGCATGCGTATTTGTACAACTGAATATCAATGTAACAGTAAACCACCTTCTTTTTTCTCTCGCACTCATGAGATGTTTGCCTCACTTCAGTTACATTACGGACATAGGACATTGGCCGTATATTTATTTTATAAGGTATTTGAGTATTGCTCAAACTTCCATGGCGTTTGACTTTAAACAAAATAGACGGAAATGACATTGCAAGTTCTAGTATAGAGTCTAGTATAGTATATAGTCAAAAATTGAATGCAAAATAACAATAATTATTAACTGAACTGGTAATTATTTAATTTTTGGATCTAATTAGTTGATACAAAACAAAAGCATACCAAAAATTATTAAAAAATCTAAATAAATATTTGGTTACTTTAATGAATAACTTCCAGTCTAGTGAAATTCCAGTAGAATTAAAAGCCACATTATTGGTATCTTTCATCATAAAAGTCTATAGAATTTTTGGATTTTCACAATTCCAACAAAACCACGGTAAATTTGTGAGAGCTTGAAATACTCTAAAACGCTGAAAACCAATTTGAATATTTTTGTTTACAATTGTAAACATACTCCTTCATATATCCTTGGCCACCATAGCAAAAAAAAAACCAAAGATAAAAATCACAAATGACAAAACACACAATTCGAATTTTTGCTATTGCAGACAAGTTTTGGACAAACTGCAATCAGTTATCAAATTGAGGGAGTCAGTAGTATACTAAAGCAAAGATAATAGCAAATTTTGACTTATATTAAATATATAGTAAGAACGGCGTTTGGAACAGACTCTTTATTGGTTGTTTAGTACTCAAAGCAAACGTTTTGAAAGGTCTAATGGTTTGTTGCAGACAGATAAGTTTTAGCAGTATTCAGTATTTTTTGATTTAGCATACGTTTCTCGTTAACGTTAACTCACGTTTAAAAGAAAAAACTGAAGACTTATCGAAGTCAAGACACCCAAAATAAAGTAACTTGGCATTTTTTTCACAAATCTGTCAATAGTTTTCACATTTTTTAATAAGACTGAATTAGATATTTACTTGTCCATAGCATTGTCTTGTCTGATACAACAAACTAGTTTATTTTTGATTTCTTCTTGATATTGATCATTTTTCTGAATTAGTAAATCTCCATTAATTTCCATAAGAAATTCTTTCATGTTGTTTGTTAATTAAAATGTAATACCAAGTATAAAAAATCTTTGAACAGAATAACATAATAAAGAAATACAGTAAAATAAATAAAGTAGAAAAAATCTCGCCATTTTCCTAAACATTCCTCATAGACTTTTGTACAAACAAAAATTTCTTCTTGATTGCCAAAAATTGGTAAATTAATAATTGATGTAAAGAATATAAGACTTAATAGAAACTAACTTTTTTCAATTTGCTTCCGAAAAACTGATTTTACAAGATCTAAGCACCAATTGTTTTTAACTACTTTTTCATGTTATGTGATTAATGTTTTTTTTTAAAAAATTATGACATAATGTTTTTTTTTATAAATTATGACAGAAACCACTTACTCTCCAATACAATGTCCTTAAAAATTTTTTTGACACATACAAATGTAAAACTTTGTGAGTGCTTTTCTTGCAACGAGTCCGATAAACTTATCTGATTGGAAACTTTCAGCGCTGCTGTGTTTTCGAATGCCGTCATACCGACATCTTCGGGGTGGTAGACACTCCATATGCAGCATGATTTTTGTCGGACAAGTTGACAAGTCTAAAAAAATTATAAATTTTAAATACTCATGATAACTAATCTACATATAGTTTCAGAGCCAATAGTGTGCTATATCGTGTCACTAGATTTACCATATATTGTAGTGTTGGACTATATAAAATATTTCCAAAAAAATATCACTCAAATAAAACAATATTAGAAAAATATTAAATGTTTCAGGAATTTTATGATAAGTGAAATCGAAACAGATTTTTTTCAGAAAAACAAAATGTTCTTAAAACCTGAAACAAAAAAATTAGTTAGACTTTAAAGAATTTTATTGAGCCCACCTACTAAAAGGATCTAATTTATTTATTCTTTTAATACAAAAGCGGCTTGAAGCCATCACTAAGCCAAAAAGAGAATGACTGAAATTACAATAAAATTATATTTCTTGAATTAGAAAAAGTTTTTTGTTTCCAATTTTTTCTAACGTTATAATCAAACATAATTAAAATAATTAAACGTAGTAAAATGTTTGGTTAAAATGCCGTTTGAAGTTAGTTTGAGTCGTTATTTGTGACTTGTTTTTGTACAATTAGCAAAATAATGCTCTCACCTGAACATAATTCGGCTTTTTTACCACTTAAACAATTTTATTTATTTAACAATAACTTAATTTGCATGGAACATTTAGATATATTTCTCAAAAATTGCGCAGACTTATTTATATAACTTTAAATAATCTTTCAGGCAATCGCTCTAGTAGGCAAAACCGAAATGCTCCTTGCTTTTATACTATAGACTATAGAGCGAATTCACAAGTTTATTCCGCAATATAACAAAATAATGATTGAGTTGGCAATAAAGTTACTAAAATATTTTTTTTTGTAAGTTGTCGGTTTGTCAAGATCTACCTCTTTAGGTTATGTTTTATATTTTTCAAATAAATACTAATGGGCTAAATTCAAGTTGAGATAATACCGGTAATGTCTTCGTTTTTAAGCAAAATTAAAAGAATTCGAGGCTGTGACAGGTTGTTGCCATGGAAAGGTATTAAAATTTGCGATAATACCGATAGTATCTCAACTTGAAATTAGCACGTAAAAGAACATTGTTAGATACTCATTCCTGAAAGTCTTTTTAGACTTTCAGGAAAAATTGATTGTTTTGTTGGAAAACAACAATAGAAAAATACCTAGAGAAGAAGAGCGGCAGATAAAGGATTGGGTTACCTGTGATAGTCTGCAAATATTAAATCAGTTGCTAATTACATAAACATTTATTTGCGTTCGGAAAAAGATAGTTACACTTCAGATTAATATTTTTGTTTGTAATACTTATAATATACTTAATTGTGCAAAATTATTTAATTAAAAGTAGATTGATTTTTAAACTTGTACAAGACCAAGGCGTAGGAACAACTTGTTTTAATCATCTAAAAATACAAATTATTTAAAAAAAAACATTTTACCAACTTACAGAAAGAGCAAAATTATATTCTATAGTGATTCCAGCCATTGCAATTTTCATTGGTTTCAATGAATTTATCAAAAAAATCAAGTAAACTTTCTTATTTTTAGTATTCCAAATATACCAAGGACAAGTCATCAAAGTATCAAAAACATGACTTGTCTAAAAAATAAAATTAGAATTTTATTTTTTTGTATATTATCGTACATTATCACTCATTTTTTGACCAGCTCCTGAAAAAACACCAACAACCAAAATGTTACAAATTGCTAAAAGAGAAAGCCGAATTTTAAGAATTGTACTTGCAGATTGTAAAGTCTGAAAAATAGATTTAAGAAAAATACAAATAAATACGAAAAATACATAGACAAAAAAATATAGAATGTTTATAGAACCAAGTACTCCAATTACTACAAAAACAGGCATTGCAATTTTGACAACATCAAAAATTCGTTTCAAGCATCTAAAAAAAGCATTTGATTTTCTGAATCTTCTCTAATTTTTTTACTTTTTCAAATGGACGTGATGTTTGACACAGAGACACAATTTCTCAAAAATTTTCTTTTGGTACTTGTCATTATAAATATTGCCATCATCAGTATTATCAGAAATTTCAACAATTTGTTGATTGAGTAAAAGTATTTGTAAATCAATTAGTAAAATCCCATAGAGTAAAATTGCCGGAAATCGAATTCCTGTATAAGCGCCTATGGGAAATGTAACAAGAAAAAGATAGTATGGTACTCCTGACCAACTCCCAAAATACTCATAAATCATTTTACAAGTCAAAATCCATTCAGCTAGGTCCCCCCAAAGAGGAAGCATTACAAATCCAAAAATTGTAAAACAAGCAAACATGAAATATATTATTAATTGAACTACTGAGTAATTTTTTAGAACTGTTATTTCGACTTTTTTACCAAAGAGATTAATAGGCCAAGCTACAGATTTAAAGGATTTGTAAATTTCTAATATTTCTTTTTCTAATATTATTGAAAAAAACATTGCTGTTATTATCTGAAAAAAAAATTCTTTTTTGTCTTTCCTAAAAGTTTTTACTTACGTAAAATGTAACTATAACAAAACAACCATAACGTAATAACAAATCAACGGAAAAATTCTGAAAGATGTAGTTAACATCAAGTGAGAAAAGTACAGAGTTAATTATTAAAGACACAAAATTGTAAAATTTGGTTATTCTATGATAACCAATATCGATAATAAACCATTTCAACAAGGCGAAAGGATCATGATTTTCCATTTTTTTACTGCAAATGATGTTCTTCATAAACTACACCGTTTTATATATATAAGTAGTCACTTTTAAAAGTTTTATAAAATAAATAGAAAATATGTTTAAGTTTACAAAACAGACATTAAAATAATGTGAGTTGCTTCTAAATTACTTTTTTAAAAAGTTTTTTAAATATTGTACAGGTTGCTACATAGCAACGGAATTCATTTGTTATCGTTAAGAATAGTTACTATGCCAAGGCTTAAAAGTAGCTTTTTTTGTCAAGTTTTTTTTTGTAATGACTGAATCGAATCTGATTGTTAACAGTAAGAGTTTTGCTTTAAATGTGATCTTTATCTATCGCTATGAACTTGATTATTGCGCAAACTTCCCTGGCGTTTGACTTTAACGAAATAGACGGAAATGAAAATGCAAGTGCTATATATACGTATGATGCAAAATAACAATAGTTGTTAAGTGAACAGGTAATTATTTAAATTTTGGTTTTAAGTTGATACAAAACCAAAGTATACGAAACACTCAAATGCACAACCTATAACAAAAAAAATACTAAAGAAGCTAAATAAATATTTGGTTACTTTAATAAGAAACTTCCAGTCTAGTGAAATTCCGGTAGAATTAAAAGCCACATTATTGGTATATTTCATCATAAAAGTCCATAGAATTTTTCACAAAACAATACAATTCCAACAAAGCCACGGTAAATTTGTGAGATCTTAAAATACTCTAAAACGCTAAACACCAATTTAAATATTTTTGTTTGCAATTGTAAACATACTCCTTCAGTATATCCTTGGCCACCATTGCAAAAAAAACCAAAAGATAAAAATTACAAATGACAAAACATACAATTCGAATTTTTGCTATTGTAGACAAGTTTTGCGCAAACTGCAGGCATTTATCAAATTGAGGGAGTCAGTAGTATACTAAAGCAAAGATAATTAGACAGATATTCAGATATTCAGATATCAGATATTATAGATAAGTTTTAGCAGTATTCAGTATTATTTTTGATTTAGTATACTAACTCACGTTTAAAAGAAAAAATGAAGACTGATCGAAGTCAAAACACACAAAATAAAGTAACTTGGCATTGCGTTTGTTACAATTTTAATCATTTTTTTCACAAATCTGTAAATAGTTTTTACATTTTTCAATAAGACTGAATTAGATATTTACTTGTCCATAGCATTGTCTTGTTTGATACAACAAACTAGTTTATTTTTGATTTCTTCTTGATATCGAGAATTTTTTTGAATTAGTAAATTTTCATTAATTTCAGCAAGAAATTCTTTCATAAGTGTTGTTTGTAAATTAAAATGTAATACCAAGTATAATAAAATCTTTGAACAGAATAACATAATAAAGAAATACAGTAAAATAAATAAATAATTAAAAAAAATCTCGCCATTTTCCGAAATATTCTTCATAGGTTTGACCGCAAAGAAACAACTCACTTTGATCACCAAAGACTGGTAAATTAATAATTATAATAATAATAATAATGTTTATTAGTGTTATAGTACAAAGTACTTTACACACGTCAAAATAAAAAATACAGAAATAATTAAGTACAGCATAATGAATGTTTAATCTTACCTACAGATATATACATTTAAAATAAACAAAAAGAATAACTAGAAGAAAGCAAGAAGTAACTCATTGTTTTAATTTTCCATATCACTAAAATCATGTTGTAAGTATTCTTCTATAGTGAAAAAAGCTTTTTTTAATAAATAACTCTTTACAACATTTAAAAATACAGATTCACATTTTTTACGAACATTGGTCGGAAGTATATTATAAAATTTGACACAATAGTAATTAAATCCACATCTGGACTTACTTAAACGAAAATAACTTATTTCATAATTATGACTTCGTGTTGGATATTCATGATATGATTGTAATGTGGAGTGTTGAAGGAATCAATATTTTTAATAAAGTAATCAAAACAATAAATATAATTGTAATAAATATATAAACAAGGAAAAGGTAAGATGTTTAGGAGTTGAAACCATTTTCTGCAATCTTCACGATATCCTAAACAAGCTATAATTCTGACCGCTCTTCTTTGGAGTCGAAATAAGCGATTAACTCCACCAACATGACCCCATAATAGAATACAATATTAAGGTGTGCATGTACAAGAGCAAAATAAGAAGTTCTTAACAACTCGTGAGAGAGAGAATTACTTAATATACGTAATAAATAGATATTTTTACTTATTTTATTTGCTATATAATCAATGTGAAATGTCCATGATAGTGTGTTATCAACATATACCCCAAGAAATTTTGTCGAGTTTTTGATGTCATTATCATCAACTATTTGCTTTAAAGTGAAACAGATTTCTATAGTTTTATCTTTATTTAGGTGTAATTTGTTGTTATGCAACCAATTTTCAATAGACTTAAGATATGAAGAAATATTGTCATCCAGGGTTTGGTTCGAGGATCCAGACAGTCCTACGGTAGTGTCGTCCGCGTACTGAATAATATCCGCATCAGGAGTATAACCGGATAGATCATTTACATAAATATTAAAAAGTATTGGTCCTAATATAGACCCTTGGGGCACACCGTACTGTACTGGTAATTCTTTAGATAATCGTCATTTATACGAGTGACTTGAGAACGATCACTAAGGTACGATAAGAGAAGGTCAGTACTACCAGCATCAAAAGCTTTACTGAGATCTAAGAATAAGGTTTTGTAATACAGCTTGTTTTCAAACGCATTATTAATGTTATTAACAAGTTTAAGGATAGCATGAAACGTGGAAAACCCTTTTCTAAAACCAAATTGACAATTTACAAGTAAATTATTAGATTCGAAAAATTTTGAGATTTGAGCAGTTAAGAGCATCTCAAAGATTTTTGATATAATAGGCAACAAAGAAATTGGTCTATAGTTGTCACTATTCTTAGGATCACCTTTTTTATAAACAGGGATTACTAGAGCTTTTTTTAAACAAGTTGGAAATATGCTTTTATTAATGCATTCATTGATGAGTCTTGTGAGCGGAGTAATTATCAGGTTTTGAATTGATTTGATGACATCCAGATTTAACTCGTATATATCTCTACTTTTAGAATTTGATAAACTGTTTATACAATTTCGTACATCATTTAACGAAACTTCTTTGAAGGAAAAAACATAATTATTTTTCGTGATCTGAGGTGTGGTCATAAAACTTAAAGGATCACAATTTTGTGGTTTAATAGATTCCACTAAATTCTGCACACTATTAGTAAAAGATTCATTCAATTGATCAGGAGATGAAGAGGGGACTGTTGGGTGTTTTTTTGGTTTATTAGAATTAATTAATTTCCACATGGCACTAGGAGAATTATTGTGTTTTCTCAAAAATTTGTCATTTTAGCTTTTTTTATATGAAAATGGTATTTACTTTTAAATTCGTTTAATAATGTTTTATTTTCAGTTGTTTTATTTGAATCATAGAACTCTTTTAAAAAATGTAATGTGTTACACATTTTCCTTAAATCATTATTAAACCAATTTGTATTATGAGAAATAATTTTATTACACGTGCCCTTCTTAAGAGGAAAAGCAATGTAGAAACAGTGCAGCAAATTGTTTATAAACATGGTGAATTTGTTATCAATATCAATATCAGTTCTAATAAAATCCCAATTTAGTTGATCAACAAAGTGATAAAATAATAATTTACCATAGCTAGTGATGGGTCTAAATATTTTTGTGACAGGATTTACTTCTTCTTTTCTAAGATTAATTTTAAGTAATAGGCCAATATGGTCAGATATGCATAAATCTAAAGGTTGTATATTAGCATTAATTGAAGGTAAATTACAATATACATTGTCTATAATATTATTTCCTCTAGTTGGGAAATTAACAAGAGAATGAAGATTAAAGCTTTTTAGAAAATCGGTCAAGATAATAGCTTTTAAGTCATTTACATTAAACTGAACATTAAAATCACCTCCAAAAATAATTTTGCGAGAATTGCATTTGAGTTTGTTGAAGAGCGTATTTAAAGTATTTAAAAACACATCAAAATCACCTAAGGGCGAGCGATAGACTGTTATTATTATTATACTAAAAGAAGCAAAAATTAGACAAATTTTAATCCAATTAATAAACGGTGTGAATTTTTTTTGGATTTTCTCTCGCATTTTTGATTACACACGCCAACAATTTTGACATATAATTTCGCACAATTCTAAAAATTTTTTCTTATATAAAATTGCAGAAAACATTGAATTTATGAACTAAAAAAATCGTTTCAGAAAAGTTACTAAACAGAAAGCAATTTTTTACGTAGAGTTTTGCTAATAATAATACAGTACTGTATCGTGTGACAAGTTCTAAATCAAAATTATTGACGATATAATACATTTCTAGGAAAAAACCTGCTATGTAGAAAGTTAGAACGACAATATTTGAAATCTCCATAATTTTTGTGTAACTCAATTCTATAAATAGTAGTTTTAGGAAAGCGAAAGGGTCATAAAACTCTGAAAAAAATTAATTGTTTGAGAACTTTTTTGCTATTTATCCTACCAGAAGTTTTCATATTTAAATACTGTTTTAGTTTTTTGGATGCCAACTGAAACTACTAGTATTTGTAATAATTTTCTTATTAAGTCATTTTCTACAAAAATTGATTCATGAATAAGTAAAATACAGTAATAGCTGCAGTTATTTGTATTACTTTATTAAATATATTGCCAAATTAAAATAATTAAGTAACATTGTGTGCCCAAAAAAATTTTGCTATCTAGGAATTTGGAAAATTGGTTGTAAAGTTTAGAGAATTTCAGTCCAACAGAGAGCAACGTTAGGCAAAAATTGTGTTCATATTGAGATGCAGATTCAGTTCTCTTTTTTTTAATTTATAGACTTGAATTTTGAAACAAACTTGGCAACAAATTGTAATAATAATAGATGCAAAATAGGATAAATATTTAAAACACTCTAAATTTTTGTAACAAGGTCATTCTGTATATTTAAAAAAACATTTATTTATTATTATTTAAAAGATTTTCTAAGTTGATATAAAACAAAAGCAATAGTTACAGTTTTCTGAAGCATCTAGAATCCAAATAGTGTTAAAAGACAAAAACTCAAAACAAGTACTCACAGAAGAAATTAGTCCATAATTCAGTCTTACTCTAACATAAACAATCTTCTTAGATCGTAATGAGTTAACTAGAAAGCACAGAAAAATTTTGCGGTTTTTGATATTCCAAGAATACCAAGAACAATTCCGAAGAATATCAAAAATAAGACCAGTCTGAAATGTAATATACATAAATAATAAAAAAAAATTGAAACTTACTTCGTTTGAAAGTTGTTGTCCAGCTATACTGCATATAACAACTACCAAATAAGACAAGTAATAAACCCAAAAATACGAATTTTCAAAATTGTGCTCATGGTGTTTATATACTAGAAATGGATTTCGTTTATTTTCTTATCTTTTTTTAATTATTAACTTACATTTAATATAAAGAAAAGGACACTAGTAGAGCAGAGAAGAGATAAAATGACAAAAACTGACAATTCAAATTTGGTAACATTAACCAATTTGTCTGCAATTCTAAAATTTTTAATAAAATTGTCAAAAATAAAAACTCTTCTTAAAAACCTTAATAAATTAGTGTGATGTTGAACACAGAAACACATTTTTTTCCCAATTTCTTTCTGATAGAAGGAATTATGCATTTTTTTGTAATCGTTTAAAAATTCACAATTTTCCGAGATGTTTTCAAGGTAATAATTTAGAAGGTAAATTTGTACTTCAATATGTAAAACGCCATACAAAAATGTAAAACACATTCTAACCCCAGTGTAACATAAATACGGAAATATCGAAAAAACAAATAGTACGGAAAAATACTCCATTTTCCAAAATATTCATCAAAAACACAAATACAGAAAAAAGCTCTCTTTGATCGCCAAAAACTGGCAAGTGAATGACTACAGCGATGCCAATCAATAATCCGATAAGAACATTCCAAAAAATTATCGTTTCTGACTTTTTTTTGATGATTTTTTGAATTTCTTTTGGAGCTTAATCTAACGACCATAATTCTTCTGAAAAGCTTTTATAAACGTCATAAATATCTTCTTCCAAAATTATACAAAAAATCATTACAGCTATAAACTATCAACAAAAAAATTTTTATTTTTGAAAATAATCTATTTACATAACTCATAATAACCAAAAATGTGCCATACCGTGTCAACAATTCAAGACTAAAATAACCAAACAAGTAATAAACTTCGAGTACAAATACAAAAATATTGAAAATCAACGAAAAAATTGTGTAATATTTTGCAATTTTGCTGTAACCAAAATCGATGTATATTTTTTTCAAAATCACAAAATGGTCATTTGTGTCTGAAATAAATTGTAATTAATGGAATTTCGTTGTTTGTTTTACCATTTAGATGCGCAGTAAATGTTGACCCAACCATCATAAAAATGTGACTTTGGATTAATCATTAAACTTGTAAAACAAATTAATAGAAAATTGTGGTTCAAATGGAACATAACAAAATTAATAAAACAATTCATCTAATATTCAAAAATTAATGAAAAAAATTTGTTAGTTACTTCCGAAAGTTTTTTTAAGCAGGAAAATTGACTGCTTGAAGCTTTGGAAAATGACCTTTTGGGAAGAAAATGACTGGAGAAGTAGAGGGGTTACTTCTAGTGTTCGAAAAAGTGTTGAATAGGGAGTTTTGAAAAAGCGAAAAATTGTTGATTTGTTGTATTCAGATAAACATTTATTTTTTAACTAATTATTCAGATGGTAATTCTAACAATGTTTCTTTAAACAAATAGTAAGACTTCATAAATATATTTTTAATTGTAATGGTGCAATAGTTATTTATGTATTGAGGACATAATCAAGGGCCATTAGTGAGGATTATGTCTGTAGTACATATAACGTTTTATTTTATTTTGCATTGTTTTGTTTTTAAAATCAAAACTTTGCAAAAAATTAACGTAAAAATTGCTGGCTTTTTTGTCGTTTCTGGGGATACCATAGTGTTGGCATTAAAAAATTGTATTTATGTACATGTAGAGTGTTGTTTAGTAACTTTGTGCGCCATAAAGATAAAGAATACGCCCTGATTTGCGGGCGTATAAAGAACAAAATAAAATTAGGTAAATTAAAAGGTAGATTGATTTTTAATCTTGTACAACACCAAGGCGTAGGAACAAGATGTTCTAATCATCTAAAAAATTAAATTAATGAAGAAAAATTCATATTACAAAGTTACAGCAGTAGCAAATCTATATTCTATACTGATTCCAGCCATTGATATTTTCATTGGTTTCAGCGAATTTACCATAAAAATTAAAAACACTTTTTTGTTTTTAATATTCCAAATATGCCAAGGACAAGTCATTAATGTATCAAAAATACGACTTGTCTAAAAAAACAAAATTAAAAATTGTATTTATTTTGTGTTGTGATACATTATCACTGATTATTTGACCAGCCTCTGCAAAAAGGCCAACAATTAGAACGTTACAAACTGCTAAAAGAGAGAGCCGAATTTTAAGAATTGTACTTGCAGATTCCAAACTCTAAAAACAGATTTAGGAAAAACACAAATAAGCACACAAATATACATAGACAAAAAAATATAGAATATTGATGGAACCAACAGTGCCAATTACTAGAAAAACAGGCATTGCTAGTTTGACAGGATCAAAAATTCTTTCCAAGCAACTAAAACAGGAATATCACTTTTTTGAATCTTCTGTTTTTTTTTACTTTTTCAAATGGACGTGATGTTTGACACAGAGACACAATTTTTCAAAAATTTTTTTTTGGTACTTGTCATTATAAATATTACTACAATCGTCAGTATCGTCAGAAATTTCAATAATTTGTTGATTAAGTAAAATAATCTGTAAATCGATTTGTAAAATTCCGTAAAGTAAAACCGCCGGTAATCGAATTGATGTATAAAGTCCTATAGGAAAAGTAGCAAAAAAAAGATAGTATGGCACTCTAAACCAACTCCCAAAATAATCATAAATCATTTTACAACTTAAAATGAATTCAGTTTGGTCTCCGCAAACCGGAAGCATTACAAATGCAAAAATTGCAAAAAAAGCAAAAGTTAGAAATATTATTAATTGAATAACTGAGTAATTTTTCAAAATTGTTATTTCGTTGTTTTTACCAAACAAATTGACAGGCCAAGCTTGAGATCTGATTAATTCGTTAATTTCCATTATTTCTTTTTCTAATATTTTTGAAAAATACATTGTTGCTATCATCTGCAAAAAAATTAATTCTTATTCTTCCTGAAAATATTTACTTACGTAAGATGAAACCATAAGAGAACAACCATAACGTAATATCAAGTCCAGAGAAAAATTCTGAAAGACGTAAATAATATCAATAAAGACAATTATAGAGTGAATTATTAAAGACACAAAATTGTAGAATTTGGTTATTTTTTGATAGCCAATATCGATAATAAACCATTTCAATAGTGAAAAAGGATCAGTTTTTTCCATCATTTCTTTACTAGATATGGTGATTTTCACTAATTACAGCATCTTATATAAGAGTCATTTTTAAAAAATTTATAAAATTAATAGAAAAAGAGACAGAGTTTAAAAAAGGGACATTACGGTAATGATTTGTTGACTTAAATATATATTATTTTTAGATTACCCCGTTTTCTAAAAGTTTTTCAATAATTGTACATAGTAATTAGTCAAGCAGTAATTACTGAGAAACGCAGGTGGAGCGTACTTTAAACCAATTTGAAAATTTAAAATTTGTGCAGCATTGTCTTTGCTTTAAAACGCTGCGGAAATGTTTAAAACTACAAAAAAAGTTAAAGGACAAAGTTGTAGCGAATTAGATTTTTTATAATAAATTCGTCTTTCTGAATCGATATTTTTATTAATAAATGTCTTGCAATTTCTTTTGATATTTCTCAGATTTTAGAGCTCAAACAACGATTTACTTATTCGTGATTTCTGGACCCATAACCTGTTAGAGTGAAAAAAGAAAACAGAGCAGTTTAATTCGTCTATTAAACACAACAATACAATTTATATGTATTATTTATATAAATATATAATCAAAAGTCATATAACTAAGTGCGTTAGCCTGTGATATATTTAATATTGACTGACACGTGCACATTCAACTTTAGCGCACATGTATTTTATCAAATAGTTGTTGAACATTTATTGTTTTATGTGATTATTTTAGAATGTAATTATTGTAGAATGTGTTTTAATTGTAATATAATATTGTAATTTTGTCGTTGTAATGTAATGCAATGCAGATTTTTGTTATATGTAATTGTATAAAATTATTTAATTAAAAGTATATTGATCTTTGAACTTGTATAAGACCAAAGCGTAGGAATAACTTGTTTTAACCATCTAAAAAAATTCAATTATTGAAAAAAAAAACACATTTTAGCAACTTACAGAAACAGCAAAATTATATTCTAGAGTGATTCCAGCCATTGACAATTTTCTTGGTTTCAGTGAATTTAACATAAAAATCAGATAAACTTTTTTGTTTTTAATATTCCAAATATACCAAGGACAAGTGATTAAAATATCAAAAATACGATTTGTCTAAAAAATCAAAATAGGAAAATTTTATCTTTAATTTTGACCAACCTCTGAAAAAATACAAATAATTAAATTGTTACAAATTGCTAAAAGAAAAACCCGAATTTAAGAATTGTACTTGCAGATTGTAAACTCTGAAAAATAGATTTAGGAAAAATACAAATAGATAGACAAAATACATAGATAAAAAAATATAAAATACTGATAGAACCAAGTAAAAACAGGCATTGCAAGTTTGACAAGATCAAAAATTCTTTCCAAGCAACTAAAACAAAAATATCAATTTTTGAATCATTTTTATTTTTTTTTACTTTGTTAAATTGACGTGTTGTTTGACACACAGACACAATTTCTCAAAAATTTTTTTTTGGTACTTGTCATTATAAATATTACCATCATTAGTATCACATGAAATTTCAACAATTTGTTGATTGAGTAACAGAATTTGTAAATCTATATTTAAAATCGCATAGAGTAAAATCGCCGGTAGTCTAATCGCTGAATATGTCGCTGTGGGAACAGTAACAAGAAAAAGATAATATGGCACTCTAAACCAACTCCCAAAATAATCAAAAATCATTTTGCAGGTCAAAACCCATTCAGCTAGGTCTCCCCAAAGGGGAAGCATAACAAATCCAAAAATTGTAAAACACGCAAAAATTAAATATAATATTAAATTAATTACTGAGTAATTTTTCAGAATTGTAGTTTCGATTTTTTTACCAAATACATTGATTGGCCAAGCTATAGACTGAAAGGATTCGTAAATTTCCAGTACTTCTTTTTCTAGTATTATTAACAGAAACATTGTTGCTATTAACTAAAAAAAAATCAATTTTTTTGACCTTCCTGAAATTGTTTACTTACGTAAAATGAAACTATAACAAAACAACCATACCGTAAAAACAAATCAACGGAAAAATTCTGAAAGATGTAGATAACATCAAGTGAGAATAATACAGAATGAATTATTAGAGATAGAAAATTGTAATATTTGGTTATTCTGTAGTAACCCAAATCGATAAAAAGCCAATTCAACAGGACAAAAGGATCAGAATTTTCTATCATTTCTTTACTACAAATGGTAAATGCGTACTAACTACATTTTATATAAGTCATTTTTTAAAAATTTATAAAATAAATAAATTAAATATTTAAAAAGAGGCATAACGATAACGATTTATTGACTTAAATGTACATTTCTTCATAACTACCTACTCTTTTATAAGTACTCCAGTATTTTAATAACTGTTGAGCCATTAAAAAGCAATAATTTCTTAAAAACGCAAAGTATAAAAGTTAGTGGAACTTATTTAAAAAAAAAATGAAACTTTAAAATTGGTGTAGCCTTGCCTTTATTGTCAAACGCTATGCAAACGATTAAAGTTACAAATAAATGTTAAAATAAAAATTAGTAGAAAACCAAATTTTGTATAATAAACTACGCGCGGTAATATTTTTATCACTAATAGTTTAGACTTTAGAGACGCTTAAAGAATAAAAAGATTCAACCATACGTTGCAAAAAGAGCTGTCTTTCTAATTTTTCTTCAATTAGAATATCAAAACAATTCTTCTGTCTTCAATCTAATTTTTCTGAATTGATATTTTGATCAATAGATGCTCTGCTATTTCTTTTGGTATTCTACAATTTTTGATTTTGAAAGCCTTATCGAGAGAAATATATCTTGTTTCCGGTGGGCGCCACTGTCGTAGTTTTTCTTGTTCTTTTTCTTTCAGTCATCAATTTTTAAGTTTTATATACATTATATATAATAAACACCAAGCGGCAATACTTTAATCGCTAATAGTTTACACCTAAGAGACGCTTAAAGATAGAATAGATTCACCCAAATGTTACAACGATGTAGTCTTTCTAAATTGATATTTTGATTAGTAGAAGCCCTGCAATTTCTTTTGGTATTCTACAGTTTTTGAATAGGAAAGTCTTATTGAAAAAATAAATCTTGTCATTTTTGGCGATTTCTGGGTTTATGACCGGTTAGGGTGACAAAAAGACCGAAAGCAACTATATTTGTGTATTTAACAAAACTAAGTGCGTCAGTCCGTAATATTGTATTTTATTGACTGGTACACCTAGCGCACATACATGACAAATAGTCGATGGACATTTATTTTTTAAGTAATTATTCTAAATACTTATAGAATGTGTTCTTAAAAAATTAATTAGGTAATATATAATTATTTATTATCAAAAATTAATTATTTAGAAGTAGATTGATCTTTCAACTTGTACAAGATCAAAGCGTAGGAACAACTTGTTTTAATCATCTAAAAATACAAATTATTAAAAAAAATACATTTTACCAACTTACAGAAAGAGCAAAATTATATTCTAGAGTGATTCCAGCCATTGACAATTTTATTGGTTTTAGTGAATTTAACATAAAAATCAGATAAACTTTTTTGTTTTTAATATTCCAAATATACCAAGGACAAGTGATTAAAGTATCAAAAACACGACTAGTCTAAAACATAAATTTAGAAAAATTGTTTTTTTTTGTGTTTTCATACATTATCAGTGATTTTTTGACCGGCTGCTGAATAAACACTAAAAACCAAAATGTTACAAATTGTTAAAAGGAAGAGTCGAATTTTAAGAATTGTACTTGCAGATTGTAAACTCTGAAAAATGCATTTAGAAAAAATACAAATAGAAAAATACAAAAATACAAATGACAAATACATAGATAAAAAAATATAAAATACTGATAGAACCAAGTACACCAATTATTACAAAAACAGGCAAATTGAAAATTTTTTTGAAGCATCTAAAACAAGAATTTTAGTTATTTGAATTTTCCTTATTGTTGTACTTTTGCAAATTGACGTGTTGTTTGACACACAGACACAATTTCTCAAAAATTTTCTTTTGGTACTTGCCATTGTAAAGATTACCATCATCGGTATCACTAGAAATTTCAACAATTTGTTGATTGAGTAAAAGAATTTGTAAATCGATTTTTAAAATCCCATAGAGTAAAATCGCCGGTAACCGAATCCAAGAATATGTCGCTATGAGTAAAGTAAGGAAAAAAAGAAAATATGGTACTCTAAACCAACTCCCAAAGTAATCAAAAATCATTTTGCAGGTCAAAACCCATTCAGCTAAGTCTCCCCAAACGGGAAGCATTACAAATGTAAAAATTGTAAAACAAGCAAAAATTAAATATATTATTAATTGAATTACTGAGTAATTTTTTAGAATTGTAGTTTCGATTTTTTTACCAAACACATTGATAGGCCAAGCTATAAGCTGAAGGGATTTGTTTATTTCCAGTACTTCTTTTTCTAGTGTTATTAATAAAAACATTGTTGCTATAAACTAAAAAAAAACCTTTTCTTGACCTTCTCGAAATTATTTACTTACATAAAATGAAACTATAACAAAACAACCATAACGTAAAAACCAATTAAAGGAAAAATTCTGAAAGATATAGATTACATCAAGTGAGATAAATACAAGCTGAATTATTAAAGACACAAAATTGTAATATTTGGTTATTCTGCAATAACCCAAATCTATAAAAAGCCATTTTAACAGGACAAATGGATCAGAATTTCCCATCATTTCTTTACTACAAATGGTAATCTTTTCCTAATTACAACATTTTATATAAGTCATTTTTAAAAAATTTATAAAATAAATAAAGAGAAAATTTAAAATGGAAACTACAATAACGATGTATTGACTTAAACCTATATTTTCTGGTAATTACCTACTTTTCTTTTAAAGATTTTCAATAACGGTAGAGCTATTGATAGATAGCAACGAGTCAAGTAATAATGTCTTATGGCTTAATTTCAAGTTAAGATAATACCGGTAGTATCTTCGTTTCAATAGAAAATTAATAGAATTCGTGGCTGTGATTGGTTGTTGCCACAGAAAAGTATTAAAATCTGCGATACAACTGTAGTATCTCAACTTGAAATTAGCCCATTGGAAACGAAAAGAATAAAAGTTCTGGGATATATTAAAAAAAAATGAATATTCGGAATTTGTACAGTCTTGGCTTTATTTAAAAACGCTGTGGAAACAATTAAAGCTACAAAAAATGTAAAGAAAAAATTTAATTTTGTATAATTAACTGCGCGCGGCAATAATTTATCTGTAATAATTTCACTTTAGAGACGCTTAAAGAAAAAAAGATTTACCCATACGCTGTCTTAATACTCTAATTTTTGTGGATTGATATTTTGTCCTGCTGTTTATTTTGGTTTTCTACAGTTTTTGACTTGGAAAGAAACCTATCTTGTCATTTTTAACTTACAAGCTCAGTGCTGTTACTTAATTTGCATCATTAGCTATTACCTCGGGTTTCAAACATTCGCCGCTCATGCTCAAGCATCATTTTTGGTTACAGCGACGTGCTGTTATTTCGTTTGACTAGTACTTTTATTTTTGCCAAATTGTTTTATTTTTTAAGTCTCGTAGGTACATACTTGGCAGTTTTAACGACTTTTTCACAAATTCCCTTAATCGTGCTTCACAGGCTTAGAGTTTAGGCAACGATTCATTAGTTTGCAATTTCTGGGCTTATAATCTGTTAGGGTAAAAAAAGACAGAAAGCAACTATATTTGTGTATTTAACTAAACTAAGTCGGTTACTCTGTTATATTACTGACTGACACACGCATACTCAACTGTAGCACACATGCACATTAACAAATAATTGTTGGATATTTATTTTTTTAAGTAATTATTCAGAATAGAATATTTGTTGGATGTGTTCTTAAAAAAATAAGTATATATTTTTAGTTGTAATGGTTGTAATTGTTATCCAAAATCAATTAATTAAAAGTAGATTGATCTTTGAACTTATACAAGACTAAAGCGTAGGAACAACTTGTTCTAATCATCTTAAAAAAATTTAATTATTGAAAAAAAAAATACATGTTACCAACTTACAGAAACAGCAAAATTATATTCTAGAGTGATTCCAGCCAATGAAAATTTCATTTGTTTCAGGGAATTTATCATAAAAATCAAAAATACTTTTTTGTTTTTAATATTCCAAATATACCAAGGACAAGTCGTTAAAGTATCAAAAACACGACTTGTCTAAAAAATAAAATTAGATAAATTGTATTTTTTGTATATTTTAGTACATTATCACTGATTTTTTGACCAGCCTCTGCAAAAAGACCAACAACTAGAACGTTACAAACTGCTAAAAGAGAGAGCCGAATTTTAAGGATTGTACTTGCCGATTGCAAACTCTAAAAAATAAAGTTATGAAAAACACAAAGAAAAATCAAAAATACATAAACAAAAAAATATAGAATATTGATAGAACCAAGGGCTCCAATTACTAGAAAAATAGGCATTGCGAGTTTGACAGATTCAAAAATTTTTCTCATGCATCTGAAACAAGGATTTACTTTCCCCAATCTTGTTTATTATTTATTTTACTTTTTCAAATTGACGTGATGTCTGACACATAGACACAATTTCTCAAAAATTTTCTTTTGGTACTTGTCATTATAAACATTACCATCATAAATATCACCGGAAATTTCAAAAATTTGTTGATTGAGTAAAAGTATCTGTAAATCGATTTGTAAAATCCCATAGAGGAGAACCGCCGGTAATCGAATTGCTGTATAAGCGGATAAAGGAGCAGTAGCAAAATAAATAAAGTATGGCACTCTAAACCAACTTCCAAAATAATCAAAAATCATTTTACAACTCAAAATCCATTCGGCTTGGTCACCCCAAACCGGAAGCATTACAAATGCAAAAATTGTAAAACAAGCAAAAATGAAATATGTATATAACTGAATTACTGAATAATGTTTCAAAATTGTAATTTCGATTTTTTTACCAAAGAAATTTATAGGCCAAGCTACAAATTTGAGTGATTCATAAATTTCCAAAATTTCTTTTTCCAGTATAATTGCGAAAAACATTGTTACTATTAACTGAAAAAAAAAAATCAGTGTTTTCCACCTCCCTGAAATTTTTTACTTACATAAAATGAAACTGTAACAGAGCAACCGTAACGTAATAACAAATCAAGGGAAAAATTCTGAAAAATGTAGATAATATCAAGCAAGAAAATTAGACAGTGAATTATTAAAGACACAAAATTGTAAAATTTTGTTATTCTGTTATAACCCAAATCAATAAAAAGCCATTTCAGCAGTGCAAATGGATCAGAATTTTCCATCATTTTTTAAATTCAAATGATGTTTTTCAGGATTTGCAACTTTTTATATAAGTAGTCGTTTTTAAAAATTTTATAAAGAACATTCAAGTTTACAAAGAGACATTAAGATAATGACATAATGTATACTCTTTCTAAATAAGTTTTTTAAAATGTTTTTTAATAATTGTTGTTATACATCCGTTGCTCCGTAGCAACAAGACATCAATAAAAAAAATTTTTGATGCAACATTGAGATAAATAAACTGGCACCTTTTAGAAGTATCGAGACTTTTCCACAGGATTGAATAAAGCATTGTAAACTCAAATTTCGCGCAATTTTCAACAGCTGAGAAAGAAATTTTAAGTTGGCAGCCGTGCTATGCGCGCCATAAACGAGTTAGTACAAAAAATATGGCCTTATGTGCTGATTTCAAGTTGAGATACTACCGGTAGTATCGCAATTTTTAATACGTTTCCAAAGCAACAACCAATAACAATGAAAGTTTTTAAATTTCCATGGAAACGAAGATACCACCGGTATTATCTCAACTTGAAATCAGGCCATAAATATCGCTTAGTAGTGCCTAAATAACAACAAAAGGACTCTAGAAACTTTTGTTTGTTTAGGAAGGGGATCTCTAGGTTAATGTCAACTCTGATACTTCACCTCAGTGGCGGGGGATGACAAAAATTAAGAATTTTAAATAGCAAAGATTTCTACTCTTGTTTTATTGTTATAATTATTTACAACAACAGTTCATAACTGTACTGCACATGCGCTGTAGCGTTGTTGGAACAAACCTAGCATAACAATGCAAATAACAACAAAAAAAAACTATAAAAAATAAAACTATTACATACAGATGTTTTAGTAAATAAGTATAAAATTTTTATTTAATTTTTGGTTTTGAGTTGATACAAAACTAAAGCATATGAAACAGTCAAATTATTGTATTAGTCATCTAGAAGTATTTGCTAGAAACGTATAAAAAAATAAATAAATTTTGCATAGAGTTCTGCAGACAAAATTGTGCTGTATCTTGTAACAAGCTCTAAATTAAAATTATTAATAATATAATACGTTTCTAGGAAAAAGTCAGCTCTGAAGAAAATTAGAACAGCAATATTTAAAATTTCCATTATTTTTTTGTAACTAAAATCGATAATATTAGTTTTAGAAAAGCAAAAGAACCGTAGAAGTCTGAAAAAAACCAAAAACTTTTTAAACACTTTTTCATTTTTATTTAACTTACCAGAATTTTGTTTTGTCATATTACTTAAATACTGTTTTAGCTGCGAACTGAAAAACTATTTATAAATAATAAATTTGTATTTAGCTATTTTCAACAATTAATTTATAAATAAATAAAATTCTGAAATAGCTGCAATTACTTTTATTACAATGAGTATACGTATAGATGATAAAGAATAGATTATGAAAAAATTAAGAACATTTCTTTATTGATTACACATTTACACTCCATAATGTTGGAAAATAGAACATATTTAAAACAAGAAGGCACACCCAAGGGTGGAGCTTTGCAGCTGAAACCTCCCCCTCCCGGAGATGCATTCAAAAATACACAAAGTTTATTACAGTAATTTTAGTAAAAATTGGTTGAGCCAGTACATATTTTACAGTGAAACCCTCTTTAAAGGTGTGCCATTTGGGCATTTGTATTCAGTAATATAAAAATTAGTAATTCTCAAATAACTAAAAGTTGTGTCCGCTTCAGGCTTCTAGAATTATAAAAACAGAGTCGCTTTTTTCTTTATTAATTTAAAAAGTACATAAAACTTTGGCTTTTAAAATTTATTAAATTACGTTTCTTAGGAAAATTTTGTCTTCGGCAACAATTTAAGCATTGCACTGTTATTAATTCCACAAGAACTACTAAGTGTTTTTATACTTCTGATTATATGTATCTGTTTCAGATTTATTGCAGCTTTTTACGTTTCTAAATTTTAACGTATTAATTAGCCATACTACTTTTCATGTATTTAAATGTAAAATGTTTGTAAATTATTAAATAATTTGTTATTTGTAGCAGAGTTTAGGAAGACTTTATCCGATCCTTTTTGGAGTAAATCAGTCAGAAAATGCCGTAGAATGGTAATGATACTGTGTTATTGATGCGTTTTAATTTGTCAATCTTTATTTACTGTTATTTCTTTTATTTTACGCGTAATGAACAAGTTACTGCAAAAAAACCAGATAAATTCAACAAAAAATTGGTTGAATGAACTTTACATCTGATTTAAATCTTATACAAGTGGGAGTTAATGGAATTGTTTCATATGATGTATATCCAATTGCTGTTAATTGATCTATTTCGAATTAAAATTAGGTCAAAGTTGGTTTGTTGCATTATCATGTTTTAAATTAATACAAGTGCGGGATTAATAATATAAACAATAAAATGTCAGATGAAATTATATTAATCTACTTCGCTTAATTTAATATTTTATGTATATTGTGGCATTTTATGTGGATACTTTAAATTTTAATCAATGATAACGTACTTAAGCTTTTTATAATCTATTTTCAATATTAATTATTGTTGTTAATGTCGTTTTATTGAAAGTCCATCAACATTGTCAACTGTCAAAAAGTATATTGGACAACTCATAAATATTGTTACGGCATGTGCTTGTCAATTCTAAAAGCTGACGCCCTATGAGAAATTTTTTTAAAAATTAAAATGATAAAATTTTAAATAGCTGTATCTTTGCAACTTTCTAGTAGATTTAGCAGATTTTTTTTTTCAGGAGGTAGGATAATGATGTAATTAATCTCCTGGTAAATAGAAGTCTTAAATTATTAGTGATTATTATTATTACAATTTGTTGTCAAGTTTGTTTCAAAATTCAACTCTGTAAACTACAAAAAAACCAGAAATAAATCTACATCACAATATAAACACAATTTTGGGCCAACATTGTTCTCTGTTAGGCTGAAATTTTCTAAATTTTACAACCATTTTTCCAAATTCCTAGAGAGCAAAACTTTTTTGGTCACACAGTTTTACCTAATTATTTTATTTTTTTATTATATTTTTAATTTGACAATATATCTAATAAAGTAATACAAATAACTGCAGCTATTACAGTATTTTACTTATTCATTAATCAATTGTTATAGAATATAACTTAATTGGAAAATTATTTACAAATACTAATACATAGTTTCAGTTGGCATCCAAAAAACTAAAACAATATTTAAATATGAAAGCTTCTGGTAAGTTAAATAGCAAAAAATTCTTAAAAAAATTTTTTTTTCAGAGTTTTATGACCCTTTCGCTTTCCTAAAACTACTATTTATAGATTTGAGTTACCTAAAAATAATGGAAATTTTAAATATTGTTGTTCTAACTTTCTACATAGCAGACTATTTCCTAGAAATGTTTTACATCGTTAATAATTTTAATTTAGGACTCGCCACACGATACAGTACTATATTATCAGCAGAACTTTACGTAAAAAAATACTTTTTGTTTGGTAACTTTTCTGAAACATTTTTTTAGTTCATAAATACAATGTTTTCTGCAATTTTATACAAGAAAAAATTTTTGGAATCGTGCGAAATTATATGTCAAAATTGTTGGCGTATGAAACCAAAAATGCAAGAAAGAATCCGAAAAAAATTCACACCGGTTATTAACTGTATCAAAATTTGTCTAATTTTTGCTTCTTTTACTATAATTATTAGTTTACCAATTTTTGGTGATCAAAGTGAGTTGTTTCTTTGCGGTCAAGTCTATGAAAAATATTTCGGAAAATGGCGAGATTTTTTTTACTTTATATATTTTACTGCAATTCTTTTTTTATGTTACTCTGTTCAAAGATTTTCTTATGCATTTTTATATTTGGCATTACATTTTAATTTACAAACAACACTCATGAAAGAATTTCTTGCTGAAATTAAGGAAGATTTACTAATTCAAAAAAATTCTCGATATCAAGAAGAAATCAAATATAAACTACTTTGCTGTATCAAACAAGACGAAGCTATGGACAAGTAAATACCTAATTCAGTTTTATTTAAAAATAAGAAAAACTCTTTACAGATTTGTGAAAAATATGATTAAAATTATAAAAAACGCATTGCCGTGTTACTTTACTTTCGGTGTTTTGGCTTCAGTCAGTTTTCACTTTTTTATTTTAAACGTGAGTTGGTATACTTAAGCAAAAATAATACTGAATACTGCTAAAACTTATCTGTCTCTGCTACAGACAATTGGAGTACTGTCGTCCTCCTCAAATTTGGAGAAATGACTTACGTTATAAACCTTACAACAAAGGGGCTTGGGACCGAAGTTAAGTAGCTCGCAATAAACTGCACAATAGGCTTAGACCATTAACGAAACCGCTTCGCTGTAATGCACTGCTAATACGATTTAGAAATGCACGCAAACATCTAAAGGACAAAAGTATATCTTGGTCCTTTACTGTGCCGGAACGATTTCAAGTTTTTGCTGTGTAACGTTGCCATATCACGTTTTTAAAATTGAATTTAGTGTAAAAAAATAATATATAGGTCTGCAGAATAAAATAGATTGCATCAGCTTTAAAAATTTTGCAAATGTTACATAATGTTTCTATTTAAAATTGGCTGTTTGATTTTTTTAATCCCCAACTTTGAAGCAAAATAAATTTGACAACTGCGTACACCGGCGCGCGGTGTTGAAAAGAAAGAAACAAAATATATATTTCTGTCACTTGCATGTTGGCGTGTAACTCACGCACAGGAAGGTTAGGAGATTGGCAGTCCATTACAGCGAAGCGGTTTTGTGAATGGTCTAAGACAATAGGTATTTTTCTGGTTATTGAAACAGATGTTTGGGATCAGGTCTCTGCCGGTCTGCCGCAGGTATAAAGTAGGGGTGCACTTTATTGCGGGCGATTTAACTTTGGTCCCAAGCCCCTTTGTTGTAAGATTTATAACTTAAGTCATTTTTTCAAATTTGGAGAGGACGACAGTAATTAGATCTTTTAAAACATCTGCTTTGAGTGCCAAACAAGCAATAAACACTCTGTCCCAAATGCCATTGTTACTATATTTCAATTTAAGTTTAAACTCACTATTATCTTTGCTTTAGTTTACTACTAATTTCTATAATTTGATAAATGATTGCAGTTTGCGCAAAATTTGTCTACAACAGCCAAAATTCGAATTGTATGTTTTGTCATTTGTGATGCTATTCTTCTGGCATTTTTATGTTACTGTGGCCAAGGATATGGTGAAGGGGTATGCATACAGCTGCAAACAAATATATTTAAATTGGTGTTTAGCGTTTTAGAGTATTTCAAGCTCTCACAAATTTACCGTGGTTTTGTTGGAATTGTGAAAATCGGAAAATTTTATGGACTTTTATGATAAAATATACCAGTGATGGAGTTTTTGATTCTGCAGGAATTTTGCTAAATTGGAAGTTATTTGCTAAAGTAATCAAGTATTTGTTTAATTTTTTTTTAGGAATTTTTTTTTGTTATAGGTTGTACAATTGGCTATTTCATATGGTTTAGTCTTACATCAACTTAAAACCAAAAATTAAATAAAAATTTTGTACTCTCTAAACACTCGATACCCCCACACAATTACGTCATTTTGCAGAAAATTTTTATTAAGATGTATATACTGCATTGCCGTCTATTTTGTCAAAGTTAAACGTTACAGATAAATTTGCGCAAGTTCATAGTTGATTGCAAATCAAATTATTATTAACAAACTTTGCACTCCCAAAACAGTAGTCAAAAAAAGCGTAAATGCAATAGAATTTTACTCACTAAAATTTAATGAGTAAATAGCAAAAACCAAACCTGAAAACAACGAGAAGAACAAGAAGGCTTTACATGACAACCTTAAATCTTGGGAAAATGTGCCCAAAATTTCTCGGATACATAATCTCTCCAATTTTAACAGTAGCTAATGCACGGAAATTCCAGTCTATGAAGGCACAAAACGATACGACATCGGTAGCTCAAATTAAGAATTCTCTGAAGCTTGCAGCTCTAGAACGATAATCAATGGTAAATTATGGCTGCATCTCTGAGTTTATTATTATGTTGCAGATATTTTAACTTGGTTAAATTTATACCTAATGTATATACACATTAATATTCATTGATTGTACAAAACTGGTTAATGACTGAAACTAACAAACTTTTCGTCAAATTATGTTTGAATAGATTAGAAGATTACATTAGATTACAGTAGAAAAATTTTTTTGTGATAAAAATAGGAAATAAAACGTTTTCTAATTTAAGGAATGTTTTTACTTCAGTCATTCCCTGACTAGAGAAAAGGCTTAGTTATGGGTTCAAGTCGCTCACGCACTAAAAAACAAAAGAAATTAGATCATTTCATTGGTAATTGAAATTTTTTAAAAGTGTACCTAATTTATTTTTTTAGGATTTAACGAACATTTTGTTTTTATGAAAAAGATCTGTTTCGATTTCACTTATCACAAAATTCCTGAAACATTTAATATTTTTCTAATATTGTTTTATTTGAGTGATATTTTCCTGGAAATATTTTATATAGTCCAACATTACAATATAGATCTAGTGACACGATGTAGCACATTATTGGCTCTGAAACTATATGTAGATTAGTTATGATGAGTATTTAAAATTTATTATTTTTTTTAGACTATTAACACAATGGTTTCTGTTGTAATTTATAAAAAAATATTTATAACATTACATGAAAAAGTAGTTAAAGACAGTTGGGGCCTAGATCTTGTAAAATCAGATTTTCGAAAGCAAATTGAAAAAAAGTTTGCTTCTCTTAGAAATGTCATTCGAGTTTTTTCAAGTCTTATGTTATTTACAGCAATTATTAATTTACCAATTTTTGGCAAACAAGAAGAAATTTTTCTTTGTACAAAAGTCTATGAAGAATATTTTGGAAAATGGGGATTTATTTTCAGTCACATCCATTTTTATTTCTTTCCTTATTTAGTCTATTCCACTATGCGATTCTCTTTAATATTTTTATATTTCATGTTGTATATAAATTTTGAAACTGCACTTATTCAAGAGTATCTTCTGGAAATGGGCGAAATCGTCGAAGATTTTTTTTGGAAATATTTAAAAATTCCTAGATATCAGGAAGAAATCAAAACGAAATTGCATTTTTGTATCAAGAAAGATGTAGATTTAAAAAAATTTATTAAAAAACTTAGTTTAACTGTAACTGATGCTATGCCAGGTTATTTGGCTTTGGGAGTTTTAACTACAATTACCTTCTTTTTCTTTATTTTAAATGTAAGTTGGTATTACTGATCTATAAACACAGTGACAATATTTCTAGTGGGTGACAAATATGAGTTTTATTGTAAAATTACGAATTTTTGGAATGGCCTCATGTGATATTTTTGTTTTAATATTATTTTGTTATTGTGGACAAGGATATACTGATGGGGTAAAAATTTTACGATTTTGAACATTCCAACAAAGCCACGGCTTTCAAAAATTCGATTTGTCTAGAAAATTAAAATAAAAAAAATAAACAAAAGACAAGTTTGTTTATTTTTTTTTATTTTAATTTTCTAGACAAATCGAATTTTTGAAACTTTTAAAAATTTGCCGTGGCTTTGTTGGAATGTTCAAAATCGTAAAATTCTGTTAACATTTATTTTAGCAATAACATGTCTTTTACTTTTGCTGGAATTGTCCTAGACTGGAAACTACTTATAACTGTAAGCACATAATTTATTTATTTTTTTCCTAACTGTTCTTTTTTCAGATTGTTCGGTTATGTTTTTCAAATGCTTTTGTTTTATACAGACTTCGAAAAGCACATTTAAATGATTAATGATATATTCAAAATTATATAGAAGTAGGTACATAATGTAAACACACTAATATATCAATGTCAATTAATTCCTTAAATAAAAAGCTTTTTTTCTTAATTAATTAATTTAATCATAACAATAACTAACACAAGAAACTATAAGTTTTTTTATCAGCCGCTTCTCTTCTTCGGCTCCTTTCTCTAACTCACTAACTCAGTGTCGCCTTAATTCGCAACTGAGATAGCCGATGAGACCGCCACTGTCGCATCAAACAGCTGTTTTTCAAGAGAGTCGCTCATTCTCAAACTTACTTCTGTTTTACGCGATTATTTATCCTTCATGCTTTCACATGTAGCAATGATAAAAACGAAGTAAGAATTGTATTAAATACTAAATTCCGTGTGCCTCAAAATTGTGCTAAAAATAAAGTAAAACAAGTGTGAGAATAACACTGTGTTCATGTTTAAAATACGTTTTTTGTAACAGTTACTTGAAACACAGTGAATTAGTGTTACGTTTTTGGTTGTAAGGATAAAAATTTGTAAGTTTATGGTGATTTATACTAAGTTTTTCAATTGTGCACGTAATATAGGAACTTTTTAGCAATCATCCTACTTCGTTTTTATCACAATAAAACAATTAAAATGCTCAAATAATACAATTTTAATACACATTCACCAGAAATCAGTAAACGACTTTTTTTTGATAGTTTGCATTTGTACCGCGTGGTGCCGTTTAGTCTATCTCAGTCGCCTATAGCTGAAAAAGCATAGAATGTACTTATTTTCTATCTAATTAATAATAATCAATTATGTATTAGCATTTATTTTGTTAATATGATTTTACAAGAAAATTACTAATAATTGTATAATATTATTAACCAAAATTAGAAGAAAAAAATTATCAATAAAATACTTTCACAACGAAATTTGACCTAAACCTGTTATAATGGCCAACTTAAAGAAAAAAATTGAACCTTTAAATGGTAAAACAAATTTAAATGAATTTAATTGAATACGTTTTTTAGATTTGAATGATAGTTTTATTATTTTGAAAAAAGTTTACATTGATTTTGGTTATTCTAAAGTAGTCAAATATTACAATAAATTTGTAATGATTTTTCATTTATGGTGTCTTGTTCTTCAAATTTATTACTTAATTACTCATTTTAGTCTTGATTATTTGACGCGATATAGTACAATTCTTGTGATTTCTATTTACGTAAGTACATATTTTTTTGAAAATCTTATTTTTGATTTCTGGTTTTTAGTTAATAAATGCGATGTTTTTCTGTACATTTTTTGAAAAGACTATCTACAAACTGTATGAACATCTTTGTGAGATTTACTGGTCGTTAGATGAAGCACCTAAAGAATTACAAAATAATATAAATAATAAATCAACAATGATCATTATTTGGAATGTAATTATTGGTCTATTTATTGGCTTTACTATGATTGTTAATTTACCAATTTTTGGTGACCAAAGTGAACTTTTTCTCTGCATACGTGTGTTTGATGAATATTTTGGAAAATTCGCTCTTATTCCTTATTTTTTGTACTTTTCGGGATTTCCATACTTGTGTTATGCTGGTGTTAGACTTGCTTTTACACTTTTGTATGGAGTTTTACATCTTGAAGTACAAATTTTTCTCTTGGAGGATTTTCTTGTGAAAATATCAGAAAGTTCTGCTTTTCTTAACAATTCAAACAATATGTATAACACATTGTATCAGAAACAAATTGAAAAGAAATTGCGTATTTGTGTCAGGCATCATATTAATTTAATACGGTACTGGTTTATACAGGGTCTCATACTTTCGAAATCTAGTAGATATAAAACTGTCTTATTTACTTTAGCTTGCAATATACTAATTTAATTATGTACTTCTAGTCTTTAACATACATTTTCTCAAAGTTTTTGAGTTTTTTGGAAGTCTGGGACACCCTATATGTACACTGCTCCAATAAATTAACGCACCACTTGAATTTTTTTGAAAATTGAAAATGTATTCGACCAATTGGTACAAAATTAAGAAAAATTTAACAAAAACATTTGTTTAAAGTAAATTAATATCTAATGTGTCCAAATATAGAAAAACAAACCGAAAACAAAATTTTATTAAAGTTACGCCGTTATAAAAGTTACAGAAAACATCTTAATATCGCGTATTTCCACCTCTACTTTGAATAACCGCTGCACATCTTCGTTCCATACTCAAAATTAACGAACTTATGTCTTCTTGATTTAAGTTATTCCAAATTTCATTTAGTTGAGGACCTACCTCTTGAAGATGGACAGGAAGATGTGGAAGATTTTTTAAACGTTTCCCGAGAATGTCCCAAACATGCTCAATAGGATTCAGGTCAGGGCTTCGAGCTGGCCAATCCAAAACATTGAATTCTGCCTCATTCAAGTAACCTTTAACAATTCGGGCAGTGTGGGGTTTTGCGTTATCTTGCATTAACACAAAATTTGGACCAATATAAGGGGCATATGGTACGACATGCTCTTCAAGAATGTCTGTTATGTAACGGTCCGCATTTATAGAGCCATTATTTACAACCACTAACTCCGTGTGAGCTTGTAAGGAAATACCACCCCAAACCATTACTGAGCCTCCACCAAACAATGTGGTATTCTGAATGTTGTTACACTGTGCGTACCGCTCATTTGGTCTACGATACACACGAACACGTCTATCGCAATTGTAAAGGCAAAATTTTGACTCATCTGTAAAAAGAACAGACTCCCAATCCTCTCTTTGCCAATTTATGTGCTCTCTAGCAAATTCTAATCGGGCTCTGCGGTGTTCTGCAGTCAATGCAGGACCACGAGCAGGAATATGGGGTGTTAAATTATCCTCCTTAAGTCTTTTTCTAACAATTTCGGCACTGATTTGAATTCCTTCTACGTCACAGAACTCAGTTTGTAGCTTCCTGGCGGTTACAAAGCGTTCCCTTAGCGCAGATATTCTTAAAAATCTATCCTGGATAGGAGTGGTTTTCCTTTTTCTTCCTTGCCCAGGTCTTCTGAGGTGACTTCCTGTCTCTCTGTACCTTTGTATCATACGCGAAACTGACGTATGAGATACACCAAACCTTTCACCAATTCTTCTGTAGCTCCATCCTTCCTCCAACAAAACCACAGCTTGGGCGCATTCTTCTCGAGTCAAATTCCTCATAATGTTTTTATTATTCTTTCAAATGATTAAAACTATCCACAGAACGGCAAATTCAAATAACAATAAAACGAAATTACAAATTAACACAATTTAAAAATGAAAATTATTTTTAAATTTTTGCTTAAAAAACTATTAAACTCAAATTTTTGACTTTAATGTCAAAACTTTTATTACAATGGGTAACTAGATTATAGCTTGATTAAACCTTCTCAACCAAAGTTGTCAAATGTACATAGTTTTAATTTTTTTACTTTATTTTCAAGTGGTGCGTTAATTTCTTGGAGCAGTGTATTTAAATTATTTTAAATTATTTTATTTTAAAAATTAGAAACAAATGATTTTTTAGGTTTGTGTCAAATTTGGTCAATGCTATAAAACCTGCAATGCCTTGTTTTTTTCCTTTAGCTCTTTCCGTGTCAGTTCCTGTTCTTTTCTTTGTCTTAAATGTAAGTTTAATAACAATAATAATATCATTATTACTTAAAAAAATTTAGTATATAAATAGTATGAGTACAATTTTAAAACTTCGAATTTGTGGATTTAGTGGTTGCATCATTTTAATGATAACAATTTTTAGTGCAGCCGGTCAAGAAGTTATAAACAAAGTAAGTTTAAATTTGAAAAATTTCATTATTATAAATAAAACTTTTAATTTCAGACTTCTTTTATTTTTGAGATTCTTTGTGTTTGCTCTTGGTATGATTGGAATGTGAAAAATCGTAAAATTTTTCTTTGTTTTTTAATAAATTCATTACAACCGAAAAAAATTGTTTATGCTGGAATATGTCTCGATTACAGTTTTCTGTTATTAGTAAGTTGTATAATTTTGTGACTAATTAAAGAAAAAATGTTTTAGATGATTCAAAAAACATTATCTAATGCCGTTGTTTTATACCAACTTAGAAAATCTTATAAATAATACAACTAATTAAAAATGTTCAGAGAGGTAATTTTTTGTGAGTAACTTAGAGATACATCTTGACTTATTACAAGAGTTTACAGTGTTTTAAGTAAAATTACCTGTTAAAAACTATATTGTCAATTTTTTTAAGAAGATTAGCTTTAGAATGATGTTTGAAAAATTTTAATGTAGAATATATAATGTAGTTTTTGGAGCACTTTATTTATTTAAGTTTCTTAAAGCTGATAAAGTCAGTCATTTTCGTAGCTTTTTAATAAAGCTTTTTCCATTGGTTAACGACTTTATTATTTAAAACATCTTAGTCTAGCTTCTTGAAGTGGATAAAACAGTAGAAGAAAAGTTGCGATTATCAAATTGCCACAATAAAATGACCTTTTAGTTCTTTGAAATTATCACCATAGAATGTTTTTGTGGCTTATTTAACTTTCTTGAAGTGGATAAATCCAGTTAATTACATCGTCTTTATTTAAATATTTGGAAGTGGATAAAGCTATTCATTTACGTTGCTTCTTATTTAAGCTTCTTGAAGTTGATAAAGTCAGTCATTTTCACAGCTTTTTAATCAAGACTTCTTTCATTGGATAACAACTGTCTTATTTATGACATCTTATTCTAACTTTTTGGAGTGGATAAACCTGGTTATTAAAGAATCTTAAATAATTAAGACAGTCGAAGAAGATTTGTAACTATTAAATTGCCACAATAAAATGACTTTTCAGAATTCAGTCCTTTGAAATTATCACCATAGAATGTTTTTGTGGCTTATTTAACTTTCTTGCAGTGGATGAAAAAAGTTAATTACATCGTCTTTATTTAAATATCTGGAAGTAGATAAAGCTAGTCATTTTCCTAGCGTCTTATTTAAGCTTCTTCAAGTTGATAAAGTCAGTCATTTTCACAACTTTAATCAAGACTTCTTTCATTAGATAATGACTGTCTTAGTTATGACATCTTATTCTAACCTTTGGAGTAGATAAAGCTGGTTATTAAAGAATCTTAAATAATTAAAACAGTCAAGAAGATTTGCTACTATTTAAATTGCCACAATAAAATGGCCTTACAGTTTTTTGAAATTATTACCATAGAATGTTTTTTGTGACTTTTTAACTTTTTGGAAGTAGATAAAACCAGTTAATTACATTATTTTTATTACAATATCTGGAAGTGAATAAAGCTAGTCATTTTCGTAGTCTTATTTAAGCTTCTATAATTATTTTCGTGCATTGACATTTCAGCATTTTGCAGTGGATAAAGACTGTCGTATTTATATGACATCTTATATGATATCTATTAAAAATCTTTTTGTTTCTTGAAATTATCAAAAATAGCACGTTTTTGTGGTGGCTTTTTAAACTTCTAGAAATGGATAAAGCCAATCAATTTCATGATTTCTTAATATGGATGAAGCTAGTCACTTTTATTGCTTTTTATTTTAGTTTATTTAAGTTTATAAATTATTCTTGTGTTTTTTTAAACAAAGTTTTTTTCATTGGATAATGACTATCATCTTAGAGTGGATAAATGCGGTCATTTAACAATTAATTGTTGGGAAATAAGAAAAGCATTTGCGAGGATTTACACTATTAACTTGTCATAATAAAACGACCATTTCTTTTTTGAAATTAAGACAATGCAAGGTTTTTTGTGGCTTTATTAAGTTTATTGAAGTGGATAAAGATAGTTTTTTTAGTGGTTTCTATTTTAACTTTTGCAGTAGATAAAGACTGTCATTTTTGTGATGTATTCTTTAAGCTTCTTGAGGTGGATAACGCCGGACAATAAAAAACCTTATATTATAATTAAGACACTGGAAGAAAATGAAAGAGGAGTTTACCTTATATTATAATTAAGACACTGGAAGAAAATGAAAGAGGAGTTTACGACTATTAAACCGTAGCAATAAAACGATTTTTCGGTATTTTGAAATTATCACAGTATTTTTCTTTTAATCCGACAATATTTTTTAATTGTTTTCAAACTATTTTCTCGATAAATTATACTTTTTTTAATAAGAAAAAAATTAACATTTGTATTATGTTGGAATTTAGTATTGAATTGAGGAAAATAGGAAAATGGCGATCTATTACGTTCAAATTACAAACAATTCGACGGCGTCATCTAGTGGATATGGTAAATTCTGCAATTTTTTATTTTTGTATTTTTTTATTGACTTGAATAAATTAAAAATTGCGTGTCAACCCTCATAACACACGCGTGTATATTAAGTTGCATACATACACGCACTGCTATAATTTAAAAATCTTGTTATTTTACAACCAGTTCAAATTCCTCCGGTCATTGCCTTTTATCTAATCAATAAAATGCATTAGAGTGCATTAATAATTATTGTTTCCATACAGAAATATAATTTTTGTTGATAATTATAAAAATTTATTTTTTATTTTAAACATTTTTTTTTTGTTTTTTTATATCTTTCCTCAACTTTGCTAATTAACAAATCCAATATCCCAAAATTTCTAGTGGTATAAACATTATCTCGCAACAAACTAATCAATACTAATTAACACGCGTTTGAGATACGTCAATATAATACATTAACAATCCCTGTTAATTAATTTTTTTTCTCTGGAATTTCGCCAAAATACGTAATCAGTTGCGCATTGAAAACCTAAACAAAATGTCTCTTCGCAAAAAGTTAATTAGACTTTGATATTAGCCCTAAAAATAAGAATATTGATTTTGGCAACGGGACGTTGTTTAGCCACTGACTGTATGTACATACACGTGTAATCACATGTGGTAATCACTGATAATATATTTAACGCAACACACAATACATCCCCCAAAAAATGTGCGTCTCTGCTAAATTACAATTAATTTTAATTGCAATTAATATTATGTCACCGACCGGATTGTTATGCAATTAATTAATTTATGAGTGAGCGCAATGTTTTCCTTTTTGCAGCAGTGCACTTGGTTCAGGTTGCCATGGGCACTGTCTGAGACACAGGGCCGGAATAGGGAACAATCAATATTTTGTAGTTTATTCGCTAAATTTGATTTTTTATAGTTTGTCTAAAAATGTCTCAATTTTATGGTGCAATAGAGATAATTCACTTTTTGAGCTTTTAGCGATAAAGAAACTGCAGCCTTTTCAAGGTTGCTTCAGTGATAATAGCGCACACTTATCTTTATAATAACCCGTATTAAATCTCTTGTAAATTAGTTTGTAAGTCAAAATCATAAAATTCAAGCATTTCTAGACAAATTATAGCTACAACTGTTGTACGGTAAACAAGTTTGCATTGAGAAAATCTGGTTCAACGACATACTTTTCAATTACGAGATTGCAACAAACAGTCGAAGAAATTTTATTGAGTTTCGTTGTAAAAAACCGTTGAGTTATTTATTTACTTCACAAATAAGTTAATAACAATATTAAATAAACATTTAAGTGTTTTTTATTTGCGTTAATACTTTAAAGAATTAGTTTTTTAAGTACTTTTATCTTAATTGTTTGGAAATTTTAAAATTTGTGGCGATAATGCAAAATACGCAGTTGCGTTTTAAAATCTCAAACAGCTACTCAGTGGACACTTCTAACCGTCTCCCTTGCTACAACACTGTAAAAATTGCAGCTTGACAACATACATCTGGAAAAAAAATGTCGTGTTCGGCTTCCAACATTAGAAAAAATATCCCTTTTGTATCAATTAATTTAAAAATTAGTAAAAACATCGAGAGGCTTCCAAAATTGGTAAACTAAGGTCTCCGGTTCCATATATTAAAAAAGTATGGCACACTTGTATTCAGTAATATAGAAATTACTAATTAGTAAATATCTCTGGGGCTTCTAGAATTAGTAAAATGTTACCCTCGGCTTCCAACAGTAAGTAAATTGTCGCTTTTGTATTAAGTAATTTGAAAATTAGTGAAATGTCGCTTTATTTATTAATTTAAAAATTAGTACTGATTATCTCCGGCAATTAAAATTAGTAAATTACAGCTTCAGGCTTCCTAAAACTAAACGAACAATGTCGTTTGTGTCGTCGTTTGTGTCTTTATTCAATGCAGAGTTCTTAAGAAACATTATTTTTGGTTTCCGAAAGTACTAAAATTACAAAATTACTAAATTTCGCCTCCAATCTTTAACATGAAAAAGAAATATTACTTTTTTGTAAATTAATTTAAAAATTAGTAAAAATTATTATCTTTTGCTTCTCAAATATGTAAAATTACAGTCTTGTATACAGTAATTTATAAATTAACATTTAATTACTAATTACCTCTACGACTTCTAAAGTTCGTAAAATGTTACCTTTGACTTCCAGTATTAGGAAAATTATGGCTTTTGTAATAGTTATTTTCAGAATTAGCAAAATGTTGCTTCCGGTTCTCAATATTAGACGTCGCTTTTGTAATTATTTATTTAAAAATTAGTAAAAATTATCGCCGGTTTTTAAAATTAGTAAAATATCGTTTCCAGTTTTTCAAATTGCCGTAAATGCTTTTTTTTATTTAAAAATTGATAAAATATATGTTATATAATTTCCAAACTTACTAAAATTGCTTATCCGAATTTTAAAATTAGTAAACTGTTGCCTCCGGCTCCCGTTGTTGTACAAGAATGTTGATGTATTGAGCAGTTGCGCGTTCAAAGGGAGGAGCTTTTAAGCTTTTATTAATTTAAAAGTCAGAAAAGAAATTTCAAAATAGGATAAAATATTGTAAAAAATTGGATTTATTAAAATAAAAATTTGTGAAAAGATGTTACCTCGAGCTTATTCCAAACCTAAATAAAGACAAAGTCATAAGTGCTTTTAATGAATTAAGGTTTCTGGCTTCTGAAATTAGTAAAATAACGACGACAGGTTTCAATTTTAATAAATGTTGCTGTCAGCTTCTAATATGAAATAATACCTATCCCTTTGTACTTATTAATTTAAAAATTAAATACAGTAAATTAAAATTAATAATTAGACATCTCGGCAGCTTCTAAAATTAGTAAAGTATCACCTCTGGTCCTCATCTTGTACGTCACTGTTGTATTTATTAATTTAAAAATTAATTAAAATTAGTAAAATATGACTTCCGTCTACTAAAATTGCCGCTTTTGTCTTTATTAATTAAAAAATTGATAAGAAATATTTTGTCTAGTTTATAAAGTTTCTCCGAACATCAAATTTAGTAAATCGCCGCCTCTCGATATTGGAAAAGAATGTTGCAGTTGTATTTTACAAGAGCGCCCTCAAGGAAGGAGAGCTTTGCTTTATTTATTAATTTAAAATTTAGTAAAGAAAATTCAACTCTAGGTTCTAAAATTAGTAAATAGTGCCTCTTCAAACTGCAAAATTAGTAAACTGTCGTCTCCGTCTCTCAATATTGGAAAGAACTGTCACTGTCGTATTTAGCAGGAGCGCACTCAAAGGCAGGAAGCTTTGTATTATTTATTAATTTAAAAGTTAGTGAAGAAATTTTTTCTGCATTTTCTAAAATTTGTAAAATTACTTGTTGAAACTTCAAAATTAGTAAACTGTCGCTTCCATATCTTACAACTGGAAAAGACTGTCACTGTCGTACTCAGCAGGAGCGTATTCAAGAAGGGAGCTTCGTATTTATTACTTATTAATTTAAAGATTAGTAAAAAAACATTATGTCCAGTTTCTTCTAAAATTAGTAAAATTGCCTCTTCAAACTTAAAATAACTAAACTTTTGTCTCCGGCTCTCAATACTGGAAAAGAACGTCTTTGCCGTATTTAGCAGGAGCACACTCAAGTGAGGGAGCTTTATATTATTAATTTATTGTATTAATTTTATCTTCAGTTTCTAAAATTATTAAACATCGCCACCGGCCTCCAGTATTAGAAAAAATGGCGCTTTTGGATTTATTAATCTAAAAATTAGAAAAAAAAAATTCTGGTCTCTAAAATTGAAACGATTACAAGTTCAACTCCCAGTATTTGAAAAATTAGCAATAATTTACTAATTTTAAAAGCCAAAGATACTATTTTCACTAATTTCTGAATTAATAAATCAAAAGTGACATTTTTGAAATAGTGAGAGCTAGTATCTGGCAATAGTTTACTAATATTTAAGTCTGGACAGGTTATTTTACGAATTTTATAATATTTTTTTAATTAATTTTTAAATCAATAAAGACCAACGTCAATTTTTCTAGTATTAGGAGCCGGAGGCGACAATATACAAATTTTTAAATTACTGAATACCAGTGGCAGGTTTTTGAGCAGGGTTTAATTCCCATTTTTTTTGAGGTCTTCAATTTTAAAGTTCTACTATTGGGCGCTCTCTGGCCTATTACATAAAAAACAAACAAGAAAACATATTTAAAAAAATGTATATAAAATTTAGGAATAAAAGGAATATTCTTCTAGTTTTAAAACTCTTGTTTTAAGCCGGTCGCAAACCAAAAATTTCTTCAAAAATCCTTTCTTCGATCCGGTCTGGGTGTCCTCGCTCCGTCTCTGCCCTCCACGAGCAATTGTAAAGTCCGCCTGGCGACGTGTACCGTTCGATTCTCTCAACCTCACCGAAAGTAGAGTCAGTTAGTGAAGAGACCGCGAATGAGGCAATTCGCGATAATATGCGCTGCCTTCGGCTCTTCATCTCTCAATAAAAAAATCTCAATTAGAAAAATGTGTTAGAAAGCGGTAATGTTGTGTTTCGTACAAGGCTTCGAGGAAAGGGACGATGGCAAGGAAAAGAAATTGCAAATAGTGAAAAACCGTTTTTTGAAAAAATCACGGTGAGTTAAACGCCAACGAGCAATTTCGAGTTATTGCAAAAAAAACGGAACTCAAATCCCGTTTCTTATGTCATCTGGTTAAATAAAACTGGCCTCGTTTTCAAGATTTTTCAGACCATATGTGTTATGAGAAAGTTGAATGTTCTTACGTCAACAGTTTTTGTCTTCTTCATCTTGGTTTCTAATCTACAAGCTGCAATTGCCAAATTCTATTGCTAAATTTCCTGAAAGATTTCATTAACACATTATTTTGCTAATTAGCACTTTTCATGATTTTTTTTGAAATAACTAAGTACTGTTACGAAGTAATGATTTAATAATTTGTTATGTACAAGAAGAACTAACAATTATAACGCTCACTCGTTACTTTATCTGCCGTTTCTTGGGGCAGATAAAGTAGTCTTTTAACTAAGTCTAGTATAAAACAGCGAAAACTAGTAAAAGTTCCTACACTGTGTAGAGACTATTTTATTTTTTGTGTGCATGAAAGAGAGAAAATTATTAAACTATATCGAGTCAAAATTGAGCTCCAAATAGACCAAGAAGAGCCTTTTTTAAAAAAATGACTCTAATTTATCAAAAATTAAAAAAAAGCCGGGTTTTATCAAACAGTTGTTAATAGTTTAACTAATATATTATATACAAAAAGAACTAACTATAACTCCCACTTATTACTTTATCTGCCGGTTTTCCGGCAGATAAAATAAGTCTATAAGACTAACCTGAGAACTAACTTAAAATAAGTAAAAGTTACTGCAGTGTGTAGAGACTAAAATATTTTAATTTTTTGTGTACAAAAAGAGAGAAAGAATTTGGCTTCTAACAGAGCAAGAGCTTTTTTTTTTTTAAACAAAATGGCATCTGTTTTATCAATAAATAACTAAATAAACAAAGTCGTATTCTATCAAACTGTTATTAACAACTATAATCCCCACTCGTTGCTTTCTCTGCCGTTTTTCCGGCAGATAAAGTAAGTTTATTTACAATAATATTTTAGTATAATTTCGCTTGAAAAATTGAATTTAATTAATATTTAGGAATAGATTTTTTATGAATAAATATGGGAAAACAAATCCGATATTAAGGATTGGAAATTTTGTGCTATTTTTTTATGCATAATACGGGATTAGAAAATAAAAAATATTTTTTAATTCAGATGTTAAGATTAAAAATTTGTATTTCATCTTTAAATCGGTTAATATGGAATTAAAATTAAACAAATATTTTTAAAATTAAAAAAAAATTAAAATTAAATTTTTTAAGCTATTTAGTATTTTTAAACATTAATCAATTAATTATCACTAACATTTTCTTTTTTACTGTGTACTTCCACTTATGTTAATCTTGTAAAACTGTTTTTTTTAATTACTCTTACAATTTTCGTGTATGCATTAAGTAATTTTTTTTTTTGAAAATGTCATTTGTGGCTCCCAATTTTAATAAACCTGTCATCTGCAGTTTCTAATTGTATTACAAAGACTGTCGTCTGCTCTTTTTAATTGTTCTTAAAGAAAAATTGAAAGTTATAAGAATAAAATTGCGTTCAATAATGGCCAAAATATACTGGTGTTAAATGCAAATAGAATAAAAATCTCAGGGAAAATAACTCACCTTAATTTTAGTAATTAATAAACATAAGGAACAAGAAAACATGTCGTGTTTTGAATATTATATTTTAATAGGTTTCGACAAAATTACATCGAGAATTAAGTCATTACTATCATTTTTTTAATTATTTTTAATTGAAAAAACAACTGTATTAATTTCCAAACATTTTTTTCTCTTTTAATTTGTTTACAATTTGTTGTTTATGTTTTATTTTTACTAGAGAGAAACCATTAACAGTTGGAAGTTTGAACTACACATTTGTGATTGGTTGATTTAAAAAATTAACCAATCACAAGTGAGTATTTTCAGTTTCTAAAGACTACTGGTTTTTCTCTGGTAAAAAAAAGATTTTAATTTTCTTTGTATATACAGAAGGTTTACTAAAAATGGATTTTTAGTGTGCTATAGAATTAGGAATTAAATCTTTTGCATGTTTTTAATTAACTGATCCAATAACTTTTCAAAATGAAACTTGAATTTTTAAACAAAAAAATATTACAATAATCATTTCCTGATAAAATTTGTAGATTAAAGTTGCAGCAATTTCCTGGTGAATTTACGTCACCCGAAGAATTATATAAAATAGGATTTTAATCAATACATAATCAAAACTTAATTTTCTTTTATCGTTTAGAAAAAAAGTTAATTAAAGGCGCCAAAATTTAAATAATAACGTTTATTTTGGTTTGTTTCATCAACTGTCAGTGTCAGATGTATAATCCGGTTGTTTTTGTCTTGTCATGTCTGTCAAATAGCAATTACCTAACATCGTTTATTGTCAAAGTGTCTTAACTGCTTTTATTCAGTTATGGAGACACAATAAAGCCTAAATTACTGAGTTTAGACAACAACCCGCACTTTGCTATTTTAAAACATTCTAAACAATTTTAAACAAGTGATTAATTTTTAAAACTCTGTTTAATCCAATCCTTACATGAAAATGTTTACTTTTTTTGCTATAATGATAGATTTAACGACTAAATATTATTTCGTAAGAGTAATTTTAATGTTAACATGAATTATGAGCACATGTCTGTTATTTTCGTCTGTTTTATTATCGTTTTTTAAATAAAATGCAGAACAGACCGTGTTTCTGTTGTCTGAAATTGTTATCTAAAGTTAACAATTCTTATCACTGTTATCAGAATGTTTCCTGTCTGCTTTCATTCATGTAACACATTTTATTACGTTTAGAACGGTGAACAGTTGTTTAATGCACTTCCGGTTAAAAAGAAATTATAAAACAGCTGGTTTTGCACAAAGATGTCTTAGACACAGTTCTTTGTTTAACAGCCAGTTAAAGGTTAATGAATTATTTACGACCTACGTTATTATTTAAATTTAAGCAGATGGACTTGCTTTGAACATACGTCAATGCCAAAAAATAGTCCTTCAAAACCTTGATAAGAAAAAGCGTGCAAAATGTGACGAAAAGGCTATCAGTTTTTGATAAATTGAAGGTTTTTTTTTGAACTTTGAACCGATATTATAAACAATGAAATGTCACAAGTTTATTGTAAACACAATTTTTGCTTGCTTTTCCTGTTTTATCTTTTTTTTGTGCTTACAAATTTGATAGCCCAATGAACTCTATAACTACATAACAAACACTGTTTTGTTATGTATCATGTGTCTAAATAAATTTCTAGTCTACAGCGTTTTGAGAAACCATAGAGTATAATTTTAGTAAACGACTAAATTTCAAAAAAATCAATAATAGATAAATGTGATGGGAGGTGTCAACAACCGAGTAAATGAACAAGTTTTACTAGGTATTTATTTGCACACAGGAATTATTACATTTTTGGAAGGATATCAGCGCCATTTTGAATTTTAAAATTTTGAATTACGCAATAATTGTTGTTTGCAACACTTTGTTATGAAAAATATGATAAAAACTGGTTTTACCTGCAGAATTATTTAAATTTTAGTTAATTATTGTCAAAGTCTTCGCGGATCTCATTTGTAAATCTCTTGTCCTTGTATTATCCAATTAAAAAAAGTTTTATTTGATTGTGATAAAAAATTGAATAATTACGTTTATAATTAATTCATTTTTCCAATAAAGTATCGATTATCGGAATTGGCGTTGAATTAAAACACGTGGTGGAATAGCGAAAAAAAGTAAATAAACACTCTATAATTAGAGAATTTTAAACATTTTAATGAATTCTTTTTTGTGAATTGACAATTCCTAATCGTCTTTTGTTGTATCAGAATTCCATTAAATAAATTGAGCGAATAGATATCGAGAAATTGCGGTCAGAAATGTTATTGTTTTCCGTTTAATTTATATAAAAGTGTCATTGAGGCTATTCGATATATCTTTATGTATTAAATAGGTCAGTCGGGTTTTTTATTTGATGATTGGTAATGGAAAACTGTTTAGTTGGCCTCACTTGTCAATGTTTAGAAAAACACTACTTAAAAATAAATTTGGCGGCGCAATTGGAAGTTTTTAATTCATTTAACCTCACTTTTTAATTCCAAAACACAATAAATAATGATAAAAAAAGTCCAACTTTTTTTTTGTTATTAATAATTTTTTTCTCTGGAGTCCTTGCTATTTTATTTAATAAACACAATATAAACATTTTCGTCGCGGTGACCTGGGGGTCGGTCTCGAGGCGGGATAGATTGCCAGCTACTTCAGAGAATCGGAATTTGGGCAGGTGGTGACTATCGTCAGATATGCTGACCTGGATATGCCAGAGGAGCTCTCCTTGTCGTGGTATATACTAGAATATATACTTTTTCTATGAGAAATAGAAGGAGTGACTTAAGTCGTAAATTATTTTTTGAAAGACGTCCTACTGAAGCTATCAGTAGTATTACGATTTACGACATCTCCAATATCGTACTTGGTAAAACCAACAACATACATCTGGCTTTTTTGGGAGGAAACAGAGAATTATATTTCTACCTGCTTTGTATTTATAATTTTGTTATTTGTAACTGGATTTTGAAAATATACATTTACAATTACAGCAGTGTCATTATTTCTGTAAAAGAGTGTACATATCTCCTTTAGATTTCAGTATTATGACAACGACAAATGATCAACGAAACAAACGCAATAACCCAAAATGATTATTATTTTTAAATTTACTATAAAAACTCTAAACAATTCTTCTTATTCAAAGATGGTACCATTAATTCTGTTAAAGAGAGTACATATCTCTTTAGATTTCAGTAGTTAAGCTTTGTACAATTGACTGCAAAATTAATGTTCAAATGATCAACGAAAATCGTAATAATCCAAAATGATTATTATTTGTAAATACATTATGAAACCCTCTTAACAAATTGTTCCTATTCAAAGATGGCGTTACAAGAAAAGCGAGTTTTTTGTTTTTTGTTCTCTTTCATTAAACTATAATTACAGAGATGATGTTTTTGTTCTTTTCGGAGAATTTATACAAGTTGACGTCCAAACAGGAAGTCTAAAACTGTATTTAGGTTATTATATAATTATAATTTGCTATTTTTGCTTTAATTTAATCAGAAATTTTTTAATTAACTGAAATAGGTCGTCACGAATGGCGCGAAATTTAAAAATTTCAATTTATTATATCAATTTTTCTACGAAACGATAAGCCAACTCTAAAACTGAATTTAGGTTACTCACTTATTTTCCCAAAATCCCACACTATTTATATTTCTCCAAAAATCTGAAATTATATCCGTTTTTGTTAGGTTAACGTCCGCAAATTAATTACTTTAGGCGAATTAATTTAAAATTAGCTCTAGTAATCTAAAAATAAATATGTATTTGGGTGACGCTATGAAAATAAGAAAGTCTCAAGTGAAAACTCCTAGTTTATAATTGATCAAACTACGTGTGAAAATAGAAATACTCTCATTATTCCCTACAAATATGAAATCAGCTGATTTAAATATCGAAGCCAGACTCCTAAATATACACTCACAAATCTGAAGAACTCAGTCTCGTGTTTTTCTTCATTGGCTCAACTTCAACAATTTACGTGACGATCTTTTTTTTTAATTCTCAAACTGGAGCTAATCAAAGTGATAATAACTAAACGTTGTAAAACGAAAACAAAGTAAGTTTTTATGAATGAATTGACAATCACGCAATTCAATAGACTTTGCGTGACATCGCCACTTTGTTTGGGTTTGTACTAGGGGTAAAAATACCATGCCGTCCGGTTCAAACTGGGTAAAAAGTGACGCATTTTTTGACAGGACATTTTTGGTGGAAGTGCTTCGACCTTTATTATAACGGTGCAACAAAGAGATAAAATTATTCTTTTGTAATATTGATATTAGAGGCGGCCTAGATTTCCATTAATAATGTTGTTTTGAATTGTTATCGGAGATAATTTTTTTTTATTAAAATTTGTTTGATTGGTTATTTCCATTGTTACATGTTTTGTTTATTTTGTTATGATTGAATTTATTTAATTAAAGTTTTGATTTGTACAGATGTATACAATATTAATGCCGGAATGGACACGACATTAGTATTGACCGTTGCTGTACATACATTTTCTATTAAATAAATATGTATCTATACATTAATTTAATATTTGATAAACATCTTTATGCTTTTTAGTAATTATTATATTGCGTGTTCTTTTAAATTTTGGCTTTCATGGCAAACTACGTGGCTAATTTAAAAAAAGACTATTTTTCTTATATTTTACGATTTTCAAAATAAATAAAATTGTGAAAAATATAGTTTCAGACACGACAATGTCCCAATTTCTTGAAGTGCTTATAAATCGATAAGTCATAATGGAATAAAGAAGTTTGAGTCTTCAAATATGTACACTGTACAGTCGCTTACAAATGTAATGTTACAGCAAAGTCAAAATATTAAGGCATTAATTATTAAATTGTAAATTATGAACAACTTAAAAATTAACGTGTCACTCAAAATTTAAAATATATTGCACAGTTATTAGACAGTCAACTATACAAATCAGCAAATTTTGAAAATTCTGACAGAAAAAAATGAAAAATTTTGTTTACTAAAGTCTAGTGCCCTAGTCATTATTTTAAAAAATTATGAAATTAAAAAAAATTGCTTTTACGTAATTAAATTTGATATATAATAAATATAGTAATAAATTTAAAAAAATATTATTACGGGGAAGTGGACAAGGCAGATAAACTATTTTATAACGCCGACGTTTCGAATCTTTATTGGATTCTTTATTTTCCGGCGACCACTGACCGAGACAAGTTGGTACCACGCCAAACAAATTTTGACATTACTTATAAGCCTTGATAAAGAATCCAATAAAGATTCGAAACGTCGGCGTTATAAAATAGTTTATCTGTCTTGTCCACTTCCCCGTAATAATAATTTTTTAACTATGTAAATAATGGACGTAAAACACAATAATAATAATAAATGTCGCTACAAAACCAAATGTTGAACGTCATTATTTTTGTCGTCCACTGTACAGAAATTTTTTTTTTTTTTTGGAATTACGATTTAATGAAAAATGCTAGAGTTTTTAATGTTTGCAGCCTCTTACAAAAGTACTGTCAGAATAAAAAATCAGAATGTTATACGACATTAACTGTGTAGTCAACTGTAATAAAGGAATTTTTTTTAGAAATTAGGACAAAAAAAACCAAAATATTATTGCTTAAAACTCTAACTTTTATACAAAATTAATAAGTCGCAAAATTAAAATGTTGGACGTCATTGCTTTTGTTGAAAACTGTACAAAAAGGTGTCGAAAAAGTGTTTTTATTTCATCACTTTTATGAAAAGTAATACATAGAAGTGTTTAAAAGACTGTTGTGTGGCATTAATTTTGCAGTCAGTTGTACAGTATGGAAAAAATTGAAAAATTAAGAGAGAAAATCAAATCTGTTCTAAAAACTGAAATTTAATAATAAATAGTACACTTTTATACAGAATCAACGTCACTGCAAAACCAAAATATTTGACGTCATTGTTTTTATTGTCAGCTGTAAATTGGACATTACTTTTACAGTCAACTGTACCAATACAAAAAAAATTAAAATTGAAACGGAAAATCAAATTTTTTTGTCAAAAACTCTAACAGATGTAGATTTTTTTACAGATTTATTATCATTGCACAATCATAATGCTGGACGTCATTGTTTTTGTCGTCAACTGTACAAAAAGATATCGAAAATTTGTTTTTAATTTACCATTTAATAAAAAGTGATGGATGTTTTTTAATATGTGCAGTCGATTACAAAAGTAATGAGTATGAAACCAGAATTTTGTTTGACATTACTTTTTGCAGTTAGCTGTACCAATATAAAAAAAAAACAAAAAATAGGAGAAAAAATATTGTTACTAAAAACTCAAATTTAATAGAAATATGTACACTGTTATAGAAAATGACATCACCGCAAAAACAAAAGGTTTGACGTTATTGCTTTTGTCGTCATCTGTACATAAGAAATACCGAAAATTTTGTTTTTATTTAATTATTTTGATTATTTAAGGAATACAGTCGATTATAGAATACCAGAATGTTTTGTTCGACATTAATTTTGCAGTCAGCTATACCAATTTGGAAAATTTTTAAAAATTAGGAGAGAAAATTAAAATTTTGTTTTCAAAAACTCAAATTTAATTAAAATTTGTGCACTTTTTTATAGACGTAATATCATTGTAAAAACAAAATGCTGGAGGTCATCATTTATGTCGTCAAGTGTACAGAAAAAAATTAAGTTTTTTTACTTTATAATTTTATAAACGGTATATTTTTTAAGTGCGGTCGATTACAAAAGAATTGTCACGAAGAAGATAAACATTAATTTTGCACTCAGCTGTACCATGGAGAATTTTTTCAAATTACGACAATAAGTAAGAGTTTTGTTTTTAAAAATTAAATTAAATAAAAATATGTAGTTTTATCAAGAATTCTGACTAAGCTAAAATTTTGGATGTCATTGTTTTTGTCGTCAAATGTACAGAAAAGTACTAGAAATTTTGTTCTAATTCAGTGATGTGAAATCTAAATTATCTAACCCAAAAAAATTTAAATGTTTTTAAAAACCCAAATTTAATAGCAGTAGCTACACTTTTGTTCAGAATTAATATCACTGTAAAAACAAAATGTTGGACGTCATTGCTTTTGCCGTCAGCTGTACCGAAAAATTTTGAAAATTCTGTTTTTAAGTTTACTAAAATATAAGTTTTTAATACATGTGCAGTCGATTACAAAAGTAATGCCAGTAAGAAACCAAAATGTTATACATTTATTTTGCAGTGAACTGTATAAAAATTAAAAATGTTGCTTTTAGGAAATTCTAATAAAACTACAGAATTAATGTCACAGAAAAATGAAAATGTAAGTCATTATTTTTGTCGCCAAATGTACAAAATATAAGAAAAACATTGTTTTTGTTTTTTTATTTAAAAACATTTTATACAATATGTCTTTATAAAATAACTAAATTATTATACGACATTAATTTTGTATTCAACTGTACCAATTTCGAAATTTTGTACAAATTTAATAACAACTGCTAGTTTGTTGTACCCTTCGTGCAAAATTTTGCTCCGACATTAATTCTGTAGTTAACTGCACTTTAGAATTTTGAGAAATCACAAAACAAAGTCAACAATTTTGCCCACTTTAAAAAAAAAACATTAAAATGGGACAGGTTTTTTGTAATATTTACTTTTCAATAAAACAGCCATTAAATCTATTTTTACTGACTTCATTAGGTTAACAGCTTTAGCAGCAGGACCTGTTTAAACATCAAAGACATCAACACTTTGAAAAATGATACAGTGTGTCCTAGAAATTTCGAATTTAACACAAAACACAAGGCGAACTCGATTTTTGAACAAAACGTGTTTTGATATCTTTGCAGGTTTTGAATAAATTTCCGCAAGATTAATTTACTTTTGCCTAGTTTACTTGAGGTCAACTACATTCATATTTGCAACTTTTCCACTGATCAAATTACGCAACACTGCAAGATATAATAATATATGATTTTGGCAAATACAATAAAAGCCAAAATGTGACAATTACGTAATTATTTCTGATACGTTTATAAAAAATTCTTGTAGTAAAACGACAAAAATATTGTATATCAATGAGGAACATTAATAGTTATTTACCTAACGTGTTCGGGAAGAAAAATTTCCCGGATGAGCACTTTGTTTGAATGCGGGAAATTTCTTCCCGAAATAGTTAGGTACACCATTTTTTGTAACGAATAAAAACCAATATTTTAAGAAAAAATAATTTAACCTAGCTTTTTCGAGAATTTTCTTTATTAATTAATGAGTTTGGTAAAACTGATTGGAAGATTTTGGAACCAAAAATCCAACACAAAGTTGTTGCTTTACCATAACCGACTAATGGTTTAAGCAAATTTTAATTGTTTTCCTTGTGGGAAATAAAAAACACCTCGGTGCGGGAAAGCAGTCTTTTCATGCGTCGAGGATCACCAAAAAATAGTTGCTCACACTTCATGAGTACAAAAATTATTTTCAACATTTTAAACACAAATTTGAAAATGTCATCTTGTGTTGCAAAAGCGTATTTGCAATTACAGATTTCTGCCAAACTTTTTCAAATTAGTATTTTATTTGAAAAATTCAAGGACGTTATACCACTTTAACCGTCAAAAACTTTGTTCTCATCCGATTATTTCGTTATTTTGAATTTTATTTTATGCAAATTTAAAAGAACAAAATCTATTCTCATCGTTTTATCCAAAAGACACGTGTTATCCAGGTCAGCACTTTCTCTCGAGGTCTCTCTAATCAATAATAAAACTCATCCCTTTAATCTCTGACTCAAAAAATACGTAATACATATCCATCATTCAATTGTTTATGAATCATATCTTATCGATCTTGTTGAGAACTTTGACAGGTGGCTAAAATGACGCATTTTTTTTCGTTTACAGGTCATCGGGCAATTTTGGGAGCGCGGGGGCCCGTTCGGCTCCCGGTACACCACAAGGGATTTTGGGTACTTCCCCTTCGGGTATTCCCGATCCCGTTTCACAACCATGTAGTCCAGGATGTACTTCACCTTCAATCCAGCGAAGTCCAAGTCATTCACTTTTCACTAAATGCGATAAGTGAGTATACCTTTACGTACCTATACGCAACGGCAACTCTTATTGAACCAGAAATTTTGATAACGGCGGAAACAGGTGTGCGAATTTTAAGATAACGGGAATTACGTGTCAAAATTGTCGAGGATTAAAATAGAAAGTAATCAAAACAATCGATGGTTGATAAGAGTTATCGGATTTATTCAGTTTGGAGAGATGTTCTAGTTGTTTCCTAGTTGCCGTTTGGTATAGACGTTTTTGACAATGACTGCAAAATTTACAAAAATTCCAAAAGATGATAGTCTTAGTATTAGTAGTTTTGGGTCTAATGAAAGTGGCGATAGTTTTACCACGGATTCTGATACGTAAGACACTTTTTTTTTAATAACCTTGTTTGATTTCATAATATGTGAACGTACCTCATATCTATGAAAACTTGACCTTTACTTTTTATCTTTTGTTTTACTCTATTTGTTTCCTTTATGTTATTTTGTATTGTGTAAAGCAGGCTTTGTCACATTTGTACAATACAAATTATTATTATTAATAAGCTAAAAGCATTTTATGAGGGTCTAAATTGGATAAATAATCATAATAGTAAAATAGAGTTTACAAAGTAGATAAACAACTTTAACGGTTATAAAATTGTTAGTAAATCAATAAAACTGTTTTAATTCACTTTTTGTTTGTGTGGGTTGTGTTACATTAAGTTTCGTTAATTGAAAATTTGCTTTCAATTAAAACAGAACAAAGTAAGCTCAAAAATAACTTTCTTTTTTTTCTCTTCTGTGGTGTATTATTAGTATTACAGAAACAATAGACACTTCTCACAGATTCTTCACATGAAAAATTAAAGTAGGCCAGGGAATTTTTTTGACAGGAAATAACATTATAAAATATGCAAGGTCACGTAATTTGGCAATGATTGGGTGAATACAAGAATTAAGAAGTATTTGAATGTCCCACACGAAATTAAAATTTAAGGCAGGCTTAGTAGATTTACAATTTTTTATAATATTTGAACTTTTATTAAATGTTTAATAGAAAGGAATACATTTGTTTAATACAAGTATAAAAAATAAAAAAGAAACAGAAATTTGTTTATTTTCAATGAGCGTGATTAGGTCACAGTTTCGTTTGGCGAAAAAAAAGCCGTTTTGACAGATGTGAGTGATGCGACTGCCTAAATGTAACCTAACTTATTTATTTAGTTTATTAATACTGCTTGAAGAGCAGTTTTTCTCAACATTAAGAAGAAGTATTCGAAATTAAAATTTAAAGCACGCTAAGTAAATTAAACATTTTTCTATTTATAATATTTTTTTTGAAAAGGAATGTTTTCTCTAATACAAGTAGAATAAATAAAAAAGAAAACAGAAAATACAGTTTTTTTACTTTTCAAAAAACTAGCAACATTGCAATTTACACCTAAAGTACATCTGGCAACACTACACAACTTTTATAGTATTTAGAGAGTATTTAAAGCTGCAATTTGTCTTTTAATAAAATCTTCATACTGTGTTACAGTTAGCTACAGTTGTTGATCAAAAAAATCTCTAACTGTTTGTAGTATTTTAACATTTTTATATTACTTAAAAACCAATTTTTTTTAATCTTTTGAGCATGACAGGAGAGTGACAGAATAAAAAACTTTTAACAATGCTAAATTTTAATAAACTTAATTTAACAGGTGGTGGTTTTTTGAAAAGTAAACAAACTTTAGTTAATTTTTAATGAGCATGATTAGATGTTTCTCAAAATTACGAAGTGTTTGAACGTCCCACTCGAAATTAAAACTTAAGGCAATCTAAGTAAAGACATTTTTACGTAATAATTTTTTACCTAATAAATATTTAATAGAAAGGAATGCATTTGTTTAATGCAAGTATAATAAATAAAAAAGAAAACAGAAATTTGTTTATTTTTAATGAGCATGATTAGGTCACAGTTTCTTTTCGCGAAAAAATGTCTTTTTGACAGATGCGAGTGACTGCTTAAATCTAACCTAACTTCAGTCTTTGTGAAGATTAAGAACTCTTTGAACGTCCTACTCGAAATTAAAATCAGGTTAAATAAATTTCACATTTTTAGGAGTTTATAATAATTTTTCTTCCCAAGCGGGAATAAAGTGAAGGTTTATTCCCTCGTTTTTGATCAAAAATGAGGTACTTTATTCTCTAGGGAATTTGATTTTTTTTATTTATTAACATTGAAGTTTACAAACTGTGTCGTTGGCAACCGCCAGCCAACACTACCTAGATCTTACCGTAACGGCAAATTATTTTCTTTTAGAATTATCACTTCTGCCGCTTGGAAATAAACCTTCGTTAATCCCTTAGCTGAAGATGCCCTCGCCCCCTGCGGTCGCTCTGGTATCACTACAGCCGCGGGATTAACACCTATATAATACACGTATATAACACCTATAACACCTCCGGGACTAAAGTTAATACTTTACTCCATACTTCTACGAGAGGGACTAAACTTCTATGTTTAGTCCAAAATTGAGGGTGCTATGTAGTGAAATTTTAATTTTTTTGTAATTTGTCGTTGGACCACGAGGTTGACAAAAATTACACATCCTGACCAAGCTAAACGAGGGAGGGTTCCATGTTGATTCTTGTTTTTGGCATTAAGTTCCGGCGAGTCTTCAATATTAATACAAAAAAAAAACGGTAATATGCATTGTGAGGTGGTCAAAATCACGTACTTTATGACCACGCCAATGGTAAAATTTACAAAAACAATTTACAATCGCCTATTGTTATTGTTAAAACACTGTTTCTTTTAAAACTTTGTAGTAATAAATGTATAAAATTAGCAAAGTTCATTGTCCAGGTCAAGTTTCCTTACAACTTATTAAAAGATCAGTCAGTGTCATGCTACTACAAATAGAATTATAACTAATTTAGCACTAAAATGCTTTAATTGCTTTCGCAAAACAATAATTTAGTGACAAATTCAAAAAACCAATTAGATCAATGTTACCGAACAAAGAACAAGAGAAAGCAATACAAGGTAATTTTTTATTATTTAATCATTGATTTTATCTTTATTTTGTTAATAAATAGTTTTTTTTAAATTAAGGTTAGGTTTATAGTTACAAAATGCAGTGGCGGAACATAAAACTGGTTAATTAGTTAAAAACGAATTTTTATCACCGTAACAATATTTGTTTGTTTGATTTTTAATCGGAAATGCAATTAGGCGATAAAGCTTTATTAAAATGAGATTTCTGGATAATTTAGTATAGGAAATTGACCAAGGAACAGTAATGATAATTGATTTTTTTTATTACTAGGTGAGTTTTATTGTTTATCAATAGTATCAGATCCATTAATAATATTATAATTTAGTAATTAGTATTATTAGAATCAATATTTAAATATTAGTATAACTATAAAATTGGCGGGAAATTTGTATTTCCAGCACAGCCCGCCAAGTTTAGACCCGAAAGTCAGTTCACTTGACAAAAATACTTATAATGCTTATATTCAAAATTTAAAAAAAGAATTTTTATTGGTTGTGGCTTATTACGTCTTGTGAATGAATTAGTAAGGTTATTATCATTAAAAGGCGGCACATTTGCAACGCCTACTCCACAAGGAAATTCGTCTTGGCTACTCTTTACAAAGTTTTGCGACCTTAGCAAAAAAAAAGAGGTTGATGACACGTCAATTTCCTTTTCTAAGAAAAAAATGCGTTCACATTGGTTGACTCCAAGGAATTCTAACCAATAACGGAACCACTAATTGGTAAATTTTTTCACCTGTTGCAAGTTATACAAACTGTTAAATCGCCTCAATTGTCGTTGTTAAACAAATCGGAAGTCGTTAATTTTCGTAAACTGGAACATCCCGTATATTTCCTCGTTTTTTTCCAGAGCGTCTTTGAAACATTTATCAACATCGACGCCAGCCATGACGGCCCAAGCTCAGCTCACCGAACCCCCGAGCCCCAAAACGGCAAAGGAGCACAAAGTGCCTACAACATCCAAAGCCCGCCAAAAGAAATTCAACCGCCATTTTCCGGCTGTTGACGATGATGAAAAAGTCCTAAATCGTAGGTTCACTAACTTGTTGTCCCAAAAAACCCTAATTTTTTTTTCGCAGACTATTCCTGTGCCCTTATTGGTGATATTCTTCTTCAAGGTCACTTGTATATCACCAAGAACTACTTTGCATTCTATTCCAACGTTTTCGGATACGTGACCAAGGTAAAAATGACGTCAGTTTGATTGGCGGGAAATTTATTAATTTTTTTCTGTAGCTTCTCATTCCAATGTTGTCTGTGGAGAAGATAACGAAAGAAAAAACAGCAAGAATTATCCCAAACGCTGTTGGTATTGCAACAAGTGAAGACAAGCACGTTTTTGGCAGCTTAATGTCACGTGACAACACTTATCGTTATATGGTTAAAGTATGGGAAGTTGCTCAAAACGCTTCTACTCTTGTCGTGGAGCCGGAAATTGTGGTGAGGGTTGCCAACTTTTTATTGTTGATATAAAAAAAAATTCTCAAAAAAAAAGAATTGTTTATCTTGCAAGAACTTCTGGAAGTTTCACAGAACTAATGAATTTATATATTAATTACTGAAAACAAATTGATAACTTACTTAAATTTTGATATTGACAAGTTGGTAGTGAAAGCAACGTTTGGCAAAATTGAATTTTAATCCCATGAAAATGAATTTTTGCTTTTGGAGCTCCTCAAAACAAAGGAGAACTTTAGAATTTTTACTCAATCCAAAGGCTTTTGCTAAAACATCTACAGCTACGCTATCTTTTTTGGTTTGATAGATCTAGAAAAGATAAGATGGAAAATGGAGATCTACTTTTCCAACGTTTTAAATAGATTTTTTAAAAGTTATCTAGTGTTTTACTCATAATAAAATTAGAAAACATCTACCTCAACAAGAAACTTATCAAAAAGACATGAACGTCTACAGCTATGCTATCTTCTAATCTATATCTGTAAGAATATTTTTAGCAAACCTTGATGTAGATGATAATGTATTTAGGTTTGTAGATCAAGCTTTGGTAGTAAATTCCTTCATAGAATAAATTCTTGATGACATAAAAAAATTGGTAGATCTTGATAGAAAATGGGAATCTAGTTTTATTCATTTTAACATAGATTTTTTTTTAAATTATCTAGATTTTAACCATAATAAAAAGCTACAAAATATATTTATCTTCAAGAAACATTTTTACACATCTAGAATTTTTTTTATACAATTTATTTCATTCTTTTAAGATTCACGTACTTTACTTAGTGACGCAGACTTTTGTAGATCAAGTCAAATCTACAGCTATCTAGTAGTTTCTATAAATATTTTTCGGATATTAGTGATATAGATGCTATTGTAGTTTTGTAGATAGATCTAGCTGAGGTGGAAGATCACAGAATAAGATTCAAGTAATCTCTTTTTTGTAAACGCAGATGGAATACGATATGGTGATTTCTTATTACCAATTAAGCTATTACAAAACTTTCAAAATCTAGATCTATGAAATTTCTAAGTAATTAGATGATCATTTAGATTTTGAATTATAAAACAACAAACACATCTAGATATATCAGAATAATGTTTTTATTTATTACTTATTACAAGGTCTTTATAAAACTTTGTTATTTTTATAGATCTAGATTGTTGTTTTGTTTTGTAGATCTAAGATTTACAATCTTAAGATTTACGTACAATCAGAGTTAAAGATCTTGATCCATCAAACAAAAAAGCCTACAATTTAATCGAAGATAACTTTTTTAAGTGTATAGATCCAGATGAAACTTGACACGGGAATTGATGCTTACTTGAAGCTCTAGTAGGCACTAGGCCGTGAAATTTCGCGGACGGTTACACAAAAAAAATATATAATATTTTCTTGAGATCGTTCTTTACATCATACCAAATTCTGGGAACCCTACTAGTTTCAAGAAACAAAGGACATTGTTATATTGAAAATAACTCTATTCTAGAAGTTAATTTATTTGTAAATTTCAGGAACCTGTACCAATTTCTGACAGTGATACGTCTGAAACCCGTGAAGGTGAAAGTGGTCGCGAATCGCCATTGCCATGTTTCGCTCATGTCGTCGTCAAAGACCGAAAAGATAGTCATTTAGAAAAACTTCCAAGTCCTAAAGTGGAGAATAATCAACGCTCAATGGAAGTCGTTTTGGCTCTAAAACAGGGAATTTCAAAATTTGCGAGCCTACCACGCCAGAGCCTAATCTTATTTGCTACAACTTTACTGTTAATTCTTCTCTTCTTATCAGCAGCTGTGTTATTATATCGAATTAGTAAAATACAAAATAAATATTCATTCAATTTACAAGACACAATGGTCGCTGCAGGCAGCGAAGATGTTTACAGTAATCTGCTCCAATACCAAACACATCTACATTCGAAATCGGCAGGAGCCGTGCACAATTTCTTAGATACGAATCTAGACCAAATTGCTAAGGTAAGATTCATCTCTGGTATCTTTTTGGTAATTTATTGATTGTTGTGTTTACAGGTAAGACAGTCTCTGGAAGCGCTGTCGAGTCTCTTGTTGCCCAACAACAGACAGAAGGATCCGAATTCCAGAGATAGTAGTTAGCTGTTTCAAAAATTGACTAGGATGTGATCAGTATTCAATCTTTTTAAATTTAGATTAGCAATATTCACTTAATATTGTTGCCACCATCCCAGTATCGACACTAGACCGCGCTATTTCATATTTGCCAAATTTTATTATTGCCATGAGGGTATTGGAACCACCCCCGTTGTATAGTCAGCACTTGTATAATAAGCTCAATGGTTACGTGAAGGTTTCTGAAAGATTTGCTAGAAAAAAAACTGGGATTTTTATTTTTTATTTATCACCATCTAGTACAAACTTGTTTTATTCCAGTTTTTGTTTTATTAATTGCGTCCAAGACGCTCTATATCAACTAGCAATAATAGTAAAAAATTTACGATTTTTTTCATGTTTGGGAACTAAAGCTGTGAATTGGTACTGAGCGATTTTAGGGGAAAATTAAAAAAGGATGTTTTGTAATTTTAGAAACGTTGTATTTATTAGGCAGAAATTGTTGAAAAAAAAATGTTTAACGGTTTATTTTTGTGTACAGTTTTGTACGTAGTTTTAATAGAAAAACAATTCATTGTTCTGTTTTTAAATTTTCTTGTACCTATTCTGATGTTTATATGTTAGGTGTTAATTTATTGCGTTTAGAGTTGTGTTACGTCAACTTTTTTTGTTTTTTTTTATTGTAAACACGTTAACATATAGAAGAAACCTGTGATATCTTATTTGTTTTTTGCTTTTATCAATAAATAGTGTTAAAATTTAAGGGCTGTTATTTCATCCAATCACTAATGAGCTTAAAGAACTTGAGTATCATTTTCTAGAATCTTTCCTTGCTCAACTTTTTCTTTCAGACAACGTTCTTCTTTAGAAACTTCTGTTCTTCTATTTCCACCATTCATCATTTCTCACATTTTTCAAGTAACTTCTTTTGTTTATCTAGAATCTTTTGCTCTTCTTTTACCATCGAACATTTCTTCTCAAATTTTATTTTTCTAAACGCCGTTGTTCAAATTTGTTCAGAATCGACTTTTGCTCTTCTAGAATTTTTTTTGTTTTTCTTTTTTTTTACAGCTGACATATCTACTTCTAGAATATCTTATTACTCTTTTTCTTGTAAAAGTTTTTTGTTCTTCATTCTCTTCTAAACATCGTCTTTCGTCTGTTTATTCAAAGATCTCAAACAACAAATTTGTTCCTCTATATTTTTTGTTCTTTTTTCTTTTTTGATCGTCCTTTTTCAAGTCCTATTAACTAATTTTTTTTTCTTTTCAAATCGATTTTTTTGAAACTCCTGGAAACTTCTTTTGTTCTTTTAAAACCTTTCATTACTCTTTTTTTTAATCGCTGTTTTCTCTAAGAACTTTTGATCTAAAATCTATTACTAATTATCTGTTTTTTCAGAAGAGATCTTTCAACTTCTACAATTTGCAGTGCATTTACTTTAACAAATCGTTTTTCAATCGTTCTTTTTACGTCCTGTATAAACTTCATTTGTTCTTCTAGATTTTTTTTCTTCTGGTCCTCATTCAATACTTTCGGTTCCTCTACTTTCACCAATTATCAACATTTTTTGTTTCTAGGATCTTTTTTTGTTCTTCTTTTTCACCAAGCTTTGTTTTCTAAATTCTTCTGTTTCTTCCAAACGCGGTTTGCTAGTTCTTCCAGAATCTTCTTCTGTTCTTTCAGGTTTTTTTGTTCTTGTTTTTTCTGTTTTTTCCTTTTTTATTCTGTTTCTTCCAGCAAACGGTTTTCTACTTCTAAAATATTACTTTTTTAGACGACACCTTTCACTTTCTTCTATAGTTTTCTGTTTTTTCATTCAATCCTTGTTTTTTATATTCTTTAAAAAACTTTTTTGTTTTTTTTCCTCTTCGAATCGTGTTTTTTCCTTCTGTTCGGGTTTCTCGAAAATGAAATGAATTTAATTCTACATTATTTTTGTATCTTTATCTTCTTTTCTTTCGTTCTTTTTCAAGTTTATTTAAAACACTCTTTTGTTCCAAAATTCTTCTTTGTTTTTCTCGTCCAATCGTTGCATTTCAAACTCTTTTAACAATTTCTTTTATTCTTGCAAAATGTTTCATTGTTACTCTTTCTCGTCCAATTGTAGTTTTCCATTTTCTGTTGTTTTTCCTCCAACAGTCGTTTTTCGTTTTCTTTTAGAAACTTCTTTTGTTTTTAAATTCATTTTTGTTCGTTATTTTCTTTCAATCGTTCTTTTTTAAGCCCTTCTAAAAATTCTTTTACTCTTCCAATCGTCGCGTCGTTTCTAAATTGCCTCTACAAATTTTTTTTGTTCCTTTAAAATCTTCTATTCATTATTTCCCATTTTTTTCGAAAAACAAATTTGTGTTGTTCTTGTTCTTTCTTTGCTTTCCTTTCTCTACCAATCAACGTTTCTCAATTTTTGATTATCTCAAACGTTGTTCAAGCTCTTCTAAAATGTTTTGCTGTTTCTCCAAAAAAATTTTTTCTTCTTCTGCGATATTTTTTTAAATAATGCATTAATTTACACAAATAACTAGTACTTACGGATCTTAACAATAATAAAGCAATTGAAAACACACTTCTATCGCTTTGAACAATTGCTGTAGATTTGTCTATGATAACAGCTGCGTTCCGTCAAGTTACAAAGATCTCTTTCTAGTAGATTCGCGTTGTGCATCGAAGCGCGTTTTAAGTGCTGCCAACATTAAAAATAAATCTAGTAGTTGACTCTGATATTTTATAATTCAATTAAAAATTTGTTAAATTTATTACATAGTTCATTTTAAAAGCAGTTACAGTTCGTTTTAAAAAGAATGATAACTTAAAAGGTTGAGACCTGTAAAAATATACATTCGGCATTCAAAATTATAAGTTGCTCTTTCTATAATAAAACTTTTGTCTATATCCGGCTCGAAGGACCACACAATTTTAATACAATTATTTAAAACAGTGCCTTCCGTTTTCCACGTGTATTTTTGGGAGTCGAAAAGGAAAATTTTTGTAAATTGGTCCTTCGATCCTTGCGTAGACTTTTCCGAATACAAAATCTCTTTATTTAGAACCATCTCTCAACAATTTTTTTTCTAAATGTAAGACTTCCTTACTTCGTACATTGGCATTTCACAAATGGCATTATGTACAACAATAGCCACAATTCCTGCAAAAATTTTTCCAACACAACTTGAAAAAGTCATAATACCCATCGAAAACTGTTTATCTTCTTCCTCAACCTAAAACTGATTTGTAGAGAAAAAAAATCTGTATTTGATTCTGGTGTAGTAACTTCGTGTGCAATTCTGTAAAAAGTATTAACGTAGGCAGCGCCTCCTAATATTCCTTCCCAAATAGCTACAAGTATCAGAATCCAAAAATGTGGAATGTAGTGGAATATTATTTCTGTGGTAAATATAACCACATTGATTGACTTGAAATATTTTTTTATTAAATATATTTAAAAAGGAATGTTAGAAATAAGTACTTGGAGAATTGGTATAATCCAAATCTTTTTAATATAAAGAATATTTACTGATGAACGAGCAATAAAAACTCCAATTTGATAATCAACCAGTAGCCATCTATATTGTCCATCAAAAGATATAGAAATATGTTTAAAATTAACTAATTCAAACTGAAATTAATTAAAACAAAAATAGTTATTTGTTATACATAAGTGTGAAATGCAATATATTAGTAACAAAAGAAAAAGTTTCTTGAGTAACTAAGAAGCATCTTCACATAAGTACATATGATACAAAATTTTATCCAAAATCACCTGTTATTAAATTAAATTCATAAAGTAGGTGATGATAAGATAGATTAAATATGATGAAGAACGAAGAAACATTTTACAAGAAAGAAGAGACTGAAAGACGACGTTAGAAAAAAAAAAGAAAAACAATGAACTACTCTAGAAGTAGAAAAACGTTGGCTGAAAGAATGAGAAGGGTAATAGAATGTTTCACAAGAGCAAAAAGCATTCTAGGATAACAGAAAGAGATTCTAAAAAAAGCTTGCGAACAGCGTTTTGAAGAAACAGGAAAATTTGGAAAAAGATGATTAGTGAAAAAAGAAAAACAAAAGAGGATTCTAAAAAAAAATTCTAAACGAATGTAAGAAACAAAAATTGATGTAATTAGAGGAACAGAAAGATGCTTAGAAACGTTGCCTAAAAGAAAAAAAACTGAAAAATAACTACTAGAAGAAGAAAAAAGTTCCTAGAAGAATTTCAGATGGTACGAAGAAGTTGAAAGATAGCGAAAAATTAGCAAAGAAATTTTTGAGTTTCTAGAAAAAAGTAAAAACCAAAGAATAGGAAATAAAATCATCAAAAAATTCTAGGGGATATTGAAAAACGTTATTTAGAAGAAACAGAAAAGCACGATAATATTCTACAATTTAAAAAATGTTAACTAAAAGAAAAAGGACAATAGAATGTTCTATAAGAGCAAATAAACATTTACATATATATATTATTATTTACAATAAACAAAGACGTTTTAAAGAAACAGAAGAATTTGGAAACGGTCGATTGGTAGAAAAAGACGTAAAAGAAGATTCTAGAAACTAAATAAGTTTCTAAAAAATGTGAGAAAAAACGGTTGGTGTAAATAGAGAAACAGGAGATCCTAAAAATGATCAAAGACGTTGTCTGAAAGAAAGAGATGAGCAATGAAAGGTTCTAGAAGAACAAAAGAAGTTCCTGGAAAAAATTAAAAAAGACGATTGGAGCAAAGAACGGAAAAACGAGCTAAAATGAAAAAGTACCAAAAAGTTTAAAAATGCCGAGAAATTAGTACAGAGACTCTTTTTAAAAGGATCTAGAAAGTTTCTAGAAGAAAGTAAAAAACAAAGATTAGTGGAAAAAATTAACAGATAGTTTTAGAAGAGATTGAATAACGTAATTGACTGAAAGAAAAAGGACAATAGAATGTTCTACAAAAGCATCAAAACATTCTAGAAAAATGAAGATAGATTCTGGCAGAGCTTGCAAACAAAGTTTGGAAGAAACCGAAAAATATAGAAAAAGTTGATTGGTGGACATGGACGAGTAAAGGAAGATTCTTAAAACATAAAAAAGTTTCTAAAAGAATGTAGTAAACAACAATTGGTGTAATCGAAATAAAAGATTGTAGAAGATGATCAGAGACATTGCCCGGAAGAAACAAATAAATAATGAAGGATTCTAGAAGAATACAAAAAAGTTAAAAAATGGCGTAATATTAGCACAGGAAACCTCTTTAGAAGAACCTGAAAAGCTTCTAGAAGAGAGTGAAAACCAAGATTAGTAGAAAAAATCAATAGATAATTTTAGAAGAGATTGAAATACGTTATCTAGAAAAAAAGAAGAGCAAGAGAATGTTCTACAAAAGCATCAATACATTCTAAAATAACAAAGACAGATTCGAACAGAGGTTGCAGACGTTTTGAATAAACATAAGAATTTGAAAAACGTTGATTGGTTGACAAGGGAGAGCAGAGGAGCCAAAAGAGTTTCTAAAAGAATGTTAAAAACAACAATTGGTATAAGTAAAGGAACAAAAAATTGAAGAAGATGATCAAAGACATTGCCTGGAAGAAAGAGATGAACAATGAAAGATTCCAGAAGAAACAAGAAGTTTAAAAAAATAATAATAAAGACGGTTAGGAAAAAAACTGAAAAGCGATGACTAGAACAATAAAAAAGTTTCTAGAAGAATTTGAGATGCTATGAAAAGGTTGAAAGATGTCGAAAAATGGATACAAAAATTGTTTTGGAAAAATTCAAGATTTTTCTAGAAGAAAGTGAAAAACAAGAAATGATAGCCAGAATTAACAAAAAATTCTAGAAGACATTCGAAGAGTTTGTCTAGAAAAAAAAAAGAAAAGCAAGGAAGTATTCTATAAGTAGAAAGCTAACTAAAATAAAGGAACACAAGAAGATTCTAAAGAAGTTTGCAAACGGCGTTTTAAAGAAACAGTATAATTTGGAAAACAACGTTTCCTGAAAATAAAAAGCAAAAGAGGATGCTAGAAACAGAAGAAGTTTATAAAAAAATGTTAAAAGCGACAATTAGAAACAGAAGAACAGAGGATTAAGAAGAAGATAGATAACGATGGAGATAAAGCTGCCGGACTCAACTCCAACAGCCTTATTACACTTATTAATGGTATAGTCTTACTTACTTTAGGAACAAGTAAGTAAGACTTCTTAGATTTTCTCTCGCTCCGTGAGTAATTTTCAACCTTTTTTTCTTTAAATTACTATAAGAATTTGCAATTTTGGATAAAATTGTGAAGTTATTTGAAGCTAATTAACGTACAGTTCCTTGATTTATGTAATATTCCAAAAAATAAACCATCCCAAAAGGTATCATATATGTTTTACATAACCCAGGAATCAGTTTTACTTTTTTCAAGAAAGTCTCTTTTGGTTTTTTGATTTCGTCTAAATTGAAATTTCTTTGTATTGTTGTTATCGGTGTAATTTCCGGTTCTGGTAAGATAAAAAAAAATCTGAAAGAAATTTTTGGAAATACATAATGAAATTTTAGTTACGTGATGGTCAGCAGTGCAGGTATTAAAAGCATAATAAGTAAAATAGTTTCAAATCCCATTCTTTTAAAAATAGCATATGAAGCAGCACTTATAACGCCGGCGCCTCCTGATCCTGAACTCCAAGACGAAATAACTTCTCTGAAATTTTGGAATATAACTTTTGGAATTTTTTTTTTTAATATTACCTTGAATAAAAAGTTGTATATTGTAAAAATGTCACTTCGCCAAGTCCTGCAGAGAAAGAAGTAATACAAGTTCCAAGTATAGCAATAGAAAGATTAGGACTCAAAGCGACAATAATTAAGCCGCTAATTGTTAACAGAATACAACAGCTAATTCTCACTCTAAAAATGTTTTTTCTTATATTATATTTGTGAAAGCAATTTTTACCTAACATAAAATGGACAAAAAGGTACAACTGTTCTCATTACAAAACCTGGAATAATACCAGCTAAAAGTATGGCTCCTGTGCACATGTAAGTGCAGTCTCGGTGCTTAGATCTCCCTCCCTACAATTCAATAAAAATTATTTGAATTTCACTTGAGATAATTCAACTCCATTTTTATGAATAATGTCAGCTGCAGCAACTAATAATATTGAGTATGCATAACTGCTACATAATCCGAAAATCCAAAAACAGACCAAAGACCTCACAGTTCTTCTGTCAAGTGGTGCATCTTCATCTTGTTCTTTTAATTCTACTTGCTCCATTCTGAATTGTGACAATTTGAGAGAACTTCAAAATTGACAATACGGGGAAACTGATTTTGACGTTAATAAAATATTAAAACAAAAAATATCAAATTAAGGAATACAATTTTTATTTCCCGTATAATAAAAAATTTGAAATGTGTAATTTACTTAGCTGTGCATTTCTAATTTTGCGTTTTTTTAGAAGGTTATAGTGATCAACAACGGATCCAGAAAATTTCTCCGATTCTTCACTTTTTTGAGAAAGAAAGCGGAGAATTAAGTATGACTAACTTAATTCGGTTTAATTTTGTTTCTTCTAGGATTATTTTTTGCTCCTTTTTTCTACCAATCATTGTTTCTCAAATTTTTGTTTCTTTCGAAAATCGTAGTTCAACCTCTTTTTGAAATTTTCTCTATTCCTCTGAAATGTATTCTTGCTCTTTTAGAATCCTTCTTTGCTCATAAAAACACCTTATTCTGTCTTTGTACTTAAAAAAAATTCTATCTGTATATTCTTTCTTCTAAAATCTCCTACAAACTTCTTTTGTTGTTGTATAATATCTCATATTTTTTGTAGTATCCCAAATTCTTTTTGTTCTTTTAGTCATTGTTTCTTAGATTCTTCTCTTTTTCTAATCGTCGTCCCACAAATCATTTCAAAAACTTCCGTTATTTTAAAATATTTTATTGTTTTTTTTTTTCTTCTTTGAGATGACGTTTTTCAATTTCTTCTTCGTGTTTTTTAATTTTTTCTAGAGACTTATGTTTTTTTCTATAACCTTTCATTGCTCATTTTTTCCTTTTAGTTAACGTCTTTCTAGTTGTAAAATGTTTCTTTGATTTTTTTCTATAACACGTCCTTCAATTTTTTCTCAAATTTTCTGTTGATTTTTTTCATCAAATTTTTTTTTTCACTTTTTTCAACAAGCTTTTTAGCTTCCTTTAAAATTTTTTTAACTAATCTTTAGACATCTTTTGATTTTTGCGTAGCATCTCAACTTTTTAGGAAAATTTTTATTCTTCTAGTTATGATTTTTCAAGTTCTTTTCTAGAAACTTCTTTTGTTTTTTGTCAAAATATTTTTGCTCTTCTTTTTCCTCTAGATGACGTTCTACAATTTCTTCAACTATAATTTTCTGTTGTGTTTTTCCCATAATCTTTATTTTTCACTTTCTTCTAAATTTTTTTAAATTATTGTAAAAAATTTTATTTATTAATCTTTCGTCATCTTTAATTATTTCGTAGCACCGCAAACTCTTTTAGATTTTGTTAATCACATTTTTCATAATTTTTTTCAAAAATATTATGTTGTTCTTATTTAACTAAACTTTGTTATTCACTTTCTTCTAGAAACTTTTTACGTTTTTCTAAAAATATTTATACTAATCTTTCGATATCTCTCAACTTCTTGGTAGCATTTCAAATTTTTCTATAAACTTTTTTTTTCTACTTAGTTGTCATTTTTAAATTCCTACTATAAAATAGAGACTTCTTTTGTTCTTATAGAATTATTTGTTCTTCTGGTGCTCAACTGTTTCTTACAGCCAGCGTTTTGAACATCTTCTAAAATCTTCTGTTTCTCTATCTATTTCTATCGATTGTCGTCGTTTCTCACATTTTTTAGAAGCCTCTTTTGTTTTTTGTCTACTAATCGTTGTTTTTCAAATTCTTCTGGGTCTTCAAACCACGTTGTAAGTCTTCTAGAATCTTCTTTTTCTATTCTAGAATGTTATTTTGCTTTTGTAGAACATTCTGTTGTCCTTTTTCTTTCAGCTAACTTTTTTCTACTTCTAGGATGATCCATTGCTTATTTTTTGCTTATAAACGGCATATTTCAGTCTCATCCATAATTTTTAGTTGATTTTTCCACCAATCATTGTTTTTCATATTCTTCTAAAACCGTCTTTTGATCTCGCTTTTCTTCAAATCATCGTTTTTGAATATTAAAACTTTTTAAGCATTCGACCCGCTAGCTAATTTTCTTTCGAAAGTCACTAAGTTTTTGAAAATAGCTTCTTTGGTTTAATATTTAAAACCATTCATTTAGAAATAATGGCAAAATAAATTCATCTATTGTTAAAAAAGTGTAACAACAATAAGAAAGGACGCCTAGAGGAAATAGAAGACCAAAAGTTAATTTTAGAAGTCTAGAAATAACGATTACAAAAAAAAAAACAAAAAAATGTTCTAGAAGACGTAACTATCGACATAATAAAATAATATTCTAGAAAAAATTACAAAACTACGAATAGAACATAAAGAATAAACGAAGAACTCGAAAAACGCCCATATGAAGAACAAAAGAAAACATTCTTGAAAATTAACAATTTAAAGGATATCTTCAATAAAAAGCATGCTTTCTTTATGAAATCAAATATATGATCCAAATGCATTATTGAGTGACGTTTCATTTAGCTATTAATTTATCATCTATTGTTTATTATTTATTGTCACTGTCATCAGTTGAAAATTGAAAAATGGATCAAAAACAAGAAGAAACTGAAGAAGAACGAAAACAAAAGAAACGAAAAACTGTGCGATGTTTAGTTGCTTTCTGGATTTTTGGTTTATGTAACAATTATGGATACGTGATTATGTTATCAGCTGCTACTGACATCATTGGAAAAACTGGAGTGAATTCAATTAAATTTAAATTCATATTACTTTTAATTAATTCCAGGGAGAGAGAAGTAAACACCGAGACTGTACCTACATGTCTACAGGTGCAATTCTTTTAGCTGATATTATTCCAGGCTTTATAATGAAGACATTCGCGCCATTTTTCCCATTCTTTGGCAGGTGAATAATTTTTTTTAAATATTGTCCAAAACTTTTTTTTATTTTAGAGTGAGAATTACAGTATGTATTTTGATGTCAGCTGGCGGCTTACTTGTTGTCGCTTTTAGTAAAAATATGGTCATATCTTTATTTGGAGTTTGCGTAACTTCTTTCTCTGCAGGACTTGGAGAAGTCACATTTTTGCAGTATACTAATTTTTATACAAGGTGTTTCTTTCTTAATATAGGCGTTAGCAAACAATCATGATTTCAGTTAAAAAAGACCCAAAGTACGAAATTCTAAGATAATTGTAGAGATGGTCGATTTTTTTTACACCCAATATAGTTTTTCTATTTAAATAATAATATGAATTTATTCTTTATGCTTGTCTTAACATGAGTTGCGCTCCTTTTGATTTGATTTTTGTAAATACAGTTTTTGTTTTTCTTCATTTTAACAAGAGAGGGCTACATTGTAATCCTTTAAGGCCCCATTCAACACCCCGCTCAGCTAGACATTTGACCTCAAAGTAGAAACTTTTCCTTTTCTGGCACTAGCTCATTATTTGCATTTTTTCCGCCGCGAAACAACATAAATTCCACGATTTTTTCAAATGAATTGCTTGCTAGCGCCCGGCCTATCAACAAAAATTCATTTTCGAAATTTTTAGTAATGTTATTTCGACTTGGAGTTCAGGTACAGGGGGCGCTGGTGTGATTGGTGCTGGCTCATATGCTCTTTTACAATATTTGGGATTTCAAACTGTTTTACTAATTATGCTTTTAATACCTGCACTGATGGCTTTGGCGTAAAAAAACATTTTTTTGTTTTAGTTTTAGAAAAAAAAACTGTTTTAGGTTTTTTGTTATTTTGCCAAAACCGGAAATTACAGAATCTGTTACAATTCAAGAAAATTTTAATGTGGATGAAATACAAAAACCAAAAGAAATTCTTATAAAAAAAATTAAACTACTTCCTGGTTTATGTAAATATATGATACCTTTTGGACTGGTATATGTCTTCGAATATTTTATAAATCAAGGAACTGTACGTTAATTTACTTAAATTAATAATTTTTTAAATTATATTTAATTCTAGTTTGAATTAGTAAATTTTAAAGATATTTTTTTAACTATAGATGATCAATACAGATGGCTTCAGGTTGATTATCAACTTGGAGTTTTTATAGCTCGTTCTTCAGTTAATATAATTCATATTAAACCAATTTGGATACTAACAGTTCTTCAAGTATTTCAATTATTTTTTTTATAATCACTTCTTTATAAAATACATTTTTAAGGGTATTAATGTAATATTATTTACAACAGAAGTAATATTCTATTACATGCCATCTTTTTGGATTTTGGTACTTCTAGGAATGTGGGAAGGCCTATTAGGGGGCGCCACGTACGTTAATACTTTTTACAGAATTGCACATGAGGTTATTTAAGCCTGAGTTCTATACCGAATTTTTTCTACAACAAGTTTTAGGTTGAGGAAGAAGATAAACAGTTTTCGATGGGAATTACGAGTTTTGCTAGCAGTCTTGGGAAAGTTCTAGCAGGAATTATTGCAATTTATGCACATAATGCAATTTGTGATTTGCCTTACCAATGATTCTTAATAAAGTAAAAAAAAATATTTATTTAATCTTCATTTTTTAAATTTGGTATTAAATTTAAGAATTTTTATAATCAGTACGAGTAATTGGTAGAATACTATTAAAGGAATACATAAACTACTTTCTTTATAAAATGTTTTATCTATTTTTACAACAATTTGACATTACTATAATTAATTATTACAATGAATTGTTGAAATTTAAATTTCCCGCCAAACTTGTTCTTAACTCACCGCTAGGGGGCACTCACACCAACACCAAAAATTATCAACCGAAAAAATGACAATAAATTGCAAAATTACGTTCCGAATTTTATTCCAATCCAAAACTAGACACTTAAAATACCAAATTTGCGATAAATTGGACCTGATTTTGTAAAAAATACTAGTTTCTTGAGTTAAAAAGGCACAACGTTTTTCACTCCGAACGCACGAACTTCGCACCGGTTGCTCACTGCTGCCAACTTATTTCGCAAATCTTCTAATAATTCATTTTCGAGTCACATGGAAAACTGGCTGGACAATAAATTAAATTTTCGATGTTTGACTATATCAACAAATCTATTTACTAATTAGTTTTATTGTAATTTTAAAATTAAATACTAGGGAATTAGCCGAAAGATGTTGGCACCAGCATTTAACCGCCGCGAAGTTCGTGCGTTTGGGGTGAAAAACGGTCGGTGTTTCTGCTAATAAAAGTGGTATTTTTTTACTAAATTGCGTTCAATTTATCAGGAATTTTGTATTTTAAGTGTCCGATTTTCGAGTGGAATAAAGTTTGGAACGTAATTTTGCGATTTAATGTGATTTTGAGTTGGTCATTGAACCTGTTGCGTCACTTGGAAATTCCAGAGACTAGCAATGGGGAGAATCCTTGACCAGTTTGCGTTTGGGACATTCGTTCGGCCATTTTGATGTTTATCCGGAGTGGTAAGGAAAGGACTGTTTATTTTAAGGAAAATTTTATACTATAAGAGAATGCTTTAAATCGTAAACGCCACATTTTCTCACTAATTAATATAAAAAAGATATTTATTTACAAATTGTTTAAATCGTTTGTTGCTACACTAGCAAATGAGGCGTTTTGAGACTTTTATGCAACCCACCTGACCCATCAGCTTCAGGACAACGTTCCTGAAGCTTGTTGGGGCAAATAAATTTCGAGAATTTTTTTCACTTGTTTAGCGAACGATATGTAAATTATTATTGAACAATTTTTTTTTGATTATTTTATGTAAATTATTATATTATATTGAAATAAAAACGCAAGAAAATTAAAAAATTTACTGTGTTTTAGTGTTTGACTTGTTTTTGACATATCTCTTTTAAAGATGTTGCATAGTTTGAAAAATAAATTCTATGTAAGAGAAATTCTTGGATACCTTGAATCGTGATTGACATTTCTGCCAACATTGTAATGCTAAAAAAAGTACTGATTGAGATTTTGAAAATTGTAAATACTACCTAATGTAAACAAATATTGAGATGTTATGTCTTTATTAGTTAGAACAGCTGTCAAAACACATAAATAGGGACACATTTTAGACAGATAAATTTTAAAATCGTTGTTGAATAATCGGAATTGGTTGGCATGCGTGGTTTCTGTTAATTCTGATTTAGAAAATACGAAATTTCGAAAATTAAAAAAAATGATGTGAAAAAAATTATAAATTAAAACTGAGATCAACAATTTTAACAAAGTCATTAACGGTAGATACAGTCTTAATTAAAGCATTTTTTTCTGACACAATTGATGGCTGGCGAATTCCCTTTTTCTGTTTTTTTCTTTCCTACCTTTAATCTTGAAATTGGTGCTTCTTCTTCTGCCTTATCTGGCGAGTCCCCTATGCTTCCTTTGGACCTACCTTTATTCCAGAATTCTAGCGATGTCTCCTGTTTTGTCCTATATTTCGTTTAATAATTAATATTAAATAAAAGTACGCAGCTCTGAGCCGCTGTGATGCGTTCTGTTCGAAAGCTGGCACACGACTGGTTCAAACAAAGAGAGATATCGATAAATTTACAAAAGACAATAAAAAATCTCTATTATATCACCGAATGTCGAAGCGCCTTTGTGTTTTTGAGTAATAAATCATTTTATTATGTAAGCAATTAGTTCAAGTATTAAATCAAAAGTGTATTTAAATATATTTAGGTACATAAACAAGATGTTTTGAGTTTTCTTTTCAATTTATATCTAACCACGAAAATAGCACCGAAAAGGCAATAATTAATTTTATTTAAACAAATATGACTAAACATTGTTTAAACAGCTACGTGATTACCAATTAAAAGGTGAGGTAAAAAATCTCTTGTCAACATTTTACGCAATCACAAAAAAAGTGTTTACATTTTCTAAAGTCTCGGTTTATATATAGGATGTACCAATTTTATTTATACATGATTTCCACCCAAGTGTTACAAAGTTACCTCTGGAATTTATTTTTCAAACTTTCCAAAATCTTGAAATGATACATGTCAAGAACCAGTTAAACACATAATCAAAATTTTAAATTTTCCCGCGTTTTAATTTTAATAATTATTAATTTACATAAAAGAATTGAAAGAAATTTGGTTTTGACATTTTTAAATGGACTTCAAAGTGCACTTTATGCCACCTTGAATAATAATTTAAATATAGTTCGCTAAATAAGTGAAAAAAATTTCAAAATTTATTTGTCATATAAGGAACGTTGTCCTGAGGTTGCCGTAAAACGTCATGTGAAAACGCCTAATTCTAGCAACTTTTCGGTTTTATTCATAAAACTTTATGAATATATCTAACATCTAATATATCTAGTATCTAATCATATGGAAAACGGCTACTTTATTTAATTTTTTATGTTTTTAAAAGGTGTAAAAAATGTACAAGTTTTTTTATTTTAAATAATTTATTCACAAAAAAGTATATTTATTTTTTTTCTGTTCTTAAGCTTAAAATTATCCCTTGTAGTTCTTCAATTTTGTTATGCAAGCTTCTTAAAGAGTACGACTCTTCTACATTTTTATTTTTTAAAGAAGAATCTTTCAGCTTATTTTGCAAAAATGTAATCAAATTTTGATCATAAATCACCTTCTTTTTACCATTTCCAAAATAAAAATTTTTCGAATCTGACCAAATATTTATAGTGTAACAATTATCTTTAAAAAGTCGACAAAAAGTAATGAATTTATTAATAACTGATTTGCAACCAGTTTGTTCTAATTTTTTAATAATAATATTTTCTACTTTTGTAATATATTTCGACCGTTCTTTTGCATGAATAAATTGCACTTCATTTTGAATTGTTTGCAAGTCATTAATAGCCAAACCAAGTAAAAGATTTTGCAAAATAATTCCAATAAAAATAACAAAAACAATATAAATAAAATGTCCAAAAATTGGATTTCTTTTAAAATGTTGTTTTGGATACTCTGAATCAGGATCTCCTGCAAACATAACAACGATTTCATAAAACATAATAAAAAATAGATTATTTTCGTCGTCATTTAATTATAAAAAGCATAGAAAAAACGCAAGTAAAGGAAAACTATAAAACGCTATATATTTCAAAAATGTAATAATTGTTTTTTCTAGTAACAAAACTTTGACAGTAAAAAACGAAATGTTTCCTAACTGCATAAAAATCCCTAAAGTCGAATTGAGGAAAACAACAGAAAACGCAACTAAAAGATTTTGATTATTCAGTTTTTCTAACCAACCGGACGCTATTAAGTACAAAAGGCCACAAAGTAATGATAAATCTATATAATTTTCTAAACGCCAAAAATAATATGAGCGAAAAATCCAAATTTGGAGAATTTCCTCAAAAGATAAAAGTGCAAATGCGAAAATAAGCAACCAACTATGACTTTTTTGCACACTAATAAAAGTTGAACCGTACACCAAAAGAGAAATATAAGCACAAAAATAAAGAAACAAACTAAAATAAACCAACCACTTAAACTTCTTCCATTTCTGTTCTAAATAAATAGCAACTATTGGATGATTAGTTAAATAATTTAAATCAGGATTTTGAATCATAGTGTTTAAAAATTCCGAGTCCGGCCCTGTCGCTGTCATCAAACTCTTGTAATTAATTCTCAAATCGTAATCTTTTTCTCCGTTTTTTATAACTTTGCAATTACTATCAAAAAACTTTTCCAAAATTTTGGGCTCGATTGATTCCAGTGGTGTATTACCAAAATTGTCTTTTTCAACAAGTGACCCTCCGAGTGATAACAGTGTTAAAATGTTATCAGTAGCGTAGTGAAGAGTAGTACTACCTTGTTCATCCCTGTAGTTTAAAAATACACCAGCGTCAATTTTTCTTCTCTGGAGATATTCAGCCAAAATTTTGATATACTTCTCAACGTAATTTTTGCTACTGTACTTTGTTTCCAAGTCGAGGAATATACTTTCAGGGAGTTGTGTATTGTATTGGAGAAGTAATTTAACGATATCTTCGTAATCTTCATTAATTGCGATCATGATGGGAAAATTGGGATTTTTTGGGATTACTTCACCGGGATTTACTCCTTTTTCTAACAGGTGTTCGACACAAGATGTTAAGCCTTTGGCACAGGATAACTGCAGAATTGTACAACTCGAAAATTGGGGTTGTTTGCTATCGTAATTTTTGATTTCTTCCAGAGATAAAAATCGTTGAATTCGGTTTAGTTTAATTGTTCCAAAACTGTCTTCATCGATTTTTCGACTTGTTTTATCATTCAGTAACTCATTAAATTTTTTATTTCTCATTTTCCAAATTAAATCACATGGAGACACTCCATTTGAGTCTGCCTGATTGACATTAACGCCTTTTTGAATCAGAAGTTTGCAACAATTGAAAAAATCTTTTTTCCTGTTTCCATGTTTTAAAAGAACATGGAGGGCATTATTAGAATAACTGTTTTTCTCGGCGAAATTTTGACAAAAATCATACTTTTGACAAATCTCTTTTGAACAGTAAACAAGAGAGTTAATTTCATCAGAAGTGAGGTTTTCAAGAATTGCCTCCAGTTTTTCTTGATTTGCATTATGGGACGCGTAATGGAGAGGTTCCCAATGGTCACTTTTACTAATTTGGGTCTTATTTGCACCAAATTTTATTAAAATGTTAATTGTGTCTTTTGTAACATTTTCCATACCATTTTGGTCGTTACAAGCAAGATTTAAAATTGTGTGGTTGTCATATTGAGGGTACTCATAAAATAGAATTAGACTGTCTTCAGATAAAAGTAATTCGAGTTCTTTTTTATTATTAGTTTGGACAGCATCTAATATATTAACTGGAAGAGCCGGATTTGGTGTATAAGTTTTTACTTCCTAAAAAATTAACTAAATGAACAAAAAAATTTTTTTCTGATTTTCTTACCAGTAATGTGTCAGAACTTCTTGCTTTCTTCATTTTGGTGCAAATTTCTATCTTTCTAACTTTGCGGTTTATTTATTGGTTTTGATATTTAAAAAAAATTATCTTAAAAGATTAGCAAACACTTAAAAGATTTTTTAACTATTTTATCACTGCCCTTCGATACAAATTAATGTACTTCAACTTATCTAATTCATTACTAAATATAAAATAATATTTACTTACTTAGTTTTACTTTTATTTAAAAAAAAATATTTTAAATAGTTTTATTGCTTAGTATTAAGTGGCGAGTTAGTTTTCTGGCTGATGTTGCCATTTTTAGTGAAGAAAAAATTGTTAAACACAGTCTGGACAATCTGAATTAATGTTAACGGTTTTAAGCATTTTGTAGACATTTTTTGTAAAAAAATTTAACAAATCGTTGGCCTTATCTTGACTATGTTTAAAAAACACCGAAACTTACCGTTTAAATTTCAAAATTGCGCACTAAATTCTGGTAGAAAAAGAGCCTTACGTTGTGTTTAACAAGAAGGCGACAAGGCGGGAAAGTACAATAGAATTACAATGTGGAAGGAAGAATTTACTTGTTTAATTTTTGTAGTAAATCGGTCTTGAAAGGTAAAACAAATAAAAGTGAACCAGTATACAGGGTGTTTCAGAAATTGTTACAAAAATTTTAACTAATAATAGATCTCACCAAAACAAACAACTTTTGTAAATAACATTTTTGCGAAAAATAATTTTTTTTCAAATTTTTTTACCGCTATAGCTCTCCTATAAAAGAACAATATACGCTTATGAAATTTTGTAAATTTATGAATTTTGTATAGTAAGTAAGTAAAGTTTATTTGTTATAAAATTTAATACAGAAATAATTAACGCTATATCGAGATCTATAGATCCTGAATGAATCATAAGACAACAGATTGCCACCTCTTGTTGCATATAAGTGATACGAATTTAATAAGTTATACTCACTAATTTTTCTAACAACGTGTCTAACGCAGTTGTATATACAGTGTGAACCATTTGTATGGAATAACTTTGATAAAAATTCAGGGATTTCTTTTTCAGGAAAACGCTGAAACACGTATCCTGTTATTTTTAAACGCGCATTTTTTGGCAAAAAAAATTGAATATACAGGGTGTCCCAACATCGAGATACGACCCTCAACTTTGAAATTTTAAATGGAAACCCCATTTTTTTTAGCATATCTTCAATTCTACTAGAGTCGTATTGTGTTATTTTCCAACGTCCATTTTTTGATTAAAAAAAAGGATATACAGGTGTCCCAAAATCAAAATACGACTCTCAACGTTGAAATCTCAATTGAGAACCCCAATTTTTTTTAGCATATCTGAATTCTACGTGTAAATCCCTGACTTTTTATTGAATTTATTAATTTCAAAAATAGATCATGCCTTTTTTTTTCAAAAACAACTGATAATCGACATAGTTACATAGCTACATAAAAAATACGCAAAATTATACGTAGAATTCAGATACGCCAAAAAAATTTAAATTTTCATTTAAAATTTTAAAGTTGAGAGTTGTATCTCGAATTTGGGACACTCTGTATATTCAATTTTTTGCCAAAAAATGCGCGTTGAAAAATAACAGAACACGTGTTTAAGCGTTTTCCTGAAAAACAAATCCCTGAATTTTTATCGAAGTTATTTCATACAAATGGTTCTCACTGTATATAAATTTGGTAATGTCAAGATATTCAATGCTTGAAAATGTTCTTTACAGTCATCCCCATACCCAATGTTGGCCACAATTCTAACAGCTTTTCTTTGCAGTTTGAACAAGTTGATTAAAATAGGAGAATGTCCTCATATTAGAATACCGTATTGTAAGTGAGATTGAATTAAGGCAAAATAGGCTGTTTTTAACACAATGTTAGACAAAGATCGTGCTAGGTTTCTTAAAAGAAATATATTAATTCTGCAGATTTTATTAGAAATTATGCGTTCATGAGCATTCCATAATAGTTTTGACTCAAGCATAATACCCAAAAATTTTGTGTGTGTGTTTCATAGTTTTGCAACATAACATTCTTTAATGTGAAAACAATATTAACTGTCTTGCTATCATTTAAGCATAACTTATTTGCAGAGAACCAGGTTTGAGCTGTTTCATGAATGTTTTTAAATTAATTATCAATTTCTATAACCGCGGACTCAGTTTTCCCTATAGTTATCATGGTGACCATTATAATAGTGCATTTTACTGGTTTGGAATTTTCGCCAAGACTTTAACTAATTTTGCTTTGATAACGTTTGAGATTCGGGAAAAAAATTATCTAGAAAAAACTCTTTTTCAAATGAGATCTACAAGTGGTTAAAATTTTTGTATTCATTTCTGAAACACTTTGTATAAATAAAACAAAATTTATAATGGACATCATACAAAAACTTAAGAAAATAATAATAAAATAAAAAAGCAAATTAAAATAGTTATTAATGTCATTAGGCCGATATGAAGCAAATAACGAACGAGGTTGAACGTTGTAATCCGCAGCGCCAGCCGAGGTTTATAATCAACCAAGTCTGTTATTTGCGTATCGGCCGTGTGTCGTTCAATACTTTTCGTGATAACAAAGCGTCACTTAAAGACAAATTATTAAAAATAAAAGCAAAACATAGAAGATTATTTATTTTCAAATGGTTGTTTATAAATCTCTTAAACAACTACCTACCTTTCTTTTTTATTTTAATTATTGTATTTTGATTGTTGATTGTTCGTGTCTTAACAACTTAACGGCCGGCGGCCGTTATAATATAATATAATATAATAACGGCCGGAGTCCGTTAAAACCGGCTTTTCATTTGTCATATCACGTCTGTTATTAAACCAAAATAACTTTATGGTATTACGAAAACATATAAATCAGCAATAAAGGGCACATAACATTATGTCATGGCATTTTCTGATTAGTTTACTGTATGAACTACTGTAATAAAACAGAACTTTTTACTCTTTCTCAAATAATGGCTTGCTAGCTCCTAATAAATGTGTCATATCATTAAAGGGAGAAGCCGCGAGAGAAACGCTCTTTCTCTTAGTTGTAAAAAAAGATTAAATTTTTTTAATAAAATTGTGTTTCAAAATGACCAAAAAAATTACCGAAACATATTTTAAAAAATAATGTTTTAAATTTGTGTAACGCTTGTTTTATTTCAGAAAATTCTTATAAGAAAGAGAATTAAGTTTTGTACAATAAATTTTGCGAGGCAATATATTTATCTATAATATTTTAGACTCTAGAGGCGCTTAAAGATGAAAAAGAGTTGAAATTTTCAGTTTTTCTATGACAAAAATGACTGAAAGCATTGATAGGGCTTGCAATTAGATAATTAATTATTTTTGTGCATTGGTAATCATCGGTAATTACCACTTAATTGATGTAATCAGTGGTAATCTATCTAAAATAACGGTAATCTCTAGAGAATCTGATGTTTATAAAGTAAAGTTGTATAATTTTATTATTCTAATTCCAATGGTATTCTTTTCTTCTGTTTTTTTGGTATAATTCGTTTATGGGTGTTCTTTGGTATTCTTAGGAATTTATAGCATATTAGACAACATCTTTGGTATTCAGTGGAAATCTTTGCTAGTTTTTGGAAATCGGTGGTAATAAGAATGACACTATGTAAGTAAGCCGTTTTTCGTGTTGATTTTGCGTCTTCCCGTAAGCAAAAGTTATTTCCAAGGGTAATTTAGTGTTAATGTGGTTAAACCCCACATTTTAGTGTAAAATGTTTAAAATTTATTGTAGAGCTGATTTAATATTCGAGCTTTTTTGGATACAGTTTAGGAAAGTTTTATCCGGTTCTTCTTGCAGTTCAGAAGAAAATGTTATAACAGAATGTTGCAAGTACTTTGTTTTAAGTTTTGTTGTTATTGTTTTTTTTTTGTATATTGTACTTTTTTTTCTGTGTGTATTATTAATCACTGATTTATTTTTAATTATTTTTTTACATCTCATAAAAACTATTTACTGCTGGAAACTCATAAATACATGTTTTTTTTCTATAACGTAGAGTTTTTTCCAGATGACGATGACGGCTTCTTGCCCATTTTGGGTTTTCAGTATGGTCTTTTTGAGTTATTACTTACCACCCTGTATATAAATAAGATAAAAACTAATTAATTTTTTTTATATTATCAATTTAGCATTTTATCAAAATCAATAAAAGTTGGAATAACCGTTTTTTTAGATAAAGGAGGTACTTGTAATTGTTTTATTTTTAAAATTTTGAAACAAACAGTTTAGTTATACAATCAGGCAAGATTACGCTACTTGTATTTAAGAAACTTAAAATACTTTTCGTTTGCGTACAGTTATGTACAAAACAAATGTCACTTAAACACTAATTTTGTAATCAATAGCATAATACCTATACATACTGGATGTAGGTATAATACATTTATAGGCAGTGTAAAGCTTAAAAAACTTAAAATCTAACTCTACTCCTACATAGTCTTCAATATGTACACTAGAAATAATTTAAAAAATCTTTTCACAGTCATAACCTAAAATCCCTATTTTTTACTTCCTACAACTTTCGTCATTATCCTTAACATTGAAACAATCGGTGCTTCAAAAGCTAAAGAAACCAAAAATGAAATACTGTACGAAGCTACAACTTGTCCCAAAAATATAACAATCACAACTAAACTACCTAAATGTAAAGGACTGTCCATACTCATTGTCATAACTCGTATAACTATAGGATGGAGTAAATAAGCACAGTACGTAACTCGACTAAACGGATATAAAATTGTCGATGATAGAATCGTATTGGCAAAACCTCCATAACCTGTTGAACACGCAATGACAATCCAGGCTAAACCTAAAGCCCAGGCTGAGTGACTTAACGCACTGTATGCAGCGCCAGCTAGTGGCGATAAATTAACTTCATACAAGCCGTAAACAAGTGACAGTAAACAAGCTAGAGCAGCCGTCCAACCTGACACTACAGCCAACTGAAAAAAGAAAAACATGTTACTAAAGCAGTTTTTTTGATTTTATAGTGTAATTACCTTTGACATTGTCAGTTGGCAATTCTTCTTAAACAAGAACCAACCAACACACATCCCAATCAAATAAGGCCCTAATCGAGTCCAAGGCTTGTCATAAATTTTATCAAACAGGGCAAGAGGGTCATCTGAGCCCGGCATATGACTGTTACTAAAAGCTATATAACCTGTTGTAATCCACGAACTGACCATAAATATCAGTAATAGACAAGCCCCACTTTTGAAATGACTAAAAATTTGAAATTAGGGATAGTTAGGTTTAGTAAGTTGGCAAACCTTGCTGCTAAAATTAACATCACTGCGCCGACTATGTAAAATTGGGTGTCGTCAGACAAGTACCAACTCCATAACATACACTAAAAGCAAAATTTAGGTTTTTTTTTGGTCATATTGGTACAAGTATTACCATTTCGTCAACTGGGAATAATGTGTTAATGTAGAGAACGTTTCTCCACCAGTAGTTGGGACAATTCACGTGATCCATGGTTGGTGGTTCAAAAATTGAATTGTAGTTGAACCATTTCATAATTACTTCAACTACTCCTAAAGTAAAGAGATATGGAGCTGTTAACCTAAAAATTGTTATTTGTGACATTTCACAGTGTTGTCTGGGTACTACAAAGACTACGAAGTACAAGTTGTGACGTCATAAATGTGGTCCAAGTAGTAAAGGAGAGAAAATAAAAACTTTCTTCTATCTTTTATGTTTTACTACTTTGACCATATTTGTGACGTTAAAACTTTTATACCCAGGCTTCGAACAGTACTAACAAAAACTGTTACCGTTCTAGGATGGGAAAAAACAATTTTTCGAATGATACTTACCGTGCGAATCTGTACAAAATAAGTCCAAAAAAGTGGGTGATTCCTGCAACGAAATTATTTTGTCCGATTGTGATTGGATCAAGTTTGCCTTTGGCATTGGTTCGGAAATATAAAAATGACACTAAAAGGCCACTAGTGAAGAAAAAAGTGTCGACACTAAATGCTCCGTTTGATATTGTTTGGAAGAAAAATTCTTTTTGGACGACTTTGCGGTACTCCATATTGTCTATAAAATTTCAAATTTTGGAGGGAAATTTGACAGTAGGATTAGGGAACATTAGAGAAGCGACATTTTTTGTATCAAAATATAATAAAGGATGTATAATAATAGATTGACAATTTGAAATTTACGAAATGGTGGAATATGAACATTGGTTTTTGACTGTTAAAATGGTAACGTCTTTGAATTTTTTAAATGAAACTACTAAGACCAGACTTATAAAAATAAAAGTTTTGTCGTAAATTTTAACCAAATTTCATCTTTTCGTAGATAGTAGTTAAGATGTAGATAGTTTTTGTCGCTTCTCTCTAGTTTTCTGGTGATACCAACCTGAATATTTGAATGCAATGATACAGGTGTGTCCTAAAATAACCCAAGCCATGCTGATTGACTTAAGTCCGTGAATAACCGGAATTGTATCTGGACTCACTGATTGGTCACAAATTGTTCGAATATTAGCTCTCAGTGAGAACGCAAGTACAGTTTCCTTGATTATCAACAGTAAAATATCTTTTAAATTTCGCGGTTTTTGATCGGTTTTAGTCTCAGGTTCGTCAAGATTATTATTATTGTTGACAATATAGACGCCATTTTTAGTTTTAGTGTCTGGCATTGCCATGTCAAGTTTTAGGTGAGTCTGGCTCAGTGATAAAAGTTTTTTTCTTTTTTCGTTATGTTCCAAGTAGAAATCATACGAAGTACCAACAATTAAACAAACAACAACGAAACATGTTACTCCACATAAAATAATAAAAGTCCGGTCTTGCCAAATATTAAATCGGTTGTGGTGTGATCTTACAGCTTCGACTTTGACTGTGACTTTAGATGAACCTTTTGTTGTTTCTTCCATTATTGTTTTAATGTCTGAATCGGTGCAAATGTGGGGCATGCAAAGGCCAATGTGGAGGATCCTTTCCTGAATACAAAATTTTTGAGAATTTGGTTTTTCCAAATTTTTTGACTTACTTCAATTGTAAAACTTGAATTGACGTCAACTCGTAACATAAAGAAAGAAACGGGAAAGGGAGGTAATGAGGAATATTTTAAAGGGCCTGTACTGTACCCAACCGATTGACTTGGACTTGATGGTTTTCGGGGAACTTCAGCTTCTCTTGATGTGCGAGTCCGATTCTGTAAAGATAACAAATTTTCAAAATGTGTAACGAGTTTGTCAGTTGTACCAACTGTAATTTCAAGCATCTGATTGATGGTGGCTTAATTAATTAGTTAATTTGTCTGCCATATGCTTCTAGAAAGAATTTTTTGCAAAAATAAAATATTGACTCTTTAAATACCTATCTATTGACACGAAAAAGAGTAAATAATGAATTTCAGTCGATTTCAATATACGTTAAAATTTACATTAGCCAAGGTTGTGCCTGCTGAATTCAAAATAGCGTAGAATTTCAAGTATTCTTATCACCATTAAATTAAATTTAAACAAATACAAGTTGTAAAACTATCTAAAATAAAGTAAGGTGGGTCTATGTTTACATCCTTAAAATAGCCAAAAATTAGACAAACTTGCTGTTAAAAATTCGCTTTCTATTATTCGTGCCTAACTATAATAAAATATAATTTTTCTTTGACGTAACAGACTTAATCAAGCATTTAAAACTATGTGTGTTTAATTTAGCGTTAACGATTTTATTTATTTTGCAATAATTTGGTATTTGGAATTTTATCCTGAAAAAAATCCATAATAAAAACTTTGAATTTACCTCGGGATTTACAATAATTGATTTTGTTTGTGGGGCAATATTTTCACATAAGCTTTGAGATCCGGTCCAGTAGTGGTTACCCCAAAACCACCCTGTTGAGTAGCGGCCACTTGCATCGTCCACTGTAAAAAAATTGAGATTATAATAGGTATTAGATTCAAAATTGAAATTTTTATATTCGTAAAATTTCAAGAAGCTTTGGATTTTTTTGTAGCAGTTTTAGACAATTAAGAAATTTAAAATATAAGGGAATTCAGTAACCAAAAATTCTAGAAATCTTTATATAGCAACTTTAAAAATTTGGAAAGTTAAAGAATTTACTGTAATTTCAAAAACTTTGGATAATTGAAAATTGTTAACAATTTAATAAAATTAACGATTTCAAAATTGTAACAATTTATTTTTTTAGCATTTTCAAGAAAAATTTAATTCAGAATTTCTGAAATTCTTAAACTAAAATATCTGATAGAAGTATTCGATCTAGAACCTTTACAGTTTTACATTATTGGTATCTAGCGATATCAAATTTTAACCAATTTAGCAATTCAAAAATCGATATAAATTCTAAAACGATAATAACATATATTTTTAATAAAAATTGTGACGTCATATTATCGCGTTTTTCGAATCGTGCTAGCTAACATCTGGAATATTCTTGTGTCCGACCTTGCTGGGGTGGATTTAGACAATCTTTTTGGGCTGCTGCCCAGGGCCCCGCGGATGAAATGACCTTCTTTGATAACAAGAAAATAAACTTAAACAAATTATAAAAAAAATATACAATAGATTGGTTAACGAATGTTCCATTATTATAGTTTGTTTTGTTGTTCGTATTGTCTTATTTTATTCCCGATTTTAATGGCTATTTTTTTCTAGACCTTTTGGAACTGTTTTAATTTTTAAAACATTTTTATTGAGAAAATTAATTAAGCTAGCGAAGATTTTTTCAATTTTTTATGTCTATTTTTCTTAGTTGTACTTAAGTTGTTTTGGATTTTTTAATCCAAGAAAGTGGGTGTTTTACTTATCATTTTTATTTTTTTAAGTGTCTACACAATTTTTTTTGTAATCTAAGTAATTGTCGTTTTTCAACATTTTTAAAGCTACTTTCGTTTTTGAACTTTTTTGTTTTTTCTTGTTTTTTTTAAGGGGGTTCAGTACCAAAAATTAATAACAACTTTTTTCCAAAATAATCGAAGCGTTTGCTTCATTAGTGTTCATAGAATGTTGAAAAAATAATTAAAATTTTTTTTTTTAAATAATAAGCTGTAAAAAATTTTTTTTATTAAAAAAACAAGGCTTCATTATTTCACACCTACACGTATTATTCATTTACCCATAAAATTCTGCTTTTGCAATTGTAAAGTAAACATTTGATCTTCTGATTCAACATTAGATTTTTTGTTTTAAACTTTCAACTTTTGGTAATAAAAGGCTTGAAATTTGCCGTAAAACACGAACTTTTCTCTTACTCCTGTAAGACACATTTTTTATAATGACACAAAAATCGTAAGTTAAAGCATCTAGTACTTTATTTTTTATAATTTAGTAACAAAAAAAAAATTTTTTAGATATATTAACAAAATTGGAACTGAAAAACTGTGGATAATGCTTTAGGTTACCGCCCAATATTTGGTAACGCCTTGTTCTGTTGTTAGATCAAGGCCATGACCGCCCTACTTGCTAAATGTTTTGAAAACAAAACATAACAATTCTGGGAAAAAGAAAATGGAGTTAGAAGCTTATATTCAATAATACTTGAATTTAATAAAATGTATTTTATCACAAACGGAACACTGATTTTTAACTTTTATTACAAATTGGTGATTAGGTAATTTTCCAAACTCTTGCACTCTGTAATTTTATTACACTCAACCAAACTGTAGCATGAATATAAAAAAGTGTACACTGATCCAATAATTATGTTATTACGATTGGTCTAAAGAACTAAGGTACATATTGTTTAACTTTAACTGAATTTATAAACATCGATTTAATGCACAGATTCTTTTCTGCAGGATTGGTTTTTAGAGCTTCCATTCTTTATTTTTATAATCTTACACGTATTTATATTTACCAAATAAATAAATAATAACTACTATAAATTATAAATAACTACTATAATCCTTTATAAATTATAAATCAGAAAATGTAAAATGGAAAGAACTAAATTAATAAATTATGACCACATTGTTTAATGTAAAGAATAAAGATAAAATTTGTTTTTTTAATCAAACGGACAATTAAGTGATAAAACATTGTCAAAGTTTTTAGGAAAACATTACAGAAATTTTCGTAATATTTTCTAATAAATTTTACCCAAAAAAGAGCAAGTTCTTTTATGTAGAGTAAACCAAAATTAGTGTTATTTCTTGTCAAATTAAATCGATTCTTACCTATAGGGGTATTACAAAACAAAAGAAACATCGCTTTTAAAAATATAAGCTACAAAATATAAGTAAAAACATAGTTGGTAGATATATGGTTTATAATGTTTTATTAAATATAGTAGTTACAATTAAATTAAATTACGGTAATTGAAAACTAACGTAATAACAAAAATTCATAATAATCGGTTTTTTTTTCTGTAAAACATCCAATTTTTACTGAAACTGTTTACAGTAACTCATATTAATTAATTTGTCAACTTTTTTGTACGGTTGGGATAAATAGGTTGGAAAAAACTGACTTTTTCTTAAAAATTAGAGTGAGAGTGAGCATGGGAAAAAAACTGAATACATAATCTTACATTCAATATATGCAATTTTTAATAATAAAACTTTATAGCAATATATAGTAACATAATAGGAAGAGAAAAAATAACAAATAGGAATATTAAGGGGATTCTTACACAGCCATCAACTAATGGGAATTTGTGGGATTTTCGTCAAAAAACTGTGACTTACCTATTCGATATTTTTCTACGAAAAAAATATATATAACACAACTCATTATGACTTAGATGTCTTGAACCAAAAAACCCTTCAAAAATTATTAGATTTTTTAAAAAAAAATAGAGAAATTCAGAAAAAAGAAATGTCATCTTTGTAACGATATTTTGCATAGATAATCATTTATTTTCACAAAAAAAATATTCAAGGCAATAAATTCAAGATGTTTTCTATATACTATTAAAATTTGAAGTTCGTCAGTTAATTAGCGGCTCTGTACTTTTTTGAGGAAATTTTCCTGTAAAACGGATAAGAATTAAAATCATCGAACTCTCTATCCTCTTTCGTCGTCTCTCTTCACATTTACAGCTAGGTATCGGAACGCTCCCTTTGTAGTTCCTGTAAGTACTTATGGTTTCCAAGAAATGTTAATATAAAGAAATTGGCTAATTCGTCTACTCAACGTTTAGTTGTATTTTGTACTTTGTGACAAAATGAGTGAAAAAAGAAAATTGGGACTGTGGGACGTTCGTAAAAGCAAAAAACTATTAAATAAAAATTTTGGTTGTCAATACCAATTTGTGGTATTATCAAAAATGTTATGTAATTAGGGCATAAAGGTGCTATATAATGGTAATGTGTACTTAGTGATACCACAAATCTTTAGAAAACCAGATAATTTTTTTCATGGCATTGACGATTTTAAAAGGAACAGTAGTATAAAGGATGTAAACGAAATTAGACTTATTCATTTTTTAATAATATTTTTGCTAAATAGTAACGCACTGGTTTTACTGGAAATGACTATAACTTTTGATTTTTAAATAAAACACTATATATTTAAATTACCTACATGTTACATTACACAAAATGTGTATAAGGCTTTAGTTTTAATTTTATAAGCAAAAAACTTTGGAGAAAAACAATTTTTTGGCTTTAAATGTTAATAAAAATATTTTTTTAATTACATACATGTTTTTTCTTTACCTAAAATATTTTCTTTTCGATATTTTTAATTACTGATTATTATTGTTATTGTCCATTATTTTGTATTACGTATTCGATGATTATCGGGTATTTTGGACGTGCAAAAAAACAAATTACCTTTAATTTCTTGGTTACGTTTCGTGGCCTTTATTACCACTTCTTCAGACCTTGGATTATAATTTTAATTTTATATGTTCATTTGAATATGATTTTATGTTTGGCCGGAAAGTATTAAGTGGTTCTTCATTTTGTTTTGAATTTCAACAAAATGGGGGACTACTTAATACTTTCCGGCCCAAAATGAAATTATATTCAAATAAACATCTAAATTTAAAATTATAATCCAATGTCTGAAGAAGTGGTAATAAAGGCCACGAAACGTAACCAAGAGATTAAAAGTTTTTTATTTTTGTGCACGTCCAAAACACCCGATAATCATCGTAATTTCTAATTACGATGTGTCAGTTTGATTTTTTAATACTGAGTGATAAAAATGATAAAAAATGATAATCAAAAATGTAATTAGTGATACCTCTCGTCAAAAAAAACATCATTTTTTTTATAACATTTTTGCGACAAATGCTAATAATTTTGAATTTTGTTCTCCCCATAAAATCACGATAGGCTTATTTATGATCACTTCTCAAATAGGTCAGGTCTACCTAGTTACCATTATAATACTACATAGACTAGTTGCGGGTATGGTATTTTGTACTAAATTTTTAAATAATTTCATCTTAATAACGGTTTCACCTATCACTGAGAGATCTATCACCTATCACTGAGAGATCTATCACTGGCTAAATTTTTGACCATCATTTGTGATACACCCTGTATAATTGTAATATTGTTCAAAAATTTTGTTTACTGTTGTAGGTCTGATTATTTTTTTTTAAAGATAGTCTATTTTTCTTGAATATTTGTACAGGATTATGTACTGCTTCTGAATATCTTGCGAAAGAACTCTTTACACAAGCAATTTCTTCAGTTTTTGTATATGTACTTTTTTAAATATTTGAAAGTGTTTATAATTTTTATCAGTACTTAAATGCATCAAATAAAAAATGCATAGTCGGCATCAGCTCTATCAATTTCTATATTGCGTTTTCATCACTATAAATTCTTCGAAATTCGGTTATAAACGATCACCACATATTTTGAAAAGTTATGTATAGTCTACAGTGCGTAAAGAATGTCACCTTTCTCAATTAACAAATCATTCATGATAAAAATGTAAAGGTCCTAATACATACAAGTAAAAATTTTTGAGAAAATGTTTATTGATATTTATGAGCCAAAATAATTCATGTTTGCGGCTTCAGCACAGTCTTTTATGATCCGAAGTGGACTTTACACACCTGACTGTACATACATGTATAGGTTGTGTTGTTGTGTATCAATTTTTTTATGAAAATAATAAAATCATTGCTTACTATGCAGACTGTAACGTAAGGTACCTAAAAGCTAATAAAATTTTGCTATTATTAATTTGTCGGTTTTTAATTTTGTTTATAAAAGTCTATGTAATATTGTATGTACATAACAGTAATTAGGAGCATGTGATAATTTAGTTTCCCACATTTGTTCCATGGCTTTAAAAATATGTAATTATTGCAAATAGAACGATTTCGGTAAATGTGCTTTATGTCTTGTTTATTTATTTTTTACCCGAATTCAGTCATTTTATTGCCTAGCAGCGCAAGAGACCACTACAAATTGTGAACAACTGTAGCCGTGATTATTGTGCGTTACTTGAGAGGGCCGCTAGTAACCCTATTTTGCATAAAAGCTTGCTCACATAGTAAACATGCAGACCAATTAAATAGAATATAGAGAAATTCTGACTTCGCTCAAAATGTAAGAATCCTCTTAAATAGAAAATTTGAATGCAATATTGTGAATGCATTTCTGTGTTTTATATGAATAAAAGTGGCAGTGCATTGTTTTATTATAAACTTGGGCTTTGATACAATAATCTAATTTTAAACCGTTAAAAAAAATACGGATGTGTCGTTATTACAATTTTTTTCGCATGAATCGCAGTAAAAATTCAAGAAAAAACAAAGTCCTTGTCTTTTTTCATAAACTAATTGCATTTTGCCCATAGTTCATTTGTGGGAATGATTTATGATTTTTTCATACTGACTAAGTACATGAGCTAAATCTACAATTCTTCTTCCAACGATTATGTCCGAAAGAGTACGTACTTTTGTCTCTTTGTCCACTTCTATTTCTAAAGAAGATAAATCTTCTGCATCACCATCAATAAGCCAATTGAATTTTTGGTTGGCTCTAATAAATAGTGTCGGTTATTAAACAAAAAATACTAACATTTTATTATTCTTCAATACAACTCCATTTATACGAAGATAACATTATTTGTTTACGAAAACTGAATCAAAATTATGTATTTACACCTATAGTTTGGTGGAAAGAATGATATTGCGTCCATTGTCAACGATGTCTGACGTCACTCAGAAATGGGATTTTGTTTTTTTTATTGGTAAATATAAAAAATGTCACTTAGAGACGAAAAAGAGCGGCTTTGTCAATGTGCACAATATTATATTATGTAATAGTTATTCTACTATGACCTTGTAGTGACTATACGAAAAAATACATAAAAATGTATAACATTAAGCCCGTGGACCAAAAAGATATTAAAATGACCGTTGTCTTGCAACACGAGCATAATATCATAGAAAAACTCGGTTACTTTTGAGAATCAACTGGCACAGAATTATTTAACAAAAGTTTGGAGTTTTAAGTTTATGCTTTCAGTTTGTGCGTAAAACGTTGTAGATACCTGAAATTTGTTTTCTTTTTAATAACCAATTGTTTAAAAGATTGGTTCTCCCATTCATAAAAATAACAAATGGAAATCTCACTTTATTAAGTTGATAGCAAGTAGCACTCAACATTGTTAAGATTTATACATTTTCTACTACAAATATGTTACACTAATGCAGTTAAAACATTACGGAAACTTTATACAATTTGCGGTAAAAAAAGTGGACATCACACTTTGTCACTGACTTTAAAGAAGTGTGTAAATCAACCATTAATTTTTGTCTTATTTATGCACAATTAAAATAATATCTTTTTTGATTACAATCTATACTAACAAATAATCAATCGGTTACAATCAATAACTAACCTCAAAAGTTACAAGAAAAGATGGTTTACGCTTTTTTATTTGTCAGTCAAGATCTGACGTCGGTTTTTTTGCGAATTGTAGTTGCTGCAACAGTAGCTAATGGAGTAACATGTATTATGTTGATCATAATTACTCATTGAAATATTGGGTTCAACTGTATTTCGGTGATTTTACAAAATACCTGGGTGCAGGTGAGTGTGTCCTTTTTGAAGAAGTACTTGCTCTTTTTAAATTTAAAGAAGTACTAAATAGAAGAAACACAAGTTTCCTGCATTTTAAAGTCACTAAAATAAGAATTAATTTAAGAATTTATATTTTTAATAATTGTTACTTTATTAAATTATAAACAGTGGCCAAGCTTGCATGTTACTAACGAATGGCGTTTCTCATGAACAGGTACAAATATTTTAACCTTTTTGATCTAAAAAACTTTGATTTGAATTAGAATTTAATATCTCTTAAACATAAACTTAAAACAAAACATTTTTTTATTTCTCTAAAAATTACTTCATTTAGAAATATTTTAGTCTTTTAAATGGGGTAATTCAAAAAACTGGAGCAAAATTTTAATCTGATATACAACACCACCTATGATAAAAATCTGCAATAAATTTTTTGCCTTATCTCGAATAATAACAAAATAACGGACATGTTTCCCTTTCAAAGTGACCTTATCGGTCATTTGTATACATAGAAAATTAAAAACCTTTCAATTGAAGGGACACTCTACTCCTCTTGCTATCTAGCATTTTTGAGATGGGGGTTGCTGAGGCTAGGAGGTTAGGGCGACAAGATTGAGTTTAGTCTTACAAGTTGGGGGGGGGGGCTCTTTTAATTGAAAATTAACTTATCTCAGATTTTTGCAACAAATTATCAACAACAAGGTTATATAGGGTGCTTTATTTAAATGCGACATACTGTATCTAATATATATATACGTAAATAATTTTAAAAAATTACTGCACCAACGCCTAACCACTGGATATAATTAACAAAATGACTGTGAGCTGTGAGAGCAATATACTCATTGCTGACCTTGCTAATAGTCAGGTACAGAAAGTCCTGGTGTTATAGTACTTACAGTAGCTGATGCACTTTCAATAAATTCTCTGTTTTCATTTCTATTAATTGATTAAAAAATGTAAACAATAAAAATGATCAAATAATATGTAGCTTGTCTTATTCTTTTTTTTTTTTTTTAATTTTGAATCTGAGAAGTTCGTTTCGAATTCTTTCTTAATCGTGAAAAGCATTTTCTGGCTTTCGGCATGATTATTACCTCACACCTTAGACGCAAGCACAATAAATGCCTAAAATGTTTTTATACAATTTCATCGAAATTCGCTTGGTTTAGATTCTAAGTAAAAGGGTTTTTAGAGTGGGGTAGTCAAAACAATCGCAAATGTGGGACGAATCCGCTCAGCTAAGTGTTGCTAATATTTCACGCGATTAATGTCGAGTTCTTTATGTGACTCTCTCTATCGTCCAACCGGTAGGCGGTACAAGCAAAAATATTCTATTTGAAACTACTAGCGCCCCTATAGCGGATTTAGTTTGCGTAACTAACTACCGAACTTCCTTAAGAATATTCTTTAGTAATGTACATTTATTTTTTTGAAATAAAGGTAATTCTGCCTTTTTTTGCATAATAGTTTTCCTTGTTGATATTCTGTCGTCCGTTTTTTTATCTTGGAACTATTCAACAGGTTTTTAATTTTAAACATTTTTTTTTTAATTTGAACCATGCACAATCTCAACATAAAAAAAGCATAATTTTTCTTGTTCTTTTTCATTCATTTCATTGATATTTAAAAAATTGAAACGAACTACTTTTTGTTTTTCCAAAATCTTTCTTCTTATAAAGTAATTGTTTTTATTACCTATTTCTTTCAGTCGTTTTTTAAGATTTTCCATTTTTGTTTTTTGGTCTAATTTTCAGTCTTAGATTTTTTTGAATATTATGTTTCTAATTTTTTTAAATCTCATTTTGTATTTCTAGAAACTACCACTTTTTTTTAACAAAGTTTTTCTTTTTCTTTCAGTGGTAGCTTTTCTTATTCTTCTTTATCTTTCCAACGTGGATTTTAAGTTTTTCTGGGGAATGTTTTTGTTTTTGCAGAATTTTTCTTTCTTTTTTTTAACTAAATCATTTTTCCAAAAAGAAAATATTTTGTTTTATGTAAAATGCATATTTTTAAATCGCAATAAACTATAAGCAAGTCAAAAAGACTAGAGATACAAATTTGTTCACTGTTCGAAAAACTCGAGCTTAAGGACAAAAAAGGTCGATTGGAATAAAAAAGAATAATTATGAAATGTTGTATAAATCTGAAAGATGTCAGGTGGAAGAAAAAGAAGAATTAAGAAAGGTTCTGAATGAACAGAGAAATATTAGCCAAGAGGGCTTGAATAATATTTGAAAGAAATAGTAAATAATATTCTGGAGGCACACGTCGAGCAGAAAAAAAGCAGAAAAAAGAGCTGAAAAAGGTTTTGTAAAAGCTTGAAACAAGAAGAAGCATTTAAAAAATGTTTGGTAATAGAAGAAGAGCCACCTAAAATTGTAGAAAATGTTTGATAGAAACGGACAAAAAAAATTTTTTTGGAAAAATTTGAGGAATGGCGGTTGGTAGAAAAGGAAAAGTAACCGAAAATTTTAGAAGATATCAAAGAAGAACTGATGAAGCTTCTAGAGGAGCACAAGAAGTTTATATAATTTGATAAACTTGTAGATGAAGTTGAAAAATGTTGGCTAGAAGAAAAGAAGAACAAAAACGTGTTTAGAAAATAAACGAAGGAAGTTTTTAGATATACATATTTGAAAAACAACAATTGGAAGAGAAAGAGGATCTAAGAAAGAGTGTAAAAGAACCAAAAGCCATTCTAAAAGAACTTGGAACGTAATCGTTGAACTTCTAGAAGAGCAAAAGAAAACAAGAAAATTTCGTGTAGAAGAAAACGAAGAACAAAAAAGCCATGCAAAAAATCAAAAAGGTGTCTTTTATTTAAAAAACCTCTGTAGTGCAAATAATAACCTCCTAAATTTAACTCCTTATTTATATTAAAAGCATTACAATGCCAGAGAAACAATAACAAAAGGTGACATATATTTGCACTACAATAATGTTATTTAATTATATTTTTTAATGAGAAACAAATTATAGAAGAACAGGAGAATATTTTCAAAAAACATTTTTTTACTACAATTTATTAAAAATATTTTGTTTTTATTATAGAGATCCATAAAATAAATCTACGTAAAACAAGGGACAAAGAGATCTGCAAAATTGCAGATTTGAAATTTGTACGAGTATTAAACATTCTTAGAATTAATGCTAAGTTTCGTTTGTTTTAAAGTTTTCTCTTTTCTTAGCTTTTTTCCATTAAATATTTTTTAATCACTTAATAAAAATAAAGTTATTTTAGGCAACCACGAAATAAAAAAACTAATTTTAACAAATCGCAACTTTTAAAAACCGTAGCAAATTAGAGAAAGCACTTTTACACTCAATCAACAAAATTTAATCCAAAAATTGTCTTGTATTATGATTTTGTAATATACATAAGTTTTTGAACAAAATGTGCGTGCTTTAAATTTGATTTTCGTAAGCAAAATTAGGAAATTTGCTCTAAATTCGACAATTTTACAACAAGACATTAGCTCTAATTACCCGAGAATTACAATTTTAATGTAGCGACTGGATGTCCGTATTGCAAAATAATCCAAAAAAGTTATAATTTTTGCAAGTTTAATAATGTTCTGGAACAGTTTTTTCTCCGAAATTTCAAAAACAGGTCAGTTTCTTTTTGTATGTTTGTTGTAACACAAAGACAAAATATTTTCTTTAAATATTATTGTTACTTTCTATCAACTTTTTATTTATCTTTAATGATGACTTGATTAAATAGGTGACAAGTTTGCGCAATACCAAAGTAAATTACATTGTTATATAAAGTAGAGACAAGATGAACATTTCCGGATGAGACAATAATATGATAATAACAAAAAAAGAAAAATAAATTGTATGCTAATACAAGACAAGCTATATATCACAGACTTAAACACGAATTCTTATTTTACCAATTGAGGTCAGGAAAATACAATGAAGAGGCCTACAAATGTTCACTTTCGTTTTGAAGCATGTGCCGTTGGCTTGGATGATATAACCAGGACTTTCTTCAGATCACGTCATTGGCTGTAACAGTTCAATAACTCTTCTTATTTATCTCGCCAAAATATTTAGATATTCAAAAAAGCATTGTATCTGTAAATTTTTTGCCGTTCACTATTAAAATTGCATGCAATATGCAACTTTCTCAGAATAATAAATTTCAATGAAGGTTAAGTTTGCGGTTTTGAAAATTAATTATTTCATTTAAAAACATTATTAATTAAAATTGTGTGTTGAATAAACAAACAAATAATTTTCAAAAACAAAACTTTCTTCAAGAACGGTACCTGCAACTATAATGTTACCAACCTAAAAAAAATTACTTTCACTGTCCTCAGTCACGGTTAACTGTATTTATAGTAAACAACTAGGTACAATTATACCAATTCGTGTCGTTTCCTTTTGTTGCAAATATGATTTATTTGACATTGCATAAGAATGAAAAAACGATAATTCTTTGATGCACGATTGTTATTAGATTGCAAATTCCGGTCAATTTTTACTCCAAAAGCTCTTATTCCGGCTATACCGGAACTCTAAAACCTTTATAATCAGTCGACGGCGACGTTTCGGATGTTTTATTTATCGTTCATCAACACTTATTACCTAGCTTCTATAAATTATTGCTCATGATCGATTGGCGCCTAAGAATATCAAAAAAATGATAATAACTTGTACAGACTAGCTAAAAAGTCTTAATAAAGGATAAATAAAACATCCGAAACGTCGAATGAATATCAGAAAAAAGAGTTTTTTGCACATTTCCATAACCTTTTATAAATAGATATAGGTACATACTATACTATATTATATATTAGGGTGGGCCAAAAAAAATCGTTTTTTTTTAACTTTCGACACTGAAAAATTGATTCCTAGGCATCTTTAAAAAATGCTTTTTCAAGATGAGCTCTTAATTTTAATAGGAAAGACATCGCACTTTTTTATTTTTTTTAGTTCCATATGGTAAAATCCATATCTTTATTGCTTAATTGTACAGAAAATTTGTATTTACATTTTTTGTAGGAAATTAAACGTTCTACAAGAAAGTTATCTTACAATTTTTTTATATCTCTTACCATTTAGAAGATATCGGAGGTCAAAGTTTGAAGAATTTAACAAAAATTCCTTTTCTACTTCTAAATTTTATAACTCTGATATAAATAAATATTATAAAATGCACAACATATGCCCTTGTAGAAAATTAAACGCTCTATAAAAAAGATCTCTTGTGGTTAATTGATTATTCTAACCATTTAGAAGATATTCGCAGTTTAAAAACCAAAATTTGATAGTAAAACCCATTTTTTTTTAAATGATTGAAGTAATCGAATAATTACAAACAATTTTTTTTGAAGAGCGTTTAATTTCCTACAAAACCGTATGTTGCGCACTTTATAATATTTATTTATCTACGAGTTATAATATTTAGAAGTAAAAAAGAAGTTTTTGCTAAATTCTTCATACTTTGACCTTTGATATCTTCTAAACGGTGAAAGTTACAAAAAAATTGTAAGATACCTTTTTTAGAGAATTAAATTTCCTACAAAAAGTGTAAATAAACTATTTCTGTACGATCAAGTAGTGACGAGATATGGATTTTACCGTATGGAACTGAAAAAAAAATGGAAAACTGCCATGAGGGAGTTTTTCCTATTAAAATTAAGAGCTCATCTTGAAAAAGCATTTTTTAAAAGTGCCAAGGAATCAATATTTCAGTGTCGGAAATTAAAAAAAAAATAATCGATTTTTTTGGCCCACTTTAGTACATATAGATACAATGGACGTAGAGCCGGGCTGGCACATGGACTAACCGGAAGTTTTCTGGTAGGTACTGGGCCTCTCTAGTTTCAACAATAATTTTATTTTTGTTTTACACTCCTACTGATTTTTTTTTTAAATTTTTTGAAGCTTCCTCAGTGGTTGAAATCGCAATTCTTATTTTACATTTTATAAAAAATTGAATGTCAAAAATGTCATTTTATAAAAATTGGAATTAACAGAAGATATTTTATTTATAGCTTTTTGTGTAAGAACCAGAAGCGATAAATTAAAATTGTAGACCTCGTCGTATGAAAATTGGCTGTCACAAGAGGCATTTCGTAAAAAAACGAACCAATAGAAGACATTTTATTTAGTTAGAGCCTTTTTTTATCAAAAGTAGAAGAACCTTGTTTATCAAATGTAGAAGCCATAGATGAAATTTTATAGAATCTGAGAGTCATGGGCAACAATTTCTAAAAATGAAAACTGCAAGAGGCATTTTATAAAAATTGGAATCAACACAAAGAAACAAAAGAGACATTTTGTAACTTTTTTATCATAATCAGAAGTTATATTTAAGAATAAAACTAGTTATAGGCGGCAATTTATAAAATAGAACCTATAAGGGGCATTTTATTAGATTACAATTAAAGAATTGGTTTTTTAAAAAAAAAAACATTAGAATTGTAGAAGACATCTTATAAAAATTAGCTGTCACAAAAGGCATTTTTTAAAACTCCGAATCTACAGATTATTTATAACCTTTTTTTATCAAAAGCAGAAGTCATAGATGATATTTTATAAAAACTGAGAACCATGAATGATAATTTATAATAATGAAAACCACAAGAGGCATTTTAATAAGATAAAAGTTGTAGACATTTTATAAAAATTAGCTGGCATTAGGGGCATTTTATAAAAACCGGAATCAACAGAAGACATTTTGTAGCTTTTTTTATCAAAATTAGAGGTTATACCTAATTTTTTTTTATAAAAACCTTAAATTATAGGCGACAATTTATAAAAATATTTAGAACCTGTAATGGCCATTTTAAAATTAGATTAAATTTTATAAAATCTACGAAACATGGGCAACAATTTATAAAAATTAGAAATTTTATAAAAATCGGAATCAACAGGAGACTTTTTGTAGCTTTGTTTTAATCAAAATTAGAAATTATACCTATTTTATATCAAAACTGGAAGTCATAGGCGGAATTTTATAAAAATAGAATCTGCAATGGGCATTTTATTAAGATTACTGTAAAAAAATTCTTTTTGTAAAAAGAAAACATGAAAATTGTGGACGATATTTTATAAGAATTGATTGTTACAAGAAGCAATTTGTAAAAATTTTAATAAATAGGAGACATTTAATAGCTATAAAAAAATCGTCTTTTTGTAATGTAATGCCTTCTTTTATTAAGTGACTGCAACATACGGGTATATATAGGTGATTTTTTGAAAAGTGTTGAAAAAAAGTTGAGACAAGTCGATTTTTATTGCCAGGGGGTTATCTTTTCGTAACAAAATCACGTTGATCCTACCACCCTCTTAAGCACAGGGTGGTCCACCCCTAGAATTTAAATAAGTAAGGTTTTTTCATTTTTACCGCACAATTTCCGAAAGTCCAGCTTACTATTGGTAAATGAACAACTGTGATAGCCTATTTACAATACAGGAGGATAAAAAATAGGTTTTTGTAACAATATAGATACATACCTACTGGCTGAAGTAATGTTGTTTTATCAGAACGTTTTTCAGTAAATCGTTTATTGCTGTTGTTGATCACGTTTGCTATGATGTGATCTAAATAATAAATAAATGACCGATGTTGTAAACTTATTTTGCTGACCTAAAATCTAAGATTTATACAATTTTCTATATCGAAATCGTTTTCCTACAAAATTATTGCAATCTACCTCAATGTTTTTTTTATGCATCACTGTTTTACGACGTGACACATTATACATTTAAATGTTCAATTGAAGAAGAGTTTCAATTTTGTAATTTTAATTTTTTATTGTTAATTATTGCAAATTGCATCAAAATCGATGGCAAGGTAAAACAAAGAATAGTTTTAAAACGGGTTGGGCTCAAGGTAGTGTAGATTTTGCAATTTATATAGTTTGGTTATCGATAGTGTGACTGGAAAGAAAATTGAGGGACTTTTGGAGCTGGTTCAGAGGCGGATTGACCAATCGGAAATTGTTTCACAATTAAAAGCAAAATAATGTTATTAATAAAAAATGATTAGACTTCGGAAACAAACAGAACTATCTGTGGTACCTCCTGCTTGGTGGGTTTTCTCAATTAGGATTTGACACACTTTTTCGTATCATTTGGCGTGGATAGAATAATTCAATAATGATTTACATAAAATATAGCACAAAAATTACACACTCAGTAATATAAAGTGTCATTAGCCTTGAAATTTCACATTTTATTGTTTAGAATTAATCATTGCAAATGTTCTAATACCTACATAAATTATTAGAAGATGTTAAAGAATCATTTTTTGATTTGAAAATATTTAGTTAAAATATGCAATAGATATCACAGAAGTATGAGACCTATTATTATTACTAAAAAAAACTAAGAAAATACCTATAAGGTCCTAATACAAAGAAACACAATCAAAATGTATAAAAAAAGTATAAAATATATGATAGGTTTATAATAATAATAATAATGTTTATTCAACGGCCATGCCAATTACAATAAATATAGTATATAAAAAATATAATAATGAAATAAAGTAACAATAAATACAATACATAAAACAAGATAGATACAATATTAAAATTACTGTTATTAATTATTAAAAGAGCTTAAATCATTAGTTTCAATAAGAATAAGAAAAGGTTTGTTCCAACAACAGTTCAAAACGCTTTAGAATTGGAGTACACATGCGCAGCACCGTTTTAACGGTCCGAAATCTCTGTTGCGCATATTCAGTACAGTTCTGAACTGTTCTGAATTGTTGTTGGATTTTATTCAGTGAATTATTGTTTAATTTGAATTTTTTTTTCATCTCAAATTATTTTTTTGACTTGTTATTGTATTTTTTTTAAATAATTTTAGTTTTCTTTAATTTTAATTTTGATTTTTTTTTAATAGGTTTAAGACAGAATTGTAAATTTTGTTAAAAAAAAGAAAGTTGAAAAAACGAAATCGTGGGGGATCAGACGGGAATCGGGTAGTACTGAAAAGGGTCGGGAAGGGTTAAATATTGATTGAAAAGGGACAGGCGGGTTCCGAAAAGGGCGCGACAGGTATCTTTGTAGAGATTAATGACTTTCAAATCCAATTTTATTTATTATTTATTGTTTAATTTTGTATGTTTTTGTGAAAATAAATAAAGTAGAAAAGAGGGTGGAGGTAAAATCCGCATTTAAAGATCGTCTAACTGTTTTGAATATTAAGCACAAATAAGATAAAAAAGAAACACTAAAAAGCTGTGAAATGTAAATAACCTAAAAAGACAAAGAGTCCTACCCTTTTAAAGATACATTTTTAATAATATTCAAGAAAAAAAAATTAAGTGAAATTTTTAGAAACTTAGTAAGTGTAAATGTTTATTAGACAGAAGAATGAATAAATGCATTTCTAAAAGTTTATTTTGGTAATTAAGAAAACAAACAAAGTGAAAGTACAAACTCCACCCTCTAAATGCTTGTTTTTGCTTTCAACACTTTTTTTGTTTATAATAAAATCAGTCATTCACTCAATTCCTATGCTTAAATTATAGCGAATAAAAATCGTTATTTTACGTAAAAAATACACAAAATTTGTATTATTTGTTTGTAATTTAAAAACTACTAAAACCGAAATTTGTTACAAAATATAGCTGACAACACTGGAAGAAAATTGACATTAGGAAAAATTTATTAAAGATGCCAAATGTTTGTTGAGGTAATGTCATTATGCACGAATTCTTGGACATTTGTTATAATTACATAAAATAGCGTTAAACGGTCATATATTTGGCTACGTAAACCTACTTAATTTTTTATACTACCTTTGTTTATAACATGGGAATTTAGTGGTTGAATAAACTCTCTGATAAACCTAAACAACCAGAGATCCAACTCTCTTTGAAAATGTTATAAAACGTTTATTTTTAACTAGAAAAGTTTAATGTCTAGTAAAGAGCTCTAAGTTGAATCAAGGAAAACTAAAAAGTGTTTGTGGAACGTGTTTCTTCCACATTTAATTGTAGAAGATTTCCATTATTGTAAGGATATAAAATATTTATTATTGTTGAACGAGATACCTACATGGTTAGCAAATATACAAAAGTATCGGAAAGACTTCTGACTTGAATTTGTCAGTGGCAAAATTAGACGAAATTTGCTTTATCAACTGATAAACGCCTTATTACAAGCTTTATTGCTAATATCAGTAAGTTTTTTGTTTTTAGAAATAACAATCAGATTTAAAAATTTGGCGTTTCAATTCAAAATCAATCTGAATTGTCAAAAGTAACAAAAGAAGATTTTTTTGCCTGACTAACTATTTAAAACCAAATTTATCTAGTAAAATTTTGTTATTACCGACATAATTTAACTGGTGGTGGTTTTTTAATTACTGGATAAATATGTAATACACAAGAAAAGATATGTTTGTAGGTAGGTTTACCCTCATTTTGATCCTTCGAGCCGGATATAAACAAATGCTGTTTTTTGGTTGATAAAACCAGCAGCAGCGTCTTATATTAATGCATTTATTTTGAAAAAATTCTTAATGAGAATAGATGAAGTCATTTTACAAAATTAATTTTCCAATTATGATTTTCTTTGTAAACAATAGTTTGCCATAAAATCATTGGTAAACACATTTTATCACAATAATTAATACAAACTTCGTTTTTGTCATTAAACAGTGTTAATTTATTACCATTAATAAACACAATGACAATACAACAAAGTTGTGTGTGACTCAAATAAAAATATTTAATAATCCAAAGTACAACAATAATTTTTCAGAATAATTTTCTCAATTTTGACCCATTTTTCAAGCTACTACATAATAATTTAGAAAAAAATAATAACAGTTTTTATGTTATTAACCTTGGCTTAGTGTAATATTCAAGATAAGTAGCCTATCATTTTTTTTATTTCTATAATTTTTTACTTTCTTATTTTTTGTTTTCGTCACGTTATATTTCATGTATAATCACTTTCAGTGAAATTTACTTGTCCAACACATTGTTAACACATCCTACATCAAATGACTCAGAAATTTTCTAAGGAAAGTATTTATTTAGAAAAGACAATTGTTTATAAACTCAAATTTCGTAACAAAAAAGTCCAATTAAAGGAAATGCTTTCTTATTCAATTTGTTATTTTGCAGTAAACATTTATGAATGAGTGATAATTTTATATAACAAAATTATACGATAACTGAACTAATTAGTGATGAGTAAAGAAAGTTTTATTAATGTGTTGTTATTATTTTTTAAAAATAAAGACACTTTCATTTATAACAAGTTGTAACTATTTTAGTTCCGGTCTTCACTTCATTGCAAATATTACTTAATATTTTTACAATAGTTTTTCTACATTACACTTTCACTTCAAGTTTGACAAAAATGATTTTACTTTCTTTGGAGATAAGTGATTGGCGGTAATAAATTTCAAATATTTTCTTAAAATAAACTAATTTTTGCTCGATAAAATTTAAAGGAGAGCGTTTAGAATATTTTATTTATTATCATCGGCATCAAGCATGCACATACGCACGTAATTACTTTCTTTTTAATTATACTAATTAAATGTAAAATAGATGGATTATGGATGACTTCTTGAATTCAAATGTGTTTTTTTTTTTCGATAAAACATGCATTCAAAATTGTGATAATTAAATAAAATGTAAACTGTTATCAGTAGTTATGTTCTAAGCTACTTTGGAATCTCCTACATTTTCTTTTATTTATTACTTTCTCTTGATCCTCGGTCAAGACCTTGAAATTATTAAAATCTACAAAAGTTTATTTGTTTTTTATTAATCTTGTAAAACTGCACCTACAAAAAATTCTTTTCACAATTTATTTTTTTAACCGGCTCGAAGGATCAAAATGGTAATAATATGGAAACATAATAAAGAAGATTATAAAAATCAACGAATCACAAATGAGTATCTCAAATTTCTAGTGCTTACTAGTCTACTGATGGTTAAAAACTAGTAGTTTTATTATCAGTCAAAAATGGCATTTAAAAGATTTGCTTTTTTACTAAAAATAATTTTCTTATGCATAAATTTTTAATTTTTCGTTTAAAACAACGAATTTTATTTTCTTATGGGCTGATTTCAAGTTGAGATAATACCGGTAGTATCTTCGTTTCCATGGAAAATTAATAAAATTTGTTGTTGTGATTGGTTGTTGCCATGGAAAAGTATTAAAATTTGCGATACTACCGGTATTATCTCAACTTGAAATCAGCCAATAAAAGCTGTTGATACATAGAAATCAATTGTTTCATTATTAACCAAAAATTGTATTTTCTATACTCGGTTCGAAGGATCAAAATGGTTATAGTATAGTAGCAACGTAAGAAGACAAAGATGTTACACAACCACAGCGTTGTATAGGGTGTTTTTTTAAATTTGACGTCAAAGTTGGCTGTGCATTGTCGTTTGTGAACGCACCACATAATAATATCTAACCTCACTTTTGTAATTATTTGCAAAGTAGCAAAAGTCAATAGTCAAAGTTTGAATAATTTGAAAATCTCCATTTTCGAACGCCCAATACATAACTTGGACGAGTTACGACATCGAATTGTTGGAAGAATTAATGAAATTAATGAACATCCTAACATGCTGATGAACGTTGCTAATGGAATGTGTCGACGAATCCAAATGTGCCTAGATGAAGGTGGTGGACATTTCGATTATTTGTTATAATTTTTTTCGATTAAATTGTAATTATAAACCGTAAGTAGAGCAGTTTTAATTTTAATCACAAAAGTGAGGTTAGATGTCATTTTCTGGTTTGTTCACAAACGACAATGAACAGCCAACTTTGACGTCAAATTTAAAAAAACACATGATACTATCTATTGCTAAAATTGTAAATTTTGACTTTGATTATAGCTTTTACAACGATTCTGCTTTAGACAGGGATATTAAGTTCTTAAAAATATCTGTTCTATATTTTTTTGTAACACAAAACAACACCACTGTTATATAAATTTTGGATTTGTTTACTTAAAACAACGATTTATTTGTTTTTAACCGTTGCTTATAGAGATGGATCAAACAACTGATTTCATTATTAACTTAAAGAGACTATTTTATTTTTAGTTCGAAGGACCAAAATAGAAGTAGAGTAGTAAAGTAGGAAAAATTTAAGTAGAAAAAGTAGAAACAGGTCGAATAAACAGTTTTCCTATATAAAGGGATCACAAGTTTGGTTTTATTATAAACCAAAAATGTGTTTTATATCCGGCTCGAAGGACCAAAATAATACTAGTAAAGTAGCAACGTAGGAAAATGAAACTGTTATCAAACCAAATCGTTGCACTAAATACTACCAAGTGTTCGTTAAAAAATTAAAAACATTGTTTTGGTTGTCTTTGATAACTTTATTTATCTACCTGTCAAAATGAAATGTGAATGAATTTTAGAAATGTCACTTTTATACATTACAGCACATTGTCATCAAAAACATGTATTTATTACCTGCAAAATGTTGAATATGCTTTTTTCTTTTTCTTCCAGGCAACAATATAATTTATTTATCTATTTTTTTAAAAGGACCATTATTATAGTTTTCATATAAGGAATTTATAGTATCACTATTTCCACCACCGTAATGGTCGTTTGGAAAAAAAATAGATAAAAACAACAAATGTCTAATATACGACATAATTCTCATTCTTATCATAGCCAGCCGCGAGTTTTTTTAATGAAAATCTTAATTTAATACCAACAATTTTAACTTAAAAAATGGTTTCTTATCAAAAGTATTTCGCTGTAGTAGCTATAATTATCATGTAACTGAAAAATAATTTTTGGGATCAACATTTCTGAAACAATTTTTCGTTTTAAACTTTTTTTTAAATTTATAATCTGTTGCTATTTTTTTATTACTGTCTTTTTCAAGGATTTAAGTCATACTTATAATAATTAATTTATAAATAAATACTTAAAATAAATATATTATAAATTATAAGTCATACTTATAATATATTTTATTTTATATAAGTATGACTTAAATCCTTGCAAAAGACAGTAACAAAAAAACAGTCGAAACGTCGGATTAAAGTCAAATCGTTTATTAAATGAAATATTTTTTTAAAATAATGAAGAGGTTTGATCTAGTAGCGTTCATAGAAAATTTAAAACATCAAGCTGACACGTATTTTTTGGAAAAAGGGCTTCAGTATTACACCCAGTTCTATTATTTATTTGCCAAAAAAATATATTTTTGACATTGTAAACCAGACACTTTTTCTTATGCCTTACAATTTTCTTTTTTGTTATCAACTTTTGATTTTTAATAAAAAACAGCTTTAAAGTTATCGTACCTTTAAAACAAACTCGGACTAACGCTGTTAACTACCTTTTTAAACTTGATTTTGAGCTTTTACGGCTTGTTATTGGTAAATTCTAGGAGTAAATCTTAGAAAACTTATAATTTGAACAGGATAGGCTTAAATTTTGGTAGATATCACTTTTAAAAGGACCCGCTTACTATTAAAAGGGCCCGCTGGACATTACGCTTACGGTCAAATGATAAAAAAATGCAGTTCGAAGGGCCAAAGAACCGCTTAAATCAAGAATTTTTTCGTTCGTTTGGTACGTAAAACATTACATTCTTTTTTTAAATTTATTATTAATTTAGAACATTTTTGTATAAGCGGCAAAATAATTTTATTGAGTTAGGAGTGCTAGATTTTAATTTTTACAACAATACATTCTAAACAAAATTGATTATAAGTTTAATTGCTACAATATAATATCAATTTAGTCATTACTGCTTTACATAAGCTCTAGAAAATGGGAAGGTTAAATTATCACCTACAATTCAATGTCATTCCCTTTACCTTTCACAAATAGTGCATATGGTTAGGTCATTTTACTCATTTTGCATTCCAATAAAAAACAAAGTGTTTCAACATTTACTAAATTAAATTTATTTATTTTTCTTGTTGCTACATGTTTCGTTTATTTACCTACAACTACCTTCAGGCTTCTAGTTTATTATTTTCCGGTTGTTTTTTAATTTGTTTATTTTTTATGTTTGATGAAATAATAGTTGATATTAAATAATTCTGATTGACTCTAGTATAAATGTCTCTTCTCGTAATTATTATATTAACAATAATCACTTCCGCATGGAAGTGTCAGAGAAAGTCAATTACACCGCAAATATAATTTCTTCTTCAAACACTCAAACAGTGCCATTTCCTTACTTACTTTTCAACGCCCAATTTTCCATTTTTCCCAATCCGTCCAAATACAACTCAACGTCTTTTCGGCAACTTAGCGTAATAAAATTTCTCATTCGGTCCCAATTTGCCGCCAAAATTTCAGTGTTGTAAAAATTTAAAACACGAGCTAAACTAGCCGGCACTGTATGATTGCCATCACTTGCACTTAAGTTCACTTTCGGTAGAGAATATTTTGGGTCGATTTTTGAGCCTTCTTTATATTCGATTTCTTTAAATTGGAAGTTAGGTAAATAAGCGAGAAGATAAATGAAGATTGATTTCTTCATTTTGGAGCGCGCTTCGGGCAAGTTCAAGAATACGATGTTAAATGCACATTGCCATGTGCTTTGAGGAGGTAAAGACTCGGCAACTTTCTCTCTCTTTTGAGTGATTTCGTGTGGTGCGTTAGGGGAAAACCCCACCAAGTAGAATAGTCGAGAATTTTGCCAATTTTCTAACGTCGTGCTTTAAAAAAAAAAGAATTTCAAGATTTAAGAAATTAATTATTAATAATTATTTTGTAAATTAGCTTTTTTAACAAATCAAAAAAATTTCAATTCGTTGGAGCTCAATAAAGGCTAATTGCAGGCGAACTGCATACAACGTTTTATGTCTTCTTGCTCAAAATCCTAATATAATAATCGATAAAATTGTTACCAAAATTTATTGATTCCATGATGTATTTGTCAAAAATCGTGTTTATTGAGAAATGTGTTGTTCCATGAGAAATAATAACTTAAATTGTAACAAAGCCCTTCTACTTAATGTAATAGCGTTATAATGATTTACGATATCTTTAATCTTGCATCAGCAAAAACAAAAGGGATTGTTGATGCCAACAGATGTTTGTTTTTTGTTTTACCAGTATTAGATTAGAGACGTCGTAAGTTGTAATAATGCTAATAGCTTATTAGAAGTACCTTAGTAGAAGGTCTTTGTTAGAAAGATTTACAATTTAAGTTTCTAAATCGCTATTTCTATTTCTTATGGAAAAGTATATCTTCTATCACAGTAAGTGTTTGGTTTAGCTAATTTAGGAAATATATCTACTAATAATATATAGCATTATATTTACTACTAAAAAAACTTATTTTTTTATTTCCGTTTTTGTATTTCAACATTCTACTTTTTTGTTATATTTATATTCACTCATATTTCAAAATAAAAAATAATCTATAAAAAAATCAAGCATTATTGATTAATTAACATAAATTAAAATTAAAAATTGATTAATTAATTAATTTGCACAATGGATAATCGAATAATTAAATCGATTATCGATTAAAAAAAATAAAAATCGTTTAGCTACTAGGTGGGCGGTAACCATAGTACGATTTATTTCTAGTAAAGCGGCAAATAAGCCATATTATAACAAAATTTACTAAAGAATTGGCCTGAGTTATGAACCCGCTGGACAGATAGTCGAAAGTTCTTTGAAAATAAGACTTGTCAAAATGAGGCCGTTTCAGAACGTCCCATTTTTCTAGGTCTTACAACCTTTTACAATGTGCCGCTTTACTATAAAAGTGAATCGTACTATGGTCACCGCCCTCCGACCTTCTCCCAACCTCAGAAGCCATTTTCGGTCTGTATATGTATTACCATAGGTACCTATTAGAAGTTGGTTTTATTAGGTCCGCTATTTGTAATGTATTAATATTTATTACAAAATCATAATGAGTGATTTCCTCTACAGGTAAATGTACAATACATCTGATTTTGTTAAGTATTTTCCACCATTTTGAATCTACCATTTTGAATTTTTTAATTATGATATATAAATCGTAATAAGTGACCTTTAAAACTTTCGAGTACTCGTTTTAAAACAATTTCGTGAGATATTTTACAATATATGCATTTTGTAAATACATTATTTGTAATATTTGGTTATTATTTTGTTAATTAACATTTGATCATCTGTTGCTAGGAGCTAGGGTGACCAATCCTAGCATTCAACTCATGTTTCTTATAATGATTTACGAAGGGGTTGTCACTTTGGTCTATTTGAAGTGTCTATTTTGGTGTGCTTTTACTATCGCAACCTCTCGCAAACAAAATCGACCCGTTTTCTGTGGGCCACCTGTCTTTATATATACTTGTGATTCAAATAGTGTGTGTGCATATTTTTCATTCAAATTATTTATGACTCAAGTTTTGTTGTTAGTTACTGAATAATCTAAATTATTTAATTGACTTTTCATTTTCTACTAACCTAACGAAACAAAATATTATTAATTTTTTTATAATAACATATAAAAAACATAAGAATTTCGAGTACTAAAATTGTCAAGGCTTTATTGTAATAAACGTGTAAAAGTATATTATTTATTATAACTTTTATCAGTGATGACGTTTTATACAAATAATAACTTTGAAATGCAAACGGTTATTACCATTTTTTTCTTAAAGCAACAAATATATAATCAAAAAAATTGTACATTTGATAACAACATTTTAAATTTTTTTGTTTCTTTTGTAATTATAATTTTTTGATGATTTTATACCTTACTAGATATTTCAGGAATTTCCACTATAATACAGATAAATACAAATTATAGATACACGGGTAGTCCACTGAAAAGGTTCTTCTCTGTTATTTACATCAGAAAAAAAAAACGCTTGGACAGGTCGATTTTGTTAGCGAACTGCTTGATGGCAGTAAAAGCAACATAAAGGAGACACCCTTGGCGCCAGGGTAATAACCTCTTCGTAAATCATTATAGGGAACATGGATCGAGTGATACATGATACATCATTTTAAAGAGAATTAAATACGCTTTTCAGTCGTTCCAAATTTTATTAATTTTTACCACTTTTAACTTCTTATTAAAACAATCCATCTATATTTTTTGGGAAACTACTGAGGAGGTTTAAAACAGTATAGAGAATAAAAAGGGTCACAAACTTCAAATTATTTTACATTAATATATAAGATATTATATTAAAAAGTTATAATTAAAATATTTTTAATTGTTTTTTTATTATTATTTTTAATGTAACTGTAATTTATTTATTGCATTACTAACACAAAATGCATCTTAATTAAGCCGGAAATATTATATAATTTGAAATTAAAGTATTATATAAAAAAAGAAATGTAAAAATTTTGCAAAATATAACAAAACCGAAGGTATCAATTAATATTCAATTACCTGAACAGTTTTTGCAATATATAATTTTTTCGCTCAAAACAAGAAATTAATTTATGTTACTGTAACAAGTAATTTAGTTTATTTTTGTATTTAAGTATAGAGTGGCTAAAAATTGTGTTTTGGTGTAAGTATAAAACGTTGGAAAGTAAAATGTACCGCTCTACTAAAATAATAAAACGGCAAAGTTGATACACCATTTGACAAAGCGGTAAATCAAAGGACAAAAATATTATTTTACAAGGATTTTATTAAGACGTACTGTCTTAATGCTGTTTCAAAAGAACCGCCTCTCTCACTCTCAATGTGAGCTAGTTTGATTCTGCGCCATATGTCTTGTTGAATTCGTACAGCGATAAAGCGGCACCAACTGCAAATGCTAGGATCTAAAAAAATATTTCTTTCTTTTGTTAAATATGTAATTAAAATAGTTATAATAAATTGTTTATTTATATTTCTCAAAGTGTGTCTAATTTAGTAATTTATAAACACATTCTAAGCCTGTACACTTGCTGTTGTTATGAAGGAACAGTTCGTTTGTTTAAACAAGCGTCATTTTAAGAACGTTAACTATAACAAAAAAATAATACATTTTGTCTAATTTAACAAAACACCTCTCTTTAAAAATGTGTTATATAACATATTAGAAAATCAGATTTTTTGTGTACGTTTTAATCAGAGAAAAGCGCCAAAAAAGTATAAAATAGTATATTAAGTATGGAGAACGGTAAGGAATGCTTACCATTCGAAGACAATTGTTTGGAGGAGGAGCGAAGCGACGTTCGACATGCTTATAAGGTTTTTTGCGCGAATGGAGTTTCTAGAATAACAATAATAATAATTTATATCAATACATTTATGATAATCGGGAAGATTGAAACTGAAAACTTTGAGTGGCTGTTCCATGGTTGCTATGGTTTTGTTCCAAACAAGTAAAATTGTCTTTTTGATACAATCATTACTACATAGTTCTGTTTTGTGGTTCCGTTTTCGAAGCAAATATGAGCGATAGTGATGATCTACCGGATGATTTAGAAGACGCTTGGCAAGAAGGATGTTCGGCAATAATTCCAGAAAAATCTAAAGACCGATATGAACAGACATACAAGTTGTTTAAGGAATGGCGTGAAGCAAAGAAGATTTCTGTAAATGAAAAGAGCTTGTTAGCGTATTTTGTGGTGAGAAGTGGACACTTGAAGGCCCCAGGCAGTTTATGGGCGGAGTATTCTATGCTGAAGAGTACAATTTTTCACCATGATGCTATCGATATTTCTAAGTTTGCTACATTAATTGTTTATCTTAAGAGAACAAATCTTGGATATCGGCCTAAGAAGGCTAAAATTTTTACCAAAGAAGACATGGAAAAATTCTTGAATGAAGCACCATACGAACAATTTTTAATTCAAAAGGTATGTTGTAGATGATGAGGTGGTACATCTGAGTTCTAAAGAAACAATATATTTGCAGGTAGCAATGATATTGGGAGTATCGGGCGCTTGTAGACGAGAGAAATTGTACAATATTAAAATGAGTGACATAGAAGAACATGAAGAAATGTTTATAGTAAATATTCCAAATACAAAAACGAATATTCAGCGAACGTTCACAGTTATTAATAAAGAAAATGAAGCAGTTCATTATTTGGAAATACTTCGAAAATACATAAGAATTCGACCAAGCAACCCAACGTCAGATAATTTATTTCTGAACTATCGAAATAGCAAATGCACTAGGCAAGTCACAGGAAAAGGCACAATTGGAGGCTGGCCGTCAAAAATTGCAAAGTATTTAAAGTTGCAAGCTCCTGAAGCTTTTACTGGACACTCGTTTCGATGCACATCGGCTACACTTTTGGCGAATAACGGAGTTGATGTGTTGGGACTAAAAAGACATGGTGGGTGGCGTTCATCAACGGTGGCCGAGTTACGTGGAAGATTCCCTCCAAAACAAAATTGAATTTGCTCATAAAATTTTACACAGCGATGTTGGTGGACTATTACAACAACCTGGGACTTCTACGTCGGAAAGTTTGTCTATTAACACTAGAAACTCAAATGCGAGTGGTATTACTACTATTAATTATAATAATTGTACATTTAATCTTAATAAATAAATCGCAAAATTGTTTTTTTTTTTAGATTTAGTTGCTTACCGTTCACTGAACGGTAAGTGAATTACTTACCGTTTTGTTACACGTATCAACCAGTAACAGCCAGTAACACGTATCAACATAAAAACAACCAATCGCGCAAAAAATATTTTTTTAATTTTCCATACAATATTCCATACTTTAATTTTTAGAGATCGCTACTAGTAAAACGCACGAAGCAAATAACTTTTTTTTTATAATTTACTGCTTTAACGTTTTTACTTTTTATGTGTGTACAGTCGGGAGCATCAAACCGAACACCAATGGATCTAATGTGGTTTAGTTGACAATTATGCCAGACGTAGTGTCCAGTTTTTTTGCTCGCTACAATAAAAATCACATATGGAAACACAAATAAGGCATAAAAACACTCAACTCCAATATTCTAAACATTCTAGTTTTAATTCAGTCAGAAGTTACAAATAATTCTCGTATAATTGATAAATTAATCGAAAATAGAAATTCGTGCTCTCAAAGTCACCCGAACGGCTGTAAAGTAACTACCGAAGATGGCCGAGTAGCGAAGTAGCGCGCAAACACGCGCACAAATAGAGAAAATCGTTCACGTTCGGCATAGTTCGCTGGCATTCGCTCATGTTGGACCTGCGATAAAGCTTAGAAATGAATGAAATCTGTGCATCCAATGTTATATTTTTCATTAATTTCTTTATTAAGTGTAAGTTTGTTGTGATTCGTGGCTTATCAATAAATGAAATGTTTAGGGTATCGAATGTCGACATTTTTAGGTCTTATTTATTTTATTTAGTATATTTATTCATCGCTTGAAATTTGATCTTTGTAAATTCAACCTTATTTACACGTGCAATAAGGTCGACTTTTTCAAGGTATTTTTAACGAATGACATTGTTTCAAAATTTCGCATACTTTTGACGTCAGGACTTCTGGAGCCCATATCAATCATTTTGAAACGCTTTGTAATGGGCTGGAGAAGTGTGTCGTAATTTTAGCGCGAACGTTTGAAGCACTGTCATTCTGAAAACATACCTTAAAAAAGTCGCCCTTATTGCACTAATACATAAGGTTGAAATTATAACAGCTAAACTTTGACCGAATAAAAATCACATATGGAAACACAAATAAGGCATAAAAACACTCAACTCCAATACTCTAGACATTCTAGTTTTAATCCAGACACAAGTTACAAACAATTCTCGCATATTTGAGAAATTAATCGAAAATAGAAATTACCGTACAGGCTTCGTGCTCTCAAAGTGACCCGAACCGCTGTAAAGCAACTACCGTAGATAGCCGAGTAGCAAAGTAGCGCGCAAACGCGCTCACGAATAGAGAAAATTGTTCACGTTGCTGGCAGTCGCTCATGTTGGACCTGCGTTAAAGCTTAGAAATGAAGGAAATCTGTGCATCGAACATTTTATTTTCCATTAATTTCTTTATTAAGTGTAAATTGGTTGTGATTCGTGACTTATCAATAAATGAAATGTTTAGGCTATCGAATGTCGACATTTTTAGGTCTTATTTATTTTATTTAGTGTATTTATTCATCGCATAAAATTTGATCTTTATAAATACAACCTTATTTACATGTGCAATAAGGTCGACTTTTTCAAGGTATTTTTATCGAATGACAGTGTTTCAAAATTTCGCGCATTTTTTACGTCACGGCTTCTGGAGCCCATAATAGACATAGTATAAAACCTAGTAGCGACAGAAAGCCGATTTTCGTGTAAGGAGTAGGCGGCGCTTACGTCCCACTATTGATGCTTTTGCATTGCTTTTGCCATAGCTTTTGCCCCATTCATTGCGGAGAACGACGAACATAGACGATGAAGCGAAAAGTAACTAGCTTGCAAGTGGGGTTAAAGAGTGGGAAGCGAGGCAAGAGGTGGCCTCATTCAATCCCCAATTTTCATTCCGAGCTTGATGGAAGCGAAAATGTGCTTTAATACAGTGAATATAAAGCCTACCAAAATTTTCCCGCCAATTTCGTGTCGCTACTAGGTTTTATACTATGTAATAGATGTTACCAGTTGATACACGGTTGTATTGCTGGTTGCCTGCTCATTGCCTGCTGTCACTTTGAAAACGTCAATAAATAACAACAAAAAAGTGTGGTTATGTAATGTTATTTTTCGTAAATATTCATTAAACTTACTAATGTAAATAATGAATTACTGATAATGTAAGTAGTTGTTATCAAACCTCATTACCTTAAGTATACAACAACAAAAATGTCGGTCTTAAGTCCGTTTGTTTTTTGGGCCCAAAATGAGAAAAACATTTATCTCAAAGTGGACTTAAAGGACGTAAAAGTAAGTAAAATATTAAAAAATCTCTCAAATTTTATAATTTTTTGTAATACTAGGATCCTGATATTAAACTCGAGCAACGTAAATTATATTTCCAATCAAAAGGAGTAGGAGCAAGGGGGCTAAATGATTATGCTTTTGAAATAGATTTCCATTCTGGCATTGACACTAAGGTGACCATTTTCGCATGTAATTTCCTGTAATAATATGAAAATTACAGAAAAGTGTGCATAAAATTACTGATAATAGAGTAGATTTTACATTAATTAAATCAGAGAATGGCTGGTGGCCCAGATTGTTATCTCATTCACAAAAACCCATATGGTTGAAAATCGACCATGATCGTTTTCAGTCTGAAGATATGGACGATGAGGTTGCAGATGTTATGCAAGATTATCCAAATTTGTATGAGAAGTTACAAAAAGAGGAATTTGGTTATAAAAAAGGTTCTTTTCTCCACTCTTTATTACCTAATCAACTTTTTTATTATTTACAGAAGACTTCAAAAAAGTTTATTTATCACTTTATAATTTGTTAATGTATGTTGGTTTTATGTACGTAGTTTGTGTTTTATCAATCAGGTATATCAAAGACGGCTCTGATTCATTTCCGGGAACTTACGCAGCTGTCGGTCCAGCTATGTGTTTTTTACACTTAATTCAAATTTTGGAAATTATGCATCCAATTTTTGGTTATGTAAAGGGAGGCCCTTTTATGCCGGCGTTACAGATCGGAGGCCGAATTTTTGTGTTGATTTTTATGCTGGAATTTGAGCCTCGATTGCAAACTATGCCTGTGGTTTTCTACTTGTTTATGACATATGCAGCTATAGAAATAATCAGGTATATAATTTCATTTATTGTATAGTTTGTCTGGAAATGCTTGACTTTAAAACTTGTTTATTAGGAATTTAATAAGGGGTGTAGCAAAGAGAAACGACTCTCTTTGTTATCGAAACGACTTTATCTCTAAAGGCCCTAAAAGTTAATCTTTCTAGTGCATAAGATTCAAGCATTTGTAGACAAACTATAACCACAGATATGAATTAAGAGATAGGCGCTCTATCGGTACAATTTGGAACTAGATGACTATAAGTTGTTTTTTTTTTTAATATCAAGAACTTTTTAATCTGTTTTAATGAAATTTAAGTAGAGTATTATTCGCTTAACTGAAAGAGTAATTTTTATTATGACCTTGAAAGATTTTTATTCGTAACTTTAGCACTTGTGATTTAAAAAATATGTTTTTCATATTTTTGGTTAGATAATTTAATTTAGAAACTTTTTTGTTTCTTGTAGAATTTTGAAAAACCTCACCGTTTAGGAGGACAACTGAAAAAATTTAAAAGGTGTATGTACAAGGGGACTTTACAACCTAGTGGTTAAAAAGGCAGCCATAAAATAAAAGTCATTTACTTTTTGTCCTCATAAAATACCATAAAATATATATTTTTCAAACTGCACAATTTGTAAATTTTAAGCAAACTAAAGAAAATTGTTTATAAGTGTTTTGAAATCTGGAAAAACACATTTAACTAGCAAATAGAAGCACAGCAATTACAAAAAATATAATTATTAATTTTTTATTTTATGGCCCACTTTTTAAGAGTTTTTTGAAGCACTGTTTGTGCATATTTTCGGTTTTTTCAGTTGTCCTCCAAAACAGTGATTTTTTTCAAAATTTTGCAAGAGATTAAAAAGTTTACAAATCATCTTCTTTAAGTAAAAATAGTAAAACCACATTTTAAATAACGGCTGTTAAATAGACCTGTTTAATTTTATAGACCCTTTACAAAAGTTACTGTTCTAGGTAAGTAAATTCAATCAAATTTGCCTCAAATAAGTATCTTAACAATATAAATATTCTACCTAAATTTCATTAATGGCGCTTGAAAACTTTTCAAAAAAAAACCTCAAGGTCATTTGATGGGGTGTAACTTTTTTAAAAACGTCGCAGAAATTTAATTTCATCGGCTACGATACTCTACTGTACTACAGTGATTGTGGTTAAATTTGCACTAAACAATTCTGCTCTTCTCTCTTAGAAATCTGAGATGTTAGTGAAACCTTTTTAGCTAGATTGTTTCAAAACCATCAGAATTATTTTTTAAAAAAATTAACAAAAAACGTTTAAAATAAGACTTGAGAATAGTGTGTCCAATAGTTCCAAATTTCACCAACAGTGCACATTTCACTTCTCTATAATTGATATGAATTTTTTAGATACCCTTATTACATGTCACAATTACTAAAAAAAGAAAATGGTCTTTTGACCTGGTTGAGGTACACAGTTTGGATATTTCTCTACCCTATTGGTTTTGTTTGTGAAGGAGTTATTATCTTCAGAAATTTAATTTTTATGGAACAAGACAATTCATGGTCTGTGACTTATTCAACTCCTTTTGATTATGACGTCACTTTAAAATTTGCAACAATTTTGAGAGTTTATTTACTATTTGGGATAATACCAGGAGTGTATACTGTTATGTCTCATATGTATAAACAAAGAAAACAAAAAATTGGACCTTTTACTGTTAAGAAAAACAAGATTAAGAAAGAAAAATAATAAAAAAGTCAATTGCACAGATTTTAGTTGTTACTAAGGAAAAAGTTTAAATAAAACACTTTGATCTGAATTTTGTGTTTTTATTGGCAGTAATTTTAAATTTCCGGGGGTGTTAATTTACCACGAGCCACTTGAACTTAAATAATAAAATATTTTCTAAGTTTGCGGAACAATAAATAAATCAGATTTGAACACAGCGCGTGACCGTCATAAAAAATTAGGCAAAACCTTGTCATTTAACGTATATCGGTTTTTTGGCGATAATAAAGTTCACGATGTTTATCATTGGATAAAATACTTTTTCCCCTTCCCGTTCGTCCAACTTGCGTTATGTGACCAAATATAACAACTTGGTTACGCCAATTCTATTTAAAAAAAACAAGTTTATTATAAAAATTCATTTATTTTGCTTTCAAAAAACACAGATTAAATAAAATAGACTTACGGCTTAACCTAAAATGTAATACTTTTGAAATCAGCAGAGTTAAAAATACTCAAAACATTTGTCAAGTATATAAAAATACTACACCTACTTGCACCAAAGACAAATAAAGCTTGATACATAGAGTATTGTCAAAATGAGATTTTCTTAATTAAGAATAGAATGTAAGGACGGACGTTTGATTCCCTCTAACTAACAACATGGGAGGCATATCTTGGGTCAATACTTCTAACCAAGCTAAGTAAAGTGGAGCTGAGACTATACCTTTTCTTGGAATTGGTAAAGTCATTACAATCATTTGGGAATTGAAAGAATGCTCGTAGAGAAGTTCACGTAATCGGAGATGGCGATGAGTTTTGTCTTTGACAGCCATTAGCTCTGCATCAGTGATTTGAACTACAAAAAAAAAGTAAAGAACAAGTTACATATGAGCTCAAAGAGAAAAACTCACCAGAACTCGGATCATTTGCGTCCTCTGGTTTACGAAAATCGGCAATCAATTGGTCGAAAAATTGTAAAGTCATGTCAGTTGGCTTATTTGTAAAATCAGAAACGACTTGTAAATCTGAATAATCGATTCGGAATTTGGCTAAGAGACTAGCCATATTTCTATGCTCTAATTCAAGTTCATCCCTTTTGTTAGCTAATGCAAAAACACGTAATTTGCAATTACTCCAATTCCGGCGAGTGCTTATTATGTAAGGAAGAAGCAACGTCAGACCTGGGGAAAAAATCAGAATTAAGGACGCCAAATTTTTTTTTAACTTACCTCCATCGTCATACAGCCACCAAACATCAATAACTCCCCGTTTTTGTTTCTTCTGGAACAGAAACATTTGACTTGCTCTTCCTCTATCAATATAGTCATCAATAACAATTTCATCTAGTGATCCACCAATTGATTTTGCTTTCTTCCCTGAATCTTCAGCATTGGGACTTATATTAACAGCTTCTGGATGTCTAGAGACTGGAGTGTTAGGCACCGAAAGGTCACTATTGCTACTAGCTTGGGACATGTGACTGTATGATTGGTTCCTTGGAAGAGACTCTGTACTGTTTTTAATCTTTGAAGTTGGATCTTCATGTTGGCTAAAATCGAAACCTTCCTGAAGACGTAAAATACCAACGCTCAGATGCAAATCTAAGGCTTTACTACAAGAAAACAGTTAGGGATTTTAACAAGAGAAAATCAATTGGTCATACTGTAAAACTCCAAAATATTCTTCGAGATCATCTTTTGAACATCTCTGCCAGTCAGATTTATGACCCATTAGTAAAATATTTGGACGTAATTTCCCTATACCACAAGCCTTAAGTAACGAAGTACAACCATCTTCAAAATTTTGGCCATCGACTTGCATATAGAAGGCACGTAATTTATGTGATTTCAACCAATTGTTTGCTTTGTAATTTAGCACGTTTCGGACCCTTTGGTGGAGACGGCTCTGAAAATTAAGCGTTGCTAGCCACTAAACTGGCGCAGTTAGTAGTGACTTACTGTGTTGATATGGCCACAAACAAGCAACGACTGATGTTTGGTAATCAAATAAGCAAAGTCAACTAAAGCAGGCCTTGCACTTGGCATCCCTGACAAAACTAAAATTTGTGGCCTATAGTTTTTAACGTGTTCTTCTACTGCGTTTAATTGATGAACAGACTGAAGTGCGTTTTTGTAAATTTGTGCTTGAGTCGTCGATCCCCAATTAACATCAGGTTTTCGAACAGAAACAATTAAATAAAGTGCCAAAACGGCAGCAAATGTTACTAAAGCTGTCCACCACGAAATCAAAAACATTACTAAAACACAAAGAATTGCTCCGGCAAGACTTAGCCACATGTTGTAGTACTAAAAAAAATGTTTCATTTAGGGCGTAAATTTTGAGATGTTTACCTTGAAAGTGGGTCTCCAGCCGACTGGTTTGGCCAAAGAAGCATGAAACGTTGAGAAATTAATCAAAGTATAAGCAGCGAGGAAAAAATTTGAAATGAGAGGTGCAATCAAATTTAATTCACCAATCAGAATAAACCCTACTGCTATAACAAAAGTTAGAACGTATCCTCGAATTGGTTCGTTATTTTTTCCATAGCCTCGAGCAAACCATTGAATTCCCGGATATAATTTATCTTTGCATAAAGCCTGGAAGACTTTCGGTGCTGATACGAGCGAGGCTAAAGCCGAGGAGAGAGTTGCAGCGAAACAACCAGCATAGATAATAGGACCAAACCAGGATACTAGTTCCACGACTTGGAAATCGTTGTGGAGACCATATTTGAAAGGGCCTTTTGGAATTGCAAATGTTGCATTTATGCTTGTTATATTCTCGATTGTCTCGTTTGTAACCGTTAAATTACTTAAAAGTGTCAAACTGGTTGTATTCATAGGTCCTGGGGCTTGTCTAAGAACAGTAAAGCCACATACAAATGCCATGAGCATGTAGGAGGTTGTTGTTATGGCAATGGCAAGGAGAGTGCCTTTTGGGATGCTTTTTTGGGGGTCCTAAAAATTGAAAAGTGTGGTTTTATTTAAGGATTTTTAAGATAGTTGGTAACTATCAGTGTTCTGACTCAATTTTCTGCGCGTACTTCTTATTCAAAGTCACAGGTCATTTTAAGGTGCTACCTATTTAACCTTCTTGGAGTTGATGAAACCAGTCATTGGCGTATTTAATTTGTACCTACCTTAAGGTCTCCGGAAATATTGGCTCCGGCTAAAATTCCTGTAGCAGCTGGGAAAAAAACAGCAAAAACTGTAAAAAAATTATGTTTGACACCTTGCGATTCCCGATAATCTGGATAGAAATTCTCTTTTAGGACAGTTACTGAAACCAAAAAAATCATTTTTTTGCCGCTATTTTTAAAATCTAATTTTACAATTATAGCCAACAAATCCTTTATCAATGCTTTCTTGTTTTGTGGGCCCAATGAAACTTCCAATGAAAAAATCAAAAATTGCAACTAGGAGAATAATTAGTAGGCCAATTTGTGCCTGGAATTTTTGATTTAGAAAAAAATCTGTTCTATGTATTTTACTAACTTACCTTAGCCTCCCATTCCATCCCAACTACCACAATCAAAGTTAGAACTACTATAGTAAGAGTGCCTATAATTCTGACATCTTGCACACTGCCATCTATGATCGAAAGTCCATTAACAGTAAGAAGGGAATTCAATGATTCACAAAAACCTACAACGTACATAGCACAAGCTACAGCATTTGCTAAGGCAAAAATAAGTCCAATTGAGCCCCCAAATTCCGGTCCCAAGCTCCTAGAAATCATATAATACGTCCCTCCTAAAATTTAACCTGAGAATTAAAAACCCTAGTGATAAACCTAATGTATGTACCAACCTCCTTTGATAACACCATTTGTACTAATCGCAGACATTGATAATGTTGTAATTGAAGTAACAGCAGTTGTAGTCAAAATAAGTAGAATAGCTTCGCCTGGATTTAAGTATGTTAGGTTTGAGGGTGTGTTAGGTTGGGTTTAGGTTTTACCTACTCCAGCTTGGGCTACAACCCAGGATAAGCGGAGGAAAAGCATAACGCCCCAAATGTTGAGAAGGCATCGTATTAAGACACCTTGAATCCAGCCGAATTTTATTTGACCATCGGCTTCACCAGGTTTTTCCGTCAGGTTGGCAGTCGAGGGGGAATCCTAGTCAATAAATAGTTAGGTTTAGGTTTTAATCTATGCAGAAATTGGACAGAATTTTAGACTGGACTTGAATATAGTTTAGTTTAAATATTGCTACGACGTAGATGGAAACAACTAGTCGTTCGACAGGCATTAAATTACTCCACTTTGCCCGCACTCCTAATATTACCTAAAGGTTCAGAATAAGAATGTGACAAAATAGCTAATTTTTTCAGGAAATCTTTTTTTTTAAATTTTTATGGGTCCAATAAGTAAATCCAAGCAATTTTTTTCAAAGTGTGCCATGACATTAATGACATTTTTGTCATTTATTTACACTTGTCTACAGTTAATTTCTACTCCTTTTTTACTATAAAAAGCCCTTTTTGGTGTGTTTAATTACGTGATATTCTCTACGAAAAAATGGCCTCTTTCGAGAAGAAAAAACCTGAACTGATTCGCAACATTGATGATAATATCATGAAATTCGGATATCGACATGATATTTCAACTGCAGCGAAGGTACACGTGGGTCTAAATCCGTTGTATATGCAGATGCGACAAGAAGTACACAATCTTCATGAGATACACTTGAAAGCAAGGAGAGAAAAAATACGCGAGCTATACATCCAGGATTTTCTACAAGAGCAGAAGGAGCTCCGGAAAGTCGGTTTTGATTACATCAATACTCAGCCATAATTATTTTTGTAAAAACAAAATTTATAAATAAAAATTTGACTGTTTCTTTCGTGTTTTAAGAGGAGATTTAAGGGGCGGATAAAACTTGATTCATCTAGTGCTTTTGCCCATATTGGTCAGAACTTAATGTGTTTCACAACGTACTATTGTTTATATATTATATGTATTTTTTATAAATATATTTGTTTTTCGCCGATCGACAGTAAACACCACATTTTAGTGACAATTTAAGCGTACTAAACTATCACATTTATTGAGTATGCAATATATAAATATTTTGATGGACTAAGCAGTATAGCAGACAATTTAGAGCCGTTCAAAATTTTAAATTAAATGTCAAACAGCAAATTTTTTTAAAAAAGAAAGGTAAACTGATAGGATCAGAAAAAAAATGTATTCAATACGGCAATAAAGCAAATTTAATGTCTTGCCTTTAAGCTGCCAGTCACGACATTAAAACTCATGCTTCGTTGTCTAATGAAACAAATAACAATTTTTTGATATTTATTATTTCATTTTTACACTTTTTCCTAACTAAAAAATTGTCAGTATTGGCACTGTTTTTATTCTATAGTTTCACCAGTATTTTTTAGTAATTTTTCGTAAAATGGCAAGTTATCTAACCACAATTTTTACGTACAAAAAATTAGGGGCGAACCTTAAAGTTTTGCATGTACCCTAAAATTTAGACTGAGACTAGCCCTGTCTGTGAGTCAGAGTTATTGAAACAATTTAAATTTTGTGTACTGACACAACACACTTAGAATAAACTTTACTTTTGACTTTTCCCCACGTATCAATTAACGAGATTAAATTTGACATTTTTGATCCACAATTAGCACACTTTGTGCCCTTATGAAATCAGATTTAAATGAAATCTATTATCAGAATTGGTTTTTGTTCAAATTATTGTATTTTTCCTCCCAAAAACAATAGTTATAACGTAAACGCACTATTTTGTGGCGGATCCCATTGTTACTCAAGTTTTATTCCATTACGATAATCACGTTTATCTGATTGAAATCAATTTTTTAACTCCTGATGGAAAGTTACAAAAGCTCAAGGCCGTTTTAAAAGAATTGATGAGGATAATTATAATTAGAATCGTGATCGTGAATAACACGCTATGTTGTACCTATCTAGAAAAACAAAAAATAACGAAATGTAGACACATCCTCCGCAGTTTTTTAAGGACCCTCATGTTTGTTAGTTCAATCGATATTTTACCAATTCCAATTACTAAAAGTAGTTTAAATATTTGCAGAATTGGAAAATAGAGTAGTGGGAAATAATTTTGTTTTTCTTCTGGAAAATAACAATGATAGAGATACTCTTCTAGCAATTTGGTTTAATAAAAATGATTCACATCAGGTGTGTCTATTATTACAGTTATTTGCTGTGTCGGCGATATATAAAAAACAATGTGGTAATATTTATGATAACAGTATACAACAGTTATTGTTTATTGTTGGATCACAATAAATATTTATAATTAGATTTTTTTGTAATAATCAAGAAAAGTGTATATTTTGGGTTTGTTTATATATTCTTGGTATATTGAAAGAGATACAATCGATAGTTGATTTTGGAGGTGTTAATTGACAAGTATAAAACCTCTAAATTCTAAAAATAGATTTAATTAAGAACCTTTTGCCTACAAATAAGCTATTTAAAAGCAAAATTTACATTTGAAAGCAATTTTTTTTATTTATTTAAATGCACATTCTGTAGACTTTCGTAATTTGATTATTATAAAACTTGTTTGCAGCGTTTCTTTAACATTTTTTTTACTTCTGATTGTACCAGGTAAAAGCAATTATTTTTTATTATTATTTAATTCCATTAAAGTAGCGAGGTTTAAATTCAAATCTCCCGCGATTGTCAACAGCACAGAAACAAATTCTGAGTTGGCAACCCTGATAGGTATTTAGGCGATGTCGCAGATGATCAATAAGAATCACGATGATGGAAGAAAATCTTAAATGCAGCTATTTTTCAATTTCAACTTTTTACAAATGCCAAAATACATCGAATTTACTTAAGAAACTTTCGTTATTACTTGTTGAACAGATTTTTGATGATAAATAAAGGGTGTTCATTTGAAAAAGTCATAAAGTTAACTATGACTTGTCAAATCTCTCATAAGATCATAAGAATATATGAGAGATTTGACGTATCAAAGTTAACTTGATGACTTTTTCAAATGAATACCCGATAGTTTTTTTAATACAAAAGAAAGCGGTTGTAACAAACTCGATTAACCACAAAACCAAAGGAATTTTTTTTTATCTAATTTCCGCTTTATTTCCGATAATTTTACGTAATAAACGCAAAACCAAGAAATTGAAAGTATATAATCTGTGACTCATTCTCTCACCACTTAATTACATTGACCCGAAAAAATCAAGATTAACATTTTTAAGTCCAATTATTTAAAAATTAGATTAATTGTAAAATATTTTAACTATGACTAAACCCACTTATAGGTCAATTAATTTATTGGAAGATATATTGTAAAGGTTAACAGCTATTAATCCTTTAATTGTCAAATATTTTAAACGAAAATTAGTTCTAAATGTCATCAATTTTTAAAGTGACTCATTTTGAAAACACCCCGTATTGCATATCGCGTGTTTGATAAATAATTTAAATTCATAAAACGATTATTTTTATTGTCTATTTGTTGTTTAATAATAAATTAAAAATGAAATCAACTGAGAAGCAAAATCAAGACAAATCCGGATCTTATTAAAGCACTCAAGTTTTAATCTAAATTAATGTCGTTTAAACAAAACGTCGATAAAGAAAATTTCAAAAACACGCGAGGTATTTATACAGGCTGTCCCCAAAATAATTATTAGTTAAAGTTTTAGAATTAATTTTAATGAAGTGACCTTTTTTAATCGAAATAGGTTAACACCACAAAAAAGCGTCAAAAAAGCAAAATTTCTGCAGTTTGTATATTTATTTACAAATTATTTTGTCACACGTTTATAAATGAAATTCATTAGTTTCTTAATTAAATTATTGCGTGCCCTATTCCGCAAAAAAAAGTACTACTTTACTGACTTGTTACATGAATAACTGTTAGTTGTGAGGCGTGATTCTGGGAACACCCTATATAACTCTTTTTTATCACACTTCTACGTATTTCTTACGTATTTATTGATTTTTTACAAATAAATAATCAAAGTCTAAGTACTGTCAAGATTAATTTAAAAAAAAATCTCTTAACTGAAGTTCAAGTAAGTACTTAGTTCTAATTTTAGTCTCAAGTGTTATATTTAGACTTTTGTCAATTGCGGTTATTTCCAACACCGAATTTGTACATGTACAAAAATTTCCCCGTTAAATTATTAAAAACAATTGGTAAATTGATGTCATATATCTTAGTTAGCAAGTATTACAACTCTCCTTTCTGGACCTACTATAAACCATAATTGAATATTGGTTGTCGGTAATTTATATACTTATCTGATTATTCAGTACAAGGACATCAAGGATCTTATTTTTATTCTCGCTCACGACGATAATTATAAGATATAAAGTAGTACAAAGCAATAAATATCTTAAATAAAAATCAAGTGGGCAAAACTATCAAAGGAGACATTGTTCAAAGAAATGCCGCACTTAAACATTTGTTTAGTTGTAAATTATAAGTGCAAATACGTAAATTCAACAATAAACAATAACTTAACACGTGGTTTGGCATTTATGACCGCTAACTGTACGAGGAATAGTAGACAATTAGACACCAGGGATTTTTTGTACAGGAGACAGTAAAATTAATGACGGCATTAAGTTTGTAAGACTGGATAGAGCATTCGACCAGTTTATAATTGCGATGAAATGTTAATTTTGATCAGAAAAGCCACAGATTACTCGAAAAGCTAAATTAAACATTACATTATTAATAAAAGGCCAATGTCATGTACTTATTACTATAATTGATATCAAATAAATATTATCAAATAAATAAATAAATAACTGAATCCACAAAAATAATTAATCTAATTTTAATAATAATTTATTCGATTTATATTTAATAACAAAAAAAAATCAAAAATCCAGTGTTGTAGATTGACAAATGGTAAGTGCTTTTGTTATTTGTCTCTTAAAAAGGCACTGATAGGTAACGTTTTTTACTAATTTTGGAAATCAGAAGTCGGAGACAATGTTTTTCAATTTTTTTTAAATAACTACAAATTTTAAATTAATGTAACTTTACTAATTTTAGAAGCAGAGAAGATATAAAGACAATAAATTACATTTTTTTTTAAATTAATATGTAATCTATGATAATAATATTATTATAATATATATGTATAATAATTATTGTAACTTTAGAAGTCGGAACTAACAATTTACTAATTTGAAAAACTTGAGGGCAGATTCTTTAATTTTTTCCATTAATTATTATACACATTTTTCTTATTTTGGGAGTCCGATGTGACATATTCCTAATTTTGAATTTCATAAATAGATTTCACTAATTTAAACAGCAGACATTATAGTTCTTTTTAGTTTTTTAACTATAATAGCAAGAGCGACATTGTTTTTATAATTATAAAAGCCAGAAACAACATTTTATTGTGTTATTTTTTTAAGATTTTTTTTTAAAGATAACATTTTTCGCAATCTCAGAAGAGAAAAATAATTTTTTATTAATTTTAGAAGCCAGACTCGACATTTTACTAATTTTAAGAGCCAAAAGCAATAACTATTTACCCTTCTTAAATTAATAAAAAAATTATAAAGTTTTTTCCTAATTTTAGGAGCCGAAAACGATACTTCACTAATTTTATAAGAGACATTTTGCTAATTTCGAAACACGGAGATTATTTAAATAATTTGGGAAACCGTAGGCGATAGTTTCTTAATTTTTAGATGACAGTGGGAAGCAGCATTTTACTAATAATTTCCGAAGAGTCATTTTACTAATTTTTAGTCAGGGGCGCCATTTTACTAATTTGAAATACAGATTTGTAATTCTATCGATTTTTGAAACCGGAAACTAAGTTTCCTTTTAAGTTTTAAAACAATAATGCAAATGCGATATTATTTTGTAGTTCTAGAAGCCGGAAGTAACATTTTACTAATGTAAAAATCAGAGGCGATATTTTACAAATTTTCAATTGTAAAATTTTCAATTTTTCATTTTTTGAAAGCCCTTTTTACTAATTTAGGATCCAAAAGCAACATTTTGCTAATTTTGAAATACCGGAGATACTTTAGTATTTTATTTTACTAATTTCAGAAACCAGAGGCAATTTTTCTTTTCAATTTTTTAGAAATAATTGCTAAGGAAGGCAATACTGTTTTCATAATATTAGAAAGTAGAAAACAAATTTTATTTATTTGAAATCCACATTCAACATTTTTCTAATTTTAAATTCAGGGGGCGATATTTTTTATGATTTTTAAAATTGATTAAGATACAAAGTTGGAATTTTTTCTAATTTTGTGACCGGAAAGGATATTTTACTAATTTTGGAAGTCATAAAAGATAATTTACTAGTTTCGAAACAGGAGATATATTTTTATCAGTTTTGGAAATCATAGGCAATATTTTTTTGATTTTATAAATGATAAAAGAAATAGCAATATTGTTTTTGTAATTTTAGAAGTAGGAAGAAACTTTGTTAATTTTGGATATCAAAGGCGACATTTTACTAATTTTAGAAACTAAGTGTGATGTTTTTTTTTGACTGATTTTTATTTAGTGAATACAAGCATGACATTTTTCCAATCTTGGAAAAACAGAGACATGATATTACTAATTATAGCCTTAAAGGTATAAATCTAGACGCAGGAAGTATACGTAATATTTTACTAATTTTGGAAGCCAAATGCGATATTTCACTAATTTTAAAAACCGGATATGACACTTTTTACTTTTTTTATTTAGAAAATTTAGGTAACAAAGGTGTCATTTGTCTTAATAATAATAATTGGTACCGAAAAATATATTTTATTAATTTTGGTATTAATTTTAAAACATGGAGGCGACATTTACTTTCAATTTTTAAATCAAAATGGCAAAAGTGACATGATTTTTGTAATTTTGAAAGCCGCAAGAGACTATTAGTAATTTCGGAAGCCATTTACTGGCTTAAATTAGTAAAGTTACACTTTACTAATTGTAGAGGCAGGAAGTACCTAATATTTCGTCTTTTTTAAATTTAGATTAACACAGTTGAGATTTTTTCAATTTAGGAAGCCAGAGACGACATTTTACTAATTTTGAAATACCGAAATGTAATGTCTCGTTTCAATATTTAATTAAATTAATGTAAAATAGGCGATACTATTTTTAAAATTGTACAAGTCGGAAGCAAAATTTCATCAATTATAAATACTGGAAGTAATTTTTTAACAATTTTAGAAATCAAAAACTACTTTTGTTATCAAGGTAAAAATAATTTTAAATTATTAACGACAAAAGAATTCAAAATCATTTTGGGAATCCGCTTGACATTTTACTAATATTAAAAGCTGAAAGCGATACTTTTGTGGTAGGTACATGAATATAAATAAAAGATACTCGTATAAATTGAGCTATAGATTTTAACAAAATAATACATCTATCCGGACACGCGGTCAATGACTTCAAATATCAACTAAGTCATTAAAATTTTGATCCTGACTCATTGTATTAAGTTTAGTCTTAACCTCAAATTTTTCGAATGTAGTTTTAGTCATACTTTTTTTTTTGTTGAAATTGTTGCAAAAAAATACCACAATTTGAATAAAATGTCATTGCAATTGAATCCTTTGCAAATTCATATTTAAAATGGCTGAATGGCTATTGTTTCGATGTAATTCGCATCAGTAACTTTGAATTGATAATTCACAATGGGTGGTTACAAAATTGTTGTAAATAATTAATTAGTTGTGTAGCATGACTAGTCTTGTACCAAATAAATACGTGAGAGGATGTTATAATAGCCAATTTAAATTTTGTACCAATTACAAATCAAAAGATAATTGAGAATTTTATGTCAGTTGAGTCATGATAAAATTTTTAATTCTTACCTTATTGGGAAGTGTTGCATTATGTAATTCATCAAGGGTTGGACGATTTGCTGCTTGTATTGACATTATGTTTCTATAGTTGTCTAATCTGGGTAATGCCTCTCGTGTCAAGTGTCTAAAAAAAACATAGATGCTATACGGTGTTTTTTCTACTACACACAACGTTTTTTAACAAATAATTTTTGATTTTAAATTTTAAATTATTTTAAATAAATAAAGAATTAAAATCTACGTCAAACTTACTCTTACAAGTTTAAAAAAAAATCTTATATAACAGTAGCAGAGCGCTTTCGAGAACTATGTCTCATCATCAGTGCCAAACTTTTGTCAATAACAGACTAAAAACATTTCAATAAAAAAGATGTTGCTGAATTTGAAATTCAGATTTTTTTAAATTTTTGCCAATCGTTTTTTATTTTATTACAGGAAATTACATTTTGTTTATTTTCTTTCGTACTTCAGAATTCAATAATAATTGCATCTGAATAACCTACCGCAACATTGGTAATCATATTCCAATTATCCCATTTTGTATAATACTCTTCAATTTTCCATCGAGTGTTTTTTTTTAATTAAAATAATTATATATCATTTTTTACGTTGCTCTAAATGTGTTTATTTCTCTATTATTATAAAATAACAAAGTGTCAAGATGAAAAACGTAGCAAATCTCTCGTTTTACAAGATTTATAATTAGATTATTAATTGCAAAATTTCCTTTCGCTTGTCATGCTAATAATATCAAATGTATTTAAAAAACTATAAATGTTTTCACTTGACCTTTATCTGTCTCTATGGAATATACCTCTCAATTAGTTAGTCATTATTCGATAATCTATAAATAAATTAATAATTTATATAATCTGACACGTTTTCTTAACATTATGAATTGATTGAGTTGCCTGAAATTTTGTTTAAACAGCGGGTTTGGACAAAAATTAATTGCGATTCAAAAATGAAAGGGTTTGGTCTAGTGATGTTTATAAAATCTTAAAAAAATTAATTTAAAATATTAAGCTAACAAAAAAAATTATGTTGAAAACAAGGCTTCAGTATTACACACCCAGATCTGTTATTTATTTACCAAAAAAATTCTGTTTTTGGCATTGTAAATTAAATATTATTTCTTATGTTTTACTATTTTATTTTTGTTATCAACTTTTAATTTTTAATAAAAAAAACTTTAAAGTTACCATAAAATCAGAACCGACTTCAAAGTTTGTATTTTATTATTATATTATTGCTTCGTGAGTTTATAGTATTATTTTCTGTTTCTTTTTTTTGTGTTCCTCATTTCCTAGTATCCTTGTTTTTCATTATTTTTATCATTTCTGCTGTTTTTTAGCCAACTGAAATCTGTTGCAGTTCATCAACGTTATTTTGTTTCTTCTTGTTTACACCTAATTCTATTTTGTCTGCTCTAGGTATCATTGCTTTTAGATCTTTTCTGATACTCTAGTATTTTCTTTATTTTTGGATATTCTGATGTTTCTTTGTATTTGCTACATTTCCTCAATTTTGCTGTTTTTTTTCTTGTATATTTCTTCTTATTTCTACTGTTTTTTGTAGCTACTTAAAAACCTTTTCTATTTCCTCTACATTTTTTCTTTCTTTGGTTCTTCTGTATCTTCGTCTTTCCTATCTATATCCCACCACTGCTATTTTGTATACTACTTCAGTTTAGACTTTCTGGTACTCCATTTTTCTTTTGTGATTTTTATCTGTTGATATTTCTGTCTTTCATAATTACTCTTTTTGTATATCTCCACCTTTGTTTATACTTTTTACTTCTGCTATTTTTCTATTTCTCGTAGTTTCATTATTTCTTCTACATTTATCGTTACGTATTGAGCAATAATTTAATTTCTTCTATTTTCTATCTCCTTTTCTTCTTCTGTATTATATCTAGTCGACGACGGTATTCACTTGGCCTTCCGTCGACGGCAGACAGAAGTCACTTCCAAATTTTTTATCCATTGATAGTGAATGACATTTTATCATCAGGAACGATCATTTATCACTATTTACATAATGTCTCAATCGAAAAGTAATGTCAAGGTTAAACAAACCAAGAATTAGTTATTTAAATTAATTTTTGAAAATGTTAGAACAAATCATTCCGGGATTTTACACATTTTTTTTTTGATTCATCATTTCCTCACTGATGATTTTCTGGAAAACCACACCATAAACCCGATTAGCTGTTCTATTCTAATTCTGATCATTCCGTTTATTTTTCTTTAATTAAAAATTGCTTTTTACGACATTTTTATGTTTCTAATCTGTTTAAACTAGTTAAAAAATTGTAGCATCATCATATTCAGCGCAGAATTCCCAAACAAAAACTTTCCTATTCTCTAAGGTCAGTAAACTTAGCGAACATGAGGTCATTATACAAAAAACGTTCCTAATTATCTTCTTTTAATTTTTAATAACAAAAATCTGACGTTAAATATGTGGAACATTTCAAAATTTTGCGTTCACATTAATTAAAATTTTAAAATATCACACAATATTTATTTTCAAAATTTTGTAATTTTGATATCTAAAATTTGAAAGTACTTATTTATAAATCAGTATGTATAAATCAGTAATCAGTCAATAACGATCAGTAAAATGATAAATGATCAGTAAATCCAATAAACAGTAAAATTCAGTAAGATAATCAGCAAAATTAGTACAAGGTCAGTAAAATAATAAATGAACAATACAATTAATGAACAATCAGTAAAATTAATAAATGATCAACAAAATTAATTAACTATCAGTAAAATTAATAAACAGTCAGTAAAGTTGATATTTTACTTCTTTAAGTACTTATCATATTTTATAAATATACTGAGTCTTTTCCAATATTTAGCTGAGTTTTTATAATACTAATATAATACTGTACATTATAAATTAAGTACTTTTTATTTTTATGACGTATTTCCAAACACTTAATTTTTTATTGTCAATGTCAAGGCCACAAACGGTTATTTAAAAACCGTTCTTTTTAATTTAAAATTTAAATCACTGAGCAAAAATTCACAAGTCCTCGGGTTATTAACATTTCTAGTGAAACTCACCGGAAACTCTTCGCATATTCTGAATTGAGTCTTGTCCTGTCTGTGACTGAGTGCAAATCATCATCGTCAGTATTATCTTCATCAGTAAGAACTCCAATTGATTCTTTTCCATCTTTATCGGCATTTTGACTTTCGCTTCTTACTCTGTTCACTTGAAATCGTGTTCTTTTTTCATTATCTGATGATAAATTTCGTAATTCGACGACATCGTCGTCAACATTTCTTGATACAGTTGAACCTCCGTTTCTTTCAGACATTGCAACTGAAAAATAAAGAAATGAGGATTAAAATAGTGTTGTTTGGATTAGGAAAATGAGGAAATTATAGCAATTTTCAGATTTGCACTGATCTTATCACTGAATTATCGGGACTTAAGTGCTTAATAGAGCAATCTGGTTGTTTTTGACACCTAATTGGGGAAATAACAAATTTATGGAATATATTAAAAATTTAAATAATTTTCTTAATTTCAAAAAAAAAAACAACAAAATTTAGAATAGTAATTGTAGGTTCATCTATTTACTACAAAAAAATATTCAAAATCAATTTCTTCGATATAAAACGGTCAATAATCTGATTGTTGGTTGTGGAAATATCGAATTGTATTTCTGTAGAAACAAATTTTTCAAAAAAAATTAAGATTTTTGACATTTAAAAATATTGACAAATTACGTTTAAATATATCGAAGTTTTTAGACTGAACTATTGCTTTTTGTGCCTCTCAAAACAACAAAAAACTTGTGGAATATTTATGAAACTGAGGCTGGAATTCTAAAGCACTGCACTACTCCATCGGAGTAGCGCAAAGTTACGCCACCTACGACGTTGCCCCTAGCAACGCAAATTACACCGGCGTACATCTGATTTAGAATTAGGCCCTCAGGTTGCAGTTCCTGAGCCTAGATGCAGCAATTTCGCCAATGAACCTTGCACGAAGCAAATTGCCACCAACTAAAAATGTTTGCATAGAAATTGAAATTGTGTTCGGGTCACTACCCAAAGAAAAACATTTAAGACGTTTAGTTAAAAAAAAACTTGAACTGGTTAGGTTTTACACCTAGAATTATTAGTAAACTAATAATGTAAAAAACTGTATAGTGAACAGTCAAACTCCAACCAGAAGTAGTTTGAATAATCGAAAATTCGAAATATCAATTTTTTTTATTAAACTGTTCACATTTTGGGATAAAATTTCGATTTATCCGAGTTTTACTGTATCCAAAGGTAACAGATATATTTCAGATCAATTTTCCAATGTTGCCAATTTTCCTAAATTGGAATTTACAATATCTTTGTGACCAAAGTTTCGTTTACAAAAAATTATTTTATTTTCAAGATGAAGTCAAAAAGTTATAGTAAAATTACGAAACGAAAAATACAAAAAAAAAGAGAGGAAATAAAATAACAATAAGCAGCAATTTTGGTAGAAATTTGTTCATAAAATTACAGAGAACGAGAAAGATAATTAAAAACCATTTTACTATTTTTTCTGAAAGTGGACCAAGTAACGCGACGTTATACTAACTTTTGAAACTGGATGTAATATTTCTCACCTTCTTTAAATTAAAAAATATGCAAAATTAAGAATTTTTTACAATTTTCAAAACCGGAGACAACGTTTTAGTAATTTTAGAAGACGGAGGCAATATTTTTGAATTCATAAATATGCAAAATTTACTAATTTTGGAAACCAGACGCGACATTTTACGAATTTTGAAACACGATGATGTACTCTTACTAATTTTAGAAGCGCAGAAAATATGAAGGCATAAGTGAAATTGTTTTTGTAATTCTAAAAGGTGGAAACCCCTTTTTACTAATCTGAAAAACCTAAGACGACATTTTGCTATTTTTAAAAGGTGGATATGATGTTTTTTACGTTTTTTAAATTTATAACTATAAAAAGGTAACATTTGTTCCAATGTTTGAAGCCAAAAGAGACATTTTACCAATTTCATAATTTCGGAGATGTATTTTACTAATTTTAGATACCAGAAACAATATTTTTTAAATTTTTCTAATAATAATTGCAAAGTTATTGCAAATTTTTTTGTAATTTCAGAAATCAGAAACAACATTCTCTTAATATTGACATTTTTTCTACTTTTGGGAACCAGAAACCAGAAGAAACATTTTACATCCGCGATATTTTCAGTAAAGACAAAAGCAACATTGTTGTGATTAATTTTAAAAGTAGAAATAAATATTTGGACATAAAGATAACAATTTACTAATTTGGAAGCTTGGGACAACAGTTTAGTAATTTTGAACTACAGAAACAGAATTTTATTATAAACATTGTTAGAATTTGCATCCATACTCATTTTTATTATATGTGAAATAGTAGGAATTTGGACGAATTTTGAGTGAAACACTATAAGCAAGTATAAAAGTGTTTCACTCAAAATTCGTCCAAATTCCTGCTATTTCACATATAATAATTTTATTAATTTTAGAAGCCAGAGACGATATTTTCACTGATGTAAACCCCCCTGTTGATAGGTCCCAAGTTACGGTATTGTCAATGAAACTGGGCCGATTTTATAAAAAAAAATAATTGTGAATTGAATATAGAAAATATTTGATGACCGATATTTGAAAATGACCGGTACTCTTCGTCATCTTTAAGTGAGAATATTTCGCGAAGATGGCACACCATCAATTAGGATGTTTATTAGGACATTAACATTTATTATAACTAAATAAAAAAATTAATAAAGCATTATTCGTATAATTAAACATCTAAATAAAGCTAAATTCAAAAATCCTGCTTTCCTGTATACGGTTTCAGCAGCTTGACGCAGTTATGTTGGAGAAATTACACGAAAATAATAATTCCAGACAAAATCAAATTGCACATGAAATTTTTGGCAAATTAAAAAAGTTATTTTGAATAATTTCCGATTTATTTCCACTGATTATTTCCCTCATATATTAGTAGCCAACCAAATGTTTCAAAAATTCAAACGTCACCCAATGACAATCGAGTTTTCTTGATAAAACGGCATGTAGCTCAACCTAATGCGTATATTGAAAGTGATTAAACAGCATGTAGCTTTTCGCCTGGTTACTAAGGCACTCCAAACATTTTTTTCTAAAAACAAATGTCAAAAAATTAATTTGTTTGGTGTTTGTAAATTATTGCGAACTTTTTGTTAATAATAATAAATGTTTATACTGATAGTTTTGTTTTTTGGGAAATAATCTTGACATAAACCCCTCGAGCTCCAAGTTTTGATCAGTTAATTTTCGAGAATGTGTAGTTTGTCAATTGAATCGTGCAAATTTGACAAAAAAAGCCCGCCAGCTACGCTGTCGGGCTTTAATATTATCAAATTTACACTCTTTTTTGTCAAGCAACACATTCTCTTAAATTAACCGGCAAAACTTTGAGCTCTTGGGATTTAACCTCTGATTAAATTTGTCGTGCAATTACTAGATTAAATTGGCGGGAATTTTAAATTTGACTTAGCTGTTTCGGTTATATCCTCTGCCAGATGTCGCTATTTCAAAATTTTAAAATTTTTGACATCAGGAGTCTTACAACCTTGTTATTTTTACAAATTTAAGCAATCTTCTGTTAGATTTACTTACAGATTTCAGTGTTTATCACAGACAAAACCCGTTGTTCTTGTATTAAAGTAAAATTTTCAAACACTGACAACTTTTTGATAAAATACAAGTCATGTGACAGTGTCATTTATTTAATAAAAAATTCCCCTTTTAAATTACAATAGTGTTTGATCAGATTGTCATAAAATGATGGATTACAGATGTTTGTAATTACTTAGCTATGTAATCTGAGAAAATAAATATTTAACAATCATGTGGAATGACGTTTTAGTAAAAAACAATTCGTAAAATAATGACTTACACAAGAGATTTTTGTTGTATTGTGTCGACATTTTAAACAAACTAAAACTTTAACTGTGAATAGCGGGAATTTATTGTCACAATTTTTGAATCATCTGTTTGTTTAAATAATTATTGGTATGTCAATGAGTTTATCAAGAATTCTATCAATTTTGTGATAAACTAATTTTTTCCCGCACTAATTTCAGGTAAAAAAAAGTGGGGTAAGGCTAACCATGAAGGGCAACAATAAATAATTATTATTTAGAATTTTTTTGTTTTATAAATATCAATACTAGTTTAGTAATTTTAAAATTAGCATTCTTGTGGTTCCTACAATCAACAATTGTCCCAATTACCAATACAATGATTTAAATATGTACCTGACATGATAATTGACATTTTAAAACACTTTCTCTTTGATCATTGTAGCTCAATTGATTTCTCTTTTTTGCATAAATCGATTGTGCTTTACAAAATAATTAAAATAAATTTTTTTTGTACAATACACGGCATAAACAATTTTGATTGACATTAATAAAGCGCGTGACTGTACTTTCATTCCGCAAATAATCGAAAATAATTAATTAGAAATCTAGTTTACAGGTAGTAAGAAATTTTTAGAAATCCTAAGAAATGTTAAAAAATGGACGGCATTAATGAACGATTTTTTGGGGAAAATCATGCATTAATGTTGATATTAATGAACGGTCAACAAAAGAAACTTTTGCTTGGCAACACAACTCACTAAAAATTGTTCTTGTGAAAACTAGAAAAGTTTAAAAAACTAAAATCTTAATGTTTTGAAGATTTAAACTTACAGTAGAGCTGCTTTTGTTTCAATGGGGATATCGTTTTCTTTTGTATTTTTCATCTTTTATCAACACAAATTTTCAAAATTTATATTTAAAAACTATAATATAAAATTTATTACAAATATAAAAAATAAAATTTGACGTTTTTGACATTCCTTAAATTAAATTAATCAAATATGTCATGTTGAGAATCTATCAAACTCTACATTTTCACAGGCAAAGACAAAATATTTCTTCAATATTTTAGTTGTTTTATGAATTTATTTGATTATATCGGCAGAGAATAGAGCTTTTTAAAGATTTTAAACATTATCTGCCATCATCTATGACCCAGGAGCGATTTATACAGGAAGGTCCACTGAAAAGGACCCACCTGAAGTTTCTTCTCTGTTATTTTTTCTCCGGGAGACACTTAATGATAGTGAAAGCACAATGAAAATGACACCCTTGTTGCCAGGATGACAATCCTTGCGTAAATCGTTATAGGGAACATGGGTCGAGTGATACATCATTTTACAGAATTAAATCCTCTTTCCAATCGTACCAAAATTCATTAATTTTAACCACTTTCAACCTCTTATTAAAACAATTTATCTACATTTACTGGGAAACTATTGCGGTGAGATAAAAGCGCCAAAACGGTAGACGTTGTTGTTGTTTTTAAAGATAACAGTTGATTGTGGTAAAAACACAGTTTAAAAAAGATCTCCATTGCCAGGATTTAATCGAAAAAAAAACATTAGGTATCTATTTTGAAACAAACATAGAAAGACGCTTAGAGTTTTGTCATTTATACCTTAATAAGTTAAATGAAAAAGCGAATTTATATGACGATATCATAACGACAGACGAAACTTTATAGGAAATGGCGGAATTGTAAATCGTCAGAGTTTACATTATTGAACTGATCTCAATCAGCATCGTACAATTGACAACGCGGTTTATCAACGGAGATTTGAATTTAACGTATGGGTAGCTATTTACAGAGACAGAATTTTGGCTCACCACATATTTGAAGGAAATATGAATGGAGAAAGTTCTGACAGAATATTACGAGAACAATTCGATTTACCTCTCCAAGATTATGAAGGTTTATATTTTCAACAAGCTGGGGCACCTAGCCATAGTGCACTAAATACAATTAACTTTTTAAATAATACATTTTTATGACTGAACAAGATGATCAGCTAGATCACTAGATATTTCCCCTTTGGATTTTTCGTGTGAGGATTTTTAAAAGACATTTATAACAAAAGGCACAACAACGTACAAGACCTAAAAAATAGCTTTAAAACTTTAAGATTTTGTGTTAGAAGATGGTCTCAGTTGTGGATCGATGTTATCGTTGCTGTCTTTAAAAATTTATTATTACTAAATAGATTAAATATTTATTATTATATCGATTACTTGTATGCTGTTATTAGATATTAAAATATTATTTCTATAATTTGTTTTTATTTTTTCTAAAATTAATTTAACATTAATTTTCTTCATTTCTTTACTTTCTTCAGAAGTAAAAGTATCTCCATAGAAACGTGTTTTTTTCTTAAGTCAATTATTAGAGTTTTTAAATTGCGTTTTTTTTTTTAAATCTAACTAAGAATCAATAATGACTTAAATATACAAAACTTTATAAATATGTATTTCGAATCAGAAAAAAAATCAGTTTTTTGAAAATGTCAAATATTGTCACTGGTTTACCCCCCATAATAAATAAACATTATTAAAATAAATTATATTCGTCAATTTAGCCAACTGCACCACTTTAAAAAACCGTTACTATAGCAACATTCAGCCATGTGTGTAAATAACCTTCAAAAAATGCCGGTTAATATTAATTTCAAGAACTGAATTAAAGATATTTGATAAAATATTCAAAACATGCTTTAATTACCTAAATGAAATATAGATAATCCAGTTGTTGAAAAGATGAATATAACAGAAAAACAATCACTACAACAACACTTTTATAACTGAAAACAACTTTACATTTTGTATAGAGATTTTAATAAATATTTTTGAAAAACGAAAATATTTCGAAAAAATAATTAAATCAACGAATAGATTATTTCTTTAACCACGTGCATTTGATACGCGAGCCACGAGGCGTACAGACCAACTTCGAAACATGTAATGTGAATGCGAGGTTGTAAATTCTAACAAAGTAGTACAATAAACGGCATCACTGTGTGGATTTACCCTACCCTAAGTCTGATCGCTTTGTGCGAAGAGCGAAGCAATCAAGTGGGTTGGGTATGAAAGGTGCCAGATGGCCTATAATTGAGAAATGTGGGTAAAAAGAGGATTTTTGGCCGAATGTGAGAAGCAGCTGCTTGCTGATATTATTTAAAAAAAAAGAAGAAATAAACAGCAGTTTTTCAAGTTTTTTTGAAGCATCTGTTTTTTCTTCTGATTATAGTTTTCCTTGTAATTTTTCTTCTGTCTTTATTCCCTCTTTTTTTGTAAATGTTTTTTTTTTAATATCAATGTTTAAGACTTTTTTTAGAAATTGTTTTATTTTTTGTTTTTTAGTCGGTTTCTTTGAATTTTTCAAAATTCTTCTTTTGTTGTTTTTCAAGTTCTACAAATGTTTCTTTTTTTTTTAATTGTAGCTGACATAGTATGATTTCTCTTTTTTCTTCTGAATGCTTCTTTTTGTTTCATCTTCCAGAATCTACATTTGGATTCTTTTTTTTATAATTAATATAGTTTTTCGGGTTTTTTTCAGTCGTATTTAATGGTTTTTTTAGTCATCTGCTTAAATTTTTCCGGAACTTTTTTTGTTTTTTCAAAATTTGTTTTGAAACGTCGGTAACGTTCGGCAACCAATAAATGTCCGATTTTCCTATCTGTTGTCTATAATTTTTCTAAAAAAATTGTAATAAAAAGATAAAAAATTGTGTAACTGAAGGATGAATAACTTTTTCAATTTATTTAAATATAATTTAAAATATCTTCATCAAAAAAAAAACAAAAAAAGGTTTTTACAAAAACGAATTTTAAATTCTAACTTCCTCGACCCCCCAAACACTACTACTTTGTATAGGGATAAGTTATAGGGGTAAAAAAATCTAAAATTGCTCTGTGGAAACGTTTTTTTTGTGCACTAGGAATTTTTTGGTTGAAAAACTTTGAATAACAACTTAAAGTACAGGTGGCCATGGTTTATTTAAATATTGTAACAGGAGCCCCTGAAAGTATACAACCAGCAATACCACATATTAAAAGGTGCTTTCACATATATTTTCCGTTTTTTTTATTAAATACTAATTTAATAAATAATAATTTTAAACAACTTTGTATTACAAAATATAATTTATTTTATTTTCTTGAGCTATTTTTTTTAATTTTTTTGATTGTGTATCGAGTTATATAATTTAAAAATGGCGTAATATAATAAATATGAAAACAAGACAATTGTTTACTATACAAAAACTTTTATTAACATAAAAATACAATAATTTTACAAAATACAAAAACCCACACCTAACCTAAAATTAATTTTATAACCATTGTTAGTATGTTGAGAAATATTAGAGGAACTGAAAGACAAAAATAATTAAAAAACTTTATAAATAACTGTAATTAGACTTACTTCTAGCAACAGTCCTTATTGAATGAATCAAATTCAAAATTTGTGATTTGGCAGATGGATTTTCACCAAAACCATGAACGTTTGGACTTTTCGAACTCCAACCAACTAAAACACAACACAAAGTATTTAAAATTTGCAATTAATTTGATTCTTAGCCTGGATTTAAACAATTTTATAATAAAAATGAATTAAACAACAAATGTTAGGTTATGTTACACGTCATCTACACACTAAACTCACTTTTAGCCAAAAATCTTTCTTCATGTAGAATGCAAATTGCGTTTAGACACAGAATTGAAGCTTCAAATAGATTCCATAATGTAAATGCCATTATTTTTAATGTTTTCTTGGCTTTAATTTAATTTTAGGTTATGTTTATGAGGTGTTTTTCTGACAAATGTCAAAAATTTTAACTAGTTATCCAACCAGTATTACTCAGCTATATTGTGTGTTGCATAACGTTATTATAAATTTTAATAAAAGTACGAATTTAAAAACACTTTTTAGAAAAAATAGTGTTATTAGAGAATTATGTCGAGAAGTTCGTAAAGTCAAACTGTCGATAACTCAAAATAAATTTATGGCAAGAAATTCCTTGTTTTACTTCTTTGATAAATCGAATATTTCGATTGTCCAACGTTTTTGTGGCAAGTGGTTGTTTGAAGTTGGATTGTAATATTTTTTTAATATATTGTTACGTTTGAAGCTTCTGCAAACACACTTTTGAGCGGTCCAAACACTTTATTGACCAACTTGTTTTACAAAATATCGTTTAGAGTTCTCTTCTCTAGCTGAACTCTTTAATAACTTTTTTAAATAATTTATTTACTACGTTTGCATGGCAATTTTCAAATTTAGGAACAACGAATTGGACTTCTAAATCAGTTGCGTATTTAACGTCGGTACAATCGGTGTAATGCACCGACGGGCCCTGACTCCAGCGGACCCCGGGCCTCTACGAGAAAAATTATGTGTCATTTTTTATATAATTATTTTAATATTTGTATTAAATAAATCAAGTAATAGACGAAAAAGCATTCCTTATTTACTGCTTGTTTCTTGGTATCGACTATTCTACTAAAAATTTTGCGGAATGCGAATGCCGATTCCGATAATTCCGGCGCAACGGAGAAACGGTTCCTAGAAAAAATATAAAAATAATATTATAAATGAAATAGGTTTTCTATTGTGAGTCAATTCTATTTATTGGGAAAGTAAATAACTATGGTTTATTTGTTTATTGTTTTTGAAGTAAATCCTCACTTTGGTTTTTAAGTTTAGTTAGCTCTGTCGCACGTATTTAATACTAGTGTAATTAAAAATATTACTGTAAATTTTCAATGGTAAAAATGTTTTATTATTTTTAATTGCAATATTGGTTGTTTTAAGGATGAACAAAAGTACAAGCATAAATCGGGTGCTGAAAAGCGTTCCGCATCTGATAGAAAATTACGAGAACAAGTTGCAAAAAGTGTAAGAAAGTGTCTGATTTTTTTGGAGTTTACTCAGCATCTACTTCGACTGCTGCTGTATCTTGGGATGATGGATCAGAGTCAAAACAAAAAGATTTTTCACTTGAAACTTTTTCACTGTCACCTACACTTTGTGTCGAAGACAAACCTGATGACTGCTATACCGAAGCCAAACCAAAAACTTGGAAAAAACTAAAAATACTAAACAACCTAATGAAACAAATTTTTCTTCAGATTATGCCTTATTTAAAAGCGAAAAACTAACTGATAGTACAAAACTAGATTTAGATCGTGTCGGTGCTTGTCAGCCACTTGGTATAAACTTTCCTAAAACAAAAAAATCGAAGTTTTTCGGAAAAGATTATACTTTTAAAAACAATTTAGGAGAAAAACGCACAAGATGGTGGCTTTCTTATTCACCTAGAATGGATGTAGCATATTGTCATGCATGTTGGTTGTTTGAGAGGAAGATGTGATGTTATGGAATGATTGGAGACATTTATCCAATAGAATTTATGAACATGCCCGTACAAAATCTTATATACTAGCTTCGTCTGAAATGCAAAGATATTTAAAAGAAAAATCGATTGATGTAACGCTTAAAAAACAATATGACGACGATCATAAAGATGGAAGGATGTACTTGTTCTGCAGTTTGATCTTCTTCGGACCATTACTTCGTTTACTCTGCCTTTAAGGGGACATTCTACTGATATCTCTCGTCCTGACTGTGGTGTTTATCTAACATTTATTAAACTTTTTTCAAAATATTACCCTCAATTACAACATTTAGAAAATGAGATAAAAATAAAATACTTAAGACCTTCAATAATGAAAGAACAAGTTAAAATTCTTGCAGATGCTACAAGATCAGTTTTCATCGAAGAAATACAAAAAGCTGAATTTTGGACAGTTATTGTTGACAGTACTACTGACATTTCGAAAACAGATCAAGTAGCGTTATTGATTCGGTATGTACACTTATGGGCTGATTTCAAGTTGAGATAATACCGGTAGTAGCGCAAATTTTAATACTTTTCCATGACAACAGCAAATCACAGCCCCGAATTTGTTTATTTTTCCATGGAAACGAAGATACTACCAGTATTATCTCAACTTGAAATCAGCTCATTTTAGATATTTCTAATAATAATGTATCAATAAAAGAAGTATTTTGGGAATTTTTAAATCTTGAACAGCATGATGCATCCGGATATGTAAAAGTATTATTAAATGCATTTACACGTTATCACTTAAATACCGAAAAGTTGATTGGTCAAGCCTATGATGGGGCTAGTGTGATGAGTAGTGGTGAAAGAGGTGTTCATACTTTATTGCGTAAAGCTCTAAGCACGGAAGATCATCAAGCTTTCGCACTCTATGTTCACTGTCCACCACATCAACTGAATTTAGTACTTAATCATGCCGCAGAAAAAACTTTTTCAATTCAAATTATGAACTTTTTTGGAATAATACAATAGTGTTATAAATTTTTTGCTGATTCACCACAACGTAGATGGGCCATGTTAAAAGATTGTTGTAAAGACGACCAATTTTTTTCAGAAATTGAAACAGATTGTAAAGGTTTTTTAAAGGTTTATCTACTGCAAGGTGGATAGCAAGAGAAAAAGTGACAACAGCCTTGTTACACAACTTTAAAGCAGTAATTATATGTTTAGAAAAAATCTTAGATATAAAACACGACCATGATGAAGTCGCTACAGCTACGGGTCTTTTGAATAATTTTACTTTTGATTTCTTATTAACATTAATTTTTTGGAATGATGTTCTTCAAACTTTTGATGTTACTTCTAAATTATTACAAAAGAAGGAAATTAATTTATTTCAGGTAGTTTTCTTTATGAAAAAATCTAAAGAAAAAGTAACGACGTTAAGAGAGGATGCATATTGTGACCACCTTTTGAAAAAGGCCAAAACTAAGTGGCTTCAATGCGATATGGACCCAGAAGATATGCATTTACGAAATAAAAGAATAAGAAGGAAAAAAACATTTCACGATGATGGTTTAAAAGATGAACCAATTGTAGACCTTATTGTTGAGTTCAAAACCAATGTCGTAAATGTAACTGTTGATGCAGTGGTCAACGAAATGACCGACAGGATTAACGGTGAAGAGCTTGAAGAGCTGTGTAAGAGGAGATTTCGAGACAAAATGTTCCTTATTAAGAGAAAAATTTGAATTTATTTTTCCGGCATTTATAGACGAAATGATGTAATTTCAAGATATTTACTTCTCACAAGATGATCCTTGCTGTGAAAGAGGTGTAGTGGGCTATTTGGAATACTTATTAGAACAAAAAATGTTAGATATTTTTCCAAATCTTGAAGTGGTTTTTCGGTTATTTATAACGCTACCAATAGGAATTGCAAGTGCTGAGAGATCCTTTAGTGTACTACGTAGATTAAAAACACATCTGAGAAATACAATGAGTCAGGCTACAACTTCAGATCTAGCTATCCTTTCTATTGAAAAAGACACTTTAAACGAGTTAAACTTAGAAAAAATCGTCAAAAAATTTATGTCTGCTAAAATTAGAAGAGGCATCCCCTTATAATTTTTTTGTTTTTATTTGTTTATATGTTTTAACTTCGTATTATAATTTATATTTAATTTTATGTTTCTTTTTGCGTAAAATAAAAATTACAATAAAATTTGCTGTATTCCTTTATTTTTTTCGGCCAATTAAAAATAATAAGAAAAATTAAAAAAAATGTAAAGAGCTATTGTAAGGTAAATTTTTCAGATACGGGCTCCTACACTTAGATTCGCACCGAATTCTAGAATAGCTTAAAAACGCCCCTGTTCTAAATGTAAATTTACCACAGATTTATTTAATCCAGAAAAACGCATGAGAAAAATGAACTGACTCAGTGTAAGCTCTGGCCGGTCATTTAAACTAGTTTTGTTATTTATTTATGGTGGTTTATTTTTGCAATTTTATTATATCCACAGTTTTAAAAATTAGGGTGTTTTTTGTTATTGTTGTTTTTATAAGGCATGGCAGTTTTTTTTACGTAGAATGATCAAGAAATAATTTAGACGGATTGTTTTATTTAAATATTAAATTTTCAATTTGTTAAATTTTTTTTGTTAGATTACATGTATGTTTCCAATTCTTATTCTGTCTTCATTCTATTTCAGAAATATTAAAAATTGTAAAATATATATAAATTATACAAAAAATGAAGCAATTTTGTCTAATATTGGGTGAAATATTAGTATTTGCTGGCGATATAGCTGGCACAAAATCTGGCTACTTTGATTATTATAGTCACTTATACAGAGTGACATAAAAGTAAGCAATAAAATTCATATTTTACGAGATAATTTTTTCTTAGAAAAAAGCCAAGACAGGTCGATTTTATTTTTTTAATACGCACGTTTTTCACTTATTTTCAATTTTTTTTTGACAACCGGTTTTGTGTTGTTGTAATATGTGAAAAACGTGCGCAATAAAAAAGTAAAATCGACCTATTTTAGCGTTTTTCTGAAAAAAGATTAATTTCGAAAATATAAATTTTATTCCGTACTTTTATGTATATTAGATCGATCATTGTGATTTTTACTTTTTTTATGACAAAATTGAGATCAGTGGTTTGAATAACATCTAATGAGCTAATTTCAAGTTGAGATAATACCGGTGGTATCGCAAATAATTTTCGTTTTCATAGAAATTTAAAAGAATTCAGATTTGTGATTGGTTGATACTGAAGAACAGTATTAAAATTTGCGATACTACCGGTCGCAGTTTAACCTGAAATTAGCTCATTACTGTACAGCTTCATGTTATGTCAATTTTATCTTATATCTTTTTATAGACGGCTATAATGAATTCGCCATTTTGATTATTACATTTATTATAATAACATCAGTGATCTGAAAAATACTGTAGTGTACACTTTTATCTTTCTCTAGTCGGCTATTTTAGGTTTGTTTTTTATATTCTTTATTGTAATATTGTAATTTTTTGTGGTCTTGTCAAATCTTTTCCAAACTAATTATTTATATTTATGGTGAGCCACATTTAAATTTACTAATATAATATATCTAATAATAAAAAACAACAATTATGTATCAAAATATAATGATATATTGGGAAAATCTATTACACAACACCGTTATAATCACACATTAATTTTTCCAAATTTTAATAGATTTTGTAGACACTCCCAATAGTTTAATTTATATGATCTTTTGTCGCACCCCTTCTTTATATAGAAGAATAAGTAGTATCTCCCAGAAGGTCTTAGTAAAAAAAATAAACGATAACAAAGAATTTAGAACAAAATCATCATTCCCTAATCTTCTCCCCTCAATGAAAAACTGCGTACTGTAGAGAATACATCCACAACTAAAATAAAGTCCCATACAAAGCAGTATTTGAAGCATTATTATCGAGCGCAGGTAGATACTCGTCAGCGCAAAAATTAAAAGAGTCATTAAGGACACTACCAGGGGGCCTGCTAGATACAGCCACTTCCACCTCTTGGCCAAAATTGAGCAAAGCGATGATGACGTGAAGATAACCCCAGTTCCAACTAGGGCTGTCACGACGTTTTTTGGGTTGATGTCAATGGCGAACTTCAGCATTGGTCCCATGCTTGCGCCCAGCAGAGTCATGGACACCAGCAGAAATGCAAAGCTCGTCTTAACCCAGTTTTCGGCCGTTGCTAACACTAATAACAGCAGGAGGATGGAGATCAGGCCCGCTAGGGCGCAGAAGGGTGCGTTCTGCATCAAATTTGTATAGAGGTGGAGAGATGCTCCAGTGGTGGCTGACAATATTGACATGGTCAGGCAGGCGTAAATGTTTCTTAAATGTCGTTTCACACGAGGCTCGAGTGAATTATTACTTAAGGAATTTAGAAAAGTCCGCAATGAGGAGGCCATAACGTATTTGCACGATATTCACTGTTTTAATTTTGACCAATTCTGACTTATGAGCCTACACCATCTGTACTATAATTTTGACATAAGTTTATGGAATTGTTTCGACATTTTCAGCACCTACTAACGATTTTAAATTATATTTGTCCAGTAAAGTTAAATTTTAGTTTCAAAAAAATTTTGACTAAGCTGAATTTCATATAGACAATTTTGTATAAATATTCTTAACATGTTTTCAAAAGTCTTCTTGATTTAAGTCGTTCGTTTTTGATTTTTAGAGGGCCAAAAGAGACGAATTTTATGTATTTTTTTAAATAAAGAGAGGTATGAAAATATGGCTTATGCTATAAAAACCGTTGGTACATAGGGAATGAAGACCACAACACATGTTAATACTTTGAGTAACCTCTAAGATGCTCAAAAATTTTTTTAAAAAAAAGCTTACATAACTTCCAGTGTGCTTGGTACGATTGATAAATAAACTAGTCCTGAAGGATTATATTATATTCATTGATAAACTTTTCTAATATTAAATAAAATAATTTCCTAGACAAAAAATAAAAAAAATTAGATTTTATAATATAATAATATATTAGAAAAATATATTACACAAGACTAACGAGTCTATTCTACGATTTTAACAGGACTAGGCGATTGTCTCAAGACCTACTGATGATTTAAAATAATAATAGTTCAGTAAAATTAGACATTAGCTTTGAAAAAATTTAGACCAAGCTGATTTTTTTGTTTTAACATTTCTAGAATTATGAATTACTTTATAGCGCTGTTGTCTGGATACGAGAAAACTGAGTCATTGTTCTGTCTGAATGAACTAAAGGAAGTTTCAGGACAAAAGAAGGTTCTAAATGAGTTTGAAAAACAACGATTGGAAAGCAAAGAATAACAAGAAAAAGAAAAACGAAGGAGCCTGCTGGAAGAAAAAAGGAAGAGTAAAAAAGAATTTTAAAAAAGATGTTTAACTGGACGTAAATAAAAAGCAAAAGAAACTTTTAGAAAGTTTCGGAAAATGACCATTAGAAAAACAAGAGAATATCTTCCCGAAATTTGAAGTGAGAAAGGAATTCGAGAAGGTTCCAGAAGATCAAGAAAATTTGGAGAAAAGGGTCAATAAAATAGGCGTGAAAGTCAAAAATAATCTGAAAAAAAGGCTAATAAATTTTATTAGCCTTTTTTTATTATTAAATAAAACAAAGATAGAAGATGTTTTCGACAAAAAAGTTAATGAGATGGGAGCGAAAATTAGGAAACTGGAAGTAGATTAATGAATGAAACACCTCCGATAGTTGACGGTCCTTATGGCAAACCAAAGAAAGTCGAAAATTATTGCAAAAAAAGTAACAGACATAAAAGTAGACATAAAAAATTATTTGGACGAACAATGTTTTATAGGGAGTAATTCTGAGAAATATTTGTCACGGTCATTGAATGGATACAATAAAGCTGAGTTCATTGTTCTGACTGAATTGTTTGCGTGAATTCTCGGATAATTGCTGGAAGGACTGTAGTTATATAAGCGGCGCAAAAACAATGACCTGGCAGCTAGTGTTAGAATCCGAAGCGACTAACAAGTGAGCGGTTTATCGGAAGCGATGTTATTGGCAATAGTAGTTATTACTGTGTGAATCTTATCAAATTATTGTTGTGTCACTATGTACTCGTACCAAGCTAAGCCCTACGTTCGCAAGACCACAACACACTACGACGTCATTCTATTTAGACGCTCTTTATAATAGAAATAAATAGTTTGTTATTAATCTGAGATAATAATAAGATATAAAAAAATAGTAATGATACAGAAGAAGAAATTGAACTAAGAATTTTCTTATTGAAAGAAATGCAGATAATATAGACTGATAAAGTAACGACTGCATTAATTTTACTATTTGTAGATAAAGAGGTTTCAGTTAATATAAATAATATGCAGTGGTCAATAATTGAAATGAAACATTCTAAACTTTTAACAAAGTTTAAAGTCTTGTAACTTCTGCAAGAATTTATTAGTTGAGATAATTGAGATGATTTTTTTTCTGGGTAGCTTATTTTTTATACTTTAAGATATTAAAAAACGAATTTTACAAAAAACAAAAATTTAAGACTGCTTCCATTTTAACAAACAAAAAAAAGAATTTTTTTAATGGGTTTAGGAAGAGCGCTAGTCTAAGTCCTTGAAACGATGTTGCAGGTTTTAAGCTAAGTTTATAAATTATAGCAAAAATTTAACAAAATGTTTTTTGGACAATAAGCATCAATAATTTTGTTAATTAATGTAAAAATTTTTTTTGTCTTATTCTAAAGATAAAATTTCAAACTTGAATTTAGAAACACACATTTAACATTTTGTGTAAAAAAGACTCCCAAAAATAACCAAATTTTAGTTTAGTAATAGAATTATAAAAATTTAAACGTGTATTTAGAAACATGACTTGTTTTTTGTATTCAAGACTTTTGTAGCATTAGTTTACTCGGTGTTAGTCGGTGGTTAAATCCAATTTTTGAAGCCATGTTTTTAGAGAAAATTTAAAGAGTTTAGGACGTTCAAATAAAGGTTTCTATAAAAATTCTGTTTGAATTTTATTTGATATTTTTTCAATGTTTTTATAAAAAAATTTTTGGGAGAAATCTTAGTTAAAATGGGTCTTTTGAAATATTTTGACAGCACGTTTTAAATGCTCGGAACAAGATTTATGGTTTCAAAACATCGTGACAATAATTTTGCATAAAGTTAATTTTTATTTTTAACACTTATTTAAAAATAATCTTTTATAAAAATCTTATTTTTATTAGAAAAATACCAATATTTTCGAATATCTGAAAGCAAAATATTTAAAAATCTTTGAGTTTTTAAAAATAGAGACAGCACTAAAAAGCACTTTATGTTATGTTTGAAGGCGAATCTAAATAACTAAAAAAAATATTGGTTTTATTTTGTCGTCTGTGTGTTTGGGCTTATTAATTTTGTTGTGATCGCCAAAAACGATAAAAATGTCGACAGTACATGACCGATTATAATGATAAAAATGCTAATATTTTAGATAAAATTAAACAAAATAATATAACACAGTTAGACAAAATAACTAGTATTAGACAAAATAACCTGAAACGTTAATATAAGGCTGATAAGTAGTAAAGATAACAAAAGGAAGACAAAATTATTGTGTCTAATATGATTAAACATTAAAATTGTTACAAATTACAAAACAATAAACTAAATAAATTATAATAAGTGTTTAAAAACTTAGTTTGAAAGTATAACTAAGTGTGAAAACAAACATAAAAATATAAATGACATATAATTATAGCGACACATCTAGGTTTTGTCTTTTTTTTTAAATCGTTATAAGTGATCTGATAAAAGACACCTAAGTATACAGTTTTATGTAATCTTTTTAAATATTGTTTAAATTATTAGCATTTAAATGTTTGTTGTCGTCTATATTGGGTTTACTATTTTAATTTTTAATTTTTTTTAACATTATTAACATTTGAAAGACACCGAATTGTAAACATGTGTTAACATTTTACTCTAAAATGGTCCGCCATTTTAAATATTATTTATATTATACATTACAAAGTCGTAATCAGTGATAATTTTTTTGCGATTTTATCATATATTTTTTAAACTATATTTTTTTATTTTATATGTGAATTTACATATCTAACCAGTTGTCTCTTTACCTCTCAAGAAGCTCCAATCTAGAAAAAAGAAAGTTACATATTGATTTGGGTCGTGAAAGCCCCCGCTCTAGATTTATTTTTACAGCCGGTCACACTAAATTAGCCATTTTGATTTTTTTAATTATAGCAATTTGAAACATACTTTTTAACAAATAAAACTAGGAGAGAAACAAGCGAAGTCAAAAGTGATCAAACATTAAAAGCTAGGAGGAAGTATATGGAGGGTATGTAAACGTAATATAATACACTAATAAAAGCAGTACAACAAATGTATGATAACTGTAGATCTCAAATAAAAATTGGCAAAAAACTGTCAAACGAATTTCGGATATCAAAGGGCCTCAGACAAGGTTGTTGCATTTTACCAACTTTATTTAAGATATATGTAGAACCCGCCCTACAAAATTGGATGAAGAAATGCTGCCGAATGGGCTTTGCATTAAACAATACCACTCTTTATACTATGCAATTTGCGGACAATCAAATAGTGATAGCTTAAACAAAAGAAGACCTAGAATATATGTCAAGAAAGTTAGGTGAGGAATATAAAAACTGGGGAATGGAAATAAATATAGAAAAAACTAAGTATATAGGCATAGGAAGCAATGATGGTAATTTACTATTAGATAATGGAACTACATTTGAAAGATGTACAGCATACAAGTACTTAGGAATAACGTTCGAAGAAAACGGAAAAGATGAAAAAGAAATACAAAAAAGAGTAGGCCAGAGTAGAAGAATCATAGGAGCACTTAACGGAATTTTTTGGTCAAAAAATATAGACAGACAAAGAAAGCTAAACATCTACAACACCGTGGTAAAAAGTGTATTAACATATGGCGCCGAAATATGGACTATGACAGAAAATGACAAACGGAAAATACTTGCAACAGAAATGGATGCATTACGAAGATCTGCCAGACACTCAAAGTTAGACCATAAAAGAAACGGAGAGATAAGAGATATAATGAATACAAAGACAACAGTCATTGAACGAGATTGAACAGAAACAATTAAAATGGTATGGACACATAGGTCGTATGGGGGAAGATAGGTTACCAAAACAAGTGCTAGAATGGATACCAGCAGGAAGAAATCAAAGAGGACGTCTGAGAAAAAACTTGATACAGGGTATCACCAAGGCCATGAGTGAGGAAAATCTAGCCGAAGCAGATTGGTTGGACAGGAAGAAATGGAGATTGGGAATCGGAAGGCGACACAAGACACTATAAACCGAATATATATATATGTAAACGTAGTGTAAACCTAACAAACTTAAAGATTCTCATTAAATAATTTTTTATGTAGTTTTAAACGGCAGCCATTTTTTAAAGAAAAAAAAATCAAGTGAATAAACATTGTCTTATGTTTGTATTTAAGTGTTACTATCAAAACGATGAAATTATTAACAACTTATATAAGTTATTGTAATATTTTTGGTTGACACTAGATTCAATTTTATTTTGACGTCATTAATGCTTATCTACGTCACTTTATGTGTTTTGAACACTTTATAAGAAATGGTGGATGCGCCGGGTTGCAGTATTTCTGTTCTAAGCAATTTTTAATCTGTTTGATAGTAGGTAAGCTGCAATTTTTTCTAGAACTATTGAACGTTTAGTTATAATCTTACAAGTACTTTGATTCTTTTTGGAAGTTTATTCGAGTAAATAAACAAGTCTGTGTAGTATTCAACAATAAAATAATGACATTAAATTAGAACAGAAAAAAAACGAATATTACAAGTTATTTCTATGGAAAAACAAAACTTTTTATTAACCTTGTTAATATTTCAGCATTAGACTGCAAAGGTTTTTTGTTTATTTGCGTTTACTTATATAAATTATAAATAGATTTTCTCAAGAAAATTAATTTTTATGGTTATCCACTTTATATTACTACGTTTTATAACGAGTTTCAACTGGATTGTAAACTTTTATATTTAAAAATTTAAATTTGAATTAAGGAAAGAATGGTTAAGTTTAGTGTATTCGTGTAATTCGAAAGTAATAGTTTATTTTGATGTTTTAGAATGAATCTTTTTGACGGTTAGTTTATTTAAAACAAATGTTAGCTTTAATTTATTTTTTTAGATCGTTTTATAATTCTTCAAAAAATTTGTTTTGATTTTAATAAAGCTAAAATTGCAAAATGTATCAATATTTATGTTCTTGTATTTTATACAACTGTTTATTGTTTAGAATTAGTTTATTTGTTTAAAAATTGTAATTTTGATCTTTTAATCAAGTACAGCACTTCCTTAGTACACACAGCATTTGTAAGTAAATCCATATATTATAAAATTTAATAATTGTAACAAGTTTTTAAGCTGATTTTAACAACGTTCTTTAACGTAATTTACAATCAAAATTTTTTGGAAATTTTATCTTTTTTTAATGAAAATGCATGGTCTTTAAATGTCTTAAATTCTAAAAGTCGAAGAAAATTATTGAAAAAATGCCGAATGATAAATATTGTACTTTTAATTATTTTAGTAACATTTTTAATAGGGTTCTTATTTATTTTACCAATTTTTGGTAGTCAGTACGATTTTAATCTATGGGTGCAAGTTTTTGAAATTTTTTTAGTTCAATGGTTTTTTTTACCTTATTACTTATATTTTTTATTTTTCCCTCTTCTTATGTTTTCTTCTGTTATACTAGTTTTTTTATTTATTTATGTTGGGATAAATTTACGACTACAATATTCTGTAATAAATGAATATTTACTTCAAAATTTGATTTACCAGAAGGAAAGTTGGACGCTTTTAGAGGACACTTTGTATCAGAAACAAATTACAGAAGATTTGTGTACTTGCATAAAACATCACGTATTTTTAAAAAAGTGTTTTAATTAATTGAAAATATTTGTTTAGATATTTACTTTGTTTGTTACAGTTTTTATAAAAAAATTGTGAATATAGTGCACAAAGCAACTCCACTTTATTTTCTTTCAACTATCTTAATCTTGACCTGTTCTATTCTGTTTTATATAAACGTATGTTAGTTAAATGAAAATTATAAAACTGAGAAAAATATTTTAGTATGCAGACACCATCAACCTGATATTAAAAATTAGAATATTTTGTTTTATTATTTTATTTATAATCATGGGAGGTCTTGTTACTTGGAATGGTCAAGAAATAATTGATGCGGTTTGTATTATTAAAATATTAAACTTTCAATTTGTTACAATTTTTTTTAGACTACTTGCATGTTTCAAACTCTTGTTTCAGTTCCTTTTTATTTCTGAAACAACAAAAATTGTAAAATCTTACTTATTTTTGTAACGAATTGTATAAAAAGTGAAGCAATTATTTTTGTTGGAATTCGTGTAGAATACAGTGTGCTTATTTCTGTAAGTATTCAAAAATAGATATTTCATCAGCAAATTGGTTAATGAGGGCGATTAATAATCGAGACGTCTTAACGCTTGAGCAAAGCGAGTGCGCTTAATTAAGTAGAGATGTGCCATCTATCCGCCACTAGACAAATAAGAAGTATATTTGGTTGCCTATCTTTCTAATAGTTTAGACATTATTTCTATTAGCAATAAAGCAGTAGGAATACCAAGTTAATTCTCAAAGAATCTTTTTTATATTTTTTTTTGTTTTTAATATCATACGCATGCATACATAGTAAAATAAAAAATATAAGTTTTAAGAGTGATTACAAAAAGCAGTGAAGGTGAAGCAAAGGAAATTTTCAAATTAATTTTTTTGTTTCAAACTAAACAAAAATGTTAAAATACTGTCTAAAATTATATAAAAGATACGCAATTAAATCTACTTTTTATTTGTCTAGTGACCGATAGGTGGCACTATGTATATATTTTTTTTTAAATTATACTATTGAGTTCATTATTTCTGTGTAATAAATAAATAATAATAAATAAATAATAAACTCAATGATTATTAAGCTTCGGTGCTGGAAAGTCTTGATTAAACGACCAGGTAATTAACCGGTGTAATCCAGCGGGTTGCATGTTATATATTCAACTGGTCTACACCAGTTGACCAGTAGACCAGTTGAATGAATAACATGCAACTCGCTGGATTACACCGGTTAATTACCTGGTCGTTTGATCAAGACTCTCCAGCACCGAAGCTTAATGATTATACATAGTATTTATACATTTTTTATACACCTTCTTTAATTAATTAAGGTACGATCAACGAATATTTTTGTAATCAGCTTGCTTGTTAATTCGCGATAAATAATTGCTACTTTGCTGTAAACGTTAAAACTTTTCTATTATTAATAATCGCTCTTATTACCTAACTTATTGGTTAAATCTATTAAGAACATGTTAAATTAGAACGATCTGTGAAAAAAAAAAATCAATAACAATAAAGCAGATTTGATGCTTTGGGTAGCTTTTGATTAAACTTCTAACTGCGGCGTTAAATCATATTTGCTTTAATGTCCAACTGAACAAATAACTAATTGTCTTATATCAAATATTTTATTTCAGATTTTGCAAACGTCTGTGTCTTATGCAATTATTTTTTTCCGACTTGGTCAAGCAAATAATTTGTAATTAAAAAGTATTACATTATTGTATGAGAGATGCTTTATTCAGCAAGAAGTAAATTATGAAATGATATATAGAGGAGTGAAGGAATTAATATGAGTAATGTTTTTTTTAAAGCATCTTATATTTAAAGCACTTTGTATATTATAAATAAAAAATAATTATAATAAAAATCAATGTCGACTCCACAAGTTTAATTAAAATTCTAATATTAGAGTAGCAAAGCGTTTTCGAAATCTAAAGTTCCATCTTCAGTGCCTAACAATAACAAAGTAAAATGGAAAATTATTCATAAAGTTAAAAATGTTGAAAAAACTTACCAATTTTTTGTTATAAAGAATTAAAAACATTAAACAATAAAATGTATAGTAGAAATAGAATAAAACGTTATTTTTAGTTCAGCACTTTCTGAATGATTCAAAGGAAAAAATACAAATATTTTTTTTTTCGAGTCATTTGAAAGTGCTGAACTAAAAACAACGTTTTATTCTATTTGTACTATACATTTTATTGTTTAATGTTTTAATTTCATAACTTTCTTTTTTAGATTGTTATTGTTAGGCACTGAAGATGGAACTTTAGATTCTGAAAGCGCTTTGCCACTCTAATATTAAAATTTTAATTAAAGTTGTAGGTTCGATATTAATTTTTACTATAATTTTTTATAAAGAATTACTCCACTTCGAGAAAGTATGCTTTTATTAAATAAATAAAAAAGTTGACATTTCCAAAATCATTTTTTGCACTTCAAAATAATTACTAAAATTGTCTTCGACTTTAAAAATTAGTAAAATCTTTTCTCTACCTTTTAAAACTAGAAAACTTTTATTTTTATTTCTAAAATTATAGGAACAGTCTATTTAAATATTTAATAAGTTATATACTACTTAAATTAGTAAAATTCGGTACCACGGGCGTAATCGTCACTAAGGGTTTTTCGGAAATTAAAAGCATTTTGTTGCACGTCAGGCTTTTAATTTTACACATTTTTTGTGTCTTAATTTTTTTGAATCTGCTCTTAATACATAAATAAATGTTTTTTCCTTAAATTGGAGTTTTATTGTATTCGTCCATCTTGAATTTTCATTTGGTTACATTTTAACAAAATTTGTCGCCATTTTGTTAATCATAACGTAGGGGACTTTCTACTGTCAGATGACGTTTACGACTTGTAATCATTTTGTTTTTTTTTTGTTTTATTTTACGAAATTACTTGTAGATGCGACAGTTCTTGTTTCTCAAAGTCTTTGAAGGATTTTTTTAACTAAATTGAAGTTTCTTAAAAACATTAAGCTAACAAAGTAGCTACAGAGTGTTTCAAAATGATTAAAATTTTTGGAAGCTCCGAAAATTTAAATTTAATGGTAAACAGTAACTACTTTTATGGCAATGACATTTTTTTTTCAATTATTTTTGCTATAAAAACTGTTTATACTATTATAATTAGGTATAGTTATTATGTTGTCTTTATAACATTATTACAAAAATATATTTTATTAATATAAGTAATAAACACAATAAACCTCAACAAAAAATAATATAATCCTTGAGACTAGTTTTTTTATTAGCCATTCCAATAATTTGTGTTATAAATTTCTGAGCATCTCTTGAACTTGTTTTTTGTTGCAAGAGGTTACTCAAGTGCTTTGGTCTCTATTCCACATGTACCAAAGGTTTTTAAAGCAAATGCCACAAATTTATATTTTTCTTTAATTTAAAAAAAACTAAAATTTGTTTCTTTTTGCCCTCTAAAAATTCGAAACGGATGACTTAAATCAAGGAGGCTTTTGAGGATATGTTTAGAATATTTAGATAAAATTGTCTATAAGAACTTCAGATTGGTAGAAATTTTTTTGAATCTAAAATTTAATTTTACTAAATTAATATTATTGTAAATCATTAGTAGGTGCTGAAAATGTTGAAACAATTGTATAGACTTACGTCAAAATTATAGTACAGATGGCGTAGACTCATTTGTCAAAATTGGTAAAAATTAAAACAGTGAATATCGAGCAAATACGTTATGGCGTCAGCACTGCAAGTTCTTCTAAATTCTTTAAGTTATAATTCACTGGAGGCTCCCATTGGACGTCACTTGAGAAGTGTGTACGCCTGTGTGGCCATGTCTACAATGGCAACCGCCACGGGAGCAACACTACACCTGTTTACAGAGTTTATGCAGAATCCTTCCGTCTGTGGCAAGGGGGCCCTGATCTTCTTAGGTCTACTTCTAGCAACGACCGACACGGCGGTGAAGACGCGCATTGCACTTTTGCTGGGGTTCACAACGTTGGCAGGAGGAAGCATGGGGTCCCTGCTGAAGATCTTCATTGACATCGACCCGAGCAGCATCGTAACAGTTCTAACTGGAACTGCAATTGTCTTCATGTCATTATCGAACTGCTCAACTTTAGCTGAAAGAATGAGGTGGCTGTTTGTGGGAAGCATCCCGTTTACGATCTTAATCATTTTTTTGATTATTGTGGTGGCGAATTTCTTCATTCGTTCGTTAATGCTGTTGCAAATACAGCTCTATATAGGACTGTTTCTCAGTTGTAGATGTATTCTCTGCTGTGGGCAGTATTACATTGAGGCGCGAAGAATGGGGAGTAAAGATTTTGTTACTCATTCTTTGATAGCGTTTGGTTTTTTTACTGCAATGTTTTGGATAGTGCTTATTATTACCAGAGGGAAGAAAGTTTTGCACAGTATAAGCGAATAAACTGAGTTTATTGAGATAATCTATAAAATTCATTAAGAAAATTACTACGTGATTATGATAGTGTTGTGTAATATATTTTTTAAATATATTATTATAGTATAAAATCTAATTATTTTCTAATTTTTTGTTTAGGAAATTATTCTATTTAATAACAAAAAAGTTTAACAATGAATATAATATAATTTTTTAAGACTAGTTTATTTATCAGTCGTCTCAAGTACACTGGAAGCATTCTTCTGTTGAATTACCAGACTAATATTTTGTGTTATAAATTTCTGAGCATTTCTAGCACCTGTTTTTTGTTGCAGGAGGTATTCACAATTCACAAGTGTTTTGGTCTTCATTCTCCATGTACCTACCAAGGGTTTCTAAAGCAAAAGCCGTAAATTTATACCTCTCTTTAATTTAAAACAAACCAAAATTTGTCCTTTTTTGCTCTCTAAAAATTCAAAACGGCAGAAATCAAGGGCACTTTTGAAGATATATTTAAGTTTTAATGTCTTTATTGTCTAATTGGCTTTACAGTTCTACGTATTTGAAAATTTACAAAAAAATTTTTTTTCTTTAATCTTCTACTAGCACACGTAACTTCTTTCATCCATTTTTTTCCTTCTCCATTTTCGTTTAGAACTTTTTTTGGTAGTTCGGTCGTTCGGTGGTAACAATCAGGTCATATTTTGAATTGTATCTTGATTCTTTCCTGTTTATCTATGTCAGCATCTCTTTGTTTTAGTTTTTTTTTCAGTGTTCTTCCTCCTTCTCTGATTCTTTTAATATTAGCCCACCACTGTTGCAGTATTCTGCATTCTTGTGGCATTCTTAGATTTTCCTCGAATCTCACCGCTCTTTTTCCTGTTTCCACTCTCAACTTTTTTCTCTTTTACTTTCTTCTCTTACTATGGACTCTGGTGTTTGTTTATTTAACACTAAAATCCAAATTATATACTTTTCTTGCACACGCTCAATTTCTTCATATTCCTTCTATCCTCATATTTCTGCTTTATACATTACAAGACTTTTTACCAAACTGTCGAACATCATCATTCTTCTTTAAAAATTTTCACCAAATTTACGTTCTCCCAAACTCCACACTTCCCATTACTTTGTCTGCATTTTTGACTACTTCCTTTATTTGTTCTTTGTCTGTCATACTACTATTTAATACATATTTCAATTCTTTCACTTGTGCTATTTTTTTTTCCATTTCCATTCATCTTCTTTTTAGATTCTTATTTTCTTTCCAAACACCATCATTTTTGTTTTATCTACATTAACTTGGAGTTTTTTGTTTCTTACATATCTTTCTATAATTTTTATCATTTCTTTCATTTCACTCTTGCTCTTTGCTACAATTACTAAATTATCTGCAAACGCCAGGGACCATATTTTCTCTCTGCCTACGACTATTCCTCCTATTTACTCTCTACTTAAAACTTCATCCACATCTTCCATATATGCTAAGAATAGTGCAGGACTTAATGGACAGCTTTGTCTGACACCTATATTTGTCTAAAAACTTTCACTTACTTCTTCGCCTACTTTTACTTGGTTAATAGTTTCCTCGTAAATTTTTTCCATCTTGCTTGCCAACTACTTTTACACCCCTTTGTCTCTAAGATACTGCCATAATTTTTTTCTATCCACACTGTCAAAAGCTTTTTTAAAATCCGTGAACAATGCATACATACGTCCTCCCGTTTTGTCTACTTCTTTCTTCGCCAGAAGTCTTAAAATGCATACATTGTTCATGGCTCTTCTTACTTTTCTGAACCCTTTCTGGCCGTCTGGTACCATAGTTTTTTCGTCCATTTTCTTTTTCAATCTTTCCTCTAGAACCATCGCATATATTTTGTAGGGCGTTTTAAGTAAGGATATACCACGGTAGTTTTCAGTTTGATCTTTATCCCCTTTTTGATGTATTGGTATAAGTAACCCTTTTCTCCACTCCATAGGAAAGCCTCCTCCCATTCCACACTGCATTTAGCACTTTCCATACCCTTTCCCATAGCTTTTTTGTACCAAACAACAGCGCTTCATTTGGAATTTCTTCTTCTCCGGGTGCTTTCCTTCTTTTACCTAAACATTTGTTTCTCAATTTCCTCTTTAGAAAGATTATTTATTTTTACTTGAAATTTCTCATGTCTTGACAAGGTACTTTTATTGTTACTTCCACCTAAAACCTTCATAATGTGTTTTCTTCATTTATTTATACTTATATTCTTTTGAGGATATATTTAGAATATTTAAATAGAATTGTCTATAAGAAATTGAGCTTGGACGAAATTTTTTTGAAGCAAAAATTTAATTTTACTGGACTAATATCATTTTAAATCGTTAGTAGTTGTTGAAAGTGGTGAAACAATTGCATAGACTTATGTCATAATTATAGTACAGATGGTGTAGACTTATTAGTCAAAATTAAAACCCTAAACATCGTGCAACTACCTTATGGCGTCGTTGCAAGTTCTTCTAAATTCTCTAAGTTATAATTCACTGGAGGCTCCCATTGGACGTCACTTAAGAAATGTGTACGCTTGTGTTGCTATCTCAACAATGGCAACCGCCACGGGAGCAACACTTCATATCTTTATGGATTTTATGCAGAACGCTTCCATCTGCTTCATAGGGGCACTGATTTTCCTCGGCCTGCTGTTACGTATGGCCGAAAAGAGGATCAAGATGCGCATCGCATTCCTGTTAGTGTTCGCGACACTGGCGGGAGGGAGCATGGGTCCTCTGCTGAAGATCTTTATTGGCATTTACCCGAGGAGCATCGTGACAGCTCTAACTGGAACGGCAGTTGTCTTCATGTCATTATCAAACTGCTCAATTTTGGCCGAACGAATGAGGTGGCTGTACGTGGGGAACATTTCAACAATAATCTTGATAACTTTTTTGATTACTACAGTGGCGAATCTCTTTAAGATTCACTCGATAGTGCTGTTGCAAATACAGCTCAATATGGGACTTTTTCTTTGCTGTAGATTTATCCTCTGCTGTGGGCAGTTTTACATTGAGGCGAGAAGAAGGGGGAGGAAAGATTTTATTACTCATTCTTTAATATCGTTTAGTTTTTTTCTTGCGACCTTCTGGATAATTCTTAGTATTATCACAGGAAACAAAGTGTTTGACAGAAGAAGGAATAAAGTGAGTTCTTAACACTTTTTATCTCTACATTAAGATTGTTTATGAAATTCATTAAGATTTAGATTTTTTTATTTTTATTAAATTAGTACTGATTATGATGGTGCTGTGTAATATATTTTTCAAATATATTATACATTTTATAATACCTTATTGTTTTTTTCTATTAATATTCTATTCTATTTAATATAAGAAAAGTTTAACAATGAATATAATACAAGATCTTAAAAAATGAGTGTAAAATATTTAAGGAGATAATAGTATAAATAAAAAATAAAAAAAGTCTTAATAAACATTGGTCTGCAAGGCAACGGTTTGGCAGATGTGAAAGATTCTTTTTGAAAACATTTATTTTGCAATTTATTACATTATTGAAAACATTCATTATGTGAAAATAAACAAAGGAAGCATCTAGAAAAAACAAAACACAAAGATACAAAAGATGTTTGTAATACCCTCCTTCCATTTCCAGGCAGGCATAATATTTTTTTCTGAATAATATTCGAACTCATTAAAACTCCCGCATTTATTCAAATTTGTTGGCATTTTTGATTAATTCTTTGCTGCGGCTTTTCGAGGCTATTTTCAGGAGTATTATAGACTAATGTTTTCAAGTATTTCTAAAGCAAGAAATATATGTAGAAGGTTTAAATCAGGTGACCTTGCGGGCTATAAAACAGGTCCATTTTTGTCTTAACCATCTGCATGAAAACGTTTGGTGTAAATGCTCTCTAACGGCAATCAGAAAATGAGCTGGGGCACCATTATGCTGGAACAACATTTGTTGCTTTTGGTCCAAAAGAATGTCGTCTAAAAGATCATACATTGTGTTTCACATAAAGTTTAGGTTAATCTATTTGGTAAAACAACAAGACCTAGGAACTTATAGCTTACAATGCCCATCCAAGTGTTTAATGAAAATCGTACCTGATGTATAATAGTTTCTATTAGAGCATGGAAATATTTGTTCCCCCAAACATGAGCATTGTAAAAATTAACAAATCTGTTTCGTGTGAATCTGGCTTCATTTGTAAAAAGAATACTGTTAAAAAAAAGGCTGGTCTTTAGCATTCTTACGTAAAAACCAGTGGCAAAAAATCAGACGTGCTAAGAAGAGCACTAATTCCTACCTCGGCTGATACTCTTCGCACACTTGTCCCTGGATTGTATTCCGTGCTAGAATAGCTTCTTCTGTCTTAGAAGTATATACTAATCTTGGTTCTTGGGGATAAATGCATGTCGGCTAATTCTGCATTAGAGTAAACATGAGCCATAGCAGACAAAGACTTGTGCACTGACAATAAACGTAAAATCTTGAATATTTATTTATTTTTTGTTTATCTGAGAGGAACTGCAATTTTTTGCAAATTTAAAAATGCTAAGGAAAGGAAATGAAATTCCGTATTTTCTAAACCGTTGCTTTGCGAACCCATGTTTATTAAAACTTTTTTGTTTATTTGGGTTTATTTAAATATTTTATACCCTTTTTTAACACCCTGTATTACATATTATAAACTGGTAAAATGGTATTGTACAAATTAATTTTGTTATTTTACTCTATAATGTCTTGTTTTCTCTAATGTCTCGATCACAGAGTAATAGTTTACTAAAATATCAATCATTCTGAAACGCTCTCTACATGTTATATATTTTTGTTTATTAAAATCGTTTTAATAGTAGAAATATCTATTTAATAAATAAATAAAGTTGTTTTCTGTGATTTAAACTTGGGTATTTAAATTTGTTTAAATTTGCAAAACATTGTTAAAATTCTCTAAGAATGCAAAATATACAGGTAGTCTTTTAATTTGGGAAAAACGAAATATTTGTATAGGAAAGTAAATATTCTCTTCCGACTCATCTTACAGTAAAAGTGAAATGTAGTCTCTCACCATAAACAACGTTCCACGTATATTCGTTCACAATTAACCCAGATTTAAAGCTGGGAGTATAGATCACAATTTCGCTTTTTTTCTGAAACAAAAATATTATTTTTTTGAAATACCAATCATTCCAAATGCAAATAAACCAATGATGTCACTCGACTTTCAGACAAGTTTTTAATTCACTCATTTCATTAAATCATGGTGTGTATCACCTGCAATATTCCTTTTTGATCGCATCGAATGAATAATAATCATTGCTAAAGTAATTACAATGAGCGGAGAAATCGCTATTGCGGATGTCCAAACAGTTGGTTGATTTATAAGATGGGAGATGGTTATATTTAAAGAATCGGTAGACGGTCAAGCTGGGTATTACTTTCTTTCACGGTTGCTTGCGGTTTTACGATGAGAAGTCACTGAACATTATTGTTGGGATATTAACATTTACACTGTCATCAAACGGATTGGTTCACCGTTTCTATTGTTTATAAAGTAAGATTTATTTTTCGTTGCGAAAACAATCTAATCTAATGTCAGCAAAAGTGTTTGCTCTACAAATTTATTCTGAATCTCTAAAATCAAATTGAAAACAATTGAAATCTGTGAGGTCATTGTCAGCAAAGGTGAAAATTAATTCTGCTCTTTTCAGTGAATGATTTGACAAAATTTTGATACTGACAAAATAATTTTTCGTTGATCGACAGTAAACACTACATTTTAGTGACAATTGAAGCACAAGGAACTATTATATTTAAGTATTCACTAGGCAATATGTCAGAATTTTAATAGATTAAGCAGTAAAGCAGACACTTTAAAGCCGTTCAGGATTTTTTAGCTGTCACTAGAAAATTGTGATTAATAATTGTTTAATACGGCAATAAAGCAGATATAATGCCTTGCCTGGTTTTAGAGAATTGGCTACCTCTTGTCTTTGAATTGCTAGTCACGGCATTAAAACATATTATTGGCTAATTGAACAAATAACTAAGTATGTAACTTTTTTTAGTTATTAATGATAAAAATAATACTTGTGGGACTTTGTTATAAAAAATTTAATTTTTTTGAGGAAATTTTAATTAAGAAAAATGTATATTACGTAACACATATATTAAATTTAATAAATGTTTAATAATACATATGAATGAAATATTGAAATTAAAAAATTACCTAAATGTTCAGAATAAAATAGTGACAATTTTTTTAAACCAAATTCTAACTTTTTTTAATTAAAAATTTTACGGATTGATTTTGTTACGCATTTTTGATTAAGTGGTGTAATAAAATAGCCATTTTTTTGTGTAATCTTTTTTTTTAAGTTTTATGGGTCAAATAAATAAATCGAACCAATTTTTTTCTAAGTGTGGCACGACATCAATTACATTTTTGTCATTCATTTACACTCGTTTACAGTTAATTTCTATTTCTTTTTCACTATAAAAAGACCTTTTTGATGTGTTTTATTACGTGAAATTATCTACGAAAATTTTTTCTAGAACTACAGCATTTGCTAGAGCAAAAATAAGTCCAATTGAGCTCGCAAATTCCGATCCCAAACTCCTAGAAATTATGTAATACGTCCCTCCTAAAATTTAACTTATAGTTATTTATGTATCAAGGGAATTATAAGGATGTTTTTTTCTGATTGATACAATATTAACTAATATTGCCTTAGTTACAATATGTAATAACACACTCATATTTCCCTAGGGAAATATGAAACGCTCATATTGTCCCAAGGGACAATATGATACGTCATATAAAAGAAAATCTGAAATGTCATATTTTACTATGAAAATGTTTTATTTAATGTGCGTTCTGCAGACGCCAAAGATTTCCATAATTAAAACGACCTTTAAAATTTAAATTACAGGTGTAACAGTCTATTCAACAGAGGAGAATCACAATGAAATTTTACCTTATACACCAAAAAAATGTCAGTAAGAGCTTCTCGCAAGTATTTTTTGAGCTGTCCCAAATGTTGAGAAGGCATCGCATTAAGACACCTTGAATCCAGCCGAATTTTATTTGAACGTCCAGGTTTTTCCGTTAAGTTGGCAGTCGAGGGGGAATCCTAGTCAATAAATATTTAGGTTTAGATTTTAATCTATGCAGAAATTGGACAGAATTTTAGACCCGACTTGAACACAGTTTTGTTTAAATTTTGCTACAATGTAGATGTAAACAACTAGTCGTTCGACAGGCATTGAATTACTCCACTTTGCCCGCACTCCTAATATAAGCTAAACGTTCAGAATAAAAATGTGACCAAATAGCTAGTTTTTTCGGGAAACCTTTTTTTAAGTTTTATGGGTCAAAGAAATAAATCCAAGCAATTTTTTTCTAAGTGTGCCACATTAATGACATTTTTTGTCATAAATTTACACTCGTCTACAGTTAATTTCTACTTCTTTTTTATTATAAAGAGACCTTTTTGGTGTGTTTCATTACGCGATATTCTCTACGAAAAGATGTCCTCCTTCGAGAAGAAAAAACCTGAACTGATTCGCAACATTGACGATGATATCATGAAATTTGGATATCGACATGATATTTCAACTGCAGCGAAGGTACACGTGGGACTAAATCCGTTGTATATGCAGATGCGACAAGAAGTACACAATCTTCATGAGATACACTTGAAAGCAAGAAGAGAAAAAATACGTGAGCTATACATCCAGGATTTTCTACAAGAGCAGAAGGAGCTCCGGGAAGTCGGTTTTGATTACATCAATACGCAGCCATAATAATTTTTGTAAAAACAAAATTTATAAATAAAAACTTGACTTTTTCTTTCGTGTTTTAAGAGGAGTTTTGGGAGGGCGGATAAAACTTGATTCATATGGTTTTTCTACTCATATTGGTCAGGATTTTAAAGTGTCCCACAACGTACTATTTTTTCTGCCGATTATTTTAGTCACATTTTAAGGGCAATAAACTATCACATTTATTGAATAGGCAATATGTCAGCATTTTATTGACTAAGCAGTAAACCAGACATTTTAAAGTCGTTCAGGATTTTTCAGTTGTCACAAAAGATATATGTTTAATACGGCAATAAAGCAGATATAATGCCTTGCCTGGCCTTAAAGAATCAGCTGCGTTTTATTTTTGAACTGCCAGTCACGGCATTAGATAACATAAAAGACATCTTATTAAAGACAAAAATGTCTGTGGAATTTTGTGATACAAAATTTAATTTTTTTATAACGGTTTCCTTTAAAAAAAAAATATGCACCATACTCTTGAGACTTGGGCAGCGTTTTTAGATAAATACAGTGATGCACAAATTTTTTTTTTTTTTTAATATTTTACTAGCATTTTGTAATTTTTTTAAATGAAAATTTTAAGAATTGATTTCTTAAAAGGACTACCAAAGAATATCTTTAAATTGGCAATACCAAAAACCGAAAAACGCAGAATACTACTTTTATGACCATTTCTTAATACCACTAAATATCATAGATGCATTTCGATATGCTATACATTCCTATAACTACTAAATAATACTTATAAACTAATTACATCAAAAAGCACAAAAGATAATAGACAACATTTTACTAATTTTAGAAGCAATTTTTAAACTAATAAATTCAAAAGTGTCATTTTTTCTAATTGTGAGAGCCGGAGGCGATATTTTACTGATTTAGAAACTCAGTGACAATTTTACTAATTTTGGAAGCTACAAGCAGTATTTTCATAACTGTTAGAACAATAAACTAAAAATAAACTAAAATAAAATCAATGTTTTACTAATTTTAGAAGTCAGAGACAATATTTTTCTAATATTAAAACCGAGGAGTGAACACGTTGCAAAAAACTGCAAAAATTCCTAGGAAATCTTCTCGGAATTTGCATGAAATTGCTTGCCCATAATTCTTAAGAAATCTCTTAGAAATCTTTTGTAATTTCCCGGAAATCTTGGAAATTTATAGGAAATTCTGCTTCTTGTTTATAAGAAATTCTTATGTGTTCACCTCCCCGAGTAAAACCGAAAGCAATAAATCAACAATTTTGAAAGTTTTAAACTAATAAAAACAAAAATTGTTCATTTTTCTAATGTTAGAAACTAGAAAGACTCAAGGCGATAAGTATTTTCTAGAAGAAGGCGACATTTTACTAATTTTGAAATTTTGGGACGTAATTTTACTAATTTTAAAAGAATGAAGCAGCATTTTTTTTATTGTAATTTAATTTAATAATTACAAAGCATTGTAGTTGTAATTTGTAAAAAGAGCGACATTTTATCAGTTTTGTAAGCTAGAAATACTAAAAAGACACTTTTTTTGCAGTCTTTGATTTGTAACTCTGATTTTCTGTTATTAACCCACCTTATTTTACTAACTTCAAAGCCGAAAGCAACATTTCCCTTAAAATTTTAGAACCCGAAGACGATAAATAAAGACAATTTTTATTATTAATTTTTAAAATCCGGAGACAACCTTTTATTAGTTTTGAAAACAATAAAAAACACTATTTTTTCTCAATTGTGTAACTCAAAAACAATATTTAACTAATTTTAAAATTCAGATACTCGATTTTACTAATTTTAATAGAATAACGCAATATTTTTTACTAATTTTTGAATTAATAATGGCAACAAAGGCTGTATTATTTTCATAAGACAAAATATTGTTTTACTAATATTAGATTCTAGAGGCAACATTTTATTACTAATTGTGAAAGTCAACAAAAATATTACAACAATTTTGGATGCTAAATTTTTTTAAAGTTATTGTGCAATCAGAAAGGGACATTTTTTACATCCGATGATGGGTTTTTACTAATTTTATAAGCTAAAAACAGTATTTTTTAAATTAATAAAGACAAAAGCGACATTGTCTTTGAACTTTCGACAGGTTTTATTAATTTTGGAAGCCAAAAAAGACATATTTTACTCAATTTCAACACCGGGGATGATATTTTGACAGCTTACTGTAATTAAAACAAATTCATTAATTATTATTTTAGTTTTTGGATTGTACAAATAATACTGTCCCAAATTGTTAGATTTTTGTAATTTTTTTTTAAAACGTTAGCTTTTTCAAAATCAATATTTCTTAGATAAATGGACCGACTGTTATGTCTGTCTCAATATGACAGTTGTATACAAGTTGATATATAAGTTGCTTCCTCTGGAAGCTTCGGGAAACTTCCACTAGGGAACACTTTTACATCTGAAGAACAAGTTTAGACAATTTTTTAAAGAAATTACAATTGAATGTAATGTTTTTGCATTAGCATAATGCTAATTTGAAACTTATTTATTATTTATACAAACTTAAATTGTCAATAGAAAATCACTAACAATAAATTTCTTCTTTAAGTAGGTACATTTGATGACAAATGGTTTTATTTATTCACCGATATTTCATTATTTATCAGTATTATTTTGAACAAAACTGTATTATCTAGTGGCAAATTCATTTTAATGTCATCATTTAGTGAAATCAGATTTTTATTTTTGCAAAAAACCAGTCACTTACGTTTTCAAATTTAGCACCTTGGTGCTAACATAACTTCTATCTTAGGAAAATCTCTAAATAGTTTATTTTTTGTTTTTATGTAATTATTATTTATAACGTCCGCTCGTAATAAATAAAATTAAAATACATTCAATTAGAAGTACATCGTTTCGTTTGACGTAGCATGAAATTACATAAATTTCGTAATTTAATCGGAAAAAAACACAAAAGAGAAACGCACAAAACGTGTTAAATATCCCTAAGTGTCCGAAGCCCCGGAAACGTCATCATCGACCCACATTCCCATTCCTTTCTCTTCACTTTTGACCGATAAAATAGAAATCATTTAATTGGTAGATGCGTCTTCGGACCTAATGACATAGTAAAAGTGTTTCAAGAATCGAAAGGCAGCAGCCTTTGACCTTTTCGAAATTTGAACTTTCTATTTTAGTTATAGCTCTGTGGGAGTTTAGGGGATTTCCACACTTAAGAAAAAACAATTTTTTACGGTGACAAATGTATTTTTTTATAAAACATAACCTACAAAAAGCTTTATACAAAAGAAAATAAAAATAAATGCATGTATGGTGTTTGGATGCATCATGACCCGTTTGATGGATGGGTGTTATATACACTCAGTTCAGTTCTGTAGCTCTCAGAGCTTAGTACGATGGGGCACCATAGGAGCTGGAAGGCCTGCTGGGCGCTCCGTAACTTCCACTAGGTCCACTTGGGTATCCGCCTCCTCCTGCTTGATGACTGATTTGGTTGTATTGGGCAACCTGGATGGCTTGTTTGATACCCTCGAGGTCAATTCCTACTACTCGGGCACTGTAGCTGGGCACTCCGTAGGAGGGTTGAGGTACACCGTAGGAGCCGCTGACGCCGCCTCCATGGCCGCCACCGAATCCGCCTCCGAAACCACCGCCTGACGAGGCAGAGTTCTGCTCTTCTTTGAGGAGGATCTGACGGACTTGTTCGAGCAAAGCGGGGTCGACGGACGCTCCTTCGGATGTTGTGTAGCCCGACGAGACGGCTTGGTAGCCGCCGCCGCCCCCGGACAAGCCACCGCCGCCGGAGTAGCCGCCGCCGCCGCCGCTTGGCCGGCTGTAACTGTAGCCGGAGGAGGGCGGCTCGGCCACGGCCGATAAGGCCATGGCGAAGGCGAGGACCTGAAACAGTGAAAGTTTACTTTCTTTAGGTGAAATTAATTGGCACGCACGGCACTAGGTTGGCAACAGGACAAACGTCAAGTATGCTGCCAACCCTCACAAAATTCGGATTTAGTTATTTTTTTTTTTTTCACAACACTAGCACTCGCGTAATCCGGGAGAGGAACCGACACTTACCACCGAAATTCTGTTCATGATGCTTGGTTGACTGGTCGTGTGGTGACTGTGATGATTTGGTGATGATTCTGGTATTTTATAGTCGAGTTTTTAGAGGGGGTGGGAACAATGAAGTGTCTTCGGAGGATGCCATATACTTTCACACATCGCCATCACCGACCATTGGGACCAACCAAATTTTTTTTTCTTACCATTCTTTTTCAATTATTATATAAGTCAGTGAATTGGATTTTTGGGGAATTATTTGCTGTTAAATTAACATTGATTTGAACCGACTCTCTATCTTGGAGGCGGTTATTAGGAAATTTGCGTTTGACCTAGTGGCACTATTTATTGGCGGACAATTTTTAAGTAAATATAATTAACATTGACTTCAGAAAAATTAATTCGATTGCATAAATTTGCAATGATTTTTTAATCAAGATTTTAAATAGGAGCTTTTATTTGTTATTTATATTAACACTTTACTTTTATTTAAATGTAAAGGACTCCTCTCTATTGACAAATCTAACGCAATAATTGATGGATTAAATTTTAACTTTTCACAGTTGGTAGTGGTTAATAGTCTTAAAACCTGACATGCGCAGAACAAAATTAAAAAATTTGAATTGTACATATTTGTGAAAAGTGTGAAAATACAACCAAAATGTGTTTCGATAACTGCAAAACCACTTTATTGTTGTTAATTTGTATTTATTAACCGGTTAAAATGATAGTTTTCACTTTTAAGCTGTCGTTTTTGTGGAGGAAACTCCTAACCTCACTTTTTTTAAATAAATTTTGTTCCAATTTTGAATTCATTTATCTATTCTAGGAAACTAGAAGAACCAATTTTAATTTATACAGTAGTTTTATTCGATATTTATACGGTTTTTCTATACTTTCTTTTGTTGGAGTATTTTAAATGAAACTTAAATTTTAAAATTTTATTTTCCACAGTTGGCAGTTTGTCAAGTATGACACGCGCAGTTTAACATCTTAAATTTTGAATTATTTTAATAAAAATTGTAAAAAACAACAGAAATGTGCTTCTGTGAACATTTTACACTTTTTTTTTTAAATAAATGTTACTCAAATTTGTTTTGGGAAACCAAAAGAACAAATTATTATAAGGAACAGTTGGCAGTTTTGGTCCAATTATGATATGCGCAGTGTTTTTTTTTTTTTAATTTGAAATTTTGAATTATGTCAGTAAACAGTGTAAAAAAGCAACAATAATGTGTTCTGGTGAGCGTAAAATTGATTTATAATTGTTAATTTGTGTCTATTAGTTACTCATTTAAATACCAGTTTGTACACGGAAACTGTCTTTTTGCAGAAACCACATCTAACCTCACTTTTTTGAAATAAAGTTTACCCAAGTTTTGAAATACTAATTTTAGGAAAACAAATTCTAGTTTATACATATATTTCCTTCTCTATTTATTTATAGTTTCTTTATTCTGTGTTCGTCGCTGTTAACAAATCCAACGGACCCACTGATAAATAAACTAACCGAAACGCAACAACTACAAGGTGTTTATAAATGATTGTAGGGTCGTAGGTGGTTGTGGAATGGTTACTAGAGTTACTCAATTGTCTAATAATAATTATAATAATAGCTAAAATTATTGCCTTTAAAGGGCAGAACATTTTTTATTTTTTCTACATCCTCCTACGACTCTACAATCATTTATAAACATCTTATACCTACTACTACAATACTAAAGTAGAATTTAAGACAGGAGCGCTTTTGCAATATTTCACTTTTTGGAAAAGAGTTGTCTCAGGTTAGGGGCGGATTTAGGCGTAGTCTTTATGGACTGTAGCCTAGGGGCCCATGAGTCTTAGGGGCCCATCCTTTTCGCAGTTAATAATACGTAAATGGTTAAAAGTTTGATTGTTAAATGTCGGAATTTTAATTTATTGGTGACTTATCTTGTTCTTTAATTTTTTTATTTATCGTATTATTTGTAGCTCTTTTTTAACTTGTATTTGTATATTATTATTTTTTGTTTTTAGATCTTTTAAAAGGTTTACTTGAAATTTGTTTTTCACTTCTAAAACGTCTGCTCAGCACACAAAATAATTCGAATAATAATAATAATAATGTTTTACGTCGGCAATTTTTTTTCTAGTCTTTGTTTATCAAGTGTTTTCGATTTTTTTTGTTACTATTTAAATTAATTCACTCTACTTTGAGAAAAAATAGTTATTTATATAACAAGGGAGAGAAATGCATGATTATTTTTAAGGTGTCGTTTATAGATAAAGCACATATAAAGCACCAAGGGAATAATTGCACTTTGCTCCTGTGGTATATATATTTTACTTTTTGCACGACCTAAATTAATAATTTTAAGAAAATTGAAAAAACAAGCGTAAATCTGTCATTCTTTGAAATTACACTATGAGATCATCAACAACAACAAACATTTTCGTTGACAACGAACCTGACAACAAGTCAATGTTGTTAGCAACGGGAGCAAATATTTACCCCCTAAAGAGAGAAGTTGGATTTCTATCACGATTTGGACACTTGAAAACTTGATTTCTACTGTTTGTCGTGCAAAAAAGATGTTTTTATCGAATTTATACAAATATTTTGATTTTTTATTATGACATTTAGGATTTGATGAGGTACTTGCCAAAATTATATATTCTGTAGCGATTAAATATTAATTTCTTTCAATAAATTAAATAAAACTTATATGTATTAATAAAAATATATTAGGTACAATTGAGGTGGACCTTTGTCAAAATATACTCTTTTTTTTTCTATAAGAAGTAAAGTAAAAAAAGGTGAAGGTAAAACTTGGGACACTGGGTATGTACACGTGGAGATAGCGAAAACATAAAAAACAAAGATTTAGCTACCACGTATAAATGGTGTTTTAAAATTTGCACCTTCTAAAATCTCCAATTTCGTACAAGTTTAGAAGAAACGCTGAAAGAGGTCAATTTTAGCTTAAAGGGGCACTAAATCTTATCGTAGTTTCAATGTTATTGCCACATCCTTTTAGCGCTCAGAGCCACTTCTTGAAAAAATTTAATCAGCAAGTGGAATCAAATGACAATCGTTTTAAAGCTGCTTTCATTGTCTATGCAACCACGAATTTTTTTTATGAATTTTGAGCGATTTTTGCCTAGATTACTACGAGAGAAAACAAAAGTGGTTATAAAAAAACAATTCAATTTAAAGAATGTATTACTCCAAAAGTCTACCCCCAACTTCCATACAATTTCATTCAAACAATTTTTAAAAGCTTGCTCAATATTTTGCAACATTTCGGGGGTGATCAAACGGCATTCTGTGATTTTTTTTTTTTGAAACACTTGAAGAGATTTAGATGGTGTTGTATAAACCTTAAATCTTAAGTGGCCCTACAAAAATAAATTCAAAGGTGGCCTAGGTGGCCACTCAATGGAATCTCTGCGTCCTATCTATTGTCCGGAAAAACGAGCATCTAAGATATCGCGTACTCGTACATGATGATGAGGAGGCACTTCATCTTGTTGAAAGAAAATTTTTTTTCGTAGAGATTTATGTCTTCTTCTAGTGCTTGAATAATTAAGGTAAATAAAGTCTTCTAACAACTGCAAATAGCTGTCGCCAGTCAAATTGCCTTCCACAAAAGTGGCTTGATAATGTGATCACCCAGAATGCCTGCCCAAACGTTGAACTTTTGGGGTGTTTGGCTGTGTCTTTAAGGGTTAGTATCACTCTAATAACCACAATTATGCCTATTTACTTCACCGTTTAACATAACGTACTTTCATCAGAGAAAGAAATGTTGTAGAGTAAATCTTGGTCATTATTCAAACCCTCAGTAAAATTTTCGCAACACTGTAAACGTCGATTCGATTCATCTTCGTTTAATTCTTGGCCAAGTTTTATTTTGTATAGATAAAACTTGTGGTTTTTGACAATCTGACAATTGAAAATTTTTGAAAATTTTAATAAATCTAAAACAATTTTGTGATTCCCAAAAGAAAGTCGTTCAAAATTCATAAAAGATACGTGATTGCATTTTCAATGAAAGCAGATTTAAAATGTGTTACTCGATCCCTTTTGCTATTTAAACCTTTTGAAGGGGTGGCACTGGGCGCTAAAGGGATGGGGTAAAATAAAATTTGGTCCCTCTTTAAGGTAAAATTAACCTGTCTTAGCATTTTTTTGAAACTTAAACAAAATCGGTGATTTTAGAGGGTGCAAATTTTAGTTGGGACACCTTATGTATAGTCGAATAGTCAAAAATCAATTAATTTTTAATTTGATTGTTTTTAGACTGAATATTAGATTAGTTTAATTAGATTAGAAAATGTATAACAATTTTGAAAATAATTTTTGAAATATTCTATAACAATTACAAATTAACGTAACTAAGATATTCTTTTTGACCTGATACCAAATTCGAGTGCCTTGACTAGAAGAGAGGAGGGTAATTACTAGGAATTAAATTTTTTTATTGTATCACAAATAATTAGTGGACGTCCATCTTTATTTTACCCAAATTTTGAATTATCTGTTCCAGGAAGTTAAAAGGACAAATTTTAATTTACACAGTTGTTTTCTTCTCTATTTACACTATTGTTTTTATAAAGAATTTTTTGTGTGTCGTTTTTAACCGAAATTTTATTTTTAGCTTCATTATAATAAACATAAATTTAACTTAACCGGCTATAAATTGGCGATTTGTCGTCAAAATAAAATAAATGTTTTTATAAATGTCATATAAAATACCAAGTCAATAAAAAACGCTTTGGACTTAATTTGTTTTAGTTAATTGTTTTAGAGGTGTGCAGTAGCACCTCATTACAGTATCTAATTACTTGTGGGAGGATCTATCCATAATTTATAACCTTGTTTGCCAACTACAATGAAAATGTTTCACTTTCATCTTTTATTAGAGAGTTGACAGAGACACACAATTACACTTTCTGGTGCAACGTAAGATCAGATATATGTAGTAATTCATTAACTATATAAAACAATGCAATATGAATATTATCTTAACTTAAACAATAATATTATTCTTAAATAATGGTGCAAAGATTGTTATCTTTATTTAAAGTAATGCAATTTTTTATACAGTTTAGCAATCTATTGTATGGTAACATGGATATTAATGTTTGACTAAATCAGATTTTTTTCTTTATTAATGACTTCCTTTTATCGTTATTGAAGTTCCGCTTTTCTAGTTTTTATATCTCGATTTAATTTTTGTCAAAATTGTTAAATTATCGTTAGTTATTGATCATTGGTTAAGTAATAAACACTTCCGCTTCTTTAGAGATGTTTAGTTCAATAAACCGTGATAGGTGTGCGTAATAATAATAAGAATAATAATCTAACAATTAATAATCTGATTTATTACTGTTGTCTTGAGAATAGTTTATCTGTGCTACTCCGGAAATAAAATGATTCCACTGTGGCTCATTAACATTTAATTGAAGTACACGAGTAAAATTATAATCGCGTTTCTTGTTTAACACTATTTAGTGATAAAAAGTGCTTAAAATTCATTCAAGTACAACCCAAATTTAAATAAATTTTCCAGTAGTGCAAGATAAAATCTCACATTTCACCTTTCTCCAAGTAAGTCATTCAGTAATGTACTTTGACAGTTATTTGCATTTTGCATTTATATTTTTTTTATAATCTTATGTCGTTACATTTATTATAAGAGTGAGTATTTGTTGATAATTAATAAAATAAATAAGAAATAATGTTAACTCATAATTTACATTATGATTCTAAACGGAGAAATTCTAATCAATTCTTGTGCATTTTATACTTTCATTTTAGCATCTAGTCCAAGGACACTTTAGCTAAAAAATCTTGATCTACAAGTAGGTGATAGTTGGTTTAGAATCGTCTGCTTTATGTGCAATATATGTTTATACAAATATGTTACATGACCCTGTTTGTACCGATAGTATCTACGCATTAAATTTTTGGTGATTTCATCTTTTTGTTTTTCGAGGTTGGTAACAAATCAAGTATCAAAAGATGCTCTAATTTTCTAAATTTTTATATTTTTTTAAGACTGGTTACAAATCAAGCCTCAATATTAATATATTGTGGCGAATTAACATTTAGGAGACTTGTTAGTTGTTTTTAAATTTTCAAAATAGCATGGAAACGTAGTAAATAGATTATTTAAAAGAAAGATATTAAAGTGTTTAGCTAAAGGAGAGAACTCTGAACGTTATTTTGTAAAACAAGTTGGTCAATAAAGTGTTTGGACCGCTCGAAAATGTGTTTGTAGAAGCTTTAAATGTAGCAAATGGTGTCAGGAGTGGGATTGGAAGCTACGAAGAAAAATTGGTTTGAAGTTTTGCGGGAAAACTGACGTTATAGCTCGTGGAAATTGAATTCGACAAGTCCCAGTCCCAAAATTTTCGGATTTTTTTTTTTGGTAGTGGAAATGATTGCAAAGAAGGCACTAATATGGCACTTGATTTACTCAAAAAAGAGCAGACAGTAAGAAAAGAAGAATTGAATAACTGTCTGGAAAAATAAGTAGAGATGTTTATGGAATTTGGGGAAGAACAAAGAACATTTTTTTGGGGTGAAGTGAAGTAATGAAGTAATGAAGTAAGTAAGTAATTAAATTGAAGAATGTAAGATCAAAGTGAGAAACAAAATTGAAGAATGTGAAACAGGAAAAGAACTAAAATTATCCGAATTGGACGAAAATTAAGATGCCTTTGTATTAAGAAAAAGACCAAAAAAGCTGAAGAATCAATCGTAACAAATAATAGAAAAACAAGAAAGAGGGAAAAAAAATTAATTATAATTAAGTAAAGTGATTTGTCTTGACGAAAATAATCACAACTTGGTTGATTTACATAATGACAGAAAACAGGAATTGCCAGAATTGAAGTATTGGCAAAAACAGGAACAAAAACAATTTCATGATCTAGCATTTAAAGAAAACTTGACATTAGAACAACAGAAGCACAGATTAATATGTAATTTTTGTAAAATTGTAAACTGTACTAGCATAAATAAATTACAATAAACCAATAAAAAATTTTGTGTGATTTTTTTTCTGGCACAACTGATGGGTGGAGATCCCTTTCTTCTGCTTCTTTTGGACCTACCTTTAATTCTGAAACTGTGCTTTTTTGCATAAAAAGGCGAGTCTTCTCTGCTTTTTTCCAATAAAATAAAAAGAATTGCATTTAAAAGTATTTATTTTTTTAATAAATAGAGAAAAAAGAGAAATTAAATAAATAAATTTATTGATATATCAAACAGTTGTTTACTTCTGTGTTTATTTTTAAATTCAGAACTTTTGAACCTTAATCTTTGATCTGATAAAATGGTCTTTATTTACAATTTTGGAAAATAATTAAAACACATTTTAGACAATTAATTTTGCGCTAATTTTTCTATGACGTCAAGAAGTCATTGTCAACGTCATCAGCGTTAATAACTTTTTTTACATTTTTTGGGAAATTTATACCTTTAATATTATCAATTTTTAAATTACAGTTAAAAAATTTTTTTGTAAGTGTTCTTTGTTTAATTTATTTGGGGAATATTAAAATATATTTCTACTGGCGAAATGATTTTGAAAAATTGAAAATAAATAGACTAATGATTAAAGAAATTGTTGAATGTTATAAAAGATACTGAAAAAAAGTCTGACTATTACACAGGTACATTCCAAAGTAGGTAGTTTTAAAAACAGCATCTGAAAGTGAAAAAAAAATTAATAAAAGTATAAATAAACAATACGGTGTTAAAATTTAATAGAAATATTGGAAAATAGAAAAACAGTTTTAATATCAAAACAATATTACAGTAAATCAACTCTCAATTAAGATATCGTCTTTTACTACAACTGATGGATGACTAATCCTTTTCTTCTGTTTTTTTTAAGATTTTTAATTTTGAACTTGGGTCTTTTTTTTCTACCAATTGTGGCGAGTCTACTCAGCTTTTTTTTATTGTTACTCCGGATTTTTCGCAATGTCTTTAAGCCTCCACCTCAAATTAAAGAAAAGGATTTTTTTTAAAAAAAAAAGATGGTAAAAAAAGGACTTGATATATAAGATGTAAATTTATTACTGGAGCAATTACAAATAACGCAAGCAAAATTGTTTATTCTTGTATTATTTCTCAAATTTTGGAAAGTAAAATTTGCACATTATATTAAATAAATTTATTAAAATAATTTAAACAAAACTGATAGATTTAGTTAAAAGTACTTATCTGCAGAGTCGTTGATTTGTTCTTTTGTTTTCTTTTTAAAATGGAGCAAGATTGTAAAAAAAAATCGATAAATTTGTAAAATAAAAATAACGTGACCTACGTTATGTCACTTATAACATTAGACCTTTTTTGTTTCTTTAATAAATCAATGATATTATTATGTTAATTCTACAAAAATGTATTAAAATAAAATCGTTTTTGCTTTTGTTCAAAAAGAAACTTACCTTAAATAGGTGTACATACATCCTAATAGAGTAATAATAATACAATTTATAAAGTCTCTTTTTAACATTTTGTACTTTTCTCATTCATTCTCTAAGTAATAAATCTAAAAAAACTTGTCTAAAACCGACTTTTTTATATATACACAGCGCGAGTAAAAAGAACTGAAACTAATTAATAACTTTTAAAAAAATTATATTTTGTAAAAATCCTAAAACACGTCGATATTTATTTAAAAAATGCACTATTTAAGGTATTCAGTTTTTTTAAAACATTCATCTTTTTTCACAACAGAAAACTTTGATTTTTTCAAAAATCACACTATAACAGTGTTGCTAACCCATTGACGTTAATTTCCTCCATATGATCCCTAAATCTAAACTAAAATCCCCCAAAACATTCTTTATTTTAAAAAGGACTACAATCACAAAGTAACAACATACAGGGTGAGTCTGCTAAAAGTGTTTCTTAACTTTTCTTAAAAACTAGTTATCACATCAACTTTAAAGTTTGGCATTAAAAACTTTGTTTTTTGCACTACACAGGTGATTTTTTCAGAATTTTTCTAATATTCCTTCTAATTAATAATAATTAATTTCTTTAAAAAAATCTAAATAATTCCAATTTTCAACATTATTCTAAAAGAAAAGATGTTAAGGTATTATTTTGTGCAAAAAATATTTTTAAAAAAATGTAGATAATTCGAAAATCTATAAAATTTCAAACTTAAATATTTTTTCTAAGAGGGTGGGTAGGATTTTGGTAATACCAAAACACTAGTTTTCAAAACAGCCAATTGCAAGCTACTATTCAAATGTCCCAGGCAAAAGTGGGCGGTTTTATTACTATACCTCTTCGACAATCGAACTCTAGAGGGGTAGGTATTGTCGAGTTACGGCAGACGGCAGATTCAGCTTTGCAGTGCTGCACCAAAACGCGTCTTAGGAATCAAATAAATGTTATTATTTTTTGGGATTATCTATATTTTTTTTTAAATATTTTTTGCACAAAATAATATTTTGAAATCTTTTCCTTTAGAATAATGTTACAAATTGGAAATATTTATATTTTTTTGAACAAATTAATTAATATTAATTAGAAAGAATATTTAAAAAAATCTGAAAAAATTCACCTGTGTAGTGCAAAAAACAAAGTTTTTAATGCCAAACTTTGAAGTTGATGGGATAACCAGTTTTTGAGAAAAGTTAAGAAACACTTTTAGCAGACTCACCCTGTATAATATTTAATTTATTTCTGATGAATGGGTAATAAATCACTTTTCAAATAAGTGATAAGTATGATACGCCATGTATAAGGAATACTGATTAAGTTGGCAACAAAAAATTAACAGTTTAACGTTTTTTTTTTGTAATTTAGTAGTAGTAATTAAAAATACCCTAAAAAATCTCTTACAGAACTCTTTTCCTTAAATATTCCCTTCATCTTTATAAAATACCCTAAACTTAAGGGTAAATTCCTTAGGTTGGCAACACTGCACTAAATCCTTTTATATACCTCAAATAAAAGCTTATTTGATAAGCAATTTGTTGGTGTAATGAATTTCAAAATTGAATAGATAGTTTTCACAAAAAAATAAACTATATTTTTTAAAAAGTTCAAAAAAAAGTTTTTTTATCGTATCTCAATGGATTATTTGCGCAAACATGGATTGGTTGAAGAGACAGGATGGAATGGCCACCTCGATCGCCTGACCTCACCCTACTGGATTTTTTTGTGGGGTTATTTAAAGAGCAATGTGCATTCAAACAGACCAGAAAATTTAAATGTTTTGCAACAAAGAATTCAAGAAGAAGTTGATACAGTAACACTGGATACATTTAATAACTGTATTCGAAATTTTGAACAACGTTTCGCCTATTGTCATGCAGTTTACGGCACCCAATTTGAAAATTTAAAATGTGCTTATTAAATAAGCTTTTATTTGAGATATCAAAAAGGGTATGGTGCTGTTTAAAAAAATTTAAAGTTGGCTGTGGAGAAAAGAAAAAGAATGTTTCAAAAAAGCTGAATGCCCCAAACTGTGCATTTTTTAAATAAAAATCGACCTGTATTAGGATTTTCACCAAATATATTTTTTTTGAAAGTTATTCATTGGTTTTAGTTCTTTTTACACACGCTCTATATGCACAGGTATACAGTGGTTGTCTTTATACTTTGCTTCTTTCTTTATCTTAGTACTAGAGAATTTAATTGAAATTTTTAGCCGACTTGTGGTTTATTTTGTTAAAACTGAGGAATCTGTCTAAGGAAAGTGTCTTTAATTTTACCATAATTATGGATGGCACAGTTTTTTTTAATGCTTACAGGTAACTCAAAAGTATCAAATTCCTAGATACTCTTTTTCTAGGTTTGTGTCGCTCAAAAATACCTGACCCAGCTCCTGATACGTGACGGGAATTTTCGTAAAATTTTAGTTTAGAAAGAGGGTTAGAATGTCTTACTGATTTACTTAATTTGAGACTTCCAACTTTATTGTCTTTTGTAAATAGTTAATTTTGTATTTATTCTTTTTATAATTTTTTTAAACCATATATATTATCGCAAATTTTAGCTGAATGACAACAAAGAGCTCGTATGAAATACAATTTTTTATCTACTTTCACCATATACTTATTATACTGTCTGGCAAATTTTTTTTACTAGTCTCAACTGTTGATTTTGTGAACAACCTTCTCACATTTAAAATGAAAGTGCTTCTACCTATTCTAATATGTATTGATAGGACAAAACAAATTGCCGGAAATCAGCAAACAATAACCACTTTGTTAGCTGATTTTAATTACAAAAAAATATTTTTCTTGATTACATAATTTTAAAGTATCATCATAAAATTAGGAAATTTGACAAGGTTAGCACATCTTAAAAATATTACAGGTCACGATCATGGTTTATTTGTATTGCAAAATCTCTAAAATATAGTAAAAGTAAAATTACCCAATTTCGTTTTTATAGGTGCTAACACTACTCAATAACTTAATTTACAAAAATTCAAATTTATGTAATCTGGTTGTATTCAAATTTTTTTAAACCAGTTTGACATCATTTCATGCAAATTTTTACCAAAAAGAAAGATCAAGGTTTAGAACAAGGTTACTCATCTTTAAAAATTTCTCAAATTTTATTAACAATTACTTGACCCCGTTTATTTGACCTGAGGGACTCAAAACTGTGATTATCTGTCTATTGCAATGAATGTAAATTAGATAGATCTTACATAAATTTTTTGTACGCATTGCAAATTCGATTTGTTCGCTTCTAAGCGCTCTCCAAAATTCTAATTGATGTAAAAGTGAAGTTACGTCAGGTATGAGACTCGAGTGTTTACTAATTTTGTATTAAAAAGCATTTTCTTCCTCTTGGAGTCATCGCAAATAATTAAAAAACTAAACAAATTTAATAAATAATAATTTCTCTACTATACAGCGAGTCCTAAAACTTAAGTACCAAAATTTAAAAAGACGCAAAAATTTTGGGATACCTATATATGAAAAAAAAATTTTTAATCGATTTTAAAAGAAGTATTAAATTCTGAGACAGTCTATATATCTAAAACAACTCATATTTTGATAATAAGAGTTCTGGAACAGCTTGTACATGTGGAAAACTTTAGTTTATTAAGTTTTAAATGTCAGATTAAATTTAAAAACATTACTTCTTAATTTAAATGACATAATAAGAATTTCAAAAGAATTTACGTACACGCATGTCTTAGCACATCAAAATTACAAGTACAAATTATTTCCTAATTAATACGCAACACCTGAGAATTAGATTTTTATCTGTCTTGGTGAGATACATCATGTCAGAGATATTATCTCATCTTTTAACTTGAAACAATTAGAGCGGAAGAAATAGAGCATTAAGAAAAGTCTTCTGATTGTCGTGACCGTCAATGAAATGCGCATCTTTCACTTTCTAATTTAAGAATTAATATTAAAACTATTTATTTACCAGATACCTAAAGGAAATTAGTTCAGAAAATTTAGGAAAATGTTGGAGAAGGAATTCGACATTTTATTTACTAAAGAAAACAAAAATTAAACAAAAAATTCAAATAATAAAATCCAAGTCAAATATACTAATTTAGTCAAACATAATTCTTACATAATAGTGGCAGAGCGCTTTTGAGAACCACGTCTTATCATCAGCACCTGAATAATAATGTAAAAAGGAAAATATAATAAAGGTTAGAAAAAAGAATAAAAATATATACTAAAAATAGAATAAATCGTTATTTTTAGTAAAATAGTTGTTGATCGATGTGAAGGAATAAATAAATAAACAAATGGTTGCCATTTGTAAAATTGACAAAACAAAAATAAATTTTATCCCCAATTACCTTATAATTGATGTTTTATCCATACTAACGAACCGTAAAAAGTAACACTTTATTCACTAGTGGAATAATAAAATCACTTTATTCCACTAGTGGAATAATGAAAAAATACAATCTTAAATCAATCGCATTTTATTTATTATTAATATTGACATTAACATTTACATTAATAGACATTTCGTTTTTTGTTTTATTATATTTTACTTCGTTTTCATTAAGAAGAAGCTTATAGTTGTTATCGGTTCTAGAACGAATAGTAGTTGTAGGAACAATGGACGTCTTCTCTAGTAAGGAACGACTAATACTAGGAGAACCTTGGATTTTCCTTGCGACATCAAGCTTATTAGATACCGAATCTTCGATATAAGTTTCTGCTATGGCGGAGCTCCTCCACCCACCATGTCATTTAATTGTTGTAAGATTAGCAACTCTATTGGCAAGTAAAGTTGTTGAAGTGCGCCTCATACAATGGCCGGTATAAGCTTCTGCGTTTGTCAGATTCAAAAACGAAGCAACTTTAAAAGGAACTTTCGATAGAGTGTTAATTCCAACAGGTTGCGATGTACATTTTTGATTAGCCTATCATAAAAAGAATCTCTCAATGGATAACTTCTTCGGACGTAAGGACATGTATTTCCTACACTCCTCCACAGTGTTGATAGAGAATTCTTCTTCTATAATTGTGAATTTTCGTGAAACACCCGTTTTGGTATCTGGTATCGAAACAATCAGGTATGCGTCCCCAGACACAGCCACCAGACACCCCCATTATTAATGCAACCTAAAATATTCCAAAATTTATTATCTACAATGTTTATGTAAAGACAGAGATTACCTTGATCATCAAATATTCTTTATCGCAAACTCTTGTCAAGAACTCTTCTATGTGTACTCTTTCTAATACTGCAGCTTTTTTCGGTTTGTATCCTCTTGACTGATTTTTCAGATAGGCCATGAGTTTATTATATTTTCTAATGTCTATGTTTTATAGACTTTTATAGCGGCCTTCAGCATGGAGTACTTCGACCACATGAATGAAATTGCATATCTCTTCTTCAAATTTAAGAAATACGATAGCAGAAATTCCTCTTTTATTGTCATTACCCCTCGTTCTTCTTTCCATTCATTAAATTCTGGAAATACTTTTTCATAATGTTCCCTTGACTTCGCAGGGAATAACTGGCGAGTCGCTTCTTCAGCTTCCTCAAGATATTTCTCAGGAACATTCATTTTCACCAACTTGCACAGCGTTTTGTCGAAAATAAATAGCAACGAATTAACACCTCCCATGTTTTTTAGTTAATTTTAATGATTTTTGAAGTGACATCCGCTGTCAGAGTGTAATGTCAAATAATTTTTTAATGACATGAGATAATATTTTGACGATTCTGATTTTAAAACGCTGTAATTGTGGATAAAACGTTATATTGGATTCGTGTTTTAGTCACGTTTTATCCACTTAAGAATATTAAACGCTCGACTGCGTCTCGCGCTTTAACATTTTTGCGTGGATAAAACGCTGTCTTAAACACTTATTTAAATGTGTGTTTTTTAAAATAATTGATATCACTTTGTTATCGGATTTAAAAAAACAATTTAAAAATATATACATACTAATTAAGAGAGTAATAAAATACGATTATAAACAAACATTTAATTAACTAATGAAGATTAAACTAGTGAAGATTAAATATTATAATCAACATTTATTTAATATTTGTAAAGAAGATTCATGGGCGAATTTAAAGATTTCTAAAGTTTTTAAAAATTTAAAGAATAAGCTTTATTGCAGATATGAAGTATTTTATAATTATTAGTAAGAGAAAAGGAATGGCTGAATAATAGGCAAAGTGTTCATAATATCTATATTTTTGTACTTTTACATGGTTCTTATGTTTACGAATTTTGGTTTCAATTCTTCGTTTTGTTTCACAGATATAAACTATGTTGTAGTCATTACAAAATAACTTCTAGAAGTCTGTATTTGTTGTGAACAAGACAGGTCGAAAGACTACCTTTAGAAGTAGAAGCAATTTTGTGTAATAAGTTTATTAAAATATGAGAGACAGAAAAGGAAATTTTAATAATAAAGGGGATAGAAGAAAAGAGAAAAGATATAAAAGGATAATTATGTAATATATTGAAACATAGAAAGTATTTATCTCTGAATTTATGGAAAAGTCTGTTTAAGTCTTGTAAGAGAATTTTTGTAATATTTCTTTAATGATAAGTCATTCTTTTTCAAAAGTGGAAAGTCTAAATAATAAGGCTTCTATTATGGGTGAATAAGAAAGTGGAATCGGGAGGAATTACAGGATTAGTTGTAGGTTTTATATAAATTTCAACAGCCAAAAATGATTATAAATCACTTTCTGTTACCAGACTTAATTAGACTTTTTCATAAATTCAGAAACAAATACTCTCTAAGCTTCAAAATATTATATAATTCTTCTGCTACATCTTCTCTTTTAAAATTTTTGATTCATTTTCTCATTGGAAAAACATTTTTTTTACATTTTTATTCAGGCACTGATGATGAGACATAGTTTTCCAAAGCGCTCTGCCACGCTCTTTGAGTTTGACTTGAATTTTAATTTTTTTATTATTTAATTAAAGGTTCATTTATATCTATTTTTATGTCAGCATCAAAATTTATTATTTTGCGGAATATTTTTTTTAAGCATTTATGGGATAATTTCAATTTAAGATAATAGCGGTAGTATCTTCGTTTCCATGGAAAAATAAAAGAATTCGGAGTTGTGATTGGTTGTTGCCAAGGAGAAGTATTAACATTTGCGATACCACCGGTAGTATCTCAACTTGAAATTAGCTCAGTAGAGTCTAATGATAATGTGTAATTCGGAATCTTTGACGCATATTTTGATTAGTTATTAGTATTTTTAATTACATTTTCGTGTTTTTTTTTTAATGTTGTTAGATGCGTTATGTTCTTATTCTATGGCCAACTGCGACACCAAATTAGAAAACCAGAAAACATATTTTTGGCTAATATTTTACATATTTTCTTAATTGCTGTATAATATCGTTGTTAAAACAATAGATACGTATTTTTTATTTAGCTATTGCTCAAAAAAATGACGAAAACTCCAATTTCCAATAAATCACAAATTTGTATACAAACAAATTCAAATTCCCCACTTATCACTTTACATAATTTCGTCGAAAAAGGAAACCATGAGGCAAATGAGTTATTTCCGTACTCTCACTTGCCGCCGTCTGCTAAGAAAACCCATCACTTTCTTTGTTCATGAGCCACCGATAACTGTTCTTCAAGTTGCCATCTTATGAACTTTAACCTTTTTTTGAAATTTTTACTAGGATAGGATCATTCAAGACCCCCTTCACTTCACATTCATTTTTCTTCGATAATAACAAACCATCACAAAATTTTTTTCTAAATTAGTTCTAATTGAATTTAGATATTGGATTTCACAATCAATTGTTGTTAACTTTCCATTCGAGGTATTTCGGCAATTTTAGGGTCAAAATACATAAATCTGAAGACGGATATTAATCAAATTTATGTAATCGATAATATCATAAAATTGCTCAGGGGGATTTTTGATTGGTTATTGGAAATTATTATACTACAGCATGCAAGAAAATATCAATAATAAAAAATGCGTATGACCTGATTTTTAATCATGACTTAATTAAACTTATAAACATTTCTTATTTTTTTACAAAAATGGAAATGAAAATTAAATCTACGTTATGTGGGACATTCAAAAATGCGCTTCTTCTTTTATCTAAAATGAAAAAAAAATATAAAAAAAATTGAAAATTAGATCAAAATAAATATCAAAGATCAATGAAATCTTCACTCTACATTATTAAGTATCAATAAACTAGAACTATGATGACCTAATCACCAACTCTCTACCTCTACCACTTCTCAATTTTCTCATTTAGCACAACCACATATTTAATTACCTAGATTTACTGGCTATTAATACAGAAATGGAAGCAAAATCCTGTCATTTCTTCTGTACACTACATACCATAATTGTTTTATTATGCTGAAACATGAGAAAAATAAATTACAAGGGCGGTACCACAATTAACCACATCATCTGTACTCATTGTTCACATCAAAACATGTTGTAATTTGTATTGTACCTGAATGTAAAACGGTGAATTGTGAAATTGAAATAATTACGTGTGTGTGAGAAAATTTGCAAAAATAAGGTTTTTGTCACATAATAAAAATTTTTGGTAATAAATAAAATTTGCACCTACTGTATTATACCTAATTTGTCATTTTAGTGCTTCTTAATTCGGATTATAAATTTCACATTGATGTTGAAACAACTGTTTTGTAACTGATACAAATTTAAATAACAAATTTTATTTTGGGGAAAAATACGATTTAGCTTCCGGTTACAAAATTCAAATTTAAGAAAAGTGACAACACTGGGAAATCACTTTTTTATGACCGACTTTAAATGATAGTAATGACAGTTTTGGTAAATTTTGTAATTAGTAGTTTTGAATTTATTTTAAATTATGTAATTTTTTTTTATTTTCTGCTAATTTTTCAAGATACTGTCAAAATTGGTGTAAAAATTTTTCGTAGATTAAGATTTGTTGTTTAATGATTTAAAATACTTTTAGCAAACCCACTTTTGTGAAAATTAATTAAAGAAATAAAATAAATAGTTTTCTACATTATTGGTATGCTGATAGTTCTGAATCAAAAGAAAGGAATACTTGTCTTGATTTTTTTTTAAATAAGCTAAATGTGATTCTAACATTATTAACTACAACACAAAACATTTTTCATTGGCGACAGTTTGTCTTGTACATATACAGGCTGCCCCAGAATTGACGAAGGAGCTTGAAAGTGCTTCGTTGTAGGAGATTTCACTTTTAAGTAATAGATTTTTGAAATTGACTAATTACGTGTCTTTTTTAAACAATAGCAAAATTGAATTTTGCAACAAACAAAAATTTAATTAGTAATAGACCTATCAAATATTAAAAATTGGCGTGATTTGTTTGGTCGACTGGAGAAAGTTACTGTTACTGTAACTGTTAATAACAGTTACCACTGTTACTGTCATATTGACAAGTAATTTATTGTGACATACAAAAAAGTCGTTTAGTCAAATCAGCTAATTTTTCTAGGAAAACATAAAAATTATTTTAAAATTGGTTAAAGTGCATTAAAGATTGAAAAGAACACACAAGAGGGGACAGTTATACGCAATTAATTTTGAAGAAAAGATAAGGTCCGAGATTTTGTCATCATCGACAGATCTAGAATTGAGCGCACTGCCTTTAAAAAAATCACTAGAAGTTTCTCCTTTTCTAACACACACACAGACAGACTGTACCACACAACGACTATACTTATTAATATTGATTAGAACATCTACAAGTTTTCAATGTCTAAATAAATAATAAATAATAAATAATAAATAATAAATAATAATAATAAATAATAAATAAATATAATAATATATAATATAATATAATAAAATATAATAATAAATAAATAAAATAATAAATAAATAAATAATAAATAAATAATAAACTATCTTTTAACCTTAATCAGCGGTTTGCTACACTGATCTTTGATTGGCACCTTTTTACTTTTCTTCAATTATTCAAGTTAACAAATAAATTTTTTGCACTACTCTACTACAAATCAAGTGATTACCCACTGAGTCAATTTTATCATTAAATCTAAAACTTAAATCTAAATTTAAATCATCCTCCGTTTTTACTGCACTAGTGCCTGCAAAGAGCATAGGCGTTTTAGTAAATTGAAAAAAACCTGACAGTTATCTATATTATCAACATCAACGCACTTAACTTTTTCGACAAATTAAAGATAAATTTTAAAATTATCGTATTTCGGTCTTGTGGAGGATCCATGCAAAAAATAATATACAAGAGACGTGCGGGAACAGTTTTGCTTTATTCGTGTGACGTTCTTTACTCGTACCAAAGCGTACTTGTGTAAAAACTGTCGCACTCATATGCAAAATATATGTTCCCGCACTTAACTTTTGCAGTAAAGATGCACAAATCGGAAATCAAAAAAATGTTGACTAAATGCCAGTGAAGAACTCCGAAGAGTTTACTTGACAGAGGACCGTCTTTATTACCTCACTCTAGAGCAAAGGCTCTAAAATAATAAACAAATAAACACTAAACAAAATGTCACAATAAAACATGCTAATTAATTTTCGGATCTAATTTTTTCAACAAGTTTATAGATTCTAAAATAAAAATAAAATAAAGTAGTAGCGTTTAATAATAATTTTATAATAATAACAAAAGGTAAAAATTAAAATAATTATTAAATTAACAAATTACAAAACCAATAGCGGCATCCATTTCAATACAATGATGTGCTCACCGAATTAAGCTCTCCCCAGCATTTCTAATCATATTCGGAGTAATTGTTCCTAGCGACTTTGTGATTTTGTTATGTAGCTTCTTAATTGTATCTGTGGGCTTTGGTAGACATATTTTTTTATGTGTCTCTAATTAAAGTAGTCCAAGGGAGTCAAATCAGGAGATCTAGGTGGCCAATTTATTGGATCTCTACGCTCAATTCAGGAATTAGGAAACCTTTGATCTAGTATACGTCTTAGGTCTGGCATCATGTGGTGAAGCACTATCAAGTTGCACCACATAAGTAGCCTAAGATAATGAACTTTATGAGCAAAGCCGATATAAATAGGGTACAAAACTAATAACTACATTTCGATAGAAAGGTGTGCTCGCCGAATTAAACTCTCTTCAGCATTTCTAATAATGTTTGAAGTAATTGCTTCCAGCGGCATTGTGATTTTGTCATGTAGCTTCTAACTTGAATCTATGGGTTCACGGTAGACATAATTTTTTTTTTATGACCTTAAAGAAAGTAGTCCAAGGAAGTCAAATCAGGGGATATAGGTGGCCAAATTATTGGATTTCTACGCTTAATTTAGAAATTGGGAAACCATCGGTCTAATAGACCTCTCGTAAGTCTGGCATAATGTGGTGGAACACCATCAAGTGGAAGATTTTTTACAAGTCCTAATAAATGGTTGTTGAAAAAGTTTTTATAAGAGACACTATTAAAGTCGCATATGCAGTTCAAAGGATGTAATCTAAAATTTAGATTTTTGGTAATTTGCTAATGTAAAAAATTGTTTACCAGCAACCTTCTAACAATGTTAGCCTGTAAATTAAAAATTTCCTGGTGCCATTGAGTGTAGTTTTTTTTTAAACTAGATGTGGTAATTATTAAAATTAAAAAAACCACCGCTTGAAAAGCATGTCTGTAAATAAAATGTCAGATACAAAGTTCGCATTTTGTTTCTGCTGCTATCTACAAAAATTTAGGCATGGCTGGTGGTCTCTTGATTTTAAATGTTGCACACGTTTATAACGATAGGTGTGTTTTCGATTTTTTTTTTAAATATTTTCTGAATGCTCCTCTGAGAAACATTTACCATATATGCTACTGTTCTAATGCTCCTTGTGGGATTTTCCTGAAAAGCTTGTAAAACATCTTCTTTATTTTCCATGGTCCAAGCAAGATGCTTAACGTCTCCTACACCTTTCTTTAACTTTTGCACCAAACCTGTGGTTTTTATCCTATTTACAAAGCATAAAATTACGTTAGCTCTAGGTGCCCTTCTATTAGGATATCTGACGACGTATTCGCGAGCCGTAGCATTAACGTTGCGTTTACATTCTCTACATAAAATCATCATTACTACATTCTTCGTTTGTAAAAGATTTTTGTGATTTTGCAAAAACATTTTACGTAATTTTAAAACGCTTTCAAAGTTGTCACAAAGTTTAAAAAGTGGATCGCTTAATTTTCTAACAAGTGTTTATTTAAAAAATTTGTGCAAGAGTGCCATAACAAAACAAAATCATTTTGAAGTATTTCTTAGTTAAATTCCGTTGCCGTACTGTCAGTGGTAGTTGTCAGAAATGTCGGAATTATCACATTATGTCGGATTAGTGATTTGAGATCTATTTCATGAAATATTTTATAAAATCAGTAATCTATAAAGCTTTTTGTAGATAATTATGTATTAACTCGTATGCGGAAACATTTTCAGTGCAATATTTGCCGATTTCAAAGTGTTAACATTCTGTGAACAAAATCACTAACTCTGTGTTCCATCGAATAGATCCATTCTCCTTCAACCTTTCTATCACTTCGAAAGTAACTTTTGACTAAAACTTACTGTGCTCAAAATGTAATTAGCCATCGCGACAAAAAAACGTTTAAATAGACCCAATAACAAATAAAACTGAAACTGCAACTTAGAACAAACAAAAATTGAACACGAAAAAATAAGCAACAAAATGAAAATGGCTCGGAATTTGTAAACACTTGTAAACACGCACTCAAAGATAATAAAAATGATTTATATACTTATTTAGATTGTTTTCCATAGTTACATAGTTTCAAGTTCCGACATTCATCTTTCGCTACATTTTCTTTTATCAAAATCCCATAGCATTTTTGACAACATTTTTAAATGAACACCATTTATAATATTAATTTTATCGTTGCTAAACAACAAATAAAACAACCGATAATAAAGCAACAAAATAAAACGCTGCTAGACAAACTGATTGGTTAACTTTAAAGTAGCATAATTTAAAAACGAAAACATGAACGACTAATTTTTCGACAAAATCTGTTATGATTTGTGATATTTATCACAAATAATTTTAACAGTTCTTTTGTCAATTCTGGGACAACCTGTATATAATGTTTATTGGAGAAATTGCTGTGAATAAGCTTAGGAAGTACAACCTGAGGCTTACTGCAAATGAAATTACTGAATAATAAATATTTTAGATAATATTATGTAAAGTTGGGAGCAAAAAAACCGGACACCAAGTGGTCTATTGCTCTTTGGTGTGTTTTATGTGGTTCGGCTGGCAATTATGTTAAAAACGGTCTTTTTTTTGTTTGCTACTGTTTGACTGGTTTGTATAAAATTTTTGGTTTGTTTAAATTGAAATTTTTTGACGGATTTTCACGTATTTTCTCAAAATTTTTACATAAATCACACAAGAGAAATTATAAATACAAAAATTGGTTTTCACGGGATTAAATTGGGATGTTATCTTTACGCAAAATTAAATTTAACACCACTGAAGAAATCGTTTTTGAATATTTTTTTAACAAACTTTTTTTTTGAAATTTTCTGAAGGTTCTGCGATGTATTAAAAAGGGTTTTGTATTTTTTTATTGCTGTTAATAAAAGATTTTCTATTAATACCTCTAAAGAAATGCTCGTTATGAGCAAACCCGATATAAAGAGGGTAAAAAAATCACATTTCCGGTCAAGTAGGAAGTTTAATCAAATCTTAAAATAATTATTTAATAGAGAAATAAAGTTTTTTTAAACATTTTCCATAATAAATGGAAAGTTTGTTTGAATAAGACACTTGTAGAGGAAATATTTTGATAAAATTTTTTGTGTCAATAAACTGTCATCATTTCACTTTCAAATTATTACCTTGAATGTTATTGAACTAGTTTTCTTTCAACTTTGTATAAATAAATTATTAACAATAAATTTTCTTGTTTATCCGAAATTATGCAATAATTATGTAACATCAAATTTGATATTACGTAACAACAAATTTTACAACTAGAAATTTCAAATTTTCTCAATGAAAATCTTGTATAAGAGCCAAGACTGATGGAATTCGAGCTGGCTGTGAGTGAAGTGCCTCAGTGGACAGTACGAAAAAATGAAAATGTGACTTAAATCGTAAATAATTCCAACAAACTAAGCCTTACTAAATAATTATTACTCGAGGTATAAAGTTTTCTGATCTAGGGGCTGGTTTTGCTTGAGATGAGCTCTCAACTCAATTAATTGGGGTTGCTTTGCTGAAATTGTTTTCACAAATTATAGTCAATTAAACCTAACCTAAGGCTTATAAAAAAGTCACGAACACCTAAATTAATTATTAAATTTAGCGTATCTAATTAATTACAATCACAATAAAACATTTAACTGCTTTTGTTATCTCTGACTAATAATAATCAAGTAATCAATCATTTAATTATGACACTTTTACTTACAATCATTAATAATTTATAGTTGTCGAATTAAAAAAATTAGATATCTGAAGAATATTTGACAATGTTTTTTTGCTTAAGAGTGAGAAAGTAGACAAGATATTTTGATAGTTGGAATATTTTTAATCCCGATATCTCAATTGTATTTTTAATGACAAGATACTACTTTCATTTTTTTGTAATACAACGGAAATTTTATAGTTTGTTTTTAGATATTTTGTATTTGCGTTTTAAATTTAGGAAAACCTTGACAATGAAGTGAAATTTATATTCTTCCAAAATCGGCTATTTTCGTAGGAAGTACTTTTTTCTAAATAATAAAAAGAAAGTTTCAATGATGTAAATTCAAGGATGTCCAAGTCTAGAAATTTGCTTTCTAAGTTTGCCAAGATCAGTCATTTCTTATTTTGTCATTTTATCATAAAAACCAATTTTTTTCTTAATATTTTATATTTGTTAAGTAATTCTTGCGTGTCTTGTTCTAATAAGCTCTTACTTTTAAATAGCAGAGTACTCGTTGTAAGAAAATATTAAGTAATAAAAATACGTAACACTTTTCTCATCATAGTATAGTGTTAAAACAAAAAAATTGATATTTCAAAGTGGACATGTGATCACTACTTGTGTCTACATATTTACAAGGTTTTTTATTTAAAACTTCCGGTTCCGCTACCTATTTCCCATATAATAACGTCTCGAGTGAAAGGAGAGATGCTCTCCGGACATTGCAAATAATTCCATATATTCGCATTATATATAATTTGTCTAGAAATGCGTGAATTACAAACTAGTTTATGAGTGATTTAATAAGGGTTGTTGTACAGAAAAGTGTGCGCGAAGTGACCGTTAAAACAACCTTGAAAAGGCTGCGGTTTCTCTATCTTTAAAGCCTCACTTAAACAATAAAATTCAAGCATTTACAGACAAACTATATTTGTTGGGCGCTCTCTTGTGGAAAAAATTTAAAACCGTCATCGGAATGATGCAATATCTTCTAAGTTATTTTACCAAAAATGGTAGAAAAAAATGACGTTTTTGGTAAATTTCAAGGTTTATTATGTGTTACAAGTTTGAATTTAAAAATGACAGTGATGGGTGAAAAGACGAGTAGGAATGTGGGCTATAAATTATAATGACCATCGTACGTAATCGCCCTTTCACTGAACTAACAATTGCATAATAGAAAACAGATGATAAGTAATTGTTCTAATATGAAACTTGTGTAATATCAGTTTTTGATTTTGTGACATTAAACAGCTTTTTGAGGTATCAGTTGGCATATTCTTTTCTTAAATAACAGCTAGTTATTAAAAAACAGTATTTGTGTTTCTGTAGCCTAAACTTTTAGAAATAAATGTATTGTCCTGCGGGCTTTATTAGACAAAATTTAATTTTGTAGCTTTGACCGTTTGTTCAGCGTTTTTAAATAATGTCGGCACTGCACAAATTTAAAAATATTTTCAAAATATCAGATGTTACGTGCTTAATGTGAAAAAGCTACGTTTTATTTTGGTTGGTGGATGAATAAATTTATCAAAGACATACAAATTTATTGTTTTTTTTACAATTTCATTACGTTTTAAATGCTGTTTTTTTATGAAAGGTCGCCATTTGGAAGAATTTCTTACATTTTGGGAACTTAATGGATATGCTGCTAACATTTAAAGACAAAAAGGTTTTTAAGAAAACATTGAAATACATATTTGAATTTAATGAATTTAATCACACACATCTGTTTTTAATGTAGGCAACCAATAATACACGTTTTTTACAGAAACCTGTAATTTTGTGGTTGTCTGGGAAATGAAGTTGGCAGCACTGTCCCGCATCAATATCCATATAAACAAAAGTGTTTTCTTTTATATTAAATAAACTTGCCATTAATTTAAGCAAAATTGAGCCGATAATGAATACTTCTTTGACATTTGAGGTTTTACTTTACTTAAATTCGTATTATTTCGGTTTATTTGCTGTTTGTGAAACCGGTATGAACGTAGTAAAATATATGAATTTTCCTGATTTGAAGCATTTTTCAACTGATTTTGGTATTTTGATGGCTGTTTGTGTCATTGAATTGTTTAGAGTTATTTTGGCAAGAAAAGGAAATCTGACTGAAAGAAGTAAGTCATTTTTTTGCAAAATATTTTTTTATTTATTGTTTATTACAGAATGGCCTGTTTTGGTCGCAATTTTTTTAACAATACCTTCATTGAGTGGCGTTTTGTATTTAATGATTTGGCAAAGTCATACGTTACGTTTTGAGTATATTATTTGTGGGATACAAGTCGGCCTACAATTTGTTGAGATTGTTACAGGGATTTTGTGTCTTTTGCCCTTCTGTAAACCTCCAGAGTATTATTAGATTTATATTTTGTATTATGAAATTAAAATAAATATTTATTCAAGGGAACTTTTTTATCATTCGCTGATTTTGCGATCAATAATTTGAAAATAGTGACATTTTGTGGCGTTTTGTTGGCGTTATGTCATGACGTCATCAAAATGTAATAACCTAACTTAATTTAATTTTAAATTTTTAAAATTAAAGATAAGTGACAAAATTTACAGCACAGGCTTTAATTTCATTAATTGAATTAATTTAAAATGAACATGTAAAATAATCGCCTATTTTTGTCAAATTAACCGTGTATTTTGATCTACTTTTTGTGGGAAATTCAAAAATACGCTTTTTATTTCTTCTATCAAAAAAAATAATAATAATAAAAATTAATTCAACAATATTTTTAGGTATATTTCATGAGAATATATTTAAAAATTGAGCTATATATTCTCTCGTGTTTGTTTCCATTCTCAAGAAAATCGTCCGGTGAGAAAATTGATCAAAGTCCAGGATATTTGGATGTAGCTACAACAAAAAAGGTCCTTTTCAGGACTAAAAAATTCTCTCAAACAGATAGAAAGTTTTGTATTACCATAATAATCAATCGTTCTACAAAAAATTAAACTAATACACAATAAAATTTTGTACCTTGTTAGGTAGGTAATCAATTATACAGCTGGCAGTATTGTTGGTTTTATACTTACGGTATTGATGGAAATTTGAATAGTATTGAAAATTTAAAAATCTCGATTTATTTAATAACATTTATAAATGAACACTTCTTTACACATTCTATAATCCTGGTACTAAATTGAGAAATTCCGAATAAACGAATACCTACCTCCCTGCACATTCTATGATCCTGGTACCAAATTGAGAAATTTTGCAAATTTTTTGTAAATAAATACTTACCTCTTCACACATTCTATGATACTAAATCGAGAAATTCAGAAAATTATACAGATTTTCAATTTTGTATTAGGTTCACAGGAATGCGAAGAGATACAGCATATAGCCAAAAACTTCCTCACACATTCTATGATCCTGGTACTAAATCGAAATACATATATACAAATTTTGAATAAATTAATACTTACCTCCTCACATATTCTATGATCCTGGTACTAAATCGAAAAATTGCGCAAATTTTTAGTATTTTAATATCTCTTCACATATTCTATGATCCTGGTACTAAATCGAGAAATTTCGCAAATTTTTAGTATTTGAATACCTCTTCACACATTCTATGAGCTTGGTACTAAATCAAACAATTTACAAATTTTGAATTAATGAACCTACCTTCTCACACATTATGTGATCCTGGTACTAAATCGAAATATTTACAAATTTTGAATAAATTAATACTTACCTCCTCACATATTCTATGATCCTGGTATTTAAACGAGAAATTTCGCAAATTTTTAGTATTTTAATATCTCTTCACACATTCAATGATCCTGGTACTAAATCGAAGAATTTACAAATTTTGAATTAATGAATACCTAAATACCTTCTCACACATTCTATGATCCTGATACTAAATCGAGAAATTCAGAAAATTATACAGATTTCTAAGAATTTTAAGATTTTTCAATTTTGTATTAGGATCACAGGAATGCGAAGAGATACAACATATAGCCAAAGACCTCCTCGCACATTCTATGATCCTAGTACTAAATCGAAATACATATTTACAAATTTTGAATAATTAATACTTACCTCCTCACATATTCTATGATCCTGGTACTAAATCGAGAAATTTCGCAAATTTTTAGTATTTGAATACCTCTTCACACATTCTATGATCCTGGTGCTAAATCGGGAAATTCAGAAAATTATAGAGATTTCTAAAAATTTTAAGATTTTTTAGTTGTGTATTAGAATTATAGGAATACAAAGACATACAAAATATAGCCAAAGACCTTTTCAGATGTTCTATGATCCTGGTACTAAATCGAGAAATTATACAAATTTTGTATAAATAAATACCTATCTCTTCACACATTCTATGATCCTGGTACTAAATCTAAAAATTTACAAATTTTGAATAAATGAATACCTACCTCCTCACATATTCTATGATCCTGGTACTAAATTGAGAAATTTCGCAAATTTTGAATTAATGGTTCATTAATAATGAATACCTACCTCCTCCACATTATGTGATCCTGGTACTAAATCGAAACATTTACAAATTTTGAATAAATTAATATTTACCTCCTCACATATTCTATGATCCTGGTACTAAATCGAGAAATTCAGAAAATTATACAGATTTCTAAAAATTTTAAGATTTTTCAATTGTGTATTAGGATTATAGAAGTACAAAGAGATACAAAATATAGCCAAAGACCTTTTCACATGTTCTATGATCCTGATACTAAATCGAGAAATTATACATAATTAAATTTTGTACAAATAAATACCTATCTCTTCATACCATTCTATGATCCTGGTACTAAATCTAAAAATTTACAAATTTTGAATAAATGAATACCTACCTCCTCACACATTATGTGGTTTTGGTACTAAATCGAAATATTTACAAATTTTGAATAAATTAATACTTACCTCCTCACATATTTTATGATCCTGGTACTAAATTGAGAAATTTCGCAAATTTTCAGTATTTGAATACCTCTTCACACATTCTATGATCCTGGTACTAAATCGAAAAATATTGTAAATTTATCGTACGGCAAACTGTGAAAATGTTAAGACTTTTAATCTTAAATAGATAACCAGTCATACAGTTTCTTGTATTGTTAGTTGCATTACTCCCCTTCTCAAACAAATGACAGCTTTTTTGTTTCTTTTTAAAGTTTAAATTATTTTTTATTTAAACATTAAAGGCAGGAAATAAAAAACAAATGCTATTTTAATTTTTTATTTTTCAAAGTCAATATCAGTTAGTGTGGAACTATGTATTCCTATTTCTTCAATTTTCTACTAACAAAACTCTTGATAGAAATCACAAACAGTGCCAGAGTCTCGCAAAATCTTTCTTCTTTTTTTCAATATTCTGGAGTTGAGGATTAGTTGAAGTCTAAATTTAAAAAGTTTTTTTTTTGAATACAATATAACATATAATGCCAGAGAGGAAAAAAACTGCAAATCGGTTTCAAAGTTGTTGCTTCATCCTCAGTGCTGTTTCTCCTGGTTCTGTACCCGGAGGACGTCAAAGTCAAAATCAAGGACGTTGAATGATCATACAACGTCCTTGGAGATAATGATCTGTAAGAAAAGAAACATTAAAATTTAAAAAAAAATAATAAATTGTATAGTATGCAACCAACAATACACCAGTCTAAACTAGTAACATTTCCTGTTGGTGTGTTGGTGTTGGTAGCGCTTGAACACGTCACAACCTAACCTCACAATTTTAATTCTCATAAATATTTTTGTTTTTTATGTTTAATAATAATTAATTAAAAATGAGTGACCCTCAAAGTGGGGAAAACTCCCAATACGACTTATATTTACAAGAAATCGAAGGAGTTGATGATTACTGGGGGCCAACTTTTAGGTGGGCGTTTATTTATAACCCCAAATTCTATTTTTGTTGTTTTTAGAGCGATTTATGATAATGATCAGCATTTAAAATTTCGAGAAAAGTTAGAACAAAGAATTAAACATCACGACAAGGATATTGAAAGACTGTGCAATGTTTATTATCAAGGATTTATTGAATCAATTCGTGAATTGTTAGAAGTCCGAAATCAAGCAAAAAAATTAAACGTAAAATGTGTTTTTAACAAAATAATGTCTTTTAATTAGATAATTATATTTCAGAGTCAAGTTACGACTTTAGATACGCAATTACATCAAGCTGCAAAAAATATTTCTAAATCCGGCAATGAATTACTACAAGCTAGGAAAGTACAAAGTAATATTGCAACTGTTATAGCCCAATTGAATCTTTGTTTACCAGTCTTGACTTCATACTCAAAATTAAAAAAACAAATTACAGAAAAACGGTAATTGCTAAAACAGAAACCTGTAATTTTTGACCAAAAACGTATTTTTTAGATATTATCCTGCATTAAAAACTTTAGAGGAGCTAGAACATTCACATTTATTACATGTAGCCGACTACAGATTTTCCTATCAATTGAGAGAAAGCATTCCTAAGTACATGTTTCTGTATTACCGACTTTAAATCTAATCAAAAAAATTTTTAGAATTCGGGAAAGTATTGAAAAAGCTTCAATGTCAGACCTTAAAGACTTTCTCGAGAATATTAGACGGTTTTCTCCGAAAATTGGTGAAGTTGCAATGAAACATGTATGTCTTCGCCCGATTTTTAATTTTTTTTACAAAAAAATATGTTTTAGACAAGTGAACAGTTAGCTAGTGATCCTACTGTAATCGGACGTAAGAAAAAGCGAATAGCGCCACAACCCTCAGGTTAAATAAATATAAAAATAATTTTTTGCCTAAATTAAATTACAGGAGACGGTCCTGGACACTTCTCTGAGGAAGATTTAAGTGCTCAAGAACTAATAGATTTTTCCCCAATTTATCGCAGTTTACATATTTCAACAGTACTTAATACCAGATCCACTTTTGAAACTTATTACAGAGCAGAGAGAACAAAACAAGCTCGGTTGGTGTTACAGCCACCTACAAATATGGTAATTTCTATTTTAAAAAATCTGCAAATATAAGTGTTCACTTAAAAATGTTCTCTACAGGGTCAAAAGCTTTAAGATTTCTAGTTTTATAAAATAAGTTTGAAATCATAAGTGCGCCTGACAATGTCACAGTTGCGACAACCACCACTGAAAGTAAAAGCAGCGTGACACTCTAGAGAACATTTTTAAGTGAAGACATTACATTAAATAATTTTTTTCTTCATAAACAGCACGAATGTGAAGAAAGCTACCGCGCCTATATTCATGCTGTTCTCGGTTTCTTCATTTTGGAAGATCACGTGTTAAATACAGGAAATGGATTAATAACACGCGCTTTTTTGGACGAAATGTGGACAATGGCGTTGTCAAAAATTGTCAGCGCTTTGCAAACACATTCGGTAATAAAATTAATTCTGACACGATAAGAGTAATCATTAAGGGCAAGCTCTTTGCTGTCCCAGAACCTCCTTTTTTCCAATAGACATCTTTAATTTTTTCTAGAATTTTATTTGCTTTTGTTTTTTCACTTCTAGAATTTTCTTTTGCTTTTTTCTTTCTACGTTATATAAATCCTTCTTTTTCTACAATTTCTTTCACTTCTGAATCTTCGTTTCAAAATCTCCTTTTTCATTTCTAGTTGTCGGTTTTAAAAGTTTTCCAGAAGCTTCTCTTATTGTTCTCTTTCTGTTAATCGTAGTTTTTCTTTTTTTTCTACAAACATTTTTTTGTTCTTTTAAAATGTTCCTTTCATTTCGTTTTTTTTTGACATGTAGCTTTTCTTATTCTTCTTCCCTTTCAAATCTCGTTTTTCACGTTCCTTTAGAATCTTCGTTTTTCACGTTCTACTAGAAACTCCTTTGCTTCTTCTAAAGTTTTCTTTTGCTTATGTTTCTTTTCTGAACGTTTCGTAGTTTTTCCTTCTTATTCAATCGTTATTTTCGAAGTTCTTTTAGAAAATTCTTTCATCTAGCTGACGTTTTTTATTTTTTTCTAGAATTTTCTATTGCTCTTTTTTCATTAAACGTTGTTCCTTCTAGCCGACGCCTTTCCACTTTTTTTAGAATTTGCTTTTTTACTACTGGTAGTTCTTTCTCAAATTATTCTTTCTGTTGTTTTTCCAGAATCTTCTCTTGTCCTTTCAGTACTTTTTTCCAGCCAATGTTTTACATTTTCTTCTAAAATGTCATTTTGCTTTCCTTTTTCTCCCAACTTCTTCTTTCATACGCCGCACCGTTTTTCTAACTCTTCCAGAATCCTTTCTTTCCTCTAAAATTTTCTATTGCTTTTTTCTTTTTCTTCTAGGTGATGTCTTTCAACATTTTATGGAATCTTCTGTTGCTGTGTTTTCATACCAAACGTCGTCTTTCATTTTCTTCCAGAAACATCTTTTCCTCTTCTAGAATTTTTATTTCTGGAATTTTTTATTTCTTCTCGAATTTTCTTTTTTTTCCCTTAACCAAACGTCATTTTTAAAATTTTTCTTTTCAAGCTTTTCTATAATGAACTGTTTTTCCAGAATATTTACTTTTCCAAAACGTTTTTTCTTCTTCTAGCAGCCGTCTTTAAATTCTTTTAGACATCCCTTTTGCTCTTCTAGAATTTTCATTTGCATTTTTCTCTTTCTATAAATCGTCGTATTTAATTTTTTGTTTTTATATCAATCGTCCTTCCTCAAATTCTACTTGTTTTCCTTCTTTCAAAGTCTTCTAGAACCATCTTCTGGTATTCCAGAATCCTTCCCTGCTATTCCAGAACCTTTTCTTGACCTTCTTTTTCTTTCAACAAACATCTCTCAAATCCTAGAATCATGTTTTGTTCTTCTACAACCTTTATTCCTCTTCAAGAATCTTCCTTTCTTTTTTTTTTCTGATAGCACTTCTAGAAGTTTCTTCTGCTCTTTGATGATTGGCAGTAGTTTTCTAAGTTCTTTCTTCTCTTCTAGGCGCCCATTTTCTACTCTGTTAGAGACTTCTGTTTTTCCAGTAACTTCTTTTTTTTCTTCCAGAATTCTTCTCTGCTATTCCAGCACCTTCTTTTGACTTTCTTCTTCTTCCAACAAACATCTCTCAAATCCTAGAAACATATTTTGCTCTTCTACAACCTTTATTGCTCTTCAAGAACCTTCCTTTCTTCTTTTTTCTTATAGCACTTCTAGAATTTTCTTCTACTCTTTGATGATTGATAGTAGTTTCCTAAGTTCTTATTTTTTCTACTCTTCTAGAATCTTCTGTTTTTCCAGTAACTTGTTTTTCTTGCTTCCAGAAGCTTCTTTACAATTGTCCTTAATTCTTCTATTCCTTCCAACCTAAGTGACTGCAGAGCTTGTCCTTGAGGTTACCATGGCAACAGCCCACTCACAGTCGACTTTCTAGGCTTACTGCACTGATGCAACTCTTATTCTTCGTATCAAAGACCTAATTATGCTTTTTTGTACAACTTTACGCAATTATGGTTACTCAGTTAAGCCACTTTGGGAATTAGTTAGAGAACTACGCGATCACTATACTGAAGTTTTGATGCAAAGATGGGTTCAAGTCTTTCGTGAGATTTTATCAAAAGAAGATTTTCAACCTGTACAAGTTGAAGATCAAGAAGAATACGAGAATATTTTATCTTCATTTCCTTGGGATGAAGATCTACCTGATGATGTTGTATTTCCTTATAAATTTCCATTTTCTGGAATGGTTCCTAAAGTCTACCAACAAGTCAAAGAGTTTATTTATGCTTGTTTGAAATTTTCTGAAGACTTAAATTTGAGTCAAGTAGAAGTAGATGAAATGATCCGTAAATCAATGAATTTACTTCTCACTCGCACATTTAGCGGTTGTCTCTCTTCAACGTTTCGGAGTCCTCATATTAATCTTCAGGAAATTATCCAAATTATTATTGATACAGGATACTTAGAAGAAGCTACAGTTTATCTAGATCAATTTATATCAAATATAACAGGGTTGGAACCAATTTTTTTTACAGTAATAGAAGTATTAGAACAAATTTTTTAGAGAGGAATCCAGAGGTGTCTCCACTGGAGTTGTTCAAGGACAACCTGCAATGTTCCGTGTAGCTCGTGAAGACGCAGTTCGTCAAATTTGTGAAAAATTGCGTCAAAAACTAAACGAGTTTTACGAATTGGAGAGTTATGATTGGTTGTTGGTAGAACCAACAGGACACGCCTCGAGTTATATCTCAGATTTGATTGCTTTTCTCCAAACTACGTTCCAGAGTTTTACTAATTTACCGGTTAGTATTGAAGTGCACATGCGCGGTAGTGTTTTAGTGGCCCAAAATCTCTACTGCGCATGTTCAGTTCAGTCCCAAACCGTTCTAAGTATGCACATATTTGTTTTTTAGCCGGAAGTGGCTCAAGTTGCTTGTAAATCCGCCTGTGAGCATATTGCGAATTCAATGTTTCAATTATTGATGAATGATGAGATTAAACAGATGTCAATGGGGGCTTTAAATCAGATTAATTTAGATTTGTTGCAGTGTGAACGTAAGAAAATATTTAAATTTGCAATTTTTTTTTATTATTAGTATTTTTTTCTAACAGAATTCGCAGCTTCTGAACCTGTTAAAGGTCTACAAGAAGATGTGTTATTGTCGTGTTTTACAAAATTGCGTGAAACTTTAGATTTGTTTACGTCATGGGATTGGCCAACTTATTTTCATGATTATGGACAAGAAACTAATAAATATAAACAAGTTAATCCAGATACTGCTATTGTTTTATTAGAAAAGTAAGTTTTGTGTTTAGTGATTTGTGTAATATTGTAAAAAATATTTTTTGTAGATTAAAGGAAGGTGATAAGAAAACAATGTTTACAGTTCTTAAGAAAAATGAAAGAGATAAGAAGAAACTTCTAGAAACTGTCTTGAAGCAATTGAAGCAGTTGACACAAATACCACCAAGCAAATAACTATTATTTATTTATTTACACTTTATTGTATTATAATTATTTAAATATTGAATAAAACTATTATCTAACATTTTTTTTCTTTTGCTTTACCTACTCCTTTTACTAATCGCCGATCTTTAAATTCTACACGCCATTTTTCAAGCTCTTTTAAGATCATCTTCTACATTTCCAGGATCTTTTCTTCTTCCAAAACTTTCTTTTTCTTCCATCAGACATCTTCTAACCTTTGGAAACTTTCTTTTGCTCTTCATTTTTGTTTCAAAGCTTCTTTAACTTCTAAGAGCTTAGTTTCAAATAAAACGTCTTACTTCAAAACATTTTGTAAACTGTCTAACTTCCCGAGGATATGTATCAAAGCTTTTTGAATCTCTTTAAAAGCTTCTTCTGTTTTTTCCGTGGTTTTTCATTTATGAACGCTCTTCGTTCTTTCAAAGTCTTCGTTTGTCCTTCGTTTCCTTCAGGACTAGAATTTTTTGCTTTTTTTTTCTATCAACAGTTGTATTTTAAATTCTTTTCTTTCTATCAATTGTCGTTTTTCAAATTTTAGGTTTCCTTCCAAATGCTGCCTTTCAAGCTTTTTTAGAATCTACTTCTATATTTTCAGAATGATTTTTTATTCTTTCATCAGACGTCATTTAACTTCTAGAAACTTTCTTTTGTTTTTTTTTCTTGTTTCAAAAGTCTTAACGTTTTGCTCAACGCTTCTTTAACTTTGAGGAGCTTCGTTTCAAATAAAACGTCTTTCTTCAAAGCATTTTGCAGACCGTCGAATTTCTCAAAGATAGGTATGGCTGGTTTTTGAATGTCTCTAAAAGCTTCTTTTGTTCCTTCCATTCTTCTAAACGTAGTTTCTCGCGTTCTTTTCCATTTATAACTATTATTCGTTCTTCTGGATTATTTTTTTGAGCTTGGTTTTCTTCTACACATAGTTTTTCTTGTAATCCTTTCGTTTCCAATCGGGATTTTTCAGTTCCTAGAATTTCCTTTCACTATTCTCTTTGTACCAATCATCGTTTTTTAAATTCTTCTTTTTCTAGCAAACGTCGTTTTTCAAGCACTTCTGAAATCACTTTCTGTATTTCCAGAAACTTTTTTTGTTCTTCCAGGGCCTTCTTTTGGCTTTTCTTTTTTTCTCCATTAAAAGCTTTTTAGCTTCTTCTAGAAACCTTCTTTTCCTCTTCTTTTTTGTTTCAAATGTTTTCAAACATTTAGCTTCAAAGTTTCTTTATCTTTTAGGAATTTTGTTTTAAACAGAATGCCTTTTTTCAAAGCAACTTGCAAACTGTCGAATTTCTCTAGAATATAAATTGTTAGTTTTCGAATTTCTCTAGAAGCTTTTGTTATTCTTCCCGTGCTTCTAATCGTAATTTTTCGTATTATTTTTTTATGTACAAACATTTTTTGTTTGTAGAATCTTCTTATGTCCTTTGTTTTCTTCGACACACGTAGTTTTTTTGTACTTCTTCCGTTTCCAATCGGCGTTTTTCAAGCTCTCCTAGAAACTATACTTTAATCCAGCTGACACTTTTTTAACTTCTTCTAGAATTTTCTAAAATTCTCCTAAGAGTAACGACTTCTAGACATGTCAAAAATCTTTATTTTTGCTTATGATTTTAGTTTAAAAAATTTTTTTCTTAGATTTTTCCTAAACTATAAATTCGATCTCTAAGACCTCATAATTTTCTATTTTGCGTATTTTTTAAAAATGTTTTGAATTTGTAGTTTAAACAATATCTACCGATTCTCCTAACCATTTTCTATAAGAACTTCTCAAAAAAGTTCAATTTTAATTGGTAGTATTTTTTTCAAAAAACACCAAAATTTGAAAAAATTCACAATAATCGAAAAAGCTCAAAATGCTAATTTGTTATATGCATTTGATCCTCTAACTAATTCACTTTCGAACGATGCCAAATTTTTTAAGAAGCGGTTCATTGGTTTAGGAGTTACAGCCAATCAAAATTCCAAAGATTTCCAATGGATGGATTGTAGAGACAACTAATTATTGTAAACAAGTAACAATCAATTCAAACCTAAGTATTAGTAAACTAGTATAGATCAAAATCATTATTAATTTAATTACAATTAGCGACATATTAGAAAAACAACGTGATTTTATCCAAAAGAGTACTGAGACCATCCAGGTCTGGCTGGCCTTTTAATATATGCAACCAACAATACGGCGACATTATTTTAATGTTTTATTACAGGAAAGGGTTGGTAATAGCACATATAAATGAGATACGGTTGTACTACATTTTTTGCACTTTTATTTGGTAATTGTTTTAGTCAAATTTAATGTGTATAACTGCTATTTATTTAGCCTCTTAATTTTTCAGCATTTTAGTGAACAATAATTATACTAATTATCGTTTTAACAGGTGAACATTGAGTGGACGATGATCAGTATTATTGTCTATTTATTTATAATCGTAAATTGTTTATCTCGGGCCCGAGTATTATAATTTGTTGTTTTCACTTCCACAGCTTCTTTTTCAGCCATTCAACCCCGTAGCGGGTTATCTATCAAGATAAACTTTATGAAAACAGAATAATTAACATTGTTATTCATTGTCACCGACCCGGCTATCGGTGCAATTTTGTTTGGGTGTGAATTGGGGATGTGGTGAATTTAATTTAATTAAAAGGGAAATAATTAAATTATTAAACGAAGAAAATAAAATAAAACACAAGTTTTAAATTGGAGACGGCACTGTCAGGCGAACGAGGGTTGAAAGGGTTGAAGGAGAGGTGGCGCTGTGATGCGAGTGAGTAACGCGCTGTTACTCCGCAAGGTGGCGCGCGCGAACGAGCAGAGAGAGAAAGAGAGCGAGGCGAGAGAGTGAAAGAAGTACGGATGAAGGTAAACTTCATGAACTTGCAATCGACTCACGACTCACGGTTACGACTGGCTAGTCACGACTGACTCCCGAAGAGCCGAAACGGCAGTTAAAGCGAGATATTTGCCACCTTTGAAAGGTTCGGCAAAGATCGAGGGGTTCCGATGATTTGTCTGCGCGAATCAAGATCGCGAGATAATTGAATCGCGAGAATGAGATAAAGCGTGGGAGGAGCGGAATTGAAAAAGGAGTTGAACAGCGTTTGAATCATAATTTTACGACAACCCGTTCATGAGATATGAACGAAAGAAGCTTAATTAACACAATTAACGGTTTAATAATTAGTCCGCAACATGCGAGAGGGCTGCGTGATGCGATGTAGGTCGCGAGAAGCCTACCTGACGAAATGAGAGCGAGATTGAGCATGTCGCGGTTCTAATTATCGAGAAATGCGTGAGATGAGTTAATTGGTTAATTAATTGCGGTTTTTGATAGGGTTGCCGTAGGAATTACGGAATGAAATTTATACGAAAAGACTCGGATTAAAAAGAGCTTTTCATTGTGTGGAACCACACGTGGATACCTGTGCAGGTGAGCACGGGAGCCGAGATTTCTCGCTTTCTTTTGTTTGACGGCTGGCAGGTAGAAAATGCATCCGGTCGAGGGATGACCTTGCAGCTAAAGTTAGCAAAGAAAGCGACTTTTAACGTTGGAATTTTTCTGAAATACTGTTCAATTCTAATATTACCAATTTGATGGAATTTGTTAATTCAGGCAACACAGAGAATTTGTGAAAACCTAATTAAATAAAAATCGGATTACGATGGTGGTAACAAACTCCCCCACTTTCAAAGGTTTGAACTAATGTCTGGAGTTGCCTGTGACAGCGCCGCCCGGTGTATTTAAAAAAAAAAAAAAGAAAAAAAAATTGCGCAACAAGTTCCCGAAGGGAAAAAAGGCAAAACAAACCTAACAGAGCTACTATGGCAGTTTCTTTGCTAGGCATTGGCCGAGCCTTCTGAAGGAAGACTCATTCCTGAGGAAAACCATAGAAAACCTCAGCTGTAGCAACCCTAATAAGCTAAAGTTAATGTGAAATTGTGAATTGAAAGAAAAAAAAATGAAACAAAATCTTAACCTATGCACCACAACGAATTGGACAGTCACTCCGCGCACAATTGTTTTTGGGCCTGTTGTTTGCGGTTCTGTCAAGGGCTTCGGGACGGAGGTGCAGTGGCGGCGACACTAGGTCGTCCTTGGGACACAATCACTCACAAGACGTTTTGGTGATCATGGCCTTGCTGGTGGAGCGGGACGGATGGCATCGACATGGTAGCGGATTCGGCGATCTCGCACCTGGACCACGTAGGTTACATCTCCCACTGGTCGGACGATTGTGTGTGGACCATCCCATCGACGATCAAATGGTGTGCGTCGATGATGTCTGATAAGCACCTGCTGACCAGGTTGATATCTTGGCGGCTCAGGGTCTGGAGCGGGGCGATAACGACGTCGGACGTAGGCAGCTTGTTGTTGTTGTGCCTGTGCTTGTCTTTCTTCAGCAGCAAGAGCTGGTGGTGGCTGGTCTTGGACGGCCCAGTCTCCTGGGTGAGGAAGTGTGAACCCGAACAGCAGCTGACTTGGGGCTTGGCCGGTGGCAGCATTGGCTCGGCGACGAAGACTGAAGAGTACTTCGGGCAGGAATCGGTCCCATGTCTCTGGGCGAAGATTGTGAAGTCGCACCTTCAGGCCTTTTTTCAGCTCCTGGTTTCGTCGTTCTGTTGGGTTCGCTCGGGGATGGTAAACGGCAGTCATCCAGTGCAGCACCTGGACTTGATGACAGAAACGAGCCCAACGGTTGTTGGTAAATTGCGTTCCGTTATCTGAAATCAGAGTTCTAGGATAACCGTAACGTGAAAATACCTCTTTTTCCAGTGTTTCAGCGATGTGAACTGAGGTTGCTCGACGCATTGGAAATGCTTCTATCCAGCGTGTGAACAAGTCCGTGACAACCAGAATGAAGCGATTTCCTGTCTGAGTTGTTGGATAAGGGCCCATGATGTCGCATGCGATTGCCTCCCAGGGACGCTGAGGAAGACGTGGGCGAAGCTGAGCCGTTGGATGTCGTGGTCGGCGTTTGTACTGTGCACATAACAGACAGCTTCGAATGTACGCAGTGACATCATGGCGAAGAGAAGGCCAATGAAACAGCTCTTTGATGGAGCGAATTGTTTCGTCAATTCCTGGGTGACCTGCACGAACCGAATCATGGTATTCGTGGTAAACCCTTGGTCGGATGTCCTTTGGAACGTAGAGACGCCGTTGATCATCTTCCAGATGATACAAAATCTCATTCTCCAAACGGTAAGATCCGGCAGCGTTTCTACGCCTTCCCCGTGGATTGAGATTTTCATTGGCGCGCTGGACTAACCGAACCAAATTTTGGGTGTCTCGATCATGGCGTTGAGCTTCGGCAATTTCATCTGGCAACGTCGTGACGTCCAACACACAGGCGAGAGCCTCGGGAGCTTCGTGATTGGCCAGTGGAAGCGGGCGTTCCGGCGGTAAGAGTTGCTCGAGGTCGTCGGTGTGGTTTGACGCAGGCGATGACGGGTTGCGAGATAAAATGTCTGGCAGTTCGTTTTCGGAACCTCGACAGTGTTCAATGTCGAAGGTGAACTGTTGCAACAAAAGAGCCCACCGAGTGAGTTTGGCGCGGCTGTCTTTTGTTTTCTGTAGCCAAGTGAGAGCTTTGTTATCTGTCCTGATCGTGAATCTAGTGTCTTCTAGATAGGGTCTCCATCTCTTGATGGCCCATATTATTGCGAGGCATTCTTGCTCGTTAATATGGTAGCGTCTCTCAGTGGCATTGAATCTGGCACTTTGGTAAGCTACGATGTTACGTCCACCGTCCTCTCTGGGCTGAAACAAAACTGCTGCCATTCCGACACCGCTGGCATCGGTCTGGAGAATGAATGGTTTTGTTGGATCTGGCCTGCGAAGAGGTGCAGGGCTTGAGAGGGCTTCCTTCACGTTTTCGAAAGCCTGGTCGTGAAGAGGGGTCCACTGAAAACGTTTAGCTGTGGACAGAAGATCGGTTAGTGGAGCCGCAATGTCAGCAAATTTGGGGACATAGTCACGTAACCAATTACAGAGACCAAGAAACTGTCGAAGTTGTTTTCGATTTGCAGGTGGAGTGGCATGACGAATCTGCTGCAAATGAATTTCCTGGGGTCGATTTCCTTCTGCTGAAATCGTGTGGCCGAGATACTGAATTTCTTTCAGTCCGATCTGGCACTTCTTCGGAGAGATTTTCAACCCATGAAGTTGGAGACGTTCCATCACCAACCTAAGATGACGCAGGTGTTCTTCGTAGGTGTTAGAATACACCACGATGTCATCGAGGTAGACCATCACGAACTGGCGGAGATAACCCGTGAGAACTTCCTGGGCCATCAAACGCTGAAAAGTGGCTGGAGCGTTTTTCAAGCCGAAAGGCATCACTCGAAACTGAAACAGAGCGCCATCGGGGGTGGCAAAGGCAGTTAAAGGTTTTGTGGCCTCGTTCAAGGGCACTTGCCAATAACCAGATTTCAGGTCGAGGGATGTGAACACTGTGGCGGTACCTAGGTCTCGCAGTGTTTCGTGGATGACAGGAAGAGGGGCTGGTTCGTCAGCTGTGATAGAATTTAGGCGGCGGTAGTCTACACAGAAACGTGGCTCGCCATTCTTTTTGTTGACAATGACAATGGGCGAGCAGTAATTGGAAATCGATGGTTCGATGACCCCATCGGCGAGCATGGATTCTAATTGCTCGTAGATGACTTTTTTCTTTTCGTCAGAATAACGATAGGGACGTAAGCGAAAGGGTGTGGAGTCTGTTAAGCGAATAGAATGCTTAATGGTCTTGGTTGTGGTTGACAGGGGTTCGTCGCTGAAAATTGAGGCGAAGTCGTTGACTAGACACTGGAACGCATCTTCATGCTCGGAAGGAAATCCGTGAGCAATGTCGGAGAGGTTCTCAGGAGAGCGAGGTGTCGACGGTTTGGCATGCCAGTGGATGGTATGACGATCCACAACGCCGAAATGGACACACTTGCGATGAATGTCTAGCGTAGCCTCTTCTTTGTCTAACCAAGGGTAACCTAGAATTACGGTTTCCCGAAGACCATCGACAACGTAGAACTCGGCTGTTTGGCAGGAGTTGCCTAAAGAGAATTTGACGGTTTGACTCCCGATGATTCGGAGAGTCAAATTATGTGCAGCCAGAGTTAGAGAGTGAGGACGACAAGAAATAATTGGGGCAGACGAAGCGTTATGGCGAATGAAATTGCCATTGGCACCGGTATCAATCAGAGCGTCGCAGTTTTGGCCGTCGAGAGTTACTGCGACTCGTGGTAGCCCTGAAAAAGATCCGATGGCGTTGGAGATAACCGGTGGGCAGGACCGCTTGGCCTCTAATTTTTCGTTGTCGGTCCTGCCCGTCGCTCGTTTCCCGAACGATTGAAACGGGAGTCCAAGACAGGACAGTTTTTGTGCCAGTGTCGCTCTGGGCAATGGCGACACTGCGGGATTTGGTTTTGCGAAGCAGATGAAGACGACTGCTTCTGTTTGTTTGTTGCAGAGGAACGGTTTGTGTGGGTCACGGATGAGATTTTAGAAGACTGGAGTGATCCTTCGATGCGAAGAACTCCTTCGATTAAATCATCGATCGTTGATGGAAGAAAGAGCCCTAGAGAGGTGGAGAGGTCAGGTCTAAGGAGCTTTGCTGCTACTTTGACAATTCGAGCTTCATCCATTTCTGGATAAAGCCTCCTTGCCAGAAGTAGTTTACCTCTGAGAAAGCAATCGGTCGCTTCACCTGGTTTTTGGCGACGACTGTAGAGGTCTAGATGCAGGGAGTCCCTCAAGTCATCGCTGTTGAAGCGCCTCCGAAAAACTGTCTTAAAATCGTCAAAAGTGGGTGTTGTAAACCGTGCTGTTTCCCACCAAGTTGCGGCATCGCCTCTGAGTTGCCCTGCAACTTTGATTAGCAAAATCTCACCCTCCTTGGTGGTACTTCTAGCCAAGCACTTTTCCAAGAATTTTTCAGGTTCCTCGTGGTTGTAACCCCAAAATTCTGGAAGAGGCAGTGACTTCGTTGTTGATGAAGCCTGCGCTGCATTGAATTTTCGGAACTCCGCTGTTAGTTCCTGGATGTCTGCGGAGGTGGCTGGAGTGGGTGTTGGTGGCATTTTCTTCTCTTGCTTGTTTGTTCGAAAACCACTTCGCGTTCGCATTCACTTCACCACGCGAGATTGGGGTAGGTCTTGTTAACCGCTGTTAACAAAGCCTAAACGTTGGGCGCCATAAATTGTCACCGACCCGGCTATCGGTGCAATTTTGTTTGGGTGTGAATTGGGGATGTGGTGAATTTAATTTAATTAAAAGGGAAATAATTAAATTATTAAACGAAGAAAATAAAATAAAACACAAGTTTTAAATTGGAGACGGCACTGTCAGGCGAACGAGGGTTGAAAGGGTTGAAGGAGAGGTGGCGCTGTGATGCGAGTGAGTAACGCGCTGTTACTCCGCAAGGTGGCGCGCGCGAACGAGCAGAGAGAGAAAGAGAGCGAGGCGAGAGAGTGAAAGAAGTACGGATGAAGGTAAACTTCATGAACTTGCAATCGACTCACGACTCACGGTTACGACTGGCTAGTCACGACTGACTCCCGAAGAGCCGAAACGGCAGTTAAAGCGAGATATTTGCCACCTTTGAAAGGTTCGGCAAAGATCGAGGGGTTCCGATGATTTGTCTGCGCGAATCAAGATCGCGAGATAATTGAATCGCGAGAATGAGATAAAGCGTGGGAGGAGCGGAATTGAAAAAGGAGTTGAACAGCGTTTGAATCATAATTTTACGACAACCCGTTCATGAGATATGAACGAAAGAAGCTTAATTAACACAATTAACGGTTTAATAATTAGTCCGCAACATGCGAGAGGGCTGCGTGATGCGATGTAGGTCGCGAGAAGCCTACCTGACGAAATGAGAGCGAGATTGAGCATGTCGCGGTTCTAATTATCGAGAAATGCGTGAGATGAGTTAATTGGTTAATTAATTGCGGTTTTTGATAGGGTTGCCGTAGGAATTACGGAATGAAATTTATACGAAAAGACTCGGATTAAAAAGAGCTTTTCATTGTGTGGAACCACACGTGGATACCTGTGCAGGTGAGCACGGGAGCCGAGATTTCTCGCTTTCTTTTGTTTGACGGCTGGCAGGTAGAAAATGCATCCGGTCGAGGGATGACCTTGCAGCTAAAGTTAGCAAAGAAAGCGACTTTTAACGTTGGAATTTTTCTGAAATACTGTTCAATTCTAATATTACCAATTTGATGGAATTTGTTAATTCAGGCAACACAGAGAATTTGTGAAAACCTAATTAAATAAAAATCGGATTACGATGGTGGTAACATCATCCACATATTACAGGAACCAATAAATTGTTTATATTTTAGTTAAATTAAGAATATTGGAGTCGAAAATCGAAGATTTTAGAAGGCAGAACGAATCGCCGTTCGACGGAAAAAGGGTCACCGGGTCAGCCATAAAAGGGTTAGTTACGCATAGGGGAGATTTCTCGGCACACTCTTTTGGGTCGAAAATCATCCAACTTAGAATGAAAAGAAAGCCATAAGAGCAAACCCTTCTTTGGTTCGAAATCGCTAAAAAATTAATTAAAATTCCCAGACTGAGGGAACACACAAACAACCCCCTGAGGAAAGTCACGTAGCCACCTCCGACGTCACTAAAAATTTGGATATAAAAGGAACCCCGAGAGAAGCCATCTGCAGAGAGTGCTTTGCCATTCTCCAAGCTAGTCGGCTTATTTTTTTGGAAATCGCAGATTCCTAGTCTTCGACGGGTGGATCGCTTTCCAAAGGACTGTCTACTAGCAAAACTTTGAACTCATTACACGGACTTGTCCAGAGAGTGCTTTGCCATTCTCCAAGCTAGTCGGCTTATTTTTTTGGAAATCGCAGATTCCTAGTCTTCGACGGGTGGATCGCTTTCCAAAAGACTGTCTACTAGCAAAACTTTGAACTCATTACACGAACTTGTCCAGAGAGTGCTTTGCCATTCTCCAAGCTAGTCGGCTTATTTTTTTGGAAATCGCAGATTCCTAGTCTTCGACGGGTGGATCGCTTTCCAAAAGACTGTCTACTAGCAAAACTTTGAACTCATTACACGGACTTGTTCAGAGAGTGCTTTGCCATTCTCCAAGCTGGTTGGCTTATTTTTTTGGAAATCGCAGATTCCTAGTCTTCGACGGGTGGATCGCTTTCCAAAAGACTGTCTACTAGCAAAAACTTTGAACTCATTACACGGTCGTGTCCAGAGTGCCGATTCCCAGTCTCCGACGGGTTTGATCGCACCGAGGGCTCGAACTGTAAATTCACCTGAAGTGCAGATTTCCCAGTCTTCGACGGGTCGATCGCACCTAAGGCGAATTTTTGAACTAGCAATTCTACACCTATTTGCAGATTCCCAGTCTCCGACGGGTTTGATCGCAAATTGGCGTAAATCGTCTCACGAGTTAACTCTCGTTTAATTAATCTTTCTCTCAAAACAGCTGTCCACGATGTCAGGGGAGCCAGAAGACCACCTTTCCGCTGTCCGTGAGAGTCCATCATCTCCTGAAAGTGACCAGATTCCCACAGGTCGGTATCAAAGGGGTAAAGACTAATTTAATCACTTTATATGTGTATTTAACAACTTATAATCACAGGGGAGTCCCTGACGGTTATGACCAACTCATTTAATTGTTATTTTGTTAACTCTTTCATTTACTTATTATTTTATTATTTACCGATTAAGTTAGCTTCGCGTATCATTTGTACGTGTCTAACTAGTAATGGCCTTTTGCTGTAATTAACTAATAGTTGATTACACTCATCTGACTCATTACTTGCACTTTAATTGCAAACTCTTTACTATCCTCCTGGCCAAGCCGGGGACCACTACCCCACCACGGGAAAAAACCGAGCCAGCCCGGGTGTAGTACTATGGCACACTTAAAACATGGCGATAAAAAGACTGCCTAGCTAATTATTAACAAACAAAAAGACTCCCGAAAATGGGACATATTAGGGAAAGAGAGTACGCGGTAGTTGGTTCTTTGGGGAGGCTTCTACGCACTCTTATCTATTAATTTTCTGAGTCAGAGGTGTTTAATCAGCTCTGCAATTAACTCAGGGTTTAACCCTTTTCTGGCCTGCAGTGGTTTTGACACCGGAATAGGTGTTGTAACCCTTCAAGGGATGCAACGTATTCTGGGTTGTATAACTACGAATAAGGTTTGAATTGTATAACGGGTTGCCTAACCATAGGCTAACCAAATACACACTTGTAATAATTTTGAATAAATATCTTTATTCAATTTCAGCTGTTTTACTCTTCCTTGATACACAGTGCTTAAACAACGAACAAATAAATACAAAACACAACGTAGAGTCCAAATAACAAAAATCCTAGACGATCATTCAAAAATCTAATTTTTGAACAGGCCAGGCCTTAGAAGTGTCACAGTACTTACGTTTGCATCATTCTCTATCTTTAGCCACTCCTAATTGAACTGGATCTTGCTGTTTTTGGACTGACTGATGTTGACTTGACTCAGAATGACCATCCAAGGCTTCACCTAACGAATCACTCTTGCATCTGTAAACCAAATATACCGAATAAATTGAGTGACTATATTGTTACAATAGGACTATATATTGTTGCAAACAATTCAATATAACAATAAGTGAAAAAGAGTTCAAGAAAATAACACAAAAAAATACTAGAAAGATATCGCACCGGAAGTGCATTGAGGCGTGACATTCATCGACATCATTAAGGGACTCATTCAAGGATTGATCAAGGTTTAGTATCGCTTCCAATTGAGTGAAGAAAGATCACAAAACATCGGGCTATATTTATACAAAGACGTTCGATTTTATAAGGAGGGAGACATCGGCTGGAAGTTAGTCAGTTAGTGAGAGCCAGACAAGCAAATAAAGTGAACGATATGATTAAAGCGACGGCGATTGTAGTGTGAATATCGAGTTGTTTATTTATTGTTGTTGTATTAGTGTACATAGTGGAAATAAATTATTCGTTATTAATCTAACTTTTTGAATCAAAGAAACCAAATAGTCACAAACGTTGCAATATATCTATGATGCTAATTAATATTTTATTTGTAATTTTAATTTAATAATTAAGACTATTTCATAAATAATACAATAAACATTTATAATAAAATCGTATTAATGTATTAAACAATTTATTTAATTCTTCTTGGGTGTTTAAATAGCAATAAGTGTTTTTCAGTTGAACAAAAATATTTGAAAAAATTACAGAAAAGTATTTAGTGGGATACAATGTATATCATCTACATGGTGTCTCTAAAATGGTTTACAAGAAATGCACAGTCGTAAAAAACGCTATACTATCATTTTCGGTACAGACTTGTGCAGAAGATTAAACCAGAGGATTTACCTCTGAGGTTAAATTTTTGTAACTGGTTTATGGAACAACATGACAGAGATCCAGAATTTTTTAAAAGAGATCTTTGGACTGATCAAGCTTTGTTTACAAAAGATCGAGCGTTTAATAAACAAAACAGACACCAGTGAAGTCAAGACAATCCACATGCAAAGTTCCCTAGAAAGGATCAAGGTCGTTTTACTGTAAACTTGTGAACCGGAATAATAGACAATGGTCAGTTTATTTTACCAAATCCTAACAATGGAAATACTTTTTTAATGTTTTTGGAAAATATGTTGGATGATCTATTAGAAGATGTGCCTCTGGAGATATTACGACAAATGTGATATCAACAAGATGGCGCGCCTGCACATTACGCTGTTGCACTACGGGACCATTTGAACAATAATTTTCCTATCATTTTGTTTCATATTGTTCTTTATTTGTAAACAGGTAATTGCAATTAACAATGCACAAATTCGAACTAACAACTTCTTTATAAGTTTTTTTTTTTGAGTTGGTTAAGCGACTTAGAATTTTTTCAACTTTTTTTTTTGATATGTGATATTGGATATGTGTTAGTAGTGTCCTTTATGATAATGCATTGCTTATAAACAATTTCAGGGACACACTGTATAAATTTCAGCCAAATTAAAAAGGGGTGGTCAGTTAAGCACAAAATACTTCACAAAATGTATTTTAATTATTTATTAAAATTGAAAATCTTTCAAATGGACATTTCTAACTGTAATGTGTTTATCGGAAATATTTCATTTTTTAAATCGCTTATTGTCATTATTTATATATTAATATTTTATTATTTAGAATTAACTTAATGTATTCAATCGTATTAATATTAATACCCAAATTATTTTAATATATGTATTTAATTATTAAAGTCAGGTCTGAGTAAGCTTAAAGAGGTTTTAGTGTTTTAGAATGAGTCTTTTTGATAGTGAGTTTCTTGAAAATAACTTTGCTGAAACTAACATAAATTTTTTAGATCGCTTTATCATCATTGAAAAAGTTTTTTTAGATTTAAGTAAATACAAAATTTCAAAATTAATTAATATTTATGTTGCTGTATTTTATACAAGTGTTTATTGTTTAGAACTTTATTATTTGTTTAAAAATTTTAGTTTTAATCTTTTGACTAAATACAGTCCAATGATAACATATTCAGCAATGGTAAGCAATTATACATTTTACGAAATTAAAAATATATTAATATTATTCAAGCTTCTATATGCAACGTATTTTGACATAATTTATAATAAATATATTGAAAAAAAAATTGATATTTTTCGTAAAAATTGTTGGTCTTTTGAGGTCATAAATACCAAAAATCAAGCAACATTATTAAAAAAATGTTTGCTAATAAATATCGCAATTTTAATTATTTTAATGTCTATCACATCAACAGCAATAATTTATTTACCAATTTTTGGAAGTCAAAACGAATTTTTTCTTTGCGTTCAAGTTTTAGAAAAATTTTTTGGTCAATACTGTTTTTTGCCATATTATTTATATTTTTCAACTTATGCTTTGTTTTTGTTTCCATCCACTAAACTATTTTTTTTGTTTATTTATGGTGGAATAAACTTACAATTACAATATTCTTTAATAAACGAATATTTACTTCAAAATTTTGTTTATCATAGAAAAAATTGGAAAATTTTAGAGGACTCTCACTATCAGACAGAAATTAAAAAGGTGCTCTGTGTTTGTATTGACCAACACATATTTTTAAAAAGGTTCTAAATTAATTTGACATTATGTTATAATATTGTAATACTTTTTCAGATCTTATCAAAATTTGTTAAATATAGTAATAAAATTACTGCCGGTTTTAGTAGTTTTAAGTATTTTAATATTTAGTTGTTCTTTCTACTATATTATATATGTAAGTAATTTAAAATAAAAATCCAGATAATTTAAGAAAATTTTTGTAGTATGCAAACACTATGTCTAATATTTTAAAATTTCGTTTACTTTGTTTTTTTGCTTTGCTTACGAGCGTGACAATTGCTCTTGTTTGGAATGGTCAAGAAATAATTGATGCAGTTTGTAAAATTGATGTTAATTCTCCAATTTAATTTTTTTCTTATAGACTACTTCTATGTTTGAAACTCTTGTCTCTGCTCCTTTCTATTTTTGGAACATTGAAAACTGTAAATCTTTGTTGATTTTTGTAATAAATTGTACCAAAAATGAAGCAATCATTATTGCTGGAATTCGTTTAGATTATAGATTACTTGTTTCTGTAAGTATAAAAAAAATATCTACGCCAATTGAATACTTGGTAAAAAATTTAAAACTCTAAATTATACAATTCTTACTTCAGGTGATCCAAACGTCTATATCTTACGCAATCATCTTTTTCCAACTTGATCAAATTAATAGATTTGTTACGAAATAACAATAAGACAAACAAAAGTTTTGAGTAATTATTTTAAGAGAATATAACATCGTAAGTTTCACGTATCATGAAATTTCACGCAATTATTTTTAGCCTTGCTCATAGACCGATCCGCTGACTTGAGAAAGATCGCAAAACTTTCGGATAGATTCTGGAAGGACCGAGCAGTTAGTTAGTGTGGAACTCGACGCGATTAAAGTGACGATATTCTTGGAAGAGACATTATTAAAGTGACGGCGATCGTAGTTATTACTGTGGTTATTTATTTATCAAATTATTGCTCTGTGTTTGTGTATATATATAAGCAATAAATTATCTGTTATTAATTCAACGTTTTTAAATAAAAAAAAAACCCGAATTCGCACATTCGTAGCAATATGTTTATATTTTTGTTTTTGTTTCATTTCAAAACGTTGAAAAGAATATGTAAAAATAACTTTTGTGGAACAGTTTACTTAATGTTATTTAAATAGTTATTTATAGATTTATTGTTGTGTTGTTCATGTGAAGTGTTCGTTGTGAAAATAATTACTCTAAATATGTATGTAGTTGAGAAAGATAATTATTAAATTTTGGCCTATAATTATTGTAATTATTGTAATTATTGTAACAAAAAAGCCATATCTAGGCTGAGTACAAACCTTAGAGTTTAAATTGAAAGTGGTAAATGTCTCTAAATTTAAACTTGCTATAAATAATATACTGTAATAAAATGAAAACGTAGATATTAACGGTAATAGTCTTTCGAGGTTAATATATATTGCTTAACTTGCACAAATAATTTAGGTCATAATACAAAACTTTTCTCTTAAGGTATAATTTAAAAACCATTTAAAATAAAACAAACATACAATTAAAATAATAGAACTTATATACGTAATATTTTTATTAAAACTTCTTTTTCAGAAACGCTTAAAATACACAACTTATACAAGGTGATTTTTTTATTTGTTCCCGCCCGAAACTCCAAAAATAGGCAACACATTATACTTTGAATTTTTAATTTTCAAAATTAAGGCATAGAGAGTTGTAAATTAATGTCAACATTGTTGACAATATCTTTGACAGTGCTTCCAGAGTCAGTTCATTTTAATCATACGTAGCCACATTAATTAATTAAATTGTTTATCGTTTGTATAACGTGTTGCCTATTTTTAAGATTTCGGACGGGAACAAATAAAAAAATCACCCTGTATACAAAGTCGCTAAAAAGTATGAATATAGTTAAGTATTGTTACTAGCAATTAAAATAACAATCAGAGAAAGAACGGTCGAAAAAACAGCTCCAGAGAATATTAAAAATATATCAGGCTGGAAGCGAACCGTGGCGTGAAATATGGACCGATCTAGAAGGATAAGTCATCGCTTCCAACTGAATATTAAAAAGTCACGAACCTTCTAGTTTATTGTAGCAAGAACGTTTCATTATACACTCGACCGCAAAATTAACGACACTAAGTTTTTTGGAAAAATTTTAATGACGAAAATTTGAATCACAATAATTTTAATTGAAAATGTGCAATGATGAACGTTTAAATTAAAATCAAGATAATTTAGATTAATAATGTTCAAAAATAAATATTTATTTACAAATTAAACAAAAATTTGATTTCAAGTAACAAAACAAAGCAAAACAAAATTAAGAAAACTGCAAAAAAATGGTTTCAGTAGCAAATATTTCCTCCTCGCACTTGAATTACAGCTCTCATTCGTCGAGGCATACTTGCAATCAAGTCTGCAATCTCATCTTGAGCTATTAGCTCCCACTCATTCAGCAACGCCTGTTCGAGCTCAACTGTTGTATGAAACTCGCCGTAGTTCTGCCTAAACCTTTTCTCCAGGTTGTCATGGGTGGCCACCTTAGCACTTGAACATTAACGTCGTGAAGGTACTGACGCCTAGTATGGGCTGTGTGAGGCGCAAAAGGAACCACATGCTCTTATAAACACTCCCTAATGTACCAGTCAGCGTTAATGCTACCTCTCCGCACCGTTACAAGAGCTGCATGAGCCTCCAAAGAAATCCCTCCCCATACCATTACACCTCCACCACCAAATGCTACTCTAGGCGCAAAGCAACACTGGGCATACCGTTCCTCAGGGCGTCTAAATACTCGTTGACGACGATCAGGTGAATACCTAGTGAAACGCGACTCATCCGTAAAGTGATAACGGAGCCCCATTCGTCGATATTCCAACTCTGTGTTCAACTTAGGGCCTTCAACCTTCTTAAAACAGTATCAGGAGAAGTCATGGTCCAATGAACATCCGCCAGTCTCCTGGACAAAGCTGTAGCAGAAAGAGTCTGTTCTCGCAGCATTTGTAATCGAAGAAATCGGTCTTCCACTTCATTTGTTACTTGGTTTATACCTTGTCCAGGTCTTTTGGAATAGACACCAGTCGCATCGGATACCGTGCTTTTAGGAAAGCCAAGCTCATTTGCAATAAATCGTATGCTACGTCCATCATTATGTAAAGTAACATCCTGGGCAGCTTCTTCGGGACTCATTACAATATAAGTCGCTTCTACAACAAATCTCTTCCCCAAAAAGCCAAATTAAACAAACTAGAACCAGCTATCGACACAAATTTGAAAGAAATGTAAAACAAACAAAACCTTTCTGATGGAAGCCGCCTAAGAAAATATTTACAAAAAGTAATCTGCGTGATAGGAGTTAACCCAAAAAACTTGAATATCCTTTCTTTTAGTTGTTTTTTATGTGTAGCCATATAAAATCAATGAAGAATGAAATACAATAGAAAAAATGGCTGAGGTAAAGGGTGTAAATTAGATATATTTTAAGCAGTTGCACATTAATATCTATTTTAAACAATGTAAGCTAAAATAATCGTTAACATTTCAAATATTAAGTGGTACTAATAAATTAAAAATTCTTAGCTTGACCAAGTTGTAAAAAAATGATTGCATATGACACAGATGTTTGCATTACCTAAAATAAAAAACAATAGCAACCTTTTAAATTTTGTACATACGGCTTCAATAACATAAATATTTTTTTACTTACGGAAATAAATAATTTATATTTTAGACAAATTCCAGCATAAGAAATAACTTCACTTTTTGTTGAATTTATTATAAAAGTTAGTAAAATTTTACAGTTTACAATATTCCATTGGTAAAAAGGTGCAGAAACAAGAGTTTCAAACATAGAAGTTGTCTACAAAAAAATTTAAACTAAAAAATTTATATTATATTAGATTTCAAGAGCCGTAAGCATATAATTTTTTATAGTTGAAAACGCAGTTCGAGACGGCAAAATGATATGCTTACGGGGTCAAAATTCATATTCTATTTTTCAAACACCTAAAAAAAATATTAATCATTATTAATTTGGTTTCAAAATCACTATGGTTTCTAATCGTATATCTAATGTCACAGCATTGTATATATTTTTTTTCTTCCTAAAAATATATAAAATGTATCATTCCTAAAAATCGTAAGTAGAGTCATTTCCATAGAATAAAGAAATAGCAAATAAAAAAAAATATTAAACTTGTTGGTTAAATATTAAATAATCTTTTACAAACCGAATCAATTATTTCTTGACCATTCCAAGTAACAAGGACTGACATACCCATAATTGGAATAAAAGTAAAAAGTAATCTAATTTTGAAAACATTAGACATGGTATTTCCATACTAAAATGGTTTTTTTAGATTTCTTATTACTTTTTTTTAATAACATACGTTTATAATATAAAAAACGGTACTACTGAACATTAAAGTTGCTAAAACTGCAACAAATGGCATTGATACTGATACCATATTAACCAAGTTTCGACAAAATCTGAAAAATTATTATTAATTACAAAAATACAATTTGTTAAATAAATCTAAAACCTTTTCAACAATACGTGATGTTTAATACATCTACATAATACTTCTTTAATTTCATTTTGATATCGAGTGTCTTCTAAAATACTCCAATTTTCGTTATAAGAAATAAAATTTTGAAGTAAATACTCATTTATTAAAGTATATTGTAATTGTAAATTTATTGTCCCGTAAAAAAATGTAATAACTAGTTTTGCACAAGAAAAACAAAGTAAAGGTAATCCTATAAAATATATGTAATAAGGCAAAAAATAAAAATGACCAAAATATCTTAAAAAAACTTGGATACAAATAAATAAATCGTATTGGGTTCCAAAAATTGGTAAATTACTTATTAGTCCCAATAAAATACTTATTAAAATAAACAAAATAACAATATTTAATATTCGACATCTCTTTAATAATTTTGTTTGACTTTTGGTCTTTACAATATCAAAAGACCAGGAAAATTCATCCAAAAACTGAACATTATTACGGTTTGTTTTATTGAAAATTGTAAGAAATAATGTCATAAAGAGCATCTTTAAAAAATGTATTATTTATAATTATTTTGTAAAATAGTTACTTACAAGTGTTTCGAATGATATTACTAGGGAATATCTGGTTAGAAGATCAAAATCAAAATTTTGATATAAATAAAATATTTCCAAACAATAAACTAATGTATAAAATATAGCCGTAAATATAAAAATTACTTTTGAAATTTTGTAATCACTATATTCTAAAAGTTTTCGAATAATTATAAAACGATCTAAAAATTACACTATTCAAAAGATGCATCTATTTTGAAAATCAGCTTACTGTCGAGAAAATTCATTTTGGAACATGTAAATCGCCTTTAAGGTTTAGAGCACTTACTGTTTCTGAGTGATATTCACAAAATATGACTTTATATTATGTAAAGAAAAATAAATAAGACATTAAGGAAAATTTTTCAGATGGCTACAATCAATAATCCTTAATAAAAATTGATCGTTTTCGAGAATACGTTAGAAGCAAACTAACAATCTTTGTATTTTTCCAAACATTAAAACACTAAAAATAGTTTATAAAAATAGAAATTTTAGAGTTTTATTAGAAAAATTAATTATGTTTCGGATAATATGCTAAGTGAGATCGAAAGGTAAATATCTTCTTCTATTAAATATTTTACTTCTATTAGTATTTTATTCATATTTTGGGGATAAACTTAACATTTTATTGTAACCAATTGATTAGATTTTCAGCAAAAACCGAACATTAAACAAAAATTTAAAAAAAAGTTGTTGAGATCCCTCGGTTCCTTATGTACCCATTTACACGTCGAAGCATGGTTTTGATGAGGTGGTCTATGTCTTCTTGGAGTATCTCATTCCGGGCACTCATAACTTAGCAGACTTAATTAAAACACTTACAACACGTTTGATGGCACTTAAAACATAAATAAAACTCTTAGGGCGATTAAATTCCGATTTTGACCAATCAAAAACGAAGAAAGCCGATTTAATCGCGAATTAAAAGTTAATCGACCCTTAGAGCCGGTTTTGCAGAAAGTGAATTAAATATGCAATTGCGATTAACTTTTAATTCGCGAATAAATCGAGTTTCTTTACGTTTGATTGGTCAAAATCGGCATTTAATCACGAATTAACTATTTAATCGCAATTAAAGTTAATGTCACCTTCGGTAAACCGACCTTAAAAGTGTAAAAATTGCAAACGTGTGGAGCAAAAGAAACTTAAAAAAAGCACCAAACCCTACGTAGTAAGAGCTGAATATTTAATCAGTTTTTTTATCAGTTGAGATAAGTTTATAGACAAAAAATTGTGAAAATACAATTACTAGAAATAGGTGTTTACCTTTCTTTGTCATTCAGTATATTTTCAAAAGACCAGAGTCGCTCTTCAGCAGCATGAAATTCGCTCAATTATCAGGGATAATTACAGAATTTGTCACTCATTATTTCGAAAACCATGCCAACTTCACCTTTCGCCAAAATTGAGATTTTGATAAAATTAGATAGATAAATAAACGTCTTAAGATTTACGAAAAGTAGAGGATTCAAAATTTGTAAAAATGGGTTAAATCGCTGGCACAAAAACCTGCTAACTGCCAAAAAGTTAAACTTTTCCTGGGAAGTCCACTAGTATTTTTTACACAATAATAGTACTTACTAGTACGCTGTAAAAAAGTACCTGTTGAAAAACTGCTTGATTTCTATTTACATTGTTCAGTTCAAAATTTAGAAAACCTGATAACTAGAAAAATTAGTTTAAAAACTCGTATTATTATTAGGACATGCAAAGATATTTTGCTTTTTTTAGTGTTAACGCACACAAGAACTAAAATGAGAAACGCGATTTTCGTTTTTTATTGAATTTGCATTATATATGCTCTTATAGAGCAATAAGACGGTTTTTGGTTCTCCTGAAAAATTTACGAAAGTGGAGTTAGCAGGTTTACACTCTAAGCCGACGATTTGTTACACCTTAAGAACGATTTAAGTGCACTATTTTAGTGGTATAGTCCTGGAGTTTTTGATTACTGGAAGACATAAAAATGTTCTCTGCAGAACTAAATAACACCGATATAGAAGTAAATAGAAACAAGGTAATACCTGAAGAAATGAAGAAAAAAGTACACAATAATAAAACAAAGGCCTTATTAGTAAAAGATATAAAAAATAAAAGAACAAAAAACACAACATCAACTAATAAATGAAATGAAAAAAAGAAAAAAAAATAGAAAAAAATAAATAAAAGAAACTTTTACCAATTTAATATAAATAAATAAATATAAAAGAAAAAAATGACTAAAGTAAAGGGCGTAAATTAGGCGCATTTTAAACAGCTGTACAATAATATTTATTTTAAAGAGTGTAAGCTAAAATAATCGTGTAGGTACATTACAAAAGTTAAGTTTTACAGTTCCGCTACATAAATTAATTCTGTTTTGTATAATAATATTTTCAAAATATCATAGTCGCTCTTCAGCAGCATGAAACCAAGGAAAGACATACAAAAAATAAAAGAAGAAGAAGAACAAAAATCAAAACAACTTCAACTAATAAAAAACCTGAAAAAAGAAAACAATATAATGAAAAAAAATTGATAAAATCAAAAAAAGAATTTTTTACCATTTTAATGTATATAAATAAATAAATAAATATAAAAGAAAAAATAGCTAGAGAAAAGGGCGTAAATTGGGTTCACTTTAAGCAGTTGGACAATAATATTTATTTTAAACAGTGAATGAAGTGGTACTAGAAAGTTAAACATTCTTAGCCTGACCAAGTTGTAAAAAAATGATTGCATATGACACAGACGTTTGCATTACCTAAAAAAAAAACAATAGACGTGTATTCAACTTGGTACGTACTGCTTCAGTAGCATAAATTATTATTTTTTACTTACAGAAATAAATAATTTATATTCTAGACGAATTCCTGCATAAGAAATAGCTTCACTTTTTGTAGAATTTATTATAAAAGTTAATAAAATTTTACAGTTTGAAGTATTCCATTGGTAAAAGGGTGCAGAAACAAGAGTTTCAAACATAGAAGTTGTCTACAAAAAAATAAAACTAAAAAATTGATAGTATATTAGACTCTAAGAGCGGAAAGCATATAATTTTGCATAGTTGAAAATGTAGTTCGAGGCGGCAAAATAATATGCTTACGGGGTCAAAGTTCAATTTTTCAAACACCTACAAAAATATTAATTATTATTAATCTGTTTTCAATATCACTATCGTTTCTAATAGCATTTTTTATGTGACATCATTATTTTTTTCTTACCAAAAACATATAAAATGTATCTGTTTGAATCGTAAATCGAAAATGAATCGTAAAGAGAGCATTTCCATAGTATAAAAAATAGCAAATAAAAAAAATAAGAAAATCAATCAGAACAAAAAATGCGCCCAAAGAGAACGTTTCATCACATTAAAAGTAGGCAAAATGAAGTTTTGGCGCACGAGAAACAATTTTCCTTTTATTGTTATTTACACATTTGCTTTTTTGCAACAAATGAAGCATAATATTCCAGGCGAAAATAACGATTATTTTATGTAATGTTTTGTTTCTTTTCCTTTGTTTATGTAAAAATGTTTAAAAAATTTTTTGGATTTGTAGAAAAGTAAATGACTCAATTCGTTTCATTACCAAATTATTATTATGACGTCTTGAAATTATGAACGTTTTTGATCGTTAGAAATAAAAACGACCGTTCCAGAAATTTCATAATAATTAGTGAAACAAATTGAACCATTTCGCTTTCCACATCATTAATAAAATTTTTGAACATTTTTACAATTATTTGTAATTAATTTGCAACGTTCTTAAAAGGACCTTAAATATTTTTGGACCATATACTGTCAAAATCTACCTAAAATTTTCTCAGAAAATTGACTTAATCTAGATGTGTTAGTGGTTATTCCATCAAGAAATTTTAGAATAAAGTTTTTTTAAATTTGTTTATGTACAAGCAACTTAAAAATGTAATCAACTCTTTTGTTAACATGCTATTAACAATTTCGATATATTTTAATTATTATTAATAGTTGTCAATTACAACTTGTTGATTACATGTTAAATAACTTTTGTTCGATACCTCTTTAGAAAGTAGGTCTGTAGCCATAGTTACCAGCATGTGAAAGTTTCATTTTCGCTCACGTCTAGTTCGCTCACACTCAGTTCAATGAAATTGTAGAATTTGTTTAATTTGGTTGTTGTTGTTTCCTAGACAACAAATTTTTTCAACCTTGATTTGTAGGTATTTATATTAAGAATGATAAGTTTTTCGCAAATAATTTCAAACTTTCTTCGAAAGTTATAGATTTTCTAAAGAGGTATCGAACAAAACCAAATACAGCACTCGAGAGTAAGGTCGCTTTCGTTCACTTGAATTGCATCGTTCACTCAGCTTCGCTTCGTGGACAAACTTACAGTTTGTGTGAACGAAAGCTTCACCTTCCTCACTCTTGCTGTAAATAACTATTATCTACGACTACTACAAAAACGTCGTGCGTAATAGGTAGACCTCGGTGGAAATATGGGAACAAAAACCCTTTACAGTCGTCTAGCTAACTACTCGTACCCGCCACGCGATAAAACCATGAAACTTGAATTGGTCGATAGTAGTAACGAATTAGTACGCTATCGACCAATTTAAGTTTCAATGTTTTATCGCGTGGCGGGTACAAGTAGTTAGCTAGACGACTGTAAAGGGTTTTTGTTCCCATATTCCCACCGAGGTCTAGTAATAGGACAGCTTGCCTGTGCGATTGGTTCACGCTGACAGTTGCTGTCATTCATGATTATTACTTATTACTATGTGGCGTGATTTTAATTTTATCAAGTAGCAATGTTAAAAACAATTGATAATTATGTACACAACAGAAATAAATAAAAAATACAATTTACTTTGGCCACAACTTATTTTCAAGAAATCTCTTGTAGTCGTAGATAAAGTATAGTACATTACGCAAGTTGTAAAGCAATTACACACGCATAGAAATACATTACTTGCACCTCTGTTATGTAATATACTAATACAAACCGAATCAATTATTTCTTGACCATTCCAAGTAACAAGACCTCCCATACCCATAATTGAAAGAACAATCAAAAGTAATCTAATTTTTAAAATATTAGACATGGTATTTCCATACTAAAACGGTTCGTTTTAATATCTTAATACTTTTTTTTTAATGAACATACGTTTATAATATAGAAAAAGACACTACTGAACAATAAAGTGCCTAAAACTGCAACAAACGGCATTGCTATTGATACCACATTAACCATGTTTTGACAAAATCTGAAAAATTATTATTAATTATAAAAATATAACTTGCTAAATAATTGAAAAACCTTTTCAAGAACACGTGATGTTTGATACATCGGCATAACACTTCTTTGATTTTACTTTGATATCGAGTGTCTTCTAAAATACTCCAATTTTCTTCATGACGAATAAAATTTTGAAGTAAATACTCATTTATTAAAGTATATTGTAATTGTAAATTTATTGTTCCGTAAAAAAATGCAATAAATAGTTTTGCACAAGAAAAACAAAGTAAAGATAATCCTATAAAATATATGTAACAAGGCAAAAAATAAAAGTGGCCAAAATATTTTTCAAAAGCTTGGATACAAATAAATAAATCGTATTGAGTTCCAAAAATTGGTAAATTACTTACTAGTGCCAATAAAATAATTAATAAAATAAATAAAATTATAATATTTAATATTCGACATCTTTTTAATAATTTCGCTTGACTTTTGGTATTTATGATATCAAAAGACCAGAAAAACTCATGCAAAAACTTTGCAATATTAGAAATTGTTGTATTGTAAATTGTAAGAAAAAACGTCATGAACAGCATCTTGAAAAAAATATATAATTTATTATTATTTTGTAAAATAATTACTTACAAATATTTCGAATATTATGACTGCGGAGTATTTGGTTAAAAGATCAAAGTTAAAATTTTGAAATAAATAAAATATCTCTAAACAATAAACTGATGTATAAAACATAGCCGTAAAGACAAAAATCTTTTTTGATATTTTGTAATCACTATATTCTAAAAGTTTTCGAATAATTATAAAACGATCTAAAAGTTACACTACATATTCAAAAGTTGCATTAATTTTGAAAATTAACTTACTGTCGAGAAAATTCATTCTCAAATAAGTAAATCGCCTTTCAGGTTTAGAACACTTACTGTTTCTGAGACATACTCACAAAATATGACATTAAATTACGTAAGAAAAATAAATAAGACATTAAGGAAAAATTTTCAGATGGCTACAATCAATAAATCTTCATAAAAATTGATCGTTTTCGATAATACATAAACAAATAAAAAACGAAGCAAACTAACATTCTTTGTTTTGTTTCAAACATTACAACACCAAAAATTGTTTATAAAAATAGACATTTTAGAGTTTCATTACAAAAGTTAATTATGTTTCGTATAATAATATGCTGAGTGAGATAGAAAAGTAAACACCTATTTCTAATGTATTTTATTATTCTTATTTTGGGGATAAACTTAACATTTTATTTTTAATAGCTAAATGTCTAAGGCGACGATCTTGTCGCTCTGTTGTTCCCCAACGTCCAGTGCCTCTGGCTCTTTGCGTACGGCCTTCTTGGGTCCATGCCTAATAAGTTCTTAAGGCTCCGCTGCCGCGCGTATTTTGCAGGCCTTTGCTAGCTGCAATAGATTTCAATTGCTCGTTATGATAATTTAGATATTTCAACGGTATCAGATAGATAAAATGTTAATCTAAGTCGCTATAGGGTCCTTTTTTTTAAAAAAGAATATTAAAGTTAATATTATTGATTACAAAAAAAGGTTAACTTTGGCTTCGTTTAAAGAACAAATTATAATATTTTTTTTGGAATATCGTTGTATAGCGCCCAAGATTGATGCTTTGTCTATGTATATACAATTTGTTCATGGTGGTAAAACAAATACATCTGAAGATATTTTGCAGTTCCTGAAGCAATTTTTCGTGTATTCTTGCCTATACACCAGGCGTTAGGATACGATTTATAATCTGGATCGAACGTACCACCACCACTTGTTTTGTACGTCACAGATACACTGTTAAGTTATTAAAATTGTGATTAAATAGTACTTACGGATCGTCATTGTTATCTTATTTTAATCAATAAATACGAATTTAATAATATAAATTTAATATGAATCTAACATGATTTTAAAAAATTTATAAGCACGGCTACTTTAATTTTAAATGTACTAGTTTATACATTTAATTAGAATAATAAAAAATAAGTAGTAAACTAGTAAAAGTTTATTCAAACATTTTTGGACATTTAGCACCAATAAAACACAGTTGTGTCTTATCATGTACTACTGCGATCCGAAGTAGCTTTACACCGTACAATAAAAAAAGCGTTTTAAAAGTTGAGACAGTACCAATATGTAAACAGTAACCCGCAACATAACTAATGACTTATAGTACTTAAAAACACAAAAAATTTTAGAATTACTTTTCTTATAGGAAGGGAAGGTTTATGGCTACTTATGTATTCCTCAGTTTTTTTCGTGGTAAAAACCTTAGTTAATTAAATTAATATGTGTTATAACGACTACAATTTTTGTATTTTATTGTAGTAAAAGAGCGTGTACATATGCATAAATTTTATAGCGCCAGTTGAAGTTGGCGCGCCAGTAAAATAAAATTGCATGTGTAAACTGTATAAAATTGCATGCAAGTTAAAGATTACACATGCAATTTCATTTTACTGGCGCACTAGTTTCAACTGGCGCTATGAAATGTATGCATGTGTAAACCCAGCACGAAATCACGTGATAAATTTTGTAATATTTTTTTTTAATCTTGACGTGATAGATAATACATGATTTCAAATTTGAATTCGCGGAAATTGTCTTATTAATCTAAAAAGAAGTTATTTTGTCGGCTTGTGTTTACTATTTACCATACAAATTCAATCATTGATTAAAGTTACAATAAGCCGACAAATACGGGTGTTGGTTTTGTCGGCTAGATCAAAAAAATGAAATACACAACCCAAAAAATTAGCCAAACTCCTTCATTCTTTGAGTTTCGTACTATGGTTTCAGTCTCATCGAAAGCTTGTGTTTTCGGCGTTTTTTGTGTTAAAATTATTACATCGTGTGTTTTTAGTGAAATTACTAATTAGTAATTACAACTATTTTATGTGTATTCGTTTTTTTTTGTGTGTTGTAAACTGTCACACCGTGTGTGTTTTTTTGTTGTAAAAACATGAAAACCAAAAAGTACAACAATAAAAAACTTGCTCCTTGTTTACGGAGACAAAGTGTAAAACGACGATTAGCAGGTATTAGACAAAATTATGGGTAAGTAAATAATTCTTTTTTTCTGAAGAATTTACTTTTTAAAGTTTGACCGAAATTTTTGATGTATTAATCAATTTATGATTATTAATCAAATTACGTAGGAAGTGATAGAGAAAGCCGGACTCAAAGAAAAAAAATTGCATTTAAAATAGAACAAATAGACCTTATGGAAACAAAATAGTTAAAAAAATAGAGTGTAAAAACCACTTGTAGCAGACTCAGAGATTTAACTAAAAAGACTGTTAGGTTTTCAAAGAAAAATATTCCTATAAGTCAAAGAAATTTGTTAAATAATAATATAAAACGATTGCGGTATGGAGTAATTAGTGCTGTAAATTATATAAACAATAATTATTTAGACTTGCCACATTCGGAAAAAAATAAAATGTTAAAAGCAGATATATCGAATTCTCCTTTTCATGTTTTTGGAGATCACTTTTTGATGATATTCAGTACATTTTGGAACGCATCGTACGAAATTCCGAAAGTTTGTTGCTGAACATGGACAACGCAGCGGAGCAGTATAATGTTGTTCTAGCAAAATTTGTGGGAGGTAAAAATACGCAAAATCATACGTAGAACTCAAATATGCTGAAAAACATTAAAGTTCTTATTTATAGTTTCAAAGTTGAGAGTCGTATCTCGATTTTGGGACCCCTTTATATAAAAATTTTTTGTCAAAAAATGCACGTTAAAAAATAACATAAAACATGTCCGAGCGTTTTCCTGAAAGGCAACTCCCTGAATTTTTATCGAATTTATTCATTACAAATGGTTCACACTGTATAGAAAAATATTTTATAAGTTTTTTCAGAAACCTGACGTGATGCCTAATTTTTGAGTTCATTTTTAGAATCTGCATAAAAAAGTACATAAGAGACACGTATTAAATTTCAAAAAAAAAATGTCATGTTGACCAGTGTAATCTAACGCAAATACAAAAATAATGTGACAAATTAAAAAGTATAAGAATGTTTTTTTATATTTTTTGATCCAACTAATGGGAGTCCAGTTATAGAATTTATTTCTGTTAAAATGCTCAGTTTGTAGAGATTATTAAACGAGACCACATCTTCTCGTTGAAAAGAAAATTATCCGTTCGTCCTATTTCGTACGAACTCGTATCTGGACTTTCGTTCGTTTGTAACAGCGTAAGAAGTTTCTGTATTTTCTCAGAAGTGTCCTTCCCGTTTTTAGTTTACTCTACCGAAATTTACGTCAGCATATAGTGCTTTTTGTCTGGCGATCAAGTCGTGCTCTCTCTAAAAAATATTCAAAGGAGTCGGCAGTGGGCTCTTAAAGTACGTCTCAACGTCTTATCTCCATTTGTAATAAAACCTTCAATGCAAGTAAAGATTCACGTTCTTATTGCTATCTCTTTCTCCATCAGGGCCTAAAATGCAATGAACACAAAACGTATTGTATTAATAATGTCACACTTTTCATCTTTTTTCATTTTAAAGTGACGACAAAGGTTCTAGAGTGTGTGAGTATTAAAACTCGAATGCAAACCACAAATAGCCACGCAGTCACTGACCACAGATATGTCACTTCAATACCTAAGGAATTAAAGTTTTGGGTATGAGATTCCTTGTATTCAGTTCTGCTGCAGAAACAAAAGTAGTTCCCAAAATTACAATATTTTTGTTATTTAAATTTTTAGTTTGTATTCTGTCAAATGTCAAATGCAGACGAAGCTATGCGTCGTAAATTGAGACGTACTCTAATAATTTTATTAAAAATGGGGATAAGACGGTGAGACAGACTTTACTACAGTTCGTACTTTTTGGTTGATTTTTCTAGCATTTTCTCTCACTGATAACTCTTTTTTTAAATTTTAAAACTATAATAGTGGTCAACTTGTCCGACAAAAATCATGCTGCATATGGAGTGTCCACCACCCCGAAGATGTCGGTATGACGGCATTCGAAAAGGCAGCCGAAAGCTTCCAATTAGATAAGTTTGTCGGACTCGTTGCAGGAAAGGCACTTACAAAGTTTTACATTTGTATGTATCAAAATTTTTTGACGGACATTGTACTGGGGACTAACCTTAGGATTTCAATAATACATATTTCAAAAAATTTGATAACTCCAAAAAATTAGTTCAAAAACTTGTCTTATTATTAGAATCTGCAGATATTTTGCTTTTTTAGTATTAACGTACACAAGGACTGAGAATCGGGATTTTTGTTTTTTATTGGATTTGCATATAAAAGCAATAAGACGGTTTTTTGGCACTCCTGAAAAATTTACGAAAGTGGAGGTTTACACCCTAAGCCGACGATTTGTTACTGATTAAGAGCGATTTAAGTGCACTATTAGTGGTAGGTATATTCCTGGAGTTCCTGATTACTGGAAGATATAAGCAAAAATTATTGTGTGTTAAAAAAAAAACTCTAGAGTGCTTTGAAACTAAAATACAATTGTTTTGTATGTCTGTGATTAATTTTTTGAACGCTTGTCATGTGAAGGGCCACTGATGCCCTCTTGGTCTTCTAAAAATTATGTAAAGGAAAATCAAATCTAAGGAATTCATTTCGCGATTCAATTTTTAAGTGTTCAAACAAAGCAAAGTCAAAGTAAGGTCACTGGACAGTTTCCCATGAGATTTGACACCAATTAGCCATGAAAAGCTTTTAGCTTATAAGATAAACAGATCTTGTGGAGTTGTGACTCACGCTCTCGTGGAGACAATAGAAATGAAGCATATATATAAGCTCGTCCGATTAATCGGGAGAATCAGTATATGACAAGTTACCAGCGAAGCAGTAATTGAAGTTCCCCTTTTTGAGTTGTGAAGTTAAAAGTAAACGTGTTTGTGTAAAGAACCGCTCCACAAGATGTTGCAAAGTAAGTCCTTTTTATTTAATTCTTCTCGGTGTTTTAAACAACCATGGCAGCTTTTCTAAAGTTTCGTTTGGTAATTTATGATTACCAAAAGGTTATGGTTTGGTACGATAGAAACGCAAATTAAAATGTGAACTGTTCGGGGATGGACCTATTGCTTTTGTAATTTTTGTTGTTTTAAGTAAGTCATTTTTATACCGTTTTTGAAATTAGTTTTGGTTTTCCTGCCCTCCTTCTAGATAAGTGTGGCTTTGAAATGTATAAGTTTTCTATTTGTTATTTTATTTTGTCTGTTATCTGCACATTTAAATTTCAATGATAAATCCAGAGAGTCGGAAATGTAAACATTGTAATCCCGACTCGGGGGATTAATGAGCTTGAATTATTGAAAAGTCAGCTATCACAAGTTTCCGTTATATTAAAGTACCGTAAAGTACCCACCATCCGTTAACACGATGAGGGGTGATCAACCATCATTGTAATTTAGTTTTCCTCGCACCATATAATTCTTGTAATGTAAAAATTTGTAATTTGATAATTAGTCATACTGTTTGTATCCACGCATTTCACCTTTTCATTTTTGGTATGTTAAATTTACTCTAAATTTTGATAAATTAGCTCATTTTGTAATTGTATAACTTTTATTACTTTTCTTTTTATTTTTATTAAATTTTATAATAATGTCTAATTCGAGTTTTAATAACTGCTCACATTCCCAATTTTTGCTGTCCCTCAATTCCAACATCTCAAAGGGTTGTTCCTACGAACAAATAAATTTTATTCATTGTAGTGGCAGATCGTGCTCGTGCCTAAATTGACATTTTCGAAATGAAAAACCTGCCACAGTCAAAATGACAGATCTCATAACCTCACTTTTCGACAATTAAAACAAAAATACATTTTTATAAAAATAGTCATTTATTACCTACAAGAACTGTTAAAAATGTCTTCCTTAATGCTGAACACATAAAGCATAACCTCTTCAAACCTAATTTATCACATTATTGAGTTCAACCGGATTTTCATTAATTTCATGAATTTTTTCTTGAAGTCGACGTCTTAATTCAATTGTGTTTGGAACACGCTTTATCCGTGAAGAAAGTTTTTTGAAGGAGTTCATTATTATTTGCAATGTTATTTAAAAGCCACTGATAATACTGCAATCTTCTCGGGAAATCTGCGGGTCGTAACTCTTGAACGATTTGGAGACGATAAGGGTACATTATGTAAATCTTTTTGTAGGAGTTTATGACATGTACTAACAGAAAGTTCAACTTGCTGAGACAGATGTCTAATCGACGTTTTTGGATCTTGCTGTAGAATCTCTTGTGCAGCATGAATAACTTCTTCTGTTCGTTTAGTTAGTCTTCCACTGCCATCTTTACATGTAACGGACCCAGTTTCTCGAAACAGGTTAACACTTCGGTGGAGAGTGTTTTTAAACTATTCATACACAACAACAACGTCAGGAAAAGCTTCTCAAAACTCCTCCAGACACGGCTGAATTGAATATTTCCAAACACCGTTAACTTTCTCTCCATTTCGGAAATAACTTTCCAACAAAATAGCCTTTTGTTGACTGGTGTACACCATGATTACAAATCAAGAAAAACACAAAAATTAGTTTTGAAAAATACTGATGAATAAAATAAAGAATGTTTGAAATACAAAAACATTACGAAGGCAACCACAGAACTAAGACCAAGCTCGCTTTAGTGGGAAGAGAAGATATTCTTAGGTTATGGTTAAGATAATTTGTGAAGGGTAAAATGACATAGCAGGCAACTAACAATACATGGATAATGTAAATAATAAAAATTTTGTTGTTGTATGGGGTCATGTACGACATACGTAAAAATGTCATCGCTTGCTACGAGTTTTTTTTATAAACAAACACACATTACAAAATAATAAAAGAGAGGCCTTATTAATAAAAAACAAAAAAATAAAATAAAAGAAGAACAAAAATCATAAAATTAAAACTAATAAATGAACTAAAAAAAAGAAAACGACATACTGATAGAAAAAAAAATGGAAAAAGTTAATAAGAATTTAAAATACCTTTAAAATATTTAAAATACTTTTACCAATTTAAAATAAATAAATAAATATAAAAGAAAAAAATGGTTAAGGTGAAGGTCATAAATTAGGTTCATTTTAAGCAGTTGCATAATAATATTTATTTTAAATAGTGTAAACTAAAATAATCTTGTATATTACAAAAATTAAGTGGTACTAGAAAGTTAAACATTCCTAGCTTGACCAAGTTGTAAAAATGTGATTACATATGACACAGACGTTTGCATTACCTAAAAAAAAAACAATAGACGCGTATTGAACTTTGTACGTACAGCTTTAGTAGCATAAATATTTTTTTACTTGCAGTAATAAATAATTTATATTCTAGAAGAATTCCTGCATAAGAAATAGCTTCACTTTTTGTAGAATTTATTATGAAAGTTAGTAAAATTTTGTTCAAAATAATAGTTTGAATTATTCCACTGGTAAAAAGGTGCAGAAACAAGAGTTTCAAACATAGAAGTTGTCTACAAAAAAATTAAAACTAAAAAATTAATAGTATATTAGATTCAAGAGACGTAAGCATATGTATAATTTTTCATAGTTGCAAAGTTCATATTCTATTTTTCAAACACTTAACAGAAATGTTAATTATTATCAATCTGTTTTTAATATCACTCCTGTTTCTAATAGCATTTTTAATGTGACAGCATTATATTTCTTTTCTTGCCAAAAACATATAAAATGTATCAGTGCTAAGAATAGTAAGCAGAGTCATTTCCTTAGTCAATTATTTCTTGACCATTCCAAGTAACAAGAACTGACATTCCCATAATTGAAATAGCATTCAAAAGAAATCTAATGTTTAAAACATTAGATATGGTATTTCTGTACTAAAAGAATTTTCTTTTAAATTTCTTATTACTTCTTTTTAATAAATAACATACGTTTACAATATAAAAAAACCCACTACTAAACATCAAAGTTGCTAAAACTACAACAAATAGCATTAATACTGATACCATATTAACCAAGTTTCGACAAAACTTGAAAAATTATTATTAATTACAAAAATACAATTTGTTAAATAAATAAAAAAACCTTTTCAAAAGTACATGATGTTTAATACATGCTATGTAGCACTTCCTTGATTTCACTTTGATATCGAGTGTCTTCTAAATACTCCAATTTTTTTCTTAAGAAATAAAATTTTGAAGTAAATACTCATTTATTAAAGTATATTGTAAATGTAAATTTATTGTTCCGTAAAAAAATGCAATAAATAGTTTTGCACAAGAAAAACAAAGTAACAGTAACCCTATAAAATATATGTTATAAGGCAATAAATAAAAATGACCAAAATATTTTTCAAAAACTTGGATACAAAGAAATAAATCGGATTGAGTTCCAAAAATTGGTAAACTACTTATTAGTGACAATAAATTAAATATTAAAATAAACAAAATAACAATATTTATTATTCGACATCTTTTTAATAATTTTGTTTGACTTTTGTATTTATGATATCAAAAGACCAGGAAAATTCTTCCAAAAACTGTAGATTATAGCGGTTTGTTTTATTGTAAATTGTAAGATATATAATGTCATAGAAAGCATCTTTAAATAAATATATCATTTATTTTTTTTTATTACTTACAATTGTTTCGAATGTTATTTCTGTGGAGTACCTGCTTCTAACCATAAACAAAATTTTGAAATAAATAAATGTTTCCAAACAATAAACTAATGTATAAAATGGAGTTGCAAAGATAAAAATTACTTTTGAGATTTTGTAATCACTATATTTCTGACAAACTAGATATAATTCTGAAAATAAAAGCTCAAGATGCTGTAGATAATGTTTTTAATTGGTTTAATACTAATAAATTACATTTCAATGCTGAAAAAACTAACTGCCTGCGCTTCCATGTACCACAGAATTGTCGTATCCCAATAAATGTAAATGTTACTAATAAACAACTAGTTGATACCAATAGCACTAAGTTTTTGGATAAATGTTTGAATTGGAAAGATCACTGTGCAGCTTTAATAACAAAAATGTCTTTTTTGACATATGTATATGTTCCGAGTGTTAAAAGATTTTCTTAATGTAAAACAACTAATGCAAGTTTACTTTGCTCAAGTTGATAGCAGACTTCGCTACGGAATTTGCCTATGGGGAAATTCTTCGATGGCACTGGATGTTTTTGTTTCGCAGAAAAAATTATTACGGGTAATTTTTCGTTTGTCTAATAGACAATCCTGTAGAGATATTTTTAAGGAGTATAGAATATTGACGGTACCTTCCCTCTTAATTTTCGAGATGGCTGTTTCTATTTATTCCAATCGACATAAGTTACCTTATGTAAGCGATGTGCACATGCTAAACACCAGACAAAGCAACAACCTCTCTATTCCTTATACTAGATACAACATAGTCAAAAATTCCCTACGTTGCTTAGGTCCCACAATATATAATAAGTTACCTATCGAAATTAAAAACTGCAAAACTATTACAAAGTTTAAGCTCAATCTAAAAAACTTTTTAAGTACTAACACATTTTATACTTTAAATGAGTTTCTCTTATCATGAAAGTCTCTGTTTTCTGTTTTGACGTTTCCTGTATACATATGTCTGTATTTTTAAAGGAATAAATACATATTATTATTATATTCTAAGAATTTTCGAATAATTATAAAACGATCTGGAAATTTCACTATTCAAAAGTTCCACTAATTTTGAAATTTGACTTACAGTCGAGAAAATTCATTTTGGAACAAGTAAATCATCATTAAAGTTTAGACTACTTATTGTTTCTGAATGATAATTACTATACCTAAATTTAAATTATGTAAGAAAAATAAATAAGACATTAAAGACAAATTTTCAGATGGCTACAATCAATAAATAAACCTTCATAAAAATTGATCGTTTTCGAGAATACGTTAGAAGCAAACAAACAATCTTTGTTTTGTTCCAAACATTACAACAACAAAAATTGTGTATCAAAATAGAAATTCTAGTGTTTCATTAGAAAAGTTCATTATCTTCGGTATTATAATAAGTTACACGACGAGTAGGTTGAGTCGTGTTCTGTGACTGAAAATATAAATTACATTGCGATTAATTCGTTATTTATTAAAATTAAGTTACATAGTTTAAAAAAAAACATATTTTTAATAAACTCGCAGTTAAAAGACTCATTTTAAAACACTAAAATGTTTTTCATGTTTAATACAACTTCACTGGTATAAATGATATAAAAATAATATAGGTCATAATACAAAACTTTTCTTTTAAAGTGTAATTTAAAAGCCATTAAAGTAAGCCAAAATACATTTAAAATAATCGAACTTATACAACTGTTGTAATAAAACTCAAAAAACCATATAAATTTTATAGAATAATACAGAATAAGTAATTTTAAAGCTAGTTAACGTAACCATTGCAACCATTGGTTTACCTTTGACAGTTTTTGCATAAAAAGCATAACTTCTAATGGGCTGATTTCCAGTTGAGATAATACCGGTAGTATCTTCTTTTCCATAGAAAATTAATAAAGTTTGTTGTTTTGATTAGTTGTTGCCATGGAAAAGTGTTAAAATTTGCGATACTACCGGTGTTATCTCAATTTGAAATTAGCCCATTAGTTTTTGTTAAGAAAAAGGCATATCAGAGCTGATAAGTAGAAATATTTGCAGTTGTTGTGTCTCCGATTACTTGTTTTAAGAGTAACAAAATACCTCCAGTCCGAAGCAATCAACGATCTTAGCGATTTTGACAGATGTAGAATTGTTGCCTTTCGAGGAGGTTAGTTCATTGTCGAACATTGTCGAAAGATGACTTGAAAAAAAAGTGTTTAAAATATTGGAAAAAATCTTACTATTTATTTTTTTTTGTCAGATTTTTCTTTTAAAAGTTTTTACCAATGTTTTAATGGGGAACCGGCATGATTTTTAATAACCTGACCTAGCATAAGTACTGCATAAATGAAGCTAAGTTTAAGTCATAAAAACTTTGGTTTTTGCATAATATTTAAATGGGAGGCAAAAATCTGTTTTGGCGCGCAGACCTTTGTGACGTCACAAAGGCCAAGATGTTATAAGACTGTTAGGAAAAATAGCATGATTTGGCAACTAAGAAGCGCGCGCCGCCGTTCTTTTAATGTTCTGTCTCATTATTATCAGACCATCAGCATCAGCTGTTGTTTGTTGATCTTTTACGCGTCATTGGTGTTTGTAAAAGTTTTGTGTAAAAAAAAGTGTTAATAACGTGTGCAGAGGATAGGATACCGTAAGTGAAGTATTCCATATGATGAACACAATGTGTAACGTTACAACACATTGTTGCAGGAACCCTAATTGAAGCCCTTCACTCGAAAATGTCCGTGCAAGAAGGGTTCACAAAGGCGCAGTCAAATAATTTGCCTGCCGTGGGTGCATTTATGGTGGCGCATTTTTTGATGAAAAATGAATGTTTTAAAACAACGGAAATGCGAGGCTAGAAATTGCAATGGTAATAAAAGTGGTTGACTTCAGTCCGGAAGAAAAAAGTAATCAGGTGGTTTGTACATCGTGTAATGAAAAATATGGAGATCAAGATCCAACGGGATATGTACAATGGAAGCGTGATGAAAATGCCTGTATTATAAAATGTAAAGTGACTCGATTCAATAGTACACACTCACTAAATAAATACACACACGTTGAATAAATCCCCGTTTTCCTTATTTTTTCTAATTGAGGTTAAGACGCCAATGCGGTTGCCATGCGTTGTCAGACACATTGGCGCTCTGACAAAAGACAGATTTTACGACGATGCCACATTGTTCAGTTGCATACGCGCCAAGTTCAAATCCAAACTGAATTTTCATTATTTTTTTTTCCCCTATTACAATTTTTTTTAAAATTCAAAATGTGACATAATGTGTTTCTATCATCACCTACTTTGTCTATATTACATTATTTTACAAATACCCGTCACGTGCCGGTTCCCCATTGTCAGGAATTTCAACAGTCAGGAAAGATAAATAAAAATACGTTAAGAGTGTTAAGCCGCTATTTATTTTATATTAACAAAAACAGCTTTAAATCGTCATTGACAATAATTAAAAAATATTTCTTCTGTGTGTAACACTTATAATCTCATCCTGAGTATGTATGTACTTATATTAATTAGGGAATAATTGTAAAATCAATTTTTTAAACAATTCATTCATTCAGAATTGTTTATAGTAATATACAATCTATGTATTGTTAATAGAACATATTAAGACTGCACATGTTGGTGCAACTCAGAGCTTTCACGGTCAGATATTTTACAGTGGAATAAAATTATATAATAAATAAATAAACAGATATTTTTGTTGCACATTTAGGTGTTTTTTCCGTTTTCAGCAAATAAATTAATGACAAATATAAATAGTTATAAGTATTACGCTCACACTGACACACTCGCTTTTGTGGCGTTCTATCAAGCAGCTTCAGTTCGGTTTGCCGCTTTATCAAAAATTACGGTTACCAGTGTTACCATATACCGACTACCCTTCAACCTCAGAAGTCAGACTTTACACTCTTTTCAGTAACGTTATTATAGAACGGTAAAATCTTACGAAATAATCTCAATACAAATGCAACGCCAAAAATTATTTTTTGACTGTTATTAGCGACAAATGTTGAGTGCGTAAGTATGGCCCATTTTGCCCCATAAAAAACATTGCTTTAATTACCAAAATAATCGTTTAAACTACAAAAGTCATGTAATACAAAGTTAAAAATTCTTAACATGACCAAGTTGTAAAAAAATAATTGCATAAGACATAGATGTTTGTACAATCTAGAAAAAAACAAACAATAGACAGCTTTTAAATCTTGTACAAACCACAGAAGTAACGAATACATTTTTTATACTTACAGAAACAAGTAGTCTATAGTCTAGACGAATTCCTGCATAGGAAATTGCTTCACTTTTTGTCAAATTTATTACAAAAATCAATAAAATTTTACAATTTTCAATATTCCAATAATAAAAAGGTGCAGAAACCAGAGTTTCAAACAGAGAATTTGTCTACAAAAAAAAGTTAACTGAAAAATTAATAGCATATTAGACTTCTAGAGCTGTAAGTATTAAATTTTTGGTAGTGGAGAATGAAGTGGCTGACGACCTCAAAGTTCATACACAGTATTATTCACGAATGATGACGAATCCATATGCAGCCTAATTTACATATTAAGCAACTTTCTTTACAAAATTTTCATTTCAGTAAAAATATTGAATCAAAGATTATTAAACTTAAACTACAGCAAAAACGGAATAAAATCTTTAATGTCTTCAATAAGATGTTCGTATTCTTTTTGTTTTATTGTGCCCCCATAAAAAGTTTGAGCCGCCTACGAATTTTCAGCACCTCTTCCCGTTCACCTTTCTCTGTACAGATTATATAAGTGAGCTCTCACACGATGGTGAAAATGAGGTGGTGCAACATCTTGTTGGAACCACATTTGCTGACGTATATATATTTAATTTAATTTCTCCTAATATTTCAAGAAGTATGTTTCGAAGAAAACTTAAATAATGTCTTCCAGTAAGACTGTTTCTGAAAAACTGCGAGGCGATAATTTTTTCTCCAAAAATACAACACCAGGCGTTAGTTGATATAACTTTCTGAAAATGTCCCACTTGTATCCAATGCAAATTTTCTTAAGCATAAGAGTAGTAATTATGTTTCGTTACTCCTTCATTATTAGAAAATTTAGCCTCTTCACTGGATAATTCCAAATCGAGAAATTTTAGGTTCGCTGCTAATTTTTGGCGCATAAAACGGCAAAATCCCAGTTTTTTCGGATAATCGGTTATTTTTAGTCCTTGCACCAGTGTAACATGGTATCGATAGAATTTATTAGCGCGTATTATCCTAGAAATAAAACTTGGCTAATTCCTAAATTTTTTGCTACAGAATTTTGCCCAATATATGGATTTTCTGTAATCATCTAAATTACAACAATCTCATTATTTTTTCCTGTCGCCTTTTTGTTGGGTAGCTTTTTTTTGCGTAATTTTGGAATATCTTTCTGTATAAAGACTTACTGCAGCTGAAGCGTTTTTTCTACATTCCCCAGATATAAAGTTGTAAAGATCATGTTAATCTTCTCGTTATAATTGAAAGTTTTCTTAGATTAAAAATATTTCATTATTAAAACTTTAACCCGTTTTTTCGCACAATTCTTGTTTTAAAAGATTCGAGTCAAGGTGTGATATTTGAACGAATTTGTCTCGAGATCTCAAATATTAAATAAACTGTTGATTAGGTATTACTAGTGCATCTAATATCGGACATCATTTATTCTGTCAACACTAATATCTATCGTATATAAAAATTGTGAATATATTCAATCAGACAACACCGTTAAATATCGGTATCCACTCAACTCTCAACCATTATTGACTACTATAAGAAAATCACATCCTTCGCCTTCTCTACAAACTAAATAATGGTGTGTTTGGAAACTAGTAATAAAAAACAAACTTGTTAGTTAAATATTAAACAACTTTTACAAACCGCATCAATTATTTCCTGACCATTCCAAGTAAGAAGAGCTCCCATAGCTATAACAGAAAGAACAGAAAAAAGTAATCTAATTTTTACAACATTTGGCATGGTATCTCCATACTAAAACTGTCTGCTTAAATTTCTTATTACTTTTTTTTTAATTAACATACGTTTATAATATAGAAAATAGCACTACTAAACATTAAAATGACCAAAACTACAACGAACGGCATTGCTGTTGATACCACATCAACCATGTTTTGACAAAATCTGAAAAATTATTATTAATTATAAAAATATAACTTGTTAAATAATTGAAAAACCTTTTCAAGAATACGTGATGTTTGATACATCGGCATAACACTTCTTTGATTTCATTTTGATATCGTGTGTCTTCTAAAATACTCCAATTTTCTTTATGACGAATAAAGTTTTGAAGTAAATACTCATTTATTAAAGTATATTGTAATTGTAAATTTATTGTTCCGTAAAAAAATGTAAAAATTAGTTTTTCACAAGGAAAAGAAAGTAAAGGTAATCCTATAAAGTAGATGTAATAAGGTAGAAAATAAAAGTGGCCAAAATATTTTTCAAAAACTTGGATACAAATAAATATATCATGTTGACTGCCAAAAATTGGTAAAGCAACTATATGTGCCAGTATTTGTAAGATATAATGTCATAAAAATCAGCTTTATAAAAATATATGTCATTTATTATCATTTTGTAAAATAGTTACTTACAAATGTTTCAAAAGTCATTACTGCGGAGTATCTGATTAGAAGATCAAAATCAAAATTTTGACATATATAAAGTATCTCCAAACAATAAACTGTTATATAAAATATAGCCCCAAAAGTAATAATCACTTTTGAGATTTTGTAATCACTATATTCTACAAGTTTTCGAATAATTATAAAACGATCTAAAAATTACACTATTTAAAAGATCCACTAATTTTGAAAATTAACTTACTGTCAAGAAAGTTCATTCTGGGACAGTAAAGTAAATCGCCTTTACGGTTTAAAGCACTTACTGTTTCTGAATGATAATCACTTGATCTGAATTTAAATTATGTAAGAAAAATAAACATAACATCTAGGATAAATTTCAAGATGGCCACGATCAATAAACCTTCATAAAAATTGATTGTTTGCGATAATACTAATGAGTATAATAGTAGGTTATACAACAAGGTCGTAAGTCGAGTCGTGATTTACGACTAAAAATATGATGTGGTCATTTCAAAAAGTCATCAAGTTAACTTTGATTTGTCAGACCTCTCATGTATTCTTATACTAGTTTTTATAAATCATAGTTAACTTAATGATTTTTTCAAGTAAACACCTGATATAAATGATATTGCCAAAAATTTATTTCACAAATTTGAAACAACATTACCAAATAACATAGTTTAGTTAACATAGCTTAGAATTCGCCTCATTAATACACATTAAGAGCGATTCATGTGATCCACTAGAGGTATCATGAGCAGGGGGGTTGTACTCAGGACGGAGTTATATTCCCGCTATTACAAGATCTATAGTCTGTTGCAATCCGCTTTAGTTTCACAAAAAAAATTTTCATAAATGTACGGAGCTACCAACTATAAGTATTAATAAGTACTGATTGGGTTGGCAGCATTGAAGTGTTACTCAAAAATCAAAATTGGTTATTCTGACCAAACATCAAAATCAAAATTGACATTTCAAAAATTTGATTGATACGTTGTCATTAGTTGTTGTTAAAGTTTTTTTTTAATGGTTTTCGAATTAAATATAACACTTTCATTATGATGAGGGACTTCAAAAGTATAGTAATGGAATCAATGATTGGTAATGTTCCCTGGACTCGACGTAAATCTAATTTTAATAAACTTACCTCGAAATGGTAGATTTTATCATATTTAAACAGAGAGTGTTGCAAAATCAAAACCTTCTGGTCGACCTCATACTGAAGATGTTGTGGAAGACATTCGCATTCGGATGGAGCAAAGTCGCAAAAATTTGTGAAGAAGCTTTCATTGTAAAGAGGTTTAACTTAGTATATAGTTACTTAGTACATAGTATATTTTTGGGCAACCGTAACATTTAAATAATACAAATGCATAACTAAATTGAAAAATCATTAAGTACGATTTTTTGAGCCGTTTGGCGGGTGTAGCCCAAATACAAATTTTGCACAAAATTAAATGATTACCGTATTTAAAATTTAAAAAATAGTACTAACCGCTACAATTATTTCTTGTCCATTTCAAGTAGCAAAAACTGTATTAATTACACATAAAGCAAGGAAAAAAGCAATTCGAATTCTTATAATGTTAGACATGGTGTCAGCAAACTAAAATATCTTACTTAAAACCAGTGGCGGCCGGTGATTTTTTAAAACTCTGTATTTTGAAAATGGAGCATGGGATCCAAATTTTGTTAAGAAGGATTACTATTGAGACCAAACTAAAGACTACTGCCAAAAAAAATTTGATCGAAATTTGTCAAATTAGATTTTTAAAAATGGTGAGCCTCCCCTGGTTATTTCCGAAACGGTTTATGTTAGAACGGTCTAAAAAGTTTAATTTAAATAAATAAATACATACAAAAGAAAAAATGACTAAGGTAAAAGGTGTAAATTAAGTTTACTTTAAGCAGTTGCACAATAATATTTATTTTAAACAGTGTAAGCTAAAATACTTGTGTACATTTCAAATATTAAGTGGTATAAGTAAATCAAAAATTCTTAGCCTGACCAAGCTTTAAAAAAATGATTGCATATAACACAGATGTTTGCATTACCTAAAACATAAAAATAATAGAATTTTTTTGAATTTAGTACGTACTGCTTCAATAGCATAAATATCACTTAACAGATGTCGAGTGCTTAAGTAAGGCCCATTTTGACCCATAAAAACATTTCTTTAACAACCAAAATAATCGTTTACACTACAAAAGTCAAGTAATACAAAGTTAAAAATTGTGAACTTGACCAAGTTGTAAAAAAATAATTGCATAAGACACAGATGATTGTACAATCTAGAAAAAAAAAATAAGAAATAGACACTTTTTAAATCTTGAACAAACCACTGAAATAACGTGAATATACTTTTTATACTTACAGAAACAAGTAATCTGTAGTCTAGATAAATTCCTGCATAGGAAATTGCTTCACTTTTTGTCAAATTTATTACAAAAATCAATAAAATTTTACAATTTTCAATATTCCAATAATAAAAAGGTGCAGAAACCAGAGTTTCAAACAGAGAATTTGTCTACAAAAAAAAGTTAACTGAAAAATTAATAGCATATTAGACTTCTAGAGCTGTAAGTATTAAATTTTTGGTAGTGGAGAATGAAGTGGCTGACGACCTCAAAGTTCATACACAGTATTAATCACGAATGATGACGAATCCATATGCAGCCAAATTTACATATTAAGCAACTTTCTTTATAAAATTTTCATTTCAGTAAAAATATTGAATCAAAGATTATTAAATTTAAACTACAGCAAAAACGGAATAAAATCATTAAACTAAAATATCAATGTAATAAGTGCTCAAAATGTGTACCACCATATCTCTCGCAAGCATCAAGTCGATTTATAAACAGTCGTTTAACACGAATTTTTTGGGGTAAAATCTCACATGCCTCTCTTATTCTTGTTCTAGTTGTTTAATGCCTTCAATAAGATGTTCGTATTCTTTTTGTTTTAAAAAGTTCAATGGCGTCACATCGGGACTTTGAGCCGCCCACGAATTTTCAGCACCTTTTCCCATCCACCTTTCTCTGTATAGATTATTTAAGTAAGCTCTCACACGATGGTGAAAATGAGGTGGTGCAACATCTTGTTGGAACCACATTTGCTGACGTATATATATTTAATTTAATTTCTTCTAATATTTCAAGAAGTATGTTTCGAAGAAAACTTAAATAACGTCTTCCAGTAAGACTGTTTCTGAAAAACTGCGAGGCGATAATTTTTTCTCCAAAAATACCACACCAGGCGTTAGTTGATATAACTTTCTGAAAATGTCCCACTTGTATCCAATGCAAATTTTCTTAAGCATAAGAGTAGTAATTATGTTTCGTTACTCCTTCATTATTAGAAAATTTAGCCTCATCACTGGATAATTCCAAATCGAGAAATTTTAGGTTCGCTGCTAATTTTTGGCGCATAAAACGGCAAAATCCGAGTTTTTTCGGATAATCGGTTATTCTTAATCCTTGTACAAGTGTGACATGGTATCGATAGAATTTATTAGCGAGTATTATCCTAGAAACAGAACTTTGGCTAATTCCTAAATTTTTTGCTACAGAATTTTGCCCAATATATGAATTTTCTGTAATCACCTGAATTACAACAATCTCATTATTTTTTCCTGTCGCCTTTTTGTTGCGTAGCTTTTTCAATGGAAGACAGCCTAGACGCAATTTTGCTTCAAGTCTTCAAAAAATTTTGTCATTTGGAATCATTCGATTGGAATATCTTTCTGTATAACTGTATTACTGCAGCTGAAGCGTTTTTTCTACATTCCCCATATATAAAGTTATAAAGATCATGTTAATCTTCTCGTTATAATTGAAGGTTTTCTTAAATTAAAAATATTTCATTATTAAAACTTTAACCCGTTTTTTAAATGTTTATAATAGATTTAACAAGGATTATGATTTGGCAAAAGATATTTTGCGCAAGCGCATAATTATTGTTTTAACAGATTTGAGTCGAGGTGTGGTATTTGAACGAATTTGTCTCGAGATCTCAAATATTAAATAAACTGTTGATTAGGTATTACTAATGCATCTGATATAGGACATTATTTATTCTGTCAATATATCTATTGTATATAAAAATTGTGAATATATTTGTATCAGACAACACCGTTAAATATCGTTATCCAGTCAACTCTAGCATTTTATCTCCCTTGATTAATAACCATTATTGACTACTATAAGAAAATCACATCCTTCGCCTTCTTTACAAACTAAATAATGGTGTGTTGGGAGACTAGTAATAAAAAAACAAACTTGTTAGTTAAATATTAAACAACTTTTACAAACCGCATCAATTATTTCCTGACCATTCCAAGTAAGAAGAGCTCCCATAGTTATAACAGAAAGAACAGAAAAAAGTAATCTAATTTTTACAACATTTGGCATGGTATCTCCATACTAAAACTGTTTGCTTAAATTTCTTATTACTTTTTTTTAATTAACATACGTTTATAATATAGAAAATAGCACTACTAAACATTAAAATGGCCAAAACTACAACGAACGGCATTGCTGTTGATACCACATCAACCATGTTTTGACAAAATCTGAAAAATTATTATTAATTATAAAAATATAACTTGTTAAATAATTGAAAAACCTTTTCAAGAATACGTGATGTTTGATACATCGGCATAACACTTCCTTGATTTCATTTTGATATCGTGTGTCTTCTAAAATACTCCAATTTTCTTTATGACGAATAAAGTTTTGAAGTAAATACTCATTTATTAAAGTATATTGTAATTGTAAATTTATTGTTCCGTAAAAAAATGTAAAAATTAGTTTTTCACAAGGAAAAGAAAGTAAAGGTAATCCTATAAAGTAGATGTAATAAGGTAGAAAATAAAAGTGGCCAAAATATTTTTCAAAAACTTGGATACAAATAAATATATCGTCTTGACTGCCAAAAATTGGAAAAGCAAGTGTTTGTGCCAGTATACTAATAATTAAAATAAATAAAATTACAATATTTAATATTCGACATCATTTTAATAATTTTCCTTGACTTTTGGTATTTATCATATCAAACGACCATGAAATTTCATGTAAAAACTGCATAATATTACGGATTGTCTTGTTGTAAATTGTAAGATATAATGTCATAAAAATCAGCTTTATAAAAATATATGTCATTTATTATCATTTTGTAAAATAGTTACTTACAAATGTTTCGAAAGTCATTACTGCGGAGTATCTGGTTAGAAGATCAAAATCAAAATTTTGACTTATATAAAATATCTCCAAACAATAAACTTTTATATAAAATATAGCCGTAAAAGTAATAATCACTTTTGAGATTTTGTAATCACTATATTCTACAAGTTTTCGAATAAGTATAAAACGATCTAAAAATTACACTATTCAATAGTTCCACTAATTTTAAAAATTAACTTACTGTCAAGGAAATTCATTCTGGGACAAGTAAATCGTCTTTACGGTTTAAAGCACTTACTGTTTCTGAGTGACAATCACTTGACCTGGGTTTAAATTATGTAAGAAAAATAAACAAACCATTTAAGATAAATTTCAAGATGGCTGCGATCAATAAACCTTTATAAAAATTGATCCCTTGCGATAATACTAATTAGTATAATAGTAAGATTTACGACAAGGTCGTAGGTCGAGTCGTGTTCTACGACTAAAAATATGATGTGGTCATTTGAAAAAGTCATCAAGTTAACTTTGATTTGTTAAACCTCTCATGTATTCTTATAATAGTTTTTATAAATCATAGTTAACTTAATGATTGTTTCAAATAAACACCAGATATAAATGATATTGCTATAAATTTATTTCACAAATTTGAAACAACATTACCAAATAACATAGTTTAGTTAACATAGCTTAGAATTCGCCTCATTAATACACATTAAGAGCGATTAACGTGATCCACTAGAGGTATCATGAGCAAGGGGGTTGTCCACAGGACGGAGTTATATTCTCGCAATTATAAGATCTAGAAGAGAAAGTGTTTAAAATATTGGAAAAAAATCTTCTCTTGTTTTTTATTTATCTTTTTTGAATGAAATTTTTTCGTTCAGAAGTTTTTTTCCAATGTTTTAATTGTCAGGAATTTCAACAGTCAGGAAAGATAAATAATAATACGTTAAGAGTGTTAAGCGGCTATTTATTCTATATTAACAAAAAAAGCTTAAAATTGTCATTGATAATAATAAAAAAATATTTTTTCTGGGTGTAACACTTCTAATCTCATCAATGAGTACTTATATTAATTAGAGAATAAGTGTAAAATCGGTTTTTTAAACAATTCACTCATTCAGAAATGCTTATAATAATATACAATCTATGTATTGTTAGTAGAATTTTAAATTTATTTACTGCCATGCTGCTGCAACGCTGAGCTCCAGATATTTTACCATAGGATAAGTAGGAATTTTAGTTGACAATCCGGCTACCCGCAGCGCTGCATTAAATTTATCCTTATTTTTTTATTGTAGTTTATTATATAATAAATAAATAAACAGATATTTTCGTTCCACATTTCGGTGGTTTTTCCCGTTTTCGGCAAATAAGTTTTTGACAAATATAAATAGTTTTAAAATAGAATAGATATAATAGTTATAACCTGTTCGTCACGCTCGCTTTTGCGCCGTTCTATCAAGCGGCTTTAGTGCCGCTTTATCAAAAATGACTCGTACTATGGTTACCACCTACTGACTACCCCTCAGCCTAATAAGGCAGACTTTACAATCTTTTCAGTATTATTATTATAGAACGGTAAAATCATAAAACAACGGTAAAACCTTAATACAAAAGCAAAGATGAATTTTTTTTACTGTTACTTGCAGTAGATGTTAAATGTGGAAAAAAGCCGATTGTCTCCATTAAAACATATCTTTAACTAGATAAAGTGTAAGTCAAAATAATCGTTTACACTACAAAAATCAAAAAATACAAAGTTAAATACTATTAGCTTAACCAAGTTGTAAAAAGTAATTGCATAAGGCACAGATTTTTATAGAACGTAGAAAAAACAAACAATAGACACCTTTTAAATCTTGTACAAACCACTGAACTAACGTGAATATATTTACACTTACAGAAACGAGTTATCTAATTCCTGCATAGGAAATTGCTTCACTTTTTGTCAAATTTATTACAAAAATCAATAAAATTTTACAATTTCCAATATTCCAATAATAAAAAGGTGCAGAAATGAGAGTTTCAAACAAAGAAGTCGTCTACAAAGAAAAGTAAACTGAAAAATTGATAGTATATTAGGCTTCTAGATCTGTAAGTATTAAAGTTTTAGTAACACGTTCGAGACCACAAAAAGTGCTGATGGCCTCGAGGTTCATACACAGTGTTATTCACGAATAATGACAAATCCATATGCAACCAAATTTACATATTAAGTAATATTCTTGACAAAATTTTCATTTCACTGAAAATATTTAATGAAAATCACCCAAAGATTGTCGATTTGTGTCAGTTTTTAAATCTCAAAATCACAAAAATTAAATAACTATAATAATTAAATAACTAATAATTAATTAAAAATAAATAAATTGTTTATTAGGTATTACTCATCCGTCTAATATGGGACATTATTTCTTCCGTCAACACTAATATCTATCGTATATAAAAATTGTGAATATTTCGTATCAGACAACACCGTTAAATACCGGCATCCACTCAACTCTAGCATTTTATCTCCCTTGGTTAATAATCATTATTGCCTCTTAGGAGAAAATGACATCCCTCTCGACACACTAAATAGTGATTTTTCTGTGACTAGTAGTGAAAAAACAAACTTCTTAGTTAAATAGTAAATAATTTTTACAAACCGAATCAATATTCTACAAGTTTTCTAATAATTGTAAAACGATCTAAAAATTATAAAAATATATTATAAATATATAAAAATAAAAAATATTAAAAAGTTCCACTAATTTTGAAAATTAACTTACTGTCGACAAAATTCATTTTGGAACAAATAAATCGCCTTTACCTTTTAGTCCACTTACTCTTTCTGAGTGATAATTACTCTATCTGAGTTTAAATTATGTAAGAAAAATAAATAAAACATTAAAAATAGATTTTCTGTTCATTGCAATCAAAAAGTTTTCATAAAAATTGATCGTTTGTGAAAATAAATCGACAGGAAACTAATAATCCTTGTTTCGTCACAAACATTTCAATTCCAAAAATTATTTACAAATATCATTCCTTCTCATTCCGTCTCTAAAACCTAAACTGTTAGAGTTAAATATATTATTTCCGGACTTTATTATACAAATTTTAATTCCCTATAATTTTTTTGCTATATTTATCTATACTATCGCAAATTTGGGGTTTGTTGATTTAAAGAATTGAATAAATGACGAATAATTTATTTCCACTATGTATTTACGTCTATACAACAACAATATATAAACAGCTCGATATTCACATTACATTCGCCGTCGACTTAATTCAATCACGTCGCTTCCGATAATGTCGCTCATGTCGCTCGCTTGTCCGGTTCTCACTAACTGACTAACTGACACATGTTAATCAATGTTTCATGACACATAACACATTTCTTTTCTTCTTTTTTTTTGATACTGAGTGTTCTTTAAAATCGTTCATATTTCCTTATGATAAATAAAGTTTTGAAGTAAATTGAAACTACAAGTAAATAGCAGCTTAAAAAGTAATGATATATTTTTAATTTTGTAAAATGTATAATTGTTTACCACCGCTGTATATGTCATTAAGAGGCCTTACGTTATCAAAAAATTGATACTAAAATTTTGAAATAAATAAAGTAATATTAAACAATAAACAAAAGTATATAATGTAGCCACGTAGATATTAATTAATCTTAAAATTCTATATTTACTAATTTCAAAAATTAGTAAATATTAAAACTTTTAAACAATAACAAAGCAGTCTAAAAATTTAAATTAGTTTCCGAAAAAAGATTTTTAAATAACCCCCAATCAAAAAAATTATTTTAAAATGCTAAAATGTCGTTCAAGTTTAATACTATTTAACTTTCATAAACTATAAAAAAAATAATACAACGTATAGTTAATGAGAGTGACTTTAAGACTGCTCCATGCTGGTACAATTTATACCCTCTATAGACAGATTTTTTACAGTGGCGTATGAAGAGATTCTTGTTGTAAATTCGGCTGCCTGTTTCAAATTCTTCATTAATTTTTCATTATAGTTCATTATTTCGACTTTTTCCATTTTCAGAAAATAACATGGCGGATAAATTATTGACAGATGTAAATAGTGTTGACATACTTTTTATCAAGCGGCTTCATAAACTAACGCCAATTCTCTAGCAAATCTTATTACAATATGACTTATTTGCCGTTCCACGAAAAATGAATTGTACTATGATTACCACCTACCGACTACACTTCAACCACAAAAGTCAGACTTTACACTCTGTTCAGTAATATTATTATAGAAAAATAGTCTTAATACAAATGCAAAATCAAAAAATATTTTTTTGAGTGTTACTAGTGGGAGTGGCAGATGTCAAGTGTGCAAAAAACGCCCATTCTGCTCCATAAAATACATTTCTTTAACTACGTTACGTGTACCTAAGTCAGAATAATGGTTAACACTACAAAATTCAAGTAATATAAAGTTAAAAATGGTTGGTTTGACCAAGTTGTAAAAAAATTATTGCATAAGATATAGATGTTTGTGCAACCTAAAAGAAAAAAGGCAATAAACGCCATTTAAATTTTGTACAAACCGACATAAATATCTTTTATATACTTACAGAAACAAGTAATTTATAATCTAAACGAATTCCAGCACAATAAATTGCTTCATTCTTTGTGCAATTTGTTACAAAAATTAGTAAAATCTTACAGTTTTCTAAATTCCAATAATAAGAAGGCGCAGAAACAAGGGTTTCAAACATAGAAGTGCTCTACAAAAAAAAAAAAACTGGAAAATAGAAACTTGTTTGTTAATACGCGATTAATAATATTTACTTTATTTAGCGCACTCGCTTCGCTCGCTCATCCGTTAAAAATTCTCAATTATTAATCGCGCTCACAACAAACTTATTAAATAACTATTACAAACCGCATCAATTATTTCTTGACCATTCCAAGTGAGAACACCTGCCAAATATGTATTTGAAACAGCAAATAAAACCAATCTAATTTTTAAAACATTGGACGTGGTATTTCCATACTAAAAAGGTTTGCTTAAATTTCTTATTACTTTTTCTTAATTAGTATACGTTTATAATATAGAAAATAGCACTACTGAACATTAATGTAGCTAAAACTACAACAAATGGTAATGCTGTTGATACCACATTAACTATGCCTTGATAACTTTTAAAAAATATTAATTAACAAATATAAAATTTGTTACATAAATTAAAAAACCTTTTCAGGAATATGTGATGTTTAATACAAGCAGCACATACATTTTTTTGATTTCATTTTGATATCGAGTGTCTTCTAAAATACTCCAACTTTCTTCATAAGAAGTAAAATTTTGTTTATTAAAGTATATTGTAATTGTAAATTTATTGCTCCGTAAAAAAATAAAAGAATTAGTTTTACACAAAAAAAAACAAAGTAAAGGTAATCCTATAAAATAGATATAATAAGGCAGAAAATATATAAGTGACCAAGATATTTTTCAAAAAGTTGAATAGAAATAAATACATCGCATTGAGTGCCAAAAATTGGTAAATTACTTATTAGTCCCAATAAAAGAATTATTAAAATAAACAAAAATGCAGTATTTAATATTCGACATCTTTTTAATAATTTTGCGTGATATTTGTTATTTATCATATCAAAACACCAGGAAAATTCGTGAAAAAACTTAAAATTATTAGAAATTGTTTTATTGTAAATCATAAGAAAAAACGTCATGAAAAGCACCTTTAAAAAAATTTATTTATAACTGCTTTGTAAAATAATTACTTACAAGTGTTTCGAATGCTATTGCTGCGGAGTACCTGGTTAGAAGATCCAAATTAAAATTTTGAAATAAATAAAATATCTCCAAACAATAAACTGGTGCATAAAATAGAGCCGCAAAGACAAAAATTACTTTTGAGATTTTGTAATCACTATATTCTAAAAATTTTTGAATAATTATAAAACGATTTAAAAATTTCAATCTTCAAAAGTTGCACTAATTTTGAAATTTAACTTACTATCGAGAAAATTCATTTTGGAACAAGTAAATCGTCTTTAAAGTTTAGATAACTTATTGTTTCTAAATGATAATTACTATACCTGAATTTAAATTATGTAAGAAAAATAAATAAGACATTAAAGCCAAATTTTCGGATGGCTACAATCAATAAACCGTCATGAAAATTGATCGTTTGCGATAATACGTTAGAGGAAAACTAACAATCTTTGTTTTGTTTCGAACATAACAACACTAAAAATTGATTATAAAAATAGAAGCCTTTTAGAGTTCTATTACAAAAGCTAATTATGTTTCGTATAATAATATGCTGAGTGAGATAAAAAGGTAACAACTATTTCTATTGAATGTATTTTATCCATGATTTGATTAATAAGTGTTCTTTGCAGAACTAAAGAAAACCGAGATAGAAATAAATAGAAACAAGATAATACTTGAAGAAATGAAGCAAAAAGTACAAAATAATAAAAAAGAGACCTTATTAATGAAAGACAAAAAAATAAAAAATGAATAAAAATCACAACAACATCAACTAGTAAACGAACCGAAAACAGAAAAAGATATACTGATAGAAAAAAAAAATTGGAAAAAATGAAATAAAAGAAACTTTTACCAATTTAATATAAATAAATAAATATAAAAGAAAAAAATAGCTAAGGTAAAGGGCGCAAATTAGGTTCATTTTAAGCATCTGCACAATAATATTTATTTTAAACAGTGTAAGCTAAAATGTATATCGTGTACATTACAAAAATTAGGTGGTATTAGTAAGTTAAAACTTCTTAGCTTGGCCAAGATTTAAAAAAATGATTGCGTATGACACAGATGTTTGCATTACCTAAAATAAAAAACAATAGAGACCTTTTAAATTTTGTACATACCGCTTCAATGACATAAATATTTTTTTTTACTTACAGAAATAAATAATTTATATTCTAGCCGAATTCCTGCATAAGAAATTGCTTCACTTTTTGTAGAATTTATTATAAAAGTAAGTAAAATTTTACAGTTTGAATTATTCCACTGGTAAAAAGGTGCGGAAACAAGAGTTTCAAACATAGAAGTTGTCTACAAAAAAAAATAAAACTAAAAAATTAAGAGTATATTAGACTCCAAGAGCCGTAAGCATATAATTTTTAATAGTTGAAAACGTAGTTTGAGGCGGCGAAATAATATGCTTACGGTGTTCATATTCTATTTTTCAAACAGCTAAAACAAAATATTAATCATTATCAATTTGGTTTCAATATCACAATTGTTTCTAATGGTATATCTAATGTCACAGCATTATATATTTTTTTCTTGCTAACAACATATAAAATGAATCAATCCTAGGAATTGTAAACAGAGTCATTTTCATAAAATAAAAAATAGCAAAATAGAAACGTTATTAAACTTGTTACTTAAATATTAAATAACTCTTACAAACCGAATCAATTATTTCTTGACCATTCCAAGTAATAAGACCTGCCATTCCCATAATTGAAACAACGGTCAAAAGTAATCTAATTTTTAAAACATTAGACATGGTATTTCCATACTAAAACGGTTCGTCTTAATATCTTATTACTTTTTTTTAATGAACATACGTTTATAATATAGAAAAAGATACTACTGAACAATAAAGTGCCTAAAACTGCAACAAACGGCATTGATATTGATACCATATTAACCATGTTTTGACAAAATCTAAAAAAAATTATTAATTACAAAAATAAAATTTGTTAAATAAATAAAAAACCTTTTCAAAAGTACGTGATGTTTAATACATTTACATAGCACTTCTTTGATTTTATTTTGATATTGAGTGTCTTCTAAAATATTCCAATTTTCTTCATGAGAAATAAAATTTTGAAGTAAATACTCATTTATTAAAGTATATTGTAAATGTAAATTTATTGTTCCGAAAAAAAATGCAATAATTAGTTTTGCACAAGAAAAACAAAGTAAAGGAAGTCCCATAAAATATATGTAATAGGGCAAAAAATAAAAATAGCCAAAATATTTTTCAAAAACTTGAATACAAATAAAAAAATCACATTGAGTTCCAAAGATTGGTAAATTAATAATTAGTCCCAATAAAATAATTGTCAAAATAAACAAAATTACAATATTTAATATTCGACATGTTTTTAATAATTTTGCTTGACTTTTGGTATTTATGATATCAAAAGACCAGGAAAATTCTTCCAAAAACTGTATATTATAATGGCTTGTTTTATTGTAAATTGTAAGATATAATGTCATAAAAAGCATCTTAAAAAAATATATCAATTATTATTATTTTGTAAAATAATTACTTACGAGTGTTTCGAATGTTATTACAACGGAGTATTTCGTTAGAAGATCAAAATTAAAATTTTGACATATATAAAATATCTCCAAACAATAAACTGTGTTATAAAATATAGCCGTAAAAGTAATAATCACCTTTGAGATTTTGTAATCACTATATTCTAAGAGTTTTTGAATAATTATAAAACGATCTAAAAATTTCACTAAGTTACACTAATTTAGGAAATCGACTTACTGTCGAGGAAGTTCATTCTGAAACAAGTAGATCGCTTCTACAGTTTAGAGCACTTACTGTTTCTCAGTGATAATCACTTTAAATCTGAATTTAAATTATGTAAGAAAAATAAAAATGAACGTAACAATAAAAATAAATTTTCAGATGGCTACGATCAATAAACCTTCATAAAAATTGATCGTTTGCAATAATACTATTGTAATTAGAAACAAACAAACAATATTTGCTTTGTTTCAAACATTACAACACTAAAAATTGTTTAAAAAAATAGAAATTTTAAACTTCCATTACAAAACTGAATTTTCAATGGAATTTACTCCATTATCAATGATAAATCCATAATTTGTCACAGAATAAAAGCAAATCAAGTGCACTATTAGTGGTAACTGAAGCAAAAAGTACAAAATCATAAGATGACTTATTAATAAAAAATATAGAAAAAAATATAGAAGAACAAAAATCAAAATAACATCATCTAATAAAGAAACTAAAAAAAGAAAACGATATACTGAAAGAAAAAAATGGCTAAGGTAAAGGGCGTAAATTAAGTTCATTTCAAGCAGTCGTTAACAAAGTCTGATTTGGGTGCGGAATTAGCCTAATTCCGTACCCAAATATGTGCGGTAACAACTAGTGCAATTTACTGTTTTCGGATTGGTGACACTGGGTAACCCGAATGAAATTCTCTCTGTGTCGCTCGAATGAAACGTCACATTTCACTTTTGTCAGTGTTGAGATTATTATAATTGTATTCGAATAAATTTTGTTGCAATTGATGATCAATATACCTTACCAAGGTGTTTGTGTGTGTGTGTGTCTCAATTAACGAACAAAATATTTGAAAATGGGGTCGACAGCGGTAGAGGACAAGTCAGAAACTTTTTTGAGGTTAGAACAGCGTTAAAGTGAAACTAAAATGGAGCTTTTGGTCTTTATTTTGAACATTTAAAATACCAAAAAGCATTTGATAATTCACAAGTTATTTGCTAGATGTGTTTATATCACTGCTTGACTGAAATAACGATGAAATGAAAGGAGTCGCTGAAAACCGCAATTAGAGTGGTAATTTAGGGATAATTTTACAGTTTTTGGAGATTTTCCTTACTGTGTTAATGCCAATTGGAGTATTCAATCAATAACCGATACGGTAGGTAGAAAAGAACCATTTGTGAGTTACTTACACAGAGTTTTAGACATATTTGAAAATATTTCAAAGTTCAATGACTTCATTGACACTTCAATTACATTTATTACCAACTATCTCGTATTAACGCAAAAGTCCCTAAACATTAAATAATTAAATTTTTTTCTTAAAATTCACCTAAATCGCGCAAAGTAGAAAAAATAGCATAAAGAACTCGTTTTTTAATGTCATTGTGGCACTCATTCTTTATAAAAACTCGCGCTCGCGCTCGTTTTATAAACTTGAATTCGTGTCACAAAGTTGACTTTTCAAAACGCGTTTTTTAATATGCTATTTTACTTACAAAAATAAATAATTTATATTCTAGACGAATTCCTGCATAAGAAATTGCTTCACTTTTTGTCAAATTTGTTTTAAAAGGTAGTAAAATTTTACAGCTTGAAATATTCCACTGATAAAATGGTGCAAAAACAAGAGTTTCAAACATAAAAGTCTAAAAAAATTAAAACAAAAAATTGTTAGTATATTAGATTCCACGAGCCGTAAGCAAATAATTTTTAATAATTGAAAACGCCGTTTGAGGTGGCGAAATAATCTGCTTCTGGCGTCAAAGTTTATATTCTATTTTTCAAACAGCTCAATCAAGATTATCAATTTGGTTTCAATATTACTATTGAAGAGATATGAAGAGATTCTTGTTGTAAATTCGGCTGTCTGTTTCAGATTCTTCATAAATTTTTCATTATAGTTCATTATTTCGGCTTTTTCCATTTTTAGAAAATAACATGGCGGATAAATTATTGAGGGATGTAAATAGTGTTGATATAAAATAGATATAATAATTACAACATGTTTGTTACGACCGTTTTTGAGCCGTTTTATTATCAAGCGGCTTCATAAACTAACGCCAATTCTCTAGCAAATCTTATTACAATATGACATATTTGCCGTTTTACGAAAAATGAATCGTACTATGATTACCACCTACCGACTACACTTCAACCTCAAAAGTCAGACTTTACACTCTGTTCAGTAATATTATTATAGAAGAATAGTCTTAATAGAAATGCAAAAACAAAAAATATTTTTTTGAGTGTTACTAGTGGGAGTGGCAGATGTCAAGTGTGTAAAAAAGGCCCATTCTGCTCCATAAAAAATATCTCTTTAACTACGTAAAGTGTACCTAAGTCAGAATAATGGTTAACACTACAAAATTCAAGTAATATAAAGTTAAAAATTGTTGGCTTGACCAAGTTGTAAAAAAATAATTGCATAAGATATAGATGTTTGTGCAACCTAAAAGAAAAAAGGAATAAACACCATTTAAATTTTGTACAAATCGACATAAATATCTTTTATATACTTACAGAAACAAGTAATTTATAATCTAAACGAATTCCAGCACAATAAATTGCTTCACTCTTTGTGCAATTTGTTACAAAAATTAGTAAAATCTTACAGTTTTCTAAATTCCAATAATAAGAAGGCGCAGAAACAAGAGTTTCAAACATAGAGGTGCTCTACAACAAAAAAATAATAATAACTGGAAAATAATAACTTGTTTGTTAATACGCGATTAATAATATTTACTTTATTTAGCGCACTTGCTTCGCTCGCTCATCCGTTAAAAATTCTCGATTATTAATCGCGCTCATTAACAAACTTATTAAATAACTATTACAAACCGCATCAATTATTTCTTGACCATTCCAAGTGAGAACACCTGCCAAGTATGTATTTGAAACAACAAAAAAAACCAATCTAATTTTTAAAACATTGGACATGGTATTTCCATACTAAAAAGGTTTGCTTAAATATCTTATTACTTTTTCTTAATTAGTATACGTTTATAATATAGAAAATAGCACTACTGAACATTAATGTGGCTAAAACTACAACAAATGGTAATGCTGTTGATACCACATTAACTATGCCTTGATACCTAATATTTTTTCCCTTTGTTAAATTGATTTATTGAATTTAAAGTAATTTTCGCAATAAATTTGTTTTAGTCATTTGCTCAAAATCTTTGCATTATTTCAAGAAATTTGTTTTTTATTTAATAAATAAACTAAACACAACCTTATAAATCAAAGTTATTGTAAGTTGAAAAATTTTTTAAAGGAATTTTCAATGTTTTGATTAATTAATTAATTAATTTTAACTATAGTTAAGGTGAAAAAATTATTTCTTCTTGAGAGATTAATGTGTTGATTTTTTATTTTTTTTGTGATAACTGTTTATAACCTTGTTTAAAAGAAAAATGATTGAAATTGGCTAATTGTTTCTTGAACAATAGCCAATCTTAATCTTAAAAGTTAAGTAAAAATAAAAAAGCTTAAAAAGTTAAACTGTGGTTTCTCTGATTTGAGCATATTTAACAAAAAAACATTAGTCTCCAAGAACAAATATTTATTGTTTTAAGAAGGAAAATTACAGCAACATATGTACGTCTTATTTTGAAAATCTAGTATTCTAATAAATACCATTAGCTTGACCAAGTTGGACAAAGATTAGGGCGTAAGATACAGATGTTTGCATCACCTGAAGTAAAATATAATATAAATATACATTTTCTGATGATTGTTTAGAGAAAAAAGTATATTAATACATAATATTTTCTAAAAAATTGTTTTCAACACTCTGCGCATGCGTACAATTGCCAAATACATTTAAAAAATTTCAAAAAAGATTACAAAACACGGCGAAAGTGAAGCAACGTGAAATTATTAAATTACTTTAAAATTTTAATGTAAAATTACACTGTTTTGTCTCAAATTAATGTAAAATGTCAAGATACTGTTTAAAATTATTTGGAAGATAGGCAACTATAAACGCATGAGCGAAGCGAGTTAAAACCTCACGGTCTCATTAATTAATTTATTGATTAAATAACTATTTTATACTCACAGAAACAAGTAATTTAAAATCTAAACAAACTCCAAGATAAGTAATTGCTTCACTTTTCGTACAATTTATTACAAAAATCAACAAAGTTTTACAGTTTTTATTATTCCAAAAATAGAAAGGAGCAGAAACGAGAGTTTGAAACATAGAAGATGTCTAAAAAGAGTTTTTTTATTACATTTAAAATGTAAATATTATGTTACAAACCGCATCAATTATTTCTTGACCATTCCAAGTAACAATAATAAACATACTAAAACACGAAGCAACAAAAAAAAGTAATCTAATTTTTAAAATATCAGATATGGTGTCAGTGAACTTAAATATTATTTTTTTGCTATACCTATTTTACTTTTCTTTTATAAATTAAACTTACATATATGATATAAAAGAAAGAAGAACTGATCATTAAAATACCTAAAACAACAAGAAGCGGCATCAATTTTATCACCACTTTAAGCATATGTTGATAAGAACTGAAAAATTATTTGAATATTAACATTTTTTTTATTAATTAAGAACCTTTTCAAAGCTATGTGTTGGTCAATACAGGCACATAACACTTTTTTAATTTCTTTTTGATACTGAGTGTTATCTAAAATAGTCCAACTTTCCTTATGATAAACAAAATTTTGAACTAAATATTCGTTCATTAAAGAGTATTGTAATTGTAAATTTAACCCAATATAAAGAAATAAAAAAAGTAATTTAATCAAAGAAAACACCAAGAAAGTTAAAGTAATAAAATATAAATAATAAAACAAAAAATACCATTGATGAAAATAATATTGAACAACTTGGATACACATAAATAAATCATTTTGACTACCAAAAATTGGCAAATGAATGAAAATTGTTGATAAAACAAGTATTAAACTAATTAAAATCGCTATATTTATAATTCGACATTTTTTTAATAATTTTTCTTTGTTTTTGGTTTCTATAACATCAAAAGACCAACAATTTTTAAGAAGATTACCACATATTTTTTGAATTTCGTTATTAAAAATTAAGTTAAAATACGTTGAACAAAGCAGCTTAAAAAATAAATTATATATTAACTTATAACTTTTAATTATATAAATACTTACCATTGCTATATACGTTATCGTGGTGCTATATTTAATCAAAAGATTAAAACTAAAATGATTAAATAAATAAAACAGTTCTAAACAATAAACAGTTGTATAAAACATAGCCGCATAAATATTAAAGAACTTCGAAATTTTGGATTTACTGAAATCCAAAAAGATTTTTTTAATAATAATAAAACGATCTAAAAATTAAAGTTAGTTTCAGCAAAGAAATGTGCAATAAACTCGCCATCAAAGAGACTCATTCTGAACTACTGAATTACCTTCAAAGTGACTCAGACTTGACCTTTATAAATTATATAAGTAGAAATAATTTAAACGAAATAAATAAAATTACTATTTTTCGATATTATGATTACCTGTCTAAATAAACATTCATTAGATTTGTCCTTAGATAATGTAAAAATAATTGAAATCGACCTAACTTTTATAAACTTACGATCAAGAAGACTTATTTTGAAACACTTATTAAACGTCTTCAAGCTTTCTTAGAATTGACCTTAATAAATTTTCAAAACTTTTCTCTTGGCGTATAATTTAAAAACGATTTAAACTAAGAAAATATACATTTAGATAATCGAACTTAAATTGTATTTGCAAAAATTACGATTCGTTGCTAGATGAAGCTACAATAAATAATTCTAAAAAATATAAACTGCACAATACTTAAAGTCACATATTAAACAATAACTTCAAAAAAACTTTATTTTATTTTAATTTTTTTATCTATAATTTCTGATAATATCTAAATTCCGTTATGTTTTTACCTTTTGGTGATTCTATTTTACTCTGATGTGTTCTGTTTTAATTTCCACTATAATTTTTTTATGTATTCTTTATTATTATTATTTTTCTCACAAGTTTTTATTCTATTTTGTAACTGTTTAGTAGTATTCTATTCTGCTTATACTTTATTTATTTTATTTCTCTTCTATAAATAGGTATTCTATTTTATTTGTGACACTTTTAAGGTCTGGCCTGTTCAAAAATTTAGATTTTTGAATGATCGTCTAGTATTTATGTTATGTGGACTCCACGTTGTGTTATGTATTTATTAGTTCGTTGTTTAAGCACTGTGTATGGAGGAAGAGTAAAACAGCTGAAACTGAATAAAGACATTTATTCAAAAATATCTAATCTACCTCCAAATTTTTTTTTTGTTTTTGCAATTTATTTTACCTATAAAATTAAAGAAAAATAATTTCGGACAAAAATCTTACGTCTTGTTTTTTACATCAACTAATCAAAAATAGCTAACAAAATCATTCTGCAAAATTTATTATTTAAAATTTTTTTATCACTTTTGTTTTAATTAATTTTATTTTTTAATATTTTATATATCTAATTATTAACTGCAAAGTTATTTTTTAAAAAAAGTTTATAAAAAATATTAAAATTTAAAATCATCGAAATTAAAAATTACCTGCTCCTAAACCAGATATAAATATTGTTATTCTTGAAATAAACAGCAACAAATAAAGTAAAATTTCCCTAAAACAAAAATTAAATCGAATAAGTAAATAAACTCCAGCAGTAACCAAAGTAGATGAATGAACTAAAGAAGAAACCGGAGTAAAAAAGTCAAAATGTAGTTCATGTTATTACAGTACTCATAGCAAAGACCGTTTTTAATTTTTTCGATACATAAACGAGCTACAGATTCGCGCATTTACATTGGAATCTCTATAATAGAGAAATTCGTTAACCCGTCTAGAAATTTTCAAATAAAACTTATTAACGAACAACATAAAAAAAATGTGATAAACTCTTTTGTTAGAATGCGATTAATAACCTCAACTTGTTTTGATTATTATTAACCGCTATCAATAAACAAATTTGTTAGTTAAATATAAAATAAGTTTTACAAACCACATCAATTACTTCTTGACCACTGCAAGTAACAAGACCTCTCATACCCAAAATTGAAAGAACAGACAAAAGTACTCTAATTTTGAAAATACTAGACATGGTATTTCCATACTAAAACAATTTGCTTAAATCTTTTATAACTTTTTTTTTAATTAACTAACATACGTTTATAATATAGAAGCAGATACTAGTGGCCATTAACATAACCAAAACTACAACAAATGGCAATGCTTTTTTTACTATATTAAACATGATTTTGTAAAATCCGAAAAATTAATAATTACAAAAATACAATATGTTAAATAAATAAAAAACCTCTTCAAAAATACGTGATGTTTAATACAGGCACATAACATTTTTTTGATTTTATTTTTATATCGAGTGCTTCTAAAATACTCCAATTTTCTTCACAAGAAATAAAATTTTGATGTAAATTCTCATTTATTATAATATATTGTAATTGTAAATTTATTGTTGAGTAAAAAACTATAACAATAAGTTTTGCACAAAAAAAAACAAAGTAAAGTTAATCCTATAGAATATATGTAATAAGGTAAAACAGAATAGTGACCAAAATATTTTTCAATAACTTGAATATAAAGAAATAAATCGTATTAACAGCCAAAAATTGGGAAATAAATTATTAGTGCTAATAAAAGAATTATTAAAATAAACAAAATTACAATATTTAATATTCGACATCTTTTTAATAATTTTGCTTGATTTTTGGTATTTATCGTATCAAAAGATCAGGAAAATTCGTGAAAATATTTGAAAATATTAGAAATTGTTGTATTGTAAATCATAACAAAAAACGTCATGAAAAGCATCTTTGAAAAAAAAATATCATTTTTCTACTTTACGTCGGTAACAGAGTCCGATTTGGGTGCAGTAATAGCCAATTCCGCACCCAAATTGCGTGCGGTAACAGCTAGTGCAATTTACTGTTTTCGGATTGGTAACACCGTGTAACACGCTATCGATGAAATGAAACGTCACGTTTCTGTCCGCGATGAGATTACAGTAATTATATTCGAATAAATTTTGTTGCACTTGATGACCATCAGTATTCCTCAACAAAGTGTTTTTGTGTGTGTGTGTCGCAATTAATCTATAAAATATTTGAAAATAGGGTAGACACTGGACACGTCACAAACTTTTCTTTTGAGGTTAGAACAGCGTTAAAGTGAAACTTGAAACTAAAATGGAGCTTTTGGCCTTTATTTTCACCATTTACAACCCCCATAGCATTCGATAATTTACAAGTTATTTGCTAGATGAGTGTATAAATCTGCTTGACTGAAATAACGATGAAATGAAAGGAGTCGCTGAGAACCGCAAATGGAGTGGGAATTTAGAGATAAATGGAGATTTTCCTTACTGTGTTAATGCCAATTATTATTCAATCAATAACCGATACGGTAGGTAAAAAAGAACCATTTGTGAGTTACTTACACAGAATTTTAAACAAATTTGAAAACATTTCAAAGTTCAATTTGACACTTTACTGACATTTTTATTACCAACTGTCTCGTATTAACGCAAAAGTCCCTAAAGATTAAATAATTAACTTTTTTACTTAAAAATTACGTAAAACACGTAAAGTAGAAAAAATAGCATAAAGAACTTGTTTTTCAAAGTCATTGTGGCACGAATTCCAGTTTATAAAACGAGCGCGAGCGCGACTTTTATGACTTTTCAAAACGCGTTCTTTAATATACTATTATTTTAAACAGTGTTAGCTTAAATAATAATAATAATTTAATAATAATAATTTATTTGTGTTATAATACATTGGTACTTTACACACGTCAATAAAACATAAATGAAATATACATAAAAAAAACAAATGTGGTAACAAAATTTACAATTATGAATTATATGCTTCGATGTAGACAGAGCTTGTAGAAACAAGTTAATATAACGTCCTAAGAGCATACAGTGCTCATATCACCGAAATCATTGCGTAAGTACTCCTCTATAGTGTAGAAAGATTTATACAAGAGATATTTTTTGATGTTAGGAGATTTTCAGGAGAAGTTTTTCGTAGAGAGATGGGTAAGACGTTATAAAATTTGATACAATAGTAGTTTATTCCGAGAGATAGTAAGTCTTAGAGAGTTGTAAGCAAAGTCATGATTTCTTGTCTCATAGTGATGATAAGAATTAAGCGTTTTGTACGAATTCATATTTTTTGTAAAATATTCAATACATTTAAAAATAAATAAGCAAGGAAAAGTAAGAATTTTTAGGTGTTGAAAAAATCTCCGACAATCATGCTGATACCCTACACCTGAAATTATTCTTAAAGCTCTCCGTTGTAATTTAAAAAGTCTTTTTGTGTAACCAGTGTGACCCCACAGTATAACACAGTACTGAAGGTGAGACTGAATGAGAGCATGGTAAGCTGTTATTAGAGTGTTGTGTGAGACACAACTAACTAAATTCCGGATTAAATATATATTTTTACTAATTTTGTTAGCTAAAGTATCTATGTGTTTTTGCCATTTTAAAGAAGGCTCTATGTAAACTCCCAGAAATTTGACATATTCGGTATTGTTGTATAAGTTAAAGTATAAGAAAGTTAAAGTTAGCGTTTTATCTTCGTTTAGATGTAATTTGTTGGCATTCAACCACTTTTTGGTTAATTCGAAGTTGGTGTTCAGTTTTTGAAATAATCGTGTATATTACAAAAATTAAGTGATACTAGAAAGTTAAACATTCTTAGCTTGACCAAATTGTAAAAAAATGATTGCATATGACACAGACGTTTGAATTACCCAAAAAAAAACAATAGGCGTGTATTCAACTTGATATGTACTGCTTCAGTAGCATAAATTATTAATTTTTACTTACAGAAATAAATAATTTATATTCTAGACGAATTCCTGCATAAGAAATAACTTCACTTTTTGTAGAATTTATTATAAAAGTTAATAAAATTTAACAGTTTGAAATATTTCACTGGTAAAAAGATGCAGAAACAAAAGTTTCAAACAAACACGTTGTCTACAAAAAATAAAACCAGAAAATGAATAGTATATTAGACTCCAAGAGCTGTAAGCATATGATTTTTCACAGTTGAAAACGCAGTTTGAGATGGCGAAATGATATGCTTACAGTGTCAAAGTTTATTCATATTCTATTTTTTAAACATCTAAAAAAAATATAAAACATTATTAATTTGGTTTCAATATCATTATTGTTTCTAATCATATATTTAATGTCACAGCATTATTTATATTTTCCTCATGCTAAAAATATATAAAATGCATCAGTCCTAAAAATCGTAAACAGAGTCATCATAGAATACAAAAATAGCAAATAAAAAAAATAATTAAACTTGTTCGTTAAATATTAAATAAACTTTTACAAACCGAATCAATTATTTCTTGGCCATTCCAAGTAAGAAGATCTCCCATACCCATAACTAAAAAAACAGTCAAACATAGTCTAATTTTTAAAACATTAGACATGGTATTTCCATACTAAAACGGTTCTCTTTCAGATTTCTTATTACTTTTTTCTTATTAACATAGGGTTGTAATCTAGAAAATGCCACTATTAAACATTAAAGTGGCTAAAAATACAAAAAACGGCATTGATACTGATACTACCTTAACCAAGTATCGACAAAAACTGAAAAATTATTATTAATTATAAAAATACAATTTATTAAATAAATGAAAAACCTTTTCAAAAATACGTGGTGTTTAATACATCTACATAATACTTCTTTGATTTTACTTTGATATCGAGTGTCTTCTAAAATACTCCAATTTTCGATATGACAAATAAAATTTTGAAGTAAATACTCAGTTATTAAAGTATATTGTAATTGTAAATTTATTGTGCCGTAAAAAAATGTAAAAATTAGTTTTTCACAAAAAAATGAAAGTAATGGTAAACCTATAAAATATATATAAGGTAGAAAATAAAAGTGGGTAAAATATTTTTCAAAACCTTGGATACAAAGAAATACATCGTATTGACTGCCAAAAATTGGTAAAGCGAGTGGTTGTGCCAGTAGACTAATTATTAAAATAAATAGAATTACAATCTTTAAAATTCGACATTTTTTTAATAATTTTGCTTGACTTTTGGTATTTATGATATCAAAGGACCATGAAATTTGTAAGATATAATATCATAAAAGTCAGCTATATAAAAATAAATGTGAATTATTATTATTTTGTAAAACAGTTACTTACAAATGTTTCGAAAGTTATTACTGAGGAGTATCTGGTTAGAAGATCAAAATCAAAATTTTGACATAAATACAATATCTCCAAACAAGAAACTGTTATATACAATATAGTCGTAAATGTAATAATCACTTTTGAGATTTTGTAATCACTATAGTCTAAGAGTTGTTGAATAATTATAAAACGATCTAAAAATTTCACTAAATTATAGTAATTTGGGAAATCGATTTACTGTCAAGAAAATTCATTCTGGAACAAGTAAATCGCCTTTACGGTTTAGAACACTTACTGTTTCTAAGAGCCGGTTTACAGAAAGTGACATTAACTTTAATTGCGATTAAATAGTTAATTCGCGATTAAATGCCGATTTTGACCAATCAAACACGAGGAAAGCCGATTTAATCGCGAATTAAAAGTTAATCGCAATTAAATATTTAATTTACCTTCTGTAAACCGACCCTAAGTGATAATCACTTGACCTGAATTTAAATTATGTAAGAAAAATAAACAAAACATTCAAGATAAATTTCAAGATGGCTGCGATCAATAAACCTTTATAAAAATTGATCGTTTGCGATCATACTAATTATTATAAGAGTAAGTTATACAACAAGGTCGTAGGTCGAGTCGTGTTCTACGACTAAAAATATGATGTAGTTATTTGAAAAAGTAATCAAGTTAACTTTGATTTGTCAAACCTCTCATGTATTCTTATGACAGTTTTTATAAATCATAGTTATAACTTGCTGACTTTTTCAAATAAACACCCGATATAAATATGTTGCTATAAATTTATTTCACAAATTTGAAACAACATTTCAAGATAATATAAGGTGAGATCGAAATGTAACTGAATCAGAGCAGGCTGTGCCAGCGTAACTGTATAGTGTATCTAATATTAATACAGCTTGCTTGATTCAGTTACATTTCGATCTCAGGTTAGTTTTTGTTCAATAGCTTAGAATTCACCTCATTAATACTCATTAAGAGCGATTCATTTGATCCAGTAGTGGTATCACGAGCAGGGGTTGTCCACAAGACGAAGTTATATTCCCCCTATTATAAGATCTATAGTCTGTTGCAATCCGCTTTAGATTCACAAAAAAAATTCCTCATAAATGTACCGAGTCACCAACTAACTAACAAACAAATTAACTAAACAAATCTTAATACTTAAGTATTATATATGTTTCAAAACCTATTGTCATCCAGAGTGCTATTGAAAAGTGAGATGCAAGAAAAGTCATGTCTTAGGTTGGATTTAAGCCTAATTCTGAAATTTTTATAACAGTAGTTGAAATAAATTATGTGACGTGAGGTTATGTTCTGTTTGTGTTGACAACCTGCTAATTTTATACTTCGCTGCATTTTCGGTTGATTTTCTCAGTTAAGTTAGAAAATTAGTAGTTTAAAAGAACAAGATGGCTTTCAACAAGCAACAGGAGCGCTTCATGTTAGAAGCATGCTTCAGAAATGATCAGAGAGTCGACGAACAGTGGGTTTACTCGATAAACGCCGCATTTAAAGATTTTCAGGAAGAGTTTCCAAGATTGGCTGTCCACTTCGACCATTTCAGTCGAAATCTGCGCCGTGTTGTGGATTTGTACAGAGAAACAGGGAGTGTGAATCGCAAGGCAGGTGGAGGCAAACCACGAACGAGTAAGAACAGAAGCAAATGTGGAGGCCGTAAGGAATATTATGGACTAGGAGCCTAGCACTTCGGTTCGTCATCTGCGACAACAGATGAACCTGTCTCACAGCACTTGTTGGCAGATCTTGAAAACGGACCTCAATATGCATCCGTATAGGCTGCAGGCCCATCAAAAATTGCTGCCGAATGATTTGCCACAGAGACAGGCATATAGCCAGTGGTTTATGCAGAATCTTGCCAACAATGACGAAGCACTGGAAAAAACATTTTTCACCGACGAGGCTTGGTTTCATATTTCCGGCTAAGTTAACTCACAGAACATGAAGATGTGGAACGGCGTGAATCCTCATTACTACGTTGAGGTTCCGTTGCGCCCGCAGAAAATTAGAGTGTGGGCTGCAATAAGCAAAGGTCGTCTTATTGGACCCATATTTTTCGAAAGTAATTATTGTTACATTTTTTAAAGAAAACAACTATAAGAATAAAAATGTAGAATATTAACGTCTTAGAGACACCGTCTTGAAATCCTCACTCCCTTTATGGAGCGGCTGCTGGATGACAAACTACAGCAGAAATATTTCCAGCAGGACGGTGCGCGTATTCACACCACTCGGTATAATCTTAATTTTATTTGTGAATTCTTCGATAACAGAGTGATCAGTTTGAATACGCCAGTGATATGGCCACCGAGGTCATGTGATTTGACTCCATGTGACTTTTTCTTGTGACCATATGTGAAAAACTAAATTTTCAATACTCCTGTTGTGAACTTGGACAACCTACGGGAAAGGATAACCCGCAAATTAGAAGAGATAAACAATTCACCCAATCTGTTACAGAACGCGATCGCTTCTGTGAAAACACGAGCAAGAGTGTGCGGCGAACAGAATAGAGGTCGTGTAGCACATCTTGTTTGATGTGCTGCAATGGTTTTCTTCTATGCTTTTGGTATTTCGTCTTACCTGCCTAATTTTATTCCTACTTTGTGTTTGCAAATAATAAAAAATTAACGGATTCTGTTTTATTTGATTTTTAATGGTAATCATTAGTTTCTAGGTTAGTGGGGTTAGAATGTGAAAAGTATTCTTTAGATAGTAGGCGTAAACATTCAACAGTAAGTTTTTTAGCAGTAGGCTTAAAACCCAAATAAGTAGTTCAAATTACCCAGACAATATATCCTAAAAACCAAAGCCTGCTTTGATGACAATAGTTTTGAGACACACTCTATATACAGCGTGATCAATAAGTACGTTAAATATGTAAGATAAATAAATCATATGATCATATGACGTTAAATTACGTAAGATAAATAAATAATACATTAAAGAAAAATTTTCAGATGGCTACAATGAATAAACCTTCATAAAAATTGATCGTTTTCGATGATACATAAACAAACAAAAAAACGAAGCAAACTAACAATCTTTGTTTTGTTCCAAACATTACAACACCAAAGTTTGTTTATAAAAATAGAAATTTTAGAGTTCCACTACAAAAGTTAATTATGTTTCGTATGATATGTTAATATAGATGGAAAGGTAAACTCCTATTTCTATTGAATGTATTTTATTCATCTTTTGGGAGTAACCTTAACATTTTAATATAACCAATTAATTAAATTTTAAGTAAATACGAAGCATTAAAAAAAAGTTATAATTTTATTAATAATTTCTTGAGAACCCTCGGTTCCTAATGCACTCATTTTAATCACATCTTAGCAGTTTTAATTAAACACTTTACAATACGTTTGATAGCAGTTAAAACACAAGTAAAACTCAAATAGTGTAAAAACTGCAAACGTGTGGAGGAAAAGAAACTTTAAAAAAAGCACAAAAACCTAGGTAACAAAAGCTGAATATTTAATCATTTATTTTTTATCAGTTGAGATAAGTTTATAAACAGAAAATTGTTAAAATACAATTACTAGAAATAGATGTCTATCTTTTTTGTCATTCAGTTTATTTTTAAAAGATCAGAGTCGCCCTTCAGCAGCATGAAATTCGCTCCATTATCAGCGATACTTACATAATTTGTCACACATTATTGCGAAAACCTGCTAACTCCATTTTTTGCCAAAAATGAGATTTCGATAAAATTAGATAGATAAATAAACGTCTTAATGTCTACAAAAAGTAGAGGATTCAAAATTTGGAGAAATGGGTTAAATCGCTGGCATGAAAACCTGCTAACTGCAAAAAGTTAAAAATTTTCTGGTAAGTCCACTAGTATTTTTTACACAATAGTATCTACTAGCAAGCTGTAAAAAAGTACTTAATTTCTTTTCTATTTGCTTTCTATAGTTCAAAATTTAGAAAACTTACTAACTCCACAAGGACTTCAATAATATTACAAAAAATCTGCGAAAAAATTTACGAATGTGGAGTTACAGGTTTATACTCTAGCTGACGATTTGTTACACATTAAGAGCGATTTAAGTGCACTATTAGTGGTAAATTCCTGCGACGGTTATCGTATGATAAAGTAAACGGATAACTTGGAGGTCCTGATTACTGGAAGATATAAAAGTGTTCTCTGTAGACCTAAAGAAAGCCGATATAGATGTAAATAGAAACAAGATAATACCTGAAGAAATAAAGCAAAAAGTAGACAATAATAATAGATATAAAAAAATATACTAAAAAAAGAAAAAAAATAGAAAAAATTAAATAAAAGAAACTATTACCAATTTAATATAAATAAATAAATATAAAAGAAAGAAATGGCTAAGGTAAAGGGCGCAAATTAGGTTCATTTTAAGCAGTTGCACAATAATATTTATTTTAAACAGTGTAAGCTTAAATAATCGTGTATATTACAAGAATGAAGTGGTACTAGAAAGTTAAACATTCTTAGCCTGACCAAGTTGTAAAAAAATGATTGCATATGACACAGACGATTGAATTACCTAAAAAAAACAATAGAGACCTTTTGAATTTTGTACGTACCGCTTCAACAGTATAAATATTGTTTTTCTTACAGAAATAAATAATTTATATTCCAGACGAATTCCTGCATAAGAGATTGCTTCACTTTTTGTCGAATTTATTATAAAAGTTAGTAAAATTTTACAGTTCGAAATATTCCACTGGTAATAAGATGCAGAAACAAGAGTTTCAAACATAGAAGTTGTCTATAAAAAAATTTAAACTAAAAAATTAATACTATATTAGACTTCAAGAGCCGTAAGCATATAATTTTTAATAGTTGAAAACGCAGTTCGAGACGTCAAAATGATATGCTTACGGTGTCAAAGTTCATATTATATTTTATAAAACACCTGAAAAAAATATTAATCATTATCAATTTGGTTTCAATATCACTATAGTTTCTAATCGTATATTTAATGTCATAAGAATGTCATCAGTCATAAGAATCGTAAGCAGAGTCATTTCCATAGAATAAAAAAATAGTAAATAAAAAAAAATTATTAAACTTGTTCGTTAAATATTAAGTAAACTTTTACAAACCGAATCAACTATTCCTTGACCACTCCACATAACAAGAACTGACATAAGCATAATTGAAAAAACAATCAAAAGTAATCTAATTTTTAAAACATTGGACATGGTATTTCCATACTAAAACAATTTGCTTAAATTTCTTATTAATTTTTTTAATTAACATACGTTTATAATATAGAAAAAGACACTACTGAACATTACAGTGCCTAAAACTACAACAAACGGCATTGCTACTGATACCACCTCAACCATGTTTTCACAAAATCTAAAAAATTATTATTAATTACAAAAATTCAATTTGCTAAATGAATATAAAACCTTTTCAAAAATACGTGATGTTTAACACATTTACATAGCACTTCTTTGATTTTATTTTGATATCGAGTGTCTTCTAAAATACTCCAATTTTCTTCATGACAAATAAAATTTTGAAGTAAATACTCATTTATTAAAGTATATTGTAATTGTAAATTTATTGTTCCGAAGAAAAATGAAATAAATAGTTTTGCACAAGAAAAACAAAGTAAAGGAAATCCCATAAAATATATGTAATAAGGTAAAAAATAAAAGTGGCCAAAATATTTTTCAAAAGTTTGGATACAAATAAATAAATCGTACTGAGATCCAAAAATTGGTAAATTGGTTATTAGTGCCAAGAAATCACTTATTAAAATAAACAAAATTATAATATTAAATATTTGACATCTTTTTAATAATTTTGCTTGACTTTTGGTATTTACAATATCAAAAGACCAGGAAAATTCATCGAAAAACTGAATATTATTACCGTTTTTTTTATTGTAAATTGTAAGAAATAATGTCATAAAAAGCATCTTTAAGAAATGTATTATTTATAATTACTTTTTAAAATGATTACTTACAAGTGTTTCGAATGCTATTGCTGCGGAGTACTTGGTTAGAAGATCAAAATCAAAATTTTGAAATAAATAAAATATCTCCAAACAATAAACTGACATATAAAATATAGTTGTAGAGGTAAAAATTACTTTTGAAAATTTGTAGTCCCTACATTTTAAAAGTTTTCGAATAATTATAAAGCGATCTAAAAATTACACTGTTCAAAAATTCCACTAATTTTGAAAATTAACTTACGGTCAAAAAAACTCATTTTAGAATAAGTAAATCGCCTTTACCGTTTAGAGCACTTACAGTTTCTGAGTAAAAAGTACTAGAACTGAACTTAAATTATGTAAGAAAAATAAATAAAACATTGAAGATAAATTTTCAGATCGCTACGATCAATAAACTTCATGAAACTTAATCGTTGGCGATAATACGAATTAGAAACAAACAAATACTTGTTTTGTTACAATACTTGTTTCCATACGCAGCATAATTTTTGTCGGACAAGTTGACCATTACTTTTAGATAAATTTTATTAAAAAAAATTCAAAAAAATCAAACTTGTGTATACGAAGCGTAATAGTGACGTTTCGACAATTCCGGGAATCGGGCATTCGAAAACGTAGCAGCGCCGAAAGTTTCCCATTAGAAAAGTTTGTCGGACTCGTTGCAAGAAAGGCACTCACAAAGTTTTACATTTGTATGTATCAAAAAAAAAAAATTATAAGTTTTGTGCAACCATGATGGAAATGATTGATAATAATCTAAATTGTCTAAACAACATTTTATTTTCTGATGAAGCCACGTTTTGTCTCAATGGATTTGTGAACAGACACAACTGTCAATACTGGTCTAGTGAGAATCCTCATTGAATGATGGACCATCATACACAGCACCGTCAAAACCTTAATGGATGGGTTGGTATTATTGGGCAGCACATAATAGGCCCAGATTTTATTGATGGAAATTTAACTGCGGTTAGATATCTACCCCTATTGCGTGATCACATTGTACCCGATATTGTACAATTATTTCCGGATGCAGATCGACAAGGAATGCCAAACCGAAATATTTGGTTTCAGCAAGACGGCGCTCCACCTCATTATGGAATTGGTGTTCGCCCATTTCTGGATAATATTTTACCACGTCATTGGATAGGACGTCGGGGTCCTATTAAATGGTCTGCTAAGTCCCCCGAGTTAAGGGCCTTAGATTTTTTCCTCTGAGGTCATTTAAAAACTACAATTTACAAAGAAAAACCTCTAAATTTGAAGACCAGAAAGCCAGAATAAGGCACGGAATCGCAAAAATACCACCTAACTGGCTGCAAAATTCGTTATGCAATTTTTATGACAGATTAGGTTACTGTCAAGCTGTAGGGGGTCTTCAGTTTGAACATTTCATTTAAGTTAAAGATTATTTGATTGAATAAAGTGTTATGGCCATTTTCTCTAAAATTTTGTTAGCAAAGGATATTAAAAAAATACCAGGTTATTTCAAGAAAAAAAAAAGAGGAACATGATCACCAAGAAAATTGCTAGGTTGCTATTTAAAAAAGAAAAAAAGTTACGTTTCTATGGAAATGCGTTGACGTAAAAAACAACAAGCAGGCTAAGAAATAAAGAATAATTAGTAAAGAAATTTTTTCTCGATGACATTTTGTCATAAAGTTCATATTTACGGAGATAAAAGGCATGTGGAATAATTTCAAGTTAAGATAATATCGGTAGTATCTTCGTTTTGAGGATAAATTAAAAAAAAATTGAAGCTGTGATTGGTTGTTCCCACGGAAAAGTATTAAAATTTGCGATACTACCGATAGTACGTCAATTTAAAATTAGCCTATTTATTTTTGCTGTAGTTGTAATACATTTATACGAGTATATATAAATAAAATAAAAAAGATAAAAAAAATTAAAAACTAATTAAATACAGTGTTTGGAATGCCACTAAAACAAGGTAACCTGTTTTTTCATTAAAACCCCCAAGTCCATTTGCAAAATTCTTATCTACTAGTTTTACTGAATTTAAACACGATATAAGATTTTTTTATTTTGAATACCATTAGCCTGCCTAAGTTAGAAAAAGATAATTGTATAAGAAATAAACTTTTGCATCGACTGAAATTAAATAAAAAAATATTTAGTTTTTAATTTTCTATCAACTTTTCTAAAGAAACTTTTTTACTTACAGAAACAAGTAATGTGTAATCTTCACAAATTTCAAGAAAAGCCAGTGACTCCTTTTTGTACAATTTACTCCAAAAATCAACAGAATTTTACAGTTTTCAATATTCCAAAAACAGAAAGGAGCAAGAAAGAACAACTTGAATTTGTCTAAAACAAATAATTTGTAAAATTATAACTAAGTATTTGCTGGACACGAAGACCCCAAACACACTTCACAAACAAAATATCCATCAACACTTTTGTGCAACCATAACAAACAATTAGTAAAAAATGCATAATTATCTAGAAAAATCACTAAAAACAATTTTTTTAGTTATTACTTTGCCAGCAACCTTAAATGGAATGTTAGCGGTCGTGTGTGAAAACAAATTTTTGGTCGATAATTTAGCCTTAAAATAACCGTTTTTGGTCACTTGTACAAACATTTATTTTTACTTTATTCAAAATTTAATAAATGGTACAAATCGCATCAATTATTTCTTGTCCATTCCAAGTACAAAAAACTGTTGTAATTACACATGAAGCAAGAAAAAAAGCAAATCGAATTTTTAAAATATTAGACATGGTGCCAGTAGGTTTTTGAGACAGAATTACTAGAACTGAAGGATGCGTTACTGATTGGCATCACTATTATACAAATTATCTATTTACACATATACAATATACATATGTATTATTTATTTGCATTTACGAGTATAGCAGACATTATACCGTTAGAACCATAATTTAGAAACAATTTAATTATTTTTTTATTTATTAAGACTAATTTAAACTTGTAACTTGTAATTGGTTATACACTGTTTGGTAGCGGATTTCTAAATCTCTGTATTTTCAAATCAAATCATAAAACCCAAATCGAAATTTACGAAGATCTTAATGTATTTGTCTCTTAATAATGAAAAATCGGCACTGTTTTACTACCTATAAGAAACTGCCATTTTTAAAAATATCTCATGTTTCGTTTAAAGTTTTTATACTCCTCCTATTTGATCCCAATAGTCACTCCTTAAAATAGAATTTAGCTCCTATGTTTATTTTGAGACGCCACCCAAATTAACTAATTTAAGAAAGAACCTTATTTACAAGTGCGTTAGAGGTAATGAAACAACACAATCAACAGACGATCCGTACCTATACGATATGTACTTTTACCAAACACGTGTTAAACTATACCACTTCTTTTATGAGCCTACCGGTCAAAGTCAAATAAGTAAAGTATAAAACAATGAGGCAACATTCTTAAAGACAGTCAATGTTAATGTTCGTTTCTGGGAGCAAAAATTAATTGGTAAAAAATCATTGTTTACAACGACGAAAAAATATGGCTGAGGTAAAGTTCGTAAATTATGTTCATTTTAAACAGTTTCACAATAATATTTATTTTGAACAGTGCAAGCTTAAATAATCGTGTACATTTTAAAAATTAAGTGATAGTAGTAAGTTTTAAACATTCTTAGCATGACCAAGTTGTAAAAAAATGATTGCATATGACACAGACGTTTGCACTACCTAAAAAAACAATAGAAACCTTTGAATTTTGTACGTACCGCTTCAACAGTATAAATATTTTTTTACTTACAGAAATAAATAATTTATATTCCAGACGAATTCCTGCATAAGAGATTGCTTCACTTTTTGTCGAATTTGTTATAAAAGTTAGTAAAATTTTACAGTTTACATTATTCCACTGGTAATAGGGTGCAGAAACAAGAGTTTCAAACATAGAAGTTTTCTATAAAAAAAATTAAACTAAAAAATTAATATTATATTAGATTTCAAGAGTTGTAAGCATATAATTTTTCATAGTTGAAAACACAGTTCGAAAATACGATTATTTTATGTAATGTTTTGTTTCTTTTTTTGTTTATTTAAAAATGTTTGAAAATTTTCTTGAACATGTAGAAAAAAAAATGATTCAATTCGTTTCACTAATTATTATTATTATTATTATTATGACGTTTTGAGATTTTGATCCTTTTTAATTTTTAGATATAGGAACAGCCCTACCCAAAACGTCATAATAATAATTAGTGAAAATATTAGTAAAGATAATTAGAACTTCCAAAAAAATTTTACAATTATTTTAATTTTTAACGTTCTTAAAAAAACCTTAAATATCCTTCGACAAAGATATCTACTTATACTATCAAAATTTGACGTAAATATAGATGTGTTTAAGTGGTTAAGAGGGTTCCCTAGCGTTCTTCGGTCGTTTTCAAAATTTAGCCGCTTGCTTGCTTTTCACGTTTTTTGTGCTAGCTATGTATAACCTTGATAGAGACTTCAACAAAAACCTGGCTTTCCAATTTCCACTCGGTGGTGGTGGCACTTTAGAGTGATTTTTTATAAACTTAACTTTTCATTCCATTTGTTTATTAAGCATTTAAAAAAAAATTGCTAAAACGTGTTACAATCTATATATTTGCAGCAAGAGCAAGAAATTTACTCGTAGTTCTAATTTTCAATAAATTTTTTTGTTAAGTTTAAAAATTAAAAATTACGAGCGTGTAGCGTTAAAGAGTTATGTTATGTGAACACTTATGACAAAAATGAAAACTGTACCTACAATAACAAAATGCTACGAAAAGTTAGAAAATGTGTGGTAGTAAACCCTCTTAAGGAGAGTATGGAGGTAATTTCTCTTATGGGAATTACAATGTAAAGGCGCGAATCTGTAGCACTTTTATTTATAACAATATTTTAATAAAATTTAGTGCAATGATTTTTCTAATTATTAACTACAAAATGATTGAAAGTGATTTTTTTAAAAAAGTTTATAAATAATTATTAAAAAATTATTAAAATTTAAAATCATCGAATTTAAAAATTTAGAAAAGTCAAAATGTAGTTTATGTTATTACAATACTCATAGCAAAAACTGTTTTTAATTTTTTTTTGATAAATAAACGAGCTACAGATTCGCGCATTTACATTGGAATCTCGATACTAGAGAAATTTGTCCATACTCCTCTTAACCCGTCTAGAAATTTTCAAATAAAACTTTTGTTAGAATGCGATTAATAATCTCAACTTGTTTTGATTATTATTAACCGCTATCAATAAACAAATTTGTTAGTTAAATATAAAATAAGTTTTACAAACCACATCAATTACTTCTTGACCACTCCAAGTAACAAGACCTGTCATACCCAAAATTGAAAGAACAGACAAAAGTACTCTAATTTTGAAAATACTAGACATGGTATTTCCATACTAAAACGATTTGCTTAAATCTTTTATAACTTTTTTTTTTAATTAACTAACATACGTTTATAATATAGAAGCAGATACTAGTGGCCATTAACATAACCAAAACTACAACAAATGGCAATGCTTTTTTTATTATATTAAACATGATTTTGTAAAATCTGAAAAATTATTATTAATTACAAAAATACAATATGTTAAATAAATAAAAAACCTTTTTAAAAATACGTGATGTTTAATACAGGCACATAACACTTCTTTGATTTTATTTTGATATCGAGTGTTTTCCAAAATACTCCAATTTTCTTCACGAGAAATAAAATTTTGATGTAAATACTCATTTATTATAATATATTGTAATTGTAAATTTATTGTTGAGTAAAAAACTATAACAATAAGTTTTGCACAAGAAAAACAAAGTAAAGTTAATCCTATAGAATATATGTAATAAGGTAAAACAAAATAGTGACCAAAATATTTTTCAATAACTTGAATATAAAGAAATAAATCGTATTGACAGCCAAAAATTGGGAAATAAATTATTAGTGCTAATAAAAGAATTATTAAAATAAACAAAATTACAATATTTAATATTCGACATCTTTTTAACAATTTTGCTTGATTATTGGTATTTATCATATCAAAAGACCAGGAAAATTCGTCAAAAAATTTGAAAATATTAGAAATTGTTGTATTGTAAATCATAAGAAAAAACGTCATGAAAAGCCTCTTCAAAACAAAAATATCATTTATTATTACTTTGTAAAATATTACTTACAAATGCTTCGAATGTTACAGATGCGCTGTACTTGGTTAGAAAATCAAAATCAACATTTTGAAATACATAAAATATTTCCAAACAAAAAAGTGATGTATAAAATATAGTTGAAAAGATAATAATCACTTTTGATATTTTATAATCACTATATTCTAAGAATTTTTGAATCATTATAAAACGATCTAAAAACTTCACTTTTTAAAGTAACATTTATTTTGAAAATTAACTTACGGTCGAAAACACTCATTTTAGAAAAAGTAAATCCCCTTTACAGTTTAGAGCATTTATTGTTTCTGAGTGATAATTACTCGATCTAAGTTTAAATTATGAAAGAAAAATGGATAAGACATTAAAGATAAATTTTCTGTTGAATGCAATCAATAAACTTTTATAAAAATGGATCATTTGGAATAACAGCTATTTAGTAGTAATCCTTAAGAGTTTTATTACTACACACATTGCCAAAAGTCTTAGACATCCTTATAATACCCAAAAAATGAATAGCACGGCCATTGAACAATTTATAAATTTGAAGTAGATTTATTTTTAATGCTATGTCAAAAGAAATTGATTATTTTAAAAAAGTTATCTCCCGATAAACCACGAAAAGTCTAAAAAAGTCTAAAAAGTGTTCAATAAGTGACTAAACTCAGTATCGCAAATTTCACCGTCGCGTTAAATTTCTTTTCATAAATGCCCAGAAATTCGATTTCATTGATTAATAGAGCCAGAATAGTGGCTTTATATGAAGAAGGCCTATCAAATCATCAAATTGCAGACATTCTACCTCAATTTTTAGCGATATGTATTGGCACAAATGACATAACTAATTAAACGTAACAAATTTCAAAATACATATACCTATAGTGTGTAACATGTACAGTAACAGTAACATGTGTGCAATACTTAGTTTAATAATCCTACATTTAAGTACAACTGGGCGTATAAAAATTCTCATGATGGTTGGTTCTGGAGACAGAAAGCGAAGTTGTGCGTGCTCATATAGTGACTCTTTTTAACGAAATTCATCTCAACCGGAAACCGATTCCCAAGACAACGGTTTCAAAAACCTTACAAAGATTTGGTAGAAAATCCAAAAAGTCGAGTACAACAGTTGGCTTTGAACCACATCAGTAGAAGATCCATACAAAAAATAATAAAACGCGTATAATATCATCTTTATAAAAGTCACTTTCTGCAATAATTAAGTGAAGATGATTTATGGGCTGATTTCAAGTTAAGATAATACCGGTAGCATCGCAAATTTTAATACTTTTCTATAGCAACAACCAATCACAACCCCGAATTGTTTTAATTTTGCTTAAAAACAAAAATACTACCGGTATTATCCCAACTTGAAATCAGCCCATATGACCGCAGAATCAAATTTCCTGAAACTGTGATGCACAGAACACATCAAGATGTAAGTTTATTAATTGCATCCACTTCTCTGATGACTGATGGGTCAACTTTTTGTCTAAATGAGCAGCCATAACTGTCTATATTAGTCTAACCGAAGTCCGCATTGGATGAAGCAGATTGTAGTGCTTACAAAAAGCCTCATAGATACAATGCCGACTTGAATGTTGTATTAGCCAATTCAGCACCCATTTGCGTGCTAAAATAGTATATTAAAGAACGCGTTTTGAAAAGTCAACTTTGTGGCACGAATTCAAGTTTATACAACGAGCGCCAGCGCGAGTGTTTTATAAAGAATGAGTGCCACAATGACTTTAAAAAACGAGTTCTTTATGCTATTTTTTCTACTTTTCGGGTTTTATGTGATTTTTAAGTAAAAAAGTTAATTATTTAATCTTTAGGGACTTTTGCGTTAATACGAGATAGTTGGGAATAAATGTCATTGCAGTGTCTATAAAGTCATTTATGAAATGTTTTCAAATTTGTCTAAAATTCTGTGTAAGTAACTCACAAATGTTTCTTTTTTGCCTACTATATCGGTAATTTATTGAATACTCCAATTGGCATTAACACAGTAAAAAAATCTCCAAAAACAATGTAAAAGTATTTCTAAATTATTACACTAATTGCGATTCTCAGCGATACCTTTCATTGTTATTTCAGACCAAGCAGTGATATTAACTCATCTAGCAAATAATTTGTAAAATATCAAATGAATAAATTATCAATTTCAGTCTTAGTTTCATGTTTCGTTTTAAAGATGTTCGTTCTAATCTCAAAAGTTTGTAGCTTTTCCTCCGCGCCGCTTATCTACCCGCCCCGTTTTCGAATATTTTATGGGTTAATTGCGACACACACACACCCAAACACTTTGTTGAGGAATACTGCTGGTCATCAAGTGCAACAAAATTTATTCGATTATAATTATTATAACGTGACGTTTCATTCCAGCGACAGCGATTGGCCAATTCCTCACACAGATCGGACTCTGTTTCCGACGCAAAGTAGAAAAAGTATATATCAGAATTCGAAACGTCATAGATGTCAGCATTATAATTTTATTTAAAAAAAAAATGACTTGGTTGCATATAATACAAACGTTTGCATAACTTTAAAAAAAAACAGTAGACACCTATTGAATTTTGTAAGTACTTTTTTAACTTCGTTAATATTTTTTCACTTACATAAACAAGTAATCTATAACATATATCTATAATCTAAATTGCTGCATTTTTTGAACAAATTGTTACAAAATTTTACAATTTGAAATATTCTAATAATAAAAAGGTGCAGAAGCAAGAGTTTCTTAAAGAATTATATTATATTTTTATATCAGCAACAAATTTAAAAAAAAATTGGTTTGCAAAAAAAAATTTGTTTTAAGAAGTGAAGATTATAACAAACTTTTTTTAACTTTAATTATCATTGGCTTGACCAAGTTGAAAAAAAAAATATATAAATAATATTTAGTGTTTTTAATTTTATACCAACTATCTACTTACAGAAACAAGTACCTAATCTATAGCCTGCACGAACTCCAAGATAAGTAATTGCTTCACCTTTTGTACAATTTGTTACAAAAATGAATAGTAAGTATTTTACAGTTTTCAATATTCTAAAAATAGAAAGGTGCAGAAACAAGAGTCTAAAACATAGATGTAACTAGTCTAAAAGATAACTGTTCTATCAAATATTATTTTTTTTTAATGTTACAACCCCATCAATTATTATTGTTGAGCACTTCAAGCAATAATACACATTTAGGGTCGGTTTACAGAAAGTAAATTAAATGTTTAATTGCGATTAACTTTTAATTCGGGATTAAAGCGACTTTCCTCGCGTTTGATTAGTTTATTAACTATTTAATCGCAATTAAAGTAAATGTCACTTTCTGTAAACCGGCCCTTAAAGCTGCAAAAATAAAACAACAAAATCGAATTTTTAAAATATTTAACACAGTGTTCTGTTTTGTCATTTTTTTGTTTAAATAATTTTTGTTAGGAAAAGGTCACCTAACATCAGCAAGCCTAATAGCTTTTGGGTTACAGATGAATAAGATTTGCTTTGGGTAAGCGATTTATTAACACCAGAAGATTCTAACACTACATAACGTAAACTATTTACAATGATACACAAAGGAATCGAAACCACGCGGGACTTGTTGTCGTGTCGGAAGCCACGTGAGAAGAGAGGTCTAATCGCGTCGACGGCCACGAGAGAAGAGAGCGAGTTATGATCTCCGGGCTGAAAGGGTGGCTGCGCGAGGGCGCCACTTGCTGGTGGCTACGAGAGGTCGTCACTTGCTGGTGGCTACGAGAGGTCGCCACATCACTCCCCCTCTAGCGACTACAACAGGAAGCATGTCAGGACGGGGTGTAGTCGCGAAATTTAACTGGAGGTCGAGTCGGTCGTTTTTGGGGTATGGGTATGCTGACGGCTTTCTGCGGAAGTTCGTCGTCAGCTTGGACCAGGAATGCCGGTTTGAGGCGGTCCAGGTGGACCAAAACTGTTTTGCCGTTGACGTTGATTTTCATGTTGTTTTCTCGCCTTTCCAATACTTCGTGGGGGCCCGTGTACGGTTGCTGCAAAGGTCGCTTGACGGCATCTTCTCGTAGGAAAACATGGCTGCAGCTCTTCAAATCGTCGTGTACGAATACTCTACGCCCAGTGTCGTGGTCTGTGGCCGGAACTGGTTGTAAACGACGCATGTGCTCTTTTAAGAGCGTGACAAACGATGCAGGGTCGTCGTCCGAGTTCCGGTTTTGGGTACAAAAGAAGAATTCGCCGGGAATTCTCAGCTGCATGCCGTACGTCATTTCGGCTGGCGAGCACTTCATGTCCTGTTTCAACGCGGTTCTCAACCCCAATAGGATGGTTGGTAGTATTGCCAGCCAATTAGGGTTTTCGTGGCACATGATGGCTGCTTTGATGGTGCGGTGCCAGCGCTCTATCATGCCGTTGCTCTGGGGTCTGTATGCTGTTGTCCTGCATCGTTTAATTCCGATGAGGTTGTTCATAGCCCGCAGGAGGGAGGATTCGAACTGCCGGCCCTGGTCGGTGGTAATACGGATTGGGCACCCAAAACGTGAGATCCAGGCAGAGTAAAAAGTCTTAGCCACGGTCTCTGCGGTAATGTCGTACATGGGAGCTACCTCGGGCCACCTGGTGAACCTGTCCGTCATCGTAAGGCAATATCGATATCCCTCAATCTCGGTTAAGGGCCCCACAATATCTATGTGGACGTGCTCGAAACGCAGACCTGCAACCTCAAACTTTTTCAATTCAGCGTGCGTGTGTTTTGTTACCTTGCTGCGCTGGCAAGGTATGCACGCCCGGGTCCACATTTTTACATCGTCGTCCATTCGGGGCCACACAAACTTTTGTTTGATGGCGCGACTTGTGGCTCGAACGCCTGCGTGTGCTGTCTCGTGGTACAACTTAAAAACCGTCTTCCTTAGGCGTTGGGGGACGTACGGTCGGACGTACGGTGTCGCTGTGTCGCAATAAAACGATGCGTTTGTTCCGACTGGTGTGCATTTTTTTAGTTTTAGGCCGGTTTTGTCAGATTTGAGCAAAGCTTTTAGCTCCTGGTCGGTCTCTTGCTCTGCTTGCAGTTCCTCCGGTGAGATAGCTGTCGAAGTTATTATTTCGTCGACGCGTGACAGGGCGTCAGCGACAGTGTTACTCTCGCCGGCGATATGGACGATTTGGGTAGAAAATTGCCCGATGAAGTCCAGATGTCTCAACTGCCTTGGCGATGCTTTGTCGGCTTTTTGTCGGAAAGCGTAAACTAGGGGTTTGTGATCCGTTCTGATAGCAAACTCACGTCCTTCCACCATGTACCGGAAGTGTTTTATAGCGTCGTAAATAGCGAGAAGCTCGCGGTCGTAAGTGCTATAATTTCTCTGGGCCGGACTCAGTTTTTTTGAAAAAAAACCTAATGGTTGCCAAATACCATTAATCTTCTGTTCTAGGACAGCTCCTAACGCGTGGTCTGAGGCGTCTGTTGTCAACGCTAGCTCGCCAGCTTCAGCGGGGTGAGCGAGGAGGGCTGCGTTAGCTAGTTCTGATTTGCATCGCGTGAATGCGGTTTCTGCTGCGGGTTTCCACTCTATTTTTTTCTTGTCGTTTTTTGGAGAGTTTTTCAAATATTCATGTAGCGGCGCTTGAATATTTGCCGCGTTTTTTAAAAAACGTCTGTAAAAATTTAACATACCCAAAAATTGCCTGAGTTCTTTCACACTGCGCGGTTTTGGAAAGTTCGTAATAGCTTCAACCTTTTTGAGGAGGGGTTGGCATCCAGCGGGGGTAATTCGGTGACCCAGGTATTCCACTTCTTCCACACCGAATACACATTTTGCTGGGTTTATTACGAGGTTGTGTTGTCGCAGCCGATCAAAAACTTTTTTTAAATGTTGCTTGTGCTGCGCTGTTGACTCGGAGGCGATTAATATGTCGTCAATATATGTGTGGCAAAAGTCTAAATCGCCTAGGACTGCGTTTACGTGGCGCTGAAATGTTTGTGCCGCGTTTCTGAGTCCGAAACACTGTAACAAGACGAAGACATGTCCGAAATGCCACTGTATCAAGACGAAGACAACAAACTCCGAGGGGACTGTGCCCCAAATGGCTCCGAGCAGCCCCTGGAAAAAGACCGAAATACTACCGACACCGACCCCGAAAGTGACCGAAATAGTACCGACACCTATTTCAAAAAGGACCGAAATACTACCGACACCGACTTCAAAACCGATAACACAAATTCAACCCCAGCCCAAAAATGACAATCGCATCATTTGGAAAATCTCCGTGGCTAACCAGGAAATTCCCGCTTTGTTTGACACTGGTTCTGTGCTCTCATATATTAGCGAAGAGACGGCCGATTATTGTGTAAACCAAGGGGTGCAGCCACAGGTTTTGACTTCCAGAATGCAGGCGAAAATGGCCAATGGAGTAACCGTAGATACTAACGTTTCCTACAACATAAAATTTCAGGCCAATGATCTGAAGTTTGAATGGAAATTCTTAGTCTGTCCGAATTTAACAAATCCGATAATCCTTGGGTTAGACTTCATCATGGGTCAGCAAATGGTGTTGAATTTTCAATCCGGTGAAATTTCCCACCAAGGCCGAATTTTGCTGAACATGGGGTCACCACTAGCCCAGGTGTCAACCGAAATTCCCATCACCGATACAGTTGATACCGCAGCTGTAGAAGACGAATTCATCAAGAGCGAAATAGCTGTGAAGGATATGCAAGCTATTGTTGATGAAGAAGTCGACCGCATGATGCAGGAAGACATCATCGAACCGTCTGAGAGTCCTTGGAGCTCTCCAATTGTCCTGGCAGACAAAAAGGATGGTAAGAAGAATAGTTTCTGCATCGATTTCCAAAACATCGACTCCGTACCTCAAAAAGATGCCTATCTGCTTCCCCGTATTAACGGCATCTTAGACAAACTCCGGGAAGCAAAGAATTTTTCTAAAGTGGACTTAAATGACATCAGTTGCACAAACGCAGAACACCGGCAGAACCTAATCACAGTTTTCCAAAGGCCGAGGAAACCCAAAGTAATTCCGAACTGGAAAAGAAGAAGAAAAAAAAATCCATTCTAGTCCTGAACCCGTCCCTAATAATTTACTTACAGCAAATGGACCGCAGACACCGCATGGAGACCTGGAAAACTCTCCATAATATGAAGAGTTTTTTTTAAAGGAAGAGGAGGGTGTAACGAAGCGTTCTAATAATTCCTAATAATTCAGTAAACAAAACCAGATAACGCTCAGCAGCTGATTCGGACCGCGTGACCGCGACGTCATACGTATACGTCAGGCCAGTAGTGGTGGTATAATTCCCACCACACCGAGAACCACCACCAACGCTTCGCTACGATACTCCTCCCATACCCCTCGTCTACAAGCGAAGGCTATATATTGCGCCTACCGCCTCCGATACTGGCATACTTGCGGGAGCATTATCCTCGTAAGTAGCCACCCCCAGACCCGTCCACCCCTGGAGCATTATCCTAGGGGCTTCCTCTCCGATACCGCTACCCACGGAGCATTATCCCGTTGGTAGAGTCCTGCCTCCCCTCCATTACAAGTGCGAGCCACCGAAGCCGACACGACGAGGACGAGGAGACGAGGACGAGGAGACGAGGACGAGAAACCGACGACGAGGAGTCGAGGACGAGGGACCGCCGGGGACGAGGCCGTGTCTATACTAGTAGAAGATTCGTTTTGTTTTGTTCAGAAGTATTATTTTATTTTATTTTTATTTTGTACATAGCTATTATTGTCAATAAAACCCCATCAAAGCCGCTCTTCTCTCTCTCTACGATACCCAGAACCCGACACGGAAACAACCGTTACAACACATAACCGTGAACTCGAAGAGCCCGAAGGGAGTGCACACCGCGGTTTTGGGAATGTCTTCGTCCGCGACCGCGATTTGTTGATATGCCCGCACTAGGTCTATTGTAGAAAACACTTTTTTACCTTGCAACTTATACGAAAAGTCTTGCACGTGGGGAATGGGATACCGGTCCGGGGTAGTCACACTATTAAGTTTGCGATAGTCGCCGCACGCACGCCACTGTCCCGGCACTTTTTTAGGCACCAGATGTAGCGGGCTTGCCCAGGGGCTGCTTGAAGGTCGGCACCACCCCTGCTTCAACATGAATTCGAATTCCTCGCGAGCCACTTTCATTTTCTCGGGGGACAGCCTTCTGGGTGGCTCTGCCACTGGGGGGCCTTGGGTGAAGATGTGGTGAACCACGCTGCTTTGGCTTTTTGTGCTAGGGGGTAGCGGTCGTGTGATCTCTGGAAATTCGGCCAAAATCTCATTAAAAGGGGTTGTTTTCGCTACCGTGGTGATGATCTGCGCCCGACCTGGAGCTACGACGCCGCGTACCGTCAGGAGGGTGGTAGCGTCCACGAGTCTTCGATTCCTCAAATCAGGCAACAGATTGTAAAAGTTGAGAAAGTCAGCTCCCAATATTGGTTTGGCAATGTCTGCGACTACGAATTCCCATTGAAAAGCTCGGCGCAATGCCAAACTCAAGTTCAGCCGTTTTGTGCCATAAGTTCGGATCGGCGTGTTATTGGCAGCGAAAAGGAGGTTATCGCCTGGAGCGGATGCCTTCGGGGTGAAACGCTTTGGCAATACTGATACCTCGGCGCCGGTGTCGACGAGAAAACGAATGTTTGTTAACGGATCGGTGATAAAAAGGCGATGTGTACGTTGCTCGAAACCGTCGCCCATCGCCTCGACTGGGGACGGTAATTTCAGTTTCCCTGCGAGAAATTACATGGGGGGCGACACTTTCTAGCTTCTGTTCCGAATTTTTTGTGAAAATAGCATGCATCAGCGCCGTCTTGTCGTTGCTGCGCGCGGTTGCGCGAGCGGGATTGAGAGCGGTCCCGTTGTCGCCATCTCGCGGCGGAAAGTTTTTCTATTTTGGCCGATAATTCCGTTACCTGTTTTTGCAGCGCCGTAAGGGGATCGGTGGCGCCTTCGTTACAAAACGCTGTTGCTCGCTGCGTGGGTGCGCCGTGAAGAGTGCGCATGGCATGGATGTCGGCGTCGCTGCCTACCGCCATTATGTTTGCCATTGGGATTTCCGATAGCTTGTCTGCTACGACGGCCAATTTCTCAGTATCCATGCCGTCCATCGATGAGAGGACAAGCTGGATGTGTGGCGGTAGTCTTTGTAGCCACAACGTTTTTACCACTTCACCACTAACCTGCTCTCTGGCTAGGGCTTTCATCTCCCCCAGTAGTCGCGACGGTTTTTTGTCACCTAACTCCACCTCCTTTAGCAACTTTCGGAGCTGTTGCTCTTGTGATTCTGTGAAGGTGGTGATCAACTTGGATTTCAAGGCTTCGTACTTGTCGGATGGGGGCGGGTTCCGTAGAAAGTCCTCGATGGTTTGGAGGGTGTGGGGGTCTAACGCTGCGACAATGTTGCAATATTTTGTCAGGTCGGCTCTGACTCGGCTAGCGTGGAACTGAGCTTCTACCTGCACGAACCACAGGCTTGGATTCTTGTGCCAAAATGGCGGCAGTTTTGGGGCATTGGTTACTTCCTCTATGTCGGTTTGGGGCTGCATGGCTGGGGCTGCTGGTGCTTGCCGTCTTGCTGAACTGGTCTCAGCGAGACCAAGGTCCGCTTCGCGCTCCGCTAATTGCCGCTGGGCGTCAGCTAGTTGCTGCTGCAACGTGCGGATTGTCTCCGCTTGCTCTTCCGGCGTCGTCATGATCACGTCGGGGTCACCAGTTGTGGAATTTTGGGTTACAGATGAATAAGATTTGCTTTGGGTAAGCGATTTATTAACACCAGAAGATTCTAACACTACATAACGTAAACTATTTACAATGATACACAAAGGAATCGAAACCACGCGGGACTTGTTGTCGTGTCGGAAGCCACGTGAGAAGAGAGGTCTAATCGCGTCGACGGCCACGAGAGAAGAGAGCGAGTTATGATCTCCGGGCTGAAAGGGTGGCTGCGCGAGGGCGCCACTTGCTGGTGGCTACGAGAGGTCGTCACTTGCTGGTGGCTACGAGAGGTCGCCACAAGCTTTAATTGGTTGCAATATAGAGGAGTGTGCCGAATGTAGTGTGGTGGGGAATGAACAAGACTGACTGCTCAGTTATTATTGGTTGTGATTAGCAACTAGGCGTGGTCGTATTTTTAACATCATGAAAAATTAAAAAGCTAAGATTCTTGCAACTTAATATACTATATTTTAATGTTAAACACCATTAGCTTGACCAAGTTGAAAAAAGATAATTGCGTAAGATATAGATGTTTGAATCACCTGAAATAAAAAATGTATTAATATATAATTTAGATTTTCTAATTTTTTATCAATCACTCAAGTAAAATACATACATTTTTTTACTTACAGAAACAAGTAATCTATAATCTAAACGAATTCCAGCAAAAATAATTGCTTCATCTTTTGTACAATTTGTTACAAAAATAAGTAAAATCTTACAGTTTTTAAGATTCCAGCAATAGAAGGGAGCAGAAACAAGAGTTTGGAACATAGAAGTAGACTACAAAATAAAATAAAAAATAAAAAATTGAAGAATTAAAATTAATTTTACAAACCGCATCAGTTATTTCCTGACCATTCCAAGTTATAACACTTGCGACAGTTATAGATAAAATAACAAAAAAAAAATAAACGAAATCTTAAAATATTAGACATGATGTTTGCATACTAAAATTTTTTTTAATTTAGCGTTTTATCTTTAAATTTACTTACATGTATAATATAATAAAAAGAAGAACTAAATATTAAAATAGCTAAAACCACAAGAATCGGCAATAATTTTATTGACAAATCAAAAATAAATTGATAAAATCTGGAATAAAAATACAATATTAAGAAATACAGGATGTCTCAAAACAAGCGTGCCATTCTTTAAACTAAAATAATAGCAGAAAATGCAATAAAATGTAAACTAACCACTGTTAAAAAACTTATATTTGTTCAAAAGTTTTAGTTAAACAAAATGCTAAAATCTTTTAGTTAAAATCTACTTTAGAAATCAAAGTGCAAGTTTAGGATCTCATATCTTAAAAACTAAAAGAATGTTTTCGTGTCTTTCAAACCTTAAAATTTACATCTGATGTTACCAAAAAACAACCAAAAAATTATTTTTAGGCTTTGTATCTTGTGAAGTGAAAAAAAATTTTTTCTAGTGCTCCTTGGATCCTAATGGACAGCATACCAACAATTTGACACACCTGATTTGGGACACCTGTATTTTCAAAAATTAAAAAACCTTTTCAAAAGTACGTGTTGATCAATACATGCACATAGCGTCTTTCTAATTTTTATTTGATAGTAAGCATCCTCTAAAATATTCCAATTTTTCTTATGATAAAAAAAATTTTCAAGTAAATATTGATTTATTAAAGAATATTGTAATTGTAAGTTTATCCCAGCGTAAATAAACAAAAAAAGTAGTTTTATAAAAGAAAACACAAACAAAAAATAAGTTACAAAGTATAAATCATAAGGAACAAAATTCCACTGATAAAAATAATTTTGAAAAACTTGAATACAAAGAAAAAAATCATTTTGACTGCCAAAAATTGGTAAATGAATTATTATCGTTGTTGCGACAATTATTAAAATAGTCAAAAGTGTAATATTTGTTATCAAACATTTTCTTAATAATGTTGCTTGAGTTTTGATATTTATGACATCAAAAGACCAACAATTTTCACGAAAAATATTAATCTTTTTAAGCATATATCTACTGTAAACTATGTCAAAATACGTTGCAAATAACATCTTAAAAAATAATAGTATATTTTTAATTTCGTAAAATGTATAATTGCTTACCATTGCTGAGAATGTTATTATGGGGCTGTATCTAATCAAAAGATTTAAACTAAAATTTTCAAACAAATAATATAGTTCTAAGCAATAAACACATGTATAAAATATAGCCACATAAATTCGAATTAATTTTGAAATTTTGTATTTACTGAAATCCAAAAAGATTTTTTGGATAATAATAAAGCGATCTAAAAAATTTAATTAAATTCAGCAAATTTATTTTTAATAAAGTTAGTCAAAATAACTCATTTAGGAACACTAGTTATCTTAAACTGTACCTTAATAAATAAAAATAAATATAAAAAATAACTTAAGTGCGCCAGAAAATAAAACTTCTTAATATATAATTTAAAAATAATTTTAAATAAAGTAGGTATAGACTAATTAATATGTTTGAATACATTAAGTTAATTCTAGATAATATAAATTGAATTTTTGATATGTATACTTAATGTTAATTCTTTCTGGTTCATTTAAATAAAATCATTATGATTTGACATACAAAACTAATTCCTATCGACAAAGAAATAACAGCTATTCATTTTACCTATCATAATAATTGAGAATGTAGTAAAAATAAAGCCAAAAAATAGTAAATTACGTAACTAGTCAATAAAGTGAGACCTTAGACGTATTTAAAAAAATTGGCTTGCAGAAAAAATTAATTTTTTGTTTTAAAAAGTAAATGTTGTAACAAACATTTTTTTAACTTTAAATATCATTTGCTTGACCAAGTTATAAGTGATCCAAGTAGCAATAGCTGTCATACTTACAAATGAAGCAACAAAAAAAAGTAATCGAATTTTTAGTATATTAGACATGGTGTCAATAAACTTAAATATTATTTTTCTTAAAATATTTCACTTTTCTTTTATAAATTAACTTACATGTATAATATAAAAGAAAGAAGTACTAAACATTAAAATATCTAAAACAACAAGAACAAGCATACATTTTGTTACAACGTTAAGCATATTTTTATAAAATCTGAAAAATTGTTACAATAATAATTTTGTTTTTAATATTTGAGAACATTTTCAAGTTACGTGTTGGTCAATACAAGCACATAACACTTTCTTAATTTCTTTTTTGTACCTACTGAATGTCGTCTAAAATACTCCAATCTTTCTTTACAATAATTGAAATTTTCAAGTAAATATTCGTTTATTAAAAAATATTGTAATTGTAAGTTTAATCCAACATAAAAAAATAAAAAAAGCAATTTTACCAAAGAAAACACCAAAAAACACAAAGTTAAAAAATAAAAATAATAAAACAAAAAATACCATTGAAGAAAATAATATTCAAAAACTTGAATACAAAAAAATAAATCATTTTGATTACTAAAAATTGGCAAATAAATTATAATTGTTAATACGACAATTATTAAAATTGCAATATTTATTAATAGACATTTTTTAAATAATTTTTCTTATATTTAGTCGAACTTAAATTGTTTTAGCAAAAATGAGATCCACTAGAAAGTGCTTATAAAATTTAAATAAATAAAATAATACTAAATATACAAACTTCATAATGCCCCATAAGTATCAAACACAAAATTCAAAAAAAAAAAAATAATAATGTGATATACCAATTATTTATCACAAACAAACAAATTCACTGTCCAAAAATTAACAAAATCATAACGTATAGTGTCACTTTGGCAGCTTTATTAAAAATTGACTTCAACTGGGCGGTTCTTTCTATACGAACCTGGGTGAGGTCTACGTTATTTACCAGGCCGAAATCTAGAGTTTCAATGGCGGCTAGCGGCGTCCTATAGTCACGCATTACAAAGTGTTTGACACAGAAAAATAATAAATACACAAAATTACAAAAATAGATTTAAATGTTAAACAAAACTTGCAGACAAAACCGATACTAAATTCAAGAAGAAAAAAAACTAAGCTAGACAATTATTATTCCGTAAGCATGATTTTATTTAAAGAATAAATATTACAAAAAATACATTTAATTTTTTTGACATTACTTACTAAATATCATTAGTTTGACCAAGTTGGAAAAAGATGATTGCGTAAGACATAGACGTATGCAACAACTACAATAAGAAAATTATACTAATATAAGGTTTTTAATTTTTTTACTTACTGAAACGAGTAATCTATAGTCTACACTCTACACTTTACACGAACTGCAAGATAAGTAATTGCTTCACTTTTTGTACAATTTGTTATAAAAGTTAACAAAATCTTACAGTTTTTATTTCCCCAAAAATAAAAAGGTGCTGAAACAAGAGTTTCAAAGATACAAGTAGTCTAAAATTTTATTTTTACTACTTTTTAAAATTCTTAGGGCCGGTTTACAGAAAGTAACATTAACTTTAATTGCGTTTAAATAGTTAATTCTCAATTAAATGCCGAATTTGACCAATCAAACCCGAGGAAAGTCGATTTAATCACGAATTAAAAGTTAATCGCAATTAAATATTTAATTCGTTTTCTGTAAACTGACCCTTAATGTTAGAATGTTACAAATCGCAGCAATAATTTCTTGACCATTGCATGTAGCAATAGCTGTCATACTTACAAATGAAGCAACAAAAAAATCAAATTTTTAAAATATTACACAGATTGGCAGTAAACTAAAACATTTTTTAAAATTCAAATTAACTCTAAAAAGTAACTTACATGTATAATATAAAAAAAGATAAACTAAACACTAAAATAGCTAAAATTACAAGAATTGGCAGTATTTTTATTGTTATTTGATACATATCTTGATAATAACTGAAAAATTATTACAGTATAAGAAATACGACAAATTTTTTTAATGTATTAAGAACCTTTTCAAAATTACGTGTTCGTCAATACAAGCACATAGCACTTTTTTAAGTTTATTTTGATGATGACTATTATAATTAATAAAGTTTTGACCTAAATATTCATTTACTAAAGAATATTGTAATTGTAAGATTAACCCACCATAAATAAATACAAAAGACATCTTTATCAAAGAAAACAGAAACAAAGATAAAGTTAAATGGGCTGATTTCAAGTTGAGATAATACCGGTAGTATCGCAAATTTTAATACTTTTCCATGGCAACAACCAATCACAACAACAAATTTTATTAATTTTCCATGGAAACGAAGATACTACCGGTATTATCTCAACTTGAAATCAGCCCAATAAAATATAAATAATAAGGTATAAAATGCCATTAGCCAAAAATTTTTTTTTTAAATTTAAACACAAATAAAATGATCGTTTTGACTGCCAAAAACTGGCCAATGTAATATTATTGTTAATGCAACAATTATTAAAATAGTTAAAATAACAATATTGATTATTAAACACTTTTTTAATAATTTTACTTGAGTTTTGGTATTTATAACATCAAAAGACCAACAACTTTCATAATAAATTCCGCATAATCTTATAATATCTGAATTGTAAATGTCAAAATATGTTGTAGAAACTAGCTTAAAATCCAATTTTTGATTGTTGTAAAATGGATAATACCTTACCATTGCTGAATATGTAATCACTGAATTGTATTTAATCAAAAGATTTGAAGTAAAATTTTCAAAAAAATAATACAGTTCTAAACAATAAACACACAAATAAAATATAGCTACATAATTTCTGATAAATTTGGAAATTTTAGATTTACTAAATTCAAGAAAAACCTCTTGAACAATAATAAAACCATCTACAAATATAAGTTAGTTCCAAGAAAGTTATTTTCAATAAACTCACAATCAAAAAGACTCATTCTGAAATAAAAAACGTCTTCAAATAAGAAAAATCCGTCATAAACTAAAAAAGTTCAAGCTACGTGTCTTTAATGTTTATTGATTTTATTATTTTTGCATTATCTAAATAAACATTAATTAATTTATTGTAAAAATGATTTATATTAACAGACAAATGTTTTTTATAACTGAGTACATACATTTAAGGTTGAGAAACTACAACTGCTCTTCTACAGCTCCTGAAAACAAAAGAAAATAAAAATATAATATTTAAAAAGAATATCTGGAAGATAACAAAAACTTTATTTTAGGTTTTCTTTTTATGTTCCCTCATAAACTAGTTTATAAGTCAAAACCATAAAATTCTTCCAAATAAAGACAAACGTTACTCACAGAACTACTAATTCTATAATCTAGACGAACTTAGTTTGACCAAGTTGAAAAAAAATGATTGCATAAGACACAGACGTTTGCATTAACTGAAATAAAAAATTCCAAAATAATATAATGTTTAACAAACCTTTTCAGTAATGTATTTTTTTATACTCACAGAAACAAGTAATCTATAATCTATACGAATTCCAAGATAAGTCAGTGATTCACATTTTGTACAATTTATTACAAAAATCAACAAAGTTTTACAGTTTTCAATATTCCAAAAATAAAAAGGAGCAGAAACAAGAGTTTGAAAGATAGAATTTGTCTAAAATAAAATTTTTATTACTTTTAAAATGTAAATCTAATAAATGTTACAACCGCATCGATTATTTCTTGACCATTCCAGGTAACAATAGCTGTCATACTTACAAATGAAGCAACGAAAATGAGTGTTCGAATTTTTAAAATATTAGACATCGTATCTGCATACTAAAATATTTTCCTTAAAATGAAACTTTTAGAAATTTACTTACATGTACAATATAGAAGAAAGAAGAACTGAACATTAGAATAGCTGAAACTACAAGAAACGGCATTATTTTTATTACCAGGACAAACATATTTTGATAAAATCTGAAAAAAATATTGAAAAATACTTTTATTACCATTTTCAATTAATAGAGACCTTTTCAGAAAAACGTGTTGTTTAATACAACCACATAACACTTTTTTAATTTCTTTTTGATATTGAGTGTCCTCTAAAATACTCCAACTTTCCTCATTATAAATAAAATTTTGAAGCAAATATTCGTTTATTAAAGAATATTGCAATTGTAGATTTAACCCAGCATAAATAAATACAAAAAGCAATTTTATCAAAGGATACACCACCAAGGCAAAAGTTAGAAAATATAAGTAATAAGGCACAAAATACCATTGACCAAAATATTTTTCAAAAACTTGAATACAAAGAAATAAATCGTTTTGGCTGCCAAAAATTGGTAAATTAATTATTACTGCTAATAAGACAGTAATTAAAATGATAAAAATTGCAATATTTATTATTAGACATTTTTTTAATAATATTTTTTGTCTTTTCGTGTTTATGATATCAAAAGACCAAGAATTTTCAAAAAAATATGAAATTTTTTTAGAATATATTTATTGTAAGTTATGTCAGAATATATTGTGAATAATTGCTTAAAAAGTAATAAAAAATTATTAATTTGTAAAAAATTTATAACAATAGCTCACCACTGCTGAATATGTCATTATAGGACTATATCTAATCAAAAGATCAAAGCTAAAATTCTCGAACAAATAAAATAATTGTAAACAATAAACAATTGAATAAAATAAAGCAACGTAAATATTTAAAAGTCTCGTGATTTTGTATTTACTGAAATCCAAAAAAACTTTTTGAATAACAATAAAACGATCTAAAAAATTATAATATTTATTTTGACAAATTTATTTTCAATAAACCCACAATCAAAAGGACTCATTCTGAAACACTAGAAGCCTTCAAGCTAGATTTAGACTTGACCTGAATAAATTATACAAGAATAATTTAGATTACAGAAAATAACTTCTTTTGACGTATAATTTGATAACATTTTAGGTAAATAACATGACTAAATAGAATAATTTCACCTTCATTTTATTTATTAATAAACTCGTCTTTTATTTAACATCCTTCCTAGCCCCCTTAAAAAATAAATAAACGTTATAAAAGTAATTCCTTTCGTTTTATTGGGGATGGGAGTGTATCAATACTTATTATCAATATCAATATTTATTATTTATTATCAAAAGAAGTGTATCATTATTTATTAAATGTCATTAGGTTCTGACAATAAAAAACTCTTGCCTTTAAAACTTGAGTTACAAATGTTCATTTGAATTGTTGTCTTGTTGAGTTGTTTTATAATTTCAATTACAAGTTGCTCAAAAATGTTTGTCCACTTTCTTTGTCATTTCTATAAACCAAAAACAATAGAGACAATTTTTGTTCACCAAACTCATGTTTCTCTTTCGTAAATCCTCAAGTGAAGAAATAATAAACCAATAAACGTGCACAGAACTAATGTCATCCTGTCATGTGATACCGCTCGTACCCATACAATATCTTGTTGAGTCATTCTTAGCCAAAATGAATTTTATTTCTTTTCTACAGTCAAAATAGTTAAAAAATATTTTTCATATCTAATCGTTTCATAAGTTTAACAATCGACAATTTTTCTCTAGTTTTATAGGAAATGGGCAAGTATTTTTCTCCAAAGAACACTTCCTTCAGGCTGTTTACAGACGAAACAAATTTATAACAAAACACATTCCTTAAACTCAAAGCATTAGATTTGTCCAAACAATAATTCAGAACTAGTTTAGAACTGTAATGAGCATGCGCAATGTAGATTTAGGACAGCCAAAATGGTACTGCGCATGTGTATTCCAATTTTGAACCGTTCGGATTTGTTGTTAGAACAAACCTAAATATTTGTTTTTTTTAGAATGTAATTGAAATATTTTGTAAAAAGGCTATTTTGTAATGTATTTTTTTCGCTTTTAAACATTTTAAAAAAGATTTATGAATAAAATCGAAAAGTTGCTAGAATTTGTTAGGGCAGCAACAAGGGTTTTTAACAGTTTTTTAAATAAATTATTTTTCTATGTTAATTAGTGAAAAATGTAGCGTTTACGATTTAAAGCACTCTAGTCTTCAAGTTTTTCTTAAAATAAACAGTCCTTACCACTCTGAATAAACCTCAAAATGGCCGAACACAATGTACCAAGCGCAAACTGGTCAAGTATTCTCCCTGTTGTTTGTCTCTGGAATTTTCAAGTCATGCGTCAGGTTCAATGACCACAAAATCACATTAAATCGCAAAATTACGTTCCAAACTTTATTCCAGTTAAGAATCGAACACTCAAAATATAAAATTCCCGACAAATTGAACCAAATTTAGTAAAAAAATACCACTTTTATTAGCAGAAACTCCGAGCGTTTTTCACTCCGAATGCACGAACTTCGCGGCGGTTGGATACTACTGCCAACGTCTTTCAGCAAATTCCCTAGTAATTAATTCTAAAATTACAATAAAACTATTTAATAAATAGATTTGTCGATATAGTCAAACATCAAGAATTTAATTTATTAACTAGCAAGTTTTCTGTGTGATTCGAAAATTAATTATTAGAAGATTTGCGAAATGAAGTTGGCAGCAGTGCGCAACCGGTGTGAAGTTCGTGCGTTTTGGGTGAAAAAAGTTGTGTCTTTTTAACTAAAAAAAAGTATTTTTTATAAAATCTGCTCCAATTTCTCAGAAATTTGGTGTTTTAAGTGTCGGGTTTTTGACTAGAATTAAATTCGGAATGTAATTTTGCAATTTAATGTCATTTTTTTCGATTTATAATTTTTGGTTGGGTCGTTGAACTTGTCGTATCGCTTTGGAATTCGTGCGAATTTAAATAATGTCTGACATTTTATTAATAAGTTTGTTATAATAAACTAGTTACTACTAAATTAAGGAAGTTTTAACAAAAAGTGAAGTTTGTCGTTGTTTAACTTTACCGGAATTTTTCGATGACCTTGCGCCCTCTAACGGTGAGTAGTAAGAACAATTTTTGCGGGAAATTCAAATGTAATAATTATAATAATGTTAAATTATTGTGAAAATATATGAAACAGTTTATAAAGAAAGTAATTTACTTATTTCTTTAATAGAATACCATCTACTAGTACTGATTATAATAATTCCTAAATAAAATAACAACTTTAAACAAATAAAGACTTTTAAAAAACGATTATATAAAAAGTAATTTGTGCTTTTTTAAGGGCTTAAAAACAAGCAGGGCAAATCAACAAAAGTGAAATTTTCTGAGAAATAAATTAAGAATTTTTTTTAATGTCGATCCGTGGACTTCACACTTTAATTTTAATATTATCCGAAAAAAGTAGTTTTAAGCTTCTTTATGCACCAAATTTCATAACAATCGGTTGAGCGGTTTTAGGGACATTTCAAAATGGTTTTTTTATATCAAACTTTGAAGGCTCATTTTGTTGTTACTCTAGATAAAAAAATCATTTAGTTACTTGGTACATAAAACTATTATGTCTAAAGGGCATAATCAAAAGCATTATGGCACAAGAGAATGTTTAAAGTCCGACCTACAACTAAGAGTTTTTAATTACCTGAAGACCATTAGTGACGAGTTTAAACCGTTTTAGGGTAAAGATTAATTATTGTAGATTCTTAAATAATAGAATATATATTGTACCAACAATTTTTTAAATGTAATTAACAAAAATTAAATCACAAAAATTTTTTAGATTTATTTTCGAAACTCCCAGCATTTCAGTTTTTATTCAAACTTAATTCCTTGCGCCAAGGGCAATTCTTTAGAGTGGTTAATTGTTATAGTAGACCTTCTCATATATTGTTTCCAAGCATCACTACCAGATTCCCGTCCACCTCCTGTATGTTTTTCTCCACCAAATGCTCCTCCAATTTCAGCACCAGAAGTTGGAATATTAACATTTACAATTCCGCAATCTGATCCTTTAGGTCCAATCCACTAAAAAAAGAGTTAACTATATATTCACCTTTTAAAAAGAAATGTATACCTTAAAAATACTTTCAATGTTTTGGGTGAAAATACTTGACGATAGACCTTGAGGAACTTCATTGTTCCAAGAAATTGCTTCATCAACACTTCCAGCTTTTAAAACATACACTATTGGTGCAAAACATTCGTTATGGATTAAGGAACTGTCGTGTTTGAGACCTGTGACTATAGTAGGTTGAACAAAGAAACCATTACCTTCTATTTTCTGAAAGTAATTAATTAAACAAATATATAAAAATATTGCTTTACTTACTTTGCCACCAAATTCAATTATTCCTCCTTGTTTTTTAATTTCAGCAATAGTTTTTTCATATTTTTCCAAAGATACCTTACTATGAAGAGGACCAATAAGTGTTTTTTCATCTAAAGCATCACCAATACGGTGTAATACTTGCTCGTAAGCTTTTTTCAGTCTTTGAAGAACCTCGTCATACACCTAGAAAACACCATTCATTACATTTTTTTCTAAAATCCAAAAATAATTTTTTCGTACTTTCTTATGTAAAATTAACCTCCTTGTAGTCGTACATCTTTGACCAGCTGTTCCAACACAAGCAAACAAAGTTGCTTGTACAACCATGTTTAAATCAGCATCATCTGCTACAATTAGAGCATTATTTCCTCCTAATTCTAGCAAATGTTTGCCAAATCTTTTTTGCACTTCAACTCCAACCTAAAAACACTATTTACATTCAGAAAACTAAAAAGAAATTTTACTTTTTGACCAATCTCTGAACTACCAGTAAACGACAACAATTTAATCCGGTCATCTGCAGCCATAGCTTTACCAACGTCAGCTCCTCCACAACATAAAGTAGCAATAGCTCCAGGTAAATTGTTCTTTTCAAGGACTTCTGATACAATTTTTGTTGTTGCAACTGATACTAGAGGAGTTGTTTCGGCTCCTTTCCATAGAACAGTGTCTCCACACACCATAGCAATAGCACTGTTCCACCCATAAACGGCAATAGGGAAGTTGAAAGCTGATATTACTCCAATTACTCCCAAAGGATTCCACTTTTCCATCAGAACGTGTCCTGGACGTTCTGAAGGATAAATTGCGCCTGCTAATGTACGCGAAAGACCAACAGCATAGTCGCAGATATCGACGTATTCTTGGACTTCGCCGATACCCTCCGGAAGAATTTTTCCTGAAGTTATACAAATTTTTTTCAAAATTATGTACTGTCCCTTAACAAAGACGTAAATCTGGTTTTCCTGTCCTAAAATAGTGGACAGAAGAGTCAGATTTGCGTGTTTTTTAGCGGATTTCTTTCGTGAACCAGACCATTTGAAGACCATTTGAAGGTCCCGAATCCGTCGCTGAATAGAGAAACAATACGCGAACCGAGTAAAATTAACGTCAGTAAAATATAGGATGAAAATGGTCAGAGACAAAGGATAATTCCCTCAGCTGCAACAAGAACAAAGGAAAAGCAGAATTTGTCAAATTTTGTCGATTAACAGCAAAACGGGACCAGCAAAGTCAGATAACTGGATATTTTTCTTCTTTAAATTATTTATTTGAGCTTTTAATCCAATTATTTATTCCAACTGTACTTGTTAGTCTGAGTTCGTCTGCTCTACTATTTGTTTCAACGACCTTCAGCTTGGTTAATCTTTTCATTTGTACCTGAGCTCTCAGCTCAATTGGTTACTTCATTTTTGATTGCAGTACTGTGTTGATCAGAATCAGTTAATCAGAAAAAAACTAACCCATTTCCACTGAAACTAATTGTCCTAACGGTTGTAGTTTGTTCCTTAGGGCATCACCAATTTGGCGAACAATTTCTCCACGTCTTGGTGCCGGTAGGTCAGCCCAAATGTTCCAAGCCGTCTGAGATGCTTTAATACAAGAATTGTAGTCTTCAACATTTCCTTGTCGTACTTCTGCTATGACTTTTCCATTACTTGGACAAATTGATTGAACCAACTTTAAAAAAGTTGAGATAATTATGATGTAATTTATATAGTGATATTAATTACTTCACCAGATCCTTTCCAAGATCCGTCATAAACACCAAAATTGGTTGCTTTAAGTCCTAATTCTTTCAAAAAAGAATATTTTGGATCATTTATTAAGTATTCAGCTGCAGACGTTGACATTTTATGTACACTAACTAATCTTTTACACACTGAAAATAATTGAACCGGCACTAATCTTCCTGAGAAGAGTGTCATACTTGAAAGGAGGTTCGTTTGTAACTGAGTGATAAGTTTGTTATCAGTGTAATACCCTGGGTCAACAATTTTTATTCTTGAACAAATAACTAAAATGTTATTTTTCCACTTCGATTATTTCGTAAATAAGATAACTTATTACAAAAATAAGAAAACACTTGACTTTTATCAAGAGATGTTGTGAAGTAATAGATAAATCGCTAATCCAGCTTCTAAATTTTAAAATCACTGTAAAAGTAAATTAAATTTTTTGATTATTTCTCTTGCGACTAGACGCCAGGCGATTTTATCATTTTTTCTTTTAGGGTTTTATAATCTGCAAAGCCTATGCTAAGACATAGACATAGACGCGTTAGGTCTGAAATTACATTATCAGCCTTAGCAAAAAATAGAAAATTTTATCAAAAGGGTCAGAGTTTGCCAGCACATTTGCGGCAGCCGTTTGGCCGTCATCAGATTTCATAACTATATTTAACTAATAATAACGATAAAAAAATTTGTGCAACCGTTCGCGAAATAGTTGTTTTACAGGCTTTATATCGCAGCTATAAAAAATAATTTTAAAAATTAAAATCAGTTAAAGAAGAAGAGAAATCACTAATAATCACGCCTAAAAATATTTATTCATATATCAAGGGCACTATAGAGTTGTTTATTACCTCTAAGTGCATGAAATTTAAAGACCGAAGGCTCTCGGACCGAAATTTTATATCGGCCAAGGGCTATAAACATCAAGTAAAGCCTTTGGTGCATAGAGATTTAATTTTTCACTTCAAATATCATATTCAAGTAAACTAATATTTTTGAATAAAGTTTTATAACAATTGGCAGATTTCAGATAGAAATGGATACAACTTATTACTGAAACATTCAGGTGTCTATTCAAATGTTTTAATTACATTGTTTTATTTGTAAAAAAAAATATTATTATAAATAAAAATTAATGCAATATAAGCTGGCGTTATGCGAAGCCTTCGATAGTAATCTTGAATGTAGTAGCAATTTTGACGTCACAAACGTGGTCAAAACTGTAAAATATAAAAAGTACAATTTTTTTAATTAAAATGGTTTCAAAACGAATAAATAATACGGTGATATAGAAGATTGAATAATGATTGTATTTAAAAAAATATTGTTATAACTTTCAATACACAAAAAGTTCTTTTTTGTGTGTATTAATTACACAAAAATTAAATAACACATTTTTAAGTTTTATTATTTTCAGTTTTAATTGCTACCTGAGGATGACAACTTTGTTGTCGAAACAAGCATCGTGTTAAGTATAGCACGTTGTGTTAGTGGGTGTTTTACGTTTCATTCGACACACCAAGAAGATGCAACAAGAAGATTAGTTTTCTTTCTATTTCAGATTTAACAATAGTCATTTATGTATTGGAGGCATAATCAAAGGCATTATGGCATAGGGAATGTCAAAAGCTTTACTACAAGAAGTGCATACGGCCTCAAGGTTCATATAAAGGGTTTTTCAATAAGGATGGGTTGATGTTAAAATGGAATAAAACAAGCTGTGTGTGAGGTATTACAAAAATCTTTTTTTTTATATGAAAGGTCCATGTATGCCTTTATATATGAAAAATAACATCGTTCAAATGTCCGCCGCGGCTTCTAACTGTGGCACAGATCCGAGTGGACCAATTTTGAATAACTGTGTCGCATAGATCGGGCTGAATTTGAGCGATGGCATTGATTATGTTGACTTTAAGAGCATCGGTCGATTGCGGCTGATTGGTATAGACCTGCGATTTGAGAAAACCCCACAAGAAAAAATCTAGCGGGGTCAAATCGCACGATCTTGGTGGCCAAGTCACGTTACCTTTGCAAGAAATATTCTTCTAAACGGTTCGAAGCTCAGTCAGCGAACAAACGGCGTTGTCTATGGTCATTAACTTTAAGATCCTGAGTTAATTCGATTTTGTACGGGTGTAGTTAATCCTAAATCCTGATGCAAAATTCGCCAAACTGATGTCTGCGAAAGGCCGAGTTCTTGTGCACGACCAAGAATTGACTGCCTCTGGATTTGCTGTATACTTTCACGTACGGCAGCAACATTTTCGGCCGATCTAGCATTTCTTTGACGACGGGGTGTTGGCTGATTGCTTACCAACTCTGTTGTTTCAAATTTGGTCACCACACAATGAAGAGTCAATTTTGAAAGGTGGTTTCCATAAAATGGGCACAACGAGTGCAATGTTCGAACTAACGAACAGTCATTTTGATAATAAAGTTTTATCATTTGGACGTGTTGCTCAATTGTGTAATTTGCCATGGTAATTTGGCATCAGTGACTGAACAATAAACACCAGATTACGCAGACACTACCAAAAAAACATAGCCGCCACAAGGTGCCAACATCAACCCATCCTTATTGAAAAACCTTTTACTATTTTTCTAAACGAGTCAAAAAATAAGAGAGCATTAATCTGCTTACGGCTCGCGTTAACCGCCCTAGGAATAGTAAGTAGCGTCGTTTCTTTGGCAATGATTCCACGGGCAGTAAAAATCACTTTAAAGGACAAATGATTGATAACTAATCGCTAAGTGTTATGCAATTTAACTCTACAACAGTTTCCTATTATTTTGTATAAGATAAATGAAAATAAAACAAACTGTTGTGCTTTAGTGAACATAGTGGCTGACGAATCTTTAATAAGATAAAGATAGATGTAAGTAACAAACAACACAAGAATAGTGTTAGTCGATCCTTGATAAACAATGTTGCTAAACTGTATCATTTTCCTTTCACTTTTTTTATTAATATTATATATAATAAACCGGTTAACTTGCGGAATCACAAGAAGTTCAGCATGTCTTGTTGGAAAAACAGCTATTGTAACCGGTGCAAATTCTGGTAAGTCAGCACTTAGGACTGCTGACTAGTAACTTTTTTTAATTCGTAATTTAGGTTTGGGTTTCCAAACAACTTTAAATTTGGCATCAAGAGGATGTAAAGTTATAATGGCTGATATAAACGATATGGAAGAAACAAAACAACAAATAATCAACATTACAAATAACTCTAATATTATTACTAAATACGTTGATTTGTCTTCATTCAAATCAGTTCGAGAATTTGCTACAGACATTCAAGCAACTGTCAAGGAATTACACATTTTAGTAAATAATGGTGGAATTGGAGTGTCGTCTGAAAATAAAACTATTGATGGTTATAATCCAGTCATGCAAATTAACTATTTTAGCCATTTTTTGCTAACACACCTACTTATAGGTACTTATAATAATTTGATTTATCCAAATAAATATATTTATTCAGTAACATTAGAAGTGTTACACCCAAAAGAAATAATTTTTTGGCAAAGTGGTAGACTTTCATCAAGAATGAAACTATGAAGTATGTGTTGTATGGCGACCCCATAACTGAGTTAGCCTTACTTCCTCTCCGACGACCATCATGTATGCTTAGGCAGAATCGCAATTCTATTCAGCCTCCCAAACCTGCCGTTCTCTGTACCAATCCAAACATTAAAGACGGTCTAAAAGAAGTACTAACCGTGGACAGAAACATTATAACGTTCGCATACGATCAAGTCGACCATCTTCTTCAAACTATTGGTCACCGAGTTGTCGCGTAGTAGCAAAAGGTCTCGAAGCGCTAGTTGTCTGAACCGCGTGTCTTGTCGCTCTGTGGTACGCCTCGGTTGACCTGTTGGTCTGTTTTCTGTTGCTTTACCCGCTTCTGTCCACAACCGAAGCACTGCGGGCAGTTTTGCGAATATTTTAGGACAAATCAACTTCTCGAAAGGCTACAATTCTATCTCTGTCAAAATCGCTAAGATCTTGATATCGTTGATGCCTTGGGAGTGGAGGCATTTTGTTACCCTTAAAACAAGTAGTCGGAGACACAACTGCAAACACTTCTACTTATCAGCTGTGATAAGTCTTTGTCTTAACAAAAACTCAGAGGTTAAACTTTTTTGCAAGAACTGTCAAAGATAAATCGTTTGTCCAAAAAATCACTTCAAAAGATTGTTCCTTCTGGGTGTAACACTTCTAATGTCACTGACTATATTAAAATTTTATAGATTTGCTCAAACGATCTGCTCCAAGTCGCATTGTTTTTACAAGCTGTATTATGGCGTTTTTTAATAATTTATCAGTGAAAAAATTATCTGAAACTCCAGATACAGATTTTGTTCTGCAAAAAGGGTTTCTTTATGGTAATTCAAAATTAGGCTTACTGATAGTGTCTGATATTTTTGCCGAAAAGCTTAAAGGCACTGGGGTTACATCTAACAGCGTTCATCCAGGAGTTGTTGCCACTTCAATATGGGCGAAATCGTTTTTGATATACAAAAATATTATTTATCGGATTGCGGTAGAAGTGGGTGCTCCAATAATTGCTAAAGTAAGTAGAGTTTTATCTGTTCCTAATAGTCATTTATTATGCTATAAAAACTCTCTGAGCTTCATTAGAGGTACAGTCTTACTCAGAGAGATACAGTTGGTTCTTATTGGTTTAGTGTTAAATGAAACGTACTTCGCAAGTATTTTAGGATCCTTGGGAAGGTTCCCAAACTTTAGTGCATGTGGCGGTTGCTAAAGAATTGGAAAATATCAGTGGAAAATATTTTTGGGATTGTATTCCATTTGTTAAACCTTGGTGTGCGTATAAAAAAGGTTGGTGTAAGAAAATTTGGGAGGCAACGGAAAAAATTGTTAATTTAGCACCACATGAACAGTTGTTATAGGAAAAATATTTATCAGTGTAATAAAGAAATTAAAACAGTTTTTTAAATATTGTTTATTAGTAATGATGGTTTATTAGTAATAAATTATTGCAGTATTATTTGAATTTCACCACATCATCCCATAGCCCAATTGTTGGTCGTATTTTTTTCTGGAACCTGGTCTGTGCTTCTCTTCAAATCCTTCACCAGTTAGAGGATTACGTTTCACGAATGTGGAAGCAACCATTGGATCTCCAGCGACGGAATCTAAAGTAGAATCCAAATTATCACTAAAATCTTTCATTTCAACTGATTCAGATGTTTCATCAATGGTAGTTTGCTTAGATGGAATATTAGTTTCTTTATCTTCCAAAGCTGCATCATTCGTTAAATTTTGACGTTTAGTATGCTTCTTCGAAAAACTCGAACCGTTGGTACAATGTAATTCACTTCCGTCATTTTCACCAGGTTTAGGAGGTTTCAAACAAAATATATCGCTGTTATTGTGACTCATTTCGTTAAATTTTATAAGTATTTTACTTTGATTTAGGGAACACAAAAAATTTTGATTTCAAGTAATTAATGTCAAATTTATGTCATAAGCCAACGTTACTACCGAGGGCACATTTAGAAAGGTAGTGGGGAAAGGAAGTTTGGTGCTGAATCTCTCAATGAAACGTGGATTAAATCAGCTGTAGCACATAATCAGCAACTAACCCAAATATTACTTAAAATTTTTGTAAAAATTACCTTTTTGGCCGAACCACTATACAAAGGCGCTAAAATAATTATAAAACATATTTTCGTCCTACGAAACATAAGAAATGCATATAGTTCCTCTTTTTCTTCCTGTCTTCGTTTTTCTTGTTCTTCTTGTCGTTGTTTTTCCAATTCTTCCAGATTTCTCTATTCGAGTCGTCGTTTTTCTTGTTCTTTCTCTTCTTGTCATTTTTCTTCTTTTCTTAGAATGTTCTTTTAATCCTCTAGTAGTCGTTTTTCCATTTCTTCTAGAATTTACTGTTACTCTTCTCTTGCTTCGAGTCGCTGTTTTTCATCTTTTTGTTCAAGTTTTTCGAAGAATAAACGAATTTATACTTCAATTATATATTTTTATACTTCAGAGCAATATACCGCCATTTTTTTTATGAAGATGAAAAGAAACAACCTTTACTTAAATGTTATAGTAGGTTTATTCAATAATAAGAATGTCACTTAAACAACAAATAAAGAAATCCTATCATATGTGAGTCATCCTCATAGACGCGTTTAATAAGAATTGTTAAGATTTTTATATTTCATAAAAATGCAATGAGCGTTTTTCAAAAAAGTATATACGCAATATTAAGTATGTACTATAATAATACTTGTATAACTTGAAACTAAATTGAAATAGTTTGAACTGTGTCATCATTTGCTACAATCATTGTATCGCGTCGCATTCCAAGCTCTTCCTGATTTTCGGACATCATCTGCAAAGTGTTTTCGAGTCTACTCATCGCCAAGTTTCGTATCTTCGTGGTGAGATCAGGGAAAGGCTGTATTGCTTCTTGGAAATCTTTTCTACTCAATTTAAACAGTTCACATTCTTTTACTGCAACGACCGTAGCAACTCGAGGTGCATTAATCACTAAAGCAATTTCGCCAAAATGACTACCATCCTCCAAATGACAAATCTGGGAAAAAAACTGTTATTGAGGTAAGAAATAGTAGTTTAGAAGCGGACTTCCTTGCCGTTTCCTGTATAAACAGCTACTGATCCCATATAAATAAAATACATGGCATGTCCAGGGTAACCAGCCAAAACGATAACGTCACTCGGTAGATAAATTTCTGAACGCAATTTTGTTACAATTCGCAAAAGGACATGAGTGGGTAGGTCTTTGAAAAATTCAACTTTTTCCACCATTTTTTGGCATCTGTGTACCAAAATTTCTTGTTTCAGAAGAGAAGATAAATTATTCAGAACATCTTCTTCGCGAAAAATATGCTTTTGAAATTTAAATTCAACATACTTTACAATTCTGTTTTTTAATTGTAAGGGTAATTCCTTGTATTTCATGTATTCTTCAATCTCTTTAATGAGATTATTATATTTGTTTTTGGAAGTGGAGAGTTTTTGCATAAATTGCATCACTTTTGCTGTAAACAGAGTTGTGAATTGTTGTGTGGAAATTAAGGTATACTTTTTGGTACCCAAAATTACGATATTAATTATAGTTCCTATTGCTATGCAAACAATTTGACAAATCATCATGGATTTATTATTATTTGCATTAAAAGTAATACCAACAACCATGAAAAGTCTTACTACTGAAAAAGTACCAACTAACATTCCAAAACCTTGAATGCTGTATTCGTCAGTTTGTTGCATTCTAACAGCCAGAAACATGAAAGTGGTAGCCCAAATAATGACAATCAACAACCATAAGATAAAACATATCAGTTTCATTTTATCTTCCAAAAATTTAATTCTCTACAGATTCTCATTAAACAGAATTATGATATAATTATACAAACCTCGCTCATTTTGTACAAATATTTCGTTAAAGTGGGCATTCGAACTATTTTTAATAACCAAACCAATTTGATCAAGTTGCGCTGTTTCTGTCTCGTAAGATATAGGTAGTAGTGAACTGGTAAAGAAGAAACTACATCGAAGACAAAATAACTTAAAATATATCTCTTTGCAATATGTTTAAAGTCCAGTACAATACTCTGTTTCTTGATGTCATAAAATCCAGTTGAAAAAGAAATTATTACATCAATGTAACAAGCTACATCGAGAAAAAGCTTAAAAAAATTCAAAAAGTGAGATGATTTTTCTGTTGCAATCATAACTGGTGTCATAAAAAGAACAAATAAAAATACAGGAATCATAATCATTTCCCACACAAAACGTGCTTGGCTAAAGGGATGTATAATATTGGGGTGTTTCTCAAAATGGTGAACTTCTTCAGCATACATTTCTGCTGTTGATTTGAGGAATCTTTTGCTTTCCGGGTTAAAACGGCTCACGGTTTTCCATGTCCAGATTCGACGTCGCAGTAACACAAAACAGCCAGTATCGATGCGGTAGTGTAGATTTTCTCCTTGAATCGGCAGTCCACAATCATGGTCTTTGACTCTTCTTATTGTGCTCGGCAATACGTATTTTTTCATCCTAAAATTTTTTATGACACTATTTGTGACACTTGTGATTATGAATTTTCGGTTGCTTGAATGGTTACCATAATAAATGTTTTTCATGCGCCTTTGTTGTTCATGAGTTCCGGCCAAAATATTGTTACGAACAATTCGAAATAACAGTAAGAAAAAGAAAGTTTCGAGTAAATGGTTTGAGAAAATACCAGAAAGATATCGCATCGTAGTCTCACGTAGCGTGATATTTCACGACACCATTGTTAGTCACGTTAGCCCATGGACTGATCGGAAAATGTGATGTCATCGTTTGCTGAAGTCAAATTTGACATCAACAAAATGGGGACCACTTCTTGTTCTCCGGCACACAATGAAAATATATTTAAGTAAACATCCAAAATTATAATCCAAGGTAAGAGGATTCGGAAACCTATAAACTTACTTACCTGATAAGTATATATATAGATAATTAATTAGGTTTAAAGAAGTGAAAATTAAAGAGCCCGAAATGTCACCAGCAGATAATTTTTTTTATTTATTTACATAGAAAAATTGGAACAAAAGGGTATTGAAAATCAGAAATTATTTTATAGAGCATTAAAAAATATGAGGCAAGGCAAGAAGAAAGTAACAATAAACATTAAGGACAGTATGGGGAATTTGTTAACGGAAGAAATGGAAGTAATGTGCAGATGGAAAAAATAACTCCAAGAATTGTTACATACTGACGAGTTTAACATTGAAACCAAAAATCAAAGCCTCAGAAAATACAAAGAACATCAAAATGCCTGTATAACAATGGAAGAGCTACAAAATGCTATAAAATCTCTCAAAAATGGAAAGTCGCCAGGAGAAGATAAAATAACAAGTGAAATGCTAAAAGATATGACAAAAAAAGCCGCTGAAGAATTGTTAAGATTGTTTAATAAAATATGGAAATGCGAACAAATACCAAAGGATTGGGAAGTAGGGCTCATTCTGCCGATATATAAAAAAAAACAAAAATACATGTAAAAACTATCGGAGTATAACTTTGACGTGTGTAACTTTGAAGGTCTTTGAAAAAATAGTAGATGGAAGATAAGAACAAAATTAGAAGAAAGTTTTGATGAGGCACAGAGTGGTTTTGGAAAGGGAAGGAGTACGCAAAACCATATTTTTACTGTGAAACAAATAATAGACAAAACTATTATTGAAAAAAAAAACTGTAGCTTTTGCTTTTATTGATCTAGAGAAAGCTTTTGATGAAGTACCTAGAAAAAAAAATATGGGAAATTTTAGAAGCAAGTATAATTGTATAAGAGATGTACAAATTATGTAATATGTAAAAATAAGAAATCTGATAAATTCGACAACTGATGGACTAAGGCAGGGAGGAGGTTTAAGCCTTTTGCTGTTTATTGCCTTTATGGATGAGATAATAAAGAAGTGTTCTAGTGTATCCAAAAAACTAGCTGTGGGTTATAAGAATCTGAAGACAGTAAAAATTTCTGATGGAGCGTTTGCTGATGACATCGCCTTAATCGCAAGAAATACTAGGGATTTGCAAAGTAACATAACCTATTAGTACGAGAATCTAAAAGAGTATGAAATGAATATGAACCGGAGTAAAACCAAAATTTTGACAGTCGGTAGGCAGGAACAGAATGTGGAAATAAACGGATGTGAGATTGAAAGAGTACATGTTTTTCAATATTTAGGAATTTTACTACAGAGCGATGGAGGACAGGAAGCTGAAATAAATAGTAGAGTAGACAAAGCTGTCAGATGATTCTATGCAATAAGTAACAAATTTTTAAGAAAAAAATAAGTATCAAAGAAAACTAAAATGAACATATTTAAAACAATATTTAGACCAACTTTAACTTATGCCTGCGAAACGTGGGTATTAAGTAGAAGAATGACAAGTAAGATACAGGCTATGGAAATGAAATGCCTTATAAAAGTAAAAGGAGTAACAAGAAAAGACAGAATAAGAAATACAGAAATAAGAGAAGAGTTAGAAATTAACTCAGTGATAGACATCATAGAAGAGCAACAGTTGAGCTGGTGGGAGCACCTCCACAGACAACAGAAAAGCGAAACAAATATGGCAGGCCAGACACAGGAAAAAAAGAAGCAGGGGAGACCAAGAAAAACATGGGAAGATCAAATAGAAAAAAAATTTGTTCAAAGAAGAATAACAAAAGAAGAAGCAAAGAACATGGCTAAAGATAGGAAAATATGGCCCCAATTTATTCACAACTAAATAAATTATTGTAATTATGATTGAAATTGAAAGTTAAAATAATAATGATGAACAAGCTACTGTTGCTGACAATAATTGTTTCGCAGAGACCAAGTTGTAAGACACGAGATTGCACAAATTATTCTTCAACAAGAATTATAATTAGACAAACAACTGATTCTTTTGGCAACAGCAAAAAACTGACTTTTTTAAATAATTTAATTTAAATATTTAAAGACTTTAAAGTTGCTCTTCTTCTATGTAAAAAAGAGCAGGTGTGGTTGCTCCAATTTTTTTCATTTTTTCTAAATAAATAGTTTCTTTGTATTATTGTGGTTTTCAGCTGTTCCAATAAAACTAATCGTTGAAGTTCAGCGTTTGTTCATGATAATGTTTAAATCGTTTCATGATTTTTTAGTTTATTTTTGTAAATTAAAATCTTCTATTATTATATTATTCATTTCTGCAAAAGCAATTTCTTTAGAGTCTCCCGATATGACGTGGTTCTCATTACTATATTTCTTATTTGTTCTGTTTATATCAATAATTTTATTTTTCACAATTTTAGGTTTTCCAAAAGTAAGAGCACCTGCATAAACATTTTTAAATTTTGTTACCTACCTAGTGCTTGTGTTAATTTACCTGATATTTTATTCATTTTATATGATATTCTTGCAATTTTATTTTTTTTTATTTCCGGTTTTATTTTTATCAGTCTTACGCTTTAATCTCGCTTTCATATATATTTTTTATAGTTGTTGAGCGGTAAAACCCTTCTCGGTATCTTTAGCGAATTTATTTGCTAATTGCATCAGAGCTTTATTCTTTTTTTCTTTAATTTCGAGAAGCTGGGGTTTGAATAATATAACCGGAAATTCTTTTAATGCTCTAATTACTTCAATTTTTATTCATCCTGGCTAATATTTTGTCCGGAACTCATGAACAACGAAGACGCATTAGTCTGAAAAACATTTATTATGGTAACCATAAAAGCAACCAAAAATTCGTAATCACAAGTGTCACAAACAGTGTCATAAAAAAATTTAAACATGAGAAAATACGTAATGCCGAGCACAGTAAGAGCAGTAAAAGACCATGATTGTGGACTACCGATTCAAGGAGAAAACCTACAATAAGGGCTGGTGTGTGTTGCTGCGACGTCGATTGTGGATATGGAAAACCGTGAGCCGTTTCAGCCCAGAAAGCAAAAGAATCCTCAAATCGACAGCAGAAATGTATGCCGAAGAAGTTCACCATTTTGAGAAACACCCCAATATTATACATCCCTTTAGCCAAGCACGTTTTGTGTGGGAAATGTTTATGATTCCAGTATTTTTATCAATGTTTGTCATGATACCAATTATGATAGCCACGTACTATTCCTCTCCATTTTTGAATTTTTTTAAGCTCTTCCTCGACGTGGTATGTTATATTGATGTATTAGCTTCTTTTTCTACTGGTTTTTACCAGGTTTAGGAGGTTTCAAACAAAATATATCGCTGTTATTGTGACTCATTTTGTTCAATTTTATAAGTATTTTACTTTGATTTAGGGAACACAAAATTTTTTGATTTCAAGTAATTAATGTCAAATTTATGTCATAAGCCAACGTTACTACCAAGGGCAGATATAAAAAGGTAGTGGGGAGGAGCTTGGTGCTAAAACTCTCCCTAATTACACTTTATTGCAGAATAATCAGAAACTAACCCAAACATTATTTAAAATTTTTGTAAAAATTAACTTTAAACATATTTTCGTCCTACGAAACATCAGAAATGCATAGCTCCCTCTTTTCTTCATGTCTTCGTTTTGATTGTTCTTCTTGTCGTCGTTTTTCCAATTCTTACAGAATTTTCCGTTGTTCTTCTTTCTCTTCAAGTCTTCGTTTTTCTTGTTCTTTCTCTTCTTGTCATTTTTCTTCTTTTCTTAGAATATTCTTTAAATCTTCTAGTAGTCGTTTTTCCATTTCTTCTAGAATTCACTGTTGCTCTTCTCTTACTTCGAGTCGCCGTTTTTCATCTTTTTGTTCAAGTTTTTCGAAGAATAAACGAATTTATTTTTCAATTATATATTTTCAACTGACTCCTCGTAGTCGGCTAATTATTATTTTTATACTTCAGAGCAATATACCGCTATTTTTTTTATGAAGGTGAAAAGAAACAACTTTTACTTTCGAGTAAATTTTATAGTGGGTTTATTCAATAATAAGAATGTGATTTAAACAACAAATAAAGGAATCCTATTATACTCGTATGTCAGTCGTCCTCATAGGCGCCTTTAATAATAATTATTAAGATTTTTATATTTCATAAAAATGCATTGAACGATTTTCAAAAAAATATTTAGACTATATTAAGTATTTAATATAATTATAATTGTATAACTTGAAACTAAATTGAAATAGTTTGAACTGTGTCTTCATCTGCTACAATCATGGTATCGCGTCGCATTCTAAGCTCTTCCTGATTTTCGGACATCATCTGTAAAGTGCTTTCGAGTCTACTCATCGCCAAGTTTCGTATCTTTGTGGTGAGGTCAGGGAAAGGCTGTATTGCTTTTTGAAAATCTTTTCTATCGGTATATTCCGTTTAATTAATTGTTAAAGGCACTTAGCTTTAACAGAGTGCTGCGATGTGTCTTGTTGACGAGTTGGTGCACGACTGTCTGAAACACAAAGAAAAGACGATAAATTGACAAAAAAATAATAACAAAAAGTGCGTTACGTAATCAGAGTAACATCAGAAGATTTTTTGTCTAATATGTTTAATAAATGAATCATAGTATTACAAAAATTATGTAAATTACTAAAAAAATGCGCTTAATTTTTTTTATTTGTCTACTTCAAGAATATCTGAATTTTAGATGCATAAGTACGACCGAAATGTTTTTACATGTTTGTACATTTTTTATTCGATTATTGTAGAAATAATGAAGACCTAGGTATACACATACAATTCAAATATGTTTACTTTAAAAAGCATATATACACCAATTATAAATGTCCAATATAATCAAGTAACTTCTAACTAAACAGAAATAGTTTCAACTGTTGTTTCGTCATCTACTACATTTATTGTATCGTGTCGCATTCTAAGCTCTTCCTGATTTTCGGACATCATCTGTAAAGTGCTTTCAAGTCGACTCATCGCCAAATTTCGTATCTTCGTGGTAAGGTCAGGGAAAGGCTGTATTGCTTCTTGGAAATCTTTTCTACTCAATTTAAAGAGTTCACATTCTTTTACTGCAATGACTGTAGCAACTCGAGGTGCATTAATCACTAAAGCAATTTCGCCAAAATGACTACCATCCTCCAAATGACAAATCTGGGAAAAAACTGTTATTGAGGTAGAAATAGTAGTTTAGAAGCAGACTTCCTTGCCGTTTCCTGTATAAACAGCTACTGATCCCATATAAATAAAATACATGGCATGTCCAGGGTAACCAGCCAAAACGATAACGTCACTCGGTAGATAAATTTCTGAACGCAATTTTGTTACAATTCGCAAAAGGACATGAGTGGGTAGGTCTTTGAAAAATTCAACTTTTTCCACCATTTTTTGGCATCTGTGTACCAAAATTTCTTGTTTCAGAAGAGAAGATAAATTATTCAGAACATCTTCTTCGCGAAAAATATGCTTTTGAAATTTAAATTCAACATACTTTACAATTCTGTTTTTTAATTGTAAGGGTAATTCCTTGTATTTCATGTATTCTTCAATCTCTTTAATGAGATTATTATATTTGTTTTTGGAAGTGGAGAGTTTTTGCATAAATTGCATCACTTTTGCTGTAAACAGAGTTGTGAATTGTTGTGTAGAAATTAAGGTATACTTTTTGGTACCCAAAATTACGATATTAATTATAGTTCCTATTGTTATGCTAACAATTTGACAAATCATCATGGATTTATTATTATTTGCATTAAAAGTAACACCAACAACCATGAAAAGTCTTACTATTGAAAAAGTACCAACTAACATTCCTAAACCTTGTATGCTGTATTCGTCAGTTTGTTGCATTCTAACAGCCAGAAACATGAAAGTGGTAGCCCAAATAATGACAATCAACAACCATAAGATAAAACATATCAGTTTCATTTTATTTTCCAAAAATTTAATTCTCTACAGATTCTCATTAAACAGAATTATGATATAATTATACAAACCTCGCTCATTTTGTGCAAATATTTCGTTAAAGTGGGCATTCGAACTATTTTTAATAACCAAACCAATTTGATCAAGTTGCGCTGTTTCTGTCTCCTAAGATATAGGTAGTAGTGAACTGGTAAAGAAGAAACTACATCGAAGACAAAATAACTTAAAATATATCTCTTCGCAATATGTTTAAAGTCCAGTACAATATTCTGTTTCTTGATGTCATAAAATCCAGTTGAAAAAGAAATTATTACATCAATGTAACAAGTCACATCGAGAAAAAGCTTAAAAAAATTCAAAAAATGCGATGATTTTTCTGTTGCAATCATAACTGGTGTCGTAAAAAGAACAAATAAAAATACAGGAATCATAATCATTTCCCACACAAAACGTGCTTGGCTAAAGGGATGTATAATATTGGGGTGTTTCTCAAAATGGTGAACTTCTTCGGCATACATTTCTGCCGTCGATTTGAGGATTCTTTTACTTTCTGGGCTAAAACGGCTCACGGTTTTCCATGTCCAGATTCGACGTCGCAGTAACACAAAACAGCCAGTATCAATACGGTAGTGTAGATTTTCTCCTTGAATCGGTAGTCCACAGTCATGGTCTTTTACTACTCTTATTGTGCTCGGCAATACGTATTTTCTCATGTTTAAATTTTTTATGACACTATTTGTGGCACTTGTGATTATGATTTTTCGGTTGCTTGACTGGTTACCATAATAAATGTTTTTCGTACTAATGCGCTTTTGTTATTCATGAGTTCCGGACAAAAAATTATTACGAACAGTTCAAAATAACAGTAATAAAAAGGAAGTTTCGAGTAAATAGTTTGAGAAAATACCAGAAAGATATAACACCGTAAGTCTCACGTAGCATGAAAGTCTCACGTCCACGACACCATTGTTAGCCACGCGTTTGGACTAACCGGAAGAAATAATCTCATCGCTTGCTGAAGTCAAATTTGACTTCAACAAAATGGGGACTTCATGTTCTCCGGCACACAATGAAAATATATTTAAGTAAACATCCAAAATTATAATTCACGGTAAGAGGATTCGGAAACCTATAAACTTACTTTCCTCGTAAGTATCCTATAATTAATTAGGTTTGAAGAAGTGTAAATCAAAGACCACGAAACGTCACCAGCAGATTAAAGTTTTTTATTTATTTACATAGAAAAATTGGAACAAAATAGTATTGAAAATCAGAAACTATTTTATAGAGCATTAAAAAATATGAGGCAAGGCAAGAAGGAAGTAACAATAAACATTAAGGACAAGTATGGGAAATTTGTTAACGGAAGAAAAGGAAGTAATGTGCAGATGGAAAGAATAATTTCAAGAATTGTTACACACTGACACTATTGAAACCAAAAATCAAAGCCTCAGAAAATACAAAGAAAATCAAAATGCTTGTATAACAATGGAAGAGCTGCAAAATGATATAAAATTTCTCAAAAATGGAAAGTCGCCAGGAGAAGATAAAATAACAAGTGAAATGCTAAAAAATATTGGGAAAAAAACCTCTGAAAAATTGTTAAAATTGTTTAATCAAATATAGAAATGCGAACAAATACCAGAGGATTGGGAAGTAGGGCTCATTCTGCCGATATATAAAAAAGGAGACAGAAAGGAATGCAAAAACTATTGGGGGATAACTCTGACGTGTGTAACTTTAAAGGCCTTTGAAAAAATAGTAGATGAAAGAATAAGAACAAAATTAGAAGAAAGTTTTGATAAGGCACAGAGTGGTTTTAGAAAGAGAAGGAGTACGCAAGACCATATATTTACTGAGAAACAAATAATAGACAAAACTATAATAGAAAGAAAAACTGTAGCTCTTGCTTTTATTGATTTAGAGAAAGCTTTTGATAAAGTCCCTAAAAAAAGTATGGGAAATTTTAGAAGCGAGAGGAATTGACACTAAAGCTATAAATGTAGTTAAATGCTTGTATAAGAGATGTACAAATTACGTAATATGTAAAAACAAGAAATCTGTTAAATTCGACAACTGATGGACTAAGGCAGGGAGGAGGTTTAAGCCCTTTGCTGTTTATTACATTTATGGATGAGATAATAAAAAAGTGTTTTAGTGTATCCAAAACACTAGCTGTGGGTTATAAGAATCAGAAGACAGTAAAAATTTCTGAAGGAGCGTTTGTTGATGACATTGTTTTAATCGCAAGAAATACTAGGGATTTGCAAAACAACATAACCTATTGGTACAAGAATCTAAAAGAGTATGGAATGAATATGAACCTGAGTAAAACCAAAATTTTGACAGTCGGTAGGCAGGAACAGAATGTGGAAATAAACGGATGTGAGATTGAAAGAGTACATGTTTTTCAATATTTAGGAATTTTACTACAGAGCGATGGAGGACAGGAAGCTGAAATAAATAGTAGAGTAGACAAAAGCTGCCAGATGTTTCTATGCAGTAAGTAACAAATTTTTAGGTAAAAAAGAAGTATTAAAGAAAACTAAAATGAACATATTTAAAACAATATTTAGAGCAACTTTATCTTATGGCTGCGAAACGTGGGTATTAAACAGAAGAATGACAAGTAAGATAAAGGCTACGGAAATGAAATACCTTAGAAAAGTAAAAGGAGTAACAAGAAAAGACAGAATAAGAAATACAGAAATAAGAGAAAAGTTAGAAATTAAATCAGTGATAAACCTTATAGAAGAGCGACAGCTGAGCTGGTGGGGGCACCTCCACAGAATGGACAACAGAAAAGTGAAACAAATATGGCAGGCCAGACACAGGAAAATAATCAGCAGGGGAGACCAAGGAAAACATGGGAAAATCAAATAGAAAAAATTTTTGTTCAAAGAGGAATAACAAAAAAAGAAACAAAGAACATGGCTAAAGATAGGAAAATATGGGCCCAATTTATTCACAACTAAATAAAATTGAAAGTTAAAATAATAATGATGAACAAGCTAATGTTGCTGACAATAATCTGTTTTGCAGAGACCAAGTTGTAAGACACGAGTTTGCACAAATTATTCTTCAACAAGAATTATAATTAGACAAAGAACTGATTCTTTTGGCAACAGCAAAAAACTGACTTTTTTTAAATAATTGAAATATTAAGACCTTAAAGTTGCTCTTCTTCGGTGTAAAAAAGAGCAGGTGTAGATGCTCCAATTTTTTCCATTTTTTCTAAATAAATAGTTTCTTTGTATTCTTGTGGTTTTCAGCTGTTCTAATAAAACTAATCGTTGAAGTTCAGCGTTTGTTAATGGTAATGTTTCTTCATTTCTTTTTTTTTCTAGTATTTGTTTTGTTTTTGTTGTTTTATTATTCATTTCTGCAAAAGCAATTTCTTTAGGGTCTCCTAATATGAGGAGGTTCTCATTACTATAATTTTTTGTTCTGTTTATATCAATAATTTTTTTTTCATCATTTTAGGTTTTCCAAAAGTAACAGCACCTGCATAAACATTTTTAAATTTAGTTACCTACCTATTGCTTGTGTTAATTTATTTTGTGTTTTATTTTATTCATTTTTTATGATATTCTTGCAATTTTATTTCTGTTATTTCCAGTTTTATTTTTATCAGTCTTACGCTTTAATCTCGCTTTCATACATATTTTTTATAGTTGTTGAGCGGTAAAACTCTTCTCGGTATGTTTAGCGAACTTATTTGCTAATAGCATCAGAGCTTTATTCTTCTTTTCTTTAATTTCGAGAAGCTGGGATTTGAATAATATAACCGGAAATTCTTTTAATGCTCTTGTTAAAAACAACATTGTCGAATCTTTCATTAATAAAGTCTCTTTATTTTCATGTTCATGAGCTTCATATTCGCTTCAAACAAGCTGGTTGACGTTTTGTTCAAAATCCCTTAGGTATATAGGTTCTTTGCTTTTCCTGTAGGTTTTAATTTTATACGTTTAAAAGAACTCACAAACAGCAGCAGCTAAATTAATCACAAAGTGATAGGGTAATTTGACGTAGACCTACTAGATTATTAATTAATTTTTGGAGCATATTCTACAAAAACTTGAAGTATATGTTCCGAAGTATAAGCAAGAGCTTATTCATACCCAGCAAATGCTTTTACCTTTTTCTTGAAGTAATTGCTTTTACTCTATACTCTTACTTCTTAATTACTTCAGTTTTATTCATCCTGGCCAATATTTTGTCCGAACTCATAAACAACAAAGACACATTAGTTTGAAAAACATTTATTATGGTAACCAGTCAAGCAACCGAAAAATCATAATCACAAGTGCCACAAATAGTGTCATAAAAAATTTAAAGATGAGAAAATACGTATTGCCAAGCACAATAAGAGCAGTAAAAGACCATGATTGTGGACTACCGATTCAAGGAGAAAATCTACACTACCGTATCGATAGGGGCTGGTGTGTTTTGCTGCGACGTCGATTGTGGATATGGAAAACCGTGAGCCGTTTCAGCCCAGAAAGCAAAAGAATACTCAAATCGACGGCAGAAATGTATGCTGAAGAAGTTCACCATTTTGAGGAACACCCCAATATTATACATCCCTTTAGCCAAGCACGTTTTGTGTGGGAAATGTTTATGATTCCAGTATTTTTATCAATGTTTGTCATGATACCAATTATGATAGCCACATACTATTCGTCTCCATTTTTGAATTTTTTTAAGCTCTTCCTCGACGTGGTATGTTATATTGATGTATTAGCTTCTTTTTCTACTGGTTTTTACGACATTAAAAAACAAAAGATTGTACTGGGCTTTAAACATATTGCAAAAAGATATGTTTTAAGTTATTTTATCTTCGATGTACTTTCTTCTTTACCAATTCACTACTATCTATTTTTAATGAAAAAGAAACAGCGCACCTTGATCAAATTGGTTTGGTTATTAAAAATAGTTCGGATGCCCACTTTAACGAAATATTTGCACAAAATGAGCGAGGTGTGTATAATTATATAAAAACTCTCTTTAATGACAATCTGTAGAGAACTAAATTTCTGGAAGATAAAATTAAATTGATATGTTTTATCTTATGGACGGCAGTTGTCATTATTTGGGCTACCACTTTCACATTTCTGGTTATTACAATGCACCGACTTGACGAATATAGCCTTCAAGGTTTTCGAATGTTATTTACTACTTTTTCTGTAGTTAGACTTTTAATGGTTATTGGTATTAGTTATAATGCAGATGAAAGTACAATAATGATGATTTTTCAAATTATTGGCATAACAATAGGAACTATAATTAATATCATAATTTTGGGTACCTAAAAAGTATACCTCAATTTCCACAATTCACAATTCTGTTTCCAGCAAAAGTAATGCAATTTCTGCAAAAACTATCCACTTCAAGAAACAAATATAATAGTCTGATTGAAGAGATTGGTGAATTCATGAAATACAAAGAATTGCCCTTGCAATTAAAAAACAGAATTATAAAGTTTGTTGAATTTAAATTTCAAAAGCATATTTTTCGCGAAGAAGATGTTTTGAACAATTTATCTTCACTTCTAAGACAAGAAATTCTGATACACAGATGCCAAAAAATGGTAGAAAAAGTTGAATTTTTCAAAGACCTACCCACTCATGTCCTTTTGCGAATTGTAACAAAATTGCATTCAGAAATTTATCTTCCGAGTGACGTCATCGTTTTGGCTGGTTACCCTGGACATGCCATGTATTTTATTTATATGGGATCAGTAGCTGTTTATACAGGAAACGGGAAGGAAGTCCGCTTCTAAACTACTATTTCCTACCTCAATAACAGTTTTTTTTCCAGATTTGTCATTTGGAGGATGGTAGTCATTTTGGCGAAATTGCTTTAGTGATTAATGCTCCTCGAGTTGCTACGGTCGTTGCAGTAAAAGAATGTGAATTGTTTAAATTAAGTAGAAAAGATTTCCAAGAAGCAATACAGCCTTTCCCTGACCTCACCACAAAGATACGAAACTTGGCGATGAGTAGACTCGAAAGCACTTTACAGATGATGTCCGAAAATCGGGAAGAGCTTAGAATGCGACACGATACAATAAATGTAGGAGATGACGAAACAACAGTTGAAACTATTTCTGTTTAGTTAGAAGTTACTTGATTATATTAGACATTTATAATTGGTGTATATATGCTTTTTAAAGTAAACATATTTGAATTGTATGTGTATTACCTAGGTCCTCATTATTTCTACAATAATCGAATAAAAAATGTACAAACATGTAAAAACATTTCGGTCGTACTTATGCATCTAAAATTCAGATATTCTTGAAGTAGACAAATAAAAAAAATTAAGCGCATTTTTTTTAGTAATTTACATAATTTATATAATACATTTTATTATTTATTTATTCATTTATTAAACACAAAAATCCTCTGATGTTACTCTGATTACGCAACGCACTTTTTGTTATTATTTTTTTGTCAATTTATCGCCTTGTCTTTGTGTTTCAGACAGTCGTGCACCAACTCGTCAACAAGACACATCGCAGCACTCTGATAAAGCTAAGTGCCTTTATTTATTATTAATTAAACGGAATATACCGATTTTGTTTAAATTATTTTTACGTATAATTATTTAAATAAATCTAGAAAAAATCTATAGATCAAATATAAGTAAACTAGTCGGAGATGGATAGGGCAAAAATATTTGGGAATAAGTAAAATTTTAATTTCAAGATGTTCCTAAATAATAAAGAATAATTGCCACAAACACAAAATATTATTAAAACTTCAAAATACTAAATAAATTTTATTCAAAATATATCAATACATTAAAATAAACATAAAAAATTAAAAAATCCTATGATAGAACCTGAAACCTGAAAAAATCCACTTCGATATCAACAGACTTCTTTTTATGAAATTTATAAGTTGATGGTAAATCATAACGTAACTCGGCAAGTACTTCACCTTTAGCTCCTAGAGATTCAGCAACTTTTAAAACATGTGTCCTACATTAAAAGTATAAAAAAACAAATATAAAAAACCTTCAAATCTCACCTCGTTGAAGTTTTATGTAATGAATAAACAATATTTTTCGACAAGAATAACGCACTTTCTAAAAATTTCATATCAATTCCGGAATTATGTTTAGTCCCAAATGGAGGGTTCATTATAACCGTATCAAATGTTTTATAGAATCTAAACAAAAACAAAATTACTAACGACACAATTCTCCAATGTCAAATCTAATAGCGAACTCAAAATTCAAATTCGCTAGGTTATTTTACGTACGAATTAACCACCAGCTTTCTTAAGGAGTATCTAATAATTTTTACAAAAAAAAGTAAATAAAACTTGGTAACAATGTTTTCTTTCAGCAGATTGAAGGTTGTTTTACTTGGTTTTTACCCGCAAATTAATGAACAGTCCAAATGCACATGTAATATTATTCTAATTTTATTTTTATAATACATAAACATAAAAGTTTGGTGAGAGAACCATAGAAAAGCGTCAAAAGTTTCACAATCTTTTAGAAAAATCGTCATATAGTAGAACCAAGATTCTCCGGGTCCGGTGAGACTAAACCTTTGCCAAATATATGAAAAACACGGACAATTCAAATGATTTCTTTTCCATACTTTAATAATTTATTTGGACAAATTCTACAAGTTGCAGTTAAAAATATACCTACATCTACGTACATTCTTCCATTTTTTTTTATAAGTCTCTTTTACATTTTTTTTCCTGTTCTCTACGGAAAGAAAATTACTAAGTTACTTGTAAGGTAGTTTTATTATATAAAAAAAATCATTTAAAAAGAACAATATGTAGGCAGTCCATGAAAAATTCGCCGACTGGATTATCCGCGTACAGTTAATCGAGGTTCTACTGCAGTCTCAAATTAAATTAATCTATCTTCTGTACAAAATAGAAAAAATAGGTTTTATTCTAAGACATTTACGACACAATATGTGTCTAATAAAAAAATAATAGTTTGTAAATTTTAAATTTGCGAAATGTTCCTTAAAAACCTTCAATTAAAAAAAGTAAAACTGTAGTTCTAAGTCTGATTTTTCTAGACCAGTTTTTACGGTTTCGTCCAGAGAAAAGAGGTAGGAAGACCGGTGATAGACCAATTTGAGTATTCGGCGCATGAGACGTAACCATTTTAAAGCAGTGCAGTACGCAAAATTCAGCCAAAAATTAATCGAAATATTTATAAAATAATGAAGATGTTTCACCTAGTAATCTTGGATAGAATATTACAACATCAAGCTGACATTTTTTTTGTTAAAAACTGAATAAAAAAAGCTTCGAAGTCAGTTCGCTGTAAATTCAAAGCCTTTTTTCATTAAAAATTGAAAGTTGATTAGCTAAAAACATGGTGACATTATAAAAAAAAGAAGATATCAAATCCGAAATAATTATTTTCTGAATGTGAAATTAGATTTCATTTGAATCTGGCGTCATAAAAAGTATATTTGATGGCAAACATCCGCCTGCAAATGGCAGTTTTTTGACGCTTCTCTATTGTTCTCTGGTCAGAAATAGTAAAAAAAACAAGCAATTCTGTTATCTGTTATATATTGAGGGAGAAATAAGAGGAGTACAAACACCTTTCATGGTCTTATTTTATTGTGAAGAGCACAATTTGCAAATTTATAATGGGGGAAAAAGCTATTGGGGTATTGTAAAAAGGCCATAAAAGGTGTTTGTGCAACGACCACAATTTCAATGATTATACTTCTGTTATTCCTCCCTCCACATGCTCCACAGTTATAAATCAGCTGAGTGAAGTGAAAGTGGCGTCCTCATCAGCCATCTCAGTAGCTAATAATAATTGTTTTAAAAGCTAAGCTTATTTTTAGTTTATAAGACTAATATTTTATTGGCTATTTTCAAACGAAACTGAGTGTACCTTGATCTAACTTTAACCTGTGAGTTTGACATTTTAAGAAATTGTGTTATAAAAGACATTCGAACTGTGACTTAAATATCAAAGCCACCTGTTTTAATTTAACTCACCTACTTGGCATCATTTTAATAACATCACACTGAACACAATCAATATTGGTAACTTCATGGTCATCAACATTTCCTTGAAAAATATCGAGTGCATCCTCATCAATTTCAAAACCAATGACTAAACTAGCGTCAAGGACTGCCGCACCAATTGACAAAGCCCCACATCCACACCCCAAATCAGCTACTAATTTCCCCCCAATATCCCCATATTGAGACTAAAACACTCTAATTACCCCAAATTAACAACAATTTCAAAATTACTTGTATTGTGTACAACATATGAGACCCCAAATGTGCAGGAGTAACATACTGTTCTAACAAAATCTTTGGTTTCTCAAAAGATGATATACTCTGAAGCCGTTCTTGTAAATGTTTTAATTTCAAGCAAGGCCACATTTATTTATTATTTTCAAAACGAGGCAAAACCGGTAAAATAAAATTGCCAAATGAGGAGTCCTGAGAGATAAAATAACCTGTAGATTGGGAATTAGCTGTTTGTAGAGCAGCTCGTTGAAGTGAACTCATTGAATAACCATCAGATTGTTGAATATTCGTTGATCCTAATACAGGTAAAGCTGAAGAGTTCAAAGTTGAAGCAACCCCTTGCTTCAACAAAAGCTGCTTTTTCAGTTGCAAATCTTCCAAAATTTTGCGATTTGCAAGTTCTAAAAACAAAAAATTGCTATTTACATAACCTAAATTATATTAAACTACCTCTCTGAGCGTTTGGTTGTGGAAAAGCCATCAAATTTTACAATTTTTGTCGTGTCACAATTTGAGGTTATCTGTCAACGCAACAGTGCCGGTAACATTACAAAAACAAAATTACTAAATTTGCCCAATCAAACATGGCGGTTTTTAGGAATTTTTACGTTGTTATGTTGATTGTGTCGGTGTAACCGAAAGTGAGGTTGTTATTTTCTGAATTATTTTTAATAAAAAATATAGAATTTGTTTAATAATTAAATACAGTTATTGTTAAACAATGAAACCGTCAAATCAGTCAAATAAAGGAAGTTCGTCGAACACAAAAGCTAAAAAAAGTTCAAAAGATCGGGAAAAAAGGAAGTCTCAAGGGGGCCCTTCTGAAACTAATAATCACACTTCAGAAAAGGGTTCTCCAACTAAAGTATATTAGGGCTCATATTTAGGGCTTATTATTATTAAATTAACACATTTCAGGATTCAAGTACTCGACTTTATGCAGGTATTGATTCTGATTCAGTTATAAACTATGCAGAACAAACATCAGTTGAACATTTAAATGAAGATATAACTAATATTTTAACAGAAGATATTAATTACAGGTTGCGTTACATTATAAATGTATGGCAACACCGCTACAAATTTTTTATTCTTATCTAATTGTTAATTTTAAGGATTCTCTTATTAAAGCAAGACTTTGTGGGAGAAACTCTATAAGTTCAAGTGATTTAGAGCAAACTTTTGAAAATCTGAGGATAGGTAAGGTTTACGGAGCCCCATCTAATCCAAATTGGATTTTTTTTGGAGATCAAAATCTTTTGTGTTTAGACGTAAGTACCAATCAAGTAGTAATGCAGATATGATAACCACCAATCACAATGCTTAATTTTGAGACGTTGCTATGGAAACAGTGTTTTTTTCAAGTGTGAATTAGGTTATGCAAAATAAAAATTTCAATTGTCGGAATATACTTTTAATAGTCTAACTAGAAATGCAACAAAATTGTTATATCGAGTGACTAAAAAAATGTTTCATTCAGAGCAAGCCATGACTGTTACTCTGTAACTTTAGCCACATGCAAACTGTCATAAATTTGTTATAAAACAATTTTGAATCGTTTTTTTGCGTTATACGTGTGATAAACAAGTTCAATACAAAATGAGATTATGCAAAACAAAATTGCACCTAGATATAACATAAAACACATATAAAAATCGTCAGAATGGATGTGGTTGTGATGTTCTGATTTCGTGTATCGATCTGAGTAGATTTTTTTTTCAAGTAAGGTATTTTTCTTCCATACTTTTAATAATCCAGCTGGAAATGCCAACAAAATTATTTTGTTATATTGAATGACTAAAAATTTTTTTCATTCAGAGCAAGCCTTGAACATAAAACATAAACGAAATATAAGAGAGTTAGTTTCACTATACGCAAAGAATTTGCGCAAGCATATTAATTTAATAATGCAATTAATTTAAATTAATAGTAAAAACTAATTATGAACTCGATATCTATGAACTAACTATTTATGAACTCGATTTTAGATTTATTTATTCAAAAACATTTCTGGTGTACATCTTTTTAAGACGTGTCCACCCTTCGTATAGCTCAATAGAAAAATAAATAGACAATGTTATTTGATACTTTGTGCAATATGTTTCGTTAAAATGAATAAAAAGGCAGCAAGTAGCGCTAGCTCGAGTGTGGATTCTAAGTGGAGCGCGCACTAGGGCTGGGAAAAGAATCGATACTTACAGAAGAAATCGACACCTGTCCAGGTATCGTACACCGATACCGACTGCGATCAGGTATCGAAATATCGATACTTCCGATACCTCGATATCTCCGATACTTTGATACCTCCGATACTTTGATACCTCCGATACTTCGATACCTCCGATACTTCGATACCCCTATATGTCCGATACTTCGATACCTGCGATACCTTGATAAAGGGTGGCTATAAATGGATATCCTATTCAGAGTGCTTTAGATCTTGGAAATACAAGCTATTTTGATGAAAACAAACGAATTCACAAGCTGTTTGATGCGATATTTAATTTTCGCCACCCGATACTTCCGAGACCTCGATACCGCGATACCTCCGATACCGCGATACCTCCGATACCGCGATACCTCCGATACCGCGATACCTCCAATACCTTGATACCTCCGCTACCTCGATACTTACGATACTTTGGCAAGTGTCGATACTTTGCAGGTATCGATACCCGATACCTAAAAACAGGTATCGCCCAGCCCTAGCGCAAAAACTCAAAACTATTGTACTTCTCGAGTCACCACAAATCCAACCACTAGAAAGTTGCTCTGAATAAAAAAATTTCAAGTCACTTGAGTTATTAGCTGCTGAATTAATTACAAGCCATCATCTGTCTTATTCCTTTATTCAGGGTGTTTACGAAAGGAATTCTCTTATTTAGAGCCCATGCATGTGCCATAACATTAAAATTGTTGCTTTCAAAACGATCAACTGATTCAGAACGGTTTTCGAACTCTCCTCTACAATATACTTTTGAATGATATAAGTGTAAAGCTATTTCACCAGCAATTATAGCACGATGTGTTTCAATATAAGATTTCAGTTCGCAAAAGTGATGTTTGTAAACAGTATTTGGACTAAAATGTTAAACTTAATACCAAACAACTACGATACGCGCTCTTCTGGTGGAATTTAGAACTAATAGACACGTTTATTATTGAGGGAGAAGTACGAAGAGTTATTCCCCAGCCAGTTTTTTTTTTGGCATTTTTGTTAGCACCATGTCAGTACGTGTTAACTAGTTCTAAATTCCACCACTAGAGCGCGTATTGCTTATTGTTAATTGTCATTAATTACCTAAGAATTAACGATCTTTCTTCTTTTTCAAATATTGATAAATAACTTGATAGTTTAGATTTATCTATTACAATATTATAACCTTCATTTAATAATTCTTTTAATGTTGTTGGTGGTTCAGGTGTGTAAACCATATAAGCAGTCAATCGACATTTAAAACTAACATTTACAATCATTGTAAATAGCCACCAACTTGTTAGAAGTGTGAAAAATGTGGAAGGCATTCGTAGTTGTAGAAATTTTTTTAATGGAGTTGGTTGTTCATAACTCATTTGTAGCAGCGCCTGAAAATATTTTTTTTTGCGAAATATTTATATACGTATACAACGAACAGTGTTACATATTTACAAATAGAAACAAATTATTTTTACTTTTTAGTAGTGACATTTTTGTAATAAAAACTTTTTTAAAAAAGTATCTTTTTTCTTAAATTTTTTGATATAGACATTAAAAAAACTAGTCAATACAGCAATGAATAATAATTGATGTCAAAACAGTTTTTAAAAAAATCTAAAATTCAAGAAAAAGTTGATGAAATGATGATTTTACAAGATTATGTTATTAAATGAGAAAACTTGACGTTTTCAAAATTGATTGACATTCATTTTGACAGTTGAAGTTTAAAACAATTACCTTACTAGTTTTTTTTTAAATTAACAGTCGTTATATCTTACCCAGACAATCCTTCCATATGAGGGCTTCTTTGAACTGCAGTTAAAATATTTTATTATCAAAAATACAATAACTGCAATCAGATTTAAAGCTATCATTACGCAAAACCACATTTTAAAGCCAATTCTATCATGAAAATAAGCCAATTTTAATAAAAATGGTCTCTTATAAATGAAGATAAATGCCATAGTTTCAAATCGCAGCACTTGACTGAATTTAACAACTTTCCTTCGTGATTCTGTCAGTGATATACCTCCAATACCCAAATCATAAATTCCGAATTTTAATCCTTCAATTATATAATTGTAAGAAGAATTCGGTGCTTGAATTAGTCTATATGTAAAATTAAATTTCTGACTTAAAGTGTCAAGTAGTAAAAATTCAGCACCTTCAGCTTGACTACATATTGCTATACCTTGATTTAAATTTATCTTATTGCAATAAATATAAGGAAAGTAATCAATATAAACAACATTAAGTAGATGTCCACTAAAATCGCGGAAATTATCAGGGAATAAACCAAGAGAAGTTTCCGAATTGATTAATTTTTTGTAAAGAACTATCTTTCCGCTTGTCCTTCCACAATAAAAACAAATTGTGAAAACTTTAACACTAGTACTGAATTTGATTATTATATTCCTGGCAGATTTACTTAAATTCCTCCAAATAGCTGTATTTTCAAATGTTCGAAATGTTGAAGCATACGTTACGAAAATTATAACGTCGTACGGATTTATATTATCATCTCTATCTAAATACAACAAAAATTCTACAGGATTTTTAAAAATAACCAAATTCAAACATTGGTGAGCGATGGGTCTTGTCAAAGTTCCAATAGAACTCTTTTCGTGGTTGTATATTGTTGCAAAAGTGTGTTTTTCTAAAAGAATTTTATTTGCGTATCTTTGAGTAGTGTTATCTACGTGAATGATAAGATCAAAGTTTTTATATTCTTGTAAAATATTTGCAATCAAGTAAAAATCATTTATATTTTGCTTTGTGGTATTAAATTGTGGGTAATTAGTAGCTGAGGTAATTGTAAATAAAAGAGCTAAAATAGAAGTACGTGTGTTTGAATTCATTGCTATAATATTTATAATCTTCTGTCAAATAGAAATGTTAATATAAGGCGAAATAAATTAGATGCCGTATTGACTATTGGTAATAGATTAAACGATTTAACACATTCTAAACATAGGCGTTAACTTCTGATCAAAATCTATATTAATTTGATAATGTAAACCTGAGGTTTTGTCGAATTTCCTAGTGATAAAGAAATTGTTTTCATGTTTTTATCTAGGTTTTCTGAATAAAAGAAGGCTTTGCTGTGTTTAACATTTATTTACTTTATCAATTTTTTTTTAGTTTAGAGTTATTAATACAGTTTATTTTTAATTCTAGTCGTTTTTAACGACATTTATAAAATCTAGCACTAGTAGCCTCAAGTCTTGTAACTTTTACAAAAAACTTACTCAAAACTTTAACATATGTTATTCTTATGACAGATTCTGAATTATTTTACCACCAATCGGTCGAACAGCTGATGGTAACACAAATATCTGAAAAACTTAAACAAAAAAACAAAACATGAATGTAATTTATTTATTCTTCTTTTTCTTTCGTCCATGCAAAATAAGCTAGTTCCCCACAAAACGTCACAATAGATACAAAAATTGCAAACAAGTGTAAAAGACAAACCATAAAGAACGCATCAGAATCAATTCGACTATTATTTTGTGAATCAATATGTCGATATTTAGAAAATATTTTGTTTAGAAAAATGTCCCTTTCCCATACTTTGAATAATCCTCCTAAAACAATTTTTTTACGTAAAATAGAAATAAGAAATAATCAAATACCACTCATAATTTGCTTTATATTCGTGTTAAAAGTATGCACAAAGGGAGTTCCAATTCGAAAAGGCCAAGCATACGGAACAACTCGAAAAGTTTTTACTGAAATTTCTACTGATTTCGGAATAATCTTCTTGTAATAATCTGAACAGTAAAGTTTTGGGTGATATATTATTCTAGACACTTCTCCAGCAACAATGACTTTATGTGTTCGAAAATATACATCGACGTTACAGACATTGTCTTGGACAATGAATCGACTAGAAATATTTTCTGTTAAAATATCAAACTTCGTGTGGTATTCAGCGAGAGAATCGCAAGACAAATAATTAATTTATAGTACGGTAATACATAATATTTGCCTCTCATTGGTTTTAATATAATGTCAAGCGATTCTCCTGATGAAAATTTCATCTTATTAAAACGTACCTCGAAAATAATATACTCTCTTCACGTGAAAGGATGTCACTATAATGTGATAACCTGGTTTTATCAACTAGAAAATTGTAACCTTCATTAATCAATTCTTGAAGAGTTGTAGGAGGAACTGGTGTATGAATCATATAAGCAGTCAATCGACATTTGAAAATTACATTATTTATCATTATAAACAACCACCAACTTGCCAATAATACAAAAAAAGTTGTCCGTTTTTCGTTTGGAAGGATTTTTTTAAGATGGAGAGGTTGTTCAAAGCTGCTTTTCAATAATAACTAAAATTGAATAGGTGTTATAAAAAACACTATATAATACACGTGTCACATACTACTGTAACTCTTGTGTAAGACAGTTTTAGCTTGCAGTTAAAATACTTTTCAATTAAAAATAGAACAAATATTATAATTAATAAAGCAATAGCCATGCTGATCCATATTTGAAAACTGATAAGTCCTTTCAAATAAAATATTTTTAATAAAAATGGTCTTTCATAGATATACATAAAAGCAAAATTTTCAAATTTGAGAACAGTGCTAAAATCGAGTATTTTTCTCCTCTCATTTGATAATGTTAATCCTCCAATAGCAAAATCAAAATCTCCCGAAACTAATCCTTGGATTAAACCGTCATAAGTGGTCGTATAATTTGGTGCTTGAATTAGTAAAAACGTGAAATTTAATTTTTGACTTAATGTTTTTAGTAGGTCGTATTCAATACCAATAGCTTCACTACATTTGCTTGAGTTTACCTTCAGACAAAAAATAAAAGGAAAATAATCGATATAAACAACTTTAAATAAATGTCCTTTAAAATTTTGATAATTGTTAGCTTCTAAACGAGAGAATTTGTGAATAAATTGACTATAACTGATGCTTTTCCAAAGCATCAACTGGCCACTTTTTTCTCCACAGTAGTAACATAACGTAAATAATTTAATTTTTGAGGTGAGCTCTATAACAATATTGCGTCCAGACCGTCTTAGATTTGTCCAAATTTGCGTATCTTCAAAACTTGATGTTGACGAACTCGTTGTAAAAAATATAATCACATCTTTTGAGTTGATATTGTTATTCTTGCTTAAATAATTTAGAAATTTTTGTGGTTTTTTGAAAAATACCAAATTTAGACATTGGTAAGCAGGAGGTCTTTTCATTCCTACACAACCTGTTAAGTCATGATTGTAAATTGTTGTTATTGCTGCTGTATCGCTTGAAAGATAACTATTTGCTATATTACGTGTGGTATTATCAACATGAATGATTAACTCAAATTCTTGGTAATTTAATAATAACGTGCTTAAGATATTTGAATAATTTACATCGGATATTGTTGTTTCTAAATTTGCAAGTTCCGTTGTTGATAGTATCTTAATTAAGATAAGTGAAATGTAAACACATGTTATTAAGTACATTGCTAGAGAATTAATGTTAATTTTTGTTATTATTCTTACTTGTTATTAACAGTATTTTAAACATAATGGAAAAGGTTGTTTTTTCAATAAAGTAATTGTTATGTATGTTATGCATTTCATTTATTTTATTATTGCTTATTTTATTTATTACAATTAGTTAATATAATGAGTGGTTTATCTCCTTGTTTATTCCCCTTCTTTTTTTATTCAGAGCTTTCTTCTTCCACTGCTTTATTTGTAGTTTTTGAAGGTGGTCCTCTACATCTTTTTTCCACTCTGTCCTTGGCCTGCCTCTTTATCTGTTGTTTTTCAGTTTTTCAATTTGTTTTGTCTCCTTTTTTATGGATTGGACATAATATTGCTGTTCTCCATGCTTGCGGCATTTGTTCTTTTGTCCATACATTTTTAATTAAATCATATATCATCTTCGTTTTCGTTTCTCCTCCGTACTTTATCGTTTCTTTTTTTATGTTATTTTCTCCTGTTCTCCTTTTATTTTTCTGTTATTCTAGAATATTTTTTACTTCATTATATGTGGGAAGTTCTTCTTTTCTTTCTTCTTGTCTGTTTCTGTTCTCCTCCTCTTTAACTGTTTTTTTTTTGGGCGACTATTTGTTTAAGACTTTTTCAAAATTTTCAGCCCATCTTTCTGTTACTTGTTCTTCGCTTCCCACTAATTGGCCACGTTTATCTCGACAAAATATGTTTTAGGTTGAAATCCTTCTTTAATTCTCTTGTGTCCTTGATAGAAGTTTCTTATCTCCCTATTTTTGTAATTCTTTTCTAAATTTTTATTTTTTAGCGTTGTGTTCTCTTTTGTTCTTTCTTAAATTTTTTGTATTTTGCTTGTGTTTTTTATATCTTTCTCGCTGTTCTGCGTATTTTCTTATATCTTTTTCCTTCTGTGTCTTTCTTCCGTTCTTAAAGTTTAGTTTTATTTTTTTTATTTTCTCTTTAATGTGTTCTCTGATTGCTTGTTTAATTAGTTTTTCTATTTCTCTTGTATTGTTCTAGTAGTTTCTTGTTTTTGGAAGCATTGCGTTCCTTCCCGAATCTTCCGTCGATGATTCACAGTAACAATATTATTTTTTCATTTTACTATAAGGTTAGAACTTTTATTAAGTAATCAGAACATCACAAGTTCATTTTTATTCTTAAAAAACTTGAGATTTATTAGTTTATAATCACATTCTTTTCTTTTTTTTTTCAGGATAAGCAAGTAAACTTATTAGAAATAGTTCATGAAGAAAATACTTATTATCAATACTCCGAAACGATCTTAACAAATAAGTGGTTACCCGAACAGAAAGAAGTTAGTAAACCATTAAAAAATTACTTTACAACAATGTGTCAAATGATAGTTAGTAGTGATATTGAACTAAGAAGAATGGCTTTAACAAATATTGGAGAAAATCCTCGGATAGGACCTATAATAGAATGGTTTTACAATTTTGGTTATATCCTCTTATCAAAAGATATAACATACGATTGTTTAACGTTACGAGCATTAGATTTAATACGAGTTTTAGAAAGTAGTCCCATGTGTAGGATCCATGTATCCGAGAAACAGGTACTTATTCTTTTTTTGTCTATTCTTATTTAAATAATAATAATTTCAGTTAAAATTACTAGTTAGACTAATTTTACAAAGGTTACTTAAGTCAGCAACAACCAACGAAGTATTAAAGCCTATATGTAACGTCTTAGCTGTAGTATGTCAAAGAGGACCACTAAAAGAATTTGTAATTTTAAAAATTTTCCAAAAATTTGACGAAGTCTTTCAAACTTACGCACTTGCGGTTATTACAACAGTGAATTGTCTTGGAATTGATGCAATACAACACATTTTTTTACCCAATTTTAATTTATTCTTGTATAGAGTAATGGAAAAACAAGATTTGCCTTTTACATATTCCATATTGGTAAGTAAAAAATATTTTCATTAGTGGGCTAATTTCAAGTTGAGATACTACCGGTACTATCGCACAAATTTTATTATTTTTCACCCTTAACTCATAACTCTTTTCTTTATTTATGTTTTCAGGAAACTTATTATATTCTCTGTAAAGAGCGTCTGATAGATTCATTTATTTATGATTCATTTGTTGAGATTTTCGGTGATGCTGTAGTACCTTTCAACGAAGGCAAAAACACCACAAATTCTGTTAACCCGAAAAAGGAGATAAACTTCGCACATGTTAAGTGCAATTTGTTAAAAACTAGGAGAAAAATATCTCCACATACAAAATTAAAAGTGGAGATGTCCATAGAGGAAGTGTTTGACTTACCACCAGAGAATTCAAAAGTTAGGAAAAAAATGAAAGAGAAGAACTGGCAAAGTGAGAGAAGTGATAGTGATGTGATTATCGGTAAAACTAGTTTATTGTTGCCAGTATTTACACGAAAGTATAAAACGTATCCAAAATGTTATGATCATACTTTATTGGGTTATAACTTGTAACTTATTAAAGTTTTTTCACTTTTGTTGATTTGTTCTCTTATATCCTGAATTTTAATTAAAATCGGCAGAATTTTTATTGAGCAATAAACCTTTCAATAGGAAGACATAAAGAAGCTGAACAGAAGCAACAGTCATCTTAGATTCGTTGCTATTGTAATAAAAAGAATTAAAGCTAATATGAGATGTCCGTTATTCTGGGTTCTTTTGACTTAAACAGTTAAATAATAATAAATTAATGGACTCGCCTATGGACCGATCGAGAATTAGTCATCATTTCTAATTGAATCCAGAATTGTCACGAAACATCTGACACATTCTAGCAAGGACGTTCTGTTATATAAGGAGGGAGACTCACCGGACGAGCATTCAATCAGTTAGCGAGAGCCAGACAAGCGAGTAAAGTGAACGATATTCTCGGACATAATAATTGTAGTGTGAATATCGAATTGTTTATTTATTGTTGTTGTATTAGTGTACATAGTGGCAATAAATAATTCGTCATTAATTCAACTTTAAATCTAAAGAATCTAATTCGGGAATATGTTGCAATTTGCAATTTTCTTCAGCTACTTCTCGGATGCAGAGAAATAGAAAGATTGGTCACCTCATTCAAAATTTCTGTAAAAAAAAACACGATTAAAACCAAAATAACATCAAATTTATGTACGAAAACTTAGTTACCTGTTATTTGTAAATCTAAACTTGCTTGAGTCTTTTCAACAGTATTAGCAAAACTAAATTTTCTTAAATGTACAAGTCTTGACAAAGGCACTTCTTTCTTTTGTTCTGAAATAACAAAAATCTAATTAAGAAATCTCTTATAAATCCAGTACAAACTATTTTGAGTTCCATTTGTTGTAAGATTTTTTCCAAGACTATTTTTGACAGGTGTACGATACAGAACACTCCGATCTTGCAATATTTGTTTTCCTCGATTGATTATATGGTCTAAGAAAGGATTCCCAGTAGGTTCCAAATGTAGATTATCAAAATTTGAGACCGCTTCTGCTACTATAAACACATCAAAAAGGAGAGTAAAACAGGAGTTTAGTACAAGAACTAAAATACCTGGAGTAACATTCTTATTTGGAACATCGTTATCAGCGAAACAAAACCATAAGCGTTTCAAAACTGTCAAAAGAATTCGGCATCTCTTTAGAACACGTTTGCAATTATCAGTATCAATGTTTTTGTCATTTAGCAGAATTTTAGAAGCACTTTCGGTCTCTTGCAAAACTAAAATTTGACTTGTTTGATATCAAGTGTCTATTTGATGGTTCGTTCACAATCTTCAACTTCCGCCGGGCCGCCAGACCTTATCTATTTTCTGCTAAACAAAATGAGTAGGATAGGGTAGTGTTTGTATATACCCCAAGCGTATACATACCTGCTAGCTTAGGCCGAAGTAAAAATATTATTCACTTTACTTCAAGTCTGAGGGCTGATTTTCATATATGTTTTATAAAATATAGTTAAAAATTAATAACACTGCCAGATATTTTTTAATTATCACCAGAAGCTTTAAAGATTGACAAAAACCAATCTTACTTATAGTCTGAGACTTGATTTTTGTCCTTGATTTATACTTAGAGGACTTACTTCTTTTTATAAGCAGCCAGACCAATCGTAGGGGCTTAACACAAGACTTTTATTAGATTATTAACAACAAAATCTCAATGAAGCTGTGTTAAAAAGGCATTTAATCTTCACGCGGGCGCCTATATTAACAGCATCATTTTAAATGTGACTGTGGGATATTTGGTCCCTATGATTGGTCTGGTTGTTTTATAAAAAGAAGTTAAATAGTCCCTAGTAACAAAACTTTATCCTACACATTTTGTTCATCAGAAAATAAGTAAGGTCTGGTGGCCTGGAGATATTGCTTCATTAGGTATATTACCTTCATTAAAATCTTTAATTTTCGATTGGACTTTACTCTTTTCAGCTTCACTAAATTCAGATTTAGCAGTATCTACAAACGATTGTAACACTTGAACAATCAAGAGAAAATACTGGACATCATTTCTCGTAATTAGTCCTTTTTTTCTTAGTGAATTTGCTAACTGATCTACAACATCAGAAGCTTCTTCATAAATGATCTAAAATAGCTTATTACTGTCATTTGTTAAACCATTTTTACAAGTTTTCAACCTGACAAAATGCAAAAGGATCAATTATTAAATAAATAAGTTTTTGTAAGCAAATTGCTTGATTCAACCAATGATTCATTAAGATTGAAGCTGAATTTTTATTATGAACTGAAGTATCAAGCAGTACTGAAGTTAACGCCGGGACTAACTCACTTTCAAGCGCTTCTAAACTAGCTAAACAACTTCGAATTTTAATCCCACCTTAAATACAAAAAAATTAAGAAAAAAACACCAAAAACAATAACAAAAATTACGTGCAAAATCACTCGAACAAGAAACAGCAAACAAACCAATTTGCATAATACGATCAACATGTAAATCAAAATCTGCAACTAAAGCATCCAATTCATCTGTTTTTGTTCTATTTGATTGGTTGATACAAAAATCATGAATTCTTTCTAAAGGTGTAGTGAATTCAGAAAATGTTTTTAAGCACAGTTTTAGTACAGCAGTATTGACTTTTTTCTCTAACATACACAATTTATCACCACAAGCACTTGTAAATAAATTTATCATAGCTGCATTAGGAGTCAAATTATTTTTTTCCTTATCTAAAGAATTCAGAGCAGACAGAACCTGCAAAAATAAAACAGGTAAAAAATGCTGTACTAAAAAAAACGAAAATGTAGTTACTGATTGGCAGCTTCCCCTTATAATTTTACTATCTTCGATAAGCGAAACTTGGGCTATAGACATAGCATGAGCTAGAACTTCTTCAAAGAGATGTCTAGCTTCTTCATACACTTCATCATTTTCAGTGATATTTACTTCTGATATTTTTTCAAGTGCTGCATCCATCCATTTAACAAAATTAACAGAAGGGTCAATCAAAGATTTGCCATAATCTAGAGCAACTTGGATTGATTCCAAACAGCATGTCATTTGTTTTATCACACATTTCCTAGCCTCCTATTAATACATTAATGTCAGAATATCGAGTGATTGATAAAATATCCATTTTAGAGTAAGCCATGACAGAAATGTGACTTTAACCACATGCAATTATCAGTAAAATTTAACCAAATGAAATAACCATTTTAGTAGACTAATAAGATAGATCGTAAAAGGACGATAGGAGGAGTCAGTTCAATGCGTATTTGGCTAATAAAACAAATTAAAACATGTAAAAATTAATTATTTAATTATTAAATAATTATTAAAAATGAATTAATTAAAAAATTAGTCTTAGTGCCATAATTACTTTTTCTACTCCCATACTTTAATTGGTTTATTAGTTAGAAATACTTTTACTTTAATGATGTTTATTGTAATGCAAATTGTTTATTAAGATACAAATTTTGACCAATGTGAACGATGTACTACAGCAAGATTTAAATAAGTATGGAAAAAGTGACTGTCAAATGGAAAATCACACGCCTCCAGAGATTGTAGATCAAGCAAGAAGCGGCAGAAAGTCTTTGTTGTCGACAAAATCTCCCAAAACGTATGAAAAATTTTATTCTCAATTCATGAATAGGAGAGATGAAAATAATAATAATATATCTAAAAATTAAAAATCTACAACTCTATGGACTCATTATTCTATTCTAAAATCTACATTATGTGTATAAAATATCAAGTGGATATCTCCTGATATTCCAAACTGCACACATTATTAAAAAGAAAATCTCAGGGGTATAAACCTAAAAAATCTAAAGTGTTTTCTACAAATGAAATAAAACAATTTATTGGAGAAACTCCAGATATTAAATAAATATTTATTGTTTAAGGTGAGTAAATTTTATTTTTTAATGTACTGATCTACATGAAACTATTTTTTTGTAGGTGGCCTATATCTTGTATTATGGGGGCTTGTGAAGGCATGAGTTACATATACTTTTTTTATTATGACAGGTCGTAGAAAAAAAAGTGTATGCAACACGCATTTAAAGGCTATTAAGACATGTAATATGTTATTATGATCATAAATAAATAGTTATAATCATATTATTAATATAATTTTATTATTTATTATTATAAATACAGGCTAACGCTCGTGTAATTTTTATACTCGTGTCTTAATAACCATCATTAAATGCTTGTTGTATAAAATACTATTTTATTTGAAATAATAATTTATTTTGAGTTTTAATCACAAAAAATGTTGCAATTTTTATGCTCATGTAATATGTTGATGACTGTTTTTTTACTTCACCTCTCATTCGTTAATGGTGAAGTGGTCGTATGTAATAATTTATTACATTTATTACTAATAAACATACAGATCATATATTTTATTTAAACAAATAAATTTATTGCGTTTGTTTCGAAACCATTTTATTTAACAAAAAACAACAAAATTGATTACGTTTTCGTGTGAAATACTGGTGTGGTTTTAATGAAGAAGTGAATTTAATTATAACTTCTTAAATTTATCTGTTGTTTTTAAACAAAAGGTAAAAGTGATCTTCATAAAACATTGGAAATATTTTTTGCTTTATTGAATTAATTGTTTACATAATGTGATTTATCACATAATTTTTGAATTTCCATTGTCAAAAACTTTTTGCCTGTTTTCTTATCTTCTAAATTTTTTATTGATTTCTCTTTGTTTCAGTCAGTGTTAGTGCAACTAGAGAAGAGTAGGTAGTGAGAGCATGTTATTAATTTTTATTATTTATTAAATGGAATATCCCAAGTTTTTTAAAATTATTTTTACGTATAAATGTTTTCCAACATATCTACAAACTTTGTATTTTAAAGCTACAATAGTAACAGAGAGATCTGTTATTATTTGTAATTGGTATATCAATAATCTTGTACTTTATTTATCGTACATTTGCTCACCCGTTTGAAAAAAAAAGTTATTTAATGTAAATCCTTTCTTTTATTGGTGTTGGGGTGGCCAAGAATATCACTGCAAATTTGGATTAAAGTTAAGTCTGTAATGTCCTCACCTGGATATCAAAATTAAGGGATGAATATCTCGGTTTATTTTGTCAAAAATGTTTTTTTTTCCTAAAATTTCTTATTATCAAATTTCATATTATCTTTAATGTAGTAATGTTTCAAAACAACAAAATTTTATAGCTCTAGGTTTAAGTTAGTTTTAATTAATTTTGGTTGGGACACCTTTAAATTTATAATTATCTTATTCAAATTAACTCTTGTTCTAAATCGCTCTTTATTATATTTTGTATATTTCTTGTAAGTTATAACTTGATAACTCTTTTACAAATCACAAAAAAACTTAAACAGCGATTGATACAAAACAAAAATTAGATAACGTATGTATGGTCCTTCTGGCAAACTCTCAAAAAAACAACATTTACACAAAAACCAAGATTTTTATAAACAAAATTCACAACACCATAAACATATAGACAGAAAAAAAATAGAGTCACTAATTGCTTAACAATACTAACCCCTTGAACTTTAACCCTTCACGTTTGCTTTCTTTATTTATGACCATAAAATTGTCATAATTTCTTTAGGTCCTTTTGCATTTAGTAATATTTTTAAACAAAACTTGTATAAAATCTTCGCGATTAATTGTTATAACCAAAAGAGCGACTTCTGGATCTCATTTAGATTATAAGTTTATGAAGTATTGAATGTATTTTTTTATGCAAGTAACTACTTAGGTATAAGTTTTCCCAGAGCTTTGTTCTTCTCCTTTTATTTTATTTAAAAACAAATTATGGACTTTGTTAACAAATGGTAGTGTAATTGTAATCAGTTATTTTAGTTTTAGCCAATCCAATGTCTCATGGCACTGACACGAGTGAGTCTAGCAAGGAAATAAAACGGGAAGAGCGAACTTTGAAAGAAGTCAGATGTGCGGGATTCAGAGCTTACTAAAATCTGCGATTTTTATTGCAATTCATTATCATCTATTCATAGTAAAGCGGTATTACTCCGCTTTGCCCTGGCTTACCGTATTCGACACCACTAACCCTTTTTACTTTTTCTAGCTAACCGATTTAGAGTAATTTTGGTTAGGTCACTTCTAGAAACTTTATCATCTGTTGTTTTAATGCCTTAAACAAATTATTACTCAAAATTTCGTTATCAAAAACTGTTAGGTTATGTTTGTTTAAAAGTTTTGAAAGTGGCTAAAGTTACAGTTCTATCGGTGGTTACTTTGAATGAATATTTTAATAATCACTCGATACCACAAAAAATAAACAACTTACATTAATAACAATCTGAATTTCCTCCTCACGTACAAAAATATTAATTAAAAGAGACAAAGAAGTGAGAGCTTGTGTTAGGTATAAAAGTAAAGTGTTTTGAATTGAAATTGTCGATTTCTCTTTATTTTCCTTACAATAACTTCCTATTGATTTAATTAAAGTTGTTAAATGTCGACAAAGACCCTTAGAGAAAACAATATTACAAGTTTTTATTACTTTAGTGAAAATTGTGTCACTCACTTGAAACCAGGGTAAAATATCATTCCGCTTAAATGTAACATCGCTAAGAGTTCTCAAATAGTGTTGACACGACACAAAACTATTATTTAAATCGTTTTTTATTGAATTTTGTTGGGCTAAAACCATTTTTGAATAAAATCAGTTATTTTCAAAAGTGACAACCAGTGTTGCCACCACGAAAATCTTAACGAAAATACCCTACAATAAGTACAATAATTAAATAACTATTAACTGTTTTAACATAAGTTTTACAGATTTAAACACCCTGTTTAACGTATTCTTTAAGTTTTTGTTGAACACAATTTTTGTTTAAGAATTTCTTGCAGAAAATCTGATATTAATTCTTAGTGTTTTCTTTTTTCGGTTGGCATGCCATTTTCCCCAAAGGTGAAGTTTGACAGTTTGACGTTAGGTTTCATCAAATATTAAAAAATTTGTGTTTTTACATTTTCTGAAAAAAAAAATATGGAAAAGTCGGATATTGTAACATTACAAATTCAAAACACTAAATTTATTTGCAGCCGCTCCGAATTAGTACAAAACAGTGATTATTTCAAAGCAATGTTTGAAGGAAATTTTGCTGAAAGTTCGAAATCTGTGATAACTCTAAATGTAGCCCCCTTGTCTGTCTCATTGTTTTACATTGATAATAAGAATTATTGTAGGGAGTTGACCCTGAGGCTATGAAAATTATTCTAAAATTTTTGTGGCATAAACAGCATAATCACATTCAAGAGGATAGTTTGTTGTCAGTCACTGCAGCAGCTTGTATGTTACAATTTCTCAAAATTAAAGACTTGTGCTGTCGAGAAATCGAAAATTTGTTGTGTGTGAATAACTGTCTCAAGTTTTGGGTCTTTACTGAGCCGCTAGATTGTACAATTCCGTGTCAGAAAGCAAAGTTGTTAGCTTTACTAGAATTTAACTTTGTAAAACAAACTGATTATTTTATACAATTGAGCTTGGATGAATTAATTAACTATGTAGGGAGTATTTATTTACAATGTTCTTCAGAATTTGAAGTTTTTAAGTCGGTTATTAATTGGTATCGTCATTCAGAAGAACGTAGTTTTGAGACCTTATTAAAGCTGTTACATTGTTTAGATTTTAATTCTTTAAATATTGAAGAAATTGATCAAATAATTGCTGACACGAGTGTAAGTGAGCATGAAGTATTTACTGAAATTTTAAATTGTGTGGCGGCTCTCAAAAATGAACTCGGTGAAAATTTCGATACAAAAATTGTTAATTATGCTCGTTCTCTTCTTAAATCAAAATCTCGAAATAGACATGGTTGTCCTTGTATTTTGGTAGATAATTTAGAACATTTACCTATAAATTCTACAGTTTTATATTACGGTTAGTGTAGTGTATTTTTGTATGTTTTTTTTTAAATTATTGTTTTTCTCAGATAAGTACAAACGTAAAAGCAAATGTAATGTTCTGGAGGATATTCCAACAAGTGAAACTGTTGTAACTTATTTCGGTAAAAAAGAGATAAAAATTTGTAAAAAACTTGTCTCGAGAACATTTTTTAGATCCGAAATGGCTAATACTTAAAAAAATGTTTTCTATGGACAGAAAATACGAGACTTTGGATGGGTATGGTATAAGTGGTTATAAACAATTTGTATTTTTTTATGGAGGGGAACGTTTATTGGGCAAGGGTAATTGGAATTTTGATTTTCGTTCATATGATATTATTGAAGGAGTTTGGAGGGATCTAAAACCGTAAGTTTTATGATAACTTGTATTAATATGGAGCCCACGAGAGTTAAAGCCAATTTGTAAAAAATGTGACGTCACAAACGTGGCTAAAACTTTTGAAACATCGTGAAAATTTGCAATTAAAATAAATTTAAAACCAATAAAATACAAAGTAGTTATTGCTACATTAAAAAAATATATCAAAAGTTTAAAGTTTGTACGATACTGACTTTATTTCAACAGGAAAAGAAAAATTAAATTTTGTGTAATAGTGGAAAGGCGAAATTTTTATTTCTAGTAATTTGGGTCTTAGAGAGGCTCAATGAAGTGAGGTAGATAATTTTTGGCATATTTCATTATAATAAATCGGTTATTTTATCTAGAAAGTAAGTAATGTAGAATTGCTTATATTTTAAAATTTATTGTAATTAGTTTTTACTTTCTGTCATAAATAGTATGTCGTATGGTACTATCATTAGGTTTTACTATACAAAATTAAATTTTCTACAAGTTTTTCCTGTAACATTTTTTACTATCTTTGGCCGTTTGCGCAGTTTTTTAAAATAAAGCCAGTACTGCACAAACTTTAAGTTTTAATATACAATATTCATGTTTTTCTAATATCTTTCAGTAACGTTTTTGTTAATGTTTTTAATACAAATCTTAAGAATTTAATTCTTTATATAATAGTTATTTTTTATTTGTTTTGAAAACTTTATTAACGAAAAATTTCATTTTTTTTTGCTTTATCACTTTGTCAGCGTTTGTGAGTCACAGAGAAGGTCATAATATGGATTTGTACTATCGTAGACTTTAATCAACACCACCTAAACGAACAATTTTTTTCACTTTATTCTGACGTCATCACAGGCGGTCGAGGACGTTTACTCCTGTTTTTTATTTATTTTATTTTTTTCGTTTGTAGAATAGCTTAAAAACAGGTTATAATCAATATATAAATCATACATTTATTAAAATTTAATGTATAAGTTATTGTGAAAGGCTTTTTTGCTTAGATGGTGTTGTTTGTTTGTACGTATCGAGCGACTAAAAAGTCATGGAATCTCAGTTGGCCATAGATAAATAAAAAGATATATTTTATGTAGAATAGTCACATTTGTGTCTTATTTAAAATAATAGAACTGCCAGAATTAGATTTAATCGCTGTTGAAAAAGTAAAATTAAATTAATTAGGAGCAATACCATAACCTGAATGCTTATTTGTCAAAGTGATTGCACGTAGCATTTTTTTTTAATACGAGTTCATGTATTCAAAGATGTTTTTTGTACAATTTTATATAATTGAATACGATTCATAAGTGTTGAAATAAAGAGCCAGCAAGTGTAGGTGTGGGAGCATTTTACTTTGGACAATTTATTTAATAAAGATATAACCACTATTTGTAAAAAAAGTGAGCAAAACTTTATTTTTGTGTTAGTTTGCTTTGATTACACGACTTTTGGATCTCTCGTTATCTCACTGAGAAATTTTTAAAGGTTGCCGTTCCGGAGACGCCATTTTGAAAGTTGTATTTGTGGAAAATATTTATTTATTGTCGGCGGAACTGGGTCTTTTAGGGTAATCCAAGATACAATTTTTTGGTATGATATAGAAAAAGGTGAGTTTTTTGAATATATTTTATGTGTATCTACTGTTTTAAAATTAACGCATCACTTGGATATTGTTGTATTCTCAATAATTTTAAATAGCGCCCTCTAGTGGTGACTTGTATTATTATTTCTGGAATGGAAAAAGATATGAATTTACCCTACATCTTTGCCTCAGAAACAACCGATTTATTTTTGAGTGCTGTAATAGAAACTGATGTTTTATTTATCTTATTTAAGTCGAGTAAGTCAAAAAATCTATACTAAAAATTTAGATTTATGTTCTGGTGATTTATTTCTAGTGAGTGTTTTTTGGTTTTTACTTGAGATTGTATTGCAACATAAATGTATAATTATTTGAGATAAATATTATCAAATTGTGCTGCAATAACCAAAAAAATGAGTAGTACTATAGCGCGAAATTCTGCGAAATCATTAGTCATGTCTACGGACCTGTCGAGATAAATGAAAATTTATCGTTCCGTTCTGAGGAGAAAGGTTCCATAAACTTCCGGATAATTGCTAGAAGCGGCGCAAAGACAATGACCTAGTTAGTGGGAAGCTAAGCGAGGTTATTTAATCGACAATCGTACTTATTACTGTGTGAATATTACATTATTTATCAAACTGTTATTGTGTGTAATCGTGTATATACAGTATTCATTATCAATCCTATTAATTAATTAAAACAATTTCGAAGTTTTTATTAAAATTAACAAGAAAAATTTTTTTTTAGAAACATAGATGATGCGTTAATTTTTATCAATTTTTTAAAGTTCTGTTTTCTAAAATTTGTGAATTTAGATGAATGGAGTAGTCAAGAAGTTAAACTTCCTTGTTCAGGAAGACAACTTAAATGTTGTCCCCTTCAAGATAAATTATTTATACTAAATATAAACAACAAATGTGGCTATACATTTGATCCAATTAATCGGAAATGGACTACTTTAATAATCTGTGATAAAAATAATATTCTTCCTTCTTATTCAAAGCTATTAACTTTATGTTATTATAAATCTAGTCTTTTCATAAAAGGTATATTATCTTTTTTTAATAACAAGAAAATAGTTTAAAAATTTTTTAGAGAAACAGTTGGTTCAACTTAAGGTACAAGACGAAACATTGGTTATATTAAGAAATATTCCCTTACCCGAAGTAAACATCGGTGAAATCTGTGAAATGACGCCAATTTTGTGTTATAATATTTTATATAGTTTAAAAAAACAGTTTAGTGAAAAAACTACAGGTCAATTGATATTTTTAGAATTGTTTAATCTCGACACTTATGAGGTTTCAAAAATGTATGAAAAAGAATGTGATGTTGTGGAACTATGTAAATTTGATACTCAGGAGGTTCCAGAAATGGACGAAAAAGAATGTGATGATGTTTGGGAAGGTTTACAAACTTTTACATTTAAATATAAATTACCTCTAATTATTTTTAATGCTTTTCATTATAGTTTAGTTACTGGGAATGATCTTGTTAATTGTAGTTGACTGTTTATGGCATTGTTTGTTTACATTTTTGTGTTTTTTAAACTCTAGTGATTTTAGACTCTACCTTGTATTTTTTTTTAAATTCAGTTTGTAGTTTTATCTATGACTGCTTTGATAACTGCATATTATATCAATTATTTGAGTGAAGTAAAGTGACATATTACTTCACAAGTGTTGTAATAAAATAAAAATCTACTCTTTAAAATAATTCGTTTTAATTTCAAACTCAATCTTAATTATTTACATGCTACTATTGTTATAAATATTAATAATACAATTTTCATACCTATTTATAGTAGGACAAGCCATTTCTTATACATTTTTTTCGGTAACAGCTGTCGATGAAGTAGTTCTGTCACCTAGAATTTTTGAATTTGTTTTTTATTTTCTTCTGCTCTGTCTATATACCTCTCCGCCACTGAAATTGAGGGCCTGTCCTTATAACGCTTTATTGTTAAAAGATCAGTTCCCGAATTAGCAAGCAACGAAGTAGATGAGCGCCTATAACAATGTCCCGTAAATCCTGCTGGATTAGGTTACTGAAGAAAAGTTGCAATATTCTTGGGGAAAGCAGCAAATGTGTTTATACCAACAGGTAACCTTATACACCTCTGGTTTCTGTATCCTAAAAAAACCGTTTACTACTGACGTTATTAAGGCGATGTACAGCATATTTTCGAATTAGTTCTAACATGTTGACTCCATCAATTCCGCCTGACCAGTGACAGTGACAGAACAGTGACCAGCAACCTAGTGACTAGTGGTGAGTGTCCCAGTTGGATAGCCGCAAGAAAAGGCCACCTCTGCAAATACCGGTAAGCGCTCTCCCCTGCTCTTGCATGATCTTCCCGTTCTTTCCAATTGCATGTCTGGCGACGGCACCCTCTTCAGGGAGCAGGTTGCGGAACTCACTCTTCTTTCCTACTGCATGTCAGGCGACGGCACCCTCTTCAGGGAGCAGGTTGCGGAACTCACTCTTTCTCTCTCTCTCTCTCTCTATCCTAATGAATGCTTGGCGACTGCACCCTGTATAGGGAGCGAGTTGTGAGATTCTCACCCTAGCTTTCTTCTAATCCCGAAAAGAGCGCACTCTCTTGCACGCCGCCGACGCTAAGTTGTAACGAAATCCTCTCCCCGCTTGTGCGTAAGATTGCTTGGCCGTTATTCGCTTGAGGAATGTGTAAAACTCCGGTGAAAAGACATTCCGGTAGTGTCCACGATTCCGGTGCTAGATAACCGATTTCCTTTTGCTTTGAATGAATTTTCCGTTTATCACGCTTTTGGAAATCCACAGCTTGCTTTAACCCTTTATTGTTTTGGAATAGTTTGTTTATTTAACTGGTTTGTTTAATTTGTTGTAAATAAATTTACTTAAAATGTACCGATCTTTTAATTCCCCGTTCACATTCTGACCAAGAACACCTGGATATATTTTCTTCACTGAGTTACCCAGACGTTCGGACCGACCCCAAAAGAGGTGCACCTCCCTATTGGAAGCCTATGTAACCGGAAGTTGGTTACAGTGTTTGGTATTATAACTTGGAAGCATTGTCTCTAATCTTTGACATCTTTCAAACGCATGTTCTTGGATCCTACAAGCTCTACCACTTCAATAATTAAAGCAACCTTAAAATGAACATTACTTAGTAAGAAGAATAATGTATGCATAAAAAGGGTGCAGTATCACTTTCATTAACAAAACTTAGTAAGAAGAATAATGTATGCATAAAAAGGGTGCAGTACCACCTTCATTAACAAAAATTTATCACCATTTGCTTCTTGTAAAAATTTGCTAATATCTTGTGTAGTGAAAATTTGCGATTTTTTAGTATGATATCATTCAGATTTTATTTTAAGAAAGGCATTTAATGCACGTATTTACTGAGGTCAACATTCTTCTTTATTTTTATTATTGTTCTAATCATTAAATAAAAAGGCCAGAGGCTCGATGATTTATACTGTTTTGATAAATGATCAAAATATGCAAGTAGATCCTTGTCATGCGTAATATTTTAACATTTTTCTCGTTGCACCATGAACTGAACCTTTGAAAAGCCATCTCGTACTTTTTTTTTGGACTTCTCTGGCACCAAGCAAGAAGCAGCATTTGTAATGACCAAAATTTGAATGCAAGTTTGTCTCAAATTAAAAAAGACAAACCTTTAATAAAATCACAGTCACAGTGACAAATAATTAGATAATATAAAAGTACCTATAAAAATACATAGGTACAGCTGAAGTAGGCTCTTGTTAAAGGTCACTATATTTCTTTCTACATTTTTCCGGTAAAAGATAGGATGAAAAGGTACAATAGAAATAGAATTGGGACACCTATACAGGGTGCGGCAATTTATACGCGCATTTGCAAAATAGCGGCTTCTTAAAAAAAGTTGACAATATTTTATACACCCAACTAGTTATTGATTAGGTATACTTGAGAATTTTTTAAAATTTTTTTATTAATAAATAAAGCCATTGCAGTTTTTGAGTTTTCTGGCATTAACTGTTAATTTACTGATAAAGTTTTTGCACTAGGTGAATTTCTACCTGCTAACGCATCAAACTCTGGTATTAAAATTACAAATTTTGATTTGGTTATTTAAATAATCGCTACTTTTAAGTAAATGCAAACCAAACGCGTAATTTATGGCTGGATGGCATAATTTACCAACAAAGGGATCACTTAGTAGTCAACCTTTGAAGGGTCTTATTTACAACTTTGCCATAAAATTGACGAAAACTAACATGCCTGCATTTAAATATCCATTATTTTACAATCTTACCCCAATTACAATCCCCATTGTCACCTAAAATTTACGACGGCACAGTAGCAGGTCGTAAATAAAAATAATTTTTAAAGTAAAATTGCCATTAATTCAAATTCTGATTGATATTTTTGGGTGCTGATTTCGTAAATAATTATTAGAAGTGAATCTGCGTCTATTAGTACAAAAATCAGAATTTAATTTTTTAGAAACAAAATTCTTAAATGTACCTTAATAATGTCCAGTTAGATGTGATAAATTTCAATGATTTTATTTAATCAGAAGTCGCTATTTTGGGAGTGCGCATTTAAGTTGCCGCACCCTGTATATAAACTGAGACTTTAGAAAATTAAACACTTTTTTTGTAATTGCGTAAAATGTTGATAAGGGATTTTTGATTTAACTTTTAATTGGTAATAATATAGCCGTTTAAAGCAATGTTGAGTCTCAATTGTTTAAATAAAATTAATTATTGTTTTTTCGGTGCTATTTTTGCGACTAAATATACATTTTTGATTTATTATTTGAAGTAATTGATTATATAATACGATGATTCAGTACTCAAAAACACAAAGGCGCTTGGACATTTGGTGATATAATAGACATTTTTTGTTGATTTTTTCAAATTTATCGATATTTCCCTTTTTTTGAATCACTCGTGCGTCAGTTCTCCAACAGGACGCATCACAGCTGCTCTAAAGCTATGTATTTTTTTATTATTATTAATTATTAACCGGAATATATTGCGATTTTGTTTAGTAATATTTAAACTCTCCAAAATCTTGAAAAAAATATGTCAAAAACAAGTCAAACACTGAAACAGTAAAATTTTAAATTTTCCCGCGTTTTTATTTTAATGATTATTAATTTACATAAACAGTTGAAAGAAATTTAAGTCTGAAAACGCCTCATTTGGACATTTGGTCTTCTTTTAAGCTAAAATTTACCAATTTTAGCATTTTTTCGAAATCTGGACGAAATCGGAGATTTTAGAAGGTATAAATTTTAGTTGGTACAGCTCCTATATAGTATTTAATTTTACGTTATAAATTTGATTTTTCATCCCTTAAAATTTTGGGATATAAGCGGCCCTTTGCTTTGGCGTTGCTTATAAAGCTAACAAATTATTATAAGATTTTAATAAGTTAATACTTACCTTTTTAAGAGATTTAGGGTTTCTTATAAGGATAAAAAATGTAAAATAATAAAACTCTGTCTAGATATGCATTATATTTAACTTTATTAATTTATAATTCTTTTATAAAGTTTCATATGAACTGGATAGCTTTCCAAAATAAATCCAAACCAATTTAAACTAATTTACTGCACTAAAAGTTATATATTTATATAAGTTGTAAACCTGTTTGTCTTGAATTGGATTTATTTGGTTAAAAAGTTAGTAATATAATAATAATAGTAATAATTAATATGAATAAGACATGACTTTGGAAAAGATGTTAGTAGATTATGTAAAATTTGAGCATTATAAGTGCCGCTCGGTCATGTCTGTGATAGTTTTTATTATTTTGTTTTAATAATAATTGGACTGTAATCCTTATAATGTCAAAATTACAGATTACAATGTATTATCTTGATATATTAAACGTTACATTGTAAAAGTAATAATCGTACTGTAAGAAATACAAAAGACCAGCAAAATTGACAGTGTAAAAATAATAAAATATGATAAATTTCATACATGGATAGAAAGTTCACGCATTCATTGTCTAATTTACTCATATGTTTTTACATTATCGTATTACAAGTTTAGCAGGTTATAAATATTAATTCAATTATCTACTATATATAATATAATAATATAATATTATGTAATAATAATTTTATTTTATAATAATTTTGTGTAAAATGTAATAAAACTGACATGCAACAGAGTATGGCTTGGATTATCTTATATAATTGATGGAGATTCGTCCGAATATGATAAACGGGTACTCGCACCCTTCTCCTGCATTTATCGTTTACAGCAGACCGCATAATACTGTATACAAGCGTAGGTCCGGGGTCTTTTCCTCTCGTTTGAGAAGATCCAACTCCGTTTCAAAAGCTTAAATAATACTTATGACTAGAAATAAATAAATAAATAAATAATAAATAAACAACGTAGCAATAATAACGCTATATTACATTTTGTAAAAAACTGCATCATTAAATGATCAAAAAACTGTATAACGAAACACGTTTATCTGACTAGACTATGTCGAAACTTTGGGCGAAGCTAAAAAATCCTCAAAACAACTGTTTGGTCCCAGCATACAAATGTTGGGTGAAAACAAACAAATTGGCAAGATCTCAGACTATGCAAGTTCAATTATACTTAGGTATATTGAGTATGAGTACCACCTTGGTTCCATATGCTCAACCTTAATTTTGTAATAAATGCCATACACGTTTTAAATTATGACTAGAACCTACTCCCTACTCTACTCGTAGCTAAAATATATGATGATGAGTGGATGGCGGGCTAGACTAGAACGGAAAAAAATGATTCCATGATTAAGCGCGCCTGTTGATCTTTTTTTTAGCATCTAAAATATAAAAATGGACCATCAGATCCTGACAATCACATACTGTTCCGGTACAAAACTAGTCAAATTTAAATAATTTTCTCCAATCTTCAAACATTTATACAGATATTCTTGTATCACAGAATCAAATGGGACATGGTCTTAATGCGGGCATAATAAAGCAATGCCCGGTGCACGAAATATGATCTAAAACAGTCGGTTTGCTGCTATTCTATGAAGCAGCCCTCTAATTCTTAATTGTACAAAGTTCTGTGATTACGTAGCATACAAATAATAAAGCACGGGACACGAAATGTCATTTCATTATTATTATTATTTACATTTTTTTTTATTATCATCAACTTTTGTCAGACCCATTTTACCAATTCGACTTTTGTTGTATTTATATACACACAACATCGAAAAGAACAATGTAATTTTGGCAAAGAGATATGTACCCGCTTGTGCGGGTTAACTTACTTCAATTTATACTATAAATTGCATTAAAGTAGAAAAATATACTTTGTTTTTTCATTTTTTTATCCATATTAAATTGTTATTTACACTCTATAACAAACAATCAACGTTAGTTTTTCTAAATTTATACAAATCGGCGATTTGGTGAGAATGGATCTTACAATTTTGAAAAATCCTTTCGTCTCACTTCAAATTTGACTATCCTTGTTATAATTTCGTGTAAATTCAGTTCGATAACAGTTGATGTGATTGTCTGAATCTAGTTGATTCGACAGGTACGTTTCTTGCCTGCGACAGGAAAGGACCATACATTTTGTATAAAATGGTGCAATCGAATGGACCCCAATATATATACAGCATGGGATGAAATGGCTTGATAGCGAGGGTGCGGATTTATATCCGCTGCTGACGCGGAACTATGAATACATATACTAATAGAAACACGATGACCGCCCTCTCACGATGAGAAACAGTTACACAAATAATTGCAAAAACATACCCTGTATCCTAGAATCACTTCGCTGCGTTTAGAGATTGATTATTATCCGCTCTTGCCTGATTGGGGAGACCATATTCATGAATTAGACTAGACAGGTCAACACACCACCACCAAAACATCCAAACCTTCAAAATTTTGCCACCAACAATCAAAACTAGCAAAAAGACGAGACACACCCACGGGAGACATTTTGAAGCCATTATTGCACTGGTGGAAGTGCTTTTTAAGAGTGTGTTTTGATGGTGAATTTTTTGGTGGTGGTGCGTTTCGTTATTTTACTTTCGGGAGCTGCCACCCCCCCGTTTTGGTTAGTACTTAAAGTATATTTACTTCCAGCGCTGAAGGAATGTCATTAGCAAGCGTGGAATGCACTACAACTACTTAAAAAACAATATTTTTAAGAAAATAGATAAAAAACTTAAAGCTGTTTTCAATTAAGGAAAAAGATTTTTAGAAAAAATAAATAAGTACGTATTAATGTGTATCAGTCGTTCTGTTAATATTGCACGATATTATCTCAGCCAAAAACAAAAAGAATAAAAATAAATGAAAAAATATTTTTGTATATCTAAATACATTAGATTCAATAAATAGTATATATGTTTTTTTACTAAATATATGTCTTAGGACTAAATTAATTCTAATCATATTAACTAGAATCCGCAGCCGTTATTGGCTGGATAATTTGACTAGAGTGGCCCAGCCGAGTGCTTCTCCACTCTCTTCTCCCGGCCTGCCCAGAGATTTTACAGCTGTAAAATCTCGCAAAGCGTCAACTAACTCTTCAACAACTATTTGGCGAAAACGCACAATTTGCATTTTGATATATAAACTTATACATTAGATAAAATTCATAAATTGTGAACGTATTGTTCTAAAATCGATAATGACTATACCTTCATGGTATCACGACCACCCTTTGGCTATCCTAAATCGCTACCCCCTAGTAATTTACAGATTAATATATAGTTGGTACTTTGTAAGGATTATGTTACTTAAGTTTAGTAGAAATATTACACTATTTTTTTTTGTATAGTATTGTTAAATATAAATATGTCATGGCTCCTTGTAGTCAAAAGGGAGACGAGACATGGTACCGTGTGCCCCCATAAGTGCGACTCCGAGCCGAGCTGTGACTAGCATAGCATCACAGAAAACATGCCTGGGCTAAATTTGGCAACTGAGCAGAAGGAAGCGCCACCGGCCCTGGTTTCTTACAGATTAACACACATATATAAGTTACAACAAATAATTAAGAGTAGACGTCTCAAAATAGTAGTACATTTCACGAACGAGAAGACAAAACGGCCTGTACAATCAAACACTGATTTGTTATTTAATCACAGCCCATTTGGAATTTCTCGAAATGTCGGGCAGGGGGCGCAACCGGACTGCGTGTGCTCGGAGTGTGTTACCAGGCATGCTCTTAATTATATTATATAATATAAGTTATAATAGTCTATGTGCTTATATAAAGTGTCGTCTAGTATACTAGTGGCTGAAGGCGCGACGAGCGCCAAGAGATCTGAGGGCCAAGGTTAGTACGGCCTGTTGGCATCCTTGGGCCTCTTCAGCTGCACTTTGAGTCGCTTCATGCCAATCTGGAAGCCGTTCATAGCTTGGATGGCTGCTTGAGCACTTGCTGGGTTGTCGAAGGACACGAACCCTGAAATATACCAAAATACCCTAATATTGCTACGGACAATACAAAATAACAATAACAGAAAAAAAAATCGAATAAATTGAGTGGAGAAAAATCATGAAACATTCGGCATATTCTAAAAGGACGTTCAAGGAAGTCAGTCAGTCAGTTAGTGAGAACCAGACAAACGAGTAAAGCGACGGCAATTATAGTGTAAATATCGAGTTGTTTATTTATTTTTGTATTAGTGTACATAGTGGAAATGAATTATTTGTTATTAATCCAACTCTTTGAATTTAGAAACGCGAATACGCACAAACGTTGCAATATTAATGTGATTCGCTTAAACATACTCAAATACCGCGTTTCAAATTCAAATCTCCCGCCCTTACAAACAGCAGAGAACAAAAATCGTTCGTTGGCTACCCTGCAAGCAAAGAAGTGGCGATAGTGAGCAGTTGCTAAATTAGAGTAAACTTTAGATACTCATATGACCTGAGAAAGCGTAGATTTTTGAGATAATTTGCATTTTTTATGAAAACAGTTAAAAAGACCAGCGTGACGACGCCAAGTAAAGAATTTGTAGTATCAGCATTCTACAGACACATATTTTTACAAGTTTAGACGCTCTTAAATTTAATTAAAATTTCTATATTCTTTTATGATTGGTTTTGTAATTATTGATATTTCTAGCCGTCATTTAGTTTGTGAAAGATTTCCATTAGATTTGACATGAGGCCTTCACAATACATAATAAGTTTGTCAAAGATTTATGCTACTCCCTGTTGGATTTTTCTGGATGGTAGAAGAGAACTAGGTATTATAATTCTTTATCACCTGGAGACTCTCCCTCATTAGTGGAGAAAGGAGTGTTAAAGAGACAATCTTGAAACCATTTCTCAGCTCCAAAACTTCTCTACCAAATAGTGTCGTTACCACCGTTTTCAGTGTTGTGTTTTATCTTCTAATTGTAGTTATTCGATGTCGTGGAGAGCGTCAACGATTTTAGGGCGACATTAGTCAATTTTATCAGCAGGGGCTTTGTACTACTGCCTTTATTAAGGGTTGGCGGTACTTATGACTCAGCTAAAAATTAATCGAAATATTTTTTCAAAATAATTTAGAGGATTGATCTAGTAATGTTCATAGAATGTTAAAAAAATATTATTTAAAATATCAAGCTGACAAATATTTTTTTTGTTAAAAACAAGGCTTTAGTTAGAGGCACCCAGATCTGTTATTTATTTACCCAAAAAAATCTGTTTTTGGTATTGTAAATTAGGCACATTATCTTAGGGCACACGATCTTGCTTTTTGTTATTCACTTATAATTTTTGATAAAAAAAGATTTTAATTTGGTTCTTATTTTAAGCTAAATTAATAGTATATTAAGTATGGAGAACGGTAAGGAATGCTTACCGTTCGAAGACAATTGTTTGGAGGAGGAGCGAAGCGACGACTCCAATTATTGTCTGAGAACGGTAATCCTTAACGTTCGACATGCTTATAACGTTTTTTGCGCGATTGGAGTTTCTAGAATAATAATAATAATAATTTATATCAATACATTTGTGATAATCGGGAAGATTGAAACTGAAAACTTTGGGTGGCTGTTCCATGGTTGCTATGGTTTTGTTCCAAACAAGTAAAATTGTCTTTTTGATACAATCATTCCTACATAGTTCTGTTTTGTGGTTCCGTTTTCGAAGCAAATATGAGCGATAGTGATGATCTACCGGATGATTTAGAAGACGCTTGGCAAGAAGGATGTTCAGCAATAATTAAAGCCCAATATGAACAGGCATACAAGTTGTTTAAGGAATGGCGTGAAGCAAAGAAGATTTTTGTAAATGAAAAGAGCTTGTTAGCGTATTTTGTGGTGAGAAGTGGACACTTGAAGGCCCCAGGCAGTTTATGGGCGGAGTATTCTATGCTGAAGAGTACAATTTTTCTCCATGATGCTATCGATATTTCTAAGTTTGCTACATTAATTGCTTATCTTAAGAGAAAAAATATTGGATATCGGCCTAAGAAGGCTAAAATTTTTACCAAAGAAAACATGGAAACATTCTTGAATGAAGCACCATGAAGACGAACAATTTTTAATTCAAAAGGTATGTTGTAGATGATGAGGTGGTACATCTGAGTTCTAAGGAAACAATACATTTGCAGGTAGCAATGGTATTGGGAGTATCGGGCGCTTGTAGACGAAAGGAATTGTACAATATTAAAATGAGTGACATAGAAGAACATGAAGAAATGTTTATAGTAAATATTCCAAATACAAAAACGAATATTCAGCGAACGTTCACAGTTATTAATAAAGAAAATGAAGCAGTTCATTATTTGGAAATACTTCGAAAATACATAAGAATTCGACCAAGCAACCCAACGTCAGATCATTTATTTCTGAACTATCGAAATGGCAAATACACTAGGCAAGACACAGGAAAAGGCACAATTGGAGGCTGGCCGTCAAAAATTGCAAAGTATTTAAAGTTGCAAGCCCCTGAAGGTTTTACTGGACACTCGTTTCGACGCACATCGACTACACTTTTGGCGAATAACGGAGTTGATGTGTTGGGACTAAAAAGACATGGTGGGTGGCGTTCATCAACGGTGGCCGAGAGTTACGTGGAAGATTCCCTCCAAAACAAAATTGAATTTGCTCATAAAATTTTACACAGCGATGTTGGTGGACTATTACAACAACCTGGGACTTCTACGTCGGAAAGTTTGTCTATTAACACTAGAAACTCAAATGCGAGTGGTATTACTACTATTAATTATAATAATTGTACATTTAATTTTAATAAATAAATCGCAAAATTGTTTTTTTTAGATTTAATTGCTTACCATTCACTGAACGGTAAGTGAATTACTTACCGTTTTGTTTCACGTAGCAACCAGTAAGAGCAACCTACCGACGTGGAAACAGGCACAGTAAACTGATAAAAACAACCAATCGCGCAAAAAAAATTTTATGCTCTTTTTGTTGGTAACCAAAATATTGTTATTGGCAATAACATCAAAACTTCAAAAAATTGACAATTATTGTCAGTTTATTTGATAACTGAATAGGAGTTGTCAAGCGTTTCGTTCTTTTTCTTATACACGAATATGGATTCTAAAATTCAACGAAAGGCAATATGAAAGAAAGAAAGCAAAATATTTTTAAGGTTTTCTCAAAAATTTCTGAAAAAAATGGGCAAAATTTAAATAAAGCTGAAATTGTAGATTTGGTTGCAGAAATCTTCTTAGTAACACAATACCAGTAATTATTTTACTTTTTTTTAGATTTTTTGTTATGTTTTTTATATAGTGAAGACCAATTATGAGAATTTTGAATCTATAAGGCGACGTGTATCTTCAAAAATTGTTGTTTATTTTTGTTTAAAAAAAGATATGCTGTTTTCTATTTTCAATTTGCGACAGAAAAATCAAGATTTTACAATCGATTCTCTTTTAAAATATGCTCAAGAAGAATTAGATTACAAACATTGTTTAAAATTTTAAAGTCTATTGGTTTCAAGTAAAAAAAAGTAAATGGAAGAAAAATTTTATGTAAGCAGGAACACGTTATTCCAGCTAGAGCAAAATTTCTTAGAGAGTATTTCATTTTACTAACTTTCAATGAAAATTATTTATTCATATTTTTGGATGAAACATGAATCTACAGAAATGGCTTTTCTGTAAAAATGTGGTTAAAATTCAAAATGAAAGGAAAAGGTTTACTATTCTCCAAGCTGGTTGTGCCTTAGACTTTTTACAATGCTGTGATTTATTGTTAGATTCAACAAATAATTATCGAGATTATTACAAAACCATCACGGTGGATGTTTTTAAACAATGGACTTTACAAAATTTATTTCCAACTCTAAAAAAATTTCATAGAAAGTGCGTTGTAGTAATGATAATGCTCTGCACTATTCTATGCTCTTAGATAAACCACCCACTGCTTCTAGCAGTAAAATGTAAAAGTGGTTAGTAAATAACAATATAGAGTTTGATCTCACTTGTTCCAGGAAGCAGTTATGGCAATTAATTCAGCTTTTTTTGATTAAAAATTAAAAGTTGATTACAAAAATCAGAATGGTATGCCTTAAGAAAACGTGTCTAATTTACAATACTAAAAACAAAATTATTTTGGAAATCAAATACTAGATCTGGGTGCCTCTAGCCTTGTTTTCAACAAAAAAATTATTTGTCATCTTAATACTTGAAACAATTTTTTTAATTATTTTTTTAACTTTCTATAAACACTACTAGATCAATCCTTTTTATTAAATGGAAAAAATATTTCGATTAATTTTTAGGTACCGCAGAACCTTAACTAATCTTTGTAGAGAGTAAGTTAAGATAAAGAGAATAAATAATAATGAAAACTTATTAGGCTTACTAATTGGCACTACTACAATGAAGTTTAGTGTGAAGAAGACGGAATAAGTAACCTTTGGTGCTATTCCAACAAACCATCTTGTCAAACACTCACTAAATGTTTTTGTGACCAGTTTTAAGTGGTTGTTGAGCCAATAATTTTAATTACAGAACAAACATGAAGAATAAGGTCTTTAGAAATTGGTTTTATGAAAATTTGAAGAAAGGAGGCCTTGATACATTCATAAATCAAAATTCGGTCTTACTTTACAAGAAGTTCTAACTAGAAATTGACCTGTCAATTTATTTTCTTAAATTTAGATCACATTTTTGCTATTTTTAAACCTTTTTTTTTCTTAATGAATTATTTCCGATTTATTTTGTAGAAAACGGAAAAATCTGATGTAGGAATCAATAAACCTCTCGAATAATTCACCAGATAAAAATGTTGTGAAATTAAGATGGGACAAAAGTGTCGACGAAATGATTAGGGTCAGAATTTTTTATTTTCTAAGCATTTTTCAAAGTTATCTGCCTAAAATAAAGGTAAAAAGCGTCTACATAATCTTGTTTTTGATAAATTGTTGTTTCACACTGAAAAAACATAATTTTAAATTGAGTTTAACATCGAAAATTTATTGCTCGCTAGAGTATTTTATTTACAAGGTAACAATAAGGCAGAGATATGATCAACTGTCTATTTGACAAATGGCGGATAGTAATTTCCCACAATGCATTTCTACTTTGCCATAAAATGAATTACTTATATTGATTTTTATTTCTGTATTTTTTATTTTGAATAAAACTAAGGTTTTCGCTATTGTGGGCATAATAGATAGAGGATACTCAGTGTTTATATAAATATTTTAACGATACACATTTCAAATTTCTGTAGTTTCATTCACCAGAATGGCTTTGTGCTTGTCTTTTTTTTTGGAAGTCTTACAAAGATTCCGGGTTTTGAGGTAATGGAATGTAGAAAGGGAAAAGCAGCGCGACACACCCGCATATTGCACGAGGTTTATTCTGGCTATTTTGCTTTTTTAAATATATAAACTTACCAAAACATTTGCTCTGATTAGTGGCACGGTCAATGAACACTTTTGAGCTGATGACATTTCCGAAGGGCAGGAACATTTGCATCAGTTCAGCGTCACCGAATTCTTGAGGTAAATGGTAGATAAACAAATTGCAGCCTTCAGGTCCGGAGATAGAGCAGCCTGGTGTATAAAACAAAAATAAATGATTAAATAGTCAAGACCTTGTGTAAATCTAGTATATTTCTCGAAACCGTGAAGTGAATATTTGGGTTTTTGTAATTCGAAATACCTACTACCGGTGTGGGACCGATTTCGTCTAATATTTGCACACACCACACAACACCTAATACAAAGAAAGGCTGAGATTTAGCCGATGCCAACATACAGTGCATTATATAAAACGAAACACATCGAACAGGAAGTGAAATGCAACATTTTATAAGTACATAGAGTTATTTATAAGGAAACATTTAGATGTTTTATTTTAGCTCCACTAGATCGGGATTTTGGGAATACTAATCTTAGAATTAATTTTAGATTACGAGAGCTTTTGATATCTTACCTTCCCTTTGTGCAGGAGCAACTGCTGACATAGGTTGGGGAATGGCCTGTGGGAATTGGCCATAAACCGCGGGGTAAGCTGCCGACAAATATAAACAAATCACACCCATACTTTACCATCGATGCAACCAAACATGCTTCAGTAGGCATGTATCCAAATTTTTCAATAACCTTACGAGAAGGTTACTCAAAAATAGGAAGTTTATGAAACGATTTTATCAGATTTCAAAAAAACGGCTAATTTTACCCAACTTCTTAGCCATTTTAAAGCTTTTAGCCTCTTTCTGAATTCTGCTGATGTTATTTGCTTAAAGGTTCTATTACTTTACAAACAGAATTTTGAAGGTTATTTTAAACAGCAATTGTGAGAAGAAAAAATGAAATTGTTAAATTTTGGACAATCTTAAGTTTTATTTTTTTTTTCGTAAATTTTAAGTTGGTGGCTTTGATAGGTAGCAGCGTTAGTCGAATCAGTGTGAATACAAGATGGCAATCTGCTGGTGGAACAAGACTTGAGGGCAATTATTCTTCAGATCTAACCTGCTACAAATGCCAAAATTCAGGGAAACAATTTAAGAAACTTCTGTTGTTATCCTGTTAAATGAATGACCTAAGAAGACACATTTCTTAAGTTTTCTCTGAAAACACATGTTTAGACATTTGAACTCCGGTTATTTTTCTACATTTTATCAATATTACATTTAATTTTAAATTGTGATCTTGTTCATAAATGGTATAAAGGTGATTTTGACTACTTTGATGTCAGGTGTGGACAATAAATTAGTTTATTTAATGATTTACGTTTTGACTGTTCAAATCACAGTTTTGTGACACTTAATTTTTAAAATTAAAACTTAAAATTGGATATATGTTTGGTTTTTTAAGACTAGCATATTCTACGTGTTGCTAGTCTTTAAGAAACCAGAGTTAACATGGATATTCTTGCTAGATTAGTCTTCAAAGGATCTGATTATTCTTCAATTTGTAGCTATTTCTGGTAGCACCTAAAGAGTACCAGGGATAATAGTGTAAACATAATCCCTTTTTTAATCCCACCAAAGTAAATGAGTTTGCTTTACAGATTTTTAACTACATCTGTTCAGACGTACTACAAGTTTTTTACAGTATATTTTTGCAGAGTCTATCTAAATTTATTTTTAGTTTTTTATTGCTATAATTCTTTTTCTTTTTTATCTTTAATTTCTTTACATTTAAAGCTGGTTCACGGAACTAAGGCCTTTGGAATTTATATGACTATTAAGGCAGTGACACTACTGTACATTTCTGTCTGTTTGTAAAATAATTTTTAGTACATCTGAGCCAGTTTGAAGGACCTTAAGAGCTTCGAAATTTGCTTGTACTGTATCTGATTGACATAATAACCACAAGCGTGCAGAAATATTGTAGTTAAATTTTGTTTTTTATTGTTCTTGTTTTATCGTTATGGAAGCTCTACGCTTCAGAAAATTCTTTATTCGATGTACCGTTTCACACAATTTTGCGAGTAAAATTATTGCTGTTATCTCTCTGCTCCTGAAGTTAGAAGGTTCAGATAATCGGTCGTTATGAAGATTTTGTTTGTTAGTATCGTTTCTTGGAGAGGCACCTTCTTTAAAACTTTAGAAGCCTATCTATGTTTCTTGTGTGTCGTCGCACTGAGTTGTAAGCTGCCTCAACATTGATTTTTACTCTTTTTGTTTTTCTCTGTAACAACAATCTACCGGTTTGGTGTTTTCTTTTACCTTTTATTTTTCTACCGTGTCAGTAGCTGAAAATTCCCTTAATAACAATGTTATTTATAAACATAAACTGCTGAGTTTCTCACTCACAATTTGTCGCTGCATACTTTTGTGATGCAATTTTACTTAAGGACCACTATAGGGCAGCGTCAAAAATGTCTTTCACTTTTGTTCTGAAATTTGTGGTGGACTTGTGCTGCCAGAAGATTTTACCAAATTCCAAGCTTGCTACAAGTAGCATGAAAACTATTTTAAAGCGCCATATGGTGGAATTTTTAGGTTAACCGGTTTTTGGTTGAATCACGAGATTGCCATATAGTTAGAGTTAGCTAAAATTTTTAACTCTTGTTTTCTTTCTAAGTGATATTTTGATTAGGGATTCAACTTTTTTCCGGGGTTTCCACGTTAAAATCCATGAGCTTCTGTTGATTTTTGTTCAGAACTAGAGTTCTTCTTGCCTGCAGAATTGGTTTATCTTCTCCCAAAAGAGGTTTTATAGTTAAGTGGATTTTTGAATTGTGTATTTGAGTTTAGAGTGGCTAGATAAGTGCCCTAAATTTTGAATAACTTCAATTACCGAAACTACGAAAATTGCTATTTCTAGCATAAGTAGAATTTAAGCACACCGCTCCCTCCATGATTGCGGGCTTTGCCCGCGACAACTGATTTCCGTATTATGGTGGCGCGCTTCATTTGATTTTGTGTTTTTTAATTTACTTTTTAAAATAATGGAGAAACGAGTTTTTAGTTTATTTCTTTAGTAACAGAAAATATCTGGTATGTCACCAAGTGGGGGATGTTTTAAAAACAAATAAGCCTTTTTCCAAAATTGAACACTTTCTAAATTTCTTCTTTTTGCTATTCCACTAATAATTTTTTTCTGAAATATGAAATGAAACCAAGAATATATAAAGCAACAACATCGAACATTTCTGTGTAACATCAAACAATTATAGGTGAGACCAAGCTACATTGATTACATCTATAATGTACACTGTTTACATCCATACAACCTAAAAGTTGTACCAGAGAATAAAGATTGTAAAAATGCAACTTACCGACTCCTGGATATGGTTGCATTCCTGGATACGCTGCGTGCTGTAGCGCCGCTTCTCCATTAGGCAATCCTTGCGCTGGAATGGACAGATGTAGCGCATCTACATTTCAGTTAACTCAGTCCTTATCTTATATTTGTAAAAGAATTAAGGCAGATTGTTCATTTTATGTATTTTGTTAAGAATTTGGAGATTATAAAAAAGGTTGAATTGTTATTGGATTTTTCTTCTTAAAGAGTTGTTTTATTGGTAACTAGTTTTGCCCTTTCAAGAGAGTTTAGTCGAAACTATTTATTAATAAACAAATTTTTAAGAGTAATGAACAATCTGCCTTTGAGTAATGAAAAGAACTTACGAGCTGGATACGTCTGTGGGATGCCGTTCGTATATACGGCTTCAGTACCTCCGGGTTGTCCATTTGGCGTTTGTGCCGCCATATTAAAAGTGGGCATGGTGGGGGAAGGTAGACTCGGTATGGCGCCGTTGACGGGCTGTCCCGATCCAGCACCTACACCAACATCTGGGTCAAGAAAATTTTAAGTGAATACACATGAAACACCAATAAGGAGAGAGAATTACCTGATGTGGGTGGTACCACTGAGTTCGCCATGCCATTGAGTGTCGCGTGCGGTATTTGCGTGGCAAGTGCTGCCATTGGATTAATATAAGTTCCTTGTGCTGTCGCAGCAGCCATTAAAGCCGCCTGTTGCTGAAAGTCCAAAGAATGCTATAAGCAAAACGAAGTGAATCGTATCAGAGTAATTGAAAGAGGTTTTAATAGTTACCTGTGCGTAAGCTCCATAAGCTCCGAACTGGTTGAACACGAAGGGGTTGAGAAGACTCATGTTTCCGGCCATCTGCTGCATGCGTCTTAGTTGGCGTTCCTTTTCAGTATCGGCAAATTTTACTACTAAGCTGGAAGAAGCTCCCTGAAATCAAAGAACTCGCTTTACAGAAATATCAGAATCTTTGATACGATTTAAATGCACGACGCACAAACAGCCGACAGGAATATTAAATTGTTCTTTAATTTCGAATAGCAACCGAAATGGAATTATTTCTGTAAAGCTGGAAGGGTTCGTGGTTAGAAAACAAGTTTTGAATTTTTCTTGACATAAATGCCTATTATAGAACGTCTAGAAAGCAGTTTCCTAAATCCGGCCGATGATCCTTTGAAGCAAATCAATTGGCAGCGCCCGAGGAAAGGACGAAAGAGCAGTTCGGACACGAGTTTTTCCTCTCTCGCTTTGCCACTCTCACAAATCTATTAGAAATCGTTAAATCCCGGCTCGGTTGAAGGGCACCATCCAATTCCGCATGTCTCCTCATCGGATCAGAAGAGACATTCTGTTATTGAATGCCGCGGGTTAGAAGGCCGACCGACAATACACAGACATACCGACCAATAAAAAGCATAAGGCGAGGAGGCGGGACGATACAAATTAACGAACTCACGCAGACGCAAAAAAATTATATCCACTCTATTACTAGAGTGAATTACTAGAATTTTTTTCTTATAATACCTGTTAAATTGTTGTACTGTTGGCAATACCATTTTTGAAATGACAGTGAATTTGGTTGCTTAATGTTTCACGTCCTACTTAACTGTCACATTGACAATTCGTAAATCAATTTTTTTGATATTAATCATAAATCTGAGAAAAAGGCCCAATTTATTAAATGCAAAATTAAAACTAGCGGTTCTGAGGTGTAAACATGAATTTATTAACTTGAAACCATATTTCTCAGAACAAGAACTGCTAAATCGGCTTTGCAGAATATTTTGTGGTGTTTTCAAAAAGTCTTGTTAATTTTGAAATCATACTTCAGATTTCGAAAACTGTTTTTTACAGTATACAGGCTGTCCCAATGGCCCGAAAAAGCTCTATAACTTGTCTATTTTAAGAGATATTGATTTTTTCTTTTTTTTTAGATTATGGCTGCGTTTTTGATGCACATTTTAAAAATATTGCGCTTTATATACAGGATGTCCCAATATTTAAAAAAAACACTAATGTTATGTTTTTTTAAAATGGAATCTACTCAGCTTGATTTTATTTTTGGATTCTATGCTAAATTACAAAAAACTTTTATGAGGTTGTTTTCATTTATCTGTTATCAATTTTATTTGTGGCGCTTTTTTTTCTAGAATTTTTGAAATGCAGGGGTCAGCAATTGAAAAACAAAACATTAAAGCTGTTTTACAATTTTCTTTATAACAAATGCTCACAAATATTATCATTTTATTCAATACAAGTATGCAGTTTTCGTCTAAAAGATAGTCTAACACGACTTAGCATATCTGCATTTATTAAATGGAATGTATTCATTTTTTCATATTCTCTGCAGTTGTTAATCTCAGTTTATACACCTTTTTTTTCACAAATGCCCAAAGGAAGAAATCAATCGGAGTAAGGTTGGGAGAACGAGCAGACCAATTGATTCCTCCTCCTCTGCATATCCAACGATTTGGAAAAGTTTCGTTTAAAAATTGTTGAACTACTCGATGATAATGTACAGGGGCTCCACGCTGCTGTAGCTACATGATCCTTCGCGTATACAAATCTAGATTTTCCATCAGAAGTGGCAGATATTTTGGAGAAATTCTTGATTCTTACCCCATTTAAAACATTATCAAAAAAGAACGGACAGATCACGTGGTCCACAAGAATTCCGCCCCAGACATTCAATGATCATCTATTTTGATAATCAATTGTCTGCATCCAATGAGGGTTTTGAGTCGCATAGTAATGCATGTTGTATCGATTAACAGACCCGTTACTCTTAAATGTTGCTTCATCCCTAAATAAAATCGTGTGCATAAACACCCGTTATTAATCAAATTATCCATGGTTTCACAAAAATTTACTCGATTTTGAAAATCATCTCTAAAAAGTTTCTGATGTAGCTCAAAGTGGTAGGGATGAAACTTGTGTTTTAAGGTAACTCGATTATAACTGATTCGCGATATGTCAGTTTGTGCCTCAATTTTTCTGCAAATCAATTCTGGATTTTCTTGTAACATTAAAAGAATTTCCAATTCCAAGTTTTCGTCTATTTTTCGTGTTAATACTTCTTTTTTCCGGTACGTAATGCTTCCTGTAGCATCAAATCTATCCTTCAATTTTTAAATGCAGCACTTTGCTGCAGTCTCGCATTTGGGTATTTTTGTTTGTGCAGTCTTTGAGCCAATCAAATATTACGATCCGCTTCACCACGACTGTATACCATGTTAATGAGTTCTTGACGAGTAAAATTCATTTTGGGACTTGACAGATTGTAACAATGACAGAAGCCCACTTGATTTTTATTATTCAAAAGAGAAAAGTTTATCGAAATTTAGTTAATGTAGAATAGCAACTTAGAATTTTACGCTAGACAATACAAACCTTATAGTGATGGAAAGCTTTGTCAAAAGATCTTTTGATTGGTATGATAATAAATAGAAGGTTCCATATGAAAAAAATGAGTTATTGACATTTTTAATTTATCATGTTTAAAAAATCGCAGTGGGCACATGCCACTGAGCAGGTTGTTGAGTAAACACTTAAAAAATGCGGCAAACATTCAGAAATCAAACGGCGTTACTTACTTTAACTTGTGTGCAAGCATTTAGAAAGTACCAATTTTTAAGCAGACCTCTGCATTTCAAAAATTCTGGTAAAAAAAGCCCCACAAACCAAAATTGGTAACAGGTAAATGAAAACAACTTCTACAAAAGTTATTTGTAATTTAGCATAGAATCCAAAAATACCATCATTCTGAGTACATTCCATTTAAAAAACATAACTTTAGTGTTGTTTTAAATATTAAGACATTCTGTATATAAACCGCAATATTCATAAGATGTGCAGCAGAAACGCAACTATAATCTAAAAAAAAGAAGTTAGTAACTCCTAACATAAACGAGTTATAAAGCTTTTTCCGACCGTTGGGACAGCCTCTATATCGCAATAAAGAAAATTTGTAAGACGCTCAGACAGGTAGAAAAAACAGGGGAAAAGGTTTTATAATTTATATTTAAGAGAAGAAATCGGGACCCAAATTTTTCAAAATTTAAAAACGGGAAAACGTTTTAGAATAAATAAATTATTGTATTTTGCGAAAACGAAACTTGAATTTACTGGTTGGCGAAGTTTGTTATATAACTTACAAAAAAGTTAACACTCAAAAATTTTTGATTGACTAAAATTTAATGATAAATTAGTGGCATTTTCGGACTTTTTTTTTAAATTAATGTTAGCTTAAAATTAATTTTTCTGAGTAACAATAAAGGAGACAGTTCGTCTTGAAGCTGCCAGATTCACGCAGACGCAAAAAAAAATCGGATAGGGTTACGCGGATGACACGTTTCGAATTAACCAAGGAGCAAACAAGGGGAAGACTTGAATAGTTTTTAATTAAATCCGACTTCCTCCTACGAGATTCTAGTACGAGCGAAGGACGGTTTGAATTTTAATGCAGGCCCAGTTTTCCCATTTCTATCAGTTTTTCAAACACTCCATCATTGATTTTTGTCTAACAAACAGATTGCTTATCCTCTATTTAGTGTTGATTGTCTTTATAAAGCAGTCGAGTGCTTTCCGTGAAAACATTTAAAGTCTCGTTCGTGTTATGAATAATGAAGTCATGTCTAAAATCGGGGAAAAGTCCTTTAACAAAAAAGAACCCGAAGAGTGTTTTCAGGCGTGGGTTAATTCTCATACAAATTGAATAAGGCGTCCCATTAAGTGCGCAAGAATGAAGTGACCCTGTGGGTACAATATTAAACATGCATGAAGCTGCTTGCTCTCAGCTCTTTCTACTATACGAGCTAATGTAAATTATATAGATTACGAATTTCCCTAAATTTTACATCTAATGACTGTTTTATTTTTTTTTAAGTTCGACAGTAAACTTTTCGCTTCGGATCAGAAAATTGTTTTTCAAGCGTAATCGGTTTTACTAAATTACGACGACGAGGCTTACGCTAATCAAACTTTGGTATTTCATGCGTGAGGTATTGATTGGAAATCGATAACGGGAAATAAATTATACGCAATCAAGGAAAAATTACAACGAAATCACTAAACCATTTTTGAAGCTTTTTTGATTAAATTGCAAGAAACGAGGAACACAATCTTTGGTGATTTTTTTAAAATCAACTACGCACAAATGAATAGGCATTTTCTAATAAGTCATAATATTTAATGATGTAACCAAATTTTTTCAAAACTATGTGATTAATTTACTTTCATTTAGTTTACCTAAAAACCGAAAACCAATTGTTTTTCTTTTGGTAAGGTTAGGGCCCGAAAGAAAAGTCTCCATGAAGATATGAGTTATTTTTTTAAAATTTTGTTTTCTTTTGTGGTATCCATTTATTCGTATCAGTGTACGGTTAAATTATGAAATTATCTTCCAGCCTACTTTTACGAAATTATTGTGCGAATGCATACTGAGGGTTACCTACAAGTTGACATTGACCAAACTATCGGTGTATCCCAAAGGGTGGTTTTACACACATCTCACGTTTTCGGAAAACAGAATCTACTGCTAAGCAGTCTGGTAGCGGATTCCAACGTGTTACAACCCCTACAGAAGATCGTAACATAGTCATACAAGCCAGACGCAACCGCTTTTTGACAGCGCGTCAGACTCTAAATCTATTGCAAAATGTTCCTAAGCGGCCTATTGCACTTTAAACAATTCGGAACCGTTTACGGAAAGTTGGACTGTTATCGTATGCTCCTTTTAGAAGACCAGCCGCAACGGAACGTCACTGGCGATTACGAAGAGAATGGTGTAGCGAGCGGCTGACCGAGCACATAAACTGGCAAGCTGTTATGTTCACTGACAAATCTCGTTTTTGTCTACACAGCTACATCCGGCGACAAAGAGTGTACAGAGAACTAGGAATGCGCACCATGCCGTAATTTGTGCAGTTTGTCTGCCGGTTTCATAGCGGTGGTGTTATGATCAGAGCTACCATTTATTCTGGAGGCCGTACAAATCTACACATCATTGGTAGGAACCTCATAGGGGTGTGTTATGTTCAGGAAATTGTGTAGGAATAAGTGTTACCTACAAGGAACATTATTGGTGAAGAATGTCGCTCTTTTGACTACAACGCACGCTCACGTAGAGCTCCAATAGTGCATCAATTTTTGGAAAACCAACAAATTTCACATCTGCCTTTGCCACCAATATTACCAGACCTTAACCCAATTGAACATAGGGGGGATGCATTGCAAAGGAGACTTTCCGATCACTATCCACAGCCCTCAAACCTCCATGAACTACAAGAAGCGTTACCGCCTCTTTGGAACGCAATCCCTCTTAAGATTTCTAATAACATTATTAACAGTATGCCAGAAAGATGTCAGCAAGTTGTTAATAACCGTGGACATTATACTCAATGTTAAAAGTGACTTTAAATCAACAACATCAAAATTGCATAAACAAGCAACAACGTTTTTTTAAGCATTTTTATTAGTTTTTTTTTACAAAATCTATTCTAATTTGTAATGTTTAATGCCATTTTGTTACTTAAAATAAAATTTCGTCTTATTTACAAGTAAAAATAGAAATTCTAGCAATATTCCTATTCATTTGTGCGTAGTTTATCTGGCGATTTCTGGCGGTGGCAATATCATTATAGATGAAATGCATGTCGGCTAATTCTGCATTAGAGTAAATATGAGCTATATCATAGGTATTTTCGGAATATCCTAAAGAAACTATTTATTTGAAAAAAAATGTTACACTAATTAGAATTAAAAAATTGAATCTGATAACAAATTTTAGCGATAAAGTCGTTCAAAAATTAATTAATAATCTGAAATTTTATTTAAGAACAAAACATATTAGCATTTTATGAGAGAAGATTTGAAAATAAAGAAATCGATGCTAATTTAAGCATTGATTGTTATCAAAAATAGTAGGGCTTTAATTATTAGAAATAGTTTGGTATTTAGTTTGAAGGAAAACAGCCAATGGTTTTATATTAAAAAAATTAGTTAAGCACGTGAAATTGCATAAAGTTCAAAACTTTGTTGTAAATCGTAATAAGAGTACAATGTTTGTATTAAATGAAATTATTTTTATTTATTGTTTTAACGTCAAGACAATACCTACTTTCTTGGTACCTACAATATTTACCAGAGGTTTCAGCTTATCACAGCGAATTGTTTTTATTTTAAAAAATAGATGAAATTTTGTAAATGCTTTTTATAAATATTTGAAAATCCTTTGTTTAATCACCACCACAAAATCACGTTTAGCATGAAAATCGATTCATTATATTCAATGCATTCCTATCGTTTAGAAAATTTCATGATTGAAGTTTTAGCCCTGGTTTAACAAGATAAAACTCATATCCAGTTAAATACAAGCATACTCGAAATCATTCACGTTTTGATAAATATGCATGCAATTACGTTCGTTTGGGGGTATTTGTGTGTACATCGGAGTGAAAATTGTTGGCAAAACATTTCGTTTTCCGGATTTGTATGTCAATAAAAGACCGAGAGACACAGCATCGGCAATTAAAGCAACCCTTAATTGAAAAAAATCCGAACATGTCAAAAGCGGAATTGTCATTGACAATAAAACGCGTCAGATTTTGATTGTAGATCGTGAATAATTCTGCACAAACGCAGACGACGTAATTGCTTGATTTCCTGTTTCGTACCGAAGTAACTGACCACCTGTTGACGGAATGCTAACAGTTTTTCGTCGCGGTTTCCCAATCCCCACATCTGTTTCCCGGCCGTTTCCACGTGTGAAAGCGTGATGCGAATATTTGGACCTTTCTTGGGTCGCCGGACGAGATTTCGGGTTAGACCCGGTTTATGGACGATTGAAGAACATAAAAATCCGACATATCTATTAAAATCTGTAGCGGATAAAAGTGCAATTAGAGACAAATACAAAGTTCATTTTCTCGAGACCACTATTGAAACTAGTTCGCTGTGGGAGCTGCAAATTCCTAATTGGATTTCAGCGGGAGAGTTGGAGCGAATGGCGCATTCCTTGTTAATTTATTTAACGGCTTTTCAGTTCTTTAAAATAATCAAATAAAACTGCTTTTCTTACTCAGAATAACGACATAGAAAAAATATTTAAGGGGTAGCAGGGGTAGCGTGTACGTAAGGGTAGCGTTGCTACATTCTTCACTTGACGCAGACAATAGAGAATTACCTGACAATTAATTTTGTGTTTGTTATTATATTATTTTATGCAGTACAGCTGTAGACATTTTTTTAAACTTCTTTTAATTATTTAATTCCCAAATTACGATTTTTTTTCTTAATATTATCTGAAAGGTCCCAAACCGTAATGCATCTCCCATTGCATTTCGCTTACTGTTAAAACTATCAGATTATTACAGTCAGAACTAGCTTTGATGATTTATAGACTTCCAAACATTCTTACCTCTCGATTTATCTAGCCTCACTGGTTTTCACTCTTACCAATGTATTTTGCATTTGCCTTTTTTAATTATTAATAAATCCTTTGTTTAAGGAGCTACAAAGTTAGTGCAATGATAGCAATTGCTTTTTATTTTAAGAGCTATCGATTTATACATAAAATTTCGATTTGAGTGGTCATTTTATTTCCATAAGATGGGATCCATTTCCTTTGTTTTAACGTGAAAACTTTCTATGCCTGGAGCTTCAGTAACTGGTAAACAGTCCAACTTCCATCCTATGAAAACGCATTCTCTCGATAGGAAAACAACAAAATGGGGGCGTATATCAGCTCGGGGCAGGTTGATCCGGTCAACTAATGAACTGTAATCCTTCAATAATGAGCGGTGGAGCGGTACGCGTCGATAGGCTTTAGTTTTGGCGTCACTTCCTCTGCGTCCTTTCGTCCCTCTAACGCCCTCACACATAAACATAGAGAACCTTCACCGGTTTTACGGTCCACCGATTCCAATTACATACATCGCATAATTACTGTAATGCTCCGTTACAGTAAATATGTCTCTTCTATACGTTGATAAAATGAACATTAATCGAAGCAACTTATTATCGCAACCATTCAAGCGATTATGCTTTACAGAATTGACAAGAATCCAATAAAAAGTCTAAAACAAGTCGTAAAAACTCAAAAAGTGCAGAATTTAATTAAAAATCTTGAAAATGCTCTAATTTGAGTGAAACCTTAATATAAATTTTAATTTATCAAAAAATAAAGTTCTCGCCAGTTGAAAACACAAAATTTGTTTTAGCAACACTGCAGAACCAGTTCAGAACAGTTCAAAACTGAATTGAGTATGCACAATAGAGATTTTGAGTCGCTAAAACGCTACTGCGCATGTACAGGTATAAATGTTGCCACATTACATACCCATAAAGATTTGTTACATCTTCGATTAGTATTCGATGATCATTGTTTCAATTTTTTATTAGATTCTTGAAATGTAAGTAATTTTTTTCCAGAAGAGGGTATATGTTGCACATTGCATATCCATACCTATTAGTTATATCTCCGACTCGTGTTTGGATGCTAATTTTTGCAACGTTACTATTTTTTATTATTGAAGGTAATTTTCTGATGTTAGCTTTTTGTTTTAATTCAAAATTTTATTTTTAAGAAATCTGGGAATTGATGAATGCGGTTTTTAAAACATTCATTTAAAAAAAGTTGTGTAATTTTAATTAGTTTGTGTGTAGAGAGTGTTTTTACTATACTTTTTTATTTATAGCATATCTAATTACTCGACCTTTTGATGTTAACTGTGTTTCAATTTAGCGTTGCATATCGTTGTGATGCAAAGTAAATACAATGTTAACTGAACTAAATAATATATTCTTGTGTACTTAATAGCTTCAGCAAGAAATTAATTAGAAAGTATCAAAGAAAATTACAGCGATAGCATCTTGTCACTACAAGACACGATGTTCTACCTTCAGGGAAAGTTTAACTTCTAAATAATAAATTATCAGAGCCACGTAACTAATTTTCTCTGAAAATAAACACAATTGTGTCAATTTAAATTCATTTTTGTCGTGTTTATTTTCGAATCGTTTAACTTAGATAAACAAAATGGAAAAGCAACTAACTGAAAGTGACCTTTTTGACTAAGCTTCTCTTAATTATAAATTGTACATGGCTTGTTTGTTTTTTTAGCAAAATACATTTTCATTCTTTCTGGGAATCAAACAATTGTTAGAATTATCTCTAAATTTGAGTAATATTTTTTACTGTAAGAGAAGAAAGATAAAGAGGTTTTGTTGTAACTGGATAGGATTGTTTTTCCATCAATAATTAGCATCAATTCTCAAATTTCAATGTCAGGCTGTGATAAGCAAGTGATAAACAAACCTCTTGATATAGTAAGTGAGAAGAAGCGTCTTTGTCAATTAAATATGAGTTGTCATCCGTCGACGTCTCGAGCACGAACAGCTACTTTCTCATTCCTTCACTTTCCTCACTTAATGCATTTAAGAGGAAAATTATGTCAGTTAACAGAAACAAGGGAACAGCTAACTAGAACTAAAAGCCCGAGTTGGAGTTTATAAATGGCTTATGCGACGCGACCACAGAACCTTCTCCTTCTGGGATGGCCGATCATGTTAAGTGATGATCCTGCTAAGTATTCTCGACAGAGTCACGAGTGCTTTAGGATTAAGTGCGCAACTCAACAAATTAGCTTGTTTTCTCTCTAAATATTATCGAAGAAGTTTGATGGTTGTGTAGGGGGAACATATCAACTTGGCAACTGCTTCAAAATCGCTGCCTCGGGCACACTTGCAAGATATACAGATATAGACACTTTTGACATGAGCTGAAAGGGCAACGATCTGCAGAGCTGTGTTAGAAATAATTAGACAAAAAAAAGAAATACATTACAACTAGTCTGTACATCATCAAAAATGTAATTTATTAAAATTATTTATTCCTTTTTTTTTAAATAATTTAGTACAATTGCAATATTACTTTTATACATTTTATATAATTTGCGTTTGTTATTTGTTTCTTATGTAGAAACGGCAAAAATTTGTGTGTGCTAATCAACCTATAAAAGCACTAGCGCTCTAATAGCTAGAAACATAAAAAAATTAGTGTTTTTATAGGTTTTTTTAGAGATGCAAATTTAAAAAAAAAAGATATTTGACAACGCCATAGGATGGATACTTATTTTTGTGCAATCATCTGCTTATGTTTCTCTTGGAAAAGGTATCACGTGTTCAAAACTATTGTCATCCAGAGTGCTATTGAAAAGTAAGATGCAAGAGAAGTCATGTCTTAGGTTGGATTTAAGCCTAATTCTGAAATCTTTATGACAGTAGTTGAAATAAATTATGTGACGTGAGGTTATGTTCTGTTTGTGTTGACAATCTGCTAATTATATACTTTGCTGCATTTTCGGTTGATTGTCTCAGTTAAGTTGGAAAATGAGTGGTTTAAAAGAACAATATGGCTTTCAACGAGCAACAGAAGCGCTTCATGTTAGAAGCATACTTCAGAAATGGTCAGAGAGTCAACCAGCAGTGGATTTACTCGATAAACGCCGCATTTGAGGATTTTTAGGAAGAGTTTCCTGGATTGGCTGTCCACTTCGACCATTTCAGACGAAATCTGCGCCGTGTTGTGGATTTGTACAGGGAAACAGGGAGTGTGAATCGCAAAGCAGGTGGAGGCAGACCACAAGTAAGAACCGAAGCAAATCTGGAGGCCGTAAGGAATATTATGGACGAGGAGCCTAGCACTTCGGTTCGTCATCTGCGACAACAGGTGAACCTGTCTCACAGCACTTGTTGGCGGATCTTGAAAACGGACCTCGATATGCAGCCGTATAGGCTGGAAGCCTATCAAGAATTGCTGCCAAATGATTTGCCACAGAGACAGGCATATAGCCAGTGGTTTATGCAGAATCTTGCCAACAATGACGAAGCACTGGAAAAAACATTTTTCACCGACGAGGCTTGGTTTCATATTTCCGGCTATGTTAACTCACAGAACATGAGGATGTGGAACGGCGAGAATCCACATTACTACGTTGAGGTTCCGTTGCGCCCGCAGAAAATTAGAGTGTGGGCTGCAATAAGCAAACGTCGTCTTATTGGACCCATATTTTTCGAAAGTAATTATTGTTACATTTTTTAAAGAAAACAACTATAAGAATAAAAATGGTGTAGGAATATTAACATCTTAGAGATACCTGGGCTGATTTCAAGTTGAAGTTAATACCGGTAGTATCGCAAATTTTAATACTTTTCCATGACAACAACCAATCACAACAATAAATATTATTTATTTTCCATGGAAACGAAGATACTACCGGTATTATCTCAAACTTGAAATCAGCCCAACCGTCTTGAAATCCTCACTCCCTTTGTGGAGCAGCTGCTGGATGACGAACTGCAGCAGGGATATTTTCAGCAGGACGGTGCGCGTATTCACACCACTCGGGATAATCTCAATTTTATTTGTGAATTCTTGGATAACAGAGTGATCAGTTTGATTACGCCAGTGATATGGCCACCGAAGTCATGTGATTTGACTCCATGTGACTTTTTCTTCTAGTTATATGTAAAAAACTCAATTTTCAATACTCTTGTTGTGGACTTGGACGACCTACGGGAAAGGATAACCCTTAACTTAGAGGAGATAAACAATTCACCCAATCTGTTAGAGAACGCGATCGTTTCTGTGAAAACACGAGCAAGAGTGTGCGGCGAACAGAATGGAGGTCCTGTAGCACATCTCGTTTGATGTGCTGCAACGGTTTTCTTCTATGCTTTTGGTATTGTTTCTAATATTTTGCTTTCTCCAGGTAAGTTTCATCTTACCTGCCTAATTTTATTCCTACCTTGTGTTTGTAAATAATGAAAAATTAACGGAATGGTAATTATTAGTTTATAGATTAGTGGACTTAGAACGCGAAAAGTATTCTTTGGATAGTAGGCGCGAACATTCAACGGTAGGTTTTTTTAGCAGTAGGCTTAAAACCTAAACAAATAGTTCAAATTGCCCAGATATACGTTCTAAAAACCAAAGCCTGCTTTGATGAAAATAGTTTTGAAACACACTTTATAAATTGAAGTTTTATTCGTTCTGTCTCTTAACTTAAGGCGAGTTTGGACTCAGGTATCCAAATTTTATATACAATGGTTGCAGAGACTGTTACAACTGCAGTAACATAAAATCAACATTAGAAACGTATTACTTTAGCTAGGTTTGTAAACTGTGCAAAAAATGTGGTTGCCATCAGTAGAATGATTGATTTATCATTTATAATTGCTTAAAAAATGTAGTTTCTTACAATTTTATTAATTGAATTACTCCTAATTACTAACACAGTGTTCGTGAATTAAAAGAAAATTATCAGATTGTGGTAATATAATATCGTAATTATAAACCGGTGTAGGTGCTCAACTTAATGAACTAATAGCGTCTTTATTAAGTGCCATTAAAACTTGGAACGAAGTAGGTAGATAGAGTAAGTGGCATCTTGCAAGACCAGGTAAATCCAACGTGTAGCAGCACTTAACGGGCAGGTGCTCCATAAATCCATTAATAGGAGATTTTCTCGTTAGTTGGTTTGAATGTTTTGCAGTCGATCTGGTTTTATGGAAAGTCAATTTGAACATACAACAGTGCCATTAATAATCTAGCAAGCTGTTTGTTGAAGCGTTTAATGGAAACGTTCGATTGTCGTCGAAGGTGAGTGCCGAGCCGGGGATTAAAGGTAAAATGTTTACACAGCAACAAGGACCGTACGGAAAATTTAATTATAACGTAGGCGTCGGAGTGCTCGCTTTTGAAATTGAATGCGGTTGTGGAATTGCTATGCAAGTGTTCTTCGGGAAGGATCACACTAGGTAGTAATTGCTTCATTAGATTTTACCACAACGATGTCACGTGACACGAACGAAACATGTGCATTAGACTTGAGAGTGCGATGCGATATTGTTCGCGGCTTATGGGGTGTGCCACTGGCAGCTGTCCGGGTTGGCTACAATGCCAACCACTTGAAGACTGCCGGACACAAACATCATCCACCAAGAATCCGAACGAGATTGGAGAAAAACCATTTACGGATTTTTTACAACACACAATACTCAAAACAAACACAAAAAATAAACGCGGTATACATGTATTTCTAAATATTCCTAGTAAGATTATAAGTTTATAGTGTTTATACCAAATGTTGGTAAAAAGAATCATCAAACATTTGTATTTTATTAAATTTTATCTGCATTTGCATGAGAGCTCCATCTGTTGCATCTCCTGTTAGCTTAAACTTCATGAACTGCAAAATTAGGTTGATTTAAGTACTTGAAATAACACAGACGTTGTAGTTGCATTCTGCTTCACCAAAACCAAATTAGAAACTGAGAAAAAGACACAATTTTTATTATTTATTATTTTATTTTTTTATTTTTGATACAAAATCTACAGTAAATATGTTTTTCCAATATACTCATAAATGAAAAATTAATCCAAACAACTTATTACCGGAACTATGCAAGCAAAAATACTTCACGAAATTTACAAGAACCTAATAAAAAAGTCTAAAATAACTTACTAAAACTTCGAAAAAGAAAAATTTAATGGAATAAGCACTTCTTAAATCTAATTTGCAATAAACATTTTGCTGGGAATTTGTTGCATTTGTCTTCATTTTTTGTCTTGTTTTATTGGTAATTGCATGGTAGAAAAGAAAACACAAAAGGAAAAGAAACTAATAAGATTAGTGCTATTTGTAGTTAGATAAGTCGGTATAAAAAACTAGGTCTAAAAAATCACGATTTTAAGGAAAAATGATAGGAATTTCATTATACTCTTTATCAAAACAATTGTTCTCGTTAGTTTATCAACATATTCGTCATCGAAATCGTCCAAAAAAATTTTTTGAGATAGAAAGATATGTATAAAGTATGGTTCCAGAATAATTTGAACGTGTGCTTGTCACGTCACGCAAATCATTTGGTGCGAGTGGGAGAGAGATGACTAAGCACAGGCGGAAGACGGCTACAAAAAGATAGACTGCTGTTTTAATGGTGATATGTTTAATATTTAATAAAGAAAATTAATTGTGGTTAAGTTTTTTTTAGTTTTCGGGTCAAAAAAAGGAAATCTAATGTACATTTCAAAATTTATTTAGTGGATTTTTTTTATGTATCTAATAAAGCTTTTGATATGAGTTTATTATGCATGATGTACTTTACCTATCAAAATAAAGAAAGATGACTTCCAGCTAATGGTTTACAAGTAATCTTTGCTTTTTATTGGTAGCGCACTAGAAAAAAAATTGACTAAAGCAAAAGGTCGTCTAGTACGAATATGATAATTTAAACATTCCTCTAAATGATGGTGAAACTTCTAAATGTTTTCATCTCGAATTTTACAAAGAAAAACTCAGTAATTTTTAGTATACCATAAATAAACTACTCAACAATTGAAGTGATCCACTCTATAATAAGTGATATTTTCATTTTCATATATCATATTTATAAAAAACCGTTATTAAAATACAAGCCGAGTAAAAAAACAAAGATGCACATGCATGGCAACATCGTAAATCAGTATATTTGGTTACTTATTTAACTTTTTACAAAAACAGTAAATACCCTCAGCAATATTTTGTAAACACATATTGTATTTACATATTTATTTATTAAACATATTGTATAACTTAATATCTAGTAGGACCACCTCTAGCCCTATAAACATCCATACATCTCTTAGACATACTTTCTATTAAATTATTGATGACTTCTTGAGGCACTGCTTCCTATTCCTGGTCCAACATGTTTTGAAGCTCCTCAAAAGCTTCTGGTTGGACATTTTGTTCCGATAACGTGTGCTCTATGTACGACCATAGATGTTCGATGGGGTTGCAATCAGGGGAGAGTGCCGGCCACACCATCCGTTCAATACCATGTGCATTAAAAACATTGTTCACAATCCGAGCACGGTGCGGTCATGCATTATCATCCACAAACACAAACTCATTTTCAAAATTATTGATAAAAGGGACTACAATCGGTAGAATACACATATCCCTACAATGTTGTGCATTTATGCATCACCCTCTTAGTTAAAAATAATACCTCCCTGAAGAGTAACACCACCTCCTCCAGAAGGTACCCTGTGCTCTTGCATTTTTTTACGGTACGTCTTGTTCGAGCGTCGCCACACTCTAATACGCTCATTCAAACGATAAAGGGTAAATCGAGACTCATCTGCAAACATACAATGGGACCATTCGTCCTGGGTCCAGTTCAAATGAGCTTCTCCCCAATGTCGTCGTTGTACTCGATCTTGCCGGGTTAACAGTGGGCATAGCTCACGTCTTCTAGCCCTTAAGCCATATTGGTGTAGCTTTCGTCGACCTGTTTGAGTAGAAATAACTACTCCTGTTACTCGTCGTAGCGCGTTATTTCACTGAGTAGCGTTGTAGGCAGGGTTTCGGCAAGGAATAATTTGTAAAAAACGAGTTTGTCTTGCAGTTAGACTGCGTGCACGAGCTCCACCGTGTCTGAAACGAGGAGTTCTACATTCTTGAAAGCGATTAATAGCTCAATTGATCACCCCATGTGCCACATTAAAAATTCGCACCACCTCGCGATGAGATAACCCTTCTTGCACCATGTAAACAACATGCTGCAATTCTCGCTCAGATAAACGCTGTTGAAGTATTAGAAATTCAAGATAAGTCACCCTCAATGATACTTTTAACGTGTCAGTTTTAATATTACTGAAAAAGACACTCAGTTAAATTCTCATTTTGCTTGTTTTGTCAGATAAAACTGCGAAAAAGCCCGTTTTTAAAATTAACACCAAAAACTACCACTAGATGAACCATAAAATACTTCAGATAGGAAAAAGTACAAAAAACAACAAAAAACAAGAATAAATCCTGCATAATTAATAATTTTTGTGGTGGATCACTTCAATTGTTGATCAGTTTAATTTAAATCATCAGTATATTGTAGTGGTAAATAAAAATGTCATATTCTTTAAAAACGACCACTATATTAAATAAATATTTTGCGAAAATAATAAAATGTAAGTGTTTTGTATTTTTGATTTAAGAGATATAGAGCTCGCCAATTAAGAAAGTTGTAAAAGTAAAATAGTCATAAAAACTATGTAAACAGTGATTAAATTAAGTAGCCGTGGCCTTGATACAGTCGACTAGCTTTGTTTTCGTTGTAACAAAGCGTAAAATAACCAATCATTGTCCAACTGAACAACTACGTCAACATTTCGTTATTAATTGATCACAGAAGAGCACTATTTTACTTTTACGATAAAATAATTTTTTATTTAGTCAAAAATGGTTCACAGAATTGACAAGAACTTAATAAGAAATAAAATCAGTTTCTAAAAGTAAAATCTAATTAGTGGTCTTGAAGATGCCCTAACTTAAGCGAAATTTTAATAGAAATTTAGTTATCAAAATATAAAATCTTGTCTAATTTAAAAACAAATGGATCTTGTGTGTGAGAAGGTGGATGTTGCCACATAGTACACCCATAAAGATTAATTACAGCTTCGACCAGTATTTTACAATAATTTTCCCAATTTTTTATTACATTATTGAATATTGTTTTATGACATTGGTGTTTGGCTTAGATAATTTTTTTTGTATCAAGTTAATGTTATTTTTTTTTGTCGAAATAATAGAATGGTCCTCTCTCAGATTTTATTAATTAAACGCTACATGTTTCGACACACTAATTGTGGTCATCTTCAGGCTGAATTAAGAGTTACACCATTTTTAAGAATTCATCTGAAGATAAACCATAGTTAGTGTGTCGAAACATGTAGCGGTTAATTAATAAAATCTGAGAGAGAAGGACCATTCTATTATTTCGATAAAAAAATTTATTACCTTTCACTATGGATCAGAACAATTTAATATTATTTTATTTAAGGCTAAATTTTTAACATTGTTGAACGATGTTACAAATAAATATTATTTTTTTAAATTTTTGTTGTGGAATTATTTTGTAAAATTTGAGTTATTTCATCGTACTTTTTTGTTAAAAAAAATCTGTACGATTACTCTTGTTTTTTTAATATTAATTGTGTTTAAATTTGGTTTAGAAAGGCTTTTACATCTATTTAAACTTCTGGTCAATTTAGAATGGGTAATTATTTTTTTTCTATAAGAGGGTAGAAATGTCATGAAGATTGGTTAAGTTTCTAATATCTAATATTTAGATAATAGTTTATCTAGAGAATACTTAGAAAACTTAGAGAAAACAGAAAATCTTTCTGAAAGAGACAATGACAATATATTCCCATCTTAAGATAAGATTGTAAATTTAACCATTTGTATGTATTTGATTTAATTCTATTCGCATCTCTATGCGAGCTTTATCTGTTAACTGTTCCATTTTGTTTAACTAATCTGAAAATACAAACTGAGAAAAAGCCACAACTTTTAACCTTATTGGCAAAAAAAACCTCGCAAACATCAATTCGTACTCATAACGAACGGAATGAAGGAAAAGGAAGCCAAAATAATAAGGAATATGATGAGCTGTTTCCTTCCGATGTCAAATTATTACCCTCCCTATCGCCATAATTTAAGGTAACGTACCTTCGTGATGGAATAAATTGGTGTCATTTTGGGAAGATTCCGACATTACACTTATTATCTGTTACCTGGAACCATAACATCTAACGATGACGTCCTAGATTTATAAGACAAGAAAGTCATTCAAATATTTCGTATCTATTAGGTCAAAGTTGAGATAATGTCGTCAACTTGTCCAGTGAAAAAGCAATGTAGCAGGTTGAGCGATAGCATCGTCGTGTTACATTATGGTATATAATGGTTGACACGAGGCTCAATTTTGATTTAATGGCCTCACTGATGATACAAGACATAATAACCACCGGGCTGTTAGGATTAGGGTCGCGTTATCGGATTGAACACCTGTGGTATGAAGATGTGATCATGTCAGCGAATAATTGCACCAGGAGTGTCATTAATCGATAAAACAAATCAAATTTCTATCTGATTAGTTTTTATATTCTTCGCAAGTGACAGCTTGATAAAGTGCTTGCCGTATTTTATAATACGAGGGAAAGTTTTCCTTATCTTGACAAAGTCTTGTGTGTGTGGATAATAAATACAATTATGAAGTTAGGATCCGAATAATGCGATTTATATTCGCACCCTAAATTATAAACATCACACTCCAAACTTTCGAGCACCGCTTTTGTGCCAAAATAGCGAAATAAAAAAAATCCGATTGGCTTGATAGAATTTTTTTCAACAGTGGATTGGCTTACAGCTATGCCAATTTTCATAACAGATATAAAAAAAATGAGTTTTTTCAATTATTCTACATAAATACGAATTGTGAAACCAAATTCATTTCGAGGGTTTCACGTATTTGACAAGCTCTCTACAAGTCTTCAAACATTTAACTTCAAAGGTTGCTCGGCTAAAATTAAAGACGTGGGTAGTTATTCAGCGACTCCCACTTCAGTTATATTTTTCGTTTCATTACTTTCTAAAGCATCTAATAAAGAAATATATGGATTGAATGAAACAAAAAAAATAACTAATTGTAATAAAAAGTGGTATTTTTGGAAAATGTTTATTACACGAATAAGAAAAGTAAACATTTCTGTAATTTTCTTGAAAGTTTCAAGTGAGATTAGGAAAAAGGTAGTTAAGAATTAAATGTAATCTCGTTACGAGCTACTTAACAGTTATCAGACGCTTTAAAGCTGACAGAAACTTAGTAAAAGTGAATCATTAATGATAATGAGCCATCTGGAAATAATTAAGTTAATAGAGAAAGAAGAGCAGATAACTAGAAAGAGGTGATTTCAAATTTGTTACGGTAATAGAAATGTTTTACGTTTTTAAAAATAACTATACACGGTGGTTTGGAAATGGTTTACATGAAATGCAGTCAGGAAGAACGCAATACTGTAGAACTTAAAAAAAATTTAATTTTTTTTTATCTCCTTTAATTGGTTCAGAAAACTGCCCCAAATTTTATATTTAATAGATGCAATTTTTCAAAATTTTTACTGAGAAATGAGTGTTTAATAAATAAAAGAGACACCACTGGAGTTACGACAATCCTCACTTTTCTAAAGAAAGTTGTTTAGAAAGCATCAAGATTTTTTTTACTGTAATCTTGTAGGCCGGAATAATAGGTAGTCAATTTATTAGTCTCTTTATTTACCTTAACAATGGAGATTCTTTAATAATGTTTTTGGAAAACTATTTAGATGATCTATTAGAATATGTACTTTTGGAGACATTACAACAAATGTGGTATCAACAAGGTAGCGCACCTGCACATTACGATGTTGCAGTACGGGACCCTTTAAACAACAATTTTCCTGGGAGATGGATTGGCAGAGGTGGTCCGATAAGTTGGCTTCCCAGATCACCTGATTTGACTCCAATGGATTTTTTTTTTACTTCTGGGGTGATTTGAAAGCAAGGGTCTACGAAACGCCAATAATAATGAAAAAGGAGGAACTAATTGATTGGATATTTTACCATGCTGCCATAATGAGACAAGAGGTTCTGGACGGAATTTTAGGAGAATGCACTTGAAGAGCTCAAAAGGCAAGGAGGAAGGCATTTCGAAAATTTATAAAAATGCCTACCGGCGGAATTCTAACAAGCTTTTTTGTCTTAACTCTTTCTCACACCCAGTATTTTTTATTTTCAGGTTTCGTATTTTAAGTTTTATATGTTTTCATGTTATATTTGATCGTTTTTTGACATTAATATTACGTTAATCAATTTTATTAATAATAACAGGATATGTTGATTCCCTGATAGGTAGAGTAACTATAGAAAGTTTTATATTGTTTCTTAATTATACACAGGTAATTGCGCCGAACAATTCTTTATAAGTTTTTTTTTGAGTTGGTTAAGCGGCTTAGAATTTTTTTACCAATTTTTTTTTGATGCTGCAGTGTCTTTTATGACTGTGCCTTGTTTATAAACCATTTCAGGGACACGCTGTATATAATTATGTTTTCCAAAACTGTCAAAGTGAATTTTCTTAAATTTTTCTAAATTTCATGCAGTGCAAAGTATTTTGATTCTGATTCTGATCAAGTGAAAACGCTACTTCTATTTAAAAAAAATTTTTGCCACGATTGAACCGTGTCAATGGAGGTTTTGTACTCTACGTTTCGCCAACTGTCGTAGCTTCTTCAGAGATGGTGTGACAATTGGCTGAAGATGACTACCGTAAAACTAATAAAGAAAAAGGAGTTTTTAGCTTATTTGAAAGGACGTGGAGGATGTTGTATGTAGAAGTTTAGAAGGTTTTTGATGCTTCATTTACTGGATTCTGATGGTAGTAGTAAACTATCTTCTTGGTTAGAATTGCTAGGATGTTGTTCTATCGCGATAGTATTCTTTATTTTTCTGTCGAAATATTGGGGAATTTCTGCCATAATTGAGACTTGATCTAAGCCCCGTTTCAGATGGACGCGTACTGTCAGCGTGTGTACCATTGGCATTACTTTAATCTGAGTTTTCAGATGGACGCTGACCGTCAGCGTGCGTTTTTTCGTCAGCGTCAGCATACGCGTGGCCCTCCGACGCGGCGTACCGTACGCGCGCGTACGGGCCATTGTTTATATGGGTGCTTTCAGATAGATGCTGATGGAAGAAAATCGCTGGTAGACTGTTACCAAAAACTGTTTTATTTTAAATAGAAAATTCTTATTTAACTTACTTTAATTCCTCTAATTTTGGATAACTAAATATTTTTTGAAATGTACAGTATTTAAAAAAAAATATATGGTGCAGTTCATGCCAAATTGACCTACGAAATACAAGTACCTTGATATCTGCGGTATCTTTGAAATTTTCTATTCTTTTAGTACCCAACACTCATTGAAAAAAACTTTCATGCAAATTTTCAGACTAAGGTATCTCTATATATTTTTTTTTGCTTCTTTTGCAAAATGCACATAGCTGCACATATGGCAACAGTGCCATTTTGATACTGAACTGCAGAATTTCGTACGCGTGCATGTGAAAAGGAATCACGACGCTGACCGTCAGCGCATGCTGACCGTACGCGCCCATCTGAAACGGGGCTAATAGTATTTTGTGACCAGTTTCTTGTTGAAGTTCAAAATCGAATGTAAAAACAAACCTGAGCTATTGTGATATATCGTCGATGTTGGGAAATACGTGTTTTGATAGACTGTCTGGTGTCTCCGATGTAGACTGTCTTACAAAAACAGGGTGTTTTATAAATACCTTTAGAGGAAATTTCTGGGAAGTCTGAGATTTTTATTGTCAATTTTTAGAGGGCAGGAACTCTAATTATTAAATACAAAATTTTGAAAGACACAGGAAGGTCACAAGGTCGTACTAATTTCTGTTAAATAACTGTCACATTCTTGATTTGTTAAAATAGCTTAATTAAATAACTAAAATAAGTTGACACAAAGCTTAAAGCTGTCACAAAGAACTGCTTTTAAACCAAAATAAAAAAACAATTTATCAACAAAATTACAGATTATTTCGTTTTTCAATAAACACAATATTCCAAATGACAAGTTTTCACACAGCATGTTTCGTTTCCAAGTAAATCACTGTTTTAATTAAAAATTCTTTTTAAAACTACGGCAAACCAGACAAAAATTATGGTTTTTAATGGAAAAAATTATACAGTGTTGAAAAATGAGTAAACGTAGGGTAAACTCCGTAGATTTTTTTTTAAATATGTAAATTTTGAAACGTATGTAAAATTGTATAATAATTTAGTTGAAGAAGGCGAGCGTCAAGTAGGTTGCTGTTGAGCAGCCCCTCACGATTTTACAGCTCTCTGGAGAAGCACGATGATGTAAGAAAAGTCGTAAAATACAAGTTGTGGATGTAATATGTGACAAACTAAAGAGTCTCGTCTCTTGAATTTTTGCTCACTTTGAAGAATGTTTTAATAAAATTCAAAGGTCCCGTGCAAATATTAGCACATTTAATTAAATTATAATTAAACACAGGAGCGCTCATAATTTCTTAAACGATGTACCGAGCATCATGGCACTGTTTTAATCCATATAAAACGGTACAGTTCACTAATGTCATCTAAACGTCTCATAATTGTGTATTCATGCATAATATGACATTATTTAAGCTTGCGTTAATCGCTCTCCCCGTTATGAAACGCTTTTAACAGTCATAATTTCATCTCACTGAACATTCAACTCTCTTTGTTCAACTTGAAACTTTTAATAAGGACAGGTGATGTGCAAAAGAGGCTCACTTGACGGACGAGAGAATGTGCCACGGGTCGTTCATTTTGTCGTCGCGGCGCTAATTAGACGAACAATTTTTTCTTATTTATTTACGTTGATACAAGACCCGAGGCAATTAATTAGTCAACTCGCTTAAGATCTTCTTGTCATTTTCAACAAACAAACTTAACGCGATACGCTAATTGAACCTGCCTTTTTGGTGAAAGCTTACGTTTTAATTGATTGGAAATTTTAATTTGAGATTTTAAACCGATCAATACAATGAAAATGGACAAAAAAACCGGCGCATCCACCAAAATTGGACTACGTTATGCAATAAGGAACTTTCCGTTACTCTGTCATAAAATGATATAAGACCTGTTTTCTAACTAAAAGAACTATTTTTAACATTCTACAATTGAAGGGTACAGGAATAAAAAGAAGAATGACCAATAATTCGATTCTTATCGAACTGGAATTTCCATCGTTTTTTCATCAATAAAAATGCAATACAGAAAAAAAAACAGTTAAAAACAATGACTGTCAACACTCCTAAATCTACTCAAGAGTTATATCGAATAAAAAAATGCCGTATTAATGAAAAACGACAGGAATCCTACCTCTGTAAGTAAACAAATTATTAGACAATCCTCTTTTTATTATTGCACATTTTAATTGACAATCAAGTGCTAGTAATTTTGTGGTGTCATTTTTATTTTGGTAAAATCTTTTGGCTCGTTGGTTCTTTATTGCGAACGTGGGTCTTTGATATAGGTAAAATCATATTTAAAATAAAACAAAAAAAAAATATTTAAAAATCTGAACTTTCATGTTTGTTTGTTTCATTAAAATACCGAGCAAAATTGTTTTGTTTAACTTGATCAAACAAATAAAACATTTTATCCCGGCGCATCCACCAAAACGCATAATCCTCCATCTCTTCCCCATATATCCTGAAGCATGAGGTTAAGCGTGACTAATTATTTTGGTATCAGGCAGAATTCTGTATTGATAAATTTGTATAAGAGGTGAGTTAGGGCATTGCTACCTATTATATCTAGCAGTAACCATTTCCCACAGGATTACAAGTTACACGTGACACATCCTATTTTACCCTCGACTATCATTATTTAAATTTATTAATGAAGTTAGCCATACAAAAATTTGAATGTTATCAAGCCCCTCCCAAAAATGTAAAGATGTGAAAAGATAAATATGGTGGACAACGTATTTTTAAATTGGGGAGAATATGAGTCATGTTTTTAGTCCTTGTTCTTACCTTTATACGAAAAAGTGGGTATTAAATTTGTAACAAACTAAAACCTAATAGGCATTTTAAATTTCAGAATTATTTTCTGTGAGTTTTTTTATTTTTTAGTACATTAGATAAATGTTTAACAAAGAATTTTTATATAAATTTCATTTACGCCTAACAGAGCTAATATAGTATATTAAGTATGGAGAACGGTAAGGAATGCTGGACAATTGTTTGGAGGAGGAGCGAAGCGACGACTCCATTTAGTGTCTGAGAACGGTAATCCTTAACGTTCGACATGCTTATAACGTTTTTTACACGATTGGAGTTTCTAGAATAATAATAATAACAATTCATATAAATACATTTGTGATAATCGGGAAGATTGAAACTGAAAACTTTGGGTGGCTGTTCCATGGTTGCTATGGTTTTGTTCCAAACAAGTAAAATTGTCTTTTTGATACAATCATTCCTACATAGTTCTGTTTTGTGGTTCCGTTTTCGAAGCAAATATGAGCGATAGTGATGATCTACCGGATGATTTAGAAGACGCTTGGCAAGAAGGATGTTCGACAATAATTCCAGAAAAATCTAAAGCCCGATATGAACAGACATACAAGTTGTTTAAGGAATGGCGTGAAGCAAAGAAGATTTCTGTAAATGAAAAGAGCTTGTTAGCGTATTTTGTAGTGAGAAGTGGACACTTGAAGGCCCCAGGCAGTTTATGGGCGGAGTATTCTATGCTGAAGAGTACAATTTTTCTCCATGATGCTATCGATATTTCTAAGTTTGCTACATTAATTGCTTATCTTAAGAGAAAAAATATTGGATATCGGCCTAAGAAGGCTAAAATTTTTACCAAAGAAGACATGGAAACATTCTTGAATGAAGCACCAGACGAACAATTTTTAATTTAAAGGGTATGTTGTAGATGATGAGGTGGTACATCTGAGTTCTAAGGAAACAATATATTTGCAGGTAGCAATGATATTGGGAGTATCGGGCGCTTGTAGACGAGAGGAATTGTACAATATTAAAATGAGTGATATAGAAGAACATGAAGAAATGTTTATAGTAAATATTCCAAATACAAAAACGAATATTCAGCGAACGTTCACAGTTATTAATAGAGAAATTGAAGCAGTTCATTATTTGGAAATACTTCGAAAATACATAAGAATTCGACCAAGCAACCCAACATCAGATCATTTATTTCTGAACTATCGAAATGGCAAATGCACTAGGTAAGTCACAGGAAAAAGCACAATTAGAGGCTGGCCGTCAAAAATTTCAAAGTATTTAAAGTTGCAAGCCCCTGAAGGTTTTACTGGACACTCGTTTCGATGCACATCGGCTACACTTTTGGCGAATAACGGAGTTGATGTGTTGTTACTAAAAAGACATGGTGGGTGGCGTTCATCAACGGTGGCCGAGAGTTACGTGGAAAATTCCCTCCAAAACAAAATTGAATTTGCTCATAAAATTTTACACAGCGATGTTGGTGGACTATTACAACAACCTGGGATTTCTACGTCGGAAAATTTGTCTATTAACACTAGAAACTCAAATGCGAGTGGTATTACTACTATTAATTATAATAATTGTACATTTAATTTTAATAAATAAATCGCAAAATTGTTTTTTTAAGACTTAATTGCTTACCGTTCACTGAACGGTAAGTGAATTACTTATCGTTTTGTTACACGTAGCAACCAGTAACAGCAACCTACCGTCGTGGAAACAGGCACAGTAAACTGATAAAAACAACCAATCGCGCAAAAAAACTTTATGCTCTTTTTGTTGGTAACCAAAATATTGTTATTGGCAATAACATCAAAACTTCAAAAAATTGACAATTATTGTCAGTTTATTTGTTAACTGAATAGAAGTTGTCAAGCTTTTCGTTCTTTTTCTTATACACGAATATGGATCCTAAAATTCAACGAAAGGCAATATGAAAGAAAGAAAACAAAATATTTTTAAAGTTTTCTCAAAAATTTCTGAAATAAATGGGAAAATTTAAATAAAGCTGAAATTGTAGATTTGGTTGCAGAAATCTTCTTAGTAACACGAATTTTAGTCAATACCAGTAATTATTTTACTTTTTTTTTAGATTTTTTGTTATGTTTTTTATATAGTGAAGACCAATTATGAGAATTTTGAATCTACAAGGCAACGTGTTTCTTCAAAAATTGTTGTTTATTTTTGTTTAAAAAAAGATATGCTGTTTTATATTTTCAATTTGCGGCAGAAAAATCAAGATTTTACAATCGGTTCTCTTTTAAAATATGCTCAAGAAGAATTAGATTACAAACATTGTTTAAAATTTTAAAGTCTATTGGTTTCAAGTAAAAAAAAGTAAATGGAAGAAAAATTTTATGTAAGCAGGAACACGTTATTCCAGCAAGAGCAAAATTTCTTAGAGAGTATTTCATTTTACTAACTTTCAATGAAAATTATTTATTCATATTTTTGGATGAATCATGAATCTACAGAAATGGCTTTTCTGTAAAAATGTGGTTAAAATTCAAAATGAAAGGAAAAGGTTTACTATTCTCCAAGCTGGTTGTGCCTTAGACTTTTTACAAAGCTGTGATTTATTGTTAGATTCAACAATTAATTATAGAGATTATTACAAAACCATTTCGGTGGATGTTTTTAAACAATGGACTTTACAAAATTTATTTCCAACTCTAAAAACATTTGATAGAAAGTGCGTTGTAGTAATGATAATGCTCTGCATTATTCTATGCTCTTAGATAAACCACCCACTGCTTCTAGCAGTAAAATGTAAAAGTGGTTAGTAAATAACAATATAGAGTTTGATCTCACTTGTTCCAGGAAGCAGTTATGGCAATTAATTCAACCCAGAACAGGTTTGAAAGAAACATATGTTATTTATAATATGTTAAACAGGGATGACTACAAAGTTTTGCGTTTGCTAACTTACCACCGTCAATACAACCCAATTGAACTAGCAACGGTTTAGTGCAAACATGTTTAAAACAAGCACATTAATTCAATGGAAATTGTAAAGACGAATTTCCAAAATTTTGGATAAAAACTTTATCCCCGTGCACTCAAGAAAATAGGTCAAAATATATCAAACATTGCCAGAAGTTAATTCACTGAGATAAGTGTATGGGTACCTGCATTATTTATAATATTCTTCTAATTATATAATATCTATAATATCTTTAGCAGAGTCTGACTCAGACACAGATTTTGATAATGATTTCAACTAGTTTACGAATTTCGTTTATTGCTATAAGTTGATTACGCATCCGAACTAATTTATCAAGTTTTTAATAAAGATTGTATTAATATTCACTTTTCTGCTGGTTTGCTTAACGATTTGATCTGTTTTGACTTTGACCAGTTACATTAAATTTGTAGGTTAGAAATTCAACATCAGTTTTTAAACCACGAAACACTAAAATTTGTTTATCTAGCTAAAAAAACAAAACGTTAAATTTCTGTGATTTTTTTGGGCGCGAATACAGTAAATACCGAGTGTTGGAAACCAGTTGTCAAAAATTTCATTCCATATCAGTCAAAAATAGTTTTTGAAACAACTACAAAAATTGTTTAATTTTTTTTTAATTAACTAAGGTACGATCAACGGAAAAGTTTTGTAATCAACTTGTTTGTTAATTTGCGATTTATAGTCTTTACTTTAAAAAAGTTAAAACGTCTCGACTATTAATCGCACTCATTAACAATCTTTTCAACTATTAAATAGCCTTTTAAACATATTTTTACTAAAAAAAACCCTTAACTCATTGAAATAAATAGCAATTTTTCGTTTTTGAAAATCAATTTTTTTTAAAGTACTGGTGGTTTTTTGAAAGCAAAGACATTTAATTACGTTTGTAAAAATATGCCACTTGACTCCACCTGTCATTTAAAATTTTGTCGGTGGTAGCCGTTTTAGCCAAGAGGGTAAAGATTCGATGTTTACATTACTTTCAAATTTTTTCACTCTTCTTATTAAAGTCGACCTGTTTCATCATTTTTTCTAAAATACGAGTAAATAGAAATATTCAAAAACGGACAGGTCTTGTTTTTGAGTGCTTGAGTACATTGTGGAGTAAATCTACCGGATTTTAATAAGCAACAGGGAAAATTTTTGCAGAATGTTATTTTTTTTTAAACTGGTCACTTACGATACATATAAAACTGAACATAAGTCTTTCGGTTCCGGAATGTTCAGCACGACCTTTTGGGGGCGTTTGTTGGACATTCTACCCGTAATTTGCCTTTATAGAGACTATTTTTTAAATATCTTGACTTCTATAAGTCGGATTGATTTAATACAAAGACCAAAATTTTTGTTGGAAAGTCCTCTAACCATACGTCAAATTTGTAAAGCTTTAATTAAACAACGTAACCTAGAAATGGTCAAAAAAAACCTAAAATTTTAAACTTTTATCGATATTGTTGAAACGAGTAGACGAATTTGAACAAAAATTTAAGAAAAGACGTGGCTTATAATAATAAAAAAACAGCTAAATTTTACGGCAATTTATAACCTCAATTTTGAGAAAATGGCAATTTTCTTCAAAAATATAATCTTGTCTACAGCTTGGGCAAATTATCTTGGACATTAATTTCTTTTTTCAAATTGTAGCTTTTTTTAAGGGCTTTCAGATGGCCTAATCGGTTTTTCATATAACCTCAAAAATCTCCAGAATTTGATTTTTTTCCATTTTGACTACTATAATTTCGTTTTGATTGGAACCCAATTTGTTACCACATATGTATAAGGCAAATTCGTGGTGTAGATGACATTTTGGAATAAGACTTGTGAAATTACTAATGATCCAAATATGACTTTGGTACCAGTGACATCAATGTTTTAAAAATGAGGAAATCTTTTTTTTATCAATGCTAAACTTTTAAGTAAGTATGTTATATATAATATAGGTATATAGTACAATATAATCTAATAAATAAAAATTTAACTTAAATATTACGTATTCTTGTTGTTTATTAAAATCCGGCAGATTTACTCCACTAATATATATCTTTTTTAAATATGTGGTAAAAATTTTTGACAACTGGTTTTTAACACTTTGTATATTTTTTTAAATAACAATAACTGATTGTGATATAAATAATTTGTATGGCTAGGTAATGACGCAGGATTTACTATATCTACAAATTTTATTATTGACTGACTGGTTAGAAAAGTATTATACACAAAAATAAACTGCCTGACAAGAAAGTAGTGTATCTCCAATTTGACATTTAGGACTCATTAATATATTAAAAAAAATAAAGTACAAAAAGGTATAAAGTGAGCTGGTATTTTATAATTGCTTTTACCACAGAAATAGTACTCAGTTTAGTGTACGTCTATTGTCCATTAGGTCATTGTTATAGTATACTATTTTTGAAAGAATTAAACGACGTAATGCATATAATCCGTATGGATAGGCAATGACGCATGTTTTAGCATTACAGTCAAAGTCATTAGATAGAGAGTTAACCCGGTTAGTACGCAACATTTAAGATATTCCTTTTAAACATTAGACTTTTAATTTCACCTCGGATTTTGCGTCAGTCCGCTTAGAACGTCAAAATTTCGCTGGTTCGGTGATTGACGTTGTATCCGAGTTTGACTGTATTTACAAATATTTCTGCTGTTTTGATAGCACATTATGGCTAAATGTTTATAAATGTTTTATTTACGAAGATAAACTATATAACAAATTAGTAATGTACGTCTAACTTGAAATTTTGGATTATTTAAAAACAAAAAAAGAAAGTACAAAAACTTATGAACTAAGCTGGTATTTCATAATTGATTGTATTAAAAAACTAGCACCCAATTTTGTAAACGCTCATTAGATCACTGTAAAATCTATTTGATGTAAACTTAAAATTTTAAATTAAATTTAAAAATATTTTTTTGAAAAAAAGTATAAAAACGTACGAGTCGAGTATATATTTTATAGTTGCTGTTATAAAGCAGTAGAACTCAGTTTAGTGAAGCTTGAAACCTGTTTTTTGTTTTAAACCGTGGGTGTAGAGTAGATTTTTTTGCGTTTGTCACGAAATTTCGTCTGTTCGCCCGCCACATTTTTGTATGAAGCAATTTTTGTCCGTAACACGAGAAAGCTCTTTTGAGTCTAAACTCAGAACAAACAGAACGCTCAAGTGGCCATAATGACTGAGTACACATAATCTGCATAGTTCGGCGTACGCCTCCGCCGCCGAAACCGGGCATATGCCCGTCGCTATTGCCTCATTTGCAACCTGCAGGTCGACTCTCATTTCCATAGAATAACAACCGTTGGCGGTTTGTCGGAGAACGCAGCCAGTGCTTTCGGTGCTTCATTAATATTGCATGCTGTTATGTATTTGTTGGCTGTGATGGGCCCGTACATACTCGTAAATAAAGCGAATTTCGAGTGTGGTCTCGCGAACACACCCATCATGCATATTCCGGATATTTTAGCAACGGCCTCGTTAATCAAGTTTTTTTTTTGAATCGATGGGATGATAAAGAGAAGAAAGATCAACTTACCGGCATAGTTTGGCTCCCGTGTAAGCTATTAATGGCCGCCTGCGCTTCCTGATGCGAACTGTATTTCACGAAAGCGCAACCTATAAACACACAAAATGACACCATAAATTAAAAATGTATCGCCGAAATATTGGAGGACTAGCTTGTTTATTAAAAGGAATTTTTTGCGATAAGAGGCACTTCTTTAAAAATTTTGATAACTTAGACGCGCGGATGGTATTTATGTTTTCCTGGATAGTGGCGCATTTATTGTTTCCGAATGACAAAAGAAGCTAAACTTATTTCCAATAGTAATAAATTAAAATTGAATAATAGTGATTAATTTTGATATTATTTTACGATCGAAAACTTTTCTTTTTTCGTAGATGGCTATAAATTTATTCAAATGAAAGATAGGTTCCTAAAGAAGCGGTTTCTCTCTATTGACTTGATTTCTAAAAATAATTTTTAATTACGCAGTACGACAATGAGGCCTATTCTGTAACATTCTGTTAAAAATTTTATTTTAGCAATTCTGTTAAGAAATTAACTGAATTTGCTAAAATGCAGGACAATTTATTATCTAACAAAAGTCTACTAAAATAATATTTTAAAAAATAGTAATTTTGGTTAAAAAAATAAAGAGGCCGTTAATTTTTAACTGAATGCGTTACAGACTATTATTCTGGATATATACATATTTTGATATGTCGATGGCCACGAAAATTAAATTTAACAGAGACGAGAGGTAAGATTCTTTTTAAATTTTACAAAATTGTTACCCAATATTGAAGTTAAGATATCTAAAGCAAAAAAATATTTTTCAAAATATAATTACATCAACAGTCAAAATTTAAAAATGATAAAAAGTGGAAACAAAATTGAAAAAGTGAAGGAAAAAAAATTGAGAACAAATATTTTTTTTGCTTTATGTTTAGTTTACTATAACTAACTATAAAATAGTTTTTGTTTCCATGATTGTCAACAATTTAACAAAAACAGTGAGACAAAGCCGCAGCGACATTTTGAAACAGAGCTTGTAAATGCAAGACATTAACAAATGCGTTGGATGACAAATTGCACCAAAAAGCAATACATCGTCCTCAACGGCTAGATAAAGACAACTACTTCAAGAACATACAGTTTCAATTTGCATTGAATTCCATTATCTACCTATTCCACCAAATTATAAGTGTTTCATTATTGTATAATTGGAGAGATTTGTCTCAGAATAATAGAATGTTCAATAGACATCTTAAAAAAAAATTATGTTATCAATTTACAATACGAAAGTTGAAGCTAATTACGTAAGTTTTCAATTTAATTTAAAATACCTCAATGAGTGTAAAACTACAATTATAAACTTACGAGATGAGTGTAATGGTAATAATAATTGAGGAGACTACTAGTGTAGGTATTTTAAAAATAGAAAAATAGGTAATAGTACTAACAGCCATAAAGTATAGTTGGCAACCCTGCTTAAAGCGAGAATGGCGTTGTAAGCGCTTACACAATGAAAATAAAAATAAAAATTGGCTGCAATGAATGGTGGTGCACAAACCATTTTAAAAACGTTTGTTGTTACTATAATAGAAGTATGACCACATAAAACAGAGATTTTGAAACACAGATTGCTATTTTTTCCATAAGGATGTATTAGAAACGATATTCCAACGTCAGATAACAGACTTGCAGTGTCGGCGCAGGTGTTTTAATTGCAATTTTAATCATAAATAGTTAAGATGGTTTGGACGTGGACCAGCGATTATTTTATTTTACTTGTTTAATGCTGCATTTACAAGTTTGTGACACTTACAAAACTACTTGATTAATTTGATATTATTTGTTTAATATTATTTCTGAATTTATTGACCAGATTTTTATCAAACATTTGTAGCTTTGTTGATTTGTTTGATAGGTATGGCTTGCTCTATTTAATGTTTACGCTACCACAGCTTTGATAGGTGTTGGTAGTACATTACATGTTGGGATAAAAAGGCCAAAGTGTTTGCCACAACGTTTTATCACCTAGAGATTTTTATCATTACGTTTATTACTAAATTTTGAAGGATTGACAATTGAAATGACACAGACACTACTAAAAACTATTTTTTTTGTTCGGCCATTTAAAGAAAAGAACAATCGTTTAATATAAAACATGAAAATAGCTTTTATATTACTTTTATAATTAATTTGATTTTTGTCTGTGAAGACGGTTTAGGAAGGTTTCATCCATTATTTCCTGCAGCAAGACAGTCAAATGATGTCCCAATTGAATGTGTTTTATTATTAGTTTATGTTGTGGTTTTGATTTATATTTATGAATAGTATTAAAGTTTTGAGATAATTATTTATTTTAGTCAATTTATTACGTTTGTTATTCATTAAAAAAAAGTTTTGTTAATAAAACAAGATGTATGTTCAACTTGTAAACAACTAAAATGTGAATTTGCTTAGATTTTAGTTGCAAGTTTAATATTAATACGCAACATCCATAACGTACATGAAAATTTAACGAAGTGGTAAATGTTTCAACTAATAGAAATAATTTAATTTAAACTAATACGCTCCACGCTGAACTAACTAACTAGTTTACCAACTGTGTACCTATATGTTAAAATTTTTATCAAACGTAATAAAACTAATCACGTATATAACTCACTGAATTAGATATAAACTACATCAAATTAGTTGCTGCTGTATTATAATTGTTACTATTGAAACATAAACTTTATATTACTACAAGCTTTCCATAACTAGCTAAAACTTGTTTTGTAAATTCACAACTCTAATTAATAATTACACATAAAAACCTTTAACCCACTCTCTCTAAAAATAAATCCCGAAAATTCAATACTCGCCTGTTGAAAATGCAAAAACCTAATCCGCTCTTCCCCCAACTTCCGAACAAATTCCAATAAAAACATGCCTCAGTTTTAACGAAAACTTATTGAATAATCAAACGCGCAACAATTCTTAACTTCGGGAAATTATATTCAAGCAAAATTTTCCCTAAATACCAACTCATCAATGATTTTCGCTAGCAAAAATTGAGATTTTTAAATTTTTCAAGCGCTACTCTATGTACATAAAAACAAGCTGTTTTTGGTAAACTCATCCAACTCCTCTTTTATGTTTCGCTTTAGCTTTAAAAAGGTTGTGTGGACTGGAAAATAAACAAGTGGAACAGCCACAAGAAAGTCGAGGGTTAATTTGCTATTAAGCAATGAATTTTTTAATGTAGCAAGCAGCAAGAACTTTATTAAATATCTTTTTTAATTTGCGTCTTTAAGAAACTTTTATAACATTTATGTGAATGCCTTAATCTTTATTACAGCATGGAACATTTTACTTTTCTACCATGGTCTAGACAGTAATTAATTATTTGCTTGCACATGAGCCGCTTCAATATTTTTTTTTTTTCAAAGAACTTTGAGGTAGCTGGCAATTAATCCGCCTCGACCAAATGCTAGGTCATCAACGCAGCATTTTTTAGTTGACCACCATATTGTACTAGATGGTTAGCACAAATAGTGAAAACTTGCAAAAAGAGTAACAAAAGGTTCTGCAACTTTTAAATATTTGCTATGAGAGAGTCACCTCCGCGCTCTCCGTGCTAATACTTGAAGAAATAAAAGACATTCTGAAGCCAGTGTACTTAGGTTAGACAACACTTGCACTGAAGTAGCTGGAAATTGATCCCGCCTCGATACCGTTTGTACAATAGAATAAAGTTTTTGAGTTAAAAAATGGTGTCAGTTGAATAATGTATCTTTATTGTCTTGGATTGTGTCTCTCTGAATCCGAAACCTTCTGGAACTGCTCTCTCTGAAGGAATAGAACATTTTTGGCGCTCGAGCAGGGACCAAAACAATCCAGGTACTCCGGAACAAAAATGGTCGGCTTTCATATTTTTTTAAAGAGAATATTAAATTTTCTTTTTATTTTAAAGCAAAGGGGGAATTGTAACAAATTATTTAGTAATTTTAAAATATTTGCCGTATTTCGAACCGCGTGTAAAAGAGTAACCACCCAGACGCACTCTTAACTAATCTTTCTTGAAATTTTTGTTTTTCCGTTGCCTACAACTTGCCTATAAAAAGCAGCGAGAGACACTCTGGCGTAAGTTTTTCACTAGCACCGATCCTATTGCCAGCTAAAGGTACTTGGCAGTTACCAGGTTACCAGCAAAGCATGGTTATGGTGAATACTGTGTGTATACGTAGGGTGTTTTATACTACTTGCTCAAGGTGCAAATTTTAAGAGAACAAGCTGATATAATTAAATTTTTCAAAGCATTTTATAATAAAAAATTCCTTTTGTTTTAGAATTTTTTCTGGTCTTAAATTTAATTTCGTCAAGTCTGTAAAAATCCCTCTCGTCAAAGATATGAATATTTGCCGCAAACAGAATCCTCCCCCTCGAATTCATATCATTTTTTTGTTCAGAAAACACGACACGTTGTTTACAATGTCCGTTAAACACTCTCGTTTTCTTTTATTGCACGTATATTGGCAAGGCAGGTATTTTATGAGCGTCAGTCCTTTTATATTGGAATTCCGTGGAGTGTATTTACAAGATCGGATCCCCGGAGCTGCAATTAATTGGCGATTTTCACGAAACAAAGACCTGATCTCGTTTTATAAATTAATGTACGGTGCTGTGAACCCGACCGGGAGCAGACACGCCGTGTTTTTAATTTCAGGAAAACACTTCTATTTGTGGTGGTAAGTCGGGCAGAAACTTATAGCGTATTAAATAAGAATTGTGTATTCCGAGGGTTCGCTTTGGAAGAACGTCCGGAGCGTGAAATATTCCAGGCTTTGATGATATCACCGATCGAGGTGAAAGGGATGCCGAGAAAAGAAATGAAAACGTTTTCACTACTGCCAATGATCACTAGCTTTGTGGATGAAAGATTCAAACCATTGGAGGGATTGGAATAATAGAGCAATGTATGTACAAACACTGGAATTTTGACCTACATCGAATCCAAGCACAAAGGAGAAATTTACACCCTGTTACATCAAACCAAACAAAATATAAAACAAATATTAAATGAAACCGTCCTTCAAACTGCCAAACTCGTCTCTTTCCGATTTAAGATCTGCCAACTGTCATCTCATTACCCCAAAACCTGGCATACCATGAAATTATCGAGCCTCTGATTGAAGCCGCAAGCAAGTGATGTTGTCGTGACCCCTCAGGAGTGAAACTGTCTAAATTTAAAAGTTCACACGACTGCCTGTCTCTGATACAAGAGATCCGTTCTTTTAAATCGAAAGACACATTCTTTTCGAGATTCTGAAAGAAGGGAAAAAACTTTCCAGGTGATGCGGTAATTCCTTAATTCGGCACAAATACGAAAGGCACTCGTCTAGTAAATGGAAAAGATGAAGAAAAACCCCAACACAAAGAAATACACAAATCTGTTTCTGGCTCCTAGTAACGCTACCTTTACCAACTTTGCCTTCTTTGTGAAGTCCATCAAGCGGAAAAGAAATCCCACTTCGGTTGTTATTAACTTTCAGTATGTAGAAAACTTCGAAAATGTAAGTAGCTACTCTACCTGTCGTTCAACTACGTATATTTAATGTTTCACTACTGCTTTGGGAAAATATAAATGTCTCACATTTTATTTTGTTACTCTCTACAATAGAAAGATTGAAATTGCAAAGATTGCAACGTTTATTACAAATTTTACACCAATTGAATTGTAAAAGCATACCAATCGTGACAATACAACTGGAAATAAACAAAATTGTTATTAAATCTATGTAATTATGCCTTTAATTAAACAAATCTATTAGCAGATGATCAAATTGATGATATTCGCCGTCTCACAGATAGCTAGTCCAAACTTGTCACTTCAGCTGTTATAGCACGACTAAATCACCCTACCAGCTACACATTGAAAGGCAGCGTAATCAGGACTGGTAAGAGGTTTTCTAATTGAACGCAAGGCCAGGAAACTGTAGACCAGTTTTGGGTTGTTTGCCTCTTATTTGTTCAGTCTATCTAAGAGCATTTCATAGATATTGTGGTATGTAGATATTAAATTCATTTTTTTTTCAAAATTCTTTTTTCTTTCTTATTATTTACTTTTTTATCGAGCTTATTAATCACTGTCTTACTGCTTCGTTTTCTATCTGGTGCTTTTACGTAACACCGTATCTTCTGAAACTGCTATAGAGGTTGAAGTGAAAGCAAAAGACTTTGGCGTAACTGCCAATATGGAGGTGCATCATGGACGTAGTTCTATCTGTTACTGCTGATGCTACGTAGTTTATGCTTTCTTCTTGAGAACACAGTATTTCGTTCCCACAGGACAGTTTTTGGCACCAAATGTGGGGCATCTTTTTTGTTTTTGAGTCCTCCTGTCAGATTCTCTTTCAATTTTACCTCTCTAGCTGTTTTTGCTAATTGTATTAAACCCCAACGTCTAGGAAATTGTTAGTAGATCAAAAATACTAGTAGCAATTTGATTTTTGAGATCTTTTGCCAAAAGTGTATTGTCTAGATGTGTTTTAAGTCTTATTCTTGATCCTAGGTTTTGAAGAACCGTATAGTTACTATCTTTTTGACTTAAGTGCTTACTTAAAGTCATCTACAGCTCACTATTAACCAACGACGCTTCAAGATAAGGGTTCACCATTGGATACTTAACTCAAAAGCCTAGAAGGTTTTTATTTTATAAAAAATTGCGATTTCAATGAGGCACGACTACCTTTTAAAGCTCAAAACCTTTATCTTCTTCAACTTTAAAGTTCTCAGAAGTGTGTTTGAGATGCTAAAGAGATTTTTTTAGCTGATTAAGCCACGAGGGCTATCGCTAGACACTGAATAGTTTCCTTTATGGAATTTCTGAAAACTATTAATGGGCTGCGCCTGTGATTTAGCCGGAAACTAGAGTTTATCTATAACTTTATCTCTTAGAAGAGTCTTAGTTAAGATCTTGTGGCCGATTTAAAATAGTGCTTGTCTTTGGCTCCAAAAATTCCAAATAATACGCATATTTTTTTACAACTTGCCAATGTCAGAACAGTTTGTACAGGTCAAAAAATTTCTCATTTATGCATACAATAGTAGAAAAATGTCAACACTTTAAATTAATTACGAATTTAAATGAAATTTTTTCTATCTGAAAAATGAAACGCCACTCTTCTGTTAATGGATTGAATTTTTTTCAGTAAATATAATGAAAAAAATGACCCGCAGCTTGCCGAGTTTTGTTAACTAAAAACATTCCGTTTCTATACGTAAACGTGGACTTTTGATAAAATGTATATTTACATTTTAACGTTTCATTTAAAGAGACTTAAACAGACATTATATACGAAACCGGATACTTGTAGTTATAAAATTAGTCTTTGCTGAAACGAAAATAAATGTTTGTGCTCTTATTTGTTTAAATAAAGCAAAATTTTAATTTATAAATTTCTCTAATTCCTCTCGAAACGAAATTTTCTTTCAAGTGCTTTGGAATTCTGACAATTTTTCTAAAAGTAATAACGAATTTCGACTTCAAAGATGATATTAAACTGACAAATGAGTTAATATAAAGACGCATATAAGAGCAAAAATATTGTCGGATCCGTAAAGATTACCGTAGGGCTCCGTTTCTGATATCGCCTCTAACTTCCTGATATCATAAAATGCAACTAAGAGTTTAATAAAAGTTTAATTAGGAATTTTCTCCATAACTTAAAATTAACTCAAATCTCATCCAGCTTCCGTAACCCACTTTCAGATGAAAGTAAATTAAACGAAAAAATAAGGTGAAATACATTTTCAACTTATTTTCCTAGAAGAAATTAAATTTGAACAGACACACATTAGGGAGCAGGTGATTGCCTAATTTTATAATCGTTACTCTGTTGTTACTAGATTACTACTAACTGCATTAATGGGCTGATTTCAAGTTGAGATAATACCGGTAGTATCTTGTTTCTATGGAAAATTAAACAAATTCGGAGCTGCTATTGGCTGTTGTCATGGAAAAGTATTAAAATTTGCGCTACTACCAGTAGTATCTCAACTTGAAATCAGCTCATTAGAGTTTAAATCACTCTAGAAAACGTTTTTTGTCTCACCGCATGCCCAAAATTCAAGAAAAAGTTGGTGTCTTTCTTCGTGCTTGTGTAGTACAAATTACAAAACGTGTAGTAATGACTGTGTTTAACAGTTTTTGGAATAAATAATTTTTTTTGTTAAAATATTTGTTATCTAAAGTGTTAAAGCACTCTAAAAAACACAAGTTGCTGCTGGGGTTATTACCTGTCGCTCAGTGAAACTACTAAAAACTATCCTAGTTTTGGCTTAGACGTTCGTAACTCCCTAAAAATAAGAGTTAGTTATTACGTGAGCAAATAACAAGTCAGTTATCGTTGGAAATTACTGAGTGCGGCACTGCGAACGCGATATGAAACCTAAATAGCGTGTTACAGCTTTCGCCCTCTAGTAATTAGGATTTGAGAACAAAGTGTGAGCTGAGGGCATCGTCGGGCGACATCGCCGCCCCCACACAAAGGGCGCACTCGAACAGCCTCCGGCTAAGGTCTTGTTAGCGCATTCCGAAATGCAAATTAGCCCGTTTTCGGCATTCGGAGGGGTGCTTATATTAAATTTTTGGTTTGTTTTAGGCGACGAGTCTGCGCGGAGGTTTATTAAACTTGGAGACTGATCGACGGTTATTTTCATATCATCATTATTAGAATTTTTTATTAGAGTTTATTAAAAGCTGGTCGAGTGTAGCTTGCAACAAATCATAAGACGGTTTTAATTAAAACATATAGGGAAAATTTTATGCGTTTTTATATCGCGGATTGGCTTTGGTGCTGCTTCTCATCGAATGAAATTTAATTAGAGTTTCATTAATTACTTTACTAAATCCTGTTAGAGCACTGATTCGTAATTGGCCGCGGATTTCCATTAGCGCTAATTTTTTCATCCTATTTTCTATCGAAGAATAGATAAATTCGTTTTTTTATTAATTGCGTTTCACCTTATAATACTTCAAATTTAAATTTAAGTCCATCTTTAAGACGCGAAATTTTAATTTTGATTAAAAAAGCTTTCTGGTAAATCAAAGCGTTTTAAATTGAAATTGCTGCATATAAATTTTATTAGAGTCCCAACACGGATAAATTTACATTTAGAACATTTATGAACGAGTTATTACATTCTTGAGTATGCCAATTCAAACATTTTTAATTTAAAAACTTGAAAAACATTCAAGGTTACTTATTAAAATTAATTAATGACAGTTACAACTTCTATTATTACAAAAGTAATTTAGAGCTATGTCACGGTCGTACAATGTTAGTGTGAGGTCTGAAAGCTTTCTACAAGCTTTCTACAAAACTACAAGCGCTTCTGGAAATTGAATAAGTTGTGACTCTACTAGTTGTAGCTGTAATTTCCACATGAATTATGAATAGAAATACCTTCTTATTAACTTATTTTAGCGTCCTCATGGAGAATTACCCGACAGGTAATTGAAACAAAAGAGAAAATTAAAGCAGAAAAAAGTGCTAAATTAATTTAACAGAAAAACAAGCAAACACTACGTTTATTAGCCCAGTCAAAATGTACCAAATATTAAAAATATTTCTTGTTTTGATTTTGTACGTTCTACAGTTTATGTTAGTTATAAATCTACAGAGATAAACTTCGTAACTTGAACTGGAGCATCAACGTCGGAAATTGCCAAATCAAGTCAGCACAGTGATCAACATGGAGCAACAACAGTAATTAACTCTTTACAAAATATTGTTAATCAGTTTTAAAAAATTATAAGCAGTATAGAATAAATTACTGTGTGATTGTTTTAGTCATAAATCAATCGGTCGGATCTATCGATTTTAACGTAATTAGGCCTTTAGCATAGTCATTTATTAAAAAAATTAGTAATTTTGCTTAATGGGCTTTGGTACAAATGGCACTGAAAGAAAGCTCTGAGCGTCAAGAAGAAAAACAAAGAAGAGTGTAACTCTGTCGTCTCAAGTAGAAGTCAACAAATAAATATTTTAGTAATTAAAGAAGTATTAAATACAAGTGAATAATAAATAAAATGAAAGAAAGTTAACAGTTCTGTTTAGAAAAAACGTGCTCAACTATGGCTTTAAATTCGGCCTGATGCTACTGATTTCTTTTTTAAACTATAACATGTTACATTTTACATCGTCTAGCTTTATTAGCAAAATCTGCCCATTTCTTTCATGTACATCTTTCAGAATATGTAATCCATACAAAATAAAATTTTTGTTTTGTGGAAATGTATTTTTACGGCTAAATCTATTAGTTTAAAAGTATGTTTGTTACTAAAGAGAAGTATTTATTTTCTTAAAACCCTTCACCATTTTTTTTCTTTCAGCGTAAAAATCCTTTTTTGCTTTGGGACCAAACTCTGGCTGACGTTACTAACTTTTTTCTATACAAACACTAAAGAGAAGTTTTTATTTTCTTAAAACCTCTCACCAATTTTTTTCTTTCAGCGTAAAAATTATTCTCTGCTTTGGGACCAAACTCTGGCTGACGTTACTGACTTTCTTTTTATACAAACACGTAGAATGTTTTATATGTATATAACATTGTCTAATTTTATTAAAACAATTTGCTGTTTGCCTAAAATTAATTGTTCTCTTCAGTACATACAATTTACACAAAATTAAATTTATTTATTTTGTAAAAACAGGTTGCTTTTTTGGACAGTTATAACAAGTTATAAAAAACTATGTGAGTTACTAGAGAGGAATGTTTATTGTTTTTAAAAATTCGTACTTTATTTTTTTCTTTCAGTTTAAATAAGTTGTATTTTTTACAGCTCAGCTGTAAAAGTAGAAAGGGTCAAAAAAAAAACTTTTGAAAACAATATAAAAAACTACAATAATCAAGAGTGTAATGGGCTAATTTTCCATAAAAAATTAAAAGAATTCAGAGTTGCAGTTGGTTGTTGCTATGAAGAAGTATTACAGTTTGCGATACTACCGGTAATATCTCAACTTGAAATTAGTTCATTAGGACACTATGCAAATAAAATAATGAATAAATTATTCATTATTTAAAACAGACATTAATCCATATGTAATGCAAAAAAATCAGAACAAATTAAAATAGGGCGCCATCAGCGTTACAAAAATACAGAGATACTGTTGGCCAAAAACCCTAAATGTGGAGCGGTTTCCTAAAACTTAATTAACTTATTAGTTTGGTGTCTTCACCAAACTAATATTAGAAATTAATTCTAGCTGTTAGACTTATGAACTTCTCGAGGAAACGACAATAACAAATCAATGCACATCTTTTATTTACTCTCATCTACAAAACGAATTTAGGTTTCTAACCCAGCCAAAACGTTCTTTCTTTCCTCTTTTTTTTTGTTTCAAAGACGCTAACGTTAGTGGGTAGCGTTCGGCAACCTTGGAGACCGTCAAAAAACGAGGAAATTGTGCCTTGCATCGCTTCAAAATATGCTCTAAATTACTTCACGTCCTATTCTGATATGTTTTACAATTTTTATTTTAATTCTAACTTGCATGTTTTTAGCCGTACAATTTCAAAATCAAAATAAAATTATTCGAAACGTTATACCCCAAATGAATATAGTGTAGTGCTTGTGTTTGTATTTGCGTCTATTTCGTCAAAGACAAACGCCAGGAATCAATGTACAGTTCCAAAAATTGCAAATGACAGCTAAAAGTTATGGTTACAAATAAGATTATTATTAACCGACATACAATACATAGTATAAACACAGAATATTTTATGATCAAAAAGCAAAACCTGCTGTTTTGACTTTCTTACAGCTGGAAACAACAAATAGGATAAGAGATTTTTTTCAACATTACGGGACAAAAGTAAAGAAGGCACTTAAAACGCACTCTGAATAGCCTAATGTTTTCCGAGAAGGTACGAATAAACAAAGACTTCACAATGACCAATATTTTTCTGATTTTGGGACCTAAGCGTTAATAAAACAATTAGGTATGGTAATTCTACTCCGAAAATTTGAAAAAACGCAAAAAAAATGAATGCTACGTCAAATTGTAAAGCTTTTAAAACTTGCATCTTCTAGATCGACAAGCTACGATAAATTTTGGATGTATATCTGTAGTAAGTTAGGTACTCTATTAAAAAATTTTTTTTTTATAATGTTTTGTACTCAGATTTTTTATATTTGTGTTAGGTAAGCAAATTATGCCATTCTATGATTTCAAAATAATGCCGTTCAAGTAAAAGCCATTCCTAGGTAAAATTCCAATTTTTTTTCTGATATCCGTTTTTGATTCTGGTATGATTTGCCGTCTGTCAATATACAGTTGTACACCTGTTTCTGAAAAATCTTTAAAGACAAAAATTAGATGTAGACAAATCGGAAGATATTGATTGCTACGATTTTTAGAATGGCTTCTATATAGAAAGAATATTTTAACAGAAATGGCTTTCATAACTCAAATCAATAAAAAAATGCTACTAAATGTTTCATCAAAAAATTCATTGGCTTGGGGTGCAAGCGCCCTTTTCCTGTGTTTATTACCCTTAACTAAACACTGTATACTTGGTTGTGCAATTTATTAAAATTTGGAAACTTTTCAAATTCAGTAAAAATTTGAGTAATTTTGGAACCCAGCGCTCTAAAACGATTGAACGTGGGGCCATAACGTAAAGAAGAAACAACAGTCTTTGCAGATAAGTAAACTCATCCCTTCACATCGCGTTTATATTTGTTAATAACTCGATCTCGACTTTAGTTCTGTGTATTAATAATTTAGTAAGGGTCGTTGATGAGTGGTAGGACTGTTCTTGAACATTTTGCCAACTTGCAAGAACTTATGCAAGTTCCGGTATGAATTTGGCAAACCTGTTTTGAACCCTCAATAAATGAGTTTTGAGAGACCCTCATTTTAACTGATTTCTTTAGATTTGTAATTAATCTTATAACAGATTTATAACTAAGAGATATACATTTTGATTGGGCTGTATTAGAAAGTTTTAAGAATTTAGATTTAGCGCAGAAAATACATAAAACTCATTTGTTCTCAGAAAAAAAAAAAAACGTAACTGTAATCTGGTAGGAATCGAGTGAGAGCGCCACCAAGGAATGCAATTATGTTCAGGTTGTCATCTCTCGTGAACTATTCCCGTATATCTGAATTAAAGTTGACAGTAATCATGAAAAGCTACGCATTCCAATTTTCCGCACTACGAATAGGAAACATGTTCACATGACGGGGAACAAATTATTCAAAAAAAAAAGTAAAATAAAACGTTGATTACCTTTGCTAGCTCCGTCGGGTCCCCGAAGTATCGTGCACTCTTCTATAGTTCCAAAAGGCGCGAATAATTGTCTGACATCTTCTTCGGTTTGTTGCTTACTGAGCATACCCACGAACAGCTTTCGATCTGGATTCGCATAAAATAAAGAAAGAATTTAGTAAGAGTCGTGCAGCTGTGGAACACATAAACATAACTAACGCAGGTGCAAGTCCATTGAAAATTCCGCTAATATCGACACTCAAGGTACGAGCTTAGGAGCTAGCGATCGATTTACTGGAACTAGTCATCGGGAAGGATTTCAGGATGGTCGAGCGTAATTGGATCAAAGTCGCTTTCTAAATCAGGACGACCCATAAAGGATCATCAAATACTTGCCGCTCTCTTTCTACCCACCCCCGCGGTCATTATAGCCGAAAGGACTGCTAAGATAATGGACGGAACTTTGACAACTAATCGCTTTTTGGAACGACGGTTAATGTGGAACATTGGATTATTCGGTAGCAGGTGAATTTGTACAAACTTTCACAGAACTTCCGACTGTTTTATGATTTATGAGATTCTGCTACCATTCGACTTTGAATTTCATATACAAGACTGATTTGAAGCAGACGAAGTATTAGCATAATTGGAAAAAGAATGTTTGCATTTCTTGTCCTATGCTACACTCATTCAAATTATTTTACAATCAATATGATCTCAACTCAATAATACTACTTTTCTTATTGGAAATCAATAAATTAATTTATTAAGCAGAGTTATATGATAATTTGAAGTATAAATGTTACTCACGGAGTGAGAGAAAAAGGCAGGTATCAATTTGTAAATTTTTGATTACATGTTTTGTCAAAATTTCATAATAATTAATTTAATACATTAATTAAGTTTAATTACGATTAATTTTTGATAAAATTTTGTATTATACTTATGTGGAAATGCTTTATTATTTACTCAAGAATGTTACCAATTTTCTATTTTTTTTGTAACCAATATTTCGCATTTCACACTGGTTTAACAAATACCTACTCAAATAATTATTGTTTTAAACAAACATGAAAAAATAATGCTGAAGTAACTTTTTATTTCCCATAACCATTAATTGGTCTTCGATTTGCTGTTGCCGGTTGAATTGGATCGACGCTTTGGGAATAGTGGTTGTGCCAAACTCTGAAATATTCCAACACACAACGTACAATTCCCACAAGGTTTATTGTCACCCTACTAGTCTCACTTGTCTCCTATCTGTTTCAAGTACAGTCCAAACTTAAATTTCAGAACGGCCATATTTGAACCGAAAATTTAGGTCTGTTGTGTTAACAGGATTAAAATTTAACGAGGGTAATGAGGGATTTGACACTCGATATTGTGTTTTCTAATTGAAAATGAGCTTCCTATTTGTTTCAAATTTGTTTCCACAAAAAATTTAATAAAAAACATTTAAACATTTAAGTTTTTTAATGTATTTTTTTAATATTCTTGATGTGTTGAAGGAAACGTAAAACAATCACTAACACCAGACACTACACTTACTCCAGTAGTTCCTTCCTGATGATGACAACTTTGTTACGGAAACGCGCGTCATGTTAAGTGTAATGTTTGGTGTAAGTGGGTTTTTTACGTTTTATGTATATTTTGATTTTAACTCAACTATAACAATACAAGCCCGATAATTTTTAAACCGAGCAATAAGACAGTTTGTATATTCTGCAAGTGGTTTAACGCTAAATGATAGATTGCATAAACTTTTATTTGGTGTCTATTAAGTTTGTTAGGCTCAAGTAATTTTAGATAAACCACCATGTAGATGCAGATATAGTAAAAACTCCTTTTTAAACATGTTTATACATTCTATGTCATACAGTGTAATTCATGCGGAATAAAAAGCTTCAAATTTTTAATGGAACCAGCATTACACTTTCAGAAGTCGATTCCAAAATATAATTTTATTAAATCTATAAACATAGCAAGCACATCTATCTAATAATCTGGCAGTTGGTGTCAGTTTTGATAATAAAACTTAAGAAACTCAGAAAATCAAGCTAAAACTGAAAAAAGTGCTTTGTGTTGTTCAAAATAACAAAAAATTCAACAACAATGAATTAAAGAGTTGTTCAAAATGCTTTCAAAATGATCTTTTGACTCTATAAAATATTTTAGGTATTACAGACCTATAAGCGGCAGTTATTCTGTGTTCGAAATGGAAGTGTGGAGGTAAACCGTCTTGCTGAAACCACATATTTTGTTTGTATCTTTATCTGCTTTTTTTAATACCACCAACAAAATTTAAAAAAATTGTATTATTAGTGCTAAAATTGGAATGTTGGTAACTAGTCTATGAAAGCCATTTGACTTGAATTAGAATTTATGTAATATTATAGATTAGTTAAAACTGATAAAAAAGGTCTTAGAATGTTGCAGAAGAAGATGGAAACGTATAGACCATCCCTAGAATCCTTGCAACAGTCTAACAATGTTATGTTATAATATTTTTAGAAAAGTCTGTGTGACGCTAATTTTCTTTACTTGTTTTTAGGTCAATTTTTGTTTTTATTATTTTTCTTGGATTTAGACCTGTTGCCAGTCTATCAGTAGTAAGACGACATTACGAAACCAAAAAAAAAAGACTGCCAACTGGATTAACGTGAACAAATGCCGTATCAGTAGAATAAAGATAATGCAAAAGCAAAAAAAAGGATGCAGACTAGATAAACGTAAACAGATGCAGTTGACAATTAGACAAAAACCCAAAGAAGTTAATAGAGCCATGGAGCCATGCAAACAGAATAGAAAAGTTTATCAATGTTTTATTACAAAGTTCAAAAAAGCAAGGTGGAAACAAATTTTCCAAAAAAATTTGTTAAAAAAATGGATTTTGCAGGAAAATCTAATGTAGAGTGGAAGTTGTTGAAGCAGTACTGTGCAAGAAAGGAAAGAAACTTTTGCTGGAAGTATAAATATAACTCAATTCGTATGCTCTCTCATCACAAAAAAGAAAGAGGATAAAAACTCATTTGCTTCCTAATTGTACTAACAAAGCTTGATGATACTGACAAAGCTTAAAAAAAGAGATGCGGTAAAGAGAAGCATGCAACTGTCAAGATGGCTTACTCAGAAAGATATTTCTATCTTGACAAATTAGGAATATATTATAAATGTTTTAAGAATGAAAGGCATGATTAAATATTTAAGGAGAGTATTAGTTAATAAAAAGTTACTGCTTGACGGACATAAGAACGACCGCGAGATGCGTAGAAACAGAAACAGAAGAATGACGGACTTTATTGAATTAAGAAAAGTAGAAGTTACATTAAACAGTTATTTCAATTTCAACTCGATTGGCTACAAGTACCAAGGAAAGATGGGCTCAACATATTTGTAAAATAATAAAAAGGAAAAAAAAACAAACAGGCATAGCACTTACTAACTTAAACATATATTTCTAAAACCCGGTACTTGCAAAAAATGAATCAAGTAGATAAAGGCACTCAGCAAAGCGGTTGTAACAGCAGATTACGCAGAATATTCAACATTTTGGCATAGGGTGGTTCTACTCGTAGAACAGAGAGTAAATCAAGACAATAACGTAGAACTCATGCTGAGAAGCAAATAGAATTAAAAAATGGTGCAAAACAGCGCTGAAAAGTTTCTAAGAACCAAATGGAAGAAGAAAAAAAAGCAATTAAACAGCCTTGGAGACTCATAGGAGCGAAAAGCACTAGTTTAAGTGAAAGTTTGTTGAAGGGCTGGCTGTTAATAAATGCCGCAGAAGAAGAAGAAGAAGAAAAAGAAGACCGTAGACAGTATGGATGTAGACCGCTATGAGGGGGATAGAAAGAAGTCCAAAAAGACGAATGACAAGCTTGTCGTCTTGACAGTTTAAATTAAAAAAAGTCTTGGTTAAACCAATCACAAACTGACTCTGTAGATACTATCGGATTAATTATAAATTTGGTTTAGTCTTATTTTAAACACAAGGAATTTCAACACTCCTTTTTTCCTCTCTTTCAAATTACACAATTAATTAGCTGCCTAATATTTCTGCTGTATGATGGCAGCATATCTTTTCTACTCAAATTTTTGATTTTTCTACAACAAATCTGCTTGTGTTATGTTGGATTTTTGAAAAATATTTGCATATATTCAATAGAAAGGCCAACTTTCTGCATCTTTGATTTTAGAAGAAAAAAGCAGAAACGCTTGGAAAAGACAGTTATTATTTTAGATCTTAGTTTTCGTTATTATTCTTTCTGCTCAGTGGCAACAGGATAATTTATTCAGAGAAATTTTGTAACTATGTTAAAAAACTTAGGTAGTTAATGTAAATTCCACCAAATGTTTAATTGAGTTTGACAGATTTGCCAATAAAAAAGGTAGAGTTTTTCAAGACGGGTTTGACAAAAATAGTAATCATCTTTTGGGGAAAGCGGAAAGTATAACGCCCTTATAAATAAGGTTGTTTCTTAATTTATTTTAAGAGAGTTGGCTTTCATGTTTAAAATATTTTAGTTATCAACTATTTCTAGTACTTCTAGAACAAAAAACACAGTGGATAGTTGGAAGGAATAATAGTGTTATAGTCGGTAGCTTGCAGAAATTCAAGATTCAACCTTCAACAAGGGCGTTAAAAAAGATCCTCATTTATGGATTAAGGACGTATTGTGGTAGGGTTGATGAAAAAGGGTGGTATATACTTTCGACAAGCACCTGTTGAAAACCTCCAACTTTTTTATTGCTAAATTGGTCTAAAGTATTTAAATTGACTTTAGTTTTTAATTATTTTGTCTTTTACTGGTATATGTTTTCTGTTTGTAGCAGTCTCGTTCTTTCGAAATCTAGCAATATTTAGAAAAAAACGTACTAACATATATTTAGCGACATTTAAACAAAGGTAGAGCTGGAATAATAGGCATTGATAGGGTACATGACAGTGCTTTGGTAGTTGCGTTGTAACATTACGCGGCGTACACTTACGATACTTACACAGGTGCGCCTATCGCGCACGGTCCGGTGCAGCCCCTTCTTAAAAATCTGGAAGAGGAGGCGTTCGCCACCACCGTTGTGGAAGCGGCTGCACCTTGCAGTGTTTAAAAAAGTAAGTATATATAACGGAAGACATGGAAGTTTGCACTATACATTCAGAGGTATACACAACGTCTAGACATACATCGAACGAACGAGCTGACCATTGCTGCACAGGAACAACGCACTACAACAGTCTAATACGCACGACACTGTCACAACGCCACAACAAGGACAGGACGTGGTCTTACTTGACCGGGTCCGGGCGGGTCGGGAGCTAGCTATCTCCTCGTTACCTTGCCCCTACTTCCAGCAGACGCCGCCGCAGCTGATGTTGGCCGCCATCGCGAGCTCTGTAATCAGAACAGACCTAGCAGCGGCGTCCTGGTGCTTATCGCCGCTCCCTCCACGACTAACTAGTACTAAATATCGGGAGGGACGGCAACCCTAATCTGCAATCTCGCCGATACAAGATTTTGTAGAACACAATGCAACAAAATATTAAGTTGGAAGTTGACTATTCTTGTCATATAATAATGTTTCTTATTTTTTAAACACTTTAAAACACAAAATTGTAACCAAAATTGTTGTAATTAATAACCAAACTAATTAATTGGAAGAAAATTACACTATTTTTTATTGTAATTTACCTGCGTTTCTGAAATCGTCAATTGTAGTTCAAAAGGCACCAATTGTATTCAAAAAGATGTAGTAGTTTCGTTGAATCAACTCTGTATTTCTGTATCATTAATTGTAATTCAGAAATTATTACAAATTGTAATTTAAAAATCATTATTATTAATTAAAAAAAATGTAATTGTAATATAAAAGTTATTAAATGCATCAGAAAAAAACTGATAATGAAATAAAATAATTAACTGTATTGGACTACACAATAAATGTAATTCAGAAATCATTAATTGCAATTAACGAATTATCAATTTAATTCAGAAATCATTAATTGTAATCAGAAAAAATTGATTAATTAACTGTTATATTTCAGTAGTCGTCCATTGGGATTCAGTTATCTTCACTTGTAATTTAAAAAAATATAAATCTTAATTTTGAAGTTTTTTAGTTGTAATTTAAGAAAGAACGTTGTTTCACTATATTTCAGTTAAATTATGTATTGTAAATGAAAAATTATCAATTAGTTAGAAAGAAATTTGCAATGTGGTCTTAAGAATCAACTAGGAATTCCAGAAATCGATCATTGTAACTCAAAAATAAACAAAATAATTTTAATTTTAAATTTATTAATTTTAATTAACTGTGTCTCAGTATTCGGCAAGTGTAATTAAAAAATTATCGATTGTAATTCTGAAATTCTTTAATTGTAATCTAGAAATTTTACTAGTAATTAGAATGATTTACATTTGTAATCAATTGTAGTTCAAAAAATGTTAGTTTTACTTTTGAAAATCATATACTGTCATCTTAGAAGAAATACATTAAACAACTGTATTTCAGTAATTGTCAGCTGTAATTCGGAAATCAACAGTTGTTGTATTTAGTAAGAAAAAAAATATTTTTGATTAACTAACTCTGAATTTTAGTAATTGTTAATTGTAATGCAGCAATTATCTAAATAATTATAATTTCAAATTTATCACATTTAATTCAAAAATTTTTAATTATTGTAATTTAAAAGTTATCAATTGTAATAGAAAAATTATCAATAATTACAGTCAGCAAAAAATAAGTACACTACATATTAATCAACTGTAATTCAGATAATTCAATTGTTTGTAATTTAAAAGTCATAAATTGGAATTCAGAAATTGTCAGTTGTTGTAAAAAAACGACTATTAGACTGCCTTTCAGTAATCGTCAATTATATTTCAGAAATTATTAATTGTCTTTACAAAGGAAGAAATGTTTTTAGTTTGGACTAATCAATTTTTTATTCCGGTAAAATCGTGAATTGTAATTTAGAAATTTATGATTTAAATCATCAGTTATTTTTATATTACTATATACAGTTATTTAGTTAAAATAGCGTCAATTCTATTTTAAGATTAATTTATCAATTGTAATTTAAAAGGATTAATTGCCATTCTGAAATTCTTTAACTGTAATTTAGAAATCTTCACTAGTAATTGAAAGGATTTGTCGTTGTAATTAACTGTAATTCAAAAAATATTAGTTTTACTCTAGAAAATCATTAATTGTAATTCAAGTAGAAACACACTAACTCTATTTCAGTAATTGATAGCTGTAATTCAGAAGTAATCGTCATAAATTGCAATTCAGAAATTGTCAGTTGTGATAAAAAAACATTATTTGACTGTGTTTCAATTGTATTTCAATAGTATTCTATTCTATTTCAAGATTAATTTAGCAACTGTAATTTAAAACGTATTGATTGTAATTTAGAAAATAGAAAGATAATTAACTGTATTTCAGTAATCGTCAACTGTTATCCGAAGATCATCATTTGTTTTATTTCAGAGAAGATTACATTTAATCAAAAAATTATTAATTGTAATTCATATAATGGCATATTAGTTAGCTGTGTTAGAGTAATTGTCAATAATTGTAATTCAAAAATTATAAATTGTAATAGAAAAATTATTATCAGAAATTATAATCAGAAAAATACAAATGCAGCGTTGATTGATCAAGTGTAGTTTACATAAAACAATGATTGCATTTCAGCAATAGTCAATTGAATGCAATTAAAAAATTATTAACTGTAATTCAAAAAATTTCAACTGAATTTAAACAGAAACGGATTAATTGACTGTATTTCAGTAATCGTCAATTAGAAGTCAGAAATCGTAAATTGTGTTCACAAAGAAAAAGTTGTAATTTAGATTAATCCTCTCTTTATTTCAGCAAAATTAACAATTGTAATTCAAAAATAATTAATTATGGTAATTCAGAAGTCAGCAACTATTGTACTATAGAAGAAACAGATTTCAATTAACAGTATCCCAGAAAATGTTAAGTGTAATTTAAAAATCATCAACTGTAATTCTGAAATCACGGCTTTTTTAAATAATTTAAAAAAGTATTATTGTAATTTAAAAAATAGAGTAATTTACTTTATTTCAGTAATTGACAACTGTAATCCGAAGCTTATCAATTAATTAATTGTAATTTAGGAAATAACAAATTTATTTATTGTATTTTGGTTTAATAACTGTAATTCAAAAATCTTAAATTTTAATACAAAAATAATTAAAGTCAGAAAGAAACAAATAAAGAGCAGATTGATCATCTCTAATTTAAACAAGAAAATGACTGTATTTCCGCAAAAGTCAGTTGTATGCAATTCAAAATTCATTAACTTTAATTCGGTAATTTTCAGTTGTATTTACAGAAACGGATTAACTGACAGTATTTCAGTAACTGTCAATTGGAATTAGAATCGTAAATTGTATTTACAATTTATATTAATCAATTTCTTAATTCAGTGTAGTCGTTAATTGTAATTCAAAACCTTCAGTTACTATAATTAGAAAATCTTCAATTAAATTAAGAAAAAAAAAAGAAAAACAAATTATAATTAACTGTATTTCAGAAATTGTCAAATGTAATTCTGAAACTATTAACAATTGTAATTTAAAAAAATCTATAATAATTAATTGTATTTTAGTAATCACCAATAATTGTAATTCAGAAATTATCAATTGTAATTCGAAAATTATTAATTGTAATTTAAAAATTATCAGTTCTAGGTCTGCTGATGTCAGCTAACATAAATCAGTCGCAACTGCTTTATTAAAAGATTTAGTAAAATTAAATTTTGTATGTTAGTTTTAAACAATTCTACAATGGGACAATTTATTTAATTACTCGAGCATATGGCTGAACATTCCCTTCTAATTTGTATAGCAGTATCCGTAAATTTATGCTCTTGAGTGAAATCTAACGATACGGAAACTCCTCATGGTTTGCTGGATGGACTATTCAACGTAAATTTGGAAACTTGAGTAAAACGCTTGAGAAACTCGTTGGTTATACAATAAACATTTGTTTGTGTTTGGATAGTGATGTTGCTGACAACGTTTAAAACCTCAAAGTAACTAGCAAAGATGTTTTCGTTTGACGAACGATAAAGTTAAGCAAGTTACTGAACCATAAGCTTAAACCAATTGGTACCTTATATTCATTGTCAAAGAGTTTGAAAGTTGGCAACTTAATACTCTACGCTTGATGATTTGCAAATTTCAAATTGCAATTACTTAATTAAAAGCTTTGGAAACGAGAGAAAATTAAGTTAATGATGGTCTTTGAGACGCCACGTGTGTCACTATAAAAGTAGTAAGAGAATCAAATATCTGAAATTGCGATCATTTCTTTCATTGAATTGGCGAATTTACTTAAACTTTTGGAGACTGTTGCTGACTGATGTTTCTCTTTGTCTTGAGCAGTTCTGGTTTATGAACTTTCTATGTCTTCCAGTCGTTTGAATTGATAACCGATGTCTCCTGACTGGGCTATAAAAGTACTCCTTTCTTTTAACTTCCCATCCACCTTATCTGCTTTCCGCGTTGTGAGCTTTCTATTACGTCTTTCTTGAATGCTTAATTATGGGATCCTGAATTCGATTATCATCAAACATTTAAGAGCTCCCCTTCGGATCGATACATATTAGATGAGGTGACAAGACAAGGGTTACTACCACGTCGTGTAATTTTTTTCATTCGTGGAAATGTCGCTTCGCAAAATTAAGTCAAGCAAATCAGAAGTCGAGTAACTCGAGATGTTCTTATCTTTGGTGAAAAATGACAATTGTGATGCAAAGAAGTGTTTGGAGCGACCTAAATAATGCCGTTCCTGAGATCGAAACAAATAATTAATCCTATCTCTTCGTAAAATCGGAGACAGCTATTTCCTCGCATAATTTAATTACATCCTTGAAAGGCTTGAGATAATCTCGTTTTACTGTTTTTGATGAGGGACTTTTATTTCGATAAAATTAGAGAGTGGTGGGAGGGACGAGACGAACATAGCGAGCCGAGTTTAATCAAAATCATTTACATTGTAACCAAAATTTATTGATTTACTCTTTACCTCGGGGCTCAGCTTACAATAACAAAAACTAATTGGTTATTCAATCCAGAATCTCGATGTTGACGCTTGATCGATCTTTGCTTTGATAATATTCTCTTTTTTTATACTCAACTTCTAAAACGTTCAGAATCGAATGAATAAAAATGTTGTTTGAAGATGACAAAGAACGGGATGCTATTACCAACTTTATTGATTGGCAAAAGCCAAAATAATTACCATACGAAATCAAACAGCTACACATGACGAGAGTTCGCTGCAGACGCCCCACAAGGCACGTTCAATTAAACTTACTTTGAGAAGGGAAATAATTGCTGTAATGTGCCACTTAATTGCGCTCCGGTATGAATTCGGATTCGTTCACCACGTACACGAGGCAATAATGAACACCAAGGGAAAGCAAAACGAACTATATCGAAACCAAACAACTTAAAATTTATTCATTATGGAGTTGTGCGCCCATACTTTTACTGCAAGGGATGTAATTTCAACAACCAAGCCCTTTAACCGAGAAAAATTCAACGTTTTTAAAATCTACCCAGTGGAACGATGCAATGGTCGTAGGTGGACACGGCAATTTTTTCGAACATAAGTGAATCAATTTTGATGAAACTTTTAGGACAATTTAGATTATTTGTTCACTATAAGTGTAGAAAATTTTAACTGAATTGAAATAAAACAAATATTAAATATACTACTCGCAAGTGAAATCCGAACACCTAGAAAAAATGATTGTTGAATGATGAAATTGTAGGGGTTTGTATAGGAGGCCTTGAAAAGCAAACGATTAAATTTTTGTAACAATTGAACAGCGTATAAGGGTGTTTGTAAAAACTTTACCGCAAAACCTTAAACGCAAAAATGATACTTTTTTGGATTGTGATACGGCTTTATCACTCTGAAAAAGATAGTATTAGAACCCACCCGATGCAGAAATGCCCCGTAGAAGGCAAAATGCAAATTTTTCCCAGCTTTCCGTGTTTGAAAGGGGACGCATTTTGGGGCAGCGCGAACGTGGTGCTTCATTTCGTGAGATTGCTGCTGCTGTGGGGCGCAGTGTGTCAAGTGTAGTGGATGCATGGCGGACATAGGCGGAAGGAACAGGGGCCATTAGAAGAATTACCCAACGCGAAGATCGTCTTCTGCGACTAATGGCTCTAAGGAACCGACGCCGCACTACACGGTCTGTGGCTGATGAATGATTTGCAGCAGTAGGAAGGCCAATTCGACTCCGCACCGTATACTACAGATTGCGCACCCTGGGCTTGAGATCTTACCATCCACACTTGGTGCTCCAGCTTACGGAAAATTATCGTCGTCAACGTCGTGACTGGTGCGTTGAACGGCAACAATGGAATGATGAATGGTATCATATTGCGTTTTCGGATAAATTCCGATTTTGTTTGGGAGACCACGATGGTCGGCAACGGATCAGACGGATGCGTGGTGAACGTCGTCGTTTCGATCTGGCTATTGAACGCCACGTACACCGCACTCTTGGTGTGATGGTTTGGGGTGCCATTGCATTTGGTAGTAGGTCCCGTTTGTTAATCATATTCGTGGCAACATGACAGCCGAGCGCTATTATGTAAATGATGTGCTAGAGCCAATTGTTGTTCCTTATGTAAGAAGCATCGAAGGCGGAATTTTCCAGCAAGACAACGCACGCTCTCATATTGCTCGTGCGTCTCGACGCTTTTTGGAGTCGGAGAATATTACAGTATTGCCTTGGCCACCAAAATCTCCTGATTTGTCGCCAATAGAAAAAATGTGGGATTGATGGGTCGCTATATCCGTGATTTACTTCGTCCTCCAACAACTTTAGATGAACTCCGGGTTGCAGTACAAGAAGTATGGGACGCTGTACCCCAGGAATTCATAAATAATCAAATTGCAAGCATGCCTCGACGTATACAAGAATGTATGGAACAACACGGGGCCCACACCCATTACTGATAAATTGGAGGCAATTTTAATAAAACTTACATGAATGCTTGGGTGCGCACATTCTTTCATTTTCCGAAAATATTATCCTTAAATAACTGCAATTTCAAGGTTTTCGGATTTCACTTGCAAGTAGTATATAATTATTTTTAAAATCTGTAACTGTAATTTTTTTCAAATATTTTATTTTGTCATTAAATTTATATTTAACGAAAAATAATTTATACAACATACATCAAAAGTACTATCAAGGTAAAAGAATAATTATGAAACATATAAATGACTGAATTGATATCATTGAGTATCAATATTGATTTTAGCTGGTGACAATTCTTGTTAAAGTAATGTTAAATAGCAAAGTTTGTTTTATACAGATGAGATGTTGAATGTTTTGTCACAAAATAAAATCATTAAATTTAAAAAATTAAAAATTTTAAATAATTAAAAAAATAGATCTATTGATGTAACGTTTTAATTTAAATTTTTAAAAAAATATTAAACAAGTTTTATTTACATATTTTACTCGTACGTAGATGTATTTAGTTCCGTTTCATTTCATTCCAAATCAGTATCACTAGTTTCTGTATTATTTCCATCTCCATCTTTTAAAAGATTAAGTGTGTCTGGGACCAGGTTAATATTTGAATTTTCTGAACCTCTCGGTTTCATACTTGATATAAAAGGATCGGATGTTATCAGTAATGCATGCAAAATATCTTCGTTGGTTGCTTTTCGACTTAGTTTTCTCGATTTATGTTCTCAAAATTTTCGAAAATCTTTGATCCTTGCTTCTTGTGCTTCCTCAGACAGTTGTCCAATTGACACTAAATCTTTTTTAATAACTTACGCACCATGAATGAGCACTTTTGCTGGAATTCTAAATCACTACACTACTCCATCGGAGTAGCGCAAAATTACGCCATTCCATATGAAGAGTATAGTAAAGTTACCCCTAGCAACTCAAATTACACCGGCGTAAATCTGATTTAAAATTAGGCTCTATATGAACAGTTACTGGCATATAGTACTAAGGATACAAAGTCACAAAGAGCTGGGCTGTTTCTAAACCAAAACAGCAAAACTTTTCTGAATCAATTTCTCTTCCTGACTGTAGATTTGTAGAATCACAGCAAATCTATATACACCAAACGTTCATCAACTCCAGTAATTTCAGATGAAATTTTATAATTTCTAAAAAATTTGCGAGGAGTATTCCCATCATTTGTTGTTCCTTTTTCTTGTCTAATTTGGACTACAATCAGTCCTAATTTTGTGCGAAATTTATTCTGAATCAACAGCTTAGACTCAGACTGTGAAGCTTTTTCCTCTGGAGACCTTGCTGTCCATTTTTTAAATTTTAACTTATATGAAATGTAAAGATGGCACTATAAGAAACGAATTTTAGCGTGTAATAGCAATAAACCAAAATTGTAAAATTCCTCGTTAGACTTTCTTTTTTCTAAATTTGTTAAATTGTTCATATCTTTGAGACCTGCTACACATATACGTATATAGCAGCGCATAGCTGAAGAAGTTTGAGATACCGCATTACATATTTTTTCATCTACCATTGTTATTAGTAATTCGTGTTTAATGTTAAAAAATTCTATAGAAGTTGGCAGAAGTAAAGATATTTCATTTTCATTCTGTTTTCTTCTTCGTTTATAACTTCAGGAGTTTCTTTGCAAATATAAAATCTTATTGGCCGCCAAAAGCTGGTTGACGATTTTTTTTTCTTAAATGACATTCAATTTTTAAAGTGAATCGAATAACCTTATTGGAACAAAAGATGTTACAAAAACAGAGGAATTATCCCAGTCCGTTTCTTGTTTTAATCCTTGTTTATATAAGCTTTGAACAGAAGCTCCATCACATCTCCATTTACTAATTAATAATAGATTTTACTCATTTTGATGATTAAAATTTATAGAATTCAAAATTCTCTTAGTGGTGTGGTCAAGCAGGCCTTAAAGATTTATTTTGTCTTCTTTTTCATCAATGTTTATAAAAATTTTTTTTGGATAATCAGATTTGACCAAGTGAATACTGTAGTAGGATGAAAATAAGAAAGTTTTTGTTTCGTTTGTCAAATTTCTCAATAATTGATATTGCCGTTTACACAGATCCAAAGAAGTCATCATCGATAACGCTTTGACTAGTGTATAAGTTTTTATTTTTTTTGGTTCATCATTACCAAAGTCTAATAACTTTTTAATTTTGTCTGGATTTTTTAGTACAAAATCTAAGAGTTTGGATCTTTTTTATGTTACCTTCTTCTCTTAATTTTACTTTTGCCCCATACAACAGTTCTTATATGTATAACGATACATCCTGTAGCACGTGTTCGGAAGTTTCGCGACTTTTTTCTACTCGAGCCAAACAATTTTATTGTAAACAAAACAGAACTTCTTTAGAACTTGGTCAAATTATTTGATGTTGCGGAGCACAATTTTTAAAAATTCTGATTTTCAAGTTCACTAAATTTTAAGCAATTTTAAACAAAATTTTTATAGTTACTATAAAACAAAAAATATTGAATCTGTTCCGTTTATAACTAGCGATTTGTTCCGTTCGCTTGAAAAATCCGAAATTAATTCCGGACTAAAATCGCCATTCACTTTGGAAATCCGTTTGGTGTTCGGTTAAATTTTAAAATATTTGCCGAAGCACTAATGTAAACGGATTGGCTCGAATGGGTGCACGAACAAGATTTGTTTTTCATTTTGCATCCGTTTTTTCCTCTCCGAGATCCGGAAGCTGCTATAATTTGGTAGCGCACACACTCGAGGAATTAAACGCAAAAGTTATGAGAGATGAGCAAGCATTAAGCGTGCAATTTAAGATGAAAGGGATGCAAACGACAATCGTTGAATGCAGGTATTTACATAAATCAGGGAGCTCTTGTGTTAAGTGTGTATGTGCACGCGCTTCACGTGGCATTGCTTGTGACATTCACGCGTACTACAAAACGTCATTTCCACTTTATAGGAAAGGGGTGGAAACGTCGTCTTCATTCAACTTCGATAATAACGTCACAAGGGGAAAAATGACTGAATTATTTAGATCGAACGATGAGAAATAATTTTAAATTAGAGAGTAGCGTGAGTGACGAGCGAGCTAAAATAGCAGATGTCATTTCAGAGACAATTACAACCGAGTTCAAGAGCCGCTCGTGGTAAAGAAAAATCAACAGGTTCTTGCGTGTCAAGCGATACAATACGAATTTATTTAAACTGACAATTCTCAAATACTATGCAAGTAAAAAAAACTTTATTTATGATACATTCAAAATGCAATTTCTTTAAATAGTATTGATACGGTGAATCATCGAGAACGAAGTTTCGCGAAGATTCGAAACGTATCGGATAAATCATCGTTGATTAATCATTTGTAAAAACGAATGGAACAAGTGTTTCGAGAATAATTCCAGAAGGTGGAGTAACTAATATATAAAGAGAGAGACTGACCAGAAATTAGTCAGTTAGATTAGATGGAGAGAACGAGGCAAGTCAGTAAAGTGCGAGCAACGACAATGGACGGAAGCACGAAGAAGTCTAAAGTGATTTGACATTATTTATTGTGTTTAATTAAGCTTGTCGTGTAATTATCAGTTCTGGAAAAGAAATTTTAAGTTTTGAAACTTAGACTGCGAGTTTAAATTATATACCTAATCAAAACTTAAGTATTGCGACAATTCTTTAACTAAAAAAAGGAAAAAAAAAGAAAACTTCCTGTCAGTCTCCCTTCTTATATGATCGCACGCCCTTGCTAGAGTGTGCTAGGTAGCCTTTCTATATTTAATTGAAAGCTATGATTCATTGTTCTAGATCAGTGAATATGCGGATATATTAATGATTTCATGAAATTATTCGCCTAAATGCGCTCTCGGCGCGATATTTTTCTAGTATTTTCCGGAGCTATTTTTTTGAACTTTCCTTCTTTCTTGTTTTAATCTCTCTTAGAAGAGAAAAACAGTTTGCTGTTGTAATAGGTCTATAACCCATTTTGACAAATTTGTTGTTAAAAAATACTTTAAGACAGAATTTTTTGTATTTATGCTAAATTCTCGTTTATTTAGGGAGAATACTCTAATCTTAGAATTATCTTAAACTACTAAACTTTGCACACAGTGTCTTTAGCAACATTTTTAAACCTTTATTAAACAATTTATTAAAATCTGAGAGCTTTTAGATTAACTTTGCTTATTTTTACAGTAAAAATAGATTTGCTGAGAGTTTCAAATTTAGTTTCAGTGCTATCTATTACTGTCGAATATTTCTACTTACAAGAATAATGTTGTTGATGCATAATTCACGGTTCTACATAAATCAAACATCGCGTTATGAGCATAACAAATCAGATAAAACCGAATTAGTGTAACAATGAGTGTTTCATAAAGCTGATAAAATGATAAGCCTCATGTGACTGATTTGGTGTTCATTAGATTGCTTTAACTGGAATAACATTTACGTAATTAAGGTAATAATAAAGTATAGTTGTTGGTAACAGGAAAAATATCAACTTCCAACTTAACAATGATTGATTAAGTTTAGTTTGAAAGTAAAAAAAAGTTTTTTTTTGTTGTATAAATGTGTTCTACGTTTTGAAGATGTCTTCTAATTACAAACGACAAAACGGTACAAAAATCTTACTGAAAAATCGTTCATCTTGAGTATGAATAATGTAATTGGGGCTGCAACACCTATATAATATATACATTCCGTTTCAAAATGAAAGTTGAGAAGAAAAATATCTTGAGAATCCATTTAAGTTAATTAATGCTGCGCAGTGGCAGCATTAAACTGCTAGCTTCTAATTGAATAATGAATAATGCATATCATGAAAGGAAAACAAGAACTTACCTCCGCGGTTTTCACTGTCCGCTGGTTTCACTTGGATGGGGCGGTTCATCTGGAAAAAGAATTTCTTTTACTCTATTTGTAACAAAATATTTTTACAACTCTACGAATTACTTAATTTTACTTTATATGCATTAAACAACAATAAGTTTTTTGTTTTCAGACAAGCCACAACATCTAAGAAGTTTATTATGAATATTTCATAAACATTAGTCCACTAGCTGCAGTAAGCTAATGGAAAAATCATTAAGTGGAGCTTTCAACTGAATTTTTAATGAACAGAAAAAATGCCCTTTCTTAACCCTCACGTTACATGTACCAGATGTACGGCTGCATTGTGACATAAATTATTTATTTATAAGGGTGAAACAAGCTCTTTAGCAATATTTAATTGTATTTTTATTAAAAAACGACTAAATGGAACTTAATAAAGCTTCTAAACAGTACAAAGAAGTTTACAACTTTAAATACCAGCGACATCGTATGAAATTTGTCTCACCAGTGTAAAAAAATAATTTCGCTTTTTGTTAGTACACAGGTGAGTGATAGTATTATGTAGAAAAAATAACAGACAAGTTTTGAAACAAATTTAGTTTTTAATTTAGATGGTCAAAAATATAAACCTGTAACCTCAAACAATTTTATGAGTTTTAATCTCTTTTCTGCCTAATTGGCTTTACACTCCTACGTAAAGATAACAAAAAAAAATTAACACAAATTTACAAAAAAAAATATTTCTTTTCCAATCATTTTTTAGTACACGTAACGTCTTTCATCTATTCTTTCCCTTCTCCATTTTCGTTTAGAACTTTTATCCTTCCATATTTGCTCATTTTTAACTCTACACACTCTGACAAACGATGCTCTATCGTCTACCTTTCTTCTCTACATAATCTACACATTCTTTCCCAATCTTCTCTCTAAAATTTACTTTCCCTTTCTTCATTCCCACATCTGTATCTTTCAACCATTTTTTTATTTTTACTTTTCATTTTAACTAGATATTTTGGCAGTTTGGTGGTGACAATCAGGACATATTTTGAATTGTACCTTCGTTCTTTTATACTCGCAATTCTTTTCTGTTTATCCATGTCAGCATCTCTTTGACATAGTTCTTTTTCCATTGTTCTTCCTCTTCCTCATTCTTTCAATTTCTGCACACGCATATACCTTTTTCTCATAGTAGTCATCTTGTTCTATCCACCTAACACTACCCAGCCTAGCACTGTTGCAGTATTCTGCATTCATGTCGCATTCTTAGATTTTTCCCGAATCTCACCGCTCTCTTTCCTGTTTCCACTCTCAACTTTTTCATCAAACTGTTAAACATCATCGTTTTTCTTTTAAAATTTTCACTAAATTTACGTTTTTCCAAACTCCAGACACTTTCTATTACTTTGTTTGCTTTTTTGACTACTTCCTTTATTTGTCCTTTTCCTGTCATACCTACTACTATTTAATACATATCCCAAACATTTTAACTCCTTTACTTGTTCTATATTTTTTTCTTCCTATTTACATTCATTTTTTTTTTGATTCGTACTTTCTTTCTAAACACCATCATTTTTGTTTTATCTACATTAATTTGGAGTTTTCTGTTTCTTACATATCTTTCCATAACTTTTATCATTTCTTTCATTTTTCTCTTGGTCTTTGCTACAATTACTAAATCATCTGCAAACTCCAAGGACCACACTTTCTCTCTGCCTACAACTATCCCTCCTACTCGCGTTCTACTTAAAACTTCATCCACATCTCCCATATATGCTGAGAATAGTGCAGGACTTAATGAACAGCCTTGTCTAATACCTTTAATTGCCCAAAAACTTTCATTTACTTCTTCGCCTACTTTTACTTGGTTAATAGTTTCCTCGTGAATTTCTTCCATCTTGCTTAACAACCACTTACACACCCTGCTCTCTCTAAGATACTGCCATAATTTTTCCCTATTCACACTGTCAAAAGCTTTTTTGAAATCCATGAAATACATACGTCCTTCTGCCTTGTCTATTTCTTTCTTTGCCAGATATCTCAAAATGTATACATAAATGTCTCAAAAATTTTATGAATAGTAGCATAAAAAGCCAATAGTTTTCCTTATTTAAAAAGTAATAATTTTCTATCTCTTAAGTTAACAATTCTGAAAAACTTGCGAAAATCCAACAGTAGACAACAGATTGGAAAATGCATTAAAAATTAATTTGCTGAGGGGGCTGTAGTACGTCAAGCTTATTTTATTTTATTATGTAATCCCAGGTTCAAGATAAAAAATCTTTTTTGTTAAGCACAGGTCAGATCAAGGTGACTTTATTTATTTTTCAACCAATATCAACTCCAACATGCCATTTTTACTGCATGTTTGTTTTATTGGTCAATTTTTTGAAATATTCTAATTAAGTGGAGTTAGTTTGGTCAGATGTGCGTTTCCCATTGCCATTTGCCGGCTATAATCCCCAATTCCCTGCTAAAATCACTCGAACTGGTAAAAACAACGTAAATGGCTAGGTGAACCAAAAACCACCATAAAACGCCATCGACTGGTCCATTCCAATCAAATATCGGCTTAATTAGAATGTCGTCGATTGGCAACAAACAACTATAATTCATATCTCACATGTTCCAATTGCAGAGAGAATCCTGTGCTAATTTACTCTGATGACAGGAAATTAAAGTCGAGCTGGTGTCCATTATGAGAGGAATGTTGTTATCAGTACAGTGACATATTGTCATGATATGCAAAATGACCGATGTCTGACATAAATTCGTAAGAAAATCGACAGGTGTTATAAATTACTAGATTGAGCTGTTTTCGGATACGGATATTGATAATACGTCAGTACCTGTCGAGTGTTTATGATATCATCACTTTTTCAGCTAGATTGACCCAAGAAAAGAGTTTTGTGTTATTTAACGAGCTTTTGTTCAGGGAAATTTTGTAATTTATTTTAGTATTAACCCTCCTGATTGAGGGAGAACGATCGATAGTTTCCACACAGCAGGGGGCGAACCAACTCCTAAACAATCAACTGAGCTTAGGGGCTGGATGCAACCGAGGGAGAGATTCTTGCAGAATTTTTGAAACTCAAAATCAGGAGATAATTTTGAGTTATTTATACCATTATTGGTCTGACAAACAAGCAATAAATCGTGATTATTTCACTGGAAGCAACCACTCATATTGACAAATCTCTATAACTTATGGATAAAGACAGTAAAATGATAAATGGTCAATAACGCAGCAAAACAAAGCTGGATAGACCAAAAGAACGAAATTCTATATTCAATTGTATTTTTCGACTTATATCGTAATATTTTTATTGATCCTTTTTATACCTCGAGCAATTTTCGGAAAGAGGTCTGACCCAATGCTTGGGATATTATTGAAAGGGTATTGAAAAGATGAAAACGTTTTTTTCTAAAAGGAAATGGCCGAAGCAATTACATCAGAAACTCTAATATTATAATATTTACTTCCGGTTTAAGTCAATAGTGTTAAAGGAATTGAGAAAGGAAAGAGCAAAAAGCTATAACAGTTCAGAAACCCCACGAAACGTCATGCTAAATCCAGGTTATCTCCATCTAACTAAAATTTAAGAGTGCTTTTCTACCGTCTGGACGAAACCACTACATATATCATTTTCCTTCAGGATAATACACAAATTGAGCTTTGATATGTCAAACATTATAACAGAAATTTATCAGCATAATTTTATCAACGACTTGAATATCTAATTTCAAATGCAACAAATGTTTTCTTTCCGTTCGAGCCGGTTATTTATTACCACATAAAAACCGTTCCGAGATATCTCTATTGAATTTAGCAACAGTTGGGACAACCGAGAAACAAATTTCTTAATTGCTTGCGTAATTAATTTTCTAGATACAGATGCTATCACAAAAATAGTCTCATTATATTATAATAGCTTATACAGTTAGAAGCAGAAGAGGTTCATAATTTAATTAGTGATTTAGGAGCTGTCAACGGTCAAAAAGTAATCTATCATCTACGAAATTATAGTTTGAATAAATTATGGGTAGTTAAGACAAAATAGCTACTATGACAGAAAATTGGGTTGAATTTAAGCAAATACATAAAACAGAATGCACATAATATTGAGTGACGACCAAAATATGTATTTAGAGAACTTTGAGCATATTATCTGGTTATTTTAACTGACTTTAATTTTTTGTGTCGTGACGTTTAATTGTGGGCTGTTTTAACATTGATGTAACACTTCGTTCTCTCGTTTTCGATGCTTTTAGCTCTGTTTCTTGCTTAACTAAAAACATTGCTATATTTGACAAGTGACTGAGTAGTAACATTGCAAGAACAGCAAAAACAGCTTGAGCAAATTCTCTGGTTATTTTAACTGACTTCGATTTTTTTGTGTCGTGACTTTAAATTCTAGGCAGTTTTAACATTGGCAATGTAACACTTCTTTGTCTCATTTTCGATATTTTTAGCTCTGTTTTATCTGACCCAACGTTCTTGCTTAAGTAAAATCATTGCCATGTTTGACAATTGACTCATTGGTAAGACAGTAAAAATAACAAAAGTAGCTTGAGCATATTCTTTGATTGTTTTAACTGACTTTGGTTCGTTTGTGTCGTGAGGTTAAATTATAGGCAGTTTTAACATTGATGTAACACTTCCTTGTCTTATTTTCGTTGTTTTTAGCTCTGTTTTATCTGACACGACGCTCTTGCTTAAGTAAAAATATTGCCATTTCTGACAATTGACTAAGCGGTAACAGCAAAAAAAACTTGAGCAAATTCTCTAGTTATTGTAACTGGCTAAGAGTCCTTTGTGTCGTAACGTTGAGTTTTAGACAGTTTTAACATTGATGTAACGCTTCTTTGTCTCATTTTCGATGTTTTTAGCTCTGTTTCATTTAACACGACGTTCTTACTTAAGTAAAACCATTGCCATGTTTGACAATTGACTCATTGGTAAGACACTAAGAATAGCAAAATAAGCTTGAGCATACCACATTTTAACTGACCGGTTCTTTGTGGTATGATGTTATTTTAACATTGCTGTACCATTTCTTTGTCTCATTATTGCTGTTTCTAGCAATGTATGTATGTGACCCGACGATTTTGCTTAAGTAAAAACATTGCCATGTTTGACAACTGACTGATTGTGAGTGGTAACAGAGTAAGAACACCAAAAATAGCATGAGTAAATTTTCTGTTAACTGACTTTGGTTTTTTGTGTCGTGACGTTAAATTTTGGATAGTTTTAACATTGATGTAAGGCTTTCTTGTCTCGTTTTCGTTGTTTTTATCTGTGTTTTATCTGATTCAATGTTCTTGCTTAAATAAAAACATTGCGATGTTAATAATTGACTCAATTGTACTACAGTAAGAACAGCAAAAATAACGTGAGCATATTCTCTACTTATTTTAACTGACCCCGATTCTTCCGTGTCGTAAGCTCAAATTGTAGGCAGTTTTAACATTTATGTAACATTGTTTGGTTTCATTTTTGATATTTCTAGCTCTGTTTAATCTAACCCAAGGTTTTTATTTAAGTAAAATCATTGCCAAGTTTAACAATCGACTGAGTGGGAGCAGCAAAAAAAACTTAAGCATCTCTTGATTATTTTTACTGATTAGTGTTGTGACATTAAATTGTAGGCAGTTTTACCATTGATGTAACACTTCCTTGTTTTATTTTCGTTGTTTTTAGCTCTGTTTTATCTGACACGACGCTCTTGCTTAAGTAAAAATATTGCCATGTTTGACAATTGACTGAGCGGTAACAGCAAAAAAAACATGAGCATATTCTCTAGTTATTTTAACTGACTAAGATTCTTTTGTGTCGTGACGTTAAGTTTTAGACAGTTTTAACATTGATGCAACGCTTCTTTGTCTCATTTTCGATGTTTTTAGCTCTGTTTCATTTAACACGACGTTCTTACTTAAGTAAAACCATTGCCATGTTTGACAATTGACTCTTGGTAAGACACTAAGAATAGCAAAATAAGCTTGAGCATACCACATTTTAACTGACCGGTTCTTTGTGGTATGATGGTATTTTAACATTGCTGTACCATTTCTTTGTCTCATTATTGCTGTTTCTAGCAATGTTTTATCTGACCCGACGATTTTGCTTAAGTAAAAACATTGCCATGTTTGACAACTGACTGATTGTGAGTGGTAACACAGTAAGAACAGCAAAAATAGCATGAGTAAATTTTCTGTTAACTGACTTTGGTTTTTTGTGTCGTGACGTTAAATTTTGAACAGTTTTAACATTGATGTAACGCTTTTTTGTCTTATTTTCGTTGTTTTTATCTGTGTTTTATCTGATTCAATGTTCTTGCTCAAGTAAAAACATTGCGATGTTAATAATTGACTCAATTGTACTACAGTAAGAACAGCAAAAATAACGTGAGCATATTCTCTACTTATTTTAACTGACCCCGATTCTTCCGTGTCGTAAGCTTAAATTATAGGCAGTTTTAACATTTATGTAACATTGTTTGGTTTCATTTTTGATATTTCTAGCTCTGTTTAATCTAACCCAAGGTTTTTATTTAAGTAAAATCATTGCCAAGTTTAACAATCGACTGAGTGGGAACAGCAAAAAAAACTTAAGCATCTCTTGACTATTTTTACTGATTAGTGTTGCGACGTTAAATTGTAGGCAGTTTTACCATTGACGTAATGCTTTTTATCTCATTTTCAATGTTCTTAGCTTTGTTTTATCTGACCCGACTTTTTTTGTTTCAGTAAAAACATTGCTATATTAACAATTGACTGAATGGTAACACATTGAGCACAGCAACAATAGCTTGAGCATATTCTTTGGTATTTCAACTAGCTACGATTCTTTGTGTCGTAACGTTGAGTTGTAGACAGATTTAACATTGATGTAACGCTTCTTTTTCTCATTTTTGCTGTTTTTGGCTATGTTTTATCTGACAAGACGCTCTTGTTTAAGTAAAAACATTACCATTTTAATAATTGACTGAATGGTAACATAGTAAAAACAGTTAAAATATTTTGAGCATATTCTCTGGTTATTTTAACTGATTTCGGTTCTTTTGTGTCGTGACGTCAAATTGTACGCAGTTTTATCATCGAGGTAACGCTTTTTTGTCTCATTTTCGTTGTTTTCGGCTCTGTTTAATCCAACCCGACATTTTTGCTTAAGTAAAATTATTGCTAAGTTTGACAATTGACTGAGTGGTAACAGCAAGAAAATTTGGGCATATTTTCTGGTTATTTTAGTTGGCTGCGATTTTTTTGTGGCGTGATGTTAATTGAAGGCAGTTTTAACATTGATATAACGCTTTTTTGCCTCATTATCGTTGTTTCTAGCTTTGTTTTATCTGACCCAACGTTTTTGCTTAAGTAAAAACATTGCCATATCTGACAATTGACTGAGTGGTAACTCAGTAAGAACAGAAATAATAGTTTGAGCACATTCTTTGATTATTTTAACCAACTACGATTCTATTGTGTCGTGACGTTAAATTGTAGGCAGTTTTAACTTAGATGCAAGACATTTTTAGCAAGAATAATTTAAAAAAAAGATAAATAAGTAATATCTAAACACCTGTTTGTCGCTCACCCTACCAACGTACCTACCAGGCATCTCTGTTTTCTTAGAATTTTCGTACTGTTTATCACTTTCCTACGTTTATGCATCTTGGGCTCATCTCAAAACTGTCCATTTTCTCAGAATTTTGGGCATATTTTTTCCTTTGTGTCGTCACGTTATTGTAATTGAAGTAAAGTAGTAATAGTAATGTCGAGATTGTTCAAAGTTCTTTTGAACCCTTTTAGAACCGAGCATACTTTTCATTAAAACATCCCCTAAAAGGCACATAAAAATGTTTCATTGTTTTTCTAACGCGACCCCCTCAGGCTAAATAGGGGAGAATCACCCTTCTGACCAGTTATCACGTAGTAACGTGCACATTTTCATTATGATTTCTTGGATTTGTGTCTGAAATAGCCACTTTGTCGTTATTTATCAGATTTAGTCTATTCATGTCAATTCTGATAAATAAATTATCGAAAATGAATGTAGAAGACAATGATTGGTGAAGTTGATTGTTGTCGGTTACAAACAAATTTAAAAATCAATGTAACATTGTGTAATAATTGATAACATGATAGACAGCTCTCCGATTCAATAAATAAAAATTTCCGTGTGTTTTATGACACGCGTTGATGATGTAGACATAAAACGAATTGAAATTAATTAATTAATTTTCCAGCAATCCCCGACCCCTTCGTAAATAGTCGAAATGAAAGGCATAAAATGAAATTTACACAGAAAAGTAAATATAGTTTCATTTATATTGGTTAAGTGTGCTGGTTTTTCTTTTCGAGAAAAAAACAGAATTTAGCTTTTCTGTTATTAACTCGCTTGGAAATATACATACATAGAGTAATCAAATGTTAGTCAAACAAGAGATGTGATAAAAGCGATAAAAAAGATTAGCTCCCCTGTGTCATAAAATTCGATCGTTACATTCAATTAACAAGGTGAAAGAGAATAGAGGAAGAATCGATATGAGACCGGTGGGAGATCTTAAATTATGGAGAATTAGTGGCTTGAGAAGACGGAAATTCTCGCTTAACACTTGACAAAAGCAATGACGAGAAAACGATTTACAAACGAACAATGATGTATGAAGTCGAGAAATGGATCTACAAGCTAGATCGACTTCAATATGTATCTGGTCTATTTTGTCTTTTTGACATATTGAGAGTTCTGGAACTGCACTTTGATAAAGTCGACACAACAATTCAAGACATCAATATGGAAAGAACCGCTTTCAAAGGATTTCGAAAAGCCAATACAATTTATGAGATTTTAAAATCTCAGCAGATTAAAACGTCGCAGGTTATATTATAACGGGTGGCTCTAAATAATTGTCTCATCAAAGACAACTGTGAATTATCGTCAAGATATTAAATGGCGTTATGTATTAGCTACAAACTTTATTTTATAATTACACAAATATATAGGAAATGTTCCAAATACTTTTTTTTTAACTACGACAGTATTCCTCAGCAATACAAAATTGATTAGAATTTAAAATACAGATTTACTCAGTTTTTAAATTTATATTAAACTATCTAGCAGCAGTTTGCATGCAAAGTGAAAAACAAAAATAAAACTTCAAGTCTGGTTAGGCTAATTGTTTTGAGAATTCAGAGCACTCAGGACAATCATTTATGGCCGCTCAATATAGCTGAAAATATTTTCGCTTTCAGGATGTAGGCAAAATATACTAGATGGTGCTGATTAACAATGTTTTTAAATTTGAATAATTTTCAATTTGAAAACAATTTTATTATTTTTGGGTTTTATATTTTAAATTGTTTAAAATAATAAATTAAGATAATTTATTATGAAAACGTCAACAGTTTCTATTTACCTAGAAACTTGATATTAAAAAAATTTTTATATTACAGATTAGTAATTATAAACAGAAAAATGCAAAAATTTTTTTTTAATTAACAAACAAAAATGAAACAGTTAAATACTGTTACGATATAAGATTATGAATTCTAGAGGTTGAGGCTACTCTATTCTTGAGCTTGCTAGAAGTGATATGTTTAACATTGACACAAGCAATAATTATCTGACAGTAGTTCAACTTAGCGAGTGACAGTGATTATCACGGATAATCGCCGGAGATTTTCTGCCGATGCTGTATTGAATTATTTACTGAGAGTTATTAAGGTAAATTAAAATGTGTGACCTAAAAGATTCAACAGAAAAAAAGAAAAGACAAGAAAAACTTAAAATTAACTAAAACTAAGAATGATTTAATAAAAACGGCATCGGCAAAAACAAAGGAATTTAGATAATAATGTTTTAGGAAAAACTGGAAGACGTCGATTGAAAGAAAAAGCAAAATAGAAACAGGTTTTGGAGAAACAGAAGAGTAAGATAGTAGTAAGGCTTGAAAAACTGCTTTTGGAAGAAAAAAAATTCGAAAAATGACATATAGTATATAGAAAAAAGGAGATTTCTAAAAAAAAACGTAAAAAACGTTTAGTGGAAAAAAAATACCAACAGGAAAGATTCCAGAAAAACAAAATAAGTTTTTAGAAAAATTAAAGAAACCTTTGATAAAAAAGAGCATAAAAATTCTAGAATAAATTAAAAGAAGAATATCAAACAAGGATTCTAAAAAAAAACAAGCACAGTTTCTAAAAGTATTCCAGAAACTGCTACAAATGAAAAAACCGCAATAAGGATCTTAAAAAAACGAATGATGTTATCCAAATGAAAAGAAAATTTTTGTTAAGTAAAATGCTTGGCGCACATTTTAATGTGTTAGAACTGACTTAGCAGGCTTCAAAAGCTTAGAGATTCCACCCACGTTAACTGATTTAAGAAAAAACCTTATTTATAAATGCGTTAAAAGTCATAAAACAACACAACCAATAGACGAGCGATACCAATGCGATATGTACTTTTGCAAACACGTGTTAAACGGTACCATCTCTTTTATTATCCTACCGGTCAAAGTCAAATAAATAAAGTTTAGAAGCTAAACAATGACGCGTCCTGTGCCCCACCTTGGCTCTATATAAGCGAGCAGTAGGTCATGAATAAACAAAGCTAGACAAGTGTGTTGTAGAAAGGTTAATTATTAAGAGTTATTTTTAAGTTGTTTGTAAAAATTAAATTTTGAAACAATTTTATTTACAAATATTTAGATTGCAAGAAACTCGAATTAAATACATATCACTATAAAACTGACTGCATAATTCAAAAAAATAATTTTTTGTGTAAATTGCTGTTTATAGGAATTTTTAGTTTAGTTGTCTCAAGGAAATATAGTTAAAATCTGATAAATAAAGTTAGTGAATTAGTAAGTAACTGGCATTATATAGTAGTCGTAAAGACAGACACAGTGTGCCATCTAACGAAGAGTGCTGGAAGGTGCGAGAGTTGGTATAATAAAGAACACCTTTGCTGGCATTAAATAATATTGTAGAGTTCATACACTATAGGTCAGTTACTGCTCTTCATCAGCATATCTTAGTACTGTGCTTGAAACACAGGATTTACTTTCTATGCGATATAAGTATTTAAATCCATTCTTCAATAGGCTGTAAAAAAATATCTTATTAGGCAACAACAGCAACAAAATACGCTGTGTTGATAGGGCGTAATAACCAAGCTTCGGCCACAGCGAGCTATCGAACAAACAGCCAGGTCATTAATCAGTGTAATTTAGTAAACTGCATGTTATTCATTTAACTGGTCTACAAGGTCATGCACAATCTGCTTGGAAATTAGTAGCGTCAATTCCAAAAATGTGGGCAAAATATATTTATATATATAAATTCATAATAAACAAATACTGATTTGGTGAATGACTATCTATGTGCCTTGTGTAAAAAAAATTATGCGAAATCATGCCACTACAAAGAGCTCGCTCCCGCCGAACCCTGGTAATAACTGTAAAAGTGGTCCACATTCTCTGGTACAATATCTAACAAGAATAGTTTTTGTTTAAAGACTGTTTTAGTAGAAAACCTCGTTTGGCAACTGAGGTAGTTGTTTTTATTTAGTCGTTTTTATTTTCGGTAGTTGTTTTTATTTTCGGCGTTTACGAGATTTCCTGTAAGAAGTCGCTCTTAGCTTTATTTCCCCATTTTTTATATTTGAAATTTAGCGCCAAACCACAAATATTTTTAATTTAAATGGAATTGTTTCAATGACGAAGTGTAATTTAGTAAAAACAATTTGTTACGTTTAGTTAAAAAAAATTATTCTTTTCAATGAGAATAAAAGTACAAGTAAAATACGCATTTAAATACCAATGTTTACAAACTAAAATTAGCTAACAAAAATGTTTATTTGAATTCTGTTATCTAGATATTTAAATAGTAACTACAATTTACTTTATTGTCATTTATAAGCCTTATATACACAAAAAAAATTATCCTTGTACTTAACAAAATATTTTCACCGCACTCTTCAACTTATAAACCAAAATTATCTAAAAGTTAGTCTAAACTATGCAGTGTACTAAATGTATGTAAATATCTTTCAAACTTTCTATCCTTGACATATTTTTGCATTTTAATTAAACAACATTCAAACATCAAGTAAACAATCAAAAAATCCATAAAATTGTGCTCTAAACTTGAGTCAAAGTAGCTTTCAAAAGTGAAACTAAACAAGAAATAAATCAATTTATTGTCATTCCAACAAAGAGAAAAAAGTTTTATTCAGAATATTTGTTTCAGCTAAACACTAGTTGCTTCTGTTGAAAAAGTAGTAAAGAAAAACCGAAACAGTATTTGCAGACATCCAAACAAACCAATTTTGTAAATAATGGTCAGTAAAATAAACTTTTTCTATTTGAAGCTTGACATATAATAAATTTATAATTAGAAATGAATTGTTTATTTCCCAGATTTTTCATAAAAGTTTACTTACAGAATCGGGCAAGTCGAAATTGCTCGACCTGACCACCTCCAGTACTTGCACCATTGGACTCTTTAGAACACTGTGTTGTGTGATTTCGACGCGACAAGACGCGACTAGTCTGGAAGGGATGTTAGTACGCACCCCTCGAGCTTCGGCCGCGTTCTGCGCCCGGAGGAGTGTGCGAGGTGTATCGACGAAACGCAGCCAATCGCACGCGGTTCTCGCACGCACTCCTTATGGCCATTACGCTTCCCCATCGATCGTGCAATGAGATGTGCAGTTTAGATGGAGTGTTTAGCGACATGGAGGATTGTCTCCAGCGAATTCAACACGCAAATACCCAAATTTTGGCCACTGTGACTAAAATCATAAATTTTGGAACGACAAGCGTATCATTTACTCTATTTAAATTTATAATTTTGACATTATAATTGACATTTGCAAATGATTCTAAAATGACCAAGTGTCTTTACTGTTCGGATTTATAATTTTAGTCACAGTGGTCAAAATTTTAACGCAGAAAACTGCATACGAGGGTAGTGCGTTTATAAACGGGTGACATTATAGGAAATCGATAAAAGCAACCCACGCACAAAAACTAATCATCTGTGTTATCCTTAAATAAACACGGATGGTTTATGCTCAACCAAATAAAAGTGGTGATGAGCGATTACTGAAGGTCTTGCTGATAAAAAAAATGCTGTAATAATGGTAATTTGTCGTTTTTGTGTTTTCAAAAGAACAAATTGTTATTATCGCCAGATCTAGATTTAGACAAAGGTAGGGTAATTTAGGGCCTGTCGTCAATAAGATAATATCTTTACTAAACTCATAAAAAAATTCGAGAATATTGTAGTAATTTTTTGCATTAATTATTTTTTAACAGGTTTTGTGGTTGGTTTACATTCAATTTGAATGAGTGGTTTATATCTGGTTTTATTTCGTTTGTACTTTTACACCTCCCTTAAATATTTTTCTTTAATCACACACCTTATAATATAAATTTCTGTATTATAGTAAATCACATTTTTTAAAATGTATGTTCTTTGTAAAATTATTTTTTTAATTAAATTTAGGTCTATAATCTTCTAATTAAGGTCATGTTTATGTTCAATTTATTATGTAAATCAAATAGATGATAAAACTGTTTACTATGAGTATCGACAAAAAAATCAATCACAAAATGTCTGTAAAGTAAACATTGTGTTTTTTTAGGCTAGAAAGTATTAAAATAATATTGAAATTTATTCAGTAGGTATTTTAAAATCTATTAAAGTAAAAGGAACTGCAAATTGTGGTAGAATCTAATAACTTGTTGAGGAGCTGACTAAAATACGAAATTTAAATTTAATTCTAAAAATTAGAATAACAGAAATAACAGCTTTGTGAAAATTAAGGGAAAAGCCCAATTTTTGTCTATACCTACTGTTCGATGCTGCAGGAGTAATAAAACTTGGGGGTTCGTTCTATACTAATTTATTCATTCAAAAACTTAACAATATATAAACTATTTACAGTGAATATAAAACAAATTATAAATTATATTAAATTGTTACTCTGTACATTTAAGTGATACAATAATATACATTTTGTCGGTCGCTGGAAAACCGTGCAACTATCCTAGTAGTTTGCCCCCGCTGAAGTAAGCAAAATTGTGCTTACCAAATATTGTTTAAATTGTTTCAACATGCTGAAATATTTGTTGCAATTTCTGTGAGCAATAGGTCCCAGTTAATGACCTATTGCATCTTGATATACATTTGTGGTTTTACAGAAAAAAGGGAAATAATCTGTTTAACGATGGTTAAACACCTACTGTAAAAGAATCTGAAAATTGTCGGCCACCATTTAATAAAAGATGCGGAAACACAAATTAAGAAGTTAGGAGGATTAGACTTTTTAAATTTTCAGTTTAAGTTTTTTGAAATTTTAAGAACAGTCAAATTATTAAGTATTTCTTAGACCATTTAAATGCATTTAATAAGAACATCATTTTATAACATTGCGTCAAACTGATAGCTTTGTAAAAACACCACGAAATTTTAGAATATTTTTTTGAAAATCACCATCAGGTTTTTTTGTTAAATTAACAAAAACTTGAGTAAATATTGTAACATTTTAAAATTTTGTAGATTTGCTTGTTGTATAAAAATATGAAAAAGACAAATATTAGAGCGACAGTTTTACAAAATATTATCTAATCGTAAATTTGTAGTGTTTTCTAAATTTTAATTTTTTCTATATGCTACCAATATTTAAAGATTTTGTTGATGAAGCGAAGGTCGAAATTTGATGTATATTTGTCTCAACGGTTCAAAATACCCTCTAACAAATATACTGTTACTGTAAATATGCAATTTTGTTAAATTCATAATGATATAATAAACATTATAATTAAATATTCAGATTAGTTTTTTTTTCAGTACTACTCTATAGATATTTCAGATCAGTGTTAAAAAACATTTAAAAAAATAAGTAAATAAAAACATTGTCTTTAAACATACAAGTTGTACTATAAAATGACGGTTTGTAGATAAAATGACTAAAAAAAAAATGAAGACACGAAGTATAAAAGAAAAACAGATAAATTTCACAACAAATACATTAGAACAAGAATAAGAAGAAAGTAGCATAAAATACATAGAAAAAGGAACAAAAGATTAGCAAACAGCATCAGTATTCATCTTGTTCTTCAAAAGAAAAAACAGCTGCAATAAATTTATATAACCGTTTAAAACAAGACCGCCTAGAAACAAAAGGGATAAAACGAAAAGATTGAGCTAAAGCATACAAGATAAAGATGATACAAAAATAATATTTTTAGAAATAATGTAACAACATTGAGATTAATATACAAGGTGACGCATTGAAAAAGAAGTATTGGGCGTTGTTTTTCAAAAAAACGACCGATACTTTTCGAAAAAAAGAAGTTAAATTTGCAAAATCGATAAAATGATGATACATTTGTTGTAATTTTTAGGATTTTTTAATAGTATATTAAAGAACGCGTTTTGATAAGTCAACTTCGTGGCACGAATTCAAGTTTATAAAACAATCGCAAGCGCAAGTTTTTATGAAGAATGAGTGCCACAATGACTTTAAAAAACAATTTCTTTATGCTATTTTTTCTAGTTTACGTGTTTTACGTAATTTTTAGGTAAAAGAGATAATTATTTATTCTCTAGGGACTTTTGCGTTAATACGAGACAGTTGGTAATAAAAATGTCACTAAAGTGTCAATGAAGTCATTGAACTATGAAATGTTTTCAAATTTGTCTAAAATTTTGTGTAAGTAACTCACAAATGGTTCTTTTTTACCTACCGTATCGGCTATTGATTGAATAATCCAATTGGCATTAACACAGTAAGGAAAACCTCCATTTATCTCTAAATTACTACTCCATTTGCGGTTCTCAGTGACTTTCATTTCATCGTTATTTCAGTCAAGCAGATTTATACACTCATCTAGCAAATAATTTGTAAATTATCGAATGCTATGGGGGTAGTAAATGGTCAAAATAAAGGTTAAAAGCTGCATTTTAGTTTCAAGTTTTACTTTAACGCTGTTCTAACCTCAAAAGAAAAGTTTGTTACGTCTACCACCGCTGTCCACCCTATTTTCAAATATTTTATAGATTAATTGCGACACACACACCCACACACCAAAACACTTTGTTGAGGAATACTGCTGGTCATCAAGTGCAACAAAATTTATTCGAATATAATTACTGTAATCTCATCGCCTACAGAAACGTGACGTTTCATTTCAGCGTTAGCGTGTTACACGGTGTTACCAATCCGAAAACAGTAAATTGCACTAGCTGTTACCGCACGCAATTTGGGTGCGGAATTGGCTATTACCGCACCCAAATCGGACTCTGTTACCGACGTAAAGTAGAAAAAGGAAATTATTAGATACATTTATTTATTACAGTGACGCATTTTCTTTGTAAAACTAAAAGTAAAACTAATTGTATTTTAAAATTAATATTACGTTTTTATTAAATTTTTAAATATTTATTTATTAAGTTTGATTTACATTTAAAATACAATAAATTTTTGCACAAAATAGCTTAAATAAGCTTTTTTTATAAAAGATTAAAAATAAGCAAAATACATTAACGTTTGATCGTTTTTGAAAATTTAACTTGATTTTTTCTAAAAATATTAATAAAATTTTGAAGACAAGGACGCTATTGAAAAAAGAACTTAATGAGCTTTTCAACGATGTTAAAATCTATCATAATTTCTATTTAAAATTTTGTGATTGGTAGTTAGCGTTGTCATGTTTTCCTTCAAAACAAAATTAGGCTGTCTAATGGGCTAATTTTAAGTTGAGATAATATTGGTAGTATCTTCTTTCAATGGAAAATTAAAAGAATTCGGTGCTGTGATTAGTTGTTATCATGGAAAAGTATTAAAATTTGCAATACTACTGGTAGTGTCTTAACTTGAAATTAGCCCAACAACCTTTGTGTTTCCTTTTCGATAGACAACTTTGTATATTTTTTTATGTAATTTTCTCTAAGTATAAGTGCGCTAAATTTATATTATATGCTCAATATTATCAAGTTGCAATTTTGAATAATGCCGTCTTCCTATTCTTTAGTAGGGACTGTATAAAAAATAGTTTAAATTTTTAATTTTGAAAATTTTGAGTGTTGCCAAATTAAACATTTTACTTTTTAATATCCGCCACTACACTTACCTTCTTTAATTTTAACTAAATTCAAAAATTATTTTATGCAGTTTTTCTCTTCTGTCTCGTCTTTTGGAAGAGACGTTAAAAGCCGTCGGTCCCGGCCACCAATGGTCGTTATGTCAGATCGATTTAAAAACTCTAGCACTTGTGTGTTGCATTACAACTATAAGATTTATTTATTTCAACAGTATTTTATTAGAACTGTTTACGTCCGATAAAAATGCAAATTAATTGTGAATGCAATTTTATCACATTTTGCTCAAATTGATAGAAAGTAAATATTTTAATGTAAATTGTTTTGTTTTTAATACTAAAAGCAACAATTAATTGATTGTTAAAATATTTGACGTGTCAAAGTATATCTCAACATTTACTAACAAACAAATTTAATTCCACGTAGTGAAAAACTAAAATTTTCAAACGCAATTAAGTGTTAAATAAATAAAAAGTTGGTAAAGTAATTTTACCTTTGATTCCATCCCGCTGTTCGATTTTAAAACCCTCCATAATTATTTATTTAAATTTCGTCTAAATTTGGAGGGTGAAAATAATTAATGCAAATATGCTTATCGTCTGAACGCCGTAAATCATTTGGATCAAGAAGTAGAGTCTCGTAAAAAATTTCTAATATTTATATTCAATATAAGTTTGTTGTGTTTGTATTTTCTTAGAGAGTACAGAAGCTGAAACTCTAAATTAAAATTTTGTTTACGTTCCTGAAATCCGTAAAATTCAAAGGATTAAAACTTATCTGGCAAGTATGTACGCCTCTGTATACATAAAAGCAAAGTGAACTTTCGTCAATTGCGATTTATAGCTGCTTGAATCAAATAATATAAATAGTTTAATTTAAAGCCGTTACCGAGATCGCGGATTTATGAATAGAATTCAGTCACCCTTAGTTAGGGGCGCATTACAGAGGGTCGACGACCAGTCCAGTGACGCCGATGATACGTAAAGCGAGAAACACCTAATCAGAAATTACGTAAAAATTCAAATTTGGCAACTTTACAATTTGAGGTAGAAAACAATTCAAATTTATGTTATAATGTTATCGGAAATATTCAAATTAGTCAATACCATAAAAGTGGCTATTGTAATAACCTGAAAACACTTTGGCACTGTTTCAAAATCGATGTCACACCCCTAGATCGCCTGATATTATTTCCGAATGAAAACAACAAGATTCTAGTCTTTTTCTTTTATCTCAATTTTATGTTAAAACACTTAAACTTATTAAAATTGCAATTTGAAACAACTGTAGTGTAATAACAGATCCAGACAAATTTCGCAATTATTAGGAAAAAAAAATGAGACGAAGCTATTTAGGACAAAGTCGAGGGGTGACATAAGATAAGGGTGCAATGAGAATGATTAAGTGACTGTAAGGTCTGGAGTATATTACACAAAGAAAGAAAAGCAGATATAAATTTATATAATTAACTACAGCAGAAATATTAAGAATTATTAAAATAAATTACTTAATTGCAGATTTATTTCACTTAGGTTGGTAATAATTTAAGTCTGCTACGAGGTTAAACAAGACATGAAAAGAAACAACTCTTTGTTTATACAAGAGACGGAAAAGGAACTTTGACACAAATATTTTCCACGATAAAAGAATGTTCGAGTGAAAGACAAAAGAAGTTTTGGAATTCGCATCTTGATATAAAAATTACTTTGAGGAATCAGTCAGAAAATTTTGTTCGGCGCAAATAAATATATTTTTTATATAATTTGTGTTATAATAAACTACCTCATTGTAAGCTATAGCTGATTAAAGTATCTCAAAGGAAAATCGTATTGTTATGAACAATTCAAAATAACAATAAAAAAACGAGTTTTGAATAAACGGTGCGAGAAAATACCAGAAAGACATCGCGCCGCGAGTTACACCGTAGCGCAAAATTCAACATAAACTGTCATTATATACGCCCATAGACCGATCAAGAGTAATTAGGGGAGAAAAGTTGCGAAACTTTCGGACACGTGCTGGAACGACGTATTGTTATATAAGCAGGTGGAGACAACGACCGAGCAGTTAGTGTAAACTCAACAAGCGATTAAAAAAAGCACTTTTTGGAAGCGACATTATTAAATTTTAGGCGATATGTTTCTGTAAATATTGAGTTGTGTATTTCTACAACCTGTATTTCACAAACTAATAAATTTTGGAAAAGCACATTGGAGTATTATCTTTATTTTAACGAGAGCTATTACCAGGTAAATTTATCTACATATTTCAAACATCCTTTGTGTAAAAAATTTGCTATAATACATCGTACCTCGTACAAATACAGTTTTTTTTTTTTAAAAAAGGTCTATAGTGTATATGTCAAAAAACTACAAACATTTATATAAAACAATCTTGAAAAGCTTGATCTTCCTAGATCAGATAAAAAATTGAAAAAATTGACCAATTTGAGCAGTGTGCAAATAAGAAAAAAATAAATTAGAATTTATATTTCAGCGTATTAAAAGCAGTAAAACGATGAATATCGCGTTTTTAAATTAGTATTGTCATTAGAACTGACTAAGTGACATTTTAAAAATATTTTGTAACAAAAATAAAAAATCTATGGTTAATGGAATTGGCAACATTTTAGATTGTATTTTTGATTGCAAAATTATATTAGAAATTATTGGAAGGTTATCCAGTCTGATATCTTTATCTTTTAATAAATAATTGTTTAACAAAAACTATGAAATACAGACCAAAAATGATAATTAAACTGTGGCCTCTGCTGTGAGTGCTGTAGTAAAAGGCTATATTTTGTTATTTACTGTTGGCTACTTTAACAATAGAAACATTGTTTTAAATATGTTTTGCAGAGTAAACGAATGCTCTAGTTCAGGCTTTTCATATATGATTGTAGGGACGTAGGCGGCTGTGAAAATAATAAAAAATAATCTGTTTTTTAAAGACAAAGACCTTAGCTATATATAATAGCTAAATATTAATAATAAAAAATAAATATTATTATAATTAATTATTATTAGACAAATGAGTAACTTCAGAAACAATGACAATTCCAATCAGAAAATTTCAACCAATCAGGTTGAAGGATTTTGAATCATTGGACCAATTAGGAACGAATTACAGCGATAATCCAACGTGGTTCTCGAATTATCGCTGTAATTCAGTATGGATCGTGAAATTGTCTGTCGAATACGACTCGTCGGTAAAAAATTGCTGCAAATTTTCTCTTAATTTTACTTTTTATTTTAATTTGTTTCTTAAACAATTTCCACTTGTTTCACTCGTGGTAAATTGTCGTCGAAACAAATACTCGTAAAATTATGAATCACAAATTATCGGTAATTTCGTACCGACTCGTGGTATTACTAATGAATATTCGTGATCAAAAATCTCCACAGCCACCTACGTTGTTACAATCATTTGTGAAAACCCTATATAATTAAACGTTTCAAAATATAAGAAATTATATTCTTTTAGTTTTTACTAATATTAGCTTTATATTTATTATGTTTAATAGCTTTTTTAGATTTTCTATATTTGTGAATATTAAAAGAAGTGATAAATAGGTAAAATTTTAAGCACTCAATTACCTACGTTAAATTTTTGCTTTGAGTAATATGTAGTACTTACCCTGCATTTCTTTATCTACTCCTATTCCTATCTACGAACTGTTAAAAAAATGTAATGTTTTTATTTTGTAAGATTCAGCCATTAAAATTTTGGATTAAAATATAATTATCTTAAATTTGGCGCCACGAAAAGTTTGTTGAAAACGGAAAAACCGTCAACAGCTGCGTTTGCTAATTGCAGTTTTTGTCGCTGCTCTATTGTTTTTTTCTAGTAGTTGGATTTTGTTTTTAGTTCCCTAAGAATTGCTACAACGTAACAAAATAACATTTCTCTTTGACATACTGATCTAAAACCCGAAAAACCATTGTATACGTGTACAAAGTAGTTACAATGATCCTATATTAGTTAATTATTAAAATAATGTGTTTAAAAATATTTATGTCAAAAAAAGATGATCAATATATCTAAAGGTCAGAAAAATTTCATTTATAAATTGGTAGTTGTGCATTTGAGACGAAATATAGTGGCTTTCATCATCCTAATGCACAACAATGCAAAATATACATCATCTAGTTTTAAAGTATTCTGAATAAGATTACAAAATAAGCTATAAAAACTGGTCTTTAAACAGTATTAAAACACGGATTTCACAAATTTCTTTCTTCATAAATTAAAATCAAAACTTGTATAAGTGTTTTGTAAAAAATTAATTACGACAAGTGTTCAAGATTACTACAACAACCAGGAAACTGCAGGCTAGTTACAGGGTTGTTGCTCCATCTTTAGCAAAATGTGTTCTAGTTTTAAAAAAAGCTAAAGCAAGTTTTAACCCTGGATTGCTACAGAATATTTTTGGTAAAAACTTTTCAAAAACTTCGAACAGAATAGTTGACAGCGGAGTTCATATCCGCTAGTAGTCGAATGATGAGTGCATCAAGACACTAGCTGTAGAAATTAATCACTTATGCAATAATGGACATTTATCTTCTAGGGAGCGTGTGCTTTGAAAGTCTGCATCATTTTTCCGAGAACTGTATGTGACTTATGCGATTCCGTACATAACGAATTTTTATAGCTATAAAACGGAAGGAGCGCTAGAGTGGGGATAATTGAGTACAGTAGTTCAGTAGAATGGCGATTTTGAGCGATAATTGAGAACGATATAAAAGTGCGTTATTGTGTTATTATCAAGTAGTTTGTGTAACAATATGTGGTTAAATTATTAGAATCACGGCGTGACTTTAAAAGCTTGATCTATGTTTTCAGTAATTTTCCACATAAGTATAAAACAAGAATATGTTATTTCAGGGACAAGAATAGTTTCCAAACAATGTGTAACTCAATGCAGTGAATTACTATAAAACAGTTGAATTGCTTGTAGTTTTCTTTGTTTTCCCAGTGGTTTACTTTGCCTGAAAAAATCTATTTATTCATCCGTTCGTACCGCTCCATTGTAGATAGACTTCAACCCATCCATGAAATCGACCTTTCGCACTTTGTATTTTCATACGCGAAGCAAAACAGTCGTTTAATTTAGCAGCAAACAGGAAACTTTTAACATTGAAAGAGAGGCCACGCGTTCAATTCTCGCAAATAATTCGTGTTGTTCGTTCACTCCTAACTTTCCGCGACATACAAAGGCACGAACAAACAGAAGCACGCACCATCCATTCATAATGCATGAGTAAAAGTTACCGTAAAATACGTTCGGTTAATGGAGCACCTCAATAAAAGAAAAGAGGCTGAAATATATACGAAACTGGCCCGGATTGGCTTATCGCGTTCAACCAGACCGTTGTATAAGAAATTGGCGACTTAAAGTAAAAATATACACTAAGTGTGAAATATCGGAGGATTAGTAAGACGTGGGATATTTGTGTACAACATTTACTAAGACCGGCAGTAGCTGAAGCCTCCCTGCGGCCCGGGACTTAATTGGTTTCATTTTGTGTTCAGCAGGTCTGAGACGCGAAGGACGCGAGAAAGGAGACTGATTGACGGTATGCCTCTACGCACAGGAGGTTCCTTGATTAAATCCGATTTAAATAAAGGAACTCGTTATTGCAAAAAATCGACGCTACGAGATACGGAAATTAATTGGGCGAGACATAATGAAAACTGACCCGTTTCCGGAAATTTTCAAAAATATTGCAACACCATTTACATTATTTTGGTATATAATACCGAAAATAAAAAAAATTAATTGTTTAACAAAATAAAGGATTTTTTTTGGTTTCTAGTATTTGCCACGGGTGCCGCTTTATCCCTGTAGAACTTCAACAAGACATACAGCGCAGCGGTTTGTTTGGCTCACATTGAAAGTGAGAGAGATGGTTTTTCTGAGACAATAAAATAAATAAACTACTGTCAAAATAAACAAAAGTCGCATGGAGTTATGTCGCAAAATTTGGAGGGAAATTAATGTTGTATTAAAATTGATTTGAGAATATTTCTATTTGTGTCAGCTTTCTCAAAACTCTAAAAATATAAAATAAAACCTGTGTATAATTTAAAAACTGTCTAATATTGTCTTCTTCCTTAATCGCGTAAGCCTCTTTGAGAGTGGTTTGGAAATTAGCAGCGTCAACCCTCCACCGAGCAATTTGTTTTCATCGCGCGCCACTTCCGACGTACGCATCCCACATACGAAATGTTGAAGTAAAAAAAGGGTCACACATACGATGAAAACGGTCAGGATATAAACGTGATATATAAAATATTTTTTTATATAACATTATACGGCAATTCCCGTGCGGCACCTTTATTTTTAATACAGTGGCGCGTACCTGGGGGCGCATATAAGTGAGATAAATAGATGGCCTAGTCGGGGTAGCTGAATTAAAGTGAAACGTGCCCCCCAACCACAGCACGGCTACCAACCCTGTCCGAACGACCGCACGTCCCGTGGCGATTGCGCGATACGTGATGTCATTGCAGCCACACGATCACTGCTTTATCTTTGAGGATACGACGACCAATTTAACTAAATACCTCTGCGATTGTTTCTACTATCAAAAATAATTAAGAAAGGGGGATAGAGGAACTGGACGTTTTGGTGAGTCCCAAGGGATTCCTTCCTTTTGTGACCAAAATAAAAATCGAATTACCTTAAAACACAAGTTTCATCTCTACCACCGTGAGCTATATCAGGAACTTCATGAAGATGATTTTCAAAATCGAGTAAATTTTTGTGAAACTATGGATAATTTGATTAATAACGACTATAACTTTATGCAAACAATTTTATTTAGTGATGAAGCAACATTTAAGAGTAACGGCTCTGTTAATCAACACAATATGCATTACTATGCGACTGAAAACCTTCATATGCAGACAATTGATCATCAAAATAGATGGTTATTGAATGTCTACGGTGGAATTCTTGGGGACTATGTGATTGGTCCGTTCTTTTTTGATGATGTTTTAAATGGGGTAAGATATCGAGAATTCCTTAAAAATGATCTGCCATTTCTGATAGAAAATCTGGATTTGCATACGCGAAGAAACATGTGGTTACAGCAGGATGGAGCCTCTGTACATTATCATCGAGTAGTTCGACAATTTTTAAACAACACTTTTCCAAATCGTTAGATAGGCAGAGGAGGAGCAATCAGTTGGCCTGCTCGTTCTCTCGACCTTACTTCGATTGATTTCTTCCTTTGGGGATTTGTGAAAGAAAAGGTATATAAACTGAGACCAAGAACTGTGGATGATATGAAACAAAGAATACGCGATACGTTCCATTTAATACATGCAGATATGCTAGATCGTGTTAGACTATCTTTTAGACGAAGATTGCATACTTGTAGTGAAGAAAATTGTACTATTTCTGAGCATCTGTTATAAAAAAAAATGTAAAATAGCTTTAATGTTTTGTTTTTCTATTTGTTAGTGTTTTTAGATTTTCCTACTAAATTGGGTTAATACTGCTTTGCGATATGTTAGATTTTGCCTAATTCTCTCTGTAACTCAATTGTGCACAATATTGTACATTTTCTTGCAACAAAGAATTTCCAATTCCATACTTTTCGAACAGAAAAGTTTTTCGAAATTCAGTTAATGTAGGATAGCAACTTAGAATTTTATACTAGACTATACAACCTTATATTGATGGAAAGCTTATCAAAAGATCTTTTGATTGGTGCAATAATAAATAGAAGGTGCCAAAGTTAGTATCGCCTAACATAAAGAAGTTATAGAACTTTTTCGGAGCGTTGGGACAGCTTGTGGTTGCATTTGGAGCTTTATATTGCAGCATATATGATTTCTTATTTGGTAGTATGATTTGGTAGTATTTCCTGAAAGTGCAAGTCTTCTACGAAGGTTTAGTTAAATTTTTTTGGGATATTTGAAAAGAAAAAGCTGTTTGAAGAGTGTATGTAGTCCCAAGATCCAGCAACTGAAATTATTCAAAATATCGCAATTTTTAATTTTATTTGTGGCTATAAATCCCTGACTAAATTTTTGAAATCGCCTTTATATGTGTACTGTTATCGCGTATTTTAGATGACGCCACATAACTCCTCCATCTTGATTAAAATGTTTAGGCGTGTTTTTTTTTGGGTTTTCTTGTTGTATTGGGAATTCTGTCGTTAATCGGAGGCGGTATTAAGAGCGTGACATTCTCAAAAAGACTCACGGGGTCTATAAGACAATATCTAGGACATCTCAAGTTTTTGGCGTTGTTACTTAGCTAGAATGACGTCACAAATATTTGAAAAACATTACCTCCAACAAAAGTTTTCTGAGTTATTTTTTATTTGGTGGAGAAGTAGTCGAGTTGAACTTTGTGACTTTAGCACTCTTTATTTGTTCGTTTGGCTCCAACCCTCCACACATTAAACAGACCGAGTGATTTTTGTGTATACTGTTTGAGGGGGATGTTCTCGAAATATGTAAATAATGTTGTTCTGTTTAATATTCTCCGGTTATGATTGTGATACGTTAGGTCGTATTTTCCTCGGACTGTTTAGTTTAGCCTCGGGAGCCGCGAGTTCGCTTCCCCAGCTTTGATTATATTTGTTTGTTCGAAATAAATCTCTATCTCTTCCCGCTGTGACGAACACGGTGTACACCAACCACACTTTATTGCTTTCGGTGAAGACAAATTTGACTATTGGGTCTTTATACCTCTACCAACACAAACAAAACATTTTCAATCTATATCTCTCAGATTTTAGTGAGGCTTCTGAAATCAATTTTTGCTGAGCTTGTGTGTGTCAATTCTATCAAAATTCGGTATTGATTGTTGTATCGGTCGAGTAGTTGGAATCTTGTGGTCGGTTCCTCACCAAATGGAAGGAATCTGTTCGATTTCGCTTATGCAAACAAACACATGTTTACTCAGATCGCTGAACAAGTTGGAAGACGTATAAAATCGAGGAATCTATATTCGAACGCGCACATGAATGTTTGTTATTTGTGCCAAAGATGCGCTGAATTCCCTCGGCGCTAGGACGAGCACGTTTCTCGTTATTGTAACAGGATGGCCTGTCCTCCTTCCTCTCAATCACCGATTCTCACCCCCTCTGGCAATTATCACCACCAGTACTGTTAATTGCAGTCTCACGAACCGAAATGGAGTTTCAGAAACGTAGATTTTTACTGATTGATACGATTTTCTTGACTGAAAGGACTAAATTTAAAACTGCTAGCAAGTCGAGATGCAAAATCTAAAAACTAACTCAACTCCTCATCAAGTGGGTTATAAACTTTACAATATAATAACAATAATAATAAATTAAAGTTTACGGTTGGGACTCACGAATCAAAATAAATACCAATTGCAGGATGAACAATGAACCGAAGTACACAACTTTGTTGTCGATTTAGAACTTCGTACGTTTTTATGACAGAACATAAAAGCAAATATCAGGAACAACGATTCTCTCGATGTGCACGTCTTCCTAATTGAATTAGATTTAATTTACTTTGGACTTAAATCGACACAACTGCTGTTGTTGCAACAATGCGACTCTTAACTCCTTTACGTAATTACTTTAAAAATAATTAGATCTTTCCAATTTTGTAGTAAAGAAGCTTGTTTTTTCTCGATGCATACGCAAATGAACAAGTCATTGGACAACCATTTTTAACTAGGTACCTATTGTTACGAACTATTAAAATAACACTAAGAGAAAGAGAGCTCGAGAAAATAAGTCTAGAAAATATGTTACGGTTGTTTTCGTGTCAGGTTCTGGGTATCGTAGAGAGAGAGAAAAGCGGCTTTGATGGGATTTTATTTACAGTATAAAGCTATGTACGGAATAAATAGAAAATAAAAATAATACTTCTGACCAAAACAAAACGAATCTTTTATTAATTTGTGCACGACCTCGTCCTCAGCGGTCCCTCGTCCTCGACTCCTCGTCGACGGTTCCTCGTCCTCCACGTGTCGGTTTCGGTGGCTCGCACTTGTGGTAGAGGGGAGGGTTGATGCGCTGTGGGTAGCGGTTTCGGAGAGGATTCTATCAACGGGTTAATGCACCGTGGGTAACGGTATCGGATAGGAGGATCCCTGGGTTAATGCTCCAGGGGGACGGAGTTCTGAGGTGGCTACTTGCAGGGTTGATGCGCCTGTAGTTATCAAATATTGGCGGTGGCTAGGTGGTATTTATACCCTCCGTTTGTGGGCGAGGGGAACTAGCGACGAGTAACGTAGCGAAGCGTTGGTGGCGGGAGTAGAGCATGAGCAGAGCTCACATGACGTATACGAATGACGTCGCGGTCACGCGGTCCAATATCAGCCGCTCGGCGTTATCTTGCTTATTTACTAAATTCTTCTAAACAATTATTATATAACGCTTCGTTACAATTACTAGAAAGATATCGCGCCGAGGCATGAAATTCTATAAAAGCATTAATAGACTAGCATATAGATCGTTTTAGAAAGATGAATTATCACTTTCAATTAAATGTAAAAAGGCCACAAACCGTCTAGCAAGAACGTTTAATTATATAAAAGGAATGACCAAAACTTGGTCAGTCAAATAGTGAGAGCGAGAAGCAAGTACAATGAACGACATTAGTAAAGCAACGGCGATTGTAGTGTGAATATCGGGTTATTTATTTATTGATATTGTATTGATGAACATAATGTAAATGAATTATTCGTTATTAATTCAACGAACCCCCAAGCCGCACATACGTTACATTTTTTTTACTAAGGGCGTATGTACCTATACCGGTCGATCTCGAAACTTTGTGTTGTCGATCGCTATAAATATTTACAAATTGAAACTGTTGCATTTTAGCAACCAGAATAATTAGACGTACGTAGACAAAGTGCTAGACAGGATACCAAAATGGCTGGGGTCTATATTTTGTCTTTGTATATTGAAAACCAAATATCTTGAAAAAATCTTTTTTTAAACTTTTTGTATTCGATCTTTGCCAAAAGATTTTTAATGTTTGTTATTATCTATTGTAGTATAAGATTAGAAACTGGTTTCTAAAAACTACATCTGACTACGTCGTTAGTATAAAGGCTGAGAATGAGTCAAATGGATAGTAATTTATTAAGATTATAATTACTCAAAAAAGTAATAAATCACTTGTAAATTTGATTGAATTACTTCCTTACATCTGTAATTACTTTCAAAATAATTAGATCTTTCCAATTTTATTATCTACTTGTAGTAAAGTAGCTTGTTTTTTCAGCTGCATACATAAAAGGGTATGGTCAGATCTCGATTTTCTTTTATTCGAAGTTTGGAAGCTTCGTAAAAGCACATGAACTTTCGATAAAGAAAAATTCAAATCAGTTGTCGAATAGTCCCAGTTTAAAAGTTTTCTACGTGGGCTCATAGCTGTCTCGTGACTACGTGTTATCATTCGAACGTATTGTACGACTTTTCCAAGATAAGACTCAGACAAGCGAAGTGTATTTTACCCTAGTTTCTATAACGGTAAAGTTTAAACAGAAGACAGAATACAATCAATATCTACGGAACCAAAACGCCTTTGGTATGTCCAGCAAGACAAGTGAAGTGACTGGAAATAACTTTTCTAAATGACATTCAACCATCAGTAATCGAAAAGGTCTACGCTCTGGTGGAATAATTATGAAACTTGTATTGCGCAATGCTTTGAACTTTTGTCGTTCTAATCTCTATTATCATAAACAATAGTCTTTTATGTGAATTTTCCGCTTTTTCGTAAGTTAATCTAATAAAAGGTTGCAGAACTCTCGTCCCATTATATTTGTAAATTCTCATTGGTTACTTTCAGAAGCACTCAGGTATTCTTTTTTTAATTTCATTTGTGGTTTATGTAACGCGGCTCATCCGAGCTCTGAACGCGTTCAAAACTTTGTAAAACATATATTTCCATTACACTTGTTTCAGTAATTTCGGCTTGTTTGAAGTACTCTCAAGTGAAGCCCTCGAGGATTTTGATAAATTATTTTTTAAGCGAAACGCACGCGTCTGCGTATCCAAACAAATCTACTAATTCGAATTTTTTGATTTTTATTACAAAGAATAACAATTTTTTGCTTTAGCGAGTTGAAAAGCTAACTTTTTCAATTAAATTAAAACAAACAGTAACATCTGAATTCATTGTTGTGTTGGAGTCTTCCATTAAGCAATGACCGGATTGCCCTATGGCGATGTCGTTGTTTCGTTTCATTTCCGAGATGGCGTTAGACCGGCTCACAATACATCTAAACTTCAGGAAACACATTCGCGGTGAAATTGAGAACGTGTGCTGTTGATCTCATGATGGATGATTTGAGAAAGAATTACTAAAGTTTACAACAAAAGTGTATAGTTTTATCGGGGGAAATCTCAGAGGCAATCCCGCGAGATGAAAGATCGGTCACGTTTTCTTACACTGTATATATAGAGAGAGGGTGCAAAAGGTAACAAACTTCCAACAACTTTTACTCCTAATATCGCCTTCGACACATTACATAGATTACGCACGAAACGAAACAAAACAAATACAAAAATCAATACACTATAATCCCATTTCTGACTTTCCATACACTCTGACACTGATAGATGGTCAACTTGAAACACTTTGGAAAAAGACTTATTCACTCCAACAAGAAATTTTTTATTTCGCGTTTGCAATAACAATTTTATGATAAAAAAATACAAGAAACACATCAAGGATATCAGGGCTTACGACACACAGCAAAAACTGTAAAATCTAATTGTGGCAAGATTACACCGAATTACTTTTGCACTCTTTAAAGCATGGCCTTGTCATAGAACAATGCGACAAGATTAACCTGCAGCTGCTTTTTGCAACAGCTGATATCAAAGAAAACGCTTACACGAAATCAAACTTAAAATAACAGGATTGAAACTGTTTTAAAAAACTGTCTTATCTGTAAAAAGTATAAAAATTTTTGGTATCACTGTAAAACTGCACAATAGTTAAACACAAATTAACAACAATAAAACCAAAGTCAAAAGCTTGATTAAAAATTTAAAAAAAAATTACCTGGAATAATTATTTAAAATTATCTTAAAATAGCTATTTATGTATTAAGTACGCAAAATGTATCGGCTCCTACGTCGACTCGTCTTTAATTACGAGTCGTCCCTAAAATTATTTTGCGGACGTGGTGCATACAAGATTTTTTGGCATGAGTTTTCTAAATCACCAAATTCACCAATTCATAAGAAAATTGATAATTGATATGCGGCATAATAGAATATATAATTAATAAAAAAATATTAAATTAAACTGAATCTAAATGCAATCGCTAAAAAAGCAAGAAATATTGTTTTGAATTTACTTTCTGCTAAATCTCGTTAACAATATGAGAAAGAGTATATTTTGTTTTGTGAGTAGAAAGCAAAAAATGAAGGAAGAACAGTACATGAAGATGCAATTTTAACTTATATTGATGAAAAAGTAAATAAACCTCCATGTAAAAAAGAATTATGTGGAAAACTTAAGTTCGATAAGTTGCATAACTATTTGCAAATGTTTTATAAATGCTATAACAAAAGTGATGACGCCACGTGGCGTCACTTGAAAAACATGATAAAAATGGTCTGTATTAAAGAGATCGCACAAATCATATTACAAAAAGAAAATCTTTACTTTTGTTATTGTGTAGCTTCGAAAATTATTTTAGCCGTGTACGAAGGGCTTTAAACCGACTTTTGTCGCAGGTTTTTAAGTCTACCTAACTCAAACACTGTCGTAGTTGTTTCAAATTTAAAGTTGTCGTAGAAGGCATGAAGTTTTAGACAATATTGCTCAATGCATTTCTTCTAAAGATTTGTAAAATCAAGAAAGTACTAACATTTTGACCTTTTTATAATCATAGTGTTCCTAGGACGCCAATCTTCGTGAAACTAGAAGTCTTGAACTTTTTTAGGTAGTGATAATAGACTAAAGAGACTAAATTCTCTCGTAAAATTTTTACATGTTTTAGACGCCACCCCTTGCTTCGTTAATAACAAAATCTAATGTGCAGATGATTGCATAATTTTGTCAAAGATACATCATACAAAAAATAAAAGACACAAATACAGTCTTCAAAAAGCCGTTTCTAACAAACTAGATAACATTTTAAAAGTTCTCGCTTTTGCATTGCACACCACTAAAACTAAAAATTTTAAAATTTGCAATATAAGTCACTCTTTTTTACGCAAATTTCTTAAAGAAATTTGACTAGGTTGTCATACAAAGCAACAATTCTTTTTATAAATAAAGTGACGTCAAAACGACTTCAAAATTTGATCGATAATGAATACTCTTCTTTATAAAATGCTGTTAATTTAGTAAATTCAAAAAATTTCAATATTTTTATAAATTTTAAAATAGCTTCGCTAAGCAAAATTAATTTTGACAACAAAAAAAAATTCAAAATTTTAAAGTAAAATAGTATATTAAAGAACGCGTTTTGAAAAGTCAACTTTTATAAAGAATGGGTGCCACAATGACTTGAGAAACGAGTTCTTCATGCTATTTTTTCGACTTTGCGCGTTTTACGTGATTTTTAAGTAAAAAGATTAATTATTCAATCTTTAGGGACTTTTACGTTAATACGAGATAGTTGGTGATCCCTATCATAAAAACGTCAAATGTCTTTTGAAGTGTTTTCATATTTGTCCAAAATTCTATGCAAGTAACTCACAAATGGTTCTTTTTCCCCTACGGTATCAGTTTTTGATTGAATACTCTAATTGGCATAAATACAGCAAGGAACACTACTAATTGAAACATTGTTCTTAAATTACCAAATTAATTGGGATTCTCAGCAATTCCTCTCATCGTTATTTCAACCCAAGCAGTGCTATATACTCATCTAGCAAATAACTTGTAAATTATTAAACTCTATGCGGGTTGTAAATTGTCAAAATAGTGGCTGAAAACTGTTTCATTTTAAAGCTGTTCTAACCTCAAAAAGAAAGTTGAAGTTACCTCATTGTAACCCCATTTTGTCCACCTTGTCCACCCCATTTTTGAATGTTTTATAATTGCGACACACACACTAAAACACCTTGGTGAGGAATACTGGTCATCAAGTGCAACAAAATTTATTCGAATAATTATTCGAATTAATTATTATAATCTCAACGCTGACATAAATGCTTTGACTATTGAAATGAATAGCATTTCCTTCCAGCGAAAGTGTATTACCAACTCAAAACAAGTAAATTGTACTAGTACTTTACGCACGCAATTTGGGTGCTGAATTGGCTAATACTACACCCAAATAGGTATCTGTTACAGACGCAAAGTACAAAAATAAATTTGTAAAAGCAATTTTTAGGCAGTTGTTAGGACATTATAAAGTCATACGACACTGAATTTTTATCCTAAGTTTGATTATCCCGCAGAATTAGCTAAGATGGGCAAAAACCGCAATTGTGGATTGGTTTACTAAAGTTCTATGTAATAAATATTTTATGGTTAAAATAACTATTTCTGTGTAGGGTTTTATTTTTGAATAATTAAACCAAAGAATATAAGCATATTGCCATCATACAGTGCCAAATAAAAAAAACGGACACCACTTTTGACACAAACCACACTAGAATGCCTAGTGCATCATACCAAACTATATAAAACCATCAAAATTCATCAAAGAACATTTGACCCCATTGAACCACACAAAAACGATCTACATCAGACCAAGCCAAACTACAGTAGACCTCTTGTTGTTCGATTTTTTTGCTTCTAACTTCAAGTTGTTTAACACAACTTTATTACAATTTTTATTTTTGATTGTAAAGAAAATGGAAGTATTAATCGCTTTTTTGTTATTAATAGTAAATTTTTAAATTTAAAGTTTAGATACCTAAGTCAGTTTTGCTTTTGTCGTCGTCGTATATTTACACTGCACAAAATTTAGTGACTTTTGAGCAAAACAAGGAAAGACGAAGAATTTCGTCTAAAGCTGAAGGCAACAGAGCTGTTGGGTTGTTTCAGGCTGGCCGTAATCTGATGTTGCTGACACCCATGGAGTGAGTCAAAGTGTTGTAAGTCGGTTATGGAATTGATACCTGGAGACAGGATCTGTTCAGCAAAGACCCAGAAGAGGAAAGACCTCGGTCTACAACCCGAAATTAAGACCGTTGTATACGTGTAGTAGTAAGAAGAATCCTAACAATTCATGCAGCTGCAGCACGAAATGCTCTTCACGCTGCGAATGGACCAAGATCAAGAAGAAAAATATTTTATTGTGTTATTTATTGAATTTTTCCCAATTTGTGTATTATTTATAAATTAGTAGCTGGAGTGTAAACAAACTTTTTTTTCTATTAGATTCAATCAATTGTCAATCAAATTTTATTTAGTCCCGTGTATAATGTAACAAAACAGTTATTCGCATTGTATAAATGACAGATGGTTGATAAAAAATGATGTAATTGTGAATTTTGCCAATCGTCTCCCCTTTATGCCCGCCCGAAATCAATTAGTCAGTGTTTCTGTAGACACGCTCTCGTTTTAATTGAAAAACTCGTTGTATTCGTTGTAAAAAATGTTGGTCGACGTTAAATTTAATGTAAATTTTGCGAGAACCAGTGATCTCGAACATTGTAAACACGGTAAGGCAGCGGTTTGAGTTTGGCCCAACACCAAATTATCAACTCAATCCCATCATCTGTGCCGAGTACACATCACCGTGATCAAAGGACCTACTCGGCTTGAACCCGCGTCGTTTCGATTACCTGACTCTATCTAATCTCACGCTTTAAATATGTAAGTTTCTGTCAAGAGGAAAACTTGATCGATATCTGGAAATGAAAACGGAGGGGTGACCTAAAAAATTTTAGCCGATATTGAAATTCCAAGCGAATATTTCGGCTCGATTGTTCTGTTTTGTTAACACTGAACTATGTAGATTTATTTCAAAGACAGTTTGCATTACTTCTTGTCTTAGAAAACAGATGGATTTTTATTTTCGCTCGAGATTTCGTTCTCTTTCAGAATGCAGATTTGTTGATGACATTACAAATGAACCGGATTCAGATGTTCAGTAATCTGATGATAGAATGCGGGTTATTTGAGAAGATACTCCGAGAAAATTGCTTTAAAAGAGATTTTAATCTGTATTACAGGTTCTTTGACGATTCGCATTCGTTGACAAATTGGGTTGCTAAATACAAAACTCTTTAATTGTTTGTTTTTAACAGTGATTTGACTCGCCAAAAAATTAATTATTACAATATTAAATTTTATAAAAATCTGTTTATTGAAGGATTACGCCTTGTTCCATTTTATTGCCAACATAATGCGATTAAAATGATTTTGGCTCATTGCAAAACCTATTATAATAAATGTAAAACCCGTGTGGCAAAGTGCTATATCAAACTGTTCGTCCAAAATATAGTCTCATTATGTTAACCACATCGAGACGTTAATTGAAGAAGACTGGCGCATTCGCGTATTCATGTGAGCAGCATCTCATTTCAAAAAATTTTTCCATTTATAATAAATTTTGAAGAATCGCTTCATGAAAGGGACAAGTATTATAACCAAATTTTTTTAAATTGACAGGTATTATAGAAAAAAAAATACTGTAATTAAATTACGTTCAATTACTTTTATTTAAGTCATTGAAATGTGACATATACAGAGGAATAAAAAATGTGTTCAGGGAAATCGCTAAGTCCTCTCGGGAAATCGAAACACGAAGGTCCGAACTTCTTCGTGACAGTTTACCGCTTTGACACCACCAAAAGGGAATTGTTTTCTCTTTTTTCCCTTCGAATAACATCACAAACTTTGCATCCTTGACGTAATAATAGACACAGATAATGATTAAGAGTTCTTTCGTTCTAGAAAACTTTCAAGATAGAAACTGTTGGCTTCCAATAAACTTAACTTTCTCTCATAAATAACCTTTCATCGCTTTGTTTTCCATTATACTTAATCATGGAAAAAGTATTGCTTGGATCAATAAGCTACAATAAATCTTTTTTATGAAAGATTTTATAGCTGGATTGAATCAAATGTCGTTTTTGTCGCGAGTATGATTCTTCCGATAATTGCTAGCTGCTCATAATACCAGTAGTTGGAATGTAAGGACCGTTACCAAGGGAAACCACTTAATGAGGACAGCTCGAGTTGAGGGTTGAGCCGCTTTTCTGAGATTGCACAAGTCAATGACGAAAAAGGCGCATGTTTTGTAATATGTCCTCAGAAAATAATTCCAGGGAAAACATCTTATCACATATATATCAACGAATTTTATTCTTTAATAAGTCTCTAAAAACATGTTTTCCTCTCGTGAGAGCTTTTCGTCAAGAAAATCTTGACGTTTCATATTTCTTTGTATTTATTCTTTATAAAATAAAGCATAAATCCTCTTACCAGCGTCTCATACATATTTTGAAGGGGTTACAATTCCGGTCTTTTAGGACACTTCTACAAACGACTCTTTGAAAAGTCGGATTCGACCAGAAAGAAGATAAACAAAGTATAAATAAATACTAGACATATTACATCTTAAGCAACGAAAAACGTATTAAACTTGAACAAAATACTAAGATCCGCTCTTTTCTCTCTTCGCAAAAAGTATGTCTGAATTAAATCTGGTACAAATATTTGATCAGCTTTATAATAAAGGGTCGAGAATGTCAGTCCTATATTATATTCTTTGTTAGCTTTCCAGAACTTTTAATGGAATCTTCACATAAAAATTTAATAATCGGTATTTAAAATTTTTAAGCGAGCGCAATTTTACACTCTTGATTAAAAGCTGTCGAGTTAGAATGGGATTTTTCATACGCCCACACATCTACTGAAAAACAGTAAAACCATCTATAAAATTTGTTATTTATGTATTTCCAAAAAAAAACTTTTTACAGACTCCTAGTTCTCTACCTCAACTAATACCTCCCTTCCGCTTTGTCTCACTCACGAAAATTTGCTCGTTGTTGCTTATAAGCGATTTTGCGGCACTAACACACTGCAGAGAAAATTTCATTAGCTTATTGCTGATTGAAAAAAAATATCTAGTTGGCGTCCAGTTAGAAAAACTACTAGACACGATATTAAATTTAACTCAAAAAAACTAAATTTTAATTTAGACTACGATCATTTTAAACACAATTAAATTAAATTAAATTAAAAGAAAATGCAGTTAATAACAAATTTTTGTATTTAGAATAAGTTTCGAATCACGCAGATCTGACAACTTTCAAAATTCAAGAGATACTTTTCTCTTCAGTTTTCCAAAATTTTTATTCCAATACAAACTATGTTTACTATTGTTTTATATAAGCTAAGTTGTTTTTCAATCCGTTTTAAATTTAAACTTTACTAATTTTTACCTCCAAAATTTCTAATCTACATTTAGTTCAGTTAAACTAAAATAAATATTTAAAATTTCAAGCAATAGAAAAATTAATTTTATAAATAATATACAGGATGTTTTTAAAGTAATATTAGAAATTTTAAGGTGATAGCTCTTGTTGAAAGAAAGCTAAAAAACCAAATTTGCTTTATACAACTACTTATGGATTTTGAGCTATACGACGTAGAAGTTTTTGCTCAAAAAAGTTTTGTCATAGGTACATCGTGGTTTTTTGAAAGAAAATTTCTACAGCGTATATCTCAAAAAGCAGTAATTTCAAAAGACAAATTTGAATATTTAGCATATTTTCGACAATAAGGGCTATCACCTGTAAAAATTTGTTAAGTTACTTTAAAAATATTTTTATATCTGATTTTAGCATCAAAACTAAGATCAACACTAAGAAAAATTTCTGCATATACCGGATGTCCCAAGTTTTACCTCCACCCCCAAAATGGGTCTTTCTATTTGAACAAAAATTTTGAAAAAATTCACACGTGATTATCTCTTATAGGAGTACATCTTGTCCAAATTTTATGTCGTTTAAATAAATCGCTAGTTTTTTGAATTTTACTCAGAAGCTTATTAATGAATTTAAATCATGTTTTGTCCATATCTGCGTTATGTTGCCCCACATCTTGTCGTGCTCTTATATTTTTTAAAATGTTTGTGGTTTTATTTTAATTTTGATATTAGAGCTCTTTCTTTTGACGAATTTATGATGAAGTTGTAAAATTAGTACACAAAAGAAAGCTTATTGGATTGTGGATTCCGATATTTATGGTACCTGCTGTAAAACAGGCGCGTGCCGATTGTAGTACTGTCCTGGTAAGTTTGGATCTGGTCATAAATCCAGATCATTACCTAGCTTTGTGAATAAAATTTGTGGCCGATTTAAGAAGACATGTCATAAATCGATCCAAATCGATTCCGTAATCTAAAATTTGGTTTTATTCAAAATTTAGCATTTTTTTTACAAAAATCAAAATACGGATCGGTTTAGAAATAAATTTCTGATTGATTAGTGTAAAAATTAGAAGTTTGAAAATTTCGCAAAAACGGTTTTTTTTATTTTACAGCCATAAATGAAATGATATCAAAAAGTAATTAGATACGATTGAAGTAATCCCCTCTTTTAATTTACGCTGGAAGTTGCACTCTTTTATGATAAGAATTAAGGCTAAAAATGGGGGTGGAGGTAACACTTGGGACACCCGGTATTTTAACATCTCTTAAACATTTATATAAAACAATTATAGGTATTTAGCATTTTTTTAGCAAGAGTTTTCACCTGCTAAAATTTCAACATTTCTCTATTAACACCCTGTATATGATTGGGTTTAAAGTTATCTGTCAAATACTCTGTAAATAAGTAAGTCGGGTTTCTGTTTATAATCTTTTGCTCATAATCTCATATTTCTTCTAATAGGAGAAATTGACTTTTACTGTTTGCAAATAATAATAATTTTTATTTTTTATAAAAAAAAGAATTACTCTGGTTTAAAAACCTTTCTTACTTTTTTACCCATATGAAGACATACACAATTGATCAAATATATTAAAGCATAAGATTATCGGCTAAATTCTAATGATCTAATTTCAAGTTGAGATAATATCGGTAGTATCTCAGTTTTTAGGAAAAATTAAAAGAATTCAGGGCTGTGAATGGTTGTTGCCATGGAAAAGTGTTAAAATTTGCAATACTACCGGTAGTATCCCAACTTGAAATTAGCCCATAAATGGCTAAAAATTTTTCCAACATTTAAGTTATATTTATTGTATTTTCAAATAAATATATATTAAATATTTGAGAAAGTGGCCTTTTTACAGCCGTTTAACATCCATATTTAGTTCTTTTGTAAACAATTGTAATTTAGCAAAAATTCATTGATTCCATTTTTTGGTTAATCCTGTATGTAATACTGCTTAAGCTTTTTTTTGTTATATTATCATAATATTTTTAAAACATGGTTGTTTGTTTAAGAAAGAGTTGCAAATTTTTGACGTAACTGATTGGATTTTTTGGAAAATTATTTTGCTAAATACAAATAAAAGCAATCATGTCTAATTATGTCGTAAAATAATTTTTTAATTGATTTTAATTGGTTTATCAATTTTATTAATTTTTTGTTCTAGATTAAGACGTTTTATAATCATTTATATTAGCATAAAATTAGAATCTGATTTCTAAAAACTATAATCGATTAGGTCGTTAGGATATCTTTAACAAACCTAAGGAATTATCTAGCTGAAGAGAGCTGGTATAGTAAATCTTTTTTTTTAACCATAAAAAGTATTTTTAAAAATTTACAATTAATATTACTCAAGAAAGTAATTTATTACAATTAATGCGTTATTTGTATTTTAATTTTTATCAATCTTTAAAGTCAAATATATTAATAAGTATTTTTAGAGTATTTAGAAATCAGTTTTCGAAATACGAGTAAATACTTAAAGCTGAGAAAACATCGGAAGTATTTTAATTTATAAATATTTAACTTTTGTAAAATGGGGAGGAAAATTTTTGTGAAAATAGTTGCTTCGTAACAGACTGTGTTTGTGCTAAAAATTTGGAATAAGGGTTGGTCGTTTGGCTCCCCCAACTTAATTAAAAAAATAAACACAGAATTTAGAAAATTTGCTGTTGCCGTTTTATTGTGTAATTTGTAAAGTAGTCCTTGTAATTTTTCACCCTTGTGTCGCTGTTGCAATGTTTCCATTTGAGGACATATTCCATCCATAAAAAATCCAAGATCATAAAAATTTCATATAGTCACATTACATTCCTTCTGGATATTTTTATGTGGTGTGACACCTCATATTATTTGCGCTGGTGGTTCAGATCGTACACATGTCGCCATTATTTGCAGCTCGCCCAAGCATGCTTCTGACAGCTGTCGTATCACTGAATGTTGAAACTGCCGCCATTCTCACCGCCTCCACCTCGGATCAATAAAAGGACGCGTGTTGCTCCTGATGGCAGATCGTCTGATGACCGAGACTCATTCAAATTCGGCACGAACCACCTTCTGTTTTATGGACTGACAAAGAAAAATATTTGTATGGCGACGAAATGTATTATGCATCTCTGGTTGACTGAGATTGTGTAACGCCTAGCAAATTTCCACACCACTCCCTCAGGAACAACACGCATTTTTGGTATTGAATACTGGCAATCTTGTCAAATTCGAATCGACTTAATATAAAGCTGCCATTATTTCAACGACTCACTGTTTATCATGGCGGAAAATAAATGGATCGCCTCCAGGGTGATCTAACCTTTATCGTCTTGCACTCACTTGCCCGGCTATCATTAGACCAACTCGCCCAAGAAAAAAACACAAAAACAACATTTATTTTTTCCGATTCTTTATGTCTGCCACTACTGAAAATACATCGCCAGAGAAATCTCACACAAAAAAAATCAAAATAAATACTTATTTTTCAGACAGATTAAGAAAACTTTTAGATTTTTTTATTATCACAATCAGTTCAAATTCCTTGATAAAATAGAAATTAATTATTGTGTAAATTTTTGTATAAACAAATTTTATAAATAAACTAAATATAAATCAAGAAAATAGGTACTTTAAATTATTTTTTAGATAACTACTAAGACATTGTAGAACCATCAAACTACTAAATACTTTGGAAACTCTACTAAATATTTTTGGAAATTTGTTTATTTCTAAAAATTTTCTAAAAAACAACACATAAATTTATTTTTGTCAAACTGATTAAGTAAACTTTTAGCATTGTTATAAAAATACAAAAATTAGTTTAATTTACTGGAATCCTAATTACGGCCAAAATAACTATTTGTATTCAAATTTCAAAATTTAAAAAATAAGTTAATCAAAATTTAGGATTTTTAGTCGTAAAAGCTTTCTTTGAGAAAAGATAAAACCAATTATGTGAAATATCAGAAAAAAAAATAGTCGACTTTTTTTTACTAAAAACAAGGATCAACAAGAGTACATAAATTATAAACAAAAATCTTGAATTTTTAACCCCGTCAACAAAGAGAATCTCGTTAATAATAATATTAATAAAAAACCAAATAATGAGTTTCAGTTTTCAAAAAATCCGTAATAATTATATTATAAAAAAACATCTTTTTTTCTTGAATGAGACGCTTTAAATACGAAATTGTTTTGGCCACCACGTGGTTCGACAAAAAATGGCTGTTAACTGTTAAAGTCCGCCAGATGATGCTTAAAAGATGCTCAAAGTTACCTCATGACGATGCTGTAATATCTTCAAATATTTCACAATTTTTAGCAAAAATTTAACTTGCATCTTCTAACGCTACTAAAAACATCTCAAAATGAAAAAAACTCCATTTTAGAAGTTTTGCTAACGATGCAGTTTGTTTTTCTTTTTTGTGTTTTCAGTTTCGTCTATTTCTTTAAGATCTAAATTCAGCAAAAGTAAATGTCAGGTGACAGATGAAGATTTACGGACTAATTTCAAGTTGAGTAACTACCGATAGTACCACAAATTTTGATACTTTTTTGTGGCAATAACCAATCATAACTTTTCTTTTTAATTTTTCATGAAAACAAAGATACTTCCGGTATTATCTCAACTTAAAATTAGCCCATAACTTAATAAACAAATCTAATAAATAAATATTACTAACCGGGAAATAAAATCCATCTATGGACGACAAGAACAAGACAAGAGAACTCGTAACGACGTGAAAACGCAACACACACAGGGAATTAACGCTTTCAAAATACCTGGAAAATATACCTGAAATTTTCTTTGTTTTTGTTTTTTTGTTTCTTTCAGAACAAGCAGAAACTTCAGAACGACCGATATCCAAACCTTCTCACGTTGATTATACATGTATTAGCTTATACCGTTTTGTCATAAAAGCTAATGTCTTAATCTAAAAAAGTTTGTCTTAATCTGTTCATAGCTTCTTATAAATTTGACATTAAGCAGCACATAAACAAACATCAATTTTATTAAACTCTATTAAATCGCAGAAAAATTTGCTGAAAAAAAAGACACTCAAACTTTTAAGCCTCGGAGTTAAAAGAATAAAAAAAATCTATTTGGAATCATTAAATTTATGGAAAACGAGAAAACAACGCAAGTTAGATTGATAAATTTATCAAAGGTGTTCCAATCGAATTACATCATCTAATCGCCCAACCAGCAACACACTGAAAGGCAGTGTAACCAGAACTAGCAAAGGTGTTCCAATCGAACAACAACGTCGAGAAACTGTATACCGGTTTCAGGGTTTTTGCCTCTCATTAGTACAGTGTATTCCGGAGCGTTGTGCTCGATTGGAACGGGTGGGAGAACTCGCTTATATCGAGCGAAGTTCGGCTAGTAGAGGTATAGACAGACACAGTGTGCCATCCAACGAAGAGTGCTGGAAGGTAGCAAGAGTTGGCATACGCTCTGGGATATACTGTACTGATGAGGGGCAAAAACCCCAAAACCGGTATACTGTTTCTCGACGTTGTTGTTCGATTGGATCACCTTTGCTAGTTCTGGTTACACTGCTTTTCAGTGTGTTGCTGGTTGGGCAATTAGGTGATGTAATTCAATGTCGGTCGGGGAGTAGTTGTTTTTTCCCTAATCGTGAAGGTTGGTTATGTTGGTGGCCGAGCAAGAGCCAAAGAGATAACCTTGTTATCCGCCAACATTATTATGTCAACTCTTGCTACTTTCCAGCACTCTTCGTTAGATGGCACACTGTGTCTGTCTATACGACTACTAGTTGATAAATTTATGCCAAAATTTTATTATTTAGTTTTGTTTTAAACGTTTGTAATCATGAAATTGCGTCTAATAACACACCTTACATATCTTTAGTTTTTGCAACATTTTAAGCTAAAAGGAGATAGATAATGCGCTAGTCTTAGAGCTCCTCACCCCTCCTCCTACCTGGTTTGTAAAATTTTAGCGGCTATTGAGGTAAGCTAATTATAGTAACCACAATTTTAAGAGCAAGGAAAGCTATAATAAAGTGATAAAGCGTAGTAATTATATTCTTACATTATAGCGGTACAATAATGAATTAAAATTTTTTCGAAGCTTGCAGCTTCCAAAATGACGAATGGACAAAACTATAAATAACAGTAAACTTTCAGTAAATTTCTTAAGGTATGACAGCCAAAATATTGTGATTTTTGCCACTACTAAAAAGTAAAAAACAAATGGAATTTAACAACTAAAAATTTTATAATTGAAAAACAAGATCTAACGGTAGCTATAGCTTGAAACAGCAAGAGAAAGAATCTTAAAATTTAACATTGAAGCCTGAAAAGGTAAAAATGCAATCCAAAATATAGTTTACAAAGGACTCATTGTTTTTTGGAACTATAAAATCAAATTAGAGATCCAACTATGTATGTACGTAGGTATTAAAAGTAATTCTCGGTCTCAGTACATTTCTGTATTCATATTTATTTAACGTAATGTGTTCTAACTATGAAAGAACGGACATAATACAAATTTTTTATTTGTCAGCCGAGCTCCGATTGACAAAATTTTTAGGAGACTGGAAAGCACGCTAAGAAATAATTGGCCTTGCTTTAAAAGAGTAAGAACTAGAACTGTCACTTGCCCTAAAAATGAAGTCGCAGTTATATAAATTGTAACCAAAAGTCCACATATCAATCAAAAGAGATATCAAGACAGTTATACAAGGTGATTTTTTTATTTGTTCCCGCCCGAAATCTTAAAAAATAGGCAACACGTTATACAAACGATAAACAATTTAATTAATTAATTAATTAATGTGACTACAAATGATTCAAATGAACTGACACTGGAAGCACTGTCAAAGGTATTGTCAACAAAGTTGACATTAATTTCCAACTCCCTATGTCTTAATTTTGAAAATTTAATTTTCAAAGTATAATGTGTTGCCTATTTTTTGAGTTTCAGGCAAAAACAAATAAAAAAATCAACCTGTATATTATAATTAGTATATAATACAATTAGTCAATCGTAGGTTTGTAGGATTTTGAAAGAGAATAAGTTTTATCCGAATCATATACAACTTGTTCAAGAGTTAGAACCGACAGATTACTACAAAAGGCCCCAGTTTTGTAATTTTGTTAGAGAGAAAATAAATTTAGCAACGATCTATGTTTTATGTGGATTATGATAATACAGGAGAGGTCCAGTTGGCAATACAAATCGTATTTTGGGTTGCATTTTGACTTGGTCAGGCCCGTCACCTTACGTAAATAGCCCTGTATACTTATTTTTTACCTAAACTAAGACTTTTTTTATTCAATTTTTCTACTAGTATAACAATTTTTTTTATTTGTATTTTTTTAAACAAACGTTTGAAATATTTTTTGACTAGCTGATAGTGTATTGCAGAGCCATACAAATTATTTACGTCTACCAGATTGTCTAGAATTTTATAGTTTCAACAAAATATTTTTAAAATCTACAGACTGAACCTTTTTGTGTGTTGTAAAAAGAAGTTTTTCGTTGCGAGTGCATTTATTTTGTTTTTAATAACCAAATCATATATTCAAGTGAGTTTCGTTTCAAAGCAGGTAAAAACAGACTCCTGCATGGTGTAATAACCGTGTTTCACCTTAACCACGTACCAGGGGCGTAATTTCATCGGTCGTTTAGGGTTTTTTATCGGACAGTTATGCGCAAACTTTAATGTTCTTTCGCATGCCGTGGAGAAACCATAAAATAGAGGTGTTGCGTTCACCGTCATCTCCACCACACGTACTTTCCCATCCTCCATTCAACACTTTTCCTCGATAGTAAAAAATATATTCTCTCCTGGATAAATATTGAACTAAAAAGTTTTAATTGATATGAATAGAAAGCATTTAAAACAAATTAATATTGATGAGGTTCAATTAAGTGAAGAGTTAGAAAAGTTCTGGTAAAAAATAATATTTGAATTAAAAGTTGGAAAAGTTTAAAACGGTTGAAGTAGGCATTTTCCGGGAGAACGCTGTAATTTTCCGGCCAAGGCTGGACACCTGCCAATTACGCTGTTGCATGTGTAATATTTTCCTGAGCCTGCGACCACCAGTTGCTCGACCACTTCCTGCTAAAGCCTGTTGCTTCCCAAAAACTATTTCTTGGACGTAGTGATTTACTTCGACTATATTCAGGCCGAGGAATCGATTAGTGAATAAGAAATGAATGGCTATACTCAGACGCTTTCAATTTACTGCGCTGTGATTTACATTGTTGTGGCTTCAGGCTAGTGAAAAATTAAATTAAAAAATAAAATACACGCGATAAAATTTCATAAACATATTTGCATTTTGTAATTGATCATATTCATAAAAATACAGTTTTTTTGATGAGTATATTATAGGGGTGTTGTATTTTAAGCCCATCCGTTTATTATGATGGAAAATTATGAATAAATGAATAAATTTTGCCGACAAAATAATTTCAGTCTTAAAGGAATTAATCATGGACGCCTATTTCCCACTGAAAAATTCAACTGAACAACGAACGCAGGTGTTTGCAGAATGCGAACGCTTAACGCCTCAAATATATTACGCTTTTGACAAGCGAATGTACTTATTTGACATCAGACTGATACAAAAGTGTCTCTGGTCTGATGATTTATGGCCAAAAAATATGAAACAAAGACATCATTTTATCTCATTTTTAAAAATACAAACGGATAAAAATGTAATACATACTCACTCATCATATAATTAGGTTTTGTGAGTATGACATCAATCAATTATGTTTAGAGTAATATTTAGACAAAATGCAGCTGTATATGAGGCCAAATATATTACAATAATTACAATGTTTATAATTAGATCATTATACAGAAAAAAAACTGTTTTAACGACTCTATTTTTAGCATAGTATAGATACTCGTACAAAGTTTTAACTTTTGGATTTAAAAGCTTTCACAGAAAGTTTTTAAGCCAATTTTGGCTATTGAATGTGTAATTCTAGTAATTTGTTTTTTTTTTATTTATATTTGTAACAATTTTGTTTGATAATGTTATGATAACAACGAAACGGTGCTCTTAACAAAAGTGTTTAGGTATAAAAAACGTTTTAAAGTGCTTTAGAAATAAAAGCAATTTGTGAAGTATGTCGTTAGTGCAATCGGCTGCTGCAACCGCCAGTGTCAGAACTGTCAGACTTGGGAGTCAATGAACCCAACTTAATTATTTCAGCGATATGAAAAATGAAAGAAACACTAAAAAAAACTTTGACTTGACACCCGATTGGATAGAATTTAAAAGTTTATGTTTAGTCAGTCAAGTTACGACCTGCCTTTTTAATACTGTCTTGTTTTAACAAAATTCTGTAGAAATATAGAACACTTTAGATATACTAGAACACTATAGACAAGAAATTAAAGCTGTATTGCATGTTGCATTCTTTTTTTTCTTGCTTACTTTTTTATTACAAATTTTTATTTTGGGCTGACCCGAAAAGCTTAAAGAGTCTTTGCATTTATGCTGGAACTAATGCAATACTACCAAACGTACAGTCACGTATACTTACCCAAATCTTAAGTGGCCTTTATGACAAGGTTCTATTGTTTTAAAGGTAATGATAGTACCGCAGGAAAGGTGCCGCTGGGCAATAAAACTAACGTGAGATCAAAATGTAACTGAGTCAGAGCAAGCCGTGGAAGTGTGTATTAACATCATTACAGTTACACTGGAACAGCGTGCTTTGATTCGGTTACATTTCGATCTCACCTTATAAACATAAATCTTCTTACTAGTACTAGCTGGACCTCAACTCAGGCAAACGAATTTGATTTACAACACACTTCGACAAATCTTTTAACAGCATTGTTATAACGGTCCTAATAACAATTACAGGGTCATAAAAACTACTTTGTATTTAGATAAGTATACGACGATGTCAACAAACACAGCTGAAACCGCAAACTTTTTTTACTATTATTTTCTGCTACTATTATACTTTTCTCTTTAACTTTTCTTTATTGCTATTGAGAAACCGGTTTCGTATCTCAGTTTTTTTAACTCAACCTACCAAAAATTTTAATTTAAGTTCGAATATAGAAATTGTTACGTCACAAACGTAGTCAAACCAAATTAAAACAAAAATATATATCTCTAAATTTGCACCTATTTACAGATAACAAAATAATACGCATTTATCTAAGACTAGAGAAAAGCAAAAATTAAAAAAAACAGTCCTTTTAGTTTTAAAAAAATAAGGTCCCAAACAAAAAAATTAAGTTATTTTTAATATCTACATAAAAAATTATTATAATGAGATGTTTGCATTAAGGCTCCAAGTTCTTTTGCAGCATTTAATCTACAATAAAGTACAATTTTAAGGTTCCGTTGTTCTTGTTTCTTTTCAAAATTTCTTAAATTTTACTTAAAAAGTCTTATTAATTTAAATTTCTATTATGTCAAATCTCATCATCAATGGTAAATGTCAGAATAGAGATAAATTTTTTAAACAATTTTTTTGTGTATCTTATGGGCTAACTTCAAGTTGAGATACTACGGATAGTATCGCAAATTTTAATACGTTTCTATGACAACTAATTACAATTTCGAATTCTTTTAATTTTCCATGGAAACAAAGATATTACCGATATTACTTCAACTTGAAATTAGCCCATAAGACTTTAATTGAGAACGTAAGAAGATGGTCCGAATTGTAGGATGTTCTGTAGATAATTATTTTTTTATATTTGCATTTAAAAAATTAAGAAATAAGTTACTAAAACATATTTTTCAAAAACGTTAAATCTAATATTTGTAAATAGCTAGATTTATTTTAAAATGCTGCGCAAACAGAGTAAAAAATTGATATTTTTACAATAAAGTCCAAAAGCAAATTTTTTATCTCTAATAATTTACGTTGTAAAAACACCCAAAAATTAAGAAGAATTGAATTTTTTTCATTTTTTAATAACTGCATTTACGTAATATTATATATTTGTATTAAAAAAAATTGTAAATGAAGTAATATAAGAATATGGGAGGATAAGAGAACAGTTGTTCAATTATTTCTTACTTTTAAGTATCTCTAGGACTCGAACTATCATAGATAAAGATACTGCCTTGCAGAGTTTATTGTATAAAATTTAATAGTCTCCATTTTTTTCCTATTTTTGGTAAAAAATTTAAAAAATGGTGTTAAAATAAAGATAACGCTATCCAAATTTTTAAATTTCACAATTTTTTTATAAAGATTTTTTTTAGATTTATTACCACAAATATTAAAAATTTTGTGCTCTATATAAAAGTATTTTTTAAATTTTTAGAACTTCTTTAACACACATTTTTAACTTTTTGCTTTATCACACAGAAAACAGGTTTATAACAAAACATTTTTTGTTGAACTCTGTGTAATCAAGCTTTAGTTATAAAATTTTGATCGTCTTTGATAAATTGTTAATTGTTGGCAAGCAGCAGTAAGACAGGTTCAGAAAGACAACTCAATTGAACTAGATTCAAAGTCTTAAAAGACACCGATTATACAAATTGTTTCTTAAATTATTACATAATTTTGTTTTAATAATAGCATTTAGCTAGATTATTTATTTCGTCTGTAAATCTATTATTTTGCTCTCAGTTTATTTGCTTGTTTTACTCTTATCTGTTACACTTAAGTCGCTCAGTTTAACTAGTAATTTGTTTATAATTAGTTGTATTTGAGTTTTTAGCTCGTTTAATAGTTTAATTTGTTTATAAACTAGAATATTTAGGCCTTCAGCTAGTTAATTGTTACATTTGATTTTGAACCAAGCAAGCCCTCAGCTCAATTAGTTATTTCATTTGTATTTGATTTATCTAATCTAATAAACTGTAAATTGTAAGACTCTTCTAACTTTTAAGCAACTTTAAAGAAATTATAAATAAAATTTTTGCTATAAATTTTCAAGGTTTATTTTGAGAGAGTTGCGTCAAAAATAGATTCAACTAGAACTTTGATTTTTAAAGTTTTAGTGGATAGTTTTCGTACTGTTAGCATTAGTAGTGTGCAAGTGATTTAAGAAATATTAAAAAAAAATGTTTTAAAGTTTACAGAAAGAGAAAATTGTGTTAATGTTTGTTAAAAGTATGTTTATCTCTTTGTTTTGGCTAAAAATGCAGCAAATGTTTTTTTTTTTAATTTTTCAAAACATTTCAGTTTCAAGTAATTCAAATAAACAACTTTTGTTGCATAATGCGCAGTCAGAGTTCTATTGTTAAAGTCTAAGTGCAAAAAGACTTTTGAATGTAACGACGCTCTTAAAACCAACTGCATTCTTCTTCTAATTGGCATCAATACCATAACGCTGTTGAAATTAGCGCCTCGATTGGTAACCTCGTTTAAAAAATATCTTATTGTGCTATTGTAGCGTCCGCTTCTTATTTTCTCTCGTTCGCACTTCATTTATCTTGTCCCCTCGTGCGGTGACCTATTTCTCCACGGTGTAGTGAAGTGTGTTCGGAGTTACCCCATCTCACTTGTTGTTCTCGTTCGTAACTGCACCCAGCTGACGCACCATTCACTTCGACTGTACGATTTTTTGCCGTCTCAAATCGATTTTCAGTTATCCTTTAAATAGTTCTTTTGTTAAGAGGACGGATAATGGGATTGTTGAAAAGTGGACGGACACGAAGTTAACGTTTTATTATTGATAAATCGATGAATGGCCACCGATTTGTGCTTTTCATCGCCCTTGCAATGATTTTTCCGAAACAAAGCGGTTTTTCGGAATCCGGACGCTTTTTTCGCATCAACGGCTGAAGGGTGACAATAGATTTTAACGCTTGATGGGCTTTCTATTTATTAATTTCTCTATCTAGCCATTTTCCGCACTAGAATTAAAACTTTTTCAATAGGATACTTGCTTATAGCAAATTTTTTAATAAAATTTTATTACATATTTGACTACATACTAATGAATCTACGTCATTATTTAAAACTTAAAATTGCTTCATTTTAATCAATTGCCCAAATGATGCAAAGTTTTCCAATTGTGGCAAAGTAAAATACGAACTGAAATATTTATAACGGTTCAAAGTTTATGGCATATATTATGTCGCGAGGGCACGTTACGTTAACTGAATATTTTTATAAGTTGTCACTACATTCTTTTCTCTTCTTATTGTAAATTCGTGTCATGTCGGCACAGCAAAAAGGGTAGAAGTTTGGCTTTGCCTTCAGTGACAGATGCTGAAGAAGCAAACAAGTGGTCGAAGTTATTTATGGCTTCCATTTTGGTCGCGTTCGCCGCAATTAAATATATTTCTAATCGGTTTCTTTTCTTAATTGTTTTTTTACTAGATCTAAAATAGCTGATGCATAACGTGTTGTTTAATACAGTTTATAATTGATCAAAGCGTGCTTAAGTGCTGTATCTAGTTCTGCACTTGATCTTGATAATCTCTGTAGTGAGAATGCCGAGAGCTTAAAACTACTATTCAACAATGAGTTAGAGACAAACCCTTCAAATTCCATCATTGATAACTAAAGAGCTAGTATACAAAGGTAGCATAATCTATTATCGAAAGCTTTGTTGGAAAGTCTAGAATGAAGAGATTTTCAGACCTTTGTGTGTTCACTATATTGATTAAGATGCTATTAACAGGTATCGACGTATCAGAACGGAAGGCAAACAAACATAAAATTTTGTAGAATTTTTAGTAATGCCAATATTACTTAATATTTGAAAAATATTTAATTAAAATTGTTTTTGACCTTGCCAACTAGAAAAACTGCAAAATACGACCTACGAGATTTGTTTTGTATTTATTTTAAAGAATATGAGCTTATAAGAGCATAAATTCAATTATATCTAAAAATAAAAACAATTTTCTTAATGACAACCAAATTATTTGCAAAAAATTCAATCTAAGTAGGTATGTATTATATAAACAAATTAAATTTTTTTACATTTTATTTCGATTACAGAAATTATCTTTATTGTAATTTGTTCTATTTTCTGTAATTTTAGCTCTTATTTAAAAACTTAAATTCTGATTTAGTCTAAAAGACCTCACTATCTGAGACTACAAATAATCTCGCAACATTTTATTGTAATTTATTTTAGTTTGCGGCAATTTATTGTAATCTTTGTGTAATATCTGAACAATCAAAATTTTAACAATATTATCTACGACACTTTATTATAATTAATTATTTATTACTCTATAAATAACCTTACGAAGACGCCAACATAAGGAGAGGCGATAAAGACTTAAATCAATTATATTTTATTGTAATTTAAAAAATATTTAAGATTGTAATCTCTACATTAACAATTACATGTGATAATGGAAATAACTTTACTTGTAAATTTTGTAATTTATAACATTTTACAAATAATCTTTATAATTTTTGGAAAATGTTTAAAGATATTTTGAAAATTTTATTCGGATTTTTTAGCTTTCTAGTAGAATTCTAGAATTTATTGCTCTTGTTTTTATACCAGTAATCCTTTCTCAAATTTCTTTAACTTTTCTATTCTTTATATTCTGATCTTCTACAATTTTTCCTTACGCTTCGAGAACCTGTTTTTATTCTGTTATTTTTTACCACTCTTATCTTTTTACGTTCTTCAGAATTTTCTATTTATTCTTGCAGAATCTTGTCCGCTAGAATATTCTACAGAAGCTTTTCTCTTAGTTGTAATTTTTCACTTTTTTCTTACCCGCATTTTTGCTTTTGTTTAAAGATTGTTAATTGCTTAAATTACTAAATTAAATTTGCAAATATAATGTTTAAGCATTGATTTATAATATGCCAAATAAAGATTTAGTTTATTTAGCAATTAGCTTCCAATTCGTGAGTAGGGTTGCCAACCCTTCTTTATTTCAAAGGACAGTCCTTTAACTTTATAAACTGTTCTTTAGTCTTTAGCATGTACTTAAAGGACATAATTTGTTCTTTTATCTAGTTTTTTTACCAAAGGGAAAGAGCAAGCGTTAGAAAATTGACAAAACTATTCGTAATATGTTGATTTCAAAAATAAATTTATTAGCTAGACGTCTTTTTAAGTCACCAAAATAAATTTTAAGTACGTATAAACAAACAAAAGTTCTATCCATCCAGACTTGAGTTATGAAACCTACGTAAATAAGGTATTTAATGGTAGAGAGAAAAGAACAATAAGGAGAATTATGACTAGTAGAAAAAGAAGAACAGAAGTAGATTCTAGAAGAATTTGAAAAAGTAGATTCTATTCTATTCTAATGACAAAAAAAAACTCGGAAGATTAATAGATATGTTGTATAAAAAAAAAACAAAGAAAAATTTTAAAAACGTAGTTTCGACAATTCTAAAAGAACTGTAGATTCTAGGCCTACGAAAAAATAAAGAACCACAAAAGCAAGGATTAGAAGGAAAGAGGGATAAAATACAATTAAAATGGACGATAAAGGAAGACTTAACAAGTTGAAAACGTCAATTGGGAGGTCCTAGAGGAACAAAACTGTAGTCGGGTTTGAAAAGCAATATTTGGAAAAAAATATGAATAAGAAAAACGACTCCAAAAAAAAAAAGAAAATCTAAGAATAGTAAAAAACCAAGAAAAAATCTAGATTAATGAAAGAATAATCTTTTGAGTCGGATACTGAGAAAAGGAGCAATTACAACAATTTTCGCTTCAAATACCAAAAAATCTCCATTTTAGTTATCTATATTAAAGTTTTTAATGGAACATAGTAAGTAGCTGGAGAAGACAGTTTGCACTCTTTCTTAGAAAAATTGCAGTAATCATTTATTTTTGTAATAATCGTCGTCTTTGGCTTCCAAAGTGCACATATTTTATGGTTCTTCGAGCCAGATGAAGAGAATTTATTTAAACATCAGAAATAAATGAATGAATAATATCACATTTTTTATAATATGGAAAAAACTTTCTCCTCAGCCGAGATTCGAACCTGGGTCCACCGATCACCGGTCTTATTTATTTATTATTTATTTATTAGAATTTATTTTTTTTATAAACACTGCGAAAACATTTTTTTATATTAGTTGTTTAAAACTGTATAGTCCTTCGAGCGGGATGTAGAACAAAGTCTGAATATAGACGTGACATTTTTCAATAGTCCTATTTATGGCACTCTTTTATTTAGACTTTTATTTTTATTTTTGTTACTTTACTACTAAAGTTATCCCCTCCCTTCTTTACTCCATAAAAAACAATCCTAGATACTTCTTCGACAATGTCCTTTATTTCAATATCAAAAAATTGGCGACCCTATTCGTGAGTAAATTACCTTTTCTTACATCTCATTTATCAAAATTAGCACTAAATAGCTAGTTATAGCCATTAACATATCCAAGGTTAACAGTCTGTTTTTTTTTAAATTACCGTAACTAATATTTTTCAGAATAAAATAAGTCATGGCACGACGTTGTATTTCCAGAAAGTAATCTGTGGTGGATCTTTCTAGTATAGTTCGTTACAATATACTGTAAAAAATTTAGTTTAAAATTTTTTACTTGTATTATTTGTATTATTGTATCAACTAAAAACACGTTTTTCTGCAAGCTCTACTCATAAAAATGTCAGTTTTTATAAACAGTAAAGCTGCATTAAAACTTTCGCTCAAATATAATCACAGCCTACATAAATTAGAAATTTTTTACTTTCACGTTATACATTTGTCAGAATTCTCTTTGTGTTTGAATTAAATATTTATTACAAAACAGTTGCTTGTATGCTTTGTTATGTCTGATAAATAATTAATTATGATAATAAAAAATATGAAGTTGTTTTTTCCGCATTAACTAAAGAGTCGTTCTGTAAAAGTCAACTCCAATTTGATTCTGTGTTTACTCAGTTTCAATTTCGTTGAAACGTCTTGCTAATATAATACTACTACTCTACATTTACATATTATTCCGCTTTACCTTTGTCGTTTCTTTTTTAAATCCTCCTTTTCAAACAAAATTAGAATGTCGGATTCTATTGCGGATTAAATTTGTTTTGGACCAATCCTGATGTTTTCCTTCTGACTTTCGTAACATCTTTATAAATTTGAAAAACATGATAATAATTAGAACAGATGTAAGACCTCCAGCTGCTATCGATTATAATCCTCTGAGGATTTTTAGTTTTTCTTTTGATGTAGCTCCTTTGATGCATGCAAAAAGATTTAATTTTCCTTTATCGGAAAACTCGGCTTTGATAAAAATGGCTAATATGAGATCGGGCTAAATTGATCGAGACTGATAGTCATTTTTCATGTCGGGATTACTTAAATATCAGTCGCGTCACTTTTGTGTGTTAGTGGCTTTGTTCCTCATTCAACAGGTGAAGTCAATGGTAAACCCCTCGAGATCGTTTTGCAGACGGGCTTGGTAATGCATAAGTGATGACATGGCTGGAATGCTTAAGACTCCAACGTGGGTACCTAACTCGGTCAGAACTCCCTTGATATCTCTACACACAAGAAATACTCATCAACACAACTTTTATCATTTTCTTGATTTATTACTCAACTTTCGGACACACTAAATATTTAATCAAACCATCTAATTACAAAAAAACTCTGTTCTAAAAGCATCCATTCAACTTCAGCTACTTTCCCCGGTCCATTTAAACTAGATATTTAGGATATTTTATCGGAGTATTCGGTACAATAAAGTCCATTACTGAACACGACCCGCTGAAAGCAGCCTATTAACTAAAAGTGTACTGTCCCTAATGCAGTTAGTGCAGTGTCGCTCGTTGGTCGTCGCGTTTTTTACTCCAAAACTTAGTTACATTATCTGTTCAGAACACTATCCATTGTCCTTTGAGATACCGGACTTAATTAAACGACAATGGCATTATCCAATGTGAAAAATTTACAGAAATTGTGCGATGCATCCGTAATGTGGTCGAGGAAGCAATTTCGCGACGGTGTTATCGTATAGAAGTCTCGGGAGAAACATCTGTAAACCCTTTATATTGCTCGACCCACCATTAGGAGATCTTTGTTTTAATTAAATCATTTACAGAATAAACACAGCTTTATTAATTGTGAAGAAATCAACCATTTTTGATTAGATCTGTTGCTAGATTACACCAACAACCTAATTAAATAATTATATTTGCTAATTTTAAAAATAAAACAGGTTGATGTCAATAATCTGTATAAGCTTTGGATAATTCCTCGGATAATTTATTATTTATAGAAACGGAAAGAACGACATGCTTCAAGAATAATTCTATAAGGTGGAGTAACCAATATAAAAAGGGAGACTGACCAAAAGTTAGTTAGTCAGATAGTGAGAGCGAAACAAGTCAGTAAAGTACGAACAGCGACAGTAGACAGAAACGCAAAATAACTTAAAATAATTTGATATTTACTGTGTTTAATAAAGTTTGGTGTGAAATTATTTGTTTTGGAAAATAATACATATTATTATTGAAGCTAGATCCAAATAATTATTTAACAAAAATTATTAAAACTATTTTAAGATTGTCTAGTGTCTTTAGAAAGTGGCATTGAATAAACAAAGTACTCCTATCAATTTTCTCTCGCTGTTACTAACAATTATTAAATTAAACAAATTGTTAAATTGTGTTGAAGTTCTTGCTTCTGAGAGAAAAATTTGTTTAAGAAAATCTGTTTTTTGCGACAAAACAAAATGTCAATTTTGACCTTTTTGACTCTGTATTTCAGTTACGTTACTTACTCGGTTCGTGTACTGATCCGCTATTTAGCACTTGTCTTAAACCGATCGTGTTTTTATTAGTTATTACTTCCAAATAACAGTTTGATTTCGTTAAATAATAATAGCTGAGAATCTATTCTGCATATGAGTTTGATTTTTTGAGTGAGTAGAGATGGATGAGGTTTTTAATAATACACAAAAATCTAATTTTGCGCCGGTTAATTAACAGAATGACAAAGTGAAAGGAAACAAAACCAAATAAGCGATTAATTAGCTTAAATTTTTAAACTCAGTGGAGAATAAAGAAAATAAATTAGGTACGTTCCCTCTTGGAAGTGAAAAATTCGCATTATAACATACGGAGTAGTTTTATAAATCGTAGTCTCAATTAAAATAGGTAGATATTTTATCACGACTATAAAGTAATTTCGCCCAAGCTCCCTTTAGGCAATTTATCTTGCTTGATTAGTTTTTCTTGGATTAATTGCTTCAATTGTTTTTCTCATTTTACCTCTGCATATTCGTCTTGGCCAAATTTCAGTTTAAAAGCACTTTTACTTAAAACGACTTTTACCCAAGTAATTTTGTTGTATATTGTTTTTGTTCGTGTTCTCAAAGAGGTCTTTTAATCAAAAATAAAAATAAATAAAAAACTGTATATATTAAAAACAAAATATACATTTCAAAACTGCAACAATATCGTAATTCAATTGAAACATAAGTACTTATTTCAAGCTTTATGACGCAATATAAGATACAACAGGTGTTAAAAATTTTCATTCGAGCTTAGCTATCATTTTTATAGGAGTTGTGGAATAACTACAGCAAAGTTTGTAGTATTTTTGTAATGATACAGTTATCTAGACGCGGTAAGCAGTGGCGACAGTAATATGTAGTGTCGCAATGTGTTGAAAAAGCTGCTCCAAAGCATTACCAAACGCAGAAAAAGTGACTCTGGTGCACCTGCCGCAGTCAAAGTCCTGTAGGAGGGGTTCTGGATCAAAACGGAGTGTCCTTGTACTCTAAGGAGCTGCGTGAAAGCCATTCATATTTTTATATACTAACTCTGAACATAGATAGTATCGATGTTTATTTTTAAATAAAAAAGATCAACTGCGTTAAGAGTTTTGGCTATGCAACCAGGTATACTTGCTTACCGCAAACTGTAAAAAAAACAAAACAACAAGTGAGAAGAATTGACGATGACGATGCAAAATACGTTAATTTTAACAAGTAGTAGGCGAGCTATTATAATTTTCAGTAGGTATGTGGATCGTAAAATCTGTGATATGGCACCCACCAACAATAGAAACTTTGACGTAGAAGTTTGCTCATTCAATTTAATATAAAATCATGCAGCCATTAAGGTTAATTATAATATACATCTATTGTAACGACAGTTTGTAAAGTTTAAGACGTCGTCTAAGTTAACTCCAGTTTACTCCTCAACTTCCAAACATACACAAAATTCGACATCGACTACCATTGAAAGGATGACATTCGTGTTTCTAGGTACCACCAGAATTTCATAATCCTATTCAGTACGGATTACTGCATCTTCGTGCATTGCACGAATTCAATCGGAGTTTGGGTCACAATTATGGTAATTGTCGTCGACGGTAATTGTCGGGTCTGTCGCTTTACATACTCGCCTTTCTCCATACTCACTCCCAATTTAATTATTTCCCAGAAACGCAACCTGAAATCGATTCCAAATTAACCTAAAAAGATTTGTTTTGGTTTCATCTCGAAAAAAAGAAATCACCACGTTATTAATGTTTGATCAAATCGAGTTCAGCCGTCGTCACCCCACCGTACATACCATGAGTGGGTGCTGCTTTGAGAGAGGACTTTGAAGTTACTTCGTTATAATTTAGTTCCGTTTGAAAAGTTTCCGGGCGGTATTGCGAATCAGGGGAGGTTTCGAGTTTCGTCGAGGGGATGCAGTCTCCTAGGTGAGGCAATTGTTCCGAATGACGTCACGACTAATCACGTTACACCTCATTATAAACTTGGAGTAGTATGCGTTAACTCGATTAACTGTGCGTCGAAGCGAACGACTCGAGTTCTGTTTTATTTTAATAGTCGTGTTTAAAAAGCCGCAAAAATGCAAATTCCACGGATACCTAACTCACTTATAGGACGGCGGTGCATAATTTTCAACAAATTGAACATGAAAATCGTTTTTACTGTACTAATACAGCGTATTAATGAAGCTATCTAATAGCTACATACTGCTATCAAGCACACTTTCAATTTGTTTTAGTAGCAAATTTTTACAAAAATAAAAAATACATTTTTGTTTTATTTATTTATTATAAAAATGAAAAGTACAATTAAGTACTTAAGTGACTAAATTGAACATTTGAAGATTTCAGTTTTCATTCCTAAACTTCAGTAATGGAAACGGTACTTGTAGACGTCACTTTAGATTTGCTATTTTTGTCACAGATTTTTCTTTTTTTTTGATACAGTTTCTCTTTTTCTCATAATTTCCATCAAAATTGCGTTTTTGCCTTCAACAGAGTTTTCTATGTAACTCTCCGCAACAGAACTCGATCGCCATACTCCATGCCTTTTGAGTAATGTAATTTCTGCTCTTGAATCTGCTAAGAGTGTTGCTAAACAACGGTGAAAGCAGTGCCCGGTATATTCTTTTGCATTTAGAAGGCCAAGATATTCTGCAATTTTTTTAGACATACCTCCAATGGTATTTATACCAAAGGGTAGCCTACAGCACCTGGAATTTCTATAAGTTAAAAAGAATCACTGACGTTCAGTATGAGGAAGTTGAAGCTGTGTGAATTTGCGGAAAATTTCTATAAAACTAATTCCATCTACAAATCCTTCAGTTATTGTAAACATTCGTAAAATATTTGTCTTGGCGTTCGGTATCTTCACTTTAATAAAACTTGTAAAATCTTCTATATCTTCCACCTTCAAAAACGTAATTTCTTTTCTGCGTAACGCGCCAAAAATCACAGTAATAGCACAACTTTTGCCAATAAATAGTCTTTGTCATCAGCTGTTTTTATGAAACGTTCTATCTCTTGCTTGGTGAATATTTTGGATTTTTTAGCTCTGTATCCACTGGGATATCTTTTTAGAAATGCAATCAAGTTTGTAATTTTCTTGATATTTACATTCTTGTTAAGATATATCATGGTTCCGAGTATTGAGTAAGTACTCCATAAAGTAGATGGAAGATAATTTCGAAAATTAGGCCAAAAGTACCTTTTCTTTAATACTTGTTACATTTTTTTCCTCACACCAACTACCAAATTTTCTGCATGTTTCCGTATAAATTTTCTCAGACTTTTCGGGCACTAGCGTAGCTAGTGCAGCTTCTGCAACATTTTCAATGTCGGAATCAAATTCAGAATCGTTTATTTTTGTGTTCCTTTTTGACTGATTACTATACAGTGTGAATGTACAATTGATGTTTTTTAAGCTCTTGACTACGAGTGCAATAAGAGATTCACATCGCCTACTTAAAAGACTTTCTTTTTGCAACTAATTGCATTAGAAGCTATTTTAGTATCTCGTTAAAAAATAAAACGTTTTTTTGGGCATTTTTTGCCATTAAACAACAGCAAATGTTTCTTAATATCTTGTTTTTTACTAGACTAAAACAGAATAAAAGTTTCTAATCGCTTTTCGTAAAATTTCAGTTTGTACGACAAAGATGTTAAAATTGATATAGACCTTCTATGATTTCTTTTTTGCAATTTAAACATTGCAGATTTTTTCAAAAGCTTTTGCTGATATTTTGCTTTTAAAATATTAAAACAGAATAAACAGTTCTGGTAGCTTTCTTTAAATCAAGTTTTAAACAAATTTTTTTAACAACCTTTAACTAGTGTGACGGGTAAAATATGACCCAGAAATTATTTTAATTTCTATTTTCTTGTTAGATTTTTTTGGTGTGGTATCACTCATATTAATTCGTACGTGTGTTCTAACTGTGGTGGCTTCAATTTGCAAATTTCAACCAGAGAAATGGCATAGGGAGAAAGATGATTAAATGTGCGTGTTGGCAGAATATGAATAGCCGCCATTTTGATGCTTAAACATCCGTAAAATTTTAAATTTAAGTTATAAAATTAAGCATTTATTACCCCAAAGTAAATCGTAAAAAGGTGATGATAGCGATAGAAAAAATCACGCTTTGTTTGTTATCTTTATTGTCGTTTTTACCTTTATTTTTGCTTAGTGTATTTAGGTAAAACTGTTTTAAAAGTGGTAAATAAATTTTTCTGTATATCAATCATATGGTATGCAGCAGCAAAATAATTGCAAAAAGCTAGACTTTCTATTCTCTAACTATTATTAGAATTTGGTACAAAATGTGATTTGCAAATTTGTTATCAGCTTTCAGACTATAACCACACTTTTAATGTAGCTAAAACTGTACTTGAACGCATTTATAAAAATTGCAATTGAGCTGCACTTAGATACATTTAAAAAAATTAGTTGTAGTTTTTAACTGCACTGCTGACAGACAACGCTAAAATTATCTCTGACCCATTTCTCTACCAGCTTATATGCGACCGAACCATCTTAATCTGTATGCTAATGGCCGTGTTTGTTCGGACCTTAATGATGCTATGTTTATTCACTAACCGGACTTTCACCAAACAACGTCATGCCTCTCGGCTGTACTCGCTCCATTACGCACAATACCCATAAGTGATTTGCTTCGACCATATAAAAGCTTACAACCCAAATTTCTAAGGTCCCTAACTTTATTATAACCGTTGTTAAATCAGTTTGTTGAGGGAATTCCTAATTGTGGGGTAAGCCTAAATGTCAGCTTTTACTCATATGTGTATATTCGAATCTACTCTCTGTGTTACGTTTATACTAGGTTTTTATAAATTTGCTCTTTGATCTCACTTTGATACAAATTAGTGGTTGAAGATTGAACCTATCAATTGCAACAAACTACCAATTAGGAGAGATATCAAGCACCTAACAATAGATATTTTAATAGAACCAAACTAAATAAAATTAGAAGATCAATAACTTACTCGAATCAGAATCTGTCATTTGGAGTGACGAGATGGCATTCTCGTATTTAATCTCTCGGTCTTTATCTAACTCAGTTAATTCTGTTGATCTTTCTCTTACACACACATAATTTTAATAGCTTCAACCAGCACTTTTATGTTTTCTATTCGATTTAACGTCGCACGGAAATAAAGTCTCTTTAGAGTTTTTATCGTTTAGATCCGGTAATACCTTTAATGCGTGCCCTTCTTTAACGAAATAAAATTCTATATCTTTTTGTTTCGTGTTCTACTCGATTGGGGGATATTTGGGGGTAAATCTTTAATGAGAGCGGTCAGTTTTCCAATAGCTCGCTTGGCAGGAAAGGGAAACGTGGTGGCCCTGAGAAACCAGTATCAATATATCGACTCATGAGAAATGCATGAAAACGTTAATAATGACTGAAATGGACTTGAATGAGTGGCGTTCCTACAAAAATAGGCTTTCCAAAAAGTCCCCTGTTACCGTAATTGGAGATAATAATAAAATCGATATGTGTGTACTTCCACATCTTGCATTATTTACACACAGTTTGTTAATAAACACGATTCGACTTTCTACACGAAAAGTATGGCTTATTAAAGACAAGAATTATATTTAACGATACAAGATATTAACAAAAAATTCTGAAAATATTTGTTGTTTTATAAGTGGCAAAAAATAAAGCATGGCATACCTATCTATATAGATTTTAACATTTTTATTATACAGAGTGATTTTTTTATTTGTTCCCGCCCGAAATCTTATAGATAGACAACACGTTATACAAACGATAAACAATTTAATTAATTAATTTATTAATTAATTAATTAATTAATTAATGTGGCTACAAATGATTTAAATGAATTGACTCTAGAAGCACTGTCAAAAGTATTGTCAACAATGTTGACATTAATTTATACCTCTCTATTCCTTAATTTTGAAAATTAAATTTTCAAAGTATAATGTGTTGTCTATTTTGGAAGCTTTGGGTGAGAACATATAAAAAAATTACCCTGTATAAGTTAATTTTTTGTTTTTGTTTATTCAGTTAACCTACAAATTTTACTTTGTACTAAATGGTGCAGTTTTAATTTTTTATGTTGAATCTTAGATATTGTTGTTTCTTTAAAAAACACTCTTTAGTAAAAAAAAAAAATAGTTAGACTGCATTGTAGTTAACGATTTAACGATATTGCCTGTTAGTGACAAAGTTTTTATCTTTTGGTTGAGAGTTTCAGAAAATACAAGTGTAACTGAGACAAAGAATGGTATTATCGTGGAAAATCATCATCGTGGGTATTCCGTGGGGTCTAATGAAATGATGCGATATTCATTGGTAGTGTCACATTTAAATGAGACAAGACTGACAATTTCATTTGAAGCGAACATAAAAACACACTCAGAGTCCTCGATGCTATCTCCCCCGACCGGGCATCCATCCTTTCGCTCGGCCCATTTTCATTAATGCCTATAATGGGTAGGCTAAGCCCCGCGTGCACTTGAATGGCCGCCGCCGTCACTACAAAGTCACATCTCGCAAATATCGCAGATTGAACGGCCGGATTTCACAAAAGGTCTGTTCTCGCCGAACTACAACCCCGTTATTCTCTCTAAACTTGGCCTTTTACAAAACGGGACCGATTGTGAGAGGGCGCCCCGTTTAATACTTGGAGCGAACGGAAATGGAAAACTTCTTAACGAAAAATGTCGAGTGCAAAAAAGGAAAATGGGAAATTTCATAAAATATTTATGTTGTAGAGAGAGTTCGACGAAAACGACGACTAAGAAATATGGAAACAACTAATTATCTTTGCTCTCGTAAAAATAAACGATGCTAAATTATTCACGGCATTTTTAGCGTTTCAGCTGACTTTGCCTTTGAGAAAAATTTTCAGGGGTACTGTTAACAAACAAAGTCGCAATTAAGACACTCTTACATATTTGCTTTTACTCTCATCAAGCCACCAATTTTTCAAGCGAACCTTCAAAGACAGAGTGTTGTGTTTTCATTCTGACTCTCTTCCATATAAATTAAAGGTACACACAGCGACTAATCGTTTCTACTTCCACCAAAAAGTATATTAAGTATTAAGAATGGTAAGAGAATTTTACCCATCGAAGAAAATTGTTTATTTTTTAAGATGGCTAGTTCTTAAGAGGTTAATACATTTTTTACGTATCCTTTGCCAGCAGGGTACGTCTCTGATATAGACAAAACTTTCACAGGATATTTTTTATAAACAACGATTTTAGGTCCAGTTATGCATTTATAATTTTTCTAATACAAAATTATTAACTAATTATTTGTTAAATTAATGTATACAAACATATTGTTACAAGCAATTAATAGTTATTTCTGTATCAAGGGAATTATAAGGATGTTAATTACCGAAGGCAACGACTGTCCAGAGGGCCGTTAGCCCCGAGGGACAGTAAGTTGCTCAAGGTAATTAACATGTAATAATTCACGTGATTTATAAATAATTTTATTTTTTACTTAGTTAACGTATTTTTATAAATAAATAAAATTTTGTGGATGATTTACTTAGTTAACTGTGCATGATTGCTATGGAAAATATATTTGTTGACAATTTTTTTTTCCGAATTTGTCGATTGCAAAAATGAACAAAAATAGTGAAATTCCAGCAGAATTACAAAAAAGCCGAAATTTAAGCCAAAAATTGTTATTAAATAACATTTTTTCTCTTCTTGTAACTTTAGAGCGCCATATTTGTAACTATTTTTAATATGTTTCCGTAACTAAAGTTATATTTGGCTATATTAATGTGGTAAAAAATAAAATAATAAATAAGAAAAAGAAATTTTGAAAAAAAGCTTTAGAAAATTCTAGTAAGATATCAGGAAGTGTAAATAGACCGTTCCATAAAGACAATTTATTGCTTCTAATTAAATCCAGCAAAGTCACAAAACATCAGGCATATTCTAGGAAAACCGTTCGATTATATAAGAGGGACTGACCGAAACTTAGAAAGTCAGATAGTGAGAGCTAGACAAGTGAGCGACCAGTACCTAAAACGTAAAATCTGGAAATAAACGCAGTAACTAAGTAAAATTGTTTTAGTGTGTAAAAAAGTAATGGAATACGAAATTTTTCAGATGCAATACTGCATCATCTTTGACATAATTGTATTAAACAACGAGGTGGAGGAGTAGAAGATGGATCACACTTTGATATGATGAGGTCGGTCGCTTAATATAAATGCACTCAAGTAGACGAGGCAGAATGTGTGTGTATATGTACAGGGGATGATTGATAACGTACCTCCGATTCCACTGGCTTTCGGCCAACAGACAGAAAACATTTTCACGTTTTTCTTTTCACGACATGATTAATGTAAAAAAGATGTAATTTATTTCACTTAACTAATATGATATTGATAGAAGATCTTATTGACCAAATAAGAAAACTCATTTCATCGAAGCTTTTAATCAAAACTTGTCTTCGTCAAATTTATGTGTGGCGTGGTTCGGCGACGATGGATGACCAATTCAACGTTGAAACTTAAATGAAGTTTTAATTAGTTTGACGGTATTGAAGTGCGAAGCTGATTTTGGAGGTTGAACAAACATTGTACGCTGACATAATGTAATTAGAATTTGGTGGGACACGTTTCGTGCGGTTTATATGCCTTTATTCGGAAATTATTGGCAACGTTGATTTACGACTTGCATTAGACACTAACACTTGCAACAAAATACTAAATTCTGTCTGACAATTTTCAAGGTATATATTCTTACCAAAGCCACATCGAAATTGACAGGACTTACCTGTAACAAAAAATATGTGTATTAGTTATAATATCATAGGAAAATATTCGTTAAATAGAAGGTCTTTTTGAAGTAACATTACAAATTTTAACAGATTATAGCCGTTGGTGAAAGGATACTAAATAATCCAAATTATCTGATATAAATGTTTATATTTTTTGAAGTTTCTATTGTAGAACTTCGTTGTTGAGATACACACTGTTTAAATTTTTTTCTCAACAAACATTTTTGACCTACACATTTTTATTTTAGCACTTTTTCAACAAGGATTTTCACTTTAACGTTTGTAAATTTAACTTCAAAAACACCCTGTATGTTGATAACAATCTTTACTGCAATATAAATACAACAAAAAAAATTAGATAGTAATTTAATTAATGATAAGAGATAATTAAATCGATACTGGGTTACCATAATGATCATTATTATCATGTTTTCAACGATTATTATATGTCATAGATTAGGTTTGATAAACATTAAAACTAGGAGTAGTAAAAAAAAACTAAATTAATTTCAGTTGCCAAATTTGTTTTTTTTTCAAATTTTAAAATACGTTAGATAAAAAAATCCAGTCAAACAAAGTACAAGTAATAGACTTACAGTCAAAAGATCGGTATACTAAAGAATTTTTGGACTATATTTTTAAAAGAAACTGTCACTAATAAATTTACGTACAAAAAATAATATACAAGAAACGTGCGAGAACAGTTTTGATTTATTTAAGTATCTTCTGAGCATGGAGCAATATTTTAACCCAAAAGACAACACCAAAAATAATAAAAATTTGCAAAATTGGTTACTGATATCATTTAGGTGTACAAAAATAAAGTTTTCTACTTTGCGTCGGAAACAGAGTCCGAATTGGCCAATTCCGTACCCAAATTGTGTGCGGTAACAACTAGTGCAATTTACTGTTTTCGGATTGGTAACACTGGGTAACGCTGTCGCTGGAATGAAACGTCACGTTTATGTCAACGTGAGGATTATAATAATTGTAATCGAATAAATTTTGTTGCACTTGATACACCAGCAGTATTCCTCAACAAAGTGTTTTTGTGTGTGTGTGTCGCAATTAACCCATAAAATATTCGAAAACGAAGCGGGTAGACAAGTGGCGCGGCGTTGGAAAAGCTACAAACTTTTGAGGTTAGAACAAACATCTTTAAAATAAAACTTGAAACTAAAACTGAAATTGGTCTTTATTTAGCGATTTACAACACTCACATCATTTGATAATTTACAAATTATTTGCTACATGATTTTATATCACTACTTGGTCTGAAATAACAATGAAAGGCATCACTGAGAATCGCAATTAGTGTAATAATTTAGAAATACTTTTACAATGTTTTGGAGATTTTCCTTACCGTGTTAATGCTAATTGGAGCATTCAATCAATAACCGATGCGGTAGGCAAAAAACAAACATTTGTGAGTTACTTACACAGAATTTTAGACAAATTTGAAAACATTTCAAAGTTCAATGATTTTATTGCCACTGCAATGACATTCATTACCAACTATCTCCTATTAACGCAAAAGTCCCTAAATATTAAATAATTAACTTTTATACTTAAAAATCACGTAAAACCCACAAAGTAGAAAAATAGCATAAAGAACTCGGTTTTTAAAGTCATTGTGACTTTCATTATTTATAAAAACTTGCGCTCGTTTTATAGACTTGAATTGGTGCCGCAAATTTGACTTTTCAAAACGCGTTCTTCAATATACTATTTTGTTTTATACATAGAGGAATCGATTATTATGAAATTTGGTACCCAAACAAAATCGAATGTATTTTTTTATTGATATCGGAAAAAATCTGCTATAACGTTTGGATTTTCGGCTGCAAAACTTAACATTAACCCACAATTTTTATTGCAAAAATAGATACGCGAATAAATTTTAAATGAAAAAGTACAGTTATAAATAAAATGGATTTAAATAACACTGTTGCTCTAGAGACGACCAATTTGTCATTTTTGAATGCTGATATTTTGATGTTTTTAAAAATTATTTAGCTTCCTGTACTCGATTTTTAAAGTTTTGATGACCCAACTACTGGTGTCATATAATCTTCCAATTCTAAACTAATGGCCTAATTCTAAATCAGATTTACGCCAGTGTAATTTGAGCTGCTAGGAGCAACGTCGTAACTTTACTATGCTGTTTATATAAGATGACGTAACTTTGCGCTACTCCGATAGAGTAGCGCAGTGATTTAGAATTCCAGCCTTAATCTACTACTGAAACTGTTATTTTATGTCTCTTTAAAGTTTTTTTTTAATAAACATGCAGTATTATTGTGGCGTATTTATAAAATATATTTAATGGCATAACCTAATTTTTATAAAATTATAAACAAATAATATTGAACTGAAAATATTTTATGTTTACATTATTACTTGTTTGTAAATAACATATCCAGTTGTCGAAAAATTGTTATGAGATATACTCGTAATATGTGTATTGATGTGTATGTTTATGACAGTGTATTTGATTTAAAATTTATCAGACTAGTCGTTTTTATTTTATTTAGTTTATTTTAATAAAATGTAAATAATTGAAGTGAGTTTAAATTTTTTAGAAATTTATGTAGGTTACCAATAGGCAAAAAATATAAGAAGAATAAAACAGATAATAATTCTCCAGCAATTAAGTCTGTTTTTTATGGAAGCGTTTTTAATATCAGGCTCGGTTTGTGAGTTAATTTCAAACGAAAAGTCATGCAATGCAAAATATTTCCTGTTTTTGCTGAGTAGTTGTTAGGTCTCATCATGGTCGTTTTTTGTGGTTTATTACCGACGAAATTTTTGCAAGTCTGCAATTAAAGCTTGGATCAAGTTCTTCGTTTAGATTTATTCCCTCACCCACCTACTGGTTGTAAAAGTTTTTGTAATTAATATGACGGGAAAATCTGTCTGGCCTCTGGCAATAAAATAAGTTTGGCGAGTAAAGCGAAGACAGGCCAGCGAAGAGAGGGAGCAGAAATGAGTGCAAATGTAATTTTGAGATTAATTTTCAAAGTGTGTCTGCCGGAGGATAAAAAATAAGCCGCGTTACAAAGAAAACCAATAGGAATTTTCGGTATGCATTCCAAAAGTGTTTATTTATCTGAAGAAACGAAGCAGGTGAACTGAAATAATGCAGCGCCATATGCGTGGTCTCACGAAAACAAACGGACATTTTAAATCTCTGTGAGTGAATAAGAGCCGAGACCTGCTTTAACTAACAGAAACATATTTTCGATAAGCTACTTTAAAAGAATTACAGCGGAGGAGTTCCACAAAGAAAAGTTGTGTGTGCAATTCTGTCGAGCGTCAGTCGAAAAGAATAGTTGCCGTAATGAACAGCTAGAGTTCACTCAGAAGGGAATATAAAGAAAACTTTAGTGCTGAAAGGGGGAATACGTGTGGGAGTGAGTCGAGCTACATGGAACCAGCATCGACTCGACACTAAATTTCATTTTCTCCGCGGCCAAAGTTGCTTAGACGGCGTTTGGACGATATATACCTTGCTCTATACGTGAGACCCTACGACAACGTCGCCGCTAAAAAGAAAAATCCGTGACAATAAAATAATTGCAAGGAAATCGACCGTAACGGACGATTTTTACCTAAAGAATTTCAAAAGCAAAAATGCTTTCATGCATATGGGTCTTAAAATTTTTTATAAAGAATCGAGACCCTTCACTGCTTGAATGGTCCGCACATTTTTTTCTCCAATGACTTTGAAGCCTTTCAGAGAAAACCTCCAAATTTTATCTCAAGAGCTTTCTACTCCACTAATGAATTGAATTCTATTCAACATAGCCAAAAACACAATTCAAATCTGAATTCCTATTACTCAACCATTTATTGTTGTTATCAGTTAAAAATAGATATAATAAAGAGAAATAGATAGTTTTCATTCGATTTATAAAGCATAATTTTGCCATTTTTAAAAATTCGACAAGTATCAATCCAAAAAAAAATTTTGATCAATAGTTCAGGGTAGTATAAAGAATCTCGGACATCAAATTTTGCAATAAAGATAAAAAATTGTGTAAAGCAATTTTTGGTTTAGGATTTCTATTAAGCACAATCAAACAAATGTCAAAATTGACACAATGTTCCGAATTTAATGTTGCAGATGCTAGTATTGTCTAATGTAGTAATGGCTAATTTCAAGTTGAGATAATACCGCTAGTATCTTTGTTTCCAAGGCAAATTAATAAAATAAAGAGTTGTTGCTACGGAAAAGTATTAAATTTTGCGATACTATCGGGGGTATATCAACATGATATTATCTTATTAATCTATTTCATAATGCTTCTACAGTTGCTTCTGTTGGCAAAAATCAGTCATCAAGCATTTTATTGTTAACAATGGTAAAGAGCGATGTCAAGGTCGTTAAATCAGAGCAGGACAAGGCAAAAATAAAGTTTATTCATCTAAAATTAAATATTACTGTTACTGTAACTGTTAGAAATTGCTGTAAAAATTTCTGTTATAAAATATGCTAACTCTCTCATGGGCTAGAAAGCAGCTGATTTAGTAAAACAATTTAATTTTAATCTCCCAGTGGTGTATCAAATTAAAAGAAAAGATTTAGTTGTGACAGTTCAACAATTTCAAATGTCACACAATTCTTAAACATGTCTATTATATCTATCAATTTGTTTCATAATCTGCTAAAATTCCTGAAATCTCAAATCACTTGGTAACAAAAAAAATTTTCTACTTTGCGTTTACAATATTGTGATTGTTAAACGCGTTTGCGTTTAACAATAATGACACTAAATTTTCATTAAAGCACGCAAAACAGTAACTTTTTCATTTGTTATGTTGGCACCGTAAGCGTAAAAATTACGTCTACCGCCTACTCAATGGAGGTGATATGGAATAGTTGATAAAATTATAAGCGAACTGTCGAAAATATTGAAGTAAAATATCAGTTAATTAGTAAATCAGTTGAGAACCTTAATAAACTTGACAGATGTCATTACTTCAATAGTGCCAACCAAATTTGTCAAAAATTTCAAGTTGTGATAATTTTTCAAAAGAGACTTTTAGAATGCTTTTTATGCAACGCAAAGTAGAAAAAATAATATATTACACTCGTTTTATAAGACGACTTGTGACACTCATTCTATTTCCAAAACTCATTTGTGTCACAATAATCGTCTTATAAAACACGTATAATAATGTACTATTAAGTTGATGAAAAAATATACCAAAGTTTATCAACGGATTGTTTCGTTCATAGCTCACATTTGAAATTAGGTAAAATAAAAAAATTCCGAAATTTCCATTTTTACACCAAATGTCTTCTTTAAAACAGCATTAAAATCAAACTTGATCCCAGACACTTTTTAATAAAAAAAGTTAATTATTATCTTGAAGGCCTTTTTTTATTATAAAATAGATTATAACAAGAGAACGATATGTCTTAAATAAACATGTTTAATTTACTATGCTAAAAACAATTTTTTTGGTAAATAAATAACAGATCTGTGTTGAAAGTTGGCAAATATTGTTAGAAAAAAATTGTCAGCTTTACAAAATAAACAAATTTTTTTAAATAATTTTCTACTACGCTTTAAACACTATTAGAGCAAACACCTTCATCACTTAAAAAAATATTTAAATTACTTATAATGTGTGTTCGTTAAAAAAAAACTCGTAGCAAGCCATGACATTTTTACGTATGTCGTACATGACCCCATTCAACAACAAAATTTTTATTATTTACATTATTCATTTATTTTTGGTTGCAGCTATGCCATTTTACCCGTTAAAAGTTATCTTAACCACAACCTAAGAATATCTTCTCTTCCCGCCAAAGCGAGCTGGCTCTTGGTTCTGTGGTTGCCTTCGTGGTGTTTTTGTTTTTGAAACATTCTTTATTTTATTTATCAGTATTTTTCAATACTAAATTTGGTGTTTTCCTTAATTTGTAATCATGGTGTACACCAGTGAACAAAAGACTTTTTTGTTGGAAAGTTATTTCCGAAATGGAAAGAAAGTTAACGGTGTTTGGAAATATTCAATTTAGCCGTGCCTGGAAGAGTTTCGAGAAGATTTTTTTGACGTTGTTGTTGTGTATAAAGAGTTTAAAAACACTCTCCACCGAAGTGTAAATCTGTTTCGTGAAACTGGGACCGTTACACGTAAAGAGGGCAGTAGAAGACCAACTAAACGAACAGAAGTTATTCAGGCTGCACAAGAGATTCTACAGCAAGATCCAAAAACGTCGATTAGACATCTGTCACAGCAAGTTGAACTTTCTGTTAGTACCTACATGTCATAAACTAATACGAGAAGATTTACAAATGTACCCTTATCGTCTTCAAGCCGTTCAAGAGTTACGACCAGTAGCTTTCAATAGAAGATTGCAGTATTGTCAGTGGTTTTTAAATAACATTGCAAATAATAATGAACTCTTTCAAAAAACTTTCTTTACGGATGAAGCGTGGTTTTACCTGTCCGGCTACATGAATTCAAAAACATGAGAATTTGGGCAACAGAACATCCTCATGAAATTGTAGAAGAACCTTTCCATTCACAAAAAGTAGGTGTTTGGGCAGCTATCAACAGTTTTTGTAGGTAATAAATGAATATTTTTATAAAAATGTACTTTTGTTTTAATTGTCGAAAAGTGAGGTTATGAGATCTGTCAGTTTGACAAGTTTATTACAGACACACAAAACAATTGTCATTTAGTTTCAAAGCACTCTAGAGTTTTTTTTTTAAACACACGATACTTCTTAATGTAGGGCTTATTTAAAAAAGGCTTGCTTGTTATAAATGTCACTTGAGAACCCAATTTTATCACAAATTGTTAAAAAACTTTGCGATGACAAACGGCACAAAAGCTGTTTTAAATATCGTAAAACACAAAAAATTCTAATTTTTGAAACACGTTTTTGATAGTTGAATTATTATTAAAAATGTGGTTGTTGTGATTCTTGTTTAATTAGAGTGTAATAGTCAACAAATATTTTTTTTTAAATTAGTTAATGATTTATTTTGGCACGTAGTTCTACGTAGCTCTAGATAGAGTTTTTCTGTAAAATTTAATAAACCACTCTTCTGGTATTTCACGAGATCATGCAATAAATAATTTATTTCAAAACTTAAAATATTTTCATTACAATAAAAAAAACTGTTTAAAATTAAAATAACAAAAGCTAGTTAGAAAAAACTGTCTACAAACCTCACACTAAACACAAAAAAGCATTAAAAAAACAATAAATATGGCAAAAAATATCAGTAAAATCAATTTAAAATGTTTTTAATATTTTATAAATTTGAATTAATCAGATGGTGGCATTGAAATAAAATTCAAAATATTTACCAAAAGTATAGAAACGTAGAATATTTAGGTCATGAAACAAAAAAACCTTATTGAAACTTGTTACAGCGACGTATTTTCTTATATTTAGTTTGTAAAATAAAAGCAAAAAAAGAAAATAATATTTGTTCTATAAAATACAACTAAAAGTTTACAACTTAAACATTAGGTGAATAAAGTAAACAAAATTACTACCAATAGGAGTGCATTATATCAATGTAATAATTTGAGTCTATATTAAAACATTTCAAACTTAGTTTAAGTTCTCTCTATTTACATAAATGCATTTAACAGTATTTGGCTTTTATAAGTACTAAATGTAATGTAAAATAAATTTCGTTTTATGTTTACAATGCAGTAAATATTTCTGTTTACATTCTATCAGTAAATGATTTTCTACATACAAAACAAAGCTGCCACGTTTTCGTTAAAACAGCTTTCGAGTGCTGTAAAATTATCTATTTCTGAGAAATTCATCTATTTACTTGTTAAAATAAAAGACAAGTCGATTACAAAACGCTACTTTTTCAACATATCATAAAGGTATTAAAAATTTGTTTATTCTAATGATTTTACAAAAATCTAACAACAATTGCTACTAAAACCAAACTTGTTTGTGTCTAACATGTTGTCTACTAACTGTATTACTACTAACTAAACATTTAATAGGTATCGTTGTCTTGGTTGTTTTTGTCCAATTTTTTTTATTAATGTATTCAGAGGGTGTTTCTTGGTATTTAGGAGGAAAAAGAAAAATTTTTTCTAAGAAAATGCCAACGTTTCGAACAAGTGGAGTGGTTTAGGCTCCTGTTTGTCTTCTTCAGGGCTGTAATTTATTTAACAACTACAATTTTTACATTAACAATTAAAATTTCTTACCTAATTCCTAATTTAAAACAATAAAATATGTAAAATTCAAAAATTTTTGTCGTTTATTTCCCATTGCAAGACGAACAAATTAGCTTTTCAACACCATTGTCCGTCTTGCAATGGAAAATAAACGACAAAAAATTTTGACTTTTACATATTTTATTGTTTTAAATTAGGAATTAGGTAAGAAATTTTAATTGCTAATGTAAAAATTGCAGTTGTTAAATAAATTACAGCTCGGAAGAAGACAAACAAGAGCCTAAACCACTCCACTTGTTCGAAACGTTGGCATTTTCCTAGAATTTTTTTTTCTTTTTTGTCATAAATACCAATAAACACCCTCTGAACAAATTTAATAGATAAATTACACAGTTATTAAGATGTAACAATTAGCTGTAAAAGTTTAATGTGTTGAACTACTTCATATTATTGAAAATGGTGGATGCGCCGGGATATAAAAAAAACTTGGCATTAATTTTGTTTATTGTATTTTTCTTTAAGTTTTACAATATTTTAACTTAAAATAAAATAGCTTAAATTCACAGTAATTAAGATGTGACAATGGAATTAGTTTTAAGAGTGTGATGTGTTGGACCCATGGAGGAATAAATAAGACTGGAGGAGAAGGTCACCTATATATTTTATGATCTTTTTGATCAAACACACATAGAAAAGCGCATCGAGTTTTGCCGATTACCAAAGAATTTTGGAGTTTTGTTATGCATCAGTCCTGTTTTTAAAATTTGGAATAGGAGCGTCATTCCCGATTTCGGATAGCTAAAACGACATCTGGTGGCGTTTGAAACAATCACATCGAAGCGTACCATTATTATTGTTGTTTACGACGTAAACGTCTAAATTCGCCGTTTCGTTTTTAATTTTTGTGTAAAATGTCTGAGACAGCAAAAAATACAAAGAAAAATAAGATTAACTGTTGTGTTTGTGGATGTCGCATACTTAAAAGTAAAGAACCTAGTGTCAGTTTTTATTTTATTCTACCTCCAAACAGTTAATCGTTAATTTTTACGGTACTAAAGAATTTGTGGACAAAAAAAAGCTTGGGAAAGAACCTTATTGATGGAAAAACATTCTACAAAGTTTTTAAGAGTGTGTGAGAAATATTTTGCTGATAAAAACTATATTTGTCATTCAAGGTTGTCTAAAAAAAAGACGTTTAAAAAAATTAGCTGTGCCTTTGCTTAACCTACCAAAAAGAAAATTTGATCAATCATTCCATAAAAATGAATTACAAAAAAAACAACGTCTTCTGAAAAAAAATTTCTAGAAAAGTGAGTTTCAAATACAAGAGCAAAAAGAACTAAAAAAAGGTTGCTGTGGATCACTGTGATGAAAATATTACATCACTCACCGTCAAAACAAGCTTTTTAGACACAGTTAGTTCTTACTTTATGGATAATAAGCTAAAAATGCACAAACAAAGACACGTTATACGTTAACATACGTTATGCTTTCACACGCGGTATGTTTTTCTGACTGTCAACTATCAAATGTGTGTCACACAACAGCTGTTCGAAATTGCGAATTGTCTCACATATCAGCAATGGATTTGTTGTATTCAACTTGCATGAATCGTTTATAACAACCCTTTATTGTATTTGTAAATCAATATTGTAAAACAAATTTTTTTCAAATTTATTTTTAACTTGTATTGTTTCTAAAAAAAATTAATACTACGCTTCTGGAATCCGACACTATGTTCAAACACCTTTTATGACTTCGCAATCTCAACTTTTTAAACATCCTTTCCTCCAGTCTTATTTATTTCTCCATGGTTGGACTACTTAACAGTATCGAAAATAGTGAATACGCCGTTTTAGTAAAAAATTTGTCGTTTATTTTGTTTGTATTTTGTTAAGTTTTACAACATTTTAACTAAATTTTAAATTGTTGAAATACACAGGTATTAAGATGTGATAATAGAATTAGTTTTAAAAATTTATTAAACTACTTAAAATTATCGAAAATGGTGGATGCACCGGGATAGTAAAAAAGTTTTCATTTTTATACATAGGTAAAATACATAGTAATTAAGACGTGACAATGCAATTTATTAGTTTTAAAAGTTTGATGTGTTTGTCGAAAAAAATGGAGCAAAAATTAAAAAGTAGATGAATGGCTTGACGGCAAATAACTGACAAACTTGTCCCTGTCTTTAAAGTGCTTTTCCCCTCTGATTAAATAAAATTCTATTTAATGATCTATTCCCTTCATAAATCCTCGAAATTCCTGGAAGAATCCCTAAAAGAAAAAGGCTAAAGCAAATCCCGAAGATCATAATTTGGCAGTTTATTTCCCGTCAGTGTGTGCTGGTCTGGGGTGTAAAATTAATGCTCGGTCTGAATCCGTTCGTCGGCGCTATTTAATTCTATTTCCTACTTTCGAGTTGAATCCTATTTTTATACTGCACGCGAAACGATTCTTCACTCTTCGTCTTAAGAAATGTACGTTTTACGAATACGAATTGTAGCAAAATGTCGCCATCTATTGATCTCGGTTAATAAATAGTCTAAAGCCGTTAAATATTTAGTCGAATTTCGATAATCATCGAGGGAAGTGCATAACGTCATAAATAGCTAACGAGATATTTTATCGGAACGCAGGTGATAAACATGCATTTTCCCGGTAAAAACCCTAAACAGTGCTGGTGTAGGGATTTTTATTATCGTGAGCGTTGTAAAATTATTAACATAAACTGCGGTTTAATGGCCGTTATAGGACCACCGCCACAGATGTAGGTTGGTAGAACTGCAACCGGTCATCAATATCAGACACATCCATCACGCTGTGACACGTCTATAACGACAGTATTACCAACCGCACCTGACAGTGTCATCGGATCAAACCTGCACTACCAGACACGGATAACTAGATTGAATTTTTAATATCGTATCGATCATTTGACAGCTAATACAGCTGCTTTATCACGTTATTACCACTGAAAAGGCCGAATTGCGTAACAAAATTAATAATAGAAAAATTACGCAAGAAAGACATTAACACAAGCTTTCATGTGAACTTTAGAGCTTTGTTTTGCTTCAACAACCGTTTCAAGACTTTCAGACGCCCTCCAGCGTATTTCTGCACATGACAGTTTTTGTAAGGCGCTTTTCCCTGCGTCGTTTTCAAATTAAACTCATTGGAAATTGTAATTTTATTCAAAGCGAACACCAGAAGCGAGCTCAAGTACTTTTTGTTCAGGTATTTCAAATATTAACCATCGAAAAAATTCGCTCCAGACGGGAATAAACTCACCTCATTTTTGTAAAACTAAAGTAACCAATTTTTATATTGCAAATGGTTTTACCACAAATTTAAATTTTGTAAATGCAGGTGGTGCTGTTATCTGTCAGTTGGCCACATGAAATTAATTCATCACTGCTCTCCTGTGACGTTTTCAGAATTATTTAAATATTATACAACTTTATGAAAAATTTATAAGCTGAATGTAATCAGCTATATTTACCTAACCAAATTTAATGTTTCTGAAATTCATTGTTTCAGTAATGTGTTTATGAAAATATTTAGAATAATGATAGAAAAACGAAAGTAAACAGCACATATAGGACTATTCATTGTGAGAGCCAACCAATTGTTAGCAGTTTATGAGAGGTCTCCAAAAAATTTTAACAATAAAAAATGAAGCTTTTAACCGACTTAAAGACTTTTTCTTTTATAAGGAGACAAAAAGATTTTACATTTTTCAAAAAAACAAATTGCATATATTTTGAATAACAAAATTAATTTTGTAAAAAAAATTTGATAACACCCTTGCGGTATTTCAATGTGAGACGACAATAAAACAAAAAGCTAAGAAAATTTCAGTAAACTGCCTTAATAATAAAACGTAAAAATAAAACATTTTTATTTAAAAAAGTATTAAAACAAATGAAAGATACTGTCATCAGTAATCACACAGAATTAATTATTTTGAACTAGTAAAACACAAGGATTGGTGTTTTATTTAAAAACACTGCGCAAACGGTAAAAGCCTTCAAAAAAATATTATAACAAAAAGTTGTAAAAAATTAAATTTTTAGTAATAAAACCAACAAAGAAATATTTCTATTTCTAATAGTTTAGGTGCTCCAGATTTTTCTAATTTTTAAGCATCTATACCGTTTTAACTGTTTTTTGTGTAATGAGTATTGCAATTTATAATTTAGTTAAATTAGTTACGTTTATCGTAGCTAATTCACTCTGTGTGTCTCTTCTGCTATTGCTTATTTTTATGTGGATTTGAGCCAGAGAGTAACTTCTATTATTATACTTCTCTTGTCTTTTAAAAAACTCACTTTTAAACCAAACTCTAGCTGACGCTTATGACTGCCTGTTTAAACACTCGGTAACTTAAAACTTTGTTAAATTGGTATTACAAAATCTAAAAAAAAATATGCTTTAAAAAATAATACAAAATTCGTGCACACACTAACTCCCAAACACTTGGGGCGAGTTTTGGCAACAATGTTGTCATTCTCAGGTTATTTTTTTAGGTTATTTTTAAAAATAAAACAAAATGAAACAATAAAAAATAGAAGTTTCTAGGTTTTCTTCTATGAATTTTAAAAGTAAGTTTATTTGATCTATTTTCGTGAATGTATAACCTCGAAACGTCAACAAAATTTAATAAAATTATCAACCAACAAGTTCAAAATTGTTTGGTATCTTAGCTGTTTCACGAAAAAAATATTTTGAAAACTGACTTAAATTTGAACACAAAAAAATTTGGCCACTGTGACTAAAATCGCAATCTGGCAAAAAGTAAACAGTGTTTTTAATTTTTTTTTTAGAAATTTTAACTGGCAATATGTCTGGGTGAAGTAATGCTAAATACCCAAAGAAAAGTTTTGGTAATTAAGCAATAAAATTAATAAAATTATAATTAATAATTACTAAAAAAACTTTAGAAATACCTTGTATTTTTAACGAGGAAGTCAATTAAAATAACATAAGTAAAAAAAAATTAGATATTTTTTAATAAAATAAGCAACTAGAAAATTAAATTTTTTTATTAGATTTTTTGGTCAATGATTTACGGTTCTAGTCAATTTTAGATAATTTTTAGCGGCCGAGAATAAATAAATAAATAAATAAATAAATAAAAACAAAACAACAAATAATTTTTGTTAAAAAGGAGAAATTAATAAGCATATTAAAAAAATATGAACAGTGTGTTGAAAGATGCTAAAGTTCTAATAAATTATAAGATTTACTAATGTACTAGTCACTATAGACGTTTTTATAATGTGCCAGTATACACAGATTTACGCAATAAATGCCTGGAAAAAAACTAAAAGCAAAAAATCAAAAAATCAAACACAATAGAATAAATAAAAAAACAACCAACAATTTATGTTAAAAGATAGAAAATACACAATAACAAATTTGGAACGAGTTGAAAGGAACCAAATTTTTTTTATAACCATAATCTTTATTTGCTAAATTTTTGACTTATATCACTGCGTAAACTCTACTGGTAATTATAATATTAACGTTTACAATGGCAAATTTTTAACAATAAATAATAATTAAATAAAAACTTTACGAAAATTATATAATCTACATAGTAAAACTACAAGATTATAAATACAATTTCCGTTAAGGATTTATTTTAAAAAATAAAAAACTGCGTTATTAAATCAGTAAATAAATTACCCTAATATCACTTTGAACATATCGTCAAAATAGTATATTGTGCACCTTAGCTAGAAAGAGGCAGTTTCCAAACCGAAGGAAGAGATTTGACTTCGTCTCAGCTGGTCACTTTCTGAGGCTTGGAAAACCTCTTTATTGATGAGGTGCACACATTATTTTTTATCCTACTCAAAATAAAAAACTGTGATCTAACCTCAAAATATCTCGTAATAATTTGACTGTAATAACAAGAAGTCGGCAGAGTTTTTATATTTTTACCTGATTGTTAAACATGATGTAAATCGAGGCACTTACTGTGTAAAAATCACATTTTTCCAACAAATACAATAGCTGACGGAAAATTTGTAATTGAAAGGTGTCAAACTCAGATAATTGACCGACACCAATTACGTTGATCGCAGCCAAAATATCTCAATATTAAATTATAGATTACAGTTCGGATGGTGATGAAATACTATTATTTTTTCTCTTCTTTAAATATTTTGAGGTTATGTGTCGTGACAAACCAAGCTTTTGAATTTCAATACTTTAACCTGAGTTTCGTCTTTCATATTTACAAAACTCGTATTTTTTTGTATTAGATCTCGTATTCCAACAGTAGAAACCAGATTACATATTACGTAGATTTTAAAAAAAATCTTGAGACTTAGTTGACGCATGGCCGACTGAGATTTAATGATCGCTGCGCTCCATTATGGCCGTAACAATTCGCTATTTTGACAGTTTTTTCCTAACCTAAAAATTGCTCCTTAACTAGCGACATCTATAAACCTTTTCTAATAATAAAAAACAATTGTTTGTAAATTTGGAATTGACAAAAATAATTTGAAGTTTGAAAAATTTCTTTCAAAGCTTTAAAAAAAAACGATAATTATAGGGAAAAAATGTTTTGTCTGTGGCGAAACAAGTAATCAACTTTCCAAATTCTGGGCAATCAACTGCTTCTTGGATGGCATACAATTCTGCGCTGAAGATGCTACACTGGAGGGGAAGCTTAAGTTGCTAAGTGAACTCTGTCTAAGTAAATCGCTGCCTTCCCACCTTTTGTGGATTTGAAGCCATCGGTGAAAATAAACTGGGAGTGGGAGTACTAGTCACTTTGTTGACGATACATTTGTACATACCTGTTGGGGTGGGTGTCGTGTTTGCTAAACTGGGCCAGGGTTAAGTCAACAACTGGTTTGGATATGGTCCAGGTGAGAGTATTGCTGGTTGATAAAGGAAGCACAGAGAGAAGGATCTACAGATAACAAAGTAGAAGCTCGAGTACCGCGCAGATATATTGGTGGAGAAAAATTTGGATTGATTGCAAAGAGATTTGAATAATGGCTTGTATCTATTATATTTCTGTTGGAATGATTAAAAATTGTTCTGGTTTTGGTAATATATCGGAGAGTGAGTTGTTACCTTCGAAGATTAGGTAGAGTTTCCTGTGCTAGGGATATTCATGGGTTTTTATTTTATGTTTTTTATTAAATATCTTGGATATGCTTTAAAGTTGCTTTTTTATTGCTAAAAATTTCAACATGACAACTTGTGTGCAAAATTTCAAAGAAAAATAATTGGATAAAACTAGATTTTGTTTTTATTTTTTTTTGCAATGATTATAAATAGATGTCGCTAGTTAAGGAGCAATTTTTAGGTTAGAAAAAAACTGTCAAAATAGCGAATTGTTACGGCCATAATGGAGCGCAGCGATCATTAAATCTCAGTCGGCCATGGTTGACGTTTAACTCGGCGCCATCTAACGGCCCCAAATTGCGACGTGCTTGTTTCCCTAGGGAAACAAGAGCGATTCTCCGACCTGTCAAGAGGTTAAAATTAACGAACTTTGAAGTCAAGTAGGATCAAAAATATTTCTCACTTATTTTCTAATTCTTTTATTAAAACGTTTTTATCGGGCTTTAATTTAGATGTAAAACTGCTTTTGCATTTTAAATTACAAAAATTTTAAATAACTTTAAACGTTCTACAGAAATAGTTTTTGGCAAACCGCTCCTTGGTTGTGTTTTCTGTCCATCATAATTTTATTTCTGTAATTTTATAATCGAAGTAGCATGCTATTTTAGTTCTTTTTTTATTTTTATTTTGATCAAATACTTATTTATTTTAACTTTAAATGCTGATCAGATATTTATTTTTTATCTGTAAATAATTTTCGATTACGCTCGTTATTATGTAACCTATTTGAACAAGTTTTTATAAATTTTCTAATTATTTTATTGACATTTTGATCATTATGTTGGCGAAACTGTTTAAATAATCAAAAATAATATTCCAGAAAATGTTTTATGAAGCTCTCTAGATACTCCTTCGAGTATGTCGCAACAAATTGCTTGGCACAACTTGACCTAATATAGTTAGTAGAACTTTCCAAGTTGTTCCTCCTTATCGTAGGCCTTAGGCATAAATTGTTATTAATTAACTACACCATTATTTAAGGAGATGATCAAAGTATTGTAATAGTTTGACTTATTCCTGTTTGAAACTTATGAACTATGATTCATGTAATTTTAATAAAATTTATAAACTATCTTCTAGATAGTTAAATTAATTTGCGGTAGTCAGAAATGTCGATATAGTTGAAAGACAGAATATTAAATATAAAGTCACTTAAATATTTAATTTAACATTTTACGAGTAATATAAATCATGCAGAAAGGGTTGGTCCGTTCTAATTAATTTCCAACGGTTTCATTTTATTTGCGATAATTTTTGAATAATTATGAAACAAATACCGACATAAAACAATATATGCATAAACCAAATCATAAACACAGCACAGAATATCCGAACAAATTAATAAATAAAGTAAACAGAAATAACAATGGCCGTGCATTATTCCGATTAGTGCACTTATTTGAAATCATCTTTTAGAACGTTATAATTGTAGAAAATATATCAAGTTCCTATCAACAATAATCAATTATTGAATAGGATAGAGGTCATTGCTAATCTATCACGTTATACACAAACCTTTGATAGATAATTTAATATGAGGTAGTCTAGTAAACAGCACGGCTAAAGCTGGTGTGTGACGCGGCAACACCGCATACTACCCTCTCTACTTTCCAATTTGCGTCCATCAATCGAGACCAATCTCGGCGAGTGGATTACTGGGAAATGAAATTTACATAGGCTCGCGCACGTAGGGTGTGGAGGATGTAGTGAAAATCAACGCGTCGATGTAGCGCCCTCCAAAAATACAGAAAAAAATCAACAAAATTTACGCACTTTGCGAGATTGAGCCAAAGGCAGAGAGCAAAGCTTTTCTTCAATCGATTTCTGTTTTATACTACACCTAACAGTCAAAAACTGTACAGTCACACAGTTTAAAAATGGTATGTATACAGCATGTCTTCGGTCGAGTTCATAAGAAAAAATTTTTTATTTTTGATTTCTCAGAAAATTTTACTCTTGTTTTTTTAACCTGATTGTTTTCAAACCCCCAAAATACAAATTACTTTTTATTTAACTGACTCGATTTTAAACATTAAGAAATCAAAGAAGTTGTTCAATGAAGATGATGCTGCTTCAGTTCTTGCCGTTTATTCCGCAAGAGAAGCTCCAAGGTTGTCTTTAAGAATTGCTGAACTTTAAGGTTGTTATTTACAAAGAACCTTCAAGTTGTTATTTACAAAGAACCTTCAAGGAAAACAAAATTTTACCAATTAAACCGCAATTTATGCAAATTTTAGAAAATGGTGATGAAGCCAAACGTCTGGATTTTTGTTTGAAAATGGTCTACAGAGTTTTAAATGATTTAAATTTTCATAAAAGAATTATGTTCTCCGATGAATCAGCCTTTTTAACTAAAGGAGTCGTTTCATCTCAAGATTGCCGGTACTGGAGTGAAACGAATCCAAACTTCAGGATTTCTTGTCGCAGATAATATTTAAAAAAAGTTAATGTGTGTTGACATTATTGACCCATATTTTTTGATCAAATTTTAAACCGTAATTGATATTTAAAAATGTTGTAATTTTTTTTAACTGATAAAATAGATAAATTGCCGCTAAACTACCTAATAGAAATGTTGTTCCAGCACGATGTGTGCCCTGCTCATGTGACGGCATTGCTCGCCAGTGGCTTAATACAGAGTTCTATGATAACTAGATAGGGAGAGATGGTAGTATTTTATGGCCACAGAGAAGTCCTGACTTCACAGTAATAGACTTTGATCGGTGGGGTCGTTTAAAAGAAATTGTGTACAGTCAACCACTACACAATGATGTACAGCAATTAAAAAATAGGATACAAAATACAGTACAGTTTTTAATAATTTTAGAATTAAGACGCAGTTTCAATGAATTAAGGGCGGGCATTAAAATCTGTGCAGAAAAAGGAGGAGCCTTATTTGAATAGAAAATTAATAGTTTAGGTTTTTGAGAATTTTATGTCATTTTACCATTTGTTAAATTTATTTAATAAAACCTGAGCTCAATTTGAATATTTTCTAGCAATAAAATAATATCTCGAAAACCGTTCGAGTTAAATAAAAAGTAATTTGTGTTTTGAGGGTTGGAAAACAAGCAAGGCAAATCAACAAGAATGAAATTTTCTGAAAAATCAAAAATAAGAATTTTTTTCCTTGATCTCAGGACATAACTGTATAAACAAATTTAGTAAAGAGAATATAAAGCTGCTGGCTGGCCCGAAAAATGTTTGTACTACTGCTATTGTTGTTTTAATTAATTTATCAACTTTGTTTACCCTCAAAGCAATATCTAAGAAAACTCACAGTTTATCACATTTTTCTTCTTTCTTGCAAAACAAATTGTTTTAAGCAATACAGCAAACACGTAAATATTTTAAATTAGAATAATAAAAAAACTAATTGGCAAATGACGTTGCTGTACTATTTTTTCTAATTTGCTCTTTATTTCTCTTTTACTCCCCACCCTCAAGTCTAGTAATGTAATGTGAGCATTCTAATTTTTTTATAATTATCTCAAATTAGCATTTTTCAAAAAAATAATTTTTTAAATCTACTCTAAGCCTTTCTTAAAACAATTTGTTTTTATATTATGATAGAAACTAGAGTGCGCTGAATTAGAGTTGGCTTTGCGTCTCTTGAATGATCGAGCAAAACTATCAAAATATCAGGGCGTTCTATAGTTACAGAAATTTTCGCTCTCACAATATTATAAATATCATGATGTATATTTGTACTTTATGAAGGTTTATCAAGATCAATCCTTGTATAAATTTTTTGTGTAAATACTAAATATGATAGACCTTTTTTATATAAAGTGACATAATTTTAGAAATTTTAAACTGGCATAGTTACACAATATACTCGAAGGTGCTAGAAAGCGCGTGCTTTAAGTTTCTGTGCCATTTTTTTAAGAATTTTATTTGCCCCACGCGTTTAAAAATAACCAAAGAGAGTAAAACGCACGTTTTAAGATCATATTTATTTTGTTGTGCCGAAAACATTTTCCACTGTTTTTTAGTACAAGGTAAACCGTGATGATCTTAGCAACTGGGAATTGCGTTACAAACACAAGAACAAAAAAAGTATGCCAAGTTGTTAAAAGAGTAAACCTTTAAGCCACGCACAAGATTCGTTTCAAAAACAGCTAATAAAATTGATCGTCTGGACTGTGAGAATTTTAACAAGGCGTTAATTTCTGAAGAGAATCTACTACTTTGCTTGTACCAGTAAAGTCTATTTTTGTACCTTTTATACAATTGCTGTTTATGATGTTTGGTTTATAAAAAGCTGTAGACAAAACCTAAAAAAAATGGAGCAAACAACTCAAATCAAGCGTTTTTAGTTTGCAACTGTATAAGCTGATCTTTAACAATAAATTGTTATTCAGCAGTAAATCTTATACTAAAACGCAAATGTTTTACAAATTTTAGTGACAATCTTGTTGATGTTCTATGCTTTCCGTGCTTTTTTGCTGGTTTTTCGACTTATTTAAATCAGACTTAACAACATTTTACTACAATAAATTGATTTCTGTTAACATAAATTTTGCAATGAATCTTTGAAAAAAATGTTTTTCCCAAAACTATAATCTGACTCTTGTAAAATTATTCCAATTGTTGATAATTTTAAAAAGTTTTTCTTTAGACATAATTTGAAAATTTTAACAATCCGAGTAAACAAGATAAACAAAAAATCTTTACGAATACAGTAATTAAACGTTTCATATTTACTGTTAAATAATGCGCAAAATTCTATTTCTATAAGTATTTAAAATCTCGAGAGCAAATTTTCATTATTAGGGTTTATTAGGGTTAGGCACACTGTTCTAGAAAATTTAATCAAATCCACTTTTTAATATATTGTTTTTTATAAAACCCATTTTCTAAATTTGTTCTATATTTCTTTGCCAAATGGCTGGTAAGTTATTGACAATGCCAAACATTAATCGATTAGATAATCAAAAAATCTATTATAAGACCAACAATTCAAAATAACAGTAAGAGCAAGAAAGTTCGAGTAAAAAAATCCAGAAAATACTAGAAATATATTGCGCTGGAAGCTCTTAGAGCCGTGAAATTCCTTGGATTGAAAGTTCATCGCTTTCAATGGAGTGAAAAAGATCACAAAAATCTGGCATATTGAAGAAGGACGTTCGATTATATAAGGAGAGAGACATTGACTGGGAGTCAGTCAGTTAGCGAGAGCCAGACAGGCAAGTAAAGTGAGTAGAGACTATTATAGTGTAAATATCAAGTTGTTTATTTATTGCTGTTGTATTGGTGTATATAAAAAATAAATTATTATTTTTTTTATGTAAATTCGTTCTCTTGAACAACAACAATTCAACAATTGTTTTCAATATTTGAGATGTCATGCATTTCTATTAGTAGATTTTACTTGTTTTGTTTTTGTTTATGCCTTTAGCAAACGATTTTCTGTTATCTATATATTCTTCTATCTATAACTAAATCTACATTGTCTCCAATAATATATATATATATATAGGCTGATTTTTATATTTGCCGCCCTAAACTAAAAAAATAGGCAACACATTATACTTTGCTAGTGTTTTAAAATTAAATTTTTAAAATTAAGGCATAGAGGTTTGTGAATTTAAGTTAACATTGTTAACAATACTTTTGACAGTGATTCGAAAGTCGGGTCATTTGGATCATTTGTAGTTTTCGCAAAGTTGCTTATTGTTTGTATAACGTGTTGCCTATTTTTGATATCTCAGGCGGGAGCAAATAAGAAATCATCTTGCAAAATTAAATATTATTTTTATAAAAATTTTAATTGATTTATTGGCTTTTCTAATTAATCGTCAAATCCACAACTAAGGAAATTCTCAGTACTTAACTAAAATAATGTGAGATTTCAGTTTTGATATGTTTTGGTGATTCTCTCGAGTAATTTGTATCCAATTTATACGACTGTACTTTTGAATTAAGTTGCCCTGCAAGGGAATAGAATTTCCATCCGCATAAAATCCTCGCATCGGACTACATATCCGGCAGCTATCGTGAGCAAGTCTGACTAACTCAATGAAGTAGACCAAATACAAAGTAGATGAGACAGGCGGATGCAAATAAAACTTGTCTGCTCTATTTGAAATTCAAAACGATTCAATCACTTTTATCCAAGCATTGTCATGGTAAATTATTTTGCAGGACAAACACACCCCGTTGGTGACGTAGGCATAAATATTTCGGAATGGTATCGACCACAATTGGCAGAGGCGCCGCTTATCCTGCAAACTACGTAGACTTTGGGGAGCTAAGGTAGATGAGGTGGTGTGGACTTGTGCAAACTTTGCCTTTCCTTAGCCAAGTCGTCGGATAAACAGGGGAATTGGCCAAATCGACAATTTCGAGTGCGAATCCTCATCTAGACGAAAACAACAGCTCAAAGAGATATCGGAAAATTTATCGCCGGATCTACACACTCTTTAAATCATTAACAGCCAGTCCAAATAACAAATTTTATAACCCAAAGTTAATTGCTCTCAAAAATCGTAACCGCTTTATGTTCCGGTAAATTGACAAGCATGCATAAATCATAAAGGATAATTTCAGTAAAAGCAATCGAAACAAAATTCCAATTCGTGCAAAAGCACCTGTTGATTGAAGATATTTCTACAAAATGTCCTTGTAATCCGCATAATGTTTTATAATGGAAAGCTTCTATGCATAAGACCCTCGCGAGTTCTAAAGTGCATTAATGTAATAAATAAAAGTGTTTTTACCAAATATAAAAGCCGTCACAAAAAAAAACAAACATAAACTTAATAATACGTTGCATGAGAATGAATCACGTACCTACTATGCATCTTTCAGTTTTCTTAATTATAAGCTGTGCTTTTAACTCTCAAGTATACAACTTTGCATTTTCTATTTTAATTAAAAAAAGAAACCTTTCAAGAAACTTTCTTGACTCTATTCTACGATGCATACAAGAAAAATAAATATTTATTTAAGTACTCGAATCGTAATTATTGCATCTACTTGACTAAAACAAGCTCGACTTTTAATAAAAATAGCTGATATTGCTTCAGTCAGTCACTTAATTGCAAATTCTATTATATCAGAAATGTCTGGAATATTGCATTTTTATTTATTTTTATATTCTAATAAAGAACAGGATACTTAAAAAAGATTTTTTAAATTTTTTCTCCACAGTAGGCAGGCTGTTCCAACGCCACGGTCCGAAAAAGCTCCCATAACTTGTATAAGTACTTTAAGAGATATTGATTTTTATTTTATTTAGATTATAGCTGCGTTTTTGATGCACATTCTAAAAATATTGCGGATTATATACAAGCTGTCCTAATATTAAAAAACGCTAAAGTTATGATTTTTTAAATGAAATCTACTCAGTTTCGATTTTATTTTTGGATTCTACTCTAAATTGCAAATAATTTTTATTGAAATTGTTTTTATTTATTTGTTATCAATTTTGATTTGTGGCGCTATTTTACCAGAATTCTTGAAATGCAAGGGGTCTGTCTAAAAATTTGTACCTTCTAAATGTTTGCACACAAGTTAAACTAAGTAACGCCGTTTGATTCCTGAATGGTTGCCGCATCTTTTAAGTGCTTACTCAACAACATGCTCAGGTGGCATGTGCTTACTGCGATTTTTGAACATGACAAATTAAAAATGTCAAAAACTCATTTTTTAAATAGCACTATCTATTTATGATTGTCTCAATCAAAAGATTTTTGACAAGATCTCCATCAATATAAGGTTTGTATAGTTTACTGTAAAATTCTAAGTTGTTATCCTACATTAACTAAATTTTGAAAAACTTTTCTGTTTTAAACAATAAAAATCAAGTGCGCCTTATGCTCAAAAAAATTAGCACATAAAATAAAAAAAAACATAAAATTGGAAATTCTTTGTTGGAAGAAAATGTACAATATTGTGCACAGTTGAGGCACAGAGAAAATTAGGCAAAATTTAACATATCGCAAAGCAGTATTAACCCAATTTAGTAGAAACATGTAAAAACATAACAAATAAAAAACAAAACATTCTAGCTATTTTACAATTTTCTTTATAACAGATGCTTAAAAATATTACCACAAGTATGCAGTCTTCGTCTAAAAGATACTCTAACACGACTTAGCATAACTGCATTTATTAAATGGAATGTATCGCAGTTGTTCTCTGCAGTTGTTGGTCTCAGTTTATACATTTTTTCTTTCAAAAATCTCCAAAGCAAGAAATCAATCGGAGTAAGGTCGGGAGGACGAGCAGGCCAAGTGATTGCTCCTCCTTTGCCTATCCAACAATTTGAAAAAGTTTTGTTTAAAAATTGTCGAATTACTCGATGATAATGTACAGGAGCTCCATCCTGCTGTAGCCTCATGATCCTTTGCGTATGCAAATTCAGATTTTCTATCAGAAGTAGCAGATCATTTTGAAGACATTCTCGATATCTTACTCCATTTAAAACATCATCAAAAAAGAACGAACCGATCACATAGTCCCCAAGAATTCCGCCCCAAACATTCAATGACCATCTGTTTTGATGATTAATTGTCTGCATCCAATGAGAGTTTTCAGTCGCATAGTAATGCATGTTGTATCGATTAACAGACCCGTTACTCTTAAATGTTACTTCATCATTAAATAAAATTGTGTGCATAAAGTTCCAATCGTTATAAAACAAATTATCCATAGTTTCACAAAAATTTACTCGATTTTGAAAATCATCTCCAAGAAGTTCCTGATGTAGCTCAAGGTGGTAGAGATGAAACTTGTGTTTTAAGCTAATTTGATTAATACTACTTTGCGATATGTCAGTTTGTGTCTCAATTTCTCTGCAACTCAATTTTGGATTTTCTTATAACATTAAAAAAACTTCTAATTAAAGGTTTTCGTCTATTTCTCGTGCTAAATCTTCTTTTTTCTGGTACGTAACGCTTCCTGTAGCATCAAATCCATCTTTTAATTTTTTAAATACAGCACTTTGCGGCAGTCTTGCATTTGGACATTTTTGTTTGTGGAGTCTTTGAGCCAATAAGATATTACAATCCGCTTCACCAAAACTGTATACCATCTTAATGAGTTCTTAAAAAGTTAAATTTATTTTGGGACTTATAATCTTCACAATAAATGTAACAAATTGTAACAATGACAGAAACCCACTCCATTTTTAATTTGTCATGTTTAAAAAATCGCAGTGGGCACATGCCATTGAGCAGGTTGTCAAATAAACACTTGAAAGATGCGACAAATATTCAAAAATTAAACGGCGTTACCTGCTTTAACTTGTGTGCAAGCATTTAAAAGATACGAATTTTTAGACAGACCCTTGCATTTTAAAAATTCTGTTAAAAAAAGCGCCACAAATCAAAATGATATCATATAAATGAAAACAATCTCCATAAAAGTTATTTGCAATTTAGCATAGAATTCAAAAATAAAGTCAAATTAAAAAAAAACTTTAGTGTTTTTTTAATATTTAAAACTATAGTGTTTTTTAAATATTGGGACACCTGTATATAAACCGTAGCTATTTTAAAATGTGCAGCAGAAACTCAACTATAATCTAAAAAAAAAAGAAAAAGTTAGTATCTCCTAATATAAACAAGTTATAGAAGAGCTTTTTCGGACGTTAGGACAGCCTGTATGTTGTAAATCACAGTTTTCGAAACCTGAAGTATTATTTCAAAATTAATAAAAACTTTTTTGAAATACCACATCAAATGTTTTGTCTAGCCGATCCAGCAGTTCTTATTCTAAGATATCTTGCTTCAAGTTAATGTTACTGTTCTTGTTTACACCTCAGCACTGCTTGTTTTAATTTCGTATTTAATACATTGCGCCTCTTTCTCGAATTCATGATTAATCTCAAAAAATTTGATTTACAAATTGTTTAATCTAACCCTTCGTTAGGCGCGCCATACTATGTGACACCGTTAGTCGCGCTGGGACTGCCAGTCCCATTACAAATATTTTTACCATTTTTATTGGTTATCTTGTAAATTTTTGCTTGAAGTGTTTATAGTAAATTAGTTTATCATAAACGTACTAAATTTTACAAAAAAAATGTGTCTCAAGCAATAAATTTATAAGTTAAAATTAAAAATGTCTCTAAAAATATGTAACACCTGCTTAATATTTTGTTATTTTAATTTTATTCTGTTTTTAATAACAACTATTTTTTTTGATTATATATATTTTATTTTATATTATAAATTGTCGAGTATCATTTTTACTTGATTACAAAATTTTTATAAAAATTTTTACGTGAAATTTACTAATCCCAAAACAGGTACCCGATGAATTAATTGGGAAGTACAAAGCAGCAAAACTAAATTTTTTCACCAAACTTAGGCAAAGTGTTCATAAAAGATCAATTTGAGATGTCATAAGCCCACAAAGATGTAGCTATAACCGTTTCTATTTAATGACAAAAATAGTAAAGCATGGGACTGCCAGTCCCATGCGCGACTAACGAAGGGTTAAGCAACCAAATTCTCTGTTATTGCCAACTGTACAACAATTTGACAAGTATTCTAAAAAAATACTTTAGTTAGTGTAGTAAAACATATTAAAAGGTTCAGATTTTATGAAAAGACATTTTTTTAAGTGTAATTCTTGTGTTGTAGAAGCGTATTTATTTAGTCCAATTATATCGCCTTAACTACTTTGTCTTTGTAGGTCTGCCAATGCGGTTAGGTTCTTCTCAGTGGTCAACAGTGCGGTCTCCTAATGCAAACCTTTGGCCAGGTTTGGGACTGTTCTGTGATTCAGTGTTGTTACTAAACCCGATTACAGACATTTCCCCTAGTCCTTACATAATGCACATAGGGTAAAAGGGTCTCAATTGGACAAATGCCGGTCGCATCTTCCAGGTCATAATATCCAATCAACAGCAGAGGAAGGATGTGGTATAGATAGCGGTTTTGGTGACAATATATTCGGTGTTAATTATAGGCAATGTACGAATGTGGCCGGATGTCCCTAAATGAATATAGCTGATTGAACTCGGGCTTTGTGATGTAGTAGCTGAGATTACGATTATTAGTTCCGTGGGGATAGCTTGGAATCCATTTTCGAGGTTAACACTGCCCTATTTGATCGATATGTTGAGCACATACAGAATTAATTACGACGTGCTGTTGAACAAACTCGACTGTAATGTTCTTGTTTTGTGTGGGCGGGAGTTCGCTCACTAATCTATACAGATACATGGACTCATTTAAAGCGACATGAAAAAAATAAAAAATCTATTTATAGAGTTACACATGATCAACATGTAATCCTCGATTTAACCCAAAACTGTCTACAAAACTAAACCAAATTTTTTGTATTTCAAGAGTATTTAATTATAAAAATTGAGCTTTTTAAAGAAGTAGAAATACAAAAAGTGCTTATCTAAAAAACTATGATTAACTTATGATTAAAGTCTTGCTTCTAACATTAATTTTCTTGAATTTAAATATCTGCATCTTCTTGGTTTTCCATTACATAAAAACGCATTTACTTTTTTTGTCATCATGGCTTGTATTGTATCAAAAGCAATCGAAAATTTTCTTGGCACAATGAAATAAATATGATCTCAAAATGTGCATTTTGTCGGCTAAGACAGAATACTTATTTAAAACAATACAAAAAAGAAACAAACTGATTTTCAATTTTGTATTTCAGATGCAATTAATTTAAGGAATAAGCTTTTCATGAAACGAAAGTCACCAAAAATGTAAATTATTTTTTTTATAGCTTATATTGCTAGACGATAATATGGTTTATATTCTATTATTACTGTACTTTGTTTTACAGTTTTCTTGCTGTTTCTTGGTTTGCCATTGTTAGTAATTTCCAATTGAAACAGTTTTAAATAAATATTTTTATAACTGATTTGGTTTCTTTTGTTGCTAAATTATCTTAGAGAAGTAATAAATCAGTTAAAGCTATTACACTGGCACTATGTGTGATTATTTCTTTGTTGGTATTTGAGTATTTGGCGAAAAGCCAGGTTAAGTGAGTCGGCATCATCAGTCGACCACCGCTATGCCGCAAATCGTTTAGATTTCCGCCTAGCAAAGCCATAATCGCATTCAACCGCCTCCGAAACCGAATCTGATATTATATAGCAAAAGCTTTAGAACGTATTTGCAGGCAGTTATTTTTCTCGTGTGCCTCTCAATTTCCTTGCACTTTATCGAACTGTAATTGACTGGCAGCTAGTGAAAAGAAATCCAATCGTCTTTGATAAAAAGTTTAAACCTCGATTAGGAGAATTACATCAACGTTGTGGTAAAAATTTAAATCTATTGACAATGTCCGGACTGTGTTTATTTGGGAAACAGTTTTAATCTAAAGAGAAGCCATGCGTTATAATGCCTTCACCAAACAGTTGAGTAAACTGTAAACGCGGACACTCGGTTTGTGTAAGTAGTGAACGCAAAACACAAATTTTTGGTGGACTATGCCTTAATATTTTAGATGTTAGAAGTAATGTTGTAGATAGACTGATTAAATTTTTATGCAGTTCTCGTTGCAACACCCTTTCTGACAAAGCTGTACAAATTGAAGCTTCAATGCAGAGCTTCATTTAATTTTCACTTCTAGATCCTTGACAAAACATTAATAAGATCCGCCATTATCCGGCATAAAATTTAAATCGGGAAATCTCATTCAATTTATTAAAGCAGTGAAAGAAATCCAGCATTGATTAAATATGCAAATCAAGTCTGTTTACAATTCCGGAGCATTTGTAGAATGCCAAGCGCGAATAACTAGGTTGTTATCAGAGTGTTGGGGATCATGTTGGTGTGAGAAGAGCAGAGATTTTATTAGCTTGTCTGTACAAAGAAATGTGCGATTTTCCCGTCTTTTATATTAAAATGTTTTTGAGGGACTGAGACACAATAAATTTTATTGCTTTATTATTCTTCACCCTCATTCGCTAATGTCTCATTTCCACCAACCCTTCTCAAAATTATTACTCCTGCAATTCTATCAAATTTCAAAAATCTCTCTCAAACCGTATCTTCATCGAACATGTAATAAATAAATAACGACATATTAAATTTAAAACATGTTTTCAAGCTACTTTGTTGGTTAGTATGGGGTTTAACAGAGGGTTGTAGGTTTTCTCTGGAGGCGGTCGGAAAAGTAATGTAAAATGACAGATCCCATTATTTACTGAAAAACAACAACGGCAAAGTAGCAAACCCTGTAAGAAAAGAAAAGGAAAGTGATGTTATCTGGCCCCTTAAAATGCATCTCCCTCTTATGACGCTATTTATTACCTGGCCAACTTTTGCGTACAGGTGGGGCGGGATACAAACTCTACAAAAAACAACTTTTGTGTTAAAGAGACAAAATTTATTTTGTAAATTTTCTCAGCAAAAAATCGCACTGACATTGTCACGTATTCTCTCTTCTCTTCTAAATTATTATTTCGAAGTGGATTAAGAGGATTCAGAAATTGGTAATTAAAGACGTACCTCAACTAATCGATAGTTTGATTTCCCAACGTTCCAGATTTCAACAGATTACCGAACACTAAAGTACTTAAATAATTGCTCGTTTTGCCATTAATTACTCAGAGCTTTCTTTTCAAGTTAGTGAATTTTATGAATTATATTTTTATGTATATTTTGTCATATTGATTATCTATTTGATGAAGGATCATAAAATTCAAATTTCTACAGGAAAATAAATTTTTATTACTAACACCAAGTTGTTTTCAATAGTATAATATGTTATCACAATTTCAGAAATTCAGAAGAAAGCTCATAAAAAATTTAAGATTAGAAATGATTACTCTTAAAATAGAAATAGAAAACTGTAATGCACTGTAAAAAAAAATAAAACAATTCCTAGATAGAAAACACCAATTTAGATCAATTTTAGAGCAATAAGGTTGTAAGCCTTAAGGTGTATTGACCTTTTACGTTATAACTGATATAAAAATAATAGAAGGTTTAAGACTTGGCGAAAAGGTTATATTAAAAAATAATTTCGATATAAAGGTCCTTAATGATATATTATTTGAAAAACCCTAAATAACAACAAGAGCAGTAAGCATAACTTTTCGTAATCAAAAACGCAGCTTCTTGTAAAAACTGGGATCGAAGCCCGTACTTACCGTCCTAAAGCCCGAGATTACCGTTTTTATGGTAACTATTCGGCTCACTAATTTGGTTAATTAGTTTGGCTCACTAAGTGAGTCCTACTTTTAAATTTTAAGTCGAAAACTTTACTGACAAAATATAAACAAACGCCATGATTTTTATAGCTTTTAGCTGTTTAATAGTTACAGCTAGATACTTCAATGCTGTTTGGTATCCATTCCGCAAATTTGGCTGTTATCTAAATGTATTCGAAAATTTTTCTCAATAGTCTCTACTTTTTTTGATGCAGTAGAAACAGAACACAATTCTGCGTAGTTGCACAACTTTAGAAATAAAAATCAAAACAGTTTCAAACTTCTTGTTGGATCTTCTTGATGTGTCGAATGAAACGTAAAACACTCTAGACTTTTACGTACATTACGTTAAAAGTCCTACAATTTAACGTGATAATACACAAGAAACATGAGCTTTAAACTTTTTGAAAAATATGCTCAAGCCTCTACCAAAAATATAAAATTCTTAAAATTTCAGAAACAGAATGGTAGAATGGTAAATCTATTATAAAAATCGTTAAAGACATAACTGATACAACAAACGGCACAAAGAATGACGAATTTTCTGAAGCCTGTTGCTACCAGAACAAAAACCTAAAATTAAGGGTAAAACCTGTGTAAATTCTGAAGCCACAAAGCAACCCAAATCTAAACAAAGTTAAAGATCAATTAAAGACCGACATTAAAGTTTTAATGTTAACAAAAATGTAGACTTATACAGTATGTCCCCAGATTTGACATTAAATGGGGCAAAAATTTCTTATTTTTGCTTTCTTAGAAAATTTCATTCTTGTTGATTTGCCCTGCTTGTTTTCAAACCTCCAAAGCACAAATTACTTTTTAGTTAGCTCGAACGGTTTTTGAGATATTATTTTATTGCTTGAAAATATTCAAATTAGGCACAAGTTTTATTTAATAAATTTAAGAAATGGTAAAATAAAATAAAATTTTCAAAAAGCTAAACTACTAATTTTCTATTCAAATAATGCTCCTTTTTTCTGCAAAAATATCAATGCAAGCTCTAAATTCATTAAAACTGCGCCTTATTTATACAAAATTTGATTTAAAAAACTTTACAGATAAATCTCTATTATTGTAAGATCAGGACTTTTTGGTGGCAATAAAATGCTACCATTTTTCCCTATCCAGTTATTATGGAACTCTGTATTAAACCACTGGCGAATAATGCCGGCCTAACTAGCAGGGCACCCATCGTGCTGGAGCAACATTTCCATTCAAAATCAAACCTAGCTTCAGAATTCAAAGTAAATTATGTATACGTTGTTATTACCCAGAATACCTGGGTAATTCACTGGTAAAATTTTTATCGTTCTATCTTTACTAATAGCAAAAATAAATTGAAAAATTCTAATTCCAAACAAAGATCCACACGTTTGGCTTTATCGCCATTTACTGAAGTTTGTATAATTGTAAATTATTGCGGTAAAATGACAAAATTTTGTTCTCGTTGAAAATTCCATCTAAATGAGATTTACTTATCTTAGATTGTATTGCCCTTCTTCTTAAACACAACCTTAGAGCTTCTCTGCGGAATGAACGGAAATAACTGGAGCATCATCGTCTTTATTGAACAACTTCTTTTACTACTTAATGTTTAAAACCGAGCCCGCTTTAAGGAATTAGTCACCAAGTTTTTTACACCGGAATTTGAAATGGTAACTTTCAGGTATTTTTAGTTGAATTTTCTGACAACATCTCCGTTGCAAATTTTCCCAGTTTTGTAACATTAAATTAGAGAAATTTTTGTTGTTGTAAAGTCAACATTGTAGCGTAAATACTGTCCAAATTAGCGAAAATGTAATTTGCATTTCTACTAATATAATGGATTCGTCAGTCATCTGCTGTCAGTGGTAAGTATTTTTCAATGAAATCCGCCTACAAGAATTACTAAAAATAACCAAGTAAAAATTTTTGAAGAAAAATGATATTATCTTAAGAACCGTTCCAGTTAAATAAAATAGCTCTTAATGCAATAAGTTGCAAAAAAAGAGTCTTTTAAGCACGCGACGCAAATCCTGCACGTCAAGAACTTAAAAGACATCGATTTTGCAACGTATTGCATTCAAGATTTTTGCTACAGCGATTTATAACAGATTTTTCTTCCAAAAACAATGATCTCACTCGAACATTAATATTTTACAGTAGGCAGACGGCAGATTGCTACGGATGTACATTTCGTTGTTTACTGTTTTTATAAAATTACAGATTGTCAACTTGGGTTCTGTATTTAAGTTCTGTGATAAACGAACACAAAAATAAACGATTCTGAATTTGATTCTGACATTGAAAATGCTGGGAAAGCTGCACTAGCCACGCTAGTGCCCGAAAAATCTAAGAAAATTTATAAGGAAACATGCAGGAAACTTGGTAGTTGGTGTGAGGAAAAAATGTAACAAGTATTGACAAATAGGTACTTTTGGCTTATTTTAGGAGTACTTTATGGAGTACCTACTTAACGCTAAAAACCATGATATATTTTAACAAGAATGTAAGATATCAAAAAATTTACAAACTTGATTGTATTTCTAGAAAAAAGAAATGCCAGTGGGTACAGCGCTAAAAAATCCAAAATATTCACCAAGCAAGAGATAGAACGTTTCATGAAAACGACTGATGACAAATTCTGTTTATTCGCAAACGTTGTGTTAATTACTGAGATTTTTGGCGCGTTACGCAAAGAGGACATTACGTTTTTGAAGGTAGAAGATATAGAAGATTGTACAAGTTTTATTAAAGTGAAGATACCGAACTTTCCGCAAATACGCACAGCTCCAACCTCCTCATACTGAACATTAGAGATTCTTTTTAAGCTATAGAAATTCCAGATGCTGTACCCTGCCCGTTGGTATAAATACTATTGGAGCTATGCCTAAAAACTTGCAGAATGTCTCGGCTTTCTAATTTCAAAAGAATATATCGAGCACTGCTTTCGCCGTTGTTCAGCAACACTCTTAGCAGATTCAGGAGCAGATATTACATTACTCAAAAGACATGTAGGATGGCGATCGAGTTCTGTTGCGGACAGTTACATAGAAAACTCTGTTGAAAACAAAAATGCAATTTCGGTGAAAATTATGGGAAAAGAAGAAACTGTATAAAGAAAAAAAGAATCTGTGACGAATATAGCAAATTTGAAGTGGCGTCTACAAGTACCGTTTCCACTTGTATTAAAGTTCAGGAAAGAATTCTGAAATCTTTAAGTGGTCAATTTAGTCACTTAAGTAGTTTACTTTTTATGTTTATAATAAATAAATAAAATAAATTTTATTTTTTATTTTTGAGCACTAGTGCTTAGAAGTATGTCACTTTTACGCACTAGTGCGTAAAAGTATGCCATTTAGCAATCAGAATAACAATCAAAAACTCACTGTTATAAAACAATGTAACAAAAAGTAATTTGTGTTTTGGGGGTTTAAAAACAAGAGTGAAATTTTCTAAGAAATCAAAAATAAAAAATTTTTTCCTCTTTTAAAGTCGATCCGGGGACTACTGTATAATGTTTATTAAACTTGAAGGTAATCTGGACTCAGTATATAGCCAAATCGGAGAGACATTCAGTTATTAGCAGGTATTATAGAATTCTATTATCCAAGTTTTCGGCCGTACGCTATCATCTAACCTGAACTTTGTTTCACTACCCTCGGATCGTGTAATTATTGTTGAAATCTCTCATATCCTGGCTAGATCCTGATTCTATTGTAATCGTGAACGTTCTAGGTCACGTCCTTAACATCACCAAAAATAATATTCCTGGTAGTTGAGCTAGATCGATTTATTTAAAGACAAGAGAACGTTAGTGAAAAATTAAATTTTATTGCCTCGTCGTTTAGATAATGGCGGTATTTCTCTTTATTATCGTGAATAAAATATAAGAGAGCGTGATTCGGTTGTAGTGAAATAGAGTGCGGATATATCCAGTGCTAATTACCTAAATTGCTCTGGTGCTTCAAGTTAATTTTGACATAGACAATAAAGAATACATAAAGTTTCATCACATTCTGCAGTCGGCGTTTTCTTGGTGACAGCTATAAAGTTAATTCCACACAAAGCTTTACATTTGGTCCGTCTCTAAAGAACGAAAGTCTAAACTATAAAACGTCGGATAATTAAATCACATTTCCATTTTGCCCGAGAACGCAGTAAATGTGACAGAGAATAATGATAAAATAATTTTATTTTCTTCTTTGGAAACTCTCTCACTGCGAACTTTTTCAAGGTTGCTACACCCTTTCTGAACTCGCCAGGATACGTAATTTTGTCAAATGCAATTTAATTCCGCTGTCAAAAGTGAAAATCCGTTTAACGTTTTTTCACTCTTAATTGGAACATTCAAAAGATAATTTTTTATTGTTCTCAGAAAACATTAGGTTAATTACTACACGATATATCAATATTTGAGATAAAACGTCATGATCCTAAATACATACATTACTGAAAACCTGTATGAAAATTAAGTTTTCTGATTGGCCGGACACCAACCCTAAACCAAATTTCCTTACCCTAAAACAATTATTATTATGACAGAGTTGTGTTAATCCGCCTTTGGCATCAGTCAAAGTGGACCGTTCTGATTAGACAGGCGGTAATAAGGTTTAGCGCGACATACCTTAACCACAAATCCTCATAGATCCAAGGCAAACATTGCCATCATCTAGTTTCATGTTTATGTTATTAGTACATATGTGTACCTCTCGATTTGATAAACCGGATTTGGTGCACACCTCCTACGAGTCGATTTTCCTCCGACATAACCACTTAGGTGCATTAGATTAGCTATGGGCCCCGCAGCGACTTCCGATTAATATTGCTCGCTTTAGGTCACAGGATGCTAAGTTTGCTGATGTGTTTATAGCATGAGATGGATATGATTAAGTTTGGACTAGACGAGAAACATTGCTTTGATAAATGCAGCTATTGTAGCAACGGAAATAGGGAGACTAAAGGCACACTCAAACTTCGCCGGATGATCTAACACCACGTCCGAAGAGAGTAATTGCTAATAGTGACTCTGAGGCGAAATTATCGTGGCCATCTCTACCGGATATTAATGCCGTCTAAAAGTGACGCAACTCACCACCAAATATATTGGTCTCATTACGCCCAAAAATCACTTTTTTATCAAAATAACAAATCTGTATGAGTTGACAATGTTGCAATGTTTACATAAATTTATAAAATAAGTGTTAAGATATAACAAATGTCTATGCAAGCTCTACGTTTTAATATTTATTGCAATTAAATATGTTACTTTTGAACTGTAGCTTTATGGCGTAATTATCATTGCTACTTCTACTAGAAATTGTCATTCAAAAGTAACCAAACTCATTACTTTTAGGTTTAATATTTGTACAATATGTTTAAAAAAATTATCTTCTACAAGATTATGACTTCCTTTTTTTCATATAATTTTTATTAGAAATAAGGATTTTACAGTCTTCAAGCCACATTTTTTTTATCAAATGATATATACAGTATTTCACATCAAATCGGCCTACCAAATACTGTCACATTGCGATTTTTTTAAAGTTTTCAATTTTCCAAGTAAGTATCGATATTTTCAGTAAGTATCGATACTTACAGAAGGTATCGATACCTGGTCCGGTATCGTACACCGATACCAACAGCAATCAGGTATCGAAGTATCGATACTTCCGATTCTTCAATACCTCCGATACTTTGATACCTCCGATACCTCGATACCTCCGATACTTCGATAACTCCGATACTTCGATACCTCCGATACCTCGATACTTCCGATACCTCGATACTTTCGATACCTCCGATATTTCGATACCTTGATAAAGCGTGGCTATAAATGAATATTTTATTCAGAGTGCTTTAGATGTTGGAAACACAAGCTATTTTGATAAAAACAAACGAATTCACAAGCTATTTGATGCGATATTTATTTATCGTCACCCGATACTTCCGATACCTCGATACTTCTGATACCTCGATACTTTGGCAAGTATCGATACTTTGCAGGTATCGATACCCGATACCTAAAAACAGGTATCGCTCAGCCCTAGTAATAGCTAGTTTTTAAGAAAAGATGAGATAAACTCTTAGAAGACTCACCTTGTATTGTTTTTATTAGAGTCTTTGATTATTTTATTTTAATAATGTTTTTTAGTTCATCAAATCTCAGTAACTTTTAATTTTGTCTATTTTTGTTATTTCATCGTTCTTCCTTCTCGCGATAATTTATTTAATACTTTTTCGAAATATTATGTCAATTTTTTTATTACTTCTTTTTTCCTACTAGTTACCCACATTTATTCTAAAAAATAGTGTTTTTTACTGGTATCCTTGTTTAATCTGCTTGCATGTTTAATTAAAAGTCTTTGTTATCAATTTGTTTTTGTATTGGTGCTACTCTTTTGCCCTTTTTTTACTACAATTTGTTTGTTGCTGGCTTGTTTTACATTTTTGTTTTTTATTTATTTTTTAAACTTCTGTTAAACTCTTGTAAAGTGCTTACTTTTATGTTGTTTTATTGAATTTTCTTGAGTATTTTGTTATTTCGGTTAGTAATGCCTGTTTATCTTTTTATTAATTTTATTCTTTAATAAATACTTTTTTGTTTTTCGCTTTTATGATAATAAAAATCACTTTGGCTTATAGCCATTTTGTCCGTTGTCATCTACGTTATCTTATATATTTTTTGTACCTCCTAATTGCAAAAATCTTCCATTAATAAGTCTTTCTATTAGTTCATTGGTGTAAACTTTTTTTTCTCTCATTGGTTTATACATTTCTTTCCTCGCAATTTTAGCATTGCAGCACAGTAGAGATAAATTAGTTAGGAGAGCTGATTAAAACTAAAAACTTGACGAAAAGCTAGCATCTTTTCAAGTTAAACATGTAAGATGGAGCCACTAATTTTTAAATTTACTATAGGCAATTAATAATACACAATTTAAATCTAAAAGGCTATAACTGTAAATAATATAATACATAACGGAAAGACAAGAGTCAGATTAATAGTACATTATACACCAAGGTAGAGAAAACACTTTATATAGCCGAGCGGGTTTAGTGCCCAAGATGCGTAGCATCGAGGGCAATAATAGATGCGAGGCTATAATAGTTTTCTCTACCGTGGATTATATATGATTTTTTTCACTACTAGCACATTAATTTATTAATTGTCATATAAAAATATAACCTCATTTAACGAGCACACATCCAGACTAAACATAACGTGTCTTTATTTATTGTCGAAAAGTAAATTTGATGAAAATAAAAACGATTGATATTTAACTACTTACGTTTTTCCACTTCGGAAATTTAACTTCACAGATAAAAACCGAAAAGGACGTTATTGTAAGCATCTTTTATGTAAGCAACTATTTATGTACTGAAAAACAAAAAAGCGTAAATTTTCCATCAACTGAAATCTTCAGAACCCCTAGTTCAGGATTTAAGTTGACAGCCCCCGCTTTCCTGGTCGGAAACTTGAACAATGAAATTTGCAACAACACATATGGTCAAATTAACTATACATAGGGCTCCACACTTGACGTGTAACCTTATGAAAGCCCATTTTCATTATGTACAACTTTAATAGCAGTTATTTTTATTAATTCTGCATAAATTAAAAGTAAATATTCTGTTCTTGTGTTTGAGGTTATGTTATTTACAACTTTATTTACTTACCAATTTTCAAAGAATTTTCCATTTCGTCACACTACAAAGTGTTTTTTACAATAAGACAAGACCAAAATATATGTATAAAGCTGTAAAAAATTACAATCAACGGATTTGATCACTGGTTGGTTGAAGCATGACTACCTACCTTTTTCAATTTTCTTGGATTAAAAATATTTCATTATTAAAACATCAACGTTTTAATTATGCGTTTATTCTGCTTTTTAACGTTTGGCATAGATTTTATCAAGATTATTATGATCTATCAGACACACACTTGACAATTGAGAAGATATTTCGCGCAAGCGCACCATTTTGTTTTGGCAGATTAGAGATGAGGTGCGGTGTTAAACAAACTTGCCTTGAAATCACAAATATTAAATAAACTGTTTATTGGGTATTTCTAGTGCACCTAATTTCGGACATTATTTTTTCCGTCAACACTTATATCTATCGTTTATAAAAATTGCGAAGATATTCGCATCAGGCAACACAGTTAAATGTCGGTATCCACTCAACTCTAGCACTTTATCTCCCTTGGTTTATAATCATTATTGACTACTAGGAGAGAAAAACAACTTCACACCCTCTCGACAAACTAAATAATGATGTCTTCTGAGACTAGTAGTAAAAAAAATAATTTTAATCTTGGTGTGACCTTTGTCTTTCGATTATATATTCAAACTGTGTATTACTAGTTGCCTACAGTAAATCTAAAAATTAGTAGCTCCATCTTACATCTTTAACTTGAAGAGATGCTAGTTTTGTAACAAGTTGTCAGTTTTTATGAGCTGCCCATACTGATTCATTTCTATACTGTGATTGCAGTCTCTTAATACAACTTTCATACTGTATTTAAGTATCTTTTCATATTTGTCATCCAACTTTTTGTAAAACTTTTCTTTCGTTTAAATGTTTTTTTTTGTCTGTGGAATCATGCAATTAATTATGCTGATTTTTTGGTATTTTTTTTTTAGTTTGAAGTAACACATTCTGTCATTGATTGCATTGTAATTTACTAAAATGGGTCTCAACTTTTTCTCACCAAGAAACCTGTACCTAGTCTCCTTTTCGCGTTTTCACTATTAAAAAAATGTATTTGTCCAATATACGTAATCTTCAATTTTAATACAGTTTGGCTTTGTTTCTTGTGATGCTATTAAGTCTACTTTGAATTGTTTTATTTTCTTAATATTTTTTTTTGATTGTTTTGTTTGTTTAAAGTCTTCTTTACCTTCTACTTTTTTTAATTCTATATCGTCTTGTTTTCCGCTCCAATTTTGTCCACCTTTTTTTAGTTACTTCTTTGTTTGTCTTTACTAGTATTTGTTAGTTTATAGATTATCAGTGATAACTGTTTATCTATTTTTAGTTTTTCTCTTCGATAATTAATTTTTAAAAACCGATTTTAACTTTTTTAAAACTGTTTTTTTTCTGCTAATTTTTTAATAGTTCTCTTTTATCAATTTTTTTTGTTAATATAACTTGTTACCTAAATTTTTTAATGTTTTACTTGTCGCAGTTAATATTAATAATTTATTACTATAATAGTTTGTCTATAAATGCGTGAATTTTATAATTTAACTTACAAACTAGTTTATGAAGATTTTAGTAGTGGACGGTTGTAAAGAGAAGTGTTCTCCAATCGACCAGCTGGACCGTTAAAAAAACCTTAGTGTTTATTTTTCCTTTAGCGCCCAAAAACCCAAAAAGTTAATTTTTTCTACTGCACTATACACTACCTACAAGTTTGTGTAGACAAACTATACTCGCAAATATTCCTGATTTGTCTCAAAAATATCGGTCTGAGTAAGCAATGTAGCAATGTTTTTCTTAATTTCTAGTGTTGAGATATAACAAAATTTATATAGATGCAGTATGATTTAATATTTGCTAGAATTCTAAAACTTTAAATGGGTTATATTTAAAGTGCAGTTTTTCAACTGCCTAGAGCTTTAGATTCCATTAGTATCTAGTCCTTCCTGTATACAGTTCCCATGCGGTTAGCTCAACAAATCCATCTAGAAATTTCCACATGAATATAATCAGAATTTCGCTAAACCAAACAATAGCCATGAAACCCCAAACTTTTCCGATAATTGGCAGTTATTTAGCGAAACTTGCTCAGTATTTCCAGTCAATGCCTGCGGAGTGGACGAAGCTCTTCGCCGTCGGACGGCCTCTCTTCTGTAAACACAGAGAGCAGCTAATTAAGTCCAATCAGGCTCGGTCCATCAGATCCATTAGCCACCCCTTCGTGTTTGTGCACGAACTCCGATGCTAATTGAGCACCGTCCACGCTGAAATATCCATTTGTAAACGGCACAACCGCTACACAATATTCCTATTTCACTCTAAAATTGCAAATAAACTGCAAGTACATTGTTTCAATGTTACTGCTAGAACCTCAAAATGCTTCATGTTCGATCAACGCAATTTCTCTTTAAATAAAAGTGCCCAACTGAGATAATAACTTTTCGAAGTTAATAAGGGCCAGCAAGGGTTGCAACATAACGTAAATACGAGTTGACTGCTACATATGTCGGTGGTACCTAGTGGGAGTTGGCGTTTTCCCCCATTCCCCATCAAACAAGTCTCATCTAATCCCGGACAAGCGAAAGCTTTGGGGATTTTCGGAAATTCTTCAACATAAAGCTCTCGCACGGCTCTACTTTAATAGGACCGGCTCTGTCGCGACTGGATATAAAAGCCTCGTTTAAATTACGATCAGCTGTAAGTGATTCTGTCGATATAAAAACCTAAATACAGATGTTATGGCTATCATAAAGACAAAAGGGATTTCGAAACTCGGATTTAAATTAATTGATAGAGACACATTAATTGGTCAGAATAATAAGGGTCTTAACATTTCCCTTCGCACTTAATTCGATTATGGCCTCGTAAATTTGACGGATTCTATCAGCGAACTTGCAACGTTTGCTATAAATCCGAGAACATCATAGCATTAACTCGACTCGGCCTGAAAATCATTAAAAGATACTTCAGTTACTGCAAAACAGATTTGACAGCTTTAAACGAGTGAAAAGTCGCAGAAAAAAACAGGTGAAATTATTCACAATATTTTGCTTAAATCTTTTTAAATTTTACATTTTTGTTGGTAATATTTAGAGTCCATAAATAATTTATGTTGCTATTAAGGTTAAGTAATTGACAATCCCAAGACAGATTCAAAAATAATTTATTCACGCCTAGCGTGCAAAATGGACCGTTTTGTTTGTGCTTGTGGTCGCCAAATAATTTCTTTAGATTTTTATAAATATTCTGATTTTTTAAGATTTATTATAAAAATGAGGAAATCATTTGAAATGAAATATTGGCCATATTAATGCGCCAGTCTTCTTCAATTAATGTCTCGACATGGTTAACATAGGCTCAGTGCAAAAGTTTTTAAAACAAGCACATTAATTCAATGGACAGTTGTAAAGACAAATTCCAAAATTGTGGATAAAAATTATATCAAAATGCACTCCAGAAAATTAGTTAAATTATATCAAACATTGCCAGAAATTAATTCAGCGTGATTGGAAAAAATAAATGGATACCTACACTGTACACAACATTTCTCCAATTATAATATTTTTAGCAGACTCTGACTCATTGATGACTAATGACGCCTGAGATCCAATTTATTAATTTTTTAATAAAGATTACATTATTATTTTTTTTTTCTGCTAGTTTGCTTAACGATTTGACGTGGTTTGACTTAGACAAGTTACATTAAATTTCAAGAACCGTTTTTAAACCAGGAAGCACTAAAGTCTGTTTATGTAGCTAAAAAATTAAAATGTCAAACTTCTGTCAGTTCTTTTGGGCGTGAATGCAGTATATATCATAATAAAATGTCTCCTTGTCTGACTAAAAGAAATATTGAACGTTTACATTGTACTAACGATTTATAAAACCAGAAATCCAGAAACATTTTATAACTTATCGCGTATAATAAAATGTAGCTTTTATCCGAGCCGCTAGGTAATACAGCATATAATAAATTTCAAATAAAAATTGCGAAAAATAAATTTAGTGTTAGAGAGTCGATTTATAAAATATTTAATCACAGCAGTTGTCCATTTGTTTCAATGAACTAACCAATACATAAAAATAATTTACATTTGAACAATTTTGTTGATAAAAGTATTTTTTTTATCTAGATTTATTATTTGCTCACTGACTAGAATAAATTTACATCAAACAAAATAAAAATAAATATAACTAAATAATTTTATAAAACAAAATTTACATTGATGTTAACAAACATAATTTTCCCAGTGTAATATTTGTAAAAATTCAGCCCTAATACAACTCATTTAATTAGCGCTCTTTTAATTAAACATGATTATTATAAATAACCAGCAGGGGTTGAAGTGACTCAATTACAAGTAATGTACTATTTGTAAAAATTTTTTTTAAATAATTGTAATTGTAAATATCTGTCACTTTAATTATTTTTTGCATTTCAATAGTTTAAGTCAATCCGTATCAGTTCTTATAACTTATCTCTTTAATGGGGTAATACTACTACTCACTACTTTATCTTCATCATTCGAAAATTTTCACTATTTTGTTTATTATCAATTGTTTAAGGGAAAAATAGGTGAGATAAGAGGAGTACTAGTTACTATATAGTAACTTAATGTACCTTCAACACTTGTGAGACAGTTAGGGCAAAAGATACTAAGACTAGATATAGAAAATTAACATTGCGTCGAGTCTTTTTCTAGCAAATGTTTCTGCTATTTTAAATAATTTACAAAATGTAAATACTACAAAATAGTTATTTACAGTAAGAGTGAGGAAGGTGAAGCTTTCGTTCACGCGAATTGCAAGTTCGTCCACGAAGCGAAGCTGAGTGGACGATGCAATTCAACTGAACGAAAGCGACCTTACTCTCGAGTGCTGTATTTGGTTTTGTTCGATACCTCTTTAGAAAATCTATAACTTACGAAAATTGATTGAAATTATTTGCGAAAAAATTGTCAAGAAAACAAACAACAAACAAATTAAACAATTGCTACAATTTCATTGAACTGATTGTGACTGTGAGTAACTTTTGTGCTATTATTCTATTGAAAATGAATAATGAAGATGAATTATTTGTCCCTGAGAACGTCCTGGAACAAGCAAATGCGGCTAAATATCAAATGTTGCCAGAAAAATCGAAATTCAATTATGCGTGAGTGAAAACGCATGAGCGAAAGTAGACGTAAGTGAAAGTGAAACCTTCACATGCTGGTAACTATGGCTACAGAGCTACTTTCTAAGAAAAGTAACTATTTAACAAAAGAATAATGTTTGCCACAAATCTAGACGTAAAATGTTTCAAAGTTGTTGTAAATGATTTTGTTTGTAAATATGGTTTATGAAGGTTTTTTCCTTTCCTTCTTGCAATGAACTAACCAAAAAATACAATAAGAAAGCATTACATAAACAATGTATTTAAAGAAAAATATTTATTTTGACCAAAAGCTTTTCAAAGCATTTCAGAATTTTTTTTTCAATTACATAGTACATTATGTAATAGATTATGTATTTATTCTTGCTTTAAATTAGTTCGTTTATTTTATTTTTTATGTAGCATTTGTTTTGTTTGAATTATAAACAATTGATTAACTATTATTTTGTTTTAGATTTTATAAGTGATTTATTTAAAAAAAATATATGTTTTTTTCTATATACGTAGTTTCCAACATATTTCAACAAACTTTGCTGCCATCTTGTCAAACACAACGTAGAGCTTTTCTACCAGACTATTACGACTTTCAGCTGTTTAGTTAAATTTAAATTTAGCATGTAATTTATGGTTTTATGTAGTAAATATGGCTTTTTTTTTCTGGAATGTCTTATGACATTATATTAGAACCAAAACGAAACAAAAACTACTACTTGTTTCTATAAAAAATCAAAATTTTTCTGAAAGAATTTTCATGTTACACGACCAAAACTATAATAATAACTGAAAGAATTTTAAATTAATAAAATACTAAGTTTAGATACATAATTTTATTTTTTTAGTGTCAAAAAAGTTTCTTGCTGAATACCTGACGAACATAGATTCCGAAAAATTTTATCTTGTCTATTTAAAAAATTTCGTGTTCCGCTTAGGCTAATAAAATCCTGAAATAAAATTTTTGAAAAGCATTTAAGTTCTTGTAATATTATAATTAAAATCTGCATATTAAATTGATTAAAAACAATATGCATTATTGCACTATACGACCGTCAGGAGAGACAACGTCCGCAAAAACAAACTTAACGGCCGATCCGCTTAAAGAAATTTTGCAGCCGCTTCAAAAACTGCGACTAATTGAACAAAAATAGCTTATTGTAGCATTCTATAGCGTAGTCAAATATCTTTTTGAATTCAGTTTTGTAATGGCAACTTAGTATCTATTGTAACTGCAAAAAAATTAATAATTGAACGTCTTTTTGCGTCTGCAAAACGCATCCAAAATAAACTAAAAACTCGTAAATCCAAATCGAGTCTCAATCTTGAAAACAATCACTCACAGCCTGAGGAATTTAAATGTTATTAGTCGGAAGACATGCATTGTAGTAAATCCACTTGTTTCAATAAAAAAGGATGTGAATGAAGGTCTCCGGTTAGGAAAAATGCGAAGTCGATATCGGAAAACAATTTTTCTTAAGCCGGCTTTCCCCATGATCCTTCCCCGCTAGTTAAACCATTAGACGGCTTCGGACACTTACCTGCAACAAAAAATTTTTTATTCAGCAATGAATTTACGTTTGCTGAGCAATTTAAGTAATCTTTTGAACTCGCTCGTAAATTACGTCTTTAGACTGCTGGTATTAGGACATAAATAACACTTTACCGAAGTGGTGTTGAGGTATTAGGTATAATGATGACACAGCTAATTAAAATATCGCAATTACAGAAATCCTCTTTCAGATCTTCCTACGCATGCGGCTTATTCTGATAGACTCATTATTTGGTGCTTGATATTCCGGCACTCTTCATTTTGACCTCATTTGCATTTATATTTAATAGAGGACTCTAATTCTTTTATTGTGGACACTTTTTTTGCATTCGGAAAGGAAAATAGGTTTCGAAATAAATTTTTTCAATTTCCAGTGTTCCATGACGATTTTGTGACAAAATTTTATTAAAAAATGATGTCTCAAAATAAAATTTTGGTAAATTTTATGCGCACTTCTTAAATGGTCAAAAAGTATAGTTATTTCCAGTATTAATAAACTTACTACTGTCGTCAACTGACAGCATTTTCGATTTTTTTGATTTATTTATTATATTTATTATATTTATAAATTATTTAACAATTTAATTTTTAAAAATTACCACTACCTGAAAGTGGAAATATGCAGATAGCAGCTCAGTAAATAAGTACGTAAAAAGCTAATTTGTAAGATTACTAGATTAAAATAAAATAATGCAAAACAATATGAAATATAAAATACATATATACAATGGAACTTCGATAAGTCGAACTAGTTTATAGCAAAATTCCTTGTTTTTTCGATAAGTCAAATCTCTCGATTACTCAAAATTTTTATGTCAAGTAACTGTCCCAGTTATTGAAATTTAACTGTAAAAATGTCTAGATATGTATATTGCAAAAGTAAAAATTTATTTTGAAGTTAAAAGAACATTGAAAATTAAAATAAATCAATATTTGATAAAAACAAAAATCAAATATTATTGGGTACCACTGCAGTTACCACAATGCGAAAATAAGTTGTGGTAAACAAAAACCGCAACTGTGGAGCGATTTGCTATATTTTGATAGAAATAGTCATTTCTTTAAAGAATTGGATAATTTAAAAAGTAAAAATTAAGTTTAAATAAAATTTAAAGACCAATCCGCAGACAACAAAAGTCAAAATTGATATTTTAACCAAAACAGAAACAACAAATTAGAGTAAACCTTATTTTTTTAGGAGCAATGCTCTAAAGCAAATTTAAAATAAGAAATATAAAAAAAAATATTGAAACAAATAAAAAATTGCGAAAATAGAAATTGAGGAAACATTTTGGTAGATGAAAGTTCTGCAATTTTTAGAATTACTTGTTCTCGTTCTCGAAAAACTCGTTAAAACTCGCCGGAATATTAAAACAGTAATTTATTAAATCTCAAGCAATTCTATCCCGTTTTAATCATCCTGTTAGTAAAAGTTCTAGTCAAATCAACTCTAGGAAAAATCGGAAAGAAGAAACTGTTACAGTAAAAAGAAAAAGTGAGTTTTATTTTAGAAAAAAAATTAAAAGTACATTTTAATAACGTAAGATGATTAAATAAAAAGGTTAATTTCAAAACTTTGTCGCAAAGAGTTTCAAAATATGTTCAAAATTATTTTACAGCGTATTCAAAATACGATGCTTATATAATCTTAAGATATTTTAATATTTTTACCAAAAATTTTACTCACACTTTTACTACGACCAGAAATAAAAAAAAGTAAAGTGCAATTTCAATTTTACATTCTATGGAGTAGAGTACTTCTCACAAAACTTTATAGTATAAAAATCCTTAATAGAACCATTCAAATTTTTAAAGACTTGAATGGCGCCTGCGTTTTAGTCTATTTCGTCAGGCTTTAACGCAAGTACAGCAATAAAACTTAACACAGCAATCAAAAATTACTCTGCTGACAAATCTGAAAGTCAAAAGACCAAAAATTAAAGTTAAAATAACTTACAATTCAAAAAACAAAAGTTTCAAAATACTAGAAAAATGTAAAAAAGATTTTCGGAGAAAAAGACAAACACACAGAAATTTTATAACGACCAATATCTAATCCAATTTCAGCAATAAAGTAAGAATAAAAATAAGAAGCTACGGTAAACCTTCTCCCAAAACTGTGTAAGGGCACAAAATGATAAGATATACAGTTTACAAAACGTACAAAACGTTTATAACTATGAGGGCGATACTATAAGAAATAAAAATAACAATAATAGTTTAGAGTCGAACGTGTACTCTTATCAATTGTCAGATAACATCAAACATTTGAATTAATTGTCAAATAGGTTTCCAGTTATTATTAGTCACACCAGGTGAGTGATTTTAATTCAAAGAGCGATCAAAAATTTATCACTGAACGGCACATTGTAAATGTAGAAATGACATTTTTTTGGTTTTTCCTAAAACTGTGACAAATTTAGGGTTGTTTTTAAATTAATAATTAACAATTAAATCAAAATAAAAAATGTATAATAATGAAAATTGTGTAAAAATATCGAAATGTAGAAATATTTTTAATCCTTACATTAATTCTACCGATGTGGTAAGTGATAAAAATAGATTAATTTTAATATTCACAGAGAGCAAATTAGTCAAAATTTTAGCATTTTCTTGTAACAGTCGATATACTAAGTGCTAATGGTTACAGGAAAACTATAAAAAACTAAATGTAGATAATATTGCAAACCGTGAAACTTACGTTGTAATTCTCAATATTTTTTTTTAAACAAACATTAATCATTTAAGCTTAGAAACAATTGATAAAAAATTAAGACAAAAATTTCTCAGTCGTAATTTTATGTAAAAGACGTATCATTTAAATAATATTTTTTGATTAGTTAGTATACAATTAATAAAATGTAAATAACTTGTACAACAAACTAGGAATCTTCTGAAACTTGCAGCTTCCAGAAAGACAAAACTACAATCTAGGTAACTTTTAACAGAACGTCAAAATTGTGTAAAAATTAAAAAAATATTTAGTAGAAATATGTTCTGTTCTGTACTAAATGATAAAAGTGGACTTATTTCAGCAACTGCGAAGGGCAAATTAACCGAAACTTTAACGACTTGATGTAATAACAGTTCATATACTATTTAACCATGGTAGTTGCAAGAAACAATATAGTTATTAACGCCATTAGGTCGATATGAAGCAAATAACGGACGCGGTTAAATGTTGTAAACCGAGGCGCCAGCCGAGGTTTATAATCAACCAAGTCTGTTATTTGCGTATCGGCCGTATGTCGTTCAATACTTTTCGTGATACCAAAGAGTCATTTAAGACAAATTATTAAAAATAAATACCAAAATATACAATAATATTTATTTTCAAACGATTGTTTATAAATCTCCTAAGCAACTACCTACCCTACCTTTTTATTTTAAATATTATTAAAGGTAGCTTTAAGGATTGTTTGTTACAATGTAAACAATACCTAACAACCAAGGATCCGTAAAGAGCTGCCGTAAAAACTAAATCACTATGGAAATACAAATAAAGAACCAATCAACAATTTTCATGTAAATAACGGTTGACATTGACAACGTACAACGCACTCTAAATCATCTCTTTTTTAATTAAAATTAATAAAATAAAAAAAATAAATAAAAAATAAATGCGGCCAAATTATTGAGGTATTACAAAAACTATTGTACAGTACACGTCTGTTAGGGCCTTTACTGCCTCGCCAGTATTATTCGACTCGCTCTTCGAGCTCGTCTCACAAAATTTCTGGCTCGGCCGTAAAGGCTACCCTAACAGACTTCAACTGTAAAATACTATTTTGATTGTTGATTGTTTGTGTCTTAGCAACTTATCGGCCGGCGGCCGTTATAATATAATAACGGCCGGAGTCCGTTAAAACCGGCTTTTCATTTGTCATATTACGTCTGTTAAAGCAAAATAACTATATGGTATTACGAAAGGAAAATAATAACAATAATATGACTTAAAAAATAAACAAAAACTAATTATTTAAAATTAAAAACATTTTTACTTATTCTAACATTCATAAAAAATATTTTCATGGCAGATTTATTATACAAAACTGCTAAATAATTAAATAAGTGGTTTGAACTTTTTAATATCCTTAATTAATTATGTTAGTTAAAGAGTTTGAAAAATACAGCTAAATAAAGCAAATCAAAAATTTTAATTAAATAAGTTTGTATCTAGGCTAATATTAAGCTAATTTCAAGTTAAAATACATACTATCGGTAATATCGCAAATTTTATTACTTTTCCGTGGCAACAACCAGTTACAATTTTATTTTATTTTAATTTCTCATAGAAATGGAGATATTACTGGTATTACTTCAACTTGAAATTGTTTTAAATACTTAAATATTATTTTTTAATATTTAAGTCTTTTTGCATTTTTTTAATTTTTTGAATAGCACGTTGCCAATATTAGAAAATTGAAAAGAATTTTTGTTTGATTTAAAGAACTCTGTAAGAATCTAATATAGCGTTTGTAAATATTAACAGTTTTTTAAGTCAAATTTAATTGTTGTTCTTACAATAACCTGTGTGATAGTTTTTAAAGGTTGTAAAAAAATTTGAAATCTTGTAGTTTTCAAATTCAAGTAACAAATTAGAAATGGTTTTCGTATATATTTTAGTAGAATAGAAATCGTTTTGCAAAAACTCAATAAAAATAGTATTTTATGAAACGAGAATTTAATAAAAGCTATTAAGACACGAGTATGAGAATTGCGACACAAACGTTAGCCAGTGTCGTAATAAATACAAGTGTCTTACTAGCAATTAAATGCGTACACTATTTTTTCTACGATGAGTTATAATAAAAAAAAAATAAAAGTTTATTTACAAAATTTACTAAACTTGAAACAAAACCGAACTGCAGAAAAGTCAATTTTAACACAAGTAAACAAATTAATCATTTTGATGAACTGTCATATTCTAAATAGTGCATTTATTAAACTGCAACTGTAGGATTCTTGACAGTTTTATAACAATATTGATGCTGTTGTTGAGGATGTTGAGAGAGCAATTACTTGAATTCAAAATTTTTGCTTTATGTTCACTCGTTTTTGTACTGATTCTTCTATATAACTTTCGGCCACTGTAGTAAACTTCCACACACCGTGGGGTTTTAGTGATGTAACATCACCACCAGCATCAACCAATATTGTCGCAGAACTGTGACAGAAACAGCGTCTGGTATAAAAATGCTAACCTTCTTGCCGTCTCTCCAATTTATGAATTGAGAGTAAAATTTTTCATAGGTTTTAGCAGATTTTGTCGGCAAGAAAGACTTTGTGGTGCATCTGGCTTGTTCTACAATCTCCAAAAGCGTAAGATTTTTTATTTCACAGTCATTTTCTTTTATACTAACTCGTTTTCTGTTGATCATAATTAAAAACTACTGCAACCTGTCACAATTTTAAATGTCAATGGAAATCTGATAAATATTTAAATTTTACTGTAGTAAGTATCGTTCTCATTAGTCAAAATTTGATCTTAATGAAAAACATGAAAACATTATTAAAGTACAGATAATTTGTAATTAATAACCCAAGTAGAGTATGGGAGCAGAAAATGGTTTATTTAACGCTTTTATAGTTCTTCGATCTATCAAGTGTCATTTATTTAAATCAAAATTGTTATATTGGTTTATATTTATATTGGCTTTGTTGCCAATATAAATTATTTAATACATAATTTGTAGACATAAATCAGGTAAAATTATAGTAATAAATTTAAACTAAATAGTGCTCTACAAAAAAAGTTTGTAACTGTTACTTTTTGATAAAGTGTCTTAAGTGCAATACCTTGTAGGTATAGTCCTTAGAAATAACTTATCAGAACTAACTGCATTATTAAAGTTCTATGAGTTGTGTAAGATGTTTTCGGTATCGAAGTTGTTTTCTTTTTCTCTCTAAACCATCAACTTTTCGCATCACCCATTCATATTTGATAGGCTTCTAGACAAATACGGATCTGTCTTTGGAGTTCTCGCATAGTTTTCCCCTCCTGTCCAATTTCCACTTTAAAGTCTTGGAGGCGTCTGTATCAATCTTATTTCGGTCAGAAGTCGGTATTATTTGTTAAAAGTAGGTGGAAATTCGTAGTTTTCCGTCTCAGATTCACTTTCAAAGTTTCGTCGTTCCGTCGCCAAAATAAATTTTTCTTATCTCGGTGTGGATCGATATGGGAGCCCTTTCGGATCGTATTATTCCGTTCGCCTTATTGCTTGTCACCCTAACATCATCAATATGACCAGCACTAAACCATATTGCGTTTCACAAACATGAAAAGGCCTTTTGATTGCGGTTCGTGCCCTTCATCGTACGACTTGTTCGTTTTATTGCGAGTTTTTCTGACCGAAATTTCGATATTAACGTGATTCGACAGCGAGCACAATTAAGAGAGAAATTTTGCGTCTTTGTGACCCAAACATGTGCACCTGAGTGGAAGTTTTGCGTAATGAAATTGCGTTTGGTGAAAAAAATTCCTTTCTATAAACAATTTCATTTGCTTTAAACTCGTAAAGAACGAGCAGGGAATTTGCTTCGTTTCATCAACATCTGAATATGAGCCATTGTAAAATGTTAACATCAACTAAATACGAAGAATATAAAAGCTTTACGCTTGGAAAATTTTAACACAGAGGTTTTAAGAGACTCTTTTACTGCCATTTTTGTAACGAACTGAAAAAAACTTTGAATATTGACATAGAAGGGTTTTGTGGTTAAAAGTTACAGACAAACCGGCTCCTAATTTTGATATTTGACAAAAAGGAGTATTTTGCTTACATCTGAAATTCTGGAATACTCAATTTTGTTCCATTCAAATCGCTATCCCGCTGGCGTATCCGAACAAATTGAATCCGCAGGAGCGTAACGACACTGAGAGAGAGCTACATTTGTTCTTTCCGATGAATGGAGTTAATTAATTAGCCAGTCTGAGCTTGTGACGTTCTCATTTCATTGCAGTCATGTTGCATGTAATCCGCTGAGAGTAAATCAAAACCCTTGTAGTATGTTACCAGTCAGACAAATAATCTCTTTGCTTAATAATTACTACATTCATAACTAGATGTCTACAAAAAGATATTTTTTTCTAATTATCTACATACATTTTCTGCTCCCACAACCAAATCAAAATATTCGTCTATTTTTACAACCACAAAAACACGATTATAAAGTCTCTTTTTTTTTAAATTGGATTTAAGAAGGTGAAGGAGATTATCAAGATACAGAATATCATAAACCTGATCAGCATAAAATAAAAAAACTCGAGATAAATGTGTGAAAAAGAAAGATAAGATAACAATAAGAAACATCTAAAAAAATTACGGTAATTTTTCGAAATGTCGAAAACACAATCAAAACATTCCAAGGGTTAGGTACTTACATACACTGGTAATACAAAATTATATACCTATAATTCTAAATCAATCAAAACACTTAATTTATTAATTGCTAATTTAAAATAGATTTTTAAGTTTAAATTAACTACCGTAATTTAATAAACTGCCAATCAATCACAACGTAAAATTATTAAACATTTAACACCCTCAAAATATAATATACTTTTTCGGAGTGGTAAAGCGTCATTAAGTCTTTTTTTTGCAAAGTGAAAATTCTTCTACGTGACAGTATAGTCAATTCAATACCTAGAAAACTTGCAACAATTAATTAATTAACACTAGTTGCAGTCTAATTAAAAAGCAAAATAAATATCAAATTTATAACATACATTATTTAATAATTATTAGATACAAAAACGAGCCATAATAGCAACTGAATAATACAATCAAAGCTGTAAAATCCTTTTAGTAAAACCAGTGTTTAATTATCAATACTTGAATTTTTTTTATTTAACAATACTACAACGTGTGTGCAAATACGAGATTCTCCTGATTCAATGAGTTGAATTAATAATATATCGTTTCTACATTATAGACGATAATAAATAAATAACTAGATAATCAAACAGTAATAACTACGATCGCCGTCACTTTAATTACTGTCGAGTTCCCCTCTAACTGCTCGGTCAATGTCTCTGCTTTCTTATAAAACCATAGGTCCCTCCAGATTATGTCCGGATATTTTGCGACTTTTGTCGACTCGTGCTTAGCGATGGCTCATTCTTCTCGATCGATCTACGAGCGTCTAATTAATAATAACTATTTACTCAATTTTTTTAAATGTTATTTTGCAATGTTCGTGAGAATACATTTGTTAAAATTGTATAATACTCAAGTTTTACAACTAGGTTACCAAATTAAGATCAAAATTTAAGTCGTAATCTAGATCTATTTTTTAACCCTTTTATAAGCTGTTATTTTATTTGTTATCCACGATTACATTAAACTTATCTTCATCAGCTGCGTTAATTTGTTTATTAGATTTTTTTTGACCAAATAATTTTTAACAAAGTACTGGTAAGTTTCTTCCATATTTGTATAATCCAATTTTTAATTATATACCCATGACTCAATTAAACTTAGTAGTGGTAAGTAATACCGCCTTTTTTTATAAAGATACAAATAAAAACTAGATCTAGATTAAATATGACATTTAAAAATGCGTTTTTTACGTGAAAAAATAGCAATATGACAATATTTGATGGGTATAAAGTAAAAAATAGAAAATATATACAACGAAGATGGTTCCTTTAGATGTAAATTTAATAATTTTGGTCTACATGCTTGAATTTTGTACTTCCGCTGGCTAAATTACATAATCCTTTTGCACAAATACAAATGACAATAAAAATAACAATCAATAATAGTAAACAATAATTAAAATTTTTTAGTCCGTACATATAGATTGTACAGATGTAATTGATTTGAAAAGTTGTATAGTTGCAAAAATCTAATTGCTTTTTTTTTGTTTTTCTAAAAACTTTGTTTTTAGTTTTAATCAAACCGAAACATAAACACATTCTTATAAATTATAGTCACTAATTAGTGAAGAATATTTTGAAATATTTTGAAAAATGCCTCAACTATAGTAATAAAGTACAGATTTGAAAAAATTAGATGTTGGAAACAAATTGCTTCAAAATCCCACATTATGCTATAACTCACGCGTTTTTGCAGGTAACCAACACCTAGTAGAAATAGATTTGGAACGAAAATAGCTTAGACTAAAACAATTTGATTTGGAAAAAGACAGCAATTATCATAAAGAAATCAACTGCGATTACTCAAAGCGATAAAAATGTAAATAAAGTAAGGTGACATTGGTATTAGAATTAATATTTAAAAAAACCTAGACAAATATATAAATAATTTATGCCTCATAATACGATAACAATAAATCAGTCAGAACAATGGCGATACAAATTCGAAAGACACAATTAGAAAATGGAAAACAACTCTGTCTCTCTGACTTTCCATGTGAGTTAGTTAGGTTTTTAAAAACAAACCCCTTGTATGTCCTGTTTACTTCGTACGGCGACAAAGCGGCACCAGTGGCAAATGTTAGGCACTAAAACCTAAAAAATTCTTTATTTTGTTAAATAATTGAAATACGTATAATACATTGTTTATTTTAATTTTTTACAAAGTTTGTATTCTAATTTATAAACACATTGTAAGCTTGTACACTTGTTTCTGTTATAAAAGTACAGTCTGTTTGTCTAAATAAGAATTATTTTATAAACATTAATTATAACAAACAAACAATATATTTGTGTAATTTGATAACGTATCTGCTTTTAAAAATGTAATATACATAACATATTAAAAAAGCAGATTTATTGATCACCTTTTAATCAGAGAAAAGTAAAAAATAAATAAAAAATATTTTTTAAATTTAAGCATTATTTTTAAACTATTATAATAAAGCACCGGTCTAGACAATTAAAACAGCTTTGATTTGATTTATCATTAGAGGTGAAATAACTAACTGTAAGAAAACTATTTGCTAATAAAAAAATACTTTCCTAAAGTTTGGAACACCCTTAAATAATTTTCTAAAACATATTTCACTTGCACTTTATTTTCATAAATCTATAACAACCTAAGACATCGTTTTCATTTAAATGCTCTGTATAATACTAAGCGATTTTTTTAGAAATTTTATATTATGAGTAGAGCGTGAGGTGTGTTTAAATTGAAGTCGACTTTTCGTTTGAGATTTGAAACGTCGTCTTGAAGTAGTAAAAAAGAATCAAATTCTGTCGCAACCATTAGTATATTGTAAGAGGAAATAAAGCTGTCTAAGATTTTATACTCTGAAACTTAAACTTCATATCTCCCTCTGTAATGATGCTTTTATTATGATTTGTTCTCGTAGAAAGATATGAAAGAAAAATATAATTCGATTCGAGTTTTTTATTGCATCTCGTGCGACTTAATAAGGCATAAAAGAGTAGTTATTCACGTTTGTGGCGGAGGTTTTTTAAAGAGTCAGCTTTCCCGTCGAGAACAATTCCCTCGGGAAGTCGAAATTTCCCAATTTTTTTTTCACCAAACCCGCGTTTTGATTTATGTTATTATGTCTCGAATTGATTTGCACCACGAATAAATTACGTTCACTTATGGAAATTGCAATCAGTCCCTATTTTATGCTTCGATTGTCTAGCGGTTGCATATTTATGATTTAGACACCCGCTAAAATTTCGATTCGGTGTCAAACAAGAACAAGCTTGACACGCAATCAATGGCCACGACAGGTTGTCGGGCTGAAATTATGGATTTTTCTTGACATCGGCGCGTAATTAAATCTCGACAGGCATTCGAAAGGCAATTTGTACTAGTAACGGAATCTCAAAGGCGGCTGCCACCCGTCGCGTCGGGACGCTAATGGACGCCGATGCCAGCGAGGCCGTTACGTCAAAAAGAAAAGTCAAATAGCGACCAGTCAAGCTTGACGGGAAAAATAACTAGCGCTGACCGTGACAAACAAACCAAAATCAAGATCAAATTTATAAGCGCAACCAAAAATTAAATCTAACTAACTTTTTAAAAACATTTATTTAGCAAAGCTTCTGGCTACAGTTATAAAACAACCAATTTAAATTAGTCAAAATTACATTAAAATAGCTACATAAAAAACAGCTATTTGGAAAAACAATTAGAGACCTTTATAGAAACTTCTCAATAAAAAATATAGGTATATTGTTGAAGAATGAGTGAAAAACAAGATAAAATTTTGATTAATACTGATTCATTTAAACAAAAACTTAATAATATAAAATCGACATACCGTAAAAATAAACCTACAATAACTATAAAACAAAGTCTAACAATTGCACTACATTAATATGATATAAATTTAATAATATAATTAATTACATTTTGTCGGTTGTTGAAAAACAGCGTAAATGTTTTAGTTTGTTGCCACCGCTAAGGTAATCAAAAATGTATTTAACAAACCTAGTTTTCAGAATTTCAAAATGATGAAACAATCATTGCAATTTATTTGAGCAATAAGTCCCAGTTCATGACTTATTGCATTTTGACATAAAGTTTGTTATTAGAAAAAAAGAAAAAAACTGTTTAATAATGAATAAAATAATAATATGTACAAACAAATATGAGATAAAAAATTCCAATTTTGATACCATCGTAATTATTTTTAACCATAAAAATCCTGGAGGACATAAAAAGAATGTACCGGATGAATTAAGTTTTATCCACAAACCAAAATACCTCTTTGTTATTAAACAAGAATTGTATAAAAATAAATATCAAATTTTAAAATTGTTTGTTTGAACGGTTAATTTTTTCCCCTTTGGCTTAATCAAATATAATTTAAGGTCAACGATTTTTTGTACAGGTATATTTTAACCTAATGCTTAAAAATTGGTAATTAAATTTTCCTGAAAACATGTCGTTTATTAAAACTAAGGTAATCACGGCCAAAATCAGTGTAAAAATTCCTTCCGAGAGAAGAACGTCTCAACAGAGTTTACACACTGGACGTTTTGCCATCCATCGCAGATTAAAATACAACATTTTTCCGATTCAGACTGACCGTGACTAATATTTCCTAGAATCACACGTTGTTGGTCTATAGTGCGACTTTATTATTCTATAATAACAGCATTTACGTTATTTATTTGTTTCAAAAACATTTTATTAATTTAATCCAATTAAAACTGTTGTTTTGCTAATATAATTTTTGCACGACTCTACTAAAAATCAAGTGATTTCGCAATAAACGAACAATCGGGACCGTCAATTTTACCGCACTAGTGCCTGCAAAGAGCACAGAGATTTTTATCGTTTGAAAAACGGTTTAAAATTAAATTATCGTATCAGAGTGCAAGCTTATAATAAAACAATGCACTTTACTACTTTTATTTAGATAATACAAGAGAAATGCATTCACAATATTGCATTTAAAATTTAAGTTTAAGCAGCGCCATCTGTGAAAAATTGCGTACGATATAAAAATGTCAAATTTTGACAGTAGGTTTTAGTAACTTAAAGAATATTTGACAGTTAGTTACCTACATTATCGACATCAACGCTCTTGATGGTTTCGACAAATTAAAAATAAATTTTAAAATTAACGTTTTTGGCCTTTTGGAGGATCCGTGCAAAAAATAATATGCAAGAGGCGTGCGGGAACAGTTTTGCTTTATTCGTGCGCAAAGCGCATTTGTGTAAAAACTGCCGCACTCATATACAAAATATATGTTCCCGCACTTATCGTGTAAATAACTATTTTGTTATCTTTCAACGTTAATAATTACCATTAAGAAAAATGTGAATTATTTACTGTATTAATGTAGATTTTACTAATCAAAGAGATAATTTAGGTGTAGTTAACGTAAGTGTGCTTACTGGTTATTGTCAACTGCAAAGGAATTGTTGTCTAATCAAATCAAACAGCGTTTCTTGAAGTAAACCACCGTTTAGGTTTCATAAAAAATGCCTAAAACCTCTAATATTAGGTTTCAAGATGCCATTACGTTTTAAATATGTTCACCTAGCAAACACTGGAAGATCAAAGCAAAATATTTACTCGAGAGTCACAAGCGTGAGTCCCCAAAGCTTAAGGCAAAGTTCCTTTTACCTCTCCCTAACATCTTAATATGCTAATGGACCCTATTAGACAAGACACAAATAACATAATTATTACAAACCACAATAGCTTTCATTGTCAAAGCGGTATCTAAACATAAACAACAAATTTCGTCGCCATATTTCCTCCACATTAACTTTCTCTAACTAAATTCAGCATTTAATCGTCGAGTTTAGCTTACCATCTCTCAAGTTTCGGTTTATACATCTTTTAAATCAATTCCGGCGTTGAAACGGGACGAACAGCCTACTGCTGGGAGTGTTAAACTCCAATTACTCCTTAGGGACGAGACGATGTACCAGAGCTTTCGAGATAAACGCCATTTTGGAATGTGTTACCAAACTTTAACTATACACTTCCAAAACGATTAAACTAAACCGAACATTTACCGAAAAATGTTTTAACTAACTCTACAAATATTTTAGTTTAAATAAATAATAAAGAGTGTTAAATGTGTAATAATAAGTACAGTAAAATTACCCGTGAGCTCAAAAAGCAAACAAGAATTTTTTTTAAATAATTAAAAAAAAAATAGTCAGAAAACCCACAGTATCCGGATCTTTCTTATTTTTGACTTCTCATAATATTACACTCTTATTGATTTGCCCTGCTTATTTCAAACGCCTGAAACACAAATTAGTTTTTAATTAAAAGACTAAAATCCTAACAATTGAAGGAGATTTATAATCTGGGAATTTGTTACCAGCTGTCTTAACTTTCAAGTCTCTACAATAGTCGTGTGCCAGTTTCATGAAAAATACCATAAACTTTAAGAAAGCACCACTCTGATGATGTTTTTTCTGAATACAATTGACGAGACTTTTATATATTATTAGAAAGTAAGTGCTTCAATATTAAAATTTTAATTAAAACAAACGACACATTTGTTCAAAAATTTAATTAGTCACTTTAATGCATTGTATCAAATTACACGTGTACACAAAAAATCGTTAACGCTAATTTATAATTAAATAAACAGAAGTAAAAAAAGTATAAGTAAACAATTTGAGACTTGGAGAAAATATTCTTCTATTTAAAAATAACACCTACAATTTTTTTGAGAATTTTAGTTTAGTTAGAAATGGTTGTTTCTAGTGTGCGGGTAAAACTTGATTCGCCCGGTATATGTACGTCAAACCAAAAAAGGTCTACACGTTGCTAATAAACACTTGTCGCTTTTCTAAACCGACTTTTCAGTAATTACTGCAATTGTGAGTTTAAGTTCCGGATCGCTCCGGGGATGTCTTCCAAGACGGTTTAATTTAGAACTGAGACACAATGCACTAGAATTGCCTGCTTTGTAACAGAGAATATCTAATACAATCCTATTCAAGAAATCTAACTGTGGATGTGCACAATGTAATGATAGTGATAAGAGTAATCCCCGAGAAAAGTACAAACACCACTCGGAAACCACTGTTTAGACAATTTAGACGATCGTTAAAGCAGATAGAGGTAGAAATGCATCGTCCAACCTGACCAAAGTTAAAAGGTCGAGACTGTTAAATATACACAATGAGTATTAAAACAGAAATAATATGAGTTTGTGCACTGTCGACAATTTTGCCAAATTTTCAAGAGATGGAGGTTAAGTGGAACGGCTAGTAAGCTGTGTTATACATTTAGACTGACGCTTACCCTCATTAAGAGAATGCTAACAGACATCATTTTGGATTATTTTCAGCATAAGTGAAGAAAATTGCCCCAATTGGCCTTGTAACCCAGTTGCAAACTTAAGGTATTTAATTTGGGAGGATTAGCTGAATTTCCTCCTTTTATAAACACAAATTTTATTTCACATATATTTTATACGTTATTTAAAATCAAACCCACAAATAATTTTGAGACATAGTGGTAACCAGAGTAATTCATTTGAATAAATAACGTTGTTTTACTGCTAAAGTTGAAAACGATTATTTGCTTAAAATTTGATGTATGCTTACCAGTTAACAGTCTCTTCGGGGTTATAAGCGTTGCGTAGCAATAAGTTTTTTAGAGTACTTAACAGTAAAAAGTTGGAGTGAAAAAATATAATATTTTTTAGTAAAGATAATAAACTTTTTATGTTAGATGTATTCTGATGCGTAGAATTATGATAATAGAATCTGGTATTACAGATTAAATTTATTATTACTATTATTATTATTATTATTATTACACGATCGAGCAGAGGACGAATTCTGTGATGCCCGCGTGACGTGATGGAGAGAGCTCATTGTAGCATCTAAAGCGAGTCTCTGAAGTGATTGTCTAAGTTGTTTTTAAAACTGTTCAGAATATTCAGAATAACTTGTTGAGAATATGTTTGAAAGAATCCCAATTCTCTTCTATAGACAACCTATTCAGTGCTGTATTCCAAGTGATTTGAGCTAAATTGTCATTTAGTTTGGAGAAATCAATAACATTTTTGTATTCTAGATAAGTTTTTCTTAAAGTCCTATAAGAAAGCTGTAAAGTAGTTCTGAGTATGACATGGTCGGATCGACCTATAGGATCCTCAAAACGAATACTTTGAACCAAATGTTCCTCAGGTGCTATTACCAGGTCCAATACGGATGGTCTTTGTTTTGAACGATATCTAGTTTTTAGATTTAAAATAAAACTGATTACGAATGCTATCAATAACAGTCTAAAAAAAAGTTTTAGAAATAATTAATTAAACCCTAGAAATTACCTCAGTCAGCCATTGTTAATACAGAGACTATTATCACAATAAGATGCTAATTTAAAATTAAAATAAAAAATCAGTAACTAGTCATTTGCTACTAAAAAAAATCTTCACCAAATAGGGAAAGGATTGAAAAGTTAAACTAACAAAAAAGCCAAAAGGATTACGAAAATCAACACGCGTTTGACCAAGTAATCTACGTCTGCAAAAATCCATTTTATGGGTGCCTCTCTGGAAACTCTTTTCTGGATAAAACTAGCGTTGATAGAAAAGGAATACATTAATTAATTTGTGATGGGTAAAAACAAAATATTAAAAAAGATAAAGTTTGAATAATTGTACTGAGATTTTTGCTGACTGAACAAAAACAATAAACCAGTTAAGAAGGTTATGGAACAGTTTTTCATTTAATTTCAGTTTTAATTTAGTTTTTACAGACGTGTAATACAGAAAACACCCTTCTCATTTTTTTTCTATATCTAGATTGGTTGGTTTTAGCTGCGTTGTACAAAGATTTTCAGTATTTTAGATAAAATCCACTGATACTTAAATAACGACCTGAAAGGATAGCACCTAAAGCCGGAACAAAATACAATAGGATGTGCCTAGAGAGAGTGTCAAATTCCCAAACCTGTTACATTTACTATTGAATTTTCTCTCTCAAAAAAAGAATCTTCTTAAAAATAATGTTGTGGCTCTGATCAGTAAAAATTATTCAGGCAAAACTAACTGAATTAAATAATTAATTAAATTTATAACTAGTAGTGTTTTAGATAAAGAAGTGACACATGTCTTCAACTACCTACAAGCCTTTCTAGGAAAATTTTAATTGAAACCGCAGCTTTCCAGACTTTATATAATTTCATGGAGTCTTGACAATCTAAAAACTAATTAGTCTCATCGTACCTTCAGAAGAATGCAACAACTAGAACGTATCTCAGTTCATTAGTTTAATTAGGTTTCTCCAACATGACAGAGATTACGGAATGCTTTGGAAAATTATGAAAAATTTTCTCGGTGCTTTGAAAACAAATTAATTAGTTCATTAAAAGTCGTAATTAGCGCCGAAGAAATGAAAAACAAACCTTCTTAAGATCCCCGAAAAAAACGACAAGATTTCGACTTGCAATTACGTAATTAAACTGACACAAGCATGAAATTAGCACAAGTGCGAATGAAGATTAATGCGATGAAGGAAAATTAGTGTAAAAAAAATTTCAATGACAACAAAGTTGGAAACTTTGCATCGTAAATTGATATTAGCTGGAACATAATTGATTACACGAAGGCGAGTTTTAATATAATTTATGTCATAATAATGAGAGAGTGGTCGAACATCGAAGCTTGCACCTGCTCCAGACACTTGACGGTTACAATAAACCGCGTCTGGACTTTCATTACAGACCGCATAAATCTCGCTTTACGGCACTGGAAGGTAACCTAAATAATGAACAGGGAGCAACGGCCATATCTGTCTCATTGGTAAACATGCATTCGCCAAGTTTCTGTTTATTGCAACACCCAGAAGACACAACGAGACGAATACTAATGCACTGGGAGGAGTTTTACGCGAATTTTGAGTATATTGACTAAATACGAACTAATTGAAAGTAAAACACTTGCCGAAAGGCCTATTTTGCATGTTTTCGCATTGTGAACTCAATCGTACAACTTACATTTAAGTTTCACGGTATACAATTAACAAGGCTGTTTATTTTGATTAGCAGGTGTGTAGGATTCAGGAATTAGGGAAAGTTTGCTATTGCTACATAAATTTCTTCACCAAACTTGAACTAATTTATTAAAAGTTGGGAGGGAGCGAGTTGGGAAAACTTAACTTGCTTTGTGGTAAATCAACTTTTAAATCTTTCACTTAATTTATTTATAATAATAATCGACGAAATAACAAAGTTTCACAAAAACTTTTTTACTAAATCTATGCTTTGTTTTTTAGTTGAGAAAAACCACTAAACTTTGTAGATATAAAATACATATTTGAGATTACATTAAAACCCCTACTCTAAAGAGTGTTTGATTCTCAATAAACACTCTCAGGGGTAGCGTGTCCTCAAATAAATTTATTCATTTGTGGGCGGGTACTGAATTTAAAAAACACATAATTATGTTTAAAAAACCGAGACAGGTATTTCAAATTTTCACCGCCTATTTGTTTCTCCAAGTAAAAAAATTAGACCTTATCTAAGTTATTTGTTTAATTAGACAGTAAAGTTCCTAATCTATTGCTGCCGCTGGCAGTTAAAAGCAAGACGCGATCTTTCAAATTAAATATATTTTTTGTAAAATCTTTACTTTTTCTTAAAACGTTATACATAATTTTGACAGCTAAAAGACCCTAACTAACACTAAAGTATTTTACTGCCTAGCCAGTAAGAATATTGCCACAATCAGTGGCCACTAAAATGCGGCATTTTCTGCCGACCGACGAAGAAACTTTTCTCTAGAAGCAAAACATCGAGTGATCGATAATTAGTAAATTTAAAAAAAAAACAAAAATTAGATTTGTCTCTTTAAAAGTAATCATTACTTCGGTTCAATTGTCACAAAAAAAAATAAAGGAACAAAATTGACAGAATCTATGAGGACCACATAAAAAAAATGTTAACAAAATCAAAAAACCAACAAAAAAGCCAGAAAACTGACGAGACAATGCAATAAACAATTTTTTTTTGACAAGAAGGGCCCGAAGCGCAAACCCCACACCAAGGCCTACACCTATTGTGTGCTATTTCTTGGAATAGTACTACTGCAGTGGCCCTGTGCCTCTGATGAAGCTCAGTACCTTGTCTGCAAGAGCCTTCCCGATAGCACTGGGCTTCAGATATCGGGAGCCCTGGTATAAATCTCTGATACCTGCAAATGCAGAACAGCAACAGAGAATATAAAGAGGAGTTTCCTCATCTTCAGCACAACTCCTGCAAATCTCGTCCTCGCTGAGCCCAATGACGTGCAGGTGTCTTTTTAGTAGGCAATGTCCTGTGTATGTACATGCCTACCACTAACTGAAGATCTCTACGATTGAGACGCATCAGGTTTTCACTGCGTGTGTTGTTCGGTCCTTTAATAAAAAGCCTGGATTGCCGCATGCCATCTTAAAACGACCATTCAGAGAAATGGCAAAATTCTAGTTTTGAATTGTGTCTTTCTGTCGTCTTTTGGTAACGCCAAGAGCCGGTTCTGCCCCGACAAAGTCCATTTGTGAACCCTCTCGAGCCAGAACGTTAGCCCTCTTGTTATCCGTTAGACCACAGTGTCCTGGTATTCAGCAAAGTACAACCTTCCGAAATTATTAATAGAGTCGTTCATAGACTAATCGAGAAAGATTAGTCATCGCTTCCAATTGAGTGAAGAGAGATCACAAAACATCCGGCATATTTTGAAAAAACGTTTGATTATATAAGGAGGGAGACATTGGCTAGGAGTCAGTCAGTCAGTTAGCAAGAACCAGACAAGCGAGTGATAAGTAAAATGCACAAACGTTGTAATAATTTAGGTTCGTTGTACAGACTATGATTGTATTTTCTAAATCATAATTTTATTAAAAAATGTTAGAAAATAGAAATAAACCGCATTTGTGCTGCTGCTCCTTTAGTATATCATGTTGATTATGATACATCAACAATGACATCAATTTAGTAAAAAAAATATTGCAACGTTTGAGCATTTTCAGGTTTTTTAATTCCAAGAGTTAGATAAATAATTTACTTCTACTATTTACACAAATGCAACAACAATAAATAAATAATTCGATATTTACACTACAATTGCTGCCGTCTTCGTTTTACTATTGTCGCTCACTTTACTCGCTTTTTTGGTTCTCACTAACTGACTAACTGATTTCCGGTCAATTTTCCTTTTTTAGATAATTAAAGATTCTTCTAGAATATGCCAGATGATTTGCGACCTTTTTCCATTTATTTGAAAGCGATGAATTATTTTGCTCGGTTAGTCTTTGAGCGGGTCTATTAATAATTTCGTTGAATTTCACGCTTCGCGGCGCTTCCTGCGCGATATCTAATATTTTCTAAAACTATTTACTCAAACTTTTTTATATAACTCCCCAATTCTGTTTTTTAATTTTCTAAAAATATTCTTAAAATCGTCAAAAGTTTCTGCTTCATTTAATTTAAAAATAAATAAGAAAAAGTTCCTCATGTTCATCATCCCAACATTCTCTTAAATTAAAGTTGCGAAATCGAAATTCAACCGCACGTCTTCTCCAGGTCCCGAGAAATTCCATTAATCCGTTAATTAATTAAAGAACTCCTTACAATCTCGCGGATTATCTAAAGACGACAAAGTAAAGAACGCAATGGCGCATCTTAGAAAATTCTCTTTCATTTATTGCTTTTTCATTACCTGTCTGCTTATAAATAATTCGGTTGCTACCTTCACTGATAAAGCAATAACGTCGTCCCAGATGCGCTGTTGCTTTTGTTGTCGTAGCAAGTATCCATAAAAAAAGAGTTCGAAATGTGGCGAATATAAAGATAAATAAGATATACCTATAAAAGATACTCGAGTTTCCTTGGATGTATTTCGTAATAAATTTTAAGTCGAAGAAACCCCAATAAAATTCTGAGTACTATCTATCACCGATTCTTTATTGTAGTTTTACTTTGTAGTACGTGCTTTATTCGAACCGGCTGCAAACAACGCTGATTTTACGATCGCATGCGCCGAATTATTACACCTGAGGAATTACCAAGACACGACACTAACCAATCAAATTTTATACACAGATTCATCAACTTGAAAAGTTTTATTAAAGAATCTTATTATTCGCTACAGTTTTCACTATTTCAGGTAATGTCATCCTATTTCCCCCTATTCTAATAGAGTTTGCACATTTCAGAAGTCTTGTCAGTATACCGTCAAAACTACTTCCTTTTTTGATGTTTATGAACTTGTTTGAATACGTTCGAGGGATGCATTTTAAAAGCCAACTCTTTCATACTCAACGAAATGGCAGTTCTTATCAAATACACTCATTTCTAGCAAATTTAATTCTACTATGTACACTAATAGATAAACAACTCGTTATTTACACTACAAACACCGTCGCTTTACTTTACTCACTTGTCTGGTTCTCACCAACTGACTGACTGACTTTTGCTCAGTTTTCTTCCTCATATAATCAAACGTTCTTTCTATAGTTTTGTGACCTAAATTCAACTAAAAGCGATAACTCATTTTTCCTAATCGGACCTTGTAGGCAGGTCTATTATTGATTTTATATAATTTTACACCTCGATGCGCTTCCGGTGCGAATTCTTTCTAGTATTTTTTAGAACTATTCGAAAAAATAATCTCGTTCTCTTATTGTTATTTTAAATTCTTTTTGACAATATTTACTATTCACTATTTCATATTTGTTTTATAAAAATTAGAAACTGCAAAAATCGTTTTATAAAACGTAGATGAATGAGTACAACATTCTAGAAACGGATGCTTTCTCAACAAATATGAAATTTCAGATCAGGTAAACCCAAATGTTTGTATTGGTTATCGCAACACACTAATCTGAAACTTTGTATCTGTTCTAATCTAAGACAGAGTCAATATTAATTCGACATTTGTAGTTTCAGATCCTCCAAGAAATTTGCTAAACACGTACTATCACAACAGTTCGTATTATGTAAATCTGTAAAGTTTATGCTATTGTTTACACAAGCTTTGTATAGTTTATTTCTTAAAAATTTTTTTTGACTGTATTATTCTACTTGTTACAAATTTTAAACAAATATTACGAGACGAGTCACTACTAATTATACTGCAGGTATAAATCTGTTTTACTCGAGTACAACAATTCGGCATGTCCTGTACTGATAAAAAATAGTTCTGTTTCCGTTTGAAGTTACCCGTTTTAAAATTTAAAATTTTTCACGTTTGACAACCGCTCGAATTGCTAATAAATAGCATACATTGGGGCTACTTTCTTGACTAATTCTCGTGTCAAAACGTTCTCTATCAATTGTTTTGTTACCATTTAGTTGAACCAGCAATTTCAACCTCTTTTTACACGTCACACTTTCGTAATTAATTTTTTATCTTTTGCAGAATTTAGTGATCTGACTAAATGTTTTTTCCAAATTTAAATATAAAATCAAAATTATTGTCAATGTTTTGTTAAATATTTATGTAACCTTTATTTAAAAACATATTTGATTTTTTGTTTATGGACACGGTTTAGGAAGGTTTTCTTCGGTCCTTCTTGCAGTAAAAATCTAATTCTTTATGAAATGCCTTAACAGAATGTTACATGTATTTTATTGTTTATTTATGTGTGTTTTAATGTGTCTATTTTATTTTATAATTGTTTATCTTGTTGTTTATGATGTGGATTTGGTTTTGTTGTTGTTATTGACCATTGATTTACTTTAATTTCGTTTATTTTTATTTCATAAATAATTTACTGCAAGAAACAAACAAATAAATGTTTCCTTTCACATTGTAGTTTTATTGTATTCTCCCAACTTGAACCCTGATGCAGTCACATCTCAAACACCTTTACCGCCATTTTGTTAAACACAACGTAGGGCTTCTTTCCATTAGACGACGATCACAACCTTTGGCCACTTCTATTTGAATTTAAATTAAGCGCCCAAATTTAAGTTTATGGCGGTAAGTATGGCCCATTTGGGTCATTACATGTATATTAAATTTTTTTGAATCATTAACTATAAACAATATTGTAGTAACTGTTTCTGAAGAGCTTCAACATTACATTCAGCAAATCAAAATAAAGATTTATTTTACCACCAAACAGCACATACGTTAATTATTGTCGAAAGTAACAGAAAAGAACAAAATCAGTTTCATGCCAGTTTTATACTGTCTTTCACAAAAGGACCTGAAGCTTTCAGACACATTCTGAAAGAATGTATAGTTAAATATAGAGCGGAAACATTGACCAGAAAGTTAATTAGTGTAAAACTCAACAGCGATTAAATTGAGCGATATTCTTGTTATTACTGCTTGATTATCAAGTTACTTATTTGTTAAATTATTATTGTTGTGTTATCATAAATATAATAGAGTAGTTGTTATTAATCCAACTTTTTTAATCTAATATAACCCCGAATTCGCATAAACAGTTGGCTTAAAATAACGGGAACTGTCAGAAAAAATTCTCTCAGACTTTATTAAATATTTATATTTTGAAACGGTATTTTAGAATTTAGGTTAACAAACTGCACTTATGTGTTAAAAATGTAGACAAATTGACAATAATTGATAAATTAAATTTTCAATTCACATTAGGTCAAATTTCATTTCCCGATTTTTCTGAAGCCAACTGTACGTTAGTACGTTGCAATATTGACAGCTGATAATAGGAGAAAATAAGCATAAAGCAATTTGATCTATAATTTTCAATAACTTTTATAATTGTGCGTGTAAAATTATAAATAATACGATTGATATATAGTTTAAAATAATTTGTAACAAAGAACTTCTAATTGCGTATCCACATTTAATTTATTTTTAATTTGAAAAAATTTTTAATGAAAAGATAACAGTTTATGCAAATTTGTTATTTCAATCATTTATTTTTAGAGTAATTGTTACATAATAAAGTTTGTTGTTTGTTATCAAAATACCAATTCGTTTATAATTGAATCAATTCTTCAAATTAATAAAATGGGGACAAAAAATACAGATTTCGGGTTTTGATCACAACTAAAATCGTGTGAACTACCTTCTCTTGTTAATTTTCTGTCCAATATTGTGATTGTGCATAACTAAAATAAAAATTAGTGAATGATTCAGGTTTAAATTGTTACAACTATGAGTAATTTCAACTCACGGTTCGAATTTCAAAACTCAAAATTTATTTTCCAGAACTAATAATTACTCAACAAACTTACTTAATTAAACACAGTAAAATCACTTTAAGCTTCTTCGTGCTTACGTCTACTGTCGCTTTACTGTCTAGTCTCGTTCTCACTATCTGACTGACTAACTCAACGTCAGTCTCCCTGTTTATATTTTAGTTAATTTACTTTCTAGAAGTGTTAACACGACATTCCAGAATTATTCTCAAAAAATGTCGTTTCATCGGTATCTATAAATAATGAATTATCCGAAGCGCTCCAAATCTTCCCGAAACTTTGTTCTCGATGATTCACCTTAACAAAACTTTTTTGCGGTGGTTGGCGCTGCTTTAGCGGCGACTTAGTGATATTTTTGGTGGGAGACCATAATTACCTTAAGACAATCTAACTGGTGGGTGCAAAATTCAATGCAGATAGCGTTTATTATCTCTAAATACACATTTTTACATAAAATTTTGTAAAATAAACCCAAATATAGTTTAAATCTTGTTTGACTCTTAGGAGAAGGCAGTTTCTAAGGTAATAAAAAAATTCTTTTTCTTTTTATGTTTAACACTAAATATCGTAAAAACAACCAACTTTACAAAAGCCAAGTTTTAAGAAAAGTTTTCGTCTCAAGAGAATATCTCTTAGTGAGTAATAAAATAATAAATAACTTTAGGTGAGTATTTTAAAACTGATTTTTCACTTTAAAATTTGACTTTTCCTATCGTTCCGATAAAAACCTCTCAAATAATTAGTTTGAATTGAGTTTCTCGCGCATCTGTTCTCAATTCGTACCTTAACCAGAACAATGGAGACCATTTCTATCCTAATTCTGGATTTGCGGCGTTTCAGCTGCCTAAACCACTCAGAACTCATGAATTAATCATCGGGAGATGTTGTGGCTTATTCGCGCAATTGTGGCAGGGCCGACGGTGAGAGAACGTTCGCACGTCTTCGGAATAGATAGAAATGTCCCATAAAAGCACAGCTCCCAATGTAAACCTTTCAGTGGACGAGAAGCGCACATACACACACATATAAAGAGGATTTTAATGCCGCGACGCCCATACCAAATTCACTTGTAAAAATAAAACGAAGAAAAAGCGAACGATGAAAAAAACGGATTTGCGATGGAGCGAAAGCGCAAAATTGGCACAAAGTGAAATTGCTTTACTGAATGGGATGTCAACGGCTATAAATGCTGAAATGATTAAGTGGATTTTGGATATCGTAAACACTAACATACTAAGAAAAATAATAGTAACAAAAGTTATTACAGATAGAGGTTTTACCACAATCTACAAACTAATTTTAAGCAATAGATAAATTAAGACTAAGTCAAAAGACACACGTAAATCAATAATAAAGTACAATATACATTTTGTTATAGCAATTTTAATAATGTTTTACTATGAAAACCGGATAAAACCATCCTAAACTGTGTCAACAAACAAAACTCATTATTTTCAAATGACAAATTACACGTCGATCCGGGGACATACTGTATAAATCTGCAAAAAAATGTATAACTGTATAAAAAATGTACAGTTACGTTCAAAAAAAATGCCACTGTCATTGAGTTGATCTATTTTAAGAGACAGAACATGGCTAAATATGTAGCTAATTTTGTTTACTGTTTGTGTAATGAGTTATTTAAGCTTTGTTTGTAAACACGGCTTAGATAGGTTTTATCCGATCCTTTTTGAAATATTCTAATCAGAAATGGCCAAAACAAGATGTCACGTGTACTTTAATATTAGTATATATAATATTGTATTTTTGGTGGTAAGTATGGCCACTTTGAGTTGTAAAAACTGAAAGCGTAATAATTAAACAACAATAAAATCGGTTGCACTTGCGTAAATCTTAAATATTTAGCACTTTTCAGAGATCATTAGTCTTTTCTTTTTGGGTTGTTGCTTTTTCAATCAATTTCGTAGTGTTTTCTTCGTTCCACGTCAGTCGGAGGACCTGCGGGAACCAACTAAGATACTTAGTTTTAATTATAGCCAGACACAACTGTGCACTCGTCTGACGTTTATTGGCTACTTCTTTCGTCATTCTGAGAGCTGCGTGTTTGCACCATCAACGTACAAAATTTCCCCAGTGGCTGACGATCGACGAACAATTTCTACTTAAATTCAGACTTTTATAGGTTATGTGCACTTGTAGATTTAATGAAACTAGAATCCTATCAAACTTCTTCAGCTGATTAAGTCATATACAATGTGTTATGGGCAATTATACGAGCTTATAGCGTGATATTTTCGAGGTAATGACCAGGTTAAAGGTGCTGTTATTTGTTTTCTATCTATAAAGATGTTTGCGCTAAACCAATCTTACTAAAATGTTCAACGTTAAATAAGATAAATTTGTTGGTTTTAATTTTCCTTTTCCTTGATTAACATTCAAACGCCACTAAATAAGTACAAAGTTGGGGTAAGTTTCTAGGCGATATTCGTTTAAAACTTCCTGCAGTTTGTAAACTGTAAAACAATGTAGTTAAAGTGTATCGGCAAAAAATCTTTTGAACGTTCTCTACTCTCTACGTCTCTAATCATTTAAGTGGCTAAGCTAAATTTATTTTCTACGACTAATAATTACACGACAAAGCATAATAAGTTTTTTGAAGCGTTCCGAATCTTCCCGAAACTTCGTTCACGATGATTCACAGTTTTGTATGTACATTTACTATTTTTTAAGTGCATATTTTCCAAGCTCTGTTGAAGAGTATGTTTGGCAAAGTCATGTTTCTTGTTTAGTATCGTATCTCAGGTAAGAAAAGCGTGAGTAGACAAAAGCAATAGTCGAGATATATGTTCGCGAAAGCAGCAACAACTACCAATTTGTTTTGGGGCCATCTATATCGTCGTTGGCAAGGAATATAACCGAAACTTCGGTTTGGAAAATCCAATTTGATTTATAAAGAGTAGAAAAAGCCTCGGTCGAGCTTGTTTGCGGATCGGAGAAATTATTCCGGCCGTGTTTGATGCATCACCGCCATAAATACATACATCAACGGAAGAGTATTAACGGATAAAGGTAATCGGGTTGCTACACCCTCTCGACAAATATTTAAAGCTGAATGTTTCTCTGTCTGCATAAAAATGTGAGTTATGTGTTCTTCCGATTTTCGGAAATTCGCTTTATCGACGATCGATTTGTTTTCCACACGACCATCATGAAATATTAAACCGCCAACCCATGACCTGTTTGCTCTTCATTAGTAAACAGACTAGGGAATGTGATGCATTGTTTATAGTACAGATAATGTCACAGGAAAAAATAACACGCATTATGTGGACAAATACCAACGTAAACGCAAAAAGATTCACACTTTCGGTCAACAGAATTGTTTAAATACGGAACAGGTCAACAGATTAACAGCGAGGGTTATATAGAAGCTGTCACTTTTCAAAACAAGACATAATTTATAGTGACACTTCAACAAGGACAAAAACTATCGAGGGTGAGAGATAAACAAGTAAAAGGCCAATAGTTAGCTTCACCAAAATTAATTTACTTCACAAAATAATTTTTATTTTTGTTGGTTTTGACAAAAGCTTTTGAAACGTTTTAATAAATTTGACAACTTAAAAAGCGGTATTTTTATTAGCAGAAACAGAATTTTTTAGTAATGGAAATTTAAATAAAACATTTTTTTTCTTTGCTACCTATTAGTGTCGTTTTTTGTGCTGCAACTGTCGGTTACTCTACTATATTGCTGGTTGTTTATCTACTATCTAATAAATTTGTGTTTCATTGTTTTTATTATCGACGTCTTTATTAATTTAGAAAATTTAAGCTTGTTCAAGAGGCCTGAAACTCGTATAAGTAACGACATTTAGATTAGTACAAAAAAACAATAATTTGCTTAAGTAGGTAGTCAATTTAAAGCATTAAAATAGGTGAAGCTTTTTAACACGTGTTTGTCAAAAGTGAGAAATTTTTTTTTAGATAAGCAGAAACTATAATCCGTCTTAATGAACTTATAGATAAAGATGTTTCTTAATTCGGTTGGTGAGAGTTGAATTTTGAGTTGACCAGTATCTATAGCAACCATTGTAAATATGATCAACATTTTTACAGTCGTTGGCTTAGAGAAATTCAAAACCCAACTTCCAACGTCAGAATTTCAAAAACCTGCATTTATAAATGCATTAATAGTCATGGAGTAACAAAGAATGTAATGCAGTACGGCTTTACAAAAGAAGGTGTCTTCTACTTTCGACAAACCCGTGTTGAAAAGCTTCACCTCTTTTATTGCTTTACCGGTCAAACTTATTTAGGTGAACTTTAAACAAAATATTGAAATTTTTAGCTCTAAAAACATTATCGTTTCTGATTATAAATGCCGTACTTAAAAGCGTTCAGTGCAATTAGATATTTTTTTTATTTAATTAAAAATTTATTTAAATTTCTCCGATCTTTCTATGTTGACCTACAGGTTTTGAGACACTCTGTATATCATTTTTGTCGTTAATTGTTTCGCTTTGTGCCTTTGCATGCTTTTGACAATCGCTTTGTTCTTAAAATTTGAAGAATTTTAAATTTATAAACAAAGTATAAATCACAAATTTTAGAGTTCCAGTTTTAGCATTAAAACAAAACACAGCTGTAAACAGTCACAAAACAACAAAAAACAAAAAAACTAACATAAAAAAAATTTGCAATAAAAGAATATTTTTAAAAACTGAAATATTCAAACGCTTAAATCGTTTTTGCATTTGCATTACCCTCTATTTCGTCACTGTCTAACGCAAGCAATAAAGTTTCTCTACTATTTAAAAGTGACACAGTTAATAGAAAATCATATTTATAAAAAAAAATATAATTAACAAATTTAAAGTTATATACAGTAAAAACAACAACAAAAAAAAATAATGAGGCTTTATTCTTTTATATCTACTTATAAAAACTAAGCTTAAGTGGCGAACTTAACAGTAAGTAACAACAACAATAAATAAATAATTTGATATTTACACTGCCATCGCCGTCGTTTTAATTATGTTCCTTGCTCTTGCGAAAATATCGCTCACTTTACTTGCTCGTCTAGCTCTCGATAACTGACTGATTAATTCCCGGTCAGACTCTCTATTTATATAATTGAACGTCCTTATGCCGAATGTTTTGTGATATTTTTAGATTCAATTGGAAGCGATGACTTATTTTTCTCGATTGGCCTTTAAGCGGGTCTGTTAATAATATTATTAAATTCTAAGATTCAATGCGCTTCCGGCGCGAAATTTTTCTAGTAATTTTTGGAGATCTTTACTCAAACTTTCCTTTGCTTATTGTGATTTTGAATAGCTCGTGATAATAATTATAAACAAGATTTTAATTAATTAATTTTGCGTCCTCACAAACTCAAAATCAGAAAAAAAAGTCACATATAAGCATCTCGTAATTTTACGTGTCAAAAAAATTACAAAAAGTCAAATTGAAACACACAGATAATGATTCTATTTGCATTTCCGTCTATTTCGTCATGATGCAACGCCAGCGGTAAAATTTTTAGACTACTAGGAAAGATCACACAGCTGAGCAAAGAGCATATTTGTAAACAAAACTGTATTTAACAAATTTTGCGCTTCCAGCAAAGAACTAAAATAAAATTCTGCTGTAGACACACATGTAGCTGTAACAAACAAACAAAAAGCAAAAAGATCTTACAAAATGTTTCACGATTCAACGTGAAAACGCAAAACAACAACTAACTATTTTTTTAATTTCAAAAGCAAGGAAATAATACGGTAAATTGTAAATCTACTCCTAAAATTGTGTAATAGCATTAAACGATACATCGAATTAAGAATTTTTTGAAAATCGCAGCGTTCGGATAATTATGACAACTCTTGACTAAAAGTCCGTGAGTAAGCCAGTTCCTATACGAAAACAAAATAATCTCAATCTATTATTAATAAAAAAATTTTTTGTCTGATTGTAATAAATGTAAATAATTTCACTTAACGTCGATGCTGTAATAAATAATTCATTCTCGCTTATGAGTGTTGAGCTTCAAGAGTGCTTGCCGTAACATGATTTTAATTATAATTATTTAATTAAATCTTGAATAAATAATTCGAACCAACAAAAAATGTTTAGCTTATTATGAAACAAAATTTGTATAACATTTTAACTCCACATTTAATTGCAGTTTGAAGCCCGAAATTCCTGTGAAATACGTTTCATATTTAATCATAAAATTTCATTCGGTGTAACTGACAGGCGTAGTGCGTACCGAATTGAAAACGTTTAATCCAAATACGATTAGCATCTAGTTTGTACCGTTTCTTGTAAAAAAAAGAACAATAATTAAACAAAATTACTGTGTAAAATTCTCCCTGTGCAGTGACACTAGTAGATTACCGGTAATGAAACGGTGGCGCAGTAAAAAGCTCCGCCTGTCGAATTCAGTTCCCAGTTTAAACTTAATTGTCGTTGAGGGTTTTTTATTAAACAATTTCAGCCTTCTATTAATATTCCAAACCGTTCATGAATAAAATACGTTCAACATTTTACAACGCTTTTCCTAATTTTGGATGTAAATAAAGTGTGAGCTGGTACAATTTAAGTTTTAGGTTGATCCTAAGTTGTGTCATTCGAGCTTAACATAATCTCGGATCTGTGTAAGTACGTGACGTCATTGAATACTTAACTGCTTTATAGTCTCAGCTTTATATCAGTTTTAATGATTAAATGAAAGGTTTTGTTTTTGTCGAGATTGCTTTTTTCTTGTCGGTTTGTGAGTGTAGCAGAAAATCATTATGGCATGGAAGCTCCTTTCATAAAGCAAAGCGACTACCTAAAATGTCAGATTAAATTTTAGGTTACCGGTTAAGAGGGTTGTTTGCGTGAAATTGTCTAATATTTCGCCAAAATATTCTGACAACGTCGCGACACATACACACAACGAAGAAAGATTGTTACGAGCAGGAAATTAGCCCAAATCTGGAAGCCACAAATGGTTAAAGCTTTGCTTAGGATTTTACAACTAAAATCAAATTGTAGTATTGTTCTAAAAGATAAGAAGGTCTCAGAGGATTCTTAATTCGACGTCTAAACAAACCTAACACTTGAACTTTATTTTAAATAAATTACGACAATACATTAATAAGAGCTCCGATTAAAGATGACTAAATTTATAAAAAGTATATACAGGGTAATTCACAACGAACAAGGAATTTGTTTTAATTTTAATGCAATTAATAATACATTTTTATAGGTCATTTTGATCTCAAAGTAGGTGTAATTTTAATAAATTTATAAACAGAGCAAGCACACCTATTTTATGTCAGTTAGTGTCAGTTTTAAAAATTTATTAAAAAATACAAAAAGTTAAAACAGAACAAAATGCTTTATATCGTTTATAACAAAAAATTAAACAATTAATTAAAAAATTCATAATTGCATTCACAAGCATCAATACGCTTCCAAATAATACACTGCTCCAATAAATTAACGCACCACTTGAATTTTTTTGAAAATTGAATCATGTATTCGACCAATTGGTTAAAAATTAAGAAAAATTTAACAAAAACATTTGTTTAAAGTAAATTAATATCTAATGTGCCCAAATATAGAAAAACAAACCGAAAACAAAATTTTATTAAAGTTACGCCGTTATAAAAGTTACAGAAAACATCTTAATATAGCGTATACCTCTACTTTGAATAACCGCTGCACATCTTCGCTCCATACCCAAAATTAACGAACTTATGTCCTCTTGATTTAAGTTATTCCAAATTTCATTTAGTTGAGGACCTACCTCTTGAAGATGGACAGGAGGATGTGGAAGATTTTTTAAACGTTTCCCGAGAATGTCCCAAACATGCTCAATAGGATTCAGGTCAGGGCTTCGAGCTGGTAAATCCAAAACATTGATTTCTGCCTCATTCAAGTAATCTTTAACAATTCGGGCAGTGTGGGGTTTTGCGTTATCTTGCATTAGCAAAAAATTTGGACCAATATAACGATATGATACGACATGCTCTTCAAGAATGTATGTTATGTGACGGTCCGCATTTATAGAGCCATTATTTACAACCACTAAATCCGTGCGAGTTTGTAAGGAAATACCACCCCAAACCATTACTGAGCCTCCACCAAACAATGTGGTATTCTGAATGTTACACGACTGTGCGTACCGCTCATTTGGTCTACGATACACACGAACACGTCTATCGAAATTGTAAAGGCAAAATTTTGACTCATCCGTAAAAAGAACAGACTCCCAATCCTCTCTTTGCCAATTTATGTGCTCTCTAGCAAATTCTAATCAGGCTCTGCGGTGTTCTGCAATCAATGCAGGACCACGAGCAGGAATATGGGGTGTTAAATTATCCTCCCTAAGTCTTTTTCTAACAGTTTCGGTACTGATTTGAATTCCCTCTACGTCACGGAACTCAGTTTGTAGCTTCCTGGCGGTTACAAAGCGTTCCCTTAGCGCAGATATTCTTAAAAATCTATTCTGGATAGAAGTGGTATTCTTTTTTCTTCTTTGCCCAGGTCTTCTGAGGTGACTTCCTGTCTCTCTGTACCTTTGTATCATACGCGAAACTGACGTACGAGATACACCAAACCTTTCACCAATTCTTCTGTAGCTCTATCCTTCCTCCAACAAAACCACAGCTTGAGCGCATTCTTCTCGAGTCAAATTCCTCATAATGTTTTTATTATTGTTTCAAATGATAATAACTATCCACAGAACGGCAAATTCAAATAACAATAAAACGAAATTACAAATTAACACAAATTAAAAATGAAAATTATTTTAAAATTTCTGCTTAAAAAACTATTAAACTCAAATTTCTGACTTTAATGTCAAAACTTTTATTACAATGGGTAACTAGATTATAGCTTGATTAAACCTTCTAACCAAAGTTGTCAAATGTACATAGTTTAAATTTTTTTACTTTATTTTCAAGTGGTGCGTTAATTTCTTGGAGCAGTGTATATTATAGAACGCGTTTCGAAAAAGCAACTTCGTGACACAAACTCAAGTTTATAAAAGAAGCGCGAAGCGCGAGTTTTTACAAAAAATAAGTTTCATAACGAATTTAAAAACAATTTTTTTATTTTGCTCTTTTTTTCATTTTGCGCTTTTTCTTTCAGTAGATTTATTCAGTATCTGTCTTTACTATTGTTCTTCAATTTATTAATAAACTTAACATTTTGTTTTTGTTTCATTTTATGTCAGAAGATACCAACTAGTTTCATTTAAAAAATTCATCTTGCACGTAGTGTCCGCCATTGTGCACCGCCACTGATGTTAATCAATGTCATAATACGTGCGAGGAAATGAGACCTTCGTAACAAGACAGAGACTAATGGTGTTGTCTGATGCGGATTGTGGATTTTAGACCTGGCGTCCTCCGCATGATAGCACTTTAATGTTAATTATGTTTAAGTTTTCCATTGTGTGAAACATTTTAAGTGAATAATGGACAAACGTCGCGGTCTTCGCAATTAAAAAGGCTTTAAAATTCCCGCTTGATAATCCTTTTCTTTATTTAGCATCATTGTCGTGCTACAACAAAACACGGATACATGTCGGCGCCCACTACGTGATGATTAATGCTTGCAGCCATCTGTAGGACTTAATGTAGATTACGGTGCCGTATCATCGTCCTGCATGATATATTGTCACTGGAATTATGTGAAACTGACGATTGTTGCAATTACTTTGTCTGGACGTTGAGAACGGAGTTCTTGTTTTTGTAAAGCGATTATGTGCATTGTCATGCTTTGTAGAGGTTTAACTATGACAGACATCAATTTTCAAATAAAAGATTTTGTCATGAGAGGATTTTATATATACGAGGACATGTAGAATGTTTAATCAACCTACTTCATCTGCTCCTGAGAGACTTTGTCTACTCTATTAGAAATTTCTAAACTTGAGCTAGAATGTTGAAGATGCACGTCACTTACAAATTGTGCTAAACTAATTCTAGCAATAAGCTTAAAGCCTTAAAAAAAGTTTTTTAAATGCTTGACTGTGATTAAAACTTATTTTTATATTATTTATTAAATATTTTAGTCTAATTTATGACTTGATAAGTTGGAGTATTAATAAATCCCCGGGTAACACCCTAAGAATTAAAATGGATTTATGATCTGGGAATTTGTTACCAGCTGCTCTAACTTAAAAATTTCCACAATAGACGTGTGCCATTTTTATGACCAATACTATAAATTTCAAGAAACCACCACCGGTACAGTCCTTTTTGAATAAAATTTACGACACTTTCATAAATTATAAGAAATTAAATGCTTCAATATTATAATATTAATTAAAAACAACGACACATTTGCTCAAAAATTTAATTAGCTACTTTAATGGATTGCATCAAAATACACATACCTATACACCCAAAAATCGTTAACGTTAATTTATAATCAAATGAGCAAAAGTGGAAAACGAAACTGTACAAGTAAATAATTTGAGACTTGGAAAAAATCTTCTTCTATTTGAAAATATTACCTCAATTTTTTAAAAAATATTTGCCTAATTAGAATTAATTGTTTTTGGGGTGAAACTTGTTTTATCCGATACAATAATCGAACGTTCTTTCTAGAATGTGCCGAATGTTTCGTAACTTTTCTAGACTCAATTGGAAGCAATGACTCATTTTTCTCGAACGGTCCTAGGACGGATCTATTAATGATTTTATAGAATTTTACGCCTCGATGTGCTTCTGGCGCGAAATTATTCTAGTATTTTCTAGAACTATATGCACAAACTTTTCTTATTTAAATTGTTAATTTAAATTGCTCGTAACAACAGTGTTTTTATTAATAGTGTTTCACGGAAAATTTTTGCGCTTTAATTGTAGTAAGAAAACTACTCTGATAGGATACTCTCAAGAATGACTTTTACGTCCGTTTTGAGATTTGTAGTATGCTTACGATGACCAAAGAGTAATTGTCTCTGAAACAAAGTATCAGATTATTACGAGTACCTTTTGAAGACTCACTCACTAAAATATTTAAAGACTTTCCTCAGACAAGACTATAAACTAGAATTTGGCGCCAAACGTGGGGCCTGATCCTCGAACAAATATTTTGTTTGATTTTTATGTAGTTTTTAAAATTTTAATTAGCAAAAAACCTTTACAGAAATAGTAGTTACAATCTGAAGATGTAAAAATGACAAAATAATAAAATATGTATATAATAATAATATAATAGTTATTTATTGTATAAGTGTTTTAGACAGCGTTTTATCCAAGCAAGGATGTTTAAGTGCGAGACGCAGTCGACGTTTTATCCACAATTACAGCGATTTAAAATCAAAATCGTCAACATTTCATCTCATGTCATCAAAAAATGATTTGACTTTACACTCTGACAGCGGATGTTACCTCAAAAATCATTGAAATCAACTAAAAAACGTGGAAGGTGTTGAATCGCTGCTATTTCTTTTCGATTGTTTATCGACTCCATTTGTACAAAACGCTGTAGTGAAAATAGAAGAAAGTGATACTGTTCCTGAGACAACTCTTGAGGAAGCTGAAGAAGCGACTCACCAGTTATTGCCTGCGAAGTCCAGGAAACAATATGAAAAAGTATTTTCAAAATTTAATGAATGGAAAGAAGAACGGGGGGTAATGACAATAAATAAAGAAGGTCTGATATCGTATTTCTTAAATTTGAAGAAGAGGTATGCAATTTCATCCATGTGGTCGTGAAGGCCGCTATAAGCGGCATCATAGTGAAGGCCGCTATAAAAATCTATAAAAACATAGACATTGGAAAATATAGTAAGCTCGTGGCCTATCTGAAGAATCAGTCAAGAGGATACAGGCCGAATAAAGCTGCAGTATTGGAAAAAGTACACGTGGAAGAGTTTTTGACAAGGGCTTGCGATAAAGAATATTTAATGATCAAGGTAATCTCTGTCATTAGATAGACATTGTAGATAATAAATTTTGGAATATTTTAGGGTGCATTAATAATGAAGGTGTTTGGTGGCTGTCGATGCTGTGAGCTGACAAATTTGAAAATCAGTGATGTAGAAGACAGGAGCGCATACCTGATTGTTTCGATACCAGATACCAAAACGGGCGTTTCACAAAAATTCACAATTATAGAAAATGGATTCTCTATCAACACTGTAGAGATGTGTAGGAGATACATGTCCTTACGTCCGAAGAAGTTATCCACTGAGAAATTCTTTTTACGATACGCTAATCAAAAATGTACATCGCAACTTGATGGAATTAATACTTTATAGAAAGTTTCTTTTAAAGTGGCTTCGTTTTTGAATTTGGCGAACGCAGAAGCTTATACCGGCCATTGTATGAGGTGAAATTTAACAACTTCACTTGCCAATAGAGGTGCTAATCCTACAACAATTAAACAACATGGTGGGTGCAAGAGCTCCGTCATAGCAGAAACTTATATCAAAGATTCTGAATCTAATAAGCTTGATATCGCAAGGAAAATCCAAGGTTCTCCTGGTACTAGTCGTTACTTACTAGAGGAGACGTCCATTGTTCCTACAACTTCTATTCGTTCTGGAACCGATAACAACTACAAGCTTCTTAATAATGGAAACAACGTAAAATATGATAAAACAAAAAACGAAATGTCTGTTAATGTAAATGTTAATGTCAATATTAATAATAAATAGAATGCGATTGATTTAAGGTTGTATTTTTTTATTATTTAACTAGTGGTCTAAAGTGATTTCATTATTCCACTACTGGAAGTGTTACTTTATACGGTTTGTAAGTGCGGATAAAACTTCAATTATAAGGTAATTGTAGATAAAACTTATTTTTATTACGTTTTTCAACTGTAACTATTTTTTGCTTAACCACTTGGTATCTATTAGTGATCTCCATGAGATGGCGCTACAGTGCAGCGTCAATCTGAACAGCTTAATTTTTATTTTAACTGAACAATGCACTGATGCTACATGCTGGCTCAGCGTATAGTAATGATTGCACTCATGGTTGCTATTTTTTTTTCTTGTAACTGACAATCTTACTATGTTTTGCTTCAAATTATTTATAAATAAAAAACTATCCTATTAGAAAATTTACACAACACAAAAATTTACACAACAAAACACAATATAAAACAATTTTTTTAAATCTTGTGTACACTTAGTGTATAGGATATCCACTTTGTTGCAATTTCGCGCATCTTTCAGTTTGAGGATTTGTTACAAGAAGAAACTCAAATCGACCATGAATGTGTTCTGATTTATACGTATCAAACGTTTCGCTTGGGTGAATTTGCGGGTTCAGGTGATTTGAATTTTCGCGGAACAAAAAAGATATGTGTTATATTTTAGTGATTTCATTCTTTGAACTTGGAAAAATCGTTTGATCTCGAACGAATCCCATTTATATTTGCTGTATAGAACTCTGATGTATTATTTATTTATACCGAGAGCTTATAACTCGGCTAGGCTTTTGCTTCTTGTGTAGTTTGAGGCAAAAAACATTGCGAAATAATTTGACAAGAAGAATCGTCGAACCGAACTTGATCAATTCTGGTAGAGATTTCTACTGAATTTTAATTTGAAACACTGACTTTAAGGCAAAGTAATAACTGGCGGAGGTTAATAGAGATTTATTACAAGTTTTATGTCGGTAATAAACATTGTGTTTGCAATATGCATCTATCGCCTTGCAAAACACTCATAATATGTATTATACCTCCAACTAATCTCGTGTATTCAGCTTTAGGAGTGAATAGACGGAACAACATTCCGAGAACCGTTACAAGGACAAAGTCTCATAATTTATCTTAGTTTATTCGTCGTAAAGATAAAATTGAGACCTATTGCAGCCATCCTGCATTCAGACATTGTATATATGGAAATATTTCACGAAGAAAATTGCATCTAGGGGTTGATGCTTTTACACAAAAAGACTCTTAAAATGCTAGAAAAATAACGCGGCTGAGATAGTAGAAAAACCTTTTAATAATGGATGCCCAAAGAATATGGGAGAAAAGGCCAACGTGGAACGATACATTTTCTCATGTGAGTTAAGTGTATGACCCGACATTCATCTCATCTTTGCCATCATTGCTCAGATCATCTCCTCAACAGCCAACTGAATAATGTACACGAATCTGATTTTCTTCCGGCGGACAGATGTTCACTGATACCACTACAAGAGACGTGCCTTTAGAAAATCTTTTCAGAAAATTTATTTTTATTACGTTTTTAACTGTCACTATTTTTTGTCTAACTACTTGCTATCTATCAGCGATCTCTATGAGATGACCTACAATGGCAATCTGCACGACCGCTAGCCAGAATAAGTATTTCATTTTTATTTTAACTGTACAATACACTGATGTTGTATGCTAGCTCAGCGTCTTATTCACTGTAAATTAGATAATACAGAAAAACAGTATCTTTTTGTTTTACATTATGGAAAGGCAAATGGTCTTAATTCTATTAAGTACATAATGGTAAAATTCTATTAAGTCATTAACAGACCAAGCTCAAAAACAAATCGGAAGAAATGAGTCATCGCTTCCAATTGAAATAAGAACAATCTGCCACAATCTAGCAAGATCGTTCAAATATATAAAGAAGGAGACTATCCTGGAGTCAGTCAGTCAGTTAGCAAGAACCAGACAAGCGAATGAAAGCAACAAAAACGTTGTAGTGTAAATGTCAAGTTATTTATTTATTATTGTTATATTCCTGTATAAAGATGTTGCAAAACTCCGACAGCACTGTTGTCCCCTAGGAAATGCACCTACGTTTCATTGTTTGAAATTAAATTAAATAGAAGATGGGCAAGACTGAAAATATGTGAATGCTTTGATATTGTTTGTTGTTTAAAAATAAATAATAATCATCTTGTTCTTGGAGAAAACTTTCGAGAAATGCGGACAACGTTGGAATAAACAGAGGCAAAGAAGCGCATTTATTAGACGACAAATGGACGAAGCGAGGATTCCGGACATAATTCCAGGTAGAAAATTCCAAAACAATCCGTTTTCCGATGTTATTATTTCATAAAGCTTAATATATTTTTAACGTAGGAAAATCAGTGAAACGGTTTCGTTTTGTAAAGTGAATTTTAAATGATAATACGGTCCACTAAACATTCGGAACAATGATCAAGCAACGGTTAGGACGTGTTAACATGGTCTCCATATATGCGTTAAACATGGGACAGACACAATATGCGATAAAAGCGAGGTGCGTATGCCGTTTTTGAACCGAGAGTTTCAACTAATCGACCGTAAAGTGTGAGAGGAAATCAATACTCTACAAAGTGATTACATATAATGCTGCACCACAAAGAGATAAATCACCTAGTGGCGATCACTCGAAAAACCTAATTCATTAGCACCCGAAATTGCATTTTCTGTTTTTTTTTTTTGACGGGAAAATGAGCCGAAATATTGCTATAAATTAGATTCCATCCCACCAGCTTTTAAAGGCATTGGTCATAACTTGATTGTAAAATTTACAACAATTACGAAATGCTTTGTTAAACAATTTTTTTGAACTCATTTTATCTCAAAAATTAACATCTGAAATAATTTCCTTCTGTCAATCATTAAAACAACACACTTAGTGACATTAAAAATGTTACACAAAAAAAAAACAATTCAAAAAGTAGGAAAACACAAAACAAACCTACAGGTGTACCACAAAGCGTCGAAACGGACACCTCAGACAACTAACTTTTTGATACCGTTTTCCTACTACGCACCAACTCGGCGAACAATGGTTTGAAGAAGAAGTTGTTAGTGCGCGAACGTTATATTGCTGCATTTGTGATTCTGGCCTTTTATCTTACTGTCCATGGTTAGTGCTTCTTTTAATTGTAAAACACTGTCGCGTCGTCAACGTTTGAACTGGTGCAGAGAACGGCTGGTTTGCAATTTTTTTCTTCATTCAATCGTTTAACAAATTTATTGATTATATAACTATTTATGCGACTAACACCTACAATAGAATGATAACAAATATTTGTCTAATGTTGCTATTATCAGTTGGCGTCGAAACCGAAATGAAAGCATTATGGTTATGTTTATCAGAATAGTTTGAAATTGAGTGGTTGTTAAATGCATCGTAGACCCTCGTGTCCTAATCTTGGTCGGGTCTCTGTTCTGACTTTATTAACATAGATATGAGCATCGGTATACGTTTGGGTTTCGATTCATCATATTTCTGTCTAGAAATCTGGTGTTCGTCACGACGCCGTCTCGTTTGTCTCACTGGATTTCACCTCACTCCTCTTTATTCAATTTACATGCAAATGTACCCACCTCGGGTGCCACTTCCTTTTCCGGCAACTTTCGACTCGTATCAGACATTGACAGATTTTAAACTGGATTTCTTCAATCATTTTAACAAATCTATTGCGGATGCAAAATAAAAAGGAAATAATCATTTCTCTGATGAAATTTTCTGTTTATTGTTTCAATTTTACATTTCCTCTACTATATTATTAAAATATAAGGAAATGTTGTTCTTAGATTTCCCGGTTCGTGCAAGACTAAACAATATCAAGCAGATAGAGAGAAAAAGAAAGAAAGATATTGATTGAGTGGCCGACGTTTCAGTGTTTGTCGACTCTTCAATATGTCGATAATTGTGTATGTGCGGTGCTATATTACTATTAGTGATACACAATTTAATGAAATTGATGTTTGTACAGGTATTTTTTACACCAATAATCTATTAGAACGATCTAACAATAGCAATACAAGCTTAAATTTGTAAGAATGTTACAGTTTGTAGAATTGTAGCTCGTGTTACCCCAAATTTAGACATCATAAATGTCTAATAACTATTCCAATAATTCGGGAAATAGCTCTAATGTCAAGGTCAAACACAAAAAAAAAGGTTTTGTTCATTATTCAATACAGTAGATGCTGTTAGAAACATCACGCGTTATTTGTAATCAATTACTTTTTGAGAAATTGTGATTTTTATAAGTATTTATTATTGTTCCAAAAATTTTAATTGCTTGACCTACTCCATACCCAGTTTCTTTATGTTTCCTTGAATTTTATTAGACACCGGCATTATATATGCAATTCGCAACATTTTGGAAAACAAACAGGATAAAGTTAGCTAGGAATTGTGAATTAGGTTATGTATTAAAATCAACTCTTACTTCTGTTTTATACCAAACTAAAAATCATACTAGAAACAAGGCCACAATGATTAAAACACCTAGCACTTTCTAGCAAAGACGCTTGATTATATAAGAACAGAGACTGATCGGAATAGAGATTCAGTCAGTTAGCAAAAACCAGACAAACAAGTAAAAAGTAAGCAATATTTTTGGAAGAGAAAACGATGGTTGTCTTTTATTATTAGTGTATATAGTAGAAATAAATTATTCGTTATTAATTCATTTATTTAAATTAACAAACCTTAAATTAGCACAAACGTTGCAGTATCTAATATATCTAAAATAAATGAAACAAAAACCAGTAAAATTAATTTACATATAAAAACTAATTTGGTCACTTTTAAATAGTTATACAATATCTCTCTCCGTTTTATATAATATCACTTATAAAAATAGTTTAAAAAAATAACTTTCTAACATGATTAGACATTATCGCTCCAAATTTAAAAAAAAATGATCTTCAAAAAAAAAAATTCTGTTTACATAACAAATCTGCAAAGTTTTTTCTTATCAAAATCAAATTTATTTTTTGCAACCTTTAAAATCAATTTCGCGGCCGTTGCTACTAGTAACAGCCGCTCATTGAAGTAAAATATATGTATGTTGCTAAGGTCGCTTTGCAGATGTTACATGATTTTCTGGGTGAGGTGTATACAACAATTTCTGTAAAACCGTAAATGCTAAAAATACTATTAATAATTATTTTGCTCTGCGGCCGCAAGGAAAAGCAACAGCCGCGAAAATAAATTTAGCGGCCGTTCTGCAAAAAAATTCCCTACCAAAATTGCAAATGAAATGAAAGAATAACTATGTACAGGGTGATTTTTTTATTTGCACCCGCCTAAAATTTCATAAATAGGCAACGCGTTATACAAACGATAAGCAACTTTGGAAAACTACAAATAATCCAAATACTCCGAAAGCACTGTCAACGGTATTTTAACATAAACTAAATTATAAATAATAACAATAAAAATCAATGTCTTAATAAGTTTAATTAGAATTCTGATGCAACAGTGACAAAGCGCTTCCGAAATCTAATATTCCATCTTCAGTGCCTTCAGTAAAAGTTATACAAAAACTTAAAAATGTTGAAAAACCTACCAATCTTTTGTCAAAACAAATTAAAATATTAAAAGTAAAACATTAAACAATAAAACAACAAAAAACCCACTTCGAGAAAGGATGCTTCTATCAAACTTAAACTAGATTAGTATTTCCAGTTTAACTTTTTTTTTTAAGTAAAACGGTAGCAGCTTAAAGCAAAATTTTCAATTATTATTTTTTTATAAATCTAAAAATATCAAAATTTTGTAAATCTATTCAGTAGTTTTTGGAATATTCACCAAAATTTCTTAGATAAAAATCCAAAATTATGAACTAAATTATTATTATTTATTATATTAGTTCATTATTTAATTATTTTTGAACAATTACAAGTGAATTGTTGCGTTGTTGCCAAAACATTGAATCTAACTGTTGATGATGCACCGAAAACTCGAGGGTGACATTATAACTAAACAATAGTGTACCGGGTAAATCAAGTTATATCCGCACCCCAAAAACACGTCTTAAAACACGGAAAGAAATTATGAAATTTATATGACTCACAAAATGACTCATACATAAAAAAATGACTCAGAAAATCAATCTGCAAAATTTATTGTTTAAAAAAATGTTAGGCTTTGATTAAAACCCATTTTATTATTATTTATTAAATAATTTAGTCTATTTTATGACTTGATAAGTTGGAGTAGTCCTTAATCCCCGGGCAACATTCTAAGAATTGAAGTAGACTTAGAAATTTGTTACCAGCTGGCTTATCTTTCAAATCTCTACAATAGACGTGTGCCATTTTTATGACAAATACCATAATATCAAGAAACCACCACTGATGGAGTCCTTTTCAAATAAAATTTACGTCATTTTCATAAATTATAAGAAAGAAAGTGCTTCAATATTCAAATATTAATTAAAAACAAACGACACATTTGCTTAAAAATTTAATTAGCCACTTCGACGCATTGTATAATACACAAAAAATCGTTAACGTTAATTTATAATTTAATAAACAAAAGTGAAAAAAGTAACCGTAAAAGTAAACAATTTGAAACTTAGAGCAATCTTATATTTGAAAATACTACCTACAATTTTTTTGGGCATTTTTGTTTAATTAGAAATGGCTGTTTATGGGATGCGGGTAAAACTTGATTCACCCGGTACATACATTCAAACTCATTTTTTTTAAGTAATTAGTAATTGAAATACATTATATTTGTGGTAAAGTAATGAATAATTGTAATTAGCTAATTTTTTTGAGTAAATGCCTAATTACTTTATATTAAGCCCTAAATAAGGTAGGTTACTGTTCTAATTAATTTATGTTGTCACTCCCAATCCTCAATCCTCATTTTAGTCGTAAACTAGAACGTCGTAAACTTCTTTGTATAACAATAACTTATCATAATTGAGTGTAGTTTTACGATTCTGTGCAATCCACTTGCGTCCAGATAGCAGGAAATGTCCACTTTATTGAGCAACATTGAAAACTCGAATTTGAAATTAACTGGACACGGAACAAAATATGCGCTTTGATATGAGTTTTCTAATTGCATTCTTGCTGTTTTCCACCTGAACAATTTTAATATCACTGAAGTTACTTTGACGTTATACAAAAACCTGTCAAAATGAGATGTTTAGACTTTCTATTCCGTCACTCAAAATGTGTAATTTATATTCTTTATTTTACATTAATGGTAAGTCCACCCATGCTAAATATATTCTAATAAACAATTTCTAGTGTTATGGCATAGCTTTAGTAATTTGGGGAGTGATTGATCGACTAGTTCTTGAAAAGCTTCCACCAGGTACTTTTGGAATCTGGGTGGGTGTAGGACTACTTTCAATGTTAAATGCTTCTTTAGGTCTTCACGGGACTAGAATTGAAGACCCTTATCTTGTCTATGCTGTAAAAACTCCTACTAAATTACTTAATTTTATTACTTAAATTCTAGTCAATTATTCTACTTTTTGTAACCTGCGTCTCTCAAATTCTTGTTACAATTATTAAAATAACAATACCTTTCATTTCATCTACAAAAGAAAAAGAACGGCTGCAAGCTTTATTTGATAGTGAAGAAGAAGAATGGGCTAAGGAATTTAGTAGAATAGAAAGTAGTTGGGGATGTTGTGGGGTGACTGGATATAATGATTATGAAGAAAAATTTGATCCGCTTTTAGTTGGTTATCCTGAAAGTTGTTGTAATAGCAAAAAACGGTGTAGTGACCCGGAATACAAAATTGGATGTCATCAAACAATTATGCGTGCTTTGCAAATCCAAGAGTTAGTCAGAGCACTGATTTTCTTGTTTTTCTCAATTTTTAAGGTAATTCTTGTTTTGTTGACGTATTTTATTTTTTTGTAGTTTTTTAGTGCCATAATTATTGCAATATTGACTATGTGGTATGACGAATATTATGCAGAGGAGCCATAAAATGTACAAATATTTTTATTTTGTTTTATTTAATTTATTTCAAGTTAAAACCTCATAAACGATTAAAAATGTGTACTCATAAAAAAAAGTCAGGCTAATTTGATAATAATCTTTTTCAAGTTTTTTTTATTTTTTTTTCCAGTGTAAATTCTTGCAATGTAATAAGCAAAATTAAGTGCTAATCTTTAATTTTAATCAAAACTTTACCTCTTGACTCTTATTTCTTTTACTCATTTTTTAATTTTTACTTTTAATTAAGTACTTTTAAAATTTTGGTCCAAAAATCTGTTGCTTATTTTTTGCAATCGAAAGGTTGTAGATTCAAACCCCGCTCTCGATTGTTTTAATCCAAGTTTTTGAGAGTTTTTCTCTAATCAGTAAGTGTTTTTTCTACATGCACTGCCCACATCGTATTCAGTTTTAACCAAAAGCAGCGCCAGTGGCGCAACATTGCTTTAGGTTTCAACCAAAAGCGGCACCACTAGCGTTCGCTTTCGGTTGTGAATAGCTGTTTTTATTTTCATTTCTAACCCTTCTTTTTGTTATTGTCTGTATTTCTAACCTATGAAAAAACGTAACGATCTCCCTGAAAATTTAAATTTTTACTTTTTTGGTGTTTTCTTTAGCAAACCAAAAACTAGAGGGTAATTTTTTACATTAAAATTTATTCTTCTTAAAAATGGTTATTTGATTTAGAAACTATTAAAAATACCTATTTTTTGACAAAATTTGCTTTAGTTTAAAAAAAGACGTTTCAAGTTCAAATGTCCCTCTAATAACACGTATAAATAATTTTCCAGTTTAAAATGCCAAAATACGGCGACCTGAGGCAACAAAAATTTTGAAAATAATTCGCACTTTTTTCTGAAAGCACGTCTTATGAAATTTCAATGTCGGTTAAATAACTTGCTTAATTTTCTACATTTAATTTTAGATTGTTATTTAGTTCATAAATAGTTAAAATGTGTTTTTGTACTGCATTGAGGTAAAAGATAATTTTATTAAAAAATTTTGGTTGTTAATTGCTAAAAATACCGTTTTGTAACACCCAATTTTAAATGAGCTGTTGTTTTATAATTTAGCACAAAATTATTTAATAAAATTGATTTTATAGAGTCAATTTTGATCGCACCAGTGTAGTGTGTATATTTCCATGGAAACATTCGTACCAACTCTCATACAAAAGTTTTTTCTACTATATATTCCTGCTACCGGTTTACGTTATTTTGTTTTACCAATAATTTCTGTACAATTTTTTTTTTAAATGATTGTATAATTCTGTTTTCAAACATCTTTTATAAATTTAAAACTGCATTTTTATCAATTTTACAAGAATCAGATTAAAAATATTTAAAAATATAGTAACGGAGCAGTCGTTAAACTTTGGCTTAATCAACTAGTGTAATTTTAACAATTAACAAAAAATGCAAAAGATGATTAGCAATATTTGCAATAAAATTAAAAGAAAATAAAGAATTCAGCTAAAATGTTGAGAAAGAATAAAGTAAACTGTCAAACATCAAAGTAAAATAATTTTAAAGTTACTTGAAAAAAAGATTTAAACAATATAAAAAAATCAGTAGATTAAATCTCTCAAAGGACCACTGACTACTCTGAGCAGGAGCTGGTAAACTTCTCAGTCCCCACAAATATTTTTTAATATGTTTGAGCCTTATTTGTGAGTACAGCTTAGAAAGGTTTTATCCGGTCCTTTTTGCAGTAATGTCTGACTTATTCTTATAATGTATTCTTGATTCAAAAGATATAGGTCTCGCTAATTAAGTCGTAAAAGTAAAATAGTCGTAAAAACTATGTAAACAGTCATTTTACAGTCATATACAGTCGACCAAGTTTGTTTTTGATGTAACAAAGCGTAAAATAACTAATCATTGTCCAACTGAACAACTATGTCAACATTTCGTTACTAATTGATCACAGAAGTGCACCTTTTCCCTTAAACAGGGTTGGCTTCAAGATTAAGCTTGGTATAGCTGCACTTCTGTGATCAATTAGTAACGAAATGTTGAGATAGTTGTCCAGTTGTACAATAATTAGTTATTTTATGCTTTGTTACATCAAAAACAAAGCTAGTCGACTGTATTAAAAAAACCACGACTCTTTAATTTAATGAGTTGGAGAGCCCTATATCTCTAAAATCAAGAAAAATTTTGTTTTTTTATAACGTATTAGTTTTTATTTAAATATACAAATAAACGTTTTCTTTAATTGTGGTTATTACGTTCTACCATCTCAGTCCTTATACAGTCGCATTTTAATAAACTTTGCCGTCATCTTGTCAAACACAACGTATACCTATTTTTCCCAAATGTAACTCATGAATTCTGCCTATTTTCCATAAATATAAATTTATCCTGCAACTTAGGGTTTTGGAAAATAAATATAGTCAGTTTTTAACTACTTCCTGCTAAATGTTAAATAGTAACAAATACAAATTCAACGTTACAAAATAAATAATTGTTATATATCTTTAACGGTTCATAATTTAACAAATGCAGTGCAAATTTTATCATCAATACTGAAAAAATTTTTGTTTCCATAATCTGTTTATTTTATAAAAAATTGTAAAACAAAGACGGTCTGTAGCGTTAGACTGAGTTCGGTTTCAAAGTAGGGTATGCTATTATAGGAGTATATGAAGCATATGCAAATCTTAGAAATGATCTATAATCGTCTGTAAATAGTAGTAACTCACATTGATTACTAATAATAAAGAGTTAAGGCAAGTACAGTAACCAGAAAATTGCAAGCTGGTTTCGAGGTTTTTGCTTTATGCTTGTTGCAGCGTATTATAGTGCTATACCAGGCGTAAATCGGTAACTTTAAGCGCACTAGCTGTAGTAAGGTGGTTAAAGTAAAGTAACTCAGTGTCTGACAGTTTTTTTTTTCGCGGAGTAGTTGTTTCTACTTCGACTATGAAACCCAGTGTGTTGTTATTTGGTGGTTCAGTTATAAATTGCAGATTAACTATGTTAAACAACGCGTATTGGCCAAAAAATTGTCTAAAACATGGAAATATTTCGATTTTGTTTTATTTAAAATCTCCTAAAATGTGTTGAAATATGAATTTTATTTAAGTCTGGCCGATATTGCGGTGAATCCCCAAACAATTAAACTCATATAAATGCAAATCCCTCTTAATGAAATGAAGCCCTGGAGAACTGTGCGTTTTTCCTCTTGAGTCCGTGGAAGAAAAACGCAAACAAGAAAACTATGGAGTGGATTTTTTCAGCTTCGTTATTTGATTTCGCTTACATCATCGGTCTTTTGACAAGAGTTCGTTAAAAAAAAACACACAGCATCGTTACCGACAATTTATCTCGGTGTTCTCTTTTTTTTTCTCATATCGATTTCTATATAATTGGCGCTTGAAAAACAAACGGGACTCAGGTTAGAAGTGCGCGTGAATAGAGCGTGATTACGTCACGCTAGTGTTGGGTTATGTTATGGAAACGGGAGTGGTTCGGGAACAAACACACTTAATGAACGTCACAAAATATCATTAAGTTGCCACTGGAATACGACCGTAAACATTATACTTCTAGATGGGGATTTATTAACTTAAAGACAATATTGTCTTAAGGGCGTCTAATGAGGGTATAGGCAAAATACGACGCTATCGCATTAACGAAAGACCAATAACTCAACGACCTTCGATGTATCGTTAAGTTTTAACATCGTCTTAAAAATGATGCCGTTAATACGATATTATTGACACCGAGGTGCACACTGAACAAACTTTGATACACGCTTTTATTAACGAGAAATTTTTTTACGAGAAAACTGAAACCAAGGGATTTGAAAATGATCACAAAAGGGAATTGCGGAGAAAACTTGCTTACTTAACTTCATTTTACACCAATTATGCAATAGCAGTAATCTATTCAAACTATTCTGATATTCAATACATGTGTGTGGATATTAATTATGGTATTAAAGCGATTATTATTGGAAACTAATACCATAATATTCAAATTTATAGTAAAGCTACTTACAAGTGAATTTCTGTATAGTAAAAAAAATTGGGAATAGGATAATAGAGATTGCTAAAGTCATAATCAATGCAGCGTCCAGATGTAGTTAAAAACACATAAAACAAATTTGCTTTACAATAATAATAATCAATATTGATACAAAACATTATCAGTATTTATATATAAACAGCAACATACATTAACTATACTCAAACACGTATCAGTGTCTGATTTTAATCAATATTACCCACTCCTATATCGCACGTCAAATATAAACCTAATAATTCACTAAAAATCAGCTTCTTCTTCACACTGAAGTAGAACGTCAACATTGGAGATTACCACATCAAGTCAGCACACTTTTATGACCAAACAAACATCAATTATATTTTGCAAGTTTAAGTTTTTTTATTTATTGATTTCTAAATTATTATTAATATGTAAATACAGAGTGTTCCAACTAAAATTGGTAAATTTTAGTTTAAAAGAAGACTAAACTTTATCATATCTTCAAAGTTAATACCACATTCTTCTAGCAGCCAAAGCCACCTTTTAAAAATTTTTTAAGAGCAAGTGGGATCGTGTGACACATCATTTTAATGCTGTTTTTATTGCTTATACAATCACGTATCTTTTGTGAATTTTGAACAATTTTTTTTTAAGAATTACAAAATTGTTTTAAGCTTATTTAAACTTTAAAAACTGTCAATCCAGAACACTCGTTCAAATAGTGAACAAGTTTTTTGGTATAAATAAGCTCACAAACGTTATCTTATCTGCACTAATTTAAAGTAACAAGAAATTTTTGCTAAAGGTGGCAAGATTGTCATTTTTTACACAGTTTCTACTTGATTCCCTTCTATGAGAATATCAAAGGTAAGTACGAGTAATCCATTTTTTATCATAAAAACTCGGCTAAAGAACAAACTGAAAATCAAAGCTAATATTGGTATTTGTGACGAATTAATTGAAATTAAGTAAATTGGTAATTATAGAAATGATACTTCTTGCAAGACTTTACTACCATTTTTGTAAATTTAAATCTATACAGACTCTTTTACGAGTAATATTAAATCTGCAAAGCTGAACATACAACCAGCAATACAACTCCAGAGTTAACGTAGATTATAATGATTTCAAATTTTATTTGTCAAATCTGTCACCGATAAAAAAATGTATTCAAACGATGAAAAAACCGACATGATAATGATATATTAGAAAAAATGCTTCTACCGCGATGAGTTTGTACAGACAACGTTTTCCGGGTAGAGAAACGCTGTTCTTGCTGACACCATATTCGAACGACTTGAAACTACCTTAAAAGAAAAATTGACCACCTTTGAAAAGCCAAAAGCAAGAACAACTACTGGTTCTGTTCACATGTAAGTCAAACAATGATTTTACAAGCAAGTGGCATTAGTTTGTCTTTAATTAACCGAAAAATTAAATAATTTTTTATTTAATGTATTTGAAAACAAAAAATTAAAAAAACAAAAATACGTTATCTTTGGAATTGTATTGCTGGTTGCATTTTCAGTTTCGCAAGCTCATTATCACTCATAAAACCCTGTATATATATATATTTAATCAAGGTAAATAAATGACACCGAAATTATACCAACTGTGTAATTTAATTTTGTAAGCAAATAGATCAGTCGGTTGAGATCATTTCTGAAAACACAGTGTTATTTAAAAAATTTAAATCGTAATAAATCTGGTGGGATAATAGCACAAAAATTGCACATTTGTTTTATTAAATGCATTAAGCACCAAAAAGGCCTAACTGCATGCGTGATTTGCCGAAAAACCTTGAAGAAGACACGTCTTGAGACAACACGTCGGAGATAAAAATTATTCTTAAGTCGACCTTGAGGCACTTTGAAGCATCAAACCCACTTTTACAAAATTTGATTGCAATTTAAAGTTAATCATTGTGATTTATTAGACAGAAATCGGAAATTCAAAACATTTTATTTAGCAAACCAAACTTGCACAAAAATTTAGCGCGACCTAAACGTAAATATTTAAAATAAAATCACAAAAATAATTTTTTAAACGTTTTTACAATTTTCAATAAACGGCCCAACGCGACGTTGACAACGATTTATCAAAAACTAAAAGAAAGTAGAAACATCGATATGTAATTAGTTCTTCTCTTTTCACCTCGGACAAAACTTACAAAAACTTTATATAAAAAACGCGTTTAAATTTATCAAAAACATCTTATAAAATTTTTTGTTTGAATGAGTCACGAATAAACTTGTGGCCTTGGTTGGTATGAAGAGTTGCTAATACAAAAATTATTTTGAAAATGTCTAGAATTTAAGAAAAAAAAAATTGTTTTGCAAGATTGGCACAAGTTTTTTTATTTAATCACCATTTTTGTGTTATTGTTATTACTTATTACATTTTAAAATGCAATATTATTGAGGGTTTGGCTTATTAATTCTTAGAAATAGCAACAATATAGATAATTTTTTCAATAATTGTTTTATACAAGCAAAAAAGATGTAAAGTAGTTTTATGACCCATCTTCACGCTATACATACACGGTGTCCCTAAAAAATTCTAAAAAATAGTTTAAAATTTATGAAAAATACGTGGTTGCATAGACATTAAAAGCAGTTTTAAAATGATGTGTCACTCGATTCAACTTGCAATTTACGCGCTACAAAAAAGTGGTAATAACTCTGAAACTATGATCAATTTTTCTTTTAAGCAAAATTGATCTGTTTTAGCATTTTTTAGAAAATGAGACAAAATCGGTGATTTTAGGAGGTGCAAATCTTAAGTGGAACACCCTGTATTAATAAATCAGTGTAGCATAACATACTGTGTAGTTTTTCTCAACCAAAACAGCAAGCTTAATAAACCCCTGCAAGCTTTACTTCTCAACAGTTTTAATAAAAATCCAAAAGGCGAAATTAGTTATTACAAAAGGCATGTTATTTTCAAATATTCTGCGATTGTCAACAACTGAGAAAGAAATCTTAGTTGGTAACCCTGATCGACACTACCCCTTATTAATGCATTAGCCACGTTGTTGTCGGACTCACATGCTTCATAATTTATGAAAGTGGTTTTTAATTTTAAATTGTTATTTTGTACACAAGTAGTTAAAATGCTTTTTGTGTCTTTGGTAATTTGTAACTAATTAATTTGGCATGTGTTCCCCACATTCCAACATAAATTGTATCAAATTTGTTTATATAACTTAGATTGTATAACTTTATTTGTGAACACGGTTTCGGAAAGTTTTATCCAATCCCTTTCGCAGTAAGTTAATCATAAAGTAAAATAACAAAACGTTACTTAAACTTTTTTTATTAATTTTTGTGTTTTGCATTAACCATTTATTTTATTTTGTTTATGTTAATGTTTTTGTATGATATTACTTTGTATACCTCGTTTTGTTTATATTATTGACAACTGTTACATTTTTATTTTATTTAATTTATATTACATAAACAATTTTAGTACTCAATACATATTTAATTGTTAAAAATACATAATAAGCTTTCACATATCATAACCTGTTACAACACTAACAGTCAACTGTTAAATCTGTTACGTCTATTTCACTGTTAAATATAGTTCAACAGTAATTATTAAGACTTACAGTCTAACGATAAGTTTTACTTTTTAAGAAGAGTAACAGTTTGGTATTGTCATTGTAAATAACACTAAGAAAAATAACAACCTATCACTAATGAGAATAACAAGAGCTTTTTATTTTTACACTAATTTAAAATTAGTTGTTCTGTCAATATTGTTCTAATCGCCTCAAACAATTTGAGAAATAGAGCTTTGATTTTTTTTAGATTGTTGACTTTTCATAAAAATTAGTTGTTTAAGGCGGAAGTAGTAAAGCAATTTCTGTTTACCGAAACGTTTCGACTATCATTAAGTCTTCTTCAGAATACAATTAAATGATTAAGTTTCTGAGTGCGAAAATTTACCCTTACCAAAAATAACGCTTATTCGCTAACTGACTGACTTAACTTCTGGTAAGTCTCTCTACTTATATAGTAAAACGTCCTCACTAGACTGTAGTGGATGGTTTAGTACTAAGGCTGGGCGATACCTGTTTTTAGGTATCGGATATCGATACTTGATGTATCGATGCAAAGTATCGATACTTGCCAAAGTATCGACGTATCGGAAGTATCGAGGTATCGGAGGTTTCAAGGTATCGAGGTATCGGAAAGTATTCAGGTATTGGAAGTATCGCGGTATCGAAAGTATCGGGTGGCGATAAATAAATATCGCATCAAATAGCTTGTGAATTTGTTTGTTATCATCAAAATAGCTTGTGTTTCCAACATCCAAAGCACTCTGAATAGGATATTCATTTAAAACCACCTTTTATCAAGGTATCGCAGGTATCGAAGTATCGGAGATATCGGAAGTATTGGAGGTATCGGAGGTATCGGGGTATCAAAGTATCGGAAGTATCAAGGTATCGGAGGTATCGAGGTATCGGAGATATCGAGGTTTTGGAAGTATTGATACTTCGATACCTGATTGCAGTCGGTATCGGTGTACAATACCTGAGCAGGTATCGATACCTTCTGTAAGTATCGATACTTTTCCCAGCCCTATTTATTACATCTCTACATTCAACTGGAAGCGGTGACCCATTCTTCTAGATTGAACCACATGCGGGTCTAGTAATAATTTTAGAGAATTTTACGTCACGGTGCGCTTCCGGCGCAATATCTTCCTAGTATTTTCTGGAGCTATTTTTGTACTATTTGTCTCTTAAAATTTTAGTAAAACAAGATAAGCGACTTTAAAAGCCTTATAATATTACTTCTATTGGCAGAAATATTAACAACTTATTAATTTTATTACATTCCTCAATTAGGTAAAATTTTACTAAATTGCTCAATTAAATATTAAACTGCATTACCTAACTCACGTTCGTGACATAATTCAGTCTTATTCTAGTAGAACAAAATAAATTCTTAATTAAAAAAAAACAAATATTTTGTTACAAACCGATTTTAATTAAAAAAAATCAAATTTGGCTTTTATACAATTGTCGTCTAATTATTAAATCAAATTTAATTATTTATAGTAATAAAAAATCAGCACAAAGTTTTGTTAAAAATGGTGGATGCGCCGGGCTAGATGTTTTTCCTTTCCGTTTTATTCTCGATTTTATTGTTTTAATTTTTTTAAAGTACAAATTATTTTGAGAAAAATTAAAAAACGTAAAATAATATGCAAAAACTAAGTAAAAAAAAATAAAAAAAGAAACTGTCTAAGAAGTTATGGGAAGAAAGACTTATGTAAAATAAAAACAAAAAAATTTAAATAAATTGAGACGGATCTTTACCTCTACACCTACAACCCTTACAGTAGAAAAGGTAGAATAAATAATTTTTAATTAATTTTATATTGTCTACTTTAAATTGGTAATTTAAAATAATTTGTTGTTGTTTAACTAAAATTATTAGAATTTAACTAAAGCAAGTTGTAAGTATGTAGTAATTGCAAAAAATATTTTACTACAATTTCTATCGTTCCATTTGTGAATTATTCCTGTCATTTGGTTTTGGGTTTGATGTGGTCTGAATTAAGCCTCGCTTAAGTTTTCAATTAAGTTAGTATTTAATGAATTGTTGTCGCTTTATTGATTCCGGTCGAGTCTGGCGTTTGTTATTGAATTATTGAGTGGATCAGAAAGAGCGTAAAGAAAAGTAAAAGGAGCGTCTTTCGCCGTATGAATATTTAAAATGTGTTTAAGTTTAAACTTTGCTAATCACCTGCAAGTTGAATTGGCTTTCTAATAACCTTTACACGCCGAAAATCTACCTCTTCAACTCATTCACAGCTTTATTTTAAACGTGCCAGAACTTTCACCGCCCCCTTTAAAGTTTGCATAAGTTAGGGTTCAGTCATTACCATAGCAGCAATTAGCGAACGAGAACTGAATGTAAACTAGCCGAGGAGGCCTTTGAGGCAACCGTTGCAATTAGAACATAAAAGATAATATGACGGAAAAAAGGCAACGATACTGAAATAATAAAGAATGCTTGGATTAATGACGCTTTATCTGGAGAGAGATGAAACTGTGTAGGCATTAAGTGCACACGATTTTCTCCTCTCCCTTTCATAGGGTGACGTCTTTGATGTTGGCGCAGGTCTTAAAAGTACTTGTTGACTCTATCAACAGATTTGCTCTCAATTTCGATAAGCTCTCCCAGAAAGTTTCACATCATCATAGCTATTACAACCGCACAAAGCAAGACGATAATGATGAACATATAGACGGTAATATGTGTGGCGAAGATTTACTACACGGAGTTTTTATTAGAAGACTAAATTAATTTTATATCGTGATTAATTAAGTCACTACCGTGAAACATTATTTAAATAGCTTGCTCTAATACTGTCATTCTAGCCAAATCTAAATGTCCTACCCGGGGAGAAACAGTAATAAAACTGACTATAAAATGCTATACGTAAAATATTTTATTTTACTTTCCATGTTTCAAGTTATAAACATCACGATTTCTGTTTTATCAGGCGTTTTACTATGAGGGTGGATGTTGTTTTATTAAATTCAGTGCTTGGATTTTAATTCTAAAATTATTTTTAACAAAACAAGATAAAACTTTGAAAACAAAGTATTTATTTCAAAATTTTGTTAAATCAAAATTTTTCTATACAAATCGTATTATTCTTTAAATAATTTTTCTTTACACTTTTCGCTACTGCTTAAACCTCTGGCCCTATTTTATTATAAAACTGTGTAATAAAATAAAACCTTGTAAAACTGTTTTTGAAAATAACCGTGAAGCGGTTTGCAAAAATCCTCCCAAATTTCAATAACTAGTTTTAGAAGATAAAAATCAAAAATAAACAAAACTTGACCAATTTATATGTTTACTCCAAACTTAAATCAAAAACTATTTAACTGTAAAAAAATTTCTAAAAAACGACAATTTTACAAACAACAGAAATCGATTACTTGTAAAAACTCGCCTGGGCTTAAGAGCAAAAACAGAAATAAACAAGAAAGAAACATTTCCTATTAACAAAAATACTCGTCAATGCAAAGCAGAAAAGATTTGTGACTTGAAAAAAATTAAATTTAGACTACTATCTAGTAAAAGTCGCTACACTTACTCAAGTAAAATCCCTTATTAAAAAAAAATGAGATAATAATTTTACTTTTTATAAAAAAAATTCTATTTATGTGTGTGGTCTTCGGCGACCTCGTGGTTCAATAAAAAAAGCAATAACTTATAAGTTTGGCAAAATATCACTTCAATAGGTGCTCAAAATTTTCTCTCGTATTTAAACAATTAAGACTCAAACAAAATTTCTTTATTCTAAAACAAAAAGTGCTCGAAATATATTAAAACAACAGTAAAATTTTATTTAGAGTATTTTTTTGTAATTTCAGCGGTGGTGGAAGCACATCGAGGTGCCGACAATTCCCAAAAACTCATTTCTCCAATTAGTGCAGGCGAAAAACTAAAGGAGAAGAGTAGAGATCTGATGCAACTATATCATTCAACAACAAAAATGTAAAATGCACAAACCGAATTTAACCGCAAAAAATCTATCACTCATTTTTTAGCACAAAAAAGCAATATAGTATATTAAGTATGGAGAACGGTAAGGAATGCTTACTGTTCGAAGACAATTGTTTGGAGGGGGAGCGAAGCGACGACTCCATTTAGTGTCTGAGAACGGTAATCCTTAACGTTCAACATGCTTATAACGTTTTTTGCGCGATTGGAGTTTCTAGAATAATAATAATAATTTATATCAAAATATTTGTGATAATCGGGAAGATTGAAACTGAAAACTTTGGGTGGCTGTTCCATGGTTGCTACGGTTTTGTTCCAAACAAGAAAAATTGTCTTTTTAAAAATGTAGAAATGGCAAATGCACCAGGCAGGTAACAGGAAAAAGCACAATTAGAGGCTGGCTGTCAAAAATTGCAAACTATTTAAAGTTGCAAGCCCCTAAAGGTTTTACTGGACACTAGTTTTGACGCACATCGGCTACACTTTTGGCGAATATCGGAGTTGATGTGTTGGGACTAAAAAGACATGGTGGGTGGCGTTCATCAACGGTGGCCGAGAGTTACGTGGAAGATTAGCTCCAAAACAAAATTGAATTTGCTCATAAAATTGTACACAGCGATGTTGGTGGACTATTACAACAACCTGGGACTTATACGTCGGAAAGTTTGTCTATTAACACTAGAAACTCAAATGCGAGTGGTATTACTACTATTAATTATAATAATTGTACATTTAATTTTAATAAATAAACCTCAAAATTGTTTTTTTTTAGATTTAATTGCTTACCGATCACTGAACGGTAAGTGAATTACTTACCGTTTTGTTACACGTAGCAACCAGTAACAGCAACCTACCGTCGTGGAAACAGGCACAGTAAACTGAAAAAAACAACTAATCGCGCAAAAAAATATTTTAGGCTAAGAACAAATAGACCTTTAAATATAATCCAATATACTAGACAACAAAATAAATAAATAACTTAGAATAGGCTTTAAATTTTCTATCACATTAAAAAATAAAACTTTTTTCTAATCACGAGATCAGCACAATAGCTATTGATAATTGCCCAACTCGATTTTTAATCAGCCGGAGTGAACCGGTGCCTCTATGTTCAGCTTAAAACAGAAAAAACAGAATTTAAAAATAAATTAGAAAAACCCGAAAGTATAGGCACAAAAAAATTATAATAGAGCTTGAACTAATGCTAAATTAAATATTTATGATCTTAATAAAAGATATCAGCTAAAATAGAACTTTCATAATAATAATTATATTTGCAAAGAAGAAAACTCAGCTCGAAACGCTGTTTTTTAAAAGTACATTGGTAAAAAAAATTGAAATAAATGTGTTAAGATTAACGTTTAGAAAGTTTTTTTTCCGTTTACAATGTAGCCAAACACAAAAAGATGCTTAGAGAATATGTCCAAAATTCTCTAAGTATATTTAACAAATACACAAAAACTTTGTAACGACCAATTTCCATCCTGTACTTTCAATTTTAGAAGTCGAGTGATAATACACAATAAGGTACGGCATATCTTCTTCCAAAATTGTGTAAAAACACAAAAGAGACCAACAAACAGTCTATTTATAAAAAAAATTTTAATCTCACATGCTCTAAGACCATAATTTTTTAAAAAAATGTGAATACAATTTTGTAATTCTGAGACAATAAACAGCAAAGTCAGTTCAATTGTCAATTATTTTTTCTAAACAACGAAGAGTCTTTGCATTACTATTTTTTTTTTGAGAAATAGAAAGTGACTTAAACTGTAAATCTTACTAAGTAAGACTTCCTACTTAAGCTACTATCATTAATAAAATTTACAACGTCTCTAATCTTGTACTGGAAAACAGAAAATAAACATCTGCTGGCACCAGTTCTATGTAAGATTTGAAATATCGTAAAACGTAGTAATGCTAGTGGCTTAAGTAGGATGTCTTTGTTTCAAGTACAATTTAGGTCAATATTTCGGTTTCTCACAGAAAAAGTTTACCCATGTAAATTGCAAGGTCTCTTCAGCCCCTCGGCAAAGTAAAAAAATATTTATAATTTACCAAAATATACTCATCAAAAATAGCAAATAAAATACAAATAAAATAAGCTTAGATAGATCACCAACAATACAACAATAATCTCGCCTTTATAATAACCCACGGTTATACTTTCTCAAACAATGTCAAAAAGAATGTCAAATTTTTTTATTAATGTGTTATTTACCTTTCTGCTGCAAACTGTGCAAAAAATGTGGTTGTCATAAAATTGTTAAAGTGATTGATCCACTTTAAACATGAGTTTTATACTATTGCAGTTATAAAACTAAATCCACACATAAAATGTCATTACTTTTAACGTTCGATTGTTTCTACCTATTTATCTACAATTGTCTGTCTTGCAGTAGAAAATAAACGACAAAAAATTTTGACTTTTCCATATTTTATTGTTTTAAATTAGGAATTAGCCCTGAAGAAGACAAACAAGAGCCAAAACCACTCCACTTGTTCGAAACGTTGACATTTTCTTAAAAAAAAATTTTTTCGTCCTAATACCAGGAACACCCTCTGAATAAATTAATAAAAAATGGACAAAAACGACCAAGACAATTTATTAATAAGACTTCAACAGCTTTAACCTAATTTGTAATTTAAAATAAGCAATAGCCCTCGAATAAAATATAATGCTTTATATATACATTTTCATTAAATTTAGGGCAGTTTCGTAAAATCCAATAATTAGACCAATGTGTAAATAATTTCCAAAAAAAAACTTTTTTGACAGTTTTTAACATTAAAAAAACAGATAAAGACTCAAAAATTACATATTTTTTTTTATATAAAATTGTGGTCACTGTGAGCACACATTTTTTTATAAACCTGAAGACTAACTTTATCAAACTCGTTCTTTAATATACTAATTAAAACGCTTTATTATTTCAAGTTTCTCAAGAAATATTTTTCATAAATAAAGCATTACACAAGTATAAGAATTTGTCCGTTTTTCGTCTTATAATCAAATTCGCTACCACCAAGAATCGTGTGAATGCGAAAAACGAGCTCATTAGTACAGGTAAGCAACGACTAATTGGGAAAATTCAATTTAAAGAACTCGTGTAAATAGAATTCTCGCAAATTCACACTCCTTAAGCGGTTAAGCTAGATGCAAACATTGATAAATTTCTTAATGATCAATTAAGGTAATGAGCTTTAATACAAAACAACAAATATTTTATCGACTGTAATAATCGGATTAGTTTTGTTTTGAAAGTAGAAAGTCTCAAACATCGTTTCACTTTTTTGATAAAAGATATTAGCATTTTTCATTTCAGTTTTGTTTTAATTGTGACAAAAAGTGCAAGTGGCAAGTTATTAAAATGTCGTTCATGGAAGAGAACTCAAAGCTATTTCCTTCAAGTGGAAATAATTATCGGTAAATGGACTCGCAGAGAGACGGAGATTTAAGCATTGAATTACTTCCCTAATTTGACGGTGCAGCAAATATGTAGTGTTATCGCTGCAAATAATATAATTGCTAGTTAATCCATTATCGTTCTTTGATGAAACATTGAAAATTAATTAACAATTTTAAATAAAACTTGTATTTTGATATTTGTTTTGTATGTAATTAGATGTAGTCAAAAAAAGTAAATGCAATAAAATCTTAGTGAAAAGCTTGGAATGCTATTGTGAGGAACATAATTTATGTTTTGTTATGAGAAGTAAAATTCCACTTGCGATCCAAATTGTAAAGCTGAATTCTAGTTTTTTTGTTTTGATAAAATTCTAGTATTCTGTATTGTCATTTAAGTTTTTATTATTCAAAATTAATTGATAAAACTAAGACACTTCGTTTGCAGCTTCCATTCAGCACTTATTAATTAGTAATTCAGTGTCAATTTTAACAAATAAAATCTCAGAAAAGTGTAATTAGTGTGTTATTTCCTTTTCTGCTGCACACTGTGTAAAAATGTGGTTGTCATAATAGCTACTTATTATACAAGTGTCTTATAAGGTCTTAAGAAAAATTAGGCCACTCGAGCAAGCTCTCGTGGTTAAACATTTCTTTCGTGACTTATTTGCTGTTAAGACATGAGTACAATACAAAGTTTTATCCAACACCTCTCTCTGTAAGAGTTCTTAAAAAATCATCAACACCCAAAAATTTTATATCTACAAAGATTACTAGTAGTCTATGATTTGGTTGCCATATTGTTCGTAACAACAAAATTATTATTTGAGAAAAATTTTGCAAACAAACTGTTTTGGCGCTTGTAACATTATTGGAAATGAAAAGAAGTAGTTTTCTTCCTGAAAAAATTGCGAAAGATTTTGAAGAAGTCACATCGAGTTTGCTACCCAGGAAATCCAGGAACGCTTATTACAAAGAAGTGAGTGAGTTCAATAACTGGAAACAGAAAAACAATGTTTGTGGGGTAAGCGAAAACGTGCTGTTGGGTTACTCCTTCAACGCCAAAAAAAGATTTGCAGCCTCTTCAATGTAGACGAAATACAGCGTGTTAAGATCGACATTAAAGCTTCACGAAAATGTAGATATTTCACAATATGGCAAGTTGATCGCTTTTTTGAAAAACGAATCAAAAAGTTACAAGTGCAAAAAATCAAAAATTCTTGAAAGAGAGCATATTCAACAGTTTCTAGCAGAAGCACCCAATAAAAAATATTTGATATTGAAGGTAGGTCGATTTTGTTATTAGAGAATGGAATCTAATTTTTGACATTACAGGTCGCACTAATCTTTGGTGTGTCAGGTGGGTGTCGATGTTGTGAATTATTAAACATTTCAATTAATAACGTAGAAGATAAAAGATCCTATATGTTGGTAACTGTACCAGATACAAAAACATATGTTTCACGTAGGTTTACAATTATAGAACAAGGATTTGCGGTTAATGTGCTGGATATTTGTAGAATTTTTTTCTTCGACCTAAGAATATTTATTACAACAGGTTGTTTTTATGCTATAGAAATAAGAAATGCACAATACACTCAATGGAAATAAATAGTCTATCCAAAATACCATCAGTAGTAGCTGACTTTTTCAAATTACCAGAATCAGAGTCTTACACAGAACACAGTATAAGACGCATATCAGCGAGTTTATTGTCTAAAGCTGCAGCCAATCTTAGTATGGTCCAACGTCATGGCCGATAGAAGTCAACAACCGTGGCACAAGCGTATGTCGAAGAGTCAATTTTGAGCAAAATAGACATTGCTAAGAAGATACTGGTTGAAAATTCGGAAACAGAAAACAATGTTATTGTGAATATTGATGAGAAGCAAAAACCGAATAAATGTGGAAACAATATTGAAGTGACAAAAAATGAAGCAAATAAAGTTATATCTTTTAATATAAATGTTAACGTAAATCTCAACAAATGATTTCATCTGAGATTCCTGTTTCCTATAATTATAATTTTATCTATTGTATTTTTTAATGTTCAATAAATTGTTCTATTTTCTGTAAACTGTTCAATTATATAAAAACAGTTTTATTATTGATTTATATCCCCCCATAATTCAATCGAAAACATCATTTTTATAACGTCATAATAAAGAGATGTTGGATAAAATCTTTAAGATATTTAATTCACTTTTAATGTAATTTTTATATCTATTATTGCAGTTATAATTATAACCATTGTTATAATACGTTTAGAAAATCACTGTAACCTGTTGTAAATCAAATTTGGCTCAAAAAAAATAATCTAAAGTTTTATTTCGGAGTAATTAACTTAACTGACTAACTTTAGCGCTATCATAATCTAAACTCTATTGCATAAACAACTGAATCAACAATTAAATAAAAACAAAATTTCATTAAAAAATAGATACTTTATAAAAGCTGTAGTGTGTTATTGCTGTTTTACCAAACCAGCATTTTCACTGCCTCTGGCAATTTTTCTTTAACATTGTATATTGACTTATAAAATGTTATTGTTTTCCTCAAATTATGTTTATTTTTTCGTTGTTATTCTGGCGCTTCCGCAATATATCAACTCAGTTTCCCTATAAAATTACGCGAATTTCCAATAATAAAAAAATTATTTGCAATTTTACCAACTCTTATCTAAATAGATTATTTAACAAAGCATTAATCAATCGTCTTTGTCCTTTAAAACAATCAAGTCTCTTTTCTTCCACCAAAAGTGTGTATCCGGCAAAACTCGACCATTTGCTGGAGTAAAATCCTGTGGAATGATTAATTCTCATTCGAATAATAAATTGTTTCGAGAGAGAGTGGTGAATTTCTCGGCACGTTGTCTGTGATCCCAATGCCGATTCTGGTATATGCAAGCAACGGTTGTAGCAATAAGTTATGGCACCGGTATAATCTAATAAATTTTCCTATAAATCACTTGAAAGTGAAATATCCAAGAGATTTAGAGTAACACTCATAACCCCAAAACAAATTTGCAACACAATGTACAGACGATAAATTTGTCCGACTGACGAGGAGTTTGCTAGCAGACATTTTAATTACAGTCGCCCCCTCCGGCGAGGCAGTTCCTGCAACTTACACCTGGTTCCTGCAGAGAAGAACGCCGCGCTCGTTTGTCACTACTTTATTCCCACTAACCTCACAAACTTGAATTAAAACAACGCAAGCGTAATTACTTCATTTTACTAAATTAGAAATGGTTTTTGTAATGAGATAGAATAAAGACGTGACTGCTACCTCTACCATCATCCACAAGCACCAACGAATTTAGATCATCATAATTGGGTTAACACACGCTTCTAATTGATAAACATACACCTCAACACCACTGAATTAACGCTGATTAGGAGCTTACCGAACGGAGATTGGAAATTAATCGACTTACCTGAAACAAAAAGAAAATTGTTAGTTTATTAAACACAATCAATAACATAAAAACAAAAATTAACTGAATCAGAGCAATCTCTAGACTGTCAAATTTTTGATAATTTTCCCCAATTAGTCAAAAAACGTAAAACAAATTCTAATTCAGCACATTCTCATTCTCAGCGTAGTATAAAGCTTAAAAATAGAGAAAGTACAGTAATATTATTTAAAAATTTTTTGTTACTTTAATAGACCGCTGATCTGCTGATCAGCAAAGTTATTTGTTAAAAGCGCTTCTGTTAATTTTTTCTGTTAAATGTTTATGCTACCACAGATTTGTTAAATCTTTCAAACTTTGTACATTTAAAGTGTTAAAAAAAAAGAAACAAAATAATGAAAAAGTCTCTATTACATTTTATTTTAATGGTAATCCTTTCGTCAATAATGATTGCTATTAAATATTTGAGCTGAATCAATTGAGGTTTACCTTGTTGTTAATATTAAGGTATTGACAGTAACCATTGATGTTATTTCAACAAACTTTGCATCAAAACTTGCTCTACCAAATTTTCTTAATACAACAGTTTTTTTATAAATACAGTTTTGATGATAAATTATGCTTTAAATTTACAAAACCTTTTTAAAAATTTTCAATAAAAGTTGGCATACGATTTTTACTATTACAACAAACTTTATCATTATAAGAAGATAGATGAGATTCAATTGAAACGGTAAACTATTAAAAAACCGCTTATTAAAACATAAACAAAATATAAACAAAAATCAAAAAATAGTAACTGTTGATAACGATGGACCGACTCTCGTGTTAAAGTTCTCTCTACCAAATGTTTTTACTACCAATTTCAAATAAAAATTAATAAAATTGTTTGCTTTATATGCTTTTATCTAAATATGTTTTCACGTATTAAACACTGTTTTTTGTTAATTTATTGAAGCATTTTTTAAGTTTTTGAATCTTCTTGTTGGATCTTCTTGGTGTGTTTAAATGAAAACTCAAAACTCAGTTTTAATTTCTACCTGAAGATGACAACATTGTTGTCAAAATATGCGTCGTATCAAGTAAAGAAGTTTGGTGTTAGTGGGTGTTTCATTTACAATTTTCAAATTTTGAATAATAACCCAACTTAATTCGTTTAACTAAAATTACAATTTTCTCTAATTGAATTACACAGAACAGCATAAAACAGGTAGTAAATCTGTTTACAAGTACCCCAAAAACTTACTGAATAATTAGTAAAAAGCAATTTTAGTTTTGTTTTACCACCAATCGGTTGGTAACCTATTGTCACTTTTGACAATGTAATAACCTCAGAAAATAAATAGTAATACAGTAATACAAGACAAAACTTTTTCGTAGATTTAATATGTTGGCAGTGTTATGCAGCCTTCCAGAAAAAATTATAAGTGTTTAAAATTTTATAAGTTTTAAAAATTTAGAGTACTTTTTGAGATGTTGGCTTAAACCCTATTCTAAAAGAAAAAAAGAAAAAAAAGTTATAGACTGTAATACAGTCTTCAGCACATTCTAGACTGATTTTAATACTAATCAGAAAATAAGTAGTGTCAACCTAGCCTCTGCGGTCAAGTAATAATAAAACTTATAATTGCTTAAAAGTTTTACATCAAACAGAAACAACACCAACTAAAGCTTTCCTTCTAAAAAATCTAGTGCATTTTTTGAGATGTTTAGCTACTCCCAGCAGCTGAGATAAAAAGACTACACTCAAAAAAAAGCAGAAATATTTTGTAAAGCAGTCATTGAGCTTGTCTTATGCACTTTCATAAAAATTGTTATAATAGTAACTTATATAATTTTAATTTTGTTATTAAAAATTATCTCTTCCACTTCACCTTATTATACCGCGATATTTTTTTTACTTTGTACATAGGTAGTCCTTATGTTTATTAAAAAAAACAGATCAACCGTATTAAAAGTTTTGCTATGCAACCAGGTATACTTGCTTACCGCAAACTTTAAAAAAAACAAAATAACAAGTGACAAGTGCAGAATAGATAAAAAATCTTATTATTACTTTAACAAATCCTCGACGCCAGTCTATGGCGAAAACCTTTGCCTTTGAGAAAATGCATTAAGTTTTTCAACATTAATAAGCATGACTTACTATAAATTTTGTTTTTTAAAAGCCCTCAAAGAAAAAAATTATTAGAAAAACATTCCGGTGATCTAGGTGGCCAAGCTGTTGGTCCAAATCTGCCAATCCAGCGTTGGTCAAACACTTCATTTAAATAACGCATGATGATTGCCGTGGAATGAGGAAGGGCCCCATTCATTTGAAACCAGACCTCACTAACAATGAGATTTTAAATTTGAGGTAATTATTGTATTTAAAGTAATCAAAAAAAAATTGCATTTAAATTTATCTGAATGAAAAATGTGTTATTTTCTTTTTTTATGCTACTGTACTATTATGAAACGTGTTTTGTAATGTATTATTACATTAAAAAATCCAAAAAAGCATAATTGTAATTCGAATAAGTTCTTTATTGTGTCTTGATAGCTTCAGAGGTTAAATGTAATTTTTGATCCACTTTATGTATTTCTACTAAATTGGTAATAACTCGTTGCTAATCACAAATAAGATTTGAAAGAGTCTAAGTAAAGTTCATAGCGAATTTGAAGTTCTTATTGGTTTTGGAACTGTAATCCCGGCTTAATTCCTTTCGAATGCACGGCTTAGGAAGCCCAGCAAGTTATAACTTTAATTAAAGTCCGGATTGATAATGTGTAAAAAAATAATAGCTATATTAAAATAATTTCTTGAAAGAAGTCGATCAAGGGTCCATTTCAACCAAATGTAGGGTTCCTCTGATATTTCTGCAAATTTTAACATTAGAGTAGAATACGAAGGCAGAGAGGCCAACAATAAATCCATCAAACTCGAATTCAATATGACCCCATCCAAGTTGCTGGATATTAATATCGATATTGCGAAATTATATTAGGTAGGGACTTGAGCTCTAATACATCATCGTTCTTTGACCGACTTGAGGTTCGACATCAGAATCTATCTAATCCTAGATCAAGGGAATGGTTTAATCCTCAGAGCAAGTTTCCCTTCTGGATGGGTTAATTCGGTTTCTGTAATACCGAGAGAACCAAGCACGGTCACAATGGCCGTAATCCCAGCGGATCTGGCGAAACAAACTAAAAACCGTCATTTTGTCGAACAACTTCGTTCACAAAACTTTCTAAGGGTCAAATCGTGACAAATATAGCTAACATGTTACATTTCCAAATCCACTCTGCCAAATTAACTTACTTTATGGACTAAATCGACCAAAATAAACAATCCTACTTAAAAATACACCGTTATTATATATGATTATATAATATAGTGTCTTACAAAAAGTTATATGGACCCATATTTGCTCTGGTAACATGAATGCAATTAAGTATAGGAATAAACTATTGAAACCGTTTATTAATCAGTTGGATGATAAAGAAATTTAATTTGGACACTTTCAACAGGGTGGAGCCCCTGCACATAATGCACGTGTAAATTTAGCTTTTCTATAAAAAAATTATAAAATTCTGTTATCAGTCAAGATGCTTACACTTTAAAATCGGCAAATATTGCGGTGGGTTTTCGCATACGAGTTAATGAGTTAATTTATTTTTCAAAAAACTATAGATATGGCACTCTTGGCAACTTTTTTAAATACACATTTGTTATTAGTCCACTAGCCCTTCGACCCGGCTTACAAACGCTCCACAACTGTGATCACTATGTAAGTGGGTCATGAATTAATGCAAATTGCATTTTTAAATGACACACCATCAAATTCGCGTTACCTATTTGTTCGACATCAATCCCGAAACCTATAATGCCGACAAATTGAATTTTTATTACAAAAAAATTTAAATTTTGTTCCGATACAAATTCTCTGTCATAATTTAAATTCACTCATCTGACATTAGTTGTAATCCAGCTTTCGAATCGGTTAATGTAATGAAAATTCAATTTGTAATTAAATTTGCATTACCATGTGAATTGCTCAAATCGGTCATGAAATTTTAGGTGTCAGCATGAAAATAATGCTGCCAAAGCCGAAACACAAGAAGTAACGATGCGTCAACAGTGTACGACCAGGTTTTTATGGAGAGATTTTCAGGAAAACCGCTATAATTGAAAAAACACAAATTTGTTTTTACATTATGCAAAAACTGAAAATTTAATTTTCGGACACAAAGTTATATTATTCTAACTTTGTGTTAAAAATCAACATTGAATTTATTTACTAAACCATTTATACTTAATTTAAATAATACTTCACAATAACCAAAATAAAACTGTTAAAAAAATTCAAAATTTTTGATTAATCACTGACGTCAAAGATAGAGCTTCTAAAGTTAATGTAAATAAATAAATCAAGATAAAGATCTAGCCAAATATAATAACAAAATTAAAAACTGCTTTAAAAATATTTACTTCTCATCAGTACAGCGTGTGTTATAGCCATTAAAGTAACAGTCAGGTAATTAATCAGTGTAATCCAGCAAGCTGAATGTTATTTATTCAACTGGTCTACACGATTTAAATAACACAAAATAAGGTGTAATATTAATGCAAAATCACGTCACTGCAAAGAGCTCACTCCCGCCTTAGTTGATGCAACATCAACTATTTAATCTTTAGAATTTTGTTGTGGCTGTCGTAGATGGCAAACATCCAACCAACATGTACATCTAGTTATAGTTTTATTATCCTAAAAGCTGCAAAATTACACCAAATAATTACCAAAAACTTAGTCAAGTGGCTCGTTTGCGCCTAATCCTAATAGCCAAATAATAAAATAACAAACAAAATCAATCAAAACACTCACTTTGGGCATTTATTATAAAGTATCTACTCGTATAAAGTGTTTTTAAGTAAACAACAATCTCTTAAATATTAATTGGTGAAAGTCAAGACAAATTAATTGGTGGTGTCAACACAATGGCGCACCTGCACATTAAATTGTTGCAGTACAGGACAATTTAAACAATAATTCTTCTGCCTATATCTATGTATACACAGCAAAAAAAAGATTGTGTAAACTAATTGATATACGCTTTTTAAAATAGTTTAGTATTAAATGACTATAGAAACTTTGTTTATTGCAAAAAAATATATATTATTATTTTTTTATACTATTGAATAATAAAAAATTTGAAAAAAGTCTATGTGCCTTATTATAAATCAAATTTACGCTGGTGTAATTTGAGTTGGTAGGGGCAACGACGTAACTTTACTACACTCTTTATATTAGATGGCGTAACTTTGCGGTAGTGATGGAGTAGCGTAGTGATTTAGAATTCCAGCATATGTCTACAAATTTACACTTACAACAATTATTTAAGAACAAGAAATGTCAAAACGTGTTAGCATTTGAGTTACATTTTTTTGATATCAACCAACATTTATTCTCGTTTTGTAAAAAAATCGTTTTGATTTGACATCTACCATAACCAGTTAAAATCCTAACCTAAAACCTACTAAGTTACAGCAAAAGCTACCATAAACTTTATCAAGTGGTTATTTGCGCCTAACCCTAGTGATAAAATAAATAAATAAATATAAATAATGAACAAATAAAATCAATAAATACACTCGCTTAGCACACTCATTATAAAGTAACTATAAAGTGTTCTTTAAGTAAACGACAATGTCTTTAACATCCTACATTTATAAATTTTTCATTCTAGAATTTTCGAGAACTTACATTTTTTTTTTTTTAATGACCAAACCTTTGGAATATTTATTACCTAAAGTTGCAGCATTGCTTTAGCATTTAGGTATTTTAGACATCAAATTTGAAGCTACTGGCAAAACAGTCATCGCTATGACAAAAAATGACACATAAAAAAAACATTGTCAAAAAATCTGTCATTAAAAATTTAGAATAGAAATTAAAATAAAAAAATAAAATAAAAATAAATAATAAAAAAAATAAAAATAAAAAATAATAACATAATAAAAATAAAAAAAAATATTAGAATAAAATAAAAATTATAAAAAAGTAGAGTCCGTACACTTTCAGAACAGCATGTTGGGTCATCAAATTCTGTCAGCGAACGACACTAAACAGAATGACCAAGAATGACGAACGCCACTGACCTTTCGCTGACCACGTGCCGCTTGGCTTCCTCCCCTTCAATTTGCAAATGGGACTAGCCCGACACTATTTTGTCATCTTCACACTTTTATTGGTGTGCTGTTCTGAAAGTGTACGGACTCTACTAGTTTTACACAAAATTGTTTGCTTTAAAAATTCTTCGCCTTCGGCTCAACGTAATTTCTTATTTAACCTTCTTGGAGTAGATAAAATCGGTCATTGAGGAGGATATTGTGGTTACGTATTTAAGCTTCTTGAAGTAGATAAAAGCAATCATTAACACAGTGATTACATTTTACACAAATTTGTTTAGTTTAGAATTTAATATATTAAACTCTACTGTAACTATACTCCATTTTTTATTTATTTGCCGTTGTCTGTTTCTTTTCAACACATTAATGTATATGTTGCTATGTCATATATAAAGGCATTAAAAAGAAAAACAAGCTATAGTTTTTTTCACATATGTATCTAAATAAAATAATTTTGCGGCTTGTATAAGTAAGTATAGTTTTGTAACAAAATTATATGATAAAATCTTCATTAAGTGCAATGTTGCCAATTCCTCGAAATCCAATATTGCAAAATAACCCGAAACCAAAATTTATATCTCAATTATCTCTTCAATATAGTTTATGATCTTAATAACCCCCAATCAGGTGTATGCACTTTCCCCATTTCGTCTCGTCGCGCAAAACAGCAAGTGTTAAATTTTAATTCTCTTCGAACATTTACACCGAAATTGGTTTCCGTAATTTGAACAGATAAATGTTAATGTCTACCACGCCATTACAATAGCACACTATGCCCGGGAAATGGGTTAGCGAGAGCGCAGAAATTTGATTTACCGGCTCTCTCGCCCATATTCTCTGTGATATTGGAGAAGAGGCGGCGGCGGCGGCTGAAGCGGTGGCGGCAGGGACGACACGCCTGAATTTTAATTAGTACTTAATACGAAGGGCGAAGATCGAATTCGTCGAAGAAACTAAATTGCCGGAGGTGGCCGAGATTTACGACGATCAAGACCACACACATGTTTCGTGAGACTCCAGTTGGGACAACAACTTGGGAAAGTTTTAGGCGATTCATCACGACAAATACTACCACAGATAATTTATTATAATTTCGGCCTAATCGTGCCATACGCGACCCAAACACGAAACCTCAAGGGGGCGGTCGAGGAAAGCCTAAGAGGACAAAAGATTACAATAAATGTTTTACTAATAAAAGCAGTTAGGTACCCCAAAACTACTAAAAACTAAATCTCAAAATATGTAGTATCAAAAACATTTTATGTAATTACTTCTAAGGAAGGACAATTCACAACAACGCTAGCTGTTATGTTACCAAGATTATTAATAACAAAAATTGTTTTTAAAATTAAACATAACAATAAATAAAATGTATGATATATAATTGATGAGCTATTTTAATTGCACTAAAACTCTATAAAGGCCACTTGGTGCAATTATTACTTGAAACTAATATTGCATTTTTTAATTAAAATTCAATTTTTACTAATTATGGAGAAATATCGTGTTTATTAATTTGTTCAAAAAAAATAAAATAAAATTTTGGTTATATAAATTAGAAGTAAATTAGTAAACAAACTAAATTATCTAAACTACTGACAAGAATAACTCAAAACACACTACAGCAATTAACGCAATGCTCAAATTTAAAACATTTAGGGCATTTTTATGACATTTTTAAATCTAAAAAAAATTCCTTTGACACGACTCTTTATTAAGAATTCCCAAATTTTAAGCTTTTTAGAAAAATGTTTTAAAAGGTTCTACAAGGTAGTTTTAAAATGTTTGTTTTTGAGTAAATTAAATAAAAAGTTTATTTAATTTGTCTAAGAAACACGACAAAAACTGTTTAAAAATATCCGTATCTATTATGTCAGTTACAATAATGATTAAATTTGAACTAATAGAAATCTTAATATGTCTAAAATAGTAAATTTTGCAAGATTGTATTGTCAAATAATTTCTTAAAAAAAAATTAACAGCCACACCATTTCAAAAAAGAGTTCTAAAAAGTAACCAAAAATTTATGTTTAGAACTTTAATAGTATATTAAGTATGGAGAACGGTAAGGAATGCTTACCGTTCGAAGACAATTGTTTGGAGGAGGAGCGAAGCGACGACTCCAATTATTATCTGAGAACGGTAATCCTTAACGTTCGACATGCTCATAACGTTTTTTGCGCGATTGGAGTTTCTAGAATAATAATAATAATAATTTATATCAATACATTTGTGATAATTGGGAAGATTGAAACTGAAAACTTTGAGTGGCTGTACCATGGTTGCTATGGTTTTGTTCCAAACAAGTAAAATTGTCTTTATGATACAATCATTCCTACATAGTTCTGTTTTGTGGTTCCGTTTTCGAAGCAAATATGAGCGATAGTGATGATCTACCGGATGATTTAGAAGACGCTTGCCAAGAAGGATGTTTGATAATAATTCCAGAAAAATCTAAAGTCCGATATGAACAGACATACAAGTTGTTTAAGAAATGGCGTGAAGCAAAGAAGATTTCTGTAAATGAAAAGACCTTGTTAGCGTATTATGTGGTGAGAAGTGGACACTTGAAGGCCCCAGGCAGTTTATGGGCGGAGTATTCTATGCTGAAGAGTACAATTTTTCTCGATATTTCTAAGTTTGCTACATTAATTGCTTATCTTAAGGGAAAAAATATTGAATATCGGCATAAGAAGGCTAAAATTTTTACCAAAGAAGTCATGGAAAAATTCTTGAATGAAGCACCAGACGAACAATTTTTAATTCAAAAGGTATGTTGTAGATGATGAGGTGGTACATCTGAGTTCCAAGGAAACAATATATTGGCAGGTAGCAATGATGTTGGGAGTATCAGGTGTTTGTAGACGAGAGGAATTGTACAATATTAAAATGAGTGACATAGAAGAACATAACGAAATGTTTATAGTAATTATTCCAAAGACAAAAACGAATATTCAGCAAACGTTCAGAGTTATTAATAAAGAACATGAAGCAGTTCATTATTCGGAAATACTTCGAAAATGCATAAAAATTCGACCAAGCAACCCAACGTCAGATCATTTATTTCTGAATTATCGAAATGGCAAATGCACTAGGCAAGTCACAGGAAAAGGCACAATTGGAGGCTGGCCGTCAAAAGTTGCAAAGTATTTAAAGTTGCAAGCTCCTGAAGGTTTTACTGGACACTCGTTTCGACGCACATCGGCTACACTTTTGGCGAATAACGGAGTTAATGTGTTGGGACTAAAAAGTCATGGTGGGTGGCGTTCATCAACGGTGGCCGAGAGTTACGTGGAAGATTCCCTCCAAAACAAAATTGAATTTGCTCATAAAATTTTACACAGCGATGTTGGTAGACTATTACAACAACCTGGGACTTCTACGTCAGAAAGTTTGTCTATTAACACTAGAAACTCAAATGCGAGTGGTATTACTACTATTAATTATAATAATTGTACATTTAATTTTAATAAATAAACGGCAAAATTGTTTTTTAGATTTAATTGCTTACCGTTCACTGAACGGTAAGTGAATTACTTACCGTTTTGTTACACGTAGCAACCAGTAACAGCAACCTACCGTCGTGGAAACAGGCACAGTAAACTGATAAAAACAACCAATCGCGCAAAAAAACTATAAGAGCTGAATTTTTTTTTAAATTTTTTTAAGCTCTTCTTTACTTTTCCCATTTCGTTAGTTCGTAAATTTTGGAAGACCCTGTATTTACAAGCTTTTCTCCTTTATATTTGTAGTTTTTTCTTGATGTAAAAGTTGTTTACAAACATAACAAGACCACCTGTTGTACTAATTACACCAAAAAAAAAAAGAAAGAAACTTATTACTACATAAAAAAGTGAATGAAGACAAAAATTAACTGATTTTAGCAAATGTAAAAGCTCCTTTTCTTATAATTAACCACATTTAGAAGAAAGCAAAAATGGTATTTATTTATTTATAGGCTAATTTCAAGTTAAAATACGGCCGGTAGTAGAGCAAATTTTAGTACTTTTCTATGGCAACAACCAATCACAACCCCGAATTTTTTTAATTTGCAACAAAAACGAATAATATAACTCCTCACATTTTTGGCAAAAATGTTATCTAGAAAAGTTGTTTGTTTTGGTGAGGTTTATTACTAGTTAAAATTTTTATATTTATTTCTGAAACAGCCTGTATATAATAATAAAATAATTGTTATTGAAATTAAATATTAGATGAGGTTTAATATTTAACTTTCACGAAAGTAAATTAGCAATGCATATTAAATAAGAATAAAAATAACATTTTGAGACCAATCAGAATTAATTCATTTCAGTTGGTATGATTGTTTATTACCTTACTTTATTATTAGTGGTACATACTATAAAAAATATTTTAAAAAAATGGCAAGAAGTTTAATTGCTTTATATTTAAGGTAATTCACATATAATTAATTATAAGCGAAAATTTTAAATTGCATCCAAAAGATAGTTCGCATGAGTAAATAAAATTAATTATAAAAAATTTTAAAAAATTTATAACGTTTTCAATGCGATATATAAACAAACTTTTTTTAAACGTATTAATTGGTCAGACTCGTATTATTATTTGAATGTGAATAACCCTGTATTCACATTCAAAAAAATTGTAACTATTTTAAAAAGTCATTTTTTAAATAATAATGTAGAAAATTTGTTTACCACTTAAGAGAGTTTACTAACAAACATTTTTAAACTTTTCGTAACATTTTGTTGTCATTGTCGGTACAGTATTAATTTTTGGCACAAGTGTTTACATAACATAAGTCTTTAATGCTACATAGCCATAATTTTTAATTTTTAAATTTAACAATAAAAATTATTGAAAAATAGAACTGTGAGCAAATTTCTTTTTCTAGCTGCAAATCTATAGATATTATAACAAGTCTTAGCAAGAAATATAGACAATAACAAAAAAATAAAAATTGGAAACTATAAACAAAAATTCCATAAAAATTTGGTGCCACAGGCGACAGAAGCCATAAAAAGCTAGAAACCGTAAACAGCAGTTTTTTAAAATTCAGAACTTAAAAGAACATACAAATAATGAATAAATACAATAGTCGTGCGTTTTTGAGGGAGACACATCAAACATATGTAAACAATTTGAGTTTACTTCCTTAATAAACTACATTCAAATTTTACTACAAGAATCCGTATTGTTTCTTGTAAATACTCAATAGTTTATTAAATTGAAAATCACAGAAACTATTTTATAAAAAAACTAAGAATTATTTAACACTAAAAACGTCTGTAAGTTTACACTAACAATTTTTTTAAATGTACTTACTAGTACTCATTTTAAAACTGTTCTTTTTATTTTTAAAAACAATACTGCTCAAATTCTAATACTTACATCAATATTAAAAATTTTCAATTTTTAAAACTCTGGTTTGTGTCCAGGTCCTCTGGACCTTGTAATTTTTGTAAAAATTTTCGTTTGCGGTTCCCAACTCTTAGTTACATAATAAAAAAATACTTAATATGTATTTTAAAGCGCAGTATTGTAAAAATTGAAAGCCGCAAGCAACAGTTTCACAAAAATAAAAATTGAAAGCCGCAGACGACAATTTCATAAAAATTGATAGCTACAAATGATAGTTTTGTTTCTAAAAAATTTGAAATTTTTAACAACATTTATAAAACCTGGAATACAGTAACTAACAACTAAAAGATATAATACTTCTTGTATCGATAAAGTTTAGAACTAGTAAACACATGCGTTATTAAGGGAAAGTGTCCCACATTTTAACAAATTGAGTTTTAATTACCACAGAGATTTTACCACTGGAATACACATCGCTTCTTGTTAATACTGAAAAGGCAATAGTTTGTCAAAATTAGATAGCAGAGAAAGTATTTTATAAAGCGAAACCTAAAAAACTTAAGCACCAATTTTAAGAATTATAAAATAAGCATTTTCTAAAATTTTCTGACGTCAATATTTTTTATGCTATAATTTTAAAAAGCAAGAAACAAGTAATTTTTTTTTTTTTGAAAAAAGAAAGATAAACTAAATAGGTTTAGAAACTACTAATGCACATAAATCTACAAAATGTAAAACAATTAAAATAGTTTATAAAAAATTTTTTATTGGAAAAGTGTGGCAATCTAGAAGTGTTTTAAACATAAATAATTAATGTTTATTGCTTAAATTTTGTACTATAATAAGTAGTTTTATTATTTTAATTTAATTAATAGTAAGTTATTTATTTACTTATATAATATATTAATTATTAAATATAATTATATATTAATCGTAAAGTTTTGTTTAATAAAAATATTTTTTACGGTCTGTCTACACTACAAAGTTAAACTAAAACAACCAAAATGAACTGAACAACTAACTGAGTTATTGATTTCTTATAATGCATATAAAGATCTAAAATAATGTTGCAGTAACTTATTTAAATAACAAAATTTATTAGAGTAAAAACGTAAAACATGTTTCACATAAATTAATAAAGAATTAGCTTTAGTGCTTTTAGAGAGGCACTTTTAAGCTGTTTAAACACAGTCGATTCTAATTTCCCTAAAATAAACTACAATAAAGTTGTTTTATTAGAGCATTCAGTTTAAAATTTTAATCTCTAATTTAAATTGTAGTATTTACGTGTAACTCAAAGTTATAATCGTAATAAATAATAATTATTTAAAAACTAGTATTTCTATTTTTAAATATTAGGTAATGTAAAATTGTGAATGCGCCAGGTTAGTAAATTTTTAACTAACTTCATCCATATTTTAAAAATCTTCCATAAAATTTTGCATTCAGTAACAAGTAACAACATCGTTGAGTCAAAATTCAGAACAAGATTTCCTTTCAAATGCATAACATTAAAAGTTATACATCAGCTACTGAATAAAAAACTTGGCTCGCTTCATATTTTAGCAAATTTAAATTTTTAAGATGTTTTAAAAGACTTGCTTCCAGTAACAAGGGACAAGATGAGTCATTTCGCGTCTGCTTTTCCTCTCTTTTAACGAACAACCCAAGGGAATAAGTTGTCTGGTCTGTTAAGAAGTTGAGGTTTTTTAGATTTTTATCGTGCATTTGTCATCTTCACCTTTTGTAATTAAAAATGCAACAAGCGGAAATTACAGAACAATTCAAGACTAATTTTGTTATAAACATAATCTTCTAAATTTAAATATATTTCTTGCAGTTTTATAGTTCAGAGAGTATGAGGTTATCACTCGGTTATACAACAGCAAATTGGGTACAGACTCAATTATTGTTTTTCATGGGGTCTGAGAGGGGTAGATAGGTACCTGAGTTTCCCAAGCACATAGAAGCCACAAGACGACGTTGGTGGTAAATACAACGCGAAGAGTCGCTCCGGAATCGCTCCGGAGTAACGCAATGGACACGCGTGGAGTAGCTGAAGGACTAGCAACAGGCGGTATCGTGGCAGACGTCCTCACAGGGAGGAGTCGTGCTCGAATGACGTCACGCGCGCTGGAGGCGGTGCACTTCGGCGCACTTGGAGCGCTTGGTGGGGTTGCTATGGAGACGACGCCCGCCCGCGCGTGGACGGCGTCGTCAGTGGTAACCTGGGAAAGAACGTCCCGACGAGATGGCCTTGGAACGCACAGGTGGGAAAAAGGACGGTGCGAGATGGAAACGAGGCCAAATCAACAACAAAAACTTCTGGTTTTGACGAGTTTAAGGTCAGAAGAAGGGTTTGGAAAAAAGTTGATGAGATGCAGAATGACAGAGTAGAGAGAATGACATCAGTTGTGTAAAATTAGCCACAAAGAACTATGTTTCAAAAAAAATGGTAAATTCTGATTGTTGCTTCTAAAAATGTTTTTAATAGTGTAACGAGTGATATTAAAGTTAGTGTCAGCAAGTAATATTCGAAGAAGTAAGCTAGCTAGTAAAAGTGGAGATTATAAACCGCTTATTAACAAAAGAGTAGATTAACAATAAAAAAATAAATTATGAAACAACAAAACAGACTAGAAAACAAAACAAAATAAATTAAATAACTAGATAAACACTTTGGAAAGTAATTCTTTGTTTTTTGATTGTTTTACATTTTGTAGGTTATTATTTATGTAGATCAGTGGTTTAGCTATTTCCCTTGATCCCTGGTTTTTCAAAAAAATTACTTGTTTCTCCTTTAAAATTTTAGCATGAAAAATCTTGATAATTTTTCGAAATGCTTATTAAAAATAAAATTGACGTTTTTATTTTTTAATTTTTATAGGTTTGAGACCATCTAGGTCTGGTTGGCCTTTTTATGCAGCTGACAATACAAAATATTTTTTTGTTTTTATTACAGGAATAAGGTTGTGCTAAATTTTTTTGAGCTTTTTATTTTGTTCTCAATTTGTTTCAGCATTTTCATGAACAATAATCCTACTAATTATCAATTTTACAGTGGGACATCAAGTGGATTATATTTATTAATAATGTTTATTTAAATTACAATTAAAAACTAATTAATTATCTCGGGCCGAAGCATTGTGATTTGTTGTTTTTACCTTCACAGCTTCTTTATTAGCCAATCATCGGAGTGAACTATTTAACAAGTTTAAAATTATAAAAACTAATCTCTAATCAAAATTAATTGTTTAAATATTTTAGCAAGTGCATAATTGTTTATATTTTAGCTTAATTAAAAACTTATGAGTTTAAAACCGCAGATTTTAGAAGACAGAACCAATCGCTGTTTGACAAAAATAAAGTCGAGCAATTAGCAAATTTATAATGAAAGAAATTAATAACAACAATCTTTTAATAAATAAATAATTAATTAAAGGCACGCTAAGCATCCCTGCAAAAAGTTACGTAGAGACCCTTGGCAACACCAACGGCCCAAAGACGGTTAGGAAGAGAACCAATCACCGCTGCGGAAAGTCGCGTAATCATCCCTAGTAACAACAACGGCCGAAGGACGGTTAGGAACAAACCAATCATTGCTGCGAAAAATGACGCGCTGATTCCTAGCAACAGCAACCGTCTAAAAAAAGTCGTTAGGGAAGCGCGCTAAACACACCCGACTGCAGTCACATTGACGGCTCTGACGTCACTAAAAATTTAGATATAAAAGAAACCCCTAGAAAAACCACCGTTAGAAAATACTCTGTCATTCTCCAGGCTGGTCGACTTATTTTTTTGATATAGCAATCTCCGACGGGTGATTGCTGATCAAAAAACTGTCTTCTAGCTAAAAATTACGTTCGTGTCTAAAGTGCAAATTTTTAGTCTTTGACGGGTGATCGCACCAAGGGCTCGGAACCAGAAAATTTGCTTCGAGTGCCGCATGCCTAGTCTTCGACAAGTTGATCGCAACCAAAGCAAATTTTAAACTTTCTTTTTTACTTTCGTGTCCGAAGTGCAAATTCTTAGTTTTCGACAGGTAATCGCATCAAGGGCTCCAAACCAGAAATTCTCTTTGAGTGCCGCATTCCTAGTCTTCGACGGGTTGGTCGCAACCAAGAAGAATTATGTACAACGAGTTAACACTCGGTTTAATTAATATTTCTCTCCTAATTAGCGGTCCACAATGTCAGAAGCGCCAGAAAACCACTCCTTCGTGGCCCACGAGTAGCCACCGTCTCCGGACGAAAACCTGATTTTTACAGGTCTGTATCAAAGAGGGGAGAAACTAATTTTACCACTTTACAGCTGTGTTTAACGACTTATAGTCGCAGGGAAGCCCCTGTGGTTCCAAATCTTTAACAATCTTTTAAGTTAGTTCCGCGTATAACTTGTACGTGACGAATCTACCAATGGCCTTTTGTTGTAATTAACTAATAGTTGATTACATTCATCTGACTCATTACTCGCATGAAAATTGCTATCTCTTTACTATCCTCCTGACCAAGCCGGGGACCACTACCACAGCCAGTCCGGATGTAGTACTATGGCACACTAAATCTTAAAACACGACTAAATGTATTAAATAATGTACATAAACAAAAAGACTCCCTAGCTAAAATGTACAAAGTACAAAAACAAAAAGACTCACTGATCAAATAAAAGACCAGATATGGAACACTTTAGGGAATAAAAGTACGCGGTAGTTGGTTCTTTGGTGAGACTCCTACGCACTCTTATCTATAAATTTTCTGAGTCGAAGGTGTTTAATCAACTCTGCAAATATATCCGGGTTTTTAACCCTTACTGGCCTGCGGATGTTCTGATGCCGGAATGGCATGTTGCAATCCTGACGGAATGCAACTTATTCTGTATTATAGAACTAGTGCTAATAACTAAATTTGTAAAATAAGTGGCCTCACCTTGGGCTGCGCAATTACACTTGTAATATTTTTTGAACAAATCTATTTATTCAATTTCAGCTGTTTTACTCTTCCTTGAGACAGTGCTTAAGCAACAAACAAACAAATACAAAACACAACGTAGAGTCCAAATAACACAATTTCTAGCCGATCAGTCAAAATTCTAATTTTTTGATAAGGCCAAGCCTTAGAATCATCACAGGTTGAAGTAACCCGTTCTAAAAGTTCAAAAATAATTCCCCAACTTCCAACCGCTCTAAAGTTTATGTTGGTATTGCAAAACCAGCGAGAGATGCGCGCGCAGTCATGAATCAGTTAACGGTGCGGAAATCAAGTAGTTCCCCGAGGTACTTGACGATATTTTTACTGTATATATTACAAAGGCCATTTTGTTAAAATACTAACAAAATAACCACGTGAAAATACTATGAAATTATTAAGAAAACCTTTGCTAATAGTGTTTTCCTTTGATGGCTTTGGAAAACAAAGATTTTTGTCGACAAATCTAAAATCACGTGGTGTAAAAACGTTCCAGTAAGAAAAATAAACTTTCATGTAGTTTTAACAGTTCTGCAGGTAATCTGAAACTTTTTCTAATCATTACTAAATATTATAAATATTGGTTAAATTTGTCAATTAACCATAATTTGTTGAAATGTGGTTTTCTGATTTTTAAGTGGAAGCGAGCAGATCGAAACTTGTTTTATTCAATTGAATTTGGATTACAATTTAGTAACATCAAAATTTTGAAATGTATTTTATTAACTTCATAGATTAAATTATGAACTAAATTATTTGATAAAATTAATATTTTAACATCAATGTTTTTATTTCGGAGTCTATATTTAAATTATTAATCATTTTAAAAATGGCTAGTCATTGTAGTGTCCGACAGCACTGATAGAACCAAAGTGGGTAGTCATAACAGTCCATCAAATAGTGACTACTCACTATTATTTTTATTAGTGACTGTTTGAGGGGATGATAGTCGAAATGGGGAGGTTATGTGGTAAGCCATTAGAACTGTTACTCATGTTCACTACGCCTATAGCATAGGTGTTCTCCCACTTAAATTTTTAGAAGTTTTGTTTTGGAAAAGATAGTGGGTTAGAATGATGTTGGTCATTAGTTTTAAATGCTATTTAAGCGTGCCTGATAAGAATTCTTTGGGGTTCAACCGACAAAAGAAAATAATAAATAGCATTGAGGCTATTGTCATGACTAATTCTCGTGTAAAAACATTCTCTATCAATTGTCTAGCTATCTTCTAAAGTGGTTTGGTTGAACCGGTAATTTCAACCACTTTTGTTCACATCTGTCACACCTTTGTAATTATTTTTTTAACTTTTGTAAAATCTAGTGACCTGACTTGACATACTTACCTTAATGTAAAATGTTTCAAATTTGTCGTAAAAATTTTTGTTAAATATTCATGTAACTTTTATTTAAAAACATATTTAATTTTTATTTGTGGACACAGTTTAGAAAGGTTTTATCCGGTCTTTCTTGTAAAAATGTAATTGTTTATAAAATGCCCTAACAGAATGTTACATGCGTTTTATTGTTTATTCGTGTGTTTTGATGTACTCATTTTATTTTATGTTTTGTTTATTTGTTGTTGTTTTTTTATAATGTGCATTCTGTTTTGTTGTAGTTATTAACCACTAATTTACTTTTATTTTGTTTATTTTACATTGCTTACATGATTTACTGCAAGATACAAACAAACACATTCCTTCCACATTGTAGGTTTATTTTATTCTCCCAACTTGAACCCTAATGCAGTCACATCTCCAATGCCGCCATTTTGTCAAACACAACGTAGGGCTCCTTTCCACTAGACGACAATCACGACTTTTGGCCACATTTATTTGAATTTAAAATTAGCGCGCAAATTTGGGTTTATGACGGTAAGTTTGGGCCAGTTTGGGTCATTTCAAAGTGGAGCCTGAGTTTATCAGTTTTTTTTATAAAATATTTTTTGTGTCGTCTAATTTTAATAAACTATTGTCCATTAAATTTTAACAAGAAGCAATGCACATTCTAGTGGTATAATTCAAGACTAATTTACCCATGCGTTGTTGAGGAATACATCCCAATTTATTAAAACGTAGGACACTTTCCCTCAATAACGCATGTTTACTAGTTCTTAACTCTGTCGATATAACGCGTATTGTGTTAACGCAAAAAATTGTTATAACACAAATACAAATATAAATATTTTTTGTTAGGAGGTGCAGGTTTCTTAGCATAATAGTTCTTATTATAAAAATATTTTTTCAAAAAGTTTGTCTTCTTGAATTTTGATTAATTATAATTAAAGCTAATACTTAGCTTTATTTACAACATCAAATAATGATTACCACGTTTAGATTTTTTTAAAGCTTTTACAAAGAACAACAAATCAAAACTGCTTTTAATTTTTTTGATATTTTATTAAACACTTTTAGATTTTTCGGAAACCAATTCATATTGCTTCTTAGATTTTATTTATCAACAGGTTGTTGATAAAAGTGTTATCAGTCTGTTGTGGCCAAGATATCAGCAGTGGTGATGGAAGAGAGCTACATGCAGAGCCTCCAACTGCCAATTTATAACCAATATTTAAAAAACTTCCTAGTAACCGTTACAAACCGTTTAGTAACCGACTAAACGGTTTCTAACCAATTTTAAGATGCTCATAATACCAGACCTATTTTTGTTAGGATGCTTATATTACCCTAAGAGACCTAGGCAAGCAAATTACAGCCGACATAAGAACTGAGAACGGCAGGAGTGGGCCATAGTTGTGTTGTCATTTTTTTATTTTTGACTAGATTTTCGCTTTTTACCTTTTACAAATTTTGTGAAACTATCTTGCTGAAAACACTTATTAAAATGTTTTTTAGAACATTTTTAAGTGGTTTTGTAATAGAATAGAAATGTTTTCAATGAAAACTAATTAAATGAATTGAAATTTTATAAAAAGCACTTTTCTGTAATTTTAATGCTATATTTCATGTGATTGTTTATATTTATCGTATAAATTTTTTAATAGAAAAGCAGATTTTACATTCCTATACATTTTTCACAAGCTTATGCTGTTATTTGAAAGCATTTAATTACTGAATTGAAATATTTTAACAAGTAAAATGTATTATTGTAGAACCTCAACAATTTAGTCACTAAAAAAGTAACCAAAAACCAACATAATTTATTTAGGGACGCTAAATATTACCAACAAAAACCCTAAATTTTTAAATTGACAGGTATTATAGAAAAAAGTACACTGTATTTTCCTCATTAATTGTGTGTCAAAAATCTGCTAAAGCATAACGAGGCACTTGCAAATTTTACAATTGAACAGTTTGTTGATGATATTGCGAATCTTCTAATTGCTATCAAAGTGCATCAATTTCGAAATTTCTCTCGATATAAAGTGAAGCTTGTTCATAATTAGAGTTGCAAACTTATCTCGGTAATTAGCCCAAAGTTTTGTTTATAAAAATCACAACCAAGATGACTTTGTGTGTCAGTCGTGTCTTAATCTAATTAGACAAAGAACTGTTTGTATCCCTATCCAGTCAGGTTTATCCGTCTGGTGCTTAATTGTAAACTTAATTGTCGACACATTTTCATAATGCAGTGGGTTGGGAACACCTGGAAAACATCTCGGGAACGGTCACCGTGGAAACGAACTGTAGGATAACTGGCTCGTTACTGCGACTTGAGCATTCTCTATTGATGGTTCCAATAAGCTGAAAATGGCAGTCATGTGGAAAACTTCTGTCGGCGATACCATGACAACCGTTTATAACGAATCTTTCTCTAATTAGAAGCTAACAAGGAAACTCGCATTTAATTTTACAAAACGAGTGCCAAACTTGTTGTGTTACATACGTAGCGTTCAGGGAGATAGTTTAGTTTCAACGTTTATTAAAAATCAAAGGATAACGAGAACTAGTTTTTTACTTTTTTACGTATTTTCAACAACTTTAGAAAAGAGATGTTTGTTTGCATTCGTTAATACTTCACAACGGATACTGATAGAGATTTCAAAGTTTGTTAAAATTTTATTTCACAGAAAGGTGATATAACAAACAAAACTTTGTGTGTTTGTTAGCTTTATATATTATTTTCTTTTTATTTGTGGGACTTTACCAGTACAATAATTAATAAAACACTGTATTGCAAAAAAGTATATTCAAAGCAAGCAAGCATATATGTACGTTCATAATTAAAATATAAAAAAATATTTTCTACTGTTTTACTTTCATTACAAAACTAGTTATATTATGGGGTCATTGCTTAACGCTCAAATTTAACGACATTCTTCATTTCGTAATTGTAGAAATTGTAAATATTGTAGAAAATAATACTTACTCTCGAAATACAGGGTGTAACATTAAAAACTTCTACCTCTAATAACTTTTAAATAGGTGAAGATAAAAAAGTAAGAGAAAAACAGTTTCGACAATATCAAAGGGGAAATAAGATGAGTATGCTACTTGGTCTGTAAAGTATTAAAGTACTGTGTTAAAGTATTAGCACCCCAATCCCAACCTCTAAAAACTTAAATAGAACAATACTATTTGTGATAACTCAAATGAAAGGTAAAAACCGGTAGAGTGTGACAAAAAAAACCGCATCAAAATATCTTTATTATTAACCTCGATATAAAGAAAACAAGTGATAGCCGGAATTTTTTTCCCACAGAATAATTAACCACTTAACAAGGAAACGATACTTGGAGTTGCTAGATGTTAACATAAATCCTCTTATCGTAGATGCAATTGAAACAAAATCTACGTTAAACCCCAACGAAGTATTCACTCAGCCGGATGGCGCACCACCTCATTATTTTAGACCTGTTGTAACGGTTGTTTCCGTGTCGGGTTCTGGGTATCGTAGAGAGAGAGAAGAGCAGCTTTGATAGGATTTTATTTACAGTTTAAAACTATGTACAGAATAAATAAAAATAAAAAATAATACTTCTGAACAAAACAAAATGAATCTTCTACTAATTTGTTCACGACCTCGTCCTCATCGGTGCCTCTTCTTCGGCGGTCCCTCGTCCTCGGCTCCTCATCGACGGTTCCTCGTCCTCCACGTGTCGGCTTCGGTGGCTCACACTTGTGGTGGAGGGGAGGTAGGATTCTACCAACGGGTTGATGCGCCGTGGGTAGCGGTTTCGGAGAGGATTCTACCAACGGGTTAATGCTCCGTGGGTAGCGGTATCAGAGAGGAAGCCCCTAGGTTAATGCTCCAGGGAAGGACGGGTCTAGGGGTGGCTACTTACAAGGTTAATGCTTCTGCAAGTATGTAAATATCGGTGGCGGTAGGCGCAATATATAGCCTTCGTTTGTTGGCGAGGGGTATGAGAGGAGTATCGTAGCGAAGCGTTGGTGGTGGTTCTCGGTGTGGTGGGAATTATACCACCACTACCGCCCTGACGTATACGTATGACGTCGCGGTCACACGGTCCGAATTGGCTGCTGGGCGTTATCTTGTTTTGTTTACTGAATTATTAGAACGCTTAATTACACTGTGAGGGGGTATTTAAACAAAGGTACCCAAACAAATGGATAGGTCGGAGAAGTAGCATCAAATAGCTAGCCAGATCTCCAAATTTTACCGTTAATTTAAGTCAATAAATATTATAGCAAAACATCCGTTTATCAATTATTTTATTTCGTACCCCTGTTAATATATTAAAAATATTTTGTTAAATTTTTTGTGTCGCATTTTCTCGGTCCTTACCTATAATTTGATATATCACAAATAATGTAGTCCTATTTAAGTTTTTGAGGGTAGAGGTTGGAGTGCTAATACATTAATACTTACAGAACAAATAACATACCCATTCTACTTCCCCCTTGATACTGTCAAAACGGTTTTTTCTTATGTTTTTATCTTTACCTGTTTAAAATTTATTAGAGGTAGAAGTTTTCAATGTTACACCCTGTATATGAATTTGACACAAAAATGCCAAAATGGGAATATAGTCTGTATGTTGTATATTTAATCTAAAAAATAAAATAAAATAATTTATTAACACCTGATACATATTTGCCTTTTTACCTAACTAGTTGATTTTGGTTCTATATCCGGGGTATTAAAAAAAGAGTGCAAAATATTTAAGGAGATAACAGTATGATCAAAATAGACAAAAAATCTTTAAGCGATGTGGAAAATTACTCTTTTTCAAAACATTTATTTTCCAATTATTTATTACTTATTTATTATGTGCAAACAGACAAAAAGAGCTTCTAGAAAAAACAAAAAACAAGGTTACAGAAGATGTTCGCAATGCTCTTCTTTCATTTCCAAGCAGGCATGACATCTTTTTCTGAAGGATATTCAAACTCTTTCTAAAAACTCCGTATTGGCTCAAATGTGTATCCCGACCCATTAGGACAACCATACAGAAAATGCATGTCGGCTAATTCTGCATTTGAGGAAACTTAAGCCACAGCAAACACAAATTTGTGCAATGGCAAAAATTTATTATTGCCATATATTATTATTATCATATTCTAATGGCCTGATTTCAAGTTGGTGGTATTAGCGGTGGTAATGTCAAATTTATGTCATTTACTACCTAGATACGATCAAAGGAAGACCAATTTCAAGTCGTAACTTGGTCATAAGTTGGCGCATGCGCACATATATGTAATTATTGACAAATGTCAGTCAAATTTTTGGAAACCTCCCAAAAATCAATTACGAAAATTAATTCAATAAAATTGAAACATAAAAATAGAAAGTACGTACGGATTATCATATTTTGTTAAGTAGGTAATTTAAAAATTTTGATACCGCAATATTTGTATAAAAGTAACATAACCTTACTTGTGTAAGTATTTCGTTAAACTAGTCTCAAATTTCTCTAAAAAAATCACAGAAGAGGATAAAATAGTTAACAAATCTATTTTCGAAATTTTAGCCGTTCGTAGTTACTCAAAAAAGCTTACAAAACTACGTATAAATGGCAGTTTCCGCTTATTTTGCCCCCAGTCATTTCACTAGCCGGAAACAACATTTGATTACACTTTTGAAGTAAATAGGCATATTGTTATCGCTAGAGATAAGATCAAGATGCATATTCGGCATCCAATTTTACCCCTACAAAAAAATAATTTTAATATTTTTTTATATTTTTAAAATAAAGAGGCTTTGTTTTGTGTCACTTTTATTAATTCTTTTTGCAATCATGTTCATTATGAATAAATTATATAGTTTATAACTAATATTAGCACTTTATTTTCTACCTCCAGATACCTGAAATCAAATCCCATTTCACACAGCTTGCGTAACTGTTCTCTATTTCTATTCCACTTCCCAAAGTAACTCATTCCGTCATTCCTGAATTATTTCACCAAGCAAACTTGAAAATTCCTTACATTTTTTTAAAACTTAAATTATAGAATTTGTTTTAGATCTGTGTATTTATTTGTCTTTCGTTACAAATCCCAAATGAGTTGTAGGGAATCTTCTTTGAGAAGACCTACCGCTACCAACTGACATAACCTCAAACCTGAAAAAACATTATCAGCTAGATTTAATCGTCACTTATTATAACTTCCACTAGTTTTCTATTATTTTAATCGTTCCAAAGAACCGTGCTCGTGCTGCTCCTTACATTTAAAATGATTTTTGGATTTTACCACGGTCGCTTTTAATATTACAATTTTGTGAAATGTCGTACAATCGGTACGAATCGGTACCATTCGGCACTAAACGCAATAAAATTTGACTTGAAATTAGGATACTACCAAGATATCACCGTCGCAATTAAAAAGTCGTAAAATTTATGACCGGTAGTAACTTGGTATTAACTACTGAACTTGAAATCGGTCGCTAAATGTTTATTTATTTTTTGAAATATTTTTATTTATTTCTATGCAATATTTTAAAAATAAAAAAAAGTTAGAAAAAGAAATAAAATTCTATATTTCCCAAACCGTTGCTTTGCAACCCATGTGTATTAAAACTTTTTTGTTTATTGTAGTTTATACTATTACCTCCTTAAATATTGTACACTGCTTTACAACACCTGTATGTATTTCCTGTATATATCTAATCTATATCGACTCTAAAACCTCTTTCTGTAGAATTTTTGTTCTAAGTTTTTCGAGAGTTTCGATATTTCGTTATACAACTTCTTATCTGACAAGCTTTTTCTCTAATATGTAATAAGGATAACGGAGGATGGACCATGAAAAGAAAAATTGCACTTGTAAATTAGTCGACGTTTCGCTGATTTTTCTCAGCTTCCTCAGGACTTTATTACTCAGTTATTAAGAGAATAACTGATTTTAAGCCACTTTTCTGACCTACTTAAAACAACTAAAATAAACTACTTTAACTAGAGGCAATTTACTGGCACTCTTTACTCAAATCAAAAGTTTTTCTAAGCTTTTATGTTGCTAAAAGAATTGTCTTCATCTTTTTCTGTAAAACTTTTCACAGGTAATTATAATTTTTTATTTAAATATTTGAGTTGCCCTAATTCTACTAAAAATATATTTTTTTAAAATTTAGTCGCCGAAAACCTGTAGAGAAAAACAAAAATATTTGTAGTTAGTGCCATCACTTAGTAAATATTTAGCAGACTACGCCACGATTGAAAATTTCACATATATTGTTTAATTTCTAAATTTTAATAATCTTAGAAGCTACCAATTTTGTTTTCTTATAATTATTGCCTGTTTTAATTTTAAATATTTTTTGGTTTTAAAAATTTTATTTTGGTTACTGCAAAACTCAAGACATTTAAGTAAGTACTAAGTTGCCGTTTGGACAACCCTACCGTCATATAAAGATTATATATTTTTTTTCTTAAATTTCGGCGAATTTTTGGCTTTGATTTTTGTTTCCTGTAGAATCGCTTTTGACGTCATTTAAAAAAGTTTTTAAAAGTAAGTAGTTTTAGAGTGGCCATGTCAAAAATTGTCAAAATTTGTACAGAAACAGTTAATTATATTAACTTGAATTTTAGCAAACCGCTCCACGGTTGCAACTTTAATTTAAAAAAACATGATAGCGTCTTATTAATTTCTCTTCTTATTTTTATAAAATAACAGGCAGTTCAAATTTAGTCTTGCATTTTATTCTGTTTACTTATATTTCTGTTTTATTCTGTAGCTGATCTCAACTGAAATAGAGAACCATACCTTCAATACCATTTTTAACAATCTTTTAACCTTAAAAATGACTTTTATATACAATAACGTAATCTAATTTAAATTTCTTTCTAAATTAATATCAAAATAAAAACAAAAACAACATAAAGTGTGATTTTTATGATACTCTTGTTTTTTAGTGGCTCATTATTTAAATTTTCTCTGGGTATGTTTACAAACAGTGAGCAATAAAAATCATTCTAAAACAAGCAACATTGTATTATTATTAATATTTTTGGTTAAAAATCCTTTCCCATATATTTGAAAAATTGATGTTTCTAAAAACCAAGTTAATATCACTTCCAATAAATTAACCAAAAACTAGCACCAATATTTCTTTTTTATTTCCACCGCTTTTAAATATTTCATGTGTATCAAATATACTCGACCATTTGCTTTACTGACTCTTTATAGCTGTCTATTCATCATATATGAAAGCTCGGTCGATAGCTTACAGATTTAATCCCACTTTGAACTTCAACTATCATTTAGATATCATCGGTAATTATCTTTATGCAAATAAAACAAAATATATAACTTTTCGATCGATCTTTAAATATCACATACTCTAATATTTATGATTCCTGTTAAAGTTTTAATGTTTTTACTTGTTTAGATCAATTCCATAACGAAACTTTATGCCTATCAATTTTTTTGGCGTTTTAATCTATTTAAAATGGTAATGTCTGTCTAAATATTTATCTCGTGCGACGCAAATTGACATTTTCTTGTTAAAGCGAGTAAAGTGACTATAATTATGATAATATTTGCTTTCCAACTTGCACGTCAAAGCTTCCGAAACCTAATTTACGCCGTCACGAAAAATTTATTTTAGAAAAAACCACAAGATCTAGCTATAAATAGAGAAAAACGAGCCAGGAAATCAGTTAAATACGCTTTTTAATAAGGATTTGTAAACACTGTATTTATTTATTTCCATATTCAGCATATCAATGTGTCTAAATCAAAGCTCCCACTGTGTTTACGCTTCGTATATTTATTCAATAACGATAATTTCCACATAATTCCTATCACTTTAATTAATATTCGCGATAAGAGGATTACACGATTAAGATTTCAATTCTTGAATTTGTGAGTTAAATGATAATGTTTAAGGATAAAGCGTTATCCTTCGAGAACAGTTCAGTTCAGTTGAAAAGTGACAACGAGACAAGACTGATAGTGAAGTGTAAACAGTGAACAGATTAACGTAGTAGGCTAAAATAATTTAACATTTACTGTGTTAATTAAATTAATTAAGTTTTAAATTACCCATAATCGTAACAATATCAATATTGCCGTTCTCTTCGGTTATCAATTTGTTTGGGTTTAAACCGTTCAAGGCGAAAGATACGAGTCGAGTAAAACTACACGCTTAACTCGGATACGATTGAAATATATGTAAGTTGATAACACAGATTTAGTTTAAAGCCACCTGAATTAAATCCACCGACTACGTAAGATGATTACGAAAGTTTGCTCGTTCGTCACTATCGAGAGGGGCCTCCTGTACCCATCTGAGAGTCTTTATGGCTTTGTTTACTCCTGCCCGTATGCAAGTTTGTACAACACACGATGAACCTCGTCAGCACCGATTTAAAGAGCCAGTTTTCGAATAAAACGATTTTTTCAATCGAATTTTAAGTTAGGAAAACTTCCATAAATGATTGAAAATAGACTCGAGTGATGAGAAAAACCGTATTTTCTTAATTTTCAAAATAATTGATTAAGTTCTTTTTAAAATGGAGTTTATAATTGGGTCTTAGATGTCGTGTAGGTAGACATTGTACTGATTCAATTAGGAAAGCATCTTTACCTCAAAATAGACCTAGCAAACTACAAATGGATCGGCATCAAACGGTATTATAATTTAATAAATAAACAAAGCAAATCTTTAAAGAACAATAATTAGAACAAGCTTTGAAAGAATTATACAAAAATTTTCAATTTTAAGCAGCTAATGTATATTATCTTCTATTTCATCTTCAATTCTGTTTGGTTTTTCTTGAAACGTATGTTATAAATTGGTAAGCATCTATTATTGGTAGGTTCTTGAAAGAAATTAATGTATTGTTCTTTTCAGTGACTTTGAGGTGCCGACCAATAAACTGTTTATATTCAATTATTCATCGAAGCCACCGCAAATGCAGATAAAAATGCCGATTGTTTAATTTTAAACTTTTCTTAAAAACGTCTTAACATAAAAACCATTTTTGCCTGATTCACCATTCTTGTCAAATCTGCGGTAGAAACCCTGAACAAATATTCAGTCCCTCATTTCTAAGTAGTATTTTTAGTAAATTCAGACTTAAGCTTAACATTTAGAGAAATGCCACTCTCTTCATTTAGTGGATTTTATTGACTGATGAGCTGATTTCAAGTTGAGATAATACCGGTAGTATCTTCGTTCCCATAGAAAAATAAACAAATTTGAGATTGTGATTCGCTGTTGTCATAGAAAAGTATTAAAATTTACGATACTACCAGTATTATTTTAACTTGAAATTAGCCCATAAGACCACAGAGGCACGTAAAATCCATGATATCTAAGCAGGATTTGGTGGACACGGTTTTGAGACCACGCTAAAACTTCGACCGCTAGGAGAAGCCGCTGCTTAACAGTTTTATTACTTGTTTCTTCAGTATTTTTAAACACCTAAATAAATAAATATCTTCTCCATACCATTTTTTTAATTTTTATCAACTATTTTACCGCCAGTAAGTTCTTTTTTTTTCTGTTGTAATAAATAAATTTCTAATTTATATGTGTGTTATGTTTCAAGCTTGCTTTGTAGTGCTGTTAATTAGACAATTAATCTTTTCTAATTTCTACAAACTATAATTTTCATTCCTGGGGCCAAGATCACACTCGTGAATGTAGCTACATAGAAACGTTGTCATACTATTAACATAACGTTTCAAAACAGATATACAAACACTCAATATTCAGCAAGCAGCATGACATTAAATTTCTGAGAGACATCACTCCATATAATTCCGTTCTCACTATCTGACTTTATGACTGACTCATCGCCGCTATATATTGGTTACTTCACTTTCTATAACTATTCTAAAGACATAACCTTCAAAAAATTTAAACACATAAATAAATAAATATCTTCCCCATATCATTTTTTTATTTTTATTAGCTATTTTACCGCCAGTAAGTTCTTTTTTTATGTCATTAATAAATTTCTAATTTATACGTGTGTTATGTTTCAGTCTTGCTTTGTAGCTGTTAATTAGACAGTTAATCTTTTCCACTTATTGTCTGATTATATCAAATTTCTTTAATTTATCTTTAATCATTTTGTATCGTGTACAGGGTGATTCAAAAGAGTCGAACCATCACAAGCATAATTTTTGAAATCATTAAATTATCTTCAAAAATGCTATTAAAAATTTTCAATTAATTTTTTTAATGCAAATAAGCTTTTCAATAATGCTGCTCCAAAATTAACTTTTTTAAAACAAATACTGTAATGTTTTCGTTCCTTTTAATAATTTCCCAACAAGTTTTTGGAAATATAACGTGGCGTCGTGGGTTACCTTATAACAGCTGATTCTGGAGTATATTAGTCATGGCCTTTGGCTGGATTAGATAAATGATTACTCATCATTAAAAATAAAAACAAAATGTACAAGAAATTACAAAAAAGCGGTTCAACTAGAGTGAAAATCGATAATATTGAGCGATATACTGTGTGATTTAAATTATTTATTTATCGAATTATTGTAGTTTGTTGTTGTCATAAGTTGCCTTATAGTAAGTGATTCTGGAATATATTAGTCACGGCCATTCGCTGGATTAAATGCTTGCTCACTCATCGTTCAAAATAAATAAAGAATGTACAAGAAATTACTAAAAGCGGCTCAATAAAGTAAAAATCGATAGAATTGAGCGATATACTGTGTGATTTAAGTTATTTATTTATCGAGTTATTCATGGTTGTTTGTGTAAATAGTAAGTTTTTAAATAAATTATTCGGTAAAAATCCAATTCTTTAAAATACAAAAACCTAAAATTGGGAAAATAATAAGTAAAACGCAGATAAAGACAAATTAAAAAAGTGAACCAAACCGAATGTATTCTAAATAGTCAAAATCCTTGTGTCCTAGCAAAAATCTGTTTTTTTTTGTTTCAATAGATTAAAGATGGATTAGAAACAGAATTAATTTAAAGCTTGTCCGTAGAAATTTCTTTTTTTTTTAATGACACCATATTGTACAACGATTATACGTTAAGTATAATTCATTTAAAACCGTTTCATCTGGTAAAAAAAAGATAAAAAATATATCTTAATAAATATTAACATAAAAATATTATTGTATATTTTACTGTTAAAATAGTTGTTGTCAAGTAACACAAATTTAACTTACCAACCAAATTTTAAAATAAATAATTTAAATAATATTTTATCTTGTAAAAAATAAAATAAACATTGAGGCATAAGACTTCATAACAAAAAAATTGAATAAGAACATTATTATTTTACTATCAATTAGTTTCAAATAGTTCTACCTTATCGTTCAAATTATAAAACAAATAATTTTACAGTAAAGAGTAAATAGACAAAAAACTGTTGTATGTCTTTGTAATCTTTGGCTGCAATTATAGCCGCCTCGAAAATATAAGGTCTCTCACTTCTAAAGCCTGCAATAAACCAAATAATGATCATTGTTAATTCTTCAGTAATGAGATATTAATGCAAATTTTACTTATCCCTAAGTTTAAAGATTCCTGCCGATGCCTCAGATAGGGAACTACTCCTCCCAGATGTTAGCTTACAATAATTAAATTTAACAGTAGCCATTATTTAGTTTATTGCGGACTTTAGAAATCAGGAACCTTAGATTTCCGAGACGGTTAGACCTTCACATTCATGTAAGTGATTATATAAATGTGATGAATAAATAAAGCCGGTTAGTAGCGTTAGCCCGAGTTTGATCTTAAAGTGAGGGACCTTATTGTAAATATTATGGGTGCATAGTGTTTTAAATAAAGCTTTTAACTATCAGACATTCTGCCCTATTTGCTCCTAAAAACAGTTCACTCTATTAATAATAATTCAAAGTTGAGATACTCGGATACGTAGTCTTGTATTTTATATTATAATTTATTTAAAAAATTTATTAATATAATGAACACTTCAATTATAATAAACACTTTTAAATCTTGCATTAAAAATTAAAAAAATATTGACATTCTAAATTGTGAAAATCGTTAAAGTTTATTTTAGTTGAGTCACTTAAAACTTTAGAAAACTCACTTAAAATAATATTATTGTATTTTTTTTGTTATTTAAAGCAAAATAATACTTAAAATGAGTTTTTAGCTAAAATTGAAAAAACCTACAATGGAAATCGCCCTTAATGACATCATTTTTTTATTGCATGATATCTTAAAAATAAAACTAAAAACGATAAAAAAGAAGTTTCTGTTTTTAATATCGTTTCACGTTTAGAAAAAAATTAAGACAAAGACATCTAACCTTCTTGTAAAATTGTACGAATCCAAACCGCAGCTACCAATAATAATTAAGGTCCACTCTAGTCACTCTCTTTGTAACAATGACACAAAATTAGATTCTAATTAATGTCACTTGAAAACGAGTTGAAGAACATTGCGGGGTTGTAATGAAACTTAACGAGAATTTTAAGTGGCAATAAAGTTGCTAAAATTAAACGAAACATCTAAACTAAATTGCAAAATAATTAGTTCCTTATGTCGATTCTTCTTACCCCCATCTCTCGCACTTAACCAAATCCATGCTTACCTGAAACAAAAAAAACACTGTTTACAACCCACACAAAAAACGTCGGTTTTGTAACCCCCAGTCCCAATTTACAATTTAATTAAGAAAATAATTTTTGATCAGTAGTGATGATGGAAAGGCACGCAGTGAAAGGGAATGGAATGTATTGATTGCAGCACGAAAAGGGAGAGAGGGTGCGAATCCGGGGTCAGGTGAGACATTCTTGTTCTCTTGTAACACTGTCGCTCACGTCTCGTGAGGGGTGGGAGCGACACCCCGCCATTGTCACCCTATCTCGCCAGGTATGTAACACCTCGCAAAGTCTCCTAATGAGATGCTGCCGACAAATAACACGGCATTAGTTATACTTTAATGTTGTGTGGATCATATTTGCAGTGCATAACAGTTTCTCTGCTACATATTAAAAAAAAAAACTCTAAAGACATGTTGTGTTATATCTTATTTCTGCATAAATAATTAGTACTTTTTCCCAAAGCTTTAAAGCAAAAAAGCTCACAAATGAAACACAAAATCAGCTAAACATTATAGAAACACAACATAATGTACAGCTGCGGCCAAGGTTACACTCATGAACGAAGCAACAAAACGACCAAAAATATTGCTTTTTAAAATTTAAGTGGTTCTAAGTTTTCCTTAGATTGTAAGTATTTTAAGTAACTCTTTTATTAATTACAAACAATAATTGTTATTACTGACGCCAAGGTCATACTCGTGAATGTAGCTACATAGAAACGTTGTCCTACTATTAACATTGCAATTTAAAACTGTTTAAATTTAATTGGTTTGTGAGTGACATCACTCCACATAATCCCGTTCTCACTAACTGACTTTCTGACTGACTAATCGCAGGTATATACTAGTTACTCCACTTACTAGAACTATTTTAAAAGCATACCTTTCTGGAACTATCTCAAAGCACGACGTTCCATCCGTTTTTACATATAATAAGTCATTCGAAGCGCTCCGAATCTTTAAAAAACTTCTCTCTCGATGATTCACCGTAACAGTAACTAAGTAAGTAATTTTTTAAAACAGCGTTTTAAAACGATATAGAACGTTCTTTATATTTTTGTTTTTCAAACATGATAATGCAGTCATATCGTAGAACAATAATAAAAATTTGGTCAAAACCTGCAGTGTCAGCACTAGCCGGTGACAAATGTGCTCCTCTTAATAACTGCGCTCGAAATTTCATTTTTCTATTTATCAGAGCGCGAAAATTTGTCCAACTTTTGCTTGCGGTTGCAAGAAACATAAATTTAGCCGTTGCCAGAATGTCGTTTTCAAGCAATTTGATTGACAGAAATTTCATTAGGGAGCCATGTCTTCGATGCATTTGGCCCCTTTTATAAAACATTTTATTTTCATGCGTCCGCTATATTTTCAATTTAGAAAAAAATGAAAAGCGGAAAATACTTTCAAGTAATTATTTTTATCTCCCTCCTGTTTCATGTTCATTCAAACGACACACCAAAATTCAAATATGTTTGAAATGAATGTTTTAGTTCAAAATATTTCATTAAAATACAAAACTAGTGAACTTGATGAATATTAAATATTGCATTTAGATGTTGAGAGGAGGAAAATTAGTGACACAGGTATAGAGTAGGTCGCAAATTAAATTTTCGTACTAATTAAATGAACATTTAATTTACTATTTGATGCAGAATAGATATATTGAAATGCGAGTATTAATTTGTTGCTAATGTGCATGTCGAATGTTGCCTATTCAACATTTGATGTTTACTGAAACGTTTTATTATGTCGAGTAGAATTAATACTGTTCAAAATTACACTGATACAGCCAACAGTAGAGTGACATCAAAGAACGAATAATTTTTTTTTTTTTTAAACTTACATTTTATATTCTACGTACTATTATTTCATTCAGTCAAGGCAAACACAAGTCAGAATATTTTGTTTTATTTAAATTTATTAATACACTGTAACTGGTAGCAACTCATCTGGTATCCTCAAAGCAATACAAAAATTTTTTTGGTATGATTAAAAAGAAACAATTGACAAAACAAAAAATAGACTAGTAAAGTAACTTGTCTTTGAAAAAAATTATTCTGTTTACAAAAATTTAAGTTTCTAATCTATTAACAGTAAAACATAACAGTATTGCCTAAAAATTTTTGAACTTGTCAAGGTGTGACATTATACGAGGAATAGTACAGTATTATAGTATAATAAAGCTAAAACAATAGTTTATAGTTTGTAATAACTGTAAAGCGAAGAATAAAGGTACCGAGAATAAATGAAAGAGCGTGATCTTGCCAAAGCATTGGCGCACGGCGATGCCCGTACCCCTAATTATTATGTAGCGCTGCATTAATCCGATGTCTGCAATGTGTTTAATATTTTTATACTCAATTGCATCCCCTCCACACCATGCGCCACTGGCACAGGTACCTTTTATTCCTCACCTTAGAAGAGATGGGGTAAATCATACTGACTGCGCCATGTCACGAGAGATAAAGTGAATCAAGCTACAGGGCCCAGCTAAAACTAAACTTTTCTACTATTTACAATTTGTATGTAAGCGCCCCACTACTCGCTACTATATTACATAGTTCTTACTATTCAACTGACAATAATGTGTCATTATAGCGTTGTGCTTGCTCTTTCTAGATTTGGGTGTCTAGGAAAAGCATTAAGGTTGCAAACTGTAAGAGAATAAAATAAAGAAAAAAAAAGCAACGCGACACGCCCGCATTGTAAACAAAAAACTACAGAACCTGAAATTAGATCCTATACTAGTAGAATATGTTTTAGATACCTAATCACAGACGTGTTATCTACATATAGCCGTGAGTATACTCTAATGACTTAGGCATCTAAAAAAGCGTTTATTTCAAGCAAAAATCCTAGATATTTATGTCTTACGACGCACTCACTAGTTATTGGTTAAACAGAATTACCGAGAGTACCAAGATACAAGATACTTTGCAAGATATTAAATATCTACACTTGGACTCTCGATATCTGGAGATCAATAATCTCGCAAAAATAGATAAGGTACTAAACTTAATAAAAGCACAGGTTTGCCTCTAAAGTAACGAATATTTATGCTACTTTCAAAACCGCCGTATTATTGCAATTTTATTTATTTATAGTTTTTTGCCTAAAAAAAATAAAAAATAATAAGGTCATTGCACCTGGCCAGATAACCCGAAACTGCAACTTATTAAAAAAAATTTTTTTAATATCTCTTGGCAATCGAATATCATAGCATCGTTTTTGTTTATAATTAAATTTTATTAAAGACATATTATTTTAGTCACTATAAATTCACAAATTCAAAGACAATTCTTCAAAAGTAATTAAAGCTAGTTGAAGATAAAAAAAATTATACCGCTAAATGGCGGATCAGAATGCGAACCGAGTAAAGTGACGTACGTTCAATACAGAATCAAAATAGTCAAAGTCAACATTTTGCATTGTAGTTTTCATATAAAAATTTTTTTTTTTTTGTGAAAACACACAAAATGTACTGTCTTGCAAATATTTCTGACACTTGTTAACAATCGCTACTTGTGAAATGCGGAATTTCAGGCTAAAAATTCAACTTGAAATTAAGATTCAATTGTCACAAAGAGTACCTAACAAAATTTGCAATAATACCCGTGTTAAGTCTACAAAAGTCTACAATTGGACGAGTTGTATTAGTGATTTTTATTCAAAAAGCAAAATACATAATTTTTCAGAAGCAATTTGCAAGTTTTACTACCAGCTAAATATACAAATTTATAAAACAAGATACGTAATTCGCCAGTTTTGTTGCTCTTCAGTAAAACAAAAGACAAGATACATAACAAACACGAGAGTATGTGGGTGATAACAAGGAAATGTAGGTTAATATAGACAATATAATATACTGAACAGGATGCTGAACCATAATAAAACAATATTTTATTTTAGTTTCAGTTAAATTGTCTGAAACATTGTAATACGTACAATACTGTATTTCTCTCTTATTTTTAGAGTATATCGAATTTAAGAAATTTGTAAAAATGTTGACGTCATTTACATTTTCCGTTTTAACTAAACAACAAATAACATTCTTTAAATTTTGTTTCTTTTAGAAATTGTAAAATAAAAAAGTACATCAATTAATAAGACAAACTAAATAAAATGTCACAAAATAAAAAATAAAAACACTCAAAGTACAAATATTCTGTTATAGCATTTTGTTTTGACCGAATAAAACCTTCCCAAACCTTGTCTACAATTTCTAAAAACTTTGTAATTTCTCTTTCTCATTTTTGATGTTTATCGGATTATAACATCGCCTTTGTTTAAATTTTCCGCTTCAATTAACTAGACATGACCTGCATCTTTTAACATCCTAATTTTCTGCAACATTTCCGGTCCGATATCAAAGACGAATTACTCCTTCCCATCTAAACCCCGCCGATAACTTCTGCACGATTTCGCATCCTTCTTTTTTACGATCGCATTTATTATATTAACGACGTCGATATTTGGGCCGAATTCGTCGTCTCAACGCTCTATACTTTTAAGTACACACATCGTTATCTAAGAAAAGTTAACGTTTGGATCGTAAAGTTTTTATCGAAAAAAGTTAAATGAACTGGCAGAAACAGAGAGTGGTGCAAGAGTCTCGAGTGCCGGCCGCTCCCAATGTTAGGGGATGAGAGAACATATTCGGGAGTGGAAATTGTTCTATTGTTGACTGAATTCGGGTTGCTTTAGGGCCGCACACTCGCGTTGAATAAAAGACTCGGAATATTCTCAGTTCTGGCCTTAGGTCACATGTTTTGCCTCTGAACGTACTTTTGCGGCTTGTGTTTTGCCTCGGGTCGCTACATTACATGATAACGGACAAGTTGCTTTATGTATGGCGGCCAGCAGGCACTGGAATCAACCCTATTTGATCGAACATCAATCAGATACAATATTTTATTAAAACCGGACGAGATGAAAGAAATTAGAGATCGGTTTTGCTAGGTTTCGGATAATGATGGGTTGCTCATTAAATTTTGCTATTGTTACTCCGAAAATAACCAGAAACTATAATTAATTTTGTTTGTTAAAAACAAATTTTGATTTGATTAACAACATTATGCAAGGTAAAATATTCACATACACACGTATCTAAAATTAAATTTTAAAAATCTCATTTTTACTAAAGTTTTAATAAAATTCGTGAAACAACACTAACTGCTTTTGCTACTTTTTTATTTAAAAAAAAAGTAATTTTAATAACTCAATATACTAATATTTACCACTAAGATCTACGTTGTGTGTGACAAAATGACATTTATTAGACTATATAAACGTTAAAAAGAAAATTACAATAAGACTACAATACTAAAAAAGCATTTACTATTTTTTGCAGTAAATTTATTTACAAAATGTAAAATAATATGTCTACCATAAAACAGGGACATCAACACAAAAGTACAATAAATAAATAGTAAAATACAAGTAATATTTTGTAATAGTATTTTCTGCTTAGACCTGATAAAACCTTTCCAAACACTATAAAAAAATCAAAAATATTTTTAAATAGCAAAATACTGCAATCCACAGCTATTTTTTTTTAAATAGAATGTTTTAAAATAAATAATAAAGTCACTCCCACAAATTTCATCAAATAAATTTTTATTAAAAGTGGCAAAGCACTGTTGATAGTAGTTATCTTTCATACTCAGTGCCCAAGTAATAATCTAAAAAAGAAAATTAATCAAATTCTCACTTCTCATAAATGCAATAATTAGTTTTTCAAATAGTAAGCATTGTAGTGACCATTTTTCTCTTTATCATCTCTCCTTTTCCACCACAACAAATAGCTACATTCAAAAACCCACAAAAAGCCATAAGAGCGTGAATAATCAACAGAGGAGGTTTTGTCATAGTGACAGTTTTATGTCTACCACACAGTTACTTTGCTTAAAGAAGATGATAGAACAAAAAAAAATCTAATAGAGAAAAAGCAGGCGATTTACAGGCGATTCACTTGGTCAAATTCTTCTAGTAGTTAACAGATTTTAAAAAAATTGCTTTAAATATTTTATTCTCGCACTGGCGGTGTGGACTGTTGCAGAATCTTGCTGAAAAAAAAGTTTTATCAATTTGCTTTCTTGTAAAAGTTGTTAAATAAAATTGAAATAATGTTCTGAGGTTACAGTTCAAGTAAAATAAAAAAAACAGTTCAGTTGTTATCTGCATAAACATGGCTACCCACACTCAAACTATTGTAGAGTGCAAAGATTACCAACAGTAGAATAGGGATTTTTAGCGAAGTATACACGATAATTTTGGGAGTTTATAAATACGTCAAGATAAAATCTTGCTTCATCTGAGAAAAATGTTTAATCACAATAGCTATCATTATCTGCAACATCACTGAACCAATTATAAAATATAATGCTTTTTTTTTAGTCTGGAGAACTGAAAAAAAAATTTGTTGTAATAAAGATTTTTTTTTAATGCATTTTAGCAAATTCCTTAGGAAATGCCTGGAAAAGTAAAAAGTGTTTTGAATTATCTAAAGAATAAAGAGTAAAACTTGTTGAAAATAACAGCTTTTTAAATATTTTTGCTGATTACGCTCTTTTAGAACTCAAATCTTCTGCCGCAACATCTTCAGCAAGAGTGAAAAGTCTACCAGCTTGACAAAATTAATAAAATTTTGAAATAATGATAAAATTTATTAATATTTGAGAAAAAGTTTGTAAAAATTGGTGGTACGTAGAGTTCAGGAAATATTGCTAACCAATAATTTATAATCAGAATAGCCAATCAGAGCTTGTTAATCTCGTATATCTGTTAGTTATACAAAATTTTTGTTACAATTTTTTTATAAATTAATAAATAATTAATAATTTAAATAATGCTTGAGAAAATAATTATAAAATTCTTAAAAATCAACATTAACTATATAAACAACATTTTTGTAAATTAAAGAACGCTTTTCAAAAAGTCAACTTTTTGGTATAAATCCAAGTTTATACAATAAAATGAGCGCAAAACGCCAGTTTTTATCAAGAAAAAGTGCCACAATGACTTGAGAAATGAATTTTTTATGCTATTTCTTTACTTTGGGCGTTTTACGTGATTTTTAAGTAAAAAAGTTAATTATTCAATCGTTAGAGACTTTTGCGATAATACGAAATAGTAGGTAATAAATGTCATAAAAGTGTAAAATGTTTTTTAAAATGTTTTCAAATTACTCCAAAATTTTGTGTAAGTAACTCACAAATGGTCCTATTTTACCTATCGTATAGGTTATTAGCATAAGCACAGCAAGAAAAATATCTAAAAACATTGTAACATTATTCCTAAATTACCAAATTAATTGCGATTGTCATCGATTCCTCTCATCGTTATTTCAGAATAAACAGTGCCATATAATCATCTAACAAATAACTTACAAATTGTAAAACGCTATGGGGGTTGTAAAACGTCAAAATAGTGGCTGAAAGATGTTTCATTTGAAAGCTGTTCTAACCTTAAAAAAAAATTAAAATTACCTCACTATAACCGCCGTTTGTCTAACACACTTTGTTGAGAAATACTGCTGGTCATCAAGTGCAACAAAATTTATTCGAATAAAATTATCATAATCTCAACGCTGACAAAAATGCTGAAATGTGATAAATGACGTTTCATTCCAGGAAAACGTGTTGCCAACCCAAAGAAAGTAAATTGCACTAGTATTTTACGCACGCATTTTGGGTGCTGAATTGGCTAATACGACATCCAAATCGCTATATGTTGCAGACGAAACGTAGAAAAAATAGTTTAACTACGTTTCGTAATTAAACTAATTAATTTTCTGTAAGAAAAAAATTGCAATTTAATAAAATACACTTGTTGACTTCAACATTAAAATCATAATTTTAATATTGTCAAAAAGCTAGCATTCATTTTTCATAGAAATAAATTAATTAAATTCTATATAGCTAGATGCAAATAAAATATTTTCCACTGTCAATGGCGTTTATAATATTTTCCTGGAAATCAAATATAAAATAACATCAAAACACTGTATGTAAATAGATTTCTATTTTTGACCTCATACAATTTCCCTTATTCTAAATAAAAAAATTTTTAAACGAGCCATATTTCGTGTTATTTAATTTGCAACAATTTTAAAATGTTAAAAACCTCAATTCAGGTCATTACAGAGGCACAAAACGTTCAAAACTTTACCGCAATGTAACCATTTATGTGATAATGATGGAAATAAAGAATATTGGTCGTAAAGTTTCATTGACCGCCCATAAAAATACAGAAAGGGTCAGTGAAAACCAATAGAAAGAGAAGCTATGAATACGTAAAATAATCTTCATGAAAACTTACGAATTGTTCAAGTAGGTACTTCAGGTTTAGGGTTTATGGCGAGTAGTATGTCGTAATCTTTACAATTTGCTACAATGTAATTTTTTTTTCTTGTTTGTAGCAATTATTGTACGTAATGAGCACAGTTGACAGATATTTCTTCGAAGGTATGTCAAGTATGAATGCTATATCGAGCGGAGGTAAAGTTGTTTGCGAAAACTCGTCTCGATCATTTGCAATAAAAGTTCGTTGCTCATGCAGAAGCTTTTTCTACCGAAATAACAAGGTAAATTCAACCGTCGAGAAATGTTTAGAAGAAAAAATCCCCAATTATCTGAGTTATTTTAGTTTTGGTACGGCTTGTTTAACCTATTCTACTATTTAGAATAGAATCACTAATTGGTTTCTTAGTTATAACAAACAATTTTTTGCAAAAAACAATTTCTTATTTTTTGTGGTCTTTGGTAAAAATCATCCCTAAGCAACCCAAAATAGAAAATTCGGAACATTCGTTCTTTGTGAATATACCGCTATATAATTGGGCTGCCATTTATTTGTAACGACAAACGAAATCCGCAAACATATAAATAAGAAAGGAATGCTATTTTTTTTTCAATTCGGTAACAATTATAGAGAATAATTAAATTTCATTTCTAGTGGGTGAATTTAAAAGATGTCGGTATTGTTAGTGACCAGGCATGGATTCTGCTACCCCTTTTTAGTCTTTGTGCTTTTTATTACGTTCCGGATTTTTATTCAACATATAAAAGGGTTTTCTGAATATAGGGAGAGGTAATTCTTTTTTTGGTTACTATAGACGTATTAATTAAAATAAAAAATATTCAATTAAAAAATCTTTTAGATTGATATGAAATTTTGTTAAAACAAGACGGTATTAAATAGGCAAGTCGTATTTAAATAAATGCATGTAGGCAACCAATTATGCACTCTTTAAATACTCTCTTTTAATACCGTTACACTAGTACATTAATGTGGCAAACTCTCACAGCTGTCTGCGTCTTTGTAATTATTTGTGATAACGCTGTACTTCACAAAATGTTTTCATTTCCAAAACACTCTAAAGCGTGATTTTACTTAAATATATTGTAACAAAGCATTTTATTTAAATGTTTAGTGATAATTTTAACAAGTAAGTTTAGTGTCCGGAATTACTGTGGCTAGTTGAAGCCATCGAAGAATTTCTATTAAGGACAATGGTTAAAATGCCATGCATCGTGGTTTCCTGTATCGAAGTGTAAAGCTTGGAAGTGTAAATCGTCTGAAAGCGAGGGTTTGATTGCTTGTGACCGCACAATCATGCTAGTGTTGTTAACCGCCAGCATCCGGATATTCGCTTCTCGAACAATCCGAACCGATTACTCCTCTGAACTGTCATTACCAGATGTCGAAAACGGCGCCTCTACAATTCCCCCACATTTCGGGGACGTTCGCCGGAACTCTATCTGTTTTACTACGTCTTATTACGAGCATGTCACTGTTTTCATCCCACTTTTTCTTTTATCTCGCACACAATATATCCGCGCTCGGATGCAAATAATAATCATTTTACGTATCTCGCCCGTTTTTATTTCGTTACGTTCTTCGCCGGCTGAGGAACGGATTCATCTTTTATGTCTAACTTCTTTTTAAGATCTCTTTGAGATTAAAATTGATGCCAAGACACAAATTGCAAAACCGACAAATGTAATCAATAGAATCTGCATTCATATTTTTCATGTAGTAAACACAAAGATGCACACTTCCAGATGGGACTCACGCTAAAAAACAATAAAAAAATAGTTTCTAGTAAATTGGTTGAGAAAATACAAGAAAGATGTCGCGCCAATAATTACATCAAAGTGTAAAATTTCAAAACTATTACTAGACACGCTTAAGGGTTTACTAAATATTACAAATCATAATAGATTTTTAAATTACGCGACTTTAAAGTTGAGCAATCAGAGAGTACACTTTATTTTTGTTTTCTAATACCTGTCAGTTTAAAATTTTTAGGGTTTCTCTTGATAATATTTTGGGTTTCTAAATAATTTATGTTGCTGCTTAATTTTTGGTCCTTTTTTTTGTAACTACACTGTTGAGGTTTAGTAATTGAGAATCAAACACAGAGTCAAAAACAATTTCTTTACATCGAGCGTTAGAAATAGACCGTTATTTTGTTTGTGCTAAATAATTTCTTCAATTTTTTGTAGATAGTCTAAAATCAAAAAGTTTATAACGTCCCGTAGTACTTCGTTCTATGAAGCGGCTCATATGACCCCTGCTCCTCATCAAATTTAAACATTTCAATCGCTCCCTGAATTTTCTTGAAATAGTACTTGTGCCAAGTAACACAACTCTTCTAAGTTTGATTCTTCAAAATTTATTATAAAAATAGAAAAATATTTTGAAATTTGATGTTGTCCATATAAATGCGCCAGTCTTCATCAATTAACGTCCCAACATAGTTAACACAATGAGCCCATATATCAGACGTATTTTTTTTTTTTTTTTTGAACAAGAGGGGCCCGCATCGCAAGCCGCACACCGAGGCCTACGCCCATTGTATGCAACCTCTCGAAATAGCACTACTGCAGTAGCCCTGTGCCTCTGATGTAGCTCAGTACCTTGTCTGCAGGAGCCTTCTCGATAGCACTGGGCTTCAGATATCGAGAGCCCAGGTGTATATTTCTGATGCTTGCAAAAGCAGGACAGTAGCAGAGAATATAAAGAGGAGTTTTCTCATCTTCAGCACAACCTCTGCAAATCTCGTCCTCGCTGAGTCCGATGATGTGCAGGTGTCTTTTTAATAGGCAATGTCCTGTGTACATGCCTACCACTAACTGAAGGTCTCTACGGTTGAAACGCATCAGGTTTTCACTGCGTGTCTTGTCCAGTCCTTTAATAAGAAACCTGGATTGCCGCATGCCTTCTTGAAACTGCCATTCAGAAAAATGGCGAAATTCCATCCACTTATGAAGTGTGTCTTTCTGTCGTCTTTTGGTAACGCCAAGAGCCGGTTCCGCCCCGATGAAGTCCATTTGTGAACCCTCTCGAGCCAGAACGTTAGCCCTCTCGTTACTCTTTAGACCACAGTGTCCCGGTACCCAACAAAGTACAACCTTTTTGTTGCACTCCGCCAGTTCCTGTAATCTGTTGTGACATTCCCAAACAAGCCTCGATGAGTACCTGCACGATTGCAAGGCCTGCAGCGAAGCCTCACTGTCGGTGCAAATGCAGATTCGCCTATTTGACAAAGCCCTCTGCACGCACTTAGTCACACAAGGGAGCAAAGCGAAGATTTCCGCTTGGAAAACGTCAACATATTTGCCCAAAGGTATTGAAATTTCAACACCGAGCCCACATCCCTGAGCCCGCTCCATTGGGTTGAACCGACCCGTCAGTATAGCAGACCAGCCAGTCTCCCGTTCTGAAGCTGCTCGTTTTTTCATACCAGTTGTCACGTGGTGGAATGTTCACAAGATACTTGTGTTTTGTAGCAATCCTGGGGGTCATACTGTCGTCCCAGATTTCAAAAATGGGGTCCAAATTCAACATCCTAGTGAATATTGTCCGACGACCCTTCCCGGTTGCTGTTTTTCACCGATTTGTACTGCAAAGCCGTAGGAAACCCACTGCAGCAGACTCTTCCACAACAAGATGAAGTGGCCGAATCCCCACAATGAGCTCCATGGCTGCGGTCGGTGTAGTTCGGAAAGCCCCTGTAATTGTCAAGCAGGCCAAACGCTGGACCCGTGCCAAACTCTTTTTGGCCCAGGACGCACACGATATGGTCCACCAGACAAGGGAGCCGTACGTGATTATTAGTCTGACAACATGGTTGTAGAGCCAAAGCATAACGCGGGGTGTAAGACCCCAGGTTCTGCCAACAGCTCTTCTGCACGCCCAGAGCGTGCTCGTAGTTGTTCGCATCTTTTCTTCTACGTGTGATCTCCAGGTCAAACGGGAGTCTAAAATAGCCCCCAAATATTTAACCTTATGATCTACACGTAGCCGTTCACCGAAAAGCAGAGGGGCCACATAATGGTTCCACCGTTTTCTGGTAAAAATAACATGGCCTGTTTTCTTCGGATTTACCGATAGGCCATGGGAATTACACCATTTCTCAACGAACCTGAGTGCCTCACCCGTGAGCTCTCCAACCACATTGAGAAACTTGCCTTTCACCAGAATGGCTATGTCATCAACATAGCCCCGGCAATATATGCCAAGTTCGTTTAACTTGTGAATAAGATCGTCAACTGTGAGATCCCACAACAAAGGAGATAGTACACCCCCTTGGGGACACCCTTTAGTAGCGATCACTGTAGCAGAGAATGAGCCTATGCTCGCTCTGATAAATCTATTAGACAGCATTGTGCGAACCCATTTTACCAAGGTTGGGTCCGCATTTCGCTTCTCTAATGCGTTACACATAGACTCGAAAGAAGCATTGTCAAATGCTCCCTCAATGTCTAGAAAAGTTTCTGAGACATAGAAAGTCCCGTGATATACGCACGTTGGTTGAAGTGCAACAGTATCAGACGTATAGTTTGATAAAGCAGTTTGCCACACGTTGCTTACAAGATTTTGTCTCCGCAACAAACGGTTAAATCGTTAATACATTTATTATAATAGGTCTTGCAATAAGCCTAACTCATTTCAATCGCATTGTTAGCAATTTTATGAAGCAAGCATCATCATCAATCCTGAGACATTTTGTATAAAAATTTTTGTCTATTTACATACTCTCGTCAAATTTGTGCAGTACTAAATATTATATCACTTACACATAAACCAAATTTATTAACAATTTTTGTAATTATTTTACATTTTCAGTACACATTTTCACAAATAACTCGCAATTTTGTTTGGCTACTACTATCCTTGTTATGCAATTCCTAGAAATAAAAATTCCAGTTGCTAAACTGCATATAGAGTAGGTTTATTTTCAGCACATTTTGCCATTGTATAACAAATATTTATTCCTGGAATACAACTTCATCATTTAAAGCACTTGTAAAATACCGAGAACTAGCAATATTTCAATTTTAATTAAAATAATTGTTTGTTAATTCTCCGTCTAGTTGTTAAGAGAGTAAAAGCCAATCAATAAAAACAAAAACAAACATTTATCATTGTAGTAATCGAAAACACTACGTTCACATAAAGTTTATCGCCGTTGAGTCTCTTCGTGATTCAATTAAAACAATGTGATTTGGTAATTATAATAATGCTTGATTAAATTTAATTAGTGAAATTGGCGTGAAAGCGACGAAAAGAGGAGTTTGTAGTAGAAGTGCATATCTTGTCACGGTTCATATATGCCAATTTTAATTAATTTGCCAAGTCTAAAGTATAATTACTTCTCTTCGAGAACTATACTTTCGTGGGAAGTTTTCCACGAGTGGGTGATTAGAAATATAGAGTGGTTATAGTTTTATTAATACACTTAATACGCAGCTTTTTACAAAATTTCTGAAATAGCTAAATAGAGCAAATTAGCTGACTGTTTACAATTTTAGCAAAACTGTTAAAATTCTTACAGTAAAAGCTTCTTAAAAAACATGTTTCTGTACGACAAAAAAAATGTCAACCTCAGCCATTTTCATCCTGTATTCTACTTACTCGGTTCGCGCATTTATCCGCTATTCTGCGACGGATACTGGACCTCTGGTTGATGTTTTTGATAAAAAATTTAAAATAAGTAAACAATAACAGACCAAAAAAAAGAAATAAATGAGGTAAAGTTATTTATTTAGCAACTAAACTAACTATAACTTCCGTTCTAGATTTTGTTTTTATTTTTGACAAACAACTGCTGTGTGCCTCACAAACTAGCTTCGACAAATAGAATTTATAATAAAAAAAGTGTTAACGTATCACTGCTAATTGAAACTCTAACTTTTAATGTGTGAAGCACTCTACAATATTAGAGCTTATATAATTTCCGCACAGGTTTGAAAGAGATTTATTTGGTATGTTGAAGCTCTAAAACGTGGAAATTGTAAACATTTCAATAATGTCAGGTGTTCAAAGAGAATATTATACGCGACAATCACACAAACTAGATCAGTCGCTTGCATATTGCATATTACTCTCATTCAAATTGGTGGAAATATTTCGTGTGGAAATAATGAGACAATATCAAAAAACCCTTCACCAATTTTCATTAGTCAAGACCCTTTTTCAGTGAGAATCTATGTGAGTTTTATTTAAAAATCGACGTACGCTCTCACCGGATATTGTTTCCTAAAAGCGACCGTAATTCAATTCTTGTTTCCTTTTCCACGAATTATTAGATATCCGGAAAGACATTTCGGTAATTTCAATAAGGGAAGCTCATTTTTGTTTATAACTCGCTTTAATCATTTTATTGGAAAGAATACCGTAACGCTCTACTTCATCCTGGTGGGACTTAAACGCTAACATAAATCATATTTTTACTGACGAAACTGCAGACTTACTTCCCGTTCTACTCGCCCGAGCGGAAAATTATTGACGTTTTATTATACCGTTTATGGGCCAGAATATTTTATGTCCCAATTGATTCCGCGTTATGGGACCAGTCGATGAATTCTCAGACCAGTTATCGTAATTATAACGATAAAAAATATTTACTTTATTGATTAGCTAGCTTATAACCAACAGTTATTTCAAAATTTTCTCTAGAATATTCTATAAACGTCTAATTTATTATGACGTTTTTAAAATTCACCCATAAACTCTTTAAAAAAAAATTTTCCCTTTCTATCTATCTACAGCATTATCATAAATAATTATAGAACGTACACAGCTGTGAAAGTTTGCTACTTTTATGTACTAGTGTATTACACGTAAAAAAGTGTGGTGTAACGGCAATCAAAAATGAACTAGAGCACCATCATGCTGTAAACACATTTGTTGCCTTTGGTCTAAAGAAGTGTCGTCCAAAAGATTATATATTGTGCTTTGCATAAGGTTCACGTAATGTATTACTATAAAACAACCGTACCTAGAAACCTGTCGTCCGAATAAAAATCCCATCCACATAAAAAAATTTGTGAGTATTTTGTTAAAAAATGCATTAACTACTTTTTTTAACTTGTGATTGGATTATGTAGTGCGCGTATGACATTTTAGTTCCGCTAATAAAATTTTGATAGATTTATACTCTCCCGTTTTCGAACACAAGTTAGTTACAGCCCAATGAACGATAAATTTATGTCTTTCTATAGTCGATGATTTACAATCACCTTGCGACAATGTCTTACAAATTCAAACATAAAACTCTTGTCCCTACCTGAACAATTTCAATAATTTCTTGATTGATATAGTTTCGTTGATGTATTTCTGCAACAGTTGAACGTTCGTCGCCAGAATTCGAATGTAATGTTTGTTTCGTGACTGGACTAAACACCTTATCAAGATTCTGAGCAGATCGTAGAAGTCGCGACTCCGTCGAAAGTAAAACAGTGATATGTCCAAAGGCGGCCCTTTGACCCCTTTGGACAGATCAGTGTTTTAAAATAGGCAAATAGCTGGAAGGAGAAAACATTTGGTGTAGCACATGTTCTGTATCTAATGGGATTTTTGTTCGGGAAATGATATCTAAACATACGGACTGGTTAAAGCTTTCTTGTGTCTTTACGTCAAACCGATAGAAAAACAAGCGATCAGAGGTTTGTTTTCTTTTAATTGGGAGTCGTGGATGGCATTCACGAATTACTGAAAGACGAGGTTTTCAAAGTTTTCTGACTCGGGTTTGATACTTTGGGAAAAGTTGAGGAAAATCAACAATGAGACTTAAACAATGTCTCTCAAAATATATTTAATACTCTAGAAAAATTGTAAAAACTTATAAAGTTTCAAGAAAATAAAACAATATAATTTATTGAATAGAAATAGACAAGGTAGTAACTGAAACAGTAGTTGCAGTCCAATAAAAGCAGGCATTGAATTGCACCATTTTAACCATGTCACCAATAAAATTATCCAGAGCAGCAAAAATAATAAAAAAATGTTTAAGCTAGAAAAAGCAATCGAAAATCTGCAAACCGGTTGCAGGTTTATGACCCCTTTCTCAGTCCTCATTCTAAACAAGTCAAAGTTAAATAAACTAGAGATAAAGCCGCAGCTTCATCGCCAAATAAAAATTAGCCACTAAATTAGATAGAGAGGCGTTTCTGTTTTTTTTTCTGAAAAGTAGGTGTATCTATTAGCACAAAAAAAGTAAAAACAATAACAAAACAAAAAAAACGTTTAGCTTACAAACTCTAATAAGAGTTTAGTCAAATTTTGTAAAATAAATTTTGTTCACAAAAACTAAATAATGTAATCATTATAAACTTTAGCCGAAGTAAGGTCACAAAAATTTAAGAAAATTATATAACCAAATGCTAAATCTCTAACTGGGTAGTACTGAAATAACTATTGTTATTTTGGCTATTTTAGGATTGCAGTTAGTAATATTTATTTGAAAGTAAATTCAATCTTAATTTACTTTTAAAGTAAAGTTAAAAGTGTGACAAGTATCCAAAATTTACTGGGGCTGTGTCACAGAGTCTTGAAAGTGATTGACTTTACTTTTGTTTTAAAATTTGCTTTCGTGTAGGCGTTTTTTCTTTGGTGGTATCAGCTGATACGTAAAGCAGACGCAATTTATTTAGTTGTTAATGTTGTCCTCATTTTTTATTAGTAATTTTAATATTTATAGCAATCTATCCAAGTCTTACGTTTACTCCGCCACAACTAAGTTACGAATAAAAAATGTATGAGTTTGAGCAAATTATTGAGAGAAGAGTTTATCTCTAGTAGAATTGATTGTTTCAACAGTTCTTTAAGCTTCCTGTGACAAATCATCTTTCTAAAAATATGTCTTTATACTTCATCACATGTCAAATATTTTTCTCATTGGTGGAAAGCAAATAGTTGTGTGTACTTTCCACTTTACTCGTGCGCTCGTATAAAGCAAAGATGCTTTGTTCACATTTCGGGAAAGTGACAACATGTGCGGCGGTAGCGGCGGCAGCGGCGGTAAACTAGACCGCCGTCGTTCGCCGTCAGACGTTTGTTATCGCACGTACATCGTCTTTGTGGAAATCCATCGTGAAGGCGCACGTGCACGATCGAGAACGGTTGTTCGCATATTCAACGCCGATTTTCATAATGATCCCGCTTTGTATATGTCGAAATGATACTTGTACCGATAAACACGTATAAACAAGCCGACAAATAACAACGCAAATAAAATATATCCCGTCTGAAACGCGCTGGAAAATCATGCATTCAACAACCTGCGAGATGGAGATAAGACGAAACTCAAAGAGCTTTTATTAATCCCACAGTTGTCCTTGCCGAACCAAGTAACGAAGTAATACGATACTTTGTAGAGGAGGAACGCCTTTTTTACTGATTAAGCGGAAAGCTTTACATACTGTTTGTTTCAAAGATCAAAAACAAAAACACGACGAACACGTACAAAGTTTTAGAATAATAATGATAATACGGATACAGTCAATAAAAGGTCAAGGATAAAAAATTTTTGTTTGAAAGAAAAGAAATGTGAGTAAGAAAATTATTCAAGGTGCTTGCAATTATTAGTTTTCTATTTTACAGCGATTGTTACCAAATTTAGCTCAAGTTTCTTGATTAAATATAATTCTTGTTTATTTTCTTTAGAACTACGCCATTAAGTTTTTTATTAAATAAATTCTTATAGAATGATCTATAGAAATCTTTTTGTTTATCTCAAAACCAAAAAAAAAACATGGTTATAATCTGTGTTTTTGGCGTAGACAGAAGAAAGTAAAGAAACACGAAAAAACCAACAGGTCAACAAGACGTACCACAAAACGTCAAGACACGCCCTAAAAAAACAACTAGCTTTTTGAGACCGTTTTGCTACTACGCGACAACTCGTTAACCAATAGTTTAGAAAAAAAAATTGACTTGGTAGTATGCGAACGCTATATCGCCGCATTCGAGCTTCTGGGATTTTTTACCGTCTAAGGTTAGTGCTTCCTTTAATTGCAAAACAGTATTTTTAACGTTTGAACTGGTGCAGAGAACAGTAGGTTGGGAAAGCAGAATAGCATAGTGTTATATTCAGAGATAAATCGACATTTTGCCTAGACATGCATTATGGCCGTTGGAGAGTAAAACGTCATCGCAATGATGAGCGACGTGAATTTGCTGTTGAGAAGTATGTGCACAAGACTGTTTGGTGGGCTGTTGCTAATAGAAACCAATAACCTCTTGTGTTTATTTGAAATAGTATGACATCTGTGCGTTATTTGATAACGCCTCACGAACTACTAGTACTTTACTGCTTTATCTATAAGGCTGATACCACGTCTTTTTTCAGCACGACAACGCACGTTCACATATTGCTCGTCAAACTATAAATTTCCTCCAAAAACCTGGCGTTAATGTTTTGCCGTGGCCACCCGGTTTACTAAATTTAAATCCCATCGAGCATGTGTAGGGTATGATAAGAAAAAGATGGTTCGCTTTGCACCATATTCTACAAACTCTAACACAGTTAATCCGAAAAGTTCAGGTTGTTTGAAACAAGGGCCCACAAGCAGACATTGACCATTTTATTTTGTCGTTTACGGAGTTGCCAAACTCATCGTTTCATTCTTGATGTAAGTCTACCATATTAAAAAAAAATATTCTGCTAGGTGTAACGCTTCTAGTGTCTTTGAGCATTGCTTTGGTTTTTTTTTTGGTATTGTAAAAATAAAGAGATTATAGAAACTTTCTGGCAAAGTCAAATTTGCCACTATCAAAGCGATATATAACTAGCTATTTCCGTTTTGCTGAATTCTGTTTTTGTTCTTTTAAATTTTTAACATTTGGCTTCATTGAAGTTTTTTTATTTTCTTAGCAAATTTCTGACATAATCTTTGGTTTTGACATTAGCAGACCTTTACTTGTAGATTTGTCAATTTGGTTATTTTGATTATTCTTTTAGATTTTCGGCTATTTTACTGTTTTCAGACGTATTTTTATTTATTTTGTGTGAGTATTGTTCTTTTTATGATTTTGTTTCTGGTGATTTGATGCTTTCTTTCTTTACTCTCGCAGGCAAACTCTCTCACTCACTCTCACTCTCTCAAAGTTTAGATTTTAACTCATTTTTCAAAAACTTTTGGTGCTTTTTTTGAAATACTTGGTTAGTTGCATCAGGTTTACTGAATACCAGTTTAATATTCTTTGGGTTTGTACTGTTTTTATTTTCTATTTGCTATAGAAACTGTTATCGCATTTTAAAGCTTTCAAAATAGACACTTTATTCTTGTCACCTTTCAATTTTTCGAAAAAAAGTTTATCAAAAATTTTGAAAATGATTGTAAAAGATTCCGATTTTCTCTTCACTAATAAAACTACTCTCACTGCAAAACCAGTTTCTTTTGCTATTCGAACATCCATCAAAGTATTCTTGCTCACTTCCAAACGAAAAAACATTTATAATATTGATTTTCATTTTTTTTTATTCGTTGTAAAAACGAAAAAAATTGTCACCACCGACCGAACCGATGTAGTAACTAGTCAATTTTGTTTTGCTAAATTTTGTCTTGGTTTCTTCTAAATTTTTAACATTTGATTCCATTAAAGTTTTTTTTGCAAATTTTCAAATTAATCTCGAGCTTTGATATCAGATGACCTTAACTTGCTGGTTCACTAATTAGTTCACAATTGTTTTTTTCAATTTTAGGCTGTTTTACTTTACTGTTTTCAGATGTATTTTCATCTACTTTTTGAACGTGTTGAGCGTTTTCTCTTTATTTTTTGGTTTTGTTTCTTGTAATCTGTTGCTTTTGTTTTATTTTTACAAGCTCAAAATTTAGACCTTAAGTTGATTTTTCTAAAACTTTTGGAGTTTCTTTTGGAATTCGTCAGCTGCATCAGGCTTATTGAAAATCTCTTTAATATTATTTGACGTTTCATTGTTTATTTTCTCTTTGGTTAGTAAAATTATTATCGCATTCTGAAACTTTCAAAATGGATACTTTCTTCAGTCTGCTTTTTATTTTTTCAAAAAATTTTTATCATAAATTTTGAGGAATTTCTTGAATGATCAAACTATCGTTGTTAAACTGGTCAAAATTTTTCTTTAATATTTTACCCTAATTTTCTTCTTACCCTAAAAAGGTTACTTCTGCTAATCGATCGTTCTTATTTTAAAAGTATAGAATGATCTATCAAAGTCTTCTTGCTCACCCCAAAACAAAAAAAAAACATTTTTAATTCTGGTTGTTTTTTGTTTATTGAAATTGTTGTAGAGATGAAATTTTTTGGAATTGTTGTAGAAATAAAGTGATTGTAAAAGCTCTTTGACAAAATCAAATTTGCCACCACTGAACCGATGTAATAACTAACTATTTTTATTTTGCTAAATTTTGTTTTTGTTTCTCCTAAATTTTTAACATTTAAATCTATTAAGGTTTTTTATTTTCTTAGCAAATTTTTGAAATAATCGTGAGTCGTCATATAAGCCGGATCTTTACTTGCTGTTTGGTTATTTTGTTTACAATTTATTTTTTTCAATTTTTCTAAAACTTTTGGCGCTTCTGTTTGGAATTCGTCAGTTTTATTTACTTGACGAATGAAAATAAGTCAATAGTAATAAAAATAAAGCCACGTGCTTCCATATTTTTTAAGAAACAAGTCTAAACTCTAAAGAGAACACTCTAAAGATAATGCTACAGTTCCTTTCCCTTCACTCTGACTATTTCCTTCACAACAGCAAACAACGATTAGTAAACGTCTGAGTGCTATAAAAATAATAACAGTCGGTGTTCCTCAATCGGAAAAAACTCCCCAGTTGTGATTAATTTCACTTGATGAAACAAGGCAGGTTGGTGGAATGCTCGTACGAACGACAAATCAATAGAAGTAGCATTTGAGTTGGGATCTACCTCTATCTTTCATTGTGATCGCTAATAGACTAACTTTGTTACTATCGTAGTGTCTTGAAACCCGGTCCCAAATCTGCAGCACATCCTATTTCTTTTCAATCGAATTAAATCACTTTTGTCAAGAATAGATTGAAAAGTGCACTTAAATACAGAAAGAAATAAAACGTGATGTGAAATAAAGTTCAAAATGCTGACCGCTATTTGGTATGAAACATGATAAATCCAGGTAAAACGTCATTCTTGAAGCTGATTGTGCTGAGCAAATTGAATTTCCGGCTTGATAAAGGAACGACTGTTTAATATGTTTAGACAAAGAAGCAATTATTTTTGAAAAAAATTCAAGTATTTTAACAATGTTTAGAGTAATTTACGGGGAAACTTGTTGGACAGGTTTCACCCTGGCTTTGCTCTAAACCTACCGTGCCGTCAGTTGCGAACAGCTTGCAGATTTTATCAAGGAATTTTAGGTACAGGAACGAAGCTTGTAATCTATTAACAGCATTCATCGAAGTTTTAACGTTTCATTCTTACTTTTCGTTACTGCCTGTTTTCTCAATTTTTTATTAAGTTTAAACCAAGTCAAGCGTTTAAAAATTGTCTTGCCAAAGCAGAGTTTACTTTCTGTTGAATTTAGTAAAGAACATGAGGGTAAAACTTTCACCGAATTTTGTTTAAAGACAAATCAATGAAAAGGTTAATAATTTTGATGCTAAATTAAGTTTGTTAATTTGCTTTTTGTAAAACTTTCAATTTCGTTGCTAAATCTACTCAAAATAAACATAATTAAACTTGATCTTTACAATCACTTAATGACACAATTTATGTTGGGGTCTAATAAATTACTCGCTGGAAACAATTACAAATTGTGCCCAAAATTTCCCAAAAAAGATACAAAAAAGTCTTTAGAAAGATTCAACTAAAATCTTTTAAAAACAAAACGATAATAGAAATTATAGAATATAATAATTCTACGACAAAAATTGTGTTAAGACGCTGAACAATCTAATAAATAGAACATCTAATTAAAAATTTTCTGGAGCTTGCAGATTCAAAACACAACTATTATTAAAACACGTCTGTAAAAATAACAGTCATGACGAAAAACGTGAATTACCAATAATATTTTTTGTTGTAAACATAGAAAATAAAAAATAAATATTACAATACAAAATTACGAATTAGCATTAAATAATTTTACTTTTGTACAGTACAGTACAGTTGTGTATCATAAGATGCAGTAATTTTAAAATTAGAACGTATCAATTTGTTATCAAGATATTCGTCTGATAAGTCTAATTTTTAATAATTTCCTTCTTTTTGTACTTGCTGTTATTGCACCAAATTTTCTTACACTTTTTATTGTCCAAACAAATTAGTTTTTTAATTACCCTTAATTTTAATTTTAATTTTTATCAGATAAGTCAAAATTGATGAAATAAATTAATAAAACCTTCAAAAGGAACCGCTTTTAGAGTAATACAATCTGTTTTTTTTTAAATTTTGATATTAACAATTGTTTTTATCGTAAAGCAGATAATAAAAATAAATTTAGTTAGGCAATCAGCAACACAGCAGAGTATATTAATAAATAAACGCTCAGCAGAGTATATTATAAATATTGAGTGCTGTAAAACAGTTAATGCACAAGATTTGTATTAATATTTCTCTGCTCGAAGAATCTACGAATCAATCTTCGAAGACAAACGTTACCTTATGACTTTTTGTTTAAAAAGTGCTGCAAAAATCTATAATTGAAAATAACAGCTATCGAGTTTGTAATTTGAGTTGCAAATTAATAAAGTCTTAGCTGTATTCAATATCGCTTGTTTAACCATCGTTAAAACAAATTTTAGTTTTTGTTTAATATGAAATTTTGTCATAATGCAATAGGCCATGAAGTAAATGTTATTAACAAAAATTAAAAATTAAAAAATAAGTATATTTTACATTGCTACTGTTAGTTTTTGTTTTGTTGAAACTGTAAGTAAGTATTATATAGTTAAATTTTTGTTTGAATAAATCAGTATGGATTAAAATATTGTCTTGTTCTTTACTTATCTAATCTTTACTAATTAAGTTAATGAAAAATTGTAGAATGTGTTATTCGTAGATCTGACATGTTGTGCAGAAATGTAATAAAAAGTTATAATTTTTTAAAAGTTTTACATCAACAGAGAGACAACAGCAACTACGTTTTTCTACTTTACGTCGGTTACAGAAACCGATTTGCGTGCGGTAACAGCCAATCCGCACCCAAATTTCGTACGTCAAGTACTAGTGCAATTTACTGTTTTCGGATCGGTAACACGCTGTCGCTGGAATAAAACGTCACGTTTATGTCAATCTTGAAATTATAATAATTGTATTCAAATAAATTTTGTTGCACTTGATGATCAGCAGTATTCCTCAAAAAAGTGTGTTTGTGTGTGTGTGTGTGTGTGTGTTGCAGTTAACCTATAAAGTATTAGAAATTGGAGAGGGCGGACAAGCGGCAGTTGAAAAATGACAAATTTTTAAGGTTAGAACGAACACCTTTAAAATAAAACTTGAAACTAAAATAAAGCTTTGGCCTTTATTTGGCGATTTACAACACCCACAGCATTTAACAGTTTACAAGTTATTTGCTAGACCAGTGTATATCACTGCTTGGTCTGAAATAACGATGAAAAAAGTCGCTGAGAAATGCAACTAGTGTGGTAATTTAAAAATAATTTTACAAAGTTTTTAGAGGTTTCCCTTACTGTGTTAATTGCCAATTGGAGTATTCAATCAATAACCGATACGGTAGCTAAAAAAAGATTTGTGAGTCACTTACACAGAATATTAGACAAATTTGAAAACATTTCAAAGTTCAATGACTTGATTGACACTTTAATAACATTTATCATCAACTACCTCATATTAACGCAAAAGTCCCTAAAGATTAAATACTTAACTTTTTACTTAAAAATTACGTAAAACGCAAAAAGTAGAAAAAAAGCATAAAAAACTCGTTTTGTAAAATCATTGTGTCACTCATTTTTTATAAAAACTCGCGCTCGCCCTTGTTTGATAAACTTAAATTCGTGCCACAAAATTGACTTCTCAAAACGCGTTTTATAATTTACAATTTTGCCTCTCAGCTGTTTAAAGTTATTCACGCACCACTTGATTATTTACCCCAGCAACTAAAGTGCCCAAAAAATTATTTGGCAGAATAGTAATCTTGTTAATGTTAGCAATGTGCACTTACATAAGTAAATAAATTTGTATAAATTCAAATAAACGACTATAACAATGTTTGCTATATATTTTAAAACTTTCAGATATTAAATAGTTATAAATCCCCAAGCAAATGTGATTTTGTAGTTATATATCTCAATTTCTTTTTCTAAATATTTTGAAATTTTATAAAAATAATTTGTTCAACGATCGACAGTAAACCCTACATTTTAGTAACATAAAACGCTCTGTTACTATTAAACTATTACCTTATAAATATATTAGTACTTTTATTGACTAAGCAAAAAAGAAGGCACTTTAAAGCCGTTTAAAGTTTTTCAACTGTTACAAAAAATTTTGACATTTTTTAAAAACACGGTAAATTAGTAAATCGACAAAAAAATCATATGTTTAATACGGCAATAAAGCAGATTTAATGTTTTACCTCGCTTTAAAACCTTAACTAGTCTTAGCATTAAACTGCCAGCCACGGCATAAAATTATTTATCTTTTGTTGCCTAATTAAACAAATAAATATATTAATACTGTACCGTGTTTTATTAATTTTCTTTATTAAATCATTTAAACTAAAATTTAAAACCTTCTAAGAATAAAATTAAATACTTGGTTTATTATTAAGTGCTATGTTTTAGTTTAAAGCACAGACACAGAGTAAAAATGAATGAGTATAAACAACTGATAACAACTAAAAACTTTTCAAAAATCTGGCATTCTTTTACGTTAATTGAGTAAGATGGAGCCACTGATTTTTACATTTACTATAAGCAACTAATAATACACAATTATTATCTAAAGAGCTAAAACTGTAAATAAAATATAAAAATTATTTTAATCTTTGTTTGACCCTTGTCTGTCGATTGTCTATTATATTATTAACAGGTAAAGCCCTTTATATTTAAGTTGTCTACTATTAGTTGCCTATAATACTATACCTAAAAATCAGTGGCTCCACTTTACACATTTGTCTTGACGGAATGCTAGCATTTTGACAAGTTTTCAGTTTTTATCAGCTGTCCATACTGATTCATGTCTATGCTGTGGCACAGATAAATAAAAAAATGCAAGTTTTTGTTTGTACTGAAATATTTACAAAAATGGTAATATAAACCTGTTCCTACTTTAAAAAAAAGACAAAATATTTATTGCATTTTGATCTAGATTTATTAGTTATAATGGCGAAAATTATCATTATCAAACAAAATTGTACATCGTAAAAATAACCAACATTTAAATAAAACACTTTAAGTATATGTTTAGCATTATTTCAACAACAATATTTTAATTAAAATTTTTAGACAATTTACAGAAGGATTTGTATGTTTCTAATTTTAATTCGTAACCCGGCGCATCCACCATTTTTGTAGCAAATTTTAAAATTGATTTATTTAATATGCCGTAACTAAACTTGCTTCTTAAATAAAGTAATAATGTATTAAATAATACATTTTGTAAAACAGTAGAAACTAGTGTTTAAACATCAACTAGAGTCATTAAGTTAATGGCATATACCTAGAGCAAGCGCTCGCCATCCCACCAAAATGTGTCCATAGCGCGATCCTCGGTTAAGTTTGTGTTAAATTTATCCGAATGAGCGTACGTGTAGGCAATAAATTTAAAGTATTAGCAAGTTGTAACAAAGTTCGTGCAACAAGTAATGTAATTGCGTTTCAACTGTGCCGCATAATGGCCACCAGTTTGTCAAAAAGTTTATCTCATCCGTACACGACTCTATATACCTGTAAAATTGTTTTGGGTCGTCTGAAAGGACCGGTCGCGATTTCGTTTGATGTAGAGAAATATGGGAAGCGGTCCGATGAAATATTAGGGGATAGTAGCAAAGTCGTTTTGTATGACAGGCGGCAACATTTCCTCGCTTGTAATTATGGAACGGGGCAGACTGGCGTATGGCAGTTCCATGATTAAAATCGAGTATTCGTAAGGAAAGAGAATTAACTGTTGTATTCGGAGTCGGAGCGGTTAGTCTGGCGCGATGATGAATGTTTCCAAAGTTATGTGTAAAAGTCGTTAATAATACTCAAAACTTGCGCTTACCTAGGTTATAATAATTCTCCGCATCTTCGGGGAGTTCAAAGTTCACCGACTAACGAGATACCGAGAAATAGATACCAGGGAAAATTTCTCTTACAAATGGGGCAAAGATACGCTACTTTCACTTGACTCCACCACACAACTAAATTCTAGAACAGCCTCTACGTAAATTTTCAATCCACAAATAAACAAACTTTTATTTATAATTTTCTACTCCCATACCCTAATTTGTTTATTAGTTGCAAATTACCTGTACAAATTTTGTCCAATAAGAACGATGTACTACAGCAAGATTTAAATATTTATCAGATTGCCATAGATTCTTGACAATTACAATTATGACAAATCGCAGTAGTTTTCAATCACATTCAAAAAAAAACAAGTCAGTATGGAGAAAGGTGCTTGTAAAATAAAAAATCGTACGCTTCCAGAGATTGTAGAACAAGCAAAAGGTTCCACAATTTTTTGTTTTATTAAAAATTTTCTTCTCAATTTTTTTTTTATTATAAGGGGTCGCAAAAAAATAGTGCATGCAATACGCATAACTATTAAGACGTCATTTTCATACTCGTGTTTTAAAAGGTGTCATTAAATCCTTGTTGTATAAAATACTATTCCCTATTACACAGATAAAGAGTCTTCTCCAAGACTCATTTATTACCTTTATTCTAATATAGAATGCATCATAAAGTGCACGAATCGAAATTTGTCTTTCCGAGTATACAAAATATGAAATTTACCGCTTCGACATTTTATTACAAGCAATTGAATACTAAATCAAGTATTTTGTGGGAATTATGAAATTCCGAAATAACATGATGTGGGCAACATTAATAGTGCTTTATTGAAATTCCTCCGGTTATTTAAGTACACTTCAAACTCAATTCTGACCGATTCTAAATTTTTTCTTCAATTAAATATAAACTCTGTTGTTGATTTTAATGAAACATGTAAAGCAGCGTATCACTACAAGTTTAAAGTGCTTGAAAATTATTTGTTACGTAAACCGTTACAATCTACTTCATACATTCAATAGCACCGCTAATATAAATTACCGGACCGTAATTACAAGACTGTTTCAACAGCTAAAATAAATTTGATTTGTGCTAAACTTAAACTAAACATGGTCATTCATATCACCCATTTACAGAGAGAGTTATCATACTTTTATAATTAGTTAAGCATTAACATATCTACACTTTCAAACATACTGTTTTACTTTTGTACTTAATTGTTTCATCTCACTTTTTTTTTAAACACGCGCAAATAATCTGTTTTTTAGATTTGAGCTTGACGGCCTGCCTGTGCCAAATCTGGACCGATCTAGAAAAACGAGTCATTGCTTTCAATTAAATCTAGCAAAATTACACAACATCTGACACATTCTAGCAGAAACGTTTAATTATATAAAAAAGAAGACTAACCGGAATTTAGTTAGTCAGATAGTGAGAACAAGACAAGCTAGTAAAGTGAGCAACATTTGTAAAGCGACGGTGATTGTAGTAAAAATATCGAGTTATTTATTTATTGTTAATGTATGAGCGTACATAATAGAAATAAGTTATTCGCTATTAATCCAACACATTAGACCAAGGTTGCCACAACGCTTTTCACTGAGATAGTTAAACAATTTCTGATACGTGTAGCTAGAAAAACTAGCAATAGTTTTAGACAATTTAACATTTTTTTACGTCTTTGTGTTGCTCTGTGAACAGTATAAAACTACATATATATCAAAAAACCGAAAAGCGCCAAAAACTGCAATTTACAAACATAACTTTTATTGGTGGTTTTCTCGTCACCAGTAAACCCTTCATCAGTTTACATTATGTCATTTTGTAACTCACCAGAATATTATTAGTTTTATTATTATTTAAACAAATTGTGCAGATAATATTAGCTAATTTTGTAAAAAAACTTGAATCCAGAAAACAGTATTGGTATTTTTATTCGACCAAAATTTAATAGAATAATCTAGGATTTATATTCGCGTATCGAATTGAGTTTTAATTAAACCCGGTGCATCTATACGCATTCACAACACATGATCGATCTATGGCGAAATTAGTAGCATCAATGTGATGATATTTGCATGGCGCGTGATCCGAATGATCAAGACCACTGCAAAATAAGCAATATTTCACAGTAATGAACTGGCTTCGCAACATCACATCACAATTTTATGTCGCAATGCAATACATCAATCAGGAAACGCTCACGCTGATACACAAATTAATTAAAAAAATTAGATTTATCAGCAAAAGGTGCCAAAAAATCAGAACGGACCTCGACTTAAATTAAATTTGACATAAAATAAAGCTAACACAAATGCGAAATAGAAGCGCAAAAGTAATTAAAATTCCCAAGAACGATGTTAAACAGTCCCGGATAAAATTAAACCTCGCTCGAGAAATAAATACTGGATTCGAATTAAGGGTGAGTCAGGTGAAAGTAGCTAGAGGGTTGTTAGAGGGAGGCAGGCATATCAAATTTTCTAATCAAACTTATATTTGCCATCCTTAATGGAAATCGATAACTAAGGCTTTAGACAAATTTCTCATACATATGTGAAAAGTAATTAATGGAAACTAAATTAAACTAGACGAATCCTGTCAGTTTACCTCCATAAAGAGAAATATTTGATTGCAAAACTTCAAAGTCTACTTTGTAATAGTACAGAAACTTATAGTATTTTTCTATAATACGTGTCAATTTAAAAAAATTAGGGTTTCTATTGTAATATTTAGAGTCTCTAAATAATTTATATAGACTCTCTAAATAATTTATATTGTTACTTGGTTTTTGGTAACTTTTGTAAAAACCAATTTATTGAGTTTAAGTAATTGACAACCCAAGACGAATTCAAAAATAATTTATTTACCTCGAGTATGCAAAATAGACGGTTATTTCGTTTGTGTTTGTAGTCGCCAAATAAAGTTTATAACGTTCCATACTACCTACCCCCCTGTACAAAGCTACTCAGGTGACCTCTACTCCTCATCATTGGTTCTAAAAACAAGATGTTAACAAGTTTTAACCTTTATTCTTAAGTTTTTCAACTTGCCACTCTCTACTAACACATCTCTAGTAACACATCTAGATTGTTTTCTGTTACCTGGCTACAAAACACTCAAAGCAATCGCTAATAAGAGTGTTTAGCCAACTTTTTTAAATAGCTTGAAGTGCATTAATAACCCTCAAATATCAAGAAACAACAAAAAAAATTAAATTTGAATGTATCAAACGAGTTCGTGCAGTTTTCCAGTAAGTGACAAACATTTTGAGTATTTTTAAACATCTATGTACTTATTTTTGGGTGCTTTTGCGTTCTAGTTATTTTTCAAACCCTCGCCCTTGATTAAATTTAGTGAGTTTTTAAATGTTGGCAGAAGAAGGAATCTGGAAGAAATTGAGATTTACTGTAGACACTGATTAAACCTCTGTGGTAAGAATTGTGGGGGCTTAACACGTCGTCTAATCCCTGTGCGGTTTGCCTACATGCCATTGCAATGTTTTCAAGCGACTTATATTAAGGAAAATGCAAACAGAAAACAAAGATAAGATAGTTAGATGACATCAACGAGATTAAGAAATACTTCTAATCCGAAAGTTAGTGATAGCTATTAAATTTCAAACTGGTTGTTACAGAAACAGAATTTATAATCTTATACAACATCCTATAACAATAAAGCAAAATCCAATTATCTGAAATAACGACTCAGAGACTGGATCCGATTAACTGAATGACCGATTAACCTAAACAAGAGCGATAAAAATACTAGGGAATAAGAATCGAGAATTGGTGTTAAAAACAGAAATGCAGACTAAACCGGTTTTTAGGATTTTATATTTAATAAAATTGGAAATGGTGAGACAATTTATTTTATAGGAAGTTCGTTTTTTTAATTAAGCTTTCACTTATTTTCAAAGAAGAAAGTTTTGATGTAAAACTGCTGTGTGCTTAAAAAATCAGTTAAAAAAGAAATTTTTTAGCTACAAAAATTTAAAAAAAATCGCTTTACAAGTTGAGTATACTTTAGTAGAAAAAAAACTTTACGTATCACGGTGCGGTAAAATAACAATATCACATCAAGCAATTAAAAAAAATTGTTGCTTACAGTAATTAAGTTTATAAAAGAAAATTTTACTTAGATTTGTACTAAATACAGTAGCTATTCAATTAATTGACCAACAAGATATTAAACTTATTTAAAAAATATTTTAACAGCTCGAAATGAATTTGCAATACACGTTTAGTAAAATTGCCGATGTCATTAGTATGGTTTGATTATGTCTAATTTTAGTAAAATGAAAAAACATGTAAGAATTTGTAAGAAATGTTTTATGTAAACACAAATTATCTTCATGACCTGACCATCAGAAAATAAAAAAATAGCTTCCCAAATTTTTATTATTTTCAGAGACATGTAAATTTAAAAGAATTATTCAATAGATAAAATTTGGAGGTTCAACTATTAATCGTCAAAAAAAAACAAAGCAATGTAAATGTAAGAATGTCTTTTTGAGAAATTTTTTGTTCCAAAATGTCCCTTAGTCTTAGTCCTATAAAATGATCATAATAATATTATTTATCTACAATTAACTTATAGTTGAAGTCTTATCCACACTTACGAATAGTATAAAGTAACACTTTATTCACTAGTGGGATAATGAAATCACTTTATTCCACTAGTGGAATAATAAAAAAATACAATCTTAAATCAATCGCATTCTATTTATTATTAATATGGACATTAACATTTACATTAATAGACATTTCGTTTTTTGTTTTATCATATTTCACTTCGTTTCCATTAATAAAAAGTTTGTAGTTGTTAACGGTTTCAGAACGAATAGTAGTTGTAGGAACAATAGACGTCTCCTCTAGTAAGGAACAACTAGTACCAGAAGAACTTTAGATTTTCTATGCGATATCAAGCTTATTAGATAATCTTCGATATAAATTTCTGCAATGGCGGAGCTCCTCTACTCACCATGTCGTATAATTGTTGCAAAATTAACAATTAAATAGCAAGTCGCTTCTTCAGCTTCCTCAAAAATTGTCTCAGGAACAGTATCACTTTCTTCCTTTTTCACCAAATTGCACAGCGTTTTGTAGAAATGGAGTCGATAAACAACCAAAAATAAATAGCAACGATTTAACACCTCCCATATTTTTTAGTTAATTTCAATGATTTTTGAGGTGACATCCGCTGTCAGAGTGTAATGTCAAATTATTTTTTGATGACGATATAAAATTTTGGCGATTTAATTTTAAATCGCTGTAATCGTGAATAAAACGTTATATTGGATTCGTGTTTTAGTCGCGTTTTATTTACTTAAGAATATTAAATGCTCGACTGCGTCTCGCGCTTAAACATTCTTGCGTGGATAAAACGCTGTCTAAAACACTTATACAATAAATAACTATAATATGTGTATATTTATAATAAATAGTTCTGCTTGGATCATTCTAGTTCATCTACAAACAAATTTGTAGAGCTTTATTTTGCGTTGTTAATCATTATATTCCTAGGAATGTAAATATTACATTTGTGAATTTCTGTGAGAATTTGGAATTATTTTGATACAAAGATTTCAATTAGTACCGTATAATTTATTTCTGCTCTATACACGATCACACATTTAACAAATAATTAACTCAATAATTAGACAGTAATAACAACTGCGTTCGCCGTCACTTTAATAATGTCGCTTGCGAAAATATCGCTCACTTTAATCGCTGTCGAGTTTCACTCTAACTAAATGCCTAGTCAATGTCTCTGCTCTCTTATTTAAAATACGTTCTTCTAGAATGTTTCTGGATATTTTGCGATCCACGTTCTTCTAGAATGTTTCTGGATATTTTGCGATCCCTCTCTACTCGTGCGAAGCAATGATTCATTCTTTTCGATCGATCTATAGGTCTATTAATAATTTCCTAGAATTTCACGTTACGGCTCGACGCGATTTCCTTCTGATATTTTCTCTAACGGTCTTTTTGCCATTTTCTGTAACTCGAAACTCTTTATCTCTTTCTGTTACTTCAAAATGTTTGTGTCAATATCATAAAATAGCACAAAACTTTATAAACAAGTATATGCCTAATATAGTAAAAAAGAACTTCAAAAACTTGAAAGTTGCCAAAATTGGTATATAACTAGCACAAAAAAAGTTTTTATCATAAAAACGCCTAATTAGGAAATAAGCATAGAAAAATTACTATACCAACAAAAAAATTTCCTGTGTTTATTAAAATAACGAATTAGCATTACCTATATTAAAAATCCGAAATCTAGTGACTGACAATAAAAAAAATTTGCTTTTAAACATTAAAAATCCATTAAAATTTAGCATTTTTGTACTGGTTGTGTATATTCTGCTTAGCACATTGTAAAGGGTTCATTCATTTGTGTAAATGAGCAATAATAATCCTGGCCCATTTAAGCTTGAAACAGATTAGGAATAACGACACCTCTTGGAGTAATAAATATATATTTGGTACTATTATCACGTTTCATTAAACAAAAACGTTAATAATTATTGAAATTAATTGTAAATTCAGATTCCAATTAAAATTTCTAATTAATAGCATCAATCTTTTGAAGAGGATAAAGGCTTGGTTTCCTGTTTTCTTCCCCACGTTACGCTTCTACCGTAAATATCTCATTGTCCTAAATCTGTAGCTGAAGTGCACGATGTTTCCGAGAAGCGGCGATACCCCTATTCATTCAAAGTCTTCTCTCCTCAAGTGGCATCGCCAGGTAAATGAAATTGAATCCCAGTCGAGCGAATGGCAATATACGAATTTGCGAGTTTTTGATATAGACGGACAGGCGGTGTCTGGCGGTGGGCGGGAAATTCCTCTCGCTTCGTTATTAGCCAAGGAAGCTTGTTTCAGCGCGCATCCATTTTCAAAACGTTTTACTCTCTACCAGTCAAATAAACGTCAATTTTGTATCGTTCTCTATTCACGAATGAATATGATACCCTTTATATGACAGTCATATTTATTTGTCAAGAGAGATACAAAGAAACAGACGATTTTCCATGACGAGATTCAGGCGATTTATTGATTTTTACCTCCACGAGTTTTATTACCTCGAACGCTACTAAATGCTGGGTTATCGCATTTTAATTTTAATCGTATTTTAAACTCACTTTAAATTTTATTATGTTCAGCAACGTGAAGTGAAAATCCTTTCTTAAATCGACAAAAAAAATGTATAAAATTATTAAAAGTTTTACTTACAAATATAAGGTTTTTGTAAAACTTATTAAAAATTTTTAATTAGTTCATATATTGATAACAATATCCAAAATTTATTCCACTATTAACAGTTTTAAAAATACACAATGCAGTCGGTTTTTTTTTGAGATGGGGTTGTAGAATTTTAAATTTGACGCCATTTTCCATGATAAACAATAAACCAAAAAAATAGTAACTTACAGAATTATTTTTACTATTATACATATATTACAAGGTGAGATCGAAATGTAACTGAATCAGAGCAGGCTGTGCCAGCGTAACTATAATGATGTTAATGTTAATGTTAATACAGCTTGCTCGATTTAGTTACATTTCGATATCAGGTTATTAAGCTTAATATTGTATTAATATTAATCTATTATTATAATTTTTTAATTAAAAATTTTGCAATTGTCATTTTTACTCATTTTTGCTCAATTGGAGTAAAAAAAAAACAGAAAATTTTTCATAAAACCGGTTTATATGCTTTATGGTTCAGATAAATTGATAAAACAATTGACTGTAAATATACTTTTACAGCTGCTAAATTTTACTTTAAAGCCTAGGCTAAAAAGTAAAATTTTAATTTGGGTACTTAGTTTAATAAAATCCAATTTTTTTAACATACAAAAAATTTTTCGTTTTTCTGTGTTTTAAGAGAAGTTTTAGGGCTGTGGATAAAACTTCACAATTCAAACAAATTTACCCGGTGTAAAAGTAGAAACAAAAAAATCTGTAATAACTACAGTCAAAAGCGCTGGCAAATGTACTAAAAGAAAATTTACAAAAATTATAGAAAAATAAATAAGTAAAAAAATTGAAAATTTAGGAAAATAGAAACACAGTCTTATTTTTATCATAAAACAAAAAAGTGAAAAACTAGTCAACAAAAACAAAAAAATCCTTATTATGTTTTCATGACTTCTCAACAAATGCAAAAAAAGAAAATTTAGAAAATGTTACAGTAGAACCTCGATTATTCGTGTGCGTTTTATCCGTGCTGCGGATTATCCGTGTCAGAGTCGTTACTCGATTATCCGTGCATGATGGAACAAGTGCATATGCACTCAAGGAGCACTTAAGACGCATGCTTTGAAAGGTCGCATGTGATTGTGGCAATTTTTATGTACATAAGTATGTATCGAATTTCGCAGCCACGGATTTTAAAGTTCAGTTCGTTGTAGGCGTTGTACTGTTAATAAAACTCAGTTAAGTATGGATAAGCAAAAGCGAAAAAAGAAAGTTTTAACATTAGAAAAAAAGTTAGATATTTTGAAGCAAGGAGAACAGAGTAAATTTGTAAGCAATTTGGCATTATCATATGGCGTAAGGATTCAAACCGTGCGGGACATCTTCAAGAATAAGGAAAAAATTCAATCGTTTATTTCTAAATCTGATAGTGGAAAGTGTATTTACAGCAAAAAGATTCTAAGAAAGTCAAATTTGAACAATTAGACGAATCTATAATTAAGTGGTTTTTTCAAAAGAGGGCTGAAGGAGTACCTACCGATTTCCAGTCCTATGTGTACAAGACATGCTTAAATATTCCACGAAAAACTTCAAATAAAAATTTTTGTGTTGTATCTACCACCCAACGTTACCTCGATTATCCAACCCATGGATCAGGGCGTTATCGAAACAATGAAACGGCTTTACAGAATAAAAATGATGCTAAATTTGCTGGAACATGATCAAGATCTTTTAACATTCTGGAATTCTCTCACTATTAAGGATGTAATTTACAAAGTTGCACATGCATGGAATGGTGTAAAGGACTTGAACATCAAACGCGCTTTTTCAAAAATTAAGACACTCGGAGACAAAACTGAAAATACTGATTTAATAATCAAAGAAGAGTTGAATTCCAGCTCATTAACGACTATTAGTCAGTCAAATGAATAATTTTAGAAACGTTAAAGAAAACGAAATTAAGAATGGATTAATTGTGATGGTGATGACAAGGGTTATCAGTTCCTAAGCGAAGACAACATTGTACGTGAAAATGAACCCAGTACATCAGCTGAAGTTGTGTCCAGCTTCAGTGAAAATGAGAAAGATGTAAAAAACGTTACCGATACCCAAGCTGAGAATGCGATAAATACTCTTTTAGGTTATTTTGAACAACAAGAAAATGCCGAAGTAACTGATGTATTACATCTAAGAAGAATGAAAACCAAAATTAAACTAATGCTCTTCAACCGAAAGCAGCAGAAGAAAGTCACCGATTATTTTGTGGCAATATAATGTATGTACTATGTATACACATATAGACATATGTTCTTTATGTATTTTTGTTCCTACATATGTACATATTTAATACATAAAATATGCATATACACATTCTACATATTATTATATTATATATTAGGGTGTACATACATATTATGTACATGAAATATGAGTTTTTAAAGATATTCAATTATCCGTGTTTTTCATTTATCCGGCAACGCTTTGGTCCCGACCAACACGGATAATCGACGTCCTACTGTAGTACAAAGAGAAATAAAAAACGCAATAGATGTACCTAATAAAGAATATGTATAAAAAATATGTAAATATAAAGAACATTGATGTAGCGTAAAGACAAATATTTTAAAAAAATCTAACAAATTTAAAACAAAACAAAAATTAATATAAAACAAATTTACAAAGAAACTTGATGAGGCAATCAAAAAACAAAGAAAAGATAAAGAAACTGCGACTGAGGTATTAGAAACTAAAACAAATAGACTTTACGTCCATAATTGTTTATAATTATTCTTTTTCTCTGAGCGGGATAAGGACTGTTTAAAAAATTAGATTTTTGTCGACGTTTAGCTTTTTATTGGTTAAGAGCTTCTTCAGGGCTCTACAAAAGTCAATAAAAGTAAATAAAACTAGCCATTTTTGTTGTTTTCCTACCTTAAAATTCTGAAATTATAGCCTAAAGTTCTTAATTATTAACTCTAACCGCATGTTTTGAGGGTAAAATAAGGGTAAATTGTCTGTCCTGTCACATTAAACCAGTGGCTCTCAAACATTTAAAAATGTTTGATGTGACAGGACAGACATAACATCGAAACATGCGGTTAGAGTTAATAATTAACAACTTTAGGCTATAATTTTACAATTTAAAGTAGGAAAACAACAAAAATGGCAAGTTTTATTCACGTTAATTAACTTTTGTACAGCCCTGAAAAAGCTCTTAACCAGTAAAGAGCGAAACGTCGACAAAAATCTAGTTTTTTAAACAATCCTTATCCTGTTAACAGAAAAAAAATAATTTGTAAATAATGTTGCTTTAGTACAAAATAATCGAGAAAATTTACCTTCTAGAAGGCTATGACTTTGTTTTTTATATAATTTGCTTGAGCAAAGGCATTTCACAGTTTTCTAAAAAACACATTTTTTGATCATATGTTAGCAGATACGAAAAAAACCTACCTAATGTTTATCTCTAACACAAAGAAAACCCATTATATAAGTCTAGATGCCAGCCAGGGAAAACAAACTAGTCCTAAGTAAAATCGTACCGACCTATTGGTCTAACATCTTTTTTTAGTAAATCTTATAGAGAAAAGTATAATAGTGAGAATAAAATGTAATGATGATAATTTAAAGTCTGGTACTACAACTTGATAGATAATCCGCTAGTTCAGTCATTTCTTATTTAAAACCAGACCAAAAAAATCGCTAGAGATGTCATCTCTAAGAATGTAAAAAAATTATAAAAGCTTAAATGTTTTGAAATTTAGGACAGAAAAATTAAAATACATAATTTTTTATCACCATTGATATGACGTCAATAACATCGACATTAATATGCATACATCCTAAAAAAATTAACCGAGCTAAAACGCTTTTTAGGCTAATCAAAAGATTGCTAGAAGATAAGATGTCTACATAAAAAATATTCATAGATATTAAAAAATTTTTTGATAATGACAAATGTGAAAAAGACAGTAAACACACCCGCATTTTGAACCAGACATCCAAAAAGACGTTTATATTTTAAATTCCGGATTGTTTTGCATACTCGCAAAAAAATTTGTTGAAAAGCCTTTTCGCCCAATTATAAGCTTATGAAAGCAGGAAAGAAAGCAAATCCGAGCTTTTCCAAGGACGATTTAAAAAATAGTGAAATCTGGAAATAGAATTCGTTCTAAAAAATGTGAAAATATATAACGAAATAAATAAGAAAATGGAAACATCCGCGATATATTAAAAATAACCTTTCTTGAAAACTAGAACGTACCGAATGAAATAAAAACAAAAATAGCAATAAAGATAGTCAAAACATGCAACATAGACCTAAACACGACACATAAAATTTTAGGCAAAAAATAAAAAACAAAACTAATTTTAAAAAAAACAGAACGAAAAAAGAAACCTTTAGACAGATATTACATACAGTATGTTCCCGGATATATAAAAAAAATATTTTTGATTTTTCAGAAACTTTCATTTTTGTTGATTTGTCCAGTTTGTTTTGAAACCCCAAAACATAAATTACTTTTTATTCAACCCGAACGGTTTTCGAGATAATATCAATTTTTTCCTAGAAAGTATTTAAATTTGGTTTAAGGTTTTATTTAATAAATTTAACAAATGGTAAAATAAAATTCTCAAAAAGCTAAACTACTAATTTTTTCTTTAAATAATGTTCCTCCTTTTTCTGCACAGATTTTATTACAAGCTCTAAATTTATTTTAGAAACGACTCCGTTAGTTGAAAAGATTGATTCATCGAAGAATATAATTTGAATATAAAAATCTGAATCTTCCAAAACGTATCACCGTTTTCTAAAGTTTGCTTAAATTACAGTCTAAATGGTAAAATTTTGTTTTTTTTTTAAACTTTTGTAAATAAAATTTGGTTGTTCCAGTTTGAATTGCTCTCCTTCTTAACGAAAACTTTAGAGGTTCTCTTGCGAAATAAACGGCAAAAACTGAAGCAGCATCGTATTCTAGCATAGATACTGTTCGAATTAGCGAAGATTTAATTTGCAATTCTACTAACTTATTAGATTTGTCATCTGCTGTCAGTGGCATTTTGCAATAAAATTCGCCTATTAAAGTTACTTCTAAAAATTACGAAATAACTAAGTCCAAATTTTGAAGAAAAATAATATCTCGTAAATTGTTCGTGTTAAATAAAAAGTAATTTGCGTTTTTGGGGTTTGAAAACCAAGCAGGGCAAAGCGACAAAAGAGAAAATTTCTCAATAAAATTTTTTTTCTCTTTTTGTAAAGTCAATCTGGAAACATTCTGTATAAACAACAAATTTTCCAATACCTGGCCGTATTATTCGATGTTACGTACAGTACTGTCTCTGAAGGAAACTGTATAAATAAGATAAAATAGTTGATTAATTACATTTTTGCATGTGAAATATTACAAATTAAATTTTGGCAAAAAACAATGTAAAAATAGCACAAATTTTCCTGTACTAGTTTAAGTTTTGTCCGGTCCGTTGGCATGTAAACTCCCTTCACCATTTTCTCCTCCAACTCTTTCATAAGTTTAAAAATATTGGTGCATACCACCCATGCAAAATCGTGTGTGGTCTATCAAAAGTTTCATTTTGTGTGGAATTTTTCCGGTTAAAGGAATTTTCTTATCTTGTACATCTTGCATCTTCCAAGCTTCGATTAGTTGAAAGACTTTGAACGTTTGATTGACGGCACAATTATTATCGTTGAGTAGAAATGACAAAGTCAAAAATTGAAATTTCGTAATGAGTCCTTTTAAAAAATCTCGTCGAAAACGTAATCGAATTCGATTTTTATTACTCGCGTAGCTAAAACATAACTTTATATCCGCGCTTCTGTAATTGAATTTAATTTCTGTTGAAGGATTTAACCTCATTGCTGCCGCCGGGTTTGGCGAATCAAGCCACGTTCGCTCTTTGATTGATCCGAATTTCCAACATTATATCGACCTATAATGCAATGTCTTTGCCGAACCGCAGAGTTTTACTAATCATGTGCGAATTTGAATCAAATCTGTGGGGAGGAAAATTGGGATACCTACACAACCGACAGTAATTATCTAGTTAACAATAGATATGATACGTTGTGATACAGTTTCAAAGCTTTTCAACAAAATTGACGCCTTAATCATGTCTCTTAGAACAGGAGAGATTTGTTAGATTCAATTTGTATTGTCTGAGATAAAATTTACATCTCCTTCCGAGTTCTTTGTAAATATTGTCAAAATCTACTTAATACTTCAAAACGTTTAAATAAAATAAATTACTATATATTTCATTTATTAAATTTCAATTAAAAATATTTATCTTTTTAATTCTCATGCCAACTGCTACATAGTTTTAAATTGAAGTATTTTTATATTGCTAACAGAAATTGCTTTCTCACAAAACTTTCAAGACATAAATCAAATTAAAGTAAAAGAATAAACACAGTTTAGTTCCTTACTTAGTCCTAATTCTTTACCATTAAGTATAAATCTGTTAGAGTGGAGTCTAGCATGTCAGTCTTTCAAGTAGTCGTGTAGACAGACACAGTGTGCCATCTAACGAAGAATGCTGAAAGGTAGCAAGAGTTGGTATATTACTAGCCGGACTTCGCTTGATATAAGCGACTTCTCCCACCCGTTTCAATCGAGCACAACGCTCCAAGATACACTGTACTGATAAGGGCATAAACCTCGAAACCGGTATACAGTTTCTCGATGTTGTTGTTCGATTGAAACACCTTTGCTATGTTTGTCTTTACCTGCCACTTATCTTCAATTAAGTGTTTTATTTTGTTTTAAATCATTCTTTTGTCTAACGCTTGTTCTTGGTTTTCCTGTTAGTTTTTTTCCGGCACTCGCGCTTTAAAAACTCCTTTTTTAAGCCTATTGCTTTAAATTTTGCACACATGCCCAAAATCTAAGTCAAGATTTAATAATTTTTTCGTTATTATTTTGTACACAGTATGTATTCGTATTGATTTTTTTTGAAAATTATATTTCATTTTACCTTTCGTTAACTTTATAAAATAAGATTGAGCTCAATTTGAATATTTCTTAGCAACAAAATATCATGTGTTTTAAAACTATTGTCATCCAGAGTGCTATTGAAAAGTGAGATGCAAGAAAAGTCATGTCTTAGGTTGGATTTAAGCCTAATTCTGAAATTTTTATGACAGTAGTTGAAATAAATTATGTGACCCGAGGTTATGTTCTGTTTGTGATAACAATCTGCTTATTTTATACTTCGCTTCATTTTCAGTTGTGCTTTTTTTGTTAAGTTACTAAATTAGTGGTTTAGAAAAACAAGATGGCTTTCAACGAGCACCAGAAGCGCTTCATGTTAGAAGAATACTTCAGAAATGGTCAGAGAGTCCACGAACAGTGGGTTTACTCGATAAACGCCGCATTTGAAGATATTCAGGAAGAGTTTCCTGGATAGCCTGTTCACTTCGACCGAAATCTGCGCCGTGTTGTGGATTTGTACAGGGAAACAGGGAGTGTGAATCTTAAGACAGGTGGAGGCAGACCACGAGTAAGAACCGAAGCAAATGTGGAAGCCGTAAAAAATATTATAGACGAAAAGCCTAGCAATTCGGTTCGTCATCTGCGACAACAGGTAAACCTGTCTCACAGCACTTGTTGGCGGATCTTGAAAACGGACCTCGACATGCATCCGTATAGGCTGCAGGCCCATAAAGAATAAAACATTTTTCACTGACGAAGTTTGGTTTCATCTTTCCGGCTATGTTAACTCACAGAACATGAGGATGTGGGCGGCGAGAATTCTCATTATTACGTTAAAGTTCTGTTGCACAAGCAGAAAATTGGAGTGTGGGCTGGAATAAGCAAACGTCGTCTTATTGAACCCATATTTTTCGAAAGTAATTGTTGTTACATTTTTTAAAGAAAACAACTATAAGAATAAAAATGTTGTAGGAATATTAACATCTCAGCAGGACGGTGCGCGAATTCACACCACTCGGGATAATCTCAATTTTATTTGTGAATTCTTCAATAACAAAGTGATCACTTTGAATACGCCAGTGATATAGCCACCGAAGTCATGTGATTTGACTCCATGTGACTTTTTCTTGTGAAAAACTCAATTTTCAATACTCCTGTTGTGGTCTTGGACGACCTACGGAAAAGGATAACCCTCAAGTTAGAGACGATAAACAATTCATCCAATCTGTTAGAAAACGCAATCGCTTTTGTAAAAATACGAGCAAGAGTGTGCGGCAAATAGAATGGAGGTTATCTAGCACATCTTGTTTGATGTGCTGCAACGGTTTTCTTCTATGCTTTTGGTATTGTTTCTAATGTTTTCTTTCGCCAGGCAAGTTTCATCTTACCTGCCAAATTTTATTTCTGCCTTGTGTTTGCAAATAATAATAAATTAGCGGATTCTGTGTTTTATTTGATTTTTAATTGTAACTATTAGTTTCTAGGTTAGTGGGGTTAGAATAAGAAAAGTATTTTTTAGATATTAGGCGCAAACATTCAACGGTAGGTGATTTTAGCAGTAGGCTTAAAACCCAAATTACCCAGACATACGTCCTAAAAACCAAAGCCTGCTTTGATGACAATAATTTTGAAACACACCTTATTATTTCGAAAACCATTCGAGTTAAATAAAAAGTAATTTGTGTTTTGGCGGTTTGAAAACAAACAGGGCACATCAAAAAATAAAAAAAAAATTCATTTAGTCTTGATTCGGAAACACTGCAGAATCATTCCTTTGCCGTTTTGTCATGACACTCTAAATAACGTCTTTAAATAAAGATTTTATGTTATATTGAAAAACAAAGCCCACACACTAATAAGCTACAGATTTTTTTTACTCATAGTATATTTTCTCTCATAAAAATTAATTAAATTTTTTTGAAGGTAAAATATGCACAACGCCAAGGACTTCAGTCAACATTAATAAATCTTCTGTAAATATTGTTTTAAAATGCTTAAAAGCAATTTCGTTAAAAATTTGCATTTATTTAAGATTAGATCGAGATTTTTTCCAGGGAAACCCATGTTCTGAAATTTAATTGCAGTTGCATTTAGGATCGTAATTATTCAATCTGTATAAATAAAAAATTAACTGCAAATACATACAATATGTTATATTTGATATTGACCTTTGATGCGTGAATTAAACAGCCATATCATACATCAATGTTTAACTAGACAAAATAAAACTGCAAAATTGCGATAATCGGTTTTTGTTTTAATGAGGAAATATTTTAATAACTGAGTGGGTATACCCAATAAAATGATATTCTAAATAGAATATGTTAGGTCGCTGCTGATTTATTATTAAATACGTAGTTATTTAAGACCCGAGATACATTGGGGATGTTTACAAAAACCGTTCAGATGGCGCAGGCATTCACTTTTTAGTAATACAACCATCCAAGCCTTCCAAATATTAGAGAAAGTTTGGACTTGTGTCTTCGAGTAAGCTCGAAAGGACACGGTACTTCCCGAACTTTAGCCGCTTTACAAGATATTCCAAATAATCGTATATTTTGTAAAAAAAAGTGAAAAGGATTTTTTTGTTATGACAATATGTGGCTTTTATTTAAAACACTGCAGCTATAATAATTTAATCAGCATTATGTCAAATAGTGTAAAAACTATTAAAGGAAAATTAAATAAATTTATTATTATGTTTTACTTTGAACTCGAATTTGAAATAAAATGATTGTTTATATTCTAATTTATATTACCGCATTTATTGGGATTAAGTAAAACTTTTGGTGCTTGTCAGGTGTTAAAAAAATCCAAAAATTAAAATAATGTAGTTTTTCAAAACTGTCTAAAGTGGGTCTTATTATTTTAAAATAGAAACAATAGATTATCAGGCTGGAACCATACGTTTGTAAGTTATTGTGGAAGTTATAGTTATAAAAGAAACAAGAATATTAAGTAATATTTTTATAAACAATTTTAATATTTAAAAATTGAGAAGAAAATGTTATTCAATAACATGATTTTGAAATGTGAGATTTCAACATTTATTCAAAAAATTTTAAACTTTTATGAGAGGCTGCTTTAATTATAATTTTTGAAATAACAGAAATAAGAAAATCTTACAAAGTTATTATATATTTGCGTACTTGAATTCAGCAGTTAGCTGAATTTCATCATTCATTACCAGGAATTTTCTTTTACCGGTACCGCCAAGAATTCTTGAAATTTGTTGTCGGCAACTATTTGTTTTTCCCGGAATTGTTTCATTTTAAATTAGGGTGGGTAACATAAGCTCCTTCAATTTTACAAATTATTCATTATTATTGGTGGTGCTACTTGTGAGTGAAGTGTTTCTGATTTGCTTTTTTTACGATGGGACAAACTTCGCGTACAAGACCTTCAAAGATTTGTAAAAGAAATAAAGCTTCTATTTCTCGAAGAAAATATCTAATTGCTAAAAAAGGTAAATAAAATACAAACATATTTTTAAAATATATAACTATACAGAATATTTAATTACAGTTTTAGCTATTACTAAGAATGCAGATTGTACTGACGAAACAAGAAATGTTATAGGAGACACAAATTATGATAAAATCTGTTCAGAAAAACAAAGAAGACTGGATGAAAAAATAACATTTTCTAGGTTTGTATTCAAGCGTGTAATTTGTGTAAATTGTGAAAAAGTGTGTTTTTACGATTAAAACTTTATCTAAAAGGTTACACCACAAATTTGAAGCTATGTATAAATTTTATTTCAGTTATAAGTTATAAAAAAAATTAAAAGCGATGTCTAAAACGCATTCAATACTTTATCATAATGTACATTATTTTTTATATCAATTGACACTTTACGTAAGTTTTATATTAAAATATTTTAGTGAGGTTAAACCTTCTACGTCTGAAGAACATGAAACAGACAATAATTGTGAAAATATGAGATGCGATACACCTTTGATGAAAGATCCCATATGCATGAATGAAACCACATTTAATGAGTACGACCTGTTGAATACATGTTATGGTTTTAATTTTTGTATGCGTAATTTTTAGAATAATGGATCATGAACTTTGCATCGAAAAAGATGATGTCTATTCCAAAGCACTTCCTGGCAACAGAATTGTTGATTTGGGTTACATACTAAAATGGGCTTTTAGCATGCAGCACAGCCACTCCAAATTATGTTCAGGAATATTATATCCTTCTAAGGAATATGACAGAGGATTAGGACTGGTACGCCACATAGAATTTAAATGTTCAGAGTGTGACATTGGGAACATAATTCGAAGTACTGAAGATCCCAATAAAAAAAATTCGGAAATTAATTATGGAGCTGTATGGGGCACTTTGGCGACTGGCAGTAGTTTTGGCCACTTAGAGGAATTATTATCAACTATGAATATACCACCCATGAATCAAAGAAAATTTAATGAAATAGAAAATACATTGGGAGATGTGAGTAAAAAAACGCATTTTTAGCTTTCTATATCACTTTTACAAAAAAAATATATTAGAAGCATTTTGTGTATTTATCTTTATTTAGAAACGTGCTTATTAGGTTTGGAAAGATCAACTTTGTAAAGATATGGAAGCTGCTGCTTTAGAAGAAGCTAAAATTGCCGTAGAAAATGGGCATGTAGATCCTGACGGGGTACCATATATAACGGTTTACTTAGACGGTGGATGGAGTCATAGAAGCTACGGCCATAATTACAACGCTGCATCTGGAGTTGTAAGAGATAATTATCATTCTTTTATTTAATATATCTACGTTAATGTTATTTTAGGGAGTCATTATTGGTCAAAAAACTTTGAAAGTTTTATATGTGGGTGTAAGAAATAAATACTGCATTATTTGTGCAAGGGCCGCAAATAAAAAAGAAACACCAAAGGAACATAAATGCTTCCGCAATTGGAGCGGCAGTTCTTCTGCGATGGAAGCTGATATAATTGTAGAAGGCTTTTGTTTTGCAGAGAAAGTTTACAATTTACGATTTAAATCTTTTGTTGGCGATGGGGACTCCAGTGTCTACACTAAAATAATTGAGCGAGTCCCGTATGGAAGAACAGTAAAAAAAATTGAGTGCGTCAATCATGTTCTCAAAAATTATGGAAAAACACTCTTCCAATTAAGCAAAGACGCAAAAATTGATTTAGCGGCCAGAAAATTATTAACAAACAAAATTATAAAAGATTTACAAAAGGTCGCTCAAAAAGCAATTTATAATTGCAACAAAAATCTTGATCAGTTAAAAGAAGATTTAAGAAATGGTCCTTTACATACTTTTGGTGACCATCGCTCATGTAAAGATCGTTACTGTGAGACACCTACCGTGCTTCATAATATTAAAAAAATTGAAGCTATAAAAAAATCCGGTCTGTACAATCATTTATATAGTAAGTATTTGCTTTTTTTTTAGTTGTAATTTTTTTGCATGTACCGTATACATTTTTGCAGGTGCCTTAGAAATTATTTTGAAAAAATCTCATTTATTACTAGAAAATCAGAACAACAACCGGGCAGAAATATTCATGAATATACTAGCTAGATTTAATGCCGGAAAACGTTTAAATTTGACTACAAGGGGCTCATTTCAAGCAAGATGCACAATGAGTGGAATGAGGTATAACAAAGGCATTATGTGGCATTCAAGTCCATGGAAATCTTTAACAAAAAAAAGCCCGGGAAAATATTTCAAACAATACATTGACACTCAAAGTCACAGGGCAAAAGTTAAACCAAGAAGAAAAAAATTGGAATTTAAAACAAGCGGACAAAAGTTACCAACTATAAAAAATATAGATTACGGTTTAAATGCCCAACAGCCTGAACCGACAGAAGAGTATCTAAAAGAAGAATGTGCAAGAATAATTGCAAAATTACAGGTAAATACATTTAGTATAAGCCTTACTGTCACCTGTGGCAACTTATTGTCTTTTTGTAAATTAATATGTAGTTCGTTTTTCTTGTTAGTGGGCTTGTCAATACATTATGTATATGACATAACAACGTATACAACAATGTGTTAAAAAGAGACAGACTAGCGCACTAAAAAGAAAAACAAACAAACTAGATATAATTATCCATAATAACTTTTTTTTTAATTGTACTGATTTTAGGTTAGTAAAGAAGAACGAGCTTTTATCGAACAAAACACAAAAGAACAGTTTGGCAGTGAATTGTTTAAAACAGAGAGGGCAGATAGGTTGACAGCCTCTTTTTTTGGCAACGTTATAAAGCGAAGAGCGTCAACTCCTTGCCATAATTTGGTTAAAGAAATTTTATATGGGAACAGTCTCTCTACGCCAAGTCTTGAATATGGAAAGACAATGGAAACAGTCGCCATAAAAAAATTTGAAACAGAATATGGTTTCGTTGTAAAAAAGGCTGGTTTTTTCATTGATCTTAATTATGGGTATCTTGGTGCGTCTCCAGATGGTTAGTATATTAACTATTATTCTTTGTTAATTGATTTGAAATGATTTATTTTTCCATTACTTTATTTTGTTATAGGACTTGTAGGTGAAACCCACCTCGTGGAAGTAAAATGTTTGCACAGCGTTTTTAAACAGAACGTGGCATTAGAAGAGGCTGCCGAAAAAAATAATATTTGTCTGGAAAAATATGAGAAAAAATTAAGATTAAAACGAAACCATACTTATTGGTATCAAATCCAAGGCCAGTTAAATATTGCCCAGCGAGAAGCATGCTACTTTGTAGTTTATACTGGAGATGCAAACCCACTTTTTGTTGAAGAAATTAAAATTGACATGAATTTTTGGAAAAATAAAATGTTACCAATTTTAATAAAATTTTACAATGACTGTGTCTTACAAGAAATTGTAAGACGCAGAATTCCTAAAGGAGAAAAATGTTTAGATCCACCATATATTGTTCAAGCTCAAGAAAAAAAAAACATAAAAAAAAATAAAGTGTAACTTTAATTTTCTATGTGATGCTTTACTATTAACCTGTCATTTTTCCTTTATGCTTGGTTTTTATTTTGTAAAAGTTTTTATTGAGGCATAAACTATGCAATTTTTGTTATTTATTTTTAACTTCAATAATTTCAATATATTACGAGTATAATCAATAAGTGTAAATAAATATTTATTTAATTTATTAATCAACAGTAAATTGTTGAAATGTGCTACTACGAAATAAATACATTGTTAATAATAAAAAATGAAATTACGTATTAAACTCATTGTTTCAAATCTTAATCTGCCTTTTGCATAACTCCACAAAAGAAATTGAAACCATTACTGTTAAAAATTTTATGTTAAGTTCGTACTTTATTTTTTCATTTCTTACCTTATTAATTCTCTTTTGCATATTGTTTTAAATATCATAATTTGAAAATGGTTGCGCCATCTATTCGAAACACGCTGAAGTTTTGTCTGACTTTCACATAGATAGGCAACCCATATTTCTTATTGAAAGTGTCAGATTGTTATAAAAATTTTATGGCGAAAATATCTAAGCTATAACACAAATATTTCGAAGATTTTTTTTATAGTTATTTTTATTGGATAATAGTGTATTGATTCGTCTTTTTTTAAGCACAAAGGCATTAATATTTAATTGTTATTAAAGCAATTTTCACTTCTACTAGATACGACACTTTTAATATTTTTTATTAATTAATGACCAGCTTTTTTTAACAAAAAAACCTACTGATGCAATTAATTAGATGTTGGTCTAAAAGAATCTACAAAAAAAACTACTCTAAGTTATTTCATAAATGAAAAATTTTCGACAAAAGTTAGTGCTGTTTTACACGCAATGAGGGCTATGTATCTCTCATCTTATAATACAAATAGTTAGCTGAATTCACACATATCTAAATAAAAAATGTATATAATTATAAACATTCTTGTTAGTGCTAATTAGCAATTAATATCATATATTTAACATATAACAGTACAAAAATCAATTTATACTGAGCAAGAACTACAACAGTCGAGCGGTTCACTAAAAACCTGATAATAATATAATTAAAGAAACCGTTGCATCTCTATATACAGGATTAGTCACGTAAGATAACGAGCCTTACCAGGTAAATTTACAACCCAAAATACGATTTATATAGCTAACTGAACTTGCATTATCATAATCTATATAAAATATTCCTGTATATTAAAACATTGTATTGATATTATTAAGACATGTAGATTACTATATATTACTATATTATGTATAATACTATATATTAAGACAAGTGTATTAACAGTTCTTGAAAAATATTAAGACTTAGACAAACGTGGATACTCCAGGTTTTACTACTGACAATTTTTTTTGCCTTCGCAAAGTTTTTTTATAATTTTTTTGGTAATTTTGAAAATCTTGTCTAAATACTAAATGTAGTTAAATATTTAAGTGAAAAAAACTTTAAAAAAGTAAAAGTATTTAAGTACAAATTGTGTATATTTAAAGCAGTTTAACTACATTTCTAACTATTTGCAGTTAATTGTTTAACGACACTGGTCATAATTGATTATCAAATTTCTATTTTATTAGAAAAAATAAGAAATTAGCTTATCAATGTTTGATTTATCGTAAGAGTAAACCTAGAATTTCCCAATTAGGTATTCTGAAGCTCCCTTTGTGAATAATGAATGTTCCCCGTTTCACTTTAAGAAACATTTCAGCGTTAGAAATAGCATCGTTGACAGAAGATATTCGCGCGATATGGAATCATCCCCACTGAAGTCTGTTGACAGAACCAGATTCAGCGTGTGATGGAAATTATTAAACATGCATGCGGTAGCTAACACACGCATTCTGTTCGAAGAACTTGAACCGATAAAACACCCCAGGTGATGCGCATGAGATAACTCTACCGATATCAAGTTAACATCGCGAATTACTCCCCCTCAACAAAATCGGAACAAACTTTATACACGGGTTTCTCCCCTTTCGGCAAATTTTATAAAATTTTAATACCATTGTGGATTTATCTGTGATTGCCAATTTGTAGTTTAGCAATCGGATTGTTTGTATTTGTTTTATGATGAAATACGCTGTGAGACCGACCTCGACTTACAAAAAAAATCGATAAAATGTAGACACAAGAGTTAATCAGAAAGAAGAACAAAACTTTTTTGGTTTTATAAATAGTATATCAATGTTGCTGGGTTTGATATTTTTCAAGAAATAATTTCTCTAAAAACTTTGCAAATTTCCTGATATCAAAAACGAAAATGTGCAAAATGTGCGTTATAGAGTTTATAACATGTAATATGAGATCTGTCGTGAACAGGTTTGCTCTTGCTGTGAAGCTGTGCGTATCGAACAGACTATAAGACCTCATTTCAATCCCCTTCTCCTTACTTTCAGGCCACGCAATTTCCTCAACACTCCATGTTTGTAGACATAAACAACCATTAGGGTTCAATTATCCTTGAAATTAGAAAATTTATTTAGTTCCCAAAGCAAAAAATTAATGACGGCTTAATGAAGTGGACACGTTTGAATTTTTCATTTTTCTATGCCAACTAACTAACATCTAAAACAATATTTTTTATTTCGTAATAATACATGTACTATAAAATGCTTCTGAATAAACAAAATCTAAATTCAAACAAAAATAAGTGGTTAAAATTTTAAATCACATTGTGGTTAATAGCGTTAAGCGAATTGAGTCTTAAAAACCGAAGAGTTTAGTGTCTAGACGCTAGTACAATGCTAGAAAACACAAAATGATTCCTGTAGATACCAAAAAAACCGTGAATTTTTGTGAGTGGCAACAAGAAACACTACTAGAGCTTTTTTGAAGAAGGCAACAAACATTGGATTGTCAAGTGAGCGCACAAACCAAGAGGTTTTTATGTGTAAAAGCATTGTCAGGCAGCAAAAAACGCTGCTGGCTTTTCTTGTAAAAGAGCAACAAACACTAGTATGTCCTGTAGCAACAAAAAACGGTGTAGTCTTTGTGTAGCAGCAAATAAACCAAGAAGTGAGGTAAAGTCTTGTCTAAAACAGCAAGAAAACCGTAGAGTTTAGTGTCTAGCCGCTAAAATAATGCTAATTTTATATAAAAAATCAAAAAGCAGTGTAGTATCGTACAACAGCAAAGAAAACAGAAAATAATTTCGTGAAAGCAAAAAAAACATAAATTTTTGTGAGTGGCAACAGGAAACACGGCTAGAGTTTCTTGTAAAAAAGCAAAAAATATTGGAACGTCGTGTGAGAGCACAAACCGTAAAGTTTTTATAGTTAACAGCAAAAAACCATAAAATATTTTTGTAAAAGCATTAAAATCCTTGCTACAGTTTTTTGACAAAAGGCAAGAAACACTGCTGTGTCGTGTAGAAGCAAAAAACCGTATTTTTTATGTAAAACAGCAAAAACCATAAAATAGTGAAAGCCAAAAACCGTAAAGTCTTGTCCAAGGCAGCAAGAAAACTGTAGAGTTTAAAAAAAGTGTAGAGTTTAGTGTCTAGCGGCTAAAACAATGCTAAATTTTTTTGTAAAAAAGCACCGTAATATCATACAACAGCAAAGGAAACACCAAAAATTTCTGTAAGAACCAAAAAACCGTAAATTTTTGTAAGTGGCAACAAGAAACACTGCTACAGTTTTCTGTGAAAAGAAAAAAAACATTGGAATATACTGTGGGAGCACAAACCGTGAGATTTTTATGAGTAACAACAAAAAACCATATAATATTTTTGAAAAGGCAATAAAACCCCTGCTAGAGTTTTTTATAAAAAGGCAAGAAACACTGCAGTGTCGTGTAAAAGCAAAATACCGTCTTTTTTATGTATAACAGCAAAAAAATCAAAAAATATTTTTCTAAAAACAAAAAAAACACTAAAATTTTGACCAAAGCATCAAAAAAACTGTAAAGTTTTGTGTCAGGCAAAAATAAGCGTTGCTAGAGTTTTTTATAAAATAGCAAAAAACATTATAATATCGTGTTAAAGCAAAAACTGTGAAGTCTTCATGTACAACAGCAAAAAAACACTAAAATATTTTTTTCAAAGACAACAAACCATAGAGTTTTTTATCTAGCAGTAAAAAACACTGCTGAAATTTTTTGTAAAAAGGCAAATAACACTGCAAAGACATGTAAAAACAAAAAACCGTGTTTTTTATATAAAACAACAAAAAAATTATTAAATATTTTTTGTGAAAGCAAGGAAACTATAGTGTTTTTGTAATGCAAAAAAAACGTTGGGTTTTTTATATACAACAACAAAAAACCATAAAATATTTTTTGCAGGTTCAGAAAAATCGTAGTGTTTTGCTGGCAAAGAAAAACACTGTTGTGTTGTATGAAAACAAAAAACCGTATTTTTTATGTGTCACAGCATTAAAATATCAAACAACAAACAGCATTCAAACAACATTTTTTTTAAAGTAAACTGGTAAGATCGGCGAAAAAATTACATGTTCAAAACGGCAATAAAAAAGATTTAATGCCATACCTGGTTTCAAAGCTTGTGTCAGACACGGCAATAAATTACATGCTTTATTGCCTAATTAAACAAATCACTATTTAAAGCTGCTACTCATTATTTGCAGTTAACCTAGGCGTAGAAGTAATCTTTAAACATGACAACACAATTCAATAATTTCAATATTCTCAGAAGTTTAAAAAAAATTTTTTTTTACTTAATGTAAGTACAAATTTATTTAAAGTTTTTTAATTTTTTTAAAGTAATAAATTTGTTATTTTTAATTTACACAAAAATTACAAAAATTATACATGTGCGTTATTGAGGGAGAAAAATCAAACTGTTATACAATAGTTATTTTTAAAGCCAGAAACTGTCGTTTTGCGAGTATGAGCACAGATTTTAATGATGAACAACATCCCTGTTTAATTCTGATGATATTAAAATATCCTGAACAGGTTCATTGCTTTTCATCAGGCAGACAGGGCCTTCCCACCTGAGCTTATTAGACAAGTTGTCGGTAAAAATATGTCTGGGCTATGAACACAACATGCTTCATTGATCTTTCAGATAGAAGCTCAAAGTTAATTACATGGAAATTTCTGAGTTTATTAGATGCAAGTATGTGAGCGAGAATTTCCAATTCAAACTAAGTAATGCGCGTTGCTCAAGAGGCACAGCAAACGCATTCCTTGATCGCTCCCCTTATTTCCCAGTTTCAATATCCAGGCTAAATTCATTATTAAGAAACAAGTTATTTAATTTCCTACACTTCTTTGATGTTGGACAACATAGATGCTTCAAGAACCGACCACACGCAACCATCATCATCATACTTACTTAGTAATTGATTAAATCTGCATGCGAGAAGACACTTACCTGAAACAAACAAAAAAAAATAAATTAGCTACCTGTCTTTTGGGATTTATTTTAAGGATAATGAGGATTACAGGTATCAGTTACCAGAAAAACGCTCTTTACATTTTACCGTAAAATTTAATTAACGGAGAGTTTAGTTTTTTAGACGGAATTAATTTTTACATCAGAGTAAAAAATAAAGAAAATTGACAGAGACGTAAAAAGGGTGTCTAGTCTTAAGCCGTCATTTACATCAGCGGGTAAAAATGCAATTTTTAATTAGACCGAGATTGGTGAAGCGTCAAGTATCAGTTTGAGTAATAATCTATTAAATTTAAATTATTAAAAAACATCTTAAGTATCTTACAAAATATTAGCTAAATGTATCTGTTGAGTGTTGATATACCAGGACATTTTTTTAACTCTGAACATAAATAGTCCCTCCTAACTGTATTAGAAATTTTTGCTATGCAACCAGGTATACTTGCTTACCGCAAACTGTCAAAGAAATGATTGATACGAAGAAATCGTAATTTGAGTGGTCATTAGATTTCCATAAGATGGAAACAATCTCTTTATTGGCATTTTTACTGAACATCTTTAGTAAAATCTAAATCGCTGCCAGTTTTACGTTAATTTCAAATTTACAAATAATGTAATAAGACAAAAAATATTATCCTAATTTTTTGTTGTTGTAAATTTGTATATAAAATATCGGAGTATTAAATTTAAAGTAAGAGTAACAAACAAGTGTACTTTTCTAAAAAAAATGTTTACTTGACTTTAAAATAAATAACTCTCAAAAGCTCCGATAAAAAATATAAAAGCTAACTGTTCTTATTTTGTAATCTTTTCTCTTTTAAAAGCAAATGATAAAATAAATTACAAAATATAGATTGTTTTGTCCTATAAAACAAGCCTTTATAAAAAAAAAAAAATTTTTATGTTAAATAAATACGCTAATGTTGCTTATAACAATAAATATTATTTTAAAGTTAAGATAAAAATTGTGTGTTTATAAGGCTTCATTTTAAACAATGTGTTCGGAGTTAAATTTACAGAAAGCTACAATTTTTATTCTCCGTAAATAACTTCAATCTGCGGTCTTAAACCCCGACTAAGGTTAAATCTAGTCGCCCCACCAGCTACTATGCTGAAAAGCAGAGTGCCAGGTAATAATAATGTTCCAAATAAAGTTGTTTTTTTTCTGTAACACCTGGCAAATTTTTGTACAGTTGGCAAAATCATTTTTGAAATAACTGTAAATTTGGTTGTTTTAGTATTTTACAGTACAAGTTTGTTAGGGTAGCCTTTACGACCAAACCAGAAAATTTGCGAGACAAGTTCAAAGAGCGAGTCAAATAAACTGGCGAGGGAGTAAAGGCCCTAACAGACGTGTATTGTACAATATTTTTGTAATACCTCTATAATTAATTAATAATTCTAGAATTGCTTTAAGGATTGTTTGTTACTAAGTAAACAACCTCTGTTGTCAAGATGTAAAAGGCCTCTTAACAGTCGAGGTGCCTTTTACATCTTGATAACAGACCGTGGTCGTTAAGAGGTTGCGACTTAGTAACAAACAATCCTTAAAGCAACTCTTAACAATGAGGTATTACAAAAAATGTTTTACATCTTGCTTACGTAGCACTTTGCCAATTTGTAAATCAAATTTTGAATTATTACTTCAACCGTTTGTTTCGAAAACAAAAACCGTGTTAGCAAGTGTGGCAAACTGCTTTGTCAAACTGTTCGTCAGAAATATGAGCTCATTGTGTTAACCATGTCGAGACGTTAATTGAAAAAGACTGGCGCATTCATATAAACACTTCATTTAAAAATGTTTCCTCATTTATAATAAATCTTAATAAAACAGATCCTGAAAGCGACGAGTGTTATAAAAGCAATGGCGATTTAGACTAAAAATATCCTAGTTTATATATTTGAGTCAAACTTAGAGAAGTCGTGTTACCATGCTCAGGTACTATTCCAGGAAAATTCTGCGGCCCATTGAAAGAATTAAATTTGTTAGCATCTTGTTTTTAGGAAGAATGATAAAGAGCAGTGGTCAAATGAGCTGCCTCGTAGAACAAAGTATTATAGAACGTCATAGACTCTTTAATTTTAGACTATCTATGAAAATCTGAACAAATTATTACACGACAGCAAGCACAAATAAAATAACTAACCATTTCGCATGCTACTCGTAAATAAATTATTTTTGAATCCGTCTTAGATTGTCAATTACTCAACTTCAACAATTTAGCCACTAGAAATGTTGCCAAAACCAAACAACAACACAATAGTACCAACAGAAAACAGAATCCCTAAATTTTTAAATTGAAGAAAATAATAGTTTATAATAATATGTATAACAATTAATTATTTAATTTGCCGATTACATGATTTCCACTCTATACTGCTATTGTAATATTCCTGCACTTTTAACCCATTTCTTTTATAAATGTTTAATTTTGTTTCTTTTATTATATGACTGCAAAGTTGGCGTTACACACCCTCTCGTGCTTGCTATAATAATCCATTACATACGATTTAGCCTTGTTTTAGCAAAAACCTGTACCTAAAGTTGAGATAAAATCCCTACATATCGCATCTGCATTGTGCACTACCTCAGTTCAGGGACTATAAAGTGCAGAAATGCCTTCCATAACTTTAATATCATCAAACAAAGCAATAATAACCACGACATTAATTAAATAATGTCAATCCTCACAAAGAAGACAAGCATATCTCGTTACACAACATACTCGCTTCTCTAATTCCATGCAACATTTGTATAAACAAAGATTTGGTATCCGACTCCAGCAAAACAAACACTAACTACCTGACAATGATTTCATTTTAATTAGTGCTCGCAAACAGAAAATTCTTTAATTAAAAATATAACTATTTTGAATTTTTTTTAAAAGAAAAACAGAATGTAAATTCTCGTTGGCATTTTTTCAATTAGGAGAATCGTTTGTGGCTTTGGAGACAATATGTGGCGACCACGTGAACTCGACGCGTGTATTATATTGTAGCCATGCAATCAGGCTGAGTGGTGGTCAGTATCGGGTTGGTGGTCACTGCGGTCCAGCTGCACACCACAAAGAAGGATATTCTATGCGTCCTGGCTTTGTTTACCCGCCACACTGCACACACTCACCGATCCACGATGTGGACAGACTTTTCTCAACTCGTGTGTGTATGCACTTCCTCTCTTTGTTTAACTTTTATACAATTACAACAAGGGCTTTAGACAGGATTTAATAAGATAATTCATTTGGAATGGGTCTAGAGGATTTCCAAAGATAGGAAATGCTATTTTACCTAATTGCAGTACAAGACTTTAAATTGATAATAATTAAAAAAAGCAGTACGCTCCAAAATAATTTAAGAGTAAAATTAAAAGACTTACGAGTAAAGTGGCGCTCTTCGAAAAATCGGTGTGACCTTTGGGTCAAGATAACTTACAAAAACGTAATCTTTATATTTTGTAGGTTATCTTGACCCAAAGTTCACCGAAAACACCGACTTTTCAAAGAGCACTTTAATTTAAAAGAATGTGGCGCGCTGCCTTTAATGCGACCTTTAAAGTCGCCATCTCAACAGTATTTAAAGCCGCTTTATTAACAACAAAAAAGTCATATGTTAATCTTCAATAAACAGATTTTTTGTTACGTTTTAGACCAAAAAGTTTCCCAAATTAAAAAAAAAAATTAATTGTAAATTTTTTTTGCATTTTACCTAGAGTATTTGTTTTTCTGAGATTGGTAGCATTTTCATGATAACTGGATTTTAAATTTAAAATATCATTAACAATAATTAATTATAAATTCTGTCAAATCGTGTTTTTGTGATAAAATAAATAGAACTTCTTCTACTAAATCAGAAAATGGAAGATGATAATAACACAAAACATATAAAAAACGCAGCCAGAATGGCAATTAAATCTTTGCTGACTCAAAAATCATGTATTGGAATGAATACAATTTAAAAACAAAAAATCACTAGATTTTACTTTCAATGTATAGACAGTGCAAAATAGTGACAAACGCCAACAATCATTTTCCGGAAAATTTATACGATTAAAAATTTAGTGTTTCTGGACGGAGGCCTAAAAAATATATTTGTTGTTATTCTGCTTTAGAATCACTGTAAATAGTTTTTATATTGTCAAGTTTTTGACTGAATAAATTAGTATAGAACAAACCCTCAAGTCTTCTTGCTGTTGCTACATCTAACATAGTCCTTCGAGCCGGATCTTGAGCTTAAAAACATGGTCCTCCAAAAAATAAAAAAAATAGCAATACATGTAAGTTTTAAATTAAATCAAATTCAAATTTGCGTCGCAAATCAAAAAGAAAGTAAAACGCCCTGCGCCGCGAGTGTAAGAAGTGATACCATCAGGAAGTCATGTACAAGAACATAAATTCTTCTTCATTTAGAAACAGTGCCGTGATGAAGATCAAGCAATGTTTATCAAGAAGCGAAAAATGCGCTTTTTAAATTTGTTTAGAAATTATCATAGTATTTTCGGAACTTTTGATAAAAATTTTCCAAAAAGATGAAAGAAAAAATTGGCTCAAGAGTCAAATCTTGAGCATAAAAGTCAAACTCTCAAGTTTTCTTTTTCCTGCAACATCAAACATCTGTTTTGTATCACTTATAACTACTTTTTTATAAAAAGAAAGTATTAAACAAGTATTTTTTTGTTTTATAGTTATATATACCTATTTGTCGTTATTACATTAAAAAAAATATTTAAGGACGTCCTGCAGGTACTGGTAAAGCACAAATAGCATTATGTGCATAAATAGCGACAATAGCAGCCGATGTTACTCCAAAAGTTCCAGAAAAACTTGTAATTGCCATCGAGAACTGTTTAGTTTCTTCTTCAAGCTAAAATTGGTTTATAGAAAAAGAATATATAGAATTCGGGGTTAAGTAACTTCATGTGCCATTTTGTAGTAAGTATTAACGTAAGCAGCGCCTGCTATTAGTCCTTCCCAGAAAGTTACAAGTACCAATATCCAAAAAAATGGAACGTAATAAAATATTACTTCTGTGGTAAATATTATCACATTAATTGCCTTAAAAATAATTTTTATTTTATATATTTGAAAATATATTTAAAAAACATACTTGAAAAATTGCTAATAACCATATTTTCTTAAAATGAATTAAATTAACTGAAGAACGAGATACAAAAACTCCAATTTGATAATCAACCTGAAGCCATCTATATTGAGCGTCTATAGATAAAAAAATATTTTTAAAATTAACTAATTCAAACTAAAATAAATTAAAATATTAAACAATTAATTTAAATTTAAATAAACCTACAGTTCCTTGATTTATAAAGTATTCTAGAAAATATACCAGCGCAAAAGGTATTATATATTTACACAAAGAAGGAATTAGTTTAATTTTTTTAATAATAATTTCTTTAGGTTTTTTGATTTCGTCTAAATTAAAATTTTGTTGAATAATTGTTGTTTCAGTAATTTCCGGTTTTGGTAAAATAACAAAAAATCTGAAACATATTTTCAGAATACCAAAAAAAACACCAAATATTTTTACGTTATAGCCATTAATGTAGGTACTGACAGCATCGTAAGTAAGACAGGTTGAAATCCCAAACTTTGTAAAAGAGCATATGAAGCAGCACCAATAACACCGGCTCCTCCTGTACCTGAACTCCAAGTCGAAATAACATTACTAAAATTTTAGAAATAAATTTTTAATTTTTGTTTCTAGAAATGTCACTCAAAGTAGTAATTAGAATACTGCAAATAAGTTATCTCTCCAAGTCCTGAAGATACAGAAGTGATGCAAACTCCTACCAAGGATAACACCATATTTGAACTAAAAGCGACTATAAGAAAGCCACTAGCAGATAACAAAGTACAAATAATAATTCTGACTCTAGAAAAATATAATTATCTTCATAGTTTTTATTTTTTTTACCTAACAAAAAATGGTAGAAATGGGGCAAATATTTTCATTATAAAGCCTGGAAGAATATCAGCCAAAAGTATTGCTCCTGTAGACATATAAGTGCAATCTCGTTCTTTACTTCTCGCCCCCTGAATTTAATTTAAATGATTTTAATTTACGGTTAGTTGGATTTACTCCAGTTTCTCCAATAATGTCAGCTGCAGCTGTTAACATAACGACATATCCGTAATTGTTACATAATCCAAAAATCCAAAAAGAGATTAAACATCTCCACGTTCTTTTTTTATCTTGTGGCTCTTCTTCTTGCTCCATTTTAAAATTTAACAACAATTTTCAAGACTAAAAAAATGTCTTTTGATAACAGTTTTAGGTACTACTCTAATATACCCATTGAAAAACAAACACCAATTCTGTTGCAACTTTTAATCCAAAAACACAGTTTTTAAATCTCTTTTTGACTTAATGTGACAGTAGCTTCTATCTTAATAGTAATTTGACATAATTTGAAATTGACTCTTTTATTTGTTTCTGTCTTGTTTTTTGTTTTCTACCATGTTAGAAGCAGAAACATTGTTCCAATTTCTTACAAGTAAACCAAAAGTTTCAGAGTAAAGTTACCTTGTGTCATAAACGCAAGGCTTAGATTAAATTAAAAAAAATATTTGTCAACTTAATTTTATAAATGTTGGGCTGGAAGCGGTATTTTTGTTATTAAAAAGCTTTTGTGCGTCAAATTACATTTTATAAAATATTAGGAAATTGTGTTCTAAATTTCTCTATAGAAGCTGCTGCACCATCAAGCTGAGATACAATCTACAGCTTGTACACCATTACGAAAATAACTTTCTATTAAAAACTGTGCAGACTGCTTTAACATTAGACCGTAACGAAATAGAAAAAAATGCAAATGCAAGCGCCATCTACACTACTCAAAACAATTAAAAAAATTTTCAATTTATCATTATAATTTTAATCTGCAAATTTTTTTGGCTAGAAAAACTGTTCAAAAAGGTGCAATAAACAATTATTAATCATCTTGAAGTGTTGTGATCAAAATGAGGTCAGAATTTGCAATCCACAATGTAGCATTCCAGTACGAAGTAGTGATAATAAATAATATAAAATACCTAATAATGCAAATTCAACTAAACTTTTCTCAAATTTTGCAATTAAATTTTCTCAGTTCATATCACAGCAAAATTCGCTTAATAATGTAGATGCACTGAATGCGGCTATATTGCTTTAGGTTTCACTTTCCCGCATCCAAAAGTTTGGTATCCCCTATCAGCAGTCAAAAGTCGCCCGTTCCAGACGTAGGTGAAAGGGGTCAGTCCGGGGTGTGACTGTGGTAGTGGTGTCTGCTACCGACATGAGTGTGGCGGGCCAGGTAAAATAGCCCCCATCACTACACAAAAGCTTTGTGGTGACCGAATCCATAGCAACAGCCACACAAAGAGAGAACAAGCCATCCGGACCACGTTTGCAACTGTATTACCTACGGCATCATTCACACGCACTCTGCTCTATTACAGTCCGACATTTGCTTCTCTACAAATAAATAAATACAAAAAAACGGAGTACATATTTTAATCAATGTGGCTAAGGTAATTGTCGGTTATTAGGAAGTTTCCCCTTGCTTCAACTACAGGTTTTCTAACGTAATTTTAAACAGTTTTTTAAACGAGAAAAATCCCTGTGCTCTTTGCAGGCACTAGTGCGGTAAAAATAGAAGATGATTGTAAAATTAACGATCCCGACTGTTCGCTCAGTGCGTAATCTCTTGATTTTTAGTAGAGTAGTGCAAAAAGTGTTTCAAAATAGAGAATAATGATTGGCCTTTTTTACAGGATAAAAAAACTGTATAATTTTTTTAGAAAAACAAATTTCTATAGATTTGGTAAATCATTGTTAAAATTCAGTGTCAGATTCATTTCATTACCTGCACACACTCCGACTATGACACAACGGATGCTTTTATATGATTGAATATCGATTTGTTTGCGTTTACGAGGAACTTCAAGTGCTGATGCTGAAGGTTGAGGAAACCAGAAAAGTGATTTACTAAGAATTGCAATAAAATTAAATTTTATTCAAAGTTATCTGATATTTAGTTTCACATTACTAGTTTTTTTATTAAAGTTAACAAGCTTTGGTAAAAAAATTAACATTTGTAGTGTATTTGTCCAACTACATGCTACTCTAAATTTAGAAAGTTTGGGTTTCGCGGTCCTCGACAGACCAGACCTCCCCCCTCAAGTTATAAAGTGTCAGGTAGCGACTCCACCCCGGACAGGCAGTACGATTCTGACTGTGAACGTACGTACTCCGTGTGGTGCGGTCAGTTCATTGTAAAGATTCTACTTATTTAGTTTTCATTAAATTTATTAATAAGTAAACTGTCGTGTATCATTGAATGAGCACCCGCCACCACAGATATCAGAAGTGAGATAAGAACAAGTGTACTTTGTGTAAATTAGCGAAAAGTGGAAACAATGGAGAAGCTTAGTGATGTACCCGGATTGTCTGAAAATATTAAAAAATCGTCCGTTGCGGCAATTCGTGCTTTTCACAAACTTCTGTACGATGGAGTAGAAAATGGCCGACGGAATAGACAACACGTGCGTGATTTTGCAGGTTTTGTATTTGCTGATGCCGACGCGTTAAATGAAAAGGTAGAATGGGCAGCCACAAATTTAACGTTGGGAGATTTGACGTCCGTGTGTGCTATTTTGAATATCGACTACGAGGGGTCAGCTAGAGAGGTGGCGGACCGCATAAGCACCAAACTTACAGATTTAAACTCGTTGAGACCGATGGGAGATCCTGAAGAAGAAGAAGAACAAGAAGATAACGAAGAGGAAGCTAATGGAAGCACATCTCGAAGTACACCATCATCAGAAAATGAAAGATTAGCAATACGACAAGAGCAAACACCAAGATTCGTGATGAACTTTAAAGATATCGAAGACTCAATTCGTCCTTTCAGTGGGGAAGGATCATACCAAGTTGCAAACTGGATACAGGACTTTGAAGAAATTGCAGAAATTATGCAATTTTCAGAATTGCAGAAATTGGTGTATGCAAAAAAGTCCCTAATTGGATTGGCAAAACAGTGTGTTCAGTGTGAACGAGGACTGAATAACTGGTCCAAGCTAAAAGAAGTACTTCAAGATGAATTTGGCAAGAAAATAAACAGTGCAGATATTCATAGACTTTTGTCTGAAAGGAAAAAACAAAGAAATGAGTCAGTGTTAGAGTATTATTTCAATATGAAAGAGATTGCAGCCAGAGGCCAAATTGAAGAAGAAGCCGTAATTCAATACATTGTTGACGGAATCCCAGACGAAATGTCTAATAAAACATTTTTATATGAGGCAACAAACTTGAGGCAGCTGAAGACAAAATTAGAAACCTATGAGAAAATCAAGAGTAGACTGTATTCATCGCCTATGGACAAACAACGCATTAATAAAAGTGCAGCGATAAACGCTAATGTGGTAAACAAATCAAAGAGTGCGACAAATGTGAACACTAATAATATCGTGAGGTGTTACAATTGTGGGGACAAAGGTCATATATCAGCAAAGTGTAGCAAGCCGAAAAGAGAAGTTGGTTCATGTTTTGGCTGTGGATCTAAAAATCATCAAAAAAAGGATTGCCCAGTTAAAAAGGACGCGACAATTCACCTGGTGGAACAACGAATTATACCGGCTTTTATAGTAGAGGTGCGTTCAAACAATTTTATTGGTGAGTTAACGGCAATAATTGATTCAGGTAGCCCAATTTCATTGTTGACTTCTCGTTCGCTAAAAACAAATGTAAATATTTTACCTGATAATTCAAATGTAATATATTGTGGCCTGAACGTTACTAAATTGAATATATTAGGGCAAATTAAAGAAAAAGTTTTAGTTAACGATTGTGAGACCGAAATTGAATTCAAAGTAGTACCTGACGACACTATGAAATTTGATTGTTTACTAGGTCGAGATTTCTTAACCAATGATAAGTTAATTATAAGTTTAGGTAAAGTTGTAACTGTAAAAAACAAACAAAGTGAGGTGGACATCAGAGTTCAAGATGAATCTCTTGAATTATTGCACATTGATATTGGTTGTAACAATGAATCAGAAATAAATCTAAATATTAACGAACAATTGAGCTGTGATGTCCATCAGCAGGTAAAAGATATCATAGATGAATTTTATGTACAACCAGACAGACCCGATGAACCTTATACGCAATTAGAATTGAAGTTACATCTAAAGCCCAATCATGCGCCATTTTATTCGAAAGCCAGACGATTATCTTTTGCGGAAAAAGAAGCGGTGAAACAAATTACAAACGAATTACTATCTAAAAATGTTATCAAACCGAGTACGTCACAATATAGCAGTCCTATTGTTTTAGTGCGAAAAAAAGACGGAAATTATCGTATGGCCGTTGATTACCGCGAATTAAATAAGTTAACAACGCGAGACATTTATCCTATTCCGCACATAGAAGAGCAAATCGATAATTTAAAATATAAGGCATATTTTACGCGTTTGGACTTAAAGGATGCGTTCCATAATATCAAATTAGATCCGGAATCAACTAAATACACGTCATTTGTTACTTTCATGGGGCAGTATGAGTATATCAAAATGCCGTTTGGTCTAGCGAATGGTAGTTCATTTTTTATGCGTTTTATAAATACCGCGTTCAGAGACTTATTAAACCAACAGAAAATTCAAATTTATTTAGATGATATATTGATTGCCACCAAAACTATAGATGAAAATATTGCTATTTTAAAAGAGGTTTTAAAGGTACTCGTAAAAAATAAATTAGAGCTAAGATTTGACAAATGCGAATTTTTATTGAGTAAAATAAAATATCTTGGGTATAATATCGACAAAAATGGAATAAGTCCAAGTGATGACAATGTAAAGGCAATAAAGGAATTTCCGGTCCCAAAAAATTTTAAAGAGCTTCATAGCTTTATTGGGTTATTATCCTATTTTAGAAAGTTCATAGGAGGGTTTGCAACCGTGTCAAAACCATTGTCGGAGTTATTAAAGGCAAAAGAATTTATATGGACAGACCGTGAGAATAATTGCTTTGAATCACTAAAGCAAAAATTGATATCGTCACCCTTGTTAGCGATATATTCGCCTAAGTTAGAAACGGAACTACATTGTGATGCTAGTTCGCATGGTTTTGGTGCTGTTTTAATGCAAAAACAATTGGAAGATGGAAAATTTCATCCAGTTTGTTTTTTTAGCAAAAGAACAACACCTACGGAAGCGTCTTACCATAGTTTTGAATTAGAAGCTTTAGCAATTATTTATTCTTTAGAAAGATTTCGGATTTACCTACAAGGTATTAAATTTAAAATTGTGACCGATTGCAACAGTTTGAAGCAGACATTAGAGCGAAAAGAAGTGAATCCGAGAATTTTGCGATGGTCATTGATATTGCGTAATTATAATTATACACTTGAGCACCGTTCTTCTGATCAAATGAGACATGCTGACGCGTTAAGTCGTGAATTTAGTATTTGTTTAATTACGGAAAATACATTCGAGCGCAATTTAGAGTTACTACAAAATTTAGACCCAAAAATCGTGGAAGTTAGGAAAGGTTTAGAGAAACAACAAAACAAATTGTATGAAATGAATAACGGTTTAGTTTATCGAAAAATAGGCGAAAAAATCTTATTTTACGTACCGTCATCAATGGAAGAAAATATAATTAGAACCTGCCACGAAAAAGTTGGACATCAGGGCATAAACAAAACAATTAATTACATCACGCGTATTTATTGGTTCCCGGAAATGAGAAACAAAGTTCAAAATCACATCTTAAACTGTTTTAAATGTATCACATATTCCACTGTCGCAAATCGAGTCGAAGGTAAATTACATTGTATTGATAAAGGAAACGTACCATTTTATACACTTCACATTGACCATTATGGGCCGCTAGAGAAATCGGGAAATCGTCATAAATACATTTTTGAGATCATAGATGGGTTTACCAAATTCGTCAAATTTTACGCGACTGTTACAACAAATACCGATGAAGTTATCAAACATTTAAAAAGCTATTTTTCTTATTACAGTAAGCCTAAGCGAATCATTTCAGATAATGACACAGCGTATACGTCAAATAAATTTCGCGAATTTATGCAACAAAATGGTATACAGCACATCTTAACTGCAACAAGAACGCCGCAGGCAAACGGTCAAATTGAACGGGTTAATAGACCATTAACTTCGATTCTATCGAAATTTGTCTCAAATCATACGTCTACGTGGGACAAGAAATTAGTTGATGTCGAATACGCTATAAACAATTCAGTAAATCGGGTAACCGGCGAAACACCTGCGAGATTATTGTTTGGTATCGAGCAAGTACGAAATGATGACGATTTGCGTGATCTAATAAAAGACAGTCAAGAACAAGTTCGAAATTTGGAAGAAGTGCGTACGAAAGCGGTGGTAGGAATTAATGCGACCAATAAGTATAATCAACAATATTATGACAATAAACATAAGGAACCATGTAAATATAAAGAAGGCGATTATATTATGTTAAGAAATGTAGATACGACGGCAGGAGTAAACAAAAAATTGCTACCAAAATTTAGAGGCCCTTATGTAATTTCTAAAGTTTTAGATCGAGACCGATATATCGTGAAAGATCCCGAGGGTTTTCAATTAACGCAGTTGCCATATGAAGGCGTTGCTTCACCAGCAAACATGAAATTATGGCGCCCAAATAATATTAATGACTGATTATTGATTGATCTTATAATTAAATAGAGTAGATTTTAAGTTAATTAGATAATAGAATGTATGGTATGAAATTTTGTATGAATGTTTAAAATGATAAGCCAATTCTAATTTAGTCAATATTTATGGGATTTATTTCCTTATGTTATTGCAATATTAGGTGGAAATTGATGTTATGAGTGTCTAACAAATAGAGCAAGGGATTTGTTCCCACATGTTTATGATTAGATGAGATTTGTTTCCACGTTGGTAGGAATTTATTCTCAGAGTGATAGAGATTTGTTCTCGAAATTAAGTTGTTTATTTGAAATTTGTTTTCAGGTTTAATTAAAGATTCGTTTTCATGTTTAAAATTTTGAGATTTGTTCTCACATGTGATTAATTATTGTATTTTGAGGTTTGTTCTCAGATTATTGGAAATTTGTTCTTAGATTTAACTAGAAGTCTATGTTTGGCTACTTTTAGGATTTGTTCCAAAATGTTAAGATTTGTTCTTATGTATTAGTTTGTTTAGTAATTATTTGAAGCTTGAGGGCAAGCTGGAAATGTCAGGATGGACGAGCTGTAGTGTATTTGTCCAACTACATGCTACTCTAAATTTAGAAAGTTTGGGTTTCGCGGTCCTCGACAGACCAGACCTCTCCCCTCAAGTTATAAAGTGTCAGGTAGCGACTCCACCCCGGACAGGCAGTACGATTCTGACTGTGAACGTACGTACTCCGTGTGGTGCGGTCAGTTCATTGTAAAGATTCTACTTATTTAGTTTTCATTAAATTTATTAATAAGTAAACTGTCGTGTATCATTGAATGAGCACCCGCCACCACACATTACATAAACACACTCTAATGCCATTATAACATCGATGTTGTAGCTTTTATCCAATTAGTAAAAGCAACTACTAAACAATGTTTGACTAATGGTTCCGAGCTTGTGTTCGGAGTGCGTTGTCACTGCAAGGAGTCTATAATTGAAATTTCGAACAAAATGTTTAAAAGGAAATAAAGTTGAACAAAAGATTTAACAAAACAATACGAATTGTTCAACCCAACAAATTCGCAAACTCGACTACTTCCAGTCACAACAAAGAAGACAGTTACAAATATAAAACAGTAAAATATACATAAATTTATAAAATTTGTTTTAAATTTTATACTTCAGAATTTGCATACTAATCAAAAGACATTTCGCAAAATTTTCAGTTACCAAAATCCTTATACAATCAAACGTCTCTGCTAGAATGTGCTAAATGTTTCGTGACCTTTCTAGAGTCAACTGAAAGCAACAGTTCTTCTAGATTCGTCCGTACTAACAATTTCATAAAATTTTACGCCTTATGACTTCCAGTGCGACATTTTTCTAAAACATTCTAGATATATTTTGTCAAACTTTCTTTGTCTTACTTGTAATTTCAGTCGCTCGTAAGAGTATCAGTTAATGTAAATTTTCCACAAGTTATCCAGTGTTTGTTTCTGTTTCTAGAGTAATTTTAACGTTTTTATCTAATTAGTTAATAACAAACCAACAGATAACGTTATCAAAATAAATAAGGCAAAGAGAAATGTGCTCTGAAGAAATAAAACATTTTAAATTTTTTTCTTCTAGGTTACTTACAAACAACTCTGCTAGAATAAAGCTAAGAAAAAAGCCCATGGTTAAACTGTGTTTAGTTTATAAATACTATTATATAATATAAAAAATTTAGATTTAAAAGTAGTTTAATTAAAAAAATTTAAAGCGTCCAAAAAAAGGAGTAAATCAAAAAAAATGGGTAAGAATAGAAAAAGCTTCATTGGCAGAAATAGAAAAAACTTTACTATAAATTAACATTTTGTTGATGTAAAGAAAACACAAATTAGTTAATATTTAATATTTGTTAATCAAAAACTTGGAGAAATTACCTGACATTAAATATTTAATATGTTCATTACCTTGTTGGCAATGAGCCAAGCAAAGTTCAAATTTATTAAAGACGTAATGAATAGCTTCCTCTTAAAATTAACCTAGTTAAGCTGTAATATGAGCGAAAAATTGGAAAATTTTATTTTATTACTTCAGAAATGTAATAAATAAAAAATAAAAAGAATATAAAAATAAAGAATTGTCTCCAGGTTGAGTTCCATAGGGACGTCTATTTCTTAAAAACAGTTCGAAATCCTATTCCATCTCCCTGCTAGATTACTTCATCAGATACGTGACCTAGTTAATTCAGATGTTAGATGAATTTAAAGCTTTCCAAGGCGTAAATCGAACGAAATGATGATATAAGAACCTAAGCAAGATTCTAATTTAAACGGTAGAGAAAAGCCAAAGTTTAATTAGATTTATGATATGTACATTAGAAGGTTATTAAGACTGTGGATGTGTATTGTAATTAGTTTCAACGGAAAAGTTATTGTACTACAATTACATAACTAGCTAAGACTTTACAAGCAATAACTGCCGCTAACCTAAGCACATAATATCGCGTGACCCTCTTTAAATATGGAAAGCGGCATACAAAGTATATCAACACCCAAAATCAACATCTACAAATCGTTTTGTCGTCAACGCTAAAAACATAATTACTACTACAAGGCGACGTTGACACGAAAAGGACTTTTTTTGTTTGGTTGGCAGCAATGTTTCGGTAAATAACTAAAATTAGATTTAAATTTAATACTTCACATCAATCGGTTAAAGCTTTACAAAACCTAAAAACATAAAGTAACAAAATAAGAATACAAAATTTTTAGATACAATGTTGTTAATGTGAATCATCGTAAGCGAAGTTTTAGAAAGATTCGGAGAACTTCGGTTAATGTATCGGATAATTCATTATTTACAGAAACGGATTGAACGCCGTGCTTCTCTAGTAATTCTATAATATATATGAAGAGAGACGGACCAGCGATTATTCAGTCAGATCGTGAGAGTGAAACAAGTCAGTCAAGTGTGAACAGCAACAGTAGACAAAGCATTAGTATTTACTAGAAATTTTTGATAGTTTTTGGAAATCTTCCGTAGTAGTTCGTGTACATACCGAGTGACATAAATGTATGGAATAAAATTCATATTTTTTAAGTTAATGTTTTTATATAAAAACGCCGAGACAAGTCGATTTTGTTTTTTATTGCGCACTTTTGTATTTTCAAATTTTTTTGCCAACTGTTTTTTTGCAGTGACGTAATCGATTATTTTTTTTATGGCAACCCTTATTTTTGGTGTTAAGTATTGAAACTACTTTTTTTCCGTATAACAGTATAACGTTTGTTGGATCTAAAATGAAAACTTTAAGTAGAGTAACCAATTTAAATGTTTTATTAAATTTTTCAAAATAAACGCAATTTATAACAGAATTACAAAACTAAATGTTCAAATTGACGTCCTTCCGTTTCTAAGTAATAATACAACTAATTTTCGAACTCCGTTAGCACATTATTTATCATTTTTTAACAAAACTTTTTGTTAAAACTTAGTTAATTTATTAGTAATCAGTTCGTTATAATAAACTAATTATAATAAAATATCAAACATAACCTAGATTGGCACAACTTCCAAGACGATAAATAAAGTGTCCATACCTTTTCTGGAAAAACCTCAAAATGGCCGAACACAATGTACCATGCGCAAACTGGTCTAGTCTTCTTCCCATTGCTATATCTCTGGAATATCGAAGTGATGCGTCAGGTTCAATGACCACCCCAAAATCACATTAAATTGTAAAATTACGTCCCGACTTTTATTCCAATCAAAAAAACAGACACTTAAACACCAAATTTGTGATAAATTGAACCTAATTTTGTAAAAAAATACTAGTATTTTGAGTTAAAAAAACACGACGTTTTTCAATCCGAACGCACGAACTTCACACCGGTTACACACTGCTGCCAACATTATTTTGCAAATCTTCTAATAATTTATTTTCGAGTGACACGGAAAACTAACTAGTTAATAAATTAAATTCTCGATTTTTAAGTTTATCAACAATTCTATTTATTAATTCGTTTTATTGTAATTTTAAAATTAATTACTAGGGAATTTGCCGAAAGACGTTGGCAGTAGGATCCAAACCGCCGCGAAGTTCGTGCGTTTGGTGTGAAAAACGCTCGGTGTTTCTGCTGATAAAAGTGGTATTTTTTTACTAAATTAGGTCAAATTTCTCGTGAATTTTGTATTTGAAATGTTCGTTTTTCGACTGGAATAAAGTATAGAACGTAATTTTGTGATTTAATGTGATTTTTGGGTGGTCATTGAACCCGACGCATCACCTGGAAATTCCAGAGATATAGTAATGGAGAGAATACTAGACCAGTTTGCGCATGGTACATTGTGTTCAGCCATTTTGAGGTTTATCCAGAAAAGGTAAGGACAGTTATTTAAAAAAAAACTTTAGGCTAGAGGACTTTAAATCGTAAACGCCACATTTTCTCACTAATTAAAACAGAAAAAACATTTATTTAAAAAACTTTTACAAACATTCGTTGCTACACTAACAAATTCTAGCAACTTTTCGGTTTTATTCATAAAGCTTGTCAAAGCTAAAATACTATAACTGATTGAAGCAAAAATAGTTCGGTGGTACGCATGAGTAGTTGGTAACCGCGTCATATATAAATCTTGTTATATTTTTAGGTTAGGCACAATATAATAATAATAAAAACTTTTTGACAAGCTTGTCAAATTTATATGACATTTAGTATGTAGTACTAACAGAAAAATTTAAATTTGTCACCAACCCAACAATAAAAATCATAATCATTTTTAGTATCCCGGTATTTAGATAAGAGCGGAAAGCATACATTACAAAACAACCTTTTTTACAAATTATTTTAATTACATTCTAAAAAAACAAATATATAGTTTTTTTCTAATAACAGTTAGAACATTTCAGAATTGGAATGCACATGCGCAGTACCGCTTTGGCGGTTCTAAGTCTACATTGCGCATGCTCATTACAGCTCTGAATTGGTCCTGAATTACTGTTGGAACAAACCTAATACTTTTTGTTTAAGAAATTTGCTTTGTAATATATGTTTTGTTTTCTAACAGTGACTTTTTGATTGTCATTCTGATTAGTAAATGACGTACTTTTAAGCACTAGTGCTGAAAGATAAAAAATACATTTTTTATTTATTTATTATAAACATGAAAAGTACAATTACTTGAGTGACTAAATTAAACATTCAAAGATTTCAGATTTCTTTCCTGAACTTCAATACAAATGGAAACGGTACTTGTAGACGCCACTTCAGATTTGCTATTTTCCTTACAGATTTTTCTTTTCTTTGATACAGTTTCTTCTTTTTCCATAGTTTTCATTGAAATTGCGTTTTTGCTTTTAATAGAGTTTTCTATGTAACTTTCCGCAACAGAACTCAATTACCATCCTCTCTGTATTTTGAGTAATGTAATATTTGCTCCTGAATCTGCTAAGAGTGTTGCTGAACAACAGCGAAAGCAGTGCCCGGTATATTCTTTAGCATTTAGAAGGCCGAGACATTCTACAATTTTTTTAGGCATACTTCTTATGGTATTTAGACCAACGGGTAGCGTACAGCACCTGGATTTTCTGTAAATTAAAAAGAATCTCTGATGTTCAGTATGGGGAGGTAAAAGCTGTACGTATTTGGGGAAAATTTTTAAGAAACTAATTCCATCTACAAATCCTTCAGTTATTGTAAACATTCGTGAAATTTTTGTTTTGGTGTTGGGTATCTTTACCTTAATAAAACTTGTACAATCTTCTATACCTTTTACCTTCAAAAACCTAACTTTTTCTCTGCATAACACGCCAAAAAACCCAGTAATTAGCACAACTTTTGCCAAAAAATAGTTTTTGTCATGAGCTGTTTTTATAAAATGTCTATTTCATGCTTGGTAAATATTATAATTTTTTTAGCTCTGTACCCACTGGTATTTCTTCTATCTCTTGACGTGTTTAAGATTTACGTCGCGTGCTTAAAAGACCCTCTTTTTGCAACTTATTGCATTAATAGCTATTATATTTCTTCTAGTACAAAAGATATGCATTTCGGTAACTAATTTTAGAAGTTATGATTGTGTATGATGTCAAATTTGATACAATGATTTATTTATGATAATAATTTTAAATAAATTTTTTAATTAAAAACAGGATATAAAATTAATTAATAGTCAAAAGTTACCGAAATGGCTATTAATCCGGTTATTTTGTCATCGCAGTCAAACAAAGCGCTTTGAAATTCCTATCATTAGCAGTATAAAACTGGATTTACTCCAACCTAGAACAAATCAGAGTTTGATCCAATTCCATGCAGCATAAAATAAATTTTTTGCTTATTAGTTTAATCATTGCATTGTAAAATCGGTTCGCTTTTCACATATGACAAAAGTGCATCACTCATATATTGGTTTTTATTGGATATTATTTAACGAAACTATCTAACCGAAAAGATTACCATCATTGAAAATTTTTCCACTGAATAATAATTATGTATGAGAGCCGGCTTCATGTTGATTGTGTTGGCGTATGTATTGCAAGTGTGGACAAGTTTGCAACTAGCATTCAGTATGATAATTTCACTGATTGGGTACATAATAACCAATGACCGATGGCGTCGGGCGGAAACTTTTCCTTCTGGCGAATGTTCGTCGGTGACCCAGTTAGTTATTGACCTGTTGGTATCGCAAGGCGGAGCTTTGTAAACTCGAAAACTTAATGTTGTTGCACTTGTCGTTGCTTGACGGTTTCCAACTTGATTAATTTATTGCGGCAATTTTGATTTTGCGTTAGAATTATCTGCATTTGCTGATTTACAACAGAAAACTTGCTTGATTTATTTATTTTAAGGCTGACGTTGAAATCACTTCCGATTTTGTTATTAGCGGAACAGATGATGGGCTCTAAAAGGATATAAATTTTGGCGCGGTTGACAATTTACACAGAATTAAATGAACAGAGCTTGATACAATTTTCAGACACAATCGTATTTTTACATTGTTTTTATAGAGCAATGTACCCGGAATAACAGACAACAAACATTCGACTAAATACGCCACAAATTACAATAATCAAATAGAAAAAACTCACTACACAAGTACTTTATCACAGTTTGTTTTGAAAATTAACTATTTTTTTATATTAATTTATATGTTTGCTTCTTGCGTTTTAATATACAGAGTTATCATAAATAATTTTAAGGACGTAGGCCGCTGTAAGAGTTTGCCACATTCATGCACTAGTGCAACGGTATTAAAAAAATTTATGCAAAAATCTTTATTATTAAGTAAGTGTTTAATTAGTTGCAAACATCCATTTATTTAAATATCAAAAAACTTTTATGTTTTTATAAAAACTTTATAATTTAATAACTTGTAAAATACAATAACAACACAAACACATTAAATATTCAGTCAAATAAAAACCAACTACACTGTTTACAAAAACTGCTCAAAATGTTTACCATTATTTTACAAACATTTTTGTACTCTTCTCCTCATATTGGCAAAAATATTTTCTATTATATTTTGATCAATTGTACAACAGCACCTTACAGTTTCTGCCTCCAACTTTTCAAAAGTATTTAATTGTTGCTCAAACACTTTGTCCTTTAAATATCCAAAAATAGAAAAATCCAAAGGTGTCAAATCAAAAGATCGTTTAAAATACCTACAAATCGTGGAATATTTCGAAAAAAAAAAAAAACGTTGAGTTTAAGGTAAACGATGAATGCCAGTAATGACAGCTTCGACATTAGAAAGTAAATGCTTTTAGTATTAAAATTACTACAAATTTTCTTGACAGTTTCCTAGCCATTTTTATACATTATATTTAAATATATTTGTACGCAAAAAACAAAATAATTAAGAGTAAAAAGTAACCGTGCAAATAACCACTTTTAATAAATTAAACAAAATATTTTTCTATTTGAAAAAATCAATAACATTTTATTTTTACAATTTTTGTTTAATTGGAAACATTTAGAATTCGTGTTTATAATTTCACAATAGATAATTTTGAAGTTTTGTGTTTCTTGTTTAGAAGGTTGCACCAGAAAAACCACCGGTGACCGAGTTTTGCAAAGAAAACCAAGTCTAGGTTTTGTTGATATCTGCAAAACATTATCAAATAAAAGCATGAAACATCAACAGACAGAGAAAAAATTCTTGTACCATATGGTGGAAGCGCCGATTTTTTGATATTATACCGGGTGTAAACGAAATTAGGCTCACCCCATTTTTTAATAGTAATTTTTAAAATAAAAAAACAAAACTTAGGAAACTTATTATGTTAGAAAATCTCCATTAATTGAATAAAAAGTAAACTTTTTATCACATATCTTTGTATTTTTGGAATCTACATTAAATTCTGAGTGTAATAGATTACTCTTTATAACTTTTCGACAAATAAATTTATTTTTTTTGTAATTTTTGTTTTTTATCAAGAAAGCTGTGATGATTAAAAAATAGTTAGATTAGAAAATACAAGACTTTCAATTAAATGAAATTAGTTTTTCCGGCTTAACTATTTTTTTTCAAATGAAACAATAGTGGCTTATCCGACTCTTTAAATTCATTTTTTTGTGAATTTAAAGATACCAAAATTTAAAAAATCCATTCACCACTTTTTGTAATATTTACAAAAACAATTTTAAAAAAAATAGAAAATGTAACCGACGTAATGGTTTATTACGTCGTAACTCATTTATTATGAAAAGAAATTTTATAATACACATTGGTGCTATTATTATTAAAGTAATTAAATATGGAATTAAAAAAATTTCTCAATGAAAATTTTATTGTTACAGCAAATGTTCGAAATGTCCTCCGTTTTCTTCCTGACATTTTTGAACGCGATTTATAGTTTCTGTGATAACGTTTTGGCAGTTGTTCAGCAGTAATTTGTGCAATACTGTGTCTCAGTCTGGCTTCTAGATCTTGACGACCTTGAACAGGAATTCTGTATACTTCATTTTTAATATGACCCAAAAAAAATCTAGCGGGGTTAGGTCAGGAAATATAGCGGGCCATCTAACAGGGCCATTAGTACTAATCCAACTATTTTCAAAATTGGGGTTCATATATTCAACGACTGGTCTATAATTGTGAGATGGTGCTCCATCTTGCTGATAGTATAATCTTCCAAACACATTTACTGGTAAGTCGTCCATAAATTCTTCTATTTCGTTTTAGAGTAACTCTAAATATCTTGTCCAATATATCTTGTCCAATATGTCATTTTCCAACAATACCCATCCAAACATTAAAACCAAAACGCTCTTGAAAATTATTTTTTCTTAAAAGATAGGGATTTCTTTGAGCCCAGTAACGTGTATTATTTCTGTTAAAAACGCCATTATTAGTGAAACGACTCTCATCAGTATAAAAGATGCAACTAGGAAACAATGGATCTTCACCCATTTGCTCCAAAAAAAAGTTACAGTAATTCAATCGTCTTTTATCATCATTTTTATGGAGATGTTGGTGTAAACTGTATTTAAAAGAACGGTATCTATGTTTTTTAAATCTTCCATACTGACTGATGACTTATATCGCAGTCCGTGGCAATTTCTCGCAAAGATTTAGTTGAGTGTATATTTACCCACGCCAAAACAGCAATCGCTGTGTCTTCATCGACAATAAAATTTTCTTCAACGTAATGAGGCCAGTCTCTAAATTTTTTCACAAGGTTGCTAAAATAGTGACGTGATGGGTGACGTCTGTTGGGATACCGATTTCGATAAACCATTGCTGCTTGAACAGAATTTTTCCTACTCTCTCCATAAACAAGCAGCATAAAAACTCTTTCATTTTTTGAATACATTGGCATTTTGACAATATGTTTACACAGACAACAAAACGAAAAATACGGCCGTTAAGCTTAAACTGTTACTTTAGTCAAATTTTGACGTTAGTGCACAGCTTGCTAAAATTTTAAAAGTGATAAATGGATTTTTTAAATTTTGGTATCTTTAAATTCACAAAAAAAATTAATTTAAAGGGTCGGATAAGCCACTATTGTTCCATTTGAAAAAAAATAGTTAAGCCGGAAAAACTAATTTCATTTAATTAAAAGTCTTGTATTTTCTAATCTAGAGCATTTATAATACAGCTTTTATTTTTTAATGGTTGCATACATTATTTAAAACTATTTTTTAACCATCACAGCTTTCTCGATAAAAAAACAAAAATTACAAAAAAAAAATAAATTTATTTTTTGAAAAGTTATAAAAAGTAGTCTGTTACACTCAGAATTTAATGTAGATTCCAAAAATACAAAAATATGTATAGTATTCTATTTAAAAATACAAAGTTACTGTCGTTTCCGGTAAAGCCGGAAGCGATAAAAAGTTGACTTTTTATTTAGTTAATGGAGATTTTCTAACATAATAAGTTTCTTAAGTTTCGTTTTTCTATTTTAAAAAATACTATTAAAAAATGGGGTGAGCCTAATTTCGTTTACACCCGGTATATCAAAATTTTATACATATAAGATCTTTTCGAAATATAACAACAATCTTCAAAAATAAAATTTGTTGACAATTTTGCATCAAAAAAATCAGTAAATAGTTGTTATTTATGTGATACGCTTTGTTAAATTAAGCTGTATAAAAAATCCAAAATGTTAGTAGTCTGTTTTGTCCGCGAAGTAGTTGTTGTCATTTAATTGTAGAAGTTGGTCTTATTAGTCGTCGACTAAAAAGGTAACAATTTTGTTGTCAACATTACTGATAATCTCCACGAGTTAGTACACATTTTAATATTATACGAATACATATAAAAAATTACAAATAATTTTGACTGTTGTGTCGGAGTAACATGCAATTCTGTTCATTCTCCGATACTCTATCCTGATTTTCCTTCCTCTAATTGACGATTCTTGTTTGATCCTCTTTCTCACGAAATAAGTAGTGCATTTCTACTTTACATTAGAGATCTTCTTACCCTAATACTGTACAAGTAACATTATAAGAAGATTAATTAATTTATTTTGTCATTCAAAATCTTACAAGGTTTCCTCTTTTTGCTAGAATTCGGAAACTACGAAATGTTCATTGTTAGTTGCTTAAGATGTTTGTTAACTTATTACGGAAATATCCGACATCTATATGGAATTATGGATACAGACTAAAAATACCAGAAAAATATTGTAATAGGTATTTATTTACATGTGAAGGAAGTAGTAAATCGCATTTGACAGTGCAAGACATGTATTATTGGATAGAGCACTGTAAATTATCCTAACGCGCAAAATTTCTATAAACCTTTTTTAATCAACAAACTTTAAACGATTTTTGTCCGAAGCTTTCAATATTTTTTCGCTGATCAACAGTGATATATGCAAAAAATTTCTGACGCCACTTCAAAAATAATAAGGACTATGTTTAGAGTTAAAAAAATGACCTGATATATTGAATTTTGATCGATCTGTTGTATGCATGATTGTAGTTAGATTGTTCATCACCCCCTTTTATCCAAATATTTATATTTTGTAAAAGGGTGCGTCATCATTCCCCATTGCCCTAGAAACTTTATAAAATGACGTCAGATCAGTTTGTCGGTTATTCTAAGCAACACATTAACCGTTTCCTGGCGGTAGAGCGCGATAGGAAGACAACTAATGACCCTCTCAGTTGTATATGAAGTGTCAACTATCACGTTGCAAGACATTCCTTGTCACAGACGTTGTTTGGGTGTTTAGGTAACAAAACCCAACGTGTTCAACATGAAGTTAAGATCATTAATCAGATGGTGGTGACGTCACCTTAACCTGGCCCGTGCCGCGTACAGAACGAGGGAGTGTACTGTTGCTGAAGACCCTCATTTATTACCACCTTGTGACACTCAATTATCACACTGCATTTAAGATTCGAGCACATCATCTCGTTATTACAACAATGTCTGAAACGACCAAGGTTTTAAACATGATGGACGATCTGATGATTAATTTATGGAGAGTTATTCATAAAGAAACTAAAAAAAAAAAACAAAATAGTAGATTTAAAAACAAGCGTTATAAACTTCTTTGTGTTTAGAATTGCCAACCGTCTTTTATTTCAATAAATAGTTTTCCTAATTTTAAATAGATAATTGAGAAAATCACCTTATGGCTTTAAAAAAGACTATTTACAATTACTAAATTTTGCATTTCTTTCTAAATTTGCATCTATTGTGAAATTGTAATAAAACCTTAAGTGTTAACTATTTTACAGTGCTCAATTATTAAAACACTTAAGTGAGCAGCTGCGTTTTAGATAAATTTTGTGCTACAAAACAGTGAAAACAAAAATTTAGTAAGTCAGAGCAAACTGTAGTCTGTTATTTTTGTATATTAGTCAAAGCGAGTAAAGCCAACTCTAATTTGTTGTTTATTCCATATTATCTGATGTAGTAACCATACAATAACCAAACAAAATTTTTTTATTGATAATTCTGAATCGAATAAGTTAGCCAGTTTGAATAAACCTTTTCTTAAAGTTTTAAACGTTTTTGTTTTACACAAGATAAACGCTATTCGAGAATTCTTTACAACAAAATTTTTAAAAAAGTTTTTCTGTTGTCATAGATGAGCCGTTGTTTTCAAGTTTAATAATAAATATTGATATATACGTTCTCTAACTCATCTTTTAGATTTATAAAATCAAAAAAATGTTGTTCTTATTGTTTCACGATCAAAATCTTTGTCTATGGTAACAGGTAAACTTAAAAAAAAATTATAGATTTAAGAAATAGGACAACAATCTAGATTTCTAAAAATAACATTAAGTTTTACAAAAACCTACAAACCTGCAATTAGTAAACATTATTCGGATAGATCTAGATGTATTTATTGTTCTAAAAATTGGATTCTAAATAGTTTAAATAACCATTCATCTATGTAACCGATCTAGATTTTAAAAGTTTTGCTGCAGATTAGTTAGAAATAATAAGAAATTTCTATATTAATTTTCATCTGCATCTAATAAATTTATAAAAAAAAACTATTTAAACCTTGTTCTATAAAGTAATCTTTCTCCTGCGCTAGATCTATATAACAATCTTCAACAGCCAATACGTTACAAATTAATCACCAAAATCTATACTTACAAGTAAAGGTAGAAGCAGGCGTTTTGTTTTTGTAGATCAATGCTATACCTCTTCGTGTACGTAAATTTAAAAAACAATTGAATGTTTTAAAAAAAATCATAAAACATCCACACTTTCAAAAAAAATCAAAGTTTTTGTAGATCTAGATGTTTTGCAACTCTGTCTATTGGTCAAAATTTAGATAATTTAAAAAATCTATTAAAAAAATTAATAGATGAAATTTCCGTTTTATTATAAAAAAATCTACGCCTTGTTCTTTGAAGCGATTTTCTACCAAAGCATAATCTACAAAACTGCAATACCATCTATATCAAAATTTGCCAAAACATTTTTATAGATATAGGTAGATAAATTTTAAAATTGTTAAAAGACAACAGTCTAGATCTGTAAAATTAAGATACCTTACAAATGTAGTTACTTTTACGATAATTTGAATTTAGCAATTAGAAAAATTTTTCTGTCTAGAAAGCTTTAAATTTTAGAAATCTTTACAGCTTTTAGAAATTATTTTACAAGTTACATCATAAAAAAAGGTGACTTTGCCATGATCTATTCCATCTGCATTAATAAAATTTACAAAAAATAAATTATGTGGATCTTGTTCTGTAAAGCGATCATTTTCTGATTTTTATTTATGTGCCCATAATGTACAGAAGTGTTCAATTTGTTCACTTTTATTTTAAATAAAAAATGACATTTTTAAACATTCTACATAACGTAGGTTTAATAATAAGTGATAATATTGGATAGATCTATGAAATAAAACAACAATCTAGATCTCTAACAATAACATTAAGTTTTACAAGAAGTCGGTAACCTACAATTAGTAAATATTATTCTGATAGATTTAAGTATATTTGTTATTAAAATAGAAATTCAAATATTTTAAAAAACAATTTCTCTAGAAATGTGATGTACCTGGGTTTCAGAGATTTTGCTATAGATTAGTTAGTAAAAAAATATAACGTTAAGAAATTGTTATATTCCATCTGCATCTACCAAATTTACAGAAAAGAAATAATTTAAATTTTGTTCGGTAAAGCAACCACTTAAACTAGATCTATCTATAAATCTAAAATAGCAACTATGTCAGAAAGTAATTAATTTCTAAAATCTATTCTTACAGATCGGGATTAGTAGATAGATGTAAGAAATCTTTGCAGATTGATGTCTACAAGAATATCTACGCCTCTAAAGAACTTAAATCTTAAAAACAACTAAATGTATTGTAGAAAACAAAAAAACTAAATTTGCAAAAAAATAAATCAAATATCTTATAGATATAGTTGTTTTGTAGCTCTGCAAATTAGGCAAGATTTAGAGTCAATTAAGTCAATAAAAACAATTTATTTTATCAGATAAAAAGTTACATCTTGTTTTGTAAAGAGATCTTCTACCGAAGCTTGATTTATAAACTTGTAATACTATTTATATCAAGATTTGCCTAAAACCTACCTAAAAGTAGATTATAAAATTACTTAACTGTAGACATTTTTGCTTTGTTCTTGTTTTGCAGATCGAAGTATACACAAATTTTAATTTCGCTAAACAACAACAATTTACATCGGTAAAATTAAGATATTTTACAAATATAATAATATGTAGTTACTTTTAAATTAAACCAAGCAATTAAAAAGTATTCTAGTAAATCGATAAATTTTATAATTATCGTCTTGTGGAAAATCTGTGCAAGAAATAAAATACAAGAAACGTGCGAGAACAGTTTTGCTTTATTCGTGCGTCATTTTTTACTCGTGCTTAAAACGCACTCGTGTAAAACTGTCGCACCCATTGCAAAATATATGTTCCCACACTTATCGTGTAAATAACTACTTCGTTTCAATCTCTATTAAAAAATAGCGTTTTTACAGCATTGCTAAGTTTAGGTATCAAATATAAAAGTGCTGTAAAAACTCTCCATATTTTATTATTTTTATAAAAAACGAAAACTAACAAAGATGACAATAATTGTACATTTAACAGATAGAAACATAAAAATCAGAGAACAGAACTACAAAACTACAAAATCTATAAAACTATACATTTTAATACATTAAAAATTAACAAAAATAATATTTTTAAATTAGGTTTGTAGACTTTATTTTTAATTTATTGTATTTCTGTGACTATTTGTTGTATATTTTGGGGAACGTCTTTTAAGATAATGAAAAGCTGGCAACCCTAATAATTGTTTTACAATTTGGAATGAGTGGTTGTAATACATAGACATATTTTTATAGTATTTTTTCTATTAAAACTTTTTATTTATTTTTAAAAACTTTTATGATAAGAAATTTATTTTAGCAGCAGGCCAGCCAGCATATTCATATTTGCCTTTCAGATTTACCACATTGCATTTTGTAACTCCGTTTTAGTGTCCCAAAATCATCATAACAAATTATCTCCAACCAAGTTTTATAAGTTTTATCAGATAATAAAAAACCCAAAATACTTCCCCCTTCATTTCTGTTTCCGCATCCCACAATCAGCTTAAATGGCCAGTGCTTCTTTCCCCAAATCCCCATTAATTTCACGCTTGTCATCTCCTTCATTTACTCATTGTTTATGCATATTAACAAAAAACCATCGAAATTCTCCTCTAGTGTGGGCGTTTTTGTGTGGTGTGAGTCGGACACCCCCGGATTTAGGCTATTTAGGGTGGTCAGCAAGCGGAAGAACGCAGCCGGTGTTTGTGGCGCGTGCGGTGTGCGTGCAAGCGTTAATTACGCCACATTGTGGTTATATTCAGAACTGAAACCACACATGACACGTCCGGTCTGAGATAACATTGTTGGCGAAAGCGGGACATTGATGGGACTTGAGATATGGACTCATTATTTTTTCGGATAATGGAAGGTGAGGTTGAGATAGTTTCTACGGATGCTAATTAATTTGCGCAATGGAAGACAATAAAGAGCAAAGCAATTAAGTAATCTGATATCAACCTAGAAAAGTTGAACTTGAAATTGGAGTGGAATTGGAGGAAAAAGTTTCAGAGGGAAGTTCTACCAATAATTACCAATTTAATATCAAACACTGTTTTTACTTTTCTACAAAGTTATACTTGTTAGAAAATAAATTTAATTTAAAATTGAAGTGTTTTCTAAATTAACTATTTGTAGAATCAGTGTAAAGTTTTGTTTAAAAACAAGGAAAATTAATTATTTCTTTCACAAAAATAAAAATTTAAGCTTATTATAAATTTGCTTTGGTATGTAAATACCAGTTTACTGTAAGTAAAAGACTTTTCAGTGGTATAAAAAAGTAAGCTATCAATAAAAAAATTTACAAACTTTAATAATTCTCTTGCAAAAGTTTTTGAAAATTTACTAAGACATAATACTGTCTTATCGCTGTCTCAAAAAACTGTCTCTCTCACTCGCAATATGGGCTACATTGTTAGGTCTCTACAAACAAGCCGCCGCGACCCATGTCGTGGTAAATTCGTGCTGCGATAAGGCGCCACCCGTGGCAAATGCTAGGAAATAAAAAAAATTTTTATTCTGTTAAAGAATTAAAATAATTATAAAACACTGAATTCTAGTAAACTGCTCCACAGTTGCGGTTTTTGCACACCTAAGCTACTAATTATCTAATTATCTGTTTAAGTAGAATACCTTAATTTGAAATTTTAAATAAACAGTAGTGCAGAATTCTGTGTACCTACCTATCTTTAATTAAATAAATAGATTATATCATCACAAAACTGTTTACAGTCAGAGTAGCAGTAAACAACTCTACATAAAATTTTCTAGTAAAAACTTGGTAAATTTATTTCTCTAAAATTAAAATATATGACCTCCGTGTTTCAAAATTTCCCAGAATCTCCAGTTTTCCTCGTACTTAAATCCGCTTCTAAGAAAAAACCAAACATTGCATAATTAAATTTTGTTTGAAGATAAAACACTAATCCCCACAATTCCAAAGTTCTCGTTTGACGCTTCCGCTAGTTGCCTAGACACGCATCCCGTCGAAGTAAATGGTGTTTAAAGCAAGCTTACCCTTGAGCTTTTTTGTCGAAAGCTCGATCGTCGGAATAATGCAACGCGCTGCTTTTAAAAGGCCTGCAAAAAAAAAACTCTCTCTGGAACGTTTTTTGTATCGCATCGCTCTTGTACATATTTTACAGATTTAATAAAACAAGTTAATTACGACCCGTTTACCAGCTAATGAAGATCTCCGCCTAACTTGAAAGAGGAACGTTAACGATAAAAACTCATTTCGAAACGTCTGCAAAAAGCCTCATACACAAAGAGCTAAATATATTAGCGTTTGTCAAGCTTTATATTGAGAGTGGGATGCGTGTAGGGGCGCAATGAATAGGCCTTTTAATCATGGAACACACCGCAAATATAAAGAGTGAGAGAAAAGGTAGTATAAAATTTCAAATTGAAATAAAGCAGACCTAAAATATACAGTATTTTAAAAATAAAAAAAATTCTAAGCCCAGTTGTTGGTGTCAAATGACAGCAAAAAAAGTTAAACCATATGTTTTAACAAGAGCTTTTTTTAAATTTTCTTAGTGTTACTATCAGAATAGTTTGTTTCTGCACACATCAAAACATTTCTTTTATAATTTGACTAATATCTATTTTGAGGTTTGATATATTTTATATTCAAGATAATAACAGTAATATAATTTTATTATTAAATGTAATAAACATTGATTAAATTAAAACGTGTGTGTGCAACCAGATCCTCTAAATAAAATATATCGTTTGTGTAAAACAATATAAACAAATTGTTGGTTGAATATGGGTAATTATGTGTTGTTTAATGGAATGCGATTAATAAAGATCGGTAGAGCAGTTCCCATCTGTGCGTTTGTTAACCGCATGTTTCTGACAGGCGGGTGGCCGAAGGGTGTAAAGAACGGTCATTCGAGATATTTAATAATTAATCACCAAACTAAAACAAATTATTATTAATTTCGCATGCGTTCGCGTTTAATTACGCCGAAAATAGAGCGTGCTGCATTGGCGACAAAAATAAAACGACAAATAAATCCAAAACATTAATTATGCGTTATCAACATTAAACTGTCCTTCGCGGCGCCACTGCTAACAAAGTCATTTCAGTAATCGGACCGGCCCAAGGGACACTCTCAGATTATAACTACAGAATGCAAGTTATGACCCTAACCCTAAAAACTAAATTTCTGTTATTACTTAACATCAAGCGCTGAAATAACTACGCGCAATTGACTTGAAAATGTAGGACACATCTGTTATCATTTGTAATTTACCTCTTTAAAGTCTATCTGGTTTCACAAATTAAAAATGAATGTGTTTTTACACAGCAAAACTTTATTCATTAGATTTTGTCCGGTAGAATCATAAAAGAGCTGGTACCGTTTAACGCGTGTTCGGTAAAAATACGTCCCGCACTGGTATTGGTCGTGTGTTACCTGTGTTGTTTTATGACCTTTAACGCACTTGTAAATAAGGTTCTTTCTTAAATCTTTAAATTTACAAGAGAAAAACGATAAGATTGATAAGCTAATTGAAAACAATATAACTACGTCTAAAATTTGTAAATCAAGGCAATAGCCAAAGTCTACAATTAGTGTAAGCTCTAATTTGTTGAGCAGCCATGTTTTATTGTAATTATATAAAAAAAGTTAGAGCTAAACATTGTAAAAACTATTTATTTTTCATTCTAACGGCTAACATCTGCTGTAATAGCGCCCAGCGTCCGTCATATTTATCTAATAAAAATTTTGATTGTAAAACCATGAATTCTAAAACTTTAACAATACTTTGACCCTTTTAAGCAACAATAGTTTTTGCTTTTTTCTACAATAACCCAATCATCTGCAAACGCCAGTGACCACAGAGTCTCTCTATCTACAACTACTCTTCTCATTTTTGCAGTTTTTAAGACGATATCTATTCTAGGTAATGCTGAACATAACAAAAAATTGTGTCTCACAACTTTATTTGTCTAAAAATAGCTGATCTAGTTAATAGTTTCTTTATCTATTTCTTCTATTTCTCTAACCAACCACTTACTTTTAAAAAATTACATAACTTTTTTTATGTCCACACTATTAAAAGCTTTTTTGAAATACACAACAATTGATTTCAATGACACTCAATTTTTATCACTTACTTTATAATTGAATCCTATTTTCTATACTTAAAAAAACATTTTTTTTCTTACTCTATTTTCTTCTTAATATCTATGCTTCATTAGCGACCTTCTTGTCTTCTGTAGTTTTTTTTTTATTTTTTTACTTTTTGTTTTGTAAGTTTTTTTATTTTGTTTGTTGATTTCGTAATTCTTGGCCATAAACAACTGATTTTATTTTCATCTAGTTATACTCCATACTTTTAATCTTTTTGTTTCTTCGTTTATAAATTTTTACTCACTTTTATAACTCATCTAGTTTAAACTTATCTCTTATCACTACACTACTTTTTATTTTAAACTGGATTTCTCTCAAGTTTGTGCATTGCCAATTTTTTGTGTCCTTTTTGTCTAATAACATTTAATTCTTCATACAAATCTCTTTCTATAGATTTATTTAAAATTTTCCAGCTCATGTTTGCAATCATTAATCTTGATCTTTTCTTGTTTACTATTTTATTTCTTTCTTATACTTTTCTCTTTTTTTATCTTATCTTTTGTCCTTACCTTTACAAAAAAAAATTTTTTTTCGATTCATCTTTCTACACGTGTATTAACATTTTTTTGTGTTTTTTATTTCTGGTGGAATGTCTCTCTTAACACTACTTTTTATTTCCTTTTTTACAGCATTAAGTATAGCCTTGTCACCATCGATCTATTCCTCTAATTCGAAAAACTCACTTCTTTATTTCATAATCCTGCCACATTTCAAAAAAATTCTGAAGCTTTCTTTTACATAGTTCTTCATTCTTGCCCTTTTTCTCTTTTTTAATTACTGTTTTGCTTTAATCATTATGGTTTGACTCTAATTTTATTACCCTTTTTCTTGTCATTTCTTCTCTTTCACTTTATCATAAACCCTTTTATCTATATTTTTTACCATTTTTAACATCTTGTTCTCATATCCAACTGTGCTTTTTAAATCATTGTAAAAAAGAGTACTTTTTTATTCTCAACTCATTTCTATATCTTTCCCTGTAGTTCTAGATTCTGGTATCTAACTTGCACTTATATATTTTCCTTTTTTTTGGCTACATTTTTAATAGTTTAAGAGAAAAATAATGTTCTCTCTTTGTTACTGTAATTTGTGTTAGGTAATAGGTTATAAATACATTCTTTTTTTTAATTTTTAAATACTCCTTATTTTAAATTTTTTTTCTTTGTACTTTTGCGAATTTTAACCCACTTTTCTTAACTCCTCTGTTTAGTTTAAACATATTTTTTTCTTGAAGGTTTAACATTGTTTTTCTTTTTGCTTGTGCATATTTTTTTTTATTGCTTCTTGCATCTTTCTGACTAGCTTTTTGTACCTGTCAGCGACATCTGCGTATTCTATAATATTTCCTTTTTGTTTTTTACCTACAAATGACCTCTTTATATTATTTTTACATGCATTTTCTTTCTTTTTCTTTTATACTATTTTTTTCTTTATATTTTTTTTCAGTTTCTAATTTACTTTCTATTTTAAACTAAATTTTTTTTCAAGTCTGTAGATTACCAATGCTTTAAACTCTTGCTGCCATCCCATTCTGTTCAGTAAATTTGAGTTCTCCATACAAACTCATTTCTTTATTGTTATTTAGAATTTCCTAGTCCTTGTTTACACTCATTTCAATTAATCTTGATCGTTTTCTATTTTATCTCTTGCTAATTCTATTTTTTTATTTTATTCTTACTCCTTTTGTTCCTATTCTTACTATACAAAGTACAAAATTATCCTTAATTTTTCTTTTTACTTTTTGATTCTTTTTTCCATAATCCCTTAAACGTTTTTCTTCTTTTTTTTATTGCTAAGATCAACCTAATTACATAATTTATAAAATGACTTCGTTATTTTATAATCCTGTTATTTTTCAAAAAATTTCTGAAGCTTTTGTCATAATGTTCCTTATTCTTGCCTTTCTGTAATCATTTTACACTCTTCTTTTGTTATTTTTTCCTAAGTTTTTTTGTGAACTTTGTTGTTCATGCTTTGCCTTTTTTGTCATATTGTTATTTTATCTATCTGTGCTTTTTCAAATTAGTTTTTTTCTGATATGCGTTATATAGGATTATAAAATCAACTTTTTTTTTGTCCTATTTCCAGACTCTTTCTTCTATCTCTAGATTCTGGTATACTATTTGCACTTGTTTTCCTTCTTTTCTAGCTGTATCAGCTGCATTTCTAATAGTTTTCTCTATTTCTTCCTTTTCCTGTATTAGGTCATAGATTACAAAAACCTTCTGATTCTTAATATTTTTCTAAGTTACTTCTATTTTCTATTATCTTAATTTTACCTTCTTTTTTCTTTATCACACATAGGAAAGAGTGTTTTCCTAATTTTACGGTTTTCTTTATGTGTACTTGTTAGGTAAATTTTTTTTTATAATTAATGCTATTTCCATCTGCCTGTTACTTATGTTCTACTTTGATGCTCATTTCTCCAAAACCTTTTTTTAGTTACTCATTCTTTTTTTGTTTTTAAGCTCACCAGAAGTTTTTTTTTGCTCTTCCCTTATGACATGTTTTTCATTGATTTTATTATCATGTTTAAATTGTTTTCTTTTTTGGACTTTCTTAAATTTTATAATTTTGGATATAGCCCAAATTGCTCCCCTTTAGACATACAAATTACGCTATTTTGACAACTTGCTGTCGATGAATAATCCCATCGTTTTCATTTTAGAATTAACTATGTAAGAGGCCTATTCTGTAACATTCTGCTAAAAATAAAGGGAAGGTTAAAAATTTTATTTTAGCAAATCTGTTAAGAAATTAACAAAATTTGCTAAAATTAACAACGCAAGACAAGTCATTATCTAACAGAAAATAACATTTTAGTAAATAACAACTTTGGTTAAAAAAATAAAGAAGCCGTTAATTTTTAACTTTTTACAGAATGCGGTACAGAATAGTCTTCTATACAGGCTATTTATAACTGCGGTTGATTAATCAATTATTATATAAGCATTTAAAAAAAAGTTAAGACCAGTTGAGGGTCTAGTTTCCGTCGCTAAACAGCGGATCCAAAACGCAAACCAAGTAAAATCTAAGAACTTTTTTAAGGAAAAAAGTACATTTTTTAATAAGCTGTGATTTAAACCTTCTTTAAATATCAAAAATAACTTTTTTTAAACCTTCTATACATGCAGTAAAATATTTTTGTCAATATTTTCATTTCCCTTTTCCCCTCACCATCCAAATTCATTCAATTCATTTCTCGTCGAGCATCGAGTGCTTTCTGTCGCCCGTAGCCGTTCCTTTTATGTGGGCGTTTCAGATTTGTGGTCTCTTGATTAATCCGGACGAAGGCTGTCCGCCATCCGGAGCAGCTCCGGATGCCGATCTCGCCATTTCACTCCGGGCAGAGTCGTGAACTCCGACCGTTAGTATTCCGGGATGTCGTGCCAAATCCTCTTGCTAAGACGCCAATAGCCTTTCAGATCTTCTGCTTGATTTATTCCGGTTAATTTCTAGACCGCGACTAGATATCTAAAATAATAGATGGCCGTTTCCGGTGTCGACTCAGCTAATTTCGCGCATAATCAGCCCGAGGCTGCTTCACCGGATTTATGGTGCAACAAGTTAAGAGCGGTCTGATTTAAGGGAGTAAAAGGAAAAGTGGGGTGCCGATAACGTGTTGAATTTATAAACTGTAATAAGAGAAATTATCGATATTTGATTTAAAGATATTTGTATTCATAGACAGACTTTAACGCATTTTACAGATCACAATTGGATTGAAAGATATTGGAGAATTTCACGGAGACAGGGTCGCTATTGATACTTGAATAGAAATAGAGACTCAAACATTTAATAATAATAGAAAAATATATAATATGCACGTTATATCGTGTGTTTATTAAAAAAAAACTGTAAAATGCTATAAAATTGAAAAACTACTGTTTAAGATATATCTGATAGGTTCATTCACCTAGCTGTCAAATTAAAATATCAATTTTAGAAACGTCAAAAATATTCGTTAATTACCCAAAAAATGTTAATAGTAGATATAATAAGAAAGGCGTTTCAAAAAATCAACTGCTTTTTTTAATTTTGCATTTAATAAATTGCGCCTTTTTCTCGAATTCATAATTAATATAAAAAAAATTGATTTAAAGATTGTCAATGTGACAAATAAGTAGGACAGAAAACTTTAAGCAACCAAATTCACTGTTATTTCAAAAATAGTATTGCCAACTGTACAATTTTACAGATGTTATAGAAAAAAATATACTTTAATAGAAGTCATACATCTCCTCTTCAAAGCTAGCTGCATTTTTTTTATGGACAGTCTGTATAAATTTACATATTCTGTTTAAATACTTTTAAAACTTAATAAACATTTTTACATGTTTTTACCAGAATTAAATTTAAAAAAACTTGTGGTTAGTTAATACGTTTGTGTTTTCAGAGAAAAGCAAAATTATGAAGCAAATCACTCTTCTGTAAAGTTGATCGTTAAAAAGCAGCACGAATCTAAAGCATTACGATTTAATTAAATTAAAAACAAAATATATTACAGGAAAACACCTCCCTTAAGGCAAGATTTAGAATTTAGGCTTTGAAAAACTTTCTTCATTTTATTCTTGTATTCATATTTTATACTTATTTAGGGAGTTTACGAGGGTTTTTTGTAACTTTTGATTGTGCTTATCACGTTCCACGTAATTATTTCATAATTTTAGTAAATTTTAAATTTTGTATATTTATAGGATTATTAAAATAATTTATTAAATGTTATTTTAGAAAAGTAATATGTTTGTTGTAAAAACAAATGGATGTTATAGTAATGGAGTTGTTGTTTTAAATCTGAAATTTTGACAAAACAAACAGAAAATAATAAAGCTAATTTTAATTAGCGTTATGATATACAGTGTGTCAATTTTAAAAGTTGCAATCGGCAATATCTCTAAAATTAAACAAGGTATTAAAAATTACTTAAAACCGTTTAGGTGGTTGCTAAGGGGAATCAAAATGACATAGTAAGTGACACACCCCCACCTACCCTTTAAGCCACAGCCACCCCAACTTGAAAATTTTAAATGGCACTACCCTACTTGTTGGAACGCTCATAGAAATTGTTGGAAAGCTCATAACAAACGCTTTTCAAAAATGTTATGCAAAAGCCTATTTGACAAAGTCATTTTCCAAATACTCGAAAAGAAAGACTTTGAATTTTCATTTTTGTTATGCGATGTCCTAAAGGAAAAATTGACGTTATTTACAAAATACACAACCAAAAATATGATTTAAACCCTAAAGACTACGTTTCTTTTTTTGTGATTTTTTTGTGTTTTGAATCTTAACAAAATGACAATACATTATGGTTTTGACACTTCTGCGTTTATTGGCATTAGATTATAATGTATCTGTTTTTGTAGATTTATACATTTCATTTAATAAATGTCACCTGGTAACGATATTGTAAATTGTCAAGAATTGACAATGGTTTATAGTACGGTAGAGCGTGTTGAATTGATATTTATTTACAGTTCTGAAAATCGTTGTGCTCTTCGAACAGCGGCAGTGTTCAATAATAAATATCCAGAAAAACATGTTATTAATGAGTACGTTCAGAAGTTAGTCGCCAAATTTGAGGATGCAGGATCTGTTAAGAATAAAAAAAAAGTCAACCGAAAGTACTCAGTGAGGAAACCCAAATTGAAGTACTTGGTCAATATGCTATAAATCCAACAATGTCAATTTGTCACGCAGCTAGGGAAACTGAATTATCACACGAATCAGTACAAAAGGTATTGAAACTTCATAAATTTCATCCTTATAACATGCAAATTCTCCAAGAACTTGGCGATGACGACCAGGATCGGCGCATTGAATTTTGTGAAATGGTTACTGAAATAGTATATTAAAGAACGCGTTTTGAAAAGTCATCTTTGTGGCACGAATTCAAGTTTATAAAACGAGCGCGAGCGCGAGTTTTTATAAAGAATGAGTGCCACAATGACGTTAAAAACAAGTTCTTTATGCTATTTTTTCTACTTTACGTGTTTTACGTAATTTTTAAGTTTTAAATTATTTAAAATTATTTTATTATTTTAAATTATTTAATCTTTAGGGACTTTTGCGTTAATACGAGACAGTTGGTAATAAAAATGTCACTAAAGTGTCAATGAAGTCATTGAACTTTGAAATGTTTTCAAATTTGTCTAAAATTCTGTGTAAGTAACTCACAAATGGTTCTTTTTTACCTACCGTATCGGTTATTGATTGAATAATCCAATTGACATTAATACAGTAAGGAAAATCTCCGTTTTTCTCTAAATTCCCACTCCATTTGCGGTTCTCAGCGACTCCTTTCATTTCATCGTTATTTCAATCAAGCAGATTTATACACTCATCTAGCAAATAACTTGTAAATTATCGAATGCTATGGGGGTTGTAAATGGTCAAAATAAAGGCCAAAAGCTCTATTTTAGTTTCAAGTTTTACTTTAACGCTGTTCTAACCTCAAAAGAAAAGTTTGTGACGTCTACCACCGTTGTCCAGTGTCCACTCTATTTTCAAATATTTTATAGATTAATTGCGACACACACACACACACAAAAACACTTTGTTGAGGAATACTGCTGGTCATCAAGTGCAACAAAATTTATTCGAATATAATTGCTGTAATCTCATCGCCCACAGAAACGTGATGTTTCATTTCAGCGATAGCGTGTTACACGGTGTTACCAATCCGAAAACAGTAAATTGCACTAGCTGTTACCGAACGCAATTTGGGTGCGGAATTGGCTATTACCGCACCCAAATCGGACTCTGTTACCGACGTAAAGTAGAAAAAATGCATTACCGAACCATTATTCATAAAAAACATTTGTTTTTCGGATGAATGTTCGTTTTATTTAAATGGAAATGTAAATAAACAAAACTGCAGGTAGTGCAATGATGTAAACCCTCACATATTTAGAGGGGGACATACGCAGTATCTATGAAAACTAAAGGTTTGGGCTGGGATACTAGGAGATGCCATTATTGGACCTCTGTTTATTGATGGCAATTTGAACGGCGAACAATACGCTAATATGCTGGGGACAACCATTGAGCCTCTTATAGTTCAGAAGCTTAAAAAACAATTAGATGAATTGGGAATTCCGAATTAAATGAACATCTACTGCATTTTCAACAAGATGGAGCACCTCCACACTAGGTACTTCCAGTTAGGCAATGGTTGGATAATACCCAGATCAATGATACCCAGATCAATGAATTGGAAGGAAAGGACCTTCTTTTCAAGTGGGGGTGCGTCACTTACTATGTCTATTGCTTCCCCCTAGCAACCACCGAAACGGTTTTAAGTGATTCTCAATAACTCTTGCAATTCTAGAGATATTGCCGATTGCAACTTTTAAAATTGACTCACTGTATATTATTTTATTTATAATTTATTGTAACCGCAAAACAATTAAAAATTACCTTTTAAAAAGTCTAACTGCAGGTGAAGCGTTTTTTCTACAATACTCATATATCAGGATCATGTGAATCTCCTCGTTATCAGTGATCGTTTTGATTAGATTTGCTCAAAGACAATAACATAAAATGATATACAGTAACTATAATTGCAAAAAAATTTAAATTAAATTTTGTTAAAGTCTTATACAAAAATGTAAGATTGGTTGTATAAATCTTTCGTCATCATTTGTAAATAACACTGTATAACAAATCATAATTTTTTAATTAGAAAGTGTCTTGAATTTTTTTTATGTAATTTGCATTTTTTATCAACATGGAGTAAGCAGCACTATCATTTTGTAAAAAACCCGACAACAAAGTAAACCCTTCGATCTGTATTCTCGCTCTCCTCAATTGAAACAGTGTAGCAACCAGTTGAACATAAAACGTTTTCGTCCGTGTTAAGTGGAAAGATAAAGAAAGTTTCGCGTTTTTCTCTTATACTATTTACGTTGTAATTTTGTAAAACTATTTTAGTAATTATCCTCGTCGAAATTAGATTGTAGCCAAAAGCAGCTAATCAAAACTAATCTTTCGATGACAAAGCTCGTGTGGTGGATTCCGGTGATGTTCTCTGCGGACAAAGTAGAGCTTTTATACCCGCAGCTCTAATTCAACCGCAATCCGCTTATGCATCCCTTTGCCGGGGAGATGGACTCGTTCCAAACCCTCCACTTCCTCTACCGTATTAATAATTTTAATCATAATAAATTGCGTCACCTTCAAAAAGAACACACCTAATTAATTCTCTTACCAGTTTGCCGAAAACCAGGATACATTAATGGAGTACTCACCTGAAAATAAACATATCAAATTAAAACATTGTAATATATCTAATTTCTGTAATATAACAATGTTGAATCAACTAGTGCACTAAAACAAAGGTTGAGAACAAAAATTAAATAATAAAACTTTTTAATTATAAATATAGCGGAATAAAATTCACCAACATCCATTTTAAAAATTAATTAACATAAAGTTCATTTGACTTGCTAGCAAGTATGCTTTTTTTCTGATAAACACTGGAGAGTATGAAACAGAAGGGGTGAACGAATGAAGCTTGAGGGCATTTCATACCGGATGTTCCTTTAGTTTTTAATTACAAAAAGAGCTAATGAGTTGAATTTCAACAAGAAAGAAAAAGAACAAATCAACGCTGCATGTGCAAAGGACTTCAATGAACAGGAACAGGAAATTAACATAATTTTTTCGCGTATCTGCCTCTGAGTAACTCTTTAACCCGGCGCTTCCACCATTTTTAAATATTAACAAAAATCAAAATTTAACTGAAATATTTAATAGTTATTTTTAGAACTTAATAAAATATAACATAATTTAGCACTAAATATTTATTTGTAGAATTAAGTTTAATTAATAAATACAAGTCTATATATAAACAAAGTAAACTAAAAGTTTGTGCAAAAAACGCTTCCGACTAATTTTTATCCCGGCGCATCCACCATTTTTTGAAATCAACAAAAATTACGTTTTAAGTGAACTATTTAATACAGTTTGTTGTAGTTATCAGAAAAGTGCCAATACCACAATTTACTTTCAAAATACATCCGGCAACATAGCATAACTTTTAAAATAATATGCCATGACAAATTATAGTCTTTTAAATCTGTAATTTATTGTTTTGCTAAGTCGTAACAAGTGTTATAGTTAACTTCAATTGTTGATCTAACAAAATTTTAACTTTTTGTAGTATTTTGATTTCTTTATATTTACCCGAAATTTTTATAACATTCTTGAGCATGACAAGAACATAACAGAATAACTAGAAAAAATAACAATGTTAAATTTTAGTAAACTTAATTTTGACGAACCTAATTCAAATAGCTTTTTTTTGATTAGTATACAAACTGTATTTATTTGCTAAAATAAAACCTAATTTACTACCAAATAGTTTATTGATTATGTTTATTATTAATGACACTTCTGTAAAATTATGTTCGACTAATACAAGGTAAGTACAAAATGGCGGAAAAGTTTTTTAGTACGTTATAGCGGACTATCAATAGACAAAATAATTTTAAAAAACTTTTGCACTTTTTTCCTAGAAACAGTAGTTATAGAGTTAAGTAGGTACTTTATAAAAAATTAATAACAATTAAACACTGTTAGAAATTAAAGCTAACAGTTACTAGGTAATTTTTAAAATAATTTTGTCGTAATTTACGTTAGACGGTAGAACAAATTATAAAACATTTTGCAATTTGCAAAATTTCGTAAAAATAAAATAAAAAACCTTCAACTTTACATCTTTATATCTAAAGGTATAAATTTTTTTACTATTTTGATAACTGCGAGCTTTTCCGCCATTTTTACCCACCCTGTAGATTAGTGTAAGCCAAAAAATCAACTACTTTTTTTTTAACTTCGGACACTAAAAATTGGTTTCTAAGCATTTTTAAAAAATGTTTTTTTAAGATGAGCTTTTAATTTTAAATGAGGGAAAGACTCCCTCATTGCAGTTTTCCATTTTTTATTTCAGTTCTATATGTTTTTCTATATGGTAAAATGCATACCTTGTTATTGCCCAATTCTACAGAAAATTTGTATTTACATTTTTTGTAGGAAATTAAACGCTCTACAAAAAGTTTTCTTACAATTTTTTTATATCTCTTACCAGTTAGAAGATATCGGAGGTCAATGTTTAAAAATTTAACAAATTTTTTACATCTACATTTTATAACTCAGAGATAAATAAATATTATAAAATGCCTTTGTAGGAAATTAAACTCTCTATAAAAAAGATCTCTTATAGTTAATTGATTATCCTAACGATTAAGAAGATATTCGCATTTTCAAAACCAAAATTTGATACTAAATCGTCTTTTTTTTAAATGGTTGAAGCAATCGATTAACCACAAACGTTTTTTTTTGTAAAGCGTTTAATTTTCTACAATACTATATGTTGCGCCCTTTATAATATTTATTTATCCACGAGTTATAAAATTTAGAAGTAAAAATTTTTTTTTGCTAAATTCTTCAAATTTTGACTTCTGATCTCTTCTAAACGGCAAGAGTTATAAAAAAAATTGTAGAATACTTTTTTAAGAACGTTTAATTTTCTACAAAAAATGTAAATAAATTTTTTTTGTACAATCAAGTAATGACAAGATATGCATTTTACGATATAGAATTGAAAAAAAATATGGAAAACTGCGATGAGGGAATCTTTTCCATTAAAATTAAGAACTCATCTTAAAAAAACATTTTTTAAAAATGCCAAAGAACCAACTTTTCAGTGTCAGAAGTTAAAAAAAATACTTGTTTTTTTGGCCTACCCTACTGTAGATAATAATTAATGCAAAAAATAGACAAAAAATTCGTGCTAAAAATTCAATAAATAGAAACAAAATATTAGCATAATATTGTTGCATATCTGCCTTTGATTAAATTTTATCCCGGCGCATCCACCATTTTTAAATATTAGCAGAAACTAAATTTTAGAAATAAATTTAATATTAATTTTCAAGTCTTGCTGAAATATAACAAAATCTGCCATCAAATAATTTTTTGCTAATAATTACTGTTTGCGACTTTTTTGTAGAATTATGTTTAATTAATAGATAAAAGTCTAAACAGCAAAACAGACTGAAGGTCCGAGCATACAACTACAAAAAAAAAACAAAAAATTAACAATTTTTCTACGATTCTGGCTCGATTAAACGCTGTGTCCCGGCGCATCCACCATTTTTGATAAGAACAAAAATTAAATATTGGATGAAATATTTATTAGTTATTTTTCTAATTTACTGTCAGTTAATTTATTAATATTTACTTTACTATTTATCAATATTTTGTTCAATTATGTTTGACTAACATATAAAAGTCTATGCAACGCGACAAACTAAAATTCTGTATAGGAAACTTCAATGAACAGAAACAAAAAAAAAAATAAAAATTTTCGTATCTGCCTCTAATTAAATTTTAGCCCCATGCGTTTATTATTTAAGTTACGAACAACAGCGATAAAAACTTTAATAATTATTTTTAAAACTTGTTAGAAACAATAATTGCCTCAAAATTATTTATTGTTAATATTTACTATTTAAAACTTTTTGTAAAATTATACTTGATTAATAAATAAAACGCTTTGCAACAAAATAAATTAAAATATTGCAACAAACAAAAATAAAAAAATATAGTATTTTTTTGCGTATTTACTTTTAATTAATTTCTAACCCGGCGCATCCAACATTTTTTAATATTACAAAAATTAAATTTTGGCTGAAATATATTTATTATCTATTTTTAGAATTTTACTAAAATAAAACAAAGCATACCGCTAAATGATTTACTACTAATATTTACTATTTATGACCCTTTTGTAGAATTATATTTGATTAATAGATAAAGTCTATTAATAAATTATTAAATATTGATCTACTGCATTTATTCATTTTTTGTGTAAATCACGCGACACTTTTGTAAAAAAATAAATATTAGGGGACTTAGAAAGATTATTGGAAATAAAGCAGAATTTTTTTTAATAATCTAGGTTGTATTAGAAAATTTTTAAATTTTAGCGTTTCTGTAATAATTATACTTTTAATGCTGTTAGGATTCTTATTGTTTAGTAACTTTAAGTATCATAAAAGCCAAAATTATGCCCAAAACTGAATGTTTATAAAAACATTATATTTGTGCCACAAATTAAAAAAATCATAATGACATTTAGTTAAAATGTAATAGAAAAGTCTTAAAGAGATTTTATTCACGTTCTTTGAAGAAATATAGAGTTTGTTTGCTGCAGTTAAAGTTTTACAACACTGCGAATCTCTTAATGAGTCTTTTTGTAAAACTCATAAAGTATCAGATAACTTTATGGTCATTAGACAAGTTTCAGTCTTTTTATCCTAATTGTACTCACTAAAATTTAATTAGAAAATTTATTATTAAACTAAATGCCAATTTAAGGTAATTTTTAAATAAATAATCATAATTTATTTATTTTCAGGTGATAATAATTTATGAATATTGACCACGCCCTTCAATTTCTATCCTATATTTATGTCCAACCAATAATCAATCACCTGTTATTATTGAAAGGTAATGATTAGAAAATAATTAATTATTAGTAATTGCAATAGGAAAACAAATTAATACAACTAAAAAATCTAGACTTGTTTTAGAAAATAAATTATTTATATTGATTACTTGTTAAAAAAAAAATTTTTACAAATTTATTTAGTGAGGGGTTGTTTAGAGGAGTAAAAGATGAATTCAGTTATTATTAAAATAAGGCTGTTAGTGTCGATATAAAATATTTTTATGACCGTAAAAAACCTGTTGTTGGTGGCAGAATCCCTGGCGCCACATCTGACCGAGATGCTGAACTACGAGCGCCGCGACGGTGGTGTCTGCTACGTGTGCATCGACAGAGGGCAGCTCTATAATATTTCACTGAGAGGATCGATACATCTGGTCACGCCTATTCAAATCATGTGATTAATTGAAAGCCACATGGTTCTAGCCAGTCGAATGTGTTTTATATGGTGAGAAAAAAGAATTCCAAATTGTGCATAATTTTGGATAAATAAGTAATAACAAAAAAAAATTATGTTCCCAGAACTTATTAATTCAAACAAAATATAATCTATAATAGCTATTTAATTAATTTTTAAATTATTAAAAACGTTCATTAATGCAAAATCATACACTAATATCAATATTAATAAACGATTTTAAAGAAATCATTTATTAATGTAAAATAACTTATTAATACCAACAATAATGAATAAATTTTTAGCGAAAATAATGCATTACTTTGGTATTTAAAAAACAAACAATGCGTTTCTAATAAACATCTCAATTATAGTAGTTAGAAGTATGTGTTTTTAGTTTATATTTCCAGTCAATTACTACAATTTTACAAAAAAATAGTATCAGATAACATAATTTTCTAAAATTAGACTTATAAATAATTAAAATGCAATCAACAAAATTAAGAATCAAAGAACAATATGATCTTACTTTAAGAATCCTTTGACATTAATAACAAAACAGCTGTGATGTAAGTATTTAGTTGAAAAATTATAAAAGTAAGAAAAAAACAAACAGAAGATAAAGAAAAATGACGTATACAATTTTTTTACAACTTTCATTCTCTAATAACAACATCGACATACCTTCAACATCAAATATTTTTTATTGGGTGCTTCTGCTAGAAACTGTTGAATATGCTTTCTTTCAAGAATTTTTGATTTTTGCACTTGTAATTTTTTGATTCGTTTTTCAAAAAAGCGATCAACTTGCCATATTGTAAAATATCTGTATTTTCGTGAAGCTTTAATGTCGATTTTAACATGCTGTATTTTGTCCACATTGAAGAGGCTGCGAATCTTTTTTTGGCGTTGAAAAAGTAACCTAACAGGACGTCATCGCTTACCCCACAAACACCATTTTCCTGTTTGCAGTTCTTAAACTAATTCAATTCTTTGTAATAAACGTCCCTGGATTTCTTGGGTAGCAAACTCGATGTGACTTCTTCAACATCTTTCGCAAGTTTTTCTGGAAGAAAACTATTTCTTTTCATTTCCAACAATGTTACAAGTGCCGAAACAGTTTGTTTACAAAACTTTTCTCAAATAATAATCTTGTTGTCGACAACAACATGGCAACCAAATCATAGACTACTACTAATATTTGTAGATATAAAATTTTTCGGTTTTGATGATTTTTTAAGAACTCTTACAAAGAGAGGTGTTGGATAAAACTATGTATTGTACTCATGTCTTAACTGCAAATAGGTCACTTACGAAAAATTAGGCCACTCGAGCAAGCTCTCGTGGTTAAACATTTCTTTCGTGACTTATTTGGCTTATAAGACACTTGTATAATAAATAGCTATTATATCTTACTAGTTTTATTAGATATTTTATAGTGCTAATTAGTTTTTAGGTTATAATTTATTTATCAGTTTAGATAAAACAATTTTTTTGTAGATTTTTATTATTTGTGGTACCTTATATCAGATTAAAATTGTGCTGCGTAATTATAGTTTGATAGAATTTTAAAAATTGTCGGAAAGAGTATTTTAAAAGTTTATAAATTTAAAATAACAAATTACTACTTGTCATTGTTTTATTTTTTTATTAGAATTTTATAAATATTAACTTTAAATACATATACAAATCTTTAGAATCATCAAAATAACTTATAAAACAATATTATAAAACGAAATTGTGTCATTTCTAATAACTATAAGTTTACCTGCAAGGGTGCACCTCAAGGGCCAATTTCTCAAAGGCTCCTTTAATTTAAATGACGTTTAGACTGTAACAACTGTGGATGAATTTTCGATGCATATTGTCATAATGACAATTATAGTCTAAACGTCATTTAAATTGAAAGAGCTTTTAAGTTGATTATGAAATCGGCATAATTTTTAAAATGAAAAATAAACAAAAATATTTAAAAAAAAATGTTTTGTCAGATGTGGGGTTCGAACCCACGCTCTCTTTCGAGAACCAGAGCTTAAATCTGGCGCCTTAGACCGCTCGGCCAACCTGACTTATAAAAAAACATTACAAACTGATAATTTATAGGTCCTGCTAAACAAAAAATTAATAGGAATAGTAGCAAAAAACCTAAAAAAAAACAGATCGTTTTGCCGCAGATTGTTCTAGATAGCAAAAACAAAAACATTTTTGAGAAATTTGTTTATAAATTTTAAATTATAGAATTTTAAAATAAAGTATGTTAAAAACCTAAACGTTTGTTTGTCATTAACTACATATACTTATAAGATACATAAATACTATTTTTTATGGATGACAAAGTGACAAAGCAATATACTTACAATAAGTCTGTTCCAAGAACAGTTCAGAATTGTACCGAGCAAGCGCAGTAGAAATTTCAAATCGCTAAAACAATACTGAACATGTGCAGTCTAATTCTGAGCCGTTCTAAACTAATGTTACAACAAATTTTTAGAGAATCATAACACTGTTATCTACGTAGTAATATGTACACTCTTGATCACTGGAAATGAGACAGGCGGGCGGAATACGTTTGTGCCATAATCGATAATATCACAAAGGAATATTGATTGCTTAGTGTTTTAAATAAAGTAAATGTGCCTCATTTTGTTAAATTCTTAAAATCATAAAAAATGTAGAATAGAACCTTGTTATTTCAAGGTAATGACAAGTGTGTTTGGTTTGATTGTCTCATTTCCAGTAATCTAAAGGGTACATAGTAATAAAATAGAAAAATAGTAATAATTGAAAGTAATTATCTCTACTCTGTAAGTACACATAATATGCAACAAAACAATTTAAATTTAAAATGTTTTATTTTTTTAAGAAAAATGATTGGTGTTAGAAACCGCTTAAACTAGTCATTAAAGACGTCGCAGATGTTACAATACAGGCCGGTTAAGTGCTTGATTATCAATTACCTAAGCACAGATTGCGTAATTGCTCGTCTGGCGATCCTCAGGGATGAAAGCAATCGATTTTACATCGTCCCGCTTATCCTCATCCTATCCCTTAATTAAACACGAACGCGGTACGCCCTCTGCACACTCCTCTATGTACACATATATACATTTTCATGACTAACACATCATCTGCATTGACGTAAACTTGTTGGTTTAGTTAGGCTCAGTAAAGAATTTTTTTCTACCAAAAAGGTCAAGACGTTAATTTTAACAGTTTCTTCAAGCGTTGCCATTTATTAAATAAAAATTTAATAAAACCTCATCGTAAAATTGTTATTACCACAGGCGCGAGAATAATTTCTCGTTTTTATTAAGATACACTCAGTTCTCCTTTCAAATGTTGAGAACAAACGGATGTCGGTGAAACGTTGTTATAGTGCAATTCCTTACAAAGGAGATGGAAAGCAATCAATCAGCAGTTGTCAGAAAAATCCTGAAAGAGCTAAAATTTGATCAGGATCACCGCCACGAACATATAAATAACTTTCAGATTAATTGAGAAATCGCTCTTCACCCTTTGATCTACAATTAAACTGCACTGTGGTTTTATTTGCATAATCTTGCAATAAAAGCCTGAGTTAATTAATGTGCAAGCTTTTGAATCTTTTGATGGCAACATCGCTCATTATAAATCAAAACTCGTACCCAATTACACGTTATAAATCGCTTGCTTACATTCAGAAGGGTTTAAAGCTGTCGACTTAAATGAATCTCGACCATCGGCTCAAATATTCGAGCTCAGCTGCTCAACTCAAAGCGGCATTTCCGTGACCCAACATCGGCCTCCTGACGATTCATCACGGGGATGACCCCCCAAAGGGAAGCCGAGTTGCGATAGGCACGAAAGCAATCTATAAATTAAGTTATTCCGACGGTCTGAAACAATGTCCGATGGCTCAATCACGTGAATGCGTTGACAAAAGCTCCTCTGTGCACAAAAGAGAAAAGAAAAACTAGTTTCTGGGAATTTCTTTGACTCGGAATAGTTTGAAGGAAAAAGTTCGGAATTAAGTGAGGTTCCTCATTCTGATTACTCATAAAATTTACAAACAAGTTAGGAAACACGCTCCTATTGCCATCTCATTGTAAATCATAGCTAACTATAAAACAAACATAAAATTGAATAACGTTGTTATACATATATATCTGCCTTCTTTCAGCTTTAAGTAATGACAGGGACAAAGTTTATAAAGTGAGTCTAAGATAAAACAAAGCTTTAGAATCTTAATAAAATAATACATCCATCCGGATGCGCAGCTAAAAACCTTAAATATTTTCTATTTACTATCTGTAGTTTTAATTTTGTGCTCGTTTGTCCTGCTGATGGCGTTGAGATACCGTTAATTCGGTCGTCCTTGAGTAGGTAATGAACGTGCATGTATCAAGTAAAACTGAAAACCCATTAAAATAGGCTGCAACGCGCGACCGCAACGTTAAATTAGATTAGAATGGCATAATAAATTACCCGGAGCCATGATTCAAGTCACCGGAATAACCTAATCAGTAAACCGCAAGGATGATTACACATTACACTTGATAAATACTGGGCCATTATAATCAGCGCCCGCGATGCAGGACTGCTCTCGCAGGATCCACTTCCTGCTGTTCCTGCCATCGCTGCTACTGATTACTGTTATCGGCCGACGCTGCCGCCGCCGGATTATCATCCTTTTGTTTCTGAAACCTTTTTGATGGTAATAGAAAGGGTAATGGCGGATTATATGAGAACGCTTCGAGAATGCGCTTTATTTTTCCATGTAAAGGTTATTAAGGATTATAGACCCAAGAGATTACGAATTGAATTACTTTTAAAAATAGAGAGTTTTTTCTGTTTTCTTTTTTGTTAGTTTAGTTTACTAATCTAGTCTAATAATCAATATAAACTTTAAACTCGTGCTAAATGATTTCGGGTAGTTTTTTATTGTACCATTTTCAATATTATCTGTTTCAAGTTTTCTTTAGATTTGTCTTGTTATAGAGATTAAGTCTTTAGAACTGGGCGTCCGTAAAGAGACTCTTTACAGCCCACACAAGAAAATTTTAAAAAATTTTGCGGTCAAATCCTATTGAGTGGTTAAAATAACAAAACTGTTATTATTATTTATCAACCCAACGTTATATGTACATGTCGAGGAGATATCTTAATTCTTTTGGATGCAATACAATTCCAGAGTTAACGTAAAAAAGAAAATGTATTCAAACGATAATTCTCCCGAAAAAAATTGCAAAGAGCTAGCCTTTTTGGATATGCCGTAGGATTTAGAGCTTGCACCAAGTGAATATGGTAGGGAAGAAATCTATTGCTTCAATAACTCGGTTAACTGTAGACAAACTAATCCCACTTACTTGTGAAATCATTCTTTGGCTTACATGTAGATTTTCATCAATTTTGTCTTAAGGTATTTTCAAGTCGTTTGAATATGGTGTCAGCAGAGTTCTTCTACTCGGAAAACATTCTCTGTACGCACAATGACATTTCTTTTGCTTTCCCTATATACCAACATCATGTCGGGTTTTTTTATCGTTTGAAAACATTTTCTATTTTATCGATGAGATTTGACAAATAAAATTTTTGAAAACAATGTCATCTACGTTAACTTTGAAATTGTATTGCTGGTTGTATTTTCAGTTTTGCAGGCTCATTATCACTCATAAAACAGCCTGTATAATTAATTATGTTTTCGTTTAATTAATTGTTACACCGCTAATTCCTACTAACAATATGACTAATTTTAAGATTGAGGCTTAAATAACAATTTAAAACACTGAAGAGGAAATAGTGCGAATGAGTCTTTTCATTGTTTATAAAAATTAGATTTGGTCTATTTGTGTTTGTCTGTATGATCCATGTGCCGCCATATTGATAACAAGTGGTGTTTCCTCGCACCTCCGCTTCCGCTTCTTCCTAGCCATTTGCTGTAAGAATGACCGCAATAAATTGATCGCGCGGACAGCCTGGTCTGATGTACCGTCTATTCTAGTGGCGGAATAAATCAGGCGTGCAGTGCAGTCCAGGGACTGTGCGGTGGAAGAAGCAATAAGGTTATCATTTTCCGGTGTTTTACTAAAGAAGACGCATGGTTCGTGTCCCGAGGCTAACTTAAATGAAATTGCACCGACCTGCCCACTCTTATTTCCTTTCGGCTGACTTTTCGCTTCCAAACTGGGTTATTAAATTTTGATATATTCTAGAAGATAAGTTCGAAACGTTTCGTATTTATGTCGTTGAAAATGGCCCAAAGGGAGGGTATGTGCATTCAGAATAGAGGGGGTGATACAGAAATTTGGATATTTGCATATGGATGAGGCTTGTTTAGAGCAGATGGGAGGGCGTGGAATGAAAATAAAAATTATTTTAGAGCTATCACATTTGCATCAACTGACTACATATAAATTGCTTTCAGGGAAAATTGCTGGAACACTGCACACCAAATGCTACTAAACTTAATCTCAACAAAAATTAAAAACAGCAAAAAACTAGCTTGCGACTAGGAAATTGGCGAGGAAATTCTATACCAGGACTAAAAGAAAATTTAAATATAAATATATTTTTATTAAAGGTTTCACAACATTTGCTAACAACTGTTTTATAAAATTATTTTTACTCTAATTATTAATTTTTCTAGTTGTTTCTAGTCAATTTTCGCGTTTTTAAATCAGAAAACACACAAACTCGATATGGTAGTGTTAAAAATAACTTTTTTTTTAATTTGAGGTTTTGCTTAAAGACGGAATGAGATATATTTTTAGTAAAATTCGTAGATTATCTAAAAATTTTACCTCACTGTTGCATTCTAAACACTTTAGACAAATCTCGAGCATATTTTGAAGTGATACTTGACCCAATATTCGATTTATAAATATGTATTCTTATCACTTAGGCTCAAAGATATTTTATATGATTGTTATTAGAAAGTAAATTTAAGCCAGATTTAAGCTCTGGTTCTCGAAAGAGAGCGTGGGTTCAAACCACACCTGACAAACACTATTTCTAAACAAAAATTTATTATCTAATATATTATTTTAGATAATAATATCTAATATATCAGTTATATTACGAAAATCTACTTCCTATCAATAAAAACTGGTCCAATTTTTTAAAACTTTTTTTCAACACTTTTTTAAATATAAAGTGTTTCAAAAAAATATGTTTTTTACTGTCACACAGTTTAAATTTTTTAACTCTACAGTTCTAGTCAGACACAACAGTGCCAGAGAATATTACTGTATATTATTCGACATTGAAAAACTTTAAAATCAGAAAAATCAGGAAAAATAAGTGCTATAAATTTACTTTTTGTAAGCATGTAGTTGCTAAACCTTTAAAAAAAATGTTGCTGTGCCAATTTTTCTTATAAAAATGCAAAGTTTTTTGTCAAAATAAATCAGGAACACTCAATTGTTATCAAAATTGTCTTCTTTTTCACAATCTTAGTAGAGAGTTAGAAGCAGTGAGATAGCACTCAAAATGGTGGTGGTCATAAGTAGGGACACTTTTTGTTTTGGATAATTTGATCATTTTTGACAATATCCAATTTTCGATTTGTTTTACAATTGTATAGGCATCCATGATATATATTTTTATTTAGAAATTGATACTTGATAAGATAACAAACAGAGGTGTGTAAGAACGCCTACTTGATCTTCTATCGACGTTCGTAAGGTGAAAGACAGTTTTGATAACATTTTTCCTTTAACAATTTATTTAAATCAAAATTCGTGCGTTTTTAATATGTACTAATTACATTTTATTTATTTATACCTAATACTACAACATACTTGTAATGGATACTACAAAATAAGAAAAAACTAAGTTTTTTATTAAAATATTATTATTTTAATAAAAAAACACATTAAGTTGTATTGTTTTATTATTCATGATTTAAAGAAATTATTTTTTAAACTTGCTTAAAAAACTGTTATTAGTTTTTCAATATGCATTACTTGAGTTAACCAAACATTTTGTACGTTTGGCGAAAATCAAAAATAATATTCGGTAATGTTTAATTTTTTATTGGAAATTTATAACGTTAATATCATAACAATTAATACAGGAACATTTCTTTTATATAATATTCTAATTCTAAATCAGATTTACACCGGTGTAATTTGAGTTGCTAGGGGCAACGTCGTAACTTTACTCTTTTTATTAGATGGTGTAACTTTGCGCTACTCCGATAGAGTAGCGTAGAGATTTAGAATTCCAGTATTAGACCTCTCGGCATACATGACTTTAAAGGTGCATTACCTACAGCTAAAATATAAAGTATATTATATCTTGAGTTATCACTTATCAGTGATAAGATTATTGTGATAAAAAAAAACATAGAAATTTTTGTTTATTTATTCAGTTATCTAATATAAAATATCAAGTGTTCAAGTAAACAAAACCTTCTAGAGTGCTTTGAAAATAAAAGCAATTTGTAAAGTATTTTGTTAGTGCGATTGGCTGCTGCTGCAGCAGCCACTGACAAAACCGTTAGACTTTGGACTTTGAGGAATCGATAATCCCAACCAAATTATGTCAGCGATATGAAAAATGTCTATGCCAAAAATAGGCTGTAAAATTTCCTTTTTTATTAAAATAAAAACCTTTTAAATTTTGGCAATCTTATGGCTTAATAACAATAATAAATGTTTATAATTCAAACATTTCGTCAAATACCACTACAAAATATGCTCGAGATTAATTTAAAGCGTATTCCGATTGCGATAGTGGTAAAATCTTCAGCGATTTCACGAATTTTATTACAAATACAACTAAACAAAAATATAAATAAACAAAAGCTCTTTTAGAATTTCAAAGTTTTAGCTCTTCATCAGAACAACTTATGGTAGAGCGTTTTGTACTATATAAATAACGGCAGTTGCAACTAGGGTTGCCAACCTTTCGATATCAATATAAAGAACACTGTCAAAAGCGTATCTAGAATTGTTCTTTAGAAAGTGGAGGGAAAGCCGAAAAAAATTGAGTTTGCATTCTTTTTACCATCTTACTAAAGTCTTTAGAACTTTTGTCTTGGGTAGGCTCTTAGACTTTTTTTCACATCCGGCGTTTAAAGCAACTATTTAGGAGCTGAAAGCGATAATTATTCCAAAAACAAATGTTTCTACAAGGATTATAATAAACCAATAAAAACTGTTTCTTTTCTTACTAAATTCTATTGAAAATTTTAAAATATACATTTTTGAAAAACGAAACAAAAATTATTGTAAATTGGCTCTTCTAATCTTAGACTTTTTTTAATATCTTGCTTAAATTTATCAATTTTTAGCGCAATTTTTATATTAAATTAGAAAAAATATAAAAATAAAACCTGTCCCTAAATTCTATGTTTTATGTTCGGTATTTCCGTATATTTTTTTTATAAAAAATTATGTCCTTTTTAATGTTTCAAAGTTTATAAAAGGTAACACGCTCTGAAACGTTAGTGTGATGATACAGAAACAAAATTAAAATTAAAAAAAAAGAGTGCCATAAATAGGACTATTGCAAAATGTCACGTCTATACTCCGACTTTTTTCTGCATATCGCCCAAAAGACCATACAATTTTAAACACATTTTGAGAGCCGAAGTACAACTAATATAAGAAAAATGTTTCTCCAGTGTTTATAAAAAAAGTTAAATTAAAGGCTCGTAAAAAATTGTCTTTTTTGTACTAACAATAAAATATTTTTTTTCATCTGACTTGAAGGACCATAAAATGTATACACTTTAAAAGCCAAAAGCAACCATTACTACAAAAATAAATATTCACTGCAATTTTTATGAAAAAAGAGTACAAACTGTCTTCTCCAGCTCCTAAATTCTATTAAAAACTTTAATATAGAAAACTAAAATAAATTGTTTTAGGTGTTTGAAGCAAAAATTATTGTAATTGCTTCATATTTACTAAGTATATTATCAGTATCCGGCTCGAAGAATTATTCTTTTATTAATCTAGAATTTTTCTTGATTTTTTACTGTTCTTAAATTTTCTTTTTTCTGGTAATCGTTTTTCTTATTCTTATTTTTTTACAAATATTGTTTTTCAAATTCGCCTAAAATTTTGTTCACCCAGCACCTCCCAATTGACGTTTTCAACTTCTTAGCTCTTCGTTTATTGTTTGTTTTAGTTGTTATTTCTTTATCTTTTCTTCCAATTGTTGGTTTTAAGACTTAATTTTTTTGTGTAAACCTAGTATTGTATTTATAGTTCTTTGAGAATTGTCTGAGCTACGTTTTTAAATTTTTTTTTGTACAACATACATATTAATATTTTGAGGTTTATTTAGTCATTAGGTCATTTGTTCTACAAATTTTTATAAAATCTTCTCTTTCGAATTTTTCTAGAATCTACTTTTGATCTTCGTTTTTCACAAGTCATAATTCTTCTTATTGTTCTTTTCTCTCTTAGCATTAAATACCCCATTTAAGTAAGTTTCATAATTCGAGTCTAGATAGAACTTCTGTTTGTTTATACGTATTTAAAATTTATTTTGGTGACTTAAAAAGACGTTTAGGTATTCGATTTATTTTTAAAATCAACCAATTACAAGAGAATATGTCAATTTTCTAACACTTGCTTATTCCTTTTTCTTAAAAAAACCTAAATAAAAAGACAAGTTGTATCCTTTAACTACATGTTAAAGACTAGAAAACAGTTTATAAAATTAAAGAACAATCCTTTGAAATAAAAGACGGTTGGAAACGCTAGTCGCAACGGCAAATTTAAGATTTTAAACCTCCTAAACTTGGTTAAAATTTCAGAAATCTGAATATTTACAATCAAATATGATATTCCGATTGTTCCGGCAAGTTTATAAAGAAGCTCCCAACTTCTTTAATAACCGTTTTAATTAATATTCAATGCAATTTGCTGAACTTTTAATTAAATGTATCTCCGTCTGTAATGAGTTACAAAAAGAACAAAGTAAGACTTTTATCAAATATTTTATAAACCTCTCATCGAAATCACCAATTAAAATCAAACCTTTCAATACTTCACCCTTAAAATACGAACACCTGTGTATCGTGTTTAATTGGAGAAGCTTTTCTATTATTCAACTACCCTTGTGTATGGTGCGATTAATAATATATTTGGGAGTTGGGGAATTGAGTATGATGAATGATCCAGACCTCGACACAACATCAACAGCAGGAAAAATTCGATTGATTGCTGTTTAATCGAAGTGACCTGTTTTCTTGTGATAAAAACAAAGAAAAAACTCGACTATCCCCTATGTAAAATAGTACATTTAGCGCAAGGTGCACCATAACAGTAGAAATCAAGGCACATAAAAGAGCAAACGTTCTCTCCATAGAAGACTATAACGTTTTGTAAAGGTGTCTACCGCTTACAAATGTGCAGGATATAATTCCAAAGGTCGTTACAGTCAAGCCAATGTCTATAATGACGCGTTTCATGGACCGGCAAAGTTTAATGTGCTAAATTTTGTACGCATGAACAACAAAAATCGTATTTAATTGAAGACATGTCGAACTTCCAGAGAAGAAATCTAAAATTTTACGGCTTATCTCATCCTTCCTCGCTTATGCTTGTTTAAAAAAACATTACTAGGTCGTAATTTTTTGTGTAACTCCTTCGAGACTGTTGGAATAATCAGAGGCTATAATGCTGAAAAATACGCAACGTCTAATGACGTGGCGTTCGGTTAACGCTGAAACGGGAGTGATTCCGCGAGTTGATAGCTCCTGAAGGACTCGTCCGCCAGCGTACGCCACTGTAAACTCCGCCATAAAGCCAATTGTGCCTCTGATAATAGCCACAAGTTTTGTTTTTCTCTGTATTAGCATTGCTATCACAATAGTGCAGCAAAAATTGCTACATTGTGATAGATTTAATGGTCGGTTCACATTACTAATTTTATTGATGTTCAAACACGAAAACAGCACGGACATTAATTACAACTTTGTAAACTGTGTCACTAAATACATTGTCTAAACCGTTAAAATTAATATAAAAAGAAAATTTCTACAATTGTTAAAAAATTTACTTTTTTCTATTCTTCGAAGACTTGATAAATTAACCTACGAAATACTTTGTGAAATTTAAAAAAATATATATTATTTTAGTACTTTAATCTACTTTATACGCCCGCAAATCAGGGCGTAATCTTTACCTCTATAGCACTGAATTTTTTAAAGTTGCAACAATAACAAATAAATAACTGTACATTCGTCTAGCGGTCAAATAAATGTCTTCAATTTTGTAAACATCACTTTCTACATTAAATAACAATTATCATAAAAAATTATTATTTATTTCAAAAACTGTTAAATACAACAAACACACGCAGCGTGACACACCTTTTTCTTGAATTTTGGGCTCTTAACTGTTGTAACATTTCTCTAGAATACACGTTTTCCTCAGTTTCCATTTTGAAAAATCGCAAAATCGTAAAACAGAAGATAACAATATATCGTATCCTAGCAACGACAAGAAAGTCAACTATTTAGTTAATTTAAGTTTTTTTCACAGTTTAAAAAAAAGAAAATTATTAATAATATTTTGATTTGAAAAAATAAACGATTCAAAATAAAATAAAACGTTGTATATACAACAAGCGTAATCGTCACTAATAGCTTTCGAAAAATTAAAAGCCTTCCTACGTCGGGCTTTAAACATTTCTTCGTGCCATAATCTCCTTGATTACGCCCTTAATACATAAATAACAATCATTTCCTTAGCATCCATTGAGAAAAGTTTTTATGCAAATTTTTAGACTTTAACCAAAAAACATTTATGACATATAAAATTTTGAAAAAAAGCGTCTTTTTAAGGCTTATCGTGGTTAATTAACTCGTTTTATGTTATGTTAATTTTTGTGTTTAGCCTTATATTGAACATCTAGCTTATTTCTATGTGTAAAAGGCGTCATTATTCCCAATTAAATCTAAATAGGTTACAAAATATTCGGCACATTGTAGCAAGGACGTTTAAACATATAAGAAGAGAGACCGACTGTTTAAATCAAAAAACCCCGAATTTGTACAAATTCACACAGTATAAGGAATCTTCTCGAAAAGTCCACTTAATGGGAAACCAAAATGTTAACTACGGGTGCTTTTACAATTTTAATTTCACAAATATAAAAAGATAAAAATCAACAATGTTAGTATTTCACCGACTACTGATTGTTTAATTTGTAGCGATAAAATTAAATTAAATTAAATTTAACAAATGGTAAAATGAAATAAAATACTCAAATTTTCTATTCAAATAATGCTCCTCCTTCTTCAACACAGATTTCAATACGAGCTCTAAATTCACTGAAACTGCGTCTTATTTCTAAGATTGATAAAAACCTCATTTTATATCCTGTTTTTTAATTGCTCTACATCTTTGTCTAGTGATTCACTGTACACAATTTGTTATAAACAACTCCACAAGCTATAAAATGCTACATCTCCCTATCGAGTTATGTTGAAACTCTGTATTGAGCCACTGGCGAACAACGCCGGCATAATGAGCAGAGCACCCATCGTGCTGGAAAAACATTTCCATTCGGTAGTTTAATTCATCCAGTTTATCAGCTAAAAATTTTATAAGATTTTCAAATATAAATAACGGTTTCAATTTTCATCAAACAAATATAAATCAATAATGTGATTACAACACCGCACACCACACATTAACTTTTTTTAAATATTGTCTGTGACTAAAAATTCTGAAGTCTGAATTTGTCTCACTCCAGTACTGGCAATGCTGAGATGAAACGACTCCGTTAGTTAAAAAGATTGATTCATCGGAAAACATAAATCGTTTACAAAAATTTGAATTTTTTAGAACTTTGTAGGCCATTTTGAAATAAAAATCCAGATGTTTGGCTTCATCAAAATTTTCTAAAGTTTGCCTAAATTGCAGTTTAAATAGTAAAATTTTGTTCTTTTTAAAAATTCTTTGCAAATGTGATTTACTTAACCCAGTTTATATTGCCCTCCTTTTCGATTACAACTTTAAGGTTGCTCTTACGGAATGAACGGCAACAACTGAAGCACCATCGTTTTCATTAAACAACTGCTTCGACTCCTTGATGTTTAAAACCAAGCTTGTTTTAGAAAATTTGGTGACTAAGTTTTTTACACCGGAATTTGAAATATCTTCCGAGTATTTTTGGTTGAATTTTTTGGTAACAACTTGATAGCACTCTTCCCCAGTTTCGTAACATTGAATTAGATAACTTTTTTGTTGTAAAGTCAATATTATAGCATAAATACTGTTTAAATTAGCAAAGATTTAATTTGCAGTTCTACCAACTTGTTAGATTTGTCAGTTGCTGTCAGTGGTATCTTTCAATGAAACCTGCCTACTAAAGTTACTTCTAAAAAGTCCAAATTTTAAAGAAAAATGATATTATCACTTGAACCGATTGAGTTAAATAAAAATATTTTGTGTTTTGGGTCTTTGAGAACGAGCAGGGCAAATCAGCAAGAATGAAATTTTTTGAGAAATCCAAAATAAGAAATTTTTTCCTCTTTAAAGTCATATGAGGACATTCTGTAAATCAATAAAAATTGTTTAAGTGGGTCAAAATATTTTATAGTGTAATAATATTTCTTATTAAATAAATTAAAAAATAAAGAGATTAAAATATTTTGTCTAGGATTGCTTCACAAAACTCTATCCAATTCTGATTGTAGTACGTTGTAGATTTAATGGTCAGTCTAGATTAGTAATTTTATTGATGTCCAAACACGAAAACAGCACTGACATTAATTACAGCTCTGTAAATCGTGTTAGTTAATACATTGTCAGAATTGCTGAAATTAATTCGGAACAAATTTCATTGGTTCTTAAAAAACCGTGATCCACATCTGTTGTAACCCTTTTTCCACGATGATCACGTCCTATTTTATCATCAGCAATCTTTCAGCAACGTGTGGAAAGACCACAATTGTCGTCTAACCCACATTTCAATCGGAATTTTTGCCCGTCGTCCATGATCCTCTCGTAATAACGTCACGGTCGACAAAACTTTAATAAAAAAAGATATATAAAATGGCCATTACGACTCCATTTTTTACATAGGACTATTCTCTGGAAGAGTGTATTAATTTCGCGGGAACTTGGAACACTTATTATTCTCTTTGCATCTCCGTTCCCCTTATTTCCGGTTTCTAATCGAATTTATTCCTGTAATATTTCCCTTGCATGTTATAAACGAACGAAGAGACGGTTTGAATTGCCGCTCCACTTATTCCATTTCGAATTAACAGGCCGGATGGAGCAACTAGTCAGAATTAGGGCAATTTTAGTATTTCGAAAGGCGGCAAAAATGCCATTGTTCAAAATTTTATTTAATGAGGAGGAAGAAAAGATATAAAAGAGATAAAAACAAATTTTACGAAAATAATTAATAAATAAATTAGAGCAACTGTTGCAAGTAACCAATGACACTAATCAAGTATCTTTAATATTTTTGATTAATACGGAAACAGCATCAAAACTATCTTGCATAGACTGATTGAGAAGAATAAGTCATCGCTTCGCACAACTCACAAAAGTAAACCAAGCAACAACGTAAATTATTTAGAGATTCTAAACATTATCTAATAAAATTTCTAAATTAAGAGGTATTATAGAAAAAAAAACCTGAGGCTATTTTCTCTGTTTTGATTAAATTATTGGCAAACTGATTTAGTTTTTTTTTGTTTATTTCACATGTCATGACCCATTTGTTGTGTACATGAAAGAATTGGTATAAGTTTATTTGTATGTCAGTTGATGTGTCCGTTTGTTCCTCTAGTAGCGAATTTTCCGCATCTACTCTTTTATTAAATATTCTTGAGAGAGAAGTAACAGCAACATTATTCGCATCCATTGGCGCTACAAAGGGATAGAGTCGGAAATGTCTGCAGTCGGTGTAGCCAGAATGACGTTTGTCGTGTCATTTTTTAACAAGTTCCGAAGCAAAGCGCCGGCAAAATTGGCAATTTCGTCGAGTCGTTCCGCCAAAGCTCTTTAATACAAAGCAACAAACAGTAGAAAACAATGTGTAAAAATGCACCACAGAGTGTGTACACACTGTTTTATTTGCATTATCCCAATATTCCCGATAGTTTAATAAAAACGGCGTCGCAAAAGTATAAAACCAGCCGCAATGCAGTGCTAGAGTCACAATGTCGGTGCTTATAGATTTCACATTTCCATAACGCCTCGTGTGTATTGGTTTATTATACGTAATTTCACGGTTATATCCTCGTGCGTCCATGTTTTTCATCATAATCCGGGTTTATGCGAGGCGACGGTGAGGCGCTCGCCTTCGGGATTGTCTGCATGCACTCTTCTGAATCCATCATCCAGACGCGTCTTTAGATTATGCAAGTTGAAATTTCTCGAGGGAATAACACCGACTTTCCCTACGTCAATGTCGGATTTGTTACGGTTTGTAAATACAACACTTTGATGCTGCAACGAATTGCTCTTATCTCATTTCATCTGTGCCGTCTGGTTGAACATTGCTCCAAGTCAACGCAACTTAATACAAGCACCCATGCCAACCTCCTGAGGATTCTATAAATGAAACCATCCACCAAATGCACACAATAACCCTTTCTAGGATTACAACAGGGCCATCTAGACATTTCGTTTTATATAGAAACTGCTGGGAATTGCAACTACCAGAGATACTATACGAAAGTATTTCTCATTTGCAATTGCAAGAATATCTATTTATTGCTATTTCTGTTTTACAAAAACCATTAAAATAGTTAACTCTTAAAGCAAAGTTATTATAATTTATACTGATTTATTTTATTAGTAAGATAACAGACATTGTAATAAAAGTGCTCATCAACAAATCAACAACAAATCCAAACGCTTCAGCTAACAGATTTGCTCATTTGCTAAAACATTTGTAAGACTGTTTAAAAATGTGTTATAAGAAATTAAAGGCTCACCAAATTTGATGAACGTTTATGCAACCAAGTATTAGACTATAATGTTTATTACATTACTATGAACATAATAACCTCCATGTCGTCATACAAATAAATAGATGACAAAATAAGCTCTAATTTAAACAGTCGTGTGACGCAATTATGGTAGGGCTAACCGAGACAGTTTTCGAAACCTCCTGCATTAAAAAAACTAGTAAAACAATAATTACTTTGTATCAACAAGTGCAAAAATTTTTAAAAATTTTGGATCAAAAATTAACCTACAGCCCGCATTTTCCCCAAAAAGAATATAACAAATTAAGCGATTAGGTTTAAGTTTACTTTTAGATTTTGGTTCTTTTTTCAAATTAGCAGCAGTTTAGAAAATTTTGTAGACAAATTGTAAATAGTTAAGTATTTTACCGTTAGCCAATCCTATGTAGCTTGAACATTCATAAGAGGAAAAATTATGCAAAATTAGGACACAAAAGACATAGGTAGAGAAAACAAAACGGCTACTACTAGGCCTATTGCTAAAAGACGCAGAACCGTATCTGAACCCCCTATCCACGTTCATCTTGAGCTGCCAGGGTCAGATCTTTTGTTGTCCACACAGCGGTGAGGCTCAAATCTTTTGTGTTCAATAAAGCGATAACGTTCAGTTGTTTTAGGATTTAAAACAGTATGATGCGATGGTAAAATGCTCTTAATGTCTTCTACAAGCTCTTAGAAATGATTTAAATTTCTTTGTTACAATAATTCTGGATTGAAAGATATTTTAATAGAGAGATAAGTCTAGATTACATTTTTCTATGTGGTTGTTAGTGAAGTAAATGATCTAATTTAATTTAGAAAGCACCCGATTCCATAATATGGTTAAATTAAATTAAGATTGCACTGCAGTAATAAGAGCTTCAGATACAGTGTAATAACACTCGGTTGCATGTAATTGTATAGCAAAGTAGGTTGAGGAGACGACGCTGGAGCCGCAGGTTGGCATCGCGACGCCCTCCAAACATTTGCATGTTAATTACATGTGCCAGTTTACGGGAAAATGGAAGCGTCTTTATCTGACCAACATCTGTCTTGATAAAAACGAATTTTGGATGCGGATAGAAGAATAATTGCTTTGAGGAAAATGCTTGATTAAATGTCAACGACGAAACGAGAAAATTAAAACAAACAAATAATAATTTAATTAGTTGAATTAACTAAAGTTTAGAAATGAATCAGTATAGACAGTTAATAAAAACTGAAAACTTGTCACAAAGCTATCATCTCTTCAAGTTAATTGTGCAAGATGGAGCCACTATTTTTTAAATTTATTATAGTAATACACAATTTTAATCTAAAGCGCTATAACTGTGGATATTATGAGAAATAATCTAAACACAAAAATCAGACAAAAATTAAAATTATTTTAAATTGTGTATTATTAGTTGCCTTTAATAAATCCAAAAATTAGTGGTTCCATCATTTACATTTAACTTGAAAGGAAAGAAGTTTTCAGTTTCTATCAGCTGTCCATTCTGATTTATTTCTCTACTGTGTTTTAACTTTTTGTATTATGTTAATTATTGTAAAACTAAAAACTACAAAGTTGTAGTTTTCAACTTTAATAACCTTGCAGGAACTGTGACAATCCCGGATTAAATCAGAGCTCCAACTTTGTCCAATAAATTCAGTACGTGCAGCAATAAGGAAATATTACCGCCATACATATTACTATATTTTCTGAAGGCAATACATTGTTATCTCCGGAAGACTGTACCAATTGAGACAAGTCTCGCCAACAAAGAGCCGTAAAATCTTGAAGGGGGAAAAAATCTATCAAGTTTGTCTCGCAACTTAAGTTAGTAACGAAGCGTTTGACCTATTAGAATCGCTAACCTTTTGCTAACCTTTTAATCGTGTTAAAAAATAAGGAAACGTAGATTAGCTATTTCTAGTACATGGAAGTTGAAGTAATAACAAGAGGAATTAGTTTTGTTGAGAGGAGAACAATGAAACGATCCGCGTTTTATACGATCCATCGCTTTAGAACAATGAGAGGAAGGAAAGTGGCGATGGCAGCTTCATCTACGAAAACAGACAACTGCTAAACCTTCTATTGTGGACGTAATGAAGACTGATGATAGTAACATGGAGAGACAATAATGCGAAATTCCGATTGGAATGTTTTGCATATTTCGGGAAATTAGGTTCGAATATTGGTAATGTAATTGCGAAGCGCGTAATACAATTAGACGATCAAACGAAGTTCGGAGTGAAGTTCGATCGTAATTGCATTAAGATTCCGTTTGGGATAATTGCATCCCGTTCGTTATTTTATTATAGTCTTTAATTCAAAAATTTTTTTTGTTTTTAGCTATCGAAATTAACAGCATAAGTGGTTGTTCTGTCGAGTGATAGGGTGCATAGATAAAGTTATTCTTCGAGAAGTAAACCTGAAAGGTCAACCAAGATAATTCTAGATTAAAATAAAAAAGCCTAAGCTACCCAAAAAATAAAAATAGAAAGAGAGAAAACGAAAAAGTCTAATTTTGTTCATAAGTAAGAAAACAGGAAAAGCACTACTGAGAGTAAAAAAAGAAGAATCAGAAATGAAAAAACTAAAACACATGATGAGTCAACTTTTAAAAGAAATTGGAAAAGAAAGCCATAGATGTTAAGAAACACTTAATAAAACTGTAAAAAAAAATAAATAAAAATTATGATAAGTCCTAGAAAATAAATTTAAAAGAAATAGTAAAACTATAAAAAACAAATCTATAGGGATATTGTAAAAAAAATTTGTAACTACTCTAACAGCAGAAAAAGAAGGTGAAAACTATAAAGTATAATACAGTAAAAAAAACGAGCTAGTAAATACAACAATTATGAAAAGAAATTAACAGAAAAAAATACTTAATAGATGAAGCAGATCGAAATTATAAGAAGAATAAAAAAATTGTTTTAGCAGCTAAAATAAAAAAACAGTGTCAAAAATGTAAGGTTTTTCCACAGAACCTAAAAAAATAAAAGAAAAAAAAGAAAAAAAAAACAACCATAAATTTTAAAACAGAGCAAAAAAAATTGTTAACAAATATAAAAATATTTTTTAACTGTTTTTAAGTATTTTTAACTGTTGCAAAATAGCAGATTCCAAAATATTGGATTAATAAATCAAAATTCTAGCGCATATGAAAAAACCAAAACGATGTAATGAAATATAACTTATAACAATGAAAAAGTTACTAAACGACACAAAATGACTTAAAAATATAAAGTTTTTGGGACGGAATAGATCAACAAGTAAAATGCTTAAAAATATGGAAAAAAACAACAGAATTTATAATTTTGATAAACAAGATATGAAAAAGTAAGATAATATCAAAAGATTAGAAAGTCAAACTTGTTCCACTTATATGTATATAAAAAAGACAAAAATAAATGTATTAATTACCGTGGAATAACATTGACACTAAAAACCCTAAATAACTTTTTTTGAAGAGACACAAAAGGAATACAGAAAAAACAAAAGTACTCAAGATCATACATTTGCAGTAAAACAAATATTAGATATAAGGATTATAAATAAAAAAATTGTCGTTTTTACTTTTTTCTAGGTAGAAAAAGCTTGTATCAAATGTGTTAACAAAATGGACCATTTTAAAAATGCAACGAATCAACACCAAAATTATAACTGTAGTTCACTGCTTGTACAAAAAATGCACAAACATAAAATTAGAAAAGTTTAAGACGACTGATAAACTTATACAAAAAGAAAGTTTAGATTCTTAACTCTTCATTACTTTTCAGCTAAAAAAATAAAAAATGTTCCAGTGCATCCACATATTTAATTGTAAAATATAAGAATCTGAAAATGGTCAAAATCTCAAAAAAGACATTTGCTAATGACTTCGTTTTAATTAAAAAAAATACCATAGGTCTGGAAAATAACATAACACATTAATACAAGAGGTTAAAAGCAAATGGAATAAATATAAACCTAGTCAATATTAAAATCTTGAAAATCGGCAAAAAAGCATATTGTGAAAATATGTATACAAAAAAAATCGTTCCCTTTTTGTTGAAATCTAATGACCACCCAAATCAAATTTTTTTTATATTAATCGGTAGCTCTTGAAATAAGGAGCAATTGGTATCACTGCGTCAACTTTGTATTTCTTTAAATTTAATAAAGTAGCTGAAATGAAAAATTTTTTAAGTCGGTACATTAAGTCGGATTAAGTCGGTACATGGACCTCAGTTCAGAAACCGGCTACGTAGAAATTTCTTGGTATTTACATTTTTTTTCACAATATTATCTAAAATTTTCCAAACCATAATGCACCCTCTCATGGCGTTAAGCCTATTGTTAAAAGTACGATATTATTAAGGTCCAAACCAAGCATTGATGATTTATAGACTTCCAAACATTCCTACCTCTCAATTTGTCCGACCTCACTGGCTCTCACTCTTACCAATGCATTTTGTATTGCAGTTTTTAATTTTTTAAGCTTCAATAGGGACTTTATTTGATAACCTACAAAATTGGCGCAATAATACTGATGGCTCCTTATTTTAAGAGCTATCGATTGATTTAAAAAGATCTCGATTTGAGTGGTCATTAGATTTCCATAAGGTGGGAGCGATCTCCTTTGAGATAATTTTTCTTTTCAGGATTTAAGTCTTGCTACAGAACGATAGAAGACGAAGATGAAATAAACAGCAAAGCAGTCAGTTTTTTTATTTTGACTACTAGTAAATAATAATTCTTACCTTTACATCTGTTATGTCATATCTATTTTGTTTTTCACTTATCATAAAGTGAATTAATAATTTTTCTCATATTAACTATCTCTCTTGTAAAGAGATGTTTGTTGTTATGTTGGTAGAAGGTGTTTGTTATAATTGTACATATTTTGTATTAAACAAAATTTTTCGTTTTTTTCTTATTGTTGTTTCTACAATTTTTTTATTAAATCTCTAACACAGTTTTATAGCTGTAAATCGCTAGTCTTAGAAAGGTATAAAGTAAAATACAAGCAACAAAAATAAAGTACCTACGAAAAAATTAAGAAGAAAAAACAGATTAGAAAATACAATAAGAACAAATTTGAAAATAAACACGGTTTTTACAGAAAAAAATACGAGAAAAGTAAAAGAAATATGACAAGCAAAATTGCAAAAAACAGAAAAACTAAAACAAACTTAGGACAAAGTAATTAAGAAAAGTTTATGCAAAAAGCAAACTTCAAAACATGAGGCAAAATACAGGGTGCGGCATCATAACTTCCTTTTTATAAAACGCAATAAAACCCATTTTACGAAACAGATTTTTTTATTTTTTGTTTACAATGTAAGTGTAATATCTAAAGTTTTGTTTTACACAGTTTTAAAAATCATATCAGGTAAGTGACGCCCCCCATTATCCATACACCGAATAAAATGATTTCTGGCGTTTGCCATAACTCTTACCAGCATATCAGCGGGTATGTTGGCAATTTCTGTCCGGATGATGGTCTTGTAGGGTCCTTGGGCGGTTGACATAAACGCGAGATTTTAAAAAAACCCACAAAAAAAATCGCAGGCTTTCAAATCAGGGAAGCGGGCTGGCCACTCCAAATCACTCCTTATTGAGATAATGCGCTTCGAGAAGTGTTCCTTCAAAACAGCCATCGTTGCCCTTGAAGTGTGAGCCGTTGCTCCGTCCTGTTGAAACCAATTGTCCCGCAAATTCAGTTCATCAAGTCGTTGAAAAAAAAAATTGCTCTAGCATGTTCACATACTGTCACTGTCACTGTGACTTAATTTTTTACAAAAAACCACGGACCAATAATCCCTGCTGAGAAAATTGCACACCACACTGTGACTTTACGTAAATGCAAAAGCCATTGATGCAATTCTCGGAGATTGGTATCAGCCCAGTAACGCATGTTCTGTCTGTTTATGCATCCATTTAAGTTAAAATGGGCTTGGCCGCTGAAAAAAACAATGGCGTCCTCTGGAACGGTTTCGAAATGCGACTGACGTAGAAGAAGATAAAACTTTAAAGCCACGCCTTGCAAATAGGATTACTCCCACCACGCTAAGATTCTCTACCGCCTAAATGGCGCGCATTTCAAAAAAGGAAGTTATGCTGCCGCAGCCTGTATATATCAAAAAACCAAAAACATGGACCTATTTTGGACATATGTTATTAAATTAATTATTCTAAAAGTAGTATATACCACACACCATTCAATTGGTATTACGTAGTATAATAATACGAGTGTATACAGGGCGTTACTAAAGTAATGTTAGAAACAAATCTTTATAGTTTTTATGATGTACACTGTAGAACTTAAAAAAGATGTTTTTAAGCGGGATACAATGTATTATAACACTCTTTTGATTGAAATAAATGCAAAAATTTTTTCTGGTGATAGTCCTAGTTTTAATACTAAAGTCAGTTAAACAAAGTGTTTTTGAAAAACTTTATAAATTTTAACAGGTGGCCTTTGTTAAAAAGACTCTAAATATTTAGATTTGTCCTTTGAAATGTTACTGGTTTTTGAGATATACGCTGTAGAATTTTTTTTGCAAAAATGGTATCACAACACTGTTTTTCAGCAAAAACATCTACATCCTTTTTCTCAAAATCTATAAACATTTTGTATAAGACAAATTTGATTTTATAGCATTCTTTCAACAAGAGATATCACCTCTTAAAATTTCTAACATTACTTTAAAACGCCTGTATATAAAATATGCAAATGTTATATTTTAGTTGGAATATTGGTTATGTAATTGTAAAATGCATAATACAGTTAGGTGATTAAACAAAGTAAAGTCCGATGGTAATTACATTAAAATTCTGTTTAGAATAATTACATCTCGTTCGTTATTTTATTATAGTCTTTAATTTAAGAAAAATTTGTACAAGAGCAGATTTTTATTTTCAGCTATTAGAATTCCGAGTCATGCTTCGTAACAATAGAGGTTCTGGACGTATTCCTCTATTTAAAAACGCAAACTTTTCACATTGGCTTAATCTGAAACTAGAGAAAAACACAAATTTATGTATATCTAAAGCAGAGCCTGCATGCAAATGTCATTTTGTTTGCTTAAAGATAGAGGCATTACAGCCGGTACAAGCGAGACGTAATAATAATCCAAGTTTTGCTGTAGAAAAATACCGAAAGAGAAGTAATAACAATGACAGTAAATTTTTACTAGCTTGCTTTAAGAAACGAGTCGTTTCCATTCAAGAAAACGTACACAAAACACTAAGGTACGTCTTTATCCATTTCACTTCCGATCGAGTTAGAAGTGAATGCTTAAACTTGGCAAAGTTCCTTCCACGTAACTTGCATTCTTACATCATGCTTTATTAAGTCAGCTACCTGAACCAACAATTCCAATCATATAAAACCTCAGCTTTTTATGAAATTAGTGCGAGTGAGAAGAGATGAGCTTCAATCAAGTCTTGTAACCGAGCCAAAAGAATTTTTTTTATCGATTGGTCAACCTTCTATTTCCACGAAAAACTTGCCGTACTCATTTTATTAGCCAGAAGCAGATTCTGTTTTATACACATACACAAAGAATAATTTCCTTTGAGCCTGTTTTAGGACGATAATGAAACTAATAAATTTTTTCAGGCTGCGCACAAACGCAATCAGCATCGTACGCTTGAGGGTGCGGACGAGAGCAATAAAACCTTTACTGTAGTAGGCATAAACCGGGTTTAATTTAGGGGTTTATTCAATTATACAGATTTCTAGTATGCTCCGCATTACACTATAGGGGTAGTCAATGAAAGCAGAACGGCAAGTTTTCTTCTAATAGGGGTTAATATTGGACTTTTATTGTGACCTTTCGTAAAATGAGGCTTTAAGCGGTGTTAGTGAGCTATCAGACCTGGTTTATTTCCAAAAATTGTTGCCTCTAAAACCACTATTAGAAACAGTTTTGATTTCAAACAACAATAATATAAAAATTAGAAATAACATTCTACTATTATTAACAAAACAATAATTATTTGATTAATTAGGCAATAAAAAATCTAACATAATAGACTAATTTCAAGTTGAAATACTACCGGTATTATCTCAACTTGAAATTAGCCTATTAATGCAATGACTGACTGCCTAGCAAGACTTTAAATCTGCGTTGTTCTCGTTTTATTAAAACAGCAAACTTTTCCAAAAAAAAAGAGAAAAACTGTAATATCGGCGAAAAAATTATATGTGTAATAAACTATTTAACCGCTAAAATATTTTGAACGGATCTTAATTGTCTGCTTTACTGCTTAGCCCATAAACATGCCGAAATATTGCTTAATCAATAAATGTGATAGTTAGATCGCTTAAATTTTCACTAAAATGTAGTGTTTACTGATGTTGATTGACAAAAAATATTAATTTAAATTTGTAATTAAATCACTCTAAAAATAAAATAAAAATTTAAACTAATTTTAACATTTCAGTGGCAGTTTTACAAAATCTGTAGTTAGGGCCTAGCAACAACAGGCATTTTTTAAAAGCGCAATCAACGTATAGACATTTGATTTTTGTCTTTCATAAAAAAAAATATAAGAAATTTTGTCTCCAGTTTCAAAAATTAGCCTTAATTAGAAAAAAGTAGCTTTAAGTTACTAGAAACTAGAAAATAATAATACTATTTTTTCTACTAATTTAAAGCCTTATAAAAAATATTCCCTGCAATTTTTAAAATGTACCAATTTCGTTGCCAGCTTTTAAGGTTAGTAAAATGTTGCCTTCGGCTCTCAAAATTAATAAAATGTTATTCTTAGCTTTTAAAATTATTAGATTCATGTTGTCTTTGTCTTTACTGAATTACATCTATTGCCTAAACTTTTAAAATTAGTAAAATACTGTCTTAAAATTTTAAAAAGAGTAAAATGTCTTTTTTTGAATTTACCAATTTAAAAAATTTGTTAAAAATAGTACGTTTAGCTTCTGAAATAAGTAAGATGTTGCTATTAAAAAAAATTTAGTATATATAATTAAAACTCTATGAAAAATGTCGCTTTTACATTTCAAAATTGTTAATAAGTACTTTCAAGTTTTTAAAATTAATAACATTTATTAATTAAAAAATTATTATTACGGGAAAGTGAATAAGGCAGATAAACTATTTTATAAAGCCGACGTTTCAAATCTTTATTGAATTCTTCATCAGGGCTGGAATTGATTTAATTTAGGGTTACGAAATACATTTATTAATATTTTGTCTCTCTTGCTTCTCAAAATTGTAAAACTTTGTTTGTAAAAATTTAGATTGCAAAATTATAAAGACAATGTTGCCTATATTTTTATTAAAAATAATCCTTTTTACTTTTAAAATTGGTAAAACATTAACTTTGGCTTTCAAAATTGTAATAAAATATCGTCATTGCCTTTATTGATTTAAAAATTAACAAGAAATACTAACTTCGGCTTCTGCAATTAGTAAAAATCAAAATTTTAAATTTGTTACAAAATTAGTAAAAAAAAGTTGTTGATTTTAAAAATTAGTAAAACATCAAAATAATAAGAATAAAATTGTATTTGCTTGTATTGATTTAAAAATTAATAGAAAATATTGTCTTCGGCTTCTAAAATTAGAATAATTATGTTTTAGAATGCCAAAATTTACAAAATGTCATTTTCGGTTTACAAAATAATTAGAAAAAATAGCGACTTTGGCTTCAAAAATTGTTAAAACATTGCCTCTGCTTTTCAAAATTTAAATTTTTTTGCTTTTAGCTACCAACGTTATTTAAACATTGATTTTGTTTTTAAAAATTATAAAAACAATACCGCCTTTGTCTTAATTAATTTCAAATAAAAAATAAATTTTGTTTTTGACTTCTAAAATTAGTGATATTACTTTACCGGATTTTAAAATTAGTATCTTGCCTACACAGCGCTCAATTAGAATTAGTTTTTGATTTGCAAAATTGTTAAATTTTCATTTTAAGTTTTAAAAATTTGTAAAATGTTGATGTGCAGTTCTAGATATAGTAAAATATTAATAATATTACAAATATTTCAAAAATTATAATTGCTGTTATTTATTTAAAAATTACTAAAAAACTTTGCTTTTAATTCAGAATTGATAAAATGTAGCAACTGGTTTTTACATTTAGAAAAAAGTAAGCCTTAGGCCTCAAAAATTACCAAAATATTGCCTCAAACTTTAAAAATGAGTGAAATATCTTGGTTTTTAAAATTATAACAAGAATAATTAATGCTTATTAATTTACAAATTTATCAAGCTTTGTCTTTGTCGTAAAACTGCAAAATAATAAACAAGAATATCTAACAATAATATTAATGATCATAATAACTTTATTAATAATAAAAATTGATTATGAACATTTTAAGAATTTTTGAGAAAATTTTTTTGAGATTTCCGAAAGATTTCCTGGTGTCACAAAAATTTATACATTTTTTAAGACGGGTCCGCTTCTCAAAATCGGTTTTTACAGCTGAAAAACATTCTTTTTAGCTTCCAAAATTGTTAACATATTGCTTCTAATTTTTAAAATTAGTAAAATGTTGCTTCTAGGTCTTTGAATTAGTAAAAAAAAATTAACATATGCAATTAAAAAGAAAATATGTATATTTAGTAATTTAAAAAATAGTAAGAAATATTGCCTTTAGCTGCTAAAGTTAGTAAAATCATATATCTGAATTTTCGGCCTTGTAAATTAGTAAAATATTAAAATCATAGGAATAATATTGCTTCTGTTTTCATTGATTTAAAAATTAACACAAAATATTGTCTTCGACTTCTAGGTTTCAATAATTATGTTTCAGGATTTCAAAATTTATAAAATGTCGCTTCCGACTTACATAGTAATTAAAAAAACTAACAGTTAAAATTTGTTAAAATATTGCCTCTAGTTTTCAAAATTAGGAAGATTTTGCCTCTGGCTTCTAATATTAGTAAAACAATAATTTTGTTTTTTTAAACTAAAAGAACAACAGCATAGCCTTCGGTCATAAAATTAGTAGAATCAATATTCCAAAGTTAGCAAAATGTCAACTTAGACTTCAAAAATTATTTTTGGTTTTTGAAGTTACAATAAGTGTTCTTCTGTTTTTGTGAATTTAAAACTGAGAGTGCTCTACGATTCTTAAAATTAAAAAATAGTAAAATTAATATTCCATTAACATTCCAAAAAAGTTTTTGGTGTCTTAAAGTAACACTTAAACCACTAGCCTCTTTTAGAGCTAATTAAATTAAAACGGTTTTAATTTTTTTTTAAATAGCAATTTTTGTGAAAGCTCAGAGGGAATAACAATTTGTCTCATAACTAATTGTATTATCAATTTCAATGTTTCTAAGTAATTCTCTAGTTTTATATTACGCAATATTTTTTTGTTCAACTGATCTCCTAGTTTTGGTTTTATCGAGTCGAATTGTTTTTGTAGTTGAGCTTTTCTCCGGTCTCGTGCAACTCACTCGGTTTGTACTTTATTTGAAAATAGTGTCTGGGCGTATAATAGTGGAATAAACGCGAAACATTTGTCATTCTATGGCTTTCCAATGACGGTTTAGTTATCTATTTCTGTAGAAGACAACGTTGGTATTTTGTTTGGAACATTTCCAATTTGTATATCTTACTATCGAAACGTTTAACTGCATATAGCTATTTTAGAGTACAATCCCCATAAATATTCAGCTTATGGAAATTTGATATAATAATATTCAAAGTGTTTAAGATACTTCTCGTTACTGTTGCATTAACCTGAATATTTCAAAAGCCTGCTCTAAATACGTCAATATGACAAGTGAACGAGTTATTTTAGTTAAAAGCACTAGACTTTTTACTTCTTTTAATTAGAGTTGGGTTTGTTTTAATTAAAATTACTTTTGAGACCATATAGTCGCGTGTTTCGCTACTAATTCGATATTTTTCTAATTCCATTTTGTCCTGAATTTATTTTCACTTGACTCGTAACAATGGAAATAACGAGGGAGTGTTGGTAGATTGTATTTGGTTAATTGACAGTTTTGGAATAGTGTTGAATAGTGCATTGTGTAAATTTTTAATGGACGGATATTTAATGCAGTTGTCAGCAGTGGCCAAATCAATATTAGGCGTGTCAAAAATATTTCGTGGATTAAACTCACGAAAATACAATGAACAGGAACAATGACAAGCGTCGCGACGCCGACTCAGACGCCAGACGTGAGTTTATGGCCAGAGCATTAAACTCGAGCTTGCATTTTTGGTACTTAATTTAGATAGTCTTAAAATCAAAATTTGGACCATCCACCTTCGATATAAACACATCTTCATCAAAGTTCTTCACACGTCGAGGTGCCTGCGTCCGTATCCTCCACCGTGAATAATAACGAGGTTCTCTACAATGGAGATGACTACATAGACAGGGTTGGATCAGACCTAGTAAACCAGGCCTAAAAAAATTTTTATGCAGACTGTTTTTAATATATTGAAAAACAAATTGTATCACGACGTTATAAAAATTATAATTATAAAATAAAACAGTAAATTTTCACTATAATTAAACAATTTTTATTAGAAATGTGTTAAAATTAATTGTCAAATATAATTTCGGTCAAATGGCGTTATTGCAGACATGATAACAACAAAATTACGATTTAGTTGCCATTTGCCATCCGGCCTAGAACGTTATTTTTCAATAAAGCTCTAAAACATTATTTTTCTTCAAATGTACGTAAATATAGTTTTAATATTGTCATATAATATTCCAATCAAACATTAATATAATTATATTTTTGTATTTAAAAAAAAATTAGAAAAATGCAAATGTCCGCCTGTTATATCAAACTCTGTTCGTGGATATATCAAACTGAAATTTGCCACCAAGGTGTAACAACCGAAAAAAATTCTTGTCGAAAAATTGTCCTTTACCCTACTCCCAATTTTGAAAAGATAATTTCACGTGTCAAGCATTGTTTAAATGTGTCATTCAGTAAATCCGGGCAATTTTCAAAGAAAAGCCGGAAGCAGAGTGCATGAAAAAGAATTTCGTTATCGTCAGTTTCCAGCAAAGTTTGGTCGGCAGAAGAGGAGGTGTGTTGAGTGGGAAAATGTCGGGATAATTTGCTCTTCTCTGAAATTCAGCAAGAACTCTGCCAAAGTCTCGTTTGTTTTCTCTTTCATACATTCCGGCCTGTCACCGCACTCGAGGGCTTTGATAACGTAATTTAAGGTGACGCTGAACTCGCGACCGGGAATTCGTTACACAAGTTTTATCGAGAGGAGACGAGGGTGAAAAATTCATGCACAACTGCGCGAGTTAGGTGGATAGAGACTGATAGAGGCTAGGGTGAACGAATTATTTATTTCGAAGCGAACTTTGTCATTATATATCGTTTAATACGACCGGTGGACACCAGAAATTGGCATATGGCGTGACTGGACAATATTAGAAGACTCAGAGAATTTTGTGTCCCCAAGTGGACAAACTGTCGCTGGTATTATGAAATTTTCACTGGGAGCGAAGCGACAGAAATTCAATGTAATATGTTTGCAATTGCAATTTGCATCTGTTAAGCTCGAGCTGTCACAGCGGCAAGCGTTGTGTCAGCACAGGCAAGCTTCACCAAACCTAAAAGCAGCATCCATCATGTACAAGTGGTGTCCGTACTTATTCAACACTTTTGACGCCGAATTTTTTTTGCCAATTTGTTTGACGATCGACTTTCCCATTAGATCGGTCGAAAAATATATCAGGGCAAGTCTTGAACGCTTGAAAGGTTATACGTATTCGTGCTTTCCGGATTCATAGGGGTGGTTGTAGGTGTCAGAGACAGATGACTATGAACCCCAATGACGTGGACGGAGAACTAACGTTTTTTTTCATGAGAGGGAAAATTGAAGCTTGTGAAATTATAAAGTAAAAATGTTACTAGTTTAAAAAAAAATAATTAAATAATTTTGTACTCAATTAGATTATTTAGAACAGCAGTATTGTATTTTTTTTTTAGATGTTACTAGTCTGTATGGCACAGCTATGCTTGGTGTCCACCGCGTGCTGTTAGTCTCGCCTTCTCCGTGTGAATATTAATCAACGGTTTAGACCTACATATTTGACAATTTATTGTGATGAGTCCAAAAAGCAATCACAACAATCTCATGCATAATTCTGGTTTGAGCTATTAGCATACTCTTAACGACCCTTCAGGCGCCCGGCGTTTATATAATCCGAGTTATTCTTTTTTCATATAAAAATTTTTGTAAAAATAATTGAAATCAGAATCATAAAATCTCTACTTAACGTTTGTCTGTGTAAAATAGGAATAGGGTCAACTCGTTGAGAGGTTCTTAATGTTCTGTTGATGGCCATGTCTGTCCCGCTTTACTCATCCAATCCAATATACATTCGAATTTTCATTCACTGGGGAGGAATTTAAATTGCCAGCGGTCAGCATTCGGTCGAATATTCGTTCGACAGAATATTGGTAGTTCTCTTTGTTCAATTTGTGAGGTCAGCTGAAGTTAATCAAGCTGCCTGCAAAAACTCACATTTCGATCATGTAAATTATCATGTAATAACACATGTTTTAAGGGTAAATGAAAACATAAATTTGAAATTCTTTCAGGTCAAACTGAGTTTTGCTACAATTGCTAAAATTCAAAACCGGAATAGCGTGAATGGAATGCTATTGAAATGTGTCAAGTGCACATTTTCCTACTAAACAATTCAAACTTGTAATAGCGCCGAAAATTCGTCCGCAATAAAATTAATGAGCTGTTGCCGTTCTGGAAATAAACCACGATGTTTTTTATTGCGACGATTTGTCGAGCTGCAACTTTATTGAAAATCTTTTAAAATAAACATTTTACGGGGGATAGAACGATACATTTACAGCTGAGAAATAACCGTTCACAAAACGACTTTGTACCAAATGCTTACATAGTTAACCTAAAAAGTGTTTTCAAGGATTGCGAAAACAAAAATTTATCTTTTTATTATTTGTATGACACAAGAGTAATAATGTTTCAAAAAATAAAAATTATCAGAAGATTCTAACAGAGATTAAAATAAATCAGGTAAGTAATAGGCGCTTAATAAATCAACAGTTATCGTAAAAACGATTCAAAATCTTACTCAATTTCAAGAAAAGAAAACTTAAAATAAGCTGCAAATCTACTCACTAGTGCTTCAGTTAAAAAACAATCTCACAGATTCTGCTATTCAGAAACAGCAAACCAGAAACCCAAACACGTTCTGTTATAAATATCAAAACTGTGGACTGCTAAAGAAAGCCAAAAAAGCCAAATTCCAGCGACTAGTATATAGATGGCTAGGTAAGCTAGATTGCCACTATAAAAATAGCTTAGAGAAAAGATTACAAACGTGCTTTTTCCTAAAAATCCAATAAAAAAATAGACTCTTGTAAAAAAATGCAAAGTAAAGAAACAGGCAAAATACTAAGTTCCGAATATATACCAGTAGAAGTTATTAAAGTGGTAGCTCAAAAGCAAAAAAAAGAACTTATGCTGGAGGTGCATAATGCATAATAGTGGTAATGCTCAAAAAATCATGAAAAAAAGAGAGAAACCGACAAACTAACGATCCATCTGCTTCTTAAATAAAAAAGCTCTGCGGCTACTTCGAGCAGCTGATTTAGAAAAACTCAAAAAAAAAAAATTAAGAATATAGGAGCTTGAGCACAGGACAGTATGGTAATAATAGAGAGTTACCTATCGGATAGAGTACAAACATAAGAAACGAACAAATCATGCTACTGACGGGCGGAATTCGCAGAGTTTAATTCTAGAACTGATTTTAGAAAACATTCTATACGGAATAGACGGAATAAGTCTTAAAGAACATCCTAGAAGGAATTCTACTCCTAAAGGTTTCAAATATGGCTACACTAATAGTATATACAACAATAACTAAGCAGCAGTAGTCAAAAAACCGTATTCAAGACTTGCAAAGCATAGCTGAAATAACGTCTATTATTATTGGACTACAAATAACAGATAAAAAACTACAGTTATTTTCAGAAAGGATAGGAAACTATTAGCTATTAGCGATAAAACAAAAACCGGATGTGAATATCATCTCTACAGTAAAAAATGCTCAACTAAGACCTAAAAAGGTGGTAAGATACTTGGAAGTTGACATTCAGCAGAAAAAGTCCTTTACATCACACGTGAGGAAAGTAACAGCGAATTTAGAAAAAATGACGGCAATGCTTGGAAGACTAATACCGAACTTCAATGATCCATTAACCTCAAAATGAAAAGTACTTACAACAACAAAATATTGGCAAAAGCTGATAAATGTTCAAAGAAAGCTAATACTTAGAGTATGTTTAGGATATCGTACAATATTAGTATGTAGAAGCTGTCCAGATAATAGCAGAGATCACACTCATTGATCTAGGATTCTAAAAACGAGAAGAGTGAGAGATTAAACACACAACAAATACAAAGCCCGTTAGCACTCTATCACGAAATGGCAAACTTAATGGGACGTAAAGAACAAAAAAAAATAGACCTACCGGCTTAAACCCTATACAAAACAGTAGATAGAGATAAGTTAAAGTACGTAAGTAAAGATACAGATAATTTACTAAATAACCCAAAAACTGTTAGCTAATAATTTTTTTTATTTTTTATTTTATTTATTTTATTTTATTTGATATTATCTCCATAAAATGCAACAAGCGGAGACAGCACAGCGCGCATTCCTCAAGTGCCAGAGATGAGAGAGTATTCGGCATAGGCTGGAACTTCTCGTAAATGAGAGACCACATTGTAAAAGTTATGCTAAAAAACAATAGGAATTGAAAAATAGTGCAAAGCAATGCTAAGAAGATGTTAAAAACCAAAGAGTAAAGAGTACAAAAAATAAAAAATGTAAAAAAAGCTGTTGTCAAAAATCTATAGTCTTTAAAACAGTCCCGAGGCAACAAGTTTGAAAGTGATTATAATTTTAAAAGCTGTTTTGGGAGCAGCAAGCTTAAAAAATTCTTGATTCAACGTACCGTTGCATTTCATTGTGCCCTTATTATACAATTTTTCATTTTTACATTTTTCTCCTGGAATTAGAAAGATTGAATATCGGTCATTGTAGTGTTTCTGTTTGTACCTTCCCTAAGAAAATTTTAGGCACATTAGTCAAATATTTTTAGCGCTTTTGTTCCTTGTGTGGAGTTGTAGACGTTAGGCTTTTTATACTATTCTCGTTGTTTCCATCTATGAAAGCTTTAACCAGCTGTTACGCTAAAACCTCTCTAATTAATAACAGATATAAGCAAGCTAAAGTATAACGCTTTAGAAAAGACTACACTGATAAATATACTTTGCTGTATGTACCTAATTTATAAAAAATTTAGAGTTAATCTAATTTTATTTTTAAATATACGTGGGATGTGATAAACTTGTATTGAATTAAAACAAAGACAAAAAACCAAAGCCATTTCTTTTATTTTGTTGCATTTTCCCCCAGCCCAAGTTTAAATAAATGTGTTTTGTTAAGAGTTTTAAACTTGTGAAAATACCTTTAGAACGTCGAGCATTGAATGAAAAGCGCCAATTGATTAGAATTCCCTTTCGGTACCTAACCCAGCCTTGAATGTGCGAATTAGACTTTCGAAAGTCGTTTCTATAGCTCTCGCTTTAATTTTTTGTCCATTTGGACACAAAATTCTTTTATTAGTGTATTTACGACGGTTGTATTTTTGAAAAACGCGTCAAAAATAGCCGGAAGTTGGCACATTGTCGATTTATCGAATGGAGTTTTTGGTATTCGGGGGATCGCGCGAACCTACAAAATTTATATTATCAATAAATAACGAGCGAACAAAAACAGAAATTGATTCTGGAGAGCCGGCGGTCGGTGCTGGCGGCGGCTGCTGCGGCCGACGATACTTTACAATTTTATTATAAGTGAACGGCCGGTCGAATATTGACAAGACGGGGTTCGAGGGCGCCCTTTTGACGAGGAATGGGGACTCGCGACAAGACGTGCTGAGAATCTAGCACCGCATATTAAGGTCGGAGGCAGTGACGGAGAGATGGGGATTGAGGAAGGGTAACGATCGATAAGTAGACGAACATTAACGCAGCTTGTAGAAGCGTACAAATTGTCCGTAAACATTTAACTTAAAAACACCTTTTTCGTATTAGGTTTTCTGTTTTAAATAAATCATTTTTTAATGCATATTTGCTTATTTACCATTTTTAAAAATTAAAAAAGATTTTTTCTCCTTTTTTACGCAATTTTCGATTAGCTTTAATACATATTATAAACACAAATAGTAACAAATATTATAAAGAATTTATAATTTTTTGGTTTAATTAACGAACCTTGGACATTTCGAGACGTCCTAACGTATAACATCTATAGTCTGTTTTTTTTTATTATATCCGATCAAATTTGACATTTCATTATATATCATCCAAACTAGGCGCACTCGTGAGTTTAGTCTAATCTTTTTTTATTAATTTATTACAATAATATATGTTCTTTTTTCAAAATTTCTGCCGAACATATCATGTTTCAAAACTATTGTCATTCAGAGTGCTACTGAAAAGTGAGATGCAAGAAAAGTCATGTCTTAGGTTGGATTTAAGCCTAATTCTGAAATTTTTATGACAGTAGTTGAAATAAATTATGTGACTTGAGGTTATGTTCTGTTTGTGTTGATAACCTGCTAATTTTAAACTTCGCTGCATTTTCGGTTGATTGTCTCAGTGAAGTTGGAAAATGAGTGGTTTAAAAGAACAAGATGGCTTTCAACAAGCAAGAGAAGCGCTTCATGTTCGAAGCATACTTCAGAAATGGTCAAAGAGTCGACGAACAGTGGGTTTACTCGATAAACGCCGCATTTGAGGATTTTCAGAAAGAGTTTCCTGGATTGGCTGTCCACTTTGACCATTTCAGTCAAAATCTGCGCCGTGTTGTGGATTTGTACAGGGAAACAGAGAGTGTGAATCGCAAGGCAGGTGGAGGCAGACTACAAGTAAGAACCGAAGCAAATGTAGAGGCCGTAAGAAATGTTATGGACGAGGAACACTTCGGTTCGTCATCTGCGACAACAGGTGAACCTGTCTCACAGCACTTGTTGGCGGATCTTGAAAACAGACCTCAATATGCATCCGTATAGGCTGTAGGCCTATCAAAAGTTGTTGCCGAATAATTTGCCACAGAGACAGGCATATAGCCAGTAGTTCAAGCAGAATCTTGCCAACAATGACGAAGCATTGGAAAAAGCATTTTTTACCGACGAGGCTTGGTTTCATCTTTCCGACTAAGTTAACTCACAGAACATGAGGATGTGGAGCAGCGAGAATCCTCGTTATTACGTTGAGGTTCCGTTGCATCTGCAAAAAATTGAAGTGTGGGCTGCAATAAGCAAACGTTGTCTTATTAGACCCATATTTTTCGAAGTTAATTATTACATTTTTTAAAGAAAACAACTATAAAAATAAAAATGTTGTAAGAATACTAACATCTCAGAGATACCGTCTTAAAATCCTCACTCTTTTTATATAGCATCTGCTGGATGACGAACTGCAGCAGGGACATTTCCAGCAGAACAGTGCGCGTATTCACACCACTGGAGATAACCTCAATTTTATATGTAAATTCTTCAATAACAGAGTAAACAGTGTAAATACGCCAATAATATGGGCACTGAGGTCATGTGATTTGACTCCATGTGACTTTTTCTTGTGACCATATGTAAAAAACTCAATTTTCAATACTTCTGTTGTGGACTTGGACGACCTACGAGAAAGGATAACCCTCAAGTTAGAGAGAGTGTGCGGCAAACAGAATGGAGGTCATGTAGTACATCTTGTTTGATGTGCTGCAACGGTTTTCTTCTATGCTTTTGATTTTGTTTCTAATCTTTTGCTATCGCCTGGCAAGTTTCATCTTACCTGACTAATTTGATTCCTTGTAATTGCAAATAATAAAAAATTAACGGATTCTGTGTTTTATTTGATTTTTAATGATAATTATTAATTTCTAGGTTAGTAGGGTCAAAATGCAAAAAGTATTCTTTAGATAGTAGGCGCAAACATTCAACAGTAAGTTTCTTTAGCAGTAGGCTTAAAACCCAAATAAATAGTTCAAATTACCCAGACATACGTCCTAAAAACCAAAGCCTGCTTTGATGACAATAGTTTTGAAACACACTTTACTTCGAAACACCTTTTTACTTTACACTTCTGTTTTTGAACACGGTGTAAAATTTATTTTAATGTTTGTTTATAATTAATATAATAAATAATCGAAAGACAAGAATCAAACAAAGACTAAAATAATTTTTATAATATTTTATTTACAGTTATAGCCCTTTAGATTTAAATTGTGTATTATTAGTTACACATTTAACGTAAATAGATTCTAGCTTTTTGACAAGTTTTTTGTTTTTATTAGCTGTCATTTCTATAATGTGCCACTGCTAGCAGCGACCCTCGATCGTACTTTGGGTTGCTGCTTATTAAAAGAAGAAAACAGAGCTAAAATTACAGCGTCGTTTCAAGAACTCTAAAGGCGCCAAATTTAAAAATATAGAAGTTTTTTTTAACAAAATGACTACATTAAATATCTTAAACACCACAAATATTTAAATAAAGCAAATTTGTTTTTAATTATTTTTAGTATTTTTTAAAATTTTTATATTTTGCTTATTTCGTCTAGTAAAACTTTTACAATTTGATAAACCCATCAGGTGCTTTTACACCGTTGAGAGTCAGTAATTGTGCGCGATCACCACTTTCATCGCCTCTAAACCCGGCCATATTTCAAGGTAATTTTACAAGTACTCAGACCTTGCATACAATTTAACGACCCTTTTACCATTCATTATAGTTTTATCTGTATATTTATGGCTGACTTTGCGACTGAATATTTTATCATATTTAAAATTCAAGTGCGGTTATACACTTGGCCTATATAAGACTAGGATCTGACATGTTTCCTCTGATTTTCATAAAACTTGACGGAATTTTGATATAAATAGCAACAAGTCGACTGACGACATTTTGAATGTTGCCGCTTTCGTCAAAATTTGAAAACAAAGTGGAATATAACAGCCACGACAATGTGATGCGAGGAGATAAATTGGCGGTTTTTGCTTGATTATATTCAGGCAGATGACGTGGCATGTAGCAGAAGATAATCGCCTTTATGAAAAATAGAGCGAAAGAGAAAGAACACAAGATAATATAATTGAATTTACACCTACTTACTCTTATCTAAGACTTATTGACTTATAGTTCTACAACAGTTAGTTGTTACATTATATCACATGTTGACAATTGTAATATTATAAGAATTACGGCATTTAAACTGCAACCAGTTTTTTTTTTAAATAAAGCAATTATTAATGACTTATTGGCCTGATGATTTTTACTTTATGTTCACTTTATTTTAGACTGATTTTTATAACTTTTGGCCACTGTAGTAGACTTTCACCTGCCGTGGCGTTTAGTGACGTAATATCACCACCAGCATCAACTAATAATGTTGCAGAACTGAGACGAAGGCAGTGCCCGGTATATAAATGCTAACTTAATTGTCGTCTCTCCAATTCATAAATTAAGAATAAAATTTCTCATAGCAGATTTTGCCGGCATCAAAGACTTCATGGCACTTCTGGCTTGTTTTACAATCTCTGAAAGCGTAAGATTTTCCATTTCACAGTTACTTTTTTCCATACTGCCTTGTTTTTTTTCTAGATTCTTGTTTCAAGAGCTATCGATTGATAAAGAAATCTCGATTTGAGTAGTCATTAGATTTCTATAAGATCTCCTTTAAACATTTTTTTAAACTAATAATCCACCTGGTAGAAAATTAAAAAAATTTTTCGTTTGATGTATAATTATAGAAGTAACAATTAACTGTAAAAAAACTATTTGCGAATAAAGAAACTTCTTTACTTTAGAAGAATTTCTATTAAGGATAATAATTTTTTTAAAATTTTGTGTTGTTTTAAAGGTATATTTGCTTTGTAGTATTTAATTTGTGCGAACATGCCACAAATAAATTCTGATTGAATTTAAACGAAGAGTAATTACAGTAAATTACTTTAGAGTTAGTATTTTTATTTGTCCGAATAAAATGTCCAGAGGGAGCTTCGCTGTCAATTAATTTACCTTCAACTGTAAAACAGTCGCGCTGTATCCCATTCCGACCCAATTTAGCAGTAGCAAAGCCGGCTTTAAAAGAATGCACTGCAATAATGTACCCAACCGAACGAAATTATTACACAGCCCGAAGCAAAAAACCAAATTACCAGTAAACTCTATTTATCTATTGAATTACCTGTTCGAAGTTTAGATTAGTATTTGCTCGGTACTCACCTGAAACAAAAAAAAAGTGTTATTAATTAAATGAAAAGTTCGAATGCAACAATTAGAGCATAAAAAACGGGAAAATGAAATATTATAGAAATGGTTTTATGGAAGCGAAGACATCTGTGGAATACTTAATGAACTTATGTCTATAGTTCGAGTGTTTTCAGTTCTTTTCATTCGACTATAACGCCGGCAATTTACCCGGAACGCCTCTTAATTAAGAACGGCAACTAGAAAAGTTTTTCTAAAGCCGGATGAAAAGAAAGACTATTTTCAAAGATGAAAATCGAGTTTTTTGCAAATTAAATATTCTGACTGCAGTCAGAGTGTTTGCTCGTCTAAAATAAAATTTCAGTTTAATTGTCGATTATCTAGCCTCCGGTTCCACTGGAAATTTTTTTTGTGTGTAGAGATCAAAGTAAATGCAAAATATATATTCAAATATACGTATGTTATCATGCTTCCAAATCATGTAAACATAACATCTCTTTGATCTCACCAACCCCATCACTACGTAACGTCAAGAGTTATTTGCTGTTCTCTATTTGATATGTTTACGTTTTTGCTTTGTTCCTTCTCTCCTAATTTATCTATTCGACAAATATAATATATTATGCTGTAATTTGACCGATTTAATTTGGTTTTAACGGATTGTTATTACTGAAAGGAAATGTATCGTCGACTAGTCACTAACAATGTGGCTTTTAATTATAAATTCTATTACAGACTGATACAACATTAATTAAATTTTAACGATTTCATGAAAACTATTACTGATTACTGGTTTGATTCGCAAAAATTTAATCCACTGCATTAACGTAAATTTTGCATTAATAAAAATTACTCAAAATTGATTTATAAAAATGCTAATGAAGGAATTAGGACAATATAATTTTTTTCATTAAAATTACCAAATATCAATTATAACAATTAATTTCTTTTTGAAAGTTTGTTAGAGCTAAATCTAGAAGCTCTGCCAACATTGTTATCTCTCTTGTAAGTTGTTTTATCTCGTTTTAAATCATTTTTATCAGCTTTCTTTCTAACACTGTTTATCTTGTCTCTGGTTTTCCTTCTTTGTATTTCTATAACATTCACATTTCATAACTTACTACTCTATGTTATTGTTGGGCTGTTTTATTCTTTCAAGACTTTTTTCTTTTCAAAAAAAATGCTTTTAGCATGATGCATATAGCTACCGCTTTACCAATTTTTTTGTTACCGATTTTTTTAACTTTTTGCTTCTAGATACTTAAAATTTTCGATTTGTTCACCATCCAGACTTATTTCAGGAACTTTTTTTGTATTAAAAACAATCATTGTATTTGAATTTTTATTTTATTTAGCTTTTTTTTTAATGTTATAAAATTATGTTGTAGGTATATATTTGTTATTAAAGCAATATTTCCAACATCTCAGGCTTAATTTTTCTTCTTTTTCTTGGCTTTTTTATTACTTCATTTTAAAGCGTTCCATCTTCTTTATTCCTTTTTCTTTTCTCTACCTAAGTTTAAGTAATTTTTTTTATTTGCATTCTCTATACTATACTACTTCTATGGTTTTCATTTTGTGTTTATCTTTTAAGATAGATACTCCTTCTTTCTTATGTTGATCTTTACTTTTTCATTTAGTGTTATCTCTTCAAAGTGTTTTCTTTCTTCCGTCATCAAACTTTCATTTTTATTTTTTTATTTAACATGTTAAATTCATTTATTTCTAAGTTGTTTTAGTAAATTAAAAAACAGTTTTTGGCTATGCCCTAAAATTTATGCTATACCACTTTAATTGCTGCTTTAACATTCTTTCATTTCTCTTTGTATTTTTCGTAATGTAGCTCTTTTCTGTAGCTAAATATGTACGTTTTTTATTTGTTTTTCTTATTTCTTATTTAATTAGATATTTCACCGCTCATCATTTTGTTTTTTACATGTAGTCGTTTTTATTTTCTTCTTTATATTTAGTTACTTTTTATTCATATTCTTTAAATTCATACTACAATTGTTTTTGTAATTAAAATTAATACAAACAAAGTTAAAATAGAAATAAAAAAACAGAACAAAACCAAAACTTTACGTAGTGCCAGATGTAAAATTTGAAGAGGTTTGATCAAAAATCTGAATCAGAGTCTGACTACAAAAAGTCATTCAAAAAAAATTAAAGAATAAATTTGCTTATTTCTCGAGAAGAACAATAAAAAGTGTAACTAAACCTCAGTTAGAGAAAGAAAATTAATAGGAAATCTGAAAACGAAAGAGATTAGATAAAAAAAAAGAAATACCACAAAAAGTTCTGGAAGAATAAAAAAATATGAGAGAACAGAAAAAGATCCCAAAATAGTTTGAACAACAATGTTAAAGAAATGAGAATAAACGATTGATAGAAAAAGAAGAGCAAAAAAATTCTAGTAAAATTTTAACCCGGACTGAAAGAAATACGAGAGAAGAGCAAAAAAAGTTTCAAAATATAAAAAAGAATTCTAAAAGAGTATTAAGAAACAACGATTACTTAGTTAAAAAACACAAAAAAATTGAAGTTAAATGACTTGGAATAAAAAAATCTATAAAAATGATGAAAAACATTAGCTGAAAAAATGCAGAGCAAAGGAAGATTATCAAAAGTCAAAAAAACGACAGACAGAGAAACAAGAAAATATGTTCGAAAAATTTAAAAATTTGTAAAGTATGCTTCAAAGAGAAACAGTTTAAAAATAGTAAAAATTTTTAAAGAAAAGTATCAAGAAGTTCTAGAAAATCATTTATATAACTAATAACAAACTGAAAAAAGTCGTATAAAAAACTAAAAAGGTCTTTAAAAGCAACTATTTAGTCAAAACGAGCAGCTGCAGTTTCTAAAACAGCTTGAAAAACAAACTTTAAAAAAATCTGAAAGAAGTTAGAGGAGAATATAGACTAAAAACAGCAAAAAATTCTATAAAAACAAATTTTTTAAATACGTAAAAAAAAACACATTTGGTAATGTTTCGAAAAGTTTTGAAAAATCATTTATATAGCAAATAGTAAATTAAAAAAAGTCGTATAAAAAATCTAGAAATGTCTTTAAGAGCAACGATTTAGTTAAAACAAACAGCTGCTAAAAGATGACCTAAAAAAAGCAAAAAAATTCTACAAAAACAAATTTTCTAAACGCGTAAAATGAAGACAATTGGTAATGTTTCTGGAAGCTCTCGAAAATTATTTGTATAGCGAAAAACAAATTGAAAAAAGTTGTATAAAAAAACTCAAAAAATTTAAAGAACTAGTTTTTAAAATACCTAAAAAGAAAACAATTATTAAAATAACAAAAATTAAAAAAAAAACGTAAAAAACTTTGGTTAGAAAACAAGCAAAAAAAAATTCTTTAAAAACAAAAAAATGTTTGTATAAATTTTGTAAAAAATTTTTTTTGAGATTTAGAAGATAAAAAAACTGAAAAATATTTTAGAAAAACAAAAAAAATTCTGCAAAACAAAATAAAATACGACTTGATAACAAAGAAATCAAAAAATAACTAGAAAATAAAAAAAGACAAATAAAATGTATGTCTGTCCGTCCCAATGGGTTGTTCTCAATGCATAAATATTTTTAATTAGGTAATTATGCGGTTCTTGCCAGTAAACTATATTTTTTTGCTGTTCCAGTATGCTGTTGTTTTGTTTTGAGTTTGACTTCTAATTCTTTCGCTAGTTTTTTGGCTATATTTATTTGCTCGTTTCTTACTTCATTTTTTTTTTTTTCACCTTGATTCTGCTCTTTTTAGCAGTCATGCAGTTGGACTCTAAGTTACTTTGCTACCATCAAAGTTCACAATAAAATTCATATATTTTTTTTTTGGTTAAAAAACCATGTTTCGTCTAGAAACTTTTTTGATGAGTACGAAGAGCTAATGATGGGTAGATCATGCTACATTGCTTTAATGAATTAAAACTAATAACATACGCAAAAACTAATATCTTGAATATTCAAATAAATCAATTCTTGTTGTTTGCTTTCAGGCAAAAGTATGCTGACTTGATTTTGCAATCTCTGATAACGATGCTCGCTCCAAATTTGAAGTAACAAAGTGTGTCAGTTTAAATTTTCAGGGGTAAATTATTTTAAATTTGCATGTGTTTAATCGAATTTACGTTAAGAAAAAAATTGTAATGTAGATAAGCTTTTTGTTTCAAATTGATTTTTCGGTCGTGTCTATTTATAGAAAAGATGTTTTTGGTATGTGAGTGGCTTGTCAGTTTGCACACCTGATGCATCATCAATAAAATATATCAAGATATCAATCATGTGCCAACACCTGGCACCTGACCTTTCGATAATTGTCACTCTACATTTCCAAGTATCTGAAATGCTTTTAAAAGTAGCAAAACCGTCTAAAAAAATGTGTATTTATAACTCAAGTTCGGGTCTTAAATCCCCGTCTATTCCTTCTTTTCAATCCTCTCTGACTTCTTTGCGTCATCTCTTCGACCTGGAAAAAATCTTTTTCCCCGAGCCGATTAGCGGCGTCCGGACAATTTATTTCCTTAATCCTAAGTTGGTGTATGTTTTCATCGTGGCGTATAGAAGACTGATCCGTTTTTATATTGACGTGGTTTTAGCGGTACAGTGGGATGCATCCAACCGGAGAGAAAGAAGCGCGTAGCTAGAGGCATTAGGGTTTAGTTCCGAGGAGCTTATCCTGGCCCAAAGGGACGGTCCGCAGGACCTAACGACGTGAGGGATTGGGGATCTCGGACGGGCAAAGTCTCTAATCAAATACGGGCAGCAGGTCTGTTGTCTAAGCTGCTCCCGCAGGCTGTCTCTAACAGGCTTACATCCGCCGCATGGGACCGCTGCAACTAGCATAACATTTATATGAGTATAATGTAAGGATGTGCTAAGAACACCGAAGGCCAACTCCCATGCCAGACGACGCAATTTCGGTAATGCCGCAGATCAGGCCACCCACTACACGAAAGGAAAATAAACTACGATAAGAGACGCCAAAGCCGAATGCGTTTATTATTTATGATGTGGCAACTGAGGCGTCTCTACATTTAAAAATATAGAAAGCAACAAAAACTACAAAAATATATAGCAAAAAACAGTAGATATTGTAATTACTGATATCTCTAATTTTTTAAATTAAAATTCGAGTATGTACTGTTTTTTGCCATCTATTTCAACCTTTCCTAGAAACTACAGCTGTTCGTTTTGACTAAGTCATTGCTCTTGAAAACCTTTTTAGTTTTTTTGTACGATTTTTTCAATTTGTTGTTCGCTATATAATGGATTTTTTAAAACTTCCAGAAACATTACCAAGTGTTTTCTTATTACGTATTTAGAAAATTGGTTTTTATAGAATTTTTTTGCTTTTTTTCAGCCGATGTTTTCCTCTAACTACTTCTAGGTTTGTTTTTCAAGCTTTCCTAGAAGCTGCAGCTGTTCGTTCTAAGTCGTTGCTCTTAAAGACCTTTTTAGTTTTTTTTTGTACAATTTTTTTCAATTTGTTATTCGCTATATAAATTACTTTCAAGAACTTCTAGAAACTTTACTTTAAAATCTTTTTTTACTTTTAAACAGATTTTCTTTAAAACATTTTGCAAATTTTTTAATTTTTTGAAGATATTTTCTTGTTTCTCTGGTTGTCGTTTTTTGTAACTTTTTAGAATTTTTCTTTGCTTTGCTTTTCTGTCAGTTAATGTTTGTTTTTTGTATTTTTTTACTAAATAATCGTTGTTTCTTAAAAGTTTTGTAAAAATTTTTAGAATTTTTCAAATATTCTTCTTTTTCCATTAGTTTCTTTTCATTTTTTTAACGTTGTTCTTCAAACTATTTGGGATCATTTTTTGTTCTCTCAAAATATTTTTTTCTTGCTCTTCCAGAATTTTTTGTGGTATTCCTTTTTTTTATTTGATTTCTTTTATTTTCAGATTTCTCATTAATAAAGAGGTTTTCCAAGCCTCAGAAAGTGGCCAGCTTCGACTTCGTCTCAGCTGGCCATCTCTTCCTTCGGCTTGGAAACTGCCTCTTTCTAGCTAAGGTGCACAATATACTATTTTGATTTGTCTTTCCTATTTCTCACTTAATCACATATTTCTTCGTTCATCATTTTGTTTTTCCCGTTTTTTATTTTCTTCTTTACTTTTAGTTACTTTTTCAAATTAATACTACAATTATTTTTGTAATTAAAATTAATAAAAACAAAGTTAAAATGGAATTGAAAAAACGGATTAAAACCAAAACATTACATGGTGCCAGATGTAAAATTGAAAGAGGTTTGGAAGAAAATTCGAATCAGAGTCTGACTACAAAAGATAATTATTCAAAAAAAGTATAGAAGAACGAATTTGTTTACTTCTCGAAAAGAATGATCAAAAGTGCAATAAACGAACCTTAGCTAAAGAAAAAATTTTTACACATTATTTTTTATCGTACTCAAAATAAAAAACTTTTAATGGTAAAATAAGCTGACGGAAATGTGACCTAACCTCAAAATATCTCGTAATAATTTTACTGTAATTACAAGAATTCGGCAGAGTTTTTATATTTTTACCTGATTGTTAAAATGAAGCAAGCACCCAAAAGCACCAAACAATTTCACTTTGCACGACGCACGTTTCAACAACAAAGTTGTTATCCTCAGGTGGGGAATTAAACTGATATATGTCGAGGCACTTACTGTGTAATAATCACATTTCTTTCAACAAATACAATAGCTGACGGAAAATTTGATATTGAAAAGTGTCAAACTCAGATAATTGACCGACACTAATTACGTTGATTACAGCCAAAATATCTCAATATTAAAGTATAGATTACAGTTCGGATGGTAACACAAAAAAGCTACACTACGAAGAATACAAAAAGAATTGAAAGAAAATTAAAGCAGTAATTAAATTGGTAAAGCATGTATTGACTGCTCATAATACTCTAAAACAACTCAGGAGTAAAAGGAATTCAACATGTTAAATAAAAAAAATAATAATTTAATCACAGAGGAAAGAAAACACTTTGAAGAGATAACACAAAATGAAGAAGTAAAAGACCAACGTAATTACATAAGTACATATTTCAAAATTTCAAAATTACTTATACACAAGAGAGAGTACAGCGCTAAAACAAAAAAAAAGTTGAAAATTTAAAGATACTTTTAGATCCTTAATGTTGTCTGTTTTGTTACGTGTGAAATCATCCAGTTGATAATAATTATTATTAAAATATATTTAGATGCAGTGTAGTGAAATAATATAAGCTGCAAGCTAGAGGTCTCTTTAGTATACTATTTTTATCAGAAAATAGAAATTTTACGTTTGTATTTAAACTGTTTTCTACAGATGGATTTTAACTCGAAGCAATAATTGACCTGAGACATTCAAAAATCGGTCCTTAACTCAAAATTTTTACCTTTTCTTCGTAAAATAGTATCATAAATAGAAAACTCGTTGACGGAAGTACTGATAGTATAAGTAAACTTTCTTTGTCAAGTAATTTATGACTTAAATCACATTTTTATTTTCTAATAAAAAAAGTATAGCCTAAATCGAAAAACATCCGAATAGTAATTGAAAAGTTCTGAGTTTAAATCACAGTCAAAGTAAAAAAATCTCTTATTTGTTAAGTTTAATTCTGTAGAAGTATCACATTACAGTTTTATCTAAAGTAAATGAGCGATTGGTCCTTAGCCGAGTAGTAATAGTTCGGCTTAGCGAACACAGCGATAATTATAACAAGCCATTCTCCGGCAATTATTTAAGATAGAAAAACGAGTTGTTTAAATACTGAGTCAATTTTGGGTTCTTTGTTATTTTGAATCAGTGTTAAGAGTGAGATTGAGAAAAGTTTGGGCGAAAATACGGATAATATATTTCTCTGGATCAGATTGCAAAAGTCAGTGTAAAAAAATGATAATACAGATTCGGTTACTGTTCGAGAAGCTCAATCAAAGGCATGAGAAACACCAGTTAAAAAAACCTTATCAAGAAACTAAAAAAATGTATTCCAAAAGAGTTAAGAAAAGATGAAAGATATAAGCTAAAAAAGAAAAAAATATTTTAGATAAACGAAAAAGCTCTAAGAAAGTAAAAAAACAGCGTTTGGAAAATCAAAAAGAATGTAGAAAACAACGTTTAATGAAAAAAAAGTAATCAATAATAAAAATTTTACAAATAATTAAAAAATGCTAGCTGAAAAAGAAAAACGAAAGTTCTGAAAGAACAAAAAATATTTTTAAAATGTATGAAAAATAGTGTTTTAAAGATTGGGAAAAACAGCACTTAGTGAAAAGATTAGGAAAAAAAAGTTAAAAGATGGCACTGGTGGCTAGACAAAAATGAGAGTTAATACAAATTCTAGAAAAACAAAACAAATTTGTAAAAAACTTTAAAAATGATAATAATTGGGTAAAAAACAAGAGCTATAAAACAAATTTAAGAAAGACAATAACAGAAAAAGGAAGAACAGTTAAATATTAAAAAAAAAAACAACAAACAAAAATTGTTCAAACCAACAGTCGCGAAAAAAAAATTTTGGTCGTCAAACTGATTTTCTGATACCAAATTATATGCTCAATTATAAGCATTGCAAATCTTTTGACGCTGAGCATTCAGCTATTATCTCCAATTTTCTTTACAATTCACTCAAAATTCCTGTCGCTGTAAGTACTAAAAAAAGTTGACATTTTGTTAATGAAAAGAAGCAAAAGTTATAAAAAAGTATAAATAACAATTAAAAAATTAAACAAAATTAAAGAAATAGCAAACAAACAATTTTGAAACCAACCATTTATAGTCCCTAGAAAAAATTTTGATCGTCAAATTGACTTTTTGATACTAAGAAAAATACTTAACTCTAAGCATTGCTAATTTTTTGGCACTAAGCACCTCTCAGCTACTATCTTTGCTTGTTTTTACAATTAACTCGTTTTTTTTTTCGTTGAAAACTTTTTAAAAATACAGAAATTTTTTTAAAAAAATTAACATTTTGACGACAAATATTTTCTTCTTGCGACATTAATTTAAAGCCACGGCTGGCAGTTCACAGCCAATACGCAGCTGAAGCGTGGCTTTAAGCTACACAAGACTATAAATCTACCTTACTGTCTTATTGAACATATAGTTTTATCGCCAAATATTCCAATTTAACTATTTTTTAAAAACATTTTTGCTTTATGTCATTAAACTAAAATTTGTGTGATAGCTGAAAGACCTTCGCCAGCACTAAAGTGACAGTAAAAATACTAAAATATTGTCTATTTAACAAATGTAAGACTTAAGTAATTAAATTAGAAAAATAAACTTAAATGTCAATAAGGATATGATTTTAAAAAACCTTTGTCTAACTTGATTTAATCTCATTCGACTTATACCTTCTAACAATGGTTTGATATTATTTTTCTTATTAAACAATCGTTTTCAAGAATTGTTCGTAAACATTAAACAAAAAAATGCACTTTGTTTCAAATGTAAAAAGTGTGTAATATAATGTAAAATCATCACTATTTTGAAAGTTTTTGTATTTTAAATTTTTTAAAAATTTTCGGGTACACATTTTAAACTGCGCCATGTCAAGGCAAATTAATTTTGTTTTTACATATTTTCTTAGAAACACACATTCTCTATTTTACTGTGACTCCAAACGCTTTCATCTTTAATAGTGAGAGTATTTTGATTTCTAATTAAAGCAAAATGTCTTTTCAAATCTTGTTTTTAGTGAAGAATTTGGGTACTTTCATACGCATGATTAGAAAAATTAATTTTTTGTTAAAATCGACTAAAACAATATTTACTTTATTTATATCAATAGCTATTAAAAATACGTTCTGCCGTAATAGAAAATTTATATAAGTTTAAGAATTAATAAAAAACACTTTATATCGCTTGGCTGCCTCAAATATTTATAATCCTCCCCACTTTAGAATCTGTCTTTCTCAATTTAGTTTTTCATTTCTATAAATCTGGCCCTAGCTATTAGAGCTGAAAAATTCCGAGCGACCGTTTTTGACATTTGACCCAAATTACTCTCCGCCTTGTGCAGTCAAATAAAAACCTCGTGTACACCCCAAAATATAAAAACGATCGCGTTATTTACCGTAGTATTTTACGTTTGCCCCTGTTATAAAACCACGTCCTAATTCTCACCTTTTTCTTTTTATTCCTTTGGGTATTTTTCAGTCTTAATGTTCGCATTATGTATTTTATTCGATATCGTTTTTTCACACTTTTTTATTATCATGTCCTACATCAACATTTCTTTTTTATTTTATTTGCGTCGATAGAGCTTTTTCCCTTGTAGGTATAGGTGTTTTAGCTTCTCTGTTTTATTACGACCCTTGTAGATTTTAATAGCGACGAAGTTAACAGCTGTTTTTATTCTTATCTTCTCGGATCAGTAGAGCTGCCTAATAAGAATAACTTACCTGCCAACCTTAAAATAACGTGATTTAAATCTTGAGTTAAGTGTCATAAAAGCTATTAAAATTAATTTAAATAAGAACGTATGAGTGTTAAGATTGATTGTGTTGATAAATTTAAGGGTTGGTAACACTTGAGTTATATGTATTTAAATTGTCGACAAGTTCTTGGTAACATATATTTGCATTTAGATTAATAGGGTATATCAGAGTATAGTAAAACAAACCTGATGATAGTAAATTTTGACTTAAGTTGTAAATTTAACAACAATGCCGTTCAAAACAGAGGTTAGTTGCACTGCACTTAAGAAAGCTTAATTGGCACAGTGAAACAGATATCCAAAGATTCAAAGTAGGGACAGAGAAACAGCTTAAATAATTCTATTGTAGTGCATTAAACGACATTGTTGTTAGATCTACAATTTAAGTCAAAATTCACTATTAAGTGTGCTTTGCTATACTATAGACATTTTTTATTATAATAAACAAAATAAACTAATTTACACTAAATCAGTTTAAAACATTTATTAATTTTTGTGTTTTTGGCTTAGCTTCTATCTAAACTAACTGTCAAATTAAAAAATGTAAAGCATAATAAAAATAGAAATAAAGTAGTAAAGTAACACACTGTTATTAACCTAATAATAAAAAAATACATAAACTGTATGCATGCATAAACTCAGTCGGTTGTAATGTTCCCATTATCTCTGAATTTCCATAAATTAGAAGTTTTTTTTCAGTGAAATTTCCATTCGGAATGTGAAAATTAGGCCTTGGCTCGTGTCGAGTTTGCCAGGCATTAACTTTCACATAAAATTGGTAACAGTTGTGTGAGAAGTTTGGTAACATCGTCGTCGAGGGTTTGTGTAAATGACAGTTCATTTCTCTAATATAGGCTTGTGCTGTGATGCAGACAACATTTAAAGGGTGACAACATCAACGTGACCAGTGAACGACAACAACAGTGACTAGTAAAACATTTAAGAAATAAAACACAAAGTGAGTTGCGGAGTGGCATTAGGCCAACGTACCACAAAACCACCATTTGTGAAGGGCTGAGTTGGGACAGAACCGGCCCGAGTCGCCAGCGAGATGGCGCTGCGGTCAGTCCCTGGAACAGATAAAACCAGTCAGTCGATGTGTACCGCTGGAAAAATTTGGTTTTACCAAAGCATAGATTTTTAAGCAAATCTACGCAAATGCACTTCGGTACGCAATCCTTAAGAACATACAAAATGGTATATTAAGAATTTTCTGAAGCTGACACTACGTATCATATGTATTTATTTATTAGATCGTACCTACTAATAATTGTATTAAAAATATAATTTTATTTTACGTTTATTTGGCTAAATATAGGCAATAATACCCATATAATACCGATGACACCCATATATCTAGACAGAATCATAACACAAAGATTAACATCAAAATTATAGTAAGAATTAAGAATTCTATAAAAATATTATTTTAAAATCTTGTAATCTAAGATCACCTAAGCGTAATCTTGAAAAATTTGAATGTAATAGACATTATAACCGATTAACCGCTTTAATAAAAGAGGTAATAATTAGATGAACATGAGATAATGCCGTAGCGCCATCTACAAACACCACAGCAGAAATAAAAATTAGTACATGTGATAGACAGACATTGACAGACGTAGAGTGTTATGGTATAATAATTATAGAACAAAGATTTGTTGAGTTACAACAAGACAAATTTTAAGGCTCGTTAGCCTCTTGGACGGGCTAAAATCAACAAATTAAAGATAAAAAATAATTTGGACGATACAAAATTTAAAAAAAAGATAGACAACCAGGAATACAGTTTTATTTTTGTAATAGTAACCCACGGTTACAATGTAGCATTGTAGGAAAAACTAAACTACTAGTATAACTGTTAGACCTTCAAAATATAGTTATAATATTAAAGAATCTAAAATTGAATAAATTAAAAAGATAAAACTGCTATCGAGTTATAAAAAGACTTGTAAAATGTAAAACTAAAAATCTATTAAAACGTAGAAACGTTTAAACAACAAAGTAAAATTAAAATATTCAGAAATTTTAAACTTTTAAGTACCGGGTGATCTAGTTTTATCCGCACCCCAAAAACACGTCTTAAAACACAAAAAAATATATGTAATTTGTATATTACGTTAAATTGATATCTAATCTACCTTCAATTTTTTTTGTTGTAACAATTTATTTGACCTATAAAACTAGAGAAAAATGGTTTTTTACATCAACTGATCAAAAATGGCTAACAAAATCAATCTGCAAATATTATTATTAACAAAAAGTTAGACTTTGATTAAAACCCATTTTTATATTATTTATGAAATATTTTAGTCTAATTTATGACTTGATAAGTTGAAGTAGTAATAAATCCGGACAACACTCTAAGAATTTAAGTAAATTTATGAGCTGGTAACTCGTTACCAGCTGCCTTAACTTTCAAATCTTCACAATAGATGTGTGCCATTTTTATGACGAATACCATAAAATTCAAGAGACCACCACTGATGAGGTTCTGTTTGAATAAAATTTATGACACTCTCATAAATTATAGGAAAGACAGTGCTTCAATATTAAAATATTAATTATAAACAAACGACACATTTGCTCAAAAATGTAATTAACTACTTTGATGCATTGCATCAAAATAGATATGTACACAAAAAATAATTAGGTATTTATAATCAAATGAGCAAAAGTAAAATTAAAGTAACCGTACAAGTAAACAATTTGAAAGTTGGAGTAAATTTTCAATTTGAACATATTACCCACAATTTTTTAAAAATTTTTGCCTAATTAAAAATAGCGGTTTTTGAAGTCGGGGTAAAACTTGATTCACCCGGTAGAAAATAAACACTAAAAAAATGTTTTAAAGTTACTAGAACTAGTTTTAATATTTTTTTAACTTCTTTCAAAATATCTTTGAACTTAAATTGTTAACATGGTTTAGGAAGGTTTTACCAGATCCTTCTTGTAATAAGCTAACGACAAAATACTTTAACACAAAGTTAATGATATAAAACATTTAGTTAAATAAATGCTTCTTTCCGTATTACAGTTTTTGACATATTATACTTTCACTACTTTCTTATTTAAAAACCGCCACCATTTTGTCAAACACAATGCAAAAATTCTTTTTTTCAAGGTAATGATCACAAAATTCGACCATTTTAGATGAGTTCAAATTTAATTTAATAACAAAAAAAAATAGAAGTTAGTAATATCAAAATTTTTTAAAATATTGTATTTTACAGTCAACCACATCACACAGAGTTTAACAAAACCAGTATACAGGACGTCCCAACTTAAATTAGCATCTCCTAAAATCTTCAATTTCATCGAAGTGCTAAAATTTTAGCTAAAATTGACCTGTTTTAGCTTCTTTGGATACTTGGACGAAATCAGAGAGTTTAGAGAGTGCAAATTTTAGTTGGGACACCATGTATAAAAACCATTTTTTATCATAAAAACTCGGCTAAAGAACAAACCGAGAGTCAAAACTAGTATTTCCATTTGTAAACGCAATAATTTAAAATAACTAAATTGTTTTTCAAATTTACAGCGCGTTAGAGAGTTTCTTAATGAACACGCTGTGGTAGTTATAGAAATGATACTCCTTGCAAGACTTTACTATTGCTTGTCAAATTCATCTTGGCGTGTGAGATGCGTAGAAGCGGAATAAAGAAAGACATACTACGTGCTCTTTTTACATTACACTTCGAAAGCTGGGTTTCAAATAAATTTTTCCACCACGACAAGACCCAGTCTATTGCGCCTCTAATCTTCACACGCCGAGCTGAATTTGACAAGTTATACATATTTATGCAAATTTAAATTTATATTTTTTTAAATCAAGGTGAATGAAAGACACCGAAATTATACCAACTGTGTAATTTAATTTTACAAGCAAATAGATCTGTTGGTTGAGATAGATCATTTCTGAAAACAGTGTGATTTAAAAAATTTAAATCGTAAAAAATCTGGTTGGATAATAACACAAAAATCGCTTTTTGTTTTAATAAATGCATTAAGCACCAAATAGAACTAACTGCATGCGTGGTTTACCGAAAAACCTTAACGAAGACTCGTCTTGGGACAGCAGACAGAAGATAAAATTATTCTTGAATGTTGTTCTTAAGGCACCTTGTAGAATCAAATCCAATTTCACAAAGTTTGATTGCGATCTATAATTATTCATTGTATTTATTAGGCACAAGTCGCAAAATAAATTCCAAAGACAATAAAAGCAGCTTTAAAACGATGTGTCACTTGATCCCACTTACTATTTAAATTTTTTGAAAAAGTGGTTCTAGGCGCTAGAGAAATGTGGTAATAACTTTGAAACTATAATAAAATTTGATTCCTCTTTAAGCAAAAATTGACTAGTTGTTGCATTTTTCCGAAACTTAAATTTTATTTTAAGTTATTTGTTATTTTTTCAATAGTTGAGGCAGTCTTTAGATACTACACTCAACCGCAAAATTAACCGTACACTTGATTTTTGGCACGTAATTTTGCGTAAACGCTCCCTACATTGATTTTATATAAACACACATAAAAAACAACTAAAAGAAAGGATATTCAAGTTTTTTGGGTTAACCCCTATCACGCAGATTACTCTTTGTACCTATTTTCTTAAGCGGCTTCCAATCAGAAAGGTTTTGTTTGTTTTACACGTTTGTCAAATTTGTGTCGATAGCTGGTTTTGGTTTGTTTAATTTGGCTTTTTGGGGAAGAGATTTGTTGTAGAAGCGATTCATATTCTGAGTCCCGAAGAAGCTGCCCAGGCTGTTGCTTTCCGTAATAATGGAGGCAGCATACGATTTATTGCAAATGTGCTTGGTTTTCCTAAAAGCACGGTATCCGATACAATACAAAGGTTCAGGGCAACTGGTTCCAATTTTAAAAGACCTGGACAAGGCAGAAGACGAGTAACAAATAAAGTGAAAGACCGATTTCTTCGATTACAAATGCTGCGAGAACGAAATCTTCCTGCTACAGCTTTGGCCAGGAGACTGGCGGATGTTCATGGAACTATGATTTCTCCTGATACAGATTTAAGAAGGTTGAAGGAAAACAATTTGACATCACATCCACCTGCTACTGGCCCAAAGTTGAACGCAGAGCGTCGCAGACTGCGCGAAATCATGTTGATTGGAATATGGACAAATGTGGCTCCGTTCTCTTTACGGATGAGTCGCGTTTCACTAGGTATTCACCTGATCGTCGTCAACGAGTATTTAGACGCCCGGGGGAACGGTATGCCCAGTGTTGCTTTGCGACTAGAGTAGCATTTGCTGGTGGAGGTGTAATGACATGGGAAGGAATTTTTTTGGAGACTCATACAGCTCTTGTAACGGTGCGGAGAGGTTGCATTAACGCTGACTGGTACATTAGGGAGTGTTTACAAAAGCATGTGGTTTCTTTTGCGCCATTTGTAAGGGAAAAGTTTCTCTTAGTGCACGACAATGCGCACCCTCACACGGCCCAGATTACGCCTCAGTTCCATCACGACGTTAATGTTCAGGTGCTAAGGTGGCCACCCATGAGCCCTGACCTAAACCCTATTGAACACATATGGAACAACCTGGGAAAAAGAATTAGGCAGAACTACGGCCAGTTTCATACAACAGTTGAGCTGGAACAGCGTTGCTGAATGAGTGGGAGCTAATAGCCTAAGATGAGATAGGTCGCAGACTTGATTGCAAGAATGCCTCAACGAATGGGAGCTGTAATTTAAGCACGAGGAGAAAATACTCGTTAGTGAAACCATTTATTTTGCACTTTTCTTAATTTTGTTTTGCTTTCTTTTGTTACTTGAAATCAAAGTTTTGTTTAATTTGTAAATAAATATTTATTTTTGAACATTATTAGTCAAAATTATCTTTATTTCAATTTAAATGTTCATCATTGCACATTTTCAATTAAAATTATTGTGATTCAAATTTTCGTCACTGAAATTTTTCCAAAAAACTTAGTGTCCAGTTAATTTTGCGGTTGAGTGTAGATGCGCCACTTCATCAGATTTATTTAATCGCACCTGAGGGTAATAATAAACAAACATAACTCATTCAGAAAATTATAATTTATTACTCTCTCGACAATTAAAATGCAGCTAACAACTTAATTTAAATTTTGCTCACTTTCCAAGTTTTACCTTCCATTACAATATGAAAACGTTTCGGTTTTCTACAATAATTTTTAATTAATTTCCGACAAATTCGTGCAGCCATTTTCGAATTGTTGGGTGTGTCTATTTCTCTAATTTAGTGGCGTTATATTCAACATTACTGATTGTTACTCGGACACACCCTCGAAAATAAATAACAATAGTTGCTGTTTTCGAATTGATGTAGTGGTGCAGGTGGCCCAGATGTGTCCGGTTTTGTAACTCCCTTGTTGTGTGAATCAAAATTAGGGTGGTTTGTGAATGATTTGCTTTTTGCAACTTTGACACTTTGCTTTTATCAGAAAATATATTTATTCCTACAGGGTTAACCCGAATTTACTGCCACCTATGTTTTACTTATACAAAAGAATAATAAAATAGCTATTTAATAAATAACACTGCATGAAAAAACTGCAAATAAGAAAAGAAAAGAAATTTTCTAAATAACAACTCATTGTTTTTTTATTCAAATTGATCAACTATTTTGCTAAAAGCAAAAATTTAATCTGTTTTTCGTAAACATCTTTATTTTTTTATGTTTTAAATTTATTATTGGCACGTTTTTTCTAACTTTTTTGTAATTGTTCTGTTTTACATTATTATTCAGAAACTGATAAAAAAAAAATTAGTTCTCTAAAACGCTCTGCCACTGTTATTTAAGAATTTTGTTTGATTAAATTTGTGAGTTTGACTTAGATTTTATTAATTGGCACAAATTGTAATTCACTATAATTGACAGTGTAATATTTTATTACATATTTTAATAATTTTAGTAATTTTACCTTGCGATAATATAACAATTTATTATGTATCTTCTTCTTTTTTTCAAAACGAGAAGGCTTGGTTGTAATTTAAGTATAGTGTATTCATTATTTACTTTGTACCCACATTTTATTTTACGATTAGATGCAACATAGGTCAAATATAAGTTCTCGCCAGGCGCGCTTGATACTGAGAAACCACAATAAAAAGGATCTAATTTGGCGCACCCTGGTAGTAAAAGTGCGTTTACGTCCGCGAAACAAATCAAGCTCGAACCAGGAAATCACGCGCAACTTCAAAATAGAAGCTAATTTTTCAAATAAACATGTACGATAGTTTTCTTTTTCGGCCTATAATTAAACCAGCAAGGCGTTTTCCCACTTTCAATCCTTTGTAAATTGATCAGATTTACACGCAAGGTGAAGGCCTAACACGCATCGAATCAACCAAGCTTTAGGTCTAATTAAAAGACCATGTTTTATTTGTTTATGTACAATAAACTTGTTAGAATATCCAATAAATACTCCTTAAGTTTATTAGAACGACCTTCACTTTTACAACTCTATTAAACGTGAACTTATACGGATGAGGTTTTACGAGCTTGATTCTAGAGAGTAGTTAACCTGCTTTTCGTCTTAAAGCTCTTCTTGCTGCTTTGGGAAAATTATATCAGAATGAGATAAGTTTTATAAATAGGTATTTTGTTGACCGTTTGCTAATGCATGACTTTTGCCATGAAATTGTTCACTAATAACAAAATATAATAATTTAAGAGGAACTTCGTTTCTTTCTTAAAGTGGAGTGATTCTCATACAAATAAAAAAATTAAAAAGAAAAAATATAAAATTATCAATTTCTACTTTTCTAGTTATATTGCTTGCTCTTTCAAAAATATCTCTTATTTTACTTGCTTCTATAACTCTCGCTAACTGACTGATTATCATCCGGTTAGTCTCATTTTTTATATAATTAAACGTCCTTGCTAGAATGTGCTACATAATCTCTAAATTTAATTAGAAGCGTTAACTCATTTTTCTAGATCGGTTTATAAACGAGTCTGTTAATGATTTCATAGAATTTCACGCATGAAATATAAGGGGCATTAACGATAAAGAAATCGAACTTATAAATAAAATTGAAAAAATTGGATTAGACATATTGGCAGTAACAGAAACAAAAAAGAAAGAAGAAGGTATGATCAAGAAAAATAATAAACACATATCTACTTATAGTGGGGTGAATAGCAATTTGTAAGCTGCGGCAAGAGTTGGCTGTTTAATACATATAAATGCAGAGAAGCAAATTAACAAGTGGAAAGCAGGGTCAGAGAGAATTCTATCAGGAGAACTGAAATGTGAAAAAACTAAAATAGAAAAAACAATAGTAATTGTTTATGGTCCAAATGAAGATGAATCAGCTGGTAAAAAAGACAAATTTTAGCAAGAATTAACTACAGTAATGGATGCAACAAAATTCTTGTGGTAGAAGATTTTAATGCAAGAGTAGGAAAACAATAAGATGAAATACATAAAACAGTTTTAGAAAAGCATAGAGAAAACTGTAGAAACAACAATGAGAAAAGACTGTTAGAATTCTGTTTATTGCAAAATATGATTGTAGCAAGCACTTTCTACGAGCATAAGAATATACATTGTTTTACAAGAGAAATTCCTTGTAATTAATTATGTACTAGTTAAAAGACAATATCGTTGTGAAGTTACAGATGTGAAAGTAAGAAGAGGTGCAGAAATTGGAGACGATCATCACTTATTAGTAGCCAAAGTTGAAAAATATTTCGCAAACAATACGAAAAAGCGTGAGTGCAAAGAAAAAAATTAAATACAAAACAATTAAATGGTATAAATTGAAAAATAAAGTTATCGCAAAAAAATATTGCCAAGTCTTAGAAAATAAAATTAAAGAAAGTCGTGGAAGAAGAAACGCGCCTATAGAATTATTGTGGTAAAATTTTAAGAAAAAAATTATTGAAGCAGTAAAAGAAGTATGTAGAACTTACATAGTAATTAACAAAGTGAAACAAACGGGATGGTGAACACAAAAATTAAGAGAAGACATTAACTTGAAGAAAAAATATTGCCGAAAATACTTCTGGCACGAAACAGAAAAGAATCAAAAATATTACAAAAAGCATAGAAAGATAGTTAAGCAATCTGTTTTAGTTGCAAAGAAAAAATGTTGGGAAAAATTTGAAGAAAAATTGGAAGAAAATAGTATTATAAATCAGAAATTATTTTATAGAGCATTAAAAAATATGAGGCAAGGCAAGAAAGAAGTAACAATAAAGATTAAGGACAGTATGGAACATTTCTTAACGGAAGAAAAGAAAGTAATGTGCAGATAGAAAAAATATTTTCAAGAATTGTTACACACTGACAAGTTTAACATTGAAACCAAAAATCTAAGCCTCAAAAAGTACAAAAAAATCAAAATACCTGTATAACAATAGAAGAGCTACAAAATGCTATAAAATCTCTCAAAAATGAAAAGTCGCCAGGATAAAATGAAATGCTAAAAAATATGGGGGACAAAAGCGGCTGACGAATTGTTAAGATTGTTTAAAAAAATATGGAAATGCGAACATATACCAGAGAATTGGGAAGTAGGGCTCATTCTGCCGATATATATATATATATATAAAAAATAAATAAACATACATGTAAAAACTATCAGGGTATAACTTTGACGTGTCTAACTTTAAAGGTCTTTAAAAAATAGTAGATGGAAGATAAGAACAAAATTAGAAGAAAGTTTTGATAAGGCACAGAGTGATTTTAGAAAGGGAAGGAGTACGCAAGATTATATATTTACTGTGAAACAAATAATAGACAAACCTATAATAGAAAGAAAAACTGCTTTTGCTTTTATTGATTTAGAGAAAGTTTTTGATAAAGTACCTGGAAAAAAATATGAGAAATTTTAGAAGCGAGAGGAATTGACACCAAAGCTATAAATGTAGTTAAGTGGTTGCATAAGAGATGTACAAATTATGTAATATGTAAGAACAAGAAATCTGATAAATTCGAAACAACTGATAGACGAGAATGCAAGAAGGAAGTTTAAGTCCTTTGTTGTTTATTACCTTAAGGATGAGTTACTAAAAAAGTGTTCTAGTGTATCCAAAAAACTAGTTGTGGGTTATAAGAATCTGAAGATAGTAAAAATTTCTGAAGAAGCTTTGTTGATGACATCATCTTCATTGCCAGAAATACTAGGGATTTGCAAAACAACATAACTTATTGGTACGAGAATCTAAAAGAGTATGGAATGAATATAAACCTGAGTAAAACCAAAATTATGACAGTCGGTAAGCAGGAGCAGAAAGAAAGAGTAGATGTTTTTCAATATTTAGGAATTTTACTACAAAGCGATAGAGAACAAGAAGCTAAAATAAATAGTAAAATAGACAAAGCTGTCAGATGTTTCTATACATTAAGTAACAATTTTTTACGTAAAAGAAAAGTACGTATCAAAGAAAACTAAAATGAACGTATTTAAAACAATATTTAGACCAACTTTAACTTATGGCTGCGAAACGTGAGTTTTAAATAAAAGAATGACAAATAAGATACAAGCTACGGAAATGATATACCTTAGAAAAGTAAAAGGAGTAACAAGAAAAGACAGAATAAGAAATACAGAAATAAGAGAAAAGTTAGAAATTATATCAGTGATAAATTTCATAGAAGAGCGACAGCTGAGCTGGTGAGGACACCTCCACAGAATGAACGACAACAGAAGAATAAAACAAATATAGCAAACCAGAACACAGGAAAAAAACGCAGGAGAGTCCAAGAAAAACCTGAAAAGATCAAATAAAAAAACTTTTGTTTAAAGAAGAATAACAAGAGAAAAAGCTAAGAACATGGTTACAACAGCTAAATAAATTATTGTAATTACGATTGAAATTGAAAGTTAATACCACACATCATCAACTGGTGTGTGGTATTTTTTTAAACTTTCTATTTGTTGGATAGAGTTAATTTTTTAACATTAAGTAGTATTAAAAATATTTTCAAAAAATAAAAGAAATTCAAGAGAAAAATTAAACACAGAACAATATTGGAAAATATCATTTCATTTTAGAAACCAAAAAGCATTTACAATAAATAGTCTACTTGCAAAATGTGGAACACCTTTTAGGTTCATTAGACATAAATCCTCCCTTTCATCAGGAATTTTGCTTATTTCCCTCGAATAGACCCAACATCCACTCCTAATATATTTTATTATCCTAGTGCAAGTCACAATAGACCGTATCCATAAATTGCGGCTTGCGAAGGGACTATATGAGTTGACCCTCATTACGAGATGAGTAAGTGTTAAGTGGCCACAGTTGACTAGAAACTCTCCTTTCAAATCCTTGATCTATTATATCACAACCAAAATCGTAACAAAGATGTTCATCAATTATGGATATGCAGTAATGAACATTGATATTGTTGCTATGTCTGCATGTTTGTGACCATAATTAGTGAGTTGATTTATGGTATTAGCGCTACATTACTCACAATTACCATAACGAACCACACCTCTTATTCGTACGTGACCGATACTGAACGACGATTCGTTCTGATGGTCGTATTTATCACCGGTTTCGAGAGGTGCACTTTTTAAATAATTACTTAATCAGGTTGATTGAGATTAATTCATTGTGGCGGAAATTATCTACGTTTTAATCAGATGACATGTTTCATGCACGTTCTCTACAAAGTTAATTCAGAAATTAATTAAAATCTTAATTGGAAATCAAAGAGAACATTCTACAACACTCGATGAGAATATCAGATAATTTACAAAATAGGTTTGGTAAAGAAGATCGTTCCCATCTAATAGAAACCTAATGACCACTCCAATCGATCAATCAATATCAATCCATAGCTTTTGAAATCAGGAGCAATTGTTATCATTGCGCCAACTTTGTAGCTCTTAAAATTAAGTAGTTAGATTAATTTAAAGTTCAAATAACTTCTGTTACCGAGTTTATAAAACCTTCACTTATTATTTATTAGGGGATTTAGGCGGTTGATACTTCGGTCTGCAAGTACCGGCTGAAAAGAGATATTTCTTATTATTTTCATTTTATTACCCCAAACTTCAGAAAAAGTAAATTCTACTTAGCTTGTAATAAAAAATGCAATTATTACTATAAAAATAAGATGAGAAAATTCACCAAATACCAAGATATTAATTTAATTATAATAATTCTTATTATAATAAAATAAACAATCTAGTCGTAACGCATAAAATTATTAGTAATGTTTCTGATCAAATTAAACCTTTAAACCAACGCACCAAAAAAATTTTGCAAGGCTTGGCTTTAGAAATGAGATTCATTTTATCTTAATTTATGTAGTACAGCTGTATGCCTTTTTTTAATTCCTTTTGATTATTTAATCATCAAATCAGGATTTCTTTTCTCAGTATTATCTTAAAGGTCACAAAGCGTAATGCACCTTTCATGGCGTTGAGCTTATTGTTAAAACTAGTAGATTATTACAGTCTAATACTAACTAGTTTTAATAATTTATAGATTTTCAAATATTCCTTCCTCTGAATGTGTTTGGTCTTACTGGCACTTTGTGCATTTTGCATTTGCCGTTATTAATTTTTTTATTTTTAATAATCCCTTTATTTGATGAGCTATAAAGGTGGAAGAAAAATAGCAATTGCTCCTTATTTCAAGAACTCTTGATACAAAAAAATCTCGATTTGAGTAGTCGTTAGATTTCTATAAGATTAACTATGAGAATGATCTCCTTTTTCTAATATTTATGAATATGTTTGAGTGGTAATTTCCATAGCGACGTGGTATTATTGTGATAAATCTCTTCTAGTGGTTTTCGCGAGCTGACATGTCTTATTGTTTGAGTGCAACTTTCAAAATAATTAATTCTGTTCGTTGTGTCATTAAGGTCCTTTTATAGTGACCGAAACGGCTTATAACACATCATTTTATGTAAGTTAAGCTTCGAATATTGCTAAAAGCTCTTTCATATACGTTTATTATTATTGCGCCATAAATCGTCATTATTTTTATTGTAGATCTGACATAAAACCATACTCGGTAATAAAAATGCTTACATAATCGCGCAATTTCACCGAGAAAAAATTAGAAAAAAGCGGTTTTAAGGTGATAATACCCGAAATAAAATTATCGCTAAAAAAATACTTTACTGAGAGAGTAATTAGTGTGGAGATGTTAAAGTTTTTGGTCCGTTGTTGAATTTTGAAGCGGCCACAAGGTAAGAAGCCTTGCTTAGTAAACTTTACCACTCTTGGGAATAGAGCAAGCATCAGGTCGTTTAAATATTCAAGTTAAGAAATTTTAGTTGTGAGCCTTGTAAATAATAATTCTTTCCGGTTCGAGTACTTTTTACACGTAAACTGCTTCCATTAGCTTTCGTTAAATATTCAATATATTTCCGTTCACTTTCTGGAGCTATTGTTCAAGTTTTATAAAGTCGTATTTCAGTTTAAGCTTCGTCCGGGAGGAGTTGGGAGCTTTAGGAAACTTTAAGGTCGATAGTTATTATTCATGGCATTTATTATTGGAGGATGAACAAATTTTTACATTTTTTTCACTAAGTTTATTTACGAGAGATGTGTTTTTAACTCCGGTTTAAAGAACAACTTCCTCAAACTTTCAAGTAGAAGCGAGAGCTTCTTGTAATTATACGTATAACATATAACGCTCGTTAACTTCAGTACACTGCAAAATCTTAAACCAACACAAAAGCAACGGACCATAACTTCTACACTAAATTATTTACTGAATAAACAACTCCGGGATTTGCATTTTTTAAATTAACATCTATACAATATATTGTTATAGCCAATATAAGAAAATTTTGACTACTTCTATAAGTTTTTGGTTTTTTCGAAAGCTTATTGGCGATAGTCTAGTAATGACTGCACACTTTCATATAATGAGCGTATAGAAATAAATAAAATGTATCGGCGAACGTAGGGCTTAGCTTGGCGCACATAATAACAAATTTTGACATTATTAGTTTGTGATTTGTCATCAGTGCCAATTTTTAAAATGCTAATTGTCAAATGTGCTCTTAGATAAGCCCTATAGCACACTACGACGTCATTTATTTTAGACGCTTAATATATAGATTCAAATTTTAGTATTATATCTTATTCTGTTCGTTTTTAAATCTTCTAAAAATTTAGCTATTTTATTCTTATAACCACATATCTAAGAAGTTTGTACGTAGGTACTACACCATTTTTAAATTGTATGTCTTTTCTAAACACTATTGTCTTCTGCACTTTGATTAGTTTCTATCATTGCTTTTTTTAAATTATATCGTATAATTTTTGTTTTTTTACTTTGTACTTATTGTTTCTAAACTTGGCTTTTTATGTATTGGTCATCTTTACAATCAGAAATTAAAAACAGTAGAACGTAACATCAGAAAATAGGAGACCGCAATGACAAGTTCTAATACATCACTTGTAAAAAATGTAAACCAACAAAATAGTATATTAAAAAACGCGTTTCAAAAAATCAACTTTCTGGCTTAAATTCAAGTTTAGAAAACTAGCGCAAATGACTTTAGAAACAAGTTCTTTATGTTATTTTTTCTATTTTTCATAACTAAACTAAACAACTAAAAAATCGTATTTAGGAAGAGATAAATAGTATTACTCCTGCAACTCTTACCAATGTGTTCGAAAACATAAAAAGTGAGGTTATGTGTTATCAAGTGAAATAAGTTAAACGCTACGTTTTTAGGATTTTTGTTTTTCATGGCAGCCTGTGATCAAAAATTGTAATTAACATATGGTATATTGTTCTAACAAATAATTTGTAAATCATCAAACGCTGTGAGAGTTGCGAGTGGAGGCTAAAATCTGCTTTAAAGCGTCCTCCCTCAAAAAAAGTTACCTCATTGTTCAAGCGACTTACCCCACTGCTCGAGTGTTTCACAGGTTAATTGCGACAGACACAAAAACAAATTGATAAATAATACTAGTCATTATGAGCAACAAAACTTTGTTCCAATAACCTGTTATGGCGCTGACATTTAAAACGTCTCATTCATTTTCTTGAAGTCTAATACCAGCGGAAACGTTAACAATTTTAAGAAAAGAAAATAAATACTTAGCAGAAAATGGGTGTTGAATTGGTTAATGCGACACCCAAATCGGTATCGTATAAAGGCTTTGTTACGTTGAATACCTAAAGCAACCATTGCAACTTCCGAAACATCTGAATAACTTTTTCTAATCGACATTTACCTTGATTACAATCTTAACTCAAACTACCACCTTCTGAAGGTTATTAGTAGAATTAGTTGTCAAAATGACCATTTTTTATTATGTACAAGATCATATTGTCTTATCCTTGTACGTTGACAAACACCTAATCGCCTCGATGCCAGCGAATCTGGCAAGAATTTAGCTCAAAGTAGTTAAATAAAATTTTTATTTAAATTTTGATTGTTTCTATTCTATAGTAACCACCTAGTGATCGGTTTGCCAGCGATTTTCATGTCTATAGCCTACGGTTTACAGCTAGATTAGAAGGCAAAATAGTTTCTAGAAGATACTAATTCTAATTTATAAATTTTGATATAAAACATTTAGTATTTTAGTGTTCTTTAGGTCTTCTAAAACAACCTAATCAAATCTTCCTAAATATTTACGCAAAGTAAATTGTAAGAAAAGTGGGGGTAAGTAGAATCAAATTAGACCTAAAGCCTGTTTTGAAACAAATTGGTGTATACCGAAACGTTCTGCAAAAAGTGTGATATAAATATTTGTTTTTTGAAAGCTTGCCTGTACAATTTGGAGTTCTTCTAGATAGAACATTATATAACTCTTTCATTTAACCGCTTAAGACGGATATAATCGTCATGCCCAAGTCGATATTCGCATGCGTTTCGTAACGCACTTTAGAAAATAAACAAATTCACTTAGAAAACTAATATTAAAGGTAGTTTAACTTAGCTCTTGTTGGTATATACTCTCTTCATACGGTGTAAACAACTTTAGAGCCAAACGTCATCCAAAGCCATTTATTTTTCGTTTAACCTTATCTTCGTTTTGCGTTGGAGTTGTCGTTTGCATATTAAAATTGAGTAGAAACTCACTATATAAAAACAGAATTGAAAGTTTGACAAATCCAAGAAAGTTTGTCGGGACTGTGTCACGAAATCTTGAAGATTTGTCGAGTCTTAAATTCAAGTAAGTCAAAAGGACTGAAACTGTATTGTACAGAGTAATCTGACAAAAAATATAGCAAAACAAATTGCCTTAATTGTTAAATTATTGGCCAAATTGTATTGCAACAACGTATTATTATTGTTTTAGCCCATTAGTCACATTTTTTATGTTAATTGCATTAAATGCTTTAGTAAACTATTTTATAATTTTCAGATAAGTACAAAACTAAGCCGTTCATTCAAATCGCGTTGCGCCATTTTATATCCCGAATATTCGCTAAAATAATTAAGCTTTAAATATAATTTTTGTTAAATTGTTTTACATTTTTACGCTAAAATTCGCAAATTTATTTGAGTTTTTATATTTGGTTCCGTGTAAGCGTTTTACTAAGAAGTCAGCTGATACGCAAAGCCAACGCAATTTGCTAGGTTGTAAATTACCGAGCATTAGATAGATCGATAGTCAACATTCTAAGCTAGTTGATTTTAGTTTATATAGTTTTTTTGAAAACTTGTAGTTCTAAAATAAAAATAAAAAGTATATAAAAAAAACAAAAATTAAAATAAAAAAAACAAAGCAGAAAAGAACAGAAAAAGAACAAAAATTAAAATATTATTGTTAGTTGATCACATTTTCACTCTAAAGTTTTAAGAAGAGAGAAGAGATTTAATAAATAAAACATTGTAAACAAAAAATCTACTGTAACTCATTGGTATTGACTAAATAGGCTTTAAATGCAGAGATTTTTTTGTAGAACAAATTTTGCTGTAATAAAGGTTAAAACAATTTGAAAGCATTTAATGTTGTTATTCAGAAGTTTATAAAAAGATTTAGTAAAGCAAGTTTGCTTCTATTTTCTAAACTAATAAAAAAAATTTTTTTTTAATTTAATAATTTCATTGTGAAAATAGTTAAGAACAGTAAGTGAGTAAGTGGTTTTCACTGAGCTTTTTATTTTAGATATTTTTTTATTGTTTTGAACCATAATCTAGTAAGATTTTTGAAAACAAAGTCTCCATTTCAATTTAGTCACGTGTAGCGCACTTTGGTTTGACTAAATTCTACCTAATTTTAGTACTAAGCCTAAATTTTAACCGTGTGATTAGATATTAACAAATACTATTTTAACTTAATTATAAATTATTTGGTAGCTTATATACTACCAATTAGGGTATTATTAGTATTTAAATACATTTTTAACATGATAATTTAAGTTACAAATTTTTTGGACGTTTTAAACAATTTTTAGACGATATTCTTTCTTATTGTATAAGCGGCACCTAGATTGTAATCTAGTTGATAAGACTGTACCCTTCGACTGTTAACAAAATAATTAAAAAGGTAAATAACGCTTCTATCGCCTTGAATAATCACCGATGTTAACCGCTCGCATTTGATAAGTCTAACTGTACAGCTGACTCAGATCACACTTACTTTTACAGAGTTAAAGTAGGAAACGAGACAAATTTCGTATAACTGCCCTTGCTGCTAAGAAATAAAAAAACCTAATATTGTTCTTTGTCTTTACTTTTCAAGAATAAATTAGATAATTAAAATTGTTAGTAAATGTTAAATTGATAATCTAATCAGAGAAAGCTTTGCTTTTGAAAATAGGGTACCTATTGTGTGGCCTTAAATCATTCTAGGTTTGAAAAATCTCCCCATTTACGTATCGCAAATATTGTCAAAACACATAGTAAAATTATTCAAAACGTGGATAACCGTCCCACTTCGTGCGGCTGCATAACACATAAACCATCCATTTTCATTGTGGCGCGACTGCAATCTTGTGTTAGCATTCCACACGTTTTCCCCTGTAATATTTAAATTTACTCAGTAAACTGTTCTAGCAGCCATGTAAAGTAGTCATTATTACCCTTTCTTGTACACATTTTACCGATCATTTCAGGCGATCGCACCTTGTACAAAATTGTGGCTAGCTATTATTCAGATTTCGGGTGAAATTCGTGGGAGATCTTCATTATGGTGAGAGAAACAATGTGTTAGGTTTAGGTGAGAATGCATTGCTATGAAAACGTAATTCCTTGTGATTCGAAGATATATGTCAACCGGAAGTGAATTTGTAGGCACGCTTCGCCTGATTCCATCTCCATCTATCAAGTCGAGAATAAAGGCGAACAACATTAACAACCGAAATACGTTCGTTAATCAGATTAACACTAACGCGAACTATAATTTTGGTGGGAAACGCAAATTTTAGAAGAGGGTGTGGGCTCGAGTGGGACTATTTACATGCAAATTGGCCGGTGAAATGCAGACACTCATAAATTAGAACCAAAGCAAGAATGAGAAATAAATTTGACACTTATGAAAGTAAAGAATACATTTCTCTAGAACTATTCGTGTTACTGCGTAGAAATTTTAAAAGATACTGTTGTATCAACTTTTATCTAAAAAAAAAATGTTTGCGATCAAACCAACTGAGAGTATTAAGATTGTGCAAACGGTAGCTCAATAACTATTGTTACGAACAATTCAAAAAAAAGTTTCGAGTGAATAGTTCGAAAAAACACTAAAAGAATATTGCGTGAGTCACACCGTAACGTAAAATTCTACAAAACTTATAAATAACTACAAATCAAAAGACGTAATATTACCATTGCCCATAAACAGAGAAACGTCGCGAAACTTCTGGCTATGTGCTAAAAGAACGAATAGTTGTATAAGCGGGCGAAAACCATAAATAAAAATTAGTGTGGCACCTGAAGCGGTCGAAAGTAAACATTTCAGAAGCTTGTGATTAAATTAATTACAACAAATTAAAATAAAAAACACAAAATTCCAAATATATAGATGGCAGTTTGGTTAGTGTTTCCGTCTATTTCGCCAACGGTCAAACGCCAAAACTAAGTCAATTGTTATTAAAATAAACCGTTAATTAAATAGAATAAAAATATATACTCTATTTTTTATTTATAAAGGATGAATCTGTTTAGAGTTTATCTTATCTTCTCTCAAAAAAATACTTATCACATCAACTTCAGAGTTTGCCATTAAAAACATTGTTTTTTTTTTCTATAAATATTCCATCTAATAAGTGTTAATTAATTAATATTAATTCTTTAAAAAAAATATAAAATTTACATTTTTTTTAAATGTCGTTCTAAATGAAGAGACGTTAAATAATTATTTTGCAAAAAAATATTAAAAACAAAAAATGTAGATAACCGCAAAAAGTATTAAACCTCTTTTCAGGCAGCATTGCCAGTTTACTTTGCGACCGGCTAGATACCTACACACTAGCTTCTTAGTGCTGCCCACCTGGATTAATCCACATATAAGAATAACAAATACACTCGACCGTAAGATTAACCGGACACTAAGTTTTTTGGAAAAATTTTATTGACGAAAATTTGTATCAAAATAATTTTAATTGTAAATGTGCAATGATGAACATTTAAATTGAAATCAAGATAATTTTGATTAATAATATTCAAAAATAAATATTTAATTACAAATTAAACAAAAATTTGATTTTAAGAAACAAAACAAAGCAAAACAAAATTAAGAAAACTGCAAAAAAAAAAATAGTTTCAGTAGCGAGTATTTTCTCCTCAGGCTTGAATTACAGTTCTCATTCAAGGCACAATTGCAATCAAGTCTGCGATATCATCTTGGGCTATTAGCTCCCACTCATTCAGCAACGCCTGTTCCAGCTTAACTGTTGTATGAAACTCGCCGTAGTTCTGCCTAATCTTTTTCCCCAGGTTGTCCCATTCTGCCTAATTCGAGGTTGTTCTATATGTGCTCAATAGGGTTTAGGTCAGGGTTCATGGGTGGCTACCTTAGCAACTGAACATTAACGTCGTGAAGGAACTGACGCGTAATCTGGGTTGTGTGAGGGCGTGCATTAAGTGAAACTCTTCCTCTACAAATGGCGCAAAAAAAACCACATGATCTTGTAAACACTCCCTAATGTACCAGTCAGCGTTAATGCTACCTCTCCGCACCGTTCCAAAAGCCTGTATGAGCCTCCAAAGAAATCCCTCCCCATACCATTACACCTCCACCACCAAATGCTACTCTAGGCGCAAAGCAACACTGGCCATACCATTCCCCCGGGCGTCTAAACACTCGTTGACGACGATCAGGTGAATACCTAGTGAAACGCGACTCATCCGTTAAGAAAACGGTGCTCCACTCCTCCATATTCCAATCAACATCATTTCGTGCAAATTCCAGTCGCTGTCTGCTACGCTCTGCGTTCAGCGTAGAGCCAGTAGCAGGTGGATGTGATGTCAAATTGTTTTCCTTCAACCTTCTAAAAACAGTATCAGGAGAAATCATGATCCCATAAACATCCGCCAGTCTCCTAGCCAAAGCTGTAGCAGGAAGAGTCCGTTCTCGCAGCATTTGTAAACGAAGAAATCGGTCTTCCACTTCATTTGTTACTTGTTTTCTGCTTTGTCCAGGTCTTTTGAAATTGGAACCAGTTGCCCTGAACCTTTGTATCGCATCGGATACCGTGCTTTTAGGAAAACCAAGCACATTTGCAATAAATCGTATGCTTGTAACATGTAACATACAAGAACCAGCTATCGACACAAATTTGACAGACGTGTAAAACAAACAAAACCTTTCTGATTGGAAGCCGCCTAAGAAAATAGGTACAAAGAGTAATCTGCGTGATAGGGGTTAACCCAAAAAACTTAAATATCCTTTCTTTTAGTTGTTTTTTATGTGTAGCCACATAAAATCAATGTAGAGAGCGTTTTTGCAAATTTACGGGACAAAAATCAAGTGTCCGGTTTCTTTTGCGATTGAGTGTAGTAGTTACAACGTATTATTGCTTCCCTATTCTAACATTTATTGTAACATTTTTTCTTTTGTTTTTAACATTTTTGTTTACTATGACTTTTCGTAAGTATTCCTATACTCATATACACATTTTTTTGTTTAAATTTTGCATTTGATATCTATTGTTGTTATCTATTTATCATATTTTAATGATTCTTTCACTATTCCTATTTAAAAATATTTTTTCTTATTGTTTCATAAATTTTTCAACACTAACGTCATTATTTTCAACACTTTTTTTAAAGTTTTTTATTATTGTTATTATATTTTCTTCTTTTCCACCTCTTGTTGTATATTTTCGAAAAATTTATTTTTTTTCTTGAGACTTTATTTTCGTCATGAACTGTGTCGTCTGGCATTTTTATTTTCACTAAAACTTTTAACAATCTCTCACTTATAATTTAAATTAAATTGTATTATATTATTTAAAACATTCTAAGGAATTATTAATAAATAAAAACTCATTTTTGCTTCTTTTTTACCCTCTTTTTTTTGTTTTCGTGGTTTTAACACCATACATTTCTTCTACTAGTTTTTTCATTTCTTTTTTTTTCTTTTCATTGTGATCTTCTGATAACCGATTCTTACAATTTTTCTTTTGCGTCTTTTTTCATCCGATATTTATTTTATCCTTCTTTGCGTATTTTGCTCTTCCTGTTTCTTCTCGCTTCTTATCTAAATTTTTTCTGAAAATTTTCTCAATTTTCTTTTACTTCCTATTACTCTTTCTTTGTCTAGCCAGTCTAGCAGTTCTGTATAATAAACGCAATTCTTGATGAGAATGTAATTATGGCAGTCATTGTAGTAATTTCTGTACATCTGTTTGATGTGGGTCTGATTAATCCAGGTGCTTAATGCGTAAAACTACCCCAGTAATTCCACCCCTCTGATAACTATGCGTACAGGTAGACCCTTTAGAGGATTTGGGTCGTTAGTCTGGGTTGTTAAGTGTACATCGTCATTCTTAACAGCACTGATGAGCCAATTAAATAAAATTATCTTACCTAAGCACAAAAAGTTTCAAGAGTTGCGTTTGACAACCATTAAGAACTTTCGTCTTTTAACTTCATGCATAATTGATAAAGTTGCCCATTACCATTACCATTTTGTAACACAATGAATCGAATAAGCTGGTTAAAAACAATAAATGGATATTATAAGCCCTTTTTTTGTTGTATTTTATGTGTTAAGCAGCTGCGGTGGTAACTCTTTTAAATCTATAGCGTATTGAAGAAATAGCGAGTGACAATTTTTGTCCAATTTTTAATAATTTAGATATGTCTCTGACTGTCCATTAAAGAGATAAGTGTCTAAAGCATGCAAATAAATATTTGAAGTAGGTGGAAACATTCATTCCTTTTAAAATGTTCCCCGGAAAATTCAATCGAAACTCATTCAATTTGCAAGCGATAAATTTTTCCTTGGTTCACGTTTTCCGCTATCCAAAATTCATATCAAAACGTCTCAGAGCGACCGTTGCATCGTCCACCTGCTGCTGTCTTCACATGGCTCAAGCGAGGGATTTTCTCATATTAGCACGGGTCTAAGCCAGGTTTAACCTGGAAAATGTATGCAAGACAAAATCTTGACAATCTCCTTGTTAATCTTCTCAGATTATCTTTAATTTAATTGCAAATTTTGAAAAAGAATATTGTAACAATTTTCCAATAGTCGTCCGATCGTGATAAGGACATTTGAATAAAGCCCTCGAGCTTCTTAAATACTGCTGTGTAAACTGAAACTTGAAGCTCAAGTTTCTGAAATTCGCTTCGTCCGCATTCAACCGAGATTTGACAAAAAGTGCAGACTGTGCATCAAAATCTCACCACCACGAAAGTTTAACTCGACGGAAAATTAGGAATTCTAATTAAAATGAGATCTTCTAAGCCGGATTCGTGTAATTGCCAGAGTGGTGATGTGTGGGATAGGACAAATTAGGCGGGAAATAACGCAAAAACCAACGGAACCAGATGGAACAATCACACACTTGCTAAAGACACAAAAGAAAACTTGAAAAACTTCGAAACTCAACAAGTATACAAATTTTTATTTTTTACTGCATTTATACAGGTCATTGTTGTAACAAGTTCATTTAATTAATATTATTTAGTGATCACTATCTTGGTCACACTTGAATCACTCGGAGATATTACCTGGTTTAAACAGCACAACAGCATAAAGATATGATTGTATATTTAAAGTATAATAACAAAGGCTATACAGAAATTTTACCCGATAATAGTCCTCGTTGAAAGGATTTTTCTTATGTTTCAAACCATTTTATGTATGTCATTATTTTTTAAGATACAGTTATTGTTACAAATAAGAGAAAGAAAGTTCGAGAAAATAACTTTACAAAATCGCACCGAAGGCGCTTTGAGGCGTAAAACTCTGAAAAACATTAATAGATCCGCATGTAGACAGATCGAAAAAAATTATTCACCATCTAATTAAATTTAGCAATGTCACGAAACACTTCGCACATTCTAGCAAGGACGTTCGATTATATAAAGAAGAAAACTGACCGGGACTGGTTATAAAAATATAGTGTAAAAATAAAAATGGTAGACGACATTGCACATGGCTAAAATAAAAAGAAATTAACTACAAAAAAGCTATGAAAAATATCAAAAACACAAATCTTATTAAAACTTAATAGAACATTATTAAAGAAAAAACAAAAAAACTATTTTATGACACCTAAAATAACTCAGAAATAACAAGTACAACATACAAATATAAAAGATAAAAACGACTACATAAAAAACATAAAATAATGTAAAAATTAAAAGTGCATTTTAAAGAAATAACACGAAATGTAAGACTAATAAGACTAAAAGACAAATGTTAGATACGAAGCAAAAACCAGGAAAACTAGGAAAACTATAAATTAGGTAAAGCGTTAGGAAAAGATAGTATTGCTCCAGAAATAAAAGATAGATAGGCAAAGAAAGGAAAAATAAACTAGAAAAGCTAACAAATAATGTACTCAAAAATTTGAAAATACTGAAAAGTTTGGAAACAGGTATCATACTGCCAATATAAGATAACTAACGACCGATCGGGGCATTAGTCCGCAAAGTAGTTGTTTTTGCCTAATCGTGGAGGTTGGTTATGTTGGTGGCCAAGCGAGAGCCTAAGAGATAACTTTGTTATCCGCCAACATTATTATACTAACTCTCGCTTCTTTCCAGCACTCTTCGCTAGATGCCACACTGTGTCTGTCTATACGACTACAAGAAACTGTTAGAAATGAAGCAAAAAAAATTGCTTAAAACAAAATAAAAGAAGTTAAGACAGACAGCAATAGACACAGGTATTCCCTACTCAACTCCAATAGTTTTACACTTAATGGTGAAAAAGCTTTAAGATTAATAGATAAGTATACAAAGTAAATGAAAATAGTGTAATAATATAAATCGTATTCCAGTTTTTTATAACAATACCCCATAAAAAAGAAGATTGTTTCCGTCTTATGAAAATCTAATGACCACTCAAATTGAGATTTTTTGGTATCAATCGATAGCTCTTGAAGTAAGAAGCAATTGTATAATTGCGTCAACTTTGTAATTCTTCAAATAAAGTGACTGGATTAATTTAAAGTTTATATAATTTCTGTAGCCAAGTTCATAAAACTCTCACTTCTTATGTCTGGGGATTAAGTCGGTTGATCTTTGGGTCTTAGGTCAGGTACCTGCTAAATAGATATTTCTAGGTATTTACATTTTATTACCCCACACTTGAGAAAAACGAAATTCTTCTTAGTTTGTATTGAAATATGCAATTATCATTATAGAAATAAGATGCGACCAATCACCATATACCTAGATGTTAAGTTAGTTATAATAATCCTTATTATAATAAAATAAACGATATATTTAAAACGCATAGAAACGTAAGTAATGTTTATGAAATGAAACCTTTAACCCATCGCGCTAGAATTTTTTTTGCAATGTTTTGTTTTAGAAATGAGAATGTTATTAATAAAAATAATAAAACACCTTCAGTTTGATGTTGCCTGGCTGAAATTGATGTAAAACTCTGTCAGGCTTGTGAGAAAATTCTAGACAGACTCTTCAGGCAATATATTGGATCAGTGACGTAACGTGACAGATTTAAAAAAATTAATTAAAAAAAGACACAAGCTATGACAAATATATTTTAAACCAGAAGCAACTGCGATTCATTTAATTTTTGATATCTCGGTACATAAAATTGCATAATATAGTATTGTGAATTTGTTATAGGAATAATTTAATAAGGTCACTTTTTATCATTAGTTATAAAATAACATGTGGCAACAAAAATTACTTATTACAGTAATTAGTTTTTTTAACCTAGTTAGACAAAGTCCTAAAATTTAAAATAATTTCCAATTTTCTGGTACCACTAGTTTACAACAAATATATTTAGATCAGTTTCGAGTGTATATAAATTAGTGATTTAATATTGCATTAGTTAATTATAACAGTATATCTGTTATATCAGTATATCCAAATGTTTTATTATAAATATCAGTACCAAGTAATTAGATGTTTCAGGATTTCTTTTCTCAATATTATCTTAAAGATCCCAAACCGTAATGCACCTCCCATGGCGTTAAACCTATTGTTAATTCTACAAGATTATTACGTTCAAAACCCAGCTTTGAAGATTTATAGACTTCCAAACATTTCTACCTCTCAATTTGTCTGGCCTCACTGGCCCTCACTCTTACCAATGCATTTCGCATTGCCGTTTTTAATTTTTTAATCTTTAATTTGGCCTTTGTTTAAAGAGCCACAAAGTTGGTGCAATGATACCATTTGCTTATTATTTCAATTGGCTATCAATTGATAAAAAAAAACTCGATTTGAGTGGTCATTAGATTTCCATAAGATGGAAACAATCTCCTTTGGTAGCCTACTTTTCATGTGCCCATTAATGACCTAACGCATCTTTAAACTAAAATAGAAAAACAATAAATATAATATTAATAAAAATTATTTGCCTACATCACAAAATGTTTTTCAGAGACGACAGTTTTGAGTCGTATAATCTAATAATTTAAAAAATGTAACATTTTGTAATTATGTCTCCAGCCGTTGCCGTTGGGTAGAAATTCCGCAACAGTGATAAACAATTTATCACCCACTAATTTCCTTCTCCTCCACCTGTTTGCATAGTTCTGGTAGTCTACGACTAACGTTCATAGTTCCCCGGCATTAGGCACCTGAAAACCGTGTTAATCAGACCCACATCACCCCAATTCCGCATATTTCACCCGTATTTATGTACCCTAAAATTTCCCCTCCTAAAAAAATCACGAATTCACCGAATAGTTTTGCTCGAATCGCGCGAAAACGCTAAATTGCTTCACATAAGTTTCCAACGCTGCTTAATGACTAGAAACGAAGATTAGCAAAGCTTCTTTTCACCGAACGAGGATGTTTTCGACGTTAGGAGATAAATACCTTTTCGACCAGTGGGGACAAAAACGGCCAGCATATTTTGTTTCTTGCAGTATTTGGGTTGTGCTGCATGTTATCGGCACTGACATAACTCGAACGAAAAAACACCTCGGTTCCTTCGAATTGCCGTTTATCTCCATGGGAAGTGCTGCCAAGTGGCTGGGCGGCAGCTAGGAAATGAAGTCGCATAATAGCCTGCTGCGAGCGCATTATGCTTTGAAATAACAAAGATTGGAAAGAAAAAAATGAATGTTGTGTGGACGAAGAGTAGCGGCTGGCGGCACTTCCGTGTGCAAATTTAAACACATTTTTATTTAAAAAAAAATAGTTGAACCGGTGTCATAACCACATTATTATTACAAGACTCTTGTAGAAGTTTGTGTTTTCGTATTTGCAGACGATCGTTAGGTGCTCGTAAATCATTGATTGGTTGATTAGTTTTTTTATAAGATTTTTAATTTAAAACTGAAACAGTGTATTTGTTGACAACTTCCTAATACAATATAAATCATAATAAACATAAATTTTATCACATGAAATTGCGTGCAATATTATAGCACTTATAAAAAATCTAACACTGCAACAAGCGGAAATATAAAAAATAACAATAAACCACTCGTGTGGTCATGATTTGAAATCTAGTTCTGTAGTTTTCATTAAAGCAAGTAATAAATTTGTTTTATGCTATTCTAGAAAAATTTAAACTTAAAGAAAGTGTAAAAAACCAATGCCACTAGAAGTTAGTCGTTAATCAAGTTAGAAAATTGAGAGGTAGAAAGTTGTGACTCGATTGCTCTGTTTGGTTTACGTTCCATGCAATTTAACAAACTAATTAGAAACAAAGTACAAACCTTGGTCAGATTGTCTGAAAAAAGGTAAGCGATGTTAAAATAGAATACATTTACATATAAAACACCACGGAAAAATTGCAAAACTTTCACGATTTAAATAAAAATGCAACCCCTTACTAAACTGCGCTATTATGCTTATCAGGCTTATCGGATACAATTAAATAAATTAAAATATTCGCAATTTTCTTGATTAGCATGTTATAATTGCAGTTTGTGGTGCAAACTTGTACATTTTATACGCTCATCAAAAATTATACTAAAAAACACATAAATCAAGAGTTTTTTGATCAGCTAATGTCTGCACTTCACAAGTTTACGTGTTAAGCTTTCATTATTTTCTAAAAAGGATGAACATGCACCTTAATAGCGGTATTTTAACCACCAATTTTTTTCGTTAAATTTATACAAGGTATCAAGAAACCCAAGTTGTACTGACACACTTTACAAAACAAGCATTTTACACATGCGCAAAACAGATGAGGCATAACTCCTTAAGACGTCACAAAATGCAATCAGTTATATGCAACCAGTTATACAATACAATACAATGTTGAAATCAGCTGATTAGCGCAGTAAAATTAGATCAGATCTGTACTTTATTATTTGACACGATCAAATTGTTTAAAATAAATTATATTGTACAATTACGCCATTGTTAATTTGCCAATATGTCAAAAAAGATTTCTACCCAAACTTGATTTTGTTTTCAGTGTATTGAAGCAACAATAACATGGCATCGAGTTAAGAGTATATCAAAGCTGGCATTTTAAAAAATATTAGATTTGGTTAATTTTTTTACTTCATAACACTCTCTTAGAACTATAATCTGAACTAAAAAGCTTAGAAAAAAGTGTTTTTTGACAAAAAAAATATTATAAAGAAGCAACAAACTTGTACTTTCTAATGACTGTTAAAGATAGTTTCTGCCCTCAACAGCAGTAAAACCTGACTACTCATTTCATCACAACTAAAAAAATAACAATACAACGTTTTGTGCTAAATTCGGGTTCTTTATATTCAAAAAGTTGTATTAATAACGAATAATTTGTTTCTATTATGTACAACATTAATTAGACTACTTGATACTTACACAACAATCGCCTGCAAATTAACTTAATTACGTCACTTCCAAAAATGTAGCCTACTTTTCTTGCTTGACGAGCTCTCACTAACCGACTGACCGACTGGTTTGGTCAATTTCCCTCTCTTATACAACCAAACGACTTTTTAAAGTGTATTTCAATGTTACTTGATCTTTCTTCACTCAACTGGAGGCAATGACTAATCTTTCTCGATCGATTTGTAAGCGGGTCTATTAATGATATTTGAAAATTTCATGTCTCAGTGCGCTTTAGTTCCGATACGTTTCTGGTATTTACTTATAGGTTAGTTTTAAGTTGGAAAAATACCGATATTATCTTCGTTGCTAAAAAAAAAATTAAAAAATTTCGGGGATGTGATTAGTGATTGCCATGGAAAGATACTAAAATTTGCGATACCACCGGTAGTATTTCAACTTAAAATCAGCCGATTAGATGTTTTCAGTTTTGATTCAACCACATCGTTGTCAAGAATATCGCTCACTTTTCTCGCTTAATGGGCTCTCACTAACTGACTGACTGACTAACTAACTGACTGGCTAGTGTTAGTCAGTTAAAACTGAAAATGATTACCTAATCCTTCTCTATCAGCCAGTCGATTAATGATTTCTAGAAATTTCACGTCTCAATGCGCATCTGGCGCCCTATGTTTCTACTATTTATTTATACGTTTCCAGTTTTGATTCAATCACGTTGCATCCAAAAATACCATTCGCTTTTCTCGCTTGACGGGCTCTCACTAATTGACTGACTGATTGGTCAATGTCTCTCTCTATTTATATATGCAAACTACCTTCTAATATGTATCCAATGTTACTTGATCTTTCTTCACTCAATTGAAAGCAATGACTTATCCTTCTCGATCGGTTCATAAGCGGGTGTATTAATGATTTTTGATAATTTCACGTCTCAGTGCACTTTAGTTTCGATACGTTTGTAGTACAAGGTTTTCATAAATGATTGTAACAACGTAGGTGGCTGTGGAGATTTTTGATATTTCGATTTTTGAATATTCGTTGTAATGTCCTATTTACGCAACGGAACATTGGAAAATGGTTTCTGGAGTTACTCATTTGTATAATAATAATTATAGTAATAGCTAAGGTTTTTGTCTTTAAAAGACAGAATATTTTTTATTATTTCCACAGTCGCCTACGTTCTTATAATCATTTATAAAAACCCTGTATTTATTTATTAATTTTAAGTTGAGCTAATACCGGCATTATCTTCGTTGCCAAAAAAAATTCGGTGGTGTGATTGGTGGTTGCTATAGAAAAATATTAAAATTTGCGATACTACAGGTAGGATTTCAACTTGAAATAAGCCCATTAGCCCAGTTTTGATTTAATCACGGCGCTTCCAAGAATATTGCTTTTTTTTGTCGCTTGACGGACTCTAACTGACTGACTGACCGATTGATTAATATGTCTTCCTTTATATAAGCAAACGTCCTTCTAGAATGTATTCCAATGTTTCTTTACATTTATTCACTCACCTGAGAGCAATGACTAATCCTTCTCGATCGGTCCATGAGCGGGTCTATTAATGATTGTGGGGAATTTCACGTCTCAGTGCGGGTGGTATGATGAAAAATACATTTTTGCACTTATAAACTAATATGTAGTTTTTTATTGAAGTTACAAATTATGTTATAAATTACAATTATCAGATTTAATAAATAAAATACAAGTAAAATAAACAGGTGACTTTAAAAGCTTCCGTGATCGGGATACAAATGCAATTATTAAACGACCTAAAAGTTTGCTGTTACAAACAATTAACAAAATTTCTGTTAAATTCTTGTGGCTAAATTAGAAAGCTTTTGCTTTTAGAAACAATGTTTCTGTATAAAACACCAAAATGTCAGCTGTGGCCATTTTGTAGAATACAGGATCCACTTACATTTAATTTTGACATGGTTCATTTTATTTTTCGAAAAACCGTAATTCAAAATTTGTCTAATTGTTTCGGGATGAGTACATAAGATAATATTTTGATAGCGGAAGGTTTTTATTACTATTATTTATATTAAAGACTAACAGTAAAATTCAATAAATTTAAAATCAAATTTTTTGCTTTCAAACTCTGTACAAGTACATGCAGTATCACATTCCATTTTTTCGTTTCGATTAAAAAAACGAAAACGTCAATAGAAAATTGAAAAATTCAATAAAAATTAATTTGCTGAGGGGGCGTTAAATACGTACGTTAAATTAGAGAGCTGTGCTTTAAGAAAACACGTTTCTGTATAAAAAACCAAAATGTCAGCTGTGGTCATTTTGTATCCTGTATTCCATTTACATTTCATTTAATACGATTTGTTTTATTATTCAAAAAATAGTAAAATTTAATAATTTTAAAATCAAATTTTTTGCTTGCTCAATTACATGCAGTATCACATTCCATTTTATCGTTTCGCTTTATTGGTTTGTGGATGCACGCAGTGTTAAATTTTTGATTAATACTAGTTTGATGTCAATAGGAAAAATATTGATGCATCCATAATTAAAATTTAATGTCAGAAGCAAAGAGCGAACAGAAGTGAAATATGCATATTACATTCGGTTTGGGAACGTGAATGTATGAAGCAGCATCCGTTTCCTGTTTTCTAGACGGGAAAGTAATGCCAAAAGCATGACAAGCACACTATTAGCAGATCGTACAAGGGAAAGTCGACGGATGCTGAAAGTAGAAACGAAGGAAAAGAAAAAAGAATGAAAAGGGTCCAGGTTTCATACATGACAACCTTTCCAAGAGGGGAAAACACAAAGCCAAAATTGATGATTTAATATAACTCAAGCTTAACAACATTTCTTATTATTAAATATTTCCATATCTAACTTGTAAAACTGGCAGACTAATTTTCCAGTCCTTTGTGTGCAAATTCCCAAAATTGCTGTAAAATTATTTTATTACAGTGTAGGGTTGTGGGTTTGCCGATACAATCGCTCAAATTCGGTACAAAATTCCACTTGGTTGTTATGTAATTAAGGCAATTATTGACGTGTTTGAATAACTAACAAAATCACGAAAAGTTATTTTATGTAACTAACTCAAAATGATTTCTGTTTTGCTTAAGACAACGACAATGTAAACCATAAATTTACGTGTTTTGTTTCTTGCAAGCAATTAACGTATATTGCCGTTGTTAAATCCCAAGACGCAGTAAAAACCTTATCCTGAATATCGGCTGCCGCTTTTAGTGAATTATGATCAACACAGTTCATTACACAAAGAGCTTGCTTCGAAAACTTACAATTAAAGGATACACTAATTAATATAATGGATAGGCAACGAGCAGATTTATAACCGGAAATATTTATAAATGAACAAAATGCCTCTAGCTACAATGCAAAATGCGGAATGTTCCAGACAGTTTGAAGCTTTATCAAATTTTTAGTAAAGTGCCTGAAGCTATATTGTCCCATTATTCCAGCACAGTTTTTGACAGGAAATCAACAATAAGCTCAACTAAATAAACCAAATTTATTTATTTTTACACAAATATTTCACTGAATACATCGCCTTAAATTTGCAGCGTTATCTCGTTACGTGAAGACATGCATATAACAAAATTACCGCGAACTGACTAGTCAGGGTAACAGTGAAAACCCTTCAACTAATCAAAAATTGAAACATCTAAATAAATACTAGAAAGGTATTGCGCTTGAAGCACAATGAGACGTCAATTCCCAAAAATCATTAATAGACCCGCTCATAAGTTGATCTACAAAGACAGAGACATTGACCAGTCAGTCATTCAGTCAGTTAGTGAGAGCCCGTCAAGCGAGAAAAGCGAGCGATATTGTCGAAAGCGATGTGTTTGAATCAAAACCTAAACGGTATATATAAATACTAAAAACGTTTTGCACCGGAAGCGCACTGAGACGTAAAATTCTCAGAAATCGATAACAGACCCGCTCAAGGGCTGATCGAGAAAGATTAGTTATCGAATATTAGACATCCAGTTGAGTAACAAAATATTGGAATACATTCTTAAAGTATGTTTGCTTATATAAAGAGAGAAATTGACCAGTCAGTCAGTCAGTCACTTAGTGGAAGCCCGACAAGCGAAAAAAGTAAGCGATATTATCGGAAGCGACGTAATTAAATCAAAACTTGAAACGGTTAAATAAATACTAGAAACGTATTGCCCCGAAAGCGCACTAAAACGTGAAATTTTTAGAAATCATTAATAGACTAGACCCGCTCATGGACCGACCAAGGAAAGTTAGTCATCGCTTCCAATTGAGTGAAGAAAGATCACCAAACATCGGAGTACATACTAAAATCTTTGCTTATTTAACAAGACACACATTGACCAGTCAGTCAGTCAGTCGCTTAGTGAGAGCCCGTCAAACAAGGAAAGAGAATGATATTCTCGGAGGCGACGTGATTAAATCAATACTTCAAACGTCTAAATAAATACTAGAAACGTATTGCACCGAAAGCGCATTGAGACGTAAAATGTTTTGTTATCATTAATAGACCCGCTTATGGACCGATCGAAAAGGATTAGTCATCGTTTCCAGTTTAGTGAATAAAGGTAACAAAACATCGGAATGCATTTTAGAACAATATTTGCTTATACAAAGAGAGACATTAACCAGTCAGTCAGTTAGTGAGAGCCCGTCAAGCGAGATAAGTAAGCGATATTCACAGAAACAACTTGATTAAATTAAAACTTAAAACGTATAAATAAATACTAGAAATGTATTGCCCCGGAAGTGCACTGAGACGTGAAATTCTCTGAAATCATTGATAGACCCGCTCATGGACTGATCGAGGATTAGTCATCGCTTCCAGTTGATCGAAAAAAAGTAACACCACATCGAAATACATTCTAGAAGAATGTTTGCTTATATAAAGAGAAAGACATTGATTTAACGTACTACAGCCCCCTCAGCAAATTAATTTTTATTGAATTATTAATAGTATATTTTTAAATTGACGGCTTTAATTTTGGAAACTATAAAATTAGGATTCACGAGCACCCAACGATCAACTGTAAACACGATGACGTCGAGGCCGCAATCTTTTGTTAAATAACTGATTGTAAAAATAAAAACAAATTTCTCAAAAAAGTGTTGTAATAATAATACGGTTATGTATTTGTTAAAAGACATTATTCATGGCTAAAAGTGTTTCAAAAGAGTTAATTGTTGATAGCAACACTCTCAAACAAGTCATTTATGTTTATAAACACAACGCAAAGACAGTGAACAAGTTGAAGTCGTTGAAAATAATTTATCTAGATACTTTGTTATAATCGTAAATAATGACTGAGTCTTTACTGGTATTTACTTTTTTTGTTTAAATTAATAATCAAGAGTTTAATATAACCTAATGCAAGTTGACGATTCAACCATAAAATAACGCAAGTAGACATCACTTTGAAAAATGCAACAAAAATTAATTTGCTGAGAGAACGTCAAATGTCACCAGTGCGAACAATACTGGGTAAAACTGCAAAAAAGCTAGCTGTACATAAGTTGAAGCTAAAAATAAGTTGTATTATCTTAAATAATTGTTTAAAGAATTATTTTATATCGATAAGCCAAACGACTCGGTCAATCACCTGTCAGTCGAAATCAAACAAACGATTCTCGAAGCTTCCAGCCAGTAACTAGTACACTCGAGAGTTTCGAGAATTGAGTCAGATATCTAAGTAAATTATTCCGTAGGAATATTTTAGTTTTTTGTAGACATTTTAAAAAAGCTTCCAACAAAAATTGCAGAGGTATGAAACCTCGTAACATTCCGTTGTTTTAATTATTTGTTTTTAATTTTTAGCCCATTTATCATTGTGCCTCCAGTTGAGCAAACCATCCTGTTGCTTTTTAGTGCAATTTTTATCTATCAAGATTTAAAATTTATGGAGCTTTTATAATTTATCACCGGTTTAACTCCACAGGCTTCCAGTCGTCGAGATTGAAGTCGTGCTGCTGTTCTACCGACTATTTTTTATATTAAATTACAATTCCAAACTCACAACTCCGTATAATTTCTTCTCAGAAAAGAGGACGAGACTTGTTGCACGCACCATCATGCATGATTCTACGTCATTAGTTTTATCTGACACTAACTGTAGGGTCTAAACATAACTAAAATGTTCACTTGAGGCCGATTTACGATATCTTCGAGTCACTTGTAGTAAATACAAAAACCTTCTTATTTATCACAATTTTAAGTCTTTAAAATTTTAAATAGCATGTCAACAAAACATTCTAATAAAAAACTATAAATAAGCGACAATTTCCTGTAAGCTGCCTAAACTCTTTTACTGTCACGAAATACGATGTTATTTTGGCGATTTGATGGTGAAGGCGTGGGTTGCCAATAATTTGTTTATGATGGAAGTTCGATTGGAACGACGTGACGTGCCAGAGTTAACAAAATTTATGACTGAAAAGAACAATTACCAACAAATAAAAATAAAAATGTGGTATACCGAATATCTACAAGGCTATTCACGAATTGTAGCAAATTCATATGCAACCAAATTTACATATCAAGCAGCGCGCTTTCTTGATAAAATTTTTATTTCAGTAAAAACATTGAATCAAAGTTACCCAAAAACATTGACTACATTTGCTCAAAGACTGTCTAATTAAAATAAAATGATATACAGTATTCTGGATTCAAGAGATATAGAATTCGTCAATTAAAAATTCGTAAAAATTATGTAAACAGTTATTAAATTAAGTAGCCGTAGCCTTGATACAGTCAGCTAGTTTTGTTTTCGATGTAATAAAGCGTAAAATAACTCCTCATTGTCCAGCTGGACAACTATGTCAACGTTTCGTTACTAATTGATCACAGAGTGCAGCTGTGTGTGGCCTTAAACATGCCCTTTGCATCAAAAAAAGCTGGTCAACTGTATCAAGGCCACGACTACTTAATTTAATAATTGTTTACATAGCTTTTACGACTATTTTACTTTTACGACTTAACTGGCGAGCCCTATATCTCTTGAATCAAGAATAACTATTTTTTAAATTAAATTTTATCAATGCCTCTGGCAAAAATTTGCATGAATGCATGAATCTTTCGACATCGTTTGCGAATAAGCCTGTATTTTCGTGTCAAATTGCAAAAAATGTTTTTCGATATTGTTCTCGCATCTGACGGCTTTACTAACTCAATAAACGTGTCCCGCCTTAGTAACATTGGCAAAAAAAGGCCACCACTGCATCGGTTGCACATTAGAATGCACTCCAGAATATTTGGCAAAACCTGATTTCATAAGATTATAGCAACGTGCATTGAATACACGACAACATAATAAATCCCGAAATAAAAAAAAAAATGCATGCAACATCACAATACATAATAAATTTTCATAATTTTTTTTTGGTAGACAATCAAGAAAAAAAGTTTTCGCATTTAACTAATGACATAAAATAAAGAATCCCAATTTACAAAAGATAGCAGCAGAGATATTCATTTCTAGATCTTTTCTTGCACAATTTATCCCACCGTTTTCAAATTACTGAAAGATATTTGCTAATTACCATTAATTTACTCAAGTCTAGACTAATTCAGAAGAGGAAAACCGCCAATAAAAACCAAGTTGCGTATCTCGTAATTGAACAAACGAGAGTTCAGAGATTTTATTCGAAATAATTTAATCAAAAAAAGTGTTTCAAACCCACAAATAACTCTTGTAAACACGTAAAAACGTCCCAAAGTGTTTTCTTTAATTTATTTACTATTCATAATTTACGTTTCGTGCCACAGTTCCGATGACACTTCTTGCGTGTTCAACAACAATGAAACTAGATGAGTAATTTTTAATCTCACGATCGCCTCTTCCTTAAGCCCCACGCTTTTCGCTTTAATCCTGTCCTGACAATAATTTAAGAAAAAGTTTCAAAAAAATTCGAAACGCGTTTAATAATTCATCATTTTTAGTAATGGATGACGTGTGACGCTTGACGGGGTCATTAGTGACTCATCATTCCTGGGGACTGATGTAACGTTACGTTTCTCGAATAGGTTCCTTCTAGATAGTGCTATAAGATAGACCAGCAATTATACCAATAAGGACAGAGACTGACCGGGCATTCAGTTCAGTTGCGAAAGTGACAACGAGACAAAACTAATAGTGAAGTGTAAAGAGTGGACGATATAACAAAATAGTCTCAAGTAATTTAACATTTGCTGTGTTAATTAAGTTTAATTAATTTGCTAAAGAAGCTATAGTACGTCAAATGTGTTACCAGTCCGAGCAATACTGCAAAAGAGGTTAATTACATTTCAAGGTAAAACACAAAAACAGTGAACAAGTTAAAGCCGATGACACTAATATATTTAAATAATTTGTTATGAGCGTAAGTAATGACTGTGCCTTTACGGGTAATTTTTTTAATTTGAAGTAATTTTCAAGGGTGTAACAAAGGCGAATTCAAATTGTAACTATCCAAAAATAAAATAAACGTAAATAAAAAATAAAAAAATAATAAAAGTTAATTTGCTGAGGGGGCTGTAGTACGTTAAATGTCACTCGTCCAAACAATAGTAGGTAAAACTGCAAAGAAAGCTAGTTGTAGTTGCACTAAAAAGTCAATATTTATTTCGTAAAAATTAGATAGAAATCTTGAATTGACTCATCATTCCTGGAAACGGATGTAACGTCACGCTTCTAGAATAGGTTTCTTCTAGATAGTGCTATAAGATAGACCAACAATTATATAAAGAGAGAGACGGACCGGGCATTTGATTCAGTTGGGAAAGTGACGACGAGACAAAACTGATAGTAAAGTGTAAGCAGTGGACAGAATAACAAAATGATTTGAAGTAATTTAACATTTACTGTGTTAATTAAGTTTGTTGTTTAATCATATTAGTTCTGTACGGGTACAGTACGGATCTAAATTATCCATAGTCGTAACAATATATACTCGATCAACCAACACGTCCAGCGGTCCTCATCGAGACACGATAATGAGCAAAGTGAAATCCTTTAAGTTCAAGAATGTGTAAGCAAGTTTCCTTTTCAGAGCAGACAATGCGCCATCCATTATGTTGGATTAAAAATCATTTCCTCGTTGTTGGGGCTTTTTTTATTCGGTTCAGCGGGTCCAAATTTGCTTTATGGCGCAACTCGGTGCACACTAGTTATTAGTTGAGGAAACTGAGAAGAAAGAGAAATGGATCGGGATTCGAACGGGATTAATCGACTTTTTGTGGACAAGGAAACGCTGTTGCATACACCGAAACTAAACTCATTACTCCAGAGGGTCTGCCCATATAATTTATTACTTGTCTAATGGATACCACCACTATTATTTTTTGTCACTGAGATACCGAATTTTCGAGGGAAATAAACTATTTACGGTCGACTACAAATACTTTTAAGTGTTGCTATTTACAATCGGGCTTAAGTTTAGCGATCTGTGCTCAAAGAGTTGGATTGATAACGAGTAATTCATTTCTACTAATCACAAAATAACAATAATTGATAAATAAACAACACATTAACAATGCCTACAATTTAGTTCAATTACTTTGTTTTCGAGCATGTCTGGTTCTTACTAACTGACTAACTGTCGGTCATTGTGTTTGTCCGCTTATACAACGATACGTCGCTTCTTAAATTTCTTCAAAACTACAAACAAGAATAAAGACAAAAAAACTAAAAATCAGTGTTGACGTAACAACACACAAAGAACATAAGCTTATAAAATCCTAGAAATTGTGCCTGAAATTCTTAGATATTAGAGCTTTTTTCTATAATAATATAGCAGTAAATGCGAATAAAATAAGTTTTGAATTTTAAAAACTGTTTGAATAAAAGAAATAAGTAAGATGAAATGCTCACTTCAACTTTAAAAGTTTATTTATTTTCATTTAGTCTCATGAAAGACACAAACACCAAGTTGAAAGTTGTTACCTTTCCAAAACAGGTCTGAGAAATAGAATTATCTGATAATAGATGGGATTTGTTCGACGCTCACGTCTTCGTGTTTTTGTTTACTTTCTATTCAAGAACCGAAACTTTCAATTTCACAAAAGTGAGCAATAACCGATCGTTTGGAAAATGTTCCTTTTTTTTCATTTCTGAAAACTCATAATTGGTCATAAAATTTTACAACTGTAAGTTCGGCGTCGCGCCGGAACGATTTTTCTGCCGGTATATTTATCGCGACGAATAGGTCGATATTTACGATGGCTTTTGGGGAAAAGAGTTAGAATGGTATAGATAAAAGTGACAAGTTTTATTACTTGGAATTTTAACGGTCAGTTACACCGCGGAGGCGCGATGACGCCGGATTTTACAGCGTACTCGTAAACATTCCGCCAACTACCACGTTATCTGGCGCACCCTTTATAACCTAATCAATGATCAAATGGCAGATAAAACATGCTCCTGGTGGATGCTAAAACGCTTCATTTTTCTATTCTCACACTCTAATTGGTTTATTAGTTGCAAATTACAAAAAAATCAACATTATTAAGAGTTTTTGCTATGCAACCAGGTATACTTGTTTACCGCAATCTCTCAAAAAAAAACAAAATGACAAGTGACAAGTGCAGATTTGACGATGACCAAGCAAAACACGCTAATTTTCGAGAAATTTATTTGAAAAACAAGTAAAAAAATCTTATTATTACTTTAACAAATATTCGAAATGGCCATCTTCCTGTTTGAGACAATACGCCAGTCTAAGGCGAAAACCTTGAACAGAATTTGTAATAAAATTTGTATGGAGTACATTACAAGCATGCATTATTCGATCTTTAAGTTCTTTAATATTATTAAACAAACGTCACTATAAATTTTGTTTTTTAGATGTCCCCAAAGAAAGAAATCATTGTGAGACATACCAGTGACCTAGGTGGCCAAGCTGTTGGTACAAATCTGCCAATCCAGCGTTGGTCCAATACTTCATTTAAATAACGTGTGATGATTGTCATAAAATGAGGAGGAGCCTCATCTATTTAGAACCAGACCTCACTGACATTGAGATTTTGAATTTAAAAGTTTAAGAATAATTTGCATTTAAATTGCTCTAAATCAACATCTCCAATATTGTTATAAAACTGCTAAGAATGTTAAACGTTGGCCGTTTAAAATAGTTTGTCATGTGCTTGTAATTCTTTACTTTTTGATAATTACTGAAGTAATGTCTCAGCTAATCATTATATTTTATGAACGTACAATTTGTCTGTCTACTTTTTCCGTTCGGCCCCCCAATCCCAATTGAATTATCTTCTCGGCTTTAATTGAACGTGAGCTTTCGAATCGTCAGACTTTGATTTATCGTCGTTCCAATGAAAAAAACAAACGTTTTGTTTTATAACCATGCAGGCAAAACGAAAGATGTGATGTGACCGAGCTTTGGTCGTCGTTACGCTCCACACATCTCTATGTTCTTTGTTTTGACCCAAATTTTTCATCACCAGGATAAAAAGTTTCGTGATGAAAATTGCCTCCATTATATTATTCGGAAGCATAATTTTAATCTTACGTAATAAGCGCTTTTGTTGGCGGATCACTGGTGGTTCCCCCCGTTATTTAAGTTTACATCCGCATCATTATAAAAAAGTCCGGGGAGTTGTCGGCGACGACGCCGGGTGTCGAGGCGGCGCAATTAATGCGCAAATGGGAGACGCGATTTTTCAACTTGTACTTAATTATAGGCTTTCAACGCGACAATCTTTGATCAAGTTATTATGGGTTTTATACAAGCATACATTAAGGATTTATATCAGAAAAGCAAAATTGTTTGTTTTTAGCAATTTTCAACATTTCAAAATTAGATTTTTATTTTCTATTTTTTAGTTGTATCTAATTTTAACCAAACAATATCTTTTAACTGGACGCAACCACGTTACAACGAAGTTGCTGAAAAACCGTACAAATATTCTAGTTCTTTGCCACCGCTGAGGTAAGCAAAATGTGCTTAATAAACCTAGTTTTAATTATTTCAAAATAATGAAACAATAATTGCAATTTATTTGAGCGATAGGTCCCAGATCAGGACCTAATGCATTTTAACATAAATTTTATTTTAAAAACAAAGAAAAAATCTGTTTAATAATAATTAAACAAAAACTTAAACCTAAAATTTGTTTTAACTCCTGAAATTATATTTAAGTACACCGCATATCCAAAGTAATACTTAAGTTTCGTAGTGGTTACAAACTTGCCTGTGATCTAGTTTCTAATTATTTCAGTTGCTGTAGTCCGTATAAGTTTTTATCACAATTTTTAAGTTGCGCCACGTGACGTCACCATTCTGATAAAAGCAATATTTTAGTTTATTCCAGCAGTAAAATTACAATAATACAGGCTCTTTTAGCAATTATTATAATGCTGCATGCATCACACGATAATGCCTAATTTGTTATAATTATATTGTTACGAGTAATCTAAAATAACAATAAGAGAAAGTAAATTCGAATAAATATCTTCAGAAATTACTAGAAAGCGCATCAGAGCGTAAAAATCCATAAAATCTTTAAGATACCCGTTCAAGAACCGATCGAAAAAAATAAGATATCTATCAGTTGAACCTAGAAAAGTCACAAAACACCTGCACATTTCAGCAAGGACGTTCTATTACATAGTGTGTTTCAGTCAACTGAAATAAATTCAATAATAAATAAATAATTGTGTGTTCGATAAACACTCGAATACTCCAATTGGCATAAACACAAAAAAGAAAAATCTTCAAAAACATTGCAACACTTCTTAAGTTACCTACTCGCGAAATTTATACGATTCTTCTCACTGTTATTTCAGACTAAGCAGTGCTGTATACTGTATACTCATCTAGCACCTAATTTGTAAATTATCGAACGCTTTGGGAGTTGCGAGTAGTAGCTGAAAGCCGTTTTAAAGCGTCTAACTTAAAAAAAAATTAAGTTACCTCATTGTTCTAGCCGCTTGCCCATCCTGCTGTCCAAGTGTTTCACACGTTATTTGCAAAACACACAAAAACATCTTGATAAATAATACTAGTCGTCAAGTGCAACAAATGTCCTTAGAGATTCATGACGTTTTTTTGTTCATCCGACAAGTCCGATAACAGCAAAAGCGTTACCAACCCCAAAAAAAAGTTGTACTAGTGCTTTTTAGCACACAATTAGATACTAAATTGGCTAATATGTAACCCAAATCGGTATCGTATTAGGCTTTGTTACAGCCGCAAAGTAGCAGAAAATGTATTGTTCCTCTAATAACAATATCAGTATCTAATCAAGTTTAAATTTGCCGCTTGGTTTTCGCATGCACTTGTTTCAATGTAGCAGGTTTTAGAAGCGCTATAAATTTGTCTTGAATTTTAGATCCTGCGTTTGAAATTTTTTATTTAGTGAGCTAATGAATGCAGTAGTACGTTGTTTCTCTCCAAACATGCAAGTTTAAATATAAAACTTGTTATCGTGATTAACAAACCACTACCCCTTTATTACTCGTTTATTGTGGCAACACAAAAAATGCATAAAATAGCTTTCATTACTCTTCGTAAAAACCACCAGTTTGTGGTAATTAGAAAGAGTTTTTTTTTCTTAATCTGGACTGTTGTATATAGGTGGTACGAGTCTGGCGCATGCCGAAAGTAATTTATGAAAGTGTTTCTGTGAACTGGAAAGTTGATATCCCTGGAGAGTAGATAACGGCGGAAAACAAAACACATCGTAATCCAAACCACTCTAGTCGAAAAGTAAATGTTCGATTAAAAGTTGTGCGAACTAAAGCCCTTTTGAAAGTCCTTCGTCATTTTCTGATGATAACTTATGTTACCGAAAATCGAAATGGGATTTTTTAACGTGCAATTTACTGCGAGAAAACGTGATATTATTAATGACCTTAATACGCGCTCATCCAGGCAACAGCTTTCCAGTCTGGTAGTCGCTCAACATGTGAAAATTCCCAAAGGAACCGACACAATCCCCTTCCAGTGTTCTAATAGTCGGCGCTTCCATTATCAATTATTAAAAATCTTTTATGCAAAATGTCACAGCGGAAAGGTCCTTAAATTAGTTAAGGTGCCCTAGAGACGGCGAGCTTTCCTTTTGAATTCAATTTCGCTAAACGTCGGATAAAGATCAAAAATATTGCTTCCATTTGCATTCTTAATAGGTAGCCATGCGTGCTGAGACGCTAAGCGACGCTTACGAACTATAAAATACTAATAATAATAAATAGACAAGGCTGGTCAAGGACTCCTTAACATCTCTCACTAAGATCTAGTGCATCGATTACTCATTCGGGAAAAGTTAGTGAATCATAGCTTCGCTAACTCTCTCTCTCATTTGTTCTCTTCGCGTACAGAGAAATGATAAAAATAAAGGCGCTGATAGCAGTGCCTGAACTGAGCATTTGATTATATCCATCGATTTATTTTGAAGGTCTGTCTGTCGTGTTGCATCAGACCTAACCGACCGGCACTTATTATCCTCCATTTTCTGTGTTCTATTCACCAATAGTATTGTCTTGTCTACACGACAACCAGTATGTTATCTCTCAATGTAATTTACTAATATATGACATAATAATTTATGAGAGAGTCGTAAATTTTATTCAAAAAAGGATCCCGTCTTAATGTTTAAGGTATTCGTCATGAAATTGGCACACGACTATTGTGGAGACTTAACTTACTTTAATTGTTAGGGTGTTAAACTAGGGATTTATTACTACTCCAACTTATCATGTCATAAATTAAACTAAAATATTTGATAAATAATATAAAAATAAATTTTAATCAAAGTCTAACATTTTTTTAATAATAAATTTTGCAGATGAAAAAAACAGGATGTAGGATTTTTTTTCCAAAATCAGTCTTAGTTCAGTTTATAGGTTAAATAAATTTCTAAAACATTTTTTTTAAGTAGACTACATATCAATTAAACGTAACATACACATTTCATACTTTATTCCGTGTTTTAAAACACGTTTGTCACCTGGTATATTCAATGCAAATAAAATTTTCTAATAAAAAATAATTCTGATGTAACAAACCTATACGGAGCCGCTATGTCACAGCGACTACCCAACAACACAGCACATATATAAAAAATTTGCTTTGCTTTGTTAGTGACCGAGATATGAAAGAGTAGCAAGTAGTTTATTAGATTTTTAATCAACCTGAGGCTTAATTAGTCCAAGTACAAAAAGTTTAATTAGGTTTAGCTACCAACAAATTTTTTCCTTTAAACATAAAAAACAACGTTGGATGAATAGAAAAGCCAAAATATAATTTTGTTTTATATGAGTGTAGAATACACAACCACAATTCGTATTTCATAAGAAAACTTTTTGATAAAATCAAGTTTTCGCCCCTAATTGAAGTTGTTAGGGGTGGATGAAGGCAGGTCAGGTTTCGGTTAAATGTAAATCGAGCAAAGAAACATAAATTTTAGGTGTGTGACAGTGTCGCGTACAGCTTATTACTCTATAGCAGTATTTTCAAGAGAATTTTCAGGCTGAATATGCGATATGGAGTCCCTCGCACGGACTTAACTCATATATCTGTCTGGAGCGCGCTTATCCGCCGCAACGGAGAACTTTTAAGCGGTATATAGTACCGCAGTTTGCGTATATAATGTCAAATATGGCATTATTTATTAAAGAAAAAAACGAAACGCATCTAAATTCAAAAACGCCCAAACCGAATAGACAATATTTTAAATCAGAATGAGGATTATGACGTTTCGATTTCAGTAAAAAAGCAAAAAAATATCAGAAAATTAAAAGTACGTGGACTCGATTTGAGCCTCATATTATCTAGGTACTTTCATTCAGAAATCTGCAATATTTTATAGTTTTTTGTAGTGTTGTAATTGTTATTAAATGACGTTTGAGAGTATGTATGTACACCTACTTTTGAATCTGCCAGTAATGACGTTAACAATTGCCCAAAATAACAATCGGTGTATTGCTCTGGTTCAGATAATTTTCCTGTCGACACAATTTTCTTTGGCATTTTCAATAATTAAGTCTGTCTACAAAAGTCTTACATAATTAATTGAAGAAAACGCTTGACATTTTCTCGTGCCATGCGGCTTGGATACCGGCATGACAAGCTTCAATAAAAGTAGATTTGACTAGGCACTAACAGAAAAACTTTTATGCTAGAAAAAAAGAGAAAAAAAATCTCTCAAGACAAAGCTTCGTCTAAAACAAAACTGGAAACCTGACCAGACCAAGAAGGCTCAGTGGGGCTGTGTCACAGAGTGTCGAATTTTTTAGAAAAAAATTTAGATCATGAGCGGTATCGGCCTAAAGTTCATAACAAAACACCTATTGTATCGTAGTAACGTATTGTTTTGTCTTAATTGCGTTAAACTTCAACTTTTTTTAGTAATCTCTGATAATTAAGTCAATTTTGTTGTTAGATTTCCAATTAAGCCTTTCAAGTTTTTCCACTAGAATAGTTGCGTATGGTTTAGACGGTCCGCTAAGTTCAGCTAAGAAAGTCTTGGAATTTAGATAAATGTAGTTAACCTCATTTTTATTTTTGCGAATCGTCACATATGTTTTAGTGTATTTCTGCTGTATTAAACTACAACCCGCAAGGGAGATGTGTCGGCTGAAAGTTCCACTGGACAATTCCAACACATCTGGGGTATGGCGAACCCACGGCCCTGTTGCTGAGCGGCCCTGGCTTAAAACTTGTAGGAGCCAAACAGGGTAGTCCCTAGTCTCTAGGGGCGATAAATCGACTAAGGTCAGACTTCGCTTAAGTATTAGTACCATGGGGACCGGTCCGAGCCCACGGGCTTTGCCCGTTCTGGTCTTTGAGTTGGATTCGTGAGGGCAGAAAGGTTTTAAAAAGACTAGTAGATCCTTCTACCAATAAGGGCAGCCGGGCCTACACCTGGGTGTCAAACTGGTAAACCTGCTTGCAGGTTGCGTTGACTTGGGCGTATCCCGGTCCCTCGCCCATGGGGGCCGTGTGGATAGTGGCTTTGGAGCCAGGTGCCGCACGTAAAATCACAGAAGAGGTATATGTATTAAACTACACTCAACCCAAAGTTAACCGGACACTTGATTTTTGTCCCTTAAATTTGCGAAAACACTCTCTACTTTGATTTTATATAGCTATACATAAAAAACAACTAAAAGAAAGGATATTCAAGTTATTTAGGTTAGCCTCTATCACGCAGATTACTTTTTGTACCTATTTTATTAAGCGGCTTCCAATCAGAAAGGATTTGTTTGTTTTACACGTCTGTCAAATTTGTGTCGATAGCTGGTTCTGGTTTGTTTAATTTGGCTTTCTGGAAAAGAGATTTGTTGTAGAAGCGATTCATATTGTGATGAATCCCGAAGAAGCTGCCCAGGCTGTTGCTTTACGTAATGATAGACGCAGCATACGATTTATTGCAAATGTGCTTGGTTTTCCTAAAAGCACGGTATCCGATGCAATACAAACGTTCAGGGCAACTGGTTCCTATTCCAAAAGACCTGGACAAAGCAGAAAAAGGAGTAACAAATAAAGTGGAAGACCGATTTTTTGGATTACAAATGCTGCGAGAACGGACTCTTCCTGCTACAGCTTTGGCCAGGAGACTCGCGGATGTTCATGGAACCATAATTTCTCCTGATACTGTTTTAAGAAGGTTAAAGGAAAACAATTTGACATCACATCCACCTGCTACTGGCCCTAAGTTGAACGTAGAGCATCGCAGACAGCGATTGGAATTTGCGCGAAATCATATTAATTGAAATATGAACGAATGGGGCTCCGTTTTCTTTACGGATGAGTCGCGTTTCATTAGATATTCACTTGATCGTCGTCAACGAGTATTTAGATGCCCGAAGGAACGGTATGCCCAGTGTTGCTTTGCGCCTAGAGTAGCATTTGGTGGTGGAGGTGTAATGATATGAGGAGGGATTTCTTTGGAGGCTCATCAGCTCTTGTAACGGTGCGAAGAAGTAGCATTAACGCTGACTAGTACATTAGGGAGTGTTTACAACAGCATATGGTTCCTTTTGCGCCATTTGAAGAGTCTTTCTCTTCAAACTCTTTTCTCTTAATGCACGACAATGCGCGCGCCCTCACACAGCCCAGATTACGCGTCAGTACCTTCACGACGTTAATGTTCAGGTGCTAAAGTGGCCACCCATGAGCCCTGACCTAAACCCCATTGAGCACATATGGGACAACCTGGGGAAAAAGGTTAGGCAGAACTACGGCGAGTTTCATACAACATGCTGAATGAGTGGGAGCTAATAGCCCAAGATGAGATCACAGACTTGATTGCAAGTATGCCTCGACGAATGAGAGCTGTAATTCAAGCGCGAGGAGGAATTTTTGCATTTTTTGCAGTTTTCTTGATTTTGTTTTGCTTTGTTTTGTTACTTAAAATCAAATTTTTGTTTAATTTGTAAATAAATATTTATTTTTGAACATTATTAATCAAAATTATTTTGATTTTAATTTAAATGTTCATAATTGCACATTTTCAATTAAAATTATTTTGATACAAATTTTCGTCAATAAAATTTTTCCAAAAAACTTAGTGTCCGGTTAATTTTGCGGTCGAGTGTATAAAATATTTCAAAAAAGTTGTGTTAAAACAGACAAAAATTTGTTTTTATTTGAGTTCATTAAAAAGAATTAGATTCAAAAGTGGTTAGATAACTCTGGAGTAACACTAAAGCCAAAGTTTCTCCTTTCTGGAGTAAACTTGCTCAGATAATTTTTATTATAAGTTTTCTCGGTAATAAAAAGTTTTTTACGTTTCAAGGATGCTTCCCATTAGACTGATAAGTTAGAAAAAGATGTAAAAGAAGTTTTAATCAGAGGTTTAAATGAGGCTGTCCGATCTAACGTCTGTTATCATAGTAGCTGAATCAATCACTCGCAGGTCCTTTTTTGTAGCAAATCGAAGCCTTGAAATCTAATTAAAGCGTAAAGTACAACTTTTAATAAGCGTCTGAAGTTTTGTTGAAAGTTTCACTTTTTTAATAGAGTCCATAATGGAGTAACCTTTTTATAAAATAATTATTAAAGTTCGTTAATCCTAATAGAGCGGGCTTTCATAATAGACCCGCATGGACTTTCAATATTAGAGTATCAGAGTCTCGTTAAAACTTTATTGTAGAAAAGTTTTCAGTTTTAGCTCGAGGTCTTACCTTTTCGTATCAGAATCGTATGGAGCGAAATGTTCTTGGGAAATTGCTAGTAGGTTAATGTAGGAGTAATTGGAGGGCAGCCAGGAAATTCTCAACAATCATTAAACTTATAAATTGTTTTCAAACTTGCTTTCCTAAACTAAATTACTTCTCCATATCCACCGACAAAAGTATCCTATCCAATTTCATACAACTAACTCCATCAAAATTCATATTTAATCAATATTTTTCTACCGTTAAATTACTTTCGAGAGCCAAACGAAAACTTTGCTCGCTTATCGGTCTTTTCTGTTGTTTTAAGCAGTTCGAAACTTGTTCATCAAAATTCTAAATTCAGGAAAAACTCAAACCTAGTCAGTTATTTATGAACAGGTAATTTCCAGACTGTTCATAAAAAAAACTAACTTGTGGTAATCGACTGACTATTATTATTAACAGTCAACCGACTATTATTAATTTTCAGTCGCCTGCTAATAATAATAGTCACTCGATTAATATAAAAATTAATAGAAATATTTTTGAAATAAACTTACTTAATAACCGAAATGATTACACCGAAACATTTTCCTCCTGTTAAACATAATTTTTGAACAACACGTAATAGAGTTATTACCGTACAAAGTGCGATAATGACCATCATTATATTATTCATATTAATATCACAATGACGATCGGAAAACACAGTAATTTGTGGCGCGTATATGTCAGAAATAAAAAATGGGTTGTTAAAAATACGATAAGTTTACAAGAAAAAAGCTCACAATCATAATAAAATCGAATAAATTAATATTTCATGTACAGGACTTGTTTCCGTGCAGCAAAGTAAAGATTTATACAGGTTCAAGTATGGAAGGTCAGTAACAGTAAAAGTCATGCAACCTGACCATAAGACAATGACAAATGGACAAATTTTAAAACAAGTCTAGGCGAAATTAGAACGTAAAACACAAAAGTAAATTATTTAACAAAAATATAGTGTTAGCTACACATTAAGAAATTTGATTTGCTATCGTTAGATTATCATTATAGTAAACATTTAAGAAGCTAATTAATAAAAAAAATAGAAAACATAAGCTTCAAAATTGTATTTAAAATTTTATGAAAGAAACACGAGCAAACAAAAACTTCACAACGACCGGTTATCCAAAATTTTGATTTCTGATGACAAACTAGATTTTGCTTGACTTTTTATTTTAAAAGAATGTCTATTGTTTACTAAAAGCTCTTTGTGGTTATCCTTAAGATGCAAAATATATGTTGTCTTAATTTGGGCTCGCCATTGATCAAGTATGCTATAAGGATAATGGAGGTTTGTCTCATGGGAGAATGACGCAAGTCTCCGGTTAGCTATTGAACAGTTTGATCCTGCCGGACTAAAGATATAAAGCGACTAGAGCACGGAAGCGCCGAAACTTAAGTATGCAGGACCTCCGCCTCCTAAAGGGCTCTAATGGATCCAAGTATAGAAGCACCTGCCTTGTTATAAATGGTCTTCCACCACCTGTGCTTACAACTATTCCCTTCCTTCAAAAAACCTCTCCGGAAATTTGCAAATGGCTTATAGTTCGCTCCAAAAATAATACATTACGTAATTGTTTTCCAAGTCGCTAAAGTTTCAAAGTAGGCGATAAATAGTTGGCTGTCGCGAACAGTTGAACGTGCCAGTGACGTACACGCTTGATTTCCTCTGACAATGACTGACATATTTTGCAAATTGTAAGCATTTGTTTCCGAAGAGCTTTATAACAAAAAGCTCACACTTTGTTCGCAATAATCGATGGGATTCTTTGAAATACAAAAGAAACGCCGTAACGCGCTGATAACAAAATTCAATTAATTACCAGCTGAGTCCTGACATAATTTCTTTGCTAAAATCGTGATCAAGAGATAATTAATTGCTTTATTCAAACACTACAAATAACAGACAAGTAAATACAAAAAAAGAAAGTTTCTTCAGGCTGTAAATGTATATAAAAAAAAAAACTATACAGTGTTGTGTAATTAAAAAACAATTGTTTTAAATGTCTGTGATCACGAGAAATTAAAGTGACATGGTAGTCTCATCCGCCATTAAAATAAGCGAAGCCTAAGGCAAACTGAAATTGGTTATATGCAACTCGTTGTACCATATCCTATAATTTTTTTGTAAAAGAATGAAAGACATAATAAAAAATAAATATATTTGCAGTTTGCCGTTGATTGGCTAGAAGATTTTGGCAACAACAGTGTCAGTTAATTTACAATTTAGCCAAACAATGTAAAGTTGCAACTATAGCGCTATCATCCAAACATACTATTTTTTCTAATATTTCTTCATTGTTATTTATTAAATTACACATTTTTACGCAAAAATCTCTTCTTTTCATTTTTGTCTTTATTACTTAGTTGCTGATAATTTGTAAATGTTTGTAATTAAATTCTTTTAAAATTCTTTGTATTAAAGTACTATGTTCGGAGTTAAAAAAATATGCCGGTATATAGTTATGAGAACTGCAAGCCTTGCAGACTCATGACCTATTGTGCAATTATTTTCTATTTTGTTTTATTTAAAGATTTTTTTTCTACTGCTTCATTTGTAACTTTTAGAGGTCGTCCTCTAAATCTTTTTCCACTCTGTCCTTGGTCTGTCTTTTCATCTGTTGAGTCCAAGTCCTGTTTCAATATTCTTTTTAGTAATCTCTTTTCTTTCATTTTTCATACGTGTCCTATCCATCCGATTTTTTGTAATTTAACTAATATGATTAAATATGGTTAACCAAATATGGTTTTAAACTGAAATCCTTGTTTGATTCTTCTACATTCTTGATAAAAGTTTCTTATTTCCTTGTTGTTGTTATTCTTTTCTATATCTTCTATTTTTTAGCTTGTGCTCTTGATTCTTCTTTCTGCATTTTTTGTATTCTGCTCTTTGCTTTTTATATTGTTTTTGACTGTTCTACGTATTTTTTTCTAGCATTTCTTTTCCTTGCTGTATCTTTCTTCTGTTTTTAAAGTCTACAATCTCCATCGTACTATTCTTTTGTTTTCTTTTTATCCTTCACTTTAATTTATTTTTATATGTTTTTTAAATTTTTTTATTACCTTCTATTTCTCTTGTATTGTTTTAGAAGCTTTTTGTTGTTGGTTTTTTCTATCGCTGTTACATCTTTCGTCCGTTGAATTATAAACGGTATATATATTTTTGCTTTAGTAAAAATGTGTATCAACTGAATGCCTTTATTTGCTACTATTATATTTGTATTTTTGTAATGTTCTTAATTTTTGTCTGTTTTTCTAATCCAAGTCTCTTCTACTATTTTCCCTCCATAAATTTTCCTTAGAACCTTTCGTTCCCATATTTGCAGCATAAACTGTTCTTGTTATTTTAGAGTCCATCTTGCAAATATGTTATCACCGGTCGTATTATGCTTTTGTAAACATAAAATTTTGTTGCTCTTGCTACGACTTTTAAACTTTGTATAGAGTGTAATATGCGCTTTTGGTTCTTGCTCGTGTTCTTGCTTTTACCTCTTCTGTATTTGTTGGTTTCTTTTCTATAACACTTTGTTTTTTTTTAATCTCTTCCTTTTATTTACTTTTACTTCTAAATATCTGTCTTCCTTAAATACTCAATCTTCCCATATTATAAATTTAGTTTTTTCTTCTTTTATTTTCAGTACCATTTTTTCTGCGTTAATAATCAGCTTTTTCGTTATTCTTAATAGTCCTTCTTTGGTTCTTTTCTAAACCTTGTCTATATACATATATTGTTTTGCCTTAACAGTGTTTTTAGAGCAATTATAAACAATTTCAAAGAAAAAGGCTTTCCTTGCCGTAAGCCATTAAAGACTACGTTTTTAATTTTTGTTGGCGACTTTTCTTTTGATTTGTTCTACTTTTCTTCTTTTTCTAAAACCACACTGGTATTCTCGTACAACTTTTTTATATGCTTTTTCAATTTATTGTTCAGTACTGTTGCTATTATCTTATGTATAGAGTATAGTAACGCTGTTTCTCTATAATTTCCACATTTTGTCTTGTCAACTTTTTTATAGATTGGACAATAAGAGTGCCGCTTTCCGTGCATGCGGCATTACTTCTTTTATCATTTTTTAGCATTTTTAATTAAATCATATATGAAGATAGGTCCCTGTTTTAGTGCAACACTTTTTTGTTTGTATAAAGAGGGTTATTTGTACTAAATTGCACTTTTAATATAAAATGTTTTTAATGTCGCTACCGGTTTCGCCATACAAAGCGCCTGATGATGCCCATATGGCAAAACCGGTAGCGACATTAAAAACATTTTATATTAAAAATGCAATTTAGTACAAATAACCCTCTTTATACAAATAAATCATATATCTTCTTCGTCTTTGTTTCCTATCTGTACTTTATTATTTCTCCTTGCATGCTATCTTCTCCTAGGCCCTTGATGTTTCTCTATAATATTTTATTTCCATCATATGTAGGAAGTTCTTCTTCTCTTTCTTCTTATCCGTTTCTATTGTTCTCCTTCTCTTCAACTGTTCTTCTTTTAGGCGACGATTTGTTTAAGGCTTCCCTAAAATATTCAGCCTTTTTTTCTTCACTAATTGGCCATATTTATCTTGACAAAATATAGTTTTAGGTTGAAATTATTGTTTAATTCTTTTGCATCCTTGATGAAAGTTTCTTATCTCCTTATGTTTGTAATTCTCTTCTATATCTTCTATTTTTTAGCGTTGTGTTCTCGCTTCTTTTTTCAGCAATTTTTTTTATTCTGCTCTCGGTTTTTTATATTCTTTCTGACTGTTTTACGTACTTTCTTCTAGCACCCTTTTCCTTGCTGAGTCTTTCTTCTGTTCTTGAAGTCTACAATCTTCATTGAACAATTTTTTTTTTATTGTTTTCTTTCATTTGTTCTTTGATTGCTTTTTTAATTAGTTTTTCTATTGCCTCCTATTTCTCTTCTATTGTTCTAAGAGCTTCTTGTTGTTGTTTTTTTTCTATTGCTATTATATATTTTTCTTCGTTGAATTATGAACGGTTTATATTTTTGCCTTGGTAAAAATGTGGCTCAACTTAATGCCTTTGTTTAACCTTTCCTTATGCTTCGTAAAAAGCCAATTCCGTTAAAAGATAAGACGTGCAGTATCCTAGTTTTAATTGTTTCCACAACATGTAGCAAAGTTTGTTGTTCGTAAACCGCAAGCAAAGCACGGCATTAAATCTCCTAACGACTCAACATAAATACAAAAGAAAATAAAAACGTTCTCATTTCGTGAATGTCATACATTTTTGTCGTTATCTAAACAGTAACGTAGCTTACCAAAATTTTACTAGTCGTTTTATGTATCTAAGGGTTATTTCCATAAAGCATTAATAACGTGTTCGAGAAAATTCCTGGTTAAGTATTCGATACGTCCAGATGTCAAATTATCCGTTTTTCTATTGAAGAAAATGTCATTATAAAATGACCATAATAAAGATTAATGATTCGATTCAATGGTAATTTATTGACGGATTTGCCCTAGAAATCTCGCTTGGTTGTATTGTTGACAAGAATTCAATCTTCCTTGGCTATAAACACCGCCATTCGATAACATATTGGATGTATTTTTATACAGGAAAGCTTTCATCAATATTTTTCCTGCCATGATTTTGCTTTATAACTTTATAGAAAACCAATCAAATCCAATCAGGGACGTGTCTTTATTGCTTTTTATGCCGGACACTTTTACAGCTTTTTTCTCATTTATTATAAATCGATCATAAATTCAGCGACAAACTGAATAGGGAATCAAAATATAATAGCCTAACTTATAATACAAACAGGAAGAGCTCAACTTTCCAATTAAAATACTCATTCAATTTGATATTTATTGTAGCCTTTGTGCAAAATTTACTGTGCTTAGATCTCATTCTAACAGATATAATTTAGTAACGATAATCAAATTATAAGAAAACAAACACCATGCAGAAACCGAGGTGACGATATGACAAAATACAGGGTGTTTCACGAGTGGTAATGAGCCTTCGACATTGAAAATGCAACCAGCAATACAATTCTAAAGATAACGTAGTTATTATTTTTTTGTTTACAAATACATTAAATAGAAAATCATTTAATCTTTCGGTTAACTAATGCCAAACAAACTAATGCCACATGCTTGTGAAATCATTCTTTAACTTACATGTGAACAGGACCAGTAGCTGTTCTTGCTTTTGGCTTTTCAAGGGTGGTCAACTTTTCCTTAAAGTAGTTTCAAGTCGTTCGAATATGGTGTCAGCAAGAGTTCTTCTCTACCCAGAAAACGTTGTCTGTACAAACTCATTGCGGCAGAGGCATTTTTTCCCATGTATCATCATCATGTCGGTTTTTTCATCGTTTAAATACATTTTTTTATTGGTGACAGATTTGACAAATAAAATTTGAAATCAATAATAATCTACGTTAACTCTGGAATTGTATTGCTGGTTGCATTTTCAGTTTCGCAAGGCTCATTATTACTGGTGAAATAGTCTGTATAAAGTGTTCAAGTAAAAAAACGCTCTAGATTGCTATGAGATTTTGGTAAAACAAGACGGTATTAAAAAAATAGGTCGTAGCTCGAATGTTATGACTAAATATACTAAATATAACCTCCAAATTTTATCCGATTTTGTGTCAAGTCAAAGTTTTTTTCAGTTATTTCCAAGTTTTTGTTTAATTTGCTGTTTCTCATAATTACAAATCAGCTGTTCTCACAGACACACAAAGTCTGACAGTTCTGTCACTGGCTGTTAAAGCAGCCGATCGCATTATCGACATACTTCACAAATTGCTTTTTTTACCAAAGCACTCTAGAACGTTTTTTTACCTAAACACTTAATATAAATAAGTAATGTTGCTACAGACAAGTGCGAGAACCGACGTTCTGAGCTCTAGACTAAAGACTACCAACTAATATTTACAATAAGTGCTCCTATATTAATCACTATCAACAAAAATTTTGATTCAACAATTTCTGCAGTTTCTTAATTTATAAATGACATAAAAATTTGTCATAGTTTTTTTGAGATAACTAAAATTGTGATAAAACAGAATAATTGGATATTATTTTTTGAGGTTCAGCCAAAAGTTATCATGAGCTGCAAGATTCAGAAAATTCTTAATTTAATGTTCTCCCTTTTATCGTATAGTCTTGTACTTTTACACAGTTTAGAAAAGTAGTACACTATTAGTTTATCGGACCTAATTAGTGTAATAACGTTTTTATAATTTTGAACACCTTTTTCTAAGAGTTTAAGCGCCTTTATTACTTACGTGTTGTCGTGTTGAGATGTAAGCCACTTCCCTTATTGACTATTTTCAAAATTTTAATTTCTTTTGTTGTCTCCAACTTTGACAAAGCCCCAGGTGAGTTATGTTTTTGCCCATAAAAATTGAATTATTAGATTTCTAATTTATCGTACCTATTGTTTTTCTTTAGTGTTTATCTTATGTATCAAGCTGAATAAACTTACCTATTTATCACAGCGCTAAATTTGTTAATAACAATTTTGTCTGTTAACATAACTTTTACCAGTTAGTTGGTATTACCTTTATTACTATGCAAACTCCGCTGCTAGAGTTAGAACGTCACGAAATAGAAAAAAAAAGCTAATCTAAACGCCGTCTATCTATTTTAAAAAAAAATTTTTGAAGTTTATCACGTATTTTTTGTTATATAAGAGCGCAAATCTTATTGATTTTGAAAGAATGAAAAGGGCTATAGATGTTTCGGCAAATTTTCGTATCTATTTTTTCATAATTCTATTACTTTTTACAACAAAACAAACGTAAAAACACTAAAAGTACAGATTTTTTTTAGATAAACTTGAAAACGATGACTGAAAAAAAAGATAATTAACAAAAATAACGTTTAATATAAATATAAATAGGAAAACAAATTATAAAAAAACAAAAAAATTCTAAACAGCTTAAAAAATTAATGATTAAATATAAGATATATCTTTAATAGCGATGTTTACAAAATTGATTGACATTTCCATCTTGTCAAGTATCCAAGTCAATTGTATTACAAATTCGTAGCATTATATATTCTAGAAAAAATTTTTGAAAAGACAAACAATTCAAACAAAAAATATTATTTAAAAAAACCATAAAAACTATATTTAAAAAAGAAAGGAACAAAAATTAACTCTCAAAAATAATAGAGTAATGGCAAGCTAAAAAATAATGTCCAGAACAGAAGTACAAAAAATTACAAATAAAAAGATCAAAAAAACACCATAAAAACTCAGAAAATAACAATTAATTAAAAAAAAATAATTTAAGAGCTGCATAAAGGCACTATTGTGGCAAATTTTAGACACCGCTAATTGTTCAGATTAACATGACTTTGTAAAATTTTTCAAAAGTAACATATCCAATAGGTCAGAGAGAGTGATAGATAATAGAGGAAATACAGTTATTACAACGCTTTATTAGGTAGAAACTCTCTAGAATTATTATTTATTAGTGAGTGCTTTACTTAACTTATTAATTAATCTTTAAAAGATACTGAAATGAAAAGAAAAATAGTAAATACTAATTATATACTCTTATAGGTATATAGATGAAAAACGTAAAAAGTTACTAATAAAACAAATCTTGATGTAAGCAGAGGGGTTATATGTTGGTGCTACTCAAACCAATTCTCGTGTCAAAGTTTACTCTACGAAATGTTTTGCTACCAGTATATAAAAATTTGTTTAGAGACATAATTATAAAAAATTCTTGGTTAAATATTTGCCAATAAAATAAATAAATTGTGACTGATGTTTCATTTGCATGTCTGACGCAAATTCTTGGGAATTTTTTTCTATACTTAGACCTGTTTGAATAAAGCTTCCTGGTAAACCGTCTCCACATTTCCTCTTTATTTGAGAAATTAACCTCATATAGGTACGTCGTATTTGCAGTGCCATGCAAGGGCTCGCCTTAATGCACAGTACACAACAAATGTTTGCAGGCATAATAGATCAGGCTTCTAAATTTAAACGAAGCACAAGTTTGCATGCTGTAAAGATATATGTGAAAGGAAATTCAATTCGTTGCATGCTCTATTAAACAATGTTTACAAAGTTCACACCCTTAAAATAACATAAATAAGTGGTTTTTCCCTCGGCGTTAGCCGTCCCTCAATAACTAATTTACAAACGAAAAAGAACACAATTAAATAATTCCGTATCCGTTAAACCAACTCAGGGATGTAATTTATTAAATGGCACAACCCTTAAATCAAATCCAACGCCAACTGTGGATGGGTAAATTATACGACCACCACAAGAAAAATGTAAATGCCCTTATAAATGTTTCCTTTTATGCCAGAACGGCTAGAAATTTATGTTCTTTTTTACTTCGCTCTAGCTTCATAAAGCTCTATTTCGGAAATTTATTTTAAATAACGTCGGGCATGTGCGCGCGATTTCCAATTTTCCTAAAGAAAATGGAATATTTTCAACACCACACCAGCACTTTTTTACACACAATTTGAGAAATTAAATTTTAAAAAATTTTAAACTTTTTAAGAGAGTAGCAAAAGCAAGGTTACAAACTATTGATTTATGCAGTTAGTTCCAAACTAAAAAATTCCCTTTTACTGCCATGCCAGATAAATTAATAAAATGTGGTTGATTACATCCAGTTGTACCAAAGCAAACAGCAACAAATGCAATAATTGCTAAATAACAAAATCAGTTAATCACATGTGGTAAAATATTTTTTTCTTTTTTAGATTTTAGTTTAGGCGTTGATAATTTAAATTAACACAAAAATATCGCATTTAGAATGACAGTTAAAAATCTTACAAATATGAATTTGTAATTCTTGTTAATTTGCCTCAAAAATTTTTTGAGAATCGTTAAAACTAGTGTTTGCAAATTGCAGTTTTTGACGATCCTCTGTTATTTTACCATCTGAAGTTTCGGTGTCAGAAGCTTAAAAACCAAAAAGTTTCTCACAATTTACAAAATGATCAAATGTGAAGACGGAATTATAGTGCAAAATTTAATTTCCTCAGATCTCATGTGGTAAAATCAACAACTTGTAATTATTTTTTTCGGTTTATGGATTAGTAATTTAAATTAACACAAAAATATCTCATTTATAATGACTATAATAAATTTTTAAATATTTTTCCATAAAAAAAATTGTAATTCTTTTGAATTTGGCGGCTCGAAAATTTGGTGAGAATCGTTAAAACTAGTGTTTGCAAATTGCAGTTTTTGACGATCCTCTATTATTCTACGAACTGGAATCCCGGTGTCAGTAGCTTGAAGACCAAGAAGTTTCTCAAAATTAAAGATTTGAATAATTATCAAAAAAATATATGATTACAACTAACATTAGTTATTCAAAAAAGTAACTTAAATGCATTACATCCAATCACAAATGAAAAAAATTGACATTTTTAAGATAGATTAGCAAAAGCAAGACTACCAACTATTGATTTATGGCGTTAGTTCAAAACTAAAAATTTTCCCTCATGCTGCTATGCGAGATAAATCAATTAAATTTACCTCATCCATCCAATTATACCAAAGCAAATACCGTCAAATGCATCAGTGCTAAGAGGCATTATCTATGTAAATCATGTCGCATATCATACATATTCACTCGTGTTTTTTCATCAATCTATAAAACGTAAAAAATCCCTGAATTAAACATTTACTCGTGCCGTATGTATTTTTAATAAGCTTTCACTGACACAGAACCTGTACAAAAAATTTGCTGATAAAAGAACCGACCAAAAAAAAAAAATCGTTGGCCGAGGCCTTTTGTTTCGAGTTCAACCCCCCAAGGAAGTTTTTCACAAAATAATCCACTCTTTTATGTCGGTTAAAATCCACCTTGAAAAAATATATTAATCCTGAATGTCAGTGGATTTTTTCGTAGTGCCATCAGTGATCAGCTTTAGTCTTTTTGATGGCTTGCCAACTTCCCTCTGAAACGCAAACTAAGTCCAAATCAATTTCGAAGCAACGCGTAAAACTGTTATTAAATATTTTCTAAGGGTTTAAATTTCCTGACCGGTCCGACACATGTTTCCACTCGACCGAGCATAAATAATAAAAATCTACGTATTGCTTGTAAATATAAATCATGTTTCTTAAACGTGCACAGAAATATCGAACGTGATATACGAGCATGTTTAATCGAGTCAATGAATCATTTCAATCTGATATAGAATGCGAAAACGGGATTTTATACTCCTGCAGGAAGATTTTAACTTCATTCAAAATAATAATTAGAGCGTCCTGAGTAATAAACTGAGAGGAAGGAAGAAATAAAAATTTCTAGATGTATTCAATTTTTGCATGACTGTATTTAACGGGTAACTAGTGTTTTAGCATACAAAAGCATGCAATACCGTTTGTGAGTATTTTGTAGCGGATATTTTTCTTAAATAAAAAGAGTTGGAGAAATATCGTGTTAATCTTGAAGATAAGTAGATAGCAAATGCACGAAATGTCTTAAACCAAATTTAAAAAAAGAGGCTTAAATCCAGAACAATTTACCACTTTCTATTTGAACTATCTGATCTGTCATTTTTATAAATATTTTTTTGTTACTTACTATTATTACAAGACAGATTTTTCTAAAGTAATTAGAAATTTTTCTAAAGCACATGTTTGATCAGACATTTCAATATCCTTAAAAAACTTGTAATGTTAGCGTAAGTTTTCTACAATTATTTTTTTTAATTTCAATTGTTATTTTGTTCATAACTAGTTAAAGAGTAATCAAAAATTGTTTTGAATATTAGTTATTTACTTTTTTGATAGCAAAGGTGTTCCAATCGAACAACAACGTCGAGAAACTGTATACCGGTTTCGGGGTTTTTGCCCTTCATCAGTACAGTGTATCTCGGAGCGTTGTGCTCGATTGGAACAGGTGGGAGAACTCGCTTATATCAAGCGAAGTTCGGCTAGTAGTCGTGTAGACAGACACAGTGTGCCATCTAACGAAGAGTACTGGAAGGTGCGAGAATTGGTATAATAATGTTGGCGGATAACAACGTTATTTCTTTGGCTCTCGCTCGGCCACCAACATAACCAACCTCCACGATTAGGCAAAAACAACTACTTCGCGGACTAATGCCCCGACCGACATTGAATTACATCACCTAATCGCCCAACCAGCAACACACTGAAAAGCAGTGTAACCAGAACTAGCAAAGGTGTTCCAATCGAACAACAACGTCGAGAAACTGTATACCGGTTTCGGGGTTTTTGCCCCTCATCAGTACAGTGTATCTCGGAGCGTTGTGCTCGATTGGAACAGGTGGGAGAACTCGCTTATATCAAGCGAAGTTCGGCTAGTAGTCGTGTAGACAGACACAGTGTGCCATCTAACGAAGAGTACTGGAAGGTGCGAGAATTGGTATAATAATGTTTTATTCAAGAGAAACAAGCAAGCGTTTGAAAATTGACACACCTATTTATGATTAGTTGATTTCAAAAATAAAGGACGTCAAGACAATTAATTTATTGGTGACTTAAAGGACGTCTAGACTATTAATCTAAGTCACTAATATAAAATTTTAAGTACGTACAGTTGGTTTAGAAAAAACGGGAACTCTCGGAAGAAATTCTGTCAGATTTTATTAAATTTTTATATTTTGAAGCGGCCTTTAGAATTTAGGTTAAAGAACTGCATTTATGTGTCAAAAATGTGTCAGAAATGTTGACATTAATTGACAAATTAAAATTTCAATTCACATTAAATCAAATTTTAATACAAGATTTTTTTGAAGCCAACTGTATAAACAAACAAAAGTTCTATCCAAACTTGAGTTATAAAACCTACGTAAATAGGGTATTTAATGGTAAAGAGAAAAGAACAAGGAAAAGTATGACTAGTAGAAAAAGAAGAACAGAACTAGATTCTAACAGGATTTAAAAAATTAGAAATTAGAAGAACAAATTAGTAGAAAATTTGTAGAAAAGATGACTTAATGACAAAAAAACTCAAAAAGTTAATAGATATGTTGTACAATAAAAAAACAAAAAAAAAATTTAAAAACATACTTTAGAAAATTTAACAAAACTGTAGATTCTACGCCTCTAAAAAAATCACAAAACCAACGATTGGAAGAGGAAAAGGAAAATACATCTAACACAAACGATAAAAAAAGATTTAAGAAGTTAAAAAACGTCATTTGGGAGGTCACGTAAAAAAAAATTCTAGACGAATTTAAAAAACAATATTTGGAAAAAAATCAAAATAAAAAAAAACCTACCTAAGATTAGCAGTAGAGTTGCCAACTGTCCTTTATTTCAAAAGATAGCCTTTTAATTTTATAAACTGTTTTTTATTCTTTGACATGTACTTTAAGGACAAAAAGGGTCCTATTATCTAGTTTTTTTACAAGAAAAACAAGCAAGCGTTAGAAAATTGACACACCTATTTGTGATTAGTTAATTTCAAAAATAAAGGACATCAAAACAATTAATTTATTGGTGATTTAAAGGACGTCTAGACTATTAATCTAAGTCACTAATATAAAATTTTAAGTACGTACAATTGGCTTAAAAAACGGGAACTCTCGTAAGAAATTCTGTCAGATTTTATTAAATTTTTATATTTTAAAACGGCCTTTTAGAATTTAGGTTAAAAAACTGCACTTATGTGTCAAAAATGTGTCAGAAATGTTGATATTAAATGACAAATTAAACTTTCAATTTACATTAAGTCAAATTTCAACAGATTTTTTTGAAGCCATCTGTATCAACAAACAAAAGTTCTATTCAAACTTGAGTTATAAAACCTACGTAAATAGGGTATTTAATGGTAAAGAGAAAAGAACAAGGAGAAGTATGACTAGTAGAAAAAGAAGAACAGAAGTAGATTCTAACAGGATTTATAAAATTAGAAATTAGAAGAACAAATTAGTAGAAAATTTGTAGAAAAAGTGACTTTATGACAAAACAACTCAAAAAGTTAATAGGTATGTTGTTCAATAAAAAAACAAAGAAAAATTTTTAAAACATAGTTTAGGAAATTTAACAAAACTGTAGATTTTACACCTCTAAAAAAATCACAAAACCAACGATTGGAAGAGAAAAAAGAAAATACATCTAAAACAAACAATAAAAAAGATTTAAGAAGTTAAAAAACGTCATTTGGGAGGTCACGTAAAAACAAAATTCTAAACGAATTTGAAAAACAATATTTGGAAAAAATAAAAATATAAAAAACGACCACTAAAGGAAAAAAATGAAAGTTAAGAGGAGTAATAAACCCAGAAAAATTCTAGATTAATAATAAAAGTAATCTTTGAATCGGATACTGAGAAAAAGAGCAATTACAATTAGCTTCAAACACCCAAAAATCTATATTTTAGCTATCTATATTAAAGTTGTTAACAAAATTGCAGTAAAAATTTATTTTTGAAATAATCCTAGCATTTGGCTTCCAAAGTGTATATATTTTATAGTCTTTCAAACCAGATAAAAAAACGTCTTATTGTTAGTATAAAACAGGCAATTCCTCTAGAGCGTTTGATTTCACTTTTTTTATAAACACTGCCAAAACGTTTTTTTATGTTCCATGTTCTTCGGCTCACAAAGTGTGTTTAAAGCTGTACGATCCTTCAAGCATGATGTAGGAAAATCTGAGTATAAACGAAAACAAATCCAGTCAACAAACTTTAGAGCACGGGTTGTTGTAAATTAATACACGTGCTTGTTTTTGAAAAAATAACTGCTAAACTTTAAGTTTAATTTGGGATTATTTTACTTTTTGATTATAAAACTCTCTGGAGATTAAAAAATATGTCAACCTGTTAAAAAAATGATGGCTTTTATATGCAAAAAACCTCAATTAATTTGGTTTTAGAAAACTTAAATCCTATCGGTTTTAAATAACGTTTATTTTTCTTATTCGCGCAAATACAACTAAACGTCGGTCTTAAAACTGCACTAATAAATGTTGAAAAGTTATGTTTATAAACAGAATAATGCGCTTCCAAAACAGTAAAAAAAAGACATTGAAATCTGCCAAGACTAGGACATTATGAGTAGACAATAACGTTAAAACTTTCTACAATGTGTTGTTCTTAAAATGTGTCTAAGATCTTGCATAAAAAAAATACGAACAAAACAAACCTTTTTACAAAGCCCTATATCCAGTTATTTTAATTTCGGAAGTAAAGCAACAAAAAAAACAACAAGGTACAATACATCTTGTTCCAAAATTAAACAAAAGCTTTAAACAATACAAATCGAAAAATGCACCCGATCATAGATATCATAGACATTTTTGTCGAAACCATCATCGTATTTAAGTAAAATGTTTGGTATTATTAACTAAACTTTTTTCTTCATTCAATACACCAAGAAAATGCAACAAAATTTCTGCTAAAAAAACAAAATATGTATAAAAAGAACAGTAAGTGACCGAATTTAAAAATAACGCCAATAAATATAACAAATAAAAAGCAGAAGGTTAAGTTTATGTAAATACAACACAAGTAAAGTTTTTTGCACTTTTTGAAGTCCTTTTAGCCCCTCAAAACGGCCCAGAAAGTACGTATTAAAAAAGAAAAGAAAATAAAAAATAAAATTGGTATGCAACCATCAATACAGCTCTAATTTCTTTTGTGTAGTAACCGACGGTTACAAGCTACAAAATAGATCTAATTTGTTGTAAATTTTATCTGTTATATCACAAATGTCTTTTAATATTTCGTATAAGATCCATTCTTTAGTTAAAAACTGTCCATTATTTAAAACCAAATTACTTTTAAAATAACCATTTTGTGTCGAAGTTTTGAACAATAAATAAACGGTAAATGTTACATTAGATATAGTAATAAATTGAGAAAAAAAATTGTAATTGCTGATATTTACGATATTTTTTCAAAAACTGTTTTTTTACCAGAAGCACACTCATACCATTGCACATCTAAATTACCCATTTATAACTGGTTAGTTATCAAGATCAACCAATCAAGTATATCAAATTTCTAGCGCCTACTAGTCTGACTGCTAAAAAAACAAACTCCAAAAAAATTAAAGAACCAATAAGTGACCGAATTTTAAAAAAAGCGCTAATAAATCTAACAAACAAAAAACAAAAAGTTCAATTCATTCATTATACAGTGCTCAGCAATTGTAGTAAAACACCCTAAAATTGTATCAAAGTTTAAAGTCTTGTAACTCCTGAAAAATTTACTAATTGAGATAATCTTTTTTTCTGAGTAGCTCAATTCTTATACTTTAAGATGTTTAATAGAGCGTTTTTAGTAAATTTGTAGTTTAAGTTATACAGGGTGTCAAAAACAGGCCGTGCAAAAAACACAAGGTTTAGACTGCTCCCACTTTAATAAAAAAAAATTGTATTTGTTAATGGGTTTCTGAAAAGGGATCAAACTCTCGAAACAATTTGGCAGATTTTGAGCTTAGTTTTTCAGCGCTCTTCCAGGGCCCATTAAAAAAATCCAAAAATTATAGTGTATATTTTAAAAAGAAACGTTATTCGGTTATTAAGATTTTAGGACAACAGCTTTATTTATTTTCTGCATTTTGTGTTTGAACTTACTTTTCTATTAACCATTTTTATTTTCTTTTAAATGCATAACAAGTATATTCTGGTAGTACAGGGTTTTCATAAATGATTATAAGGACGAAGGCGGCTGTGGAAATAATAAAAAATATTCTGTCATCTAAAGACAAAGGGCCTAATTCTAAATCAAATTTACGCCGGTGTAATTTGAGTTGCTAGGGGCAACGTCGTAACTTTACTATACTCTTTATATTAGATGATGTAATTTTGCGCTACTCCGATGGAGTAGCGTAGTGGTTTAAAATTCCACCATAAAGACTTTAGCTATTATTATAATTATAAGACAAATGAATAACTCCAGAAACCATTTTCCAAATAGGATATCTCAATGAATATTCCTGATATCAAAAATCTCCACAGTCACCTACGTTGTTACAATCATTTATGAAAACCTGTTATTAATATTAATATAATAATTTAGTAATCAATATTAAAACTTACTTTATTTATTAAAAAAATGTATTTTGATGTAATCAAATTTTTTTATATTTTATGACATAAAATGAAATGAGATCATAAAAGTAATTATATAATTTGATAAAGTCGGGTGACGATTTAGTATCCTTTGTTAAGTATCATCATAAAACTGCAAACACCCGGTAATTTTTGTTGCTAGGCAACATTAAGCATCGTTTTCCCTCCGTCTAAAATTTCCTTTATTTTCTCCTTAAAAGTGAAAATGGGCGAACCATGAAACCCAATTTAAACTTCTCACGTCGATTGCTTTCAATTCATTAGATCGGAATTCGTGAAATCGTCTTTGAAAAAATCGTCAACAAAGCGTCAATAAGATTTTGTTGGATTTGAAGCATCTCACCGAAAAGTAATAAGCTCCGAAATAAAACAGAACGTAGCTTTGTGCTACATAGCAAACACACGACCTATCTAATTTAAAACAAACCTGATACAATCCCCAGAATTTCTCTGACAAGATGAACAGTATAATTTGATTCAAACCGCATTTCCTCTGATGCCTCACCCGGAATACCTAACCAAAAGCGGCGTTGGTGTAAATCCAACTTTAATTCTGACCGGGGGCTTTAGAACTTGTCCAATTTATATATCAGAGAAATAGCGAAATATAGAAAGGGAGGATCAGGATTCTGACTTTGCCGAAATTCAATCGGAGAATTCCCGGCACCGTTCGAGCGTGACTGGAGACGGCTGGATTCATACGAATTCTTTATTCATCGATGAAGACGGAGAAGATGGGATTTCCTCTACACTCAAAGACTTTCTTAACGACCAACGAGACTTACCTGAAAAAGAAAAAGAACTTGTTAGTTAGTTTACCTACTTCTAACTCAAACAAATTTATCATCTTTTTACATACTATTTAATTAAATTAAAAGAGCAAATTTTAAAACAAATTTTTAATTAATTAAAGACATCAAATATTTAATTAGAAAGAAATTTGACTGAAATAACCAGTAAATAGTCCTAAAATAAGAAAATTGATCATGTTGACTGTATTAAACCAAAAAGCACCAAGCGCATGGAAAAGCCGCCAGAAATGTTTGTTTTTTATACAAAGTGTCCTTAAATTGTTTACAAGCATTACAAAATCATCTAAAACATTACATTGTAACCCCATTTTTTTTTATTTTCATATTTTTTAAGTGGTTTAGGAAATTACCTCAAAGTTTGTTAATTCAAACAGCATAAATCCTCAATTACGAAAATTTATACGATTTTATAAAAAAAATTAGGTTTACTACTTGTAATTATAAAAAGATTTTAGGTTTACTTATTTGTCAAATAAGCTAAAATAATTTATTTCTAAGTACTATTTACACGAACTACATAACAATAACTCGATGAATGTTTAACTTAGTCACACGGTATATCGCCCACGATTGATGCTTAATATCGTCAATTCGGTTTAGAAAATACCGCTTCGATGCACCCCTGAAATCAACTCATTCATTATTCTGCTTGTACTGATTGGTTATTGTCTTTTCACTTCTTTATATACAAATAAGCCCCTATCTAATAAGTACTCGTACAGTCTCCATTCATGTAAAAAAAAGCGACAGCATTTTTGGAATCCGGTGAGTGGCCGTGACTAACACATTTCTTAGAAACACGCGGTACAAAATAAGCCATGACAAAAATCCTATTTTCGGAAAGTAATCGGCGGTGAAATATTCTAGAGAAACTTTATTTAAATACGTTTATATGTAAAAACTAGAAAAATTTTCTTGACCCGAAATTAGAAACAGGATTCAACACAAGCACTTTTATATTATTCTCTAACTTTTAACCCACAAACTGAAGTTAATACCGTTAAAAAAAATAATCTGGAGTAAAGAAGTCCCAACCAAAACATTAAAAAGCAGTGATTTAACAATTTTATTATTTGTTTAAAGAAGAACACTAAAGGTCTTTTCAGTGAAGCTGAGGTGCCGAGCAATAAACCGTTTATATTCATTTATAAACCGAAAGCACCGCAAATGCAGTTGGATATACCGACCAATTAATTTTAAATTTACATAAAAAACGTCTTAAGTAAAAAACTAGCTCATTTAGTAACTCAAAATATGCTCAAAATTACTTGACGACGTGATCGCAATGCGATGTTGGCAATATTCACTAAAAGACAACTTATGGTATAAACCACTATAAATTGCAAAATAAAAGTTTCTATTATGGGGGTTTACCTTTCCGGTTTTAAAGCGCAAAAATTTTCAGTAAAAGCTATTGATAAAAAACTAAAAATTTTGAATGCATATAAAGCGCTTGCAGTTGCAATTCTGTCAATTTCGCAAGAATCTAACGCCAGTAATACAGTAGTAAAGCAGTACTACTAAAAATGTGTAAAGTTCGTCTCACCGTCTTATCCTCATTTTTAATAAAATGTCAACGCAAGTAAAAATTCATGTTTTTATTGCTATCTCTTTCTATTTACGTCATGCAACTAAAAATGCAACAAATAAAAAGCGTACTGAATTAAGAAGGTTGCACATGTCTATCTTCTTTAAGCTTAACGCGACGACAAAGACAAAGCTTTTAAGGTACTATTAGAACCTCGAATGCACACGAGATGACAGCGCAGTCAATGACCTCAGCGTAATTCAATACCTAAGAAATTAAAATTTTGGGTATAAGAGTATAATTCCTTGTCTTCAGTTCTGTTGCAGCTACAAAAAGTTCTGCAATGTAGTTTCCAAAATTACATTTCCCCAAAATTAACTCACGAGTTAATGCACCGTGGGTAACGATTTCATAAAACAGGAATCCACTGGGTTGATGCACCAATAAAAGACGGAATCCAGGAAATTGACTTAGGAGAATAATGCACCCATAAGTAAAGTTCTGGCGGCGGTAAATTGCTATTTATACCCTCCACTAGGCAAGAAATACAAAAGGAGAAGAGTAGGGAGGCGTTGGTGGTAGTCTGTCGGTAGTAAGAAGCGTACGTCATGGCAGTGGAAGTGGCATGACGCATTCGAATGACGACGCGGTCGGATATCAGCCCTATCTATCAGCCTTGTCGGTAAATATGAAAACGTTTCCTTACAAGATAAAAAAATAAATTAAGGACACAACAAAAATATTAAAGTATTCTAAAACGAACACCAGAAGGCGTAGTAAGGCGTAGTAACTGTACCCGAAAAATAAGAAGGCAAAGCGGTGAAACAATAGTAGAAAAAAAAATCGTAAAAGAAAGCAATACTCATGACGCTTAAAATACTAGAAAAATGTGTCTAGAGTTTTCCAAAAGAAAGTAAGAAGAAAGAAAAACTTCAAAACAAACGATATCCAATATTTCTAATACTCGTATGAAAATCAGAGTAATGTGTGAATATACAAAATGAATCGATAAACAAAACGTCAAATTAAGAATTCTCTGGAACTTGCAGTTTCCAGAACAATGCTACAATAGTCACTGTAATTTTTAATTAAACGTCGATACTAATCAATAAAAAATATTCTAGTTATAAAAAACACACATTAATACAAAGTTGAGTGCAAAATAATGTGTCTCATACAAAAGCATTTTTTTAAAATAAGTTTTAAGTTGTATATCACAAAAACTACAAACATTCTCATAAGTCTGAGCATCTAGCTTCCTTTCAACAAGTATTAAGACGTATTAAGTATAAATATTTCGTAACTAAAAAGCAACTTCTAAGTAAAAGGCAACTTCTAAGTCACAGACAAACTGGTAGAAACATTAAAAATGTTATTCTAAAAAATAATATCCAATGTGTAATAACAAAAATCTCAAATATTCAAAACAACTTTTTTTGAAAACAATTGCTGTTCACTTATCAGAGAAGCTTGTATATGTACATTCAAATAATTAATTTTTGGTAATTTAATACCACACTAATTGTACCTAAATTTTAATAGTTATTTAACCAACAAGTTTGTTAATGAAAACAATTAACAATTGAAACATTTTAAATTTTTTTAATATTTGAAGTTGAGATGATTAATCACACATCAACAAAAGCGTTGATTACAAAGTTTTTCTGTTGCTCATATCACAATAAACTTAAAAAACTTTAATCCAAAAATTTTTAACTTGTCTCTCTTTACTAACACATCTCTAGTAACACAACTAGATTGTTTTCTGTTACCTGGCTACATAACACCCAAACAAATTTTTCAGTTAATATCAGTCATTAATATTAAACAGACCTCACATTTTTCTATAAGCAGGTACTTACTAAAATAAATAAATATAAATTATGATAATTTCGATTTTCTTTTAATAAAACACTTATCTTCAAGCATACCGTTTTTATAAATTTTTTATAATTAACAGGTCGCTAATAAAGGTGTTTAACCAACTCCTTTGAATGGCTAGGAATGCACTAATAACCATCATATGTCAAGAAGCAACAGAAAAGCAAATTAAATGAGTATTAACGACTTCATCTTTTGAAATATAGAAAATGCATTTCAGTTTTATATTTAGTAGCATTTTATCCATTGCATGAGCTTTGAAACAAGCTGTAAATGTAAATTACATTTGCAATTCTTTTAAATTGTCCAGTATTTAGCAACTTTTTGGTCTATTGTGTTTAACAGAACGCAAATAGCTTAGATGATGGATAGTAGAATTATGTAAAGAAAGCTGTCAGGAATTCATTGGGGTGATGAAAAACCACATTAGCCCTGGCATAATTACATATTACTAGCCTTTTTATTATTCTGTTTATTTCAAATGTAATTTTTCATGTTGCTTTTGTTCACAATTTAAGAGGCAATGAATATTCAATCATTTAAATGACTTCTTTTGTTTGTCCAAAGATCAAAGGTTGAAAACAAAGACTGAAATAAATTTATAGTTTAAACAAAAAGTGTGCTTTGTGTTAGTAAATAATTATGCAAATGTTTTGTTTTCTTTAACAAAAGAATTTTTCGAAAACTTTGTAACTTTTCCGAATAATAAGATATAAAAAGTTTTTGATGCAAAACTGTAGAATCTGAAATAAGTGGACCGTCTTCGTTTAGCATGTGTGCAATCGATAGGACGACTCTGGGGAGTTAAGGGATGCGACACGTGCTCCACAACTTACTTCTCTTTTACTCAATTTTCTACTCTTTATTGATACGTTTTATTATAGGGGTTATTTGTTTTTCAGCTTGGCTTCCACTATTCTCTTTTGGATCGAGGAATTACACATTTTATGTCATGTCGGATGTGAAGCGAAAACTCGCTTTTTACACCAACGAGAGTAAAATAAGCACAGTAATGATCCAGGATCCAGATGGAAATTGAAATACGCTAAATCCATCGACGCATTTGCACCCAGTCACTCGGGTTTCAAGGCTCCAACAGTTTTTATGGCTGTTTGATCTGCTCAAAAATTGACACACTACTTGAGAAATTACCCACTGAAGCGGTTATTATAGGACCGTAAATTACGCTCTTTTATTCCTTCTCCATTTCTACTTCCCATTTCGAGGCCAACACAATTTTTTATTAATTTCTTTTCAAGAAAAACCAATATTTCATTCACTTAGATACTAGCTTCCCACTAGCTTCTAATACATCTATGTTTATTATTACTTTTACTTGCTTTTTTTCATAGTATACAGAGTGTCAATATAGAAGTGTAAAATATTTAAAAAGATAAGAGTATAAACCAAAATAAACAAAACAGTTTTGTTAAATATAGATTAGCAAAGCAGCTGATTGGAAGAAAACGAATTTTATTTTTTTTCCTCGTTCTTTTTTATTTTGCAAAAAATTATATTTCTTATCAGAGTCGATTGATGATAAAATGAAAATAAATAAATATTCACAATTTGACGTCTGTTGTTGCACAAATTTTTGTTTGCTCATGTTTGCTCTAATGCAGAATTAGCCGACATGCATTTCATGTATGTTTTAAAATTGCTTTTTAAAATCTACAAATTAGATAAACAAATCAAAAATAATTTTTTAATTTTAGTTCTAAATCTAGGCTATTCATTTAGGTCTCCTGCAATTTGTCTCTTTTTGGCTTTCTGTGTGCGGTTTTGGGCACCATCTTGCTTGTCGTTTATATCAGTTTTACACCAGTTTAACGTCTAGCAGCAGACGATATTATGAAACGGTATCAGCGAGTATTTATGACCTTTGTAATGCAACTAATGTTCTCCGTGCTGGAACAGAGATACAGACATTCAGACAAATGTACTCGAATGGTGGAGTAGATTTCGGCTCATCCGGCAGCCCCGTCTCCGCTCAAGAATAATGAGAATGTTATGGTGATGAGGCTCGGGTTTACATCCCGATATTAAGCTCGGATATTAGCGCTCTAGCACAGACGGGGCCGATAATCCTCCAGGTGGCACGAGTGATCAAGGTATTGTCTCGCGACGTTATTACTTCCAAGCCCGTCAATTAGAATATCAGAACTAAAAGAGGAAATTTGTATTTTGCTTAATAACGAGGTCGCGACCGTTGCTATTACACAAGTTTTACTACTGGCTTTACACCTATCATTAGCAACAACACTCGGAAATTTACACCAAGACGGGTTTCTACGACTTTGCACACTACTTAGTGATATCGTTACGAAAATTACTTAGCGAGTGCTATAAAAATATTTGTTATTATAACACTCATTTGGAAGCTTTAAGATCACATTTAAAACACCAACTGAATTCGCTTTTTAATGAACGAAAAAAAAAGACAAAAAACGAGAAACAGAAAGAAAAAAAGACAAAAACAAGATAAAATAAAACAAAAACAGCTTAATCAGATGATAGATTGATTTACAAACAGTTTGTTTCCATAACAGTAAGAGTAAGAGAAAAGTCTACACTAAAGTAAAGACAGTAAAAAGAGAAATAAAAAATTAAATAGACAAAAAAAAACTAGTTTCTGTTACTAGTGTTAGCTGCTTCCAACACTTAGATTTAATATGTTCTCAACTGTTTTTATTGGCTAGTAAAGTACAATTATAGCCTCTTTTTTGAAATCATAATTTTCAGTGACAGCAATATTTCAAACCATGTATTTCTAATTTAAAAAGTTTTTAACGTGTTTTTCTTTACAATACATTCTATTTTTTTTGCTTCTCTGTTATTATCAGCGACTCCAATATATTAGTAAATGCACCTCTATAAATTTTACTTCTCCTGTTCCTTTTTTCTTTCCTACAATTATATTCATTTTCTTCATTTCCATACAAAAATGTTATTTTCGTCTTCCTAATTAATTATCCATGTCTGTCTCTGTTCAATACATTAGCTATATGACATAGCAACATATACAACAATGTGTTGAAACGAGACAGACAAGCGCATTAAAAAGAAAAACGAACAATAGTTTATCTTATTTGTAATAAACTTAATACTTTTATTACGTTTTCGCTTTTTGTTATACATACTTTGTTTGTAATCTTTTTTTTTTGCACTTTACTTTTGCTTAACTTTCCACTTTTTTTGTAAATGTATTATCTAATTTGATTTTCTAATTCCACATTATTTTTCCGTCAATTTTTATGAGAAAATGCAGAAGATTATATGTAGCGCCTTGCAAAAAGATCTTTTAACTGAAGTACCTTCCACTTGGTACAAAACTTACACAATATTTACATTTTCTTTCTAGATTTTTTTTACAATGTATGATAGCCAAGCAACTATCTCTAAATGTCTGTCTTTTTAAAGGGTATCACAACCTAATAATGGATGAAATGTTGTTTCTAACCGGGTTGGAAAGCAACGATCTTGTCTGAGTCACAAGTGTCCAAGTCGGCAGGTTTTCGTTGTATCTAAAATCCTAATCATCTGAAAACGTCTACTAGAATTCTCCAATAAGACCGAAGAGTCAAAAAACTTTGCAAAATGACAGAATTTTCTGTATGACTAAGCGACTCAACTTGAGTAGTCAAGATAGAGAGCTTCTCTGTCTAGATTCACTTCGAGTGGTTTTCTATTATTTTTCGCCGCCAATTAAGATCGGTTTTTCCCATAAGACACCACCAGTCCAAATCTTTCAAGCAAGAGAAGAAACAAGTGTGTGATGTGTTTCTTTGATTTTGAAAAATCAACGAGTATATAGAGTTTAGTATTACTAGTAGAGCTAGTTGTGTAAGAATTCCTTGAGTAGGGTGTCTGCTTTGGGACTTCCTCTGCTGGTAATTTCGCTGCAGTTTTTGGTGGTTTTAGTTTCTCAGAACTTTTACTGCCATTTTTCAGGTTAAGACGCACAACTTGTTGATTTCAAGAACCAATTAAAATAATTTTAAGTATATCCTATGCAATGTACAATCTATTCACTTTTTTTGTAATACAAGCTTGTATTACACGTACATATAAATCTAGTGAAAAAAGTATGTATTACACAGCCACACAAGACCTACTAAATTTAATAAACGGTCAGAAATAAAGTGAATAAATATGTAGTAATTATTTAAACATCAATCTCTTCTAAAAAAAAATTCTTTTGAGGTTGTGCACGTAGAACTATTACTTTCTATTTCCAAAAACTCAGCTTTTACATTTTTCATATAATCTGTTTCTTTATCTCACAGTTCTCTTTTATTTTTAACATTTGTGCAAACGTTCCTGTTACATTCTCTTGAATTCTGAGATTTGACGTTCTTACATTTTCCTAGTTATTTTACTTCTCCAAATGCGTCACCTTTTCTCTTATAATCCTAGCTTCTTCTAAAACTTTCGCTTTCCTTCTTTCTTATTTCAACTTTTAAAATCGTGCATTTCCAAAAATAAATCTTTAATTAACAATTAGCCATCAATGTCCATCGATGTAACTTCCCTCTGCATTTGAAACAGACATCTCTGAACCGTATAAATTGGAATGATATAATATGATAATGTTCACTTCGCTGTACAGTAACGTCATTACATGCACTATTGCCCATCCAATATCGTTCAGGCAGTCTCCGAATCGGTGATGCATTGGCATGGCTGTCTGGGTGACACCTCAGATGTATCGAGTGTCCCATCATCCCTTTCTCCCGACCTCCCATGCAATAACATTGTCGAAACGACAAGGTGATTGATGCATGCAAGAAATGTACAGACGGCTTTCGCCCACAATGTCACCCTTCTCATTTCGAGCATGTCTGCTGAAATTGCAAACGCAACCGGCAGTCCTAATGACCTGCTTAGAGGTCAATCGATGACGAAACCACGTATAAAGAGAAACTAAAAATTTGTCAAAAACCTAGCAACCCTTCAAGGTAAATGTGTAAGATGGAGCCACTAATTTTTAGATTTACTATAGGCAACTAATAAATACACAATTTAAATTTAAAGACAAGAGTCAGGCAAAAATTAAAATAATTTTTATATTTTATTTACAGTTATAACCCTTTAGATTTAAGTTGTGTATTACTAATTGCCTGCAGTTAATGTAAAAATCAGTGGCTCCATCTTACATATTTAGCTCGAGGGAATGCTAGCCTTTTGACAAGCTTGTTTTAAAGAGCATCTGTTAACACTTTTTCGTTGAATCTCTCGCGAGAATAGTTTGATTTAGTTAAAACCAACCAAGAGTCAAATATTCAGAATAAGTCTCGGGTCTTTGTCAGGTCTCGAAGGATCCCTAAAGTTATTATAGACGTCGGCTCTATTTCGTCGGCTAAGGCAATTACCTCGTCGAAATCTTAACGAATCCTCCGTCCCGTTTTAAAATTGCATGAGTCGGGTCGTGCACTTCGACAACTACATTTGGGTAATTATCAACATTAGAGGAAGCGCTCGAACTTATGATTAATTTACCCAAAGCGGCTGTAAATCACAAACGGTTCATTACAGCACTTACCGCAAATTATTTATTTATTGCGAGAACACCATTAGAAAAATTCGCACAAGTCAGGAGGCACGCACACGTCACTTCCGGAACTCATCTACTCGATCCGGAGCCATCTAAACGTGATAAATAAACGACGCGAAAATCCAAACGTGCCACCATCATCTCGCAATATCAGATAGATGACCTGCTTTTCCGCCCACCCAACATCCAATTCATCAATATCAATTCGAGCAATTTACTATTTTACCAAAAAACTACAAGTATTGATTCCACTTTGAAAGACTATCGAGTGAATAATAGGGAAACTGGTGCACTTTTTGCGGAACAAAAATTGATTGTGATGTAAGAAACTTCCATGGAGCCGCTATGTCACAAAATCACAGACCTACCTTATAACGCAAAACTAAAACAATTAAATCCAGTAAAATTTCAGTAAACAAGTCTATATAAAATAGTGTTAACTCAATTAGATAATGAGATTTACTACTCCAATTAAACAATTCCATTATTTTTTTAATTATTTAATATTAGGTGTTAGAACAGAGGCTGAGAGAAGCCACAGGCAATGTACAGATACTGACACATCTAGCAAAACAAGTTTTTAAAAAATGCAGATGTACATATACATTAGGGTGGGCCAAAGAATCAACTATTTTTTTTTAACTTCCGACTCTGAAAAATTGGTTTCTAGGCACCGTTAAAAAATGCTTTTTCAAGATAAGCTCTTAATTTTAATAGGAAAGACTCCCTCATCTCAGTTTTCCATTTTTTTTTCGGTTCCATATACCAAAATCCATATCTCGTCACTACTTAGTCGTACAGAAAAATTTTATTTACATTTTTTGTAGAAAATTGAACACTCTAAAAAGGTATCTTACAATTCTTTTATAACTCTTATCGTTTAGAAAATATCAGAGATCAAAGATTGAAGAATATAACAAAAATTTCTTTTTCACTTCTAAATTTTATAACTCGTGGATAAATAAATATTATAAAATGCGCAACATACGGTTTTGTAGAAAATTAAACGCTCTACCAAAAAAATGGTTTGTGGTTAATCGATTACTTTAACCACTTAAAGAAAATTGGGGATTTATTATCAAATTTTGGTTTTTAAAATGCGAATATCTTCTAAATGCTTAGAATAATCAATTAACCACAAGAGACCTTTTTTATAAAGCATTGTTGTCCTACAAGAACACATGTTGCGCAATTTATAATATTTATTTATTTCTGAGTTATAAAATTTAGAAATAGAAAAGGAATTTTTGTTAAATTCATTAAACTTTGACCTCCGATATCTTCTAAACGGTAAGAGATATAAAAAATGTAAGATAACTTGTTTGTAGAGCGTTTAATTTTATACAAAAAATGTAAATACAAATTTTTTGTACAATTAAGTAATAACGAGATATGGATTTTGCCATACCTATGAATCATGTGAGTCATTCCTATTAAAATAAAGAACTCATCTTGAAATAGTTATTTACACTAGAGTGTGGTAAAGTCTTATTTTACAGCACGACAGTTTTGTTTAGAAAACGAGCCCATAGGGCGAGTTTCTCATTAGCTGGAGCGCTGTAAAATGACTAAACACACGAAATTTGTATAACATTTTTTGGCCGACAGTTTTTTTAATAAATGTAACATACATAACATCAAATTTTAACGCAAAATAAGAATTTTTTTATAATTTTTTAAAAATTATTAAAACACTAAAAAAAATTGGTAAATTATCAATACAAATAATTCAATCTCTAGAAAAATTACCACTTTTGTAAAATTTAAAAATCACGATCAGGTTCTTATCGTCGCTTTGAATGGAGTGAAGTAAAAGGACATCGTTGATTCATCCTGAGTGGGTTTGGAAGCAATAGAATAAAACAGTTTTAAGTTTTCCTTGATTGTGTTAGATTCATAAACTGCTCATTACCAGAATTTACAACAATCCTGCAAAATAAACAGCAACTTGTAAGGTTAGGCACCTTAAAACTACAAGCACAAACCAAGTCCCAGCTATTGTAAATTATTTTTCTTTGTACAACAGTGTTTCTTATAACTATAACTATTATAGTTAATAAACTGAATAAACTAGAAAATACTCCAGGTGTAACTGTATTTTTTATACTCTGTAAAAAATTTTGAAATTTGGTCGGTATGTCGCTATGTCGGTAATACAGATAATTATTATAAACTTACTTAAGTTCGCATAAATGTCGCCATAATTTTAAAAATAAAAAATAAAATAATAAATTTATTTCCTTTTTTTGTTGCTTATTATGTAAAGTTTGGTGTAATTAACTTTATCGTCATATACTTAACTTAAGCTTAAAGTTTACTGCAGTTTTTGTCGCACTAGTGCGTAAAGTGACACTTTCAGTTAACGTTTACAATACGTCAAAATCAACTTTACAATTCAGGAGGACAAAAAAGCATTTTTTAAAGTTGCCAAGACACCAATTTTTCAGTGTCGGAAGTTAAAAAAAAATAGTTAGTTTTGGCTTACCCTAGCCAATTGTTTATGAATTTCAAAAATGTTTTTAAAAGTGTTAATAGAAAAAACAATATGTAAGTTTTTAAGAGATGTATGTAATAGGTTGCTAAGAAAAATAGAAGAAATATAAGAAAAAATGTTTTTGAACAAATAGGGAACAAAATTTGAACAAAAATTGGGTAAGACAAAGATGCCCGAAAAGCGCAAGTAGTAAAAGTAATAAAAAAGTAACGAAAGTAATAAAGAAAACTTCAAAAATCAATGTAGATAAAGCCAAAATTATGGTGTTTGATGTGAAAGTAAGAAAAGGAAAAAAGAATAAATAGTTTTAGAAAGAAAAAACATAGAACAGGTAAAAAAATAAAGCACTTATAGGATAATTTCAAGTTGAGAAAATACCGACATTATCTTTGTTTCCATAAAAAACTTAGAGAATTTGGAATTTTGATTGGTTGTTGTTACAAATAAGTTATAAAATTTGCGATATTATCGGTAGTGTCTCAACTAAAAATTAGTCCATTAAACAATAAAATAGGTAGTACGATGTCAAATATAATTCAATAATAAAAATACAGTTAAAAAAGCAAATAAAGCTTTAAAAATGGTGTTGAGTTTAAAAAAACGTAAATTTGATAAAAATTACAAGAAAAAATGATAATGTTTGATTGTCTAGTGAAACATATTATTATGTATTATCATCTGTTCGACCGATTGGTAGTAAAATAATGCTTAATTTGCCATTAAAATAACATTCTAATGAGGTTTTAAATACATTTCTTCTAAAAATTATAAGACAAGTTCTACATTTTAGGCTGCTTTAGGGTAAATAGTGTTACATAATAATTGTTATAAACTATTTAGTGTTATTATCATTTAATCAACCGACTGGTTGTAAAATAATGCTTAATTTTAAAGTTTTAAATACGTTTCCCGAAAAAATTATAATACAAAATTCTACACTTGAGGCTGCTTTTGAGTAAATAATTGTTCTAACAATTATTACATAATAATTGTTATAAATTATTTGGTGTTATTATCATCTGTTCGACCAATTGGTAGTAAAATAATGCTCGATTTGTTATTGAAATAACATCCTGCTGAAGTTACAAATAAGTTTTTTGGAAGAATTATACATTTAAAACTACTTTAGGGTAAAAACTCTAAACTAAAAACGTTAGAATAAGAGACCTTATTAGAAACTTAAATAAAAAATACCGAGAAGATAGAATTTAAAAAGTATGAAAACAATAGAATTTCAGATAACTTGTTTAAACTAATTATAAACTAAAAAAATTATTAATACAGCCGTGAAAAATTAGCAAACAAAATAAATAAATTTTTAGCTAAAGCAAAGCTTTTTTGTTCTAAAAACCTAAATATAAAAATTAAAACACTTTTTTTCTCACTGAAAAAAAAAAACAATTAAACCCAGTCAACTTCTAGTCAATAAGTCTAAATAAAGAAGTGTCAGTCTAGATCCACCCAGATTTAACCATTTCTCATTTTTTTTTTAGATTATTTAATCTTTATAAAATATGACAACGTTAATCTTGGAAGGGATAAGCCTCAGGCAAATGCTTTATGACCCCGTCGAAACACTCGTTTGATTAATTTTCTCTTACCCTCTATAAAACTTTTTTCGGGGTCATTTTTATTAATTTGGATAAAATTCTATCTGCTTTCTTCTTTTATTGACTATCAAAGCAAAAAAAAAAAACAAAAGTTGGTAATTGAAAAATTGGAAAACTCTTCACTTATGAGACTCTCTTCAGGATAGATTGTAGAATCACTAATTAAGGCAATTGAGTTTGAGTGTCAGAAATCGCAACAGAATGAGAGAATAGTAAATTGTTGAAGTAATGACACTTGGAAACTACTTCTTATTTAATGTATTGACCCAATTTCAAACTTGAGGTTGTTTGTGAGTTAATTAAGCTAAAACTTGAAGTTGTAAAATTTTTTAGTGAATTTAATCAAGTTGTTTAGAGAGATATGTAAGAGCAAGTTTTTTATATCGTCCACGCATGTATTTTATAAGGTCCATTATCGATCATTTGCAGCATCGCCTCGCCTTTATTTTTTAGTATCCCAGTAATAGAGATTTGATGTTTTTTATTTGATCCCTTGTCTCCATGTTGCTTCTGGCGCTTTCTGTTTGTGAAATAAAGCTCGACACATGATATTATCCACGGATTATCTCAAAACTGTACCACATTTCGTCAAACGCTGACATGACCAGAAAGAGGGAAAAATAATGAAATATGTAGGACGTCAGCGACGAGTGACGGACCCTTCCCTATCAGTCCCGCATGCAATATTCAGCGCTTTGTTTTGATTTTTATCTTCTTGTTTTTGCAAAAATTGATTTCGTATTTTTTTCAATTGTTAGGTGATTTGTTGGTATCGCGTGAAAAGAGAAAGCAATTTTCGTCTGGATACGATTAGATATAAAAACAGAAAGTTGTCAATTGGTCAATGGAGAGGAAAATTACCAGAAATAGAAATTGGTTTCGAACAAATTTCTATTGGACAATTACTTAAAAAAAAAGTAATTACTTGTTTCTTTCCCAAAGTAAAAAACACAAAGCATAACAGCATGTATTATACCACCCTTAAAAGCTCATTACTAATCGAAAAAATTTAAGAAAGGAATTGGGAAATTCTAAATAGAAACAAAGAAGGTGACCGTGAAGGAGAATTCACATATATTGTTCAGAATTTAAAAACCACAACAAATTATGGAATTAGAAATAATGAAGGCTGGGAGAATATAGTCAAATTCCAGGTAGGTAATAAAGTATAAAATAAGTATAAAATCAAGAAAAAACAAAAAAATTAATTTCAAATAAGAACAAAATAGAACGAAGATACAATTAAAGAATACAGACAAAAATTAAATAAAGAAAACCTCAGAAGTTTGGACATTGATACTATGTATAAAGACCTACTTAGTAAAATAAAAGCAGCAATGACCAAAGAAACAATGTATCTAAAAACAAGAAGAAATATATGGCAGAATAAAGAATGCGGCGAACTAAAAAAAGCTTGCAGTAAACCTAAAAAATAGAAAAAGAAAAGCTACAAAAGCAGAATATTTAGAAACAAGAAAAAAGTATAAAGCAAAGTCTAAAGAGAGAAAAATACAACAACAAAAAATAATAAAAGAAATAAAAACAGAAACAGAAGTATAGAAATTTATAAACAAAGAAAAAGAAAAGACAAAACAAGTGAGAATATAAGTATGGATAAATGGAGGGAGCACTTTATAAAGGTTTCAGGTGAAAGTAACAATATAACAAAAAAAGTATTTTATCAAAACATGAGGAATTTCAAGCAGAAATAAACAATCTCTCTGAAAAAAAAATTGAGAAACAAATGTTTAGGTTAAAGAATAAGAAAGAAAGCACCAGAGAAAAAGGAATTCCAAATGAAGCGCTGTTGTTTGGTACAAAAAGCTACGAGAAAGGGTATGGAAAGTGCTAAATGCAGTGTAGATGGGAGGAGGCTTTCCTATAGAGTGAAGGAAAGTGTTAATTGTAAATATACATAAAAAAAGAAATAAAGACCAAACTGAAAACTACCGTAGCATATCCTTACTGAAAATATATGCGATGATTCTAGAGGAAAGATTGAGAAAGGAAATGGACGAAAAAGTATGTTACCAGACGGACAGACAGGGTTCAGAAAAGGAGCCATAGACAATGTATACATCTTGAGACATCTGGCGCTGAAAGAAATGGACAAGGCGGGAGAACGTATTTATGCATTGTTCATGGACTTCAAAAAAACTTTGAACAGTGTGGATAAGGAAAAATTATGACATTATCTTAGACAGAAAAGAGTGTGTAAGTAGTTGATAAGCAAAATAGAAGAAATTTACGAGGAAACTATTAACCAAGTAAAAGTAGACAAAAAAGTGAAAGTTTTCGGACAAATAAAAGTGTCAGACAAGACTGCCCATTAGGTCCTGCACTATTTTTAGCATATAAAAGATGTGGATGAAGTTTTAAGTAGAGCGCAAGTAGGAGGGATAGTTGTAGGCAGAGAGAAAGTGTGGTCCCTGGCGTTTGCAAATGATTTAGTAATTGTAGCAGAGCAAGAGTAAAAAAAAATTATAAAAGTTATAGAAAGCTATGTAAAAAACAAAAAACTACAAGTTAATGTAGATAACACAAAAATAGTGTTTGAAAAAAAAGTAAGAATCGACAAAGAAGATGAACTAAAATGGAAAAGAAAAAATATAGAACAAGTGAAAAAGTTGAAATATTTGGGATATGTATTAAATAGTAGTATGACAGACAAAGGACAAATAAAGAAAGTAGTCAAAAAAGCAAACATAGTAATGGAAACTGTCTGAAGTTTGGGAAAACCTATATTTGATAAAAATTTTAAAAGAAGCATGATAATGTTTGACAGTTTCGTGAAAAGTATTGTAATGTATAAAGCAGAAGTATGGGGATGGAAGGAGAATGAAGAAATGAAACGTATGCAAGAAAGGGTTAAGTTTTAGGGTTAAATAAACAAACGCCAGCGTACATAGTAAGAAACGAAAGTAAGAGAAAAAAGTTGAGAGAGGAAACAGGAAAAAGAGGGGTGAAATTCGAGAAAATCTAAGAATGCGTCATGAATGCAGAATACTGCAACAGTGCTGGGCTGAAATTAAAAAAGCTAATGGTAATATTAAGTGGATAGAACGAGATGACTACTACGATAAAAAGGAGTTTGCGTGTGCAGAAATTGAAAGAATGAGAGAAGAAGAAAGAACAATGGAAGAAGAACTAAAACAAAGAGATGCTGACATACATAAACTGGCAAGAATTGCGGGTATAAAAAAATCAAAGTACAATTCAAAATATGTTCTGATTGTCAGCACCAAACTGCCAAAATATTTAAATAAAATGAAAAGTAAAAAAAAAATGGTTGCAAGATTTAGATGTGGGAATGAAGAAAGGAAAAATAAATTTTAGAGAAAAGATTGGGAAAAAATACATAGACTATGGAGAAAAGAAAGGGAAACGTTAAAGCATTGTTTGTCAGAGTATGTAGAGTTAAGAATGTGTAAGTAGAGAAAAATAAAAGTTTTAAATTAAAATAAATAAGCGAAAAAATAGATGAGAGAAGTTACGCGTGCTAGAAGAAGATTGGAAAAGAATTAATTTTTTTTTTAGAATTTAGAATTATAATTAGTCAAAAAATTTTATTTATTACAATTATAATTAGGTACTTAAAAAAAGTTAATAAATAAAACCACAGCTGTATTATTGATCAACTGTGCTTTTGGCAATGTGCTATTCAATTAAGAAGTAAAAGCAAGTCACTGACGCTTTTTGCATTCCAACAAAGAGCCCCATCTCGCCATATTAAATTATGTAATACATCTTGTCTGTGTTGTAAAGTTAGGAAAAACCCAACGCAGACTGCATATTAACGGAATTGGATTTAGTAAAAGTAATCTGAGTCTGGGATATTAGATGCCGTCACCAAATTAATGATTTCTGTCTTGTCGACCATTCAGACGCCTTCTACTAATTTTCTCATCCTCGAGCAATCTGCCGGTTTCTACTCGCCGTCATCTTCGTAGTTCCATCAGCGGCTGCCTCCGATGAGCAATTATGTTTTCCCGACAGCTTTTAATTTCGTGCCCTTCTACAACTCCGACTGTTCTAAATAAATAATTGATGAAATCCCAGGCCGCATTCGTACTCGCGATGATATAAGATTTAATTTAAAAACAATTTGCCCAGATGCTGCAAACAAGCCCCAAATGCGCCCCTTTTAATTACAACCACAAACGGCAGATAGTGAGAAAAGTCATGTAATTTTTCAAGAGTTTTCGGTGTCTCGCTGACGCAGCATTTCAACACGCAAAAGACATCAGCAAAAAATATAAAATGCACAGCACACTAAAACTCGACTTAAAGACCATAACATTTGCACGTACAATCCATGAATTTTCTTGGAACATAATATGTTCTACTTCTATTTGTCAAAACGTTCATGACCAATTACATCGACGAGGTCGACGGAGGATAAAATATTCAATAGACGAGCTGTCAGCCATCAACCTACTGTATTATTTCCACCGAAATTACTCACTTCGCCTTTCCTTGATATCTTCACAAAACCGATATTTTTCCCGAACGAAAAGTAAGCTAACAAATTGAATCGAAAGCTCTTTCCTGAATAAAATTTGACTCAAATGCACGTAATAACAAATAGGAATAAACAATAACGAATAAGAGTATTTTGTAAAAAAGTTTTCAAATTAATTTATTATTCATTAATATACTTTTTTTATAAATAATGACAGTAAAAATCAATGTCAAAACTACTAAACTCTCGAGAATACTTTCTCTGGTACACTTGACAGTTTTATTCCTTTATAGCTATTATTTTTTTTAACTCCTTTTTTAGAAATGGGTACTATAATGTCTGTTTTTCAGTCCTTCGGTATTTTTGCGTTTTTGAGTACATCGTTGATTACTTCTTCTAGCTTATTTTCTCGTTTTTGCCTATGTATTTGACAATTTCTTTGGTATTAATCCTTTCTTTCTGATTTATCTATTTTATTATTTTAAGTGCTTTTTCTATTTTCAGTTCTTCTATAGTTTCTATTTTGTGACTATCGCTTGCATCTTTTTTTTACCAAAGTTTTTTATTTCGTTACATGTTATCTATTTCTACCTTTCTATTATTTTTTATTTTTAATATTCAGCAAGTTGTATTCGTTTCTATTCTTAAGTTGTTTTAGTATACCATAAAACAGTTTTTAGTCATGTCTATAATTCTGTCATTTTATGGCCAAATTTTGCCTTAATTTTTTCTTTTTGTCTCTTTAACTTCCTTTCGTCTCTCTTTGTATTTTTTGTAGCGTAGTTCTTTTCTTATAATTAGATTTTCTTTTCATTTATCTCTCTTATTTTTTCATACATTTCTTCTGTCCACATTCTGTTTTTTAAAACTTTTTTTTAATATGCAATCTATTTAATTTTAGAAGCAAAGTGATATAAAACCGTTTTAATACAACATTTCTACTCATAAGATTTGGCAAAAATACAACGATACGATAAATGGTTCGACGAATTACGAATTTTCTGAAGCTTGCAACTTTGAGAACAGTACGACGCTAATTAACTAGAGATGGGTAGTTTGCGAACGAACTAATAAAAAGAACGGTTCGTTTATACGAACTACTTGAACTAGTTCGCGAACTATTAATGAACTAGTTCGTTCGCAACCGAGTGAACGTATCACTCAGTCGCGAACGAATCGGTCTCACTCGGTCGCGAAGATACATTCCGATTCATTAGTTCGCGATCGAATCGGTTTCACTCGGTCGAAAGATACATTCCGATTTATTAGTTCGCGAACGAACTATAATAATGAATTCGTTCGCGACCTAGTCAACGTATCACTCGGTCGCGAACGTATCGGTCTCACTTGGTCACAAAGATACATTCCGATTTATTAGTTCGCGAACGAACTATAAAAACGAACGATTCGCGCGAACTAGTTCATTCAAAAGAACGATAATTCCCATCTCTATAATTAACACTAACTTTAAGCCAGCCGATATCAAACGATAATATTTTAATTAGACACTATACTTAAGCCTTTCTCTACCGGTTGAGATGCACGTTTAATATTCAAATCGGTTAATGTCAAGTTGAGATGATACCGGTAGTATCGCAAATTTTAATACCTTTCCGTAGCAACAGCTAATTCTTTTAATTTTCCATTGAAACAAAGATACTACTGATGTTATCTCAACTTAAAATTAGCACAAAAGTTTTTAAATATAGCTAATAACCAATGACAAGAAACAAAAATTTATGAAAATTATTAAAAATGAACTATTCTAAACCATTAATGTTACTGTGTTCACTGAAATAGCTCGCTATACAGCGCGTTTTAATCTTGAGGTACATACACTACACAGTTTTGCTTCCAAATTTTTTTTTTAATTTTGGTAAAATTTGGGTTTTTTCTCTGTGACTTATTTGTTCAACAGTAAAGTTTTTTAGCAGCTGCTATACATATGTAGGTTATTTGAAGTAAATTATCGAGTTTTGGTTTATGTTTTTTATCAGAAACTAGTTCGAAATTGTCAATATCTAAATAGGTACTTTGTACATAAAATGACTTTATTTTTGATTTTTTTCTTATTATGCTAAATCTTGTATGAAACACTCTTTGCATGTACCATAACTCTGCCTTATTTATAGCTAATTTTTAAGAGAATGTCGTAAACCAAGTTTATTTCAGTCGAAACTAGGCAAAATAAAGCATGTCAGTGTGGCTTTTCTTTCCTAGAAGCTCAATCCGCGCCCACTAAATTAATAAATGTTGTCAGAATTCCGTGCCTTTTTCCGTGTGCGTACATAAATAACAATATGACATAACCTTGTAAAAATTTCAGGAGAATCAAATCCGGTCCAGAGCACTTTTTCCTCCCTGATAATTGCTTGTTTTATAAACAAGAATAGATGTTTTTCGATAAATCACAACAACGCTGTTATAAATCACGAATTTTTCTCGATGGTAGAAATTTGATTCAGTAACTATCTTTTGGCAATAGAGGCTAACAAATGTAACTCGAGTTTAATATTTCGGCGCTGCCAATAGTGCCTTATTTTAGTCGAATTTGATACAGTCGCGTTCCAAACTGATAATTCTCTTTGTACGTATCCCGACATTGATTTATTAACAATTCGTAAAGTGCTTTATTACCACTACCAGAGGATAAAGAAAAGCAGATTAAGGTTTTTTTACATTCGCGGCTTGCATTAACAGATGAAATAAAATCCAGTTAAGTTAAAAAAAGGCGTAGGTAGCTTTTATTTAATAAATACTAAATGAAGTTTCAAAAACATCCAAAAGTATAACAATGGATTTGTTTTTTTTTTTAATCTCGTTATTTTTCAACGAAAGCAAATAAATTTTTGTTACATTTTAATTACGCCGTGGTCTTAAATTTTCCAAATTGTTGGCACAAGAGAAGCGGAAATAAAGAGTACACATGTATCCGCTAATCACATAATCCCTTTAGTTACTTTTTTGTATCTTTTGCAGTCACGTACCGAATTACGGCTATGGTTTTACAATGGCCTCTTCTAATCCATTTTTAAACTGGCGAATCTAACCAAAGGCTGATGCATATTTATTTCTCTTTTGTGGATTTAATTCCAGGCTTTTTATCGCCGGAGAGCCGTCTATCGTGGATGGAATGCTGATCGCACCCAGAAAACGCACCAGTTAAAAAACTTGCTAAATTAACTGCTGCTTTACAAGTTTATAGCGCGGGTTTTCACCAAAAATGTTATAACATTAGTACTAAAATTTTTTGGAAATCAAAGAAATTGCAACATTATGTTCATATAAATAGGGGAGATTTTAATGCTGTATTATAAAAAAAATCACTTTTCATTCGTTCTAAGCGACTAACAGATATAGTGACGGCAAAACTGTTACTTTTAATAATTTTAACAGTTACTATCTTTTAATGTTATTTTAAAATAACAGCTAAAAATAGCTGTTATATTTTAAACTGTTACTTTCAAATATTTACGGTTAAACTGTTAGTTTCAAACCGTTATTTTTAAGCTGTTATTTAAAAAATATTTATACCTATATTTAATAACAGTTAACAGGGCAAATGCTCAAATACAAATAGTAGTCGACTATAATTAAATAATTAAATTGTAATTATTACTCAATTTTTAACTACATTATTATTAAACATAATTGTGCCAAACTAGCTTTAATTTGTTACCGTTTTAATAACACAACGTTAATTACTTTTAACAGTTTTTAAATTTTAAACTACTTTAATGTTTCACTGAAAACAAAAAAAAAACGTTTCGTACCTTTGTTTTCATAGCTAAGATAGTTTTTTTTAAAGTTTTCCGGTTTTTATTTAAGTATTTTTTTTAAATCCATTCTTTTAAACAAATAATAAAAAAATAAAACTCAAATCAAACCCACAGGCTTAATCAAACAAAATTCTTTTATAATAGTAGCAAAGCGCTTTCGAAAACATGTCTCATCATCAGTGCCTAAATGATAATAGGACAATAAAATATAATGATAGACAAGATTATAAACAAACATTTAATTAATTAATAAAAATTAAAGTAAAATAAAAAAGTCTAAATAATAAAGAATTAAAACCAGCTACGATGTGAGATTAACAATATTTGGAATTGGCAGAAATTGTTACATCATTTGATGTAGATTTTCTATAAATTGTTATTTAGAATTTTTCATTTTCTTTTAGACTATATTGCCTTAAAAAAAAATTTTCTTTAAACATCTTAAAAATCTTTAAACAAATTGCAGTAAATAATTAGTTTTAATTACAAAACTTAAATAAACTTTTTCATAAATTCAAAAAGAAATACTCTCTAAGCTTCAACATATTACACAATTTTCCTTCAAGACATCTTCTTTTTTAAACCCTCTCTATTTTCCTATTCTTTTTATTGGCAAATTCCTTTTTGATTTCTCATATTTAAAAAAAACAATAATATTGCTACAGTGAATCATCAAGAAGAAAGTTTCGAGAAGATTCGAAGCATTTCGGATGATTCGTCATTTATAGAAATCGATGGAATGTCACACTTCTAAAATAGTTTTCTTCCAGATAATTCTAAAAGGTGGACTAACCATATATAAAGTAAGAGACTTACCGGGCACAAAGCTCAGTGAGAAACGTAAAACGAGACAATTCAGACAGTGAAGTGCAAACAGTAGACAAAATAGTAAAGAAGCCTGAAGTAATATAACATTTACTGTGTTTAATTAAGTTTGTGTGTAATTATCAACACTAGAAAAAAATAAGTTTCAAAATTTAGTTATAAAGTTAAAGTTGCTTTTTCTCTGTATCTGTCTCGTACACAACAAAAATCAAATTCTTTCTTTCCATCATTCAAGGTTTCTATAAGTTATCTTGTAATGACTGTAATATAGTTTATATCAGACAGAACAAAGAATTGAAACGAAAATAAGTAAAGATTAAAAATAATAAAAAGTAGAAAAATACAGATGTAACCAACATTTCATCTGCTTTTGCATATTATATTTTTTCCGGATATTTTTTTTCTCCTACAGATAATTCTAAAATCTTTCGCAACTGCAGTAAAAAAAATTAAATTTTCAGAAGCTTTAGAAATTCTTAAATTCGCCCACAAACTTTCTCTACAAACATTAAATAACCAACTAAATTTTGATTGTAATATACCATACCCATACGACAACAAAGTTTTTATTATTTACATTATTCATATATTGTTGGTTGCCTACTGCCATTTTACCCGACACAAATTATCTTAACCATAAACTAAGAATATCTTTTCTTCCCGCCAAAGCGAGCTTGGTCTTGGTGTATTTTTCTGAGATTGCCTTTGTGGTGTTTTTGTTTTTCAAACATTCTTTATTTCATTTATCAGTATTTTTCAATACTAAATTTTGTGTTTTCCTTGATTTGTAATTATGGTGTACACCAGTGAACAAAAGGCTTTTTTAATGGAAAGTTATTTCCGATATAGGGAAAAAGTTAACGGTGTTTGGAAATATTCAATTCAGCCGTGCCTGGAAGAATTTCGAGAAGCTTTTCCTGACGTTGTTGTGTATGAAGAGTTTAAAAACACTCTCCACCAAAGTGTAAATCTGTTTCGTGAAACTGGGTCTGTTACACGAAAAAAAGGCAGTGGAAGACCAACTAAACGAACAGAAGAAGTTATTCATACTGCACAAGAGATTCTACAGCAAAATCCAAAAAACGTCGATTAGACATCTGTCTCAGCAAGTTGAACTTTCTGTTAGTACATGTCGTAAACTCCTACGAAAAAATTTACATAATGTACCCTTATCGTCTCCAAGCCGTTCAAGAGTTACGATTCGTAGTTTTCCCTAGAAGATTGCAGTATTGACAATGGTTTTTAAATAACATTGCAAATAATAATGAACTTCTCCAAAAAACCTTCTTTGCAGATGAAGCGTGGTTTCATTTCAATTCACAAAACATGAGAATTTGGGCAACAGAACATCCTCATAAAATTGTAGAAGAACCTCTCCATTCACGAAAAGTAGGTATTTGGGCAATTATCAACAGTTTTTGTAGGTAATAAATAAATATTTTTATAAAAATGTATTTTTGTTTTAATTGTCGAAAAGTGAGGTTATGAGATCTGACAGGTTGACAAGTGTGCAAAAAAATTAATCATAGACATACAAAACAATTGTTTTTTAGTTTCAAAGCACTCTAGAATTTAAAAAAAGAAACACACGATATATCTTTTTGTACTTTGCTCAGTTGCCCAATCTCTAGGATTAGCACAAAAAGAACTCACTTCTACTCTTAATGATATAATCTACTATTTTAAAAAAATTATTATAAAACTGTAGATGTTAAATTAGAAACTAATAGTACATTATACACCAAGGTAGAAAAAACATGTTATAGATTTATGAGTAGAAAATGTTTTTTATTTCCCAATTATTAAATAAAAAAATTTTATATGTCATTACAGAACAATTTACAACAAAATGTAAATTAATTAGTTATAGTTGACACTTAAAATTTAAAATGTTTATTTAGAAATGTACGCTGCGAAACGTTTGATTATATTTTTATTTAGTATATTTTTCGAATAAAAATAAAATTGTAAAAATTGTCATTGTTTTAATGGTAGAAAAAGTAAGTCAATTTTGTCGTCTTAATAGCTCCATAAATCGTGTTTGGTACCAACCCACCTACTCCCTTAACTGAAAAATGACCGTCCTACTCTCTCAACTCGCTTTGAAAACAAACATTACTTCTATACATGGTCAATAGAATTCTAACTTATGAAATATAGTCTCTTGCAATCGACAAACTTGATTTAGTCGGTCGTAGAACCAACATGTTGCAACTTGTCGCTTTATTTGAAAGTCTCCCAAGTTTATTTATTGAATAAACAATATAGACATAAATGTTGCTTCAATCAATCCCAAGCGTAAAAATTTTTGTTTAGCTCGTGCTGCAATTTCATCACTTGCATATATCCGTCATCAAGTACAAATTGTGTTTGTATATAACGAGTGTACCGCACATTCGGCAAATTCTTAATTGGAAAATTTATTAACGCAGACTCCACTTAAGTGTTGCTATTTAAAGCGGCAAGTAAAATAAATACGGTTTTACGACTTAAAAAAATTGGCGCAATCAGTAGGGTTAAATCCGGAAGTGACACTTTTTACACCAGATTTCAGCCACACATCTGGCCGAGTAACTATTTTAAGAAAAAATTGTTTAGGAATCAATGCAGCGTAGCTCTTTGTTCATGATTTTTATTTATAACTTAGAAGTGTGCCGAGTGCGCCCCTTGAAATGAAAACTTTATGAGCCAGTTTGAAATTTGGCACTTGCATGTTGTGTTTACATACGTCACTCATAATAAATTCTTGTTATTGAAGTGTATATTAAAATCATTTATTTCGAAACGCAAGACCTGTCGATATTATTTTGAATACTTCGTCTACAAATTTTTATTTTCTGTGCTTACATTAAATGCAAATTTGAAACTAGTTTGGCGATTAAATGAAGGCAAATTTCGGTAGATTATTTAGTAATTGTGCTATGTATTCGTCAACATAAATGTTATTGCATGTTGCATGAAATATCCATACTATTATTAGGCTGTAAAGAATAATAGCTCTCTATACAACACTGAATCATCAAGATACAAAATTAACTCAGGATTTAGCAACAATTTTGTTTTCAATAATTTTGCATACTTATAGTTGATGACGCAGATTGATTTAAAAGTATGGAGCAATTTTTTTACCTAAAATACAACGCTTCCATTTATTTCTCCAACTTCTTTCTACAAAAATTTTTTTCCGCATAGTTATCAATGTGTAAAAGGCATTTTTTACGCATACGAATTTTCTCATCAACACCAAGAGCTTGCAAAGCTTACAATGTTTGTCAATTTAAGGTTTTTATATTTAGCTTCATAAAGTCAACTTATAAATTTTTGATATTATCTTCAGGTTGTTCCATAATTGCCAAAGGAGCTGTTAAGGGTGAACTAAATATTACAAATTACAACAGATGTGTTCTTAAAGTTGACCAATCAGAAATTATATCGTTTTCAATATCGTAAAAAAAATTAGAATTTATTTGTTAGCAAAGGTGTTCCAATCGAATAACAACGTCGAGAAACTGTATACCGGTTTCGGGTTTTTTCCCCCTCATCAGTACAGTGTATCCCGGAGCGTTATGCTCAATTGGAACGGGTGAGAGAACTCACTTATATCAAGCGATGTTTGACTAGTAGTCGTATAGACAGACAGAGTGTGCCATCCAATTCATTTGTTGTTTAGCAACGGTAAAACTATTATTATGCAAAGTGAACGTAATTGTATAAATCTGTTAGAAATCCTGAAATTTGATAGCAATTGGTATTAAATTTTAAATCGTTTCCTGTTGCGATTAACTGACATTATTAGCTGTCATTTTCTAAAGTTTAAAAATGTTGCGGTTATTTAGACTATTATGTTTTCAGAATATTTTTATAAAGATGATATATTTTGGAACGGATATAAAGAATCCCCAGAATGTGAGAAAGCATTCTTTGGAAAAGTCATACCGACAATTTCCAGAAATGTACCCAAAATACAATTATCTGTTGCCTCTCTTTAAACAGCAATGTTAGCGTCTGGTAAACCGTTATTCTACAAAAAAAAACTGTAAAAAAATTCGCTGGTCGTCTTTCAGTGATAACCCAAGATCTTGTTGAGGATATAAAACAAAAAATTTAAAGAAGTTCTAGAAAATATGTCAGAAAGCTTTCTCTTCAAACAGGTTAAATTTATTTCCTGTACCTATGTAACACCTTATTAACACCTCCCATTTTAGCTTCTTCATAATGTAGGCATCTTTAGTTTTAACATTCCTCATCTTTATTGTAGGTTTAACACTGGCTATTTGTTCCGAGATTTAAAAAAAAAGTCATTCCTAGAAAATTTCAATGGTTCAAACTCTAAATCCACCAGATCTAAGGCTGCGACTAAATTATTGTTAATGGTTTATAAAAAATTTAAATGATAACGAAATATTAAACAATTCTTTTTCCGACGAGCTTGGTTCTATCTTGATAGTTTTATAAATTCTCAAAATTATCGTATATGGTCCACCGAAAATCCTCATGTTACAAGAAATATAACTTTACATCCCCAAAAATTGGTCTTTGGTTAGCAATCTCTAGGCAAAAAATTATTGGCTCAATCTTTTTTAACTTTACTTATCTTTTTTAATGCTGAACGTTACATTAATCAGAATCTAACTTCCTTAATTGACCAACTAAATGACTAAGAACGGAATCAAGCAATTCTTCAGCAAGATGATGCTCAAGCACACACCGCCGGAGTAACGCTTTGATTTTTATAAAAAGTTTTTGAAAACATTTGAGACATTTGCCCCCCACCCTCATCACCGGATCTGACACCCCATATTTTTTTTGGTTTTGGTCATTCAAAAAACAAAGTGTTTAGTATAGTATTGCACAGTTTAGAATAATTACAAGAAGCCATAACAGATAAAATTGCTAATATAACAAAACAGAATGCCAGTTAATGTTTTTGAAAATTTAAAATGAAGAATCGCTTTAAGTCTAGAATACGGGGAGGCAAAATTTAAAGTATTTTTTTAAATATTTTGATTTAAATTTCTTTTATAACACGGCACAATTTGATCAATTTTCTTAGATCCAAGTGTTTTGTTTTACTTTATTTCTTTTCACTGGCGTTACAACAGATTCCGCGATAAAAGAGAAGAAAGGAAGTGGGGCTAATGAACACAGATCGCAAGAGATCACTCTGCTTTCTATTAAATATTACTTATTAAAATGCATTAAATTAAATATTCAAATCTCTGTTTACTTTAATGTGTATTTCCATTATAAGCAAAACTCCTGGTCAAGTCTGTTAAATTAAATAAACTCGGTCGTCAGCTTTCTTTAAGCAGAAGTAGCAATGCTGAGTGTATTTTGCATTTTGGAACTAAAAATATGACGTTGTAGCTGCCTCTTTTGCAAATTCGTAAGCCTTTTTGTTGATTTAGTATTTGTTTAGGCATCGAAGCACCTAAACAAGTTTAACAAAATTCGAACACGTGTAGTGAACGGTTTATTTGGGAACCTACCAAAATCTGTTGCAAGAAAAGCCTCCTAAATGTTTGTTACACCACTCTTTTCCTTTAAAAAATTTTTCGCAAAATTTAATTATTAATAAACTAAAGTGAAGTATTTAACCTAAAATTGTTCTAACTGCCAAATATAAACAGCCACCACGAAATTTTCAACAAATATTTTGTATTAACTTATAGGCTGGCATTGTTGGAAATTCGCTGGTAAGCAATTTCTTACATTAGCTTAGCAAATTACCAAAAATTAATAATTTAGATTAGACCATTTAATTGCCTGTGCGAATTAGTAATGTCTCCTATAAAAACTTCTCCAACACCGATCTAAAGCTACGTATGTAGTGGCAACACAATGACGCTCCACCACATTATGCCAGACGTGTGAGACGTCTACTAGACCGAAAGTTTTCGAATTCCTAAATTAGACCAATAAAGTGGCCACCTAAATCCCCTGATTGACCAAAAATTAAAAAGTCCAATAAAGTGGCCACCTAAATCCCCTGATTCGACTCCCTTAAACTTTTTTTTGTCATATAAAAAACTGCCTAACTAACTTATAGATTCAATTGAGAAGCTACATAACAAAATCATAGAGTCGCTAGAGCAAATAGGTACTTTGAACATGATGAGAAATGCTGAGGAAATCTTAATTCGGAAAATACAATGGATCGCACTCATTTTAAACATCTTTTTAAACAGCTTAACGTAGTTATTAGTTTTTAAATTTGTTAAAAATTGGAAACGAAACACCTACTAACACCAAACTTCTTTACTTGATACGACGCACGTTTCGACCACAATGTTGTCATGCGCAGATAGGAAATAAATCTTTTGAGTTTTAATTCCTACCTGAGGATGACAACATTGTTGTCGAAACGTGCGTCGTATCAAGTAAAGAAGTTTGGTGTTAGTGGGTGTTTCATTTCCAATTTTCATTTAAACACACTAAGAAGATCCAACAAGAAGATTTAAATTTGTTAACTGTTACTTAGTATATTATTAGACGTTATTACTTTATTTTATTTTTGTCTTAAAATTTATAAACTTGTTGAAAGAACTAGATCCGGAGATTAATTAGCATGTTTTATTGTAACATATTGTTTAGTGTTTATTTATTTGTTGTTTCAAAGCATTAGCTCTAGAGTGAGCAAATAAAGAATCTTCTGTCGAGTAAACTCTGTCTTAGAGTGCCCGAAATCATCTTTACTAACAGCAAAAACACAGACTGACAACTGCAAATTTCGTTAACATTCTCCCAGTTTCAGGTCTGTGCAGGTTTAGTGCAAAATTTATTTGTTAACTTGAATAATTGAGAAATAGTTAAGAGGTGCCCGTCAAAAATCAATGCAGAAAACCGCTGATTAAAGTTTAAAGTTTGTTTAAAAATTTGTAAACGTTCTAATCAACATTGATGGACGTAGTTGTAGTGAGGCACAGTTTGTCTGCGTGCCTTTTGGAAAAAAAGAAACTTGTAGTAATTATTTGTATTGGTCTATCACGCAGTGTGCTCAATTCTACGCCTGTCAATAATGATTTACAAAATCTCGGACATTTTTTTTTCTTCAGGGTTATTTGGTATAATTGTCCCTTCTTATATAATCTTCTAAATATAAATAATATCTCTTGTGATGTTTTTATTCTTCATTGCACTTTAACAAATTTTAAAACAATTCTCATGTTTTCCTAAAAAAATTTGCTGATTTGACGAAACGACTTTGTTGTGCTTTATAATAAATTAGTTATCAATATGATAGCAACAAAGTAGGTTTATCCAGTCGACCAAACAAATCACACCAATTTTTAATTTCTGTTGATATGTCTGTTACTAATCAAATTTTATTGTTGTAAAATTCAACTTTGCCATTGTTTAAAATAGACACGTATTTGGTTAATTTAAAAAATCTACAAAGAAGCAGATTAAAGATTTAGGTTTCAATCATCGTATTCGTTTTGCATTTTCAAGCTCCTTCGTCAATTCTGGGATTCGTCTCCTTCGTCAATCTGTATAATAATTTAAACAAAATCTTGATAGAGTTATTTAATGCAATGCACAATTTAAAATATATCGTATTTAAAAAATAATTCATTTATTTTTGCAAACTTCATTTCTGGTAATTTTAGACCAATATTTAGTTTGCAATTAATAATGATTTATTGCGATTTATTTAGAATCAGTCACGTCATTGCCCAATTTGTGTTTATTTTTGTCTCATTTACTGATTTTTTCTTGTTGATTGTCTCATTTTACCGAAAATTAGCTGTTAATTCCTCCCTCAGCAGGTCTTTGGTCATCCGCCCTACAAATCATCCCTTGAAAGGAAACACGATATCTCTTCCCTTATTCACTTTGCCCCACATTCGCTTAATAAATAGACTGCTTCATCAACCCTTCCAGTGACAATCAATTTGTATGTTGATATATCGGAACACATGTATGAACAAACTATATTCATGTTGGAAAAGACAATAATTTATGCATGACAGAAATCGTGTCGTAACATATATGACATGTTTTAAATGTATTGAAAAGAAAATCCGACTGTCAGATGCATCTCACTGACGTCAGTTTTACGAACAAATAAAGAAATTTTTAATTTTAGAAACGAGGACTTTTCAGAAGGTTAATGTTGAACACTATGGATACAGATGCTGGGAGAGTTAAAATATGTAATATCAATAAACATGGCTATTTTCAGACGGGTTAGTTCAAATATTTTTAATTGGCCAAACATACCAGAAATAAAATAACAAATAGGCTTGCAGAATGAAAAAGTACAAACGTCAGGTGTTTAGCACACCAAATTCAGATTAAGTAAATAATTGAAGAGTTTTATTTAAAAACTCTAATTTGTTATTTTAAGCTAAAAACTACTAACTTTAACAAGAATAATAATTAAAAATACTATAAGCTATTATTTGAGAGATCAATGACCACAAATTTGCTCATGCAAAAAAATCTAAAAATTTTTCAGAAATTTCTCTAGCTAGAATGCAAGTGTCAACAGCATTGAAACTGTTACTAAAATACTACAAAACCCTATTATAAATTATTTAAAATATACTAAAATATATAATGTTAGCGCCTTGTTATGACTAAACAACAAATGCAAAATATATTAAAACAAAAAATAATTAAATTACATAAAATATTGTTTTGAAGGTATACTAATATTCTGCTATTATATATCCAAATGTCTACAATTTTGTACCCTTTAATTGAAAACACCTGCTCTTGAGTTTTGATGATATCATTACAACAAAGTTTCAGACTCACTTACATCTAATGCGTCTCCATAAATCATGTAAATTTATGTATTACAATTTAGAACAACCCTACATCATACTAAATAGTCAGTAATAAATTCTAACCAAAAACAAGATTTTAATTGTTAGAATTTAGTTGCTGAAGAATACAGAAAAGTTGTCAAAATACAGTAAAATCATTGCAAGTATACAGCAATTAAAAAAATGTTATAATTTATAAAAATTTAATCCACACACGAAAAAATTTAGTAACCACAAAAGTGTTAATTGTTTTAATAGATTTAAAAAGAATAGCAGGATGTTTATTTATTGCTAAAAATTTTTTCAAATTAGAGCCAAACATTTTGCATTGACCATTTGTAACATGTGTCAAAAATTGTAATAATTTATTATTATAATAATAATGACGTTGCACGTCAAGCTTTTCCCTCGTACTATAATCTCCTTGATTATGTTCTTAATACATAAATAAACAAAAATGACCACATAAAAAATGTCGCGACAATAAAATAATTATTAACAATTAAAATATCAATTATCAGTGTTTATTATGAGATATTTTTTACGTCGTAATTTCTTTTTAGTATAAAAATAATTACTAATTTATAATCCAAATTATTTTTTACGATTTGAAGTGGTACAAAAAAGGAGCAGTTAAATACGAAACTAACGTACAGTTTTTTCAAAATGATTGTACTTAAATGTTGCTTCACTAAAATTATTTTTGTAATTTTTCTGTTTATTGTGATGTTTTCCACTATTTCGGCAGCTCCTAAACCGTACGGTACGTAATTTAATATTCAAGATTTGTTACTTACTTGCTTCTTTAAATAAAAACAATTTTTGTTTTTGTAACCTGTTAATATTTTGTTTGTAAAACTCAAATTGAAAAAGCAGTGACGGTAAATATGTGACGTTGTGTACTTAGGTACTAATTTTGAAATAAAAAAAAATAGTGCAATATTTGATATTTTATTTAAAAATACGTTTTATTTTAGAAGTCACATTATTAAAATTACCGCTAGAAAAAATTATTTACTAAGGTAACATAATATAAGTATACCTAGGATGCTTCTCAGTAAAAAAAACTTCCCTTATACAATATTGTTGCAAGCGATTGAAATAACAATAAGAGAAAGTAAGTTCGAGAAAATAGTTCCAAAAATCGTTAATAAACTCGCATATGTACCGTTTGAAAAAGATTAGTCACAATTTCTAATTAACTCTAGCAACTTAGAAAACATCTGGCACATTCTAGCAAAAAAGTTTAATTACATAAGAAAAAGGACTAACCAAAAATGAGTTAGTCAGATAGTGAAAGCGAGACAAGCAAATAAAGTGAGTGACATTAGTAAATCAGTGGTGATTGAAGTGTGAATAACAGATTAATAATTTATTTATTGTTATTGCTTTTCTAGCAACATTATGTAATATACATATGTAGAAGTAAAATTTCACTTCACTACTGTAGACACGCACAGACCCTGCTCGTACATTTTTACCTTTTTTTTTAATTTTGTCTTATTCTAAGCTTTGTCTGTTTCACAAATGCAATACCACCATTTGAGAGACTTCAAAATTATAAATGACATGTCCTTATTACAATTAGACAGTCCAATTTTTTTTATATAATTATTTACACTTTTAAATTAAAAGAAAATTGGAAAATACACAATAATTAATTTGCTGATAGAGCAAATAACTCGTGTTATTGATGTTCGAGTCAGACACATCAATGAGTATTTATTCCTAGATCGGTTTCGAGCAATTTGTCATCAGTATCATGTCTCGCTGATGGGCCCAACTGGAAACAGAAACGCTCTAGCACTTGCGTTAAAAAGTAGTGAGATATACTCCCATTTCTTATAGTTGTTAGTAAGAAAAAAAAAAAAGATAACAAAGTGTTGGCAAACAGAGCAACTCTGCCAATAACGACCAACTACTACGTGAAAACAAAATACTCCGCGTACAAAAACAAACCTAGCAGCTTGGCGTTTATAATAAACATAACCTAATAGTAGCAAATCCCAATCTCATAACCATCAATTGAAACCCAGAAGCCGATTTCAAGCAGCTTAGCTCATATTAGCAATAAGAGAAAATGAGAAACTTTTCTCAGTGGTACACATTTTTCCACCCTAACTAATTTTCTTATAATTTATATTTAAAGTCTAATTTTCTGTAAGTTTTTTGACCAAACCATTTTTAAAAGTTTAAAAAAAAAAGATTTTTATTCAGAGTCATTTGAAGTAAGATTGAGCGTTATGATCAGGCTTCGGTAGAAAAGAGCTGTTTGTAGTGATGTAAATTCGCATTAGCATTTACACTTTATCTCGCGTTATTTAAACGCAATACAAGCACGTTTATTAAACAGGGTGTCCCAACTAAAATTTGCACCCCCTAAAATCTCCGATTTCGTCGAAGTTAAAAAAAATGCTAAAACACACCAATTTTAGCTTAAAGAAAGACCAAATTTTATCATAGTTTTAAAATAATTACCACATCCCTCTAGCGCCCAAAGCCACCTCAAAAAAAATTAAATGACAAGTGGGAACGAATGACACATCATTTTAAAGGTGTTTTCATTGTCTATGCAACTACGTACCTTTCAAATACAAGTCATGTTGCAAAAATAAAACCTGCTCGACCTTCTACTCTTACTGCAGATATTGTAAAAGACATTTGCGTTCAAATAAAGCGAAAACCCGCAAAAATCTGTAAAAAATCTTTCATTACAAACAGGTTTTACTTCCTTTTAAGTCCGAATACACTAATTGCTGTATCTAAAACCAAGAAGTAAGTTATAGATTAAAAATAACGGTGCACACTTTAAACTTTACCTTTAAATTTAATTTCTTTTTTCTATTTGTTTTATTTTCTATTGTATTATTTAATAAAATCATTATTGTTGTTAAAAATAGAGTAATTGTAAAATTCCATTTGATGTTCTTTTGATTAGTATGCAGATGCAGATTAGTATAGCAAATCTAATAATTACTGAAAAACCAGTCAGCTGCCAATGGTTGTTAATCGCACTGAAGCCATACGAAACCTTGGCGGGCAAATTTATCAAAAACACCAACTTAAATCAGCCTTGTTACCACAAAGAAGATCGTTTAAAATCTTATGAAAATCTAATGACCACTGAAATCGAGATTTTTTTGTATCAACTAATAACTCTTGTAACAAGGAGCAATTCGTATTATTGCGTCAACTTTGTATTAAAGATGCATTGGTAAGGGTTAGAGCCAGAGTAAGAGCAGACAAATCGAAAAATAGAAATTAGAGTGTTTCTAGAAATTATAACGTTCTTAAAAAATTTTAAAAAATTCATTTTATCGATGTATTATATTATTCTTAAAAACATTTTCTCTATCAATTGTTGTATTGATGGAAATTCTATTTATCATTTCTCTTCAACCTACTCGCAAATCCTTCTCCACTCTATTCATGTATCAGTTTACACCATTACTTTTCGCTATTTGCAAAAATTAATTAAAATCGGTACTATTTTCAGATTTTACGACGTTAATACCAGTAGGTTATTCGTTTTGTGAAAAATACGTTTCTTATTTATTCCGCAAAGTTCGCGAAGTAATAACTAAGAGCACCGAAATGATCTGGAAACCTCTTTAGATTTCGTTTGTGATTTCACGATTAAATTTTTATCGTTCGATTTAAACATGCAATAAAAAAGCACGATTCTAAAAGTTGCCCCCTTTAATGGAAACGAAGTTGGAGATTTTGTTGCGATCTCTCATCTATAGATTTTGAGAAATATTGGTTTTTCGAGTGTGAGTTAAGTGAGAAGAATTTTGTTTGATGTAGGATATGTCATTTTTTTTTTCTCACATCTGTATGAAGATGTGAAAAGCTCTCTATTCATCGCTCTCTTCTAAAACTGAATTCCGACATTAATTTTATTTTGGTGGTGTAGTTTGATAAATGACGCAATCCAAACGAGTACTCCTTGAAAGTTCAAAACGTCTGTAGATCGACACCGGCTATGCTTCATCCGAGCAATAATAGCCATCTGCTGTGTTATCATAATACAAGTAGAATATTATCGGAATTTATTCCTGTAATGCAGAGGCGCACGCTCTGGAGTTATTTTCGACAGGCAATAACTTTCCCCGGGTCATAAATAAGACCACTGGAAAGAAAGAATTCTACCGAATCATTTTACATTGGATTTAATAGACTCGATGAAATTTAATTTTCGCTGATTTTGCTGCATTCGGATGCACTTTAACTCGAACTTACTGAAACAACAATAACTGTTGCAACTTCTTGAGAGGCGAACTTTTGGTCATAAAGTGAAACGTTAACTGTGATACTTCAGACAACTTCGGATTCGACTAAGAGGTTCCTATGAAAGCTTAATATTCGGAGAGATAATAAATAAGAATTTCCAACTGCAAGAAATAGAGAAGGGATATTTAAGAGACTTGCCGGAATCTGATGGTAATTTCACTGTCATGAATGTCATAACATGTTGTTAAAGAAAAATTTATTGGTATTACAGAGATTTTAAATCTTCTGACAGGTTTTTTAACTTTATAAATATACAGCGTTATTCACATAAGATGACGAGCCTGACCAGGTAAAAATGCAACCCAAAATAAGATTTATATAGCTAACTAGATCTCTCTTGCATTATCATAATCGACACAAAACATAGATCGCTGCTAGCTAGTATAACAAAATTGCAAAACTAGAGCCTTTTGAGGTAATCCGTCGATTTTAACTCTTGGACCAGTTGTATATGGTACGGATAAAACTTATTCTCTCTCAAAATCCTACAAATCGACGATTGACTAATTCGTAACTGTCTTGATATTTCTTTTTAACCGATATATAGATTTTCAGTTGCAACTTCAATAACTGCGACTTCATTTTTAGGGCAAGAGGCAGTTCTAGTTCTTACTCTTTTAAAGCAAGGCTAATTTTTCTTAGCGTGCTTATCAGTCTCATAAAAATTTTGTTGGTCGAAATTCCTCGTTTGGGATAACGTTCTCTATTAAAATTTGCTGCAGCAACACCATTTTTTCGACAATAATCAAAAATTACTATCATGTCCGTTCTTTCATCGATAGAAAACATTACGAAAACATCCCTAATTTAATTTTGTAGTTTCAAAAAACAATAAGTCCCTTATAAACTGCATTTTGGGTTGCATTTTTACCTGGTCAAGTTCGTCATCTTACTTGAATAACCCTGTATGTATATTATTACAGACATATTATATACAATTACAGGATGCACATTGTACGAGTAGATTGACCAAAACATTCATTATTTAAAAACTGAAGTAAGAGAATAAAGCAAATCATACCAAAACTGCAACTGATAAATAATAAGCTACTTTGTTTACGGTTCCCTTATTCAGTTGTAGCATAAAATACCTAATTCACTATTTAAAAGACACTAGTTCTCGTCAATTTATAATGCGAGAAATGCATCTACATATTTCACTGAGTTGTGCTTACTGTGATAGTAGACTGGTATAGCTGACTCGGAAATCTAAGGTCCCTGACTTGTGAAAGCCGCAATAAACCAAATAATAGCCAATTTTATTTAATTTAATCTTCAGCGATGGGATATTTATGCAAGTTTTACTTATCCCTAAGTTTTGCACTCCCTGCTGATGCCTCAGGTAGGAAACTACTCCGTCCAGATCTTAGCTTACTCTAATTAGATTTAACAATGGCCATTATTTGGTTTATTGCAGACTTTAGCAGTCAGGGACCTTAAATTTTCGAGACGGCTATACACCCGTGTGCCTCCGCAAACGTTGACAAATCCCGATAAAAATAAGTGATAGCGTCAGCAAAAAAGTTGAACCAGGCAGTAGCCTTGACAAAAAATGTCTCTAATAATAATATTACTTTAAAAAAAAGTTAATTACCAATTTTATTTCTCGTTTATAAAGAGACGCTAATCATGCAGCGTACGAACAACAACAAAAACAAAAAACCTAAAAATTAATGTTAAGGCAGCTTTGAACTACAATGTAACGGTACACAAGAAACATAAGACGCTTAAAATTCGGAAAAAAATACCTAAGATTGTCCAAACAAAATTTTCCAGAAACAAATTATCCAAAACTTCCTTTTCTACTCTTAAAATTGCGTAAAATCATCAAACGATACGATGATAATCGGTACAACAAATTAAGAATTTTGCGAAGATCACAGCACTACAAAACGATAATACACAATAACGTTTTTAGACTTGAACGCTTGATCTAGTTGTATCAACAACGGTACTTTAGGTCTTTCCAAATTGACCAAAAAGATACACTTTTTGTACTACAGTCGACACCCATGCGAATTTCAAGCCTTTTGGTCCTTTAGACCAGCCCAAATTGTACGATTAGTATTATAGTGTTGATACCTATGCAAATTCAAAAACACTAGGCTTTTTTGAAACAATCCAATGTATCTAAATTGAAAATCGATAATAAAAAATCTATAGTAGGCTACAAATTAAAAATAAATTTAGGTAGGCAACTACCGAAGCTTTCAATGTGCAGTAGCCGATAATCTCTATATTTTATTTCATTTTTTATTCTTACAGATTACCAGTTTTATTCCCGGTTGCACAAACGTCAATCAAATTTGACGAACGATTAAACTCTGATTAAATAAAAATACCGTGCTCTGATTGGCAAAAAAATACGTTAATGAGAGATTAACAAGCCATCAATTTTGATGAACGTTTGTGCAACCGGGCATAAGCCTGATAAAACTATAAACACAATTTTATGTTAGGAAGATTTGTAATTATTTGGTTTATAGCAATTTTCTGTAAACATTTTGTTGACAGTTTAAAATGTTCAGTTAAGAAAAATTCAGGACTCTTATTTGCTCAACAAATTGAAATAAAAAATCTTACGGATAATGAAGCAAGCAATAATCCCAAGAAAAAAGTCTCTCTTGTTTAAAAATTTAGGCGTGATTTTAGAGACCTTGTGGTCCAAGTCAGATAAAAAAATTAAATGAAAAGTTAAATCCTCAAAAACGGGCTCAAGTTAACAGTATTTTTCAAAACGGAATACTAGTAAAATTGTCGGAAATTATTTGATTTTTATCAACAATTTCACTTGCATGTTTTTGCGATTTTTGACGCTACCCTATCGGTTTAATTCGTTTAAAGCGCAAAAATGTGTAGGAAAACGGTTCATAGAAAACTCGAATTTTAAAGTACTCTACACCAGTCTTCGTAGTTCTGAAAAGTCATAACTAGAAAATTAAAAATCCAAAGAAGTTTGTAAACAAAAAATTTTTGCAGTTTTGCCACGAAAAACAAGCTAAAAATAAGGTAAAGTTGGAATAAAAAAATAGTACTAAAAGCACAAATCTAAAAAAATTGAAGATGTTAGAAAGCCTAAAAATTTACGTTAAAGCGGCTTAAAATTTAACATGACGGCACACAAGAAACACAAGCTTTTGAAATCTTAAAAAATACGACTAAAGTTCTTCTTACAAAATTTTGGAAGCTTGTAGTTTCCAGATCAACAAATGACAATGAGCGATAAATTCGATAAATATCTCTGACTAGACGACTACAATAATAATTCATACAAACGATAAAAACGTACTAATGTTCAAAATTTAAACGCTCAATGTCGTTGTGTCCACCACGATATAGTACCCACGAAAATTCCAAGTCTATAGCTATAGATCTATTTGAAATGTTGTATGAACCATTGAGTCATAAATAGCAAACAAACCTAGGTTGTGGTTTTGATACACATTTCTTACATTCTTTAAACCGCTTTTTTGCGACCATTGACTACAGCAGCAATTGGTCATTAAGTCAGGGCGGAAGTAAATGGGCTGACATTATAAGTAGTGCCAATAAACATACCTATTGCTGAAGTTAGGAGCCTAAACACTGGCTATATAAAGGTTGTCTATATTTGGATGAATTTACAAACTTGTTTATGGGGGATTTAAAAGGATGGTTGTAAAGATAACTAAACCCTATTGTAACTGTAGCTACCATTAAACAGAACCGTATTAAAATTCAGAGGCTGGGGTTTCTTTATCGGTGAGGGACCGAAAAATTAATTACTTTATCACCCTATAAAATTCATCCAAATATAGACAACCGATAACACTAATCAAAATCCATCGTCAGTCTAGTTTAAACCACAATAACTTCAACAATGGGTAATAGATATTATTCGGTTTATTGCAGTTTCTTAGCCAATTTAATTCCACCAAGAACTTTACAGTCACTAAATAAACAAACAGTACTGCAATGTCCGCCATATTTAAAGCAAAAATTTGGACGAAAACATTCAAATTTCAAAATGCTAAATTTAACAAAAAATTATGAGTTTCTATCAATTTCTACAAAAATAATAAATTTAGAGAAATCTACAAAATCCTTCGTAAAATGCAACATTACAAAATTTAAATGATTTTGTTTGAAGTTTTACTTCACGTTATAAAGCACAGAACACATCTGCAGTCGATAAGACTTATTTAAAAAAAAAACAAAATTTTAATTGTCAAAGTGTCAAAAAAAAATTTTTTTCTTATTATTTTGCGTACTCTTAAAAAAATTTTAGAAATAAAAAAAATTTGAAGCTAATTGATAAAAAAAGAAACTGCTTGCTCAATGCCAAAAATTTAACAATGCTTATAATTAGAGAAATTGAGATTTTAAAGGTCCTCTAAAAGAGAATATTTTTTATTAGCAAATAGTTATCTTGTAGTCAATCGTCTCACCTATGATAATACGTCAAATAAATGCTCTTTAAATTGTCTATGCAGATATGTTATTGGTTCAAAAAAAATATACTATATTTAAAAAAAATACACATTTTTAACACTTTTCATTAACTAAAACATACACAAAAAACTAATTTTTTATTATTGTATAATATATTACAAAATTTAAAGACAGATGCGTTGTAAATTCCACAAAATGTATTGATTTTTGCTATATGTAATAATTTTAAAATAACGCTTGTTTACACAAACGGACTGTATCTTCATAACAGCAACAAGTGTACAAGCTTACAATGTGTTTACAAATTAGATATATTTTAAAAAAATTGAAATAAACGGTATATTATAATTTCTTAACAAAATAAAAAAATCCTTTTTTTAGTTCCTAGTATTTGCCACAGGTGCCACGTTATCGCTCTACAAATTCAACAACATATACGTCGGAGCTGCTTGTTTGTAGAGACCTAACAAACTAGCTAACATTGAGAGGGAGAGACACTTACAAAAAAAAAGAAGCAGAGTTCTTTCTTTTGGTGAGGTCTTCTACAGCGCTCCAAACTCGGGATGCCTTAATTTTAAGACAGCTTGTATAATTTATTCCACTTAAAAAAATGTAAAAGTGTAAATATCTATTTAAACAAAGTTTGATATTGGTTAACATAGTCACTTCCGTGTTCCGTACTGTAATAGACATTGAAGCACCGAAATAAGTGTTATAAAAGGTTTCTTAAAGATGCAAATTCCATCTAAATAATATTTTATTTGCTTTAAAAAATTTAAATCTTTGATCACAATTCAAAATATTAAATAGTTTTTTAATGTAAATTTCTTTTGTAGATAAAAACAAAACATGAAAACTCATTTAATTAATTTAAAGGTCTTAATTCTTATAAAATCTAAAAATAGAAACATTTCCTGCTTCATTAGTAAGCTAGATATGATCTTAAGAATGAGCATTTGGAATAAAGAGCAGTTTCGAGACAAACTTAGAAAATTTTAAATTTCAAAACTGAAATCAGGGAATAAAGAGAGTATTTTTTGCAAAACCAGACATTTGAAATAAAATTCGAGACAATCGTATTACTCATTATTATACTTAGCCGAATCACATTAGGTATTATTAGACTTTTTATGTGTTTTCAATGCTAAAATTACCGCCGATTGAAAACCTCATTGCGCTTTGAAAAATTCCGTAAAACATGATCTCCTCTCATCCAAGCCACCACAATCAGCTTGAATTCACAGCGTGTGCACAAAACTTTAATCATCGAAATTCCTATTAGATCCCTCTACTGAAACATAACGCACCGCTCGACCGAACGAAATTGATGAACACTACAAAAACCACAAACAGCAAACCGGAACAATGCAAAAGCTGTCTAGCTTTTGCAATTATCAGTCCAGTAAATTACATTATTACTGACCAGACTGGTGTCATAGTACGCCAGAAGTTCGGGAAAAACGAGCATGTCGTAATCCATTGCGAAGTTGCACCACCACAGACACTAGGAGGGAAAACCGCCCTCGATTGCGCCTCTCGATATCGGTATACGACTTCCTCGAGGGAACACACATCGACTAACGTCGGTTAGTTTTTTGGTTTAAAGCGGACATGTTTGTTTATGTTACCGCGTCTGAAGTAAAGCATAACCCAACTTCAGGCACGCCGCGATTTTCAGTGCGCATAAACTGAAATACGCTCGAATAGTACAGCTGAAATCGGCGGATTTATTGACGATAAGCGGATGAAAGCATGAAATTATTTCAGAGTGCGAGCTTTCCAATAGCAAAAAGTGTAAACAAGGGTTTTTCGAACGGAAACGAACAGTGTGATATTGCTAGTACTGAAATACTCGGTGTTTACAATGTTTTCAGGTGGTTTTTATAGAAACTAAATAAGGCAAGTTCGGAGTTATAACTGCCTACCGATTTCGTGGAAATTTCAATCATTTATATAAATAGATCGGTAGTTTTATTTTAATTATTAAATTTTTAAATAAAATTTAATTTTACTTTACAGATTACTCTGATACTAATACGCTTACTTATGACTGAAAAAAAAATTTATCGACTTACAACCCAAACAACATTTTTTTCTCAAATAAATCTACAATTATGCTATCCATTTGTCACAGAGAAAAAGCTTGAACCTCAAAATTAGAATTATAATTTAGTTGGGGTTTTCTTTAAAATTTAAGACTGTTTTTTTTTTACAATAAATTCAATTTATTTTAAGCAATTTTGGTGCATTCTTTATTATTATTACCATTAAAATTTTATTAATTATAAAATGTCCTTGTTATTGTACAAAACCATTATTAGTGCTTAGCAATATGCAAATCTTTTTATTGTTAGTGTTTTAAAATTCTCTGAAATTATTTAATATTTGGTTTTTTGTTAAAAAACAAAAAGCTGCGACTATTTTGTTTTTTTTTGCAAATTTGACATTCTAACTGCCATTGTTTCTTAAAATTACAAATTTGGTATGGTGGGTCATATATAAACCTATTGTTCTAAATTAACTGCCAGTTTTGCTTATTATTAAACTGTTTTCTTATAATATATTACTTTTGCAGTCTATGTATAAAATTAAAATGTATATATAAAAACATTTTTATAAACCATTAATAACAAAAAATAAAAAAAATACTATTCAACTAACTAAAAAATAAAATATTTTTCGGTAACTAGAAGTAATATACAGGGTGTCTCACAAACGAATGCACATAATTTAATCAAAGATTAAGAAGTAAAGATTAATTAGTACATATTTTTTATTTTAACACCCTTTATTTTATTTTATCTAAAAAGTACTTGCTCGATTTTGATGAAACTTGGTATACTCTTTCTGTATTAGACAACCACTTTACAGTGTAAATTGTAGTATTGTAGGACATTTTAAAATGGGAATGCAAGAGCTCTATTGACATAATTTGCTTCGTAACTTCGTAGCACAAAGCACACTTTTTTTGGAAGTAAAACTTAATACATATATTATTAACCTTTTATGATCTTAATGCATTTTATACACCCTCTATGACACAAACCAAATAAAAAAAAGCTTTGCACTCTAGCACATTAAAAGGATCTACGTTTTTTTCTGGTTGCAAGGCGAACCAAAAGACCCTAAAAATAATGTAGAGCGTAAACCCTAAAAAAAATTATTGCAGTTTTTACTTAATCTAAATTTAAAATCACTGTGTTTCAAAGATATGCCCCAAAAACCGTTTTACAATATTTTCTAAAAAAGACTAAAATTGTTTTTTTTTAGTACAATTTTTTTTTATTACAAGTTACATAACGTTTTGTTAACTTTTTATGATTTAATAATAGTTATTTACGATATTAGTGTTAAAAGTAACTCCACGAACAAAATAAAATCACTTTTAACACGTATATCATACACAATTTTTTCTACAAAACAATCGGAAAAACTTTAAATTCAATAAAAATAAGAAATCAAAAAATAATACCTCACAGATTGCAACGTTTATGAACCAAAATTTTCGTAGCAACCAATTACTTTTAACACTAGTGTTAAAAAGGGTGTTGGTCAGTAGTGCGCCGCGGTTAGATTAACCCCGGCTGGGTGTCCTAATACCCAAATCGGAAACAGGACACTTGCGCGCCGGTTAAGGATTAGATGAAAATGTTTAATCCCATAAGTAGATTGTAGCCTTTGTTGACATAAATACAGACATTATTGCTGACATTATTTATATAGATCAATGCCTGCTATGAAATTTGAAACGTATGTTTAAAAATAAAGGTTAAGAAATTTTTTGGGTAAATTCTTCCAAACTAGAACTAGTGTTAAAGTTCCATTTTCTCTCAGTTTTAAGCCCATTTCAAAAATACGATTCAATCACAACATCACATCCGAATTCATCAAAAATACTACACTAGTGCAATGTTTGATAACTAACGCTGTCAGAAAGCGTCATGAGACGTGACATAAGTAAGAAAATGCAAATAAATTGAATTTTTTTGCCATTTGGTTGAATGTTACACTTGTACTTGGGATATTAATATTGAAAATAACTATCTTCATTGTGGAAAACAGTCGGGAACAAGCCATTAAGTGGTATTACCTGCTTTAATGACCCGGCGCGCAAGTGTCCTGTAAGCAAAAAATAACCAGCGCGCTACTGTCCTGTTGGATTAAGAGTACCTGCGGATTTTATTGACCGCGGCGCGCAAGTGACCCATGCCCGTTAAAAGTAAGCTACTTACTTTTAACACGCGTGTCAAAAAATGACACTTTTAACATCAAAAATGACAAGCGAAAAGCATACTTTAAACAGTTTTGTAAAAAAATGTTTTTTATACACTCCCTATGACAGAAACCAATTTATAAAAAATGTTTTGCCATGTAGCACTTTTAAAGTTATGTTTTGCTTTAGTTACAAAGAGAGCTATGTGACTCTAAAAATAAGACAAACTCTAAAGAATTTTGCTGCAGTTTATACTTAATCTAAATAAAAAAATAATACGAAAAGTCGTAAGATTAAATCGTTCTTTTAGAAGTAAGTATATAAAGTAAAACAAATTAAAATAATTTTTGGGTTTTGTTTGACCCATCACACTAATTAAAAACTAATTATAGAGAGCGTCAGAAGTAGATACAAAAAAAAATTGAAGACTCCCAATTCACATAAAACTTTTGGCTACGTTCACGAATTAGGATGAAAACCCAAAAAAACTGCCTTTTAAGCTTTTCGCAATAAAATTTTTAATTAAATTTAAATTTCAACTTTTTCTGGTTCAATATAAAGCTAAAAGTTTAGGCTAAAACAGTAAATGGAAGTAATAAATATACAATAACATTTCGTGTTGCAGTGAGCTTCTAAAAAAAAATCAAATTTTAAAAAAACTCTAATTTTTTTGTAAAAAAAGCTATCTAAACCTTCGTTTAGATAGATGGTTTATTTGTGATAATCTAAAATACTTGACTCTTTGCTGTATCGGTATTTTTTTAAGGGTAGATCGAGTTTCTGAAGACATGTTTTTGGAAAAAAATCTGCGACTTTGCTTGCTTAAAATGGGACATTTATTGTTGGCTACTGACAAATAATTTTGAAACAGGACAGCTATTGTTATAACACTCATTAGTGTGTATAACGTTTATTGTTTAAAATTAAAGTAAGCACCTAACTTTCGATTACTTAAAAAAGTATTAGGCAATAGGTACACCTTGATCTCTTAAGGAATTCAAAACTAATTGTAGATAGCTAACAATGATTTTTGTGGTGTTAGTAATGATAAGGACGTCGCTGATTTCGCTCCTAAAACGTGCTTTTAAAAATTCGATTAATTGAAAACTCCTTAAATAAAAAATTAGAAAAATTTAAATTGTCAAAAATAAATCATTTGTCTAAATACATATTCAAAAATAGTAGACAAAATTACAAAAATATTTTAAAATCAGTTATATTTTTTAACTGGAATTTCAAATAAACATTTTAATAAAAAAAATAATTGTTAACAAGTTTGTTAAAGCAAATGAAAATTAGTTTATTATTTAAGATTACTGGCTTTGTTTTCTTAAGCTGTTACTGAAGTAATGTTATGTTATAGATTTTAACAAATAATAGCTTTTAACACCTAAATTATGGCTACCGGAAACTCTTAAAAAAACTATATTTTTTTTAACAAGAGTATCTTCATTTTATATTTTATGCAGTATACTTGCATCTGACATCTTGTCTAATTGCTACATCAAATCTACAAAAACAACTTTCACAACAATGCACCTAAAATTTTATGAATCTAGCAATTAACAAAATCCACTCCTCTAAAAGTTGAATGAGCCATTTTCAATTGTTGTTAATCAACAACTTTTTCCATCATAACTTTTGTGCTGAAAATAGCGTTTTTAATTTGTTATTGACAAAAGTTTGGTACTGTTAATAAAATAATTTTCAAAAACACTCTGCCATTGTTGTATAAAGATTTGATTTGATTAAACTAGTGAATTTGGCTTGAACTTTTATTTTGAATTTGCAAACATTTCAACTTTATTCTTTAAGTATTTGAATAAAGAAATTGTTTTCTTATTTTTAAATAAAACTTTCAGAATAAAGAAAATCTTTGTTGTGACAAAATCTCTCAAGACAATAATTATTTTAAATTAAATTAAGTCACTTATTATCTATAGAACAACCCTTATATTATCAAATGACACATAAATTCCAATTTATTCTTTTCGAAATTTATATTATTAAAGTTTAAAAACCCTTTTTTACAATTGCTTTAAATATATCTAAATGTTTACAAATTAAAACACGCATGGTGCCTTAAGTAATTAAATTAAAATCATCAAAATAGGTAAAATTACATACCGCAATTAATTAATTGAAGTATTTCTTGCTATTAAACGTAATTACACAATGAAAGCGAAAATAATGTATCGTAAACATGCAAGATTATTTCGAATATAAAGATCCTTTACTAAATATTCGATATAATTACGTGTATACAACCATAAAAAAACTAAAATATGAAAAAAAAATGAAAATTAAATTTTGTTGCATCATTTAAAAGAAGGACAACAAAAAACTTTTATATTAAAAATTGACTTATCTCCAAAAATTATGTACTGTAGTAGTCTAAATTTTTGTTTGTTTACCCTTTTAAAGTATTATTACTAAGGCGAGGATTAAAAGGAACCGAGAATGAATGAAAGAGCGTAACCTTGCCAAAGCATTGGCGCACGGCGATGCCGTAACCCCAATTTTTGTGTAGCGCTGCAATGACCCGCTGCCTGCATTGTGTTTAATATTTTTACACTCGATTGCATCCCCTCCACGCCAGGCGCCACTGACACAGGTATTTTTAATCCTCGCCTTAATTATTACACACAAAAAAATTTTATTACTAATAAATAATTAACAATTACAAAATTATGATATGAAAAGGTAATATATTTTAAATAAGTGTTACTACTTCAGACGATTTCAGTTTTTTTTCGTTCTTAAAGACTTTTCAAAATATAACAAATCGCACAACTAAATTTTAAAAAACGTCAAGTTTACCAACATACACATTTGTTGAGCTTTCTGCAAACCGCGAAATCCATACTACGCGAAATAAATAACAAGTCGCACTCGACCTTTGTGTGTTATTTTAAATTCAACAATTTTGCCAGGTTTAGCTATTTCATACCAAAAATTGTTTCCAATTTTTTCCTCCCTAATTTTACAACCCCGTTATTTATCTAAACCCCCGTAATTCAACACATAAAGAAATTTCGTCCATTCTTTGTTATTATATCCCACACAAAAGCCGTCTTTATGACCGGACTCGGTCCTTTTTATACCCGCAATTGTCACACTTCTACAAAAATTAATCACAAAAATCGTATTTCTCTTTTGTAAAAACTCTTTATTGATCATTTTAATGTCTAAATAAATATCCTTGAAACCGCCTTTGTCATTTTATTAGGCAATTTCTAAGTAATAGTTCAAGCGAGGTAGGTAATATCGAAATAATAATAATAGTATGACACGCTATCTGTATATTACTGGTGTAAGTAGATCTGCTTCTCTTTGAAATGAAATAAATATGTTTTTGTATCGTTCAAGTACTTGATTGATGTTTTATCACTGTAATTTATCGATGATAATTTTCTTTAGTGTCGGAACAGGAAACTATTTTTAAAAATAATGATATAGTGCCACACTTAAAACCTGATAATTATTATAACAATTTTTATAATAATAAACAGATAACTAAATTAATTCTGTTATAAAATTTGGCTGAGCTTTTAAATAAACTAAAACAGCACACAAAATAAATAATAAACCATTAAAATAATTATAATTAATCGGCTTACATTCAATTCAAAATGGCGCATTATATTTTATTTGATTAACTATTTAGGGCAGGTGCTATAAATACAATGCTTTGTACCGGGTGAATTATATCCGCACCCCAAAAACGCGAAAAAAAATTATGAAACTCATATATTACGTTAAATTGATATCTAATCTACTTTCAAAAACAAATCTTTGTTCTAGCAATTTATTTGAGCCATGAGACTGAAGCAAATTAATTTCGGGAAAAATTTTACGTCCTGTTTTCTGTCCAACTGTCTAACAAAACAATCTACAAAATTTATTATTAAAAAAAATGTTACACTTCAATTAAAACCTATTTTTATATTATTTATCAAATATTTTAGTCTAATTTATGGCTTGATAAATTAGAGTAGTAATAGATCCCCGGATTAACACCCTAACAATTGAAGTAGATTTATAACCTGGGAATTTGTTACCAACTGCCTTAACCTTCAAGTCTCCACAATAGTTGTGTGCCAATTTTATGACAAATATCATAAATTTCAAGAAACCACCTCTCTAATGGAGTCCTTTTTTGAATAAAATTTGCGACACTCTCATAAATTATAAGAAAGTTAGTGCGTCAATATTAAAATGATAATTATAAACAAACGACACATTGGCTCAAAAATTTAATTAGCCACTTTAATGCATTGTATGAAAATACAGCTGTACACAAAAAATTGTTAACTTTAATTTATAATCAAATGAGCAAAAGTGAAAAAAGTAATCGAACAAGTCAACAATTTGAAACTTAGAGAAAATCTTCTTTTATTTGGAAATATTACCTACAATTTTTTTGAGAATTTTCGCTTAATTAGAAATGGCTGTTTTTGAAGTGCGGATAAAACTTGATTCACCCGGCATATTTGCGTTTCAAATTTTGTTTAAAACCTGATTTAAAACCTTTATTAAAATTGAAATTCAATGTCAACACGTGGAGAAAAAAATCCTAAACAAACACCAGACCTCGCTACGTTCTTCAAGAAATTCAATTATTTTCGTTGATCGTAAATCAAATTTATGGCATTAACGCAAGCCAATACTAGTTGAATAATCTACTCCAGGAAGTCGTATTTAAAACGCCTTCCTAGCGAATACAACCGCAATCGTAACCACAAAACAGACCATTCGATAAAACAGGAAACTATTGTGGGCACAAACAACAGTTCTATTTCTTCTTCTCACCAGACGATGGTATCATATAGAAGCTGAACTTACTAAGAAAACTATATTTCATCATTGGTGTGTTTTAAATGGTCTTAAATAAACGAAGTGTCCAGCTGGTGCTTTAAATTATCTTTATGTCTTCCTTTTGTGTCCTAAATATTTACAGAATCCTGTGGATAGCCTGGAATGTGTTTTATTGCGGCGATAATAACGGCTTTGGGAGAGATGATGCTATTTTTGCAATGGGACGCTTTGTAAGGAAATAATTTGATAACAAATTAAAAGTGGTTTCAGAGTTGTTAAATTAAACGAAATATTTCCTAAATGTAACAGAACTGAAGTGTACAGTAAGACGAAAAGTTTGTTTTGTGCTTATGTCAGACAGGTTTGAAGTAAAAGCGTCGTTTTACGCATATATTAACCTCAACTCAATTTTAGTTGTGCAATTTGTTATATTTTAGAAACTTTTTGAGAAGAAAAAATTACTGCACTGTCATATTTAGACAGATACACCAATAATTCTAAGCAAAAAAAAGTAATATTAAAATCAAGTGTTAAAGACAAATAATTATACCAAATCTTTATTTTTATGCAAAAATGTCAGCCAAAAACAAAGTTTCTTTTATAAAGTGAAGTCAGAATGTTTTATCTTTTCTAATATTATCCTTTATACTATAAGTCACACGTGTTTTGTTGGTTTCAGTCTGAAGGCTCGTTGATGCAAACAGTCTCATATATCATATTCCATTATACCTACAATTGTAATTTTTTAATTTATTGTATAATTTGGATAGGCGTTAAAACAGATTTTAAACATTTTGTTACAAGGTTAACTCTAATTTAACACTCCAAAATTACCAAAAAATATTTTTGAGCAACTGACTCGTTTTAATAGCAGTGGCAACTCTTCCATGACTACCAAGTTAAATATCGTCTAGGTACATACCCATTTTGTAATTTTTGTTAGATTATTATCAATTTATTTTTGATCTAATTGTAACTACAGCGCGTCGAGCTTGAAACCATTATACCATTGTTAGCCAATAAAAAATCAGTCAGGTGATGGACACCTGCAGCTTGTCAGCGAAAATTTCTTTTTATCTTCAGTTCTCCCAGCAATAAAAAAATATTTCATTATATTTGTCCTAAAATAATTTGAGTATTAACTTGTAATTTAAGCTGCGATAATTAACTACAGGCTTTTCATAAATAATTGTAACAACGTAGGTAGCTGTGGAGATTTTTGATATCACGAATATTCATTGTAATGTCCTATTTACGCTACGAAACATTAGAAAATAATTTCTGGAGTTACTCATTTGTTTAATAATAATTATAATAATAGCTAAAGTCTTTGTCTTTAAAAGACAGAATATTTTTTATTTTTTCCACAGCCACCTACGATGTTACAGTCATTTATGAAAACCCTGTATTATAGCACAGTCATTCGAGAAAGGATTAAGACCAATCGAAAGCACAGTATTCCTCGCTGTATAGCAAATTATTAAACAAATCTTGTAAAATAAATTTAGATAGGCTAGATCGACATTTTTTATCATAAAAAGAAGTTAAACACCCTGTAATTTAGATCTTTTCTACAAAAAATCCAACAGAAAGAAAAAAACTCTAATCAACACATTCCAAAAATTTGAAAGACAAGGCTAAACTAATTTTTGATCAGTTATGAAAACAATAATACTTAAAATAAACAATACTTTAAATCTAATTTTACTTGAGACTTCAGCTCAGTAACTAAATAATTTGTTTAAAACATTTATTATTTCAGTTATTTCAGTGTAAAGCTTGTTTAATCGCTTGACTATAGTTTAACGAAGTGAACCTTCAGGTCAATTGTTTATTTCACTTGTACAACATTTATTCTATTTGATAAATTGTAATTAGTAACATTACTTGTTAATATCGATGCAATAGAACTAGTTTTTAAGTAGAAATTTTATCTATAATTTATAATTGTTAAATAAGCTGTTGTTTTGATAAATTTATTATATATGATAGACTTCGTTTTTTGTTTACAAATTCAATAATTTCGTTTAGATGTTTGTATCTTGGTTGATTTGTTTGTAACAAGCAAAGAAAATATTTAGTCAATTTTTGTTAATGTAGGCCTTGACATTCAGCGAGACGCCATAACAGAGCTTGCTCTGTTGAATGTTCACGCTACCATGGCATTGTTAAGTTTAATAGAGAGAGACTAAGATGATAGGGTAACAATATTTATCAAATTACTTTTTTACACTGTTTACTACTAAGTTTCTTAATTATCTATCAGAAAAACGAATTAAAATGAAAAAAATTTAAAATGACTGTAACAGTAAACAACTGCCCCAATATTCCTTAGATGAAGTCACTATTACAACAAACTTTAGTGTAAAAACTTTTTTTTCTAAATTTTCTTGTTATTTGTTCATTTTCAATAGAGCCATGACAAAACTTACTCTATTTAATATTTAAGGTACGTGTTTTATACTTAGTTACTTGTTGTAGTAAAAAGACTAATGCTGAGATTCTAAGTCACTGCGCTACAGCATCGGAGTAGCGCAAAGTTACTCCATCTAATATAAAGAGTGTAGTAAAGTTATGACGTTGCCCCTAGCAACACAAATTACACCGGCGTAAATCTGATTTACAATGAGGCCTTAAGATAATAATGTCACATTACTTAATAAACTGCTTTTATGATTTAAAGTTTTTTACTAGTTTCGTTAGTTTTTACCTATTAAAAAAAATAAGACACAAAAAAAATTTTTGTTGCTAATTAACTATTAAAAAAAATTTTGATGACAAGGATAAATAGTAACTATAGCATTGATATCTGCCACCCCAACAAATTTTTGATAAAACCTGCATTTGCTAAGCATAAGACTGTCTCTTACAACTTGCAACAAACCTTAAAATAAAAATACAAAAATCGGAGTGACTATTAGTGCTATACCAACAATCTCTCATATTAAAGCTTTTTCTGCTAAATCCTATGTTTCAAAATGTTTTGTTAAAAAAATAGTTGATAAACTACAGTTATTTCAGAAGTTATAAAGTCATGACAAGCACTGCTCTGTTAAATGTTTACGCTACCACGGTTTTGTTAAGTTTTCAAACTTAGTTATTTAGAGCAGTAAAAAAATTGTCAGTTACTAATTTTGTATAAACATGTTTCTTCTGTTGATAGTATTATAAATAAATACCTTAAGTCAATATTTCTTAAAAAATTAAAGATACTATATAATCAATTCCTGTTTTTTTCCAGTCAGTTTTCCGCTTAGAAAAATCCCCAAATAAACAAATATTTTTGTAATTGTTTCAAAATTGCCTGAAAAAATTTCGATTTTTTATTTCTATTTATTTTCGTTATTTTATTTTCATTTTGGTGGTGTTGGAATTGATCTCTTGTTGTGTTTAGTACGATTTAAAATTATAAAAATAAAAAGATTATTTTAATGACCAGATAAGGATATTACAGTACACATTATCTTATTATTAATCACCTAATCACCTTGATATTAGCGGACTTGACAAGAATTTTGCTGAAATTCACATAATTTCCGAAATTCATTTTAAAAATTAAATCGTATTATATAATATGAAAAATATTTTTATGCTTGCCAATTTCTTTCACATTAAAAATATAAAGATAAAAATAATGACTACACTTCGTGAATACTATAATAAAAATTGACATGTGTAATTTACAAAATTATAATATAATAGACCAAGTAGGATCTTCCTGTTGATGTAATTTACAACAATTGTCAGTCACTAGTTTTGTATAAATATGTTTCTCTTCTTAATATAATAAATAAATAACTTAAGTCAATATTCCTTACAGAATTAAAGATACTGTATAATCGATTCAAGTTTTTTTCAGAATCAAATTTTTAAAGACCTTAACGATTCAATTTCAAGAATAAAGAAATTTAAGTCAGTTTTTCGCCTACTAAAAATCCCCAAATGAAGAAATATTTTCGTAAATGTTTGAAAATAGTCTGAAAAGAAAAATTTTCGTTATTTTATTTTCATTTTGGTCGTGTTGGAATTGTCCCCTCGTTGTATTTGTTCGTATAACAGGAAAATAATGTTTTTTACGGACCATTTTAAAAAGAAAAAGACAAATTTCTGGATCGTTAAGCCTAACATGGAAGGAAAGAAACACATGTATAAACCGTCTAATAAAATAGAAAGGCTTTGGCGAGTAGTTCTCCCCATCCATCTTCTCCCATAAAGTCGAAGAGGAAGCAGTTGGGGTAAAAAGTGAGGAGAATAAAGCGGCGCAGGTGGGTAATGAGCATGGATAACTTACCCCTGGCAACGTGTGTTTCTCATGCAGAGCGTTCTGGGCGTTGAGGGCACTCTCCGGGTTGAAGTACGTCAGGAATGCGCAACCTGCAATCACAACGGCCCTTTTCATGCACGTGCTCGCTAATAACACACAAATATGCATAGAATTCAGAGCAGACTTTTTAAAATCATTTTGGAGCAAACGCTCTCTCATAATTTCGTTTAATTGCGGACCGACGAGATTTTTCGGAAGAAGAATTCTTTTGTTGAAAAATTCCATGATGGCAGAACGTGGACCTGCGATAATAAATTCGAACAATGTCGGAGGGAATTATCAGGAAAGGGTTTATGAACGCGAGGAACTGATGCCCGCTGCACCACGACTTATGGGTGTAGGTCATGGGACCACGACACGCTACCCAACGAAAACAAACATTATATTGCATTACTTTCAAAAATCGATACGAAATTATATAGCTGAGAAAAAATATTGTTTATTAAATTAAACGTCTTAGAAATTGCTTTAATAAGAAGGAAACAAGGAGCGCTGATTAATTTTTTAACACGGGCACGCTGTACAAGCTTTTAATAAGGTCCAGCAAAAATTATGACTTTTTTTAACGACTTATTAAAGTAAAATTTTTAAATAAAATAATAAGTTTCAAAATGTTTTTTATAATTGTTAATTTTTACAAAAATGGTGCGTAATTAATAATAATTTTTTAGTTTTTAAAATCTCCGAGTAATATTTGCATCGCTTACTCATCTTACAAATTATGCGAATTAAACAATAATAAATTTTTTATAACCTATTATGAAATTTTATTCTCAAAATACTTTTCAGAACTACTTAGTGCTGTAAAGTCGTACTTTACATAACTAGTGGTGTAACAAAAAACCATTATTACGTAACTAGTTGTGTAATAAAAATGATTACGTCATAATATGTAAACTAGTAGTGTATTACTAGTGAAGTAATATGTGCCATTAGACAATAATAAAAATTGATTTGAATTTAAATTAATTTAATTAGCTTATTTGACTTATGTAATACAATAATTATGACGAAATCTTTTAAAAAAAACTGGTGTTCTCTTCAGTTTATAGTATTCCTTACAAACTTGCCACAAGACCATTGTTGTGGTTTAAAGTTCGAAACAAATGGTAAAATATTACAAACCGATTAGACCGTAATTTTTTTTTAAGTAGTTATGGTATTGGGTTTTTTATTGTCGCAGAAATTTATGTTATTAATAATATAAAAATAAATTTTAATAATATTCTGAAAAATATAGTGAAGAAAAACAAGTTAAGTTAAAATCTGTATTGGAACTTTAAGACTGGCGTTTAGGAGTATTCGCGCTTCATCAAAAAAATAATCGTTTTGCAAATCAGCTAACATTTAAATTTATTAAATCTAAATTAAATAAATGTACACAACGCTATAGTTAAATATCGCAAAGCATCTGAACTGACAATTTGTTCAAAAAAACTGATAATAAATCCAAACGCTTTAATTAAGATATTTGCCCTTTTGCTGCTACTTTTAAGACTTTGAAGCCCAGGTTACCACTATTTTAATATAAATCTTTTCACAGATTATTTGAGAAAATAATTGCTAATTTAATTTGGAACTTTTTTAAATTCAGTTATTGTTTGTTTATAATTTTTTTAAGCTTAAAAATATGTCAACCCAGTAAGAAAAGTGTTGGCTTTCATATGCAGACAAGTTTATTTAATTTGATTTTAGTAAATTTAAATGCTGTCAGTTTTAAAAACAGTCGTTTTTCTCATAAGCTACAGCACAACTCAAAACGCCTGCTTTAAACAATAACAAAAAAATGTTTTTCTAAACAAAACACTTTTTGTATTTTGACAAAATTTTAAATAACTTCGCATAATTTTTTTTTTAATACTTTTTTTGAATCACACTTTTTAGTTAATGTCACGCTTCTATTTTATCATGTATCAGTCGTAATTGTGTTGGTGCAAACAACCCTTACAACTGTAATTATGAAGAATTGTTAAACTCAAAAATGTTGATGCAAATAGTCCTTAGTTAAAAAATATTTTTAAAAACAAAAAAATAAGCAAAAATAAGTTAAAATATGTCAAAATGAGCACAGATTCCTATTTTAATCAAAATAAGGAAAACAAATTGATGTCAAATAGAAAAATTACACAATAAACAAGTAATCTAAATCTAAAATATAAATTTTATCTAACAGTTACGTGCAATTCATAATTTTTTGCGTTTTTTAAAATGTGCGGATAAAACTTGATTTAGGAGTTAATAAGATAAAAATGACATAACAATAAATCAAGTTTTATATCTTAACTTTTAATTGGTGTAATGGGTTAAATATGACTTAAAGAATATTTTAGTTCGTATTATTTTAAACAACTTTAAGAGTTAAACATTGCCCTCTTATGACATTTTCTACTTTTTAGGTACTTTTATTAGTAAATAAAGCAAAAACTATAGCAAAATCTTTTTGAATTTAGACTTTACTATTTTTAGGAGGTTATATTTTGATTTGCCATAGGAGTGAAAAATTCGCTCCCTAGTCTTTTTTGGAAAATATTTTGTTAAAGTTTTTATGAGCATTTTTTCGAAATACTCGTATAATGTTTTCAAAACTGTTTAATAGTTATTTATGTGTTAATTATTAATATTAGTGTTAAAAGTAAGATTTTATTTTGGAAGTGGAGATAATTAAAAAACAAGCGAAGCGAGTTTTTTAACTCCACAAACAAAAAATAATCACTTTTAACACGTATATTATACAATATTTTTTCTACAAAATAATCGGAAGAACTTTAAACTCAATAAAAATAAAAAATCAAAAAATAATACCACACAGGTCGCAATGTTTATGAACCAAAATTTTCATAGCAACCAGTTACTCTTAACACTAGTGTAAAAAAATTACATTTTTAACATCAAAAATGATAATTAAAAAGCCCACTTTTAACAGTTTTATAGAAAAAATATATTTTGTATGTTTTCATATACTAGTTATTAGAAAATAATTATAATTTTATTAATTTTATTAAGTTATAGGTAGTTAAAAACATTTTTCGTAATTTTTTGTTTAAAAGTTACAATACTTTTGTTTATGTATTTTTTTAAATGTTAATAAACCTTTTTTTATAAAAATTTTTGTGTACATACAAGATAATATTTATCACAAAGACAGTTTAAGAATAAGGCAAAAGTGGCAGTTATATAATTTTTGCATTAATCGTTTAGAAAAAAGTTTATTAATGCATTATTTTTCTCAAAAATTGTGAAAAAAAAAATGTTTTCAACACTCTGCGCATGCGTACAAATATCAAATTAATAAAAAATAAAAGTTTCAGAAGTTCCAACAAGGCTCAGCGAAGTTAAAGCAAAGTGAAATTATCAAAATGTGAAATACTACCGTTTTGTCTCAAACTAAGCTAAAGTGTCAAAATATTGTCAAAAATGATTTGAAAGATAGACAACTAAATATATTTTTTATGATAGATGGCACTATGTACAATTTTTTAAGTTTTTTTTTTTAATTAGCTAAGGTACGATCAACGAAAAGGTATTGCAGTCAACTTGTTTGTTAATTTGCGATTAATAATCTCTACTTTATTAAGCGCACTCGCCTCACTCATGCGTTAAAACGTTTAGTTCATAACAGCCCTCATTAACCATCTTATTGGTTAAACAACTATTTTTAAAACAAGAGATCATATCTGACTTATCCTACTAAATATGTAGTTTTAATAAACCAAACCAGTTAAGGGTTAAATATTGGATTTTTTAAAATATTTTTTAAATTTTGTATATTAATTTATTTTAAATATTTTAAATCGTGAAAAAAAAATACTTTGTGCTACCTGCTGCCTACTACCTCTTACGTATTATCTGCTAAACTTTCCACCACTTCATAGTGTTCGATTTTATTTTGTAATAAGTTGCACTGATTAAAACCAGTCTACAGCTTCCTGGTGTTGAGTATGATTACTACATCCTCTTTTATTTATGTAATTTATTTTTTTTTAGTTTATTTTTCAAAAACCTAGTTGCAGAAGTAGCAAAATCTCTCTGACCTAAATTTCATTTTAGTTTGAAATTAAAAGATTCAGTTTTTTGAGTAGTAGGTAGCACAGACTGGATGATAAATAACCGTCGAGTGCATTGTCCGACCCTACTATCCCAAAACCCTTTTCAACTCTCACGAAATCCAAGATCACCCGTATTATTATTGAGTGTTGATGCTCCCAGTCGAGAAGATTAGAGAAAAACCTATCAAGAGTGAGTAATGTACAACGCGACTTGTGTTGGGGCATTAATGTGGATTGTTGTTTCACACGAGCTTTACTTATCGCACCGAAAATCAAGCGTTTTTCAACATGTAACTTCCCACAACGAACTCCAAACACGCTACTAAATTAATTGAAAAATTTTAACGACGTCTTCATGAACATGTTTTTTGACTTGATAATGTGGGATAGTCCAGGATGTTTACATAGGACCCGGGATTTACTAAATGGGAATTTCAGGACTGTTATCGGAAACTTCATCTTGTGTTACCTTTACGGAAACAAAAACAGACAAACCAAATATACAGAAATTATAAATTTAATTTCCTGCACACGAGTGACACTTTCGTGACCGCTCAACTCAAGTAATTATTCCCTGATCTTGCGTGTTGAATAAAAGACAGGAACTGGCATTATCACATATCTATAATATCATTATCTTATTTTACTTAGAGTGGAATACAACAGACACGACATATCTACTTGAACTTATCCACAAGCTGCAATCTTGAAAAAAATCTCTCTACGTTATCCAATATTTTGAAAATGATTGATATAACTTCTTCAAGATAAGCTAATAAGCAACTCAAGATTTGATCACCTCTCAAGCAAACATTTTTAATTGTGTTTTACATAAAAACGATTTTGTAGTAAAATGTAGACGTGAGGATAATTTACATGCGTCACACTAGTTTGGTTATATTTGAGTGCGACTTGCTTTTTGAAAGGTCGACAGATGTTTTTATGATGTCGAAGAGGTGGAGTCAACTTCCTGAGGTTTTCACTGTTCAAAGTTTATGCCTTTGCTGTGGCCGAGATCAAAGACTTTAACATATTGTTCATATAACCTAATATTATTTCGAGTAATGGCTTCATTTGGAAAGGGTATTGTTTTGGAGCAACATTGTATATAATTTGTAATTAAAAATAATTCAATTTTCAAATTTGAAATAAAAACAGATATCGAGTGTTCAAATAATAAGACAACATGTGCAACATCAGAGTTATTAGAATTCTAATATTTGTGTTATCTTCCAAAGCAGTTTTTTATTTACTAAATTAACCGCAAATTCCACAAGCCTACATTATTTTTCTCAGAAATTTGATGGATATGCAACGGAAATTAACGCCAATCCACAAGAAATCGATCTCTAAAGATTAAAAAAAGCAGTTTGACTTAGCCAAAAAAAATTACATTAAGCAAATCTCTGGGGATAATTAAGGGCGATAGAGATGTGTGATTGAGTTATTTAAATAATTTATTTTAAATCACTTATTAGTTGTTAAATAAACTAGCCGTTTAAAAATTTAACTTTTTAAATTGTAAGAAATCTAAATTGGTTTCAGGAGTAAGATTGGAGAAAACTTAACACATAATTTGTGTTCTAAGGTGCGACCTACAATAGCCAGTCGAAAATTATAAAAAAACAAATAGTTTAACGTTAAAACTCCCTCAAAATTAGTGTGTTTCTAGATCCTGGAATAGCGTTTAATATGGCGCTATAGCTGACAGCACAATATACTTTTAAATAATTTTATTTTATATCATATAGAAATCTGTACCGCAGTATAAATACGAGAATTTGTAGTTACTAGGGTAGGCAACTGTCCTTTGTTTCAAACGCTAGTTTTTTAGTTTTATAAAATGTCCTTAACTCTTTAACATGAGTACTTAAAAGACACGATTTGTCCTTTTATCTAGTTTTTTTTTACCAAAAAGAAACGAGCAAGCGTTAGAAAATTGACATACCTATTTGTAATTAATTGATTTCGAAAATAAATTAATTGTTTAAACGTTCATTTAAGTCACTAAAATAAATTTTAAGTACGTATAAACAAACAAAAGTTTTTAGAATAAACACAATAATTGAATAGACAAATTATATAATAAAGACAAAGTTCCATAATTATAGATGAAAGCTTTATCCCAGTGCATTACAGAAAATTAGTTAAATTATATCAAACATTGGCAGAAGTTAATTCAACTTGATTTGAAAAAGAAGATGGGTAGCTGCACTATACACAACATTCTTCCAATATCAAAGGTGTTCCAATCGAACAACAACGTCGAGAAACTGTATACCAGTTTCGGGGTTTTTGCCCCTTATCAGTACAGCGTATCTCGGAGCGTTGTGCTCGATTGGAACGGGTGAGAGAACTCGCTTATATCAAGCGAAGTCCGGCTAGTAGTCGTATAGACGGATACAGTGTGGAGTACTGGAAGGTGCGAGAATTGGTATAATAATGTTGGCGGATAACAAAGTTATTTCTTCGGCTTTCGTTCGACCAACAACATAACCAACCTCCGCGATTAGGCAAAAACACCTACTTCGCGTACTAATGCCCCGACCGACATTGAATTATATCACCTAATCGCCCAACCAGCAACTATCGCATCTTCCAGCACTCTTCGTTAGATGACACACTGTGTCTGTCTATTCGACTACTATTTCTCCAATATCTTTAGCAGAGTCTGACTCAGACACAGATTTTGATATTGATTCCGATTAGTTTACTTTCGTTTTTTTTTTTTTTTTTCTATTGCGGTTGATCACTAATTACGCCTTCGACTCAATTTATTAAGTTTTTAATAAAGATTACATTAAAATTCTCTTTTCTGCTGGTTTGCTTAACGATTTGGCGAATTTGGCTTTGACAAGTTACGTTAAATTTGTAGATTAGAAATTCCACAGCCGTGTTTAAGCCATAAAGCAGTAAAGTCTGTTTATGTAGCTAAAAAATCAAAACGTCAAACTTCTGTCATTGTTTTTAGGCGTGAATAAAGTATATTTTTTGTATATTTATTGTTCTTCTTTAATTCTAAAAAAAAATTGAATTGACTATTATAAGGTGCCCACAAAATCCATTTAGTCAATCAACATAAGGTCGGAATTATAGCGCTATCCTTATCATGCTTCTCATTCTAATGCATGCAGTTCATATGGTATAGTATAGCGGATTGCATATAACCGATTCCAAGTTATTTTAGGATCCGCCCATTTTGTATGGAGGTTGCGGCCACATTATACTAGTCTATTCACTTTGCTTTATTTCAACGCCTTTTATAAAAATTTGTCAATACGCTCTTACTCACTTAAAGCTTTCTTTGATTGCCGCTTTCAACACTATTTTTAAAATTTTGGTAATCTTGTTTAAATAGTTGTAATTTCATGATTACATAATTTGGTCTAATTACGTAATTACGTCAAGTGTGATTTTCATATCATTAAATTTCTTTGATATTATATCTTCTAGGATAATCTAATCTTGGCGAATTTCTTTTGCTCGGTTAATATTTAAATAGAGTGTGAAAAAAATGTGGTTATGATATTAATCTAACGTTATTATAGCTCGCTTTCAGCAAGGTCTTTCTCGAGCGAGTTAAAGAATTATTATGTGCGATAATGTGACGTTAAAGTTACTTAAAAGAAAATTTCCATGCAGCCTTTGTATACCTTTAGAATACCCAATTCAAGGGTAGTTATCTTAAACCATTGTTATTCCATATAACCTCAAGCACCAATTTTGAATTTGCTTTAAAATCATCGAGTTTTATGTATATAGGGCACCTAATTGTGACACAAAACTAAAAAGCTTTTCCATGTTACATAAACTGTGACCACTGGACATTATAATCCGGTGGAATTTTGGTTGGGAGTGTTTAATTTCGAGTGCGAACATAAATACTTTCTGAGGGATAAGTTTGTCGTCGAGATGGACGTAAAGTTTGATACAGAGTAGAGCTCAACTTGAAGGAGATCCTTTAATGCAATTTATCGATTTTGTCCTCTAAAAGACGAAAATACAGGAAAAACAGTATTTCAGATATTTTAATTCATGAATGGTATTAAAGCTCGCCTTTCCCTGTATTGTTGCTCCCTTTAGACCACTGTCACTCGACTCCCTCTACACGAATTATTAATGATACGACGCTATCGAAAATGATTTTACTGTGCTTTCATTTACAAAAGCTCGATGATAAAGCTCACGATTTCCAGATATAAACAACAAAAGGTGTACAATTGATTTCAGTTTCGACACTTAACAAAATAAATCGATAAAAAGTTCGGAACAAAAGCTTGACCACGTTAGGTTCGATTGAATAGGGAAAAAAGGGGAAATATTGTACCGACATAAAACTGGTCGTTGAATATTTATGATATTAGTTTGTTATCAGATACACATTTGCCGGTGGTGTAGAATACTTAAATAATTTGTACTATTTACATAAGTATGTTGTAGAAGTCACAAAATGGGAATAAAGACATTATGAGTTGAGAAATGTGGGATTTACTAGACTTACGTAGACAACCTAAAATACAGGTTATTTATGGCGTTATGCTAATGATATTCCAGGCTACATAATGTTACCACCTAAATTCGGAATGCGAAAATTAGAGCTCTGGATGATTAGATAAAAAAAAATTAAATTAATTTACTTCAGAGGTAAAGAACATAGTACTGCACTTGTGTCAAAAACAGTCTAATCAGTTAAATATCAAGAACTATACAGTACCTATGTCCCCGAATCAATTTTAAAATTGAGAAAAAATTCTTATTTTTAATTTTTCGGAAAATTTTACTTTTGTTGATTTATTCTGCTTGTTTTCAAACTCTCAAAACACAAATTTTTTTCTTCTTTTAAAGTCGATCCGAAAACATACTGTACAAAGAACATATACTAACAAAAACAAAAGTATTGTTACAAACAATTCCAGAGAAAGACCGTTTTGAGTAAATATTTAGAGAAAATGACAAGACGTCGTGTCGTGAGTCACACTATAAATAGAAATTCCGCAAAACTAGTATTAGTCACGTCTACGTGCCTAGAGTTAGTCCCAACACGTGCTAGAAGGACGTATAGTTATATAAGCAGGCGGAGACAATGACCGAGTTAGTGTACAATCTGACAAGCGATTAAGAATGACCCATTTAGCTAAGAGAGAGTAGGTAATCGTAATTATTACTCTATAAATTTTGAGATATTTATTTATCAAATTATTGTTGTGTATATTCGTGAACTTGGTAGAAATAAATTATTCGTTATTATGGTAAACTAACATGTAGCTTAGACAAGATTAAAAACAAAAATTTAATTAAAATTGCTGACGTTTTAGAGTTTCACTATGGATTTTTTCTCAAGTTTATTTTAAAAAGGATCGTTTCATAGTTAATTACTTCCAGATTATGTTTAAATATATTTTTTCTTTTTAATTAATCTGCCATTACGTTATCAACAATCAGTCATACCTCGTCTAAAAATAATTTTAAAATTACATCTGGTGCGCCACCATAATATACGACCAACTGGAAATAATATAAATTTAATTACTTGCTCTCACGTTTCATATTTGAAACGTAATTGTCACAGGTGTCGCTTTACCAACTTTGGTAATATGAAACGACTAGTGTGAGAAATGTTAGTGACCTAATTACTAATATTTTTTATTAAGTACTCAATTTTTATATAAAAAAAATAATTTAATCATTTGTTGCGTGTAGGCACAATAAGTATGCTTCAGAGGCAGCTCGCCAGGTCAGCAAGTTAGACAGCGCCTACCCTAATATTCAAAATAAAAATTAGAGAAAACAGTATTTAATAGTATATTAAAAAACGCGTTTTAAAAAGTCAAAGTTGTGGCACAAATTCAAGCTTATAGAACGAGCGCAAATCGCGAGTTTTTATAAAGAATGATTGCCACAATGACTTGAAACTTTCTACTTTGCGCGTTTTACGTGATTTTTAAGAGGTAAAGGTAGTGCTGTTATAAAAACTGTCACGGGCTTTAGATATTTGCGGTGTAAAAATTACACATAAAAAAATATTTTGTAAAGAAATATACATATAAATATATGTATATATTTATTAATTTTTAAATAAAATTAAATTAACTTAATTAAATTAGGTTCCCAAATCTGTAGTTTTACAGAAATATTTTTTTATAATTTTTAGAATATCTAATAAATGTTGTATTTAATTTTAAAAAATTCTAAAGTGCTTTGAAACTGAAAAACAATTTTTTGTGTGTCTGTGATTAATTTTTTACACACTTGGCAAAATAAAAGATTTCATAACGTCACTTTTCGACAATTATAACAAAAATACATTATAAATAAAATAAAAAATGTTTGAAAAACAAAAACATTACGATGGCAACCACAGAAAAACACACCACGACCAATCTCGCTTTGGCAGAAAGAGAAGATATTCTTAGGTTATGGTTAAGATAATTTGTGAAGGGTAAAATGGCATAGCAGGCATCCAACAATACACGGATAATAATTTAAATAATAAAAATTTGTTGATGTATGGGGTCACGTACGACATACGTAACAATGTCATGGCTTGCTGCGAGTTTTTTTTTAACAAGCACCCATTACAAAAAAGACTGATTTGGGATGCGGCTATTTCACCAATTTCAGGAGGCAAAAACATTGGTGTTTTTTTTTAATACAATGTTACTGTGATTTTAAGAGGTAAAAGCAATAATTTTAAAAGCCAAACATAAAATATTTAAATAGTAATTGAAAAAATATTATTAAAAATTATAATTAAAAATTTATTGGTATTATTTATACCAAACGTAAAAGTTTATATTACATCAATTTTTAAATAAACAAACAGAAAAGCAACACATTTTCAATATTAGGAGCAAGAGACAATAGTTTATTAATTTTAAAAATCGTGAAAGTAGTTTTACTAATTTTGAAAGATAGCAACAATATTTCTTATTACTTTTTAAATAAATAAAGACAAAGGTTTTGTTGTTTTCTTACATTTTAACCACCAGGAAACTTTACTACTTTACTAATTTTAGAAGCCAAAGTTAATGTTTTTATTAATTTTATATTAATAAACACAAAAACGACATTCTTTTAATATTTGAAGCAAGAGGTCACAGTCTACCAATTTAGACGTCCGGAGAGGTAAATTTACTAATTCTAAAAGCTAGTCATAATATTTTTATCAAATATTAAATTTATAAAGTCAAAAAAGACATTATTTTTGTAATTTCGTCTACGACTCAATAAAATTTTAGCCCGACCTCACTCATATTATCGATAATAGTCATACCTACCACTAGTAGGTACTATCGGTATTATCTTCACTTGAAATTAGCCCAAAAAATAACATTATTTTTGTAATATTAGTGCCAGCAAAAATATTTCAATAATTTTAAAAACCAGAATTATTTTTTATTATTTTTTAAATTAATTAATAGAAAAATGTCAATTTTTCCAATCTAAAGACTTAAAAGCTAAATTTTCCTATTTTTAAAATTTATAAAAGTTATTTTACTAATTTTAGAAAATATTTATAATTACTATTAATTTAATTATTTTAAAATACAAAAAAACACGAAAATTCCGCGAGGATAATTACTAATTTAATTTTTAAATTACCCAAAATCAATGGCGTGCTCAAAAAACATTTTAAAAGTAAGCTCTCCTATTAAAATTGTGTTACTGGTCGAGCCAAATTGGCAAAATTTACTAGTCTCACTCTTGGGTGCGCTCACTTTTTTCAATTTTTTTTGTTTTTTTTGGGTCGGTATGTATTATAGTTGCTACTGCAATTTTCTTAAAAATTATTTTGCCATTGTTAAATATTATTTCAGCTTGATTAATTACTTTCATTGCTATATCAATTTTCTAATGACGTAACCAAGTAGATGGATAGTAGTCTTATAGACGGACACAGTGTGCCATCTAACGAAGAGTGCTGGAAGATGCGAGAGTTGGTATAATAATGTTGGCGGATAACAAAGTTATCTTTTGGGCTCTCACTCGGCCACCAACATAACCAACCTCCACGATGAGGCAAAAACAACTACTTCGCGGACTAATACCCCGACCGACATTGAATTACATCACCTAATTGCCCAACAGTTCTGGTTACACTGCTTTTCAGTGTGTTGCTGGTTGAACGATCTTTTTGTTCTGCACTGTTTGGACCTGTATACTAAAATTACACAGTTGAAACATCTAGTTTCTTTATTTTTATTTTTTTCTTAAATCTAGTTTTGAACGTGTCTAGAGTTTCTACAAAAATATTTTTTTAGTTATCCTCCTTTTTTTCTGTTGTCGTAAGTTTTTGAAATTTAGTACTCATCTCAAGATCATCTTTAGATTGATATAAACTTCTAGAACCGGAACCCAAATGAAATAAAGGTTCCGTTTGAGTTTCGGTTCTAAATGAATCAAACATATCGGTTGCGGTTCTAGATGAGTGAGAGAATCTCGATTCTGGTAGAATTCAGTAAAAAAAAACAGAATACCGATTCCGGTTTCTGTTCCGGTCCAGGTTTCTGTTCACAACAGATTTATAGTAGATGGTAAATGCAGCTATTATTATTTTTTATTTGCAGGCACCTGCTGGCTGCACTCAAATAAAATAACAGTTCTGTTACGTTTTCGATTCTGAATCATAAAAAAAAATTCTATTCTGGTTCGGAAGTCAAAACAAATTAAATATGGGTTCGGGTTTTGATTCCAGTTTACAATTTAATATAGATTTCGGTTCGGTTTTCGGTTCAATGTCGGTCTGGACTTCTTGAATGGTTTCAGTTATGAGCAGTTGATTAACATTTCTATTTATTTCATTTTATACCCTTTTCAATAAATTTTTTCCGAAGCAAATAATTATATATTTTCATCTAAATTATGATGTAAATTTCTAATATTGATTTATTAATTAAATTAATTTTCTAAATTACTAACTTCAACAACGTCAATACTGATTAATTAATAATATCTCGAATTTATGAGAAACTAATAAATGCATAAAACAAAACAATTTGCTGCAGTATAATTTACTGATTATAGCCTCTTTTTTTTTCTAAATCCCTCTCATGAAAATCGATTTAGTTCGTCTCTACAAAGACGCAGGTGAAGCTATTCTGTATATATTATCACATTAATGCAACGTGAGCAGATAAAGCTGTACGTAGCCAGAAGCAGAGTCCGGGTTGTGCTTATCTCACCTATTATCAGTTTACCGTGAGATGGTGCTCCGGAAGGATATCATTATCAGCTATACAAACCACTGTATTCAGATCGACAATATCGAGACAAAGGTTTGCTATTTTTAAACACAGCATCATTTCGGGTTGTTTAAATTGTGTCCCTGCGGTGTGCGCAGTCCGGACGACGTACTAATGAATTTACGTTATCAAAAATTATAATAAAAACGCATTTTTTTAACAACTAAGTTAATTAATAATATCTTTTAGTGTAATAACTGTCTTTAGTGTATTTTAAATCAAATGTTCTAAATATGTTTATACGAAATTTTGAATAATGACGTAAATTCATTAGTATGTGGCTCCCCAATTATAATAAATTTAATGCATGTCAGATTACATTAAAACTTACTGAATTTGTTTTTGTATATATTTGGAGCCTTTAGTTTTAGTTAGTTGTTAAAGTTATGAAGTTCCATTTCTCTTGTAGAATTTCAAAGCGGTAGTAATAGATGCACATGTGAGATTTCACGTGCATGTACGCATTGTCGTTAGCATAACCAAGTGAATATGAATGAGATTAATACCGCATTTATGCACTAGCTAGCTATATGTGGTTGTAGAATGGTACCGCCTTGAGTGAAGTATAGTTTCAATTTACGTTAGAATTTGAAATTTGCTTCTACGGATGTGACCTCTTATCAGGAAGTAATAAACTACACATGAATCGTGTGCGTCCTGCGTCGCATTTAGCGACTTGGATAATAATGGAACAAAGGCTCTGGCTTTTGCTGTTATTAGATTTAACATACAGAAGCGTTTCACGTGATTTTGCAAACAATAGATTCATTTAACCAATTTTGTTTAATAATCCAGTTATAACTAACACAATATTGTGCAGTATGCGCTATAAATCTGATAATAACTGTAAGAACTACCATATTAAATTTAAATATTTTTTGGTTTACAAATTATTACAGTTTAATTAAGCAGATTGTTCCTCCAGCGGCTTTTCCAATCTCCAAGCTGTTTATATCTTCGACTTTCGACTCAACTATTGATTGAAATACATTAGGTACTCGAAAAATGTATTTAATTACAATTATTTATTACTTCATCACAAAAGTGAATCACTGCAATAACAAATTTATTTAAATAGATAAATAAAGGCTGTTTTTAAAGTAACTTCACAAATTTTAACAGGTCCTTGTTGGAAGAATGTTATAAAAATAAATTTGTCTTATAAAAAAATTTATAGTTTTGGAGAAATACGTTTGCTCAAAAACAATAATTTTATACATTGTGTACCTCAAAAATAATGTCTTTAAGAAAAAATTTCTAAATCTCAAAAACCAGCAACGTTTAAAAAGACAAATTTAGATATTTAGCATCATTTTATTTAGAGTTATCACCAGGCAAAATTTCTACAGATTTTCAATTACATCCTTTATATCAAACACATTGTTATACTTAATACATTTTATACCCCCGTTTAAAAGCCACTTTAAAAAAATTTTTTGTAATATCTCAAAAACTATAAATATTTGTATAAGACAGTTTGGGTTATGTAACAGCTTTTTAACGAATGCTATCACCTGTTAAAATTTGTAAATTTACTTCAAAAACACCCTGCATGCAATCGGAAAAAAATTGTTTGTTAAAAGTATTATAGTTAATTTGGTTACAAAAGTTTTTAATTTCGTTATATAAGCACTGCCCACATAGGCTTGAGATGATCTGTGCTTCTGGCTGCTCAAAAATGAAAAAATTTAATATTATATTGCATTTTATGAAGAATGTAAAGCGGTTACAAAAAATGTGTTATAGATTGTTTAATATGTTCTTAAATTTTGGATATGCTATATCTATTGAAGTGGGCCAAAAAAATCGACTATTTTTTTTTTAACTTCTGACACTAAAACATTGGTTTTTAGGCTTTTTTAATAGAAAACTGCGATAAAAGAGTCTTTAATATTAAAACTAAGATCTCATCTTAAGAAAGCATTTTTTGAAGGTGCCTAGGAACCAATTTTTCAGTCAGAAGTTAAAAAAAAATAGTTGATTTTTTTGGCCCACCCTATATCTACATCCACGGAGTAGAGCTAATAATTTGCAGTCGATGATTCTTTACAAATATCTTTTTAACAAGACAACAAAAGACAGCGAAAATTCAAAATTATTTTCTGAAAAAATAATCTCAAAAAATAACATTTTTGAGTATGTTATCTGTCTGAAAATTTATCAAAAACCTTTTACTTTCTTTCTTTCACAATATTCTAATTACAGATGTAACGAGCGATTAAAATTACAATAAAAAAAAGAATGTTCAGAAAAATATCTCCAGAAAATACTAGAACGATATCGCTCTAGAAGCGCACTAAAGCGTAAAATTTAACAAGCTCGCATATAGACCGATTGAAAAGAATTATTTATCATTTTCGATTAAATCTAGAAAAGTCACAAAACATCTGGCATCTTCTAGCAAAGACGATCGATTATATAAGGAAGAAGACTGACCGGGAAGAGTATTCAGTCAGTTAAGGAAAACCGGACAAGAGAGTAAAAAATGATCGAAATTTTTGAGAAATAACGTGATAGAATTAAGTCAATGGCGATTGTAGTGCGAATATCAAATCATTTATTTTTGCTGAATTAGTGTATATAGTATAAATAAATTATTCATTATTAATTCATCTTTTTGCATCCAGCAAACCTTAAGTTTGCAGTAACGATGCAGTATTTTACCAGCAATTTTTCTAAAAAGCTAAACAGTGACAATTTTGAAACCTTAGAAGCCTTGCAACAATCCTGCTTCCTATCGCCTTATAAGTCTGCTAAGTGTTTGTTGCAAAATTTTAAAACCGCTTCTCAATAGCAGATTCTATCACTTAAATATCTCCAAAAAAACTGGCTAGTTTTAAGCTAAACAGAAATAGTTGTGAGCAGCGGTTTTGGCTCTCACTTGCCATTTTGAAGCCAGACTTCAAAATCGGTTAAAAACCAGAGCTGATTCTTTGACTTAACTGCTGCTTGTGAGATTGCTTTTGACTTAACTGTTCCTAATACTGTTTAGAAAGTTAGGTTTATATACAAGTTGTTTACTGTTGTTTTAAGTTTTTGTTGATAATAGAAGCAGCAATTTAAGAAGCCTGTTTTAGCTCCCCTGCTTTTTATTTTTTACGTAAGCATTAAGCCAAATACTTTGAGTTGAAAATTTATATGTGATTGAGCGCTACTCTTTCAAAGCAATAACTTGAAAATATTAGTATAAAATATTGGTTGTCAGAAAGCTTGAAAGCCAAGGCTAAATATTTTTAGAAACAAACGAAAAGGTGATAGATATTTTAATTATAATCTGTTACAATTTAGTAATAAAATATTCCAACCTCCTTTAAAATCGCAGTGACTTAAGTATCCCCTTCATATTATATTATTTATGAGTAAGGAAAAGAAGACAAAAGAAAGAGAAGAATAAAAAAAACAAAAACATAGTACGACAAAAATTGTAGACTTCAAGAAGAGAAGAAACACACAGTAAATAAAGAATGCTAAAAAAAATACGCGGTACAGACAAAAAAATATAAAAAAACAAAGAGCAGAATACAAAAAAATTACAGAAAGAAAAAACGAGATAACAACGCTAAAAATGAAAGACATAAAAAAGAATTTCAAAAATAAAAAGATAAGAAACTTCTAACAAAGATGCAAGAAAATTAAACAAGGATTTTACCTAAAACCATATTTTGTCGAAATAAACATGGCCAATTAATACGAAATGAAGTAGAAGTAACAGAAAAATAGGCTAAATATTTTGGAAAAATCTTAGACGAATCGTCGATCTAAAGAAGAACAACAGGAACAGACAAAAAGAAAGAAAAAAAATCCCACATACGATAAAGTTAAAAATATTATAAAAAAAACAGAAAAACAACAAGAACCTAGAAGAAGAAAACATGCAAAAAGAAATAATGAAGTACGGAGAAGAACGATGACGAAAATAATATATGATTTAATTAAAAATGTATTTATAAAAGAACAAATGCCAATTGAGAACAGCAATATTATGTCCTATCCATAAAAAAAAACTATACAAAATGTAAAAAGTATAGAAGAACAGAGTTACTGAACACTGTATATAAGATAATGACAACAGAATTGAAAGACCATATAGAAAAAGTAGCAGAAATATACCAGTGTCATTTTAGAATAGAAAAATCCATAGTAGAGCAAATATTTTTATTACAGCAGATGCAAGAGCAAAGTCACCAACAAAAATTAAAAATATGCTTGCTTTTTATCTACTTCAAGACGGCCTACGACAGCATAAACAAAAAACAGATATACCAAGCATTAAAAAATTTTGGAACACCCAATAAATTGGCGAGATTAGTAAAAATAATATTAGAAAAAACCACAAATAGAGTTCAGGTTTTTGGAAAACTGTTAAAAAAGTTTGAAGTGTTTGATGACTTAAGACAAGGAGACCCGCTTTCTTCAACATTGTTTATATTTGCCCTAGAAAACATATTATGACACAGCAATATATATACACAAGGTTTGTTTTTCCATCAACAACATCAATGCCTTGCATTTGCAGACGACGTAATACTTGTAACAAGAACCAAAGAAGAACTATCAAGAGTAACAAAAAAACTGATTACACAAAATGAGACTAAAAATAAAAAACCCTAAATTTATGATATAGGGAGATGCAGTATTTAAAGAAGACAGATATCTAGAAGAAAAAATAAATAAAAGAAAAAGATACAAATTCAAGAAAATTAAAAAAATTGTCTACCTAGGAAGTGTAATAGGAAAGAAACCAACAAACACAGAAGAGTTAGAAGCAAAACCTGACATTTTGACAGTTGGTATTGATGACAATTTACAAACTAGTAATGTCACTATGTGCGCCAAGCTAAGTCCTACGTTTGCAGCACCACACATTACGACGTCATTTCGTTCTTAACTGAATACAAAATAATTTTTTTATTTAATTTTCAAAATTAAGGCATAGAAGGTTGTAAATTACTGTCAACATTGTTGACAATACCTTTGACAGTGCTTCAAGTCTAAGTTTATTTGGATTATTTGTAGCCAAATTAATTAATTAATTAAGTTGCTTTTTGTTTGTATAACGTGTTGCCCATTTTTGAAATCTAGAACGGGAGCAAATAAAAAATTACCCTGTATTTATGAGTACCCTTGTATTTTTTCAATACTTTTTTCCTCAGATGTAACATCTGTTTCTTCACCAGTTAAAAACTCAAATAATTATACCATAATAAAAATTAAAATCACTGATTTTTTTAAAAGAAGTTTGTAAAATTTTATAGCAGCTCAGTTTAGTGGAATTCTCAGACACTATACAAGTGCTCAAAAAACACAATTCATTACAATTATGTACTTTAGTTTTTAAGTAATTTATTACAATTAGGTAGGTATCATCATCCAAAAAATATTGAATTATTTTCAGATTCCTTAATCTCTCTTAAACCGTCGAAGGTATAAAAGTGCCTTTGATGCCATATTTCTCATCTACTAGTTAAACATCTGTTTCACTATAATTTTATCAAATAAATTCCAACAATTTTTCTCACAATTTAATCTAAATTTTTAAAGATATTTTTAGTTAATTTTGTAATTACCCAAATATGTGAGTAATGTGAAATATTTATTGACCCACTACTACTGCCAAATACTTTATTGTGTATAAGCCCTGGGTGTTATCGTTCACCTATTCAGGTATATGTATAGCAGTATTTGGTCTTGTTTCTCTAAACCACGAAAACAATGCTCGTAGTATTGATCAAAAACGGATGAACAGGCAAACATCGGAATTCCTGAGTGGGTCAGCATTTTGATTGTGTAGTTATCCGTCTGATCCTCCGATGTGCATCGAGTCCTCCGGAAGCAACGCCATCCTTTGTATATATATCGAAAGAGTAAGCACGTGACCCGGCTCTTAACTGACGCCCGAGGTCTCCAAACTATGTTATATCGACTTTATAACTTAAGCTATCGTGTTTCAGTAATGCGATTTAGTTGTTAGCGGTTCTCTTCAAGGCCGACATCTTACTCATTTTTTGCCAATATTAAAACTGACTTCGATATGTTCTTCCCAAAGTTTAGTTAAGTAGAGATATTAAGGAAACTTGGTGGGGAATAATAAATTTCGAACTTTACGAACAACGGAAACTATTTAAGAGGATTGCTGCGTACGCAAATCCTATCATAATTTTGTATTGACAGGGGTTGTGGCTCTGAGCCAGGTTTCCACATTTTTTACCAAATTATTGACGTTGGACGAAAAAAACTGAAAACATGCCAATAAGGACGATTTATGACAGCAAATCTGTATTATTAAGTAAACAGAGACGAGGCGCCCCAACATTTTTTCCATAAGTTCAGATTAAAACTTTTTCGTTGGTACACAATACTATTGATTTTGACGTCAAATACAACAAACTCGGAAGAAAAACGCTCCAATTAGACGATTAATCTAAGCAATTTTTGTTTATTACACCACTTAACTTAAGTCTTAAATAATTAACTCGAATCATTCACTTTAATTCGCAAATTAGATAAGAACGGCTCCACCTAGAAAATCAGAATAAGCCTATTAAAGTTGTTAGTCTAAATTTAGAACTTATCTTCCTATTTAATCCACTAATAAAAATTCTAGACAGTCTCGAAGGATAGATATCGTGTTATCTCTTCACTTCTAGTCATGAAACTTGATTTTACTTTGAACAAATTTTCCTAAAGTAAATAAAAGAGAAAATTTTACTACCTCATCCACTTAATCAATTTCACAACGAAAAGTGTTCTTATACAACCCCACGGAAAATTCAGAAGAGAAGGTGTGATTACGTTTTTATACTGTCAGTCAATGTCAGATGAAGTATCGGGTCTTCCCCTTGATTGAATTTCTTTTATACGCATTTATAAAGACTTTTATACAAAATCTCATTTTTAATTAAGAAGAAATAACTGAATTTTGAATAAGTCAGGTCAAAAGAGGTTTCCGATATACTAGTGTTCCGTTTTATTGCACAAAATCTGCAAAACGTAGTGACTAAATAAATTACAAGCACTCGCAACGTGGTTGAAAAAATAAATATTAATACAATGATTTCTATATTTGCTTTAGCCCGAAACTTCAAAAATAGGCAACACATTATACTTTGCTAGTTTTTTAAAATTTAATTTTCAAAATTAAGACATAAAGGGTTGTAATTTATTGTTACATTGTTGACAATACCTTTGACAATGCTTCCAGTTGCTTCAGTTAATTTGAATCAATTGTACTTTTCCCAAAGTTGCTTATCATTTGTACAACGTATATGATAAATATAATTTTGAAAAATAAATATTTTTGTTGCAGCACTATCAAAAATATATTAATAGAATTCTTATTCAGTGATTCATAACTTTGCAAACCTACTAAGCAAAACAATATTTTTAAATATTTTATTTTACACTTCATTTTTTAATTATTTGCCGTTGTCTGTTTTTTTTTTCAAAACATTGTTGTATATGTTGCTATGTCATACAGATTATGTGTTAATTTTGTTAACATATAATGTATTTGTCTTCACTTTTTCGTCGTTTTCCTTAAAGATTATGTGTTGATCAGAGACAGATAAAGACATTAAAAAGAAAAACAAACTGTAATTATAACATAATTTGAAAAACTGTTAAGACGACAATATTTTCTTAAATCCGACTTGAGTGCACAAATTGATAACCTAAATAGAGAAGTAGAATTTTCCCAAAACAAAAAATTGAATCTTTAATACATAAAAAGTGGATAATTGATAAAATCTTGTATAAGCAAGTCACAGAAAACACAAAAATTGCAATTCTAAAAAGGTAATATACAAGGTGAGTCTTAAATATTGTTTCCCTCTTTACAACAATTAAAAACAAGAAACAATATATTAGAAATTTATGTCTCGATTTCTCGATATATATCTCTACTCCAAGTATAGAAATTTTGATAAACAAATGTCGTTCTAGACATACCTCCTAATAAAAACCATTAGTGGACCGGTTTCGAGATATTTGTCTTTCATCAGCACCACATGTCCTATTGATGTATCTGACTGGAAAACTCATAGCGCAAGATGAAGTACAAAGGGCTTGAGTTGTAAACAATATGAAGCCAGAAACGTCATTCTTTAGGCTTGGTGGCTGTTTCAAAATGAAAATAAATGATTTTTTAACCTCCCTTATTAAGTAGAGACAGTTTTTCTTTTCTCCCTTATAATAAAATATACGGTTTAAAATTTGATTAAGTCTTCTATAGATATTATGTTAATTGCATCCTTGTTTGCAGTTTTAACAATTGTGAAAGACAATATTATTTATCAATTTTTATATCAATAAAGTCAAAGGCTACATTATTTTTGGTTGTGGTTTTGAAAACCGGAAGCAACGTTTTACTCATTTTAGAAGCCAAAGTCAATATTTCAATAATTTTTGAAAACCCGTGGCAACGTGTTTTATTAATTTGAAGAAATAGGGTTTTTTCTACTTGCTTTTTACACTTTTTATTAGTTAAATGCTGCTACCGGTTTCGCCTTATTGGCATCTTCAGGCGTAACTAAAAAAAGTGTAAAAAAATAAGTACATAAAACCCTTTTTCTCCAAATATAAGAAATTCTACTCTAATAGGGAATCAACACTATCATATATTATTAAGATTTATATCAATAAAAAAAAATTGAAAACGAAGAACGACACTTCTTATTATCATTTTTTTTAATAAACACAAGGGTGATTCTAGTTTAGTAATTTTAGAAGGCAGAAACAACTTTTTATTAAGTCTTAAAGGCAAAGACAATATTTTAGTAGTTTTAAAAACTATTAAAAAAGCAAAGTTATGTATTAATATTAAAAGCAACGTATTTTTCTAATTTTGGAAGCTAGAGGCAACATTTTACTAAATCTGAATTCTTGGCAACAATAGTTTAATAATTTTAAGGACCTACGGCAACATCTGTTATCAAGTTCTGAATTAATACAAAAAGATAATTTTGTAAAATTATTTTTGAAAGCCAGAAAAAACAACTTCTTTTCATTCTTTATATAAATACAAAAGTGATATTAGTTTTGTAATTTTAGAAAACGCAGATATTATTTTAATAATTTTTTAAATTTAAATTAATAAAAATCTATAAATGAGAAAGTTCCGGATAAGTAATTAAAAAAAGAGGGTAACATTCCTTTGTAATTTTGGAAGCCATATCCGTGACGATATTTTTTACCAGTTTTTTTTTATTTAACAAAGAAAACACCAAAAGCATTTCCTAAATTTCCAGGATGCGATACTCCTTTTCAAGTTTTACATTAACAAAAAAAATGTAACATTTTGGAAGCCGGAGGCGATATTTTTATTAATTTTTGTATCAGCAAACACGAAAACAACATTACTGACATAATTTTAAAAACTGGAAGCAAAATTTTACTAATTATGGTAGTTGGAAGCAATCGTTTAATAATCTGAAGAGACTGCATTTTATTGGCGATTTTTGCGAAGTGGGCGACATCTGTTGGTTCCAATTTGAAACACTGTATCAGTGAACAACATCGTAAAAATTTGTGTTTTGTAGTGCGTTTTTACGGTTTTTTGCGTTTAATTTAAAGAAAAAGTGTTTCAATTAAACTATTCTTGTAAAGTTTATTGCTTGTGTGTACAACATTAAGGGTCACTTAGTCAGGGTATCACGATTAATACCTGCAAAATTCAATTTTTATATGTATATTTTTTTTCTTGGGAACAAAATTATCTGTAAAACTGTTGCAGTTTTTTAGCAGTTCATGAAAAGAAAAATTATCAAAGTTTGTTTGGGTGGCCTTATCTTCTGTGAAAGAATATTTTTGTTAGGTTTATATTGGGATACAAGTTGATAATTTTACCTTTGTTACCTCTTGATTTCCAATATCTACATTTAATACAAAATACAAAATAATTTCATTTTCTCTTTTTTTACCAATCCTAAAATAAGCAAATTACAAGTAGATATGCATTTTTTTAAAATTTTTTTATTTGGTTATATTTTTTCTTATTTTTTAACTGGTGTTGTCATTGCTTACAAAGTTTTAAATCACTGACGGGGAATGTGTGCAGGTAAATGTATTTGTGCAATTTGAAGAACACCGTGGGCCGAACAAAATCTTTTAGACTTGGTGGGAATATTTTTATGTATCTGTTGCATGGTAGCTGTGGTAGTTCACTAACTGCACTAATATCAATTTTTGGAATAATTATCATAAAGACTACGACACTAAATTATGCACTAAACAGGCGAGACCTACACGCAACACATGTAAACCAATGTAAACAGCATTTGTTGTTCACTGCTACAACCGCCATTTTGTGAGTTCAAGCGTTCTCTCGCGGATTTCGAATAATCGCCAATAAAACTGAAACATCTTTTTTACAAAGAAAACTAAGGCGATGGCAATATTTTTTATCAAGTTTTAATTTAGTAAATAGAAAGTGTCTTTTTCTGTTATTTTACAAAGCGGAAACAACACTTCTGTATAACTCACAGACACACTTCTACTAATTTATTGTTAGAATTAATATAATCATATATTAGATTAGATATTAATAATAATTAAAAATGAAGGTTTTTTTTTAAAGTTGGGAAAAGTATCAATACTTATGAAAGGTATTATACAGCGTGGGTCTGTTAAAAGTATACCTTAACTTTTCTCAAAAACTAATTATTACACCGACTTTAGGGTTTGCCATTAAAAATATTTAAAAAAATTTAATACTCCATCTAATGAATATTAATCGGTTAGTATTAATTCGATTTAATTCGAATAATAATATTAATTCGGTTAGTATTAATTTTTTTCTGAATTTTTGTCATATAGACACAATGTTGAAATATTGTTTTGTAAAACAAATGTTTAATTTATGTTTAAAAATCTAGAAATATTCAATGAATGAAATAAGAGTAGATTTTCGCAAAAAATCGCCTTGATATTGACCAAATAAATATACAATATAACGGTTTGGGTTGAAGTAAAACTTCGTTTTCGAACAATGACGGTGTACCGCAAGGGAATATACACTTATTTTTAATAGAATAACCTTTTCTCCTACGATCGTTCTTTTTTCTACTTTTGTTTGTGCAGACATTGACGTCAACATTTATTTTTTAAACGACTTCTCAAGTTGTACGCTTTGTATTTCCAACCGAACCCACCGAACTTGCACTATCTTTACTAAAATTTTATTAAATAAAACAGTATGTGGGTAGAAATTCCGCAATTTTATTATTTGGATTTTCATTCGTCGTTTATTTAGCGCACTTGACATAACTCTCTCAAATGATAACACCGCAAACAATCGTTCACTATTTATACTGATAATATTTTGATTCCCAACGGTTTGTTTTGAATAAAACTGCATATTTTTTATTTTTGAGCAAAGTCAATACTGGATTACAAGAGGGACAACTAAATATAGTAAAAACCTAAGTGAAAATACAACAAGAATTTTTTTATTAAAATTGCCTATGCCTTGTGCTTTTGGGTGGAGTTTCTTTGATCTTAGACAGAATAATACCTATTTCGAGGACGTGTAACATTAAACAAGCAAATTCACTATCATTTCAAAAACAGTGTTGCCAACTGTACAACAATTCGACAGATATTATAGAATAAAATATACTTTAGAAATTTTAACCGAGCATCTTTTCAATCTTAACAAAATTTAAATTTAGCAAAATAAGAAATTGCTTTAAAGCATCATCTATATTTCAAAAGAGTATGATCAAAAATCTTGTTATTAATAGCAGTCAGGATGTCTCAGGTGTGTTAAGAATCTTGGTAATCAAGCTAATCGAAGCTTTCGGTCACTTTATAGCAAAACATCCACTTTTTGCACTGTGGATTAATGTCGTCAATAGGTCTCCGTTAGATAATAGCCTTGTGATAACATTTTGAAATTCCAGCAAATGATTGTCCGTTTCTCATAGTATCCGTTATCTAAATTTCTATCCGGTTGAATTCATTCGCTTCTCCTGATTGATGTCGCTCTGAATTGATATAGATCGGTCGTCCAAATGTCCATTAACGGTATTAATTTCCATGCTAATAGGTCATAATCATGCTAATACAGGCAATATTGCGTTAGTTAAGAGAGACATGCATCAATAGATCAATAATGAACAAATGTATTTGATAACACACCACGATAATCCTTTGATAAAGACAACTGGGTCATATGGCCGAAAATTGTTGTTAGGCATAGCACGTCGTTGCCAAACGGCGACTATCTGACTCGGAACACGACAAAGAGAGCCAACACTGATTGCTTCCATGGAACAATAAGACTTTTGTGTCCTGCCAAGAATGTTATCATTAATGCCGCCAAGGACTGGATCGACGATCGTGAGCGATAAACCGGAAAATGGGACTAGAATTCGTTGGTCCATTGCTCTACTTGTTGACTTACAGGAACTGGAACGATCGATCAAACACTAATTATTATTTCATAATGTCTATCGGATAGGTTGCATGCTACACTAATAACCGGCTTGAATCCACTTCTGCATACGGAGGATACTTAAATGATCATGAATTAAGTACAGCTTTTAGAAATTGTAAAATATTCAAACCGGTCAAAGCTGCAAGACAAGGTTTGCCTACTCTATTATTCATAGTAAGCCTATTTTATAGACGAAAACTGAATGAAATAATTAAATGTAACAAATTGGGACAGTACCGGGTAGAAAAAGAAATTTTGAGTTGATAATATGTAATTTTAATTTTTAATTGTTATTATGTTTATAAATAGTTGAAACTATTAGATGTAAATTTATTGTTATAAATGTTTATTTATTTGTATACAATAATATACAGTATGTCAAGATTTCTTTTCTCATTATTATCTGAAAGTTTCCAACCCGTAATGCACCTCCCATGTCGTTAAGCTTCTTGTTAAAACTACCAGATTATTACGTTCAAAACCCAGCTTGATGATTTAAAGACTTCCAAACATTTCGATCTTTCGATTTGTCTGGTTTCATTAGCTTTCACTCTTACCAGTGCATTCTGCATTGCCGTTTTTAATTTTTTAATCTTTAATTTAGCCTTTATTTGAAAAGATACAAAATTCACGCAATGATACCAATTGCTCTTTATTTCAAGAGTTACTAATTGGCACAAAAAATCTCGATTTGACTGATCATTAAATTTCCATAAAATAGAAATCGTCTTCTTTCATAATTTTTTTCTGTGTTTTAAGACGTGTTTTTAGGGTGCCGATATAACTTGATTTACCCCGTCCATAGAAAGTTTAATTTTCAGATTTTAAAATCCGTTCAAAAATGCAAAATTTTTTTTAGTATGTTGATTCGAGGACCATACTGTACATATTCACATTAATATTTAAAGCATAATATTTTCGATTTAGTCCTAGAAGCTCATTTCCTGTCCTGGCATATTCCATGCCTTTCTGCAGCTAATTCGGCAAAGCACAGTTAATAACCTTTGAAATTTTCTGGCAATTGTGTGACATTAATGCAACATTAACGCTAGTTTCTTTGTCGTCGCACTCGAGCCAGATTAGTGCGCTAATCCTTTAACTATTTAGCGTTTTGTGGGGCTGAACGGAGAGGAGTAGGATAAAGTCTTGGTGATATTTTAGTTGCGGACTGCATGCGGTTACACTTTGTGTATGAATGGATATTCTGTCTGACGTTTAACGCCAACCTCTTCCAAACTAAGCCATAAAACCTCCGACACCACTAATCCGGCAACTTTGTCCATATAACCTGGAATATATTTGACCGTTTCGATTCCATTCGACCGTTATTATCGTTTTAAGCATGAGTGAAAAGTTTGACTGGAGCATTTGACTCAACAGCCATCCTATTTTCGTAAACAGGGACATTATTTATATGGCTTTAGGTATAAAAAGAACATATCGAGACTTGGAATTAAACTAGCTTTATTGACGTTATAGAGATGAGGTAATTTCGTTAATTTGAATTTTTACATAGAAATCGTTCTGTTTGCGACGGAAATCAAACTCTAAAATTGCTAGAGAATTCAATTAAATGACGGTAAAATATTCAAAACTTTTAACTGCTGACAATTAAAATATACATAAAACGAAAAATTTATCAAGTTTTATATATTTTTTACACCATTCATTATTATGAATTTAAAAAATCATAATTCAAGATAAACAATCTAGATAAAAATCAAGAAAGCACTAATAAGAGTGTTTGCATTTACATTTCCGCCTATTTCGTCACCACAAAAAGATACATAATTAATAGGTCAAGGTCACATTCATAAACGAAATTATAACTGTTTTTCTATTAGGGTTATAAAACAAAAAGTAAAAAAAAATCGAAATTTAATAAGCAAAATCATTAAACAAAGCCCAGTTGTAGGGTTTTCAAAAAAGAATAACGAAAGGAAAAGCTCCACATTATTTTTAAACTGCCTCTAACATAAAGACACACAGAAAATAGAAACACAGTACTTAAAAAGTGTGCTCAAGATTCTTTAAGAGAAGGTATAAATAAACAAAAATTTTACAACAACCATATCCAGTGCCTCTAATTTTAGGTAAGGCTTACTTAGGTAAGATAATAGAGTTAACGTCGAATTAAAAATCTTTTAAGGCTTTCAACTTCTAAAACAATAAAATTAACTGTTCTTCATGATACAAAACGTTAATACATATAAGCCGTTTTTATAAACGTTCTCACTCTGCTTGTTTCTTCTCTCTCCGAACAAAGTGCATTAAAAAGTATAAACGTACGTTCTACCCTTTAAAAACAGTTTTTGAGAGTTCCTTCTTCTTAAGCTTAATGCAGATTTTACCTCTTGTTCGAAAGAGACAAAAAGAGACTGAAAATACCATGCATCTTTGATCATCTCGTAATTAGACGATAAAACGGTAGAAATTCGACAAAGCCGCTTCGAATTAAGAGTTTTCTGAAGCTCTCAGCTTCTAAAAAACCCACAATTCTTTTTTTCAAAATAGAATAAAGAAGGTTCAACAATGGTTTATCGAATTAAGGTCTCTTTAGCTTACTAATTGCACTGGACAAATTATTAATCTTTCAAACAAGCCTCTTACAAAAACAATCTCTACATTTTTTTTTTCAAAGTAAAATAAAAAGAGTACAACAATGGTTCATCGAATTAAGCTCTCAGCTTCCAGAACAACAAAGCATCTATTTCATCTAGTTATTCTACTCCAATAATTTGGAAAAAGCATAAAACTGTACAATAAAGATGCATCAAATTAGGAATATTCTGAAACTCGCATACAACATATAGACAAATTCCGTAACTTTTGCGTACCACCAAAATGATGGTGTGGCTATGTTAGTGCAAATACCGTTGGTTCTCCTCAACTTTTATCTTCTATTCGATTTTTTTTTAACCGTGTAGTCGCTTTATCGTTAGAAAAAAACAGCAAAAACTTATTTTTATATCTTTCTTATATTTCTTCCTTGTTATTACTGTCGTATTCTTTTTATTAGCATTTGCCATTATTAATTTATTATTTTCCATTTCTTTTCTTATTCATGTTTTTTATTTCTTTTCTTTTTTGATTTTTATTTAATTTTTTCCTTAATTTTTTCTAATTGTTTGCATTTTTTTCTCACTTTATTTGTATCTTTCACATTTCTAATACTTTCTATCGATACATCCGATTCTATTGCTAATGTTTTTATTTTTTTATATTTGTATTCTTGAGTGGGTATTTCATTACAAAAATCTAAAAAAAATATCGATTTTTTTAAATTTTTTTTTAAATCATTGTAAATTTAATAAGAAATTTACCTAAAAATATAGAAATTTGTGACAAATTTTGCTCTCTGTACACCAGAAATCTTTATGTGCCTTTCTATTACTTTAATCTGTTTTTGACATTTCTTTTTCGCGAATTTAATTCTTGTCAATTTCTCTACATTGTCATAAAATTTTCCTTATTTTGACAACTTTCTTATCGAAACGCGCGTCATGTTAAATGTAGTGTTTAGTAATGGAAGATGTTTTACGTTTTATTTGACACACCAAAACGATCAAACAAGAAGATTTCTTATTTTGCTGTCTTTTTTCCTCTTAACTTTCGTCTTTATTTTTTATGTAAAGTTCTATAGCTATTACTTTTTCTAGTTTTTATTTGTACTATTGTTTCCGTCTACATTTTTTGCCTAAACAGATCGAGATTTTACAAGTAGTTTTAATTACATGGACAACCAATAACCATCTATAGCATTTTACCTTATAGAAAGAAGTTTCGACAAAAAGGAAAATAACAGTTTTTAAGATAATTTTATTAAGTCAGTGTTGACGTTTGGCAAAACAGACTGTATGCACGTCTGCCACTGTGTATGCCAATAGTGTTGCTAAAAATCTGTAGAAACAATGATTTATGGAATTCATCCAATTGTGATTATTCTAACCGGATATTTTATAATTTTTTCACGCAAACGTAAAAACTACGCGTATTATTTAGAATTAAAAAAAACATTTATGTATTAATGCAATAATGACCATATTACGAAACTCCAGTAATAAATCTATTACTACACTAAGTAGCACTAATGTAGTTTTAAAATTAGTTTATCAGTGGATCAAAGAGATGAAAGATCAGTCAGTAATGACTTTATAGTCGCTCTAAATTAACTTGTTGTTATCAAACTATTAATCAATTAAATGACATAACATGCATTTTCTGCCCTAGTATTGTAAAACATTTTGCAACTTTTAAAGCCGATATATCCAAGGCGCGCTCGATTTTATCGCTGAAATTCCACGACTTATAACTTGAATTATGTAAATTTCTCAACAAAGAAAAATAATACGTCTTCCGATCAATTTAACAGTAATGATGTATTCGAGTTTTAAGTAGCATATTTTCACGGAAAATTTCAAGAATTTTAATGTATCATTTTATTAAACTATTTTCACTTGGTCTAGCAATCTTTGCGTGCGAATTTTTTTGAATAATTAATAGTTAATGCAGTTTTTACTTGCACCTAAACTGAGTTATAAGGTTTCTGAAGTATTTAATCTGTAATTGCGGTATTTGACCTAATGTGGAAATTTTCCAAAGACTGCTATTGAAAGTTTAGCTTTTATTTCTTGAATCTCGGATCAAATGCCTTTACAAATCCATCTTTCTGCTTGAGTCTATAAAAAGTGCCATCCATCTAGCTTTGACCATAGATCCGGGTTTCTCGTTAAATAAAAATAGATCTGAAAGAGAGTTAAAATTTATACTGGCAAGTGTCGATATTTGGTGGATGCGCCGGGAAAATTGAAACAACGTTTCAGAATTTATTTTCTAAACTTGATTTAATGATTAATTGCTTTGCACTTGTTTGAAAATCTTTAAGACATACACAGCAAGTCGATAAAATGGCCCATAAAGCAATTTCGTTGATAACATAAATAAGAGCTGAGTAAATTTGCAGGAATTAAATCTTTTGTTATTCATACAATAAAGGGATTTGAGCTTTTGAACAAGCCCTCTTTCAGTTAGTTCTGAAGTAGCGAAACAAGTTATAGCTGTTTTCAGAAGGATTAACGTTTCGTCACCTGAATTTGTCCTTTGTGTCATTTGCATAAACCTCGGCTACTTGTGTGACCATCAAAACTGTTTTCAAAAAATTAGCAATCAATTTTCCGGTACGAGTGAAGATCGGATTCGGCGAAAATTGAACAAAAACTCGTCTAGCTCCAGGCTTGCAAGTCATTTGTTCCGGTGTCGGCTGTCACATAGGACAGACGAACGACTCCAGGATTCGAGTTTCTCTGGATCATACGATATTAAATTCCACATGCACATAAAACGCCCTCTTTACAAAACTACACTCACTTGCCTTAAGCGTTCAGGCTGTTTGTCTTATTGTCGCACTAAATTCGACTTGCCCGTTGTTAACCTTTTATGTTGTGTAATTGAAGATTTACCAAAGAATTTATTTTACAGTTCACTTTTGTGTTGGATTAGCTTTAAAAGTCACTTGTACAACGTAGATTTATAGTTCTAAAGAGTTAAAAGAATCGTAAATTAGCCTCTCTAGCTCTTTGCCTTTTCCTTTTTTTGCTTTAATAACTAAAATTTCAATAAAATTAATTTAGCAAACTGTAAAACAAGATTGTGACATTAATTTCGGCTGGCATCAAAGAGCTTTTAAATTTGATCAAACCATAACGGAACAACAAAAGCACATATTTGGGCCTGTTGGAAAAATTAAAAAACATTGGATATCGTCCGATGTAAAATTTCTGTTTGTTAATTTGGTTATTTAAGAATGATGTTACAATGTTTTTAAAAATTTTCTTTACTGTGTTTATTAGGGGGGCCAAAAAAATCGTTTTTTTTAACTTCCGACACAAACAAATTGATACTTAGGCATCTTTAAAAATTAATTATTAAAGACGAGCTCTTAATTTTAATAGGAAAGACTCCCTCATCTCAGTTTTCTATTCTTTTTTTAGTTCTATTTGGCAAAATCCATATTTGTCACTACTTGATCGTAGAAAAAAATTTGATTTACATTTTTTGTAGAAAATTAAACGCTTTAAAAAGGTATTTTACAATTTTTTATAGCCATTAGCGTTTAGAAGATATCAGAGATCAAAGTTTAAAAAATTTAACAAAAATTTATTTTTTGCTCTAAATTTTATAACTCGTAGATAAATAAATATTAGAAAATGCAAAATATACAGTTTTATAGAAAATTGAACGCTTCACAAAAAAGGTCTCTTGTGGTTAATCGATTACTCTAACCACTTAGAAGATATTCGCATTTTAAAAACCAAAACTTGAGACTAAATCCTCATTTTTTTAAATGGTTGGAGTAATCGATTAACCACAAAAGAATTTTTTTGTAGAGCGTATAATTTCCTATAAAACTATATATTTGGCATTTCTTAATATTTATTTATCTACGAGTTATAAAATTTAGAAGTAAAATTTTTTTTGTTAAATTCTTCAAACTTTGACCTCTGATATCTTTTAAACGCTAATAGTTTAAAAAAAATTGTAAAATACCTTTAGAGCGTTTAATTTTATACAAAAAATGTAATTAAATTTTTTTCTATGATCAAGTAATGACGAGATATGGATTTTGCCAAAAAGAACTAAAGAAAAAAATACAAAAATTAGTTAAGAGAGTCCTTCCTATTAACATTAAAAGCTTACCTTTAAAAAGCATTTTTTAAAAGTGCCTCGAACAACAATTTTTCAGTGTCAGAAGTTAACAAAAAAAATTCGATTTTTTGACCCACCCTAGTGTTTATGTCAATTGGAGTATTCAATCAATAACCAATACGGGAGGTAAAAAAAAAAACATTTGTAAGTTACTTACACAAAATTTTGAACAAATTTGAAAACACTCCAAAAAACATTTGACACTTTCATGACAATTGTTACCAACTTTCTCGTATTAACGCAACAGTCCCTAAAGATTAAATAGTTAACTTTTTTTCTTAAAAATCACGTAAAACACGCAAAGTAGAAAAAATAGCATAAAAAACTCGTTTCTCAAGTTATTGTAGCGCTCGTTTTATAAACTTGAATTTGTGCCACAAAGTTGACTTTTCCAAACGCGTTCTTTAATATATTATTTTAGTACTAGGACACAGAAGTGGGAGTTTACTAATTTTATTACTATATGAGTAATTTCACAAATTTTGAAAGCCCAGATAATATTTTTGACTAATTTACAAATTAGTTAATAAAATTTTAAAGACCCCTCACAGCAGTTTACTAATTGTAAAGTCCAAAAAAGTAATTCTACTAGTTCTAGAAGCTAAATGGGATATATATTGTCAATTCTTAACTCAACAAAGACATAGACGACAGTTTTAAAAGCAACAAACTAAATTATATATATTTTTAAAGGCTGTTGTGTTGGATTAGCTTTAAAAAGTCACTTGTACAACGTAGATTTATAGTTCTACAGATTTAAAATTATCGTAAATTAGCTTCTTTAGCTTTTTGTCTTTTTTTTAGTTTAAATAACCACAATTTCAATAAAAATAATTTAGCAAACGTGCGGAAGAACAAGGTCAAGGTTTCGAAATTTGGTCGGACCCTAATAGAACAACAAAAACATATATTTGAGCCTGTTGAAGAAATCAAAAAGCAATGGATATCGCCTGTTGTAAAATTTCCGTTTGTTTGTACCTTTCTTTAAAGAATCTTAAGCACTTAAAGTTTTGAGAACATCTACTACTAGGTTTAGTTTTACAATTTACTTATTAGATTACGACTTGTTGTTAATAATACTTCTTAATTGCAAAATTTTGTTAGTAACAATTTTGTTTATAAACGTGATTTTTACCTGATAGTTGCGTACCTTTTTCGTACTTCTTTGGCGTTAAAACGTGACTAAGCATTAAGTTTTTATTAGAAAAATATTTTTTGTTAATAAGATGATTTTATTCCGTTTTGAGTTTTTTCGTGTATTTGTATTGCAAGTGTGCCATTCAAATTTCTGGTAAAAGTTATGAATATCTAAAGATATAAGCAACATCGTAATTTGAAGGGTCTTGTACTAATATAAGAAAATAAAAAACAACCCTATAAACAGTTACGCTAAGGGCTAAGAAGTACTAAAAAACACGAGAAAAACATCTGAAAAGTGGGAAAAACCAACAAACAATCAAACTCGGAAATGCATAAAATGTATTACCAAATTAAAATTTATAAACAAAAACAGCCAGTAAAGCCAATGGTAAAAGATGGGGAGTCACCAGCACTCAAACTAAGTAGCTAGCTAAAAAAATCCATTTTGCCAATACAAATTTTTACGTGTTTATTTGATTTTTAACGTTCTTAAGCAACCTACTTAAAGATTTTAGATGTATTATAACAGAAGCCGAAGAATCACAACAAAAAATAAACAGCAAATAACATGTAAACCAATATTTAAAATAATACAAGATAGAGAAATAAAGAAGAGTAGTGGAAATAAAAATCTCACAGAAAATAAAAGGAAAGGTTTTTAACGTGTTATAAGAAAAAAAATTTGTTAGAAGTAATTAAAATAACAAATAAAAAAAGAGTTTGTGAAATTTCATAAAATCAGTAATAGACTCACCTATAAATTGATCGAAAAGAATTAGTCATCATTTTCAATTGAATTTAGCGAGATTTCTAATCGACTGGCACATTCTAACAAGGGCGTTCAATTACACTAGTCTACAAAATTAAACTTTAGTTTTGTCCTTAGAATAAAATATATATATTTTTTGCATTAGCTACTAAGGGTACTTAATACATATTTTTTTGTTTTCCGCTAGCACGTCACACTTCTCAGAAAAAACGTTTTTTTTTTACTATTTCATATAAAATGTCATTATTTGACTGACAATGACGACTATACTTTTAGACCCATTTTCAGTGTGAAATAGGTATTGGGCGCAGAATTTCATCGTCTTTAAACTGCTGTAAGAGTTTTTGCCCTAAGAAACGCGTTTTAAAAGTTATATCTAAAAAAAGGTGTTAACTTTCAATAGTTTTGTTCTTCGCAAAATGTCATTTTTTCTGGAGTATATTTCTTTTCCAATTATTTAAAAAATAAAGTTGTTTATTTTATAAGTGACGTTACCATTTTTTTATAATTTTTTTCCGGAAAACTTTGGAAATATGAGTGACAAACATGGCGAGCGAGTTCATCAAGATCTGAAAGTATTTGCAAAAAATATCAATTTTTTTAGGTTCAGAACATGCTAGGCTATTGAATAACTTAAATAATTTTATTTTTTAAAAAATTCTAGGATACCCCAGAAAAAATGACATTTTGCAAACAACAAAACTGTTGAAAGGTAACATTTTTTGGCTATAACTTTTAAACCGCGTTTCTTAGGGGAAAAACTCTTACAGCAATTTAAAGACCATGAAATTCTGCGCCCAATACCTATCTCACACTTAAAATTGGTCTAGAAATATAGTCGTCATCGTCAGTCAATTTATCTAAAAAAGTAAAAAACAAAACGTTTTTTCTGAGAAGAATGACGTGCTAGCGAAAAACAAAAAAATATGTATTAGCTGCCCTTAGTAGCTTATGCAAAAAAAATATATTTCATTCGAAGAACAAAACTAAAGTTTAATTTTGTAGACTAGTGTTATGTAAGAAGAGGGACTGACTGAGGCTTATTCAGTCAGTTACCGAGAACCAGACAAGCAAGTAATAGTTATTTACTTATTTATTGTTTGTGTATTAATGTACATAGTAGACATAAATTATTCGTTACTAATTCAACTGTTAACATCAAACAAACCCCGACAAAACACTTATGTTGCATTATTGTAGTTGTTTTAGTTTTCTTATTTAAGATAATCATATTTAATTAATGTAAGTAAACAGTTAATTTTAAAAATGTTTTGTAATAAAAGGATTTCAGGTAAGCCAGTTACTACCAAAAACTAAAATTTGTAAATGGATAAATAATAAAATTAAAAACAGGTAGAGAAACATTCTTTGATTTTACACATACAATAATGCATAATTATAAAAATAAAGCTTTTAATTATTGGAAAACTGTGTACTTTGACAAAGGATAACGATCATTATTTTCTTTGTGTGAGGTCTATTGTTGGTTTAAACACTATGAAATTAGTCACAGTGTTAATTACAGGTTATATAAAGTATTATCAGAATGTCGTGCCATCTGATGACCCGGTAAGAAACGACAAATAATGGTCACGAACATCGATGCACATTATAAATCACACTTGTATCGCTTTACATCTATTGTCCAAGTCTAAAAAAGGATTTCTCAAAGTAATATCTGTACTCCAACGACACGCATTCTAAAATTACCCATTTTGTAAGAAATTTATCGTTATTGTTATCGCCTATTATCAAAAATTGTATGTACGCTCGCTGAAACGTAATTTCATTGTTATATTTTAAAAAGAAGCTGGTTTCAGACCTCATAAGAGAAAATTCTTGAGGTGTAGGTGACAAATTGTTAACGGGCGCAGTCAGTAGGGTTATAAATCTAGGAATTAACATGGGAAAAGACCGCTGATTGCTCCAAGTGGTAGCTCTAGCTTCGTTTCGCTTGACAATAATTCCAAATTATTTTCAAAGTGCTTTCCATTAATTTTTAAGTGATTCTGATGAACAAAGATAACTTTTCATTTACTCTTTCATTATTCAATTCGCACATCCTCTTGAAACTCTCTATATTTTAAATGTTTTCCCGTGAGTCTGTTTCGAAATTCTGCTGTAAAATTATATTCCACATCTCGAGGGGTTGCCCAACTTTAATACCAAGTTCATCGGAACTTTTTCTTGTTTCGAAAACTTCTACCCTCTATTTGCGAAACACTTTAATCATGTATGGAAACGGCCATATTTAACATGATAAATTATAAATGATGGTAATGCATGTCAAAGAATAATTCATTCAAGTTGCTGTGGCGTCTAATGAATTATAAATTTTGTTAGTGCAGGTATCTATTATCTTTCCGGTGTGCAACTCTAATCTAGTCACCGTAATCTGAGTGATTAGATTATCAATAAAAAATTATACAAATTAAGATAACTGCCCTACATTTTGTTCCTTCAAATTAGAATAAATAATAATTCACTTTTAAAAATATTAATAATTTTTCTCGAAATGTTACTTTAGTACATGCAGAGTTGGCAAAAAATATTTAGCAATTTTCGGCTAAACTACAAACATTTAAAAAATATATAGATATATAACACCTTAAATAGCTATTAAAAGCATTTTTATTAGTGTACTTATTCAACATTTTTTTGTTTCTTTTTAGGTTTTAGGAAACCAACTTTGACTTTTCCTCCATTTTCAGAAGTTGATGCATCATTTTTGATAATATTGACCTTAAAGTTTGTAAATACAAAACGTTCTTAATCAACAATTAATAAAAAATATTTTTTTACAAATTTTTAGATAAAAAAAATTAAATATAAATTTGATATTGTATGTGTGAGGCGGCATTTTATTAAATTTAAAATATGCAAATGTAATTTTACAAATTTTAAAAACCAGTGACTTAATTAAATAAAGACACATGCAATATTGTTTTTGTTATTTTGAAGCCAAAAACTCTAATTTACTAATTTTAGAGACCGTAGGTAAGATTTTTCTTAGAGATTTTTAGATCAATAAATACAAAAGCAACAAATTTTGCCAATATTGAAATTTGAAAAATATATTTTATTAATTTTAAGACATAGAAGCTAATTTTAATAATTTTTGAAACTAACAATAAGATTTGCTTTTAATTTTTAAATCAGTAAAGAGAATGGCAATGCTTTTTTTAATTATAGAATAGACGTTTCAATAGTTTAAGAAAGAAAACAGATTACTAATTGTAAAAATTACTTATTTTTATATTAGTAATGCAAAAACCATTTTTATAGCACAGATACAACAATTATTTTTAAAATTTGGAAAGAAAATTTAAAAGTTAGACGCAATATTTCTTATAATTTCTAAATCAATAAAAACAAAAGTAACAATTTTAAAATCTAGAAACGACACTGTATTTATTTAAAAAACTAAAACTATTTTTTTTTCTACTAATTTTTGGATTTATAAATACAAAACCATTACAAACGAAGCAGGAGACAACAGCTTACTTATATTAAGTTTAGAAAGGTAATTTTACTAATTTTAAAAGGTAGACACAACATTTCTTATTAATTTATAAATCAAGAAAAACAAGGACGGCATCGACAATTTTAAAAGCTATAAACAATATTTGTTAATTTAAGAAGCGAAAACTATATTTTATCTCTTAATTTTTGTTTTTATAAACACAAAAGTAATACTGTAAGCCGGAAGCCACAGTTTACTAATCTTAAAGTTTGAAGAGATAATTTTACTAATTTTAAAAGATGGAGATAATAATTATTATCAATTTTTAAATCAATAAACATAAAAGTAACATTCTTATTTTAATTATAAAAGCAGAAGGTAATATTTGACTAATTTTAGAAAATAAAAATAATGTTTTCGACCAACGTTTCAATAAATAAAAACACAAGCAACTTTTTTTTTAGTACTGGTACTCAGAAGTAACAGTTTAGTAATTTTTAAATCTAGAACAGTAATTTTACAAATTTTGAAAGCCTCAATAATATTTCTGACTAATTTACAAATTAACTAATAGAATTTTAGAGACCGCTTGCGACAATTTACTAATTTTAAAGTCTAAAGAAGTAATTTTACTGATCTTTGAAACTAGATAGGATATCTCTTATCATTTCTTAACTCAATAAAGTCAGAGGTGACTTTCAGAAACAAGATATATTATATTAATTTTCGAAACACAAGCTATTTTTTACTAGATTTAAAATTCATAAAAACAAAATAAACATTTTTGTTAATATTGAAAGCCGCAGGCAACAGTACTAATTTTAAAGGGTAAGAAAGTAATATCGCCAATTTTAAAAGCCAGACACAACTTTTTTTCAAATTTTTGAATCAATAAAGACAAAGACATTGTTTTTGAAATTTTAGCAGTCGAAGACGACAATTTACTAATTTTAAAAGCCTAAATGATCTTAATTTAATACTGATAAAATGTAATATAACCTATCTTGTAAGCATATCATTAATATTAGACTATTATAGAATGACTATCATACTCATAAAAACATCGCTGCTTACAAACTCTAGATCAGTAGGCGCAAGCCCTAGAGCAATAAGCACGGGCCGTAAGCAGATTAAAACCCTTTTGTTTTTTTTTCAGATAGTTGAAAAAATAGTACATAAACCTGGAGACTGTAAGCACTTTCCTTGATCTCGAATGTTTAAAAATCCTTGGAATTTGCTCTAGATTCTCCAAGTTACGTTCTCGACTACAAAAGACTATGCTTACGATGCTTAAAATCTAATATACTATTAAATTTTTAAATTACTAAATACAGTTCAATATTATAAGCTCAAGATAACAGTTTACTAATTTTGAAAAACAAAAAGGTAATTTTATAATAATGCTAAAGACGATATGTAAACTTGTTTTTGTAATTTTAAAAACCAGATTCAATTTTTTTACTGATTTTAAAAGCAGAAAATACTGTTTTTCGCTAATTTTTAAGTTAATAAAAAAAAGAATTTTTTGCTTCAGTATTGTAATCTGAAAGCAAAAATTTGTTATTTTAGATGTCTAAACAACAAGTTTACTAACAGTACAGCTAGAAAACAATGTTTTACAAATTTAGAAACCAAAAATATTATTTTACTAATTTTAAAAATAATACTAAAATAAAAATAATATCAATAAAATATTTTTAATACTGGGAGTCGGAGTCTCCGACTCGAAGATGAGAGTTTATTAATTTTGCACTACAGAGAGGTAATTATACCAAGTTTAGAAGCAATATATAATATTTTTTATTAATTTTTTAACCAATAAAAAATAAGGCGACATTGTTTTTTTAATTTGATAAGCTAGAAGCGACATTTAGCTAATTTTAGAACCCAAAAATAATATTTTTCTGATAATTTTTAAAATAATACACACAAAAGCTTTTTTTTAAATATTGGTAGCTAAGGGCGACAGTTTACTTATATTGAAACCTAGTCAGAATTAAAATGGTTTTCTTTTTACCTACGATATCGGTTATTGATTGAATACTCCAATTGACATAAATACAGTAACTCTAAAATCTCTAAAAACATTGTAATATTATTCCTAAATTATTACATTAATTGCGATTCTCAGTAATTCCTCTCATCGTTATTTCAGACCAAGCAGTGCTATATACTCATCTAGCAAATAACTTGCAAATTATCAAACGCTATGGAGGTTGTAAATTGTCAAAATAGTGCTGAAAACTGTTTCATTTTAAAGCGGATCTAACCACAAAAAAATTGAAGTTACCTCATTGTAACCGCTGTTTGTGTACCCCATTTTTCAATGTTTTATAGGTTAATTGCGACACACAGACAAATACATCTTGGTAAGAAATACTGGTCACCAAATGCAACAAAATTTATCCGAGTAAAATTATTATAATCTCAACGCTGACAAACACTGAAACGTCACAAATGATGTTTCATACCAGCGAAAGAGTGTTACCAATCCAAAAAAGTAAATTGCACTAAGATTTTACGCAAGCAATTTGGGTGCTAAAAAATGTAGATAATAGTAATAGTAATAATACAATGATATTAATTTTAAAGAAATATTTTTTTAAATAATTTTTAAAAAAATATTTTATTTGTAGGAATGAACATCTAAAGTGTAGTTGTTTAAATTTAATTCGCATTTCTCTAATTTTTTTTTAATTAATATTCCATTAGCTTAATTTAGAGATATCGTTTTGAAAATTGTTGTAGTGGCAGCAAGTTAGAGTTATTCAGAAACGATGACCTAGTTTGTTGAAGAGACTCCTGCGTCATTAGACAAGATTAAAACCTCTTGTAAGGACTCTGTTTAAGGACTCGGTATGCTCTCACGTGAATATCTTTCCTATAGAAATTCGAAAGTAAATCTCTAAAATTTGAGTGTTTCGATTAAAACTTTTGTTCATATATGACAAAATTAGGGTAATGAGTAAAAAAAGTGGTAGCTTTGTAGCTGAAACCATTAAAGCTAATAATACTTGGTTGAAAATAAAAGCTACATATGCGGAACCCATTAACTCGCTGAGCAATAGAAGATTAAAGTAAAAGCAGAAACAAAATGTTTGTTTTGTACAGACAACAATGTAAAATATTGCAACAAGAACGCTTTAAACCGGGAGTTATTTTTGATGCGACAATGCTGGTATTTTTTTAATCTTTATGGATGGTTTGATATCTCCTTTCGAAACACAACTCGACGTATGAAAATTCTTGAGGGAAAACAAATTTCGAATTCCGTCTGCTCGCTAAACTTTTCAATTTGACCGCTGCCAGGAGTCATTTAATTTACCGTTGGCACCGAGTTCATAGTTTGACTACTTTATTTTGGAATTCTATGACGGGAGACACTCGAGAATGCAGAGACGGATCGATTTTGAGAGACGTGTTCGTGTCAGATTAATTTTCGGGAACATAAGGAACATGAAAATTTAAATTTGGGCACGCCCAGGAACTGGATGAATGTGGATAGGCTGATCGCTTGCAAATTTAATAACGAAATATTTCAACGTTTAACGGAATTCTAGGGTGAACGGCGGCTTTTTGACGACTCTGTTTTAGGTTGCCGGAAATGTTACGTTTCTATTATTGAACGAGGGAAAGAAACATCGAAAACATTTAAATTCTGACAGTGATTGCTTATTTCACTGACGTTATTTAACCGAAAACTAGAAGCGTTCTTCAAATTTTATATATCAAAACACCAAAATTATTAAGTATTAAATGCAGAATATGAACATAGTTGCCTTTCTAGATGGTGCAGCGATGAATCCTGAGGTTTTAGAGACTACAAAAAATAGGTTTTTCTACTTTGCGTCTGTAACAGATATCAATTTTGGTGTCGTATTAGCCAATTCAGCACCCAAATTGCGTGCATAAAGTATTAGTGCAATTTACTTTTTTTTGATTGGTAACACGCTTTTGCTTTTGTTGCACTTGATAACACCTTACCAAGGTGTTTCTGTGTGTCGCAATTAACCTATAAAACAATCAAAAATGGGGCAGACAAGCGGCAGTTACAATAAGGTAACTTTAACTTTCTTTTTGAGGTTAGAACAGCTTTAAAATGAAACAGCTTTCAGCCACCATTTTGACGATTTACAACCCCCATTGCGTTTGATAATTTACAAGTTACTTGCTAGAAGTGTATATAGCACTGATTAGTCTGAAACAACGATGCGAGAAATCGCTGAGAATCGCAATTAATTTGGTAATTTAAAACTCTAACTTTTTTATTGCTTTATTACGCAAGATTATTTAAATAAATTTTAGCTAACTGTATGCGATACTTTGTTAAAATCTAGAAGTAATCAATCAATTAAAACTTCTTTGAAAGTAATAAAAAAAGTAATAAATATTTACTACAATTAAATATTTACCAAAAAGGTGTTTCATACTTTCGTCAAACACGTCTTGTTTATAGCTTTACAATTCAAAGTTATGTATTTAAATGGACTATACATGTTATTATTCCTTTCGACAAGGTCACTTTATAATCCAGATCGAACACTCTTTAAGTAAGTGTTTCAGAAAATTTCACTTGTCAAATTTTTCTCTTTGCCTTCTCTTAATGAAAAACAATTTTGTTTCGGTTTTTTTATTAGAAAACTTGTTAGTATTTTCCTCAGCATCTCGAAACAGTCGCATATTTTACGTCATATTTTAATTAAAGTAGGATTTGTACCGGTTGGAAGGAATGCCAGGAAGACAATGAGCTAGACGGTGCTTAGTTTGAGTTTCCCAAGGGACACATTGTCCTTACACGGCCGATATACAGCCCACCGACCTTACCGACTGACTCGTAACTCACGACTTGCTCGCTCAATATCGATCACTGTAATGGATCGTATGACTTAAGAATAAACGTAGACGTAACGTATGCTTGTGTAAACAGACGACGAAGAGATTTATAACGTCGTAAATGGCACATAAACCCTAGGTGCTAATGGAGTTTCCAGATTTTGCGGTGGTCGATAAATATATGAGAAGTAATTAAAAAAAAATCTCAAATTTAAAATAAAAAAAGATTTATCTAAAATCGTGAATAATAAGCATATTGCTGTAGTAATTTAAACACAAAAATGTTGATCATTACTCACGCAATGAGAAAGGAAGTACACCGTTATCATAAATAAAGAAGGTAGTTGACTGTGATTTTATTAATTTGCCGCTTTATTCAAATAAAGCGAGCACTATTTTAGCAGCTGTCATCAATGTCAAATCTGTTGCTACTGTCACTTTTAAACTCAACGCTTTTCCTTCGAGATATTCCACGATTTGTAGCTATTTTGAACGTTTTTAGCTTTACAACAAATAAACTCATTTGTTTTATTCAATGCATATATGTAACCAAATTATACACTTACGTAATAATAAAAATATTTGTATAATTAGTTGCATACTCTTTAAATAATTTCTTTTAGTATCGTTTCACTAGTAAGTACATGAAGATGGCAAACTCTCACAGCTGCTTACGTCCTTACAATCATTTATGATAACTCCATAATAATTATTTCAATATTTTGGTGAATTACGTCCATTTTTTAATTCGAAATTTGGTGTTACGGGGAAGTGGACGACAAGGCAAAAACAAAAAAAAACTGTTTTATAAGGCCAACGTTTCGAATCCTTTATTGATTCTTCTTCAAGGCTTCTAATAAATGTCAGATTTGTTTGGCATGGTACCAATTTGTCTCGGCCAGTGGTCGCCGGAAAGTCCTTATAAAACAGTTTTTTTTTGTTTTTGCCTTGTCGTCCACTTCCCCGTAACACCAAATTTCGAATTATTTCAATATTTAGTAGTAATCAAATAACGAGCAATTTTAGATAAAATTTTGTATTGTACTTCTACAGACACTCAAAAATTAGCCACTCTGATCTTTGGGTGTCGTGGCTAAACCTTTTTTTTCCTAATTAGTGTATCACATTTTATACTCGTATAAAAACTATTTGTTTCAATAAACTAAGCAGTAGAAGTAGAGAACTACCAAGATTTATTGATTGCTGTCAATTCTAAATACTGAATGTCTTTAGCAAATCGATATTACCTTAATGAAATTAAAATTTTGTCAATACTTTTAAAACCTTTCAGTTTGTTACAACAATTCTTTGACTGCCGTTAGCATGATACTGTTATCATTTTCTTAAGAATGCCTTCCGATCCCACAACGTGTGTGAATTTATACCCTATTAAAATTTTAATTAACGCTGTTTATAGTCTCATAAACCGTGTAAAGTTTAACACCGACATTACTCGTTTTAATCAAACCGCTGTCTGACATTTCTAAACTCTCGAGAAACTTATATGTAAAAAAAATAATCATCGTCTATTGGTTAAATTAATTGATGATTCCCTTTTGACACTTTATACGCATATAGAGTTTTAAAAAACGGGCTCATGGTTGTGGAACGGTAGCTGTATAAAAAGCGGAACGCCTCCTTTGGGAGTTTTGTAGGTCCCCGCATTTGGGACTCGGCCTGTGGGACGTCGCCCTCGGATTCTGTATGCAAATAAATCATTGTCAGTTGTAAATCACTTCTGAAATATAGCTGTTTCTTTCTACGACTGCAGAGCTGTTTAGTCCCATATCAAAGTAATAAAGTCACACAACGAGAATTATAAAATTTTCAAGCGATTTTATATAGACAGAAACAGGTGACAAAGAAAAACGAAAGAAGACAACAACAGGTAAAACACCTTTCAAACGAAAATAAAAATTTCAGTCACAAACCAACACAACTAGCAGGGTTGCTAATCAAGAAAATTATAGTATCCCAGAAAACATTTAGAGACATTTAAATTAGGAGAAAGATATAAGAACATGCAGGGAAATATAAGCATCTCTTAGGCTTAAACAATTAAAAATAAAATATTGCCTTACAAATTTTGTTATACAATATTTAATTTTCTAGGGCTTTTTCTTTTAAATTTATTTGTAGCTAATAACTGATTCAATATTCACACTATAATTAATTTAATACACACTTAATTCAAGCACATCGAAAATTTTGCTCACTTTTTACTCTCGGTAACTGACTGAATACCCCGTTTCGGTCAATCTCCCTTTTTGTATTATCAAACGTCCTTGCTGGAAAGTGCCAGATGTTTCGTGTATTTCTAGATTTAATTGGTAATAATAACTAATCTTTCTAGATTGATCCATTAACGGACCTATTATTGATTTCAGAGAACTTCACGCCTCGATGCGCTTAAAGCGCGATATTTCTCTAATATTTTCTGAAGCTATTTTACACAAAACTTGTTCTGTTATTATTATTTTAAATTTCTTGTAACAATATTAAAAGTATTCATAGAAATTCATTAGTATTCAGAGCATTATTTAGCAGTTTCTACAAATTTTGGTAATTATATTATTCAATAATTTTTGTTGTTGTGCTTGTTATTTTTCGTAAGCAAAGAGTCAGAAAACATATTTCACGGTCAAATTTTAACTTGCTTGACACTTCCTATGAAACACACCCAAACTGCACTCCTTTATTCTCATCCTACATGCATTTCTGTGTATTCAAGCAGTGTTTATTCCTCCAGAGGCTCAAAGATAGAGTAACTTGTCCCAACTTTGATAGAGCTTAAAACTACAGACAAGACACAGTAATTTTAGTGTAAACCAGCTGCCAGATATAATCAAACTTTACTCCTTTAGAAACTTTACTCAAAAAATAGATTTTTCAATCTTACTTTGGCCACAATTAAATATTTGGACCCGAAGTTCTCTTTAGAAAAGTTTTCTATTCACGCCAACTGGTATTAGCGCAGACATTGAATGGTAATAGAATAATTACAAGCTTTCTTCCACTTTTATTAAAAAGACAGGTAGGGCAATTGAACAAAAGCCAAGGTTCTTACTTAGTGGTTACATCATTACATTCGTGCAGAAACAATTAGTAAATGACGTCCATATTCTGAAATAAAATTGGATTGCGTGCAGTGCGTGCCACGAAAGTGCAAGTTGGACGATTAAAGGGGAGAAGTTAGTTCTATTAAATATTTAGTGTTACTCTTAACTTACAACCGAAATGAAACATAAAGCTTGACATAAATCTAAATTTTGGTCATAGTATTGATTAGCTTTCTTATATAAGACCTGTCAATTTAAAAATTTTAAGGTTTCTGTTGGTAATATTTGAGGTTTCTAAATAATTTATGTGGCTGCTTAATTTTTGGTAACTTTTTTAGTGACTAAATGAGGTTACTATGAGTGACCATAAAGGTGGTAAACTCTCACAGCTGCCTAAGTCCTTAAAATCATTTATGATAACGCTGTATATTGTTTTAAAGCAGCAAATCATCAATTTACAAATTGTCAATATAGAAGGTAAGTAGAACTAAATTCACTGTTATTTTAGAAATGATTATAGAAAAAAGAATCTTAAGGTTAAAAAATGTAGAACACGAGAAATATAGGACTACACTTATCTGTTACTAATACTGATTTATTTATAAATTTCTGACATTTTTCCTTGTTATCATAGCTCGTCTAACACGAACGTTTCGATTTTTTTCTCTTTATTGTCATAAACAGACTTAATAATAAGACTACCATATGCTTCTGACTGATAAAAAACTTTGCTTGTTTTTAATCAACAAGTGCCACTTTGAAAGAATCCTCAGTTGAGCGAAAACCACAACTTGGTTAAAAAACTTTACAACACAGTTATAATATTGTGGCAGTATAGCCACACAAAGCAACATCATGTCCTGTGTATAAACTCACTAAACAAAACCTCGTTAAATTTTAATTTAGGTTTTCAGATTTTTAAATCGAGTTTTTGGCTCATTGCCTAATTAATCCGAGAAAATAAGTGAACGTATAAAACCCTTATTAGCAGTTAATCGTAAAATGCCACCACACAAAATTGGATTAAGATATCTGATGTTGGGTTTTAACGTTTCACACATTCGGCTATTACAAAAACATTGACCTATTTTAAATCGTAAAAGTTTCATAAACCGCACGTTAAATCATATGGAAGTAGCTGCAATTAAAACTGCATTATTAAAATTGTCAAGATTAGTAAAAGCATTAATTAGAACGAGTTCTGCGTTTAATTTCGTTGTAAAGTCTCATAATTGCGAATGAAGAATGGTGTTAAAATTCAATCGATAAGGGGAAAAAAGAATGACCGTATAATTAAAAACGACTATTGAGGAATTGCAGTTATACGGTTTTGAAGGAAATTGGATGCTTCCGGATTGTGACAGTAAAGAGTTGATAAAAAAACTACACAATTCAAAGTTCAATAATAGTTTAGAAATTTAATTAGTTCTATAAATATTAGGTAATGTGGTAGCGCCATCTCTAAACATTGCTGGTAAGTATGGAGAATTAGTGCATGTGTTGGATGCCATTTGCTATTTTATACCAAATCACTATCCAACACATTTCAACGCTATAGCATATCACCTTCATTTAACTTTCAGTCGTTTTATATAAACAATTAATTTGTTTATATCAAGTATAACATCAGAATACGCCGTACTAAAGATAAGACAACAACCTTAAGACAAGTCTACCATTTTCTGGTTGCTGTATTCAGCTTAAAAGCTTTGAATTTTCATTTTGGCTTTTTTTTATTTTGGTTTTTTAAATTTTTTTTATACATACAATTATTTCAAATAATTATATATTAATAATATTGTTAAGACCAATTTAAAATAACACTAAGAAAAAAAAGTTCGAGAAAATAGCTCCAGAAAAGACTAGAAAGATATCGCGCCGTAAACGTATCGACGCATGATATTCTACAAAATCATTAATAAGCGATATAAGCCAATAAGCCAAAATAATGCATCATCACTTCTAATTAAATAAGGATAAGTCACAAACCATTCTAAAAAAACATTCGATTATATAGGAAAAGAGACTGAACGGAGTCCGTCAGTCAGTTAGTGAGAACCCCACAAGCAAGCAACGTAAAATATTCTAGTGTAAATATCGAGTTAGTTATATTGTTGTTGTATTAGTGTACATAGCAAAATAAATAATTAGTTCTTAATCCAACCCTTTAAATCTAAAAAACCCGAGTTTTACAAACGTTGCACTATGTTACATAAAAGCCTTAGTTATACGAGTATAAACACAAAATATATGTATGCCTTAGCATGTAAATTATTGATTTTAGAAAAATAAACTAAAACAAATAGATAAGTATATAGAAATATATTTATACTCTATAAATCTATTTAATATAAATCTTCTTTTAAATTTTTAGAACAAATATGAGACTAAACCTAACTGAATTACATAGCTGAATCAAATATAGTTCAACGAAAGATAAGAAACCCTTCCAGTAAACAAAAGCATAAAATTTATTGCAGTTACTGCAAACCTCAAATAAACCATAAAACCACTCATAAAACTTGATTTATGAAGGTTCCCATTTCTCGGAACCATTAAAAGATGTAAGCAAATTTTGCCAAAGTCTTGTTAAATGTCCAGGTGTCTACCTTTATAAACCAGGTTTAATAGTGGTATTATGGTTAATTTGAGGTTTACGGTAACTGCAATAATTTTTATGCTTCTGTTGATTGGGAGGGTTTAAAATGTCAGCTCACTTATCTTTCGTTGAACTAGAAGATACCAGGTTTATTCATTTATATTGCGCATGCTCTTTGGCATTGTTGTCTCTTATAAGCTAGTATCAGAAACAACATATACAACACAACAGAGTCTTCCATACTAGTTCTTTTATAAGCATATTAATGCACGAAAAATTTTCCTTTCTGTAGAAAAAATTAAGCAATAAATGCAAATTATAAAAAATGTAAAGCAACAACTGCAATATAATAGTATAGTACAATTTTTTTAAGTTATCATACTTATTCCACAAAAAACTAAGTTCTACAAATGCGTTTTTTAATGTACTTTTTGAAATAATTTCAAATCAACATCAAAACAAATCTTGGACAAGAAATAGAAGTAAACATTCAAAAAACTTTCGAGTCAAAGCATTATCTATCAGACGTTTTTGCTACTAGCCTTAAATAGTACAAATTTTTTTAAAATAATTTTATAATTTATACAGCATTAGTCTTCTAAATTTAAGTTTCACGTTTTGATTAATTCCTCACAGGCGTCAATGAGTTTGTCAAATAATTCTAACCACATCTGTTAACACGTATCACAGCTCCCTACGCTTTAGTCTTTGTAGATTTTAACCAACAACAAATTACCACAAATAAATATAAAATATTTGTGAACTTTGTTAATTAAAAAAATAATTAAATCTTGTGGACACGGTTTAGGAAAGTTTTATCCGGTTTTACGCTGTATGTATGTCTATAAAATGGCTATTTTAGGTTATTGCAACGTATGATGCAGTTTATTAATAGCGAAAAGTTGTTGTACATAGTTTGAACTATAAAACTCAACATTTTAGAAAAACCAACTTTAAAAATTATTAACTAATGAAATAATTTCAAGTTGAGAGACTACCGGTAGTAGGTAGGTATAGTTAATTTTAATACTTTTCTATAGTACCAACCAATCACAGCTTTGATTTATTTACATTTCTCATAGAAACGAAGTTAATACTGGTGATATCTTCGCTGAGATAATTCTCAACTTGAAATTAGCCCCTAAATCTATTACTTTGGTAATCTTTAATTCCACATTTGCTCTAATTCAAAAATAGGCAAAACATAATTTAATTTTTTATTTATTTAATCAGTTTTTTAGTAAATAATTTAATATTTCACATTCAAACTGTTTTCTAAATAAAAAAACTAAATAAATTACAATTGTCGACCCGTTATTGACATTCACCATTTCTTCCCTTCTAAGAATTCTCATAAATATTTAAACGTTGCGACCAGTTTCAGTGCCAAGTTTCTTTAGTTTTAAAATTGTTTTCAGAAAACATGATTCCGAGTATCACAACCCTAACCATTCACCATTTCCAAAAACATTTCAAACGCAATTTCCCTCAATTCTAAACAATTGTCCTAAATTTTTTCTCAGTGTTTTCTAAACAAGAAAAACTAAACCAGCATCTCATCACACAGTTTTATATGTAATTAAAAAATAACTATTTTCATCTGCTGCAAATGCCTCTCTTCAAATCAAAAATGACATCGTCATCATCATCGTCATAATTAAGAAATCTTATATATTGTGTAGTTGCCTTTGTATGTTTAGTAAACAAAACAAACTTAATTAGCATCTTATAACTTCATTAAAAAAAAATATTTCAAAATGACCTTTTTCATTTTGCTACAGTTGTTTCAACTGAAATCAAAAACGTCATCATCATGTTCATCATTACCATCATCAATAAAAAAATCAATATACTCTCTGGTTGTCTTTGAATGTTTCGTAACTTTTGATGTCGTAGTGAAAATTCGGACTTGCCGAGTCGAAGTGAAACTTTGTCCGTTCACAAGGGTGAAGCTGAGCTTGTGCTCTGATCAATACGTGCTGGCGGAGGAACCCTCTGGCGTCTTATTAAAGCGGACGGAGCGAGGAGAGCGATGATGATCTCGCCACCACGCGCTAGATTGCTTGCCGACGGAATGGTGCTCGTTATTACCTCAATGGAAGTTTGTGCATTTTGCCCACTATCCCGATCTGGATTCGGCCAGACGAATCAATACGCAATTATAGGATCGTTTGGCATTCAAGAAGTCGAGGGGTGCACAGGTAAAGGCCGACTTCGAATATTCCACCAGCGATGTGCTGAATACAAAAGCGGGATTTGCATCAGTGATGGCCCAAAAGGAACCGCGATTTTAACAGGTTTATGATCGAAGCGAAGCATAAACAAACCAAATGGGCCCCAAAAACAATTTTTTTTATTAAAAACTAACTAAAAGAAGTAGAAGATAACAAAAATATTTTATTACTTAACTGTAGCTCTTCACTTCCACTTTGTTCTACCTTTTGCTTTATTTTCTCAGTTCTTAAGGGTGCACTGCTATATATTGAAATAATTACATCAAATTTTTATTGTAATTGAGCCAGTAACGTCCTCGCACTTGCTTATTTGTTCCATTGTAATTTTTGACTTCAAGATAACCAGGCAAGTCAACAATTTTTAAAATAACCAAAATGTTTTTCTTTGTATCTACTTCCGTTAAGTATTATTTACACCTGTTTAATGCATTTTGATCAAAAATAAACACCAATTATTATACTTGTATTTTTATCGTACTTTTTGTTGTTAGTTTAAGTGAACTTCCAATATTAAATTTGTTCAAATTAAATCTGTTAGGCTAATGAAACTGGTAGACTTCTCTCAAATTGCGCTGTCTTTATTAGTAGTTTTTAGATAAAAACTTAAAAAGGCTAATCATGATTTTGACCTAACCTAAACACACAAACATAAAACTTCCAATTTTCTAGGTAAATCCACAAGAAAACATTTGATGCTTGCTTTATTGCATACAAATCACACGTTTTCGACTTAAATTTTGAAGCAATTTCGTTAATTTTATATTCAGGCTAAATGCCATTTACTATTTTCGATGCTGCCAACCTTGAGAACTTGGTTCTTTTTGCTTGATTGCATTTATTGGTAAATTTTACCTGTAAATTAATTTTTTAAACCAAATTAAATTCATTTATAAATACTTTAATTTTAAAGTAACTCATAAACATAGATCTAATAATAAGACTGGATCGAGCCTCGCGTATAAATTGCCGAAGCGAGCTGCGGTGACAACATAGTATAAAAGCAAGAGAGATAGTATAATACACAGATTAAATGTGTGCGAGAGAGCAAATCACTTGCTGGTAGGCAAGATCGTTAAATTTTTTAAAATACAGGAAGAATAAGGCAAGAAAATATTTTTATTTTAATTCAGTAAACATATGACCGCCAGGCCTTTATTGTGCATGCATACAACACTCATACTTTACAAATTAATATTTAATTATTCTGAAATCATATTATCTAAAATTGTTTAAAACGCTTCTTATAAACAAAATTGTTTAGAAATATGCAAATTTTAGCGATTTTAACACTTGTTTAAATGCAAATACCACTTTTAACACGGTAAATACACCACTGTTAATGTTTTGCCTACCAATATGTTGTCACCATACTTCTTTGCCTACCCTCCCACCAGTCTTATTATTAACTCAATGCTCATAAACATTAAATTTACCTGTAGGTACATAAAACTGTCAATTTACAGCACCGGTATTGTAAATTGACATTTAACTGACAAATAATAATATGATTAACATTCACAAAACCAAAAATATGTTTACCGTGTCTTCACTAACAAAACATCAATTTACCTCAGTGCAAGTATTTTTTTTAATACACAAAAATTATTAGTTTATGTTATTTATAACTAAAGAAGTTAAATTTAGCGTTTTTCAGAAGTCAAATTATTATATTTAGAAAAAAATTACTTTGAGCGCATGTTTCTTTAAGTATTTAGAACTTTTACTGAAAAAAAAATTACTTCGAAGTGCCCACACAGAAAATTCACTTTCCCGAATACGTTAGGTAATAGTTATTTACATTAGAGTGTGGTAAAGTTATATTTTACAGCGCAACAATTTTGTTTGAGAAACGAGACCGTAAGGTGAGTTTCTCATTAGCTGGAACGCTGTAAAATGACTTCGCGCAAAATTTGTAAACCATTTTTTTTGTCCGAAATTTTTTTATTTTTAAAACAAAAAAAACAAAAATGATTTATTCGAATTAGCAATCATGTTTTTTTTTGCAAAGTTGACATATGGTTGACAGTTTAGCATAAACACTACATTGTAATTAACTTTATCGTCATATACTTAAATTATTTTTTAAACATCTTCTAAAGCTTAAAATTTACTGCAGTTTATGACGCACTTGTACGTAAAATGACAATTTCAGTTAAAGTTTACAATACGTCAAAGTCAACTTTACAACTTAGGAAGACAAAAATAACTTTTACTCTATTTTAATCTTTTTTTGTTATAAATCTCTTTAGTGTGTTGATTATATAAAAAAACCAATTAATCAATTAAAACTCAAAGTTAATGCTCACTTAAGTATGACAACATCGTTGTCGAAATTCCCATTGTGTTGATAAAAGTCTTTTGTAGGATTAAGTAGATTTTGCGGTTTTTCTATTTTATACTAGAGTAGCTGTGGTTAAATTTATGCTAAGTAATTCTAAAACAGCTTGTTCAGCAGCACAAAATGTCTTAAAAATTACGTGTAAATTACAAAATTTTTATTTTGTAAACGTTTTTACAAAATTAAAATTGACTACAACAACTACAAATATGCTGGTATAAAATTTAAGTTCTAATTCAATTAAAATGAGACAGTCAATTTCTCATCGAACCATTCATTCCAGCTTATTCTGATTTTTTGGAATTAATTTATTTAACAATGGAGATAAGCAAAGTTTTTTTTTTTTTTTATAAAATAACATAACAACGTTATAATATAACATAATAACGTTAACAACGTCACACAGCTTGTTTAATCCGATTACAAAAAGTAGGTGATAACAATGACAATGTTTTATTGGTTCGACTGTCTTTGCCATGCGTTGGCACCTAAATCTATTGTTAAAAAAAGACTTGCTGTTTAAAAACTTCATTATTTTCAGTACCTTTTTTTATAATAATTATAATACAATTTCAAACAAATAAAAGACTAATTGTATTATCTAAATTTTGAATGTATAGTCGTGGCAATTGAAAAATAAGACAACAAATTTGAGAAAATTTAAAAAATAGGGCATTTATATAAATAGCCACGTCTTTATTGTGAGTGCGATTAAAAAGCGTATTTTATGCCGCAGTTTACAAGCAAGTGCACAAAATCGAAATATTTTTTCTGTAAAAGGGCCTGATTTTTCAATGGCTACCACTGTACAATCAATTAAGACAATAAAAAAGGCTGTACAGATTTATTTAAACATTTAGATATCAAATGTTTTAGCACGAAAGTACAGAACTTTTGCTGTAAGAAGCGTAGCTAAGTAGTAATTACACAAAAATGCCACATTTGGTCAGTACTACACCGTCATCAAAAACTACTGATGTTGCTACTGTGTTGGCAGCATTGAACTGTCACTTGAAATTGTTTATTTTGGCTAAACTTCAAATCCAAATTTGACATTTCAAAAATTTATCATTAATTATTACTAAACTTTGTTAAAATTGTTTTCGAATTAGAATGACACTTTTATTGTAATGACGTAATTCAAAAGTGAAATTTATAATAAAATTAAAGATTGGCAGTACTTTCTAGACTCAACGTTTGTGCAATTTTAACAAACTAACCCAGAAATAGCAGATTTAGTATTTTTAAACGCCACTTCATAAAGATTGTAAAACATTTTTTAAATAAAAATAATGTTGCAAAAGCAAAATCTGGTTGACCCTTCACTCTTACTAAAAATATGTGAAGTAACTCTCATGGCAAACGTGCGTATAACAATGCAAGTGTAAACGACTCGCGACGTTGAAGAAAAAGAAACAAAATAAGTAAAGAACTTAAAAACTATTTGAATGTATATTTTTTAAATTTAGTTATGACGATTGCAACGTCCGCAAAGTACTACTGCCTAATTATTAACAAGTAACCGCATGCGGATATCGTGCCATTAGCCTTTATTACAAACCCACTCAGCATTCCGCTTTACGATCTCCCTTTCCTTTTGTCCAAAACACTAAACAACACAAGAACGAAAAGCACTTATATAAGACGAGTTTCCAGCAAACCTTGACTATTTCGAAATGTGCACACATCCTAATGAGGGAGGGAAATGCGGGATGTTCAAGAAACATTTCTCAATGTATGTATGTTGAACATTACATGTCTTCCTTAATTCGGTATTATGTTCGTATGTAGCAGGAAGCTTAGCTCTTAGTTCAGGACTAGACTTGCATAAGTTGTTGCATTCCCAAAGGAATTTCCGGTCTGCAGGACTAATTTCGTTAATTAGCCATTGAAACAAATTTGCAACACTCAATCAGTTTTACAAAAGTCTAGATGAGAATTAGGGAAAGAAATAAATGAGTTGAGATACTTAACGTTAGGAAATTAAGGAAGCAGAGACCTAAGATGGGACGAAAAGTGGTGCTTTGGTCGAGATAATATTTTTTTATACCGAAAGAATTGCCCAAATTAACTTTACTGAGCCATAATTTTGTTAAAAGAACTTTTTTAGAGAAGGATAATACCCGAAATTTCTGAATTACGATTTCAATTATCACTTATATGGTCAAAACTGCATTGCGTTTGATGTTTATGATTGATCATATAATTAATTATCGATTGTTAATTACTCAGGTCAATAGACCTTTGTTAGCGAACGCTTCTAACAGAATTAAATGTAGGTTAAGTACACACTAATGATTATTAAATCGTGCCTCCGTTTATTCATCTAGGACTCCAAATTAGCTTGTCAATATTTTATAAAAGCAAATTACTTTGTAAAAGAGGTAACAAAGTCATCAAATCCGATGGGGTTTTATCAAGTCGATATTAGGAAAGCGCGCAAGCTGTTCAAGAAAATCGTGCCAGGTATCGATTTTAATTAAATAACGTCGCAATTTTTATTTAAGGTGATTTTTCGACGAGTTTAGAAACAATTTTAGAACTTTATGTGTCTCTGATATCTACCGGTAACGTTTCGCTTTCACAAAAGTTGGACCGTCAGCAAATTCTCTGAATATTTCATCAGAGCGAGCCACAGATAGCGATTTAATTAAAGCAGCAAGGGGGCCACTAAGGAATCAAAGAATTCCCAGTTCTGCATACAGGTGCCGTCTTTGCTTGACAGCTTACAAATTGTGCCACTTGCTCATGTTTTAAACATACAGTGTGAATTATTTTTAAGTATTTAAGATTACTAGTCATAGTACAGACAGGAAAAAAAGAGAAAGAACAATGGGACTGAACTGAATGGGATGAGAAGGGCACTTGGTATTGAGACATCGTGACGTACACCACATGTTAGTTAAGTTTTTTATTAACTTCACCGTGATTAATTAATTATTGCAAAGAAGAGTATAAATAGTTTTGTTATTAAGAGTACAAATAAGAGTACAAATAAATAGTTTTGTTATTAAATTTTTAACAGTTGCATAAACCATTTGGTGTAGATGTCGCTTATCTTTCATCCTTTTTCTCGCTCAACTACTAAAAACCAGTCAAAATTTTTCAATGTTAAACCCTAACACCAAGTGTTTTTTGTTATTTGTTATTATACACTTATTTCTAAAATAGTATATTAAAAACCGTGTTTCGAAAAGTCAACTTTGTAGCACGAATTCAAGTGTGAATGAGTGCCACAATGACTTGAGAAACGAGTTCTTTATGCTATTTATTTCTACTATGCGCGTTTTACGTGACTTTTAAGTAAAAAGTTAATTACTTAATTTTTAGGGACTTTTGCGTTAACACGAAATAGTTGGTAATAAATGTCATAAAAGTGTCAAATGTTCTTTGAAGTTTTTTAAATTTGTCCAAAATTCTGTCCAAGTAACTTACAAATAGTTCGTTTCTAAATATCGATCGGTTATTGATTGAATACTTCAATTGGTATTAACGCAATAAGGAAAATCGCCAAAAACATTGTAACATTATTTTTAAATTACCAAATTAATTGCGATTCTCAGCGATTCCCTTCATCGTTATTTCAGACCAAACAGTGCTATATACTGATCTAGCAAATAACTTGTAAATTATCAAACGCGATGGGGGTTGTAAATCATCAAAATAGTGGCTAAAATCTGTTTCATTTTAAAGCTGTCCTAACTTCAAAAAGAAAGTTGAAGTTACCTCATTGTAACCGCCGCTCGTCCACCCCATTTTCGAATATTTTATAGATTAATTGCTACACACACACACACACACACACTAAAACACTTTGGAGAAGAATACTGGTTATCAGGTGCAACAAAATTTATTCGAATAAAATTATTATAATCTCAACGCTGACATAAACGCTAAAACATCACAAATGACGTTTCGTTGCAGCCAAAGCGTGTTACCAACCCAAAAAATTGCACTAGTACTTTACGTACGCACTCTCAGTGTCATTATTACTCAATGTTTGAGTAAAAATTTTTTAACTTTTTTGTACAGTTAGAGTAAAACACAGTGCAGATGTCAAAAATCAGTTTTTACCTAAATATCAGAAAAAAAAGACGTGTGTTTTTTAAATAATACGTTTTTTAATACAATACTTTTCAAACCTAAAATATAAATAATTTTTTTCATTATTTTCCAAAAATTATCAATACACAATTTGTCGAAAAACAGTTCCATAACAATCGGCAATGAAGCTGTTTTCAACACGATGAGGAAACTCCACTCAAAATTATTCAGCTTCCTTGTAAAACTAAAGCAAGTTTTTCATAATTTAATTGTTAAAAACGCGAAAATTTACCCTAAAATTGTTAAAAACATTCTTTAAAAATAAGAATAAAAAAAGAAAAATAAAAAACGGCATTTGTAGTTTAATTTGACTTAGCAATGTTTTGAAATAGATTGAAATAGCACCTTAAAAAGTAGTTGGATAAATTTGTCAAAAAAATAAATACAAAACGATTATTTTTTTAGAAATTAAACCAACTCTAGAGTTTTTTTTTAAACTGTCATTATATAAAGCAAAAGATAAGAGAAATAGCGTTATATAATAGACGGAAACCTAAAACCTAAAGAATCTTCAGTTTCTTTGTAAAATTGAAAAAGCATAAGTGCCTATTCTGTCAAAAAAAGCATATTTAGTAACAAAGCAATGTAAAGCGTTATTACTCACCCCCGAGCTGTTCTATTGCTATTGCTATCTCATCTAGTATCAATTTTTAAATAAAAATATGACCATCGGTGCCCATAAAATGGTGGAACAAATTGAAAATTGGATAATGTCAGAAATTATCAAATTATCCAAAGCAAAAACTATTCTTGACCACCATTTTGAGTGCTATCTCACTGCTATAAAGTACTACCTATTTGTACTAACTTTCTACTGGGATTATAAAAAGAAGACAATTTTAATAAAAATTGACGAATTCTGATTTATTTATTAAACAAAAAATATTGGTACAGCAACATTTCTTTTAAATGGCTTTTTTTGAAAAAAAAATAAGAATAAATTTTACAAAAAAAAGTGTTGTTATAATTATTTAAAAAATTGAAACAAACAAAAATTTTCTAAACATAGACTCAGGTAGCATTTTCAGAATTATTTAATGCCTATTTAATCTGGTTCACCCGGTATATAGTTGTTACGCATTGAAATCTTACGTATTTTTGATAGTATTGCAATTGTTAAAAATTATAACAAATTGATTACAATAATTTAGTATTATCTCAATAATTTAAAAATATTTTTGATTTTCAAAAACTATAACAAAAATAAAAATGTTGTCTTGCAGACATTTAGTATACAAAATTTAATTATTTATAAGTTTGTTATTATTATTACCTACTAATTTTTTAATGCAGTTACAATTTGTTATTATTTTTTATTTATTATACCAACCTAGGACCCAACTTGGTCAAATATTTTGAATTCCCAACCATCGTGCTAAAAAAATTTAGATCCCCCTACACCCATTTTCTAAATGAAGACCAGTGACAACGTTGCTTAACTCCACGAATTAAATATAACCTACTAAGCAGCTACCTACTACTTTATTACAATTTCATGTAATGATACCAGAAAAAAACTCTAAATTCCGTATCTTATGTGTCAATTAACAATAACCCAAAACAAACAGAACTGCTAAAACTTCTATTCATTTTTTCAGGTTTTTAACGTTTTTACTAATGATATTTTTAAACGACTGAAACATCTGTCTGCTTTCGCGTGTTCTCTGCGTTTCTTTTTAGTCTTTGAAAAATTTTTCAGATCACGCGTCGCGTTATTGTTATTCATTAGTCCGTCGGTTTCAACAATGGTAGCTCGCAATTTTCGTTTGAAAGAAGAGAGAGAGTGAGAGAAAGATGGGTCGTTTAGAATCGAAGAGACACGAACCCGAAGGCGTTTCATCTTGAACCTGCCAGATTTTCCTCCCCACAAAAGCGTCCATATTGCAGCGGTCATTTCTCAATTTCACCAAAATCCATTAATTAGATGGACGCGTTACAAATAGACCTTAGAGATCTCAAAAAAAACCTCTTCGATAAAGTCTTTGTTTACATCCGGAGCTCAGTTAGACGGTTCGGTGCCTTTTAAACACACCACCTATGTTTCTCCACTCTATCTGTATTCCACAGACGTAGTATTGTATTACAGTCAATCAATATCAGCTCGAGCTTTTGTCATCCGAAGCTTTTTGTCTCGCTGCCAACTTGCATTAAATAGACTCCGGATTTAATAACGCTATATTTAAACTAGTGTATACCATTTCAAAAATACAAATTTTCCACTTGCCGACGATGTGTGTGTGTATTTTTATATTTTTTTAATTAGTCGGACGAACAGTGGAAAGCCTGGCCAGTAAATAAAAGTGCTGAAAATGGAAAACAATGGATAGTAAAAAATAATAAAAACCGGGCCGAGTATTATCCAGCCATCAGTTGCAGGCGTGCTTCGACCGGACTGCCCTGAAACAAACTCCTCTGATATGAACACAATGCCAATAACATCGGACCCTCACTTTTAATGGAATATATGGAAATAACGCGCGACGAAATGATGCTTCACCGGGAATTGTTACTGCACAACCACTCTTTATTCAAATTACAACAAATTTCAATCAATCAACAAAAATTAATTTTTGTCCTGCAAAGCTTTAGATCGATTATCATTCTGAGAAGATTGGTTTTAAAGAAAAAAGACATTTCGAAGTTTTGACAGTGTTTTCATACAAGGTAATAAGATTCTTAAGTGTGTTTATTAAACAACACACTGTAACCAATTTGAAACTGTTTTTAGATTAAGCAAAAAATATTTCGCAGAGTAAACTTAGACATGAAAAATCGTTTCAAATACGTCTGTTTCACGCCACGCAAACATAATAATGGAAAACCTCCAATAATATAAAGTAATAGTGACCACTTTATAATTTACGTAAAAACAGAAATGATTGTATAATTGGTTTAAATAATTTCTTTTAATACCTTTACAATAGTACATAAAGATGAGAAACTCTCACAGCTGCCTACGTCTTTATAATCATTGAAGATAACTCTGTACACTAATTCCCATAACACCTGTTTCATCAGTAAACAGTAAAAGTGCTACAAACATTTGTAAAAATTGATAAAACAATTTGTGTACAAACAGTTTTTTTTTGTGATAAGTAAACAAAATTGTTCAAGTTTTTTGAAAAGCTATAAAAAGTGAAGTTCTATTATTTAACTAAAACTGTCGGCATTTTTACATAAAACTTTACAATATTATTTAAATAATTATTTTGTTACACCAGAACCTTACTAACTACATAATGTCAAAATTTATGTTGAGATAAAACTCTTAAATTTTGCAATAGAAAAATTATTTACTAGGCCATTGTAAATAATCGTTGCAAGTAGAAAAAGACCAAAATGATGATACCTCATTGTCATCATTAGCTGCTTTATACTACTCGTATTTTTTTTATTCACAAGTCTAGTAGTAGTAATATCATATGATCAGGAAAATTTATCCTCTAGAAAGCTATAATTTTGTTTCTTTCCAAATAATTTACATAGACAAAAAGCATTTCACAGTCTTTTAAAAGATAAATTTCTTTGATCACCTTGTATCTACCCTATACTACCACCCCAAACTTAAAAACAACACCAGAAAAATAGATGATAGACTTAGAATTGTCACAGTAAAACCGAAACTTTGTATAAAGAGCAGATAGCAATAATAATAAACATTAGCACCTACTATCAAACAAATTTTTATGTCAAAGCTTTCTTAACCAAATGTTTTTGCTACCAGTTTTAAATAGTTTTTTTGAACTGCAAAATTTTATAAAATATTGCGTTCTCCAGCATTTTTCCAAATTTAAGAATTGCTTTTTTATCAATGCCACAAAAGTCAAATTATGTATTGTATTATTTAAATATATATAGCGTATCCGGAAAATCATCTACAAGCATTGCACAACCATAAAGACAGATACCTTGTAGAACCTAAAAAAATGTTAAAAAAACTATCTTTAGTTTCTAAAAAACTCAAAAAACTGACGCAAATTTTGTTTATAAGAGCTGAATATACTCGGTTAAAAAATTTATAAAATTAAAGTCTTTTAGGGCTTTAATTTTTTAATAAGTTTATAGCCACACTAATACTAGCACCATGCTTAGCACGTACTGGGCCTAGCCTAGCATTGACCAAATCAGTTTTTACCTCGCTTTATTATATATATCACCATATATCATTCTGAAAACTTCTATAATTTTCTTTAGGTTTACTAATAAACCTTTGATACATGTCTAAACTATTTTTGTACATGACATTGTCCAGATAAGCTAATTTTGCAATAGTTTTTTTTTAAATCAAGTACTAGTAAGTCAGAATGCCTTAATAATTTTTTTTTGGTTATATATTTCAATGCCTGTTTAATCTTCGATTAAACAAATTTTTTCCTTATTAATTCTTATAAATTCTAAACGAATGTTGCCTTATTTGTCAGCGCTTTTAGTTACACATCCTCATTGTTTCGTAATAAATATTATGCCTTAGTAATCAATTAACCGTAGAGCAATGACTTACTTAGCTTGCATTTAATAACTTCCATTTGTTGCAGCGACTCTATAAATGTTTAGAAATTAAATTAAATTCTCTTTGTTTAGAAATTACTTTTAAGGTTATTCTGGTTTAGAACCACTGTAAATAATTTATATATTGTTAAGTTTTTGAATGAATAAATCAGTATAGAGCGAACCCCCAAGTTTTATTACTCCTGCAGCATCGACCATGGTCCTTCGAGCCGGATCCTGTATTGTTCTCGATTTCGATTCTTTTTCGACTGTTTCTGTCGGGAGTAAAATTAGTTTGTGAATTGATCTGTCCATTGTTGTTCCACCTGCTTTTTTGAGCGTAACCACTCGTATTATGTCATCTGAATCTTGATGAACTTAAAGACCAATTGCTGGCACTGTTGTCTTCTTTCAAAATTATCATGTCACCTTCCTTAATATTTTTACGTTGAAATTTCCACTTATATCTTTGCTGAAGCTGGTGCAAATTATAAATTTAGCTTTTACAAATATTTATACAATGTTTGATAACTATTTTAGGGATATTTAAGCTGTTTTTGTAAGCACGGTTCAGAAAAGTTTAATCAACTCCTTCTTGCAACAATTTAATCACAAAATGTTTTAATAGAATATTAAAGTTATTATGTTTTTTTTATTATGATTGCATAATTGACAACTGATTTACCTTTCTTTTATTTATTTTAAATCTCAGAAACACTTTAATGCAAGAAAAAACAAATAAATGTTTCCTCACACATTGTAGTTTTATTTTACTCTTAAATATCGCCGCCATTTTGTCAAACACAACGTAAAGCTCTTTAAAAAAAAACTATTAAATGAGTTGCGGAATTTTCAGTTTTATGCGAAAAGTATTGCTATTTTGAGACAATACAACAGTTAACATATAGAAAGTAGCTAAGAGGATAGTATAGATAAACGAAAATTTTCTTGAAAAATGACACTGTCTGTGAAAACGTCAAGTAAACATATATTACTGTTTTTTTTTTGTTGAAATAATGGAATAGTCCTCTATCAGATTTTTATTATTAAAATGCTACATGTTTCGACACACTAAATTGTGGTCATCTTCAAACCTATAAAAAACCGTAAATAGTTTGTAAGCATAATTTTATATTTACAGGATTAGAAGTTACATTAGAAGAACACCATGTTTGTGAGGTATTTTGAAATTTGAACTTAAGTTTAGACCAGAAGAAGGCTACTGTCAACACAGAATAATAAAATAAACAAATCAAATATTTTAAAATATAACATGTCATACTAAATTTTAAATAAAATAAAGTACAATATAAAATTAATAACAATACATGATATAACAGTTTAAAAATAATAGTAAATAATTTTGTCGTGTGTAGAACATTGTATTTTTACAAATAATATTTATTTCAGTAAAAAAATAAATAAAAACGTGTTGAAACAAAACTTGTAAGAACTGACAGGTTTTTGCTTTCTTAGCCACTTTGTAACTTGACATTTCTCAAAAAAGTCGCAAAATTAAAACAAAATTTGTAGTCCTACTATCTTAATAAATAGAATTTTTAGCTACTTATTCTACACCCAGAATTCTTATTCATTACAAGTTTAGTTACAGTGTGTTTTGCTTAGAAATAAAAATATATAGTACGTAAAAACACTGGCGGTTTATGTTTAGTGAAAATAATAGTTTTTTTAGTAAAAAAATAAAATAAAAACGTGTTAAAACGAAATTTGTAACAGCTGATAACTACAACCTAGGCTTTTACTTTTTTAACCATTTTGTAAAATAGCATTTCAAAACAATAACAACTTGATAACACCGAATTAACTACATACATTTATTGATCTAAGCAAGATGTGAATAAATTTTTGCTACTTATTCCACACCCAAGATTCTTATTCACTACAAATCTAGATGTAGTGTGGTTTGCTTAGAGATAAAAAAATAGAGTACAGAAGAGCACTGGTAGTTTGTAAAAGTTATTACTGTAGTTAAATCTGCCGTACAAAAAAATCGTTAAAAAAAGACCTTCGGCTCATCAAAATTGCTTGTTTACTTCTTGGAGTACTTAAATTCTTGATTATTGCTTTGATTTTGAATATTTGAGGACTCTGGTTCTTATTGAAAAATCTAAACTTGCCGTCACAGTACAGTATAAAATAGTATAACAGCAAAAATCTGGTGAGAGCCATTACTGTTTTAAAACCTAAAATAAGACGCTAAAAAGACAATTTAAGTTGCATTTGAAAGTAATTGAGGCATTTATTCGAATGTTATAAAATATTAAAAAAACTCTTAAAACACCTACACCCACTAAAAATTGTGCCTATCATTTTATTATAGCTGTTGTAGTAGCTTTATAACAGCTACTGCGCTGCAGATTTACATAGAAAACATGAGTTTTCTTTTTAACTCCATAGACTAAAGCGATCAGTGTGTGCATTGTGTTAACAGAATGACTCTGAGAATGATATATTTTATTATTTTATATTAATTGTAATGCAAAACACTAATAGAAATAATTGCTAAGCCAGCTTTAAGCTCTTTGATAGATTTAGTTATTCCCGTCTCCCTACTTATACAAAGCAAACAAAAATTGTAAAAACCCTTAGTTTGAAGCCAAAATTTTTGCAATTTTTGGCCAAGATGGCCTAGAATCTTCATCTTGTTTGTTAAATAAAAAATTTTTTAGAGTTTTGATGAAAATGTCAAGAAAATTCCGCGTGTAATAAATCCGCTGAAAGTTTTTTCGCGAGTGGAATCAATTTAAAATTTGGCACCGTTCTGGCCACATACTAGTTGATTCGCATTACCCGTCTTGGAAATTAGACTTTCCATCATAAATGCAATGCCGAAAGTGTGAAATAAATTCGGCGTAACTTTTTGGCGGTCGGCTAAAATCCCCATTCCACTTCTCTTCGACTCGCCAAAGAAAAACGACAATAGCCCGGATCTCTGTCCAACCGACAAAATATTTGGCAACTCTTATCAAAATGTCGTATATAATTACATTTTACCGTCATACTAGAATTTATTTGGTTGGGGGAGCTTAAGCTTTGTCTGCTTATAAATGATGACTGTTCGTATTAATGTTTCCACCCTTGTGGGCATCTGCGTGCCCTCGACTAGAATTATTCCAGATTGTAAATTATAATAAACGAACGTTTTATCAACCAGAATGGGAAAATTTAACACTCACCGCAAAACTTACTATTGTAAACTATAATTTACTACGAGAGCACTAAAAATGTTTCGTGACGCTCTCGAAGGGATGAGGATATATCATGCCGAAGAACTGTTCTTCCGGGAAATTACGCGAAAAATGCCTCAGTTATCGTGGAAGAACGAATGAAACGAAACATTATTCTAAACACGACAAATGATTCTGCCCCATTTTCAACAAACGCCATTTTTTAACACACAAAACTATTTATTTTATCTACTTTCAGATTTTAATAAGTGATTTTATTTAAGTGTACTTTATCAACATTTATTAAAATAAAAATCAATAAAATTGGCAGAGAAATAGAAAACTTAGCGTCACCAGCAATCGTTCATCAGACCACAACTGCCACAAAAAAACGCGTCGCGTCCTAGAGTATTTCTGCTACTAAAATAATAATAAACATGACACATTTGTAAGTAGACTAGTTCCCTATAGTAGTACACTATATTAATATTACTAATACAATAAACTCTTTATAAGTTTACTTTGATATATGTATAAGAAGAGCTCTACTACTCTTCCTTATTTTAAAGTGCAGTCTCTAGCGCCTAAATTATTAGAGATAAAAACACAGTCTTGTATAATACCATTCACTTCTCTACGATTTTTCTCTATAGCAATTTTTGTATGTTTGACCGTTTGTGCAGCATGTTTAAATAACAACAGTGCTGCACAAATTTTAAACCGTGGATGACTATGTCACGAGTCTTAGCGAGTCATAATAGCCATTCATAAATGGTCGCTGAGTAATGTAATATAGTATAACATGAAACATTAAATAAAATGTGTTCATACAAAAAAAAATTCATATACCTGCCCCACATATCCATGTCAAAGGTCAGTGCCAGTCCAGAATTTAAGCTCTTCTATTATTCAAACGTAGCTTCCAACAACGATTGACATTAATCACTTAAACTCATCGTAAATTACATTGCATGCTCCGAAAAGCTAAATTTAAGCCACATTTATTTGCCAGAAAAGCGACTAATCACCTTCCGGTAAAACCTCAACAATACAATTTCTTCTTGAAAAATATTTTAATCGTGTCAGAGAACATTTTTCCTAGCACGTCTTATAAATTATTAACCAATCTTGCATTTGACTTGTTTAAATTCAAGACAGTTTCGATTTTGATTCCTACTAAATTATTAATAATAATCGGACGTTTTCGTTTTACGAAATCAAGGCGTTTTGAAAGCTTCTTTATTGCATTGGAGTCGGGAACAATCAAATTTTTGGCACGTGTAGAGGCACTGAGGAATAACTGACCTATCTAAGCAGAATACAATTCTATTCTTACAATTTTTTAGATATTTCAAATCACAATAAACTTGTTATTTAACGAAAAAAGAAACAGCTAGATGAGTATGATGTTCTCAAAAGCATTCCAAACTACTCCAAAACACTCTAAAAATTGTTTTTAAATAAACAAACGTTATTAAAGCCACTGTAAGCCAAAGATAAAAATAATTACGTCACAAGATAGGTAGATTAAACTAAAATACAAAAGTATTATTACAAATTTTATGTTAAGAATTACAATTTGTTTATTTTATTAAAACAAATATCACATTCAGGGTAACCACAGTTGCTATTTCCGATATTTTGTACTAAAAAATACCAAATAAATTTTAAAAAGTCAATAAAAAAACACTTTTTAGAAAATCTTGTAAAAAAATTGAGTCTTAAAGAGGTTTTACGTATGCTAAGTAAAGTGATACATTTTTTGTAGTGTATATCGTGTGTTCAAATAAAAATCATCAAGTTATCTTTAGGTAAACCATTCTTTTTGAAGCATTTCTAAAATTAGCTCCACCCAAAAAAAAAAAAAATTTGATTGTCAACAACTACCAAAAGTTGTTTTATTCCAAACCCGAATAAACAGAGATAACCAAGAATTCTTGAAAAAACTGGTTCTAGTTTTTAATTGATAAAAATTTGAATCTTGAAGATAATAATTACAAGGAACAACGCTAACAAATCTCACACTTAACAATTGTTAAAACTTTTAGATTAGGTAATTATAACATCCTGTTGTCGCTCTATCTTCTTCTAACACAATTCTAGAGGTTTAAAGTCGTTCTATAGCCTGCGAGTGGCGCAATTGACAAAATTTACCACCTGATAGGTGAAAGTTTCGAATTATGTCTTTAAACGACATTGTTATTATTATTATAAACAATTTTCCCTCGTAAAATAAATTTATATAGATTTCCACTATATTTTTGTGCAGCTATAGTTACAACAGAAACCAAAATAAAACTAACTGACCTAGATCTATCCCAGTTTATTTAGTTTACTTGTAAGTAGACTAAAAAGTGTATTTGACCACTCGTTATCTTTAAATTCTACTCATTTCAAAAACAAACACTAAAATTCTGATTTATAAAAAATATGATATATAACATTTCGTTTAAAATTTTGTCTATTAATACAATACTGTTACAAATTCAAAATAACAATAATAAAAGAAAGAAAGTTTCGCGTATATAATTTAGGAAAATATCAAAAGTATATTGCACCGTTATTACATGACATACAGCTTTAGTCAAATTTCTCAATTTTGAGATGACTGATATACAATTTGCATTAATTTAATTTACTAATGGTCTTATGACTACTGCAAGCAGACCTAAGTGAAAACTAAACAAACAATAAAAAAACAAAATATCAAAGAAAAATGACCTAACCCGACCTAACTTTAAAAAAATCAGTGAAAAAAGTAACGTAAATATAAATTTTTATTAAGCGGTTTTTTCTGATTTGAGCAGTGTTGTTACTCAAAAATTGTGTCAAAATTCCCATTGAAGTTGCTCTAATTTAATTTATTTTTGCTCTTGCATTACGTTACAAGCAGACCTAAATAGAAACTAAATGAACAATAATAAAAATAACGACAAAATAAACGAAATATTAAAGCAAAATGGCCTAACCCTACCTAGCTTAACAGAAGAGAAAAGATTAGTGAAAAAAATAAGATAAATTCAGGTGTCTCAAAATTAGCAGACCAACAAAATGGTAGAGAGACAACTTTTTAAAGAACTTCAAAAGAAGAACTAAAAAATCTAACTCTTTTAATTTTAAAAATACAAAATCCCAAATATACATTTCTAGCTACTGTCTCAAACTTTTACATCTAAAAAAATCTAAACAATAAAATAGTTGCATTAAAAGACTTAAATTTTTATCTTTTAAGTCCCTTTGCAGCATTTAGTTAATAACAGTTTTAGAAATAGTTTTGTTTTAATTCTGATTAAAAAACTCTCTCATTAAATAAATTCTTTTCAAGATAATTTCATAATCTCAAGATCAAACTGCTGGGTGTTAATTGTTTTTATTTTATTTTATTTTATTTAACAAACAAAAATATTATACTTTTGTTCAAGTTTGTGTTTGTTTCTAATGCTTCATTACACATTTTATATTTACAAATATTAGATATATCTAAGCGTACTAACCTGGTGATAAAGATCTATCTTGCTTTTTTTGGCATTCTATAAATAGTATCATAGAATTTCTCAATGTTTTGTAACTTTTAATAAATACTGATCTGTACTTAATATAAAAAAATCACTACAAGCTTCACTTTCTTCACTCAATTAAAAACGCTAATAAAAAAAAGTATTTTTTTTAGTCTCGTCAGGGTCAGATAGCACAGACAAAATTTGAGTACTTTGCTAAAAGATTCTGCAAAAAGAATAATATTGATTTTTAAAAGACTTTGACCGGTGTACCAATAAAAAAGGTGGAGCTTTTTAACAATGTGCTTGTCAAAAATAAGAGACACCCTTTTTCATAACCTGTACTGCATGGAATTGACTTTTACTGCATTTATAAATAAGGTTCTTACTTAGCTGATGTTAAGGGTTAGATCTTGAATCCTTCTAAGATAACATCCGTAAAACTGTTGACCTCATACCAACTGAATTAGAAAACAATCTAATTTATAAGTGCGTCAAAATGCAATATAGTTTCTGTTTACCCAAAAAAATGTTTTGTACTTTTCTAAAACACACCTTAAAAAACTCCACCCCTTTTATTGCTTTACCAGTCAAAGATATTTAAATGAACTTTAGAAAATTTGTTATCAACAGAATCATGTGAGATTTCTGAGGCATTTTTAAAAAAAGTTCAAAAAGAAAAAATATGTATTAAAAAATTAATATATAACATGATTTTTTTATTTGCTTCCGCCCGAGATTTTAAAAATAGGCAACACATTATACAAGCAATAAGCAATTTTAATAATAAGCAACTTCAAATAAACTGACTCTGGAAGCTCTGTCAACAAAGGTATCGTCAACAATGTTGACATTAATTCACAAACCTCTGTCTTAATTTTAAAATTATATTTAAAAATCTAGCAAAGTATAATGTGTCGCCTATTTTTGGAGTTTCATGCAGGAACAAATAAGAAAATCACCCTGTATATACTAAATTTTACAAAATTATTGATTGTTTAATTTGAAGCATAAATAATAAAATATCGAATTTCTTGAAAAAGTTCTTTTTTGAAGCAAACAGAAAAAAAATTATAATTCGATAAGGAAAAGATTTTACAAAAAACAATTTGGCACGTAAGTACGTTAAAAAATTCGATAAAAAAATAAGTAATTTTGTGAAATACTAAGTATAGATTGCTGTCTCTAGAGCATGTAGATGCTTCACAATTAGCTAAATTAAGTAACTACCTAGAAGTAGTTTTTGTTTTGGTAAAAATTGATTTTAGTGAAAGATGTCAGAACAGAAGTAGAAGTAGATAAGAAAGAAAAAGTGTTTATTAGTAAAGAGAAAGTTTCAATGTTAGTAATAAAACAACAGAAGCCAATTCCTTTCCATTTTTATTAAAGTTTTTTTTTGGAAAAGTTTAATACCGCTCCTTATAAATAATTCACGTCTGTCGAATTCAGTTCGTCTAGACAGTTTCGATTTAGATTCTTGTGAAATAATAGATGTAGAATGTAACTTGATAGCATGAAACAATCAAGTATTTGGCACGTGTCTTTCCGGCAAGAGCTAACTGACCTATCCAATCTGCGTACAACCTGTTCAGTCGAAGTGTAGTTTACCCTCCACTGAGTGAGTGTCTTCGTTCACTTATTATCACTATCACTATCACCGTCCACTTCCTCTTACCTGTTTGAGTCTTTGTGGCCGAGCAGGCCTCGGGCTTTCGGCCAAACTAGTGTCGAGCTTCCTGCTCCAGCCGACTCAGACAGCATCGATCGAGCCTAGAACTCGTCCTGGTTGATTTCTGATGAGACACATGAGAGTCCTCGAGATCCGGATCACGTGTCCGGAGGTCTTTAGGCACTAGGTTGTGGTAAGTGCGCGCGTGCGGTCGCGGGTCAGTTAGGTCACTCTTCACCGCCTCATGCCAACACACTGACGTCAGATGTGAGCGTCTACTATCGAGCACGGGCGGCGAACTTCGGCCACGAGGGTGCTTACCACCGCGACGCAAGCGCTCCACGCAAGCGCAACATTGGGAGCTTTTGATGGAACACGGGGATGCCAGCGCACCTGCTTCAGGGAGACTTCATAAATCAACCTTGCAGACGGTGAATTGGGTGCGGGGATTTCCACGGCTAAGGGATTCGCGACATTGGGATTTTTCAGGTGTTCAACAACCTGACGGAAGGGTAATTAGGAAATGTTAGAGGGTTGATTAATTTTACAAAGGAATGTTAATACAGCAACTAGTTGATGCGAACTATTCATAGATGACTTGCTTAAATCTCGAAAATTGGTCAAAAAGCTACGACAATTATTAATTACGCTAATAACAAAATAGAAATTTATAATTTTACTCTTCATGTCAGTCAGAAAACAAAAATTTGTGTATTGGTCTAATGTTTTAACAACAGCAAAGACAGTGATAAAAAAATTGTCACGACATTATGGTTAAATTATTCAATGGGAAAGTTCAAGAGAAGAACAACACAAATTATTCTATTTTAGCAAGAAAAATATTTATTGATTATTATTATTGATGATAGAATGACAATATAGATATTGACAATATAGAATAATAAAAAAAGGGACAAGCAACCAAAGAACAACTTAAAGAAAAGAACAAAAAAACAAAAGAATGGTATGATGAAGATTGTTGACTTCAAGAATAGAAGAGAAAAACACATCAAGAAAAAAGATGCTAGAAAAAAATACGCAAAACAACCAGAAAGAACATAAAAAACTCAAAGAATAGAATACAAAAAAATTTCCAGAAAGAAGAAACGAGAGCACAACGCTAAAAGAATAAAAGATATAGAAGAGAATTACAAAAGGAACGAGATAAGAAACTTCTTTCAAGCATGCAAGAAAATTAAACAAGAATTTCAACCTAAAACCATATTTTGTCGAGATAAACATGGCCAATTAGTGGCAACCAAACAAGAAGTAACAGAACGGTGAGCTGAATATTTTGAAAAAGTCTTTAATAAATCGTTGACCAAAAGAAAAACAGTTGAAACAAAAGAGAACAATAGAAACAGTCAAGATAAAAAAGAAGAAAAACTCCCCACATATGATAAAGTTAAAAATATTATATAAAAACAGAAAAACAACAAGGAGAAAACAACATATAAAAAAATGATAAAGTACGGAGGAGAAACAATGACGAAGATGATATATAATTTAACTAAAAATGTATGAATAAAAGAACAAATGCCGCAAGCATGGAGAACAGCAATATTGTATCCAATACATAAAAAAAGACAAGACAAAATGTAAAAATTATGGAGGAATAGCTTTAATAAACACCGTGTATAAGACAACAGAACTGAATAACAAATTGAAAAAACATATGGAAAAATTAGGAGGAGAATACCAGTGTGATCTTAGAAAAAGAAGATCAGAAACATTGGAGAAAATCACAAGAATCGGGGAAAACTGGCAAGAAAGTTCGAAGTGTTTGATGGCTTAAGACAAAGAAATTCGTTTTTTTTGACCTTGTTTATAATTGCTTTAAAAAAATATTATGTCAAAACAATATAATATAGACAGGGACTACTTTTCTATTAACAACACCAATGCTTGGCGTTTGCAGACGACGTAACACTTATAACAAGAAGCAAAGAAGAGCTATCAAGAGTAAAAAGAACGTTGATTATACACGCGGAATAAATGGGACTGAAAGTAAATGAAGAAAAAATTACTTTTACGATATGGGAAGATGAAGTATTTAAAGTAGTGCTATATATATATTAGGGTGGCCCAAAAAAAAAAAACGATTATATTTTTTTTAACTTCCGACACTGAAATATTGGTTCTTTGGCACTTTTAAAAAATGCTTATTCAAGATGAGCTCTTAATTTTAATAGGAAAGACTCTCTCATCGCAGTTTTCCATTTTCTTTTTAGTTCCATATGGTAAAATCAATATCTCATCACTACTTGATCGTGCAGAAAAAGTTTATTTACATTTTTTGTAAGAAATTTAACTTTCTAAAAAAGGTATTTTACAATTTTTTTATAACTCTTACCGTTTAAAAGATATCAGAGGTCAAAGTTCGAAGAATTTAGCAAAAATTTTTTTTTCGCTTCTAAATTTTATATCTCGTAGATAAATCAATATTATAAAGAGCTCAACATACTTTTTATAGGAAATTAAACGCTCTTCAAAAAAAGTCGTTTCTGGTTATTCGATTACTTCAATCATTAAAAAAAAAATGGGGATTTAGTATCAAATTTTGGTTTTTAAAATGCGAATATCTTCTAAATGATTAGAATAATCAATTAACCACAAGAGACCTTTTTTATAGAACGTGTAATTTTCCACAAGGCTATATGTTGCGGATTTTATAATATTTATTTACCTCTGAGTTATAAGATTTAGAAGTAGAATAGGAACTTTTGTTAAATTCTTCAAACTTTGACCTCCGATTTCCTCTAAATCGTAAGAGATATAAAAAAATTGTAAGATAACTTTTTTGTAGAACGTTTAATTTTCTACAAAAAATATAAATACAAATTTTTTGAACAATTAAGCAATAACGAGATATGGATTTTACCATATGGAACTGAAAAAAAAATAAAAAACTGCGATGGGGAAGTCTTTCCTATTAAAATTAAGAGCCCATCTTGAGAAAGCATTTTTTAAAGGTGCCTAGGAATTAATTTTTTAGTGTCGGAAGTTAAAAAAAAATAATCGATTTTTTTGGCCCATTCTAATATATATGTTATTATAAATTTACAGAATTGTATTTTTAGTTTTGTCAAATTTATCGTAAGTATATGTCAGAAAATTTTTAAAACATTTTATAAAATCAAATCAAAATCCGTCCTGCGAAAATTTGCGTGTCGATTTATCTCTACAAGTCTAAAACTGGTACGCTCTGAACTACTTCACATAAAAAAGGACGAGTTATTGGCGAGTTGGGAAAGAGTTATTGCAAATTAAAACCCGCTGTACTATTTTCTTTTTAAAAACGAACGTAACAACTGTTATCATTCGATTTAAACAAGCCATTCTGGCACCCTTTAAACCGATAAAATGCTTCAGTTTCGGTGCTATAACTGCCAGAATTATATCACTAGCGGTAGTGAATGTTTGATCTCGAATTTATCCCTTCGAATGTTTTTATTTTTTTCAGATATCTATCGAAACTAAAAAAATACGTTTTGGTTTCGTATTGAGTAATTCAAGGAGAAAAATCTATTTGGAAATGTCTTTATTTAGCGATTTTCGCGTAATTTCTGCAGCGTAATTATGTGTGTCGTGCAATTAAGACGTTGCAAAACTACACTCAAAAAATGTTTTTGGTAATAATCAACACACTTGGGAGATTATAAGTAGAAATTTGCAAGATGCTAAAACGCTAAATTTTTGAGTTGTCTAATCTTGTATTAGTAATTCTGGCTTTGTGTACTGTTGGCGGCATATAGGCAAAACTGTGCAAATTCATTATAAAAGGCATAAAGCATTTAAGATAATAGCTTTTGATGTTGGGAACTGGCATATTAAAATCACATGTGCTATTTAGAAACGGGTTATGCAAATGACGCAGTAGAGTATAAGGGGTGGGCGAATGTGTTCAAAAGAAAGGGGTAGATTTTCGACTGCTCTACCATCCCCCACGAGAACTCCGCTAACTCCGATGCAATTAAGAAAATGCTTCCCTTATATGCCGACCCACACTGGATACAATTTAATCGGACTTGCATGAATAACAGACACTGGTGAGAATTTTATTCTATTAATGTTGGGGTGTTGGAACTGATGCTGGACGCTCTTATAGATAATTTATCACTTAAATTGGACTGTTTTGTGTTTATCATAAATTTATTACGTGTTTCCACGTTCTGACGGGTATACATGCAATATGAAGTAGGATACAAGAACAACAAGGAAAAACTTGCAAAGAGATAGATATGACATGTCTCAAGGCGCTACGATCAGGAAAACTAATAGTTTTAGAAAATTGTTACAAAAGTTTGCCTCAAACAGGTGATGGTATAAATAAATAAACGCAATTTTGTAAAATGTTTTTTTAAGTTATTTATTTATTATTAAATGTCTGCATTTTTATTATAAGTTGAACTTATAATTGAGCATTTTATTTACAAAATATCAAAAGAATGACAATAATTAAAGTATAGTTATAATCAAAACATTCTAAGATTGTAAAAGTGCTATAAAAGAGACCTTATATGCTTAATTTTTTACTCCAGAAATTGTAATCATGGGCACAGTTCACTAGTGTTTATGAACAAAATTGTTATCGAAACAATTTTGCGCTTTTTATACGATATTAAAACGAAAAAATAACTAGAAACGAAAAGAAAGATTAACCTGGAGACGAAACTGGAAACAACAAAGAGAACTTATAACAACGTTTAAACGGTCTCATGTTTAACGTGATGACACAAGAAACAAAGGCGCTTAAAATACTTAAATATACACGTAAATATACACTTAAAAAAGTGCTCAATATTTTGTGAAAAGAAATATACGAACAAACAAAAATTTCACAACAACCAAAATCCAATCTTTCTAATTTTAGGAGCCAAGCATTAAGAAAACGAAATCATAATTTTGCACCCAAAATTTGCAAATTTTAAAAACGATACAAAAAGACTAATTTTGAATCAGGGCAATCCTATATTTTTTTATTGTAACTGGTCGTAAAAAAATAGTGTATGCAATACGCATTTAATGGTTATTAAGACTGTGTGAATGGCTATTATCATTAAATGCTCGTTGCATAAAATATTAATATCTAATCCAGTCACAAACAATCTTCGATATTCGAAATAAACATTATGTAATGTATCTACTGTTACATCTTGTAATATAGTCAACCAGTATTACAAAAGAACAACTGCGTGATCATAAATTACCTCAATTTAGCCAACCAGTAGAAATCAGTCAAGTGTTCAGTACCTGCAGCTTGTTCAAAATTTTCTTTTTTTCCAAATGTTCAGTTACTTATTAACATTTTATCGTGTTTGCCTGCAATTATTTGTCTATGACTCGCTGGTAATGATAGTAATAACAATAATTGTTCTCCACTACAAGTTATATAGACCCAAAAAGTTTAGCAAACACGAGTTTTATTTTATTTAGCTAACAGCACACAGGAATGACAGACCAAAAGACCTTTAACCCTCTGAAAAATCACTTACAATGTATATTTTAACGCCACTAGGAATCATACCCACCCGTTTTGGTTCGTAATCAAGTGCCATGGTATTTAAAGTACTAGGTCTAGTAATTATAGCTGCAGTTGACTAATCAGTTAAAATTTGGAAAATAATTTGTTGAAAGTTTAAAATCCGTCTCTAAATAGCGGTAATGACGCAAACCGGGTGAAAATTAATGTTGAATACAGGATCAAAATAGCCAAAATCAACTGTACTTTTAATACCCAAATTGTAGTGTTTTTTCTATAATTTATTTAGGTTGACACTAATTAAAGAAAAACGTTATTTTGATCGCAACACTCAGTTACCTGCTCTTGGTGTTTGCTAAGAGCAGTTGCTGCTGTTACTAACGTTAGTATAAGTGTTATCAATCAGTTGCAGCTAAGATGACAGCAATCTGGTAATGTAAGTAAACAGCATACAGGGCGTAAAAACATGTACACTGGCAACGGCAAGAGTGAGCCACAGTTACGTTCTAACTAGATTATTTTGCGCTTTAATATTTAAAACGGTTACGACGTTATGTTTAAATGTTTATTAATTTTTTTTAAATTAAAACTAGATTTGTTTGACAATTTTTTGACAAAAAAATGCGTTGCGTAATAATGTCAGGGAAATGTTGTTCCAATACTCACAATAAGAAAAAGAAATAACAATATCAATGTGTTTTTTTAACAATTTTTGCAACATTATTGCGTTAAATTAAAATAAAATGTTGTTCAATGGTGCCATTAGTAATGCCATTAAAAAATTTTCAAATTTCTTAGTAAAAACGTAACAGCTTTAAGTTATCACTTGACACCAGCAAAAGGAGATTAAGAAGATTAATATACTGATCACAGTTTTACAACTTTTTTGTACTAATAACAACCAAAAATTTTGAACAAAAAATGTGCATATACAACAACGTTTCTAAAATAACTAATGTCAAAATTAAAAAGAAAGAGTAGTTCACACTGTTTTTCTTGTGAGTGTCAAAATTTTATATTCCAAAGTTTCTGAAGCAAATAATACAGTTATACAACTAATAATAGTCGCAGTCAATCGAGTAATACCCTAATTATTTGATAATTGTTTGTATTGTATGTGACAATACTGTAAACAGTTCAGATAACTAAAAAATAGAAAAAAACGTCCCCATTTCTTTGTTTAAATCTTCTAAACCTAAAATTCTTATAAATTTTAAGCTTTAGAATCTTACTATTGAGCTAATTTCAAGTTAAATTACTACCAGTAGTATCGTACATTTTAATACATTTCTGTAGCAACAAACAATCACAATCCGAAATTCTCTTAATTTTTTACAAAAATACTACCGGTATTATCTCAACTTGAAATTAGTTCATAAAACGCAATTTTATCAAGCATATTAAATTTATGAATTCACTGCAAAGGAGTGTTTTAAAAAGTGGAAAACACTGTCATTATCACCTGCTTATTGAACATAATAAACTTTAGTTCCTGCTTTAATAAATCGAAACAGAAACGATTTACTATTGAAATTGTTGTTACTCTTGTTCAAAAGTTTAAAATTCAACAAAAAGTTTCTATAAACCTTGTCAAAAAACGTTTTTAACTATTTTATGACGTGTCTAAAATTGAGACAATTTAAAAATTTTACAATATTTAATTCTTTTAATCATATCATCGATTACTTTCCACACTAGTTATGTTATATAGCTAGCAATCAACCCCAAAAAACCTTTATTAAAAAACTATTTAAAAAATTAATTATAAATTTGATATTTTCATGGTTGTTTATATACAAAAGTATTGAAAATAAGTGAGTGTTTCAAAACTTTTTTAATTTTATTTACTACATTTGTTTTTTGTATTTCATTTTACTGCAAGTTTTATTTTGCTTTTTGTTTAAATTTTTTCTTTCATATTTACAACAGTTTGATTATTTCAGATTTCTTTGTTATATAAAAATAGTTATTTATGTATCAAGTCCGCAAAATAAAATTTTAGAAGACGTATCATAGTTAAGAAGCAAAGTTTTTGATGAGAGTTCCCTAAAACTATTTGCATGCATAATAAATAAATAAAAATTGACCAAATTTTCTAAAGCACTAAATGAATTAAACTAATTTTCTTAAAACTAGTAAGAATTGTTGTATCTTTTGCAAAATCAGAAAAATTTCGAAAATTAGTACAACTAAAGCTAATCGTTTATAGGCTATACAAAAAAGATATTTGTTTAATTAGTCAACAAAGCATAGAATTAAATTAAGAATAAATAATATAAATATGTAAATAGGCCTTGCAGGGCAATAAATCTACTTTATTGTCCTATTAAACATATAATTTTTAATCTTCCAAACCGTCCTATTTACTTTTTTTTACTGTGCTGTTTGACATTAAATTTTGGTCACTTATAGACTTGTCAATAGTTGATTAATCACTACTTAACTAGTGTATTAGTTTAGTGCACTTAAATTGTCACTAAAATGTTCTATTTATCATAAACCAGACAAAAAACATTTTTTAATACTTAAGAACCGATTTCATAATTAACTTAAAAGCTTCTTTAATTTAGTTGACGTTTAGACTGTAGGTAACTGTCATTATAGCAATATGCATCAAAAAATCAATACAGTCTAAACGTCAATTAAATTAAAGGAGCTTTTAATTTGATTGTGAAATTGGCCCTAAAGAAAATAATAAAAATAATTCTCTAAATGTTTTAATGACGACTTTTAATACTAAAATAAGCTGATAAAAAGTATTTTGCAATGTGTTTCGAGTTTGCAAAATAATTATTTCAGAGATCGAAGGCAAAAAAAAGTTTAATTAATCATAAAGCGCTTAATAAAAGACAATGATCTGTCTTTCAGGAATCCTCCTGAATATTTAGTTCTGAAAAGCATTTCGCAACATCTGATACAAATTGTATTTTATTCTAAATTATAAAAACGCTTCTTCGAATACTGTCTTAAAATAGAAATCCTTAATCCTTAACAAGTACTTTTATTAAAAAATAAACATTTTTCCTATTTATCCTTTCAAAATGTATGTCAGACTGAAAATTCCCCCACGCATCCAGCATTCTGCGCCATTTTTCCCGCAGGACATGACTCATCTTCAGCAGAAAAAATGTATATGAAAATTGTACCTTTATGCATTCCTGTGTATTTATCCTTGAGCACCGTAAACTCGTAAATCTTCCCGAACTCCTCAAACATGGGCCGAAGGTCATCCTCCTCGAGGTGCCTCGGTATCTGTCCCACGAAAAGTTTGATGACATCGCGATTACCATTAGGCTGTCCAGAGTGCATTGTCGGGGAGGTCGGGATCAGCATTCTACGCACCCCGTTATCGATCACCACCACCAGACAAATACGCAGACTGTTCTCCTCCCGGTCCACTCCTTCACAACACTCGCTTTCACTCACTTACACTAATTTTTAAAATTTGAACACAATTGATTGGTGGTGGACAGACTTTTCGTTATTTTATTTTCGTTGGGGTTAACTATTGCACAAAGTCCTAACCTAACGACCACAAGAGGACTTCACCTTCACAACACTAAACCAACACTGGTCGGGCAGTGCGTGTCCCCTAGGTCTTTGTGCAGTTGCATCGTAGGCATAGCCAATCTGAATTCACCCTTACCCAATAAAGAGGTGTAGGGTAGGACCCCTTGTATAGCTGACTCATACTCTAGCGTAATTCCCGCTAGCGAGGCTTGATGGAAAAGCCGCTGCTTACCACCACCACGAGTCCTAATCGAATCGCATCTAAAGGTAAGGAGCTTTCAAGGTAAAGGACGATGCTTGCCATACTGCCACGGTTATGACCTACCCTTCAAATGACAAATTTCGACGCTAGTCGACCGAGGAAAATAGATACGTGAGATATTTATACGATAAATCAATAGAGAGGAAATGTTAAAAACAAAAAAGATGCTTTTAAAAAGTTTTATGTATGTTACAGCAACAATAAAAATTTTGTTAGTACAATCAGCACAATAGTTTAATTATTTTGTATAAAAAATTAGCTTAATTTTAGTGTTTTAATAAACATCTGTTATCAATATTCCACCGATATCGCACCAGTGGTATTATTCGTGGTAAAAGATGACAAAGAGTGGTTTTTATCAAATATTTTTTTTTATTTTCTTCTAATAGATATCCGCTAGACTAAAACTCGAAAATATTAAAAAGGTTTTCTCATTGTGCAAAAAACTGCGGTGCAAATACAGAATGTTCAGAAAATACTGCACTATCGATGCGACCTTCTTCAAAACAATGCACTAATTACAAAATAAAAATTTTTTAAAAATCTTATTTTTTCTGGTTAAGAATATAAGGCTTCACAGTTTGATTATCTATTTTTTTTATCGATAAAATTTTGTTGGATCAGTTAAATGTGATAGGAAGTTATTTAAAAAATTATACTACAACTATAATAATTATGGGCAATTCAAAACAATTTTTTAATTTCATTTTGTGCAAATTTAAACCGTATTTAACAAGGACAACGTTTTAAGTTCAACAATGATTTCAAAAAGCAACAATTTATTGTTACTATAGATATTCATAATACTACATAATACAGTCTGTTTTTTTTAAATATGAATAAACCTTAGGTATATTTATTACCAAAAGTTGCAGCATTGCTTGAGCATTTGGGTATTTTGGACATCAAATTTGGAGCTATTGGCAAAACGGTCATTACTATGACAAGGAACAACAAATAAAATAAACATTGTCAAAAAATTTGTCATTAAAAATTTAGAATCGAAATGGCAAAAATTATAAAAAGAAAAATGCTAGAGCTTGAAACAAAGCGTGTTTCAGAAATAAATACAAAAATTTTAACAACTTGTAGATCTCGTTTAAAAAAAGTTTTTTCAAGATATTTTTTATTTCAAGATTAGTTAAAGTCTTGGCAAGAAATTCTATACGCGCCACTGAAAACAGTAGAATGTAACATTATAATGGTTATCACGGTAACTACAGAAATTCATAAATTATTACTTGTCATAGGACATCAAATTAATTTTATGATTAAATATCTATTAATTAGAAACATTAAAAAGCATTATTCTAATAATAAATTATTAGATAGAGTAATTAGTAGATCAATGATTAAAACTATCGCATTTTATTGAAAAATTACATTTTAATGAATTAAAAATTTTATCATGTAATTTGACAATTTTCCTTTAATAAATTGTTGTTGCAGCAATGCATTTTTGGTTTCTATGGTTTTTTGAAATTATAAAATTTTATGAGCGTATCGTATTTTTATAGGAGAGATATAAGGGTAAAAAATTTAGAACGCCCTACATTTTTTGCATAAATGTTATCTAGAAAAGTTGTTTGTTTTTATTTGTAATTGTGATTTCGTCCAATTGATAATTTAATTTTTTGTTTGATCGGGATCGTGGACAAACAACACTGATGTTTAAGTCGACATGTTTCGATGTTTATTTACAACTTCATCCGGACTAAAATTCATTACAATTAGAATCACAATTATTATGTAAAAAATTATAAAATACCTTAACTTTTCTTAACATTTATAAAATTCACAACACAAAACAAAATAGTTTCGACCTTGCAGGTTTCAGCCCTTTTAATTACAAACAAATGTCAACTGTCAATCATTTCAGATAGCGTTGTTTGTTTTGCTGAATCTATTACTGGTTAAAAAATTGTTATTCATTTTTGAAACAGCCTGTATATTTCGGACTTTTTCAAAATTTACCGAAATAAATAGGCAAATGCAGAATAAAACGAAATTTGTAAAAACAGTGGCAGACATTTTTTTGTAAGTATTGCTTAATAGATATTCAATTACCTATAACGAATTTTTAATTAGGTGTCTAAAAGCAAAGTACATAAGATTTTAAAAACTGGATATAAAAATTTGTCAGCCACAACGCGAGAGAATAATAAAAAAAAGAATATTGGAGCTGCCAATTAAAAAAAAAAAATTAAAAAAAATTTGGAATTAATTTGCTTACAACGAATATTTGAATTTAAACTATTTATTAAATTATGCCAAACAAGAACTAGAACTTAAAGAATCTCGATCAACTTTGTACAAAATTTTCAAAAGTATGGGATATAAGTACAAAATCATCAACAAAAAAAAATTTATTCGAACAAAAATACGTCACAGTAGCCAGAATTAAATTTTTGAGAAAGTATCTTCAGTACTTAAATTCAGAAAATTTAAATTTTATTTTTTTTGACGAGACGAAAATTTTTCAAAATGGTAGTAATTGTTTAGGGCAGTGAGTACATGACACTGACATAAAAAATAATCCAAAATCGTTAAGAGAGAAGAAACAAGGCTTACTACTTTACATGCAGGATCAGCTTCAGGATTTTTACCAGAATGTGCGTTACTACTAAACTCGAACAACAACGACAGGGACAACCATAAGACGATGGATAGACAACGGTTTTTACAATAGACGGAGAGTCAGCTACTTCCTACATTAAACGCATTAAATAAAAAATGTTCGTAATTATAGACAGTGCGCATACCACGCTATAGTTGTGAATAAACCATCAACAGCTGCTTTAAAAAAAGCGAAATGCAGGAGTGTTTGACTCACCATGACATAACATTTGACAAGACAATGACAAAAAACCAACAATTTGATGTAATAAACTGATCAACAATTAAAGTGATTCACCACAAAAATTGTTAATTATACAGGATTTATTCTTGTTTTTTGTTGTTCTTTTGTACCCTTTGCCTATCTAAAGTATTTTATGGTCTATCTAGTGGTAGTTTTTATGTAATTTTAAAAACGGGCTTTTTCGCAGTTTTATCTGACAAAACAAGCTAAATGAGAATTTAACTGAATGTCTTTTTCAGTAATGTTAAAACTGACACGTTAAAAGTATCATTGAGGATGACTTATCCTTAATTTCTAATGCTTCAACAGCGTTTATCTGACCGAGAATTGCAACATGTTGTTCACATGGTGCAGGAAAGATTATGTGATCGCAAGGTGGCTCGAATTTTTAATGTGGCACATGGGATGATCAATAGAGCCATTAATAATCACTTTCGAGAATGTAGAACTTCTTGTTTCAAATATGGTGAAGGTCCTTCACGCAGTCTAACTCTAAGACAAACTTGTTTTTTACAAATTACTCCTCGCCGAAACCCTACCTACAACGCTACTCAGTTAAATAACGCGCTACGACAAGTTACAGGAGCAGTTATTTATATTCAAACAGTTTGACGAAGGCTACACAAATATGGCTTAAAGGCTAGAAGACGTGTGCCATGCCCACTGTTAACCCGGCAACATCGAGTACAACGGCGACATTGGAGGGAAGCTCATTTGAACTAGACCCAGGACGAATGGTCTTGTTGTATGATTGCAGATGAGTCTCGATTTACCTTTTATCGTTTGGATGGGCGTATTAGAGTGTGGCAACGTCCGAACAAGACGTACCGAAAAGAAATGCAAGAGCACAGGGTACCTTTCGGAGAAGGTGGTGTTACTTTTTGGTAAAGCATTATTTTTAACGGCCGCTCAGAGATTGTGGCACTAAGGGAGTTAAATTATAAATGCATAACGTTATAGGGATATGTGTATTCTATCGATTGTAGTCCTTTTTGCCAATAATTTTGAAAATGAGTTTGTGTTTGTGGATGATATTGCATGACCGCACCGTGAACAATGTTCTTAATGCACATGGTATTGAACAACTGGTGTGGCTGGCACGCTCCCCTGATTGCAACCCCATCGAACGTCTATGGTCGTACATAGAGCACAAGTTATCGGAACAAAATGTCCAACCAGAAACTTTTGAGGGCTTCAAAACATGTTGGAACAGGAATGGGAAGCAGTGCCTCAATATGTCATCAATAATTTAATAGAAAGTATGCCTAAGAGATGTATGGCTGTCTATAGGGCAAGAGGTGATCCTACTAGATATTAATTATAAATATAAATACAATATGTGTTTACAAAATATTGCTGAGGATATTTACTGTTGTTGTAAAAAGTTGAATAAATAACCAAATATATACTGATTTACGATGTTGCGATGCACGTGTACCCTCCTTTTTTTACTCGGCTTGTATTTTAATAACGGTTTTTAAAGAAATATGATGTATGAAAATGAAAACATCACTTATTATAGAGTAGATGACTTCAATTGTTGAGTAATTTCAAACCATTTGATCGGTCATATAAAGAAACAGACTATAGTTATAATTAAAATGCAAAATCTCTGCTTTTTTTGTATATTCAACGTGTTGTAATAAAAAAAAATGTCACGGTTTAAACATCAAATTTGACTAATTTTTGAAATAGTCTGTAGAAGTGCATTGACTTTAAACGTTGTTTTGTATAAATTTCTATAATAAAAAGTATTTATCCTTGGTTTATTGAGATAAATAAGTAATTTATGTCAGGATGACATTTATAGGCCACTGGAGCGTTGAGACTGAATTTGCATGCCAACTTTTTTCTTTAGAATTTTCTACAATTTCAATGCATGCACTCCGAATAGAAACTTTCCTCTTTAAATTTAAGGAAAGTATAATATAATACCAATAGGAATTCATATGGAACTTTCAATACTATTTTGCATTTGATAGTTTTTGACGTATCGATGTTTGCCATATATTCCGATTTTATTTTCCTAGAGTTTAGTTGTTTTGTTTAAATATATTAACTTTATGTTATCTCTCATTTATATTTTGGTGCAGAGAAAATAATTTTGCTAAATTATCCAGGCCGCTAGAGCATGTATCGATTATTTTTAAAATATTTTAACTAAAATGACTAAAAGTTAGCTTGTGTTTATGCAATTTTGTTACATTTATGCTATTACGTTGAATCAGGTTGAAATTTGTTTGAAATATTTATAAATAAATTTATCTTTTATAGGTGAACAATACTCAATTTTCATACATTGGCCAACAAAAGCTTTTGTGCACAATTTTAGGTTTTATGGAATTGTTAAGCTTCAGTTAGTTTAATAATTCGCTAATATTATGTAAATAATAATAAAAGCAGAGATAAAAGAGCAAATTTATATAAATCACAAATAAATATTTAGATAAAATCTAAAAGTAATATTTTTTTACATAAAAACTATTTAATTAGGCAACACAATTAAATCAGTAAAAGCAAAATGCTTTCAATCGTATAAACTTGTTTAATTAAATAATTTAAATAGTGGCAGAGTTTCATAGCTATTTTGAACGTTTTTAGCTTTACAACAAATAAACTTGTTTTTTTTGTCAAAACTATTTTATTTGTATTTTGCTTCTTTCCCGCAAGTAATTAACATAAATTTACTTTCAATTAATTAAAAATTTTCTTAAAACAAATTAGCAGTGAAACAGAATATTTTCATTGTGATGTCATATTATTAAAATAGAAATTTTGAAAATGGTCAGTGGATCTATTTATTGTTAGCTTGTAAAAATAAATTTCTTCAACAATATCCTGATCTACAAATTCAAGAAACCTCATCGTTTGCTCATATAAAAAATCAGTGTAGTTGGTTTTTACTTGACTAAATATATAGCGTGTTGCTATTGTATACGTTATCAAATTATAAAGGTTTTATAAAAACATTAAAGTTTTTACTATTTAAATAAATATGTTTGCCACCAATTATACGTTTACGTTATAATAAAAAAATTTCTATAATTAGTTGCATACTCTTTAAATAATTGCTTTTTATACCGTTACACTACTACATAAAGGTGGCAAACTCTCACAGCTGCCTACGTTCTTATAATAATTTATGATAACTCTGTACATTATTTAAGGACCCTAAATATTACCAACAGAAACCCTAAAATTTTCAAATTGCCATAAATTATTTAAAAAAATATATTGTATTAGTTAATATAATTTTTCGCCTAGTAGTGCATCCCATAAAAATCAAAATAGCCTTATAGTGTTTCCCATTTACCACGTCGGGTGAAATGAAATAAGGAAATGCTTTTCGCAGGTTTGAAATTGGTCGTATTTAGTTACGATCTCGCTTGCAAGCTTAACGTAGCTATCGGCAGAGTGTTAAATGTCCTCATTGTCGAAAAGTGTGCGTTGAAACTTTAGATGGTTGTGTAAGTTGAGTTGTAAAGTAAAGAAGTGTGCGGAGCTCTTAATGAGGCCCTCTTCTAAATTATTGTACGAACAGAAACTGAGAAAGTTAAGCAAGTTAACAACTGGAAACTCTCTCGATTTCTGGTCAAACTAACAAGGACACTGCGGTCATTCCCGGTCCAGAAGTTAACGATTTCGGTAGTCAGGACTTCAATCAAAACCTTAATTAATTTTTAAAGAGCGAACTTTCTTTGAGTTTGGAATTACACACAACTTTATGCTTCCGGGAATTAAGGGTGATTTTTTCAGGTGCATGTGAAGTGGTTGTTACGATTATTCCCACAATTTTATTGATTACGGCTGGAGCCGAGCGAATGGCCGATTTAATTAATGACATATTAAGCTTGACGCTCTTATCAATAAAATTCATTAAATCTACAATTCACACAAAACATAGTTATTTAAATTAAAAAACATAATTGGATTGTGGAACAAAATTGTTCCAAGTTCCAAAATGTAAATAATGTCTAGGATTCTTTAAACTTGTTTTAAAAACAAACCTATAAATTGTTTTTTAGAAAATTTTACAAAGCGGAGCTGTGGCCAGAAGTAAGGCTCACAAATATTCAGAAAGAAAAAAAAAGATTGAAATCTTCAGAGAAGGCTTAGCCTCCTGTTTACGGTCTTGTTACAATAAATATTACCCGTTTTGTAAAACTAGTGTTGTGGCACAAATTTCTAGGTTTATAAAACAAAGGCAAAACGCGTTTTACTTATTTTTATGTAAAAAAAACCGTTAAATTTTAGGTACTAAAATATCTAATACAAAGTGTTATAATGACTATTAGAGCATTCAAATGAGTGTTATAATAAATTTCTTAAAAAAGTATAATTAACAAGTGTGCTTTAGACAAAATTCTTTGCTTTGTTTTCAGATGCAGACTAAATTTCTGCAGACTGCAGAATTTTGACAAAATTGGAAAAAATAAAAGAATTATAAATCTAAGTCACCCTACAAATTTAATCAAAATACATTTTTACATAAAAGAAGCAAAGATTTGTAATGTCGGCAAGTGTTTACAAGTACTTTTTTCACAATTCAACAAATTTATATTAATAATTTCAAATTGTTATTTTGTTCATAAAAATTAAATTATGTGTTTGTAATGTGTTCATATGCGGTCGTAAACAAAATGTTGTTTGATTTAGTAAATTACGTTTTTGATTGCTTAAATGACAGTTTTGTGACACATATAATGTTTTAACGAAAAATTATTTTATGAAATTAGTATTACTGTTATATAATATTGTATAATATTGACAATGTTAGCTTTTAGTATATTCAAAATATCTATAAGTGGGCGACTTTTTAAAACTCTTCTATAAACCAAAGAATAGCCATTGCTTAATTAATGAAAAGGTAAACCACCGTAAGCATAGATCTTGATTTATGATAGTCCCTCAAATAAATTAAATACAATAAATTAACGCACCACTTGAATTTTTTTGAAAATTGAAACATGTATTCGACCAATTGGTACAAAATTAAGAAAAATTTAACAAAAACATTTGTTTAAAGTAAATTACTATCTAATGTGTCTAAATATAGAAAAACAAACCGAAAACAAAATTTTATTAAAGTTACGCCATTATAAAAGTTACGGAAAACATCTTCATATCGCGTATTTCCACCTCTACTTTGAATAACCGCTGCACATCTTCGTTCGTTATATTAACGAACTTATGTCTTCTTGATTTCAGTTATTCCAAATTTCATTTAGTTTAGGACCTACCTCTTGAAGATGGACAGGAGGATGTGGAAGATTTTTTGAACGTTTCTCGAGAATGTCCCAAACATGCTCAATAGGATTCAGGTCAGGGCTTCGAGCTGGCCAATCCAAAACATTGATTTCTGCCTCGTTCAAGTAATCTTTAACAATTCGGGCAGTGTGGGGTTTTGCGTTATCTTGCATTAACAAAAAATTTAGACCAATATAAGGGGCATATAGTACAACATGCTCTTCAAGAATGTCTGTTATGTAACGTTCTGCATTTATAGAGCCATTATTTACAACCACTAACTCCGTGCGAGCTTGTAAGGAAATACCACCCCAAACCATTACTGAGCCTCCACCAAACAATGTGGTATTCTGAATGTTACACTGTGCGTACCGCTCATTTGGTCTACGATACACACGAACACGTCTATCGAAATTGTAAATGTAAAATTTTGACTCATCCGTAAAAAGAACAGACTCCCAATCCTTTCTTTGCCAATTTATGTGCTCTCTAGCAAATTCTTATCAGGCTCTGCGGTGTTCTGCAATCAATGCAGGACCACGAGCAGGAATATGGGGTGTTAAATTATCCTCCTTAAGTCTTTTTCTAACAGTTTCGGAACTGATTTGAATTCCTTCTACGTCACGAAACTCAGTTTGTAGCTTCCTGGCGGTTACAAACCGTTCCCTTAGCGCAAATATTCTTAAAAATCTATCCTGGATAGAAGTGGTTTTCCTTTTTCTTCCTTGCCCAGGTCTTCTGAGGTGACTTCCTGTCTCTCTGTACCTTTGTATCATACGCGAAACTGATGTATGAGATACACCAAACCTTTCACCAATTCTTCTGTAGCTCCATCCTTCTTCCAACAAAACCACAGCTTGGGCGCATTCTTCTCGAGTCAAATTCCTTATAATGTTGTTATTATTGTTTCAAATGATAAAACTATCCACAGAACGGCAAATTCAAATAACAATAAAAAGAAATTACAAATTAACACAATTTAAAAATGAAAATTATTTTAAAATTTCTTCTTAAAAAACTATTAAACTCAAATTTCTGACTTTAATGTCAAAACTTTTATTACAATGGGTAACTAGATTATAGCTAGATTAAACCTTTCCAACCAAAGTTGTCAAGTGTACATAGTTTTAAGTTTTTTTACTTTATTTTTAAGTGGTGCGTTAATTTCTTGGAACAGTGTATATATTTGCCTGCTAAATATCTGGCAGAAAAAACTGTCATAAATATTCTTTCTCTCTATTAATTGAATAACAGCTATCCTTTGGTTTATGGATGGGTCTTAAAAAGTCAGTTCACTTTTAGATATTTTGAATATACTACTATCTATAAGCAAACTAGATAAATGTTTTGATAGTTTAGAGCTTGTATAGACTCTCGTCATTGTAAAGTTTCCTCTGTTAAATAAACACGCAAGATTGGCTTTGTCAGACGTTTTTAAAGAGCAATACATTTTATACATTTAGGTAAAATCTTAGGAATAAATTAGTCGCTTTTGCTGTAGAATTCTTCAGTACATGAGGAATGGAGGCTAAAGCACTTGGGAATACCTTAGGTAATGTTTTACGACAAAAAACAAAAGTGAGAGATGCTCAGAAATTTTTAACACAAAACATTAGTTTGTCAATTCAACTAGAAAATGCTTCCAGTATGCTTGAGACGGCTAATAAAGAAACCGGTCTTGAAGGATTAAATATAATATATTTTACATTTAAGTTTATAATATTTTTCAAATAAAATTTTTATTAGAAGATTATCAGAAAAGTTTATTTAAACCCGCAAGTACACCTAGATATCTCTATTTAATTTTATTTAAAATGACTTGGTTTAAAATTAGTACAATTACTTGTTTCCTAATTTATAACCATGTATGTATACATTCCACACCCCCAAAAATTACGACACCGAATACGAAATTAGCTTGATTCGTTGCATGCTCAAACTTACACGAACATTATTTTAATTCCCCTTTACAACCCTTCTCTACCATAACATCTACTTACAGAAACAATAAAACCTAGCCACAAATTGTTTAATTTTAAACACATTTCCCTCATATATTATTAATTTTTACTACCTAGTGTAAAAAATAATGTACAGTAAAGATTAATGAGCTAATTTCAAGTTGAGATACTACTGGTATTATCTCTAGTTGAAATTAGTCCATTAGAATATTATAGGTCTAAGACAAAACATAGTAGATAATTAAAAACAAACTAAAATATGTATTTTTGATAATACGAATACTCATAATATTCTATATTACCCTAGACATCAAATATTTGCGTGAAAAAATCTACTGAAACATTTTCGTTTTGGCCTCCCTAAGGATGAAGGTACGTCAGCTGGAACTAATATACGCAACGTATATCTATGCAATGCGAGCTTTTTCATATTGCCTCTGATAACTCAATAGATAAGAAAACAGGCTATTTACGCTATCACAAACTACGGAGACACTGTTTGACAACATTGATATTATTGTTTAGCCGATATAAATTCGCACATCTGGGACCGGGTAGGTTGTAAAGGAGGATGATAATAGTTTTGTGTTGGGCGTTTTCTACGTGTAGACGCAGATTGCGTTAAGTTATATCAACGACAAAGCCGCATTTTTACCAAAAAGGTATTTTTTTTATTTTGTTAAAGCAAATATTGTAACAAAACAGTGGCGGTAGCGGATGCAAATAGGTAAATATTGTAGATCTGATTTATCAAATGGATGTATTGATTTTGTGTACAATTAACTGAAACAATATCTAGTTTTGTTGAACTCATGCAAATAGAAGTAACTACTTAATAGATAATTTGAAAAAATAAAATTAAATTTACAGGTTTTTACTTATACCACCGCTGGCTGAAACTTATAAAACAAATGAGTGTGTTTAGTCAAACAGCTGTTTTAGTTTAGTATTTTCAGTATATTCAGAACAGAAAAAGTTTCTTGTCTAAAAAAATATCAAACAAATATGTGTTAAAAGAGTTAAAAATCTAAGTCAAACCCACAGCTTTAATTAAAATAAATTTTTATATTAAGGTTGCAAAGCGCTTTCGAAAACTAAGTCTCACCTTCGACTCTATATCGAAATAGGGCTAATGAAAATGGCGTTTTATAAAAAAGCATGTTCTAAAACAGCGTCGATTCTTAACGCGTAGAAAATAGCGTGTACCTAATAGAGCAGCGTAGTAAAAAAAAACGCTTGCAACAAAATAACGCCAAATCAAATTAGCGACTGTAACAAAACAGCGCAAAACAAAAGATCGTTGTAAAAAAAGCTCCCTTGTAATAAAAAAGTGCTTATAAATTGAGGGTGTAAAATTTTGGATATTTTTTAGCAAATTTATACAGCTGTGAATGCTCAGGTTAAATCAGATCAGGTCAGATCATTTATTTTTTATTTTGTTTATTTGTTACACGCTTATGTCTTACAATCTTAAAGTCTTAAAATGTAACAATGCTATTTTGTCACGCATTATTTTATTATGCTTTATCTTAAAAATAAAAAATGTATACTAAAAATATAACTAAATGTTATTTTTCTACTTTGCGTCTGTTACAAAACCTGAAACGATACTGATTTCGGTATCTTATTAACCAATTCAGCACCCATTTGAGTGCTTAAAAGTAGAAGACCAATTTATTTTTTGGGTTGGTAACGCTTTTGCTGATATCAGACTTTAAAGAAAATGAATGAAACGTCATAAATCTCCAAGGATTTGTGACGTCTCAGCGTTTATGTGAGCAATATGAGGTTACAATTTTATTAATTTTATCCGAACAAATTTTGCTGCACTTGATGAGCAGTATTCTTCACCAAGATGTTTTAGTATGTATCGCAATTAATCTATGGAACACTCGAACAGTGGGGTACGACCATTAAACAATGAGGTAACTTCAACTTTCTTTTTGAAGAAAGATGCTTTAAAACAGCTTTCAGTCACTACTTGCAACTCATATAGCGTTTAATAATTTACAAATTTTTGCTAGATGATTCTACTGTAATCTGAAATGATGTACCTAAAAAAGACATTAGATTTTTATTGCGTACTAGACAGGTCAAAAAAGTACCTTTAAAATTAAAGGCAATTTTTATATTATAGTCTTTTAAAATATAAGAGATAAAAAAAGAAAAAAAAGAAAAAGACCACAAAATTTTAAGTATTTTTTATACAAATATAAAATTGAGCACAAAGCTTTTCTATGTTTTGTAGTTTTATTAAAATATTCAAAACTAATTAGCAATTTTACATTTTCTATTTATTAATTATTATCCATTTAAAATAAACCAAATTAAAAAATTAAAACATTCGGTTTTTATTGAGTGGAATCCTAAGATTCTTTTCGATATTTTTTATTTATTCCATTAGTTTCGCCTGTTAGAGCATTATCAAGTATATAATTTATAGGTCGACAATGTGTCCTTATTGAGGTCACCGCTGACTTTTCTCCTTTCTTCTTGCAAATAAAGTTTTAGTTTTTGTTAAGAGAAAGACTGAACAGAACTGATAAGTAGAAACATTTACAGTTGTGCCTGTGATTACTTGTTTTAGAAGTAAAAAATGCTTCCAGCCTAAAGATATCAACGTTTTATCATCTTATCGATTTCGAGAGAGGTACAATTGTGGTCTTTTAAGAAGTTCGTTTGTCGTATTGCAAAATTGTCCGCCGTGTTGATTCTACTGAAATAACGGTAATCCGTGTGCTTCGGGTGTAAACATAAGAAGGTAGAGAAGTACAAAACAGACTAACAAGTCAACCAAGACGTACCACAGAGCGCCAAGACAGGCGGTTTGAGACCGTTTTGCTACTACGCGACGACTTGATAACCAATGGTTTAGAGAAAAACGTCAAAATCTAAAAAAATTGTAAATGATAAAAAATAATATAAAAAATCGTTTCTTATGTCATTGTTTACATTGATTTGTTCTATTTTACACATATTTTGTAAAAAGCTAATTGCAAGTTAAGATTCTACCGGTAGTATTGCAAATTTTAATACTTTGCCGAAGCAACAACCAATCATAACACCGAATTCTTTTAATTTTCTATGAAAACAAAGATACTACTGATACTATTTCAAGTTGAAATTAGCCCATTAGATCTGTGCCACAAAACTGATAAAAAACTCTACAAAACTCAAGTCCACAAACTTTATAAAACGCGGTCTTAATAAATATACAAATTTGAAACTTGTTTTTTAATTTACTATTTCTTATAAGCTATATAAACTGCACACTTATATTTTAAAAATCTTATTTACAATTACAATTAGTTGGAAAAATGTAATTCATTATTATATGTAATGCATTACTTACAGTCTCTAATTCTTTGTCAATGACAAATCTATTCTTTTTTTTTCTTTTATTTATAAATTTAAAATACATACGTAATTCGATTAAACTTTTCTTTGATACTCTAAATCTGGAATATCAACCTCGTGCAAGTACATCAAGTCTATCCAACTGCACCCTAAAACAAATTTTTCCTCTATCTCCCCCATTTTGACGATTGCCATCGACTCTTCATCTCGTCTTTATAAATCGTTCTTGTACCGTATCCAAAATCCGAGTTATCTGGTTCCGTACGTACTTGTCGGACCGAAAACGTCGTCCCTTGAGTGTCTGTTTTAGACGACCGAGTTCAAGATGGTCGCTGACCGAGGATTTCATGCTTTATAGTGATGCTCTTTGCTTTTCCACCGTATTCACGTCGTATATCTCGAAAACGCCCAAAGGATATTTGCATTAATTTCAACGTTCGGTGTTCAACCGTGTTGCACACAACTCGTAACTACCTTATTTTACTGCGAGCTCTTTTCGATCTCACGTGAGTGCAACACATTTTCACCGAAATTAAATTACAAAAGTGGAGGGAGTATTGGAGCTGAGGGAGTTGTTATCAACGAGAAGAAAATAAAAAATAGAGGTTAATTGGAGTTGTCTAATGGTTAAATAAACAAATAATACAAAAATTTAAATTGTCGACAACAGAAAAGTTTTATTACTAAACTACAAACGAGTTTCTACTTGGATGCAGGTCTTCCAATAAAGTATCAAAAAGTACACTGTAAAAATTGTTTTTCTTACTACATTATAAAATGTTTAATTTGTAATGACACATATTACGTGCGTCTTTACATCACGAGTTACGAAACGTATCCTGAAAATAAAATTTTGTTGTTTAACTCGCAGAATTTGCATCGTTTATCGTTTATTTTCTCGTTAAATTAAATTGGTTTTTTCTATTAACTAATTACGTAAATAACTGTTTTCGCCTACTTTTAACAAAATTAAATTGTAGCAGCTTTTAAAATGTGGCAAAAAGTGTCATTTTCTGCCTTAGGGCCAAAAATTATATTTTATATAAGTAACAGTGTCATAGCGACTTTAATTTGTTATTTTAACATGTTACATTAGCTATATTTAACAAAATTTGTAGTCAAATTACCAAAACCTTTTTGCTGTGTCGAGCTGCACTATTTCTTGTGATATTACAAATATAACAGTAGTATAATTTTCGCCAATATGGTGTCTTGAAGCACCCTAATGTTGCGACTAAAAAACTCAATACAGCTGGTTTAGAAAAAGTATAGTGTTGAAAGAAGCTGAAAAACTCTAATTTATTAGATTTAGAACAATAGATCAACAGAGGGTGGAAAACTGGCTGCAGCAGTGTTCAGCATCTCACCCTCGAATTTCATTCATTCGTTGATCTTGAGTAGGAAGGGTGCATTCTAGTCGGTCGGTGAACCTCAATCGATGACGTCATGTTAAATGCGTGCCTTCCACGTGCAATAGAGGCGTCATGCGCCACTGAAGCTGCTTAGGTCCGCAACTTGTCATGAGTGAAGCTTTCAGAGGACGAAAGGAGTCAAAGATCCTGAAGTAGGACGACTGATCTGTCAATGGGTAAGCTCCAGAATGATGGAATGGACGTCGCTTGATTTACGAAGATTTTATACCAAATTTTAAGATTCTACACTAAAAGCTTTGATTAAATTTTTAAAAGAGTAAGTTTCCCAAATTTCAAGCCTGTCTCAGTTTCAATTTCAGTTTTATTGTCTGGTTAATTACACTTTAGAATACAAAAAATTTTCAGTTGAAAGTTACTTTTGAAGTGGTAGAAAGGTGGAAGGCGAGTGGATCTATTCGATGGAACACAAAACAAAGTTATTGAAAAAAGATCAGTAATTTTGCTCACAATAAATAATTATTTACAAATAGCTTTAGAAATTACTTATTTTATAAAATATTCCGTGAAATAGATTCCAGGTCGCTTATCCGACATAATGTGAAAATTCCGACATTTCTGACAACTATCACTGACAGGACGGCAACCGAATTTAACTAAATAATACTTCAAAATGTTTTTGTTTTGTCATGGCCACTCTTGGTACTTTTTTTAAATAAACACTTGTTAGTTATGCAATTTTGGTTTACTTGATTATTCAGCAAAATCGTACTGAAAAGGAACAATCATAGCGACTGTTTCAGTTCAAAACGTAATTTTTAAACATTATTTGATCCGAAAAATAATTTAGACAGATTGATGCAATATTTTGTTCAACATTCATCACAAAAAAGCGTGCTGTAGTTTTGATTTTTTTGATTGGACACTGCAATAAATTCCAGATTGGATCGTAATCCTAGTTGCGTCAAATATTACAATCGAACGGGTTTGTATTACCGGATGTTATTTAAAAACATGTACGAAATAAAACCACAAGCCTGAAACTAAGCCGAGCTATTTCAGTTATACAACTACAATTTTATTAAATTTTAAATATATATTGTGATATTGGTATATTAGTGTGAAAACATAGGGCTTTGGTTGTATTCTAACAAACTTTTGTCTCAAAGATTTCTCTACCAAATGTTTGTACTACTAAATTAAAATATATTGGCAATTCGATAAACTCAAAACATTTCACAGCTTTATTATGTTGTTTTAAATTAAATAATTTAGATAAATAAATTAAATTTTAAATATGTATTGTAATCTTTAGAAGTTAACTTTGAAACATAAAAAATCAAAGCACAAAAGCTACTTGTATAATTGACAAATTAAATGGTATACAATACATTTTTTTAATTAAATTTTAATTAATCTGTCTGTTATGAAGTAATTGGAAGTAGGTATGTATTTGGCAACTCTGTTGTACCTTCAGTTTAGTTCAAAAGGTCTCCAGTGATTTAACTAATTAAAGAGCACTGAGCAGGTTTAGTGTGATTTCATGGTGCTTGACATACCTACCAATTTCTTACTCTTAATTGTAACAAAAGTTTAACTAGTTTAGCAGTTAATTAGTAAACTAAAAGTACGTGAATGACATTAAAAAAACTGAATTGCGAGAAAAACTAGTTCTAATGTCTAAAATTTTGTTAAAGTCTAATTTAGTTTACAAAAACATAATATTTTATAAATTCTAATTCGAATAACAAAAATAATAAAAATAAATTTATTTAATTGTATTCATAAAGATCAGAAAAATAAGACAAAAAATTTAGAACGAGATAATTATTTAAATCTAGTAGTATAAACATTTGGTAGAAAAATTTGTAACACCAAAGTTTATTAGAGGAAAACCGTTTTATACCAAAGTTTATTCAGGTAACTATCTCTTTTCCCTTAGTAAGTTCTGAAGTCTTGTTGTAATATATAATTATGATTACTACTGCAATAAAAATTCCAAATGTTGTAAAAAAAAGGTTTTAAAAAGTAAAGGATATTGTTCAGGAATAGTATATTATAGAAATATATAGAAATCATGAAAACTTTTAGTCAACAAAAAAGTTATATAGAAAAAATAAGTACAGTGTTTTATAACTTCTTACATAACTCTAAATAGTTTCAAAATTAAAAATACAGTAAACATTTTAAAAAACAAAAAGGACAACAGTTATAAGTGTATCTGAAGACAAAATAACAAGTAAATATTGAAAAAAAGATAGGAAAAAATGAAAAAGAAAAACTGATATGGCACTATAAAAAACGACAAGAGAAATTAAACAAACAGTAAAAGAATAGCTTTAAAATGTTGTTCACAAAACTTTAGCAGTACACATTAAAAACTAGAAAACACATAAAAAAGAAACGATAATAACTGAAAAATATTAAAGCTGTTTTTTTGAACGAAATCTCAGTAAAGAAATACATTTTTACTCTATTAGAATTTTAGTTTAATTTTTAAAAAAAAATCAAACAATTTTTTTAAGAATTATGCCTACTCAAAATTGTTTTAGAGTTTTTGAGTATATTTTTAAATTTAGAGCTTCAAATTTAAGCAATCAATAAATATATTAAATCCAGCCGTATATTCAACCAAAATACAATTACTACAACTCAGTTGTCAATACTGTTAGTTGCTGTCATCACCAAAATTTTAATATGAAGCCTTGGCGAGAAAATTTATCAATTGCACCAACTTAAATCCGTCTTTTTAACACAAATTTTAACGGTATTTATGGTAATTTTACCAATTGTGGTTAACGCAATGTTTCGACTATTTATTTTAATCTTCTTTAAACGTAAACACGTGGGTAGCGTTGTGTGGAAGCCTTCGTCACTAAGTCGTTCTAAGATATTTAAAAAAATACAGTCTTTGGCTGGATTTACTATAGGAACACGAATCCACAAATTACAATTGCCCGAGTACAATCATCTAACTTTGAAAAGAAAAATAAAATTTAACGACATTGTATAAGTAATAAAAAAATAGAAATCCAAGTAAATCTCCCAGGCTTAATCAAATAAATTTTCATAATAAAATAACAAAACGTTTTTGAAAATAAGTCAGTGACTAAATAATAATGCAAAAGGAAAATGACAAGAAGTTCAAAAAAATTTAAAAAATGTTTCCAAACTTTTGTCAAAAATAAATTAAAAACAAAAGAATAAAAAATAATAAAATGTTATTTTTAGGAAGTAAAAACTACGTTTTATTGATCTAACATATCTAAATAAATAATTGCTATTTAGAAAAAGAATTGCGACAAGAATACAAGAACCTGTAAGAACAATAAAATATATAGATGTAATCAACACTTTATCTGCTTTTGTTTTTTATATTCTTTTTTCGGTTATTTTTTTTCCTACTAATTATTTTAAAAAATTTCACATTTATAATAAAAGTTATTCTTTAATATTCGAAATTTGTTGTAACAGGGAAGTGGACAAGACAGAAAAAAAAAACTATTTTATAAGGCCAACGTTTCAAATCAATAGATGATTACAACAAATAAACCGTTAAAAAAAATAGACCGTTACAACAAATTTCGAATGTAAAAAGAATGGACGTAATTTACCAAAATAGTTATTCCTTAAATTTTTTAGGATTTTTAAAGTGTTGCGACACACTCGCATTTTAAACAAAACGTTCGATTATGTATCTGTTTTAAATCAGGAATTAGATAGCAAATCTACAAAATTTGTTCTTGATAAAACACTATCTCATAATGATGAGCCTGCAAAAATAGAGAGAGAGAGAGAGAGAAACCAGACGTGTGTCTTTACAAGAACGATTCAAAAAACAATTTCGTCTCTGAACTTGGTGTTTAAAATTCTAGAAATCACAGTTTAAAAGTTCAGCATTTTTGATAAACGTTTATGTAACCGAGCATAAGATTGTTAAGTATCGCAATGTTTGAGCGAATTAACGGTTTTTGATTCAAAAAGTTAGATAAATAACAAATAATTTATTTTTGCTATATACTTGGTTACACAAACAATAAATACAACAATAAATAACTAACTTGATATTCACATTATAATCGCCGTTGATTTTATTGTATTACGTTGCTTTTAAGAATATCGCTTATTTTTCACTCGCTTGTCTGGCTTTCACTAACTGACTGACTAACTCCCAGTCACTCCTGGTCGCTCCTTCCTTATATAACCAAACGTTTTTCTAAAATGTGCCGGATAGCTTGTAATTTTTCTCCATTTAACTTAAACCAATTACTTACGTTTTCTGGTCGATTATTGATTAAAGTAATTCGGTGCAATATCTTTCTAGTATTTTCTAAAGTTTTTACTCGAATTTCTTTTCTTTTATTGGTGGTAACAATATTTTTAGTGGTATTTATAGATATACTTATGTATAGGTATTGCTTTTTCAGCAATTGCAAATTTTGTTTTTATATTTTTTTTTTATAAAGATGTTTTCATTTTAACCCTATCTTTAGCATTGTTGCAATGTTAGTTGTTAATTTCCATGTTTGTAGCTGTCATCTATTTCACTTGGTAATAATATTAAAGCTCCTTTTATATAACAAAACGCCATTACATAAATGTCAGATTTGACAAATTTTTTGTCGTCAAAACAACACAATTTATATATGAGTGACAAAATACTTTCTGTACTTTAATAAAATCATTATTTCTTGACGCAAAACTATTGAACTAAACTGTATACATTAAAGTTATATTAGAATTTAAAATTAGCATCCAACAATGCAGTTTTGTAACTGAAAATGATCGTCACAGCGTCTTAAAGCTAAACATATTTAAAGTTTTATGTCCTCTAGCCTTTGACTACAAAGTGTTTGAAGCAAAGAAACATCCACAAAATTAAACGTCCTCGTCAATCAAATCTGATGTCTCTTGAGTCGTGAGTGTTGTCAGAGTTTGTTTAATTTGATGCAACAAAAATTTTCCAAAGCTACGGGTGTTCAGTATAAAATTTATTTTTACGCTTTTTAAAATTCTAGAACAATTCTTAAACTTATTTTTAGCTATTAAATATATCTTTAAAAAAATATAAAGTGTCCAAGTAAAAAAACTCTAGATTCCTACAGAATTTTATCCGATCGTCTGTCAAAGTTTTTTTCAGTGATTTCCAAGCTTTTGTTTAGTTTAATGTTTTTATAATTGTAAATCAGCTGTTCTCGCGGCTAGACATTTTTTATCCCTAAAATAATTCGGTTGAATTATTATCTCTCCCTCTCTAAAGTCTGATTTTCTGACACTGACTGTTGCAGCAACCGATGAGCACTCTAGACTCTAGAGCGTTTTTATATTTAACCCTTGATATAATAACTGATGATAACTTTATTAGTTAGGTGAGACTAAATTAATCGTGGTCTGCTACATTTTTTTAAAGAATAGCTTTTTGTCATATTGATGAATCCAAACAATTCGCTTTAAAGACGTCACAATTCGGTGAAATTTTTCACGTTGACAAGTTCATATTGTTCCGGAAACCATAATTTTCCCCACTAATACGTCAAGTTTCCTCACCTTGATCGCAAAGCCATTAGAAGCATCGTCTATCATTTTAAAACCAACATTTATCTTTATAGCTTCCATCAATTCCGTGATGGTGTGTTTATTAGTTTTTCGTTTAGACCCAAATCAGATTCATCTCGTAAAGAAATGCAAATAAAGCATAATAAGAACGCTCGAACACAAAGCGAACAATTTAAACACGAATTTAGAAAAGTATGCCAAGCAGCGAGACAAAAAAAAAATTGCTTGAATTTGAATTAACTGACAATATTTTCCTCGTTCGAGTAATGAGTTGGTAGACAAAGAATGCCTGCTATTGGTGTTCAGTGAACAGGAGACGATCACTTTGGAAAAAATCCTGAAACCTCTAGTACACAACGTCGTTTTCCACAACGCTGGTCGGTCCTGAATTATTCCTGTACTTAAATGCATTTTGCATCGTATTCGTCTTTCATGTCAAGCACCACTTTAAAATGATATATTGCTCTTAAAATTGTGTTTCGCGAAACAACGTTCGGTCCAATATTTCACCAGAAAAAAATATGTTTCAGCTAAAGACTGTCTTAACAATTTCAGAATATTTACCAAGTGACCAAAACACAATTACCACACACAAAACTATATTTTAATAGCTTCACAATATTTGGTATAATATCTAAGTTTATTGAACGTTTGATATTGCGCTCTTATCTTTGCTAGTTTTATGATGATTTGTATGATATTACACTAACCATTTCGTTCGTTCTTTATGGTTTACAATAAATTCGTTTCGGCTTGGTAAGCAAACAAATACGACGGTTTTTGTCAAAAAATTCGATTTCGGTATGAAATATGTCGATCGTTCTTATGCATAAGTGAGAATCTAAATTTACAAATTTATTGTTAGAGATAGTCCAATGTAACAATATTGTTGGAAATATAATGGAACAGCTATAAATATAAATTCTCAAAAAAAGACGGATATAAAATGCCCTTAAGTATGCTATTAACGATGACTGATGAGAAACGGTCAAAAGTCGGAATATTGCAAGTTTTTGAAGAAATTTGTCTGGAGATTGGACACAAACAACATTAAGTTTTATACAGATACTAAAAAGCTCCTAACTTATTAAGTATATTTTTGTAATACGACTGATAAATAAAAATAGTATACAAAACTTGCTGGAAAGTGTCTATCGTGCTCCTGAAATGCAATTATTTGAAATTTTTAACATTTCATAAAGCAACAAAGATTTTGTTTTTATTTAAACAAATAATCTACGATGAGGTGGAAACAACTACATCGAGTGATAATACCTCTATCTTCTTTAATTGTACCATCTACGAGTACTTTAAAACTGCTTTTTTTGAAACTTCTAACAAGAATTTTTAGTTTTAACATTAAGAAACATTTCGAGCCAGTCATTCTAATAATTTTGTAAAATCTTGTACAGCCATATTTTTTTGTCATCTACATTCTTCAACATCGTATCACACAAAGAAGTTCATACGATAGTAATATTGTATTCATTGGTTTACAAAAGAAGTCTGTCCACTGCTGCTTTACATGTAAAAAAAGCTGACTTTCACATTTATGTAAAAAGAGGTATTAACCGTTCACAAATAAGAAAGTTCGATTTTTTACATGTAAAGCAGCAGACAGAAGAGTTGTTATAGGACTTCTTTCGCAAACCATTGAATAGCTGAAAAGCTTTCTTAAAATAAATTACATTTCTTTCCTTTTCTTATTTTTTGCATTGACTACAATAATTTGGTGTAGAAAATTGTTTGCGTTGACTAAGTAAAAGCCACTTTTTTTGTTATTTGATTTAATTGAGACGCTACAATAGCGTATGAGTTTTTATAGCTTACTAATTATTATATACCAAGAAACTTAAATAGGTTTTACATCCTACAGGTGAAAGTGCTCTATCTCAACAATTTTGATTAAAATTAACTAAATTTCATTATAATTTGAACTACATTTTTATAATTCTAGCCACCTTTTCTACTTCAAATTTTTGTTTCTACGCTATCCACACACTTTTTTTATAAAATTTTGGTAGCTTTGAGGGAGGCCAAGCAAGGTAGCATTTTTACATAAAAGTTTGGTTTAAAATAAATTTTTTTTATAAAGATAGTTTCATATCTGTACATTCTATCTTTTTATAAAACACGGACGTTCTAAGAGGGAAAAAATGTGGTTATGCCTTTCTCTTCACCCACCGCCATTATCAACGTTTCTTAAAATATTGCAACGTTTGTGCGAAATCAGGATTCTTTACTTTAAAAAGTTAAATCAATAACAAATAATTTATTTCTATTATATACACAAATACAATAATACATACAACAATAATTTAATTAATAAATAATTCGATATTCACACAGTAATAACTATGATTGCCGATAAGGTCCCATTACATAAACCGCTTATTCTTATGCGATCTTACTCTACTCATGTGAAATAATGACATTATTGCTCTCGATGGGTTTATGGGTGTGACTAATAATAGTGTGGAAAATTTCATGTTTCAGCATGACTTGCGGCGTGAGGTTCTTTTCGTATCTTTTGGAATTGTTTGTAACAGTATCCACCTTTTGTGGCACCTCATATAAAAAAAATAATGAGCAATCTCGAGGTATAGTCAAAGTTAAAATCGAGTAAATAATAAAATAGTAGACGGAGAAAAAGAGTCTAACTACGATTTTATATCTTTCACCCACAAAAAAATTTGTACTTTACTACCACTAAAATGTACATGTCAAAGTCTTATGGTAAAATTTGTAAAGAACCTAGGCATTATTTTACGAACTACCGGCACATAATAATTTTTTTTTAATATGTCATTTAACTAGTCTTTTCATGAAATCCCGATTTCTATTTAATATATATCATGAATTACACTATCTGACGTAACTTAGAAAATAAAGAAATCAAAAATAGAGAGTAAATTTTTGCAAATATTACAAACAACAGCTTAGGCCAAAAAATAGAACTTAATTAGTGCCGTTATAGACACTCATTTAACAGTTTTTACTACTTTCACTTCATTTTGCGTACAAAGAAATACAAGTGAAAAGTGTTAAAAGAATTAAAATAGCCGAACACACCTTGCTCTAGTAACAGTAGTAACAAATTTTTATTTGAAATTTTGAAAAACCCTATTTTTTTAAACTAACCTCAATTATTTTCTGTAATTATGTATTACAAGGTGTGTGCAAATTCAGGTTTTTTTATTTAAAGAGTTCGAATAGTAACGAATAATTTATTTCTTCTATACACACGATAACATTATGTAAAAAATAAATAAAACATTAATAACGTCTACGATTTAATTTAATTACGTCGTTTTCAAAAATATCGTCTATTCTTTATTCGCTTGTCTGGCTCTCATTAACTAACTAACTGCCCGGTCAATGTCTCCCTTCTTATACAAGGTCCCAAAAAAAGATTTTCATCTAGTTACCTTTGAAATTATTTTACATGTTAATTTTTTTGTGCCGCTCTACTCTTTAAGTTTGAACTAATTTATTCTGTCACCTATCAATCAAATGTCAATTCAGATTTGAAGTTTGGCAAGGGGACTTTGACCTTTAATGAACATCCAAAGCAGGAAAACTTTTTCTTTAAAAATTGCCGCTTGTAGAGAGACCGAATATATGGGGTTTTTCATTTTTCTTGTTACAACCTTAGTGACATTACTAGGTTTACTCGTTACCCCTATTTGCTAAAGCGGCATTTTTTATTTTACACGGGCGACTAGATAAAAATCTTTTTTTGGGGCGTTGTATAACAACACGTTCTTCCAGATTGTGTTTCAAAGTTTAATTTTTTGGTAGTATCAGGTCATTTATTTCTTTTCTTTATAATATGACTTGTAATGCTTAAAAGGCAGTTCTTCTTCAGTTTTTTTTTCATTTACACTTGTAAAACAAATACATATGCTTTAAACATAATGTAACAAAACGCATTTAGTAAACTTTTAATATCTAAATAACGGATTTTGCTATAAGACTACAACATATCGAATTATCATTTTATGTAAAAAAAACTTCTTGGATCCAAAATTTTAAAAATTATAGGTAAACTAAACTAATTTATCAGGCCTAAAAAATTGAAAATTGTAGCTGTCATTCCATTGGCATATTAGCTTGATTTCTTTTCTAGTCCGGTTTTTAAAATTGTTTTTAGCTTTTTTCAATATTTTCCTATTTCTTTTCTAGAACCAAACTACATCTACCATTTTTTGGTTGATTTCTTGACCTCCTTTTACTTGTCTAATTTTTTAATTGACTTTCTTTTTTAGATTTTTTTATATTTTGTTTTATTTTTACTGTTTTACTTTATTCTTTTTTTCATATCTTCGCCTATTAACGTTTTTAATCTTTTTTTACGTTGTTTTTTATTTTTTCATCTTGTTTCTCCACAAATAAATAGCTAAATATCTCTAACTTTCAGTGATCTGCTGTCAGTATTGGTGATTTTAGAAGCAAGGTAGTTTTTCTTTATTACTTAATTTATGCAAAAAGAAGCACACCTACGTTAAAAAAAATTTGAATAATCATTTTACGTTAAAAAAATTTAGATTGTAACCAAATTTTTGTCCGAAAAAATTATTAAAAATCCATATTTATAAATTATTACTTTCACTGTAAGAAAGTACTTACTTTATGTTGACAAAACTGCATTTTGACAGCACAAATTTTGTGTTCTTAAAACAGTGCTACCAACCTAGACAACTTTTTTATTTTATTAAAAAATTTTATTATTAAAAATTAAAGAAACCATTTAAAATTTATTTAATATTTAATGATCAGCCAACAGTATATTTGTTTATCTAAGTTTCTATTTTGCAATAACAAAGAAATTTTTGTAACACGAATATGTAATTACTTAAAATTTAGAAAAAACTTCCAACAAAAAAGTTGCAAATCTTGTTATTTTAGCCAAATACAGGGTGTATCGGAAATGATAAACAAAAATTGAGGCAGAAACAAGTTTCGCTTAAAAAAATTTTTTATCTAGATTTCATTTTTTCCGAATCTAAACCGTTATTAGTACAAAATTATTTAAAAATTTAGTACAAAACACCATATTTGTCACAGACCTATGTAGTATTATAATAGTAACTAGGCTATATTATAATGGTAACTAATGGGCTGATTTCAAGTTGAAATAATACCGGTAGTATCTTTGTTTCCATAAAAAATTAATAAAATTTGTTGTTGTGATTGGTTGGTGCCATAAAAAGTATTAAAATTTGCGATACTACTGGTATTATCTCAACTTGAAATCAGCCCATAAGTGATCATAAGCGTATCGTGATTTTATGAAAAGGACAATTCAAAATTTTTAGCATCTGTTGCAAAAATAGTATATAAAAACGTTGTTTCTTTTGATTTATTAAATTTTTGACCATCATTTCTGATACACCCTGTATAATACTCCAAATATATATCTTTTGTTAAGTAAAATAAAAATCAAATAAAAAAAATGTTCCTGGGTACCTCCTGAATTGGGTTAAGTTCGTTGGAGATGTTAGATTACTCTCAGCGAGTTGTGTTTGCCTGGATGACCCTTATCGTAGTTTGGCGCAGAAAAACACATCAAGTGGATAAAAAGCAATCCCTATTCGACCCCAACCCCATCATACCGCTCTTCTCACTGAATCGTTACCATCACTTTAAAAGTTTGCCTCGTAAAATTCCGTGTCTATAAAATACGATGCTTTTTCACGTCGTAAATGCTCGAGGAAATATCGAGGACCAGATGCGTCCGATTGTGGTCTAATTAAATCCCGGAATGTGTTAATGGAGGATGATTCTTGGGTAATTGGTCGCTGATGCAATGTAGGAGATGTAATAATCTGACCGTCTAATGGTCTGTGGGGGCTCAAACGGAATGGACTAGGGGAGATTGACTGGGTAGACAAATACAAGCAAAAATTCTACATACTATCTACTTACAGAAATAACAACTGTTCTTAAGTAAAAAAAACCTACAGCATGTTAGCATGTTGTAATTTTATTTTTTACGTCATTGTTGGTTGCATAGATACTTCTAATCTAACTTTTTTTGAACAATTAAAGAGTGTTTTTAAAGTGAGTAATATTTTTTAATGCAATTCTTTCTTAAAGAAAACTTTGAAACAAGATGGGGCTCTTGCACATTTTTCAATTATTTTAAAAAAAACTGGCGTTTCTAAGATTGACATTTTATTTTTACAGGCAAACGATTAAAGTTATCAAAAAATACATTCAGAACAATTGTCTTACAATTTCAAGACACATTATAAAAAAAATCACTCTGTATAATGCAACTTCACGAAACTAACAAAACATTAGACATGTGTGTTATCTGACCAGAAATCCCACGCTGTATGACATGCAGATTTCTGATTAAGTATTCACAAAATAATGTTTCGCTTATCAGTCAAGTTCAGCTCCCCTGTTTTATTTTTAGGGTTGCTAGAAAAACGATTTTAAGTGTCAACTTTAAATTTATACAGGAACGAGTTTAAAATAAAGTCACTGAATTGCGACTATATTTTCTTATCTGAAATACACAGCTGCAAATATATTACGTAAAAAAAGTTTCCACCTAAGTGTTAAAACCATCTTAAAAGTTAAACAAGGTCACGAAAGTTTGACTAAATAATGTCACGTCATAATCTTAGTGAAGGGGTGTATATTTCGTGTTTAAAATTGCGGACTAATTATGCCACTCTAAATTAGAAATTTATGGCTGCGTGATTTTCTAGTTTATTACTTAAAACGTTAAAAGACAGTTGGGATTTTTAATGAAATTTGGACCAACTCTTTTATTAAACATTTTTTTATTACGCACTAACCTAAGTAATGGCTTTGTGAGTTTTAAAGAAGGCTTAAAATTATTATAATTTCCGGTTTAATGCCTTATTTTTGTACATAAAAAAAGAGTCAAAGACATTATTAAGTACTATTTATTATTAGCATTAAAAATTTTCGTAAAAATAATTTGTTTTAATACTTATTAAAATTGTATTAAATTAAACATTATTTGATTACAATCTATATTTATTCTAAGTTTTGCCAATACCGTTCAACATAATTTAAAAAAAAACATAAATAATGTAAAAATTAGGTTTGTTTTAATAAGACTTTAGAACCACTTCGGAATAATTTGAAACTAAAATGAGCATGTACAGTTTTTAGTCTTTTAAATGACAACAGCGCATATGTAGTACAATTCTGAACTGTTCTAAACTATTGTTAAAACCGACTCAGTGCTAAAATTCTAAATTAAATGCCCTAACTCAAAGAGTCTTCTTCTTTATAGTTTTATCAATTAATATATTTTTTTTAGTTACCCACAAAACCCGGACTCTATTGAAATGAAGGTTCCATTCGGGTTTTGGTTCTAAATAAGTAAAATAATAACGATTCTGTTACAATTCCAATTCCCCATCAATAAGAGAATTTCGATTTTGGTCTAGTACTAAAAAAAATAGAATATAAGTTACAGTTCCAATTTCGGTTCGCCTCTCAGTTCTTATAGACAGAAAGCCGCTAATAGATTTATAGTTAAGAGAAAGACAGCCATAATTATTTTTTATTTAGTGAATACTATGCAACACATACTTTCTAACTAACGTAAATAAAATAACAGTTTCGGTTCTAAATAATTGAAAAATTTCGATTATGGTTCGGTAGTCTAAAAAACTAAAATTAAATCAAAAGTTCGGGTTTCGCTTTCGATTTATATCAAAATATAAGTTCCGGTTTGGTTTTCGGTTCGGTACAGGTCTCTGGTTACACACTGCTTACAAATTACACAGTTAGTACCGCAACAAAGTTTATAAAGACTATATTTTAAAAATCTTTTATTAGAAAAACGAATCTGGGAGTTTAGAGTCAGTATTATCTTTGGCCTTGCTAAACAGTTTTTAACAGTAAATTGTCAATACTATTGTGAGCAATCATCAAGTTTTAAATAATGTTTCTTTAATTTGCCAAGTTTATATTAATAAAAAAATTAGTGTAGATATATTGTAATTAACTGTTTCGTTAATTAGCTATTAATAATCTGAACTATTAACAATTTAATTATTAATCATACTAATTACAAGTGTCCCATAATTCGCGGACCAACTTGTTAATACGTTCTCAATTAAGGTTCAAAGAATACGAGATCTACCTCTATTTTGACAATTGCAATAATGATAATATTTGGCATAATAGAGATCTTAACTAATAGGACTAAAATGGTAAAATTTTGAAAGTTATACTATCAAGAAAATTTTTTAACAAAATTAGAACAAAACTATTCCTAGAATTAAAAATAAAATAAAATCTAAAGTAACCAAATTTTTGTTTGAGATCTTGGATCTTAAAAACTAAAAAAAATATTTTTTTTGCAAATTTATTGAAACTGAAATTTTAAGACACTCTGTATGTTAAGATTACGTAAGTATTAATATTCTATATATATTTCCATATTTTTATTCTTGGAACTTTTTTTTAAATCTATTTATATAATTCTAAACAAAATTGCTATTTTTAATAAATCTAAAATAACAGTTAAAATTATTTCAAACTTAAAATATAAACAATTTCCTTTATCATTTAAACTAGATATTACATAAAAGATAACAACTGAATAAAAAATAAATAAAAAAACAAAAGTCGTTAGAATAAGACGGTAATTTAAAAACTCTGCAGACAATAGTAAAGGTTACTTATTTTCGTGTCTAAAAAATTTTTCTCATGCTTTTGATTAGAGACCTTGACCGAACCGACACTGACCAAAAACTGAACTAGAACCGAAATCCAAATCTATGTTTTAATTATTTTTTTATACTACTGAACCAAAATCAATTTTTCTTTCAATGATCTAGAACCGGAACCGTAACATAATTTTTATTGTGTTTGGGTGCAACCAGCAGGTACCTGCATTGCATAGTCAGTCACCATCGACATAAATCTCTAAGCGGTTCACTATCCATAAGCGAACTAGAACAAAAAACCAAACCAAAATCGAAGCCACAACCTGTATTCTATATAACTTTTTTACTATTGGACCAAAATTAAAATTCTCTTTTTTATCTAGAACCGGAACCGTGTGTTTTACTTATTTAGAACCAAAACTCAAACAAAACCATTTGGGTCCAAGTCTCTGCTTTTAATTTCTTGTTGCTTATCTACATCATATTCTTCGGCAGCTTCTAAAATTTTCTACACTCTATCGCATCAAGTGATTCAATGTGTCTACAATTTTAAGACTGAAAACCGAACAGTAATCTAAACCAAAACCCGTTTTCTATTAAATTTTTTTTTACTACCGAAGCAGAATCGAAATTTTCTCGTTTATCTAGAACCAGAACCGTAACAAAACCGGTGTATTTTACTCATTTATATCCGAAATCCAAACAAAAACTTCATTTTGTTTGAGTCCGGGTCCTTTGTTTATGATTCTAAAAGTGAAAACCATACATTAATATAAACTGAAACCTGTTTTTTATTTAACTTTTTTTGTACTACCAAACTAGAATCGAAATTCTCTCATTTACCTAGAACCGAAACCGTAACAGAAGCGGTGTGTTTTACTTATTCAGAAACGAAATTCGAACGAAAACTTTATTTTGAGTCCGGGTCATTGCTTTTGATTTTTTGTTGTTAATCTACATATCCTTCAGCAACATCTAAAACTTTCTAGATTCCATTACTTCAAGTGCTTTCAAGTCTTTACGATTATATCATAAATATTTTATTTTATTTGTATTATAACTTATTTATTGAAAATGCAAGAATAGCGATATTGTCGTATGCCAAGCCTAAAATGCTTTAATTTTCGTAATTTTTAGAATGAACGGCAAGAACTGAAGTTTCATTAAACAATTTTTTTAACATCTTAATATTTAAAACTGAGCCCGTTTTAAGAAATTTGGTCATCAAATTTTACATTGGAATTTAAAATGGTAGCTTCAGGGTATTTTTGGTTGACTTTCTGATAACAACTCGGTAGCACTCTTCTCCAATAACATTGAATTAAATACATTCTTTGTTTAAATTTATTTATTTAATGGCTTTATTCCTTTATTAAAAAAATAATTTTTTCGCCGATCCTGCCAGTTTAAGTTTTTTATTTTGCTGAACGGCTTTAAACTGTCTGATTTACTGCTTAGTCAACAAAAATAGTGTCATGTTGTCAAGGTAATAAATGTAATAATTAAATTGTCACTAACATGTGGTGTTTACTGCCGATCGGCGAAAAATACAAATTTTGAAATTTGTATTTTTAATTATAATCCTACTTATTTATTTTTTGTTGCATTGGCAATTCGATGCATCTCCGTTTTCGTGACCCTCAAAAAAATATCCAATAAAGCTAGCTCGGCCAAATGGCGTTTTAATTCTTGAGCGATCACGCGGCGGCCAGAAAATCCAAAGATCAGCCAGCATGAAAAACAAGGATCTGATCTTTCTTATATGAGTGGATGATAAAAGTTCTCAAGGAGAAGTGGAATGGACTAGCGGTGAAGAAAAATAATAAAAAGTACAAGCTTCGAGCAGTTAGTATTTGAGTTTTCAGGAAGCGACGCCGTCGAGGAATTGTGGATTACGTCTCCAATTTAAAGTTGTTGATGTCACGATGTAAAAACTTGGTCATTTATTAAGAGAACCATTACTCTCTCGCTGGCCAACTTATTGCTTCATCTCGGTTATAAATCATAAAACTAGCGACGAATTATTAAAATTGTTGAAATTTTGCGGTTGGAGTAATTATGCGATATTCACAAATGAAATTATTGCCCTAAAAAATTGGACAAATAAATAATATTTAATTGCGAGACGGAATAACTAAAATTGGGCTTTTGAGCGCCGAAAACGAATGAAACTCGTTAAGGCATTCCCACTGGACGGGGGCTCATTTAACACTGTCGTTAACATTTTTCGGTGACAATTATACGTTAAATTTTATAAAATGTTTATAAATAATTGACTAACTTAATTAAGTTTTTTACATCAAACATTTTTGTTTGTTGTATCAACAAAAAAATTTATCTAAATTCCTTCTAAATATACAAAGCATTTGTTTTCTAGTTAGACAGGCTCTAAATTTTGCAACGTTAAAGTTTTTTTTATTCAAAGAGTTAGATTAATAACAATTTTTTTATTAAACTTTTTAAACAAATAACACTCAAATCGGAACTTCTCCTTCCCAGTTGAGATCATGCCCTTACATGTAAAACTTGCAAAAACACATTTTTTTTATTTTTTCTAAAAACAATTGGAGTTAAAACTAATTAAATTAGAGGCATAGAATTGTCAGCTCATTGTATATCTCTAATTAGAATTTCAAAAGAACTCTGAATTATTATTTTTTTCTAAAAAATTTTGTGTATGCGCCATCTATTACAAACTTTAGAAATGGTGTCAAAGAAGGTCTAATATCAAAATACCAAACAAATGAAAAGTAAATTAAATGTTTTACTAAATAAGTATATTTAATAAATTTGTTATGAAATTATTTACTAATAATTGGTTGAATAGTTATATAAGCAGGTGCTTAAACAATGTAAAATGCAAAAGTAAGAAGTTAGTAAATAATAGTTGAATTAATGTAAACAAACGTATTTGAGATTACTGCATTGGTTAGATTAGGGCTCTGAAGCCTAACAGTGCAAAAAATCGAAAGACAGAGTGTAAAAAAAATAACTTTGTCAGAATAATGTAGTAAGTACTACTTACATTATTAAAATGCAATTAATTGAAACTTAAATGTTATTTTTATATACATGTATTATAACGTTTTGGCAGTTGGAAATTGAGATCCCTATAAAACTGCAAAAAATTTTGTTACATTCATAAACTAAGATGAGGCATAGGTTTCAGCTGCAAATAAAGTATTTGCCATAAAAGAATTATTACTAGATGATCCTGCTTGCATGATTTTGTTGGCAATATTTTTTTTTACTGTAGAGAGTTTTCCACATAGCTTTCAGCTAAAGCCAAAAATTTCTGCTCCCCATGTCTCTTTAAAGACAATAGATTCCCCTGTGATTTGCTAGCAGAGTAGCAAAGCTTCTCCTGAAACAGTGACCTGTGTATTCTGAAAAATTTTCCAATTTCAAATATACTAACAGAATGAAACCCATGCAAGAAGCTATGCAATAACCTGAACAAAGAGGCTGCAGTACATATTTAATTTTTTTGTTCTCTTTGCAAATACCAATTTTAATTTGTTTATTTCAAGAGAAATAAATAATTTTTTCGCTTAGTGTATGTCATTTTTGAGCAAAACTGGATATATCCAATAGTTTTTTGCTAATAACACCAAATTGTTTACTTTTTATACAAAAAAATATATGTTAATCACTTGCATAACCCTATTAAATTTAAACTGTTTTCGCTAAATAACAATATTTTTTTAAACAAATATGTAGGGTGTTTTTTTCGACTCCTAAAAAATTTGTAAAAGTGGATATATTTTGCACGCAAGCTCCTCAATTATATCAACGTATCTGTGGTACAAGCTTAGGTAGTTTTCGTACTCATTATCTTGCACTACTTTTTCTTCAAAATTATCCATAAATGCTTCGGCCAATATTGGTAAAAATTGGCTTCCCATAGCAAATCCTTCTGTTTGTATGTAAGTAACTCCATCAAAAAAAAATCTGTTGTAAGCTCAAGTTTAAAGCTTTTTTTTTCACCTTATTATCAAATTCTTAGAGTTTTTAAGGACATATCTAAAGCTTAAATTACCTTGTTCTTTTAGAAATTTATTCATACATTGTGATATTGTATAGACTGGTGATTTTGTGAAAGAATCTACTAGTTTAATGGGTATTTGGTCCTCTATTTCTGATTTATGTAGTTTAAAAAGGCTATATAGTCTTGAAATTTGTATATTGTCCAAAGGCATGTTCAATTTCTTTTTTCTATTAAGTGTCTTATGCCTTTTAGTTCCGTTTTTATTCTCTTAGCAAAACTTTTAGTGTTCACTTTCTTTTTTATAAAATGGTGGTCATTTATAAATGTCTTCACTTTATTTAAGTAACTTTGTTTATTTAATATGACTATTGTTGTACTTGTGTCAACTCGAGTTATCACTCCATTATTTTGTTTAATTTTCTTTTTGATGTTTTTATACTGTTTTCATTTTATTTGTATTAATCTCCTGGTAAATTATTTTCTTACACTCATTTTTAGTGATTCTTGTGTTAAAGAATCTTCTATTGTTTAAATTATTGATTCAGCTTTTGTCTTCATATTTTAGGTAGAGATTATATTTTAGGTCTTTGTTTAGCAGCTCTAATTTACTTTGGTTTAGATCGATGTTCATTAAATGAATCACTTTCTTATAATTAAGTTTTGTGTAAGTTTTTGGACCTTTTTGTCTCTTTTCTTCTTGTTTTTCTTTTCTATAAAACTTTTTTCTTGTGTTGTTCAATTTCTTCCATTGATGTATAAAAATTGACCATTTCTTCTTGGGAAAGTCTGGCAACTAGTTCAGTGTATGTGTACTTAAGTTTCACTTCTAGTTAGTATATTTTAATACAGGTTTTCCTTTATAATCAATTTAAGGTTATCTTTGATGTATATTGGAGTAAGTCTTTGATCTAAACATTTGTTGTTCAAATAGACTCTGGTTTTTGTGATAGTTCGTTTTTAAGAGCATGTCTTTTGTTTTTGTTTTCTTGTAATCTTTGTACAAAAAATACTGTACAATCCTCAAGCGAAAAAACATCCTCTTGCACTTGGTTCGTAAACAATTATTCTAACACTCTAATAACGCGAGTAATGTGAGAATATCGCTCACTTTACTTGCTTCACTGATTTTCACTAACTGACTAACCGTCTGGTCAATGTCCGCCCTCCTTATATAAACATACGATCTTCCAAAATGTGTCCACTTGGGCAAAACGATAACTCATTTCGCCAATCAAATCAAGATAAACAAATTATCATATTACTCACTATCCTTTTTTAAGACAAAAAAAGGCATTTTTAGACCTTCTACATAACGCAGATTCAGTTTCTCATTCCATCTTTATAAAAAAATAAACGGTTTAGCCATGTTTGTTATTACACTTTTCAAATTATTTATTACAGTTACAATTTGTTATTTGTTTTTTATGTTTAAGCTAGCTATATAAATTACTTTAAAAGTTGCCCTTTGTTTTATTTTAATTAGCAGTTTAGAGTTTTAATTATGCATGTATGTACTTCATAAAGGTTGTGTGTTACAATAAAAAAATGAACAAATAATTACGAGTTTAACAATGTTTCATAATTAACTTCTGTTTACAGTGTAAAATTTTATTATAAAAGCGATTAAAAGAAAATAAAACCGTTCATTATTTTTAAAATTAAAGCAGCAAAAAAAATCAGATAATAGTTTTAATGTAAGTTTTTCATGTAAATAACTAAACTGACCTAGAATTTCAATAATGTAATTAAAATCCTAGATTAATTTAATTTCAGTTGAACAAAGTGGAAAAATCTTTTCAGTTTGGTCGGATGCACTCGAAGAGTCATATCGAGAACAATACAATTTTGTTAATGCAAGGAACGGACTTATTTTATGCAATAATTCGAGTGAGTGTTCTGGGACAAAGCTGTTCGAGTGCATCTCTAGATCTACATCAGACTATGGTCGTTATCTTTCAGCACAGATGCTCCGATCGTAAAATGCCGTGCATTCTGCACCGATGTTTTGCTCCAATATTTCCACTTCTCCACATATTATAACTGGGAAGAGAACAGAATGTTTCATGCTTTACGGCCTTCGAACATAACGTGTAAATTATGGAAAAATCGGCTTTTTACGAAAACTTTCACATTCATTGCGATGCGCTATTTCAGCTTAAAACTTGTTTACTGCAGCATAAAATAACTAAAAATTAAATAAAATAGTGAATAATTAATCAAATCTAGCTACAATAATAACTTTTTGAAACAAAGAATATAAAAGTAATTAAAAAAAATACAAATTGGATTAAGAAAGGTTATTTGTGAGATAAAAGTTTGGCCACGAGCTGCGTAAGCAACGAGGAAGGCAATTGTCAATACAAATTTTTCTATTCAAATTAACAAAAATTTACTGTTATTTTGCAAATTTAATTAGAGAAGAGAACACATCGGCTACTCTAAAAGCTGAGCATATTAATTTATTACATAAAACATATCTGTATTGTCTAAAATATTTTTTAAATGTATACACAAATTTTACTTTTTAATAAAAATAATTTTAAAACAAACGATTTTACTATCGTTATTTGTAATTACTTTCTTTCTACTCCTCTTTTAAAAAATAAATAAACGTTTTGAAAGTAAATTTTTTGTTTTATTGAGGTTGAAGGAGGAACGGTCAAAAAACTTTGTCAAAAATTCAGACTAAATGTAAGTCTAAAAAAAAATAGAAACTATTTGTTACAGAGAGCAGAAAAAAAGGCAAAAATTTGAGAATAAAAGGTAGATCTAAAAGAAGCAGAAGAAGAGTATTTGCTATCCATTAGTTGTATCAGAAAATACTTCAATTATGACTTAATTATAAGTCATGTTATGACTGAATTATTTTTTAATTAATGTGTCAAATTTTTAACATGTACTTCATTTTTTTATTTCACATTATTTCACATAAAAAGCTATTTTTAAAGTTTTAAAATCATTAATAGGCTACCTCAAGAACCAATAGAAAAAAATGAGTCATCGCTTCCAATTAAATCTAGAAAAGACACAAAACATCCGGCACGTTCTAGCAAGAGTGGTCGATTATACAAAAAGAGAGACTGACCAACAGACTAAAGACTAAAGGATGATTTTACCAGGTTTTATTTTACATCGTTATGGTTTTTAAATCAGAAGAAGATTATTTAGCGAAAACTTTACAAGAAATATATATAAAAAATGTTTTTTTTTTTGTTGTTTCTGTGAAGATCATAATGCTGTCATTGCTAGTTTAACGTTATTGAAATAAAAAAGATTGTATGTACTTGACAGTGTTGCTTAATAAAAATATAAATATAAATAAATAAATACTATTAAAAATAGTTCCTTTTATTTTATTATGGTTGAGGACTTTAAAAAAACAGGAAAAATTCACTTTATATAGCAAAAAACATCTATTAGAATTAGATCCAAAAAAAGCAAAAAAAAACGTTTTCGCTACAAATTTGCGAACTAAAAATAATAGAACAAAAATAGTTTTTTTTTCTTATGTAATTTTATTTAATTATGTTCGAACAGTTATTTACAATTTCGCAAAAAATGTTAATCTCTGTTTTAATTTATAATTTTTTTGATTTAAAATTTGTGTTACATTTAATGACAAGACATGAGAATTTTCAAGTGGAAATAAATAATCTTTCTAAAAAGGAAATTGAAAAACAAATGTTTAGGTTAAAGAAAAAGAAAGCACCCAGAGAAGATAGAATTCCAAATGAAGCGCTATTGTTTATTATATTTTAGAAGTAAGTGAATGTTTTTGGACAAATAAAGGTGTAAAGCAAGGCTGTCCGTTAAGTCCTGCACTGTTCTTAGCATATATGGGAGATGTGAATGAAGCTTTAAGTAGAGCGCAAGTAGAAAGGATAGTTGTAGGCAGAGAGAAAGTGTCGTCTCTGGTCTTTGCAGATGATTTAGTAATTGTAGAAAAGTGCAAGAGTGAAATGAAAAAAATGATAAAAGTTTTGGAAAATGATGGTGTTTGGAAAGAAAATAAGAATCGAAAAAGAAGGTGAATGGAAATGAGAAGGAAAAAATATAGAACAAGTGAAAGAGTTAAAATATTTGGGATATGTATTAAACAGTAGTATGACAGACAAAGAACAAATAAAAAAAGTAGTCAAAAAAACAAACAAAGTAATGGGAAGTGTCTGGAGTTTAGGAGAACGTAAATTTGGTGAAAATTTTAAAAAAAGTTTGATGATGTTTGACAGTTTGGTGAAAAGCATCGTAATGTGTGGTAAAAGGTATATAAAATGGGCTTTAGGTTTAAATAAACACACGCCAGGGTACATAGTAAAAGACGAAAGTAAGAGAAAAAAGTTGAGAGTAGAAACAGGAAAAAGAGCGGTGAGATTCGAGGAAAATTTAAGAATGCGACAAGAATGCAAAATACCGCGACAATGCTGGGCTGAAATTAAAAGAGCAAATGGAAATGTCTAGTGAATAGAACGAGATGACTACTATGAGAAAAAGGGGTATGCGTGTGCAGAAATTGAAAGAATGAGAGAAGGAGGAGGATCAATAAAAGAACTAAAATAAAGAAATGCTGACATAAATAAACAGGAAAAAATTGCGTGTGTAAAAGAATCAAGGTACAATCCCAAATATGTCCTAATTGTTACCATCGAACTACCAAAATATCTCCATAAAATAAAAAGTAAAAATAAAAAATGGTTGCAAGTTTCAGATGCGGGAATGAAGAACGGGAAAATGAGTTTTGGAGAGAAGATTGGGAAAGAATGAGCAGATTATGTAGAGAAAAAAGGGAGACGATAGAGCATTGTTTGTCAGAGTGTGCAGAGTTAAGAATGTGTGAGTATAAAAGGATAAAAGTTCTAAGCAAAAATGGAGAAGGGAAAGAATGGATGAAAGAAGCTACGTGTGCCAGAAGAAGAATAGAGAAGAATTAAATTTTTATTAATTTTTTTTTTCATATTTTTTGATAATTTGAGTAAATTTTCGCTTCTTGTTTGTTTGTTGTTACCTATGTAGGACTGTGAAGCCAATTAGGCAATAAAGCCATTAAAAAGAAAAAAAATAGTTGTTATATAATATATGTTTGCATAACTAGTTTTAAAAAACTGATTTTATTTAACAAATACAATGTTAATTATGCGAGTTAGATACATTTTACGTAGCTAGTGCCAAATGTTTCGATTTTAAGCTATTTTCTTCTACAATTTCTAAAACTCTGTGTATAGGTTGTATCTATTTGGTTCCAGCCATGTAAATTAAAACATAAATTAGGATCCTTTGTATCAACTGTGTTGGAAACGATCGCGTGTAAAACAGTGATAAAAAACTCGTACTTAGTAATTATGTATTTCTCACGTGTTCCTTATTATTATCATATTTCTAAAAATACAAATTGCACTCTTCTTTATAGGCACTCAATACGAACACGCCGTTACCTGGAACGAAGGTAAGCAAGAGATTATCTATAACAAGTTGGAAAATATTTTATGAAAATGGCACGATGCCAAGCATAAATTTCCTCCTCCCAAGAAGGGCATAGACGCACAAAAACTGTTTCAAGGCTGGGAATCAAACGGTGAAATTTAATCGATAGGTAGAGATGAAGCCAAAAATCTATATAAAACCTAACAAAATAAATTTATTAAATATTTTTTAATTGAAAGCTTGAAATTTTCAAATATAATCAATCATTGGTTTTTATTCAAAATCGTTGGTTCGTCTAATGATAATAAAGTTTTAAATTGATGATTCTTTATTCCCAACATAAAATATTGGTGCCTATCAATCAATTATACGAATTCGAATCTATCAAAAATGTCACAATCATTTATAATTAAAATAACAATAGGCTTCCACAAGATAAATTTCCTGCATTCAAATAAATAATATCTCACAGTTCAGCCATAATAAATATTAAACAATGGTGTTACTAAAAATGGTGTTTTTGTAAAATTTAATTTATTATGAAAATACAAATGCGTTTGACCAGTTGTGATAATAGCAGAATTTATATCAAAACAATAATTTATTATTTTTGATTAAAAGCTTGTTGATTTTTCTCTCTTGTGGTAATTGTTTTTTGTCTGATGTGTAAACAGTTAGCAATTAGTGTAATTTATGCAATAGTTTATGTCAATGTCTTGTTTTCATGTGCTCACTCGTTGTTCATTAATTTAATCAAATTACATTCAGCAATGTATAAATTTAATTACGTACCGGAGCCGTGTAGTTCCGGTTTGCATGCAGGGAACCTCACGGCCCTTGTTTTCATAGGTTATATTATTTCAGGAACTAGACGAGTAATTTTCTGTTACACACACCGAAAAAGCCAAACTCATTAAAAGCGAACTGGAATTAGGTTAGCGAAGAAAATTGTTACAAAAAAAGGTTAAACAAACATTAAAATAAATAAAAACAACAAGCAAATGCATAAAATACTACATTTTTAAAATAAAACAGATTTTGGTTATAACAAGTGTTCCAAAACTTGTGTTGCCTTATTTGTTAAAAAAACTTGTAATTTAGATACTTCTATTTCATAAATTTTTTGAAGTATGAAAAATTGGGTGCCAAGCAAAAAAACTAATGAAATGTTGTATTTTTTTGTTTAAATAATTACAAAAGTGATGGACACTGACCTAATTTTCTTTGTACTTTAGACAGTTACAACCTGTAAAATAATGTTAGGTTTCTTTTATAAAACTGTTCACATTAACCACAAAACAAATTTAAAATTGAGTCGATAAAGTGAAAAGTTCCTAGAACAGCAGAACCTGACTAGTCCTCCCTGGAGTATATTAAGCAAATTTGTGTCGAGAGTCGGTTGGTTGCAGCTGTCGCTAAAAAATTATAATCATGTAATTTCCACCGAAATTATGCATACATGAAAGATGTTTACGTAGTCCGTTCACCGCGAGGTCGAATTTTAAAACTCTCTTCGTTTCAAGTATACCGGAATTCGGAAACGTATAAGAAACTCGCTTTAACTTTGAAGCATATCTCTCTTCACTTGAACTTATCAAACAAGTTTGATAGTATTCACGAGAACTTAAAATTAAATGAATTCAGAACATGACATTAATGCATATTCATGAATATGTAAAAGGATAGAATGCACACGGGAATTTTAAATAGAGGATTTGGAATTTTAACTTAATACGTTAATACATTTTTATGATGCTTAGCAAGTGTTTATCGATAAAAATTTTAACGAGATTCGAGGAGGTTGCAAATTTTATTTCCCGAGTTTAAACAGAGCGAACAACGGAAATAGATCAGTTTGAAAAAAGGTTAGTGCCACACGCAATTCACGTTGCTTTAGATTTAAATCAAAAAAACTAGTAACTTTTTTATCTAAATTAAATATCACAAACTAATTTTATTTTAAATTTTTACACAAAAAAAAATTTTATCAGTTAATTTATAGTTTCTTTTATTTGTTTATACTTATTTAACCTTTTTCAACTTATAACGTACATATAAATATTACAAAATAAATTATTTTTATATTTAAGAACCGGATTTAAACTAAACATAAGTAGCTTCAGCACTGAATAGGGACTCGAAACGTACCTTGCTCTTTTTTACTCTTATTTTATAAGAATCGGACATTTTATATGCACTCTTTAACACTCTAAAAGACAAACAAAGTAAAGTTAGAAATTGCAATTTTTGAAAATTATTTTGTTATAATATTATTCAAAATGTACAACGAATTATAAATACTATTAAGTGTTTATATAAGTATCTAATAAAACAAAAAATAATTCTTTACTTTAATTACTAGAACAGTGTGTTGTTCTATCTTTTAATACAAAAATTATAATTTTACTGACAAAATTGTTTTAAAAAATGGTGTCGTGTCTTGTTATAAGTCTTGACCTTTAGCATAAAATATTTTAGTTTTTTTTTCTTTAGAGCGTGATAGATGTGTATGTCATGTAGAATTACGAGCAGTCTGTATTAGAAATTTTAGTGTCGGTTGCAGAGATGATATGTTGACGACGATCGCAATATGTCGTGGTACTAAATATTCAAGTAATTCACAGCTCGGTGGAGGAGGAGAGGCTGAACTAGATGAATATCACATGGCGACGTCACCCATACATTGCAACACTGTGCATACGACTGATGGTCTGCATAATTCATCGCAGCTGATGTGCCATTCCTCGATGTTGCTTTTGCACTTCATATTCTCACCATATAAAAAAGCAGTCTCACAGGCCTTTTCACACAATTATGAAATAATTTTTTTAAATGTCGATAATAAGGTACCTACAAATACGCGGTCAACGGAAGGGAACAGAAGACATTGCAAAAGCAAGATGGACTGAGATAGATTGTTTGAAACTTTATTTATTAAGAGAGTTATACAATAACATTACGTCACCATGTTCTATTTATTGGCTAGTTGGCTTTACAGTCTTACGTATTTGGAAGTTTATATATCATTTTTATATAATCTTTTTAATTTAACAACAAAAATTTAATTCTTTTCCAATTTTATTCTAGCACAGGTAACTTCTTTCATCCATTCTTTCCCTTCTCCATTTTCATTTAAAAATTTTATCCTTCCATAGTCGCACATTTTTAACTCTACACACTCTGACATACAATGCTCTATCGTCTTCCTTTCTTCTCTACATAATCTACACATTCATTCCCAATCTTCTCTCCAAAATTTATTTTTCCTTTCTTCATTCCCACATCTGTATCTTGCAACAATTTTTTTATTTTTACTTTTAATTTTATCTAATTATTTTGACAGTTTGATAATAACAATCAGGGCATATTTTGAATTGTACCTTGATTCTTTTATACTCGCAATTCTTTCCTGTTTATCTATGTCAGCATCTCTTTGTTTTAGTTTTTCTTCCATTGTTCTTCCTCTTTATCTCATTCTTTCAATTTTTGCACACGCATACCCCTTTTTCTCATAGCAGTCATCTCTTTCTATCCACCTAACATTACCATTTGCTTTTTTAATTTCAGCCCAGCACTGTTGTAGTATTCTGCATTCATGTCGCATTCTTAAATTTTCCTCGAATCTCACCGCTCTTTTTCTTGTTTCCACTCTCAACTTTTCTCTCTTACTATGTACCCAGGCGATTGTTTATTTAACCCCAAAACCCATTTTACATACTTTTCTTGCACACGCTCATACTCCTTCCATCCCCATACTTCTGCTTCATACATTACAACACTTTTCACGAAACTGTAAAACATCATCATTCTTCTTTTAAAATTTTCACCAAATTTACGTTCTCCCAAACTCCAGACACTTCCCATTACTTTGTTTGCTTTTTTAACTACTTCCTTTATTTGTCCTTTGTCTGTCACATTACTATTTAATACATATCTCAAATATTTCAACTCTTTCACTTGTTCTATATTTTTTCCTTCCCATTTCCATTCATCTTCGTTTTTAGTTCTTACTTTTTCCCAAACACCATCAGTTTTATTTTATCTACATTAACTTAGAGTTTTTTGTTTTATCTTTCCTTAACTTTTATCATTTCTTTCATTTCACTTTTGCTTTTTGCTACAGTTACAAAATCATCTGCAAACGCCAGAACCACACTTTCTCTCTGCCTACGACTATCCCTCCTACTTGCGCTCTACTTAAAACGTCATTCACATCTCCAGTATATGCTAAAAATAGTGCAGGACTTACCGGACAGCCTTGCCTGACACTTTTATTTGTCCAAAAACTTTCGCTTACTTCTTCGCCTACTTTTACTTAGTTAATAGTTTCCTCGTAAATTTCTTCTATTTCGCTTACCAACTACTTACACACCCCTTTCCCTCCAAGATGCTGCCATAATTTTTCCCTATTCACACTGTCAAAATCTTTTCTGAAATCCATGAACAATGCATACATACGTCCTCCCGCCTTGTCTATTTCTTTCTTTGTCAGATGTCTCAAAATGCATACATTATATGACTCTGCTTCCTTTTCAAAACCATGCCTGTCCGTCTGGTAACATACTTTTTTCGTCCATTTCTTTTCTCAATCTTTCCTCTAGAACTATCGCCTATATTTTGTAGGTCGTATTAAGTAAGGATATACCACGATAGTTTTCAGTTTGATTTTTATCCCTTTTTTTATGTATTGGTACAAGTAACCCTTTTCTCCTCTCCGTAGGAGAGTCTCCCCTCGTCCACTTCCCATACCTTTTCTCATAGTTTTTTTGAACCAAGCTTCATTTAGAATTCTTTATTCTTCGGGTGCATTTTTTCTTTAACTTAAACATTTGTTTCTCAATTTCCTCTTTAGAAGTCACCGCGTTCTAAAAGGTTCATTTAAAGAGTTAAATTAATAACTAATAATTTATTTCTACTATGTACACCAATACAACAGCAATAGAAATTAACTCAATATTCATATTTAATACAATAACGTTGCTTTCAAAAATCTCACTCACGCTGCTTGCTTGTCTGGCTCTCGCTAACTGACTGACTACTCCCGGTATAATAACTCTCCCCTTATATAATAAACGGTCTTTGCTAAAATGTACCAAATGTTTTATGACCTTTTAAAATTCAATTGAAAGCAATAACTCATTTTTCTCGAACGGTTTTTCCTTGTTAGCTTCTTTTAAGTAGAACGCACTGTATGTAGTCTCCTGCAGTTTCAGAGAAGATTTTTGGTTTTTTACTTTTGACTGTATTTAAATTTTTATTTATTCAATAATTCAAAATATTATTAACCAAGATATCTGTTATCTGATTACATAATTTAGCCATATTTGTCGAATTAATATTAATTTGAATAAAATATAATTCATTCAAAGCACTAACGCCGTATAACCGATAACACATTGCTGCATCAGTTGCATTTTGAACATGTCATGTCTGAAATGTCAATTAGCGGAAAGTGCAATTCTGTGTTTAATTAAACTTATTTTGATTATTTGGTATTGGTGAAAATTTAACTGCATATTTTTAGACCTACATACACACTAAATTATCCTCTCAATTTATAAAATCAAACTAAAATAAAAGAAAATTAGAGGGGTGGAACGTATAGTTCTCTATGAGAATCTTGGGAGCTGTTCACTTGTATTTGCTCTAAGAATTCAGTAGGCCTAATCTTGGCAATTGCACTTTTTCAAGGACACCCACGAGAATCATAGACAAGAAAAGAGATTTATAGAAGAATAAAAATAGACAAATGGGAAACCACAATTAGTTTTTTAGGGATTTGTTGCTAATTTTTCAATTGATAATTTAATATGAAAAAAAAATAACAAACATAAAAATATGATAAATTATGCCAACGTTTCGAATATTTTTTTATTTATCGTTTTCCTATTTTTATCATAATAACATTGTTAAACTAATAATATTTTTTTAGTTCTAATTTAATTATTTCAGTATGCAGCATCTAGAATTATAATATTGTTGCTGACATTTCTATTATTAGTTGCTTCCGGTAGTAAAACAAAGTCGTTTTGAAGAAGTGACACATAATGGAGAAAGAATAGGAAAAGTTTGTCTCTACTGTTCACTCTTTTATAACTACTTCCGGTACGAAACCACGCGTGAATATAACATCCGGTACCTAAAGAGTCGCTGAAATATTAGTCTTCAAATTTCCATTAATTACGTAAGCAAGTGTTGGAGTGCAACATCCAAATAAAAAATAATTCAAATAGAATCTCAACTTCATTTTTATACAAATTTATTCGACTGTTGCAGCTTCGAAACGAATATGAAATTTAAATTAATTTAAAAACAGACAGAAAGTGGAAACTTACATGCACTCACTTGATATACAATTGGATTTATTCAAATGTTGGCGTGTTGAGTTAACAACACTTATAAGTAGTTTCCTGGCGCATCCACCATTTTATGCTTAATAACAGACGTTCTAATTTATTTTAAAATTTTTGTTTTTATAATTTTGATAGCAACAAGTTGATTCAAAAGTGACTTTTAAATAAAAATAAGAAATAAAAATCTAGGCACAAATATAAATTGAAACAAAAGACCTCCAAAGAAGAATTGGTAAAATTTTATTGAAATATATGTGGTAGAAACATATACAGTATGTTTCCGGATTGACATTAAAAAATATTTTTTTATTTTTTAGAAAATTTCTCTATTGTTGATTTGCCTTGCTTGTTTTCAAACCCCCAAAACACAAATTACTTTTTATTAAACTTAAACGGTTCACAAGATAATATTATTTTATTGCTAGAAAATATTCAAATTTAGCTCAAGATTTATTTAGCAAATTTAACAAATGGTAACATAAAATAAAATTCTCAAAAAGCTAAACTATTAATTTTCTATTTAAATTAATGATACTCCTTTTTCTGCACAAACTTTAATGCGAGCTCTAAATTCATTAAAACTGCGTCTTATTTCTGAGAATGATAAAGACTGGATTTCTTCAATCATTTCTTTGATTTCACTCTTGCTCTTTGCTACAATTACTAAATCATCTGCAAACGCCAGGAACCATACTTTCTCTCTGCCAACAACTATCCCTCCTACTTGCGCTCTACTTGAAGCTTCATCCACATCTCCCATATATGCTAAAACTAGTGCAGGACTTAATGAGCAGCCTTGTCTTACACCTTTATTTGTCCAAAAACATTCACTTACTTCTTCGCCCACTTTTACTTGGTTAATAGTTTCCTCGTAAATTTCCTCCATCTTGCTTACCAACCACTTACACACCCCTTTCTCTCTAAGATACTGCCATAATTTTTCTCTATTCACACTGTCAAAAGCTTTTTTGAAGTCCATGAACAATGCATACATACGTCCTCCCGCTTTGTCTATTTCTTTCTTCGCCAGATGTCTTAAAATGCATACATTGTCCATGGCTCCCCTTCCTTTTCTGAAACCTGCTTGTCCATCTGGCAACATACTTTTTTCGTCCATTTCCTTTCTCAATCTTTCCTCTAGAATCATCGCATATATTTTGTAAATCGTATTAAGTAAGGATATGCCACGGTAGTTTTCAGTTTTATCGTTATCCCCTTTTTTATGTATTGGCACAATTAAACCTTTTCTCAACTCCATAGGAAAGCCTCCTCCCATCCACACTGCATCAGCAACACTTCCCATACTCTTTCCCATAGCTTTTTTGTACCAAACAACAGCGCTTCATGTGGAATTCCATCTCTCCAGGGTGTTTTCCTTTTCTTAACCTAAATATTTGTTTCTCAATTTAACCTTTAGAAAGGTTATTTATTTCCACTTGAAAGTCCTCATGTCTTGACAAGATGTTTTTATTGTTACTTCCACCTAAAACTTCCATAAAATGTTCCCTAGATTTATCCATTCTTATGTTCTCACTTACTTTGTCTTTTCTTTTTCTTTCTTCATTTATAAATTTCCATACTTCTGCTTCTGTTTTTATTTCTCTTATTTTCCTTTCTTGTTCGTTTCTTTGTTGTATTTTTCTCTCTTCACACTTTGATTTGTACTTTTTTCTTGTTTCTAGATACTCTGCTTTTGTGGCTTTTCCTTTTTTCCATTCTTTAAGTTTGCTGCAAGCTTCATTCTTTAGTTTGCCGCATTCCTTATTCCACCATTTATTTCTTCTTGTTTTTAGATACATTTTTTCTTTGGTTATTGCTGCTTTCATTTTACTAACTAGGTCTTTATACATACTATCAATGTCTAAACCTCGAAAGTTTTCTTTATTTATTTGTTGTCTGTATTTTTCAATTGTATCTTCGTTCCATTTTGTTCTTACTTGAAATTTATTTTTCTCTTTTTTTCTTCGTGAAAAAACTATACTACCATAGATACGTTTTTACATGGTCAAAATACCGGGTTTTTATAAATGATTGTAACATCGTAGGTGGCTGTGAAAAAAATAAAAAATATTTTGCTTTTAAAAGTCAGTAATTTTAGATATTATTATAATTATTATTAGACAATTGAGTAACTCCAAAAACCATTCTTTAATATTCCATTGTAAAAATAAGACATTACAATGAATATTCGTGATATCAAAAATTTCTACAGCCACCAACAATGTTACAATCATTTATGAAAACCCTGTATTATTATTATTTATGGTACAAATAACAGAGATAAACTACGTCAATAATTAATAATTTGACCTGGTCTAACTTTTCTCTTCTTTTATATCAAATATAAGATAAAAAAACTCATTTTTTTTACAAGTACACACTATATTTTTTTATATATAAGTTACTCTATATTGCAATTCCCAGAGTATTTAACAACAATTAAATCGTATCAAATTCAAGTCATCATTTTAGTGATGTTTTCTGAATATTTTTTTTCCACATTTCTGTAATTAAAAAACATTGTGATAGTAACAGTATTAGATAACAATTAAAAATAAAATAATTTATTTAAAAAAGACATTTTTTCATTAATTGTAAAACTGTGTAAAATTATAGTAAACTAAACTATTTTAGTGCAACGTAAATACTTTATTAAAACAGTAAACTGTTGAAACATATAAATATTTTAATTACTGTATCGTTATCTTAATTATTATCAAGCGAATGAAGTCATTCACAGTAATAAAATAGCTGCACACTTCCTGAATTTATTCAACTACTGTTTTATGTGACTTATGATTTATTATTTACATGTATTATTTTTTATCGCTCTTTTTAAAATAGGTAAGAGGCGTTGAAAAATTTAAATAATTGGTTGTTTAATAGCTTTTATCACAGACGTTGTAATGCAAACAAACAAAAAAGCATTGCTTAGCTTCTAGAAAAAAAAATAATTAAAATATCTGTTAAAGGGTAAGTGAAAAATAGGACAAAACTTTGATTTATATTGATTTATTTAACCAAAAACCTTAACAATGTAAAACCTAACTTACAGTGATTCTAAAACCAAAACTAACTCAAACTACATTAATATTACGTAAATTAAATAATCTAATTAAATACTAACATTTTGACAAACGCTGTAAAATTGTGTAAATGTGTTTTAATAATTGCCGCCGCTGATTTAAGCAAATTTGCTTAACGACACCTACTTCTAGTTATTTCAAAATAATAAAACAATTATATATAATTTGAGCAATAGGTCCCAGCTCATGACTTACTGCACTTTATTATATTTTTTTGTTAACAATGATAGTAATAGATATATATAAAGTATAGAAAAAATAAACTTAACCGTGAATATTTATAGCAAGCACTTAATAATTTTTATTGAAAATTTTTTCAGAAAAATTGAAAAACTTAAGATGCTTGTTCCATTTCATTTCCTAAATGTCAAAGTGCATCTTATTGACCAGTATTATCTTGGCAAACTTTTCTCAACTTTCATGTAGCTTCAGAAATTGCTGAAATTTTTCCATTCGAGTAGAAATTTTCCTCGCCCAATTACCTCCATATAAAACCTTTTATCCAAAACTTTTAAACACCCAATTCCCGTATTTCGTTTAATTCCCTGACCTATTCAACTCCAGCAATTCCTCTCGTCGTTGAAACAGTCGAAACGATTAATCTCCCTGATTTATCTCATACTTACTATGATTTTCAAGTAAACAAAGACTTGCAGTGTTAATCCATTAAAAGTCATGTTATAATAAATTCGTCTGGCTTTATCTCACTTAGTGGTAGCATCAGAATTTGTATAGCAATGATAAAAGCTGACGTCATCACCTGATTATAGCCGTGTCGTGATCACGTGTCAAGCCGAGAGCCATCAATTCCTGTCTCTTGCAGAAGCGAGGGTTGAATACGGATGGGACACCGACTCTTGTTTCTAGCTGGGACATAACACGAATACAGACTGAAGTCGCGCTTCGTCGCCTGAAAAATGTAAATATATTTATCAGTGTTGTGTTACGTTTCCTATCAATTTATTTTGGGTGCGGTGATGGATGTTTTCTAAGGGATCGAGAGAAAAAATTTACAGACCAAAGAGAGACACTTTGGGTTAATTATTTGGCTAGTGATCGATTTCAGAAGCGAAATGGTGGATGCGCCGGGACAGAAATTAAACTTTTATAAATTCAATCCATTAAATAGATGATTACAGTTCAAACTTTTTGTACATTAATCAGTAATTTAGCTATTATTTAGTAACGTACACAAGTGTATCATGTAATAAAAAATATCAAATTTCAGCAGTTATTGAAAGTAGTAAATTTTCAAATTCATAAATAGTTTGTAATTGAATTTCCGCTTATTTCGTCACGTTCTAACGCCAGCGATTAAACTAACAAATATAGATAATGCTTATAAATAAAAGTATTATTAAAAATTTGCGTCAAGATAGAGTCAAGTCAAAACATAGAAAACATCATCCTAAAAAAGTTTAGGCAACTAAAAACTATTCTCTACAAGAAATTTAAGTATATAAACACAAAATTTGTTTTATTTTAACCCCACTGATTAAAACAACACTTACGCTCTAAATCCGACTTTAATACAAAAAGTAATCTAAAATTTTATAGTTATAACAATATTTAGCTCTGAAAGCTCACAATGCTAAAAACAACAAAAAAAAATTGAAATTACTATTAAAACTGCCATAATGTGTGTGTTTTGTGTGACATACGAGAAACATAAAAATGTTCTCAAAATTTTTTGAGAAAAGATACTGTTATATCCTGTAAATCTCTCATTGTGTTTGCTTCAAAATTAATAGAGTACTTTTTAAAGCAGCAATTTATTGTTTAATTAAATTACCTTTAACATTCCTGAGTAAACAGTAAACATTTTATCAAAATTGAACAAAAGTTTTATAGTACAATTCATTTTTTATTGAATATAGTTTAAAGAAAAGAATATAAAGAAAACAAAAAAAAAATGGTACTATAAAGATTGTAGATTTTAAAAATAAAAGAAAGACACAGCAAGACAAAACCTGTTAGAAGAAAATACACAATACAGCTAGAAAAAATATAAAAAACAAAGAATAAAATACAAAAAGCAGAAAAAAACACGAAAAGACAACGCTGAAAAATAGAAGATATAGAAGAAAATTACAAAAACAAGAAGATAAGAAACTTCTACCAAAGATGCAAAAAAATTGAACAAAAATTCCAAATTAAAACTATATTTTATCGAGATAAACATGGCTAGTTAGTAGAAAGCAAAAAAGAAGTAACAGAAAGATAAACTAAAGATTTTAAAAAAGTCTTAAACAAATCATCGACTAAAAGAAGAACTGCTGAACAGGAGGAAAACAACGAAAACAGACAAAAAGAAAAAGAATTTTTAGCTACAAGAGCACGGAAAAGACGACATACGATGAAAAATAATAAAGTACGGAAAAGAAACAATAAAAAAGATAATATATAATTTAATTAAAAATGTATAGATAAAAGAACAAATGCCGCACGGATAGGGAACAGCAATTTTAAAAAAAGAGACAAGACAAAATGTAAAAATTATAGAGGAATAGCCTTACTGAATACTGTATATAAAATGATGCAACACTGCTAAATAATAAACTGAACGAACGTATAAAAAAAGTAAAGAAAAAATCCCAATGTGGTTTTAGAAAAAGAAGATCCGTAGTAGACCAAATATTTTTATTACAACAGATACAAGAAAGAAGTCATCAACAAAAATTAAAAACATCTTTGCTTTTTATCGACTTCAAAACGGCTTACGACTTACGACAGCATGAAGAAAAAACAAATCAAAAATTTCCACAGCCACCTACGATGTTACAATCATTTATGAAAACCCTGTACCAAACATTAAAAGACTTTAAAACACTGTGAAACAAGGCTGATTATAAACGCGAAAAAAATAGGACTAAAAATAAATGAAAAAAAACTAAATTTGTGATATGAGAAAATGAAGTATTTAAAGAAGACAGATATATAAAAGTAAAAATCAACGAAAAAGAAAAATACAAATTCAAAGAATGCAAGTGATTTGTCTACCTAGAAAGTGCAGTAGGAAAAAAACCAACAAAAACAAAAGAGTTAAAGCAAAGATAAAAGCTAGAAAGTAAAAAGCAAAAGCAAAAAGATAAAAACCGTAGCAAAAGCAACAAAACTTGGTATGTCTACAAAACCATTGGTCTACAAAACGACTGGTGGTAACATATACTTGTAAAGAATGGACACTTAAAAAACAAAAACAGTCCATGCTGCAGATGTAGAAAAAAAAGTTCTAAAAAAAATTATAGAATGAAAAAAGTAGAAGAGGCTTAGATCAGAAGAACAAAGGAAGAATTAAGAGCATTATAAAAGAACACATAGGAGTAGTTAAATTACAAAAATTAGATGGATAGGCCACGTAACAAGAATAACAGAAAACCCAACAGACAAAGAGGCAGACCAAGGACACAGTAAAAAAAAAGTCAAAAACTACCTCTAAAAATTACAAATAAAGCAATAGAAGAAAAAAACTCTAAATAATAAAAAAATGAAGAAAAATCATCCATCAATTAGAATACGATTAGTAACGAACATTTGTAACAAATTAAGAGACAAATTCGATTCTCTATTGCCAAAAATAAAACTTGTTACAAAAGCACAAACAAGAAAACTGAAAAAAAAAACATTAGTATCGAGTATTGCCTCCTCAAGCTTCAATGACTGTTCGCATACGTTGTGGCATACTTTCTACTAAAACAGTGATCTTCTCCTGGGGTGTTGTTTCCCATTCTTGCTCCAGCTCAACCACCGTAGGAAACTCGCTGTAATTACTCCTAATGCGTCTTTTTATATTGTCCCACACATGTTCGATGGGATTTAAGTCAGTGCTCAAAGGTGGCCACTCTAGCACCTGAATCCCAACGTGATGAAGATACCGACGCGTCATCTGGGCAGTGTGCGGTCACGCATTGTCCTGCATAAAGAGAAAATTGTCGCCTATAAATGGAGCAAAAGGTACTACATGCTCGTCTAAACATTCCCTAATGTATCGGTCAGCGTTAGTGCCACCTCTCTGCCACGTTACAAAGGCCGTGTGAGCCTCCAAACAAATGCCGCCCCATACCATCACACCTCCAGCACCAAAGAATACTCTAGGCGCCAAACAACACTGAAAATAACGCTCTCCCGGTTGTCTCAACACTCGTTAGCGACGATCGGTTGAATATCTTGTAAAACACGATTCATCTGTAAACAAAACGTAACGCCATTTGTTCATACCCCAGTCGATATGTTTTTGCGCAAATTCCAAACGCTGTCTTCGATGTTCTGCAGTAAGTTAGAATTAGTAATGGGTACATGCGATATCAAATTGTGTTCTTTCAATCTTCTTCTGACAGTTTCAGATGAAATCTGGATACCATAAACCTATTCCACTCTTCTAGTCAAGGCTACTGCAGGAAGCGTTCGTTCTCGCAGAATTTGTAGCCGAAAAAAAACCTGCCTTCCACTGCAGTTGTTGCTCGCCGTCTACCTTGGCCCAGGTCGTCTTAAGTAGAAACCAGTCTGCCTAAATTTTTGTATTGCGTCAGATACCGTGCTTCTTGGAGTCCCAAGCACATAAGCGACGTAGGGAATGCTGCGCCCAACATTGTGTAAAGCAACAGTTTGAGCGGCTTCTTCTGGACTCATTTTGCAAAAACCGCTCTTAAACAACTATTCTTTTTAAACGCCTATAAAACGAGCCAAAAACAGCTAAATTTGACGGCTTTATAAAACAAGCGAATCTTGCCGATTGTAAGCCACCTATAGAAATTGCTACAAAAACTAATCCTAGTGTTATCAAAAACACGAACATAATTTTTATGGTCTTTTGCGCCTGTGTATGTACAAAAAATCAACTTACATATGTATAATCATTTTCGCCAAATGCGAGTGTCCGATTAATTTTGTGGTTTAGTGTATTTCATGATCTTTTTGTAATTTATATACAGAATTTACATTTTAGTTAAACCAATAAAATTTGATTAGTAGGTTAGGTTATTAAGTTACGATATATTCTAGTCTTCATATCTTAAATGAAATGGTTATAATACTAGAAAAATATTTATTTGTTTTACCACCAATTGCTATGACAGCTAATTACTTAGACGTAATTTATTTTGTTTTGCTTTTCTTGTGTTTATTTATAAATATTTTTCATAGTAATAAGATTTGAACGTAAATAAAAATAAATAAAAACATAAACAATATGAAGAGCATAATTTTTTCCATTTTAGGGTTTTTAAACTTTTTGATCAGTAGAGTGCAAAATACATTGTTATTAGATTTGTAAACAACTTAATTTTTCACTTTTACTATTACTCTTTGTCATTTTATCTATGTGAAAAAAATGTTTAATTTCCGCAACAACACATGAAGACATCTCTCTGAAATCGTTTATTCCGTGTCAGAACCGTCAGTAGCACCAATTTTTTAATGTTACTATCATTAATTTTCAAGAATAAGACGCAGCTTCCGGCTGATCACAAACAAAGTCGCTAATGTTACTGGTAAAAGATGTGTCGCGAGTTCCGACCCTTACACAAGATCTATAGACAGTCCACAACGGAATGGCAGCTTTGTGTTGTGCTTCCACTTGTTGACCTAATTTGTGGTTTCGGTCAGGTTTTTACCAAGAAAGCCAGTTATTTATTGACCGTAATTAAATATATGTCCGAAACAGAAATGAAACAACAATAAAAAATTGACTATAGATAATTAAAAACAGGAGATACAAAAAGAAAAAAGTTGTTTTTCAACACAAAGCTTTAAAAAGTTAATTGAGGTTGAAACATGTCTTAAAATGTATTTTGTTCCGGTAAAGAGACGCTCCTGATTAATGCCAGGAAGCGGAACTGAAGCTTTTTAAAGTCATGTATTGTTTCCGATGATGGTTCTTGCTGTACACGTCCGCTCCGCTATAACGATCAAAGCGTTCTATTATTTTTGCGTCTTGCCAAACGAAATAAAAGAAGAATCAACATTTTTACAATCGATTATCGTGAGTAGAAAGAGAAAAAATTGAAATGACATTTCAGTTGAATTTTCAATTTTTTATTTTGTCTTTGTTCTGTTTTATTAAATAACAGTGTCACAAAATACAACTTTTTTCCCTAAATTTTAATTGATTTATTAGTTGTCAATTACTTAAACTATAATAAAATTAATTAAACAAATTTTTGATTATATTCAAGATGTAATCAATGTTTGCAGTAGTTTAACACTAAAGTGAATAAAAACTTAGTTAAAAATGAACAAAATTGACAGTGAAATAAATGCTTAACAGAACTAGCTATTGTGCATCAAGCTGTAACTACCACAGCAGTTTATTGTTTGCGAAAAAATTAATTAAATCATTTCGCAAAGTTTTTTTGATTTAAAAAGTAGATTAATAATAAATAATTTATTTCTACTATATACACAAACACACACAACAATAATTTGATCAATAATTAAGACAGAAATAACGCATTCGATTCAATAAGATCGCTCTTCTTTAATCGCTTGTCGAGTAACTACCAGGTCGTTGTCTTCGCCCGCTTATATAACGATACGTTCCTCCAGCTTGTGTTTGGAAGTTTCGTAACCTATTTCTACTCATGTAAATTGATAAATCGTTCTTCCGGATCGCTCCATAAGGGTACCTAATAGTTTCATGAAATTTTACGCTACAGTGTGACTCACAGCTTTCTGGTATTTTCTCGGTCTATTTACTCTATTTACTTTTGCTTGTGTTTATTTCAAAGTGTTCGTAACAATATGAAAAATATTCCTTGTAATTATGGATGGGAAATTTAATTACATTTAAATGAGATTTTGTGTATTTTCGTCTATATGCATTAATATAATTCGTTTTTTTTAATGTCTTTGTGTGTCTCTGTTTAAGACATAATCTATATGACATAGCAACATACTAATATTCTTATAATTCACGTGGTTATATTATCTTTGAAGTTTTGTGTCCTCTCAGCTTGCTTTCACTTTTGACAAAGTTAAACAAGGTTAAACTTAAGAAACCATTGACTTTCATTTGATGTTGACGGTGAGGAAACGTTGACGATAGTGTTCTGCAGTTAAAGGAGGCACTAACTATGAACGCTAAAAAAAATTTCAGAACTCACAAGATATTAACAAGTGGACTTTTTTCTCCAAACTATTAGTTACCGAATTGTCGCGTAGTAGCAAAACAGTCTCTCTATGAGCTAGTTGTTTAAATCGCTCAGATGGTGATATTGTTGATGCCTTCTGATTGGAGACATTTTATTACCGTTAAAACAAGTAGTCGGAGACACAACAACTGCAAATACTTCAACTTATCAGCTCTGATACGCCTTCTTCTTAACAAAAACTAAAAGGTTAAATTTATATTGTGAGAATTGTCAAAGAGAAACCGTTGTAATAGTAACTATAATTATGTAGCTTTAAATTTACTTATTCTGTTGGCAAAAAATCACGTCTAAAAAATTATTTCTTCTGGGTGTAAGTTGTAATGTCACTGAGTATATTTTGAATTTACGAATAAAATGGTGTATTTTTGTATTAAATTTATGTATAACAATGCAGTTTTAAATATATTTTATTGTAATAAAGATTAAGTACTAAAAATGAAATGTCCAAGAACCACTTTGTTACAATCAAGCGTTGGGCAATTTTTCAAGGTTGGTATTAGCGAAATAACTTACCCATTTATAAATTCCAGCGTAACATGGATCTGCTCTTTGTGAAATCAAACGTTAAAACACCGCTATCGAATTACGATCTATTTTCCGAATTAGTTCTTTTAAAATACGGTAGTCTCTGATCGTTAATCCAAATACCAAAAACTTACCTTACCGTAAAAATAGCTCTAAATCATTAGAGAAATACAAAAAGGTCGTATAAAATTTATATGACAAATTTGGCAATAAATTTCTATTTAGTTTGATCCCCTCTAATTTGATAATGCCTGAAATTTCTCGCACAATCACGTAATTTCAGTAGTGATTTCAGCACGGACCTGTGGTGACACAGTAGAATAGTGTAGGATACATGCGGCATGGGGCGCGTAACTCTATCGGGGATATGAAAGCCATTTGTATTACTTAGCCCAACGATAAAGCTGCGGCTCGGGATAGCTTCACAATTTTCACCAGTATTAAACATGATTTGTGACAGCGTTCTGCAGTTACGGAGGCCTTTACTACTCATCTTATACGACCGAAATGAAAGTATTATTACGGGGTGATGTCCTCTTAAAAAAGAAACTGAACAAAGTTAACAAATAATATTAACGTACATTAAATTTCATTTTCTTTCTTTTAACCTTTTATAAAAATCGGTAATAGATTATGTTCTAGTAGAAAGAAATAAACAGAAATATATTACAGATACAAAAATTTTGTAGTAAGTGCAATTTTGTAAGTGCAAAAATAGACAGAGAAACAAAGAACCTAAAACCTTGAAAAGAAATTAGAATCAAATACGAAACAATCAGAAACTAAAAATTACAAGAAGCTTAAAACATGAACAAGCAGAAATAGTCTCAGTACAGTTAGAAGGCAAAAATTTTTTTGAAAATGCAGATATCGAACTGCAGGTATTAATATGGAACTATCTTACCAAAGTCTGCTAAAGAATTTTATAGAACAAGCAAAATAGACAGAATAGTTAAATATTAGAATAAAAAAAAGCAGTCAATAGAAGAAAAAAGTTATAGTTGCGGTAACGTAGTAATAAAACAAAAGATAATTATAAAAATTGCAAAAAAAAGAAGAAAACTTTAGCATGAGTGCATTAACAATAGCGGGAAGACAATTTTACTAAAAAATTAGACGAAAACATTAATACTAACCAAAGACTAATTTGTTCTTTAAAAGAAGACATTAGGAAACAAAAAACCAATACAAACACACGCAGTAAAAGACGCAAGTAAAAAGTTTCAGAAAACAGAAGAAACGACATGATGCAAATATAGAAAAAACATTTTTAAAAGCTTTTGTGTACACAAATAAAACAAGATAAGTTAACACAATAAAAAAAACGATTAAAAAAATTAAACGTGGAAAATGAGCAATACAGGATAAAAACAAATATTATAAAATTCAAAGAAACAAAAAGTATTATTGTTTTTCAGAAGATCTATAATAAGAAGCGGCACAAGAAACAAATTATCAAAGATAAGCAAAAATAAGTATAATATTGCCACTATTTAAGAAAGTAGACCTAGAAAAACTGTAAGAATTATCGTGGAATCATTTTGATATGTACAGTGATAAAGATATATGGTAATAGGCATATTTTATATTATAAAGAAATAACAAAACAAAATTAAGAGCAATAGTAGAAACGCACATAGATAATTTACAAAGTGGATTTCATAAAGGTAGAAGTGTGCAAGATAATTACCAAGAAAAAAAGTGGCAAACCTGCATACAAGAGAAGTAAACTTAAAATTAATATCAGCGATACCGACTACTGTTCATTGATAAAATATTGTTTAGCAAGGGAGTGTTTTTTTGTCACACCTTTTTGTTAATAAATATTCTTATGCGACGTCAAAACGTTCAGTTACTTCTAAAATTATGTAAACCTCCCAAGTATTAAAAGTGTTTTGTGCGATAATAAAATATACTTATAGTCTAATTTCAAGTTGAGATACTGTTACGATACCGGTAATATCGCAAATTTTAATATTTCACTATAACAACAACCAAATTACAATACCATTCTAATAATTTTTCAGAGTACTTCCGGTATTATTTCAGCCTGAAATTAGCCCTTAAGTTATTATTCAAAAACGAAGCAAGCATAGTTTTTGGATTTTTGGTTATTTTTGCGTAAAACGCTAATAAGTTTGATAATAAGTAGGATAAACATTAGTAGAGTGCCAAATGCCCTAAAATCTGTCACTCTGTGGGGGTTTCAAAACTAAAGATTGATTTTTTCAGAAATGATGGCTTATGCCTTGAATATATTTTATACAAAGTTGTCTAAAAATTGTCCTGTGCAGAATAGCACTATTCAAAATTTCTAGACATTTATACTGTGTGAATCTTTAAAACATAGGCTTTCTTCTACTAAATGTTCAGTTTAATCTCTGTAGCCGTCTTGCCCCAAAAAAATAAAATATTTTTAAAAATACATTGGCTCTTAAGGCCGTTTGCAAATTTAAAGCTAAATATGTCCGTTCAAGATTTCGAAAAATTTAATTGATTTTAAAAACTAAGCCTTAATTAAGAAAATATGTTTCGTAAGAAGTTTTTGCTCCATCATTTGTGATTGGAATGGTACCACATTTAAATTTTTTTCTTTTGTCATTTTCTCAAAAATAATATAATAAATAAACTCTGCACAAAATATTTAAATATAATTCCGCATCCATCCGCTCAAGTTGTCGATCCATTACTCTCATTTTTCTCATTTGTATATTTATCAATTATTTTCTGATTTTATAACAAATTCACTTGAGTATTTATAAATTTTTAGTGTAACAATTTATGAAACAAAGTAATAACCTGGTTAAATTACTAGCTAGCTACGTAAGATTTTGCTGCTAGGAGAGCGGGAGAGTGAGAGTAGGGGATCGACAACTTGAGAGGATAGATGCGGTATCATATTTAAATAATTTGTGCAGAGTTTATTTATTATATTATTTTTGAGAAAACGACATAAAAAAATAATTTAAATGTGGTACCATTCTAATCATAAATGAGGAGACAAAAACTTTTTAAAAGACATATTTTTTAAATTAAGGCTTAGTTTTTGGGATAATCGTTGAGAAGTGGCGAAAAGCCGTAAAATCAATTAAATTTTTCGAGATCTTGAACGAAGATATTCAGCTTTGAAGTTGCGAATGCCCATTAGAGCCAATGTATTTTCAAATATATTTTATTTTTTTGTGGCAAAACGGCTGCACAAATTAAACTGAACTTTTAGTAGAAGAAAGCCTATGTTTTGAAGAACTACATTGTATATATATATAGAAAATTTTAAATAGTGCCCTTTAGCACAGGACAATTTTTGGACAACTTCGTATATAATATATCTAGGGCATAAGCCATCATTTCTGAAAAATCAACCTTTGGTCTTGAAACCCCCACAGAATCACTTTTTAAATGGTTTTATGCGCTCCGTGCACCGTACTACATGTAGATAATATTAATGTCAACTATACTGATCTAACCTTTTCTTGGCAAGGGCGGTAGCAGCTACTATATTCAGAATTATTTTAAACGGCATTTAAATCAAAAACCAAGTAAAAAATAATATTAACCTTAATAAAATAGTTTTGAATATTTTTTAGACAAAACTAAGTTTAATATTTTCTTATGCACAAAATGTCTGTCGAAGAGTTAATAACAAAAGAGAACAAAAAAAATGCAGAAAAAATTTAAACAAATAAAATTACAAAACAAACATATAACAACAAAAAATAAAATAATAAAAAAGATAAACTAGAAAGAACGAAACATAGAATAAACTAAGTAAAAAAAACAAAATGAAAAAAATAGTTTATTCTGTTTGAGACACAAATTAAAAGAGAATAACTATTTTCTTTTATTAATAGTAATTTAACAAAGATAAAGAAAGGGATTCAAAATGAAATAAAAAAAATTAAGAACAAGAAAAAAACGGTAAATAAAAACTAGGCTATCAAAAATTGAAAAAGAAAGAGTTATATAGGGCAAAAGTACAGAAAAGCTGATCTTATTTAGCTGAAAGCAGAGAAAAACGAAAATACAAGGGCTCGGTTAGTACCAATGCAGATTCAAAAAACACAAGTTAGTAAAAATCAAAGATTCCTATTTGCATATTCAGTTCATCAAATTTTAAACAAAGCATACAATACAATTAGAAAAAATAAGTTATTAAAGTATTGAAGCAAATATTAAAGAAATTAGTTGACATGATAAAGTTAACCTTATAGAGCACTGAGTTCAAAGTCATGATAAACAGGTAAATGTCAGATGAATTTACTGTAACAAGAGATCTGAGACAAAAAGACTTATTATTGGGGGTTTGCTGTTCTTTTTTACACGTTTTAAATTGAGGTTTTGGGAGTCACTAATTTTGTAAAAATTATGTTTATTGCAAGCCGACTAGTTTCGGACCTTTAGGTCTAGTGTCACAAATCTAAGGACTAGTAATGGACCTTTAAGGATCCGAAACTAGTCGGCTTGCAATAAACATATTTTTTCCAAAAATTAGTGCCTCCCAAAACCCCAAATTTAAAAGACTTATTATCGACAAGCTTATATAATTTAGTAATAACAAAAGTTATTAGAGAAACAGAAATTAAAACTATGTTATAAAAAGACATAAATAGAAACTTATAAAAACGTTTGAAAAAAATAGAAAAAATAACTAAAATTTTTTTTTGAAAATCAGCGAAAAAAAACAAAGTCTATAGTGTTAGAGAGCTACAAAAAATTTACAGAAAGTTTACAGTTAGGACAGAAAAAATGCAGTACAATTAGTAGAAAATTTTAATCATCTAATTGTGACAGTAACTTACAATTGCGGCAAAAAGATAGATATCTTAGAATTAGGCTCAAAAGCCATAAAATGTTCAAATAATATTAAGAGAGAAAAAAAAATTCATACCAATAGTCAGATACGAAAGTGGAACTACAGAAAAAATCACAACAAAAAAACCTTGCTTACTTAAGAAAAAAACATTTGTGAAAGTAAAAAATAGATCAATAAATATGAAAAACGAATAAAGAGTTAATAAAAATCTATAGAAATGTTGATGTTAACAAGTTAATAAGATAAAGACTAAAATGGTTGAGTTATGTAGTACGAATAAGTAATAAAAAACCAAAAAAAAAACACGTTTTGACAAAAAGAACGACAAAAGAAAAAGATAAAGTAAGAGGAAGACCAAGAACGAAATAACTAGCAGTCACAGAAAATAATTTGAAAAGGTTGGATATAAAAAATTGGAGTCGTTTTGCACAAAACAAGGTTAAATAGAAAACGCTCCGTAATAAAGCCTAATATTTAAGATTAATGAGCAGAATATACCGGGTAAGCCAAATGCATGTATCGGGGCGTTTTTTGTAAACCATAAAAAATTTAAAAATTTAAATAAAATATGGGCATTATATCGTTATAAAAACGCTACTCTAGACTATGTTTAGAAAAATTTTGTTTGTTTAAATTTTTAAGATAACTATAGCAACATTTTTGTTTTTTTGTGAAATTTATTCTTAATTTTTTTTCAAAACAAGCCTTTCAAAGAAATGTTACTGTACCCAATTTTTTATAAAAATGCCAAGTTCTTTGTTGAAATACATAAATAAATCAAAAACACTCAATTTTTATCAAAATTGTCTTTTTTTGCACAATCCCAGTAGAAAGTTAGTAGGTGGTACTTTATCGTATTGAGATAGCACTCAAAATAGTGGTCATAAGTAAGGATAGTTCTTGTTTTAGATAATTTGATCATTTTTGACATTATCCAGTTTTCGATTTGTTCTACATTTTTATGGGCACCGGTGGGACATATTTTTATCGAAAAACAAATACCAGATAAGATAACAATAGCGATAAAATAGCAGGGGGATGAATAAAAAAGCCTATTTGTCTTTTCATCGGCGTTTAAGATAGAAGACAGTTTTGATAACATTTCTTATGTAACTAATATAATTTTTACTTAAAAATAACACCCAAGAATAAAACACAACAAAAAATAATTTTGAAACAGTACAAAATTTTTAAAAATTACAAAAAATTTAGGCCGTAGTGATTGATGAAAACACTTTAACCTACTTTTAATTGTCATGGTTTTGTAAATTTTAAGATTGTTGAATAAGAGCTTTTGTGTAGCGCCTTTGTAGACCACTTCATTTGCTTATATAGATAAACAAAAAAAGTCTGATGTTTTAGAAAAACAAAATCGAATTTAAAAACTAAAAATATAATCAAACATTTTGAAAAATGTAGATATAATAGTTTCCAGTAAAAATATTTGTTATTTGTTGTCTGTAATCTCCCAAAGTTTTATTTTGGAATTTTTGTTGGTGTATGTTGTATCAAACGTGGAATAAATCAGTACAATGCAGATACTCTGGAGGCCGTGTATCTAATACAGCGGTGCACAAATGAACAATAAAGCACAATCCGGTTCGAACAATGTCGATAGAAGCCGGTTCAGTAGTAGAGAGCCTTATGCATCGTTGCTTTACAATAAATGATTTAGGCGAGTCCTGAAAATATGGAAAGTGGGTTGCCGTGTATCGGCTAGGGACCCGGAAGAGAGGCAAAAAAAATCCGATAGAGCCAAATGGTGGCGACAAACTTGATGTGGGCCAACAATGTATTCCACAAAGACGAAACTTTTATTATTGATTTTGCTTGCTTCTCATTATACCCTCTTCTTTGCCTCTAGACAGGGAAAATCTGCTTAAAGGTGAAATCCGACGTCAGGAATGACATTGACAGGAACAAACAGAACGACCGGAGGGAAAATTCCAGAAAGAGATGCCGAGTTCAGCGACAAAAACATTTTTCTAGATTTCTGTTACCTTTATTTTGTTGAAAAATTCAAGCCAGATGAGTGGAGCAAACTGCGGTCACACAAAGCATTAGATAAATCAAGCTCTACTTTTTATTCAAATCATACGAATGTTTCCATTGTGTTCAAAAATAACACCGATAGAAGTTGAATATCGTGCTAGTATCTATAAGGGCTGGTTGAACGTTCGATAGGTGGATATGGTGAATGCCTCTCGATTTGTGATTCGCTGAACACAGAATAAAATTGATGTGAGAGGTGAATTACATTAAGAGGAAAACGCATAAATATTTAACAGGTTTTTTGTGCTTCATGAGCGAGATAGATTTAAGCTTTGGATTTTTTCCGACGATGTAAATTTAAAAAGACCCTTCATAAATTTTCAAATTTGTCTACCGAAATAGACCAGACGGAAGATTTATCAATTTTTTGTTTATTATTTTCAAAGCGACTTTTCGTATCTCTAAAAAGTGATTTAATTTTGTGTTTTACCAACAATTGATTTAAATCAAGAGCTAGTCGCTTTAATCATCTCATAAATAACTAGTTGAAGTTAATAAAGAGAGTTTAACATTAGGGGTGTGAGGTATTAAAAGCAATAATTATAAATAAGTATTACAACGGCCAATGCGAAACGCAATTAGCATAATCCCTAATTCCAAAACGACCCGAAAATTATACGCTAACTCTAAGTTAATTGCGACGAGGCTAGGGGTTGATTACCTAAATTATATTTACGGGGGATAAAGAGGTATACTATTAATATGTGTCGCTGAAGATATAATAACACAATAAAAAATAAAATATATGTTAAACAAATTATGTACCCTACAACAAAAAATTCACAAATTGTTTAATTTTTTCTTATATTATTATCATGCTTCAGCTAAATTTAGAAGAGATGTAATGTATGCCAATAGCTATTAAATTTTGAATAATAAAAATTGAAAGATGCCTATACCTACGATACATTCCAAAACGCAGTTATTTTTAATTTTAAATAAAAAGCAGTTAACGTGATAACATTTATAAAACTAGAACAATACACAAATTGACAGTTTGCAAAGGTAAATTTATAAAATTACAGAAATTTTAGTTAATTTGTTTTTGTTGAATTGGTGTTAAATACCTAAAATTGTCTGTATGTATTATCCCGTGTTTCACTACCTGCTTTACTTACTTTTTGTCATAAAACCATGTTTAAGTGTTTCTAAGTGTTTATTGTCTGTAAAAAGTAAAATTTTTTGATCTTATTACTAGACCTCGGTGGGAATATGGGAACAAAAACCTTTTACAGTCGTCTAGCTAACTACTCGTACCCGCCACGCGATAAAACATTGAAACTTAAATTGGTCGATAGCGGTACTAATTCGGTAGTACTATCGACCAATTCAAGTTTCAATGTTTTATCACGTGACAGAAGCGAGTAGTTAGCTAGACGATTGCAAAGCGTTTTTGTTCCCATACTTCGTACGAGCTCTACTTATTACAAAGAGTAACAAAAAAAATTATTTATGTAATCTTTAAGACGTTGAAGAGTATTAGATATACAAGATTCATCTGAATAAATTTAGTAAATTATTGAAGTAATATTTTTTTAAACCAATAATATTCACTGAAATAAAATACGATAATAATTACAAAAATTTTAGTAAAATTGTTTTAAAAAACATAAATAATAAACCATGTATCTGACAGATACAGCGCAATCAAATATGTTACATTAGATGGCGCAATTAATAGAGGGTTAACTAGTAAATTTAAATACCTTAGAAGAAAATAGATAGTTTACTTTTTATTCAGAAACAAGTTTGCATCGTCTTCTCTCTGAATAAGTTATATAAGTAAGAAAAAATTTTCAGTTATAATATCACAAAAAATTGAAGTCCTTTTAATTTTTTTTTCGATTGTATTCCCAGAAATAAGTAAATAAATAAATCCCAGATTTGTGTATGCCATATAATTATGTTTGTTCTAAAATATGTGTTTTTAATTCGATTTTGTGTCCAATGGTTATAACACTTGATTAGTAAACTCCTTGAAATAAAATTATTTATTTAATCTTATATTTTATTTAATTTAAAAATACTTATTTTTAATAATATTGCCTCGGTTGGTTAAAATAAATATACTTTAAGAAAAATTTTGATTTTCAATGAAAACAAGTCGTAATATTTGTCATCCATTGGTTCTAATATAATATTATAATACTCTGTTAAAAATTTTGCACTACGTTTAAAAATTTGCATTTTTTTATAACATATAAGCGTTAAAGCAATAAATTTAAATATTTACTACCAAAACTTTTTAAAAATACGTATATAAGAATGTTAGTTTTTTTGAAACTATAACCTTCTTTATACACCCGCAAATCAAAGAATATTTTTTTTATCTTAAGGAGACTGAAAGTTATCAAGCAACATTTGCATAAAACCTGAGAAAATACTAAAAACAATTTTTTTTTTGATAATAATATTGCTTTAGTTACAATATGTCATAACACACTCATATTTCCCTAAGGAAATATGAAACGTCATATAAAAAAAAATTTGAAATGTCATATTTTGCTATGAAAATTTTTATTTAATGTGCGTTCTGCAGGCGCCAAAGATTTCCATAATTAAAACGACCTTTGAAATTTAAATTACGGGTGTAACAGTCTATTTAACAAAGGAGAATCACAAAGAAATTTTACCTTATACATCAAAAAAATGTCAGTAGGAGCTTCTCGCAAGAATTTTTTGAGCTGTTCTCGGGACAACATCTCTGATTTTTTTAAAACGTATCCTTTATTTTTATTCTTTACAAATGTTTCTTCTTCATCAAACATTTTAACATCAATTTTTTCTTTTAAATGCAACATTGTCCTTAGCAAGGATAACTTTGACCACAACGTGTTTGGTGAATATTTCCGCGACTACGGATAGAATAAATTAGTCATACGTTCAAAAATAACAAAAACCATAGCAAATTACCAAGTCTTCAAAAAACGCTAGCAAAATAGTTTTGTCGGCACTATTCACCGTATTTGCTGTTCTCCAGTGTTGAAAGTCCTCGTACATACATTTTACTATACGCAATATTCGATTTTGCTGGAGTCAAACATTCCCTGGCTTTCGCTGCCTGTGCGAGCACGTGGTCCGATATTTTATCAAAATATTTTTATGACAGGACGCAAAAATCAAACCAGTCAACTATGATACCTATTTACAAACACTGTCCCTTATCCTTAGCAACGTTACTAATTGCTAAATCCCAGAATTTATAATCTAATATTTTGCTATTTTTGCTAATTTATATTGTTTCAATCAGAAAAAAACTGTTGATTCCACCACGGGAAATATAAATATATTCCCTCGGTTGTCTATACATTCCTCGGGTTCCCCTCGGGATGTAACTAGCCAACCTCGGGAAATATACTATTCATATTTCCCTAGTTTGTAATAATAGCTATAAATTCTAACTTGGTTTTTGTGTTATCTTGACAACCCATGCTAACCTTGATAGACCATGGTCCAAGATAAGTAATGAACAAGACAAAGCTTTCAACAATACTGATTTATTTAAACAAAAACTTAACAAACTTAATAACAAAACCTAACCTACAGTGACTATAAAACTAAAACTAACGATTACACTAGATTGACATCATGTAATTTACATTATCTGAATTATTAACATTTTGTTTGTCGCTGGAAAACTGTGCAAATTATTGCCACCGCTGATTTAGGCAAATTTGCTTAATAATGCTCCTGACCTATTGCATTTCTTTACAATTTTTATTTAAAAAAAGAAAAAAAATAGTTTAATAATGAATAAACAGTTTAAAACAAAATATTTATTCTAATTTATTAGTTTGTTTTTCACCTATGCGTTTTCTTCAAAATTTTCTTATAATAAGATTTATTTATGCCTGAGTATTAGTTATAATTTTGCGGTTTTGTAATTGTTTTATAATTTATTTATTTTTTTCGTTTTTTAATGCCAATATACAGGCTGTTGCTTAATGATATGCGAATATTTAAGAGTGTGAATCTACATAAAAAATTAATGTTAGTTTGCTTTATATACTTATGGTCCAAAAATGTTTCCTTACAAAAACTCGGGGTGTTGAAGTATAAGGGAAAAAATGAAAGTTAATTAATATTTTCAGAATTGCTTTAGATATTTCAGTGATATTTAGTAGGTAGTAAAAGTTAATATAGGTGCATATTTTTCAATGCAAAAAGAATTTTTAGCTTTAACAGTGGCGTGCGTACGAGTATTGACTTCGATATTTTTTAAGAAAAGAATGATAGGCCAATGGTTTTTTTCCAAATAAAAATTATTTTTGAATTTCCCGTTCAATTTAAAACATAAGATCTCTCTTGAGTTGTTTTCTCTTAATGCGCCATTTTTGAGTAACAAAATAAAAACCGTTCTATTGTCCAAGAAACTTAATGTATAATTAAAGAATGCAATTTTTATTTATTATTATTAGCTTTCACTACGTACTAAATATCACTGAAACATCTGAAGCGGTTCTGAAAATATTATTTTCAATTAAATTAATTTCCATTTTTTCCCTTAAACTTCCACACCCCGAGTTTTTGTAAGAAAACATTTTAGAGCCATAGTTTCTAAAGAAAACTAACATTAATTTTTCATATAGATTCACACCTTTAAATATTCGCATATCATTAAGGAACACCCTGTATAAATAATAATAATTTAGTGTAATATTATTTTAAAATTTTGTAGGTAATTATTAGTTGCAAAGTTTGCATTCTTTTAATTTTACTCCAACCTATTGCTGCTTGCTTTACTTATGCCCATAAGCGGCCCTAAGTTTTAATTCATACTTTCTAATACAAGAAATTAAAATAGTATAAAATATAAATTAATAAAACACTAAACAAGATTAATAAAATGTTTTATAATTAAAAATCTTACAATTATTAAAAAAATAAAATAATATTTTGTTATATACAACAAAAATTTCACATTACGAAACTACCTTAAACACAGTAAACTGGGTTAAAGAGTTGAATGCTTGTAAAATAGCAATTAAATACTTGGAAACTTTCTAGGTGGGTAACGAACACCGTAATACGGTAGTCATCTGTTTAAATTTATACACATTTATTTATGTAAGTGCACATCACAAAGGCAATGACTGTTTTGGAAAATTTTTCTTGCTTTTTTTGGGTGTGATTTTACCCCTTTAGCTGTTGAGGTAGTGCGTAAATATCTCAAAAACTTCTCTAAAAGAATATCTCAATTGCTGTTGTCTCTCTGTTGATGTAAAACTTTTAAGCAGTTATACGTCTGTTATAATTGGCTGCATAACACTGATTTGCAATAACCGCATTTTTTATTTTTATTTGTATCCACATATAGGGAAAAATAAATTTCGAAACTTGATACCAAAATACTATAAATAAATAAATCTTTTTCATTATTTTTAAGTGCGTGTTTACAAGCATACAAATCATTTTTATTGCGAATAGTTTTGTTGTTGTAATTTCTAGTGTCATTTTGTTTCTTCTTTTTTTGTGTTTAGTTTTTGTTTATTTTTTACATAATGTGACAATTCTGACATTTCTGACAACATTCACTAACATCACATCACTAACAGTACTGCAGCCGAATTAAACTAAAAAATACTTCAAAATGTTTTTGTTTTGTCATGGCACTCATGACAACTTTTTTAAGTAAACAATTATTATATTTACACAAACTTTAATTTCAGCGGTTTTAGGGTTATTTTTTAAAAGTTTGGAACCGGCTTGATTTAATTTTTCTTTATCCAGACGTCTTTGCTAAGACAATTAAAATATATTTGATTTTATTGGAAAACAACTAGGAAATACATTTTTATTAATCCAACACATCAATTCAGTTTCAACAGGCATTTAAAAAATATATTATTTGAAGTATTTTTTAACACTGAAAGTTAGAACTGCAAAATATGTAGATAATGTAAACGAAATATTAAAAATTAAACTTTCCAAAATTTAAGTAGTGAAAAAAATTGAAACAACACATGTAGCAGAAAAGATGTGTCTCTCTTACTTCAATAAATTCTATCACTCTCGTATTTGCATCTTGCAGTCATCTTAAGAGATGTCGATTTATAGGTAGTTACACACTTAAATGTTTTCTACTTTTTAATAAATTTTTACTTTGTATTTTTGGGACAATTCTAATTGTTAACTGACCTTTGTCTTTAGATTATTTATCATATTATTTACAATTATGTAACTCTTTAGTTTTAAATTGCGTATTATTAGTTACCAATAGTAATTCCAAAAATCAGTGACTCCATCTTACACATTTAACTTGAAAGAATGATAGGTTTTTCAAAAATTTGTTGTTTCAGACTGATTCATTTCTATACTGTGAAGAGAGACCTTTTATACGTACTAGGGCTGTCGTTTAATACAACTTTTTTTGAAGGAGCAGTAGCCTAAAAATCTCTAGTGTTACAGTAACTGAGAGTACTGTTAACCCAAAAATAGAAGCCAAAATAAGTTCCGTTTGTCTTCTCGTTAATCTTTGTTTTTGGACTTAAGTTTAAGCAAATCTTTGGTAGCCATCGAATTTAGTCACTTTAAGAATCGCATTTGTTGTTTGTGTAGAAAACTCTCTATTTCTAACCGACAAGTTACTGTAAATTCAACAAATTTGATTTAATTTGTTGAGTTGAGTGCGGCTAGTTATAAGTAAGTAATATTTTAGTACATATAAAACGTTCTCAGCAGAATTAAGACAACTACTTTTCCTAATAAATTATAAAATGTATTTTAATCTATTTATAAGTACTTACTAAGTGTATCTTCTTTTAAATTAAGTTAGAAATTTGTTAAATTATTTAAAAGCAATCCTGTAAAGTATTGGAGTGATTCATAAAAGAAAGTTATGTTGTAAGAGTTTCCTCGTTCGCAAAATGGCGATATTAATTACTTTCAGTTCTCTGCGGAAACCTTGAGTGAAAGTGAAGTGTGCTTTTCCCTTCTGGGGCACGTATTCCATTCCTAGAGTTGAATGTTTGATAATTCCATTGTATTATTTAAGTCTCACGTTTGCTACTCTATTCCGTCTTATAAAACGTACCGAAAACTTTTCTTCGAAAAATAAGTTTTATAACAACAAGCCAACTTGCAATATCGAAGCACCTCGACGTTAATAATTCAGTCACGGTTACGTTTCATTCGAAACAAAAACTATACATTTATTGTAAGGTTTTTATCAAGAGTTAAGGGAAAAAATACGACTTAAACTCGCTCAAAAGTGTTTTATTTTTGCATAATTTGTAGTATAAAGAGCTTCCGCTTGCACGGTTAGTCGACATCGATCCGATAAACTTGTGATAAAATACTGAAATAAAACCAAGTATTTTTTAAATGTTTAAAATAGCTTATAGGGTTGGGGTTAGCAGCGACGCACGACATAGAAAAATGCTTCAGTGACCCTTGCGTGAATACAATGACCGTAACGAAGGGTTTGAAATTTTATTTGAAGGGTAAAACTGACCTACAACAAAAAAAAAACGTTTAGTTTTAGCGTGGCTAGAGTAGATAAGTAAAACACTCACAAAACTAAATTAGAACTAGAAAAACTAAAAAATGCAAAAAAAATAAAGCAAAATTTAGCCTGATATAATGTGATACAGATGCCTTAACACTGTAGAACCATTTAAAAAACTTATGTTGTTATTGTGGTCAGGTCAGGTCAACGGATGACTTCTAACGCCAATTCGAGGACTTGCAGCGTCAGCATAAATTTTTCACTGTTATTTTTTCACTAATTAATATATTAAATTCAATTTTAAACTGTCATTTTGTTCAAAAATTTTAGATATGTTTTAATGTGAAGATGTGAACGAAAATTTTTTCATTTAAGAATTTACGTTTTTGGTTAGTTAAATTACATTTTAAGTTAATTTTAGACACGCTGTCCAAGTACATCGTGATCAACAAATACTGATAGGATTGTCCAGACAAGGTTTATAATTTCAGCATAATTCTGGTACTTTAGTTGTTTTAATCATGGTTTTGGGTTATATTTTTAACAAATATTTTTATTAAAAATAGCTTTAGTGTAGATTAATAACCTATTTTATTTTGATGAACATAATTTACAGACAGAGTAACTAAAAGGGAAATTTTTGCTAGTGTAGGGCTTACATAAAAACATTATTAAATGTTCATGCTACCACGAATTGTTCATGAATAGTTTTTGTTGAGGTAGAGCAAAAAAAAGAGAGAGAGAAAAGAGAAAAAAAGCTGAAAAAAGATAACTGCAACGCAAATCATTTAGAATTAAGATGAGAAACATTAAATAGACACTATTAAAATAATTTCTCATGTCTAAGCTTTTTCCATAAAATATTTTTGCTACTTTAATTTTTAAAAAAAATTATTCAAATTTTGTAATGCGCTGTAGTGGAGAGAACCCTTGGTGATGTAGTAAGATGGTAGTAGTAATTTCTCAATTTTTATTATTTAGGGCATTTGTATATTCTGTTTATGTTTGAAAAGATTAAATTGAAATCAAAGTTTAAATAAAAAAGAGATGGACCAATAAAGATGGTCACTATCAAAACAAACCTTAGAGTAAAAATAGGCAAATAGATAGCAAGTATTGCTGTTATTTTAACGACATCTTTGACTACAGTTTCTCTATCAAATGTTTATGCTACCATTTTTAAATAGTTTTGTAAAACCAATAAATACACGACTACTACAAATAAAATCATTAAACGAGCCTATTGAAATTGAACACAGTTAATTCCAACCAAAAAAAAATAGTTAAACTAGCTAAGGACTCAAATACAATCAATTAAAAACTAACTAAACAGTTAACCGAGCTTAAAATTTAATTAAAATAAATTACGTTAAAATACGTAGTTGGACTAACGGCTCAGATACAAAATTACTACTATTACTTTACTTTTGTAGACTTTCTTTCTTACATATCTCTGATGTGTCTCTTTAAGTAGCTTTATTATAAATTTAAATATTCTCCCGTTATAAAATTATCATTATAAAAAAATATATATTTGTGTCAAACACATGTTTAAGATGCAGTCCACGTAGATGTTTTTACGATTGAAATATAAATTTAGTGGCTAATCCAAACGGCCTGGAGGCTCCCAATGGAGATATAGTTTCCAGCGTGCGCTTCGAATCAGTGATGACACCGTTTGAAAAACTGAAAGGAAAAGACCGACAGGAAAGTTTCGCAAGCCGAATTGAGAAAATGAAGCGAAGAAGTGAGCTGGAAACTGCTGGCGACTGCACTTCTTTAACCCTCCTTCTCCACTCTTTGATCAGCATATCTCGACATCATTAGCAAATACACAATTTCAAACAAAAATTATTTTCGAAAGAAATTTGTTGAGGTTTTAAAACAGATTTATTCAGGTGAATTAGAGAAGCCGACTGGAAACCATAATGGGTGGCATAGTTGGCAGTGGTATGCCACAACAAGTCTAATTGAAAACTCACATTATGCAGTATTCTGCACTTAAATAATAGCACCAAACGCTAATGCGTTTAAGAGTCGACAAATGTTTGCTCTTACACCAAACAGTGTATCATTTTAATCAGCATCAAATGAGTTTTCAAAATTATTAAAACATTCATAGGTAAGTATGTCAGTAATTTAAAAGATGTTTAATACAGGAATAAAGCAGCTTTAATGTCTTTATGTGACTTACTCTTGCGTACAAACAAATAAAAACTGTAAAAGTCAAACATAATTTTTAATTGTTACGGTGAATCATCGAGAGAAAAGTTTCCAGAAGATTCGAAGCGCTTTGAATAAATCATTCATAGAAACGGATAAAACGTCATTCTTCAAGAATAGTTTAAAAGCATATGCTTCCAGATAATTCTAGAAGGTGGACTAAACATTAAAGAAGAAAACTGACCGAACAGTCAGTCAGTCAGTCAGATAGGAAAGCGAGACAAGTCTGTACAACGGCAGTAAACGGAAGCGCGAAGAAGTCTGTAGTAATTTAACATTTACTGTAGTTAGTTAAGTTAATTAAGTTTGTCGTGTAATTATTAGTCCTGAAATATAAATTTTGAGTTTTGAAATTCAAACCGCCAGTCTTTTAAAGACAATGATTAAAAAATATAGTTAAGCATCTCTTAGTATTTAAAAAAATTAGTTGGTGAAAGTATTAGTAGAACTATAAAACAATAAAATAATTCGGTAAATCCGGTTTTATTTTTTGTGAAACCAAGAGCTCACCCCCAAAGCTTTAGTAAAATTCATCGGCTTTTCTTTGAAATCGAAAGAAAAAAAACTGTTGTTGTTTCCTGAAATCTAAATCCTCCTCGAGCTGATAGACGCCATAAGCACCTAAAGCGTTTAATAGTTTCGAGCCGGTATTGTTTTCCGCCGTTATTCCACTATAAGCTCGTGAAAGTAATGCATCCGGAGGTTTAGCGCCAACAATTTATAGTAGCAATATCTGATCCCCGAATGGACTTTGGTTGCGCTCGACCGACTCGAATGACCGAAGTTGGACGCTTTACGTGCTGAAGTTTTGTTATGGATACCGATTGGAAACTGTTTATGCAATCAGAGCCCGGAGATTTTCCGCCTATTTCAGTTGGCCCCTACGATATGTTCGCTGATCACACAATTTCGATTTGCCAGCTTTTTCCAATGCTTTCAATCAATAACAACAAGAATATTTCAAATTTAAAATTATAGTTCTTCTTCATTATTTTAAATAATTTATATTTTATAATTTTCGTCTTTAATAAACTTATAACCCTAATTTATGTGCTTTTATAATCATTAGAACACCAGTGTCTTTAATTTTGTTGATGTGGGCAAAAACTAAAAGCGTGAAGTGGTTTGCTATAATTCCAATTATATTATAAGTATTTATTTCTGTAAAAATTTTAATAATAAATTATAAAAGATGCCAGTTTAATGTAAACCAAATTTAAGGTTTTTAAATAGCTACTCTAAAATGATTTAGCTGTCAAGACTTTTTAAGAAGTCGTGACAAGCGTTCCTGCAAACGACACAAGTTAAAGACTCGTAAAAATTTGCCCAAGATTAATATAAACAACATGAAACTCATGTGGCCCAAATTTTTCTGTTAACAAGACTTCTAATTAATGCAAAGCTGCAAATAATAGGTTGCAATTCTGGATAAAAACCTAAAGTAATCCACGTCAATGGTAAAAAGTCGAATCAGAATTTTAACCCTCGCAAAACTTTGAATATGAAATTTCAATTTTGACCAAAAATTAAATCTGAATTTCGAACTTTAAATCAGGTTCTAAATCCAGTAAAACTTCAAATTCTAGTTCCAAACTCCAGTAAAACGTTGAATTCAGATCTCTAACTCCAAAATTATAAGACAAAGACCAGAAATATCACAAGTAAAGCAAAACTGTTTTTAACGTTAAAATAACCGACCACTTAACATAACAGCATACAAAAAACGTTTTTTGTACTGTACTTACTGTTTTTAAAACTTTTTTCTAATTTCAACAGTTATAATAAAAAAGATAAAGTAAGATAATTGTGTAAAGGCGCAAAGTATTTTTTGAAGTCCACAACTGTCAGAACAATAAATTAATAAATTTTTGTAAATTTTAATTGTGCATCTGTAAGTAGAGCAGCAACAATAAAATACGATCATTAAATTTTATATTTAAGGGTTAAACGTTCGATATTCGTGTCTCAACAATGTATTAATACTTAAGCCATTCTAAGACTCTTAAAAATCGTCTTTCAGACCGATAAATAAATTACAAAACTCTGGGCCATCCGAAATAAGCAAAACAGAAAATAAAAATAATGATTACGAGACTAAAACTAAACTATAGTTTAATGTATTTTTATTTTTATAGTAACTTATGGTTGGAGTTATCAACAACTAGAAAATTTTAAAATCAAACTAAATATTGTTAGATCTTCTTGGTGTGTTAAATAATACATAAAACACCCTCCAACACCAAACACTATACTGTTAACACGAATCAAATTTGTCACCCTCAGTTGAGAATTAAAAACTGATTTTAACTGAAATTAGTTGTAATTCCGACCTGAGAATGACAACAAAGTTAAAACGCGCGTGATGTTAAGAGTATAGGGTTTGGTGTTGGTGGGTGTTTTACAAAGTAAATATCCAAAATTTCGAAAAAAACTGAAATAATAATAAAACTTAAAAATATGGAAAAATATAAGAAGATTTATGGAAAGACTAAAAACGCATCTAATCAATTTCAAAATTAAAAAACTAACTAAAACTAGAAAAACTAGGCAAAACACTAGAAACAAAACAAACCAATGTACTTAAAAATATAAGAATTAATGCAAATGTCAAACAACCAGAAAAACTGAAAATATTTAGAAAAAAATATAAAAAGCATTTAAATAAATTAAAGTTAAAGCTGAACAAACAATAGTTAGAAAAAAAAGACTAAAAAAATCGAAAAACTTAAAAATAAATAAAAAATAAAAGTAAATACAATAGAAAAATTTTAAAACAAAAAAAACTTGAATAATTAACAAAACACAAAATGGAAAAAGTTACAATAAGCAGCAAAGTTAAAGGATCTATCAATTAAAACTAAAAGCAAATGTAAAATACTAGAAATGCTAGAAAGACTGCAAGTAAACAAAAAACAAAAATAATAAAAAAGCAGATAAACTAAATTAGTAAAAACCCCAAAAAATAAAACAGTACACAAACTGAAGTAACTAAAAATATTAAAAAGCTAAACATAATATCATAATAAAATAATAAAAACAACAAAAATAAAACACTAGAGAAAGTACAATAACCAGAATTTATTACAAAATAAAAAAAATTAAAAAGTTGGTGTAATTCAGATTATCAAATATTACACATACATGGCCTATTTTTTATTATAATATTGATATTAAAATACTAAAAATGCATCCAGAATAGTCTAAATTGTTTTAATATCACAAATTCAAATATTGAATGGTCTTGGATAAACAGTAAACACTAAAGTTTCAATTCATCTTTAATGGCCAGACTTAAAATTTTGATTAAGTTAATTAGTCACGTGTTTGCACTATTTGGTAATCCTAGGTATTAAACCTAAAGTAAAATCTAAAAAAAATTAAAAAAAAAACAGAAATAGGCAACTTTAAAAAAATAAAAATCTATATCAAGTAAAGAAATTACAAATCTATAAAAATAAAGTAGTATTCATACCGAGAAAGAAAGCTCTGAGTAAAATAATTACACGAGTCGGTAACGCAATGTTATCGTCGTGCGAAAAATTCTTTTTTTCTATAACAGAATTAACAAAAAACTAAAAAAACCGGTTTAAAACTAATTTTATTTCTAAATCATAATAATTATATATGAGTTGCAACAGTATTTATTACAGTATACAACATTTTGTTTTTGTTTTCTTTTTATTATAATTTTTTATTGCTTTTCAATAAATTAAAGTACTTTATCTGTCTTTGTTATTGTTTCTAAATGTTTCTAATTTGCAAGTGTTACGCATTATCATTACTGCCAAAAAATTTAAAAATAATAATAATAAAAATATGTTAAGTAGCTTAATCTAACTTTGAAGTATGTTCAATAAACTAAACACCAGTTTTTTAACTTTTCCAGATCGTTTTAATCTTTAGATCTTGCCTCAAATTGATACTTGTACTGTTCAAAATGTTTTTTCAGCAAATGAGTGCACTATTAACATATAAAATTAAAATCATTATCATAGAAACAACGTTGCTTATAAACCCTAGAGCGGTAAGCACTGATTGTAAAAAGATTAATGCTTTCTTGTTTTTTCAGGTTATGCTTACAGCTCTTGAAGTCTAATATACTAGGGGTCGGTTTACAAAAAGTAAATTAAATATTTAATTGCGATTAACTTTTAGGAATTTAATCACGAATTAAGTATTTAATCGCAATTGAAGTTAATTTTACTTTCTGTAAACCGGCCCTAGGTATTTTCTGCTTAGATTAACTGGTGGAAAATTAATTTGTAAAGTGTATATTCAACTACAACTAAAAATAAAACTCTTATTATAATAATAAATACAAGCGTTGTTCTTTTATTTCTTATAATTTACTGTAGACACTTTTTTCAAATGTTTTTCTTTACTTCTAATCTAATATCTTCAATTTTGTTTTTTACTTCCGTCATCTTGTTTTGAAATTTTTGTTCTTGTTTTGATATGATAAAAGAAACTTTCTTTACGGCTTTTTTTTCAGTTTCTATTTTACAATGCCTTCGTTTTATTATAGCATTACTAGCCAATTGTAAGACCTCTTTTTCACCTACTTTTATGTCTTTTTTGTCTACATTAATATTACTTTTCTACTTTGTTTTCTAAAAATTTTTTAAATTTTGTTGTATTATTATCTTATTATTTTCATATTTTTTTATATTTACCCTTGGATTTTTAGTTTAGAAATGACGCTAAACACAAAATGATAACAAGTAAAGCTCATGGATTCTTTTGTCTGCCGGTTTTCATCTTTCTATTTCATTTATGTATCTCTCTATTCCATATACAAATGTTTGATAAAATACTAGCACATAACAGCTGTTCTTTAATAAAGCCATTTTTTTTCTTTTAGTAATTTATAAAAATTCGATCCGAACATTCACTCTGAAATAATTTATGCAGATATAATCAGCGACAGTGGATTGCTGCATCCTGCATCCATTTTCAAATAAAACCATCAAAATTATTTATGTTGCGTTATGGCGATAACAGTAATGAGTTTTATCGTTTGTGCTGAATGCTGATATTTGAACGTGAAGCAGAAGTGACGTTCATTGTTGTTGATTTTGTTCTACCAGTTTTATGATAAATTTTATTATATATTATTTTGGTTGTAGAAACTTTGTATAATTTTCCCAACCGTAAAAAGAAGTATAACTCAGCGCATCCACCATTTCTACTTCCAACACAAATTTTTTATAGCTTTGTTTTATTGAAATTTTTACAATAATTGTCTATCTAATTACAAAGTTTATAGCAAGCAAATTGTTACATTTTATATTACAATTTTCGATTTACGTGCCAACCCGGCGCATCCACCATTTCTTAATTTGTTAATTTATTTTTTAGATGTGATAAATTCCTTTTCGAGACTAATATCTTAAGTCACTTTAAAGAAAAATAAAGTTGTAAAATATTCCGGTAGCAGTATATCTAATTTATTGCATGTGTTCTGTAATGGAGACAGCAGTTTCACAAGAACGTGTGGACAGTCGCCAGAAGAGCTTTACTCTTGGTAATTACAATGAATGTGCAGCGACATAAATACAGCCCAAGTTTTTGAGAGCGCGTATATTCGAGTTTAAAACATTAAGTTTAGTTGATGCTGCCGTCTTAAGAACAGCTATAAACAACGCCACACTTGCATTAAATAATCCAAAATATTATTTCACAAAAATACATTGTGGTTTTATTACGATTTTATACAATAAAACATACAAAACTTCAAACATAAAAGTGCTATACAAAGTTATAAAAGTAAACAAAATGCTAGAAAAGAAGTTTTTACAGAAACAAAGTTACTATTTTAAATTGTTGCTCTTACTTTAAATATAGTACTTTGTAACTTTAATTTGTACAAAAATCATTCGAGCAGGTTTAATTTAATATTTAAACTTTATAGACACGTTTCTCAATTACAAAACTAAAACTGTAGTCAAATCAGAAAAAAAAATTATAATAGCTGCTAAATTCTATACCAGTAATTTGATCACGTGAACAAAGTAATCAGTCCATAATTAAAAAAAAATAGAAATCTGCTTGAAGCAGATCTTTGAAAGAGTGAAACATATAGTAAAAATTTTGTTGTTTTTCAAAAAAAATTCTACATATTCAAGAAACAAAGATTAAAATTTGAGGATTCAAACAATTTCTCCTGTCTAGACGATCCACCAAATTTTGGAATAAAAATGTATCTTTTGTTTGAACAAATAAATTGGAAACGTTTTACCCGGCCCTTTTTGCAGTCAACCATTCAAAAAATTCTATGTCAGAATGTTACTGTAATTTATAATTAATTTATGCGTTTTAAATTGTTTGTCTTCGTGTTGTTATTTATATTTGGCCTTTTGTATAACTTATTTTGTTAGGTAGTATTAAAAGCTTTTTTGTTTTTATGTTATTTACTTATTTATTTTAAATTTCACAAACGACTTACAGTAAAAAACAAGCACATATTTGCTTCTTTTATATCGTAGTTTTGTTATCTTCCATCTCAAATCCCCATGCTCTTACATTTCAATGCACTCTATCGCCATTTTGTCAAACACAACGTGATTTCTCCCAAATAATAGTTAAAATTTTTAGCCATTTGGTACAAATTCAAATTTACCAAACGATTTTAGGTTAAGCGATTATTTTAAATTATTATAATCTTAAAAAATTTCTAAAGAAGAGACAATAAAAAAAAATTCATAAAACTTTTCAAAAATTCGAAAGGTTATATAACTTATTTGTCTGGGTCCTATACAGAAGGTCACACAAAAACATATTTTTTAGTTATCAGAGTTAAAGACGTTGATTGAAAAAAAACAGGTAAATTTACAGAAGGTTCTAGAACTGGAAAAAAATGTATTTAAAAAAAACACAAAAAAATTTAAAAAAAATTAAAAAAACAAGAAAAATTTGAGGAAGAACTATTGATAGAAAAAATAAACATACAGGGTTGACCAAAAATTTAAAACTAAGCGATTTTCGGCAAAACTAACACTAAACACATCAGTCATTAATATAACTATAGCTATTAATAATATAAATATAACTATTACCTTTTGTCACACTAAAGAAAAAAAGCTTTACGTTATGTTTTACAAAATGGCATCAAAGTTTGATAAAATGTTTTTTATAAGAAAGAGGAGTCTTTACATAATAAAGCATTAAAGTGATTATTTTCTTTTCTCTCTTTCCTATACACTCAACATGTTTTTTTTTCAAAAGTCACAACAAAAGTGGTAGCGTCAACATTAAGTAGAGCAAGCTTTGCCTCGTATTTTGTTTTTTAATTTTTAATTAATTCGAATTGTAGCTCAGTCATTTTACGTTGTCTGAAAAAGAGTTCTTAATTAGTTGTGCTTGATGTAAACACTACTTTCGAGTATTTTAATATACATAAATAATTAATAAATTTGATTGAAAAATTATTAATCAATTGAAAACAAAGTTATGTATTGCTTCGACAGGAGAGCCTTGAAATAACATTAGCGCTGTATTTTCAGTACATTAAAGTCATTGTTAAGTTGTGTAACACTGTTTTGTAATGGAAATTAACTAGACTATATGTACTGTCACAAACAACTGTGTTAACAACGCACCCAGACCTGCACTTAATAATCAAGTAAAATTTTCTTTCGTTTATGTATTGAAATCATTTGACTATGTTTTACCAATAAATTATCAATTTCTATCAGTATTTGGTTCCGATTAAACATCGCCGGAAATTCGTTAGAATTCTTCCCCTTCTCTCGATATCATAATAATCCAATGGCTGTGTAATAAATTGCAAACTTTATATTCCGGTAATGGTCTAGAAGGGAGTACATTTCATTAATGAAACTTTCCGATCGTGTCCGCAATTGTTATCCTAGAATCTCAGGCTCAATTGAGCTGCGCAATGCATTCGCGTCCCACCAACAGTTAATTGGATTTCAAATTGTATGAGGACTTTCGTCCGTTGAAGAAACGCCACTGAATTTAGGAGGATTAAGAGGTTAAAGAAGAACAATGCCACCAAGTCGTTAAGTCTATTCAATTTGTCGCTGATTCCATTTCTACATACATCTATTATTCCAAAAGCATTTATAACATGTTACAACATAAATTAAATTATCATACAAAAATAATTACTCAAATGTAACATAACGAGTGTTGAAATAAAAAACTCAGCCGAGTAGTTTGTAACTTTAAACTTTTATAATTAACAAATAAACAATTTTTTTCACAAATTTACATTCACGCACTTTATATAATTATTAAAATAATCAAACTTTGTGTAATTAGTGTCATTCAGGTGATCTTTAAGAAGTAGTGTTTTTATAGAGAACGTCAAAAATAATATAATTTTTATTTTGCAATTTATAATGCAACTGTAAAACGATACAAAACGAATTTATTGCACAATAAAACCACCAAACTAATTTATTTTTATCGTTGTTGAATTATTTACGACCACTAAAAATTCTAAATTAGATAATTAATTTCGATCAATATTAATAAAATTTTTAAACGTGAAAGGGCAAGTCAGTAAATTTATCTCGACATTTATTGTACAGGGTGGTTTAAAAAGTAGGAATTAATTAATAACTGATCTTACATAAAAATTAAGAACATTTTAATATATCGTGTGTTCTTTTAAACCAGATGCTTTCTATTATATACACTATAGTATAATTTTAACCGGTAATTTTTCAATCAAAAAATGAAAACTAAATCCAAATTATGTAGAGCATTTGTAAATAAATAAATTGTAAATATTTTTATATTTCATCATTTAAAATATCAATTTTTGGTTAAAGTCGAGTAATAAATTTTATATCGTAGTTAGCTGTGATTTTCGTTTTAGTGTAGGCGTTGCTTTTTCTATATTTTTTTTCTTTAATTGTCGATTTCAGGGTTGTTTTCGAATGTTTGTTTATCTGCTACAATTCTTCTTCTTTACCCATCTTTTTTTATTTATCACTTTTTACGCTTCTCCAAAAACTTTATTTTTGTTTTTATAAAATTATTCTTTGTCTTTTTTTAATTATTATTTTTGAACTTTTTTAGAATTGTTTTTTTGATTTTCTTCAATGTTTTTACCTTTTCTTTTTTTTTAATCGTCGTTTTTCACCTTAGACCATTTACGCAACCGTTTCGCTGTAATAGACTGCCAATCTCCTAACCTTCCTGTGCGTGAGTTACACGACAACATGCAAGTGACAGAGATATATATTTTGTTTCTTTCTTTTCAACACCGCGCGCCGGTGTACGCAGTTGTCAAATTTATTTTGCTTCAAAGTTGGGGATTAAAAAAAAACAAACAGCCAATTTTAAATAGAAACATCATGTAACATTTGCAAAATTTTTAAAGCTGATACAATTTATTTTATTCTGCAGACCTATATATTTTTTTCTTACACTAAATTTAAATTTAAAAACATGATATGGCAACGTTACAAAGCAAGAACTTGAAATCGTTCCGGCACAGTAAAGGACCAAGATATATTTTTGTCCTTTAGATCTTTTCATGTGTTTCTGAACCGTATTAGCATTCCATTACAGCGAAGCGGTTTCGTGAATGGTCTAAGGATCCAAATCATTCTAAAAGTTTCTTTTGTTTGTTTCTGTACTTTTAGTCGTAGATTTTTAATTTTTTTTAATAGAATCTTTTTTTGTTCTTTCAACAACTTCCTCCTAATTTTTTCTTAGATAATAATACTTTTTGTGTTTTTTTTTTCGTTTTTAGTCATTTCTAATCAAGCGTGTTTAAAATCGTTTTTTGTTTTTCGAGTCCTCTTTAGGTCTTCTTTTATTCTAATCATTGTTTTTAGAACTGTTTTCAAATCTTTATTGTTCTTTTCATAACCTTCTACTTCTCTTTTTTTCTGAACGACATATTTCAACCTTTTTTAGAATTTTTTTCTACCAATCGTCTTTCTCAACATTTTAAAAATTTTTTTGTTCTTCTTAATTTAACCTTTATTTTTTCTAAACTTTGTTTTTCAAAGCTACAAGCAGTCCATTACAGCGAAGCGGTTGCGTAAATGGTCTAAGTTTTTCACGCTCTTTTAAAAGCTTTTTGTTTCGTCAATCATCTATCACCAATTTTGCAAGTCGATATCTTTTAATTTTCTCTAAAATTTTTTTTTTATTAATTGTCGTTTGCATATAAACTTTTTTGTTTTTGTAAAAACATTTTTGATCTTTTTTCAACCTTTTAACTTTTTTCTACATTTTTTTTATATACAGGGTCTCTAATTTCGTCTCTAATTTTTTGTTGCAAGTCAGGTCTTTTTGCAAGTTCGTGCAACGCAAAAGTCATAGTCGCTGAAGAAGTTTCAAATCCCGCCAAAAAGAAAACAAAGCATTGATCTACAATTTCTTCAATGGTTAGAGTCTTGCCATTGTGTTCTTCTGCTAGCAGTTTGTTATTTTTAAGATCTATTAATAGTTGCAGAAAATCTTTACGAGTGGAATTATTGTTTTCTCTGTACTCTACTGTATCTTTAACCAGATTCATAAAGAATTCGGAAACATCTTAATGGAATATTTTCATACCTAGGGTGCGAGCTAAGTTTGGAAAGTTTATACCAATAAGAAGTTTCAACAATAATAATTTTGAAATAACAAATGTTTTACGTCCGTATTTTCGAAATGGCGAGTTTTTATCTCTGAAAGTCTTACAATCCAAGCCAAATGCACAAGAACCGATAATATCAGTTGTAAAACATCCTAAAACTTTTTTATATCAATTGCTTGATTTTCCTTGCTTTGCGAATGAATTTCTTCTAAGAGATTAGAAACACAATCGACAAGAGTTGGAAACATTATTTTCATTTTTCCTGAAGTAAATGTTGGTGTTAATTTAGCTCGTAAATTTTTCCATTTTGGGCCCCCTATATTAAAAAATTTTGGACTAAGAGCATCATCTTTTTCATTGTAAAATATTCCACGGTCAGTAAAATATTCAAAATCTTTAGTGCTTACATTGTTAATGTATTACAAATCTATAACTAAATAATTTGGTGTAAAAAATGTGTAAAGACCTGCATGTTTCCAGCCTTTTAATTTTATTTCATCATAACATTGTTTCGCTCTCACACCTACATTTTCTATTCTTTGCAGCAACATGCTTGAAGATCCAAAAGGAATTTTTGGTTCTGGGTAAGGAACATTTCTTTTGCGCCAGTATTGGAAAGCCCATTTGTAATACGCAATGAGAATTACCAAGAGAGCAATTACTACTCCAACAATATCAAAAATAGACATGTCTAGATAAATAGATTATTTTGTAATTCAAATTCTAATTATATGTATTCTAAAATTTACTAACCTGAGTGATATTTAAAACATAACTGTTGTAATGGAAGTAATTTGGAGCATAAATAACACGCTATACGTTTTGATATCTGCTGCTTACAATGAAACCTCGACAGGAACTCGTTTATTGCCCTACTCTAGACAGAGAATTTTAGTCGGTATCGGTAGTAATCAATGATGGTAGTAATGGATTCCTCACTCTACAAATCGAATCAGATATTACCTTGAATAGGTACTACCAAATTTGCTTTCTTCTGGTTGTGTTGATTAAAATTATGCAACCACTAATTCAACGTTGTTGTAACTGTGATAGAACTATGTAGCCCAGTCATATCATAGTATAACACTATGGTCAAAGAGTAGGGATTTATAAAGAGGCGACACTTCGAGCGGCTCCTTTGATCTTTTTAAACACAATCCTATGACCTCCAAACGTTCGTCCCTTTAAATTGGGTTGGTGCATGCGCACGAAATTTGAAATACTCAAGAGAAAATTAACAAGAAACACGATACACCAACCACTTTATCCTCGTCACGTGCTTCTCGACAAATCAGAAGTGAAGCTGCGACGACTCGAACCGAGTTGAACCTAACAGAAACGACTGTCCCTTTAAATTGGGTTGTTAGGGTATCTCTCTCTAAAATTTGCTTTCTTGTCTGACTGTCGCCTCTTTGTAAATCCCTACTCTTTGCTATGGTGTTATACTATGGTCATACTAGGATCTCACCTCGGAATGGAAGATAATAAGCTGTAAATTGGTATAAACCTTTATATAATAATTTAGTTGTTTCTTTACTCTCTTTATTAATATTTATAATTTTTTAAATTATTTTTTAAAACAAATGTCAAATCAATGTCATTTTTTTTTAAAAACATACATTTTTATGCGGCTAAAATTAAAATAACACAATTTTGGTTTTTTAGCATCCTTTCAATGAGTCATATTACCTGTTAAAATCTTTAACATTACTTAAAAAAAACTTGGAAATGTAATTATATTTTGTTTGTTTTCCTATACACAGCTTTATTGTTCTAAAGTAGGAAAGTTTTTTGTCTGAAAATTCGTTATAATATTTGAACAATTTCCTTTAAGTTGTCAAGTTTAGTGAAAGTTTGTTGAACGAATATAATTACGAACTTAATATTTCACCAAGTCTGACGTTTCAACTCCGACCACGTGCAAGAACTATAAAGCATCTTAGCAAAGTACGTAATAGTCTTCGTAATTACATAATCTGGTAATGTCGAGGCGTACTTTATCGAATCTGCACGCAATTTTGGCAAGTCTCTAAACTCTGAAAGTTCTTGGTGTTATTATTAAAGAGGATGTGCGTCAATTGATGGCTGCAACTTATTACACAATAGAAGCAAACAAAGGGAGTAAAGAGTAAGTTAGTTAAAGCATTGTTCGGTTAATGATCGGTAGACAGTAGAAGGAGGGTCTCCTGCAATTTGATACGTTTCGTTAATGACGCAATCCGAGCTTGTGTCTGCTAGCTCTGGCTAGCCAGACGTCAGCAGGCCGTTCCCACCGTTCTCTACATAGTCCTTTATGTCCATTATTCCTAACCAGGGTGTCTAAGTGTCTATTCATCCTTCTTATAGGTTTGTTTTTTCTACAGACATTAATCTCAAAGGTCTGATGGCTGGCCCATACAATGCATTTCATACCAAAAAAAATTTCAAAGGATTTTATTCAAACGCTACATGCACTAATGGATTTCACTTTAATCTAACCTCCAACACAAATAAAAACTAAATTTCAATTACACAAATAAATAGCTATATACAAAAAAAGTTAATAATTTTCACTGTGTTCTTGCTATAACAATTAGAAGCTCTGGTGTAACATAAATAAATAAAATCGATTTTTTTTTAAATTCAATATAATCTAAGAAAAATTGTGATAAAAGCTAATTGTAGTAACCGAAGTAGCGATAGAAAAAAAAAACAACAACAAGAAGAAGCTACTTGAACAATAAAAAAAATGAGAAGCAATAGAAACTAATTAAACAAACAATCAAAAAAATAAATTAAAGAGAAGAATAAAAAGAAAACAAAAAAATGGTTCAATGAAGATTGTAGACTTCAAGAACAAAAAAAAAGACACACCAAGAAAAAGAATGCTAGAAGAAAATACACATAACAGCCAGCTAGAATATAAAAAACAAGAAACAAAGTACAAAAAAAATTGCAGAAAGAGGAAACAAGAGCACAACACTAAAAGAATAGAAGATATAGAAGAAAATTACAAAAATAAAGAGATAAGAAACTTCTATTGAAGATGCAAGAAAATTAAACAACGATTTCAACTTAAAACAATATTTTGCCGAGATAAACATGGCCAAATAGTAGAAAGCAAAAAAGAAGTGACAGGAAAATAGGCTGAATATTTTGAAGAAGTTTTAAACAAATTGTCTACCAAAAGAAAAACAGATGAAGTGAGGGAGAACAACAGAAACTGGAAACAAACATGAAACTGAAAATTAAAACTGAAACTATGTATTCTACTATTCTAGCAATGAGACATAGAAGACCTTAAATTAGAAATCGAAAACTAAAACTATAAGATGAAACTTAAAAGTTAGAAAGAGAACTGAAATTTTATTCGAAGAATGTCAACTAAAACTGAAAAATGAGACAAAATTAATTTAAACTGAAAACTTCGCTGAAAGCAAAAATAAAACTAAAAACTGGGGAATGATTAAGTTTTATATTATTTCAAAACAAAAACTAAAAATTAAGACTTAGAACTGAAGCTAAAAAAAAAGTTTGAAATATGAAACTGCGAACTGAAACCAAAAAAATGAGATTTATATTGTGAGTTTTAGGACTGCTAGCCGAAACTGATACAACGAACTGAAGCAAGGTCATTAAATAAGAAACAACAGGTACGATGCCTCCAGTCCAAAGGCATTAACGACATCTCCGTCTTGACGATCTCGTCAGAGGTAGATCGTGCCCTTTCGATAAAAGTTGTTTATCGCAAAATTGCCGCCGTGTTGATTTTACTGCAATGACGGTAAAGCGTGTGTTTCGGATGTAAACAGAAGAAGGTAGAGGAACACAAAACTGACCAACAGGTCAACCAAGGCGTTCCACAAGGCGTTAAAACAGGCGCTTTAATCAACTATTGGAGTGACGGTTTGGAGAGCTATTGCCTATAGAAGCCGATCACCTCTTGTGTTTATTTGAAGCAGTATGACAGCTGTGAGTTATGTTAATAAAGTCCTACGAACCACTTTACTACCTTATCTAGATGACCGTCTACATGCCCTTTTTCATCAAGACAACGCACGTCCCCATATTGCTTCTCAAACTATAGATTTCCTCCAAGAAGCTGGCCACCCCGTTTACCGAATTTAAATCTCGTCAAGTATGTGTGAGATATAAAACCACGTCCAAAAAATTATTTCTTCTGGATGTAATACTTATAATGTCACTGAATACATTTTTAGCAAGTTATTAATTAAAAATTAATTTAAGCAGTCGCACTCGCATAAAAAAAAGTTTTCTTTAATATTGTCCCTCGTAGTGTAAACTACATTTTTAAAAATCCATTTCTTTAATTACGTTTTCCATCCCTTATCGTGAAACTCGGTCAAGTAGTGCAAAAAGTCACGTAGTCATTCATCGCGATTTCGAAAGTCATAAACCTCTCTGTTTACTTTTTTCTTTGCTCGTAGAGGGAATCACGCTTGAAACTCCTCTGACAAAGGAAACCGAATATGTGCAGTGATGTTTAAAGTTTAAAACACCTGCAGAAGCGCTTTCATTTGTGTTACCTTGTTCTCGACTCACGTTTTCGTCGGGTAAATCCCCAGATTTAAGGAGCATACAAAGCTATTGGCCAGGATACACGACGTGCAGATTTGGCTAATATGCTAGGATAGAAGAGGCAAGCCTAAGCACGTTTTTAATACCGTTTCAGTCATTACGGAAACACGACGCATTTTCTGACATATATTTTACAACTCTCCCATTAACGAAAGTAATTTGCCCGGACGGTAGTCTTGATTAGTTTTCTAGGAGAAAACCGAGAGAAGATTTCAGAGGATTAAGCTACGCTAAGCTGATTTCACAATTTTCGGGCTAGTCTTTTATTAATATTTTTTTAAAAGTTTACGTTTTATTCAAGGTATGTTAATAGATACTTTAAAGTTACATCAACGAAATATGAGTCCAAAGGGACAATTTCAATCAAAATTGTTCTAGGGGAAAAGGAGATACTCGAATTTCACAAGGTTTTAGGTTACTTTATAGCAATTTTAAAAGATTGATTTAAAACAAGTTCAAGTCTACGAGAATTTTTTATTAAACATTTTTAACTGTAATCATTACTGAATTAAATTTACTTATTTCAAAAAATTTTAATCAAAAGTCAGGTCGCACCTTAACTCCAGCACCGCGGACGTCACATCGAGTGAAAAGTTCTTTAACATTTAGAGAGCGCTAGTTTGTTCAGTGTCTTGCCATTTCTCATTTATTTGTCTGGTTTTCACTAACTGACTGTTTTACTGACGGTCAGTCTCTCTTTTACATATTCGAACGTCCTTGCTAGAATGTGTCAGATGTTTTGTGACATTTCTAGATTCTGCAAGTAATGAATCATTTTTTCAGATTGATCTTTGAGCGAGTATATTAATGATTTCATAAAATCCCACAGTTCTGCCAATAGGTTTTACCCCTACTTATAGAACAAAAACATCGACATTCTTACAAGAGATATTTTCAAAGTTTTGGAAATTTTTGATTTCTTATCTTGTTTTTGTCGTTTTCCTTTTCTATTTCTTTGTAGCGATGCTCCTATTTTTTCTTTTTTCCGTTTTACGTTGTTTTTCATGATCTTTTCGTTTTCTTTCTTAATCTTTTTTTTTCTGAAACATTTTCGCTTCTGTTCTTATTTTTTTGTCGTTGTTTTATCCTTTTTCTTTTTTTTTTCTTGTTACGTTTTTGTTTTAGCATTAAAAAAACTTTCCTGTTTTTCTCTTTATTTTTTCGAAGTTAGTTAATTGTATCTGTAAGTTTTTCCGGTTTCAAAAAATTTAATTTTTAGTCAGATTTTTAAATTTGAAATTTTTGGAAGGCCGTAAGTGCAAATTTAAAGTTTTTAATTCTATCTGCTTTTTGTTAGGCTCAATGGGTTCGATAAATGAGACGCTGGCGCTGATGGTTGTTTAAATTATTAAATTTATATTTAAACACTATTTTTATTTTTAAACATTAAAAAACTGCACAATCTCAGGTAACTCTCACGAATTCTTTGCCTCATTTTTTGTTGCCTACATTTTTTCCCCTCAGTTTAGCGAATGTCTATATATTGCCATTTCTCTAGTAAATATATACTCCTAATTATTTGATTCTGTTGTAACAACAATAGTATTCAAAATTTTGTTCTGATCTAATTTATTTTATTAGAGTTTTGCTTATACTTATTTAAATACAATTTTTATTATGTACTTGTACTCAATAATAAATAGTATATTAAAGCTTAAAGGCCGTAAGCATAACTTGTCGTAGACGACAACGCAGCTTGGAAATGCTTGCTTACGGCCCCATAGTTCAAACACTACTTTTTTTCCAGCTGTTTAGTAATCATTCTATTAATGCACTAAATAACATCAACAGTAAGCAGCAACTACTGCCTATAGAAGCATTACTATAGAAACGACATTGCTTATGATCACCAGGGCGGTAAGCGCAAGCTGTAAACAGATTAATGCCCGCTTCTTCTTTCGGGAAGTTAAAAAAAAATAGTGCATAAACTAATAATAGTCTTAAATGCATAAAAAAGTTCAGGCTGCGTCCTCGGTTTTTCAAACTGCTAGTGTGAAAAAAAACAAAAGTTATTAATTACTTACGGCCCGCGCTTACCACCCTAAGATCCGTGCTTTCTGCTCTAGGGCCTGTGCTTGCCGCACTAGAGATCGTAAGCAGACAGTTTAGACAGTAATTAGTGCCTACTATTGCTATTAGGTATAATATGCTTACGAGACCGGTGGTTAAAAAAGTATTTTACGTTACCAATTTTTCCCTGTCTTTTCTTAGGCAGGATAAAAATTTCCTGGAATTAAAAGTCATCCATCAACTCCTTTTCACCTAATATTCTAATTGCAGCTGGAATAAAAAGGGAATTAAAACCGGAGAAATAATTATAATTTAGAAGAGAATTTTATCCAACTTTATGTAATTATAGTCTACTTAAAAGCTTGTGGAATTTTTCATTCGCGTTTTTTATTCGTGGCTTGTGAATTCAATCATTAAATGCACAAAGCCGACATTAGATTCACTTACCGAAGCATCCTAGAAACTATGAAATAGATCCCTTGGCAAGATTTTAGAATTCGTTATGTTTGTGCATCTTGCCAAGAAGCTTAATTTTTAAATAGCGACTGTTGCATCAGGAAGCTTAGTAATCACTTTTATACTAGAGTTACGGTCATTATTATTTCGGAAAAACAAGTCGTTTTTAAAAATTAATGTTACAATTATTAATTTTCTTGTTGACAAGAAAATTGTTCTACTTGGGAAAATGACATTTTCACTTGTGACAACCATTGCTCGTAAATGTTTCATAATTTATTAATGGATGGACTTGGTGTACACACACTATGAGATAACCGTATTGATTGTTTAATGCACATACATTTATGTGTATATTGCTAGCTCACATTTACCTCAATCTGTCATGTTACAATCATATTTAATTACTATAAATTTTCCTAAATTGGAAATTTGAATTTGACCATAACTAAAATTTGACGATAAATTTTGTTACTCAGAATGACATTTTATTTAAAAATTAGGCAAATTTAGGTATTAGTTGCAGCAGGGGCGGATTGGTAAATTTTTGACCCAATTAGTTCAAAATTGTTTTCGTTTTTCTCTTCTACGTGAATCAGTGATATCTTATCGTTGTTTTCTTTCGTCTTCTGTTCCAACTTATTCTCATCTGTGTCTTTCTCTTCAGTAGAAGATATTGACAACAATTCCTTCTTATTTAAGTCTTCTAATATCACAGCTTTAACTTTCTTTTCAAATGTTTTATCATTTCTAATTTCAACGTTTTTCTTATTATTTACAACAGTTTTATGTTTATCGACAGTTTTATCTTAAACATCAATTTTCTCTTTAAAATCAAATTTCGTTTCTATTTTTTCTTACTGATTTAATTTGATTCCAACTTCTAGTGGTAATTCCAAAACATTATCAAAAGTTTTTAATAATAGACATATTACAAAACCATCTTTTTCTATATTTCATTTAACATGTTTATTTAATCGGCTAATTCCTTTCAATAGCATTCAGTTTATGTCACCGCTGTTTACTAGAGTTCTAAATTCTTGTATAAAAAAGTATGTCAACTTTGTCCAAGATTTAATCCTTTTTCTGATTACATAAACAATTTAGTTCTTAATATAATAACGTCCCAATAATTGTTTTAATTTTATTTTTAAAGGATTTTTAAAGGGTTAAAGGAACAAATAAAGAACCATTTAACTTTTATCCAACGTTTCGACCGTGATTTATTACAGTCTTTTGCAAGGATTTAAGTCATAGTTTATAATAACCAGAGACAAGTTAGTTTTAGAAAGACTGCTAGATGTAGTGGTAGTTGTTTGGTTAATGTAAGCAGCGCACCCTTGGCATCTGCAGGAACTAAAGCCATCAACAGGTTGGTAGGCAGGCGGGAAATTCGAATCTTCTCTTTTGTGTTACTTTTTATTTTTACTTTTTATTTCTGTGTTACTTGTGTTAATTTTTTATTTTCGCCTTGATAATAGTAGGAATTTTTTCAAAAAGGAAATCGACACTTATAATTCGGTGATAAACGTTTTGAGGACATTTTAAATGACTTCTGTGGCATTGACAGAACACTGCAATTTAAAAAATTAAACGTCATTCACGTTCGTGTCCGAGAAACCGAATATTTACAAATGCGCAAATCTCAGTTTACATAACAGATAATGTGCAGACGGCGCATTTAGAAGAGTACATTCCGATTCCTATGTTTCTATTCGTCTTTCTAAAACTAACTTGTCTCTGATAATAACAGTATACACCTAATTAATTTGGCAACCATATCAATCACTTGACAGATGACGGAAAACAATATTGTTTACTATACAACTTTAAAAGATAGAAGCTAACCTGAAAAACCCTGTACAGAGTTAGTCAAAAGTATGGAATAGGCAGTTTATCTCCGTAAATACAAACTTTATGACAAAATGTCATCGACAAAAGTTTTTTTACTAATTATTCTTTATCTCTTAGCCTGCTTGTTGTTTTTTTATGTCAACGCATTTCCATAGAAACGTAGCTTTTTTTTCTTTTTTAAATAGCAACCTAGCAATTTTCTTGATGATTCTTGTTCCTCCTTTTTTTCTTGAAATGACCTGGTATTTTTTAACATCCTTTAATAACAAAATTTTTGTGTAAAATCATAATTTAAACGACAATAAATGGTATCAAATCAGATTCTCTGCTTTTTACTAAATTTTTTAATTTATTTGATGATAATTTTACAAAAAATAATAGTGACCTCTGTTCTTTTAATGATATTTTTCATGTCAGTGTGAAGTACGTTTTAATAAGTTAACAAATTAATTTAATAAAGATAGTTTTATTTTAATTTGTAAACATGGGGAAACTCAGTGAAACTGAAAGAATTGAAATTCTCATGATGGTTGGTTATGAAAATCGAACATGATCACACCAAGCAAGATGTTTGTCATTTATTCAACAACGTTCACTCTGGAAGAAATCCTATTGTACAATCCACGGTGTCTAAATTGGTTAAAAAATTTAGAGAAACTGGAAATGTAAAAGATATGCCAAAATTTGGACGTCCGAAATCAGCCACAAATCATGATCAAGCAAGTATTACTAAGTCTTATGGATAATCCAATTACGACAACTACGCAAGTTGTTTTGAATAATGATATTAGTCAATCGTCAATTGTTCGAATATTGAAAAAGAAGAAACACAAACCCTACAAGATACACCTTCTCCATGAGCTAAACGAAGATGACCCAGACAGAAGAATGCAGTTTTGTGTAACCATGATGGAAATGACTGATAATCATAGATTAAAGCTTCTGATAATAATCCAAATTGTCTAAACAACAATTTATTTTCTGATGAAGCCACTTTTTGTCTCAATGGATTTGTGAACAGACACAACTGTCGATACTGGTCTAGTGAGAATCCTCATTGAATGATGGAACATCATACACAGCACCGTCAAAAACTTAATGCATGAGTTGGTATTATTGGGCAGCACATAATAGGCCCATATTTTATTGATGAGAATTTAACTGCGGCTAGATATCTACTCCTATTGCGTGATCACATTGTACCCGATATTGTACAATTATTTTCGGATGCAGATCGACAAGGAATGCAAAACCGAGATATTTGGTTTCAGCAAGACGGCGCTCCACCCCATTATGGGGTTGATGTTCGCCTATTTCTAGATAACATTTTTGTTTTTAACATTTAACTATTGAATGGCCTGCTAGGTCCCCCGATTTAAGCCCCTTAGATTTTTTCCTCTGGGGTCATTTAAAAACTACAATTTACAAAGAAAGACCTCAAAATTTAGAAGACCTGGAAGTCAGAATAAGACACGGAGTCGCAGAAATACCACCTAACTGGTTGCAAAATTCGTTACGCAATTTTTATGACAGATTAGGTTACTGTCAAGCTGTAGGGGGTCTTTAGTTTGAATATTTGATTTAAGTTAAAGATTATTTGATTGAATAAAATATTATGGCCATTTTCTCTAAAATTTTGTTATTAAAAAATATTAAAAAAATACCAGGTCATTTCAATAAAAAAAACAGGAACAAGAATCACCAAGAAAATTGCTAGGTTGCTATATAAAAAACACGATACACTTACACCGGTATGTTCCTTAGCTGATTCAGTTAAGCGAATCTTGCGCATGACGTCATTTGCGAAGCAAGCACGCTCAAACCTGCTTACTCTTCCTGTAAAATGCTTCATTTCTGAGAGAAAAATCTCCTTTCAAACACGTTCGTAGTACCTACCGTAATAATATAAACGAAATTGCAGTGTATTTAAGATCTCTGTAATTAATACTTATTAATTAGATAAAATGCCCGGTTGTGCCGTAGCTTGCTATAAGAATTACAATCGCAACACAAATTTTACAATACCTCCATTGTATTTTGTTTTTTATATTTTTATGCGACATATTACCATACGTTTGGGATATAAACTCATTTACAAGATGTTAATATTAACTGAACTCCCTATGTCGTGCATGAAGATGGCACATATTTTGCTTCGAATGTGACGTCACACGATGCGCAATAGCATACCGGTGTAAGTGTATCGTGATAAAAAAGAAAAAAAAGTTACGTTTCTATGGAAATGCGTTGACATAAAAAAACAACAAGCAGGCTAAGAGATAAAGAATAATTAGTAAAGAAACTATTATCGATGACATTTTGTCATAAAGTTCATATTTACGGAGATAAACTCCCAATTCCATACTTTTGACTAATCCTGTAAAAAAAAATCAAGAAATCTGTCACTTTCAGGTCCAAAGTTTTATTAACATTCTTAGAAAATACATTTATGGAAGTCACAAACAAGAACCATTTGACATAAACTACTGAGTGTTAAAGGAGGGGTCCAACATTTACAATGTATAAAATTCATAAAAATTCTAGAAAAAAATAATTATTACTAAAGTTTTACTTGAACTCGCCTACCTTTAATGAGAATGAATAACCAACCTTAAAAAATGTGGCAAAAAGTGACATTTTCAAATAGATACGGACTACTATTTCCTAATTTTTGCCTTTGCGACATAAACTACTATGGTTCTTCTACTAACATAAATTTTGATAAAATGTCCAAAAACAAACCGATGGCAATGTGAAAATCGGCTTCTCTTCACGCCATTCGATCTTCTTGATCTTCCCCTAACGTCATGAAGTCGTTTTTGATGTTGAACGTCCTCCGGATCTCCTCAGGTGTCTTGCCCTTAATAATATTCGCCACTGTCTTGCAAATAATGTCAAGAAGCTCCTTGATATCTAAGTAATTAGCAGCCAGGATCAGATCGAACAAGGTGGCTTGGTCCACTTTGAGAAACTCTGCGTCCCATGATGAAATATTATCAGACCTCATGTCCTCATCATATTCCGGAGGTAGTGGATTATCTTGGTGGTAAGTTGACCATTGAATAATCTTCTTCAAAATAGCCGAATTCACGTTAGGAACAGGCACCACTTCCTCTTCGTCGATCCCCAGATCATCCAGCATATTCTTAATGAGGGTGGAGCATTTTACAATCTCCACGTCCACTTCGAACGTCACTCCATCAGAGGAACGTAATTTAATATTCGGCATTTTCACTTTTACAAAGTTTTTATTGAGAGCAGATTGAAAATTTCACAAAATGGCGACCCGTAGCAACGCCTTACGACCAGAAAACAAAGCACACTAAAATGAGCAAAATTTTAAATTCCAATCCGCGACTGAGATAGCCGATGAGGACGCCACTGTAGGATCATACAGCTATTTTATAAAGGCCTAATTACACTATCCAATTTTCTTCAAAGATTGGTACAAGTAATTGTATGAATTTCTTGAATGCACCTCTTTGATATGTTTATGTAGTGTAAATTGATAAATTTCGTTTGACATTTCTTCAAAGTAATTGGATGTAAATATTTGATGAAAGTGGGACGTGCGCTACTTTTAAGGTTACTTGGATGAAATAATTTGATGAGAGCATGCGCACAACTACAAAAAATAAAAAATGGCAACAGGCGACATGTGTTTTGTGTATGTTTTCATCGAGTTAAAGTTCTGTAGTGTTATGGTGTTGATAGCTATGACGCTTATTAACGCCACTTTCTTTATTTTGTTAAGTTGCTCGTGATGCATACCAAAACTTTTTTGAGGTTAAATAATAAAACGTCATATTAATTTTTTTGACGTTTCATTCAATATCTTGAATCTTGGATGCTAGCACCTCGCCCGACTTCATTCAATATTTATGTTCAATTAATTGAATGGTATCTTTAAAAAAAATTGAATAGTGTAATTAGGCCATAAAACTCTATAATTCGCAAGTATATTTTTTTTACCCGATAATTTTTTCTTCTTCATTCTTTTACCTTTAGTAGTAATAAAAACAAAGTAAAAATTTTATTAAATATTAAATTTTGTGTGCCTTGATCAGCTGTGCTAAAAATAAAGTAAAACAAGTGTAAGAATAACACTGTGTTTATGTTTTATATAATACGTTTTTTAAAACAGTTACTTGAAATTCAGTAAATGAGTGCTAAGTTTTTGGTTTTAAACAATATTTTTCTTGTTAATTTTGATAAAAAAATATAGAGAATACTAGTAAGTAAGTATAATCTATTTTATAAAGAGTTTCACACTTTTACGAAAAGCAACTATTATAATTAAAATTGATTTACCAACAAACCGTAGGAGTTCTATCTAGAATATCATTAAGACAACACTTAAATGTTAATAAATGTTAAATGTTAATAAAAATGTTTGTTGTTTATTCTAATTAACAATTTTATTTAAATACCCTTAAGACTCCATTACAATCACTCTTTATTTTAGCCAAGAAAAAATATACAAACTGGCAAACGTAATAAAACGAAAAACCCTTGACAAGAACCTACACTAAATTAAAAAAACGTTATAAAACAATCTTATACATTGCAATAAAATTTTCAACGGTTCGCGTCTTGCCAACGTTATAAAAATTTTATTTCTTGCGTCATTATAATTCTTGAAATTTTTTTATTGTAAATTTATAACACAATATACCAACTGAAATCATTCTGATCTCACGTGCCCTATATTTTTTCCTCAAGTGGAAAGTATGATAAGAAAAATATTGCATAGTTATACAAGCTTACACATTATTTTTCTTGTATTAATGTGTCATAATGCACATGAGACAACACATTTTTATTTTTTTGCATTTTATTGTGATTTATAACTGTTTAAGAGTGTTTTGCATATTACATGTAAAACAGTGTTGTATTCAAATGAATAAAAAAATAGTATTATTCAAGTAGAAAAAAAACTGTATAACAATTAGGTAAACAAAAACAAGACCGGACTGGACAAGCAAAATACCAAAAAAATTTTCGCAAGACCCCGAAGCCCTAGCTCTCAATCTCAAATTGTTTTGTGAGCAGAAAACAATGTTATTAAACAAAATAACGTATTTAAAAAAATTAGTTTCCCCGCACTCTCACTGTTTGAAGCACGAGTAAAAAAAGTCAGCATTAATGCAGTTATAAGAAATTTTTTAAATTAAGTCTTTTAAATTAATGTAACATCATTTTTGACCTCGATAATTGTGAGCGTGTGGTAAATATTCTGAAAAACACTGAGCTTTCAGAGACGCTTAACAAAAAACATATCCTTGCCGCAATTTAGTTTGTGTAAGAACATAAATAAATAACTCGATTTCACACAGTAATAACTGCGATTGACGTCGCTTCGATAACCGCTCACTCTTCAATCGCTTCAAATTACACACTCACTTCACACATTGTCTTAAATCGCTTATATAACGATACGTTGCTTCCCGAAATTCCCAGAAAGTTCGCGACCTTTTTCCGCTGATGTGAAACGATGACATCATTCCTCTCGATCGGTCTATAGACCTAACTAATAATTGTTTCGCAAAATTTTACGTTAATCATAGCAAAAAGAGCAAAAATGAAAGCCAAAGCAAAAATAAAAAAAGATCATCAAAAACAAATTAGAAAACAAAAAAGGCTTCACACTGACCGAAATGGTTAAAGATGAAAGTTGGCAAATTTTAAATGGAAAAAAAGAAAACTAAGAATACACATGTAAATAGCACAAATAAAACAGAATGACTACAACAGGTTATGGTAACACAAACGCAAATGTTATGAGATAAAATTGCTAAGTGCTAAGTAGGAAATAGAGAAGAAGCAGATCATTTGTCTTTAGAGATAACGAGAAGAAGACTAAAAAAAATCAAGAAGCAAGAAAGAAAAAAAAGTACATAAACAAAATGAAACAAAAAAGCACTCCTAAAATATAGATTTTAAAGATTACACAGATTCTGACAAAATGTATAAAAATTTAGTCAGATAAGTCCAAGCAGCTGTGACAAAAAAATATATATACAGAGAAGACAAATTATCTGGTAGAATGCGAAAAATTAAAGAAAAAACTCTTATAAAAGCTCGTAGTAGAAAAAAATCACGAAAAAAGAGTGCTTAGAAACAAGAAAACTGTAAATAAAGCGTAAAAAACAGTAAAAAAATATCAAATAAAAGCTTTAAGTGTAGAAATTCATAAATAAAATAAGCAAAAATAGAAATATGGAAACCTAAAAAGACACCTTATTAATGTTCGAGGTGATCGATGTGGTCAAAAAGTAAGGAACCTGTAGAAGAAATAAACGATCTTTCAAAAAAAAAAATGTTAAAAAACCAAGTTCCAGATTAAGAAAAAGTTCCAAATAAATGTTAAATGTAATGTAGAAAAAAGGGTTGTCTCAAGAATTAAATGTAGTAATGAACAAAAAAAAAGATTTTTGGAGAGAGAACTGGAACAGAATGTGCAGTATATGTGAAAAAAAAAACAGAAAGAACATTGATTACATTATAATGAGAATGTGGAAAGATAAGTGAGAAAGATTTGGATACATAGAAAAAAATTACTAAGTAAAAGTAGAACAAGAAAAAACTGGATAAAGAAAATTATAAAAGGAAGACGAAAATAGGAAAGGAATTCGTGCAAGGCGTCAGTGAAATAAGTCTGTAAAAAAAATTTTGTTTGGTTCTTAATGTATTTTCATTGTGGTTAATATTTTTGTCCACAAATGGGCTGACTTCAAGTTGAGATAATACCGGTAGTATCGCAAATTTTAATACTTTTCCATGACAACAGCGAATCACAACCTCGAATTTGTTTATTTTTCCATGGAAACGAAGATACTACCGGTATTATCTTATACTTGAAATCAGCCCGTAAGACTGTAATGTCAAATAAAAAATATAGACAGTTTACTACATTTGTTATGACATTCTAGGTATAAAATGACCTTTTTCCCGTATTTATTTGTTAATTAAAATATGTATTAATTAATAAATACATATATTTTCTGAATCTACGCTTGTCATAAAAGTTAGTGGAGCGAACACGAAGTAGAAAGAAGTGTAAAAGAATTTTTGTAAGCTTTACGCTGATGAGCCTAATTAAACCAGTCCGGTCCTCGCTAAAAATAATAAACAATTATCTTATTGATTAAAATTTCCAATAAAAGAGTATGTTTTTACATCAATCAAAAACTTTAACCAATTATTATTTTTGTATTTTTATTTAAAAACATTACAAACATAATTGTGTGTACTTCTTAAAATTTTAATTTTCCCAGCGCCACTCCTAATTTCTTTTTTATTTTAACCGAATCTATCTTTATTTGTTTTCGGAGTAAGAAAACACTATTCGCACCTCCATTATAAAAGTTTACGGCGCCACTTCGGTTACTCCATTGGCCATCATTTATACGTTTCTTAGCAACACCACTGAAAACAAACACGACTGTCAATTATTACACAAAGTTATTTTCCTTGCAAGGTGGCTTATAGGTAAACAAAACGTTAAACTTTGAAACATACTTACTTTCCAAAGTAAATATTTAAAAATTAAGCTTTTTCATGAACGAAAACGAGGCAGCTATTATTATACAAAAATGTGTCAGAAAATATTTATTGAAGAACAAGACGGCTATAAAAACAATTGACGAAAACCAAAAGTAAGTTAAAAAATCAAATTACTTATGACTTATTTTGTATTTAGTGAAACCCAGCAAGTGAAGAAAGTTTTAGAAGAAATACAAATGTTTAATAAAAAAATACAAACAAATATAAAGAAGAAGAGAGAAATTAAAAAGTTGTGCTCAGATATTGATGATATTGCAGCAAAACTGAAAACAATCACTAGATTAGAACATTGTAAAGAACTGGAGACATCTTTTTCTGCTGAGGCAACAACAGAAGAAATTTACAAAAGACATAACGAACAGTTCAAACAAATAAATTTGAAATGGTGGGAAAAACTCGATATTTATGAAGAAAACAATGATATATAATAATTGAAAAATTCGACAATCAAATTGAGAATTTGTTTTAAATATTGTTTGCTTGATTATAATTATTTGTTATAAAAATATGTGGGTATACAAAAATGTTAAATCTCAGGTAATTGTATTTTATAAATAATTAAGTTTGTTAATTAATTGAAATGTGTTTAAAACAATTACATAATAAACGTTGGCATTGATATAAAAAGCAGCGGCGATGTTTGTTATTTCTGAGACCTCATATTTTTTACTCAAAATTATAATCCATCCCAACTTTTTTCAATAATTTACTGTTTTATAATAAATTTTATTATTATTTTTTAATAAGGATATTATTAAACGTAACATTATTACATATATGTGCAAATTCGAGATTCTTTTAATTTAAAGAGTTAGATTAAAAACAAATAATTTCATTAATTTATTATAATTTATTTATTAATTAATTAGTCTACTACATACACGAATACAGACAACAATAATTTCATGGATAAATAACTCGATATTCACACTACAATCCGCTCACTCTTTAATCGCTTGTCGAGTTCTCACTGACTCGGTCATTGTCTCCACTCGTTTATATAACAATACGTCCCTTCTTGAAATTCCCTAGAAGTTTACGCAAACAATCTTTACTCAATATTTATTTTTTGTTTCTATTTCATTAAGCTTTTTGTCGAGATCTTCTTTCATTCTTGTTTCAAAATCATAAATCTTTTTTTTAGATGTTTTTTATTTTCATCTCTATTTTACCGACCTTTTTCTTTTTTTGGAATTTTTAGAACCTTCTCGAATTCCCTTTTCATCTCTTAGTAGGTACTTCTGAAAAACATCTTGCAAAGTGTCAAATTTCTCAAAAATATTGTCCTGTTTTTGTGGTAGTCATCTTCCAAAACTTTCTAAAAAAATTTTGTTCTAAGTCGTTGATACTCTCCTTTTCTTTTGCACCATCTTTATTCGTTCTTCTTTTTCTTGCTTCTCTTAACTTTCCAATTATTGTTTTTCAAGCTCCTTTAGAACAGTCTTTTGCGCTTCTAGAACCTTCTTTAGCTTTCTAATCGTTATTTCTCTTTTTTTTCTCAAATTTTCGTCTCTCATATTTTTTTTTACAAAGGCTCTTTTTAAAACTCTTTCAAAACTTTCTTTTGTTGTTCTTTATTTTTTAACGATGTCTTTCAATTTCTTCCCAAATTTTCTTTTGCTTCTAATCGTCGTTTCTCATATTCTTTTGCTTCCACACGCCAATCAAACTCTTTCAAAATCTTCTATAGTTCTTCCAGAATTGTTTCTTGCATTTTAAGAACCTTCCTTTGTTCTTCTTTTTCTTCTAAAAGTAATTTTCCGAATCTTCCAGAATTTTCTTATGTTTTTCATCGTCTTCGAGTCTTCCGTTTTTTCATTGACTCTAGAATTTTCCTTTGTTCTTTTTTTCGTCGTTTCACTTCTTTTTATTCGAGCTTTTCCAGCAATAAACACATTTGTTCCTCCATTATTTCAAACCGACTCCTTATTGTCGCCTTATATAAATTATTCTAATTCTGGTCGATCTTCTTCAAATCCCACTCCTGACACCAGTGCAACGAATTCGGGGATCTTTTGATTTAAAAAATTGAATTAATAACGAATAATTTACTTATACTGTATATACCATTACACACAAAAATAATTTAATTAATGAATAACTCAATATTTACACAGTAATAACTACGATTGCCGTCGCTGTGGATATACCGCTCACTCTTCAATCGCTTTTTGGATTTCTAACTCGATCATTGTCTCCCAGAAATTTGCGTGAACAATTTTCGTTCTCTAGACTAGTTCTTAACAGTATTAATTCTGAGGTTTTGCCTGTTTTTTTGTGTATAAATTTTCATACATATTTTAGCGTTTTTTAAGTGCATCTTTTGAAAAGCTTACTTAATAAATGCTTTATATAAAATTAGAAATATTCAAGTGGATAAAAAAATATCAAACATCGAATATAAAAGATTTTTATTTCAATATATGATATAACACTACAATGTAGTAAAAAATGCGAAAATTAAACACTTAAATAATGTTACAACAGGAATTGCATTCAAATATGATTACACAAATATTTAAAGATTTGTAAAATATAGTAACTAATGTGTCCCAACTTTTTTATCAAGTTGCCTTTGATCATGTACAAATAGCGATAGTGTTCAGAATTGTAAAATCATTCAAAAATTAAAACAAAAATTTACCAAATACAAAATGATTAGTTATTTCTGTAACAAGTGATTAAAGAAAGTACTATTATTTTTTTCATTAGTGAGGCAAATTGACACACGAGCCGTAGGCGAGAATATTTCATTATTTTTTATAAACGCAGCTCTGCGTTATTTGTTTAAGACCAAAGACAATTTGTTGCCAAAAGTTTTGGACAACATATAAGGTATCTTGTGAAATAAATACTTAATCTAAAAAATAAAATTGGCACTTAATCTACGCCAACATCTGCTCCTGCTTATAGACCGCATGATAAGCATTCCTTATAAGCGCATACGGAAAACACGACTCCAATAAATCCATAGTCAAAAACGGACTCTCTTGTACAATCTGATCCAACAACAAATACACACTCTCTCTATGTTTAGTCGCTTCCTTATCAGCTTCTTGTCCCAACCGCAACAAACTCGACGATGCCAACGCCAAAAATTCTTTCATTCGATCCTCCATATCTCCTTGGTTACAAATCGTAAACAACGCTCCGAAAATATGATTCACAGCTAAAGCCATACAGTGGATATTATTCGTATGGCCTTCAAGCGATGCCCGATAAAACGACTGATCTTGCTTTGCCAATTTCGGTATGGATACAGCCACAAAAACCATCAGCAGACACGTAATCAAATGCTCATCGCTATCAACTTCCGGTTTTTGTAATTTAAGAGCATTGACGAGTGTTGGATCGACTTTACAAGGAATACCAGCAGCTGAACACATCTCACTTACAACTTTCAAAGGATCACCACTTGGTAAATGGTGCCGAAAATCAAGAATCGAACTCAAGAGGAACGGTATTCTCTGCTCGAGAACATCAGTGAGACACGACTGTGCCAATTGCCGAAAACTTAGTATAACACCAACGATTGTCATTCGTTGGAGAACATTCTCAACATTTGACAATTTTTTAAACTGCTCTTTCATTACTTCAGGTTTATCGAAATTCGTTCGAAGTAACAACAGTACGTCTTTATTCGCTTCAGCAAGTTTTTTAAGCTCAATGACTTGACTGGCTATATGCCACATCAAAGTCTCACTCAATTGTTTCATACCGTAGGGTCCAATCAATTCAGCTAAAGCACGCAACTCGTTAACGTCTGAGTACTCTTCAGGATTAAACGGAATCGCAGCTTCGGCTGTAAGACACACAAACGATCTTTGATTCATTGAGAAAATTATGTTACCGGCACTGACACGTCGGAGTAACACTTCGGAGTACCATTGGGTGTAAATCGCAGCAATTGTTTTATCGCCATGACTGTCCATTGGTTGAGTTTGTTGTAGAAGGCAATTATTGAACACTCGGGTTATATCAATATGGACGTAATTTTCAACTGTTTGAAGGACATTCATGTATGCACGAACGCTTACAAGAAGTTCGGATGGTTTTGCAATTTCATTTGTATCAGCGTTATACATAACCATGCCGACCAAAGCCCGAGCAAAACGGTTTTCAAGATGTTGGTGAAGATACTCCCTTGGAGCAAAAGTGTACTCCCAGACGTTTATATTCGAGAAGTAATTTATAGCATAACAAAGCTCAGTTAAAGCCATGTGAAGCTTATCCATAGTAGTTAAATTCTCACGTGTCTTTCTATAACTTTCCTTGCCTGGTTTCTCAATCTCAAGGGTGTTCTTCTTATTCTTCTCTTTCTTTTTTCGATTGATTTGCTGAGAAATCAAGTGAGCACAATTTTTAGGAAGAAGCTTATCACTCATTTTACATTGTGCATCACAAATTGCCGTTATAATATTCTTTGCTTCTTTTGCCATTTCATCAAGGAATACATTAACAACACTAAGACTACGTTCTCTGATATGGTGACGTTCCTCAGGACATAACTCATGAGTACAGTTTTGGAAATGTGAACAGATTGAAGGAAAAGCAACAATGAAACGGTTCTGAGCAGGAAACTCCAAACACATATGAAATTGATCCTCAAAAATCCTGTTATAGAAACAGAAAATTGACAAGTCTGAAGTCTCTACTAACATTTCATCAAGATTATCAACCATTTTCGTGTGAAATTGTATATTATCAAGGAACTGAGCCAATTCTTTATGTTTCATAATCCCGAGAAGAGCATTTCCGGTTGACATATATGCTTGTAATCGGAACCAATCAATCCGAAATGCAAAAAAATTAAAAGTTTCGTTATCTTCAACTTGTTTGACTGAAAGTCCAGAAATAGTGTTACATAATGAAGATAAGATTATACACTCATCTTCACCAACTGATCCTAAATTTTTCTGAATCATATCTTTCAAGACTAGAGCATCAAAATGAGATAAATATTGCACATAGTATCTTTGCATAACTTGACTGTATTTTCGAACAAGCACTCTTAGATCTTCCATATGAAAAAGTAGTTCAGGTAAATGACGATCAACAAGATCCTCAGTTGATTTTCCTTTACTTTTTTGTTGTGGAGGATTATCGTTATGTCGTAACAGCCATAAAACTTCATCTCGAGCGTAACAAAGACCCATGAATACCATCAAAGCTTTAGGTCCTAGTAAACCAGGCTGGTCCATAAAAATCAAACCTAATTCTTTCAATGCTGTTCTTAGAAATTTTCTGCGCTCACGATGTTTATATCCAGCCTTTTGTATCGCTTGACTGTGACAGTCTTTAACTTCAGAAACTCGTTTACTATACCCTTTTATAGTATCAAAGTACCCACAAATATACTGATGGGTGTATATAACTTCATCCCGAAATAATGGTATAACCCAAGATGATTCAAGTGCGTTAATCCATAATTTATTAAGATGGTCTTGTTGTAAATGTGGGTGGATTAGTAACAAACCAAAGACAACCCACCTTTCCATAGTATCTAGTGATAAAAACTCACAAGACATCCGATCAGCCAATACAGGTTTTAGTAGTGCTGCAGGATTGCCAACTAGACTCAATTTCAATTCAGAACGCCACTTATCAGCTGAGACATTCCGTGTGATATAAATTGAAGAAAGTGAGTTTAGGGCACTTAAAAGAAGTCTTGTGTGAGGCACAAACTCCTCGCATAACTTCTTAAACGGAACTTCATACTCCATTATCATATTCCCCAGTCGTGGAAAACTCGAGTCAGGAGCTGAGTGGACAATTTCATAAGCTGCATTGAACAGCCCCAGAACTGCTTTCCGGTCTTCAACACGTGACAACAACACCATGAGTGACACGTAGGTCGTTACTAAATCCAAGTAGTGCTTAGTAAGTTCGAAATTAACCGAAATATCAAGCTCGATCTGGAACGCCCCCATACTTGTTAACAACTCACAAACATGATCTTTAAAGTCAAGTAAATCAACAAACGTGTAATAATACAAAGACAATGACTTGATTATTTCATTCCTGAGACCGTGAATCGCTGTTAAGTTCTTACTATCAACGTTTGGGAACCTCCGAACGATGTTTTTAATTGAAGATTCGAGGTTTTTGTCGGAGAGAAATCCCGGTTTTGATTTAGCATCGCCGCAGGCCTTTTTGATGTTGTAAATGCGTGTGAGCATTCCAATACCTCGATCGTTGAGAATTATGAGCTTTTCGGCGATTTTTCGCTCGGTTGGTGACAGTTGTCGAGCCATTTTCCTGTGAGGATGTTAGGGGTTAGAAAGCGGGTAAAATTGCAGATATGGCATACCTGTAGCTCAGAAATAACTGTTTTGTTAGATTTGTGGTTGTTAATTACGGTAAATTGTGTTAATTCATCGTATTTTGTCGGTTTGAATAATGTTGTGATTGTTGGTTAGCGAAATGTCAAATTCAAGGCGTTGACGCTAGGGAATTTGAAGAGGTTACGTTGGCGCTCTGGAACTATTGAAGTACAAAGCGGAGATGGCGGCAGTTTATTGAGCTAAATAAAGTAAAGTAAAATGTTTATAGTACCTTAAATTTTAACTTAAATTAATCGAGAAGCTTTGTAAAGTCCGTTTCAACGTCTTATTCCCATTTGGAATAAAACCTTCAACGCAAGTAAAGATTTACGTTCTTATTGCCATCTCTTTCTACATCATAGCCTAAAATGCAATGAACACAAAACGTATTGTATTAATCATGTCACATTTTTCATCTTTTTTCAGCTTAAGGCGATGACAAAGACAAAGCTTCTAGGGTAGTATTAGAAACTCGAATGCAAACCAGATGACCGCGCAGTCACTGACCTCAGCGTAATTCTATACCTAAGAAATAAATTTTTTGGGTTTAAGAGTACCTATAATGAGGCATTTTTTGAGTTTTGCACCAATAGTGTATGTCTTAAAAGCTGAAAATGTTGATGAAGCAATTTCTTGGAACAATGAAGTTCTTCAAGGTTTATCCTCAAGTATTTTCACCCAAAACATTGAAAGTATTTTTAAGGTATGCATTTCTTTTTAAGAGGTGAGTATATAGTTAACTCTTTTTTTAGTGAATTGGACCTAAAGGATCAGATTGCGAAATTGTAAATGTTAATATTCCAACTTCTGGTGCTGAAATTGGAGGAGCATTTGGGGAGAAAAACATACAGGAGGTGGACGGGAATCTGGTAGTGATGCTTGAAAAGTGGAAACAATAGATGAGGAGGTCTACTATTACAATTAACCACTCTAAAGAATTGCCCTTGGCGCAAGGAATTAAGTTTGAATAAAAACTGAAATGCTGGGAGTTTCGAAAATAAATCTAAAAAATTTTTGTCATTTAATTTTTGTTAATTACATTTAAGAAATTGTTGGTACAATATATATTATATTATTTAAGAATCTACAATAATTAATCTTTACCCTAAAACGGTTTAAACCCGTCACTAGTGGTCTTCGATCGGGAAAATGATAAACCCTTAATTACATGTCGGGCTTTAAATATTCTCTTGTGCCACAATGCTTTTGATTATGCCCTGAAGACATAATAGTATATTATGTACCAAGTAACTAAATGGTTTTTTTATCTAGGGTAACAACAAAATGAGCCTTTAAAATTTGGTATAAAAAAAACTATTTTGAAATGTCCCGAAAACCTTTTAACCGATTGTTATGAAATTTGGTACATAACAAACTTAAAAGTTCTTTTTTTCGGATAATAGTAAAATTAAAGTGTAAAGTCCACGAATCGACATTAAAAAAAAAAATTCTTAATTTATTACTCAGAAAATTTCACTTTTGTTGCTTGTTTTTAAACCCTTAATAAAACCTAAATTACTTTTTATTTAATTTTTTTAAAAGGCTTTATTTTTTAAAGTTGGTATTTTATTTAGGAATTTTTATAATCAGTACTAGTAGTTGGTAGAATTCTATTAAAGAAATAAATAAATTACTTTCTTTATAAATTGTGTCATATATTTTTACAATAATTTGACGTTATTATAATTATTACATTTGAATTTCCCGCAAAAATTATTCTTATTACTCACCGTTAGAGGGCGTGCAAGCTCACCAAAAAATTCCGGTAAAGTTAAACAACGACAAACTTCACTTTTTGTTAACACTTCGTTAATTTACTAGTAATTAGTTCATTATAACAAACTTATTCATAAAATGTCAGACATTACTTAAATTCGCGCGATTTCCAAAGCGATGGGACAGGTTCAATGACCCCACCAAAAATTATCAACCAAAAAAAACGGCATTAAATTGCGAAATTACGTCACGAATTTAATTCCAACCAACAACCCGACACTTAAAACACCAAATTTCTGAGAAATTAAACCAGATTTTATAAAAAATACTAGTTTTTTGAGTTAAAAAGACACAACGTTTTTTACCTCGAACGCACGAACTTCGCACCGATTGCGCACTGCTGCCAACATCATTTCGCAAATCTTCTAATAATTAATTTTCAAGTCACATGGAAAATTAACTAGTTAATAAATTAAATTCTCGATGTTTGACTATATCACCAAATCTAATTATTAATTAGTTTTATTGTAATTTTAAAATTAGTTACTAGGGAATTTGCCGAATGATATTGGCAGCAGTATCTAACCGCCGCGAAGTTCGTGTGTTCGGGGTGAAAAACGCTCGGAGTTTCTGCTAATAAAAGTGGTATTTTTTACGAAATTAGGTCCGATTTGTCGTGAATTTTGTATTTTAAGTGACCGATTTTCGAGTGGAATAAAGTTTGGAACGTAATTTTGCGATTTAATGTGATTTTGTGGTCATTGAACCTGACGCGTCACTTAGAAATTCCAGAGACAAGCAACAGAGAGAATGCCTGACCAGTTTGAGCATGGTACCTTGTGTTCTGCCATTTTGAGGTTTATCCAGAGTGGTAAGAACTGTTTATTTTAAGAAAAACTTCAGATTAGAGTGCTTTAAATCGTAAACGCCACATTTTCTCACTAATGCACACAGAAAAATAATTAAAAAACTGTTAAAAAAGTTTGCTGCTGCACTAACAAATTCTAGCAACTTTTCGATTTCATTCATAAATATTTTCTAACTGTTTAAGAGCGGAAAAAATACATTACAAAACAACTTTTTTATAAAATATTTCAATTACATTCTCAAAAAAAACAAATGTTTATGTTTGTTCTAACAACAAATCAGAACGGTTCAAAATTTGAATGCACAGAACCGCTTTGGCGGACTTAAATCTACATTGCGCATGCTCATTACAGTTCTGAAGTAGTTCTGAATTATTGTTTGGACAAACCTAATGCTTTGAGTTTAAGGAATGTGTTTTGTAATTTTTTTTTCTTGCCCATTTCCCATAAAACTACTGAAAAATTACCAATTGTTTTAAACTTACGAAAGATCAGTAAACAATAGTTTTTGACTGTTATAGTGACAACATTTTTTGAAATGAAACTTTTAGTTCTTGAAACAGTAACATAAGAAATGAAACAAAATTTATTTTGGTCAAGAATCAATAATGACTCTACAAGCTCGTGTATGGGTAAGAGCGGCATCACGTGACAGGATGACATTAGCTCTGTGGATTTTTATTGGTTTATTATTTCCTCACTTGAGGGTTTACGAACGAGAAACATGAGTTTGGACAACAAAAATTGTCTCTATGGTCTTCGGTTTATAGAAATGACAAAAAAAACTGGACAAACATTTTTGAACAATTGTAATTATAAAACAACTCAACAAGACAACAATTTAAATGAACATTTGTAATTCCAGATTTTAGAATTCTTTATTGACAGTAATGACATTTAATAAATAATGTTACACTTTCTTATGTATGATGTTACAAATAATAGTTTTGCCATAGTAACACCTACAGCAGGTATATTTTATTTTTGATTATGTGTAAATCTGGTTTAGTATTGGCCAATCATGAAACAGAAATTCAAATTTGGCGCTATTAGGTATTTCCTAGCAGGAAAAAAATAACTATTACAGATGAGGATAAGACGGTGAGACGGACCTTAACGTAAAACGTTTGACTGTTGGACACAAAAATTCAACTCTTGAGCGTAACATCTATAGTTTTTTGATCGTCGATGAAAAATAAAAATAGTGCCTAAAATAAGGTGGATTTTGTACCACACGCCAAGTGCAATGTTCACCAGAGCAAAGCACAGTGCCCATCATTTTACAAGTAGGCATTGATGTTTGCATTAGTGGTTGTTTTATTTATTAAAAACGTTAATTTATTTATTAAAAATGTAGGCTTTTTTTTCCTCTCGTTTGTTAAAATTTTTCTGTGTCCGATCATGCTGCCATCTACTTCGTTCTTAAAAGAATTCAAAAGTATTCGATATCTATAGTCTAATGGGCTGATTTCAAGTTGATATAATACCGGTAGTATTTTCGTTTCTAGGCAAAATTAAAAGAAATTAAAAATGATTGGTTGTTGTCATGGAAAAAGTATTAAAATATGTGGTACAACCGGTATTATCTCAACTTGAAATCACCCAAAAATGTCTAAATCTCTAAGTAAAAATGTACATCTGGCAACTTTGTCAGCTCGAATTTGAGAAACATTGGTAATTTTTATTTTTTCAAGTGGAAAGTTGACAACACTGCTCTCAACCGTTGTCAGAATCGTCTTTGATTTGGGTGTACATGGAAAGCTAAAAAACAACTTTATTTTGTGTAAGTGTTTTAACACATTTTTTAGTATTGTACATAACACTATGAATAATTTAGTAATTACATAAAAGTCATCTGATATAATAATGACGTAATGTAGGTCACTTTTTGTTGCTTTTTTTATTTTTATTTTGCAAACGTATCGATAATTCTTTGTTTCAATTAGTCTTACACCAACTCGCGAAGAGAACAGATCACTAGGTACTCTTATTACTTTAAGTACTTTTTTTATTATTTATTAAAGAGAATATATCGGTTTTGTTTTTTAATTTCTGTAACACTCATTAAATTAAATTTCAAATTTAAAATTAAAAAACATTTACAAATTAAAAAATTTTTAGCGGTATATTTTTTTTGATTAAACTCTCAAACTAAACTGAATTTACAAAAGTATTTTAGCGAAAAGTAGATACCAAACTGTAATTAAACAGTCATTTGGAAAGGTTTTTTCTAATATTTCGGCAATCTGACAACTCTTATAATAATAAAAATATAATTTGTTGTGTAACCAAAACCAGTAATAAAAATTAGAAATGGATAACGATTCTAATCGTGAGCTGACTGTTCTCTGCCTAGGCGTTAAAATGGCGGGCTGCTATCCATAAACTCCACTAGACTGACGCACACATTTAATCAGATTTCTCCCTACTCTACGTCTCTAAGCCACTTTTTTAAAAAGTGAGGTTATGCCAGTGTTTGTGTACCAAAAGAAATCCTCTTAGGAAAAAGGTTTATTTAAAATTTTCCTAAATAAAATTTGATAATTTAGATATCGAGTGGTTATTAAAATAATTCGGGGTAAGAGATGGACACATCTATTTAATAATCTAAGTAAAATATACAATATTGTATTTGCCCTCAAGAGTCTTCCTTTTAAGGTCTAAAACACACAAATTGTGATACAAATAGTGAAACATTAAAAAATAACCTCAAAGTGATCAATGGATCATAGAAAATAAACGAGCAGAGAGTGAAGTGATCATAGAAAATAAAGCATCAGAGAAGTAAAAGGGACAGACTGACTGTAAAAGTGACATGACGTAAGTCACGTGACATTAATTCACGTAGCTATTGGTCTAAAAGTGTATAAACCGCGCCAACTTGAATTTGGACTTTAACAAAATTTGTTTAATTAAACTTCAACAAGTGAGAACAGTGTTAGCTCCTTGTGTACAAACAAGGAAAGTGAAAAATTAAAACAGTTTTTTAAATATAAAAAATGGTTAATTGTTGCGTATTTGGTTGTACCAATCAAGCAAAAAAAGGAGGAGTTTCATTCCATATGTTAGAATTTCAGTATTTTGTAACAGAGTATTGGTAATTCTAAGTCGATTCTAGGTTTCCCATTGATCCTGATTTGAGAAAACAGTGGCAAATTGCAATTAGGCGAGACAATTTTTCCTCTACAGCTGACAAAAAGATATGTGGCAGACACTTTAAAGACTCTGATTTTATGAGAAATTATGGACAACGGCGACTTAAACCGGATGCTGTACCGTCAATTTTTAATTATCCAGAACAGATGAAAAAAGAAGATGATGATGATGAAGTTAAACCTAAATTGGATACTTTAATTAACAACTGTAGTTCATTTGAAGTTGATACTACACTTACAACTTCTATTGATATACCTTTTGAACAGGTAGAAGTAAAATCTGAGCAAATTTCTGAAGAAGGTGAAGAGAAACCCAATATATTGGACCCTTGTTTACTCGCAACAAGGTAATGTTAAGATATAGCAAAACATGTAACGAATCCCTTAATTAAATTTAGCTCGTGTCAAATGGATACAACTTCTGATACTGTAAAACATTTTAAAATAAACACAGGGTAAATGAATTTTGCTATATTATAACATTTTGTGATACTTTTCTTCTGAATCTAGTGGGCCAAACTACTTTGAAGACTTTAAGTTAGAAGATTTAAAAACCGATGAGGCGAGGAGAGTTTTCACACTAGCAAATATATGGATAAAGAAACAATATGCTACTATTAAGGCTCTTAAAGCAAAGGAAAGAAGTCATTTAGCAAAAATCAAATCATTGCAAGATTTAATTCAACAACAAAAACAAAAGAACGACGCTAGACAGGACTTACAACAACCTAAACAAAACGACGTTGGACAGGACTTATTACAGGTTAATTTTCAAAGAGGGGGAGTTTAGAATGTCTATTTTAAACTTGTCTTGTTATAAACATCATAAATACTTTTTTTTTAAACAATAAAGCAAACACATTTTTGTAAATTGGAAAATTTTTAAACTGAAATTTTTAGAATTTAACTGATACAGATCCATATCTGTATCAGTTAAATTCTAAAAATTTCCTAATAATTCTGGATCCATATCCAGAATTATTAGTAAGTAAGTGCAAGCGCTACTGTTCAGTACCTGGATGCAAAACTTACAAATCAAAAGATGTTTCTGTCCATTTATTTCCAAGTGACAAACAGTTATGTACTAAATGGAAGGAATGTTTAAAGATTAGAAAACCAATTTCGAAACATATGGCTGTTTGTTGCAAACACTTTCGGGAACAAGATTTCTCAATTGGTAATTTTAAACTATAGGTTTGTTCTAACAACAGATTAAAACTGGACTACACATGCACATTAGCTATCCAAAATTTCTATTGCTTCAGTTCTGAACTGGTTAAGCGTTGTTGGAACAAACCTTATGTTAATCTAAAATAAGGAAATAAAAAAACAATTTTAGCAACACTAAATCCTAAATTACGACGTTTAAAAAAAGGAGTAATTCCTTCTCAAAATCTTCCAAAAACGATACTCAATGGATGTAATAAAATAAAACAGAGCCAAGGTGAGATCTACGTATTACAGATGCGTAGCAAGCTCGAGAGTATAGTGAGTTCAGCTTCTGGAATTCACGGATTCGTTCCGTAGCAGTATGTAAGAAATTTAACACATAGAATTCGTGTAATAAATTACTACACTCAATTGCATTGTTTGATTTCTCCATGGAGATCAAAACCCCAAAATTTTGTATTTCATCACAGAATGTCCGCAACCCCAAAACACAGAAAAAGGATGTAGTGCATGTGTTTGTAGAATTTAAAGGCTCAATAGTGCAAAAAAAACAATGTTTGAAACCAAAACAATTTAAAATCTCTGTTATTCATAAAAACGGGTTTCATTTTTTAGCGGTAACATGTATATACTGGGTGTAACATTGAAAACTTTTACCTCTAATAACTTTTAAACAGATGAAGATAAAAAAAATAACCGTTTTGACAGTTTTTAGAACAACTGAGTATTATCACTGTTGAGCAATTATTATTGTTTTTAACTTGACATTTTTTTTAACGGGTAGAAAATGATGTGCTTACACAAATATAAGCCCGAAACAAAACCTACCTTTTATCTGCTACAACTGTTGGGTCCCCTTCTACTGCTTCTCTCGGACCTATTAGAAAATAAGTTCTCTCTCTTAAGTAGGTAAAAATTGGGCGTAACATTTATGTGTCAATAATTCGTAGAAAGTAAGTTCTACTGTAAAATATTTGCATATCAGTCTATGGAAATATTTTTTTTTATATAAAAAGTGGGTTGTCTGAAATAAATATAGTCGAAGTGAAAAATGTATGATTTTGTTTTATTTTACATTTGACAATAACACATTTATTTATTCACATTATAAAAAGTCATCAATGACTTTAGTACATGTATTAAGCGACATGCACAACAATTATTGGTCATCGAGGTTGGATTGTACCTACTAGCATATAAAAAAATTTGATACAATTACTTATACATCGTCAAAAAATCAAACAAATGCTAGAGATAGGTAAAATCCACTACTCTAAAACAAAATTGAAGAATATGATACATACTTCATATAAAAACAACTATTTTTTTATTCCAATATTTACATAATATATCAATATTTTACAATTTCATCAATACAGTTTTTTAGCATCAAATATAAAGATTTCTCCATTGAGACAATACAAAACAGCAAATAAGATTTTTATCACAATTTCCTGAAATTCAACAATGGTACCAAAAAATTGTGTCCCTTCAATTATACAAAAATAGCAACTTTTCAGGACAAAAATGAGATCTCTGCACGAATGTCAAAATTTCAATGATTGGCTGAGAAAAAACCTAGCTGTGATGTCACACATCACCATGGACCCACCTCAAGTATAACCAATTAAAAAAATCTTTGTTCCATAACACTTCAGATATGTACGTAAAAAATACTTAAAGTGGGCTTAAATTAAAACTAAATATTTGGTGCAGAATGGCAAATAAATAAATAAAACAACGAGTATAGATTGGCAGATACTGAACTGTCAGCCTTTCAAAGGAAGCCAACTAATATCAAACTCATCCCTACTCTTAAAACCTAAAGGTGACTATACATAAATGCACCCGTTTTCAATGTTCAATTAATATCACACGCACTTTTTTTAATGGTTCGTGGTTCAATCACAGAGCACGTTGGCTAAAATCGCGGTTAAGTTGAGCCACCCTGTACACTACTAGTGTTCTTTTGTTTGTTCGCTGATTGTGCCATGGGACCCTCGAAATGGATGTTGGCCATGGGTGTGCCGGGGTAATCGGGAGGTGGAGACACCCGAATTGCCCCGACTTGACCGTTCTGTCAAACTTTATGACGCATCTCGTAGGCGTTACGGTCGTACGCCCCAGCATACGGATGATTCTGACGATTGTAGCCGGAAGGGGGCGCTGTCGCTATTGGAGAATACTCTATTAATTGGGGAAAAATAAAGCATGCAGTTAGTAGTTGTGTGTACTATCAATTGCAAAATAATAAAAGCTAAGTTTTAGTGGGGTTTTTCATAAAAGTACAGACTGTTCATTAAAAATTGAGATTGCTCTGTCAAATATTCACGCTACCACTGCCTTACTGCATCTTGTAAAAGTAGTTAGTAGGCATTAAATAGAACTACTAAAACGATTCCTCATATCTAAGCTTCCTCTACCAAATATTCGCGTTACCACTATTTCCAAAGGTTTTCCTTGGTCTTCTAAATGTAGCTTATACGTTAAAATAAAGTGAGACCAAGAGTATGAGGTGGTATTAGTCACTACTTTACTTTTATCGTTACTGTTGCTCAATTTCAAAAAAAAAACAGTTTTAATACATTTTTTTTAAATAAAAGTTCATTAAAAATAGGGTATCCTCTATCGAATATTTAAGCTACCACGGCTTTAGTAGATCTTACCAAAGTAGTTTACTCTATGAGGTGGAGACAAGATAAAAGAAAATTGTCATTTTCCTTGCTTTACCACATTGTCGACGTTTGTGATGTCACAGTGAAGGCTATGAGCTGGATCCGGGCTTGTAATATACCATAACCATAGGTACAGTCATGGAGGTACAGTCCAAGAGGATACATGGTAGCCATACGACCCGACCTTAGTGTAAAGACCGGAAGACCAATAATACCCATTGCTGCTATTTAAATCACTCTCCACGTGAAGGCTTTCTCTACCAAATATTCTTGCTACCTGTGCTTTGATATGAAAAAATAGTTTTCCGAATTAATTGGCATTGAATGTGACTCAAAACATTTTTTTTTCTAATTCCACAGCACTCTCAATTTTTCTAATGAACAGTCGTTATATACAGCGAATCCCAAAAAGTTGTTTCCGCTACTTTCTGAGATAAAATTGTGTCTGTTACTACTTTATAATTTATGTAAATAGCAAAAATCCTAAACCTCAGACACCAAAAAAGCGCATGCTGTTCTTATCCCTTCTCCCTTCTTACCTTTCGGCGCATAATGACCCCTTCCTTCCCCGTAGCCCGGTCTGGGCCCCTGACTAGCGCTCGGTCGACTTGACCTTTCACCTCGACTTCGACTATTTACAGGAGCATGGGGCGCTGCATGCTGCGTCGCCCCGTTGTTATGTCGCTGTAGGAAAAATAAGTAATTAACGACATTATTTTAAAATTTATAGAGTCCGAACACTCACTCTTGTGACTGTAATGTCATAAATAATTTTTAAGGTTAGAGTAGTAACTTACCATCCGCCTTAGCGTATTCATGGGCCTACGTAACGTATCACTGATGCGTCTCGCCGGCCTTTTCTTTGGATTGGAAGACGGCGTATGAACAGCGCAACATTTTATAAATAGACCCATGAAAATAATAAATGCGATACCCATTAAAAGTACTGCCCACCAGTAATTTGTTATCCATTGGGCAACGCTTAGAAGTGTTTCTTTGTTCAGTAAGAGATTCATCAATCTGACTAGAGGACCGTCGGCATCGACCGCTCGACATTTCAGGAACACATCGCAGTAGCCCTGGAATATGATAAATTAATGTAAATAAGGGGTGACAAAAAATATTTGGAGGAGGTATAGAAGTATACAATGCATAATAAGTTATAAACTGTTATTAATTAATTTATGAATTATTAATTACTCAAAATTTGATTTTTTATTGGACAAAAATAAATGAATAACTCGAAATTTTCACTACAATCGCCTAAGCACAGTATAGAAATGAATCAGTATGGACAGCTGACAAAAATTGAAAACTTGTCAAAAATCCCTTTAAGTTAAATATGTAAGATCGAGCCACTGATTTACCAATTTAAATCTAAAGGGCTATAATTGTAAATAATATAATAAATAATCGAAAGACAAGGGTCAAACAACGATTAATATAATTTTTATAGTATTTTATTTACAGCTCTTTAAATTTAAATTGTATATTATTAGTTGCCTAAAAATCAGTGCCTCCATCTTACACATTTAACGTAAAGTGATACCAGATTTTTGACAAGTTTTTATCAGCTGTTCATACTGATTCATTTCTATACTGTGGCCTAAGAATTAATTCAATCACGTCGCTTGTCTGGCTTTTAATAACTAACTGACGCATTCTCGATCGGTCTTCCTTCTTATATAATCGAACGTTCTTGCTAGAATGTGCCGAATGTATCGTGACTCTTCTAGATTCAATTAGAAGCGATGAATCATTCTTTTATTAGTGATTGCATGGAATTTCCCGCCTTGATGCGCCTCCGGCGCGAAAATTTTCTAGTGTTTTCTGGAACTATTTTCTCGAATTTTCTTTCTCTTATTCTTATTTTAAATTGCTTGTGAGAGTAATAATAATATTGTAAACATATAGGCAATAGTATTTTTAGCCCTAAACAACAAAACTTCAGCCTTAGATAAAATTTGCGATACGAGCCATAGGTAAGTGGTGTAGATATAATAATGTTATAACCACGAGAACAATACAGTATTTTTTACTTTTAATACTTTTTTGTGACAAATAAAGATTGCAACATTAGTTGTAGCTAATGAAGTAATAATAATAGTAATGTAACGACAAGAACAATACAGCGTGTTTATGAATTCATTAATAAAAAAAATTGCTTCGTATGTAGCTTATAATGATGATAATAATAATGTTATTATAACCGTTAGAGTAATACAGTGTTTTTTACTTCCATCGCACGTATAAAAACAAAATCAATAAAAAAAATTACGTATAAATACAATTTAATTAAAAACTTGAACCTATTGGATAGATATTCACTGAAACAAAAACACTGAAATTAATATAATTTGCAAAATGTTTATGTATCAGAATGCTTTTATTGTAATATGAAATTTAAAACTAGTTAAACACAAAATGCTTTTAATATTTCCCTATTAACAAATGCAAATAAAATAAATTTTCTAATAGACGTATTTTCAACATAAAATTGCTTTTGCACAAAATTCTCTCTCTATGTATTTTTTTTTTTGTAGTATGTAACATTGTTGTAATTTGTAATTCGTCAAAATTCATCAAATTAGTAATTTCTTTGAAACCAAATAATACAAATTTTACGGCCGTACAGATTGACGTTATGCATCATTTTACGTAAATCATTGTTTGTTAGAACAACTACTCTGTAGACAAAAGTAGCGACAGCATTGACTTAGATTACCTAATTGCCCTACCAACTACACTGCTTGTTACTAAAAAAATTCTGTACAAAATTATAACAATTAGAGCCGAAATTGACACAAACTATAATTGAGTTACTGGCAATAAACTGATAATATAAACGTTTCATTCATTTAAAGAGAATTCGGTGCAAATTAAATTAATTCCAGCTCAACAAATGCCTAGTTTAGAATTAAATTTATACGAGAATATTTTAACTGATGAAAAACAGCAAACGGTGTTTCAATTGAGGTTTTTACCCCTTATCAGTGCGGAAATTCGGCATGAACGTGATTTTTTATCATTAAAAAATGTGGTAAGTTTTGATGTTTAAAAATTAATTCAGAATACCTCTGCTGCGCGTCGTGTCCTAAAGTACTTTCACGCTATCACCATACAGAAATGTCAACAACTAATACAGAATTGTAGAGCTTTGTTTATTAAATCAATGCGAAAATATGTCTTAATGTAGTTTATGTGTAATTATAATTTACTGTACATCTCGGAAGCTTATAACTAAGACGAAATCTTAATCAAATCTCCTCACAAAGCTCCGTTTATTCCAAAGTAGTTTATGAAAATTATCATTAATGAAGTGATCCAATCCTGCAAGTTAAATTGTATTTGGAAAGTTGCACGAAATTAGGCAATATCTGTCCTCAATATACATCCGAATATGAGAATCCGAATGAGCCATTAAAACAGTGTGAATGTTCCTTAATGACAAAATATACGTCTATACCACGACATTAAAGATTTTCTCTTTTTTATTTTCATCGCAGAGAAGCACATCCTGGGTTTGTTTACAACACGACGTTACGTTACGTGATTAAAGTTTCAAACTAGATTAGAATTTTGTTTTCAACTAACAGATACCAACTGCAAAAACTCAAGTCAGGCACGGAACAAACTTTATTTGGTTGCATCTGTGTTTGGTTTATTCATAACAAACTAAAATAAAACAAAGCCGATAATAACAATATTTTGCGGCTAGAGAATTAGAAATTTTAATGTTGGTCTGTTTTAAATTATTAAAAGCTTTAATAATAATTTAGTAAATCAATATTCAAAAATTCTGCTCGTAAGCTATAGTGTTTTTCTGCATTCGGTTACGAAATATCTGATTTTAGGTCAATAACTGTAGTTTTTGTTATTACATAACTAGTTACGTAATAAAACGGAAGAAACTATATTTTTTTATTTAGATAATATTTTAAATCAGAAAAGATAGTTACTATAGCACCCAAATGAGTGCTGCAATACTAAACAGACTGGAGAAATAAATTTTGAAACAGAAAATTCCTCCTCTCTAGTTTCATTTTCATTACATAAGTAGTTGTGTAAAATATAAATAAAAGAGACATGCAATTACTGACGTAAAAAATGATATTTCGTAAAGGAATGCAGAAAATGGTTATTAAAGCACGAGTGTGCGAATTTAAAAGTGTGCTCTCGTTTTTTTTGTCATTACGCAACCAGTTATGTAATAAAATAAGTGCAATTATTGACGTGAAATTTTAGATTTCGTAGCGGAATGCTAAAAATGGTTATTAAAGCACACAAATGAGTGCTGCAATTCTGATAAAAATACAAATTTTAAAACACAAAATTCCTCTATACTTTCTTTTGTTTTATTTTCATTACACACCAAGTTATGTAAGAAATTAAGTGCAATTATTGACGACGTAAAATCAGATATTGCATAACAGGGGGCAGAAAAGGCTTATTAAAGCACTCAAATGAGTGCTGCAATAATACGGGAACTTCTCGTTTATAATTTCTCTCATTTCATTTTATTACACAACTAGCTATGTAATAAAATAAGTGCAATTATTGACGTAAAATTTAATGTTCCGTAGTGGAATGCTAAAAAAATGGTTATTAAATCACTGAAATGAGTACTGCAATTACATAAAAATAAAACACTAATTTTAAAACACAAAATTCCTCTATATTTTCTCTATACTTTCTTTCGTTTCATTTCCATTACACACCAAGTTATGTAAAAAAATTAGTGCAATTATTGACGACGTAAAATTCGATATTGCGTAACGGGATGCAGTAAAGGCTTATTAAAGCATTGAAATGAATGCTGCAATAATACGTGAATTAGATAAGCAAATTTTGAAACACAAAATTTCTTCATTACGTAAATTGTTATGTAATAAAATAAAAATAGGTTTTATTATCGAAGTAAAATCTGATATTTCGTGAAGGAATACAGAAAATTGTTATTAAAGCACTCAAATAAATGCTGCAATTAAATATACTCGCACAAAAAAATTTGAAATACAAATATTCTCATCTACACTTTTTCTCTTTTTACTTTCTTACGTAACTAGTTATGTAATGACATAAGTCGTTAAGTTCGTAAGTTCGTAACGGAATGCAGAAAATGGTTTTTAAAGCACTGAAATAAGTGCTGCGATAATACACAAATTACAAAACAAATTTTGAAACACAGATTTCTTCCAAAAAGAGAAAATGGTTCATAAGGCCATCATGCTATAGTGGTTTTTGTTTTAATGTAATTGTATTTTCCACAAAAAATTAATACTTTTAGTCATTTCATTTTCATTACATAACAAGTTGTGCAATAAGTGCAATTATTGACCTAAAATTTGATATTACATAACGGAGTGCAAAAAATAGTTATTTAAGCACTGAAATAAATGCTACAGTAATACGCAAATTAGAATCATTCTCATTACATAACTTTATTGACGAAATATCTGATATTTCGTAACGGAATGCAGAAACATCTTATTGAAGCACTCAAACACTAATAAAGAAACAAATTTTGAAACATATAGCTCCTTGTCTACACATTCTCTGATTCATTTTCATTACGTAACTAGTTATGTAATAAAATAAATGTAATAATTGTCGTAAAATGTGTTATTTCGTAACGAAAAACAGAAGATGTTTAATAAAGCACTAAACTAAATGTAACAAAATGACGCAAAAAAATTCTCGTCCTGTGTTTCAAAAAACTCTCATATATGGTTGACAAACCTCAGCACCCGGAAGAATAAATCAATATTTAAAAATTCCTGGCCTTAACAGCATTTGTAAAAAGACGGTTCATAGACTCTTATAGTTATAATTTTGAAACTCAAAATCCCGCTTCCGATATTTCAAAATTTCTCAAACTCAATTAACCCATCCTTCCAATCCCCGAAAATCATCAAAACAAGAAAGCACCCTTGCAAAATAATCCCCTTATTCAACCTACCTGAAAATTATCGCACGGCGCTCCCGGTCTTAAGCTGATTCCTCCTGGAGGTAGTCCTACTTTGTCGGCAAATTCACTCGTACTTCGACATATATCCGTTCCATTTTGACAAGCCAACTCACACAATTTTCTCTTGTCGATATTCGGATTACCTTGCGATGTTATTGAACAAGCTTGAAGATTCCATTCGAGACAAATCGAACCCGAACACTCCCCTTTAATACACAATTGCGTTCCGTTATTACATCGAGTTTTATCCGGTCGCGGTTGAGGACTCGGACATTCAGCTGACAATCCGTTACATTTCGACGACATCGAACAATCCGATTCAGTTTTACATACTTCGTTATAGTAGGCCGGAACGAAGCGGCAGGTATCACCACTGCAGCAAGGACCTTGACTAGGACTGAAAAAAAGGCACAAATATTACATATAGGCTTATTCACGAATGATAAGGTTTGTGCAACCAACATTACATTTCCGCATGAGACTTTGATGAAATTTATTTAGTTCATAGTTACTGTATATCATTTATTGTTAATTTGAGTGTCTTTGAGCAAATTTAGTCAAAATGTTCACTGAGAACGAGATGATTGACATGATTCTGATATATGAGGAATGTAGAAAAAACGCTTCAGTTGTAGGAAGACTTTATACAGAAAAATATCCCCATCGAGTGGTTTCAATGAACAAAATTTTTCAAATACTTGAAGCAAAATTGCGCCCGGACTGGTCTCCCTTGAAAAAAACACGAAACAAAACTGCGATAGGAGAAAACAATGAGAAAAAAAAACTGACAGAAATCGATAATCTTTGGGTAACTTTGATTCAATATTTTCACTGAAATGAAAATTTTATCAAGAAAGTTGCTTAATATGTAAATTTGGTTGCATATGGTCATCATTCTTAAATAACTTTGTATAACAAAAATGGCGGAATTAGAACAAATTCTTACCTGCATTGGGTACCGTATCGTCGCTGGCATCCTTTAGCTGATGCATTGTCTTGTTTGTCTTGATTACTGACAAGTCGAGGATAACAACATTTATCTTGACATTCGTTGTCGTCATAACCACAATCACATTCTTCACCAGCTTCAACGATTTTATTGCCACAAAAGGCACCAGCTGAAGCTGTGAAACAATTACGTTTCTTATTGTCTTCGATAGCATCTAAAACGTTAGAGATATTGCCGACGCTACAGCTCGAAAATTTACTGTTGTTTGGACGATCGCCGCTTGTTGCTGATGCAAACATTATAAAATTGCCGTTGAGACCACCTGGACGACATTCGGGCGGATAGTCGTGCTGAAAATAATAATTTTGTTTGCATTTTTAGCACAAATGTAATTAGAGTATTATAAAAGTTGCTACAAACACTAATTTCTATGTTAATATTTTTTTCTTTAGGAAGTCATTGCCATATGGCTGTTCCATATAAATTTATTACATAAAAAAAAATTTCATTTCTTTTATACGTGTTTGGTGAGTAGCGTTTCTATTGTATAAACTGTTTTTTTACAACTGTTTCAAAAAAATTATGTAATTTTTTAATTGTTTTATTGAATAAACTCTTTTTTTAAACATATTGTACCCAAATTCCTATAAAGAGTGATTTTAAAAATATATACTCACTGGAGATCCGAAATTATGTCCAATCTCATGAGCCAAAGTCAACTGCGAGACTTTCGGTGGCACCCTGCTGTTGTAGTTGACAAATGTGATGATTCCTGTATTTAATGAACGTTTTGTCGATTGATACATGCCGCCTATTGTTTCAGTATAAGTCTTGTATCTCTCACAGATACCTCCTGAAGCTCCAGAAGCACTAGCCACCCAAGCTAGTCCAAGAGTCCCTCCCGTAAAGTCTCGATACGTAAAAACATACGCTAGACAGAAATCTTCATGATTTCCCAACGAATGAATATTTAGAAAATTGCTAACGTCGATATTTTCTAAACAGAATTGATTCATCTCAGGACATCGGACGCATCTACAGGAAGAATCATCGTCGATCTGAAAAAAGTAATTAAAAACTTGCTTTAAGACTTGAACAACGTCAAAGCTTTGATATTCTAATGGTCCTAGCTTAAGGCTTGGAACTGCAAAAGGCTATTCCAATTAGTTGCATTACGATAAAATACTTTTATTTTTATTGATTAGAAAACGAGAGAAAAAACTTTGAACATAATATCGTGATATACGAGTTTTATACCGTGTTTAACCTTCAGCTTGTGGAGGAAATTTATTTGATAACTTTTTTTTGTAATAAAATCTCGAGTGCTACAAGGAAAAATTTCTTTTCAAACGATTTCGCTTGGATAGTAATTGTGTGTACAAAACTACACAACAAATACAAATCGAAAGCGAGAAAATCTTTTAGTTGGTTATATGTGAAAATTAATAAATTGAAAATTTCACGTTTCAGTAGATTTAGAAGCTGGAAACAAATCGATAACAATATCAGATAATAAATTTCGTGAAATTGGACACATAGTTGTCGTTTTCAATTAAAAAACAAACAGTTTTGAGTGAGTTTTGATGTTATATTTATTTTAAAATATTTCCTAATTGAAAAATTTAGAATGTCTCATTAAAAATAATCTAGAAATAAATTTTTTGTGTATTATAAAATTTATATTTTTCAGGCAACTAATCATTTGTTGTGTTGGCTGATCTTAAAAGAACTTCGGGAAAGTTAACTCTCTGTATAGAGGCGAAAGCAATAATTAAAGTTCGACAGAACACACCTAATGTTAGTATCAATAGTGTTACGAATTAATCTAGAGAGATCTACCACAGATCACTTCCGGAATTATGACATTGCGCTATGACTAACATTCTAGCGCGTAATTCTGCGAAATATTAGTAAAAGACCTTGACTGGATTCGAGAAAATCTGAGTCACTGTTTTACATGAATAGAGAGTATACTAGGGTCAAAATAAGGTTGTGAAAGTGTTGTAAAAGACGCACTAGATATTGCTGTTTCACTTACTCTTAAAGAAGTGGATATAAAGCTCATGGTTTGAGTAGGGTTAACTATTTCTCTCTTTATTGGACGTTCGCTAAAAAATAGTCAAACAAGAAAGAGTGCTCGTGTAGATTCGAAAATAGTCGAATAGAGCGATAGTTAGGCTAATTAGCGAAGTATAGCTACTACATGAAGCAATTTTCAGAGTAATTATGTTGAAAAACAACAAATGGGAGAAAATGACGAGCAAAAAATCTATAAGAATAAAAAGAAATTCTAAAAGAGCTTGAAAAACGTCGATTAAAAAAGAAAAAAGAACAGCAAAAACTGCGTCCATCTCCACTATCTCCCATTGGAGACACTGTAATAGGTTGTCATTTGAAAAGAGGCTGCTCCTTTTGAGAATGACTACAGAAGCAGAATAAGTAACTCCGAAAAATATACAAAAAATACAATAAAAAATTTGATGACCATTCTATTGTAATATTTAATAAATAATAAATTTTAATAAGTTCTTTTAGAAGTCCCTTCTATTATTCCAAAAAAAGACCACTTCGTTTAATTCCAACTAAATTAATTATTACACAACATTTTCGTATGACCTTTATGTTGAAAGAATTTAACAAATTATGAAAACAAGTAAACGAAATGAACGACTTTTGTAAATTATGCTAGTTAAACAAACAAAAGTGGGGTGATTTTTATTATCATTATTTAAATAATAGGTTTTTTTGTAACACATTATAACGTACAAAAATTTTTCTTATTCCATCAAAAATTAAATTTTATTCTCAAAATACTTTTCATAACTAGTAATGTGATGTCTTTACGTAACTAGTGAAGTAATTAATTAAATTCATTACAAAACTAGTGGTGTAATATATGCCATTAACGCTAAAAATTGATATAAAATTAAACATTTCAAAACAGAATAAAAAAAATAAAATTTAAATTCTGCACAAGTAATCAAAAATAATTCCGAAATAATAGATCAATGACAGAAATTTAATTTAATTTTTTTTTTCATTTTTCTTTGTTAAAATTGGTACAATTGACGACAAAAAATGTGAAGCATCAAATTTTGACACCCACAAGTAAAATCCTCTAACGCACTCTTTTTTGTCAATTCTGATGTTTTTTTGAAGAATAATTTTTATGGTAAGCGTAGAAAAACTAAAGATTGATTTAAGCGTCTGTCAAAATTTTATGACTCAACTTTTTTGTAGGACACAGCATTAAAATTAATTTTAGTTTTTATAAAAAAAAATCTTTTTATAGAAAGAATAATAACCATTTTTCTTTTTTTTTAAAACCAAATGTCTTTAATGTAGGAAGACTAGAAATCCTAATAATAAGATCAAGGACTTCTACAAGGTCAACAACTTTAATTGACACTGATAAATTATTATTTATTCGTAGTTATTAAACCTATACATTTTAAACCTAACGAGTGATCATTAATAATTAAAACATAATTTCTCCAATTATTCTATTTATATATTTGTTTTAAAATTAATTTTAACCTTATCCCCAATTTTAAAAAAATGTAGTCACCTTAGTTGTGACTTTTTGGAGCCGCTAAACAAATAACGGTTACTGTTTTTAGTACGCATTTCTGAAAGACAGAAAATAGACTAAGTTTTTCAAAGAAAGAGCTTTTCGCAATAAAATTATTTCTTAAAATCTGAACTGTTATTGGCGTTTTACAAAAATATTAGCTTCAGACTGTCATCAAGTCGTATTTTAGCTCGAAGAACTTTGCGATGACAATCGGCAAAGGGACTATATTAGATAAGTAAAAATAAAAACGTGATATTTTGAAAAAAGTTATTGATGTTTCAACTGGACAGGTAGATGCATGAATTTATCAAAAACATTTAAAATATTTTTTTCGCAATTTCACAGCTTTCTATAAGACTATTCTACTATAAATACTATAAATAAAAAAATACGGAAACAGTTATATGAATAATTTGTCTAAAAATGATTAAATTTTTAATTTTGGCTTACAAATTAGATTATGAAGGATTTAATAAAGGATGCTTTAATGAGAAGTGTGCGCCATTGTCATCAAAGTAATCAACTAGAACTAGACCATTGAAGCAACCTTGGAAAAAGCTGCGGATTTTTTCCCCCTAAAGTCCCAAAAAATTAAGTGCCTCTATTGCACTATAAAATTCAAGCATTTCCAGACAAACTGTATTAAAGTTTTGTCAGGAAATTTCATATCAAAGTATAAAACGTAACTGCGAGCAAAATATACCTTTTAAGTGAGACACATCCTAAATAAAGAAATAAATCCGACATAATGATAAAACCATCTGAACTAATCTAAGTACCGACTTTCACTTTCAAGTATCCTACATTCAAACCCCCTCATCAAAAGTCGTTTACGGTGCGTCTGCACGCGCGACTGAAACACTCAAAACTTGAAAGCCTATTTAGTAACAAAAGCTTATTCGCTACACCCCTTCACTATACCGGAAATACAATTTGTCCCGACGAAGAAAAAGAAAAAAAAATCACATTGACAATTCCTTACCTTAATCCTTTGTACTTCAAATTTAATATTACGATGTTCGCTTCGTCCATCAAATTTTGTATCACGATAAATATAATTAACGGCAGTGACGTGATGAGCGATCAGCGATAAGATTTCTTCTCGCGTCTTTTCGTTGACTTCGTGCTCCTTTTTTGGATCGGCGTGCTGAAAAAAAAACAATATATATATAATAATAAGAACACAGATTTTTAAGCCAGTAAAATGCAAAAACCAATAAAATATATAATAATGAGAACGATTTTTAAGCTAGTAAAATGCTTTAAATTAATTTAAGTTGTCAGGGCTGACGCTATTGACCGCCTTTTAACACACAGTTAAGAACTTTATTTAAAAACGCTGCTGCCTTATAACTTAACAAAAATTAACTCTTGCTAACACTGCTAAGCGCCTTCTTAAATTTTTAACTTTTTTAACTTAATAGCAACACAAAACAAAATATTCAGATCCACTTGCGATATAAATGTGTATCAACAATTTTTCTTTGATAACGATTAATGAGTTAATTACTTGAATTGAAATTTACTGTTCGTTGAACTGAAAAATCAATATTGTCACTTTGTCGGTATAAAATAAAAATTTTCTGTTTATCAATCAGATTTAGCACTACATTCATTATTAACACATTGCATAAATTATGATCGCTCAACTTGCATCGAATGAATAATCTCAACCTGTCTAATCCTCATTTAATATCACATGAACATACAATAGCCACTATACCCTTCCTGAATATTCATAAGATATGAATTTTTTTTTAACCATAACGAAAATCCTCACCACGAACCAGACGCATAATGTAAGTGTAATAAGATGATTATATTCAATTGGGTTAGGTTGTAAACTAATTAGTGGATTACCATTCGAATTAATTTCGTAGGTGTACCTCACAACATATATTATCTATACATGTTGGTGCACACCAAATTGAATTTATTAAAGCAATAAATTGTCGTTTTGGAATTGTCAGCTTAGCACATTTCAATGACAGTACGTTCGAAATTAATTAACCACAATACACACTTCATTTTTTTTTTTAAATTTGTATAATTAAGTCTAATTCAAGTCTTAAATGTGGCCACTATTTAATTATTATCAATGGGTGATAATTATTTGACTCATCAATAAGACAAAAACTAAAAAAATTGAAACAGGGAAAAAACCGCAACCGTGGAGCTGTTCACTAAAATTCTTATGACAGAAATAGCTACTTTTACTCCAGCCCCGGTAAAAAGTTGGTTATGGGCTTCTAACGCCCACAAAAAAATTAAAACTGGGTTTCAAACCGACAAAAAAGTCTGTAATCAAAATATTAGAAAATATACGTGAGTTTTAATCATTTTTGTTCGAAAAGAAACATTAATGACTCCGCGTAGATTTCGACAACCTCGTGGTCCATCTAAAATGAAAATTGCGGCACGTAATACTTCAAAATATGCTCGAAATTATTTAACGGAGTGTTCAAAATGCGGTTTTAATAATAATATCTTACGGGCTGATTTCAAGTATAAGATAATACAGGTATATCTTCGTTTCCATGGAAAAATAAACAAATTCGAGGTTGTGATTCACAAATTCGAAAAGATAAAAGAGTAAAAACGTGAAACGCGTAAACACAAGTAGAGAAAAAAAGTTCAATTAAGAATTTTCTGGGGCTCGTATTATCGGTAATTTTTGACTGCAAGTATGGCAGCTGCGATAAAAAACGATAGTAACACAGTAAATGCCCCGTTATTCAGAATCGGTTTTACTCAAAACGCTGGATTGTTCGAAATAAAACTGAATATTAATTTCCCCATATTATAAAAACAACTGCAAGTTATCGCCGGATTATCCGAAGTTGCAAACATAAATAAATGATCCAGTGCTTTAATTTTAATTTAACGTAAAAGCATAAACATTATTGTATCTATAGTTTACTCAAGAAAGTGATAAAGAATTGTGCTTTGAGGGCTAACATTATAGAAAAAATATTTCTAAAAAAAAGTAATACATCCCTGTATAATTAAAAGCATAACGAACTGTTCTGGAGAGTTCCAGCTATTAAATGTGTTTTGGAAAACGTCACGCCATTCTCGGAAATCCTGAAGACGTGAGTCATCGAGTGAGAAGGGTACAACCTTGCTCTACATAATCTACCGACCAGGCAATTCAGCCTAAAGCGAAACAAAACGATTATCACAAGCAAATCAACAACGGTTATTGAAAAAAACGATAGAAGAGTTCTGAAAAAAAAACTTAGAAGGTCAACGGTCTGCTTAATTTTACAACTTTGTTTCCAAATTTATCAAAGTACTACACGTGGTGTTGGTATTACAGTCTTTAAACACATATTTTACAAAATCGTAACCGTGGGGTACTATACAAAAAGAATAAAACTGTATTGCAGTTCATATAGCAAAATTTTGTACATATTAGCCGGTACAAAGAGCTAAGAGCCTTAAAATTCGCACAGGTACTAACGCAACAACACTGGGCGTATATTTCAGCCGTTACAGAAATGTTTATGGCTCCGGAATTTGCTTGGGTAGGTACAGCAGAATTCAAAAATTCTAATTCAAAAACAAAACAAAAATGGAACTCTTCTTTCTCATATAACATTAAATATTTTGTCGACAAGTTTCTGACAATTAATTTATTTTCAAGACCTGAATAATTTTGAGGCGCGCACAAACACGTTTAGGGTTTAGGCTAGTTTGACACGATGTTATTTCTTGCATAAAATTTTATACAAAGTGAGAGAGGTAATCTCCCTTATAAAATACCATCTGATCAAACGGATTTTGAAATTGTCAACTCTAAAATAAAGAGTTTTATTTTAGTTCATATCCTAGCTGTTGTACAGTATGCTAATAACAGTTTTGCCGCGGACTTCAAAACATTCTTAATTCATATATCATTTTGTACCTTCACATAGTTCGAGGAGTAACATTACTGTACCTTTTCGTGTTAATTATTGTTCTGTTACTAAAATTAAAAGGTATGAGTATGCTCGTTGAGCACATTTTAAGCGTCACATTAAAAAAACGCGAGAGTTCAAAGAAGCCTTAACGTTCGTTTTTAGACTTTTCGTCATTTATATTATTGAATAATGTAGTACGGATTTTGGAATTGGCTCTTTTAGTTAATTAAAAAAATATATAACTTAACAGAAAGATAATAATATATACAATGTATTGTATAAACATTTTTTAACCCACTGAATAGGAATTGTAGCAATTGAGCCCTTTTCTCTCAACTGTTTCCATAATCCGGCATTCTATAGAGATGTAAATCCACAATTCACCAAGCATAAACAAAGCCTTTTAGAATTGACCATCTCCCATAATAATTACCAAATTCGATATAACTTTCCTAATTCACCCTCGAAGATGCATAACAGTAGCACTAATTTGCGACCACTTTGTGCTTTAAAGTTAAGAGCATTTCATGTGATTGTTGAAGCACATATAAACTGAATCGAATTTAACACAACACAACACAAAAACAATACTTTTCGCTACTTTCAAGACAAAAGATAATATGTCGAGAATCTATTGATGAAAATTTACAATTTGTTCTTATTGCGTCATTAAAACTTCCTCAATTCCGTCGAAGAAAATTGATTCTTACCTCAGGAAAACCCTCTCTTATGTGTCTCCAGATGAGTGGATCCGTCTGGATATACAATGAACAAGTGTTCTTGTTTTCGTCTCTTCGTGTTGCCCTTTTATGTCTGACGTGATCTTCATTTGCCGCTTTCGAATACTTGCTGAATTTGTCTTCGTAATTTTCGACGGACTTGAATTGAACTTTATCATTATCGGAGAATTTCTTCTGCTTTCGGTATTTCTCTTTGGGCGGCAGAGGAGGAGACGGAGGTGGGTCTTCATCGATACCCGAATTCTGGATACGATCCATCCATTGGATTACTTCGTCGGTGATGCCGCAACCGGCGGAATGACCTGAAAAAAACGAATAAACCGATTAAGCGATTTTTCTGTCTCTCCTAGTTCCTGCAAAGTCTTACAAGAGGAAAAAATTGAAATTTCTAAAACCGAAATTCTGGATTTAGGCCTCCCACAAAAATATTTTTTTACAACGCAACTGACGTTTTTAATAAAAAAAATTTTTATCCGTTTGATAGTGTTTATGATAATGTCCTCCTACTTTTCGTAATATTACTTCAAAGTCAAGTGGAATTATTTTTTGTTGTTTCAGTACATGAAATTCAAAAAATCAAACACTGCATTATAGATACAAACTAATTAGAGCAGGTTGTATGTAGAAATTTTTTTTAACATAAAAATATATATTTAATGAAAAACTTAATCTCTTTTTCTCCTGCATTTTCCATTTATCGACAGATTTTAGTGGAATTCAGTATTCAGTTACATTAAATTATAAGACAAAAGATGCACATTTTTGACCTAATTTTTAAAAATACGTGTATATAAACAATGTCGTTGTAAACATTGCGAATATATAAATATTTATGAATATGCAAGATAACGTAACGAGTCTATTAGAGTAGACAAAGAACTTTTTCTAGGTCGGTGAGTGACTCATTGCAGATGTGTCTAAATTGAAACAAACACGAAAAAATGACGGAACAAAGTAACATATTTCATCAGTTGTCGTGTCCTAAGGTGGAGTGTTAATTAATTACGAAGAAAGTTATTTACATACAAAAAGGTACATGGAAATATATTTACAGATTGTGTCTAAAAACGAGTTCAATAGCTGAAAAATGACACGGAAACAATTTTATCAAGGTGAAATTATCAAAGAAACGCCTTCCGACATGTAACGGAGTCAAAGAGTATTTCGATTTCATTACAATTTCAACAAGTAACAGTGAAATAAAATGTATGTAGACAAAATAAAATTGACGCCAAAGTTGAGAGGTCCTTTAGCGCATATTTTGTGCACTTCTTGTACTCAAATGTTAAAAAAAAATAACCTTCATATATTTGAAATGTAATTATAAAAACTTTAATCTTAACCTCAAGAGAAAAGTTCAAAAAAGGCAGCAAAACGTTGTCCTAATAACAAATAAAAAAAAACACAAAAGTAATATTAACTAATTGATGCTCCACCTACCAAAACATCTTTAAATTATATTTTAATTTTAAGCTATATCTATAAGCCTTTTAAAATATTCAGTCTTAATTTATACTTAAGAATGATAACACCGTTGTCAAAACTCGCGTCGTGTGTTAAAAAGTGTTTGGTGTCATTGAGTGAATTTTTCGATTTATTCGACACGCCAAGGAGATCCGACAAGAAGTTTGAAGATACACAATGTAGAATTATTTTAAAAAATTTTTGAAACATTAAAAACCATCAACGTTTGTTTAAGGCAAATTTCGTTATGTCGCATCCTCTGAAATATTACCAGAAAAAATGTCAACACAAATTTTGATTGTACCCTTTACAAAAATAAATATAACATAAAATACAAAAAAATCAAATTTATTTCGTTTAAAATCTACAAAATAATTGTTAATCTAGTTTGTCAACTTTTATTAAAAATTCGAAATGTTAGTTTTTATGAAAGTGTGCAAATACACCTACAATGTTTATTCATTTGTTATTCGAAATATTTTACAAATGAAATCGAAAAAATCTATTAAAACCTTAATTAATAAAAACATGTTGAGGTAAAAATAATGTTATTGTTACTTCTATACACAATTTAATTTTTTTAGCCGTTAAACATGAAATATAACATGTGCTTCAATTATATTATTGACTCGCTTTTCAGCCATACAGACGCCATAAGCGTCTTAATTAATTTTTTTCTTGTTTTTGCAACCATCCTTTTCTCACTAATATAAATTGCATTATTTATTTAAAAAGTTAGATATTTGGTGCAATGATATGAAATCACTGAAAACTTAAAATATCGGACATCTGCCTGTTTGTATTTTATACGGTTCGGTAATTAAACTGTTTGATCATGATACTAAACAAGATATGATCACGCGCAGCTTTTTTCCCTCTCTCTCTTTCGACTCTGACGTCATTGTGTGACAAATCTGAAATCTGGTGACAAACGTGGTGTCATTAGTGTGACTATTATCGTCTAAATTCTCTCTGTTTTGAGTGTTTTACTGGTTTTTGCAATTGAATATTGTTTATTTAATTTTGTGAACGATGGTTTATTGTGCGGTGATGGGTTGTACCAGCAACAATAATAAAAAAAGCAAAAACTGTTCCTCCGATTGTCGATAATTTGGTTTTTCAACCAATATCAAACTTTGTAATTTATGGGTGCAAAAGTGCTCTCAAAAGCATGCTTTTAATACAAAACATGCCAGAATATGTTCAAAACATTTTTCTGATGATGATTTTTGTGTGAAGGAAAAACTCTTGCATGTCTCCAAAAATAAGTGGAGGTTAAAACGAGACGCTATACCTTCACTTAATTTACCAAAGTCACCACAAGTGCAAACATCTGCCCAGAAGGATCGTGAGGAAAGAATAAAAAAGAGAGAATTTGTTAAAAACATACATTGCATGTAAGTACTTATTTAATTAATTTTATTTGGAATATTTTCTTATTGAATGCTTATACATATTATTTAAAATTTACATGCAAGTGAATTTTAATTTGTTTATTAGCTTTTAAGGTTTTTATATTTAATTACATATTTTATTATCTTATTATATCAATTTATATTTAATTAATATACGTGTTAATTCAATTTTAAAACTGATTTTACTTTCGAAATTAATTTTAGGGATTTCAGACTGCAACCTTTTACTCCAAAAGATTATTTTATCCCAGATTTCCGCCCGCAGGAAAAGCCTATGCTTAAACAAATCTATTTTTTGTGGTTTGTACCACTCTACCCACAATTCCACCCTACAAATTAACCATTAATAAAAAAAATATTTTTAAATAACCCGCCCTATTTTGAACTGTAAAAATAAACCTAATAAAGTTCTAAAATGTCTTTTTATTAAGTATTAGTAAATAATATTCATCTGAGACATTAGAATCAACAAAAGTTTTAGTAATTTTTCGAGTAATTCTCTAATAATACTATTAAATGCATGATTTTTCTATACCGCAGTACATTTTTGTCACGCGATGACGTCATGCGCAAACTAGTCTAAAATTCGTACGGCAAGTGATCATATCTTGTTAGTCTTAGTATCATGTGTTTGATTACCGATAACGTCACTAGGACACATGAAAAAAAAAATGTCGATGACAATTCTTTGTTATTTTACCATTTTGTAATCACTGAGAGTTGCTAATGCCTTTATGACTGTTGGACATATAACTGTTTTACCTTTAATTAAATTAAGTAGAAATCATAAACAAATTCTTGTCTTTAAATCAAAAGTGTTAAATTCAATGTTAAACTGAGAGTTATTACTCAAATTACAAATGTAAAAGAAAGCTGTCTAAAAAAAATATGTCTTAGGGAGGAAAATGTTACTTTCTATCACATTTTCAAACTACTAAATTAACTTTTTTTAAAGTAAACAAAAAAAATAAACTACTGACTGATACTTCACCATCAAGTAAAGAAATTTATTTAAAGAGAAGGTACAATTCCTTGAGATAAAGCAATACCAATTACTTCAACGTTTATTTCAACGGTGTTTTCTGTCTTCCAATGTTGTATAATTACATGTCATTTACAATTCATAAGTGTTAAAACAAAGGCCCAGTCCTGGCTTTTATTTGCAAATACTGACATACTAGAATTTCTCTAACCACACTATCCATGGATAATATACATGCTGAATCATCTCTGTGTTCCTACAATAATAATTATTCACCCAATTATTCTTCACTTTACTTGCTTTTTTACTTATTTATGTCCCTCAGAAGTCATTACAACACTCTATCTCCGATACTTTTTTTACTCATAACATGCTACATGATACTGTTTGTAAAAAATATGAGCATAATATAAAAAATAAAGAGCTGTCAGATACAAATAGTATTTAAAAGATTTTTATCAAAAATACTGTCTTGTGACTACTAGAAGTTGTCTGGGGAAAAAAAATTATTCGCAAAAAGCTTTGACAATAATAGTCATCATTCCGCGACAATGTGACAGTTGTGACAACCACCATTAATAGCAACAGTAGACGATTATAAATAGAAAATACTTTAAAATATTGTTGTTTTGCCATGGCACTCTAGAAAACTAAGAAAGAATGAGGAAAAAACAACTTAAAAACCACTTCCTGTTAAATTGCCGAACGTTTCCAAATTTACTTAAATCCTTCTTCAAGACTACCAAAGATTTTTTAGTTATCAATTTAGAGATTGATAAAGTTAACATCAAATACTAAATTTCCAATTTTTTTGACGCCTGATAATTTTGAAAAGTTTTATTTAAATAAGTGATAAAATTTTAATATAGAATTTTCTGTTTTTTTCTTTGTTGATAATTTTTCTTAAAATCCCGTTGGTTAAGTGAAGCCTGGAGGAATTAATGAAAAAAGTGCATTAGATTAACTTCTACTGCTGGGGTTATTAGCGTTAGAAAAACGAAGCAGTCATAAATTTTAAGTCCACTATTCCACTATTTATGCGTATTCGGGTTTTTTAGATTCAAAAAAATGGATAAATAAATAATTTATTTCTACTATGTACACCAATACAACAATAAATAGCTCTATATTCACACTACAATCCATTTTTATTCGCATTTCGCTCACTTTTCACTCGCTTGTCCGGTTCTTGCTAACTGACTGAATGCCCCATCCCAATTTCATATATAATCGAACGTCCTTGCTAGAAGGTGTCAGATGTTTCGTGACCTTTAATTGGAAATGATTAATCGGTCTTGATCACTCTATGAACGGGTCTATTAATGATTTCGGGAAATTTCGCGCTTCGATGCGCTTCCGGTGTGATATCTTTTTAGTATTTTCTGGCGTTATTTACTCGAACTTTCTCTTATTGTTATTTTGAATTCTTCGTAACAACATTAATTAAGTTGATCTTCATCATTAGCAGCATTTATCCTTCTGTAATAGCCTTTTTACTTGATTGCACTATTCGGCGACTTGCAATACGTCCTTGAAAATCACTGTAAGAAGTAATCAAAGAGAAAAAGATCTTTTTGATGTTTCAATAACTTTCATTCTCTTTCAATTACAAGAATAATAACCTCAAAGTATTTTCTGTAACTCTCATAAAGTGTCTTGTAGTATTATAACAAATTCAAAGAGCATACGTTTCTCTTGCATCATTAATGTCTACTTACTGCAATTCCCTAAGCTTTGAAGCTAAATTCAGTTATTTACTCAAAAGCTTGCAGACGTATGTAAAACAATCCCTTGTTATTAATAAATCAAAATTCCAAGTAGTCAAAAAAAAAGCAAAATACACTTCAACAATACCAAGACGAGAAAATTTCATTAATTATAACGAAACAATTAATAATTTTCAGAAACGAGGAAAATTTACATTAAAATAAGATTTTCACTCTCGAGAGCTACAGTCGACTTAATTGGCTATTTGCCGGGTCCGGATCTCAATTAAGAATTTTTCTTTTAGAAATCGGATAATCTTAAAGCTCGTACAGTTGAATTGACGGAGACAAAGGCTTCCGGAATTGACCATAGCCCGCAATTAATAAAATCGCTGCAACTTTAGCAATATACCCTAGTCGAAAGCGGAACACTTGTCTAATGGAGGGACCACTTTATGCCGTAATGCTGAATAGCTAAATTGGCGAGCTATTATGTGATTGCAGCCCTACAACTCGATATTAGTTAGTTATGCCAGACATTCCACTTGCGAAATTAAAGGAGCGTTTACAAATTCACCCTCCTCCAATTTCAAATTGATTTCCACACAAAAATGTTTTGCGAGAATTAAGTAGCAAGAAACCAAACCAAAATTGTCTAAATTACAGTTTATTTCGACAATAATACACACTTTAGCTGAGTACAAATATAAGGAAAAACAGGAAACAGCAAAACTCAAACAATCAAAAAACGGTGTGTTCACAATGCTATGATTGTAATAACTTCACATGTTTCATCATTTTCATAAAAAAAAAAAGTTCACTCGTATGCTTCTAACACGACCAGCAAACCTGAAATCCTAAAAGAAAAGTGGATGCTACCCTATAAGGATAGTTCGTTTTCGATTTTAAAACGTAAAAATTTATCGCAAAAAGCTAATAATAAAAAATTCAAATCTTCAAATGCAAGGTTCGGGATTGCATTTCCGTCTATTTCGTCACGAGTTAGCGTCAATGGTGGAGTTTGCGCAATACTACTGATGGTCACGACTTTTAAAAACAGAAAAAAACCATGGATAATTATAAAAACGCTAGAAAGAAAAAAACAAAGAGGAGAGCAAAAGATGACAAAAAATATCATCGCAAACAAACAAAAATGAGAAGAAAAGCGGCGGCAGAAAAACCAAAAAAAAAAAATTAATTTTTATATCAGACGACAGACGTTGCTCGCCCACAATTCTAACAGAAACACCTAAACCAACTCACGATTTTAGCTGAATATAACATATAAAAAATATAAAAAAATATAATTTAACATTTTATTCAAAAACGGACGCTAAAAATACGGCGTAGTTTTTTTTTCTACACCATTTTTTAAATCTTTAACGTTTGCGGAGCGTTTGAAAATAAAAACAGCGTTGCTCAAATTTCAAACTTGCAAAACAAGAAATGTCCCAGTAATTTTTTGTTATTTTAAAAAAATATAATCAGCATTTTTTTATGTAGTTAGACTAATTAGTTAGCAATTTTTAATTTACAGCAAATCACAGTAAAGTTGGCAGTTGATGTTGATTCTCTCTTAATATAATAATCAAATATCGAACAAAATGAAGCTGCAAAATTGAAACAAATTTTTACAATAGAATTAGATTAAAAGGAATTTTTACGTAATTTTTTTAGAATTTGAGTCTAATTCATGTCCTGTAAGCTGGATTAGTAATAATTTTCTTACACAAAAGAGACCCAATATCCAAATAACCGAAAAAAAAAATAATAACCGGCTGGCATCTTTGCGTCAGTTGGTTCTACATCCAGAGTCAGAGTAGTAAAATTACGCGTTAAAATGTTCGAAATTAGAGCCATTTTGTTCAATACTTAGACGAATTCCTTTTTTTAATCTTCCAGTGCTGGTCCGTAATTGTGATCCGACAAAAATAAATAGTAACTCCGGTCCTGGAGATTTCTTCCAGGCTTCAAACCTTATAATAACAATGATGCAAATGCAAACCCTGATGATGCAAACCCCATCAACGTTCTTTTGTAAACAAATTTACATTTGATCACAGATTTTTGCAAAGACAAATGTTTCAATTTCAAAATGGCAATCAAAATAATCGACATATTTCCTCAAAAAATTTATTAGCCAAATGCATTATACATCTAAATACATAAATATTAAAATAAAAACATAAATATGATAAATAAAAACATCCGTATACAAAAAATCGTTTACGTCAAAATGTATAATTAATTAAGCAAAAAAATAAACAGTAAAATTGAAAATATATAAAAACTAGAATTTATCCACATATCTTATTATTTTTGAAAAAACAAATTAAGAAGTATTTTTTTTATTAAAGAACAACACGCTTTTCGTTAAAAATCATTACATAGGTAATGAACTGGCTTGAATATTTTAAATTTTTATATTAAATAGTTAAAATACACTTTGAGGAGTCTAGTAGAGCTAAATAATACATTTTTTTTAAATTTTGGCAAGACAAAAATATTTCCCCCAAATAGCCCACTCTTAATACATAATTTAATACATCTTCTTAATACATAATTTAATAAAAATATAAATTTTGCGTTAGTTTGATTTACAATTTGAACAACAAAAAAATTTTAATCGTTGAGATTCTTTATTTTGTCATGTTTTAAACCCTAATTAAACTAAATAGCAGGCGCTCCAATGAATCATAAGTGATACAATAACTCCAGCAAATCCAATTCTAATATAAATAAGTTTAATTACGCAATAAAACATCTGATTTAATACCGTGACTGATAGTTCAAAGACAAGGCGCAGCCGAGTCTTTAAAGCCCGGGATGAATTAAATCTGCTTTAGGACCGTATTAAATATATAATTTTTTCGACAATCCTACCAGTTTATCTTTTTTCTTAGAAATATTTAACTACAAAATTTTGTTACAGCTGAAAAATCCTGAACGGCTTTAAAGTGTCCGCGTAGTCCATAAAAATTCCCGATTTCGGATAACTAAAGCGACCTCTGGTGCAGTTTGGAACAATCAGATTGAAACGTACCGTTATTATTGTAGTTTGCGACTTATACGTCTTAACTCGCAGTTTCGTTTTTAATTTTTGTGTAAAATGACTAGGACAGCAAAAAATACAAAGAAAAATAAGACTAACTATTGTTTTTATAGATGCTACACACTTAAAAACAAAGAACCTAGTGCCAGTTTTCTTTAGAAACTCATTTCTAAAGTACTGAGAAATTTTGTGGACAAAAGAAAAGCTCGGAAAAGAGCCTTATTACTGGAAAAACGTTCTACAAAGTTTTTGAGAGTGTGTGTGGAAAACATTTTGCAGATAAAAACTATTTTTTTTCCTCCAAGGTTTTCCAAAAAACCACGTTTAAAAATTTAAATATTACATCACTTACCGTCAAAATAAGCTCTTGAGCGACAGTTAGTTATTAGTTTACCTATAATATACTAAAAATGCACTTATATTTATGTAAACAAACGTTATGCCGACAAAGGTTATTCCACACCGTATGTTTGCAGACCTGTCAAATGCCAAACATCAGCTATTCGAAATTTCGAATGGCCTAGTCAATAAATGTAATAGTTTAGTGTACTTAAATTGTCACTGAAATGTGGCGTTTATTATCGATTGGCGAAAAAAAAATTTCAATTTAAATTTTATTATTAAGGCCTAAAAGTGTGTACATTGTAAATTGAAAGAGTTAAAGATTGAAGTGACCTCCTTACGTTCCAGACTTAATCCTCGTTACGTGTTTACGCGAGGATAAAAAGAAAAATAAATGACTGTAGTAGCCCGATTATCTCCGACGTACGTCAAAACGGTTTTCCCATATCAAAGTGTTATTTACATAATTAATTTTATTGGTAATAACCGTTCCATAATATTGTTGTAATTTTATTTAGTTATAAATTCAAATAATAAAAGCTGTTGACCATTTAGTAAATTTCCTAAACTCAGTCGTTGTAAAATCTAAAAAAACAAGTTGGAAACTTTTTTAGTTTCCTCGTAATTTTTTCGTTTGGAGTTGTGGAAATTAGATCGGGCGTCTGTGCCTGTCGGTTTGAGTCTCGCCAGATCGATTTCCGTCCCAAATCATATTATTTGTGACAAACAAAATCCAAAGTAAGCAAAACTTACCCTCTGTAACATGTTCGTATGGATCCTGTACGTGATCCTCTTGGTAAATGACCGAATGGAATGTTCTATTTGGATGTGCGGTATGGGGAAAATAATGATGAGCCTTCTCAACGTAGAAAGAGCCTTTAGGTGATACGATCTTCCCTTCGAAGACTCCATCAATTAACGAACCGAATACTGTACTCTCGGGCTCACCTGTAGGATACAATCATTCAAAAATTTTCAATTAGAACTTGAATTATTACTTTACGTCAAAAATATAAATAATGAATGTTAAGACAACAGTTTTATTACAAACGTTTCGAATTAATAAATTACCTAATTCCGGAATTGTTCGAAATATTGCACAGAAAACACATTAATCAATAGAAGATAAAAGAAAAAATCTACCAGACGCTATCAATCATACCCCGACAAACTTCCCTTCGAGAATTTAAACGTTTGCTAATGTTGCAAAAAGTTTGGCTCGGGGTGTTTCAAAGTTACGAAATTTTAAAAAAGTCACACGAGAGACATTATCTCCAACATACAGGGTGTGTAAACAAATTGGTGGTAAAATAGTTTTTAATCTGCCACAAGAATAACATTGTACTGAAAGATTTGTACCTAAAAGATCTGATTAAAAAACCATCCTTCCTATTCAAGTTCACAATGAAATCTCTCCATCTGACGAACTGAAGTCCTCTCACCGACAACATTTTGCAAAAAATCTAGTACTATTTACCTCAAACTAAATCCAAGTATAGATTTGCCCTATAACTCTTACAAAAAAACTTCTTTAAGATTTTAGCACAATTCTTATAGCAAATTGTGTATTATTTTACTACCAATCGATCAAACAACTGATGGTGAGTTTGTTACAAAGAAATTTTATGACTTAAAGCGCCAGTTTAAAAATTTACCAATGCTTCCCGTGTATTTAAATAACATTTGATTAAACCCTGTATTTCTATAAATCTAGAATCACTTAGTATAACAAGAATCATTTACGGTTCCATCAATTAAAACAAACACATGACATCAAAGGCCAAATTGCACAATTCAGCATTACCCAACAATAATTGCGGTAATTTCCTATCGACCTGAATACCCGCATCCAATTACTTACAGTCATATTAATAATGAGATAATCCGAAAAGGGCAAGATAAGTTAAGTAGGATAGAAGGGAAGGAAGAAAGCCTCACTGACCTAAAAGGTGTCCTTTGTAGATGTGCGACGTATCAACGTCTAATCGACCTTCAGGACCGTGAACTTCCATCGAATCACTGAACACATCAAGGTCTCTTTTCAGTCTTAGATGGAAATCACGATTGTGAGCTCGGAAAGACACGTGGATGAGATTATCCTTGCTGGTGACGGAACGTCGGGCACGGACATGAGCTCGATGGACTTTCGTCGTATCGTAATCGAGCGGTTCGTAGTGACGTATGTACTCGTTCAAACGATTTTCTGAAACAAAAGAAAATAAATTAAATATGTATATAGTTATTTCATAAACTAGGATGATGTATGCGAGACAATTTAATAATAAAAAAACGTTAACCAGCCTTAATTGTCGAAATTATTATTTTAATCGTAAATAGTTCTACCTTAGAATAATAATCTTCTTTTAGAATTCTAAAATCATTCATTAATGTAAATTCAGATATTTATATCCACATTAATGAATAATTTTCAAAAAATCATTCGTTAATAACCACTTTAATAAACGATTTCTTAACGAAATTCCTAAAGCTTCTAAAAAAAATTAAAGGATAAAATTTATTGTTATCCTTTATGAGTGACATAAAAGTATGGAATAAAATTCATATTTTTTAAATTAATATTTTTTTAGAAAAACGCCAAGGCAGGACGATTTAATTTTTTTATTGTGCACCTTTTTCATTCGTTTCCAAATTTTTCTGGCCAACTGGTTCTTTGCTGTAACGTAATCGACATTTTTTTTTAAATAGCAACCCCTATTTTTGTCGCTGAATATTGAAACCACTTTTTTTTCTGCGTATAACAATACAGTGGAACTTCGATAAGTCGAACCGGCGATAATTCGAACTCTTGATAAGTCGAACCAAATCTGTGGCAGGAGACAGGCAAACTCTTTGTTTTACTTTTTCGATAAGTCGAATCTCTCGATTACTCAAACTTTTTGTGTGACAAATGGCTGCTCGAGTTATCGAAGTTTGACTGTATAACATTTGTAGGGTCTAAAATAAAAACTCTAAGTAATTTAACCAATTTAAATGTTTTATTGAATTTTTCAATATAGATGCAAGTTTCGACTATTCTAAAATTAGGTTGTAGGCCTATAGAAAAAAAAAATCAAAAACCAACGACTAGAAGAGAAGAACAAGAAAATACAACCAAAACAAGCGATAAAGGAATATTTAAGAAGTTGAAAACGTCAATTGGGAGATCCTGGAGGAACAAAATTTTAGGCAAATTAGATAAACAATATTTGGAAAAAATAAGAATATAAAAAAAACTACTAAAGAAAAAAAGTTAAGAATAGTAAAAACCAAGAAAAATTCTAGATTAATAGATTAATCCTTCGAGCCGGATGCTGAGAAAAGTCTTGGCAGATACAGAGCAATTACAATAATTTTCGCTTCAAACACCCAAAAATCTTTAATTTAGTTATCTGTATTAAAGTTTTTAATAGAATTTAAGAGTTGGATAAGACAGTTAGCACTCTTTTTTTTATAAAAATTTTAGTTTCTAAATATTTATTTTTGTAATAATCGTCCCCTTGGTTCCCAAAGTATATAAATTTTATGGTTCTTCGAGCCAAATGAAAAGAAACGTCTTCTTGTTAGCATAAAAAAGTCAATTTCTTTTTTTTCTCTTTTCTAGCGTTTAATTTTACTTTTTTTATAAACACGGCAGAAACATTTTCTTTTACTAGTTGCTCTTCGGCTCACAAAGTGTGTTTAAAACAACTTTTAAAAAAAGGTTTGAGTATAGACGGAATATTTTGCAATAGTCCTATTTATGGCACTCTTATTTTTGTTTTTTGTTTCTTTACTACTAATGGTTCCCTCCTCCACTCCATAAAAAACAATCCTAGATACTCCTTCGACAATGGGCTTTATTTCGATATCGAAAGGTTGACAACCCTAATCTTCTGTGCACCTGTCTTTCTGTCGTTCATGATAATAAAATTTAAAAACACTCGTTCAAGATTGAATTCAAAAATGCGGTTGTACATAACATGCAGCGAATATCTATTTTTGTTTTTTAAAAATTAGAAAAAAAACGAATCCCTCATGAAACTTTAAATTTTATCATTGTAAAATACGTTCATATTTTTCTTTGTGTTAATTTATAGCACAATAATCAAAAAAATTAAGCGATCCCTAATTCATTTTGAGAAGAATATCTTTATTTTTGGATTTTTCTGTTGTCCTTACATGTTCTTTATTCTTGTTGCAATCCTTCGTTTTACCTGACTGATATAAACTGCCTTGCAATCATAACAAGATAACCTGTAGACGCCTGAATAATGTAAAGTACGAATTTGATCCTTTTTGCGTCGAAAGACTACCTTTAGAATTAAAAGAAATTTTTTATTATATCAAAATTAACAAATTAATTGTGATTTTTATCGGTTTTCTTAAACGCTTCACTCTTACAGGTTATATTCTCAATTTGAGGAGCCAAATAATTTATGTAGATTGTAGTCCTAATAAATAAATTATTATTACATTTGCCGCCAGAAGACGGTTATTTATAATAATGCGGTTTTTGCGGCAGTCAGCCAGTGTTTTTCAAACTTGTTAGCAAATATTTATCTACTTAGTGTAATTTTAAGCCACACTGTATACAAATATTATGAATTTTTATGTATAAGTTGATTGAAAAATATGGAGTGTATAGATGAAAAATTGTTGTTTATGTTGATTGATTGAGTGTGTTTTTGATATATTTTTGCTTCTATTTTAAAAATGAGTAACGGTTTTGTGAAATTAATCTCGACAAATGACGACGTATGAAAACAGAAAACGGAGACAAACCGTCAGCTAATGAATGTAAATGGATGATATGACAGATGTTTCGTGTCACCGAATTAATAGAATAGGAGTGAAACCGTGTCGAGTGAAAAGTACAAGTAGATGGTATAGAAATTGTAAAAGAAAAATGTGAGAGACTTTTCGCATCGTAAAAATACAAAATCAGCATATTTTTCATGAAATCAATGCAAGCGTAAGGGTCAAAGGGCGATCTTTTCAGGACGGTTTGAACGATGACCGGTCTTTGTGTACGTCCATTCATGTGTTCATCGTTCTATCTTCAAAGGAAGAATCGACAACATTCAACACTAATTTTATTACCGCTATAAACAGAATTTCAAGCTAATTGAGCCGAATAGCCTGATTGAGTTTATCAGCTTTTTTTAGACGTAAAAACTTAAATCTAGTTTATAAGATGAGGGAAGTTTAATTAAAAAATTCTGCATTAAAATTAAAGCAAACAATGAAAATTTTTAATAATGGATATTATACAACACAATATTAGGCTGTTGTTTTATTCAGAAGAAAATTGGTTTCTTTATTGTTTCAAATCCTTTTGTGATACTTAGGGATTTGTTGAGAAGATATAAAAATTTTCTGATGTTTATATTGACGGAAAGTAAACAGAACAAAATGTTGGTTGAAGGAATAACAGGACGAAATTTCACTCATTTTAATCTATACAATACTATGGAGTCACTAGAGACACAATGTATAATATAAAAGCATTTTCTATTAATGATTATTTAAGTAACAAGAAATGTAAACTTTCGAGGTAAACGAGTACGAGTTAGTTACATTTCTGCTATCCATTGTAACTGAAATTATTTTTTATTCGATTCCCTTTCGTAGGTCTTGTTATTCTACGCTGCTCTATATACGATGAAGGTATTACAAATTTAAAAACAATTCAACTGATCAACATTAATGAATTTTAAAACAAAGTTCTCGGTTAATTCTTATTATTTGTTTGTTTAAAATTTTTTTTGTTAATTTCTGTTTTTTTTTATTTCTTTAATTCTTCTATTATCTTGCAACCAAGCCTTACTATTACAACCGAGTTTATTGTTGTATTTTTGTTGCCGTAAATATTCTTTCTTTTCCAGTCCTATAACAGGGAAATATCACACAACGAATAACGGTAGCAAATCTCACACTCGACATTTGTCAAAAAACTGTTAAGTTACGTTATTTTTACATCTCTTTTCCATCTTCTTTTAACATAATTCCAAAGGTAACTCTTAAAAGAGTTTATTAAAGGTAACTTTTCAATTGAACACGCGTTATATACTGTTTATTAAATTGGGGGCACTATTGGACCCCAATGAAACCACATACTAAGAAAAACCGGTATTATAAGGGTTTGAAAAAATTTATACGATATGAAGGGTAATATGAAAAATTGGGTCACCTCCTTTGATTCAGTTTTTTCTGTTGTAGAAGAAAACGTAAAAGTAATTACATTTCTTAATATTTTCGTCAATTTCCTTCCGTAGAGTGAAAATGTATCTCAGAGGCCTACTTAAAATCGATTACTAGGTCTGTTTAATTGGAAACTGGGCAATAATTGTCGTTCATAGAAGGAAATTGCCTGTTCACATCTGCCATGAAAATAAAAACAAATTAAGTGAGAACGATAATTGTACGTGAAAGCGAGTGTAAAGAGTTTACAAATGTAGGTAACTCATTAGTTTTAATTTTATACAAAACGCTTCAAAAAAAAAAAAGCTTTTTACGTAGTAATTGTTGCGTCAGTTGCAGAATTTCAGTCAAAAATAAATATTAATTAAAATTTTAGTAACTGTCGACAACAACCAAAAAAAGATTTTTATTTTCTCTCACTGTGACCGCTTGTCAATGTCGGAATTTGAAATGAAATGAGGGTCCAATAACACTTTTGTTTTAAAATTAGGTACACCTGATCAAAGCTGAAATAAATTCGAGTGATATGATACAGGTTGAAATAATTTTCATTTCGTAATAAGAGACTGTTTGCTTTGAATTGAAATGTTGAAATTAAATTAAACGTACATATGTTTATTTTACGAAGGGAATTGAAAGTCTGGAACATTTTCATAATTGAAAGATAACGGTAAAATGATTGAGCTTTTACAAAATACCCTAGTTTTTTATTTAGATATTGGGGTTTCAGCGAGATTTTCACAGAGCTTTCAATGGAGATAAAATTTGAATGCATTTTACTGCAAAAACAGAACTTGCGATTTCGTTTTTTGTTAATGTTAACCCAATAAGATTACAATTTATCTACATTCATGGTGTTACAGATCAATATTACAAGATTTTTTTTTTTTTAAATAGACAGTGTAAATTTTTTTCTGTTCTAAATATAAACATTTCTCCATTTTTTCTGGTATAAATATATATGTTCCAGCCACATCTCGTAATCATGTCATTATTGCTACATTAACAGCAACAAAAAGCAACAATTACTGCCCATGAAATGATTACCATAGAAGTAAGCGCGGATCGTAAGCAGATTAATGCATTCTTGTTCTTTCAGGTCGTTAGAAAAATAGCTTATAAACCTAGACTCGGTAAGCATTTTTCGCAGTCTCAAATGATTAGTAAAATTCGGGCTTCGCCCTCGACTATGAAGAGTTATACTTACGTTAAGGTCCAATCGTGGAGGGATGAATAAGAGGAGTTGGCATGCCCTATACCGACAATATTAGGTTCTTGGTCGAGGTACAGAGACCTTTTACGATCTTATTCTATATTCGAGACCACCGTTTGCAAATTTGTAGTGGGGGAAAAAGCTATCCAGAGTACAGCGAAAACTATCGTAAAAGGTGTTTGGCCATCGACCAAGATTTCAAGCTTATGCCCACTCCTGTAATTCCTCCCTCCACGGGTCTAATATACTATTACTAAAAAATTGAAGTAAAATTTTTGCACATCGCGTTCATGAACTGTTCGAGAAGGATTAGTAATCGCTTCCAATTGAGAGAAGAAAGGACACGAGACATCCGGCGTATTCTAGAAGAACGTTTAATTATATAAGGAGGGAGACATTCGCTGAGAATCAGTCAGTTAGTTAGCGAGAACGTGACAAGCGAGTGGACGATATTCTTGGCAAAACGAGACAATAAAGAACAATAATAAGAGATAACAAGTGTTAGCAGAAGGTTTGTAGATAAGCGGAAGATCTTCTGAAAGATAAAGACACACACACACCATACCAGACATAAATTTTGAAATACAAATAATAGAGAACGAAACAGACTAGAAGAAGGTAAACCAATAGACAAAATTAAAAGTTGAAAAACATCAAGGAAAGACTAACTAACGGCTGAGATGATTAAAGTGTTGCCTCAAGTAGCTTTGTTAGAACCTTGTTGTAGTGAATGTAATGTTGAAAAGACTTTCGAGAAAACTAGACATTTTACGTATGCAGTTAGTGCTGCATAAAAAGTTACCTAAAATGGTACTAAAAAAAATATAGATTGTGTTATGAATGATTTAGTATGTAAATTTAATACAACATACCGGGTTTTTTTGTGTTTTGCAATCTGAATCCAAGTTATCTGCAATCGAGCGATTTTCCGAAATGAAAATGCATTAGATTTCCGTTTTAGATTTATCGTTTACAATACTGTGCTTGCCGCAAGCATAACTCCACCAATACAGTAATTTATTTAGAGCTGAAACCGGTGCAGGATTACACCAAAACCTCTGCAAAGTTCAATGTTTATGATTGATGAGTCGTCATTTTCGATATCCTCCCTGTTTTTTCCCTAACTAAAGTAAAATTTTCAATTAACTGTCAAAACCTGTTGCTACAACTGACCGCATTATTAAAACTTTAAACTCTCATCCGCGATTGATAAATTTTTCAATGGCGGCTTTATTCTTCGGTAATTTGTCAGTAGAAGCTTCCGGAAAATTAATCACTAAGTCATCCGAGTGTAGAGTTCGGTTGCTTGACCAATATATCAAGCTACCGTTTCCCGAAGGAGTGTTTGAAATATTTACGAGGCGGATGAGGTGTTCCCTTATTTATCCCGGTTTTGCATCGCTTCCTGCAATACTGTGTGCAACAATCATCCGGTTTTCGCGATGACCGGTTAAAAGCCACGTCATTAATTATGAGGAATACTCAACAAGAAGGAATTGCACGAACGCACGTTCTACTTGATCTTATCGTGCCCAACTGATGAAATATCGTTTCGAGGAAAGATAATTTTTCATGATTTTCGGGCCACGAAACTGACTGTAGATGAAAATTAAACGATGCTTCCAAAGAGAGAGAAAATTAAATTGTATTGAACCAGAAATTCGAAGAAAAAACTTTAGACACGATTGCATTTATTAAGTGCAAGTTTTAGTGATAAAAAGTTTGTATACTTAAGACGCATTTTTAAGGAACTGGACCAGCTTTGGCTGACCAATAGAAATCAGTCAGGTGTTCAGCACCCGCAACTTGTCGGTAATTTTTATTTTATAGTATTTATTTATCAGTAAAGGTGTGCCTCTTACTCCATTCGCTAATGATTTTTTTGGGACTTCTCTTAATATTTTCTGTTACTGTCCTGCGTTTGTGAACATCAGAGATTAAACTTTAGGTGCCCGCTATCTGAAAGCCAATATTGACGAGAAGCCACTGAGCCTACTGAGCTTCATTAGAAGCACAAGATTATTGTTTCAAGAGGTTGCACCCAATGGACATTGATGTCCGACTCGGCTTTCAAACCCCCTCTTACAAAAAAAAGGCACAACAAATGATATACAACCTCCCTGCATTTTGATAGTGAGAAAAAAATTTCTTCGTTTAAAAAATGCCGTTAACTTAGTGTAGAAAGATTTTGTCAATATTCTGATAAATCGTGGGATAGTTCCGCAACCTCGAATAATTAGACCAAAATGTTATTATTATTTTTTAAACATATTGCTAGTTTAAAACAGGATTGGAACAGAATCATTTTTGTTTATTACTTTAATTTAATTTAATCTGTAAATAACTACAGAAAAAATATGAAGTAGTCTTGGATAAAATTTATTACCAACAAATGTTTTAAAAGCTCTTGACTTCGATTTGAGAAACTTTGAAAAGGGGCTTTAGATGTCACATCTGGTTCCCATTATGCATATATTTCTACATCCGTATCCGCCAATAATAAGAAGTCTTTTTGACGACATAAAACCAATCTGATACTATTACAATAGTACAATACTATTATATTCAAAAAAAAGGAATTAAAATTTTAAAAAAAGAGTAGTTGTACTGGTGAGGTGTTTTGACGTCACAATATATTACTTAAAGACGTTGTTTGATTTTGTATAACGGGTATAAACATCGATAAGGAAACCGTTTTATGTGCATGCACGTTATCCTGAAATAATGTGTTTACAAAGTGAAAAAACGACATTTTATGTATAGTTATGATTATTTTAAAATTAGTCGTAGAAATGCTTTTGATGTTTGTAATGTTGGAAGTAATTTTAATATTTGCGAATTTATGTAGGTAAATAAAATTTTCCCTTTACGCTTTAGAAAGTACGCAGTGAAGTTAAATCGAACGTAAAGGTTTAACAAGTCTAAATAGATCGATAAAGTTTTAAATGGAAATATTTTCTTGTTGATAAATAATTTGATTTAGTTTGTTTTACTTAAATAATTCAATCTCGAGTTAATTTGGTAGATTTGAAATTAGCAAACTTGGATAATCTGACGCTAACTACGTTAAAATATCACAATTTGAAGGTGATTTGTTATTATATATTAACATTTTTTTATTTATTCTTTCTCATGTTAACATAAGTGTGACAATCTCAGTTATGCAAATTTTCCACACAACCTATCCTTAACAAGATTATGTATATGCATTTCAAACGACCAATTCTGTTAGCACGAAATCACATTAAATGTAATTCTATTATAAATTCTCTGCGAGCTTTACAAAAAATTCTGCATAATGGTATATCAAAAATATTACTGCCGTTGTCACGAACAGATTTTGCTAAAATTGGAACGATCTGAGAGGAAATTCAAAACGTTTTAAATAGATCCTAATTTTAAGAAAAATCTACAAATAAAATATACGTAAGCACTGAATTCGGATATAACTGATATTCTTTTTTAAAAAAAAAATACATTCTAATATGTTCCTGTGTACTCCCGCTAGCGTTAAAAGCGTGCCGAACCGACCGTGTCCGTTACGTTAATCAGCAACTCCGTTTTTCCTTGTTATAAAAAAGAAAAATACTCAAATAAAAAAAGAGTTAATACGAATAACTTCGCAAAAATTCTGTAAAAAATTACATTTTTTCAAATTTGTTGGATGTGAATTTATGCACAAAACACTGATTCTTATAAAATGCCTTCCTTGGTTTCAGTTTTTAAATGTCTGCGACTTCTAGTTTTGTTTAAAAAAAGGTATAATGTTGGTTCTCTGCTGGTTTCTATGTATTTTCATACAGTGGCTTTTACAGTTTCTATTGTTATAATTTGCCGCCTGTAGCCCCAATTTTTTTAAATATTGTCAATTGTAACAAAAGGAAATTTTTTATCTGCGGGTTCCCAGTTTTTATAAAATGTCCCCTGCAGATTCCAATTTTTATAAATGTCGCCTACAGCTGCGGTTTGTATAAAAAAAGAATAATGCCTGCTGGTTCTTTTTTTTTTTTATAAAATACCTCCCACAGTTTCAATTTTTATAAACTGGAAAAAAATCGATACCAGCAGAGAAACATTTTATATAAATGGGAATCAAACAAGGCATTTTATAAAAATAAAAACAACCAAAAATCAACAAGGGCATCATCAGGTATTTTTTTATAAACGTAGAAGCCTTACAAAGCGAATTAACAAAGAAAAATGAGAATCGTTGGCCATATTTTATTAGAATTAGAAATTAGAAGACAGAATTTAAAATTAGAAAATAATCAAGCAGGCAACAATACAAATTTTTTATACATAAAAACTTTTAGGCATGGACGACATTTTATAAGTATTAGAAATAATTTATAACAATGGAAATCGCACAATTTTATATAGATTAATCAAAAGTCGCCATCTTATATAAAAATATATTTAAATATTTGATAAAAATTAAGGGCTACAGAAGGCATTTTATAAAAATTAAGATCAGCAGAAAATCCCTTTACCTTTTTTTTTATTAAAACTGGAAGCAATATGTAACAACTCATAAAAATGGAAACTACAAAAAAACATTTTGTAAAAAAAGCAGAAATCAGCATTTCATATCTATTTTTTAAACGGAAGCTACAGAAGGCATTTTATAAACCAGTCAGGCATCAACACGCGCATTATTAGGCACACTTTTTTTAGAAACTTAGAATCCGTAACAGCCACATTAACAAATAAATAAATAAAAATCGCAGAGGTCGTTATATTAGAATTCAACTGGATATCAACAGGCGCATTATCAGGGATTTTATTTTATAAACTTAGAAGCCGTAATAGCCACATTTAAAAAATAAAATCGCAGACGACATTTTATCAGAATTCAACCAAAGAAACAACATTTCACATTACAAAAAAATTTACGTCATAAACGACATTTTATAAGCACCGAAAATCCCATTACTTTATAAAGACAAAAATTATCATTTTGTATAAAAATACAAATATTTTACAAAAATAAAGAGCTACAGAAGACATTACGAGAAAGAAAATTACCAGATTTTTTTTTAATATAAACTAACAAAACAGATAAAATGAGGCTAAACTAAAAACTGTATGAGGCATGAGGCATTTTATGAAAATAAAGATTAACAGGCATCAACGTCTTATATCTTTTTTTATATAGAGAAACTCTATTCGTACGACATTTTATGACAAATAGAGATGTAAAAAGCATTTTATATAAAGCATTATGTGTTACGATGCGATGCGTTATAAAAATTGAAAGAGGCATTATTAGGCATTTTATAAACTCAGGAGCAATAGGAGGCATTTTCGGACAATTATTAAAGACTGAGAATTTAGGAAACTGATTTTTTTAAACTACAAACCTCGTGTTGTCTTCAATATTTTTTCCAACACTTTCCGTAGAAAAAACCGGAAGTGTATTTTATTTACTGATAACGTATTTTAAAGAAACAGTCTTAAAATATTATTAGTATTTTATATATTACATACAAAAAAAGATATAGCATTAAAGTCTGCCAACGCTTATCACTCCTATAAAATGCCTTGTATTATTTCCAATTTGTATAAAATGTCGCCTACTATTTGAAAAAAAAAAAAATAATAGAAATTTTACGATTATAAAACTCTATAAAATATTTATTCGCATTTCATAATTTTGAGTTTTGAAAAAAAAAAGATATAAAATGCCTCCTGTCCATTTTCATTTTTATAAAATACCTTTTGTGGCTCACAATTGTAAATGTGAATTTTAATAATTGCCATCAGGGGCATACAGTTTTTCAAAAAAAAAAAAAAAAAAACGTTTGCTGATTTCCATTCTTCATCATCTACCAGTGAGAAGTGTCGTTCAACAACCATAGTATTAAAAAAAATTAATGATCCGCAACTGTTCCACCTTCCTTTACCTTCTAAAAAGCCACTTAATTATTTTCAAATCCAAATAAACTCAAATACAATCAATAGAAAGTCTTAAATCCCATCCCGCCAAACACAAATTAATTTCATCGTAGATTACCTGCACCGAATCATCTCATTTCAACCGTAAGCATCACAAATCGTACCTCCTGTATAAAAAATCCAGACACTTTTAGTGCCCTAGACACAATTAACAAGTATCATTTTCATCCATGTGATGGCGCTGTCAGGTTAGCAACCTTGTGTGACTGACCGCCATATCACTTCCGCACCAGCTGTTATACAATACTAAAACTAGTGTTGTCTATTTCGCGACATCTGCCATCGAAAATTTTCGATTCGTTCAACCGGATAATTACGTTCGGAAAAACGGAAAGGTCGAAAAATCCCGCTTCCTGTTTCCGGATCCGGACAAATTTCAATAGACATAACCCGACTCACGTCCACTTCGTTGACACGGAATTTCGACGAAGGGATCGATCAACGTCTACTATTATATTCGGTCTAATAGAATTGAGACTTTGGGTATTGTGAGAGAAGGTTTCGGTTTTCAAACTGTCAAATCGATCGGAATTGATGGAAACGCTCTTTGTCACCTGAATATTCAAACTTACCTTGAATCAAATATTTGAAGGAAAAAATTCAATGTCATGTCTATACAGAGTGAAGAAATCAATACTATTTAATTTCACTTTAAACACTCAAAAAATAGAAATCAAACATTTGAGAAAAAAGTCGCAAAATGTTAAGTCCTCCGTTCTCCAAAAAGTTTTTTCTCTTTTCTTTCCCTATAACTACTTATAGGCCACAATTTGTAAAAATTAGAAGTCATAGAAAGCATTTTATAAGATCGGGAATCGGCAAAAAGACATTGTATATCTTTTTTTAATCTAAATTAGAAGGCGAAGGCGAAATTTTATAGAAACTAGAAGACACAGGTGACAATTTTATAAAATAGAACCCATTTTAATGAAATTGTAATAAAAAATCGTCATTTTGTAAAAAAAAATTAAAATATAAGTCACATTTTAAGAAAATTTGAAGCCACAAGAGGCATTGTATAAAAATCAAAAACGGCAAGTTATAGTTACAGAAGTTATATTATAATAACTAATCGAAAGCGACCATATTTTATCTTGCACAGTCTTTAATTGGTTTGCATAAAACTGGAGAAAAACCTAAAAAAAAATTTGGAAAAGTCTGATGTGGATTAAGTTAGAAGTTAGATTCTTTCAAAAAATAATAAAAAATAGAATAGATAGTTACAACTACAATTACTCAAAAAATATAATTAATTCCATTTGTCGTTAATCAAAAAGTAATTCATTACAAATGATGTACCAATGTTACCAATCGCTCTAAAGGTAAAAATCTCAAAAGGTACTTGGTCTCGTAATCTCGCCGAGGATACAGACTCTAAAAGTTTTTTTATCATCCCTGTATATGTTTGTAATCAAATTAGACCTCAGTTTGACCTGTCAGGGCCGAAACGGTCTGGTGAATCGGCGTGACGAATATACTTTTTTCCATTAAAATAATGTTGTAAACTACATTTTTTTACTCGCTTTTACAACACTCAGACCTTGATCGAAGATATTAAAACTGAAAATAAAATTGAAAAGAGTTTACAAGAACTCAATACTAGTTGATGGTTGAAAACGTTCGCGTGTTTTACCTTCTCTATCAAATAATAATAAAAAATATACATAGATTTCCTGTCACGCTTCCTTGCAATCCTAATTTACATAACGTTTTCATATAGCGAAATTTTGTTTCTTATAAAGTTTAAAAAACTTGATCTAATTGTTTGTAATTATTTATTAGTCAGCGGAAAGTCAAGGATAACAACAAATCGTCAAAAACAAATGATTCATAAGTTGAAAGTAAAAAATCTCGTTATTACAGGTTACTAACATTACAAGAACAATAAAACACACTTAACAATATAATAATTAACAGAGAAATTAAGTGTACGTCTCATTTTTATTAGACAATTTCAATTTCAAAATTATACAAAGGTACTCACATAAAATTTTATTATTGTAATAACAGACCAACATAAAATTTTAATTTCCTCAATCACAGCTTTTATTTTACTACTAACTAAAAGGATGAAAGGTACCGACGTCTGTAATTTTCTTAATTTACACTTTACATAGCAAACTTAAAAGTATTGAGAACTCGATCACATTCTTATTACTTACGGCACGTTTCGACTACAAAGTCGTCTTCTTCAAATTTATAATATTGATCATCATATTATTAAATCAATTATACAAATATAATTTTGATTTATCTTATATAAACACTAAAAACTTGAACGCTTCTAGTGTTTTCAGAATTTCAAAAAAGTTGTTAACAAAAAACTTTTAAAAACTTCACCAAATTCAAATTTTATCACAATTTTTATTTAAAAAAAATGCTTTGTTCTCTTTATAAAATGTCTTAATCATCTTTCGGTTTTTTTTTATAAAATAACCCTTGTTGGTTACCATTTTTAAAATGCTTCTTCCCGTTTCCATTTTTAATAAAATCTTGTCAATTTCGGTTTTCAGTTTTGATTAAAACAAAACAAAATTAAGAATATAACATTTTATAAGAACGAAAACGACCTTTTATTCTTTATTTATTTTTTAAAATTATTTTTATTATTATTTTTGTATAAAAAAAAATGGGAGTGGCATTTTATATCTTTTTTTAATAATATGCTTCTTTCGATTCCTAAGTTTATAAAATGCCTAATAATGCGCCTTCCAGTTTCTACGAAATTCCTTCAACGACTTCTAATTTTCAAGAGCGTCTTGCAATAATTTATTTAAAATGCCTCTTACAGGTTTTAATTTTCATAAAATTTAAAATGTCATACGACTGCCAATTTTACTGGACAAAAATAGAAATAAAAGGTATAAAATGTTTATTTATGCCCCCAGATTCCTATTTTTATAAAATGTTTCCTGCAAATTTCAATTATATAAATTGTTGCCTGCAGCTCCCAGTTTTTATAAAAAATAAATAAATAAATAAAATACAGATAATATTGACTGCTGACTTTTTTATATGACTTTTACTACTAAAACATGCCTAATAATGAGCCTGCTGATGCATAATGCTTTCCATTTTTATAAATACTTTACTTTATAAAAATAAAAACCAGCAGACAAATGTTTTAAGTCTTATTTTACTAAAATTAATATTTTATAACTTGGAGCAACAGGCGGCAACTTAACTTTTATAACAATTGGAAACCGTAAAAAATGACAATAAATTACAAAAATCAGACATCAAGATATTATTATTATTTTTTTTATATAAAAACTGCGGTCGAAGACAACATTTTAAGAAAATTATTAGCTGTACAAAGCATTTTATCAAAATCGTAATCAAAGGATGAAATTATAAAATTGAGAGTTCCAGGTGTATTTATAATATTCGGAAGCAGCGAAACTAGGCAGCTTTAAAGCAATTTATAAAAATTTAAACGGCGAAGAGCATTTTATAAAAATTATAAACAAAAGTGGCAAATCAACAATGCGAACTGTAGAAAGCATGTTATAAAAATGAAAACCAGCAGACACCAACATTTTATATATATTTTTAAATAAAAACTACAGTCGTCGTCATTTTAAGAAAATTAAAAGCTGCAGAAAAAAGTTGTACTTAATAGTCGTTATAAAATTGAGAGCCGTAAGAAATTCTTAATTCAGAGAAGCCACATAATTAAGCAATTTAGAATCTTTTGTAAAAAGACAAAAACTATTCATATCTTTTTTTATCAAAAATAAACTTTACGACTTTATAAAAATGAAACCAAACAAGACATTTTATAAACATTGTAATCAAAGTCACCATTTTGTAGAAAAAAATAATTAAAATTTAAATATTTTATAAAGATTTGGTCCATAGAAGGCATTTTATAAGAATCTGACTCCCAGTTTTTATAAAATGCCGTCAGAAAGAGAATGTTTTGATAAAAACATTCTGCCTACTATTTTCCGCCTTCATAAAATGCCTTCTGCGATTTCCATTTCTATAAATTGTTGTCTGAGCCTACCAGTTTTTATAAAAAGATTAAATAAATTTCAATTTTCATTTCTTATAACCCTAAATGTCCTCTAAAAGAAGGCATAATTTTCATTTAATTATACCTTTTAGTGTTTAATAACCAGTGACAATGAAATTCACAATACGAGTAGTGAGATGTGGATAACAGCGACATTCGTTTAAAAATAATTTTCTAATTACAGTTAATTATGTAGCACGCTTGCTACTTACAATTAGTAATGAACTTTCAGAGATTTTATTTATAGAAAAAATCAATGTTATAATTGATGCCTTTATAGGTATATCGCATTAAAAAATTAAAAACACTCTTATAACTTGTATCTAATAAATGAGCAAACATTATAAATAATTGTTATAATGAAAATAGTTGTTCTGCTGCAATAATGAAAAACAATGTTCACTTTTATTTAAATATGTAAAATTATTATTTACATATTTGTTGTAAACATTTATTTAAACAGACTAAATTGTAAATGTTTAATAAAAACTATTTTCATTAATTTAACTGAATGAAGCTTTTATCAGACATTGACATCAACCTTAACAAAAATTTAACAATAACAGTAAAGTTTAATAATACTTTTACAAAATACACTTGCAATAAGCAACGACAAAAGATTTACAAACAACCATAACAATAAAAAAGTTAGCAAATCCGTGCAGATTCCATTGAACCTGATAACATTGTATTGTTTATCTGCAATTCCATTCCCTGACCCAGAATTCGCGAAATTACCTCAAATCTTATCCTAGATATATTCTTGCAGCGTAATCAATTTGGAAAAGACAATACCAAAAATCAAACATTTGATACAATTTTTATGAAGAGTGTTTATAATAAAAAGAGGATTTTTTTTACATTTCATTAATCAAAATCAACATTTAACGGCGCATCAAATATTAAAGTTAAAAAAAGGCTATATGCTAAACAGTGATTGGGACCTAATTGTTAAAAAAGCGATTAGCCGAAAAGAAAAAGAATTTCGCGCTATAGTGTGACTCATGGCGCAATTTCCTTCTGATACTTCGTACTATTTACTTGAAAACTCTCTCTATTCAAGAGTAGTTCGTAACACTATTATAAAAAAATAAAATAATGTTAGAGAATACTTTCGAGAATTTTAAATGCGTTCTGCAAAGCGTTCCCAAAGCGATGTATTAGAAAACATCTGTTATATAGTTATCAATAAAACTCTTTTATTTTCAGAAAGAAACTAGAATTTTACAACAACCTTAGAGCAGTGGGCGACTTTAAGTGAACACAGCAATAGAAGAGAAGAATTCTCCGAGCGGTAAGTGAAGGCTATAGAGTATGTATTATCCAGTGATTTAGTTATCAGAGAGTTGTTTTTAAATTATTGGTGTATCTAAATACTTTATAAATAAAGTTTTCAGTTAAATTTAACTAAGAAATACTTTAAAAGATTGTTATTTTATCATGTTCACTCTAGTGAACACTTTTACATATTTGCCGAAAAACAATTTGCTTGTTGCTTGAAATTGAAACTGTTCAAAAAATCATTAATACGAATTAAAAAAATCATTAATTTTCATAACAGGACCAGACCTATTAAGTTCAACACTCAAGAGAAGGGTTAGTGTACCCCTAAACTAACCCCAAACGACGGAAGCCACTCACTATAATTGCACAAGTTGGCTCGTTTTGGTTTCGCTTTCCAAGATTACGTTCGTTTAATTTATATTGTACTTTAAGTTGTTTTCGTGCGACGATGTTGTCTGATTAGATTTCAACTTTCAACGTTACTAAATACAGAAAAAACGTTTTTAAAATAAATTTCTTTTTTTATTCGAAGACAGCTGTACAACATCCTGAGATTTCCCAACTTGGATACATTTTTTTTATTGATGTAATTCACAATTGCGATGATTATTTAACCAATTCGATTACGATGAATCAAAACTCAGAAAGCGTTTCAAATATTCAACACCACAAATCGGTTGCACTCGATTTTAAATTATTCTACTAAACGAATTGATCGATCGTAAAACCTAAAACTATACTATCATTTATTATTAGGAAAAAATTGATAAAAATTCACACCATTATGATTATAATTTGCATAAATAATTAGTCAGAGATTTTGTAGATTACAAATTGCATAACATTAGTTCACGATCAAATAACTATTGCATTCTCGTTATTCTAACCGCATTCAGATTAGCATAATACATTAAGCTTTGACTGTTGAGAGGAAATTGAAATCTAATAAATGTGTATCGCAAATATAGACAATATCAATATCAAACTAATCTATGATTATAATTTTATTTATGTACGGAACTGTACTACAAATAGTCAAATTTGTAAATAATTAATGGCAATTATTTCAATTTCCGTGAAAATGTAATAAGTTTGTGTAAAATGTGTTGTTAATGTTTATAGAGAAAAAACAGTTTAATATTTGTAATGTAATCTAAAAACTAATAACACTACACCAACACTCATATTTCAAATTAATTAAAATTAATTGTTTCTATTAGACGAGGAAGAAAGTGAGCCGTTTCCTCCCTTGAGAACCAAACTTTAGATGTATAGTTGATTTATCTACAAACTAAATTGATGACTAGTGAAAAACTAAATCCATATAAACCGTTTACTCTGCACTCTCCCAAGTTATAAAAGCAATCATATTTACAGTTATTTCAGTCACAAATAAAAGAAATTACAAAACTTCACTTTTCACCTTTTCACACCCACTATAACAATCAAATAACTGACCTACACTTTTTGCAACATGTGAGAAAAGTTATTTTCCGTTGATCGTTAAAAAAAAACTTTGTGAAAATGAGGTGTTTTCAACACTAGGCGCATGCGTACAACAAAAAAATCCAAGAGTGATTACAAGACGCAACGAAAGTAAAACAATGTAAAATTATCAAATTAATTTAAAATTTTAATGTGAAATACCACCATTTTGTCCGAAATTAAACTAAAATGACAAAATACTGTCTAGAATTATTTAGAAAATAAGCAACCAAATATACTTTTTATTTTTCCAATGACGAGAGAAGGCACTAGGTATGTTTTAATTTTTTTATTTTTTTTAATTAACTAAAAGTACGATCAAGGAAAAAGTTTTTTAATCAACTTGTTTGTTAATTCGCGCTTAATAAATCTATAGTACTTTATTAAGCACACTCACTTCGCTCATTAACATTAGGAGGCATAGGCAACCGTTTCATAATCCATAATTAGGAAACGCAGGCGACTGTCTTCATAAAAATTAAGAGGTACAGATCACAGTCTTCATAAAAAAAATTCTAATCACAATTACTTCATAAGAATTATAAACGGAACGACAGTCTTCAAGCGACACTCTTCACATAAAAATTAAGAAACTCAAGCAAGAGTCTTCATAAAAATTAGGAATTGCAGGCGACAGCCTTCATAAAATTTAGGCAATCTCAAGCGACCGTTTTCATAATAATTAGAAAACGCAGGTGCCAGTCGTTATAAAAATTAGGAAGCACAAGCGACAGTCTTTATAAAATTCATTCAAACAATTAAGAAACGCAAGCGGCAGTCAGTTTTCATAAAAGTTAGGGTAACTCAGGCGACAGTCTATATGAAAATTAGAAAGCGCAAGCGAGTCTTCACTAACATAGAGAAATGCAGGCGACACTCTTCCTAAAAATTAGAAAATTCAAGCGACAGTCTTCATAATAATTAGGAAATGCAAGCGACAGTCTTCATATAAATAAGGAAATGCAAGCGACTCTCATAAAAATTAGGAATCTCAGAGAAAGGACTTTATAACAATTAGGAGACTCACGCGATAGTCTTCATAAAACTGAGAGCAACTCAGGCAACGGTCTTCATAAAAATTGGGAAGCGCAGGTAACAATTTTCATAAAAGTCATCCATAATAATTAAGCAACGCAGGCGGCAGTTTTCACAAAAATTAGAAAAACTCAAGTGACGGTTTTCATAATAATTAGGAAACGCAGGAGACAGTCTTCCTAAAAATTACGAAACTCAAGCGACAGTTTTCATAAAAGTTAGGGTAACTTAGGCGACAGTCTATATAAAAAAGATGAAGAAAACTCAGGCGACTATCTTCATAAAAATTGGGAAGTGCAGGCGACAGTCTTCATAAAAGTAATTCGTTAATAATAATTAAGAAACGCATGCGACAGTCTTCACAAACATAGAGAAATGCAAGCGACACTTCATAAAAATTAGGAAACTCAGGCGACTGTCTTCATAAAAATTAGGAAGCCCAAGCGACAGTCTTCACAAACATAGAGAAATGCAAGCGATACTCTTTATAAAAATTAGGAAACTCAGGCGACTGTTTTCATAAAAATTAGGAAGCGCAGGTGATAGTCTTCATAAAAATCATTCCTAAATAATAATTAAGAAACGCAGGCGACAGTCTCATAAAAGTTTAGAAACTCAAGCGATGGTCTTCATAAAAATTAGGAAGCACAGACGACAGTTTTCATAAAAATCATTCATAATAATAATAATTAAAAAACGCAGGCGGCGGCGGCGGTCTTCACAAACATAGAGAAATGCAAATGAGACTCTTCCTAAAAATTAGAAAAATCAACGGTCTTCATAAAAATTGGAAAAACTCAAGTGATTGTTTTCGTAATAATAATTAGGAAATGCAGGTGCCAGTCTTCATAAAAATTAGGAAGCACAAGGGATAGTCTTCGTAAAAGTCATTCATAACACTTAGGAAACGCAAGCAGCAGTCAGTTTTCATAAAAATAAGGAAGGCGATAGTCTTCATAAAAGAGTAACTCAAGCGACGGTCTTGATAAAAATTAGGAAGCGCAAGCGAGAGTTTTCATAAAAATTGGTAGGCGCAAGCAACAGTCTTGGTAAAAATATTTTTAGAGTTTTTTAGTGTTGAATACTGTAAGATTTCGTTTAACGCAGTTTTTTAGACAGTTTAAAAAATTTCCTACACTATTCGGTACTAATAGACTCTAAAAAAGCATAGATTTAACCCCCACTAACAAAAATTTTTACTGTGTATAGTGCGATTCACATAACAGTAGGAATCTGACAAATAGTCATGCGAATTATCTTTTGAGTACATTTACATTTCGTAACTCTCGTAATTTTATATAAATCACATTGTACATTAAAAAAATTTGCAAAATATGTACAAATGTCCAAAATATTCTGGTGGAATATGTACCACTAATACAAGTAGAATGATGAACAGTTCTAAAAATTATGATTGGTCAAAAAACTTGTAGATTCGCAAACAATACAACTTATACAACAAAGCGTCAAATAATTAAGTGAGTTAAAAGCACAACATGTTAGTGATTGACGCCACTTAACTGTGGCCCACATACACATTAACATTCTGAACTGTTTCATTTTAACTACACAAAAAAAATTGTTGTCCAAAAACAAGTTAAACCATCAAAAGTAAAACCCAAACTTCCAGAAACACAGCTGTTTAATTTAAAATCTTTCAGTTAATTTCTTCTGATTCACCCTGTATACAGAAACAATTCCCGCTCGCACCGTAGATTTATTTAGATTTTTTTTGTCGCTTATCTGCAGTGCTTTGAAAGTGTGGCCGTCAGCAATGGTAATATTTTAACTAAATTGGAGAAACATGCGACGTTTTGAAAGCGAAAGCTACGACGTTGTGATGCATGAGGTCTTTATTTAACTATGTGTATGTAATTTTGAAAGGGTATTATTTGCGTGAACTTGGTTATTTTTAAGCATATAACTCGACCCCCGCTTTTCGTGTTTCTAAGAGGGGTTGTAATGCATTTTATAAAAGTCACTTTATAAGTGCTGCTTTTCAAAACAAAGTCTCTGAAAGGAGTTGTATGCGGTGATATGAATTTCAATTGAATGTTAATGTTCATTTTGTTGCTTTTTATGCACTTTAATTAAATAAATTGCAGACGATTCTACAGCGGCAAGAGAGACGCTTTTCAACTAAATGAAACTAGAAAATATCGCCAGGTATTGTAAACAAAAAAAGACTAATTTTTAGGTGCATCTGATTTGTTCAACGCTCTTTTACTGTGATCTGAAATGACCTAACCTAGTAAATATGTCTTTACGAGCTATTTTAGAGGTCCACATTTACATTTTATGAACTCAACATCAGCATCGACGTGAAAGCAGTACCTTTTTATAAATGTAGCTCAAAATTGGCTCTTTATTAAAGCCTCTTGAAGTCTTTATCCTTCTTCTAGTTGTTATTTTTCTGTAGTTTGAATAAATAATTTCAACTCTTATTTTACATATCGGTTTTTCTGGCACACCGAAGTATTTTAGTTGTTAAAAAGGTCACAAACACCCCGATAATTACAATCAAGCTGCATATACACAAAATTGAAAAACCTCATCAAGAGCCGATTGTAAGCCCTTTTAACGATCGTAGCTCGCCTAGACTTGATTGTTTATAGCAAAAAAATCACGTCGCAATTACTCCGCTTTTCAATCCGGTCATTTTTCCAAACGACCGAACAATAGTTTGTGTTATTTCGTCGAGTCAGCATTTCGTATGCAAAAATCTCACCAGTTTTATTCACTTACAAGAAACAAAAACAGGAAAAGAAAAACTAAAACTGTATATATGAAAGCGTCCATCTAGACTTCCTTTCTAGGGTGAAAATCGCTCCCCCTAAACACTAAAACGACGCCCAATGATAACGTCAATTGTACACAACGAAAACTTTACGACCGAAGAAAAGAAATAGTGTAGTGTTAGGAGATACAATTGGGATGATTGTATAACTAAAGAAATTAATTGGGTTTTTAAACTTGTGGATGATCTGATATTGATTGAAATGTTATTTGAGGGGGAGACAACGAATATCGAAACTGACTTCCCGCATGTCAAATAACCACAATTTAGTTACCGACTGTGGTAACAATGGAGGGTCTGTCTCTTGCATATTCATCCAAAAAGATAATATCTAGTTTTTGACGTGACCGTATTTGTTTTTCTTTGCAGATTTTACCGATAATAATGAATGTTTTAGTAAACCACGAATCAATAAAACATGCTCCAGCATTTTAGAATTTTAATAAGCAAAAAATACGGTTTATTGTTTGCCCAGATTTGTTGCTCATTTTCCTTATTTTTACATTAAAACAATAAAATACGTACTTATATTGATGTTATATGTTAGTTTCAGAACAATATTACTAGTAGTGCAATAAAACTTTGAACTTTTATCATTAAAATTGCATAAGTTATCGTTTGCAGAGAAACCAGAAGGGTTGTTTCTTTAAATTATTCACAAATTAGTCTTGTATACTTAGTTTTAATAAATTAGAATGGTGGTACATAGAAGGGTTATTTAGATTTTTAAATAACAAATGCAGAACTTGCTATTGTACTTTTTTGTATACAGGGTGAATATAAAGTAGCGGAAAAGCTCTTTTAGATTAGGACATGGCAAAATTAATTTTAAAAATTGCGTACAACTTTCAAAATTATCTTTAGATTTTAGAGAACACTTTAGAGTGTTCAATTGTTATTAAATTTTTAACAAACTACCCACCCAACTTGACTCTATAACCACTGATCAGCAATATTTGCCAAAATGTCAAAATATTTTTTTTTATTTGTTTAAAAAGTTTTCCGGGACTCTATTAACAGTATCTACACTAAAGGTCTTTTCAGTGACTGAGGTGCCGAGCAATAAACTGTTTACAATAACCGTTTAATTTTAAATTTGCAAAACGTCTTAATAAAGATCAATGGCTTGATTCTCCATTCTTGTCACACATGCGGTAGAAAACCTGAACAAATATTCAGTCCCGAATGCCGCTCTCTGCGTTTGGTGAATATTATAATTTTATTGGTTGGAACCTCAGAGTCAGTGAAATCCTCTATAAAGAGCTTTGTAATTGAGCAACGATATTAGAGAATTTTGACTCAAGCTATAAATCTGGCAAAAAAGTTGTTTATAACAGAGATTGTTTGTAATAAAATGAAACCACTCACTCTCACAGCCAACCGCGTGCTTACGTTATAGCTATGGGTGTGGGCCTATGTTAAACAAAGAGATTAAGAGAGAGAAACATTGTCAAATACGTCAGCGGTGAAACAAAAAAAAAATAATAATAATTAAAATAGTTTCAAAACTAATGTCATATAACATTAAATTCTTAACACTTGTGTTAAAATAAAATAATAATAAAATAACAAAAAAGTTATTGAAACATGTCTAAAAACAATTAAGTTAAAAATCTGTGCAGCTTTAGCTTTGTTTTAAAACGCTGCGCAAACGACCAAAGCTACGAACAATGTTAAAAAAAAGTTGTGACAAATTAATTTTTTATTAAAGCTTTATTTCTTTTTGAGTTGAACAACCCTTATACTCCAATAACAAATAATGAGCTAATTTCAAGTTGAGATAATACCGGTAGTATCTTAGTTTTTATGGAAAATTAATGAAATTCAGAACTGTGATTGGTTGTTTTTGTAGTATCTCAACTTGAAAATAGCCCATAAATGTTTACTTGATTAGCAAATTATTTTTCCAGGAGAAAAAAATATTTTTAAAATGATGTAGTGGGTGGAACTGCACTAAATTAAAAAAAAGCTAGGTATCATATGTAACACACATCAAGGGGCATAAATTAAAATGACAAATAACCAAAATTTTTGTCGCATTTACAAATTCAGCTACGAATGTAATCACAAAGACGGTCAAGGTCTTTCTAATTGCAAATCATCTTCTTCGTTTCATATCATGAATTTATACACATTTCTTGTAAATGTGGTTTATGATTACGTTCCAGGAAAATTAAATTTATCACGAGTAGAGTTCGCAATCTTAAATAGTTTTAAAAATAGTCACAACAACGTGATGTAAAATTGTTCAAAAATTACGAATCCCTGACTAATTTTTATAATATGTCTAGTACTTCTCAACTTCTCTAATTTTATTATAAGATCAACTATTCACCTTTTTAATTATTTATTTCTTCTATAAACATTAGACATGTTAAAATTATATTTCAAACATTTGTCTTAAATTAAAAAATTCTAGAAATTCCGAATTTCAGAACCTTTGTCCCAAGACTTTCGTTTTCCTGAATGACTCTTCATTCAATAGAACTGTGTGGGAGAGATTGTTAGTAACTCTTAATTCTCCTAGTAGCTATAAACCCGACTGTGACAAAATTTTTGTAACCGCTGTGGTGTATGTGCATTTTTATCGCGTTTTTCATGTGACAACATGTGGTACCCCATTTTAATCAGAGCCCTTATACACGTATATCTTCATAAACCCTTCTTCTTGCCTTATCTTCATTTTACAGCTGCAAATTAGTTTTTTCTATTAGAACCTGATCAGAATTTCTAAAGCTCACACATACTGGGACTGTGTCGCAAAGTCTTAGATATTTGTCAAGCTATTAAAGTCCATTTAAGTCACAATGATTGGAGATTGAAATTGTGTAGTGCTGAGGTTCGTAAAGTTTGTAGGAAGGAGTGACCCCACATTACAAGAACTAGTAAAACTAAATTCTTAACCGGATTATATCGCATTGATTATATTGTCGTTTGAGCCCTTTAGTTACAGTTTATCTTATTTTTATATAAAATACTTGCATTTGGTTTTATTGTTCATTATTTGAATATAATTCAAAACTTAATACACGAGTGTATTTAAGCCTTGATGTTTACAATTGAAATCCTTTTTTTTATCGTCACATGATTACTTTGTTCATTTTATTTTTAAATATACGTTTTTACAAATATTTTGTATTTAATTCCGATACCTACACTCCACACACAGGCTCAAATAAACTGGTTTTCAGGTTTAAGCTTGTTAATCCATGCCGACGTTTTCTTTCGTATATTTTTAGAGATTTTTGGGACTTTGAACGACTTTCACGACTAAACCATAGACTAATTAATAAAATATTGCACACTTTTACGACTTTTATTATTTGAAAAATTAAAGTTAAATTAATTATGCAGATTTATGTATCATAATAAGTCAGTAATTTCCGGGTGCTGAAGAAACCCAGTTGTAAAATAAATTTTAATAATTTAGATAGTAGTGGTAGTAGAAAAAACAAGTAAAAAGCATATGTATGTAGTAAAAAAATTGGTCGAAATAAAAGAATAACATTCCTAGCATCACGCATACATTTACGTCTCGAGAAGATTCAGTGATAGAGGTGGCAAATGAAGCGGAACATATGAAATGAAATGGGCGAGATAAAAAGGAATTGACGTGAAATATACGGAGAAGATGTAGTTATGCGAACAAACACCTCCTAAGAGACCGACGAAGCTAGGATACAAACCGGCTAAACAAAAGTCCACAAGGGAGTTACACAATATGGGTCGAGAGGGTGGTTCATTTTAAATTTGCCACTCTGAAAATTTTATTTCATTATTAATTACAAATAAAACATGTTAACATCGATGTTCTCATTAAACTAATTGAAACATATTTAAAATTAACAGTCTGTGACTGTTCTCAACTAATTTCGTAAATTATTCGACCTGAAAAGGACTAAGCTGTGGCGTTAATTTTCATTGGATGGAATTTTTCAACGGCTTCGTAGGGATTTAGAACAAAATGTGCTTCTAGTGGTTAATAATATATACTTTTTTCTCGTGTAATTTTTTTACATAAAGACTCCACTGAAAATGCTGCTGATTGAGACGGCAATGTAACATTTATTATTCAAAATCATTCAAAATATTTTGAGACAAAAAAAATGTCGAATCTAACCCATTCACTAAAATAAAAATTAAGAAAGACAATCAAAAAGTTACCCACTTGCTATTTTAAGGCATTCCACACTCGTATAATCCGCAACTATTTTTTTTTTTGTGTAAAAAGCGTAAAACACGTGCCTAGACATTATCCAAACAGCCGTATTAATCCACATCGATAAATTTAAAATGTTTACTGAGCATTTCTACCAAGCCAGAAAATATGTACAACGCCGGAAGTAATGAATTTCAATAAACCAAGCACTACCATGAAAAATAAAGTTCCGACAGTTATTTGAAGCATTTTTCAAATTTAACTTCAGTGTAAACTAGACGAAAACAAGAAAAAATTTCAAGCTCAGCTTTCGTCCGTTTAGATTTTCAAAGGTACTCAGAGTACCTATTTAGTTATTCGTTAATTAAGTTAATTAGACTATTCGCTCGATCAAGACCCAACTAATGTAATTAAAGCACCAATCATCGCGCTTCCACTATCAGCAGGTTCTTCTTTTGTCTACTCGAAAATCGATTAATGTTGGAGTAAACAAGGTATGTGCTAAATTAACTCTTTTAAAAGGTGTACGAAAAGAATAATGAAAATTACAACGTCAAATAATATAAATTTATTTTGCCATTTCGGGGAATTAATGTCGTCGTATCTCTTGGGTGTCTTTAAAACGTAGAGAAGTGATGGAGATTTCATAAATGTCGTGTAATAACATTCATTTAGGAAGAACACTGCTTGAATGTCGAACAGATTCGTTGTTTAAATTTTAGTTTTTTATACATTACACTTAATTAAAAGTTTGGATGGCGAAAGCTGCTTTGGATACTGCTTGTTTACGAGAGGAAAAAATCGGAAGAAAAAATGCAATGTCGGGATTTGAATTTTATTTAATACATTGTGTAAACAGGGTTGAGGCGAACTGAGAAAAAATCGTATGAAAATTTATGGAAGATTAAAATTTATATTAAGTAGATACGAGAAGAGAGCCATATCAATTTTAATAAGGGTAATTTTTCACTTTTCAAACTTACATTATTATTAATTTTTCATAAACACATTTGTGATTAACAATATTATTCACAGGTATTTTAGCTGAGGCAAGACCCCTATGGCAGCTCAGTAAGTTGGAAAACTAGATCTGGATGGCACAGGTAAAAAAAGACAGACTTCCAAAAAACAATACATGTAATAAACAAAATAATTAAAAATTACAGAACTATAGAATTAGGTTTGCTAAAATCATAGTTATAGTAGAAATACGTAACTCTGTACAGATTGCTACAATAGAGTTTAATAGTTAAAAGTTATGTTTGAACAAAGCTGAATAAATATTACCATTTTAACATCAAATCAAATAACCACTTAACTATAGAAACTTCTTCTGAAGACCTTCGAGAACGAAAAGAATCGAACACTCGTAAAGATTCACCAGAACTTAAGATCAATAACAGGAATAAACAAAAGACTAAGCGGTTCTTTCCGACTCAATATCTCAGTTTTTCTTAAACAAAAATCGAGAGTGGATTACCCGGCAAAAAAGTCCCTAATAAGAATGTTAGGTAAATAGGAAAAACGCGTAAGTTAATTATTTCACCTTTCCTTTAAAAAAAGAAGCTAATATGACATAGTTTTCCCGGGAATCTTGTGATTCAAAAAAAGCTCTATCAGAGTTGTTCTCTAAATTCTTCTAAATAAAAATCCAAATTTATAAATACTTGGATAATGTCTGCATTTCCATGTATTTCGTCACGATCTAACCAGTGACGATTTCCCCCATATAATGGGTCACAATCCCCTAAATAGAGCTAAATTCCCCCAGAACACACTTCATTTTAAAAAGGACTACAATCACAAAGAAAAAAGTAAAAATATAGTTTTTTTAACATACAATTTTTAATTTATTTTAGATAAACAGATAACAAATCACTTTTTAAATGTGATAAATGTGAATTACACCGTGATCAAGAAATACTAATAAAGTTGGCAACAAAAAAAATAACAGTTTCACATTTTTTGGTAATTTAGTAGTATGTAGTACAAAAATACCCTAAAAACTCCCCTACAAAACTTTTCCCCCTAAATATTCCCCTCTTCTTCATAAAATACCCTAAATTTAGGAGAAAATCCCACAAGTTGGTAACATTGGATCTAACCCCAACAGTGGAGTGAGTTTCTCTAGTACTAAAAAGTCACTAAAAGAAAAAAATTAATGTTAAGGCTGCTCACAACTCAACGCGATGACACACAAGAAATAAAAGTGTTAAGATACTGAGACAATGCGTCCAGAATTCTCCAAGAAATCGTACGAACAAACAGATACTTCACCAAAAACGAATATCCAATAAACGGTGCGTCGAATTAAAAATAATGGCTTGATAACTGCTCAGACACTAAATAATGCACGTTTGCGACACAATGTCTTTGACCGTTTCTTGTAACTAATATTATTACAAAAATTACGTTACTGTATAGAAATAAATAGATAGAACCAATGAAAAAACACCGAAAAGTCAGAGCTAGAACAAAAACAAGTAGTTGATACGTATAGTTCTATAATCGTGAGAAAACATCTTAAAATAAAAACAAGCCTCTAGAAAACTACCAACGTCGAGAGTTTGTAAAATAAATTACAAAAAATGTGATCAAAAACATAAATCTATGTAAATACAAAAATATGGCACATCTAAAATTTAACAGAATTGAAAAATCAAGTGTCGCTCAACGCATTTTTGGTAAAGAACTTAGAATAGACAAATTAACACAAATATTTTAAAACCGTTAATAATTGTAAACTGACATTTTCAAGAGTCTAGAAATAAACGTGATATAATAAATTCCGACAACAGACATCTTGTTTTTTCATTGGTTTATTTAAGCCACTAGTTGTGGCCCTGTTTGTTACGTGGCAAAGACATGGTGACCAAATTTAAATCTCTTTGACAGCTTTGACTATATAAAATAAAATACATTTGTTTTATTTCTTAGAACATTTTCCAAATTTGGCATAATATCACTGCCACGTGTCCCGATGAGATTATCAAAACACTCAAAAAATCGTTCTATAAATAAATAATAGTGTTACATTCAGAATAAGTTGACAGATAAGTTAAAGTGGTGTAAGGAATGCTAAAAGGGAAAAAAATTGCATTTTAAGTCACTTTTGGAATGAATGAGACAGTTCAAATTCTACTGTATAATAAAAATAATATCCTTGTAACTGACCAGACGGTTTGTAAACAACTTCAAAAAGCTCGACTCAATGCTAAATTGTAGATGTAGCAGCCTCAACATGAATGCTACATTATCTATAAAATATTGACGGAAGTAGGTTATACCAAAACGGCAAGAATGAGCCACAGTCTTGTTCAATGTGATCAGATTTATGTAATCAAATAATAATCATTACGTAAATACACATTTTTATATAATAAATATTAGAAAAAAAATATTTAGAATGAAAAAAGGTACATAAAATAACAAAAACTCATGCTTAAAACTTTATTTTTCTACATCTTATCACTTCTCGGTACAAACCAATAATTGTTTATAACACAAGCTGTTACTTGTTGTAGGTAATGAAGTCCCATGTAGTCATTTAGTATGACACGACGCCATCAACGTTCGATATCAGCACTGTGATGCCCGTTATGAAGATATATAGGATTTTCATCGAGCACACCGGAAGCCATTTAGAAACGCCGCTTTCAGAAAAGTGTGCCTCTTGTTTTCAACATCTAAATCGTATTTCGATATAGAAAATTCCCTTTTTCAGATCAAACTCAAGTAACTTCTTATCGAACGAAAGAGACTCAACGGAATACAAAAACCGATTTGTCTTCAACTAAAATTAGAAAAAATTGTAATTGTGCTAACCCAGCGCATCTACCATTACTAAAATTTTCACAATCATAATTTTTTTTAAGCAATTATCGGCCACAAAATAAGTTATCGATGACTAACAATATAATATTCAAAATACAAAAACCGATTTGTCTTCAACAAAATTTATTTAAAAAATTGTAATTATCCTAGCCCGGCGCATCCACCATTTATTAAAAGTTTCACAATCATAAATTTTTTAAATTTAGTACTTCATTATAAATAACATCCAGCCCTTATCGGCCACAAAACAAATTATCGATGCCTAACCCGGCGCATCCACCATAATTCCAATGTATCATTAACGAACCGACCAATAAAAATTGTTACGTATCTACAACCTAAACAGAATTGATCGACGCAAAATTTATGAGCCAGAAACCTCCGTATTATTTATGCGAATCAAAAAAATATATACATTTCGGGAAAAAATCATCGGCTCACAGCTGTGTTAACTTTGCAGACACATAAAAAATACACAAAGAAAAAAATTTTAATATTTACCTTTTGGAAATGTCAGCGGTTTACTGATGGTTCTGAAGGGCAAATTATCTGAAACAAAAATAACAAATAAATTACTCGAACAAAGGTAAACTTCCTTGATTTAATCATATTTTCCTGAAGTTGTCTTGTTAAACTTAGATTTAAAATGACTTGAATACACGATACAAAACAAAAGTGCATCGAATATTCACTGATGGAAAAAATAGAAAGGTAGACGACGACAAAGTGCATCGTAGCATATGTAATTCAAACTTGCTTTCTTCTTTTTATTGAAGATATTTCAGGAAAAATATTCAGCGAGTGAGTGCTCACAGCACAATGCATATTTGTAGATCTTTTCAGAGACTGAAATCGGCTTAAATTTATACAAAATGTGTGTTTATAACAGAGACCTACATATGATAAATAAAGTATTGTACTATATTATTACATTAATAACTCTCCTCGAATAATACCAAAAAATGGTAAAAAATATTCAAAAAATATGTGGGCTAACAAATGTGTTTACATTTCCAACAACTGAGATACACAGTGTTCATCAAAAATATTATTAAGAAAATCCTTTTAGCAGTAATGTCATTTACTAAAAGCAAGTTCTGTCGAATTCTTACTAAAAGCTGACCACCTTGATTGATATAAAATAAGATGCCCTAGATTGAAATAGTTCGACTTCGCAAAAGACAGTGATTATCATAAACAGATCTTCGGCGAATATTTAAGACGATAGATGTGCATTATTGAGTTGCTGTAACTTACTTATTATTAATTATTTGTTTGAAAATTCAACTCTTTAAGCGTAAAAAACCCGAATTGAGTTCACGTGACACTGGTGTCAAAGGTGAGGTTTAAATTAGGCCTGATTGTCGAAAATCACACCCGAAGAATTGAGTGACCGATTCCGTTACTCTTTGAGCAGCGTTTACAAGAACAAAAAACGTCGGTTGAAAGACAATTAAACATTCACTCACAAATTAAACATTAAAAAAAAGAGACAACAAATAAGAGAAATTAGGAAGCAATGTTTGGACAAGAAAAAACAGTTCGAGAAAAGTAAATAAAGATCTTAAAAGAGCAGAAGAAAAGTCTTAAATACCCTGAAAAATGGCACTTGAAAGAAAAAGAGAAATTTGTAGAAAAAGAAGAACAAAATGCAGTTCTAGAAAAAAAATAAAAGACGTCCGTTGGAAGCAAGAAAAATTAATTAACAAATGTGAAAAAAATAGTAAAAAAAGCAAAAAAACTATAATAAGTGAAAGACGTCGGGTAGAAGAAAAAAGCAAAAGAAGCTTCTAGAAGAACAAAAAAATCTAGAACAATGTGAGAATCAAAATCAAAACAAAATTCTAGACTTCAAAAGACATCAAGTTAAAAAATAAATTAAAAAGTTCAAAAAAAAATACAATAAGAAAATCTAAAAAAAGATTCCAAAAAACCTGAAAAAAATTGACAAAAAAAAGATTGTAAAAGTACTTAAAAAACGACGTTTAAAAGCAAAGTAAGAATTTGACAAAAAACCAAAGATGATTCTATCAGAACAAAAAAAAGCTTCTAAAAGAATGTGAGAAAATTAATTGCTAAAAAAGGAAGTACAAAAGACAACTAGAATAAGTTAAAATGTCGAATAAAACAAACAATGCTTCTGTAGAAAAAAAATCTAGAACAAGGTAGAAGACAAAAAAAATTTAAAAATCAAAAGACATCAATTTTTAAAAAAAACTTCTGAAAACATAAACAAATCTAGAACATTAAAAAATAACAAAAGATGCAAAAATCGTAAAATAATTTGAAAAATTATGCATGAAAGAAGAAAAAAGAATATGACAGAAAAAAAAGCAAAAAAAATTCTATAAAAATAAAAAAAATTAAGAAAGCTTCTAGAAGAATAAAAAATCTAGAACGTGGGAAACAATTCTCTGTGAAAAAAAAATCCTAGAAGTCAAAAAACATCAGATTAAAAAAAAATTAAGAAAGTTCAGAAAAAACAAAAAAATCTATCACAACAAGATTCTAATAAACGTAAAAAAAAAGCAAAAAAGCCAAAGAAAGATTATAACAGTAGTTGTAAAACGACGTCTAAAAGGGAAAAAAATTGAGAAAAAAAAAGCAAAAAAAAATTCTATTAGAACAAAAGAAGCTTCTAAAAAAGTGTGAAAACATTGGTGGAAGAAAAGCACTACCTATAATAAGTTAAAAGAGATCGATTATAACAAAAAAAAACTTCTAGAAAAACAAAAAAATCTAGAAGAATGTGAGAAACTATGCTTGATAGAAAAAAGTAAAAAAATCTAGATATCAAAAAACATCAGGTTAAAAATATGAAAAAAAATCTGAGAAAACAAACTTAACCGAAAAACCGAAGAAAGATTTTACAAAAACTTAAGAAACGACACTTAAAAAAAATGACTAAAAAAATTTGATCATTCCAGGCCCATTTTCCAATAAACCTACTCTGTTACGACTTATTGAGCAAAAAAAATTCGACGAAAACGAAAAAAATTATAAAGAAATGTGAAGAAATTGCTTAAAGAAAGAGTAAAAACAAAAATACAATAAGTTGAAAAGACTTCAAATAGAACAAAATAAAATCTAGAAAAACACAAATATTCTAGAACTATGTGAAAAACAACGTTTGTAGAAAAAAGCAACAGATAATTCTAGAAGAAATTTGAAGATGTCAACTGACAAAAAAACGGTGTTTAGAAAAAAATGAAGACTCTGAGAAACGCCGATTGGTAGAAGAAAGCAACAGATAATTCTAAAAGCAATTGGAAAAAACCCGTTGAAAAAAAAACAAAAAAATGTAGAATAACAAAAAAGTTCTCGAAAAACTTTTTTGACAAGACTTTAGAAAACATCGTATGGCGTCAAGTCACAGAAGTCTCGATCGGTTGGTGAAGACGACATTTTATGGTCGTTTGACCAAAGTGTACCAATCAAATTTAAATTGAATAGCTTTCAATTCCTTTCTCTTTTTTTCATCACACATCCAAATGCTGTGCAATTGCACAAAAAAATATTTCACACAGCTTTGTTTCAGACTCCATTTTTGTAGTCGCATTCCGATCTTTATACTTTTACACATTGTATAAAACTAGCTTCAAAGCCAAAATTCACAGCATTTATTAGTAAAAATTCCAAAAGCAACATATTCCTAATCCAATAACAGCAAAACTACATTAAAAAATTGATGCATTTGTGAGAAATGTTGATTTAGTTTCCAGACTTTGATTGCAGTAAATCCACACATCTAAATTTGCATCCAGTAATGAACGAACATGACAGAATGTAATGCATCCAAATTGAAAATGACTTTCTTGAAAGCCTGACAAGCTTCGAGAGCTAAATCGGAAATTCTCAACGAAACGACAAGATATTTAACAGATATAAATATTTCTTTAAGAGGCCAAATACATAAAGTGTCTCACTCTCTAATTCAACTCGCATATTAAGTTGTTAATTTCTCTTTTGATGTTTTTATAATTAGAATATTGTAGGTACACAATTTTTTTTCAATAATGTTATTACATTTTGTTTAACAACCTTTGATCACACGTAATGTACCAAAAACCGGAATAACAACGCCAATTTCAATAAAAATTAAAATGTAATTTGAACAATGTGAGATTAAATATCAAGGGAAAACGGAAGCTTTGGGCTTTGAGTTCCAAGAGTCGTAATATGAACAATAGAAAGACTAAGCTCCTAAATTTCACAAGCAACACTACGACGAAATTAAAATACGACGTTCTTAAGATTAAACACAAAGAGTTTCAACCCGGCGCCTCCACCATTTTTCTAAAACTATCGCCACGAAAAAACGCTGTTCAAATCTATTAAATTGACACGATTGCTGCAAGAAAAAACCAGATAAACCTCAACAAGAATGGACATAACTTTCAAGATTCCGGTGGGAGTTTATTATAGCTGTACGTAATGTTTTATGTGGCTCGAGTAGAAGAACTTCAAGGAAGTACACAGCTTTTGTTATTTGTCACGTTAAATATCGACTAGGTAAGTAAAGCTGAAACGACACGAAAGAGGATGATCTAAATTCGAGAAACGTAAGTATTGAAAAAGGAACAGAAAATCTTACAGATCAAAAAGCAAAAAAATTGTAGATTCCAGTTAGAATTTTAAAACTGCTACAAAAAGTCGTGTAACATCATCCAAAATAGTTATTTAACGAGATTATTTATCACTTATTAACATACGCGTTGATTATAATGATTTTTGGTAGATAGAAATTAATGATGACAAAAACTGTTATTTTTTAGTAACAGTTACTACCTGTTAGTGTTATTAAAATAATAGTTAAAAATAACAGTTAAAATTAGCTGTTATTTTTAAACAGTTATTTTTATTCTGTTAAAAACAGTTATTTTTAAGCTATTATTTTTAAGGATTTAAAAAAATACTAATACATATATTTAGTAACAAGTAACTGTGTTCGTGCTCGAATACGAATAGTAAAGGTTAATAATTTAAGTGTTTAATTGTTTCTTTACTTTTACTAACTTATACTACATGTATTATTAAGTATTAATGTGCGTAATTAGCTTTATACTGTAAGTCAGTAAATAGTGCTCTTTTTTTAAGAGAAGTACATATTATTGCTTAGTAACAACTAAATTTATTCTCCCTAACTCTGTAAGAACTGGTTAAGCTATTCACGTTATTATCACTAAAAAAATATTTTTTAAAGCGAAGTAACAGTCTCTTACTGTTATTTATAAATAACAGCTATAGCCCAAAAGTCCGTGGTCAAAAAGTACAAAAGTTTTCCTATCTTTCAAAATTTAATAATAGCTTGCATTGCATTCAAACTAAAAAATATTTTCAACAGCTACTCCTTCCATCTTTGCCACCACCACTAAAACAAGTAGAGCCTCAACACATTTACAAAATTTACAGAATGTTAGTAATAGAAATAATTTGTCTGTTTCTGGTGTTAACTTAAATACTTATACGATTAATAGTTTCATTGTGACTTTTCAAAAATAAAACTGTTATACTAGTGGGTGACTGTTATTGTTGTTTCAGCATTCATATAATCATACATTAATGTCCATATTAATAAACGATTTCTTTTAAAAATCATACATTAATGTTGTTATTAATAAATGACCCACCGAAAAACCTATTAAAAGCCAGCTTTGACCTGTGTTTTTAATACATTTACCTCTTCAATTGAAAATCCGCTTCACTCATTACCATTATGAAACTGGCAATAATAATTAATAAACTCAACTTTCACGATATGCAAGAACACAGGATGCATTCAATTTATTACCCTTTGATGCGCTTAAATAGAGTGAGTTGCTATTTTAAACCTTACTAATGCAACAATTATTCATTTTTAATTGTTTCAAATGAGTAAATCTTCTTTAAACATAAATCCTAGAGTTAAGCCACCCCTAGTGGAATCTAGTACTTGGCACAGAGTGATTCCAGTGTCACATATGCACGCCATTAGTGCGGCTTTCGAATTACCCAACAAACTTTACTACTCTTCCGACACCAGCTAAAGAAGTTCATAACATGCCTGTTGGAGGTAAACGACGTGCTAGGAAAACTTACGTCGTTTTATCTGAACGTTACTTGCATATTACCAACAAGAAAATTCCTACAGGTTGGGATAAAAACATTAAGCGATTTAAGATAAAGACACAGCGAGGCAAAATTTTGTTCGGTATAAAGACAGGTTGTTATTTATTATTTTTATTATTTATTATTTTTTGTTATTTTGAATCTAAGCTGTTATTGCAAAAATAACTATTAACTAGCAAGTATTATTAAAACGGTAACAAAATAAAGCCAATTAGGCATATTTATATTTAATAATATCATAGGAAAAAGCAGAGAAATAATTTAAAAAAGCACTTAAATTATAAACGATCACTATTCGTATTGGAGCATGACCACTAAAAAATATTTTTTTTTAAATAACAAGTTAAAAATAACAGTTGAAAATGGCACCTTAAAAATAACAGTTTGAACGTTAACAGTTTAAAAATAACAGTTTAAAACAGCTAAAAATAACAGTTTGAAAATAACGGCTTAAAAATAACAGCTATTTTTAGCTGTTATTTAAAAATAACAGAAACAGATAGTAACTGTCACTCTAAAACAGCTGTTTTTGCCATTATTAGTTGGGTGTAGAATGATAAGCAAGATAAGCTGTGTCAAACAGTAGTTACGTTATATCTCAAAAGCTTATTGATCCAGAAATCAAAAGTCATCACAAAATAAACAGTAAATTTAAACTTTTAGGATATCTTGAATTTAGCGTCAAAAAATTTACCTCGAAAACAAAGAATAACAAATTTTCAATGTTCGCGTTGCCCTAAAATTTAAATATTGTAAATCTCAATTTACAAAAAGACAAAATCAGTAGATTATTGCCTCCGGCTGACAATATCAAAGAAAATGTTGCTTTTGTGTTTTATTAACCTAAAAATTAATAAAATATTGTTTTATCATTTAAATTAGTAAAATATCACATCTTCTAAAACTACAAAAATTAGTAAAATTTAGCTACCGATTTTTAAAATTATAATAACAATGTCATCTTTGTTATTGATTTGAAAAGTGGTTAAAAATATTGACTAACTTCTGGGTTAGTAAAATTACTTTTCGCAACTTCAAAATTAGTAAACAGTCGCGTCCGACCACCAATAATAAAACAAAATTGCTTTTTTATTCATCTAAAAATTAGTATTTTATTCGACTAATAGCTTGATTTATTTAAGAGTGTTAAAAAATATTCAGCAAAAAAGCAAAATATTCTCAAAATGTAGACAAAACTGATTGGATTAATAGTAAAATTTTAATAGTAAAGCTTAAATCCCCCCTACCAAAAAATATTTTCTGCTTGCACTACTGTCCTCAATTTTGGTTGTGCGATTTATTATATTTTTAAGAAATAAGTACTCTCAAAAATTATAAACAGTGAAACCAAAATAGACCTTAGAAATCCATTCCTTAAATCGAGAAAAGAAAAATTATTTCAATATTAATTTAATTACCAGCTACACATTTTTTTTATTATAATACTTGTAAGAAATACTTCTTATTATTCACTCAAAAAAGTTGTCTTTAAGCTTTTTTTTCTTGACTAATATTGCGCAATTCATACACGTATAATAAATAATAATTATTAAATGGTCCAAAATAAACTACTCAAAAACTGTTTTAGTAGAGAAAAATTAAAAATTGTCCTACTCTGTATAATAAAGATTTCAAATATTTATGAATGTAAAAGTAAACTAAAGAAAAACGAAATCGAGAAAGATTGAACCTACATACAATTCTATTATTTTTATTATTAAATGTGAGATTCCTCGAGCCTGATATTAAAACACGATTAAAATTCCTCGAGAACTTCCCAACATCTGAAATACCAGCAGGATTATCGATTTTTAACTCAGCTGTGTGTTGAGGTGAACCATAAAGTGAGATAATGGCGGATTCTGGATGACTCAGATTTACACAAAAATATATGCACAAGGAAATCCCTATTAAATTACATTTAAATAGAATCATGTGAAAACATTTATTGTTCTACCTTGTTTTAATTATAATATAATAGATCAAATTACGCACGTTTTGAAGATTAAAAGAAAACGAAATTAAAATGATGTAATATTTATTAACATGAAAATTCTCTTTATTATGCATTGTAATTTACTAATTAAAATTAGTATTAGCATTTAGCATACCCATTTTAGACTGAATTATTAAATTAATTGAATTTACTCTGCGGGCAATTTTGTAAAGCACAAGTGAAATAGCGTTGAGGAAGAGCTTAAATTGTGTGGACACGCCTAGGGTTCTTCCTACTTCAGTAATTTTTTATTAGATATTAATTTAAATTAAGTAAATTTTTGTATTCAGGAAAATGTGTATACTTTGTAACCGGTAGGAGTGAACCACACCCACCATAGATCTCTCTGTTTTAGTAATAAATTAAAATTCTTTTAAAATTAAATGTTATCTACAAAATATACAGAGGGTAACTCAAATTCAGCAAGAACTGTATGTGACTCACAACCTTCTATACAGGACCCTTCGAGAACGAGTCTTGCTGTAGTTTAAAAGAGCGACGATATGAGAGCGATAATCTAGACCGATATAGAAGTGTTACTTCATTTATTAAAAATTATTGTTGAATTGTTCGTGTAAATAATTTGTGGTTCATTAAATTTTTATGTTTTTATTCGCACATAAAGAGCGATACATCTTCGTCTCTTAGAAAAAAGGTAATTCTAGAAGACCACTGGCTGAAATTGCAAAAACCTCTCTTTATGTAGACTGAATCGTTGCCCACGTGTGCCTCGATAATTACCAAATAAAATGACAATAAATTTGACACATAAACTTAAGTTGTTGAAATATTTAAACTTTTTTATGAATTGTTTCTTATTGATGTAATTTTTTCGAAACAAAATTGGTATGATGTAATTGGTTCTGTTTGGTTGAATAAGAACGCAACAGTGATTTTACTAAGTTGCTTGAAAGTGTCATTTTGTGGTTACATTGCCGACGTTGAAAGAGTATTGAAGAAACATTGTCTCACTGAATTTTAAAATAAAAATAATTTTTAATTACGTTAATTTATTTTCTTTCTTGAAAATCTGTTTTTTCTGTCCATTAGTCTAATTAAATTTTGTATTAATAACACTCCAGTCTCTAGAAATTTCGTTACAACTTTAAAATTAATTAGAGTAAAATTATCAAGACACATGTTTCGGACATCTCCATATGTAACCATCAACCATTGTAACCGTTCTATTGTGATAGAACTCATGAAATATTAGAGTTTCTGCAATTCAAGAAAATATTAATCATCGTTTTCATCACTAAATTCGTACATAATAAATGCAAAAATGCATCATATAAGTATTATAATTTCTCTATTTCGTGCAGAAAATGTAGTCTAAAAAAAGCGTTAATATATTCAGCGATAGTATAACTTGGTTAGATATATGACTTAAAAAATTAATTCGCAAACGAGGGCTGACCTTAAGGTAGGTCACACGCAATTAACACGAAAAACGTGTTAAATTCGAAAAAGGGAATCGATTACGAATAGACGCTGTTCGAAGTGAAATAAATTGTTGGATTAATTAACCACATACCGTGTTCGTTCACTGACAGATACCGTTATTTTGCAGAAAAGTCGATAGCAAATGTTGACAAACTGTTTTTGACCGGTTTACAAACGTACTAAAGTGCAAATTTTCGGCTTTTTAAAAATATAGGGTGTAACAAAATTTCATGTCTTAAATAAATAAAAGAATGCGTCAACAGTGAAGAGGCAACAATTTGACATTTTTTATTTTCAAAATACAAAACAAAAATCAACAACACTGTTGCAATAATAATGTGCTTACAAATTGTTTGTTGTCCGACCGATTGGTGGTAAAACATTGCACAATGTACCATAAGAATTACATTGTGTTAAATTTTTAAAAACTTTTTCTTGTCAAAGTGACGAAACAAATTCTACATTTAGGGCTACTTTAAATTAGTTGTGATTTTACAAATGTGCAAAGTGGACTCCACAATGTCGAATAGGAAGAGCCCAGAGAATGAGATTTCAGACGACTATTGTTGAAAATGAAATATGTTAAAATAAGCACTATAAACTCATAGCAATTCTGAAAATCTAAGTCCAGTAAAATTAGACAAAAAAAGTTGAGTTTTTGTAGAGACCTTTATTAAGACGTCTTAAACATCAAAAGTACCCTCGATTTGAACAGTGGGATTCGTTTTTTTTTGAGCTAAAATAAAGGAACAATTATCAATTTAATTTTTTAATTTTATTAAAAAAAATAGTAGTTAATAAAATTACACACAAAAAAGGTCTCTAGACTACGGAGAGAAGGTTTCTACGGCCAAAGAGGTTATTCTGTAACGCATTCTGTTAAAAGTTAAAAATTAACGGCCTCTTTATTTTTTTAACCAAAGTTATTTTCTAAAATATTACTTTAGTCGTCGAAAAAGGTTATTTCGTATTGTTTTCCATTTTTCCTTCGTGCATTTTATCAAAGCTATTCTATCAATAAGTACTAGCTATATTACCAAAATTAAATTATCAAAATCGTCACAACCGTTACAACAGATACAATTTCAAAAAAAGAAATTTAAAAAAAATTCATATTACATGTTACAAGGCAACCATGACTTTGAATTAAAGACTAATACTAATACAATAAAATGCACATTATAACATTTTAATTACTAGAGATAAAAATAAAAAGGAGTAACTATCTTATCAGAGAACCAATAATGATTGTGACCATACAAATATTTGAGAAGTCAACAAGATGTCACAGTAGAAAATTTGCGTCCCATATTTCGTTGGGATATTTAACGACAAAAACAAAAAGCAACTAAAAATAGAACTCAAATGGACTCATAACAAGTTGAGATAATACCGGTATATCTTCGTTTCCATAGAAAATTTTAAAAAATTAGGAGTTGTGATTGGTTTCATTCCGTCATTACCTAAACTGACTAAAAAATTATTCAATTCAGAAACCAGAAATTTTGGAATGTTTATTCCATAAAAAAATGAGTAATGGCCTTCTCTTGAGTGATTTGTCATCATTTTGCTTGTTTCATATTTACATAACCATTAAAAAATTATTTCAATAGATAGAAAAAAATTGAGCCTGCTGAAAAGATAAGCTTTCTCAAAATAGAACACAAAGTCACAACGTATCCCATTACCTACCTAAAATAATTAAAAAAATAATTCAATTGGGAAACCAAAAATTTTGAAATGTTTATTCCATAAAAAATGATTAATGACCTTCTCTGTAAAAAAAATGGGACTGTTAGAAAAATAAAGTCTCTGAGACCACATCTTTCAAATTAGGTAGAATACGTAGATCGATGTTTCTGTTTAAAGATTAAGAATAAAAATTCAATTTTACGTAGAATTATTGTTAAAAATTGTTGATTTTCGAATTATAAAATTTGTCTAGAGCATTTATAACGTGTGGTAGTAAAAAAAAAATTCAAAAAACCCTTATAAAATTTTTAAAGAAAAACATTCTGGCATTGTAGATTAGACGAATTTCCTTATGTCTTACCTAGCTGCTTTTTGTTATCAATTTTTAGCTTTTAACAAAAAAAAGCTTTTATTAAGTTACCATAAAATCAAAACCGAAATCAAAACTTTTTTTATTAAAAATTAAAAATTGATAACAAAAAGCAGCTGCGCAAGAGATGAGTAAAAGTGTCTAATTTTCTATGCCAAAAACAGAATTCTTTTGGTATATAGATAACAGATCTCGATGCAATATACTAAAGCCTTATTCTAACAAAACAATTATTTCAGCTTGATATTTTAAACAAATTTTTTTTGTTATTTTATAAAGACTACTAGATCAAACCTCTTCATTATTTTAGAAAAATATTTCGACTAATTTTTGACCAATTCATGAGTACCAAACCGGCTTAAGGTTCTTAATAAATATATTTCTAATAGACTAAAGAAGAAAAAACATCCTGTTTGAAATGATTAATTGTAGAAAAGCAAGTCTAGAGACTCTTAAAAAAATAACTGTACTTTCTAGAATTTTAGTTATAGGCGAGGTTATAGGCATTAAAGTGCATAATTTCCGAATTTTCAGAAAATGTCTGTAAAATTGTACTATTATCTTTTCTGAATTCTCCAATGGTTACGCTTTCATTAACTCAACTTCAGCATCGACGTCAAAATTAATGTTCACTTCAGGGCCTAAACAATTTTGAAAAATTTGCATCCTATCTTAATCGAAGCGAGTCTAGGAAAACTTCTGATTATTTCCAGCTGTTTCCTAATGTAATTTTAATTTCCTTCACATGGCATTCTTCCAAAGTGTAAATTCGGCCATTTAAATATTGTCTACATTCACCAAAGTTTAATTTTGCTTTTCTAACTCTAAGTTACCACCACACCAGCAGACTAGGCTATAAAACGTAACGGTTCATTTAATAGTTCTCGCAATTCTTCTGCAACTAAAAGACTTTGTTTTCCACCGGTTCGGCCTGCATTTAACGTTTTAAAGACTCGAGAAGTTGTCGGCAACTGCTCGTAGTAATGGTTTTCTCGCTCCCTTTTTTTTTTCTCTCCCGTTTGAAATATTTAAAAAAAGAAGAAATATCGTTTTTATTGGGTTGCGTATGGTAAAGTGATTTTGTTTTAATGCATTCATGAAATTTTACTACCGGAAATCGCCTGTTGAAAGTGATAAGGGTAGCCAAACTTGACAGTACATCGAACTGTTAGCAATTTCATTTTCTAAAATGTAGAGAGTTTTAAATTTTTATACAGTGCTTGATCAGTTTATTTTCCTCGAAGGAAATAAGCTAAAATTGCTTCAGTGCCACCTTCCAATTAATAAATTTGTTGTTTATCTACTTTAAAAATTTATTCGTTTTATTTTGTCGGTAATTCGGGGTTGAAATGCGGCAATTTGTCGCAATTTAGTTTAAACGACCGCTCCAGATTTAAAGCACGTGTCACGGTAACGTCCTATAATTATTTTATATCGACAACGTTTCAGTGGCAATCCTCTAATTAACAAAGTTTCGTGTTTTATACAAAAAACACCGTTTGTTAATTACACGAGAGCTTGTGGAAAACTATAACGTCGATGTAAAAATTCACAGAATAACGTGGTTTGAAAAATTTATTTTCCCATTAAGAAGTTTACTCAAACAGGTCATGGTTGGAATTTAATGGCTTCGGGAGAAAAAGGTGAATCAAAATTCGGGGAGGAAATGGTCGATAATATTATCAATACGGTGGCGTGTGGTGTGTTTATCAATTACTGGGAATTCGGGAGAAATGCGATACGAGAAATTGCGAAAATGTGTTGTTTTGGATTTAACAAAGTTATTTAACATCATGTTTTCTTATTTTTACTCTCGTTTTAATTAAAAAACAAGAGGTGCTTAATTAATATTAAGTATCCAATTAAGTGTGAAAAGAGTATGCGATGACAGTAAACAACAAATTAAGGTGTAAATACACATATCACACACGATTTTAACATCAAGAGTGCCTTACATAAGTACTGAATATTAGCAAAAAAATGTGTTCAGTAGAAAAATAATAAAATTTTAGGAAAAAATAGCTTGTATCACGACAAACATTGTTCGCTAGTTGTCTTTCGAAAACCTGTCCTTGAATTAGACAAAATCAAAATTTTTAGCATCTGTCGCAAAAATGGTATAGTGAAAGATTATTGAGCTAATTTCAAATTGAGATAATACCGGTAGTACCTTCGTTTCCAGGCAAAATTAAAAGAATTCAGAGTTGTGATTGTGATTGGTTGTTGCCATGAAAATGTATTAAAATTTGCTATACTACCGGTAGTATCTCAACTTGATATTAGCTCATAAGTTTGCATTTTTTTTTCCCCATCTTACTATAGTCTTTAGAACTCTTCTCTTTGGTAGATTCTTGGACTTTTTTTACATCCGGCTTTTCAAGCAACAATTTAGAAGCCAAAGACGATAATTATTCCAAACACAAATGTTTCTACAAGGTTTATTATAAACAAATAACAACTGTAACCTTTAGTTCCTAAATTCTATTAAAAATTTTAAAATATACTTTTTTAAAAGACGGAAACAAGAATTATTGTAAATTGCCTATTCCAACCACAGACTTTTTCCAATATCTTGCTCGAAAGACCATCAATTTTTAACACAATTTTACAAAAATACAAATGTATGAAGTGTCTCAAAATTCTAGGTACTCAAACCAATTTACAACACACTTTGCGAGCCCAAAACAACTAATATAAAAAAATCTCCAAATTTAAATTAAACGCTCGCGAAAAATTGTCTTTTTTGTACTAACAATAAGATATTTCTCTTCATCTGGCTCGAAGGACCATAAAATATATTCACTTTGGAGGTCAAAGTCGACAATTATTACAAAAATAAATATTTACTGCAATTTTTATTAAAGAAAAGAGCATAAACTGTCTTCTCCAGCTCCTAAATTCTATTAAAAACTTTAATACAGATAACTAAAATAGAAATTTTTGAGTGTTTGAAACAAAAATTATTGTAATTGCTCCGTATCTACCAAGACTTTTCTCAGTATCCGACTCAAAGGATTTATTCTAGATTATTAAACTAGAATAGGATTACTAATCTAGAGTTTTTCTTGGTTTTTTACTATTCTTAACTTTTTTTCCTTTAGTAGCCGTTTTGCTTATTATTGTTTTTTTTTCCAAATATTGTTTTTCAAATTCGCCTAAAATGATGTTCCTCCAAGATCTCCCAATTGACGTTTTCACGTTTTTAAATCTTCCTTTATTAGTTGTTTTAGTTGTATTTTCTTCATCTTCTCTTCCAATCGTCGATATTGTGATTTTTTTTTCTATAGGTCTAAAATCTATGAGTACAGTTCCTTGTTAATCTTCCGAGTTTTTTTATCATTAGGTCATCTTTTCCACAAAATTTTTATAGAATCTACTTTTTCAAATTCTTCTAGAATCTACTTCTGTTCTACTTTTTCCACTAGTCGTAATTCTCCTTATTGTTCTTTTCTCTCTACCATTAAATACCTTATTTACATAGCTTTCATAACTCAGGCCTGGATAGAACTTTTGTTTGTTTGTATGTACTTAAAATTTATTTTGTTGACTTAAAAGGACGTCTACAGAATTAATTTCTTTTTGAAATCAACCTATTATAAATAGGTATGACAATTTTCAACGCTTGCTCGTTTCTCTTTGGTAAAAAAACTATATAAAAGAACAAATTGTATCCTTTAAGTACCCACATGTTAAAAACTAAAAGACAGTTTATAAAATTAAAGGGCTATCCTTTAAAATAAAGGACGTTTGGCAACCCTACTGGTGAATCTCTGTTTAGATTTGTCTTTTTAATTTTATCACACCCTTTCTATAATTTCTTGCGTTTTTCAAGAGCAGTCTTTCAGTCAAAAGTCAAAAAAATTTCTTGACTTTCCTGAGTTCTGGCGCCCTGGCTAATCTTCATCAGACATTGCTTGATTAAACATTTTAACACGTCCCCTTAAGCTTAGTAAAGAAAAATCAGGAAAGAATTCAACAGTCTTCCACTCTCTTTCAAAATTTTTGTTTTACTTCTTATATTTTTACCTAATTGAACAACTATTTCTTAATCATTCAAATCAACAAAATAATCCCAAACCACAAAGAATTTTTACTTCACCTTAAATTAAAATATTTTATGTAGTTATTTATTATTTAAAAGTCCGTTAAGATAATACATTTTAAGGGTCGTAAACAAATTTTCCTCTCTTTATTGTTCAAGTATCATTGCCAACGAATAAAACCAAAAAGGACTCGTCGACAATTTATTCAATTAAAGATAAAACATACATCTAAATGCACCACCCTCTGACCTCAACCATTCATGTTTACAACATCCGACTCAGACTCGATCAAAGCACCCCAATAAAATTCTCATTTGCTATTTAAACAACAAATCAATTGCTGGGAATAGTGGTTGTGTCGTGTTCGTTTTTTTAATTAAATTTATTTATTACGCCAACGATTGTCGATTAAATTAAAACGGAGTTCAAAAACCTCAACTCACCACAAAATTCAAATCGCTTTAATTGTAAATAATAATAAAAAATGTTTAATCAATGCATTTTAATATTGTTTGAAGGTGACAGGAACTACACACGTCAGTGGCCTTTTAAATGTTTTTTTTTACTGGTAAAATGTGACAATGTTTTTCTTGGATTATCTCTTTTATGTGAGATCTAACACAAGTTATGGAAAATAACGGCTTCTCGCGTGCATTTTTCAGTTAAAAAAACACATTAGGAGTAATATATGTAAGTAAGGGTAGATATGATGGATATTGTTTATGAAATTTAATGCATTATGTATTTTGTAATTAAGTTAACTTCATATCAAGCAGTTTACTTTGTACAACCTTTTTCAAAAAATGACTAGATTGTAGAATCTTCTTGTTAGATCATCTTGGTGTGTTTAAATAAAAAATGAAACGTAAAAAAATCCACTAACACCAAACTTTTTTACTTGATACGACGCACGTTTCGACAAGAAAGTTGTCATCCTCAGGTAGGAATTAAAACTTTTAATTCAAGTAAAAATCAAGTATCAAGAAAAAAGTTTGGTGTTTTACGTTTCATTTTAGATTCTAGAATAAAACATTCTAGAACATCTGCCGTCTCTATTTTCGTGATAATAAAAAAAAATTAGGATGCACCCCGTTGTAAAAACTCTCTATTTTCCCCGTTATTGTTTCGTATGAATAGTATCAGTAAAAAATAGCGTCGGATTTATGGTCGCCTGTTCCTTTATCGTTTGATTTGTTGAAAGGACGTAACTTCGACTCCGTTTAGCTCCTCATTCAGCGAACTTTAAGAGCTTCATAAATCGAACGAATTTTGTCGTTTCCTTTGGAGTAAACTCCGATTAACCGAAAATGTAACATTTTAGCTTCTTTTTCTCTCGTGGGAATCGAACATGCAAGTAGATTAGGAATATACTCAGACAAGAATTGTCTAGACGGCAGACATCATATTTTAACTTTAAAGCCGTTGAAGGTTTTTCGCGTGGAATATTTGATGTTGTGTCGCTATATAAACAGAAAAAAAAAATTAATATACAAAGTAGACGACGAAGACGAGTTGATTTTGTTTTTATTGTGGTGGTGTGTTTGTTTTATTATTTAATTAAAGTGCTAGGATGTTGATGTTGTCGGCAAACATGTTGAAATCACGTCGACCGGAAGCTATAGTTATTTCGCTTGTCAAAAAGAAGGATGTGGTGGAACGCCCACCACATCACTCTTCGTGTTATCAGTGAAGACGTTTATCACTAATTCAAATAAATTCTAACACGGAAATTCTCGAATTGTCATTTTATTTAGATAACATTCTTATTTTCATTTTTAAATATTGTTGTATTTATAACGTAGCACACTATAATTCTTCTGACTTGTACTGAAACAAGACAAATTTAATTTCTGACTATAACCGTCAAAAACCTTTGTTTACATTTTTTGACATTTTCGTTAATTTGAAATTACCAAGCTTCTATAAACCAGAATCTAAAGATTCTAGTTCTTCAAATCGTGCATTAGGGCAATAAATAAGGCCCCAAGAACCGTAAATAAATAATATCGACTGGGTCATAATTTACATCACGTGTGAGCACTCTTTAAGTGTTATCACACTTATTGTTGCATGCTACTCTCTTATAACCACTGAGAAAAAGATATAATGTTAATTTAGAATCAGGAAAAGTGTCGTAAAATCTGGCGTATTTTTTGTGGTTAGAAGTTAAGAACGTATTAACCTAAGCTTTGCATTTTCTTTGTGGTTTTAGTGAGGACAGTGACGTGAAAGATAGAAAACCAATCGCTTTTAAGGAGCCCAGGTGTCAGAAGTAATCGATATAATGCGGCAGAATATAAATTTATGAAACACAAGGAATACTTTGAAATGCAAATTTTTTTGTCGTGAAAGTCGATCGGTTATTGATTTTGTTAGTAGAAAAAGTTTTAATAATTAATTTCTGGAAGCGTAACCTGAATTTTGTGCAATATGTTTTAATAAATATTTTGAAACAAACATTGTTGCAACAACAAGTTTGATTATAGACATAGTTTTGTATTGTTGCAGTTTATTCCAACATTTGGCTAACAATATCAAGTTTATTAACTAGAGAATTCGATTTATCATTTATGCTTTCTGTTGGTCGAACGTTTCGAGTTAATTATTGCATTTTCCATCGCTTTGAATGAAAGACAATGACAAGTTTTGTTCTGAACTAGGACAATGAGATTATTAGTGCGTATAGTGTACAAAACGGGATGGATTTTTATTTATACCTTGATTTATCATTTCACTGGATTCTTATAGGAAAATCTATTTTGTTGATAGATTGGATAAATTTTAATTTTCTCAATGAATTATTTATGTTACATTACAGACGATAAAAGAGTTTTACATTAAATGGTGCGTCTGAAAAGTTTGACGTTCGTAAAACTTGTTTTGTTCGAAATAATTCTGAAAGTTTTCTTTTCAAAAATTACCTCAAGATTTAAATGTAGCTAATTTACAGACATTATTGAAATGAAGTAAACAATTTTTTGTTCATGTTTTGTTAAAATATAACTTGTCTTTAAATAAATAAAAAAATATTTAAGACAGTTATATTACTAAATAACAACTCACTAAGTTTCTGCTTTTAATATCAGTTAGTTAAAAAAGTGAGAAACTTTACTTTGTTAATTGTTTTATTTATACAAATCTCACATAAAATATTTATTTATTTGCTGCTTGGTGCTTCTCTCCTCCGTATATTTTCTCCGATTTTTTTTAAAGCTTAACTCAAATATTCTTTTAGGTTATTTTGTAATACAGCAAATATTTTTAGGTATATTTGTAATAACTATAATTCCAATTAAGGGCTAGAAATAAAAGTGCAAAAACAAAATTTAGTTTAATTAATTGGTTTAGACATAAAAATTATTTTGTTGTAATTAACATTGCAGATTTTTTATGTCAATTGCACGTCTGGTTTAACCGGAAATTATTTTAATATAAAATTGTTACTTTGCTAATTAAAATTTTATATGAATTCAACTATTTTAATTGAACGTTTCGAACATTTTTTTGTCGAGAAATTCTTTACATTCATTTCTATAATTGAAAAACCATTAAAATTTAGCTCTAAGTAAAATATTGTAACGTGTGTTGATTAAAAAAAATCTAAGAATATTATAGTTTTGCATAACAATTTTTTAAATGTCTTCTTGATAAATAAAAAAAAAGAACAGTCTATCAATTTGCACAATTACGAAACATGTTCTATGTCTAGCGTGTTTACACGACTTCACAAAATAAAATACCATAAAAGAGTATTCACTTGGCGGCTCAGAGCCACATAAAAATATGAAAGAAAAAAAGACAGAGAAAGCATTAGATGCTTTACCTTGCAATGCGCTTTGAATTATACATTGCATAACTAGTTACAGAAAAACCATTGTCACACCAAGAATTAAATTTTTATATTTGTATTTAAAAAAAAAAAAACAAAAAAATTATTTAACGAATTTAATAAAATATGTTGAAAGTTTGAAATATACACAAGACATTAATATACAAAACATAATCGTCTACAAGTTCTTCCTTTAACATTTTGATTGACCATTTGAGCAGCCATTTCGAATAAAACCAACGCTACACAAATTTGAAACTGGCATATTTTAACAATTTTTCATTTAGTTTCATCGCTGAAGCAATTTACTGTGTCTCTCTTTCAGTCTCTCTTTTCAACATACATCACAAGCACGCGGTTGGCTCTAAGAATGAATATAGTCTTGTTATTACACGAGTCATTCGGGCAGTGCTTAGATGACAAAACACAGGAAGTCCTTAAGTCAGCACATCAGCATGATATCTAAGGTAGAAACGTATCCTTAAAAAGCCCTTTATTTGCCTTTAATTGCTTCTAGCTTCGAATGTAGGATTTTCACCCAGCTTCAAAGCACCCATGTCTATTCTAAGCATCCATATTTTCTTCTTTTGCTTTCAAGAGTCCCAAAAAATAAAGCTGTCACCAAGTTTAAACACAAAACCACACACCAGTATAGTTCAACGAAAGATATTAAGTGAGCTGTCTTTTTAAACCAGAAAACCACTCATAAAACTTAATTTATGAGGGTGCACACTTGCACATTTAATAACGACCTTGGCAGAGTTTGCTTACATCTTTTAATTGTTCCGAAAAAAGGTCGTTGACTTCTTACAAATGTGCAAAAAAAATTATGTTCTAAACTTGATTTAAAACATGGCTTATGCTGCACAAGAATAACCTGCTCGAAATCCATTACTATCTGTTTTTTAACTTAAGTATTTGATGTCACTCCTGTTTGCATTTTGGAAAAAGGTTATAGATGGCTGCAATACTCAAAACATGTAGTAATAAAAAACTTTATTATCAAATAAAAAGCTATTACAAAATATTAGTTTCAGTTAAATTTTGAAAAAAATAATAATAGATGGCGTCAAAACTCCCCGTTGTCTTCCTGTTTTCTAACTTAGGGCATAGGGGTCGCACCCTCTGCAGAGTTTTCTTCTGGAAACACTGGGCGAGAGAATTTAGAAAAATTATGAGATTGGTAATACCTGAAAAGTTAGAAAATGTAAAAGATAGTGTAATTTAAAATAATTTGGAAAGTATGTATTTTCCTTTTTTAATAATAAATGAGAAGTAACAGAATTTATTAAAGTTGTCCAAATATTTCAACACAACTTGATTTTAAGTCGTTGTAATAGACTTATGAACCGTTTTTGCAGTTTGAGACTGATCCATCAGTACTTGGACAGCCTGTATAATTTAATTATTTTAAGTTGGTATTTTATAAAATAACTAATTATTTCATGAAATTCCGAATTATTCATTCTTTACGGTAAGATATATTTCTATATAGGGTGAACCAAATGTATGGAACGGGTTGTTTTTTGGCTAAACTATAAAGAATTTTGAAAAAACAAAATATAGGCATTAAATGCCTAAGAAGATGCTACCTGAGACAATGTTTAAAAAAAATTTGTTTGCTTAAATTTTTAAGATAACTTTAGCAACATTTTTGTTTTTTAATTGTTACTGTGTTAATTGTTTTGATACTAACTTTATAAATTTTTAATAAAAAAATTAAACATTACCGAATATTATCGCTAATTTTTATCAAACCTACAAAATGTTTGGTTAATTCAAGTTATGCATGCTAAAAATCTAGTAACAGTCTTTAAAAAAGTTGCAAAAAAAATAATTTATTTAAATAATTAATGATTTATATATAATATATAATTATATATTAATATATTAATATATAATAATAATTAATGTGTTTTTTCTTAATTTTTATAATTTTGTAGTGCACATTACAAGTATGTTGTAGTACTAGGTATGAATTGGCGACAGAAAAATGTTTTTTTTGTCACCGATTTCCTATTTGCATCTGGCTTCCCATTAGAAGTCAAATTTTACGTTTTTCAACTGATTTTAATAATATAATATTGCTTTGACGTTTTAAAAAAGTTGTTTTTGGTTGAATATCCTCTTTTTAATTACAATAATTAGAAAAATATCTTTGCCTCGATTTTCCTCGTTTCTAAAGAATTCATTTCGTTGTCTCAGTTCCGATTTTCCAACATTTATTATTTAACTCTGAGTACACGATTTGATTTCTTTTGTTTTATCTCGGACACTTATCTCATCTACTTGAAGAACAAACGAAAAAAGCCGCCATTTAATTTTAAACCTCTCTTAATCCAGAAGTACGACGATAGACATTTCTCTTTTTCTTAACGAAAATAACACAAATACGAAACTGAAATAACATTTTGTGTTTGACATACCATTAGAAACCGCCGTGGTTTATTTCTAATCGGTTCAGATTCGTTGAGAGAATACTGATTAGACACGATTTCGGAGTTTGAAATGCTGGAAATTTGCCAAAATGTAAATTTCAATGGTCACACAGTGAGTAGTCTTTAAGATGGATTACTATATCTGTCGTATTTAAAAAAATGGATTTTAAAAAAGTTTAAAGACGGTGTCTGAACGGAGATAAGTGGATTATTTAAAAGAAACCAACCAAGCGAGTTTCAATAAGGGAGGATAAAAGTATTGTGTTTAATATCTTACCGACATTTTTCTGAAGAATATCTGAATAAGTAATTTCGCGTAAAATTTATCTTCTATTTTATTTAATTCGTAGGAAAAGATAAATTAGCCGAATTCATGACTAATTCTGATTGTACAGTTTGTATTAACTTGCACGCAAACTAGAATTAGGTCAAGTGTAAGTCCATTGTAAGTTAGCTGAACTATAGAGCAATTTCGAAGTAGAAATGAATTACGTACTTTTATTTTTATCGAAGTTCAAAGACATTCCTGTAGCTATGAAAAAAGAATAAAAATCAAATTTTATTAAGTAGATTTTATAATCATTCATAAAATTGAAACAATAGACTAATACAAATTAATCACAAGTTAACAGATAAATTTGAAACAGAATACTTATTAGCAAATACTTGACTTGCGTTAAAACTACTACAATAGCATCTTGTTATGTAAAATTATACATGTTTTGACTGTTGCTGTATTTATAATCAAAACAAATATGAATAAACAGAATAATAAAGCAATTACACGCCTGTTATAATTGAAAGCTACTTAAAATGTTAGACAAAACGACTTACGTCTAGAAATAAATATGAAACTAATCAGCAGCACGAATTCAATAAATTGTTTAATTTTTGTATTAAACAAGAAATATGAAAATCCAAAGATAAAGACCTAAAATCTAACGATTCATCTCTTTTTAACACATTACATAAGACATTACATTTTTTTGGGTACTGTACGGGTTCCAGGACTGCCAGTTGTCGTTCCTACACCAAAACAACTCAGGTTAACGCTACTGATCGCCTTTTCTCCATAATCTGTTGATAATATGAAAACTTTTCCAAGTTATGATATTCTATACGGTGTAATCAAATGTTGTCTGGAAATTTAACCTAGCTGAAATGTTGCTAAATATCCAAACTACTTCTTGATTCCCTTAAACAGCCACACTTCTGTGATCAATTAGTAACGAAATGTTGGCATAGTTGTCAAGTTGGACAATGATTAGTTATTTTACGCATTGTTACATCGAAAACAAAGCTAATCGACTGTATCAAGACCACGGCTACTTAATTTAATGACTTTTACTTAGTTTTTACGACTATTTTACTTTGACGAATTTTTAATTGACAAGCCCTAAATCTCTTGAAAAAAGAATATCTTATAGAAAAGTTTTTTTTGTAAGATACACTTCTATTACGAGCCTGAGCGCTGAGTTACTTCTCTTTCTTGTGTTGCACCTTATACTGAACCTTATAAATGTTTATAGTTTTTAAGAAACACTGGTATATTTTTAAGGAAGTGTCTGGGTAGCCGGCACTGTTTAATTTAATAAACTACTGCATGAATTTTTGCATATACAGTGCAAAGTTAAAAAAAATGTTAATTAAAAAAAATGGTCCTTTTCTTCTACAACCAACGCGATATCAAACTGATAGTTGTTGCTATTAGATAATTAAACGAAAACAGACGCCGACTGTCCAGTAGAACTAATTATAGAGTTGACAGGTACCGCTGCTGGTTCCCATTGAGCTATAAATTGAACACCTGTCTCGGCTGTCCAGACACTTCCTATTTTTAAATTTGGCGCCTTAAGTTATAAAAAGAAAGACAACGTGTCAACAAAACGTGACTTGAAACGTCAAAAAAAAGACAGTTCTTCTAAAACAAAATGGCTACATTATGTATCTCAAAAACTACAATTTTTTGTAGTAGATATAAGGCAAGTTTATGTTTAGCAATCTTTCAATGAAAACTATTACTAATTGGAATGAGAAAACATTTGAATTCATCCTGTGCAAAGAACAATAGAAAAGCGTCAAAGAAAGTTTTCAAATTAGTACTTCCTTCTGTCTTTTAACTTTTTCAAGATTAACGGTAAATTAGGGGTAATTTCAGTAATATTTTAATCTATTTTGTACCAAAAATAGTAAAAAGGTCACAATTAATGGAATGGGAGACATATTAATATCACTCAACTTGTTGTATATATAAAAATCATCAGAAAGTATCCCAAACTGGAAACTCTGACAATGATAATACTCTGTGTTGGTCGCTCTCTTCTTAATAACTATTCATTTTTCATTTTACTAAATGATGCGTGAGCAAATGGTGGCTATGTACATTCCACTAACGAGTACATTTAATCAACAGTCTCCCTACTCCACTTCTCTGGTTAGGATAAATGAAGAATCAACTGATCACAAACCGTAAAAAATTGTTATGTTATTATTTTTAAAAGTGAAACGATTTGAATTAAATTAAAAATTTGGCTTAACGTAAAAATATTAATAAAATTCGTTGGATTAAATGTTGCGTCTACAGATTACAGTTTTTGTTGTCTGTTCTGTATGTCTAGTTACCGCACTTTTTATATAAAATCCCACGTATAAAATTTCAAAACAATGTATGAAAACAAAACAAGCCGACCCTAAAAAGATTTTCCTATTCGCCTTTTATTATACACGCGCCCCTTTTCCAAACAAACCGAATTATTTTCATAAAAATTGAAATAAGCAAATATCTAGTTTTTGCCAAAATTGGTTATGATAATCCCGTGTCAGGAACGTCATCTTCGTTTTGTATTTACAAGAAGCAACTCACGTAATTACATCTGACGTCGTCTCAATTTAATGTAATTATTTTATGCTGATGTAAACAAATTACTGAACAAAATATTCAGTAAAGTTCATTAAAACACTTTGTCGCTACAGAATTTCTATCATTAATTAAAACAGAAAAAAAAACTCGGAATGACACTCAAAAATATGTTTTATGTTTTCGTCCAGCTATCTATTCCCGAATAGTAAAATTTTCATCATGATATGACATTTATAGTCAACACTGGCAGTAACCTGTGAATTATTACACATCGATAATGAGTACCAATGCTGTATAGGACAATTTTATCGAATGCATCGACTGTTAATTAACTCATTAAAGGTCTCTAATTATTACTCACTAAATACAATATATTATTAAAATAAACTTGTCTAGTGCCATAAAAACTTAATTAGCCAACATTTTACTGAATTTATTACCTCTCGGGAGAAAAATTCTTCAAGTTTAAAACATTTTATATCATAGTTATTAGTTACGCCATACTTGTCTCTAACGATTTTGTCGTGGCCGCCAGGCATTTACATGTTCATGATGTAGTCATTACTGCTAGTAGAGGTCAATGTTTACTTAATTAAATGTGTTTCGGTTTTGTCTGCTGTTTTCAACCGCCAGAGAACTAATATTTAATCTAGTTCTGGATTTCACAGTGAGCGGTACAGGCTCTCATTCCCAAATATCACACAAAACTAAAATTTTATTTAGAGTAACTATACAAAGCCCAAAATAACATTTTTTAACTAGCTCAAACTTTATTTTATTAATAATGAGCAGTTGTTATAATGTCAAAAAAAAATGTTATATTATTATATCAATACAGTCAGTCTTATCGCAATTCTACTGTACTATTAATTTATTTCTTTCCTAAATGTTGAAATGTATTTACTCCACACTGTCATTTATAATTAATTACTTAAGTTAGTAGTTGTTTATTTGTAAAAAATATATATAGTTACAATCTGTTTCGAATCAAAATTAGGTCCCTATTCTGAAACTTTATAATACAGTAAGTTCTCTTGATGTAAATTAGTTTGGTTACAACAAATATGTACAAACAACACCAACTATAGACTTGTGTTTGTAATTTATACGTTTATGTAAATGTACAAACCAGGCAATAGTTGCATATCCTTGGAGAAATGCACAAAGCGGAAGTTAGGCCATTTATTTCTTGTTCAATTTATAAGATGTTTCAAGGAAAATTATTAATATAGTAAATCAAGCAAAAACCACAAATCACACAAAGCCAATTTTTTTGCTCAATTATTAATTTGTAATCCTTTCACATTTTTTTGTAGTACAGTACAATCTCAATAATTTGTACCTATTGAAACACTGGGCACTGTACAAAAAAATTCGACTACTGGAAATTTAGTTATAAAGCCGGCTTCAAGTCACTGTGACGTCACAAACGTGGTCAAAGTAGTAAAACAAAGAAAACGAAGTTATTAGTAAAGAACTTTCAAAACGAATAAAAAGTAATATTTCGGTTTTAAATGTCCCAAGAATGCCAAAATTACCACAAACACTGCAAAAATTTGTGCTAACGAATTTATGTTGTTTGATAAATTTTCCCGCCAAACCTCCGTATTGATAGATTGCAGATGACAGTCATTGTAAAAAATAACAAAAAGCTACTGGACATTAAAAATGTATTATTGATAGTTTTAATTTAAAAGGTTTTATCAGCAAAACATTAAAATGCTCCTCAAAGGTTCCTAATTCCAAGTTTGCTCAATTTAATATCCCAAAATAACGAAAAATAATTCCGTTTCATTTTGAAAGTACGCAAGTTTGTGATATTTTATAGGAAAAAATAAACAAGGAATTGGTAGGATGTTTAAATTTTGACCAATGTAGACCGAAATATGTACCTATAACCTCAACCTTATCAAAAGTAGAAAGACATATCGACTTTTAAAAAAAAATGTACTTAATAATTAGCTAATTATTTGAAATCAAAAATCCTGGAAAATCTGAAATAATTTCATAAAGTTCAAAACTAAATTGGTTGTAAATTATAAAAAATCTAAAGTAAAAAGAATTTAAAAAATATATACAATAATCTCTCCAAAGTGATAAGCTCGTCAGGTTTATAATTTTATGTGAATCATCTAGTAGAAATAGCAAATCAAAAGAATTTTTAAAAAATATTATGATCTCCAAAAAAAAAAAATATCATAAAGCACATCTTTATAAAGACTAATTTTGTTGGGACATATTTTCTAGTATGTATAAATGTGACATTAGTCATTTATAGTGTTAAGTCAAGTTTTATCCGCCCCCTTCAAGCACTCCTTTCTGATTAAACAAAAACAGTAAAAAATATTGTGGGGGATTTTTTAAATAAACGATATTATTTATTTGCTCAGTTACTTCTTTCCTTTTTGGTTTAATTAATTATATATAATTTAACGTCAACGATTTTTTGTAAATTTTGATATATGTAATTGAATTATGTAAATGTAAAAAATGGTTAAAATTTTCGAAGAAATGGATTGCATATTTTTAATTCGAATTTTAACATTAAAAGACTTTTTTTTCTAATGAATTATGACGAAACCGTAAATTTCTTTTTCAAAAAAAGCTCAATATAGTTTATAGTATTTCTCATTAAGTTGCCACACGGCCATTGTTGTGGTCTGAAAATCAAAGTAAATGGTAAGAAATTCCAGGACTGATAGGACTGTAAATTATCTTCAGTTATTGAGTCTCTTATTGTGTCGGAGATTGATTGCTAATCTAACAAGCCATAAATTATGCATTTTAATCAAATTCTAACTTTTTTCAATTAAAAATTTTACCGATTGGTCTCGTTACGGATTTTTGATTAATTTATTTAAAAAACAAGAATTAAATATTTTGATAAAATAGATTTTTTTAAGTTTTATACATGAAATAAAACAATAGGGCAAAACTTTTTCTCTCTCTTAATTGTTTTTTTTTTGTTGTTGTTCGTTGACTGTGAGGGTTATTAATGCACTCCAAGCCATTCAAAAGAGTTGTTTAAACACCCCTAAACGACCTATTAATACCAACCATAAAAACCAAAATAATGACATTTATAAATTGTTATTATCATAAAAAAATTATAAAAACAGCATGTTTGAGGATTCATTCATTGGCTCTTTCTCGTATCTCTGGTGGAGTGAATTTTTTTTATTCTATATTTTTAACAATAACACCACTATCAAATAATAATGACAGCACTATGAAACTGATTAATATTAATGTCAACTGAAAAATTTGTTTGGGTGTTTTGTAGCTAGATAACAGAAAACAATCTAGATGTGTTAGTAGAGAGAGGCAAGTTGAAAAATTTTAGAATAAAGTTTTTCAAGTTTATTGTGATTCAAGCCACAGAAAAACATTGTAATCAACGCTTTTGTTAATGTGCGATTAATAATCTCAACTTCTGTTAACGCGTTCGCTTTACTCACGCGTTGAAATGTCTCGATTATTAATCGCATTCATTAACAAACATGTTGATTAAATAACTATTAGGAAGAGTTTTAAGCGGGCGGATAAAACTATTCACCCAGTATAGTACTTTATTCAAATTAACGAAATTCTACTGTATTTTTGTCTCAGAAAAATGTAATTTAATTTTTTATCAGCGCCTACTTTGCTATAAAATCCCTTATAACCTTTTAATTCCAATAGAAGATCAGATTTATCAGTTTTTATTGCTCTCTATATAGAATCAATCTACAGTAAAAAAATCCATTATTATAATATCTTTACTTAATATCCCCTGATCAAATTTTCGTTTCACTATAATCAATCTAATCTATTTCTAGCATCTTTCGATTCACAATCGTCCCAAATGGTAGTTCCAATAAATCGTAACTACTAAAATAAAGCATTACTTTTTTATACATTGCTTCTAAATATGGACAATTTTTTCCAACAAAAAAAAATGGTTGGGTAGGCTGCTGTAGTAATTGATGGATTTTATTTGAACAATATATCAAAAATCTGAAATAATTCCAAATAAACAGTATTTAGCAGACGTCTATTTAGGTAGACACCTAAATTGACAATTTTCTTGTTCACTTGTTATAAACATTTGATGAATATGTTATACAGTCGGTCCTAAAACTTTAGTCACACTATGGTGACATCATTAAATTAAAAAATCTGTGTTTAATCGTAGCAGTCTGAAATTACAATTTGGTTAATAACTGTTATTTCCAGTCAGTAATTTTGTCAATAAAAAAACTAATTATTATAACGTTTTCGTATATTATTAATAGTATAATATATAGTAAGTATATTAATATAATTATTATAACGTATAAGAAAATAAAAAGACTGAAATCTCGATGAGTTGACAACTTGATGGGTTTTAATTGAACAATAGTACACCAAAAATCTGAGATAAATCCAAATAAACAGTTTTTTAGCGCCTACCTAAATTGGTAATTTTCTTGCTCACTTGTCATAAACATTTGATAAATTTGTTATACAGTTGGTCCCAAAATTTTAGTCACACTATGGTGACATCATTAAATTAAAAAATCTCAGTGCTTAATCATAGCAGTCTAAAATTACAATTTGGTTAATAACTGTAATTTCCAGTCAGTAATTTTGTCAATGAAAAAACTGTAATTCTTATAACGAAAAAAAAGATTAAAATCTCAGTGAGTTGTCCACTTGACATTATGTTTACATGAGATTGGCACACTTTAGAAAGCACATTTTTAGTAATTTTATTTAACGAAATCGCGACCTTATCACATGCATTTCCTTTAGAATATGCAATGACTAACAAGTCAATAAACCAGTTTCAACACGTTGTAATTCTAAATCAAGCCACCTGTGCTAATGTAGTTATTGTTTTGTTTCCTCATTTGTAACTCGGATTTATTGATTTTCATTATTAAAATAGGTCTTTTCGCTTAAAAAAAATCACTTATTCATTGATAAAACCGTTATAAATGACGAATTCAAGTCATGGACCACCAACAACAAATAACACCAGAATTAAGTAGGTGTACAAGTTTCGCCTAGTGATTGAATGAATTATTCCAATTTGCGCATAAAGGAAATGTTTAGTGGTCCAATGCACCCCCTTAAAAAAAAATCCAAGCACAACAAAGGGGTGAAATTATCAATAGAGTGTCCTAAAATCTACAACTCACCACTTTCGATTCGAGGAAGCAAGAAAAGCAAAGGGAACAAGTAAACACATTCACTAAACATTGTCCTGCACAAAATAACCCCACAAACACCACAAAAACACACCCAAAACCAACTAAGCCATTCCTGAATTTACAGCTGACTGCTGCCACTGGTGTACACAGCAAACCTTTGTCTTGAATGTGAGGTGCGCATGCGTTTGTTGATTTTCTGAATATAAATTAAATGAGGCTGTTTTAGTCAAGTGATAAAATCAACACCGATTTATTGATAGGAAGGTGCTAGCGAAGAGCTAACCGGAACAGAAATGACCAGTTTGCATTTATTAAAGTTTGTTTGTTAAAATGACAGCTGTCAAACCTGTGGCGACATCTCGTGAGTTTCGTGCGCAGCCTAAAATGCGCTCTGTAGCTGAGGGTTTGAGAAGAAACTAATCTTTTAAAATGAACAGGAGTGGATTTAAGTATGATTTTTAAGGGCCCAAATATTTATTAAAGATTTCACCGTAAATAAAGGAGATTTCAGTTATTGTAACCATGATTCGAATATTTTTTCTTTGATTTTTGTTATTTAGTATTTTTTACCAGATTTAGAACCTTCAATTCTAGAATGTTTCTATTGAAAACATCTTGTAAACTATTTTTCCTTATATTTTTTCTAACTATTACCATTTTTCCCTTATTCTAGAATTTAGATATTTTTTTATGTTCTAAATGTTGTTTTCCAAGTTGTTGAAAAAAGTGTGGCGGGAAAATCAAATTTGAATATTTGACGGTATATTTATTGAGGTTTTATATCATGTAAACAGGATAAATAAAGTTATTAATCAACGAATAAATAAAAATATAACAATAATAAAACCACAGTTTGGTAATAATGGATCTACAACGATAGTGTAGAAAAATATTTGTTCATAAAAACACTTGAGGCACACATGCACAAAAATCTTAAAGCCTATCGATTATTGTACTGTCGCAAGTAATTTGACATTGTGTGCACACACCCAGGATTAACAATGCAAAGCATATTAGCAGATTATAACACTTTACTTAAAAAATATAAAATAGCATATTATAAAATTGGAAGGCGTTAGGCGATATTTAAATTGTACTCAGATACCTTCATAGGCAGCATCAATTGGTGGACTTGCACTTCCATTTAAAAACTCTTCTAATTCGTCACGGCGTGATGACGTCTCGTCACGTGATCGACGTTTATTCCGCCTTTCGCTTTTACTGAGATCTTTTGGTTTGTCTTTATCTTTTGATTTTTTGTGTTTGTGCTTCTTTTCCGACTAAAAAATCCACAATTATTACTATTTCAAAAAGTGAAAATCACCACAGTACAAGATAAGACACATAACGCAGCTAGCGAACGAAATCCATTCCGAGAGTTCAAAGATAGAAAGAAATAGACAGAAAAATCAACGTATAAATAAGACTGCAATAAAGAAAAAAATTAAAATACATTACATCCGTCTTCTTTCCACTCATGAATAAATGAATAAGCATTAGAGAGAAACGGGAAAAAAAAGCAGTTATCTAATCCGCTGAGTTACTTCTTTATATTGTACCAAATCTGTGAAAATCACACAAACCTTATCTTTATCCTTGTCTTTCTTCTTCTTCTCCTTCTTGACTGAGCTAGAAGTGTGTGTTTCTTCACTGTCACTGTTAACACTCCCATTAGCTGAAATTGGACTATGTTTTGAACTTAACAGTTCCATATGGACATTTGATGACGTCACACTCGTACTATCATCATAAGCTGTGCTATTACTATAATCTAGAGTCTGACTAACAACTGAAACATCTTCGCCTCCTTGAAAAATATTTTATTAAATAAAATTAAATTTGCTAAGACAATACCTTCAGGCGACCTCCTCCATTTTGTATCACTTCCCATCCATCCATCATAAGCATCTGAAGTCAATTCAGAAATTTCTGAATTAATGGTTGAGTCAAATTCGTCGTTTGTTTGTTTCATATCGTAGTCTTCTGGTGCAGTCTTATCAACTTCAATTTCGCTACTTTCATCTGAACGAACAATTCGTAAAGCAGCAGGTGTTTTAAGTTCTGATTTGCCCAATTTTTTTGATGACGAGTTGGCATCTTCAGGATCGAAATCTTCTTGTAGTTCGGAGACAAGAGGATTGCCAGTGTCCGTATCCCTAATTTAAAAAGCGCTACTTAAATACGTGTATCATACATTATTTTTTATTATAACTAAAAAAAAATAAGCCAAAAATTTAATTATATTTAGATTTATTGTTTAATACATAACCAAAAAAAGCGTATGTATGGCGGATCCAAGCCTGTTTGTGCATGACTTAAAAAATTTGGAAAAAGGAAAGTCCATTAAGATAATTTATCTTTTTCTGTGAGTTGTCTAAAATTGGATATAAATTTTACGCAAAATTACAATATTCTTCACAAAAATGTCGGTAGGCTATTAAACACAATACTTTAATCCTCCCTTATTGAAACTCGCTTGGTTGGTTACTTTTAAATAATCAACTTCTACTGTCACCGGCCCGGCTATCGGTGCAATTTTGTTTGAGTGAGGATTGGGAAATTAAATTTAATTAAAAGGGAAATAATTAAATTAATAAAACGAAGGAAATAAAATCAAACACAAGTTTAAATTGGAGACGGCACTGTCAGGCGATGGGTTACAAAAAAAAGGTAAAAGGGTTGAATGAGTTGAACGAGAGATGGCGCTGTGATGCGAGTGAGTAACGCGCTGTTACTCCGCAAGGTTGCGCGCGAACGAGCAGAGAGAGAAAGAGAGCGAGGTGAGAGTGTGAAAGAAGTACGGATGAAGGTAAACTTCATGAACTTGCAATCGACTGCGGACTCACGACTCACGGTTACGACTGACGAGTCACGACTGACCCCCGAAGAGCCGAAACGGCAGTTAAAGCAAGATATTTGCCACCTTTGAAAGGTTCGGCAAAGAACGAGGGGTTCCGATTGTTTGTCTGCGCGAATCAAGATCGCGAGATAATTGAATCGCGAGAATGAGATAAAGCGTGGGAGGAGCGGAATTGAAAAAGGAGTTGAACAGCGTTTGAATCATAATTTTACGACAACCCGTTCATGAGATATGAACGAAAGAAGATTAATTAACACAATTAACGGTTTAATAATTAGTCCGCAACACGCGAGAAGCCTACCTGACGAAATGAGAGCGAGATTGAGCATGTCGCGGTTCTAATTATCGAGAAATGCGTGAGATGAGTTAATTGGTTAATTAATTGCGGTTTTTGATAGGGTTGCCGTAGGAATTACGGAATGAAATTTATACGAAAAGACTCGGATTAAAAAGATCTTTTCATTGTGTGGAACCACACGTGGATACCTGTGCAGGTGAGCACGGGAGCCGAGATTTCTCGCTTTCTTTTGTTTGACGAAAGTCAGGTAGAAAATGCATCCGGTCGAGGGATGACCTTGCAGCTAAAGTTTGCAAAGAAGACGACTTTTAACGTTGGAATTTTTCTGAAATACTGTTCAATTCTAATATTACCGATTTGATGGAATTTGTTAATTCAGGCAACACAGAGAATTTGTGAAAACCTAATTAAATAAAAATCGGATTACGATGGTGGTAACACTACGTTTAGGCACCGTCTATAAACTTTTGTGAAATCCATTTTTCAAATTCGACAGATGTAGTTAAAGACTACTGTATGACCTTTACAATTTACATTTTGGCACGTTGCCAGCATTTCAAACTCCAAATCGTGTCTCATCAGTATTCTCTCAACGAATTTGAACCGATTAGAAATAAACCGCGGCGGTTTCTAATCGTATGTCAAAGACAAAATGTTATTTCAGTTCCGGATTTGTCTTATTTTCATTAAGAAAAAGAGAAATGTCTAACATCGTACTTCTGGATTAAAAGATTTAAAAATAAATGGCGGCTTTCTTCGTTTGTTCAAGTAGATGAGATAAGTCCCAGAGATAAAACAAAGGAACTCAAATCGTGTACTAAGAGTTAAATAATAATGTCGGAAAATCGAAACTCGGACAACAAAATGAATTGTTTAGAAACGTAGAAAATTAACGCAAATTTTTTTATTTACCTAATTACTAGAAAAACTGCCGAAAATTATTATTTTGTAGCTTTAACCGTTTGCCCAGTGTTTTAAATTAAAGCCAGCGCTGCACATATTTCAAACTTACAACTTATTCTTTAAATATGTTCTACTCATTTTCTTGTTAATTTTTTTATACAAACATTGACAATGTAATATTTTATATAACAGTATATTTTATTCGTTTTGAAAGTACATATTTTAATTGAAAATTTTTACCTTTCATGTTTCACCACTAAGAGTAACTCTCTTCAAAGGACAGTAGATCTGTCTTATCACAGTTCGTAATGTATACCACGTAAGCTAACTCAGCTGATCACAAAAAAATCGCTTTCAAACGCTAAAGATAATATAGTACCTACATATATACTATATAATATTGTAGTATAAAGATAGTATCTCTTAAAAAATCTCAGAATAAGTAATCCGTCAATTCTTCAAGCCCAAAATAAATGTGCCGTATTATTAGCGTATTAGACAAATATAAAAAACAAAACAAATACTTACGAATCAGATTCATTCTCTTCCATTTTCGCACTATTCCCCACACTACATTGCACATCATCCAAAAAACTCCTATCAATTTGCCCTCCATCAGGACAAAACTCCTCCACCGACGTAATCGGACTAATCTCCAACCTCCTTAAATCCGGTAACGCCCCTTCCACTACTTGATCCACTCCAAGTTTACTAATAAATCCAGAACTCTGACTCGAACTCTTCGATACTTGTGAAGTCACTTTCTTCCCACCAGAATTTCCATACGGTATTGGCTTTCCAGCCCCGATCACAATCGGTCCACTTTGTGATCTTTTCACATCACATTGAACCGGATTTTGTGAGGTGACTTGTTGACTAGATGCTGAAGGTCGGATTTGTTGAGTTGGAGGTGGAATATTGGCATTGGAATCAGCAACTTCACGACGTTTTCGTACTAGAGTATCGAGAAATTTACTGTAATTGGCCTCGTCAGAGTCACAGAACATGTCAAGCTCTTGGATAGTTGCATTGATTTCTATTTCGTTTCGTTCGAGTTGGCGAAGGAGAGTCTCTTTTTGGAGTTGGAGGAAGGGGAGATTGAAGAATTTATGGAGGAGTTTTAAGCCAAAACCGTTACGCATTGAGGATTCCGAGTAACGGATCTGGGCTGAACGAGTGCTAAAAAACATAAAGAATCGGTTTTCATTGCCAAATTAAATATATACAAAATGTTACATATACAGAGATCGACAAAAAACAATTTGTCAACCAAGATTTTCTTCTCGTGACTGTAAGTATCCTTTAGAAGTAAAAAAGGATTATTTTGCTAATTTCAAGCTGAAATACTACCGGTAGTATCGCAAATTTCTATACTTTTCAATGGAAACAATCAACCAAATTCTTTTAATTTTCCATGGAAACAGAGGTACTACCATCAACGTGAAATTAGCCCATTTGTGATTGAAAAAGATCTTCAAATTATAAAATAGCATTCCAACAAAAAAGTCTTTGTTGGCCATGTCTGTTGTCACGTGATTTAAATACAGGCCTCGTTAAATTGTTCTAAGCGACTCCCTCCATACTTTACTACAAAAAAATGATTTTTTACCTTGCAATAGACTCAATGTAAAAAGTAACATGATCAGAAGTAACAGTCCTATGGTGCCCCATGTCACAGTGATTGGCTAAAATAATAACAGGAATGTGTCCTGGAACTTTCGGTATTTCCCTTTGTACATAATCAAACGTCCAAGTCTTAGTCAAATCCATCATCATAATAACCCCATTTGTCCCTTTATAAACATCCAAAAATTCAGCATCAAGTGCTGGCTCTTCTGGCATTTCAATTTGTGCATTTTCCAGTTTCAGCCCTTCAAAACGTTTCTTCTTCTTCCCTCTATCCACAACATCCCAGACTTCCACCTTAACAACATCATCAGTGGCTTTATAATTCCACTGAATTGAAGTCACTTGAATCTCTTCTGTAGGTATATACTCCTCTATAAATTTCTTCCCTTGCAGTCTATGAAACAGACATGTTTTTCCCACATTCCTGTCCCCCTTGATCACAATTTTCACTACAAATACAACAAGTAACGACCAGAAATAGCAAGGAATGTGAGGGCTTACTGTTATATTGCACACCTCTAGCAAATTTCCTTTGAAGCGAAGTTGACATCGCCTGATGACTTGGGGGCCGTGATACAACCCCCGAGTTATTAGGGGACCCATCTCCTTTACTTGCAAAACGTTTTATAGCCGAAAACATACTTGTTTGGCACACAAACTGATTTCCATATGGTTTATGGAAATCGATTTTATTTTACACAAAAAATGCACAAAATAAACACAAAGGCTTAAACAAACACATTTCACGTGAAAAATGCTATTCTTTCATTTTATTTATCGCAAATTTAATCAAAAATAAAACTATTTACATGACCTTCCACCAGTGACAACTGACAGACACTGCTGCCAACAGGACGAAAACTAAACAAAAACTCACTAAACAAAAAAATATATTTTTTGTGTTTTCTGTTAAAATTATAACAGTTTTTGTTTAAATAATACAAATAACGGTATATTATTAATTAAGTTTATTGCCATTAAATTTTAAGCTTTTTTTAGTAAATTTCTATTTTTTTAAGTAGTTACCTGTTTTACCGACCTGTCAAACTGTCAAAATTGTGAAGTGTGGAGCCCCAAAAAGTTTGTTTATTGTGAATTTTGAATATGATGGGCATAACTGGGGCCTTTTCGAGCTTGGGTATAAACGAGCGTTCGCGTACCTCTCAAGACAGTCTAAAAATTCCAAAAAACCATAGCACTTTAAGCCTCCCCAATTTAGTGTCTTCAGATAGGGCTAGTCTGTTTCGAAATAATTACTCGAGTCGTGTTTGTGATGATGAAATTGACTCAAGTGAGCAACCAGTTGATTTTAGTAAAAAATACTGTGAAACAAAACAAATCAAACCGAATTTTAGTAAAGTACAAGTGGTTAAGAGTTACCATAACAGTTTTACAATGTATGCAGAGACTGATTTAGATCAACCAACTGATTACTCGTTGAGATATGCAGAAGATGATTCAGATTCAGAACAGTGTAATAAAATAACAAAAACTGAAACTGGCGAATTTCAAGACACTATCAAGACTTACTGCACTGAAGACACTCCGTATGAGACTCCTTTCAATTTTTCTACGTCGACTTCGATATCAGATTTACGGATTGACGATAAAGCCCCTTTGAAAAAAGACGTGACTGTCATAACTAAGGAAATACCACAAGCAAAAATCAAATCTGAATTCAGTTCCGGGTTAATGTCACCTGAAAAACCTGTAAATTATTGCGAAGAGGGCACTCCGGGGTATTTCTCCCGCGTTCCAAGTTGTGGCTCTTTGAATTCAATTCCAAAACAAGAAACAGTGAAGAAAGAACAGAGAAGAGCTGAAACCAAAGCTGTGAAATTCGAGGAAGTTGTAAACTACGCTGAGGAAACTCCTTTAATGTTTTCAAGATCGAGTTCTTTGGCATCTTTAGACAGTATCGAGCAACACTCAATTCATGATGATCGCAGTTCAGTAGTGTCAGATTTTAGTCGTTTGACTAGCGGTTTGATATCTCCCAGTGAGTTACCAGATTCTCCCTCCCAAACAGTTCCTCCAAGTCCAAAACCTAGAAAAAACCCAATTGTTTTTCCCCCAGTTCCTCCTAAAAAAACAAAACCTAAAGAAGAACCAAAATCAAGTGTCTTTGAAGATGTTGTTAAGAAATTCGAAATGGAACGAACTCCTTCACATTTTTCAACAGCGACGAGTTTGAGTAGTTTAATTGATGAGGAGATTGATCAAAAAGCACCTGATGTTGGTAATACTGATAAAGAAGCAGATCTGAGCGAGAGTTCTGAAGATGAGGGTCTGCTAGCAGCTTGTATTAATATAGGAATGCAGAATAACAGGTTCATTGTCTGAAACATCAAGACACAATTTTTAATTCTTTGAATTTTGTAGATACAGTCAACCAAAAACTCCACCTGAAGATATACCTCAAACTTATAGATATACACCATGTCCTGAAATTGTATCAAAAAAGACTGATTTGCAAAAATCTGATATTACAAGTGATTCTGTGAAAACGTACTGTACTGAAGATACTCCTGCGATTTTAAGTCATGCGGGGTCGAATTCGGATCTTAGTAATTTGTCGTTGCTTGGAATTGATAAGACATTAATACCAGAAATGAATGAAGTCCCAGAGTAAGATTACAATTTTATTTAATCAATTTTAATTTTTTTATTTAGGGTTGAAGCTGGTCCAAGCACTCAGGATGATAGAGAAGTGCCAGAAAAAAATGGTAAGTATTTAAGAAAAAAGGTTTTTGACAAAATAACGTGCGAGCAAAAAAAAATAATTTAGCTAGACAGTGAAAAACGTTTGTTTTAGGAACGTAACTGTAGACATTTGTGTAAATTTGACTTCAGATATGTATAGGTTGTTCCAGAAGGGTGTTTCCATAGAGTAACATTTTAAAAAAACAAGCTTTCAGTAGTCTTAGTTTCAAACACAGAAAAAATAAGTTAATAATATGGCAGTTCTCTCTCAAACAGTGGCTTTATTTGAGTTACTACAACTTGATGGACACAATTTATACTGTATGACTGTTTCTATTAAAAAAAAAAGTTGCTGTAGAGGGTAAAATCGGTACGAATATAAAATACAAAGAAAGATAAAAGAAAGTGAAAAATTATAAAATATTTTTATTTAAAGATGAGTTTTTTTGGCAATATTGTGTAATTACATAATTATCACTTACGATTCATAAGTGTTGAAGTAAAAAGCCAGTCCATGGATAATAATGTTGAATTTTCAATTTTTGTGTTCCTACAATTATGTAGTTCACTTCAACACATCCAATTTTTTATTTGTACGCACGTTATTATAAAAATAATTTCAAAACAAAAGTTTTTTATTTAGATGTGGCAACAAATGGAAGTCATTCATCTCGACGTTCCTCCTTTTCCTCCCTAAGTGACGACTCAGACGAATCCGAGCAAGCTCTACTCCAAGAATGCATTTTAGCAGGAATGCCAACAAAACCAGCTTCAGAACCATCCAACATTCCAGATAATCTGCCTAATCCAGATATTACAGGTAATCCCATTATCATCCAAAACGAATCTTCCGATGATGAGGACGAAAACATTTTAACTGAATGTATCAATATCGGTATTACAAACAATCGGTAAGAAAACAAATAGTCCAGTCGTACTTTTTTATATAAAAAAAATTCACAGATATACAAAACCTAAGCTGAACCATACCATTCCACCACAAGCACCTATCAAAAATACTGAAATTGTTAACGATTCAATCAAAAGTTACTGTACTGAAGATACTCCAGCCATTTTGAGCCATGCCGGGTCTTGTTCCAATCTTAGTATTCTATCTATTGACAAACCACGTAATATACAGTCTAATTGAAAAGTATGGAGCAAAGTTTAGTAAATGATAAAAACCTACAAAAAAAAACATTTTGTTTCTAAGTAAGACTTGTACAAATCCAATCCTTTAAACCTAAATATCTCAAAAATAATTGCAGATTTTCATAATTTGTGGTATTTTATGGCAAAATTTTGCTCCATACTTTTAAGACACATGATATAGTGATCCTGATTAAATTTAAAAGGAAATCAAAATATTTACAACCCTTTTTATTCACAGCCAATTTAAATTACTCGTTAGAAAATAACGCCAGCGACACCGAGTCTCTCTCTTCTCTCAGTGACACTTCCTACGAATCTGAACAAGCCCTCCTCCAACAATGCATCCAGGCTGGTATGCCGAAACGCCCCCAATCTCCTAACGATTTAACCCCTGATGAAAAAGCTCTCCTCCAACAATGTATCCTTGAAGGAATGAAAAAGTGCCAAAACGTCCCCAAAAAACGCTTGGAGGACGATTCTTCAGAACTCACTGAAGCAGAACAAGCTCTCTTACGTCAATGCATACTTTCTGGAATGCCAAAAAATAAAAATTTGACACAAGGAGGACCTTCAGCATCACGAGAATCTACAGAATTGAGTGAGGCAGAAAGAGTGCTTTTACAGCAGTGTATTTTAGCAGGAATGCCGAAAAGTAGAAGGGAAAGACAGTGGAAAAAACGGGAAGAGAGTAGGGAGCACACGTGTTGTGTTCATTGTCCGAAAAATAAAGGAGTGAAACAAGGGAATATTAAAAGGAAGAAATATAAAGTTAGGGAGAGTAGAGATGTTAATATTTTGTATGTGACAAGTCAGATTTTGACGATGAAAAAGGAAGTGGTGGAGAGGGGGCATGAAGAGTGGGTTTGAATGACAGGAGGAGCTACTAAGGAACCAAATTTTGATATTAAAGACTGTTTTAAAACAGGGTACTGTACGTTTAAGTGCCAATATTTTTGTGTCATTTAACAAATTAAGACTAGAATTTTACGTAAAAGTATTATTTTAAAAAGTGGTTGTCACACAACTAATTATAGGCGAAAATCAGCATTTGATATAGAAATTGTGACATCAAAAACGTGGCCAAAGTCGTGAAAAAAGATACAGACATCAAAATCTTAATATACATGAATTTTACAAGATATTAAAAAAAATTAAAACGCTGCACAAAAAATCTTATGGAAAACACTTGGCGAGGATTAAATTCTGTATAATAAAGTCTGTAAGGCGATAGTTTTATTTCTAATAGTTTAGGTTCTAGAAAAACTTAAACAGAGTTGAGCAACCTCCCCATATTCCACTATAATCATAGAAGTTTGCATAGAAAATTAAAAGAATTCGGGATTGTGATTGGTTGTTATCGTACATATTTAAATTGGCAATACTACCGGTAGTATCTCAACTTGAAATTAGGCCATAAGTGTAGCATATTTATTATTATTATTAGGTATATTACATTAAAATATATAAAAAGTTAATTTTTCATGCATAAGAACTAAAATGAAAAAAATAAAATAAAGAGCTACTTATTGCACTTTCAATAATATTTAATTAAACGAATTGTTTTTATCTTAAAGCCTAAACTACTAGAGATAAAACTATCGCCTAAGAAGATATGTCTAGTTTTTCACCCTCCAGAATAAGTTGAGTGTTGCCGTCTAGATTTTGTTCAGTAGTTTACAGTTTTGACACCAGGGGACATTGCTGATTTTCCCTTATAATGCTCGGTTTCTTATAGAAACGTGCAATATTTATTTGGTAGTACCTCCCTAACCGTAGGCGGTTTCACTTCCCTAAAACATTATAAAATACCCCTGCATCTAACCAAATTCTGGTTAACGGTATTAACCGCCCTTTTCAAAATTCGGCCATATTTTAGAAGCACGACCGCGTAACTGTCGCCGCTTATGGAGATACTTCGTTTTTTATTTATTTATGTATAAATGTGTATTTACATTGTAAATAAAATTTTGTAAAAATAAATTTTATAACCCCAAATTTTAGATTTTTATTCTACATGTTGTAGTAGTAATCGGCTTAAATTTAGGGTAATCCTGTATATACATTTTTTTTTTTGGGAGGAAGTTGGTGTCAAATAAAAATTGCGAATTCTTGCAAATCTTTATTGTATGTTTTACAATGTAGAGAAATTATGAAACTGTAGTCACAATTATGTATCAAAAATAAATACAAACCAATAATAATAATCGTAATTAATACTATAATTTAACGATATTTTTAAAATGCATTCACAGACAATTTATCAATAAGTCGTTTTAAAAATCTGAGATTTAGTTTAATAACTAACCTAACAAAACGGGTTCAACATTAAAACTGTGCGTTATTGAACTAACTTAATACTAAATTCGATATTTAAACTCTCCAAAGGCACCCAGATTTATTATTGAAAGAGTTCCGAAATATCTCCAATAACATATTACAAATAACAAAGCAACGGGATGGACGTTATTTTTGGTAACTTGTAAATTTTAAACAAAACACACATTACAAATCAGATCATAAACAAAAGAAATGTTATTTTGTTAAATACTCCTAAGCTACCTAAAATTAATTCTAAAAGAAAATTCGAATTACAAAAAAAAATATATCCATAACAAAAATATTTTGGTTTTTTGATTGAACACTTTTGTAGGAGGGAAAACCAGTCGTAATTTTAATGGAAGCGCTCTCTACAGAACGCTTCCAGAACTTTAGGAACATCTACGCTGAAACCAGCTATAGACAGTACATTATGAGGATTATCAGAATACGATCCAGAAACACCATCAAAATACATTTTCACCAACCTAAATAAAAAAAAGTCATTTTGCTAAAAGAGAAAATCTCCAACTTACCGAGTTTCTGGTGATTTCATCTTTTTCGAATACTTATTCAAAGCCTCAGATGCTTTCTCCATTCTGTCTTTAACATCTTGCGGGACAGTTGCGCTCCAGTCACAGCTCATAAAATTAATGAAAATATCAATAGGTTTCTTTTTATTGCGAGCCCAATCTATGGGGGCTGTGGGTAAAATATAGGCCGCTTTGTGTTCTAGTAACTTTTCAATGGCAGAATGAGCTACAATTTTAGAATTATTTTTCTGACAAGTTAGTTTTAGTCAAATTACATTTGCTGATATCGACGAAATTCACTTGACTGTCTTTGAAAACAGCAACAGTGACATTTTTTTCAACTTTTGATAAAAATCGGATTATTGCGACAGCTGCTTCAAGACACGTTATTCTCTGGTTGTAGAAACAATGTGCGGTGGCTTTCTCTGTCACATCAATTGTTACCATGAATTTTTTTCCAGTTGGTTGTACGTTGTTGTATGACAGTTTTAAGCATTTGTTAATACTCTGAATGACAGGTTTGCATTTCGGTTCAGACGGAGCTGTCAATCTGTTTAAGGTCTCCTCACGAATTTCTCTCTCTCGCATGTATTCGAGCAGTTTACGGTCCAACATTCTAAATAATTTCATTTTAATCAAGTTGGATAATAATTCTTAACATAATAATTATTTAAATAACAAGAAATGTAAAGACAAGACAAGCCGAGGCTTGTCGCATCCTGAGGATATTAACAGCTAATACATTCCTTGTTTCTTATTACATTTTTCCTATTGTCCATTGAATTTACTCAGATTTAAAAAAAAAGCGATTTTATTTGGCACAACATTATTTTTTTTTAATTTAATAGAGTCCACAAGTGTGACAAAAATTCTTAGGAAACAGCTGCTTGGTTCCAAACAAAACAAATATATAACTTCAATTCAACCTCTTCAAAGTTTGTTGTGTATACTTGAAAGTGTTTTAAAACTCATAATTTATTACACCTTTTAGTTAGAGATAGAGGGGGTCCAAAACAATTCACATTGTTTTGTTTTCACAAAATTTTGACGTAAGCACTTAACTACTTAATTCTTTTCGAGGGTTATATTACCTTAGGGCCATATGATGTCATATTTATTCCACATTAAATCAAACAAATTATTGAAAATTGAGTCATGTGTTCAAGCAACGCGAACATAAATCACAATAGGCATTTTATAAAATTGCCGAAGTTTAGTTTGATTTTGATACTTTTAGAAACTGCAAAAACAGATACGAATTTCTAGGAAATATTTTATACAAACAGTCTATCTTTATGACCTGACCAGACAACACGAATTTCACTCCCAAATTTTCGTCTACGCTCAAGAATATACAAATTTAAAAATGATGTAAGTGATGTAAGAAACAAAAAAATTAAGAAACAATTGTGACAATGTGGAAAATTCCAAGATATAGACTAATTAAAAGTGGGGAGCAAGTGACTGGAAAGGCTAGTTAATTTAGAACAAATAGAATTCTTAGTTAGTCTAGAAAATACTAAAAGGATATCGCACCGGAAGCGCACTGAGACGTGTAATTCCAATCGCTTTCAATTGAGTAAAAAAGATCACGAAACATCGAGATACAAGAAGGGCGTTCGCTTATATAAGGCGGGAGACATTGACCAGTCAGTCAGTCAGTTAGTGAGAGCCAAACAAGCTAGTAAAGTGACCGATATAATTAAAACGACGGCGATTGTAGTGTGAACATCCAATTATTTATTTATTGTTATTGTATTGTTGTACATAGTGGAAATAGATTATTCGTTATTTGAATATGAAAAACCTGAATACGCATAAACGTTGCACTACTAAAATGGGAGCGACTAATCTGAAAACGTGTAGAACGCAAGTAATAACCGTAAAATTACCTTAATTGGAACATCGTTAATTTAACGGAGAATCGCACTGAAACGTTTATTTCAATTCCGTCATAAAGTTCTTCTATAAATTGTCTAATACAAGCAATAAAATTACTATTGTGAGCGTAAACAAGCGCTCAAACATTGTTTGGAAAACACTCAAATTAAAAAAATATTTCTATGACACTTCTAGAGACCCATTTGCACCCCCTCTTATCCCCTGCGTATCTTTACAAAAATACTCCAAATCTAGTGTTTTTGTTCACGTCCATTACTAACAACTGTCAAAGTCAACAAAGAAACTCTCTTTTTTAAGAAACTTATGTACATAAGTATAGGTTTCCTTTTGAAAATACGTTATTCAACCGTAATAAACCCTTAATGGCTAATATGTAATTGGTTGTTTACTCTCAATAGACTATCTGATTTGAAAATGCTTCCTTACTTGTCATAAATTAACCAATTCTCAAGAAGATATTCTTTACCCAGAATCGGATTAAGGAAAATTTTAAAACTGAACTGTTTTCTGTAAATACACAGGTAATAATTCTTTACAAATTCTAAAACACTGATCCACACAAAAAAAATTGTAAGCAGAACAGAAATAAACAAAGTGGATAGTCAACCTCATTGCAATGTTTAAGCAGTAGTGGGGTAAATCGAAATTCCACGAATTACAAGCCTGTAAAACTCTTGGGTTTAACAGACGTCAGGCACCTTCCACGATTTATGGTAACAGGTAGTGGCCCATTGTTGAAAAATTTGATCTTTTCAACAAAGGAACCTAATAAAACGTATCCAAATATTGGAAAGTATAATATACTGTTCCAAACCAATTTAAAGGCAAGTCATCTGTTTATTACTGGTGCAATAAAGATTGTATTGTTACCAAAAGCAAGTAATTTATGGGCGTTAGACCATTTGATGCCATATGAGAATACCGCCCAGATGGCATGCAGATTTGTCACCACTTTTACCTGGATTTGGTCGACTTTAGGCGGTTTTCAGATGATATCGAAGAGTGTAAAGATCATAAGCTACTTGCTTTTTGGTAACAATACAATATTTGTTGCAATAGTAATAACAGATGACTTGCCTTAAAGTCAGGTATGCCAATATTGCTTTGGAACAGTATAACTGTGCTTCAAAATTTCTCGCGTAAATGACCACAAACTTCTGAAGCCCATTATAGGCATGCAAAAGTACAGAAAGAATGCAAGAATACTGAGATAGACATGAAAAGGCAAAACACACTTATTTCCACTCATGGATAAATAAATAAATAAGTAATAGGAAGACACAGAACAAAAAGGCTGTTACCTAACTAACAAATTGAACAGTTTGTTGCTTTTTTAAGTGTCCCCTGAGTTACTCCTTTATCTCGTACTATGTAACCAACTGAAGGGCCTGATTTCAAATTGAACTACGACAAGATACATCCCAGTTTCCATACAAACGTCGCTATCCATGTTATAATCTGTGATTGGTTATTGGTAGTTGTCGTGGAAATAAATTATTACTTGAAATCAAGCCCCTTCAGAAAGAAAATAGTTTTTGAGAAACCCGTTTCTGAACCCAGAAACGAATATTTAAAATTTCCAACACTTACTAGTTTCTCTCTGGTAAAAAAGCGAACCTTATTAATAACATTACTTACTTTCCTCCCTTTTCGAAAAACTTCAGATAAATGAAAACTTCAATAGGATGCAAATTGCACTCCTTTACTTTAACTTCATTGCCTAAATTTTCACAAATCTTCGCCTGAAACTGACCCCCAGCTTTGAGAAAACCAAACTTATTAAATCTGTGGAGGCACTTTAATATTTCACGTGTAGTCATTCCCGGAAGTGCTGCCAACCAAACCTAATGAAATAAAATAAAACACACAAAAAACACGAAAATAAAAACATACTTCTTCATTTTTGTTCAATTTTGAATTAACGCAGTCAACACCAGCGTGTAGTTCTCTCATGAGAGCTGTAACTTTAGCTACATCTTCAGTTGTTCTCAACTCGTGCCATTTTTTTAAATACTCGATAATTCTTATAGCCTCTTCATCTCCCATTTCTGGAATTTTTTTAAATCCGCAAAGGGCGTATTTCACGATTGGTTCACAAGCTAAAATATTTTATTATAACACCCGTTATTTTCTAAATGGCCACAAATTTCGTTACTCACCCACTTTATCGGTTTTAAAATGACACAACCTGAAGAGATCCGCATGGTACCACCCATGATAACTCTCCTGCCTAGCCACAGTTTCAGCAAACTGTATCGGTTCTTTATTTTGATAAAACTTAATGATCATCTTTCGTAAAGTTGTCGTTAGTTTATTTTGTGATTCTCTTCGTTGTATCGTGTAAAATTTAATAAAATCGAAAAAATCTTGATCGTTTTGGACAAGTTTAAAAATAAGCTCTTTTAGTTGGGCCTTAAAGTCATCTGGTACAGTTGGAAGACACAAACCTTCAGCCAAAAAATAAAAAAAATTCGTTCGTCTCACTAGTAAAGGATCTTCACTAACTGTGGTGATTATTTTTGTAAACTCTTCACGAGCTGTTACTGCCCAACGATAGGTAAACTGGCTGCTATATCGTATATTGTTTTTGTGTCGATCTCCGATGATAAAAGTCCCATAATAGCCACTGGTGTACAAATAACGCTTCAGAATCTCTTCACTCGAGAGGCCCAGAGTCATTTTACTGAAATCACGAGTCTCAATAACAATTTTTATATCAAACACGCTATATTATCACAAACGAATTGTTATTATATGATTTACGACCATATTATGAATCTAATTATAATAAAAGTTTAAGACATGAATCATCAAGCAAAAAATTATCAAATTCCAAACACGAGGCGAAAAATGAAAAAGTTCGACTTACTTGCTTACAAAAGAAGCTGATTATAAAGTTTTCTTGTAAAAAAATGCACAAAATTGATTGTTTTTGCTTTATTTGTTAATTATTAATTAATTGTTTATTTATTTATTTTACCTTAGATCCAAGGTGCACCTATTTCAGTTTCAGTGACCTATCTCAAACATATGAGAGTACAGTTTCCACGAATTCCAGCAACACAGAAATGCGGAATTAAAAAAATTTAATATAAAAACTACAAAAAAAATTATTCATTTATGCCACTTATTTATTTATTAAAACTAAAACAATTTGTAAACTTAAAACATTAACAAATAATCTAAACAATGTATTTTAAATTTTATTTAATCCGGTAATCGCGAAATCTACAAGCTTAGAAAATTTTAATTTGACAGTTGACAGTATGACAGTTGTGACAGTTGCAATTTTGAATTTGTTGTTATGATTTTGTGCAAAAACTAGAATGGATTACATTTACGGAGCCCCCCGACAGCCCCCAGCCCCGCCAACAATAAATCAAGTAAGTGACAAGTCTAGTAATTACCCCAATTACAATTTTTCTTTAGATCAACCGATCACCTGTTGTACCAGAAGTTTCCCTTTTTGAAAACTCTTTTAACCCCCTTGTAAGGCCCCAAAATAGACTTGAAAATCTTTGTGATAATGTAGTAAGAAGAGAAGTACGTTTTAACCGCTCTTCAAACTGTAATAAAGAAAATCACATTCCACAACCCCACACACTTAAAACAGTGCCAGATTTAAACGGCAAGACTTTTAAACAGATTTATATGGCTAATGTGCCTGATAGGCATTTAGATTTGAGTATTTTTGAACCCTCAGTATGTGAAAATAAAGCTCCAGTTCCAGTCTCACAACCGGAGAAGGAAAGTTTTGCAAATTACGCTGAATTTAGGCAAAGGCAGTCACAAAAGTGCAATACAAATTTTTCGTCTAACGAAACTTCTAAATTGAGAAGTATAGGAAATGTGTCTCAGAGGAACAGTCAGGATTTTGGTGTGAGCACAAGACGATTTGAGAATTATAGACCTTCTCCAGTCCCAGCCAGATTTAAAACTATAGAAAACGTGTCTCAAAGGAACAATCAGGATTTTGGTAGTAGTACAATTGAGGGTAATAGACCTCCTCCAGTCCCAAAACAGGTGGAAATTTGCACCCAAACTGACAACTCTGATAAACAATGCACTGAAATCGCTCCTGCTCATGATGAACCTACAATTCGAGATTTGTATAAGATAATCCAACAGCAAAACGAGCAAATAATGTTACTGCAACGCCAAGTAAATAATTTGAAAACTAGTATAAGACAGCCTGAAATCGATTTGGGGCCTCACGACAATGACATAAATAATAGTCCAACCAAGAAAAGTCTTTTCTCTTTTGATGTAAAAGCCACAAGTTTTGAATTTTCATTTCGTCCTCAACAGAATAAATTCCGGAAACCGGATTATCTCGAACCGAAAATTCAGGAAATTGTTGAAAATAGTCCAGAACATGGGAATTCTTTACGTCTTGAAGAGTCATTGGATGTTGGGAATAGCTATGTCAGCGAAGTGCCTAGTATTGATATTAAAATGGACGAATATCACAGCTCAGAGTGAGTAAAATTATTTTATTTTATATTGTCCAATAGATGTTCGCTTACATTATCAATTTGAGTCCGGTAGATGACTTATTTATAACAGTATTCAGAGCCGGTAAGTATTTGAAAGATTAAGTTTGGCATTTTTTTTACCATCTTACTATAGTCTTAACTCTTCTTTTGGGTAGGCTCTTGGACTTTTTTTACATCCGCCTTTTCAAGTAACAGTTTGGAAGCCGAAGGCGATAATTATTCCAAAAACAAATTTTTTTGCAAGGTTTATTATAAACAAATAAAAATTAAATTCTATTACAAATTTTAAAATATACATTTTTAAAAGACGGAAAGAAGAATTATTGTAAATTGCCTCTTCCAATCTCAGACTTTTTCCAATATCTTGCTGGAAGAACTATCAATTTTTAATAAAATTTTTATGTTAAAATAGAAAAAAATATAAATATACGTATAGTGTCCCAAAATTCTAGGTTTTATGCTCGGTATTTCCGTTGATTTGTTTATAAAAAATTGTGTTTTTAATGTTTTAAGGTTTATAAGGGCTAATAAGCCCAGAAACGCTAGTAAAAAATGCCATATATAGGACTATTGCAAAATGCCCCGTCTATACTCAAAAAAAAATTCCATCCCGTTCGAAGGACAATACAGTTTACAACACACTTTGTGAGCCGAAAACAACTTTTTTTTTTTTGTACTAACAATAAGTCGTTTCTCTTCATCTGACTTTGGGAGCCAAAGTCGACGATTATTACAAAAAATATTTACTTCAATTTTTATAAAAAAAGAATATAAACTTACTTCTCCAGCTCCTAAATTCTATTAAAAACTTAAATACAGATAACTAAAATAGAGATTTTTGGGTGTTTGAAGCAAAAATTATTGTAATTGTGCCGTATCTACCAAGATTTTTCTCAGTATCCATCTCGAAGATTTATTCTAGATTATTAATCAAGATAGGATTATTAATCTAGAATTTGTCTTGTTTTTTTACTATTCTTAACTTTTCTTTTTTAGGAGTCGTTTTTCTTATACTTATTTTTTCCAAATATTGTTTTGCAAATTCGCCTAAAATTTTGTTCATTCAGGACCTCCAAATAGACGTTTTCACCATCTTAAATTTTCCTTTATTGTTTGTTTTAGTTGTATTTTCTTCTTCTTCTCTTCCAACCCTTGGTTTTGTGATTTTTAATTTTTTTCTATAGAATTTTAAAATATACAATTTTGATAGACGGAAACGAGAATTATTGTAAATTGCTTCTTCTAAACTCAGACTTTCTTCAATATCTTGCTCAAAGAATCATCAATTTTTAACACAATTTTTATATTTAAAAAAAAATGGAAAATGTCCCAAAATTCTATGTTTTATCTTCAGTATTTCTGTTTATTTGTTAATAAAAAAATATTTTTTCATTGTTTTACGGTTTATGGGGGCTAATAACTCCTGAAACGTTGGTATTTACAAAAATGAATATTTACTGCAATTTTTATATAAAAAAAGAGTACAAACTGTCATCTCCAGCTCCTAAATTCTGTTAAAATTTTCAGTAAAGGTAGCTAAAATATAGATTTTTATGTGTTCGAAGCGAATATTATTGTTATTGCTCCGTATCCAGCAAGACTTTTTCAGTATCCGGCTCCAAGAATAATTCTTTTATTTATCTAGAACTATTCTTTATTTCTTACTACTCTTAACTTTTCTTCTCTTTTTTTTCTTTAATAGTCGTTTTTCTTTTCATTTTTTTACATATAGTTTTTTTACTTCAGGACCTCCCAAATGACGTTTTTCTTAAATAATTTCTTAAATCTTCCTTTATTCGCTCCGAGCGTGACTCCAGCGCCAGGCAAAATATGAACTACGGGAGGCTGTCAGAGTATGTTTTTATATGTATGTCAATAACTAGAGATGCAAAATGGGAACTAAACCGAACTTCAGGCTGGTAAGTTTGACAGTCCCGACGTATTTTGATCTGGGGAATACGAATTTGACAATTTCATTTCTTCAAATTTACTCCTACCCCCTCAAAAAGGGTTAAAAATTGGTAAATTTTACATTCTTAAAATTCAAAAAAAATTTTTATCTCTAAAATTAAAATGGAAGAACGCATACCCTCAAATAAAATCCCCGACATATCCTGGCTTTAATATTCTACAAAAAATTTGGGCATGCGCAATTCCCCAATAAACGTCTATAGATCTCGGTAACTAGATACCGTATAAAAGTTGTGATAGAGCCAGGAATGTTTAAAAAATCTATATTTTATAACCCCAAAATTTCAGACTTTTAAGGTCATAAATAAAAAAGTTTTCGTCCCTCACCCCGATCTCTAATAGGGATCTTGAGATGGATGTGAGGCCAAAAAATTTCTCAGATTTCTAATTTTCTTTTTGTATCTTATACACATGAACGTACAATAAAGAAGTAAAATATCAGTTACTCTGTACCACTCCTCCTACTGCCCCCAGCCGCCACCAAAGTTACCAAAAATTTTGAAAATTTTTAAATGAAGCTATAATGATGCGGTTTTTTTTATAGGGGTATCTTATAAGGTCCCATTTTTATTACTTAAAAAAATACTCTATTTATAAAGGAACATGAAAAAAAATTTAAAAAAAAAATTAAAAATTAATTTCAACCTCTAAACTTAAAATCGAAGAAAGGATTTTAAATTAAAATAAATGACATTCCGGACAAAAAATGCGCAGTGACGGTGATCCATCAACGCTACTAAATTACGTTTTAACTTAATTTTAAAGATTTACAATACTCTGAATTATTATTTTTGATAACTATAAGGTTATGGTACTACTTACTTTAGCCCTTTTACTGCAGCTATCCTCCGATTCCGTTGATTTATTTTCTGTTCAGCGGTCGGAAATTTATAAAATTTGCACTTACTTTTTCTGCTAGTATTTGTATAATTAACAACACAACAATTCTGGTGTCTCATTTTTATTTAATTTATCAAAATTAAAACAAAATAAATATTTCTGCGTGTGTTTACATACAATATCGAATAATAGTCTCCCGAATTGCTAAACGTGACCACTGCAAGCGCTTCGGTCGATTTCATTACCCCTACCATGTCTTCGCTCACAGCGAATACTTTGTTTTAGTTGTAGTTTCTTCTTTTTCTCTTCCAATCGTTGGTTTTGTGATTTTATATTTTTTAGAGGCGTAGAATCTTTAAATTAAAATTAAAATTCTTCTGATTTTCTTTTTCCACTAGACATAATTCTCTTTATTATTCTTTTCTTAATTCAATACCTTATTTACGGAGGTTTCATAACTCTTTGGATAGAATTTTTGTTTATTTATATGTTCTTAAAATTTATTTTAATGACTTAGAAGGACATCTAGACAATAAATTTATTTTTGAAATCAATGAATTGAAACCTATTACAAATAGGTATGTCTATTTTCTAATGCTTGCTCTTTTCTCTTTGCTAAAAAAAACTAAATAAGGACAAACTGTGTCCTTTAAGTACCCACAGGTTAAAGGACCGTTTATAAAATTAAAGGACTATCCTTTGAAATAGAGGACGGTTGGTAACCCTAGTTAAACTAAACAGTAGTATATTAACTGAATCAATTCTCCTCAAAAAACCAAAGGTACAACAAGTAAACAATCTAAAAGTACAATTTAAATAATAGTAAAAAAATCTGATTTTTTTCACATTTATTTTCAATGATAAATTAAAAATGGTTTGTTTCCAACGATGGTTTTATGCACTTTTGATTCGAACTTGGAGCGGCATACCCCAAATACGACAAAAACGGTGAAAATTTTATTATGATAGTGATACGGGTTGACGAGTTGGATTATGTGATGAAATTAGCATTAGCAAAAAGGACAGAGCTATGTGTATTACTATATACACACAATTATTCAAAAATTTCTGACTACACTCTGGAAAACACAGATAGTATACTCATTTAACGATATAATACAGATCTTGGAACTAAGTATAACACGTGTTATTTCTAGTGATGAAGAGGAGCCACAGACGAATAATATCGGACTCACATTTTATAACGGTTTAATGGATCAGGTCAATAATGTATTGCAAAAAGTGCAAACAGAATCTAAGTGTAATATGGGTCCCAAAGGACAAGATTTGGCTGGCCAAACAATGAAAGCTGTAAAACAAACAACCTTGCAACATTTGAAAGAAATAGGAGTGAATTTGCCCCCAATACAGGAGTCTAGTGAGGTCACAAGGTGAGTAACACCCTCCTGCTTCGCATTCGAGACAGTAACTATTTTTGTAGAGGGAGTGAATTGAATGAAACTGATATAAGTTGCGCTGTTCAGCAGCTTCTAATGAAATACTTACCTGAAGATAAATTAGCAAAAGCAATAAATAAGCCCAAGCAGCCACTTGCTAAATTCACGCCGCCTACTAACACTGAATTTTCCTTTGCTACACTTCAATATATGCAGAAATATAATTTAATAGGGAATAAGTCGGACCAAGGAATTAGGAATAAAATTCCTGAAACTAATCCTAAGATTTTAGATGTGACAGCACTTAAATTGCAACCTAAACTTATGTAGTAATTTTTAATTAACAATTTTATGTACAAATAAATACTATTAGACTAATTGTGACTAAATATTGAAAGATTCACCACAACCACACGTTCCTTTTATATTTGGATTATTAAAAACGAATTCTGAGCTTAATTTATTTTGTACATAATCCATTTCAGTCCCTGAAACTCACTGTATAACGTGGTTTTATCACAATAAACAACTTACCTAATAGTGTGAGTTGTGCTTTCTTATCTATAAAAATTCTGACACCATCTTGGACCACTTCTTCATCCATCTTATCTAACAATATAAATTTAACGTATTTTATGTTATTTAATAAAGTAAAACTCACCTTTTTTATCTACGTAGTCCAAAGTGTATGACAATCCGTTACAACCCCTCTGTTTCACCCCAATTTTTAACCCTACCTAAATGCAAACTTATTATTTAAGACTTTAATTAAATATTAATATTACGTAGTTATTCTGCCCTTTTAGGATTTCTTTGACTCGATTCACAGCCGCTGGTGTCTGAAAATTCAAAATTTTGCAAGTTGACATAACCTCACTTTTTTTACCAAAACTAAAGCTGCTCTTGTGGGGGCTAATTTTTTTCTCACAGCTCTCACCGTAGCCGTTGCGACGACTCTACTTGCCATTACTTTTAAATTTGTTGAATTTTATGAAATTATTGGAAAATTTTCGAGAATTTAGATAACTGTCATTTTGCTACCAACCGAACTTGTAAAAATTTCCCCAAAACAGGACAGGTCCGTAATAAAAAAGTTTGAACTTCCAGAAACCTTTATTATCAAATAAAATCACAATTAAATGCTTATTTTTATCCAAAATATATAAATTACTATAATTGAGACTTAATCCAGTGTTGCTGTAGCTATTGATTGTTTCGCTAACATAAATAACACAAATATAAATAATGGAACATTTCCACATATATCGGGTGTTCATTTAAAAAAAAGTCATCAAGTTAACTTTGATACCTCAAATCTCTCATGTATTCTTATGAGAAATTTGACAGGTCATAGTTAACTTGATGACTTTTTCAAATGAACACCCTTTACTACAAAATGAAGATTAGATAAAACACATCATTTCGTTGCAAATAAAAATCGGAGTATTAATTTTATTGCTAAATGATCTATTTTAAATAATCGTGTATAATAAAATGAAAAGACGTCTACAACACAAAGAACTCTTGAACAATTATTCTAAATATAAAGATAATGTCTTTTTTTTTTCAACATTGATTAATAACAACTAACAGACACACACTGGTTATGAAATATTTTTGCATTTAAGACAATCACATGGCACGATAAGGCCCTTGCATTTTTAAATATTGAATAACAAGCGATGGCCCTCCTGCTACGATTTCGGCAGGAATTTGTGACAACGGACAATTCTCTATACTCATTATTTGTAAATTAGAACATAACGCCAATTCAAACGGTAAATTATGTAACGAGGGATTATCATTAACATACAACGATTCTAAATTCTCCAACGTCCCAATCTCCTCAGGTAAATACGCCAAATTATTTTCTCCAACACTCAAAAATACTAAATTCGACAAATGTCCTATAGCTCTCGGTAAAGACGTCAATTGATTACTCTGAACTATCAACCTTTGCAAATCTCTTAAATACCCTATTTCATTTGGTAACTGCTCTAACCGATTTTCCTCCAAATCTAAAACCCTCAATTTCCTCAAATTGCCAATACTTGGAGGAATCCTCCTTAGTAAATTATTCGACAGAACTAACACCTCCAAAGCTTGAAGTGCCTGAATATCATCAGGTAACTTCCCCAACTGATTTGTCCCCAAATTAAGCTCCACCATGTTAGTCCAAGTACCGATATCTAGTGGAAGTGACGTTAATTGATTCTCTTTCATATTTAATTTAGTTAAATGTTTAGCACGTGAAAAAATCCCATAGGGTATTTTATCAATTTGGTTATGTTCGAGGTTAATCGAATCAACATTTGTGAATTGTGAAGGCCCACCAGAGGGGTACGCAGAGAAATTATTCCGTGACAGTGTGATACTAGTAAGTTCACTTAGACTCGAAAGTAAACCTTCTGGTAATTGCGAAATTGCATTACCTTCAACATTAAACTCATCCATATGTCTACAGTTACTTAAACTGGAGGGAATAAACGTTAACCGGTTATAACGTAACCCTAACCGAGTTAACTGTTGTAATTCCCCGATTGAATCAGGGATATCCAACAGTTCATTATGTTGTAAATCAAGAGTTGAAAGGTTAATACATTGTCCAATTTCTTCAGGTAAATGTTCTAAGTGATTGTGAGAAACGTCAAAAGTTACAAGATTAACCAATTTACCTATACCTGCCGGTAATTCTTTTATTTTATTTTCGCGCAGACTTAACATAGTTAACGAGGTTAAAAACCTGATTTCATCATCAACATATCTAATTCGGTTAAACCGTAAGAATAACGTGGTTAACGACGTTAATTTGTACACAACATCTGGGATATCATTGAGTTTATTGTGTCTCAAATCGAGTACTTTTAACGATTTTAGATTAACCAAAGAATCAGGGAGGCTAGTTAATGAGTTTTCGCTCAAAGCTAGTGTTTGTAAATTAGTTAAACAGCCAATTTCTGCAGGCAAATAAACTAATTTGTTGCCATACAAGTAGAGTTCAGATAAATGTACTAAATCTCTAACAGTTGGGGGTAAATGCGTGATATTAGACTTGCTTAAATCAAGACGTTTTAGTCCCTCGTCTCGACACCTGAGGAACTCTTTAGAGACGTCAAGGTCAGCCTGGATAGGTTTGTTTTTCTTTGCGGTAGGTTTAGGTTTGTTGGATTCTGGATGTTTGACTGTTACAACTTTAGGGCGTGTGATGTCGCCCCCGAGTGACCCCGACGAGTATTTCTTCTGCTTGACACTTTCTAAGACACCTGAGGATTCAGCTTCTGGCATTTCGGATTCTGGTAGACACGTATTCCCTGTTGAAGGTTGAGTCATTCCGAAAGTGGAGACCAGCTAATTTGTGCGATAGTTAGTTGATTCGGCAGTGATCTGTGTGAGAAACTAAATCAGGGGGATTAATAAGAATTTAGATTTGTGAGGGTTTTTTACCATTTTGGAAGATTTCTATGATAGAGGTTTCAAACATCGTTGTATTTTTGTGCTTTGAGGTGGCTTTTTAAAGGTGCACTTGTCACAAGGGGGCTGAAATTGACACAGCTGCCGGTGCCGCCGCCCTCTTGATTACAAACACTGCAAACACAACAACACTCAACTCTGCATACATGCACTGATTGAACAAGGTAGAAAAGTCGGAAATGTCGGTTTTTAACTGATTTTCAGATAAGTTTTTCGGAAGGACTTGGGAAAATTCAGTTTGTGTTTTTCAGGAATCGCGTTGCCATTTTCCGACAACTGTCATTTCAAAACTGTGCACTGGACTGCACTCCACTTACTCCGTATGCTCCAAAACAAACAGAATTAATTTTGTTCGACTGAAATTAACATTCTTAATTTAACATAAAGTCAAGCAATTACAAAAAAATTGAAATAACGTTAAATATATATTTTTTGGTACTGTTTTATTTCAAGTGCAAGTTTCAGTGTTACCCCGAAAAGCAACGAACAGAACGTCGAGGAGTAACAACATAAATATTGTTAACTTTTCCTAGCAGCATCAAAGTACAACGCCCCAGCTAAATATTCTAAAAACGTCGTTGTTCATGAGCATAATTCACATTTATTTGTTAAAAATACAAACGTTTTCAGCAAAAATATATATATATTTAAAGAGTAACTGAAATTATTATTACCAATAGAAAAACATCGATTAGAAGGAAAAGGAGAAAAAAAGAAAATTCTAGAAAAAATGAGAAAAAATTCCGAAACAAACTGAAAAATAACTGTTGGAAGAAAAAAGAACAAAATAGAGTTTGAAAAATGCAAGAACACATTTTGGAAAAGCAAATGATTTTGAAAGAGCTTGAAAAAGTGGAAAGACATCGGTCGTCGGTTAGAAGAAAAAAAAAACAAAACAAAAGAAGGTTTTGGAATTGCAAGAAACGTCTATGGAAGAACAAAAGAAGATTTTGGAAGAGCTTCAAAAACGGCGTTTGTTAGAAAAAAAAAATTTCTAGTATAATAAAAATTAAAATAAAATAAGTTAAAAATAAAATAAATTAAATAAAATACAAATAAGATATAAGAAACGACGAAAGAGTTGATTCAGCAAGAGAAAATTCTGGACGAGCTTAAAAAACGTGGGTTACAAGAAAAGGAAGAACAATAGAATGTTCTAGAAATGCAAAAAACACAAATTTTGAAAGAAAGGATTTACAAAAACGTCGACTAAAGGGAGAAGAGCACAACAGAAAATTCTAGAAAAAAAATAAAAACAACGATTAGAAGAACAAAAAGAAATTTTTAAAAAAATTGAAAAACGACCATTGGAAAAGAAAAAAATAACCAAAAGAAAGTTTTAGAAACGCAAGGAAACATTTTGAAAAAACAATCTAAGATTCTGAAAGCGCTTGAAAAACGACGTATGAAAGAAAAGAATATGAGAAACGACGATCATACTATTGTCAAGTCAGAAATTACTACAATTTAGCTCTTAGGCAGGAAAAACGAGTGTATTATGAATTTAACTTTAAAAACAATTTTAGCAAGAATCCGAAACAGTTTTGGAAAAACTTAAAAAAATCAAATATAATTAAATCTAATAATAACTGTGAAATCTCTTCTGAGTTTTCTGATCCCAACCAAATTAATAATTATTTTATAGAGTCTATTCCTCAAACGTCATCTTCACCAGTTTTTCGTAAGTACCTTGAGCGCTCAAATTTTCCATCTGGCAACAAATTTCAATACTTACCTGTAGACGTAACGTCAATTAAAAAAATGATTTTAAAAATAAAACCATCAACAATCGGTTATGACGGTATATCAGGTCGCATGCTGCAGCTTTCTTTGCCTTTTGTTGCTGCACCATTAACTCACCTAATCAATACTAGTTTTGAGCAGGGATATGTTCCTGATAGCTGGAAAACTTCTTGTGTCACACCAATACCAAAAAAATCTGTTCTTACTTGTCTCAATGATCTAAGACCCATAAGTATTCAACCAGCTTCTATGTTAATTGCAGAGTCAATAATTTATAACCAACTGAACGATTACGTATGTTCTTTTAATATTTTACCATCAGTACAATCTGGATTTCGTATGGGACACAGTACATCAACTGCCCTTTTATCGGTGACCGATGAAATTTTATCAAATATGGACAAAGGAAAAATAACATCTTTAACTCTGTTAGACTTAAGTAAAGCTTTTGATTCAATTGACATAAATTGTTTACTAAAAAAATTAGAGTACTATGGAATTTATAATGATAAATTCAAGTGGTTTAATAGTTATCTACACAATCGTAAGCAGACATGCCGAACAACTTTAGGTTTATCAGATATTAAAGATGTTTTAACAGGAGTTCCTCAAGGATCGGTGTTAGGCCCACTTCTTTTTTCTATTTTTATTTCAGATATTCAGTACGCAACTAAATTTTGCAAAATACATCTATTTGCAGATGATATTCAACTCTACCTAAGCTTTAACCCTCTAGAAATACGAAATATTGAAAATATAATTAACAGTGACCTTAATGAAATATATAATTGGACCCAATGTAATTCACTATATTTAAATGCAACTAAATGTAAGAACATACTTTTTGGAACAACGAATAAAGCAGAAAATCTAAAACACACCGTTCGAATTAATAATGTAGAAATTCCTTCCCAAAGTACAGTCAAAAATCTTGGTATTACTATGGATTCACAACTCAATTTTACTAATCATGTTTCCCAGTTATCTAAACATTGTTATTTTAAATTTAAGCAACTTACACAGTTTAAAGAGTTTTTAAATCAAAAGACTAAACTAATTTTAATTAACTCACTAGTTTTATCCAATCTGCATTACTGTGATATTGTTTATGGCCCGCGCCTAACTGAAATTAATAAACAAAAACTTCAAAAAATTCAAAACTACTGTTTACGATTTGTGATTAGTATACCTCACTTTGCACATGTTACTCCCTACCTAAGATCTTTAGGATTGCTTAAATTGAATGAGCAACGCTTCGTTCATTATTTATGTTTTTGTTTCAAATTACTAAAGTTAAAAATTCCTGATTATTTGTATGTTAAATTAATCAAACGCTGTGAAACACACTTTAGAAATTTACGATTTGTTGAAAAGCATTTTCACTTTCCAGCACACAAGACTACTTTATTTCAGACGTCTTTTTCATATATTGTACCATATATATTAAGTAACTGCTCTGATCTTTTAACAGTTGACACTTCCGTATATTTAAAAAAAAATGTAAAAAACTAATTTTGTCGCAAAAACTTTCTGCAATTGATCTTAGCAAATTTTAATCTGTTGTATTATTTTGTGTTATGTTTATTGTAAGTATATTTATTAGTATTTTATTATGTTTTAACTATTTCTCTAGGTTAAATTATAAAATCAGATTTGTGTCTGCCATTTAACCTTTTGTACATTTTTGTTTTATTGTGCAATAAACTTTATTATTATTATTATTATTATTATTATACGAAAGAAAAGAGAAAATTCTGAAAAAATTGAAAAACGATTCGTGGAAGAGTATTAAGATTAGAAAAAGGTTTTGGAAATGCAAGGAAACGTTTTGGGAGAACAGAAAAAGACTTTGAAAGAGCTTGAAGAGAGGTGTTTGAAGGAAAAAGAATGTGAGAAACGACGATTAGAAGTGGAAAAGCATCAGTTTGAAGAGATGGAAGAACAAAAAAAGGTTCTGTAAATGCAAGAAATATTTTTGGATGAACAAAAGAAAATTTTGGAAGAGCCTGAAAGACAGCATATGATAGAAAAAGAATATTAGAAACTACGAACAGAAGAAAGAGAAGAGCAAATGAAAATTGTGGAAAAACCTAAAAAACGTCGATTAATAGGAAAAAGAGAACAATAGAGAATTCTAAAAAAAATTAGAAAACAATGATTAGAACAACAAAAGGAAATTTTGAATGAAATTGAAAAACGATCGTTGAAAGAGAAATTTAAAAAAAGAAAGAAAGTTTTAGAAATGCAAAAAGCATAAATTTTGAAAGAAAAGATGATTTAGAAAAAGCTTAAAAAACGTCGAATAGATGAAAAAAAAAAGAGAACAATGGATAATTCTAAAAATAAATTAAAAAACAACGATTGGAAGAGAAAAAGGAACCAAAGAAAGTTTTAGAAATGCAAGGAAAAATTTTGGAGCACAGAAGTAGATTTTGATAGCGCTTGGAAAAGGGCGTTTGAAGGAAAAACAATATGAGAAACGACAATTGAAGACAGAGTAGAACAAAAGGAAATTTTGTAACAAACTGAAAAACGACCAAAAGGACAGAAAAAAGAACAATAGAAAGTTTTAGAAATGCAAGGAAACATTTTGAAGAGCAGAAGAAGACTCTGAAAGAGCTTAAAAAACTGCGTTTGGAGGAAAAAGTATGTGAAAAACGATGATTAGAAGAGAAGAGCAATAGAGAATTTTGAAAGAAGTGGAAAGACGTCTGATAGAAGAAAAAAATTACAAAAAAAATGGTTTTGGAAATAAAAGAATATGAAAAACGACAAATAGATGATTAGAAGAAAAAGAAGAGCAAAGAAAATGTTGAAAGTAGTAGAAAGACGTCGGTTAGCAGAAAATGAAAAACAAAAGAAGATTTTAAAAATGCAAAAATTATAAATTTGGGAGGAAAATAAGATTTTGAAAAAGTTAGAAAGCGTCTAATAGAAGGAAAAAGAGAACTTTAAAAAATTTTAGAAAAAATAAAAATCGACCGTTGGAAGAGAAAAAAAAAAGACAAGAAAGTTTTAGAAATAATAATAATAATAATAATAATAATAATGTTTATTGCAGCCATAAATCATACAAAAGAAATAGATACAAAATAAATAAATAAATTACAAAAGCAAATAAAAAAGAGGCTACAAAAGGACTAAAAATCAGCTCTGCGAACTGTTTTTCATTTTAGTCCATTATTATATTCTAATAATACTAATTCTAATTACTATTCTAACAAAGTTATTTTTAATTTCCTTTGAAAAGTTTTAAAATTATCATTTTTAAATTCATTATCAAGGCCATTGTAAATCCTAGGACATAAATAGGAAAATGATGACTTATATAATTCCGTACTATGCTTTGGAATGTGCAAAAATTCGTTGTATCTAGTTGTGCGATCATGAATATCTTTTCGGAGTACAATTTTATTATATAAGTTATCAGGTGTTTTATTTTTGACAATACTAAAAATTAAGCAACTTAAAAAGAACTTATATCTATTTTTGATGCTAAGCCAGCCAGACTTACGCAGATAAGGTGTTATATGCTCTTGACGTTTTACATTATAACAATATCTTAAACAGGAATTTTGAATTTTTTGTAATTTATAAAAATTAGCATTAGTTATAAAAGATCCATAAAATACAAGACAATAGTTAATATGGCTTAAAATTAAGCTATCACAAATTTGTATTTTTAACTTTGTAGTAAGAGTATTCTTTAAAAAATATATCGATTTCAATATACCATAACATGTTTTGCAAATTTTATTAACATGGCTAGAAAAGTCCAGATCGTTGTCAATGATTATTCCTAAATTTTTAGCGGACGAAACTAACGTAATGTCACAATTGTTTACAGCTAGTTTACAATTATTATAAACAATTTCACAAGATTTCTTCGGACCAAATAACATTGCCTGAGTTTTTGTTGGATTCAACTTTAATAATTGTTTCTCGCATTTTTTGTTTAAATTGTTTAAATTATTGTTTATTAGATCTATAACCCTAGGTGCATCGGTTACTGTAAATGATCGGAATATCTGCGTATCGTCTGCATAGCATTGCACTCCCACATCATTTAAAAACATTTCAATATCACAAGTATACAAAATAAATAAAATCGGTCCAAGTATAGAACCTTGCGGTACACCATTATTTACTTTTTTAAAATTGGATTTTAAAACAGATTCCCCGTTTATAACAACTTGCTGGTATCTTTCGGATAAATAACTTTCGATAAATTTACATGATTTAAATGAAAAGATAAATTTGAGATGAACAGATCAAGATTCTAGAAGAGTTTGAAAAACGACGTTTGAAAGAAAAAGAATATAAGAGACGACGATTAGAAGAAAGAGAAGAGGAAATTCTGAAAGAAATTAAAACACTGCCGTTGAAAGAGTAAAAAGATTAAAAGAGGATTTTAGAAATCGCAGAAAACACTTTGGAAAAGCAGAAAAAGAAAAAGAAGGACAAATAAAGGAGAAATGAAAATTTTAGAAATGCAAGGAAACATTTTGGAAGAACAGACGAAGATTCTGATAGAGCTTGAAAAACTACGTTTGAAAAAGAAAAGGAATATGAGAAATGACAATTAGAAGAAAGAGAAGAACTTCTGAAAAAAAGTAAAAACGACTGTTAGAAAAGTAAAAAGAAAACAAAGGAAGGTTTTAGAAATGCAACCTTTTTTGGAAGAATAGATGAAGATTCTGAAAGAGCTTGAAAAACGGTGTTTGAAATAAAAATATATTAAAAATGACAATTAAAAGAAAGATAAGAGGAAATTCTGAAAGAAATTAGAAATGACCGTTAGAAGAATAATAAAACAAAAAAAAAATTAGAAATGCAAAAACATACATTCTGGAAAAGCAACTGGAAGAAAGTGGAAGAAGATTTTGAAAAAGTTTAGCAAACGGTGTTTGTAAGGAAAAGAATATAAGAGACAACGATTAGTAGAAAAAGCGAACTAACCAAAAATCTTAGAAAATGTTGAAAGATCTCGAATGGTAGAAATAAAGCTCAAAAAAACTCTAGAAGAGGTAGAAAGAAAACAACAAAAGAAGATGTTAAAAAGAGAAAAGTTTCTGGAACAAGAAGACGAAAAGCTAAACAAGGCTTTAAAAAGACAAAAAAAGAGTAAAAAAATATTTTACAGAACAAAAACGATTTTAAAGACTGAAAACAAACTATTAGAAACGAACAAAGAACTAGAAAAAGAAGAACTAAGAAAGTTGCTGGAGGAGGAAAGAAAAAGTCTTAAAAAAAAATGAAAACCTACAACTGAAAATGATGGATAAGCCAAAAGAACTTCTAACAAGATTTGGAAAACCACCACCAGGAAAACAAAGAAATGTTTTCGAAAAATTTGACTTTGTAAGATGCTTTTCAAAGAGACGATTTAGAAATGGAAAAGAAATTTGAGCATGTTCTAGAAGAGAAAAAGAGACTAACGTTAACTAAAAAACGACTTTAGAGGCCCAAGAATAAAAAAAAGCCAGAAGTCTTGCATAAACAAGCAGGCCTAAAATAGATTATTTTGGAAGATTTTACAAAAAGCGCACTAGTGCAGTCAATTAAATACGAATGAAACAATTAGTAATGTTTTTTTATTAATTGCAGATAATTATATTATCTGTATTATCATAAATATTATTTTTATTTATTATTTATATAATAAATGCTTCAGAAGTTTGCATGCGCAGCAACTTTTTTAAACTCTTTAGCTAGCTGGGCTGTTCTACTTTTGATGCTGCTAGGAAAAGCCAGTAATAATTTTACTCAAACAGACTTACGAACAGACCAGAGACAAGTTAAGTAATCTCTGAACAGACCTTGTCATCTGTCACATGTCACTTGTGTTGTCATGCCACTCCAAAATGTAAACAAATTCGATCTGAATTAACAATTCCACCCTTTTTTAACAAAATTCCTGACTAAAATGTACATTTTTTGGTGGTTCTTTTCGTACTATGTGCGCCCAATTATAAAGTGGTTCCTCCGCCACACCACAGGCCTGTGTGAGCTCCAAAGAATCTGTTACGGCACAGAACGTGGGGCCTCTCGAACCAACTCTGTGGAATACTCCCTCAACATGTCAAAATCGCCCCAAATATCCCGGTTAATCATTCATTTGAACAACGTAAGTGACAATCAACGATTCGTAGGCCCTAACCTCAAAGACTTGACAAGTGGGGCTGTAAACACCGTCATGCTAATCAAGAAAATCAACCCCAAATTCCACTTCCAGTTTATTATAAGTCTGGGACAGTGTGTGGAGCAGATTTGGGGGTACCGGCAGCTTATTGCTGAAGTCGAGGAGTTGAGAAAGACGGTCTATGATTGTGATAATTTCGAGCATGAGAGGAAGTTGTACGACTTGTGGGAGAAGTTGATGCCGCATGAGGCTCTAGAGGGAAGAGTTACGAGGCAATGGCAGGATATTGGGTTTCAGGGGGATGATCCCAAGACGGATTTTCGAGGAATGGGGCTTTTAGGACTTGAGAATCTTCTAGCGTTTGCTACGGATTACCAAGAAGCTGCGACGTATGTGTTGTCTCATTCTCATCACCCTGTATATGGTTATGCGTTTGCTATTGTTGGGATTAATTTGACTAGTTTAGCTTATACACTTTTGAAACAGGGTGAAGCGAAAACTTATTTTTTTAATATGTCGAGAAATGTGCCGAGTTTGAAACTGTTTCATCAGTTTTATAGTTACTTATTTTATGAATTTGATAAGTATTGGATTGAGTGTAAACCAAAAGATATTATGGAATTTTCGAATATTAAAGACAGTTTTGAAATTAATATTAGGAATGCCTTACAAGATCCGAGTGCTGTGTTTCGGATTAATTTTAGTGTTGACACTATTTAAGGTTTTTTTGTGATATTTGTATGTTTTTTGTACACATGACTCTAAATGAGGTCATTTTATATTTATTTAAGTACACAAATAAAAATTAGTTTTGATTTTTTTGTATTAAACAACCCGAGAAACAATGACGCTCCTGGCGGGAAAAATTTAAAACATGGATAGACTGTTATTTTGACCGGAAAAAAACTAAAATTTATTGTTTTGTTTCTTAAGGTATAGACCAGTTTGACGAATTATAATTTGTAATCTTGCTATTACGTAGTATAGGTCAAAAATAAGCTCATTCACTCAATGATTACTTCTCTGTCGCCTTGAATAATCGCTCGGAGAATAGCTGTTTCGCTAGTCTAAGAAATATTGACTTTAGTTGTAACATTATTTAACAATATACCGAGTATCTTTTTAATGATTTATGCTGCTTGGAAAAGATGCTGACCACTCGATCAGGGTTTTCGGTTTCTATTATTAAGATTATTTAAAACTGAAGTCAATATTTCTTGGCTAAATGCACATACTTTACTGTCAACGCTGCTGGAAGGCTGACTGTCGCAATGTCATCAAAAGAGGGCTTTTCTCTGTCGTTCTAGCTGTTCATTTTCTGAAACTGCTTCTTATGCATTGGTTTCAAATAAGTTGGCCCTCAAATATCTGGAATTTCACTCGTTTTAATGCTCGTAATTTGCCTGCTGTTTCCAGTTTCTTATTTTCTTATTTTAAGTTTTCTAATTCTTTCCAACTTTCAGAAGCTTTGCTTCTTTTTTCACTTTTAAAATGCCTTTTTTAGAACATCTTTATTCTGTTATTTTTGTTTTCCCAGAAAATCTTTCAGGAAGCTTCTTCTGTTCTTTCTTTTATTCTAGAAGCTTTATTTTTTCTTCGACGTAGTTCTTGTTTTTTTTTTAATTTTCCTTTTGAATGGTCTTTTGTTATTTTACATTTTTTTTATTCGTTTTTTTGTCCCAATTTTCGTTTTTTAAACTTTTAACTTCTAGAAACTGATTTATTATTTTTAAAATCTTTCGCTTTCAATGCAATAGAAAACCGACATGATTTTTACTAACTTAATACTCAAAGGCTTAGTCTAAAAAATAAGTTTAAGTCACTTTTTTCTCTAAGATTTTAAATGGGAGGCAAAAATATGTATGTTATGGCTCGCAGACCACTGTGATCGAAACTAGTGGGGAACTGTCAGGAAAACTTGGGAGAATCAGCACACGATGCACTACGACATCGGTCACATTCTGCTCCAGACTGAAACACTAAAGAATACTGGTAAATTGACTTACTACATGACATTTTTTGCTTTTGTGTAACAACAGTTTGTTTCGAGTTTTTTCTTCCTTGTCTTTTTGTTATGTTTATAAATACATGTACAGATAAAAAAAATTGATTTTTCTGACACTTTTTTTAAAAAGTGAAATGTAACTAAGTGTGAATCTATTGTACCAGAAAAGGCTTGCTTGAGGCAATGGTTTCGAGTCACTTTTATACCTTTTTTAATTTAATCGATCAGTTAGGCTTTTATGTTTGGAAAGTTAAATACTGGTCAGATGCTTTATTTCCAGTATTGTTTGAATTTTTGTTTTAGCGCGTGCCCTTGAAATTGGGTTTGAACAGGGCCGGCATTAATATTTTAATTCGTTTATGTGTATTTTAGCGTGAATAATATTACTGTAATTTTGGTGTTGATTATTTACTCGGTTATTTATTTATACGTACATTCTTAATCATTGGAAATGAAACGGTTACTCAGTGTTTTAAGTAAATATGCCCTTTTGGTTAAATTCTTGAAAAATGTAGATAGAGTCTTATTATTCCAAGCCAACGACAAATATGTCTTCGGTTCGATTGTCTCATTTCCAGTGATCTAGAGGGTACATTTTAATATGTTATTGTTTTTATTTTGAGCTCTTTTAATACAGTTTTCTTATTCTTATAAAATCGTCTTTTGTTTATTCTTTTACTCTAAGTTGCTCAGAACTTCCTTTTGTGCTTCTAAATCTAGAGTTTTCTTTAGTTTTTCTTTCTCTGCAAGCTCCAATTTCAAGTTCTTCTAATAACCTTTTTAATTTTTTACACTCGTGCTTGTTCTTTTTTTTCTTTCTTCCAGTTGTTTCCCAATCGAGTTATCTATTGCCGTTTGTCCTTATTCAATCTTTCGTTGTTTCTTTTTTTTTTCAAACCTGTTATTTTTAAGTTATCTTTACTACCTGTTTTTCTTTTTCATTCTTTAAAATGTACTATTTTTTTCCAGACGGCACTCTTGTAGAAACTGTCTTTGCTTTCTAAAACCTTCTTTAATTTTTCTTCCACAAGATGTCTTTCACCTTTTCCTACCTACCTTATCCTTGATTCTTCTTTTTCTTTAAACCGACATTTATCGTCCTTTTTCTCAACAGTAAACGTGTTATTGTTCATTTATTCCTTTTGTTTGACTTCTTTTTCTCACTAATCGACGTTTCTCAAATCTACTTTTTTTTTGCTTTTTGAGACTTTACGACGTTTTTCGACTTCTAAAATTTTGCTTTTTAGAAGCTTGATTTTTCTTTTTCTTCCAAACGATGTATTTTAATCTTTTTAGAATATGAATCTATTCCTCGTTTTTTCACCAATCTTTGTTTTTCAAATTCTTTTTTTTTTCTGTTTTTCCAAGAACTTTCTTTTCTTTCAGAACCGCTTTTACTTTGTTTTTTTTTTCTTCTACATGACGTATAACTTCTGCTTGAATTTTCTAAAATTGATGTCTTTCTCTTTCTATCAACGTTTTTGTCCTTTTTCTCACACAGTAAATGAATCTAATCCTCTTTTTTTACCAATTCTTGTTTTTGAAGTTCTTTTTCTTCCAAACGCCACGTTATTCAAGCTCTTCTAGAATCTTTTTTTGTTTTTCTGAAATCCTTTTTTACTGCTCTTTTGGAACCGGTTTTTCCAATCGATGTTTTTCAAATTCTTCTTTTTCTTCCAAACTTAGCGTTTTTCGAGCTCCTCTAAAATCTTTTTTACTGCTCTTCCAGAACCATTTTTGATTTTTCTTTTTCTTCTACAAGACGACATATTTCAACTTCTACTACAATTACTTCACTCTTCTTTCTCTTTCAACCGACGTTTTCGTCCTTTTTCTCAAAAAGTAAACTAATATGTTTCTCTATTTTTCTAGACAGACTTCTTGCAGTCAGACCCAGAAATACACCTGGTTATACTGCAGAACTACTTTTTAAAATAAAGTTTGACAAATTTCATTCATATATTTTCACTGCAGAAATATTTTTACATTTGGTTCCTACAGCCATCCTTTCTTTATCACAAAAATTGAGTCCCATGAACCATTTAATAAATACAGAAGTTTCTGAATTAACAGCCACCTGTGTGCCTAATCATTAAAATGGCAACCTTTCATATTTCACTGAGCGTACATTTAATCAACAGTCTCCCGAGTTTCTTTTCTCTGGTTGAAATAAATGATAAGAGTCTACTGATCATGGACAGTGAAAATTACTGAAAATAATGTTATGTTAATATTCTGTGAGTTTGAGATGGTTTAAGCTGTTAAAATCTGGATTAGGATGAAGATTCAAATGAAATGGAATGATAATCAAATATTTTATAAAGATTAATTTGCATTTTATTTGAATTTAGCGCCACGAAAAGTTCGTTAGATTGGCAAAAAAAGATGTTACTACAAAACTACACCACAATTTGAGATCAAACTCAGGTTGACGCCACTGACCACTTTTTTAAACTAAATTTTGGGCTTGTAGTGCAACAGATTCACATTCCTCTCTTTTAAGATACACAAATTACATTTACTTTTTTGTTTTTTTCATTAATTTTTTTTATAATCCGAAAATAAACTCTTTAAACAATAATAAACGTAATTAACACTTCATAATTATTTATAAAAATGTTGTAAACCGAGTAATAAAAATCGGATTTACTTATCAGTTAATCATTCTGATAAAATAGAAATACTGTTGATATTTTCATTCAGAAATTATGTCAGAACCTTGACATGTTTTTATATTACTTACATACAAATACTAAAATAACTTTATTACAATATTTTTATTTAATACAAACAATAAATACCAATTTTCACAAATTGTTTATTTTAATCTAAAACCGAAATTTATGATTTTCGGCTTAATTTTCATCGTTTAAAAAATCAATTTCATTCAATAATAATGCGCGGAAACATTTCTTGAATCATTTCCTTTGAAACTATGTGTAATATTGTGAAATAGTTTTTGCAGCAGGTGAGTATAAACCGGTATAAAATGAATTAAAAAAAATCTCGTATAATCCTCATTATAATTTCGACCCAATTTCTTTTATTGTAATCCAAGCCAAAAGTAGAGCAAGTCGCTGCTCAAAATTCGAAAACTGTGTCACTTTCCCAAGTTATGCAACCAATCCGACGCGACTTTCAGCCTCCAAACTGTCCCACACCCCCTATTTCCCGCCTTTACCCAACTTTCACAATTTTGAAAAAAAAAATCGAATTTCCTTGACCATTGACGTCACAAATCACGTGTAAAACTAACTTCCGGTCACCTGACCTTCCCCCACCCCACCGTGACGTATACAACTATACAGTCCAAGTTTTCCGTAAAATCGTAAAATAATTTTCCCCGGATCGTCTCGACGATCCGCTACCTCTCCAACAATCCCCCCCGGAAAATCCTGTTGTGAAAATCGAAAAATTTCACGAAAACCACCCAGGAAAAGGCCGGTTGTATCTAGCCATCCGCACATCGAGCAGCCATTTATGACCTCACTGTCGATGCTGTCAGACGTAAATCCACGTCCATCTCGGCAAATCACCGAATTTTCCTGTTGAAAATATGTATTTTGGGGTTTTCGCGAGATGCGGATTCATTTTCCGGCTGTATTTTCGTTGATTTAGGTTAGTTTTGGGCGTTTGGGGCAAATGTTGGTGTTGCGTGAGCCAAGCGGCCGCCATCACAGTGTGCGCCAAGCTTGGTGAGCAGATTTGCCGTAAGTGGTGTGTGTGTGTTGTGTGCCTCTGCATTTTTCTCGTTTCTCATGTGGATTATGCATCAAAATCTCCAGGTACTGCGTTAAGATCATCCCCAAACCGTCTTTTATCGAATTTTTATGTTTTTGTCGGGAAAAAAACCAAAACTGACACGAATTTACACAAAGTCGGACGAGCCAAAGACGAAGGAGCCCGCCATGTTGTTAAACCGCTCCAGAAATAAGTTTTTACCTGCCAGATTCGTTCCCATCGCGAAAATGCCGCTTTTCTGGTAGTAAATCACGTATTTTAAGGTTATTTTGTGATTTTCCCGCGTACTTGACAACAAACCTGAACCCACGACAGCTAGTCGAGGACTCGACCAAAGCCGACCTTTGGCTATAAATAGCCGACAATAGCCCCACTTTGGGGCCTTCATGGCCCCTAAAATTAGCAATTTTAGTCAAAACATAAAGGGGGTGTGGCCCCCATTCATGTTTGACTTTTGTTTACAGAGCGGGACGATGCCTACTTCCTACTGATATGGGCCCCCAGAATGGGTTTATATTCTTCAGACTGCAGCTGATCGGTGAATTGGGTCACAATCTATTTTCCTGCGTTTGGTAAGTTTTTTTTATCTCAAAGCCAAGGTGATACAAAATTTTGGTACGCTCACTCTTCAAAAATATTCACAGGTGAAGCTCAAAATGTTCTTTGAATACGATTAACGCGGGACTCTCAACAGTTTTATAACTAAATTCGGGTTGAGTAAGTATTTTGTGTTTATTATTTTTAAATTATTTTATTTTCAGTTCTCTTTTTATAAATTTTCTTTATTAAATGAGCCTACCAAATTTTAATCACTTTGCAAATTGTTGGCAATGGTCCTATAAATAAATCAAGGTCACGTGACCATGAGTTTTTATGGAAATTTTGGTTGGTATCACTCCTATTGAGTAATTAATTAAATTTTTAATTAGCAAAGTTAGCCGTCAATTGAATATCGATTTCCGGTTGCTTGACTAGATTTTTTTTTTGATCACTTGACAATTGGAGGGTACAGGAATAAAAAGAGGAATGTCCAAAATTTGATATTTTTATAGAACTGAGATTTCCATCGTTTTTCACCAATATTGAACCCATTACTGACAAAAAACAGTTAAAAACAATAACTGTCAAGACTCCTGAGTCTACTTAAGAATTATATCGAATAAAAAATCTGCCATATCCATGAGAAACTGGGAATCCCACCTCTGTAAGAAAACAAATTTTTGGACATTTATCGTTTTATTCCTGTACCCTTCAATTAGGCTATCTTCAAAAACAGATTTACCTCCTGGTGATCTCTTATCACTTACTAATGACTTCTGACTATTTTCAACCAATCACAAGTCAGAGTTACGTTTAGTACAAAAATTTGTCGTTTGGAGTCACAAATTTAGGGTGAAAGTCGTGTTATTGTTGGTAATTTTTATCGATTCAGAGAACAAAATTATCTGGATTGGTATTTGTAGATAATAAGTCCATTATTATAATTCTTTCTCTTCTGTTTTAGAATATATTGTGACAAAATGCAGCAAGTGGAGCCACCTATCCAAAACAACACAGTAAGTTTTTTTTTGTTTGATTACTAACACTTGTGAAGACTGAAGAGTCATTCCTGATAGTGTGTTTGTTATACATTCTTTATTTATCCTGTTTGTAACTCGAGAAAAATAGCTTCTGTTTCATTGCATGTTAGAAATAACAAGCAGTTTCATAACTGAATTAGTTGGCTTGTTTCCGGTGCAAAATTCTTATTTTTCCTTGTTATAAGTGATTTCAAATTAAAGAAGCTACTTTACAAGATTTAGAAGGCGTAATCAAGGGAAAAAATGAATAATAAAGCAAGTTTAAGGTTGGAGTTAATGGAACTTGTAAAGGTATTTAATTATTCATGACTTCTGACAACGATTCGAATGAAATATTTATTCACGGGTTAATTTAGTGACTGTTACGCGCTGTTGTAATTATTTTAGTGTAAACTGTTTTTAAATTCTTGATTAAAGTGATTTTTTTCAAATGTAACACGGCTAATTTTGGCGGCAAATTTAATGGAACGCACGATATAATAAAGTAATTAAGTAGGTGTAAAAAAATAGTAAACAATACAATAAGTGATTAATTTTTTTTACAAATGCTTTTGTTTAAATGTTGAAATACTTTTTGTTGTATTGTTTCTATAGGTGAAGAGTTTTTTGTTTTACAAAACTTATTTTAGATAAATTTGATGTATATTCGTCGTGTGTTTAGTAAATTTTTGTAAAATTGGGAAATCAGTTATAGGCAACTGTGATTAACTATCATCATAACTAACTAACGGCGACATGTGATGCAGTTTTATGATGATAAAAACGAAGTAAGACAGATCTTACACAGTACATTCTGTACACTTAATCATCTGTTCAACCGTTTCCAAGTAAAACCAATGAAAATTTAACCTTAATCTACTACCAGACTAACATTGTGATCAAGTTTTGAAATCAATTTTTTGTAACAGTTATTTGAATTACAGTGAATAATAAATGCTACATTTTTAGCTCTAAATATTGTCTTTTTTTTACTTCTGATAAAAATCTTGGACTTTAGGACAATTTTTGAATTTCTTTTTTGTTTACTAGCCGTGCTATTTTATTTATAATCTTTTCTGTTATTGATTTAATGAAATCTTTCTTGTTGGTGTAAACGCAAGTATTTACTTCAATAAAAATTTGATTATTAAGAACATTTTTATATTTTCAGTTGTAACATCACAAGAGAATGAGAATAAATTGAAAATAATTTGACAAAATTTTGTAAACGTGTTGTCTAATAGACAAGAGACCCTTAAAAAGTTTACTCTAATTGCCTAATGGCAACAGGTTTGAGAAAAGTTCTGGGAAATTATTTTGTAATATCTTTATTATTGAATTTGTCGATTGAGAATACTTTTTTGATTTTTTTGTATTTTTAGAGTAACAAGAAATAAACGATGTTTTCTAGAATTGACAAAGATTTCTTTTATTGAAATTTTGTTTTTCAAAAAAAACAAGACTTGATTTTTGGTATATAGATACCAAATTTATTGTTGTTATTTCATACAGTGAAGTTTTTTTAGCTTAATTTTTCACTTCTTTAAAGTTTGTTTAATAATCCTTAAAAACTTTTAAGTGAGGGTGGTGAGGGAGTTATGCTCTTGGCTAAATTTGGTTAAAAGGTACAAAAATGTCTGAAATTGGAAGTTTCTATTGGATTTTAAAACCGTCAAAAAAATTTCTTTGTAATAAGTGTCTCAAATCGTCAAGGAGTTACGTTTGCTGATGAAAACGTAGGTTTGGATATATTGCTTAAGTCGAATTCAATAGAATTGGCATTAATGGGTGGCTCTGGAAATTAAAATTTTTGTTGGCAGTATTAAGTTTTTGGGATTTTAGAACAATGTGATCAGGTAGTACTGATTGAGTTGGCAACATTGAAGTGTCGCTTGAAATTGGTTATTCTGACTAGGGTTGCCACTATTTATTTAATCAAATGATATGATATGATGTTGTATAATGTATGAGGTAGAAATGAAATGTATGAGTATTGTGTATGAGTATTTATTTGTAAACAAATAAATAAACAATCTTAGATAAACTACATACAAAATTAAAATAATATTCTAAAAAATTTAATAACAAAAATATAGCTTTCTATTCAAAAAATATAATTCTAGAAAAATTAAATAAAAAAAACAAGAGTCGTCTAACACTTCTGTGCATCTAACTTCAAACATTAACACTTTTGTGCCTTAAAATGATATTTTTTATCGCTATGAGCTGCTCTGAGTAATTGTTCTTTATTTAATATGTATATATAATGTACCAACATTTTTTGATAAATTTGAAAATTACTATTTACTTAGAATAATGTATGAGATTGTATGAGTTCTCCATAAATGTATGACATTTTTCACATACATTGCTTTCTTAAAACTAGTATGCGATTAGGCTCAAATATATGTTACTCATACTGAAAGTATGAAAGGTGGCAACCCTAATTCTGACTAAACATCAAACTCCTAATTGACATTTTAAAAAATTTGATTAATAAGTTGACATAAGTAAATGGATGCTAAAGTTTTGTTAAAATTGTTTTGGAATTAGAACGTGACACTTTTATTGTTAAATTTTCTTGTCTTTCAGAATTATTAATGTAAATTTATGTTCTCGTTTTTTTAACACTACTGAATAAAAACTATTTAAATTTTCAGCGACGTTTCGTACTTTATTTGTACTTTTTCAAGCCTTTATTTACAACTTATTTTTTTTTAAATTTAAACATAAATTTTGGTTGGAGACAATACTGTTCATATAACAGTGTTAGCCATAAATTTCTGTAATGGCTTACTTCAAAAGTGGAGTCTACAATGAAATTAATGGTTGACAACTTGCAAAAAAAATTAGTAACTTTTTTGCTAATTTAATTAGTATTTTTGTTGATCATGTTGTACTTAATTAGTAATTTTTATTAAATGTCAATGTGATGTCAATAATTGTCATTGTCAACGTCTAATAAATAATCACCGTTTATGTGACGATAAAATTCAACCGATAGTGCTCTTTACAGGATGTAAAACAAATTGTACACTTTAAATTTGGAGCAAAATCTTGTTGAATTTTCAAATTCAAGTCTGGATCAGGGACTCCGTTTTGAATGGTTTGGGAAGAACTGTGGAATAGAATTTGATTTCAATTGACGGGTAGAAAATGAACAATTTATTGATAATGGATTAAGTACTTAGTTGTGTAAATGAAGTGAATAACAGTGATACAAAACGAAGCCTCTATTTATTTTGAAAATCTTAATAAAAATATCAAATTTTTTTAGGAGTATAGTGGTGAAATTGGGTGCCAAATAAAATATCTTAAAACCTGTCTATACTACCATGGCATATTTTCATGTTTTGTTGCTAAAAGGTCCGAACTCGTGACCAGTTCAAGATAGAACAGTACCAAATGTTTGAAGTATTACATAAACAAATTTACCCGAAAAGTAATTTAAAAATTAAATATAAATTAATTAAAATTTGATCGATGATGAAAGATGTGGGCCACTCATATTTAATCACTTTTAGCTGCTCTGTAATGTTCTTGGAAATGTAATCAAGATGAAGCTTCAAAATTATTATAATAGCTTTTAATTATACAAGTAATTGTGAATTAGCATAAATCACACAACTTGGCTGTGTTGATTTAACAAATGTAGAAGTCCCTAGAATTATTGGTAAATTATAAATCATCGTAACTTCACAAATTTTTACCACAAGTAACAAAAAACAGTATTTTGAATAAAAAATGAAACGCTTTTTACTGTATTTTACAAAAAACTTATCTAAAACTTGATGACATTGTTATTATAGCAGTTTGAAGCTTGTTTTACCCGCTTTTTATCAGTGGAAAAGCTGATCAAGCGCACGCGCAATTTATTGTTGAACAGCTTGACTGCATACACCCCCAATTGGGTGGCATTAAGAACTCTACTAAATAAATAATTTTATAGTGGTATTACAACACCCAAGTGCTAGAGTTTTCACGTCGCATCTACAGCCTCTGATGTGACCTAACAACTATTGGTGGTTGGGACTGACGGCAACGTCTCGTCCAAAAGATGAGATAGCTGCAGTTAGTATGTCCATTACTTTATGCGGGTCACCCGTTGCTTAACTCTATAGATTTAATATAATAATCTATGGAGCCACCTTCGCTAAGCAGCTAAACCTGAGATTTTATATCAACTCTTGGGTGAATAGAAGTAATATTGAGATTGCTTTTAATGTATTTAGCAACCAACTTGTAAATATTAGTTTTATTTCGTTTTTATCATGCATAAACGTAAAAGCATGGAATTGAACGCGTAAAAGGGTAATATGTTTGATAAAATGTAACTCTTATAAATCAGTTGATTTATGCAAAAGTTGCCAATACACGACATAAAATTGTACAGAGTTGCTATAAAGGGTTGAGTTTATTGGCAAGCCTGAGTTAGTAATTTTGACTTGAATTACATTTCTGATGTTTTAAATATTGTATAATCTTTTTTTTTAACATATGCACTGTCAGTATTATTGTTGACTCAATTTTTGGGTAAGACTGCTCTATTATATTTTGTAAATCTCCACATTGATTCCTGTTAATAAATCTCAAAATTTTTCTGAGCATTTACGGTACAACACATAGGAAACAGCTCAAACCAGCCGAAATTTTTCTCAAAAATGACACTTACAGTGCATAAACAAAAAAGAAACAAGGACAACCATCGATCTTGTTTGAACAAAATGAATACGAGTATTTGAAAAAAAATTGACACGCGAAAAGTCCAATTCAGGTTTGCCAGCATACTCAATGATTTATAACCATTCTGTATTTTAATTATTTCTATGTTCACAAGGAATATTATGTAACTTTTTACTACTTTTTAGGGCATGTGTTTGTAATCAATTTTGTTAAATCATGTTAAAAATATCTTCGTGGTGGTGGAGTCCCAACAATCTAACGCCAACATGTCACGTGATCTTTGGCACGAACCATTCTGTGTCGGACGATTCTATTCGAAGCTTTCAGTCAGTCTCGTACCATTGGTCGTACTGCCATTGTGTTTAGTGCTAAATTTTTATCTCTGTTAGTCTTACTTTTTTGGGAGTCTAACTGGTAACTTCTCCACTTTTTTACCTTAAAAAAAAAGAAAAACCTCCTTGTTTTTTTTAACCAACTTTCTTCATATTGGTTAGTTATTTTCAATGACCACACGTGTTAATTATTTCGAAAATTTTGCAGATAAATTTTGTTTTTACTTATCAATTTTGTGGGGTTTTTGATTTCGTATGAACTTTGAAAGCATTCTCAGCATTCTTGTATATCATTGTTTTGAAGTCTTTTGTATATGATTAACTGATTAAAATATCACTTATAATCATATCGGAGTATCACATAACTCTTATTCATTGTGTATTACATTTTTCTTAAAATTTTAAATGAGTCAGAGAAGGGAATATTTTTTTAATTTGTTTATTTAAGAAGTTATTATAATACTTATTTGGGTGCCTTTTAATAACCATTAGTGCACGAAAAACTTTAATTTTTTATATTAAAATTTGGTAAAAACTCTAATTATAAAAATTAATCATTATTTATATGCTCATTCTTTATAAAACTAAAATTCATACCACAATATTGATTTTGCGAAACTCGTTCTTTAATATACTATTTCCGTTGATCGTTAATATACTCATACTTTATTAAGACATTCAAAACAATGTGTTGACCCTTATTAACCAATAATTTATATAACGTTTGACAATTGATTATTTAAAAAGACAAACTTTACTTGTATGAAAACTTATTTTTTGAATATTTATTATATTTTTTGAAGCCGATTATATCAAGAAAATTAGGTGTAAAAATTGAACATCGCACAGATTACAACAATACGAGAATTTTCTATATGGATTGCGCTTGGTAGATGTTTGATAGTAAAACAAACCAAATTTTTTAAAATAATTAAAGTTTTTTTGTTTATAAAATTTACTCGAAACACGGAATATAAGTGTTAGATCACGGGTTTTAGACATTGTTGTATTAGGTCTTGTAAATTTTCTAATATATAATCAGCGGAAATTATTGAAATCACCTTCTTTAATTAATTAACGATTAAAATAATTTCGACTTTATTGTTCGTTTTCCTGCTTACGCCTTAAAACGTATCGATTACTAATTACTTTCATTAAAAACTTATATGAAATAATAATTGTAATCTTATATTTTCTACCTAATTTGTTATAAAATAAGAAAGAACTTTGACTACGCTCAATAAACGATCAAGTTTTTGTCTGTCTCAATTTTGAAACAAATTTTTATGGTTTTCGGTTCTAATTGAAGCTTTTTTTTTAAATAAACAAAGTCAGTACAAAACTTGATATTGTATGATACTGCATATCAAGTATTACAATGGAAAATTATGTAAATTTGTTTTCTACAGCTTAATAAATGCTTAAACTATACTTGTATCATTCGATGTTTAATTATATACCCTTGATTCAACCAAAATTAGCAGTAGTGTAAGAAAATCACTTATTTTTTTATAAAGTTGTAAAAGATAACTCAATCTTCATTGTGTGGGACACTCCCACTCAATGAAGACCTTCTTTTTTCATCGGAAAATTCTGTTTCATCGTAAACCTCAACAATTTTCAAAGTATAGCTACCAAAGCTGTCGCACCCACCAAACAATTTTTTTATTATTAAAATACGCATTTTTGTAACTTGTGAAAATTTGTAACTGAAAAGAGAGAATAATGTCTATACTATTTGTAAATCTACATCTAGTAGATAACATAAATTTCTAAATTGTATAGGTGGGTGTAATATTTTGTTTGTGCGGTGTAAAATATTAGCAAACACTCTTATGGCTTTAATTTTTAGAGTATTGCATAGAATTATTTGTTTTGACAGTAGCTACTAGAATATTAGTTAAATACTTTTTGTATTATTATAGGGCGCGGCAAGCAAAATGAGTGAACCAGGTAAAGAAAAAGAGCCGCCACCTCGTGTTGAACCGGTGAATGGTGTTGTCCAACCACCAGTTCACCCACCACCAGATCGACCAGGACGCATCACAAATCAGCTGCAATTTCTTCAAAAGACCGTACTGAAAGCCGTATGGAAACATCAGTTTGCTTGGCCATTTCGACAGCCTGTCGATGCCAAGAAACTCAACCTTCCTGTATGTCTTATTCTTAAAAATAAATTTAAATAAATATAAATTATATTCAATTCTAGGACTACCATCAAATCATTCAACAACCAATGGATTTAGGCACAATTAAAAAACGTTTGGACAATAATTATTATTGGTCTGGTAAAGAGTGCATTCAAGATTTTAACACAATGTTCACGAACTGTTATGTGTATAATAAACCGGGCGAGGACGTTGTAGTGATGGCCCAAACATTAGAAAAAGTGTTTCTTACTAAAGTTGCCGATATGCCTAAAGAGGAGGTTGTTGTGGCTAAAGGAGCGAAAGGAAAAAAGGGACGAACGTCGGGTGTTGTGGGTGTCGGTGCGGGACGTGGCAGACCACCGGCGGCGGTTTCATCAACAGTCGCAACACCAGTGGCAACATCCACAGGTATTTAACATGAAAAAAGTAGATTTCGATATTTCACGTTATTTGTGACCTCATTTAAACAAGTCACCCATTATATAGTGTTGGAATATCATCGAAATCTACAAAAATTTCTAAAATTTTCTTCTTCTCACTTAAATTTGATTTTTTTTGCACGACCAAATTAAACTATTAGAGGCTCACTTCCAAGTGCCTCTTTTAGGTTCGCTCGGCCTTCCCCTTGGCACTCAGGCTCCTCCTACCATACCTGGCAGTACAGCAACAACAACAATAGCACCTGCATCAGCTCATTCGACCCTCCCTCAGCAACCACCGATCGCCCCGCCTCAGAATTATCATGTGGCTCCGCCTATTGTCAACTCGTTAGACAGTAACTTAACACCTAATACAGTACTTCCTGGTAACGTAGTACCTCCATCACAACCAGCTAAGGTAAAAAAAGGTGTGAAAAGAAAGGCGGACACAACAACACCTACAGCAACGGCATACGATTATAATCCACCGTTGGAATCATCAAAATCGGCGAAAATATCGACGAGAAGAGAATCTGGACGACAAATTAAAAAACCAAGTATGGACGTTTTTGTACCGTATCATCAGGCAAATATACAACCGCCGATTTATACGTCCACGCCGCAAATGCCAGTGCACAAACAAAAAGAGAAATTGTCCGAATCGTTAAAGAGTTGTAATGAGATTTTAAAGGAATTATTTTCGAAAAAACACTCGGTAAGTGGTTAAGTAAGACAGTATTTTAAACACGAAAAAAAAAATATTATTGAAGAAATAGGAATCATTTTTATTATTTGATAAAAGGTGGTGCTGGCAATAAAATGTCTTGGTAGATCATAGTTTAAACAGAAATGTGAGCCTTTCAATAAATTGTCTTCACAGAATACAATACAAATATAAATTTATTTTTGTTTTCTTTATATCACTGGATAATTTTATTTTGCAAGCGCCTACCTAAATATGATTTTTTTGCTCACACTGTACATTGTGTAAACTCAAATAGTGCATTATTTGAAGATGTTCAATTTTTTCAGAGTTACGCATGGCCATTTTATAAACCAGTGGACGCAGAATTACTCGCATTGCATGATTACCATGATATTATTAAAAAACCAATGGATTTGGGTACGGTAAAACAAAAAATGGACAATCGGGAGTACCGTACTGCACAGGAATTTGCCTCTGATGTTAGACTGATATTTACAAATTGTTACAAATATAATCCATCGGATCACGACGTTGTTGCTATGGCTAGAAAATTACAGGATGTATTTGAAGTCAAGTATGTAGTTAATTATTATTTATCGAGCTTAATTTAATTATAAAAAATATTTAGATTTGCGAAAATCCCAGATGAACCTGTAAATAGGATAGGAATGCCTCCAAAATCCGAATCGAGTTCATCAGGTTCAAGTTCGGAATCATCGAGTGAGACGGAAGATTCCGAAGAGGAAAGTCGGAACAAACAATTGAAATTGTTGGAGAAGGAGGTACTTTACTTGATTTTTTTTATGTTTTGATATATTTTTGTGTGTTATCAACAGCTGATCGCGATGCAAGAAAAAATGCGTAAACTGGTCGAGGAAAGCACGAAGAAGAAGAAAGAGAAAAAGAAACAGAAAGAAAAAGACAAGAGTAAAAAAGTTATGGCGAACAGTAGTTCATTGGGTAAGCCGGGGGCTCACAGCGCCCTCACAAAAAGCAATTCCATTATATCAGACAGTGTAGAAGACAGTATAGCGAGTGTTGTCTCAGGAGCAGATATGAAGATGACGACCGATGCCAGTCAACATGGAGCAGTGGGTGCCGGTGGTGGTAAATCAATCAACATGCATCATATACCGCCAAGTGGACCAGCCAATCAATCATCGATCAAACCGCCGAAGAGTAAAAGTGTAAGAGGACCCAAACCAGCCGTACCATTGACGACGCCGGCGAAAAGAGGCAAAAATAACAGTAAGACAGGAGGGGGAAGAAAGAAGTCAACGTCACAGGCACCCAATATGGCATTCGATTCCGAAGATGAAGATAATGCCAAGCCAATGTCGTATGATGAAAAACGACAGTTGTCACTCGATATTAACAAGTTACCCGGTATGTATTCATTCTGTATTGAAATAAAAAATGGTATATTTATCTTTGTCTTTTTTCTACAATTGTTATATCTATTATTTATTCATTTGACATTCATATTGTTAGTGGTACTTTTTGAAATAAAAGTCACGTGATCACAGACAAATTTGTTTTTATAAGCATATGTATAGATACTGCACACAAAGTAATGATGCTTACGTAAAAAGAGAACGAAATATATGATTTACAGACGCTACTAAGTAGTACTAATAGTATAAAAGAAGTACTAATAAGTGGTCACGTGATGTGAGGCAATATTTTGACATTTACATGGAATCTATGTTGAACCTCTATGTATTTATCAGTTATTTTTGCATCACTACTTCTCAGTGATTAGTCAACTGTTTGATCAGCTGATACTCTGATCAGAAACAAACCAAAAATATTGTTCTAATTTCATGGACAGTCTACACAAAAAAGTGAGGTCCACATTATAGAGAGAGAGATAGATAGGGAATTTTATATGTTATTTACCTAAATATAACTATGGTCACGTGTTGAAAGACATGTTTTGACATTTGTCTGTAGTCAGCTTATTATTACGCATAGTTTTGTAGTAAACAAAAAATATTTCTCTAATATCTATGGTTATTCTGTATAGTGAAGAGAGAACGATATATGTTTTTTAGTCGATATAAGGGTAACAATGATCACGTGACGAGAGACAGTGTTTTGACATTTGTCTGTAATGCTCTTTTTTTGTTTTTTTAGGTGATAAACTTGGGCGTGTGGTGCATATAATCCAATCAAGAGAACCATCGTTGCGAGATTCAAATCCTGATGAAATCGAGATTGATTTCGAAACGTTGAAACCGTCAACTCTTCGCGAATTGGAGAGCTATGTTGCGTCATGCCTACGTAAAAAGCCACGTAAGCCCTACTGTAAGTTCCATTACTTAACGTCTACACGGTCGGAGAGCACAACAGACCAATATTAGTAACATGTCTTGTTAATTTAAACAAAAAAAAAAATAGACATGTTACAGGCGTATGTAATTGGAACTACATTTTTCTAAGCATGGTAGAGATTTGTTGGTTGGTGCTCATGGGTTTGGTTTTACTATATTTAATTATAGTATAAAGATTTGGTTGGGACTGATTACTTTTATTTTATTCTTATTTTCTCGAGCATCTAATTTTATATTTAATTGGGGAATGGTGAATGCGCTTTTTAACGGTCGCTACTTTTTTTATATATATATATAAATAACACAGTCGTGTTATTCGGTTGTAACAAATTTATAAAAGTTTCAATTTTGTTCATGTATGTTTTGATTTTTTTTTATATATCTGATTTCATATTTTGTAGTTCCAGTGTTATGAATATTAATGGTCTTTTGTTAGTTTTAATCAAGTACATACATGATTTTCTACCATTTAACCTTGGGTTATTGGCAGCAAAATCTTGGTATTACCTTCTTTTGATAATTGGAATTTTTATGAATATTTTTTTATTGGATTTTTTTATTTCTTTTTTTTATAGATAAGAAAATGCCGGGTAAATCAAAAGATGAACAAATGGCCGAGAAAAAACAAGAATTAGAAAAACGGCTTTTAGACGTTAACGACAAAATAGGAAATTCTAAAAAGGCTCCTAAAAAAGGTAAGTTATTTCTACTAAAATAAGTCCCAGGTAATAAAAACAAATGCGCTAATTTCAAGTTGACTTATTACCGGTAGTATTGCAAATTTTAATACTTTTTTGGTGCGACCAATTTCAATTTGAGTAAGTTACTAGTACCAAGTTACTACCGGTCATAAATTTTGCGATTTTTTTTGTTATGGTAGTATCCTAACTGCGAGCGTTGTAAAATAATTTACAAGTTGTTTTGTGAGCTTTTTTTGGTACCTACAAAAGAATAGATATGGCATCTATTTCATTTTCTTCTGTGTGATTCATTTCAAAAATGTGAGTTTTTAGTCGTGACGAATAAGTTTTGATATGTTGCTTATGTTTCAGTAATATCAAAATTCTTAAATATTTAAATTAATAAAAAACAATAGTTAATATGTACTTACCTTCCATTTTTCATATTTCAATCTTATTAAACTTAATTTCTTTGTCGACTTTTGTGGATTTTTCAAAAACTTGACATTTGTCAATATAATAAATGTCAACACTTGACATTAATAAATTACAATAATAATAAAAATAATAAACTAATAAATTTAAATTAATAAAAATTGGTATTATCTTTTGGTATACGGGTAGTAAATAAACTTGAAATTAGTCCAAAATAAGTGGTTTAGGTAATAAGTGTTCATGTATGGAAATAAACTAATGCGGTGGTGTCAGTTATGTCTATTCAAGAACAAAAAACATAAGTTTTCAGCATTTTAAACGTGCATGTTTTTTTTAGAAGTGCACGTTTAAGTGTTCGAAATACTTTGGGAATTCTATACGGTGACGAAAGCATTATCGTTACTTTGTTTATTAAGCGTGCTAGAAATTTTCGTAATAGTTTTTTGTGCGACCTTAACGATATTTAAATAAGCGTGGGACAGTCGGTGTGAACTTAGTTTAATTAGCAAAACAAAGCGATTATTATTGAAGGCGGTAGGAGTGCATTAGTGAGTCAAAGAAATGTAAAACACTCACTAACACTAAACACTACACTTCGGGTATTAAAGCTAATTTTAATTTCTACCCGAAAATAACATTTTTGTTGTTGAAACGCGTGTAGTGTTTGGTATTAATGGGTGTTTTACATTTCATTCAACACACTAAAAAGATCCAACAGGAAGATGATTGAGTTGTTTCATTAACTAAATTATTGGTTTGAAAATCTAACTTTTTAAATCGTAAGAAACCCAAATTGAGTCCTCGTTACAGTAGATTTTACTTTTTCCAAAACGTATGTGTATCGCACACACATAAAATGTCGGATAAATGATTACTTAATGTTTAATTTAAACAATAAAAGATTGTATATTTAATTAAGGGTACATAAATATGAAGGTTTATTAGGAGACGTTTTTTATCCTTATGAGTTTGAAAGTGTTGAGGTCAAGGACGTAATTTCCTAAATGTCTGCTATCATGTCCATGACACACATTTCATGGTGATCTATTTTTAGATTAGGTAATTGAAATTGAATCGAAAAAATTAGATCATTATTCGGCTTATAATATTATGTACTCCCCTAATTTCTTTTTCTAGATTTTTTTAGGGGGACAATAACGTAACCTACAACTAGTACTGATTATATCATTTTGCTAAATTAGTCATAATTAACAAAAATTTACTTGCATAAGAAAACTGATAATTAGAATGGGATTAATTTTTTTTTTTGGTATAAAAATGGTATAATGCAAACGTGTCTCATGATTTATTATTTGGTTTTTGTTGTCTGCTGCTCGTTTTTAAATCTTGGAATTGTGTTATAAAACCTGCTTTTAATAGGATGTAAAAAATAAAAATAAAACAAGAAATAGCAAGTGTTTAGTTTTTGAGTTTTCTTTGCCGGTGAAAACGTAGAGCTTCGGTAGATTGCTTTTAACATTTAAATTTTTAATAATATTATTACTTAATATTACAAAATGCCTATTTGACGATAGAGCAAAAATAAAACAAAAGTTTGAAGCATTAAATTGAAGGGGTATAAACAAAGTCTACCTAAAAATTATTGAAAAAATATTGCAAATTAAAAAATATAATTTGACGTGTCTAAAATTGAATTAATCAAAGATGTTATGCTAAGAATCTATCCAAGACCCTCGTTTTGACAGGCAAATGGAACCTTGTTGGATCTTTTTGGTGTGTTGAATGAAGCTTAAAACAACCACTACATCAAACACCACACTTAACACAACACGCGTTTCGACAACAAAGTTGTCATCTTCAGGTAGAAATTAAATCTCAGGGCACTTTTAAATCCAAAGGGATTTTAAACGGCACTTTTAGTTTCTTATGACTTAGGATCGGTTTACAGAAGGCGAATTGAATATTTATATCCGGTTCCATAAACGCCAATTAAAGTTTTATTGTTCTAAATTTGATTGTATTTAGATTTTAGCCAATCAAATCGAAAATCAATTTTTTGATGATCATCAAAATTTGATTGGCGTTTATTCAACCGGCCCTTAATTGCGATTATCTATTAACTATCGGCTTTCCTGACGTTTGATTGGTCAAAATTGACATTTAATTGCGAATTAACTATTTAATCGCAATTAAAGTTAATGTCACTTTCTGTAAACCGGCCTTAAAGTGATAAATTTAATATAGAACATATTTATATTAAAGACATATACAAAAAATACTTACTGACGACTTAAGGAAAATCTGAAAAATTCAGGGAGTTTGATTTTGCCAGTGTGCTGGATACTCTGATAAATATTAACCTTTTTCCGATATATGGACAACTGTCACAACTTTTTACAATTCAAAATCGCACTTTTATTCGTTATTTTATCGAATATACGAACTGAAATAAGCATATTTTTCTGAAGACATCGTATCATCTGCACCTAACAAATAACTTGTCGTTCAATTGATTTAATTAGGTACATTTATATAAATGTATTTTTTAAGTAGTAGAACAGAACTGCTATGTTACATTCTACAGTAACACTCATAATAGAAAAAATATTATTATTTGTAGGAGATATAATATTACGCACATTGACGACGTAGTCTGACGTCACTAGTAGATGGAATTTCGCGTTGCTTATTGGTATAAATTTAGAAAAAACGTCACTCTGAAATGAAGGAGAGCTATGTTGCCAATGTGCGCAATATTATACATGGTGATGGTCTTTCTAGCATGAATAATACTATAAGAGAACTGAATTTATTGGTTAATTTACGAATACTTGCTGTATAGCGACGAAAAAGAGTGTGGATTTGACAAGCATTGAAAATTCCGACAATCCGAAGAGATTCATTGTCAAATCTGCACGATTTGAGACGTTATGCAGGAAGTTTGAGAAAATTAACCGTCATTTATTCACAACTTGAATGATAAAAAAGGTAGAAATGGGACTTTAAAGTGTGTAATGGAAATGTGCTCTCTTTTCTTTTATTAAAAAGGGAAGTGATTGATATTTTTATATCTCATGGGGATATAAATAAAAATCATGCTTTATTATGTTATTTAATTGTATAGTTTCTACGTGGAAGGAGGAATAACAGGAGTGGGCATAAGCATTGAAATAGTGGTCGTTAACAAACACTTTTTATGGCTGTTTTACAGTACCCAGGATGTCTTTTTGTGCCACTATAAATTTGCAGATAGTTGTTGTGACAATAGAATAAGACCATAAAAGATGTTTGTACCTCAACCACGAACCTAACATTGCCGATATAGCGCATGTTCACTCTTGTCATTCCTCCCTCCATGGGTTACTATATCATAAATTGAAAACTATAGTAAATAACCAGAAATTGGAAGGTTTTTGATTTTACTAAGATTTTGTATTTTAATTTTATTTAATGTTACAGTTGAACTTTAAAATTATGAACACCATTAAATTTATGTTTTCAATAAATCAGTTGCCTTTCTTACTCATTGATGTTACATTGAAGATTCGCAGTAGCTGATAGCGCCTTTAGGAGAAAGTTGCCAGTATATTGTTGAAAGTTATTTTGCAAAAAATCTTCAATGTTAATTTTGAATTTTTCTGTTTTTTTTGCAGAATTTTTGAAAAACGAATTCATTAAAATTTTCTGCTGCTAACTAGTCGGCAAAGGCCGCTTTTTTGATGACTTTTAGTGCTGATCATACAATAACCATTATTGTTTTAATTCAAATTATTTTTTTAAATGGTTAAAAGTTACTTTTTATAAATATTATGTAAAAAATGCTAAAAAGACATCTATTATATGTCTTAATTTTCTATTATATACTCATTATTCAATTCAACTTTGAAATAACTGTTATATTACCAGCTTATAAACTTATGGAGGATTTATTAAGATGCGATTTTTATTTCCACTTAAAAAAAGGGTGATATATCTCTGCTGAATGGAGATATAATTAAAAATCCGATTGTATGGATTTTTTAATTTTAAAACTAAAATTATTATTTTCAGAGGAGGCAAATCGGGTAGACCCAACAGGAGCAGGAGGTCCATCTGGCCGTCTGTCATCTAGTTCAAGTAGTTCAGATTCAGATAGCAGCACCTCCAGTCTCTCAACAAGTTCGAGTGATTCCAGTGACAGCGAAGCAGGTTAGCTTCTTTCACTTACGTCACTCATCTCCAGTGATAATGCGTCACACGTTTGCAAATAATATAAATATATATTTTATTTTTAAACTTTTAACAAAACAAAACGAAAAAAGCAAAAAAATAACAACATAGGAAAAGTATTACGTACAGACTTACATAAAAAAAATCATCTTTACCTCCCTTTCCCCACCCACTTTTCACTGCATTCACAAATGGATATAGATATTATATTGAAAGTATGTTTTTTAATTGAGTTTGATTGTGGGCGTGGCTTGTCTCATGTAACTAGAATTTTATATATAAGAAGTTATATAATATATTTAATTAATGCTAAGTATAGGAGTTCTAGTGCCATACTCGTGATTTGTTTTTTTGAATTAAATTTGATTGTAATAAATCGTAGTTGCAATGATTTTTTTTGTTTGTGTGGCGCCATCTAGTTGCTTTCTTCCGAAATCACAGTTCAGATTTTTAAAGTTTGTACATTTTTGTGGATCTCAAGACTGATTTCTTATCGTTCTCCGTTGTGTTCTGTTTTCATTTCTCGAAAAAAATTATTTATTCTATCTGGGTTGTGATTTTTTAACATCTGACGAGATCGTGTTTTTTTTTTTAATTTAATTTATTATAAAAATGTACATAGTAAAATAATTGTTTTGTTCTGAGATTATAGGTAAATAAAAAAACGACCAAGAAAATCTTTTACAAATGATTGTGGTCCGTTTTTGATGGAATTTAGAATTTTTCCAAAATACGGTCATAATCTTTTGCCAAAAAATTTTTACTGGTTCCAGTATTCAACAACTTTTGTATTTTAAAAGAAAATTAACAAAAAAAGTAAATGTAAATGCATTTTCGCTGGTGCTCCTGTGAGGTTTTTTTTTGTACATATTTAATGTTTCTATGGCAATATGAATTTTTCTGCTGCTGCAATTTTTTTAAAAATATTTTTGCGTAATTCATGTTGCTGTTTTTACTATAAGTATTGTTGAGCCTAATCTTGGACATGTTATAACCATTCTAAACGTTAAACGTTGAGTTTTTCGTTTAGTATGGTTTCATTTCTAGGCCTTGAGTGCATATTATGTGTGGAGTCTGCCAGCAGCGGACCAACCATACAGACCGCGAGAGATCTTACCACACCACGAATTTTTGATTTGAGTATTTGCGGTGAAGAATTCGCGCTTAGATTTTTCTAAATGCAGACAATGTGTGTGGCGGCGGCTGTAGTTTTAAGATCTGCAATTTTTTTTCTTTTGTTTTTTGTGTTGTGTTTTCTAGCAATTGTTGGTGAGTTTCAATAGCTAGGAAACAATTTTAGGTAAATGGTACTGTATGGTTTCATTTGGTCAGACAAGTGTTGCGCTGGCCTCCATTCACATTGTTTGCACTCAGGGAATATTTTTTCACTGATTTTGATTTTTTTTTAAACAATGGCAGTCAACTTATTTTAGAGGCAAGTCAGGTTAGGTCTCTTACTACAGAGCAAAGTAGAGTACGAAAGTTGTTCATATCACTACTAAATTTTGTTGTGATGTAAAATGTATATAAATTTACTTTGTAATTTGTGACGTCGTTTTATTTGTTCTCTTAATCTGAGGAAAATCAATTTTTATAATGTATGCGTATTGATTAAGTTAAGTTTTTATAAATGGTGTGGTTATACATGCCGAATTCTCACATGAAAAATTTTTGCACTGTATTTCAAATATTGTTCTTTTTTTATATACCTAATATATTTTATTTCTATGTAATTTGGCAATCTTTTAATATAAATATATTTCTATTGTAGCTTTTTTATTTATTCAATTCTTTTAGAATCTCCATGTTTTTTTTTTCATTTATTTTAATTTTTTCTATGTATATAACGCATTAACTCCAATTATTGTAAATAAGAAGATGAAAAAAATACTGATTGTGTTCATGTTATATATAAAAATTACAAATATAAATATATATAACATTAATAATCTTTGTCTTGCCTCTGTGTAGTTGGTGTTGCCCTAAATTTGCTATAGTTTTTTTAAATTCTGTTGTATTATGTACTCTGTAGTATATTTTAAAACATTCCTGTGAAAAAAATGACACAAAATGTTAGCAATTATTATGTCAAAAATAAATTGATTTAAGACATTTTTAAGAAAAAGTCGTTGTTTTTTCAAGTGGTGAGATCTTCCGGAAAATAAGCACTCAAGGTCATTTAATGCCTGAAAATAGGTAAAGTTTTTACAAATCAAAGTCTTTATAGGTGGAAGCAATCGACAGGCCAAAAAGAAGACTAAAAAATCACCTATTCCTTCCGTTGGAAATTCGAATTTGGTGAGTAGGCGCAGAGTTCTGTTTTATCAACAACTGTGACATCTGCACATCGTTATTTCTGAAAAGGAAATAATACAAAACAGGGTGGATAACTAGGAATTACTATTTTTTATAAAACAATTTTTTTTTAATTAAATCTTTTAGTATAGTCACCATTTTTAATTTTGAGTTACTAATTATCAACATTTTTAATTCAGAAAAATTTATAGGATTAAAATATTAAAACAAAAGGTTAACATCTCATGTTTTTGATTTGATTTACTTGTTATAAATATAAAAGAAAATTTAGCTTTTCTATGTAAAAAAGTTTCGACTTACCGGTCAGAATTATCACAAAATTATGACTGCAAAATGGTTTTAATCAGAATGTTTTCAGAATTTCTTATCTGTCATAATAGGAAAAATGTAATTGGAATGCTTATTATCATATCGTAAGGTAATATTTGATAATTGTTGCGTAAAAAAACTGCATAATTTCATATTTGTAACAAGTTGGCATTGAAATATAATTCCGCAAAAAAAAACAATAAAATTGGAAATAATATTAAAAAGTCTAAAAAAAACTCGTTAATAATTTATTTTATTCAAAAATGAGATATTTTAGTAAACAATATTATGTAAGACTGCAGACTGAACACAAAAGAATGGCATAAACAATCCTGTTCAGTTTTTTTTTAATGATAAAATTTTGGCTATTTTTAGTTTAAATACAAAAGTATCGATAAAATTCAGATGTGAAGTAGGCGTTGGATTTGATATTAGTGACATCTACACTTATATTAAAAGTTGGTTTAATTATATACAGGGTGAGTCAAAAAATAGGGCCGGTCTGAAAGAAGTGACAGTGAAAATTGACCCATTTCTGAAAATAGGGTTATACAGGATGAATCTGTTAAAAGTATATCTTAACTTTTCTCAAAAACTAGTTATCACACCGACTTCAGGGTTTCTGATTAAAAACTTTCTTTTTTTCTCTATTCATGTGAATTTTATCAGAATTTTTCTAATATTCTTTCCAATAAATAATAATTAATTAGTAGTGATCCGTTGAAAAAAATATAAAATTTGCATTTAAACATTTAAAAAAATATTTTAAAAACATTGTAGATAACGACAAAAAATAATAAAGTTTATATGTTTTGTAAGACCTATTCTGGTACAGCATTGCCGTTACTCGACAATGAGCGGGATTTACCTACCCTTTAGCTTCTTTGTCCCACCCACTTTCTTGGAAAAAATGGTGTATATTGTAGTAAACCATGGATCAGATCAATACGTTTTACTATAATCTAAGAAGCCGTGGTTTTGAATAATCACAACAAAATAATTGACTTACACACGCTAAGTAAACAAGAGGAGTTGAATTAAAAATAAACCAAAACCGTTTATAACGACTGTATACTGGATTAAACCCAAAACTTGTAACGACGACCTGTTCTACCAAAATTTGTAAGTTCTTTTTTGATCGTTATAACTGATTTTTACTGTACGTATTTCAATCGTAACATTAAGGTTGTCGTTATAACGTCGAAATTTTAGTCTCTCATTTAAAAATTTTGTTTTGTAAAACAATTTTTACTGTATAGTTTTAAAATTCTTGGTTCTGTTATAAAAATATCGTTCTTTCAAGGTCGTTATAATTGACTTTCACTGTATTACCAAATCATAATTATATTATGAACGGCTATTCATAAAATAAATACGTCAATAATAAGATTACAAATGTGCTAAACTTTTTTTCTTTGACTCATTCTGTATTAAGTCAAGTCAAAATCATTTATTTTTTCAACCATATTTACAATTTTTCTTAGAAACTATGACATTTATTTAGAGCAAACATAGGCGCTGCTGGGGCTTAAGGCCTTTTCAGCGTAATTCTGTATTAAAGAATCTATTTTCTAAGGTAATTTTGTAGCGGACCGCAGACTGAACACTAAAGATTAGTATGAGTAAGTGAATTATTTGAATTTGGATCACATATAAACCAAAACTTTAAAGACAATAACTAAATTCTGTTGTAAATCGGTTAGAGTCGGACCGTAGACTGAACGTATTTAGTTTATATGCTTGCCATTCCTTAGATGATAGCATCAACCGCTCGATTATTTCCAGAAGCCTCAACTAGCACCTGCCGCACTGCCAACAACAACCAACAACACTACCACCATACCGAATAATAATAACCAAGTCCACCCGCCAGTATCAAATCATATGGATAGCAACAAGCCAAACACTGTGACCGCAATGCCAGTAACCAATCGCAAGCCATCCATATCGAACGATAAACCATTATTAATGCCCGCCCAAACATTAGCATCAACACCTATACCCCAAGTCCCAAAACAAGTCGCTCTTCCTACGCCATCACCTGATAAACCTAAAACAAATATTCTTTCACCTCTTACTAGCTCATATACTGATCCATTGGAACAGTCATTGGCTAGTTTAGAACATGACATTATTAAAAACGAACCTCTTGATCCTATGACCAATATGGTACCCTCCCTTAATCACCCATTGGTCAATCCTACTATAAATTCCGCCCCTAATCTCAACCCTCCATTGTTACAGTCGAATATGGTTGATATTAAACCACCGACTATGGATCTCGCTAATATGCTACCAGTAAATTCAATGGTTCATCCATTACATAACTCAATTGAATCGGAAATAACCTCATTAATGCAACCTAATACAACACAACCTAATTTAATGCATACTACAAATAATGGTTTTGGTGGTATAAAACATGAATTTGACCTCAACACAAACAATAATGGTTTAAATTCAATGACTGGAGTACCAATGAATGTAACCATTCCATCAATGTTTGATCCTCTACCCCAACAAGTCAATAATATGCCCAAAAAAGAACCAATTAAAGAAGAACGTCCTGAACATATACAAAATGAACGAAAACCACCAGTAGAACACAAACAACATTCTTCACAATCATTCAATTATAAAAAACAAGAACATAATGTTAAAAATGCAAGTTCCTGGTCGAGTCTAGCCAAAGCTTCATCACCACAAAATACGACACCTGGTGGCAGTAATCAACAACAACTTCGTGATAGTTTTAAGGCCTTCCAGAATAAAGCAAAGGAGAAAGCTGATAGAGAGAAACAACGGCTGGAAAGTTTAGAATTAAAACGACAACAGAAACAACAAGCCGAAAAAGAACGACTAAGAGTCGAGAATGAACGAAGAAGGGAGAGAGAGGAAGAAGATGCGTTAGAGAAAGCAAGGTAAGATACTTACAAACTAACTTAGGTCGTTGCAATAGGTTTTCACTGTAATATGTAAAACTTCAAAATGTATTTTGTATTGCATACTGAGGTATAATAATTTGTAATTTGTTTGTTTTTGCCGGTTCGAGAGGCCTAAAGCCTCGTAATTTGCATGGGTATCAACCACGAACTATAATAACACAGGACTATTCACTCTCGGGGATAACCGCTTGTTTCCGGTGAATAAATGTGGACCTTTGTTGAAGAGAAAGACGCAATAAACTGCTTTAGCGATAAAATTTAAAAATTTTAGTTATATACTATCATATAGATGATTAAATTCTTAATATTTCTATTAAAACAATTAACAAAAAAGTTACTAACCTGAGATCGAAATGCAACTGAATCGAGCAAGCCGTATTAACATTAGATACATCATTACAGGGACGCTGGCGTAGCCTGCTCTGATTCAGTTACATTTCGATCTCACTTTAGAATATGTTTGAAAGCAATTTACTGCAAGTTATATAGTTTTTTATTTTTTGTGTATTAAAGTTTGCGAGGTTTTATTTTTATCTCTAATAGTTTAGGCTCGAGATACGCTTAATATGGTAAACAGTAAAAGGATTTTTAATTCTTTTTCATCTTTAAGCGTTTCTGATGCCTAAATTGATAGAGATAAAAATAGAGTTACCCAGACTTTATAATACAAAATTTAATTTTCTACAACTATTTTCTTCAATATTTTTTGTAGCTTTGAACGTTTGCGTAGCGTTTTAAAATGAACTAGAGCGGCGCAAATTTTAAACTTCAATATTTTTTGCTATATTTTCCAGTAATTTTTTTAAGCAAATATTAAAAATTTAATTGTCTATATAACAGTATTTTTTTGTGTAATAATTTATGGAATTTTTAATTCAAAGCGCGTAAAGTTAAGCAGCTAATGTTCTCTCTTTCTGAATTTTTTTATGTGGGTTCAAGAAACTCAGCGAATACTCCTTTCTATTATTTTACTTCGTGGTGTTACTGCCTTGACACCAAACGTTTTTTCTTGTGGGTCTGAGAATTTTTGGAATTTTATAACTGCGAGCTTCAGCAAATTTTTAATTCGTATCGTTTTGTGTCTCCACCTAATTTTAGGAAAAGAAAGGCTCGAAAATCGGATGTTGTGAAGTCTCTTATTTGTTCGTACCTCACCCCAAAGAATTTTGGGCAAATCCTCCGATTATTTTAGGTGTCGTCGTTGCGTTGAGTTCCCAGCCGCCTCAACGTTAATTTTCAGGCTTTATTCTCTTTTTTTTTATTGTCTCTAGCTTTGTGAGACCATCTACAGCTGAGTCTTCTTTTTCGTTCATAAAATTGAATTATTAGATTCCCATTTTACACATACAGAAAACAACACAAACAATCTTTATTGTAGATATGACCTTGACCTTTATAAAACTGTGAACTTGAATACTACACAAACTTCCTTAGTGATATATATATATTTTTTGACGAAATAGACGGAAATGTAGACACAAGCGCCATCTTTGTATTTGAAAATTTATTTTTTTATCAATAATTTTTCGCTTCCCCGACAGGATAACGTCGAAAAACGGAAGTTTTGATAATTTTCGAAGCTTTTTAACGGACCACGAGGTAGCTGAAAAAATTACGGAGTATCGCAAGGGTCCCATTTTGAAAGAAAGGTAAAATTTTTAACTATTATTCTAACTAAGGACATTTATACTGGTATTAGAAACCCAGAGTCGATTTTTTTTGTGGAGATTGTTGCCCTCTTTCGATTTTCGTGGGTTTGTTACACTTAAATATCTGCAGCGGTGGATTGGCTGGGACTACTACCAATCGAAAGATTTGGGCCGTGAAAATTAGAACAGCTTAAGGCTTTTACCCTAATTTTGACCTTAAATTTCGGCGAGTCCTTGCAACCCCAGTCACTCTCAAAATAGCCTTCGTCACTTTCTGGAGAGGTTTCTACGTCTAACAGTCATGTAGTTTCTTATTTGAGTTTGATGTGGCCAATTACGAATAAGAATCCTTAATTTTGCTACTTTAAACGACGCCATATTTATTTATTTATTTTTTCATCAATTTCTGAGGATTCAGAGATCAGTATATCGATATCAAATTGCAAGATTAAGATACTAGAAGGCGCCAAGAATTAAACATATATTTTTTCTTTTACAAAATAATAATGAGCGGTGAAAGAACTTGCAAGTTTTTGATAAATTCAGCCATCTATCTGTCAAAATAAAACATCAATCATTATATAAACATTACTTTTTTATATTAAATTATTAACATTTATAAAATTCTTTGCCTCCTGATAGAATATACACTGTCAAACTTGTTTGCGGTATATTCTATGAATGTGGGCCTACGTTGAAGAAAAAGGCCGAGAGTGAGACGCAATAGACTGTTTTAACGATGAAACTTAAAAATTAAAAGTTTTCAGCAAGGAGGTTAGATGGACGGAGAGAGTACAACTTGAAAAAAATGGACTTGCCGCCTTCACTGCGCAAAGCTATAAACTGGTACTGAAAGCAGGCGCATCACGAGGTTGAAGTCAGTAGCGTCACACAGTGTAGTGTAAAAAGTTTAAACAAAGGATAAGAACACAACAAAACGACAACAACAATAACAAAAAATATTAACACAGACCAAAAAAGATCAGTAAAAAAAAAATAAAACAACGTTTGTTTGTAAACAACCAAGCAAAAACTAGCATCCTGCGTCAGCTACGCCACTGTGCGAAACTAGACACAGCCAAAAAGAATCTGTCGATTCTGCGCTTCATTTGAAACCTGTCATAAACTGGTACTAAGCTGGTACCAAACTGTTTACACGTGAAGTATAGGGCATACTCTCTCCTTCCTATCTAACCTCCTTGGTTTTCAGTTAATTTAATTTTAAAGCAAATAATTTTTTTTAACAATACAACAAAAGAATGTATTGCACAATTAAATTTTGTATAGCTCTAGCTTTACTTGAAAGCGCTGCGCAAACGGTCAAAGCGACAAAAAATATTAGAGGAAAAAGTTGTAGAGAATTAATTTTTGATATTTTTTTATTTCTAATAGTTGATGCCCTAGAGATGCTTAAAAATAAGATCTAATTAAACAATTGTTTATATTTCAATATAAATAGCAAAAGTTGATGCTGGGGTTATATATTCAACGTCTGTAATAACGAACAGAGTATACAGCATGTCCCAGAAAAATGTTCTTGTAGAAAATCGATTTATTGTTATTATCGTATCAAGTTGCACCGATATTTAAATAAATTGATGTTTTTTTAGGAAAGCAGTAGCGGAGCATCAACAGCAACCAATCGCAAGTCAGCGAGTGGAAGAGTTGAGGTCGTCCCCTGGCGAGGGTAGTATTTCCCCTGGTTCGCAAAGTTCTGGTTCCGAGCGAACAGACCGAGAGAGGGCGCGACTTCAAGAACAGGAAAGGAGGAGACGTGAAGTGGTAAGTTTAAAGGCGTGGTTAGAGGCGTGGCCTAATAGATTTGTGTTCCAGATGGCCAATAAAATTGATATGAACATGCAAAGTGACGTTATGGCCGCATTTGAAGGTTCATTATAATGACTACCATACGTGAACGTGTTTGTGACTTTAAGTGAGAAAAGATTTTATGTAATTATATGTATTTATAATAATTTTATTTGACGTTAGATAAAATTAGGTATCGCTCAAAACAAAAAAAGAGACGTTTTTTTTTAAAGAGAGAACTATTTTCAAGCTTCCAGCATGCAGTATGTTCTTTTATTTTAAAATACTGTTATCTAGCATGTATATAGATAGAATTATGTTGTTAAATGTGAATTGTACAGAAAAATGGGTTTAGCGAGTAATTACTAAGTTGGCGTATTATTAGCAGCATAACAGTTTGGTACTTATGACAGAAATGAGGGGTGAATACCCTAAATGCTGCTCTTTGTTTGTAATAATTGCATTAATAAAAGATTTTTTTCTATTTTATTCATTGTTTTTCTATAAAGTGACCACAATCCAGTAAGTTCGTGATAACTGTTGATCTCTAACTAACCTTTACTGGATGTCAAAAATTAAGGCAGCTTTTTATGAAAGTGTTTTAATCAACATAAAATCTATTAGGTGTATTTAAATACTTAATTAGTGGTCAAAAATTTCGTTCCACAGCAATAATGTTTATTTTTATTTTGTTTATTATGTTTTTAAGTGTAAAATTGTTTTTTTATGCTTGAAATTTTCTGTAAAAATTTATTGTAATATAGGTATACTGTCATAATTGTCATTTGTTAGTAGTAAGATTTACTATCATTACCAAACTCATTTAATCTAACCCAATTTTAAAAAAAGTGAACTTTCACCCTACCATATAACATAAATAATAAAATCATGTTTTGATAAAATTGTGAACTGTTCTTATTATTAGAAGCTACCTTTATTTATAGGAATATAAATGTAAAATAATTTATAATTAATGGCTGTTATATATTTTTTCATTAATTTTGAAGTAAGTCATGACTAGTGATGTTAGAATAAATATTTAAGAAAACCACTTTGAGTTAATTATTTATTCCAAAAAAAAAGTACAAAAGTCACTCGTGTTTGGTTGTGCCCTAAAACCTACTCGCAATTCCTCCACCTCTACTATCTGAATGACTATTCAAATCATCCTTGACCTTCTCAACAACATTACTACTCATATACGGCTCTGGGATTAACACTGGACTTGTTGTCAACGTTTCTAAATACTTTAAAACATCATCAGTGAAAAGTGGGCTGTGCGAACCTTCAATCCCTATACTCCCATTGGTCAAAATATGAAACCTTGGCGCTTCCACAGCATTTGTTATATTATCCTGACCTACTAGCAGTGACATAACCAATTGTGAAGCTGTTGATAGGTCATTGGCTCCGAGAATTAAGCGCCGCCCACAAATCGCATTAGCATCGGTGATTATGATTGGTAGACGGCTACAAGGCGTGGCTTTGGGATGGACATCGAGTGTGTACCCCCCTGTTGTGATTTCACCCGACCCGAAAAGTGCATACAACCCTCTGGAAAAACAGTTACGTATATATTTTCCAATATGGCTACTTACGTAGTGAATGACACGTAGTTGTCGTTCAAATCCATGACTGCAACGTTGGTTGAAGTACCTTTGTGGTATTTTGAGGTCAGATTGTAGAGATTTTGGGTTATTTCAGCCAGTCTGTAGATGTATTCGGTGAGAGTTGTGTCAGGTTTGGTGAAATTGAAGGCTTCGAGTTGTTTGAGGTTAGTTAAGAAGGTGGGGCCTAGGGAGGGGCGGTCCGGTACGTATATGTCGTAGGCGTTGAATGTGGACTTGAGGGCTGGTGAGTATTTTGGTTGGTTTTCGGGTTTTATGAACGTGTACAGTTCTGCAAAAAAAATGGGGCAATTGAATAACTCATTGTAAACATCAGCAAACTTAACTGGTCAATAAAACTAATTATTGAAAAAGTAAAAAAAGTGAACTTTTTGCTATAAAATATTATTCGTTTTGTGTTAGTGTTGTTATCTCTAAACTTCAAGAAATTGAGAAAAAAAAACAATTTAAGTAGTGAAAGACAGAAAACTCGGAGAAAATTTTGCTCATAGAAGGTTAGTTAATAGAAATTTTTAAAATAAGTATTAATAGAATTTTATTTGCAGGTCTTGGTGCTCATATAATAACTTTAAAACGGTCTGGAATCGAAAATTGGGATGTACAGTCACGCGACTAAAAAACTTCACCATTATATCATCAACTTTTTGGGTTATAAATATCAATAAGAATTCCGTCAAAAAATTTTACTTGATATTTGGAGCTTTTTAAAACCAACATGTGACATTCTTTATGCACGTGACTGTACCTACATGGCGCATTTCCAAGCTTATGACAATATCAATACTACTGGAATTAAGACTGAGGAACACAGATAAGTTATTTAATATGAAGAAAGGAATAATTTAAGTAATTCCAAATTGTTACATTATTATGTAGAAAATTGTTTCAATAAAATTTTTTCAACTTCTTTATCTCACTTATTAATAAAATCCCATTTTTCTTATTCAAAAGCGATGTTGAGAATAATGGAATTATACTAGCTTCCCTTACACCAAATTAATTAGTTTGTAAATTCGTTTAGGATTATGGGTTAAGTTACGCAATGAAAAAAATGTTAAAATACCCGAAAAAAATTTATAAAGTAATAGTAAAAAAATTATGAAGTAATAATCCAAAAACATTTCTTGAAGAAAGAGCAATGCAAGGCTTTAAAAAATGGCAAAAATCTAAACTGTGGCGATTGAAAACACTTTGACCTACTTTTAATTGTCATGATTATGTCAAATTTGTAAATATACAGGTAGACATAAAAGTATGGAATAAAATTCATATTTTCTAAGTTAATTTTTGTTTAGAAAAATGCCAAGAGAGTTTTTTTTTCAATTTTTAACAGAATTATTGAACTAAATGTTTAAATTGACAGGTTTCCGTTTTTTTGACAATAATACAACTCATTTTCGAAATCCATTGGCACATTATTTCTCATTTTTTGAATATTTTTTTCTTCTAAATCCTCTGAATTTCTTAATTTTCTTGTAAATATTTTTGATTTTAAGTAGTCCCCTCAGAAAAAGCGGGCAAAACGTCTCTGATACCATGCGCGTAATGTGGAGGTGCACCGTCTTGTTGAATCATATATTAGCTGCTGGTATGTCTGAATCCTCTTTATTATTTGTCTTATTTATGTTATTGCAATTTTTACCCTATAATTGGATGTATTATGTCTTTTTAGAGCTAAATCAATTTGACTTTTTTATAGAGCTACTTCAAATCAAAAGTATTTGCAACAAATCTAAGAGATTTAGAGGAATTAAAAGAAATAATTACAAATCAGTGCCGCTTAATTAGTCAAAAAATGATAAATAATGTGCTAAAAGAGTTCTAAAATAGGTTGTATTATTGACAGGAAACAGATGGACGTCAATTTGAACATTCATTTAGTAATTCTGTTAAAAATTGCGTTTATTTTGAAAAATTTAATAAAACATTTAAATTATTTAAGGTGTTCAGTTTAGACTCTATAAATGTTATACTCAGACAAAAAAGTAATTTCGAGTTTCAACATCAAAAAAAGAGGTAGCCATTTAAAAAAAATATCGATTACGTCACATCAAAAACCTAGTTGGCAAAAAAAATTGGAAATAAGTAATAAACGTGCGCCGTAAAAAAATAAAATCGACCTGTCTTGGCGTCTTCCTAAAAAAATTTACTTAGAAAATATAAATTTTATTCCATACTTTTATGTCACCCTGTATACTCTTCGTGTAGTTCCCTCATTAGTCATTTCTAGGGCTGGGTGATACCTGTTTTTAGGTATCGGGTATCGATACCTACAAAGCATCGTAAGTATCGAGGTATCGGAGGTATGAAGGTATCGGAGGTATCGAGGTATCGGAACTATCGAGGTATCGAAACTATCGAGGTGTCGGAACTATCGAGGTATCGGAACTATCGAGGTATCGGAACTATCGAGGTATCGGAACTATCGAGGTATCGGAACTATCGAGGTATCGGAACTATCGAGGTATCGGAACTATCGAGGTATCGGAACTATCGAGGTACCGGAAGTATCGGGTGGCGATAAATAAATATCGTATCAAATAGCTTGTGAATTCGTTTGTTTTCATCAAAATAGCTTGTGTTTTCAACATCCAAAGCACTCTGAATAGGACATTCATTTATAGCCAACTTTTATCAAGGTATCGAAGTATCGGAGATATCGGAAGTATCGAAGGTATCGGGGTATCGGAAGTATCGAGGTATTGGAGGTATCGAGATATCGGAGGTATCGAAGTATCGGAGGTATCGAAAGTATCGGAAGTATCGAAGTATCGGAAGTATCGATACCTGATTGCAGTCGGTATCAGTGTACGATACTTGAGCAGGTATCGATACCTTCTGGAAGTATCGATACTTTTCCCAGCCCTAGTCATTTCTATTGCTTATAGACATTTGTATTTCCAATTTTTGACGATAAAAACTATCAGAAACCTGATTTGACCACTGAATTTTCTTTGAAAACATTAAAAAAGCCAGTTATCCCGACAATTTTGGAATTCATAAACTATTTTTTGTCTGTTGTCCATCTTATTTTAGGAAATGGTATTCTTCTTCAGACAATTATAAAGGTATTACTTACTCTTGTTGTATTTTACAATTGACGGCCTGAGGAAGAATGTAAATACATTCGAAACGTTGTCAGAAAATTGTGTAATTATTCATTTGTCCAAAACGTCAAATAAATTTCCACCGCCATTTGATAAAAACTAGGGCTGGGCGATACCTGTTTTTAGGTATCGGGTATCTGCAAAGTATCGATACTTGCCAAAGTATCGATACTTGCCAAAGTATCGTAAGTATCGAGGTATCGGAGGTATCAAGTATCGGGGGTACCGGGAAGTATCGAGGTATCGGAGGTATCGAGGTATCGGAAGTATCGTGGTATCGAGGTATCGGGAAGTATCGAGGTATCGGAGGTATCGCGGTATCGAGGTATCGGAGGTATCGCGGTATCGAGGTATCGCGGTATCAGAGGTATCGCGGTATCGAGGTATCGGAAGTATCGAGGTATCGGAAGTATCGAGGTATCGGAAGTATCGGGTGGCGATAAATAAATATTGCATCAAATAGCTTGTGATTTTGTTTGTTTTCATCAAAATAGCTTGTGTTTCCAACATTCAAAGCACTCTGAATAGGATATTAATTTATAGCCACTCTTTATCAAGGTATCGAAGTATCGGAGGTATCGAGGTATCGGGGTATCGAGGTATCGGGGTATCGAGGTATCGGTACCTAATTCGAGGTATCGGTATCTAATTTATTTGTTAAATAAATTAGAACAGAATGAACTTTCAAAATCTTCTTGCTCACCCAAAAACAAGTTTGTCCTGCCAATCGAAAATTAAAAAGTTGAAAATGCATATTTTGGCCACTTTAAGTTTTTTTTTTTCATATTTGGTTTTGTAATTTTTTTCAATGTTATCTATCATATTTGAATACAATCCCGTGATTTAGTCCTTGTTTAAAACATCAAAGACTTAAGAAAAAGTGAAACTAAATCGGCCAAATTGAAGTAAGTACTTATAGTAGTTTTAAATAACTATGTATGACTTCAAATTAACAGAAAAATCCCTATTAAAGGGCAGGAAACCAGCTGTATACCTACCTTTTTCAGGAATATTTGCAATTTGTTGCAAAGTACTACTCAAAGTTTCAAGCTGTAAAAACTGTCCCGGCTCAAGTCTCCCATACAGATCCTCAGCTTTTGCTTGTTTTATAGCTTGGACAAGCATTTTTGGTATTAAAAACCCTTTACTACAACTTCCATTACATATACAACCAACAGTACAATTAGTACAAACCTGGCCAACTCCGCAGCTGGTTGTACCAACTCTTTCCATGGCACACTACCATACTGCTTATGAACAAAAGCTAAACCAATCACTAGTCTCGGTAACAAATGTTCCTCATCATTGTCACCAACATTAAAATCAATCACGTCCGGGATAAGCCTTGCACGGTGATTATAAATAAGAAATTGGCCTTCCCTATAAAATAAATGACTGTAGAAGTGTAAAACATGACTTTCTTTTTTTTTCAATTATAATCTTTTTTATATGCCCGCAAATCAGGGCGTTTTTATATCTTTATGGCACTCAAAGTTACTAAGCAATTCTGCCAAAAAATACGATTTTTTTCAGTTTTAACATTGAAAACAATGCAAAATAAGCTAAAACGTTGTATGTACTACGGGCATAATCGTAACTAAAGGCCCTCGAGAATTTAAAATTTCTCTCATTATGCCCTTAATACATGAATAACTATTACCCATCCAAACTAGTCAAATGAGGCGTAACTACAGTTAGACAAAAGGCGCTTGCGATTGTTGCATCAACAGAATTTCCGCCTTTTTTCAAGATTTGAGTGCCGATTTTTGAACATTCAAGACTGTCAGTGGCAACACTGCCATGAGGGACCACCTACAGAAAATTACAAAGATCTATTATTAGGGTTACCAACCCATAAATGCGCAACCAAGGCTAACCTGATAGTCTCCATAATAAATTTGTAGTAGTAAAGCTGCAGTAATAATCACAGTTAGGGTACCAAAAGCGACATTAATAAATTTTGAGCCGCTTAAATAGTCTTCACATGAACACAAATTCGTGCTTTTACGTCCTTTTTGTAACGGTATGTTTTCTCTAGTTTCTAATGCTGAAACTTGTCACTTAGATCATTATTATTATTATTTATTTGTAATACCTGCATCTCCTACTGTTGTCATTTTTCGAAGCAATCATTTGTTTAATGTTTAGTAAACAATTTTTTTTTATTACAATCCTAGTAATTAAGTACACTGAACTTAACTTATTTACCTACTTAAGTACGAATCGCAGACTCGACTTGTTTCGTCTGTTTTACGGTCACGCCTCCTTTCACATTTCTTATTGGGTGAGTCAAGAGGTATGCGACTTGGGAATGTGTTGAATAGAATTTGAACTAGGAAATAGGAAGAGAAACGACAGATTCAGGCGCTAATTTATTTAAAATTTTGCGGTAATAAAATGCATTTTTGTGGACGAACTACGGCCATATTTTGATTTTTACAAGTTTTTTCTAATTATATATACGCGAAGAGACATGACCGGTTGCTACGTAGATACCGGTCAGAGGATTCTAATTTGCTTCATTTCGATATGCCATTTTTATGTTAAATAAAGCTGTGTGTATTAAACAGTGATAAGAATCACTATCAGAAGCTTAATTTGACTTGACCTGACCGCATGAATTTTTTTCAAAAACTAAGACGATCCTTTTTGTGAATTTTTGCATTATGGAGTTTTAAAATGATGTCACTCGATCCCACTTGTTATTTAAATTTTTTGAAGGGTGGCTCTGGTAATAACTTTGAAACTATGATAAAATTTGGTCCCCCTTAAGCTAAACTTGACTTGTTTTTGCATTTTTTCGAAACTTGGCGAAATCGAAGATTTTAGGGGGTGCAAATTTTAGTTAGGACAGCCTGTATAGGTACACATGACGGGCTACATTGGTTGCTACATGGATACCGGTCGGGGGACTCTATTTTGTTATCATTTAGAAAGGCTACAAGCAATTAAAAAAGGTTTATAAAAAATATACATTTGTTTAATACGATTATCGGCTGTAACGACCCCATTTGGATTGTTATAACAAAAAGTTTGTATGAAATTGTTGAAGTTTATTCCCCAAGTTTTGAATTTTAACTATTTAAATAATTGATTTGAGTGTTTCTAAGAGTAGTTGGGCTGTTGCTATGTGGAAACGAGTTGAGTGACTTTAATTTATTGAAATTTCTTTATAAGTTTATAATGTAAAAAAAGCTATTTTATTCATAAAGTGATAAAAATTATGATCAAAAATGTTCGTAGCCATATGATGTCATTTTAAACCGATATTATTTAACAACATAATATTTTTTTAAAAATATCTTTAAAATGTCGTTAGATTTTTGAATAAGAATATATTAAACTAGTGAAGATAAAGTAGGACATTCAAAAGTGCTTTGTTTATTTAAACCTTGTTGAGAACGTTTATTAGTGAATTTTAGGATTTATAAAAATTCTAAAAAATTGACGAATAACCTAACCAAAAGCAGAAGAAGTGTTGGCTATTTTTGAACTTTTCTATTGTCTTTACATGTTGAAAAATTCTGCTTTCTATCCTTCGGTCTGTTTGACCGATATAAACTGCATTGCAATCATTATTAACATGTACGAGGGAAAGCTGATAAATCCGCGGCCTAAGGTACTAATCCCCAGTAGGTACAATGTCCTTAAAAATTTTTTTGGTACATACAAATGTAAAACTTTGTGAGTGCCTTTCTTGCAACAAGTCCGACAAACTTATCTACCTACTCCAAACAATTATCGCACCACCTGCAATATTTGCGATATTTTGAAAATGATAAATTTGAATTTGTATTTAAAGACTTTTTCTTTTATTTCTAATCATAACAACATTATCAGAAAGCGTTTTATTGTGGCATTAATTTTTACTTCAAAGATAAAAAAAGACGATAAGAATAAAATTTACCTGAAATAAACGTTTGGTTTTCATTGTTCAGTCTTGTTTTAAAAACACATCAGTGTCAGTATAATTAAAATTTTGTTAAATTTTGAAAGCAATGGAACGTAATCAGCACAATTTAGCAATGACGAATGTGTCACAATAGTTACTTTATCTCAAGAAGGCTTGAGCTACCGTGCTATAGGAAGAAGATTTGGTGTAGCCCATACGACGGTGTCTAGGATAGTTCAACGTTACTGGGAAACTAATACGTATACTAGACGTCCTGGACAAGGCAGACATCGAAGTACAACGGCTTTTGAAGATCGTTTTCTAAGAATTCGTGCTTTACGGGAGAGGTTTACTACTGCTCGAAGTTTACAGCAACAGTTAGCAAGGGTGCATAATAACCAAGTAAGCATTGAAACCGTTCGGCAACGACTTGTAGAAGTTAACCTGAACCCCAGAGTGCCAGCTAGATGCCCAGCTTTGTCTGTGAACCACCGTAGAGCTAGACTAGCTTTTGCTAGAAAACATGTCGAATGGGATGAAGAAGACTGGGGGCGGGTTTTGTTGACAGATGAGTCGAGATTTTGTTTGTACGCCAACGATAGAAGTGCAAGAATGTACCAACGTCCACATGAACGTTTTGCTGAGTGCAACATTCAATAAGTCCATTCTTTTGCAGAGGCTCTGTAATGGTATGGGGAGGCATTTCTTTGAAGGGTTGCACAGACCTTCACGTCTTTAATGGAGGAAATTTGAACGCTGCACGGTACATTACCGATATTTTGGAACCGTATGTTATGCCTTTTGCACCTTATATTGGAGACAACTTTATCCTGATGCACGATAACATTCAAGAAGTAAATATTGAAAAAATGGGTTGGCCACCGGTGAGTCCAGATTTAAATCCTATAGAGCATGTGTGGGACATGCTGGGAAAACGTCTGAGAACCATGCAACCACTACCAGCTAATCTGCAAGAAGTAGGGCAACATTGAACTGAAATTTGGGAAAATTTGGAACAGGAATCAATCAGACGACTAATTTTGAGTATGCCAAGTTGGTGTAGAGAAGTTATCCAGAAAAGAGGTGGAAATACTTATTACTAACGTTTTTTTTGGGTTTTATAAAATTTGAATTTTTTGTTAAATGTTGTTTTTTTAGAATATTATGATTGTGTTTGAAAAATATAAGTTTTATTTCGTTTAAGAAGCTCTATTGTTGTTTGGTTTATTATATAACTGCAAATATTTAATTAAAATTTCTAACAAAACACTTGAGCAAAAATTTGAGAAGTGATGCGATGATTGTTTGGAGTAGTTTATTTGGAAACTTTCGGCGCTGCTGCGTTTTCGAATGCCGTCATACCGACATCTTCGGGGTGGTATGGTGGACACTCCATACGCAGCATGATTTTTGTCGGGCAACTTATCCGACAAAAATCATGCTGCGTATGGAGTGTCCACCACCTGGAAAATGTTGGTATAACGACATTCGAAATTAGATAAGTTTGTCGGACTTGTTGCAAGAAAGACACTCACAAAGTTTTACATTTGTATGTATCAAAAATTTTTTTAAAGACATTGTACTGGGGACTATACTTAATGAATGAAAAGTATAGATTTATATTTTTTATTTTTCAATGTGATCTTCCTCAAGAACAATACATTTTTCACATCGTGAATATAAGGCCTTTATACCACTAAACAAATATTCCTTTGATTTCTCTGTAAAATGCTTATCTACAGCCGCCTTCATTTCATTTTCATTCAAAAATCGTCCTCCCCGCAACTTCTTTTTCAAATTTGAGAAAAGGAAAAAGTCAGTGGAAGCCAGAAGTCCGGACTGTAGGGTGGTCAAGTTCGGCGAATTCCGTGGCTTTCAAGGCATCCTTTGTAACCCGAACGGTGTGAACGGGCGCGTTTTCTTGCAGAAACAGCACTTCGCACGCCAACTTGCTACGTCTTTTCTGTACGACTGCCTTACGTGCCTGATCTAGTAAATTTGCGTAATATTGACCATTCATTATGGTAGTCCCTTTAGGCAAATAACCAATTCATAAAATTTCCTCGCCGTCCCAGAAAATGGTAGCCAATTACTAGCCATAATCTTTAACGCCCATTTTTCCACACTGAATTTCTTTAGTGGCTTTTCTCCCTTTTTTTTCACTGTATTGACTCTTATTTGGACTCTGGATCATACTGACGAATCCAGGTTTCATCAACGGTCACAATTTTTATCGAAATCTCCTTGACACAACTCCAAAACATCCCTACAACTCTCCAATTCGCGGTACCCAACGCGCACTAATTTTTTTCTAATTAAGTCCTAGTGGAACAACCGAACAAATATTAAAAAGGCGTGTTATATATGGTCACAATAAGTCACACAACCAGTGTTATAATAAGTGACAAATTGCTGAGTCATCGCTAAGTAGCTTTGGCCGCGAATTTATCAGTCGGCCCTCGTAGTGTTTATTGCTTACCAGACAAGTCGAATCACTTCTTTTAGTATTAGAAGCAACTTTTATATAACGGTTTTTTAAAACATGAGAGACAGAATGAGAAATTTTGCTAATCAGGGTGATAAAAGAATAGAATGGTTTTAAAAGAGAAGATGTAAAAAGAGAATTATGTAATATGCTGAAGTTTAGAGATTATTTGTTTCTGAATTCAAGTCTATTAAATAAAAAGTCTATTTAAGTCATGGAAAGTGATTACTTATTGCTATTTGTTCTACGATAAGCCATTTTTTACAAAGGCAACATGGAATTTATCAAAGATATTCTCCTGTTTTTGTAGTTGCCGTTTGGCGAATTTTTCCAGAATTTTTTTTCTTTCCTTTTTTCCATTCGTAGTTTTTTTTAGAATTTTTTTTGTTTTATCAAAATCTTTCACAAATTTTCGTTTTCTATTAGATGTAGTTTTTTTCTTATCGTCGTTTTTTAATGTTTCATAAAATCGTTTTTTGTTCTTCTACGAGTACAATCTTGAATTTTTTTAAACCGTTATCTCTTAAATTCCAAAATTTTGCTTTGTTCTTTTTCCTCCAGTCTTTTCTTTTTTTACATTTTTCTAATAATTTTTTTGGTTTTTCTAAAATCTTCTTTTGCTTTTTTTCTTTCAGTAGAAATCTCCTTCAAATTTTTTTAGAACATTTCTAGAAGAAAAAAAAACAATTTTTTCTACCAATGCTCGTATTTCAAATTTTTTAAAAACAATTATTGTTCAAGAACTTTTTTTGGTATTTTTTCTAACAGCCAATGTCTTTCAACTTTTTCTAAAAAAATTTTAATTTTTTTTACCTTTTCTCGACTCTCAAATTTTGATTTTTTTTTTCTAAACGACGTTTTTCAAACATTTCTAAAATTTTCTTTAAGGCTTCTAGAATATTCTTTAAGGCGAGTGATGTAGCATAGGATTCTGTAATCTGTAATTATACAAAGCGTCCAAAAACGTTTTAGATCAACTCTTGCTGATAAAAGTGCAAAATGGTGTTCACTGTAGACCATAAACATTCATTATTCAATCGTAGACAACACGCTGGTCACGCCAATATCTTTGTGTGAACTAATCGTACCGAAAATAACATTTAAAACTGATTTGCTGTGGTAGAGTTACCAAATTTTTGATATCGAGGTAAAGAACGTTTTCAAGAGCCTGATGTTCAGGATTGGTTTGCAGGGGGCGATTTTGCGTTTTAGATTTTTTTACTATCTACATACAGCTTTTACAGCTCTTCCGCCTCTAGTCTTTGGATTTTTTTACATCCGGCTTTTTAATACTTTTTAATAAATTTAGGAGTTAAAATAGACAATTATTGTAAAAATAAATATTTACTACAATTTTTATTGTAAAAAAACATAGTAAAGACTGCCATCTCCAGTTCCCAAATTTTATCAAAAACTTTAAAATATACTTTTTTGGGAGTCGGATCCGAGAACTATTGAAAATTGCTTTTTTTATACCCGGACTTTTATTTTATTTGAAGGACTATTATTTTAGTTTTTACAGGTCTTAACTTTTCTAGTTTTTTTATTAGTCGTTTTTATGTACTTCTATTTCTTCCAAACATTGTTTTTTATATTCTTCTAGTAGAAGAATGTTTTCTCCAGAATCTCTTAATTTTTATTTTCTTTTTAAAGCTTTCACTAATTATTTTAGTAGCCTGTTTTTTTAATTTTTTTTAGAAACCTATAAACAACATTTTTCAATTTATTCTAGAGTGTACTTATGTTTCTTTAAAATTCCTTTTTGTTCTTGTTTTCTTTTGTACATATTAGCTTTTCGTGTTTTCTCTTGTCTTTAACTCGCATTTTTTCAAACATTTGTAAAATTTTCTTTTAGAGTTTACTTCTGTTTTTGTTTTTCTAATACTCTTAATTCTTTTTGTGTTTTTTTTTTCTTTCATTCGTCGTTCTTCTGATTTTTCTAGAATCTTTTACCAAACGTAATTATCTTCTTTTTTTTATTGTTATTGTCCTTTTTTCTCTGATAGTCACTATTGTCCTTATTTTTTTTTCGTATAATTCAAGTTGTCGTTTTTCAATTTCATCTAAATGTTTTTTGTGTTTTAGCAACACTTTCCAAACGACGTTTTTCAAGTTTTTCTTTTATCTTCTTTCGTTCTTCGAGAATTTTACTTTTCTTTTTTTTTTGTTAGCTGTGGTTTTTATTTTTCTTTCTCTTTAAATCGTTTTTTATTAAATTACAGAATCTGTTTTAGTTCTTCAAGAATTAATTGCAAATAATTTTCTTTTGTTCTTCTAGAATTTTCCTTTGTTTTTCTTTTTCTACTAGTCGAAAGCTAGAGCTTCAAGCTAAGGCCTCTATAGCCACCTTCCCCCTAGATATGTGCTTGGACGTTTCTAAAACAAAATTTATTGTCAGTAATTAATAAGAAGTGAAACGCGCACTTGGTATAAAGTTAATAAAAGGAGTGGACACGTGCGTTATTGAGGGCAACTACTATTCTACCGATAAAACACGTATTGCATTTGTTAATTGGCAATATTTTTATGTGCTTCAGTGCCGGCTTTATCTATAAAAGGTTTCGAAAGCTAAAAAAAATTATAAACTTATTATTAGTAAAAAGACAGTAAACTAGTATTTAGGAAAAAAAAATTACAATAAAAATAGTGGAATAATGAACAGCACCTAAATAGCTCTCATAGGTCAAATCGGGGTAGAATTTTTGTTTGTTTACATGTACTTAAAATTTAATTGATGTTGGTAGCTTAGAAGAACCTCTAGACAATTTAAAATCTTTTGTGATTGGTTTCAAAATTTCCGAAATCAACCAATCGCAAATAGGTATTTCATATTATAAATTAAAGATTTTGTACATCTCAAGGATTAGAGGACAGATCATAGAATTTAAGGACTGTCTTTTGAAATAAAGGACGGCTAGTAACTCTAGTGCTGAATTGTTATTATTTGAGAAGTTTTCTTCTGTCAGTTTAATAAAAAAATCCGCTTTTATTACAGTGTCCTTTATTATGCATATTTGGTAAACTATTTTAGGGACAGTCTGTATGATTAGTGGAATCTACAAGCCAATAAACTGCTTTTTATCGACTAATTTTACAACTTTACCATGAATTCGTTAGAAAAAAAGGATTTAATTACAAACATTTTAAAAAATTAAAAAACATTCTTAAATGTAATGGATCAAAACACATTTATGGACAAAAATTATTTAAATTCTTTAAAAAACTATTCTGAACGGATTGCAAAAATTTGACTATTTTATCAGATGATTTTAATTTTGGATAATGTGATTATTTCAGAATTTTTGTTTAAATAACGCCATTTTAAGGGTAGAAGTAAAATTTGGGACACTCGGTATAGATTAAACACACTTATAGGTTGCTTAGCAACCGTAAAAAATAACACAAACAAATCAATAATCAACAAAGTATTGTCTATTGTCTACTCATGTAATAAAATTCATAAAAAATACGGCAAATTTATGTAAACAAATAAACTTGTTATAAATCACTATTAATAACAAAAAAATTAAATTTTATCCATTTTTGACCAAATAAGTAACCGGTAGATACCCGTTGCTAAGCAACAAAAGCTATACAAACAAATATTGTATCAACAATCTAAAAATCTTCTAAATATTTGTCAGAAGTACAGTAATAATTATGCAAAGATCTTTTTCTATTGTAGACGTGAGTCTAAATCTTTATTTTATACTTGAATCTACTTAACTTATTTTTTTAAGGATGACGATGATGATGACGTTGTTGAAACTTTCGATGAAAAAGCTCTTAAAAAATACGGAAGTGCCTTATCTGAAAGATCAAACTCGCAAACAATAAGCGACTACGAAACTAACTTAGCTAAAATGGCGTCCCGACAAGTAAAAAATAAAAATTAATTATCAGATCCGTACTCTTTTTTTGCAGCCCTCAGCACACGACTACGACCCTGATAAACACTTATCAAAAATACCGAGTGCTGGCCCTTCAGGCCGCCAAACTGTCTTACGCAAAACGGGTTTGTCGAGTGACAGTGATGATGACAGTGATGAGGATAAAACAAAAAATATTATACCGGGTGAATACGACCCAAAAGAGTACGAAACTCTTGATGTTTCTCCTGAAATTAAAGACGTGTTTCAGTATATTACTAAGTAAGTGACTTAAATAGAGATGGCGTTGTTTGAGTGACATTTATTCAGGTATATTCCCCAACAAATGAGTCTTGATCATAAATTCAGGCCCTTTGTTCCGGAATTTTTACCAGCAGTTGGCGACATTGATGCATTTTTGAAAGTTCTCCCGCCGAAAACTCTGCTTTCGGATGAGGATTTTGTAACCAATCAGCAATTAGGGTTGGTGGTTTTGGATGAACCTGCAGCCAATCAAAGTGATCCGGCTTTGTTACATTTGCAATTGAGGGCGGAGTCAGTAAAGACGACCAATGATAGCAATGTGGTACTTCTAAGTTCATTTTTTAAATACTTTTTTTAAGTTTCTGATTTAGGTTGTCAAAAAAATCGATAATGTTGAGAAAAACACAAAAATTATTGATAAATGGATTAAGGACATTTCTGCTTTGCACAAAAGCAAGTCATTTCCGGCTGTTAGATACACGGAGTATGTTTTAATTGAAGTGACTTAGCTCATGACTTTCACTATGACGTCACAAAAGTGGCCAAATTGGTCAAGCAAAGAGAGAGAAGAGTTGTTCAACTTTTTTTTAAGCGACTCTAAGTCCTAACTGTCAGAAATAAAAATATCAGTCGCGAATGTTATTATACAAAATTTAATTCTCTACAACTTTTTCTTATAATACTTTTTGACAGTTTGCGCATCATTTTAAATAAAGTCAACGCCGCACAAATTTTAATCTTCAATACTTTTTTAAAATACCTTTCTGTAACTTTTTTGTATTTTTTTCTAGTCCAAATATTAAGAATTTAATCTTTTCTATGACTGTATTTTTTTATTCATTTTGAAATTATTTTGATTCAAAATTTTTACATTATATGTTTCACGACTTTGGCCACATTTGTGACGTCATCCAGGCTTTACTTGAACTGAGTGATTTTTTTAGGCCAATGCCAGATCTGGATGAATTAATGCAAGAATGGCCAGAAAATATAGAAAAACAATTGAATGAGAGTGGTTTTCCGGAACCGAAAGGAAATTTGGGTGATTACATTGAGGAAATTTGTGGGTTGTTTCAAATTCCGGTTAAAAATAAAATACAGTCGTTGCATTTATTATTTTCGTTGTATGCAGCTGTGAAAAGTTCGCAATTGTTTAAAAATACTCAGTTTGAGAAAAATAGTGAAAGCGAGTTTGGTGAGAATGCTGCTGACCAATTGGTGTTGGATTAGTTTTTTTTGAAACACTCTGTATACCTACCAAATGATTATTTGATAATAAAATAACAGTTACATGGATTTTTTTAAATTTCTAATTATAATAGATATTGAGAAGGTGCATGACAATCCTTTAACTCTATTTGAGGCCAACTCGGACTGGCGCTTGTAACCGCCTTTTTAAACAAATATTTGGCTATTTGAAAATAGTTCAACAGATGATTGCCCTTGTTGAAAGAATGCTAAAAAACCAAAAAATGTTTATAGTTTTTTATTATTATTATTTGTATTTTTTACGATGTAATTTTTTTTTGCTATATTTGCAATTGGGCTAAAAGGTTGATGCGGTTACCGTACCGTAGTACTCAACTTACCGTGTTTTTTTGTTTGGTTGCTGAAATTGTCCAGTTATACAACCAACAATACAAATTAAAATCAATTTTAATTTAAGGGTGCCTATTTTAGTATCAGGAGGCCAAAATTTTTTTTGCAGTACTTGGTCACGGTACCTTGGATAACACGGTAGTCGCATCTCACCACTTACGATGGGTGGGATCTAAAGCAAACTACAATCGGTAATATGCAACCAATTATGCTATATCATGGAAACTATATACATTAGAATGATAAAGAATACCTTTGAATAAAGAATAAAGAATAAATTTGCAGTTTGGCATTGATTGGCTTCACGAACTTATACTTAATTTATTAAGTATAAGTTTGTGATTGGCTTACAGGCTGATGCGGCTACCGTATTATTCAAGTTACCGTCGCAACCAAAGAGTCAAAGACCTCTTCAAACATTCTATGATTTCTAAATAATACTATTTCTTTGTTTTTTATAATTGCGCTTTCTTTTTAGGTTTCTGGTTTTTGCTGAAAATCACCCATCTGAGATTTTGAGGAGAAAATCCAAAGAAAAAAAAAGAAAGAGGAAATAGATGTGGGAGAAATATTCTTAAAGATGTTGCAAGAAGAGCTGCTAAAAAGCAAAAAAAAACGGTTCTTTTTAGAACCACTACGATATTTCAAACAAATGAATGGTTTCGTATTACCAAAATTGCTGTAATTTCTCGTATTTTTCATAACTATGCTGGGAGTCAAGACTCCACTTTTGTGATTTTTGTGATTTTTCAATATTGTATCAGGATCATAGGAGTGCGAGGAGGTATTTCTTTAAGAATTTTGTGATTTTTCAATTTTGTATCAGGATCATAGGAGTGCGAGGAGGTATTTCTTTAAGAATTTTGTGATTTTTCAATTTTGTATCAGGATCATAGGAGTGCGAGGAGGTATTTCTTTAAAATTTTTGTGATTTTTCAATTTTGTATCAGGATCATAGGAGTGCGAGAAGGTATTTCTTTAAAAATTTTGTGATTTTTCATTTTTGCATCAGAATCATAGGAGTGCGAGGAGGTATTTCTTTAAAAATTTTGTGATTTTTCAATTTTGTATCAGGATCATAGGAGTGCGAGAAGGTATTTCTTTAAAAATTTCGTGATTTTTCAATTTTGTATCAGGATCATAGGAGTGCGAGGAGGTATTTCTTTAAAAATTTCGTGATTTTTCAATTTTGTATCAGGATCATAGGAGTGCGAGGAGGTATTTCTTTAAAAATTTTGTGATTTTTCAATTTTGTATCAGGATCATAGGAGTGCGAGAAGGTATTTCTTTAAAAATTTCGTGATTTTTCAATTTTGTATCAGGATCATAGGAGTGCGAGGAGGTATTTCTTTAAAAATTTCGTGATTTTTCAATTTTGTATCAGGATCATAGGAGTGCAAGGAGGTATTTCTTTAAAAATTTTGTGATTTTTCAATTTTGTATCAGGATCATAGGAGTGCGAGGAGGTATTTCTTTAAAATTTTTGTGATTTTTCAATTTTGTATCAGGATCATAGGAGTGCGAGGAGGTATTTCTTTAAGAATTTTGTGATTTTTCAATTTTGTATCAGGATCATAGGAGTGCGAGGAGGTATTTCTTTAAGAATTTTGTGATTTTTCAATTTTGTATCAGGATCATAGGAGTGCGAGGAGGTATTTCTTTAAAAATTTCGTTATTTTTCAATTTTGTATCAGGATCATAGGAGTGCGAGGAGGTATTTCTTTAAAAATTTTGTGATTTTTCAATTTTGTATCAGGATCATAGGAGTGCGAGGAGGTATTTCTTTAAAATTTTTGTGATTTTTCAATTTTGTATCAGGATCATAGGAGTGCGAGGAGGTATTTCTTTAAGAATTTTGTGATTTTTCAATTTTGTATCAGGATCATAGGAGTGCGAGGAGGTATTTCTTTAAGAATTTTGTGATTTTTCAATTTTGTATCAGGATCATAGTAGTGCGAGGAGGTATTTCTTTAAGAATTTTGTGATTTTTCAATTTTGTATCAGGATCATAGGAGTGCGAGGAGGTATTTTCTTTCAATATTTCGTGATTTTTCAATTTCGTATCAGGATCATAGGAGTGCGAGGAGGTATTTCTTTAAAAATTTTGTGATTTTTCAATTTTGTATCAGGATCATAGGAGTGCGAGGAGGTATTTCTTTAAAATTTTTGTGATTTTTCAATTTTGTATCAGGATCATAGGAGTGCGAGGAGGTATTTCTTTAAGAATTTTGTGATTTTTCAATTTTGTATCAGGATCATAGGAGTGCGAGGAGGTATTTCTCTAAAAATTTCGTGATTTTTCAATTTTAGATCACAGAATGTGTGAGGAAGTATTTGGTAATACAAAACCATGCATTTGTTTGAAATATTTTGGTGGTTCTAAAAAGAACCGTTTTTTGTGCTTTATAAGCCGTTCTCTTGCAAGAATTTTTCTCCAACTTCTATTTCGTCTTCCTTGGACCTAGATATTTTTTCTTTTTTCTCCCAAAATCTCGGATAAATATATTTCAACAAAAACCAGGAACTGAGAAGAAAGTCCAACTATAAATAAGAAAAGCGTACCTATTACTTAATATTAAAAAATGTGATTAAAAATTCCCAATAAAAACAAATTAGGTACCCCCTTAAACATTGCGGTATTGAAAAACCCTTACAGGAATGAAACAGGACCTTGTAAATTTAAAGAACAGTCCCTAATAATATTTTTGAAATAAATGTAAACAAGATGTGTGTCTTCAGCTGTCATAAAAATATTTATTCTTGTTTTCTGTTCATAAAAATATGTGATGTTTATGGCTAAGCAGCAACAATTATTTTAAAAAGAAATCACTAAGATTTAGAAGAAAAAGAAAATTATATTTATAGGTATGTCCCCTCCATGACAAAATTGGTCGTTGTTACTAAAATCATAAAACCTTCGAACAATAAATCTGTAGCTATTCAAAATTTAAGAAGAAAGAATGATTTTAGTCACAGTGATCAAATTTTCCATGGTTGAGTACTAAGCTTATTAAAATAAATAAATTTTGTTCTGGCTTTTTACCTTAAATAATAAATAACAACTGATTTTCCCTGAATTTTTTTGTATTTACTGACAAGTTTAATATGTTTCAACTTACATGTCAGTGCAAAGCCATGACAGGCCCGAAATATACAGGGTGTTATGGAAATGAGTGCAAATATTTTAACCTGAAATACAGCACCACAAATAATAAAAATCTGTAAAAAAAATTTGTCCTATCTCAACTAACAACAAAATTACAGGCCGTCAAAGTTGGGTATAAAAAAACATCTTTTTGTTATATCTGGAAAACCGCTAAACCGATTAATACCAAATTTGGTACACAAATAAAGTTGACTGTACTCTTTTTATTTCTACTAGCAAAATTTTTCTGCACATCTCAATTTCAAGTTACGGCACTTTTTTTTCACATTTTGGTTAATTAACCAATTTTCTTCTTATTAATTTCCAATTTTTGTAGCAAAAATGAATATGCCAGTAGATTCTACATAAAACCGCAAAAATGCAATATTTTGCTAAAACGTATCGTTTTCGAGATATTTACGTTTAAAGTATAAAACTGACTTTTCATCTTTAACTTTGGCGTCCTCTAGCTCCTAAACGGTGCAACTTAGTATAGAGGTAAATTGTGTTAAATCGCTTTATTTTGACCTGAAAAAGCTATGATTGCTTTATGTTAAAAAAAAATGTTATACGTTTTGTAATAATTAATTTTTAGGTTATAATTTTGTTATCAGTTGAGATAAGACAAAAATTATTTTACAGATTTTTATTATTTGTGGTGCTGTATTTCAGGTTAAAATATTTGCACTCATTTCCATAACACCCTGTATATTTACTAAATTATTGCTCAAATTTTGTTATAATTTTTTTATTGACTGCCAGTCTGCAGTTTTCTGGTGTTGAATTTGACCTACACTTACACGCTATCTCATTCTGGTAAAAATGTTTTTACATTAAACCAAAATGCAACTTGTTTTTTAAAGAAAGTTCAACAGAAATGGCACAATTTGAGTTTGCTCCCTAACACACAAGTTTAGTTAAAAAAAAACTGCATAAAAATTCCATGTTTTAAGGCGACTGCGACTGGAGAAAAACAATAATTATCTCTAAGGAAATAAAACTAAAAAATTAGAACTGGAGACGGTGGAAAATTTAATAAAGCGTACGACAGAAAAAAGTAAAACACAATCCAGACAGGCAATTTCTGTTGTTTATTATAACCTACTATGTATAGATGAGTAAGGGAAGGCCTCGAGTGGTTCAACAAAAAATATTTATAACCAGTTTTAAGTCAATGCCACTTTAAAAAAAGTTTTTGTTTTGTACTTCTGGGTACTATAGGTTTGGTTAAATAAAAAATAATTTCGTGGTTTTACTTTGAATTTTTGCAAAACATATTTAGTAGTTCATAAAATTATTTTAAATTGTTTTTATGGAACCAAATTTTTGTTTCATTAGACAATTTGATTCACTTATACAAATAAAACAAGATAATTATATTAACATTATGCAAATAAATTAAAATAAATATAATTATGTATATTGAAAAATTACTTTTATTATTAGTCAATAAAACATTTAAATAGTTAGGATGTTTATGCTTTTATGTACACAAATAAAAGCAAAATGGAGTGGCCCAAAAAGAAAACAATTAATATTATTAATATTTTTGAGAGTCAGTCGGAAGCAAGAATTATTGTAGATTGTCCTTCAGACATTTCTCTGCATCCGCCTCGAAGGATCAGATTTTTTCAATTCAAATTCCGGTACAAAAAAAATTGGTGACCAAATTCCTTAAAAAATGTTTGCAAAAATTAACCAAAAAAAAAAAGAAAAAATTAAAATCAAAGTCAATCCCACCAGTTTAATTAAACAAAATTTTTACATAACAGTGGCAGAGCGCTTTCAAGAACTATGTCTCATCATCAGTGTTTGAATAATAATGTAAAAAGGAAAATTATAAAAAAACTAAAAATATGTTAGATAAAACTTGCCAAATTTTTGTCAATAATAAACTAAAAACATAAAAGAATAAAAATGTAACTAAAAATAAAATAAAACGTTATTTTTAGTAAAAAAGTTGTTGATCGATATGAACTTAAAATTCGATCTGAAGAAAATAATAAATAAAATGGTTGCTATTTGGAAAATTGATAAAAGAAAGATAAATTTTAGCCGACTAAAAATGTGTTTTTTATTGACAATAATTTCACATTTGATTTAAAAAATAATTTAGAAAAGTGTAAATACAATGTAAATGAGAGTAAAGAAACAAGATTATAAACAAACATTCTATTAACTAATGAAGACTACATAGTGAAGGTAAAATATTACAAATATTCAAAATTCACTTGGTCTTCATTCACTTTTTTCTTTCACCCTTTTGAGACACTCTGTATGTATTTTTCTAATGCATAATCATATATAAATATAATACATATGTTAATATCGTTTCTCGTTGAATTTTTTCAAAAATGCAGATTTACCTAATAATTTTACACTAAAACCTGTTTTTCTGAATACTCAAGTGTTATTGACATAAATTTGTTATTGTTAGAATAAAATTTATTAAAAACTATTCAAAAAATTTCATCAAAAATAAAAAAAGATAATGAATAAAAAAGAAGTTAAAAAAACCAGTCAATTCTTTCAAAATTGCATCACGTTTAGACATTTTACATATTAGATGGTTTTGTGAACTGATCAAGGCCCCATTTTGGCCTTTCATACATATTACGTCCGTAACATATTGTTTTGAACGATTTCATTCGGTTTTTTCGTTCCAATAATAGATACAAAATAATTATTTTTAATGAATACTTAGAACTGAAAAATACGGGATGTCCCAATAAGTTCTACCTTCACCCCCAAAATCCACAAACAACTTAGGGTTATTTGTGGTCAGGTACTTTGAAGGGTAGTTTTTTGTTATTAATAAAAAAACTAATGATTTCTTAATTAAGTAATTAACGATTCTTGTAATAACTAAAACATGAACGTATTCGCAAAATCAGTTTTTTATATTTACAGTAGCAAATAAAATGATATGAAAAAAATAATTAACTATTAAGTACACTTAAAGCAGTAGACCCGTGTCACAGTACACTCTATTTTTTTATTTTTTTTTCCGATACGAAATAAAGTAAAGAAGGGTAGAGATAAAGTTTGGGACATCCAGTATATTATTACATTTACGTATATCTTGTTATTTTAAAAATTTGTTTATGTTATTATTTAATAACATCTCTTTATAAAAAAGTAAATTGCCGTTTCATTGAAATTTATAGCAAAAAACAAATCGTAGAAATATAAAGTTGTAATTAAAAATAAGAAAACAATTAATATTATTAATATTTTTGAGAGTCAGTCGGAAGCAAGAATTATTGTAGATTGTCCTTCAGACATTTCTCTGCATCCGCCTCGAAGGATCAGATTTTTTCAATTCAAATTCCGGTACAAAAAAAATTGGTGACCAAATTCCTTAAAACGGTCTCGGTTTTAAACATTAAGAAATCAAAGAAGTTGTTCAATCAAGACGATGCTGCTTCAGTTCTTGCCGTTCATTCCGCAAGAGAAGCTCCAAGGTTGTCTTTAAGAAAAAGGGCAATACAAATTGGGATAAGTAAATCTGATTTACAAAGAATCTTCGAGAAAAACAAAATTTTACCATTTAAACCGCAATTTAAGCAAACTGGAAAATGGTTGATAAAGCCAAACGTCTAAATTTTTGTTTAGAAATGGCCTACAGAGTTTTGGAAAATTCAAATTTTCACGACGAATGTAAGAAAATTTTTCTCCATAGGAAAAAACTGGAGCCGTGTGGATTTCAAAATTCTATTAAGAACATTAAAATGGGCATATTTGGAATCGAAAGCAAGAACTATTGTATTGGCCCTTCAACCCATATTCAGACCTTTTCAAGGGTCCATTGCATATGCCCTTGTACCAAGGTAAACAAAGTACTCAATAAAAAACATAACAACCTATGTAATTGCCAATTATACAAAGTTTATAAACAGGTATTTCTAACAATTTTTCTGAGAAAATAAACATGTATATGCAATATTTTCGGACATTGATAAATTATCAGTACATCAATGTGTTTGTGTATTAAAAAAAATTTAATTTGAATTTGCCACCAAGATTCCCCGATTTAGCCCCGTCTGAACGGAAGTAGGAATGCTTTTTGGGAATATTTACCAAAAAATCGCTGTATAACATGCCAAAAAAATATTGGAGACTACTTTGTAAGTTCATTGAAATTTTAATAATTAATCATTTATGATGCCTCGATGGGACGACCAGCAGGCCCAAAAAGACCTGTAAAACCACCTCGCCAAAACTTGACCCATTTCCTCCACTCCTCTCGCCTTTATAAATATTCTTCAGCTAGGTACCATCAGTTTATTTTTATTTGAGTAAAAATGGAAACAACAATTTTGCTCCTACTATTAGTTTTTACTTATTTTCTCGCGAATCATTTTTCAAAAAAACAAAAACTTTTACGTTTACATGCATCAAAATTACAAGGACCTCCAGGATTACCTTTAATAGGAAGTGCTTTTTACTTTTTCGGAAGTAATAAAAAAATTATTAAAAATGTGGTTTATTTAATAAAAAAATATAAATCGCCGTGGAAAATTTGGTTGGGGAGACAGTTGTATATTGTTGTGAGTGAACCAGAGGATATTGAAGTTGTTTTAAATAAAGCTTTGGAAAAAGCGGAAAATTATAATTTTTTAACGTCTTTATTACAAGAGGGACTTTTCACAGGACCTGGTAAGTCACTACAAAATTAAAATATAAAATTAAAAATAGACTTTTAGTCGAAAAATGGAAACGGCACAGGAAAATTATTCTAAGTACTTTCAGTATGCCAATTTTAAAAAGTTTTGTTGAAATATTTTCAGAAAATTCAATAAGGATTTTACCAAAATTAGATAAATATGTCGGGAAAGGAACGTTTGATGTTTTTCCGATTTTAACAAATACTGCTTTGGAAATTACATGTGGTAGGTATATGAAATTTTGATTTTTAAGGTTTTGTAAAAAAAAATTGTAGAAACTGCAATGGGTACAAAAATTTACGAAGAAAACAATCATTTAGATTATGCACATAATTTATCAAGGTAAAAAGAAGAAAAATAAAAGTGAATTTTTTAAAATTTGTTTTCATCAGAGCTTTAGAACTGGTTTTTATGAGACTTTTTCAATACTGGTTACACCCGAATGTGATTTGGCGTTTGAGTAAATATTCAAAACAGTTAAAACAGCTATCAAAACAACTTGAAACTTTCGTCGAAAAAGTAATTTATAGATTTATTAATAATGTCTTTACTAAATTTTGTTTATTTATTAGATTGTCTTGGAGAAAAAACAAGAACATCAGGTGAATAAACATGAATTATGTTCATCAGGTAAATTAAATAACAAATTTAATTCTAAAATTATTATTTTAATAATTTAGATAAGAAACCAAGAAAATGTTTTCTTGATCACTTGGTAGAAATGTCTGAAGATGAGAATTGGCAAGATCAGGAACTTTTGGAAGAAGCACAGACGATGGTAGCTGCTGGTAGTGAATCATTGGGTTCTGTTAAAAGTTTTACACTGATTATGATCGGAATGCATCCATCAGTCCAGGTGAGATTATAAATTGCAACTGTTTTATTTCAAACACAATAAGTAATTCACTAATTTCGTGCCGATTTTCCCGCGCTAATAAAACTAGTCAACACACTGCTTATATAGGGTTTTCGAGAAAACAAAATAAGAGGTTGAATTTCCAAAAACGCAACTTTACCTATTATTGCGTTTAGCATTTTTTTATACATTATTTGTACTAAAAAAAATTTGAAATGAATTCCACAGAATTGTACAATAGTATATTGTATATTAAGAGCAAAAATGTATTTTTCTCGAAATATACACGCTACTCTTTTAACGACTGATCACATACTTAATTCAAATAACTATCAGAGACGTCATAAGCATTTTTTGTTGATAACAATAAACAATCTGGCTTTCTATGCATTGCTATAAATAAATTTTTGTTTACTCTGTTGCCAACACAATCAATTTTTATTTTATTGTTTTAAAAATCAACTACACTGCTCATGCTCCAATAAATTAACGCACCACTTGAATTTTTTTGAAAATTGAAACATGTATTCGACCAATTGGTACAAAATTAAGAAAAATTTAACAAAAACATTTGTTTAAAGTAAATTAATATCTAATGTGTCCAAATATAGAAAAACAAACCGAAAACAAAATTTTATTAAAGTTACGCCGTTATAAAAGTTACAGAAAACATCTTAATATCGCGTATTTCCACCTCTACTTTAAATAACCGCTGCACATCTTCGTTCCATACTCAAAATTAACGAACTTATGTCTTCTTGATTTAAGTTATTCCAAATTTCGTTTAGTTAAGGACCTACCTCTTGAAGATGGACAGGAGGATGTGGAAGATTTTTTAAACGTTTCCCGAGAATGTCCCAAACATGCTCAATAGGATTCAGGTCAGGGCTTCGAGCTGGCCAATCCAAAACATTGATTTCTGCCTCATTCAAGTAATCTTTAACGATTCGGGCAGTGTGAGGTTTTGCGTTATCTTGCATTAACACAAAATTTGGACTAATATAAGGGGCATATGGTACGACATGCTCTTCAAGAATGCCTGTCATGTAACGGTCCGCATTTTTAGAGCCATTATTTACAACCACTAACTCCGTGCGAGCTTGTAAGGAAATACCACCCCAAACCATTACTGAGCCTCCACAAAACAATGTGGTATTCTGAATGTTACACTGTACGTACCGCTCATTTGGTCTACAATACACACGAACACGTCTATCGCAATTGCAAAGGCAAAATTTTGACTCATCCGTAAAAAGAACAGACTCCCAATCCTCTCTTTGCCAATTTATGTGCTCTCTAGCAAATTCTAATCGGGCTCTGCGGTGTTCTGCAGTCAATGCAGGACCACGAGCAGGAATATGGGGTGTTAAATTATCCTCCTTAAGTCTTTTTCTAACAGTTTCGGTACTGATTTGAATTCCTTCTACGTCACGGAACTCAGTTTGTAGCTTCCTGGCGGTTACAAAGCGTTCCCTTAGCGCAGATATTCTTAAAAATCTATCCTGGATAGGAGTGGTTTTCGTTTTTCTTCCTTGCCCAGGTCTTCTGAGGTGACTTCCTGTCTCTCTGTACCTTTGTATCATACGCGAAACTGACGTATGAGATACGCCAAACCTTTCACCAATTCTTCTGTAGCTCCATCCTTCCTCCAACAAAACCACAGCTTGGGCGCATTCTTCTAGAGTCAAATTCCTCATAATGTTTTTATTATTGTTTCAAATGATAAAAACTATCCACAGAACGGCAAATTTAAAAAACAATAAAACGAAATTACAAATTAACACAATTTAAAAATGAAAATTATTTTAAAATTTTTGCTTAAAAAACTATTAAACTCAAATTTCTGACTTTAATGTCAAAACTTTTATTACAATGGGTAACTAGATTATAGCTTGATTAAACCTTCTCAACCAAAGTTGTCAAATGTACATAGTTTTAATTTTTTTACTTTATTTTCAAGTGGTGCGTTAATTTCTTGGAACAGTGTATTTAAGTAATAAATTGACTTGAGCGTTTTAAATTTACAGTAGGTAGAAAATACAAGAAGTGTAGCAAAGCTAAATACACTTATCAATTTTTTGTTTTTGACAATAGGAAAATGATCATAATTCAGTTTTTCTAAATAGCACACCCTATATTTTAATACATCATTGGACAAAGAAAAAAAATTCTCTATCCATTGATGTACAACGCCTATACTTGTACTACTTGTATTTGAGTGATTGAGTTTTCTTTTAGTTTTTTGTTTTAAAATCGGATAACACTGTAAGAAACAATAATAACGAATTACGAAAAGACATTTTTGTTTTTTATCTATGGGAAAGTGGCCAAAATGTGCGTTTTCACTCTTTAAATTAGAATTTTCCTATTTCTTGTGGCAAAATTATTAAAACAGTGATCACACATAATGATTCAAATCTTATATTGATACAATACATCTAGAATAAACTTGCCTTTTGACTTCTCCCCACACGTAAATAACTCACATTTCGGTGAGATCGAAATGTAACTGAATCAGAGCAGGCTGTGCCAGCGAAACTGTAATGATGTGTCTAATGTTAAACCCACTTCCACGGCTTGCTCTGATTCAATTACATTTTGATCTCAGGTTATAACAGAGCACTAGAAAGGCACTTTTGTTCCTTTAACCCTTTCAATCTAGAATTTGCACACTTTGTGTCTCTACAAAAACCAAATTTAAATAAAATGTTTTTTCAGAATTTTTTTATCGTGTCATCGTACCATTTACAATGTTATGAATTTTTCGTAAAATGGCTGTTGTTCAATTATAAAATTTTAACATAAAGAAAGAAAACAAAAAAGTATGCATCAATTTTAATGGGCTGATTTTAAGTTGAGATAATACCGGTAGTATCTTCGTTTCTAAGCAAAATTTAAACAATTCGAGGTTGCGATTGCTTGTTGCCATGGAAATGTATTAAAATTTGTGATACTACCGGTATCATTTCAACTTGATCTCAGCCCATAAGAGACCATTTTTAGATAGACGATTTTTTTCCTGTATAATCGCCTAGTGAGCCAGATGCTGCTCTATAAAAAAAATACTTGTGAGAAATGGAATTACCTTTTTCTAATGTCCAAATTGAAGAATTAAAATAACACAAGTAGTAGATGATATTTTTTTCTGTATAAAAACATGTATTCAAGTATAGAATGTGCTATTTAAAAAAAAGATTAGAAAATTTACGTAATTTTTTTGTTACTGAAATAACAAAGTTCTTTACATTTCTTAAGCTTAAAGTGTTTTTTAAAATTGACAAAACTTAAAACGCTCAAGTCAATTCATTACTTAAATAATAATTTTTAAATCAGGCCGTGTTGCTCTCTAAAAAATCATTTAGGTAATAATTTATTTCTTAAAAACGCTAAGAGATAGATAAAAGATTTTTTTTAAAACTCATAAAATTCATTATAGAATTCATAAAAAATTTTAAAAGAAAAAGAAAATAAGAAAGCTTCCAGCGTAACAGGAATTGCTTTCATTTTAAAGTTTTAAGAAACTGTCGCTTGTGGATCACAGTTTAATACAATAATAGTAGCTCTGGTGGAAAAATTCAATTTTTAAGAAACTATCGCATCCTAATTTGACGCTTGCAGCTCGAAATTTCATTTAATAATATTGTAAAAAACTTCCGTAGGCGACAGTTTCATAAAAATTAAGAGCCGTAGGCTATATTTTCTTAAAAATAAAATCTTAAACGTTTTATAAAAGCTGGCATCTATTGACAGTCATCAAGTGAAATCCACGTTTCATCGACGTGGTTTAGAAACGACACGTGCCTTATTGAGAGAAAAACCTTAACCACATGTTAACAGTTTGAGTTTTCTCCCTCAGTAACACATAGATTCACTAGTTCCAAATTTTCCCACTAAAACGCGTATCGCTTCTTGTTAATAGTCAATATAGGCAATGTCATAAAAAGCTTTTTAAAGGATATAATGCAATTTTTTGCAAAAGGAGTATTTATTTGCGACCCAAAATTTCCAAGAGAGAAATAGCAGCTTAATCTTGCGATGCGCTTTGAATTAAAAATTGTAAAATTATTAATTACACAAAAAAAACTGTCATATAGTTAATTTCCTAATACTTTATTCTATTTGTAGTCAAACAAATTAAAAACAAAAATTAGAAATAATTTGTAGAAAACTAAATTTTGTACAAAAAAAACTGCGCGGCAATATTCTTATTCCTAATAGTTTAGGTCTTAAAAAGGTTTATAGATGCTAAAGAATTAAATACCTAATCCTTCTCATATTTCAATATAAAGTGTTTATTATTAATTTTTTTTTTTTTCAATATACAAAACTATTTTTAAAATAATATTGTAATTAGTTTGTTAATATCTTTAATAATTGTGATGCCACAAGAAAAAGTAAAATTTTGATGCGTAATAACTGTAACAACTGAAAAAAATATACGTTTATTCCAGCGACAATTAAAAGCAGTTCATAACTGTTTCGAACTGTACTGAGCATGCGCAATTAAGAGGTTGAGCTACGAAAACGCTACTACGCATGCGCAGTCAGCAAATAACAAAATATATAAAAAGTTAATTAGTTTTTTCCAATTCAGTTACGAAATACAACTATTTCGATATGTTATTTCAGTTGTGAAATGTTCATTATGTAACTAGTGATAAAAAGTGACTGAATAGAAATTTTTAGTAATGTTTGTTAATTTTTTTAAAAACAAATATTAAAAATGTAATTCTCTATATGACAGGTTTTTTAATTCGTTTTGTAATTATTTTCAATGAAAATTTTCATTTACTTTATTTCACCGCTTATATATAGTCCCACAATATCGCAAGCAAGCGGTAGGCTGTAAAAGTGAATAGTCCTGCCTTGTAATGTAATATGTAGTTCGTAAGCACGAGGTACGAGTACCTACAGGATTCGATCCCTGGTGAGCGATTTTTAAAGACCTCTTCTTATACGTTATTTATCAATATTTCTTATACATAGACTATATAAATAAATATATATTTTAGAGCTTAATAAAAATGGAATTTTAAAACGTTTTTTGCTATAATTGAATACACCATTCAAGGGTAAATTAGAGCAAGATGGAACAATTTAAATGCTGTATAAATTATAATTACTTTGCTATAAAACTTAATAAATGCTATAAGTAAATAATTACTCTCACAAATAAATAAGGCTGTAAAAATAATTGGTTAAAAAATATTTAAACGCTGTAATCAATTAATAGACATTTATGTCATATGCAAATTGTGTTATATATTTCTTTCAAAAGTGGTCAATAACATCAGCCCGAGTTTGGTCTCAAAGTAAAGTTTTTGTACAAAAAAAAAATAGAGCTCTTAACCAGAGAACAATGTTCTCTGTCTTAGCTTTCCTAGGTCGATCCATATTCCGAAATTAAAGATTATTCTATTCTTGCTTTTATTATTACACGCAATGTAAATTTTTAGAAAGAATTATTTTTTTTTATTGTATTTATAACAATTTTATTGTAAATTTTTTTTTCTTTGTACACTCATAATGTAAACTTAATTACACTCGAATCGCTCGGAAATTATCGCCCACAAATGCAAAATCTCATCAAATATTTTACAAATAAAAACAATAAAGAAATTTTCATCTCTAGGAAAAAGTTTAAGAAGAAATGTACAACATTTTCGGAAACAGCGATAGAAGAGTCACTTCTGAAGACTTAACAAAAATGGTATACTTAGAAATGGTCATAAAAGAAACCCTGAGACTGTTTCCAGTAACAGCAGCTGTAGGAAGAAAAGTTACCACAGACATAGTCACTGGTAAAATTATTAATTATTCACCGGTTGGCAACACTCATTTTTTCTTTGCAGATAAATACACCCTACCTGAAGGTTGTGAATGCATAGTTGGCATTTTATACGTCCATAGAAACCCAAAAATATATCCAGAACCGCTGAAATTTGATCCAGATAGGTTCCTACCAGATGAAGTGGCAAAAAGACATCCCTACTCATACTTACCATTCAGTGGTGGTCCTAGAAATTGTATAGGTAAATAAATTTCGTGTGCCATACACTGTTTTTTTCATAAAAATATTACCCATTTTAGGTTTTAAGTACGCCATGATGGCCATAAAAACCGTAATTTCAACAATAATCCGCCGGTACAAAATTTCCACAGACTTCAAAAACGTATCCGAAATTGATTTTACACCACGAGTTGTCCTAAAATCATCTAAAGGATACAGGATAAAACTGGAATCACGAATAAAATAACTACATGTTAATATTTTAATGTACACATGTCATAAATAAAATTAATACAAATTCTAATTACTCCTTAATGGTAATAATATCTAACAAAAAAAATAACATCAAATTACGATCAATTGTGAGTTTTCAAACTACTACAACTTTGAGAATCTTTAATAATCGGAGTCGATTCGCGTCTTTGTTCCTTTATATTGCTATGCTCACTCCTCAATGGCACACTATCCCTTCTTATTGCATTTATGTGAGAAATAAAAGATGGCGCTGAATTCGGAATGTTACTTGGATATGTCATATTTCCGAATTCTTTTTTATTTGCAACTTCCTTAATCGAACTTAAGGTTTTACTTAACCACGGTGGCCAACTGTTTTTTGCTGAGGTTAATTCGATTTCTGTTGTTCTTAAACGATGTATTAAATCCTAAAATAACAATTTAAAACCAGATTTAGTAATAATCAAAACTGACCTGATTTCGACACTCCGCTTCGACTTGTGCTAATTTAGTCTGTGCTAACTCTAATTCCAGTTCTCTCACTCTTTCAGATCCATTAATTTCATTATCTTCATTGTACTGTTTAGGTTCTTCAAGTAAAACTTGACATTTTTCGCAATTTGACATTTTGTACTAGAATTTCATAATCAGCCATATTTCAAAATGGCAGATTAACTTACTTTGAGATTTTCCAATTCTGTCCTAACTGCATGTAATTGAGTATCCAATCTTTGTCTAACCAATTTGTAATCATTTATGATTGTCGTATAATTCTTTTTATCTTTTTCTGCTTGTTCTACTTCTCTTTTTAACATTTCTTTTAATTGAGTTATTTCATCAAACATTAATTTTCGTTCTTCTTCATAACGTCCTAATGTCACTCTTAATTGTTGAACTTCATTCGCTTCACTTTCAGCATTATCTGCAGCTTCTGAATCCAATATGATAATTTCCCAGCCGTCTAGAGGAGGTAACACACAGCTACTACTAATGTATTACACCATGTGAAAACTCCTCGTTAGTTTTATTAGTTTTTGTTACATAAACACACACACTATATTCATAGTTCAGGAAAATTAGACAAAAAAAATTTGATTTTTTTAGGTAACACCTGTATAGTCAAATTACATACGAAGCAAGAAGCATACCAAAGGAGAAAAAAGTTTTGATTAATATTTTTTTATTAATGATATTAAAATTTGTAGCGCAATTTAATAAGTCAGAAAGTAAAAAAAATGAGGGGCTCCATAAAATAAAAAAAATAGTACAGTCCTGAAATAATAAAATACTGTACAGTAGGTATTTTTTTAAATGATGTAGCAATTGGTTATAATGTTAAGTTCGTAGATTTGAACTACCCTGTATAATTAATAATTTAGGCAATATACAGGCTGAGTCATTATTGTGGCTTTAGAAAACAAAAGAGTATTTATTGGCTGTTTGCAATTATCACTATTAAAAATATACAGCGTACTTTTAATATTTCAGAGTTTACCATTAAAAACTTTGCATGTGATTTTTTTCAGAATTTTTCTAATATTCCTTCTACTGAATATTAATTAATTAATTCGGTAAAAAAAATAAAAAATTTATATTATTTCTAATGACATCAATGTTAAAATATTGATGTGAAAACAATATCACAATAAAATTGTAGATAACCGCAAAAAATAATGAAGTTTATTCGTTTTGTAAGACCTATTTTGAAGCAGCATTGCCAGGTTACTCGACAATAGGTTGGACATCTACCCTTCAGCTTCTTTGTCCCACCCACTCTCTTTGGAATAATGGCGCTAACCAGCACTTGTGTCTCTCATTTAAATAATATAGAGTTAAACATATGTAACAAATATGTGAAAAACGATTATAAAAAGTAAATTTTGTAAAAACTGTACAAAATTTATTTTTTAGTATGTCACGAAGCGAAAGTTCGTTAGCCTGCTAGGTCGAAGGCCTGCCGATGCGGATGGGCTATTGCTGATATCGACTAAATCACCGTCGGTTGAGGCAATAGCTGGCTCAGCATTTGGGGGGTTGGCGAAGTAGCGGGTGGCGTTAATCGTGGAGTCGGTTGGTAGAGTTCAACGAAGAGAGTTGAGTTAGGTGGAGTGTGAAATATGTCGATTGTGTGAGAATGTCAATGTAAGTAGCCTTATTGTATTATGTATAACTGGATTTCCGTATCATGTAAACTTTGCAAACATTATTAATTATTAAATTTCCTTTTGTATTAAAACCCTGTTTTTAATCTCAACCCCACCTCACGAGGCAGAGCCCCTGACAATATGTAACAAATATGTGAAAACCGATTATAATAAGTAAATTTTGTAAAAACTGTACAAAATTTATTTTTTAGTATTAGTCTAATTTTACTGAACTGAAACAGACCCAAATTTTACCTTTAAGAGCAAAATATTCCGCTTCAAACTTCCGCAATTTTTTGACTTTAATCATACAAGCCGACTTGATTAACTGTCGAGTAGATTCTTCATTTCTACATTTTTTTGGAAGAGAAACTCTAAAATATTTCAAAATACCTTCAAAATCTAACTGTAACAAATCCTTCATGTATGCCTATACAAAAACAAATAAATAAAATCCAAATGTAGTGTTCACATGACTTACCGTTAAGAGAGCTAAAGCAACTTGAAATAAAGTATCAATGCCTTGTAACAAAAAAACATCAATTATTTGAAAAACAAAATTTAGAGGAAATCTGGCAGTAAATAAAGTCAAAAACCATTGCGATGCAAACATATGTGTTTCAACATGATGATCAGCGAAATGTTGCCATAATGGTGATAATTGTTCTTTCATAAGACAATTGAGTTGATAGAGACGGAGATAGAGATTGTCAAAACCATCTTTATATAAATCTCTTAGATGATAATTGTACATAAGTTTGACTAAAACACAAAAAGCTTGTTCTTCAGGCATCTAAAACAATTGACAATTAATTTTCCCGTATATATTTTACTCATGTGACATACATGCAAAAGTAGAGTTGCGGCAAGAAAACTAAGACCTTGACAATATCCCACTTCTGAATCATAAACAGCGTAGGCTTTACTAACTCTATAGAGAGAATCCTGACCAAGACCACCAGCTTCTTTGAAGAAGTCATGAGCGGGAAATGTACGAGCTATATCCCGCTGGATGACATTTTCACAACTGCTTTCCTACAAAAAATTAATCATGGCTTCCTCTAATTACAAAAATTTCTAGTCAATCAAACTAACTTTTGTTATAAGCAGTCTATAGTTTTCCATCATTTCTGTATCTTCTTCTACTCCGGCTAAACGTTGCCATACTTCTCCTCTTAGAGCTTCCGGAATTCCAGTACGGACTAGACTAGTAAGTTGTTTTGGAGGTTGTTTTGTGGATTTCCAACGATTTAAGACTTCAGCCCAACTTTCAAGGACGTCTTCAGAGCAATCTTTCGATACTAAACCAGTACCGCTTAGGAGAGGTTCGTCGCCGTCTGATTGGACAAAAAACTTTATAACACAAATAATATCAAAATGATTTAGTTTTTATAGATTTATTATTTATTTTTTATAATATTTGATTGACTTCTATGTATGTATATAATTAAATTCCAAAATTATATTTATTGCAATTTCAACACTACAGAGTGTTCTATATTATTTTTTATTATTGAGTTAGAAAATTATTTTTTCGGAATTTGGTATTAAGTTGAAGAAAGGAACTTGTATAAACGGTTGATCCACCAGTTCTGGGACACCCTGTACGTATTTTTTTAAATTCTTTTTAAACACTCGTGTTGTATACAATATATGTATTTTGTAACACGTAACACAAATTCATAATAAGAGTATATAAAAATGTTTTTGTGTTCATTCCTGTTATTTATAACGACTACAACAAACAAATACTGATCTTTTTTCTCCCTAGAATCCCTGACACAAATAAACAATATTATGCAATAAGTATAGATAATTATATCAAAATAAATATTTTTTTATATTTACATATTAAAATAGAAAATTTCTTGACTTACCTGAATTATATTCATCTTTTGGCGTAATAGTATCAATGGACGTAATACTCGGTGACTGTATAAGGCTTGATAAATTTAAATTAAGATTAAGTAAATTTCTATCCAATTCACCCGACGTCTCCATACTCAAAACCTCATAATAAATGTCATTCAGATCACCAGCAACCACCTAACAAAACAAAGAAAATACTGTAACCTCAATTAAACTGATAAATAATTTCCGTATAATTAAAAAATTCTTTGTAACCTCTTGATAACATAAGAGGTCATTAACTGTAACATTTTATAAATTTTTTAAATTACCTCTTTTAAATTCAAAAAGAACTGTTGTACAAGAGACCTCTTCTGGAAATACCAAAAATTCCTTTCAGTCTGTCCAAAAATCCTAACAGGTGTTTCAATTTGAAACCTTACAGGTTCTTGTATTCCTCTAATTACCAAATCTACAGCAACTGTCATATACTGTTTAATATCTTTTGGTGTTTCCTGATTTAGAGGCTCAAACGAAGGCTCAGTGGGGTCCCAAGTTGCCGAAATTAACGTACAAGAATTATTCGACGGAACTTGTTCTTTCTAAAATTTTACAAATTTAGTAACATTTAATATATGATGTTGGCACTTGTACCATTTCAAGTAATTGCATATCAGAATGACGTACACCCCTTCCGGGGGCTACAAGTACCCCAAAACAACGCTCTATATATAATTGGGGGCCATTATCAGACACTTGACGTATACTCAAACATAATTGTTTTTCTAAATTTGTTTTTAATTTAAATCCGCCTCTATCTTTACCAACAGTTGATAATGTACCCTTAAAATGTCAATTGTAACAATGTTGCCAACATATAAATTTCAAAATTACCTTTCCATCATCTTCTTTTATTTCTAAATTTACTTCAAAGACGTACATTAGTATTCTAGCTTCAGGTAATGTTGTAATTGAACCAGTCATATCCAAAGCTGATGTGACTGAACTGCTCATTGATCGTGGCACTCTTTGGAAAGCTTTCGCAAAACAGGCTAAATAAACAGAGTCACGTGACCACCGATCGATCAAACATAGGTATTGATTTAGGACAGTGAAATAAGACAAAAATTCGGCAAAATTTCCTCGTAAAAATTAATTTTGTAAGCAGTTTCAAGACACTAATAAATGTTATAAAAAAAATTATAATTCTTATTATTGTTATCAACAAAATAAAAAAAACTTTTCCTAAATAAACATTAATAAACAAAAATTATACATTTTCTCTGTATAATTCAACTTTATTAAAAAAAGTAAATAGGAATTAATTATAACAGTTAACTGTATTCAAAGTTCATTACAAATATAACAGTTCGTATACAACTCTTGCTAGGCAACGCTCACAATTTAAAGTAGAGCAAAAACATGACCGCTGTAATTCACCGAATTAAAACATCCCTGTACTATCAACTATGCGTGGTGTCGTGGCATTAGAAACATAAATTAAAAGCACAAAAATCCTATAAAAAAGCAAAACACTTCTGAATCACAACACAAGTAACAGATGACTCCAAGGTCACATTCATGAGCTTAATTAGATAGCAAGCAAGAGTGACGATATCAAAATCATTCAGTGTATACTATTTTGGCAACTTAAATTTGAATTTTTTTAAATTAAATTCGACTATTTTTCGTTGCATTTTCTTTTAACAAAATATACAAAGGTACAGTCACATCAGTAAAAAATGTCACCGCTTTAGTCGTGACTGGGTCATAAAAGTTGCAGACTTTACACAGAATTTACAGGGCGCCAAAATTTTAAAATAAAATTGGTTTCTTATTAAAACTTTTGTACTTTGATGATAATAGTAATTGTTGGTGCCTTAATGTAAAAAAATAAGATTTGACACTTCATCTTAACAGATAGAGGTTTTTGATTATTTTTACCGAATTTTTGTCTAATCTTATAGACTGTCATTTACCCGAAACACGTGATACTGCTTCAGCTATGTCACATCGAAAAACATGGCACTGGAAAATAGCAGACTCTTGAGTATCACCATGTGACCAAGTGAATGCAAAACAACCGGCTTCAGTACTATCTATGACACCTCGAGCATAAAACAAAATCCGATGAATTTCATACCGTGAAATCACCGAATTTGAATTAGCATCATACAGACTGGAAATATCAAGTCACGTGACACATTTCTACAAAGTTGGTATCACTTACACAACAAATCCCTGCGATGAGCATGGCACTGAAACGGAAACTTTGATTCCTTGTTCTGAACTTTGTTCATTTAATATGGCCATATTTCGTTGAATTTCGGCTTCGGATTTGGGAGCATTTATGGCTGCAGCTCCTAGATATGTCACACCAGCAAATATTGTACAATCTTGATCGATATCTGAAACTAATCAATAATTACTATTACTATTATTATTACTAGTATTTAAGCACTTTTATAACAGCAACTAAAAACATTCAGTAGTACTACGTTTCTCATTTTTGGTAACAATGAAACACCTACTAGATTCGATTCAGTTTTATCATTTTAACAGGTATAAACCCACATTTCTACTAGGCCAATAAAAAAAATGTTAAATATCGTTTCATAATTTGGTTGTAAAAAAGTTTTATTTCATGTAATAACTAATTTTAGAAACAAAAGTAACATTAAAAAAATATATAAAACATGTGATAAGTGAGAAAAATAATTGACGTCATTGATATTATTCTCACTAAAATAGTTTCTTAGAAACAAATTAATATTTAAAATTATTTAAGTATAAAAAAAATATGCTTTTTAATCAGAAAAAGCTCTAATTTTTAACTAAAATAGCGCTAACTTACCTAATATAATTTAAAGAATTCCTAATAAAATTCGCCAGTTAAAAAGTTTAATACAAATCTTATGTAAAACATTTTTCAATCGAAATAGGGTGACATTCTTTACGCCACCTGACTGTACTTTCATATAAAGCTATCGCTAATCAAGGTGAGTTGATTATTGTATAATTGTATCGGGTGTTCATGTGAAAAAGTCATCAAGTTAATTTTGACAGAATGTGTCAAAAATATTGTCACAGAAGACTCTCGAAAATTTTAAACGATGACATCATCTAGAGTCAGCATTCTGGAAAAACCATGTTTTCAAAGCAATCTAGGGAACATCTAGAATAGTCTCGTGTCCAGCCTTGTTGCTACATAAAAAATATAGAGGAATCGGCGAGTTTCACTTGGCGAAACAGAGCGATTATCACAAGCGAATCAACCACGATAAAAGATTAATTTGTGTACTTTGAGAATTATTTGTGTCAATTAATTCGTTGTTTTATTTAATATAGACGGATAAAACTTGATCCACCCGGTATATAATCACATGTAAAGCAAACGTATGTCAACAATTTAAAAAAATGATAAGACAAAAACGAACATATTATTTATTCCAAATTAAAAAAAAATGTCAATGCCAAAATTAAGCAAAAACCAGACTGTATTGCACTAAAAGCTACCCTGTCTTACCGACTACATAAACATTTAACACCATTTTTTGCCTTGGATTTTGCACAATCCTAAACCGCAATCAAGGTTAAAAAAGAATTCATTCAAAATTAAGACTTATTGAAAGAATATCTTGAATGGGTGAGTCACTAATAAAGTAATAAAAATAACTAATATGTTAAAATTTCAAAATTATCGCTTCTCATAGTACAGTAAAATTATTAATGCTGAACTACCAACCCATTGTCATTTGTTTTTAATTTAGCTGATGCCAAGGTCACACTCACGAAGGTAGTTATTACTTATCACAACGTTATAGATCGGTTACACCAATAAAATACCTTTTAAAAGACTTTAAATTTTAACTGTTTTAACTTGTGTTTGTATAGTATATTTCAAATACTCTGAATATGAAATAAAGACGTTAAAGCATTTTTTATGACACAAACACTCTTTTGTTATTTACCAACTGAATAAATTAGTACTGTTTTCGCAAAAAAACTACTGCTAACTTTAAAAAATACAATTAACTTTGCTTGAGCATTTAACTGAGTTCTCTTATCTTTTATCTTCCAAAATGAAAACTGTCAATCATTTCTGTTTTGACTTTTTTCTTCAATTTTACTGCCAAACATTCTATAACTTTTTGCATAATCTTTTCTTCATGAGCAGTTTTTTATTTGCTGTAATTTAATATTATTTGCTGTAATTTAATAAAATTGTTTCACCGACCGATTAAATAATTGTCAGCAATTAAAAAAAATAGATTTTTGACTTTTTCCTGACTTTATGTGAATAATTTAAATAGATACCCGACATAAGTACCACCTAAAAAAATTAGCTACTTGGCTAAAGGCCCATAGTAAATATTTTTAAGATACTATAAGACAAAACATAACAAATACTATTACTGTTTTATGACTACTCAGTACATAAATGATATCGCAGTAGGCGGTGATCGGGTATAGTTACCTCTAGAGATTTATTTAAATTTAAATAATATTAAATAATTATTTATTTAAAATGTTAATCAACAATTAATTAAAATGTCAAATTGAAAGATTATTATGAATAAAATTCAAAATAATCTATCGAGTGTTCATGTAAAAATAAATCACTGACATTGTTGGCGTCATCTGACATTAGCTTTTTTTTTTTTAAATGAGCAATAATATTGAATTTTGACTACATTACAAACCGGTATTGTTAAATTTACAACTTTAGTCAAAATTCACTATTAACGTTGTTTAACTATAACCATATAAATAGATGTTATGTTATAACTTATAACAAAGCAAGGAGCAAAAATTTCTTCATGGTAGTCAAGATCCGACATCTACTCTTGACCACTAATTTAAATGAACACTCGATATGTTAGTAGAGTTAAACAAACATTAGAATATCAAGTTTTTAACTTTCTTTATAAACAAATAAATGCATTTCCTGAATTGTAAAAGACTAATCTTTTATTAATGACATTATCATTTAAATGTCAACAGTCAATAAACCTATCAAACAGATTTTCTATTCGCATTTAGTTATCTACGATTTGGAATAAAAGATATAAATCATTATTTTTGAAACAAGGCAGTCTGGAGATTGAAATTTTCATTTTTTATGTAGACAGATTATCTATCTGGGTCAATAATTGATAAAATCTATACACAAATCATTCAACAATTTAACAAGAAACTAGTAAGCGTTGGAAATTTAAAATAATCACTTGTGATTGGTTAATTTCAAAAACTAACCAATCACAAATTAATATTTAAAATTTCGAACGCTAATACTTATTTCTGATTGGTTAATTTCAAAAATTAACCAATCTCAAGTAAGTTTTTCAAATTCCCAACACTTTACTTGTGAAAAACAGACTATAAGTCCTCCTTTCATCAAAATAAACTATTTTTATCCACCTGTACATAAACAAAACCTTTGCTATAAATAATTATCCAATGACATCACCAATACCACAAAGAATCGTGAATAAATTAGATAAAATTCCCTGTTCTTATCAGTGCTTTTCACGGTCATGTAATTCGGTAATTACCACAAAAACATTTAACACTTTTCAAGGCCTCACCTTCCTCCTCCTCATTGGAGTCTTGTTTGACTGAATCCTGCTTTTCCCCAGGACTCTCCTCGTCCTTGATCGACAACGGATCCTTCCCCGGCTCCACCAAACACCCGTAAAACGTCGAATGCCCAATTTTCTTCTCCTTGTTCTCCACTTCTTCCATATTCCCAGATTCTTGTAACACCTCCGTCAAGGCACTCTTCAGCTCGCTCAGATCTCCTTTAATATCCAACGTTGGAGTTTTATTTGTCGGTTTATCACCAACAAAATCAAACTCTTCACTAGTTGCCACCGACTCATTTGATTTCACGCTCAAACTATCCTCCATAATGAGGGGGTACAAGAGACAAGAGGATATCTTATTCTACGCCTCCTTGTTACCTGAATGTGGTATTGTCACTACATTATTGATTCATCCGAAACCCCCAACGTTTTAAACACCAAAAACAATCGATTCAAGTTTAAAAGAACACTTTTAAATACATTATATGAAATGTAAGACGATTTTTTAACAAAATGTGAGTAAATAAGTGAGAATGTCAAGAATTTGACGTATGATCGGTTTTTGTTTTGGCAGGGTCGCCAACGCAACCAAAGCGAAACTGGAACAAAAACATCGCTCTAATTTGTTTATTGTTACATTTTTTTATTAATTAAACAATATTGTTTAATTAATACGTGTTTGTGAGGATTGTGGGCGTAAAATAATAATGCTTAAATACAATTTACAACAGATTTTTATCAACTGTAAGAGTTTAGTTGGTTGGTATGATTGGAAATCACTAATGCGGGTAATTTAAATTTTAAATAACAAAACTCCTTAAAAATAGAAGTAAATGTCAAATTTTCGTTTAAATTCACTCTTAAATCATCAAAAAGTGACACATTTTAATGTAATTTCTTATTTTCTAATAATTATTTATAACAATAATGTCGTAATTAGTTTTTGTTAATCAAATTTTATTTTTAAAAAAATACAATATTCAAGTTAGTGACCTCATTTTATTTAATTTTGTGATAAAAACTCACATACAGTAGAGTCACGATAAACTGAACATCGAAAATTGAACCAAAATGTATTTATATCGAGTGATCCAAAAGTCATGGAATCTGAGTTGTTTATGAAAAACAAACATAGAAATAGATATAGTGCATTTAAAAATTCCGCCGTCTGCGTGTTTTTCACGTATTTTTTACTAGCTAGATACGGCTCTGATATAAACATCGACAAAAATTCGCGGTGCAAATAAAAATATTTAATGCCGGCCCTGTTCACACCGCTTAAAACGGCAAACATTAAAATTGAACCAGTTTAAAACGTTGCGTCTTTTAGCCTTTGCTACCTTGAAAACGTAGTTGGCTGATTGGATCAATACACGTGTAAATTTTACGACCGACTACAAAAAGAAGGACTCAAAATTATTGCATCAGGGCAGTCTTATAGCGGCTTCTACCAACAATAACATTGATTATTTTCGTATATTTTGTCACTACTTGATCGTACAGAAAAAAATTATTTATATTTTTTGTAGAAAATTGAACGCTCTAAAAAAGCTATCTTAAATTTTTTTATAACTCTTACAGTTTAGAAGATATCAGAGGTCAAAGTTTGAGAATTTAGCAAAAATTTCTTTTTCACTTCTAAATTTTATAACTCGTGGATAAATAAATATTATAAAGTGCGCAACACACGGTTTTGTAGGAAATTAAATCCTCTACAAAAAAGTCGTTTATAGTTAATTGATTACTTCAACCATTTAAAAAAAATGGAGATTTAGTATCAAATTTTGTTTTTTAAAATGCGAATATCTTCTAAGTGGTTAGAGTAATTGATTAACCACAAGAGACCTTTTTTATGGACCGTTAAATTTCCTACAAGGCTATATGTTGCGCATTTTCTAATATTTATTCCTGAGTTATAAAATTTAGAAGTAGAAAAGGAATTTTTGTTAAATTCTTTAAACTTTGACCTCCTATATCTGCTAAACGGTAAGAGATATAAAAAAATTGTAAGATAACTTTTTTGTAGAGCGTTTAATTTCCTACAAAAAATGTAAATACAAATTTTCTGTACAATCAAGCAATAACGAAATATAGATTTTACCATATGGAACTAAAAAAAAATAAATGGAAAATTGCGCTGAGTCTTTCCTATTAAAATTAAGAGCTCATCTTGAAAAGGCATTTTTGAAAGGTGCCTAGGAATCAATTTTTCAGTGTCGAAAGTTAAAAAAAAATAGTTCATTTTTTGGCCTACCCTATTAGGTATACATATCTTAGACTGGTACAAGTACTTATTAATTTAATGCTTAATTTTTGTGTACATATCATACTAACGTAAAAAAATGTAATAAATTCGAAAATCTAAAGAAATTAAAATATAGTTGAAATAAAATAAAAACAATATAGAAAGATTTGGATAATTTATGTCTAGAATATATATGTCCTATTTCAAAGGAGCGACCCAAATATTCACCCTAAATTAACTTTGTTGTTAATTATTTTTAACAAAAATCGTGAAAAGATCAATTCTTGATGAGAGGCCAACTTTTGACCAAACTCTACCTTGTCGCACCAACCCCCTAGCCCCACCTCAAGAATCTTAAATTGCAAGAAGGGTCAAGTGACCCCTCATTTAAAAGGTATTTTAATTTTCTAAGTGGGGGATAAATTTCGTCAAGTAATTTACAAAAAAAATATATTGTATTTGTTTTTTTTTTAAATCCCATAAATTAGTTTTACTGTTGAGAAAAATCAAATTGTCGCAAACTCTATAATCTTTTTTTATGTTTTTATTATTCTATTTTTGATATGCAAAAATAACTGACAATATCCATAATTTGCGCGTCCAATTTTTTCTAGTATGCAACTTATTTTAGCGTTCTTTATAACTCTGTACTGCTTGTAATCATTTCAGAGACAGCCTATATAAAAAAATAATTACTGATTTTGGCGCCCTCTAGCACATAAACGATGCAACTTAATTTAAAAGTAAGTTCACTTCAACTTAAAAAAAATTAATGCTTTCCTATTAGAAAATCTTTCTGAGACACTCTGTGCAGTCACAGTTATACAGGATGGTTCAAAATTATGTGAATTAACCACACAATCAAAATTTTAAGTACATAAAAATAACAATTTTGTTTATCATATTTTGAACTGTTTATTTTTTGTGGGTCACATGACGTAAGTACCATGTGATAATGGCATTAGACCTGATTCACACCAACCAAAACGGTCAAGGTACACGGTTAATTAATTATAATGAAAACAAACACTTTTACTACAGTTATTTATTTAAATATTTAAGCAGTGTAAATTTCGAGGAATAAAAAACTTAGCAAGCCTTCCTCATCCAGCTGCTTATTAAATATACAAAAAATACTGAAGAAAAAATATTGTATAATGTTTAAAAAAAAATCTAAAATATATTGCAAGTACGTCCTATATACTACCAAACTAAAACCTTGAAGCAAACCAGAAACACACTGTACACGATACAAAATTCAGTATACATCGGGTTAGTATACAACTGTATTTCTTCCTAGAAGTTTGATTAGGGCGATAATTCCTGCGCGTGCATAGGGTCATACCCACAGCTACTGGCATCATATGCCGAGCTTTGATCATAAGCCGACCCCATGGAGTACCCCATAGAGTCTTGTGGAGGTGCTGGGGACATCATAGGAGTAGGGGTGCCACTATAGGGGGAAGCCCCTGCTGCCTTTTTTGCCGCATATAAATTTGCCTCCTCCTGAGCCTTTCCGATGTTTTTCTTGTACCTGATTCGCTTATTTCCGAACCAATTTGAGACCTGACTTACTGTTATCCCACATTTCCTCGCCAATTCTTCTTTTGCTTCTTCACTGGGATAAGGATTAGACAAATGTGAATAGAAATATTCATTTAAAATTTCAGAAGCTTGTTTACTGAAATTTCTGCGCTTTCTACGAGCGTCCAAAAATCGAGATCTTAGTATCATAACTGCTTCACAAGTCGATTGTTTCAACTGCATTTGAATCGAGGAGAATTTCTTATGAATAATTTGAACCATCCTTTCAATTTCTTTCGGGGTAATTGGGCGAGTCCGTGACTGTTCTCTCAGCAAATTCATAACATGTGTTGTAAATTCATTACAAGCCTGTTCGTACTTTTCCAATTCCTGGTGGTAGATCTGCCTGATTTGGGCCAATTTGGCCCTGTAGTCACTGTGTTCAATTGCGTTGTCAGGTTGGCCCGCTTGGGCGGCAGCGGAGCCCGATGCGGCCGCCCCTGCACCGCCACCCTTTTCCGGGCCGGCCACCCCTTCTGCAATTAGCATGTTATCGAGCCGCATCAGCTGTGGATCGGGGGGCTCCTCTTCCTGCGTGTTCCTGAGACTGAGCACTGTTTTCTCCTTGATTTCGCAGAGGACTGAGAACAGAGCCGGCTTCATACGGTGACAATTAAGGGTGTGTTTGCGGGCTTGAGCCTCATCGAGACTCTGGTCGGTGATATTCATTATTTGCTGTAGGATCTCACCGATGTCCTGTTTGCGGGGCTCGTTTTCGCCACCGGTGGGGGCGTCCTGGGCGTTCATGTAGGGCTGGGGGGCCATGAGGCCGCCGCCGGAATGGCCCATCATTCTGCCGGGGTCATCCATGGGGGCACAAGGGTACACGATGGGCGAGAAATGGAATGGACGCGCTTGACAGTATACGTAAACAAAGCGGGACGATGTTTGCGGGATGGGTAGTAGAGGAGCGCATGCGGGGATAATGGAATTTTATGGATCTTATCACAGGGATGGGTGGGGAGATTTATGGGATAATATGGAGGATTTTAAATTTTTGTGGAATTTTAAAAAATTGGGATTTTTTTCGGGGACGTTTTGGGTCAAACAATTGCTAAAAATGACCTACGGCTGCTACTAACCAACGTATAAAAATAGGTATTTAAATAGGTAAATTGTACATTTCAAAATAATTTAATTAATAAAACAATTAATTATTATTTTAGTTTTGTTGTAAAATATTGTTTTCTTCCAAAATCAGATTTAGTTGAGCTCGTAGTTGCGTAAAACGTAACGCAAATATTGTAGTTAACGATTTAAAAAAATACCTATATATCAAGCGTTTGGTGTATTACTGGTTGCATAAACCATACGTTTTGTATTTTGTGTATTACTGGTTGCATAAACCATTCGTTTTGTATTTTAACTTTTTTTTTCTAAATAATCATTAAATTAACTCGCATTATTAATATCAAAGTTTTTACTTTGGTTATATTATTATTTTTGTTTTGAGATTATCAATGAGGCGTTTTTCAGACTTTTATGCAACCCGCCTGACACATGAGCTTAAGGACAGGTCCCAATGGTTTTCTTATGGCCAATAAACTTTGGAAATTTTTTTCAGGTATTTAGCAAACGATATTCAAATTATTATTCAAGGTGACATAAAGGAAAGTGCCAATTCTATTTAAAAATGTAGTTAAAACTAAATTTCTTTCGACTGTTTTATGTAAATTAATTATTATTAAAATAAATTCGCGGACAAATTAAAAATTTTAGTGTATTTCACTTGTTTTGGTGTTGTTATTAACATAAACAACTTTGTGTGGAACCAGCTGAGGTCGAGGAAGGAAGCACAAGTGAGGTTGTCTACTTCATTGTGATTTTTCAGCTGTAGTGGCGTCAGTTAACAGTCACCGCTTTTGCGAAAAATTCAATTTATATTTGGAATAACCCTAAGAAAGCATCCATTACCCGTGAAATGAAATTTTTTTGCAAATAAACGTTCGAATAATGATCAGAGATTATGACTCCACTTCTCTCTAAAATATAAATCGGAAGCATCATTCACATCAGCATCTGCTCTCCTATAGGAGAGCATCAGCATCTATATGCTTATGCTTATCAGCATCTATATCAGCATCAGCATCTCCTATATCTATAGGAGTTGATTGACTATGATTTACTAATTACATAATTACTTTAAACTTTACAAAAAAGTCACTCAAAAGTACAAAAAATACGATAAAAACCCAAAAATAACAAATGTCAGTAAACTTTACTGACAAAAGTTACTTAAGAAATGCGCGCAAATTTGAAAATTATATATATACAATAGCTCTTCAGGCCCTCGGGCCCATGGCTTCAATTTTTTCGATAATTTTTCTCCAGTTTTTTCTGTTCTTGCTCCCTTCCATCCAGTCCCGGACTCCTACTCCCTTTAGATCGTCTTTTACCATCTCCAGCCATCTCTTTTTCGGTCTCCCTCTTTTTCTTTTGCTTCCTTTACCTCCCAGTAGCGCTTTTTTTGTATGCCTATGCGACGCCATCCTCCCTACGTGACCTAACCACCGCACTCTTTGACCCTTTACCTTTTGGGTTATGCTTGGGTATCCATATATGTCCATTACTTCTTTATTTGTTCTTCTTCTCCAGTTGCCTTCCTTATCTTTCACTCCCCCAAACACCTTTCTTAGTGCTTTTCTCTCCCACCTTTCCAACTTTTCCGAGGTGCTTTGGGTCATGATCCACATTTCACATCCATATAGCACTGCTGGCTGGATTACAGTTCTATATATTCTAATTTTTGTTTTTTTCGACACTATTTTGCTTCTCAACACCGTGTTTAATGCCCCTAACGCTTTCGTTCCTTTAGTTAGTCTCTTTTCTATTTCCATTATTTCATCACTAGTTCCATTTATCGTAACCCCTAGATACTCATATCTGTCTACTCTTTGAAAGCAATACTTTCTGCCATTTTGTGCTATCACTTCCAGGTCTCCTTGTACTTCTCATGAAAATTATCAAGTTTTAATAATTAATTTACATAAACCAGTTGTAAAAAAATAGTTTTAACTACATTATTAAATATACTTAGTGCCATTTTTTATGCCACCTTGAGTAATAATTTGAATATCGTTCGCTAAATAAGTGAAAAGCTGTAGAATAAAATAGGAAAAGAGTACAGATTTATGTTACTTATTTTTATGTTAAGAAATAAATAAAAATTGTTTTTTTATCAATTAAATATAAATAAATTTCTCATAACACGTGTTGAAGTAATGTCTTTTAAATTCAAATGCCCGAGATCATCAACATTAGACAAAGAAATATTTGGTTGGCAGTCCAGTTAAGCTGCTAATAACTTGGATTTCTGAAGATATTCACAAGTTTTCAAGAAAGTACATGTTCAACCAGATCCTCTACATCGATTGGAAAAACTTGCAGTATCAGCTTAATAAGTTTTTCTACAAATATTTTTCCACCATTTAACATTATTATTTAAAACTAATTTTTAATTTACATTATTATTAATTTGAAAATAAATATACTGCTAATTCCTCAATGTTTTATTTATATCAAGGTACCAATTTTGACCTTAAGCCTTCTTCATCTCCAGGATTTAAGGCCGAAACCAGAACCCTGATATAAATAAATCATTGAGGAATTGGGAGTATATTTATTTTCAAATTAATAACGATATAAAAAAAAACCCAACTGAAAGCACATAATTTATAATGTTGAAAGTGTTTTCGTTATGTTAGAGCTCAGAGCGTAGACTAGGAATTGTTTCATTTAGAGATTCACATTTTTGATTGCACAGTTTTTGCAGAGAATAATAAAGAAGTGTTAAAAACTGTAATTTGTAAACTCAACTTTTAAGGGTCTTCCCGTGTCACAACTGGAAAATGAAAAAATTGTTTTCCAGAGAATCCAATGTTTCCCTTCACATTGTTTTACTACACTCTCCCATGTTGAACCCACAAGCGGTTACATTTAAACAAATTTTGCTGCCATATTATTAAACACAACGTAGAGCTCATTCTTTAAATTATTTATTAGTGCGTAATAAGCAAGTTTCACACCAAAAAAATGATGTTTTCTTCGTTATGAGAAGGTGTATTTTTATAAATTTGTTAAAATCTCATTATCCTGTCTTTAATATAATTGTTTTAAAATTTTTTGTTGTAATTTTATATTCAAATAAAATATTTTTTTTCTAAAAAAGTAGTTGCAATACTGTACACATTAAAAAGTGATAAACAACACCGTAATTATCTCGACAAGTTTAAATTTAAATTGTTTGTTAATATATTAAATTATGCAAAAGTAAATGCATTACATTTTAACCTTTGTTAGAATTAAAAACAAAAAACACATTAAGTAGGTAGATAAAAACACGTAAATGCTTCCTAAAATAAAAAACAAACAAATACATTAACAATAGCAAAACAAGAAACGTTAAAAAAACAACAATTATCACTTCTATTATTACATTGCTAATTTAAATAAAAAATTTAAAAATGGCGGTTTTACCATTGCGCATGTCCTCCCTTCTCCCGACCTCCAGTGAGCATGTCGCTGCTGGTCTCTAGCTTCTAGCAATCCATCGTCCTTTGTGTCCCGTCTTCCTGCTCCTTGTTCCCGTTTGTCTTCGTTTGATTCCACGTAAATTTCGACCACACCGTTGCCTTATCCGGCCCTTACGCCGCTTATTCACTCGCCGTTGAATCGAATTACGTAATCACCGCAATTTCCGTAAACAAAACCCGGGCTGCTGGTCCCCATCAACAGCTGTGCCGTTGATAAATCGAGATTCGCGATTGTTTTGCGTCTCGCAATCATAGTAAAAAGTTTGTGTAAATATTATTCTTTAAGAAAATGTTGTCGTGCCATTGTTTAAATGTGATTATTGAAACTGAAGGCGTTTTGCAAAAAGTCACTGCCGAAACGTTGGGGTTGTCTTCGGAGGAGGTCCAAGACAGCTTCTTTCAGCAGGTAATTGATGAGACAATCGACGATCGGTTGACAGTTGGATTAAGTGTCGCCAACTCAATTTATTTTTATAGGATATTCAGCAAGTCGGCAAATTAATTAACATTAATAAATCCCATTCAGGGTTGATACAAACTAGAAATGTAGGCTCTTGGGTTATTCATTGTTGTATTAATTGTGATGTTCATTCTCATGCAGTACATCGAGAAAAGGGGGCTTCCTGTGTACTTGTCAATGCGAAACTTTACGTAAGTTAAGACAAACTAAAGCACCTTTTTCTTAAAACATACATTTACAGACTGAAGACACTGTAAATAAGTTTAAGAAGAGTGAAGCATTCTCCAAACTCTTCAAAATCATCGTCAAGTCAGAAGAATTTGTTGAAGACAACTTGAATACAAATTCATGTAAGTTTTGATTTAGATTTTACAAAATATCACTCATTTGGTATTCAGATTTGCCGAATGACGTTGAAAATGTTATAAAAGGCTTAAAGCAAATCGCTGCTGATGGCTTGAAGAATGAAGCAATTGCTGTTGAAGAAAGAATCAGACAATTTAGTGATGAACAATACACCAAATTGAATGAATTAAGGGAGAGAGCATTTAGAGAACAACAAATTTTAACTAAGTAAGAAATTGAATTTATTTTTGGGGGGTTGGTAGAAATGTTACATTTGACATTTACCTGTTTTACTTATTTTAAATATTTCCTGTCATAATAACTCATAATACATTATGCAAATTCGTTTTTTATGTTAATTTTAATCATTTCCACTGCATGCCAATATAAAATTGTTAAAATTTGCATTTTAGTTAGTTTAGAGCACGGCCAGCTAAATACTATTACGGCCGTTTCACTCCAAAACTGCCGGTCCCAGAACTAGCGACCCCTAGCGTTTTTATTTACAAATAAAATTAATTCAAGTGACATTTAAAAGTTAGGTTACGTCGAAAAAATTATTAAAACTTTGTTTATTATTGAAGTATTCAAAACTGTTTCTGGTTCGAGACAATCTTAAAAACGATGATTTGAGAAGATGATTTCTGATACCATAATTATGGTCAAACAAACAATATCTACCCAGATTTTGGTGGGTAAAAATAAAGCACTCGAATATAAATGTGCTAGGTACGTAAGAATTTTTTGAAAAACATTATGAATTGAACGTTAGATACAACAATAAATTAAAAGTACAGAATAATTTAAAAGCGTTTTTATATTTTACTCACCGCCCATTTTTTGCAAAAGTGTATGTAAACCATTGCGATCGTGTTTGTGGATGGATTGACCGGGATTTCACAAAAAGGAAGATTTTTGTTTATATAAACAAAACATGTTTTACTCATCTTATTTATTTTTTGCTTGCTTACTTTGGGAAAATTTGAAACTGAACAATAAAATTCAAATTTTAAATGCCAGATTAATGACATTTAAATTAAATGTAAAGTAGGTAACTGTATTTGTTTCAATAAATGATGTATAGATGGCGCCACAATTGGGACCAATTTTGTCAATTCAAATTTCGAGTGGGACGGCCATATAGGAACGTTAATGGATATATATGCAGTTGGCCATGGTTTAGAGTCAGGGCTGGTAACATAATACTAATTTGGTCACAATGCGTGTATAAATTTAAATTAAAAAGTGTATTTGAAGGACTTTTATCACGAGTGTTTTATGTTATTTTTCTTTTATGGTGAGTCTTATTTATACTTACTACAAAATTGATAATAATTTTGGGGAAATTTTGTAAAATATATAAGTTGGTAACAGTGACAGTTTGACACAAACAGAAGTGTCATATAGAGTGATTAAAAAAACTGAAATTTAAGTAATCTGTGGGAAAAAAAAGCACGTAAGAATTTTGTAAAACTTATTTTCTAATGGGCTAATTTCAAGTTCAGATACAACCGGTAGTATCGCAAATTTTAATACTTTTTAATGGCAACAACCAATTACAGCCCCGATTTTTTTAAATTTTCTAAAGAAATGAAGATACTACCGGTATTATCTCAACTTGAAATTAGGCCATAAGATTTTAAAACCATTATAAACCTCATTATTCTCTTTATTTCGTACCACCGGATTGTTGGTATTTAAGCAGCACTATTGGTAATCAAAAAGAAGCGATTTGGATGGATTAAATTTGGAAGTAATAAACACGTGCGTTATTGAGATTATAGTACATTAACTAAAGGGATTAATAGTAAAGTAACTGTTTATAATAATGTCCTGCTTTTCATAACATTGCTTGAGTTTTGAGTTCCCTATTTATGCCCATATTGGTTTTGATTTAAAGTTGTTTCACATTTACTTCTTTGTTTTCTTGTTCTTTTCTACAAAATATCACCTATCTGCCCACTCTTAAAGCTCAACGGAATTATCTTTTGTTGTTTCTGGATATGAAATTGAGCAAATTTAGAATTATAAGTACTTGTGGACATTCTAATCTTGTGTGGTTAGACTTTGTAACAAAATTTCGCAATACATAAAAAACTGTAATTAAACATTGTTTTTTTTTTTAGTTACGTGGCTTAAGGGTAATTTTTCAAATGTTTTAATGAGTAATTTGTTATTTATTTCCATTAAATTGTTAATCTGCTAATCTTCTTATCAAAATAAAATTAATATGACAATTATAAACAGATAATTTGTTATGACACAGCAATTATAACTGAATAAGAAGGTATTGTGTTTAATAATATATATTACATAACTTAAAATATTTAAAAAAAAACCTTTTTTTATCATAATGGATTAACACTTTTTTTTAATGTGTAATAATTAGATCTACATAAATTGATTTATGTGATAATGAGAGGTTATTTTTGTTGACATCTGTAGTAGTAATTTGGATATGATGAAATAAAATTAAGATAAAATTTTAACTCTTAACTTGGTTGGATTAGACTCATCAGGAATAAGATTTGTTTATCTATATTTATTTTTAATTACTATTACCGTATTTACGATCACTTGACGCGCAATGACGTCACAGTGCTCAAATGCGCAGTAGCTTACCGGTCATTTAAGAGTTAGTCATCTTTTTGCTGTTGCAGTATGTCAAAAAAACTATAGGTGTACGCGAAATTAAATTAATGTATACTCATATTAATACGATTTTCAATGCCTACTCCAAACGACATTCAGTTTTGATTATTCTGTAGTTTTAAATAGTGAAAAACAAATTTTTTCTTGAATTTATTTCCATTTAATTATTACTTTATGAAGTTGAAACGGCAACCAATTTTAGAAACGTCACTTTTTTATATCAAAACACATTGAAAAATATTGGTTTATTATCCACAAAAATGTTGAACACGCTTTCCTTTTTGTCAGGATTTTGGTCTCATAAAGTAATAACAAAAATTGAATTAGTATATTAATAATCCGACAAGAAACAATGTACACCTACTATGCGACATACTTCTCATGGCTAGCTGCGATTTTTTTTATGAACAGTCTATATTCACTACACAGAATGATGTCGCTATTTGCCAGATATAAAAATAAGAAGTGAGCATTTCTTGGTAAACAATGTCTATTTATAAAAACTGGTAATGCTGAATTACATGTTCTTATGTCAATATAACATTTTTTTTTAATTATTATATTTTATTAAAACATTCTTCTGTTTCATCAGTAGCAGCTAAATGTTGGTGGGCGTATCTTGCAATTTCGCTTATCTTTCCATAATAAAGTGCCGGCAAAGATGGTTAGTCGTTTAGTGTTGTTGCCAAACGTCATTGTTCAGTCGGTGTTTAAGATTGCCTAAATTTTTTTGAAAGGTAGGCTTATTGTTGAAGTGTTCGATTTCATATAATTAATTAATTAGAAATATAAATATTTCTGTTTATGATCTTATCCATTTATTTCTATTGTTTTTTTGTCATTTTAGGACAAATAAAGTTATTGTTTTGGAAGTACCAACGTTTCGACGTTTCTTATTTTGTTTTTGTCGCTTTTATCAGGGTATTTTTTAAATTACAATTAAAATAATTGAATAATAATAAACACTTTTTCAATGCCTTCTGAGTGGATTCTTCAGCGTAGCTGTAGTTAGAAAGCTGCCGTAATAACTGTAATACGGTGTAGGTGTCCAATTACATCACATAGTAAGTCTATTAGTGTCGCAATTGTCTCTAATTGCAGCTTTGGGTGTTTAAAAGATTTTAATTAATGCTTTAATTGCGCCGAATTTTCTAACTTTGCTCCATTCTCGTTTGCAATGCTTGAGCTTGAGGATAAAAATTACTTTTTGATTGATATCTATGAACTAAGTGTTATCGATTGTCGCTAGAAAGTATCATAGATTTTCTCATTTACAAGCCAGACTATATCGTATCGCCTTTAAATTAACTATAAATTGATATTTGTCAGTGACAGTTTACTGACCTAAGTTTATTGACAAACAACTTTGTAGATTGACACATTTTCCTTCTATTAAAAATATAAAAAAAATAAAATACGTTATCATTTTGTTTTTTATTTTAATTAACTCTGATGCAAATAGATCATTTCTTAAATCGGTCTATTGTAAAATAAATGATTTTGTTGGCGTTGATAAAGTGTTTTGATCTGATATGAATAAATCAAAGATTTCCGTTATTACCTACCCAGTAACATTAATTTTTAATAGTTGGTGGGTTGTCAGGTAAACACAAACACCTCCAAAGGTGTGTATTAGTCATTTGATGATTCATAATTAGAATTTTCTTGAAATGAAAAAAAATTATCCGATCTGTGGTTGAAGGTCAAAATTGAAATTTAACACAATTATTTAAATTTACGTCAAAATTGTTTTGTAAAATAGCATTTGACTTTAAAAAATATATCTTTTAATGCGAAAATTATAAAGCAATTAAATTTGTTGATTTCGATTTTTATTGCAAACTATTGTTTTTGAAGCAGTCACGTAACAGCTCACCTAAAATTTGGTGAGGAAAAAAATTCGTTCATTAATATTAATCTTATCAATTTTGGTATTAATTAGACATTTTTTAATTTTATCGTGAATTTGGCGCCGGTCAAGGAAGTGTTGTAATTAGTTTTTCATAGATTTTTCTTTCAGACTTTGATTTAATATTGACGTAGATTCTCTCTCTGTTGGTATTATTATCTTATTGTTTATGTAGCTGTTATAATTTTTCTAACAAGATATCGTTATCACTGTATGCTAAATATAAAATAAAAAGCTTTTCAAAACCACACAACTAAATCGCGTTTAAAACAGACTTTATCAATTAGTTTTGTTTTCAATTAGTTATTTGTTTCAGAATTATTTTAAACAATACATTGCACAATACGAAACCTGCAAGTACAAATACTGGCATGTCAAATCCGCAAGGGATGCCATCGAGACTGAATGAACCTTTAGCTGCTGGAAGTGTCAAAAATACATCGAATACCACTGTAAGTATAACAATTTTTTTTAAAAATTCGCTTTTATAGCATTATGTAGTCATCTGTGCTCTTAAATTTTTCAATTTCTGGTGTCAAATTTTATAAGTTTGAAAGTGTGCTCATTGTATACAAAGTAGGCTTTTTCCAAATCAATAATGACGTTACAGTAATCACATGCGCAGTAGATTACCGATCATCTGAGGACCAACTGTCATTCCGTGTGCCATTTTTTGACAAGAAGTTTTCCCTCCATTTTTTTGATATGTGAATTATCGCGAGTTTTGTTTTTTATTTTAAGAGTGACTAGCAAAAAAGTGAGATTTGTTTTAAGTACACTTATACATCGAGTGATTAAAATGTGGAATCTCAACAACCCCTGGAAAAAGTAGAATAGTCTACACAACATTTTTTTTTATGAAAATGAATTAAACTAAAAACGTTATAAATATCACGAACGTTAATAATTAATTGTCTTCGATTTCTAAAATATTCTTGATGATCTTGATATTTAATATACTATTTTGATTGGCATCTTTTTTGAAAATGAAAGTAAATCTAAATTAAATTCACTTCTTTATGGACACAATTTTGAAATCTATGTTATTTAATATCGAAATTATTGTGACTGGTCGTAGGAAAATAGTTTTACAAAGCTATAATTAAATGCTCGTTGTACAATATACTATCTGCTGACATTACGTCATAAAATAGTTTGTATTTTTTTATAATTTCATAAAAATTTATTTCGTTTTTTAAATTTAGCCTAACCCCCCTCGCCACACCCCCAAACGTCAAAAAAGCTGTCCCATCAACCAAGTCAATTCATTCGACACTGAAGGCCTCTTTGAATTCGATGGTACTGATGACAACCACTCGGGCACAGCTTCTGAAATCGACGAGAGTGACCTCGATGACCCAAACCGTGAAGACGGTGTGAAAATCCCTCGACGTGGGGGCAACAACACCATCGCCAAGTCACTCCCGATGACTATCCCGGCTTTTCTTTCGCAGGCACGAACTCGAGGCGGCTTTGAAGACGTCGATGAAGCGCCCCCTGTTGAACCTAGTACAGACATAGCGGCCAGTATTAAAGCCTTGGCTAAAAGTGTACATGGTGATCCCGTTTTTGGGGATTTACCCAAACCTAGATATACTTATATTTAACAAGCTTCCTGTTGTGTCACGTGACACACTAGTCGTTTCTCAAATTGTTACTGTGTTGCGCGGTTGTGAATGAGGATTGTGATGGGAAATTTATTTTTCTACGAAAGTTCCTCGAACTGTGTATTAATTGGCCAGTAGTCGGCAGCTGAGACGAGGCTAGTTTTTATTAGGGATAGGGGCAGTGATGTCCCAGTTTAAGTTACGTTATTTTTACGTTACTGTGTTATTTGTAATGACAAAATAATGTCGGCAATGATCTGTTATTTTTAGTCGTTACGTTGTTTTTTTTTTACTTTTCAAAGGTTTGCCATTTCTCCTTTTTTTAGTTTGTTAATGTTGTAAATTACTGAAACAAACATATAAAACCTTAATGTACAATTTATAGTTTGTAAATTATTTTTAATAATTAAGAAATTGTGAATAAACACATTATACGAAACTAATTTTAAGTTTTTTATTTAAATTTATACCATTTATACAGCTAAAGGTCGGATAAGTCCTTTCTTCCATTGTTTAATACTCACCAAGTCTTGGAGACGCTGTGCTCATTGTAAACAACTATTAAATAACAAAAATTCAATACGGCAATAAAGCAGATTTAAAGCATTGCTTGGCTTCAAAGGCTCTGCTACGCCTTGACTTTGAACTGTTAGTCACGGCATTAAATCACATGTTTCATTGCCTAATTAAACAAATAACTTATTGTATAAAAAGGCACTAAAGTTGAACTGTTTTACACGAATACGGAGCTATTATTATAATTCTTTGCTTTGTTAAGAGAGAAATCTACGATTTTCCAATATTTTTGGACCAAAAATATAACAATTTTGTTTACTTAACTGACAATTTCAGAAAACGTAAATTTTTAACATTATGTGTTCAAAATAATTTATTTAATAATCTCTAGACTCATAATTTTATAATTTACGAACATTTTTTTTGTTTAAAAGTTTCTAATGCCTACCTTTAAATAATTAAATAAACGAACAATCCATACTAATTGAAACGAAATGCTTTGATATTTTATTTTAATAAATGACCTCTCAGGGAAAAATGAAAAATCAAGACAAGATTGATTTTGAAAATCCATACGTTTTCCTAAAAACAGTTTTTATCGATTTTCCTTACAACAAATACATGAAAATTATAGACAAGATTATTGTTATTTTTCACATTCTTTCATTATTTCTTGAAATTTATTACGTAGCAAACAATTATAGGGATCTTTTTTCTAAATGTGGATGTATGATGTGCTTAATGACTTACGTAAGTTAATTTAGCCATATTTAATAGTTATAATTAAATATTTTTGGGTCGTAACTTCAAAAATCTTTGCAATATTTTTTGAAAACACTCTCCAAATTACTAGACAACATACTCATCCTACTTCCCCCTTCATATTGTCGAAACGGTTTTTTCCTTATTTTTTTTTTATCTTCACCTGTTTAAAAGTTATTAGAGGTAGAAGTTTTCAATGTTACACCCTGTATAAATTAATACGGAAGCGTTATAACAGCTGTTTTTATTTTTTTGATATAGAAGTAAGTGGTGGATGCGCCGGGAAAATTTTTATCCCAATTTTTAATGATTGCTAAATGAGGAACTAAATTGTTTTACATGTTTAAATGCAATTAAAAAACGTCACTTCATGTTGCGAAAGTATATTGTCAATAAAAAATTTTTGCAGTAGAGTTTTCATATAGTAACAAATTGTCATTCCTAGGGCCGGTTTACAGAACTTGAATTAGATATTTAATGGCGATTAACTTTTAATTTGCTATTAAATCATTTTTTCTGACGTTTGAACGAATGAGCGAAGCGAGTGCGCTTAATAAAGTAGAGATTGTACCTTAGTTAATTAAAAATAAACTCAAAGCATTATACATAATGCCATCTATCCATCACTAGACAAATAAAAACTATACCTGGTTGCCTATCTTCTAAATATTTTTAGACAATATTTTGCTATTTTAGTTTAGTTTGGGGCAAAAGATGTTATCTTACACTAAAATTTTAAATTAGTTTGATAATTTCACTTTGCTTCACCTTCGCTACGTCTTGTAATCACTCATAGAACTTTTATTTTTGTTGAAAACATACCTTTTTCACAACGATTTTTCAGAAAAAATTGATATTAAAATTTGCTAAACTGTAAAAAAATTTCATTTTACTATATACAAAAAGTTTAAAGTAGTTATACCATACAGTTTCATTTTTTGTCTGTTTTATTATTGTGATGTGTCAAGTTCTTTTTCTTTCTTTGGTTTCTATGATTTCTATTGGCCATACACTGGGACATAAGGGCGCTGCCATATCTTTGTACCATATCTTTGTTATGTAAATTTCATAGTTTTTTTAATTTTTAATGTCAAAAAAGGTATGGCCTTATACGAGAACTCACCCTATACAAACAGGTCAAAATGTTCTTTTCTTTATATTGGTGTTTTTTAGTTTAAATGTCTTTTTTAATAAAAAAAAATTTGCTTATTTTATTTATAACAAAACTTATTTGAAATAAATATCTAGTATTGTAGTTTAAGAAAATATATTTCTTGTCTAAATATCACAACGTCGTTTTAAAAAAAAATGAAGAAGACTTTGGCAAGTATTCGTTAGGATTTAAAAGAATGTCCGTAACAATTAAAGCAAAACCTACGAAAAAAGTCTCAACAAAACCGTCTACGAACTTAGCAACTCCATTACGAAAAAATCTTTGAAGATTTATTTCTGCTGACCGATTTTGATCCTGGGTGTTTAGATCTTGAATGCGTAGATCTTCAGTTACTAAATCTCGAGCGGTTTTATATTGTATCTTTGGGCCTTGAGTGCTTTGATCTTGATAGGTAATTTCTACGTGTTTTAGGACACGTTTTAACTTGTGTCTTCTATGTTTCCTAAAATGCTTCTTAGAGACAGAAGTAGCTACCGAATATCTCACTCGTTTGTGTTTGATAGGTCTGGGAGCAGTTTTACTTTTTTTCGATTCGGTTAGTTTCAGTGTTTCATCTTTGAGGATCATTACGTCACGAATAGGTAAGGCAATCTTGTTATTTTTTTTAGTTAATGGTATATATTGAAATTTTTTTGTTAATGTTTTAATTAACTGATGTTTGTAGTTCATACCGCCACACTTATTATCAGACTTGACTCCACTTGTCAGTTTTTTTACCTCTAATTTATTATTTACTGAAGAAGATGCATTCTCTCTGATAGTTTTGGTGACTAAGTGGTTAGTCTTCTTACTGCCACACTTATTTTCAGACTTGACTCTGCTTGTCCGTTTCTTCATCTTTAATTTATTATTTATTGAGGAAGATGCATTCTCGGTGATAGTTTTGATGAGTAAATGGTTACTATTCCGATCTCCACACATGAGCTCATCAGTTCGGTACTCCACCACTATTAACCCCGGAGATAAACTCCTCCTTTTATTGAAGGTGCGATGTATCCGGTTGGTATGCTCCTGTTCTGTTATACTCGGAAATAGGTTCTTGGTGGGACCTACTTCGTTGGAACGAAAATCACCCTTTTGAAAGTTTCTGCTGTTCCTGACGCGATTCGAAGCTCTACAATCCATAATTTTGTTCAAATGGCTCATCTTACAAGAAAATTTTAAGGAAGAAAAATGTCTAAATGTTCTGTTTACAAAAAAAGACAAATATGTAACCATAGCTAGCAAATTATGTTGTTATAGCTTACTCTGATAATCTAGAAATTTATGACATCCCTTAATTTTATTAAAGAGTATCTTATAACTTATTCTACCCTATTATAATAAATGTGTGAAATCGGTGTTATCTAATCTTATATAACGATACGTCCTTCTAGCAACTGTTTTGGAAGTTTTCGCTGCCTTTCTCCACAGACGAAGCTATAGGTCATTTATTTTTATTGCAGAATTTAACGCTATAACATGACTCATGGTCACAGGCTTATAACCTTATAAAAAGCAAGGTTTCATTTAACTGGCTACGCTGAAAAGGCCTTAAGCCTCAGCAGCGCCTATGTTTGCTCTTAATAAATGTCATAGTTTCTAAAAAAAAATTGTAAATATGTTTGAAAAAAAATAAATGATTTTGACTTGATTTTGACTTAACTGGCTATAGAAATTCTCAAAATATGCAGATCTAGAATAGATCTATAGATAATATTATACCAGTCATTTTTTTTTAATCATAACTGATAACTGTTATTGCTGAAGCGATCTTAATACGTAATAAATAAATATTTATTAATATATTAATAAATTTATATATTAAATATTATATTTTGAGACACAAGATGTAGCCGTTTTGTTTGAGAAGCGCTGGTATATTTTTAAATTTGGTGCCTTCAGCCAAGACAACCAATAAACCGAAACGTGATTTGATTATAATAACATTTTTTTTTAATGAAAGTTGAGTGTTTTTAATTCTGTACAAAAAATAAATACTACTTTCACAAAAATAAATTTATTTTCTCGTATAATTTATTTAATCATTATACCAATCCAAAAACAATAACGAAAACGACATAACAAGTAGAAAAAACAAAACCCAAACCCTCAAACCCGCATTCCTTTGTATTGCCTGCCTTATTTGTTCGTTGGCATCCTTCATATTGCTTGTAGCCCCCACAACGCTTGTTGCAATCCTCTCAATATCCTGTTCTTGTTGTAAAACTTTCTCAGTGAATAATTCCTGAAGTTCTGCAATATGTACAACTTTACTTTCCATTTGTTTAACTTCCTCAGAGGTCGAATTTAATTCATTGTACAATAGTTCATTTTCTGACTCAAACATTTGCATTTCTTCAACTGATAATTGGTTATCGATATTTTCCGGAGGGGGCGACACAGGTGGCGAAACATGACTCTCTAAACTGCCTTTACTTTTACTCCCAATTGTCTCCAATTTAGCCACTTTGTGTGTCTCCAAAACACGTTTTACACGAATTGCTTTAGCTTCAGTATAAATTTTACTAACTGTCTTTAAGTAACGCTCAAGAGAGTCTATCACATTCTGGTAATGTTCCTCTTTTTGTTGAGTTTTTTTCAGTTTGGAAATTTCTTTTTTATAGTCATTTATAAGGGAAGTACAAGCGGTTACAATTTCTTCAGCTGTTGTGTCTATTTGCTCTCTATCAATTTCTGTCATTGTTTTATTAGTTGATAAATAGTTTAGTACGTTTAAATAAGCGGCCTTATTCTCTAAAAGGAAAGTTTGAAGATGAGTTATCTGTTTTAGAACTTCTTTGGCAGTTGCCAAATTGGGGTCCTTCGGACTTGACTTAGGAAGGGCAGGTTTAGAGTCTTTAAGACCTAAAGCCTTATTTGTAGTCCTCACAGTCTTGACACAAGCCTTAAAAAGTATAGTTATATCCATTTTTCCAGATTTTCAGTTCCACAGGTGACGTGTACTTAACCTAAAAAACAAGTGTAAAAAAAACACAAAATGTGACAAAAATCAAACTCACCTGTAATAATTTAATAATTTTGATTGTAAAAATACTCAAAATTGGTACAAAATTTGTCTTGTAATCATCTTTTTTTAAAATTTTTGGGACCTTACAATGACAGCTGTCAACGATTCGTTTTTGTTTACAAGTGTAACACATAACCTCACTTTAAACTATGCAAAAAAAAATCCGTATTTATAATGCAAAAACAGAATAAAATAGTGTATGAAGTGCTCAATAACATTTAAATAATTGCAAAATATTCAATTATTTGTTTTGTATTTATTTAAAAAAGTCATTTTGTGTTTTTGTGTTTCCTAACCTCACAAAATGTGCACATCTGTTCTTGGCAATTTTATTAAAAATATCCATTTAATGACCCTTCCGACGTCTCTATGGGCTGTTCATCTTGATCCTCATGAAGAATTTCTTGCAATTTTACACGTAAAAACTGCTTTTGATAAAATAGTAGTTGACAAGGGGGTCTTGTTATCCTCTGAAAACGGGACTCTCAAGACTTCTGTTTCGCTAAATAATGAAATTGTACAACTACCTATCACTACATCAAAGATTGAGTCAATTTCGGATTTAACAAACCTAATTTATAACTTACATGAAGTCAGGTTTTGTTTAAATGCAAATATGGGGCTATCAAAGTGCTCCAAATACGTGTTAAATCCTGTGAGAGGTTTATGCGAGCCTTGTTCTTTTGAAGGTGAGTTTTTTACTGTTTTGGCTTTTTAACACCCATGTATTGAACAGATTTTAGTGGGGCTTCAAGAGTAGAAGAATCATTTTCAGATTTAGATAATTCATTATTAGATGACTTAGATGAAAAACAAGATAAAGAAAAACAACAATTGTGTACAATATGTGGGAAAACCTTTAATTTTTCATCAGATTTGGAGCAACACATGTTAACACATGCACCCCCCGATGATAAACCCTTCAAATGTAAAGTCTGCGAGAAAGCTTTTGCTAAAAAATACAATTTAAATGTACATACTCGAGTTCATTCAGGTTTATTTTTTTTTACAAATTTTTGTTGTGTAAATGTGTTTTTTTTTTAGGGGAAAGGCCTTACGTTTGCAGTAAATGTGGTAAGACTTATTCCACTCGAAGCAACTTTTCAACTCATATGAATAGTGCACATTGTGATGAAAAAAGACATCAGTGTAAATTATGTGATAAGTCTTTTGTACATCCCAGAATTTTGAGAATACATATGAGGAAACATACAGGGGAAAAACCGTTTATGTGTCAGATTTGTGGTAAATTATTTTCGAAAAATATTCATTTGACTATTCATACAAGAATACATACAGGGGAAAGACCGTATGTGTGTAATGTTTGTGGGAAGGGATTTACAACGTCTGGGAATCTTAATAAGCATAAAAAGATTAAAAGTTATGAATTAACGCATGCTTGATTTAAATATAGAATGTATTATTTATTTTCTTTAAAAAAATAAAAAGAGTTCTCTAGATAATTCGCAATTTTGCTTGTAAACACATGTTTCACAACATTCTAGCGCCGGTCAAGGGACTTGTAGTATCAGCACGAACTATTTTTCCACTGTTTAACAATATTAACTTATTATTTTGTTAATAAATTTAAGTTTTTGAACTGCTTAAACTACAGTTTTCGTTGGTGTTATATTTAAAAACTAAGCAAATACAGGGTGGTGAAAAACGAAGTAGGCTAGGAGAAAGTGTGTTCACTGGTTCCACTATCTTACGGGAGATATTCACCTTTGGCTGCTTTCAATAAATTTTTGTGACCAAGATTCACCATTTAGAAGTAGAAATTAAGTATTACAAATTAATACTACAATCACAGGCAACCCTGTGATTGTACTAACTCCTTCATTTATCTGCTGGGTCTGTGATTGTACTAACTCCTTCATTTATCTCTGGGTCTCTTCTTTGTTTATTTTTCATTTGTAACGAGTGTTGGCATGCGGTGCATTCTTTAAAGCACTTTGTCACTTATTCTTTTAATGATGTAACTTTTCATTAATTATTATGTAAATAAATCTTTATAACTAAAAATTTACGATAAATCAATTATATAAAAAAAATCCGCCATGAATGAGGCGTTTTCAGACTTGTATGCAACCCATCTGATACATAAACTTCAGGACAACCTTCATGATGCTTCTTATGGCGCAAAAATTTCAAGAATTTTTTTCACTTATTTAGCGAACGATATTTAATTTATTATTGAAGAAGACATTAAGTGCACCTAGAAGTCTCTGTAACAGTGTTGTTGAAACTATATTTCTTTAGACTGTTTTATGTAATTTTTAATTATTGAAATAAAAACGCGGGAAAATTACGGAAATTTGAAACAGAAAGAGAAAAATTCCTAGGTAAACCTGAAACAGAAAAAATAGTAGAAAAACTTGAAACAAAAAAATTACGAAAATCTGGAACAGAAAGAAAAAATTAGTAGGTAAACCTAAAACAGCAAAATTAGTAGGAAAACCTGAAACAGAAAAATTAATAGAAAAACTTGAACTAGAAAAATTACGAAAATCTGAAACAGAAGGAGAATAATTACTACTTATAACCCGAAAAAAGGGAATTACCAAAGCTGAAATAGAAAAGTTGTTAAAATTCGCTAACCATACCTAAAGCATTTTTTTTCTGGCACAACTGATGACTTTCTTCCTTCTGCTTCTTTCGAATCCACCTTTAATCTTGAAATTGGTGCTTCTGTAGTTCTATGTGGCGAACCTACCTCCCAAACATCTATAAAAAAAATAATTTACTTTAAATCGTTTACATATTTTATACAAAATGGGGTACTTTAAATAAAAAGCGTGAATTTATTATTAAATCAATTACAAATGATGACAATAGATACCTAAAATTGTTTATCTGTTTGTGCTTTTGTATTTTGAAAATGTAAAAATGTATTTATTTAAACAAAATCGCTATTTATTCCGTTTAATAATTAATATAATTAAAGTGCACAGTTTTAGAGTGGCTGTGATGCGTCCTGTTCGAGAGCTGGCGCTCGACTGATTCAAACAAAAGAAAATATGGATAAATTTGCAAAAGACAACAAAAAATGTCTATTATATCACCGAATTTCAAACGCTCTTTGTGTCTTTGAGTACTGAATCATCGTATTATGTAAGCAATTATTAGTTTAAATAATAAATCAATAACGTATCTACAAAGCCACCTCTGAAATTTAATTTTCAAAATTCAAAATCTTGAAAAGAAATATATCAAAATCAAGTCAAATACTGAAACACAGTAAAATTTTAAATTTTCCCACGTTTTTATTTTAATCATTATTAATTTACATAAAACAGTTGAAAGAAATTAGTTTTAACTACATTTTTATTTTTAGACGCACTTTATGCCTCCTTAAATAGTAATTTAATATCTTTCGCTAAATAAGTAAAAAAAATTCTCAAAATTTATTCGCCATTGTCCTGAGGCTGTCGTATGACGTCATGTGAAAACGCTGGATTTGAAAATATCGCAGCCATTTTCATTAGCACTTTCTCATTCCCAATTTGCAGTTATTCTATATTTCTGTGCCTATCTATGGGCGTGGAATGTCAACAACAGAGCCATCTATACATGTAAACAATTACTAATGTTAACCTAACCTAAAATACAACCTTCAAAAACAAATTTTTGACCAATTCAACATGAAGACAACAAATACTACAACTGTAAACGTCGACAATTACCGTAAATTAGTCAAAACATACCTTGACTTGGTAAGAAACCCACCGGAAAAACCTAACCTAAAAAATAATTTTTAGCATGTTTATGATTCAGCCCTATTTTGGGCAGATAAAGTTGTTACATTAACAGGAAACCCCCGTGATGTATATTGGTTAGCTCAATGCATGTTTATGTTAAAACAATACCACAGAGCTTCGCATTTATTACGTTCAAGAAATTTAGATAAGAGTTTTATTTTATGTAATTGTTTAACAGTTAGATGTTTATTGGAAGCAAACGAGTTTAATGAAGCACTTCAAGTATTGAATTTGATTGATTTTGATTTTAGTACTATTAGTACACCTGCATTGTATCCTCCAAGTGTTGATGCTTTACTCTTTGATGATACTCCTAAAAATGTTTGTATAAATGTTTCTTTTATTTCAATTAATTTAAATTTGTAGCAAGTCTTCGCAACAGTGTTATTATTAAAAGGAAAAGTGCTAGAAAGTATGGATAATAGAGGCCTTGCCTCTGAATGTTACAAACAAGCATTACAATATGATGTTTATTGTTATGAAGCCTTTGATTCTTTAATTAAATATCAAATGCTTACATCTAGTGAAGGTTTGTTTGTAATTTCATCTAACTGATTTTTAATTAAGAGATTCCAGAACAAGAATTAATTAATTCACTTCCAATCATGCAGCAATGTAACAGTGAAGAAGCTGAAATAATTCTCTCACTTTATGAAACTAAATTAAAAAAATATCACACTCCAATTGGGGCAAGAATAACTGAAAGAATCTCAACAGAATTAATTTCGTCTTTACCTGTAACCCCAAATGTAGTAACGCCAACATCGATTAGTACACCAAATGTTGCAAGAAATAATGATAAAAATTTAATGAAAAATGAACAAGATAGTGAGAAAGCTGTTTTAATAAAGTTAAAAGAAAGTTTAGATATGCATGTAGCTGAAGCTGAAAGATTGTATTATAATTGTGATTATAAGCAGTGTACTGAATTGACTGAAGCGATATTAAGGGAGGATCCTTATCACAGTGGATGCTTACCGGTTCATATATCCTGTCAAGTCGAACTCAAACAAAGTAACAGTAAGTATCAAGTTTTGTCACAAAAACTTTTTTTAACAAGTTTAATAATACAGAGGGAGCAAAAAAAAATAAAACTTTAAGATAGGCGATGAAAAACAGCTATTTTATTGTAACTTTAAACACAAAAAATTTAACAGAAACGATTTTCAAACTTCTTTAAGTGTTTTATCAATTATATTTATTTTAAACTTAAGTTAGAATTGAGACTTCACTGATTACTTGATTACATCTAGTACATTGTTAGGATTTTTGTTTTGAGTAGAGAGTTACATAAAACAAAGCAAAAATTGTTGTTTAACGAGTGGAAGTCCTAGAATTTTGATCAAATGGTGGCTATTTCTTGTACTTGTAGAGCCAAAAAATCACATTTATAATTTTTTAAACTTTTTTTACTGTTGTAAAACTCTATCATTACTTCTGTTTCATCTACAGCATCTATTATTTTTTTTTTTAGAATTATTTTCCCTGGCCCACAACCTCGTCGATCTCTACCCCAACCTAGCAATATCGTGGTTTGCTGTCGGTTGCTACTACTACATAATCGGTAAAAGTGACTACTCTAGAAGATACCTAGCTAAAGCTACATGTCTTGACCGCTTATTCGGCCCCGCATGGCTCGCTTACGGCCATTCATTTGCCATAGAAAACGAACACGACCAAGCAATGGCTGCTTATTTTAAAGCTGCCCAATTAATGAAAGGGTGCCACTTACCCCTTCTTTATATAGGACTAGAATGTGGCCTAACAAACAACGTACGACTTGCTGAAAAATTCTTCAAACAGGCACAAACTATCGCACCGGATGATCCTTTTGTCATGCACGAAATGGGAGTTATAGCCTTCCAGAATTTAAAGTATTTAATCCCAATTAAAAAAAAATATATTGGATTTTTTTTTCAGTTTCAAACAAGCTGAAAAACACTTCAAGGATGCTCTAACACGTGTTAAAAAAATCAAATCCGATATTATACCCAAACAATGGCAAGGTTTGTTAAATAATTTGGGGCACACGTGTCGAAAATTGAAAAAATATGATGAAGCTTTGGATTTTCATCATCAGGCATTGTTATTGGCGCCACAATCCGCGAGTACTTACTCGGCTATTGCTTTTGTTCATGCCTTAATGGGACACACTGATGAGGCAGTTGATTGGTTTCATAAAGCTTTAGGGCTACGCAGTGACGACTCATTTTGTACCACAATGTTGAATTATGTTATTGAACAATTAGCTGAAGAGCGGCCCCCATATCCAGGTATCAAATTTAGATCTTCTTGGTATTTCGAATAAATTGAAAAATACACCCAATCACACCAAACACTTTTTTGCACACGACGCACGTTTCGGCAAAGATGTTACGTTTCTCAAGTGAGAATTATGACTGAATGTTTCGCAAATTGGAACAATTGTAGACTCATAAATTCCGACAACGGGTCTATCCCCACTTCATCTCTTCTGTCATCGGTTAAGAGGGGAGGCAATGATGATAATAATAGTAAGATGCTATGTAATCGATTAATAAGTAAGGTAGAATTGTTTGTAAATTAGTCAGTTTTAATTCTATTGAGAATGATAACATCATTGGAGAAAAAAGGTGTTTGGTGTTATTGGGTGGATGTTAATCAGTGATTTTTCTTTTAATTGTGGTTGTTTTTGCAGACGCACCTGATTATATCCCCAAATTTGATATAGAAACTAAGGTTTTGGGGGACACTGAGACTGAAGTATCACAAGTGAATGAAGAATCGACTTCAATGGCTCCAAGTGAAATGAGTATGAGTATAGAAGTTGATATGGCCGATGCCAGTGGAATGATAAAAGAATAATTTATGTAAATTTCGTAAAATAAATTTTTAATTTAAAAATTTTGAAGTGTTATTTGTTGCCAACCTTAAATTCAAATCTGGGGATTTTTGTTTTAGTAGTTTAGCACCAACTTTTGACAGTTGTCTCATTTGACGTTTATTTCTTTAGTCACCAAAAGGCGTGTATTTATTAAAAATAAATTAAAGAAAATGGAAACGTACGATGTAATTGTAAATCAACCTGTTGTAATAGACAATGTAGGTACTTAACTACCAAAAATCTTCCAATTCTAATCATTTTTTCCTCTCAGGGATCTGGGGTTATCAAAGCGGGTTTTGCGGGTGACCAAATTCCAAAATGTAGATTTCCAAATTAGTGAGTGATTATTTAAACAGAATTTATCGAAAAAATGTGAATTTTTTGTAGTATTGGGAGACCTAAGCACGTAAGAGTAATGGCAGGGGCATTAGAGGGTGACGTATTTATAGGACCCAAAGCTGAAGAACACCGCGGGTTACTCGCAATTAAGTATCCAATGGAGCATGGAATTGTAACAGATTGGAATGATATGGAAAAAATTTGGACTTACATTTACAGCAAAGACCAATTATCTATTTTTTCGGAAGAACATCCTGTACTTTTAACAGAAGCGCCTTTAAATCCAAGACCCAATAGAGAAAAAGCAGCTGAGATTTTGTTTGAGTCGTTTAATGTCCCCGCTTTGTTCATTTCAATGCAGGCTGTACTTAGTTTGTAAGTATTTTCTATTAAAGTTTGTCTGTATTTGGAAGAATTTTATGGTTTTGACTAACGAACTAGTTTATGAGGGATTTAATAAGGGTGGTTGTAAAGATAGGTGAACCCTGATGTTACCGAAGCGACCAGCTGGTCCGTCGATAAAACCTCGAAACAAACAAACAGAACCACGCACCGGACTTTTACAATCCACTTAAATTCAGGGGCTGGGGTTTCCTAATCGGTAAGGGACCGTAAAATTCCTCTATTCCACCATAAAATTCTTCCAAATATACGAGCCTATACGAGTAGATATATAGGGGATTTTATTAATATCGGTGGTCTCACAGTGGGGAATTTTAAATGAAATTTGGCCATAACCGTAAAATAGAAATTTCAAATTTATGGCACTCAAAGTTACAAAGCAACACATAATAAATACGATTTTTTCAGTTTTTATTTCAAAAAATGTCAAACGAGCTATGACAATAACGGTTGTAATAGCCCCAGAACTAAAAAACCGACTTCATTTTTTTGCAATTTTCGCTAATTGACCGGAGTTTTTGAATTTTCTTTTGATTTAAAGAACGAAAACAATTCGAAATAAAATAAAACGTGTGTACCACGTCAATAATCTTTACTAAGGGCTCTTGGGAATTTAAAAGCCCTCCTACGTTGGGCTTTAAACATTCTGTCGTGCCATAATCCCCTTGATTATGCCCTTAATACATAAATAACTACTGCAACTATAATCTTCTTTATACACCCGCAAATCAAGGGGTATTTTGAATCTTAGTGGTTCCCAAAGTTACTAAATATAAATACGATGAATGATTTGTATACGAAATTATTTAAAAAGTCTTATTTAAAAAAGTATATTATTTAAAAGATGAGATAAAGATCCAGATTTCCAGCGATGTCAGTGAATCCCACAAACCCCAATAAAACAAAAGGACTGTATTTTTAAAACGATTATTTTTTAAGGGGTGTGGAAATAGACTATAAATAAAACACGAGTTTATTTATATTAGAGTTATACGAGTTTATATTAGATCAGTTGCAAATAATTACAGTAGAATTGTCAGTGCATAATTTTAGTAATTTTAAAATAACAATTTGTAGATACGTAATAATAATTTAAACAGACTCGATATTTTGTTTAATAAAATAATAAATAAAACTACTTACCTTTGTGAGTGGTTGTTGTGTCCTGTTCTTGAGTTGATGCAGGAATGATTAAAACAAGGAGAAACCGATAAATTTGCAAAATAAAAAAACACACAAAAACTGTCTTACGTTATAATATCAGTCCGTCAGGCCATCTTTGTCTTTAACAAAACAAATACAAAAATTATTTTTGATAAATGAATCATTGTATTATGTAAACTACTATTTCAATTAATAAATAAAAAATGCCAAGATTTTATTAATATTATTAATTTTAGCTGTTGCCTATAAATTACTAAAATCCAGATATTATATTCGTAAATAAACTCACCTTTAAAACACACTTTCATCTAAAGAAACCGCACGAGTATTTCACACCAAAACGCGATAAACTAATTTATTTAAAAAAATTAGACGGATTTGTATGAGCACGTTTTTAAACTTCAATTAGACGACATGACCACTTCATATTAACTGAATGAGAGGTGAGACGAAAAAACGAATCCTCAACATTTTATATAAGCACAAAAAATTCACCAAAAAAGTGTTTGTGAATAAATTCTTTCAAATGAAAAACTTCAAAATCAGTCGAATTTCAAGTCATCCACACATTTAATTTCCTGGATAATGAAACTCGACCCTAATTAGTAATTACAGGCTATTATGTAATTCTAATTATTTAAAAAATAGCAAATGTTATAAATTGTTGAAGAATCATTCGTTAATAAGAATCTTTTTTTCATTTTGACATCTAAACAGAGGTTTATTTGTTCATTAATAAAAAAAACCTGTAAAATACAACGAGAAATTTAAATTAAAAAAAAACTAGATGTACAATTAAAAGAGACACTTTGATGCAATAAATGTCTAAGTATTAAACAGTAACAGTGATTATATTAATTTCTAACAAAACAATCTTTTTTATATCTTGATTTATATTTTAAAATTATTTATGGCGAGGTTTTTAATAGAAATTTCTCACTGTGGGTCGTTGATCTTTTGGGAGAAACAAGATAGAAAACTAGCGAAATAGTTAAGATCTGATGTCAGATTTCGAAAATTCATAAGAAGCACTGGTATATTTTTAAATTTGGCGCCTTAAGGCATAAAATGAGGGTGAAAATGACCAACAATTTGACATTTTTTATTTACAAAATAAAGTTTAACAACACTGTTGCACTAGTAATGCGCTTACGAATTGTTTGTTATAATTTATACCATCAGTTGTTCAACCGATTGGTGGTAAAATTATGCGCAATTCGCTGTAAGAATAACACTGTGATGCAGTCTTAAATACTTTTTTTTTTGTAAAAGGTATAAGACAAATTCTAGACTTGGGGCTACTTTGGGTTAAATAGTGCTAGATTTACTATTGTGAGACTTCTTTGGGAACTTGAATCGGAAAATGAGATTTCAGGTGACTGGTATTGAAAATGAACTGCGTTAATAATAATTATGCCATTACATGAAATAAATAAATTCTAAAAAATAATACAAAATGGCTAATTATTAAAATGGTAATCAAAATAATTAATTTTATAGAGAACTTTGATTTAAACTAGTAAATACTTCAAAAATTGTTAATTTAACAGTGAGAGACAAGACAAAAGAGTTAAAAAGACTGATTAGCTTATCGCCAATTACTCGAGAACAAAAAAGTGCTTATCTAGGTTTGGTCCCATCCAGAAGAAGCACTGGACACTTAATTAAATTCGAAATCAATTAACTAATTATTTGATTGGCTGAAACTAACCTATTTTGCGTTTATTTACAACATACTCTAAATTCTTGCTAAATAAAAAAAATAACAAGAAAGTACCAAAACCTGGAAAATAACTTACACCTAAATGCATTAAAAAAAAAATAAAGTAAATGAAACATAATTAATGAGATCCAGACGTCGTCCTTTTTTTTTATAACAATTTAGTTACAAAATAATATCGCTGTAGCCAAAATTACCTAAACAATTAATAATAAGCTGATTGTGGACAAATGCTGATGAAAAAATAAGCAGATAAGGGTTAAAGTTGAAGCAGTAAAAGCAGTAATGTTATGTTATTCAACACACATTAAGGTGGGCCAAAAAAATCGACTATTTTTTTCAACTTCCGACAATGAAAAATTGGTTTCTAGGCACCTTTAAAAATGCTTTTCCAAGATGAGCTCTTAATTTTAATTGGATGGTCCTCCTCATCTCAGTTTCCCCTGGCAAAATTTATATCTTGTCATTATGTACTTGATCGTATAAAAAAAATTATTTACATTATTTGTAGGAAATTAAACGCTCTACAAAAAAGATATTTTATGGTTAATCGATTACTCTAACCATTTAGAAGAATTTGAGAATTTAGTTTCAAATGTTGATTTTTAAAATGGGAATATCTTCTAAATGGATTAACGAGAAGAAATCTTTTTTGTAGAGCGTTTAATTTCCTACAAAACTATATGTTGCGCGTTTTATAATATTTATTTATTTACGAGTTATAAAATTTAGAAGTTAAAAAGAAATTTTCGTTAAATTCTTCAAACTTTGACTTCTGATATCTTCTAAACGGTAAGAGTTATAAAAAATATTTTAAGATGCCATTTTTAAAGCGTTCAATTTTCTACGAAAAATGTATTTTATACATAAAATTTTTCTGTACGATCAAGTAATGAAGGAATATGTATTTTGCCATATGGAACTAAAGAGAAAATGGAAAACTGAAATTCTATTAAATATCTTTGAAAAACATTTTCTAAAGGTGCCTAGGAATTAATGTTTTAGTGTCGGAAGTATAAAAAAATAGTCGATTTTTTTGGCCCACCCTAAAATATCTATGTACATAGGGATTTTTGGTGTACAAGGATCATATTTTTACGTAGATTTCATAGGATTTCTTATTAGATTTGAGGATTTGCTGAGAGTGATTCTTACAACTTTTTTGAAATACATATATTATTCAGGAGGAGTTAGAAAATAATAATAAACAGTAATAATATTAATAACCATTATACTAATAATAAAAAATAATTATGAACTGAATACTTCCAGGAATTGCAAGAGAATTTCCTGAGGATTTCTTTGGTCAAAAGCATTTCTGGTGTACATTTTTTTAAGACGTGTCCACCCTCCGGTTTTTTTAGACGCCCTTATTTTTGTTTCTAAGATTTTCTCTGTTTTCTTGGATCATTTCTTCTGGTAATCTTTTTGTAACATACTATCTCGTAAGCTCCATGTCTCTAATTTAATCTTTTCTCCGTTTTCTATTTTCACTCTTTTCTTCCTTATCTATCTATTCTATTCTATCTTCTTTTTTTAGCTGTGTTTTAGTTTGACTTATTCCCTATTCCATTTTCAATCTATTTCACCAATAGGTAACGATTTTTTAGTAATTTGTTCTTAATTTTAATATTAGATGGCCTACTTTGACACTTTTATTTTTTTGTAGATATTCGACTGGTCGGACTACGGGCGTAGTCCTCGACGCAGGTGATGGTGTAACCCATGCAGTGCCTATCTACGAAGGCTTCGCAATGCCCCATAGTATAATGCGAGTCGATATTGCTGGCCGTGACGTCTCTCGCTACTTACGTCTCCTCCTCCGCAAAGAAGGCATCAACTTCCGAACGACAGCCGAATTCGAGACAGTTCGAACTATTAAAGAAAAAGCTTGTTACCTCGCTAACAATCCCCTTAAAGAAGAAACTGTCGACACCGAACACATCAATTATACTCTCCCTGACGGAAATGTCATTCAAATTGGACCGGCGAGATTCCGCGCACCGGAAGTTCTCTTCCGGCCGGATCTTATCGGCGAAGAGTGTGAAGGTCTACATGAGGTCTTAGTCTACGCAATACAGAAATCGGATCTTGATCTTAGGAAAGTCCTCTTTAAGAATATTGTTCTTTCGGGAGGATCGACACTGTTTAAAGGATTCGGGGATAGATTATTATCGGAGATTAAGAAATTGTCGCCGAAAGATGTGCAAATTAAAATTTCGGCGCCACAAGAAAGGTTGTACTCGACGTGGATTGGGGGGTCGATTCTAGCTTCGTTAGATACTTTTAAAAAGATGGTTGTGTCAAAAAGGGAGTTTGATGAAGAAGGGCAAAGGGCAGTACATAGAAAAACGTTTTAGGGGATTTTTAAGCTTAATAAAAACATTTTCTTTAATTTATAATTAATTATATTTAATATGAAATATAAGTATTTAAGCTTACATTGTGTCAATATTCGTTTTTTATATAAATTTTTAAGTGAGCACAAACTAGTACTAAAATAATGCAGCTTTAATTTTTTTCCTTCTTTTTTTATAATAAATTGTTTCTTTTATAAATGGGGTTTTCAATGCATTGCAACTGTTTTAAGTCCCACTTTATTTAAGTTAAACATTAACGAAATTGACCTTATTACAACCGATTCATCTATTTTCTTCTCTATTTCTGAAAAATCTGATACTTTAATAAAGTCTAAAGCTCAGTATTTTATTAAAAATATGTCAAATTGGTTTACTGTAAACAAATTATTTTCTAATGGAATAAGATCCACTGTGTTCGGTTCCATCTTATGAAAACTAGATGTATGAGGTTTACTGCTACTAGGTGTAGCCTGAGATTCTTCCTCAGGATCGTTCTCAAGGTGGATTTCATGTTCTTCTTGCTCCATGAGTGCCGAATATAACAATTCCAAAAATCTAAAACCAGATAAATCATAGATATTGCTGAACAAATTAATAAATAATTTAGCTTACCTTTTCTCTCAGGGTGAAAAAAAAATTAAAAGACAAGATTGTAATTGCACTATACTCTCTGCTATACTATAATAACACTAGTCTATATTTTTTTTTAAATGAGACCTATATATTTTTGTTAAATAAGGCCCCCTCAACATAAAAAAAATGTTTAAAAAAAATCATCACGTCAAGCTTTAAAGATATTTAATAAGAAAAATATTACAAAAGATGAATGAATAAAAAATTAAAAATGTAGAGTTTAAGCTAATTTTTTATAACTACTTGCATCTGTGTCTTTCACAGCAGACCAACAATAATCGCCTAGTTTCTGATCCCAAAAACCTTGATTTTTTTTGAGGGGGGCAAATACTTTCAGGTCTTGATGAAATCGCTCGCTATTTTCGTCACTCGTACTTCCAAGGTTTTCCGAAAAAAAAATATGAAAAAAATGGTAACGCCACTCATTAAATGAATAACTTTTTATTAAATAATTCTAGAAGGAGTATACTCCAGAAAAATTGACATTTTGTGAAAAACAGAACTGTTAAAAGTTAACATCTTTTTTCACTATAACTTTTTAACTGCGTTTCTGAGAGCAAAAACTCCTACACCAATTTAAAGACCATGTAATTTTGCGACCAATATCTATCTCACGTTTAAAATTGGTCTAGTAGTTTAGCTGTCATCGTCAGTCAAATAATGATATATATATGAAAAAAAATTGTGTATTAACTACCCTTAGTAGCTTATGCAAAAAAATAAATTTCATTCGAAGGACAAAAGTAAAGTAATTTTGTAGACTAGTGTAATTAAAAGGCGGACAAATCCTGCAAATCAATGACCACACAATCGGCCAAGTGCATAAAGAAGTTGATTGCGCCCGAGGCCCGACACGCTTGCAATGTGGAAACGGTCCACTTTACCAAGATAAGTTCATAGAGGCTCTATTTCATCTTTAGTTGGGAAGACTTTTTAGGATTGTAAGTTATGAAAACAAAATAAAGCGAAAACTACTAAGTTTTTATGTGCTTTAACATCATTGATAAGAGTACTTCCCAAGTACCAAAATTCATCTTTTTGGTTTTGGAAAAAATACCTTATTGCACGACAAGCGGTTTTTACATGAGTCAAGAAAAAGGATTTATATATTTTTGCGATAAGATGCAACTGGCCCATTATGTATGGTTACGGTCTATTCCTAAATGGAAAGAGAGTTTTTAAGTACCTACATAGTCCGAGTAAATACTACAACAATACTACGAAAAGCTCATAACACCAAACAAACTTTATTTACAGTTTATAGTTAATTCATTAACAAAATATTTTGTTATATAACTTAAAAAAAGCTTAAAAATTGTGATATTTGTGAAAAAAAAGCAATTTAGATTATTCTGTTATCTACTTTTTGTTGAATAAATTATCTCTCATACTATTTATAATGTACTATTTTATTTAAATCTTATTTGCTTGAACAAGTTTGAAAAGAACGATTGCGTAGGACACAGCCGTTTGTAAAACCTAAAAGAAAAATATAGTTATTTGTTTAATTAGGCAATAAAACAAATATAATTTAAGTGTAAAATTTGAACATAGGCGAGTCATTAAATTAGTTTATTGTCGGTTTAAATGGAGCTTAGACTTCGCAGATTTGGCGAGCGTGTATGCAAAATCGTATTTTTGCCAACCAGCATCCAGTAGTCCGCATGGCGCCATGTTCTAGATTACTAGGAACCGTAAGATGTAAAATGGAAATTCGTTCCAGCCCAGATCTGTCGTAATGGCAAATCTGGTTTTTTCTTTAAAGATTGTTTATAATGTGAAGGTAAATGTAAAATTGTAAACTCTTTAACTGTGATTATGTGACAATTAATCCGCGGAAAAATATACGACTTTAGGGATTTTTATTTTCCACCAACTGTTGTAGTAACTACTATAGATCCTTTTAAATACTTACAGAAATAAACAGACTGTAATTAATATGCATTCCAGCAAAAACAATTGTTTCACTTTTTGTACAATTCATTGCAAAAATAAATAAAATTTTACAGTTTTCGTTGTTCCAGAAGTAGAAAGGGGCAGAAACAAGAGTTTGAAACATACATGTAGTCTTAAAAAAATATTTAGCAAATAAAAAAATATTTATATTATACAAACCACGTCAATTATTTCTTGGCCATTCCAAGCAATCAGACATCCCATGTTTACAAATACAATAATGAAAAAGAATATTCTAATTTTTAATATAACAGAGATGGTGTCTGCATACTAAAATAATTTTCTTAGTTTTATTTATTTTTCCCTTAATCAACATACGTTCATATAAAAAAAGATAGAAGAACACAAGATTAAGGTAGTCAAAAGAAAATAAAGCGGCATGGCTTTATGGACTAAATTCACAAATTTCTGATACAAGCTGAAAAAAAGAAAATAAGTATTTAAATGGTTATTTATGTAATCAGTTATGAAAAAAACGCCAATACCAGTAAGCGCATCGTTTGGGAAATTATGCCAGTTAATATAATATAATAATAGATTTTTCATAACGGATTACCTACAAAATTTCTTTTCATTCCGTTAAAAAATAAAATTCTCTTTTCAAAATACTTTTCATCACTTGTGATGTAAAGTTGCACTTTATGTAACTTGTAATCTGATATGTGCTATTACATAACGCTAAAAATTGACGTATAATTTAAAATTTTAAAACGGAATAAAGAAAAAAAATGTTTTCAATTAATTAAAAACCTTTTCAAAATGACATGTTGTTTAATACAGGTACAAAGCACTTCTTTAATTTGTTTCTGATACGGAGTGTCCTCTAAAAGTTTCCAACTTTCCTTATCATAAATCAAATTTTGTAGTAAATATTCACTTATTATAGAATATTGTAACTGTAAGTTTAATCCACCATAAATAAATAGAAAAACTATTTTTATAGAAGAAAATATAAAAAAGGGGAAACTTAAAATATATAAATAATAAGGTAAAAAAAAACAGTGACCAAAATATTTTTCAAAAACCTGAATACATAGAAAAAGATCGTATTGACTGCCAAAAACCGGTAAATTAACTAATAACGCTAATAAAAGCGTTAATAAAATAATTAAAACTACAATATTGATCATTCGACATTTTTTCAATAATTTAGCTCGACTTTTAACATTTACGACATCCAAAGACCAAACAACTTCATTAATAAAATGTAAAACTTCCAGAATTTTTTGATTGTAAATTAGATTTAAAAACGTTGTTAAAATCAGCTTAAAAAATTATTAGAATTATTTTGTTTTATTATATGTGTAGGTATTTACTTACGAATGATGAGTATACTAATGAGGTGCTGTATCTGGTCAAAAGATCAAAATTAAAATTTTGAAAGAAATAAATTAATTCCAAACAATAAACAGTTGTGTAAAATATAAGCGCATAAATATTAAACATTTTTAAAACTTCGGGTTTATTAAAATCAAGACAAATTTTTCGAATAATAATAAAACGATCTAAAAAATTAAATTAAACTTAAATTAGTTTTTTAGATAAACTAACCGTCAAAAAAGCTCATTTTGATTCTAGAACACCAAAACGTACTAATGCTTTCAAATTAGATGTGCAAACTCATTATATCTAACCTTTCCTTTATTCAAATAAAAAATAAAATTTTCCAATCGTCTTTGATCTAATTAAAAAACATTTCAATATTAAGTAAGTCATAAAAATTGATTTTTGTTCAGTAAACTATTTTCTAAGTATAAACGTAAATAAATAAAACAGCTTTACAATATAGGGTTCATAAAAAATGCCACCCGGCGCATCCACCATTTCGAAGGATTGTTCAAAAGTTATAAATATCATTCTCCTCAATTAGTATAGTCTATTGTTAAACTATAAAAAAACACGCATAAGAGTTAAGTTTTTTCTCATCTTCAAGCATCTCCAGTGTCTAAACTGTTAGAGATAATGGGCAGTATGGATTACTCTCATACCATAGCGTTAAATAAAATAAAGTGCCCTACAAACATCAGGAGTCACAGGTAGTACAGTTTATTCCAATTACCGTAGTGTTTCAACTAGCGAACGGTCCGACACCTCCAGGATAAAACTGAAAGGATGAACTAATGAATACATATACCTTATTAGTCGTCTTCGGGGTGTTCTCGCAACTCTTTGGCATGCCAGAGACCTAAAGATTTACCATTCTTGGTAACGTCCACGGCGGTAACCTCCAATAAATTATGAATGGTCCTAAGTATATAGGAGCCCATTTAGCGACATAAAACACTAGCGGATCGGAGAGAAGGCACTAATATGAAAGCTTTATTACAAAACATGTTTCCGTCATTGCAAGAAAATTTTCATTCACTCAAAGAATAGCAGAAAGTAGGAAAAGAAGAAATTGATTAAATGTCTAAAACAAATAGAGATGTTTATGGAATTTAGAAAAAAAACAATTTTTTTTTAAAAAAACGAACTTGAAGAATATAAGACCAAAGTGAGAATCGGAATTGAAGAATGTAAAACCGTAAAAGAACCGAAATTATCCGAATTTGACAACATGAGGATGCTGTTGTCTAAAGAAAAAGGCCACAAAAAGCTGTAGAAACAATGTTAACAAATATTAATAGAAAAACCCGAAAGAGAAGAAAGAACTATATTATACAACAAGTAAAGTGATTTGTCCTGACGTAACTATAATTTGGCTAATTTACATAATGACAGAAAACAAGAATTGCAAAAATTGAATTATTTGCAAAAACAGGAACAAAAACAATTCCAAAATCTGGCATTTAAAGAAAACTTGACATTTGAACTACAAGAAAAGAAGTTTGACCAAGAAAAAATGACTAAAGAAAACCTACGAGAACGATTCAGAAATGTTAAGCCGGTAGCAAAGTTTACAAATTGAGAAAACGGAAGCACACCAAAAGACCGAATTACACCCAATGTCAAAAAAGTTCCGAAGCGAACAAGAACGTGAGTTGAAGATATTGAAACAAGAACTGAGATTACTTAAAGCCGAAACTGATCCGTTACCAAAAAACGTCGAAAGGCCGGATTTAAGCATTTTTAGAAAAGTTGAACAAGAATCATAAAAGTTCCCGACGATCTCACTTTTCGCGAGAAAATTGCATTAATAGAAAGACGGTTTTTGGAACAGAAACAGCAATTGACGATGACACGTAAAGCTAGGCTTTCGGAAATAGAAGAAAGATTGATTTATAAACACATCAAATAATAAAGAGACAGATTAAAGCACGAGAAGAAGAAAGAACACAATTTGGTCTAGTTCTAAAACACGAAGAGAAGAGTTGGAAAGTACCTGAAATTACAACAAGACTGGAAAGGACTATATTTGCTATAACTGCATTATAAAATACTACGTAAACTACATACCTACCTACATACGTAAAATCACCGCCGTTTTCTACTTATAAAGAAGAAATTATAGATCCTATTCTAAACAATAGAAAGAAAAATCTATGAATGAACATTTACGAGGCGACGGATTGAAAAAGCTAAGACTGGCAGGACGAATCGATTAAATAAAATATCAAAGGAGATTATTAAAAATCTACTGAATGCTTAAGTTTCCTAAAAGACTTCTTTTTATTTAAATTAAATTAAATAAATGGAAAGTGTTGTGGACAATTTATGGCGTATTAATGAAATTCTTGTAATTGATGAATCAACAAAAAGTTATACTTACAATGAAATAAAAGAAAGTAATATCAATGTGAAAGAACTTGAACAATAAACGCTCGAAACTAACATAAACGGATGGAAACATTTATCAGGTGCTTATATTTTTGTCAAATTGAAAATTAAAAACAATCTAAATAATTATGCAACTATATCAATTAATGGGATAAATGATTTTGACTATGTGAGGTTGTTCTATGAAGAGGTATTGATAGAAGAAACAAATCATATGGGTGTTGCTACGCTAATTTCAAATCTGAATTTTCAGGAGATGTTTCTGATACTTCAGCATCACAATTGTGTTGGTACCCAGACACAGCAGATACGTCTCAATACAAATATGATGCGCAAAATAAATCGGAAAAATTTAAAGATTTAGACTTTGATAAAGGGTTTTTCAATAAGGATGGGTCGATGTTAAAATGAAATAAAACAAGCTGTGTGTGAGGTATTTAAAAAAATCTTTTTTCCACTACTAGCTATGAAGTTGACCATTATTGTGTCTCCTAGTCAACTGAGAAGTTGAATTTCTCCGCTAGTGGTTAATAATTTTTCTATTGTTGACCAAGGTTAATAATGGACAAAATTAAATTTTTTGAAAATCTAGGGATAGTTGTTCAACAAAGACTTGTGCAACATGGTTTTGTATATTCAGGAGATCGTCTTTATCGTATTTGCAAATGTATTTAATGTATTTACGACAAAATTATTAGAATAAAAATGCCATTAGAAATTTTTGTTGTTGACTCGTTGTTAGGTTCGTTGTCAACGAAAATGTTTGTTGTTGTTCATGTTGCCATGGTGTAATTTCAAAGAATGATAGATTTATGCTTGTTTTTAAATTTTATTATTATTTCTGTGCTACTTGATTTTTACAAGAAAAATTTTTGTTTTTAATTTTTGCCTTAAATTTGGATAGTAGTGGAAAAAATAGTATATACACCACGGTGGTGAAGACATTTATAGGCCTCGCACCTTGATGCTCGGTCAATAATAACATTCTTCACCACCTTGGTGTATAAATAACTATTTTTATATGAAAGGTCCATGCATGCCTTTATTTATGGAATATAACATCGTTCAAATGTCCGCCGCGACTTCTAACTGTGGCATGGATCCGAGTGGACCAATTTTGAATGACTCGATCGCATAGATCTGGCTGAATTTGACCGATGGCATTGGTAATATTGACTTTAAGGGCATTGGTCGATTGCGGCTAATTGGTATAGACCTGCGACTTGAGAAAACCCCACAAAAAAATCTAGCGGGGTCAAATCGCACGACCTTGGTGGCCAATTCACGTCACCTTTGCGAGAAATAACTCTGCCCTCAAATCTTTCATGCAGAACGTCCAGCGTGGCGTCTGCTGTATGGCACGTAGCCTCGTCCTGCTGGAACCACATGTCGTCTACCTCCATATCGTTTAATTTAGGGCAAAAAAAATCTGTTAGTATCGTTCTGTAGCGCTCGCCGTTGACGGTGATGGCCTCACCAACGTCATTTTCAAAAAAGTATGGACCAATGACGCCACGGGCCCAAAATCCGCACCAAACAGTAACTTTTTGTGGATGCATTACAACTTGCTGAACCTCGTGTGGGTTAGCGTCGTCCCATATACGGCAATTTTGAGTGTTAACGTAGCCATTCATCCAAAAATGCGCCTCGTCACTAAAGATGATTTTTCGACCAAATGTGGGGTCTTCTTCTAAACGGTTCGAAGCCCAGCCAGCGAACAAACGGCGTTGTCTATGGTCATTAACTTTAAGCTCCTGAGTCAATTGGATTTTGTACGGGTGTAATCCCAAATCCCGACGCAAAATTCGCCAAACTGATGTCTGCGAAAGGCCGAGTTCTTGTGCAAGACGCGGATTGACTGCCTCGGGTTTTGCTGTACACTTTCACGTACGGCAGCAATATTTTCGACCGATCTAGCATTTCTTTGACGACTAAATAAATGAAATGAAAAAGATGTAAGGAACGAATTTCCTTACTTGACGTCAAGCGTGACTACAAATCGTCTGCCACGCAACTTTGTTCTTGTTGTGTTAGTGTAGTGTTATTAATGTTAAAAAATTTTCTGACGATGTTGCATGTGTTCAAAAATATTGATTTTTGAATTTCAATTATTAAGTTTGAATTTAATTTTAATAATTTTAAATTTGTATTAAGGGTTTTTGGTACAATTCCAGTAGCCGACATAATCATTGGAAATATTTTAACTGTCTGCAGGTTCCATGAATTTTTGATTTCACCAGCAAGTAACATGTATTTTGACATTTTCGTAGTTTATGTTGTGTGTATATTGTGTGAATTTGGAACCGCAATGTCAATCAAGTATGCCTGTTTGTCGATCTTTGAAATTAAGATTATGTCTGGGCGGTTAGCAGTTATGTTTAAGTCAGTCAGTATAGTTCGATCCCAATATAATTTATAGTTATTATTTTCAAGAAATGGCTTTGGTTCGTATTTGAAATAAGGTGACTTGTTTTCAATTAAACCTGAATTAAACGCCAATTCTAAATGGATGATTTTAGCCATATCATCATGTCTTTTTTTATATTCTGTTTGCGTCAACACAGGACAAAATGAAATAATATGTTGAATAGTTTCTGGTTGAGATGAACAAATTCTACATGAATCATCGTTTTCATTTTTGATTATAAATTTATTATAATTTTTTGTTTTAATGACCTAATCTTGTATTGCAAAAATAAATCCTTCTGTCTCAGGGTGAATGTTAGACTTTGTCAGCCAAATGTGTGATGCCTCTTTATCAATGAGAGGATCATCAAGCTCTTTGTAAAACCTACCATGAAGTGACTTTTCTTTTATAGTATTGATTAATAATTTTTCATCAAAATTAATTTCTTGTAACCTAAAGTCACTAAGGTTTAAGGGTGTATAATTATAGTCACTTAAGCATATTGATTTAAACAAAAAGGTTTTCCTGACTACGTTCAAGAAAATATTTCTTTAGTAAATTAATCTGTTTGTCATGAAGATTTTGTAAGTGTAAAAAACCACGGCCACCATTTTGCCGTGATAAAGAAAATCTTTCAATAGCTGATTTTGGATGGTGTTTTCGGAATTTGGTAAAGTTCTAGTTTTTATATTTAAGTTACTAATATCCGTTTTTGACCATTTAATAATACCAAAGGAATAAGTCAATACAGGTACAGCAAATGTGTTTATAGCTTTCATAATATTTTTACCATTTAGATGTGTCTTTAATATTTGTTTAGACCTTGATATAAATTCGTTAAAAAGTTTTTCTTTTATAACATTGTGAGGTATGTGATTAGATTGTTGGAAACCTAAATATTTATAAAAGTCACCATGATCAAGATTTTCAATGACCTCATTATTTTGAGTAGTGTAATTTATGTTTTTAATTTGGCCACGATTCATTGCCAAAATCTTACACTTATCTACACCAAAACTCATGCCAATATCTTGTGAAAAATTATCAGTTAATTTTAATAATAGTTTTAGTTGTCGTTCAGTAGATGAATATAATTTAATATCATCCATGTACATAAGATGAGTGAGTTTTGATTTTGTTTGACCATTATTTTTGATATTAAATCCATAGCCAGAAGAGTTTAAGATGTCAGAGAGCGGATTAATTGCTAACAAAACCATAAAGCACTTAGGGAATCTCCTTGAAAAATTCTTCTTTTAATAGCAATTGGTTCTGATTTTAAGTTAATATTATTTAGTGAAAGATTCAAAGTTGTTTCCCATGATTTCATGATATATTGTAAAAAGGTGATTATGGTGGGATGTATCTTATAAATTTTTAATTTGTAAATTATTATTATTATTATTACGTATGATTTCAAAAAACGAATGTGTTGTCCTGCTATATACGGTTTTTTCTATTAAAATTCGCCTGTTGTTTTCCATTTTATATTTTAAACCATATACATTTCAAAATTTTATTAAGAGATCTGTGAGCACCTGTATATCCTAAATTTTCTACGACATAATTGAATAAATGGTTGAAATTAAAGTATTCACCAGTTTTTTTCTCATGAATGAAGCGAGCAAGCACGAAAAAAATTATCCTCATGAAACGGTAATTTTCTAGAAGATGTCAGTTCTTCACCCAGTTCTTTATGTTTAAAAATATTCAAAACCGTTCTTCGTGATACCTATTATACAATAATTCAAAAACTAAAGGTTGTTGTATAAGGTAATCTCAGATGGTTTTATACTGTAATATTATTATCAAATGCTTTTAAAATTAACACGGAAAGGCGTTGAAGATTAAGCGAGTGTCATAAGTTTTCTTATTACTTTGACCGAAAGCGAAATCTGAGAAATTACACTTACAGTAAAATGTACAATCGTTAAGATTACGCTAATTTTTTTGTTGCAAATAATATTGATTTTACCGAAAAAATATTTTTAAGTTTCTCTTCAAGTTGACGCTCGCTTAAATTTGGTGCTAATTCTTTTAACTCATCGTGACACTTAATAAGAACTTCTTTTAATTTTGAATTTAGCAAGTTTTTTTGTGTTCGTGGCATTTTCGTGTTTCAGACAAAAAAAACTTCAAAAAAACTCAAATTTGACACGAAATCCAAAAAAACGGGAAACTTCAAAACTGATTTTTAAGAAATCTAGGAGAATTTGTTTTCACCAACATAATTCAACAGGTGGTGGTTTTTTAATTTTTGGAGCCATTATACAATATACATGACAATAAATTTGAGACATTAAATAAGTATAAAAATATAAAATAATAGTGGGTCAATTACCACCAAAGCTTATAAAAAAAAATTAAAATATTTAATTTTTTTATACTCGTATATTGTATATATTATATTGTTATTACAAAAAACATGTAAGTACAGTAGTGAAAAAAGTATGGACTTGTATTATTTTAAATCAATTCGAGTTTTAATTTTTATGAGATAATTGTTTAGAGATGTATTGACGTTGAGTTTCTAAGCACTTGAACATTTCGTACGCTTGTTCTTCAGGTGTTGGGGACATCATACTCGTATTTTTACATCTCATTAATACTACAAATTTCAGTACTTGAAGTGCCGAAGACAGAGTTCCCTCTTGCATTAATAGTAATTCGTCCTCTAGTTCAGCGAAAGGAGAACCTATTTTTTTTATTATGCATAAAACGGAAGGTTTCAGTTCAGATTCTTTGGCTAGTTCCTCCAAAGAGCTCTCTTCTGCGTTTAAATAAACTTCCGGTATATCGCCTACTTCAGATGCACATTCTTTAATAGCTTTTTCTTCTTCTTCCTTTGTTACTTTTCTTGCCATAATCTAGTATTTTCATTTAAATAACAAAATGTAATAAAGAAAAACAACTCACCTGAATCACAAGGAAAAAGAGGAAAAATAATAAAACTTTCATTTTTTTATTTTTTCTTTCGGAAGAAATATAATGAAGTGATGAATGAGAACCGCAAGTGACCTTATATATTTATCGTTATCGTAACAATCGATATAATAATTTTATTCGTTATTGTTTCTTCTGATTAAAAAAAAATAATAAAAACAACAAATATTTTTTTAGTCAAACAATACAAAGCAATAAAGTACGAGTATTAAATAACAATGCGTATTATACAAAAAAACGTAATTATTAACAATATTAAAAATAAGTATAGTTTTTGTCCCAAATTATGATTTATCATGAGAACGAGAATTTGGCGAATTAAAGTAAGCCTTTGAAGTGAGAGTAACTTTATATAATTTTAACGAATTTATGTATTTAGAGAAATGGAACGCTTCATTTGAATAAAACGTCTTATCTAAAATGTTATTCTCATTAAATTCTTGAATAAATCACTGACAAAATTTTATTCTTTGTGCAGTTTCAGTTCGTCACTGCTTGAATTTTGTAATAATGCAGGTGTAAGTCATTTTATTATAAGTCTGCACGTCCCATATGACAAACCTGCTTGTTTGTTAAATATTTTCCTTATGAACATTTTAGGTATTCTCCTAAATGTTCATAAAATCCTTATATAAGGATTTCGCCGATTGTTTTAATATTTTCTCGAGTCCTTTTGGAAGACGACCAGTACTCCTTTAGTTCAGTCAAAATAGACAAAAAAATTAGTAATGTACGCACCGGACTTTTACAATCCACTTAAATTCAGGAGCTGGGGTTTCCTAATCCGTAAGGGACCGTAAAGTTAATTGCTCTATTGCACCATAAAATTCTTCCAAATATACGAGCCTATACGAGTAGAGATATAGGGTGTTTTATTAATATCGGTGGGTTCTCACAGTGGGGAAGAATTTTAAATGAAATTTGGCCATAACCGTAAAATAGAATTTTCAAATTTATGGCACTCAAAATTACAAAGCAACACATTGTCAAATAAATACGATTTTTTCAGTTTTTATTTCAAAAAATGTCAAACGATCTATGACAACAACGGTTATAATTAGACCTCGGTGGGAATATGGGAACAAAAACCCTTTACAGTCGTCTAGCTAACTACTCGTACCCGCCACGCGATAAAACATTGAAACTTGAATTGGTCGATAGTAGTACTAAATTAGTACCGCTATCGACCAATTTAAGTTTCAATGTTTTATCGCGTGGCGGGTACGAGTAGTTAGCTAGACGACTGTAAAGGGTTTTTGTTCCCATATTCCCACCGAGGTCTAGTTATAATAGCCCCAGAAACGACAAAAAAACCGACTTCATTTTTTTGCAATTTTCGCTAAATTGACCGGATTTTTTGAATTTTCTTTTGATATAAACACCTAAAACAATTCGAAATAAAATAAAACGTGTGTACCACGTCAATAATCGTTACTAATGGCTCTTGGAAATTTAAAAGCCCTTCTACGTCGGACTTTAAACATTCTCTCGTACTATAATCCCCTTGATTATGCCCTTAATACATAAATAACTACTGCAACTATAATCTTCTTTAAACATCCACAAATCAGGGGGTATTCTGAATCTTAGTGGTTCCCAAAGTTACTAAATATAATACGATGAATGATTTGTGTATGAAATTATTTAAAGAGTCTTATTTAAAAAAGTATATTGTTTAAAAGATGAGATCCAGATTACCCGCTATGTCATTCAAACCCACAAACCCCAGTAAAACAAAAGGACTGTATTTTTAAAATGATTATATTTTAAGGGGTGTGGTAATGGACCATAAATAAAATACGAGTTTATTAAGATCTGTTGCAAATAATTACAGTAAAATTATTTATCACTGCATAATTTTAAAATAACAATTTGCAGATACGTGATAATAATTTAAACAGACTCGATATTTTGTTTAATAAAATAATAAATAAAATTACTTACCTGTGTGAGTGGTTGTTGTGTCCTGTTCTTGAGTTGATGCAAGACTGATTAAAACAAGGAGAAACCGATAAATTTGCAAAATAAAAAAACACACAAAAACTGTCTTACGTTATATCCGTCCGTCAGGCCATCTTTGTCTTTAACAAATACAAAAATTATTTTTGATAAATGAATCATAGTGTTATGTTAACTACTATTTCAATTAATAAATAAAAAATGGCAAGATTTTATTAATATCGTTTTTAGCTTTTGCCTATAAATTACAAAAATCCAAATATTATATTCGTAAATAAACTCACTTTTAAAACACACTTTCATATAAAGAAACTGCACCAGTATTTCACACCAAAACGCGATAAACTAATTTATTTAAAAAAATTAAGACGGATTTGTACGAGCACGTTTTTAAACTTCAATTAGACGACATGACCACTTCATCAAACGAATCGTCAACATTTTATATAAGCCCAAAAAAATTCAACAAAAAAGTGTTTGTGAATAAATTCTTTCAAATAAAAAACTTCAAAATCACTCGAATTTCAAGTCATCCACACATTTAATTTCCTGGATAATGAAACTCGACCCTAATTAGTAATTACAGGCTATTATTTAATTTTAATTATTTAAAAAAAAATTGCAAATGTTATTATAAATTGTTGAAGAATAATTCGTTAATAAATACTTTTTTCATTTTGACATCTAAAACAGAGGTTTATTTGTCCATTAATAAAAAAAAACATGTAAAACACAAAGAGAAATTTAAATTTAAAAAAACTAGATGTACAATTAAAAGAGACACTTCGAATCAATAAATGTCTAAATATTAAACAGTAACAATGATTACTGATTATACTAATTTCTGACAAAACAATCTTTTTTATATGGTCTGTTTCTCTTTGCCAGAGAAAAGCCACTTGATTTCGAAAATTAAAAAGAAGCACTGGTATATTTTTAAATTTGACGCCTCAAGGCATAAAATGAGAGTGAAAATGGCCAACAATTTGACATTTTTTATTTACAAAATAAAATTTAACAACTAGTAATGCGTTTACAAATTGTTTGTTATAATTTATTTGTGTTACCATCAGTTGTTCGACCGATTGGTGGTAAAATAATGCGCAAATTGACGTAAGAATAACATTATGCTGCAATTATAATTAAGTTTTTTTTTTGTAAATGTTATAAGACTAATTCTAGACTTGGGGCTACTTTGGGATAAATAATACTAGATTTTACAAATTCCCTTGCGAGAAGACTCTAACATCGGGTTAGGGAACTTCATTGGAAAATGGGATTTCAGATGACTGGTATTGAAAATGATATGCCTTAATAATAATTATGCAATTATATGAAATAAATAAATTCTAGAAACGCCGTAGCTTCCCATTATATTGGAAATCTAAATGATCAATTTGTTTAAAATAATACAAAATAACTAAATTGGTAATCGAAATAATTGAATTTAAATAGAACCAAAATAATTAATTTCATAGAGAACTTTGATTTAAACAAGCAAATTCTTAAAAAAATTGTTAATTTAACAGTGGGAGACAAGACAAAAGACTTATAAAAAAAATATTAGCTTATCGCTAATTATTAGAGAACGAAAAAATGCTTATCTAGGTTTGGTTCTAACTAGAAGAAGCGCTGGACACTTAATTAAATTCAAAATCAATTAACTAATTATTTGATTGGCTGAAACTAACGTATTTTCAGTTTATTTACAAAATATTCTAAATTCTTGGTAAATAAAAAAATAACAAGAAAGTACCAAAACCTGGGAAATGAAGCATAATTAATGGGATCCAGAGGTCGCATAATTTTTTATATAATAATTTAGTTACAAAATAATATCGCTGGAGCCAAAATTATCTAAACAATTTATAATAAGATGATTATGGGCATAGCTAATGAAAAAATAAGCAGAAATGGGTTAAAATTGAAGCAGTAAAAGGGTTAATGTTATGTTATTCAATACACATTAGGGTGGGCCAAAAAAAACGACTATTTTTTTTTTAACTTCCGACAATGAAAAATTTGTTTCTAGGCACCTTTAAAAAATGCTTTTCAAAGATGAGGTCTTAATTTTAATTGGATGGTCCTCCTCATCTCAGTTTCCCCTGGCAAAATTCATATCTTGTCATTATGTACTTGACCGTATAAAAAAAAATTATTTACTTTTTTGTAGGAAATTAAACGCTCTAAAAAAAGATATTTTATGGTTAATCGATTACTCTAACCATTTAGAAGAATTTGAGAATTTAGTTTCAAATGTTGATTTTTAAAATGGGAATATCTTCTAAATGGTTCGAGTAATCGATTAACCACAAGAGACCTTTTTTGTAGAGCGTTTAATTTCCTACAAAACTATATGTTGCGCGTTTTATAATATTTATTTATCTCTGAGTTATAAAATTTAGAAGTAAAAAAGAAATTTTTGTTAAATTCTTCAAACTTTGACTTCTGATATCTTCTAAACGGTAAGAGTTATAAAAAAAATTGTAAGATGCCTTTTTTAAAGCGTTCAATTTTGTACAAAAAAATGTATTTTATAAATAAAATTTTTCTGTACGATCAAGTAATGAAGAGATACGTATTTTGCCATATGGAACTAAAGAGAAAATGGAAAACTGAAATTCTATTAAATATCTTTGAAAAGCATTTTCTAAAGGTGCCTAGGAATTAATTTTTTAGTGTCGGAAGTTAAAAAAAATAGTCGATTTTTTTGGCCTATCCTAAAATATGTACATAGGGTTTTTTAGTGTACAAGGACCATATTTTTACGTAGATTCCATAGGATTTCTTATTGGATTTGAGGATTTGCTGAGAGTGATTCTTACAACTTTTTTGAAATATATTATTCACGAGGAGTTAGAAAATAATAATAAATAATAACAATATTAATAACCATTATACTAATAATAAAAAATAATTATGAACTGAATACTTCCAGGAGTTGCAAGAGGATTTCCTGAGGATTTCTTTGGTCAAAAGCATTTCTGGTGTACATTTTTTTAAGACGTGTCCACCCTCCGGTTTTTTTTTTGTTTTTAAGATTTTCTCTGTTTTCTTGGATCATTTCTTCTGCTAATCTTTTTGTCACATACTATCTCGTAAGCTCTATGTCTCTATTTTAATCTTTTCTCCGTTTTCTATTTTCACTCTTTTCTTCCTTATCTATCTATTCTATTCTATCTTCTTTTTTTAGCTGTGTTTTAGTTTGACATATTCCCTATCCCATTTTCAATCTATTTCACCAATAGGTAACGATTTTTTAGTAATTCGTTCTTAATTTTAATATTAGATGGCCTACTTTGACACTTTTATTTTTTTGTAGATATTCGACTGGTCGGACTACGGGCGTAGTCCTCGACGCAGGCGACGGTGTAACCCACGCAGTGCCTATCTACGAAGGCTTCGCAATGCCCCATAGTATAATGCGAGTCGATATTGCTGGCCGTGACGTCTCTCGCTACTTACGTCTCCTCCTCCGCAAAGAAGGCATCAACTTCCGAACGACAGCCGAATTCGAGACAGTTCGAACTATTAAAGAAAAAGCGTGCTACCTCGCTAACAACCCCCTCAAAGAAGAAACTGTCGACACGGAACACATCAATTATACTCTCCCTGACGTAAATGTTATTCAAATTGGACCGGCGAGATTCCGCGCACCGGAAGTTCTCTTCCGGCCGGATCTTATCGGCGAAGAGTGTGAAGGCCTCCACGAGGTCTTAGTCTACGCAATACAGAAATCGGATCTTGATCTTAGGAAAGTCCTCTTTAAGAATATTGTTCTTTCGGGAGGATCGACACTGTTTAAAGGATTCGGGGATAGGTTATTATCGGAGATTAAGAAATTGTCGCCGAAAGATGTGCAAATTAAAATTTCGGCGCCACAAGAAAGGTTGTACTCGACGTGGATTGGGGGGTCGATTCTAGCTTCGTTAGATACTTTTAAGAAGATGGTTGTGTCGAAAAGGGAGTTTGATGAAGAAGGGCAAAGGGCAGTACATAGAAAAACGTTTTAGGGGATTTTTAAGCTTAATAAAAACATTTTCTTTAATTTATAATTAATTATATTTAATATGAAATATAAATATTTAAGCTTACATTGTGTCAATATTCGTTTTTTATATAAATTTTTAAGTGAGCACAAACTAGTACTAAAATAATGCAGCTTTAATTTTTTTTCCTTCTTTTTTTAGAATAAATTGTGTCTTTTATAAATGGGGTTTTCAATGCATTGCAACTGTTTTAAGTCCCACTCTATTTACATTATACATTAACGAAATTGACCTCATTACAACCGATTCATCTATTCTCTTGTCTATTTCTGAAAAATCTGATACTTTAATAAAGTCTAAAGCTCAGAATCTTATTAAAAATGTGTGAAATTGGTTTACTGTAAACAAATTATTTTACATCTTATGGAAAGTAGTTGTATGAGGTTTACTGCTACTAGATGTAGCTCGAGATTCTTCCTCAGGATCGTTCTCAAGGTGAATTTCATGTTCTTCTGGCTTCATGAGCGCCGAATGTAACAATCGCAAAATAAACATAACGAAAAAAATTCCAGAAATCTAAAACCAGATAATTCATACATATAGCTGAAGAAATTAATAAATAATTTACCTACCTTTTCTCTTAGGGTGAAAAAAAATATTTAAAATAAAAGTCAAAAAGATTATTTAAAAAGACAAGATTGCAATCGCACTATACCGTTTGCCGTACTATAACAACACTAATCTACAACATTTTTTTTTAAAAATGAGACCTATATATTTTTTTAAATAAGGCCCCCTCAACTTAGAAAAAATATTTAAAAAAACTCAGCACGTCAAACTTTTAAGATATTTAATAAGAAAAATATTACAAAAGAAACAATGAATAAAAAATTAAAAATGTAGAGTTTAAGCTAATTTTTGATAACTAGGTACTTGTCTCTCACAGTAGACCAACAATAATCGCCTAGTATGTTCTGTTCCCAAAAACCTTGATATTTTTGGCAAATACTTTCAGATCTTGATGAAATCGCTCGCCATTTTCATCACTCGTACTTCCAAGGTTTCCCGAAAGAAAGTATAAAAAATGGTAACGCTAAGTACTCATTAAATGAATAACTGTTTTTTTTAATAATTCTAAAAGGAGTATACTCCAGAAAAATTGACTTTTTGTGAACAACAGAACTGTTAAAAGTTAACACCTTTTTTTGACTATAATTTTTAAACCGCGTTTCTTAGTGCAAAAACAGGGCATGGGTCACTTGCGCGCCGCGGTCAATAAATTCCGCAGGTACTCCTAATCCAACAGGACAGTAGCGCGCAGGATACTATTTAGTTACAGGACACTTGCGCGCCGGGTCATTAAAGCAGGTAAAATCACTTAACTGCTTATTTTTAACTATTTTCCATATTGAAAACAGTAATTTGCAATATTAATATCGCAAGTGCAAGTGCAACATCCAACCAAATGGCTAACAAATTCTATTTTCTTGCATTTTCTCACTCCTATGACATTTTATGACTTTTTCTGACAACGATAATACTGAACTAGTGCAAGTTATCGGCAATTGCACTAATGTAACGCTTAACACTTAACATGGTCTCAATTTTGATGAATGAACTTCTACTATAATAATGAACCAAATTTTGGACTTATATACGTTGATAAAATTGGCACAATATGGAAGTAGAAGGAGCCAGAAAAGGTTAAGTTATAAAAGATTTTATTTTAAAAATTACACGTACCTAAAGGAAGTATTTAGACGTACTAAAAGATTATTCTGCTTTTCACTGTAAATGCTTAAAAAATTTGAAAATTTTCATAATTATATCGACAAAGAGAGCAACTAACTTCTTAAAAAGAGAGGTTTTCCTCTTGAAAATAATCTACGGCTACAATCTATTTATCGGATTAAACATTTCCGCTTAATTCTCAACCGGCGCGCAAGTGTCCTGTTGCCGATTTGGGTATTAGGACAACCAGCAGGGGTTAACCTGACCGCGGCGCGCTACTGACCAACACCCCAAAAACTCCTACAACAATTTAAAGACCATGTAATTCTGCGACCAATACTTATCTCACACTTAAAATTGGTCTAGTAGTTTAGTTGTCATCGTCAGTCAAATAATGATATATGAAAAAGTGAAAAAGAAAAAGTTTTTTCTAAGAATTGTGACGTGCTAGCAGAAATCAAAAAATTGTGTATTAACTTTCATTCGAAGGACAAAAGTAAAGTTTAATTTTGTAGACTAGGGTAATTAAAAGGCGGACAAATCCTGCAAATCAATGACCACACAATCGGCTAAGTACATAAAGAAGTTGATTGCGCGCGAAACGCTTGCAATGTGGAAACGGTCCACTTTACCAAGATAAGTTCATAGAGGCTCTATTTCATCTTTAGGGTTGTTGGGAAGACTTTTTAGGATTGTAAGTTATGAAAACAAAATAAAGCGAAAACTACTAAGTTTAGACCACAACCACGCTCTCGCGCGCTTTAACATCATTGATAAGAGTACTTCCCAAGTACCAAAATTAATTTTTTTTGTTTTGGAAAAAATACCTAATTTCACGACAAACGGTTTTTACATGAGTCAAGGAAAAGGATCTATATATTATTGAGATAAAATGCAACTGACTCATTATTGTATGGTTACGGTCTATTCTTGAATGGAAAGAGAGTTTTTAAGTACATAGTTCGAGTAAATACTAGAACATCGCGCCATGAGTCACACTATAGCGCGAAATTCTGCTAAACCATTTACTAACGCTGATTGATAATCTTTTACATTTCTCTCTGCATTATTTTTCTCGTTCTGACATGTTTGTTATAATATTTGTTGTTTTTTTATTCTTTGTATTTTCTTTTTTTGGGACATCTCATCCAAAAAATTTCGTTTTCTAGACCTGTATATATTTCTTCACTAGGCCTATATCCTCTGAGGCTGAGGCATTTCGTTCAAAAATTAATACGTTTAAATACATATGCGTTCCCGAAAATGATACATATTATTTTTTTATTACTATATAATGAATTAAATATGCAAAAACCTTTTCTGAACACTTCTAGAATTACGAATTACACTATAGCGCATAATTATGTAAGTAATGAAGCTCAGTCAATGGGTGAAATGCATAAAAATTTAGCAAATGCTTTTACTTGATTAAAACAGGACAAATCTATGCATTTAGCATTTGCTGAAAGGAGACAACTAGGTAGTAAAAGTTTTTGCTACTCTTTAAACATATCACCCATTGTTTCGCCGAAATGAAGATTGTTCGCGTAAATTTCTGGGTTATTTCGAAAAGGGACGTGACCTTACTCGTTGTACTCGTACTTTTTGAATCAAAAGATTTCGCACAAACGTTACAATATGTTATAATTGTTGTGTGTGGATTGCTATACTCAGGGATGCGTTCACGAAATGACTTTTCGTGGGTGTTTCGTAAAAAAAATATATTACATAAATTAATTCAAACAAATACTAATAAGAAAAGCTCATAACAGCAAACAAACTTTATTTACAGTTTAGAGCTAATTCATTAACAAAATATTTTTTTATATAATCTACAGTGCTTATAAATTGTGATATTTTTGAAAAAAAGCAGTTTAGATTATTCTGTTATCTACTTTTTGTTGAATAAATTATCTCTCATATTTGTACTATTTACAATGTACTATTTTATTTAAATCTTAACAAATATAATTTAAGTGTAATATTTGAACATATGCGAGTCGTTAAATTAGTCCATTGTTGGATTAAATAGGGCTTAGGTTTCGTAGGTTTGGCGAGTGTGAATACAAAATGGTATCGTTGGTATTAGCCAACCAACATCTAGTATTTTGCAAGACGCCATGTTGTAGGTTACTAGAATCTCTAATATGTAAAGTAAAAATTTGTTCTAGTCTAGATCTGTCGTGATCGCTAATCTATCTGTCACCATGTGACAAGTAATCCGCGGAGAAAAACATAAGACATTAGGGATTTTTATTTTTTACCAACAGTTATAGTAGGTACATACCATAGACACTTTCAAATACTTACAGAAATAAACATGCTATATTTTATATGTATTCCTGCAAAAACAATTGTTTCACTTTTTGTACAATTCGTTGCAAAAATAAGTAAAATTTTACAGTTTTTATTGTTCCAGAAGTAGAAAGGGGTAGAAACAAGAGTTTGAAACATACATGTAGTCTTAAAAAAAATTTAAGAAATAAAAAACTATTTCAATAATACAAACCACATCAATTATTTCTTGACCATTCCAAGCAACTAGACATCCCATGCTTACAAATACAATAATGAAAAAAAAAATTCTAATTTTCAATAGTTATGGTGTCTGCATACTAAAATAACTTTCTTATTAGTTTTATTTATTTTTACTTTAATTAACATACGTTTATATAAAAAAAGATATAACAGCTCAAGATTAAAACTGTTAAAAGGAAAAAAAGCGGCATGGCTTTATGCACTAAATTCAAAAATTCCTGATACAAGCTGTAATAAAAGAGAATAAGGATTTAATTAACAATTTACGTAACCAGTTATAAAAAAACCTGTTTTTATTTAACGACAATGTTTGCCAATTTTGCAAATAATGTCATTTAATCAATAATAGTTTTTTCATAACATATTATCTACAAATTATTCCTCATTCCATAAAAAATGAAATTTTATTCATAAAATAGTGATGTAATGAAATTTAAATGTGTGTTATATAAGGCTAAAAATTGACGTAAAATAAAAATTTCATACTGGAATGAAGAAAAGAAATATTTTTAATTAATTAAGAACCTTTTCAAAATGACATGTTGTTTAATACAGGTACAAAGCACTTCTCTAATTTGTTTCTGATACTGAGTATCCTCCAAAAGTGTCAAATTTTCCTTATCGTAAATAAAATTTTGAAGTAAATAGTCATTTATTATTGAATATTGTAGCTGTAAATTTAATCCACCATAAATAAATAGAAAAACTATTTTTATAGAAGAAAATAGAAAAAAAGGGAAACTTAGAAAATACAGATAATAAGGTAAAAAAAACCACTGACCAAAAAAATGTTTCAAAAACTTGAATACAAAGAAAAAAATCGTATTGACTGCCAAAAACTGGTAAATTAACTAATATCCCTAATAAAAGCGTTAATAAAATAATTAAAACTACAATATTTATCATTCGACATTTTTTCAATAATATAGCTCGACTTTTAACGTTTACGACATCCAAAGACCAAACAGCTTCATTAATAAAATATTAAACTTCCAGAATTTTTTGATTGTAAATTACATTAAAAAACGTTGTTAAAATTAGCTTAAAAATTGTTAAAATTATTGTATTTTGCATATAATATGATTATTTACTTACGAATGCTGAGTGTACTAATGAGGTGCTGTATCTAGTCAAAAGATCAAAATTAAAATTTTGAAACAAATAAACTAATTCTAAACAATAAACAGTTGTGTAAAATATAAGTGCATAAATATTAAACAATTTTAAAATTTTGGGTTTATTAAAATCCAGACAAATTTATTGAATAAATATAAAACGATCTAAAAAATTTAATTAGAGCTAGATTAGTTTCTTGAATAAACTAACCGTCAAAAAAGCTCATTCTGATTCTGAAACACTAAAACGTACTAATGCTTCCAAACTAGACAAGCACACTCATTTTAGATCTAATCTTTCCTTAATCTAAATTAAAAAATAATATTTTCCATTTGACTTAGATCTAATTAAAAAACATTTCAATATTAAGTAAGTCATAAAAATTGATTTCTGTTCAGCAAACTATTTTCTAACTATAAATGTAAATAAGTAAAAACCTTTACAATGTTGGGTTCTTCACAGGGTTGATGAAGAAAAAAATGCAACCGGCGCATCCACCACTTCTGAGTAGTGTTCAAAACATAAATATTATCTTCAATTAGGATTGTTAAGACTCCCTCACGGGGAGACTTTAGTTTTTAAGTTGGTATGTAAGAGAAGAGATGTAACTCTGGTTATCTTGAAAATAAATGTATATTAAATGATGTGAAGTTTATTTATATAGATATAATAAGGATAGTGTATTGTTAAATGCCTAGGCCATTAGAGATAAATATATCGCCTTGCGGACTTTATTATATAAAATTTAATTCTCTACAACTTTTCCTTTTAATTTTTTTTTGGAGCTTTAACTATTTACGTAGGCGTTAATAAAGTCCGTGCTGTTCAAATATTTTCTCTAGTATAGTAAAGAAACTTTTTTTGTAAGACAGTATTTTTTTGTATATATAGTTTTGTAATTTTTAAACTGATTAAGCAGCTAATGCGCTCCCTCTTAGATATTTGTACATTCTTGTAGGTGGATTTAAGCCAGCAAATGAATATTCCATTCTACTACTATTTTACTTCTTCTCTATATAAGAATCACTAAAATCGTAGTAGCGTAAGTAAAGGAAGCCCTGTCATCACTATAAAAAATCTACGACATCGTTTCGATTTTTGCAGGCACTGAGAGTAAGAAGTAACACCATCAATCATTCTCAACCAAAAAAAAAAAGAGAAACGATGACTCGACAAAAAAGAAAAACAACGCAAAAACGAAAAATTCTAAAAGAAATGGAAAAACAAAAACTTAAAGACGATGAAAAACATAAGAAAGTTCTGGAAGATCTAGAAAAACTACTTGTAGAAGAAAAATAAGAACAAATGGAGGTTCTAAAAATGCAAGAACAATTCTGGGAGAATAAAAGAAAATCTCGAAAGAGCTTAATAAACGGCGTGTAGAAGAAAAATAATGTCAGAAACGACAATTAGAAAAAAAAAGAAGAAATCGAGGAACGACGATTAGAAGAAAAAAAAGGCTAAAGAAGGTTCCAGGAAAAGAAAAAATAATTTTAAAGGAGTCTGAAAAGCGATTAGAAAAAACAAAGATAAACAAGAGGAAGAACGATAGAAGATGCTGGAAAAGAAAAGAATAATATGAATTAGAAGAAAAAAGTAAAAAACTACAACTGAAAATAAAAGAAAAGCAAAAAAATCTTTTAGAAAAAGCTTTAGTAAACGACCACGAGAAAAACAGCAATACTAAGAAAAGCTCATAACAGCAAACAAACTTTATTTACAGTTTACAGCTGATTCATTGACAAATTATTTTTTTATCTAACATGAAGTGCTTAAAAATTGTGATATTTTTTGAAAAAAAAAAACAGTATAAATTACTCTGTAATCTACTATACTTGTTGAATAAATTATCTCTCACACTATTTATAATGTATTATTTTATTTAAATCTTATTTGCTTGAACTAGTTTGAAAAGAATGATTGCGTAGGACACAGCCGTTTGTAAAACCTAAAAGAAAAATATAGTTATTTGTTTAATTAGGCAATAAAACAAATATAATTTAAGTGTAAAATTTGAACATAGGCGAGTCATTAAATTAGTTTATTGTCGGTTTAAATGGAGCTTAGACTTCGCAGATTTTGCGAGCGTGTATACAAAATCGTATTTTTGCCAACCAGCATCCAGTAGTCCGCATGGCGCCATGTTGTAGATTACTAGAATTACTAGTAAAATAGAAATTCGTTCCAGTCCAGATCTGTCGTGATGGCCAATCTGATTTTTTCTTTAAAGATTTTTTATAATGTGAAGGTAAATGTAAAATTGTTAAATCTTTAACTGTGACTATGTGACAATTAATCCGCGGAAAATATACGACATAAGGAATTTTTATTTTCAACCAACTGCTGTAGTAAGTACCATAGATACTTTTAAATACTTACAGAAATAAACAGACGGTAATTAATATGCATTCCAGCAAAAACAATTGTTTCACTTTTTGTACAATTCATTGCAAAAATAAGTAAAATTTTACAGTTTTTATTGTTCCAGAAGTAGAAAGGGACAGAAACAAGAGTTTGAAACATACATGTAGTCTTAAAAAAAATTTAAAAAATAAAAAACTATTTAAATAATACAAACCACATCAATTATTTCTTGACCATCCCAAGCAATCAGACATCCCATGCTTACAAATACACTAATGAAAAAAATATTCTAATTTTTAATATAACAGTGATGGTGTCTGCATACTAAAATAATTTTCCTAGTTTTATTTATTTTTTCCTTAATCAACATACGTTCATATAAAAAAGATAGAAGAACACAAGATTAAGATAGTCAAAAGAAAATAAAGCGGCATGGCTTTATGGACTAAATTCACAAATTTCTGATACAAGCTGAAAAAAGAAAATAAGTATTTAAATAGTTATTTATGTAATCAGTTATGAAAAAAACGCCAATATGACTAAGCGCAGCGAACGAGTTTGGCAAATTATGCCAGTTAATATAATATAATAATAGATTTTTCATAACGGATTACCTACAAAATTTCTTCTCATTCCGTTAAAAAATAAAATTTTCTTTTCAAAAAACTATTCATCACTTGTGATGTAAAGTTCCGCTTTGCTTTATGTAACTTGTAATCTGATATGTGCTATTTACATAACGCTAAAAATTGACGTATAATTTAACATTTTAAAACGGAATAAAGAAAAAAAATGTTTTCAATTAATTAAAAACCTTTTCAAAATGACATGTTGTTTAATACAGGTACAAAGCACTTCTTTAATTTGTTTCTGATACGGAGTGTCCTCTAAAAGTTTCCAACTTTCCTTATCGTAAATCAAATTTTGAAGTAAATATTTATTTAATATAGAATATTGTAATTGTAAGTTTAATCCACCATAAATAAATAGAAAAACTATTTTTATAGAAGAAAATATAAAAAAGGGGAAACTTAAAATATATAAATAATAAGGTAAAAAAAAACAGTGACCAAAATTTTTTTCAAAAACTTGAATACATAGAAAAAAATCGTATTGACTGCCAAAAACCGGTAAATTAACTAATAACGCTAATAAAAGCGTTAATAAAATAATTAAAACTACAATATTGATCATTCGACATTTTTTCAATAATTTAGCTCGACTTTTAACATTTACGACATCCAAAGACCAAACAACTTCATTAATAAAATGTAAAACTTCCAGAATTTTTTGATTGTAGATTACATTTAAAAACGTTGTTAAAATCAGCTTAAAAAATTATTAGAATTATTTTGTTTTATTATATGTGTAGGTATTTACTTACGAATGGTGAGTATACTAATGAGGTGCTGTATCTGGTCAAAAGATCAAAATTAAAATTTTGAAAGAAATAAATTAATTCCAAACAATAAACAGTTGTGTAAAATATAAGCGCATAAATATTAAACATTTTTAAAACTTCCGATTTATTAAAATCAAGACAAATTTTTCGAATAATTATAAAACGATCTAAAAAATTAAATTAAAGTTAAATTAGTTTTTTAGATAAACTAACCGTCAAAAAAGCTCATTTTGATTTTGGAACACCAAAACGTACTAATGCTTTCAAATTAGATGTGCAAACTCATTATATCTAACCTTTTCCTTTATTCAAATAAAAAATTAAATTTTCCAATCGTCTTTGATCTAATTAAAAAACATTTCCATATTAAGTAAGTCATAAAAATTGATTTTTGTTCAGTAAACTATTTTTTAAGTATAAACGTAAATAAATAAAAGAGCTTTACAATATAGTGTTCTTTACATGGTTCATAAAAAAAATGCCACCTGGCGCATCCACATTTCTAAGTACTGTTCAAAATTTATAAATATCATTATTCTTAATTAGGATAGTTTATTGTTAAAGTATAAAGAGACACGCAAAAGAGATAACTCTTTTTTCATCTTCAAGCATCTCTAGTGCCTAAACTGTTAGAGTTATGGGCAGTATGGATTACTCTCACATCATAGCGTTAAATAAAATAAAGGGCCCGACAAACATCAGGAGTCACAGGCAGTATAAGGGTTTACTCCAATTACCGTAGTGTTACAACTAGCAAACGGTCTGACACCTCCAGGATAAAACTGAAAGGATGAACTAATGAATACCTTATTTGCCGTCTTCAAGGTGTTCTCGCAAGTCGTTGGCATGCCACAGACCTAAAGATTTACCATTCTTGATAACTTGGTAGACTTGGTAACGTCCATGGCGATAACTTCCAATGAAACCCATATTGTTACAGAAATAATTGTTTTCTATGAACGAGAAGTACCATTTATTCTGCAAGAAAGACGAATACTTACTGAATATCTAGAACAAAATTTAAGCACTCTCCATTAAAATTTATCAATTGATTTAGCTGATTTGTAACGGAAATGCGAATATTAAATATATAATCCGTTCGATTAATTGGTATGCAAGTATGCATTTATCATAGAACTCTACAGAGCAAAAATAAATCTTATACCTGTCTATTTAAATTACCCCTAAAAGAATTAGAAACTCAAGTAGGTGGACAGGTCAAATTTTTTTCTTATAAGTGATAACTAAAAGTGAAATTCGTTTTCAAACTGACTTTTGTTACATCAAAGTAAAAACAATAAAAAATATTTAATGCGCTTTTTGTTTTTAAATAATTTGTTGTGTTTTAGAAACCAATTTTATCGATTAATAATTGGTATAAATCGATCTCTACAAATCGAATTAACGCTAACAAATTTTGATAATTATTACCCGCTCTCTAATTAGTCTATTATTATCAAAACAAAATTTTGCAAAAAAATAAACTTTCCATTATCTCTTATTTACTTAAATGAGAAACATCTGGAATCTACCTGAGGCACAATCGTAAAAACCCCCAGCCCAACTAAAGTACATAATAACTGCAATTGGCACCGCAGCGCAGCAGGAGATCTATTATGTAAAGATTTACGATTTAAGTCAGAGAGGCCATTCGACCCTGGGCCGACAGTACTTAACATCTCCAAATGTAAAATTATGTCTTTCACGCGTAAAACAACACCTATCAGCTTTGATTATACAATTGATAAGACTGTGCTTGAACATCCTAAGAATTTTAAAGATCTAGGAGTCATTTTCGATTCTACTCTGAGCTTTGTCGATCATATATCTTCGTTGGTTTCTTCTAGCTTAAGATCTTTAGGATTTGTCATTCGAAACTGTAAGGAATTTACCAACGAAAATGCCTTAAAAACGCTGTTTATTGCACTTATAAGATCGAAATTTGAGTATTCTTCCACAGTCTGGTCTCCTTTGTATGCTGTGCATGTTAGCAACCTGGAGTCTGTACAGCGAAAATTTTTAAAATTTCTGTCATTCAAATGCAGAGGGTTTTATCCACCTCAAAATTTTGACTACAAAGCTCTTTTAAATAGTTTCAACATGCAGATACTCAAACTTAGGCGGGAACTAAATGCTTTGCGCTTGGTAGTTACATTTGTTAGAGGGCTGATTGATTCGCCGTCTTTACTACACCTTCTAAAATTCAATGTACCAACTCGTTTTTCTCGTCAGCATACTGTTTTTTATCTTCCTACTTCTCGTACTAATCTTCTGTTAAACTCAGCCCTTTACCGCATGTGTTATTCTTTTAATCTAATTTCATCTCACTGTGACATTAATGTTTCTACTTTATCTAATATACTCGCTGCTTATTCACTAATTTCAAATTAATTTTTATAACATTTTTTGAGTACTTACTTTAAATTATTTATTAAGTTAGTTTTATTCGAAAATTTTAATTATGTTATTGTAAGTAATTTAAGTTACCCTATAATTGGATGTATGTCTGTTGGGTAATAAAGATTATTGTTATTATTATGTATGTTTTCAAAAAACGAATGCGTTGTCCTGCTATATACGGTTTTTCTATTAAATAAAATTTGTCTGTTGTTTTCCATTTTATATTTAAACCCTATACATTTCAAAATTTTATTAAGAGTTGTGTGAGCACCTGTATATTCTAAATTTTCTACGACATAATTGAATAAATGGTTGAAATTAAAGTATTCACAAGTTTTTTTTTTTTCATGAATGAAGCAAGCAAGTTCCTCATGAAAAAAATGATCCTCATGAAACGGTAATTTCTTGCGTCCTCCCCCACGTCTAGAAGATGTCAGTTCTTCACCCAGTTCTTTATGTTTAAAAATATTGAAAACCGTTCTTCGTGATACCTATTATATAACAATTGAAAAAATAAAGATTGTTGTATAAGGTAATCTCAGATGATTTTATACTGCAGTATTATTATCAAATGCTTTCAAAATTAACACGGAAGGGCGTTGAAGATTAAGGGAGTGTCATAAGTTTTCTCATTACTTTGACCGAAAGCGAAATCTGAGAAATTATACTTACAGTAAAATGTACAATCGTTAAGATTACGCTATTTTTTTGTTGCAAATAATATTGATTTTACCGAAAAAATATTTTTAAGTTTATCTTGAAGTTGACGCTCGCTTAAATTTGGTAAATTTGGCTATTAACTCGTCGTGGCACTTAACAAGAACTTCTTTTAATTTTGAATTTAGCAAGTTTCTTTGTGTTCGTGGCATTTTGGTGCTTCAGACAAAAAAAAAATTTCAAAAAAACTCAAATTTGACACGAAATCCAAAAAATCGGGAAACTTCAAAATGATTTTTAAGAAATCAAGCAGAATTTGTTTTCACCAACATAATTCAACAGGTGGTGGTTTTTTAATTTTTGGGGCCAATACAATACATGACAATAAATTTGAGACATCAAATTATAACACTGCCAAATTTTTTTTTAAATAAGTATAAAAATATAAAATAATAGTGGGTCAATTACCACCAAAGCTTATAAAAAAAATTAAAATATTTATTTTTTTTATACTGTTATTATTTTTTATTTATTATTTTATATTGTTACTATTTATTTTTTTATATTGTATATATCATACTTTACATTTATTTTATTATTGTTATTACAGAAAACATGTAAGTACAGTAGTGAAAAATGTGTGTACTTGTATTATTTAAATCAATTAGAGTTTTAATCATTCTTATGAGATATTTGATTAGAGACGTATTGACGTTGAGTCTCTAAGCACTTGTACATTTCGTAGGCTTCTTCTTCAGGTGTTGGGGCCTTCATACTCGTATTTTTACATCTCATTAATACTACAAATTTCAGTACTTGAAGTGCCGAAGACAGAGTTCCCTCTTGCATTAATAGTAATTCGTCCTCTAGTTCAGCGAAAGGAGAACCTACTTTTTTTATCATGCATAAAACGAAAGGTTTCAGTTCAGGTTCTTTGGCTAGTTCCTCCATAGAGCTCTCATCTGCGTTTAAATAAGCTTCCGGTAAATCGCCTACTTCAGATCCACATTCTTTAAGAGCTTTTTCTTCTTCTTCCTTTGTTGCTTTTCTTGCCATAATCTAGTATTTTCATTTAAATAACAAAAAGTAATAAAGAAAAACAACTCACCTGAATCACAAGGAAAAAGAGGAAAAATAATAAAACTTTCATTTTTTTATTTTTTCTTGCGGAAGAAATATAATGAAGTGATGAATAATGAGCGGATCCAATGAGGGAACAAAAAACACTGTACAGCCGTCTAGCTAACTAGTCGCACGCGCCAAGCGAAAAAACCTTAAAACTTCAATTGGTCGATTGAGGTAGTAATGACGTGCTTACAAGTCATAAGCGTAGATCTCGAACACTTACAATTGTTTTTATTTTGACCAGGGTAAATTCGTGTTTTACACTAACTTTTGATTAATAATTCGCTTTTAATTAAAATATTAAATTGTTAAATTAAATTAATTAACGAAAGAAGAATCCTGCAACCTTGTCGATCGTACCCGCAGAAAGCGATAGTGCGGCGCCTATGCGCGTGCCCTCCAAATCCCTCATTGTATCCGATCATTAGTGATGAATAAGAACCGCAAGTGACCTTATATATTTATCGTTATCGTAACGATCGATATAACAATTTTATTCGTTATTGTTTCTTCTGATTAAAAAAAATAATAATAAAAACAACAAATATTTTTTTAGTCAAACAATACAAAGCAATAAAGTACGAGTATTAAATAACAATGCGTATTATACAAAAAAACGTAATTATTAACAATATTAAAAATAAGTATAGTTTTTGTCCCAAATTATGATTTATCATGAGAACGAGAATTTGGCGAATTAAAGTAAGCCTTTGAAGTGAGAGTAACTTTATATAATTTTAGCGAATTTATGTATTTAGAGAGATGGAACCAGGCTTCATTTGAATAAAACGTCCTATCTAAAATGTTATTCTCATTAAATTTTTGAATAAATCACTGACAAAATTTTATTCTTTGTGCATAATTCACAAGTTTCAGTTCGTCACTGCTTGAATTTTGTAATAATGCAGGTGTAAGTCATTTTTATTATAAGTCTGCACGTCCCATATGACAAACCTGCTTGTTTGTTAAATATTTTCCTTATGAACATTTTAGGTATTCTCCTAAATGTTCATAAAAATCCTTATATAAGGATTTCGCGGATTGTTTTAATATTTTCTCGAGTCCTTTTGGAAGAAGGACCAGTACTCCTTTAGTTCAGTCAAAATAGACAAAAAAAATTAGTAATATACGACATTAAAATATTACATTTTTCGTAACACTACAAAAATTTGAATACAGTTAAAAATTGGTACAGGTCTTAAATACACTATTTACATATAACTAAAATAATATCGGTTTCTCTCAATTTTCACGTAAACGGTACCTAGTATAAAGGTATAATTATGTCAGACAAATGCTGCTTTTTGCTTGGTGCCAGAGAAGCCCAAAGAAAAATACGAGATGGTTTTTCAACGGTTCAGTTCATGGTGCGACGAGAAAAATGTTAAAAATATTACGCATGACTTAACTTTTCTACTTGCATAGTTTGATCATTTATCAAAACAGTATAAATCATCGAGTCTATAAGCTTTTTATTCTATGATTAGAACAATAATGAAAATAATGAAGAATGTTGACCTTAGTAAATACGTGCATTTAATCGCGTTTTTGAGAAGAAAATCTGATGATATCGTGCTAAAAAATCACAAATTTTCAATCAACTAGATATTAGCAAAATTTACAAAAAGCAAATGATGATAAATTTTTGTTACTGTACCCTTTTTATGCATAAATTATTTTTACTAAGTATAATGTTAATTCAAGGTAGCTTTAATTATTGGAGTTGGTGGAGCTTGTGTGAGCTTGTAGGATTCAAAAGCTTAGCAACTTGCTTTTGGAAGATGTCAAAGATCAGGGACAATGCTTCCATGTTCTAATACCAAACACTAAAACAAAAATATCCAGAGACTTTTTTATTACGTCAGGCGGAATTGATGGAGTCCACATGTTAGAATTAATCCGAAAATATGCTGCACTTCGCTCTAATAATGCCAGTAGTGGACGTTTTTTTTAGGATACAGAAACCAGAGGTGTATAAAGTTATCTGTTGGTATAAACACATTTGCTGCTTTCCCCAAGAATATTTCTACTTTTCTTCATTTACCTAATCTAGCAGGATTTACGGGACATTGTTATAGGCGCTCATCTACTTCGTTGCTTGCTAATTCGGAAGCTGATCTTTTAATAGTAAAGCGTCTTGAGGGCTGGCGCTCGAATACAGTGGCGGAGGAGTATATAGACACGGCAGAAAAAAATAAAAAACAAATTGCGTTAAAAATTCTGAGTGACAAAAATACTATAACAGTTAGAGCTACTGCATCGACAGCTGTTATTGAAAAACATGTATCAGAAATGGCTTGCCCTACTATAAATAGGTCTGAAAATTGTGTTTCTAATATTTATAACAATAGCATGTAATTAAGATTGAGTTTGAAATTAAAACTAAATATTTTAAGGTGTGGATTTTTATTTTATTATTTTACTAGTGAAGTAATATGTCACTTTACTTCACTCAAATATTCAATATAATATGCAGTTATCAAAGCACTCATAGATAAATAAATAATCGTTTTCCAAGAATCTAGATTCTGTAGTTCCAGACACCACGGATTGCTCTGCTAGTTTCAAATTCAAATAAAAAACAAAATATTTTATTTTTGTTTATTAATTATCTGTATACTACAGATTATATATCATAGTTTACACTTATTTGATTATTATTATTATACAAAAAGCACATACAACACTGTTATGTTAGAAAAAAAATTCGGCTTTTATTATTTTAAATCAATTCAAGCTTTATCTAAATAAATTAAAGATAGACAGGATTTGATTTTGAGAAATTAAGCACTTGTTCAATTCGTACGCTGATTCCTCGATTGTTGAGTACTTCACATCACATTTTTCTAAGAGTAGTAAAACTTTCAGTAATTGATTTGCTTCGGACATCATATCCGATGCCTCTTGAACAATCCTGGTTTTGTCTTTTTCTAGATCTTCAAAAGGAGAACCTAATTTTCGTATCATGCAAAAAAAGTGAGGTTTGAGTTTAGGATTACTGACTACATCTTCAAGATATTTTTCTGGGTTTGTAGTTTCCGGAAATACTCCTGTTTCATTTTGGCATTCCTGAAAAGCTTTTTCACTTTCTTTCAGTGGTGCTTTTGTTGCTCTACTCTAGAATTTTTACTTATTGTTAAATAACGAAAAGTAATTAGAAAAACGACTTACCCGAAATACGAATAGAACGAAGAAAAGAATGACGAAGACTTTCATTTTTTTGGAACCGAAGAAAAATAATAGAGTGGTAAATGAAAACCTCTAATAGGCGTATATATTTGGTTTATCGTATCGATCATCGTAATAATTTTATTTCTGGTAAAGAAATATAAAAAATGTAATAAATATTTCTGTTTTACGGTTTAATGCCATATAAAAGAAAATAATAAACGAGTACCTACCTATACACAATTTTTTATATCCTTTCCAACATTCCAAGATAAATATTTAATATGTATCATAAAAAAAGAAGGTAATTCTAAACGAAACTAAATATATACGTAAATACAACCTCTGTTCCAAATTATGGAACAAATTTATCACCTACCCGCAACCAGAGACGCGGCGCCCGATCACACAGGTTATCATTCAATAGAGAAACAAATTGTAATCTATGTTTGCAAGACATGAATAATAAAAAAATGAAATATAGAACATAAAAATTGTTATTTTATTTTGGAACCATAATCTACTTTTTGCGCCCATAACTCAGGGCATAATATATATTTTTATAGCACTAATTTTTTTAAAGTTGCTACGCAACAATAACAAATAAATAACTGTACATTGTTACCACCATCGTAATCCGATTTTTATTTAATTAGGTTTTCACAAATTCTCTGTGTTGCCTGAATTAACAAACGTCATCAAATCGGTAATTTTAAAAACTTGAACAGAATTCCGCAACATTCCATCTCTAAAAGTCGCCTTCTTTGCTAACTTTCATGCAAGGTCACCCCTCGACCGGATGTTTTCATCCCTCAAGTTCTATCAAAAACCGCAATTAATTAACCAATTAACTCATCTCACGCATTTCTCGATAATTAGAACCGCGACATGCTAAATTTCGCTCTCATTTCGTCAGGTAGGCTTCTCGCGACCTACCTCGCATCACGCAGCCCTCTCGCATGTTGCGGACTAATTATTAAACCGTTGTGTTAATTAAGCTTCTTTCGTTCATATCTCATGAACGGGTTGTCGTAAAATTATGATTCAAACGCTGTTCAACTCCTTTTTCAATTCCGCTCCTCCCACGCTTTATCTCATTCTCGCGATTCAATTATCTCGCGATCTTGATTCGCGCAGACAAACCATCGGAACCCCTCGATCTTTGCCGAACCTTTCAAAGGTGGCAAAATTCTCGCTTTAGCCACCGTTTCGGCTCTTCGGCAGTCAGTCGTGAGTCATCAGTCGATTGCAAGTTCATGTAGCTTGTTTTCATCCGTGCTTCTTTCACTCTCTCACCTCGCTTTCTTTCTCTCTCTGCTCGTTCGCGCGCGCCTCCTTGCAGAGTAACAGCGCGTTACTCACTCGCATCACAACGCCATCTCTTTCTCAACCCATTCAACCCTTTTGTAACTCACTCGCCTGACAGTGCCGTTTTAAATTAAACTTGTGTTTTTTTTTACGTTTGAAACAATTTAATTATGTTCCTTTAATTAAATTTAATTTTCCTTTCCTAAATTTTTAATTAAATTTAATTTCCTTTCTATTCATTATTCACCACATCCCCAATTCACACTCAAACAAAATTGCACCGATAGCCGGACCGGTGACAACATTCATCTAGCTATCAAATAAATGTCTTCAATTTTGTAAACGTCACTTTTAACATTAAATAATAATTATCATGGAAAATCATCATTTATTTCAAAAACTGTTAAACACTACAAACGCAGGGAGCCCGACACAACATTTTCTTGAATTTTGGGCTCTTACCTGTTGTAACATTTCTCTAGAATATACGTTTTTTCCAGTTTCCATTTTGGTAAATCGCAAAACAGAAAATAACAACATACCGTATCCTGGCAACGACAAAATAGTCAACTGGTTAATCTAGATTTTTTTTACAATTTTAAAAAAATACCGGAATTTTGAATATTTTTTGGATTTAAAAAATTAAAACAATCCAAAATAAAATGAGACGTTGTATGTACCATGAGCTTAATCGTCACTAATGGCCCTCTGGAAATTAAAAACCCTCATACGTTGGGCTTTAAACATTCCCTCGTGCCATAATCCCCTTGATTACGCCCTTAATACATAAATAACTATTATGCTTGCGAGACATGGATAATAAAAAAATTGAAATATAAAAAATAAAAATTGTATTTGTTATTTGACGAGTTTACTTTTGAGAATTATGCAACAAAGGTTTATACTTACTTTTATTTTCTGATCGAAACGCGATCCCTTCAATGCTTAATTTTAAAATTCAAAATTTTGGTACAAGTAAAATTACAATAAGAGAAAAAAGGTTTGAGTAAATAGCTCCAGAAAATACTAAAAAGATTTCGCTGCGATTTAGGTATAAGTATGTATATAAAAATATAGGTAAACAATAATTCATATTTGATATATAAAGCCGCATAGTTGTAGTTATTAGATATAATCTAGCGTTACAAATAAATAAGGGTAGATACTATAAAATTTTTAAACAAAAATATGATTTGGTAACTCATGCAGCTTTGACGACGTAAACCCGTCCTGATTTCCAATGCTTGTCTACGTGGCATGTGTAATTGACAGGAATAACGTGACGGGGGTGAGTAAAAATCCTTTAAGATTTCATTTATAAGTACTAATTAATTCAAAAAAAAAAAAAATTAATAATATAAAACCCAATTTTACGTTATTCAGTATTTCATTCGTTGTGCTTTAAATTTCTAAATTACAATAATTCAGGACACAAGCACGTTTTTGTTATTAATAATGAGTTCTGTAAGTTCTGTAAGTAGAATTGAGTGGTTTTCTAACAAATTAACAAGAACTAAATAATTGTATATAAAAAAAATAAAAACTGAAATATACAGGGTGTTATGGAAATGAGTGCAAATATTTTAACCTGAAATACAGCACCACATTATTTAATAAAAATCTGTAAAAAAATTTTTGTCTTATCTCAACTGATAACAAAATTATAAACTAAAAATTAATTATTACAAAACGTGTAACATTTTTTTTTAACATAGTGCAATCATAGGTTTTTCAGGTCAAAATAAAGCGATTTAACACAATTTACCTCTATACTAAGTTGCACCGTTTAGGAGCTAGAGAACGCCAAAGTTAAAGATGAAAAGTCAGTTTTATACTTTAAACGTAAATATCTCGAAAACGATACGTTTTAGCAAAGTATTGCATTCTTGCAGTTTTATGTAGAATCTACTGGCATATTCATTTTTGCTACAAAAATTGGAAATTAATAAGAAGAAAATTGGTTAATTACCCAAAATGTGAAAAAAAAGTGCCGTAACTTGAAATTGAGATGTGCAGCAAAATTTTGCTAGTAGAAATAAAAAGAGTACAGTCAACTTCATTTGTGTACCAAATTTGGTATTAATCGGTTAAGCGGTTTTCCAGATATAACAAAAAGATGTTTTTTTATACCCAACTTTGACGGCCTGTAATTTTGTTGTTAGTTGAGATAGGACAAAATTTTTTTTACAGATTTTTATTATTTGTGGTGCTGTATTTCAGGTTAAAATATTTGCACTCATTTCCATAACACCCTGTATAGCGTTATTAATAAGTAGTTAATAGTTTTCTCCTCTGGTTTTTCAAAAGGAGAACCTAATTTTCGTACCATGAATATAAAGTAGGGTTTGGTTTAAATCTTTGACTACTTCCTTAAGAAGTAATATTCCTGTTTCACTTTCGTACATTCCTTAAAAGTTCTTTTGTCTTCGTCTGATTAATTCACTTATTGCCATAATCTAGAAATTCCACTGAAATATCAAAAAGCAATAAAGATAAGCGACTTACCTGAATCATAATGAAGAGGAATAACACAAAAACTTTCATTTTTTTTGTAACCGAAAATTATAATAAATTAGTGAGTGTGAACCTCTAATGGCCTTATATATTTGGTTTATCGTAACGATCGATATAATAATTTTATTCATTATTGTTCCTTCTGGTTAAAAACATATAATAAAAAATGTAACAAATATTTTTATTTTACGATTTAATGTTAAAAAGAAACTGCTTATAGTATTATGTACATACATAATTTTTTATATCTTTTCAAGCGTTTCAAGAAAAATGTTCAATGCAGATTATAAAAAAGCATATGATCATGTCATCGTTTCGCTTGAATAAGGATTAAAATAAAAATAATAAAATTTGAAAATAAAGATTAAAGCGGCGTATCACTATGTAACCAATATTACGCGCTGTGTCGATAGTGTATAATGTATTATTGGTTGCAAACAATTTTGTTCACTGCTAACGATTTCAGAAAAACAAATATTGACATACTACGGCGTAACAGCGAATAATTGATTTCTTCTATATACGAATATAGTATAATTTAATAAATAAAAAACTCGATATTCACACAGTATTAACTATGATCGCCGATTCGTCGATTAAATAACGCCGCTTTCGATGAACCGCTCACTTTTCGTTCGCTGCGGATTCTATACTAACTCCCACAGCTAACTCCGTCAGAGCCTTTGCGCCGCTTATACAGGATATCTATAAATGATTGTCCCATCAAAGTTGGCGTTGAATAATTCGTAAAATGTGTCGCCTTGCTTGTATAAAACCAATACTATCCAACTAAATTTTGATTGGCCAGCACAAAAAAAATTTAGTTGGATAGTATTGGTTTTATACAAGCAAGGCGGCACATTTTACGAATTATTCAATGCCAACTTTGATGGGACAATCATTTATAGATACCCTGTATAAAAAATTGCTATTTCAGAAAAAACGTAACGTATATCTAAGCATTAAAGTTGCTTTTTATCCATACTTATGTAAAAAAAAATTAAAACTTTCGAGTGTTGTTATACAAATAACAGTTTAAGAAAACTTGTGGTGCAAATAAATGTCACTTTATTTTTGTTTCTAAGACAACGCAATACATTTATTAGAGAAAATTAGATTTAGTAGGGTGTTATTAATTGCACCACATTGGTTAAAAAAAAATGAATAAAAAACTTAAAATATAAGAATCATCATATAGGTGTTCAGTCGATGATCCGTGTTCAGTACGTATATGACTGATTGGGGTATTCCAGGAAATTTAAAAAAGTTCTAATTCTAAAACTTTGCAACCTTTTCCAGTTTATGGTATGATAAAAAAAAATTAGACGACAAATACAGAAAAAATAAATTTATTTTTATAATAAAAAACAAAAGCATATATATTTTCTTGTATAACTTGGTAATAAAGAAAATTTCTCTTAATTTAACATTAAACATACTTTGACTAGTAGAAGCATAACATCCACACTTGGATTTAGCAAAGCTGTGATTAAATTTCATTTAAAACAAATCACCTTTACAGCTGATAAACAATTATTTGGCACCATGATAACAATTCTGGTGAATTTGCCACTAACCCACCAAATCCAAGTGTTAAAAGTCTAATAACATAAAACAAATTTTCTTGATACTGTACAAATACTATTAAGTGAAAAATCACATTAGCAAAATACTTAAACATAGGCGCAAAATGTCCCATAATAAAAACCAACTGTTTTTTTTTTGTAAAATATAACGTGTGCTAAAAATTACCTAACAGAACATTTTTCAAAATTAACCCTTCTAGGGTCAAAGATTTATAGTATCGAGATCCTGTATAGGTGCCCTTAGACTACTATTACTTTCCTGCGACTGTGACGTCGGCTTACTCACACTAACTGTATTTCCCCCACTCCCCAATTTGCCAATTATATTCGGTATATTAAAATCGGCATTAGGTAATTTCTTCATAATTTTCCCTGACGTAATCAGCCTACCGAAGCCTTCTTGATGTGCAAAAGCATACCCTGACCTTATAGACCTTCGTGCACGTCTAGCTGAAGGTGTTCTCAGCACATCTTGACTATGTCGTGACCTGACCTGAGCTAGACGCTGCTTCAAACGCACTCTATCAGACAAAGTCGGCGACACATCAACAAAATAAAATCGCCAAGCTAAGACCGGCATTATTGAAATTGTAACACAAAGTACAGTAGTAAACCAGAATTTCACTTCGGACATTGCTTTGGTTAAAGAACCGACATACGGACCACCAATCACATAATTGTAAAAATAATCAGCGATGAAATAAAATGTAAGAGAACCCCAAATCATGATGTGGTTAAAAACTGTCCAGTAGAAAGTGTCTAAGGCGATTTGGGCTGTGTTTACAATCACGAGAATAGCGGCTGCAACACTACAGAATAACATGTAGTCGGAGAGGCCTTGACCGTTAGGACTGACAGCATCGTAGTATGTACCTGTTAAAAAAAGTCAGTATAACTAGGTTAATTGTAAAAATAATTTTATGTGTCCTATAAGCAAGTGTTAGTGCAACAGTTTGTTTCTAAATAGGAGTAAAGCCAAAACAGTTAAAAGCTCTGTTTAAGGGAGCTATGTGCCTTCTACCCTTATAAAAGCAATAATGTATACTAACATAAAATAAAAAACAGCTAAAAATACAACTAAATACTGAGTCTTTAAAATCATTAAATAATAAATAGAATATAGTGGAGTGGTTTTTGCTTTTAAAGATAGCGAACTTACCAAACGGTATGAAAAACAGTACGATTGAAACGAAACAACCCTGAATGGCACTCCGAAAAAATTCTTTTTTGTTGAAAAAGAGGTTTAAGTGACCAGGTCTGTACAGTTTCGGATAAAGTATAGAGTTTTTATCGTTGACATCTTGGTCGAAAATGCCGACGGCAAGGACGGGTAACGACGTGTAGAATAAGTTATATACTGATATATACATAGGATCAAAAACAGTCTGAAAATAAAAATAAAATAAAAATTAATAAAAGTACAGAAAAAAATAACATTTTTGGGTAAGGTGTTTTATTATGCAACTGTAAAACAATTTTTTTGAATGTTTTCACAAATCGTTCCTGAAAGAATTTGCATAGTTTCTGCCAAACAGGTGTAATTATTAAAATTTATTATTTTCTTTAATGGAAATTGTAACCATCACTTTATGTACGACTTCACCTTAAAGATTAATTTTAGATTTTGTTTTTCTTTGTTAAGAGAAGTCATACTTTTTGTGCCGAATCTGTGGCAGTTTTTGGCTGAAAAACCACAATAAAAAACAAAAATAACAAATGTTTACGAATAAATGTCATAACAATTGTTTGTTAGCCACCTTATTCTTCTTTTTTCTGTTAATGCAGCTATGAAAAAAATTGAATTTTATACACAACGATAAAATTGCGTTATCGACTCACAGAATTATCCTCCCCCATTTGGTTTGTCAGAAAAATTAAATTTTATAATCTTGTAAAAAAAAATAATTATTTTATACGGCTACAGTATTAGTTGTGGTCTAGGGTTAGCCAAAAATATAAAACAATAAATTTCATATCTTAATATCTTACAGGTGTTTTTAACAATAAACGCTTGAACAAGTAACTTTATTCCTGTAATTGCCCTTCTGCTAGTGGTATAGAAAACTATTTTTTTTGTCAACCACCTGAGCCAAAGTATGCTTAAATTATTATTTCAAATAGCACCCTCTTTTAATAGTTTTTCTTTATAAAAAAAAGTTTATGCAACCCCTTCTAACTGCTGTTAGATCAAAAAATTGCTGAAAAAAACCAAATTCTATTAGCAAGAGAAAGAATACTAAACAATTTTTGTAATAAATAATAACAGTTGCAATTTTTTTATGTACTTTACATTAAAAAAGTGACGTCTCAAAAGTGGTTGACGTTTCATTTTGACAAGTATATAGATAAATTAGTAAAGACATTCAAAGCAATTGTTTGACACAACTATAGTAATCCAAATGTAGTGTATTAGACGTTTGAATATGTTTGAAACACAGAAAAAATCATTTCAAACTATCTTACCTGAGCGCTAAATCCGCAGAAAAACGCATACCAGAAGTGGCACAAAGTGAAAGCAAAATTTTTGTTAAAGAAATAACGAAGAAAGCTGCACATTCGATAATATGACCATCGTCCATGTACCAAAAGTAGTCGTTCAAGAAAACGAAATTGGGCTATTGAATAATCCGAGGCTAAAACAGCTTGCATTCCTTCTTGACCAGAAATACCAACACCGATATGGGCAGCTATAAAAAACAAATCATAACAAATAAACTTTTCGCATAATAAAATTCAGGGAGTCAAGAAAGATCTGTTCACTCTTTCTTTTATAATTTGTTTGACAACTCAGTAATTCAACATAACTTTCTGATTGAAATTGAAAGAGTTATCCATATAAGACAAAACTCGTCTGTCAATTGTAGTAAGCCATGGTTTTTATACTAACAAAAGTGCGAGATTTAGTTACCTCTGATCATTGAAACATCATTGGCCCCATCCCCAATAGCCAAAGTGACAGCATGTCGATTCTTCTTTATCAATTCAACAACCAAAGCCTTCTGTAATGGCGTAACACGACAACAAATCACAGATTTGCATTGCATAACCACATCGAGGAAAAGACGTTCGAGTTGAGGATGTAAACAGTGAACCAATGAATGACCATTGATTATTATAGCAAAACCGGCATTTGTTTCTTCAACGGTAGCGTCCTCTATAGAACCTCCGTGATATTCCAATTCGGTACTAAAAACATAAAATAAAATTTTAACACCTGAAATTCAAGCCAAAAATCACTTCTTCGTCATTTCACTTGAGAACAGAAAAAAAAAGAAAAGAAAAAAACAAGCGAGAGTGACAAAAATATGACGAGAAAAGATTTTTGACGTGTGAAAAACACCGACAGCAATCTTTCTTTCGTTTTGACGGAAATTAGCGAGAAAAGGGCATGCGATGGTGATAAAATGTCAAACATGAGAGCTAAGATGAGAGAGAAGTGCCACAAATTAAAAATAAACAACGGACTGCCTCTCGTCACGTGACAGTTTTTAGCTCTATTTAAATTAAGACACTTTTTGTGCCTTATTAATAAGCCAAAATAGTGCAAAAATGTTTTGGTTTTGATATATTTTTTTGTGACCCACCCTGTGAGAATGAAAAAGAAAAATTGCTGTTAGTTTGATGAATTTCTGTTTTCTACGTTGTCAAATTTCGACAAACTAAGGTTAGAAATTAAGTGCTACCATTTTTGTATTTGATGCACTTACATTTTGATTTTTGTTAAGCACACGCTATATTAGAGAGCAGGTAGATTAATAATACAACACGAAACTAACAAGAAAACTAAATTTTTACGTCACCCCATCTAATCTATACATTTTGTTGTTTTTTTGTTTGTCTAAGTTAGTTGAACCAATCGCCGATAGGATGCTAATAAAAATATAAAAAATAGGAGTTAGAAAAGAAGACACAACAAAAAATAATAATGTAGTTATAAAGAACCTGACGTTTTTCGTTTTTGTCTACCTTGCTCTCGTATTCTCACATGTTTCAATGTCATCATCCCACCTGAATGTGACGACACTGACGGCAGGTGGCGCTGTTTGTTGTTGTTGAGGTGGTGTTGATGTACCCGTTGAATGTTCAGTTGTATCCATACGACCATTCGACGTACCTAATTGAATATCGGCCGGACTTTGAGGCTGGAATGTATTCACAATCTTTATATTTTCTTTAAATTTTAATAATTGCTGATGAACTTCATCATAAGTTGACGCATCCACAATAAAAACATCAACTAAGTCATCAGTTAACAACTGACACGAGTATCCTATATTAATTGCAGTTTCTGTAAATTAAAAAAAAGGTTTTTAAGGTTACATATTTATTGATGATAAATGATATTAACCTTGTTTGTCACCGGTTAATACCCAGATTTTAATACCAGCCAATATTAAGTTGGCAATTGTTTGTGGAACACCATCTTGGAGTTTATCTTCAATTGCTGTTACTCCAATAAGGACCATATCACGTTCGATTTCTTCATAAATGGCATCCAAACGTTCATCTCGATCATCCAAAGAAATGGCGGCTTCTTGATGACGTTGTTTCCAATTATTGAAAAATTCTTCGTCTAAATCGCGAGAGGCCAAACATAAAGTTCGAAGGCCTTCACCAGCGAATTTCTGTTAAAAATAAATTCAGTTATAAAATATGTCACAAACACAAAAATAATGGAGAGAATCAACTTTTATGTTTAAAACATGGCTTCAGTATTACACACCCAGATCTGTAAAAAAATATATGTTTTTTGTTTTGTAAATTAGACACTCTTATGGGTTACCTTCCTGCTTTTTTATCAGCTTTTATTTTTTAATAAAAAAGCTATGTAGTTACCGTGAAATAAAAAGCGACTTCAAAGTTTATTTTATCAAAAATTATAACAAAAGATAACAAAAAGCAGAATAGTAAGCTATAAGAAAAAGTGTCTAATTTACAATTCCAAAAACAGAATTTTTTTGGTAAATAAATAACAGATTTAGGTGTGTAATACTGAAGCCTTGTTTTCAACAAAAAAAATATTTGTCAGATTGATATTTTAAACAATTTTTTAAAATTATTTTTCTATGGACACTACTAGATCAAACCGTCTACTTTATGGAGTACCTATTCAATGCTAAGAACCATGATATATCTTAACAAGAATGTAGATATCAAAAAATTTACGAACTTGATTGCATTTCTAATAAGAAATGCCAGGTAGGCAGAGTACAGCTAGGGTACAGAGTTTAACAAAAAATCGTTAAACGGTGAGACTATTTAGTCATAAATAAAGTAAATTTTGTTGTTATCAATTTTACTTACATTTAAATGCTCTTGTGTCCTATGTTTAATATCATCGCTGCCCTCTTGCAACCTCTCATAGATGACATTATCTGCTCCTTTACAATACAGCCTTAACACTCCATCCCTCCTCAAAATCACAGACATTCGTTTTCTAACATTATTAAAATCCAAAATACACAATAATTCATACACTTCTTTCTGTCCCATCACTTCAATTGTAATACTATTCGGCGACCGTTCTTTAAAAACGAACCCGAAATTTCTAGCTGCCGATACTAGTGCCGCCTCATCAGGTGACTGTGCTTGATATTCTAATTTTCCATCTTTATTCTCAGACATAACCGTATGACACAGTGCTAATAACCGAAAAAAATTAAAAACATTAGGATCACGTTTTTTCACTGCATCTAGCAAAGTTTTATCAAAGAAACGAAATTCCGGTTCATAATTCGGATTAAATGAAAAATCCAACGATTCAGTTTCATCAGTCACTTCAATAACTTCTCCCGTACGTGAATCGATGACATCACCATATGACCGACCAACAATCGAACACTTATTAAATGTCATGATGTTTTGTGTTAATGTACCAGTTTTATCCGAAAAAATGTACTCAATTTGACCGAGTTCTTCATTTAATGTTGTTGTACGTGCTTTAGCATGTGTTTTATCAAAGTACATCTGTTCATCCCAATTTATTAAAAAACTTTGAACGAAACGTATCACTTCAACTGAAACGTACAGTGAAATTGGTACTACTGTATTTAATACAATAGCATATGAGAAAAACACCAGTAGTGCTATTATGGTGGCGCCACCTAACGGCTCCGAAGGCACTAACGTGTCCCACGGCAGGAAGTCTTTGAAATATTGGCCGACCAAGGACTCCCATATACCACATGCCACCATACAGAAAAGGCACATGGACAATAAAAAAAATACTATCTGAAAACAAATAAAACACAATCAAAATCAACTCGGTTTTCAAGTATTAAAAAAATCTAAGCAAGTTGTGATCTAACAATTGCACTCACATCCTGCTTCAACTCTTACTTGCTGTTACAGACTTGTTCATTAAAAAACAGCCAATATAAAAGAAAAACAATTTTACTTACTCCTATAATTAAGAAGTTAAGTAGTCTATCTATACTAGTGCGTTTGAACTTGCTTTTGCCACTGTTCTGCATTAATTTGGTATCTTTTCCAGCGAAAATAACAACGCCGTAACACCATTGTGTATTTCTTAAAACGCATCCTCTTAATATAATTTTATCATTATCTAATGAGAACGTTTTATTTTTCCATGTGAGAGCACCTTCGAACTTATTTAAGAGATTATTGGGTGTTTCGCATACAATTTCGCCATCGAATTCACCCAATAAAACATCGTCTTGACCCATAACGGCTGTTTCCACCAGACACTGCCGACATTTTAAGTTCGTCTCACTGTATAAACACAAAAAAAAAACATTAAAAAAAAAAAGAGGGAGAAAAACAAAAGATAATTTACCCGTCCAATTCAGATGTTTCGATGTAACATAAACCGTTGGGTTCACTTGAAGTTAATAAAAGAACATCGGCGGCGACGAACTGATTATTGTCCATGCGTATGATATCTCCGACTTGCACTGCCGACCATCGCTCTTGGACGAGTTTGCCACGACGAACAAGTTGGGATTTTCGGTTATTGACTTGACGGTCAGAAATGTGACGTTGCTTAAATAAAAACAAAGAAAAAACTTAAAATAATATATTTTTTGAGCCAGTCAAAGTTTTAATGATAAAAAAAAATTTGCTACAAGAATACACAGACTGTTTTAGGAAAATTATCTTCAAGTATACAGACTAACGTAATAAATCATCTTTAAATCTGTGGTGAAATATAAATTACTTGACCTCAACAATTTAGTTACTGATAAAGTAACCGACATAAATTATATAGAGATCATAAATATTACCAACCGAAACTATGACACAGGTTCTTAAAAAAAATTTAATATTCCTGTATTTAAATCAATTCTTATAAAAAACGTATTTAAAACTTGAACCTTATCCCCACAGCAGATTGAAGCTTATTTTACGTAGTTTTGCCACTAAACGGTCGAATCAGCTAATTAAATACACGCTAATTTACTGTTTACCCACAAAAGAAAAGATGTGTCCCTCTTACTTCAGTAGTATCGTCACTCTCGTATTTGCATCTTGCAATCATCTTAAAACATGTCGATTTATGGGTACTTTATTAGTTTATTTGTTACACACTCACACTAGAATGTTTCCTACTTTTTAATAAATTTTTTATTTTATATTTTTAGGATAATCTTTGTCTGACCTTTGTCTTTGGATTATTTATTATATTATTTACAATAATAGCACTTTAGATTTAAATTGTAAATTATTAATTGCCTACAGAAAATCCAAAAATCAGTAGCTCCATCTTACACATTTAACTTGAAGGGATGCTAGGTTTTTGAAAAGTTTGTCAAAAAAACATTGAAGGTCGACATCTGCTCTCCATACTGATTCATTTCTATACTGTGACCGAACTGAATATTATTCTAAAATTATAATTTGATAATAATCAAGAAACAAATTCAGCAGAAGTTGCTTTTATACAAAACTTATTTGCATTAAGATAACCATTTTAATTGTTACAATAATAAATCTTCCCTAATCAAGATTATAAATCATAACAAATGAATAATTCCCTTTTCCTGTTATATTTTTAAGTTTTCAACATAAATATGTAGATAACAAATTAAATTTTATGTATCACCATTTAATTTTTGTTTAAGCGAAAATCACGTTTTTTTAACGACAAAAAATCTAAAAACATTTATTACAATTTTCTCAACAACCTGTGTAAAACTAAAATCCATAAAATATAACTTAAATTATCGGTTAATGATCCCATCTTTTATTTTAGTTTATAAAAAAATTAAAACACCCTAAATATAAAATTTCCCGAAAGTTTAAAATTGTAAACGTAGCATATTGCAATTTATTGTCGCCAAAAATCAATTGTCTGTCTCGTACAATAACGTAACAGTACTCAGATGCGCAACAGTGCACCAGTCATTCAAGAACGAACTGTCATTCTTCTATATCATCAGTTTCTCATTATTTCGGCAAAAATTTCAAGTTACATAAAATTGTATTCCTAACTTAAGAAATAAGACACCCAGAAGTTATTATGCAAATTTTTCTTCTGTAATTGCCACCTTTCACTACCCTTAAGTACCAAAAGATTAAAAATTAAAGGGTTCGTGGCTGGTTGTAACCCAAAAAAGTACTGTCTTCTACTGTCACTGATGGAGTCAGAGATCAGGTGAATGAGCTTTAAACGGTTTTTAGAGAAATTTTTTTTATTACAAAGTACTTACAAAAATAATTTGATATTTATATTTTCTTTTAACTTTAAAAAAAGTAATAATATAGGAAAAACAAAATTTGAAATATGGTTTGTAAGCTCATTCCAAAAATTGTTCATATATCTAAGTTCTTTTTCAATTTTGGCTGGTTCTAGATTATGATAACAGAATTAGAAGAAATTCTTGCCAGAATTATAAAAAAATCATAGATAATTCACTTACTTAATGTAACAGATTAAAAAATATATATACATATTTTAGAAAAATAGTATATTGAATTATTGAAACAAGCAAAAGCAACAAGAACCAGTTTGTACATACAAAAAAATGTCTTATCTTTTATTTTATGTAAATCTTTATTTCGAGATAAACTGACTTCAAATATGAAAAAACTGTGGGAATTTTTATGTTTTCTTTAGTATCTGTGATATTGACTTATCAGTTTATCTCTGCTTTCAGTAATATGCAACTCTTGTTTTGTTAATAAAATCCCAAAGCGTGCAACTTAAGTCTGAATAAGTATATTACACAAAACAATTACGATTTCAAAACAAATAATACACTCTTCTAAAATTTCAGGCGCAATAACACTTTCATTACACATTTTTAAACCACACCCCCACATATTTAAACAAAAATTATATTTTCCTTATTTACTTAAAATTTGGAGGCATAATACAATTTTTTTTATTCATAAAGACCCAAATAATACGAATTTTTTTACACAAATTATTTTTTATTGACCCCCCTCCCCATAAGTCCCAATACTTACAATGTCATCGTAAGCATCTTTAATGGCAGTGAGTCCCAAGACCCCAATGAGAGGTAAAGCTGTTGTAACGGGCGTCAAACTGCTGATGGCAGGTATCAGCTGCAATACAAGAAGGCACAAAAAGTAGAAATTAGCCAGACGTTGAAACTGCTCAAATAAGTTCAAAGGCAGGAACGTCAATAACGAATACTTTGAAGTCTTGATGTAATTGCTCTAAAACATATAAAAAACATTAAACATTTTTTTTATTATTTTCTCCAAACTTACAGCGTAACGAAATTGCGAATTAAACTGTCTGTCGTTAGCATGGATTCTCCTTTGATTATCTGCAAGAAACAAATAATAATTTATAACAATTTCCTACTGACTACACCAATTAGATTTTTTAATTGTTGTCATATTATTTGAAATCACGTCCTGGTGAGATGATGCTTATGACAGTAATTAAATTAATAATGGAGTTTTGTATGTAAATCATACGTCAATTGCAAATTGCTCGCTCGATCAATTTATACCACTTTAGCAAGTTTACAAATTATTATTAGAGATATTTATAGCCAAAATTTACGTCTTCTTATTTTATTATCTTGGTTAATTTTAAAAATAAATAAAGCGTGGGTTTCGTCAATGTTTGAACGATGAAAAGATCGTAACGTAATTGTATACTGTTTTATTTTAAACATTTTATGGACCACAATTAAACTTGATTTGATTAAAAAATCACAAAACAAAACGTGCTGAATTGCCCCAATTTCTCTTATCAAATAATGCAAAAAAAATTGTGACCTTAGCAGCAATTAGATTTTATTATACACCTGATAAGTGATTTTTATGACGAAAAAACTTCTAATAGAACTACAATATTAATAATTGTAGCGCGTCAAAATGATTGATTTGGTATTATTTTAATAACAGTAATATCAGTTTACTATAAAAATATTAGTAAAAATAACAATGCTGGCATAAAAAATATAAAAGAAACAGTTTACAGTATGACTCAAATGTTACATAAATTTGTTAATGCTGACCTAATCAGGCCAAATATTTGTCTAACACAACTCCTAAACAAAAACGTTTTAAAGTGTTCCAGTAATTGACTTTTCAATCAATTCTGATCAGCAATTGTCTCTGGTTTAAATCAAAACCTTGACCTTCATTTCCACACTCACCGCAAGGAATGTACCCCCTTCGTGAATCCTTGGAGGTGTGTGGTGAATCGTGTTTATCTGGTACAGCCGTTTGGTACCTTCGCTGATTTCTCCACACTACCAATTTTCCAAAAACACTCAAAATCGATTGACGCCACCCCAAAGGTCTTCGTTCACCACTCAACACGCTACTTTTCGACCTATTCAGGTCATTATCATTTGTCTCTACATTAAGTACCGCTTTACCTTTCTGTTTACACTTTTTTCGTGTATGTTTTGAATGTTTCTTATTCGATGGTTGTTCACCATCGTCGTACACTTCGAAAACCTCCAGTTCGTAATCCATAACTTGAGTTGTTTCATTTAGGGGGGCACACACTACTTTTTTAGAAGTGTACACATTTTTTATTTTAACACTAAGGGGGCTTCAAAGCGATACATTTACCGGCTTTTTGAGGGCTCTCCACTGATGGACGATGACGAATGTACGAGATTCATCACTGGGAATATTTTTTCACAAGGTTTTGACAGGTGAATAAAAATGTCAGCCGACCGGTAATACAGGACGCTACTATTACGATAAACGTCAAACCACTGGCGACATCTAGCAGGGATTCAAATTTTATGGATTTTCGCTCATTTTTGCGCTATTTAAATTAAGTGGTGTTATTTATTATCTTTAAATTAGTGAAAACATGTCAAATATAACGACATTAATTAATTATTATTACAATTTTGCATAAAAACTGCCCTCTAGGAAAAATACCGGTTGAGTGTTATGATCACTAAATTCGATTTAAATTTTGTAAAATTAATACTAAATAATACTCACCTTGTATAAAAAAACACTTCTAACCGATCTTACAGCATTAACAAACATTATTTTAACAATTTATATGATTAAAACAAAAATTTAAACTTCAGTCAACTGACAGCTGTCAAAAATGTCAATAGTGAAGTTGCCTACTAGATTAAGAAAAAAATAAATAAATTATCGTGTAATTGTTGGATTTTTTATATAAATTCTGAATAAAATCTTCTTTAAAATTGATAAAAGTAGCTCCTGTAATTTTTCAATAAAAAATTAAAATTTTTCGGAAGACAAATGAAGTTGTCAGGATAGCTGACTCTAAGTTGTTTAAACATTTAGTTCAAACCTTTTACCGCTCGTAGCGCTACAGTCACAAGTAGTAACCTGGCGCCAATTTTGAATTTATTTTAATGTTTCAATTAAATTATTCAAACTTAACGATTTAAACCGGAAAATCCACTCAATCTTCCCAATAAAGCCTTTTATGGTAAATTGTATAATAGCTTAAAAATAAAATAAATTATAGTTTATTGTGATAGCCGATAGTTTTTCACTTATACTCTTTACCTATTTGTTGATTACACAATAGCTTAAAAACAAAATACAATAAAATTTGATTTATTGTGACAGCTGACAGTTTTTCACTTACACTCCTTGTATATTAGTCGATTACACAATAGTTAAAAAATAATTAAATTATTTATTGTATCACAGCTAACATTGTCAAATGTGTGTCGTGTACAAAAAAGTGTCTGGTGTGATTGGTTAGCTTTTTCTAACTATTCGACTCATTAAAGTAATTCACCAAGAAGTTTCAACAATTTAAAACAATAATAATGCATAAAAAGTAAATGCTAGATAAAATATTAATTCTAAAAAATTGTACGCCGTGATCAATAAAAAAAATACTGATTAGGTTGGTAAGACAAAATTTATATTTTCACATTCCGTAGAATTTGATAGAGTCCCAGTTGATAAATTGTTCGGTTGGCAGTGCTAATTCACTGTCAAATTAATTTAATAATTTATTCCTTTTTTTAAAAAGAGAATAAGAGAGCAGCCAAAAATTTTTTTAATAACAATTTTAATTTGTTTAATTCACGATTGTTTAAAAATTTTATAACTTGACTTGTAGATTATTGAAGAAAGGTAGAACCCAAAACCGGTATTGCGTAATAACAATAAATAATTAAAGCTTGATGAAGCATTTCTACATTAAACCCAATAAAATATAAACAAATTTAATTAATGTGAAACGTTTTGTTAAATTTAATATCTATAAATAATAAGCTCTTATTTAACACCCAATTAAAAAAAAACTATAAAAATTTACAAAAAATTCTCACTAATTTTTAAAGGTAGATGGTAGCAGTTATTTTTCTATATTTATGCATTCTCTTAAATGTATGCCACAATAGAAAGAATATGCAACGCGAGCCAAAACAATATCTGACTCAAAATTGAGGAAGACAGCAAAAATAGAGTAAATCGAAGAAGATAAAAAATTTCTTTTAAAAAAGTTTCAAAACGAATTAAAAAAATACTATTATACAAAGAGGATTAAATTACCTAAAAACCATATTTAAAAAAATACTACAATAAATATTATTATACAATATTATAATACCATATTACAATAAATATTTATAATTTGCACAGTGAAAGAAAAACAAGAAAGAGCTTGAACCACTCAGAGTTATTCTCTCTCTCAACTCATTAATTAATACACTTCTATTAGCTGCAATAATCGCCGTTGACACGTCCGTCATAATCGCTCTCTTTTTTTAAATTCAACTTACACATCAATATTTCATTAGATGTTATGTGATTCCATGATTTAAACAAAAAGTATTTGTTTTATTTGTTCTTCGGAAATAATAACTTCAAAAAACATGTACTTTTCTAGATTATGTTGGATGTTAATAAAAATCTAGAACTTTGTGAGCGCGTTTCGAATTTTTATTTATGCTTCTATGAACACCTTTTCTAAAATTAAACAAAAAATTTTAACAAAAATATAAAGCAAATAAAAAAACAACCAAAAAATTATTTGTTTCTAGGCAATAAAGCATGTGATTTAATGCCATAACTGGTACTTCAAAGCCAAGGTGCAAGGGGCTTTAAATCTGCTTTATTGTCGTACTAAACATACGTAGTTTTTCGCTGAATCTACAAATTTACCTTTTTTTAATTGTTGTTGAACATTAAACGTCAAACTTTGTAAAAGCTGAAAGGTTCTCACCGACACTAAAGTGTATACTTTACTGTCTATGGCCTGTTTTTTATTTTATACTTACTTTTTACTAATACGAGTATTTAGATTAGTAAATACAGAAAATTTGAAATACCCATTTCTAATTGGTTGATTTCAAAATATCGTTTTAAATCGTCGAAACGTTAATTATAAAAAAAAAATATTTAAATACAAAAATAAAAATATATAAAATTATTAATTAATTTAGTAATAATATTTATTCATTATACACGTTCTGGAAATAAATAAAATTTAATTATAAAATAAAATTTAATAAATAAAATAATAAAATTTATTTATAAATATTAAGATGATTCTAAAATTATTAACATTTTTTTTAACCCCCTGAAGTAACAAATAATATATTCGGCCGTTCACAGTATATTTGACCAAATCTTTACACCGAATATCGACAAATATACGGCATTGCAAAATATTTTTAATTTTTTCCATGTTTTAAGTGATTTTACATTATAATTTACCGTCCTTTTTTGATTATAAAAAAATATAGTTACATAAAATTAGGTTGTAGAATTAAAAATTGATAAAAGTTATAGAAATATTTTTTTATAAAGTATATTTTTTAAATACAATTAAAAACAACAAAACCAGCCTAAAACTTTGGCAAGTGTTAAATGTAAAATTTGTTAGCGTTGTTTGTTGTGATTATCTTCACAATCTAAATCTTTGTCAGTTGCAAATTAAAACCAGTCACCAGTTTTTTTTTCGAGTTTCAAGTTATTTTCGTGTAATTTGGGTTTGGGACAAAACAATTCTTAGTTGATAAAAATGAAAATAGTTTAATTGGTGTAATTAAAAAATGCAGGCCGAATACTAATATTCATATTTCGAGATTTGATGAATGTACTAAAATGGCCGTAGATGTTTTTATAGAAAATTGTTTAAAATATTCGAGGTCAAAATTGAAATAATAGTAAACAAGTTTTTTACTTTTGTAGATTATTTTATTTCCCTTAATACGAGTATTATGTCATTAAATAATTGAAAATATTTTAATTATTGGCGACTTTCCAAATAGATTTTTTAAAGAAAAATTACCATTTTCGTAAAATTAATTATTTGATTACCGAAAAATATAAAAAAATGAGAAGCCGTCAAAAATTAAAATATTCACGTTCTGTCACGATAACAAATTCATAAAATCTGTAAATCATCAGCGTAAATTATCTGTAACAATTGACAATTATTATCAAATATAATTAACTAACTAATATTTTTGATAAATTCTAGATAAAATCTTGTTTAAAATAACTGTTGATAAGAGTGTTTCGTAACAGTGCGTGTGATTTTTTAATAAAAAATTCAAAAGTGCGAGATCTATATTACCGACAAGGTCAGGGCCCTATTTACACCACAACAATTAAAATCCCGATTTAATCCAATCAAATTGACACGTCATTGTTTAATTATCGATTTGAGGTTAATCCGATAACTGATTGGCTTAAAGCTTGTCGATTTGTGAATAATTAAAAAAAAAGAATTCACATTATGGAATAAAATAAAAAGATAATAAATAAGTAATGTCATCGTTAAATATAATGTCCTAGTCTTATTGCTAAAGTAATAAAAATCGATCAACATTAAAGAAAGCTTTGGCTTGACACACCCACCTATAAAAGCATCCGTTTAGGGGGTTCCCCCCGGAAGTGTCTTTCTTTATTAAATCTATTGTCATTTCACGGCAAACTCGATACATCAAAATCAATCATAAAAGTCTGTATTACAACACGAAATGTGTGTTTATAGGTTAAGTACTTGCCTAAAGTGTGTGTCCTGCTGCTCCTGAAAGATGCTCTGCTCATCATTTTCTCAAAGGATCAGAGGATAAGGACAGGATTTAATGATATGGTAAATGCAAACATAAGGCCACTTAATTTATGTACATATAAAAATTTTCTTATAGTCAGGTATAGTTAAGGCCACTTATTACTATAAAAAAGTAATAGTACAGTCGAAAAAAGTATATTTTAAAAACTATATTTATACGTATAAATATTGCAGAGGTAGTAAAAAATCAGTGTACTAAAAATTTTTTTTGTTAAGTACTAGGATTAAGTACGGGATTGAGGGATTGCCGGAGTCGGGGGCGGTGTTGGCGGCAACGTGTGAAAAGTAGGCGAGCATCTGGGCCTGCCAATCCACAAAACCCGGCCATGGACCGTTCTGAAACAATAATTACAAATTTCTAAAGATCATTCCATCAAACACAAAACGGAATGTCAATCATATATCTGTCTTCTTTCAGCTTAATGAGATAACAGAGACAGAGTTTATAACGGAAGTCTAGTATGAGTTGTTCCAGTTGAAATCTCATAATCACCAAATTTATTTTTATTCAAATCACATTCAAATAAAGTTTATTTTATTAGAAAAGATATTTCAAATTTACACAATGAAATTTAATCTCGATTAAGTAGTTAATGTCACTTGACTCATAAAATATCGTAATGAAATGTCAATTTTGGCTAATAAAATATCAAAAAAGTTACAGATTACCCTAAAAGCTTTTCTATGATTTGATTCTGTAAGAAATCTGAAACAAAACTCATTTGGGGTGATAATATTCATTCTAGCACCCATAGCTGTAACAGAATACACAGAATTCAAAACTTAATTTTTATATCTAAAATAAATAAAAAATATGCTACATTTCATTGAAGTTGGAACCTTAAACTTAGAAGAAAGTCTAAACAACGAAATGTTTGATCTTTTTACCGATTTAAAACCCTCAATTATTATAACAAAAATTCAAACAGCATGATTTTCCTTTAAAAAAAACTTTAAAAAAATGTTATCTTAATTTTTTAAATTTGGATAAATAAAAAATACTAAACACTAACTAAGTTGTAATTTTATAAATATTCAACGACCATATTTGTTTTCTTTATACACAATCTATAATCTATATTAAATAAAAATAACAACCTGTTAAATTAAGCTGGTAGAAGCAAAATGACATTAAATAATTTTGGTTTTTAGTCGTATGACATTTTCTTTCTATTTAGTCATTTTTTTAATATAATTTTTTCGCCTATCTAAACTAACATAACATTTTAATAAGAATTTAATAAGCGCACTAAACTACCACATTTATTGACTAAGCAATATGTCAACATTTCTATAAATTAAGCAGTAAATCAGACACTTTAAAGCCGTACGGGATTTTTCAGCTGTCATAAAATCTTAAGGTTAAATGTCAAGCAGTATTTTTTTTTAAAAAGGTGAATTGGTCATTCGCAAAAACTATATGTTTTATACGGCAATAAAGCAGATTTAATGCTTTGCATTTGAACAGTCAGTCACAGCATTAAATCACATGCTTTACTGCCTAATCAAACAAATATTAATTACTTTAAATATAGGGTAATTCAAAATTACGTGGCATAATTTTAACCAGAATTACAATAAAATTATAACCTAAAAATTAATTACAATTAACGTGTAGGTAATTCCAAAAAAAAATTTAAAGATAGAACAACAACGGTTTTTCAGGCCAAAATAAAGCAATTGAACACAACTTATACCTCTAAGTTACCTAAAACTTACACCGTTTAGAAGTTAGAGAGCGCCAAAATTCTAGATTAAAACTCATTTTTATACCTTAATACGTAAATATCTCGAAAACGGTGTGATTTAGCAAAATTTTGTATCCTTGTATTTTCATATAATTCATTAGTATATTCATTTTTGCTTAAATTGAACTACTCAACCCATCGGTTAGACCAAAAAAATGTTTTTTCATACTTAACTTTAAAAGACTATAATTTTGTATCAGTTGAGAAATAAAACAAATTTCTTTTTTTTTGTGCAGATTTTCATCATTGGTACTTCAGGTTGTGTCACGTAATTTTAAATCACCCTGTATAAATCAACAACACAGTTGTAGTTTGTAATATTACATTTGTCAGATCAAATGTTAGAACCGTATTTTTTTACGTCTCATTGACTGGACAACTTCATTTAACTTCCTTTGACTATCCTTTCCCCAATAAAGAGGATCCAGACATACCAGCAGCTAATTTATAGTTTCAACAAGATGGTACACCTCCACACTCTCGTACTGTTAGAAATTATTTAGATGATGTTTTGTCCGCTTTTCTGAGAGGGCTACTTAAAATCAAAAGTATTTCCAACAAAATCAAACAATTTAGAGAATTCGAATACAAAAATTACGCTTAATTAGTCAAAAAATGAGAAATAATGTGCTAACGGAGTTGAAAATTAGTTGTATTGTTGCCAAGAAACGGAATAACGTCAATTTGAATATTTAGCCCAGTAATTCTGTTGAAAATTTCGTTTATTTTGGAAAATTTAATAAAACGTTTAAATTGGTTAAATTACTTAAAATTTTCACTTTAGACTCTGTTATTCTCAGAAAAAAAAGTAGTTTCAAGATTCAACACCAAAAGTAGAAGTTGTTAATTAAAAAATAATCGATTACTTCACAGCAAAAAACCGGTTCGAAATTTTTTTTTTTAGAAAAAACTGAAAAATGTGCGCAGTAAAAAAATAAAATCGACCTATCTTGGCGTTTTTCTAAAAAATAATTAACTTAGAAAATACGAATTTTGTTCCAAAGTTTTACGTCACCCTGTGTATTGTTTTTTTTATTTACAAAATTCAGACTACAAGAAAATAATATGTAAATAATTATTATTTTTTGTTATTTTACAGGAAATACCAACACAGCAATTTACATAGAAAAATATAATCTCGATTGAACAACTTAATTGTTGTCCTAATAAATTTTAAAATTTTTCGTAATCTTTTTTTATGTTTCGAAATTTTAAAAAGTTTTTTGGGTAACATAAGAGAGAGATAAGGCTTTAACAACCCTTAATTTGATCCCTACTTTTGTGACCAAAAACAAATTATTAAAAACTTTATCGATAATTCACTACAGTCTCTTTTGATGTAAATGTAAAAGACACTCGTATAAATTGAGTATACGGTCTTAACAAAATAATACATCTATCCGGACGTGTAGTCAGTGACTGCAAATGTATCACTTCAATAACTGAGTGATTAAAATTTTGATCCTGACTCATTGTATTAAGTTTATTAGTCTTAACAACTATTATTTCTAGGTTTTGATAAATAAAATACAAAGATTCCAGTTATTTCATATCATATTTGTTTTCGTGGTGTCAAACATCAAATTTACACGTCGATGTTTCGATTAGTTTCTGATTTTTCGAGATAATTTTATGAAAACTTAGATATACACGTAAAGAAAGGAATAAAATCAATTTCGTCCATACTGTGAGAAGATAAGCACCTGCTGGTTAGTAAATAAATAAACTATAAGAATATTGACGAGACGAAGTAATTATCTTAATATCTGGTCCCTGAATTGAAAAAAAATTACAGGCGTAACATACTGAAATTCTCAGAATCTAACCTCAAAGTCGATTTTTTTTTCATTTAGCGCCATTTTAAATTAAAAATTTACAGCGCCACCTAAAAACGTGTTATAATTTTATGACAAAAACAGTTAATGAATAATCGATAATTTTGTCGTTAGAAACGACCAGACTGTATTGATTGACACAAAAAAATATCAAATCAGAGATGTATGTATTATATGTAAACATTCACGAATTGTTTTTTGAATGAATCAATATAATCATAATTATTGTGCATCAAACACAATTTATGGACATTTCATTACACCAAAGCGCCCTTTAGAAACATTTAGTATGTAATTTGAATAAAAGAAAAAGATTTGCTTCGAGCAATTTAAATTTCTTTTGGTGTAGGGGAATTAATGATAATTTTGTTTTCTTGAAGGCAATTAGGTGCACTGTTTTGCACACGAGGGCAATTACCTGCTGCTGAAAAGGATTGGTCAGGTGGAAAATGATCAATATTATGCTAAAATGTCACTTTTCATAATCGATGTTCTCATGAAATGTCTGAAACAAGGACACGAGTCTAGTTGCGGGCGGTGTAAATTGTATTAGCAATGAAGCTTTGCAAATTAAAATCTAATAACAAACAACTTAATTGATTTTCAAATCTTTTGTATTATATGCAAATTTTAATAATTCATGCCATATAAAACAGTTATTTGCCTAATGTAGATTTTAAATAATAATGTCCAAAAACGACTACAAGATTTTTTTTTAAATGTCGCAAAATATAATTTGCGCAATCAGTAGACTGATTTCAGAAGGATTGTTAGATCAGTTTACAAGAAATAAGACAAAATTGACGCAAATCCTTCTTTTCAGCTTAATTTTGGTCCTATTTCGTTAATAATCTAAGTTTAGACTTGCTCCGAAAAATCCTACTGACTGCACCAATTAATTTTTTTTACAAGATTTTAATTTAATAAAAATAGAATTACAATTCTAATATCATAAACATAAATTAAAAATTAATATCAAATATTTTTTATTGTTTCTAAGACGACAACATTAAAAACCAATGTCTTAGCTTTTTGTGACAAACTTTTCGGTATCTGATTGGCAAGATTTTGTTGTTTGAGTATTTTAAAAAGTCAGGATAAATTTCTGCTTTTAAAAAATGTAATTTAAATAATGTTTGAAGAAAATTTAATACAGTTTTGAAATAGAGCTGCAATAAAAATTTGCATTAATTCTTTGAAGCATATTTACGTGAAACTTATGGAAGGAAGTTAATTTAACGTAACGTAGTGTAACGATACTTGTATTCCACTATTACGTCGTGGAAGTTATAAATATACAGAAACAAAGGAAGTCTTTATTGTTATTGCAATTTTATACTTGCATGAACAATTTTTTTTAGTTTGTAAACATTTAGCTTGCACTTAGTTATCCTTGTGTTAAATTAAATCAGACTTATTAAAAACAATGAGTTATTTATATCAAGTCAAACTGAAATAATTAATTTAAATAAAATAATCTGTTTTCATGATTTATATTTCAGAGGTCACTACGTAAGTTTTCAGCTTAATATACCAAAATTTTTGAACACCTAATAAGTAAATTTACAAGAAACCTTTTTTATTTTTCTCTTTTTTTCTAATACAAAATACAAAAGAAAAAATGAGCAGAATATTTAAGTTTCATCGTTCGTGGAGGTCTAGTCTAGTACTTATTATTAATTATCAAAATCGTATGACAACACGCTGTAAAACCCAGCCAGTAAGCCCAATAAATTTTGAAAATTTTTCTAATTAAATTAGATGTTTACTATTTTTTTTCCATTTTTAGAGTAGTTCAGCTTAGGGAGAGGCATTGTTTTTTCACGAGACGAGCATTCGAAGACGATAGAAGTGTATTTTTGAGTTATTTAATTTACTAAAATGTATTCTTGAGCTTTATGTGTTACTAAATTTACAATTACAATTTTTTCGAAAAAATTGTAGATAACCGCAAAAATTTTAATATTTTAATGCAGCATTGCCGTTACTCAACAATGGCCTGAATAACCTACCCTTTAGCTTCTTCGTCCCACCCACTTTCTTGTGAAATGTTAAAACTGAAGTTTGGTCAGAATAGCCAATTTCAAGTGACACTTCAATGCTGCCAACCCAATCAGTTCTTGTTGATCACGATGTACAACTATCCTATATAAAGCAAACATCATTCCAGCTAATGAAAACAGCTAACCTCAAACCAGTTGTCACGCTGTAAAATGCCTCTTTACATCATTTAACTGTAGATAGCTATTGAACTGTGATAATTAAATGTGACTATAAAATTTTAGCTCAAGAAAAATGTTATTAGTTTCGAGAAATTACTGTCAAAACCAAAAATGTTAAATTTCTAATGTCATTTTGTATCTTTCAAGATATTCGAAGAGTTTCGCAATGAGAAAAATACTAAATATTTGTAAATAAAATGTAAAAAGAATCTCAAAATTTCATTGACATAATAAATACTTTCTACTAAAGTCTACTAAGTCCTTATACACAATGACTGTGTATTTTCAGATCGGCAGATGCATTTGTTCAATTTTTATGCGCTTATTTATTTAAAGTTTTGACTTCATGCAAATCGATAAAACATTTATTTCCAAAAATTAGCACCAAGTAGCTCTGATTAATGCTATCTGTCATTTTTTTATAGTTGTATTCAATTGACATATTGGAAAATTTACTAGATTTATCCGCCAGTTATTTGCCATAAAATTCTAATGGCGTAACAATGTCAAGGACACGGTATTATCTTTCGTAAAATGATAAAATCTCGATTATAAATTACGATAAAAGTTTTTTGCTCAATTAGCATCTTTTCCACCCACACTTTTAATTGACTACAGTTACCTGTACTTTAATACATTCATTAAGTTACAAATTTTAATTGAGATACCAAGATGTGACAACCCAATATTCAATTAATTAAGAACTGAAATTGAAAATTGTGACAGTTTGCAGTGGTTAGAAATTAAAATTAATAATAAAATAGAAACCTCCACCAGAAATCGTACATCAGGCTTCAACTGCCACAAACAGTTTATTGCCTGGAAATAAATTACAGAAAGACAAATACAAGGTTGGCACCATGACTTTACAGACAAATACTCTTTGCCTAATATACTATTTTAGAATGTTAAGAAAACACTATATTATGTGTTTTGACAGTGGGTATTTAGAGCATTACTTGTGATTCATACTGTACGTAAAAAATTTAACTATCTTCATTATCTTCAACTTCCATTAACTTGTAACGATTTTTGGTACTTAAATTATTCATAATTAAAAAGCTATTACTTTTTTACGAATTGTAAATTAACTTATCTTTGATTTTAGTGTTCTAGTTTTAGTTTTAGGCCATTCTGGTTATAAAATACCTCATCACCTAATCAATACATTATAAATTAACCAGGACAATATCTGTCATGCATTATTGTCTACAAGTTAATTAAAAAATTCTAATTTAAATTAAAACACATTGACATAAACATTAATCTTCATAATACAATCAATTACTCATTATTACAGATTTTAAAGAGATTACACAAAATTCTCCAAAGCTTTTACATAAATCAAAAAGCCATTAACACAAAAAAACTAACTCATTTACGTGTCACTTTATGCAGATATTTTACAACCACATAAAGTAAAAATATGTATAGACAAATCCCTTGTGAAATGAAATAATAAAAAATAGATGTAGAAGTTATTTTCCAAGTGCAACTGCAGTAATGACGTGTCTTTATAAAATTTTAATCAAATTATAAAATAGATGGTGGTGAAATAAATATACACAACGAGAGGAAGTACGTCTAACAATATTAACAAAATAAACATTTTTTATCAGAAATAAGTTTGAAATGATGTAATCTAGAACAATCAGGAAAATATTTTCCAAAAAAATTTAATGACACACTCTTATCATTTATCTCAAAATTACCTGACTTGGCATTTTGTGTAATTAATTAGAGAAAAACAGAAAGACATTTAATTACCTCGATGTAATTTTAAAAATCACGTGTCCATATTTTCAAGACACCACACTTTTGGCACTTTTCTAACGAACGCGTATCACACACACTGTAGTATTATTATCGCGCGAGTTTTCGCGCATTTGCTTTTATCGGTATGTATTATCAGTGACGAAGGTTGGCACGTTATACTCCTCACCTATCAGCAGTCACACTGACAATACGAAGGGTTGGTCGCTATCGGTAGACACGCGATGCTCGAAGCATTGATATTGTTTCAAAAGTAGCGCCAGAAATCAATCAGTTTTACTGTGGGTTTGACTCATCATGCTGGGAGGTTTCCCGATAATTATTATTGAGATGACGTTGGAGATGGGGTTTTCCTGGGTTTTCTAGGTCGGTGGTTAGATAGGAAGTGAATTGGTCTAATTTCATAGAATTGTAAGCGGTTGATTTGATAATAAATAGTCATATCATCAGTTTTTCTAAAGTTATCTTATTTGAAGTTCTCTTTACACTTTGATCTTGTAACTTATGATTTTTTTACGATTATATACTAAGCTCAATGAATTAGGAATCACTTAAATGAGTTTCACTGTACAATAACCATCCAGCAAATTTTTATTTGAAACATAAATATAATATATTTAGTCTTATTATACAATAAATAAATAAGCATATCGCATAAAAAATATACAAAAAGAAAAAAAATACAAGAAAAGGTTTGTTTGTGAATTCATAACAAAATTCAGGAAATTAAAAGTATCAATGCTCAAGGTTTGTAATAAACTAAAAATTAATAACGACTAACCGTAGAGACCATCAGTTAGTGGTAGGCATGTAGACAGGACATTGCCTACTAAAAAGACACCTGCACGTCATCGGACTCAGTGAGGACGAAATTTGCAGAGGTTGTGCTGAAGATGAGGAAACTCCTCTTCATATTCTCTGTTACTGCCCTGCATTTGCACACATTAGAGATTTAGACTTGGGCTCCCGATATCTGAAGCCCAGTGCTATCGAGAAGGTTCTTGCAGACAAGGTACTGAGCTTCATCAGAGGCACAGGGCTACTGCAGTATTTCGAGTGGTTGCACACAATGGGCGTAGGAAGTCCTCCTCGTGCTTGTATGACTTCCTGACATCGAGGAAACATACTGATTTATTTAATATCTTATTCATTTTTGCGAGATTTGTTCCCATTTTTCTTTGCCAGTTGCTCAAAATTATAGGCATTTCCCGCTGCCTTAGACGTCTTCCCAGTTCATCCCAAAGATACTCAATGGAGTTTAAGTCTAGGCTGTTGGCAGGCCAGTCCATAACATCAACATTGTGTTCTTCAAAAAGGTTCTAATAATCGTTGGGAAAAACCATCCCTTATTCGTGTAATTACCACCGAAGCTTAAAATTATTCAAATATCTTCTGTGCACCTAACCTGTCCTTTTTCGTTCATAATAATAAAATTTGAAAACAACACTCGTTCAAGTTTAAAGACAAAAATGCAGATGTAGATACATGATATGCAGAAAATATCTAATTTTATTTTAAAAAATTTGAACAAAAACAAATCCCACATAAAAATGCGATTTCCTTTTTTAGTTTTAAAATTCATCTTATTGTTTGTGTTAATTTATAGCACAATAATAAAAATTGAAGTGATCCCTACTTCATTTGGCACAGTATATTTACTTAATAAGTATGCGTCTGCTAAAACAAGTTTTGTAGCACTAGTTCAATTTTGAAAATGAGTCGTGAAGTTCAAATGATCAAAAATGACTTATGAAAAAGGTTTTTTTAATTTACGCCCTCTTCTGTTTTATTTTTTAAGTAAATTTTCTAAAACTAAAGCAGTAAGTTCTACTTTTCAAATGTAAAAATGTTGATAAAAATATTGACAAAATACTTTAAAGAAATTAGCTGAGATATTTACTGAAACGACAATTTCATGCACGTCTTTGCAAGACAATGTGCAAAACTATATAAACTGCTTTATTAGTGCATACCTACTAGTCTGAGTAATTTGATATAGCTTAGAGCCTTTTCACACGATTACAGTCTACTTACAAAATTTAACATAAAACGAGAGAAAGAGAGTAAACTTTTCCAATTAGAAATAAGAATAATAACTTAAATTTTAAATCTTACGAATAAGGGAACCTCCTACTTGAGTTATTGGCATTATTACAATTTATGACGTCTCTAATCTTGTACTGATAAAATCAAAAACAAACATCTAGAATTAACAGCTTTTAGGAAATACATTTATTTTAAAATCTTTAGCACAACAATTTGATTAGAAAATGTTAGGTAATTATTACTCTTTTATTTGGGAACGATTCAGAGTACTTAACATTATCTTTGCAATGAAATAATGAATTCGCAATAAGAGAAAATCAAGCAAGCAATAGCTAGTGCTGATATAACAGATTCTTGTATTTATTCCCCAGTAGAACGCTTTGCATTTTAGAATTTTAAAATTTCTGTGCATAATATTTCGTGAAGAAAATTGCGATTACGATTGTGATAAAGAATGTAGATGGCTAAATTTTTATTACTTTATGGTAGAGATTCAAAGAGAAAACATTAGAATTTGTGCTATTTTCTTTAACTTCTTATTTTGACTTTATTTGTTTCAATTGTTACTAAAGATTTTATTTAAAACAATGTTGTACACACAAATTTTGACATTGCTATAAGGAATTGTGTAAAACAACCTAAAACATTTATTTTTTCTTTGAGATCGAATATCACATTCAAATCGATTAATAACTTTTTACTCACAGCAGCGATTTGTTCTTTTTTTAATTATAAATTTGATTTTTTTTGGTTTGTTGTTGACAAAAGTTTGGTAAGTTTTTTCTAAAAAATTTTTTAATTTCCTTTTTACATTATTATTTAGGCACTGATGATGAGACTTCTCGAAAGTGCTTTGCCACTGTTATGTTAGAATTTTGTTTGATTAAACTTGTGACTTTGACTTGGATCTTAATTATTTCATTATTTGTTTAATCGTTATTAGTTATTGATTATAGTTAAACAAAGTTATCATTTCTTTATATATTAACAAATATAATAATAGTATGCTAACATGATCAGCTTACAGAAGGTAATTTAAATATTTTTTTAATTGCAATCAACTTTTAATTCGCGATTAAAGCTGCGCTTTTTGACATTTGATTGGTAAAAATTGAAACTTAATTGCGAATCAACTATTTCATTGCAAAACTAATGTCAAATTGTTGTACTAAATTGTTTTAAAATGTGGTATAAAACAGGTAGAAGTAAAATTTTCAAATATGTTCCCCAAAAGAGTCTGATGTTTATTTTCGGTCTTACCAACACAAGATTATAGACGTCATAAGTTGTAATATAGCTAATAGCTCAAGTAGGAAGTCTCTATTCGTACAATTTACAAGTTAAGTTACTATTTCTATTTTTCATGGAAAAGGTTTAACTTTAGCCACATTTCGTTTCAATTGTGTATCTTACAAACAGCTCCTAGTTGAGCTATAAGCTACAATTTATGACGCCTCTAATCTTGTAGTAGTATAGTTGGTTTATTCAAGAATGAGATTTTGACTTTAACCATAAATTACCCTAACAAAAGAATCCAAATTGACCAATTATTAGTCATGCCGATTTATGATGCTTTGAAAGGCCAAAGAAGCAAATAATCTCAGGCAACAGCACCCCAGGCGGGGTTCGATGCCGGGATCCTTTCTACCTGTTTCTTGAAATAGAATACAAAACTGAATGCAAGTGCAATAATTTTTAACTGCAGTGTTGCTTTTCATTTCGTTAATGCAAGTAAATATTTTTAAATCTTCTAATATCCTTCTTCATGTAAATTAGGATTCTGAAGTGATTCAGCCGAGTCAATATCAAGCACATTATCAGCATCTTCTACCATAGCATTACAATCACAATTTCATGGTTGCCATATTGTTAAAATTTGAATTGTAGTTTTCTTTCAGAATGCAAATCATAACTAAACGAATTTCAACGTCTGAGGTGAATTTTTTTTCCCACCCTTCCAGTGTTATCTGGTATTTATTTTTACCAAACTAAAACCAACTTTCTAATGTCATTTTCTTGGTATTAGCTAATACTTCTGTTCAATATCTTTAAAATTAGTTTTATATTTACTTTGTTTCCAGCAGGTATAAAAGTACTGGTTTTAAGGACTGGGTTTCGATGTCACTGCTTGAGGTTATTAATTAACTTGCGGCTAGACAAAGGTGCAACTATAAGATGTACAAGAAAAGGCGAAATTATTATTTTATAAAAAAATTGAACTTTCTAGTAAAGGCTGCGAAATATGTACTGTTAAAAATAATCGCACAGTTCGATCGAAAAATAAAATTATTAAATAATTTTTCTTGTTTTGATAATAAATAATTATTAAAAAAAGTTTTTCACAGCATGCTTCAAATAGGAACTAATAGTGACTTTAATTTGAAAAAAAGAAATAAATTATTTGATAAAATATTAAAGTAAACTGTCAAATGTAAAAGTCATTTGAATTATTATAAATCTTAATTGATATAAAATGAAAAGCAATAATTGGAAACACTGTAGTTAAAAATTATCACATTTGTATTGACTTTTGTATTCTATTTCAAGAATCAGGTAGAAAGGATCCCTGCATCGAACCCCGCCTGGGGTGTCGTTGCTTGAGGTTATTTGCTTCTTTGGCGTTTCAAAGCATCATAAATCGGCATGACTAATAATTGGTCAATTTGGATTCTTTTGTTAGGGTAATTTATGGTTAAAGTCAAAATCTAACTCTTGAATAAACCAACTATAAAACCGAAAACAAACATCTGTTGACATCAGCCCCTTGGAGAGTGAAATGGTAGCGGTTGATAGCAATGCAATATTAAAGATGTCGTAAATCGTAATAATGTTAATAGCTCAGGAGATCTTTGTCAATAAAGTTTAGAATATAAGTCACTATATCTATTTCTCATAGAAAAAAGTGATGTTTCTAAAATTAAAATTTTAATTTAAGAATTTGGATAAATAAAGCTGTCAAAGACAACATCCAAAACAATTATTTTTAAATTCCACAGTACTCTAAAGTTTTTTTTAATGAACACGCTTGTTGGAGGTAGTTCTCAAATGTCAAGTCAGCACGAACAACATATTCAAGTAAAATATTTAAAAACATCTAAAATAAAAAAGACCTTGTACGTAGTAATATACAAACAGAACTTTAATTCATATTTTATTAATTCAGACTATTTAAAAATTAATATTTAAACAGATTTATATAATTTATTTTTTATTCGAGAACATGCAACAGTATAAATTTATTTCTTTAATTCATACACAAAATAACAAAAACGAAAATCTGTTCTAAATATTTCGTGCCTTCAAAGTTAAAGGTTTATAATTTTTTTTTCAGTATGTCAACTGTCAGTCATATAAAAATAACATCTATTTCAGATTTATGAGAAATAAGTTTCTCACTATGCTTTCAACCATCGAAAAAACTTTTTCCATCAATATAATCTTAATTAATTATCAATAATCTCAAATAAGTTAATCAAAATAAAAACATAACACGAGAGCAAAAAAATTGAATTTGGTTTGCTGTAACCGCATTGCTCTTAAACCCGGATCTCTTTTGTGATAATAAATTTCAAAATTCAACCGAAAATTTTGGCTTTGTGAATTATGTTTTTTACCGAAAATTCGGGTTTTTAAAATGTAGGTCATGTTATATGACAATCTCACTTGGCATTGTCATATAATTCACAACGCCAAAATTTTGGGTTGAATTTTGAAATTTATTATTACAAAAGTGATCCGGGTACATATATTTGTTTTTGATATCTCTAAGTTACGCTCAATAATTAACCATGATTTTCAGGGCCTACCTAAACCAATAATACTTCCGCTCACATTTTATTTATAAACTTTCTTAAATTATTTTGTACTTACAAAACAACTATAACAATGTACATTAATTTGTCAATGCAATGTCACCACACTTGAGTAAACGCAAAAATGATGTTTTTTGCAACATTAACGATGAGGAAAACTTTTTTCCCTTGTTGCATAAATAAATATCCAAATGAATACGCGGAGATAAAATCTAAATCCACGTATGTACTCACTTTATCTTCTATTTATTTTGCGTTATCCGATTATTTGCATAACCAGTTACAAAAAGACTGATTTTCTTTAACGAGCATGATCTTTGTTTCGAACACTGTTTTTTTTATTATTTATCTATTTTAAGGCACCCTATCCGTTTGCAGAATAGTCAAAAAACCAAAAAGCTTACAAAATAACTTGTAAATAGCAATTTTGGGTTTATTTTACCACCAATCGGTAGCCACTTGCACGCAATCCATTACATTATTAGAATTATCATTTCTCAGATAAAAAATTATAGAAAAAAATAAAAAATTCAGTTTTTTTTGAAATTGTAACCAGAAAACAATTTTATGCCGACAATTTAATAATTTTCAACAATTCGGAAAACGTAAATCTACTGGTCAGGCCATACCTGATCCTTGCATTTTAAATTTACTCTGGTCGAACAACTTTAATCCTGATTATCTCCAAAGTATACAGTGTTGTCGTTGGTATAACAATAATTTGCTTAATAATATTAACCAGCAAGATATTTTTTTTTCTGATGAGGCATGGTTTCATTTATTGTATTTAGGTTCATAAATTGGCAAAATTATAGAACTTGGTAAGCTCATAATCCATACAATATAATTGAAGTGCCATTGCATCCGATCAAAATAGGCGTATGAGTCGCCACATCGCAAAGACGAATTATTGGGCCAATATTCTTTCATAAAACAATTAATGTGGAAAGGTACCGAAAGTTTCTTATAGACTCATTTTTAAATCAGCTGAATGACATTGAATTAACAAACGGTTATTTCCAGCAAGACTCTGCCACTGCACATACCGCACGTGCCACCAAAATTATCACAAGAGTTTTACAAGGGAAATTTCGTAACATAATGAATACTAAGAGGTTATATGTATAAAATTGCAAGCATAAAGTCAACCAATTCCTGGTCTCCTCTGTCAATTTCATTAGTTCCCTTTTCATTGTCCGATATCTTATCCTTGTTAAATCCTTGACATCCCTCCTTACTCCTTAATGAAATTGTAACGGTGTAAGCTTTAAAAGATGTTATTGCGTGACCTAACCAATAGCAATAAATCGAACAAATATAATTAAATTCGACTTAGAATATGCGAACAAATGAAAATATTTGAGTCTAACGAGCTATTCAACAAAACGGTCTTTTTTTCTTCTCTTTATATTATTCATAAAATAATAGAATTTAAGTGATTTCCGATAATTACATATATGGAACATCTTCTGTTTGTTTAGCAAAGAAAAATTTGGAAAAGTTAGACGTGTTATTATGAATGTGTGTTATTATTTCGAGTTGAGGGTGCTTTGCGGACATATGATAAAAGATGAATTATTCATTTCGGTGGCAAAAGTATCGCGAAGTGACCTTGATTGGAAAAACTTACCTCTGAATAATGGATACGATATAGATTATTAGTTGGAAATATGGCCGACTATTGTAATTATCCTGTCAGAAATGAGAGAATCGGATCTAGTTAAGTCTATTCTTAGGGTGGTAAACTACTTACACAAATAAAATTTTTGCCAAACGAATTCAAATAAATGAGTTGTAAAAAATTAGATTTAGATTAAATTCTGGCTAAATAACACCCAAATTTAATTTAGGCGGTTTTATCGTTCAAAGAATTTTGTTTGAGTCACTTATAAATCCCTGAATCTTTAAATAAATTGTATTTAAGTTCTTGTTTTTAAGAAATAGATAAAATTAAGTCAAGATAAAACAATCGACTTTGAAACTAATTTTCTGCATTCCATTACAAAATGCCAGTTGTAAATGTAAAGAAATTTATTACATAACTAGTTACGCAATAAATTTGGTTACATTACTAATTACGAAAAGAATTCTATTCTCAAATAGTACATTATTATACGTGTTTCATAAGATGATTATGAAATTAGTGTCACAAGTCGTCTTATAAAACGGCGAGTGTAATATACTATTTTTTCTACTTAGCTTTGCAAAAAAGCATTCAAAAAGTCTCTATTGAAGAATTATCACAACTTGGGATTTTTGACAAATTTGGTTGGCACTAATGAAGTAATGACATTTGGCAAACTTATCAAGGTTTTCAACTGCTTTACTAATTAACTGATATTTTGCTTCAATATTTTCGACAGCTCGCTTATGAATTTATTAACTATTCCATATCATCTCCATTGCGTAGGTAGTAGACGTAATTTTTACGCTTACGGTGCCAACATAACCAACGTAAAAGTTACTGTTTTGCGTGCTATAATGAAAATTTAATGTCATTATTGTTAACGCAAAGTAGAAAAATACTTTTGATAGTAATGTAATATTTCGTTGTGCCATTCCACATCGCTAAAAATTGTCATAAAATGAAGGTTTTTTTAACAAAATTTTTTGTATATTACAAACTTGTTTAATTGTAATAAAAATCATAAACGGTTAGGTAAGTAAAAAAATAACTAGAAGAAGCTAATACAGAAAATATATAAAGCCGAACACAAAAAAGATAGTGAAAAATGGAAAGAAATAAGAGACAATATAGCAAAGGTAGCAAAAAACACTAATAAACAAAACAAGTTGTCAATGCAAAAAATGTTAAAAAACCAAAATACAAAAAAACTAACAAGAATTAAATGAAACAGAAAGAAGCAAGAGTAAAAGAATAAATTATGATTTGTCGCTCAACCGCTCGATGGACGCAACCACGCCGAGAGCTAAAAACCTAGTTAGAAACAAAAAAATAAGACTGACAAAAAAAAGAAAATAAAAGTAGAACCTGAAACAGAACTTATTATCAGACATATTAAACAGCAACGACTGCAATAAAATGTTATATTTCATCACTTCTAGTTTACTACCCCCATAACACAAAACCGAAGTTATGTTTCATTTTTGACCATTAAAATTGTTCTATTCGAATTATTTATTAATTTTTGGTCTCAATTAAAAGCGTAGTTTCTTTGAAAAAATAGATCATAAAAATTATTTTAATATTTAAACGTTGCTTACGCTCTGAAAATTATTTGTTTTTTTTTCTTGACATTTTTACAATCTTCATCTAGCCTTAGATTCTTTTTGAGTAAAACTGAAAAGGAAAGTTTTTCTAAATGTTATGTCCATTAATTAGAGAAATACAAAAACTATAAGTAGCTCGTTTAATTAGCGGGTTGCATGTGATTCATTCTACTGGTTTACTGGTCAACTGGTGTAGACCAGTTTAATGAATAATATGCAGCCGCTGGATTACACCGGTGAATTACCTGGTCGTTTAAGCAAGACTTCTTTGCACCAAAGCTTAGTAATGACACATCGCGTAGATGTAAAATTTGTCAGTAAGATAAAAATACCAAACAATTTTATTTTTGTTTGTATTCATTAAAGTCAAAATGCTCAGTTTTTCAAAAATTTTAAATTTCAAATTTATTATTTTATCTAGAACCTAGTAAAAGAGATACTCATAAGTTATTGTTTTGTATAATAAATGGGCACAATACTCAAAAAAAATTACTAGTTTCACTCAGAAAAAAATTGAGCCAAGGTGAAATTTATAAAAATATCAAAAAATAAACAACAAAATTTCAGAGCGTTACCCATGTTCAAAGTTTTAAACCTTTTTAAAGCCTTATTTTTTCCGAAAAACTACTTTGTTTTAGCTTTTATATAAGACCAGAAACTTAAAAATCTAACAGAACAATTTTAATAGTCAAAAAATAGAGAAAGTTGAAAATTACTCCCTCTGAGTCCTTATGCTGGTTGTAAACCGAAAGTAATACACTGGAAAAATAAAAAAGCCTCTTCTTTTGCATCTGAATTAAGATCATTACCGAGTTTCATCAAAATTAAAAATGGTGCGGCTTCATCCATTTGATGATTTTGTGTGGAATGATTCTTTCAATAACTGATTCAATCGAACATCGGTTGACAATAACTGATTCTTTCGTTTGTCGTTTAAAATTTATCTCACCTCATTTTTATATTTTAAACATTTTTATACAAAGTACTTTGAAAATTGAAGCGCATCAAATTAAGGAGAATATTTTCTTCTTTAAAATAGTTGAGAACCTCTTTAAGAAAAGTAGAAGACACTCATTAATACTAATTGGTGTTGTATGACGATTTCTCCAGTTTCTTGCTATACACTGTTTCAGCTTATTACTAAAAAATCAAAGGTTATCCTCTTCCTCTTATATTCAAGAAACTTTTCAGCGTTTACTTATGTAGATCAGAATATAGGTGAAAAAAGTCATAAATCCCTATTCCTATTAAGTAATTTTTTTTGTTGTGTCTTAATAAGCGATATTTCCCAAAATCTAATTTCAACTACTTGAGTTCACGTTTTACGATTACCGCTTATACATATAAGCGGTAATCTTGTATAACCTTGGCTCTATATAAACGAGCGATAGGACGGTTGCCGGACAGTTATGTACGTTTAACAAAGTACAGCAATTATGTACATTAAACTGGGGGTAAATATTGAGAAATTATATTTCATTTTTTTGGGAAAAATCGTTTTTTCGTCATTTTTGACCACACAAATTTTTAAAACAGTAAAAATTCCAGTTAAAACAGTAGTTTCCGTCTTCCAAAGCTCGCAATTATCTTCAAACTACCAATCCCTCTAACAAAAATTGCATGTTTCATAAATCCCTACTGTTTTGATTACCGGAACTGTCTGTATTTCTACCATTACATCATCACCTTGTCATAAATACCTGGCAATTTGCCATCTCAACGTCGAAAAGCTCAGAAATTACGAAATGCCATGACATTAAAAGCTCGCAAAGTGAAATGAGAGGGAGGGGAACTGACCTGGATAGTATCACAACTGTGACGAGATAGGCGAGAAATGGGAGGGTCTAATGAAAATCGAGTAATTTGTCGCAGGACTAGATTAATTTGAAGATTGTTTATAGATGTCATGATAACCAAATCGAAAAAAATTATGATGGGGCAATCACATGTAAACTGGTTTTGTACTGATGTTAAGACTATTAACTTGATTATATGTGTCTACAAACAACGCTAATTACTTAGGTGTGAACCTGAAATTAATCATTTTTTGTGAGATACGGATTTTGGGTTTTGAGAAGGTCAAAAACTGAAAGTAAACTAAGCGGAAACAAAACAGATTCATTATAGAGAAACAATAATAAGAAAAGAACTTAATAGATGAACGCTAATTTAAAAGAAAAAAATCTTTAATTATGTAATTTATTGAATTTGGTTATAATCTCAAATTTATTATTATTCCATTGTTATGTTAACAACAAACGTAAAATTCTCTAAATTTTTAAATTACTATTCATTATAAACTATTTTAATGTAATAGAAAAATTGGCCAATTTAGAGATGAACGCTTGTTTTTTTCGTTTGTAAAAGTTTTTTTTTTACCTAAGAAGACAAAGTCATAAGTAAGAAAAAAATACGCTAATATTGCATAGAAATTTGTTATAAACATACGTTAACATAAAAAATCTTGTGTCTCACACGGTCGAAAACTGTTTTTACGAGTACTCTTTGTACACTCATTTAGCTGCAATACACAAAATGACAGCAAATAAAACAAAAAGAAAATAATTTTAAAAATTATTACTTTCCATCCGTTTACCTAATATACTTGATTTGTTTCCCGATTATTTCAATCAATAAAATAATACCTTATCCATATCCATCAAAATACGCTTGCATGACTTGTTAGAAATCAATTTGTGAACGAAATTGTTCTCCAATTAATTCCCTGGAATTATCACTATTTAAATAAATAAATAAACCACAAACATCTTAGTTCTTCCCAGAAAATTAAGTAGCACTTTTTTTATCGATTATATTCCTCGAAATACAAATAAATAATTAAATTCGGAAAATCACTAAAATAAGAAACATTGTAGAACATTGTATTTGTCACAAAACCTTGACATGGCCGTGAAGTCATTTCGCAATCACTTGAGAAACACTTTCATCTCTGTATCAAAATAAAACGAAACGTAATATTAAAAAAAAGAGCAACTCGAGTTAATTATTTGCATCTGGAATAGGCTTTCTTAATTTTCTAGAGTCTGATTTAAATATTTAATACGAGTTCAAGGTAATACAAGGTTTTTACTATTGTCTAATTTGTCTATTACCAGTAATGATCTCAAAGTTATAAACTTGGAACACAAGGACAACAGTTTATGCTAATTTCATTCCAGACCTCATTAGATTTTTAAATATAACAAATGGAAAAGATAAGGTCAATTTAAAAAAGAACCCAATTTTAAATTATTTATTATTACAGCATTTCTGGAAAATACAGCAGCAAATTAGTGCTTTGATATTAAGAACTATTAGACTTTTGCATCTAGAATATCTAGGATAAAACTCATTGAAAATGGCTCACCTTAATTAATAACAAAATTACAGAATTGTTTTAAGCTTGAAATAAATACCTACTTATTTAGGTGAAGCTCAGAGAATTTTATGAAAAGTTTTCAAGTTCTAAAGCAAAAATATTATAAAATCCAATTTGATTTTAAAATCCGCGTTATTGTTATTTTTGTTACAAAGAATGTAGAGTTCTGAATAAAATCCATAAATTATGGGTATATTTTTATTATTCCACTTTATAGATTATGCAAAATTATTGATTTACAATATTATTTGTCATGCTACCTATTGTTTGCAATGGAGCAAATATTAATAAAATTATCATTATAAAATATAACTAATAAAATCGTAAATAAGCATTATACACCAGTATTTAGGTTAATAAATGTTGAGTTGGCATTGAAATTTCCATTTTAATGTACTTAAGCTGTCCTTTGTTCAAACTGTCTAAACAGTAAAGCGATTCTAAACTCTCAAAATATTTAAATGTCTTGTTTAAACTTTAAACTGAAGCTTTTCTCAGTATTATTATTATTTTTAAGACAGGGTTCAAGTCCAAAATAGAAAAATTTGTTTCACCTATTTTATAACGTGACTAAAACTATTAAAAAAATCAGTCATTCAAAGTTTTTGAATAAAAATGTATTTTTTGCCGATCGGCAGTAACGACCAAATTTTAATGACATTTTAAAAATCTAAGCAATATGTCAGCATAACGGTTAATAATGTTTTCACAGTTTTTAAAATACGGTTCTGTCAATCTCAACACAGAAGCACTAGTTGTAATGCAAAAATGATTATAAAATGATTTATACGTTAGTTTTTAAAATTAAAAAAATTTACAACATGTTAAGACCAAAACGGGTAATACTGATTTAGATTAACCTTGAAGCAATAGTTTTGTGGTATAAATAATTAAATTTGTTTTTGCAGGAGTTTTACCAATTTTAACGCCAAAGCAGTAGTTTTACGACAAAAATAGCTATATTATATTTGTTTCTAATGACAACTAAATTTGTTATAAAACAAAAACGGTTAAACCTACAGCTTTCGCAGTTTTCAACATAAAGCTTTTTAAAAGTTTAGCAATTTGTAAGTACGAGGTTTTGTTTATGTAATTTTGTAGGTTTTTGCCAATTTTAACCCTAAAGCATTAATTTTCGACAAAAATAATTATACTTGCTTTTAATTTCAACAAAAGTTGTGACAATTTAGATATTTAGAACCAAAACGGTTAATATAGCTTTCACATTTTTCAAGATATAGCTTTTCAAAGTTCCGCAGTTTTTAAAAAAGTTAGAAATTTTGTTCGGTTTGGTTTTTGCTAATTTTAATCCTGAACCACTAATTTTGTGGCATAAATAATTACTTATATATTTGCTTTTAAAGTCAGAAAAATTTGTAACATTTTAAAACCAACACGGTGCTCAAACGGTTTTCGAGAACCAGCTTTTCAAAGCTTCGTAATTTTTAACAAACCACGCAAATTTGTTCAATTTTTGGGGTTTTTATCAGTTTACATACCTAAAGCACTAGTTTTACGGCAAAAATACACTGCTCCAAGAAATTAGCGCACCACTTGAAAATAAAATACAAAAATTAAAACTATGTACATTTGACAACTTTGGTTGAGACGGTTTAATCAAGCTATAATCTAGTTACCCATTGTAATAAAAGTTTTGACATTAAAGTCAGAAATTTGAGTTTAATAGTTTTTTAAGCAGAAATTTTAAAATAATTTTCATTTTTAAATTGTGTTAATTTGTAATTTCGTTTTATTGTTATTTGAATTTGCCGTTCTGTGGATAGTCTTTATTATTTGAAAAAATAATAAAAACATTATGAGGAATTTGACTCGAGAAGAATGTGCCTAAGCTGTGGTTTTGTTGGAGGAAGGATGGAGCTACAGAAGAATTGGTGAAAGGTTTGGCGTATCTCATACGTTAGTTTCGCGTATGATACAAAGGTACAGAGAGACAGGAAGTCATCTCAGAAGACCTGGACAAGGAAGAAAAAGGAAAACCACTCCTATCCAGGATAGATTTTTAAGAATATCTGCGCTAAGGGAACGCTTTGTAACCGCCAGGAAGCTACAAACTGAGTTCCGTGACGTAGAGGGAATTCAAATCAGTACCGAAACTGTTAGAAAAAGACTTAAGGAGGATAATTTAACACCCCATATTCCTGCTCGTGGTCCTGCATTGACTGCAGAACACCGCAGAGCCCGATTAGAATTTGCTAGAGAGCACATAAATTGGCAAAGAGAAGATTGGGAGTCTGTTCTTTTTACGGATGAGTCAAAATTTTGCCTTTACAATTGCGATAGACGTGTTCGTGTGTATCGTAGACCAAATGAGCGGTACGTACAGTGTAACATTCAGAATACCACATTGTTTGGTGGAGGCTCAGTAATGGTTTGGGGTGGTATTTCCTTACAAGCTCGCACGGAGTTAGTGGTTGTAAATAATGGCTCTATAAATGCATAACAGACATTCTTGAAGAGCATGTCGTACCATATGCCCCTTATATTGGTCCAAATTTTTTGTTAATGCAAGATAACGCAAAACCCCACACTGCCCGAATTGTTAAAGATTACTTGAATGAGACAGAAATCAATGTTTTGGATTGGCCAGCTGGAAGCCCTGACCTGAATCCTATTGAGCATGTTTGGGACATTCTCGGGAAACGTTTAAAAAATCTTCCACATCCTCCTGTCCATCTTCAAGAGGTAGGTCCTCAACTAAATGAAATTTGGAATAACTTAAATCAAGAAGACATAAGTTCGTTAATTTTGAGTATGGAACGAAGATGTGCAGCGGTTATTCAAAGTAGAGGTGGAAATACGCGATATTAAGATGTTTTCTGTAACTTTTATAACGGCGTAACTTTAATAAAATTTTGTTTTCGGTTTGTTTTTCTATATTTGGACACATTAGATATTAATTTACTTTAAACAAATGTTTTTGTTAAATTTTTCTTAATTTTGTACCAATTGGTCGAATACATCTTTCAATTTTCAAAGAAATTCAAATGGTGCGTTAATTTATTGGAGCAGTGTAGTTACACTTCTTTTTAAAGTCAACAAAATTTGTAGCATTTTACGACCAAAACCGTTAATATTGCCTTTTATAGTTTTCAAGTTATAGCTTTTCCATCAAGTTACGCAATTTAAAAAAAATGAAATTTTGTTCGATTTGAGTTTTTAGGCAGGTTTTTGTCAATTTAAATCCTGAAGCACTCGTTTTTCAGCATAAATAGTTATATTTGTTTTTAAAATCAACCAAATTTGTGCCATTTTAAGACCAAAACAGTTCTGCTCAAACCGTTTTCAAAAACCTGCTTTTCAAAGTTCCCCAAAGTAAAAAAAACACGAAATTTTATTCGATTTGAGTTTTTGAGCAAGTCTTCGCCAATTTTAATCCTAGAAGTACTTGTTTTTCGGCATAAATGGTTATAATTGTTTTTAAAATCAACAGAATTGGTGACATTTTAAGACCGGAACAGTTATAGCTGTACCAGTTTTCAAGATACAGCTTTTCAAAGTTCCGTAATATACAGGATGTTTCACGAACGAGTGCACATAATTTAACCAAAGATTAAGAAGTAAAAATTAATAGATACATACTTTTTATTATTTTCCAAAAAAATTTATTTACAGAATTATTAGCCCCGAAAAATCGCCCCAAAAATACACTTTATTTTTTTTATCTAATAAAGTACTTGCGCGAATTTGATGAAACTTGGTATAGGCTTTCTGTATTGGATGACCACACCTTACAGTGTAAATTGTAGTATTGTAGGACATTTTAAAAAGAAGCTGCGAGAGCCCCCTTGACACAATTTGCTTCATAACTTTGTAGCACAAATTAGTTTAACGTTGGCGTTACTGCAGTTTCAAAGCCCATTCAATTTAGAAATTTTTTTGGTTCTCACAAATTTTTTTGTAAAACGCACCGTTTTAGAACGAGGTTTAAGAGTATCAACAAAATAATACAATAAATTAAAAGTACCTAAAAAAGAAAAAAAGGAATAACAAAATACAAAATTAAAATAACAAAATCATCAAAAGTTGTTCAAAATGTTGTCCATTGTTATTAATACAAGACGTCGCTGCAAACTGTTCACTGCAATAATGTGTGAGGAGAATTGCTTAGTTCTTGCGCATTAAAACTCCCGACTTAAAATGTTCACATCATTGAGTTAGGTCGTATAAACTCTTCTCTTCATTACTTCCCACAAAAAATAATCTAAAGGATTTAACGTTTTGACCGATTTTGACAGTTCTAATTTTAAGTGAAACGGCCATATAGAAACATTAGTGGATAAAAGCTGGCTATGGTTATACTAACTGCATCGTTTTACATTTTTTCGTTTTACTCAAAAACGGTGCGTTTTACAAAAAATTTTCAAGAGACAAAAAAGTTTCTAAATTGCATGGGCTTTCAAACAGTTGTAACCCCAACGTTAGACTAATTTGTGTTATGAAGCAAATTGTGTCAAAGGAGCCCTCACAGCCTTTTTAAAATGTCCTACAAATGTCCATCCTTTTTAAAATATTACAATTTACACTGTAGGGTGGTTATCTAATACAGAAAGCGTATACCACGTTTCCTCAAAATCGAGCAAATAGATTTATTAGATAATTTTTTTTTATTTAATTATATAAAAAAAATAAAGTGTTTTTTTAGAACGATTTTTGGGGGCTAATAATTCTGTATATTTTTTTTTTTTTCGAAAAAAAAAATGTGTATTAATTTATTTTTACTTCTTAATCTTTGGTTAAATTATGTGCACTCGTTCGTGAGACATCCCGTATATTTAATCCTTACAAGTTCCTCTGTAGGTATAGATAATTACGTAAATAGATAAAAAAAATAAATCGTTTTAATTGTTAATTAAACTTTTTCGTTTTCGAATCATTAAAAAAATCTACATTAAGTGTATACAACTAATTATAATAGAGTAAAATCACTATCTTTAATACTTTTAAGGCTGTAAGGTGGTGACCAGAACTAATCCCATTTGATGCGATGTAGGAAGTAACCCTCCTTATCACAACAGATTGACAAGAAGTACACAAAAACTTATTTTTTATTTTACAAAAAAGCAAATACTTATTACATCCGTTGTAGAGTTAAGTCTTTGGCGTTTCTTAATTTATAGACAACGAAAGAGATAAAAAGCTTCCTTTAAACACGTACAGCAGTCACCCTTTTTTTAATGAAATTAAGTATTTACATTTAACGTCTTACAGAATTCAAGATGTAATAATAAAGTTAGCAATTTGGCGCAATGATATGAAATGACGGTTTTTCCAAATGATTTGAATTCTAAAAATTTTAAATTTGATGAGTCTTACGATTTTGAATTTGAAATTTAAACAATTTGAATTTTATTCCTCAAATAGGCAAGTATCCCCCAGTTCCAAATTTCATCATCAGAAGACGTATTGCCTGTTGTTAACTGTCAATAGATAACAATTAAATTTAAAATATTTTAACATTTATCACCGCCACCTTGTGATATAAATAACCAACATTTTGAATGAAGACAACAAATTCTAAATTATGTTTTAAATAATTTAAAATGTTCTGTATCTAGTCTTTAAGACATTTGACGATATATTACGCTATAAAATGTTTATGTTGGCGCACCTGCAAAAAACAAATAGAAAAGTCAAGGAATGCAGTAACAATTCACAGTATTGTAACAATTTATAAAATAAAACATCTGTGTAACCCTTAATTTAAACAAACACGTACAAATTTTTAAAAGTACATCTCTTCACATTCAACTTAGTATCATGTTTAAATAACAACAAGTAAACAAGAATGTTGACACAGTAGCGAAGGTTCCCATTATAATAAAACCCACCACAAATCGATTTAATTTCATGTTTACATTGAAAATCACTGCGATCACCTCAAATTCATTCTCAATTTATACCGCGCGCCCTAACCTATCCACAACTTTGACATATTTATCCCCTAGAAACAAAACACCATCGCACCTAAAAACCCAAACAAACTTACCTGATTTTCGATGAAATCGTCCACTTTCAAGTGTTTACGTTAACATTTTCTTAAAGGAATCATTAATCACGTCCATATTGTTCAAATTTGTTTTTAATCTCGCACTGTTGTTCACCATTCACCGTTCGCTACCTGTCTGATTTTGACATTTTACACCTGAGAGATACACAACCAATCGCACGGTGAGAAAATCCCTAAAGAGTTACAGTTTGCCAACACTAGAATATTTCAGGGTGAAGGATGAAATTTGTAAATTTGTGTCGTGTCACTATTTCATGGCTTGTTTCTGGGTTTCGTGAGGCGATTTTGCACGCTAGGAAGTGCTTACAATGTTGTTTTCATGTTACGTTGAGGCGGCGTTATTGATGCCAAATTGGGGGAATTACCGGAATGGTGGGGGATTTCAGAGATCGTATCAAGCTGAACTCATTTTTAATAGTTTTTTGATAAAGAAATTTTTTCGTAGTGTAGTTATATCTAATATAAACCCTATGAATTGTAATTAAGACAGCACTACAAGCTAAAAAAAAAAATTCTAAAAACTGTTAAGTTGGCAATACAACTTTTTAAATGACAGTAGTGAATTTTGTTTCTTGATGTTTCATATCGTGTCTATTTTCACATAAATAGTCTGTAATTCATGATTTTTCATTGTTTATATTAATAATAAACCTAAAAAAAGCGATGAAGATGATTAAGACTCACGTTATTGTTTTGTAATATTGGTTTTATTTTTTCTAGTCACTAAAAAAATAACCAAAAACCAAGCAATTTGTGATCATAAATATTACACTTTAAAATCAAAAACTTTAAAACGAGCTTTAAAATTTTGGCATTGGTCGGGGTATGCAACTTCCATTTCCGGTAGACTACAGTATCAACAGTACCAGAACCTTGAACAACACGGTGGCCGCATCTCAACACAAAATGGAATATACAACCAATTATACTACATCACATAAACAAGCTGTATGCATTAGAATGAAAGGCATGATAAAGAATAGCTATATTTGCGGTGTTGACTGGCTAAAAATTGATGTAGTTACCGTAGTATTTAAGATACCGTGCCGGAGGTCGTTTATACAATAATGAATGCGACCAATGGAGTGGATAAGTGTGACGTCAAAAATCCGCGAAAATTCGAAGCACTGTCATTCTAGAAACATACCTTAAAAAAGTCGCCCTTTTGCACTAGTACATAAGGTTGAAATTATAATAGCTAAACTTTGACCGAATAAAAATCACATATAGAAACACAGATAAGGCGTAAAAACACTCTACTCCAATCTCTAGACATTCTAGTTTTAATTTCAAGGTAGTTTTATCGAATGACAGAGTTTTAAAATTTCACGTTGTTTTGACGTCAGGGCTTCTGCACCTCATAGTCAAAACTATTGTCAGTATTAGAATTCAAAAATTCAAATCGTTTGCGGCTGTTCATATTTTTTCATAATATGTACAATATTTACAAAAGTTTTTTCTTATTTAGTGATTTATTCGTGTTACAACGTGATTTATTTGTGTTTCAAACCCCAACTATTCCCACCAGCCTCGGGTCAACTGTTCCAAAACTCCTTTTTAGATTTTTTGCACTTATTAGCAAATGATTCAAAAAATGCACCCAATTACACGAAACACTTTTTGCACAAAACACACAACGCACATTTCGTTAACGATGTTACCATTCTCAAGTGAAATTTATGACTGAATGTTTTACAAGTCGTTCCACCTAATTTAATAACCGATTACATAATAGCTTAAAAATTTTTTTTTTATTTTACACTCCTTTCATCTTAGTCGATTATACAATATCTCAAACAAAATAAAATATAATTAAATGATTTATTGTGTGACGGCTGACAGTTTTAATTAACTTTTATATCACTGTTTGTTGCTTATATTGCAGATAAAATGTTGCAAAAACAATTGAAAACTTCTGTTTTACGTACCTTAAATTCTTTAAATTTATTCTTTTTAAAATTAGAAGCTAAAAAAAGTTTAAAAAAAATATAACAATGCGACTTGATATCACTAGTAATACAAAGTATTTTGAGAATAAAATTTTCTTTTTAGGCGGAATGAGAAAAAATGCTGAACATCATACGTCATAATAATTACCTATGATTGTTTAATGAGCTTAAAGTTTGCCAGAACAAGAGAGGTAATCAAAATGGGTTTCTTTGTAACTGGTTACATAAATAATTATTTAAAAAGAACAAAAGTAAAAATCCTGTTAAAAGCACTACGAAACATATTATGTCAATTTTGAAATAAGAAAAGAGAAGGTAGCAAAATTAAAGATAATAACTGCGCTAAATTGCTAACTATACAAATCAAATAACAATTTTATCTTAAATTTTGTGAGACTGTAAATGTTATTTCTATTAGAAAAAAATCAATGTTATCATATGTTTATATTTAAAAACAGGTTGTAACATTTGCTGAGTATTTAAAAGTTTAATTCAACTAATAAATTTTAAATTAGACGCCATGCATGATACTAAGACTAAACAAGATATGATCACGCGCAGCTTTTTTCCCTCTCTCTTTCGACTCTGACGTCATTGTGTGACAAATCTGAAATCTGGTGACAAACGTGGTGTCATTAGTGTGACTATTATCGTCTAAATTCTCTCTGTTTTCAGTGTTTTACTGGTTTTTGCAATTGAATATTGTTTATTTAATTTTGTGAACGATGGTTTATTGTGCGGTGATGGGTTGTACCAGCAACAATAATAAAAAAAGCAAAAACTGTTCCTCCGATTGTCGATACTTTAGTTTTCCAACCAATATCAAACTTTGTAATTTATGGGTGCAAAAGTGCTCTCAAAACCATGCTTATAATACAAAACATGCCAGAATATGTTCAAAACATTTTTCTGATGATGATTTTTGTGTGAAGGAAAAACTCTTGCATGTCTCCAAAAATAAGTGGAGATTAAAACGAGACGCTATACCTTCACTTAATTTACCAAAGTCACCACAAGTGCAAACATCTGCCCAGAAGGATCGTGAGGAAAGAATAAAAAAGAGAGAATTTGTTAAAAACATACATTGCATGTAAGTACTTATTTAATTAATTTTATTTGGAATATTTTTTATTGAATGCTTATACATATTATTTAAAATTCACATGCAAGTGAATTTTAATTTGTTTATTAGCTTTTAAGGTTTTTATATTTAATTACATATTTTATTATCTTATTATATCAATTTATATTTAATTAATATACGTGTTAATTCAATTTTAAAACTGATTTTACTTTCGAAATTAGTTTTAGGGATTTCAGACCGCAACCTTTTACTCCAAAAGATTATTTTATCCCAGATTTCCGCCCTCAGGAAAAGCCTATGCTTAAACAAATCTATTTTTTGTGGTTTGTCCCACTCTACCCACAATTCCACCCTACAAATTAACCATTAATAAAAAAAATATTTTTAAATAACCCGCCCTATTTTGAACTGTAAAAATAAACCTAATAAGGTTCTAAAATGTCTTTTTATTAAGTATTATTAAATAATATTCATCTGAGACATTAGAATCAACAAAAGTTTTAGTAATTTTTCGAGTAATTCTCTAATAATACTATTAAATGCATGATTTTTCTAATACCGCAGTACATTTTTGTCACGCGATGACGTCATGCGCAAACTAGTCTAAAATTCGTACGGCAAGTGATCATATCTTGTTAGTCTTAGTATCATGGACGCCATGTCAGTATTCCAAACTTAGGCGCCTCCGCCGACAAAAGGTTTGAACTAAATGGTATAATGGTAAACATTTCTTGACCACCGCAATTTTTTCAGATGACTTCAGAAATTTATTATTTAATGAATAAATTGCATAATTTAGCACAATTTTAACATTTTCAAATTTTTAAATTGAAAAATCTACCCGAGCCTGTTGCCTAGTTCCTAGTTGACAGTTTGTTGGCAACCATAGATAAAGAAGGAAATAGATACCACTCTCTCGCTTCCTCATTGGAAACACGCTTTTCTACTCCATCTAGCGTCTGGTCCAGCAAGTTTTGAGAAAAAATTTAAAAGAAATCTTCTTTAAAATTCTAAAAAATTTGGCGCCACATTTAAAATATTACACTATTTATATTTTCGAATTTATTTTCGCTTTAAACTAAAACTTAGCACTCTATAGTGACCAAGTTTTAAACTCGATCACTAAGAGTGCTAAGTTTTAGTTTAAATGCTGTATTTTATATATAACTATTTACCATTATGCACTTGTGTATAAAAAAAATATCAAGTTGTATAAATAAATGAAACACCCAATATATTTAAAACGTTTTATTGCGAAAAACCTACATCTGGAAAATTGTGATACAATTAATGGCATTAGATTGTAAAGCCAACTTTAAAAAATACAACAATGAGTAGGCTAATATGTTATAAATTTTGTGTATGTAAAGGCGTGTGTAACACCAGCATATAACCCAATGCTAATAAAGTATTTTATTTGAACACCACAATAAACTGCAGTGCTTATATTAAACATCAGAACAAAATCCAATGCTAATAGGTTATTGTATTTGAACACCACAATAAAATGCAGTGCTTATATTAAACAACTGGACCAAAGCTAGTGCTTTAATATTATTATTGGTGGTATAACTGAGCAACCTAAGATTTCTTGGTTTTTCTCAATTTGTCATAAGCTAATTTAAAAACAGCATCCTGATTCTTGTACCGTAAATCCTTTCCATTTAACATTTTATTGACATTAGATATGTATGAAAATAGTATTACATTGCTTGAAATGTTAACAAATGTATGAATAGCATGCTTATGTTGGTCACAAAAAAGCAATGAAATATCCGACGAATATTTACTGAGAATCAGTTGTCGTAATTCTCGTCTTAAATCAAAACATAATACTTTTGTTGGTATGTATGCTAATAAAGTGTTTATAACCTTACGAAAAACTCTGTTCAAGCTTCTGTTTGGCTGAAAAAGCTGACAATTTTCATACTGTCTTTCTGCAATCAAACGATTTTCTTCCAAGGGAATGTCGCTCCTCATACGTTCTTTGCAGGTGTCACAGGAAATGCTTTGCATAAGCTTTCGACCAACATATCCTGCAACATAAGAAGTACAGTATTTACCAACAAGATCATCTGAAGGGCAACTTCTAAAATTGCTCATAATGGGTGGTACGTAAGGTGTAACTGTTTCTGCTACAGGTTGTTCAATAAATGATGTTAAATTGTCTAACGGACCTGTAGACTCATCATCTTCACAATTAGCACCCGCGGAGTGTGAAGAAGTAAAATTATTAACTAATAACGACTTACACGAAGAAATAAATGCTGAGCATGTTGGATTAATGTTTCGATGGCCGTAACTACGTATTGCAGAGAAAAAATTTTCGAGGGGATCTTGATTAAATGCTCGAGGTGCAAAATGCTTAAGTTTATATTCCCACAATTTTGGTGTAATATATATTAAAGCTCGTATTGAAAATAACCAGTTTTTTAAACAAGGGGGCCTTATTTGTTTTTGTGAATTATTTTCTGTAAAGTACATTGAAGCTAATACCGGGAGAGACTGTTTCCAAAAAGTAACATGTTGCGAATTTCGTTTCACAACTGTGCGTAATTCTTTTCCCGGTTGAGACTGTAATGACCCACCATTGATGCTATCAAAAAGCTGATCAAAGAAAAGTAATAAATCAGCTGTTTCACTGGCTTTCGGATCTATATAATGCTCTGAATCTGGAGCCAATTCTTTACTTACTTCAGCCGACAATTTCATGGAAGTAGCAACAGTACGACTGAATACTTGAGTACAATTTTTCACTTTCATTTTCTTAAGTTTAGTCGGATATATATGCTCATCTGTTAATTTAACAAATTGACTAAACGATCCGTGGGATTTATCCATTTCATACAAACGTATAACATATGACCAAGAAGCTATCTTTTCAACACCATCCTGTGAAAAATGTAAATTTTTTGCTAGCATCATATTCCTAATACATTTCATTAAATGTGGAAAGTCAAACATATGTATTATTTCCTCATCATTAATTTTATAACGAAGAAGGTCCGCATTATTTTGTATGGAACTTTCGGCCACCAACTGATTAATAGCAGCTTGATTAGTACTACCTTGATCTGAAATAGTAGCCACAATTTTTAGTCCACAATTTTCTACATTTGTAACAACAGATTTAATGATGTGTTTTAAGTCAGCAGTCGGTGTTGTTCCTTCACAGAATGAAAACCATACTACTTGTTTCCATTTTGTACAAATTCCCTTTACCATAAATGTTAAGGCGTGGTCGGCAAATGATAATTTACGATTGCAACCACCATAATCAACAAAACCATCGATGGAGTCTCTGCGACTATCATACTGCAATCCAGTTGATAGTTTTACCTCATCAAACATAAGTACACATAATTTATCTTGCATTCGCTTTTTCGCAACACGTTCTTTTAAATGATTAAAAATTGATTCATTGATGCCAGTATTAAATGGCACTTTATTTAATATTGCGGTCAAAACTTTTTTTGATGGCAAGCTAAAGAATTTTGATAAATAACGATATGCTTTACCACTTTGTTTATATAAAGCTAAAGCAAAAGTTTTATCTTTAACTGTGAATCTTCGGCCCTTTGGTTTGTATTTTTGGTTTTTTAATTGCGACCAGATGAATTGAGCTGTAACTTCATTTACGTCATTAAGTTGGGCTAACAAAAAGTCTTTGCTTTGTAAATATTTAATTTTATGTTTCAATGATATTTGACGAGATTTTAATTTACTTACAGCTTGTTGTAAATATCTAGCCCTTTTATATAAAGATTTCCCCTCAGCGCCAAGGTGGTTTACACGTGTTACGCCAAGTGAACGCAAGAGACTGGTTTTCTTGTGTGCTTTTAATTTCAACTCTGAAACAATAGTAAAACACAAAATTAAAATTATCAAAAGTAGAGAATAAAACGATATTCTGACCCGAACATGCAAATCATATGAGCACAGAATGTAAGTGCAGTTATCCCTCAAGAAGGTAGGATTAATTTCACTTATAGGATTAAATGAACTTTACTCCCTTCAAATTCGGGGCGATTTGAAAGTATAAAACAAAATTTTAACTAATTACAATCATTAAAGGTACCTGTAATTGGCTGGGAAGCAGAAGTCAAATCCGACACATTGGTAATTTCAGACAAATTGATAGAAACAGATTGTTCAACTGGAGAGGCAAATGAAGTTGATGGCTGGGTATCAGTAATTACATTTTGACTACTCTCTCCAGGACCAGCACCAAATAATTTTTTTTTGAGCCCTTTTGCAGCATAAACTATTTTCGGTAGCTTCACTAATAGTTCGTCAGGAGAACTTCTAGATGACGTGGAAGGTAACTGAAGACTCTCTGTAATTTCTCTTAAATAAAGTAGAAATAAAATTGTCAACACATACCTCTTATTTTTTCAGGTGTTTGATAACCACGATACCCTTCCTCAGGATAACTAAAACAGTCACTATTGGCTGAGGCTGGCTGGTGAAAACCTTTAAATAACCAAAATATAGATACAAGTAAAAAACAACAAACTGGCGAATATAATTGGTACCTGGTAAGTGTAATGTGGGTATCGAAAATCGTAACAGCTTCCCATTTGAATTCAGGCATCTTTCATCAAAATGTGCCGCACAAACTCTCAAATCTTTATTAGTAAGCCTGGCTAGTGATGAATCACCAGTTCTTTCAAGCCAAAGGCTTCTTATACGGGAATCTGTTGGTAACCTAAACCTGTAGGGACAAAATACATCAGGAAAATACATTACACGTAGAAGAAAACCCGATAGTCATGCCATTATAAATTTGGGTGTGGTTATAATTACAATTATAATTGCGATTTACATTTCCTATTGTTACTTACCTGCGACTAGACTTGTCATCGCAACCTAAAATGCAACACCGTTTCATCTTTAAATAAATAAAACAACAATAAAAATAACAGAACAATAAAACAATTCTTTCACGAAAATGTGAAAAATGACATGGCGTGTCAATACAGTGTTGTCAGATTGCGGCACTCCGTCGGCGGTAACTTTGAACATTGTTGTCTTTATTTTAGAAAATCCAATCGAATAATGCATCAACACATGATATTGTATATGGTACTGTACTTCTATTTGCAATGCATTCATAAATACTTTAGTACAAGAAGAAAATGTTATAGAATTTATCTGTGTTCAAAAGTCGGTACATTTCATGCTTTATTGCCTAACTTGGCAATGCTGTTAATCAATATAAAACGGGGAACCTGGGGGAACTGTCGATATTGCCAATATTGAAAAAAAAGTACTAAAGAGTGCTAAAATCACGTTGGTATTTAGCAACTGTGGCGGCATCTACCATGCGGTCGATGGACTATAACACGTTTCTAGCAGATTTTATTCCAGTTCTAAACCCCTGTTGGCAACATTGATTTTGAGACCACAACAAACGTCAAAAGAGAAATTTTTCGAAAATTGCTTTTTTACTAAAAGTATTCATTCAGAATTAAAATAATTAGCAAATATGGTGTTGGAAAGTACTATGATTTGGTAAGTAACAAAAAACTTTAGCAAAAGTGACAAAATTGCAGCAAAATTGTGACATAACCTCAAATTTCAATGACTTGGCATTTTACTTGTCTTATTGTGCCCCCTTTTCTAGTGTCGATAACAGCGACTATATGAGAAATGGGGACTTTCTCCCAACTCGCCTTCAAGCCCAACAAGACGCAGTTAATTTAGTTTGTCATTCGAAAACAAGATCGAATCCTGAAAATAACGTCGGATTGTTAACTCTAGCCAAGTAAGCCGATTTTTGAAGCCTCCAAAGTGTTAAAATTGTTATATTTTTGTAGTGTTGAAGTATTAGCAACTCTTACAAGTGATGTAGGAAGAATTTTATCGAAACTCCACCAAGTCCAGCCTAATGGAGACATAAACCTTCATACTGGAATCCGTATTGCTCATGTAAGTCCTAAAAAGTGAGTTTGTGAAGTGTATTAATTTTTTCACAGTTGGCACTTAAGCACCGTCAAGGGAAAAACCACAAAATGCGAATTGTGGCCTTTGTTGGCAGCCCTGTTGCATCTGAAGAAAAAGAACTAGTAAAATTAGCTAAAAAACTGAAAAAGGAGAAAGTGAATGTTGATCTTGTAAGTTTCGGGGAGGATTACATCAATAATGAAGTTTTGACAACATTTATCAATACTTTAAACGGAAAAGTACGTTGATTACTCACAAAAAACAATTGTTAATTTTTATTTTTCTTAGGATGGTTCTAGTAGCCACTTGGTGACTGTTCCTCCAGGCCCCCATCTCTCTGACGCGCTCATTTCCTCGCCAATCATCCAAGGTGAGGACGGTACAGGTGGTGCAGGTTTGGGTGCTTCAGGTTTCGAGTTTGGGGTTGATCCTAATGAGGACCCCGAACTGGCCTTGGCTCTTCGTGTCTCGATGGAGGAACAAAGACAAAGGCAAGAGGATGAAGCAAGAAGAGCGAAAGAGGCGTCATCTACTGAAGCTGGAGTTAAAGCTTCGCCCATTAAGGAGGAACCAAGTGAGGAGGCAATGTTGGAGCGGGCTTTAGCGATGTCGATGGAGGAAGATGCAGAGAGTGCTCCAGCAGGGGCTCCTACTGTGGATTTTGCGAATATGACTGAAGATGAACAAATTGCGTTTGCTATGCAGATGTCAATGCAGGATGCACAGGAGTCGTCCACTTCTGGGAAAAAGGAAGAGCCGATGGAGGTTGAAGGGGATGAGGATTACTCGGAAGTTATGAATGATCCAGCGTTTTTACAAAGTGTTTTGGAGAATTTGCCAGGGGTTGATCCACAATCGGAAGCTGTGAGGCAAGCTGTGGGGAATTTGAAGGATAAGAAAAAGGAGGACAAGGATGAGAAGCAGAAGAAGTAAATTAGGGGGTTATGCTTATTTAATTTAGTTTTTTATATTATACATTTATAGCTGAAATTGATTTGGTTGGAAATTTAATGTACTCATTATCATTTCAAATAAACACATCGTAATTATTTTTTATTTAATATTTTCCCATTCCTCAATATTTTCGTCTGAGAAAATTGAACAATTTTTTTAATACGATTAACATAAGTTGGTAAAAGCGGGAAAAGTACGTAGGTTAAACTTAGAAATGTTTGGGTTCATAAAAGTAAATAACAACCACAGTTAGACCAGAATATTGGCATATTTTGATTAATAATGGTTCGATTACAACGTTTAATATTTAAAAAATACATTCCGGTAATTTTTTAAATTATTTCTTTAATCTTGATTCAGGAGGTTATGTTACAAGCAAACGTCTTGCTGTGTATTCTTAGTTGCCTAGCATGTTTTATCTTTTACTTTATTATATTCAATTTTTAAAAAATTAGGGCAGGGCATATTATAGTGTAGTTGGTTACTGAAGTTATTATTTAATCATCTAGATATTTGTTAATTTTTGTGATAATTTATTTACAGAAAAAAAGAAAGAAAAAAATTGCATAAGTATGCAGGTTGTACAAAAGTGACTTATGGCTAAACTATAAATATTTCTAAAAAAATAAAATTTACCCATTTAGCATTTTATATTAATTTAAGTTTATGAGATAAATATAACGTTTTTTTTAAATTAAAACCTGTTTTGAATTTTTTTCGTAAGAAGTTTTTAAGGAAAATGTAACTGTAATAACTGTATCAATTTTTTCAGTATTAGCATTAAAAGTTATAAATAAAAAATTAAATAAAATATATATAAAATAAAATTAAATTAAAAATTAAAATTCCTTGATTTAACGTTAAGTAACTAACTTCACCGAAGCTCCAACCTTCTAGGTCAATTCGGGGAGAAGTGAGAGATGAGAGATTCATGACAAAAAGTCCTACCTCACCTCGAATATTTAAAATTTCAATGGTACCTAACACCACGGATGGTACCAAACAAGAACGTCTAACAACGAAAATAGTACCTACCTACTTTATACAACAAGCCATAAAAGTAAGATTTTTTGATGAGATAATTTTTGTTCAAGAGCTGCGTTAGCAGCGAGTAAGACTATCTCACAAACGAAAAAAAAACCCTCATGTCGAGTGGTAAATAGTATAAAAATAAAACAGGTTTATTTATATTTAAAATAATATTATAATTATCTCAAATATTTAAATAAATATGATAAAGCAATACGCCGTTGCATTTTTATAGACACTAAAAATCTCATAGTTTCACATAATATATTGTATTAAGTTAGAAAGGCAGAAAGTAGGTATTAACAGCCCGTATTTGTGTTTGTAGCAACTGAAGCTAAGATTTTTTTAAATGAATACAACGGTTTTTCGCCAAAGTACAATTAAATAAAAAATTTAAAACAAATTTTTATTTCTAATTACGGTAAATTGTACCGCTCTAGCACTTACTAAACTTTTGACAATAATTTTAATAACATTCTGTATATGTGGATGATCTTATGATATGAAATATTCTTAGGAATTTTGCATTAAATGCCACTTGCCACTAGCATATTAGCTTTTCAAAAAGAGCGACCTAAACAATTATCTTGTCAAAACAAAGTCGATTTCTCTTTATAAACGCCATTTAAGAGATTGTTTTACATTCGTTTAAATAGACAGAAATTACATAATAAATGTAATATAAATGCGAATATCTATGTTTTAGAGAAAATTAAAAAATATACAATTTATATTAAAAAATATAATATACTTACTCTAGGCCATCGTTACTTAACCTGGAGGTCGCGACCACCATTATTTAGTGTTAAAAGCAGAATGAACGAATTTCTCTAGTACCTATTATGGATTTCAATGTAAATACGCGAATTCGTAGCTTATTTATTTATAATAAAAATTAAAAACTGTTTTCACTACCCGTATTGTAATAACATAAACTACATTTTGCCTTTTTTTAATTTCTAATTTTGTTGATTTTAAATTTTAATATTTTTTTAATAATTATTTAATATTATTTATAAACATTTTTTTAAAAATCACTTCCAGCCATTTTGTAGTTAATAATTAGAAGAATCATTGTACCAAATCTCATTAAAATATTTTTATAAATAAAAGTGTGCTACAGATTCCCGCGTTTATATTGAAATTCCCAGATGATAATCCTCTTAAAGGAATTTGTTACTCAAGAGACATATTAATTAGACACAAAATTGTATTAAAAACAGATTCACTTTATTTTGAACTGATTCTTCTATATAACTTTTGGCCACTGTGGTGGACTTCCACCTATTGTGAATTTCACTGACTCTGAAGTTCCAACCAATAAAATTATAATATTCACAAAATGCAGAGAGCGGTATTCTGTAGTTACATTTGTCTAAATGTTAAGCTTAAATCTCAATTTACTAAGAATGCTACCTGGAAATGAGGGTCTGAATTCATGAAAAACTGAGTTTAGGGTTTCCACCGCAGTTGTGACAAGAATGGCAAATCAGGGTAAAAATGATCTCTTTGTTAACTTTTTTAACTTTTTCACTAGCTTATACTATTGTTAACTTACCTAAAGACGGTTTTTAGGTAAGTTTAGTATTAAACAGTCGGCCTTTGGTTAATAATTGAATATAAACGGCTTAATGCTCGGCACCTTAGAGTCATTAAAAAAGACCTATACCGTAGTGTTTTAGTGATGTAATATCACCATCAGCATCAACCAATAGTGTCGCAGAACTGTGACAGAAGCAGTGTCCGGTATATAAATTGGGTTCTGGAAAATTTAGGTAAGCAGTAATTTCTTATACCTTATTTCCAAATTTGTTTATTCCTATGTTTTAAACTGTGCATTTTCCTTTTAAGTAATTAACAAAAAATAACGGGGTTATAAAATTTTTTGAACGAGATTCCATGTATTTCTTATATATTTCATAATATTTTCCAGTAACTGTAGATATTCGACTTGTCTTTGTTTTTGTATTTTTAATTATGACTCAGAGAGCTGATTTTAAATCATTTACATCTCTAAATTCCAACTTATGTAACTCATGCCTTCTACAAGCCCCCATAATACCAAAGACATGCCACCTATAAAAAAATTGTTTCATGTAGATCAAGTACAAAAAAGTAAGATTTACTCACCTTAGACAATAAATATTTAATATTTGGAACTTCTCCAGTAAATTGTTTTATTTGATTTATAGAAAACGCTTTAGATTTTTTAGGTGTATGCCGCTCAGATTTTTTTTTATAGTGCATGCAGTTTGGAATATCGCGAGATATCCACTTGATGTTTTATACGTAAAGTAGATTTTAAAATGGAATAATAAGTCCACAGTGTTGTTGATTTCAAATTTTTAATTAATTTATCAAAATAAGCAATAAGGACATTTTTTGAATACATACTAAACTTATTTTCGTCTCTCCAATTCAGGAATTGTAAATAAAATTTTTCATAGGTTTTAGCAGATTTTGCTGGCAACAAAGACTTTGTTGTGCTTTTGGCTTGTTCTACAATTTCTGGAGATGTAAGATTTTTCATTTCACAGTCACTTTCTTCCATACTGACTCATTTTAGTTTGATTGTAATCGAAAACCACTGCGACCTGTCACAATTTTAGTTGTTAAGGGGGTATTCTAGTGTAGAAATTTAAAAAAATCAATTTTTTTTTTGGTATTTTCAAAGCTCAACCTTTCAAGAATATATCCTTAAAAGGGTTTGTTAAAATTTAATTTTCAGAAATGTAGTTATTTTAGACCGGAATGAATCGAACAAAAGACGTTGAAATCACCCGTCTATACCTAATTTTACCCGAAACTTTAAAGGCGTTTTTCTCAAAACTACATTTTTCAAAAAGTTTGTCATGATTTCTCAGGTTCTACGTGTAGTGAGTGATCTCAATACATGTCTCTATCGTACTATCTATTATAATAACGAAATAAAAAAATTACTATTTTTAAAAAATTTCGAAACGTCAAAAAATAGAACAAAAATTTTTCTTTTTTCGGACATCCGGAATAAGCAAAAAAAAAATTTTTCACTTTTTCTTATTAGTACGATAGCAGCATTCATCTAAATTGATAATTTTTTTTATTTTTTTGTTTCGGATCATTAGAAGGGTTGCAATCCTGGCGCCATTTTTTTCAATCCCCTACTTTAACAACTTATAACATTTTGAGTTTTTAATTTTTTGACATTTTTTATTTTTTTATGTATTCTTAAAATATTAATAAATATCTTGTCAAAAAATGAATACTAAAAATATTTGTTGTTTATTATTTATAGCACCCGAAAAAACACCTCAAATTCATGTTTATAATACCTCCACACCAGAATACGAGTTCATGGAATCTGATTTTGATTTGATTTGAGTATGGGAGTAGAAAAAAAATATTTCCATTACTAGTTTAGTACTTTAAATATATTATAATTTCTTCTTTTTGCTATTTTGACAAGTTTACAGTGTAATTGCTTAAAATGGAGGCTTCCCTTTGATTATCCGCCCTTATGCGATGGAAAAGAACATATCCGGTTCATTATAATAAAATAACTAAGCAATAAAAAACAATAAAAACAAAACGTCTACCAGGTTTAAATAATTTAAAATATAATTATTAAATATTAATTATATAATAATTAATTAAATTGATATGTTTAAACAATATCTAAAAAGTTTATAATTTATAACTGAAATTTTCATTTATATTATTATAAATATTGTTAAGTAATATTTGTTTCTTAAATTGTTTAAAATTAACAAATTGACAGATAATTAATTGGAAAATTTTCTAGAGTATATAATAATTAATTGCAAGTCCAAAGTCTTTCAAAAACATTTTTATTCGTCAAACCTTGACCAGTCAAAACTTCCATTCATAATATAGGTACCCCAAACCAATGAATGAACTTCCACGATTGTCCTTATCAATGTGCTTAAGGCGCCCCTCGTCCCAGCCACTGGCGTCGCCTCTACTCCACGTCCTCGCCGAATCCCCATCAGTACCAGGATCGAGCTAGTTACCGTCCGACCGTCTATGAAACCGGCGCATAATAGAACCTGTCCGACCCACACACAGGTAAGTGGAAGAGGCCGAAGAGCTCGTGAAGTGAAAGTGTCGGCCTCTACTTGCCGAGGTCCCTCCAGAGATGCACAGCTGAGTGCGCGGCGCCGCTCTTCAAATCGCCACCACTTCCCAACCGAGACTCGGACTCGTATCGAGAGTGAAAGGGGTGTTATTTCGCGTCCGCGCCGTCTCGACGACGTCGAACCGTGCGGAAAGAGCGAACGGAACGGACGATTTTTCGACCGGAAAGTGCATGTGTCGATGTGATGCAAGGATTATTGCACTGTTTGATAAGTCCAGTGGTGGTTTTATGAGTTCGGGAAGGCTGGAGGGAAGAAACGGGCTGTTTTTGAATGTAAGTGGGTTTGTGTGGGATTGCACTACGTAAGAGGTATCCTTGGAAGTGAGGAACGATGAGGAAAATGACGCATTTTTTTTTCAAAGAAAATTTGACAATTTCTGAGTTTTGTCAATTTAACTGTTTATAGAGTTTAGGCAAATATTTATTTTAACAATTTTTGAGGCTGGTCAAATACAATACGACTAATTACGTATATTAATTATTAATTCATGATAAAGTTTCATGATTGCAAATTTTCTTCTTTTTGGAATATTGCAGGTACTGGTACAACATTCAATTTAACTATTTCAAATCACGAAATTGTAATTATTTTACTTTATTATTATTTAAAGGATCAATATTGTATCATGCAAATGTCAAAGTAAACAAAAATCTTATTTGCAATTTAAAATTGTCTGCAGTAAATTTTGATTACAAAAAATTTTCAAAAAAACACTTAGGTATTCGCCTAATTTATTTTAAAATTTTGTTATTTTGGATTTGTTTTAGCGGTTTCGGCCGATAAGCCTTCCTCAGCTTCCCTACATCAATAATTACCTTTTACTCTGATTATAAGTTAGATATTATAGTTATTTTTTAGTGCATGAAAGGTCTTTTAGGGCACTAAAAGTTGTTGATTTCACTAAAAACAAGTTCGCAGACGTATAGACCTAACTTTTACCTAACTAACGTAGAACGCAACTTTTTGTAAAGTCTTTTAAAATAACTTTGAGGCTGAGGGGTAGTCGGTGGGCGGTAAACATAGTACAAGTCATTTTTTGCAAAGCGGCAAATAAGCCACATTGTAATAAGATTCTACAATTAAGATTTTACAACTTGAAAAAAATTTAAAATTTATCATAAAACAACGCAAATGGTAACAAAATGACGTGACTTGCAGTCACCTTTGATTTTAAATTATTTTTAGTAACTAGAGAATTTCCCTGAATTTTTTGTAATACATTTATATACTGTTCCTTTCCTCATAATTTGCCATCCTGCTTTTTGTCATCAATTTTTAATAAAAAAAACTTTGAAGTCGTTTCTTATTTTACGGAAATTTTAAAGCCTTTTTTATCAAAAATTGGAAGTTGTTAATAAAAAGCAGTATGGTAAGACATAAAGAAAAATGTGTAATTTACAATATCAGAAACATATTTTTTGGTAAATAAATAGCAGATCAGGGTGTGTAATACTAAAGCCATATTTTCAACAAAAAAAATGTTAACTTGATATCTTAAACAAATTTGTTTTATTATTTTTCCTTTTATTATTTAAAAAAAATATTGCCATTAATGTTTAGCTAAATCATGGGTATCGCACCGTCTTAATAATATAAATAAGTATTATATGATATATGTAAATGCAACCCGAGGAATAAGAGGGTTGCTGGTACTGGATGTAGTGGCTGGATTAGTGGCTTTAATTCACAGGCTTTTTAGTTAAACAATTTTGTACAAAAATAGAAGAATAAAAGCAAGAATAATAATAATTAAACATACTTATATGTATAAAAATTTTTAAAAAACTAATCTAAAACGTTAAAAGACAGTTTTATTCAAACGGGGAGACATAAGCAAGGAGAAAACATAAATTGTTGATTATGTGGTTAATTGTTTCTCCCTCAGTAACGCACGTGTCTGCTAGTTTTGAAACCCTGTCGATAGAACGCGTGTCGCATTTGTTGATTAATTATTTATATTAGTTATAAACAAATATCAGTTTTTATAAACTAATGTTTAAAATTTCTAAAAGAAACGGTCGTCTCGTAATTTTTGTGAGACTGTCACTTGTTTTTAAAAATTTGAAGCCGCAAGCAGCAGTTTATTTAAAATTAAGAACTGGAAACAACAGCTTCTTAAAAATTGAAAATTTAGCAACAAACTGTCATGTGTTATGTTGTTTACATGTTGTTGACGTTTCTCCCTCGAAAATGCACGTGTCTTTTTGTTCTAAATCTCATCGATAGAACGCGTATTGTTTTAAATTATTTTGCCGATTTGGATCCTCATGTATTCGTATTAAATTAATTAATTGATAAATACCGAAAGTGAAGTTTGAGGGCTCCAATCGCTTGAAGGATTAAGGCACTTTCATCCTGAGGTATATACGCTATTTTTGTGTGCTGATAAAAAACATTTGATTTTGATTTGTCTATATTTTAAATCCCAGGGAATTTTAAGCTTAACTTTAAGTTCCTTGAGAGTAAAAGTGGTAGTGTAGGGACTAAAGTCCAACTTTATTTCTAGAAGTACAAAAAAGAATTTATCAGGTATTAGAGAATATACGGCGAAGACGAAAATCAGTTGAATTTTGTCTTGCTTAATCGAGAAAAACAGTTTAAAAATGTATAAAATAAGTTTTTTTTATGTCTCTATATTTATTTTTATTATATTGGGCGATATATCGCTAGTCTGGGCGTAAAAAAGGCTAGTTTTCCAGTCCTGAAAATCTGCCTATCAAAAAGCTCAGGCTTCGCCTTTGGTTTTTCAGGCTATGCTTTCGACTACGAAACATTATGCTGACGAAGCTTGAGGTCTTTATAGTATTTTATGGTAGAATGTATGTATTAGGGTGGGCCTAAAAAATCGATTATTTTTTTTTTAACTTCCGACACTGAAAAATTGATTCCTAGACATTTTTAAAAAATGCTTTTTCAAGATGTGCTCTTAATTTTGATAGGAAAGACTGCTTCATCGCAGTTTTTTATTTTTATTTTCAGTTCCATATTTTAAATTCCATATCTCGTTATTGCTTAATTGTACAGAAAATTTGTATTTACATTTTTTGTATAAAATTGAATGCTCTAAAAAAGGTATCTTACAATTTTTTTATATCTCTTACCATTTAGAAGATATCGGAGGTCAAAGTTTAAAGAATTTAACAAAAATTCCTTTTCTACTTCTAAATTTTATAACTCAGAGATAAATGAATATTATAAAATGCACAACATATGGCTTTGTAGAAAATTAAACGCTCTATAAAAAAGGCCTCTTGAGGTTAATTGATTATTCTAACCATTTAGAAGATATTCGCATTTTAAAAACTAAAATTTGTTACTAAATCCCCAATTTTTTTAAAATGGTTGAAGTAATCGATTAACCACGACTAAAACCCTTAACCACTACAAAAACGACTTTTTTTGTAGAGCGTTTAATTTCCTACAAAACCGTATGTTGCGCACATTATAATATTTATTTATCTACGAGTTATAAAATTTAGAAGTGAAAAAGAAATTTTTGCTAAATTTTTCAAACTTTGACCTCTGACATCTTCTAAATAGTAAGAGTTATAAAAAAATTGTATAATACCTTTTTTAGAGAGTTAAATTTCCTACAAAAAATGTAAATAAACTTTTTCTGTATGATCAAGTAGTGACGAGATATGGATTTTGCCATATGGAACTAAAAAAAAAATGTAAAACTGCGATGAGGGAGTCTTTCCTATTAAAATTAAGAGCTCATCTTAAAAAAACATTTTTTAAAAGTGCCAAGGAACCAATATTTTAGTGTCGGAAGTTAAAAAAAAATAATTGATTTTTTTGGCCCACCCTAGTATGTATGCGGTATGGGGACTAATAAAAAATGATGCATGTACTTATATAAGTGCCTATAAAGTGTAACTTTTGTTTAGAAAAATCTATCATGAAATCGAAATAAGGAAAGCTAAATGAAAAGTTAAACTTTTGGGCAAAAAGGTCTGTTTTAGGACTATAGATCGTCTAAATATTTGTTTTTTGAATCAAAGCTGCCAAAGTCGTGCTTTGTTTGCATCGGATAAAAACTTTTCTTTCGTCCATCAAACAGTCTAAAAACTGTTATTTTTTGGCCGCTTTTAACTACCACTAACAGGAAAAAAATTTTTTCGTTCTCGCCTCGAGGAAAAAAAACTTTTTGACATGGTACATACATACGATACTGATGGCTGTAGTTGTTCTTGATTTTTTTTATTATTTTACAACAGAATTCAAAATTTATTTGTCAATTAAAAAATTGTTGATACGTTGATACGCCAGTAATTTGGATTTCCATAACTACAAAGGCAAATTTGAAAGACCACACTGTACATATTTTTGTTTTGCATTTAAGTCGTAAAACGTATATAGATACTTATAAAATCTCAAAACTTGTTTAAATTTACGAAAAAATGAAAATATAACTAAAGTAGTAAACTAATCCAATAAAGAAACTTCATTTAAGCAATTATTACTGCCTGTTATGGTGGGTTAAGAGCCCTATATCGTAAATAACCTCAGGCAATGCATCCAAAATCAGCCCCTAAATTGAAAACTTTATGTCCTCTTGAAACAGATTAAGTTGGGCTGGTTTTGAATGTCATTACCTCAGATTAATTACCACTTCGGGGTCTCAACTCTACATAAATCGGCTCTAATTGTGTTGCTTTTTTGAAGTAATTTTACTAATTTAGTCACACTTATTCTTTCATAAATATACTATTTCTTTTTGACATATTTTTGAATTTTCACTCGATAAATATTTTGGCAGAGATCTGCCTACTTAATTGACTTTAGTAGGCGTTTTAACAGAGGAATAAAGAAATAACAGTAAAAGTTAATTAGAGGACAAATAACTTTAAATCCTAAGCAAATATTTTTCTTCTTTTTACATTATTGAAGATTTTTTTGCTAGTTGGTATGAATTATAAATTCTTATAAAATTTTTAGAATTAAAGAAGTATTTTTTTAGACATCATAATTATAAACTATAAAATGTGGTCTGGTTATCTGTTATAATTTTTGAAGCCCCAACTATATCCAATGCGGGTATATGTGGAGGCGCTTTTATAGAATAACTGTGAATTTACATAAGAAACAACTATTTTTAGCTTCAAATTAAACTGAAAAAACTTGTCAAGCCTACCAGGTAATTTGTCAGATTTCCAGGATAATTTTATAGTATAAACATGTTATTATTCTTTTATCAGAGATTTAAAGAAGTGTGGGTCAGTTCAATCAATTTTGGTTGGGCTTAATTCAAAATACAAGTTTTTAAAGCTTCGAGAAAATAAACAACACTAATTTTGAATATTATTAAAAAAGATGGAGATACAAACTGTTCTAAAATAGATATTATCAGAATTTTTTTTTTAAATTGTAACTGGCGTTGAACTAGAATAGAACCGGAGCTATTTTTTTTATTGTTTGGTAGTTCCTAATAGGGGTAGTTTAATTTGACTGATTCTAGTGAAACGCTCTCCATATTTTCTATTTTTTTTGTGGGTGACCCGTTTTGGCTTTCGGTGGAAATTGAAAAAGCTTTTTGTATTTCTTGTATTTCTTGAATCTCAACTAGATGCTAGTTATATCGTGTGTTTTTTAAAAAAAAACTCTAGAGTGCTTTGAAACTAAAAAACAATTGTTTTGTATGTCTGTGATTAATTTTTTACACACTTGTCAAACTGACAGATCTCATAACCTCACCTGTCGACAATTAACACAAAAATACATTTTTATAAAAATATTCATTTATTATCTACAATAACTGTTGAAAATGTCTTCCTTGATGCTGAACACATAAAGCATATCGTCTTCGAACATTATTTATCACATTATTCAGTTCAACCAAATTTTCATTAATTATTTTGGTGGATTACGTCCATTTTTTATTAAATTCGAAATTTGGTTTTACGGGGAAGTGGACGACAAGGCAAGAAAAAAAAAAACTGTTTTATGAGGCCAACGTTTCGAATCCTTTATTGATTCTTCTTCAAGGCTCCTAATAAATGTCAGATTTGTTTGGCATGGTACCAATTTGTCTCGGCCAGTGGTCGCCGGAAGAATTCTTTATTTATTAGGAGAGATTAGAAGAATTTATTAGGAGCCTTGAAGAAGAATCAATAAAGGATTCGAAACGTTGGCCTCATAAAACAGTTTTTTTTTTCTTGCCTTGTCGTCCACTTCCCCGTAAAACCAAATTTCGAATTTTCATTAATTTCATCAAGTTGTTGTATGGGGTCACGTACGACATACGTAACAATGTCATGGCTTGCTACGAGTTTTTTTTTTTTAACGAACACACATTATATACTTCTAATAATGATTATTATTATTTTTTTATAAAACAAAATTGAAAGTGAAACAACAAAAAAAGACAGTTGAAAGTTAGTTGTCGTTAAATAGTACAAAATTATAGCATGTCCTTGTTTTCAAAATAAGTTCAAAATATATAAACTTTAATATTCAAGGCTGACTTGATTTTGTTTTGTTTTATTTTGGTTTTCGAACAACTGTAGATTTTTCAACCCGCCTTCTTTTTGTTTTTTCTGATCATTAAATTATAATTAATAAGTTTATTAAGTAAATAGTTCAATATTTGGTGATTTTTCATAAAACTGGTTTACTGTTTAAAAAATTTGTTTATTTGCCATTTAATGGCGCTATAAAAAATTGGCGCCTCTGCACATCACTGAAATATGCATCGAATTCCCCAAACCCTGACGTCGAATAATTAAAATTAATTGCAATGTTTGTTTAAGAAAATTGAGTTAAATATGCATTGACGAAATAGGCCAAGAATTTAAAGTTGTCTTTGTGTGGAAAATTTTGCTATTGAGTGCGCATTTTCTCAATATGGGTATTGAATGTTTTTTTTCTGTTGGGCATTTATGGTGAACTGAATCAGAAACTTGCATCTTGTCCTTAATCTTTGTTATACTGGGAGAGTTTATGTGTTAATTGTACGTAACAGCTGTTAAATCAGCTATTACGCCCACTCTTCTACAATCGAAAGAGAATTGATTGGTACGAAAATATATACAAGGGACGTTATGTATAGGAATTCCCGCTTCGTTAATAAAACTACAATTAAATTCATTTGACGCTATTTACATCTTTCTGGGTTTATTTCTGTCTGGGATGGTCATTAACGGTGTTGCACGATTTTTATTTGGGATTCTTTAAATGGCTAATAGAGTATTTACTGCTTCAAGAAATTAAGACGATGAGCTTCGCTGAATTTGGATAGACATTTTTAAAATTACTCTTAATTTAGGTAATTACCAAAAGGATATTTATAGATACAAAAATTTGAAAACTGAAAACTTTTTTATTTGTTACAAAATTTACAGTTTAATAATAATACTTATTTTAATGAAATACTATTATGAATATTACAAAATTATTGTGTTTGCTGGTCAGACGAAATATGCACAGAATTACGAAACCAAAAACACAATTCAAAAAAAATATTTAACTTAAGATGAGCTGGAGATTACTAAGTATAAAAATGAAGTTAAAAGAAGGAACTAAAGAGACAAAAAAATGATCATCAGATAAAGAAGATCATTTCCATCTTATGGAAATCTAATGACCACTAAATGGTTTTTGAAATAAGGAGTAATTCGTATCGTTGCGCCAACTTTATAGCTTCTTAAATAAAAGCTAAATTAAAAACGGCAAATGCAAAACTGTTAAGAGTGAGAGACCAAACAAATCGAAAAGGTAGGAATGTTTTTTTAAAATTTCGACACTGAAAAATTGATTCCTTGGCACCATTAAAAAATGCTTTTTAGAGATAAGCTTTTAATTTAATAGGAAGGACTCCCTCATCTCAGATTTCTATTTTTTCATTAGTTCTATTTCCCAAATCCATATTTCGTCACTACTTTATTGACATTTTTTGTATAGAATTGAACGCTCTAAAAATGGTATCTTACAAATTTTTTTATATAGCTATTAGCGTTCAGAAGACATCAGAGATCAATGTTTGAAGAATTTAACAAAAAAAATTTTTTTCTTTTAAATTTTATAACTCGTAGATAAATCAACATTAGAAAATGCGCAACATATAGTTTTGTAGGAAATTAAACGCTCTACAAAAAAAGTCTTTTGTGTGTAATCGATTACTCCAACCATTTAAAAAAAATTGAGGAGTTAGTATCAAATTTTGGTTTTTAAAATGCGAACATCTTCTAAGTGGTTAGAGTAATCGATTAACCACAAGAAACCTTTCTTGTAGAGTATTCAATTTCTTATAAAATTATATATTTTGCATTTTATAATATTTATTTACCTACGAGTTATAAAATTTAGAAAAAAAAAAGAATTTATGTTAAATTCTTCAAATTTTGACCTCTGATATCTTTTAAACGCTAATAGCTATAAAAAAATTGTAAAATACCTTTTGTAAAGCGTTTACTTTTCTACAAAAACTGTGAATAAAATTTTTTCTTACAATCAAGTAGTGACGAGATATGGATTTTGCCAAATAAAACTAATGAAAAAATGGAGAACTAAGATGAGGAGGTCCTTCCTAAAATTAAGAGCTCATCTTTAAAAATCATTTTTTAAAGATATCTAGGTACCAATTTTTCAGTGTCGGAATTTAAAAAAATATATTCGATTTTTTTGGCCCACCCTAGTGCACAACACCCCACAGTTCTTGCCCACTTTGTTTGAAGAGCTACGAAGTTGGCGCAATGACACCAATTGCTCCGTATTTTAAGAGCTATCGATTGATAAAAAAAAATCGATTTGAGTCGTCATTAAATTTTCATAAAATGGGAACGATCTCCTTTGAGCATAATAAAATAATTTAACTATAGAGAAAATCAAAGTAGCAGTTATGTAAAGTCCATTTATATCACTTTGGCCAGTAAAGAAATAAAAAAGGAGGAGCTGTTTAACAAGTGTTTGTGGAAAGTAAGGTATATCCTTTAAGGTAAGCGGAAATTATATTGTCAGAGAAAACGTAGAGCTTGATTAGATTGCAAAATTGACGTACAAAACTAATCAACCAAAAATCTAGAGGCGGTGCACATAGTTTGACAGTTCTACGACCTAAAGGCAAGGTTTCTTTTGTTCTTCTTGTTAAAGTAAATTTTTTGTTAACTTGTTTGTGCAAGAAATAAGAATTTTGAGAGAAAAGAAACCGAAGTGGCATTTAATCCTATGTATACTTTCACCTTCCTGCTCTGTTATTGTTATTAAGTGTAAGGTGTATTGAGTTGTTCTTGTTAGTCGTTGAGTCGTTAATCTCTAGGTGCTTTTGCATACCTTTTTTAGTCATCTTAGTTATTATGTCTTCCATTTTTCTGCTTCTGTGTTCAAGTAAAAAAACACTCTAGATGCTATGAAATTTCGTTAAAACCAGACGGTATTAAATACGCAGGTCGTATCTCGAATGCTATGACTAAAGATAACCTCCAAATTTTATCCGATGGAGTGTCAAATCAAGGTTTTTTCAGTAATTTTCAAGTTTTTGTGTGCTTTACTGTGTCTCCTAATTACAAATCAACTGTTCTCACGGCTACACATTTTGTATATCATTGTCCCCTCCAAATCTGACAGTTCTGTCACTGGTTGTTGCAGCAGCCGATCTGCTAACGACATATTTCACAAATTGCTTTTATTTCTAAAGCACTCTACAACGTTCTTATGCTTGAACACTTGATATAATTCTCGGCTCTCCAACAATCGCGAGTACCTTCGCTCTGAAATAACTTTTTATTTCTAATTTGAAAGAAAAAAGTAAAAAAATATTTTTGCGTGTTTAATTACATCGAACTGTATGAGATTACTTATTTTTTCTCCACATTCTTGTTTATTAGAATATTTTATATTTTCTAAGGAATACAAAATTCAAATACAAGTTACATGTCTAATAAATTTTAACAAAAAAGATATTGTCCAATACTAGCATACACATTTCCACCAAACACCAAAAAATAGAAGCAAATAATACATGCTTTTAACAAAAAGGCACTTAGTATACCGCGGACTTTTCCTCGGTTTCCTTCTTAATTTTTTTTTACGACGGGGAGTACCCTTGCCACCGATTCGTACTTGAGATTGCAGTTTTTTCAATTTTTCCGGGTTCATCGTGATGACTGATCTGGAAACAGTGAGGTTAGGTACATTACGAAAGACAGTTTGTCAGATTTGGGGCTAATGGGAGGCGAATTAGTATTTACCAGCCTTTTTAAAAGATGTTTAATACAGGTGTTTTGAAATAGTGCAATAATAAGAGATTAATTTGATTGTTTTTATTTCGTGTTTAATTTTACATTTGCATTTTTTGGTAATGACAAAATGGCGGAAAATTTTTATGGTTGTGGGAGGAAAGAGGGGAAGAATTATGTCTTTTGCTAAATACATAAGAGCAAGCGAGACATATTTATTTAAAACAGACAACTGTAAATTAGAATATTTTATATTTTCTGGGTAATACAAATACAAGTAACAAACATATTTTAACAAATAACATTGACACCAATATTAACAGATACATTTCTACTAAACATCATGAAAAGTTCCTGAACACTAAAAAATAAACCAAATAATTCATGCCCTTCCTTAGTTTTCCTCGGGGTTTTCATCGCCTTCCTTTATTGCCGCTTCCACTTTTGACGCTGCATCAAAATTATCCACTAGATCCGGCACATCTTCATCATCCTCCGGAACTCCCCATCCCACACTGGCGCTAGTACTAGCTAAATATTTGAGCTGATCAGGCCCCAACTGACTGAAAATCCCTGGCAACATTTCTGTAATCTGTTTGGTTTCCCCGTGGCCGGTGATAGCAAACGTATTAGCTGCCAACGATGCCTGGGCCTGGACGTTCTTGAAATGGATGACGGTACCGTCATCCTTGATCATGTTTACCTCATCAATACCAGGAATCGGGTTCACGCCCAGCTTCTTTAGTGAGGCCTGCAGCTTCTTCCCGTCGACGGACTGGGTCGAATGCACTATCTTCTTTTTACGACGGGGGGTGCCCTTACCACCGATCCGCACCTGAGATTGCAGATTCTTCAGTTTTTCCGGGTTCATCGTGACGATTGATCTGAAAACCGTGAAGTTAGGCACAACAAGAAGACAGTTTGGTACTTACCAGTCTTTTAAAAAAGTATTTAACACAGTACAGAACTACAGATGTTTTGAAACCGGTGCAATGAAAAGGGTCCAATTTGTTTGTATTTCGTGTTTATCTTTTGTTTCTCAGACGCCTCCTTTGCATTTTTTGATAATGCCGGAAAATTAAGAAATGATGTAGGGGAAGAGGGGAAGGGTTCTGTCTTTTGCAAACAAACGAGCCAAATTTTATTCGAACAGACAACTGTTTCTCAGAATACTATATATTTTCTAAGAAATACAAAATTTAAATACAAGTAATAATATGTCTAGTACACATTTCCACCAAACACCATGAAATGTGTCCTAAACACCAAAAAATAGAAACAAATAATTCATGCCCTCAGCATAAACTCGCTTAGTTGTCCTGGGGCTTCTCATCGCCTTTCTTCATTTTTGAGGCTTCATCAAAGTTGTCCACTAGATCCGGTCCTTTCTCCTCGTCTTCCGGAACAACCCATCCCGTATTGGCGCTAGTGCTGGCTAACTTTTCGAGCTGATCAGGCCCTAAGTGATTTAAGATCCCTGGCAGCATCTCCGTGATCTGTTTGGTTTCCCCGTGCCCGATGATCGTGAACGTGTTGGCTGCCAGCGATACCTGGGCCTGGGCGTTCTTGAAGTGTATGACGGTACCATTATCCTTGATCATGTTTATCTCATCAATGGCGGGTATGGTGTTCACGCAGATTTTCTTTAAACCAGCCTGCAGTTTCTTGTCGTTAAGGGTCTGGAACGCGTGCACTACCTTCTTTTTACGACGGGGAGTACCTTTGCCACCAATCCGCACTTGGGATTGTTGTTTCTTCAGTTTTTCTGGATTCATCGTGACGATTGTCTGAAAACAATGAGGTTAGGCACGGCAGGAATGACAGTTGGTTAGATTTGGGATTTGGGGCTAATTAGTATTTACCTGTCTTTTAAAGGTGTTTAACACAGTACTGATGCTTCGAAATCACTAAACCAGTGCGATAAAATAGGTTTAATTTGATCTTTTGCTTCTTAGACGCCTTCTTTGCATTTGCACTTATTGATAATGGCGGAAGATCAAGGTTATTATGAAAGGGAATGGGAGGAAAGAGGGAAAGGACTCTGTCTTTTTCTAAATACATAAGACCAAGCGAGACAAATTTATTAGAACAGTCAAATGTTTATTAGATTATTTTAGATTTTCTAAGGAATACAAAATTCAAATACAACACCAAAAAATAGAAGCAATTAGTTTGTATCCTCAACATAAACTTGCTTAGTTTTCCTGGACTTCTCGTCGCCTTCTTTCATCGCTACTTCCGCTTTTGATGCTTCATCAATAACCCACGACGTATTGGCCGCCAGCGCCGCCAGGGCCTAGGAGTTCTTGAAGTGGATGACGGTGCCGTCGTCCTAAATCATGTTTACCTCCTCAATGCGGAGTATAATGTTCACGGACAGCTTCTTCAGCGAGGCCTGCAGCTTCTTGTTGGCGATGGCCTGAGTTAAGCGCACTATCCTTTTTTGGCGGCGGAGAGTGTCTCTGCCACCGATCCGCACTTGAGACTGCAATTTCTTCATTTTTTTGAGTTCATCGTGACGTCTCTTTTATTAGTAAGCAACTTTAAAACCGGTGCGACAAAAAGAGTTTAACAGCTTTTTCGATTACTTCTTTTACACTCTTCATTTCTGTACTTTCATATATTTTATTTGCTCACCCGAAATACAATAATTGATATTTCGTTGTCGCATTACGCATTGTCGCATACTTTAGTGTATTTGTGCACAGGGTATTTCAAAATTAAGGCATTTTGAGTGCACTTGAGCATTGTAGAAGATCTTATTAGGAGTATTAGAAAAATAGTCAAAAAAATTCTTCTATCTCTTTCTACAAAGCTATAAAGGTCTAAAGATGCAGACTTTGCATCAAGTTATCTTTAAATAACGACTATGAATGTTGGCTTTTATTTATATTGATTATGAGCATTACTATGTGTAACAACAGTCCAAAAACTTTGTTGAAAAAGTGTCTTTAACGAGATGTAAATTTGCAAATTTTAATCAAAAAGCAACGGCAACGGGGCTAAAATATTATTTTGTTTCTGCAGAGAAGGCCGCCAACAATAAATTTCCAGCTAAGGTCCAAAAAGTTGCAAAATACAATTTGCGCAGTGTTGTCGCATTGAACAAAATTAAGAGGTAATAGCTTGTTGGAAGTACTCTGTAAATTTTTACTCAGTCCAAGGGGCACTACTCACAACGCTTCAAACTTGAAACATCTGTATCCTCTTATGCTTGAATTTTGTTTTTGATATACTCGTAATTAGGTTGTTCTTTATAGTTTTGAATAATTTTTTTTTAATAATTATTTAAAGTTCCTTCTCCTTTTTAATCCATGTATTTTTCTATTTTCTCTATAATTTTATTTACGTACCTATCTGTGCTTTTTCTTATTTTCTCGGTATGACATTTTAATTTTTCATGTTTTATAATTGGCATTATAATAGTATAAAGTCTCGTATTTACTGGTAATAGTCTTGCTCACTTTCAAGCAAAATATCCAGTACCTTTTATGGTTTTATGTATTTTCTTAACGGACGTTTCTTTCCTTTTTTCTTTTTTTTTTTTCTTTCTGTGATTCGAAGAATATTCATTCATGTTTTGGTTTATCATTTCTTTTTCTTGTTCTCCTTTTTTCTCATACCACTTAGGTACTTCTAACATCCCACATGCCTATTTTAATCTCGTTTAGTTTACCATATTTCTAGGTTTTTTGATTACATTCATATTAATTTTAACCAACTTTTTTTACTTTCTGCTTGATTGAATTCTTTTCTAGCGTTTCTGCTAGAAAAAGAATTGTTTTCAATGCGTCACCCCTATATTCTTGTTTCCAACTCGTATGATTACATTTTTTATTATTTATTAGGTTTGCTTTACCTTTTTCGTTTTTTATTGTGTCTGTACTTTTATTTAAGTCCATTTATTGTCATCTGTTAGTTTCATTTTTACATTTTTCAATATGTTTTGAGCGATTATTTTTAGTCCAATATTTTTGGTCTTTTCTTCTCATTCTCTCCCGACTAAAATTCTCTGTACCTTTCCTGTGTTTGTTTAAATACCTTTATTCCCCTTTTGTTTTATTGATTTCTTTCTAATAAAAAACAGACAATAGTTGGTATTTTTTAAATCTAAACTATTGTTTTTTATTCATACAAAATTACCTTCCAGATTGCCCCAATTACGAGCTAAGGAAACAAACATAATAAACAACTAAATACACACTTAAAAAAACAAGACAAAAAACAAATGCTTTAATAATTAAGAGACATATCACAACCATCACAATTTTGAATTCCAATTTTAATCTCACTTTGTTAATTTCTAAATTCTACGTTTTTCATTTTTTCTTTTTTTTTATCAGTTTTTTTTATTTCTTTGTATTTTTTTCTTTATTTTTCAGTTTTTGGATGTAGGATTGTTTATTGTTGTCTAATCATTTTTCATAAAAGTTTAAAACAATGAATTTACAAGAAAATCAACAACAAACACAGAAATTGATAATTTATTGATTTTGATTATTTTTTATTTATTTTATATCAGAAAAAGCTTTTATTTTTATCGTTTGCCAAAGTGAAAAAATGCAAAAGTAAGTAATAAAATAAAGTAATTACTGTTTGTTTTACAAGTTATGTAAATTATATATTTTTAATTAAATACAGATTGTGATACACCAAACAATTTATCTATTAATAAACAAATTAATTTATACAAAATAAACAAATAAATAAGTGAGCTTGAAAAGGATAATATTATTAATCATTTGGTGAACAATAATGATTTTTAAATGAAGCTAATAAAGTGGTTTTTACTTATTTTAGAACATTCTGTTTACATTAATTTTTTAATATTAATTTATTATTGTTTATACCTATCATATTAAGGCAATTTATTTTTGAAAATACTTTAAAAGGAGAGCTATAAAAATAGTTTCTAGTTTCAGAGAAACAGAAAATAATGCAGGCTTTACTATACTATGTAGATAGTTTTTGTCACATGACCGCATGTATTAAATGCCATAAAAACATTTTTAAACTAACACAAAAGAAAATGTTTAGTTATCTTTAATATTTGTTTTCAGATTTTACTTCGATTTCTAATATTATGTAATGTCACTTTTGACGTTAGTTACGTTTTTATTTTTCATCACTAGTTGTGAAAAGTATTTCATAACTGACGAACACTGACAAATATTGTAATATATAATGTAAAGAACCTGAATAAAAAATTTTTTTTTCGTAAATGTAAATTCAAGATTTCTTATTGTTCCTCGCCTGTTTGTTAACTTTTTTAACATAACTAATTAGGAAAAATAAACGAAAACTAATAGTATGTCAGCTGTATTACTTCCAAATTTTTTAAACTTTTTTTTGTTTCTTGTATGTATTTATTACAACTCAAATAAAAATGATAATATAATGAATTGAGTCCATTCCTGGAATATGGAATAAACAATAATTTTGGTAATTATAAGATAAGATTGCAAGATAAGATAATCAAGTAGATATTTTAAAAAAAGAAAAACTCTTTTTTCTTTTCTGTACTATTTTTTATTTCTTCTTATTCTTCTCAGAACTGCAAGAGAGTAGAAAAGTACTAATTGCAGATTACGATATATAAGGTATTGGTATGTAGTACCAGTTTAGTTATTAGGTGTTTAGACACGGTAGATTTCACTCAATGACTGTGTATTTTCGAAAGCTTTAGGCCCACTTACTAAATTTATTTATTTAAGTATAAAAATCCATATTGATTTTTATTTTCTAACATTAATCCTCTTTTGTTGATTATTATCTTTTGTCAGATCAATAAATACAAACTATTCTGGGACACGGCGATTAAGTATGCTTACAGGGTGGGCACAAATCTTGTCATTTTCTACCGGAAGTGCACATTAGCCGTTAGGGATTTAAACTTTCCGTTCAAGAATACTGATTAGTATTGCGGTAGTAGATAATTTTAAATACAGATATTAAGTCATGCCTCACGGTGCATACGTGGGCGGGCATAATTAACTCAGGTGGTCAACCACTCTAAAGATATATAGGGTGGCTACCGAAAATATAATATAGTGACGTCTTCAATCTCTAACAAGTTTTAATATTTGTAATTTTGATTTTTAAAATCTGACATTCTGCATTCTGTATTTGTCAATAATATTGTTTCAAGAAAAACTATTTGGAATTTACAATTAGTGTTAAAAAATCTGAAAAAGTTTTTTGCCCCCCTGTTATAGCTATCGTGAAATACCAAAGCCACCTGCTGTTAATAAATAGTTATAACATTGTTGATATTGCAACAATAGAGCGTGGTATTTGAATATAATTGTTGGCACTTTCAGGATGCTTTTTTCAGCAATTTCGTGACTTCAATATCTTTATGGAGTCTTTATCTAATAAAAATCCGGATGTACTTGACAATTTTTCTTTATTGTTTATTTCTATAGATCTATATCTTTTCTAATAACATGTTTGGACAGTTATTTATTCACTATTAGCGTAATTTATCGCAGGTGTGAGCTTCACCTGAAGCTGAAAATTGCGTTGTTTGGGATAAAAAGTAAATTTCATGGACAGAATGTTAATATCGCTAATATCAGCCAGAGGATAAATATGGTGACATTTATTGTCATAAATATCACGCACTTTCGGTTAAGTTTTTGATGAAATATTTATTACAGGTACGTATTAAGGCAATATTTTGTTAAATGTGAATGCCATAATAATAAAAGGTGAGGAATTTTTTTAAAATCGGATTTACGTAACGGATCATATTTCAGAATTAATAATAATAATTTAATAATAATTAGCAATAAAGTGAAATAATTATGAGACAATTATTTTAGGTAAAAAAATAAAGTCAACGAGATTCCAGATTATTAAAAATAATTTGGAAATTTTTATTATTTCTTTATTTCACATTCCTTTGTTAGAAATCATAAATTCTCTTATATTAATTTTAAAACTTAATTGTCATTTAATTAACTGTTATTTCATTTTATTTTCCTATTAAAACACCTACACGAATCAGTTTTGACTGCGTAGAATTACCAAAACTATTTATAAAATTAAAACATTTAATTTTACCAAATGTTTAAACAACTGATAAAACCGAAATACAAATAATGAAACAAAGCCACAAGTTTAATCAAAACAAAATTCTAACATAACAGTGGCAGAGAGCTTTCGAGAACTGTGTCTTATCATCAATGCCTGAATAATAATGTAAAAAAGAAACTTACTGGCAATAATAAATTAAATGAATAAAAATGTATACTTAAAATAAAATAAATTGTTTTTTTCAGTAAAAAAATTGTTGATCGATCTGAAGGAAGAAATAAATAAACAAATGATTGCTATTTCGGAAAATGACAAAAGAAAGATAATTTTTAGTCGCCTAAAAATATGTGTTTCTTTAATAAATTGACATCAATTTGATATTTGTTTTAAAAAATAATTTCAAAAAGTATAAATATTGGTAAAAAGAGTAAGAAGACAAGATTATAAACAAACATTCAATTAACTAATGAAGATTAAACTAGTGGGAAGGTGGAAAAGTCTTTTTTTCTTTCTTCTTGCCTGTCTCTGTTGTTCTCCTCCTCTTCAACTGTTCTTTTTTTGGTCGACAATTTGCTTGACTTTTTTAAATTTTCAGCCCATCTTTCTGTTACTTCTCTTCCCTTCCCACTAATTGGGAATGTTTATCTCGACAAATATAGTTTTAGATTGAAATTCTCGTTTAATTCTCTTGCATCTTTGATAGAAGTTTCTTATCTCCTTATTTTTGTAGTTCTCTTCTCTATTTTCTATTATTTTAGCGTTGTGCTCTCGTTTTTTTTCTTCTGCAATTTTTTTTGTATTCTGCTCATTGTTTATATATTCTTTCTGGATGTTCTGTGTATTTTCTTCTAGAATCCTTTTCCTTGCTGTGTTTTTCTTCTGTTATTAAAGTCTACAATCTTCATTGAACCATTCTGTTGTTTTATTTTTATTCTTCTCTCTAATTTGTTTTTTGATTGTTTGTTTTTTAATTTTTCTATTGTCTCCCATTTTTATTCTATTGTTATAGTAGCTTCTTGTTGTTGTTGTTTTCTGTCGCTGTTATATATTTTTCGTATATTGGTTATTATTACTATTACTATACTCCAGATAAAAATATCTTGGTATAAAGCAAAGATTTAATTTTTTTGTATAAGTTCTCGTGTATCTCGCGTTGTTTATCGCATAATGTACATACACTAATAAACAGAAATTTATTAGCAAACAATTAAACAATAAATCTTTTTTTTCCGAACAAACATCAAATGTTGTTAATTCAAACATAATGTAACCGTAAATATAAATAAAATATTGACATATTTCGTTGAGAAAAAAACATCATTGATGTATAATTTCAACAAGATGTTAATGTGTGGTAATAAGAAATTGATGATGTGATGATTGATTTTTTGGTAGTGATTTTTCATTCATGACACGTAAAAATTTTATTACGGTGAAGAGAGAAATGCGATATGAGCTGTCATGTTAAACACTTAAGTAGAATAGTTAAAAGCTGTTCTGGCTTATGTTAATTTTCTGCACTAAATCCAGATAATTGAGACGTAAAATGATTTTGTAGAGTAGTAAATAGCTATACTTCATTTGTATTCAAACAACGCCTGCCAATATTTTATAGAAAAAAAACATTGTAAAATTAAAATTGTGCTTGCCTAATATTTTCAAGGATATTTACAATGATCGGAAAAAGTCTTTTGTCTATTTCGAATTACGTAAGCAGGAGGAATAAATATAAAATATTGGTGGGACATATTTTGGTGGCATTTGCGATATACCTACTGATAAGTGGAGAAATATTTGTTTTAGCACATGCATATTAAGACACAAGTAACTATAAACAAGAAAATTTGCATTTGGTGGGATTTCGTAATGTTGGAAATTGTTTAGTTATTAACAAATTGCTTGCAAAACAATAGAAAATTTATGTTGATTTTAAAATCTGAATGGAATTACAATTTTATGTGTACCTACTGTTCTTATTTTTAAATTGTCTATAATTAAATAAAATAAAATGGGATTTGATTTAGTTTTACCATTTCATGCCAATTTTTTTAATATTGCGTGAGTTGTAATAAATTAATTATCTGATAGTTTACATTTCTTCTCCCGTTCTTTTTTTTTCTGGATTTTTCCGTTTCATGTTTCTATTTTATTTCTTAACCCATTTTTTAGCATCTTGTTTCTAGTATTTGATAATTCTTCTCTTCCAATTTTACTTTTTTCTCTCTTTTGTCTTCTATTTGATATCACCTCATTGCGGAGAAATGATATTACCTTCCACTATCCAATATTCTTTAATTTCAGTTAAGATTGTTTTATCTTTGATGTATTCTATGTGGTACTTGTTCCTTACTGTTTTATATTTCACAGGCTTCCAAACAATAGTTCTCAATTTTGATGTAAATTCTTTATTTCTAATAGCTATTTTGGAATTTTCTATACACCATTTTTTTCTGAAACTAGTTAAAAGTGGTTTTAATTCGCACCTAAGGATGACAGTTTTTGTTGGTGAAATGCGCGTCGTGTTAAGTGAAGTGATTGGTTTAATTAGGTCTTTTCTTCGTTTCATTTGACACCAAATTTTTTTTTCTGTTTCACCTTTTTTTCTCTTGTTTATTTATCTTTTCTGTAGAAATTCAGCACTCTTTTTTCGTTTATCTAATTGGCTACATTTAATTTTTTGTTTGTAACACTTATTTCTGATAATGTTCCATTGTTTTCCCCAGTAGAACATGTACTCTATTCTACATTTTGTTCTTAATAGAGATGGGATTTTTTATTTTAAGGTGATTTTCTAAACCAAATAAAAACCTATCTTCATTACATTTTCTAGTTTTTTTTTTATTTTTTCCTAGATACTATATATGAATTTGCTGTTATGCATGGCATCAGGACTAATCCTCTACTCCAGGGTTCTCAGCAAAACTTCTGCTTTTAGACCCGTAATATGGGTCGTCACTTTCATAAAGCCCTATAAAACCCTCTGTGAATCTCCAGGGTTGGCTTTGTTTTGCTTTGACTGCAAAAAAGGGCATGAGATAGCTAGAGAAACCGCTTGGTTCCACGTGCTATACTTGCCCATTTAATAAAAAAAAAGTACTTTTTTGCGCGATTGGTTGTTTTTATCAGTTTACTGTGCCTGTTTCCACAACGGTAGGTTGCTGTTACTGGTTGCTACGTATAACAAAACGGTAAGTAATTCACTTACCGTTCAGTGAACGGTAAGCAATTAAATCTAAAACAAACAATTTTGCGATTTATTTATTAAAATTAAATGTACAATTATTATAATTAATAGTAGTAATACCACTCGCATTTGAGTTTCTAGGGTTAATAGACAAACTTTCCGACGTAGAAGTCCCAGGTTGTTGTAATAGTCCACCAACACCGCTGTGTAAAATTTTATGAGCAAATTCAATTTTGTTTTGGAGGGAAACTTCCACGTAACTCTCGGCCACCGTTGACGAACGCCGCCCACCATGTCTTTTTAGTCCCAACACATCAACTCCGTTATTCGCCAAAAGTGTAGCCGATGTGTGTCGAAACGAGTGTCCAGTAAAACCTTCAGGGGCATGCAACTTTAAATACTTTGCAATTTTTGACGGCCAGCCTCCAATTGTGCCTTTTCCTGTGACTTGCCTAGTGCATTTGCCATTTCGATAGTTCAGAAATAAATGATCTGACGTTGGGTTGCTTGGTCGAATTCTTATGTTTTTCCGAAGTATTTCCAAATAATGAACTGCTTCATTTTCTTTATTAATAACTGTGAACGTTCGCTGAATATTCGTTTTTGTATTTGGAATATTTATTATAACATTTCTTCATGTTTTTCTATGTCACTCATTTTAATATTGCACAATTTCTCTCGTCTACAAGCGCCCGATACTCCCAATATCATTGCTACCTGCAAGTATATTGTTTCTTTAGAACTCAGATGTACCACCTCATCATCTACAACATACCTTTTGAATTAAAAATTGTTCGTCTAGTGCTTCATTCAAGAATTTTTCCATGTCTTCTTTGGTAAAACTTTAGCCTTCTTAGGCCGATATCCAATATTTTTTCTCTTAAGATAAGCAATTAATGTAGCAAACTTAGAAATATCGATAGCATCATGTAGAAAAATTGTACTCTTCAGCATAGAATACTCCGCCCATAAAGTGCCTGGGGCCTTCAAGTGTCCACTTCTCACCACAAAATACGCTAACAAGCTCTTTTCATTTACAGAAATCTTCTTTGCTTCACGCCATTCCTTAAACAACTTGTATGTCTGTTCATATTGGGCTTTAGATTTTTCTGGAATTATTGCCGAACATCCTTCTTGCCAAGCGTCTTCTAAATCATCCGGTAGATCATCACTATCGCTCATATTTGCTTCGAAAACGAAACCACAAAACAGAACTATGTAGGAATGATTGTATCAAAAAGACAATTTTACTTGTTTGGAACAAAACCATAGCAACCATGGAACAGCCACCCAAAGTTTTCAGTTTCAATCTTCCCGATTATCACAAATGTATTGATATAAATTATTATTATTATTATTCTAGAAACTCCAATCGCGCAAAAAACGTTATAAGCATGTCGAACGTTAAGGATTACCGTTCTCAGACAATAATTGGAGTCGTCGCTTCGCTCCTCCTCCTTGTCTTCGAACGGTAAGCATTCCTTACCATTCTCCATACTTAATATACTATTTTGGTAGCCATTTTAATAAATAGAATAACGACTTACGTTTTTGGTTTAATTATCCGTTCTTGACAATGAGCTTCGGAATTACCCCTTCGTGCTTAGCTTTATCCATTCAATTTATCCGTCTAGATGTGACGCAGGAGTAGCTTTTCTTCATTTCAAAAGTTTCCAAAATATATACTGGGTGTCCCAAAAGTGGCGAATCAGCCGTAAACTATAAGTTCATCTCTTCAATCTACTACCAAATTCCGGAAATTTTTTTTTTAAACTCTATCGTTTTCGAATTACAACAAATTTTATTTTAACCAATCACTTAATAAATATTAATCCTTGTATTAGTAAAGGTAATATTCATGTTACTAGGCATTGAAATTAATATTTATTATTTAGTATTTATTATTTGGTTGACTGTAATAACTAAACTGTCAAAGTGACAAGTGGCAATTTTGTCAAGAAGGTTAGTTAGGCTTAATTTTATTGCCTAGTAATATGAATATTATCTTTACAATTAATATTTATTATGTGATTGGTTAAAATAGAATTTGCTGTAATTTGAAAACGATAGAGTTTAGAAAAATATTTTTTCGGAAATTGGTATTAAGTTGAAGAGAGGAACTTGTAGTTTACGGCTGATCCGCCAGTTCTGGGACATGCTGTATAATAAATCGCACAACCGAAATTGACGATGTATTTAATTTCTGTTTATTTTTGAACAATATTTGGTTCCTACTTTTGTAATTATATTTTACTAAGTGTTTTCTTTTTCTTGTCCTTTCCACCAACTTTGTACTCTTTTTTTTTCTGCTTTTAAAAATTGGGTACTCTACTGTTGATATATTTCTTATCTTTTCTGTATTACCTCTAATTTTGTTATTATTAGCTATCTTTCTAAATAATTCTCGTTTTTAAACAATGTCCTTTTTTACTTCGGTCCTTTTCTATTTTAGTTTTTCGATTCGATTATTAGTTTTGGATTCCATTACTTGTAATTTGTAATATAACACAGATGTCTAATATCCTGTATATTTTCAGAAAATATATAAAAGGTGTTGTTTTTTTAAAACTAAATAATGTTCATAAATAGCTGTAATTTGTTAGGTGTAACCTCTGATTATTATTTTCGTAATTATTATTTTGACTGAGATTAATCATTTTATTTGCGTTTTGGAAGGTCAAGAAAATTCAATTTAAAATTGATGTAAGTTGAAACAAAACAGAATCTTTATAGGTATAAAAAAATAACAATAAATAATAGGTAGCCAAGAAGCTAAATAGATTATGTTATTTTAAAAAAAGTTATAATACTATTTAATTATGTATTATCTAAATTAATTATCTGCTTATTTTCACAAAGGAAAAAAATGAAGCTAATTACAACTCTTATTTGTGACATTTCTCTGAATTTATATGTATAAACGGTCTGCCGAAAAATTAAAAATGGTTAATAGAGTTAGTTTTCTTAAGAGTATTTAATTTTTTAAATTTATGCCATTCGTTAGTATTGGTATAAGACTCTTTAGTCATTAATTAATTAAATAAATAAATAAATGGCTCCACCATTTATCACAGCAATAACACAAGTGTTTTGAGTAATTTCACTATATTTTGACATTTGTATAGCGTCAACAAGAAAATCTTGGTGGTCATAATAAAAAAAATACAAATGCTCCTTCTTAATTTTTTAAATACTTTCTTCTACGGTTCTTCAGCGATAAAAAGAATTTCGAGCTAATTGACAAAATAAATAGAGGTAGCTTAGTACCAAAAACTTTATAATACTTATAAATGAACAATTTTCTTTGTGTTCAAACGTTAATTTGACGACCAAAACTATAATTTTGAGAAAAATTTGGTAATCGCCTTTATAAATTATCAAGTGTGTCAGTCTGACAACATTATGTTTTGTCTATGCGTGAATAACAATATAAAGATGGCTATGCGAACTCAAAGTTTGTTTTTCGGCTGTTGGCGTTCGTGGGAGATTTAAATTGAAAATGCGTTAGTTCAAAATTGTCTAGTAGTTTTTATACTTTTGAAAATTGTTTTTCTTTTTTATATGACGCATTGTAAGAGCATTTCATTTAGAATAAATTACTTCAGTGTGAAATAATAATAAATTAAATTAAAATTTGTGTCAAATAATTATGGAAAACCTACTACAAAATATTAATAGTTACGTTAAAAAATACATTTTTTAATAAAACTGTATGTTAAATTCTGCTTATAATTCAAAATGCTTTACATTCTTTTTCTCTAGACACGCTTTCATGTGACCTTGCGTGAAAAATTGATTTGACAAATATATTGATCAAAGAGGCACACATATAACTGCGTTTTGGTCAATAGACTCACAGAATATTTTACATACTGGTTTGTTGTTTTTGTTTTTTTTTTATATATATAATTGTCCCGTAATTTTATTAGATACATATTAAAGATATCGACTTTATTTACTTGACATATTTTATTCAGTAGAATAACAAAACAATTTTTTGTAATATATATTATGTACAAAAATCGCATAATACATTGTCTCGTTCAAGGGTAGCAAGTAGCAATATCTATTGTCATCTTAAATTTACTACTTATAGTAGGTCAACAAGGTATCTATTACATATTTAAATTTGTAGTGAAAGAATACGTAATTCAGAAGGTAACTAATAAAAATTGGGAAAAATAATCAACTGTGTTTTATTAAAAGAAATAGATTTGTTGGGACTTCGAAAGAATTTTTTTCTCTCGCAACTGTGTATTTTAATAACACAACAATGGTTGCTTTAAACAATAAAGCACAAGATTGCCTGCGGTTATGTACTTGAATGGTTCTTTTCTAAATTTTGATGTTTAGTTGGATAAAAAATTCGAAAATGACAAAGCCATAATCGTACAACATATTTTGGATTACTTCTAGTGTTACAAAACGAACATCAAACTATTTTAGTGAAAGACATTAAAACGATTATAAGTACTCTTAGACAGACTGATTGAAAGCAACAAGGTCCTTGCTTTATACCTGGGACAAGTAATAGAACTAAACCGTATGGACCCTGTCCTGTATCAATAGTTCGACACCGAGAGAAAAATGATGAAATACAAAGTGGACGGTTTTTTTAAGAAGTTTTTTTTGTTGTTTTTTAAATAAAAAAGCCTATTTTTGAAAGTAATTACCTATATAATTAATTAAGTAACTATGGAGTATTACATAAGAAACTTTTTCAAAAATTATTTTGATGACATATAGTAGATAATCAAAAAACAATAATAATTGATTTTTGACAAACAATAAGTGTTTACTTGCTACTAAAATTTTTTTTAACTTCTTTGTTTTATGTCCTTTGTTAATGTTTTAATACGGCCATATGCAAAACGTACCACAATATTTCAAGGGCAACTAGGTACTACTTCTGAAACGTTATATCAATATGATAAATCTTTGCAACCAAAAATTCATCTCGAAACTTAATAAAGTAGTTTTTTGTTGCTGCTTCCCGGTTTAAAATTTAAAAATTAAAACGAGTACTTGAGGGTTTTCAAGGTCAGTAACTACGGTCTTTATGTCAATTAAAAAATTCAGTGGGCGGATCTAATATGGCGGACCAAACTCCTAAATATAGAATTGTTGTTAAAGTTCAAAAGCTTGTAAGTTCTATAATAATGGAGAAATTCAAATAATCTTTTTTTATTAAATAGCTGGTTTCGTGGTCTTATCACACAACTAAACACAAAGTCAAATAGAGTTCTTTTTTATATAAAAAAATACATAATAATAATTCGGAAATTTTTGAAAATTTGATTATTTTCAGAAACCCTTTGCAACACGAAATGTTAACGATATAATTATTATTATTACCATACTACCATCCTCAGTATCATAACCTGAACTTTCAGTTTTATATGAAGCCCAAAAAGGTTAAAATTGGAAATCGATTAAAAATCTTACTGAGAGAAGTACAATAAACAGTTTTTTGACTACCCATTCTAATTCGTCAACACAACAAAAAGTTTGCAAAACTATTTTGATATATAGGGTAGAGGGCTATCGGAAACCCATTAAAATTTTTTTTTTTGTAAAATGGGAGTGTCTTAATCTTTTCATTTTTTGCAGTACCTGCTTCTGGCGCCCTGTATTATTAGTACAACAAATCAACAGACACATCTAAATAGTACACCTAAACTTTCACGAAATCAGTTACTCTACAAAAATAGGGTCATCTCAATGACTTCATTCCACTGGAAGTTAAAAATTTTTGAGTTTTAACAAAATTTTCGGTTGTATTTTAGGCAGAATAACATGAAATTAGACACTTTGGTGTCTTGCAGATTTCTGATAACAATGTTGTCATAAAAATTGTAAAAATCAAAATGAGAACCAAGCTAAAAATGCTAATATTTTAGACAGTATGGGGCGTAATTACATGAAAGCCTGCACTTTGATGTTTTTATCACGACTACTTATTCTGACTATACAATTTATTCAAATCTTTTCTGAGATAATAATCCTTCAAGTTAAAGATTTTTTCTACGTAAAATAGTAAATAATGATTTGAAATATACATATACTGTTGAAATTAGAAAAAGATATGTTTTTGAGAAATATCAAAACTAGCTATGGTTGCTATTTAAAAAATGCAACTTGTAGCAAATTTAATTATTGATTAACAAAAAAATTATAACACCATTAGATTATACGTAAAATCAGTACATATTAAGAGGCTAAAATGCATCATTTAAACTCGAGATTGAAAGTTCCATTTGCTTGAGGTATTAAGACACTTTAGTCCAGAGATACATACGCAATTTTTTGCACTTCCGGAACTAAAGTTCATAAATAAAAAAGTCAATATAAATAATTAAAAAAATTTGATTTTGAACGATTTTTGTTTTCTCATTTTTTTTTTATTCAAATGTGCATCTTCTATGAAATACATATTTTTTCGTATTTTAAATCTGAAGAGATTTTAAATGTCACTTTAAGTCCTTTGGTACTAAAAATAGCAGTTTAGTCTCTCGTCCTACAGTTTCTAAAATGACCCATATGGACATCCAAATTACAGCACCCTGTACAACCATTAAACTATCATTTTACAAAAAAAAACCTTCTAACAAAATTCCTTTGTGGAAAATCGATCACTATCGGCCAAAATAAATAAAAACGGATAATATTGCCGCAAAATAGCTAATCTTCTTATCGCAATAAAATTAATATTTTATAACAAATTCCGAAAAAAACCTAATTTCTGTTCTAAATTTTTTGAAGATTTTGATGGTGTTTTCTTATTTTCATCTCATTTATTTTTTAACACAGTTTTTCCTATACTGAAATTTGTAGAGGTTTACCCTTAAAAAAGTTGATATGATGAAATCTCGTTTAGTTTCTTTAACCATTAATAACTGCATTCAGCCTTTGATAATTAATTCTAAGTTGTCTTGTTCTGGAACTACTCACATTTTGCATTTTAATTATCCACGCTGTCATTATGAAACAAACCACACCAACAAATTTAAACTCGTGCCTATCGACGCTTCTGTTAATTTGCATTTTAAATGAATCAAACGCTATAAATAATAAATCGACACCAGACATTTCCAAAACTGTTGAATACAGTTATGACTTCTTGTTTCTTGTCATAAAATACCACTATAAAAAAAAAGAAAAAAGATTATCTCCAACTCGGATCAGCTTAGCCCAATAAATAATTATTGTGAAACGTAAAATTGCTTAATTCTTGTAATGACTACTAATTATTTTCAAACAAATGAAAAATGTACGAGACTATCACGAATCGAAATAATATAACAGCTGTCCCATAAATTAGACAAACTTAAAAGCAGTAGATAATTTTCAAGTCGGCTTAAGTGGGATGATCACGTGGGAAAACTATCCTCCACGCTTAGTTTTGACATGTGTTTAATACCATTGCGAAATTTCATTGAACATCCTTGTACAGTGCTAACAAATTGTTTAAAAGGTCGTTGGTACTAGTTCTAATTATTTTATTTTTTTGCAGGTTTGCCAGCTTGGATGCATCCAAAAGTGAGTTTTTGCAAAAAATCTGGTTTCACGAGTTTTTTGGGATAGGTAATTGGATTATTTAAGATATTAGATTTTAATAAAACTTTGATAGGATATAAATTAGCAATTCTAATTTCGTCATAATATGTTTAATATATTTTCTTAGTTGACGCCAATTAATAAAGTACTGTCGTCTAATACATACATTCTAAAGGCTAGGTAGGCGATTATGGGTCAATAACCACCAATTTATAAAACTATAGCGTTATTGTAAATTTACAACCCACATTTTAAAGTACCTATATATTATGGAAAAACCTCTTTTGGTTGGTTTGGACATTTAAATAATTATTTAATCGGTGCTATATGGTCTAAAGTAATAATTTATCTAAAGATCATCGGAGTTGGGTTTTTAAATTTTAACGGAAACAATAACAGTTGGTTTTATATACATTAAAAAACAAAAATCTCGTCCAATTGATAATACGAAATTACAAATTGACAGGTAAATACAGGTTTATGTTGAAAAGAATTCATTAGTTGAAGTGGCAGCGTGCTTACCCGACCTCAATCCCATTCGAATATTTTGGGATGTGTTGATATAACCAAGATAGTCTTATTAAATAGTCAAGAACGACGTTTTTGCGGTTTTGAATGATTTGGGAATTGCTGCGAAAACTTCTTGTAAGCATGAGAAAGCATAATTCTAAAATAAAAAGAATTTGGATCCAGTTCATTATTTAAAAAAGTTTTTTATGTTGTTTGATTTTTAGTTTATAAGTAACAGTAGAGTCGCCATAAACAGAACTAATTCAACCAAAATAATATTTTTTTTTCGTATCATTTTCATATCACCTTTTGGCAACTATCGTATTTAATTTACTCGAACTCGTGTTACAAGAGATACTAGAAAATTAACCAAATGCTAGAGTTCTTTAAATCGGTATTATCTCGGTATTATAATTTTTTTTTTTTATAGCAAAATATGTTTTAACATTTCGTAGTTATATTTTTCAAATTATTTGTTTTTAATTGAATGAAAAGATACAGCTAAAACTCTTTATAAAGTAAATGTAACATAAATTTAGGAATATAGTTACTACATAGAAAAAACTCAAAAAAAAACAAATTTATATTGAAAGAAACGATTACGGAAAGTTGGCTTAAACTATACAGTTTATAGAGTCCCCAAGAAATAGTAAGAATTCTTTACTCGCCTATTATTCTTCTGGATATAGAGAAAATTGAACTCTAACTTCCTTCTTTCTATTTGGAAAATTTCGAAAATTGTAAAGTGTTCTATGATCTGTTGAACATCTTTGATCATGTTATAACAAAATGATTTTCGAAAATGACTTATTAATTGTGAAATTAAATTTTTTTATTTGTGTTTAATTTTTTTAAGTAAATTAATGTTATTAGTAATTGGTAAATGTAATAATAATTGCTAGTAATTAGTAAATTACTATTATTATACAATGAAGTTAATATCGGTTAGACTGGACGAAGGATTAAAACCAAAATTTTTGAACATGTAAAGACAATAGAAAAGTACAAAAATACAGATATTACCAACATTTCATCTACTTTTACTTCTCAGTCTCACATTATTTCTTCCGGTTATTCATTTTTCTTACTGATAATTATAAAATCCTTCAGATATGCAATAAAGGCTATTCTTTAAATTTTTTAGAAGTTTTAGAAATTCTTAAAAGTACCCACGAATCTACTTTACAAACTTTAAAACATAATTTTGATTGTAATATTTTATCTCCACTAGTTTAATCTTCATTAGTTAATTAAATGTTTGTATATAATCTTATCTCCTTACTCTTTTTATCAGTTTTTATACTTTTTTAAAAATCATTTGTCAAATTGATGTCATTTCTTTTAAAAAACACACATTTTTAGGCGGCTAAAATTTATCTTTCTTTTGTCAACTTTCGAAATAGCGAGGATTAGTTTATTTAATTATGTCCTTTTTATCGATCTGCAACTTTTTACTGAAAATAATTATTTATTCTATTTTTAGTAAGTATACAATTGCATTCTTTTATGTCTTTTATTTATTATTGACAAAAGTTTGGTAAGTTTTTTCACTTTTTTAACTACAAAAACCCGAACCGTCGATAACTCGATTTTCTCGCTAATTCGAACTAAATTTATGGCAGGAAAGAGGCAAATTTCGTGTTTTATTTTTTCGATAAGTCGAACCTGTCGATTACTCGATTTTTTTTGTGGCAAGTGGCGGTTCAAGTTATCGAAGTTCGACGGTATTTATAATTTTATTTTTCAAATTATTATTCAGGCATTCAAAGCATTATTCAGCATGAGACATACTTCTCAAAAGCGCTCTACCACTGTTATCTAAGATTTTTGCTCGATTAAACTTGTAGGTTTGACTTGGATTTTAAGTCTCTCATTACTTGTAAGATTTTCTTAATTATTTTTCTAGGGTTTTATTCATAGTTCCCTCAACGTACTAGAAAGCTTTTCGGCCATTTTACATTTATCCTGTATAAGTGGAAGCAGTTAGCGATCAAAGTTATTAATTGATTATTCAGTAGATGAGATATAAAAAACGTCCAGACATGAAAAGTGAGAAATTTTGGCGTCAATTCAGCGTTTTTTCAGTTAATAATATTGTTGTAATAGTAGTAAAACCAGACAGAAAGTCTCACGAATCTATAAACATAATTCTTTTCATAGAAAATACCTACATTTTGTTGTGAAAAATTATGAGGGAACTAGGTACTACCTGTTTCGACTGGAAGGATCGAATGTAACAGTTGGTTAGGTAAAAATGGTTTTTACTGTATCTATATTATACAATAATTGTATTTTTAAAAACTATAATGTACTACGATAATCTAGGGCTTTATTTTAAAATGTATCCTTACAAATTACAAAATTCAATACTACTATTTTTTTGTTTAGGTAAAATTTGTTTTTCATATAATAATCAATTGTCCAAGTGTCGTCAGCTTAATACTGCCGTTTGTAAATGAAATGAGTTGTAATTTTGCCATATTATGTTGGTAGTACAAAATGTCAATGGCATTGCTTTTTCGTTATTAAATAAATATTTGTAAATAGTTCAAACTGTATAAATAATTCTCTAGAGTATCGAACTTTTTTGTTCGTTTTTAATCAACTTCTTTCACTTTTTCCCGTTAAGTATAATTTCTTTAACTGATTTCTAGTCTTTCTTTTCATTTTTAATCCGTATATTATCTAGTGAGCTGTTCTATTTTTACTTTTGTCTTCTTCTTTTTCTTATATATGTTTTCTTTTCCTGCACCTATTTCTTCTTCAAGCCTTGGCAAAGGCCTGAACCATCCCAGTTTTTGTTCTTCTAGTACTGTTTCTGCTAGTCAAAGTTTCAACTCTGCATTTCTTTGCTTACCAATTCTCGCTCCTATAACATCTCCAACATACCTATACCTAATTACTCTATTCTCTCTACTAAATTTGCGGTTATTATAATCCAATTTTCTCTTTCATACAGTAATTCAGTAATACAGGTGAAGATAGTATGGTCATTTTCGTTTCTCATGAAAGCTTCACAAGAAAAGTTAAATTTAAAAATCTGTTGTCGTTTAATTTATTAAGTATTCCACACGTTCTGGATCATGTGGTTTCAGTCCTTGTACTAATGTTATGCGGTAGAGGTGCATTTTAGTTCCATTTTTGACACTTCTTGATATACCTAGGTAGTGTAAGAGATAACAGACTACAAGAATAATTTTTGGATTCTGTTTCATTTTTGTTTACAAATTTTGCACTACTTCATCAGTTGTTTTGGGTCTTCTATGAGCGTACCCTTGGATAAACCTTAGGAATGAATAAAGTTTGTGGATTAGACTATATTTCAATCCAGATTTTAAGCGTTTTTCGAACAACAGTTTCAACGTTAGTCGTTAATCCAAAACTTGGTCGCAGCAACTCTTCTATGATCGAAATTCAGCTTGATCTTCAACTATAGGAGAAATGCGCCGATAAACCTTTCCAGATTTTGTAACAAACACTTAACAAAGAAATGGGCTGGTATTGGACACTGTAGAGATTTTGCTTTTTTCACAATTACTTCTTTTTGAACTTCGGAGGCAGACGGGCTAAAATAAAAATATTATTAAAAAATGAAGTGAGTCATTTCAATGTAAAACTTTCGAGATTTTTGATGAATTCCGGGTAGATTCCATCAAAACATGCCGATTTTTCACACTTCGTTGATGATATAGCTGCTTTTAACTAATCTATGGTGAAACATCTTGAAAGCTTCTCTAAAACGTTCATCTTTCTTCTTTGCTAGCTTAACGGAATTTGACATTTCTATAAAACGGTTAAAGAAAGAAGTGGATAGAAGAAGTTACAGAAAGACGACAGCAGGTCAACCCGAGGAAAACCACAAAGCGTCAAGACAGACGTTTCAGACAACTCACTCTTCGTTTTGCTACTACGCGAAAAAATACGTCCAAAAATTATTTTTTCTGGGTGTAACACTTCAAATATCACTGACTAAATTTTAAGCTATACCTTTACAAACTTTTTTGCTATTATACTTCTGCGGTATTTTCTCTTTCACTAATATCCTTACATACTTCCTCAGTACAATTGAATGGCAATAAACGATAGTAGATAGGCGGTTGCAGTAACTTCTTGTGTTCGCTTAACACAATTTTATCTTGACAAACTCAAAAGTAGAATAATCTTAAGAGGTTTTTTTTGTAAAAAAAAGGTAAGTATAGATTCTGACACTTAAAAATTAAAATCAAAGATTAAATCTTAATAAATATGTTGTAAACTATTATTTTCTCTAAAACTAAAGTGGGCTTATTTACTGTTAGTCAATCAATTTTCAAAAAATCAAAGTGCAAACGAGTGGGTTTTGAATAGGATTAAGTGATCAGATTCCCTTATGGGTGATATCGTTATTTCCTTATCTTAGAACATTTATCCTACTATGTTATGCAAGAGAACATTCAATTAACTTTTATAGATTCAAATCTTGGTTTTGCAATACTTAACATTTTTCTAAATTATCTACAATTGTAAAAAATAAAGAAAACATCGCAAATTGTAAAACCGGAATGACCTAATCCAATTAGTGTTTTGCCTGCTCGAACTGTACTCTCATCGTATAAAATATCATCGTACAAAAATTATAATTTTGGATAAAGAGACAAAGACTAAAATGTCACAACACAATCTTTTTAACAAATCCTACAAGTATATCAAATCACTTTTTGAATATGTCTTTTTTGGAAAAAAGCAATTTTTTTAGTTTTTTCTACTTTCGTTTTATTTTTGTACCTGAATATTAATTGCGTTCTTTTTTATGAGCATAAAGGTTTATGAAGACGGCACAATACTCAAGATGCAAGCTATTAGGGTTGCAATAACTTACCCTTCGGTTTGCGGTGTTGAAATAATTACAGTGATTACAGTTTTCTGATATATTTTAAATTAATTGAAAGATGGTCTAGTTGTACTGGATCTGTGACATTGACATACTCTGACATAGTATTTGTTAACCAAATAGGTATAGAGCGAACCAAATCGATCATTCAATCGCGAATCTCAGTAGTTAAACGCTTTTTAATATTCTTCTCATTCTTCGAAGACCTCGTTTGTAGTCTCGACCACTTGTATCACGCAAAAATAATTTCGATTAGGTGCAGCAAATATAGACATTAGGTAGGCGAACTGGAATACAATCATGCATAACTCGAAGTTCGTGACAACATCAAGAGATAAAACGCGCTCATTCGCGTTTATTTTTCCGACTAACAAACAGGTGTTCATTTCATTCGTGGAAAATGAGAAAATTCTATATATCAAATTTGGAAACCTTAATCGGTTGTAATGATGTGGAGGTCGTCGACAAATCGGGAAATGTGTGACTAAGTCATATTTTTTTTTCTGGGACGGGGCTATGGAAAATTTAATTTGAGATTAAAAAACAGATCGAAAAATGAACTTGAGGACCTCGATTTGGATTTGTGAAGAACCGATGAGGCGCCAACCTCAAACATATGTGATAGTTGACCATAAGCCTTGGACTGATTTTGCCAAATTTGGTATTATTTTGCACAATGTATACAACCGTTATTTCATCACTGGATGGTAAATGGATGAGAGTTCCGACTGGATATTTTAATCACCTTGAATTTTAATACTTTGATACAATTGCGATGACAATTAATTTATTCATTTCGGAAAAAATATACATAATTGCTGTCGCAGAAAATGACGTTCGGTAAAATAAATATTTACAGAAAACCAGAAATGCATTCTTTTTCTTCTTTTTACAAGATTTTTTTTCTTTATTTTTAATTATTGTGTTGGTATTTTATATAGTTTAATGTCAAAGGTTGTGCTAATCACCGTGAAACACAAATCATAGCCTATCCTAATATAAATTTTGTTAATCCCACGTATTATACAATTTTTTTATTTAGAATATTTTAACACTTCTTAGTAAGTGAAATGTGAATTTATCCGTAGGTAGGTATAGTATGAATCAGAAGTAATGACAGCAGTTCAAATACGCAACGGTTTCTTTCTTGTATATGGTCAGCGTCACTGAAATTGTTTTATCAGGTCAAATTAGGCAGATTTTGAAAAAAAATTGCTAAAATTAGGTAAAAACAGATCTCTTGCCTGAAATATCTTTATCAAAGTAACCTATAAATGACTCAAAATCATTTTTAGATGATCAAAAAAGGGTTAAAATGTGATTTTTTGGCACTACGTATACACAGAATAGCCAATTTTCAATGCTGCCAACTTGTTGATAATGTTGTCATTACTTGTTGATAATGTTGTATTAATATATTCACAAAATATTCACCTCGAATCTCGAAGTAGTTTTTTGACGCCGCTTCCCGATTTAAAAATTTTGTCTTTTTCTCAGGAATAGTTTTTAGATTCTCAAAAATTCTTGGTTATCGAGATCTTGAAATTCTACGAAAAAGTGAAGAAAATATTTAAAAAGTATACACATGTGACCTCACTAATGTCTTGCTTTCATTGATTATTTTCTTTATATCTCAATCAAAAGCATTCATCAACTAATCCTAGTTCTACTCGTATTCTTCTAGAATTCCCAATTTTTTTTATTTGCTTATTTTTAATAAACGAAAAATTTGATAATAATATTCTTACTGAACAAAATGATGAAGAAAGCTCAAATAATGAGTACAGTTAAGTTTCAAGCTTGTGTTTTCAGGTTATTTCAAAAAACCATCCATAATAACTGTCTAAATATTTAATTACTGAGCTACTTGCTTCAGTCGATTTATTTCGAAACTTTCTCAGGAATGCTGGGATTAATTCATAATCTCTTTTTATGTATGAGCATCAGACATGTGTCTAATGTCAAAACCTCTATCAATAATTTCATTTATCCAGCATGGTAGTGTGGTATTTTTTTTACATAATCACGACAAGTCGTGCTAAAAGGATATCTGCAATGAATCAATTTTAACTAATAGAAAGGACCATAAATTCACTAACATAACATAACATTAACTAATTATCGGTAATCTATGACATAAATAAAAATAACTTGACTGAACTTTCTAAAAATGTTGAGAATGTAATTGACATCTTTTTTTGGGATGTGTAAAGTGTTAAGGAAAATATAGACCCACCCAATTATTCACATAAATGCTTGTCAAATAGAAATTAGGTATATAACAAGATTTCCAGGATATGGGAAAGTTGGGTTTTAAAGTTGAAACAAAAAATTATTTGCATTTTTTAAAATAAGTATAAAAAAGTAAGAACTTTGTAATTTATTTGGTTACTTAATAGTAATAATCCTTGTCACAACAAAAATCAATAAAGAAATAAAATAAATAAAAATTGACCGATCCCCTATTAGTAGTAATGGTTAAATACAGCTTACAGTGCTTAAATTAAGCTTTTAAGAGGTTGTTTTAAACCTCTTAATACTGTATATTACAGTATTACTGAATTAATCGATAATACTAAGATATTTATTTATTTATTTCAGAAAGATTAAATGTATATGGGGCATTCCAGGCTAAATTGGTCTACGAAATACCTTGACACTAGGGTGGACCAAAAAAATCAACTATTTTTTTTAAATTTCCGACACTGAAATATTGGTTCTTTGGCACTTTTAAAAAATGCTTTTTCAAGAGGAGCTTTTAATTTTAATAGGAAAAACTCCCTCATCGCAGTTTTAAATTTTTGTTTTCAGTTCCATATGGCAAAATCCATATCTCGTCACTACTTGATCTCGTACAGATAAAATTTATTTACATTTTTTGTAGAAAATTTAACGCTCTAAAAAAGATGAATTACAATTTGTTTATAACTCTTATCGTTTAGAAGATACCAGAGGTCAAAGTTTGAAGAATTTAGCAAAAATTTCTTTTTCACTTCTAAATTTTATAACTCGTGTATAAATAAATAAATAAATATTATAAAGTGCGCAACATACGGTTTTGTAGGAAATTAAACGCTCTACAGAAATAGTCGTTTGTAGTTAATGGATTACTTCAATCATTTAAAAAAAATTGTGGATTTAGTATCAAATTTTGGTTTTTAAAATGCGAATATCTTCTAAATAGTTAGAATAATCAATTAACCACAAGAGACCATTTTTATAGAGCGTTTAATTTCCTACAAGGCTATATGTTGCGTATTTTATAATATTTATTTATCTCTGAGTTATAAAATTTAGAAGTAGAAAAGGAATTTTTGTTAAATTCTTTAAACTTTAACCTCCGATATCTTCTAAAGGGTAAGAGATATAAAAAAATTGTAAGATGACTTTTTTGTAAAACGTTTAATTTCCTACAAAAAATGTAAATAATTTTTTTCTGTACAATCAAGTAGTGACGAGATATGGTTTTTGAAATATGGAACTGAAAAAAAAAATGGAAAACTGCGATGAGAGAGTCTTTCCTATTAAAATTAAGAGCTCATCTTGAAAAAGCATTTTTTAAAAGTACCTAGAAACCAATTTTTCAGTGTCGGAAGTTAAAAAAAAATAATTGATTTTTTTTGGCCCACCCTACTTGACACCTCCGATATTTTTAAATTTTTGTATTATTTTAGTACTCATTGAAAAAAGCTTTCATGCAAATTTTCAGAACTTAACTTCAAACCATTCATAAAATACGATTTTTTGAAAAAAATGACGTTTTTTTATTATTGTATCTTCGCGATAAATAGAGATATCTCAATATTTTTTTTCATTTTCTTTATTTATCAGATTTAAGTATTATTGGTGCTTATAAATTTTTCATTCTTGATTATAGTGACAACAGTATATACCTCCATAATCAGATTCAGACCAAATCAGTGTTCAAAAAAGCAGTCAGGATCTTTTAACAACATGTTTCTTTTTTCCTGGTTTTTTGTTTTGTTGTTGGAATTAATTCCGAAATAATAATTTTTTTAGAGAATTCACAGGTCACACAAGAAAGTAATTGCATGAATTTGGGAGGCAAAAGCCACAGTTTTTTTTCAATTATTTTTATAAACATTGTTGAAAAAAAAATTTTTCTAATATAATTGTCGCCTTTGCCTTTCAAATTACATTAAAATTTTATGGTTTTTTGAACTGGACGTAGTAAAAAAATATAGAAAAAGCGAACTACAATAGTTCTCGTATCTTTTGCCAAAAAATTTATATTTTGAGGTTTTGAATAGATTTTGGGAACCGGAAACCATTTTCGTATTTGTTTTTTGTAATAGCAGAAATATTCATTTATATTGTAGCTTTTTCTTTGTAGCTTTGTAGTTTTTTCGGCTCATAAATTATATAACTAAGAAGTTATAAACCTCGTAGATGTAACGACAGTTTTATTAAAATTGAGAGACGCAGGCGACAGATTTTTAAAAGTTTAGCTTGCAGCTCCCAATTTTTATACAACTGTCTTCTATAACTTCCAATTCTTAATTTAGATATAATAAGAAACTGTAGCCAAATTAAAAAACATATTATTTAAAGCAATCCTTTTCTAATTCATTATCTTTCTCAAACTTCTTTCTCCATATTATTTTCGTCTTTTTCCTTCAATAATTAAGCCTATCGCTTTTTAGTTTTTTTGTCTCCATTTTCAGAACGTGTGCAGGCCATCAACTCTGAGCTTTTATCACTACAACAATATTCGTTTCATTGTAATTAAGCTGTTTTTAATTATAAATTTTTAATTCTTGATTAATTCTCTTATACCATTGATCGGGAATATTCGGAGGGAAATTTGGATCTTAAATTAGTGATTGAAAAGCTCTATTTTCTGTTACTTTTCTTGCCTGTATTTCTCCTTTCATTTTTGGATTTAACTTTTCACTTCTTCAAAACTATAACTTTTCCTATTTTGAAATTTCAGTCTTCACTTTTCTTATGTTCAGTTTTTAATTGTAATAAATACAATTCTCAGTTTTGCAATAATATCCTTTTATAGCATATAAGGGCTATTAGGGATATTAAAACAGTTTTAGGCCTTTTTTAATAGATATTATTTAAATATTAAATAGTTCGTAACTATTGATAAATAAATCGAGATTTCGGGGTGTGAAATGGTTCAAATTATTTATCCTAAATATTTTTGATTCCTTTGAGCTGTTAACATTTCAACTCGGGTTGGAGGTCCAAAAAAAGGCGATTTTGGACAGCTTGAAGATACACATTTAATTTCCAGTTATTATAAAGTAAACAAAAATGAAATCGTAAAAATTAAAAATGTATACCTAATCTATAAAATAAATAAAATAATACACATGAGAAATAGAAATAGTGACTTAAATTGTAAATCTTATTAACAAAGACCTCTTACGATGCTGTTAGTATTATTACAATTTACAACATCTCTAATCTTGCATTGACAGAACCGAAAAGGGGCTAATGCCAACAGAAGTTTGTTTTCGGTTTTACCAGTAGAAGATTAGAGACGTCATAAATTGTAATAATGCTATTAGCTCAAGTAGGAGATCTTTTTTATCAGATTTGCAATTTAAGCCATTATTTGTATTTCGCACTTGACTAATGTGTTTTCTAAAAGTAACCCGAAAATCCATAAAAAACTACAATTTGTTTGTTATTGTTGTGTCATATTTCTTATAGGTACATTTATTAACCCAAATTTTAGTATTTTTATCACATATTAATTTAAAATTTTGATTTGATTTTTAATTTCAACAAATAATATTTTTTCAAAGAACGACCATGACGTGTCTCACTGCACCAAATGTTTATAGCATATGTTTTTTTTTTTCTTGCAGGTAGCTTGCGATGGATTCGAGGATCGGCCTGGACTTCATCGTGGAGAATCCCGAATACATCAGAAAACTAGCAGCAGCTCTCGACACCAACAACATCACAGTCAAAAAGCAAGTGTTCGAGCTCCTGTCCGCATTATGTGTCCACAACGAAGAGGGTCATGCTCGCGCCCTTGACACTTTGGAACACTACAAGGTTTACATGACTCACATTGTTGCATTGCAGATAATTGCCTTACAACCATCTGCCTTAAAATCGTCCAAAATCTCGCTTTTTTCCTCAAAAATTTCACACCAATTTCGAGCCTGAGTGCTCTAGGTGGACAAAAGCTTGGTTTCGGGCGCGATTTTGGGAGTTTAGCGCTTGAATTTGATGTTTTCTTGCAGAAATTAAAAGGTGAGAGATATAGACTGAATGTGATCGTCCAGGAGTTGGATAGGGCCACAGCGGTGGATTATCAAACGGCACTTGTGGCCTTTATTAATTGTTTGATTATTTCGACGCCGAGGCTTACTGATAGGATTAGGAGGCGAAATGAATTTATAGGTGAGTGTTACAACTGTCTATTAAAATTGATTACCTGTCATTAAGAAAATTAAATATACAGGTGTCCTAGAACTGAGCGCAGTCGCAGAAATTTAAATAGGTTTCTGTTAGACAATCTATTAAAATCGTAGTAGTTAAGTTAGCTTTTAGAAAAACAAATTATGATACCAGGTTTAATTTTGATTTCATTAATGTGTTGTAACTATTAGAATAGTTCATATCAAAAGAAATAAACATAAAATAATAAAAATATATGTACTTTCAATTAAAAAAACAAACAAAAATTGTGATTTATCCTATTTACCAAATTATAAACTTTTTTTTAAAATCTAGTTGATAAACGTTGTTTTACGAACTGTTGCTTTATTGCTTAAAGGCGTCCGTAAAGTCCAAAATCACTATAAGAACGCAAATCACAACAAAGCTTTTTATCAAATAAAATAAGAAATTAGAAACAGTTAACAATGGCAATAAACCTACACTTATGTCTTTTTTTTTAAAAAAAAGTTAAAAAAATAATTATAAACAAATTAAGTACAAAGAAAGATATTATTGTCTTCTTAATGGTACAATTAGGTAACTCGAAATCAAAGTTTTTCACCAACTTTGTTTTAATTTATGTAGGTATAGCATAGCATAGCTGTTTTGAAACATTTTCAAGTTATGCACAATTGGCCACTTCATGCTACAAAATTGTTGTAGAAATGTTGTGGCATTTAGAATGGGCTACGAACTAGATAAAAACATTCGTCAAAATATATTTTATCATAATCCTATATGTAATTTAGGATCTGTGAATCTTTTTTTTTTCTACTAGATTTTAATAAGCAATCGGCGCCCTCTCACTGGTAGGTGATAGGGCTAAAATCGCTTGATCATATTCGCTTCATATTCTTTCTTTAATTTTTTCTTATCCGAAAACGAACGTCCTCATCCTAGTGCTCACCAGTAGAGAGCTTACTGAACGTAACATCAATCTGCTACTTCTTCTCTTTATCCACCCGACTGTGTGCTTAAGAAGTGTATCTTACTTTCTCACGGCTAGTTCATTACCATGATTGGTAATCGTGTCCTTTAAGTCAACATATCTCGACAACATTTTATTGAATTTTTTATTTCCATATAGCTTAAATCTGTAGGTATTATTTTCTGTATAAAGAGTAAATTGAAGATAGTAAGTTCTCTATGTTTGATAAACAAATAATGCTGAATTAGGGAAGGTTTAGAAGTCTTTAGAAGAGGCTTTTTTTACAACAACGGGCTCCACCCCGCCCGTTGACGTGAGACTCGTCCTTAAAGATGAATTAGTCTCCCCGATTTCTCTTACATGCTGCTCCAGAATCGCTATAAGGCATATCACACCGTTCTCAGAATTTTCTCCAGCGCTCTCAGCAAAGCTGCGCTTTTATACCCGTACCAAAGAGTAGGGATTTATAAAGAGGCGACACTTCAAGCGGCTCCTTTGATCTTTTTAAACACAATTCTATGACCTCCAAACGTTCGTCCCTTTAAATTGGGTTGGTGCATGCGCACGAAATTTGAAATACTCAAGTGAAAATTAACAAGAAACACGATACACCAACCACCTTATCCTCGTCACGTGCTTCTCGACAAATCAGAAGTGAAGCTGCGACGACTCTAACCGAGTTGAACCTAACAGAAACGACTGTCCCTTTAAATTGGGTTGTTAGGGTATCTCTCTCTAAAATTTGCTTTCTTGTCTGACTGTCGCCTCTTTGTAAATCCCTACTCTTTGCCCGTACTGTCTACAATCTTCTGCGGCATTCTTTAACAGTAGGTCTTTCAGCAGGTGGTTACTTCAACTATGCTCCCCTAGTGTCTTCCTGCATTTAGTGTCAACTGTGGATCTCCAGGAGCTCTAAGGCTGTTTATGTTGTTTATATACTCCCTTTTTGCTTTCTCCATTTTAATTTTTAAGATCTCCTCAGACCGCTGCTTTGTATTATCCTCTAGTTCTCATTGCGTTTCAGCATGATTTCTATGATATTATCTAAAATATAAAAATGCCGTTGCATCGCTTAACTGCAGAACAACCTGATATAATGACTAATCTTCTTCAGACTGGCACAAAGCAGATAAAAATCGTTAATCTGTTTAATGAGACTCAAAAAAGCACCAAAAAAAGCTTTAAAATACAGAGAGTTCTGGAATAACCCATAGTGGTGGTGGTCAAAGAAAAACAAAACCCGCAAAGGATCGAATACTCGTGAGACGAGCCAAAGTAAATCCGACACATAGTGCCCAAAATTTTCAGGACCCTATAGGGTTAGACACCGCTGCAAACGGTATGAAATAGGCTTCACAAGAGTTCATCGGGCGGATAGAAGAATATGGACTCAGCAACATTTAGGTTAGACCCTGGAACAGTGGGACGTTGTCTTTTTAGAAACGAGAGTAAATTTGGACTATACAGTGGAAGTAGATGGCCGTTTGCTAGTGCGGAAAGAACCTGGTACTCGTCATAATAAAAAAATGTGGCTTCCCAAGTACCCTTTAAAGGAGGGTCGGTGACTGTTTAGGGTGGTATTTTTTAAAATTCCCATACGAGACTCCTGATGTTGATAAATACTACGATAAAAAGAGATAGATGTAGACACGATGTTATCCTTCCTCTAGTCGTGCCATTTTTTGACCAGAATGACGATATAATTCTTGTTGACATAGAGCTAATATAGTGAACCAAGCAATACTACAACAGAGTTTTAATAGAATTCATTGGCCTGCAAGATCTCCGAATTGTAATGCCGTAGAACATGTATGGTTGAATTTAAAAAAGCTATTGTATATAGAAAAAAGGATTTACAAAACTTGCAGTAGCTTGTAAACATTATTTCTGAAGAAAGGCAAACAATACCTCAAAATCTTACTAATAATTCAATTTATATTATGCTTGGCCGGGTTAGAGCAGTAATAAAGACCACAAGGAGAACCTATGAAATACTAAAGCAACAATTCCAAAAAGAGGTGTCCCATTTTTTGTAAATTCGTTCAGTGTTTTTTTTTCTGTTTTGTTCCAGTTTTAATATAAGGGCCCCAATTTTTTTTGACTATATAATTCTCTTCAATTTCTTGTTTGGCGTGACCTTTTTCTCCTTTTTTAGATCCTTTTCTTTATCTTGGCCCCAATTCTAATTCTAATTCTTTTGTGACTAATTTTTTCTCTTTCTGTTCTTGTTTAACGAGCCCTTTTCCATATTTTGTTTTATTTATGTTCTTTTCTTTATCTTACTACCTACGTGTTAGTTCCAGCATTAATCCAAAGCTTTTTTCTTACCTTATTTAAGTCACTTTGTTTTTTATTCTTAAACATCAAAATAATATACCTAACGTTTCATCGTAAGTTAACTATTTAAGCAGATCCTGTTCACAATTAGTTTACGTAGTTTTTGGCACGAGCCAAATCAAAAAAATTAAGGCAATACTGGAAATAAAGCATCTGATCAGTTTAATGAGTCTTTAAGCTTTTTCATGAATGCACTTACGAAATGCACGACATAAGGAAAAAAAATGACTGTAAACCATTGCCTAGAGCAAATCTTAAAATGATCTTTATTTATTACTGCCTAAGACTAGTTAAACAACGACTTTTTTGAAAAGAAAATTTACAATTCTTAAATTTATTTGCTTCTCAAATTTAAATAAGAGTTAAGCTTGATTAAAGATGTTCATTAAAAATTGTTAAATCGCATGCTGAAGTACAACTTTTAAATTTATCTCAGAACCTTTACTGGTATTTTGAAATTAAAATATTGACTAAACGGAATTTAGCTTGATCAATAAATTTTTCCATATTTTTCTCTATGCAAATGATTTTTTTCTGATTATCAAACATGTCTGAGACAGATTTTATTGACACGTTATTTGTAAAATCACCAGCTGCAAAATTACCATCCTATTAATAAAAATTTCAATTTAATCTTGTCATAAATATGTAATATGTCGGTCTAATATAAGGAAATAACATGGATAAAAATTAATGGAAGTGACAAGAACCGGTCGAAAACTATTAAACTCTTCTGAACTGAAAATGAATTAATTAAACTAAAAATATTTCAGTTTAGATTTAATTTGAAATGGAGCCTGACAGATGCAATTTCTTACGTAATTCTAAACGTTTGTTCTCTAGAAGGAAGTAATTCATGACCATTTATGGTAAAGAGCGTCATTGTAAATAATATTTAAGTACAGCACATTAATATGTTTACCCGATCTAATCATTTAAAGAATGTCTTTTTAGCTTCAAGCAAAAAAATTCTTTAATTTAGAGGAGAAACTCGGATGTTATGTGAGATACACGATTATACACTTATTGAGGAGTCACTTAAATCTTCACAATTGGCTCTTGACAGAAAATTAAGATTTACATAATATATAACTGTAAACAGTGTAAACTGACAATAATATTGCATTCAAGTACAGTATGAATCAGAAGTAGTGCTCCAAGTATTAATACGTTTCTAATCTGGGTTTTATAATATACACTGCTCCAATAAGAAATTAACGCACCACTTGAAAATAAAGTAAAAAAATTAAAACTATGTACATTTGACAACTTTGGTTGAGAAGGTTTAATCAAGCTATAATCTAGTTACCCATTGTAATAAAAGTTTTGACATTAAAGTCAGAAATTTGAGTTTAATAGTTTTTTAAGCAGAAATTTTAAAATAATTTTCATTTTTAAATTGTGTTAATTTGTAATTTCGTTTTATTGTTATTTGAATTTGCCGTTCTGTGGATAGTTTTTATCATTTGAAACAATAATAAAAACATTATGAGGAATTTCTCTCGAGAAGAATGCGCCCAAGCTGTGGTTTTGTTGGAGGAAGGACGGAGCTATAGAAGAATTGGTGAAAAGTTTGGTGTATCTCATACGTCAGTTTCGCGTATGATACAAAGGTACAGAGAGACAGGAAGTCACCTCAGAAGACCTGGGCAAGGAAGAAAAAGGAAAACCACTCCTATCCAGGATAGATTTTTAAGAATATCTGCGCTAAAGGAACGCTTTGTAACCGCCAGGAAGCTACAAACTGAGTTCCGTGACGTAGAAGGAATTCAAATCAGTACCGAAACTGTTAGAAAAAGACTTAAGGAGGATAATTTAACACCCCATATTCCTGCTCGTGGTCCTGCATTGACTGCAGAACACCGCAGAGCCCGATTAGAATTTGCTAGAGAGCACATAAATTGGCAAAGAGAGAATTGGGAGTCTGTTCTTTTTATGGATGAGTCAAAATTTTGACTTTACAATTACGATAGACGTGTTCGTGTGTATCGTAGACCAAATGAGCGGTACGCACAGTGTAACATTCAGAATACCACATTGTTTGGTGGAGGCTCAGTAATGGTTTGGGGTGGTATTTCCTTACAAGCTTGCACGGAGTTAGTGGTTGTAAATAATGGCTCTATAAATGCGGACCGTTACATAACAGACATTCTTGAAGAGCATGTCGTACCATATGCCCCTTATATTGCTCCAAATTTTTTGTTAATGCAAGATAACGCAAAACCCCACACTGCCCGAATTGTTAAAGATTACTTGAATGAGGCAGAAATCAATGTTTTGGATTGGCCAGCTCGAAGCCCTGACCTGAATCCTATTGAGCATGTGTGGGACATTCTCGGGAAACGTTTAAAAAATCTTCCACATCCTCCTGTCAATTTTCAAGAGGTAGGTCCTCAACTAAATGAAATTTGGAATAACTTAAATCAAGAAGACATAAGTTCGTTAATTTTGAGTATGGAACGAATGTGTGCAGCGGTTATTCAAAGTAGAAGTGGAAATACGCGATATTAAGATGTTTTCTGTAACTTTTATAACGGCGTAACTTTAATAAAATTTTGTTTTCGGTTTGTTTTTCTATATTTGGACACATTAGATATTAATTTACTTTAAACAAATGTTTTTGTTAAATTTTTCTTAATTTTGTACCAATTGGTCGAATACATGTTTCAATTTTCAAAAAAATTCAAGTGGTGCGTTAAATTATTAGCAGTGTATTATCACTCCGCAATAAAAATATAAATCAAACTTCTTCGTAACATACAAACCACATTAGAAACGTATTTCTCTACGCCGACAGTTTTTCTTAGATTTGAAAAATCTGTACACAATTGCAAATCGCCATAATTTAATTTTACCAAATAAGGAAATAAATTATTGCTTCCTTTTCTTCTAGCTTTTAGCTTAAGGTGAGTCACGTGTTTTTGAGTTATTAAAAATCATATCTATGTAGATTCGTTTACTTGCGGCCATAATTTGGCCACATTTGCATAAAAACGAAATAGATTATCTAAATCAGGCGAGGCTGAGACTGCGGATTGATAAATATCTCAAAAGTCGTTCATGCCTGTCTTGGAAATCTCATATTACAAATTATAAATGAATATTAATGGGAGGCGATTATTAAATTAATTTGTTAACAGTATTATTAGCTAATGTTTTTGTTCTGAAATTAATCATTCAGTGTTCAATGGTATTTGAAAATTAATTTTTCTCCTACGGTGGTCACAAACAAATCCGAATAGATTATATGATAAATAAAAAGTTTGGTTTTATTGTCACAAAATGGGGTCGTATTTTTTATTTTTTGACACTCTGGATTTTATCACAATCTTAAATCACAAGAAAAGGATATGTCGGAAACTTCAAAGGAGTCATAAATCACTTTTACTTTGCCGTAAGTGTTACTTCTAACGAGTTAAAATCATAATCTGGAAATTTTATTATTTGTAAAGGAAGCTAATTAGTTCACGAGTTCTAAACTGGTGTTTCCTGGAAGAGAATATTCTAAATATTTTATGCAAAAATAAGCAAATTTTCAGTTGTTTTACTATTCAAGTAAATTGTCTACCAAAAAAGTCAAAATTACAATTTTTATTTTTGACTTTATTTAGAGATGACCATAACTATTTGCAGTTTGCCATATTCATTTGCAAATCTTCGGTGTTTCTGAGAAACTTTACCAAAACTAGAGCTTCATAAATATAAATTTTAATATAGAAAAGTTGTAAAATTTAAAGTTATAAAATAAAATTTTGGAAAGTGAAATTAGTGAATAACTTAAAAGGAAAATTTTGTAATAACTATAATTACCTAAAACTAAAAATCGTCAAATGTAACATTAAAATTTCAAAATTCGAAACAGGTGTGTATTTTTTGGTCACGTGGGATGTCAATTTTACGCACGTGTGCAGAAAACTATAATCACGTTTATTTGTGGGTGGAAAATCCAGTTTTTTTGATAATAATCTATAAAATCAAATCTGATTTTTTTGGATGAAAATGCAAATTTGTAAATAAAAGAAACCTACATAAGGTGTTTTTGCTAATTTGATGTCGCAGTTGGCGACCGTGAAAGAAGATTAAAATGTGAATGAAATTGGTAACTTTATTATTATCTACCGAAAAAACAAATATATGTAAAAATATATAGTTCATTTTTTTGAGAAGGCTGTACCCTTTTTTTTCTTAATATTTTACGTTATGTATAATAACGGACCTTGTAGTCCCTAACTGTTTCATAATTCTGTAGTTTTTCAGATTTGTTTTTCAAAATTAAGGTATTTTAATTACCTAAATAATAAAACAAAATTTATAGATTTTTTTAAAAATATTGAGATTTAATTTTTGTTATTTATAACTATTATATTAAATGAACTAATAAGACTATAATTATCTCAATAAATTCAAATTTAAAAAAATAGACTCGTTTTCTTCCAGTTTTAATAATTAAGTCATTTAAATAATGATTAAATTTTTGGCGGTAAAATTTATCTTATAATTATTAGTTATTGCCTATTCAAAGATATTTTAAAATATATAATTTCAAAATTATACCTCAGCTGCAATTTTTAATTTAAAAAAAAAACAATTTTAAATGAGCTTTCTTATATTCAAATAAGCACAACAAGCCTTTTAAGCTCATAGCCTGATGGAACATCCTTCTCCACTCGTATTATTCTGTTTCGTAATTTTTGTTTGTTTTATTTTTAGCTGTTAAAGATGAAAATCGCGTACTTTCATCACATGTTTCCATTCTTTCTCCAATCTGTCTCTTTGTCTGCTGGGTTCTAATCCTGTTTCTACTAGTAATACACTACCTAGAAAAGTCTGCTTAATATGTATGTCAATTTAATTTTTTCTCTATTCTTTATTTATATTTTTTTGATATCTATGTATGTGCACCACTTCGTACGTTCTTATGATTAGTTTGTCGCTTGTATGCTGCTTCTTGGTTTTACAGAGAATATCTTTGTATGCAAATATCTCAAGACTATCCTGGTGGTCTTTGTTTTCTTTTATTTTTACCATATATCTTCTGATTCTTTATGCTTTAATAACCCTTACAATATCCGTATTATTATACTAAGCGATCCAAAAGTCATGGAGTCTCAGTTGACCATGGAAGAAAGAAGTAAATATAGTGGTCATGTCAGATTTGTGCGTCTTTTAAAATCTTAGCTGTATTAAATTACATTTTTTTTCAAATTTGATTTGCTACTGGAAGTTAAAATCAAATTGTTCTTATTGTAATTGCTGGTGACAACCTTTTTATCACAACGCACAAATTCTATCTTCTACAAAATTCTATCTTATAAGAATTTTGCACAATGATTTCTGATATCTAAGATGACAGTGAGGATTAATTTTAAATAGACAAATCTAATTTTTGCCTAAACATACTTTGGTCTCACAACTTTTGATTCGCTCTTTATATTCTTTTAATTTCTTTATTTGTTCTTCTGATTAAGTTCTTTCTACTTTCTTCCCTCCATAAATTCTTAACACTTGCAGCATAATTAGACCATTTTTTCTTTTCAATACACTTTTAGTTATCATACATTTTTTCTCCTCCCTTTATTTTTCCTTGTAGGTATGTTGTCTTCTCCTTGGCTCCTATACTTTCACTTCTCCAAAGATGTTTTTTATTTAACTGTAGACATTTTTCCCTACTCTTGTAATCTTGCCTGTCTTTATTTTTCCATTTCTCTTCAGTTATTCTTCCTTTAAGCAATAAATTATTTAAAATTTCTTCAAAATATTCTGCTTCTTTTTTACTTATTACTTTTTTGTCTCTTCCTTATAGTTGACCAAGTTTAGTCCAACAAAATACTGTTTTTGTTGTTAAATGTTTCTTATCTTCTTGTTTACATATTTTTTCTTAATGTTAGCGATTATTTTGCTATTATTTCGTCATTTAACAATATTTTTAATACTTTATTATTAATTTTTTGCATATTTTCTTATAGCAACTTGTCGCGTCTTTAGTTCTCGAAGTCTATAATTTTCAGTACAACAGTTTATCTTCCTTTCTACGATTTTATCACTGATTGCTTATACTTAATAATGGTTAATAACCTATGGAAAAAATATTTAAATGCAGACTACGAAAAATATAGAAAAAAAACAAGGAAAAAAGACAAAAAGATACAATATAATAAAAATTAAAATTTAAACTGACTTCTGAGGCTGAGGGATAGTCGGTGAGTGGTAACCATAGGACGATTTATTTTTTGTAAAGCGGCAAATAAACCACATCATAATAAGATTCACTAGAGAATTGCTCTTAGTTTATGAAGTCGCTTGATAGAACGGCACAGGAGCGAGAATGACAAACAGTTTGAGCAGGTTTAAACAATAATAACACAATATTATAAAAGTTTATATTATAAAATCTTATAATATGCTAAGGTAAAGGTTATTTTCCGAAGTTTCCTAAGCGTTATTACGACCTCAAGGTTATACCATTTTTTCAATCACTTTACAACAACCTAAAAAACATTTATCTGGTCCTACTTTTCACTTATACAGGGCCCCAAAAAAAGATTTTCATCTAGTCGCCTGTGAATTTCCCATGTAAAATAAAAAATGCCGCTTTAGCAACAAGGGGTAACGAGTAAACCTAGTAATGTCACTAAGGTTGTAACAAGAAAAATGAAAAACCCCATATATTCGGTCTCTCTACAAGCGGCAATTTTTAAAGAAAAAGTTTTCCTGCTTTGGATGTTCATTAAAGGTCAAAATCCCCTTGCCAAACTTCAAATCTGAATTGACATTTGATTGATAGGTGACAGAATAAATTAGTTCAAACTTAAAGAGTAGAGCGGCACAAAAAAATTAACATGTAAAATAATTTCAAAGGTAACTAGATGAAAATCTTTTTTTGGGACGTTGTACTTTAGGCTGTATACCTAAATGTCCTTAGACGGTTTAAAAAATAGTATATGAAGTTTGAAACGGGAAGCACTTTTCGTGATCTCGGACTTAAGGCTTCACCCTCGTTTTCCAAACTACGATCTTGACTACGAAAAGTTATGCTTACGGCTCCTGATGTCTAGTATACTATTTTATGTATTACTACAAGAAAACTGTTATTAAGCTGACACAATCTCCAAATTGCCGCTTGATTTTGGCAATCTGCAAACTGACATTTCGTAAATCTCACTTTGAGTAGTTAAAACCAGAAAATGTCCAAAACTTAGCTCAAGAGATGTAATACATGGAGAATTTTGCGTCGTGTCAATTACTTAGTAGATTACCGAAATCAAGCGACATTCTGCAGGCTGTCTAAAAATTAGCACTCAATTCACGAATACTACCTTCTGTGGATGGACTACTCATTTGGGCACTCTACAGATTGCCTAGATATTCTGTGATATGTCTCATTGCTCACATTACCGGTAACAAATCTCACATAGCCGTAGCAACTTTTAATTATTACATTAATCTTCTCGTAATTGGATATAAACACCAGTAGTTTTATGACAGTTATTAGCCTCGCTTTGTCTTTTAATTACTCTCTGAACACGAATTTCCCGTTGAGTTTTAATGAATCACTGATAATTTCATTTAAAACAATAACAATAGTGTATCGTAATGTCTTTTTTGGCTTACGTTTGCGTCATTATTACAATGGAATGCCGTCTTTTTTCCCGACGCTTAAAGTTCCCAGAAATTTCATGCATAGTAAGTAACTTTCGTCAAATATTTGTATTCATGTGTATGTTTTTTCCAGGATGTCATCTGCTTCCGGTGCTCAACAACTTAAGGTATGTATAGGTGTTTAACAGGCACTTCGTGGTGATATTATACGGTCGTTTTGCCTTTTTGAATGAATGCAATGAACTCACTTTGGAACAACAGAGGTATTATATTCATTTTCAAAACAATTATTATAGTATACAGGTCGTTTCATTATCATGTACTCGTATACCAACATCAAAATTATATACTTTTATTTGGAATACCCTAATGTTAACAATAAAAGAGTATCATGCGGCTGGAAGAACCAATTTAAGTAGTTAGATCCGGCTCGAAGGATTAATTTTTGCCTACAGTCAATTTCCAAAAAATTTCAGAAAATGTGCAGAAGCCGAACCGGAGCTAGCCGTCCAACTCGACGTATTCGACGAGCAGCGCGACAGCGACGACGCCCAAAGCCTCCAAGGTCCCCACGGCGTCGACCTGAATTCCCCTCTGGACGTCTTCTACGCTATTCTCAAACAAGTTGCTGAAACTCCTCAAGAAATCCCCTTCCTTAGCATCCTGCAACACCTCCTCCGCATCGACTCCAAAGACGCCGTCAGCGACATCATCTGGGACACCGCCGAACGCCTCGTCCACCGTGCCACTCTTCTAGAAAACCGTGAAGACGCCGCCCGCCTTCTGCGAGCTCCTAGTGCCCAATCAAAATTCTTCTGCCATTGTCACCTCCGTTCCGAGTCTAGTCCCACGAGAAGACAATCCCTCAACACGCCTCAAAGTCCCCCACCTCCTCCGCAATCACTCCCGCCTCCGCCTCCTCCCCCGCCTAATATCCCAGCTCCGCCCAGTATCCCTCCGCCAGTTCCGGCACCGCCTCTTAAACCTGTAGCCAATCAGGTTCCAGAATGCGATACTGTGATAGAAAAGTTACCCCAACAGGAGATACCAGCACCGAAAATTAAAATGAAAACTTTTAATTGGAATAAAATACCGAATAATAAGGTTATCGGGAAGAATAATATTTGGACACAGGTGGCGTATAGTCACCAGCATTCTCCAATGGCGGATTTGGATTGGTTAGAAATGGAAGGGTTGTTTTGTCAACAGACACCTCCAACGAATTCGGCAAGTTCAAAAGGACGGGGAGAAGCGGGAAATTTGGATACTCTTGATAGGAGAATTAGGAAAGAAAATTGCGAAATTACTCTTCTTGATGGAAAGAGAAGTTTGAATGTTAATATATTTTTGAAACAGTTTAGGAGTTCAAATGAGGATATAATTCATTTGATTAGAGAAGGAGAACATGATGATATCGGTGCTGAGAAACTTAAGGGTCTCTTAAAAATACTACCAGAAGTTGATGAGTTGGACATGTTGAAATCATTTAATGGTGATTTCAATAAATTGGGAAATGCCGAAAAATTTTTGATCCAACTTACAAACCTACCAAAGTAAGTTTTCTATCACCATTAAATAGTGTCTTTAAGAATTTTTTTTAGTTACAAATTACGAATAGAAAGTATGCTCTTGAAAGAAGAGTTTGCTTGTAATATGAGTTACTTAGAACCTAGTATTAAATCAATGATAATGGCAGCTCAGGGTTAGTAAAATTTTTGATTATGACACAAGTGAATAATTTTTTATTACAGATTTAATGACAAACAAACCGTTACAAGAAGTTCTATATATGATTCTTGTAGCAGGCAACTTTTTAAATGCGGTATGACATTTTTTTGGTATCTTTGGATTTGTTTAATTTTTTGATTTGTTAGGGTGGCTACGCTGGAAATGCAGCGGGTGTTAAATTAAGTTCATTGCAGAAAATAACGGATATTAGGGCGAATAAGCCGAATATGAATTTGATTCATTTTGTTGCATTGGTAAGTAAAAAAAAGTTTTTCTTATTTTCAATTTTTTTTTGTATCGGATGTGCTTTAAAATTTGATAAGAGTTGTCCACTGAAATTTAGTAAGAGCACAATGATTACAAACCCGATAACTGTTTCCAAAATATCACTGTTTCTTCTTTACGAGTGTGGCCTCAGTACCTCACTTGCTGATGTACTGATGAAATTCTAGGCTTCTTAGAATAAGAATCTCAGTTGCTGTTGTCTCCCTGTTGAAGTAAAACCCTTAAAATACTATAAGTCTATTTTACTTATATATAACTTCGTTTAGATCGCAGATACCTCATAAATTCGATGTTTTTCTTTTGGGGTGTAACCTCAGCTGCTAGTTATTATTAGCTATTATGTAGCCAAGATAGTGCAGACCTCTCAAAGTGGACTGTGGGCTTTTGAGAAGGAAAATCTCAGTTTTTGTTTGTTACCTTGAGATCCTTCAACAGTCTGTGCCTTCAGCTGAGTCTTTTTAGTACCTTTCTGCTTTCTGTGTCGGCTGAGACTTCGCGGCTATTTCTAAAAAATGCTGAACTGTTTTGACACAGAAAGTGTTTCATTTACGTGTGTTTGAACTTGAGATCAATCAATGTCAAGAAAATCGTAATATTGATAAAAATAAAACTCTTTTATACCATTCCAGCAAGCTGAAAAGAAAAATCATAAACTGTTGACCTTCACCGACAACATAAGTGTCCTTGAAGATGCAGCAAAGTAAGTCACATCTTCCTCATTTTTACAAAATTACAAAATTTGTATTCAAGGACAACAGTAGAGCAACTCCAAAACGAAATCAACGTCCTTGATGCCCGAATAAAGAAGATCAAAAAACAAATTGAATTACCAACTACAGAACCCGAAATTAAGAACCAAATGACCGAATTTTTACAAGTTGGTAACTTCGAAAATTACTCAAAAACTTGCCAAAAATAATGTTTCAGATGGCAGAAAGTGAAGTTTCAAACTTACAGCAAAACATGGAAAAGCTTGAAAAAGTACGCTTACAGTTATCTGAATTCTTCTGCGAAGACACAAACTCTTTTAAATTAGAAGAATGTTTTCGAATTTTCCACGGATTTTATTGTAAGTTTAAACAAGCAGTTACTGATAACGAAAGACGGAGGATACAAGAAGAACAGGCCAATGCGAGACGACGGCAGCGAGAAGAACTTCTAGCCTCCAAACGAAGACAAAGTAAGTCACAGCAGTAAATAATAGTAACAATACTAATAAAATTTCAGTGGAAAATTTAGGAGGCGCTGCTGATTCCGAAGTACCTTTTATTGATCTACAAATATACGACAGTAGGCACAGTTTTCCAATGAAAAAGGTACCCACTTATATTAAAATTTTTTTCGCTTGCACTATATAAAATGTGTAGATACAGTTTTGACAACTATTAGGATTTCAGGTTGCCTGAAGATAGCTTTTCAGCTGAAACACCTGTATCTACATTTATTTCTATTATTATACTAGTTTAAATTGTCTTCTAAGTCTGAGACGGTCGAGGATAGTACTCGCTTCTTAGCCTTAGAAGTCATAATTTAAACTACTAAATTATTTATTATTAGGGATGGAAAACTACAAACGGAACATCCGAAGACGAACTCTCTTCAGTAACCGGCTCTCCCTCCCTCTCCCGGCGTCGTTTGGGCTCCTTTAATGGCAACGGAGATCCAATCACAGGCCGCGAAGAGAAATCCCCTGATATAACCCCCAATGGAAGTCTAAGACGTCGCCGAAGCCGAGTTTTATCGGAAGAAGACGAAGGCAACCTCATGGACTTCCTTCGAGCTTCCGGTCAAGACAATAACAGAGAACGCAGATCTTGGGGAAGTCTCGACAGATCATGGGCTCGTAAAGCTCGGGGTGGTAGTCAAAGAAAACGTCCAGCTTTACTAGGAGCTGATTTCACATCCGATCGTGAACGTCCATCTTCACCTTCACCTTTAAGTGAATCCAAACCAATTCTATCAGCTCCTGAAGAAGAAAACAAACCTAAAGAACTCAGACAAAAGATAGAATCTTGGTTGCAAGCGAGTGAAGAAAATGATGACAATAGAAGGCAAACACGAAGAATAACAAATCGAAGATCTTTTGAAATGGACTCAGAGAGTGAAAGAAGTAGTACTTTGGATACACTTCCAGAAGGAAAACAAGTATATAGTGGAAGCCAATCAAACTACAGAAAAGTGTATCCAGCTTGGGAACCTTCAAAAACAATTGATAACACAGATGTTGTAAGTGCAATGGAAGCAGTCGAAGAAGTCCAACCAATTAAAGACAAATCAGCTTGGCGTAAATCTACTCTTAACGTTGCTAACAGTACTGAAGAAACAAAAGACGGCACAATACGCCATCTACCAGTAACTGAAACAAATGACCGAAAGAACCTCATCAGCTCTCTAGGAGAACGCTCTCCAACTGATAAACTCACTCTGTATATAATCAAACCTGATCCTCCACAAACTCCCAGACGTTTCCGGGACTCTCCACCAACTCTTGAAGACCAAACTATAAGCAATAAGGTCGAAATTGATCAAGACAACATTGAAACACCTCCCGCAACCCGCAAAATTTTCATACCAACACCAACCGAAAAACGAGAACCCACTCAACCCAGTCCTTGTCGACGTCTCATGGGCCGACCACGTGACTCACCCGAGGAACCTGAACCAAATTTAGTACTCGGAGATGGTCAATTTGACCGTTTTTCAGCCACTCGAAGAACACGACGTTATAAAAGAACACCAGACAGTGACGTAGCTGAAGAAACAACGAAATCACCCGAACCCAAAGACGAAGACCGCGAAACACGCCTCAAGACATGGCAAGACAAACTCAAAACCAATCAGAACGACGGGGAGGTTCGTTCGAGGCGTCACCGACACCTCACTGGTATAAACCAAGACGATGTCAAATTAGCAACGACCAAAATTGACATCCCGAGGAAAAATAACAACGACGATGAAGGGTTTGAAGAAAGTCAGAGCTTAATGTCGGAGTCGCCGAGTCAAGGAGCGTCGTCTGGAGGTAACTACGAGCCGGAAGACTCCGCCCACATTGTCCTCTACACTAAACCAAAACCAATCACCAGTGAGAAACCCAAAGTTGCCACGCCTAAAATCGGGCGTGGCTTATTAGAACGAGGTGGAGTGAGACGCACAGTTCAAGAACCGGCCAAAAAGAGTGTGATTCCCCGCAGGTCGGGGAGTTTAAGAAAAAGTGAGTCGAAAACACAAGTTCAAAGGTCAAGTTCGAGGAATAGTATAGTCAGTTCGAAAAGCTCGTTGAATAGCTCGGCTTCGGCTTGTACTGTTAAGAAAATGCCGGTGAAAGCAAGTAAACCGGTGCAGGCTAAGCCGGTTAAACGAACGCCTTCTACAGGGAGTACGACGGGGACTAGGCCACCAAGGCCAATGTCTTTTATGAAGCCGACTACTTCGAGCTCGACTAAAGTACACACGATAGGTACAACAACCAAACCGGGGGTTTTCAGAACCAAGTAAATTTTTATCAATCACTCATTTATCACTAGTCAAAAGTGCATTATTTAGTATAGGGAAAGCGAGGAGAGTACACTTCAAGGTGGAAAAACACACGATCCAAAACTAAAATCTTCTATTCCTACAAACTTTGACAGTCTCATTTTTTTCATACAGTATTACGACAAATCACAAAATAAAAGACTAACCTTAACTCACTTAGGTACCGACAGTTGGCAAAATCAGAACTTGGTAGCGATAATTTATTATATATTTTTTTATGATTATAATTAATTAACTAATAACTAATAATGACATATTTATTTGTTACCAAATATTTACTTATAATAGGTAATACATCTTCTATTAAATATTTTGAGTCTTATTGCTTATCGATATAAAATTTTTCCCCAAACCACTCCCGATGCTCGTTTAGATAACTGAAAGGAAAAGAATCAAACAAAAAATCAAGTGTTCTTTCAAATTTGGCATCTCAAATTTCATACCAAATTTAAAAGAACACTCACTACAGATTTGTTCCAACAGTTCAAAACTAGACCACACATGCGCAGTACCGTTTTGACGCTCCCAAATCTTTATTGCGCATGCTCAGTTCTAAACGTTGTTGGAACAAACCTTATAACATACTCCACAAAAGCATCCAAATGCTGTAACAAAGTCCTCCATTTTTTCTCATCAATTGTAGTCGCATTTAAAAGTTCTGGTAATTTTACAAAAAGTCGAGTCAAGTGGATTGCACCATAGACAAGACAAGGAGGTGGAGGTTGCTGATTATAAACTTGTTCAGGAATCAGTCGAAGAGAACGAGTACGAGATAAAGGCGTTTCTGGATTATCAACATTACTACAAACACACACTCGTTAAAAAAATTATTCATAAAACTAAGAATTATTTTTGTCAGGTTGGTACTTGACGAGAAATAGCGGTGCCTGGACAAAGTCACGTGTTCCAGGCTTGTAGACTAGAGATTAAGCAAAGACAAAAATCTGTAAAGATCTTATAAAATACAGTAAAAAAAAATATTTGGCCACCACATCACGTGACAAAAGGCAAGAAAACTGACAACGATTAGCAATATCTCATTGGCAAAATATCAATAATTTAATTCTCTATACTCGCACCCTTAATGCGCTACTACCACAACTCCAAATTGATTATTTTGTGAAAAACGCGTTTGAGAGTTGCATTAAAAAATTTCATGTATAAATATTGTTTTACAATAACTCAAAATTCATTACTTGTGGTAGTATTGCAGTATTGCATTGAGGGTGTGACATGTGTAAAGAAAACTAGGCTCAACCCTTTTTTGGTAGTATTTAAAAAAAAACGAAAGTTAGAGAATGTCCAAATATAGTCTAAACCACAATAGATCACTTCCAATGTCCACTTTTATTGTTCTGGTCTGTACAGTATTATATTGTTCTATTTTTCTTTCAAAAATACAGCTTTGTGATTCAATTAAATTTGAATAAAGCGTGTGACCAGGATAATAATCCTAAATTGATTCCCCGAAAATAATAAACACACAAAAGATAGTATTGTGTATAAATTAGTGTTTAAAGTTTAGCCGTGTTTCCAAAAATTACGCAAAAGGGAATTACCATCGCAGCTTATATAATATTAAACAAAGTATGTAACTAATACTTTTGTTGTTTAATAAAAGGGCGGAGCAACGATCTGTACAAAACACAGCTCATACTTCTTACTGGATCTCCTTAGTATGTCGAATACAATAGAAAAATCTATGTACCTAATCACACCAAACACTTTTTTGCACACGACAAAACCTGCGTTTCAGCAACGATGTTTTTTACATATTTTATTTACAAACTGCTCGCCTTATTTACTAACGGATTACATAATAGCTTTAAATAAAATAAAACAGATGATTTATTGTGACAACTGACAGTTTTTCACTTACACCCTTTGTTTATAGTCTATTACACAATAATTATACACTAGGACTCACGTTATATTGCGTGATTCTAAAAAATTTTAGTCACGGCCAATATCTGGATCCGGCAAATGCTAACGCATTGTTCTATATGAATAAATAGTGTGCGAGTATGTACTACAAAGCGGCTTATCTGTACATAAATAAGTGAAAATACAAACCAAATAGCCAATGAGTGAAATTCAGCAGATTGTTAGAGCGGTATTTCCGTGAACGAATCGACGTTATTAAGCGACAATCGTGGGCGTTATAATGTGATTGAATTAATTACGTATATTTACCGAGTTATTGTTGTGTGTTGGTCTTGTAAATAGATAGAAATAAATTATTCGTTAAAAATCCAACTCTTTAAATCACAAGAACTCTGAATTTACAGTACAAATGTAAACGTAATGATTAGCAGATGACACCTCGAGTTGATAATGTAAATTCATTGTTAGGTGGCCCCGACTATAATCATATTGGCGATACAACAGTGGTATTACATTAAATTTCACTTTATAAGTTTGATTTCAATTTTTTAAGTTCTTGAAAATAAAAAAAGTTTAATATTGGCAAAAAAAATATGATTTTACGCCACAAGCAACCACTTGTACCTCGGACCGGGTCTGGTGCCATATGATGTTTCTTAAGTTGGCAATTTTGCTTATTTTTGACGTATATTCGCATATACAAATTTTACAAAAAAAAAGAATAAAAATTTATTAAATTTATTAATGGATTATAAAAATTTCTAAAATGTGCTTTTAGACCAACCTTAAAAAATAATTTCCTAAATCTAGCTTTGCCACCAATGATTTCAATCAGTTCAACTAGGAAAAACACTAACCTAGAACTAGGTTTAGCTTTCGCTGCACTTTCCTGATGAGTATTACCATTAGAAATAGCATCAGTACTTTTATTAGACCTTAAACTTCTTTTCCTTTGAAGAGCTTGTCTATTACCATTTTGATACTCATCATCTTGATTATTTGGATATGTTAAATAATCCATATAACTAACTTCATTTTTTGTACTGTAATATCTAAAAAAATAAATCAAATTTACAAACAACAAAAACCAACCTTGATTCTTCTTTATCTAAATGTACAGAAGTACACACAGCCTGTTTTGTTTCAATTTGACCCTGTTCAGACTTATACAACAATAAATCATTAACTGTATAATCAAAATATAATCGAATCCCATCTAAAACTTCACTACAAATATTTAAACTACAAAGAAAAATCATCAAAAACAGAAGACCAACAAAACGTGTCGTACTTTCTCTGTACATCTTCAGGACTCCGTCTTTGTGTGTTACTAAACGGATACCTGTTTCTCGCATTTGTTTTTTCACTTAAATCATTAATTTGATTATTTGCGTAATTTTTCCAATAGTTTTCTAAAATTGTAACAACATTTGGTTCTGTAGGTAATTTAACTAACTTATTTTTTGTATTAATAAGACAGTAGTCTTGTTCAAGACACGCTCTTAATTCTGGAGTAAGCTCAATAGGCACAGATTCTTCTTCAAGTGAAGAATCATCTTCAGAACTACTTGTAACACCTTGACCATCGTCTGTATCCATTCTCGTGGGACTTCCAGAACTACAATCATCAGAAGACGGAGCTGTTGTGCTTGTCTTCCGATTGTGCTTTTTCCGATCTCTTCTGTATAAATACGCACCCCTAAAGCGGCTTTTAAAAGAGCTACAAACATTTTTTTAAACTTACAATTGCAATTGAGATTTTTCAGCGAGATCTTTCTGTAATTGTCTGTTTTCTGGTGTGTCTTTTAGAACATATTCCTCACTAACGTATCGGTCCCACGATGAATTCCAGCCCTACAATCATCCCCTACAACCCAACAATTTCATAAAACGCTATAATTACTTGAAAATGAATTAAATATTCAGCAGTTTTTCGTCCCTTCGGGTCTTTCGTCACGACTACGTCTAATACCTGAAAAAATTATCCAACTTAGAACATTTGTATTGATTAAAAACAAATATTTTGAGGTTATGTTTGCATACTTTTGAATCATATAATACTTTAGCTTTTGTCGGATCAGGTTCATAACATAATACTCTTTCGTTTTCGCTAAATTTTAACTTGATACCGCGAGTTGACACCATATTTTGTTATTTATTTTGGTTTCAGATTATCGCTTCAGTATTTGTTGACATGCTTGGGTTTTAGGGATTTTTCGCTGCAAAAAATTGGAGGTTGGCCACAAGATTGTCAATAGCGCTCCACGCAGTCAACTAGCGAACTAAAAAATAAACGCGCCAAGATTCAAATGAAAAATTATGCAATATTGTTGAACAGTGTTGTCAGCACAGGTTGCCAGGTTTTAAACCCTAGATTTTATTATTCCCTAGTCCCTAGACAAAAAAGTTTTAAGTAAGTAGTAATAAGTTTAAATTACTCAGATATAAAAAACAAATTCAGTTTTTAAATAAATAAAATGGTTATTTTTTCAACAAGCTGCAAAATGACCGTGTTTTTTTTGCACTAGACACCACAGACCATTAAGCTAGAGCTCTCTAGCTTAATGGTCTGTGCTAGACACTAGTGCCAACACAAATCGGGTATTTTGCAGCGTGTTTTATACAAGATTTTTTCCAATTCAATTACGAAAGGCAACCATTTTCAAATAAAAAGTAAAGTTACTTTCTATCACTAGTTTCATAATGAAGAACGCTTCTCGTCAACGTCAATCTCGAACCAAAAAGAGGGCGATGACCGAATATAGTCGAATTCAGTAACTCACAAAAGCAGCGTTTTTGAGTCATTAATTTATCGAGATTTTGTTGTTCGTGTAAATAGTTCGTTATTAAATAAATTATTCGTTAAAAATCCAATTGTTTTAATTACATGAACCCGAATGTAACGAACGTTTACTATTTACCAAAACGATACAACTTCATATATATAGAGGTAAGTGGCGCTAAATCACATTATTTTGATCTTAAAAGTCTCAGGTTGTTCTATGGAAACATCTTTCGAGAACAGGTTTTACACATATACAGAATGTTCCAAAATAATGTACACCTATACTGAATGTTTCAAAATTATTTGGCACAAATTTATCGAAGTTGCTAAAATTATGTTTCTGTGATGTTTATTAAAAGAATTACACCTAGTCAAAGTTGATTAATTAGAGTTGTTTATATTTAAATGCAGTAGTGTGCGGTTATAGCAGACATCCAATTACAACAAACCAGACACTACTGTATTTTGAAAAGCTTTTAAACAATTATGCTAAAACTTAAATTAAGTATTAACTTTCCTAAGGCTCAGTATCTGAGCCAAATTTGACTAAATTCGTTTAACTGAAAAAGTAACTTTCTTACAATGTAACACCCATTATTAAAAAAATATGATTTTACTATTTTTTGATAGAGAATTTAATTTTGAAACTTTACCTCTTGTAAAATTATGATAAAACGCACTGTTTCCGAGAACAACTGACAAAACCAAAAAGATGCACAAAAAAAAGATGTACTTTCAGGTTTTTCAGATTTATTCAAAATAAAATATTGAAAAAGACAAAAAGGTCCTAAAAAATTAAATTCTCTCATTTGAGAACAAAATTTACTTTATTACGATAAAAATCTAATTCAAATTTGCTAAAATCTTAGGATGATAACATAGTTTCCGTTAGTGCCCTATTTTTTTATATATATAATTTGAACACCCGTTATATAAAAAAATGACTAGAATTTTTGAACAAAAAATTTAATTTAGAAACTTTCTTTAAATAAATTTTAATTTAGAAAAATTTTAATCAATCGCAGTTTTCAAAGAATCTTAAAAATAACAAAAAAATTTCACTTTCAGTTTTCTCAAATTTACTGAATAAAAAAAAGTTTTACTCATAAAAAATGCCTCAATTTTAAAAATAAAAATCCCTAAACCAGGCAACCTGCTTAGACTTTGAGAATTTTTCGCTATACTCATTGGCTGATAATGATAACAAATAATAGCGCCAATTTTTAAACAAATTTATTTCAGTATAATTTGATTGTAATTCCAAATAAAATCAAAGTAATTATTATTATAAAATAAATTCGGAGACACAACTTGTAAAATATCACATTCAAATAATTTCGATTCACTCAAAGTATTATAACTTTTATGAATTATCTCAAAAAACTGTTTTCTGTTTCTGAAATCAGAATTAGTTCCAGACAACACAATTAAGCCACTTTTATGCAAATACACTTCTTTATAAAACGAAATTAGAATAAACAACAAACCTACAAGAAAATTTGTCAGAAGTGGGATTCTAACAATGAGAAAATTGCTCTTATTTGAGTTAAAAATTTTATAAAAAAAATATTTGTGAAATTCGTGAATTGTACTAAAATTGTCTAATGTAATAACAGTTGAGGATTCTTGTAATTTATTTCGAAGATGATCAAAGAGTTGACCTTGGTGTTTCCTAAAAATAAATTTGTCAAAACTCGAACAAAATCTCGAGCTTTTCACATCTGAAAAACGCTCCCCTAATTTAACATCTAAAATATCACAATTTATATCCATTGGAATTAATTTTTTGACATCAAATCTGGTAACCCCATTTTCAAATTTGAATCTTTTAGTCTCTATTGTAAAAAAATATGAGACATCTAAAGCACTAACAAGTCTAAATTGCTGAGAAATCCTTTTTAGTTTATATTTATTTATATAACGATTAGCAATATAAATTTTAATTTGGTGTATTATCCCTGATTCAGTTTTTGAATCATTTTTAAAGTACTTAATATTATCATTTATGTGTTCGATTTGTTTTTTCATAAAAAAATTAGTAATTTGTAACAACTGGTTAAGAAAATCCTTATTAATTTTATTTAAATCAAACATTGACTTATCTACATCAAAATGACCAGTTTTGTAAGGAATTAGTAATTTTTCCCAAACTTTTTCGATAATTTCAAACCCTTTAAAATCTAAACAAATGACATAAACTTCTGAATTCCCACTTTTTGAAGACGCTGGCTTAAAAACCGAAACTTTTGTAAAACAAATATTTAGTAAATAAAGTAAGCAAATTGTTGAGTCCTCAAACATTGTAAAAATTTTTAGAACAAACGTCCCACCATTTTTGAGTACTCCTAAACCAGTTAAAGCTTCACAATAGTGGAGAAATTCCACGTGCAGTTCTTGATTCCCGGGGTCTGAACTACAATCAACACTGCCATCTGCCGTCACCAGCCACACCTAAAAAAAGCCTTAATACTTCACATATTTTATAAAAATGACTTGCTTTTTGATTAAGTTTCTGTAATAAATCTGTGTGATTGTAATATTTGGTAATATTTCCTGTAAGATCTGCCCCAAAGTACCAGTTTTTGTACGTGTGTCTTAACAAACGATCATCAGGGATCATTTCTAGGAGAGAATTGCCTTCATGATCAGGATTTAGTGAATTGGCACACCATTCCCACTGAAATACACCTGTTATCAAATTGTGTTATTAAAATAGATTGACTCACGTGTAAATTGAAATTATGACTAATAATAAAGTGATTTAAAGCACTAACAAAAGCCCCAGGTGCTTCACACAAATGCAGACTTGAGAATGACCCAGAACTTATTGCTTCTTTTGGTATTATGTTGTAGTTGCACAAGCACTCGTAGAATTTGCACCAGGCCTAAAACAGCATCATTAATAACGATTTGAGGGCCCCCACGTTATCATACTTGTGTGACAAGTTCTGGATGAAATTTCTGTTTAACAAATCTGATAATATAGCTTGAGGGGTCTCTGTGTTTGGTGTGACGTGACCATTCTTCTAAATCAAATTGATTTAAGAGACTTTTCGTTCTGTTGAGTTCGTCTTTCCCATTTTGGAAAGACTGAATTGACCATTTGGGACTGGTGTAGACTTGGTCTGGTAATTCAAAATGATCATTATTTTCAAAATCGATCTTTTTGTCAAATAATTGTCGGATTTTCTTTGATTTATTCATGATAAAAAACAGATTTTGTATTGTGAGATTTGAGGTTAGGTTTGTTAGACATTTTTTGAGGTTAGGTGCGGTCGAGATGAGTAGAATATTTTTCTTTATTTAATAAATTGTTTTAAAACAATTTTGTAATTTTAGTAATAAAACAAAACACTAAATAAAATAACAAATTATCAAATAATATTATAAAGTGTGTTGTAAAATAATTTTTAATGTATTTGTTCCCATCTCTAAACCGTATAATGTGTTGCCTATATTAGAATGTTATTTTGAGAAAAAAATTTAAAAAAAAGTTTTTGCCTCTTATTATTGTTTTACATTCTTTTTATAAACTGTTGTAAGTTATATAATGTGGTTAAAATAAAAAATACATTTTTAAGTAGGACTTGGAAGAAAAATATACTACAAAAAAGGTATCGTGTGTTCAAATAAATTCTCTTGCGCTATAGCGCTAATTTTTTATTGTTATATTTGTTATTTAAAATGTTGAATGCTGAAAAGCTATTATTTTGATTTAAGGGCTTTATTTTGTTTAAAAGTCAGTTTTTTAAACCGATATAACGGCCGACCACTATTTAGTGCAGTGATGTCATCAAAAAACGCTAAGTACGCTATCTAAAATCTAAATTAACAAGTAACCGTTTTTTTGAATTTTATGATCGTTTTAAATTAGAATTATTATTTATAAATTACCCGAACAAAACCTTTATTTCATTTGGGTCTGAGTCTCTGGTTAATGCATATACTAATTTAACAAAATTTTACAATTTTTAAATACAATAAAGACAAGCAGCTCGAATTAAGTCAGAGCTTTAAGTTCATTGGGCGCTTACAGTTACGTTCAGCTTACACCCGCATTGAACTAAAAATTGTTTCTTTGTCTGATTTTACAAGAGGTTCAAAACCAAGATTGTATAAGCAGTGACATTCGGAGTAATTAAATTACTGAAGACTATTAGGTTTCTTAAACCTGCTATATGAAGTAATTGAATGCTATTCTTGTCGCCAAGAAGTGTATAAGTAGTTACTACGGCAGCTTTATAACAGCAGCTGCGCTGTAGATTGGCGTAAAAAGCACGAACCTCTTTTCTTCAATTTTGCAGAGCCCGATATAGGAGTGTATCGATCAGTGCATGGTAAACGACTAACTATTCTCAACTCATGAATTCGAGAGACGAAAATAAGGTTAGCCCTTTTTAAGAAAATATTTAAGTGATATAAGAGAATTACTTATTTTGATAATACCTATATCTAAAAATTTAAAATCTACAACAATATGGACTCATTATTCCATTTTAAAATTTACTTTATGTATAAAGCATCAAGTGGATATCTCGCGATATTCCAAACTGCACGCACTATTAAAAAGAAAATCTGAGAGAAATAAATCTAAAAAATCTAAAGTGTTTTCTACAAATAAAATATAACGATTTATTGGACAAGCTTATAAAGGTATAGGGTCTTGTAGAAAGCATGAGTTACGAACGCCGTCCCATAATGACCTAGCCTAAATATAAAAGAGTAAAGTAAATCAAATTATTTTTCAATATAGTCTCCTTTAATCGCGCCACACTTTTCACATCTAAAAATTAACAACTTCAGACCTTTTAAAATATTTAAAATATTCGCCATTCTTGTCTTCAAAATGTTGGAAAACTGCAGTCTGCAACTCTTTGAAAAATTTTTTCCTCTTAAGTCTCGCATTAAATTTGAGAAGAGAAAATAGTCACAGGGAGCCATGTCCGGACTGTAAGAGGGATGGTCGACCTCAGTAAATCCGCACTCGCGAATTGCAAGCTTTGAAACACCGCCGGTATGCACGGATGCGTTATCGTGGAGCAGGAGGATTTTTTTACAGTATCTATATAATGATTTATATAAGAGTATAAATATGAAACTCAAATTGTAACTTGATTTCATTTCAGTCATTTTTAAAAAATTAATTTTTGTATTCAGCAATAACAGTTTTTTTTCAATAACAAGGTTGCAAAACATTTTTATATCTTAATGTGATTAGTAAATATTTTTACAATTATAAAATAAAATAAAATAATTTTAGCCACGTAGATTGCAAAAATACCCCTATGTGCGCTGAGAGAAGTTTCGGCACCCACCTTGCACTGACTTTGTTTATATGAAAATAGTTGTGAATGGCACGATAAACAGTAGTTTTTGAAAGCTCTAGCTTTGCTGCTATTTCTCTAATTATCAAACGCTTCAAAACCGTTTCCTCAATTTGAGCAATAATTTCAGTCTGCTGGACGAACCTCATGGCCCAAGTCTTCTAATTTTTCTCGTTCAAAGCAAAACTCTTTCATCCATCCTCCTTATTTATACACGCCATCTAAATGTTCTTTGATTTGGGCGGAAGATAAGCCTTCTTTATACAAAAATTTAATAACACTTCGGTGCTTGCTTAGAAAACACTTTAGAAAAACACACGACATGTTTTATTTCAGTCTTTGTTACACAGCGACTAGTAACTACAGATTGATGCGTGTTTGGCTATTAGTTATAGATACAATGTACTAGACGTTGCATTATAAAATTTTGGTATATATCGCCCAGAAGTATATCAAGCCAAGTCATTATAGAACCAACCTCGTACATAAGTTGGAATTTAGAGATGTAAATGATTTAAAATCAGCCCTTTTAGTCACAATTAAAGATACAAAAACAAAGACAAGTCAAAAATTTACAGTTACAGGAAAATATTATGAAATATGTAAGAAATTCGTCCAAAAAATTGTATCACCCCGTCATTTTTTGTTAATTACTTAAAAGAAAAATGGATCGTTCAAAACATAGAAATAATCAAATTTGGAAACATGACAAAAGAAATGCTGCTTACTTAAATCTTCCAGAACCCAATTTATATACCGGACACTGCTTCCGTCGCAGTTCTGCGTCAATATTGGTTGATGCTGGTGACTAGAACGCCACGGTAGGTGGAGGTCCACCACAGTGACCGAAAGTTATATAGAAGAGTCAGTCCAAAATAAAGTGAACGTTGCTAATCAAATTTTGAATTCGATTTAATATAATCAGACTAATAATTCATTAACAATTGCTCCATCAGCAGCATCTGACAATATTGTTACAAATGCCGCAGTTGCAGTTTAATAACTGCACTATTCAGAATATGATAATTCATAAAAAGATTAATTTGTTTACTTTGTGTTAAAACTGACTTTTTTGCAGTTCGGTTTTGTTTAATTTGGTGAGTTCAAGTTTAGTAAATTTTGTAAATAAATTTCTATCTTTTTTTTATTGTGACTAGTCGTAGAAAAAAAAGTGTACGCAACACGCATTTAATAGCTATTAAGACACCCGTCCTCAACTCTCGTGTCGTAATTTTCATACTCGTGTCTTAATAGCTATTATTAATGCTTGTTGCATAAAATACTATTATTTACTTCTAATGAAAAACATTGATATGACAGTAATAACTGTCAAACTGTTGTTTTGCATTATTTTTACAGTTTTGTGTGATTTAAGAGATTTACTTACCCTCTTGTACGGAATGCTTGTACGGAACGAATACCCGGTGAATTAAATTTTGATATTTTAAAATATTTTAAAAAAAAACAACACCAACAAAAGTTCTTTTACAACCAAAATCCTCATGAAATTGATGATAACATTTTTTAACAATCCGCATCAGTGTCGGTTTTAGTATCCGAACATTCCGAATCTATTGGTCCTTCACTTCCACTGTCTTTCTCAGACCAAATAAAATTGTCTTTATTGTTTTTATTTTTCTGTTCGCTTCCAATAGCTGACACACTCGGCAAATTTTCAGATGTTTTCAACGTCCCAGAACAATCGAAAGTGGGATTAGAGTACATAATAACAACATCGCTGCTAGGGTTGGAATTAGCAGAAGCAGGGCGCAGCTTTGACGTTTTTCTCAGTGTAAAATTGCATTTCTCTTTGCGTTTCTCATTTGTTCGAACCTTTCTATTTTTATTTTCTGTTTTTCCCACCAGACAAGAAAACAGTGGGATGTAGTTTGGTACTGTAGGAAGGAGGAACATCCCAGTCTTACATGGATGATTTTTTTCAATTTCCGCATTAATTTGTCTATGACATAAGTTAATGAAAGAGATTGCTTTGTTGTAGTTTTTTTCTTCGTCATAGTCGGTTCGGTTAAATCGAGTAAAATCAGAGAAATTAATGGTTTCTTTCTTGTCTGGAATAACGGGTTCAGTTTGGGAACTTGTAGTTTTTCGTTGGGTGCGATGTCTAATAGGAAGTGGTCGCGGAGTGTTCCGAGCTGGTCGTTTTGGAATGGGAATTGTGCTGTAGTTACGAAAATTGCCCATTATATTAGAATTTTGATGATTTACACAAACGATTAATTTTGAACTGCCAAAACAAAACAATTTTTAAATTTTGAAACTTTTAATACCAAGGTTACTACGATTGACGTACAAGTTTTGTTCTGTATAAAATGATCGTAGTAAGCTTAGCCTTAAAAGTTTGAAAAAATTGTTTTTGTTTGGCAGTTTAAAATTAGTCGTTTCTGTACAGCATCGAAATTCTAATATAATGGGTGTTCTACGCAATCCTAGTCTAAATCTCATTCCGAAACGATCATCCCGAAAAAATCCCCGATCTTTTCCCCTACATCGTATTCAACAAAGATCTACAAGTTCTCAGACTGAACCCGATATCCCGGATGAAATAGAAGACATCAATTTCTCTGATTTAGATTTTACTCGGTCCGACCAAATCGATGTCCTAAAAGAACACTACTCCAATGCAGTGTTCATAATTAATTTTGTTCACGAACGAATGAACACGGAAATTAAAAGAAAACATCTATACAATACTGAGACTGGGATGTTCCTTCTCCCCAAAGTAACAAATTACGCTCATTTATTCTCTCTTCTGTTGGAAAGAACAGAAAACGAGGAAAAGGTTCCAACAACTCATGAACGGAAAGCGAGAAGCAATTTTACATTATCAGCAAATTCGACGAGTGTGTCGGCTACTGGAAGAGGATCAATGGATTCGGAATCCTCAGATATTAATACTGACTTAGATGAAGAATATTAAAAAATTGTTATCTTGAATTTTATGGATATTTTGTCTGTAATAGATTTTATACTAGTATTATGCTTTTTAATTTTTAAAATCCCACAGTCCCAAACCGTGAAAAAGCAAAAACTTTGTGTTGTCAGTTATTACTGTCATTTTACTGTTTTGTATAAAATATTTCATTCTCTTATGATGAGTGGTTCACATACTTATGCGCTGATCAGCATACTCTTTAATCGCGCCACGCAAAATTGAATAAAGAAGATTCATGCTTTTTACGTCAATCTACAGCGCAGCTGTAGCTACAAACTGCCGTAATAATTGTAACTGTACGCTTAATAGCGACAAAAGTAGATGTTTTTATAGCCCTCAATTACTCTCTGTAGTAAGGTTTACGTCTTAATAGTCTCTAGTTATTTAATTAATTTAATTAATTAATATTTAATTAATAGATTATTTCGCCTTGATTTGTTCACGTCACTACTCTTTGTTCTAGTCTTTCACTTAACAACAAAGTATTACGTTGTTTAATATATCTCTAAGCTACGATGAATGTTTCTTTTGGTATAATTATTAGAAACACAATAAAACTTTGGTTTCGACCTCATAATTCAGCAATATACAATAAACACAAACAGTAACATAGGTTATAAGCCAGGAACAGAAACTCGTAGTCTCTTCAGTGCCACAGCAACTGGTAATCGGAAGTTCCCAAGTTCAAATCCTGTTTGAAAAGAGAAAATTCTCTTCTCATTATTTTCAATAGTTGCATCAATGTGAGCCCAAAATTTAAAAAAAATATCAAAATAGACTTGGAACACTATAAGTAGAGAATAAAATACACATAAAAAAATGTGGGTTAGAGGCGCAAAATTATATACCGCTTGTAGCGCAAAATTTGCTAGGGTTTGCCTTGCTTATAGATATAGAGAGACTCTATTTTGTTCTTTTTCTTACAAATAAAACATATTTATAATTAAATGCAATAAATTCTTTCAAATAACTAAATGATTTTTGTTATTTTTGCCATTTTTAAAATGTTTTTAAAGAGAGACCAACAAAAAGCCCGTCCGGACTCCAATGTTGTCAACAATTAAAACTGCCCACTCGAAAATAAAATCAAAAAGCGACTTGTAAGTTCTAAAACAAAGGAATAAAGTCATTTAGATAATTTTTTGATGAGTGGCTAGTTTCGTAGACTTTTAGGTGTATTATTGAAATTTTTTCTGTAGATTTGTTGTAGGTACTAATTATACAGGATGTTATAAGTAAGTGTATACTGCAAAAATGAAAAGTTTAGGACACCTATTTTACAATAAAAATAATTTGGATTTTTTTAATAGATTCTCGATAGCCATTTACTCGATATCTCAAAATGGTTTTTGCAAAATTTTGGTTACATTTACGAAGAATGATAGCCCAAGAAAACTTTTTTGTGCGCTTTTTCTAATAATATTTTTAATCGATAACCAATTTTTACCATTTTAGGTTGAATTTAAAGTTAAATGTTCAGGCTAGAATATTGACTAGTAGTGATAAATATACCATTAACATTTCATGTTACAGAAGGCTTCTAAAAATTAACAAATTGTAAACAAGTTTCGAATTTGCATTTTGTAAAAGAAGCGTTGTTTATTTTTAACAATTTAAGAAACTTCTTTTTTTGATTCTCAGTGTTTGTAATTGGTAGATCAAATTTACAAAAGCACTTTTTTGAATAAAAATACCGAGTTTTTTTAGCTAAAATTGCCCATTACATAGGATATAAAATAAACGCAAAACAATTTAAAAACTCAAAGCGGTAAATAATCTCAGGCAATGACATCCAAACCCAGTCCCTAAAAGAAAGAACCTTTACATTTGCCTGGGGCTTTCAAAACATTATAAATTAAATAATCTGTACTAATTAATTAGGATTTCTTCATTAAGGTTGTTTATAGTTTAAGTCACGTTATCATTCTTGGATAAACCGACTATATTTTAGAAAAATAATCTATTCTGGCCATACTCAGCAGTTTCTAATTTTCCTGCTGTGTTCTTCGATTGACAAATCTGTCCTAATGTATCTAAGGCTTATTTTTGGACAACTTGCTGGTCTTTACTCTCCAAACCGCATATTAAAAAACCAAAATTTTCTCTTAAGCTTTATATCCTCAACTGATTTAAAGCGCCCAAAACTCGCTTTTAATTCTATCTTTTTGCTTTTCTCTCTGGGTTTTTAGACCTCTCAAGCTTTTATCAAAAAACAGTGAGCACCAGAAACCAACCACTAGTGGTTGGTTTATGGTGAGCACTGTTTGCACACTGTTTGGTACCAACCTACCAACGTTACCACCCACACCCTAAAGAGACTCCCCACTCCTCTCACCACCCTGAGAGGAGGAGAGCCACCCTGGAAGAGAGTTCAAGTTAAGTCGAGAAAAAGTAGTGTGTCTAGAAAGAACAGACGTCAACAAGACGCCGAATGTAACTTCATTAGTTGTTAGTAAAATAAATTATTAAAAACTATCACGCGTATTCAATTCTAAACAAGCACTTTTCAGAGTTTTGTTACTGAAAAAGTATCAGCAGCTTTACCAGCCTTCAAGAGCCCTACCAGACCCTGACTATCTATTTTCCTTTCTTTCTTAACAAATGTAGTCAAAAAATAATAAAAAATAAGTTTTTTTCTTCATTGTGATCTGTTATTTTTGTTATACATTCTTTTATCTTTGTAATTTATTTTTGCCTACGGTGGTTTCATAAACTGGTGTACATGAGTCCAAAAATGTCTAACAAAATTATTCGGAAAATGTCACTAGCTTATTTTAAAGAAAAGTCCAAAATCTTAAAGATTTCAATTCTTTGATTGGAGAACACCTCTCAGAAACTCCGATGAAATCAGTTGGTGACGAGCTTCATTGCCAAGATCAAAAGTCAAAATACATAGAAAACAAAAATAAGCGTCTGTCTCATGAGCTATATTTTGTGCAAACAGCTCAACACAAGACTGAATATTTGCAATAAAAGAAATTGCAAAAATAATATCAAGAGACACTAAAATGTTCCTAACAGTAGTTGATTTAGAGAAAGCGTTTGACAGCATTAAAAAAAAAGAAACTAGAAAAATTTTGGAAATTGACAAAAAGCTTATCAAAATAATAAAAACATATACAGAAAGGCAGAGAGTGTTGTACCGTTAGGAGGCACAGTTACAGAAAATTTTATAATAACTAAAAGATAAAGATAGGGAAGTGTACACGAATCTTTGTTTTTTATTAATGTAATAGAAAAAATAGCTAAACAAACAAGTAAAAAAACAAAAAAAAGGTATTTAAAAAGACTAGAACTAAATTTACCAGGCAGTGTTTGTACCGATGCTCATATATACGTAAGACAGCGAATAATAAGTCTTAAACAACTAATTAAAACAAAAAAATAACATTTAGAGTTAAAAATATTGCGAAAAATTGTTGGAGTGACAAAACTAGACAAAATAAAAAGTCAGAAAATAAGAAAAGATTTAAATGTAACAAGTATTTTAGAAAAGATAAGATGGTTCAATCACATAGTTAGAATGAAAGAAGATAGAGCAGTAAAAATAATATGGAAAGCAAAAATAAAAAAAGCAGACCAAGAAGAAAATAGAACAAAGAAATTACAGAATAGCAAAAAAAGGCAAAGCTAAACTCAAGCAAAAAAAATAAGCAGATGGAAGAAATAAATGGAGATAGATCATCACGTCTACACTTACGGTAGAAGAAGTCGCGGATCACTAAGCAAGTAAATAATTTTCCAATAATTTATTATGTATAAAAAACAGTGTGCTGTTCCTTTGATGTTCCCATTTTTCCTCTAAGCCAGACAGTCTGTATAATAAGACCTTGTCATAATTATTGCAATGTCAGGTGGTCTGGTTCTGGTACCACACTATACACAATCGATAATCGATCATACAATCCCATTGTTACCATACGAATCATTTATGCCCATTGTGGGTGTGGTGACAACAAGCAACGAGACATTGCGAGTCTGTATTGCTTAATGCAGCCACAGCGTAGGTTTCTGATTGTTAAACAACCGGTAATTTGAATTCTGGATATACACCTGTGTGTAGAAAAATCTCGTTTTAATCGACTTGCTAAAAAATTAGGTCAATACAACCGATACTTCGTATTAGATTTTTTTGCAAGTAAATTATTGCTTCATTAATCGTATGTATAAGAGAGTAAAAAGAAAAGCCGCAGTGTTTAATTACTTTGAAGAGATGATTAGTTGGTGGTTTAGAAAAGATTAGGCAATTGAGATTTAATTGCCTAGGAGTTTGATGATTGGAGAGTTGAGTGAAACTTTTTTTTTAAGATAATTTATAGAATAATCAGTAGCTGGGTATGGGCGATTTTGTACACTTGTTACCTCACTGTGTAATAAGATCATGTAGGTACTTTATTGCACAATTATTTATATTAATATGATATGAAGTATTGGGGTTAGCAATTTCGGTTTTAAAAATTAATTTAGCTCCGATTATAATCATAATAATTCGATTTTCTATAGATTACTTTGGATTACAACACTGTTATAAATTGCTTTGCATATATAATATTTTATTTGTATTACCACTATGTTAGAGTGAGTACCAATTATAAAAAAAATGTTTGGTATTTTACTTCTTATTCTCTTTTAAATTAAAAAAAATTACAACAGAAATTATTAAATCAGCTTTTAGAAATTTTCGAATGTAACTGCGTATAATCCTGTCTAGGCATCGACAAAATAAGATGGTCGCTGTCTGATTGCAGCACTTCGTTCCAGGCAACTTGAACCTCATGGATTAACTGTGCCAGAGCCTGTGGAGTACGGTGCACAGCGGACTGTCTTCTCTCCGTCATATCCCACACATCCTCGATGGAATTTAAATCCGGTGAACGCAGTGGCCACGGCAAAACATTAACGCCAGCTTCCTAGATAAAGTCCACTCTCGTTGAGCCGTCGGTTTCGTCCACCAGTTGTTGTTAGGTCATATCAGAAGTTGTATAAGATTATTTATTTATTTATTTACTTGAATATATTTTTTAAATTTCTCATGGGTGTACCACTTCTAATCACTGTCAATGTTATTCAATCATTCTCACAGATCCGCTAAAGGCAATTTAAACTTATGATTTATGGCTGTAAAATCAATGCAGAGTTGCTTAACCAAACACAATTCTTTGAATTATCTGGTTAATATCCTTATATTTGTCAAATTTTGACAGGACCATATGGTACAACTATAGACGAACAATCATTCAATTAACTCGATGCTGTTAAAACTGTGATAAATTATAACAGTGTCAAGGGAAATCTTACAAGATCGATTTTACTTTCTCGCGTATCTCATAAAATTACAGCAACATCCGTATTAAATTCAGGTTTAGATGAGTGGTATTGGATTTTGGTTTTTTTCAATAATTCTATACTTTCATCAAGACAAGTAATTTGTAAAGACTTGTCGCTAAGTTTAAAAGATTTCAAGAATGTCTTGCTACAATTAGGAATTGACATTTTGCAGTGATTGTAAAATATTGATATGTGAGAAGATGACTTTTCCTAGAGAAATTTTGCTACTGAAGTATGATAACGACTCGGAAATGGTGCTTGTTAATGGAGAATTTTATTAGGTATACCATGTTAAGGATATCGCATCCAATTACAACAGTAAAAAAATATAATCCGGTTTATACAGTGTGTTTCATTACTGTCGAAATGACCAATTACTAGATACTGTTTACACAAGTTTAGAGAAAAAATGAAAAACGGAACAGTTTTCTAAACACTGCATTGACAGGTTTCTAAAGTTAAATTTGGAAAGAAGAACTCAAAAGGGAGACTCAGAATAACACCAGTTGAAAAATATTACATAAATCCTACCTATAGCTATTTAAGAGATCAATAATTATTATTAAAGATAGGAGCACAAAACACTAGAGCTTAGTTAATACGAAATATAAATATTCTGATTTTTAACAACATTAAGTACCTGATACGAATATATTTTATTATTTATTATAATCACTTACCTGTTTCAATCTTTAACTTAAAGTAAACGTGTTTTTAAAAATTTTTAAAACATTTAAAACAAATCATATTTTTGTAAAAATTCTATTAAACTGTGAATTTACGTTTCTTAAGCTGGTTTTCATTATATTATTTTTTTTCCAGATTTTTTTATATTCCAGAAGTTACTCTTCAACATCCTTCTTCACTTTTAAACTATCTGTTTTCAAAACATTTTGGTTTGCATCTCTCCAACAGCCTCTTTTATTTTTTCTTATTTTAGAACTGTAGTTTTCACTCTTCTTCTTGTTGTTCCTGAGCCTTTCATTTTATTTTTCTTTTGGACTGATTGTTAGTTTTCTCTTTTTCTAATCGCGTTTTTCAAGTTTTTTGCCTACCTTTAATGAGCAGCAATAAATAATATGGTTTTTAAACTAAAATTAACCATCATCGTCTAATAAACTGCCATTCATTTTTAACGCAAAAATCTAATATTAACAATAATGTTGTAAATTACTGTAAAAACAACAAGAAATATAGCAATTAATTCAATTACTTCAAATTTTTTATTTTTCAGCTTTTTCAAGATCACTATTTTTAAAAGCCGTCTTAGATCCTTTTTTTCTTCAAAACGACGTTTTCAAGCTTATTATATAATTTCTTTTATTCTTTTAAAAACATTTTAAATTTTGCATTTTCTTTTAGCTAACTTCTAAAACATTTTTAAGATCTTCTAAAAATTTTTTGTTTTTGTGAAATTTTTCTTTGCTCTTTCAAAATATTCATTTTTTCTTTTCTTTTAGTTGCTGTTTTTCAATTTCTTCGAAATGCTTTGTTAACTCTTTTTTCACCAACTGTTATTTCCCAAATTTTTTCGCCATTTAAAAAGTTGGACATTTAAAGGAATAATTTATTTAACAACAAATTAATTTATACACGATTCAAAAATAACTCCCAATGACTACACAATTCAACAACACATTTCTATCTTTTTAAATAATCGCTAGATGTAATCAGTTTACTCCGCTAAGTCAAACTACTTGACTTCAAGACTTGATGAGTAAAGCTCACCAAAAGAAATACAAGAAAAATGGTCCAACCGCAAACCTAAATACTAGACCTCCTATAAATAATTCCAAACAGATTCTCTGAACATCGGTCCAGGTTCGTCCTCAGTAATCTTTACCTACCTAAAATAGTAAAACCACTAAACTTGCACATTTTTTTTGTGTCTTGGCTTATGTATCTTTACCTTGTTAATTTTTAAATTAGTATTTATATTAAAATTCGGATTGTACTACAACTAAATTTCGGAGAGGTATTGTTTCTTCGTAGATGCCCTTTTAGCTCTCCCCATATCATCTCAATCGGATTAAAATTACAATGATAAGGGGAATGACGAACAACTTTAAATCCACGTTCTATGGCCATAATGTCAATATATTTTTTTTCAAAAGTTGTTGCCTGTAAAACCTCCAACAACTGTTTTTTTGTATATGATACTTTAAAAAAGAGATCATTTACATAAAGAAATTCTTGTATTACTTCTTTTCTTGAAGAACTATTGAATCTTTTCTGCTTAGGAGGAATGGTAACTTGCATTGTCCATCACGATGACACTATTTTTTGATATATTAGGAAGCAATTTTTCTGAGAACCAATTTTCAAAAATGTTGCCCGACATATTTTCGTCGTAATCTACTTTAGCTTCTTTGACATTTTCGCAGAAAGTAGCAAAGCATTATTTACCCAACCGGTTTCAGATCCCGCATGTAAAATTATAATGCGTTTTCCCCTTGAGGGTGGTACATTTACGCAACATTTTTTGCTATTATCAGTCCATCCATCCTTTCTTCACGGTGTCGTGACTATCAAACCAAGTTTCATCTAGATACATAATAGGCATATTATCTGAACGTATTTGATACATTTGTTTTAAATATCTTGCCCTCTATTCTGAGATTTACTTTGATTCCATCAAAACGTGCTTCTTATTAATTGTTAAAAAAAATCGGATTTTGTTTCAAAAACTTTTGTAAACTTTCTTGACAACATTTAATCTTCAAAATGCTTTGAACTTGCTGGTGCAATGTTTTGATTGTGAAAACAATGTTTTTGCCATATGCTTCATATATCATCCTCCTTATTGATTCTCCATGATGTTTTTCAAATAGCGAATTTGCATTATTTTTTCTGACTTTTCTCTCTTAAATTCACTTCACAACTGTCACGTACAGTCGTATAAGGTGTTTTAGTCATGTCAGAAGTTTTTTTTATCACCTTTCAACGATTTTAAATAAACATACACATTCATAATTATAAAGTTATAATTATATAATTATAACTTTGGCAAGTAGCGGCAAATGTCTACGGCGGTGTTTTCTGCCATCTGAAGTAGTAGGCTAATCATCGTCGCCGTCGCCATCGCTGTCGACGTCGCTGTCGTTTTCAATTTCAACGTTGTCGTTGTTGAACTCTCCATCAACCTCGAAGCAAGGTCTCCACATCTTAAAGATGTAAAAAACTGGAAAATAAAATACATAAAATATTGACTGATTAACAAGCTCTAATCATACATACCTTCTCAAAGAAACTGTAAATAAAGTCTTAAAAAAACTGTTTTGTAACTGCCACTTGCAAATTATTAAAAGAAGTAAAAGAACTCAAACGAAAACACCTGAACACTTTAAAAGACGATAGAAATCTGTTTTACAAAATTAGCATCGAAGTATTTATAAAGGGTTTATTTACTATCTATTTAATATCTATTGCTACCTGCTTATTTACCATCTATGACACGAAATTCTCTAATCGATCTTGGAAATACTATTAGAATTCATACACATATATGTAAGTTCTAAGAAAACAGGTACCTACATGTTTGTTTAGTTTATATATTGGCCGCTTTCTAATAAGTCTTCTTCAGTTGAACTCGCTGTCTGCACCTAATGAGATTAAGAAGTTACTTTTAGTTATTTCGTTGATATTTTTAATAGTGGTTATACAGAATAGACATTTTATTTGTTGAAATCGGACGGTAAATAACGATGTCACATATTTTTCTTGCCAATATGACACCAGATCGCATCGGCTTGTTATTTAGCTGCCTAAAATATTATTGAATGCGGCTCTGACCAGGTCTAAGCGTGCCGCTGCCAGAACTTATTAGGGTTTTACGATAGAGAGGCCCTAAACTTATTAAAATGACAAAGCTATAAAAATGTCGTAAAAACGGTATTTCTTTTGGTGAGCTTTATCAGCTTCTGCTTCTAGCTAATCGAACTCAAACGAAAGAGGTCTATAGTGTATCTTAGAAATTTGTAAAAGGCAAGTTGGTTTTTCGCATTATTTCAACAAGAACTACTACTAAGCAGTTACAATCTTCAACATTACTTCAATATTTATTAATATTTATTAATATTTATTAATATAATAAACTGTATTTATTAATATAATAAACCACTCAAAAGATTTCTCTACGTTGGTGTATAATATACTATGTTTCTCAGTTTTCTATATTTGATTTAAATTTTTCTTTTTGATGTTTAAAGATCTATGTTTAAGATAAGTAAAGAATTTGAAAAATTGATCTCATATTTTATTTTATGTAATAAATAATTCTCTAAACAAGATTACACAACTTGATTAAGTTTCTTTTATCTCTAATCTTGAATTTCGTGGCCCTCTTCTAAATATTTTCAATTTATTACATCCCAACCGTATTTCAACAATTTTCATCATAATCTAATTTATGTAACATCAAATAAGTGTAAACCACGCAATTTCTAAAGTGTCATTGAATTCTAATTAAAAATAGCGACATTTCGAAATATGTTTATTTAAGGCAAACTTTATATTTAGGTGGCTACAAACACGTTACCAACCTTGTAAAAATGCCATTAAATGATTAATCGATATTAATATTGTTAAACTTTTTTTCTTCATTTGAATTCTTGTGGGAGATACAAATTGCATCGCTTATGCAAGGCTAATTAAATGTTCTTCCAACTTGATACTCAGCTTCCACTTTCACTTTTATTTGTTGCATTTATTTCTCGATTTGTGTGAAATAAAATTATATTTTTTGTAATATTTTTTAATTTTTTTATTCTAATCTAAATTAAATTGTTAGTTATTTAGTTATATAAGAAAAGAAAAATTGATTTGCATATTTAATGAAGATTGGGATGTGAAAATCGATGATCTATACCTTGTTTGACCGGAAATAATTATTGTCAAACCAGATGTTTCGAAAAATTTGTTATCTAATAGGTTTGGCTTGAGGATTATTACAAGAATCTTGTCTGGGTTTAATAATACATATGTTTTTTAATAATGATGAAAGATTTTTGGGAGATGGTTTGACACCGATGGTTTATGTAACAGGACCTAATTATACCTAATAACTGCAATTTTTTTATTTGTTTTTGCAATATATTAATTAGACTTTTTACAGAGAATGTTAATGAGAATACACATAAAAAAATTAGACAAAAAAATAAAAATCAAAATCTCTAAAAGCTTTATGACACTATGTTAAACAACAATTATTAAACAAATATTTTTTTAAAGCAAAACGGCAAACAGTTTGTTTAATTAAGATTTGATTATAATTTATTTATCTATAGCAAAATGTTAATATTATGCAAAAGTAGAAATCGTGTCACGAAATTTGATACAATAATAAATTAAAATTTTGCGGCTTAGGCACTAAAGATGTATGTATAATACCTATTTATAGATGTTAATGCGTCTTGTTGAATAATTATGTAAATAATTCTACGGTATATAAACACACTAACTTTTTATAATAAATTATTTTGATAGAATGTGACAAGAAGAATAATTTAAAAGTTCTAAATTTCAGAAAAAAATCTTAATTAGAGTGAATTTAGATTTAGTTATAAATTTTGGGTTTTTCTAGTATTTTAAATTTATACAGGCTTAATAAAATTACCTATAAATCAAGTAATCCATATTTTGTAATGCCCCTATATCAATTTAAAAAAATATTGTCATTTTTTTATATAAATAGTGGCGCAATTATTTTATTTTTCTACGAAAGGACAACGATATTTTTGCGGGTAAAGGACTTTTCAAATGAAAACAACTCGACATTTTTTTATAATTTTTAGTGGAAAATAAAATAATATAATAGATTGCCAACTATTATAAACTAAGCGGTGATTTTCAAAATTGTGTCAAAATTCTCATTTGAGCCCCCTATCACTCGCTATTGCTGATTTCATAGCTGCATAACGACCAAATTTTGTTTAGAAGTTTATTTGTCATTTAAATAAAGTAATCGGTATTCGAAAGTTACAGTATATCAACTTAACTAAACAATTAACACGTGGTAGTTAGCAGTGTGACAGTGCTACAAAAAAAATCATCCCCATCTTATAGAAATCTAATCTTTTTGGCGCAATGATAAAAATTGTTCCTTATTTCAACAGCTATCTATTGATACAAAAAAAATCTGAATTTGAGTGATTACTAGATTTACATAAAAAGAAACAATCTGCTTTACGCTAATAATCATAAATCACTTAAGTATAAATTTTATTGATCTCACCCTCTATACATACACACACTAGTGAGCTATTTTTTGGGTTTAAGCTTGTCGGTCTTTGCTATAGCCTTAAGGTACCATAAACCCAAAGTTTATGGCGCCCTCTGTCATCACTTTTTACAAAATTATTCATTAGATTTTCGTTACAAAGAGGATTTTTTTTAACTTCTAATTCAGATAATTTTTAAATTAATACTATTAATTTAAGTTTTTTGTAATTTTGTCTTCCAAATTATTAATTTTGCTTAAAAACCGACCTTTAATATGAATAATAGACGACTTCATTCATTTGTTAAACTGTAGATAGACTACTGGGCAAACTACTGACAGAAAATAGCTAAACTACAGCTACATCGATCTCTAGCAAGAACTGCAGCGAATCTGTTGCTACAGCTTTTCTATTTTAAGAAGCTACCTAGCTACCATATACAAGTTATAAAATCTCTTCAAAGAAATCATATACATAAATCTAATCATTTATTAATATTTACTAGAAAAATATGAAAAACAAAAATCAAAACTTATTAAAACAATATTTATTTGTTAAGAGTTAAGTAAAACAGTTTTTCATAGTAGCCAGCTAAAACTGTTGAAATTGTAGTTTAGCTAGTAGCTATAGCTACTACGATAGCTAGCTACTGCCCAACCCTGACTGTAGATAATAATTCTCGTTTTATATCCTTCAAAGTTAAGCTAAACATCAAAAGTGAATTATTAAGTTTCATAATTATAGCTAAAAAAATTGTTATACTAAAATTTGAGTAGCTGTTGAATCAATATTAAAACATTTTTTTTTTTGGGTTTGTTATGGTTTTACCATAGAGAGCTATGTAAGCCAAAACACATCAAACTATATATATTTTAGAGGGTTTTTACCGCATCCTAACATCCATCTTCTCCTATCTACACAATCTTCTTCGTTTCTGGCCTATTTATCCCAAAAGAATCAAAAAGTTAACTGCCCCTATCGCACTCTAAAATTCAAGCATTTATAGACAAATATTTAAAGAACACTGCATGTGCATTGTAGAACGTTTTTTAGAGATAATCTTGCAAAAACAAAACCTGATCGACCTTTTACTTTTACCGAAGATGTTGTGGAAGCCATTTGCGTTCGAATGGAGTGAACCCCGCAAACATGTATAAATAAGCTCTACTTTTACCTCCTATCAACTGCAAATACACTAATAACTGTATCTAATACACAAAACACACTTAGAACCTTATTTTTAAATTTAATTTCTGTTTTTTTATTTCCTTTATTTTTTGTTGTTATTTAATAAAATCATTATTGTTGTTCAAAATAGATTAATTTTCGAAATGTAACTGAATCAGAGCAGGCTGTGCCAGCGTAACTTAGACGGTTAGACACATCATTACAGTTACGCTGGCACAGTCTGCTCTGATTCAGTTACATTTCACCTTAAAATTTCATTTGGAATTTTCTTGACAGGTGTAAGACAAACTATAAAGATAAACTTGCAAAATAAAAAAAAATCTAGTAACTATTGTCAACTCAATCAGTATTTGTTGATCACGGTGTACAGACAGTTTGTTTACCTTTTAAAAAATCACGACCTGTTAAAATAGGTTGTTCAAAATTAAATTTACTAAAACTTAAAAAAATTTAATACAAACCTTGTGTGTAAGCTGTGTGTCAGCATTAAATTATTAAAAATTTGTTGGAATGTTATATACTGTATCACGTAAAATTGTTATTGTTGAATTCAAGATAAAAGTAGTATCCTAAAGGAATAATAAAATGAGTTCAATACAAGAAAATAAAATCTAAACGATTAATATTGTTAAAATTTAATTTATCATAATTATAGTATAGCAGATCATTAGCTGCAAAAAATTGCAAATCTGCTATGACGCATCACCTCGTGACACCATACCTATAATTATCAAAAAAATCCAGACCAACTAACATCAATTATCCTCCTTATCACTCCAAACTAGACTATTTCCTCCTTATATAACTATACCCCTCAGGACGATTAAAATCTGGCGCAATACCGTCTCATTGTTTTACATTAAGAAATTTTTAATAGCCACACATTGATTTAATTCAAATTTCACATCCTTAAGGCTCAGAAATGTCATAATCTCTTTTAGGGTGTAACTAGTCCGGTGTCCGGTTGTCAAGATCGTCAGACATGCATTAAAAAATTATTAAAAAATACTTTTCTGAGACAAACGTTGCATCAGAAATCTAACGAAAAAGTCAAAAGTCACTTAATATGTAAATTGTTATTGTCTATTTGAATTAGATCAGTTTCGCAAATTGACAATCCTTTCACCATGTCGTACAAGATGTGAATCGTAAATTGCACTATTTTCTTTGAAATTGAGTGGAATGTTAAAAAGATTAAAATTGTTGCTTTTAACTATCCGCAAAATTTTAATAATGTCGTAAATGTAATTGTGAGAGAATTTATGGAATTGGTAGCGTAGTTTAGAGCAATTATCATAAATTGACAGTTTGAATGATTTGGGTTGGATAATTATAAGAAAGTGCTGCTCCTAAAAATGTTTTTAGATTCTTGGAATTTTACGTAATAGTGCGTATAATGAAAAGTTTCACACAAGTGTACCATAATAATGATGATTTCATTATGTATGCAATTACAAAGAAATCTAATACAGATATCTCTTTTAGTTAAGTCGCTAAAAGTTAGAAGATTGACAAGTTATTTTCTACTTTGTTTAAAACAATTAAATTTAAATTTCTGTCATATTTTTAGACTATTTAGATTCGTTAAGTTTCTGTATTAAAAAAAAATATTTATCACCTTTATTCCTTAAACACGTACAACAAAAAAATAATCCAACAAAGCTGAGGTAGCGTAAACATTCAATAAAGTAGCCCTGTTACACAACCAATCTACAAATATCTAAAATAGAAATCTGGGCACTGATTTGAAAAACTAAAGCTAATTACAAACTTCGACTCACATTTTCTCAACAATTTGGATTTACTTAATTCAAAATAGAACAATCACGTTGGTATTGTGCGGAAATTTTCACTATTTTTTAAAGTTTATAATGGTAGTTTGTATACCCATACAGAAAAAAAATTACTGCTATTTAACACCAAACTCCTCTATACATACACCACTAAAAGTTACAAAATTACACTTATCGCAGTTTATGTCCTGGAATTAAGTTTACACTAAGCTTACGTTTTAATATTTAAACAGTTTAGTTATGTATAATTTGACAAATTTTAGAAAGACCGAAAAATGCTCAACAGAAAGTAAAAAATGGTTATAGAAAACTGATCCTGACACCGCAGATCCCTCAACCGGCGTCAAACACGTGCCTTGAGAAAAAATAGCAAATTATCTAAATAATCAAAATTGAACCATATCTCATTTTCACTCGTTCACGCTTACAGTTCCAACACCAGCTCCCAACAGAACTGCTAATTTAAAAATTTATTCTCTGCTGTTTCCAGACACAGATCTAAGTACGATCTTCATAGATTGCAGCCCAAATCAAGCATTCCTCTTTTGCCACCAGAAAAATAGAAATTATTTTTAATAATATTAATAATAGAATGTTATAAAATTAAAATAAAAAAATAGTACAATAATTTTTAAAAATTTGACTTATAATAATAGTTCGATTTCTGTAATTTGTTCTCTTGCTTCCAATTCTTAGTTTTTACTTCTACATATTTCAAAAAATCTTTTGACTTTTATTCTTGTTTGTTAACTCTTTTTTCTAGATCTAGAATCTTTGTTCAAATTATTTTTTTCATTTAATAAAATAGTAATTTAAAAAATAAGTGTTGAAACAAGTTAAGGAAATCAATCAAAATCAACTAACGTTACTGTAGAATAAGAATTAGTATAAATGTGGCAACGTTTATGCGACCCTCTGAGGGGTGCGTTGCAGAGAGTTTAGTTAAGTTTAGCAGTCTGTATTCATCCTTGTAAATAAGAAGACCAATATAGGATTTAAGGTTTTCACACGTTTCATTACAATCCCGCTCCTAAATAAATAAATAAACATAACAATAAACGTTACAGTTACTATATTTGTTTACAGTGCTGGTAACATAAAAAGTTATAGCTACAATTTTAAACACTGTAAATACAATTTTTTAGAAAAAACAGTGCAATGCCACAAAATCGTCATTATATACGCGAAATAAAAAAACATTTTTAAATTATTAGACTTTTTAAAAATTTTCTCTTGTTTTTTTTATATCAAGCGTCTTCTTGTGTTTTTTTTGCTTTCAGTTGTCATTCAATTTTTTCGATTCTTGCTTTGCTGTCAGTCGTCATTATTCAAGTATTGATAGATTCTTCTTTTGTCTCTAGTATTCTTTTCTAAAGTATTCTAAATAGCCCAGTCACTTTAGCCAAAAATAGAGATCAATCTCAGAATAAGAGATAATAAGCTGTAAATTGGTATAAATCTTTGTTTTAGAGTTCTATATGATGTCTCAAAAGCCTCATATAAGATCGTGTCCGCGTCTTAAGATATTCAATCTCAAAGATTGCAAAAATTGGTTTTTTGCGAATATCTCGCTTCCTATACGTTAAATGAGATTTGCACTTATTATAAAAGTTGTAGAGTATAAAATTCTCTACAACCGTTGTTTTAACTTTTTTTTCATACGATTAACCGTTTGTGAGCGCATAGTCATATATGAGGTGCTAAGTGGGGGTACACGGGGAAATCAGAGCCACCTAAGAAAAAAGTAAAAAAAACATAATAAGATGAAAAAATATATTTAAATTTTGATGTTTCATACACTATATTTAAGTAGCTGTTAAATAGTAATAGTAAAAACTTTTAAAAAAAAAACGAAAATAATTTTTTTTATCATTTAAAAAAAAGTAGCATTGGCTTCTATTACCCAGAGTACGGGGTAATCAGAGCCAAGACACGGGGCAATTAGAGCCACCTAGTTTAAAAAAACTATTTCAAAATTTAGCAATAATAATAAATTTATTGGCAAATTATATTGCACAGAAAATTTAGTATTAATATTTTCATCTTGCAAAGGATTTTTTTGATCAATTGGCAAGACTTCAGTTACATCACGGGCAGCAGTGTTTGTTGCAACAAAATCTTCGTCACTGAAGTTGTTTGGATTTATGGAACTTATACCTGCTGCTCGGAAACCAATAATGCCCTTGTCAATCAAAGCTATTTTACAGTATGCCTTCTGAAACAGACCGGCAACTTCATATGGAGTTATTTTCACAAAGTTTCTTAACTTTAGATAAAGATCACATTCTCGGCTGTTTGCCTTTTTTAAAGGGCCAACAAACGTAATGTCTAACGGCTGCATGCGGTGAGACGAGTGAGGTGATATAGAGAGCATCGTAATGTGGTTTTCTTTGCAAAATTCGTAAGCTTCTAGCGTCGAATGGCTATTGCGGTTGTCCATGATCAACAATATTTTATTTTCTTCAGAAAATTTCACAGATACCTTAACATGTTGCAACCATTTTAGAAACAATGTTTCATTAGTCCATCCATTTTTGGAACAATCATAAATGGCACCTGGTGGACCGTCCTTCTCAAGTAGAGGAGAATGACGTTGGCTTGGGAATATAAATAATGGTGGTACATAAGTGCCTGCGGCGTTCATAGCACAAACAACTGTTATTGTTTTACCTCTTTTCCAAGAAGTAAAAGTTCCTACGCGTTTTTGTCCCTTTTCTGCCAAAATTTTACAGGGTTCTTGAACAGTTGAAACTCCAGTTTCGTCCATGTTAAAATTTTGATGAGGTTGAAACTTGTTTTTTTCTATAACTTGCTCAAGATTTTTGTAAAAACGGTTTACTTCTTCTTTGTTAAATCTTTCGATTCTATTAATACTCGTCGACTCTGGTTTGCGAACACTAACTCGAGGATTTCTTTGGAGAAAACCCTCCAACCAGTCTGGTCCAGCTGTTTTATTTTCTTTATTGAAATTGTGAGGAAGTTTCAACTTTTCAGCACATTCAAAAGCAATTTTTCGGAACTGTATGGAGTCTAATCCGTAAAAATTTTTTGACATATAAATAAGATGTTCAGCAAGTAATTCTTCTTGCTGCCTGTTAAATGTCAGATTTCTCCCAAGACGAGAAACTGTTGGTATTGTTAAACAATACCATTTTTGTAGTGTGCTGTAGGGAATTTCGAATTCTTTAGCAGCTTTGTGAATGGATATTTTGTCTTTATTTATACGTTCAATTGCACTTGCTAAAGATTCTATGGTCCACTGTGTTTTTTCTGTCGTTCTTTTTCGTTTTCGCGGCATCTAAAACAAACAAGCAAAAATACGTTACTAACGGTTCACTTGGGGTAATGGGAGCCATCCGGCTACCATTACCCCAGACGCAGCTTCTTCGTTTCAAATTTTTTGTTTCAAAAATGGTTGATTACTTTAATGCAAAAAGTTGTTAATACAGTGTCTAACATCTACTATTACGACAAAATACAAAACATTTTTCGTCCTCAAAGATCCACAAAAATAACAACAAGGCAGTGCAAAACCAACGTGCGCCGTTTTTAGATGTAAAACTCCAACCAAAAGGTCACGTGATGCACTTGGTCTATCTCTCCCAAACCCCTTTACACGTTAACACAAGAAAACAAAATCGAATTTATTTGCAAATACGTATTTCTAGGTGACTCTCATTACCCCGTGGCTCTGATTCCCCCGTGGCTCTGATTCCCCCGTGCTCCCCTGCTACAACGAAATAAGTCCATTTTTGGCCATTTTGAAATAAATATACAAAAATATTCAATGAAATCTTTTCATTTTAATGCAGTAACTGACTTTTAAATATGCTGTTTTATTTTAAAGTTATTAAACAATTTTTCTGTAGCAGCAAAAATTTATGTACTTTTATTCAGTGCAATAGTGAGATAAGTCCACCAGTTTAGTAGAGATTTTTAAAATTTATTTATATTCGTGTCTTTAAGATTTGTACCAGTTCTGAGCTTTGTGCGTGTTATCCTAAGGTTATTTTTTATTTTGACCAGATTAGGTATATGTGTTATACACTGTTTAGTCAATTCCTAAAAATTATGCCTTCAGAGCACCCCATATGACTGCGCTGCGCACTGTTTACGCTCTATCTCACAACTCTATCTCGTATGAAAAAAAAATGAAACAAAAGTTATAGAGAATTTTATACTCTACAACTTTTATAATAGGTGAAAATCTCATTTAAGGTATAGAAAGCGAGATATTCGCGAAAAACCAATTTTTGCGACCTTTGACCTTGAATATCTTAAGACGCGTAGACTATATTATATGAGATTTTTGAGACAACATTAGAACGCCAAAACAAAGATTTATATCAGTTTACAGCTTATCTTTCATTCCGAGGTAAAATCCTAATATGACTGTGCTCAAAACCTCCTTTTTTCTTATTTTTCTTCTAATGGAAATTTTTCTTGTACAGTTTTTTCTAATGTTTGCTTTTTAAGTTACATAAAAAATCTTTTTATTTTACTAAACAATGATTTCATTCTTCCGGTTTCAAGTTTTTCTAAAAAATTATTTTGTTTGTATAGAATCTATTAGATATTTATCTACTAAACATATCTGTTCTTGTTCTTACTGTTTCCAATTTCGAGTTTTTTAAAAAGCGCCGTATTTATTTCCTTTTTTCTTCAAAACATTGTTACATTTTTTTTCAATCAATTGTCTTCTTCAACCTGTTAATTCTGTTTATTTTAAACAATCTTAGAGTTGTCTTTTTGTATTGTTATTATCATTATTTTTCTTGTCTTTGTTTTTTTTTTTTTTTGATGACGTTCTAAATACTTTTACATTTTTTATTTATCATTATTTTTATATCTTTAAATGTTTGTTGTTTTTGAAAAACTGTTTTAATCTTTATTCTTCATTATTTCTCTATTGTGTTTTATCTTTTTGGTTTATCTCTCATATTTTATTTTCTGTCTTCTTTCTTAAAATTTCTCTCGGTTTTAGTTCACTGTTTTCATTTTTATGCTTTTTAGGCTTTATTATTTTATTTAGTTTTTTTAGTTCTGGCGTAACTTTATTAACTTTTAATTTCTTGCCTTCTTGCCTCTGTACTTTCTTTTCACTTTTAATTCTCGTTATAATGATCTGTTTACCTAAACTTCATTATTATATGTACATACGACTATACATTATTTTCCTAGTATTTTTTACATTTTTTTTATTTTATTTTTTCATTTATTCCGAATGTCTCTACAAACTATCGTCAAAATTAGGCTTATAGAAAATTCATTGTTTACTCTGTATAAAGAAGTTTTAGGTTATTTTCTTTAAAACAAAGCTTACTATGATTCCCAGTAGTTACTTGTTTCAAAAAGCTTCCATAATTTTTAACACCACTAATTCAATTATTTCTATCTGTCGCCTTGCTTCTTCGACTTATTTTCTCTGACTGTTTATTTTAGTAACCGACTGACTACTTAATAAATTGTCAGCGAGTTAAGTGAGGATCCATTCTGAAGCTATAGGATAGTCTACAAGTAAAAGCAATAAAGCTGCTTAGTAGTATAAAGATCATAACTATAACGTTTCATAGTCGAGAAGGCAGCTTGTATACTATTTTTTCAACTACCTGAAAGAACAAGGAAGCATTAATCTGCTGCATTAACCGACCTGTGCTTAGCGCCTTACCGCTCTAGAGATCGCTAGCAGCTTCGTTTCTGTAGTAATAATTTTAAAAACAGTAATTGTTGCTTACTGTTGTTGTTAGTGTAGGACCGTAGTGTCAGTTTACGAGAAAGATGGTTGAAAATAGTTATTTATATGTTCAGGGTAACATAAAAAAACATTATAACACAGAAAAATCGATTTGTAAGTGCCTATCGTTGTAGTGGCTTGACTGACTTGAGCTATCTTTAAGTCACAAAATTTTTATTACTAAATTAATTTTTGTGTATCTTGTTATTGTAGAATGCTCGACGAGGATCCTTTTATCAGTCTCGATTAAATTTTATAATTTCCTTAAGCGATTTATTATAATTTGGAAACTTTTTAAGTTGCAAAAATGGTACTCTATATATTGGTAAATTTAAACGACACTAAAGAAAAGAGTAATTTTTAAATCCAACGTCCAAGAATGAATAATAAAGCCTGTTGCAGGTCGTACTGTTTTTCTATTATATAAAATAGCTGCCATCTCATTTTTTTTTTTCGATTTTTGGCCACAACCAATCAATTCTAAGAATTAAATATAGAATTGATCGTAAGTATATGTGAAGTAATCTGTACCAATTTCCAAACGTTGTGGTCTACAAACTGTCAATATCTCGATAATTATTACAGCACTTATTTAGATTATTTTATTTCGTAAGCTTTAGAAAAATCAGCAAATTCTTTTAGTCACCAACTGTAAGTAATTTATTGATAACATACATACGTCTATAAAATAAGAAAATAATGAGAATTGATATCGCAATCCTTCTTATATAAAGTCCTCGTTTTAGGGAATGCCTCTTTCATTAATTTAATCGTTAATGAAATAAACATATAAATTACTTTTGACTTGTCACAATTTATCTAATAGATACCAAAGAACAGGATATGTTAAAAGTGTTGAAAGACGGTAAGCACGTGCGGAGTAATTATTGTGGAAAGTGATTTTTCTCGTACTTGTGAAGAGATATGACAACAAAATTGTTCGAAGTAATTAATTATTGCCTAGCCTTTTTTAATTATAACCTATTCATCAGTTCGATAAGTATTTGATGAATGATGAGGCAACAGACAAGAATAAAATAATAATATATAACAAATTTAATTTAAACTCATTTCAAACACCACAAGTGACACAAAAAATAAACTATCTTTTTTATAAATTACTTAATTAAAATTATTTTTGCGATAATTAAAATAACTGATCGAAATTTAATTGACAACCTAACAACGATTTAGCATTTTTTTGAGTTAACTGGTATATATGTTTAAAACTGTTTTCTGTATAATATTATATAATTAGATGTCATTTACGATTCATAAGTGTTGAAATAAAAAGCCAATCTTTGGTTTTATTTGTAAATAGTCATACTGTTTACTGGAACATGACCCTTCTTTCAAATAAGACAAATGACACAAAATCAGACTACAATTTTTATAAATTAATTCAAATTAGTCACATAGAATTAGTCTTGTAATAATTAAAAGAAGAATAAAATAATTAAAATAAATGATCTTTTAATTGAATCACAGTTAAAAAGTTAATTGATTTTATTTTACTTTTTTTTTAATTAAACTAATACAAATTACGCCTACTTTCTAGTCGTAAGATTCTATATGAAACTTAAAAACCAAATTGGAATATATTTAGCTTAATCCTTATTTATTACCGAAATTAATTAATTTATTGAAAAATTGTTGTGAAAGTGTGATATTTTATATCAACTATTGTAGTAGAATTAATTATGAGTTTAATTACAAAAAGACAAATAGGAGTGGCATTATGATTATTTATTTAAATGTTAAATTGATTGTATGAATGAAAAATTACATCATTTTTAGTTGTAATTATTTTTATTACTTCTTATAATATTGTGTAAACAAACTGGTATTAAATAAATTAGATTTTTTTGATTTTATTGTTGGCAATGTAAAAAATAACTAATAAATATACGGAATAGACGAAAAAAGCTCTGCGGTTTACTATTGTAGGTAGTAAATCAAGTTTTATCCGTACCCCTAAAACGCCTCTTTCCAAATGAACAAATTTGTAAAAAATGTCCCATTTTTCTTTTTTTAATTTTGCTTATTTAATTACTTTCAAATTTAATTTAAATAATTTTTTGTGTATACCTAGGTGTATTTTATTGTAACGGTTAATTAAACTGTCTAGAAAATAGGTCATTTTTTTAAATCAATATTTTGATATTGAAACACTTATTTTCGCATGAATTATGACAGAATAGCAAATATTCAGAAAAGACGTCTGCCAGAGTAGTGATATGTCCAATTTGGCATGCGACCATGGTTTAAGGGCGGATTTAAAAATCATATTTATGAGGTACAGCCCAAGTCCTCGCAAATTAAACGGCTCAATTTGTAGCAAAGTCAATAAAAAATATTATACTTAAAAACTTATAAAAGATAATATAAAAATGACTACAAGTTTTGACTGTAAAATGTTGGGAGATTCAGTCATTGTGATGTAAAATCAAATATTAATATTATTTTTATCGCATTCACATTTTTCTTAGCTTTTATAGAACCCTTAATTCAAATTGTTTTTTCTAATCTGTGCCTCTAATAAACTTCTAAAAATACTCGGTCATTTTAGCTGCTTTAGTCGCTATTACAGCACAAGTGCTCTAATAATATTATAACAATACTTTACAGTTTATTACAGTTTTAATCTTTTTCACCTGATGAATTATATTTTATAAAAACTACCCAAAACCGATCGTAATATTCATAATAGATTCTAAAGTGTAAAGACCTCTCGTTTTTCCATATTCTATTTATTTATTTAACAAATTATTAAAGAAATTTTAAGAGCTACAGAAAACACCTCAAATCACATAAACACACTACTCAATTTCCGTCGCTCCCAAACCATTTTTGACAAAAAAAACTGCCAAACCGCCAATATACTTCAACACACCCTAGAAAACCTCCACTTTACTTTACCCTCAACATTCACTCTTCCTAATAATTTATGTCCGCCTTGGTCCCACAGCAAAAAAAACTTTAATTTTGATCTTGCCAACATGACACAAAACCAAGAGGATAACTATACCATCCAAACAAAAGTTTACTCTATTATTAACACCATTTCAGACCCTGTAGTAATTTTTACAGACGGTTCTAAAATCAGTGATACAGTTGGATGCGCATATGTTATAGAGGATAGTATTCAAAAATATAAACTACCTTCAATGGCCTCTGGTGAACTTACAGCCATACTATAAGCACTCAGCTCAGACACATTATCTGCCCTCACAAACAAACACATAATTATCTGTACCAACTCACAAAGAAGCATGACACTATTGAATACCATATTCTCACCCTATCCTATTATCCGGATTATACAAGACCAAATGCACAGCGTTGAGTCCAAAAACCACTGCATACACTTCATCTGGTTACCAGTCCACGCAAACATAGGCCAAAACAAACTCGCCGATAGAGCAGCCAAAGAAGCAGGAACAGACAACAACTCCCACATTGTGGAGAAAATTCAACGTAAACGAAGTTGAAAAAGAAGCTAAACCAGCATCCTTAGGAACTGGTAGAACACTTGGAAAACAACCAAAAATCACCTTCACGTCATTAAACCGGATGTAGGAACAAAATGGACACACACAGGCTACTCTAGACGTGAAGAAGTTGTGCTTTTAAGACTATGTTTGACACACGCAAATGACGCACAAGTACATTCCAAAAAAAAGCAAATGTCTCAAAATGTACATGTGGACCAACCTTACAGTGAGCCACATCCTTTTTGAGTGGCTCGACGAGACTAGGAAAAAATACAGCTTTTCCACTACAATCCAGGAACTCCTCACCAACAACCAAAATGAAAACAATGTTATCCTTTTTCTAAAAGAAATCAAGTTGTTTAGTGCAATATAAGAAAAGTGCCAGTGTGTGGTTAAATAACTGTTAAGTTGTACCGGTGCTAATAACCTTAGGGTGGATGCACCTAAATTTAAAAAAAAAATTTTTTTTGTTTTTTTTTTGGTTGACGTTTTTTTTTCCTTGTTCTTCTTTTGCTTCCAGAGAAAAAGTCGCCCTTCATCAAGTTTTTCCAGATTCTCTTTTCCGTTTAAATATTTCTAATCCTTTGTTTTTTCATTTAATAGTATTTTTTTATTTTGTTTCTTCTGAACGTTGTTTTTCAAGTATTTTAAGAACATTATTATAATCATGTAAAATCTACATTTTCTTTTTCTTTTAGAGCAAGTTTTCCTTTTCTTTCTCTCTTAATTGTCAATTTTCAAGTTTTTTTTATTTTCTTTCTCTTTCAGTCACGGTTTTATCAAGTTTTTTAAAACTTGTTTTCTTTTTTTTTCAATCGTAGTTTATATAAAGGTCTTTTAGAATATTTTTCTGTTTTTCTAGAAACTACCTTTGTTCTATATTTTTCCTTAAACGTAATTTTTTTTGTGTATATCTGTATATTTTAAAAACAAATAATAGAACACAAATTCTGTTTAGGTATATCTAGGTTTATCTGAAACAAATTCCAGTAAAACGCTATAATTTTTTTTATTATAAAACAATGTCATAACAAGTATTCTTTAGTTTTTTCTAAAATTTTAATTTTAGAAAAAATCGTAAGCATTTGAAATTTAATTTTCTAAAAAAAAAATTTCTACAGTTCTATTAGGTATCACATAATATTTCTAAAATTAAAATTTTGAATTAAAATCCTTAGATTTTAATTGACAACGTATCAACAGTTTTTCTAAAACAACCTGTATATTTTTTCAAAAGTGTTTTCTGTACGATGGTATACATATAATTGGATGTCATTTAGGATTCATAAGTGTTAAAATGTAACGCCAATCTTTGGTTTTATTTGTAAATAGTAAACTAATTACTGAAAAATGACAACTCTTGCGCCATATCTCCTAAAAAACCAAATACTTAAAATTATCGGACTTGTCTCTTTTTCTTTTTTTTTAGTTTTAGTTTTTGTTAATTATAACCTAAAATAAATAACACAAATAATAAAAATTTTGCAAAAAAATATTTGTCTTATCTCAAACGCTCATCAAAATTGGATATCTAATAGTATGTGTGTGCCAAGACCAGAAGTGTTTTTTAGATGAGTTAAAATTCAAGAAAATAGACGAGACCTAATTAATGTCATAAAGTTGGTTTCATTCTTGTAGATGTCCTTTGAGGATGCTTATTATCCTGAGAGAATCGCGCAAATAAGATGCAGTGAGCGCAAGAACATATAAACTGGCAACGGCAGGAGTAGGTCACAGTTTTCTTCACGAGATTAATCTCGTTTTGGTTTTAGGGCAAATACGAGAAGACAGACTATAGAAGCAACCTGACATAGATAAGAGAGACCACACAGAAGCTGGAAGAAGTTTTTCTGCAAATTTTAGATCAGCCTGTACACATAAATAGAAAAAAATTAATAACATGCTTGGATAAACATATTATTGAATGATTGAACTCTAATTACCTCTTTAAACTCGAATATTTATTTGTTTTCCTAACAAATTTGATAAAAGTAGATCACTGAAAGTAAAAAGCTTGAATTTCTGCAATTACTGACATTTATGCAAGAGTAGTTATCTAAAATTAGAAAAAATCTATATACAGTTCTAATTAAAAAAAGAATGGACCGTTCACTACACAAACAAGAATTTGCCCGGAAACGGAAACTTGGCAAAAAATTCTCAATGATTAAACATTTAGGAAGCTTTGTTTTGCAAATATTTCTATAAAAAAGGTAATTATTCCAGGAAATGTAGGGCGTTGAGAGCTTATAATTAATCGAATTTATTTTCCAAACAAATAGATTTACATTATTTGTACATAAACTGACTTAAGTAAAGCAAATGAGGTTTAATTTGACGTTTATAACTTAAATCCGATATAAATTAAGTTAGATTTTCTGTAATTAGTGCAAAATCCAAACACGTGATTTTATAATGTGTCAATTTGTGTAGAATTTATAAGAAAATGGGAGAAATTTACATAAATTTAAATTTCGGTTTCGGTCGGAAGAACATCCCAAAACAGTTCAATGTCGAATTAAAATTTAATTATAATTATTAAGTTAATTTCAAGAGCAATTTTATTTTCTTGTTAATTGACAGGTGAACAATACGTTCAAAATAAAATTTCAGACCATGAACTATATTTTGAAAAACAAAAATTGTTTTGAAACTTTTTATTTTTAATTGAATTCGTGCCTAAGGAATAAACTAATTGTTACAGGGAGCTTTGTTGTAAATAGTGCTAATAAATCAACTTTATTAACTTATTAACAAATTAAAAATGATTGAAAAAAATTGCCTAAAGTTGTTCCGACTTTATGCTTTTGTAGTGTAACAATTATCTTGTCGGATTTTTTTTTTTAATTTCATAAAATCGTTGGTCAAAGTGGGTTAAATCATTACAAAAACCAAGTTTTTCAGCCGGAGGCAAAACGTTTAGACCTATAATTAAAGTAAGTGATGATGTTATTTTAATTTTACTTAACATTTTATGTACTAAGTACATTAAAATTAGTTGGAATCTTTTTAGATAAAATTTAAATATTATTTGTTAAATATTAAATTTTATGACTTAAGCAGTGTGTGACACAAATTTAGGTTTAGCTTAAGAATATTACACAATTTTAGTCAAAATTTAAGTCTTAGAGCGCAGACTAAAAAATAGTGCAACAACAAGTGTACAAAGATTAACCAAGATAACACCGTCTCAGTCAGTAGATATATAAAAAAAAATTTTTTTTACCAAAGACAGACTATTCTATAGACATGGCAGCTTTTAAGCCAATAAGTAGAAATAAAATATAGTCACAAACCTAGATTTATAGACATAAACAATGTATTACACAGGGTGGGGCACTAGACCGCCTCAGTTCATTACGTAGTTACGTTTATTCAATCAAAACGCGCTTTGGTACAATAATGGGGATCCTTAGGAAGCATATTTTAAAAATATTTTTTGTTATACAGAGTGTTCCAAAAAAAAAAAGTTACACGTCAAAAACATATTTTTTTTTAAATGGGATACCCCATATATTATTGTACATTCGCATTTTACAAATTATTCTAAATACTTTTTGTTGAGCATGTCTTGTATCTTGCATTTATAAAACGGTTGCATCTAAAACGGTTGCATCTCCAACCGTTTCATAAATATTTACACTTAAAGTGAAAAAATAATAGTTGCTATTGTTGACAGAAATGCTAAAATTTCGTTTTGATTTTAAGGCAAATACGAATTATCTTGCCGCCGTTTTTTGCAACTTTTTAATAGAAGCCTTGTTGTAAGTGTACTTGCATGAAAAGTCCGATACAACACACAGGTGTCCAAAAAAAATTATAAAACTTGGCATTTTAAAATTACCAAAAACTCAAAATTTTTAAAAGAAAACCTTATCGTTTTTTTGCGGATTCAAATAGGCTTTTACATTGTCTTTAATTTGATATTACATTGTCTTATACTGTCTCGTTTTCCAATTAAATTAGATTTTTTTGAATTTTGGGTAACTAGTATTACGAATACGGCGAAACCAGGGTGTGCAATGGTTTGACTGCTTTGGTTACGGACCAAACCTCAAATAATTTTTATGTGTTTGTCCTTACTTAACGTGAACTTTATCAGTACCTTCAATATGACTGATTACACTTTACAAGAAAACATCAATTTATTGCTTATTATTGAGGAATGCGAAGATAATTGTCTATTAGCATCCAGAGTTTATGCTCAATAATAACCGAGTCCAAGTCGTAAAACCTGTGAGAAACTGCTACAGACTTTTAGACAGACTGGAAGCGTAAAGTAAAGAAAAATGAAAAGAAAGAAATCGGCCATTACGGATGAAAGTGAATTTAGAGTTACTGGATCTCTGATAGAAAACCCCCATGTAAGTCAGCGCTATCTTGAAAGGCACTTGGACATTAATGAGAGAACTATAGGAAGAATTGCAAGGAAATTTAAATTTCATCCGTACCATATGCATCACCAGGAACTACTTGACACTGATTATCATGCAAGAATTAACTTTTGCAATTTTATTTTGTAGAAGTTGGCAGAAGACGGTAGATTTTCGGAACATGTCTTATTTACGGATGAGGCTACGTTTCATAAAAATGGTTTGGGAATCGGCATAATTTTCACTACTATTCCGATGAAAAGCCAATAGTTTTTCATAGAGTTAGACTTGGTGCAGAATCTCGTGAACCGCGATAAAAAAGTGCGCAATAGATTGACTGGGTAGTGGGGGTTCGTTTTTTCATGCTATTGTTTTAACTAAAAATGTCGACTCGCGTTTTATCAGTTAGTTCTCGACTTTCGTTGTTTACTGACTGCTTCGCTGCGCCTTTTAGTTTTTTCTTTCGTTTAATCGCTCTGCTAATTATTATTTTTAAACCACTTGTTCTTTATTATAAATTAAAAATATAAACCAATGTTTTCAGAAAAGAAATGTGCTTACTCGGCCAAAACGATTGTAACCGAGCTCCTAGGATTTCAAACTTTAGACTCCTCCTTCGCGCATCTCGCGGCTCATAAGATTCTGTACCATCTCTAACCTCAATGTGTGGGGTGGAATTCCAGGAAAACACGTAATAGGTTCTTACTTTTTTGATGCACATTTAACCGGTGAAATGTTTAATGACTTTATCGAAAACAGACTTTTCGCTTTATTAGAAGAAGTGCCAATAATGGTAAGAAGGCAAATGTGGTTTCAGCTAGACGGTGCATACGCGCATTTCCATTTAAGACGTAAGAGAAGCTCTCAATGATGCATTTCCTCAAAAATGGATAGAACCCCATGGCCCTCAATTGTGTCCACCAAGATCGCCCGACCTTACTAGTATGGCCTTTTTTTATGGGGCTATTTTAAAGAATAAGTTTATAAATTGCCACCGACAACTAAAAATGACTTAAAACTTCGTATTCAAAATGTGTTTAGAGAAATAAGTCCAAATGTATTGGCACGAGTTAAAATGGCCTTTGAAAAAGTAAATCTTTAAATTTCTTTCAAAGAAGCTATAGTAGAAGTGCAAACCTGTTGTTTTAAGACCTAGTTCGACAAGCACTGACTGGTCAGTCTACGGTTATTAGAATTACCGACTTCCTCTTGTTAAGACGAAATAAAATTCTATCACTGTGTAACAAAATGTAAAAAAATAATTGCATAAATCTCATAAATCACTTTGCACAATATAGACATTTATTTATGACCATTGGCTCGTAAATGACAAACCCAAGCACCATTTTCGTAAATGATTCATTTTCATGTACCTCTCGTAATCCGGTTACGCCACTGTACTAAACGTCTATTAGAAAGCCCCCACTTTAAAAAAATCAAACCTGAAGAGTTGAATAAACGTATAAGAATAATTTCTGCATTTTAAAATATGGGTCGGTTATATATGCCCCACTGACAAATATAGCCGTTTGTGTCCTTGTCGTCAACATTCCATACAAGATACAAACCTCAGCTTTCGATATCGTTCACAGTAATTGATAAAACTCGTGATTACTTTCATTGAATCCGATGAATTTTAAGCTGCTATTATCGACAATTAACATTATTACCAGATCGTTAAACTCGTAGGCACATGTCTGACGTTCTAAAACAACTCTAGAAGTAGACATCAGTAAAGAAAAATACGCAAAAAAATTAAAATATAAACAAAAGTTTTGTGGTCAACAATAGAAATGAAACTACCAAAAATTTTAACAAAGTTTAAAGTCTTGTAACTTCTAAAAAATTGAGTAATTATACATACTTCTAAGAAAACAATAACGCCTATTTGCATAAACGTTTATCAAATTTGATAAGTCATTAAACTCTAATTCAAAATACGGTGCCCACGAAACATTACTTTCTTAACTGACTCTATTGAGTATTGTAATTTAGTATAAATTTTTGAAGTACACCAAGAAATTTCTGTATCTCTAAATTAATTTTGGTTTCTGTTTGAAAATTAAATTAAAATCCAGTTGCAAAATACTCTTTTAAGTTTGTATGTAGGAGGAATCAGCTCAATTAAGCAACTCTTTGTACAATATGGAAAATCCGTCTTTTCAATGTCGGTGAAAGTCCTGATAATTTTTGCTCAATAATTTATATGTGGATCATTACAATAATTTGTCAGAATGTAATAGAGTACACATTCCAATTAAATGTACCATTAGAAATTTATACGTGTAGAACCATTAAATTGATTCTTGTTCATTTACACCTGAATGTTTATGTTGGTCTTAATTTGAAATTTCTCAGCAGGATATTTTATGAAATATATTTCATTTAAATGGAATTATTTTACATGATGTAATTTATGTTGAGGATAAATTTCGTTAACCGCTCTATTTGGACACAGATGTAATAAATCTTTCGTGAACTGAATAATTTAGAGGATTCTTAAAATTTCTTTAAAGTGTTTCTTTTATTCATTTTAAAAGATTTTTAAATTTTACTTACATATATCATAGGAAAACTTTCTTTGTTAATTTTCTGTCTGAAGGCGGCGATAAAACTAGTTTTAGTAGAAAATTATTTTTTCGATTAAAAATTTATTTATGCAGTGTCTAACCTATTCCATATTTATTACCCGTATTTATGAATGAATTTTTAACACACTTTGTATTCAGTTCCTTGTTTTATTTAAACAAATTCACAAATTATTTACAATTTTTATAGTTTCATAAATAATAATCAGTTTCTACTTTTTCTTGTTTTATACCACTCTTTTTTTGATAAATTTTAGTTTATTTTCATTTTCCTAATATCTTTTTTATTACGTTCTTTTATTTTTAACTTGATTTTTATCTGTAGCGCAGTGTTTAGGATCTTAGCTGCCGCTAGAAGTCGCCCAAGATGTGTTTCAACTATTTAAATCGTATCAGGGGTTGCATATTTGATTTCATGTAGGCGTTTTTCTTCAAGGTACAGCTGATTTTCAAAGCGGAGCAGCGGAGCGCTAGTTGTTTGTAGACTCTCGCGAGTCTTGGGACAAAAATTCACCATTTACAGAGTATAAAAACAAATCACTAAACACATAGTGATCTTTAGTTCTTCTGATCTTTAGTCAGTCTCTAGATCAAGAACAATGAACTTTAGTTATTAACTGAAATCAAATTCAGAATTTATTGCTATTTTTTTTAAATTTTCATTACTAATGAGAGTTGATATATTGTAAATACTTCGACTTATAAATACATTATTAATCGTTTTTGTTTAAGAGTATTTTGTGTATTTTAGTGCTTTCCCTACTTTAAATTTTTCTCTATAATTTTCTTTTAATTAGTGGCAGTGCCTTGACATACTGCAATTTAAAAGAATGACTGATATTTTTGAATTTAGTTCATTTAGATGCTGTACAAAGGTGAAATCCATGTTGCATTGCATACAGTCACAAGACTTTATAATCACGTGATGCACGTGATACACGTGATGTCATCTACTTGGGTAATTGACGACTAATAGCGTGGAAGAAGATACAATCTATTTTATGCGGTAGAAATTCATTATAAAGTAGGCGATTCACTCACGAACAAAATGTTTTAAAATTGTCAATAAAAACTTATTAATTTCTAAAAAATTAAAACCAATTTAAAAACTTTTACTTGATGTTGATAGAATATGAACCATCGAATAAATTCCAAAAAAATTATACTTACAGTCATAGATAATAACGTATAGAAGGACTCTGGTTTTTTACTTCCCACATCTAATGAAGAAAATCCGATAACTATGCTTTTTATATTTTTGGCTGTATTTATTCATACGAGGTAAGCGCCAGAAATTCCCGGCCTAACATAGTTGCAGACATTTTATGAGGATGAAATTTTGACATTTTATAACTACATGTCTTAGTAGGCTGTGGAAACAAAATTAGCGACTTACGTCAAATAGTGTGTAGTTGTCAGCATTTTGAACCAAGGCATCTCTGAAAATGTCTCAGGTGACGAAAATTGAGTACAGTGCAGTTATTAAATTTTTAACAAGTGAAGGGCTTACACCAAAAATTATTAAAGAAAGGTTGAATGGCGTATACGGCCAAAATTCCCCCTCTTATTCAGTGATAAAGGAATGGGCAAAACGTTTCCGCATGGGCCAAGAATCCCTTGAGAATGACGCCAGACCTGGACGGCCAGTGGAAGTGATAACGGAGGACAAAGTGGCTCTTGTAGAAGATCTGGTATTAAGTGACCGACGTTTTCGACCGACGAAAACAACATTCCAAGTGTTAAATAAAAGTTTCTTGAACTAAAATCTAGACCTAGCAAACTAACTGTCTACAAGACAAAAAACAATACAGATTGAAGTTCTACTGTATGAATGCAAAGAGAAATTTTTTCAAAATCTCTACTCTTCCGGATCTTTTCAAAGGACTACTCCCCTAGGACCAAATCCTAAAGGCAATTCTGAAGAGGTTAGTTCATGGGACTCTTCCTCAGAGAACATTTCCTTTGAAGGTCAAGGAAATAGCAGAAATGACCAAGCTCTCTGATACCACCCTTCTCCGAATTCTTCATGATCATTTGGGTATGCATAAGGTCAGTGCAAGATGGATTTCTAAAAACCTTTCGGCTGTTCAAAAACAACGTCGTGTTGGGTGTGCTCAATCTTTTTTGGAACTGTGTGGACCTGATCCGAACGCCGTGTTGGAAACCATTGTTACCGGAGATGAAACTATGGTTCTTTACTATGATCCTCTGTCAAAAAGAAAATCAATGGAATGGCGCCGTAAGGGTGAGGCCCCCCCACGAAAATTTAGAGTCTGCCAGTCAACAAAAAAAGTAATGGCTACGATCTTTTGGGATTGTGAAGGAATCCTTCTGATTGATTTTAAAGAAACAAATACCACTGTTAATGGCACATATTATGCAGGACTACTTCATAGGTTGCGGGAAAATATCCGAGAAAAACGGCGAGGAAAATTAACCAGAGGCGTGCGGTTGTTGCACGATAATGCGCCCGTTCATACTGCTGGCGTTGCACAAGCTGCTATTATGGATTGCGGTTTCGAACAAATAGATCACCCTCCCTATAGTCCAGATATGGCTCCCAGCGATTATTATTTGTTTGGTTATTTAAAAAAGGATCTTCGTGGACGACGTTTTCAGGACGAGTTTGAGTTACGAGAAGCTGTTTTGGCTCATTTTGAGGACAAACCTAAAGAATATTTTTTTAAAGGGATTGAGTTGTTAATTAAACGTTGTAAGAAGTGCATTGAGGTTAAAAGTGATTACATTGAAAAATAAAAAAAAAATGTTGTTGTCCTTTGACTCCTTCATTGTCAGGCCAGGAATTATTGGCGCTCACCTATATATATACTTAGCCTTTATAAATTTTAACGAATTAAAGATAATCGGTTACATTTCTCCCACATTGAAACGTAAAATGTTTTAAAGTTTGTAGTTGATTTTGTTTAATTTCTATTTGAAAATATGTTTGAGCTTTATATGGTGGAGACGGTTTAAGAGGGTTTTACCCGGTTCTTCTTAAAAAAATAGTTTATTCATTTTTACTTATTCTTCACTTATTAGTTACTTTATTATTATTGATATACAAAAAAAATAAAAAACAAAAACTATGGTGAAATACTAAAATAAATAAAGCAGTTAAAAATATATATATAGTTGGGATATTTTACTCGTGGTAATAAGTCAGAAAATAACTATAAAACGTACAAAAAAAAATTTGCTAAAGCATTAATAATAAAGAAAAGAAATTAAGAAACAATTTCACAAAAAGACAGACAAAACAGTAACTAACCAAAAACTATTTTCTAATGTAAAAAAGTATTAGAAAACAAAAACCACACGAATATACACAGTAAAAAAATTTAACAAAAAAACGACATATTCGAAGATAGAAATAATATTTCCAGAAGCTTTTGTGTAAACAAAAAAAAACAAAAGAAACAAGATAAAGACAAGACAATACATAAAACAAAAATTTCAATAAAAACTATGCAAGAAGAAATAAAAGTCGAAAAAATTAAAGAAGCGATTAAGAAACCTAAATATAAAAAAGCAGCAAGACACGATAAGAAGTATGTAATTAAATTCATACGCGTACATTAATTGTACTTTAGAAAATCTATAACAAGATGTGGCACGAAGAACAAAAGTAAACGTGCTTTGCATTTATTAATTTAGAAAAAGCATTTGATAGGATACCAAAAGAAGAAATGTGGCAAGCTTCCAACAAAAAGAAATCCAAAATTAATTAAAGATATTCAAAGTATTTACAAAAATAGCCAAAACTACGTAATAAAATATAAGATAAAATTATAATAGTAGAAATTATAATTAAAATATATAACAGCTTTGTAACCAACAAAGGGTCAAGACAATAAAAGATTTAGAAAATAACAAAAAGTAGAAATATTAGAGTATGCATTTATTGCATTTGCAGATAAAGTTGTGTTAATGACCAAAAATATATAGAGTTTACAAAATAATTTATATGTGACAAAATATAAATATACCATAATAATATAGTATAGTATTAAAAAAACGTTGAGATGACAAAAATCATAATAACAGCAGAAGAAAATGAGACAGAAGCTAAAGTTCTAATAAGCGATACCAAAGTAAAAGCTGTAAATAAATTTAAATAACTATACTGTATTAAAAGGATCGCTACAAAAGTCTAGCAAACATGATAAAAAAGTATAAAAAAGTATATTCAGCAAAAAAACAACATTCCAAGCGTTAAATAAAAGTTTCTTGAACTAAAATCTAGACCTAGCAAACTAACTGTCTACAAGACAAAAAACAATACAGATTGAAGTTCTACTGTATGAATGCAAAGAGAAATTTTTTCAAAATCTCTACTCTTCCGGATCTTTTCAAAGGACTACTCCCCTAGGACCAAATCCTAAAGGCAATTCTGAAGAGGTTAGTTCATGGGACTCTTCCTCAGAGAACATTTCCTTTGACGAACTAGGCCTCCATTAAATTAAAACGTAAATAAATGTCAGATATTAATTTTCACCTTCTGATGGTAAAGTTACCGATTTGTAACAATTAGGCTTTACGTGATGTCAATATTTATTTGAGTTGTAGTTAATTTAATATACTTTTTTTAATTAGTAATACCTGGGTTTTATTTAATTTACTTAACCCCTAGTCGGAAATGCAATTATTTGTGTGACATACCTATGCTGTTCCAGAATAACAAATAAAGTTTTTTTCAGTTTTTGCATAAAGCTAGTGACGCTCAAAAGTATAATTAAAAAATTGAAAAGTTGAAATGTTATACGCTAACAAATAAAATTCGCAGAAAACATATAAGAGAAGAACTTAACAATGTATCAATACTCGAAATCGTACTGGTGAGAAAAAATTTACAAAAGATGAATGCCAAAAGACCTACTAACAAAGTTTGGAAGATCAAAACAGAAAAAGATCGTAGAAGAGGTGCTCCTAAGTTAATATAAAACAACCCAGTAAAAATATTATATTAAGCAAAATCTCTACACCAAAATGGTCAAAAATAGCGAAAAACAAAAAAGAATAGAGTAACTTAAACAGAACAAGAAATCCCCGAAACCTTAAAACCCTTTTCTTGGCAAAAATAATTTAACCACAAAAAAAAATATTTATGGGCTATTTTAGCTTCAAAATGATCTTGTAGAGCAAGATACATTAAATTTTTAAAAAAATTGTTAATTGTTTTCAAATTACAGATATGTCGACTGGAGGATACATTGCTAGGTTTACTTACAACACGCTCTTGTATCTTTCAGTTTACATTGCCTTGTTTTAGGCACTATAGAACGTGCATATTGAGAGATACAAAAAAATTGTTATGGTTATTATATTTATTTGAAAAATAACAAAAATGTAATAATTTGTGATATTTTAATTGAATAATAATAAAATAAAAAACAAAATAATAAAAACAAAAAAAAATTTTAAAATACAAATAATAAAAAACAAAAATAAAAAAATAATAAAAAACAAAATAATTAAAAATAGTAATTCTAAAAAAAACAAATAAAAAATTAAACATTTATATTTTTGACAACATAGTGTTGTTTGTGCTTTAGTTTAGTTTTGGCCTTCTTCACTGCCATTTTGATTTTAAAAAATACATATACTTGTATATTTAAAAAATGGTAATATGCATTACAATATACAAAATATAGCATTTTGCTATTTTGGCAAAATATCCTGCAGAATTCAGACAAAGTTCTTTCTAATCTTGGCACTGTATCTTCCAAGATACATCAGTATTTTATTACGAACCAAGTAGTGTATCTTGAAAGATACATATTTCTATGGCCGCCAACCTAGCAGTGTGTACCACAGGATACATAATTTTCAAAGGGCCCAATTATTTTCTTTTTACGTTTAAAATTTCAATTTGTTAACGCAAACTTATTTGTTTGTGTATGTATTTGTCGTACTGAGTAAAAAATACGTTTCAAATTTATAGTAAATAAAAAAAAATATAAAAAAACTTATCAAAGGTACGTTCAGACAAGTGCTCTAGGCAGCCATGTTTGTCACTTCAACACAAAGATCGTTACAGAATTCTTATTTTACGGTTAATATTATTTTTAGCGCCATCATTTGATAACATACGAATGGCTTAAAGCATTTAGTTTGTTATTTTTGTACAAGATGGCGCAATTACTTAAAAAAAATTTTTTTTGAATATGTATCTTATAAGATACATCGTCAAGAAGAGGGTTAACGATAAAAAAGATTCACAATTATATATATTATTGATGTATGTTTTGATTAACATACCTTATTTTTTGAGATAACGTTTCTATATCATTCATTGCAAAGTTTCTCTTTCTATCTCCCATATTTTAAAAAAGCTATAATATGCAATTTGTTTTTAACTATAAAGATAAACTTTCAACATATCTCGTATACAACAAAGATCAAATTTACATCATTCAGACATCTACAAGTTGTCTTGGAATGACTGCAATGCAGTTTACTTAGGTTAAACAAAAAGAAGAATTAAAACTAGAATTTGATAACATGTAAAGAGAATTTAAAAATACAAAAATACAGATATAACTGACACTTCATCTGCTTTTGCTTCTCATATTCTTTCTTCCGCTCATTTCTTTTATGCTACTGATAATTCTAAAATCCTTCTCATTTACAACAACAGTTTTTCTTTAAATTTTTTAGAAGTATTAGAAATTCTTATCTTATAATCTTATAATTCTTCATCTTATCTACGTTTGGTGGTTGTTTTTTTACGTAATTGTGTGGCCATTTCCACATAATAATAAATCGTGGCCAACTCATTTGCCTAGATATTAAATTTGGTATTTTGTTTGACACAATAGGAACACCAAATACAAATATGTTCTTCTTTCTCCATCTATACAATGAGTATTATATAAGAAAATGAACGACTTTTGTGTAATCTTCTTAGCATATGCTGACTCATTTGCTACACTATACCTATTTAAATTAGATCCAATATTTGTAGCCAGTCAAGCAAACAATACCAGTTACAGTAACTTATATCACCATTCTCTTATAAAACAATTTCATTCACATGACTTAATTTTTTCCTAAGTGACATTTACTCGTATCATGTGAACGAATCCTTGTTAACTTTTAATTGAATGAATCACCTAATTCTCTTCAAATAAATAAAAACCTGTTGACATTTATCAATCAGCGTAATTTTTGACCGAATCTTTAATTGAAAAGTAGTACTATTACATAAAAATTGTAATTAAAACAAATTATTAACAATTTCAGGTTCTTGCGGATATTGCAATTTTTTTATTTTAAGAATTGTCTTTTCCGATATATCGCAAAGTGCGCTCCTTTGTCAAATTTGGCTCTAATATTTGTTACAAAAGAAATATTTGATTTATTCAATTTTTGTTTGCATCACCAAATCAGCTAAATTATTGGTTTTCAATGAAGGATCTTGAAGAAAAAAATTGACATTATGTAGTAATCCAGGAAGTCTGAGTAAATTAGGTCTGCATTATTTTGTTGAAATGTTATTATTAAAGGATACCGTCCTTGCTTTCAAAAAATTAATAAGAGGTGTAGATGCTGTCAATTATTTCCGTTTCAATATTATTTACACTTTTGTTGAATCAGGATGTAAAACCACACCTAATATAAAACGGATCTAAACTGTTGCATAAATATCTTTTATTTTTTTAACTACTTGCCACAAACCGGCTCTAAGAGTATTATTATAACTTATAAAAAAATCTTGTGTTTTTTTAACACTTCTTAGAAACAAAATTTGCATTTCCGTGTATTTGAGACCACCAAAGTTGTTTTTAAATTTGACATTTCGGTTATAAAACATGAATAAAGGCGTTGTTGGCTGACTCATAGTCACATGCTGCAGTTCTTGGAGTAACCTCCATTGTTAACCTAATTTAGGAATGTTAACAGTTGGATTTGATGATACGACAGACATTTGAATAAGAAAGTTGATATAACAGAATCCACATAATTATAAACTTTTGCAAACTAATTAAGAAACAAATGACTGTAAAAAATTAAAACAATTCTGAAAATAGGTAGGTATGTAGTTTTAACAATAATAGCAGAAATATTATAAATACATAAAATATTATTTTTAAATTTTATACTTCAAAAATAAGTTCATACAACAAATTTTGTTAATTTGTACCAATTAACATTAGTCCAAGTTTTACTCTAATTATTAATAAAAATAATAATTTATCACTTTTTGCATGGTAATTAATTTCATATTAAATAGTTTTTGTCAAAAGATTCTAATTAAGTTTGATTATTATTAGCTTAAATAATTGATAATTGGATTAATTTAGTGTTTATAAATATTTATTTTGTTGCATGCGAATATTAACCACAGTCGTATACGTGTAAATATTTACTTATTTAAATTTACAAAATATTTTAAATTAAATATCAAATTAATAATAATAAATTATCAAATAAAAAACTCAAAATATTTTAAACAATAAAAAATACTGAAAAAAAGATTTGAACCTAAAAATAACTATTTCTAACAAATTGAAAATGTTAAGATAACCAAAATCCATTTGAATTATAATTCGAGTCACCTCTGGATAAAAATAACAAATGTGGCAAAAATAATCGCTCAAGTGACTGCCTGGCAAAGCCTATACATGCTTTCAATTAAATTATTAAATTGATCTTGCTCAATTTGGCTTCACACTTAAGATAGAACTACCCTTAGCATTCGAGGAGTTTGTGATGAGAGTTGATAAGATCTAATGCTCTCTGAAGCATGTCCCAGCTCAATAGGGTTAAGATCGGGAGACAGTGATGGCAATTGTAAGAAAGGGTTTCCGTGAGCTTCAAGTGCATTTTTCACAATTTCCTCGCGGTGAGGCCGAGCATTGTCGTCCAAAAACAAAACTTTTAAACCAATAGCCGCATGAAACAAAGATAGGACATTGTTGACTACGTGATCTGCTACAATAGAAGAGTAACTGAAGGCTTTAAAAAATTTGGAAATTTTTGTTTCCATTGAAAGAACATACGCAAATTTTAAGGTTTTAATTAAAAAACAAGAAATATTCGATGAAGAAATGAATTTCCCAAGAGTTTGTATTAAAAAAAAAAGACTTTTTTTGTATGAATCAACCGAAAAAATAGCAGATTCTGTAAAAGATAGTTAAAATATTTTTTTTGCTTCAGAATAACGTAAAAATGTTATTAAACAAATAAGATTTCAACAAATGGAATTGCATTCAAATGTCTTTAATTTTTTTAGTAAAAATAAAAAAATAATACAAAAAAATAAATAAATAATACAAAGAGAGCAATAAAAGATTTACGACTTTACAGATTTTCCAAATTTATATACAAGTCTTAAAATTTTTGTAACTCTTCCCGTCTCTGAGCAGGTGGTGAAAGATCCTTTTCAAAATTAATGTTAAATAAAAAATTATTTACGTAGTTCATTGTCTCAAAATCGTTTGGTAAATGTAGCCATGATTTCAATAGAAACTGAAATCCTAAATAACATTGATTTGAATAACATTATAGAGAAATTTGCAAAAATTAAAAGGGCGGCGTGTACAATTGTAAAATCGTAGAATGCTAAAAAAATGTTTGTAGAGCATTTCGACTTAAATAGGTGTTTACATTTGTTTACCCTTTATAAAAAAATACAAACTTAGCAATTTACGTCAAAAAATTGTCTTATTTTAAGATTATTTTTAAAAAGATAGAAGTGCGCTTGTTTTCAAAAATAACTGTTTCTTTAAACCGCACTCTACTATACATAGGTAATTAATGTAGTTATATGTATGCTTAATAGTTAATGTATTTAATAATAAAAAATAATTATTAAAGGGGCGCATTTTTTATTTTTACATGCAGGCGCTTGATACCCCAGCTATGGGCCTGTCGACACATTAGTTTCTGTGGCATGCAAGAGTCATCTCTTAGCATCCAGCAGGTTCTAAAAGGCTGTCTTCGCGCTTAACTTTTATGGAGCAGTTTATATACCGATATAAATGTAAAAATACAATATAACATAAAAAAATTTTCTTTCTTTTTCTTGGACCAGATAGCCAGATAGTTTGTATTATCAGTTATAATATTATAAGAACTTAAATTTTCACCGAAAATTTTTTCGAATCATAAATTAGACGTTTTTGAAATGCACAATAAAATCCCGCAAATAAATCCAAGTTCGTGTGGTTCAGCAAGAAAATCGCATAACAAATACATAATTAAAATTGTACTAAAATATATGTTTTGAATACGATTTTGTGTCTGATTATAATATCTCTTGATCAATAAACATTTTTGACACCAAAATAATAAAAAATTATTTATCTAAACTTAGTTTTTCTCTAATCGGAAAGTACTTTCAGTTATTAGTATCGCTTTGGATAGATCACATAAAAATACTTTATTACTAAATACCAACTTATTTTAAATTTTCATAGAAACAAGGCGTAATATTCGTTTCTCTTTGGTTCTAATATAATGTCATAAGACTTTCAGAAGTAATGCTTGGTTTTTAGATTAAGTATCTATGACAAAAACAGTTTTTTTCAAAATCTGCTGCATCACAGGCAAAGAAGTCTTATACTTTGTACTTTGCTAAGTAGGTTCTGTATTCTTATTTGTCTTATGAGGTCTACTCCCAGCCGCAATAGAGATAGCATTGCTTAACTTGTTCGTAGAGGAGGCAGCCCTAAAGATGTGCAAAGCGATACACCCGCATTTTAAACGAAGCGCCCAAAAAAGTATTTGTTTTAAATTTAGGATTCGAAAAACCCTATCGCAAAATAAAGAAAAAAACAATTAATGTCGGGTTTAAACTTAGTGTTTTAAATTTTACCACACAACTAAGCTAAATTAACGTAAATAAAGTTTAAAACCAACTCCTAGGTTTTTTCACGTATTGCTTAATTGACTTAATAAATTTAATAAAAAAAAATATCTGTTTTATCTTACATCATGGCCTCACCATACAATCACATCTAAATAATCGTTTCAAGTTAGATTTAGTCTTTATTTCTGACTCTATTTTGTTCTTCAACCATTTAACTCCTTGATTTAATCTTTTCCTAATTTTTTTTAATTTCTTTGTAGTATTAGCTCTCAAAAAATTGACCAAATTAGACTCAAATGAATCTATAATAACTATATTACTGATGAATTTCGTATATTAGTGGTAACATACAAAAAATCTTTGAGATTTATGCAAATACTCAGAGATATTAGCTAATGTGAATATTAACTAAAATCTTTGGGTATTTTGTATAAAACCGAATTTCGCATATTAACGATACCACTAATACTTCTTCTCTTAATAATTTTTTGTATATATTTTTTTAACATAGAGTGTTATATTGAGATACAATCAAAAATTGCACAATTTAAGTCCATTTTATTAAAATAAATTAAATTGGGCTTGTTTTAGTTATTACCAAAACTCCTTGAACCATTTAAAAAAATAAATTTATATGAAATCCTACACCTCCCCAATTTCCAAATTCGCGATTTTTATCACTTCGCTACAACAATAGCGTTCTATTTCTGTCATCCAGACCCATAAATCTTTTCCAAAAAAAATCGAAATTAAAACTTCTGCCATTACCCAATAAAACGGGCATTTAGCCTACTCATATTACTTTGACCAGTAATTTATGAGTTGTGTGAGGTCAAACCAATTTTTAACAATTCTCCACAAAGCAATAAATTATTATCGTGTCCATAATCATTGAATATTTTGATGAAAAAGAAAGGTAAAATATATTTAATGATCAACAATGACATGTTCACATTGTGTGAAAAATAGCGGAAACAAACCACTTTCTTTTACAAAGAACTCATCAACGACCTTTTTCTACAAAGGTCAAGTTTAAAGTAGTAAAAGGTTTCACGCATGATGTTTACAAGATTTGTATCTCTTTGATGAAAAAAAATTAATAATTATAATTTATTGAGCTCCAGACAAATTTTATTTTATTGCAAAATTGTTACTTATAATTATTGGAAAAAGTAAATATAGATGACCTTAACATTTTAAAGTAGAGACAACCATGATGGTCACTACTAGTGACAAGGATCTGTGCAATTGCGAAAAATGGCAGAAAGACAAATGAAGACATGGGTTGGTAATGGGTTGTTATCTTAGCCAACTTATCTTAGTTCTTGATGGAAGTGAAACAAGTTATTAAAATTAATGTTTTGTTCTATATGCTGCAATGTGGCTGGGTTTTTTGAAATACTTTCAAAAACAGTGCCAGTGGCGTAGTTGGGAAAATCTTGGTATGAAATATCAAAACGACTTGATAAATTATTACAAATAATAATACAAAACGAAAATTTTATACAACAGTAGCGATTTGGGTTTAAAAAAAAACATTCTAATAATAATGTTGCCAAAGACTTTGTTTATTATAAATAATGAGAAATAGTATCTTAGAGCCTATTCTGTAATTATTATGTATACCGATATTTGCTGATGATACTACACTAGTAACAATTCAAATATAATCAAAAAACAACTACAAAAATCTTCCAATTTAATTGTTAACTGAATTGGCAGCTTTCTTGAATTTCTTGTTTGCCTTACCCATAATATTAAAGCTGTTTGAAAAAAAACGACAATTATTTAAATAAGACCAGGTAAAATGCTCTATACTAACTTTAATCAAATAGTCCGAAGTATCACAATTAAGTCAATTCAAGTCCTATAATTTTTTTGCTTAGCTAACCATGTTCAAACCTCGTTTTTGTCTTTTTTTAGGCTTAAATAGGTTGTTTTAAAACAAGCCTAATCTTGTATTCCTTATGACTGACAGCCATCTTAAATCAAGGTCTGACTAAATAAACCTGACTAAATCTGTCGTTTCTGCTTTAATTAAAGTTTTTAGGACCTAATTAAAACAAACAAGCCGCATTTTAATCAATGAAAACAAACTAAACCTGAATGGCTTAGTTCAGATAAAAATTTTGCAACAACTAGACTTGATACATTTGGTTTAGCTATACCTAATACTGACTACCTAATATTTGTATTGTAATAATGCTTCCAGTAACCTAAATTAAATGATTAGTGTTACTATTTTAAGTTTATTTTGTAACACCTTTTAAATAATAAGATTTTAAATTTAAACTTATTTTAACCTATTTAAACCAGTCTTTTATTGTTTCCTAAATTAGGCTTTGAAAACTCAAATAATCTCCAAAGTTTAGTTTGAAAATAGTATTTTTTATCTATACATTTGGCATTATCAATTACAGTTTAAATCTGATTACTATTTTTATTAACTAATTATTAAGCTGACCAGGTTTTTATTTAGAACCTGACTGACTAGTAGTTTCAAAACCGAATTGAAATAAACTAGGCTAGCTTTATGGCCTAATTAACTAATAAATTGCTTTTTATCTATAATCTAAATTAGACTTGATATAGCATTGGTTAAAATATTGTGAAATAAGTTTTAACTCTTTTATTTTTGTTTCCAAATAGTCCAAGCCTAGACAAGTATGCCTAAATTTTGTTTTTTGGAGACTTTATTTTGACTTATTACAACCTAATTAAGACAAACGGTTTGTGTTTTTATCTAGACCCTGAACGTGAATAATATAGTTCTGAAAAATTATTTCAATAACTAGACTTTGGCTGACTAAAATTTTTGTCGTAACGAGGCTATCAATAACCTACACACACATAATCTAAGTTGTAAATATTTTTTAATTTGATTAATATGTTTCTAAATTAATCTTTTAAAAATAATAAAATATTTAAAGCTTAAACATAAACTAATTTCAGCCTAATTAGAGCAGAGTTATATTGTTTTCTAAACTAGGCTTTAAACGTTTAGCTAATAAAATTTCAAATTAGACTAATTTTGTTACATTTGATTAGAATTTGTTATAGTTAAATTCAATTATTGTTCCTATTAACTTATAACTAGGACTGGGCAAAATAATTGATTAATCGATTAAAAAATCGATTAATCGTTTAATCGCAATTCGATTATTATTTTGAATTAATCGATTAATCGATTATTGATTAATCGATTATTGATTACTTGATTAATCGATTATTCGATTAATCGATTAAGCAATAATCGATTATGCAATATTTGTAAGGTAGTAGAATCTAAGTTTTATAATTCTAAATTTTTATTCTAAATACTTAAATCAACTTATCAAGATTAATTAATCAAGGTAACAAATAATCCATTATTTAGAATATTCGATTAATCGATTAATCGAAAATCGAAAAAATCGATTAATCGAAATAATCGATTAAATTGAATAATCGATTATCGATTATTCAAAATGAAAATCGCCCACCCCTACTTATAACAGAGTTTAGGTTAGAAATCTGTTCTAACAAAGATTTCTCACAGTCGAATCCGATTTAAAATACATTAGGCTAAGTTAATAGTTTAATTAACTTAGCTAAATTATTTTATAATCTAGAGTTTATAGCCTAAATTATACTTGCTACAACCTACATAACCATACTTTGACTCCTTATTTGCACTTCGCAAAGACTCTAAGCCTAAACAAATAGGCCTAAATTTTGTTAAACTTGTTAAAACTGTATTATTATCTATAACCCATAAAATAACCTGAATATATAATATATTTCTTATTTGTTTTGTATGTTTCTAAACGTAATATTTAGAGCCCAAACCTGAGATCTAATCAAACTAGAATATTATTGTTGTCCCAATTTTTAGGTTTAGAAAATTTAATAAATCTAACAACAAATTGATTCTAAGAACTCTTAGATATTTTTAATAAAAATTCTAGTAACTAGAATTTGGTTATATGCTAAGATTTTTGTGGTAACAAAGCTAACAATAGTCTAAGCATAACCTACTTTACAAATACATTTCTTATTTATTTAACATAAAGTAGTTTCAGAGCCTAATTAGACCAGTGTTTTTTTGTTTTCTAAACTACGCTTTAAAAACTTATAACTTAAAAACTAAATTTTCGTTTGCATTTTTAAATGTAAATTAGAGTAGACTAGTTATAACACGATCTCAATTATTGTTCCTATTACTTTACATATTAGCTAATTTTAACTAAACTTTAATAGGATAGTCTAGTCTACATTAACTAGAATTTTTCACAGTTAAACCCGATTTAAATAAACTAAGCCAAGTATTGCTACTAAAAACTAGTCTGTACCTAAAGCGTTTTATATCTAAAATGTAAATTACACTTAATGCAGTTGTACACTGCTTTATTTATAGTTTCCAAATAGTCTAAGCGAAGACCAACATCCTAACTAAGTCCTGCCTTTCTACCTTTTGTTACAATCTATTTAAAACAAGCAGATTGTATTTTTTATATAAATTTGTCTAGATCTAACTAGATTTAAATATATTTAAATAACTTAGCTCCAAATAAGTTTAGAATTATCTAGAGTTCTAGACTTTAGCTATAAGTTGACTAAATTTTTTCTTGTAACAAAACTACCAATAATCTAAACGAAAATCTAAGTTGCTAATACATAATATTTCGTATTGGTTTTAGATGTTTCTAAACTAAGCTTATCAGACGTAATAAAATATTTAAAACTTAAACATAAACCAGTATCAGCTGTATTCCTTTCGAAGCTACAAAACTTCTTGGATCTTCTTGGTATGTCGAATAAATCCACCCAATCACAGCAAACACTTTTTTGCATGCGACTCTTCAATTAGGCTTTAAGAGCCCAACTAATCTAGGCTAAATTTTCGTTTGCATTTTAAACCTGAACTAAAGCTTTAGTAGACTAATTTTGACACGTTTTCAATTACTGTTCCTGTTACTTTACATATTAGCCACTTTTAACTAAACCTGAGTAGGATAGTCTAAGTCTAGCCTACTTTAACTCAGATTTCTTACAGTTAAACCCAATTTAAATAAATTAGGTTTCGTTTAATTAACTTAGTTATGTTGCTGCCTATAATCTAGATTAACTTGATACAGCTGAGGTTAGTATAACATGTCAAAGTTTTTAATGCTTTATTTTCCAAAAATTCTAAGCTTACCTAAGTTCGTTTTTTCTATTTTAACTAGACTTTTTGCAACCGAACTAAAACCAAATTTTGTATTTTTTTATCTATAACACTAAACTAGACCTAAATAACTTAGTTTTCTAAAGATATTTCGCATTAATTAGAGCTAATTAGGATTTTTGTTATAACGAGGCTGCCAATAACGTAAACATAGACTAAATTACTAATATACTTTATGCTTGTTTTATTTATGGTATGATTCTAGATTAAGTCTCTAGGCAAAATAAAATATCTAGAGTCTAAGCATAAAGTAATTTCAGCCTAATCAGACCAGAGTTTGATTGTTTTCTAAACTAGACATTAAAAACTTAACCTAAGCATAATCCGATTTAAAGTAAGTTTATAACGTAATTAACTTAGTTATGTTTCTATCTATATTCTAAATTAGACTTTATACAGCCTAGGTCAGTTTGTAAATAACCTAAATTTAGACAAATATGCTTAATAAGTCTTGCCTCTTATGCTCTTACTTGACTTTTCATAACCTAATTGAAACCTAAATAGCCTAGTTCTAAATAAACTTTGTATGTAATAACTAAACTTTGGCCTCAACTTTGGACAAAAACTAACATAAAAACATATTCTAAGTTTCTTGTACATTTTTTGCTTGTTTTATATGTTTTTAGAATTAATATTTTAGCCACAATAAGATATCTAAAGCCTAAGCATAAACTAATGTGAGTCTACTAGTTTTAAATATTGCCTTATTTGCTTAAAATTCGTTACAGTTAAATCTAATTACTGTTTTAACTTAAACTTATTAGAGTTTGTTAGGCTAATCTAGTCTATTCTAGTTAAGATTTTTTATAGTCAAATCTGATTCAAAGTGAACTAGGCTAGGTTTCTAGCCTAATCAACTTAGTTACGTTTGTATCTATAATCCAAATTAGACTTGATACGGCCTATGCAGCTCGTCAACTGCTAAACGAGTACAAAAATTAAAGTGGACCAAACATTTTGAGCTTGTGTAAAATCAAAGCACAATGCGCGAGTGAACAACTAGAAGATATCAATAGAACTACTTGAGATATTTATGTACATTAGATATATAATAGAGTAAAAATTATTGGTTGGTTCTTAAGCACTTGAACCTTTTTAAAGTACCTAAACAGGTTTTTTTTTGTTAAAATCTTAACTTTATCTTCAGAGTTTTTGTAAAACCAATTCTTAAAGTTTTGCTAAAATACGAGAATTAAATTAAGAAAAACTGTGCTTCACTTTTTAATGTTTTTTTTTTGATTTTATTGTTTGTTAAATTTGTAGAGAATTAAGGCGTATGTAAAACCTATCTTCAACATCTGCAAATATTTAATAAATATCTGAGTTATTTTAAAAAATGGCTTACTCTAAGACCAAATGTATAATTTAGATCAATACCAGCTGAAGAAAATTTCATAGGTTGCAATGAATTTGCCATAAAAAGTAACAAGATATTTCTGTTTTTGATATTCCAGATATACCAAGGGCAGGTCATTAATATATCAAATACTCGACTAGTCTGAAAAAAAGAGTAACAAAAAATAATAACAAAGGATGTAGACACAATAATCTAAAAGACAAGTGTTTTACGATTTTTTCTCGATGTCAGACTATACTTAAAACTAAAATTTTAAGTTCACAATGTATTTACACTAAGTTCAGCTTCCCAGAACTGTGCTATTCGTATTGACGTTTATTAAAAATACCACACTGTCTCCTAGATTATCTTAACGTATTTCAAATTTTTTTAAATATTTATAAGTACCTACTGTTTACCTCATTAGTAATTAACTGCCCAGCTCCCGAATATAAACACAGAACAAGCACTGAACAACAAGCTAGCGAACCAATGCGTAATTTACCAACAAGGTTTGTGCTTTCAAAACTCTAAAACAAATAATTTCGGAAAAATATAAGACAATAATAGATATTTTTAATTTTTATGCAACTAAACTTTATGTAATCGTTTACTACATCTATTGCCTAGACAAAGTTATTTATTAGTTGCTAATGCAAACTTATCGCTAACATATTTGTTATTTGTTGCTAACGAAAATTCGGCGGTAAGCATTATTTACCGTTCTAGAACGGTAAGTAAATTTAATCAAAATTAATTATGTAATTTTTTGAATGAAAATCAATAGCACACAAAATGTTGTAAGCATCTAGATTGTTAGGAATAATTTACCGATCTCAGAGAATAAACAGTTTTTCTCGATCGGTAAACTGTTCTTATCGTTTTTGATACTTAATATACTATTGTCTTACATAAATAATAGAAAATACAACAGAAATAGAGCTGAGTGCTCCTATTATGACATATAATGGCAACCAAATTTCTATATTAGAAACAATTTTTCTCATCCATCTACAAAAAACAATTCAAATTTAAAAATTGTCACTTGCATCTACTCACTTTTTCAGCATAATATGATGTTTAATACACATTTTTAATTTATCAAAAATTCCTTTCTGATAATTTAAATCATTCCTTTTATCTTCATCCACAACAGATATTTCAGCAATTTGTCCATTAATTAAAAACACTTGCATTCGAATTTGAACAATTGCATAAATTACCATAAACGGTAATCGAATAGAAGAAAAAGCCCACCAAGGAAAAGTAAAAAAAAATATATAAAATGGTATTTTTGACCATTTTCCAAAATAATAATCATAAACTTTAACGAACAAAAAAAATTCTTTTACATCTGCCCAAATTGGAATCATTGCAATTCCCATCAACCCAAAACAGACCAAAAGCAAACTTTTAATTTTTTTTGAATTTCCTAAAAGATCTTGTTGAACTTTGAAACCACAAAAATTAATAGACCAAAATAATGAAAAAATGTCTTTCACAAGTTGAATAACTGTAGATTCTACGTATATTGAACAGAACATTGAAGCTAATACCAAAGAGTAGGGATTTATAATTATAATTATAAATCCCTACTCTTTGCTAATACCTTAAATTAATTTTTATAAATGTTTTTATTTATTGTAAAGTACTTACATAAGTCATTATTGAAATTCCACAGCAATATTTTAATAAAAAATCAACTGAAAAATTTTGAATCAAATAGTAAATTTGGAGCAAATAACTGCTTGTATAAAGTACAATACAAATATAATTAAAATTTCTTGCAATTATGTTATAACCTCCATCAATAAAAATATTTTTTATAAATACAAAAGGATCATCAGACTTAGAGCGCTTTTTAGAAAATACACGTATATTTGCATATCTTCTAATATATTTAAACATTCTGATTTTTAAAAGACTAACGATTTGTTCTGTCTACTGAAAAGCAATTGTGAATGGATTTAAAAAATACATTTATTGATTTATACATAATAAGAAAAAGAGTAATTTTCTAACAATTAAATAATCATTGGCATGACTCATTATCGAAATATTTAAAATATTTATACAAAAAAAATCTAAATGCATTTGTACTGCAATTAATAAATATTTATGTAAAATATCTCAAAGCTTTGTAAAAGGTTAAATAATAATGTGATGAAATATAAAATATTAAGCGGGACAAAAATGACTTATCAGCTCAGTTAAGCCTTTTTCTTAACAAAAACTAAGATTAAACTTTTTTTGCAAGAACTGTCATAGATAATCCGTTGCGATTGTTACTATAACTAGCTTTAAATTACTCATTCTGTTGCAAAGAATCACTTCGAAAAAATTATTTTTTCTGGATGTAACACTACTAATGTCACTGGGTATGTACCTATTTGGAATAGTAAAGACCATGCTTTGAGCAAATAATGCCAAATATGTCAATAAACAATAAACTAATAAAAGTAGATAACTGCTCAATACAAGCCCCAGAGAAAAATGTCTTCTGCAAAGACAGATCAGTGTTTTGGATTTTATTGAAACAGTAAAATATAAAAAAGGTTTTAATCAAAAATCCAAAAAAATATAAGCAAATTACTACAGAAATTTTTAGAATATAAAGTGTTAAAATTACTCACAAAATGAGAAAAAAATGTAAGAAGTCATAAAATAATCTCTCTCTACACTTTTTGGGTATTAGATGCGTCTTACTTCTTATTTTTGAACCAATGTTTTCAATAACAATTTTTGTACGTTGAATTCCGTAAATCCAGAATGGTTTAAGCATAGTATTATATACTCAGTTATAATATTACAAAAGCATAAAAAATTATAGATTATTCGACCAAGTCATATCAATATTCATAGGTATCTTAGTATGTTAATAGATAGTCAAGTAAATAAATAACAATTAAAAAAATTGAAAAAATTGTTACTATACCCTGTTTGCCCAACAGATAGAGTATTTAATTCAGTGGGCGTTTTTATTACTCTATCTGTTCGGCAAACAGGGTATAGTTGTCATATATGTATCTACAGCCCAACAAATCTAGCTTGAGCTCTGAGATCTCGATGCGCAGTGGACAAATTCCCCTACTACCAATTTAATGTTTGTTTTGTTTGTAATTTTTTATTTTGGGTTAGTAAATTAGTGTAGTGTGTATTAATTTTTAATATTAGTATATTAAGTATTTAGTGATACCATGTGAAACAAATTAAGAAAGATTTTATTGCAAAAGAACCAACAATCGTTGTAGAGTGGTCGATGAATTAATAATAAATGTTGAAGAAGAGGACAGTGACGAATTTTTAACAAGTAAAGAGGAATCCAAAGGCGAAGAAGTTGGTATAAATATCGAAGGCATTGAACCATTAGAAAATCAAAAAATTGTTAGTTCAGGTTCACAAACATATTTTAGTTTATAAATTGTTTAAATTTATGAGGTTAATAAATAAATATTACTGTAAAACTTTAACTACAAATCCATTTTCTTACAAATTCAAAAAATTGCGCCACTAAGTGTACTCTCGCTCATCTCTCCTTTGACATGGCGCAGTCCACCAAAAATTATTAATAATTAAACAATTAAAAAGCTGCTGAAAGTTAAAGTTAAAATAAAAGAAAAAATTCACAAAAAAGTAATTCATTTCAATTAAATTTGCATGCAATAGGTAGTAAAGTTCAGAATTAACTAATAAAGCATTGGCTACAGGTATTCCTAAAAAATTCTATGTAAAAAAAATTATAATTTTTTTAAAAATTTTTGTTCACTTTTAGAATATTTTTTTTTTTAGACTTATTGCTGATTGAGTTGGTAAAGGATTATAGCATATGACAAACATGTTCTTAACATCTGTAAATATTTCATTAATAAATTATTATAAAGCACATAGATATTAAAAAATGCTTACACTAAGGCCAAATTTATAATCTACAGTGATACCAGCTATAGAAAAACTCATAGGTTTCAACGAATTTGCCATGAAAAGTAACAAAATTTTTCTATTTTTGATACTCCAAGTATACCAAGGACAGAACGCTAATATATCAAATACTCGACTAGTCTGAAATCAAAGTGATGAAACGGTTTTACTTTATACAACTATTAATTGTGTATACCTCATTAGTAATTAATTGTCCTGCTTCACAAAATATATACAGTACAAGGCCTGAACAAAAGGATATAGAACCAATGCGTAACTTACTCGCTAAATTTGTGCTTTCGAAAGTCTAGAAAAATGATTTAGAAATGTTATATATAACAATAATATAAAATTTTGTTTTACATAAATCATAGAAAATATAACAGCAATGAGAACAAGCGTTCCTGTGATTACATACAATGGCATAAAATTTTGTATCATGGAAACAAGTCTACTCATCCATCTACAAAAAAAAAACTTATTTAAGATATCTTCTCTTTTAAAGGTTGTCTATATTTAGAAAAATTTTATAGTGCAGTAGAGAAATTAATTTTTCGGCCCCTTACCGATAAAGAAAGCCTAGTCCCTAAATTTTAAGTAGATTTTATTAAATTTTATTAAATCCCCCATAAACCAGTGTGTAAGTTAAAACCATAAATTCTTCCAAATATAGACAACCTTTACGTACTTACCTTTTAAGCATAATATGATGTTCAATACATAATTTCAATTTTTCAAAAACTCTGTTTTGATAATTGAAATCATTTCTTTTATCTTCATGTACAACAGATATTTCAGCAATCTGTTGATTAATTAAAAACACTTGCATTCGAATTTGAATAATTGCATAAATTGCCGTAAATGGTAATCGAATCGAAGAAAAAATCCCCCAAGGAATAGTACAAAGAAATGTAAAGTAAGGTATTTTCGACCATTTTCCAAAATAATAATCATAAACTTTAACAATTAAAAAAAAATCTTTTATATCTCCCCAAATCGGAATCATTCCAATTCCAATTGCTAATAACACAAAACAAACCAAAAGAATAATTTTAATTTTTTTTGATTTTTTAATAAGATCTTGCTGGGCTTTGTGACCACAAAAATTAATTGGCCAGAATAATGATAAAAAGTCTTTTATAAGATAAATTGCAGTGGGTTCTGTATATACAGAAGAATACATCGAAATTATTTCCTATTTTTTTAAATTAGTTTAATTACATTGTGGTAAACATAAATTACTTACATAAGTCATTATTGAAATTCCACAACAATATTTTAATAAAAAATCGACTGTAAAATGTTGAAACAAGTAGTTAATTTGGAGCAAATAACTACTTGTATAAAATACGATACAAATATAACTAATGTTTTTTGCAAGCATGTTATAACCTCCATCAACAAAAATAGTTTTTATAAATACAAAAGGATCATCAGATTTTGAACGCATTTTAGAAAACACACGAATGTTCGCATTTCTGCGAATAAAGTTGAACATTTCGGTTGTTACCAGGCTACTGACAATACAAGAAGTAATTTTCTAACAATTAAGTAAATGTTTGATGATTTTTTATCTAAATATTTAATACAGAAAACTATACAGGACTTAAACAGAAAATAAAAATGTAAATGCTGATAAACTGTAATTAATACATATTTATAGGAAACATTCTAAAGCTTTCTGCAGGACTATCACATCTTAATAATTACCATAGCTTTAAATCGAAAAATCCACCCAATAATACTAAACACTTTTTGTAAATGCGCGCGTTTCGGTAACGATGCTACCATTCTCAAGACTGCATATTTTTCAAACCACTCCGCCTTATATCTACTTGATTACACAATAAAATATAATATAAAATATAATTTATTGTGTGACAGCTGCCAGTTTTACATTTACAATAAATTTAACAATACAGAGCGTTAGGTAAATGTTCTGCCAAAAAGTATTCATAACATATTTGAATGCACATAATACCAGAAATTTTAAAAAAAAGTCCAAGTCGTAAATTGACCAATACCAAATTTGTTAAAAGTTAGCTCTTTTAAAGTGGTGCGCCCATGCTTTTTCTCAATGCCATTAGTGTAAAATTCGTTACTACGATACAACAAAGTAAACTATTAAAGTAGTAGATGTACCTACTACAAAAACGAATTATAGCTATTTATTATACAAGTGTCTTATAAGGCAAATAAGTCACGAAAGCAATGTTTAGCCACGAGAGCTTGCTCGAATGGCCTAATTTTTCTTAAGTGACTTATTTGCTGTTAAGACATGAGTGCAATACATAGTTTTATGCAACACCTCTCTCTGTTGCCATCTTGTTGTTGACAACAAAATTATTATTTGGGAAAAATTTGGCAAACAAACTGTTTCGGCGCTTGTGACATTGTTGGAAATGAAAAGAAATAGTTCTCTTCCTGAAAAAATTGCGAAAGATGTTGAAGAAGTCGCATCCAGTTTGCTACCCAAGAAATCCAGGGACGCTTATCACAAAAAATTGAGTGAGTTCAATAACTGAAAACAGGAAAACGATGTTTGTGGAGTAAGCGAAGACGTGCTGTTGGGTTACTTCTTCAACGTCAAAAAAACGCAGCCTCCTCAATGTGGACGAAATACAGCATGTTAAGATCGACATTAAAGCTTCACGAAGCTACAGACATTTCACAATATGGCAAGAAGAACGAATCAAAAAATCACAAGTGCAAAAAATCAAAAATCTTCAAAGAGAGCATATTCAACAGTTTCTAGCAGAAGCACCCAATAAAAAACATTTGATGTTGAAGGTAGGTTGATTTTGTTATTAGAAATTGAAATCTATTTTTTTTTGGATCGGCACTAACTTTTGGTGTGTCAGGTGGGTGTCGATGTTGTGAATTATTGAACATGTCAAGCAATAACGCAGAAGATAAAGGATCCTATATGTTGATATCTGTACCAGATACAAAAACATATGTTTTACGTAGCTTTACGATTATGAAAGAAAAAAATTGCAGTTAACGTGCTAGATATTTATGTCTTTCTGACCTAAAAATATTTCTCACAACAGGTTGTTTTTGTGCCATAGAAATGAGAAATGTACAATGCAGCCAGTGGAAATAAATAGTCTATCCAAAATACCATGAGTAGTAACTAATTTTTTGAAATTACCAGAATCAGAGTCTTATACAAGACATAGTATGAGACGCACATCAGCGAGTTTATTGTCTAACGCTGGAGTCGATCTTAGTATGGTCCAACGTCATAGCCAATAGAAGTCGACAACCGTGGCACAAGCGTATGTCGAAGAGTCAATTTTGAGCAAAGTAGACATTGCTATAAGAAGCTACTGGGTGGAAATTCAGAAACAGAAAGCAACGTTATTGTGAATACTAAGAAGCAAAAATCGAATGAACGTGGAAACAACATTGAAGTGACAAAAAATGAAGCAAATAAAGTTATATTTTTTAATATAAATGTTAACGTAAATCTCAACAAATGATTTCATCTGAGATTCCTGTTTCTTATAATTGTAATTTTATGTATTGTATTTTTTGATGTTCAATGATTTTTTTTATTTTCTGTAAACTGTTAAATTATATAAAAACAGTTTTATTTTTGATTCATAAAACCACTTGTGTTTTATAGACCCCATAATTCAATCAAAACATCATTTTTATAACGTCATAATAAAGAGGTGTTGGATAAATTAATTAATAATTACTAATATCCATATCTAAATAAATAAAATTGTACAAAAATATGTAGAAACTTGAGTTAGTGTATGTTATATATTATTTTTCTGTACTCGTTAATCAACGCTTTCAACATCCAGGTGTAAACATTTTTATAATATAATAATTTCTATTTAATTATTATAGTTAACTACATGATCTACTATATCTATAAAAGGCAAATACTATTTAATTTTTTCCTATTTTTGCCATATTGAGATACCTACTTGAACTATAAATTTAAAAAATCAGTCTTTTCCCATTTTCACAACAATTTATTTCCTAAGTATCTAATAAAAATCTTAATTACACAGTTCTAAACTATGTTAATTGCTATAGAAATGATGTTCAGTAGGCGGATTACATGCTTAACCCCAAATTGATAATTATCTTATCGAAATAAAAAATCTGTCAACTTATATAACACTGAGCACTAGTTGCTAAAAAACTCAAATTACTCGTTTTTTTGTAAAAAGTTGTTTAATCTAATTACAACAATATTACATAAAAATACTTGTATAAATAAAAAGTGGGTCAAAATTTAAAAAAAGCAAAATTATTTCAAGATCAAATTTATTTACTAATCTAAACTGAGCATAAGTATCATAAATATTTATTGACAAAAATTACAAATAAATGAGTAATAAAAATTGAATAATATTAGTCAAAATTATTACAAAATTTTAAACCTGTACACTTGATCTATAAAAGTTAATATTAATTACTCAAATAATCATCAATTTTTGCAATAATTTTTAGCTTGGAGCTCAAATACTACACAACCTGAAACACACCTACAATTTCTCTTATTTTTTTTAACTGAAATGGGAAGTTACTCGTGTCGATTCAAATTTTAAAAACCTATTGTTCCACTCGTATATCTCCCTATATAGCTTTTGGCAAAATTCCAACTCTCACAACGTCTAGACAAGGTTAGCAAGATCTCCTCGTAATCACTTTATTATCCTCAGAAATAACATTTCTAGACTAAACTCCAGTCATATGACACTATATCAATTAGTGCAGTTATATACCTCCTTGAAAAAAACACTTACTCAAGGTAATTGGAAAGTAAAAATCTTGATTTTTGGATACATTTCACGTAATATGAGACGACCCTGAATGCGAAATCTTCATTTTAAAGAATGAGGAAATTGTGATGATTTATTCAGAACGGAATTTAGATTAAAAAATTTGTGATGAAGTTGTTGGAGGAAGTTGCAACTAATTTATTTCTTTTAGATTGAGAGATAATACTAATCTACATAATTTGGAAAGAAAGAATTCGACCCATTTTTTATTCTAATTTTGTTTTGGATTTTTCATGGCCAAATCATTTCTACTAATTTACATTATTTTAACTATTTTAAGAATTAGTTGTAGATGTATACAATACAGAGATTTATTTCTTAGACTAAGAAAAAATAGAATAAACTTTGCTGAAATATTCAACACTGCTGTATTTTCGACAACAATTTGTTCTCTATTGATAGTTGTAGCGACAACTGCGGCTGTTCTGATCAGAGTTTTTGAGAGATTTTCTCCGGCCTTTCGGCGAATAATAAAACAGTGACTTACATCTTTCACTCGAGAGCATAATAGACGCGTTAGCGACAGCCAGTAGACACGAAACGCAATGTGAAAATTTGTAAGAATCTTTGTCTTTTGAAATTTTGGACCACCTCCAAAGAATAATAATTAATAATCAACCTTCTTTGCTTAAATAAACAAATAAAAATAAACTACAAACAAAACTTTCAAAGTTGATGATTATAAAAGAATCGTCAATAAAAGAAGAATCGAAAGTGAAGACAAAAATAAAGAACTATGTAAAAAAAGATACAAATCTAAATAAAATACGACCTGACCTGACCTGACCTGACCTGACCTGACCTGACCTGACCTGACCTGACCTGACCTGACCTGACCTGACCTGACCAAGTTAAGACTAAATGTAAATAGAAAAACAATTACAAAATTTTGGATAAAAAAACAAAAAAATGTATTAATAAAAAAATAAATGATAAATAAATAACTATAAAATGTTACACACAATAAAAATAATCTCTGGGACCCTCTTAAAAATGTCTAAAAATAAAATAAAAGTAAAAACTGGTAACATATAATTTATAAGCGTAAATTTATTAAAAATAAATTAATTTGTAGCCTGAAAAAGACCGAAATAAACGGTCGAAACATTGCACAAACTTAAATTTATTTTTCTCCTGTCCTATACAACCAAATTCGACATAATTATAGAAAAAACTCATTTCTAAATAATTTATTTTTATTATGCAAAAACCAATTTCGAGTTCTACGCTTAAATATAAACAGAATTTTTTGTAACCTAACACGTCAATTTTTAACATTTCGCAATAACTTATTCGCTCTTGTTACGTAGCCTTTGCAGTGTAGTTAATTTGGTTTTTCTTAATCTACCGAGTGTGTTCAATAAGTGCTAAAAAATTGATTAAATTGTAATTTAGTTTTTAAGTTAATGCACTTTATTTCTCTTTTTCTCCTTTCGTTTTAAATTTTTATAACTTCTATAGTAGATCCAGCCTTATATTCTACCAAATTCAAGTTTTGGTATATTTACAATATTTTCAGAAATTTTAACGTTTCTAGAATATTTTAAAAAGTTTGTTTATCCATCAATATACTACAGTAGTGTTAACTTTTTTTTTTGTAAGTGTGCAAAATCTCTGTCTTTTCTTCGTCTAGTTTGATTGTTTTTAACTAAATGCTAGCTCATTACCAATGTTACGTTTTCATTTTTGTGTTTTTGTATTTTAATTTTCTTCGTGTTTCCTCTATACATGTTGTGAAACAGTTATGGCAGCATACTTTGTAAGTTTCTGATCTTTTTCTTTATTTATTTTATATCGTTGCCATTATTTATTATGGGTCTTACGTGTTTTGTAATTTCATTTCGATTCTTACATTTGTTTCGTTAAACACATTGAGGCTGTTTTTAGATATTGGACCTACATATGTAATTGATCTATTGTATATTCTAGTGGATGGCGTTTCCTCTAAGTTATTGTTGATTTTTTATTTTTCTTCTGTATTTCCAAGTCGAATCCTAGTTGCTTTTTTATGTTTACCTCCTATGTTTTCTACATAAGTAGCTTAATTTTTTATATATTGTTGTGGCGTATGAGTTTCTTTTCTAAAGATGGGTACTAGAGTTTATAAATTGTTTTACTTTGATTATTATGAGATCTAAAAAGTTTATTATTTTTTCGTTTTCCAACTTCAGTGTAAATTTTAAGTAGACTATATTTTGTTGAATTCTTTGTGGTACTGGAAGTCAAGAAAAAAGCTAAAGCTAAAAAAAGACATCAAAGAAAATAAATAGAAGCAAATAAAAAACAGTGTATTTTTTTTAATGAAGTAAAAAACAAAACATTAATAAGAACTGAGGTCAAATTATTATTGGCCCCTTATGTCAAAACAGTTTTATTCCTATCTTCTGTCACAAGTGACTGTTTTGCAAGCCTTTCATGTTACAACATGCTCATCTCACACTGCTACAAGATAAAAAAGCTAATTAAACACAATATATTCTTAATAGAGGCAATGCTTGTGTTCTAAGAAAGCCTCGCTCTTTTGTTTGAATAGATTTGAGATGAATTAAAAATAGAATCAATTTAAATGTTATCTAAAGAAATTTCGTTGATAAATGACAATGAAGCCACATTGCCGCAATACTTACAGTAAAATTTAATTAAAACAATTTCAGCTCGTAACAAATAACAAATATTTGTATCGTAAAAATAAGTGGACAAAAAAACATTATTATTTTACTACTATTTAGTTGTCAAACTTTACTTACTCTACTTTACCGGCCAAATTTATAAAGAAATAATTTTTAGGTAAATTAGAGAGAAGCGGAAAACTATTGTATGTCACTCTGACAGAAAAGCATTGGCAGCCCTTAGGTGGTTTATGCTGCACACGCGTAAATTATATACTTACTTTCTGTCCTAGAGACACAAAATACTATAATATCCTCATGTTTTCATTTTTATTTCTCTAAGTGTTAGCATTTCCTGTTTTACTTTTTATGAGTATACTCTTATAGTTTTGTATTAAAAAATGTAAATCAATATTGAAAACCGTACACTAATAAAATAGGTCTGTGTAATAGACAAAGAAAATATAATTTTTTTTGATTAAAAATCTTAATCAGCAAAGCAGCTTATAAAATATTCTCTAATTTTCGTCATAACGTATAAAAATATTGTCATAATGCTCACTTTACTTTTTAGAAAAAATAAAACAAAAGCATTTTAGACGTCCTACATAATGTAGATTTAGTTTCCATTTTCATCTTTAGAAAAAAAAAATAAGCCGTTTTTTTACAACACTGTTAAGTTAAATTGCGTCATAAATATATAATTAAAAATCGGACTATATTTTATTAAAAAATGTTAAACATATCTTATTTTAGAAAAGTATTAAACTGAAATACACTCCGCACAAAAATTATCGCATCAGTCTTATTCTTATAAAACACTGCAGAATAAAGTAGATTCTATAGTATATTTTTCACACTAACATTAATGAAGATCAAATACAACAAAATAATTCCACAACAAAATATTTGTCAATAAAAAAATAACGTATAAATTCCATAAAGTGTAAAAATCAATATTTACAATTAAATTTTTAAAACAAAGCAGAATATACCTAATTACGAATATTACCACCCCTCGCTCTTATAACAGCTTGTAGCCTACGTGGCATACTTTGAATAAGACCCACAATGCAATTCTGGTCAATAAAATTCTATTCTTCAACCAGTGTCTGTTGCAAGTCGTTCAGGTTTTGTGGAAGCACTCCACGTTGCAGTAACTGCCTCCCTAGGTGGTCCCACACGTTTTCGATAGGATTGAGGTCGGGACTTTTCGCTGGCCAGTCCCTAGTAGGAATCCCTACCTCCTGGAAATAATTTTGTCATATGCATGTACGATGAGGACGAGCATTATCCTACATAAACACAAAATTTTCTCCGATAAATAGGCCGTAAAGCATAACATAGGGTTCTAAAATCTCGGTGATATACCTCGCAGCTGTAAGACTCCTGTTAAACGGAGGCACTAACTCCGTCCGGACCTCTAAAGAGATGCCTCCCCATATCATAACAGAACCACCTCCAAACTGAACTGCATGCCGAAACGTTCACTGTTCATAACCTTTTCCAGGTTGCCGATAGACAGGTATCTATCTAGCGAAATAGTAGAATGACTAAAGCAATAAAGTCATAACCATTGTTAACATTATGTCACGGGCTCTGCCTCGTGAGGTGGGGTTGAGATTAAAAACAGGGTTTTAATACAAAAGGGAATTTAATGATGATCGAGATATACATATTAGATAGTGGATAGAATACTTAAGAGCTACTTACAGTGACATTCTCAGACAATCGAAGGGTCTGGACATATCTCACACTCCACCTAACTCAAAACTGTCACAACTGACTCCACGATTAACGCCACCCGCTAGTTCGCCAACCCCCCAAATGCTGAGCCAGCTATTGCCTCAACCGACGGTGTTTTAGTCGATATCAGCAATAGCCCATCCGCATCGGCAGGCCTTTGACCTAGCAGGCTAACGAACTTCCGCTTCGTGACAATAACAAAGAGCGGTACTTGAGTTAGGCTGCAAGGATTATGGATAAGCTGGTCGTATATTTTTCTGCTACCCGATTGTATTGCTTTTCTGAAATCCCAAGGTCTTCAGGCAGGTCACCCAAACTTAAGTACTACTCTTTTACAGCCAGGTAAACAGCGTTTTATCTCTAAGTCCAAATTCCTGCGACAAAATCAATTATTATCATCACCATGGATGCAAATACTGATATTAATTAGTACTACTCTTTGTTAAGTTAACAATGGTTATGACTTTATTACTTTAGTCACTCTACTATTTCGCTAGACCTAATATACACGACGATCTGAAGAGAATAAGCAAAATCGTAACTCGTCAGAAAAAAGTACACGCCTCTAGTCTTCAATTTACCATTCAAGATGTTTTTGGGCAAACTGTAATCGAGCAACCCGATGTTCTCTGGTGAGGAAAGATCCTAAAGCGGGTACATGGGGCCGCATATTATTTTTGCGAAGACGATGTCTTATTGTCTGTACAGAAATTCGAACATTTCGATCAGCAAGAAGCTCAGCTTATAACGTTCTGGCTGTACAATGTCGCAAACGTAGAGCGGTCAGTCTAAATAAGAAAACGATCGTCTACGAGTGAAGTAAAGCTGTTACGACCCTGTTCAGGGTACTTCCCTGTTTCATTGAATCTTAATAATGTCCTGCTGATTGTGGATTGATTGACGTTGAGTACTTGTGCGACGTACCTTTGACTGCGACCGTCTTGCAACAATGTGATGGCGCGAACCACTTCTCCATAAGTTAAATGTCGACAATGGTTCTGATTAGCATCCATATTGACCGTGTATGTGTGATAAAGTTCAAAACGGGACCATAAAACCACGAATGTATCAATGTTCACACTTCGGATTTACGTCGTTTTTGAAACTAACCACCCAAAACAAGCGAACAAACGAAGTCATCAATCTTGAAATTGTACAAAAACTTTATCAAGGCAGATATGTAGTTTGCGAGCGTTATAAAATTATACCTAAAGAACTGCATTATAATTCAAAAAATAGGTGATGCGATAATTTTTGTGCGGAGTGTATTAGATTTTAATTTGTGCAGAAATGTAGAAAAATCAAAACAAAAAATTTCCGGAAGATTCCGTTTTTTCGCTTCACTGAAATTCCTAATAATCATTAATTAATTATTTCAAAATAGGAAGAACATTTCTTTTAACCAAATTAAATCGTACTCTCGTGAGAATAACATTGTTTACCACGTGATTTTGTTATTTAAAAATAACAACAATTATTTAATGAGAAGCATTGTTTGTAAATTACTTTCACTGTAACTACATAAACAATCTAAGAAAAAAAAATTAGTAGACTTGTTAATGTTCACCATCTGTTGTCTATGTATTTAATTTTAAACAAATTGTTTAAGATCTGAGAAATCACGTGCAAGGCAGGTCAGTGAAAGGGTCAAGAAATTGTTACTAAATTTTTCTATAGTGTGGTACTTGTTTTCAATTTTTATTTAGCTGCGTATTGCAGGTATTACATAAGAAATTTATAATCCTGTTGAAGCTATTAATTTTTATTGGCAGCAGTTTCTTGTACATTTTATTTCATTTTTCTTGCTTCACGAGATCACGAGACAGAGCATGTGATGCTATTGAACCAAATAATAAAATTGTTGTGAGAATCTTAATCTTCCAAGTTGAAGTCTCGTGATCTTTAAGAAATCTAGATTTCAACAATTTAACAAAAACATTTTGTAATGAATAGTTAAAGCAAGAGATGAACACTCACATACCTTATTGTAGCTTTTAAAATTGAAATATTAAGTCTTATAATTTGTTGCAACTGCTACTACAATAAATTAAAATTTTTCTCTTCAAGGCTGGAAATTTCAATTTCTGTATTCTAGTTCTGGTACTTGTTACAGAAGAAATAATTTTTAAAATATAATTGGTTGTCTTGTAGATTACATAATTTTTATTTACTGTTTAGATCTTTTGAATCACGTGCTTGTTGTGTCCTTAAATTATTTATAGCTTTGTAAAGTTTACAATAAATTATTAATTTGTGTTTAAGTAGGTGTTTGTCTGGCATATTAGAACGATGACATACTGAACCAGTAACTAAAAATGATTGTACAATACAATAATTTAAGATAAACAAGAAAGGTTGTAATTCTATAGTAACTTTTAAGGTAACTTTCTTTTTTCAATTAAGAAGTTGCGGTTATTTATTTAATTGTATAAATTTAACAAAATATGTTTTTTATTTACTATAAAAATAAGCGTGGAGTTTTTTGGACTTTCTCTCTGATACATCCTGTCTTTTATTTATTGCAGTATTCAAATGCGAATTTTATGGGTTTTAATACCTTGTCATTAACGTTATGACTGTATTTTGTTACGCACCGGTTAAAAAATTGTTTAAATTTATCAGAGATAACATTATTTTCAAAGTTAAAAATGAAATATAAAAAGAGAGCAAAAAATCTTAATTTAAGTATCTAGTTGGAAACATTGTTTATTAAGGGTTACTTAAGACATTTCATAAACGTCTAAAATAAAAAAATATATATTTTTCTAATTAGGTTTTTTAATAGATCTATTACAACACTCAATTGAGTATGTTAATGTCCATTACAAATGTCCATTTTTTTTATCTACATGAGTTTCTTCTCTTTCTTATAAACTATAACAATCTACAGGATGTCCCTGAAATGTATTACAAGCAACACACAATCTTAAAAAACGCTACAGTTTGAGAACTAAAATTTAAAAAAACAATTTTTCTTAAATAGTTCAGAAAACGTTGCCACAATTAACAGCCGCGACATAAAATGCTTTAAAAATTCAAGAAATGAACACAAAAAAAAATAATTAAAAAGCAAAAGCTTGAAAAGAGTTAGAAGAGTTGAAAAAGAATAGTCAACAAAACTATAAAAAATAACAGAAAAATAAAATTTGATAAAGAAATTTTAAGATAAATTTATTGCAAATAAAAAAAATGATAAATATAGTCCAAATATATTTAAAACCAAAAATATTAAAACCTAAAACAAAAAAATTAGTAAAACTTAAAACATAAAAATTACTAAACCTGAAATATAAAAATTGTTAGATTTTGAAACAAAAATTTCAGAAAAAAATGCATTCAAAAATGTTAAAAGAAAAAATTATAAATTACATCAAAAATCAAAAATTTTTGCAAAATCGTAAACTGTTCTACCATAAATACAAATTAAACAAAAAGCTGAACCCACTTTGTGACATTTTCTTTGTTCAAAATTTATGGCAAGTCCTGATTAAAACATCTTCTTGTGCCTCAACTGATGGGTGGCGAATCCCCTCAATTTGCTTCTATTTTGTCATACGTGGCAAGTTTCCTTTACTTCTTTCACACCTATCTTTAATTCAGATTTTCATCAATGTCCTTGCATTTCCCTAACCCCAATAAAGCAATATCATTACTTAACAAAAAATTAATGACTGGAACAAAAAGATAAATAAAACACAAATAAATTTATTGATATAACAAACAATAATTGTACATTTCTGGGTTTATATTTAAGGTTGAAACATAAAAACACACAAGTAGCTTTTAAAATTGATTAAAATATATTCTTTTTAATTTCAAATTCAATTTTCTTGTAATGTCAAAAAATCAATGATGAAACATAATTAAAAAATTGTTGCCAACAATTGTTTTTTGATGTCAGTCTGCGAGAAATTTAGATCGTCATTATTATCAATTTTTAAAATAGAATTAACAAAAATTACTCTCTGCAAGTGCCTTCCATTTAATTATTTTTCGATGTGCTTAATTAGTTTTCTATGAAATATTTTTGGTACTAATAAGAAAAAAATAAACAGGTTTATACTCGCAAATAATTTTGTAAAGTCCAAAATAAGTTTATATTAATAAAATGCATCTTATTAAGTGTTATAAAAAATACTAATTAAGAAATCAGACCTTTTCACCAGACGTGTTACACCTTGAAAGAGGTAATTTTAAAACAGCAACTAAAACTAAAACGACAAATTAAAAAAGATGTAAATAAATAACTCAAATCTAGTACATGTTAAAAATTTGACACAACAATTGAAAAATAGAGATAAATAATTTTTGTAACAAAGTAATATTACAATAATCAAATCTTAATTAAACCTTCTTCTTCTGCCGGAACTGATGGATGGCGAATCCCCTCCTTGTGTTTCTTTCGCATTAACTTTTAATCACAATTTCCAGCAATGTCCTTAAACTCTCCCAATCCCAATAACATAAAAGAAATTTACCTTTAAAACGTTTATTTATTTTTAAAATAAGTGTAAAAAAAATCTCTCTAAATAAAACATTTAATTATTAATGACATCACAATATTTTTTAATTATTATTTATTCAAAAATCTTACAAATTAATACTAAATTTCTCCTATACATAAAGTTTTTAAAATTTTTCAATTTTTAATTATGTAGTTTGAGACATTTATTTAAGATATTAGTTTTAATAAAAAACGATAAAAAATGCTCCAAATAATCAAAAAATATAAATTTTTATACTTTAATAATTTAAGAACTTCCTTAAAATTTAATACAGAAATTTGTTTTCAATAGTCCTTCCCCAACATTCGTTTTCTACATTTATTTTTTAGACATCTCATTTTCTAAATTAGTAATTCTCAAAACTTTTTTAAAATTTATTATCTTCTGGATTCATATACAGTGTGTCAATTTTAAAAGTGTCAATCAGAAATATCTCTCGAACTGAAAAAGTTATTGAGAATCACTTAAAACCGTTTCGGTGGTTGCTAGGGGGAATCAAAATGACATGGTAAATTGCGCGCCCCCACCCACTCTTTAAGCCACAGCCACCCCAACTAGAAAATTTTAAATGGCACTACCCTACTTGTGATACATCGTTGGAAAGCTCATAACAAGCGCTTTTCAAAAATGTTATGCAAAAGCCTATTTGACAAAGTCATTTTCCAAATACTCGAAAAGAAAGACTTTAAATTTTCATTTTTGTTATGCGATGTTCTAAAGGAAAAATTGACTTTATTTACAAAATACACAACCAAAAAGATGATTTAAACCCTAAAGACTACGTTTTATGTTTTTTGTGTGATTTTTTTGTGTTTTGAATCTTATCAAAATGGCATTACACTATGGTTTTTGCACTTCTATGTTTATTGGGATTAGATTATAATGCATCTGTTTATGTAGATTTTATTTATTAATTGTACCTGTTAACGATATTGTAAATTATCAAAAATTAACAATGTTTTATAGTACGGCAGAGCGTGTTGAACTGATATTTATTGACAGTACTAAAAATCGTTGTGCTCTTCGAACAGCGGCAGTGTTCAATAATAAATATCCAGAAAAACATGTCAGTCATGCATACGTTCAGAAGTTAGTCGTCAAATTTGAGGAAACAGAATCTGTTAAAAACAAAAAAAGAAGTCAACCAAGAGTACTCAGTGAGGAAACCCAAGTTGAAGTACTTGGACAATATGCTATAAATCCAACAATGTCAATTCTTCACGCAGCGTCACGAATCAGTACGAAAGGTATTAAAACTTCATAAATTTCATCCTTACAAGATGCAAATTTTCCAAGAATTTGGCGATGACGACCCGGATCGGCGCATTGAATTTTGTGAAATGGTTACTGAAAGATGCATTACCGAACCATTATTCGTAAAAAACATTTGTTTTTCGGATAAATGTTCGTCTTATTTAAATGGAAATGTAAATAAACAAAACTGCAGGTATTGGAGTGATGTAAACCCTCACATATTTAGAGAGGGACATATGCAGAATCCACAAAAACTAAATGTTTGGGCTGGAATACTAGGAGATGCCATTATTGAACCTCTGTTTATTGATGGCAATTTAAACGGCAAACAGTACGTTAATATGCTGGAGACAACCATTGAGCCTCTTATAGTTCAAGAGATTGAAAATCAATTAGACGAATTGGGAAATCTCGGATTAAATGAACATCAACTGCATTTTCAACAAGATGGAGCTCCTCCACACTATGTACTTCCAGTTAGGCAATGATTAGATAACCACTACTCTTATCAATAGATTAAGAGAAGGGGACCTATTGAATGGCCCCCTAGGTCACCAGATCTTAACCACTGGATTTTTTTATGGGGTCATTTAAAGTCTGTGGTTTATAAAACAAAAATATACTCACTTGAACAATTGAGACAAAGAATCATTTTCAGAGTGTCAAGCTATTCACAGAAAAACTGTTCAAAAAGTTCGTGAAGAATTTCAAACAGGCTCTATTTTTGTTTAGTAAACAACGGAAATCATTTTCAACATCTATTATAATAATAATAATATGCTTTATTCGTGCTAAAAAAGTACACACAGAGTGCTTACACATGTCATAAAACGAAATTTGGGAACTTAGCTGTACATCAGTTACATCAAATATTACAAATTAGTGGAGACAATCAAATTTCTTATCTAAAAATTCATTTATAGAATAGAAAGGATTTATGGTAAAGTAACGCTTAATTTTTCTGCGTAATACAATATATGGCATTTCACGGTACACTACTGGCAATAAATTGAAGAACCTTATGCCGTAGTAATTATAAGCAGTTTTGGACCTTGTTAATCTTAATTTTGTGATTGTAATCTTAATTATAGCATTTAATAAAAATTAATCACTTAAGCAATGTTTTATTTTAGTTGCAATTAGATTTCATTTACCACAGCGAGTAACAAAAATGAAAATTTAAAGTCTTTCTTGTCGACTATTTGGAAAACGACTTTTCCAAATAGGATTTCGCCTAACATTTTTGAAAAGCGCTTGTTATGAGCTTTCCAACGATGTATCACAAGTAGGGTAGTGCCATTTAAACTTTTCAAGTTGGGGTGGCTGTAGCTTAAAGAGTGGATGGGGGTGCATCACTTACTATGACATTTTGATTCTCCTTAGTAACCACCACAAGAGTTTTGAGTGATTCTCAATAACTTCTTTAATTCTAAAGATATTGCCGATTGCAACTTTTAAAATTGACACACTTTGTATATATGTACAGAATGTCTCATCGTAAATGCTTTGTAAAAAAAAATTATAATTTTGAATCAAGATAATAAAACGAAAAATAGCATATAGTCTTCTTAATAAGCGCTACAAATATATAAAATGACTTTTTAAGTCTAGCTATTCTTATCTTGCGGTATTAAAAAATTACAATAGTGTGTTATAAATATTCTTTAGAAATAACAAAAGCAAAAATTTCTCTATTTGTAATTACAATTTTTAAATGTAATTTTGTAAGACTGTTTTCTGATATACATATTAACAACATTCGTAGATAAATAAAATTAATATAATAGATATAAAAAAAAATCAACAAGCATAAATGCGTTTTTTGCTAAACAAATTGACATTTTTACCTTTTTTAATTTTTTTATTTGCGGCCTAATGTGTGCATAATTTTACACAAATACCATTTGTTCAAATTAATTAGAAAAGGTTGTTTCTCCACTATGATACACCTGTATATACAGCCAAAACTAATTACTTTTTTTCAGTCGTTGTCTTCTTTTTTTATGTTAAATGCTCTTTATTTTTTACCTCCATTTGATGTTTCGTCAAAGAACAAACCATATCTTTTAAAGAGAATTTAAGAACTATTAAGAACAATTTATAAAGTTAAAGAACTCTCCTTTGAAATAAAGAACAGTTGCCAGTCCTACATAAACATAAATTCACGGAGCGTTGCTATAAGCGAGTATATTCTCGCGAACAAAAATTTTAGAAGCATAGAGCCAAGCAAGAACTAAACTGAAAATCGTTCTGGTAGTGAAAAGTATAATGCTAATATAAAAATATTTTCAGATATACCTACAGGATGTCTTAAAATAATAGAGTACAAATTAGAATTCTAATGCAGTTTTGTACTGAGTGTTTTCATTTAAACCAAGTCTCGTTGATTATCTTCTGGTTTCAAAACGCTATCAGTTATCGTAAATATCCTCTTAATTAAAATCGCTGTTTTTGATAAGAGACCCACTGACACCTAAAAGATTTCGATGCTGAGACAGCCTGTTTCAAAAGAAATGGTAATAATAACTGTAAAATCAAGATTTTCACTTTCATTTCGATCAGGAAATTTCCAGCATCTGTAATGCTACACAAAAAAATCACAATTGAGGGGAATCATGTAATTAAAAAGAATCTCCAAATTTGGTATAATTTCGCTTCAATTGGCAACAAGTCGGCCAAATCCTCTGCAAGACCCCTCCGTCTAATTAGCCTAATTTCGTAAGAAATTCTCCACAATTCGGTGTAGACCCTGACACCGGTTACTCTGTCATCGAAGCCATGGAGGGGTTAAAAATTCTTTCTCCTTCTTAGTGCCAAAGCTTTACACCAGCTGGAATAAGTGACAGTGTAGACGATTGACCGTACTAACCCACATCCGCGGTCTTCTCGCGAAAGAAGTATTGTACAGAGCGCGGGTGGAGTGCAGTGTTATAGTGCTGCGAACTAACTGGAACAATTTTTTATTTGTTTTATTGTGCCATAGGAAATTATTAAAAAAATGATTTTTAATAGGTAAGTGATGATTTTTTTTAGAACGAAAATATGTGGGAAGTGATTGAAGAGTTAGTTTGTCGGCTTGTTGGCGAAGTTTAACAGATGGTTGGAGTCTCATTTTTACTAAGGACGTAGACCTAGGGTGATTGGCCAAAGGCCGATAGACCGTTAGAGCGGATTTGATTGAGATTTGTATCGAAATAGCTTAATTAAGATAATTTTTTATTTAAATTAAATACAGTTTTGCATTTTTAACAAATATATTATGGTATCAAATGATTTATTCTTAAAAAAACAGTTTTATAAGTAACAATAATTTTTAAACAATAAGTACCTACTAAAACCAAACATTATTAAAAATACACAAAAAAAATTGTAAAATAAAATTTTGTAAAAGTGTCTACTTATTGTTTACAGAATAATAACAAAATTCTGTTTATTCAAAAACTTAAAAAAAAACAAATTAAATAAAGCAAAAATAAAAAAATGGAAAAATTATTTATATACTTTTTAATTAAACAATTGTTTTTAAACTTTGGTTTGCATGAGAGTGCTCAGACGCATGAATAAATTAAGTAGATACTTTAAGTCTTAATTTATTTACAACCAAATAGACACTAGGTAACTCCCATGCAAAGCAAATATTTAAAAAAATAGCTAAAATTAATAGCTATTAATGTATTAAAAGAATAATAAAAAAAATATAAGGTGAGATCACAATGTAACTGAATCAGAGCAGACTGTGCCAGCGTAACTTTAATGATGTGGCTAATGTTAATACTCACGCCCACGGCTTGCTCTGATTCAGTTACATTTCGATCTCAGGTTAGTACTAAAGATAGTACTAAATGTTTAAAGCTCAACGTAAAAAAACATTTTAACTTTCGAGAACCATTAGTAAGAATTATACCCGTGTTACATACAACATTTTATTTTCTTTGCATTGTTTTCGTTCTTTAAATTAAAAAAAGATTCAAAATGCCGGTCAATTTTGCGAAAACTGTGAAAAAAAAAATCGATATAAAAATAGCCGGCTTTTTCGTCGTTTCTGCAGATGCCATAATGTTGTGATTGTTCGTTTGACGTTTGAAATATAAACTAAAAATTTATTCAGAGGGTATTCTTGGTATTAGGACGAAAAAAAATTTTTTTTAAAGAAAATGCCAACGCTTCGAACAAGTGGAGTGGTTAAGATTCCTGTTTGTCTTCTTCAGGGCTAATTCCTACTTTAAAACAACCTAATTCCTAATTTATGACACCATTGTCTGTCTTGCAATAGGAAATAAACGTAATAAATTTTAATTTTTACATATTTTATTGTTTTAAATTAGCCCTGAAGAAGACAAACAGGAGCCTAAACCACTCCACTTGTTCGAAACGTTGGCATTTTCTAGAAAAAATGTTTTCCCTTTCGTCCTAATACCAAGAACACCCTCTGAATAAAAAATATATAATATACAAAATATATAATATAAAATAAAAAATAGACAAAAACAACCAAAACAATAAACTGAAAAGCTCGTATTTATTTAACAGTGTTGTTTAGTCACTTTGAGTGCTATACAGAAAAAATACGCCCTGATTTGCGGGCGTAAAAAGAAGATTATAGTTTCAGATTAATTTAACGAAAACTATAAACAATTAATGTAAAAATAATTAGCTAAAAAATAACTTGTTTTCTGAAAAAATATTTACTATACTACAAACTACAACGACAAATCTAGTCTCAAAATAATTAAAAGCGTTTTCCAGATTTAAAGATTAAGTAAATTTTTATTCTTGAATTATAAATTTCAATATTTTTTTTAAAAAATTGTGTACGTATACAAAACAGAAAACAAAAAAAATGGTGCCTTAAGTATTTTCAGAATGATTAAAAAATTAAATTAAAAAAAAAAACAAATAGAAATGAATCTACTGCTCTTCCCACATAGAAGAATTTCTTTCTTAAAGTTATTGTAGTTATTTTTTTTAGATTCTTGCCGACGTTTTGCTTTATATTGTTTTAGAGTTTCTTCAAGGTTTAAATTCGCAATTTTTAATAAAAAATGTACTGTTTCTACAACCACACATGTTAAAAATTTTAAATTTTAAGTCCTGAAGAAGTCAAAGGTGGGCACAAATCTAAAAATTTTTTAGAGTGTCCTAATAATCTAATAAAAAATAGTATCAAATTTTTAAGCAAACAAATATAAACGTCAAAAAGCTATAAGACACTTATAGGCTAATTTCAAGTTCAGATAAAACCGGTAATATCGCAAATTTTAATAATTTTCCGTAGCAACCTCCACCACAACTCCGAGTTATTTAAATTTTCCATGAAAACAAATAAAGTACCGGTAATATATCTACTTGAAATTAGCCCATTAGTTACCATTATTACTGTATTTAAAAAAAACCTGTTTTTTTTCTTTGACAAAAAGTTTTTTTAAAAAATTAAAGACCAATAAACCAAAAATCCAGCTTGTTTTCGCAGAAAATAAAAGATTTCAATAAAAGAAAGATCATTGAGATATTGCTGCTGCAGTGAAAAAAAGTTTAAACAAAATTTAATTTTCGAAAAAGGTATATCTATAGTAAAGCAATTGCCGATCTTTTTCAATCATTAAAATACAAATATGTTACTCTATTTTTTATAATAAAGTTATGTGGTATTTAAACATTAAAAAAAATTTTTTTTAGAAGCACTGAAACCACCTAAAGAGAGGAGTAATAAAGTAAGTGAGAGTGGGTCGAAATATTTATATACAAAGTGTTTTTAAAATTACTTAATATAGCTTTTTTGATATATAGAGTGTCATTAAAATATGTGCAGAAATTTTTCCTACTGACAGTCCGCATTAAAACAATGCTAAATATCCAAAATTGCCTTTTTAAATGTTACTGGTTTTGAGATACATGCTGCAAACATTTTTTCATAAAAATTATTATTTTTGAGATACATAATAAATGACAACACTGTCTTTAAGCAAAAACTATTACATTGTAAATCTCAAAAACTATAAACATTTGTATAAGGCAAATTTAGTTTTTTAGCATTTTTTCCACCAAGGCTATCACCTGGTAACATTTGTAAAGTTACTTCAAAAACAGCCTGTATGTTGTTTGATTCTTCACATTGAGTGGATAAAAACTATTCAATTCGATTGCCAAGCCCAGTATAATTACTAAATAACTATTTCTATTTAGAAAAAAAATTAAAACTTAGTACAATTTGAAACAAAAAAATTGTGATATCAAATTATGCCAGTCACAAGAAAAATCGTGTAAACCAACCTTTCTTATCGTGACTGATAATATAACAATTGTACTAAATAAAAACAAAATTAAAGGTTGCTTTATACAATAAATTTTTTATCCCAGATTTTTGTCGCGGATAGTAAATGTAGGTCTTCATTTTAAAATAATCTCAAAAATCTATATGATGTCTAATGTGTATCAGAAAAAAATTGAAAAACAAATAATAAGACAATTACTTATTGTCAATTGATTCAGTAACACTGTTTTGTATTTTTTTTTTTAAAATAAGAAAAAGAGAAAACTTATTAAAAACCCTGAGCTTGAAGCAAAATCCTTCTAAGTCAATCGAGTTATTAAATAAGGTAATTCATACTCATAAAATATGTAATTACATTTTCTAAAATGGATTTTACTATTTGAAATATTTCAATATTGAAATACATTTTTAAAATAAAACTTTTCTAAATTTTAAATTAAAGTTAGAGTTGATAAATGACCTAAAACAAATTCAATCGAAATAGTCTAAAAGAAACATGTTATTTGACTGTTTAAAAGTGTCTTCTACAATCAATGCTACTACTCAACCGCCACGTCTGTACAAAATTGCAATTTGACTGTTGCTTGTATTGTATCGGCTGACTGAGTCAAAATCCAACAACCTTTCCCTCTATTTTTCAAAATGCTACCACAGTGAATATTTAAAAATACTTAAATTAATAAGATATAAAAAATATGACACAAAAATTATTATAATTAAAAAATAGAAAATACATATTTTTTTTTAAACGATACAAAAAAAAATTGTGAAAATCTTTTTTGTATTATAATAAATCGTTTTTTCTTTTATCAGCCTCATTAAATAAATCATTGATGATAAGTATATTTTACAGCTGTTAAAATTTTAATCTGAGTGTCGCTTTTAATCCAATCGAAAGTGTATAATACATCTAACTATCAGAACCGCCGACAGGTCCTGATTGATGACATTTAATAACACTCCAATACTTTCGCCAAAGGCATTAAACTCATTGATTTTTGCCTATATCTTGTCATCACAATAAAAAACTATCTCTAGGCCACATTAAGCAATATTTAACCCATTTATAAAAAAACAGATTTTACAACGAATCCAGTTTAATTACTCTTTTGAAACCCATGCAATTGATCAATAACATTCACTGGACGCTTTATACGGTGTCAAATAGTTCATCTTGATCATTTTAAGATCAAGATCTCAACATTGCTTAGTCTAATTAACTTTTGCCTAATCATTGTCCAACTGACACATCTTTTTGTGGATTATTCACGCTCTGAATGTCAAAGTTTACGATTTCATGACAAATGTCATGGCATTTTTCACACTCGTGTGACCGAGAACAATTTAAGGTTTCGTGCGCTCTGTATGCTTTTACTGAATTCAGTTTTAAAATTTATAGATGCATCTTTGGTATTGTCTAGTCGTTTCCTGCGCTTCTTTCACTCATCATTTCAACGATTCGCCTTTCGATTCGATTATCTATTTTTCTTGCTAAGTAAGGCGAAAGTTGGCAATTTTGCCTAATTATAATAATATAGGTGATATAGAGTGACAGAGATTTAGAGATTAATACAGATTACCAACTGTAATAACCGAAATATAACTAAGATATCTTTGTATTTTGACTAAGACAGTTTTATTTAGAATAAATTAATTTATGTGATTTTTGAAATTTCCTACTGGATGTTTGTTATCTATAAATTATTTAGAAACGGCCCAATTAAGACAATCTGATTTCAATTTTAATTAATATTCAAGACAAATAGCTTATAATAGGTGTTTTCCGATAGATTAAACCTCATAATTGACACTTGTACATATATACATCTAATTTATCATTGCACAAACGAGAACAATATGTGAGTAATAAATGACTGTTAAAATTGTTTTAGTAATTTATTTTTTTCTTCTTGGTAATTATCTGAACAGTTTGCATATATAGAAGCACATTTATTATTTAAGTATTCTACAATTGTAAATATTAATTCGAGTAATAATAATAATTATGTAAGTTAAATAAATTTACATTTTCTATAATTTCGAGTAATATTTGCGTTTATGTTTTTAATTTATGAATCGAAAGTCGTGCTGGGTATAAAAGCTGAGCATTTATTTAAATTTTATTAGGAAATTAATGATTGGTTGATTGACATTTATTGTTACTTTGTAGATACCAATCTATGATAATTTGAATATAGAGTTTTTAGCTAGTTTCTAGAAACAAAAATAAACAGATGTTGATATATTCTTTTGTATGTATGTATATTTTGTATTTCTATTGTAAATACCACATTATTATACTTTTTTTGATCCATCTGTAACAGTAAATATTCAAAAATATTATCTTTCTGGATGTTACAAGCTTCAGAAAATTATTAATACGGCGTATTTTTGCATCGTTTTGTGTCTTCCATTATATGTGTTTAAGTATAACTTAATCATCTTTCTTATCTGTTTCCTCCTGAAATTAGAAAGTTTGAATACAGATCATTGTAAAGTGTCTGTTTGATCTTACCTTTTCTTAAATTTATCACGTTAAATTTACAAACACTTAAATTAACTTAACTTGGTAACTAATTTCGTGTAAAATACAATTTACAATTACATATTTAGACTTTTGTGTATACCTGGCTTGAAAAACCATATTTTTTTTAACACAATTTGTATTCTACTATACTTAAAAAAAAATAACATTGTCGCTTTGCCTCTGCGAAATTCTGTTAAAATTAAAATCGCTAAATATGGTTATTCCTTTTTTGTTAACGGGATAAGGACTGTTCAAAGAATTGGATTTTTGCCGACGTTTCGCTCTTTATTGTTTAAGAGCTTCTTCAGGGCTTAAATCCAGAATTTATAGCATAAAGTTGTTAATTATTAACCCTAACCTCATGTTTCGAGGTTATGTTTTAAACAGTTCTTATCCCGTTAACAAAAAAGGAATAATTATAAACAATTATAGACGTGAAACCACATGATCAGCTAAATATGGTTTTAATCTAGGTGTATTTAGAAATAGGATATTGTATAAATATTGTGTATTGCTTCTTTTCAATTAAAACTTGTTTTTACATCCGTCACAAAGTACTTACCACAAAAATTTTAAACACAATTTATAAAAAAATAAAAGCTTTGCAAAGCTTATTAAAAAAAATAGAATAACGTGGTGCTAAAATGAATATTTGTAAGTCAGAAACGAGAACCACAACTCCTTCTATACTCAGACTTTTTTCCACTTTTTTCTAAAATAATTTTTTTGTATAAAACAAAGTTGTCCCCTCCGATTCTAAAATTGTAATAAAAACGTAAAACTATTCTTCATTCTATATTCAGACTTTTTTTTACAGCCAGCTTAAAAGACCACAAAATATTTGAACACAATTTGAGAGCCCAAAGCGCGTGTTATTATGAGAAAAAATTTATAAACTATTTTTCTAAATTGTCGACGTTTCAAAGAATTGCATATATTTCTCCTTCTTCAAGGCACCTCTGTCTTAGTTTTTTATGTTTAATTGGACAACAGAACAGTACCACTCATTGTTTTTCATTTTGTTGTTCTTCCTCTTTCTCATTAAAAACAGAAAAATATTAAAAAGAACATCAACGAACTATTTAATTGCTGAAATATTTATTTAAAAGAAAATAGAAAAAATAAATGCCCCCGGCTCCAAAACTTTATTAAAAATCTTAAAATACTGATTCTTGGGAGTCGAAAGAAAAAACTTTTTTGAATTACTCCTAAGTATACTCAGATTTTTGTCTACATCCAGCTCAAAGAACAAATGGTTATAAAAAAACTGTTGCTTCCAACTCTAACATTCTATTAAAAACCTTAAAATATGTAATTGTTGTAATTATCGTAATAATTATTATTTTATAAATTATTGTAATTGTCCCTTTTAATATGCTAATTGTAGAATTTTTTTCCATATTCTGTTTAAAAACACATAAAATTTTTAAATACAATTTTGAAGCCTAAAAAGGCAGTTTTAGAATTTAGAGATTTAAGATTTAGCTTTAATTAAATAATTTTAAAAGTAATGATACTCATTAATTTTAAATTATCTTAATAAAACAAACATTTTTATTATTATTTTTCCAAACATGTTTCTATAAAATGTTTTTATAAAAAAATTAATGAAAAAAATATAAAAAAAAACTAAAATACAAAATTCATCCTGATCCATATTTAGACTTTTCTCTACATCCGGCTCAAAAAACCATAAAATATGTTAAATAAAACTGTTGCCTTCAGCTCTAAAATTCTATTAAAAACTAGCCCCAAATTACAAATAAATCTACATTAGGTTTTGAGTCCGGTTATGTATTAAAATTAATTCTAAGTTCTGGATTACACCAAATTTAAAACCTCACTAGAAGCAATCCCACAACGATCACAATTCTCAAAACTGAGACACGGCAACAACGAAATCAACTCAACTTAACAAAGCCGCTTTGTGGTTACGTCACGTGATGCTCACAACTAGCTAACTTCACTTTGTATGTCCCTTCAAAGTGTTGCAGCTTACATATAAAATGTCCCGGCCCCATTAAGTGACAATGTTTAGCATATACCTTTTTATAAAATTTAAAAATAACAATAGTCCCTATTTATTTAGATTCAATTTTATTTATAAAAATTTATTTTCAAATTCTACACAAACATTGAAAAAATGTATCTGCAATGCTTATAAAAAATATAGTATAAAACTGTAGTGTGGTAAAACATTTCTTTACTGCACTTACAACAATATGATAAAAAAAGTATTTACAAAAAAGTTTGATATTTATTTATCAACATAATATTTAAAACAGTTGAAAAAAAAGGATAAGTAGAAGGATCTGGAATAGAACAAATTACTATTTTACATTCTACGGATCTTAGTATTAATCCTCAAATGGCGCCTCGAGTACTTAATACTAGGTGCTGACTGACTATACGCTGTCCGCCCAACAGATAGAGTAATAAAACTCAGTGGGATGAGACAAGCAGTGTAGAACGTTCTGCGGTAAAGTCAGATTTACACTGTCTATTATTTGAAGTCTGAATGTAGGCGCTTAAAATATGAAATTGTTGGTTTTAAAAACGCTCACTGAGACAAACACAACAGAAAAGGGTAAACAAACACACCCTACATTTAGCTTTTATTTTAGGAGCAAACCTGGAAATTCTTACTTTCAAAAAATATGCTCTAGTGTGTTAAGAACTTTTACTTTAGGCGCCTTATTTAAAATTGACCAATGGAGAGCCGCCTATTCAAACAGCGCGGTTTAAGTAGGCGTTTTTATTACTCTATCTGTTCGGTGGACAGGCTATAGCTAATAAGATTTTGCATCCAAACTCGCAAAGGCTGCAAATAACCCATGAATTTGAAACTTTAACCTCTTCCATTATTTTTTTCCTATTCTATTCTTATTTTTGACTGACTTCTCTATGCCTATTTGTCGCCACATCTGCCAATATGACCTGCATATTTCTGCGGTTGACATAATATTATCTTCGATTAATTAGTCCCCTGTTATATTATAAATCCGATAAATTATTACATTGTGCAAAGTTTTCAAAAGCAATAAATAACAGGAGTGAATAAAAAAAGTAGTGTTGAAGAGGATTGGAATTTGACTCTTATATTAAAAATGCTAATTATTCAGATAATAATTTCATAATTAATAAATATTCAGTGATTACACCAAACCAATGGGAGTACAATATTTCCTCATTCATATATAGCCTGGTACAGGCATCCTACTATTTAGATATTTGAAATATTATAAAAAGGTGAACAGGAAATGACCTAAAAAAATTTCAACGGGAAACATACCCAACATTCCGATTTCTGCCTACTAATCAATCTTTCTAAACATCTATTTTGACATTTTAAATAATACCAATCATACGTTATCTCTTTCCTTTCAAGTGCCAAATATCAGTTACTTGTCGTACCAACAAAACCCAGATATGAGCAACACCAATAAATAAAATCCCAGCACCAACGGAAGTTTATTCCTCTAATTAACTATTCAAACATTTGACATTTACTGCAGTAATTATCCTCCAATTAAACATTTTCCGATTTTTTATAATTTTTCTGACAAGGTTAAATCATAATGGTAGTGTGACCATTTCCATGGAATATGAATATTTATTAGATGCCCAGCCTCATTGACCGATAGAAGAGCGAAAGGAAGACTTTCACTTCATGGACTCATCTGCTGTGTTTCTTTGACCGACTCTAGATTTATGAATTTTAGTAAGCTGACCATGTCATGGCTTTACATCGATGTGGGTGTGTGAAAAAGAACAGACCAGAAACAAGAAAGTAAAGAAATGTGACACTAAAAAAAATGTCACCAATCTAGTAATTTTTGATTTATAAGGTTGACAGCAAACAAAACGTCAAATAAATTAGTAATAACAAAAAACACTGTGTTTGGTAAAAATCAGTTAAAAAATGAGGGCGCTACTGTACATTTCTCTGAAAACAGATTTTCGCTTATGTAATGTTTATGTGGTATTTTTTTTAAAAGGTTATAAGTTTATTATTGACGTCCACAAATGTGTGAAAGTATTTTTCTTGTCTGTTATAATAAAAATGTGAAAGCAAATTAATAGTTTGTTTTCGTGGGTCAAATTAAAACTGTATACGGAATACCAAATAGAATTTTTGTGCTATATTATTGACCCATATGGGTGTATGGAAGTCACGTCATGTCATATAACCATTAGGAATGCGAATGGTGAACTCACTGAAACTACTGAAAGTGTAATGCTGGTTAAACTGGATGTGAGAATTTGGGTGATTAAAATGTCAGATGCTTAAAAGGGTAATGAATTTAGATTGAGTGTATTTAAATGTCTTTTGTAAAAGGAGTTAAAAAAACTGCTAAAAATGGAATAAACCTGAAATTCGAGTTAGTTTGTAGAGGATTTTCACTAGGTTGAGATCGAGAATAGAAATCTTTGGTTGTAATTATGGGTTGATAAAAAATGCGGAAGATAAGATTTGATTGAGAAATAATTTAAATAAGGATAATCATTTTAAAATAATGAAAATAATAATTATGTTTGAGAAAAAGAAGGTGAATAAGCTAGAGTTATGTAAATATTTGTAAACATTATCATGTCAAAAGTATAAGAAAAAATGATACCAAACTACATTCAGTCAATCAAAATTTTTCTTCTTATTGTAGATTTAAAAAAAGTGACATCGTTTACTTAGATTCGTTTTCAGCTTTATTTTCGCGAATAATGAGACTGCAATCTGTAAATACATATTCATACAAAATGCTCAAAAGTCGTAATCTGACAAAAAACTGTACGTTGTGTTTGACAATATAGCGGCAAAGATCATTGCAATGTTAAACATAAATTACAATTCATAAAATAAAACAGGAGAATCAAGACATAAAAATAAATAATACGGGTAACAATTTGTTACGCCATTTTTATAAGAAAGACCGGATAAAACATTCCTAAATTGTGTCCACAACTTTAAGCAAATTTAGGTGCAACAACTTTGGAAGATTTTATATTTCAATATAGGGAAAACTTGCCTGATAGATTTATCTCAATTTACTAAGACCAAAATGTCGAAAGCTGTAATACGTGAGAACAAGTGTGGTCAGAAATGTAAAAAGCAAACTCATTGACTGCTTCTGTAAAATTGATAAATTTGAAGCATAAATTTGTAAAAATAAAACATAATAAAAACAAAAGTAGGTACACAATTTAAAAAAAACAAAATTACTGTTTCTACAAAACAATTTAAAATTAGTAGACGGATCATTTGGTAGAGAAAGCTTTGACTCAAAAGTTCGTTGAAACTGCAAAATTATCTTCACATTACGGTTCGTTATATGATGATAATTTTGTAGATAACACATATCTACTTATCTCTCCCAAAATCTTTTCCAAAATAAAATACTTTGGAGTAACATTAATGTTTTAGTATTTTTAGTCATGTTTTATTCTTCTCCTCTTAATTTAAGGTCACGCAAATTTACTTATCAAGACAGTAGTAGAAAATATTCAAAACTATAGCAAAAATATTTGGTAGAGAAAGCATTAATACGAAAGTTCGTTGGTTTTGCATCAATATTTTGGTCATTATTTATCTGTCTCATCTCACATAACTATATTAATAAACAAGGTAGTGAAAAACTTGGAATTTTAAAAGTAATGTAGGTATGTTGTTACCCCAGTATTATAGTTTCTTTCCGGATTAAATAACTACAATTATAAGATTGAATAAAACCTTTACAAACCTAAGTATCAAGAATATTTTATGAACAAGACTGAATATGAGAAATCGTTTTATTTTTAACACTTCCCATTTCAATCCATACTTCGCAAAGATTCAGTAGTATACATCATAGCAAAAAAAAAACACCGAATAAAACAATAATAGCATCCTAATGTTTCTTCCTTACGCCGAACATGCTCCTTTCAAAAGAACAACAAGCTGTTGTAGAGTAAATAATCAACAGGGCGTCTCTATTCCCCCTTACCTCTACTCTTTGCCTATACTAAAAAATGCATTACATGCTTGTTTTGCTTCTACATCCTGATAGTAGAAAGTCACATCAGCCATCCTCATCAAACATTAACTATTGAATATCATTCTTGTTTCTATGAAAATTTAAAAAAAATATTCTCGGTTGACGCTGATAGGGTTACAGCAGTTTCTTTAGGATTTTGTTGCTAGTAAAAAGGACTAGGTATAGGTCACTATTACATTTCACTTCCACTAAGACAGAAAACTTAACGTAATAAGATAATACCGTCTTAACTAAAAATTTGCGACACGATACGACCGATATTAACTCTGTAGTATTAATTTAATTTAAAATTAATGTGTTTTAACTTGTAATTTTAAAGTGTCAACTTGACAGGATTTCAAGAATATCAAAATCGAACTTACACAGAATTATTTTTTAATGATATTGCAGATTGGGATATTTAAAGTACTTGATGACATACTTGATTTTAAAGACCTCAAGCCTCATTTTTGTCTACGCTTGTATTGATCCCAGAATTTTTAAATCACTTTTAACATTAAATCATCAAAAGTAGGAAATCAAGCGTTTTTTGCCTATACTATAAACATTTTCAAGAATTCAAAATAAGGATGTTAAATAAATATTAATTTATTTAAATTTTTGAATAGCAGTTTTTCAATGGAGACCTACTATAATTTTTTTTAAAACAAAGTTGAACACACAAATTATGAAAATATTATTTGATTTTGATTAAAACTTTTTCCTACATCACCATTTAGTACTTGATTGTAACAAGTCAAGTCGGGGTGAGTTTTTAGATGGAATTTTTACACCTATTTGCGATTTCACTGATGTTGGTAAGCTGGTAAAAAGTTTAGGCTATAAACATGTATTCGAAAAATTATTGATTAAAACCTCAATATTTAAAAATAAGCTGTTTTCATTAAAAAATGTTCCTTTTTTGATATTAAAAATTTAAATAAATATAAAATTAAACATAAAATATGTTTAAAAATCGCGATGATTTTAAAAAAAAATAAATTTTTGAAAAATAAATTACGATTCAACTTATAATTAATAATTTACTTCAAATTTAACTGTATAATGAACAGGTAAAGAATGATTATTTAATTTTTATTTTAACTGTACAATCTAGCGTGGGATAGATGGCACAAGAAAACACGTGTATCCTCTGATTTTACATGATGGGATAGCGAATAGTATTTACAGATAGAATTTGTAAAATTTACAGCTTCACAACATATTAAAACACAGTTAAAATTTTTAAGTAACACTCTGTATTGCATTATTATATTCATAGACACACATTATTGTAAACTAGGGCTGGGCGATACCTGTTTTTAGGTATCGGGTATCGATACCTGCAAAGTATCAATACTTGCCAAAGTATCGAGGTATCGGAGGTATCAAGGTATCGGGAGTATCGAGGGTATCGAGGTATCGGTAAGTATCGAGGTATCGGAGGTATCGGAAGTATCGTGGTATCGAGGTATCGAAAGTATCGGGAGGCAATAAATAAATATCGCATCAAATAGCTTGTGAATTTGTTTGTTTTCATCAAAATAGCTTGTGTTTCCAACATCCAAAGCACTCTGAATAAGATATTCATTTTTAGCCACTCTTTATCAAGGTATCGAGGTATGGAAGTATCGAGGTATCGGAAGTATCGAGGTATCGGAGGTATTGAGGTATCGGACGTATCGAGGTATCGGAGCTATCGAAGTATCGGAGATATCGAGGTATCGGAAGTATCGATACTTCGATACCTGATTGCAGTCGGTATCAGTGTACGATACCTGAGCAGGTATGGATACCTTCTGTAAGTATCGATACTTTTCCCAGCCCTATTGTAAACCTAGCAAACATGATAATATATTAGTTGTTGATTGATTTGTTTTACCTACATATTATTATTCATTTATATTTGTTATTTTTACGTCTTTTTCTATACTGCTTTGTCTTGTCTTTTAAAATAAGTTTTACATAAGTAATTTATTAAAAGTAAAAGTATATGATTTATTAATTAATATTACAAAAAAATCCGTCTAACTTGACAATTAACAGAATAAAGATAGTTAAAATTATCAACAAAGCAAATTTACTTTTGTAAATAATAATAATAATAGCCACAGTTTTCTCTATTGACAAATCACATCCGCAAATACAAAACACCTTATTCACAAAAATATCTAATTTCCTGAAACGATAAGAAAATTACTTTCAAATATTTCGAAAATGTGATATTAAGAGCAAGATATCTTATTAGTTTTGTTTTTTTTTAGATTGTCTGGAAGAAAACAAAAGGAACGTGTGTATTTCATTTTTTTTAATTATTTGTAAATTGACAGAACGTACAGTTACGTAAAAATTAAAGGTCATCCCTTGAAATCGTCCGAGACCTTAAAAAAACGTGTTGAACTGCAACTAACCCCTAGAAACCAGTCGAGATCTTAACAAAGATGTTGAACTTCAACTACAGCAATTTACAAATAATCAAAAAGTGAAATACCCATGTTCTCAATTTCGTTTTCATCTAGACAGATATTTACGATCCTTCTATTACGCTACACTTATCGAAGCATAAACAAACATGAAACAGTTACCCAAATTCAACACTGTCTGATCCAACAGCGATAAACCTTTCAAACTAGTCAAGTAGTTCGGCTATTACAAAGCTAAAAAAAATGACACACCGAAACGATTTCTTAGCCCACATACACTTGTATGCAGTACTACCGTAATGTTACTGTTTCCGGTACGACCTTGGTACGCCTTCTCTAACTGTAAAAATTATTATTTCATTTCAACGCCTCGTAAAAATGCACAAATCCTTTTTTTCTAATCAAGGACAGACAGTAATTAATTAAAAGGAACGGTATTATAACTGGACTGAGCTAATTATAGATAAAGAAGGGTATTGAGGTATGAGGTGTGCCGCAATGATCTTGACACATGATATAATATCAAGTTACATAATTGTAATGTGTTTGTTATTGTTGCAATGACACAAAACTCTCAGATACAGAACCGGCTCGAGATACAAAAAGAACAAACCCAAAATTTTAAAAGTCGCAAAATCGACATTTTTTACCAATATTAAACTTTTTTATTTTCAAAAAATTAAAAAAAAATGAAATCAATCAAAGATAGCCTTATATACTTTTCTTCAAACCTTTTTTTACGCATTCTTGCCTGAACTGTTTTAACCCATTTTTCTCTACTGTTAATAGAAAAAGTTAAATTTTTAACTTTTCTCTTATATTATTGTTTTGTATGTATCTTTTTTTTTTGTTATTTCTAAGGTTCTTTTCACATATTTTGTTAGCATTACCTTGTGTTCCTGCCTCAAACACTAAGTTTTCTTGATTTTCTTTTATACTACTGTTATTTTGTTTAAATTTCTTCCTTCTTTCTAAAATTCAAAAGCATAAATAAGTACAAAAGAATAGAAAAGATACGAGAACAACATAGTAACAACATCTAAAAAATAACAGAACTGAATATTTTCAATAAATGAAATAAAAAATGTCCCTGTTCAGTGATAAATGGTGACTGTTCTTTTGTGAAGTACAAAAAAATTGTGATGATAGAAAATATTGCAAAACCTTGAAACAAATAAATTTCGAAACTGAACATTATGCTAAAGTATTTTTCTAAAAATTAATAATCACGTGAAAGATTCCAACTTTCACTCACTTGACTTGACTCACATGACTATGATGACCTCTCTTATTGTGCTAAAAGAATAATTAGGAAAGGCTTAAATAGCCATTAGTTAAATAAGGAAATCAGAAAGATGTCTATTGCATGTTGCAAACTCACAAACTTGATCTTGACTTCTTTTTCTAAAACATCACCTTTCACGTTTGTTATTTATTAGTTTATATTGGCAAAAAATTGTTTTACTGGAAATTGCAACAAACAAGAGAGTATTGTTCTAATCTGATCTGTATTTAGACTTATTAGCATAATATGAAAGTAAAAGTCTGCGGGTAATGTTTATAGCGTATGTTGCTTCATTTCTCATAGAGCATCTTTCTCTTATTATTCAATTCGTCAGTACACACTTGTAATTGTTATTATGTAATACAACCGCATCTGAAGTAATCCTGAAGCTATTACTTCCGCCAAACGATGTTAATTTAAATGCAAAATCTATAAATATTTCAGCAGGACCGGCTCTAACAGATTTTGTGCTACAAACGGCATATATTTTTGCTCCTGTTGTCGGCTTTTTTCTGTAAATTTTATCCTTCACTTTTAGACAAAGTGAACAAAGTTATTTACAATAATAAATCTGATTTACCTTTTTTTTATAATTCTATCGATCAGACAGGACGAAGTATTGAAACCGGAATTCGTGAACTGTAATGACAGTAGAAAAGTACAAAAATAGAGATATAACATTTCATCAGATTTTACTTCTCATATTATTTCTTCCGGTCATTCCTTTTCTCATAATAATATTGCTAAAATCTTTCACATCTGCAATAAAAATTATTCTTTAAATTTAAAGCTTTAGAAATTCTTAAATCTGCGCACGAACCCTCTCTACAAACATTAAATAACCAAGTAAATTTTGATTCTAATATTTTATCTTCACTAGTTTAATTTTCATTACTTAATTGAATCTTTGTTTATAATCTTGTCTCTTCACTCTCTTGTTTAGCGTTTATACTTTTTTTAAATCAAATGTCGAATTGATATCAATCCTTTCAAATAAATACAAATTTTTAGGCACTAAAAATTTATCTTTCTGGCTATTTTGCAAATAGCAACTATTTGTTTGTTTTTTTATTGTTCTTCAAATCGATCAACAAATTTTTAATTAAAAATAGCGATTTGTTCTATTTTGATTATATTCAATCAGTGTGCTTGGAACGGCTAATAAAGAAACTGGTCTTGAAAGATTATATTACATTTTATGTTTAAGTTTATTATGTTTATTACTTGTTGCAGTTTTGTAATTATAATTCATTCAACACTTTATATTGGAATATAAGAAAGGTTGTTCAATTTCGGCTTCTTTAGCGACTCAACCGTCTCAAAAGCCTAAACTATTAGAGATAAATATATTGCGTTCCGACTTCATTATACAAAATTCAATTCTCTACAATTTTTTGCTATAATTATTTTTGAATTTAATCATGTGCTCAGCATTTTTAAATAAAACCAGTGCTACACAAATTTTCAATATATTTTTCAATTTTTTTTGAATAAAAAATAAAAAAATTAATCCTCCATGCAACAATATTTTTGAACAAAACCTTCTCGTCTTCTTGTTTTACCACTTTGACCACATTTGTGACGTCACACTGAGCTAAATCCAGGCTTGTAGTACTATCGTAGAGTTTGACTAAGCGCTACACCTCGAATATTCACAAAACATCCATGATTTGGAATATTCGAACATACATTAGTTTGGCTCTAGTGATTCGAAGTCTGAAGCGTTACCAGGATTCCACCAACCTCTTTAAACATTCAGTATTTTCCACATTAACCAGTTTTTGTCATATTTTTTTGTAGCGGCTCTACATGCCATTTTGTCGTTTTTTTTTTTTTTCAAACCTACAGACTGGTCCAATGAAAAGTTTGCACCTAGCGTTACCTTTGTTTGCAAAATTTAATGCAGAAATGCTCGAACAGGTCAATTTTCTTTTAAAGGGGGACACATTTTAAGAATATTTTGCAACCCATATCTTTAACCCCCCTTTAGGGGGTGAGCCACAACCCTAAAATTTTAAATGGGAAGTGGGGCCAAGTGACACATCGTTTTGCATGTAACTTTTAGTTATTAGGTGTCATAGCCACTAAAAACAACTTTTAAATCTATTGTCTATTCAGGATTACAAAAGTAATCTTCAAAAGTAAAATTTAGATACCTTTTTTACTAGTACTAAAAGTACATGGATTACATGGAATACAAGTTCCTTAGGCGTTTTTACATTACCTGTTCAATTTTACTTTTAAAGATTATTTCAGTAATCCTGAATAGACAATACATTTAAACGCTGTTTTTAGTGACTATGACACCTAATAACTTAAAGTTACATGCCTTTTTCACTAATATCAAAACTACGTTTTTACATTATCTTTTCAAGTAAAACACAACAAATAGGGTACCGTTATAAAAATAATTTTATGCTCTTTAAAATGAGGTGTCACTCGACCCCACTTCCTATTTAAAATTTTAGTGTTGTGGTTCACCCCCGTTAGGGGGTTAAAGATATGAGTTGCAAAATATTCTTAAAATGTGTCCCCCTTCAGAAGAAAATCGACCTGTCGGAGCATTTCTGCATTAAATTACACAAACAAAGGTAAGGCTAGGTGCAAACTTTTCATTGGACCAGTCTGTATATGTTCCTTTCCTGTTATCATTAGATTCTGTTCGTTTTATAAAGTAACATTACTGTTTTCTTTTTTTTTTTTGCTTCTAACCTTCCTAAACTATTCCATGTCGACTTCATCCTTACCATAATCCTGTGTAATTTAAAATAATAAGAAAGATATTGTAATACTCTATTGTCGGAGTTCCTGGTAGTCTGACACATCGATCTCGATCACTCGAAATTATACTAAAAGGTGGTCTGAAAAATGAGACGAGAGCGATAACCGAGTAGTTAAATTTCAGAGTTGACTCAAGTTCAGTATAGAAGCAGAGCGGCGTTTTTGAGTTATTGTTGTGTTATCTTGAAAACAATTCATTGTTAAACAAATTTCTCGTTAAAAATCTCTTTAAACTGCAAGTAATCAATACTTAACACTTTTTAATAAAAATAAATAAATAATTCTTAAAATGTCCTCCTACATTTGTTGCTTGACATTTATTGCAAATTTGGGTGTTGGTCATAATTATAATAAACCTAATTTTATGAATTATGTGACACATATACAATTTTATTACAATTTTAAAGTTTTACAAAGGTCAAAAGTTTTGTATTTATTTTTGTCAAGTTCAGTTACCTATAACGTTACTACTATCCTATTAATAATTTATCAGAAATACGCTCCGCCCATTGTCTACTTTCAGCTACTATTTAAGGTCGACCACTATTGTTAAATTTTTATTCTGATTTGTTCAAATATTTTCATTGAGAAAATAACTAGCTTTACTACACAACGTTTATTAGAAAAGCAATTATTTCACTATAAAAAAATGATATTAAAATGAGAAATTATGACGAAACTGTTTATAATAAAGAGGCAGAAAATTAGTTCACATCTTGTTTAGTTTAATTTGAAAAGCATATAATTTTTGATTACGTTTATTTGGGACATTTAAGTACTTATTATCTCACTTTCTTAATAATAACGTCATTTGGAAGATAATATAATTTGTCATAAATGCCTTGAAGCGACTCCTATTTAAACATTTCAATTAGCAATTATTACATGATTGATTTTTTTGGCAAACAAGATAAATTAGAATACTCAAAAATCTTAATTATATAATTAATTTTTTGAAGTTTTTGCCCACTTGTATGCAAACACTTAATGGTCCAGTAGTCCCACCTGTCGTAATTACTATGACAAAATTTAATACGTTTTGTTATTTAACATCCATTAACAAATTGGGTGTACATTTCATCATTTTTCTAAATCAGGCCAAAAACTATAACGTAGGCGGTTAGAAATAAATTTAAAAGAAATTAATCTTAATTTGCCACATAAATCTAGTTTCTTCATATTGTTTTTTAAATCTGCTTTCATAGTCTACTGGGTGGTCAATTGAGCGTTTCTGAAGCGGTTTAGCTAGACTATGATTTAATTTCAGATGATTGAAAAAGAAAAGTATTTCTTAAAGTATGGGTTAATAACAGTAATAAGAATTGTTGTGTAATAATGATACACTTTTATCGACTTCATTTGCTTTGGGTTATATAAGAAAGCGATTCGAATTTTAATGCGGATTTGTAGGGAAATTAGAATAGTTTTTTACCAAAAAAAATATTACTGAATCTAATTATTTTTAAAACACATTAAAGTTCGCCAAATATTTATGTAAGTTTTTGAAACACAAATATTTTAATAGTGAAAAAATAAAATTTATTATCATACTGTTGTAGTCTTGCATTTCTTATTTCACTTGCTGGATCCTCAGATAAGCCGAATTTAATTTTAAATTAAAATAGAATAAGTTATTGTTTACTCAAACATTTCCTATTAATATACGGTAATATAATACATATAATATAACGTACTGATTGGGTTGGCAGCATTGAAATATCACTTAAAATTGGTTATTCTGTCTAAATTTCAAATTCAAATTCGACATTTCAAAAATTTTAACAAACTTAGCCCCAAAGTAGTTGTAGATTTTATTATGTTTAAAAAACTCTGCATGCGAGTTCTAATAAATACAAATAATGTTGCAAAAACAAAACCTGATCGACTTTTCACTCCTACTGAAAATTTTGTCAAAGACATTTGCATTCGAATAGAGCTAAACTTGCAAAAATATGTAAAAAAAAGAGATTGTAAACAAGTTTTACTTCCGAAGTAAAACCGAATACACTAATTATTGTACCCCCAAACGACGAGTTAAGTTATAGATTAAAAATAACAAAACACAGTTTAAACATTACCTTTCAATTTAGTTTCTGTTATTCTATTTGCTTTACCTCCCATTGTATTATTGTTGTTGAAAATGGATTAATTAAATAATTTCCTTTGCATTTTTTTTTACAGATGTAAAACGTAATCTATTTATTGGTAATGTTAACAAAGCGACAACTTGCAAAAAAAATTCTAGTAACTTCATTGCCAACTCATTCAGTATTTGTTGATCACGCTGTATTTTTTTAAATCAAATGTCAAATTAATGTCAATTCTTCTTTAAAAACACAGTTTTATGGGTTGATTTCAAGTTGAGATAATACCGGTAGTATCTTCGTTTTTATGGAAAAATAAACAAATTCGAGGCTGTGATTCGCTGTGTCAGGAAAAAGTATTAAAATTTGCGATACTACCGGTATTATCTCAACTTGAAATTAGCCCATTAGACAGTTAAAATTTATCTTTTTTTGTGAATTTTCCAAAAAGCAATCATTTGTTTATTCATTTTTCTTAAGGAAGATCAAATCTCAAATTCAAATCGATCAACAAGTTTTTTACGGAAAACTTGTCCTTTTTACATTATTATTCAGGTAATGACGATAAGACATAGTTTTCGAAAGCGCTCTGTCACTGCTATATAAGAATTTTGTTTGTTTAAATTTGTGAGTATGGTTTGGATTTTAATTTCTTCATTTCGTTATTTGTTTATATTGTGTTACGAAACCACAATTAATTTCAGAAACCGCCAATTTATCAAAATTCAAAAATAATTCCTTGCCTAATCGGTTAGTCTATTTATTCTGGTACATTATCTATTTTTACTTGTAGCTATTTACGTTTTATCAGTAATTAATCAGTTAATCACTAATAATAAGCAGCTTACTTAACAGCCAGTGAGTCAGCATCTCTAGTTTCCTAAGTAAATACGGGTATAAAACAATTTTTTTTTCTGTTTAATCTCTAATAGTTATTACATGTATCCGTCTAAATAAATTGCGTTAATTGCTCATAAGAACACTTTTTTTTATTTTTTTTATATAGAGCTAATGCAATATAACACAATAGTAAAATTAAAGATTCTCTGGTTTTAGTAGCATTTTAAAATTAAAGAGAGTGAAATTTCACAATATTAAAAATTCTATTGCCTACTTGTAGTATTTGATTGTGAAAATGTAAATTTATTAATCAGCAAAAGTAATTCCTGTTATTTTAATCATATATTAAAATAGCTATTCTGTCTTTTAGAATAATCACCAAAAAAACGCTCTATTTTACTATGTCGACCTGTTGCTCACTTATATAGAGCTAAGGTCTGACTTGCGACTATTTCCCTAAGTATTCGTTCCACTCCCAGACTTAATAGACTTCAAATTCACAAAAACAATACTCCAATAAGACCAATGGCTTCTTATACCAACTCACCTTGCTATAAATTAGCAAAGTGCTTAAATCAAGTTATTAGAATTTCCATTAACTTTAACAATAAATTCTCTGTAAAAAATTCTTTAGCTATTACTAAAAAATAATACATTGACTTTCCTTGCTTATTTCTACGTCACTAACTATTTCCTTCTATTCCTGGCAATAAAGCTCTTTCTATTCAAAAAGTATGGCTTATCATAAAACAAATAGCTGTAAATAATCACTTTTCATGATAACACAGAAATAGACTTTTCCATAAATTCGGAAATAAATACTCTCTAAGCCTCAACATATTTATTAAATATTTCTTCTCGTACATCTCCTCTTTTAAAACCTCTCTACTCTTCTACCCTCTTATTGCCAAAATTTCTCTTGCTATTTCTCATATTTTAAATAACCTAAAGATGGTCTTTCAAGTTGTCTCGTACGAAATAAAAATCAAATTCCTGCATTACAATATTCAGGCGTTTAAAAGTTATCTTGTAATAACTGCAACGCAGTTTATAGAACGAAGAAAAAATATGTAAGGACAATAGAAAAGTACAAAAATACAAATATAGTCAACATTTCATCTAATTTTTCTTCCGGTTATTCCTTTTCTGATAATTCTAGAATCCTTGACTCTGCAATGAAGGTTATTCTTTAAATCTTTTAGAAGCTTTTGGCATTTTAAATCGGCTCACAACCCTTCTCTACAAGCTTTAATCGACCAATTAAATAGGTATTCTTGTTCGATCTATGCCATATGTATAATAAGTTTGAAAAGTTTTATAACTTAATTATTAAAATAAATAATAATAAGAATAATATAGCTTTCTGTGCGATTTATACGTAAACAAATACAATTCTTGTCACATTTTTCATTTTTTCCACTTTTCTACCGGTAAAACCTCTAAGTGAATTCGCGTTATTAGCACCTGTTGTCCATCTAAACTAACCCAAAACGAAGAGAAAATTCACTTAATAAATGTTAATCATCAAGTCCTCGTGACCTTCCCGTTAACCTGTCTAGAAGATGACCAAAACCGTTCGATGAGAAAGTCTGAAATTCCATCGTTTTGTTTCGTAAGAAACTGTACTATGTGTACTACCGGAGATTAACTAACATTTCCGGGTCCCGTGATAATCCGGGCGCTATCTCTTCGTGCAGCTGACCGACCTGCAGTGAAACCTGAATAACATCTGCTTTGTACCTTCACTTTCTTAACAAAAATGGATAACCCTATATTGCATTGTTACCAACAATTAACCGACAAATTAATCAAACAGGAAAATGCTTTCAACCGATTTTAAGGCAAGTTTTACATTATTTGTTGCAAAAATGTTTACTTGACGTGATACTGATTTCTTATTTTAATTGATGTGATTTAATATGACATGGCGTGGTCAAACTTTTTATCATTTCTAATTGATCAGTTTTCCAACTTTCTTTAATTACTAAATTATTAATAAAGGAAATCTACGCCCAGACATGATTACCTATTACGAAATAAAACTGCTGTGGAAAATTTAAAACAAACTATATCTAATTTTCTAAGAAACAAACAAAAGTTTATAGGTACAATCTCTGTCAACAACTAAATGTTTTTTATTAATATACTTTTATCCAAAATCGTAAGTAAATAAGCGATTACTATGATAATATTTAAAACAAAGAGTGTTGTTCATTACTCACGCAGTGAGAGAAGATGTATAAAAAGTCACGGAATAATTAAATCACTCGCAAAGTTTTTATATAATTTAAATTAATACTAACCTTGACATTTATTGTAAAATACGAGAGTGGTTTAACGGAAGAGTGACTTTTTGACTATTGGTAGCACTTTTGCTACCACTTTTTTTATTTTTGTTGTTTTATAAGACTGTTTTCAAAATTCCGTACGAATGTGTCAAATAGTCCGCGTTTTACATTTTTTTAAAGTGTTTCCGTTGTTGAATATATAAAACAAAAGAAAAAAATTGGAATGCTAAGTAAACATTATTTTTTACGTAGAAAAACCATTGAAAAAACTGAGAAAAAGTTGTGCAAAGATTATGATAAATCTGTTCCGTCTCATGATATAATTTGTAGATGGTTTCCTCATCTCAAAATTAGTCATATAAGCACAGAAGATGCTGAGCGCGCGGAGCTTCACTTACTGTAACTTCTCCCTAAATAATTAATAAAATCCTTGTTCTTGGAAATAACAATCCACGATTAAAGGTATGTACGTAAAATAGCTAACATCTCAACTAAATATTTTGAAAATTATTGAAATTAGCCACTTCGCTCTCTGGAAGTTGTAGCCAAACAGATCATTGCATATCATACTTGCACAATTTCCTTTTTTGCGAATGATTTTACTCAATACGTTTTTTTTACGCTCAACTACAGCGGGCACTACCAGAGTATGCTGCACTGATTAGGGGCAATACCCGAACCCCGTTTATCTGATTGGAATGCCATTTATTTAAACATTCTCTAGTTAAATTAGAAAAGACGTGACTTTCGATGATGCCCACTTAATCGATATTTGTGTCAACAAGCCACACCATTGAATAATCCTTAAGCAACAACTATTATTATCGCAGCGATCTCACTTAATCCGTAAAGAAAACAGTAATAAGAGCTGCAGCAGTTTCTGCAAACTGCCTCGAGCTCAATATCTGTATTGGTATGCCGCAGGATTACACAATACACTTACACGTATGCCAGAAAAGGGGGCAATGCCGTAGACACTCCCTTTACTTTTCGACTTGTCACACGAAAACACAATTTTCTAAATGTATTTATCATTTTTTGAAAAGTTAGGTAATTATGAGATTTGATGTTTTTATTTCTTTGGAAGAATTAATGTCGAAGTAATAAATATATGGATTATATCCTGAAAATTATGAATTATGAGTATTTCTTGTCCTAAATATTTATACAAAGAAGAAAAATATTAATTAATTGTAATAAAAGCAAATCCAAGTTGGATTTAGTTTTGTTGGTATGGTCAAGGATTTACCAAGTTTGGGCATAATTATGATAATAAATCAATCAAAAGCAAGTAAGTATTTCAGTTATTTATCATTTTATTTATTTATAATAGCAAATAAGAAACAAAAATAAAACCTCAAAGAGAAAACAATAATTATATGTATACAAGATAACCAATAAGATTAGAAAAAAATAGATAAACTGAAAAATTATAAATAAAAACAAAAAAATATATTTTTTCAGCAATCGACAGTAAACACAACATTTAAGTAACGATTTAAGCGCACTAAACTGTCACATTTATTAATTAGGCAATATGTCAGCATTTTTATTAGCTAAACAGTAAAACAGACAGTGCATAGCCGTTACAAAATTTTCACGTTAAATGTCAAACAGCAAATTTTTAGAAAATATATGTTCAATACGGCAATAAAGCAGACTTTGTGCCTTGCCTTTAAACTGCCAATAATCGCACTGGTAATAATTTACTAATTTTAGAAACCAGAAGCTGAAGACGATGTTTTTTTTTTAAATTAATAACTACAAAGATACCTTCTTTTCCCAGAAGCCGGAAGTAATTAATTTTAAAATACAGAGATGTAATTTTACTAATTTCAGAAGCCGAGAAAATGTAAAGCAACAGGTTACAATGCTTTCCTAAATTTAGAAACCGAAAGCAACATTTTACTAATTTTAAAATTTTAAACTCTTAAATCAATAACAAAAAACGTAAAAATTTTTATAATTATTTTACTAATTTTAATAAATAATTATTTGAATAAAGCTAAAACTTAGTTCTCTACCATCAAAGTCTTATAATTTATTTTATGTACTTTGTTTTTTAATTATTGTTCTTTTTTCTTCCATACCATTAAATACAGGGTGAGTATTTGACTGAAATAAATTCTATAACTCGACTCCCGTTAGTTAGATCAAAAAAAATAAAAAATGTTTTCCACTGTTTTTAATTTGCCACATTATTTTTAGGTTTTCATAAATTTTCCTCCCTATTTGTAAAAGAATATATGACAAATTAAAAACAGTAGAAGCTTTTTTGAATTTTTTTGATCCAACTAATAAGAGTTGAGTTATACACTTTAGTTCAGTAAAAATACTAACCCTATATAATAATTTTGATATACAAAACCAAAATGTTACCAATTTCTTAAAGCGGAGAAGAGATTTTATTAGTTGTAAAATATATCAAAGCAACATTTTACTAATTTGGGACGCCAAACTCGTCTTTTTGCTAATTTTAATAGCCGGATACGATATTAATTACTTTTTTAAACTAATAAATATACAAAGTAATTTTTTTTTTCTAATTTTAGAAGCCGAAAGCAATATTGTACTAATTATGAAAGCCAGCAGATAAATTTTTCTAATAGTAAAACCTGAAGGTAAAACAGAAGTTTTTATTTTTTTAAATTAAGAATAATATACAAAGAAGACATTTTTGTGTACTGATTGGTACGCTCTGTAAACCGTTAATAAACTATTACTATTATTATTTCAATTTAGAGGACCGGAGGCGACATTTTACTAATTTTGAAACATATCATTTTACTTATTTGTAAAAACAGAGGTACCTAATACTTCAAGTCATTTTTTTTTTAACATATTATACTTTTATAACAGCAACAAGTGTACGGACTTACAATATGTTTATGAATTAGATACACTTTAAAGAATTTGAAATAAATAATGTACCTATTATAATTATTTTAATAATTAAACAAATGAAAAAATATTTTTTATAGTTCCTAGCATTTGCCGCTGGTACCGCTTTATCGCCGTACAAATTTAACAACTAACTCACATTGAGTGTGAGAAAAATAGTTATTTGACAGCTTTAATAAGTATTAATAAAGTCTTAGTAATATAACTGTAAAATGTGATTGTAAATAATATTCTTGGTCTTTGGGTTGCCGCTGATTAAAAAAAGGAAGGGACAGAGTGGGAACCACAGCGTCGTTTAAACGACCCTTAAAGTTTGTTTTTTATTATTAAAATCAGCTAATAGTCTACACTGACTCGACAACATTGTGTTTGCAGTTGATCGTTGGGTGCCCTGAATCATCATGAAATCGTATTTAACTGGTTTTCAAAATTAAAACCGCCAATTTAAAAATATACTAGCAGTTGTCAAAAAAAAAGATTCATACATAATCTCAGAAACATTTAAATAAAGCAAGTTTAGGTTTTTAGCATCATTTCATCCAGAACTAGATACTACCAGTTAAAATATGTAAAGTTACTTTAATAACATCCTGTATGTACATCTCACCAGCAATGTGAGTAATGAGATATTCCACAAAATGTCTATAGTAATCTCCAAAATGCCCAAAATTACAACAAAATATGGTAAATAAATAATATTATGAGTAACAAAATATATATATATTTTTTAAAATTTTGTGAAATTATAATAAATTTTAGATTATACTAATATAATGTGGCCATCATAATAATGCAATTTCATGGTCAAATATCGTTTCTTTTTTGTGAATCATGTCACAGAAGAGCGTGAAAGTATCGCAATAAACTTTACGATGTCTGTGCACGAATTTCGGCAACTTATATACTGTTATCTTTTAAATTATTTTTACGATTAAAGTCAACTCTCTCACCATTCGAAATGCACATTTTACGACGAGAAAATCTCGTTTTCAGTATTATTCCAAAGAAAAATCTCCACACGTGTATTTAAACTTCATAATTAACGAGTAATTGACGTAGTGATTACGTGTTAGTTGTGAAATTTGATTTCAAAACATTTTTGGTAAATGAGAAGAGTCTCATCTAGGTTTCTAGATCACAAAGATTCTGCCAGATTTTATGTAACTGTGTGTAGACAAGTGTGTGAGATTGTTTATTATTCTTTAGAGATTTTTATCGAATTTGTAATTTGTTGTGTTGTTATTTTAATATGATAATAAATGTCTAGCCGGAACTGATGCAATCTCTTTCATTTCAAATCAGATTTATATTCAACTAACACAACAATATCAGAAAAGACTGATAAATAAAATTGTCTATACTAGACAGGATGTTATTCATTTCGAGTTGAAAATCTGTTATTAATAGTTTCATAATTTATACGCCTTAAATCTGCACAATATTTGACATTGACTGTTTGAGAAAGTAGATCTAGATTATAGTGGCTGAAACACGACTCAATCAACTTAATCATAGATCAGGTACGAATAATCGATTATTAAAGAGGCAGTGGCGCAATGCTGAGTATTTTAGAGTTAATTGACAGTGGGAGCGATAAGAAATTGAGGTGTCAAGGTGGCAAGGCCATTAACGAGGGGCTTTTTAGTGAAAGATGACTTGGAGAAACGTTGCACATTTAAAAAATTAATTAATACCAAATTAAATTTTGATAAATTCTCCATAAAAAAACAAAAGTTCGTCGCTTAATTTACCGTGGAAATCTCTTATTTTTCCACTTTTCCAACAAATTACTCACACAAAACTGGTATTTATTAGCAATATCTTGTTTGCCACCATAACTGTCTAAAACTAAGATAAAATGACAATAAGTTGTCAATACTTATTTAGATATGATATTTTGAAAAATATATTTTTGTTGCTAAATTCATCGAAAAAATCTTCGACACAATATTCTCATTTTTAGTCTTTTCATACAAAATGGTCATAAAAACTAATTTGAAAATTCTAGGTCTACTTGTTTTCAATAAACAAAACTGGCATTTAATACCAACTTCTTCTTTTCTATAACAAATATCTGAAATTAAAACAAAATAACAACAGTGTGTTAAGAAACCATTCCAGTTCCATATTCTGCTCAAAAATTTAAGCTCGTCGCTTGATCAACCGTTAAAATCTCTAACGGGAATCCGTTTCTAAAAAGTTCCATAAAGAGCATTAAATCGTAAGGGGTGGGTTTTTAGGTAGCCCAGAATGTTAGGAAAAGGATCGAACCGCCAGAGTCTCACCTTAGTCCTTTAGTGTAAAACTAGACAATGAGCGAGAAAGAAGTACATGTATCTGTGGAGCAGCGGATTATCATCAAGTTTTTGGCCAAAGAGAGCCTCAATCCGACGGAAATCTTGCGTAGATTACAGGGACAGCACTCTGTCAAGAACTCGTGTCCTTGCTTGGCACAAAGAATTCTCTAAAGGACGGGAAAAATTAGAGAATCTCAGCCATCATCGTCGCCCGAGCACGAGTATCATGGACGAAAACTTCGAGGCAGTCCGGAAGCTCTTGGACAAAGACATAAGAACAACGCTGAGATTTATTGTAGATGAACTTTAATTGAGCTATGGTAGCGTGCAAAAAAATAGTGGAAAGGAAAGAAAAATTGGTGAGAAACGTCATTCTCTTCCACGAGAATGCCCGACCGCATGCAGCGAACCCAACGTGGCAAAAATTAGACCAAATGGGCTGGGAAACGATGGATCAACTCCCTTACAGTCCCGACTTATCGCCTTGTGATTTTCATTTGTATGGGCCGCTGAAAGAGGCCAGCATTTCGGAGACGATGCTGCGGTGGAAGCCTCCGTCCTCCAATAGCTTAAAGAGTGCCCGAAGAAAGAACCTCCCAATCAGCTGGCAAAAGTGGCAAAAATGCATTTCATGCGAGGGAGATTATGCAGAAAAATAATCTTCAACTGTAAATATTGTTAAATAAACTGTTAATTTAAAAAAAATCATTCCCGTTTATATTTGATACACCCTCGTATCTAATATTACCGTTTTTAAATTTTTCTTACAAAGTAGACGTATAAAACTTATATTTGTTAATAATTTCTTGTTTTCTACAACAAATTGAGCCATATAAAATAACAATAATAAAAATTAAAAAACCATTCCAATACTTATATTCTGCTAAAAATGTTGGTCCATCGCTTGAATCACCGTTAAAGTCTCCCACAAGACATTTCTATTTTTCGGCTTTTCAAACAAAATAACCATACAAAAGTAATATTTATTTGTTGTTTTCTGCCACAAATGTCTGAAATTAAAATAAAGTAGCAATATTCCAATATTTACTGTGCTGAAAAGTGCAAGTTCGCCGCTTAAATCACTGTTAAATTCTCCCGGAAAGTATTCCCATGTTTCGACTTATCAAATAAAAAAAGTGTTTGGCTTTTTACAAGAAATGCTTAAAACTAATAACAAAATGAAGACAATGTGTTAAAAAACCATTTCCATACTTATTCTGCTAAAAATTTAGGTTCGCCGCTTGACTTACAGTTAAAGTCTCCCACAAAATATTTCTGTTTCTCATCTTGTTAAATAAAAAAAGTTTTTTAACACAAATATCTAAAATTAAGACAAAATAAAAACAATGTAAAACTATTTCAACACTTATTCTGCTGAAACATAAAAGATCGCCTCTTAATTCACCGTTAAAATCTCTGATACGAGGGTGTATCAAATATAAACGGGAATGTTTTTTTTTTTAAATTAACAGTTTGTTTACAAATATTTACAGTTCCAGATTATTTTCCTACATAATCTCCCTCGCATGAAATGCATTATAGCCAGCTGATTGAGAGTTTTTTTATTTCGTTTTCCAAGAATTTCTTCGGGCACTCTCTAAGCTATTGGAGCACGGAGGCCTCCACCGCAGCGGGTCTCCGAAATGCTGGCCTCTTTCAGTGGCCCATACAGATGAAAATCACAAGGCAATAAGTCGAGACCGTAAGGGAGTTTATCCATCGTTTCCCAGCCCATTTGGTCTAATTTTTGCCACGTTGGGTTCGCTGCATGCGGTCGGGCATTCTCGTGGACGAGAATGACGTTTCTCACCGATTTTCTTTTTATTTTCTACTATTTTTTGCACGCTACCATAGCTCAATTATAGTTCATCTGCAATAAATCTCAGCGTTGTTCTTATGTCTTGGTCCAAGAGCTTCCAAACTGCCTCGAAATTTTCGTCCGTGGCACTCGTGCTCTGGCGACGATCATGGCTGAGATTCTCTAATTTTTCAAGTATTTTAGAGAATTCTTTGTGCCAAGCAAAAACACGAGTTCTTGGCAGGGTCCTGTCCCTGTAATCTACGCAAGATTTCCGTCGGATTAAAGCCCTCATTGGCCAAGAACTTGATGATAATCCGCTGCTCCACGAATACATATACTTCTTTCGCTCATTGTCTAGTTTTACACTAAAGGGCCGAACTGGCGGCTCTAATTATCTCCCTAAAATCCTGGGACACCTAAAAACCAACCCCTTACGATTCAATGCTCCTTATGAAACTTTTTAGAAAAGGATTCCCTTTTATATTTAATATACCCTCCTATATCTGAAATATTCCTGTTTCGGCTTGTCGAACAAAAGTAGTATTTTGTTTTTTAAAACAAATGTCTGAAAATAAGATAAAATAACAACAACCTATGCTGCTAAAAATATGAGTTAGCCGCTGGATTCTTCGTTAAAGTTTCTGACAAAATACTCTTACTTTTCAACTTTTCTAACAAAATAATTGTACGAAACTGGTATTTATCAACTTTATTTATTTTCTATATCAAATGTCTAAAATTAAGACAAAATATTAATAATAATATCTTAAGAAACCATTCAAATAATTATTTTGGTGAAAAATATAATAAATTGTCCGCTTAACTTACCGTTAATAAAGTATCCGGCAAAATATTCTTGTATTTCGGCTCATCAAACAAAAATAGTGTTTTATTTTTCACAACAAATGTTTGAAATTAAAATAAAATAACAACAATGTGTTAAAATAAATAACTGAATACTTAATCTGCTGAAAAGCGACTAAGTGCGCCGTTTGGCTTATTTCTCACAAAATATTTCTATTGTTGTCTTTGTTTTGTTTGTGTTTTGTTTTTTACAACAAATAACAAATGTCTAAAATTAAGATAAAATAAGAAAAACGTGCTAAAAAACCTTTCCCAAACTATATCCGGCTGAAAACTAAAAATTCATGGCTTGAACAATCGTTAAAGTCTCCGTCAAAATATTAAAATTTTTCAACTGCTTATTTATTATAACTATTTCTTTGTTTTCTACTACAAATAGCACAAATGTCTGAAAGTCCAACAGAATATTACCAATATGTCAAAAAGCCATTCCAATACTTATTTTGCTGAAAAAGTATTGTAGCTTGTTGCTTAATTGACTGTTAAAATCTCCCACAAAACATTTCTATTTTTCAACGTACAAAAGTAGTATTTATTAATAATTTCTTGTTTCCTACTACAAATACCTGAAACTAACAATAATATGTTAAAAAATGCAGAAGTAAAATTCTATAACAAAATGTCAAGATGATCAATCAAATCTAATTAAGGTTGATTCTCACGGACTCAGACACACCTTATAAATATTATTATTGCTGTTTTTTATCATAGACATATTTCTATTGCGAAGACAGGTACTTAAACACTTACAGGAAATCTTTCACAACTAACACTTTTAATTATCTCAAAGCAAATTTTTGTTGCCAAAAATTCACACGAATTTCACGTGTTTTGCAAGAGTGGCAGGTATCTCAATCAGGATGTGTTATTAAGAAACACGAGCTGTTAAAGTTTACTTATTTCTATATCGTTTTAATTAAGTGAAATTACAAATTTATTTCCAATAATTACATATTACTACAAATTTTTTATCAGTGAGAAAATTTGTAATGACCCATATTATCGCGTGTTCGTAATTAATTCATAAAATATGTTGCTAAATTGTATCAAATTTATATCGTAAAATTAGACAAAAATTGTTCCTAGATTTCATTTCAATCATTCAATCATTTCAAAGATACCTAAGAAGCGTTTTCATGTTAAAAAATTGTTAAGAATAATCCTATATATAGTTAAATTTTAATTTCCTTAAACCGCTTTTTCTTTTTTCTTTTATTATAAATAACATTTTCGCTTTTATCTTTACCTATTTTTTCCAGTTTTATTGCCTTTTTTCAGTCTTCTTCCTTTTCCTTTCTTTTTATTGCTTTGTCACTTTTGTCACAAACTTTTATGTCCAAGTTCGTTTCTATTTGTGTTTTTACAAATAAGTCTTTTGGAATATAGTATTCTCTGCTCCTTAGACTATAAAATTAGATTTTTATTCTCAATAGTTTTTTTAAAAAAAATTTTTTAGAAAAAAATATTTTCAAAGGCTCTCGGAAATAAAAGCAGCATTAAAAAACTGTTATTCTTTTAAGACTCTTAACAACGTTAAGAACAATATGAAAATAAAAAAAAATTATGTTACCATTGAAAATAACGAAGTTAGTGGTTGTTTCCGGTATAACAGGTAATATATTTTTTTTTAAAACATTAAATCTCGTTGACCTCAACGACTGCAAAACCATCAGATGTGAATGCAAAAGATTTGTATTTTTCACGCTCTGTCTAGCATAATGTGCAACATAATCATGTCATATTTCAAGTTAAACAAATAAAATAAGATTTTTGAGTTTTTATTACTTTTAATAGATTTAAATATCTAGCGGAAATAATTTCTCTTCTCAAATATCACGATAAAAAAATTAAGCTTCCCTTTAGTCGCCAAATTTCCTCTAATTGAAGAAAGCAAATTCGTGTTTGCTCATTTTTGAAGATAATAGGAAGAACACTCGATTTCTAAAACAAATACATAACATAATATATTACCATTATGACGGTTTGTTTCCATCAATATTTAACTTTCTAAATTTTGTTTCTCTCTCTTTTTTTCGTAACGACCTTGAAGCTTTCGGCATTGCCGAAAGCATTATTGTCAAGTTTACTGAATAAAAGTGAACGTGAATGACGTCCGGAGTAATCCAGAGGTGTAGAAAAATGCATTGTTTGCTAATTTCATTTTTTAAGAAGAGTTAAGCTCTTTTGCAAGAGTTAAGTAATATGTGTTTGTGATACTAGTTTAATGGTAATCAAAATGTTAAAGTGATATAGACCTTGAAGATCAATTAAAATATGTGTTAATATGCCGCTTAAGAAATTTTACTTGAGGGTTTTCGGACTACCGAAACTAGATTCCATTAAAATAATTGCTTTTTTTTAGTTACAAAAAAAATACTGAGTGATTCAGTGTCAGTAGCATAATTAGTCAGATTTTTTTAATACCAGGTGTAATAAAAAAGTAGACAACATGACATTCTTTAAACTCAAATAAAGAAATTTAAGACAACTTACTTACGACGATTAATTAAAAAAAAAACAAGATTTCTCACTGTATAGCGAAGCTAAACAATTATTACTTTAATAACAAAGTGGTTATTAACCTTTAATTCTTACAACATTTTACAAAAAAAGTTGTTGAAATTGCAATAAAAGAAAGAACAAAAAACTATGATCAGAAAGAAAACAATATAACAAGAAAGATTCTTAAAGAAAAAGGAGAAAATAAAAAACTGCGATGAAAGAAAAAGAAAAATAACAGTTTTTCTTTGCTTCTAAAAAGATGTGAAAAACAAAAATCGTAGATAATATCTTTAAGAAACTCAATGGTTTGCAAAATGCTTTAAAAAGCGCCATTTCAGAAGAAAAGAATAAATTAGAAAAGAGCTTCTAAGTTAAAGAAGATCTAGAAAGTACTCGAATCAAAACAAAAAAAAATGAAAAACTACGTTTATAAAAAAATAGTGCATAGGAAAAAAACTTGAAAAAGCGTAAAAATCTGCGACTACAAAAAAAACTAAAGCAGCGTCTAAAAAAAGGTAAAAAACGCTACTTTTATAAAATGTTTTTGAGAAATTCAATAGTTTACAAAATTTTGAAAAAAGCCAGTTAAGAAACGAAGAAAAAATTTGAAAAAAAGCTTATAGAAGTTAAAGAAAAACAAGCAAGTTCGTAAACTTGAGCAAAGTACAAAAAACGAATCGTCAAAACAAATAAAAGTGACTTTAAAAAAACCTGAAAGCGACGTTAGAAAAGAACAAAGACAAAAAACTACGTTTAGAAGAAATACAGTATATAAAAAAATTCATGAAAAAAAGATAATAAATTAGATGTTATTATTTTATTAATACATAAGAAGAATATAAAAAACTACGACTAGGAGAAAAAAGAAAATATATAAACTGACTTTTAAAAAGATGTGAAAAACGCATTTTAGGGAATGTATTTAGGAGATTCAATAGTTTGCAAAATACTTTGAAAAAAGCCATTTTAGAAATATTAAAGAAATTTAAAAAGAAGCATCTAAAAGTTAAAAAAAAAATCTGGAAAGTAATCGAAATAGGCAAATTGCAAAGAACGAATTAGCGCCAAACCCGTAAAACTTTAAAGAAACTTAAAAATCGGCAATAAAAGAAAGCACAAAAAATTACGTTTACAAAAAAACAGTGTATAAAAATATTCTTGAAAAAAGAAAATAAAAAGTACATATAGAAGAAAGAAATTTAAAAAAGCTTTTAAAAATATGTGAAAAACAATTTTAAAAAATATTTTCAAAAAATTTGACAGTTTGCAAAAGAAGTTAAAGAAGATTTCAAAAGTACTCGAAGTACAGCGCTTTAAGAAGATCGAATCAGCGTTAAAACGTGTAGAAAATAAAACAACAGAACGTTCTGGAAAATCAAGAAAACATTTTAGACGAACAGAAAATTGTGCCTTTCGAAACTAAAAACAAGCAAACGAAAATTCTACTAAAACAAAACAACCAAGTAAAAAATTTACGTTTAAAAAAAAACTAAGTATAAGAAAAATTCTGGAGTGCCCTCAAAAATGTTTTCAACTCACGTAAAAATTTGCTTATAAAATACAGATAATTGGTATTTTTTATTCATGGCCCAGCTTCAAAAAAATGTGGTACACACGTCACTATTTAGTCACGTGACTTAAGATTATATTGCAGGTTCGTAGAAAAATTTGAAAAACGACAACTAAAAGAGCAAATATTAAAATATTTTAAAAAAAACGTCAGTTTGCAAAATCCTTTAAAAAGAGACATTTTAAAAGTAAAAAAGGCTTTTGGAAATTAACGGTAAAAAAGAAGACTGAGACGTTTGTCCGACAAACTAAATACCAGTGTTATTAAGTTGATAAAATTGATACAGAAAGTAGAATAAAAAATGACGATAAATGGAAAAACCAAAATTCCAAGTAAAAGCTACAGAAACAATAAAAAAAATAGAAAACTATTAATAAGAGATACCTCAAGCAAAAGACCGCAAATGTAAAAACAAGACAAAAAAGATGAAGTCGACATAATAACAAACGAGCGGATAAAAAACAAAAGAATAAAGAAAGATAAAAAAGTAGGTATTTAACATGGAGGGTTAAAGTGTGTAGAAAAAAAGCTAAGTTAAATATACATAAATCAGAAAAATAAAGCTAGACTAAAATATAAGCTGCAGAGAAAACAGACAAAAAGATTGAAATGGCTAGTTACAAAACCTAAATACCTTGATGATTAATATAAACAAAAAAAAAGTTATGAACAAAAAACATTAAATAAATTACAGAAGAGAACACTTCAAAATTAAGGTACCAAAAAGTCACAATTAAAAAGCGGAATCCGAATAAAAATTTAAGAAAAGGTTATAAAGCATTAAGACGACTTAGTCGAAAAAATAAAAAAATAGAGTTTAAAAAAAGAGTACTAAGTCAATGTAAAAAAAATGCTAGAAAAAGTAGATAATGTAGGAATCACAGATGCAACAGCAAAATGTAAGGAGATATTCGCAGTGGAATAATTCTAAAGCGAGCAAAAATCTATCATAATAATTTGCATAAGCTAATCTCCTGCTTCAGATGAGATCGCACTAAATTTTTGTCAGTTCTTTAAAGTGAGTAATATTATTATCACTTCTCAAAGATAGTTTATATATAGATTGTTAACTCAAAATTTTTGTGCGCCTTTAATCACGTAAATGGAGAAGATAATGAAGCCAACAATCATAAAATTTAAAAAAATCCAAAAGAAAATAACAGCTAAAAAACAAAAACGAAAGATGTGTTTTTCAAGATGCATAGACAAAAAATCTTAAAAAAAAACTTTAGATAATAATAAATTCTGTAAAGATGAAAAACAAAAACTTAAAGAAACTGTTAAGCATTTCGAATGCACAAATGATTACATATTTGTGACCAATTGTAAATAAAAAAATAATTAAATATTTTTTAGTAATTACATTATTTTCTATTATTATACTTTGCGTTTTTATTATAATACTCACTTGGGTACTTTAACGGCTATTACATCGCTCTAGTTCTAGTATAAAACCTGAATTTTATTTTTATTTCACTAAAAAAAATAGAAAAAATAAAAAACGTAAATTATAACTATCGTAAATTTAACTATCTTTGTTTTTTAGGTCATTATAGACACTCCCACTTTACGCTCGTTTTATAAACTTAAATTCGCCTTCTTTTTAATACTTTAATATTATATTTAATAATTCCAAATAGGATGTAGTTTGTCTCAAAAATAAGAAAAACTTTAAGTTTAAAATAAGCAAAACCACTGTTTAATGTTTAAATTTATTCCCAGCTACTGTTTGTAGGTAGTAAAAAATTAAAACGCATGAGAGATTTAATTAAAGATTAAGTATTATCATAGCGTATCATAATTCTGTGACCAATTTGTCGTCAATTATCACAATCATAAACCGTTAAGTAAACGTAATAAGTAATAACCGTATGACATAAGCAACGTGATAATAACCTTTGAGAACAAGATTTTAAATTGCAACATCAATGGATGGAAGTCAACACAAATGCAAATTTTTTTCTCTCGCGAAACAATCTATGGAATCTCATTAAAATCAACTTGCTCTCGTTATTATGCAATTGTCGCCCCAATTTGGACAATGAATATTACACAATCGTGTATGTGTTATCATGCATGGCGAAATTTTATCAAGATTTACTCCAGATAAAAAAAGGAAATAACAGTTTTATATTAACTGCCTTTATTGCTATTTTTCTGACCTTCACATATGACTATTCCTGTTGCGAATTCCTCCCAGTCAAGATTTATGTTTTGCATATGTTTTATTTTATCATTTCAGCAATCTACATTGTATCTGTCAAAGCCAACATTTTTTCAAATAATTTATTTGTGCTATAGACACTAGACAAGTCGTTGCGTCAAAATCGTGCAATTGCTTCAATAATAAAAAAACAAGTTTGGTCCATATAGAGACCCTTGTGGCGCACCCTATAATTGTCTTGATTTACCGGATCTTGTTTCATACCAGCCTACAGCAAGTCGTGTCTATCACAAAGTGCATTTTATTTTTAACCTATTGGTGTGAAAAAACTCGACTTTCTTTCCTTCATGAGCACCGAAGGAAAGTCTTCATAATTTACCCTAGAGAAAATCGATCTAGATACTTGTTATAATGCAACAAACTGTTGTTTCAGCCGATAGGAAAAGGTGTGTTGTTATTAATGTCAATAATAACAATTAGGGGCTGCTCCAGTTAGATTTTTTTTGTTAGAACTACTGGCTTTCACTGCGCGTCTTCCAAAGTTTAAAACGCAACTTTCCTTCAAGTTTTTCTTTGGAATTTTCTTTTAATTAGTTGCAGTGCCTTGACATACTGCAATTTAAAAGAATGACTGTTATTTTCGGATTTAGTCCATTTAGATGCAGTACAAAGGTGAAATCCAAGTTTAGTTGCATTGCACAAAGTCACAAGACTTGATCACATGATGCACGTGATGTCATCTGATTGGGTAATTGAAGACTAATAGCGTTGAATGAGATACGATCTATTTCAGGCTGTAGATATTTATTAAAGCAAGAGATTCACTCACGAACTAAATATCTAAAAGCTGTCACCAAAAAATAATTTTATAAGAAAAAAATCGAAACTAGAGCTAGTTTAGTGACTTTTGATTCAATTTTAATTATAAATAATGTGTCTTTTTAGGTTTCAGAAACACTAAATATTAAAAAATCTCTAAAATAATCATTTTAATAAAATTAAACTTATTTGTTTTTACTTTTGCAACAAAATATTTTTTATCTACATTTTTTAATTTGTTTTTACCAAATACGCATTTCCTTAACTCCTCCTATCGATATCCTTTTTCGATTTACTTTGCTGTATGTTATTCTAAACGAACTTTTCGTAAATAAATTGCATTCTTTAAACTGACCGTGTTTACACTCAAAACATCAACAAAATGCTATTTTCGTTTTAATTTTCCTCTTGCTTTCTTCACTTGTTCATTTTCTTTAACTTCAGCTAATTTCTATATTTTTTACTTTCAATTCTAAAATTTTTCTCTTTTTATCATTGTCGTCTTACAGTTAGCGGTAAAAAATTTAGTAAGTAAGTGAGTTTATCATTGTCATCTCCATCATTATCTTCATCATTACTTTCATCATTGTCTTCATTATATATTCATCATCTGTTACGCTCGCTTCTTTCTTCGCATTTTCTGTGATTTCTTCGACTTTACCGTCTTTGTATATGTGGCATCAGTTTTAATTTTGTCATAAATTGCAAATACAACAAATTAAACTTCACTGAATATCTTAATACATTATTTTTTCCTTCTTTTCTAGGGGAGTCCTTCCCCTGTGTTGGTGGCTCTTAGCAACATTTCTATACCAAATCAACCTAGGCTTAGCAATTCAATTCACACCAGTAGACCTCACAGGAAACGGAGATGGAGAATGTGCACTTCTTCTAAGTGGACCTCCTAGAAGCAGTCACTTCGACTACTCCTTAAACCTTCTCCGAGGATCACCAATGTAAGTACCCCAATTTTGAAACTAACCAAAACAAATTTGCAAATTTAGAGAATATAACGGTCCCCACACGTGTATTACATACGACGCTGTCAATGCTGCGTACTTGGATGCCCGCAAGAGGATACGTAAGTACCTCTTCTATTTAATTTTTTTTTTTTTTAATAAATTAATTTAGATATTGCCCAACCTCACGGAGATTGGAAACCTGAGCACGTAGCAACTGTTGGTGAACTTCTCCTTGATATTTCAATAAATTTGGCGAGGACGTGAGTTATTGGTCAAAAATTTTGGCACAATACAAATTTTTGAATTTAGGTATGGTCTAAGTTATGAAGATATAGAAAAAGGACTTCCGTTAATTGATACAAGCAAGACTTTAATTCGGGAAATTTGTCCTCCGTATTTATCAAATGTTGAATGTCGAGCTGGTAAATACCGAAGATTTGATGGTCTTTGTAATAATTTAGAACATCCAACTTGGGGAGCTACAAACACACCATTTACAAGGTAAATTTCCCATCTTTGAAAAACTGAGATTATCTAAAAGAAAGCCTATTAAATCTAATTAAGGTAGAATTTCACTTAATTGCAAAAAACTTGATTGGTATTAATTTATTCGAATAATTTTGTTTGGCTATTAATTTTACAATTTATAACAGGATTTACTAGGTATTTACATTCAAAAGCCGCTGTAAGAATTTACAAATTAATTTAAATAATTATACTCTTTAAATTTAATGTGATTAAAATTAGTACAGAGGTTTATTCATACAATAAAACGCCACTTGTCTTTAAAGAAAGTTTACATAAATTAACAACTGAAAAAATTTGATTGATGATAGCAGATAGTGAAATAGAAATGATAATAATAGTTTCGTGAATACTGATTAGTCACGATTTTATCGATTGAATTTTATATAGAGTGTATGTCGAACTCCCTTGATTTATCAAAAATCACTTAATCCGATTATCACTTTTATTTTTGAAATGTAGCAAGCACCCAATAGAACCAAACAATTTCACTTTGCACGATGCACGTTTCGACAACAAAGTTGTCATCCTCAGGTGGGGAATTAAACTCTTAATTCTTTTACTTAATTTAAACTCTTAATTTACATTCTTTTGTGCTGATTTCAAGTTGAGACAATACCAGAAGTATCGCAAATTTTAATACTTTTCCATGACAACAGCAAATCACAGCCCCGAATTTGTTGATTTTTCCATGGAAACAAAGATAATACCGGTATTATCTCAACTTGAAATCAGCCCATTAAACTTTAATTTTTAACTAAATACTCACTTCTAATTAAATAATAATAATCACTCCAGTTTTATTCGAAATGATTAAACAAATTATCAATTATTATTAACTGATCGTTTAATCAAAAATAACCAAAAATTTTTGCAATTGTATATTTAAAAATCGGTTATTAATCAATAAATTGGGTATCGATGTATTTTGTAATTCAATCAAATGACGATTAATCCATAAATCAAAAAATAAAAAATAAATTAATTAAAATTGCCTAAAATGTGATTAAAGACCCCACTTAGTTGTTAAATTAGCTTTAAGCGATTTTCATTTAGGGTAATCTATAATCGACAATAGAATTAATTAACCACAAATTAATTATTACTATTAGTGATTAATTTCGATAATCCAATCGAAGTAAAATCGTTTTAATCCATTGTATTATCAAAAAACAACTAATCAATTATCGCCTAGCACTTGGATGTATTGTTTTTTCGATGTTTCATCTCAAAGTACTCATCTTCAATTAATAAAAAATAATAAAAAAAATTGAATAATCCAATGACAATCAAAGGAGTAACCGATTATCGATTATGTCATTTCTAATGATCATTTTTAACACTTACATGATAAGGTAATTAAACCGATAAGTCAATTAATTAATCAAGACTTTTTTATTGTATATTTAAGATTGGTTAACTAGAAGTTAGTATCTTAGAAGTTAACTAAAACGGCGACTAATCGATAAATAAAGCAAAAAAAAAACGATTAACTAAATCACCGAAAATAACAAAGTCAATTAACCATTTAATTTTGGATTATCGATTAATCAAAATGAAATCGCCCAGCACTATTATAAATTAATTAGTTAGTTAAAACACTTTATATAGTACATTTAAAAAAATCAATAAATGTCCTATCGATTAAATGAATCAATTGATAAGCCAAATGTGGTTTACTAATTATCCAAAATGGAAAATGGTTAGTTCCATTATCAGATATTTTGACTGATTAATCAAAAATGTAGTTAAAACTATTGCGAACATTCAAAAATCAATTAATCAATTCATTGTAAAAATTTCATCGCATTACAGTACCATTTATCGATAATGTCATAATTATTGCATTAATGACAGTTAATTAATTGACTTCATTTTGACTAGTCTTAAGTCTTTTCGTAAATTTTATATTTTTTAAAATTAAATAGCTTATCGTTTATCATAATTAATTATAACAATATTGTCAATTTGTATTCTAATCATAATAAAATTGTCAATTGTTGTTTATGTTATTATTTAATAAAGAGACTGAAAAACGTTTGACATTTAAAATGATTTGATCAGTTCTCTATTATTATTAATCGAAGAGCATATTGCAACATAATGATAAGCCACATTTCTAAAAAAATTGTTTTATTGCTCTGTGCATTTAGGAAAGACCAGGTTATGTCAGAAAGGAAACGATTTTAGCGTTTCTCCTGTAGATGTCTATAGAAGAAACGCCAACATCGTTTCCTCTGTGGCATAACCTGGTCTTGCCTAAATACACAGAGCAATAAAACATTTTTTTAGAAATGTGGCTTATCATTATGTTGCGACATGCTCTTCAATTAAATAATTCAAACTTTCTGTGTCGTATGTTCAAAGATCAATTAATTAATAAATAGTCTAAATATTTCAAAATTATTAATCCGATTATAAAATATTATAAATTAATTAATGTATTAAAATCGATTTATCAGCATCTAGTTATCGATTAATTTCAAAAGTTTAATAGTTTTAAAAGTGTTTTTTACTTATTTCTGAAATTATTAAATAAATAATCAACCAGTAAAACATAAAGATAAAAAAATATAAGTCAATTAAAAAAAAACAACAAACAATTTCAAACTCAAATAATCAATAAAATTAGTTGAGATATTAATGACAAAATTCTTAATTACTAAAAATATCTGTTAATCAAAATAATCGATAAATTTAAATCGTCGATTATCAACTTATCTCACTGAAAATAATCAATTAATCAAAATGTACTGTATGTCCAAAAATTGGTTAATCAAACAGTATTATTATTCAAGAATATACATATTAATGACGCCCAATCAATTAATACAATTGTCGATTATTCAAATTTTTTTTAAATTAAAATAGCCCAACCCTATTCAATATCAATAATCCAACTATCAATTACTATTGATCGATATTAATCAAATATTCACGAATCTTTGTATCCAGTTGTTGAAATCAATTAACCAATAAAGTGTTTAGTATCGATTATAATCGTTATATAAAATAAAGAAATATCGAATTTCAAAGCAAAAATGAACTGAAATTATCAAAAACATGGTTATTAATTATTGCTAATTTATTATTAAACAAATTATTTATTATTTGTTATAACTCTTTGATAAAATCGATAATACAAGCAGTCAAATTTATTAATCCTAATAATCAATCAATTACACTGCTCCAAGAAATTAACGTACCACTTGAAAATAAAGTAAAAAAATTAAAACTATGTACATTTGACAACTTTGGTTGAGAAAGTTTAATCAAGCTATAATCTAGTTACCCATTGTAATAAAAGTTTTGACATTAAAGTCAGAAATTTGAGTTTAATAGTTTTTTAAGCAGAAATTTTAAAATAATTTTCATTTTTAAATTGTGTTAATTTGTAATTTCGTTTTATTGTTATTTGAGTTTACCGTTCTGTAGATAGTTTTTATTTGAAACAATAATAAAAACATAATGAGGAATTTGACTCGAGAAGAATGCGCCCAACTGTGGTTTTGTTGGAGGAAGGATGGAGCTACAGAAGAATGGTGAAAGGTTTGGTGTATCTCATACGTCAGTTTCGCGTATGTTACAAAGGTACAGAAAGATAGGAAGTCACCTCAGAAAACCTGGGCAAGGAAGAAAAAGAAAAACCACTCCTATCCAGGATAGATTTTTAAGAATATCTGTGCTAAGGGAACGCTTTATAACCGCCAGGAAGCTACAAACTGAGTTCCGTGACGTAGAAGGAATTCAAATCAGTACCGAAACTGTTAGAAAAAGACTTAAGGAGGATAATTTAACACCCTATATTCCTGCTCGTGGTCCTGCATTGACTGCAGAACACCGCAGAACCCGATTAGAATTTGCTAGAGAGCACATAAATTGGCAAAGAGAGGATTGGGAGTCTGTTCTTTTTACGGCTGAGTCAAAATTTTGCCTTTACAATTGCGATAGACGTGTTCGTGTGTATCGTAGACCAAATGAGCGGTACGCACAGTGTAACATTCAGAATACCACATTGTTTGGTGGAGGCTCAGTAATGGTTTGGGGTGGTATTTCCTCACAAGCTCGCACGGAGTTAGTGGTCGTAAATAATGGCTCTATAAATGCGGACCGTTACATAACAGACATTCTTGAAGAGCATGTCGTACCATATGCCCCTTATATTGGTCCAAATTTTTTGTTAATGCAAGATAACGCAAAACCCCAATTGTTAAAGATTACTTGAATGAGGCAGAAATCAATGTTTTGGATTGGCCAGCTCGAAGCCCTGACCTGAATCATATTGAGCATGTTTGGGACATTCTCGGGAAACGTTTAAAAAATCTTCCACATCCTCCTGTCCCTCTTCAAGAGGTAGGTCTTCAACTAAATGAAATTTGGAATAACTTAAATCAAGAGGACATAAGTTCGTTAATTTTGAGTATGGAACGAAGATGTGCAGCGGTTATTCAAAGTAGAGGTGGAAATACGCGATATTAAGATGTTTTCTGTATCTTTTATAACGGCGCAACTTTAATAAAATTTTGTTTTCGGTTTGTTTTTCTATATTTGGACACATTAGATATTAATTTACTGTAAACAAATGTTTTTGTTAAATTTTTCTTAATTTTGTACCAACTGCTCGAACACATGTTTCAATTTTCAAAAAAATTCAAGTGATGTGTTAATTTATTGGAGCAAGGTATTTCATCTAAATATCGTTTACCAATTATCTAAAATCAAAAGTTCTATAGCGATTAAATCACATATCGATTAATTTTTAATTAATTCTCTTATTGTTTAAATTATTAAGATAATCGTTAATCAATAAAACAACTAAAAGTCGATTAATAAAAACTAAAAAAATCAAACTAAAATAATGAACTAATGAAATGGTCAATTTATCAAATTTAATTTGATGTCATTCTTTTTCATAAAATAATTAGCAGTGAATAATCAATTTCCATTACAAGACTAAAATAAATTTTCCAAAATCAAATACTCTCTAAGCTTTAACATATTACATAATTCTCCTTCTATATCTTCTCTTTTAAAGCCTCTCTATTCTTTTATCCCCCTCATTAGCAAAATGGCTCTTCCTATCTTTCGTATTTTAAAAAACCATAATATAAAAATTAATTTTTCATTCTAAAGGTGGTCGAAAGACTACAAATGATATTGTAATAACTACAACGCAGTTTATATCAGGCAGACAAGACAAAAGAGTAAAACCAGAATTAGTGAACATGTAAAGACATATTTGTATAGACTTTGTATACTTATAGTATAATATACAGTACAAATAATATATTACTTGTATAGAAATACAAATATAATAAATACTTCATCTGATTTTGCCTCTCATATTACATATTCATTCTTTTAGTAATTTTTTTCCTTCTACTGATAATTCTAAAACCCTCATATTTGCAATAAATTCTTTAAACTCTTTAGAATCTTTAAAAACCCTCTTAAGTCCACCCACTTCCATCCAAACCTTCTCAACAAACTTTAAACGAACAAGTGAATTACTATCTTCATTCCTCCATACTCTCTATATTGGTATTTACACCTTTTTAAATTATTTTTTAAATCAAATGTCAAACTAGTGTTGATTTAACACATGTTCTGGCATCTTATTATCTTTCTTTTATCAAATTTCCAAATAGAATTTATTTAATGTTATCATCACATCGATCAACATCTTTTTTGCTAAAAATAACCTTTTATCCTATTTTTGGCATACATTTTTATTCTTTTATGTTTTTTATTTATTATTGACGTAAGTTTGGTAAGTTTTTTCTAATATTTTTTTTTATAATTTTTTGTGTACATTATTATTTAGGTACTAATGATTGCTCTAGGTAATTAATTAAAATAATTAAAATTTTATCATATGTATACTCAAAAAGTTTTTTTAGCCAATTACATGTAAATTAATCTATGCGTTAATTTTTAAAATCATAAATAAAATCAAAAATAGCAAAATTCAATAATCAATTGATCCATTTATCAGTTGATCAAGATATTAATCGATCAAGATAACTTATTAAATTGTCGTTTGACGGCTATTAAAAATAAAAATCACCCAGCTGTCGATTACTATTGAACAGATGATCAAAACTCCGTAGATGCGAGTATATTGGAAAATCAATTACCAATAAATCAACTATTATTATGCCAAATTGTCTTTTGTTACCTGGTTTAATTGATTTTTCATCGATTGTCAATAGTTTTGCCCAGCAATAAGAGTAAATTTCTGTTGTATACCCCACAGTTTAACGTAATGACACACAAGAAACGAAGACTCCTGAAATGGATATACACTTGTGTCCAAAAATTGCAGTAAACACTGAAAATGCGTGATTCAAATAGTACTTGAAAATTTTTTCAATAAAACAGAATATTTGCATAGTATACTTGACTACGATTTTAACACTCCCACATATTTGGTGCTCAATTATTTTTTTCATTCACTGATTTAAATCGTGTGAAAATTTGTAACCTTGAATGAAAAAGAAATTCATCTTTTAATTAAATTTATAATTATGAATGATACATGTGTGTTAAATGTTACGTTATAGTAGGTCTTTGATTAATTATGATACAGTCAGTGACGTGAAAATTATGATGTAAATAAATTAAATCCTTCAGATTTACTTTTCAAAAATTGCTGCCTTGTTCTTAATAGATGCACACATTAAATTAAAAAAAACTAATTTTGTTGCATAATATACAGCCTGTTCAGTTTTCTGTCTTTTCTTTAGACTGATTGGTCCCTTATTCGCCGATGGTATGACAGCTCCTCGTATTAGTGTAACAGGAAATCCTCTTCCTCCATCTCGTGTCGTTTCCCGTACCATGCACCCTGATGAAGGCTTACATGATCACGCTGGTACCGTCATGGTCATTGCTTGGGGACAATTTATTGATCATGATTACACTCTTACTGCAACTCCATTAGGTAACATCTCATTTACAAATCAAATATCGAATTTCATATCCTCGTTTTTCTAGATCCAGTAAATAGAAATGATCCTGAAGAATGTTGTAAAAGGCCACCGCATCTTAAACATCCATACTGTAATGAAATCTTAATACCAGAAGATGATTATTTCTATAGACTGTGGAATGTTAAGTGTTTGGATTTCGTACGAGCTTTTCCAGCTCCTAGACCTGGATGTAGATTAGGGTCCAGAGTACCTTACAACACCCTAACTGGAGTCCTTGACGGAAACACAGTTTATGGAGTGACTGAAATATTCGCACGAAAGCTTCGAACTGGTTATGGTGGTCTTCTTCGAATGAATCCAGCTTTCGAAGAATATGGTCTTAAAGACTTGCTTCCTCTCAAATTAGATGTTCCTGATGAAGGTTGTACAAGACCGAACAGTACCATGTACTGTTTCGAAGCTGGTGAAATTAGAGTTAATGAACAACTGATTCTCACTTGTATGCACACACTTATGGCTAGAGAACATAACACAATTGCTAGAGCTTTAGCTCAGGTTAATCCTCATTGGGATGATGAAACTATTTTCCAAGTAAGCTGATATAAAAAAAAATCTATCATATATTTTAATTTGTTTTTTCTTGTTTAAAATAGGAAGCCCGTCGTATTAATATTGCCAAAATTCAACATATAACCTACAACGAATTCCTTCCAATACTTTTAGGAAAAGATGTAATGGCAAAATTCGGTCTACTTCTACAAAAAGATGGTTATTGGGATGGTTATGATCCACAAGTTAATCCCAATGTAATTGATGCTTTCGCAGCAGCTGCTTACAGATTTGGACATTCTCTTCTACCAACTGCTGTAGAAAGGTGGAGTAAAGCGCATAAATTTATTGGTGAGTCAAATATAAATATTTTTACAAAGATCCTGTTCCTTAATTAAAACCTTCTTTTCTTACACAATTTTCATTTTGTTTAGGACATTAGTTTTTCCATCTTCCTCGACGTTCGCTTTCTCTTGCTTTTCTTATCTTTAAATTTCACTTTTGTTGACAGTTCTCTTCTTCAACTAAACTACCTATTATTTTATCCTCTTCTTTCAATTTCTTCACCTTCTTCTTCCTCAAACCTTCACCTTTTTTAATCAACACTATTTTTTAAAAATTTTTAAATTTTCTTGCTACTAACTTTAAAAGCACTCTTTTCTTTTTTTTGTAAGTTTTTTAACTTCATTTTTCATCTTGATATCTTGCCTCTTTGTACTTAATAATTGCTCTTTGCATTACTTAATAATAATACTTTATTTTGTTTTTTTTTTTTCAATAATCTTTTTCTTTCGCTCTTTAAATAAAATCTTTTCTTTTTTACCATTCTTATTTTACTCAGCACTTCCTTGTCTTCATGTTCCTTAACACCTTCCTAATTTTCTTTACACTTTTTAATTCATAGAAATGTTTCATTTTCATTTCAACTAGACATTCTTCTTTTTCACCTTTCCTAACTGTTTCTTCACCCCTCCTGCATTTCATTTGTCTTCAAATTAGTTTTTTTGCCTCAGGCGGCATTTTAAAACAAACATGGATCTTCTTACAACTTCATCTTCATTATTTACCTGTTTTCGTTTATTGTTTTCAATAAAAATTTTCTTGGAGCGGTCTTCACTAACAATTTCTTGTTTTTTGATTTTGTGCCGTTTCTCAAAGAACACTGCCCGCCTTTTTAGTCTCTTGTTTCTCCATTAGTCTGTTCTTCTATTCTTTAAATAAAATCTTTTCTCCTATTCTAGATCTCACTCAAAATTTTGCTTTTTACCTTTTCTAAATTCTTCATTTTGCTATTAAGTTTCTATTAACTTTTTTCAATTTTGTCGTCCTTTTGTGTTATTTCTTTATCCTGCAATTTTTCATCACCTTAATCATTTTATATATTGTTTTGAACTACTTCTGAGACAATTGCGCTCCTTTTCACTTTCTTATTTCTTCATTACTACTTTTTTCTTCATCATTTTCTTTTGCTTGCTTTTATCGGCGTACTTGAATTCTCACAAATCCTTGCACTTCTTTATGTTTAACCTTTTCTTCATTTCCGTCATCTTTCAGTATCCTCAAATCTGCACTTCGTAGACCGTAAACCTTTCTTGAAAAAAAAATGTTGATTTTCTTGCTTGCTTCCTTCTCTTCTCGGTTTTCCCTATTTTTGTGTTGTTTCTTCATTTTGTCCATCTTCCTTGTCTTAATCTGTTTTTTTTATTCATTTGCTCTCTTCCTGAAGCAGCAATACATACCTTTTGAGTCTTTTATTTCATCACCGACTGCTGTTACTTAGAATCTTTTCATTTTTACTACTTTGTTCTTCACGAGCTTTTATCTTTCTTCTATTATCTTTCTGTTAAGTCGCTTCCATTTTTCTTTAAATCTTTTTAGTTTCTTGATCACCACTTTGCTTTAATATTGTACATTTTCTTGCTGCTCACCGTCATGACCTTTATACTCTCTTCGATGTCATTAGAGCTTACTTTACCTTTATTTACAAATTTTTCGTCTTTGTCACTTTTTCTTCACCCTGTCACCCTTCTGCGCCTTATTAATCCTTTTTCTATCATATCATAGGACTTTTGAATCAACACTACACTACTACACACCTTTTTACTTTATTGTCCTCGTCACCTTTCAGTTTTTTACTTCCTTTCTCTATTCAAATCTTCATTTCTTCCTTAACCGGCACTTCTCTTAGTAGAGCTTCTTGAAATTAACCTTTAATGCTTACATTCTTATCTTTATTATTTTAAATAAAAATGTTCTAAAACCCAGTCGCCTTCATTTACATTATTTTTGAACTAAGTCTTCATCTTGTCGTCCTTCTTTGTCTTAATCTTCACTTATCTATCATTTGGTACCGTTTCTGAAACAAAACTCTACACTTTTTCGAATTCTTATTTCTTCACTGGTTTTTTGCTTCTATTTTTTAAGTAAAATATTTTTTCTTCTACTGCTTTTATGTTAGCAGTATTTTCTTTTCTTCATGTTTCCTAACATTTTCTTCTACTTGTTTTTATCTTAGACTTCTAATTCTCACAAATTTTCTACTTTTCCTATACCGGTACTTCTTTTTAAAACAAATGTAAATCTTCTTGTAACTCACCATTGCTGGTTTTGTTCTCTTTAGTATTTTTGACTTCTTCTTCTTTCGGTTACTTCACTTTTGTTTTCTTCACATCTTCTCTTTCTCAATCACCATTTTGCTTTAACATTTGTTCTTTCACAATTCATCATCGTCGCCTTCTCCTTATATTCATCCAATGTTCTTAGAACTTTTGTCTTTATGTAAGTACTTTTGTTAGTACTTCTACTTTAGAAGTTCTAAGTTGAGCTTGGGTTAAATTCTGTTGATTTATTTTTTTGGTAAGTTATTTCGCACCATTAATCATCATTACTTCAGATCGAGCTTTCAAAGTTTTCCAAATATATCTTATTTGCAAGCTGATACCGTTGCTCCAAAGTTTTGGATTTATCTTCATCTTCTATAATTGTTTCTTAAAATTCTTCATCTTCTTTCATCTTTTAAATATTCCTTGGACGTTCCTTAACTTCTACTTTTATCTTCGGTATCTTCACTTATCCATTCCACTAAAGTCATTCATTGGTTTTTCAAGTTTGTTTGCTTCATCTTCATTTTTTCGTATACTGTCCTCATTATTGTAGCATCTACCAAAGTTTTATCTTGTTCCTTTGTACCTTAACAATTCACTAATGCCAGTCCATATCTCTATATCCATGGTGACAGTCATATCAACAACAATTACAATAAACTAATTGGTATTTGAAAATTCTTTTATCTAGCTTCTAAACGTTTATCTGACTTGATTCGTCGTCCCTACGACTTATACCGAGCCGGAGTTTTCGACGAATACTTCATGGGTCTTATGAACCAAGTAGCCCAAGCTATGGACGACTCAATCACCCAAGAAGTAACTAATCACTTATTCAAAAAACCCGGTGCCAGATTTGGTATGGATTTAGTCAGTTTCAACATGCAAAGAGGTCGCGAATTTGGAATTCCGGGATACATGGAATACCGAAAATTCTGCGGACTTCCTGGAGCTAACTCCTTTGAAGAATTATTCGGTTCTATGCCGAATGAAACAGTAAGGAAATACACAACGATTTTCGAGTAAGTTTTCCTTTTCATCCTGGTTTATTATTTTTTTAATGTATATTTGTTGTGTTTAGTCATCCCAGTGATGTAGATCTTTGGTCTGGTGGAGTCTCCGAACGTCCTCTTCCTGGAAGTATGTTAGGACCTACTTTTGCTTGTATCATTGCAACACAGTTTAGTTACTCAAGAAGAGGTGATAGATTCTGGTATGAATTACCAAACCAACCCTCCTCTTTCACTCCAGAACAACTACATGAAATTAGAAAAACACGATTAGCTCGGATTATTTGCGATAACACTGATTTAATCGATACCATTCAGTTGTACCCAATGGTTTTGCCAGACCACGAAATGTAAGTCTTTCCTCAAATTATTTATTATCTTCGATATGTAGTTTTTCTTTCATAACAAAAAATAAAATTATTTAAAAAATATGCGCCTACAATCTACAAAATATGTATCAATTGCAGCCACAATACATTCAATGACATACTGCTATCATCTGAAATAATCGCCGAAAATTCGCTGTCTCTCGTTTATCTATCAACATCAGCTTCCATTATATTCACAGCAAATTCCGGTTTTTCCAATCACCAAAGACTCAACATTTCTAGCACACTCGAGATAACTCTGTTAAAGAAATACCGTAACATTTCCCTCCTTTATCCTAAACAATCTACCTCAGTTCTCCTTACTTTGGAATTTGATCTTCCTCGTTGTTCCCAATGCCTTGTACTTCGTGTGCCACAAGATTCTACAAAAAATGTCCTCTCAGTACTCAGCAGTCAATAGCAGTGTCTTTTTACATATCACGGTTAAAACGTTTATTCTTCCTTCAGTGCGATTCCTTGGCATGGTTCTAAGCTGTTTTAACACATGACCATTTTCAGTTAAATCTTACTCTCTCTCTACAACCCGCTTGCAGAGATTGAGTTGTTTGCACAGCATATACCTCGAATTTTAAAGTCTGATAGCACCGCCATCGACAAAAAATTTGTGCCTTCACAGTCTAAATTAGAAAGCGTTGTAGAGTCTCTTCTTACAGCTCATCAGTAGGAAGACCAAGTTAACCACTCTCTCTACTCAAATTCCAAATTTTTGCGCTAGTTACTTTTTTAGATTCCCCTGTTAAACATAGGCTGATATGTCTTCTTATCTTCTTATCGTCTTATCTTCTTAGCTTCTTATCGTCGTTTTTATTTGCTTTGTTTCTAATGTCCTAATTTTTATTTTCAGATATTTAACATCTAGACGCTTTACTTTATTTCATTCTTTCATTTTTAGATCGTTTCTTTTTAAAGCATCTCGTAAACTGTCGAATTTATCAAAGATAATCTTCTTTTCTTCTAGTCAAGGTTTTTCAAATCCTTCCAGAAGCTTATTTTGTTCTTTTTTTGTAGTTGTAGTTTCTCATGTTCTTCATTATCTCCCATAGCTTTCCATCTTCTTTTTCTTCAAAATCATTCTTCGTTCTTCTAAAATCATTCTCTATTCTTACCAAAATCTTTCTTTTTTCTTTCCGAATCTTGATCTGTTCTATTTCTTCTAAATGTAATTTTTCTTGTTCTTCCATTTCTTTTTTTGTTACTTCAAGATATTTCGTTGCTCGTTTGTTTGCAATTCCAATCGTTGTATTTCAAATTTCTCTAGGACCTCTCTTTGCTCATCTTTCTCTTCGAATCGTTCCTTTTCAAGATCCTCCGGTGTCTTACTCAGCTCTTTTTTTCTCTCTTCATTTCTTCGGTTTACAAATTTTTCTAAACACCTCTTTTGTTTTCCTAGAATTTTCCTTTGTTGCTCTCTTTCTTCCAACCAACGTCTTTCAAAAATATTTCAAGAATTTATTGTTGCTCTTTTCCCACCAATCATCTTCGTTTCTAAAAGGCTGTTTGTCAAGCTAGTCAAGAATCTTTCTTTTCTCCTCGTTTTTTCCCAAATGTTGTCTTTCAAGTTCTTTTCATGTTGTTCGAGTGTCTTCTTTGGCTCCTTTTTCTCTTTATAACATCCTATTTAAAAATTTTCTAAACACTTTTTTTATTTTTCCAGAATTTTCCTTTGCTGTTCTTTCTCTTTCAGCCGACGTCTTTCAGTTGATTCGAGAATGTGTTGTTGCTCTTATCCCATCAATCATTTTCGTTTTTAAAATACCGTTTTACAACAATCTTTCTTTGCTTTTCGTGTTTTCCCAAATGTTGTTTTTCAAGTTCTTCTAAAATCTTCTTTTCTTCTTCCAGAATGTAACTTCTTCTACAATTTTATTTTGCTCTTTTTCCACCAAAAGCCGTTTCCTGAATTCTTCTTCGAACTATTCAAAATTCTTTTTTTAGTTCCTTTAAAAATATTTTCATTTCTCTTCTTCTTGTCTCACTCCCTGAATTAGGTTAAAAAGAAAAATCGGATTTTCGTTCTGATCCTCGTTTAAAGTGAACTCAATATAAATTTCTCAAAAATAACTCTCAATGATTGAATAACACACTTCTTTCGCTTTAAATAATCGCTTCCAATTTAGAACTTAAATGAGTTGCTTAAACTGGTTGTAAAACCAAACTAAATTTTTTAAGATAAATTTAAAACAAAAGAAAAAATTTACCTTAATTAAATTATCTTAAAAAACTAAATTTTTTAAGATAAATTTAAAACAAAAGAAAAAATTTAGTTACTAAATCTGTCCAAACAATGATATTAAAAATTTATAAATAAAAGAAGAAAGAAGCACAATTTAGATTTCTTAGAAAAGCTGCAAAAATACTGTCAAAATGTTATAAAACCATAACAAAATTATTAATTTGATAGAGAACTTCGATTTAGACCAGCAAATAATTTTAAAAAATGGGTAATAAATAAATAAAAATATAAATAGTAATGATATAATTTATTTTGAAATAACAATTTTTTTTTCAGAAATCCAAGAGTGCCGTGTCGAAGCGGTGTAATCCCATCTATAGATTACAGCAAATGGGCTGAATTCCCTCACAATAATTACAACGCCTTTGACCCTGTGTTAGGTAAAAAATAATTTTAGGACTTTTAAAAATTACCCTTTATATAGAGATGCCATTGTATTATTTATTTTTTAAAAATGATCTAATCTCAAAAGCAAATTTTTGAACTTGTAATCCGACAGATTGCATTAAAATTTCAACGAAATCAAAATTTTGCAAATTGTTAGAACGGTTCATATAAATTATTAAAATTTGTTTTTGAGATTGTCGGATAGATAAGAAACCATTTCAGTCAAAACTTGCATATAAACATTTTATTTGTAAATAGGTCATACTACTGATCATTATGCATAATATTGTGACATTCATATATTTATAATCTTTTTGTATAAATAACTAATTACATGAGTATTCTTACTTAATTTTCTACCTCCTAAAAAAAATTAAAAACCAAACTATCATTGTCTGATTTTTTTCTCCTAACACCAATTGTAATAAAACTGTTTAATCTATGTGGAATGTTTACCATAGGATATGTGTGAATTATTGTAGTCAAACAAATTTTTATTTTGTACCTAACACTGACAACAATGTATATTTAAGAATTTAAAAATTAAAAAACGAAATTTTTGTACATATTGTTGTAGTAATTTATTGAAAACTCATGTGTATATGTGTCTATATTACTTAATATATTTTTAGATATACACCTTACTGTATTTTATTTGCCAAATCTGTTTGTTTCTTGTCTCTAATTTGTTTATTTTTCCCTACCACATAGCTTCATTACTACTAATGTTTTAAGATCATTTGTGAAAGAGATACAAATCACGGCTATGATCCTTTTGTTCAATTTAACAACAAAACATATAACATAAACTATTTAGTTAGTAGAATTTAATCCGCCCTATTTTAGCAGTAATTGAAGCCGCTCTTTGATAAGAAGAATTTAAACCTCCGTATTTACTTAGCAAAATTTAGTCCGCTCCTTTGTGAGAATTTATTCACCAGATTTTAACAATCTCTTTGGAGAGAATTTAATCCACCCTATTTATTTAATAGAATTTAATCCACTCCTTGGTGAGAATTTAATCCACCCTATTTTAACAATAATTTAATCCTCTCTTTGGTAAGAAACTAATACACACTATTTATTTATCAGTGATTTAATCCGCTCTTTGATAAAAATTAAATCTACCCTATGTTAGCAGTAATTTAATCCGTTCTTTGGTAAAAATTTATTCCACCCTATTTTAGCAATAATTTAATACTATTGGTGAGAATTTAATCGACCTTAATTATTCAGCAGAATTTGTACGCCCTTGGTGAAAATTTAACCCACCCCACTTTAGCAATAATTTAATCCGCTCTGTAGTAAGAATTTAATCCACCCTATTGATTAACCAGAATTTAGTCCGCCCCTTGGTGAGAATTTAATCCACCCTATTTTAGCAATAATTTAATCCGCTCTGTAGTAAAAATTTAATACACCCTATTTATTTAATCCGCTCTTTGATGAAAATTAAATCCACCCTATCCTAATCCGTTTTTTGGTAAAAATTTAGTTCACCCTATTTTAGCAATAATTTAATCCGCTCTTTGGTGAGAATTTAAACCACGCTATTTTAGTAGCATTTTAATCCGTTTTCATATTTAGCAGAAATTAAACCGCTCCTTAGAGAAAATTTATTCCACCCTATTTAGCAGAATTTAATGCATTCTTTGGTAAAAATTTAATTCACCCTATTTTAGCAGTATTTTAAGATGCACTTTGATAAGTATCCATCTTATACATTCAGCAAGATTTATTAATTTTGAATAAATTAGTTTATTTTGCAATAATTTAATCCTTTCCTTGGTAAATATTTAATGCAGCCTATTTATTCAGCAGTAGTTTAATCCGTTCTTAGGTGAAAATTAAATCCACTCTACCCTAATCCGTTCTTTGGTAAAAATCTAGTTCACCCTAATTTAGCAATAGTTTCATCCGCTTTTGGTGAGAATTTAATCCATCATATTTAGCAGGATTTAATCCGCTCCTTAGATAAAATTTATTCCACCCTATTTTAGCAGTAATTGTATCTATTCTTTGGTGAAATTTTAATTCACCCTATTTTAGCAGTATTTAATACTCACCTTGGCGAGTATTTGATCCGTCTTATTTATTCAGCAAAATTTATATTAGTCTTTATAGTTTAATCTGTTCTTCGGTCAGAATTTAATCCGCCTTGTTTTAGCAGTAATTTAATCCGCTAATTGGTCACAATTTAATCACTCTATTTTAGCAGTAACTTAATCCGTTCTTTGATAAGAATTTAATCCACCCTATTTATTTAGCAAAATTTAATCCGTTCTTTAGTGTGCATTTAAACCACCATTTTTAGCAGAATATAATCCGCTTCTTAGTAAACATTTATTCCACCCTATTTTAGCAGCAATTTAATCAGCTAATTGATGAGAATTTACCCACTTTATTTTAGCAAAAACTTAATCCGTACCTTGATAAGTAGAATTTAATCCACCCTATTTATTTAGCGAAAATTAATCTGCTCCTTTGTGAGAATTTAATCCATCCTATTTTCGATCCTTTATTTGGTAAAAATTTGATACAAACTAAATATTTTTTTATCAGTTATTAGCAGTGATTTAATCTGCTCTTTCGTAAAAATTAAATCTACCCTGTCTTATTGTTAGCAATAATTTAATCCGTTGTTTAGTAAAAATTTATTCCACCCTATTTTAATAGTATTTAATCCGTTCTTTAGTGAGAAATTAATCCATCCTATTTAAACAGTAATGTAGTTCGCTACTTGGTTAGAATTTAAACACTCTATTTTAGCAATAATTTAATCGGCTCTGATGATAATTTAATCCACCCTAATTATTTAGCACCTTTGGTCCGCCCCTTCGTGAGAATTTAATCTACCCTATTTTGGCAGTAACTTAATTCTCTCCTTAATGAGAATTTAACCACCCTATTTTAGCCATAATTTAATCCGATCATTAGTGACATTATAACATACCCTACTTATTTATCAGAATTTAATCCGCTTTTTCTTAAAAATTTAATCCATTCTATTTATTTAGCTGTGATTTAATCCACTCTATCGTGTCATATATATACATACACCCCACTCCTATATCACATATCGTAAAAATTTATTCCACCCTATTTTAGCAGTAATTTAATCCGATCTTTGGTGAGAATGTAGCCCTCCCTTCTAGGCAGTAAATTAATCTGTTTTTTGGTAAAAATTTATTAATAATTTTATCCTTTCGTTAGTGAGAATCTAACCGACCTTATCTATTTAGCAGATTTTAATCCGCTCCTTCTTGAGAATTTATTCCACGCTATTGTACCAGTAAATTAAAAAATTACAAAACATTTACAGTATTGGTATCTTTAAGTGGGCTGACTTTTTAAGACCCTTCTATAAACTGAACAATAGCTCCATTGCATACTATTGACAAGGGATAATCACCGTAAGGATGGATCATGATTTATGGCAGTTTCCTCTGTCAGAAACATTTGAGGGAACTGTGATAAATCAAGATCCATCTTACGGTGATTATTCCTTGTCTATAGTGTAGAATGGGGCTATTGTTCGGTTTATAGAAGGGTCTTAAAAAGTCGGCCCACTTGAAGATACAAATACTGTAATTCTTATCAGGTGAGTCACCGATTGCACAACCCTGCTTAATTATTCATGGAGATCTCCGGCCGATATAATTACGGGTCTCCAAGAATTAGTTTTATAACACCGCAGGTATATTGGTATTTTGAAGCAGCCTTATTTAAAGCACTTTTTAAATTTATATATAAAAAAAGCCACAGGTGATAAAAATAAAATTCGTTAAAAAAGTATTTATTAAAAATAACTCATTATTAAAAACAGATAAGATACATAAAAATATTTAAAGTTAATCTTCTGCAGTCACAGCTTCTGGCACTGTATGAATAATAACTTTTCTTGAAGCATCATAAACAAAATTATTATTTTCAAAAATTCTGCTTTGATAGAAAGGTTTCAAGTCATAGATATCCAATTGATTAGCCTGAAAAATAAAATAAATAGAAGACACAAAGATAAAATATGAACACAAGATGCAGCTGTAAAGTGCGATAGAGAGACACAAAATTCTTACTTTATCCTTCAGATCTTTTTCGTCAATTTCAATTACGAGAGCATGAGATTCATCAGTTCCACGTAAAAATGCCAACTGATCTTGTGCTAACTGTCTCAAAATATAAAACAGTAGTTCACTGTGATCTTTTTTGAAGACTAAATAACGTTGGAATATCTGTTAAAAAATATATATATATAATTGATATTATAGATTACTCTGACAGTATATACCTGTCTCATTGATTTCATAACACTGTATTTCTGCGTTTCGACAAAACTCTCCAACATCATTCTTATAGCCATATTGACATCATCTTCTTGAACATATTCTCTTAAATGAATTCTTGCATGTGCCTCAGACATACGAATTATACTTTCAATATGGCGGACTGTTATGGGAAGACTACCAGTAGCCTAAAGAAATATTTTTATCATAAAGATACACAACAGGTCTTGCATAATCACCAAAGATTCCTGTCGTAACTGACTGTAGATATTTGCAATTTTATCCTGATCCATATTTTGTAATTTCGGATGTACATTTTCTCTTGCATAGACAAGATACTTCCTCAACATTTCTTGTGGTATTGTTAAATCATTGTCAGTTTCATTTGTTTCCAACATTTCGCCTTTTTTTGAAGGGTGGTGACGTATATGAGAATTTACAACAAATCTAAGTACAATTAATAAATTACCTACTTAACTACACTCGAACTTAGACTAACTTACTTAGCCAAATGTTGGTCTTGAATTGGATCGATTTCATCCCTGACCACACACATGATATCAAAACGCGATAGAATAGGATCGGAAAGATTAACATTTTCAGCAAATGTTACACTGGCATCATAGCGACCATTAATTGGATTTGCAGCTGCTATTACCGAACAACGAGCTTGTAAACTGGTTACTATACCAGCTTTGGAGATAGAAATTGATTGTTGTTCCATAGCTTCGTGAATAGAGGTTCGGTCTTGATCATTCATCTAAATCAAGAAAGCTATAGTGTGGCTAAGATAAATTCCTTTAAAAAATTTAGATTCAGAATGTTGGATATACATTTTAAAAGTCATGTCTGAAAGAAGGTTCTGTTAGAGATGAGCTTCTACAAACAGCATATTCCTTATCATCTTACTGAAATTGTCCAGGTTACAGCAGATAATTCCTATTGACATCAGAAACAACCAACAGATAAAACGTGCAGTAAACTTAAAATACTTGAATGACAAACCAGAGATGGTAGAAAACGAATCGCTATTTGGTTATTTTCAAAAGAAAGTCATCCAACACAAGTTGGAAGATGATAGTTAGTTAGTTAGAGAGAGGAGTAGACACCCAAGTGGTTCTAAAGACTCTCGACCATCTTAGCAAGCACCAGAAGAAGTCTTCCCAAAAGAACAAGCTTATGGGTGGCCCCATTGGTACTGCAGAAAGAAAGAAGAGCCAATATAAACCTTCTGTGAATGTAAACTAAAAAAAACCTGTCACTTAAAAAAAGAGACACCTAAGCGGCTCTCACTCATTTATCATAGCGTACAGCAAGAATAGTCTTCCCAGAAGAATAAGCTTAAAGGTAGTCCAATTAATCTGCTTGCCACAGAAAACGGAGAATGGTAGTCAAACCCTCTGTGAGCGTGAGATAGGAAAAGTGTAGGTGGAAGATGAAAAAGGAAAGTCAGAACCAGAGCCTAATTCATCTTTAAGAACGACCTGGTAGAGTTAGTGGTTAAACAATGTTAGGTCAGGTTTAATAAGGTTGAGATGGGTTTAAAATAAGTTTTAACCCTTACCTTATCAAACTCGTCGATAAGACACACTCCTTGATCCGCCAACACCAACGCCCCCGCCTCCAACGTCCACTCCCTAGTAGCAGGATTTCTCCTGACATACGCTGTTAACCCTACAGCACTAGCTCCTTGTCCAGTTGCAAAAACAGCTCTCGGTGCTATCTTCTCCACATATTTCAAAAACTGAGATTTTGCCGTTCCTGGATCTCCACAAACCAACACATTAATATCTCCTCGAACTTTATGTTTTCCTCCTGGATTTTTTGGTTCACCACCAAATAGAGCAAGAGCCAAAGCTCTTTTAATATAATCATGTCCGTAAATTGATGGAGCTATTGATGCAATAATCCGATCAGCAATTCGGTGATCTTTACTCATTTTAATAATTGCGTTTATATCGTCATCAGTGAGTGATTGAACGATTTGTTTGCAATCTTTAACGACTAAATGATTGGCGAAAATAACAGTAGAAAAGACCGGAAATCCGTTATCTGTGTTTAGAGCACCGTCGTAGTTGTTAGAGTAAATTCCGGTAACGTCAACTTCGTCTCCAGGTTTGCAGAGATCGCAAAGATCAGCAAGGAGAATACAATCTTTGGAACGAGGAACCCGACCGGCAGGAATATGACCGGGGCATTCTTGGAGAGTGATTTTTTGGTAGTTGCGATACAGTGTTTGTTCCATATTGACCTATATATCATTTTATTTTTTGTTTATTAAATTTGTTGCTTGTTTTTAGGACCTACCATAAAAGGTCCAGTACTTTGACACTCTGGACAAGCTCCAGGTTTAACTTCAGTTTGTTGAGATTGTACAAAAGGACCCAAAACGAAACCACATTTGTTACAGTCGAATTTTATAATTGAAAGTTGGGGTAAAACTCCAGTTGTTGCTGTTACTACACCAATAGTACGTACTAGTTGGTTGATATGAAGCTTTCTACAAGAAAAATAACATTCCTATTAATTTAACTAAAATTACCGCCAAAAATACTGCGTGTACACTACAAATCAAAATTCAAACTGCTAATACGGTGCAACAATGATAAAATATAATAATTAATGTGCGTACCTACAGTTCTATAATTAACCTATAATTAATTATTAGATAATTTTATCAAAATTGTTGATTAATATAGAAATTAATAAAATTGTCCTATTCTAGCAAAACCTTACCATATAGAAGCGCTTTGCTTTGCTAAAGAAACTCATAAAAAGTGAAAACAAAATGAGGTCTGTCAATTTTTGCATTTATCAGTACAGTCTTCCTGAATCCTAATGTCATAGACGTACTTGGAAATCTGTACATAGACCAATGCCAACACAAAACTCAAATGCCAAACTATGACACTAGAATTGAACAACACTGTACAGATCCGCTAATAAAATATCTTCTGCTTTGTATTAAAAATAGTCAACAGAAAAAACAACCTACGGCGGCTGAGAAAGCTTAGCGAGTGTAACTTTTTAGGATTGCACAGCGATTTTCCAAGCTTTATAGTTTTTTGGCCGTTAACAGTTATATTTATTCCAAACCTGATTGGTTCATAGTCAAGTGACAGAGCAGCAATCACGGCAAAGTATTTCTGTTTTGCGTCCTACAAAAGTAATTCACAAAATGGTGCCTAGAAAAATACTAGATGCTGATTGGTTAATACGATATTGCATTCACGCTCGAAACCTATTATTTGAACATCAGTCTTTAATGTCTGCAGTTGACATTGCAGAAAAAGATAAATAGATACACAATGACACATAGAAAAAAAGTCTTGCTTCACAGTTTACGTCTCAAATCCCAGTGAAAAACATCATTTAATGCGCACTGTATGCGACCTGTATCGTCAAATAAACCGTTAAAAACAAGAAAATAAATTCGTAGACAACCCTCAAATATTTAACAAACCATGTAACTCAACCATGTAACTGTAATTCATTTAAGGAGTATGTCATAAACGAAGTACGATATACAAACGCACCATAATATGAGATACAAAACGCAAGAGACCGCTAAAAATTTACCTTATAACCGGGTTTTACTGTATTATAATTTTTTACATAATTTTGTTTTGTTAAATTTTAAACTAATTTTTTAAGTGTTAAATTACAGCATTACCACGTTATTCAATTCTTTTTTGGAGAAACTCTTTTTTATTAAAATTGAATTGCAGTAATTTTTTATTAGGTTTTCAATAAGTTTTTTTCAGTAGATGAGCAAAACCAATGGCGTCAAAATTTAAACAAAAATGCTTTTGTAACCTGATTTATCGACTGCTTCTTGTCTGAGCCACAGTATAGAAATAAATCAGTATGAACAGCTGCTAAAATCTGAAAACTTGTAAAAAAAAACTAGCATTCTTTCAAGTTAAATGTGTAACATAAAACAACTTAAATTTAAAGGGCAATAACTGTGAATAATACTATAATATAATAAAATAATCAAAAGACAAGAGTCAAACAAATATCAAAATAATTTTAATCTTTGTCTGACATTTGTCTTTCGATTATTTATTTAAATTGTGTATTATTAGTTGCCTATAGTAAATCCAAAAATTAGTGACTCCATCTTACATATTTAACTTGAAAGGATGCTATCTTTTTGACATCTTTTCAGTTTTTATGAGTTGTCCATGCTGATTCATTTCTATACTGTGTCTGAGCTATCAACGTCAGCTGTTTGATAAAGTTGTTTTTTGCTGTTGTGAGTCCAAAACATGTCTATCGTTACTTTATTTAGACTATTTTTTTTATTTTTGAGTTATAAAGACACAATTATGCCCAAGTTCCAAGTTTAGACAAGAACCCGCGCGGTAGCGCCATCCAGCATCGTTGACTAAAGTATTTCACAAAAGAATTGCTCTTATCGCCACAAGTGGGCGCCACTTGTCGAATTTTTCAAAATTGTCAGAACGGATAACCACCTTCTTTCTTCATACTATAATCTAGGAGGCTATGGTTTAGTCAATATACTGAATTTTACTAGTAACAGGAGTAGGAAAATTTTATTTTTATGACCAAATAAAGAACCTATTTTTTTGCTGTGTGAATGTACATATAAACTCACCTAAAAGTCCTCAATTCTTCAATCAAAGGCAATTCAGAAATTCTGACATGAATTTCATTGGTTACCCTCTCATAACTGGGATACTTTGAAAGCACAATTTCTTTAGCAACTTCATCAAAGATTTCCAACATTTGAAACGGAGCTTCTGGCAAAAAATACGCCAAAACATGCTCCTTATTTGCCAAATAGGGAAACTCCACAGTTAAACTCGACTAAAAACAACTCCCAATTATTTATTTAACACTATTTAAATAATTTTCTACCTTATTGCTCTCACACATCCTCCTAATCTTCTCTTGAAACACATACTGCCCCCTATTGTTAGTAAAAGTCCTCAAAAAATTCTTAAACCTGTTCGCAATCTCAGTTCGAGGCCCAATCATACAAACCCACTCTTTAATAGTGTGCCCTTTCGTATCTTCAAGATTCTCAATCGATTCAATCATTTCCTCATCTTCAGTTTCTCCAGCAGCTGCTTTTTCAGCCCTTTTTCGTTTTCTTCTGGGGTCAGCTTCATCATCACTTTCATCATAAAACAATTCCCTGTCATCACGTCGAATGATTCCCAGTTCACGGTCACGGCGTCTTAAAGCCTCCTCAGCGGCCATACGGTCTTCAATCGACATCGCCTCGTACTCTTCAAGATCTAAATTGCGGTCGTCATATCGGTCCAAGTGGGGCATAGGGCGATAATCACTAAATAAAATCAAAAAATTATAATAAACTCAGAAAGTGTGTCAGGAAAAAACGCACTTTTCCATGTTGTCTCCAAACAATTCTTCACCGTCTTCTTCCTCCATGGGGCTGCCGTCATCACCAAATAGCCCCCCTTCATCTTCAAAAGGTTCGAGTTCTCGGGGTGGCGAAGACACATTTGATTGAGGAGACCCAATTTCAGACTAATTTGATGAAAATTAAATTATTTTACTTATGTTTTAACGAATTTTTCCACAATATTTAAGTTCATAAAATTCTAAAAACTTACCGGGCTAGGCATTTTGTAACAATGTTTTGGTCACTTATAGCTGTAATCTAACTAAATTTTAAACTTATTACTTAATTTTTGAGTTAAAAACACGAATAACAACACAAAGAACAGTTGCGCAAAATTGGCGCCAAATCAAGTAAATTCCTAACCTCAATATAATGGTAATTTTTGTTTTTTTCCCACGACCCAAAATTCCCCAAATTAAATCCACAGATACAATAAGAACAAGAATACGCTTTAAATTTTTAAAAATGCTTTAAGCCACTAAATAATTGCTTTTTTGGCCATTTTTAGTACCTGGCAGGCTGTAATGACATCTCGCAAAGTAGTACTTTTAAATATGCTGTCTTTTTATTTTAAAATAACTTCTAACATGGCCCAGTTCTAGCCGCGTTCTACTCTGCGTCATATCTATGGTGAAATTTATTGTTATCAATCAACATAGGATAACCTAAAAATTTTGAAAAATCTAAATATTTTTCTTTTAAGATGGATAATTCAGATGAAGAAGAGTCGTGTTACGTTTATTTAGATTTTAACGAAAAACTTGCGTCAAACATATTTGCCAATAAAATGTTTTTCCGAATTGCAAACTTACACAAACCTAACCCCCTAGTCCAAATCAATGATTTACTATTTAAAGGTGCGTATTTGCCACTTTTTCTTGTATTGTGAGGCCTTTTCTAGGCTCATACGACGAATGCGTTGGCACAAATCTCTTTTTTGAAGAAATTGAGAACCCTCCTATGAGAACCAACATTTTTGAAAAAGACACCCCAATTCGCCTCAAGCCTTACCTAAATCAGACTAAAATCATAAAATTGAAACAAGTTAAGCTTCCTCGAAAAGCCTCAACTAGTAAACAATACAAAGAATCTGTAGTTTTAAACCTGAATCAAGAATACAACACTATCCTTGAAAAACTCGAACAGGGGGTTCTAAACATTGAAGATCTTGCATATCGCGAACCGGAGCCCCATCTTGACGAGCACTTTAACGATTTGATCTACGAGCCCCATGAAGACACCTCAACTGAACCTGAGAAAGAGATTGAAACTCTTCTTGATATTCTTGAAGACCGTTCTCGTACAACCCTCCTTGAAGCTAAATACGAAAGACTTAAACGGCTTGTGAGGCGTCCAGTTAAACGCATGAAAGCCCCCGACCTCGTCGAAGACCCAGCTCCTGAGTACCGCAGTTCTTTTGAGTATCACAATTTAGAGCGTCAGGTTTGCCAAAGTAGCGACGCTTTCCGGACAGTTTCGGGCCCCATTGTGGAGAAAAGTTTCGTGGGGGGCGTATATATCGACAGGTGTGTGCTTCAAGGCCTTATTCCCGCTTCAAATGACTTAAATAGAGTGTTAAGTAAAGAGGAACAAAGGAAGGTTTTTACAATTGATAATTTCGAGAATTTGTCACTTCCTGCTAGGTATTTGGTCCTGAAACGGTGTGTCTCACAGATTGAGGAATTGATAGAAGGTTCATCGGCTGATGAATTGAAGGAGACTGATGAAAATGGGAGGACTATTGGGGATATTTGTGATATATTTAGGAAGTTAATTAGGGCTTTGGAGCATACTATGGCTCGTAGTGAGACTGTAGAGGTGAAGGGAACTCATCTTGTTGATAGAGATGAGGAAGAATATGTTAAGTATAAGTATGAGCCTGGAAATGAGTTGTTGGGGGAACAAAAAGATGTTTTTAATTATGATGAGTGGACGACTGAGGGTAAAGTGGTGGAGGAACCGGAGGTGGAGGAAGAACCGGACGGGGAGGAATCAGATGAGAGTATGGAGGAGGATTCAGATCAGAATTAAACTGTGTTTTGTAAATTTTTAATTGTATAATAAAAAAAATTCCTTAAGTTTTTTTTGGGGTTTTTAATTGACGTTAGATGGCGCCCGAGTTAGTTCGTGACGCCATCTTTTGATAAAATAATTTCGGCTGAGACTTTTTAGTAAAAAGAAAAAAGCTAGAAGTTATATTAAGTGTCAGTAAGATTGAGGAGAGAAAAAAATAATGTAAAAAACTGGAATAATGGTTTAGGAAAACGCAAAAGAAATTGAAATATTGATTTTAGAAAACGCAAAAAATTCCTTCAAAAGGAAATTTCTTGGTGTGACCGCTCTACAACGTTATGTCTCGTTATAACTTCGTTGCCACGTTCATGAGTGTGACCTTGGCGCAGTTGTAACTTGTATTTCTTTGGTAATCTGGGCCGTTTTCGATTGATTAATGCACCAGAGTTGGCTCGTTTTTACGCTTCTTTGAAACTGGAATACTTTAAATATAAAATTTACCATTAATAATTCTGAAAAACGTGTACTTTCCCAATTGATAGTAAAGACAGATTCTTTGAGAAAATTTATAAGTAGTGTACTGAAGTATTATTAATTGGCTTTATAACGTAATAGTGGTTTCAAGCTCGACTTCCCCTCGCTTGTTAAACTTTCATCTCTGACATTTATGATAAAATTTTTGATGTTGGAAAAGAAAAGACAATTATAAGTGCAAAATTATAAAATTTATTGTCATAAATTTTTTTACACAATCAATTACATAATAAAAGTCAAAACTGTTTTTTTAAATTAAATATTGCTTCATTTTAAAATAATAATAAATAAAAACTTCATAAAAATTGTATATTTTTGTATTGTCAGAAGTCTTATGGTACATCAGGGAACGGTTTCATATCAGGCGTGGTCAACTTAGCTTTTTTTAAATAAGGCAAATTCAATAATTCTTTCGCGGAATTTCGTGTAAATGGGTCGTACACCAGCAGTAACTAAACAAAAATATAAAAGCAATTTCGAAGAATTATTTTAAAAAACTATTATACCTTTATAAACTCCTCTTCTTCATCATCATGAAACTTGATATGAGTATTAAGCTCAGTGGGTTTCCATTGTGGAAACCAAACATCATAAGATGGTAATGAAGACACTCCAGGCCACATTTCTTCATTTGGTGTTCCCAAAATTCTAAATATTTTGAAAATTTGATCAATTTCGGAATCACCAGGAAATAAAGCACGTTTTAATAACTAAAAACTAATATTACAAAAAATTTACAATAAAAAGTCAGGTTTTACCATTTCAGCCATAACACAACCCATACTCCATATATCAATCCCATTTGTGTACAATTTTGAACCCAAAAGTAACTCAGGTGCCCTGTACCACATTGTAACAACTTCGTGGGTATATGGTTTTGTTGGTATTGAAAAACACCGAGATAAACCAAAATCAGCAATCTTAATATGACCTTCTTTATCAACCAACAAGTTTTGGGGCTTTATATCACGGTGGAGGATCCGTTGAGTGTGCAAATAGGCCAAACCCTCAGTCAGTTGTTTCATATAGTTCTAAAAAAGCAACTTGTTTTGCAGCTAAGGCAACACCAATCACAGATTCTGATTTTGAGCCGTCTCTATGGCAACACCAATCACAGCTCGTAATTTTGACCTGTTTCTGTGACAACCACTTACTCTAATAAGCTCCTTTTCTAGAGGTTTTGTCGATCCATCCATGTACCTCCTGAGATCCAATTCCAAGTACTCAAAAACTAGGTATAACTTGTCACACGTATACATAACATCTTGTAGCTCAACAATCGAGGAGTGTCTGAGTCCTTTGAGAATGGCAATTTCGCGAATGGCAGTTGATGGAACCCCCTCAGAGTACTCATTCTTGTTGAACCTAGAAAAAGGCGCCAAATCAGCAAACCGTCCCAGATTTCTTTTACCCCTCATCAGTACGTTTTAGTATACTTACAATTAGTAGATGCGATGATAGTTAGCGGAAATATAAGCTGAATCATGTGGTGCTACGAGTTAAACCACGAAAGCACCTCACAATGCAGCTCAAAGTTCTGCTAAATTAGTAGAGTTAGAAGCATCCCATTCCTTATGAAAGAGCATGAAGCGTAAAACATGACCCAAATGCAAATACAAGTGATGTAATATAAAAATTCGACTTACTTTTCTAATTTAATCCTTTTAAGGGCAACACTTTTTCCAGTTACTTTGTTCTTTGCTTTAAACACTATACCGTACGTTCCTTCTCCCGCTGTTCCCAATTTAACAAATTTATCTAAAGTATTCATTTTAGCCGTTTGTTACACGAATACTCTACAACAAAACACTGAACCCTATTTAGCGGGAAATTTACGTTTAGCATTTTAGCGGCCATTCCTGTTTATTACGAAAGGCGCAGGCGCACCAACTTGCGAATTCGATAATTAGGTTGGCAACGCAATCAATAAGAACACACAGACAGGGCCGGACTGAACGGGCAAACAGCCGCGAGGCACCATGATTCTTATCCATAAAAAATGAATCATACTTTTAAAGACAATTTTGTAGTTTGACTCAATAAACTAAAAAGAATCAGTCGGAAAATTGATGTATAAAATGATTTACATAACAGTACATTTTTAAGGGCACTCAAAAGACAGTTCGTTCAGAGAACAATAATATTGTTCTTTGGTTCCCTTGAGTAATTTAAGCACTTATGGGCTGATTTCAAGTTGAGATAATACCGGTATTATCTTCGTTTCTATGAAAAATTAAACAAATTCGAGGCTGTTATTGGTTGTTGTCATGGAAAAGTACTAAAATTTGCGATACTACCGGTAGTATCTCAACTTGAAATCAGCCCATTAAATTGTAAACGTTACTCCTTTTCGAGCACAAACACTGTTAACTGTTATTGAACACATAATTTTTTTTTTCGTTTATAGTCTAGAAAAAGTTTATTAATGCATGATTTTTTCTGAAAAATCGCTGTAAAAAAAGTTGCATCAACACTCCGTACATGCATACAATTGTCAAATAATAAAGTTCAAGACGCAATGAAGGTGAAACAAAGTGAAATTTTCAAATTAATTTAAAATTTTAATGTGAAATTTCACTATTTTGCTCCAAACTAAGCTGAAATGTCAAAATTTGTTTAAAATTATTTAAAAGATAGGCAACTAAATATACACATTTTTTCTTTATATATGTGACCGATATATGGCACTTCCTGAATTTTTTTAAGTATTTTTTTATTAACTAAAGTACGATTAATTTAGGAAAAGTTTTGTAATCAACTTGTTTGTTAAGTTGCGATTAATAACCTCTTTTTTATTAAGCGCACTGGCTTTACGTCTCGATTATTAATTACTCCCATTAACTAACTTGTTGGTTAAACAACTATTCTAAATAACAGCATATTCACCTTGAAAATAACAGTTTGAAGCTAACAGCTTAAACATGACAATTCGAAAATAGCAGTTTAAAAGTAACAGTTTAAAAATAAAAATTATTTTTAATTGTTATTATACAGGTAGTAAGTGTTATTAAAAAATATCAGTTTTTGCTGTCACTGTTTTCTCCAGTTTAGGCTTTTTTTAAATTTTAGTACCGCCCAAAATGTAAACATTTAAAAAATATAGAAACAAAGAAAAAAATTATTAATTTTATTTGTAAGTTTGGAGAAAACTAATAAACGATCCTAATTATTGTATATTTTTCTCGCTCGTTTCAAATTTAAGAATTTATACCGATTGATGCTATGCCTTTCAAAAAACATGGACGAAATCAGAAAAAGTGTTGGCCAAGCACTTGGGTAAACAATGTTAGATGGCGTTAGAACGTGGGTTGTTGTCTAAGTAGCGTTTTTAACTTTACTTGAAACTTAGTAATTTTGGCTTTAGTGTCTCTTTAAGACAGTAAACATAGTAAACAGTTTACGAATGAAGAGTAGACACGGATTTTTGCTATTTGAAAGTGACTACAACACAAAAGTAGTCAAGTTAATGATATTTGCGAGTCGGTAAAACAGGCTGCTGTAAGCGTTTTTGAATTTTAAAACCATTAATTAGTAATATTTATATATATTTTGAATAATTTCACAGGAACGAAAACAAACAGAATTGTTTCAGTCGGCAAGTTCTTGTTTTCATTATAGAACATTATTAGGAGCAAGACAATGAAAAACTATTTTAATGAGTAACATGGACATATTGTTTGGGATAGCAAAATATTTTAAAAAAGTCTGTGAAATAATAAAAAAAAATAATTGCTTTTTACAGTTATTGATGTTTGGCAAAGATCCACGGCTAATAAAATTTATCTCGAAATTTATATTATTTATTGCATAAGGTGACATTCCACAAAGATTAGATCAATAAGACAAGGGCCCGAAATGTTCGTCCCTTATATAAAGTTTTCTCCATTCTCCATGTAAGTATAGGCTTTCAAAACCGCAAATTAAAAAAATGTTATACACAACTTGCTTATAAAACAGTATATTCTTTAAATCTAGGTTTGATATAAAAATTTGTGGCGAAAGTATAAGACATGGATTTGAGGGGCCCTTGAAAATTCAAGGCTCCCTGGGTTTAACAGACCAGTCCGACCCTGACCACCGCAGGTCTAAACCGATTATTAGGCATTTTTGGAACTAGTTTTGACATTAATAATACTAGTTTATCACCTAGTTGCGGATTTTATTCACAATTCACCAATTTTTAACTGAAATTTAAAAATATATATATTTTTCTTTATCAGGTTGGTGATGCAGAATGCGGTAATAACGGCATTTAACGGCAACGGAAATACAACGAATTAGAAACAGGAAACATCTATTCTGGTGCATAAAAAAAATTAATAAAGCTTGAAAAGTATGACAGTTTACCGTGCAAAACATACGTTTCACTTGTTGTTGATAAAAATTTGCTAATTATAAGAAAAATTTTAATAAAATATTGTTATTGTCAGTAGCCATCTATTCCCAAGTCCCCTCCATTGTTGTGATTCGCCAATCAGGTTCGCCCAACGCATGCGCAGAAAAAGCGACGCTCATTGTGGAAGCTTCGTTGAAGGTGTTTCATGTTGTAGTAACTACGCGTAACTTTTATTTTGGTTAAAAGCCGTTTTTCTTTTTCTTTAATTGTTAAAATCAGTGTTAATAACCAAGCTTTCACCGGAGGAACGTTTTTAACAAGGTAAGAATCAGTTTTTTGCGGTAAAATCACAAATTTTTGTGAAAGCTTTAACCGACAACCCGCCGCCATGTTGGCGTCGTCTCACCCAAAACGAAAATTCTAATTTTCCGTTTATTTCAGACTTCGACCATGGCGTCGGAGCAGTTTTCTTTGTGTTGGGATAATTTCCACAAAAATATGAGTTCCGGTATGAACTCATTGTTGGAAAATGAAGATTTAGTTGATGTGACTTTGGCCGTTGAAGGCAAATATTTAAAAGCGCATAAGATGGTGCTTTCGGTGTGTAGTCCTTACTTTCGAGAACTCTTTAAAGTAAATCCGTGTAAACATCCAATCGTGTTTATGAAAGACGTTTCGTATGTTGCAATGAGTGATTTGTTGCAATTTATGTACCAAGGTGAAGTTCAAGTCAGCCAGGAAAATCTTACGACTTTTATTAAGACTGCTGAGGCGCTCCAGATCAAGGGACTCACGGGGGACGGAAATGTAAGTAGTCACCTGATTGCAACCTGAATTTTTGTAACTTTTTGTGTACTTAGGGCTCCGCTGAGTGCGAACCCGAGCCGGAAGAGCCCAAAGAGGAGCCCCCGAAGGTCCAGACGCGTCCTAAAAAGGTTCAGTCTACCCCCACCCCCTCTCCTGCTCCTAAACGTCCAAGGTTAAGTGCTGTTGCTGCAGAACCTAGCACACAGATAACAAAGACTGAGCCGGCGGTGACAACAAGCACCCCTTCTGGTGATCAATTAATACAATTTAAAATGGAACCGTATGATCAGAGCCAGTCTGGTGTTTCTGTACCTGATGATAATGTTGACGAATCTTTTGCTGATGATACCTTGGACGATACGAATGCAGATGACGGAAATGAGGATTATTCTATGATTGAGGGTGGGGATGATGAACCACAAGCCGGAACTAGTACTGATGGAGCTGCAGGAGAAGGACAAGGTATGTAAATTATTTTTGGGTGGAATTTTTTTGACTGTTGGAGAGCATAACTGGGAGAGACACATTTCTTATTGTTAAAAAAAAGGATATTGCTTATCAAAAATGTCATTCTAGAAAATTAAAAAGTATGCAATGTACTATTGAATTGAGAAATGTACGAACCGCGAAAATTGCTATACCTAGTTGCCTCTTTAGTTGTTTGGAAATGTGTTTCTCAGTCTTTGTTTTATTTAATTAGTTAAGTAAATTCAGTAGTTACACAATACCAGTTATGTCTTTAACAGAAAAAATGTTTACAAAATTGGGAATTAGTTTTTCATTTATATATCATTTAAGATGTCATTTGGTTGGCGAGTGAGATTTTGTAAGCATTTTTTATTGTTATTTTTGTATAGAAATGATTGCGATTCTACGGCATAGTAGGCAAAATATTTATGATTTTTATGTTTTAAATGCAATTTATTGAATATTATGTATGTTTAAAAAACGTTTATATATTGTAAACGTTTTCATTGTGTTGTGGTTTGTTAATAGTTGAAGTGAAGTGAGGTACAAATTATATAATAATTATATTATTTAACCAGGTATTTATTTTAAGTGGTTAAAATTTTAACTGCCGTTTTTGTGTGTGTGTTTTTTTTAATTGAAAGATTTCTTTCAATTGACATTTTGTGAGTGATGTGAATTAGTACGAGGATCAAGATAAGGAGCTTTTATTATTGGTAGGTGTCTTTTTTAAACGTTTCTTATTTTATAAACGTTTCTAAATAAACAAGACAATTGATTTTTTTTCGTAAAGCGAGTTATCTTATTGTCTTGTTTTTTTTTTTTATTTGTTCTCGATTTGTTTTGTTTCGGTACATAAACCTATTATGGCGTAAAATCGCGTTTTTATTCAATTCAATTTTCTGACGAGTTTCATTCTTGCCAGATTACACAACTGTGCCCGTGTGTGGTGACAAGGGTATTCGCAGATGTGGTGTATTTATTGATGGGTTTACATTTCATCAGAATACAACAAAGAAAAGTGCAAAAACGCGGTAAGTATATTAATTTTTATGAAAAAAAATCAAATACGAGAATATTGGCAAGTGCGTTTTGAGGTTGTGCTTTTTAAAGAAATGCAAAAAGAAAGAAAAGTAGGGTTTGTGCTTTTGAAAGTTAGTGTTTATGAAGTGAGCAAATGTTAAAAAATATGAGGTAATATAGCAGAGTAAGTAAAGACTATATAACATTTTCAATATTCTAAAAATCAGGTTAATTTGTCAGAGAAATTTTGGACAAAAATGTTTAAATCGGGGCAAGGCTGTATATATATTTTTTCCAAAATATATTACCAAATAATGGTTTTTGTTTTTCATTTCTAAATTTTCTCTATAGAATTATCAATTCATGTTAGGTTTGTTTTTTTGTTTACCTGGTCATTCAGTTTAATAAAAATGAGTTTTAAGAGAACCGAAAAATAAGCCTGTTGCCTCAACTTTGTTAAAGGAAGATGTAACATTTTTCAAAACTAATAGCCTATTTTTATCGTTTCATTTTTACATTAAAAATGAGTAATGGCTGGTAAAAGAATATTTGCAAATGACGTTAAGAAATTTCTAATTTTTAAAGGTATATAACAAAAAAATTTTTACGACAAAGTTGAAAAATTACTAGACAATACATTATAATCTCTATACGGTGCTTCCAGTTATAATAATATATCAATTTTTATATAAAGAAAATGTGTTTTCAGGTTTGTATTAAATTATAAAGAATAATAATTGTGTTATCTTTCCGTTTTCCTTTTAGAATGGTTGACAAATTTTTATATTCATTTGTTTAATTACCAATGTGTTAAAATTTAGAAGTAAAATAAGGGTTGCTTGTTACTAGAAAAAGTGTTCAGTGTTGATTTTGTTACAAAAGAAATATTGACGTAAACTAATGTCAAACTACTATGGACTTTTTGTCAAAGAACCACCAATCTACCTCCACCTTCATAATGAAACTTTTAGGCTTGTAATTCAATAAGTCATTACTTTGTGTAATTTTTTCATTAGTGTGAACATCAAATCAGAAAAAGACAAGGCCGGAGCTCAAGCTGTGCGATGATTGTAAAACCAGTGGCATAGCACGAAATAAAATAGTTTCAATTACAAATAAAAAACTAAGCTAAAGTGCAAAACCAAAAGCTAAGTTTTAAACTTTGATTGTTCCACACGAGATACACAATATATGACTTTTACAGTCATAAATTCACGAATCTTTATCAAACATGACTTTTCCAAATTAATTTTCTTTACAAATTTACAATAGAAATGGACTCGTTCAACATGGAAAACCATTCCGTCGCACACGTTACGTCATGTCTTTTTCCGATTTGATTTTCATTTTACAAATGTATTTTGGTATTCTATATTTGGACGTGTAATTGAATTTTTAACATGAGTTTAGTTTTATTTAAATTCTGATTTTGGTAATTAACTTTTTTTTCAATATATGGCAGAACTGCAAATTTCTATAACAAAAAATAATATCATTATTAATAACAAAAAATCTGTATTGTGCGATTCAGATATGTAACTTAGTACGTGGTTTTTGTATTGAAAGTGTTATGACAGCCTACGCGCAACTGTCTAATTTTATTTATTTCATTCAAAAAGTCATAATTTTAAAAAAATATTAATTTTTGATTTTTATAGTTTAAATTTTAAAGCTGCAAATAAAGTGATAATGAAAGAAATAGATGATACCATTGATTCCTGCCAGAGCCTAATTTTTTTCATTTTTTTTATAACCAGAAATTGGGCTGAAAAAGGGGTGGAGGTCAAGGTGGAACGTTCGGTACAACCGACAATATGACCCAATATTATTATTACTTGTAATTTATTCTTTTATTAGGGTCTTCATGTGTTCTTTATAAATATCAATTGATGTTTTATTTACTTTGAAATTTTCATAATCTTGCTTTTGGTCTTGATAAAAAAGTATTGCTAATTCTAGTAAACTTTTATTTGTAAACCTAATCTACTAGGATGTGCTGGTTCTTTGATTTTAAAGTCCATAATTTGTTTTTTAAGTCAACAAATCAGGGGAGGGTAGGTACAATATGAGGGTATCTAGCTGTCCTAGCATAGCTTTGGTTTGTGTAAGTTTTTTGGGCTAATTCCAAGGAAGTTATTATTTATTTTCGATCAAAATAAGTAATAGTTTGCTAAAGGCATTGGCAACATGTTAAAAACTATTTTTTTTTTATATTTTTGAGCAAAACTACCATAAAACAAGGGTTGTGAAGTCATCTCTGCCACTCGAGTTATTTCATTTGTTTCTGTTGTATTTAACGTTTGGTGTATTTCTTTCTATATGACATTAAAAATTTAGTAATTACTAATTTCTTTTGGCAATTACTACATTGTATTTGTATATTACTTTATAAATTAACGTAACGGCATGGCAGAAATGGCGTCACGTGCTATTCTTTCGCGATTTCCTCTAAAACTATTGCATCAGATTGTATAAAGGATCACGTCATTTTTTTTTCTTTTTTTTTTTTTTAATGAATTGTATACATACAAAAAACAAAATATCAATATGCTTCATGTAGCCAATGCCATTAAGTGAAACTTAAATAGTAAAAACAAGCAGTGTTCTTTTTTCCTTTGCCCTAACCTCCCCCCAGTCAGATTTTGCATAACGATGCATCGTCATGTTGAGGTGTAGGTAATACAGGGCCCTGTAATCAGTCTAATGTCTCGCGCTAGATGGCGCTGGAAGTCTTGAGGCTGTCTTCAAGACTGCCTAATAAATTAATGAGTAGGATAAATTTCCACAAGCTTATTCTTTATTGTGGATTGATTGTGGTATTTAAGTAGGAAAACATTTATATTTTGCTAGGGTTATGTATTGAGGATCTGAATATGCATCTGGCTTGTATAAATGTATTAGCGATGTTTGGTACCTAACTAAACTCCTGAACAACATTAAACCATTTATATATACTTTTTTATAATAAATTTTGTTTTGTTTAATTCCGATCTGAATGCAATATAAGTCTATTAGGCAATATAAATCTAATAGATAGTCTCGAAAGAAAGATTTGTGCTGGTTGATGCTACCCCATCCCCAATTCGATTATTTTATACTAAATTGGATAAAGTTCCTAAAATTTAATAAAAAAAAACCTAATATTTTACGACGTATGAGGGCAAGTAATTCAAAGTAAATACACAACACAAATTTATGTGTGAAAAAACTGACGTACCAATTTTTTAAATTGTTTATTTTTACTTTTTCTTAGAGTTCTTTTTCATTAAAAAAAGTATTAAAAGGTTTTTCTGATTTTTAATAGAGCTTGATATTAATCTGTGAGATTTGTATTTTAAATTGTCTCAAAATGTTTACTGAGTTTTTTTTTAATTGCGCGTTTTTTGCAACTTATCTTATTCATTTGCTTGCCTTAATTTAAAGCACAAAGTAATACTGGTTTTAAACGAAATTAGGTTCATCTCTTTTTAAAGGTTCTCATTTTCGTTAAGACAGGAACTGATATAAAGTTGGTTTGTCACTCAGTTATTGGGGATTTTCCAAAATGACAATTTCTTGGAGTTTCGTTTTTCTAATAAAAAAAATATATTAAAAAAAAAGGTGAGCTTAATTTCGTTTACACCCGGTATTGTGGAACTCAATATTTTTTTTATATAAAAATTAGGATGGTAAAAAGCGCAAATAATAAAAAACCGTATGACGAACTTATTTCTCAAGTCATTGCTGACACCTATTTGATATATTATTAAGATATTTTAATCAAAGGAAGTGCTGTATGCTGCATTAATTTTGTTCAGGGATTTATATTCAATGAATAAAGTAGCCAAAAAATATACAGGCCCAGTTTAAAGTAACGTATAAAAATCGTATTTTTTTATTTTTCTAAACATTCAGTTGTAAAGTCCTATTAGTAGGACATTTAATTATAAAAGAAAAATCGTTATTTTATCATATTGTTATAATTTTACATTTTTTTTATTTGAAAAGTAATTGCACGTCAAATCGATTACTCAAAAATGTTGGTTGTGTTTTTCGTGACCTTTAACGCACTTGGAAATAAGGTTCTTTCATAAATCAGTTAATGTGGGTGGGGTTTTTTCACCACTGACTTTAATGACCCATACCAATGGGATTCATACTTTTTCTGTTGCTCGTTGACATACGAGGGTTGTTAATGCACTCCAAACCATTCAAAGGAGTTAGTTAAACACCCTTATTAACGATCTGTTAATACCAACCATACAAATCAAAATTTTGACTTCTATAGGTAATCTGTCATAATCATAATAAAATTATAAAAACGGTATGTTTGAAGGTTCATTGGCTCATTCTCGTATCTCTGGTAGAGTGAGATTTAAAATTTCTTCTATATTTTGAACAATAACATCACTATCAAATAATAATAATAATAGCACTATGAAACTGATTAATAAGGTGAGATCGAAATTTAACTGAATCAGAGCATGCTGTGTCAGCGTAATTGAAATGATGTGTCTAATGTTAATACCCACTTCTACGGCTTGCTCTGATTCAGTTACATTTCGATCTCACGGTACTAATGACAACTGAAAAATTTATTTGGGTGTTTTGTAGCTAGGTAACAAAACAATCTAGATGTGTTACTAGAGAGAAGTAAGGAGAAAAATTTTGGAATGAAGTTTTTCCAAGTTTATTGTGATATGAGCAACAGAAAAACATTGTAATCAACGCTTCTGTTAATGTGCGATTAATAATCTCAACTTCTATTAACGCGTTCGCTTCGCTCAAGTCTTAAAATATCTCGATTATTAATCGCCTTCATTAACAAACTTGTTGGTTAAATAATTATTATATATATTAACTGTTACCGAACAGTGTTAATAGGTACTACCTCTTTTATGATCCTATCGGTCAAAGTTAAATGAAGTATACCTGTTTTTCACTTTTTGTCTACTGTGATTAACAATATTTCAAATGACTGTTACCTTTGACGTTGACAAGAGTGAAATTTATTTGAAATATTGTGAATTTTAATTGACTGCAGTCAGCTAAATCGTTTGGTCCCGTGATGTATTAATCGTGTGACGAAGTTGTGTACAAAACAAACTGTTCGTTCCATTGTCATTACATGCAGGGGTTTATTTATTGATGTCTAAGTTGGTAATCAACAAACCAACAATTTACTTTTTGTACTCATGAAGTGTGAGTAGCTATTTTTCGGTGATCGCATGAAAAGACTGCTTTCCCGGACCGGGGTGTTTTTTATTTCTCGCAAGGAAACAATTAAAACTTGCTTAAGCCATTAGTCGGTAATGGTAAAACAACAATCTTGGGTTGGACTTTTGTTCCCAGAATTTTCTAATCAGTCTTACCAACCCATTAATTAATAAACAAAATTTTCGACAAAGTAAGGTTAGGTTTTTTTTTAAATTTTTTATTCGTTACAAAAAATGTACATAACTATTTCGGGAAGAAATTTCCCTCATTTGCACTAATGCAGCACTCTCTTCGCTCGTGCTGCAAACAAAGTGCTCATGCGGGAAATTTATCTTCCCGAGGTAAATCCCGAGGTTAGGTAAATAACTATTGCACGACGCACGTTTCAACAACAAAGTTGTTATTCTTAGGTGCGGAATTAAACTGACATTGATACAATACGACAACTGTAAAAACCAAAAAATGAATAAAACAAAATGAATTTTATTAAAGTTTGCAGTATTTGTAAATGGCTAAAAAGTTTAACACATTGACCACAATTTAAATCTAAGATCACCTAAGTAATAAGTGTTAAACATTATTATTAAACTAATAATAATTTATTACTGTTTCATACAAAAAAAATCACAATTTATTGGTTATGTGACTGCATAATTTATCTGTAGTCTTAATAACTTAATGAATGTAAAATAAACAGAACAAAAGAATTAAACAGAAACAGGTTCAACCCTCCTCCAAAATAGCCGAAATAAGGCGAATATTTTAAATGTGAGCATCTAAATCATGTCAAATGTCACAAAAAACATCTAAATAATTACCGGTTTTAATATATTAAATCAATAATTCTATATTTCTTTTAAGAAACCGCGGTTTCTTGTTGTATTTGTTTCAGAGAATTTTATTAATTAGAATAATGGCATGTTGCCACCTGCAAAAGTGGTAGGTTGCGGTATACGTGGGCCTATGTTGAAGGGAGACTCTAGAAACACTTAAAAATACTCTTCTATTATTTTACTTAGCACTATTGATCCTAATGAGGTTGACAATTTTGGATTTGACTTTTTGACAGCGTTAATTTAAATTTTTTGCTGTTTTTTGATGCTTTTGACCAGATTCCTGGAAGCTATTGTTGACTGGTATAATAATGATATTGATAAAATGCTTTAGTGGAATAATATTGATCTATTGCACTGAACGACTGTATAATTTCAATGTTTTTAAATAGGGTTTTAAACATCAAATTACATCATTTATTTGTTTTGAATGGAATGTCTAAATGATGACGTAAAATAGTGGGAACACTTTTTCAATTAAAACCGCGTTACAAGATAAATTGGCAATTTGGGCGTTGTTTTTATGCGAATGGTTGATTTTGGTGAAGAATGCAGGAAATTTTTCCCGATTTAGTTAGGTAAAACATTTTTTGTAACGAATAAAAGGCAATTTTAAGAAAAAATAATGTTTTAAACAATAATACTAGTTTACAACGTCTTTTGTTCATGAAATGAGACCTACTTAGGTATATATTTTTGTTATATAAGGCTCCCTTAACTTAGAAGAAATGTTTAAAAAAAATCAGCACGTCAAACTTTTAAGATATTTACTAAGAAAAATATTACAAAAGAAACATTGAATAAAAAATTGAAAATAAAGAGTTTTAGCTTTTTTTATCCTACTCCACTTCAAAGTTAGTTAATTTTAACCTCTTGACAGGTCAGAAAATCGCTCTTGTTTCCCTTGGGAAACAAGCATGTCTTAATTTGTGGCCGTTAGATGGCGCTGAGTAAAACGTCAATTAGACTCAAGTTTTTTTAAAATCTACAGAATAATGTGGTTTCTACTGTTGGAATACGAGATCTAATACAAAAAATTACAAGTGTTGTAAATATGAAAGACGAAAATCAGGTTAAAGTAATGCAAATTCAAAAGCCTGATTTGTCATGACACATAACCTCAAACTGTTGGAAGAGACATAAAAGAGAAATTCATCCATCACCATCCGTACTGTAATCTATGCTTTAATATTGAGATATTTTGGCTGTAATCAACGTAATTAGTATCCGTCAATTATTTGAGTTGGACACCTTTCAATTTCAAAGTTTCCGTCATCTATTAAATTGTTGGAAAAATGTGATTTTTACACAGTAACTGCCTCGACATACATGTTTAACAACAATGAGGTAAAAATATAAAAACTCTGCGGAGTTCTTGTTGTTACAGTCAAGTTATTACGAAAGATTTTGAGGTTAGGTCACCTTTCTGTCAGTTTATTTTATCGTTAAAAGTTTTTTATTTTGAGTAGGATAAAAAATAATGTGTGCACCTCATCAATAAACAGGTTTTCAAGCCTCAGGAAGTGGCCAGCTTGGACTTCGTCTCAGCTGGCCATCTCTTCCTTCGGCTTGGAAACTGCCTCTTTCTAGCTAAGGTACACAATATACTATTTTCTCATAACTACTTGCATCTGTGTCTTTTACGGCAGACCAACAATAATCGCCTAGCTTCTGATTCCAAATACCTTGATATTTTTGTTCAAATGCTTGGTGAAATCGTTCGCCATGTACAGTGGCGAACAAAAAATTTCGGCCAGCAATTCATATGTCATTAAAAAAAAAGCACCTTATTGTCATAAATGTCATGATAATTTTTCAAAATGACATGCGACAGTGCTGAATAGTTATTAAATTGAGGTTATTAATATGTCTAACCCGTAAAGCTAATTTCACATTTTATATCACTCAAATTTAAAGTCTGCCCGAAATTTTTCGCTCGCCATTGTACGTCACTCATACTTTCAAAGTTTTTCGGAAGAAAATGATTGGTTTTGCCACTCATAAAATGAATAATTCTTTTTTTAAATAATTGTAGGAGTATACTTCAGAAAAGATGATCTTTTGCGAGCACTAGACCTGTTGAAGGTTAACCTTTTTTTTAGCTGTAACATTTAAGCTGCGATTTCTAGAGTAAAAACTTTTACAGCACGAAATTTTGCTACCAACACCTATCTTACACTTACTTGAAATTGGATTAGTAGTAAAGTTGTTATCGTCAGTCATATATGAAAAACTGAAAAAAAAATCGTTTTTTTTTTGAGATTTGTGACGTGCTAGCGGAAAACAAAAAATTGTGTATTAACTATCCTTAGTAGCTTTTGCAAAAAAAATTTTTCTACAAAACTGTAAAGTGGGCTTTTTAATTGTCATTTTTGATGTTAAAAGTGTCATTTTTTGACACGCGTGTTAAAAGTAGTTGAAAGTTGTACTGGTTGCTACGAAAATTTTGGTTCATAAACATTGCGATCATTAAACATTGTGTGGTATTAATTTTTGATATCTTATTTTTATTGAGTTTAAAGTTCTTCCGATTGTTTTGTAGAAAAAATAGTGTGTGATATACGTGTTAAAAGTGATTTTAACACTAATAGAAATAACTATTATTCGATGAACAAAAATAAGTTTAATTTTGTAAACTAGTGTAATTTAACGTAATTTAGTCGAAAATTTACTTTATTAATGGACTGATTTAAAGATTTTGGTAATACATGGAACAATGGCACAAAAAATTGTGGGAGAAATAAAAAACAATACAACTAGGAAATAGCCTGTCAAAGGCAAAAAGTATTTTGCACGATATAACACGACAGTGACTAACAAAATAGGCTCACAGCTAATTCGGTAATTACCACACTAAAAACGATGTTACTCGTATAAAATCAACTTTAAACACGTCAAAATCGATTATCTTTTTTGTAATATAATCATATTTAGTGTTTGTGTATTTCAATAATGTAACCGATAGGCAGAATCAGATTATGTTCCCGATGTTTTAAATTTTTTTTTTATTATTAATTATTTCTACTTCTTCTCTGTGACTTTCACGCATCTATGCTTTGCCTATCGATCATTTTATTCAAATGAACGGAGTTGTACAAGCTGCCTGACGATAATTATTAATCACTAATCAAAATTATAATTTAGAATAACGAATCAAAATCATAATTTGGAATAAAAAGTGAGTTTGTACTATTATGTCTAACGAGACAATAGCAAAGCTTACGTTTCTAATCTCTTACAGCAATATGGAAACTGAAATTACCTGTGGAACTGTAGAAAATAATACCAACGAAAATTCTTCTGTAAATAAACGGAAGCGCTCTCAAAATCGTGTTTGGATAAAAATAAAAGAGTTTGCAAACTCTAAAGATGCCGAGAATCACCTTGAATTGGAAAACTGTTGGAGAAAAGCTTCTTCCAAAAAAAATGTGTTAGGCAAGAGAGTTGAGTATCGTTGTACCGGTGGAAAATACAGAGAAAAAGAGTGTCCAGCTCGCTTATATTTATTGTATCAGAGTTTAACTACTAGAGTATCATTATATTCTACTGACTGTGAACATGATCATTACGAAGTATCAGATAGTGGGCGCGGGCTAAGTGAAGAATTGAAACTTCTCATAAGAAATTTATTTGAAGATGGAATTACTAAACCTAATAGTATATTAGCTGCTATTAAAAGACAAAATGAGGCAGAACCACCGAAATCAAAAATTGTATCTTTTTTAAGACAGTTAAGGAACAAAAAATATGAGCAAAGTATATTGCCGGATTGGGATGGAGAGGATCCATTGGGAAATTTATAAATACATCTATATTGTATTTTTATGTAGTTATATATCTGAGATGGTTTCTATAATTGACAGCCATGTTTTGTTGTATCACGTAAAATTGTTATCAAAAAATAGAATTCAAAGAATAAAACATAATTTATTAAGGTGTGTAGGTCTTTTTGAGACCTTGAACAGTCGCGGAGTTACGAATGCTAATTAATATTGATGAAATAGGGCTATACTTTCTGCTAGAGGTCAGTCATTGTTTTGGATTTAGTAGAAATGTGTTTCTACTGGGAAATTAAAGTCGGTTGAAAGCAGTGCAATTGGAATAGATAGATAGAGCACTGGAGATAGGTTTTCTATCAATCTAGACTGAACGACAACAATATTTTAGACAGAACTACTAGTGTACAAAAGATGAAGTTCTATACATATAGAAGTATCATTAACATGACTGATAGGCGAGCTGAGAACAGCGCGACTCAATTCTGGGTTGCAAATCTTGAAAAATGGGTTACCGAAAAACGTTTTGCTTTATAAATTTATGCGGCTATATTTACTTCTATTACACGAAAAATGTCAACATTAAAAATGTAAGCAATGTGTTATTTTGGGCCTTGAGATTTTAAGAGTTTACTACAAAACGCACTAGAAGTTGCTTGCACAGTAAAAAAACTAAACGTGTATCCCTACAGGCATTCTTGGATGCACAAAAGTCAATCAAACTCGACGGACCATTAAACTGGGATTAAATTAAAATACTGTGTCCTTATTGGCCAAGAATGTTTTAAGGAGGGATTAATGTTTCTTCAATTTTGATGAACGTTTTTGCAACCGAGGATCAGTTTTTTTACTGCCGATAGAGTCTTTGGTCTATCAGAGGATTGTTTTAAATACTTAGGTATTATTTGATTGCAACATAGGTTTGAAATATATAAAAGGAAGGAAAAACCAGTAATCTAATAAAAAAATCTAAGCACCAGTTTATTGAACGTGGCAATAACTATTAACTGTAATTGCGATGTAATAGTTTATTCGTGATTAATTGTCAATTTTGACTATTCAAATACCACAAAAACCAAGTAAGTTAATTGCAATTAAATTTTGTAATTCGCTTACTGTAAACCGGCCTTAAGTATTTTAAGCGAAAAAATACTGAATCTTAGCTATTTTTAGAAACAAAAAGTGTTACACAAACACTAATAAAATGCAATTAGTTTTTGCCATTTCTAAAGTATGTAATAAAGCCTTAAATTTAGGACAGCTATGCAGACTTAGGGAGCGTGAAATGTTTTGCAAGTTTTCTAGGCTTTTTTGGCAGTTAACAGTTGTATGTTAAATTTTATTCGCTGATGGCCACGTAAAGAAGTGGGGATCACGGCAGAATCTGGAATAGAATAAATTTCTATTTTGCATCCTACGGAACCTAGTCAAAAACTTTCTTAAAATAAAGAAAATGTACCAAATTTGTGATTTAATAATTAGAAACTTGAAACGTAAAAACACCTAATAATACCAAACAATTTATTTTGCACGACACTCGTATCGACAACAAAGTTGTCATCCTCAGGTGGGGAATTAGAAACTTATTTATTTTGCTAACCGAATTTTTGTTAACCGAATGAGAGAGTCTGAATATTTTTATTAGCTTCAAAATAACGACGTTATTAAAAACAGATTAATTGTAAAAAATATGAAATAGAAACTTTGTTAAACTCATGAGTAAAGGTTATATAAGCAATTTATCTGAAGTCTTAAGGCTACGGCATTGATGTAGTCTAGTTCAAGTATTCTCGGCTTAATAAGTAAATAGAAAGTAAGCAAAAACTATCATTGCATTCAATCTTTTGTCTGTTTAAACACATTGCCAACAGTATAAAAAAATATTATTTTAATTGTTTAAAAACAGGATTATTTTTGTTCCCTCTATTACACCACTTTTAGGCCGAGAATATCTGCACTGCACTACTTGTACTAAGGATCATCATCTTTCCAATTCCTGTCAGGGTGAAATAGCGTTAAGATCATTTCAGTGGCCCCAACACAATGAGACGTTTATTATTTCTCCTGAAATTCTGAAAATATCTGACTATCCGTGTCTATTCCAGGAACAAACCATCACGTGCAAAGAATTTTTCTTCTCTGGAGATCGATGTTCTAGTCGAAGAGGTGGAAAAGAGAAGAGAAACATTGTTTGCACCACTGAAAGGATCATCGTTTATGTTTCAGTTCCACCGTGACAGGGCTTGGGAACAAGTTCGTAATAGCGTAAATGCAGTTTCTCCTTGTGTACGGTCTGTAGAAGAGATAAAGAAAAAATTTAAAGATCTTAAGTGCCGGACTAAACAAAAAGCAAATAATATGACAAAAGATTACGAGATCGATTTACTTAAACCATTTGAAGAAAGAATGCTTTCGTTTATAGGAATAGATCTCGGAATAGACAACATTGACGGTCCTGATGAGGACTACTCAGAAACACCCAGTACTGAGTTTGTAGCTATCAAAACGGAGATTGAATAAAAGTTTCAAGTGTTCTTTTTAATAATGATATATATATATATATATATATTTATTTGTTATAGTTAATTGTAAGTAATCACATTTTGGATCACCTTAAATTAAAGTTTGGGTTTGTTGAGAATATATTTATATGGATTTGCACATACGCTTTTGTTACAAATAAATTTATGCTTATTCTAAAACTCATTTTATTTTCCCATTTTTTTCTCAAAAAAATACAGTTGTTTTTGAAAAAAATCTAAGGATCTTGAGACAACGAAAAGACGTTTTTAAGGACAAGTAATTACAATGTCAAACATTATTTATTATTTATGAGCTTCATTAACAACATTCTAACAACAATGCAAACTCTACTAACGAATGTTTGATACCAATCAAACAAAATCTTGGTGTGAAATATTAAGTTAAAAAAAATTGAAGACTTTTGAGGATGTTTTATTATGAAAAATAATAAAATTTAGGAAAGTAAGCTAGAATGCTTAGCGCACATTCGACGGTAAAACAAATAACTTTTTAAGATAATTAAGTAAAACTAGTGTCTTACTTAAATTATTTGAAATACAGGAAACAAGTGTTCAGATCACTAAAATTTTGTGGTTTTTCGCCACTTCTAAACGATTATCTCAAAAACCAAATCTTAATTTAAAAAAATATGTATCTTGAAAAGTTTTGTCTCATCATTTGATTAGAATGGTATTACATAATTATATATTTTTTGCTTGTGTCATTTTTTTAAAAGTAATATAATAAATAAACTTTGCACAAATCATTTAATTACGACATCGCATCATTTCAATTAAAAATTAATTAATTAAAAAACAATTGATAATAATTCAATCACGAAATAAAGTTGTTTCTGAAAATTAAAAGTCTCAGCACAGAATCCTAATTTTTAAAGTTATTTTTACAATTTCTGTTAAAAAAAAGTGTAAACAGTATTGCGTGTCAGATTTGAGTGTAAAAAATTAGTTTTTGTAAATTTAGGTAACCAACATAAATGGGTTAATTTCTCAAAAAAATTGTTATCTAAGGTATCAATTTTTACACTATCATTTAGTTGGACCGCCTACAAAAAACACCAAAAAAATGGGGTTGTCATTCTAAAAAACTAATGATGACGTCATTGCGTAATAAATAATACATGACGTCATAAATCAAATTTTTATGTCATAAAGTGGCAAATTAAGAAATAAAAATGACTTGTCTGAGTGTTTTGCTCAAAAACATTCAATAAGAGTATTATGAATTTGTTCCTAACTTTATCACCACACGTATATTACGAGTAGATCTTTACGAGTTGGGAGAATGTTCAAAATCAACCTAAACCACGACGAACACAAAACTGATAAATGGGGAATGTGGTTACTTAACGTGATTGGAAACCGAATTTTGTAATGCTGGTGTTATTTTAAAAGTGTTTTCAGGGAAAATTTAAAAAATTCGGAGTTGTGATTTGTTGTTGCTACGAAAAAGTCTTAAAATTTGCGATATTACTGGCAGTTTCTCAACTTGAAATTAACTCATCACATTGGAAGGCTGCTCTATGTGGTGACTTTCACGCTTCTAAGAAAATGCACTCGACAATATGTATTCACTTAACGGCAGGTGGATTTTAATCTGAAAAATAATAAAAAAGCTAGAGAGACATAGAAAACTTTGTTCTTGGCGTTACAACGCGTTGTTCTAATATAAAAATAGGCGAAGAATATCACTTTTTAGGAGAAAATTGAAAGTGATTTTGCTTACTAGTATTATTTACCACTAACCTAAAAGTCGTGTCACCTAAGGCGTGTCAACCTCAACAAGCCGATTTCTTTGTTAAAAAGAATATTTTTTAAAATTTTTGAAATTGTTATGGCAGTTATTTGCAATTCATCAGTTCTCAATTTTTGGATCTAATCAATTTTGGGCGTCTTTAACGGGGTTTATCCTTCATTGAAAAATATCCTGTCTGTACTTTTTTGTACCACTTAGAAACAGTCATCAGAGATGGAACGTTTATCTAAAATGCAATTTAACATACTTCGAAAACATCTTTTGTTGTGAATTTATGCCGAAAACTGCACAAAATTGCAAATCTAATTTCTTCATGTGTAGATGGTGGAAAATTTTCAGAGTTTTCACTATTTAACTAACTTTCCTTTTCTTGTTTCTATTTCAACTAATTGACTTTAAAATTAGCATAAAGACTCAAAAAAACTGAAATCGAATGATTCATTAATTTTAATATTTAAAACTAAAAATTTTTAACTATGGCTAACTAAGCGAACTTTTGTTAGTCCCCTCGCATTGAGCGTGAATGGACTGTATAATAAATACAAAAAAAACTTAACCTGTTAAAGGAAAAAATCGCTAAAATTTCGTTCAGGACCTATTGATTCTTTGAGCACCATACCAATCACTTCTATTTTCAATAAACCACAATAAAATTTATACGCAGATCTTTTATAGATACTTAGTATGCGCCGAATACAAAAGACTTTCATGTATGGCAAGAGCACAAATACCTTTAGGAGGTACCACAGCTGATGTAATTTTACGCAGAGAACATAATCATCCACCATTTCAAGAAAGTTCCATAAAAAGCAATTTTTTAACAACTCTTAAAAAACAAGTTAGCTGTCAACCAAATACACCACTGAGGCGAATTTATGAATGTGTGTCCATATTGTAAGTCATTATTTAGTTAGGAAAAAAAAAAAAATGAAATAAAACTTTTAGACAACCACATGGAGCTGCGTTATGTCCATTCAAGAAAGTAGCGACTTCAATGAGAAGGTGGAGACATAATGCTTTAAGTCATACGACACATAATAATTTGTAACTATTTTTTTTAATAAAGACTGCAAGTTACTTGTACTTATTTTATTTATTTATAATGTATTAAAATAATGGAAATGGTAAGTAATGTAAACTGGAGAGAGAGAAGTTGCATCAAATGATTATAAGTGTAATTTGTGCGTTCTTTATGTTTTTTCTAATTGTAAAAGTAGATTGCCTATTGCCGTGAAATTACTTTTTTTCTGAATCAACTCGATTTTGAGTTTGAGGGAAGTTATAACATGAGTTATTTTTAGAATGTATTGATTCCATTTTTGGGGACCGAATACCCAAAAAACGGACTAATCGAATGAGATTCGTTGTTGATGGTTTTGTATACCATAACAATGTTATCGCCGGTACTCCACCACTTCGGTAAATACATTTGATTTATCTGTATATAAATCTACAGGATTTATATTTTGTTAGTTACTTGAGTTGCGCTGAACATAGAAGATCAGGTTGTCGAGGACGAGCAACAATACCAGTCGGAGGACCATTAACAATGCTAAAAATGACTCAACCTCACAATCATCCACCGGATATAAATGCTCAAGAAAAAGATGCATTTTTAAAAGAATTAAAAAATGCTGTTCGGTCTATTTCTATGGAAAAAGCGACGTTGAAAAAAGTATACGAAACTGTTGCTGAAGTGTAAATAAAAGAAAAAAACAAAAAAATGTTTTTTGATCTGTGATTTTCTAGGTATCCGAAAGCTGCCGAAGAAATTTCTTTTAAAAGTATTAGCTCGTCATTGCATAGATGGAGAAGAGATACAGCTCTTTAAAATTATAATAACTGACAAATAATGAAAGAATTAAAATTCAAGTCAAATAATAAGACTTTATTTTTTTAATCACCTCTTTTTGAGAAAGAAAGAATGCTTTCATTGAATTTAATAATTGTATTTCATGTAATACTTACTACAAATAGAAGTGTTTTTTAATAAAAAAAACAGTTTTTTCTATTTTTAGTTCCATGCCAAATTTTATGACCTTTCAGTTTTAATAGAAATATAGAATTTTACTGGAAATATTATATTTTACTCAATTGAGACGAAACTCATAAGTAGAAGGATCCTTAAAGAAAAACTAATTTTTATTTAGTGTCAAAGGAGTATAAGAAGTATACTAGTTATATAAGGAACGTAGTAAGTGGTCACAAAATTGTATCAAAATCGAATTTTTGATTGATTGAAACCATTGATTTATTTTTTAAATTTTTTCTTGTACATGCGTAATAAATACTTTGTTGAGATACATTCTACTAATTGTTTTAGGGTTTTCTAAAGAAAATGATGGCTTGATATCTATCGCCGGTTATCTCTATAGACTGGAACACATAAAGCGGCATAAAGCGTAATCTTATATTTTTAATTTTTTTGTTTCATTTTTTATTTTATTGATGTTATAGTTATTTGAGATGTGCTAAACATGTGACATTAAAGTGTAAAGGTCGAGCAAATTTTAACATGTATGAAAATCCGCGCAAATTTGTTGTCACTAAAAATCACAATCATCCTGAAGACAACAGTGAGAGAGTAATTTTTGAATTTATGGATAATTTAAAAAAGGCTTGTAAAAGTGGTTTTAATGTACCACTTAAAAATGTTTACCATGGAGTAGCATCAGCGTATGTTTCTCAAATTATAATTTTTTTAAGTTATTTGTGATTTCAGGTTTCCAGAAGGTGCGAAATACAAGCCTTACGAACAAATTCACTGGACGATGCATAGATGGAGACGGTCTAAAAATTTTTAATTTATTAATTTTATTAATTGAATGCGACCGGGCTGAGGCCGTAGCGTAGCCTGTTGAGCCCGCGTTCTAATATAATTCTTCATAATTGTAATAGTGTTTAATAAACGCTTTTCAAATTACATTCTAATTTGTGTTCTCTTGAAATAATTTAAATAAAAATAAGTTTTTTGATCGATCTCTAAAATTAGAATTTTGCGAACTCAAAAACCATCGAAAATTAAATCTTTAGCGACCTAGGTCGCTAAAGTTGTTATAGCAACTTTATAGGATTATTTTTGTTGACAAGTCGATAACCTACAAAGAACTATTTATTTAGATACATGAAAGTAAAATTCACAGTTTTAAGCATATTGGAAACTATTATCGCTAAATGAAATACCATTTTCTTTCTCATTTACAGCAGCAATTCATCATTTACAGCAGAAGATGATGTTACTGCTGCAGACGTTGACGTTGAAAAGTCAAAGCGAAATACAAACAAGCAGGTGTAGGTACTTCCTTTTTCATGAAGATGATGATGAATATAATCTTTCTCATATTGTTTACGAGATTTAGCAGGAAGTAAATTCAAAACAATATTTTTTGCTTTTTCGGCGATTGCACTTGGATTTATTTTAATTTTATAGTTTTTTTTATTTATGATGTTGTCATAACAGCGAAATGCCAAACTAACTATGATACTTAAAAACGTATCCTATTATGCCGCATGTCAATTATCAATAATCTTAAGAATCAATTTGGTGTTTTAGAAAACTCATGCAAAAAAATCTTGTATGCACCACGTCCGCAAAATAGTTTTAGGGAACTCATCTCAATTACGATTCGTCCTCTAAAACTACATTTTGCGTACTTGGCTATTTAGTTATTATTTAAGTATTCTTCAGCTTCGAGACTTCGATTACAGAACGTTTTCATGTAAATGGTTATTTTTACAGACTTCAAAAAATTACAAAGAAAAAGGGGTAAATTCTGAAACAATATTTTGTTACATTATTAAATCAAATTCTAGGTATCTTAGTTGTTTGAAAGCTGCAAATTTACAATGTAGGGGGCGAGCAAATTTTATTATTGGGGAAAAACCTACGAAATTTGTTGTGACACAAAGCCATAACCATCCTAAGGATATTGTCGAAAAACGAATTTTAGATTTTGTGAAACAATTGAAATTAACTTGTCAGCGCGGAACTGATTTATCTACGAAACAAATTTATTATGACCTAGCGACAGCGTAAGAAAAAAAAATTGCGTTTGTGGTATATTTTATTTTGTTTGATGGTTTTTAATTATCCTGAAGCAGCTCAACTGAAGACGTTTACTTCTATAAGATCTACTATGGCTAGATGAAAAAAAGACGCAAAATGCTGAAATATTTTTTATTTAATAAATTTTTTTACGAGATATGTGTTTTTGTGGATAATAGTAATAAAGTAGATTTGATCCTTATTCAATCGAATGCAAGGCTAGAAAGCTGGAATTGTTTCTCTTCGTTGTGTTCGATTGGACTACCTGGATGTTTATTTTAGTTAATTGCATATTAAAAATTTTTTCAGACACAAAACGCTTTCTCAAAACAGGAGCAAGTCGGATTTATGCTGATGGTTATTTTTATAGATTGGGTAGAGTGTTGGGAAATAAAGGGTAAACATTTTCGGCGTTTTTACTTTTTTTTGTTAATATTTTTTTGTAGATATTTTATTTGTTGCAAAAATCGCAGTGCACGCTGTAAAGCACGAGCCAACTGCGATCTTACTTCAAATTCTTGGGAACTTGTAGTAACTCAACCACATAATCATCCTAAAGATTTGGGGGAAAAAGCTGCTATAGAATTTATGGAACAACTTAAATTGGTTTGCAAAAGTGGAATTGATTTGTCGCCTAAAGATATCTACAAGGATGTAGCCAAACTGTACGTTTCAGAAAATTTTAATTTAGATTATTAATTATTTAGTTTATAGCTATCCTGAAGGAGCAAAACTGAAGCCGTATGCAATGATGAGAACGACTTTGGCTAGATGGAAGGCGGAAGAAGACTAATTTTATATATTAGTATTATGTGTCACGTTTATTATATAACTGGTAGTTGAAGGGTTGTGGGAAAATGGACAAAGAACTCGTTTTTTTGCTAATTAATCGACGTTTCAGAAGTTTTTTTTATGTAATTAGCAGAAAAACGACATTTTTGCAACTTTCTTATAACCATTCTATTAAATTTGTATGTTTTGAAGAGTGTAACCTTTTTTTAATAATAAAAACTGCTCACTAGAGATTCAATTTTTTATTTCTTGTTTTTCTACCTTATTTGTTGATCAAGAATTATTTAAGAAATTTTTCCAGATTCTTTGAGAAAGCTAAGGACAGGAACTGGACGGATTTGTCTTGACGGTCATTATTATAATCTTGGTAAAGTGATAGGAAACAAAGGGTACAATTGCCAAATTTTGTTTCCAGTATTGACGTTTCTTTTCTAGGTATTTTGTCTGCAGTAAATACAGAAGTGCTCTTTGCAAAGCTCGAGCAAATTGTAATATAAACGAAAAACCTTTCAAACTTGTTCTTACTAGACCTCATAACCATCCACAAGACCACAGCGAAAAAATTGCTTTAGATTTCATGGAACAACTAAAGTTAGTGTGTCAGAGCGGAATTAATATATCTACAAAAGATATCTATGAAGATTTGGCTAAAGTGTATGTTGCCTACCAAATTTTAATAAAGCCTTGATTTTTTTCTTTTAGTTATCCTGAAGGAGCTAGACTCAAACCATACAGGACTTTAAGAACGACTTTAATGAAGTGGAAAATGGGACAACATTAATTTTTTGTAGTTTCTGATGTTCTAATAAATTATTTTGTTTAACTCGTTGTTTTATTTTTGTTTTTTGTATTTCAGACAATTAAAAATAGACAAAACAGTTATTTGTATAACAAGGTACAACGTTGAAATTTTTTACACGAATTTGGAGCTTATAACCATATGAGTGTAAAAAAGCGTTACTTCTGAGATACACATCACATTTTTTCTGAAATCGTTATATTTTTCGATATTAGAAGAGCTACACTCAGAAGAAATAGTTTTTTGGACCTGATTTTTTGGCAATGTGGTAGACTTACATGAAGAATAAAACCATGAGATTTGCATCAAATTATCGTGACATTAACTTGAAAAAATAAATAAAAAAAATCAACGAGGTGGTCACGGCAAAACATTAACGCCAGCCTCTTGAAAGAAGTTCATAGCTTGACGAGTAGTATGTGGACTCCAACCTTTTCTTTACCGACCTGTCGCGTAATAGTAAAACGGTCTTGAGACTTAGTTGTTTGAAGCGCCTGTCTTGACGCTCTATGGTTTTTTTGCAATAACTGTCAAAGACAAACCGTTGCAATGGTTACTATAACTAGTTTTAAATTTACTCATTCTGTTGCCAAAAAATTACTTCCAAAAAATTATTCATTCTGTGTATAACACTTCTAATGTCACTGAGTATACAGTTACTTTAAGGACGCTTCTGTCATTTATTTGTTTACTGAAATTTTTGGTTTTAATATGAAGTCGGTAAATTTACTATATAAATTATTTTGTTTACTGACGATTTCAGATTTTTTTTTTCAAATTTGTTTAACACTTTTTTCGGAACTTCCAGGCATAAAGAAAAGTATCTCATGTCTCAAAACAGGAACAGGACGAGTATATGTTGACGGTTATTTTTATAGAACCGAAAGAATAATAGGTGAAAGGGGGTAACACTTTGGTGCTCTTATATTCGTTGTTATTTTAAAGAATTTTTTAGGTATTACATCTGCTGTAAATATAAAAGCACTCGTTGTCGAGCAAGAGGTACTTGTATCTTACGTGGTAACAAAATAACGGATTTTGTTATTACACAACCGCATAACCATCCACAAGATTTTAATGAATTACATGCTTTAAATTTTATGGACCAGTTAAAAGCAGTTTGTAAAAGTGGAATTGAAATGAATGTCAAAGAAATATATGAAGATGTAGCCAAACTGTAAGTGATTAACAGTGTTTTAAGTTTTGGGTGCTTATAAGGATTTTTTAGTCATCCTGAAGGAGCCAAACTCAAACCGTTTCAATCTTTGAGAAACACTTTGTATTTATGGAAACGAGAAGGATAAGTCTTATGTATTTATTTATGTCCTAAATAAAGTTTTTTTACAAAATGATTATTACTACTGTAGTACCTACCTAACGAAATTTGGTGTTAACAAAAATCGAAATTACTCGAAAATTACAAAGAAATTATAGAATTCGAGATTAACAAAAAATTGTTATTTTTTCAGGTAATTATTGCCACATAGAGGACCCATATAAGTTGGTTACATCAAATTTTTTTGTTGTAACCAAATTTAGTTTGAAATTATTAATTAAAATTATTATTAAATTGAAATATTCATAATTTTGTGTCTAAATAAAAACATTTTATATTATAGGACCTCGGGTCGGTAAATTGAAAACAGGGAGCAGGCGTCTATACATAAATGGCTATTTTTACAGAGTTCATAAAGTCTGTGGAGACAAGGGGTAATTTTTGTTTTTGTTTTACAGTTTTGTATATTAATTTTATTTTAGTTATTTTGCTTGTTGTAAAAGCTCAAGTGCCAGTTGTAAAGCTCGAGGTCATATGATTTTCAATTCGGAGCCTTTAGAATACAAGATAACCTATCCTCATAACCACCCGGTGGAATATAATGAAAAAATTGCTTTGGATTTTATGCATCAGCTGAAATTAGTTTGTCGCAGTGGAGTTAACATGTCTGTGAAAGAGATTTATGAAGATGTGGCCAGAATGTATGTCTTTTTGTTTGTTTTTGTGATTGTTATTATTGTTTGTTGTAGTTATCCGGAAGGAGCAAAGCTGAAATCATTTAATATGTTAAGGACTACATTGTATGAATGGAAGAGACAATAGTAATTTTCATTAAGTAACTAATTGTAATTACTTGTGTATGGTATTCATTTTCAATAAAATAATTTACAAAGAATATTTTTTTATTTAGAAAAATATGGACCTTGAATTTTTTTTTGATATTTTAGCTTTGTTATAATTTCAGACTCACTCGACCATATCAGAACTGGAAGTCGCCGCATTTCTCTAGACGGCTATTTTTATAGACTTTCCAGAACAATTGGACGGAAAGGGTACAATTTACACTCAAATAACGTTTCTTCTAATATTACTAAATTTTTAGTTATCTTGTATGTTGCAAGAAGAAAAGTAAAAATTGTCCCGGTAAAGCAAATTTTGTACTTGATGAATATCCACGAAAATTTGTTGTTACAAATTCTCATAATCATCCAGAGGATATTAATGAAGCAATTACATTGGATTTTATGACTGAATTAAAAACGGCTTCTATAACTCGAAGAAAATCACCTCTTAGGACTATTTACGATGATGTGGCTAAAGTGTATGTATCATCAATTAATTTGTATGACACACGTGTTACACAATTGCTTTTTAATTATTTTTAGTTCTCCTGAAGGAGCACAACTTAAACCTTTTGACAAAGTCAAAAAGACTATGAGCCGATGGAGATCAGAAAATCGTCCTTAAGTGTTGTTATTTATATAATATTAAAGAAGATTTTTTCTGCCACCTGTCTGGTAAGAATCATTAATGCTACACTAACAATAACAGTAAGTAACAATTACTATCATTGTAACGATTATCAAAGAAACAAGGCTGCTTACGCACTCAAGGGTGGTAAGAGCGAGCCGTAAGCAGAATAAAGCTCTCTTTCTTGAGGTCTAATATACTATGAAATAAAGAAAGTTTATGCCTATTTTTTGTTTTTTTTTACCTGACTTGACATGATCAAAATAAGTTATATTGCTAAAAAGATTTTTTATAGAATATTAGAGAATATTTTTAACAACGTTATTTATGTAAATCATGGGATAAAAATATTACAGTACTCGAGTGTAAAGATTGCCGAGGACGTAGCCCGAGTGCATCTATAATTAAACGAGTTACTGTAATCATATACTTTAGCTCATGTGTTTTACAATATTTTATTTACGCTTGAAGAAATTTTTTTTCGACAAGAATCATTTATAAGGAGACCATCAACATGAACCTTGGGGTTTACGTGTGTGAGTTGGCTACGCTACCCTCTAAGTCTCGCGTGCTGTACATTCGGGAAAAAATTGAACCTGTGTTTAAGTTGCTTAGTGGAAGCAACGTTTAAAAAACTTTTAAAATTAAAACTGATTGAAATGGAAGGCAGACAGTTTGATTTGTAATTACTTAAGCTTCTTGGTGTAGATGAAGCCGCTTATTTACTTATTTAACCTTCTAGGAGTAAATTATGCCGTCTAGTGGCTTATTGACTTATTTAACTTTTTTTGAGTAGATGCATTCATTGTTGGGACATTATTAAATCCGAATTGCTTATGCCTCTGATCACGTGACCTAGTCATACATTGCTAACAATGTTATCTATTATTCTTTTTTTGTTGACGGGATAAGGACTGTTAAAGAATTTGGATTTTTACCGACGTTTTGCTCTTTATTGTTTAAGAGCTTCTTCAGGCCTTAATCCAGAATTTATAGCATAAAGTTGTTAATTATTAAGCCTAACCGCATGTTTCGAGGTTATGTTTTTTTAACCGAAACATGCGGTTTGGCTTAATTATTAACAACTTTATGCTGTAAATTCTGGATTTAAGCTCTGAAGAAGCTCTTAAACAATAAAGAGCGAAACGTCGGCAAAAATCCAAATTTTTTTGAACAGTTCTTATCCCGTCTACAAAAAAAGACTAATTACAATTATGGACGTAAAATCACACGATAATGTTATCTATTTTTGAACTGCATGCGTATAGTGTGTTTAAAATTTAAAGTAACGTATTCTAAGAAACTAATATTTTGAGGCAATCAGGCGAGTGATATTGAATTATTTATAGAATTTTTAATAAACTTGATACTAAATTATGCGTTTTATTTTACTACATACTTACCTCTCAGTTTCCTTTATTTTCCAGAAGAACTAATCAAGAAATTAGGAACCGGTCAATTTTTTTTTAACGGTTACATCTTTAACACAGCTTATACTAAAGGCACCAAAAGGTAAAATTATAAAAAATTTAGAACTATTTTTTTAAAAGTTTTGTAGATATTTGAGATGTTGCAAATATAAACAACTTGGATGCCGATCAAGAGCTGTTTTAAATATGGAAAGTTTATCAAATAAAATTGTAGTTTTTCGAGGACATAATCATCCAGAAGATAAAATTCAAAAAATTACTAGTGATTTTTTAAAACAGTTAAAAACTGCATGTAGGAGCGGAATTGATCTACCACTTAAAAATCTTTATGAGAGTGTTGCAAAAATGTGCGTGACTACAATAAAAAAGATTTGTTGACAGTTGTGTTGTAGATTTCCGGATGCTGCAGATCTGAAATCGTTTAAATCTGTTAGAACTTCAATGTTGAGATGGAAGAAGCAGAACAATTAATTTTTGTTACTTTTCAAGCGTTATAATAAATATTTTTTTGTATTTATTGCAGTTTAATTTATCTCAACCGGACCACAGACTGAACAACTAGCTTAAGTAGTACGTAATCAAGAACAGATTTTAATAGATTTTTTTTTGCTTTAAGCAGAGCCGGTGGAGGGTAAATGTAAAAGAAAGAAGAATATGCCGAGATATATAGTAGATGGCTTTGTTTTCCATGTTAATATCACTAAAGGAAAACCTGAGATGATGTAAGTGTTGTTTTCAGATAAACGGAAATTTTTATTTATTACTTCTACAGATATCTTCGTTGTTTGGAATATAAACGTTTAGGTTGTCATGCCAGAGCTGTAATACCTTCGGAAGGTTCAATCCAGGATATCAAATTAAACAAACCTCACAATCACCCTCCGGATTTTGCAGCTGAAGAAAAAATTATTTTTATGAGGGAATTGAAAGAGGTTATTATGAACCAAACTCACGTTACACCAAGAGAAGCGTATGATGAATTGAGCAAAATGTTGGTATTAAAATGAAATTAGTTTTGTTCTGAAATTATCTCTTTTAGGTATCCAAATGCAGCAAGGGAAACTCCTTTTGAGACAATTCGACATAAGTTGAATAGATGGCGTCGACAATGGGAGTAAATAATAATAGTTTTGTTTTAATAGCAGTTTAACGAATTTACGGGAACGCTACTGCGTATGCGTAATACAATTCTGAACTGTTTTGAACAAACTCAATACTATCTTTTATAAATGTATACAATTTATTGACGATTAATAAATGAAGTGTCATGAATTAGTTTGTTTTATTTGAAGTAATTTTAAGGGGATTCTTAGGGTAGATTTTATTTTTTTGGGTGAATTATCTTCTTTTTTTTTCTTTAGGAATGTTCCAATTTATTAAGAAAAACATTTTTGAGGATTTACTTATTACCCAAAAACAAGTTTATAGATATGTGAAAAGTGTCGAGGGTAACAAGTTGTGGATGTGCTACAAGATAACCTGTCCTGCCAAATTATACACAAGTGGCGGAAAAGTTGTTCTTCGAATGGGGTTACATACTCATGATGTTCCCACAGGTTATATACAGAAAAAAATGAAGGAGGGTAAAATATTTAAAGAAAAACTCACATGATTATATATACATATTATATCTACAAAATATTATACAATAAAGTTATTTTTTTGTTTATTGTTATTTTTTGTATCTTTGACTTTGTTTTACTTTTTAATTGTACCTACTTTTCTATCCAGTTGAATTTCAGGTGTGATATATTTCGACCGAGCTCATAAATATCCAAAATTGATATTAAATTTTAACGAATATAATATTGAAAAATCCACTTATGAAAGAACATTTTGGAGCTGTGCTTTTAAAAAAAGGACTAAATGTAAAGCAAGAATTGTAACATTTGGTTCAACTTTGAAAATAAATAATGGAAAACACAATCATCCTCCTAAACTTAAAATTTTAAAAGATGGCTTGAAGCCACAAGCTGTTTATATTGTCAATGTACAAAATAAATAGATTTATGAATTTGAATTGTCTTTTTTATATAACGAAATAATTGACTTAAGTCAAACATCTTTTTTAGATTTCGTCTTTTTTTTTACTATTTTTTGAGTAGTTAGGTAGAGTAGGTTTAGAATCTTATGAACTCCGAGAGAAAGTTGCGCACTAGACACAAAGGAGATTGGGAAATTCGTTTTCCTTGCTGTTTTCTTAACTAAAAATTTCGGGCTTTTACTTATCAGTTAGTTCTCAACTTTTGCTCACTGTCTTGTTGCGTCTTTTGGTTATTTTTTTTTTGTTTCACAGCTCTGCCTTTGTTAAAAAAAACTGTCTTAATTAAAACTTATTAGTCTTTACCCGGCTGAGGCGAATTTAACCGAGCTCCTGGGTTTTCAAACATCGACTTCACCTTCGGTTTGACACACGAGGCGTTCGCGGTTGTCAGGCCAAGTGTTTAAATATAATGTTAATTAATAATTGTGATAAGATGTCAATCAAATTACTCAAAAGTCGTTTTTTACAAAGCAGCGTGGGAGAAAAATGCTGCAGATATAAAAAAGTTTGTTATACTTTTCTATGAGAAACAGAAATAATGACTTAAGTCGTAAATTATTTTTTTTAAGACATCCTATTGAAGCTACTAGTATTATTACGATTTACGACATCTCTAACCTCGTACTTCGTAAAACCGAATATAAACATTTGGCTTCTTTGAAACAGAAAATTATTGTTTTTCTACCTGCTCTGTATTTTTAAAATCTAGCTAGAAATTACAAAATTAAATTACAAACCAAGTAGAAACATACGTCTCTAATTTTCTAAAAGGGATCCGATGTTTATTTTCTGTTTTACTAAATGGGAAATCAGAATTGTCGTAAATCATAATAATACTGATAGTTTCAGTTGGACGTCATTCATAGAATAATTTACCACTAAAGTCATTCTTTCTATTCCTTATGGAAAGGTATACTTATTTAATTGTTTTTTATAACCAACTGCCTGATTTTTGCGCAAGGATCACTAAGTTGATCTCAATGAATTTTAGTATGCATTCAATTTTTTAAAATAATAAGTTGGAGAAATACAAACCTAATGGGCTAATTTCAAGCTGACATAATACCGGTTGTATCTGCGATTTTATGGCAAATTAAAAAAATTTTGAGCTGTGATTGGTTCTTGCCATGGAAAAGTATTAAAATTTGCGATACTACCGGTAGTATCAGGTAGCGGTTACAAGCTATCAATTGTTTTGTGTATGTACGGCGAGATTTTATTTTTTTTATAATTTTAGTTTTTTCATAATTTATTTCCAGTTGGGCGAGTTTTTTTTAATCTAGTTTGTTTTTTGTTTTGGGAGACTACTTAAATAGTACACTTGACTTCACTGATTGTCTTCAATTTTTTTTCATATTTGTATTTTGACTTCTTGCTCTTGTCTAAATGATTTCAATTCAAAGACTTCTTGTTCGAGATAATTGTGGAACTGCTTGAAATATATTTGAGTCAGTTTATTCACTTTCTTTTCACGTAGTTTCTCGAGATGATCTCACGTTTGCTTTTTATTTTTGAGCTGGTCGCTCTTAAGGGCCGGAAATAGTATGAGAGGATGATATTTTTCTAATCATTACTTCAATTCACGGTTACTTCTTTTTTAAAACGAGATTTGTTTGCTTGAACATTGTTTGGTTTTTCGAATTGAAAAACATAGGTTTTTCAATTCTTTTCAATTTTTGTCTTTTATTTAAACGCTTTTTTTACAATTTAGAACCATTTACAATCCTGAATTTTATTAATCTTTAATGGTAACGAGGATACTGCCGGTATTATATTAACTTGAAATTAGCCCATTAGTTTTTTCTGTATTGTTCCATCTAAAATTGGTGCTTGTACGTATATGTACGTCGTCCAGGAAGTTAACGACGAATTTGGGTGGTTTTAAAAGGTTATGCTGTTACTTACTCAGTTTTCCACGAGTATTTTCTATTTTTATCTTAGTTTTTTTTACATTAAAGATTTCGCATTGTTTAAAAAAAATGTCATGTTTTTAAAAATTATTTTTTTTAGGTTTCTGACGACTGGAAAGTCAAATTTGGCAATAAGTAATAGTAAATGTATATATTTTGCTTAAATTAACGTCTTCTGTATAAAATTTTTGCTAAGAAATAAAATATTCTGGTTGTGGTTTTGTTTTATTTGGAGTAATTTTAAGTCGGGGTATGCTATTGGTTAGCTAGCTTACATGTTTTAAGTTGGATAGGTTTTCTGATTTTCTTTTTTTTTTGTAGGTAAATTTCGATTTATAAGGAATCACTTTTTCGGGGACCTTCTTATCACTCAGGAACAAGTCTACAGATATTTGCATAAAGTCAAGGAAAAGAAATTGTGGAAATGCTACAAAGCAACTTGCTCTGCTAAAATATACACTGGTGATGGAAAAGTTATTATTAGAATGGGATTACATAATCATGATATTCCTAAGAGATATATCAAGGAAAAACAAAGAGAAGGAAAAATTTATAGGGAAAAACTATCTAAATAATTTGTCAGTATTATAGTTTGCGATTTATTATCAATTATACTAAATTCTTACATATTTGTAGTTTGCAAGTTAATTTTAAATAAAAATTTAATTCACAATTTGAAGTTTATTTTACTTAAAATTGTAGTTTTGTTAGGGTTGTTACTGAGGCAGATCCATTTGTGCACATCTAATTTTTTTAATAAATAAGTATTAGGCTCTTTTACTTTTAAGCAGTGAAGAATAAACTTGGAAGCAACGAGAATATGCCGACTCATAGAATAGATGGCTATTTATATTATGAAATTGCTAATGATAAGCCACTAACATCGTAAGTACTTTTTCGATTTAAAACAAAAAAATGAAAAGTTGACTTTTGTTCTTACAGAGTTCTTCGCTGTTGAGAATATGTCGTGTATGTTGTCCTGCTATTGAATGGTTTACCTAAATATGTAACATTGCTTAATGCTTATAATCATCCTTCAGATCTGGAAGTTGAGGAAAAAGTTATACGTTTGAGAGAACTGCAAGCAACAACAACAAAAGAAAAGAAAAAAGAGAGTGATACGTATGTATAGAAAATTTTAATAATGTGTATTAAGTTTACAATTTTTGTAGGGATCTGAATTCTGCCACCACAAAAAGTAAGTAAACGTATTTATTATTATTAATTTGAAGTTATAAAATTTTATAACATGAGAATATTAAATTTTTTGATTTTTTTTAGGGACAGGATTGGTATGGGCTACAACTCGTACATCAAAATTAGATTTACAGTTATGCGAAAACAGACAATAATGAGAAATTCTGGCTTGGTATAAAAAAAAAGTTATTTTGTTGAATTATATACAACTGATAAAAAATTGTTCGGCAAGTAGGAAGACATAATCACAATTATTCTAAGAAAATGTTTACAAAAATTTTATGAATTTTTTTTGTTTTTTTTTTTTGTAGATACCTACAGTTTATTTTGTTTATTTTTCTAATTTGTGTTCTGTAACTGGTGTATTCCGTTGAACAATAAAGAGTATTATTATTATTATTATTATTATTATCTAAAAAAGAAACAGTTTTAATGTTAATAAAAATATTTTTTAATAAATTTTATATGGGTATTGGGTTGTTTTTATTTTAAAATATATTTTTTTTATCACTTTGGTGTGATATACAACGATAGGGGTCACAAAAAATTAAAATTGACTTTCAGTTTTCATTTTATTTTGACTTGTACATGAGCTAATGAAAATTGTTATAAATTATATAAAAATATCTTGAAAATTATTCGTCATCTACGCGTTGTTATCAATTTTTTTAAAGTGCTTTACTGTCAATAGGCTCTTGAAGTTCTGACGTCACTACGGTGCCAAATTTTGAAACACTCACTCGATAAAAAAGCCTTGAAAAAGTCGATCTTATTGCATTTGTAAATAAGGTTGAATTTACATGCTAAAGAAATACACTAAATAAAACAAAGAAGACCTAAAATTACCGATATTCTATGTTGTAAACGTTCTATTTATCACACCAAACTTATACCTAATGGAGAAATTAATCGAAAATAATACGTTCATTACACTGATTTCTTCCATTTCTAAGCTTCAAAGCCGGTCAAACATGAGAGAATTTCAACGAATCATGCCGAATATGAACGAAGTCTCTTATATTTCCACGCGCTGATTTACAATTTTATGTATGTCGGCCATCTTTGGCAGTTCCTATACAGGCATCATTTACTACAAAAATTGTTAAATTACTGATACCTACAATTGAAATTAAAATCAAAGAACTACCACCTGTTAAATTAGGTTTGCAAACCAAAATTAGATAGAATTTGACATTAAGATTTTTTTTCTGTCAGGGATGAAATAAAACTGTAAATCTAGATTTCAAAGTAAAATAATAAGGCCAAAATGACACAAACACTTTAAAATTTGCTAAATCACTAATTGCAAGTAGGTTTATAAAACTGTTAGGCCTTAATAAAAGAACAAGTTCTTTGATAGCATGACCTCAACACCAACTTTTTCTTGAATTTTTAACTCTATAACTATTATATAAAGGTATTATATTTTAATTATTGTATTTGGTTTTCGGTTATCAAAAACATGCCTAAAACTTATTGTTTTCAGGATTTTAAGAGTCCCACTTTCTTTTTTGAAGCTCTGTTTTTAAATAGCCTCCAATAAATCGTCTTTAACATTTCGTATTAATAACACTTTGAAGTTTTTGGTTCTTGAAAAACAAATTTTAATTTTTAAATTTTAACGACGAATTTTGTTTAAAAGTAATAATTATCTTGAAAACAGCTTACTTTAATACTCATTAAAAGTTATGAAATAAATATCTTGGTTATGAGGTTAGCTAATTACCTGTTCTCGACGGTGCAATTTTGTTTTTATTTTTTTTTATGCCGGATACCTCTAAAAGGTTTGTTCAACAGTAACATATTTTTGACGTCAATATAAAACGTTTAATCTTAGCTTACAATAATACAAAAGTACCGCTACGGGGGTTGGGAAGCACCAAAGATTTAAAAAAAATCTATTGCTTTTTCTTATATTGTTTTTTGAGTCGAGAGTATTTATTGATTATCTTAAGTCAAAAAAGAACTTACGTTTTATACTTATAATTCTGACATTATTGATTTGTTAATATAAAAAAAAACATAGCTTGGTTTTTGCAAAAAAATCTTGATTAAGCATCAAAACTTTTTTTCTGGTTTGCTGTTGTAGGTGAAGTGTAAGTATTTTCTCTACTGCGTTGGTTTTTCTAGGTGTGGTATACTTTGATCGAGCTCGCAAAAATCCAAGATTAATATTTAATTTACACACTTATTTTATTGACAAATTATCTACCACAAGAATCTTTTGGCGATGTGCTAAGACCGTAAAATTGAAGTGTAGAGCAAGACTTGTGACTTTTGGATCGAATTTGAAAATAATGGATGTAAAACATAATCATTTACCTCCACTTCAAAGTATAAAAGACGATATGACACCAAAATTTTTTAATATTGTACAATAGTAAATAAATATTTAACATTAATTGTAATGTGTTATTTTTTATTGATTATAGAAAAAAATTGTTTTTATTTTAATTACATACATAAAAGTCAAGATTAAGTGTGCTTTTTGTAATTGTCATAACTTTTATTTCACCTGTCTCCAAAAATAATTTAAGCCCAGCGTCGTCGACAAGACGACGTCTTCATCTTCTGGAGCTGCGTTGATTTGTTTGAGATTTTGGCGCTGATTTTCGTAATATTTACTTTATCTGATATTAATTCAACCTATAAGCCGCGAGGTTTTAGGAATTTTTGTCAACATGGCTGGACTTTAAACTCGAATTTTATGAGGTCTAAATACAAACTAATTTTACTAGTAAACTAAATTTTTTTATTCAATATGTAAACTATATGAATTTTGTTGTTGGTGAAAATTTTGAGAACAGAAGAATCTTGTGCAGGACAAGAAATTTTCTAAATTTTACATACAATATCTTGTTTTATATTGCTTTTTTAAAATAGCTTTTCTTTCATCCAATTGCTTTTAGACCGACTGTTTTTCTTTTATGTTACTCTTTTTTTATTTGTCTTTTATATTTTATATGATCCAAGTCTGTCGTGTATTTAGATATTTTTTTCGCTGATTGACAGTAAACACCACATTTTAATGACAATTTAAGCGCACTAAATTCTCATATTTATTAACTAGGCAGTAGGACAACACTTTTAATAACTAGGCACTAAGGCAGACACTTTAAGCCGATGACGGTTGTTCGGTTGTCACACAAATTTTACGTTTAATTATAATATCAAAAATTTGAAACATAAATCGTAAATTGGTAGGATGTTGAATAAAGCAGATTAATGCCTTATCTGGTTTCAAAGTCACGGCTTCGTCTTGACTTTGAACTGCCAGACCTGACATAAATTGATAGTCTAATTAAACAAATAACAATTGTTATATGATTTTATTTTCTAGCCTTTTTGTTCAATATTTAACATTTTTTTTCCATATACGTTCTAAATAATACTTGTTATTTTAACTGTGTTTTATACAGATTTTTATTACGCACATAAATAAGAGATATTTATTATGCTCTATTAAAATCACACCCAATTTTTATGTAATAAAATTGTTGAAATTAATTTGGTTGCTATTGAAACATGGATTATCCGTATTAGTTCTTACGTCAAAATATCTTTTTTCGACGACTGAATTTGAAAGTAGGCTTTTCTAAGTGTCATTTGAGATTCGAAAGTTGACACTAGCCGCGGAGCGAGCGAATTGCCAAAATTGCCGCTCTCGAGCGTTTTCGCTTTCTACCAATAATAAAAAACTTTGATTGTATTTGATTGAATTTGATTGGATGTTAGAAAATGGTTGTACTGGCAACGGTATAAATAAATATTGATTGCGGTGGCAACGGAGTAAACAAAGATTTATTTTTAGCAATTTATAGATAGTCAGATTGTTCATTGTTATTAACAAAAAATTTCTGATTGTTATTTGAATTAAGTGTGTGACTAGTCGTCGAAAAAATAGCGTGTATATTTCGAGCAAAATGCATTTTTGCCGCTCTGATATGATTGCTGCGTTCGGCTACGCCTCTCGCAGCAATTTTCATGCACGAGCAGCAAAAATGTACTTTCTGCTCTTAATATACAATATACTATTTTTAATTATGGTTTTATTATGTGCACTAGTGGAATAATTATCATTAATTCTAGTATTCGCAATTTTTAATTGATTTGATATTTAAATTAAAGAAAAATTAGTTGTAATGGTGTGGTTAGGATGACACACTAATTTCGGGACGACTCAAATGGTGGGTGAGTAATTGTAAAATTATGCTTTTTCTATTTTGTATCAGAATTTTTGCGTGAAATAATTATAAATGTAGAAAAAAAACCTATTATAATATTTACTAAAAAATAATATTTAATAGAGAGAAGCATATATTTTTAAAAATATATATTTTTGTTGTTTTTTTGTTCTTTTTTTTGCTTCAAATTGATACATTTTTAATTTTCTAGGAGTAATCTACTTTGAAGCCGGAATAAAACACCCAAAAATAATTCTAAACCACTACGCTTACAAATTTAAAGTTCGACAATCTCACAAAACTGAATGGTTGTGTTCAACTTACTACAAAACTAAATGTAGGGCAGGAGTCACAACAAGTGGAAAAACAGCATTTATTAAGAACGAACATAATCATCCACCTAATTTTAAAAGAAGTTACAAAGATATGTTGTTTCAAATTGTTTCAATTGTTAAAAAATAATGTAGCGTTTTAATAAACTTTTTTTACTTGAAATTAAAACAGATATTTTATTTATTACTATTTACCATGATTTACACTATTTTAGAATATTGATTTTATTCTATTTTAGGAGTAATTTATTTTGACAACACTGGGAAAAAACATCCGAGAGTTATATTAAATGATTATCAATATAGACTGAAACAGAGATTAAATACTAAAACAGTTTGGATATGTTCTGCTTATGGTAGAACAAGATGTGAGGCTAGACTTATCACAACAGGAAAAGTAGTTATTGTAAAAAATGACCATAGTCATCCGCCAAAACATGTAACACCGCCTGGTCTACCCCATCAAAATGTTGTAATAAGAAAAGAAAAATAAATTATAAGAAACAGTAATGGGTTTTATTTTTTGATGATGATCTAAGGTTGTTTCAAAATGTAATCATATCTCTAACTATCTGTTCTTCAATAATATTATGATTTATTTCGAATCTCTTGTGATCTAAAAAGCGAATTTTTGAAACGAATAATTTAACACTAAGTCAATTTACAAAAATAATTTAAATAGAAGACTCTTTTATCGCCTTGAATAATAACCGTTAATTCCTGCGTGATCGTTCTGGTTTGCTACGTCTAACTACCACAATTTAGCGTTTCTTTCTGTAAATAAAATAAAATCATTATTTGATAAAATTGTGGTACTTTTTCTGGGTGTTTTACTTTTTTTTGTCATTTAGTATAGATCAAAGTCTGTTTTTTTTTTCGCGTAAGACGTTTGGCGAAGCATCTATGAATCATATTTCTGGGAATAATGACGTAAGATTTTTGGAGCAAGTTTGGTAAGTAAGTCGTTTCTAGAATTCTTCAGATCAGAACATGTCGGTGACAATTTACTACACGGAAGCTAAATCATTTCTGTTATTTACAGATGATTTAATAAAAAAATATTAAATGTATAGACATATTATAAAAAAAATAGTATTGATTTGTTAAAAGTATATTGATATTTTATATTGTTGTAGGAGTAATTTATTTTGACAACAGTGGGAAGAAGCATCCAAGGATAATATTAAATGATTACCAGTATAGGCTCAAATCAAGAGTAAATACTAAAACATTTTGGAGATGTTCTGCCTATGATGTAACAAAATGTAAGGCTAGACTTGTTACAACAGGAAAATTAGTTATTGTAAAAAGTGAACATAATCATCAACCAAAAAATGTAACAACTTTTGATTTACCATGTCAACAAGTTTTAATAATAAAGGAAAATTAAATAAAAAATTATAAAAAATGTTGTTTGTCTTTTTTTATTTACTGTTGTCTTTATGGCTTTACTTAGCCTGCTAAATAGTTGTTTTCACCTAATCGTTAAGGTTTCAGTTGTCTCAAAACTTTTTTTTAATACAATTATGAACTTTTTAACGCGTATTTGCGACTTTTAGGTAATAACTTTTATATAAAATTTTGTGCGAATAAAATATTTCAGTGATGATTCGGAAGCAAAAATGTTTTTACTATTCGAAAATAGGGGGAATATTTTATCAACACCCGGAATATACAAGGTGTTCCAGAAAGACGTTCCAGGAGAATCAAACATGCGCTTGGTAAGTGAGCACCGTTGGAATTTTTTTGAAACAATTACAATATAAAACACTTCAGGGCTTGGCTTTTAGAAATTTAATTATTTCTATTATTTACAGATTGTCCTTTATATTTTTTTTAAGAGAAAATGCTTAAACATATGTTATTGATTTTTAATTGTTGTTTATCATAAATAATAATGTTGATATTTACATTGTTTTAGGAGTAATTTATTTTGACAACAGTGGGAAGAAGCATCCAAGGATAATATTAAATGATTACCAATATAGACTGAGTTATAAAATTAATACTGGAACAATTTGGAGGTGTTCTACGTATGATGTAACAAAATGTAACGCTAGACTTATTACAAGAGGAAAAATAGTAATTATAAAAAATAAACATAATCATCAACCAAAAAATGTAAAAACTTTTCATTTACCATATCAACAAGTTAAAATAATAAAAGAAAATTAAATCATTGAAAAAATGTCTATTCTTTAGTTTTTTAGTCCGCGAAAACGCGAGCCAAAGTGGCAACTTTTGTTGCCTGCCAATATTCGCTATTTTCCGCAGATTTTCATGAAGTGGTACATCGCGTTTTTCTGTACGACTGCTTATTGTTTAAGTGTTTCATCGTGAAAATATTTCAGGTTTTTCCCTAAATAATAAAAAATAGTAACGGTTTAACATTTTCTAGGTTAGGTATGTCAAAAGTATCGTCATTGGTTAAGTTAATAAACCTGTTGAATAATATTGTGACGTGGATTTAATTACAATTTTTTGCGATTTAAAGAGTTAAGTTTTGAAACGAATAATTTAACACCAAATTAAATAACTCTCTTGTTTTTTACTTGTTTAAAAAAAAAAATTTATATTCGTATTATTTTAGGAGTAATTTATTTTGGCAACAGTGGGAAAAAGCATCCAAGGATTATATTAAATGATTATCCGTATAGACTAAAATATAGAATCGATAATAAAGCATTTTGGAGATGTTCTGCTTATGATGTAACAAAGTGTAACGTTAGAATAGTTACAACAGGAAAAATAGTGTTTGTAAAAAATGAACATAATCATCAACCAAAAAATGTAACAACTTCTGATTTACCTTATCAGCAAATTTTAATAATAAAGGAAAATTAAGTAAATCATTAGAAAAAGTGCTGTTTTAGTTTTTTTAACTGTGTATGTCGTTATGGTTTTAGTCTGCGAAATAGTTGTGTTCACATAATCGTTGAGGTTGGTTTTGTTGCAGTTTTGTCGCGCATTATGTGCGAATATTTGCTACTTTTCAGCGATGTTTGTGAGATGTTTAGTCGTGGAAGTATTCCAAGACAGTCTCTTTTTTTTATTTAATTAAAAAAAAGCAATTTGAAAGTAAACAATGTAATAACACGTTTCTAGCGCCTTGAGTAATAATTGTTTATTCGTCTATGATGATTGCTTTGTTTTATTAAATCAAACTGTTACATCTAGCTCTTATCCTGTTTATATATCAAAGTATGTTAGAGGCGGCTGTCGGTAGCGCCAGAGACAAGTCAAAACGCTTGTAAATTACATTGCTGGGAATAACGGTTTTTGTAGTACGCTTTTTGTATGTAGTTCACTGCTGGAATTTTTCGGAAGCTTGTTATTATAAATACTTTAGGGGTTGGCTTTTCTGAGTTGAATTATTTCTCTCTACAGATGTTTCTGTAACTTTCTGTAATGTAAAAACTTCTATTATTAAATGGAAAAGTTATATTTTTAGTATTAAGCTCATAAAATTTATTGATACTTTATATTGTTGTAGGAGTAATTTATTTTGACAACAGCGGAAGAAAACATCCAAGGATTATCCTAGATAACTATCTATATAGATTAAAAACAAGAGTAAATAATAAAACAGTTTGGATTTGTTCTGCCTACGATAGAACAAAATGTGAGGCTAGACTTGTCACAACAGGAAAAGTAGTTATTGTAAAAAATAATCATAATCATGAACCAAGATATGCAACGACCGCTGGTTTACCAAATCAACAAGTTTTAATAATAAAACAATTATAAAAAAACCTTTTTTTATTTGCCTTTTTGCTTTGTTTTTTTTTTTTAATTAAAATTTTAGTAATTGATACATTTTTAGGTACCATATTTTTCGACGTCGGCAAGAAACATCCTAAGATAATACTAAATAACTATTCATATACTGTCCATACCAAAAGAGCGAATAAGACATTATGGCTTTGTCCTTCTTATTACAAAACTAAATGTAAATGTAAAGTTACAACAACAGGAAGAGTTGTACAAATTAGTGGCGAACATAATCATCCACCGAATTGTAACCAATCAAGATTTCTGAACATGTTATCACAAACTGTTACAATTGTCAGGAATTTTAAATAATTTTGGTTTAATTTAGTAATAAATAATTAATAACTATTTATTGTATGTGTGTTTATTGTGTTTATAACATTATAATATTGTGTTTGTAATTTATTCATTTTTTAAGTAAAAATTATAAAAAATTTACTTGTCTATTTAATATAAAAAATGATGTGTGCAGTAAATAATCTTTTTAGGGTACTTTACCCTCATGCATAGCTTACTATCATTGATAACTCACTTTCTAGGAACCTTAAATATTACTCATTTTGCTGATTTGATAAAAAATTGTATCTACCAGAGGATCCTGCTAACAAATTAATTTATATACTTCTATCGCCTTTAGTAATTGTCGATAATTCGCACGTAACAGTTCTGGGGCTTCTTTTGTTTTGTATTTTTTAAGGTCGCCTTTTAGTATGTTTGCAACCATTCTTGCTAATGTCAGATGCTTATTGAAATGGCGATGAGTTATATTTCTAGGACGTCTGAACTCATCCGCACTTTCTTTAATTTTTAATAACCTTTTTTCTCAGTTAACTCTGCATTTCTTATCAATTGCTTCGATTACTTAAGTGGATAAGCTTAAAATCTAACAATCCTTGCATCCTCTTTTACCCTGTCTTGTTTCTATCTCAATATTTGGTACTACAAGGAAGTAGTCAACCTATTATATATTTTGTTTTTTTCAATCGAGACGTATCTACGTCTATTCTGCTAAGACGTATGACGCATGTGAGTTAGGTAAGCATATTATCTGAGTGATGTAATGAACTCATTACCTAACTAAGTGAAATGTTTGATTTACTGTGGATATTACAGTAACTCGAATACTGTAATTATGCTTTTTTCTTAATAGTTGTGTAAATAACCATTAAATAAATTATTTAATAGTAACATACCTTCTTTGTTTTTAGGTACAATATATTTTGACGTAGGATTGAAACATCCGAAAATAATACTCGCCAACTATTCGTACAATTTTCATACGAGAATGGGAAATAGAACATTATGGATGTGTCCTTCTTATTATAAAACTAAATGTAAATGTAAAGTTATAACAACAGGAAGAGTTGTACAAATTCATCATGAACATAATCACGCACCAAATTATGATCCATCGAAGTATCAGAATATGTCATCGAAAAAAGTTACAATTGTTAAAAATTGTTAACAGATTCATTCTGATTAAAATATTTATTTATTGATATTAAATATATCTAATTAATTTTCTTACATATTTATCGAAGCTTAATATGTTTTTGTTGCAAACAGAATGCATGTAATTTACTGATCCTTTTCTAAATAAAAATTATTAACTCTTATGTTTTTTACTTACCAAATTTTTGTGGAACAAACAAAAAGTGAGTGGTGTAATCGCAAAATATAAATTATGAATTATCAGGTATTATTTATTTTTAAAAATAAGTCGAGTGTTTTTTAATTATAAGTTTATTAATTTGGTAAAATTTCAGGTGTGATATTTTTTCTTCCTGGACACAAGCATCCAAAATTGGTATTAAAAGGCTACGACTATACTATAAATCGAAAAACGAAAAGCAGGACATTATGGCAGTGTGCTGTCTACAATAAAACCGGTTGCAAATCAAGACTGACGACATCAGGCCAATATGTTTATATCACAAATGTTGCGCATAACCATAAACCGAAATTAAAAGAATCGGATTTAACCAATATTGCTTCTCAAATTGTTAGTATTAGAAATAAATAATAAAGCACCATCGAATTTATTTTTGGTTTTTATTTCGATCTAAATAGTTTTCAGGGTTCCATACTTTCAAATTAAAAAAGCGTCTGTTTTTCATGATCTTTTTTTTCAGGAACGACTATTTTAAACCAAAACTAAAGTTTTAAGTAAGAAGAATCTAAAAGAGCATTTCGCGTTGACCTAGAAACGTAAAATTTGGCATGAAGAAAGCTTAATAATAAAATAGTATATTAAAGAACGCGTTTTGAAAAGTCAACTTTGTGGCACGAATTCAAGTTTATAAAACGAGCGCGAGCGCGAGTTTTTATAAAGAATGAGTGCCACAATGACTTTAAAAAACAAGTTCTTTATGCTATTTGTTCTACTTTACGTGTTTTACGTAGTTTTTAAGTAAAAAAGTTAATTATTTAATCTTTAGGGACTTTTGCGTTAATACGAGACTGTTGGTAATAAAAATGTCACTAAAGTGTCAATGAAGTCATTGAACTTTGAAATTTCAAGTTTTCAAATTTGTCTAAAATTTTGTATAAGTAACTCACAAATGGTTCTTTTTTACCTACCTTATCGGTTATTGATTGAATAATCCAATTGGCATTAACACAGTAAGGAAAATCTTCATTTATCTCTAAATTCCCACTCCATTTGCGGTTCTCAGCGACTCCTTTCATTTCATCGTTATTTCAGTCAAGCAGATTTATACACTCATCTAGCAAATAACTAATAAATTGTCGAATGCTCAAAATAAAGACTCAAAACTTTATTTTAGTTTCAAGTTTCATTTTAAAGCTGTTCTAACTTCAAAAGCTGAAGTTTGTCGCATGTCCACCGCCGCTTGTTCCGCCCCACTTTCGAATATTTTATAGATTAATTGCGACACACACACAAAAACACTTTGTTGAGGAATACTGCTGGTCATCAAGTGCAACAATATTTATTCGAATATAATAACTGTAATCTCATCGCCGACAGAAACGTGACGTTTTATTTCAGCGATAGTGTGTTACACGGTGTTACCAATCCGAAAACAGTATTGGGTGCGGAATTGGCTATTACCGCACCCAAATTGGACTCTATTACCTACGTAAAGTAGAAAAAAATGTTTTTTATTACATTTTTGTATTTATAAGGAAGAAATAATGATATCATTGATGTTTGGATTGACGATATTTATAAATCATTACGATGCTAAATCAATATTGCGATAGAAAACTGACAATGCGAAAAATGTGATATTTTTAAAGCGAAAATTTGTTGTATATTTTCTATATGCATTTTAAATAATTCTGGTAGCAATACTAAGGTGACTATTGTGACGTTTTTTATTATTATTATTTTTATATAACTTTGCCAGTGTAGGAGGCCTGAATTTGGGCCCTACCCAATGCAAGGGTACATAAATAAATAATACAAGATGAACCACCTGAACGTCTTACTTCAAAATGTTTATTAGCTGGTGCAAGCTACAGTGCACCAAGGGCTTCTAAATTAGGTCTTTCTACTTTTAATTTTTTACATATTAATGTTAATCAAAAAAATATTTTTTTAAAGTAACAGTGGCAGAGCGCGCTTTCGGTAACTTACTGTCTCATCATTAGCGCCTATTTTTCCAGCCGTAGATTTGGCTAAAATCAAGTTATTAAAAGTTAGCTGCCAATGCTGTCAGTGAGTGTCGTCCGCAATGAACCAATACGAAGTCTTAGCAGGAAAATTTATTAATTGTACCAATCTAAATACGTCTTGTCAACACAAATTTTTACGGTGTTCTGGTAATTTTGATGTTTTTAGGATATCTAAAAGAGTTCGATTTATCGAGGGATGTAGGGGATATAACAAAAATAGTAAAGTCATATTTTTTTTTAAACACACTTCTATCCGCTTTGATTAATTGCTGGAAATTTTCGAGTGATAACCACTGCCTCTTACTAAGTCAAACTGCCTAATCCACGGCTTTAGTAGGTTCTTGTCTATTTCCGTTGCGTATCAAAGCCCGATCTCTGAAGAGATTACGCATTTAATTTTTACTAAAATGGGCTACAAACAGATATTTTTTAAAACCATTTTGGAAATGGTTTTTTACTTATGATACTTTACTTTATTAGGGTAACCATAATTAAATTAATGCTAACTAATTTTCTATTTAGTTTTTGCATCTTTTTTTTTATTTAGTCTTGAAGAACTTTTTTGTAGAGAATATTATTAATTTGTGACGAAGACTTTTTTTCTTGTTTACTTAATTTTTATTTTGTTTGGCATCGACTTCTATTTTGTTGTTTTTATTATGATCGTTAAGAGACAAAAAATTTCTAAATTGAATGGGCTTTCAAACTGTAGGAACCCCAATGTTAAACTAATTTGTGCTACATAGTTATGAAGCAAATTGTGTCAAGGGGGCCTTTGTAGCCCCTTTTTAAAATGTCCTACAATACTACAATTAATACTGTAAGGTGGTTATCTAATACAGAATGAGTATACCAAGTTTCATCCAAATCGAGCAAGTACTTTATTAGATAAAAAAAGTTTATTTTTGGGGGCTAATAATTCTGAAAATAAATTTTTTTGGGAAAAAATATGTATCAATTAATTTTTACTTCTTATTCTTTGGTTAAATTATGTGCACTCGTTCGTGAGACACCCTGTATATTTTACATTCTTTTTTGTTTTTATAAGTTTTTTTTGTTTTGTTTAAACCGGTAATTTTTAATCTTGGAAATTTTTTCAACAACTTTTTTTTTTAAAACAATTTCACCAACTTCTATTTTATTTTCTAAACCGATCTTTTTTTTTAGGAAGTTTTTGGCTAGATTTCATATTTTCACATATATTTTATAATTTTATTACCTACATTTTTAGAAAGACGACATTAAGTTAATTAGACTTATTTTTATTAATTCTAAAAATATTTTTTGTTATTTTAGAAATTTGCTTTTCAAAATCTACATTCTGATATACCTATTACCTATTGTAGAATCATCGACAAATTTTCTTGACTAAGGTTAATTTCATCAACATATCTCTGATCCCATCTATTTCAAGTTATATGCAATCACGTTTTTTAAGTGGATTTTGTTTTCTAAAGGTAATTTAGCAATTTTTTGAATACATTTTTTTAGGGTGATGACAAAATTGGTCCACGTGGACTTGACTTTGGTCAGCTTAGTGCCAGTTAGTAGATCTGGGGTTTGCACTAATAGTTACCGGTGACAATTCGACAAATAGAAATAAATCTTTAAATTTAAATTAATCATTGTAAGTTAATAAATTATCACTCGATTTTGATGCAAAATTATTAATTTGGTGTAATGTTTATATACATTGTTTTTTATAATTTTGATATAGAATGTGATGTTATTTATCTTTTGTTTAGTTATCACAAGCAGTCATGGTTGAAATTTAATAACTAATCATAAAGTAAAATTATAACTTTAACATTACTAAAAGAGGACGGAACCGTTAGGGCACGTGCTTATTCGCACTTGTCTTTTTTTTACAATATCTATTTTTTGATTCGCTAAAATTTCAGGTGTGATATTCTTCCTTCCTGGTCATAAGCACCCAAAACTGGTTTTAGAAGGCTACGACTATACTATAAATCGAAAACGAGAAAACAAAACGTTATGGAAATGTGCTTTCTACACTAAAACCAGCTGTAAATCACGACTGATAACATCAGGACGAGCTGTTTTTATCACAAATGATCAACATAATCACGAACCGAAATTAAAAGAGTCTGATTTAACAAATAGTGTCTCACATATTGTACATATTGAAAATAAAAACAAACGAACTTATTTTTGTTTTTTATTTTTTTATATTGCGTTTTTAAATTATTGTTTATTTTTCTTTTCTTATTTTGTATTCATTTCAGATGTAATTTATTTTGTTCCTGGACACAAAAATCAAAAACTGGTTTACAAGTGTTACGATTATATTGTGAATCGGAGAAAAACGAATAAAACTCTATGGATTTGTGCTTCCTATGCCAAGACTAGTTGTAGATCAAGAGTGGCAACAAGTGGTAATACTCTTTGTGTTACAAATGTTCCCCACAATCATGGATTAAAATGTAGTGAAAATGATTTAATTAGAGTTAGAGCTATGAGACAAGTTGTACGTGTTATCAATAAAGTGAAGTTTCCTTAATTGTTTTTTTTATTTTGTTAAAAAATTAGTTCACTTTCTTTATCTACTTTATTAAATTTATTTAGGAGGTTCTTGGACAATTTGGGATGAAAAAAATAAAAATTATTTGATAATTTTAACGTTTCCGCGAAACTTTATTTTATAGTCTTCTTCAGGGAATAACAAATTTAGCAATATATAAATATGTTTTATATTTTTGCTGAAATGTTAGAATTATTAAATTATTTTTCATTTTTTCTACCTCAAATTGTCTAAGAAGCTTCTAAATAAATTTGTTGTAAATTGATTATGAGTATAACTGAATTTTTTCAGGTTACATTTATTTCGTGAGTGGTACCAAAAAACCGAAAATAATTGTCGAAGATTATGACTATTTGATGCGTCGTCAAAAAATGAACGAAACTATTTGGATGTGTCAAAAATACTACCATCCATTAACTGAGAGATGTAAAGTTAAAATAATAACAAAAGGAAATGAAGCTCAAATTTTTGGTATACACAATCATGCTCCAAACACCAAAATTGCAAATTACAAGAATTATAAATTATCAAGACTTGTAACAATTTATCGTTGCCCAAATAAATAAAGTTTTTTTTTAAAAACGTAGTTTTATTTACTTTATTTTTTTCTTCAAGGTTTTAGTTTGAAGTTTTTTCAGACGCAATTCTTATTTTGAATTTATTTCAGATATTATATATTTTGACGTTGCAACGAAAAATCCCAAGATTGTGATTGATGATCATTATTATTTGGTCTACCGGAAAGAACAAAATCGGACTGTTTGGAAATGCAATCACTATTTTAATTCGAGAGAAAATCGTTGTAAATCGACTATTGTTACAAGTGGTCGTATTGTTCGTATCAGCAATCACCAACACATCCATGAAGCCAAACCAAAAAAAGAACGGAAATTTCGAAATCTGTTATCACAATTTGTTACAATTATTCGAGATCCGTAGATTTTATAATTATATGTGATACTTGTTTATTTTATTTATTATACTACAGGTTGAGGCGAGCACAAAGTAAATTTGACACCAATGGGTGCGTATAAAACTTGCCTTACCTTGTAGGTCTAAATGTGTGAGGTTGTGGTAGTGTTTTTCTGTATAAATTTTATTTGTATTTAATTATTTATTTGTGAAATAAATATTTTAGGTGTCGTTTATTTCGGTATTGGTGATAAGAATCCGAAAATTTTTGTTGACGATTATGATTATCTTCTTGTGAAGAACTATCCAGATCGGACTACTTGGAATTGTACTTCATATTATGGAAGACTTAAAGAAAAACAAAGATGTAAATGCAGAATTATTACTAAAGGAAAATTTGTTTATATCTATGGTGTGCATAATCATTTACCTAAATATGTAAATAGAAATAAGAATAGAAATTTGATTTCGGATGTTGTTACAATAATAAGGCAATAAAAATTTAGTTCTTATTTTGTCTGTTTTTTTAACATAAATAAAAGAAATTTTAAAATTAGAGGTAGGTGTCAGCTTTGCACCAAAAAAATTTTTCTGTGACTTTTTTTCTGATTGATTTTTTTTAGGTACAATTTATTTCGACGTGGCTGTGAAAAATCCGAAAATTATTTTGGATGGATACGATTATTTAATTTATCGGAAATTGCCAAATAAGACTGTATGGACTTGTTCTCAATATTATACAACTTTTAAACAAAATAGATGTAAAACTAAAGTTACGACGATTGGAAGACAGGCTGTTGTAGAAGGAAGGCATAATCATCGTCCGAAATTGATACAGTATGCAGGAATGATGTCACAAGTTGTAACAGTGAAGAGAAGATTTTGAAATATTTTTTTTATATAACTTGAATATATAGCATTTTTTGAAAACACTACCGCGGGTGGAGTTTAATATCTGTTTTTGTTAGATAACAGAAAATTTCTACAAAAATTTTATTAACATATGTTTTGTCTTTTTAATGAAGGTTTGTTTATTTGTGTGCCATGTATTAAGTTTTTTCAATCAACGCATTTCAAAAATGGAAATATAAATTTATTTGTTTTGGAATAATTTGGTTATTTTCTTATCCATATTACATTTTTTCTTTTTTTGACAATTTATGATTCCTCCTGAAAGGGTTGAATGAATTGAGATTGTTGGTTGTTGTGATGTCACAAATGTGGTGAAACTAGTAAAGCAAAAAAGATGAAAATTTTCTGTTAAAGAAGTTTTAAATTGTTAAAAAAAATACTTATTACTGTTATATAGAGAATTAAATTCTTAGTATTTGAATTAAAATTAGCAGAAAAAGTTAACAAACTCTTATTCTTTGCAAAAAAATCTGTATATTATGTGATGTGTAAATTATAAGTTCTTGAAAATAATTAATTAGCTTGAAACTAGTTGTCAAATAAACAAATATATGGAGAAAAAAGGGTACAAATAATTGTATATAACTATTGTAGTTAACGAAAAAAAGGTTTCTTAAATTTTACAATCAAAAATACTATTGAAAGTTTAAAATCGACGAAGAACTGATCTTATTTTTAAATGCTACAAAAACGTTTAAAGGATCAAAATAATGTTATAGAATAGTTATTTATGTATTAAAGGCGTTATCAAGGGGATTATGTCACGTGGGAATGTTTAAAGCCGTAGAATGACGTAGGAGGGCTTTTAATTTTCCGAAGCCCATTAGTACGATTACGCTCGTGGTACATAGAAGGTTTTACGTTTAAACGTTCTACAACGTTTTATTTTATTTTGAACCGTTTGAATTTTTCAAATCAAAAGAATAATATTCAAAATTCCGGTATTTTTTTAAACTGTGAGAAAAATTCAGATTAACTATCCTGTGGATTAAAGTATCCTGTTTGCGATTTTTTAAATTGGAAGGAAACTGGTGAAAATTGTATGTGAAAAAGTGTATTTTAGAGAAATGTTACAACAGGCAAGAGCCCGAAATTCAAGAGAAAGCTGTGTCACGCTCTGTGCGTTTGTAGTGTTTAACAGTTTTTGAAATAATTGATGATTTTTTATGATAATTGTTATTTAATGTAAAAAGTGACGTTTACAAAATTGAAGACGTTTATTTGACAGCTAGACGAATGTACAGTTATTTATTTGATATTGTTCCGTAGCAATTTTAAAAAATTCAGTGCTATAATAATAAAGATTACGCTCTGATTTCCGGGCGTATAAAGTAGATTATGGTTTGAAATAAATAAAATAAAATATAAAAATTGTATAACAAAATTTATGTCTGACTGCATGGAGGAATAAATAAATAAGACTGGAGGTAAGGTCGCCTATGTTCACCATGTAAAATTTTTGCCTGAAATTTAAGCACCTTTTACGACCTTTTTGACTAACGCGCACACACAGGCCATCGAACTGTGCCGATGAATGACGAATGTTCGAACTCTGTTATTCGTCAGTGGCGTTTCGTCTTGAGAAAAGCATCAAAGTAGCGTCATTTTTGAAGTTTTGTTTTAGAGATATGGAGAAGAGCTTAAAAAATTTGCCATTACAACCCATTTTTATTCTCCTAAAGCGTATAATTTTATTAGGCAACAACAGTTTTTAACAACTCTGAGTAATAATATTAAGCGAATTTTCTTCAAACTTATTTTTTAACTTGTATTGCCCCCAGAAAAAGATTTGATGCTACGCCTCTGGAATCCGGCACCATATTGAAACACCTTTTACGACTTTGCCGCTTGGCGCGAAATCTCAACTTTTTAAACATTCTTCCCTCCGGTCTTATTTATTTATTCCTCCATGTCTGACTGCTTGATAAATTATTCTTTATAATACAATGTTCCGTCTAAGTACCTCTTTTTTGTACTAATACAATAAAGTAGAACTTTATTTACAGAACTGTCAAAATACAAAATCACTGGTGAAGTCCTTACTAGAACACCACTTCCGATAAGTACAGTACGTTCCTTCATATACAGGCCTAGATTTTATTGGAAATAGTAAATCTTCAGCAGCAGCAGCAATACGAGGAGTGATCCAAGAGTAATGATAATCGGGTATTTCCAGTTTGCATGAAAATCCGAAATATTTTTTTTTGCTTGCTTATATACTCACTAAGTCACCATAAAAAAATCATATAAATAAGACACAATTCTCGCGAGGGACATTCACTTGAATACGAACCGTCGATGGTATAACATTAAAATGGACAAAATCGAAATTAAAGCTGTCATCAAGTACCTCTGTTACAAAAAATATCTTCCAAAGATATACATAGCAACTTGGTGAAAACATTGGGGGACTCTGCTTCTCCATATCCCACAGTTTCAAGCTGGACAAAAGAGTTTTTATCCACTGAAGATGAACATCGCAAAAGACGCTCATCCACGTCTCGCACTAAAGATAACGTAAAAAAGTCAATGATATGGTGTCGGCAGATCGAAAAATGACCATCAGGCATGTAGCTGAGGTCACAGAGATCTCATATGGCAGCTTTCAAAAAATCCTTGTGAACGAACTGCATATGAAAAAGTGCTCCGCGCGTTGGTTGCCGAGAATGTTAACCGACGAGCAAAAGAAAACCGAGTCGACATTATTAGAACTGCAGGCTTGCATTTTGCATCTGACAAATTTTTCACAAATAAAATAACAAACTTTTCGTAACCAAGGAGACAACATGCACACTTAGTTGAGTTATTTCATTAGATTTATGATTTTTTTATTAATTTTTATTCTTTTCTTGGTTTTGTAGTCAGACATAAAGCTTTGTATGCAATTCGTATATAATTAGGTCTTTTTGTACGTCTGTTTTGATACCTGTAGGACTTATACAAAAAAGACCTAAATTATAATACTTATTACATAAATAGCTATTATGAAGCAATATTTTTATCTGTAATAGTTTTGTTCCTAGAGACGCTCAAAAATGAGACGAGAAAGCATTGAACAATTTTTTATATTCCAATGAGTGTTTATTTGATTGGAAATTTATTTTTTTAATACTACAAAATATTTTTCAAATGGTATAGTTAAACTAAATTATTGTAGTTAGTTTGTTATTACATATCTTCAAAAATTGTGATACCACAAGAAAAGTAAGATTTTGATACGTAATAACTAAAGAGCGGATTCTTTAGTACCTGTTTAGTCGGTCAGACAAAGCGTGTCGTATTCTGTGCGGTGTACGTCTTGAGTATTTAGCCGGTCTACTGTACCGGCGTTTGAGATCCCCAAAAGAGTGGCGTTCACAAATATTTTTATAATAACCAAAATTTTTCTGGTTAACGGATACAAAATTAATTGCTTAATTTTATCACATGGTGTGATATCAACTAGGTAAGTAAGACTGTGGTCGGCTGCAAGAGAATAAATAATAAAATAGTAATAGTAAATTCATTTCGGTGTAGGTAATTAAAATTTTCGTCCGAGCTATCATGCGAGCTGTTTTCTTCATCTGAACTAGAGTTCCACGTTTCCTCCTGCTTTGATGAAACTTTTATCAAAGATTTAACTTCTTCTGGCAAATTGTTTGTTTGTTTTGGAGGTAATTTTCTCAGGTTGGTTATTACTGGATCTGATGTTATTAACAAATATGAAGTAAATCCTCGTTTGTGCTGGTTCTTGATGTTTTTCGTGTGTGATGCTCACGAAATCTTCTGCAGTCTTTATTTCTTGCTTCTTGGGCTTCCTCGGATAATTGTCCGATTGGAAGTAAAGCATACGAAATGATATCTTTACCATGAATTAGTAATTTGTGTACGCTTGCTGGCATATAGTACCAGTTATAAAGATTTATATATAATTAATAATAAAATAATAAATTCCGAAAGCTTCTTTATTAATTTCGTAACCACTCGCAATAGTTCTTAAAATAATAGCAAACCGTTTAATAAGATTTTCGTCGACACCTCTGATGGAAGCCGATAACTTTGAATTAAAAAAAATTTTTTGAGCGGTATTGTCATTATTCGTGGTTCCATATCCTGGCTTAGGAATATCCACTAATAATCCCATTTCCTCTCGAAATCGATCCTGTATAAGTTTTTTTTCGTAGCTCCACACGTTCTTTATCGTTTTTTCTAACTTGCTAAGTTTTTACTTCAAGTCTGTAAGCAATATGCAAAAGGCATTCGAAACATCTAATCCACGAATGAAGACTGGAAAGTCCAAATGCAAACATTGTTGCATCTGTAGATCTAGATGAGTGACTGGATAGATCATTCATCTCTTTGGGATTTGCACCACAGATATAACATTTTTGAAAAGATTTTTCTGCAAGAATGCTGCACACTTTTCCATCCACCATTGTCATTATCATTTTGCGTTCTATTACAAATTCTTGGGACTTGAAACAAATTTTTGTGGGTGAAAGAGCTTTAATTTGATCTTCTACGTATTTTGTTTCTTGTCTTATTAATTTTGCAGATTCTTTGGCAAAAATTAACTTGAATGAGCGGCAAAATCGTGTAGATGACGGTCTTGGATTTTTCCATAATATCCCTTCTTCAGTTTTTAAATGCAAAGGCACCAATGAAATAACAAAAAAGAATCAGCTGGTGTTTCATCGGCTTGTCCTTGACATACTTGCTTATATCTACTTTGACTTGATGCTCCATCACAACCCCATTTATAAAACATCGTCAATTTTGTTGTGGTTTCATTTTCTAAAATGTCACTTTTACACTCAAAAAACCGTTGAATTGTGTGATTGAGTAAACTCTGGAGCTTGATTTCTGCAAACATTTCATTGATAATAAGTTCGTCAGGGTAACACTTTTTCTTTGCTTCTAACAGCTTATTATATGAGGGATATATATCTGCCTTTTACATTTTAGCTTGATTTCGAATTAAAATGTACTATTTTTTTGTTAATTTTGCATCAACATATAGCGCCAAAGCTTCTTCTTCTTTTAGTTTTATTGGCGCAGACTTGTCCGGACTTTTATAAGCTTTTTTTAGATGTGTTGCTCTTCTTGGAGACATTTCAATTTGTTTTACAATTTTAGCAGCATCTCGTTTTCCTTTTGAACGAAGACTCATCTGTGTTGCATAAATCGTTTCTTCACTTGTTGAATCTGCAACTAATGAATCCACTCGCCGTTTCTTGGTTTTGTCGCTTAATTCACCAAAAAGTTTTTTAGGACGACCTACACGAGTGCTTGACGTAGAAGAACCTGGATTCCTTATTTCAGCTGCACTTAATACAATGTTTGGGAATTCAACTACACTGTCAAGCCATTTAGAATTTTTTGTTAAAAAATTTTTGAGTACATGATGAGATTTTTGTCATCCATCTTTTAAGTGCACACAAAAACTATCAGTTACTTTTTTTACACATTGGGTCACATTTTCTTCACAATCTAATAGTCCTAAAGTATTAACAACGTAAGTGTAAACACTGTTGTTTCTAGCCGAAATATTTTCTTCACTTCGCCAAACATCAAACAACATTTTTCTTGTAAGTTCACCCATTTCTGAAAATCTCATAAGAAAGAAAATTGGTGAAATATGGCATTAAGTTTTGTTATGCGTCATCCACAATGTTTGTTTTATACTGTCAAAGTTGTTAAAAGACGGAGACTGACGGAGAATTTTTTAAATGCTTGTGCTAATATCACTTACTCTGGATTATTTAAGCATAAAATTCGTAACTTTAACTTAGCAATAAACAAAACAATTACACTATATAACAAACAAATAAGTTAGAAAGTGGCTTAATACCTGTAAAAATAGATTGTGAAACACAAAACTAAACAGAAGCTTATAATTTTCTTTAGATGTACTGCAAGCAACAACTGACGAACAGAACTGATAAATATGACTGTGTCAGATATCTTATTTTTCCTATTTCATACCTGCTTTTGGTAAACATTGTACCCTCCAGGTAAAATTTAATATCTGTTTCTATTAATTTGCATATTTAAGGGATGTTTTCGGTTACTGGTCAGAAATTCCTAGCATGTCATGAATTTTAATTTTGTCCACCTAGAATTCATATATGGACTACTGTGCGTCCCTGCGACGGTAGTAATCCATCCGCTCCTTAGTAATAACTGAGAAGGCAATATAATACCTATTTAAAAAAAATTAAGTATTGCAAAAATAAATTTGTAAACAAGTAAACGTTACTACCTCAAATACAGGGTGATTTTTTTATTTGCTCGCGCTCGAGATTTCAAATATCTGAAACTACAAATATGACACTCATGAAAAGAATTTAATTAATAAAAGATGGCGCGGCGCTGATGTAAATAAATTAAAGTGTAAAGCAGCTCTGTATATTGAGGTGATCATATACGAATACGTGTTTGTAATGAACACAATCATCTACCAACAGTTCAAGATGAAGAACTTAAATGTTTAGTGAGTCAGTTGGTCATTGATGAAATATCTTTTATTTTAAACTATGTATATTTGTAAATAGATTGTAATGAGAAATTGTTTTGCTAATTAAACTGTAAATTATCTTCTAATGAGATTTTTAATAAAATTTGATCTTTGATATATCCTTGTTTTATTATTTAGAAAAAATTCTTTTGTAGATGGTTTTCTAGAAAATTCTAGAGAACAATCCGATTTGTTTGAGTTCTTAAAATTAATATTTTTTTAAGTTTTTAGATATAGTATTTCCTGTATTCACTAAGTACCATATACATAATTACGTTCGAGTTTTTTCAACTTCTTATTTGTTTCCCTTTTACAATTTGTTTTTTTAGGAACCATTCACTTCGTTAGAGGATTAAAATACCCAAAACTGATCTTAAACAACCATGAATATGTGGTACATCAAAGAGGAGCAAATAAAACAAGATGGCGTTGCGCTCAGATTAATAAAACAAAATGTAGAGCTGTTTTATTTACTTCAGGAGATCAAGTACGTGTTTTTAATCAACACAATCATTTACCAACTGTAGAAGGTAAAATAATTAAAAGTTTATGCTCCCAGTTAGTTACTATTAAAACCTTCGATAAGCAACCTTATAAACATAACTAATTTATATTTTTTTTGTTTGTACAATTGAATTATTTTATTGTTCAGGATTTGAAAGTTTAGATTTTTGTTTTTGATTGTGCATAAAATGTTTTATGTACCACGGGCATAATTCTCAATAATGCTCCACGGGAAATAAAAGCCCTCTGCAACATGTCGGGCTTTAAACATTCCGTTGTGCCTTTATTATGCCCTTAGATACTACATAAATAACTGTTGTATAATTTGTAAAAGATATTTAAATAAAAAGTGAGTTGCGATTTTGTTTATTTTATTTTGCTAAAATTAATCTTAAAGATGTTGGAATGTGTTGACATTTTTAAGTTGCTATACTCAACAGGTAGCTGACGCTATTATTATTTATTTATACTTATATTATAAATACTTATTTTTTTCTGATTTTTTTTTACAAATCGTAAGTACATAAATAGGACAAAACATTATTTTTTGTTTTGTTTTAATCTTGTTTGTTTTCAGATGTAATCCACTTCAGCCGAGGCTTGAAATACCCAAAACTAATTCTGAACAATAATGAATATTTGGTACACAATCAAAGACAAAAAGGCACAAGATGGCGTTGCGTTATGTTTCTCAAAACCAAGTGTAAAGCTGCTCTCTTCACTTATGAAAAAGTTGTTCGTTTAGTATCAGAAGAACATAATCATCCTCCTACTTTTCAAAATCGTACTGTTGATAATTTATTTAGTCAAAATGTGACAATCGTTCGAGAAAGTAGTTGTCTTGAAATGATGAATCGAATAAATTATTTCAGATAACTTTGTTTTATTTAATTACGTTTTTTTTTTGTATGTATTCGGACTTATACTATGTGAGATAATTATTTTCAGAAATTATTCATTTCGTAAAAGGAAAAAAACATCCGGAACTTATACTGGGTAATAACAAGTTTATGGTATCTCATCAATTGAAGGGTAAAATAAGATGGCGTTGTAAGCAGTTCAGCAAAACAAAGTGTAGAGCAGTTTTATGGAGTAGTGAAGAGAAAATCACTGTTGGTCATTGGGCACATAATCATGAACCTATAATCCAAAACCATAAAGTAGATGATAAGAGTACGTTCAGTCAATTTGTTACAGTTATAAGAAAATAATTTTTTTGTAGATTATAATAAATTTTTTTACTTGCAATACGTTTATTAAATTAAACTATACTTTAGCACTCCTCTTTGTCTCGTGTTTAAAAATTTTGGTTTTTGTTGTTGTTGGGGATAGTATGTTGTCTTCAAGTATTACAACACCCTAAATTAGTAACAATATGAATTTTTTACTTGATAGTGAACATTTTTTTAGGCTTGATTTATTTTAATTTGGACAAGTAACATCTGACCCTAATATTAGATCGAAATGTTGTTATTTCTTCGGTGACGGATAAAACAAGATGGCGGTGTTCTTGGTATGCTAGAAGCAAATGTGAAATGAGACTTGTTTCATACGAAAACATATTAGAATGCATCGGATATCATAATCATCTTTCAATGCTGGCTAAGCAAAAACATGTTCATTTAAATGTGACAATCATTTATTTTTACTATGTAAAACAATTATTTTCAGGAGTTATTCATTTCGTAAGAGGAAAAGAATATCATCCGGATCTTGTACTGGATAATCACCGGTTTATGGTATCTCATTCATCGAAAGATATAATAAAATGGCAATGCAAGATGTTTAACAAAAGAAGGTGTAGAGCAGTATTATGGAGTACTGAAGAGAAAATAATTGTTGGTCGTTTGCCACATAATCATAAACCTATAATGCAAGACAATAAAGTAAAAAATATGAGTACGTTTAGCCAAATTGCTACAGTTGTAAGAAAATAATTTTTTGTAGATGATAATAAAGTTTTTTATTTGCAATGCGTTTATTGTTAAATTAAACTATACTTTAGCACTCCTTCTTGTCTCGTGCTTAAAATTTTTGTTTTTTGTTGTTGTTGTTGTGGATAGTATCTTGTCTTCAAGTATTACAACACTCTAAATTAGTAACAATAAGAATTTTTTACTTAATAGTAAACATTTTTTTAGGCTTGGTTTATTTTAATCTGGGCAAGAAACATCCGACTCTAATATTAGATCGAAATGTTTTTGTTATTTCCTCGGTGACGGATAAAACGAGATGGCGGTGTTCTTGGTATGCTAGAAGCAAATGTAAAATGAGACTTGTTTCATACGAAAACATATTAGAATGCATCGGATATCATAATCATCTTCCAATGCTGGCAAAGGAAAAATATGTTCATTTAGCTTCGCGAAAAGTTAATATAGTTAGAAAATAATAAACTTGTATTTTGTGAAATAAAATTTGTATCCAATCAAGTGGTGAGAACATTTTTATAATCGGGAGTGTAATACTTTAGTTATACTGCATGAATTATTAATAAAAGTAGAAAAATTGTTTTTTTAGTAAATGATTTTTTAATTTTGTTTACTTTTAGGTATTGTGTATGTAACTCAAGGGCATAAAAATCCAAAATTGGTTTTGGATCAAAATGATTTTGTGATTAATCATAAATGGGCTAATAAAACAAGATGGAGATGTACAGCATACTACAAAACAAAATGTCCGTGCTATTTAGTGAGTAGTACTGGAACAGTGATTGTTCATAAATCACATAATCATGGTCCTACTGTTTTAAATTCTTCTCTAGATCTAGTTGGAAAACAAGTCGTAATTATAACGAAATAATTAATTTTGTTGATTGTTTTATTTTTAAAAGACATATCTAACAAGTTTTTTAATACCCGAATTTTTAAAACTAAATAGGTGTAGGACATTGCTATGGTATCTACCAATAACAGCTCTTCATTTTGCGCCGTTGCTATAGAAAAAGATTGTTATAATACGGGCTTTTAAAATAGATTGCAGTACATCTGGTGTCCCAAGTTTTACCTCCACCTTCAAAATCTCAATTTTTATATCAACAAAAATTTTGAAACAAGTTTCATAATATTAGGTATTAACTATTGTAGGGAACATTTCTTTTGCATAGGACGTTTTTGGTTTTTATTATTCAAAAATTTATTACTTTATCTACATCTGCTTGGATAATACTAATTTAATTAGAGTTAGGTAATGAAACTTATTTTATGAATCTAACTAAGAGATGTAAAGAACTTATTACAAAACTAAATGATGTAATGAAATTGGTTATGTCTTTTTTTTGTTAACAGGAATAACGCTTACGACTGCCGTTAGTCAGATGATAAACTTTTAACTTCGCTTATCTTATTCTACCAAATTATTTGCTTATTTTACTAGAGCACTGGTATTTACGGGGTGCAGCATAAAATAATATTTATGGATGTTTTGGAGACTTTTAATTTTAGGGTGACTCAGTTCGTTTTCGGCAATATGACATCACGCTATTTTTTGGCTTCCTGTCAGCGTGAATTATCCGAGCGAGAAATGTGCTTGCTTTGCTTTATATAAGTGAGTGGGGTTTATTGAAGCGACAATAGTTAAGTTTAGGAACGAAACAGAGCGGCGATTGCGAGCCATAATTGAAAGCGATATTGAAGTGTTTTAAAGAGTTATTCTTGTGTCATTTCTGTAAATAATTAAATTAATTATTAGTTAAAAATCTATCTTTTTAAATTCAAATTCGAGTCAAAATTGCAATACAAAAATTATTAAAAGTTTGACTGTTAAATGGTAAGAGTTTGACTTAATAATTTACTAGTGGTTTATCTTGTTGTTCATAATTTGCTATTTTTTAAATTTTGTTTAATATTTGTATGTATTAAATATAAAAATCCTCCGTTTTTTAAACTATTTTAATTGAATTTTTTTTACGGCTTTGGTCTGGACGTGGTATTTCATTTATATTCTAATTTTGATTTTAAACCTTTTTTCTTTTGACACATTAATGGCTGAATTGTACATAACAGTCGAGAAGAGAAAGATGGTTGGGTTATGGTTTTTGACAAGTCATAAATGAGCGCACATTGGTGATGCGTAGGGGGTGAGGTAAAGCTTAGAACACCCGGTACATAAGCATAGGACTTCTAGAAGTCTAATAATAATAGTAATTAATATTATCCTCGAGGTTATACTGGTGTATAAAATTTCTGTTCCTATAATAAATTATTTTAAGTAATTTGCTTGCTTCTTTATATTTGTAAACATTTAGTATAAAAATAAATGTGTTTAAATGAACCGAAAATGTTTTTTTTGTTGTATTTTATTTTATTACTATCATCTATTATATAATTACTTTTTACTTTTACCTTTTTCTAAAACAATTATAATTCTGAACTTTTTTGTTTGTTTTTATTTGCACAATACATAATAATTATTTGTTGGTTTATTTAGCTTTTTTATTAAGGTACTTGTGAATAATAAGAATAATTCTATATCTAACAGCCAGTCCCTACATCATATTACATTACTCAACCGACTATTTATGAATAGAAAAATTTGAAAATGACTATTGCTAGGCAACGCTTATAATCGCGTCTTGAAAACCGGCTGGATAAATGTCTTTTTTTTAACCGAAAGAGTGGCAAAAGTTGTTATTTTTAGTTCGTAAATAAAATCTTTTTAATTGTTTTACATTGTGAATTCTTACTTGTAATAAAATGCTAAAATAAGCTTTTTTCTAATTTATAATGAAATATTTCAGCTTTGGTAATATTTAGACAAAAACGAGACGATGGAATCCTATTTTATTTTTGTCTTCTTTTCTAGGTACTGTTTATGTCGTTCCTGGTCACAAGCATCCAAAACTAATTTTCGAAAATAGTGATTTTCACTTTCAGCATTCTTTAGAACAAGTAAATAAAACAAGATGGCGTTGTAGTTTCTATTACAAAACTAGATGTAAAGCTGCCTTAATTATGGAAGAAAATTTTGTCGTATTGGTGAATAGACATAATCACGAACAAAAAATTTGTGACTCTAGTTACAATTTGAGTAATGCTAAAAAGATGTTTGTTTCGGTCAGACGTTATTAAGTATTCAGGTGTTCAACAAAAAATATATTTTAAGTTTGCTTTGTTGAAAATTAAGATTGTTTTTAGTATTTTTGTGTTTTTTTTTTTTTTTTTTTTTTTTGAATAGGAATAACTTGGTTTGAAAACATACAGAATATATTTTATGCTTATAAGATTTGTAATAAATGTTAAATTAAATATTGTATTTCTTTATTAAAAGAGTATTGATTTTCACGAAGGTAGGTTTACAGATTTTTTTCTTTTTAAGTTGTGAGTGTCACTGAGTGTTGGAACACACTGTATGCGCTTTTAGTGAAAAGGTCTTTGTTGTGTTAACTGATTTTTTTTTAGGAGTTGTTTATATCGTTCGTGGATTAAGACACCCGAAACTAATCTTGGACGACTACGAATATTTTTTTCAGCACCAAACTGAAAATAAAACAAGATGGCGCTGTTGTTTTTATGGTAAACTACGTTGTAAAGCTGCACTTACCTCACATGGAAACATTGTGGAAGTTTATAACACACATAGTCACCCACCAGGCGTTCATCCAACTTCATTTTTACCTAAACATAATGTTACTATATTTAGACTTTGATTTTTTGTATTTTTAAATAAAAAGCTTGTTATTATGCACGTGCAACTTAGATGTAATAAAAATAATTGAATTTTATTTATTAGAGCATTAATTTTACTAATTTTGTAATATTTTAGGTTTCATTTATGTTGTGGCAGCAAACAAAAATCCAAAAATCATTTTTGATCAGAATATGTTTACAATATGCATCAAGTCGATGGATAAGACAAGATGGCGGTGCACAGCTTACTTTAAAACTAAATGTAAAGCAAGTCTTTTGACTTATGGGAAATATGTTAATGCTAAATTTGAACATAATCATCCTCCTACAGTGAAAAGTACTGATATTTTTGAAAATGCAATGCATCAGAAAGTTTTTATTTTAAGAAGTAAACATTAATTAGAAATATTGGTGTTTAAAAATTAGATTGTGGTATAGAATTGTAATTTTTTAAATACTTATATTTATGTAAATTATTTTTGTAACTGTGGGGGCGTATGTAATTTTATCCCATTTAATGGCAGGCGCTTCCCACTGGGTAAAGGGTCAGGTCAGGTCAGGGAATTTTATCTCAAAAGTTCTTCTCCCAGCAGGGGGTATCCTACTCTTTAACGTTCTACCTAATTCTCCTCTCCTCTTTTTTAAAAGTTTATGAAAAACGATGGTTTTGCAAGGAAAATATTTATTTCTAAACAATAGAATTTTTAGAGAATAATGAAATTGATATTTTTAGACTTAACCTAACCTGACCTGACCTGATTTATAAGTTAATATAGCCTTTTCAACAAAATCTTATATCTAAATATAATAAAGTGTTAGAAGCATTGTAGGGGTTCAACCTCTAACTACGCCAATCCGTTCTGTTTACCTGCCTACTTGAGTTTGGTTGTCCTTTCAGATGAATTTGACTGTCTCAGACAAATTCGGATAAGTTAACATCTTCCCAACTGTGTAATTTGTAAATTTTTGTGTTTTAGTTGTAATTTTATATTGTTTTGTCTTAATGTCATATTGATGTATTTATTTATATATAAATAAAAATATTTATGTATTGTTTATAGTAATCAAAATGTATTTAAAAAAAATTGTAGATAGGTAATTTTTTGTGTTATTTTATAATTTTTTTAATAAAGTAAGTCTGAAAAAAAAGTACAGTGCATGCTTCCTAATATTTTTACTAATACTTTTATTTTTTAGATCAAATTCAAGTAACATGTGGTCACAAAAATCCGAAATTAATACTAAACAAAAACGAATATTTTTATCACAAGCAATGTAAAGGTAGATCAAGATGGCGCTGTACTTCTTACTATAAAACAAAATGTAAAGCAGCTTTATACACGTATGGACAATATGTAAAAACGTTTATGGAACATAATCATGAACCTTATATTCCTAAAACGAAATACGAATTTTTGTTTACTAAAGCTGTGACCGTTATACCTACAATACAAAAAAATAAGTAATTTAAGTGTGTGTAAATGTATGTATCTGAAAGTAAATGTATGTAGATTCAGTTATTTATTTTGTTGCTTTAACTTTTGTATTTTTTTTTCAGCAGCTTTTATTTTCTTTAGAAATGAATACGTATCTATATTCTTGTAAACATTTTAACAATAACAATACAAGAACCTAAGAATGAGGTTATTAAATTATGTCTATATTACAAATGCGTTAGAGGTCATGAAACAACACAATCAAGAGACGACCCATACCAATGTGATACACACTTTTACCAAACACGTGTTGAACGGTAGCATCTCTTTTATGATTCTACCGGTCAAAGTCATATAAGTGAAGTATACAGACTGTTATGGAAGTGTATGCAAAAAATTTATCCATATATAGAACTCACATAAATAAACAAAATATTTATTTAGCATTTTTGTCAAAAATGCACTCTTACCGAGTTAAAATTAAAAGTAAGTAGACCACGAAAAACCATACCCGCCTATGTGTTAAAGCAGCGATCAAAACACACCAGAAAAAATTCAAGACAAAAACTTACCAAAGAAAAGTGTAAACACAGCTGATTTTAGGTAGGTCAGTAGGGCAAAATGAAACTTTATTAACCCTGTTCATAAAGGGTACGATACACAATAAGGGCAGAGACACCTTCACGTATTACAGCGCTAGTCTACGAATACTTAGATCTGGTTCATCTTCAATCACATAAATAATTTTCGGCTCCATTTCAAGATTGTGATCGCTTCTTCGGCGTCCTTCTCGATGATTTGAGGTTGTTACAATACTTGTGAACGTTGTCATCATGGTAATTACACTTCCGGAAAACGTTGGGACAAACGCCGAGCGGCAGACGCATTACCGCGACGTAGGACCATATCCATATTAGAAAAATGCACTATTGATATAAATTTATTGTTGCACTACCGCAATTTATTACCAGAATACTGTTGATCATAACGACACAATGTGAAATAAGGTTGTAGCCGGTTGCCGTTATCCGTGTTTTTTTCTAGAAAAAACGCTCAAGTTTTTACAAGATTAAATTTTTTATTCCTTCGCTTGAACTTGAAAATGCCATAATGAGCGCAGTGTTAAATTAGGGGTTACAAAAATGTTAAATTAAATTTTTGATATCACAAACAAAATTTGTGAAATTTACATCTTCGCAACAAATTAAAACACCTGTTAAAATTTTTGCAAAACCTTCCATAACACCCTGTACAATTGCCGTCGTGGTAAACTATAAGTCTGTTTTGGGATTGCCTCTAGATCTTATTTATTTGACTTTGTCCGGTGAGATCATAAAAGAGGTGGTACCTTTAACACGCGTTTGATAAAAATATGTCTCGCATTGGTATGGGTCGTCTGTTGGTTCTTGAACAGTTGAACTGTAACGCACTTATAAATAAAGTTTTTTCTTAAATCAATTAATGTGAGTTTAAGATTTTTGTTTTTGTTACATACTTTTGTATATAAAAAAATCTAGATGCTCTTTGTTTAGATAAACAAACTAGTACTGTAGCTGCAATTTGGTGATAGGCTTTATTGGTGGCGGTTCAAGCGTGTGACATAAAAAACTATTATTAATTTGTTTTATTTGAGTACTTACATGTTTAAAATATATAAAAATTTATAATTTTAACAGTTTTTTAATTTTGGCTTTCTTTAACATTCTATTAACATTTTATTTCTATTTAATATTTATCAAGCCTACAACTTACTAGTTTCGTTATTCTTTTATCTTTTAACATTTTTCAGGAACGGTTTTTGTTACTCCTGGTACAAAAAATCCAAAACTGATTGTTGACAACAACCTTTTTACAATAAATACGAAAAACCGAGATTCAACAAGATGGCGATGCACTTCATACTTTAAATCAAAATGTCGGGCAACTCTTTTAACAACAGGCAATGTTGTACGAATAAATCGAGAACACAATCATCCTCCAGTTTTAAATAATAGTTTTATTCATGATGCCCAACCACAAACTGTTACAATAATAAGAGGAAATAGTAATTTTAATAATAATAATTATAACTAATATTTTAATTTTTGTAGTACATTTTTCTAAATAAACTTTTTTTTTAGGTCGTGGTTTCTTATTTATTTATTCTTATTTTTCTAGTCTTGTAACAAGAGGGCGATGCATTTCGTATTTCTGACAAGTGACCACAATGTAAAATACATGCTACATAAAAAAGAATTCATTGTTTATTTATAATTAGAAAGACACAATTTTTAAAATATTTTGATTATTGTGTATTTCCAGGAATTATCCACTTCCTTCAACATCGAAGATACAAACACCCTCTTATTTTATTAAACGGAAATGAATTCTTTCTGCACTTGAAACGGACTAAAACAACAAGATGGCGGTGTAGAGCCTATCATAAAACAAAATGTCGTTCAGCTTTAATAACAACAGGAAAACTTGTGAAAATTTTTAACAAACATAATCACACACCTTTTGCCACTCATTATGACACTAATCAATTAATTTCACAATCTGTTTATATAGCTACAATAAAAAGATAATTTGAAAAAAATGCATTTTTTGTTGAATTTGTATTTTGTTTTGAAAATGGGTACAATTTTTTGATACGAAATATTTCTAGGTATAATTTATTTAACCAAAGGCAAAAAACATTTTAAAATTATTTTGGATCAGAATGAGTATCAAGTGTATGCAAAAGATCTTAATAGAACAAGATGGAGATGCTCCCGATACTTCAAAACAGGATGCAAAGCAAGACTTGTGTCTTATGAAGATATTATTGAAATTAATCATAGCCATAACCACTTACCATACGTTAATAATTTGCCAAATATGATGTTTACTACAAAACATGTAACTTTAATTAAAAATCCATTGAAACCATAATTAAGTAAGTCAAAAATTTTTCGATTTATTATTATTATTATTATTTTTAATGAGAATTGGTACTAAAATATTTTTTTCAGTTCTTGCGACGTATGTAAAAGGACCAAGATCATTTCCTCGACTGATTATAGATAATCATGTATATATAAAACACCGGAGTTCCCAAAGAGTGTCATATTGGAAATGTCATTTTTATGACAGAGGGTCTTGTAAAGCCAGATGTTCTGTTCATGTTGATCAGACTATACTTTTAAGTGGAAAGCATACTTGTAGAGAAGTTACATTGACTGACAGATTGGATATTATAAGTCAGGAATTTTACACTGTTAGGAATACACCCACATACCTGTTTAACATATGAAAAATAAAGTAAAATTAGTTTGTTTATAATTTATATTGACTGAAGTAAATAGTTTTCTACTATAGTCAATAAAATTGCCTCTCGAGGACTGTACAAAATTTTAGAAGTGGGAGTTCTAATGCCGCTCGCAGCTCATTGAAGCCTGTTTATTAAGCAAGAGTATAAATAAATACATCTTTGTGGTTGGCAGTTTTTCACTTTTTTTCTAGGAATTTGTGTCATTTAGTATCACTTTTGTAGTTTTACAGTCAGCTGTGAAATTGAAGGTGGAACTTTCTGTAATAAAACTCTCTGGCCGCAAGAGTCAATTTTGTTGACTATATTATATTATATTTTATCAAAAAAGAATATCTGTGTAAAAAAAGTGTACATAGATGTGTATATACAGCATAACCTGAAAAAAAAAATTGTTTTGTTTAATAAATAACGTTACCTACGTAAAATGTTAGTCTTATTGATTTATATTTCAAGAATGAAAAATACTGTTTGTTAATTGTTACTTGTTAATGTTTATAAATACATATTGTTTGTCAAAAATTAGTTACAAATAATCGTTTTTTCGTAACGTTACATAAGTGTACAAATTTTTACGAATTTTGTCATAAATCGAAATTTATTTTTAATTTTTTTTATTAACTTGTGACGTAACATCATGTGTTTCGTAACGAGTTGCGTAATAAGAAAAACAATTCTTTTTGTAAATAGTGCTATATGAAATTCATTACTTAACTAGGAAATTGAGGTAAAAATTAACATTTTGTAACGGAATGCGAAAAATAATCAAATGAAAAGGGTTTTTTTCAACCTTTTTTAATGTGTTTTATAGTAATTCATTACCGCTGAATTACTTAATACAATGTCTTACGACTCGTAGGTACGTCCTAACAATTGGATACTGAAAAACAAGTTACTGGTTTATATTTAAAAGAGTCTAAGAAGAAAACCAAGAATTAAAAGTGTAAAAAAAAGGTTTCTAATAAGATAAAAACTAGAATATTTTAAGGAGAAAAAAAGATAAAAATGAACCACTTCTTTACATATATAAGGGAAGAAAAACAAAGTCGGTAAAGGAGGAAACAACAAATTTCATTTTGAGGATGAGAAAATGGAAAAGGACAATATTGTTATAAAAAATTAGGTCGTAGCATTATATAAAAAGACCAGAACGAAGGTATCAACCGTGTGTGACTAGGAATAATGAATAGAAACGCGAAGGAAAATTTTGATAATTGGAACATGAAGAAAACAACCAAGGAGAAGTTGCCACCTAGGGATGAAAAACATTTTTTTTTTTAAACCGAAAATGACTTGCTAGGGGCAAATAAATGTGCTATATCATATCGCTGAAGAGAGGCGCCGTATTTCGTTCTTAGCTGTAAAAAATATCAATATTTTTAAAGTTGGTTCAAAACGAATTTTAAAATTAAACTAAAAAAAATATAACAAAGATGTTACAGGTAACAAATTGTAACTGAGGCATATTTCTCAAATAAGCCGCTTATCATTTATAGGAACATCTTTTGTTTCTTAATGTATAGAGTGGGGCTTATCGAGATAAGTTTACGATAACTTTATTTGAAAACGCTGTACAAACGATGAAAAGGCAAAAAAATGTTAAAAGGAAGAAGTTGTAGAGAATTAAGTTTTTTATAATAAAGTCCATGAAGCGAAATATTTTTCTTTGATAGTTTATGCTTTAGAGGTGTTTACAGTCAACTTTCTCATAGAAGACTTTAAGGTCTAAACACTTTCGCATCTTTAAGCGTCTCCAACGTCTAAACTATTTGAGGTAAATACATATGTCGTCTTGCGGAATTTATGTACAAAAGTTTAATTTTGTACAACTTTATTTTATTTATTATGGAGCTTTGACTGTTTGCACAGCATTTTTAAATAAAGCCGGCGCTGTACTGTTTAAATATACGTATTTTAGTAGATTTTTGATATTTTTCGATTAATACACATATTAAAAAATTAATTTTTTATACTAAAGTGTTTTTATGGTTTGTTATTTTTTTTCCAACATTGAAAACATTAAAAATATATTTAGTACAAATGTTACTAGCTCAATAACCACACGATATAATTAATATACAGAATGTCTCACGAACGAGTGCACATAATTTAACCAAAGATTAAGAAGTAAAAATTAATTGACACATATTTTTTATTTTTTTCCAAAAAAATTTATATACAGAATTATTAGCCCCCAAAAATCGTCCCAAAAAAATACACTTTATTATTATTTTTTTATCTAATAAAGTACATGCTCGATTTTGATGAAACTTGGTATACTCTTTCTGTATTAGATAACCACCTTACAGTGTAAATTGTAGTATTGTAAGACATTTTAAAAATGGGCTGTGAGGACCCCCTTGACACAAGATAAGGACCTCAGTGTTTGGGGTCATTATCTTCCTGTAATGTCCAGAAATCATTGTTATGTCTACACCACTTTTGCGCTGATGGTAACAACCATCTACATTTCTGTCATAAGTTTGGCTGTTAGAGTCTTCGTAAACAGATAGAGAGTGCCAAAACTTCGAGCGTTAAAACAACCCCAAATATGACCTTTCACTGGGTGTTTTACAGTGCGTGCGAACCATACTTTTTTTTGGGGCGCCCAACCCCAAAACGATGCTTCATCTGTGAAGATAACGTCACTCCAATCGCGGTCAAGATTTTCCTCTGTCCAGTCACGTCTCTTTTAATATGCTTTTTAAAATGTTTCAAAAATATTGCAGAATATTGGCTAACTCAGTATACTGCATCTTAGAGCACCCTCACTCCTACAGCTATGATAACCCTATCATGCTTTGTTTTAGGCCATAATGGATTTACCAGCGCCACGTTCTTGTGTTAACTACTGTAGCTTTGTAGAAAGCCTATTTAATTTAGAAATTTTTTTGTCTCTTACAAATTTTTTGTAAAACACACCGTTTTAGAACGATGTTTAGGAGTGAGTATCAACAAAAATAATACAATAAATTTAAAAGTACATAAAAAGAAAAAGTGAAATAACAAAATACAAAAGCAAAAAAGAATTCTTGAAGCCTGAAGCCTGATCCTGAAGCCAATTTCTTACATTCCATTGAAAATGAGGTGGTGCACCATCGTGCATGAAACGGCCATATAGGAACGTTAGTGAATAAAAGCTGGTTATGCTAATAATACTAACTGCATCGTTTTACTCAAAAACGGTGCGTTTTACGAAAAATTTGCAAGAGACAAAAAGTTTCTAAATTGAATGGTAACAATAACGGTGGTAACGCCAACGTTAAACTAATTTGTACTACAAAGTTATGAAGCAAATTGTGTCAATAGAGCACTCGCAGCCTCTTTTTAAAATGTCCTACAATACTACAATTTACACTGTAGGGTGGTTATCTAATACAAAAAGCGTATACCAAGTTTCATTAAAATTGAGCAAGCACTTTAGTTCTTAAAAAAATAAAAGTGTATTTTTGGGGCGATTTTTGGGGCGATTTTTGGGGATTAATAATTCTGTATATAAATTTTTTTGGAAAAAAAAATGTATCTCTCAATTAATTTTTACTTCTTAATCTTTGGTTAAATTATGTGCACTCGTTCGTGAGACATCCTGTATAATATAATATAAATTGTATGTAGCTGGGCGACTTTAAATATTATTATTTAGTGTTATTCGTGTAGAGTGGACTTTTTGTTAAATCGCCGACGTTTCGAATTTTATTTAAATGTTTTTTTAGGTTGTCAAAGATTTTTTTTTGTTATTATGAATTTGGGAATTGTGACAGTTTTTTAACTGATTACGAAGAAAATTATTAAATGTTTAGAATTGGCAGTATTGAAGTGATGATTTATACCTACTAACATTTTGTTCTTTTGGCAACTAACATACATGCCCAATACTAATTTCTATGCTATTTTTTTTGGCTAGTTAAAAATATAATAAATCGTTGAAAACTGTAGCTCGTAAATTCATAATTATCAACCAGTTTTTGGTAACTTAAAAAAGGATTTTAGCCTTTTTTAAATAAAGCCGAAACGTCGACGATTTAACAAATATTTGTAGTTGCTTTTTGAGCAACTTTGACATTATCCACTTCAAGGTTTTTCTATCAGGAAGCTTTAAAATTATTTTTTATGACTTTTTATGAGTTCAATTATAACATTTTGCTAGATGGGACGCCAAAATAACAAAAGCAAATAATCTGAATCTTGGAAAATGGTTTTTTACTACTAGTCTTAAAAAATATTATTATTTATGTAAATGATTTTTTTTTTTTAGTTTTTGTTAGACATGAATCGAGTCAACATACAAATCGGTTTGACAGATATTCTCGTTTTCTTATTCGGCTGTGACGTCATCTTGAGTTTAGCCAACACTGTCTAATGTTTATGTTTTTTTTTTCTGGTATTATCACACAATTTAAGAGTTGAAGCGGGCGGTGGCAATATTGTCGCACATTTTTGTAAAATTTTTAATAATTTTTGTGTTTTGATTCTATTTTTTTTTATCGTTGTGAATTATTTTTAAAATTACTTATTTGACTACATCTACTTTTTATTAACTTTGTCAATTTCTTGCTTGAATTTTTGTTTAGTTTTCTGTTTGATTTCGTTGACATATGTTTTATGGACTCTCTGTTATATTCCTTTTTTTGCATTTTTTTCTACTTATTTTTATATTAACTTGCGACGCTTTGTGTCCTCTTTTTTTTATAGTGTTGTTTTTTTTTTGTCTAAGAAAAGGTGTTTTTTCTGTCTCTTTTTTTGACTTGTTTCTTCTTTTTTGTGTTTCGTTCAGTCGTTGTATTTGTTTTAACATGTAAATCTCTACTCCTCTTTTGCTCTTCATTGCTTCATCTTTTTTTTTGGGGAAATGGTAGAACAAGTTGATACTTTCTAATATTTAGCAGTCACACTAAAAAAATCGAGAAGACGAGAAGTAGATTTAATTAATTAGAACAAAATTTAGGCAGTTATTTAAGCACGATGGAAAACTATTGAGAAATTTAAATGGCGTTACAAGAAGTAATACTAAGCAATAACAGACCAAATAAGAGAAGACTCTAAGCGTTTATTGATTACATAGAAGAGTAGAAGAATTATTTCCAAAGAATGTCTAACATAATACTAATTAGAAAAACCGTGTTTGTACAAAAAATTAGAAAACAAAAATTTAAAGGGACATGGAATAATTAAGCATTAAATAAAATGTTTGCGTAGAAAAGGGAAGATATGAAGTAATTAGATAAAAAGGATGCAACAAACCAATAGAAGACACGTAATTCCAGTTATTCATTAACGCTATCTCTGTAAAAAATCTAAAGTTATGAAAACTTATATTTTAGAAAAACCGAACATTTTGGTGAAGTGCTAAGGTTGGTAAAAAATTTCGGTGTGGTGGTTTAGATTTGATTTTTTAGGGGTTTAAATTCTAGCACTTGATTGAATGCATTTATATTTTAATTCTAACAGAGTTTTTTTCAGATTTCATTATCATGGTCAACCAAAGAGGACATCATGTTTTACTCTACGAAGACAACATTTTTTACGTTAATAGAAGATACGATTCAAATGTGTTTTGGCAATGTTCTGAATACAAAAATTTGAGATGTAGATGTAGATGCAAAACTTCAAATACCGGAACAATACTACGATCAATTGCACCACACAATCATCCAGACAGGAAAGAAAAAGTGCAAGAAAAAATCTTAAACATGAATTCTTGTAAAACTTACTTTTCAAATAACATGATAAAACGAGAATAAAGACTATAAAGTAAAACAAATTTTTTTCTTTACTAGTGCTTCATTTCGGAAGATTTTTTGGTTTTAAAGTGACATTTTTTTTTCAGGAATTCCTCTATATACCACAACACGGAAAAGACAAATTATGGCCTATAATAACAATTTATTTTATATAAACCGAAAAGATTATCACCGTACATTTTGGATTTGTACGAATTATTTTAAAACAAAATGTAAAGCTCGATGTATTTCTGACAGCTTCGGACGTATTCTTCCAAAATCCTCATCCGTAATACATAACCATCCGCCACCTAAAGAAAGAATATCTGAGTTATTTTTTTGGGAGTTGTATCACCAAACTTGACTACTAATACTTATAATAAATTGTTTATGTATTACTCAATATTAACTCAATATTAAAATAAAGTATTATATTTGTGACTATATTTTATTTACCTGTTTGTTGTTTAATGCCTGTTACTTTTGTCTTAATTTTGTTTTATTTTTTGTAGATAAGCCAAGTTTTTCAAAAACAAGAAGAGGTAAATTGTGTATGATTTATAAAGAACATGTTTTTTATAAAAATCAAAAAATGAAAGGACGAATATTTTGGGTGTGCGGACATTATTACAGAACAAAGTGTAAAGTACGGTGTGTTACTGATTTGACAGGAAGAATTATACGTACAAGTACTTTACATAATCACCCTCCACCTGTTGATAAAATTCTTTGTATTGATAATAAGATGAGAGAAGTATTTAGTACATTTTTGTCACAGCACGTTTAACATTTTGTATTGTTAACTCTAAAGTGTAGAAATCATTTTATAGGGCGTATGTAATTTCATCCGATTTAATGACAGACGTTCTCCACTGGTTAAAGGGTCATTATTTATGTTAGTAATTTCATCCGAAAATTATCTGCTCTCCGCTCAGCAGGGGGATCCTAATCTTTAGCACTCGGGATGTTAAGTGGGCGATTTGCAAGAAAAATAGATATTTTCAACAAGAAAATTTTTAGAGGATAATTAAATTGATGCTTTTATACCTGACCTGACTTGACTTGATTTGACCTGACCTGCTGCATAAAATTTGTTATAGCCCTCTCAACAAAATGTTATATCTAAATTTTGTTACAACTTTGGGTAATTTAAACTCATGGTCTGAATTTCCAAACTCAAATTTATTATTCACAATAACTACCCGACAAACTTAATTAATACAGTAAATATTAAATCATTTCAGACTACTTCATTATTCTGTCAACTGTTGACACTTCACTATCTGTCTTGACTCGTTGTCACTTTCTCAACTGAACTGAATGGCCGGGTCAGTCTTCCTCTTTATATAATAATTGGTCCACCTTCTAGCACTATCTTGAAGGAATCTATTCTAGAAACGTGACGTTACCGTTTCCAGGAATGATGAGTCACCAATGACGCAGTTATGTGTGACACGTTATCCATTACTAAGATTGATGAATTAGCAAAAGCATTTCGAATTTTCGCGGAACTCTTTCAATGGTTTACTGTAAAAATATATTTAATAAAGTGTTAGAAGCAGTGTGGGAGTCCAATCTCTAACCGCGCTAATTTGTTTTGTTTACCTGCCTACTTCCGGATGAGTTTGGTTGTTCTTTCGGATGAATTTGACTGTTCCAAATTTTGGCTGAAACAAATTCGGATGAGTTTACATCTTCCCATTTTATAAATGAGTAAATAAAAATTTATAAATTAAAAAATGAAGTTTTTTGTAAATTGTGATGTTAATTTCTAGGAGTAATTTATAGGAAATTGTGGGAAGGAATATTTAGGACATTTTAAAGGAAGAAACACGTTAAAAAAAGACAAAAATGGTATGTGTGCTGATGTAAGATCAAACAAAAGAAATAAAAACAATACACAAGCTAAAAAACACAAAGAAATCGGAGTGAAATTTTACAAAACGGATTTATACATTGTATATCCTATAGTAAACGAAATTAGGCTCACTCTTGTCTTGAATAATATTACGTTTTTATTTTCTAAATTAGAGCATTTATAACATGGGTTTTGACAACATAGCCTCAGCAGCTGAGGTCAAGACTAGGAAGAAGAAGAACATTGATTTGATATTTTGTTTTCTTTATTATTTAGAAACATTTTTAGCAGTTAATGCTGTCTAGATAAGAAAATACAAAAAAATTATTATAGAAGAAGTATTGTATTCGACGAATTTATTGTCAATTACAAAAATATGCTAATAATGTTTTATTTGAAAATTTAAAGCTATGGTGAAATGAAAGGAGATTTTCTAAGTTAATTTTTTTTTGTTGTAGAAAATCCTGATGCCTAGTTGCACAAACATTTATCAAAATTGATGGGCTATTAAACTTTTATTAGCTTATTTTTAGCCAATCAGTGCACGATATTTTTAATTAATTAGAGTTTAATGGTCTTTCAATTTTGATGAACGTTTGTGCAACCGAAGATAAAACAAAAAGCACTCACTAACACCAAACATTTTATTTACGACCACACGCAGGGAGATGCAAGCTTTGTATTTCAGAATTATTTGCAAATCCAAATTTTTGATAATTTAAAAAAACATAATCTGCATTTTTTGCAATTTAAACATTGGAAATCCTACATATTTAAATCACTTTCTGTCGTTTTCCACAAATGAGAATGTCACTGAAGTTAGGAATGATAGATCTTTCCACCTTTTAGAGATGGGATATCTAGATATTACTTTTAAAGGTATAATTAAAAGAATAAAGAACTTTTCGAAAATAAAGATACCAGATATCAAGTAGGAGACGAAATATTATATTATGAATAATAATATATGATAATATGAATATATTATTCATACAGGAGGAAACAAATTTACAAGAAGTGAAAGAAACACAAAACATATATAAAAGGATAGAAGGAAATAACTTAAGAACAAACTTGTGAGGAACTTAAATTTGAATTTAGATCGAATATGTAAGTAAATGATACAATTTTTATCTTAGAAGAAAGAAAAGTAGGTAAATTTTTAATTCTTAATATGATAACGTTCCAATTATTATTATATGTTTTTTTATAGGTAACGGGTTACAGGAACAATAAAATAAACGATTTGACTTTAATCCGACGTTTCGACTGGTTTTTTTTAAAGACAGTAATAAAAAAACAGTCGAAACGTCGGATTAAAGTCAAATCGTTTATTTTATTGTTCCTGTAACCCGTTACCTCTAAAAAAACAGGTAAATTTTTATTTGATAATTGTGTAGATGTCGCAAAAAGCTGTAATTAGGAGATCCGAGTTTAAATTTTGACCTAAGATGATTTTTTTCCCTAAAATATGGTCTGATTCAAATGTATTCAGTAAATTTTATTATTGATAAGAGTGAAGACATGAAATATATTGAGAAAATACATGAAATATTAAGGAAAATTTGAAGCATATTGTAACATTGCCCTATGTAAAGGTTTGTAACTCAGATATATTAATTAATTTAATAAATAATGATTACATAATTCAATAACACACTTCTATTTTGTTCTGATAACCGCTCGAGTTTAACTGCCTCACTTTAGTGCTTTTCTTGTTTATGTTACGTGTACTTGAAAACTCTAACTGGCGGATAACCTCTTGCAATTGATAATTCCCAATGAGGTAGGTAGATAAACTCTAATTTGAAGGAAATAGTCATTGATTCATAAAGTATTTTTTTAATTATTTTTGGTTTTAGGTGTTTTTAAATCTAATCAATCGAGGATGCTATATATTCGTAAATGGAGATTACAGAAGTTTTTTGTTTATTATTTTTTAAATCTGTTGAATAAACGTTTATTAATAAAATAATATTTTTATTTTATTTTATAGAAATTATTTATTTAGTGAAATAAAAACAGTTCTGATAATTAATTTTTTTCAGGCAAAAAAATTGGTACAATGCGGTTAGGAGCAGGTCGACTTTATATAAATGGTTATTTCTATAAACTTCATACAGTTGTGGGGAAAAAAGGGTAACATTGTAGAAAAAAATTATGTTTTATTACAAATAATATTTTTAGATATCTTTATTGTTCGAAAGCTAAACATTTGAAATGTAAAGCAAGAGCCAATTTTGTTGTCGATGAAGTACCTCGAAAATATGTTATTACGAAAGAACATAATCACCCAAAAGATTTGATCGAAAAAAGAGTTTTGGATTTTATGAAACAGTTGAAATTGGCATGCCAGAGTGGACTTAATATGACTCTTATACAAACTTATGAGAACATAGCGAGAATGTGAGAAAAAAAAATTGGTAATTTCTATATATTTTTTTTATGATTTATAGATACCCTAACGAAGCTCGATTGAAGCCGTTTAGTTCTATAAAATCTACGATGGGGAAATGGAGAAGTGTTAGTCGTTGAAATACGTTTTTTTTGTAGCTTATTTGAGAAATGACCAATTACTAAAATTAGACGTCTTATTATTTACAACATTTTCTTGTAAAGTCGTAATTTTTCTGAAATAAAAATATTATAATTTTAATTCGGTGTTTGTTGAGACATATCGGACCCACATAAGTTGTTGACGACAAAATTTAGACTATTTTATCAGTTGTCTATTTTTTTTAATTTCTATAATAATGCTAACAGAAAAAAATATAAGCTTATTTTTAGGCAGTCAAAAAGTGATTTTTAGCAATTTTTGACTTTAGGTGTCTTGAAAGTGTTAAATATAACTATATAAATTGTTAAATATATATTTTGATTATGGTAACGTCCAATGGATCGAAAAAACTTTGATTATAATAAAACAGTTTAGTTGCTATTTTCGTTTTATTGATTTCGAGAAATAATTTGGTGCTATAAGTTTATTTTGATAGTTGATATTTTTTAGGCAAAATACTAGGTGCATACCGACTTTACGAGTATATAAATGGCTATTTTTATAAACTTCATACGATTGTGGGAAGAAAAGGGTAACATTTTGAAAAAATGTATTTTTTTAATACAGAAAATGTTTTTAGGTATCTTTATTGTTCGAAAGCTAATAGTTTAAGATGTAGGGCGAGAGCCAATTTTGTTGTCGGAGAGCAACCTCGAAAATTTTTAATGACATATTGTCATAATCACCCGAAAGATTTAATCCAAAAAGGGATATTGGATTTTATGAAACAGTTAAAACTAGCATGCGAGGGTGGACTTAATATGACTCTTATCGAAATTTATGACAACGTAGCGAAAATGTGAGAAGTAAAAATTATGATTTACATATTTTTTGTGATTTGTAGATTTCCTGATGAAGCTCGATTGAAGCCGTTTAGTTCTGTAGAATCTACGATGGAGAAATGGAAAAGTGCCAGTCGTTGAAATGTTGTTTTTTGTAGCAGATTTTAATAAAAAATCTTATTTTTGAAATGTGTTTATTATTATTATCCCTTTATAGAAATAGTTTATTTAAATAAAAATTGGTTTGGATTATGACTGTAGATTTGTTTTAGGTAAATTCCCAGGAGTCAGGGGTGCAAGAACTGTTTTTATACAGGGTTACTTTTACACACTTCAGAATGTTATGGGAAGAAAAGGGTATCTTTTGAAAAAGAATATGTGATTTTTTATTTGCTTTCGCTCGAGATTTAAAAAATAGGCAACATGTTATACAAACAATAAGCAACTTTGGGAAAATCAAATGATCCAAATGAACTGACCTGGAAGCACTGTCAAAGATATTGTCAACAATATTGACATTAATTCAACCTTCTATGCCTTAATTTTGAAAATTAAATTTTAAAAAACTAGCAAAGTATAATGTGTTGTCTATTTTTGGAGTTTTGGGCGGGAGCAAATAAAGAATCATCCTGTATATGTATATAGGTAAAAAATATATATTTATAGGTATCTTCGTTGCACAAAATATTTAAGCTTAAATTGTAAAGGAAGGGCTAAGTTTATTTTCGGGGAAAGTCCTACTAAAGTTACTATTACAAAAGCTCATAATCACCCTAGAGATTTAGCCGAAAAACAAGTCTTTGACTTTTTAAAACAGTTGAAATTGGGTTGTCAGAGTGGATTTGGTAGGGACCTTAGACAAATTTATAATGATATAGCTAAAGTGTAAGCACTAATTAAACTATGAATTTTAATTTTATTTTGTTGCTGGTTTTAGTTATCCTGAAGGAGCTCGACTGAGGTCATTTAAATCTATAAGGTCTACCATGTCTAAGTGGAGGAGATTTATATGTTAAATCTTTGTTAATTTTGTTTGTGTTTTTTTACTAATAATAAAAAGTTTTTTCAATAATGTAGTTTTCATAAATATTAATTTTACAGTTGTAATATTGTAACCGTTGCAAAACGTATGACTTTGGTCTAAATGCAAATAGATTTCTGTTCTCATCGAAGATATTTTTTAGGGAAATTTCGAGGAAGACTTGCAGGAAAGCGTTTTTATCTAGATGGTTATTATTATTTTCTTCAGAATGTTTCAAAGAAAAAGGGGTAATATTTGAGAAAAGTAGGATTTTTTATTAAGACATATCATTCTTTTAGGTATCTTTTTTGTACGAAAGCTGCAAGTTTAAATTGTAAGTCAAGGGCCAATTTTATTCTCGGTCGAAAGCCGTTCAAATTTGTCGTTACGAAAAAACATAATCATCCTAAAGATTTAATCGAAAAACAATGTATAGACTTTATGATACAGTTAAAATTAGCGTGCGAAAGTGGATTTCAGTTTACTTATAAGCAAATTTATGAAGATGTAGCTAAAGTGTAAGCAACTAAAACAGTTTTTTTTGTTACTGTATGTGGTTTTTTAGATATCCTGAAGCAGCTCGCTTAAGGTCGTTTGATTCTGTAAGAACCTCTATGTCTAGATGGAGAAGAGCAACTCATCGATAATGTTTTTTGTAGTTTCAGTTTGTTTTAATAATAAGTAATTTAAAAATAAGATGATGTCTTTTTTTTTAATTTTTATATTTTATTATTATTTTTTAAGTAAATGGAACTGAGATAGTAGCCGGATGTTTAGCTGAGATTTGTTGCTAGCTGTTCTAATCAGAGTTTTTGAAAGGTTTTCTCTGATTCACAGCACCTGCATATCTAATTTGCTTATAAAATTATAGCTTGTGCACCCAGTTGATATTATTTAACGCGAATGTTACGAAACAATGATCTTTGCTTTTATTAATGGCGTAAGTTTTAAAAAAGGAACACAACCGGTTGATTACGATTTTTACCTTTATTTAGTCAGTGAGTTTAAGTCACTTATATTTTTCAGGGGTTGAGATCATGTACGTTACCAAAGGTACTGGTCAAAATAGGCTCAAAGACTTGAATAAACTCTTGAGTCAGATCCGGGCGACGTTTACTGTTTTAATTTTGAAGTCTGTTTTCTAAAAGTATGGTCAGTAGGAACACTATTTGACAACTTTATATCCTAGGAAAACAAAACATAAATTATAACCTTAATTTAAAAAAAAATGTTATCAAGTGCATTTTAATTTGACAGTTTTAGACAAAATTGCAAAATACCCTTTGGTGACGATGTTGTCACGATAAATGTAAATATCAAAATGCCGAACTAAATATGTCCGACTACATAGAATTTTTTTATATTCTAGACATTCTAGACACTAGCGAGCAAAATAACATAAAACAGCATTTCTAATGTTTTTCAGATCACTCATAGACAACGATTTGGTCTTAAAAAATATAAAACTAAATGGTGAAATAAAATTATGATTGCTATTACAAAAAAATCAGCTTTATGTTTTTGTGGTAAAAGTATTAACAAAAAAATATTTGTTGACAACTTAGGATTGTGCATAAAGATGTTTCTGTTTTAAATTTTTGTCTAAGGTGAAATAACTAAGGTGAATTTTTGAAAATTTTAGTAAAAATCACTCTCTTGTTTAATTTAAAAACAAAAGACTGTAGTGGAATGTGGATATTTATATGGGCATCTAAATTTTTATTTTATAAAAGAATATTTCTAGGAACCAAACTTATATGTATAAATGCTACTCTGTCGGAAATATTTAATAAATATGCTAAAATTTATGTTTTTTATTATATTTTGACTAACAATAATTATTTTATTTTTAGTCAAAAAAAGTTTCAAATACTAGGTAAACGAAGACAGATACGCTCTTTAACGTAGACACAAATCTGAAGAGATTGCTGAAATGGGAAGAAATTAATGGGAGCTAGGATACTGGATAGTCACTAGAAAATTAAAAGTTGACATAACAAATCACTGTGAGTCTAGAGTTCAAAATGAGGAAAAGAAATTTAGATGGACGAGCTGGCTATTGGTGGAATGCAACATTGCAAAAACAAGTTAAAATACTAGCTAAACGTAGACAGATACGTTTTTTACGTAGACACATACTTGAGGACATTGCTGGAGCAATAGATCTATACAAGCAGAACAAAAGTCTTTGTACTTTTATTAAAAGCTAAAAGCTAAAGAGAAAAAAAAAACAATGGGAGCTAGGGTACCGAATTGCCACTAGAAAATTAAGAGTGGGTACATCAAATTATTTTGAGTCTAGAGTTTAATAGAAGGATTGTAGATGTGCTTTTTCCTAAGTTTCGGTAAAAAACATGGAACCATGAAGGGGAATGCGGGGAAGAGATTACCTCAAACGAAATGATGTACGCGGTACACAAGCTAAAACAGCCAAAGTTCTAAGGCCTGACAATATACCAGTGGAAGTTATTAAAGCGATAGCTCTGAAGGGAAAGTTTTTTGAAGGTATGGGAGAGACCATGACTGGTATTGCAAAAAAAATAAGAAACAGGAAAGATAGGAGTAGAACCGACAGACTATCGACTCATCTGCTTTCTAAACGTACTAGTAAAGCTCTACGAGCAGTTAATCTTGACAAGACTCAAAAAGAGTTAAAGCAAAATAGAGGCCTGAGCGCACAGCAGTATGGTTTCTAGGAAGGTAAGTTTATGCTAGATATTGTGGAGAGTCATGAAATTGGCAAAATAGGCTAACTTAGGTAGATAAAAGGCAAGAAATTGTGCCTTCTTTTCATTTTGATGAAAAGCTTTTAACTCAGCAAACTGGGAATGTCAAATGAGGGCTACTAGATGCTACTATCTATTTAGTTTTTTTGTGACCGTTTGTTAAATCAAGTAGGCCCTGTGTGGATGTGTAATACGTATTTTTTCTATCAGATTTATGAGTACGTGTGGTACCAGCTTGTATTACACGTACTCATAAATGTAGTGGAAAACGTACGTATTACAGCCTCACAGACCCTACTTGATTTAAGATACGGTCACAAAAAAAGTGAATAGATACACGTTACAGGCATATGCTGATGACGTAGCAGTAGTAGTGGTAGAAAAGCGAATCCAGGACTTAGTGAGCACTGTTTAAATGACGTCTAGGATCATTGGATAATGAATGAAAAGAAAAGGACTACAGTTAGCTTTAGAAAAGACAGGCTGTGTTATTAGCGGGAAAACCGAGACTGGATGCAAATATGTGAATATTATCTTTAAAGTAGAAAATGTCCAACTAAGACCTAATAAAAGGAGTAATGTACTTAAGAGTTTACATTGACAGAAAAATGTCTTTTATGTCACAGTAAATTTAGAGAAAATGACGTCAATGATAGGAAAAGCAATGTCAAAGATGAAAGGGTCATCACTCTCGACAAGGAGAAGATTTTTAGAAGGAGCAAATTTTCATTTGGGACTTAACCGAACTGGCAACGAAAAAATATCAGCAGAGACTGATAAGTTAGATGCTTCGAGGCGGACAAAGCAGAGCACGCATTCTTTAAGTGCTGAAGATGAGAGAGTATCTATCGTAGGCTAAAACTAGGAGGTTAATCTAGAGAACATTGGAGAAATTATGCTGAGAATCAATGAAAACTGGAGAATAGGCAGGGCAATACCGAGGAGATCTTAAAAATTAAAGTAGGCGACGAAAAAAAGAGCATGTTAACAATATAAACAGCCATGAAAATCCAAAGTCGACATAGAGTGCAGGAGGGCACTAGCACTAGGGGAGCTCAATTGAAGTGACAACTTGCTGAAATGCTGCAGAAGACGGTAGACAGTCGTGTCTGAAAGCCTGAGTTTGTTGACAGCGCTGGAGGGGCGTAGGAGAAGTCCTCGAGGATGGATAACAAGCCTGTCGTCCTGACGAGATGCCTAACAACGATTTGGGCGCGACAGGTAGGAGAAAACGGGGAGACTAATTTATTCTTAAGGACGAGTCTCACGTCAACGGGCGGGGTGGAGCCCGTTGAGTAAATAAAAGTTAGAGAAGGACGTACATTGATTCTCAAGGTGTAGAAACTAAATAACTAAACCAGAAAAGGTGTTTCACTAAAAGAACTCATATATGGCTACTGCTGGTTTGCAGTGAAAAATATATAATGTAAAATGAAGGGAATTTGTTTTAGCTACATATGAAATGAAAGTGAGTAAATGTTAATTTAAAAGTATATATTTTATATTTTTTAAAATAAATAACTTGTACTGAGCTAGAAGGCGCAATAGAAGTTAATATTTCTAAAAAATAATATTAACTACAATGCTTTGTAGATGTTTTTGGTGCCCAAAAACCGCAAAATTCGTTTTTGCTTAAGACCATAATCACCTGGAAGTTATGAAACTGTTAAAATTGACATAATTATGAGACATTAAAATGTTTTTCTGAATTATTATTTTTTTATTCGTTTTATTCAATCTGTTCTATTAAGGAAATACCTTACTAATATATCTAATATTACTAATAAATCTTATTTAACGGTTTTTTGTGAAAATTCTGTTTCAGGTGGAAAGAAACTTTTATATCTGAAAACAGGAACAGGACGAATTTGCGTTGACGGTTATTTTTATACATGCGGGACTACAAGAGGCGAAAAAGGGTAATTTTTTATTATTTTTATATTTTTTTAATATATTATTTTTAGATATTACGTTTGCTCTAAATATAAAAGAACATTTTGTCGAGCAAGAGCTCTTGGTACTATGCGTGGTAATGAAGTGTTAAATTTTGTTCTTACAAGTCCTCATAACCACCCAGAAGACTTTAACGAATTATGTATTTTAAATTTTATGGATCAGCTAAAAACAGTTTGCCAAAGTGGAATTGAGCTGAGTACTAAAGAAATTTACGACGACATCGCTAAACTGTGGGTATTAAAAGAAAAAGGAACTTGGTTATTACAAATTTCTAATCTTTTAGTCATCCAGAAGCAGCTAAACTCAAACCTTATAAATCAGTGAGAAAAAGTTTATGTCGGTGGACTGCTGGTAAATCATAGAAGGAGGTATTGCTCAAATTTTGCAGGAAAATATTTTTTCATAAAATGATATTTTGTCTCTAATGTATTTCCAATAAAAAATGTTTTACGTTCGTTCCATTTTGTTATACCTAACAACTATAGTGATATACCTAACCTGTTATATACCTAGCAACTATAGGGATGTCAAATGAATTAGTATAGTATACTGGACTTATATCACAACTTGTGTGACGAAATTTGTTATAATAAAATATATTAATTATCGTCTAAGTGATAATTGTCAAAAATGTGCTCAAATTTATTATTTGGGTGCCACAAGATATAAAAATATTTTGTAAATAAGTTATTTACATTTCTTTTTATAAGATCATAATTCTTCTGGAACAAAAAAAAAAACAGTCTTAATAAGGTAGTTGTTAAAAAAAGTTTCTTAAAAAAGTATCCTTACAGGAAAATGTGTCCAAATATTCCGTTACTTCTACAACCAGTCAGACACTTTAATAGACGCTGCATCTTTTTTCTTTTCAAAAAACTTTGATGCGATAAAATTATTTGTTTATAATTTAAAAGGTAAAATACCAGTGATAAAGAATGAAAGTTTCTATTAACGAAAGAACATTTAGAACCTGAGCTAAAATTTATTAACGAAAATTTTTCAAAATTACCGGTGTTTCGAAACCTAGAATTTAAAGACGTCAACTTGTTACGAAAAATTTGAGTCTTTATTAACGGACTTTAAAATATAATGTGGTCTTTATAAAACAAATTTAATGAAGAAGTTGATTTAGTAATAGCTCAAAACCCGAATTTTTCAGTTTTAAGAGAAATTTAAAGATATTTTGACTTGAAAACTTGTTTTTTTACCGAGGAAAACTAAGAAAAATATAATATTATAAAGCGTGTAATATTTATTTATCTTGTATATTGTATCTAGCGTCTCGTTCGCATTCAGTAACTGCTCTATGCACTTGGCCGACTCTTCGGGTCATTGATTTGCACGAGTTGTCCGCTCTTTAATTTGTTTAGTTGTTTTAACCAGTTGGTAAGTGATTTATTTTTGGTTTGAGGTGTTCTAATGTTACATAAATGGAGGTTATACAACTTTTTTGCTTGTGGTAGTTTCTAACAATGTTTATTTAAAAAATATTTTGTTATATTATTATTTTTTATTTTACAGAAACAATTTATTGCATTAAGAATTGGTTCTGATATTCTTTAGGAAAACGAAACGCAATTGGAATATTTCGAACAATTTTGAAACAGCATTTCGGAAAATAAGTTTAAGCTGTTGAAAATGTACGCAGGAACTGATTTAACTTAACAACATTTTTTTAACACTTGTATTTCTGATTGTTGCGGATATTCCATATTTTAATTTTTTAAGCGACTAATTTTAACACTGGTGGTATCTTCAAAGAAAAAGATGTTGCTTTTTGTGTTGAAAAAAAAAACAAACAATTTATATTAAACAGTTTAGTAAAGTAATAAATATTTCTTTTTGTTACTTATTGTAGCTTTATTCTATTTTTGTTTTGGTATGCACTCTGTTAACATAGCTTAAGTAAGTAGTTATATAACTTAAATAAAATTTTAATTTTATGATTTTGGTTTTAAAGCAGATCCTTTGGAGATAAAGGCGGACGAGAAGCACGAGAAGGACGAGAAGAAGAGAAAACCTAGACCGCGTTTGGTGAGCATGCCGAGATATGTTATAGATGGTTTTGTTTTTCATGCAAATATTACTAAAGGAAAGAAAAGAACAATGACGTAAGCTATTTTATAATAAAAACTAAACATTTCTTATTCTTAATTTTTAGATATCTTCGTTGTTTGGACTATAAACGCTTAGGCTGTCATGCTACGGCAGTAATGCCTTCGGAAGGTCCAATAAATGATATAAAATTACTCAAACCTCATAATCATGCTCCAGATTTTACAATTGATGAAAAACTTGTTTTTATGAGGGAATTGAAAGAAGTTATTATGAATCGAACTCAGGAGCCTCCAAAAGCAATTTATGAAGAATTGTGTAAAATGTTAGGCCCAAGATTTAATTAGTTGAGGGTTAAAAATATTTTTTTAGGTATCCTAATGCGGCAAGAGAAACTAATTTTGGTTCCATCAAAGCGACGTTGTACAGATGGCGACGACAAGCAAAATGCTGATTTGAACTACATTTTTCTTCTAATTCATTTAACTTTTGTAATTTTTATTCATTTAATTTTGTATTTGGTTTGATATAATTTTAATTAATAAGTAGTGTAAACTTTATTTATTTGATCGGTACAATCATAAAAGAGGTAAAACCATTCAACACGTCTTCGGAAAAAGATTAAGAATAAGATTTTTTTTAAATCACTTAATGTGAGTGGGGTTTCACCACTGACTTAGCCATATCTAAATGGTTACTTTGAAACCTCACACACATTAACTGATTTAAGAAAGGACTTTATTTACAAGTGCGTTAGAGGTTATGAAACAACACAACCAACGCAGGACACATAATAATGTGGTACTTTTACCGAATACGTGTTGAATGACACCACTTCTTTTATGATTCTACCGGTCAAATTCAAGTAAATGAAGTATGTGTAATAATTATCCGTATTTGTTTAGTGTTAAGTGATACACTCATAAATAATTTTTTTATTTAGGTTGTCTCATTTCTCAGTGAATAAATTGTATTTTTTATACGTGATTTATGTTTTGCTATTTTTGCAAAAGTTGGTATGTTATTCTAATAGAATAAAGGCTAAATATTTTTCTTTTATACTCTGAACGCGTCTGCTATACGTTTTATGATAGATGTTAGTTAAGTTAGTAGAGAACTCCCACCAAATAGATGTGCGCGTTCTGCAGAGTGCAGAAAATATTGGTGCGCGCTGATTGGGTCTATCTTAATTTTACAGCCGTGAGGGGCGTGTACTTCTAGGCTACAGTCTGCGATGGCGGCAATCGGAATCACGTCGCTGTCGCCGTCGTCTCGAATAGCAAAGCGTTTCACACAGAAAATTTATTATAACCGCTGAGATTTTTTTTTTCCGTAAAATAAACTTAGTCATGCAAATTTAGAAAAACATTTATTGACATGGGTCAATTTTTCTCGAAGATTTGAACAAAAAAAGTTGTTGATTATTTCAGGAATTTATATTTCATGAATGGTTGGAGATTAAGATCTGCTCTTTATTTAGTAAAAAAAATTAACGATGAATTTTTATTTAAGGATTAGTTTGTAAAATTTTAACAGGGTGAGTTATACATAAAAAAAAGTCTAAAGAAATTGTTTTGGATGTGAATTTAAAATCTTGCATTAGTAGGTAGGTCATATAATTTAAATTTTTTATTTTATTTTTGATAGTATCAACATACTGAAATGCATACGGAACTATAATTCACTAGATAATTTTCTTATTTTAACTTAGCTATTTATTTTTTTCTTAAATTTATTATTTGTTTTGTGGGTAATTTTCGTTTAACAATTAAATCTACTTTTATAGGTTTGCTTATTTATTATATTTTTGTGTCAAATACATTGGAATACGCTGAGCCTCTGCTAGCAACCACTGAGACATTGCAAATTCCGGCCTGATAAGTAAGGTAGACTTCGGCTGAGCTCTTGGAACAGATACTGTTTTAAAAATGTATATGCTGTTTGATGGAATTATAAAAGAGGTGGGGGCCTTCTAACACGTGCTTGGTAAAGTACTTTAGAGAAACTGATAAATAACTTTTTTTTTAAACTGATTGTTATGGGTTGGTTTTCTATATATCTCGAGTCTTGCAATTGCCGGCTGTATTGCATTTGTTAAAAACTTACACTTTTACTCCAAATAGAACAATATGCTAATAGTCGACAATATTTGTGATAAGCTTTCTAGATTTCTAGATTTGATACTAACTGTTTATTTTTTTAGGTACAATATTTTTCGACGTAGGCAAGAAACATCCGAAAATAATAATCAACGATTACTCCTACACTGTTTGTAGGAAAAGTGCAAATAAAACTTCATGGATGTGTCCTTTTTACTACAAAACTAAATGTAAATGTAAGGCTATAACAACAGGTCGAGTTGTACACATCAATGGTGAGCATAATCATGCACCAAGTAATAACCCAAAATTTCAAAATATGCTGTCACATACTGTTACAATTGTGAGAAATTATTAATCATTTTGATAATTTGATTAAGAACGTAGCAACGCTAAGCAATTTCTATTTCTTGTTTTTAATTTTTTATGTTATTAATGTGGTATTTTATGGTTTTATACGTTGTAGTTTATAGATATACAATGTTTTTGCTGGTTATAAACCTCAAGATATCTAACAATAAGAGTTTTTATGTATGTAGTTTTTTCCAAATAAAAATTACAAACAATTTTTCTATTTATTTACTACTGAATACCAACAGTTCTTTAAGTTTTAATTGTGCTTTGTCTCTTAAACGTGGGCTGACGCTATTAAATGTTTTTTTTTTCTCCATTATCCGTATATTTTATGTGCAACTCACTAAGCTTTTATAGTAACAGATACATGAATAAAATATTGTATGAATAAACCAAAGTGTTAAATGGGTACTAAAAGAAATTATCTTTAAAGCAAACTCAGTAAAATAAAGATTTTCTTGACATGTTTTTTTATTATCACCCATATCTATGGTCCAAACTTGAGAATTTGTTATTGTTGTTAATAAAATCTCTAGCAAAAGGTATGTAGTTTTATTTTGAATGTTTTGATGTTTCTGTTTGCAATGTTTTAACAATACAGAATTTTTATTTTACATTTCTTTCAGATATAATCTATTTTGACGTTGCTACAAAAAATCCCAAGATTGTAATTGATGATTATGACTATTTGGTGTGCAAGAAAGAACAAAATAGGACGATTTGGAGATGCAGACATTATTTTAATGCAAAAGAAAATCGTTGTAAATCGACTATTGTTACAAGTGGTCGTATTGTTCGTATCAGCAATCACAAACACATTCATGAACCCAAATTAAGAAAAGGTCAAAAAGTTCGAAATTTGTTGTCACAATGTGTTACAATTATTCGAGATCCATAAATTTTAGAAGTATTTTTTATTTGAAAATTATTTATTTGAAGTATTTATTTATTTTTATACAGAGTGAAGCAAGTATGCGTTTTGGACATCATGTTTTTGAATTTAGTTGCTTTAGTTTTTTTATAATTTTTATTCTAAAATTGTTTTTTATTTTCTGTAGCCTTAATACAGGGAGTTTTTAGGAATTTTAACTAGTAATAATTTTCCTTGAAATGATTCTAACATTGCGTTCTACAAATGTTGATGATTTTTGAGATGTCGGATATATCCGTCTAATTTGAGAAGCGTTGGTATATTTTTAAATTTGGCGCCTTTAGCTATGACAACCAATGACACTACATATCGAAGAAAATAGGACCCTTACCCTGTTCTCTAAATTTAAAACCAAAGCCAGTTGATTACTCTTAAATAAAGTACTGACTTACAACTATTGAACAGCTGGAAAAGCAACAATAACAATATTTTTAAAATCAATATGCAATTAATTAAAATTTATTAATTTTTAAATTATCGTTATTTTTGTGTATCACTCACTGAATTGTGCTACTTGTATTTTGCAAAAAATATATAAAAATTCTCTTGTCATCTCGGTACTTTATCACGATACTAATCAACTGACTTTGTTAGAAATTACAGTGGCTTTAAAAATAGTTAGGTTTACAGCGCTATCTCTGTAAATAATTCGGTACGATCAAGAAAAAATGGGGGAAAAAATCGTAAAAGCTATACTGCTAAATCACTGTGATATCTGTGATTATCTATAAGAGTTACAAAGACTTAAGAGTTTCTTTATGGCTGCAAAACACCGAGATTTCTACTATCTTCTATTCTCGTTAAGATTAAGAGGTTGTGTGAATGTTGTTGCGTCAAAACTTTGTTTTTATTATTTCTTTAACAATAAATAGCAACTGTTATACAGGTACCTAAATGTCAGTAAGAAAGGCTAGGTTTTTTGGTTATCAAGGCTGAAAGCGCCAAATTTAAAAATACATCGACGTTTTTCAAATAAACTTCTACACCTTGTGTTTTCAAAGCAACAACATTTTAAAGACAATTTTGCTCATTTACCACTATTTTAACGAGACTTATTACTAATTAAAATTTCTAAAGTAATTTTAAAGACATCTTGTGTGAATGTTACAAATCAATTACGACAAAACTTGTTTCTTTCTGTAGGTTTTTTGTGTTTATTTGCTAAACGGAATTTGAGGATTTTTGTTGACGATTATGTATTTTTATTATGATCTCTCTGTGAAGAATACTTAGAGAATATTAATGATCTAAACCGGTAATATATTTTTTCAATATTTGTAAGGTTGTTATAATCAATCAACCTAATACCTAGTATTTTTGTATAATTTAAAACAGAAATATTTTTTTGTTATTGTTACCGTAATAAAGCAATAAAAAATTATTAATTGATTTGTCTATATTTTTATATACAGTATATTTTAACTTTTCTCAAAAACTAGTTATCACACCGACTTTTGCCATTAAAACCTCTGTTTTTTAAAAATATAAAATTTACTTTATTTCTAATTAACATTGTTGAAATTAGCCATAATATTATTTTTTTATTATATATTAGAAAATCGCAGAAATTAGGACCATTCAATGAAAAATACTAGCTAGTATAACATTTTTTATTGAATGGTCTTAATTCCTGCGATTTTCTAATACATATATAATAAAAAAAATATTTCTAATGTTATTCTAAATGATACGATGTTGAAATATTGTTTCGTGGAAAAAATATTAAAATTTTTTTTGTAGATAACCTAATAATAAAATTTTTTTCTTTTGTAAAACTTATTTTGTTGTAGCATTGCCACAATATTCTACAATGGGCTGGGCACCTATCCTTTAGCTTCTTTGTCCCACCCACTCTCTTGGGAATAGTGAATAAGCATTTTTTTACTTCGCTTTGAATGTGAATTAGTGTTCAGATGGTTGAATATAAACTCAAAAAGTAGAACGCTTTATAGAAATTAAATCTCAATGCTGTCATTTGTCAATTCATTAGTTAGTTGTTGTTTGGGTTGGTTTTGTTTTTTTTTTAATTAAGTTATTTTGTTTGAGTTGTTTTCCATTTTTTTTCTGAAAAAATAACTAAGGAGAAAAGTATTGTGAACAAATTGTGGAGCCATTTTTTAATCAATTTGATGATGGATATTTGTGAGGAGGGTACGTACATTCAACAGCAGGATGGGGCTACATTTCGTACCGTAGGTCAAATGAGGAAAAGGTGCAAAAATAAAATTAAAATCAAATAATCTACAGGTATACAGAGAATAATTCAGTCTTTAGACAAATAGACAAATGGAAAAACTGGACCAACCTAGGAAAGATTACAAAATTTGTTGCCATAAAATTTTTATTGAGATGTACTTCTGAAATTAGAAAAAGCACTACAAAAAAGTATTTAGAAATAAGACGATAATATTTTCAAGTGTTTATGTAATATAAAATAAACATATTTGTAATCTACAGTTGTTTTCTTTGATAGAAGAACTATTTATTGTCACCTGGTATAAGTAAAAGAAACGTAAAATTAGAAATAAGCTGTCACAACATTCTCCAAGAGAAATTTTTTTGTATTTTTTCTGATTGAGTTTTTTTTAGGTACAATTTATTTTGTTACGGCTGGGAACACCACCAAACTTATTTTGGATGGTTATGGTTACATAATGTGTGATAAAAGGCTAACCAAAACCATATGGACGTGTTCGCATTATGACACGTCTTCTGGGGGAAATAAATGTACAACTAAAATTACTACACAAGGAAGAACAGCTACTGTAGAAGGAATTCATAATCATTTTCCGCCAGAAATAAAATATACTAGGGTGTTTTCTCAAGATGTTACAGTGAAGTATAAGCGCGCCCAAAGGGGCGCGTTGGGGACTGTAATCCCCTTGCGTACATGGACGAAGTCAGGAATAAACAGCATAAGGACTTTTTTACCAGACTCACCTTAATCTATTTTTTTGCTGATAATTAATTTTTTTTATCTTCATGTTAGTTTCTTTATTATTTTTACTTTATTTTATAATAATAAGAAAATAAAAATTTGATTATTGATTTGTTTATTTTTTATTATAAGTAAACGAAGTTCGAAATAAGATAAAGGGATAGGGATCTAGGCGCAGCTTTTTTGTTTATAAATTCTACGTTTCGAAAGTATTATTACTGTTATTATTTTTTATTATTGTTATTTTTAGGACTGGTCAACAGTTATTTTAAAATTTACAACGTGTTGGTGGTTAAAATTTAAAGTAACTACTGACCAGCTCTGAGGAAGGTAGGGTAATCAGCGTAGGATCGAAACGTAGGCTATAAACAAAAAAGATTTTTAATTCTTTAATGTTTTGGTTATTATCATTTGGGACGTTAAACTTTTAAATAAAAAGATGTTGTTAAAGTAAGAGGTAAAGTGTCAACATTATATGTACAAAAAAAGTTCTACATTATTGCTGACTGAGTTTTTTTTTAGATACTATTTATTTCGATGTGGCTTTGAAAAACCCGAAAATTATTTTGGATGGTTACGACTATTTAATGTATCGAAGAATGCCAAATAAAACCGTTTGGATGTGTTCACAGTATTATACAACTTTTAAGGAAAATAAATGTAAAACTAAAATTACTACAGTTGGAAGAGAAGCTGTTGTAGAAGGACGGCATAATCATCCTCCGAAAATAATACAGTGTACTGGAATGATGTCACAAGTTGTTACAGTGAAGAGGTTTTGAAATAAGTTTTGTAATTTTTGTACTTGTTTGAATAAATAATATTGTTTAATTTAAAATGTTAGCCCTAATAGTATTAATCATCCTTACTTTTGTTTATACTAAATGTTAATACTTTTAAAGGTAAGTTGAAGCATCGTTTCAGATGTTTTATTTACATACTCGTAATTATTTGTATGTACATATTTTGAGATTTTGTTTCCTCTCTTACTAAATTTCTTTTTTTTTCTACTTTGTTCTATTTCGTTTGCTGAGTTTGTTTTTTTTTGTATCTTTTTTATTAACTGTTGTACTGAACTTTTAAATTTTGAACATTAATTTTTTTTTCAAACAACTCTAGTGAGTATCTTCTCGAATGCATCGTTTAAAATGCGGGTGTGTCGCGCTGCTTTTCTTCTTATATGCCACCCAGTCGCATCTAAAGTTGTCTTCTTCACAAACAAATCAAGAGAGGGTAGATGAGTCTCTGTATGCGACTAATGCTCATTGCTTTTTTTTCTGTCTGACTGGGTCATTTTTTTATGGCTGCATTTTAGAAAAACTACTGTCTAGCAAATAAAATATACAAAATAATGAGTTACAGAACCTATTATGACAATTAGGTACTTCGGGCATTCTGGCATTGAGCAAATGGTTTTGGCATTAAGCAAATGGTTTTTCTCTCAATATACTTTTGTAAAAACCTTAATGAAGAATACTTACGCCAATACATTTTTTAATTTTTAATAAAGGTCGAACTTGTCGAATTTTGTAGTATTACTTTCCTCTTAACTCAATTTGGAAAACGCTCACTTTTCTCACTCAAATCATTGGAGAAATGACCCACTTTCGAATATGGCATCAAAAAAATATATATGCCGTTTTGTTATTGAGGCAGGAACAGGAACTATTTTTAAAAAATTCAGAATCTTAAGTTTTTTAAATTTGAGATTTGTTTAATAATTGTTTTTCATTTCAGCACTTCTTCATTTTGTAAAAGGAAGAACACGTCCGGGAATTGTCTTAAATAATAATAAATACCTACTTCATCATCAATGGAAAGGTAAAACGAGATGGCGCTGTATCTTGTTTAAGAAAACAGGATGTAAAGCAGCTGTGAGGACCTGTTCTGGAAATTTAACTATTAATAATTTTCCACACAATCACGAACCTACAATGAAAAACTGTCAGCTTGAACATACGTGTACTCAACTTGTTAATATTATAAAACAATGATTTTTATACAAAAAGCATGTTTAATAAATTTTCTGATTAATAAGAATGTGTTTTTTTTGTATTTTTGCATATTTATGGGACTCACTTTCGCGTTGCGAGATGACCGGGAGTGACCAATTTCTAAGTTCTCAATGTGAATAAAATTACTGAAATTAGTAAAAATTGTTTTTTATTTTGTTTATTTTTAGGTATTGTATACGTGATTCAAGGTCATAAAAATCCAAAATTGGTTTTGGATCAAAATGATTTTGTGATTAATCATAAATGGATTAATAAAACAAAATGGAGATGTACATCATACTACAAAACAAAATGTTCGTGTTATTTAGTGAGTCATGGAGGAACAGTGGTTGTTCATAGAAAACATAATCATGGTCCTACTGTTGAAAGTTCTAATGTAGAGCTAGTGGGACAACGAGTTGTAATTATAAGGAGATAATTACTTTTATCCACAATTACCTTATAATTGAAGTTTTATCCACACTTGCGAACCGTATAAAGTAACACTTTATCCACTAGTGGAATAATAAATAATAATTTTTGCGATATCAGACTTATTAGATACAGAATCTTCGATATAAGTTTTTGCTATGGCGGAGCTCCTCCACCCACCATGTCGTTTAATTGTTGTAAGATTAGCACCTCCATTGACGAGTAAAGTTGTTGAAGTGCGCCTTATACAATGGCCGGTATAAGCCTCTGCGTTTGACAGATTCAAAAACGAAGTAACTTTAGATGGAACTTTCGATAAAGTGTTAATTCCAACAGGTTGCGATGTACATTTTTTAATAATATTAAATCATTTTTTGATGACATGAGATGGAATTTTGGCAATTTTGATTTTAAATCGCTGTAATTGTGGATAAAACGTTATATTGGATTTGTGTTTTAGTCGCGTTTTACCTACTTAAGAATATTAAACGCTCGACTGCGTCTCGGGCTTAAACATTCTTGCGTGGATAAAACGCTGTCTAAAACCCTTATACAATAAATTACTATTATACTGACATATCTATATCCAATTTTATATATGTATATTATGTTTAGAAAATATTACATAAAAATGAAATATTTTTATGGAATACCTATTCTGTTAAATTATTTTAAGCATTGTTCTTCCAGTTTTGTATTTATTTGATATTAAAAAGTAAATATTAATATACTGTGCTTTATTTTACTGTTATTACCTTACTTATTTCATTGGCAAGACCAGCAAATACATGTTATATAATATACACGTATATTATTTTTCTACAATTTTCTCCAATAAAAGAAAGAGTTTTGATAGGCTGTTTCGAAAATATTTCTACTTACTAAAACCATCTAATTTGGGCATATTATTCGATTTATTATTAGCAAAGTAAATTTTATAAAAGTAAATGTAGAAACAGCCGGAACTATTATAGTAATGAATTTACGTCACTAGTTAGAAATGTTATCTCCTAGTTATTACGTTTACGTTCACACATTAAAGCGAATAGATTTAATTAGTTGCCTACTTTACAGGGTTTACATTGTAAGATTGTTTAATGAAAACCCTGTAAAATAAGCGACCAGTTAAATCTCTTCGCTTTAATGTGTGGATGTAAACGTGGTGATTAACACATGACATTTCTAGCTGCTGACGAAAATTCGTTACTATGGGGTCTAGGCTAACTAACGCTATGCTAATTATCTATCTATCAAGTTGTTATTGTTTTGGCTCTTTAGGCATTGTTTGTATTTATAGCGTTAAAATTTAGTAATTTTTTTGTGACTTTGGATTATTAACCTAGTTGATTTTGTTGCTAAATTCCTACTAAAGGTTTTTGGACGTTGAGTCAATTTACATTTACAGTTTCCGTTAGATAAATTGCGCTATTGACGAGTTTGTGCACTTAGATAAGCCACAAGCATTTTTTACTGCTGAAAGGGCAAAGTGGCATTTATTTCGTTTAAATTACTTATTCTTATCGTGCAACTGTTATTCGTTTGATACTGTGTTGTTTATCTACTCCATGATCCAGCATTAAACAATAAAATAAAAATAATGAATTAAGTTAAATGACCAACTAAAATCATGAGTGATTTCGCAAAGGAAAAACTATTCCAATAACTAGGCAACCTAAATTAAAGGTAAGATGTTTGGTTTTAAGTTAAGCTTTTACTAATTTTAGGTTTTTGATTTTAGGTGATTCAACGTGTAACGATAGTTGTAAAAAGATAAGGGAACAAAAAATAAATTGATTGATAATATCTACTCTGTAGTAAATCTGTTTTTAGGAAGATCTTTACACTTGAGCACCCGCACTGATTACTGTACCATCGGATTCACGTAGTTGGCAGTAACCTAATCGTTTGTATTTTGTTGGTGTAGTGACATTAGAAAAATAAAGAAAAATCTCAAAAATTTTGTAATAAAAACAAAACACTATGGAATTATAATCCAAGTTGTAGATGGCGCCAAGGTCATACTTATGAACATAGCTACGTGTACCGCAGTCATAGGTTTTAGCTACGACATATTGTAGAGGAGTGCGACTATGAATTTGGCACTTATCCACCTGAGTTTTACTCGTCATAGATCTTCCTAAAAGCCTCTGTTATGTTCAAACTTATTGTACGAGTACCTTTTTGTTTTTAATAAATCTTGTTTTTCTGCACGCGCAATTAATATATACTATTTTTATTTGGACTTTTTATTTTATTTATCTACATTTTTTTCATTTCAATTTTACTGTTTATTTAGAGCGTAAATATTTACTAATTTGATGATATTTTAGGTTTGATTTATGTCGTGGCAGCAACAAAAAATCCTAAAATAATTTTTGAGCGAAATGTGTTTATAATATGCTTTAAGTCAACGGATAAGACAAGATGGCGTTGCAATGCCTACTTTAGAACTAAGTGTAAAGCAAATCTTTTGACTTATGGGAAATATGTTAATGCTAGATCCAAACATAATCATATCCCGACACTTAAAAATAATGATATTTTAGAAAATGCAGTGTAACAGAAAGTTTATATACTACGGACTCCCTAATGAAACATTTTACAAAATGTTGGAAATTAAAAGTAACAAACAAGCTATTAATGGATAGCTAGGAAATCCAAAATATTTTAGATAGACGGAGCAAACTTGCGCAATACGAAAGCAAGTTTTAATTCGTTTAAGCTGGTTCCTCCTATAGTCATTTTTCTACGGTTTACCTTGGTCTAACAATATTCAAAATAGTTCAATATCAGACGCTAGTCAGAATAATGGCATAATAATTGTTTGCTTAGTTTTTCACATCTCTTTATATTTTAGTTGTTTTATTCATGAATTCATATGTAAATAAAGTATACATTTATTGTGCTCTGTGTTACATCAATTTTTTTTGGTTAACTGTATTGACATTTTGTTCTTCACTTTTCCAAGAAAAATTTTTTGTATGTTTTTTCAAATCTAGTACTGATTTCATAAAATTTTTAGAAAAAAATAAAAACTTTGCTATATTTTAATTAAATGGTTTTGTCGGTTTATGCTTGTCTAACTCTCCTTCGAAGTTACGTAACAAGATTTAAAAAAATTACAGACGGTCACTACAACTCATAATTATTCGATTTTATAACCCAACAAAAAATATCCAAGACAAAGAAAGAGTTAACGTTTGTGTCAATATTGTTGAATTTTTTTCGTCCATTGGAATTTTCATAAAGTAAAAAAGTTTATTAGATTAGTTGGACCTTATTTTTGATTAACTTTTTTTTGTCAACTTGTTGGAGCTTTCTTGTTTTTTTTAAGACTTAGAATTTAAATTGTGTGGATTTAGTTTCTTGAGAGGACTTTATTATACAAAGTCTTATTTTTCACAGTTTTTTGTAGCTTTGACCGTTTGTATGGCGTTTTCTAATAAAGCCAGCGCAGACATTTTTGTAAAATATTATTAACTTGTTTAGTTTTTGGTTCATTTCAATTTTAACATTTTTTTAAGATAGTTGTGTTAAGTTAACAACATCTATTCCTTTTTTTTTTGTATTTATTTAAATTATATTTCTGTAGTCATATACTCGTATTTTTTTGGAAATATCGTATTATAATTATTAATGTATTTAATTATTATTTATCAAACCAAAGTATTTTTTATAATCAAAAATAAAAGTTTATTTAAATTCTTGTTTTTTGGAGTTATAAGTGTATTAATGATTGCAAACACATCTAGTTAAGTACCCTTTAACTAGAACATACCGCGCGAACGAGAATAAGCTGAAACAGAGCATGCCTTGGTCAATTTTGTACAAAGTAATAAGACACACACTTATTCTTGTTTTCACCGTTTATTATTATGTTGTAACAATTTTGTATGTATTTTCCAGGGATTATCCACTTTGTGCACAACCGAAGATACAAACATCCTCTGATTTTATTACACGGCAATGAGTTCTACCTTCACGTGAAAAAATCTGACAGGACAAGATGGCGATGTAGGGCATACCATCAAACGAAATGTCGCGCAGCTCTAATTACAGCAGGACAAGTTGTGCAAATTTTTAACAAGCACAATCATTCGCGTTTAGCTAAGCACTTCAACATTGCGAGATCAATGGCACAATCTGTTTTTATTGTTAAAATAAAATAAGCAGATTTTTTTATAGTCTGTTATGAAATTCAAGTGGGGATTCCTATTTTTTTTACAAACGCCTTTTTGACTTAGTAAAACGCTTCAGCTCATACAATTTTAAGCTAACAGACTTTATTTTTCTAATATACGGTTTTTTATTTTTTTTACTAGTATACAAAAACGTGTTGTCATTATTAAAAACTGAAATTTTGTAAACTAAGAATTGCTACGTTAATAATTTTAATTTTGAAACTACAAAATATAGCTTATTGGACGAACACTGGCAGGTTTATGCAATTTAGCATCATTGCAAGGTGATGGATTTATGTTGATCAGACTGTATTTTAAGTAAAAAACATCTTAATGTATACAATTTACGCCAAATAGTTGGTTTTGATAGATAATAAATCATAAGTAGGTTCCTATAATGTTGTTAGGGTTTAAAAAATGGGAAGTGAGAGCATAAAATTGTTAGAAAAGTTTAGAAAAGCTCAGGGATTCAGGTAAACAGAAGTGATTTTTTGTTTTGGTATTTATGTTTTAAATATACAAAATTAGATATTTTTCTTCACTGTAGTTTATTATTTTGTTTTATGTATTACGTTTTTTAGATATAAGAGTATTTATAATGTTTAGTTTATGTTTAAGTATTTTTTAAATAATTTTGTATAAAAAAATATGTGTGGTATTACCTGAAAAAGTTTGTTGGACTGGATTTGAAGTTTACGTAAAATAAATAAGAGGACCTACATATTCTTTTTTTTAGGAGTAATTTTCGTATCATTCGGGTAAGTATTTTGTATATTTTATAACAGGTGAGTCAATAAGTTTCTTAAAGTTATATAGGGGGCTGTTTTACAATTTAATTTTACAATTGTATATTTACAATTTACAATTCTTCTTTTTACACCTATTAGAAAAAAAAATGCTTTTTTGTCCAATCCTACTTGGTTGTACTTATTTGATTAAATTTCGATTATATTATTAATAAGGTGAGATCGAAATGGTAACTGAATCAGAGCAGGCTGTGCCAGCGTAACTGTAATGTTGTGTCTAATGTTAATACCCACTTCCACGGCTTGCTCTTTAGTTACATTTTGATCTCACATTAGCTTTTTATACAGCAACATTTCTTTTAAAAGGCTTGCCTTGAGGATAACTTTTACAAAAAATAAAAATGTTATAATTATCTTAAAAATTTAAGCAAATAAAAATTTTTCAAACATATAGCTTCAGGTAGCATTTTTTAACCATTTAATGATTTTATTTTCTTTTTTCAAAATTCTTTATATTTATTAAAAAACGTCCCGATCTATACATTTGGTCCACCGGGTACACTAGATACATATTAATACAATTTTGAAAAATTAATTGGAACAGTCTGTTTTTCTATTATGTATATACGATAAGATACTTTGTACAGTTCTTATTACAATTTGCTTCGAGTTCAGAAAATAGCTAATAATGCGGCATAGAATTTTCATGAAGTGTCTTCTACGGCTTCTAATTTTTATAGTAGCGCATTCTAGATTTCTAGTAGTGGATAGTCTATTAATTCTCCTTCGACTAAGAGAGTTTGGCATCATATTATCATTAGCATCATAAATTATTTATTTTTTGCTTTTTGCAATTATCCTAATGGCTAATAGCTAAACATCAAAATTAAATTAATATTGATTATTTAAATATGTACTTGTGTAAGTAGGGTAATTTCAGGAAAAGTTGCATATATTAGCTACAATATGCACATTTATACATTTAGAAGAAAATTTGCAAGCGAAAACACCTCACCAGATCTTATTTTTTAGAAAAACTCTATTTAAGAAAGCAGAAACATTTTTGTTCAGTAGTTTTTTGTAAAATGTGGCTTATTAAAGATGTGAATAACGATTTAAATACAGGTCAAGTTCAAATATTTACTAAATAAGTACTTATATTTTTAATAAAATTACTAGGGCATAACAACAATTTAAACTTTTCGGAAAACATAATACAGAGCGTTCATACAGAAGTAGCACACTATAACATCGCTTTTATTTAAATACTCTCTATACTTAACTACATGTTTTTTTAGGTATGAAGTTGGTACACGTGCTATGTGTGGATCTTCCTAAATTGAAAGTAATAAAATTTCTACAAATATACACTCTTATACAGTATCTCATAATTCAAATAATACAAACTTATTATTTTTTGAAAATGTTTGAAATAAGTTTTTTGGTTAAATATGCTCCTGTATATTTTGGAACATATTACGTAACAAAATAATCATACATAAAACAATTTTTGTAAATGTTTTTTAGCTTATAGTTCTCATCGTCGTGTGTTTATTGACACAGGAAACACAAAACTACATAATCAGTAAATTCGATTATTGGAAACTTGAAAACATAGATACAAATCTTGATAAAAAAATAAAAATCATTTCAACAATAGTGTCAACTTTTATTTTAATCGACTTCAGTCTTGCTTTAATATCTGGCTATTTTCATATATTACCAGATGACGATGATAAAGAAATATTTTTTATTTTTGCTTTTATTGAAGAAAATTTTCCAAACTGGGGTCAAACCATTATATGGGTTTTACGTTCTAATTACATATTTGCAGCTTATTTTATAACATATCCAATGGCTAACTTAGTTTACTGTATATGGAGATGCAATTTTCACATGTTTTTATATTTAGAGAATATTAACAAAATTAATGAAACTCGACCAAAAACAGGAAACATAATATCATGCATCCCATTTCAAAATGAAGTAAGAAGAAGATTAATCTCTTGTATTGACCGTCATAATGAATTTATTGTGTAATACTTTTTAATAAATTGCTAACAATTAACAAATTAAAATCAATGTTTTAGAATTTTTGAAAAATTTAATTCGACATTAGGCTCCATGCTTTTAGTTTGTACAGTTCTTGGAACGCTTTTAATTATCAGTACAGCATTTTTTGTTCTTGCTGTATGCAGGTAATTTGTGTCTTATATAATATCTTTTTGTAAGTTTGAAGGTTCGTTCACTGCAAAAATTTGGCGAGTGGGTACTCTAATTTTATGTGTAGTTATCACAACAGCTGGGTCTACATTTTCAGGAGAAATTTTACAAACAAGTGTCAGTAAATTTTCTATACTATAAACAAAATTATTAATTTACATAGTAATTTACAGACTGAAAATATTTTTAATTATATGAAAGAACAAGATTGGAATATTTGGAACCAAGAAAATAAGAAAATATATGTGATGATTTTATCTAATATTAAACCTCTAAGATTGCAGTTTTCCAAAGACGTTGCCCTCAACTACCAATTAGCTGTTTCTGTAATTTTTACTAATACAACATTCAACATTTTCTCTTTTTTTATTTTAGATTGTCAAGGGAATCTATTCCATTGTTTCAGTCTTAGCCCAATTACTCTGATTTATCTATATATTCTGTAGCAACGGAAATTTTGTTGATTGCACCGAGTACAAGTAGCAAGAGACTTTAAAAAGAATAATAAAACACAAGAAATGCACAGCTAATGTACCAAATATTATTATATATTTGACTAGAATACTGTATTCGTAGCCAGATATTTACTTAATTAGTATTTACTTACTTATTATTAATACAAACAATTTATTGTTAATTTTTGCTATTTATTTCATGCATTAAACTCTTCGTTGCTTTTTAAGGCAATCTTTGGGTTTTAATGGCGTTGTAAGAAAACATGTTTATGTCCGACTGCTTAATAAATTATTCTTTATAATACAGTGTTCCGTCCATAAAGTACCTCTTTATTGTACAAGTAAAATAAAGTAACTTTATTTTTGTCCTCCCGTATTGTAAAGTAGGCTATCATAGTTGTGCATCCACCAATAGTAAGTCGGCCTTTTGGAAACTGTGCGGTAAAAATGAGAAAAACACCGGGTCTCACATTGTACGGTTACAACTACCACAGGATATGCTTGAGGAAAAAACTAACCTTACAGTAATAAAGTTTATGTATCAAAGTGTACGTACCTAAAATATTACCACAAATAAAGCTATATTTAATAAAAAAATAGTGAATTGAAAAAATCGCTGAAACGTCACAGGTCCATAGACAACGCGTAGTGCAAGAGTTTTATTTAATTACTAACAATACAAAATTATAGGAATAAAAGTATATTTTGGAAAAAGTTACAGTTAATAAACTTAAAAAAATAAAACGTATGTATTTAAAATAATTTTAAAAATAATTTACAATTTTATATAGAATAAACCGCTACAGCGCCATCTATTCAAAACGTGTGTTCGTGTCTACTTAATAAATGTCATTATTCTATAATTATTCTTTTCTATGGTCATTATTATTGTTAAATTTTGAATCTTCTATAGTAATTATCAATTTAGAATTAAAAGTGTGAATAAAAGTACTGGAAAGACCTTTGAACATGTTTTAAAGAAAATTATGCAAGCAATGACAGAGTATTTAAGCCGCATTTGGGTACGTGTTATTGGTTTTTAGAATTTATTTGTACCTAACCTAACTTTTGATATGGCGCAAAAAAAGAGAATTTGACTGTTTCGGACAAAAAATATTATACAAATCTTATGCGTTAGTTAATTTTACAGGCTCCAACTAATCAGGCCCTCGCTTTCAGCTCGGGCCTGAAACAAAGCTGTCGCCTGTAAAATTAAGCCTACCACATACGAATGTAAATAGCTATTTCAGAACTTTCAAATAAGTATATGGCAATATGCTGTCTTTACAGGTCGTTGTAATATCGTTAATAGTACACCACTTTCTATAAGAACGGTATTCAAGCCTAAATTTTAATAGTGAATCTTTGGCGACAGCAGCAATAGTTATGATTTTTTCCTCATTAATAGAACTCTTAAAGCTGCACGCTTGCATTTTGCATCGAACAAATTTTTCACAAACAAAATAACAAATTTTTGTTAGTAACAGTGCTACCATTTATCAAAAAGTCACTCTTTTGTCAAAGCACTCTCGTAGTGATTTAGAAACACAGGAAATATTTTGAAAATGAAATCCAGTCGCCACGTCTTACGTTTTTTTTGAAAAAATATAATTTATCCTAGTCTACTTCAAAGTTGGCTAATTCTAACCGCTTGACAGGTCAGAAAATCGCTCTTATTCCGCTAGGGAAACAAGCATGTTGCAATTTGTGGTCGTTAGAGAGCGCTGTATTACACGTCAACTAACGCCTCAAGTTTTTTTAAAATCTATGTAATAATGTGGTTTCTACTCTTGGAGTACGAGATCTATTACAAAAAATTACAAGTGTTGTAAATACGAAAGACGAAGTCGGTAACACGTGTCGGCCAATTGTTTAAGTTTGGCATCTTTCAATTTCAAATTTTCCGTTAGCACTTGTATGTGTTTGAAAAATGTAATTTTTACACAGTAAGTGCCTTGACATTCATGTTTAACAACAATCAGGTAAAAATATAAAAACTCTGCGGAGTTCTTGTTATTACAGTCAAGACATTACGAATTTTTTTTGTTTAAATATTTGAAATTGTAGGTGACGTTTTATAAAAATTTGAAGTAACAGAAGGCATTTTATAAGAATTTTATAAGAAAACCAGAAGCAGACATTTTATATCTTTTTTTAATAATACGCCATCTATGGCTCCTAAGTTTAAAATTAGAAGAATGCATCTTCTCTATATTGTTCATATTCTCTGATTTATATTTTTATAAAATATCCCGTTTCATCCAGTTTCCAATTTTGTAGTTTATCCTACAGCTCCGTGTTTTAATAAAATTTTGCCTATGGCTATAAGTCTTTTTTTTAAATTTTTGACTTTTTGATTCCATTTTTATAAAATGCGTTTTATGACTTCTATTTTTTAAAAATGGTATAAAATGTTGATCTATGGTGTTTCTATTTCTGCAAAATGCTTTCTGCAAATTCCATGTTTATAAATAGCTGGCAGCGTTCGTCTATGGCTATCAGTTTTGGATGTTTTGGTAAAAATAAAGATAAAATATTTCCTGTATACAAGCGACTATTTATAAAAATGGAAACTGTGGAAGATGTTGTATAAAAATAGAAACCAAGAAGCATCAACATTGATTGGAAAACATAGGAGGGACTTTTTTAAAATAGGAAGACGTGTTATAGAAAAATGTAAAAATTTTTAATCCGAGGCGACATTTTATGTGCACTAGGAGCCATAGACGACAATTTGTAAACATAGAAAATAATAGGGAACATTGTAAAAAAAAATTGAAATTATCACACAACACAGTTCATAGAGAGAAAACCAGCACTGAACATTTTTTTTTTTTCACCAAAACTGACGAAATTTTGTGAAAACTGGAAGCCATCGATTCTTGTAAAATGTCTTTTGTGGCGTCGAATCTTTATTAATGTAATTTTTATAACTGTAATTTCAATTTTAAATATATGTGTAATTTTCAAACTTTTTTTGAAATTCTTTAGGTTACAATTTTTGTTAAAATACCTCCTGTGGTTTCTATTTTTGTAATTTAAGATTAAATAAATAAAAATTTAAAGTGCCTCCTGTCGATTACCACTATTAAATGCCTTCTTTGCGATCTTCTCTGAAGATTTGGGGTTTAGAACTTCACTATGGCTTCTGAGTATATAAAATGCCTAATAATGTAATACGTCGTCTTTCAATTTTTGTAAAATGCCTGTTACGGCTTTCAATTTTTATAGTGACTTGTTGGTTACAAATGTAGTAAAATACCTCGTATGTGCAGAAAAATTATGATTTCATATTAAGATACAAAAACGAAAAATGTTCCATTACAATCTTCTTAATAAGCGCTACAAACATATCAAATTGCTTTTTAAATATGTCAATTAGTTTTTTTGGAAGAAGCAATTGTTTTGTTAATTTTAATTATCTCATCTTATTTTTGTTTATTTTTAAACTTGAATCTTGATTATTTTAACAAAAAGAAGTTTCGTGAAATAATTTACTTTTTAAAAACAAAATTTGAATTTTTATTTATCAAACTGTCGATGATTGAAGCTAACCACGAATAGAAACCTTTTTTATGGCTACGAAGATTTATGACGACAGGACAATGGCAGGTGTATGCATGAAATGTTAGTATAGTAGGGTTGTAAATAATTTATCCTTTGACTTGCGGTATTGAAATAATTTCAGTAGTGAGTTATAAATATTCTTTAAATAGATAAAATCAAATACTACTCTATTTGTAACTAATATTTTTTCAATCTAATTTAATGTCTAAACTAATCTAAAAGAATTCATATTTTCATTTTTTCTAAATAATATTTCGGGGCCTAATAATTAGATGATCCACTGTAAATACCATGCATATACGACGAGATACCCTGAACAGTTCTTATTACAATATACCTCAAGTCAAGTTCATAAAATGCCTAAGAATGCGGCTTATAATTTGTATGAAATGTTTCCAACGGCTTCCACTTTTATTGTGGCGCATGCATACTGGTTACAAATTTAAAAAAAAGTTTTACTGCTGCTAGATTTTGTAGTAGTAGATAGTCCATTAATTCTGTTTCTAATGAGAGATTTTGGCATCAGATTTATTAGTCATAAAAAAATTAAATTTGTAAGTTTCTTAACGATCTACGCATTTAATAAATTATTTATTTTTTTGCTTTTTGCAATTATTCTAATGATCAATAGCTACGCATCAAGATTAAATTAATATTGATTATTTAAATATGTACTCCTATGAATAGGGTAATTTCAGGCAAAGTTGCATATATTGGTTATAATATGCATATTTATACATGTAGAAGAAAATTTGCAAGCGAAGACATCCCACCACATCCTATTTTTTACAAAAATTTCTATTTAAGAAAGCAGAAATATTTTTCTTCAACAGTTTTTTGCAAAATGTGGCTTATTAAAGATGTAAATAACGGTTTAAACACAGGTCAGGCTCAAATATTTATTGAATAAGTTGTATTTATGTTTTACATAAAAATACTTGGGTATAACAACACTTTTATAGCGTAGCGTTCATACAAAATTAGCACACTATATCGTCGCTTTTATTTAAATACTCGCTACATTTAACTACATGTTTTTTAGGGATGAAGTTGATACACGTGTTATGTGTGGACATACCTAAATTGAAATTATTTAAATTTCTACAAATATACACTTTTGTACAATATTTAATAATTCAAACAATACAAACCTATTACTTTTTGAAAATATTCGAAATAAGTTTTTTGGTTAAATATGCTCCTGTATATTTTGGAACATATTACGTAACAAAATAATCATGTATGTATAAAATAATATTTTAATGCCCTTTTTAGCTTATAGTTCTCATCGTCGTGTGTCTATCGTCACAAGAAACACAAGACTACATAATCAGTAAATTCAATTACTGGAAACTTGAAAACATAGATACAAAACTTGTTAAAAAAATAAAGATCACGTCAACAATAGTATCAACTATTATTTTAATAAACTTTAGTCTTGCTATAATATCTGCTTATTTTCATATATTACCAGATGACGATGATAAAGAAATATTTTTTATTTTTGTTTTTATTGAAGAAAATTTTCCAAACTGGGGACAAATTATCATATGGGTTTTACGTTCCAATTACATTTTTGTAGCTTATTTTATAACATATCCTATAGCCAGATTAGTTTACTGTATATGGAGAGGCATTTTTCAAGTGTACTTATATTTAGAGAATATTAAAAAAATTAATGAATCTCGACCAAAAAAGGGAGACATAATATCATGCATCCCATTTCAAAATGAAGTAAAAAGAAGATTAATCTCTTGTATTGACCGTCATAATGAATTTATTGTGTAATAATTTTTAGTAAATTGCTAAAAATTAAAAAATAAAATTAATGTTTCAGACTTTTGGAAAAATTTAATTCGACGTTAGGCAGTATGCTTTTTGTTTGTACGGTCCTTGGAGTGCTTTTAATTATCAGTACAGCATTTTTTGTTCTTGCTGTATGCAGGTAATTTGTATCTTATATAATATCTTTTTTTAAGTTTGAGGGTTCGTTCACTGCAAAAATTTGGCGTGTGGGTACTCTAATTTTATGTGTGGTTATCACAGCAGTTGGGTCTGCATTTTCAGGAGAAACTTTACAAACAAGTGTCAGTGAATTTTGTATACTACCATATAACAATAAAATTATTAATTTACTTAATATTTACAGACGGAAAATATTTTTAATTATATGATAGAACTAGATTGGCATATTTGGAACAGTGAAAATAAGAAAATATATTTGATGATTTTATCTAATATTAAACCTTTAAGAATGCAATTTTCCAAAGACGTTGCCCTTAACTACCAATTAGCTGTTTCTGTAATTCTGACTATTATTAAATTGTACATTTTTTCTTTTTTTCATATTTTAGAGTATCAAGGGAGTCTATTCCATTGTTTCAGTTTTAGCTCAATTACTTTGATTTATCTAGATTCTGATACAAAATGGAAAATTTTGTTAATTGCACCAAGTACAAGCCGCTAGAAACATTTTCAAAGAAATATAACACAACGAATGCATAGCAAATTTACAACATAATGCTGTATTCAACTGCAATACTTTTATTCGTAGTTAAATAATTACTTACCTACTTAAGTAACACCAACAAATATTAGCCGTTATCTTAAGCGTTGTAACTATTGCTTGTTTCTTCTTTTCTTCTTTAGTTTCACCTTGAAAGCCAAACTATTGCTTGCTTTTCAACACAATCTTTGGCTTTCAGTGCCCGCTAAGAAATTTCCTTAATTTAGAGATTAATATATGTGTAGGATAATAAACTATTTTGAAATCTTTTGGAGAGATGGAAATGGTATTTGCACTTTTTTCACCAACGGAGCAGTAAATGGGTTAATATAAAATAATGTGAGGAAGATATTGTTAATGAACTTTGTTCGTAAAGAAGCTTTTGGTTTTTGTAAACCTTTAGTTTTTTCAAATTTGGCAAACAAATCATACATTATTTGGTTTTTTCTGAATGTTTGCAACAGGGTCAGCAAGTTATAATTTTCGAGGAACCTATAAAATAAAATAAGGAGCGCTTTGTAGCTAAAATTAATAATATTGATCAGTAGATTTAGCAGAGCGCCAAATGCCCTCCAATGTGTCACTCTGTGGAGATTTTAAGACTAAATGTTGATTTTTTCAGGAATGATGGCTTATGCTCTAAATAAGTTATATCCGAAGTTGTCCAAACATTGTCCTGTGCAAAAGGGCACTATCCAAAATTGTTTAGATATTTAGTTCATTAAATTCTTCAAAACATAGGTTTCCATTAGTGAAAGTTCAATTCAATCTCTGTAGCCGTTTCGCCACAAAAAAATTAAATATATTTGAAAATGCATTGGCTTTTATGGGTGTTCGCAATTTCAAAGTTGAATATTTCCGTTAAACATCGATAAGAATTTAATTGATTTTATGGTTTTTCGGTATTTCTCAATAATTATCTCAAAAACTAAGCCTTCATTGAAAAAATGTGCATGTGAATGGTATTACTTTTATATTTTTTCTTATGTCGTTTTTTCAAAAATAATATAATAAATGAACTCTGCACAAATGATTTAAATGTGATACCGCATTTTCTACTCTCAAGTTGTTGATCCCCCACTCTCGTTCCCTCATTCTCGTAACTGCAAAATCAGTGTTTTCGTAGCTAGATTCGAGCAATTTAAATATGATTATTACTTTGATAAAATTATTAATAAGAAAAAATAAATACTCAAGTATATTGCAGTAAAGTAAACAAGAAAATAATTGTTAAATATATAAATATTAGTTTTATTTTTTGAGAAACTAAAATAAATCTCTTGTTAAATATTAAATAAAATACATATAAAAAAATTTGATGGTAGCATCCTTTCTCAAAGTGGGATAATTTTTATATAAAAACGACGATAAAAATCAATGTCCAACCCACAAATTTAATTAAAATTTTGATGCAATAGTGGCAAAGCGCTTTCGGAAGCTGAAGTTCTATTTTTAGTGTCAATCTTTTGCCAAAACGAACTAAAAAACATTAAACAATAAAAATGTATAGTAAAAATAGTATTAAACGTTATTTTTAGTTCAGTACTTTTTGAGTGACTAAAAGGAAAAAATACAAATAGATACATATAAAAAAATATAAAAGTAAAAATACACATGTATTTTTTTCCTTGAGTTTTTGAACTTTTCTTCCATAGTTTGGCAGGAATAACCTATACACTTAAAATATTTTATTTTACATCTACACCACTGTGTTGTGCAATCTAAGAAAGTGAAAGTTTTAGAAGTGTTTGTTACATTAGTTAAACTTTACCTTTTTACATTTACTTGAATTCAAAAATGACACATGGAAAAGGTGGTAACATTGAAAAACTGAAACTAATTTAGAATCGGATTCTTGTCGTCCATAGTTCAAACAGTTATGTGGGGTTTTATTGGGAATGTAAAGCATTAAGCCAAATATTACACTGATAGTGCGCACGTAAGCAATTTTATAAGGGCTGTCTTCAGTTGGTGGTAATTTATCAATTTTATATCCTTATTATATCCTATTTAATTATCCTTAATTAATTAATTATCCTTAATTAATTAATTATCCTTAATTAATTATCCTTATTATATCCTTATTATCTGAGTACAACAATAAGACAAAATGATCTACATTTTTAAATACGTCATGGTCGAATTTTACACCAAATTTTTATCTTAAGTGTTCATGAAATATTAAATACTTTTTCCAACAGATTTTCGTTCCCAAAGTGAAGACGATGATCACTGATTATTAGTTAGGGGTACAGGTTATTAGGGGTAGCCAGCTTTGTAAACCCGTGACTTAGCAGTTAGAGGAGTACAAAAGCGAGAGTGGGGGGGATCGTCAACTTGAGAAAAAAGATGCGGTGTCACAGCTAAATGATTTGTGCAGAGTTTATTTATTATATTATTATTGAAAAAACGACAGAAGAAAAAAAATAAGTGTAGAACTATTCTAATCACAAATGAGGGGACAGAAACTTTGCAAGATACATATTTTTTAAATCAAGGCTTAGTTTTTGACTTAATCGTTAAGAAATGGAGAAAAACCGCAAAATCACTTACATTTTTCGGGATTTTGAACGGAGATATTCAGCTTTGAAGTTGCAAACGCCCATAAAAGCCAATGCAATTTCGAATATATTTTTTTGTGGCAAAACGGCTACAGAGATTGAATTATCCTTTTACTAGAAGAAAATCTGTGTTTTGAAGAATTACAGTGTATAAACATCTAGAAAAGTTTAGATAGTGCCCTTTTGCACAGTACAATTTTTGGACAACTTCGGATATATGTTTAGGGCATAAGCCATTATTTCTGAAAAAATCAACCTTTAGTCTTGAAACCCCCACAGAATCACTTTTTAAAATGTTTTATCTCATTCAAAATTATTTTAAACTAATCAACTTAAAATGACAATATTTTGTTTTTGCGAAACCTGACTAAATAGGCTATTTTCGATTTTAATTAATAGTAGCAGAGTTAAACACTATTTTAGCGTAAAAATACTTCTTTATTGAAAATAATAAATAATTTTACAAAATAAGACAATTATTTTTTATTTTTACAAACTACCCTTAACATTTATTTATTCAAACTACTGTAGTACTCTTCTTCAAGATCATACAAATCCGCTGCCATATCATCCCTCAAAGACATCAACTTCTGATCACACTCTGCTTGTTTTGTTCTAAAAGAGACCCAAATTTTTCCTCTAAACAAACCATTTACCAAAATTTTTACCTAAATAGTTTCGAATTCTGTGTAATTGCTTCATTCACAGATGGAAAATCGTTCAGAATCAGGTACTGTTTTATATCAGAGACAAGTTTCATCAACGACTCCCCTGCTCTAACAATATTAGCAGCACGAACATGCATTTCATAAGTATCCTGTTCGCATTGTGTCATACGTGATAACTGTGTGTCGTGTTCACCTTTTGCCAGTTTAACAATTTCTAAAACAGTTAAAAAATTGGATTAGAGAAAACAACTTTGGTTAGAAAAACTGACTCACCCTCAAAATTTTCCAGCATACTCTTGACATCGTCTTTTAGTCGAGTTCGATACGATTTCAGCAGGGCTTCTTTACTTTGGGGCAAAGCCCTGGGAACAGACATTTTTGTAGCGTATTTGATACAAAAAAGTAAGGTTATGTCGAGTTTGACAGTTCCACAGACCACAAACAGAACAGAAGTAGGAATCTAGACTGGCAAGCAGGTGGTGCCCTCTGAAGCAGTAACTCTGAATTACATTTTTTGATTTCTGTTTTTATTTTTTGACAATTAGTTCTGTGTTTAATTAATTTACAATTTAATTATACAAATATTGATTTTTGAATGGGTACAAAATTGAGGGTATTGTTTGCGATAATTTATTTCATTATTATTAAAATTATATAAACTCTAATTAAATAAAAATGCTGGCATAATTTGCATAAATAAATTAACTCTTATGTTGGCATTTAAATTTAATATTTACCAATGAAATATTTGCGTTTCTTGTATTTACATCTAATTATAATTTAAATAACGTCAGCCTAACTTCACCATTTTTTTAACTTATTAATGTTTAAGTGAATTTACATTTAAATGAAAAAGAAGTTGACTCTAGTTTTTTTTTATTTTGCATTTTTAAATACAAAAATAAGTATATATTTTTAATTTTAATTGTTTTACTTGTAGGTATCCAGGGTTATTCTGATAAGATGATGTTTCTTAGATTCTATTGCAACACAGTCACAAAAGTATTTAAAAAAACAGGTGTTTTTTTTACAACCACTTTCTTTGTAATATGAGTGTTACAAAGGACAAGTATTATGATGGTTTAGTTGTAACACTTACCTTTTATACCATTTTTTTATTGATTTTATTTCCATTTTATAGCTATTTTTAACAGTACCATGCTGCCTAGTAAGTTTGGTGTTAAACATATTTTGCTGTCAACACTGATTTTTAGATTTTTTAATGAATTTATTTAATATTAACAAAGGTTACTATGGTAATTTACAGTGCTGGTAATATAGAACGTTACCTAAAACAATGCTACAAAATTGAAAATTGTAAAAATGTTTATTGAGAAAACTCTTTTGCCACAGAAAAATCAAAATAAAAAAAATATTTTTTTAAATTTTTTGGCGAGTGTGAGTAGTCTATATTAGTTTTTGTTTATTATAACAACATAATTTATATCAATTAAATTTTTTGATTTGTAGTTTTGGTCGTATTTTTACGAGGGGTGGACACATCTTAAAAAAATGTATGTTGTATACTAGATTTTTTTTTTTTTTCAAAGAAATTTTGTAGATATTCTTAGCAAATTTTCTCGAAAATTCAAAATACGTATTCAGTTAATTAATAATCAATTTGTATTATTAATGTTGTTATTATACTTATTACAGTGGAACTTCCGTAACTCGAACTTCATTAACTCGAAGTTTTCTGTTACTCGAATATTCTCTTCTACCAATACGTTTCAACAATATTTCAACGTAATTTCATCTCCCTAACTCGAATTTCGAATCTCTCTAACTCGCATATTACTAATACTCGGAACTGATATTTAGCACGTACCAAAGCCTTACTTGAACTTTTCTGATAAAAACCTACTTTTGTTTTGTAGAATTATGCATATTAATCAAACAACATTCTTAAACATGCACTCTCTTTGTGTAATAAATAGTGTTCATCAAGATACCGAAAGAAAAGTTAAGGTGTTTAGACCAGGATGAAGATAATTGTTTTTTAACTAATGTTATACCTATTTATAACAATTATTTTTTTAATTTAACATTTGCAAACTATTACATATACCGTTGTATTACTTAATAATAAAGAAATGATAGTTATAGTAGTATTCTTTTAATTTTACCCGAAAGTTGTAAAATTGTGTCAAGTAACACTTACCTATGCGCTACAAGTTTTATCTTTGTTGTTACTATGCGAATGAGTGAAACAAAATACATAGCCGTGAAGCGTTGTCTAGTTTGCAAGCGAGGGTAGGTTGGAGTACCGGTAGTTCTCAACCTATCGGGTCATTTTTAAATACGAAAAACTGTTTAAACTAAACATTTTGTTGATAGAATTGTTACCAGGATAGTGATAGTAATAATAAAATGTAAATAGACTTGTATATAATTTCAAATATTTATTATAATTTTTTTTGTAAATAAAATTTACATTGTTGCATTTTTAAGACCTGTTGAGAATCACTGATGAGTTTTGGATGAATGAATTAGTGAGGCGTACTAAAGTTTGCTATCTCTTTTAAATGACTTAGAAGTAAGAGAGACAACAATACACTCGTCGGATTAGGGAGTAGACCACCGTTTATCTTACTTGCGCGTACCCACTTTCTCAAAGAGCAAGAAAGAGCAACAAAGTTTTACGACATTCGGGTAAAATTAAAAGAATACTACTATAAATGTGCTTTTCTGTAACTCGAATCTTCCATAACTCGAATTTTTTCTGTGGTCCCTTGGAGATTCGAGTTAGGGAAGTTCCACTGGAATACTATTATTAAACAGTGTGAACCATTTGTATGGAATAACTTCGATAAAAATTCAGGGATTTTTTTTTTTAGGAAAAAACTTGAACACGTATCCTGTTATTTTTTAACGCGCATTTTTTTGACAAAACAATTGGATGTACAGGGTGTCCCAACATTGAGATACGACCCTCAACTTTAAAATTTCAAATGGAAACCCCATTTTTTAGCACATTTGAATTCTACGTATAATTTTGGGTATTTTTATATAGCAAACTATGTCGATTTTCAGTTGTTTTTGAAAAAATGGCATGAATCATTTGAAATGAATAAATTTGATAAAAATTCAGAGATCATTAAATTTTGTTATGGATCATCATTTGATAAAATAAAATAAAAAAATATATATTTATGGATTTAATTAATTTTTTTGTCATTTGGAAAGAGAGCGCTCACGAAAAATAAAGTAATAATATTAGTTTTCTGTCAATAGTTTATTTATTTTTGTTTTTACATTTTTGGGTACATTTTCTGTTACATTTTTATATCAGATTAATATATCTTATTGATAAAACAAAACAATTTATTTAGCTGCTCTCCAAAGAAATATTTATTATTTACAATGATTTTGGTTCAAGAAACTTGTAATGTGGCCCATTTCTTGAATGCTGTCTTGGGGCAAATGGACGAAAAGTTTTTTTCACTTTTTTATTCCAAAAAAACTCAATATAGTAGTCAAAAATTGTAAGCGCTGGAACCAAAGTGGATACTTGAAACGTGGTTCTGCGTTGCATTCCCTTGTTAAATCATCTTTGGCATGTATAGGTTTATTGACCTTTTGTTTATTTTCTGGAATATCGTAGGAGTTTAACGGCTTTTTGGATTCAACGCCCTCAACAGGTAATTTGGGGTAGTCTTCATAACTAAAACCGTCATAGACATATGGTTTGAGTCCAGAAGGGTGTAAACCATGATGTTCCTGTTCGATTCTCGGGTACGATTCTGGCTTATGCCAATGGTGGAGAGTGGATGTTAACACTTTTGGAGAGTTTTTGATGATTAGTTGTTCTGCCTTTGCGAATTTAATTAACACAGACATTTTTTTTAGAATTGTAACTTAAAAATGCTTAAAAATTAATGACAGTTTGAACTACAGTCAAATTTTGTTTTTAAGCCAGATAACTAGATTGATGAATACATAATAACGCCTATCTGACGAGTACGCTAGGCAAACTAGGTTTATGCTTTTCAAAAAGCGGTTCAAGTTCAAGAATATGTTTATTAAATTGTTCAAGGAGACTTTTTTTTGCCTTTGCCTAATTTTTGAATAAAGCTTTAGCCACTATGTTGAAAAGATTTTGAAGTTTTTGGATTTTTTATTATTATTAATTCTATATTCGTCGTTTGTACGTTTAGAGTTTATTGATTTCAGTTGATTTCAGGATAAATCAGACGCTACTGGTAAAAAACCGAAAATTACCACTAGCGTTTTATTATTATTTTTTTAATTAATTTTTTAATTATTTATAATAAATATTGAAAAAAATACAATTTATTTATTTATTCACAATTATGTTGGTTTAACAAACGTGTAATGTGGCTCATCTCTTGGATACTATCTTGGAACAACTGGACGGAACGATTTCACTTTTTTTTAACTCCTAAAAATTGTAATCTCTGGAACCAAAGTGAGTAACTTAACCGTGTTCCCACGCTGTATTTCTCTTCTCTTCTTAAACCATGTTTATTGACATTTTATTATGTTCCGGGGTGTCATTGTGCTTAAACGGATTTTTGGATTCAACATTACACTTAAGGCTGTTTATACGCTGCCGTTTTTCAGTTTTCTCAAAATAACTTTTTTATTATGCTTTTCTCAGAATTAGGTTTTTGCGCAAATATGTATAGCAGGTATACCTTTGGTGTAGTGTTTTTGATTTTTTTCTAAGGTTTTTATTTTTTGAGAAAAAAAATAAAAATTGTGACATCAAAAAAAAAATGTGACATTTTGAAAAATTAAAAAACAGTACACCAAAGAGAAAATAATTGGCTGTCTGAAACACTTTTCAGTTTTTTGATGGCATAACAATTAAGGGAGTTATTTTGTAAAAAAGTACCCGATTTCTGCAAGGGAAGGCGTTAACCGTGATCTCAGAGAGGGTGGTGCTACAGCATCGGAGTCATTTATGAGTTCCTAGAATTGAACCATAAAAGTTCCAAATAAATTAAATTCTTATTCTTTGGGGTATTCTTTGTTTGTGCTTTCTTTCGCATTTGGTTTTGTATTTGATGCGAGATATGAGCCGAGGGATGAGAAAATTTTTGGATAAATGAAATATCGATAAATCAATATTTTATATCGATCAACATAACTGACGCAACAAACGATTCAATTTATTATATAATTTATATTCACACAAATGTACATCTCAAATAAAATAAGGATGTGACAAATCCGGGAAATTGAATATTAATTTAAATTTTAAAATAATTGCTTTGATGTTGCTTTTTTAACACAGAACAGTTGATTTTCACGAATAAAAAAGCTAAATGTTATCTAGTTATTATTGGAGAATTTTTCAAATCTGGAAAATTGATATATAGGTTGATTCAAACTTAATATACTTACATATTTAAATTTTCATTCGCATTTGTTCGGAAGACTATTCTGATAATAATGAAATAAAATAAAAACATAGAGAAATTTCATGGAATTTTCCAAGGATGTTAGCGGAAGTGTCAAATAAAATACAATTTTTTCGTTTCAATAAATTGTAGCATCATTGTAACTCGGAGTTTGTAAATTTCTCCGATGGTCAAACTAGCCTCTAATAAGACATATTAAATTTCTCCGCCGGATTAAGAAAGGGTTCTCATCAATACTTTAACAAATCCTAGCAGGTACTAAACAGGTCACCACAGCAACAAAAGGATAAAATTAATCTTTCGGAGTAATTTACAAGTTTGAAGGTAGAAATCGGAAAAATATATTTTAAATAAACATTAAAATTATTACTATTTATTGGTGTTGGACTATTATCATGGCGTGATGATTTTGATTGACAATGACTTATTAATTGTTAATTCGTTTAGAACAACAGTATTAAAAAACTGGTTTGCGGCTATGCTTTTTGTATTTGCTAAATAAAGTATAATTGATATTTTAACCTCCCTACTCTTTTTGAAAAAAGAGTAGGAGAGCGAACTTGGAATTTTTCGAGTGCAACAAGTTCCTTATTAGTTGGCACTTGAGATTATATATCGTAATTATGAGAATCTGCCAATTATTAAAAAAAATATGAAACCTAACCTCACAAAAAGACAAATAATTGTTTGAAATAATAGTATCAATAGTATATTGGTATATTGGTATAATTCTATATTAGTCAATTATTACAACAATATTCATTACTATTCATTAAATACTACAATTTAGTAGAAACTTTTGTTAAACTATCTTAAGGGGGCCCACCCAAAAGTTTGAAACCATACATTAAAATACAATTCTAGACTACTAATACTTTGTTAATTAGTTAATAGTAATACCTTTTGAAATGAGAATCAAATTTTGCTTCCAGCGTAATGTTTTTTTTATTCTGAACCAAAACAATCAAAAATAAAATATTACTAATAGTTTAAAAAACATTATGAAACAGAATGTCCTAAGACGTCTAAGTATTGTAACGATAAACGGCGAGTGGACCCCAAGCTGACAGCCCGGGTTCGGTTCTTGATAATGATTTATAGTTTTTTAGCTGCTTTTTTTTATATATGACAATTCGAAAATTTCTTGAGCCTACCCTGCATATTTATCCTGATACGGCCCTGACCGAACGCTCAGGTAGCTTGTCTAGGGTGCAGATGAAAAGTTTGTTTATAGTCGTAAATTATAATCCAAACCAATTGTACAGCTGCAATATTCTGACGGAACTTGTCAACTCCACGTGGACTCATTCCGATACCGCCCTAAAAATTTGACTTGGGCGAAAACGTATAAACACCCTTAAAGAGGTAGTTTTAGGGTATTCTTCGGAATTTTAACTGACATTGAGATATGGTTTGTACCAGAAGGTTGTAAACTGTAATGCTCAACTGCCCTAATACGCTCCTGTTCGGTTCTAGAGTCCGGTCCTGGCTTGTGCTACTGGGGGAGGGTGTTGAGGATGGCTGTTAACAGTATTGGAGAAATTTTGAAGATTTGATTTTTTAATTTTGCGAAATTAATTATTAAAGACATTAAGAAAAAATTACTTAAAATTTAATGACAGTTAAAATTTTGTTTTTAAGAGGCATCGCCACTATATATAATTCGTAGATTTTTCATCGTCATTTTATTGGCGGAGCCATGACTGCTTTCTCAGTGTGGCTTTGCGGAATAAAGTATACTCGTATTTTTTAATAATTAAATATTATATAATTAAAAAACCGCTGGTATTGCATTTCACATCTTGTTCATTTTTTTTTAAGTTTTGCATCCTTTATGATAAATATGATGTATAAGAAATAAGGATGATTTCTTTTAATATGTAGTAACGATACATGTAAATCTTGCATTCCTGTTCTTGTCCAAAGTGTCTGCCAGAACACCATTCACATAATACGTAACTTTTGTGGCTATAACATTTCTATATAATGAATAAGGAAAAACCAACACCGAAATTTATCCAAATAATGAAAAGAAGAATTAAAATCTAAGGAGAACCTACAATTTTAATTAAACAAAATTATTACATAACAAGAGCGCTTCTAAGAACTATGTCTCATCATCACTGACTGAATAATTTACACTTTTAGTTATTTAAAGTTAGGCTGGGTCCACATTACTTCCAAATAAACGGACTTCCACTGTAATTAGTTAAGAGCTGCCAATTCGTCGTTTTTATTTTGTACATATTTCAGACTCTCCTTACTTTAAAATCAACCAGTAGTTAACCCGAGTGATTTTCTTGATACTGTATGAGATGTTGTTGGAGTTTATTTGATAAAATATATTTCAGTTGAACCCAAAATAGAACTGAAATATTTAAGTGAAATAAATTTTTATTGAAAGAAAAATTTAATATATTTACCTAGTTTATTTTGGTACCTACCCACGTATAGAAATTTATTTGTTTTGTTGAAGCTGCTTTTAAACGTATTTTTATTCTGTGAGTTTCAATTAATTTTATTTTTACCTTGTTATTTGAGAAAAGGAAACGTATTTTTAAAATTATTATTTGAAGCTTTTTATCATTTACCTCTATAGAATTATTGTTGTAGAAATGAGCACAATCGATAATGATAACATTTGGTTTTTTATAAAAAAAAGATACAATGTAACACGACTATTAACACGATTACGCTAATTATAATGTACAGGGTGTTTCGAAATTATTTTGCACAAATTTAACCACAATTATCCTGGACCAGTAGAAGATGAAAGCCAGTAAAATTATCTTCAACGCTACTTTAAATAAACAGATCAACAATTGAAGTGATTCACCACAAAAATTGTTAATTATACAGAATTTATTCTTGTTTTTGTTGTTTTTTTTTTGTACTCTTTTGCCTATCTGAAGTATTTTATGGTCTATCTAGTGGTAGTTTTTAGGTGTTAATTTTAAAAACGGGCTTTTTCGCAGTTTTATCTGACAAAACAAGCAAAATGAGAATTTAACTGAGTGTCTTTTTCAGTAATATTAACACTGACACGTTAAGAGTATCATTGAGGGTGACTTATCTTTAATTTCTAATGCTTCAACAGCGTTTATCTGACCGAGAATTGCAGCATGTGGTTCACATGGTGCAGGAAGGGTTATCTCATCGCGAGGTGGCGCGAATTTTTAATGTGGCACATGGGGTGATCAATAGAGCCATTAATCGTTTTCAAGAATGTAGAACTTCTCGTTTCAGATATGGTGGAGGTCGTGCACGCAGTCTAATTCCAAGACAAACTCGTTTTTCACAAATTACTCCTCGCCGAAACCCTAGCTACAAACGCTACTCAGTTAAATAACGCGCTACGACGAGTTACAGGAGCAGTTATTTCTATTCAAGCTAGAAGACGTGTGCCATGCCCACTGTTAACCCGGCAACATCGAGTATAACGGCGACATTGGGGGGAAGCGTATTTGAACTGGACCCAGGACGAATGCTCCCGTTGTATGTTTGCAGATGAGTCTCGATTTACCCTTTATCGTTTGGATGGGCGTATTTAGAGTGTGGCAACGCCCGAACAAGACGTACCTACGTGAAGAAATGCGAGAGCACAGGGTACCTTTCGGAGGAGGTGGTGATAATCTTTGGGGAGGCATTATTTTTAACGGCCGCACAGAGATTGTGGCACTAAGGGGGTTATGCAAAAATGCACAACATTATGGGGATATGTGTATTCTACCGATTGTAGTCTCTTTTGTCAATAATTTTGGAAATGAGTTTGTGTTTGTGGATGATAATACATGACCGCACCGTGCTCGGATTGTGAACAATGTTCTTAATGCACATGGTATTGAACGAATGCTGTGGCTGGCACGCTTCCCTGATTGCAACCCCATCGAACGTCTATGGTCGACACAGGTTATCGGAACAAGATGTCCAACCAGAAACTCTTGAGGAGCTTCAAAATATGTTGGAACAGGAATGGGTGGCAATGCCTCCAGAAGTCATCAATAATTTAATAGAAAGTATGCCTAGGAGATGTTTGGCTGCCTATAGAGCTAGAGGTGGTCCTACTAGATATTAATTTATACAATATGTTTAATAAATAAATATGTAAATACAATATGTGTTTACAAAATATTGCTGGGGGTATTTACTGTTTTTGTAAAAATTTGAATAAATAGCCAAATATACTGATTTAGGGTGTTGCGATACATGTGTACCTTTCTTTTTTTATTCGGCTTGTATCTTAATAAAGGTTTTTTAAAGAAATATGATATAAGAAAATGAAAACATTACTTATTATAGAGTGGATCACTTCAATTGTTGAGCAGTTTAGTTACAGCTGACTAAAATTAATATAGTATACCAACCTTGCCGTTTCATTATTTTAGTAGAAGGTATATTTATAATTCAATACCATCTTTAACCCTTATTTCAAAGAATATTAATTTTTGGGTACTATGGAATGGTCAAATTTTTAGTCAAGTGAAACTACTTAGTTGAAGGCTTGTATAAACAAACTACAAGTAATAAAGTACAATATTTAGTCGAGCTGAAGATTCGAATAAATAAACTACATGTGATGTGCTATATCTAGTCGAGCTGAGGGCTTGACAATCATGTTATAAAAATAACTAATTAAGAAGAAATATTACATTCTTGGAAGTATGTTGTTCTGATTGGGATTAGGATGACAAAGGTCTTTTTATGATCCTGTGTTAGGTGCTCGTAAACAAATTGTCAAATTTTGTAAATTTTTATTTAATTTTTGCAGCTGCCTATTTGGTAACTAGCAATTTAACTCAAAAACTTTCCAGGTTTTCTGCATGATATTACAATACGTCCGCCGTCATTTTGTATCCTGCATTTCACAACTAGGAAAAGCTTGGTTTACATTTATTATTCGCTAAAATAAATAATTATAGTGTCGTACACAACTTGCTATAATAAATAATAATACTTTGCTAGGCTCGTTCGTGTCCTAAACTTTCACCTCAGTTTAATCGCTTTTAAATAGGTACTGCATACATACTCTAATAATCAATTTTATCCTTGAAATCTATATAATTTGTGTCAATATGTCTTTATAATATTATTTAACAGAAAAACCCATTTTTGCGATATGCATTTTATTTTTTGTAGCATTATAATACGAGAAAACATTTTATTCTTATTTCTCAACTCTAGTTTCCCAACACTTTGAAACTTTCTCATCATGAATGAAGTGTGATGTGTATAATTAAATTAACTTCAATTGGAAGCTTTCTCGCCGCGATTTTGCATAGCGATAATTATTTATCTGCCAGCATTCGGACTAGTGTAAAGCACTTATCTCTCTATTGTTAGTATCTTGAAGTTTCTCACGAAAGAAAACACCGTCCCCGGGTCTCGGAAACGACGAAGCTTAAAGCTTGTATTTATAAACAAGACTTAGGACTCTTAATGGCTCGACATTGGAACGAATGGAGCAAACATAACGTCTACATCTTCGTATTTTGTCACACTTTAATGTTTCTCTAAGGAAAAAAATACTTTTCTGTAGCTTCAAAACATAATTGCACTTCTTTTGAATTGACGCAAAGTGATTTAATTATATTGAAGTCGTGGGGTTGGGATTGGATGGTTACTTTGATGTAGGTTTACCTAAAACGAAAAAATAAATGGTATTAATAAAAAAAAATGAGGATGATTTATAAGAGGATTTAAAGCGAGTTGTTTTCTTTTTAGCTTGACTTATTGTCTTTTAGTTGGTAATACTGGTTTAGTAGGTTGTGGACGTTGTTTGTTGGATGTCGTAAAATGAGAAGGCGATTAGTTGTCAAAGTTTTATTGGAGAAGATTTTCAGATATTAAATGAGTTTTCCGTGTTTAAAGTGTCTTACGATTTTTATGGGCACACAATATACGTATTTTATTATCTATTCATCTTTTTTTAAAGAATTTTTAATAATATTAATATTGATTTAAAATATATATAATATATAATATTTTATTTAAATAACATTTAAAATATAGAGCTTTAATTAACGAGTTAGACATTTTCAAATGTGTCTATCTACAGTTTTTTTTATGCAAAAATGGGGACCGGTTTCGAGTCTCTTTTTTTAATCTAACTACGTAAAATTTTATTATTATATTTTTAAAAATTACTTATTTATATATAAGTATATATAAATTAAATATATTTTATATTTATAATATATATTAAATAAGTAAATTACTTATTTACTTACAGTGTCACAATTAATTACAATTATCATTAATTAAAGAATTAAAACAAAGAGAGTCTACTTTTTCTTTCTTAAATACATACAAAACATTTTGTCAAGTCACTGATCTCTCTACTTTCTTTTCTTCTCTTCTAATATCGTAAATATTGGTTTATATGTTATTTGAACATGTTTATTCTTTTTCTCATTTGCTTTTCTCCTGTTTATTTCTTTGTTAATTTACTTGGCCTATTATCAGTTTTTAATCTTTCTCATGAAAAACGTTAAAGGGCTGTACAAAAAGCTAGAGTCAACGATCAGGAAAGTGGTGAATAGTTAGTTAGAGATGAGAAAGAAGAAGAATATACATGAAAATAGATGAGAGATGATGAAGAAGAAGCACATACATGAAAATAGATGAAATTTAATAATATGCTAGAGGAAAATCTAAAGAATAATTGGGAAGACAAGAGGCAAAATTAAAGAGGTTAAGGAGGGAAAAGACAAACAGAAATAGCAAAATAAGAGAACAGAAACATACATTTTATGATAAAGAGTCTGAGAATGGAGTTTTTAAAAGAAGAACATGAAATGTAGATAAAGGAGTGAAGTATGCAGTCAAGAATGCTAATATAAAAGAATTGAAATATTACAGTGGAAACGGATGTAGCAATACGAAATATTTGAGATGTGGGAAATGCATATGAGGTTTGGGGGAAATCCAGAGAGACAATTAGGAAAGAAGTAAGAAGAATATTAAATAAAAAACTAAGAAAACCTGAAAACAAGCCTATTAGGAATATAAGAAATGACAAAAGCGGATAAAGGAAATATGATGATACTACTAACAAGAGAGGGAAAAAAAGATGGAAGAATTTGCAAGAAAACAGGAGTATGAGAAGTGATGAAAAAACTTATCACAGAGGTAATGAAAGAGACGAGAAATAGAATTGATAAGTGAGGAGGGCCCACAAAACCAATAATGAAGAACATCTAGTAAGGCCTGTTGACACAATGAAAAATAATGAAAGAAGTAACAGGATTTCACCCAAAGAGAACAGTCAAAAACAATATGGAAGCAATAGACAAATTAATGCGATTAAAACTAACAGAAGAAAATTTTATATTATTTGATATGAAAAATTCATTTTTAAACATAAAGGAAGAAGATGGTCTAAAAATAGTAGAAGAATTGATTGAAACAACAAGTATAAGTGATAAAAAGAGAAGAAATATAAAACTAATGATAAGAGTAGCATGCAAATTTTTTTTTTCTAGTTTAGTGAGGAATAATACATGACTAACTTTGAAGAAGATATAAAGAGAGAATATACAGAATGGCAAAAGAAAATTTAGTTGTGGATAAGATATGTGGACAACATATTGTGCATTTGAAAGGGAACGGAGAAACCGAAAAATAATTTATTGATTTGTGAAAATGAAAGAGAAGAGAACATAGAATTGACTACAGAAGTGTAAATAGAGATTGAAATCAACTTTTCGTATTTGATAATTGAAAAACGGAGAAGACAGATTCAATAATCAGAGAAAATTCGAAACATGCACAAAGAAACAGTCTTAAAGAATTATGTAGAGACAATGATGAAAATATCGATGGAAAATTAAGAGAAAAAGAGGTGATAAAGCAAATAGCGAGAGAGAATGAATATGAAGGGAAGAAGAAAAGAAGAAAGATAGAAGAACTATAGGAAGATATTGAATATTGGTATATATTACAGAAAGTAGTTAGAATACTGAAGAAGAAAAGAGTGCATATTGCATTTAAAACAAATGTAATAGAACACTAGGGAAAAAATTACGTGAAGGACAAAATAGAAGAAGTAGTAGAAAGAAAAGTGCTTGTGTTAACACAAAAATCTAACTTCTACATGTTAGGAAATAATAAATCTATTTTTGTCCAGATTAGTGGAGCTGCAAAGTTATGAATCACTGAATACGGAGTTTATTATTATATTTTATATCAAAATTTTTATAAGAAATACTGTGGATGAGTTACAGTACACTCTTATTATATAAGTTGTCATAATTATAACCGAATAACTGCAAGGTATATGTATATCCTGCTTAAATATTTATCACAAAAATTTAATTAATTTAAATATGTTTTTTTATTTTTACAGAAATTAGACGTAAACAACAGACTATTAAAGCAACTAATTAAAACGGGGCTTTTGTGTTATTATTTTTGTAAGCCACATACAAAAAATAATTAAAAATATTTTTTATTTTTAAAATAACAGAAGTTATGACGCAATCCAGGAGAAAATTTACAGCATGAAAATGTATTAAAGCTAACATTTTGCTTATAACTGGAAATAACAGAAAGCACAAAATGCGATTATAACACAAAGTGAAATTGCATTGTCGTCGTAATTGTTTCACTAAATTAACAACTTTTACTTAGTTTTTATTTCATCTGCTCAGTTGTGCGCTTTCAAATGGTCATTTTAGAAAAAGCTTTATCAACTCCAAACTCTCAATGTAAAAATAATTAAACACATTTTGAATTTTTTTACAGTAATAGTATTCCTGATGCAGTTGTGTTTTGTAATTAATAGTTTTTTTTAATGCAACCCTACGCAAATATTTGTATTTTAGAAACAAAATAATTTTGTAAAACAGCTTTTTTCACTGATCAAAAGCGAACGAAATGTATTTTTTAACTCTGAAAGAGTAATTTGTTCTCATCAGTTGAGTGTTGGAAATGCATATAACCAATAATTTATTCAGGGAAAAGAGAAATTGAAAAAAGACGGATACCTATATGACCTATGGCAGAAATTACACTAACGCCTACGTTATTGGAAAAGCTAAAAATAAACTCATTTCACTGTTCCAAACTAATAAAATATTAACTAACTGTCAATTTGTGGTGGTATTATAAGGCACACATACGAATACAGTTTGAGTGACAATGCATACCAATGATAATTTTAAAAATAAATCTCTTGGAGGAAAAAATAGTTTTGTTTGTTCTCACAACTCGGAATGGAGCATTCAGTTATTGATATGTTGGAAACGGTACAAATGGGTGTGATAATTGGTGTCATATTGAATTATCAAAAAATACGGAGTGAGTTTGTTGTAAATAAATTAAAAAAATAAAAATAGGACGTCATAATCAGCAAAGTATTATTATTAAAAATTGAACGAAATGAAACCGAGATCGAGTAAAACTAATGGAAATAAGTAATAAACAGAAAAATTTAGTTGACGACGACTCAAACAACGAAATTCAGATACGAAAACATTTAAAAATATTTTTAATAATCGAAAGAAAAGATTAACAAAATGAGAATGTGATGAATTAGAGTTGGTTTGCGTTCTTTGACTGTTTGAGCAAACCTATCAAAAATATGACAGTCCCAAGCTTACTCTGATTCAGTAAATTTTATTTCTCAGGTTATAAACATTAAGGAAGGGGAATGATTATGAAGTATACTTTGCTTCTGGTTTAGGTAATGAAAACCTGAGAAAAAAAGAAGTATTAAGTAACGTTGACGCGGCGTTTGTTATTATTTATTTGTATTTTTTACAGCTGATTGTGTCTGTAGTGTTAGCTTTCCATCACTTAATCACCCAACTAGCTGAAAGGCAGTGTAATCAGAAGTAGCATAAGGTGTTCCAATCGAACAATGTCAGGAAGCTGTATACCGGTTTCGGAGTATTTACCTCTCGCCAGTACAGCGTATCTTGATTGTGGGAGAACTCGCTCATATTAACCGGAGCACGGCTAGTGGTCGTGTAGACAGCTATTCTAAGTTATTTACTTAAAAAGAAATAATGAAAAATAACAATAATGCTGATGTCATTTTTACAGTTAGTTGCTGAATATGTACAATTTAATGTTTTAATTAAACACCAGGTAGATGTGTTCATGTTTTTACTATTTTACTGCATTAAATTTTGATCAAAAATCTGTTTAAAATTCTACGAATCGTCTATAATTCAGCAGTCTTTCACGCAACTCTTCTTAAATAGTTGATCGAGGCCAAGTCTATAAATTTTATTATTATCCCTATCATACTATCAGTGATATAAGCAGCAATATATCTCGCAAGTTCGCGTTTTAAAATCCCTATCTTTTACGATAAAAGTAAAACAGTTTACGTGTTGGTATTTTTGCTTGTTTTCAGCTGCCAACAGATAAAACATCTCTGAAAAGAGGAAATCATTTGCTTAATGTTTACATTTGAAAGTAAAATCAGGTGGAATGTAGTGGCTGTTATAATTCGATTTAGATCGGAAATGCATTAGCCGAATATTTTTCAAGGTTTTATTATTACAAAAAAGGGGAATAAATTAATTACTTTTGAAACGTAACACAGAGAAAAAGAAAGCTATTTTGAAGTGTTTACAGGTGTTTTTTTCCAGACTTGTAAATTATTTGATAAGCTTTGCAACGCTTTGTTGTAGCTCTACAAGAGGAAACCAAAGGGATTTTGTACTGTTTGACATAATCGCTTCGATCAATCTATTGTTTAGAAAAGATTTAACCCAAAGAATGCTGTCAACGAGGTGTGTGACCCTATTATAACAAAAACAACAGAAATTTTTTACTTTATTTTTATTTATTTTTTATTGTTGGCTAGGAATCACATATAGTCCTCTCTATTTGTCTTCGTCAACTAACGTTAACGAAAAATTTAGAAACTAGGTCGTACAGTAATCCATTTCAGAATGTTTTTCTTTTCTCTCACTATAACTTGTTTCAAGAGCGAATTCATTTAAATCATTTTCAATAAAACTTTTAATGGAACTTTTCTCTCTAAAAAGACAATAGCATTTTTAAATCATATTAAACTGAAGCATTATCGAAAAAGCCAAATCCATATAGATTTAACTCTTATAACAACATGGAGATTTTATGCGTAATATGTATAACAGTAGTTTTCTATTAAATTTTATTACTTGAAATTTAAAAAAAATGTTTTTGTCAGTGTTAATGTGGAACACAATTTTTGTAGTCTCTTAAATTATGCCAAAAATTGGAAAAGTCGCACATAATACGACTGGGCTAGACATTACTAGAGCTAGAGTTTGTTTTTTAGTAACATAACAAGAGTTGTAAGGATGGGGAGTGGTTAATTGCTTTACAACTCGAGTTATCTACTATACTTTTTCTACAACCACAGTCATATTTAAAATTTTATTTTATTTTGAAACCAAATGCTACGCAACGTAACTTTTTACATTAAATAACAATTATCATGAAAAATCATCATGTATTTCAAAGACTGTTTAACACTACAAACGCATGAAGCGTGACACTACTTTTTCTTAAATTTTGGACTCTTACCTGTTGTAACATTTCTCTAGAATGCACGTTTTCACACACGTTGTCATCATTTTCCATTTTAGTAATTCGCAAAACAGAAAATTACTACATACCGTATCCTGGCAACGACAAGATAGACAACTAGTTAATCTGGATTTTTTTACAGTTAAAAAAAATGCCGGAATTTTGAATATTCTTTTGATTTCAAAAATTAAAACGATTCATAGTTAAATAAAACGGTATATGTACCACGAGCGTAATCGTCTCTAAAATCTCCTTGATTACGCTCTTAATACATAAATATTATCTGTATTTAATTTAATTTTTTAACTCTTATTGCACTGGCCGACACAGTGTGCCATCTAACGAAGAGTGCTGGAAGGTGCGATAGTTGGTATAATAATGTTGGCGGATAACAAAGTTATCTCTTAGGCTCTCGCTCGACCACCAACATAGCCACCTCCACGATTAAGCAAAAACAACTATTTCGCGGACTAATGCCCCGACCGATTATGTTGGTGGCCGAGCGAGAGCCTAAGAGATAACTTTGTTATCCGCCAACATTATTATACCAATTCTCGCACCTTCCTGCACTCTTCGTTAGATGGCACACTGTGTCTGTCTATACGATTACTAGCCGGACTTCGCTTGATACAAGCGAGTTCTCCCACCTGTTCCAATCGAGCACAACGCTGCGGGATACACTGTACTGATAACTGATAAAGGGGCAAAAACCCCGAAACCGGTATACAGTTTCTCGACGTTGTTGCTCGATTGGAACACTTTTGCTCTTATTGCACTGTTTATTAGAAAAGCACCCGTACCAAGCACAAAAAATATTTTATGAAAATTAATGTAAGAAAATTTTTGATTGAAAATAGCGTTTAGTTCTATTTCTAAATCTGCATATTTCTTTGATGTAGTTTCTATGTCCCTATTTTTCTAAATAACTTCGTTTCAAAAATATCGCATATACCCTAACAACTTATTTATGACGTAATATAAAACCTTAGACTTGAGAAAAGGGGGAAAAAGTGGAATGAATTTTTGGAGCGCACATTGTGTTTGTCAATAATAAAAAGTACCGAGTGTTTACTTTGTAAAATAATGATTTTTTATGTAAATACTTTTTTCAGTTTTATTATACAAGAGAAAGTTTATTTTTTCGGTGTATTTGGTTGTAGTTACATTCACATTGTCCCAAAGGAGTGAATTTCAATATCTGGCCGTCTTCAATAAAACTTTTCCAAGATAAATGGACTTTATTTTAGGTAGACATACAACGAAAAAGGAATGTTTGTTTTTCTTGAAGGAAATGTGTTTGTAATCAATAAAAAATTTCCACGAAATCTTGAATCAAGTTAAATTATGCTAATTTAGGGTGAAAGCAGAAAGCATGAACTAAAGTTTAATTAAAACTTGATTATTTTTAGATGTTTTAGGGGAAATTGCGGTGCACACTTTTTATAATTGATCACAAGCTGAGAGTTTTAAGAAAATTTTGTGGCAAAATAAAGGAAAATTGAGATATACCAGGTGTCTCAAGATTTATTACCAGAAAAACTATTCAAATTAGTTAACGTTGCAAGCAGACATCTAGATTAATTAATTATTTGAGTAGTTAGAAAATCTAATTAAGCTCAAATGTAAAACTTTCAACACTCGCAACAATACTAAACGAATAACTCATTGATTTAATCTGCTTTTCGATAATTATCAAAAGTCAAACAACCGCTAATGGTTCTCGGAGGTTTAGTAATCATGCAACCCCTTTTACTAGAGTTTCATTTGGTTATAAATATCAGATTTATGGGTCACAGATCGGACAGTAATAAAAAACGACCGTTCCTAAAACTCTCGGGAACAATTTTTTGTGCAAAGGATCTTCTCTCTTTCTGGTTGAGATTTACTTCTTGACATAGATAGGTAATTATTGGAGGAAGGGTAGTTCGGTTCAATTAAGGTGTCTAGCGTGTGATGTGTAATGAAAAAGTGAAAGTAAGGAAAGGCGAATTTAAAGCTACAAGGCTACAGAATTAGACATCATAATCCGGAAATAGAATATAATTTTTAACGCGATGTATTTTCGGGATATTTCTGTTTTTTTAAAACGACCATTTATCGCTTCAAACGAATCATAATAATTATTAATAGTCTAGGATATGTTGGATATATTAGTAATGTTTTTGGTTATTACTGGTTCTAACAGTCACACCAGAGACCCCAAAACGAAAGTGAAACGAGATTTGAAGTTTGATTTTAAGTGCAAAACTTTACATCGAAAAACTATTTATAAAAACTCAGCTTAAATGCATAGATGGCACTTTTTTACATTTCCGTCTATTTCGTCGAGACTTAACGCCAACAGTGGAGTTTCTACAGTACTAAAGGTACTAAAGTATCAAATCAAATGTTTTATTTTTAATAAAATTTACTTAGATGATTAACAGCATTTAAAAAGCTAATGAAAAATGTTAAATATGGTAACTGGCTTAAATTGAAGACTTTAAATAGTCTAACCCTCTAAAAAATACAAACATAGCATTGTAATGATGTATGCTAAATTAATGTAGTGAGATTTCTACTCTCCTAAGAAAATTTTTGTGTTCTAAGCTAAACTGGTGTAGCTACATCTACTGTACCTTACAGCTACTAAAATCTAGTTGTAAAACTAACGAAATGGATTGTCAAAGTGATCTTGTGTTCTGCATTTTTATTTAAAAGTAATAAATAATTGTTGCCCTTTTTTTAAAAAAAGTTTGAGAATACAGAAGAGAAAATTGACGAAACCGAGAATCTGTGACATTAAAGAAAGAAGCTAAAGTTAAACTAAAAGAATGGAAAATAAGAAATTACAAAAAGTGAATGTTTGGAAGCCAGAAGTAGGTACAAAATGCAGTGCAATGAAAGAAAAATAAACAGAAAAAGAGGAAGAAGTAAAGAAAATATTGTCTGTTTATTTAAACCATTGTAGTGCAAATAGTGACCTCTAAAATTCAATTTTATATATTAATAGCATTACGTTGTTTTAGAAACACTAACAGGGTAACATTTGTTTGCACTACAGTGGCTTAAGAAAACAGAGATTTGGGAATAATTAGAAGAACTAAAGACAAAATAATTGAAAAATAAATGTAGAAAAATGAAACACTTTATGGTGGTGCTAGGAAAAAATATTCAGTTGTGTATGGATAAAAAAACAAGTTAAAATACGATCGGTTAGATTATGTGACTTTTTTAAAGAATTGCACTATTAAACTTTCAAACGAGATAGTTAACTAAATTATTTTTTAGTTTAATTATTTGTTGAGTTTACATCTGCACAATTATAGCGTCATATATTCTTAAAAATGACATTGTTAGTGCAGATTTTAAGTACACGCATAATTGATAGAAAACTTTAATAAAAAACAAAAAATAAAATGAAAAGACGTTGTTGTGTTCTACACCTAGTATCTACAAGTCTAGATTACGTCATCGTCGACCTAAATAAATACAGCTTGGTCTAAAATTTACGGACTAAATTGTTGGCACGTTATGGTTTAAGAAACACGAAAATATTTAAAAAACGATTTATTTCTGCTGTGACAGTTTTATGAAATAAGGTGTGAAAATAGAGTAAAGGGACTTATGACTAAGCTTCGGTGCTGGAGAGTCTGGATTAAACGATCAGGTAATTAATCGGTGTAATACAGCGGGTTGCATGTTATATATTCAACTGGTCTACACCAGTTGACCAGTAGACCAGTTGAATAAATAACATGTAACCTGCTGGATTACACCGGTTAATTTCCTGGTCGTTTAATCCAGACTCTCCAGCACCGAAACTTACTTATGACTGTTTAAAAGTCTTAATTAAACAAAATGTAAAAACTCAAAAGTAAACATGTTTTTTATTTTGTTCGTAGAAACAAAAGTAATTAAAAATGTATATTTGCGACTTTGTGCCTTAAAAACTAATGGCCTAATTTCAAGTTAAGATAATACCGGTAGTATCTTCGTTTCCATAGAAAATTAATAGAATTCGTGGCTGTGATTGGTTGTTGCCACAGAAAAGTATTAAAATCTGCGATACAACCGTAGTATCTCAACTTGAAATTAGTCCATTAGAAATGGAATTTTTTGGATTATTATTTTCACGTTTTTAAGATCCAATAGAAACTTACAGTTCTAGCCATTTTTGAATCTTTTATCCAATCAATACGTTATTATAGTGATAATATTTTACAGTACATTATTGTTGCGAGAATCATTCGAAATATTTTGTATTTATGAACGACAACTGTTTTTTTATGTATATCGTCAATTTGCTTGAAAACTTTAAAAATAAATTAAAAATGGTTTAGTTTTTACATCGTTATTCGACGAAACCAATAATAAAATTAATGCCAAAAAATAATTTATAGAATATTGTACGAATACTACACCAAAATTTAATAAATTACAAATAATTTTCTAGAACTTTTCAAACGTGTTGCTATTTGACAAGGTTATTCGACTCTTTCGGGGTTTCGTATCTATTGCATAGCAACAAGTTTTTGAAATTTTGTCAAATTATTTTCAATTTACCTACTTTTATATTTTCGTATTGTGATACTACTACTGAAAATTTTCTGGAGCCTTTCTAACCCTAAGAAAATATTTATCAATCTGCAAATATTGGAACACCTTTATAATAAAATATAGGATTTAAATTTATACTTTATATCTTTATACATACATAAGTACGTATTTACGGTCTGTCATGTGTAAATTATTTATTAATGTTTTTTTAGGTAAACATTTGTTCTTATATTTGTTTTTATTATTAAATATTAAGCATTTTATAGCGCATATATTTTTCTACTTATTAAAATGGCTAAAGTATTACTTTGATTTCTAGAATTCCAGATTGATTTTTTAGGATACTTTCTTGTTTAGAGTCAGAACTGATACTCTTAAATAAAGAATTATGGCGTTCGAAAGAAAAAAGTGCTAAGGAATTCGTGAGAAGTACTTGTAATTGTGTGGTAATTAAAGATTGGAAATTATTGTTGTTGTGCTTAAATAAATATTTTTGATTAAACAACAAATAACGCTTTATTTATTGTAACCTATTGGCAGCAAATATCTGGTGTAAAAACTTTCTAATTTGTTAGAATATCATTAAATATGAAAAATTGTTGCAAGCAGGCACAGCGGTTAACAAACCGTGGACCGGTTTCGGAGTTACAGCATGGTGTATTTTAGCGATGTGTTTACCTAGAACCAAGCTATTGCTCATAAAGTAGAATGGAAATAAGTTATGTATTATTATGTAGTTATGGAAAGTTATGTATTTTTTATGTTTTTTTTTAATCTAACTGTATAGAAAAATTACTAAGTAAGAAAACACTTTTCGTGAGAAATAATGCGGTACCTATAATGCTGTCCAAATGATAGTATCTAGTTATGCGGATGTCAAGTGAACAGACAGTATAGAGTGTTTTAATATTATTATTTTTTACTGGAATACGAAAGTATTATCAGGGTTTGATATATGACAGTTTTGTGTTGTTCTATACCATAACAAGAATCTTTTATTTTGGAATTGTTACTGTTTGTCTTGAGTGGTTGGTTGGTAAATTATAGAATGTTAAATTAACAGATAACAGATTTAAAATGTTGATGACTGTATAAATAAATAGAAATCTGCAGCTTTAACCATAGAATGATTAATGTTTGTACTTATTTTAAATTATTTGGAAAACAAGAGTCAGTAAAAATATTTATAGCCAGAATCAGTCTTAAAATATTAAAGAAAAAAGCTCGCACTTGACCCAATATCGGCATCTCTCCCCTACACCACCTTTGGAAAATTCGACTTTGACGCGGGTTCTTAATGCACTCTGGAGACAGATTAAAGCCAACAAAATAACGAATTGCAAACCTATTTACACGTCGTAAAAGAAAAAAATTGCCAATTTTATCAGAGAATTCGTTGATTGAATGTAAATTTACTTACAGATCGTGTTATTTACAGCGCGACACTTGAGACTGTTACTAAAGAAGGCTATATTTTCTAAAACCACAAAAGTAGGTTTCGGCTAATTTGATTAACGATTTTAGGTTTTTTTTTCGAGTTGTCGTATTTTAGCGGAGTTTGCACATAGTTTGACCTAGAATATCGTGTTTACGTACGTACATTCAGGTAGTAAATTACATCCTAAATTTACGAAATATTGGACCTCGAGGGAATATGACGCGACGCTTATCAAGCTTAAAAATTTACATTGGAGGGAATAATGGATTAAAGTAACGGATTATGTTTTTACTAAATTTTATATTCTGCTTTAAAATGCATTTCTTATTATTTTTTAATGTTATAAAGAGGCAAAAATAAAATGTATTATTACTTTTACTAAAAGTTTTTAAATTTTCATGGAATAAGGGCTTTGATAATTTAAACACAGAGTTATTATAAAACGCTGTTACCATGTGTTATAAGTTTTTAAATTTTAACGTTCTATTTTAAGACATGGTAGAGTTAAACCTTATTTTTCTATGATCAATCTTACCTTATTTACAGTAAGGTTAATTTAATAAATTTGACATTAATTTTTGAGGAAACGTTATTATAGTGCGTGAATCTCTATTTTAAAGTATCCATGTTAGGGTTAGCAAAGAGTTTTTGCAAAAGTTACTTTAAAGATACGGTAATGTTAAAATCAATTGATAGTTTACCGTAAAATAAATTAAATTATTGAAAACATTGAAATTAAAACACTGACTTAATTCTAAGTCAATTAAGTTTATTTTAAGTTGATTAAACTTATCACAAATTAGACAATATCTTAGTATCAAACATAAAGCTTACTCATGTCAAATTATTGTTATTTTAGGAAAAATACCGTAGTGCGGTATTATCTCAAACTTACCGTATTTACAATGCATGCGTAGATCTGTAATTATATGATTTTAACGGTTACCGTACTTTATCGTAAGGCTGCTAAAGCTTTCTATTTTATTTTACATAATGGGGACTAATAAGCTTAGAGTTAACACTTGTTTGGAGAGTTTTTGCGATCTTATTTTAAAACACGGTAAACATTAACATTTTATGATTGGAGATGTGTTAATTTAATTTACGGTTAGCGATACCGTATCTTTTAATGAAGTTATGACTCAAGATTAAGTGCAAGGATTTAAATTTGAGGATATATAAAAATATGTTTTAATTTAGGCACCAACCCTTATTTATTGTTTAAATTAATTTAAGGCTACAGGGTTGTTTTGACTATTGCCATCATCACACCTTAGTTAAAATTATTGCAATTTATGCATTTATAATAGTTTGACAGAGAGACAGAGAGTATGAAACTAAATGCATGATGAGTATCTGAGTAGATCCTTTATTTTTAACTTAAGTTTTACAAATATCTACTTTCTATTTTTTGGAATAACTTTCTAGTGAGAAGTTGGATTTTACGAACACGTTTTGCTTTTCTGTGGCTTTTATTTTGTGTTTTTATTAGTATCTTCTTTTTATTTGCGGGATTTCTATTTTTTTATTATGTTATTTTCTACTGTTTTATATTTTTTATATTTAGCATGCTTTATTATTTTTTATCCTTTTAATTGTTTAGTGGGTTATAACTAGAGCTATGGAGAAACGTGGAGTTTTGCAGCTCTATAATATACTAAACATGAGCTAAATGTCTGTCAATGATAATGCCTGTATGTAGTACTCACCAAGCGTATAAACCTATTTGTAAAATATTAAAAATCACAGCGAAAATCACTCAGACATTTGCTAGAAAAAAAAATGTGCTAATACTAACACTTACAGACTTATGGTCTGATTTCAAGTTGAGATAATACCGGTAGTATTTTCGTTTCTATGGAAAAATAAACAAATTCGAGGCTGTGATTTGCTATTGTCATGGAAAAGTATTAAAATTTGAGACACTACTGGAATTATCTCAACTTGTAATTAGTCCGTAAGTAATATACTCATCTAACTTCCCCCTTGATACTGTCGAAACGGTTTTTTCTATTTTTTATGTTCTTGTTTGAACTTGTTTAAACATTAGTAGAGGTAGTTTTTACTGTTACACTCTGTTATTTAAGATATCTTATCTTCTCTTTTTTGTAATTTTTTTTATTCTCAGTTTTTACTTTTCTGTATAAATCTTCTATTATTATTTTTGCTTCTCAATTATCTAATTTTTGTTTTTGAATTTATATAAAAGTGCTCATTTTATTGGCATTTATGCATCTTTGTTTTTGCTTGTTACTGTTTTTATTGTTTATTGTTTGTTTTTTTGACAGTTACGTTTTTACTACTAATAATCTCTTGCTTGTAATTTTTTTTTGTATTACTTTATTTAAAATATTTGGAGGAATTATTAATTAAACATATTTTTACTTTTTCATTTATTTTTCACTAAATTAGCCAATTTGTGTATTTTTTAAACTGTATTTTTTGATTTGTTTACGAGATTTTGAAGAATTTCTTGTAGTTTTTTATTACTTTTAGTAGTGTTTTGTGTTTTCTAATACTTCCTGTGTTCCATCTGTCTGTTGCTATCTTGTTTTGCTTATTTTTTCAATATTTTATTTATTTTTATTATTTTCTGGGGTATTTGTGAATTTACTTTATGTACGTTTACATTGGTTGAGTCGCCTTTCGAATTATTTTATTTTATTTATTTTTTCTGTTTTTTTTAATAGTGATTTGCTTCATTTTCTTTCAAAATTTTGTAATCTCTGTCCCATTTCGATTCTTTTGTTTATTTCTGATCTTGGCGTAACATATTTTTTTTAGTCTCTCTATATTTAGCGTGTTTTCCAGTTCTATTTTACATGTTTTTATTTCTATTTCTCATCTATCTTTAATTTGTACTTTTATTAGATATTTTTGGTATTTCTTTTTCAATAAATTGTGTATATTGTTGGACAACTTCTTTTGTGTTATTGTTTTTGTTTCTAATATGATCATAACGATATAGTTTATTTATTTGTTTTTTTTTTAGTTTTTGTTGTATTATAATTGTTTTTTTCTAATTTTTTAAAGCTTTCCTTATCTATTTTAAATTTTTTACTTCACTTTTTGACAATCTATGGCTACGTAGTTTTGTTATAAGTTTCGATATCTATATAAGAAGGTTCTTATCGCCGAACCTTGTTGCATATAAGGGTTTTAATATATTTTTTTCTACTTTACGTCGGTAACAGAGCCCGATTTGGGTGCGGTAATAGCCATTACCGCACCCAAATTGCGTGCGGTAATGGTAACACCGTGTAACACGCTATCGCTAAAATGAAAGGTTATGTTTCTGTCGCCGTTGAGATTACAGTAATTATATTCGAATAAATTTTGTTGCACTTGATGACCAGCAGTATTCCTCAACAAAGTGTTTTTGTGTGTGCGTGTCGCAATTAATCTATAAAATATTCGAAAGTGGGGCGGAACAAACGACGGTGGACGCGACAAACTTCAGCTTTTGAGGTTAGAACAGCGTTAAAGTGAAACTTGAAACTAAAATGGAGCTTTTAGCCTTTGTTTTCACTATTTACAGCCCTCATAGTATTCGATAATTTACAAGTTATTTGCTGGATGAGTGTATAAATCTGCTTGATTGGAATAACGATGAAATGAAAGGAGTCGCTGAGAACCGCAAATGGAGTGGGAATTTAGAGATAAATGGAGATTTTCCTTACTGTGTTAATGCCAATTGGATTATTCAATCAATAACCGAAACGGTAGGTAAAAATGAACCATTTGTGAGTGACTTACACAGAATTTTAGACAAATTTGAAAACATTTCAAAGTTCAATGACTTCATTGACACTTTAGTGACATTTTTATTACCAACTGTCTCGTATTAACGCAAAAGTCCCTAAAGATTAAATAATTAACTTTTTTTTTGAAAAATTACGTAAAACACGTAAAGTAGAAAAAATAGCATAAAGAACTTGTTTTTCAAAGTCATTGTGGCACTCATTCTTTATAAAAACTCGCGCTCGCGCTCGTTTTATAAACTTGAATTCGTGCCACAAAGTTGACTTTTCAAAACGCGTTCTTTAATATACTATTTTGAAACTAAACTTTGACATAATAAATTATAATTATTGAAGTCTTATAGAAATAGCTAACATATTTTTATCATCTTTAAATTGCGGTTGGCTACTAAAACTGATTTCTGTAATATATTACATTTTATTTATATTTTTACTGATTCTTCATTTATGTTAACTTTGAGTATATTAATTACTCTGTTAGGTATATTATTATTATCGAGCTTTAGTTTTATTATTAATGAATTATCACAGGTATTACTGCATGTACAGTTGATAGCTAGTTTAATACGCGAAAATAAAATTTATTTAAATATTACAATAGTATTTATGTATAATAAGCTATCACAAGTACCTGATTTATCAAAATTAGTAAACTAAAATGTTAAATTTTAATCAAAACTTATATTTATTTTGGAAACTCAAATTGACTAATTAATCACCACTCTCGTTACAAAAAGTTGAAAAAAATTTACCCCACATTTGTTCATGAAAAACGAGAATTGTCACCCTAACAAAATAAACACTGTTTAATTTTTTAGCTGTCGTTTAGACTTCTATTACTAAAGCAGCCAGTGTTATTGACAAATAATCAACGAGTATCAAGTAGTATTTCTATTAAAAAAAAAATAAATAGGAGGAAAATTTTATTTACCCTATTTTAGCCTATCAAATATTTTTATTGTTCAGTTTTTGATTCGGTTTTGTTGCGCGCTTTCCTTCTCTCTTCTACTAGTCTTTTTCGATTTTCTTCCATTTTCCCAGGCCCCAAAAGCCACATAAACATTTCCCACTTAAAAAAAACCTAGGAAAAATGCAGTAAGTCAGAATTCGCAAAAGATGAAAAATGAATAGTAGGTAAGAGAGTCTCGTCGGTAAATTTTTTATAACACAATAAGCGAGTCTTTGGCTTGCGCGGTCGCCTAGGCAGCCCCAAGCTAGCTTAGAAAGCGGTGGGGGAAATCGGGACTTCATTGTTGCCATTTCCGCGGGCTGGAAAGCACAAGTTTCCCTAAAACGCTCCGTCGGAGAGATTGCACAGGTGAAATAGTGGGAAAGTGATCAATATACTCTCGGCATGGCGTGCGGACGGTCGTAGGAAGCTCCGGAAAATCGCTCGATTTGGGAGAAAAAAAATCGTGTGTGCCGCTGCAATGTACTGTGTCTCACACCCACATCTAGAGACCTTAGGATAGCAACATGCACACGAATCAAAGGAGGTGTGCCCGATTCGAGATTGTTAACCCGGCTGTCTTGATTTTCGTGTGTCGTGCTTTTTCACGGGAAATGACATGAACGACGAGTGTACACTCGGCCAAGGACATTTTACATTCATTTTCAACTTCTACGAATTTATTTAAAATATGAAATAATGGTAAGGAAAAATATTTAATTTTTGCGCTAAAATGCGGTTCAAAGCTGTTTCTGCCATGCATAATTACCAACTATGAATAAATTAAAAAGAGCTGTCATAAAAAAATGTATTTATGGTCAAGACTATCACGATTTGGTTTTATTTTTATATAATGGAGTGTATCATGAACTGGTAGGAGGCATCATTTATTTTTGATCGTAATCAATTTTGTTTGATACTAAGTTAGAGTGGCGTGTGGTAGATTGAGGGCAATTTTAGTTTTTGTGAAAAATGACATTGTCATAGCTAGAATGACTTTTAAATTGAAATTGAGAGGACTCGGAAAAAAAGACTAATTTTATTTTGTGTCAATTGTTAATTAACTTTGCCTAGTTGGGACGACAAAGTGAAATACAAGCTGAGAATCAAAGAGATATAAATGAATTAAAAGGTCAAAGTGGGCAAATGAATTTTTAAGCAAGCATTTTTTTTAATTGTAATTTCTCCCGAAAATACTACTTTGTGCATAAAATTATTGTTTCCTTGCCCGGCGCATCCACCATTTCCCACTTTAATTTTTTCAAAAAAGTTTACAAATTGTTGTAAAATATTATTTAGTTTATATTATTTACCACACACTTTATAAAACCAAATTTACTTTACCACCAAACAGTACTGGACTGGTAGTGCTACAAGTTAAAAAAAATAATTAGTGCATCTAATCATGTCATGAGAAAATAGTTATTTACCTAACGTATTCGGGAAGATAAATTTCCTGCATGAGCATTTTGTTTGCAGCACGAGCGAAGGGAGTGCTGCATTAGTGCGAACGAGGGAAATTTCTTTTCGAAATAGTTAGCTACAACATTTTTTGTAACAAATAAAACGAACATCTTTTTAAAAAATTAATCTAACCTAACTTTTGTTTTTTTGTTTATTAATTATTGGGTTGGTAAGACTGATTAGAAGATTCTGGGAACAGAAGTCCAACCCAAAATTGTTGCTTTACCATTACCGACTAATAGTGGCTTAAGCAAATTTTAATTGTTTCCTTGCGGGAAATAAAAAACACCCCGGTGTGGGAAAGCAATCTTTTCGTGCGTCGACGATCACCGAAAAACAGCTGCATACACTTAATGAGTACAAAAATGTTATTAGGTTAGTCCACAAATACGGGTTTAAGGGGAGTACAGTAAGGTTTTTAAGAAATTCTGACAATGACAGTTGATTATAATTTATTTTAATAATATGTGTTTTTTCCACAGAGTATTTATAAATGTTTTTTGGTTAAGAGTGCAATGAAATCAGTGTTATTCTTGCATTTGATATCTTCTTTAAATTATGATTTTTGAGAATTATTTAATTAAACCTATTTATTTCGTTACAAAAAATACCAATCTTTTTGTTTTTTTTTTGTTTTTATCTTCTTTTTTTTTCTTTACTTACAAATGTAAAAACCTAAAAGAATGAGGACAAATTTAATATTTCTTAGCAAATGGCTTTTGGCTATCCATATTTGAGGTTCTTGATAGTTAAACACCACTAATTTTTGTTCTACGAGAACGACGTCCAGGTTCTGCAATAACCAGATTTTATCCCCATTTAAAATTGGTGAAATCAAATTAAACGCTAGATATAGTTTATCGAATTAATGAGGATTAGTCGAATTTGCAGATCATTATTATTCGAAATTTAATTTTATGAATGTTGTGTTTATTGCAGTCAACAATCGATATTCCATTAATTATTAAATTTTATAATAGAGTTAGTTTTTTAGCTTTGCACTCATATTTGTAGTTATTTAGTCGGAGAAATTTTTTTCGTAAAATTTGCTTTACTTTTGTCGTCTAAAATTTTGCTCCATTTCAATAATTAAATAATTTAAAACATTAAATGATAACCGATATTAATAAAAATGTTTTATTATATTTTACACACGATAGAAAAAATAAGGCAAACTACATTTGATCGAAAAGTTTAAATAAGACTAAAGATACTTACAAAGTTACTTTTTTCTTTAAATTGTTTATTTTCTTTCGTCCGATAATGTATATTACGTTTTTGTTTTTATTAAAACATTTACATATATATATATATATATATATTGTAAGTGGGGTTTACAGAAGTAATTTGTAAGGGGTATTTTAGTTTATAGTGTAGGGGTAACTTGGAGCAGAATTTTCTAATATTTTAGCTGATTGAAACCTGCTTATTTTTGCTTATCAGCCACTGAAATGTGCTTCTGGTTGTATGAAATTGAGTTTATAATTCAAAAATTTAAACAATGGTAAGTAGTTATTTGATTTATTGATAACTGTATATACTTTTTGACGAGATGATGTAACCATTTTGGTGTTTCAATTTTTCCAAGATCGTAAATTTGTTATAGTAATGATTTTTTAAACTTTATTAATAAAAAAAGGTATATAATGAATACTTTTAGAACAAACAAAAATAATCAATTATACTAATTTTTTTATTTGACATATTTATTTAAAACATTATTCGAATTAAGATCTCGTGGTGTTTGATAAATTATTCTATTGATTATGTAGTTATTCGATAATTTTATATGTTTTTGTGAATTGATTATACTAGGTATATCAATTATATACCTAGTATATCATCTTTTGTCTTCCTCTTCCCCATAAAATCACGATTTACTTATGATTACTTAGGTGCCATTCTAATATTACATAGGTCAGTGGCGGGTATGGTATTTTGTACTAAATTTTTAAATAGTTTTATCTTAATAATGGTTGAGATTTGGAAGAAATTGGATTTAGAAAAAAATCTTTTTAAAGGAGACCTATCACTGGCTAAATTTTTGATCATTATTTTTGATACACCTTGTATAACTTATTAAAAAAATTAGCTAATAGCAATTACACATTTTTTATATTTAATATAGAAAATTACATTAAAATTGCTGAAGAATGAACAAACTATCTATTTGTTGAAACAATGTTTTTCTGGTCGAGTTTTTTTCAAAAAATGCTAACTTAATTTGCTTCACACATACTACCGCAGCAGCTATTTGACTAAAATTATATTTAATAATTATATATAGACAAACTAATATACCCTTAACAACAGAATTGGATGGGGCAGGAAAAATATATTACTGGTTTTGAAGATACATACTTTATATGAGGGTAAACTAGTGAGCTCAGCAAGAATGTTTAAACTCATTTTTTTTAATTATACTTCTACATAACTTTGTAGTTGCTTACTATAAAGAAAATGAAATTATCCAACCACAGGGACAGCCAATAAATTAAAATTAAAACAACATTATTCTTCGACTAGTTTCGTTCTTTAATTAGAACATCCTCAGGACGAAAAACAACCCGGTTAACTAACTAACTCGTTTAAAAAATTTTTAATAATAATGATGACAGACATATCCTCCAGTGATGGCAAGGCAAGACTCTTACTATATAGTTACTATATAGTTACTTTATAGTTGCTTACTATATAGTTTTTTTAGGTAATATACTATGGTTATATATTTGTTTATTTATATTTGCAAGGTTCCACTTTTTTATTATTGTTTTTTATATTAGGTATTTGTTTCAGTAAATTGATTTTACAATGTTTTTATTTTGTGGTAATTAAAATGAGTTTATTCTGGAGAATTTATAAGACATAACTAAAAGTTATTGCATTTCCACTTCCGAACAGAAATTGAATTGTTTCTAAAATATGTGAGCATACTAAAGTAGGGTTTGAAATTGGAATAGTAGCAGTAATAGTTGGAGACATAAATCGATAAAATACCAAATGTGAATATACTGTTTTGCACATGAAATACACGTTGTGTATGGATCAATTAGTTTAATTATTCTAGGGGTTGCTTGCTTATAAATACTAATAAGGAAGCAAAGATACCTGGATTTAGTAAAGTTAGTTAAGTTTGATTAGTGGGTGAAAAGTGACCACACGTAGGATAATTGGCCAACTGGAATCATTTGGGAAAACTTTGAAATGGAGAATATTAACTTTAGTTCAATTTGTGTTTATTCTACTTGTAGAATCTAAATACAGTTATGAAAATTAAATTTAGGTTTACAAGAAATTTCTCATTTTAGACAGTTTGAAAAAAAAAGACAAAGTATAAATAGTTACCGTGTCTCTATGCAATTGCAGCAATGCTCAGTGGTAAACGCAAGAATTTTTTTTTAAAACAAAGTAAAATATTAAATAATTTACAAAACAAATAAAAATATGAGTACATAATAAACAGTACAGTACAATACACAGAGATCAATGTTGTAATAAAATGTTAGTCTATTTAGCCAAATATCAGAGCTTTGATTAAAGTAATTTAAACAAACAAAAACTTAACAACATAAAACCTAACCTACACTGACTATAAAACAAGAACTAATTTGTTTTATATGCACTATCTTGATTACACTAAAATTGACAACATGTTATATATTAATTATTTACTTTTACCATTTTGTTGGTCGCTGGAAAATCTTACAAATGTGTTCTAATTGCTACCGCTTAGTTATGCAAATTTGCTTGACGACACCTGGTTTGAGTTATTTCAAAATGATGAAACAGGATTGTAATTTATTTGAGCAATAGGTATTAGTTTATGACCTATTCTATTTTGACATAATTTTTATTTAAAAAAATGGAAAAAATTTGTTTAATAATGACTAAAAATGTTAAATGTAAAAATCGTATCGACAACCTTGCAGCTTCAGTGGGACGGGAGTACTTTTAAAGTTGTTTATTGAATTTTTTTTGCGTTTTTGTGGAAGCTGCGTCTTACATTTTTTTTGGTAATTCTTGTACTCGTTTCTTTCTTTTGTGCTTCTTTCTCAAGTTTCTTTTTTACTTCGATTTTTATATTCTACCGCGATTTTTTAATTTTTTGGCATAAAATTGTTACAATAATCTTGTACCTAACTATTTGGTGATGAAATTTTCTGCATTCGCACTGCTGGAAACAAAATGCTTATGTGGGAAATTGGTTTTTCCGAATACGTTAGCTGAATACATAAGTTAACTATTAGATGTAAATAGCAGTATGTAAACTATTTTAATGTCATTTTAATAAAATAATTGGAATTAGGTACATTTAAATTTACAGGAATCTGGTTTACAGGAACAAATATTTTGATTGGAAATAGCTTATAAACGTTTTTTAAATTATTTGTTTATTATTAATTAAATTTGACTGGAATTTTATAAACAAAATGTTTTGAATTATTGCGTCGGATTTTTCTCTTTTCTCTCAACAATAGGACATTGTTTCGTTAATTTTCGAACAATAATATATGAGTTTAGTTATGTTTTTGACTGATTAAAAATATTGGAAAATTTATTATAAAATTGTGTTTTAAATTTGAAAATTAAAACAAGACGAGTACATCTCTAACAAGTTTTTAAACGAAAATGTCACTTCCATTACTTACACAAAGAAACTTTGAAATTAGTTTTTTTTTATCATTTTATTTTAAAATTAAATCTCTAGAACAGTGAAAAATTCATGAAATATCAATAAAACCGTTTTTTCAATATTTTTGCGTTTTCCTATTTGCTTCGAAATGAGCTCACGTTTTACTCGTCCGATTTCCTGTTATTGAAGCAATTTTTTGGCATCAAATATACATAAGTTTGACGTCGTAAATTCCAAGTGGGAATAAGTGGTAAATTGTCATTTAGTTTGTAATTGCCGATGCATGATAATGACCACGAGGGATCGATTTTCTGTTATAGATAAGTATCAGTTTGCTCCAACAAAAAATATTTTACGTGTTTGCTTGTGTATCTGGAAGTTTTCTCTGGAATTTCCAACCTTGACCACACTGTCTGGAATAAATTTTAACGAGCACAATTGGAATTTCTAACAATATAAATTCTAATTTATATTGTACACATTTTACTGGGATGAAACAGCAGTAATAAAAATTTATATAATGCGACAATTGTAGTGAAAGAATTTCTGTTTATTTTGGATTTGAAAAATAAACATTTCATGGTTTTTTATGTTGACCTAGTTGTGATGAGAATCAACAACAAGGAAGATAATATCTTGGAAAAGTAATAAACTTGAGGTATTGATATGTTATGAGAGTTCTTTAAAGGTTTGTTGGTAATATTTAGCTTTTTTTAATTAGTTTTATTACATAAACTGAAACGTAAATATTTTGACTTGGATTTGAGGATAAATGTTAGCTCGTTTAGAAGAAAAATTGCTGTATATAATACTTAAACTGTTCAGTGGTAGTTAAACACTTTCTGCTCTCTTAAACTGAAATTATTATTTTGTTTTTCTACTTTGATAGCTACTATTATTTTGAATTAGATGAAATATATGTAAGATTTATGGCGTAACAATATCAGTGTGACTTATCAAGGGGTGTCATGATTTTGTTTATATGGCGGGACTTTGAACAATATAATTTCGATTCTTTGCGTTTCAGTTAAATGTGCCATAATTTGTTTCGATTCAATTCATTTTTATTTAAAGTAAAAAACACATACGACTATTATTTTCTTTTTTAAAATGAACAAACATCTAATTCTTTCAAAAAAGGCACTGAAGATGGAGTTTTAAATTTCGAAAGCGCTTTTTCACTGTAATATTAGAATTGTAATTAAACTTATGGATTCGAGATTGATTTTTATTATAATTATTTTATTATTTTTTAACTTACGAGCATTTACGTGTTATATAAGGAAAGCAACAAAGACAAAAAGAAAATCAAACTATTTATTAATAATATAAAACAGGGAAAGAAAACTTAATCAAGAAAGTACACAGCACAACTGAATCTGTATGAATACATGTGTTCTGTAGCAAACAGGTACAGAATCACATTAGGATCATATTATAAGCATCAGGAGACCCAATTCTATATCAACACCTATTCTGATTTTTTGGACACCCTGAACTGAATGTTCCTAATATGTTTCGGTGCCAAAACTATGAAAATAATTACCAAATACTAATAACAAAGACATTGGTGCAAGCTTAACGTTGAAAATGTCGCTCTGAAGTTATTAAACGCCAGTTTCTTGGAGTTAGAATACTGCTTAACTGAAGAACAATCTGGAATGCCACCAAATCAGCTACAAAAATTCTGAGGTTAATCTTAACTGCGAACATTGCAAGAAACAGTTTATCAGCGAAATCCGCTTCAAGATTCACACAGAGAACAACTATCAAAAAGCTGAAAACATCTTGAAGTTCTATCTTAGTGATTTATCAAAGTTTGAAATTAAAAAAATGATAAGTGATAACGAAGTGTTTTCCTTAAGCTCCATTGAGGTACACTACGCCGATATATGCGCCGTATGGATTCATAGTTTTTTGAAACAGCAAATATCGAAATTGGAACCATTGAAAAAATTTCTACAGAAATCTTGCTTCAATGCGAGCTTGCAACCAGACTCACTCAAAAGCAAATCTTGCTTAAACACTAAAGCCCTCACAAAACGGACAAAAATTATGAATGTGTTATCTGCAAAAAAGATTTTTTTGCACATCGTTGCTTAGAGCAACCAGGGTGAGGGATCTTGGTTGTTGGATTTTATGCAAAATTTTGGATGTAGCTTGTGTATTGGTTTTAAAGGTGGCGCTATGAGAACTAAGGCATCGCCAACTTTATTAAACTACGTAGTGTAATGGCGGTGGCTATGACCAAAGCAGTGATGGTTTGTTTAATGAAAATGTCAAACTTATACTAATAGGACATCTTCAAATTCTACATTCTGGAAGTGTAATAAGTACAACGAAGTGTTTTTCTCAAGCTCCATTGCGGCATACTAGGCCGATATATACACCGAATGAATTGATATTTTTTTTTGACTGAAACAGAAAATGTTAATATCGAAATTATTGAGAAAATTTTCACTGAAATTCTGCTTCATGCGAGTTTTGCAGTCATACTTACGGATAAACAAATCTTGCTTAAATACTAAAGCACTCACAAAACGGACAAGAGCTACGAACGTGTTTTCTGCAAAAACTTTTTTTTTATTGTTTTGCAAAGGTGGCGCTGTCATAGTACTAAAGCATTATCAACTCCATAACTATCATGATAATATGACCAAAGCAGTGACGTCTCGTTGAAAGAAAATGACAAATTTACATTAAAATGTTTAAATTTATCACAGGAAATGCCACTGTTTGCTATTGTTCTGAAAGTTTGGTAGTTGTGAAGTGATATTAGATTTTGAAAATATTTTCTGTGGGTGAATTTTTGGATTTTTATTATGATAGTATGTTGGGCTGCATTTAGAGTGTATGTTATGTTGCATAGATAGACGAGACAGGCATCTTTTTTAATAAACATTATTTAATTACCTTTATAAAAGCACAAAAGTCAAAAAAAAGAAGAAAAACTTATTTAAATTTTGCGCAAAATTGCGTAAAAATACGTACAGCATTGGTATGGGTCGTCTGTTGGTTGTGTTTGTTTCATGATCTCTAAGTTCCTTGTAAATAAGGGTCGTTCTTAAATACGTTAATGTAGGTGGTGTCTTGAATGGTTAACCTAAATTTTACCTTTTAATCTTCTAGTATAATTTTCTAAAATTTACCATTGTTTCTTGTTTCAAGTTACTTCCTCCAAATTCGTTAAGGAAATCCTCTTTCATTTTATCCCACCTCTTATTTTGGTTTAATCCGTTTCCTACATAACTATTCTACCAATGTAGAGCGGTTTTTTCTAAAAATATCGGTAGGTATGCAATTTTTAATTTGTCATCCCATGAGTTCGTTAAAGCCACTCTGTTGTATGTTCCGATAAATGACGCTGGATCTACCGTAGCAGGATTGAACGTGGGGGGTGCCAAAAATTTTGGCACTGCCGGGGTTTTTGTCGCAGTAAGGGCCCCTTGTAACGTTGTATTTGCCATCATCGTTGTTATTTTTGTAACTTTTTCGTCGTCGTCACTTCCGTCGTTTTTTGTTGTGTCAGCTTTTTCAATACCGTCGACCCGATTTCTTATTAAACCGCTGCAGTCAGCAATTTCGTCGTCGCTGTCGTTTTTCTCTTCGTGACTTCTTTCCTCTAAAATCCTCTCTATCTCCACCCTCGTTTCTTTCGAAACCTGACTTTTTGGCTCGACTATAATTTGTAGCCGACTATTGCTTGCACCCGACCCGATTTCCGTGCTCCTATGCGGCGGTTTGAACTGCTTATATTCCTCTTCAATTTCTTTTTGTTTTTTTCTAGTTACGTACTGTTTTGACCCCGACATTCACGCCACGTTTTAATTTATCTTATACCATGTTCTTAGCCTCAACCCCCTTACTCATTTTTGTACTCGCATTCTACTCTGTTACTGAGGTAAATGTGACGATTCATCTCACCGAAAACTTAAGGGCGTCTCCACCATATGTCACGGGCTCTGCCTCGTGAGGTGGGGTTGAGATTAAAAACAGGGTTTTAATACAAAAGGAAATTTAATAATGTTTGCAAAGTTTACATGATACGGAAATCCAGTTATACATAATACAATAAGGCTACTTACATTGACATTCTCACACAATCGACATATTTCACACTCCACCTCACTCAACTCTCTTCGTTGAACTCTACCAACCGACTCCACGATTAACGCCATCCGCTAGTTCGCCAACCCCCCAAATGCTGAGCCAGCTATTGCCTCAACCGACGGTGATTTAGTCGATATCAGCAATAGCCCATCCGCATCGGCAGGCCTTCGATCTAGCAGGCTAACGAACTTCCGCTTCGTGACAATATATAAGTTCATTAGGGAACATGGAACAATACAACCAACAGCTTCTTTGGAGACGGTTTACAATTTTTACAGAATTTTACTTAAAAGCTCATTTTTTCCGCTTACCTACAATTATGTTTCGTACTTTTACCCAACATCTGTTAAACGGCACCATTTCTTTTATGATGTCATCCGACAGAGTCAAATAAATAAGGTTTAGATTTTTGGTTGGTCAGTTTTGCACTCGTTTTTTACGTGACAACTGTGTCGCGAGAGAGACAGTATCAACTTTTTATGTCTTTTATTTTAAATTTTTTTACTGTATAATTTAGTGGTTACAAGTAAATTATGGAAATACATTATGACTGCAGCAAATACCTAAAAAATTTTGTTTTAGTAATTTAGTAGTTAGCAATAATTTATTTTTTGTAGCTTTTTTTTCTCTAAATTTTAATGTTATGTTGTTAGTATACTGAACTACTTTTTTAGAGGACTCGACTTCTAACTTGAGTTTAGTAGTACCACCAAGTTGTGCTACTACTAAAGATTAAACTTTCATAAATCACAAATTTTTCTTAATGGCTTAACAGTAACGGTACATGAATTCAACAAAATTTGACGAAAATTTTTAAAAAATGGCTCGTTTTTATATTTGTTGGTTTGAGCATTAATTTTTTGAATTAAAAAGAAGATATTATTTTTATATCAAGAATTACAGTTAAATAAATATTTTGTGAACGTTAATTTGTAATTTATTTAAATTTTGCACTTCGTAAATTTTGTTGAAGATGCGTTTGCTAATTGCAGTTTTTATCATACGAGTATTCGGCTATCGTCTGAACTTTTAGTGTTAGTGGCTTTAAGAGCAAAAAGTGTGAACCTCGGTCTTGTATTTCTGATTAATTTCGGGTACAATTTTCAATATGTTTTAACGAATTTGCAAGTAGTAAACAGTTTATGGCAGTTGTGGTGTGATACATGAACGCTGGTGGAGTTAGGTTTTTTTATTTCGTAGTTAATTTTTTATATTTTTACTTGTTTTGACATTCACTTTAATTTGAAACCGTTGCAAACTGGCATTGTTCTAAAATCAAACGTTAATAACTTAATATTGTTGTGATATTGCATTTTCTTATTGGTTACAATTTGTATTTTAATGAATATTATTAAATTACAGATAATTGACATCTAATAAGTCAATTAATGTTTGGGGGTTGAAAAAACGTATAGTTGTATTAATAAATATTTGACAGAGACAAGTAATTTTGTCAAAGTTGTTTTAAAATTTTGATGATTTGGGTCACGCCACCACATTTCAATTATTACTATTTCAGTTCCTAAAATTATAAAGTTTGAGCGACCCCTAAAACAAATTCAAATTTCATTGTTTATTTATAGACACGACAACATTTAATCATTCCATCCGCAATTACCGGATTTCATGCTCCATGTAATTAGCTAATAACTCAGTGATCAGCAAATTTACCAAGAACTTGACCCTCAATAAATCCCAAACTACTCAGGAAATTGCAGTTTGATGTGATGGTCAATTTTGACGATGACTATCATTAAAATAGATAACTTAAATATTTTCTTACTCTTATTTAATAAATATGGAGATAGGTAGTAATGTATGGATAATGTTACCATAACTGCATATTTAATAATACACTATTAAAAAATTCTCTCACCAACTGGATTTTGCAATGATAAGCGTGAAATAATTCTGTTTTCGGTCAAGTTTCAGTAAAGTTTCCCTTCCGGATCCAGACCTTTCCATTTTAATGAAAAGTTGTGATGTAAGATAACTCAGTTCTAATTACAATTCTCATTTGAAAATTTTCTGCTCCTTTAAAGCTTGATCTCAATTTTAGATTAGTTTTTTTATTAAAAGGTCCGACCCGGAAAATGTATTGCGACGAAAATCAACACTTTTAATTCAATAAGCGATTGTTAAGGTATATAGTATAGAGACAGGACAAATGGAAATTGAAGGCTTTGTTCAAGCACGGAACTGAATATGGATCGTTGATATATCGGTTAAGGACGAACAACAGCGCATCCAACATTTTTCCAAATTTAGAAATAATTGAAAAGGAAATTACAAAAACTGTTTTGTCAAAGACGGTTTGCACGAGATAACGATTTTTAACAAATCGAAATGTTTTCATACAATTAGAATGTTTATACGACTCAAAAATTAAATATTGTAACAATTTTCTAAATACCAAGTTACTGAAATTTAAAGAGTTGGATTTTTTAACAAACGTATTATGTAAAATTACTATTTATAATTCAATCACACAGTATATCACTCACGATTATCGCTTAATATCGTCAATTTGCTCTCGAGGTTGCCGCTCTGATGAACTGTTGTGCATCTAACTATTCAGCTTCGACTGACTAGTCATCGCCCTCTTTCTTGCTTATATACAGCTAGGCCGCTTTTAACTAAGTTTTCGTACATTTTTTACATATCTAGAACGATGCGTAAACATTGGAATCTATCAATAGCAGTAACCAACCTTTCCTAGTTCCACGCGCTAGCAGAACGACCTATTTCTCTGGCGGCAGATTTTTCTAGAAGAGTTTATTATAATATTTTTACAAATGTCAAAAGTTTTACAATTTTTAGCTACCTACGATTTGTATTGAAACGTGTGTGCTAATCCGGGATTATTAAGTTGGATTAATAACAAATAATTAAAATAATAAAAAAATTAATATCTCGATATTTACACAGTAACTACGTTTGCCTTAGCTTCGATGTACCGCTGCTTACTTCTCATTCGCTTTGAGTTCTTCTCTAACTAACTGCTTGGTCAATATCTTTGCTACTTATAGAACCATACGTTCTTCTGGAATGTATCCGGAAGTTTCGTGACCTTTCTCTATTTGTGCGAAGCGATGACACAATTTGATCTTATGTGCGGGTCTAGTAATGGTTTTATGGAATTTCACGCTATGTAACTCTCGGTGCGACATCATTTTGGTATTTTCTCAAACTATTTACTAGAAACTCTTTTTTATTATTATTTTAAAATGTTTATAACAGTATCTTTGTCTGCTGCCTTTTTTTTCTTTGAGTATCTCACTACTAGTACGTTAGTAATACAGCATACTAAAAAAAAATGATATTTAAAGCAAAAACGTGCTATAGAAGTTGAAAAAGAATTCACATAAAAGAACAAGTGAAAAATTATCTGAATCTTTGATGAAAAATTACTTTTTTTTGAAAAACAAAAAGAAAAAATGTAATATTTACCTTGAAACACACTAGCTTAGCTAATTTGCATTTTATTGCATTAAACTAGCATTTTATGTGAAAAGTTTTGTTTGTTTGCTTTATACGCATCTCGCACCCTAACAAAAAAATTAAAATAACAATAAATATTTGGTAAAAATAAAATTTTGGAAGAAATGTCATTAACCTCATAATCTAGTTATCTAAAAAATGTATTCTCGTTTTCACAAAATAATAGCTTCTGTTTTCTACACTTCTTATCTCAAATATTTCCCCCAACAGATTATTTTTCTATTTGCATTTTTCGCGCGTACACTGTATGTGACGTTGCCACGGATTCCGATGAGTGCTGAGATTTACATAATTTACCATAAAAAAATCTAAATTAACTAGATACATTAAACCTTAAAATAATATCTTTCAAAATTTACAATTCGATCAAAACTTTTATTTTAAGCAAAATTTGCCGTCGCTTCGTGATGGATCAGAGAAATTTGCTTCTGACAGGTTGCCAAAAATGTTACACAGATACGATTGCGTCATACATCACCCTCTAAAAAATTTAATAGCAAATTTAATATTTTTTATTTAAGCGCTAATCTCGGATTGGGATCACACCGGACTAATTTTATTAAAAATCAATACAACTCGGCGCTTTTTCAGCTATTAAAAATTTTATTTAATTTATTTTTCACATAAATTTGCATTTTAGAAAAGAAAAAAAAACGGAAAATTTTGATATTTCCGGTTTATCAGGAAATAGCATTCGTTTCCGGTCGCGTCCACTGACTTGTCATAAAATATTTCGTTTAAACTTCAAATTAGACAATACGTTTGAAATAATGTGAAACTTTAAAGATTATCTGAAACACGCACTCTTTCAATCGATTTGCTCCAATAAAAACCCTGTTTGTTTACGAAAAAGAATGATTTATATCATGGCAATAAAACTTTTCAAATTAAATGAATCGTTTTGTAAATAATTGAAATTTGGAAATTGGAAAAATCGCCAAGTTATCTAACCCTTTCCGTTTACTAAACGATACATGAAAAAATCGGCTTATCATCGTCGAACTCAATTAATAACTCGGCTCACGTCCGATCGGAGAGAAATTTTTCAATCTCAATAAATTTTAATTGAAACGCCATCAAATATGATTTTACCACCAACTGAAATATTCAAATTTCGATGTGTATGTGAAATTGGGATAATTTCACAAATACCAAGTGTTTGAAAAATGACGGATTTAGTTTAATCGGCTGGTATTTCGGGTAATGTCACTAGAAAATTATTATTTTCGAGTGGGACGTGTTTCAATAATTTTATTTCGACTTTCAATCAATTTAAATTTAAATAATTCGATTTTATTGCTTAATATTTGTATAAAGAAATTTGATAAGGGCGATTTAGAGTGTCAGAGAAAAGATATGCGGCAGATAAAAATTCTGGTGCTAAATACTTTTCTGTTAGTATTATTAATTATATATTATTGTATATAATTATAATAAAAATCAATATCGAAGCCACAAATTTAATTAAAATTTTTATATTACACTGGCAGAATGCTTTTGGAATCTAAAGACTGAAGATGGAACTTTAGATTTCGGAAGCGCTCTGCCAGTGTAATATTAGAATTTTAATTAAACTTGTGGGTTTGACTTTGATTTTTATTATAATTATTTAAAAAATATATTCCACTTCGAGAAAGGATGTTTTTTTAAATAAATTATTGTGTTTCAACAAATTAACTGATTTACTAAGATAGTTGAAGCAAATTTTAGCTATTTTGTTTCACATTTTTAATGAAATTTTGTTAGTAACTAAACTACGCACAAATGAATAGGGATATTGCTAGAATTTCTACATTTACTTCTAAATAAGACGAGATTTTATTTAAAGTAACAAAATGGCATCAAACATTACAAATTAGAATACATTTTGTAATAAAAAACTAATAAAGATGCTCAAAAAAAATCGTTGTTGCTTGTTTATGCAATTTTGATGTTGTTGATTTAAAGTCACTTTTAACATTGAGTATACTGTCCACGGTTATTAACAGCTTGCGGACATGTATCTGACATTCTGTTAATAATGTTATTAGAAATCTCAAGAGGGATTGCGATCCAAAGGGGCAGTAATGCTTCTTGTAGTTTATGGAGGTTTGAGGGCTGTGGATAGTGATTGGAAAGTCTCCTTTGCAATGCATTTTACATATGCTCAATTAGGTTAAGGTCTGGTAACATTGGTGGCAAAGACAAATGTGAAATTTGATGGTTTTCCAAAAATTTATGCACTATTGGAGCTTTATGTGGACGTGCGTTGTCTTCAAGAAAGCGAAATTTTTCACCAATAAAGTTCCTTGTGAGTAAAACTTATTCCTATACAATTTCCTGAACATAACACACCCCTGTGAGGTTCCCATCAATGATGTGTAGGTTTGTACGGCTTCCAGAATAAATGTTAGCTCTGACCATAACACCACCGCCTCCAAACTGATAGACAGACTGCACAAATTGCGGCATGGTGCGCATTTCCCGTTCTTTGTACACTATTTGTCGTCGGCTGTAGCTGTGTAGACAAAAACGAGATTTGTCAGTGAACATCACAGCTTACCAGTTTATGTGCTTGGTCAGCTGCTCACTACACCATTCTCTTCGTAACCGCCAGTGACGTTCTGTTGCGGCTGGTCTTCTTAAAGGAATATACGATAACAGTCCAACTTTCCGTAAACGGTTCCGAATTGTTTAAAGTGCAATAGGCCGCTTAGGAATATTTTGCAATAGATTTCGATTCTGACGCGCTGTCAAAAATCGGTTGCGTCTGGCTTATATGACTATGTTACGATCTTCTCTAGGGTTTGTAACACGTTAGTATCCGCTACCAGGGCGCCTAGCAGTAGATTCTGTTTTCCGAAAACGTGAGAGGGTGTGAGAAACCACCCCTTTGGGATATACCGATAGTTTTGTCAATGTCAACTTGTCGGTAACCCTCAGTATACATACGCACAATAATTTTGCAAAGGTTGGGTGGAAGATGAAGCCGTTCCATAATTTAACCGTAAACTGATACGAATAAGTGGACACAACAAAGGAAAACAAATTTTTTTAAGAAAAACTAATATCTTCATTGGAGCCTTTTCGTTCAGACCCTAACCTTACCAAAAACAAACCGATTTATTTGGTTTTCAGTTTTTAGATAAGCTAAATGAAGGTTAATTAATCACATAGTTTTGAAGAAATTTGGTTACATTATTAAATATTATGATTTTTTAGAATATCCCTATTTCATTTGTGCGTAGTTTATATAGGAAGATTTTGATAAAAATAATCGGTTTTTTTTTGACAAAATTGACAAATTTAATTGATTGATGGTTACATCAGGTAATTTAGTTTGACATTTAGCTTTTTGTAACTTTTTTAATTGTAAGGAACACAACAAATTACATCATATTTTCACATTAGAATAACAATTTGTTGGATAAGGTCTTTAATTTATTCTTGCGGGAATATTAGTCAAAACGGTGACTGGCAATTTTTTTTTAAACGACACCTTGTATATTATTTTGCACGATAACTGATTTATTTTTAATTCTTAATACGTATAACATCCAATACCCTTTTGGGTACCTACGTAATTCAAATAATATGTATTTTTAATTGGGGGATTTAATAAAACATTAATTTTGGAGATTAATGATAAATTTGGTAATTTATTTTTGAAGTTTCAAAAATAAAACTTGGTTATTTGAGAAATAATTACAGTTGTTTTTGAACTGTCAAAAGTAAATATTACGATTTGTAAATTTGTTGAAATTTTGTTAAAAATGGCTTGTTATTTAAACCAAGGGAAGTTAGATATTTGACTTGATTTTAATTTACAGAAAAGAATGTACCACTAACGTTATACAGGAAGATTATTATGCGTTTTTTTGATTTAGAACATTGTTTAAAGTCTATACAGTGTGTCTTAAAATTCGCGGACCAATGAGATGGTATGCATTTTCTTAGGGTTAGGAGAGCTCCAGAAAAGTTTAAAAAATTTTTGTTTTAGCGATTCAAGATTTCAAATATACAACAAAATTTTTTTTTTTTTGTTGATATTCTTTTCTACCAATTTATTATGAAAGTAAAGTAGTCAAAAAATCCAAAGATATTTAATAATTACTAACTGTTTTGCCCCAATTGTTTGTTAAGTTTTTTATTTTTTATTTTTTTTATGAATCATCGTTTCGTTGGACCGTTTTGGGGGGCATAAACATAAATTCTATTTTTTATTTCTTTTGATTTTATCGCGTTAAAAATGGGTGGTTTTGGGGGGGAGATTAAGGAAGAAAAGTTGAGTTAGTTCGATTCGAAACGTGCACGAGACAAGACAAAACCCAACACAAGAGAATGTGAGAAAAAGACGGTTGAACGCGAGTGTACCGCTGTATGGGCACAAGAAGGTAAGCCACCCATTTGTCGTACATTTTTTTTTTCTTAGTGTTGCAATTCTTATTTTTTTTATCGCGACTGACCCCCAAACATTGGTCCTTCGAGCCGGATAAATGGCATTTTTTTTCGTTTCGTCAGTTGTGATAAAATATTCGTTTTGGATTTAACTAATATTTATCTAATAATTTCGTTACAATTAAAGAGCATTGACACGGCTAACCTTCACTGCTTTTTCGCTCGCTATCTCGTTCGCTTATCGCTTATCGCTTTTTTGCTGTTTGGCTATCGCGTTTTGAATTGAAGCAGTTTCGTCGAGTTTTTGGACCGTATTTACTTTTCGAATTTAAAATGTCTCAAGCTAAAATTAAAAGATTAACTGCCCTCCGTCAAATTGTAATTAATCAACTTGGGGAGTTGAAGGGCATAGCGGATAGGGCTTCAAGAAAAGAAGCGTTATATGAAACGTTATATCCTGAACTCAAAGCCAGGTACAATTCCATCGGTAAAATTCACTCGGATTTTTATGACCGACATAATGAATTGGTAGAAGAGTTGGTCACTCATAATGACGATATAGAACCCCAGGAAATTATTCGAAAACAATTCGATCACGATTATTTTCACATTCAGGTTAAATATGATGATATATTTAAAGAGTCGCCGGTTCTGCAGCCCACGGTTTCGACAGCTAGTAATACGCTCGTGAAAGATCATGTAAAATTACCCCGGATGGAATTGTTCAAATTTAGTGGTGATATTAAATCGTGGAAAACATTTATAGACATGTATAATTCAACCGTTCATAACCATGCCTCGCTCACTAATATCGAAAAATTCGGTTATTTAATATCAACACTTAGCCAAGAACCGCTGTCTATTGTTACTAGAATTCCCATGACGGATCAGAATTATGCGAACGCGTATGACTCTCTCGTAAAAAGATATGATAACAAGCGTCTGTTGGCCACATCGTACTGGCAACAAATTGAAAGCGCGCCGACTTTACCTGACAACTATACTTCGGTTCAATTACGGACTTTACTAAATACTTTTGAAGAGAACTTAGAAGCTCTTAAAACGCTGCAATTACCGGTTGATTCTTGGGACTTTATTTTGTGCAACATGTTATTAAAACGCCTCTGTTCCTCTCTTGTTACAAATTTTGAATTAGCTCAAAAATCACCGACTGAAATTCCGACGCTTAGATCACTGTTAGATTTTTTGATTTTGACATGTCAAGCTACAGACAACGCTTCTCAAAGTTGTACACAGACGTCTGATTCAAAGTTGTCCTCCAGGCCACGATCTAGATCCTCATTTTTTGTAAAATCGGATGCATCAACATGCCCGCAATGTCCAAACGCGCATCACGCAATTTATAAGTGTCCTCTTTTTCTCGAAAAATCGCCTCAAATGCGTTTTGACTTAGTTAAACTAAATAAATGGTGTATAAATTGTCTTGGTTCCAAACACAATGTGCGCAATTGCAATTCGTCTTCTGTTTGCCGAGAGTGTGGGCAAAAACATCATTCGTTGTTGCATTTTCCGCGAGTTCAAAGGCCTACTCAGAATTCTTCTGTTAACCAACATAATCCACCCGCTCACAATCAGCTCGCTTCTCCCCCTAACAGCAAAGATGCTCAAACAATTAGTACATTCGCAAATTCGATTCCCAACAATGACACTTTGGTTCTCTTATCTACAGCCATTATTGAAATTCTCGATAACGTTGGATATCCACAACGGATTCGCGTTCTACTAGACAGCGCAAGTCAGTCTAGTTTCATTGTCGAAAGTTGCGCGGAGAAACTTGGTTTGTCAAAAAGACAATTGGCATTTGCCATCAATGGCTTAGGTCAAATGAATACTCGCACTTCAACAACTGTTTCTTGCACGATCCGCCCAATTACTAAATCGTTTCCAAATTTTAAAGTTGAAGCAATTGTTGTTCCCGAAATTTGTAATTACATGCCGGCTACTACCCTATCAACTATCTCCTGGCCGCATACGGTTAATTTAAAATTAGCAGATGACAAATTTTATATTCCACGTGAGATAGATATGTTATTGGGCGCTGATATTTTCCCGTTGATTCTAGAATCGGGCTGTATTCACGGTCAATATAATGAACCCTCTGCGATAAATACAAAATTTGGCTGGATCTTGATGGGTAAAATAGATGCTAATAACAGCGCCAGGACCCATAAAAATATTACAACCTTTTGTTTGACGAATCAAGAAATATCGCTGGAAGAGAATATTAAGAAATTTTGGGAAATGGAAGAGCCTCCTGGTAACTCTCTCAGAACTTCAGATGATGAACTCGCTGATGAAATATTCGAATCGTCTTATTATCGAGACCCTTATGGTCGTTTTGTAGTTCCGTTGATTTTCAAAAATGAAGTTCATAATTTTCCCGGTTCATATTCGATCGCATTACGTAGATTTCTCGCTTTAGAACGTCGACTAGATCAAAATAAAGACCTTCGAAATGAATATGTGGCCTTTATGCGCGACTATGTTGATTCGGGTCATATGCAAGTTGTACTTGATTCGCGAATATCTGAGGGTTATTACATTCCCCATCATTCCATATCGAAAAAGGAGAGTCCTACAACTAAGTTTCGTGTTGTATTCGATGCAAGTAGTAAAGCGACAAATGGACGCTCTCTAAATAGCACTTTATTGGCAGGTCCCAAATTGCAACAAGATATATTTCAGATTCTTACTCAATTTCGTTGCCATTTGTATGTTATTACCGCTGACATTAAACAAATGTTTAGACAGATCTTAATTTTGCCGGAACATCGTCGGTTCCAAAAAATTTTATGGCGTTTCTCACCAGATGATCAAATTGATGAATACCAGCTAAACACCGTCACATATGGTGTTGCGTGCTCGCCTTATTTGGCTCTTCATGTTATAGAGAAACTTGCTCAGATTGAAGCTCATACATTTCCACTTGCCTCACAAATCTTATGTCACAACATCTATGTCGATGACATAATTGCAGGATGTTCTACAGTCTCTGAGGGTCATCAGATTTGTGAAGAGCTCATTGCCTTACTTAAAAAAGGAGGTTTTCAATTAAGGAAATGGGCCAGCAATTCTCCCGAATTGCTGAAAAATATCCCCTTTGAATTTTGTCTCACACATGTTTTAAATTTTGACCGAGAAGCGAATTCATTTGTAAAAATTCTTGGACTCAGATGGGATCCTCACACTGATTGTTTCACTTACCAAATTACTCCTATTGAGAGACCGTGTACCAAACGCTCGTTGTTGTCAGATCTGGCTCGCATTTTCGATCCAGTAGGATTTCTCACGCCACTGACTTTTTTCGCCAAAAGGATGATTCAATATTTGTGGACTCTCGGGCTAGATTGGGATAATACTCCTCCCGCTGAGGTAGTCACTCGCTGGGTGGAATTTAGTTCAGAGCTTCCGCGCTTAACAGAATTGTCGATTCCACGCACTTTAGTTGCCCAAGAATTCAAATCATGTACTTTGCACGGGTTTTGCGACGCGAGTGAGTCGGGATACGCCGCCGTTATTTATCTAAGAACTACCTATCTGCACCAACAAACTGAAGTTAGATTAATTTGCGCAAAGTCTAAGGTTGCTCCTTTAAAAAAACTCACTATACCGCGTCTCGAGTTATGCGCCGCTTGGTTGTTGGCAAAGTTAATGAAGGCAGTAGTTGACGCATTAAAGGTTTCGATAACCATAGACCGTATCTATGGGTGGTCAGATTCGACAGTAGTGCTAACCTGGATTCATTCGTCCCCACATCGCTGGAAAACATTCGTAGGTAATCGAGTAGGTTATATACATGATATTATTCCGAGTTCTTCTTGGTATCACATTTCTTCTCGGGAAAATCCTGCGGATTGTGCTAGTCGTGGACTCACCCCATCACAGCTTGTGTCACACTTGTTATGGTGGGCGGGACCCCCTTGGCTTCTGCATCCCACTTTAACCATTGAAACCTCTTCATCGCATTTTCGCCTAGACATGAATCCTGAAGCTCAAGCTGAAGAAAGAAAATTTGTTTTCGTTTCTGAATCCCAGAGTGATGTTGTAGAAACACTCTTAAATAAATTTTCTTCACTGACCAAAATTAAGGGAATAATCGCGAGATGTCTCCGTTTTGCTTCTAACTGTCGTGGCAAATCTCGTGACACAGACCCCTTAACTTCGATGGATCTTCAAAAGGCACTTCATGTTTTAGTGAAACACGTCCAATCACAGGTTTTCGCACAGGACATTGAGAAATTGCCATCCAAGTTACCTTCTAAACACTTGCGTAAACTATCCCTCTTTGTAGACGGAAATGGGCTTCTCAGAGTTGGTGGCCGTCTGAAATACTCTTCGTTACCGTACGACTCAAAACATCAACTTCTTTTACCTTCTAAGCATCGGTTAACCGAGCTGGTAATTCTGGATATGCATCGCCAGTATCTTCACCCCGGTTCTCAGACTTTACATCATCTTCTAAGACAAGAATTCTGGATATTAGGTGCCAAAAAAAGAATTTCGCAAGTTGTTTCACGCTGTTACCAATGTTGGCGTATGAAACCACAACCCATTCAACCGATAATGGGGGACCTCCCGGCATTAAGAATTTCACAGATTAAGTCATTTTCCTGTGTTGGAGTTGATTATGGAGGCCCTTTTTCTATCACCTTTAGTAAAAAACGCGGTTGTAAGTCTCAGAAGGCTTACATTTGCCTTTTTGTTTGTTTTGCCACTAAGGCTTTGCATATCGAACTAGCATCCGACCTATCCAGTGAATCATTTTTGTGCGCATTGCGTCGTTTTATATCGCGTCGTGGTCGGTGTTCTTATATTTACTCTGATTGTGGAACAAACTTCGTAGGTGCATCGAAAGAGCTCAACCGAATTATGCAGAACGCAGCAGAAACAGAACTATTGAAATGGCATTTTAATCCGCCTTCTTCCCCCCACTTTGGAGGCCTGTGGGAAGCCGGTATCAAAACGGTAAAAGGGCATTTGGAACGAGTCATAGGTGATCAAATCTTAACGTACGAGGAACTTTATACCGTTCTAACCCAAATTGAGGCTGTGGTAAATTCGCGCCCCTTGAGCCCTCTTAGTTCAGATCCCAATGATTTGTCCGTGCTAACACCAGGACATTTTTTAACGCTAGAGTCCGTATCCGCCTTACCCGACAATGACCTTAGTCACTTGAAAATGAATCATCTTACTCGATGGCAATTGCTTCAACGGTTACATCAAGACTTCTGGTCTAGATGGCATAAGGAATACCTCCATACACTCCAACAGCGTGGTAAATGGACTTCTCCAGGTACTTCTCTTGCACCTGGAGAAATGGTCGTGATAAAAAACGAGCAGTTGCCTCCTACTCACTGGAAGTTAGCGCGCATTATTGAGACCCACCCTGGTGGAGATGGAATTACTCGGGTTGTAACTTTGCGTACGAATCAGGGTGTTATTAAGCGCCCAGCGGTAAAGGTATGTCCTTTGCCAATGCTCCCAATTACGAATTAGTAAAACTATCGTTTTAGGTGGGCGGTATGTTTTGCCCCAATTGTTTGTTAAGTTTTTTATTTTTTATTTTTTTTATGAATCATCGTTTCGTTGGACCGTTTTGGGGGGCATAAACATAAATTCTATTTTTTATTTCTTTTGATTTTATCGCGTTAAAAATGGGTGGTTTTGGGGGGGAGATTAAGGAAGAAAAGTTGAGTTAGTTCGATTCGAAACGTGCACGAGACAAGACAAAACCCAACACAAGAGAATGTGAGAAAAAGACGGTTGAACGCGAGTGTACCGCTGTATGGGCACAAGAAGGTAAGCCACCCATTTGTCGTACATTTTTTTTTTCTTAGTGTTGCAATTCTTATTTTTTTTATCGCGACTGACCCCCAAACACTAACAAAAGGAGCTGCATGACTTGGTGTTATTTTGAGACTTAATAACACTAATTTTGTTTGGGTTGCACCTAAATAGTTTTTACTTTTACTACCAAGTTTCTGTGTTTTGTTTATAGAGTAGTCTCTTAAGTAAACCCAACTCACTGCATAAAACAAAATTAGTAAAGAGTGTTAACAATAATTGGTGTTTTTGAAGGATGGATGGATGACAATCTGAGAATAGTTTGCGATAAAGAAATATTAAAATTTGTTTTTACAGCTAGGTTAATCAAGAAACATTTTTAAATAGTTTGGATATCTTGTTTTTTATTACTCTTGGTTATTTTTTATCTTATTTTTTTATTTTATTTTAGATAACTTACTGACTTAAGTTGTTTTTCTTTTAATGTTTTTGACTTGTTTTTGTTTTACCACAGCTATCTTAAGGTTAAGACTTTTTAAGCAGTGGCAGTATGTTTTTCTTGAGAAATTTTATTTTTTATTATTTGTTTACTTTTAGAATTATTATTTATGATCTCAATTTTTTTATATTTTTTTATGTAATAACTTGAAGTTTTTTATTTTTATTTTTTTTATTATTATTAATTAGAAGTGATTACCTTCAGTTTCTGCTTTTTTAGCTTTTGGATATTTAACTTATTCTATTTATTCAAGAAAATACTGTCAGTATTATTAATTTCTTCTTTGTATTTACTGATACTGTTCTATATTTATGAAATTTTTATGTTTGAATTTAGTAGTGCAATAATTTATTAGGCTATTTTTGTTTTCTTATTTTATGTTTTTTAAAAGTTGTTTTGATCAGGCACAGTATAAAAATGCAGAAGTTTTTGTAATCGAAACTGGCTGCAAAAGTTTTACAAATTTAAATTTAGAAAAATTGGCAACTCTTATTTTATATCATGTTTATTAACATTTTTTTTTCCGCTTTACATATTTTCTTAGAGCGTATCTTTTAATCTGTTTGCGGCAATATTTAATTACCGCTACAAAGTACAATTCTGATTTTATTTTGTATTTCGTACTTTTTTCTTTTTGTTTTTGTTGATTATTCGATCTAGATACTATTTCCCAGGTTTCATGACTTTATTTAAATTTTTTTTTGGTGTTTTTATTTTTAAATTAATCTTTGTTTGACTCGTTCTATTCTGAGCATTTTGTTTATTTAACTTTGTTAGCTTTAATTTTTATATTGGTAACTTTTTATGGTGTTTTTTGTTTACAAGTCGTTTTGTTTTTTGTTTTTTTTTCAAATCTACTTGTTAACTATAAAAAATTTCTGGTTGTTTATTTTTATTGTTCTTTTTTTTTGATTTCTTTGTTATAAGCTTCTAAATTTTGTTTTCTATTTTTTTTATCTTATTGTTTTAATTTTAATAATAATAAAGATTGAGTTCTAGTCAATATACTCGAATCAATCAATTTTACATTTTTTATCTCTCTTTGTAATTAGATTATTTCTCTTTTCCTTATTTTTTAACTTTTAATTTTCTCGTGACATTATTACGCAGAGAAGATTTTGGCACCAAACGCGTCTATAATCGTCGTGATTTACAGCACTGAAAGCTTCTATTGTGTCTTTATGAAACATTAACTAACCCTTGTGTACTTAAAACAGATTTTATTTGGTAGCGTTGATCGGATGAACGTCGGCAGTTTGTGGGGGTGGAAAATCTTTATGAAAATTTGTTAAAGAAAATGTCTTGAAGCGAATTGAAATATAATTTTCCTCAGGTTGAGTAATAGGGAAATTGCTTACCAGAAAAAAAAATGATACGGCAGTATCAATGGTTCAGTTTAACCTTTACGGCTCTTCTCTATTCTCAGAAGTAATTATAAATAAACGAATAAGCAGTAAATCTGTGTCGTGACGTAAAGGGATCAAGGGAGGAAATAACACTGGTTTGTGAAGGATAAGGGCGACTAAATTTAATAAAAGGAGAAGATTCTGTTTTATGATTGATTTCGATCGATAAGGTTATTGTTTCAGAAGGTAAATTAAGGGTTTTAAATATTTATGAATTAATGAAAATGTTTAAAAACTTTAGTTGTATTGATTATTGTTTGAGATTTATAAATTATCTAATAGTTATTTAACAAACAAGAATGTTAATGAAGGCCATTAATTATAGAGATTGTTTAAAAAAAAAGAACGAGCGGTAGCGAGTGTTTTTAATTGTCGAGGTTATTAGTCGTTTATTAACAAACGAATGACTAATTTTGAAGAAATTATGCATTAATGTAAAATTATACGTTAATTTAAATATTAATGAATGATTAACAAAAAAATTATTTTTAGAAATTATGTTGATTGTAATTGAATATTTGCAAATTTACAATAACTGCTTTTCATTAAATTAATTTTGTTTACATTGAGTGACTTAATAAGTGAAACTATTGTTAGTTTTCGTCAAAACTTTCATCAATAAAGTTGTAGATATTCCTGCAGGGTACGACCTTCTCTTTCCCACGAGATCTCTACGCCAACCATTAACCTTAAGACCTTCTGAGAGCTCGCCCTACAGCGAACGTGTGGGATTTTTCTCTTTTTGGGGAAAACTCATTTTTATGGTAAATTATCTCACGAAATAAGTATAACAGAGATGTTTATGTTCACACCTCATTTTTCAAATTTTTGAACTTTTTTTTTATTTGTTTCTCCAACGAAAAAAGAAATTACTCAAATTAACCATTTTTTTAATAACTTAAAATTGCTAGAGTAATTGATTGAGCGCTGCGCGTTTTGAAAATTATGCAAGTTTGGTCTGTTTTATAATTCTGTCGAAAAAAAGTTCTTTATTAATACTTGACAAATCTAGTAAATTAGTTTTTAATTTTTTAGTCTTTAATTGCAGACAAGCCGCATACGTTGTTTTAGGTTCTCTTGTTTAAAGTCTTCAAAATTAATTACTTAATTAATGTAATTTACATTTAAAATTTTTTGAATTGAAATTTAAATTTATATCTGCATATAAACATGGTTTACTGTGGTAACTATGAAATGTTGATCATTATTGTATGAATTTTTTTCTGCCAATTCGATCGAATCTAAATTGTTTTTCGACCACAATATATTCAATATATTATCATTGTCATAAGGGGGGGGCGTAGATAATGAGCGAGCAATTAGTAAGAACTAGACAAGCGTTTGAAAAGTGAGCGGTTTATGAAAGTGACAGCGATCGTAGTTATTACTGTCTGAATATCGAGTTGTTCATCTACCAATTTATTGTTGTGTTAGTGTGTATACAGGCATATTATACAGGCATATTTACGAATGTTGACGAAAGATTTATGCAACCGATCTTAGATAGATTTTGACAGAATTTAATTTAAAATATATTTTTACGATATACAGACTGTTTCATGAGTAATAATGAGCCTGCGAACCATTTTGGTGGTTGTGAAGAGAGCTAGTTTGCTTCAACCACTCAAAAGGTGTCACTCTTATCCACCTTCTAACCTTAAATAGACGCCGGCAGTTTTTCTTTTTTTCTGTTGTTCGAATACTAATGGCTACTTTTTCTAATACTCTTTGTTTTTTCACATTTTTTATACACTTTTTGGGGTTTGTTTGCTTGTAATAACTTAAATTTTGAGTTATATTACGGAACTTACAATTATACTAATGAGACCGTCAAAAAATACGTTCTATACTGCTCTATAGATTGTTTACATTAAAATTACTGTTAGCACTTTCTTAATGAGTAATTATTGAATTCTTTGGCTATTCTAACTTAATATTTATTAATTTAGGACTAATAAAAGTGTTATGAAACCAAAAATGTTTTTTATCCTAGTTTATAGTTTTACGTAATCTTAACAAAAGTTAATAACAATTTTTGTTTGTTTTGAAATTATAATTTTATTACTTATGTCTCGTGTACCTAGTTTAGTTATAAATATGTATTTTAATTATTTTAGGTTTAGTTGTTTTGGGTCGAACGTGATTCTAATTAACGAAATCTGATTCTGTTTGTAAATGAATAGTTTTAATTTGTGGAAAGCACTAATGAATCTAGTTGCTCGATGCTTGTTTGTTTGCTTTTAGTTGTGTATTAATATTCATTACACAGCTCGGACTGTTATAAGTATAATCCGTTAAAGATAGTTGTTGCGTTGGTATAGTCTTATAGATGACTAGACAAGATGACTTAGACAAGACACGTGACTGAAATATATGGTCTGTTCAATAACACTCGACTTTGACCTCTGAAACTGTGCAGAATATTAAAGCTGCGACAGCATCTTGGGATTCAAAAGCTCTAAGGTTCCTAGTTCTGGCCACATATTTATAAGGAGTGGAGACTTTTAACGAGGACATTTCAGATTCAATTGGGAGAGAAAAAAAACTTTAATATAGAGTGTTGTATAAATTACCATCATGAAATCCTTGTAATATTTCTAGCTTTGTGTCTCGACATTGAAAGAGAAAACAGGTGAACAAATTGGTCTAAGTAATTTCGTTAATTAATTAGACAGAAAGTCGATGTCGTGCCTATCTCTTATCCTCAAACATTTTAATTAAGATTTTTGGTGTTAAAAGTAGTGTCCATCTGGTAAGTCTCTTAGGGATTGTTTCGGAAGTTGTTCGTTGTTCATCATCAAATGGATGGTTTCATGTCAACACGGCAATTGTTCGAAAATGCAACTTCCTTAATTTTGTGAGGAGAACGAGTATCCGAGTGTGCAGAATTTCGACAGCGAGACGGTCATTAGTCATGCCGCACAGTTTCAAAGTTGTCTCTGAGCAATTCGGGGATAATAAACGGTTATGTTCTTGTTCTAGTTTGGGCATACTAATATAATGTCTATAAATAAAAGCGAACAGCAATAATAACAAAACGATCCATTTTGAAGAACGAAAATTTAATAGAGACTAAAAAACAACGAATTACGAAAGTTTACGAGTTTGTAAAATGCTCACGTCGGGATGTATTGCAGACCGCAAATTTTATTATTTTAGAGAAAAGCACAGATTTAGTTGCTTTTAACAAATATTAAATTTAATATAAGATAAATGACTAGTAACGTGGGTCGTAAACAAAAAACTATTTCTAAATTAGTGTCTAAAAAGCATGTTGAACATCATCTCTGGCATCTTAATTTTTATGAAAAATTTAAAAGAATGCGGTTATTTAGTAACGTATCACAAAATAGAAGAGAAGAAACTCAACATTGATGGTTTCCTAAATTAAAATTGTAGGACAGGTTTTTACAATCACTTGTTGTTATAATAACAATATAGAGTTTTAAGATTTCTTTGTTTAAAAGTGTAGCATTAAAGAATGTTTTTGACTGTGTTAACTTGTTTCTTTATTAATTTATTAAATTAATTAATTTATTATTAATTATTAAACGAAGTGATCAATCTATCAAACCGCATTTAACAGTGTATTTTTTTCTATAATACTTGTTAATTTAAAAATTTTACGATTTTTGTTGGTAATATTTCGGGTCTCTAAATAATTTATCTTGTTGCTTGGTTTTTGGTGACTAAATTGTTGAAGTTAAGTAATCGATTTTATAACACTCAACGCTCTGAGGATCCGATTCTTTAAGATTTATTATAAATGGGGGAATATTTTGAAATGAGAAGTTGCCCATATGAATGCGCCAGTCTTCTTCAATTAACGTCTCGACATGGTTAACACAATTAGTTCAAATTTTTGACCTACAGTTTGATAAAGCAGTTTGACACACATTACTAACACGGTTTTTGTCTAGGAAATAAACGGTTGAATTGTTAATACATTTATTATAATCGATCTTGCAATGAGCCCAAATTATTTCAATCGCATTATGTTGGAATGATATAGAGCAAGTCGCAATACTTCAATATTGTTTTGAAGCAGCAAATTATCTACGATCTATTTTTTTATAACGTTTTGCAAAAGTGGCTCAATTTTTTGCCAAAGTGAAGCTTTTGTTTCATTTTCGCAAAATTCAACATTTTGTTTCGTTAAATAGTGCCGCAATTCAATTTTTTGTGATGACCGTGTGATTTTTTTAGAGAGGAATGGTAAGGGGCGTTATCTATAATAACGACGGTTTTGCTTAGTAAATTTTTGACTGCCGGAACTAAATTATATTTCATTCAATTTTGAAAGATGTTATAGTTCATAGTTTTGTGATAACCTTTATCACTGATCTTACTATTAAAAAGCAAATTAAAATTTTTTAAAAAGTTACCTATAACCAGCGTGAAGGAGGTAAAATGATTTTCTTCATTTTTTACTTTTACATTTTTCATTCTTTTGTCATCTTTCTTTACCCACCTACGAATATCAGAACCATTTTTGTAGATTTAAGTTTTATCCAAAAATATAAAATTAATTTTTTTTCCGAAATATTTTAAGTGAAGGTAGCGTTTTAAAAATTTAATTTTTGCTGTTTATTACATGATTTCTTTTTTTTTTAATTTTTAGATTGTTAACTTTTTGTAAGTAAAACCTATGTTTCGAGTTATTGCATATAATAAACTCCGCGAACCACTAAATTCAAGTTTTGTTTTTGCCAAATACAATTTATTTATTCCAAGATGTTTTCCCGGTTTTAAATTTTGAAAAATTTGGGCCTCGATTTTTTCTGTTAAATAAAAATTATTAAACCACTTTCCTCTCTTTTTCCTACCAGTCTGAGTGTCTTAGTAAATAACAGTTTTCAAAGCCTGAGGTATTATTTAAAAATTAATGATTTTTTTTTGAAATACCACATCAAGTGTTCTGCAAAGCCGATTCAGCAGTTCTTGTTTTGAGATATCTGGTTTTATGTCAATAAATTCTTGTTTACACCTCAGTACCGCTTGTTTTAATTCCGCATTTAACAAATTAGGCGTTTTTCTTGGATTTATGATTAATATAAAAAAAATTTATTTACAAATTGTCAATACATTTGAGATTGATCAATTTGACATTTTATGCAAGGAATCGAGGTGTATGCGTTAATCTGTTAAGGTGTGTTCTACGTTTCTAAATCCATGGCACACCATAACGTCGTATACATTTAAACGCTCTGTATGAATTACAAATAGCTAAAAATAAGCCTTTATCATAACAAGTTGGCAAGACGTTTCAAAATTAGAAACTTAGTCAAGCATATCCAAACTCTTACATGAAAACTTATAAGTTATAATACTGTAACGTTAAAAGGAGTCTTCTCTTCGCCTACATGTCAATACATTTCCTTCCAAACAAACTTGAAGGAAATAAATGTGGCAAGTTTGAGGCGCCGAAATCTCTACAAGAATTACCAATGTTAACATTCAGAAACGTATTAAAACTTTGTGATTTATTAAATTGTTCGTAATTGACAACTGTAGACTTTTTGTAAAGAATCGAAAGCAACGAGAGAGGATTACGTTAACACAATCAGTTTGGTGCATCAAAGCTTTTCTGTTTTTCCTGTATAAAGTGGCTGAGGCAATAATCGATTGGCTTAATCCCTTAGAGGTCAGTGGTTTAAAGGCGGACGCTCGTCCTATCCACTTTAGACAATTATTTTTTCCGGGTTTTTATTTGTCAAACGAATTATGAAGTCAGCACTAAATTAACATTTTCGGAATAGTTTTATTTCTTTTTTTGGGGAAAGTCGAAGGGTTAGTCGGGTAAGGAATTACTCATGCCAGGGCCAAACTAATATAAATTTCAAATTAATTAATTTGATTTTAATTATTAGATTAGTTTAAGAGACAGCAGAATTGGAATGTTGTGGCTTTGGATTCAGACATTTCAAATTTTCGGGTTAATTGCCATGAAGATGGGGATTATATTAAAGAAATTAAATATTAAAATGTAATAATTTGATTTAATTAAATTTTAAGTTTAATTGGAAACTTGCACTTTTACAAAAAAACATTATTATTATTTTAATGTAGTATAATTGTAATGTAAATAATCGAATTCTAGATGTACTGACATTTATAGGAGTAATGACGTAATGTGCTAATTTCAAGTTGAAATACTATCAGTAGTATCACAAAATTTAATACTTTTACATACTAAGAATTAATCATAATTCTTTTTGGTTTGGAAACAAAGATAGCTGTACTAGTAGTAGAAGTACTAGTGGTATTATCTTAACTTGGAATTATCAAAACAATATCTAAAATAGACAGGTTAAGATTCGGAGGGTATTTCAAATTGGTTTAAATGTTGTGTGCAATAACAGTCATAGAATGGGGGAAATTACATAATATGAAGACGAGGTGGAAATATAATTAATTATTTGCATAATAAAATTCCTAGGGAACAAAGAAGCTATAAAACACTTCCTAGCAAATCCCTCCAACACATTTCTAATCCTTTTTGTAAGTTATTTGTAATACGATTAGCCATAACTAAGTCTTCTATTGTTTCGGGAAATTAATCATTTGCTTATCATTAATTAGTCATTTATTATCTTCCATTAAATTAGATATCAGCATCTTATTAAAAAACAGTAATTAAGAAGCAATAACATCAAAGTCATAATTAATTATAGATTATCTTATGATTCTTGAATTACAATGTTTAAAAATAAAACGTTGTTCTAAGAGCTTCCTGCAAACCAAAGCTTTACTAGAATGTTAGTTTATGTAGAATCCTATGAGATTACTAAAGCACTGACCCAACCATTACAAAGTAACCTACTTCCGGAACTGTATGTTTTCCACCGGATATGAATTACCTTTAGACTTTTATACTATCGGATTACAAACGTTTAGAGAGTTGTGTGTTTAGTTTTCAACAGGTAAACTTAATTAAAAGTAGATTTTTTATTTTTTTGGTTTTTGTTATTTATTGTTTCTTATTCAAATTTAATAATACGAAGCGGAAAAATATTTTTCGCGAGATACTGCAGCGTCTGGAAAATTGTTTCAAGAAGTAAGCTAATTACATGAATAAATCGTCAACTTAAATTTGTTTAGCCTTTCCCAAGCTCGTTATCTAACCAAACTTGGCAACTTTTTGCAATACTTTAGCTAAATTTTTCGTTCTATAATTCTTCTTAAAAATTTATGTCGATTTTGATGTTATTTTTAGTCGTCGGCAAGAAGATTACATTTGATAAACAAAAATATCGTAAATATTGCAACGAGGATTTTCAGAGATCAGAACATGATTGCTTGTTTTTGAGTGGCTTTGAATATTTTCTTCTTAAATAGATTGACAAGTTAAGAACCAATTAACATGAAATTTGTAATCCGTTCCCTTTGGAATTATTGCGGTAAAGTCAGCACTTGGATCGTCCAATCACGTAAGAATGACCGAGCGTGCCGAAATCTGAGACTTAATTAAAAGTTCGACCCCAAAACCATGCTCTACACCCGAATATATGGGATAATTATGCTGAAATATAGAGGATGAAAGTGTTAATTATTGAGAGGCAAAACGCCAATGCAGCATTAGTTTTTCTGTCATGTACAGAGTGCTCTATAAGTTTGCAACAATTGATCAATACACGCTGTAATTTATAAAATAAGTTCTTCGTTAGCAAGGTAACCTAGAATATTCTAATTGTAACAAACTGTCAAAGATATTTTTTTTGTTTTTGTCGTTGGACACTTGAAACTAATCTTTAGTTTAGTTTAGTTTAATAGTTTAATGCTCAATTATGGATCACAATGTGATATAGCATATGTCAATAAAATAACAAAGAAAGAGAAAAGGGAACACCAATTAAAATAATGAAATATTTCACAGAATAAAATTAAGACAACTAATACAAGAACAGTTATGCAAAATATTCTTAAAGGGAGTAATAAGCTTTAGTTATTAGCCACTTTTTCACTGTATTTTTAAATTTGTTTAGATTTCCAATAATAGTGATTTCACGAGGGAGATGATTATAAATTTTTATCAGCATGTATTGATAATGTCTAGCCTGCGAAGAATCGTACCTAGGTTGGTATAGTTTATTGGAGTTACGTGTTACATAATTATTAACATCACCGTACCTCTGGAATTCTCCAATGTGCTTTTTTACATAGCAGACACATTTTAGTATATACATGCAGTAAATGGTAAGTATTTTATAATAAATAAAAAGAGGTTTACAGTGAGTTGTGCTTGATACATTCAATAACGTTCTTATAATCTTTTTTTGAATTATAAACAACTTGTCAACGTGGACAGAGCTTCCCCAGCAAAGCAAACCATAATTTAGGACCGAAACGGAAATCTTGAAAAATCTTGAAACGGAAGTAAAAGTAATTTTTGACGTAACTGTGTTGGAGTAGTTTGTTTTCAAATTTAATTTTTAAAAATTTATAGTAAACATTTTTTGCAATTTTAATGAAATTTATCCAGCTGAGGATAACGTGGAAAGGACAATTTAATGTGATAACATACAAAAAAAGGTCTAAAACACTAGAAAAGTGTGCTCAGGATTTTTCGATGAAGGGTACAAACAAACAGAAATTTTACAATGAGCATTATCTATTTTTTCTAATTTTAGCTTGTTATGAAAGAAGTTGGAGGAAGATTTGAAGGGAATAAAAAAATTGGAAAAGAAAAGCGAAGGACGTAGAAGATGTCTAATGTTGAATGTTGATATTTTTAGTGATGTCTAATCTAAACAAAAGAGAACTTATTTTTATTTATTTAAACGTTTCTTTATTTTTAGCAGAGAGTACAAAGGGACCAGAAATAAAAATGTCAATTTATTTTTATTTCTATATATGTAATTTATAAAATAAAATTTGTATGTTTCAAAAACAGTTTAAATAAAACTGATATATTTTGTTTAATAATTAAAACTACTTTTTTCTGTCTAAATTATTATTTTTTTAACAGGGCTTAATAGCTTTGTGGACAAGACAGATGTAGAGGTGTCATGAAGTTATAAATTAATAAGAGCGAACGCTGCACACATAATAATTAGCTGTGATACGTAATTTCTGCATTTCTTAATTATTTATATTTTAGCAAGTTATTATCAAACAATACTCTATATATTATTGACAATTTTTCAGATAATACCCACCTTGATTTTTCTATTTTTCTTGCCACAACTTACGATAAATCTCCTAATCCAAACAATTTTTATTTTATTTATGGACTTCTATTTAGTTTCTGAAATGTTTTAAGTATGATGGATTATCTCAAGTGTTGTTGTCTAGACAGATATCATAAATCTGGGACACTTTATAAGAAAAATATTTCTATTTGTTGAGTTTATTGGATCGTTTTTGTATGATATGGGTGGTAAAGCATTTGAAAGGCTTTTAACCTTCTTCAAACTTTTAACTACAAATAAAATAATTTCATAATTTTTAAAATATTGATTACTAATTACTTTTTATCGTTTCTGTTACAGGTGAGTTTCGTTTCCAGTTTCGTAATTTGGTAAGACATTTAAAGTGGAAGCACGTAGTTTGGGCGTGACTATTAGTGTCTGAATTATAGGTGATCTATAGTTTAGTTCTTTATTTTACGAGCAGAAAGTGCACTGAAATTAAGTATTGCAATAGAAGTAAAATATATTTTTCTTGACCGTTTACTACTAATAAGAGTAATCTAAAATTTTACCTTAAGTAATCTCAAAAATAAATGCAACCTGTAGAGTAGATTATTATTAAAAATTTAAATGTGATCATTTGTTTACTTTAATTATTAAAAATAAATTAGCTAACTAAAATTAAACTTGTAGACGCCTGAATGAAATAAATGAATGAATTTGATTTTTGTTATGTACGAGACAGGCTGAAAGACTACTTTTAGTATCAAAGGCAACATTTATATCATAGTTTTTTAAATATGAGAGATAGGAAGAAAAATTTTGCTAATGAAAGGGACAGAAGAATAGGAGGTTTTAGAAAACAAAAAAAAGATATGGAAGGAAAAGTATGTAATATGTTAAAGCTTTGATATTTGTTTCTGATTTTATAGAAAAGTTTATTTAAGTTTTGTAATGGAAAGTGATGGATTGATCTCTAGGAATCAGAAAGGAAATTATTTACAAATCAGTCAAATGAGAATAAAATTTTAAAGGTTTAGTCAAAACTTAAGAGTTTTTTAAAAATGTCTTTTAAGAGATTTTTGAAGAGAAATGATCATTTTTTTAATACCACTGTCAAGGAAGAAGAAGATTCGCTTAAGTGTTATTTAGTCGAGAAGTACAGAAACTCTGATTCAGAATATTGACGATTTTTAACCCTGTTTTCTAATTAAAACGTACACAAAAAATATGATTATTTAACACGTTGTATAATTACGTAATAATACATCCAAATGTATTGTTTTTACAATGACGTTTGTTTAGACAAGCGGACAGTACCTTCATAACAGCAAAAAGTGTACAGGCTTACAATAGCTGCGTTCGACTTCGCCACTCTAAGTGCACCGCTTCTTTTCTTATTTACTTCATTGAGACGATATATCACTATCTCTATCCGGTGAGTAAAATTTGATGCTTCTTGACACTGTATCGAAAACAACACACGCTTTTTGTGCACCCAGTTATTAGATGGGACAGAAAGAGCGTACATTGTTATGAAAATAGTCTTTAAATTAGTAAAACTTGAATTCAAATAGCGCGACGGATTTATCTGTCTTGAATGAGACAAATAAAGACAGAGTAGGTGCACTTGGAGTGACAAAGCCGAACTTACCTGTTGTGTTTATAAATTAGATACACTTTAAAGGAATTGAAATAAAAAATGTATTTTAATTATTTAAGGAAATGAAGAAAGCTTTTTTTAGTTCTTAGCATTTGCCACAGGTTCTGCTTTATTGCTGTATAAATTCAACAAGGCATACGGCGCAGCGGCTTGTTTGTACAGACCTAACAAACTAACTGATAGTGAGAGTGATAGAGACGGTTTTTTGAGATAGCATTAAGACAGTACGTCTTGGTAATATCATTGTAAAATGTGTTAAAACTTTTGTAAATAGTATTTTTTTTACCTACTTTGGGTTGCCACTTATTAAGAATTAGGAAGGGGCGGAGTTAGAATCACAGCGTCTCTTAGAGGACTTTTATTTAATAAATTTAACTCTACAGTAGAAATACTGATTTTTGACTCCTGTGTAAAAATTATGTTCAGAAAATTTTGAATTATCAATCTAGGCTTAAAGTCAACGTAATCTCCGGTTGCTTAATCAATATTTTTAAATTCCAGAGGGTGTAATAGAGAATTAATTTTGAAATATAAAAACTTGAGACTTTTTCTTGGATCTTCTTGGTGTGTAGAATGAAACGTAAAACACCCAATAACACCAAATAATTTACTTGGCTCGACGCACATTTTCCTACCTGAGGATGACAACTTTGTTGTTGAAATCTGCGTCTCGTCGTGCAAAGTAAATTGTTTGGTGTTATTGGGTGTTTTACGTTTTAAAAATTTGAGATGTGAATTCATATGATTAAACACGATTAATTGTTAAATTTTTTAGTGTTAAAATTTTGTTTTATATCAAAAGTTGTTTTCAGCATTGAGAATTGCTGTCAAATTTGCCGTTACGTCTTTTTCAGCAATAATTAAAAAATATGCCAGTTATAAAAATGTTTTTTGATTGACTTGCAACGACTTTTTTTGGCGATGACCTCAAACACGTATTATGTTTATGATTTCCAACACTATGGCTTCGAACATATTAGTATTTATAAAAAAGGAAGCATTTATTATTACAATAACAAATTATTGCTTATAATTTGTAATTGTATTTTTTTAACATTCACTCGCTAACGCTAATTCGTTTTTCAAACAGTTTCGTTTATTAATCGCTTTCATTAATATTTGTGTTTATTAAATAACTATAATTTTTTTTCTTTATTTATGTGTTTCCATTAAATTTTATAGCCTACATATTTTATATAATTTTTGTCACTTTTTATTTTAAGGCATTCTCATAAATCCACCGTCTTTATTTACCTATAAACCATTGCATGTTTACTCAACACTAGTCACCTGCTTTTTAAATAATTTTCTTTTGTAATGGAAATCCCTCAGACTAGTCTAAACTAACCCGTAAAAAAGAATACATTGTTCTGTCAGAAAAAGTGTTCGTGTTTCGCTACGATAATTCCCACCTCACACCAATGTACAAACACTGAAAAGTAATTCAAGCATTTTGTCGCGTGCTGTACAAGCTTGGATCTTGCTTCTTTCTTATTATCACCTGTTTCGTGGAGGGTCAAGGATTACGTTTTAGGGCGAATATTTCGCGACGTCGTCTCACAGGGGATCGTAAACTTCTCAGCTACATCATCAAGGAAACTTTTACTGATGATGGCCACTTTCAACTTGCTTTTCGCCAGAACGTAATGAACTATTCATTTGCAAAAGAGGAATTTATTTATGGATAACACATGTCTAATTAGAGTATGTTTCATCCCAAGAGATTTTTTTAATTTCATGAATTTTAATTTTGTGTTGTTTCTAAATGTAGCTGCTGCCACTATTTAGCGCAATGACGTTATTCAAAAAGGAAACTAAAACAAAAATTAACAAGAAATAGTTTTTAGTAGGACTGTCATTTAATTTACGATTATTATTTTTGTAGTTGTTAATAATATTATAGTTGTTAATGACGTCTACGTACCGAATGGTGGGCTCAACTTTATTCGTATTAATTATGAAATAATTATTCTTGTTATTAAAATATGTTCGGTGTCTTAAATGAAGTTTAAATTCTGTACAATGATTGTTAAATCTAAAGTAAGTTTGGAGCCATGTAAGGAACGATGCGATTGTGGTTTGAGGGTAAAACATGATTAAAGTGGTTTAAGGCTGTACGGACTGACAAGGGGCGGGTTAAATTGAAATTGTGTTCTCTATAACATCGGCTATGGGAATTAATACTGTTCTGCTATTACTTGAATACAAAAGAATTTTATAATTTTGTATGTAAAGAGGAATACAATGGGTTCTAATTAAATTTGTATATCTAATACACATTATATTCAATTTTGTTTCTACCATTACGACATAAAAAAATATAGTTTTAAATTAAAATTACAAAAATTAAATGCATAAAATTTTACCATATATATCTGTCGTTTGTTTATTTTAAGTTTTTTTTGTTTTCTAAAAAATCCGTTTAATACAATATTTTTTATTTAGGTATATTTACTTTCATCTTTGTGTTGTCTTATTTTATACCGAGATTTTTTATTTTGTATTGCGATAATACTACACTAAGCATATATTTGGGCTAGTCTGGGAGAGGGCTAAAAGGGCTTCAAAAAGTGCACAAATACTGACGCTCTAATATTTAAAAAAAATATGATCGTTATTATCGCTTTATCTCATTGATGTCAACATTACGAACGTTTTACCAATATATATCGTTGCTTATCGTTTTATTGGTTTGAAAGTAGAGGCTGAGAGCTTCAGAAATGTTTAATTTGTACCGTTTTGTGCCTTCGTACAGTTTTGGGACTAGATTTGTTTTATATTTTTTATGTTGCTGGACTTAATAGAATTAGTATAGTATTCTGATATTGGTACTTGTAAGTAGAATCCTAAGTACATTCTCTTAGTATTTTAAGAGCTTTTGCTGTTTCATCACGTTAAATGTAAGACGTTTAACTTTGTTGTGAGCTTTTTTGTTTTTTTTTGTTGCTTTGAGTTTTGTTTTTTACGTGTACAAATTTGTTATATTTTTTGATTATAGAATTTTATATTGGTATCTCATTACCTGTTGTATTTTAACTGTGTCCGAAGCACAAAAGGGAGCATCTCTTGACGATGTTCAGTAGTACTGCTCAAATTCAGTATGCGTTAAATCGCGACGAAATAAACGGTAATACATTTACAAATTTGAATTGTTATATAAATAGCTTTTTGCTGTCGGAAATCGGAAAGCAGAGTGTCTCACTAGAGTATCGTTAAAAATAGTTGACTTTAGTTTTGAAATTTTTGGTTGCTTGTATCTACAATAAAAGATTTGAACCAGCAATTGAGCTTCTTACACATTTTTGTTTTTGGTCTGAACATTTTATTTTTCTCGCCTGCAGAAATGTTTTCGCTGCTTATCAGTGAGGTCTTTACAGCAAGATGGTTATCTGATTTGAATTTAGACTTAATTTAATTAAGTCACTTAAATCTTTTCGAGATCCGTACAGATTTAGCTTCATATTTTTATTATAATTAGAATTGTAGTAAACCGCTTCACACCTGCGGTTTTTACTTACCAAAAACTTTTTTTAAAAATTTGAGTTTTTTAAATAGTTTTTTTCTACAAAATTGTTAAAAGTGAGCTTTCTAATTGTCATTTTTGATGTTAAAAATGTTATTTTAACACTAGTGTTAAAAGTAATTTAAAGTTTATGGTTGCTACGAAAAGTTTGGTTTATAAACATTGCGATCTGTGTGGTATTATTTTTTCATTTCTTATTTTTATTGAGTTTAAAGTTTTTTCGATTGTTTTGTAGAAAAAATAGTGTATGATATACGTGTTAAAAGTGATTTTATTTTGTTCGTGGAGTTAAAAAACTTGCTACGCTCGTTTTTTAATAATCTCTACTCCCAAAATAAAATCTTACTTTTAACACTAATATCATAAATAACTATTCTTGCTTTAAAATAAAAAACGAACTACTTTTATAAGATAGCCCTAAAAGGGGTTTTACTTTCGTAATAAAATTTGTGGTGTGCTTGCACTGTTAGAACAATGACCTTTTAAAAAAATTCTCTTGTTAAATATATATATTACTTTTATTTAAACAATAAACTTGCTTATGCATTGTATATTTTTTTTATTATTATTATCTTTGATATTAGTTACTTTACATCCTACATTTGATTGGAGATTTTATTCAGGTTGTGTTTAAATAACAAATTTAAAAAATGCAGATTTTTATTACAATGTTTATCCAATCAGTGTAGATTGTAGAGGTATGCAAAAATTTTTTTTACAATTTGCAGCCAATCAATAAACGTTTATACGTGTATTTTTAGGAATAACAATAAAAGTCACAGTTACCAGAACTACAAATATTATCAGTCTCTTTGTTAAACTTTTATTTAAATATTTATCAATGAAACGCTTTTGTGTTTTGTAATAATATTATCAGAACTTAGCTCTTTATAATATTATTAAATACAGTTAATAATAATTATCAATAAAATAACTGTTTGTATCGTTGCTGTCAAATCGATTTTAGTGTAATTTAATAAATTATTTGATAGATTAAATTGTTTCAAAAGACCTCTAGAGTCAAGATTAATTATCTGTAGGAGTACCTGGGCGGGGTCTCTGAAGGATTGTAAGCGGTTATATGCACCTCGTTATACCGTACTATATGTGTGTATACATTAGAATGAGAAGCACGATAAAGATAGCGCTATAGTTGCAATTCTACGTTGATTGGCTAAATAATGTGTTTGGCGGCTACCTTATAATAGTCAATTTACTTTGACAAAAATGTACTTTTTAGCATATTGAAAAAAACGAGGTAATGTTTGAGTTTGAAAAATACATGACAAATTACAGTAGATTACTAGGACTGCGTTCAAAAAAGTACATTATGGATTTTTTACTTTTGAAATTTTTTATTTACTTTGGAAGGTTAACGAGTTTTATTTTTATTCTCTGAATTACCCTTAGCCGACAACATTCATCCTATATGAAAGCGCTTTCTCAGGTTTATATAGAATAGCCTTTAACTTTTATTAAAAACAATGTGTCAAGAATTTTTCGCTTGAATTATAAGAATATAAAAAAGTTTTGTCTTTTCAGTTTATTTGAAACCCTTTATTAATAATTGTTGTTTATTTTTTTACGATATTGTTTTTTGTGAAATAATTAAAACAAAAAAAGGAGTTTCTTTTAGTTTTTAAATTGCCATAGATTAAAAAATATTAAAAAAACCATTATTAATACCTGATCAAAATTTGTTGAATAATCAACTAAAATAATTTTAAAAAAAATTATGGGGTAATTTCAAGTTAAACTGCGACTGGAACTATACCAAATTCTAATACTTTTCTTAAGCAACAAGCAGTTGTAGATCTGGATTTTTCTGATTATCTATGGAATCGAAAATTATTTGCGATACTGCTCGTATTATCTCAACTTGAATATTTCGGTTCTCAATTGACAACAGAAAGCAGCGATACGATGCAAACCGAATGTTGGTATTTACTGTGTTGCCGGAATGTGCGCTGCTGGTTCAACGAGGCAATCTAAGCCTGTCCGACCTCTCATTATGTGTGACCAAGACTGTACATAGCAAACTACCTTAGCTTTACGTATCTTCATAAATTGTTGTTTCTATTGCAACAACTGTCTTTCCAATAACGCAATTTTTTCATAATGCGAATTACTGAAACGTCGAAGGGAATTCTGGACCCTCATTGCACTTTTTTAAAAATACCTTCTCGCCTTCTAAATGATTTGCATTTATTTTTTTTCGGAATTTAAATTTGGTTTTTTGATACTCTTTCGGCAACAGATTAATTTCGGTTTTGAGTAATTTGAAAAATGTGGTTTAGAATGTGTTGTAAGAACATGAAAAATTTAAATGAAGTTGAAAAACGACGACTTATGACAAAGAAAAACAAAGATAACAGTGACTATTAGAGATCAAAGAACAATAACTACTCCCCAGTACTACTTCCTTATTATTATTTTTTTTTTGAGACATACAAATGTAAAAGTTTGTGTTTGTAACGAGACCAACAAACTTTTCTAATGGGAAACTTTCGCCTCTGCTGTGTTTTTTCATGCTATCATACGGACACTTTCGGGGTGGTGGACACTCCATACGCAGCATGATTTTTATCGGACAAGTTGACCAATTTTCAAATTAATTTTATTAAAAAATTTTCAAAAAATCAAACTTGTATATACGGAGCGTCAATAGTGACGTCATATCGACAATTCTGGGAATCGGGCATTCGAAAACGCAGCAGCGCCGAAAGTTTCCCATTAGAAAAGTTTGTCGGACTCGTTGCAAGAAAGGCACTTGCAAAGTTGTACATTTGTATGTATCAAAAAAAAAATTTAAGGACGTTGTACTGGGGACTAAACAGTAACAGTTTTCAAAAAAGAACACAGAGATTTACGATTACTAAAAAAACACACAAAAATTTTAGTATAAAAAAGTTTTTAGAAGAAGAATAAAGAAAGTAAGATTCTAGAAAAACAAGAAGAATAAGGAATGATAGAGAAAGATGAGCAAGGACTTGTCGTCGTCATCATTACAACGCTATCTATAATAATAATAAATTTTCTTGTTCTTTTTCGTGTTTTTTATTAACGTTTAATAGAATTGCTTTTTAGCTTTTTGTGGTCTTTTTTGTAAAACAACATCTTTATATTCGTCCAGTTTCTTACTTCGGTCTTACATTCTTCAATTTTATTTTATACTTTGGTCTTCTATACAATTTCTTTTCTTGCTTTACTAATTTTTGACCAAAATTTTAATTGTTTTTACCTAAATTCTATTAAAATCTTTATTTGTTTTTCTAGACGTTTATTTAGTTCTTTTTTTCTACTTTGTGCTTTTCTTTGAGTAAATGGAAATTTTTGTAATAAAACTTTTGTATTAGTGCTTTTTTTACTATCTGCAGATATACTATAAGGCTTTTTTGGCATTTACACTGCTAAAGAAAATTTAATGATTTTGCGACTGAGACTCGTCGAATCCAATTTCCACGAGCCAACGTTTTTTCCCGCAAAACTTTGAATTATTTTTTTTGTGGCTTTTGATCACACACATTTGACACTAATTATTACGTTTGAAGCTTTAACAAATAAACTTTCAATGGGTCCATACACTTTACTAACTAACTTATTTTGCAAAATAAAGTTTAGAGTTCTCTCCATTAGTTGACCTCTTTAATAACTTTCTTTTATTTTCTTTACTGCATTTCTATGCCTATTTACAATTTTAGAAACAAGTACCATAATTAGTCTTCTACATGTAAATTTACTACAATATGTTTAATAAACGATTTTAAAACAACTACATTTTAAGAAATTATATAATACGTAAAAAATATATAAAAATAGAAACTGTTGTTACTGTCATATTTTTAATTATTTTTTTAACGCTAAAAAATTACCCATTATGTTTTCGTTATTAATTTTACGCAAAATTAAGGTAACATTTTACTAATATTTTTATGTTTAAAGAACGTTAATTCAAGGCTGTTTTAAAAACGTTAAAATTTTAAAGGAAAAATAAATTTTTAGTTTTTTTATTAACGTAAATTTTTAAGTGTATAATTTACGTATAGTTAACTTAAATATGCTTAATGGGCAATCTCGTGAAATATGCAAGTAAAAATAACCACTTGTGAAATACAATTGCCGTTTATTTTTATCCTATCGACCGGTAAATAAAAAGCATTTCCGTTACTTTCGTTTCCTTTAATATTCCCAATCCGTGACATTTTAAACTTTTAAAAAATAAATACTAAGCTTCTGTATCGATTTTCGCTTTCCTTGAGCCTTTGCCATGACCCATAAATAGCTTAAACTACCCACACTAATCCTTCCCACAGCAAATAAAATTAAACGTCTCGGTAAAATACAAGAGTATGATTCCTTCTCGGAGCTCCGCTTTAGCAAAACTTTGTCAAATTGTGCAGAGCTCTCTCTCCCGGCTGAAAACCGGCCGAACCCCGCCTCTGCCCGATCGATCGTCCCACATAATAATAAAGTAACGAAAAATTCAGCTCCCAAATAATTTTCTCCCTATCTTCAATTAAACTTGTTCATTTTGTGACATCTCAAGATCCAACTTAACTTGTTATTTGCGTGGCTGAAAATTATTTTGATGCTTTCAGACACTATAAAATGCGAACAATGTACTTACAGACGAAATAACTACTGTACAGTGAACTTGAATTTAATTTTAGACAGCGGATCGATTATACAGAAAGGAAATGAAATTCGGGAAAAAAATTACAAGGGCATGATCTAGGATCTCGTCAAGTTCTTGCCGGGGTTTAATGAAAACGTAACTTCCTTACTTGAGTTTTTGCTCGACAAGATCTCTTCAAATGCTTAGTGATCGAGAATAAAATTAGTTTCTCATTTTAAATGGGGTTCGATTGCTCGATTCAAAGTAATAAGACTTGATTTGAGTCTGAGATTTCGTACATTAACTTTAATGATTTTTAGACTAAAGTTGGATTGTTCGGTTAACTATTTCATATCATTACAAGTCATCAAATTGTAATTAATTTTTTTTTAATTATTTTTATTTAAGGTTTTATTAAAAGTCAATATTGTCTGAGGACCATAATATTTGCTACATCAAGCGAGCGTAATAAACAATTTTTGCAAATTGTGCGAGTTATGCAATATTAAATCACAAACCTGAAAACAATTTACAAGAAAAAAGACGTCTAAAACACTCAGAGATTGTTCCTCTAAAATTTGTAAAACATGAGACGATAATCGAAACGTTGAAGTAAAAATTAAATGAAGTTTGTAGCTCTTTAAACGCTATATATGTATACTTATAGAATAGAATGCTTGCTTTTGTGGCATCAACAACGATATAAATTAAAAAACTTTATGCTTTTCCGGACTGACTAAAAATACACGTTAGGTGTTGATAGTTTTTTTACCAACAAAAAATAAACGAATGGAAAATAAAGGTTAAAAATGATTAATAACTATTATTTTATCAAAATTAGATTAAAAAAGATTAAATTTAGGCAAGCGACTCGCATTGCAGTTATCAATTTATTCTGTATACTCACTGATACAAAAAAACTAAGGAAGATCCTTAAACTAACACAGATGGATGCGCGGACAGCGGTCTTGTACTCTTAAAACTGGGTGAAATCACAAACAATACGATAAGCGGTACAAAGGATTACGAATTTTCTGAAGCCTGGAGCTTCTAAAATAACAAAACGATGTGTTTGGTAAATTTTGGCTGGACGTCTGTAAGTTTAACAGCTAATAATAGAAAAGGAAAATAAATATTTGGTGCTACAACAACCAGTCGGTTGGAAGTAGTAGAAAAACAAATGCGTTTATTGTTGATAAAACTTAACAAGAAGAAGAAAAACGACGACTCAACAAAAAAGAAGAATTGACAAAAAAGAAAAATTTTAGAGGAAACGGAAAAACGATTTTAGGTTTGAAGACGATGAACAACAATAAGAAAACTGTACAAGATCTAGGAAAACTGCTTTTAGTAGAAAAAGAAGATGAGAAGAAGGTTCTAATTGTTTCCAAACAATTTTGGAAGAATAAAAGAAGATTTTAAAAGTGCTTGATAAATGGCGTTGAAAGAAATAGAATATGAGAAACGACAGTTAGAGGAGCAAAAGAAAATTCTAGAACAAGTTGACAAACGTCGGTTAGAAAATAAAAAACAACAAGTAAAGAATCTGGAAATACAAGAAACAATTTTGGAAGAACAAACACAGATTTGGGAAGAGCTTGAAAAACGGCGTTTGGACGAAAAAGAATATGAGAGAGGACAATTAAAAGAAAAAGAAGAATTTGAGAAACGATGATTATATGAGAAACAAGAGCTGAAGAAAGTTCTATAAGCACAAAAGACGATTTTAAAGGTGCTCGAAAAACAACGATTATAAAGCAAAGAAGAATAAGAAAAAGAAAAACAAAAGAAGATGCTGGAAGAGAAAAAAGAGGGTATAAAGAAATTAGATGAAAAAACAAAAAACTGCAACTTGAAATAAAGGAAAACCAAAGGAAACTTTTAGAAAGTTTTGGAAAACGACTGGATTTTTAGAAAAGCAGGAGAATATTTTCGAAAAATTTGACATTTTGCAAGATGCTTACAAGGTTTTTTAAGAGGGGAGAATTATTAGATTTCATTGATTTTATCTTTCAAGTCTTAGAATTAGAAGTATCCGTTGACATTGCTAGACAACTAAACTCGTGCAAGCTGTTTTAGCATAGGAAGTTTCATACAATCTTTTATATGGAGGCAATGTTAAAACTAGTCTAGGAAGATGCCCAAAACTTTCAGAATTATGAATTACACTGTAGCGCGTAATTCTGAGAAATATTTGTGACAATTATTGGCAGAGTACGAGAAAGCTGAGACATTGTTTCGCTTGAATGAAAATGGTTCGCCTAAACTTCCGGCTAATTTTAAAAAATGGTTTATTGTTATATGAGCGGCGCACCATGATTGAGTTAGTGACAACTTGACAAGCGATTAAAGAGTGAGCGCCTTATAAGTAGCTATGTTATCGACAATCTTAGTTATTACTGTGTGAATATCTAGTTATTTATCTCAAATTATTGTTGTCGGTAATTGTGTATACAGTAGAAATAAATTATTTGTTATTACCCAACTTTTTAAATCAAAAGAACCTCGGTTTCGCACATACGTTGCTATAGTATGTATTCGAAAAAAATATTAAAAATTTTTGATCTAACCTATTTTTGTTCAAAAATAGTTTATTTGAAAAATATTATCTACAAAATTAGTTTAGGCATGTATTAAGGACCTATTGGTAAAGGTAGATTTTTTTTATATATTTTTATATATATTTTTTTAATTTATATTATACATTTTATAAGAAACAAGTTAAAGATAAAATAAAAAAAATAAGGACAATCAGTGAAAAATTACAAAATATTTTTTAACTGGCCAATTTTGGTGGATGCGCCGGGCGACTAAAAATTAAATTAAATTGATGGTTCCAGCGAGTATAAACTTTGTTATAAATTTACATTTATGTAAAAAATAGACAATAATACGTCTTTATTACAGCTTTTGTTTTGTTATTTTTTAATTCTGAAGAAAACTGAAAAGTACAACCAAAGTTTTTAAGCGCATTAATAAATTATTAAACTTAAATAATACTTCCCACAAAACTTTAACTGATAAATTAGCAAACACATAAGCTCACTGCAGTTTCGGGTCGTTTATAAATCGGCCTACTTTTCGTTCTCGCTTCGCTTTTGGCTTAACTTCCTTTCTGCCCATAATTTGTGTTAGGTTTTATTTTTCCGGTTTTCTATATATAGACACAGATATTTTATGCTACTTGCTTACCACATTTCTACGAAAAATATTTCATTTGTTTTTTTTTGCATGAATCGATACCCACACAAGATTGGTAATGTTGATTTGAATAGAACGTGGGTTGTTAATTTGTGAAGTAAACAATAGTCAGAAAAAACTGTACACAATACATTCCAAATAAGGTAGAACAAAAATTTTACGGCTAGATAAATTTTTGTTATTAATTTTTTTCTATTATATTAAAAGCAAAGGTATCTGTTTTAATCTTTAAAGTAATTTGTTGTTAGTTAATTATTTAGTAACGTGACAGAAGAGCTGCGTTAAACCTGTGTTAATCTACGGTTTGTGTTGGATCAACTGTTTTATATTATTATTTGCTTGAGGGGATAATTAAAACTATGTTTAGGACTTTTTCTGTTAATGAATTTGATGTTAAGTATGTTTGGCCTGTATTGTTAAAAAAATAAGAAATTTTGAAAGTGATGTATTACGTATTTAATTTTCTTTTCGAGGAGTTTCATCTAATACAAGCTTTCTCGAGAAGTTTTGCGGCTTTTCAGATAACTTTTCTTTTTAGCTTTTCCTGTATTGAACGGTATTAATGAATTAAGGTATAAAGAAAGTTTTGGAAATATTTACAAATTGTTTTTTTTATATAAAATGAATCGTAATTTTGACTTAAAACTTTTGATAAAAGAAATCTTAGAGATCCTTTACAATAGAGATGTTCACGACAAAGTAACGATGATACAATTAAAAAAGAATCTTGCTGCCAAAGAAATGCAATCTTTAGATATTGCAACCATAAATCACGTTCAACGAAAAAAACACTAACGTAAAAAGATGAGAGGAAAAATGATAGATTAATATTTTCATGGACACTTTTTTCGCTTTTGAGGATGAATAGACAAACTTAACTTTTGTCGAGAAAAAAATAAGCTGATTTGTTTAATTGTTTGTTAATTTGAGGGCAATTTACAAACCATCAAATAAATAATAATCGATGTATTTAAAAATTGCCACTGTTTGGCTGTTAGTAACATGTGATAATTTAGCATAGGGACAACAAAAGCTGTGCCTAGGGATCCATTGTTTTCTCCATCGGAACAGACTTGATGTGTTTGCGCTCATTTTAATCATTTGTTTTAATTACAGTGTGTTGGCAACTTTTAACAGGGTTTTTATTTGCCTAATGGTGTTGAAACTTTTAAGTAACACAGACGACGCAGTGGGCTGCTATTTTCACCAGTTAAAAGATTTTTAATTTTTTATTGAGTTTTCAGTTGTGGTTTCGCTTTGTTTGGTTTATACTTATTTTTATTTACTTTTTGGGAGAGTTTTTGCGTTTTTATTTGAGTTGGTGTGACGCTACGTTTTGAGTGTGTTATTATGTTAAAAATTTATAATCACAAGTTTGAAAAATAAGAAAGAAGTAGAGATTTTTAAGTATTAATGTTTACAAGCGGTAAATAAAAGTTCTGTAATCAAAATTGTTTAGGTATTAGTAAAACATAAAAGAGGAAAAATGTTTTATAAGTACTTTAATCTAATTTTTAAGCAGAAAATTGAGGGCATAATATAACTTTTATGATTTGAAGTGGTTTTTACTAAGTAATAATGATAAATAAAGACATACTAGGTGTCAAAATCAAAATTCTACTTTGCGCAGTAACGTTTTTGCAGTCTGAAATCTTGATTACACGCTCAGTACAGTTCTTAAACGTTTTGAATTGTTATTAGACCAAATCTACCGTCGACTTACTTGCGGGATGTATAATAATGCTCCTTGAGATATATCTTTACTATTCTTGCTCTGAGAAAAAATAATCTTGCTCTGCAACGAGTTTTTTATATATTTTAAAGTTTTTTTACATGCTTTTGTTTACATCTTCTGCGAGCTGATTACAATTCTTCTAAAATCTTTTTAGAATAAACGTTTTTTTTTTTTAATTTTTATTTTGGAAAACGTTTTTAACAAAAAAAAACAGCAAACAAGTTTATTACAGTGAAACTTCGATAAGTCGAACGGAAAATTTTTGGCAGGAGACGGGCTTTATTTTACTTCTTCGATAAGTCGAATCTTTCGATTACTTGAACTTGTTTTGTGGCAAGTAGCTGATTGAATTATCTATGTTTGACTGTATTTTATCTCAATTTTTAGTCAGATTTTAACAAATTTGCTTGAACATCTAGAATTTGTTTTTAATTTTTAGAATCAATACAATTTAAAAGAAAATAGAACGTTTTATGTACCATGGACATCACCACAATTGCTGATAATAATTAGTTCTAGATTGGGCTTTTGAGGCGGTTTGGTACGGATGATTTAGCCAAAAATTAATGGCTTAAAAAATCTGTTATTAGCATTGTAAATTAGATACTTTTTTATGTCTTAGCACCCTGCTTTTTGCTATCAACTCTTAATTTCAAAAAAAGGTTTAAAATTACTGTAAAATATTCAAGTAAATGTACAGTTTTGTTTTATTTTAAATAATAATTATAATATGTGTACATAGTAAAACAAAATTGGTAGACGACAGAGGCGGCTAGCGCGGGTGGGCAGCTTATTCGAACATTCTAAATGAAAATTATAAAAATTAAATACAGTAAAAGCAGCATACAAAAGTAATTCTAACTCTACGTATTTTAATATAGTAACAATTTTAAGAATTTTAACATTAGAAACAGCCAGTTCTAATTTTGGATATGTAAAATAAAAAACTGCAGAGCGTCAAATCTAGAACCCAGAGGCGATGACTACTATTTTTTTTTTGTCAGTATTTTACCTGCTCGTTATTGTACAGGTATAAAATACGTATGAACTGCTTATCGTAGGTAGTCCAGTAGTCAAATTATATTAGCGCCTTTCGGATGCTCTTGGGTCGAATTAGATGCATAGCCGATTCGATTTTTTTTTTATTTTTTTCTTAGTCTTACACAGCACAGATACTGGGAATGTTTTCCAATCTCTCACTAGTTCTTATCGTCCTAACAATTATTGCTGTTTTTTCTACGACAATGCGAATTTATGATAAGGGTAGGGGTAGCTCTGGATATTTGCAAGTAAGGGTTATATATGAAAATTATTTTGCAAAGGTTATTTAAATTTTTATTGATTTATAATTGTAATAAGAAGCTTTAATGAAAAAAATATAAATAGTAGGTATATGTTATCATTTGAAATGTAATTTCTTTCACAAATTTACGAAAATGAATTTTACTTTTAAATTACATTTTACAACAATTAAAATACTGTTACAAACTTATTTTTTGTTAATTAAAATTGTATTAAATTAAAAATTCAAATTAAAATTGTACTTTAAACGCATTTTATGTTTGATAATGATATGACGTCTAACTTTAAATCATATTTACGTGCCGTCTCTGGTACACGAACATAAGTCGTTTTATTTAGTTTTACTGCAATACTTTTAAAATATACTAATGGGCTGATTTCAAGTTGAGATAATACCGGTAGTATCGCAAATTTTAATACTTTTTCATGGCAACAACCAATCACAACAATAAATTTTATTAATTCTCCATGGAAACGAAGATACTACCGGTATTATCTCAACTTGAAATCAACCCATTCGTGACATAGAAATGTGAACACCCAGTAATAATTGTTTTACAGCAATAATTTTTGGTATACAGGTTTGCTTTGATTATATTAAAAAAAGATTAAAATATCAGCCATATCTGTCCACTAATTCTTTCTTAGTAGCATTTTTTATAGAAGGTAAAAGGTAAAGATAAAGGTGATAGTCATTTTACGAGAAAACAATCTTTAAGATAGGTATAGTAAACACTTCCTAAACAAAGTCACAATGCCTAGAGTTCGAAGACAAGCAAATTTTAGGCAATTAACCGAGTTTGACCGGGCTTGATTTGTAGAGCAACGAGAAGCAGGATTGTCGTTTAGAAATTGCGAGAAAAACTCAAAGATGCTTGAACACCGTGTCACATTGTTATCAAGGATGGCTTCAAGAAAGGCAAACGAGAAGAGAGAGGGGCTTAAATAAAGCTTTGAAAATCTAACTAATTATTTGCATTGGCCCTCTGAACATATGTACCAAAAATTATTGTAGTAAAACAATTATTACTGGGTGCTCACATTTCTATGTCACTTTGTATATATTTGTGTAACAAAATTATAAATTACAAGAAGCTTTGTTTAATCTTTCTTATTTTTAAGCGTCTCTACATTTTAAACTATCAGAAGTAACTTTTTTTAAATGTTTTTTGTAGCTGTTACCAATTGCGGTAACGCGCAGCGTTATAAAATAAAACCAGCACTGATCAAATTTTAAACTTTAATTATAGATATATCTTTTAAAATATGTTTCAATAACTCTTTTTCTATTTTTTTAAATACAAGTAATAAATAAATTATATTATGGAGGGTGTTTGAAAATTTGAAGTAGAAATTTGAACTGGGAAGAGGACGTTTTATACAGACATTATTGAGACAGTAAGAATATTTTAAATCTTTAAAAACAAAAAGTTTTGAAAACCATTGTTTAGTATTACTTGTGCGTAAAAATAAAGGTATCTAAAATTTGGAATTGAAGCGGATATCAGGACAACGTAATTTAGGCATTTTTTTTAAATTAAATACAAACAATTAATAAGTACATTTTAAGTTGAGATAATACCGGTAATATCTTCGTTTCTATGGAAACTTATTAAAATTTGGAGTTGTGATAGTTGTTGCTACGAAAATGTATTAAAATTAGTATTAGTAGTAATTGAAATTAACTCATAAATTATTGAATAGTTTCAACTGCGTTGAAAATATGATAAAGATTTTCTGCTTAAAATTTCTATTTCAAGATTAGAAACACTCTGTATATTTCGAGACTTATTAAGTTGAGAAAACGTTACTCCACTCTCGAATAAAAGTAAATTGTTGATTTTTTTTGTATATTACTTGCTAGTATGCAAGATCTAGTATTATAATTAGTATAGATTCATTTGATTTATTTGTTTCAGTGTAGTAAAGTTTAAATTATTATTTAAATGTTATCATTTTGTCTTTTAGTCGAAAGAGGAAGAAAGCTTATTTTTCTAATCCTACAAAAAACATTTTTTACTTTGAACGTATCCTTAGGCTGACGCTACTAAATGTCTTTTTTTCTAAACATATACTCGTATTTTTTAATTTTGTGAATATTTTAGAAAACAATATTAGTTTAGGCAGTGTAAAATGAGCCCAGAAACTCTTAAAACTACCAGTATTTTTTAAGCGAGAGAATATTTTGATGTGTGTATACAAGAATATTTTTGGGGAACTAACAAACGATTTTCTTTAAATATTGCATATAATGGGCTATCCAATTCGAGCTTGATAAAGTAAACTTAAAAAAAAACACAAAATATTCGGAATGTAATTTTTATTTCATTTTAAAGATTGATCCTTGCCATTTTTAGTTAAATAAGATATCATTCAAATGTCCTCCACGGGACTTTTTACAGGCCTTGATCTTTTTGAGGTAATTTTCAATGACTTTCCGGCACATTTCGGGCGGTGTCTCGGCCATTACATTACGAATATTAGTTTTCAATTCGTCAAGAGTTTGAGGATTGTTTGCGTAAACACGATCTTTCGCGTAGCTCCTCAAAAAAAATCCAAATGCGTCAAATCGCAGGATCTTGGAGGCCAATTGACATCAGCCAATCGCGAAATCACATGTTCAGGAAATTTCTCTTGCAAAAGAGCTCGATTTGCTTATGTTACGTGACTGGTTGCTCCATCCTGCTAGAACCACATATCGTCAAGATCATAATATAAAATCCAGATGCAAAATGCGCCATAATGAGCCATAAGATAGGCCTAAATGTTGAGGTCGACGAGGAATTGACAAATTTGGATCTTCTTCCACACTTTAAGCTACAGAAGCGATATTTTCAGCATTACGAATGTTTCGATGATGCACAGGCCTTACAATATCAGTAACAGATCCAGTTTGTTCAAATTTATTCACTGTATTCAATATGGTTTGCTTTGTAGGACGATTATGACGACCATGATCTGCTCGTAAAGCGCGAAATGTGGATACGACAGAATCACTATTTTTATAATAAGATTTAATAATTTTAACGCGTTGGTCGATTGTTAAATGCTCCATATTCTTAAATGGCAGAATGTCAACTAAATAAATGATAGCGTACTTGACATTTACCTTTGACAGTTGTTGGTATACAGATTTTTACTTTATCAACCTCGAAATGGATAGCCCTGTATTATCTATAAATTTTTTTTTTTTGTTGTAAGTAAAAAAAATGGTTACGGTGTGGCATTATTTGGAACTATTAAGAGTCACTGTTTGGTTTTGGCAAGGTGAAGCAAGTAGGCGTGCTTATGTTTGCTATCTCTTTTAAATGACTTAAGTGTGAATAGGAAAGAAAACTATTGGTTGGACATACATTTGTCTTACTAGCTCGTTATATAATACCTTGAAGAATGAAAAGGATGCTACTGATTTACGACATTTGCACAAAATTAAAGAAATCACGTAAACAACGATAACAACAAAATTAGAATCAAAATTGCAACACTTTTTAATAATTTCAACAATAAATCAGTAATAAGAATAATTTAAGCACCATTACAAGAACACTTCAAAGCAAAATGAAATTCGAACTCAAGCAGTAAAACAACAAGAATTGGATTTTCAAACAATTCAAACTTTTATTTGTTTGATGTACAATACTCAGATGCCGACTAAAGTACTAATTAATTTTTTGTATTTTTAACTTTTTTACACTTTTTCAATTATTAACTACACAAAACACAACCTTTTTACTAAATATACTCCCAGAAGTGCAGTTCTCTAACTTTACCCTTTTTCATAATACCTGTTCAAAACTCAACAACTAAGTAGCTAAATGGCTTTTAAAAGCAAGACAAGTCAGCAGTTTCTTAACTATACTACTTATTAGTTACTAACCAAGTAATTTGTACAACAAAAAGGTAATTTAATTAGAAAGAAATGTGATTATTATTAGTGTTAAATTTCAACAAGTTGATTTACCATAATATAATTACCCTTTTAATTAACTTTTTAACTCATTTTTCTCTCATTTGCAATTCATGAATGTGGTGGTGGCGTTGTCACCTTGTGTTGTATTAAATAAAATTAGTCATAACTGGTTTAAGAGAAAAAAACAATTTTTGTTTATAAAGAGTAGAGTAAGTAAATATATTCAGATTATTTTCTCCCGGTTTTGTGGCTTAATAGAGAAAAATAACATCGTTAACAAACCACCATAAACTAAAAATCAGACTAGACGGTATCTTGACAAAGATTGATGTTCCTGACTTCCGGTTAGCAGCAGGAAGAACTGCTAGCAGTAATACACGTTTAGAATTTCCTGCAACATACGGTCGGCAAAACTCGGAAATTGGTTAACCAAAAATTAACAGCTTAATGTTGATGACTTCCGATTTAAAACGGAAACGATGTTACATGATAATCCTCCAAACAATACAGAAAAAGAAAAATTTCAACAAAAATTTATGAACGCAATTATATCCACTTTTCCACTAAATCAACTGAAAATGGACTTGTTGAATTTTGCATGAATGCTTCTCATTTATAAGAGAACCTAAAGTGAGATATCCGATAACAGTATTCCGAGTGTTTTGGGTGATAACATAGGCCTAGAAGAGGATTAAGTAACACCTTAAACATATCTTTTAATCGATTACACGAACACATTTCAAAATGTTACAGTTTTATTATCTTCTAAAAGCTATAAACTAAAACTTTGTCATTCAAAACAAATCGTCTTATCTTTCCCCTCGTTCTCAATTATTATTTATTTACGTATCAATATCTGTCGAAGCTATTGTTCTTTACTTTCAGCAATCTCGTCGATTCTGAAAAATGCACAGTCTTTTGCCATTGAACGCTCTTTCAATCTCTCCCTAAATAAAAAGTAATGACCTATCAACACAGTTTTGTATTGAATGCTTTTCGCTAGAAGAATTCACCGATTGAGACTTTGTATCTCAACAACGAGGCCATTAAAACCGGATCACAATTTAATTTTTCGAGGAAGCAAAAACGAAAAAGTCTCGATATTTACGGTTGCAATTTGTGTAATTATAGAAAGCAGGTGAGTTTTGCATACCGTCTGTCATCATCAACATTCCATTAGTTGAGAAAGCTGACAAGTCAGCAAGTCGGTGAAATTATTGGAACAATTAGAGTGATGGTTTCGGGTTCCTTAAATCACGTCTGGAAAATGGGCGATCGGAGAAGGATGATTACAGGGATTCGAAGGGTTTCACTGCCATTCAGACACAGAGAGAATCAGCAGAGTTTAACTTCATTAAGAGGGCTCTTCATAGAAAAAAGCCGACAAATGTAATAGATTTGTGAGGAAATTAACTAACAGTGAGAATCTATAGGTATTGGATCTGTTACGAGACGTCAATAGAACATTAATAATAATAGTAAATTAAAATTATTATATTGTAGGTACTTCTAACAATTTTTACCAAAAAATTATTTAAAGCTTAATTACGATTACTTTGACAACGAATTGAAATTTTTGTAATTGTTATTTCTGTTGTGAAGAATATCGGTTGTTGTAAAATCTTTGTTTGTTCGTACTTTCTCGTTGATTTACAGAATGTTTATAATTGTTTCTAATTGAAAAGTGCAATTAGTGTCATTTTTGCATTTGCAGTCTTTTTAAAATAGTGAGTTTTTAGAATTATTTTATTATATGTACTCATTATCAAGCTACAAATAGTACCTACTAATTTTTTGTTTTGTTTTGTATTTTTTTTATTTTATTAAATAAAAATGTAAAAAGCTAAGAGTGTGAAGACAATTTCAATAATCTTGAGCAAGAAGCTTGATTTGGTTTTGCAGATTATTCATATTTAGTTAGTTAAATACTACCAAAGTCCTACAAACTTACGACTTACTAAAAAACCAGAAAGAAACTAAAATTTTTGATTTTTTTATATAGAGTAGTTCTCTATATTAATAGGTCTATAACCCCCTGAGTTAAAGCAAAATAAACAAAGATTAATATGGATTTTTTTACTCTTGACAGATAGATAACAAAAAACTCACAATTTTCGAGAAAATGCAAAAGAAAATGGCACATAAAAATTTGTATATAGGATACTTACCCAAAAAATAATTTTGTAAATACTCTATATAAGCTGCCTTAACGCTAGTTTATAGGTTTTTTGATCTTTGTATTTGAGCTTTTTGTTACTTTACTTTATCAGAAATGTATCTGTTATATATAGAAAAAAAAATTGGTGAAATCAGTGCAAATCTTGTTAACAACGAATGTATTTTTTCTAGTTTCTATAACCAACTGTGTTGCCAAATTGAAACCTAAAAGTCAATCACATAAATAAAATAAAAATTTGAAATTGCTCTAGCGAGAGCCATCTCAGTCAAAAATCACGCCCCTCATCGATCTAATTTCAGTTAAATTGGTCCATGTCAGACCAGTTTAAAAGCCTCAATAAAGATTTACGACTTTCGGTTTTTATCGATTTAATTTGGTAAAATCGTCACTATTCGTCTGATTTAACGATCGAAATTCACTTGAATTTGTGAACATGTGAGAAATTTCACATTCAGCTACTGAAAACATTCTTATTCCAATTCTTGCTTTGAATACTAATCAGTTCTTTGTGTTGTTGAATACTCTCTTGATATAATTTACCGAATTTTCGTGGTTTAATAATACGTCCAAGCAAATGCATTTGTCAGATTGTGTTTTCTGTTAGGAAAAGGGTAGAAGTGGACGAAGAGAGAACGGTAAAGCTTCTCAAACTTGGTAACTAACTTCCTTTATTAAATAAAGTTTTTTAAAGTAAAGGAGAAGTAGTTTCAAGTCTGTTGGAAATAAATGTGATCAAAAGTTTTTCACTATACACTTCTTACGATTGAATGGACTTAATTTCGACATGAAATCAGGTTCTAATTATGCGACGATGTGGTATTTGCTAGTAGTTTAATGGCATTTTAATCAAAGTAATAGAGCAAATATTCGGAAATAGTAATTTGTATTATTGTTTATAATATTACGATTGGGTTACTAATGAATTGCATTGGACAGAAAAATAAACAAGAATTTTACGCAGTAAATGGAAAAAAGCAAATGTAAATGAAATGTTTCAGAACAAAATTAAATTCAAAAGTGAATATGAAAATATAAACAAACAAAATGTTAATACGCGACAACAAATAAAAAGTAAATTTGTTGTTTATAATTAAAAAAACAAATGTAATAAAAAATACTTAGAAAATATAAAATAGAGACTGTATATTTTGACAAAGCGTGGCTAATAATTAAATGGCAGCGAGTTAGCTTCATAATTTTCTTAACCAGAGTAAAAGATAAGATACAAAAACATATGTAAACGGTAAACTGTTAACAGTTACTCTAAAATGAGCTAATAAAAACAGAGTGAGAGATGTAATTCAATGTCGGTCGCAGCTTGTTTGCAAAGTAGTTGCTTTCATCGAATCGTTGACGTTGGCTTTGTTGGTGGCCAAGTGAGAACTAAAATGGAAACTTTGTTGTCCACCAAAGAAATACACAAATACTTGCCATCTACCAGCAATCTCCGTGAGATGGCACATTGCACTAGACAAATATATTTTATATTATATTATAAAAATTTTTAACACACGTATTGTTACGAAAAAGGCTTATGAAATCATAAAGCTGACGTTTCTGCCCGCTAGCTTTCTATGGCCGGAAGCGATGATTCAGTAGTGACGCATAGTCGCGGTTCTAACTCGACTGAGTTCGATTTAGAAAGAAATACAGTAGAGATAAAGTAGAATTTAACAAATTTTGGATAGAAATCACAATAATTTATTTTTCTATAGGGAGTCACATTTTTTTATTATTTGTTTAATGTGTTTAAAAGGACTAAAGAAAACAAGAAGAATTTGGAAGACGACATTTGGCGGAAATAGAAGAGCTAAATAAAATATTGAAAAAGTTGAAACTTCGGAAAAATTGAATAATTGCTTGAAAAGCATCTTTTGGAAGTAAAAGAAGATTTAAAGAACAGCTATTGACAGAGGAAAATGAGCTGCGGAACGTTTTTGAAGAAAACAGGCGATACTAAAAAAGCCTGAAATGCGGAAATTTAAGGAGAAAGACAAACAAGAAAAATAAAGGACAAAGGACGTTTCTAAAGAAAAATAATGAAAAACTACTACTGAAAGAAACAGACAAATAAAAAAACTTGTAGAAGAATAGGAAAAATTTTTCAAAAATTTGACAGCTTGCAAAATGCTTTAAAATAAGGGACATAAAAGTAAAAAACAGTTTTGAAGAAAAATTTTTGGAGTTTAAAAAAAGACTTGGGAAAGAAGACTAGGAAACTGGAAACAGTGCAAATTATGAATATCTACTTAACGCCTCAAAAAGTGCAATTCCTGGCTTTTGATGGTGAAATTTTTTAGCCGATGCTGTTTTAGAAGCAATTTGAAGCAGCAAAGAAATTGTGGGTATAATAAGAAGAAGGTAACAGCACTTTTGTTGACATTATGAAACGCAACTATCTATATGTTGAAGAGTATATTGAAGCAAGATTAGAAGAACATTATGTAGTTGTTTACATTAAACTGGCATATTTTATAATAATGCTTAATAAATGAATGCAATAAGGAAACTCCGAGAGGTTGCTAACATATGGGACTTACATGGAGATAGTGGTTACTCGTGGAAATTTGTCAATTGGAGATAGCTGTTTTAATCGAGGAGCTACAGAAAGAGAGTCCAACGTTTTCTAAGTATAGAAAAACACATTTTTGCTAATGCTGTTTTTTACGCTATAGAATACAAAACTGAACTCAACTTGTGCAAGCTTTTTTACCGCAGAAAATAAAGAAATAAGTTCTGACAGAGATTGGTGACCGGTTTGAACAGCTTTAGATGATCTTGAAGGAAGTGCAACAGCCAAATACCAATTCGCCTAGGTGGAAAATCTAGGTCTTTTAACTGTGGTAGAATGGGTTAAGGTGCAAGATTTTTCTTGTAGTTCTACTGTAAATCTGTGGTGAATCAATGAAATGCAGCTTGATTGGTTACACCATTTGGCAGAGATGTCGCTTCGAAATGTGAAAATAATTTACAGTTATGTATTGATAATTGTGTGTTAGGTACCAGCACAGTTAATTAGAAATTACTGATTGTTAGGGCAGAACTAAGTAAACACTTTAATTTATTTTAGTTCCACCGTGTGCAATATCTGAAGTTTTTGGTGACCTTTATGACATGATCAAAGCTTGCAAATGCAGATTTTTTTATACTAATTATCTTCTGGTTTTTGACTGATGCAGACCACCAAACAATTTTTGTGGGAGAAATTATTTTTTGGAAAAGTTTGAAATAATTGGAAATTAGAATACGTGCCTAAAAACTTTTTTAATTGGAAAACAAAGGTATCATTAATTGTTTAAATCTGATTTTTTTCTATATTAATTGGCTAAAACTTGGATAATACTTAAACTATGCATAAAAAAAGAAAAACGTGATATTTGTTAATTTTTTTCAGATGCACAGCGCTTCAATTTAAAAAGCTAAGTAAACTGTGTTATTTTTTGAATTTTGTTTTAAGTTGTGTAAAAATTTGAACTTGATTACTTGTTTATTAATGCTGTTATCCAATAGGAAGGTTTTTCCAAAATTTTATTGGAAGAATGGCTGCCTGAATTCATTAGCTAAAAAAAGATTGTCGGAGTCGTTACTGAGAGAACGGGCTACTGAGGAATGAGCTCTTGAATTCGAAAAGAAACAGAAACAGAACTTTCTATTCTTAACTTGCTAGAAGCGGAAGCGATGACCTATTGATGACTTAATGACTACAACAACCAAAGAGTACACAGGCAATATTTTGAATTGGTAGACTTTGCTAGACGGGCACCATTGCTAAGATAAATAGCGACATACCCTGCAGAAAAATAGAGGTTTTCTTAAAATTTTAGTCAGTACTTACTTAATATACGATCTATTGTCATAGAAGAGCTGCTAAGCTCCAAGAAGAATATCTTTGTTTGACAGGGTTTTAAAAAAATCGGTTGTTTTATATGCTAAAAAAATTATGTTATCATGTTTTAATTTAATGCTATTTAAAATTATAATTTTTGTAAAAAATTACATGTTGAATAATCTGTACTTTGTTAGTTTACAAATGATTTCATTAACTGTGAAATAGTTATAAGTAGTAACAATTTTTTTACATAACTGGTTTAATGACAGTTATTTAGTAAGGAGTGCTGTTATACAACATCAAAACTTGCTTTGTGGTTTTACTATGATTAGCTCAATTGGTTATAATTTTTTGTATGTGAAAATGGCTAATCTAAACCAGGAATGAAAAGCTTAGTGGGAAAAGAATCAAGCTGTCAACTCGAGACTTTCCATCACACATCCTGCGACAAGATTCAACTTGACTCCTAAAATCCCAAACCACAAACTCTTTTATTATTTTATTACACACATTTCGCCGGAAACGGATGAGCACTTAAGTAATTATTTTCTTATAAAAAATTTTATATAAAAACTTGTAGGTTGCTCAAACATTTCTAACCTCATGTTGTACATTTAGAATAAATTCTGTCCGAAACATGTTGCAATAAAAACGATTCTATGCGAGAATATGCGGAATTCGTTTGACTTGTGAAACGTGAACTGAAAATGAAAATGCTTTTAAAATATTTAACAGGATTAACTTTTATTTTGTTTGGTTTTTTTGTTTAAGGGAATGTGATTAAAGTGATTTTTAGTTAATTCCTTTTGAATTTAAGAAGGGTAAATTTAGATAAGGTTCTGGGAAAATTTCACGGGATGAGAGATAAAACGCGTGTGCAAAACTGTGTAGCGTAAGTAGTATTGATTACCGCTGAAAAATCATCATAACCTAGTTTTGCAAACTTGAAGGGTTTTAGATGACTGTAAAGTATTTAACAATTTTTTTGTCTGTACACAGAAAATAATACAGTTACTTCAAACCTATCTGAAGGTTATATAATAAAAATACTCTAGATGGCTATGACTTTCTTTTTTTTCTGATTTTGTTTTTTTTTATATAAATTACATTGACAAAAAGCATTTAAAAGTTTTCTAGAGAATAATTTTTTTGATCATGTTTTATATAAAATTTTTATGATATTAAATTTAAAGTTTGTTCTTTGATTCTTACTACAAACGAACTGAACACTCAAATATAGTAAACTAAATTGATGATTTAAGTAAAATAAATTACAATTGAAACCAACAACTGAGCTGAAGGCAAAATCACAATTGAATTACAGCTGAAATAAATAATTGAGCTGAAGACTCAATTAGTTATATTAAATATTTATAATAAAGAGGCAAAATTATTACGAAAATTATTTAAAAAAATTAGAATGACGCTTTGATTGTCTAGGAATTGTTGAATAGAAGTTCCTGTCTAATTTTTAAGCTGTCTTATTTATGCTTGCCAGCAATTTACAGTTTTATAAGAAACTCCAGTTGAGGCTTGCTTACTTGAAATTAAAAGAGGTTCTCTTTAAGAAATTTGTTTTTTTTTATAATAAAACAAAATGCCGGCTTTATTTATTTTGATTCTGTAGTTAACTTACTTAAATTTTCACTTGGTTTTCTTAATTATCCGCTATTCAGCGATGAATTCTTGACCTACAATTTGCCTTGGTTCTTTTGCTTTATTTGGTGAATTAGTCGCGGCTATAACTATCAGTCATACGCAAATAATTTTATAGTAAACACGATGAGATGTTATTTTAGTGACGGGAGGTTTGGAAAGAGAAAATTTCCGACAAACTGCAGGTGTTATTTACCTGACAGTTTTTTATTAAACAATCAAAATAACGTAGCACTCGTTATACTGTAATACTGATTCATTATGTTCGTGGATGTAAATTGTTTGTTTGACACATTGTCATAACATCTAAGATAAGAAATATGTTTTCTTAGTTTACGTCTAAAAAACTTACTGTAAAAGCTTCTTCGGATTTTAAAAGTTTAGTTTTTAACATAAAAAAGTGAGAAAGCAAATTATAAAAAAAATAGTTTAAAAGACTTCATAAGTTATTGTGGGTACCTATTTTTTTAAGAAAAACTTGCACTTTGTATTCGTGTTACTAAAATTTTAATTTTGTGTTTCTAGACTGATTTTATTAAATGCGTTATTTAATATACAAAACCATCTCATTTCTGAGATGCTTTTGGTATAGAATAATATTTTTTACTTATGAGGAATGGATAGTAAATGTCAAAAAATAAAAACATTATGTGTTGTGGTAAATACAAGTCTTCACACTAAACTAATGTTTAAAACTTTTAAAAATGGTTGTGCTGAAGATGAGGAAACTCCTCTTCATATTCTCTGCTACACTCCTGCTTTTGCAAGCATCAGAGATTTACACCTGGGCTCCCGATATCTGAAGCCCAGTGCTATCGAGAAGGCTCCTGCATACAAGGTACTGAGCTTCATCAGAGACACAGGGCTACTGCAGTAGTGCTATTTCGAGAGGTTGCATACAATGGGCGTTGGCCTCGGTGTGCGGCTCGCGATGCGAGCCCCTCTTGTTTAAAAAAAATGTTTAAAAAACATTAAAATAATATTATTATTAAACTAAAAGAACAATAGTAAGTAGTACTTTTGTTGTAAAAATTTATCTAATAAACTGCTTATCTTTCGATGAATATTTGATCACACCAAGGATTTGATCACACGAAGAATTATTTGTAGTAAATATTGGCACATGTTTAACTTAAATGTACAAAAAATTTTTGTTTAATGCTTAAATTAAATATAGATATATTTTTAGTAGTCTTATATCTTTTTACAAGTATTTTAATGTGTTGAGATTAACAATACAGTATGTCCTAAAATTTGCAGACTAACTTGTTGCTACGTTTTCAATTAAGATCTTCAGGAAACACGAAATAAGTATTAAAAAATCAATTTTTATTTTGACAGTTAACTTAATGATGACATTTAACATAATAAAGAAATTATTTATTATGCCTAAAATGGTGAAATCTGAAAAAGTATACTGTCAAATAATTTTTTAAACAAAATTACCAAGAAAACTATTTTTAATAATGTAGTAAACTGTAGACAAATGCTGCAATAGGATTTATAGTCTAATTACAAATACTTTATAGTAGAAATTTTGTTTAAGTATAAAAATAAATGCAACTAAAAACTAACGTTTGGATGCTTGTATCATGAAAACTAAAAGAGGTAAATTTTTTGGATTTTTTTTAAGCTTCTTTAACTTTAAATGATCGCAATCATTTTATTAGTTCGCAAATTTTGAGACACGCTGTATGTGCACAAAATTACCAATTTCAACTATAAAATTTGTTGAAAAAATTTTTATTGCTGTTTTTTGAAAATCGGCTTAAATTATTGACCAATTAGTCTATAACTAATATTATAAAGGTGAGTCGTCAAAAAATATTATGTTACGTTAATAACAGCTTTCTTTACAAGGAATGAAATACTGTTTTATCGGGAACACTTAAAAATTATAATTGCAAATTATTAATACAAATAGTCAAAAACATCTTAATTATTGAGTGTATTTAAGATTTATAAGGAACATAAAGTAACGTAGCCTATTACAGTTTTTTTAATAATTATTATAAACTTTTACAATATATTATAAACATCTTAAAATAAAATCAACATTTTAATGTGTTAGATAAAATGGTGGGCATTAAAAAGTAGAATGCTAAATTTGGCAACATCTTTATAAAATTTTAAAAATTACATTATTTAAAGTTTGGAATAATCTTTAATACAACTGACAGCATAAGAATGAAATAGCGTCATTATCTAAAATGTTAAATTGCTAATATTGGGGTATCTTCAGGACACTTAATTATACTAAGTGACATAAAAATGTGAACACCCAGTAATAATTGTTTTACTGCAATAATTTTTGGTATATATGTTCACAGGGCCAATGCAAATAATTGATTAGATTTTCAAAGTTTTATTTCATTATGCGTAAAAATAACACCTAATAATGCCTAGACCGATGTGCTACACACTTATTCACACGTCTAGGCATGCTTCTTATCAAATGGTCTATGACCTCCTGGGGATATTTCATTCCAGACTACTTGTACCTCATGTCGAAGCGCTGCCAATGTTTGAGGGGGGTGAGGTATACGAGACAGCTTTCTTCCGATCATGTCCCATACATATTCTATTGGTGATAGATTGGACGATCGAAGCGGCCAGGATAGAGTAGGAATTTGAGCAACTGCCAAAAAGTTTAAAGATTGTTTGAATAAATGAGGCGGAGCATTGTCTTGCAGAAAAATGCCATTGTGCAGGGTTCTAACATATGGCAGTAAGTAGGGCTCAAAAATTTTGTCGATGTAACATCAGCTTGTCATATTACCTCTAATGAAGACTAGAGGTGACCTGCTGCTATAAGCAATAGCACCCTGTACCATAACACCAACAGTCACCATCAAATTGTGGATTTTGGCGTTCACCGCGACGTCTTCTCACTCTTGCTCGACTATCATGCATCACCAAACAAAATCTTGATTCATCACTGAAGATTCTACTATTCCATTCAACATCCCAATTTAACAGCTCCCTGCAACATTGTAGCCGATTTCGTCGATGTTCAGGAGTAAGAGGTAGCACCGAATGAGGTCGAAAGGAAAAAAAACCAAAACTTCTGACTCTTCGATAAATTGTTCGCATCCCAATCGGTTGTCCATTTTCTTTAAATCATTGATTAGCAATTCCTCTGGTGGACGTGAAACGGTCTCGTAGAGCCAAAAGTCGAAGGCGTCGATCTTGGCGTTTGGTGGTTCTAGGATGACGCCCTCGCTTTTTGCGTTTGCCTTTCTTGAAGCCATCCTTGATAACAACGTGACACGTTGTTTAAGCTTCTTTGAGTTCTTCTCGCAATTTTTCTAAACGACAATCCTGCTTCTTGTTGCCCTACAAATCGAGCCCGGTCAAACTCGGTTGATTGCCTAAAGTTTGCTTGTCTTCGAACTCTGGGCATTGTGACTTTGTTTAGGAAGTGTTTACTATACCTATCTTAAAGATTGATTCTCGTAAAATGACTATCAGCTTTATCTTAATCTTGCAATGTTATTCTATAAAAAATAATACAAAGAAAGAATTACTGGACAGATATGGCTGATATTTTAATCATTTTTTAATATAATCAAAGCAAACCTGTATACCAAAAATTATTGCTGTAAAACAATTATTACTGGGTGTTCACATTTCTATGTCACTTAGTATATTAATATTGAGAGAAATCTTTAAAAATATTGTTTATTTTTTCTATTTTTTTAAACATGTACATAAAATTATTGCCACTGCTTTTTTGAAGAAGAAGAAAAAGATATATTTTTGACCCTACTTGCTACTTTTTTTGTCTAAATAATTTTTTAGTGTTATTGTCTACGTTTTTTATGACATGTTTTTCCTTGTTTTAACGTATCCGTTATAAAATTTTAAAATATATTTTTTGATAATAACCTGTCAGTGTTAAAATTTTAGGGTTTCTGCTGGGAATCACTATTACATGTGATTCCTACACAATTTAGGATGGTTGCTTGGTTTTTGGTAATCTTATAAGTAGCTGAATTGTTCAGGTTAAATAACTATTGACAATCTACGACAGATTTAAAAGTGATAAACAAAAAAAAACACAAATGATATTGTTCATGTGCTGTTTAAGCAAGTTAATTTTTATAATTTGTGCTTAATTATGTTAATAGAAAATAATAAATTTAATGACTTAAAGGTGTTTAAAGCAAATACCTAATTCAAAATAAGTTGTATTTAAACTCAGTAGATAAAATAAAACTATCGCAATTCTGAAAGCAAAAATTTGTTTTTGTGTAAAATTTTTGATAAATAAGCCTCATACAAAGATTTATGTATACTCTTCAAAAGCTGTCAGGAATCTCTATTTCTGTGATCACATTTAGCAAGATAATAGAGCACCATTAAGTCAGCTGTGTTCTCGTGGCGTCTTAATAGCTTATTATTTTTTTAGTGTCTTGAAAATATGAAATGAGTGTGCATAATAGCTCCCTGTGCTTCTACATTTACCTTGAACCCATTCGATAAAATCAGAGATTAATAGATTCCAACAACCGCAATCGATTATCACCAAATAAATAATTCCGCTCCAAATAAACGCAAATCCGGAATAAGCAAAAATCTCTCAAGTGTTTTAAATACGGGCCAGGCTTATTCGAACCTTTTTTTTGTCAAACTTCTCCATCCGTCGTTTTCATCGGAAAACCAATTTGTCTTTCTTAACTGTTCCCAGTTCGAGCAAATCCACAAAGTTTCGGATATCCGTGTGCACGTGATTGTTAACACAGTAAGCAGTTTTATGTCGGGGAACCGCATCAGTTTACATAATAAGATTAAAATCTTGATTTACGGATGGTTGTAAAAAATTTTGGTAGGAAAAAGGGATCGGCTGCGGATAAATTCATTACGAGTGCGCAAAGGAAAATTTTACGGCGATTGTTGGATATAACGGGCTGCTGCGGTCGACGGATATTACGAGTACAGCGTTTTGCGAAATTCTCGTTTTCTATAAGGAGAGAAAAGGACATTTATGAAGGTTGTTGCAAGCTTGTTTATCTAAAATAATATTTTTGCTGATATCTTAATTAAGACGGTCAGAAGACAAAAATAAAATAAAACAAAATTTTAGAATAATACGCAACACATTTTTAATTTTGCTTTTACATATTTTAAATGCCCTCATGATGAGCTTTAGTTCGAAACTAGTCGGCGAATTAATAAGTCTTTTAATATGACATAATTATATTTTTTCTAGGCAAAAAATAGTTTTAAAATGATGTTATTTGTTTTAAAATAATTTTAATTGATACTAATATTATTATTTCATTATTTCACTACTAATAAAGTTGGTGGATGCGCCGGGAGAGTGCGTACAGTTTTACATTTTAATTATTACTGCCTATCAAACTAAAAAAATATGTAAATTAGTTTTGCAACTAAAATAGCTAGTTATTATGTAAATAGAGACTTTGTGTGAATTTTAATATATTTTATTTTACATTTGATCACTAGTGCGAAACTCAAATTAAATACCACAATCAAGCTGAATCCTAAAAATAACATGAAAAATAATTTAGTTAAAATTGGTCCTCTAGAGAATCTAATTTTATCTCTAAATCTATACCATTTCAAATACGTCTGGCCATTGCTGTATTGATACAACATATCTGATTACGATTTGATAGGCAACGTAAACCAATTTGTTAACCATTGGGAATAAGCCACCTGCTGGCAATTTAAAAATTATTCTTGTATCTGTGTGGAATCATATAATGATAAAAACAATAAAACACTTTTATATTTTTTTAATATTACCATTCTTTTTATTATAATATACCATGAACGACCTTTTTTGTAGGACGTTTAACTTCCTACAAAACCGTATGCTGCGCACTTTATAATATTTATTTATCCACGAGTTATAAAATTTAGAAGTGACAAAGAAATTTTTGCTAATTTCTTTAAACTTTGATCTCTGATACCATCTAAACGGTAAGAGTTATAAAAAAATTGAAAGATGTCTTTTTTAGAGCGTTTAATTTCGTACAAAAAAATGTAAATAAATTTTTTCTATACGATCAAGTAGTGACGAGATATGGATTTTGACATAAGGAACTGAAAAAAAATGGAAAACTGCGATGAGGGATTCTTTCCTATTAAAATTAAGAGCTCATTTTGAAAAAGCATTATTTAAAATTGTCTAGGGACCAATTTTTCAGTGTCGAATGTTAAAAAAAAATTTTTTGGTCCACCCTAATTCGGACTCATATGTGTTTAATGTTTGGAGATTTATTGGTTTTTGACGAACTTAAACCTCTATTTACTCTTTAAAAAAACGTGAAAAGAAAAGAAACAATAAATAAAGAGTTTAATATTCAGTGAAAGTCAAATCACAGAACTAAAAATGTTCGAGAAACAAAGATGTTTTTTTCATCTATTTTTAGGTATTTCTAGATGATGTCCATTGTCGTATAGATATAAAATGTTTCTTACTGTTAAACGAAATACCTACATGGTTAGTAAATATATAAAAGTATCGAACAGGTCTTTGAAAGTTTACTTGAATTTGTTAATGTCTAAAATTAGGCGAAATTTGCTTTACCAACTGATAAGCGCCAAATAACAGCTTGTTTTATTGCTGCATTCAGTAAGTTTTTTGTATTTTGAGGTATTTTACAACAATAAGACAAAACATTTGGCGTTTCAATTTTAAATCAATTGTCAGAAGTGACAAAAGATGTTTTTTTTTACTTGTCTAACCATTTAAAACAAATTAACTTACTAAAATTTAGTCACCACTAACCTAATTCAACAAGTGGTGGTTTTTTAATTTTTGGATAAATAATATTTTTAATAAGTGTATACACAAAAATAGCTTATTTTATATGTTTTCATGGAAAATTTAAAGAATTAGGGGTTATGATTTGTTGTTACCATGGAAAAGAATTAAAATTTGCCATACTATCGGTAGTTTTTTAATTTTAAATTAGCCTGTTGGTCGCTGTTTTCTGCTCAGGATATTACTAGTGTTTTAGTTTTTACTGATTTTTACTAGTTTTATACAAAACAGCAGTGATGAGTGTGTCTGTATTTTTAAGAAAAATGATTTTATAGCTCGTGAAAACTTGATTTATTAGCGAAGCGAAAACAAAGTTTTGATATTTTTGTTCTGATTTTTACACAATTTTTACTAAATGAATCATGAAAAAACCAAGCTAATACAACAATTTCGTCTGGAGTTGAAATATCTATTTAAGCATACGGTTTAAAGAAAATTTTCGAAAATTTGTGTTTTTCTTTGAATTACCTAATTATCACTGCATTAACAGACGCTTTTTTGGGTTGTTTTCCTAATTTTTACATTGATAAAATTTTAAAAATTTGAAAAACTATTTTTATAAATTATGAAGCCTGTGACTCGGACACCATCGATGTAATCATTAAGCTTCGATGCTGGAGAGTCTGGATTAAACGACCAGGTAATTAACCGGTGTAATCCAGCAAGTTGCATGTTATTCATTCAACTGGTCTACTGGTCAACTGGTGTAGGCCAGTTGAATATATAACATGAAACCCGCTGGATTACACCGGTTAATTACCTGGTCGTTTAATTCAGATTTTCCAGCTCCGAAGCTTAGTAATCATGCGCCGCTAGTGCCTAGTAGGGTTACAACAATTTTTTTTCTTATCTGTTAGTAATTGCAAGAGATTAAGATTTAAAACGTATTATCTTAGTGTTTTTTTTAATTGTTTTGTTTTGTTGTTTAATTTAGTTTTATTTATTTTAGCGTTTTTTTATTTTTTTATTCAAACTTTTGATTGTGTTTGCATTTTCCTTTTGTTTTGTTTAATGATGTATTTACATCAATCTTGCAGTAACTTCTTGAGTTTTTAGCTTTTTTTAGATGTTTTTTGTATTTTTTGTAGTATTTCAAAATAGATCTATGAGCTAATTTTTAACTTGATAGTACTTTTGTTTTCATGGAACATTACAAGAATTAGGGGCTGTGATTCGTTGTTACCATAAAAAAGAATTAAAATTTGCCATACTATCGGTAGTTTTTCAATTTTAAATTAGCCTGCTGGTCGCTGTTTTCTGCTCAGGATATTACTAGTGTCTTAGTTTTTACTAATTTTTACTAGTTTTATACAAACCAGCAGTGATCAGTGTGTCTGTATTTGTGACAATTTAAACACTGTTGAATCGGTTTGTTAAAATTTGACGATTTTGTATGTTAATTTCAGATAATTAGGTATTTATAGTTGTAATTAAGTGCTGTGGATAAAAATCTAGAACTGTTTTATATACTCAAAAAATTGAACGCTTCTTATATAATAATTATCTCAACGAAGCTTAGTCTATACTGCCGTTTTTTATTCTGTAATAAATCACATCAACCAGAAACGAAAAATACCTAATGACAGAATAATGACTGAAATTTCTTCGAAATGAAACACAAAATGCCTAATCAATAATTTTGTTTAACTTGTCGTTTTACGTTTTAAGACAAATGAATCGTTATCAAATTCCGTCATTTATCCTCACCGTTTATCTGAAATTTGATCAAATTTAGACAAGTTATAAGAAATTTGCCGCTTGTAATTCCATCTTGTCTTATCTGTCTGAAATGGCGTTTACCAAAGTACTAAAACTTTCATCGTGTTCCGATATTGTGGATTATTTTTAAAACGTACAAATAGTGAAATAAGTTTTCTCTAAATTTATTTAAATGTTTGAGCTACAGAGTGTTTATTAAAAAAAATAGAGTGCTTTGGAATTAAAATGTCACTTTTACACATTAAATCATATCTATTATTACTATCAAAAAATTTTATTATTTACACGAAAAGTGTTGAAAATGCTTTCCGTTTTTGTCATAATTTAATTATTTTCAGAAATATTTTTGTTGAATTTTATTCTTAAACGAGAGTATCGATCTTTAAATGGTGTATTACTATTATTAATGAATGTCTAAGTAACGACATACTTTTTTTCTCACAGCTAGCTCTGAGTTTTTTTTAATGAACAGTCTATATCAATTTCTTGCTTGCAGATGTAGAGTTTTTCCAGCGACGGAGCTCACAAACTCTATCGAATTTTCGTGCAAGATTAGAGCAACACGCGATATTACCATTTTCCTGTTTGTATTTTTACAGTGTTTTTCATTTCAGTCTGTAGGAAATGTTTTAATTGAATAATGTTAACAAGAATGTGAGATGTCTAATACTTCACAGTTCCTTAGAATGTTGATCTCTTGAATGATTCTAACCTCGTGAAAACAGGTTGCTTAAGAAATTCGACGGGTTTTAATGGATCAAATTTGCTACGAGAATTCGTAATGAAACTGCTTTATTACAAAGGATGAGCTTCTTATCGCGATATATCCTTTCAATTAATTTAATTAGTTATGACGAGATAATTGAGTTAATGTAAATGAAGAGAACATTCACGTATTTTCGATAATTGTTTTTAGCACTTGTGTCGCAATTTGTTAACGAAATTAGAGACATGCAAATTGCGGATTAGCTATATTGAAAAGAGTTATTGCACACGGAATTTAACAATTATGGAAAATTTAACGGTTTGTTCTGTAAATGAGGATCTTTTTAAATCAGAAAAAGTTTTTAGATAATAAAAATTTACTTAAACTTTGAATGAAAACAAGTCGACAAAAATATTATTTGTTAGAATTGTCTTTTTTGATTATTAAACTTTGATATTAACGTTTTTTTTTGTAGCACTTGATACTACTTAAACTTAAAGTTTTCTAATAAAAAGTGTCATAAGCATGTTAGGATAATACCTATGTTATGGTTACCTACTATTGTTATCTCAATTTACTTCTTTTTATTTTTTTAATAAACACAGAAGTTAAAAGCTTTGAATAATAAAAGAATTGAAGAGACTATTAGAGTAGGTACTAGATTTTGTAAATAACTTTTTAAAAATAATAATCCAAAATTAGCAAAAAAATGGACTAATAATCATGAGGAAACCAATTTAAAAAAAATTTATTATGATAAGTAACTACATTTGGAAACACAAGTCAAACCATTGGAATCTGTAGTAGCGAGAATATTTGGTAGAAAAGCTGCTATATGAAAATTTATTGGAATAGCACGAATGTTTACACTCTATATCCTGATCTTTATAACAATAATCGTATATCTACGAATCTTTTTGTGACTTTATTTAAGGTTTATTGGGACAGTACGACTGTTATGGTTAATTATTTATTCCTGTTATTTTAATTCACTTTTTAGAAAACTCGGAATGATAATAGTTATTTATCTATCAAGTACGCAAAATAAAATTTTTGAGAACGAATCTTAATCGAGGACGACACCACGTTAAAAGCCGAGTTTTTAATAAGAGAAGTTTAAAAACTAGGACACAGTATAGAAATAAATCAGTATGGACAGCTGATAAATACTTGTCAAAAGCTAGCATCCCCTCACGTAAAATGTGTAAGATGGAGCCACTGCTTACTGCTTTTTAAATTTTTAGGCAACTAATATTACACAATTTAAATCTAAAGGGCTATAATTGTAAATAAAATACTATACAAATTACTTTAATCGTTGTTTTACTCTTGTACTTTGATTATTTATTATATAATTTATAGTTATAGCCGTTATAGCCGTTTAGATTAAAATTGTGTATTATTAGTTGCTTGAAAATCTAAAAATTAGTGGCTCCATCTTACACAATTTACGTGAAGGAATGCCAGCTTTTGACAAGTATTTATCAGCTGTCCATACTGATTCATTTCTATACTGTGACTAGAAGTCGAAAATTATTTGCTTACTTGGTGTATACAAGACTTTTTGTAAGAGTTTTCTATTATAAAAAAAATATTTCTTTTATTAAGCAGAATTCAGCAATGTCATTGCTTTCATGGAAACAAATTTTTTATTGTAACAATCGAATTGGTGAAAATTGTTGTATCTTGTGCAAAGATAGTGAAGTTTTTAAAATTATTACCACTAAAACAATCTTGTAGTAACGTTGGATCCTAAACAATTGCAAAAGTGGCTTATCAAAAGACAGGATATTATGTTTTTATTTATTTAGTTATTTTGGAAGTTTAACAAAAGTCTCAAGTGCTTAAGTGTGACGTTAATTTAGGAGCATACTGTACTTTTGGTGACCTAGTGATTTAGAACTAGTTGGATTGTTAACTCTTATAATAGGGTTTTTGGGTGGCACTTTATGCCAGAGGAGGCCAATAAACTGCCAATAGTGACAGTAGAAACAGGTCGAAAAAAATATATGTATTTATTATTGTTTAGAACATTGAAATTTACTTCTCGGATTACTAAAGTGGGTTAACAAATAAATCGAATATTATTTAAATAATCGGAAATTAAATACATTTATGTATATCTTCTATAAATCTCCTATTTCAATGCAGATGCATTAACCTCTCCAGTTCAATACCCATGCAATTTCGTTGCTTAACGCTTGACTCTTCAACATAAATCGCAAATGAACACCATCAGACCAAAACGGCAAAACATAAACTATACTTACGTTCTTACAAAGACCTAAAGAGGATAATAATTGTACAGGATATTTGCATATTGTATAAACTAATCCTCGAGCAGTGGATTATAGACTTAAGGGAAATTTTTTTAAAAATCCGCTGATAAAAACTAGAACATAAACATGTCACTGAGTGAAAAATCCAATTTCAACTTAAGCATAAATAAAAGAAAAATTCTAACAGTATGAAGTCTCGATAGTGGCAATAAAGCAAAACCGTGTTAACTCAGTGTTTCGGCGATGCACTTTACAGTTATTGCATCATTTTCCGATGAAAGGCTAGCACTAAACGGAATTCGATACCATAAGTGCAAGAAACTCGTTAGGGTTAAAGAAAGGCTTAATTTGACACCGATTCAATAAAACAAAGCAAGATAAAAGATCGAATTTTTTTAATTGGAGAGTCGGCCGTGTATAAAAATTAATGTCGGCCACTTATCTGTTGTAGATGATAAGACGTTTTCTGGATTGTTAGGTAGGGAATTTTTAAGAAAGGTTTTGGGATTATCAGAGCTGAAACACATTAGGGGAAGGAATATAAACGAGATTTAAAAGCTTAGACTGGTGGAATTCCTAGTTAAAAATCCAGTCAACTGAATTCTGAGGTACTGTAAATGTTAATTTAGTTAGAGGATAGGCACCATTTAGGTAACATTTAACGCTATTTTTATCTATATTGTGACCAGTATTTGTAATTATTAACAAGGTATTTACGTTTTATCCTAAGTTCGATTCGGTTTTGTATAAGAAGCCACACTTTTATAGTTTATAACTGTAATCCAAAATTTTTGACATCATGAAGTTTTGAGGCTTTTATTTACTAAAAATTACTTTTAATCAGTAATTTTTTAGCTGATTACACTTTTGTTTACAATTCCAGAAGTAACTAGAAACGTAGAAACGAAGTAAACAGAAGTAACAAAATTTTAAAATTAACTAAGAACTACAACAAGTTAGAGTGACTTAACTAAACTTAACCGCAAACAATATTTTTTTAATTTTGTGTTTATACTAATAATTTTAAGCCTAAACAATTCTTTTAAGGTTTTTTTCCACGATTACCATAAACTGTTTTTGAACGCTAATGTTTCTTTATTATGAAGACAAAATTTCCGGCTGAAAGAGCGATCACGAGAATTGAATGCGCACTGGCACGATTTTGGAGTGGGGGTACACTAGGCAGTTATAATTATATAAAAAACTGGAGGAGAATTTTTTATAACGTTAAGGCATGCAGGTTTATTATCAAGTTTTTGATATTGTATCATTGATAAGGATTGTACTTTGGCACAGGCGTTTCTATCTTACTTCAATAAGGTCTGTAACTGTTAAATAAAATACAATTTTGTGATTGTTGTTATTGTTGTCATTTGTTGATGGTTGCTGCTTTGTTAACGAAACATGCAGACTTCAACTAGTGACTTGACGTCTGCCGTCCGGTGACACCGAGATTGTTGGTTGATGGCCTTGTATTACACCCTACAAATTTAATGTTTTCAAACGGATTGGTTGAACCTTAATCAGCTTAGTTTGTGTATTTTTTGGCTATTTTTTGTTTAATCTACGACATGATTATAATGCTCATATAAGCGTAACTACTATAAAGGTAGAATAGGTTCAGGATCTCATGAACCGCGAGAGAAAGTTGCGCACTAGTCAGAGAGGCAAGTGGGGTATTTGTCTTTCTTGCTATTCTCTTAATTAAAAATTTTAGGCTTCTACTTATTAAATGAAGCAAGCACCCAAAAGCACCAAACAATTTTACTTTGCACGACGCACGTTTCAACAACAAAGTTGTCATCCTCAGGTGGGGAATTAAACTGAGTTTTATTCTAATTCCTCACCTGAGGATGACAAATTTGTTGTTGAAACGTGCGTCGTGCAAAGTGAAATGGTTTGGTGCTTTTGGGTGCTTGCTTCATTTCATTCTTCACACCAAGGAGATCCAACACGAAGTTCTACTTATTAGTTAGTTCTCAACTTATGTTGTTTGCTGACTGCTTCGCTGCGTCTTTTGGTTATTTTTTGTTTGTTTTACCGTTTTGTGTTTGTTTCTTTAAAAAAAATGTCTGAATTAAAAATATTAAGTCAATGTTTTCAGAACGGAATTGTCCTCACTGGACCGAGGTGAATTTAACCGAGTTTCTAGGTTTTCAAACTTTAGACTCCGCTTTCATCTCCTATCTAAACTGGTTTCTAAAGTTTTTTTAGGATGTTTTTTTTATAAGCTATATTTTAGCTTCTTACTTTGTACATGCACTTTTTACAATTATTAGACTTCAGAATTTTTGAGTGTTGTATTTGTTGTACTTGAGTGTTTTGTAAAGAAAAGTAAAACACCTACTAACCTTAAACACTACACTTAACATGACACGCGTTTTGACAACAAAGTTGTTATCATCAGATAGGAAACTATGGATGACAAATTTGTTGTCGAAACGCGCGTTTTGTTAAGTGCAGTGTTTGGTGTTAGTGGGTGTTTGATTAGTTATTTAACACACCAAAAAGATCCAACAAAAGATGGAGTATTTTGTAGCTTAATAAATACCTAAACATCAAAAATAAAATGAATTATTGGCTTTTAAAATTGTTATCTTAATTTTTTGATAAATTTGTCAAAATCTGTCGCGTTAGGTCATTGTCAGGGGATTTTTAATTTTAATTATTTTGGGATTATGATAATAAAACTGAGAAAGATTTTTGTCATAGCTGTAATGACTATGGCATTGACGTAACTTACGTAATAGATTTTGAGAAAATTATGGCAAAAGGATGGTAGATATAATTTGTGGTCTCTCTACGCATACAGTTTTTTGTTGTTTCTATATTATTTAATAATTTAACAAATGATTGGAATATTAAACAATATTAAACAATAGAGGACTTAAATCCTCTACTAAATTCAACAAAACACTCAAAACTAGTTTGTTTACAACGAAGAGACAATCAAGTGTAATTTACCTTTATTATCACGTATTTCGTGATAATTATGTTATTTGTATTCACTGTTTGCTAAATATTTTGATAAAAAACGATGAGCTTCGTGTTGTTTAAATATGTTGTTTCTAATATATTTTGTTAAAAGCTTTTAGATAAATAGCAATGAAAATAAAAAACAATATTAAACAAGAATGTAAAGCATATAAAGAGTGTTTCGTTTAAAACTTTTTTGTTTTATGCATCTATAATGATATTTTAAACAAAAATTTTTAATGTGTAAAGAGTTTTTCCGTAACCAACATTTTTACTACAATTTACTTTTTTATTATTGGCAATGTTGTAGAAATTTTACACTAAAGCAAAACTAGAGGAGTTTAACAGCCAGAGAAAGCGTTTTTGTGATAGATATTTTTTGAAGTAATATGTCTGAGAATAATTTTTAGTTCTTGGAGGATTGGTGCATAAAATTCTTAGACTGTAGAACCATTACAATTAGGTTGATTAAATAAACATTAAATTGGTGTTGTTATCAGTTAAAGTGATTGTATGCATTAATCGTTTTTAATTGTTGAGTTTTAACGTTTACAAAAGTGAGAATTCTATTAATACGTTTTAATCAAACCTAAGCAAAGATTTTTATCAAACGCTTTGCTCAATTTTAAGTGTCCACGAAAGCTAAATTTGGTACCTAATTTAACTGTTTATTTTCATTTTTTATTGCTAAAATTTATAACACTCTAAAAGATAAAAGATTTTATCAGTTTGTAACATGAACACTAATGTGTTTAACTTGAAAGGGTGAAATTTACTATTTAAGGGGCTATAATGGCTGATAAATGCAAGTTGTTTAATGAATATTACAAAATTATTTTTAGGTATTTTAAATTAGTGAGTTGAGGTTAAGAAAACACGTGCAAGAATATATATTGCTAATCTTTGAAATTTGATGCAAAGTTGTTATTGTAGAAATTAAGATAAAGCTTAATATACACAGACTTGTTTTATTATGGTAGAAAACTTAAAGTAAGTAAATTTTTAACTAATATAAAAGTTCAAGTAATTGTAACCATGGAAGTTAATTAAATTTGCATTGTTAGCAGTCTACAACAATATGTTTATTAAGTTAATTACCGCTAAGACTATAAGCAAACAGTTTCATTTGAGCTTGTTCTACTTGAGAAAAATTTGCACAACTTGGGGGTGTTTAAGTTTCAAATTTATTTACGATGGATGTTAAACAACGTTGACGTCATTTGAACTTATAACGAAAACAACAAAGAGAAACAATGAAACATTATTTACTTAGAGTTGGAGACAAATTTTAAATAAAATAACATAAAATTTTTTTTTGAGTATAACAATTTTACGGGAAACAGTACGAGTGATCTAAGATAAATTGAATTACAGTAGGCAAATAGGAAAATAAGATTACTGATTGTAGCGCTCTTCTTGACTATTACCTTTGCAGATTTTTATTTAAATATTAACATAAAAATAATTACTGCTATTATTGCTTTTTATATCACGTGATTCAAAACTATTGTCATTTAGAGTGCTATTGAAAAGTGAGATGCAAGAAAAGTCATGTCTTAGGTTGGATTTACGCCTAATTCTAAAATTATTATTACAGTTGAAATAAATTATGTGACGTGAGGTTATGTTCTGTTTGTGTTGACAACCTGCTAATTTTATATTTCCCTGCATTTTTGGTTGATTTTTTTAGTTAAGTTAGCAAATTAGTGGTTTAAAAGAACAAGATTGCTTTCAACGAGCAACAGAAGCGCTTCATGTTAGAAGCATACTTTCGAAATGGTCAGAGAGTTGACGAACAGTGGGTTTACTCGATAAACGCCGCATTTGAGGATTTTCAGAAAGAGTTTCCTGGATTGGCTGTCCACTTTGACCATTTCAGTCGAAATCTGCGCCGTGTTGTGGATTTGTACAGGGAAACAGGGAGTGTGAATCGCAAGGCAGGTGGAGGCAGACCACGAACGAGTAAGAACCGAAGCAAATGTGGAAACCGTAAAGAATATTATGGACGAGGAGCCTAGCATTTCGGTTCGTCATCTGCGACAACAGATAAACCTGTCTCACAGCACTTGTTGGCGGATCTTGAAAACGGACCTCGATATGCAGCCGTATAGGCTGGAAGCTCATCGAGAATTGCTGCCAAATGATTTGCCACAGAGACAGGCATATAGCCAGTGGTTTATGTAGAATTTTGCCAACAATGACGAAGCACTGGAAAAAACATTTTTCACCAACGAGGCTTGGTTTTATCTTTCCGACTATGTTAACTCACAGAACATGAGGATGTGGAGCGGCGACAGTCCTCGTTATTACGTTGAGGTTCCGTTGCACCTGCAGAAAGTTGGAGTGTGGTCTGCAATAAGCAAACGTCGTCTTATTGGACCTATATTTTTCGAAGTCAATTATTGTTACATTTTTTAAAGAAAACAATTTTTTAAAGAATAAAAATGTTGTAGGAATATTAACATCTCAGGGATACCGTCTTGAAATCCTCACTCCCTTTATGGAGCAGCTGCTGGATGACGAACTGTAGCAGGTATATTTCCAGCAGGACGCTGCGCGTATTCACACCACTCGGGATAATCTCAATTTTATTTGTGAATTGTTCGATAACCGAGTGATCAGTTTGAATACGCCAGTGATATGGCCACCAAGGTCATGTGATTTGACTCCATGTGACTTTCTTGTGGCCATATGTGAAAAACTCAATTTTCAATACTCCTGTTGTGGACTTGGACAACCTACGGGAAAGGATAACCCGCAAGTTACAGGAGATAAACAATTCACCCAATCTGTTAGAGAACGCGATCGCTTCTATGAAAACACGAGCAAGAGTGTGCGGCTAATAGAATGGAGGTCATGTAGCACATCTTGTTTGATGTGCTGCAACGGTTTTCTTCTATGCTTTTGGTATTGTTTCTAATGTTTTGCTTTTGCCAGGCAAGTTTCTTCTTACCTGCCTAATTTTATTCCTACCTTGTGTTTGCAAATAATAAAAAATTAACGGATTTTGTGTTTTATTTGATTTTTAATGGTAATTATTAGTTTCTAGGTTAGTGGGGTTAGAATGCGAAAAGTATTTTTTGGATAGTAGGCGCAAATATTCAACATAGTTTTTTTTAGCAGTAGGTTTAAAACCCAAATAAATAGTTATTAATTACCCAGACATACGTCCTAAAAACCAAAGCCTGCTTTGGTGACAATAGTTTTGAAACACACTTTACCTAGTGTAGAATGTCTAGCAAGTTTCAGATTTTAAAATGCCACACAAGGTGGTAGTTGCCCGAATTTAATTATATTAAAACAAGGTAGTTCCTTACTGTTTCTCTAATTAAAGATTTCAAAATCTGCTTTGTAATTAAGTTAACCTAACAAAAAAAATGCTTTACTCTTACACTGTTAGATTTAATAGAAAAAAACTAGAAGCAGTTTAGTTTTATTTCACACAAAAAACTAAATTATAAAATCGAATATAACTTTCAAATATTGCTCTAAAAACAAATTATTGAAGTTGAAAATATTGTGATTCGAGTATCTGTAAAGTCGATTTAAATTATATAACATCGTAGCTCATAAATATTAAATAATTTGAATCTACCAATCGATAATAATGCAAACATAATTGTCGTTGTAATGACGTCCACTGGGAATACTCTATTTTGCTTAAAAAATTTACTTGAATTAATTAAGTTGTGTTGTATTATTATGGTAGTAATAGCCGCAGGTATCTAATTTATGCAGTGTTGAGTGTTTCTCTGTGTGTATGTCTGCACAAGCAGCCTTTAAGGCACACGAATAAAGCTAAGCATGCAACCGTAGAAATTCATATAAACTATAATAATTTCCATCAAGCACAATTTGATTATCTGTAAACTTGTTCGAAGAAAAATAATTAACTTCCGGCAAAATTGTTTTTTCCAATTTAAGCCGCATCTGAGTGAAAAAAGCATTTCCCTAAATTATAAAATTCTTCGTTAACAAACGACGGCGTTGAGTAATTACCGAGGTAATTACTGAAATGCTTGCCAATTAGTTTTCTATTTTTAACAAGTCTTAAAAAAATAAATACGTGTGTAGTTTTTTTAGGATAAAGTTAATTACTCAATTAGTGTATTACAATAAAATGTTTGCTTTAATAGACTGGAAGTTGTATTAAAGTATTCGATGTGTCATTTTGCAATTCCAAAAGGTACTGCGATATTAAAATGAATATTTTGTGATGGAGACTGGCAAATAAAAAATCAATAGAAAGTCGGTGAATCAAGTAGAGGCTTCAAACTTAATAATTGAAGGAAGTTTGTGGCAAGAGAGAATTTTTAGATTTTAGAAAATAAAGAGGAGAATTTTAAGGTTTTAAGAGGAGAAGAGGTCAAGAAGGAATATCGTGTGTTTTAATACAAAATAGCGTTTTTTTGGATATAAATATAAAGCCTATTTTTACAATATTAGTACTGTAAAACATCGTGTTTACAAAATTTTATTATAAATTTATCTATTTATCTTGGCAAATTTAATCACGATGGAAACATCTCACAATTTTTATTAAAATTTACTCTAAACTTACAAATTATTTTTATAAAAAAGCAATATTTAGATGGAAATTATAATATTTTTAGAATTATTAAGCTGTAAGCTCTAAACCGGTCAGCAGTTTCCTGGTATTGTTATAGTTTAAACGCTTTTTTATTGTTGTCTTATTCTCATTAGCTTGTCTAGATTCTCGTGTTTATGCGCTACAATACGCTGTATTAGGAATCGGGCAACAACTCTAAAACTAATCTGCAGTTTCCTGGTGTTATATTTCGCTTGGATGCTTTGAAGACAGTAAAAAAATGTCTATAAGATCATATTTAGAAAGACGTATTTTCTAATTTTACTTTTTAGAATAAGTTTAAACCTATCTTTATATTGATTTGTTTTCTAATATGAAACAAATAATAGAATTTTTTATTCTTTTTTTAATATTTAAAATTTAATTATAAAAAAATGTATGTTTGTTGTGGAAGGGTTGCTATTGCTCACTTTGATCTAATCTCATTAGATAAAACACTAAAGAAAGAAATCTTTTAAATTGCCCTATACAAAACTGAAACTCAACAATAAAGAGAAACTTGTGACATACTGTAAAAAGCGCAATTCACGTCTTTTAGAGATAGCCAAGCTGAAAAAGCTTCAAATACCACATTTTCAGGATAAGTTTCTTTGTTTCAGGATTTTTTATTTTGTTTTTATGGTAGTGACAAATTTATAATAAAATTTTTTACGACGATTAAATTGCACTTTTGTTTTTATTATTTTGTATATTTTTGTGTTAACTAAACAAGAACAATACGACATTAACAAGAAACCAGTTTTATTCTACGCTTTTTGTATGTGGAATACTTCAAGTGAAGTTTAAAAGGAAGTTAGGTACTTATTTTATTTCCAAGTAACTAAGAAAATATAAACCTATTAAATTACAGGAAGACGCTTTTAAATACGCTACAATTAACTTCAAGTCAAGTTAGACTTTGCTAGATAACTTAATAACACAGGAAATGTATGAGAAAATAAGGTGTCTTTATAATGCACCTGAACGGAACTAATTGCTGCAAGAATTCTACTCACAACTTTCATAATAAAATAGGTTTTTGAATAAAATATGTATTGCTCTGTTATTAAATTTACTGTAGAAGTAAATAACAATCAAACTGTTGTTTTTCAGATTTTTTTCAGACATTTGTAGTTATTTAATAAACAAGGATGTTACTGAAGGCGATTAATAGAATTGAAACTGTTTAAAGTAAGTATTAGCGAGTAAATTTCTTTAATTGTCGAGATTAATTTGAAAATAAAACAATCTTTTTTAATTATATAAAATTAGTTATTAATGTAAATAAAATTATAGTTTTATCACCATATTAATGAACAATTTTATTGAACGAAAATGATGCTATTAATAAACGGTAAACAAAAAGCGTTTTGTATTCAACTTTTTTTTGTTTAGTGAAGATTTTTGTATTTTTTGTTTAACTGGAAAAGTCGACATTAGTACGAGAGCTTGTATCAGACTATGACTTGGTGACTCGAAATTATGGCTTCAAGTCATTCCCTGAATTCCTGGTAGTCTTAATCATGAAGCTATATAATGCAAAGAGAGGGCGATGACCGGCCAGTGTGCTTCAGAGTTGAGTTTAGTTAAGCAATAGATCCGCGATAATTGAAATTATTATTGAGAGTTTTTGTTGAGTTGTTTGTGTAAATATATTGATTGTTACAATATTGTTTTTTGTTTCAGGTAAGTCTTCTTCTAGTCTAGACACCAATTTGGTAAGAATGTCTAAATAAATACTTTTAAATTATTTTCTCAAATTAGATTTAAAACACGTTTGCTTTTAAAAACGTAATTTAGCTTTAAAAATGTTTCGTGTTTAAATACAGTTTACGGCAGAAACTTGTCTGTTGTACTCGTATTTACTGCTTGAAATAAAATTTACATTTTATTTGTTTTATTTGAGTTTTGCAAGTATATTGATGCTGGACAAATCCTAAGCGTTTACCTTTTATTCTACGAAAATTGCCAATGTTTTACTTTTTTTTTTTGTTGCGTTTAACTTGTCTCAGTAGATTTCAACTACTGAGATTGTAACATTATATTTAGATAAATTACTAAAAAAACAACATTAAGTTTTTACTTTTTTATAGAATAAAATAATTAAGCGGGCAAGAAGTTTTTATACTTTTTGGTGTCAATAATGGTGGATGCGCCGGGACAAAATTAATTTTTAGTCATTTAAAATAGTAACAAAAGTGATTATTGTTTTTTATTAGAAAAGAAACTTTATTTAAGTAAAATACAGTGAAAGAAAATTATGGCAAAATGACACATTTAAATTGTTTTTTTTTAAATTGTCTTTATATCAGAATTAAGATTAGAACAGACATATAATTAATTTTTTTGATGTTTTGTAATTTTTTTTGTGACTTGTTTAGGACTATTAAATGTAATAATTTTATTGAATAATTATAAAAAATGGACGATATCACCGTCTAAAATAGTTTATTGCATTTAAAATTCAAAATAGCCATAAATGAATGTCTACTAAAAGTGAAACACACTGCCCTAAAACTGATTAAATAAATTGGTTTTGATATTTCCTATCTACGATAAAAAAGTTAGTACACAGTTTATTACATTTTACACAAAAGTGTGAAAATATCTAAGAATAAAAAAATAGGTACTTCAAAAATGTTTTTTTATCAAAATTTTCGCCGTGGTTCTAGTTTTTTTGTCAAGAAGTTACTTTGTTATTTTAGTTTATCTATTCCCATTTCACTATGTAAATTATATTTAAAATTAATTTTAGTAGAAGAGGAATTTATTATAAATTTAATTTATAAATAAAAATATTCACAAAGTGGAATAATTATATTCGAAATTGCTAAAACAATCGAGCAAAAACAAGTTTTTGTTTTTGTTAAAAATGGTGGATGCGCCGGGTTAATTTATTATTAAATTTAATTTTGACCAATTTAAAATAACAAACAATATTGTTTTTACAATAAAACTGAATTAGTTTTTATTTTAAAAGATAAATAAAATAAATCAAATCAGTTTTATAAATATGCTTATTTATAATATATGTTTTCTATTACAGTGTATAATAAAATGCAAATATAAAATAAAGCAGCTTACATCAGAATTAAATATAGTTATACTTCAACAGCGTATTTTCATTAAAGTTTAGCTTTATTTATACCATTTCACTCAATATCAAGTACAAAATTAGATACATCAATAAAGCTTTTTTTCAAGTGTAATAATACGAGGATTAGTTCAATTTTAGACGGCAAAGATGAATCTTTTGCATTATGTAAAGCGGTAAAGAAGGGATGGAAAATCGGATTTATGAATTTTTTATATCTGCCGTGTCAGTGAGTATTCTAAAAAGGGAATACAAAATAAAAATAAAAATTCTAACAGAAATAAATTTAAAATGACTTTTTTTAAATAACAGTAATCACTGACAGGAAATAAGTTCGAGCACTTTTATTATTGTAGTAATCAAGAGTTGTCTACTCACTTTGATCTAAATTAATAAGAAAATTGTTTAATCAATTTTTGTTTACTTAAGAAATGTGAAATCTTTGTGTTTTGCATATTTATAACTTAATGGATTGGGTAAATAATACGATTAAAAAAATGCAAAAGAGATTACATCAGGTTTTATTTGAAATGTGTGACGTCAGTTTTGATATAAAATATTCACGACACTGGAGAATAATGCATTCCACTTATGACGTAATGTCTTTCTAGAGAATAACATAAATGTCGTAAGGTTAATACAGAAAAGAAAATATAAATCTTTACGTAAAAATAGAACATACGGTAAAAATAGGATGAAAAGCAAAACTTTTGTGAACTTTATTTGGTTTTGTGAATTTTATTTATAAATGGATTAATTTCACGTTGAAATACTACCGGTAATATCGCAAGTTTTAATACTTTTTCCTAGCAACAACCAATCACAAAACCTATTTTTTTAAACGAAGATGCTACCGGTACTATCTTGAAACTTGAAATTAGCTCATAAGAGTATGTTGGTTTTTGTTTCATTTTTAAAAATTTTTTAAAGCAGGGCTTACTTTTGACAAAAAAAATTTAAATGGCGAATGCTGTCTATTTACTTTTGCTAGGTTTTTTAAGATTTGTAAAAGGGTTTTCAAGTTATAATTTTGCAGAAAATAGATTGTTGAGAACCTTAGAAGAATTAATAAAAAAATTTAATAATTAATAAAAAGATTAGAAATTTTAAAATTTATAGTATAATTTTATATACATATAATAACAATTTATAAAAATAATTATACCTTTTATTTATTGTCAAACACATAGTCATTAGGGCTTTGTTACTTAAAGGGCTCAATGAATTTGAGAGTTTTTTAAAATATAAAAGTCTCAAACGCATTTTTAACGAAATTAAATTGCTAATTACTCGTCGCTTTATTTAAATAACCAGTTAAGTATGTTACATTACTTGTAAGAATAATAGAAAACAATAAAATAAAAATAAAATAGATACAATACTCGAAGACACACATTACGAATCTACGAAGAACCATAATTCTTTATTTTAAAAATTTAGGAGACAAACAAGTAAAAAATATTTATATAGTGTATAAATTTTATAACTCTATTTTGATCAGTGCACCTTCTCTGTCTTTGTTTTTCTCATTCAGGACAGATAAATCCGTGGCATTATTTGAATTCTGGATTTACTAATATAAAGACTGTTTTCATGACAACGGACGCTTTTTCTGTCCCATCTAATCACTGGGTGCACAAAAAGAGTGTGTTGTTTTGGATACAGTGTCAAAAAGCATTAAGTTTTAGTCACCGGATAGAGATAGTGATATATGGGCTTAATGAAGTAGATAAGGAAAGAAGCGGTGCACTCGGAGTGATTTTTTTGAAAATATACACAGTGCAATAAAAATAGGAAGTATATGGACGAAGCAAAATTCTATAGAAACCGACAACTACTACCTGACATGACATTTCTGCAATACAAAAAGCCTCACAAAAAGGTAGCAAGCGCTGACACTTAGACGACAAATTTTAATTTTTTTTCAGACAGTCGAAGTTATTTACATCACAAAAGGAGACAAAACCCTTTATTTTATTTATTTGCTAAATTTTATTTTAACTTTCTACATTGATACTGCACTGACAGCTATAACAGACATCTGTGTATCTAATTGTGCTCTATCGTATTGTGAAAGAGAGGCAACTTACTTATTGAAAATATCTATTATAAAAACGATTGTGTCTTTTATTTTTGGGTGTTAAAATAGTTGAAAACATTTTTAATTGTTTTAGATATTTTAAAACTGTAAAAACAAATAAGAAAGAATAGAAAGAATTTGAAACAAAACGAAGTGTCAAAAAAGAATAGATATGGTGCTAAAAGAAAACAAAAAAAATTATACCAAAACGGGAGTTTATGATTGAACAATGGAGAGAGAATATTTTTTTTTTCAGAACTGATATTTGCAAAAGATATATCGTTTATAACAGAAAAACAACAGAACTTGCAACATAATTTTCCGGTAAATAAATAAAGATTTAGAGAAAATCAATACAGTATAAACAAACACATGAATAGTTTATAACAGGTACAAAGAAAACTTATGAAATAAATTTGGATGGAACACAATTTGAACAAGCCTAAAATTTTAAGCGTTTAAAAGTAGTTATTATCTGGAAGTTTATTTGAGGGAAAAGAGGAGTTTTGAGAAAAATTTAAACAAAAATGATCAACTGTTTAAAAAATAGTAATACCAACATAATACACAGCAGTGATATATGGTTTTTAACAAAAAGACAATAATTTTAAAAAACCTTTATAAAAATGGGGTTTATAAAACAATAAAGAACAAAGACAAAAGAGATGATAGAAATTAGAAATGGAACTTTTAGACAAAGTTGCAAATATTTAATGTTAATTTTATGTGTCAAATATGTGTCAAGCTTACTAAGTGAGTCGACGAAAACAAAAATCAAATGCTAAGCACAACACGGACCGACAGGATTAAAAAAATATAGAAGAGAAAGATTGACTTAGGTAACAATAAGAAAATTAATAAAATCTGCTCAAAATAGTTAAGGTGATCTTTAATTTTACATTATAAGTTGAATGCAAAATTTTTTTTGACTCGAGGAACTTTTAACAAATGCAATAAACAACTGTTAATTATTACTTAAATTAATTGTGTCTGATTACTTGAAACAAAGTCCGTTGAACAAGCTAGCCACTTTTTATGTATAATCCCATCATCTTTGAACCACTCATCAATTAAATATCTTCGATTTAGGCACTATCGTCTATAAAAATGAAATTTTCGTTTCGGTATTTTACTTGTTTTTTGTGGTTTTAACCTCTCTCCATATCAAGACTGTTCTGTTGGCCGGCTGTAGACTTTTAATCACGACACTTAATCTAATTTTTAAGTTACCATTTTGATGTTCTTTTGCCTAGAGTGTACAAGCATTCTTGTGATTTCTGAAAAGTGGTCAACTAGCATATAAACCACTTCTACCTGAAACCACGATTTCTGAAAGTCTCTACTCTCTGGAGCCCAAATAACACTGGCTAAGACTTCTGCAGTTTCACCGACAACTTTTTGAGTGTGGCCACCTTTCATTCTACCAATAGCGTGCTATGCTATAGATTCCAGAAAATCTTATTGGTTATTTATTTTTGTAACACATTTCACAAAATGTTAACATCTTAAATTTCAATGAATGTAAAGCGAGACACAAACGTGCGTTTTTAGTCAATTTCGACATGAGTGTTAGCAATCCGACTTAACGTGTTGAAACATGTTTTAATTTTTTTATTAGCTTACAATAACATGATCTTTCTTTAGCGATAGAAATACGAGGAATGTTTCTAAAGTTCTGGGAATCGTGCTCTACTTAAATAACACAAAAGTTATAGGCAATGCTATAGGTAACAGACAACTCTTCACATGTTTATGCAACTACCTATTACAATATTGTTTAGCATAGTTTACGTAGTCGCCTGATGTAAACGCGTTTTTATAGCCCTGTTTTTGAACCATCGAAAACGCGGCTAAATTTCAAAGAGCAACAATTTTTTTTTTTGGTAAAAAGAGGTTGTGAAATTTCAGAATTTATTTAATGTCTGCAAGAAGTGTTTGCTAAGTCCGCAAAACCTAAAAGTAGTGTATATTGCTAAATCGATCGTTTTAAAACTGGTAAAACATCATTAGAAGACGCTTCCCGCAGTGGTCACTCGAGTACCTCGGTAAATGAAAGAAACATACTGTCGTGAAGAAATTACTTAAAGAAGACAGGCGAAAGACTATTCGTAGAACGAGTGTACGTCTAGGACTAGGTACATGACAAGTTTATAATATCTTACCTGTTTGTATTGGCGTAAGCAAGGTTTTAACCAACTGGGTACCAAGACTGTCAGGATCGAAAGAGAAACTTCATAAGTGTGACTTTAGCTCGTTATAGGGATAAATTTAACAACAAATAACAATTACTGACAAAACATTGATTTTTTATTTTAATCCTAAGACCAAAAGTCAATCCAAAAAATAACGTAAACTCGAAAAAAGGCCTCTTCACATAAGGCGCGTGCAGTAGTCTCGTTTATTGCAAAACTAATGCCGTATTCCGGACTTGCAAAAGGATAATTTTTATGCATTACCTAGCGCAAGATGTTACAATTAACGCAAAATATTATTTAAGTTTATTGTCCAAACGACTGCCGCATAAACTTGTCAAAAAACGACCTGGAAACTTGCAGAAGAGTCCGTCGTCGCAACCGGATAATGCAAGACTCTACACTGCCCGAAAAATAAAAGATGTTTTGAACGATTTACGGTAGGAATTGCTTTGGTATCCACCTTACTTGTTAGATCTGCTTTTCATCTGTTCTCAGAACTGAAATTTTTTTATGTTGTGTTTGATTTGAGTGTTTAACCGACGTAAAATGTGTCACAAATACGTGGAATAAAGAGACACCGAAGAAGTTTCTCGAAAACAGTTTTTAAAATTTAGAACATCATTGAGAGAAATGTATTCAGTTAAATAGAGATTATGTTGTATAAAACTATATTATAATATTGACGAAAATTAACAAAATAAAAAAAATATTGCTAAATTCCCAGAACTTTAGAAATATCTCTTGTGTATTCACAAATTGTATGTATGCAGATTATGAATATTGCAATTTTAGGCTAATTTTCCTAATTGTTTTGAGTAGTGTATGAAACGAAGGTATTTTTGTTTGAACATTAGTTTTTTCTTATTCTAAAAAAGTTTATTTTATTATTTTTTATTATATTTTAATGGGGTCTCAGTATTAAATGTAATCGATTTTAGAATTATTTTTAACTCTGAACACTTATCCTAAAAAAATATTAAAAAAGTTATTATAAAAGTTTTGATTACATTAAATTTGAAATTAATTAATAAGTGCCCTGTTCATACTCGTACATTGAAAATATCTAAGAAAATTCTTTTATTTATTTATATAGCTGCTTAAAAAAACATTAGCTGTAATTGAGATATCTTGTGTTTTACCAGTAATAATAATAATCAACTGATATCGTGTTTCACTAACTCGATTTTCTGAAATTCTGATCTGAGAATAAATTCAGCGATTAGATAGACCACAAAAACACGTCGAACAAAAAGCTTACGGATTTTCCTGAGGCTTTTCTCGAGAAACTTGAAAAATGACGAAGCTACCTTTAAAAAGCCTCATCCGAAGCAATCCCTAGAAAGGAAGAGCCGGAGGTGGTAATAACGGCCTGTGTGCTTTTACTAAAAATATCAGTTGTGCATTCAATTTCAATTAAATCACGTAACTCACAGGAATTTCCTGAACACAATTACCTGTTTAAGTATTTAGTAATTCAGGAATATGACGTATTGTTGAGTGTTGTTCTCATTTTGTTGTAGTCGTGAATAAACCAAATTGTGAAAATCTTGTAGTGGTCTCTATTGTGTCTCGGTACAATGCTACTGACAAGTATTTTGCTGAATTTCATTTAGTTTAATTATTTCAGTTGGAAGAATTTTTCGGTTGTTAATTGAATCAAATAAGTGAAAAGCTTGTTTAGGGAAATTACGACAATAGGGAGTAATATACGGAACATACATTTTCAAAGTGTTGAAGAAAAACGTGAATGGAATTTACTGGAGAAAGTCAAGAATGTAATCAAGGAGGACAAAAGAGTTGATTATTTAGACAATAGTTTTGGAATAAGGCTTGTGTCAACACTAATTAAAAAACATGAGATGGAAGTTAGTAAAAAATATTTTATTTCAGTGCTGTATTTATTTACTTTTGCCAATCAAAATTAAAGGTATCAATTAAAAGTTAACCGTTTGATAAATTTTCGGGAAAGCCAAACATTAGTAAATTATCAGGAAAGCTTAATCAATGTTTGCTTGTTTATTTAACAAATGCGTAAAACACAACTAAAGTTTTTATAAAAAAAGGGTTACAATTCAAATAAAAAGTTGTTGTCTAAGCTTGTTAGACATGAAGCTTTTTGTTCGAAAGAGGTACTCGGGAAGAGTTTTTGTGCTAATAAATTTTGTAGTAATTAATTTTTGGATGTAATTCAGCTTTTACTTGACAGTTAATTTACTAAATCAATATAATTTAGTCTAGCTTTCTGTTTGCTACCTGAATTTTTGTTCTGAATTATTTTCAGTTAACTCAAATAAGTCTTTCAGCTTGATGAAATTTACGATCGATCAATTTTTATTCATGTAATAAAAACGTAAGTGGCAATTTTAAACGAGTGTAAAAGAAGGATTTGGATCTTTGCGTATTTTGATTTTAAATTGATTTTTTTGTATGTCACAAATTAGATTAATAAATTATAGGTAATGTAAGTAATGAAAATATAGTTTTAATAATAATGTATGTTTAGAGGAGTACATAAGTTACTTGTAATTATGGTTGACCTGAATTACACAATGAACTGGGTCAATCAACTCACTTCACCTCTAAGTACACTATAAAATATTTTCTTATTTTTACTTTGTACTGAATACAAAACTTTATATTAAATATACCTACTACTACATGTCACGCTGTTACCGAAATTTATTACATATTCTTTACTTATTTTAATATTGACTGATTGATTGAACCGAAATTTTAAGATTAAACGAAATTAAGTTAATTAAATATAATCAGTGATATAAGTGTTACACCCAGAAGAAATAATTTTTGGATGTGATTTTTTTGGCAAAATATTAACCCTAGCTTCTTGGAAGAAGCCCATAGTTTGACGAGTAATATGTGGACGTGCATTGTCTTGCTGAACCAACTTTTCAAAAAGTCACAATTTTACTTATGTCGAAATTGCTAAAATTGTGATATCATTGATGTCTTTGGATTGAAGACACTATGTTACCCTGAAATCGAGTAGACGGAGACACGACAGCTGCAAATACTCAACCAAAATGAGGAATGAGCAATTTTGAAAATAATTTTGAGTTAGGCTAGTCGTGTTTTATAGCTGTGTTTTTCTAATTTATGCTGTTTTATGAAAGTTTATTACAGTTCTAACAATATACTGATTTTTGATTTTGAATTTTCAAACTAATATTGCATATTAGGGAGAGGCTTGTAGCAGTTCTATTACACTTACAATTTTTGCAAAAGCTACTATAAAGTTTACCAATTTTACAAGCGTTTTGCAATATCTACAATTGGATTCTAAACACAACAGTTACAAATTTTAAATTACTCTTACAGCAGTTTTTGATTTTACTTCTTTCAGTTATAAATTCCTCTTATCTACACTTCTAGTTTACCTAAAACGATCGATAATATTGAATATTGTTTTTTGTTAGTTTCGTTAGTAATGTTAAAATTTGGAATTTGGGCACGAAATTCTTGTCAATCGAATAAAGCCAACGGGCGCGGGCCCTCTTGTTTCACTTGTTATGTTGCACAATGTTAAATCTTTGGTTAAATCTTTTTTGAAAATTGAATAAATATAAACTCGGCAATAAAGTTTTGAGAAAGAGTGTTTTTAGAGCATTTTTTAACTGTAAAAATTTTATTCTGTTGATGTTCTGTTGTATCATCTTATCAGGTTTGTTTAAAAAACAAATTCAGAATGGTTCAAAATTCTACTGCGTACCTATACGTAGTAGCGTTTAAATTTTTTGATTTCTCGTGCACAGTTCAGTTTTAAACCGTTCTGAACTGGCTCTGAAGTGTTGTTTGAACAAACCTATTAAGATTTTTTGTTAATTTATTAAAACTTGACAACAGATGAGGTTAACGTTGGATGCAATTAAGTAAAATTAAGTCAAAATTGTTTTTAATAAGTTATTTTGTAGGTTCTTTGAGGTACCTTCAAACAGATAAGGTTCTAAGATCTATTTTATTTCTATTTCATGTTCTTCTGTGTGATTTAATTATAGAAAATTAAGATTTGAGTTCAACGAATTAACGTGGGTAATATTTGAAAACCTTAATTTTTTTAAATAAATTAATTAAAAACAGGGTTTAAAACCTGAAACCTAATGTTTTTAAACTATACTTCAAATAACATTTAGATAAAATAGTTTAGGTAATAAAATAAGGTTTCAAATTCAATAAAATAATATGGGGACTCTCTATGATATTTATTACAATGTTGAATAAAATGTCTAAGGAATTGTCGAAAATTTTAAGGCTTGAAGACGAAACAATAAAAGTTTTAAAACGTTTTCAAAGAAGATTTGAAATTATTTTACCTTCCTAACATTTGCTCGAAATATCTTGACAAAAATTCTGAAAAATTGAATCGTATTTATGGAAACCACCAGTTTAACCAGCTTTTAAAAAATTATATTTTACAAATTAATGAATTTTAGAAAAGCAAATCAATAAAATTTGGTAACGCTGATACTTTTAGAACTTCGAGCAACATTTCTGCCTTTGATACAAAATTGGTAAACCCTCTTTCATCTACACTTGAAAAACATTGATTTCTCTGCTGCTTTAAGAGTCGAATTGCTGCAAGTTTCGTGTTAAAACTGAATAATGTTTTAACCTCGCATTAGGTGTCAACTTGACATTCGTCTCAAGACCAACTCGGGAATATTTTCAAATTGGATTTTTTTTTTTCGGAAGAGGAATATTCTCGACATCTGATAAATTCCCGGAAATTCTCCTTCTTTTCCAGTTTATAGTATTGAACCGTTCCGGCCATTTCCCCAGTGGTAGCGGTGTGCGTAACACGTTTTCAATTTGGCCTATTGTTGCTCTTTTAGGAGTTTTCCACGCGGTTTTTTTATGCCGTGAAAAGAAAAGCCGTATTGATGAATGAGCAAACGATTAGTTGCGTATCAAGATTTAACTTGCTTTAGAAAATGTTAAAGAATTGAATAGACTATTCAGTTTACATTAACTAGAATACGTTCAGCTTTACAGTTTAATTTTTAACTACATATCTACATTTTTAGTTGTTTTAAGAAAATGTTGGGATAAGCTAAAATATTTAATAACTGGTGACATAACTGCTTCTTAATAAAAGTAATTGATATACTTGGTTAGATAGGGTTTTTTTATTTAGTGTTTCAGTTGATTAAAAAAAAATATGAAGTATATATGTACATAGATACATTAGAATTTAATGTAATTAACATTATCTAAAACACGAAGTGTTAAACGTAAAACATTCACTAGCACCAATCACTACCAAAGGTGTTTCAATCAAACAACAACGTCGAGAAACTGTATACCGGTTTCGGGGTTTTTGCCCCTCATCAGTACAGTGTATCTCGGAGCGTTGTGCTTGATTGGAACCGGTAGGAGAACTCGCTTATATCAAGCGAAGTTCGGCTAGTAGTCGTATAGACAGACATAGTGTGCCATCTAGCGAAGAGTGCTGGAAGGTGCGAGAATTGGTATAATAATGTTGGCGGATAACAAAGTTATCTCTTCGGCTTTCGCTCGGCCACCAACATAACCAACCTCGATCGGGGCATTAGTCCGCGAAGTAGTTGTTTTTGCCTAATCGTGGAGGTTGGTTATGTTGGTGGCCGAGCGAGAGCCGAAGAGATAACTTTGTTATCCGCCAACATTATTATACCAATTCTCGCACCTTCCAGCACTCTTCGTTAGATGACAGACTGTGTCTTTCTATACGACTACTAACCAATCACTACACTTAACACAAAGCAACTTTCTACAAGAAGTTGTCATCAGTAGGAATTAAAATTGAAGTTTTACGATTTATGTGTCATATCTACTAAAAAGATCTAACAAGTTGAACGAATTGTTAGTGTGTAATTTTTATTTTAAATTTAATCGAGCATTAATTTTAATGTAAGTTTCTCCAGCAACATGTGTATTATCTATTCACTTTCTTTGTGACCGTTTACTACATCAAGTAGGCCTTGTGTGGCTGTGTAATACGTATTTTTTTCACCAGATTTATGAATACTGTCTATTTTTTTTATAAAACCACCAACATTGCATTTTCTCTCAAAAAAAATTGGCAATCTAGCATTTATCTGACATGGGGTAAAATAAGGGTAATGACAAGGCGTGATCTGTGACAGACACGAAAACAGGTTATGTTAGCAGTGTGTCAAATTCAGGCAGTCTCAACTCAATTCGAATGGAACGCCATAGACTTGTTTTTTCCTTGGGCTTTGCCATGCCCAACGACAGAGGTCGGTGTTGGTAGTGGGGCTTCATGCAGTAGGTATGCAGCTTATTGTAAGAAAGTTGCGATTTTTCATTTGCGTTATGTTATTTGGTTTTTATTGATTATTGATGCTAATTTTCAGGGCCAATGTTGTCCTTAATTGGAGAATCGACTGTGAAAAGGCTTTGTCCAGCAGCTTAAAAACTTCACCACGAAATTGTGCAATAGCTATTTGAAAAACTAGTCTGGCTTGCTACAGATATTTGCTTTCATATCACAAAACAGAGATCAAGAACATATTTTATTTAGAGTTTAACAAATTTAAAAGAAATAAAATAAAGTATTGAGTAAAAAACAAGTTCAGGAAAAAACTTCTATTATATTGTAAGGAGCACTTTGATTACCATCATTATTACTGCTGGAATCGTAAAGGCTTCCATTTTCTGTGTCCGTGTCCGAGTCAGCCAAGTTAATTATTACAAGAGGAATATTATTTAGGTACACTAAAGTCCCCTATTTTTTTTCTCCAATCTTCCAAAATTAAATTTTTACAGTGTTTTATACTGTTATTTGCCAATGTAGGTTCTATCAACTCCCATAACAGCTGTTTTGTGTATATTTTATTGTATGGGACACGCATTTTTTCCAAAAAAGCTTGCATGTCGGCCTTTTTTGACGAACGCGTTGGAGGTTTTTCAAGGCGCATTGAATGGTAGGGCGCATTATCCATAACAACAATCACTTTGGGTTGGGCACATTGTCATCGCACTGAAGAAGACCTATTGCCGGCAATAACTAATCTGTCACCCACTCTCTGAAGAGTTGTCCATTCATTTATGATAGTCTTTATCACTGTTGGTTGAAGAAAATAAAAGACTACATCTATCTAAAAAACCGACGAACACCCTGCATGTAAAATAGTGTATCGCCGCCTTTCAGATGCGGTAACTTTAAAAAGGTGTGATACAACGTCATCATTTACCCAAGTTCTCTGTTTGGATCCATACTGGTACAACCACGTTTTATCTAAGTAGATAAATTTAACGTTTGCAAAATTTTCTTTATATTGCAGGTATTTTTTTAAAAATCTGATTTTTTTGCAACAATCACTCGATTTTGTGTTAAAACTTTTCGGGTATCCTCAATTTATATTTAGAGCCCATCGATTTGAGATACTTATGGAAAACACTTCTACTGTCTGTAAATTCAAGCTCTTCTTTGGCGTATTTATACAACGTGTCTACAGTGAAGTAAGTTCAATTTGTTTTCAGCCTGTAAATTTCTCGACTTAAATCTTCTTTTAAAAAGTGGTCTTTATACTCAGGAACTTAATTTTTTTTTCTTCCTGACTTCCCTTTTGAAGATGTAAGTGCTTTTCCTCTCTTGTCGACACTTAATAATTTGTGGATATAGGAGCGAGAGACCTATTGTTTGGAAAAAAGAAGGATGTGTGATTCAGACTGAATTGGAGATAGGATGGATTTTGCTCTACTTAAAAGGAAAAGTTGAGGATACGTACCGAAAAAATCTTTGCTAGTTTGTCTTCCAATTGACAATCACTTAGATGTGGTCCTAACTCTTTTATTTTGTGATAGCACCGTATTTGCTATTTCTTTGAAATAGCAAATAAATTGCTTGCTTTTCTTTGAAATCAAGCAAATTTCGCCGTGTTCGTGGCATTGTGGCAAAATGTTTAAAATAATCTGACATCTGACATAAATTGAGACAGATGTATTACAAACCCAACAAATAAAAATTACTATTGTAGGGAAATTAATTTGATACCAACACAATGCAACAGGTGGTGGTTTTATAAATAAAAATAGACAGTACGTGTGATACAAGCTTGATTATCACGTACTCATAAATCTAGTAGAAAAAGTACGTATTACACAGCCACACAGAACCCACTTGATTTAGCAAACGGTTACAGAGAAAGTGACTCGATAGTAGAGGAGAAAAATTAATTTTTGAAAAAAAAGTGCAGAGCAGAATTTAAATAAATAAGATTTTAAGGGTTTATATAAAATGATAAAGCAAAAAACACGGAAACTAAAGATAAACTAAAGAGAATGAAACATATAACGATAACCAAGAAGAGAAGAAAAAATAGGGAATAACACTATAATATCAGGGTTATCAGCATCAGAGAATGATTGTAGTACGTGTATAATAAAGAAAGTAGTGGGAAACTTTGTAGCAGATTACTTAAATTTAAAAGTTAAGACGGCATACAAGTTAAGTCAAAAATTATGTTTATCAGAATTTGCTAAATTTAGCATAAATTAAAAGGAGTTAAAATGAAAAAGTTTTTAGGCCGGTTTACAGAAAGTGACATTAACTTTAATTGCGATTAAATAGTTACTTTGCGATTAAATGCCGATTTTGACCAATTAACCCGATAATAAAGCCGATTTAATCGGGAATTAAAAGTTAATCGCAACTAAATATTTAATTTACCTTCTGTAAACCGGCCCTTAATTTATAATGATTTAACAAAAATGGTGGTAGAAACTCAAAATAAGATAAAACAAAACTCAAAAACAAAAAGACAGAGAGTAAAGAAAGTTTACTAGCAATTGATAGTGAAATGAGTTGTCTACTGATGAGAGAAAATTACAGAGAAGCTGATCTAACAGTAGATAACAAAAAGAGAACTACTTGGTTTAAAAAAACTAGTGCTTATTAAAGATGCGATACAAGATATCACGACAAATACAGAAATAAGAAGGACATGAGAAAGTATATAGTGAAACAAAGAAGAATAAATGAATGTAGGAATCTGGCTTATAAAGAGGAAATTTTGAATGTATAATTCAAGTAATGAAAAATTATGAAATAGTCATTTTAGCAGCTTAAAAAGTCAGCAGGTGAGTACTGCTAAAAAAGAGGGAGAGTATATTTTTATTAATAGTGGGAAAAAGGATAGAAGACGGTCTGAAAATATACTGTGTATTTTTATCTGATATCAAATCGATTGTATATTATTATAAATAAAAGCAAATACATAGAACAAAAAGATAAAGAAGTGAACAAGACGATTTATGAAGAAATAAATGAATACAGTACAGGAAATCTTCAGAATACAATGAAAAGTTACAAAAAAAGAGATAAAAAATCTACTATTGTGAAACATAGCTAACATTAAGAAAGCAATAAAAATGGTAGAAAGTCTGTACAATTTAGGATAAAGGAGGATTTAAAAATAGTCACAACGTATTTTGAAAAGAAAAATATACAGAAAGAAACATAGATATCTAAACACGCCAAGTACGTGACAGAAATAGTTAAAGAAGTTATAGAGAAACAGATGCAAAGCTAAAACAAAATACAGAAAACTGCCGAAATAAGTGGGGAAGCTATAAGAAGGAAACAATGCAATGAGCATGTTGGGAATTACTCTAATTGAGTAACTAAAAAACTATAGAAAAAACTATAAAAAAAGTTTGAAGGGGTGGGCACATCATTTCCAAAAAATATTAAAGGATGAAGGAGTGATAATAGTGATCCAGACGAAAACGCAACAGATGAGATTATGAACGAGGTTATAGAAACACCAAGCACTGAGTAAATTGGAGGAGTTTTAAAGGTTTTTTTAAAGAAAAATGCGCTAGGTGAAAACGGGGAAATGCTAAAGGTGAGAAAAAGGAGAGGTTACGGAAAGAAACAGACCTAAAGTTATAATTAGCTCCAAATGCAAGAGTTACAGTGGAACAGTTATACTAGATGTTGCCTTTAATAATTGTTTATATTATCATTTTAATAATAATAAAAAAAGAATTGATGAAAAATGTAAAGAGGCGCTTGGTCAATACTAATGTGATTTAAGAAAACTTAGCTTAGTAATTGATCATTTAATGATGATTCAATTTAATAATGGATTTATTTTTAAAAAGCAGGTCTTGGATAATAGTCAAGATCGAATATTACATATTTGTGCATATCTTGTTTATCAGTTTTAGGGAAGCATACGATATAATTAGAAATAATAAACTAAATAGTGAGGCTAATCGAAATATTAAAGAAATTAGTAGTTGGTGAAAACAACTTTGATGAGTAGAAAGTACCTACTAAACTGCTAAAGTGTCAGAAATTACCAAAAAATAATATAAGGAGAGGTTTGAGACAGGACGTTTCGTTATCCAAATATTTTGGTGTTACAGAAAGTCATCAAAGAAACAAATTAAAACTGAGGAGACAATTTCTATTTAGTCCAAGTAATGGCTGACATTGGTGACTTATAGTAATTTTGACTAAAAGTAAACAGATTGATATAAGAAAATAAAAGTGTTTAGAAGACTAGCAAAAACAGCGAATAACAAACTTTTAAGAATCAACAAAGAAAAAACAAAGTATCTATATGGTATATAAAAAACACCCTATTTTGAGAAAGGATGCTCCTATTAAATTTAAAGTAAATGACGTTTGAAGTGTTAAGAGAACAGCTTAGACTTAGGACAGAAGAGACAGAGTACAACTTTTAGTTTTAGTAGAAAATTTTAGAGACTCAATCAAAAGAGTCAGGAAATGTGTGATAAGCTTAGGACACATATTGAGAAACAAAAGGATATTGAAGAAATTTAAGAGTTTTTATCACTCAGATGTTTTGTGATCAGTTTCGACAGATTGTGTGCGATTTCCAAATTTTTCAAGCAATATAAATTATATTAACTTTTTTTTGCAAGAACTGCTAAAGATAAACTGCTGCAATGGTTATTACAACTAGCTTTAAATTTACTCATTTGGTTGTCAAAAAATTATTTCTTTTGGGTGTACTACTTTTAATGTTACTGAATATATTTTGAGACGGTAAGACTTCTTTAGAATTTTAAAATCTTTTATTAAATTATAGTTATTTCTTATAAATAATGAACGGTTTACAAAAAAGGTTATATTTTAGTCTAAATTTAATCAAGATTGCTGTCAAATTATTGGGAATTGTTCTAATGCAATGTAAAGTTATTTCCGCCTAAATAGCTTTCCTATCTTCCCCTACACTCGACCGCACTTAATAGTTAATAATTCTATGCACTGATTGCAAGAGTACCAAACCCTTTGTCAAGTCTTGTTGCAAATTTAACTTTGTATCTATCAAACATACATTAAATTTATCGAAAAGCTTGTGGTTGCTTTGAAACAAACATTTTGGTAATAAATTAATAAAAGAACAACAACAAAATATTATTTTAGATAAAAATCTCTAATATATCAAATTTAACTTTTCGTTCTGTCCAACAATCCTTTCCCGAAAAGTTGATTTAATTTACTAATTTCCGTCCCTTCTAGCAATATAAGCCAACAAAAATAAATTACATTTCACCCCCAAACCTCTTATTTATCATATTCTTCAATCGATTGCAAGTTCACTTCCAAGTTTGGCTAAAAAAGTGGCTCATTTATTATCCGACACACAACCAGAAAATGGATGAAATTAATTAACTAATCAGACATCTCGTATTCAACAACATGATTTATCACACTAATGGTCACACATTAAGAGGGCAAAAAACTCAGAAGATGGGAGATTTAAAACCCGGAAAAAGCTCCTGACATATGCTTAAATCCACTTAAGTTATTAAAATTTAATTTGAGATTTTGCAAGTGGTTAAACCGGGATTAGTTTGATGGATGCTTTCCTAAACGTGCAAAATATGTCCGATTATAATTTAATTTGACGCTTGTGATGGTATTTCGTTTAATCCGATTTAGGTGAATGTGACCCGGTTTTAAATTGGTAATCTAGATATTGACAGTTTAGGTTAGTTAAGAGGAATTGTATTGTGTGAGATACACAGGTTTCTGCAGAGAATTGTTAACAAACTTTGACGAACTAGGCAATAGCTTAGCCTACAATATGTTTAAACTTGGGTTCAAGCTCTTCGGATTACTAACCACTTTCCAAGATACGAATTATAGAGCTGGGAACTAAACACAACTTGCAATTTTACCTTTAAATCTGACCTAAAGCAAAACTACAAATTCAGTTAAAATTTATACACTTGATTAAAATATCAATCTATTATCTATCTGTTTTGTAAATTGCTTATTTAATTTAATAATTAAATTACAAAAGACTTAACAAACGATTGATGCATTGCAAAATTTGTTTATTATACCTATTGCTGGAGTGGAAATTGCTTAAACAAACAAGTTTGGTATAGAATCGTCGCGGTTAATTATTATTATAAGAAATGAGGCGACGTCTAGGAACTTTTTTATTTATATGTTTAATTACTGTATTTCTTTTAACCTAAATAGATGTAAGTTCTGTTCCAAACTTTTTTCTTTTTTATTTAGCACTAATTTAAGGAATTTTTTATAAATAATTATAATAAAAATGAATGTCGAATCTACAAGTTTAATTAAATTTCTAATATTACAGTGACAAAGCGCTTTTGGAAGCTAAAGTTTTATCTTCAGTACCTAACAATAACAATGTAAAAAGAAAAGTTATACAAAAAGTTAAAAATAAGAAAAACTGGTATTGTTATAAACCGAAATTGCTAATAACTGGTGTATTTGTACATTATTTAGGCTAGGTTGGAGTAAATACCCCAAATTTACTTAAAACTAAATATAATGCATTGAAAATTACAAATTGCAAAACAGGTGAAATTATTTAGTTTGATTTAGTTCGAAGTGAAGACCTAAAAAAATTATTTGCAATAAAATAATTGATTAAACTGAAAGCTTAATTACAAATCAAATAAGTAAGTGAGCTAAATTTTAGCTTATACAAAAAAAAATACTAAAATAATTTACTAACAAAAATAATATTAAAACCTTGGAAACGTCATGGGTTCTTCAATTTGATAATGGAATGAGCAAGACTTTTTACTGTTTTTTTTCGCTGTTATTTACCGATAATTGCTAAATTTTATAAGAGTGCTTTATAGAGAACTTGTTTTTTGCGTGATAAAACAAAATTTTTGGCCTCGGTTACTTTATGTTCTGTATTTTACTCACTGTAATTTTACTCGGTTCACATTAATAATCCGCTATAGAACAATAGATTTTAAACCTTCAACTGGTCTTAATTCTTTTCAAATAATTGTGTATTTAATGATTAACACCGACTATAAATAATATAATTCGTTACAAAAGCAAACATGAAAAGGTGTTAGTCTGTTACCAGCAGTTCTACAAAGAGAAGGAAAAGACATTTCGTAGGGCGTCGGTGGCTGAGCATAGGTTTATATAACACTAACATTCAATTAACTTCTATAGACATAGAGTGTATACAGTAGACAACAGTTTGACAAATGTTACAAAAGGTGTCACAGGTTTATGGTATTTAAATTCAGCATAGGCTGTGAAGCTTAAACCCGAAAGTCAGATCACTTGCCTGTAAAAATAAGAATAATAAACTGCGTGCTTGGTTTACATGCATTTACAATTTTTTTTATATATTAAAATAATTTAAGTAGTTTAAAACGTCAAGTAGTTACTTAAGAAATTCTAAAAAATGAATTTTTCGAACGTGGTCGATATAATTCTGTTTACTCAAGAGTTAGTGAACCACTCTATGCAGTGGTTTTTTAACAACAGGCATCAGTGATACATGGTTTGGACTGTTAAATTATTTAAAAAATAAATAAAGTATTTAAATTTTTTTTTGGATGACGTTGCAACTAGTTTAACTAACATTTCATCACTGATAAATTGATTTCTATTAAAGCAGACAAGATCTCTCCGAGAAAATTGAAACCGCTTTGTAACGTATCATGGCTAGGCAATCCGAGATAATTGAGGTTTTATATCTTTTGACGTCTATTTTCATTTCTTCATGATTTATCATTTGGCTTTCGGGCAATTAAACTTAATATGCCTCAATATAACTTTGTGCAAAATTAAATAAATTCAAAATATTCACTGATACTCTACCACTAATGTTCTCAAATATTTATAAACCATTATAACACTTTTAGAGTGGTTCACTATCACACCTAAGCTGAAATTCCAGAGTGATATAGTGGAATAGTCAAATAAATACCTAATGGAATTTAATAATTTAGAAGAAATTTGCTCTACGTTTAATCCTATTTGAACAATATAAACGCAACTTGATTAATACAAGTAATTATTTAGTGATTAATTTGAAGGTAAATTGACACCGAGTCATGATTTATTTACGCAAATAACTACATTAGCCGTTTCAGGAGTTCAGATTAATCCTCCAAGATAAGCTCAGGGTGGGTCTTCTAAAAAATTCAATTAGTAACTTAATGTTTTTTAGGTTTGCTGCTTCTAGATCATAAATCTATATTTTGTTGACGATTTATCTGAAAGTTGGTTGAAAGTTTATGAAATTTAAGGCGGATTCATCTTGAATTTCAATGTATTTATCTGAAATTCTTGTTTTTGTGTGCTTTGGGGTTGCTTATTTTATTATAATAAAAGAAAACAATAACTTGAAAAGAGTAATTTAATACAAACTTTTCAAATTTGCACACAGAGAACAGCAACAGGTTCAAGCTTTAAATTGTAAGCTTTGGCGTTAATTAAAATATTTTGTCAGATTTTTTTGAAGAACATCGAATATTTTTGCCAAACTGTTTAAGATAATACAGAATTATAAAAAGTGCACATTTTCATATTGCGAAATTGTGCAAAATAATAGAGAAAGTTAAATTTTCAATTCACTGTTTACTATCAAAAAAACTTAATATAAAAGAATATACTTAACCAAACGATTTTCACAAGCCTCACTGTACAATTACGTCTGTAAAGAATGTTACTTATTCTCTCGATGAGAAAATTATTTATTTTAAAAATGTAGAGCTACAAATGCATTTATATCTTACAAAAAAAATATTGAAATTTATAACCAAAAAAGAGATAAGGTCGTAGCTTTAGCTCAGTATTTTATGAGCAGAACCGGATTACAAGAGTAGAATTCTTTATGCACGTAATTGTAAGTTTTTTTTTTTCAAGGATGACTACTAGCAACTTTTTTCGGCTATAATAAACTTTTTAATTTAAACGGATGTAGAACAAGCAAATTTTTTGTGATTTTTTGACGTATGTTAAAAGCGCAAAAATGGAAATAGAACAGTATTAGGTTGACAACATATGATTTGTTAATTTTTTTGACATATTTTAGGTCTACTTGTATATTTTAAGCCTTCAGAAGACTCCCTCTTCTCTCAATGGGGTGCTTTGCTTCCAAAGAAATGTATTCTTTAAATTACTAGTACTACTAGAGCTAGACTTTTATATTAAAGTGTTTCTACTTCAGTTTATTTAATAATGGAAATTTGTTTACTTGATTTATAACAAAACTTATTTTAAATAAGTCGTTAGTTTTACTGTTTAAATGAATATATTTTTTGTTGAAATATTACAAGACAATTCAACAAAAACAAGAAGTTATTTAAAGCGAGAATTACAAACATTATGAGCCATTTACTAAAAAATTAGCCGGACGGCATTATCTAGGTGTTACGCAATGATCGTCGAAGGTGAAGTACTGAGGCTACCAGAATCAAAAAAACTTCTTCCAGACCAATGAAACGAAAACGAGTGCAACATCGAGTCGTGTTTTCTGTCTCGAAGACACCACCCAAAACTTACAAACATTCAATATAAAAAAAACACATGATGTAAACACTTTCAGATTTAAAAAGTCAAGATCTAAACACTCAAAATTCTTCGTACTGCTAATTTTATAAACGGTTTTCTTGAGAGCTTTTGCACAAGCATTGTCTTACTTGTTTTGGAAATACTTCTAAATTCTATCGAATATCTGCTAAAGTTTTCATCGAGATGCACTCCGACTTATAATGACTGGGATGTTGCTGCTAATATTTCGATCTCCACAAATGAGCTCATTACTTCAATACTTTACCATTATTCTTTCCAGAGAGATATACTCTGACTTCTTCTACATTTTTAGTGACTGATAAGCTGAAAGTGTGATTTACCCGGTTGGTTCGCCTCTTTTCCACAATTCTCAAAAATGAGTTGATAGTGAATGGGATTTATCTTGTTGGTGGGATGATCACTACGCTGAAAATTGGTGTTGTTACACGATATGCGAATAGGTGCTATACTTACCATCGGTAATTATTAAAAATGGTTTATTTTATCACAAGAAAATTTTATGACCAAAAAAAATATCTTCCAATTTTTTTTGTTTACAATCTTTTACGTTACCATAGCTAGAAAATTATTCTGTTATAGCTCACTCTGATGATTGAGATATTTTATGACATTTTATTATAATAGTTATTTATGTATCAAGGGAATTATAAGGATGTTAATTACCGAGAGTAACGACTGTCCAGAGGGCCGTTAGGCCCGAGGGACAGTAAGTTGCTCAAGTTAATTAACATCTAATAATTCACGTGATTCATAAATAATTTTATTTCTTACTTAATTAACGTATTTTTTGTGAATAAATAGAATTTTGTGGACGATTTACTTAGTTAACTGTGACATTTGGTGACATTTTTTTTTCTGAATTTGTCGATTGCAAAAATATTCCAAAAATATAATTCCAGAAGAATTACAGGAAAAAAGCTGAGATTTAAGCCAAAAATTATTATTTAATAACATTTCTTTTCTTCTTGTAGATTTAGAGCGCCAGATTTGTAACTCTTTTTAATTTACAAATTAGAGGGAATTAAGAATTTTTAACTCCCTTCTATAACTCCCTCGGGAGTTATGAATGTCATAATGGTTACCGTAACTAAGGTAATATTTGGCTTTATTGATGTAGTAAGAAATAAATAAATTATTTTATTCTTTTATGAGAAATTATAACTCTCTAATGCAGCGTTTCCCAAATTGGGTTCCGCGGAACCCTGGGGTTCCGCAAGATGAAAGCAGGGGTTCCGCGAAAAGACAAAACCACGATTAAAAAAACACACGAATAGAAAATATAAAATAAATAAATGTACAAATTAAATTGCTCCGTGACGATTTGGTCTGGATTGAGAATATGTCACGTCACACGTACCGCCTTATCTTAATTCAAGGAAACAAAATCTAATATACCGGGTTCCGCCTTGATGTTCAAAATCTAAAAGGGTTCCGCGGCTAAAATTAATTGGGAAACGCTGCTCTAATGTATATTTTTTAAAATTTTTGAGTTTAAACCAGACTTTTATAAATTCACAAGTAATCAATAAGTACTGATTAGCTTGGCGGCAATAAAATATTACTTAAAATTGGCTATTCGGCAGATCATAATTTAAATTCATATTTGGCATTTTACAAATTTGATTTATAAATGGTTATTAGTTGTTCTTAATATTTTATTAAAATGGTTTTTGAATTAGAACATGACACTTTTTATTGTAATGGCGTACTTGAGAAGTAGGGTTACAGTAAAATTAATGGTTGATAATATTTTCTGGGCTCAACGTACGACTAATTTTTACAAAGTTTATTCGAAGTGGTGGTAATAACTGCATGTTCATCTTAAAACAGTTTTTAAATACAGGTAATGTTGCAAAAACAAAACCTCTTGATCAACCTTTTACTCTTACTTAAGTTGCGAAAGACATTTACATTCGAATGGAGCAAAGCTCGCGAGAATTATTGTGAAGAAAATTGTGAGGAAGCTCTTATTGCAAACTGGTCTTACCCCTATCTTTTAGATAAATCCAAGACATTTTTTTTTACTTTACTAGGCATTTATTTCTTACGGAACTTACTGAAATGCATTAAAAAAATTAAAGTTAAAGTCCTTAGGGGCTATTCATTAATTACGTAAGGACAATTTTAGTCATTTTTGACCCCCCTACTCCCATGTAAGTATACATAAGATTTCTCGAACTCTCCTCCTCTTTCTTACGTAAGACTTTATCTCGTTCTTCTAAATAATAAAATGTTAGGAATGGATCAGTTCCATTAAAATCGCCATGTTTAATAACGCAGGAGCTTCGCGGAACTTTTGAAATTATGAAATAATGTTAGTTTCCTTAAAAATAAAAAAAATGTTTTCTATTTTTCAAGTAATAAAAATGCAATTAATTCACGGGAAAATGCACTATAATTTTTTCTGTAAAATCAAAAATGGATAACAGTTAAAATATTCAAAAATTTAATCAGTTATGTATTTGTTTTTTTTAATTAGCAATAATAATTATTAAAATAGAATCTAAGTTACATTGTACACTATAAAATAAAGGAAACTATTGGGAATCTAAAATGAAATTAGATTCTTTGTATTGAATTTTGATTCAAAAAGTATTACGTAAGAATAAGTTTTACGACCCCCCCCCCCCTACATAAGGACATGTAGAGATTTTCTTAACCCTCCCTTCCCCTCAAGACCCTTACGTAATTAATGAATGGCCCCTTATAAGTTTACCTTGGTTCAGTTCTTTAGTCCTTCAGAAGTCCAGATTATGAATAAAGAATTAGATTTTGTAATTGGTTCCATTGAACCAATCATTATTATGTTCTAAATGATGATAACGTTCTTGATGTAACCTTTTTCTCAGATGAAGTATGGTTTTGTCTTTTTCATAAACTCTCAAAATTATCTTGTATAGTTAGCTGAGAATCTTTAAGTCACTATTAGACTATGCTATTAGTCGATGTTTGCACCTCGTCAAAGCTAGCGTGTGGATAGCCATGTCTAGACAGAGAATCATTGGACCGTACTTTTCCGATTTTACAATAAATTTAGAACGTTATGTAAATTTTATTTTTCTACTTTGCGTTAACAATATTGTCATTGTTAAACGCAAACGCGTTTAACAATAATGACACTAAATTTTCATATAGGACGCAAAACAGTAACTTTTTCATTGGTTATGTTGGCACCGTAAGCGTAAAAATTACGTCTACCACCTACGCAATGGGGATGATATGGAATAATAGTTGATAAAATCATAAGCGAGCTGTCGAAAATATTGAAGCGAAATATCAGTTAATTAGTAAATCAGTTGAAAACCTTAATAAACTTGACAAATGTCATTACTTCATTAGTGCCAACCAAATTTGTCAAAAATCCCAAGTTGTGATAATTCTTCAAAAGAGACTTTTTAGATACTTTTTTTTGCAACGCAAAATAGAAAAAATAGTATATTACACTCGTTTCATAAGACAACTTGTGACAATCATTTTATTATTATGAACTCATTCGTTTCACAATAATCGTCTTATGAAACACGGATAATAATGTACTATTTACAACCATTCATACGAGAATTACACGAAAACGAATTGCAAAGAAGTTACTTTTAGCAAGATTCTGCAACAGACCAGACCGCTCTTGCGACAAAAGAATACTTAGAATAATTTTTTCCAAATATATTAATTACTAGAGAAATTTGGCCAAATGAATTGCCTGACTTTACTCTATTAGATTTCTTCGTGTTTGGCCACCTTAGAAATAGATTATTGAGCAAAATATGTAACTCCGGATACATTAAATAATGTATTCAATATCCTAAAACGGCAAGTTAATTTATCTTTCTGGTTTTCTATTTGCATTTTTCAATAAAATAATTATTCTTGTTGAAAATGAATTAATTATACAATTTTATTTGGTATTTTTTTGACAGGTGTAAGAGATAACCTATCGACGTAGTCTTAACAAAGCGACCAATTAAAAAAAAAATTTGTAACTCTATTGCTAACTCAATCAGTTCTTGTTGATCACTGCATAATTGCTTGAAATTATTCTTTTTGTGTGTTTTGAGAATGGAATGTTTTATTATAATAAAAGAAAACTTTTTTTAAATTTTTATACAGACAACAGCAATAATTTTAAGCTTTTAATTAAATTGTTTTCAAATGTAATTTGACGTTAAGTAAAATATTTTGTTAGATTTTCTTGAAAAACATCGAATATTTGTTCTAAACTTTTTTAAATAAGACAAGATTTTAAAAACTGCAGATTTTTTAAAAATCAGTGGCGTTTAATATGTTTTGAAGAGCAAATATTTGAATAATAAATTTCAGCTCATTCTCTTTTAAGATAATTAAATTCAAAAACGACCAACTTAAGTTAGGCCCAGAGGTACGTAAACAAAATACTGAATTAATAAGAAGCCCTTACTTTCGATGAATATTAATGTTTGAATTATTATGAAATGCTTCTTGAGATACTGAAAGAGTTTTATTTAATAGTCCTGAGAGATTTTATCATTACTTATTTAAATTATTATAAGATAATGTACAATGAGTGGAACAGGATTTGATAAATTGTGCATTTGTTTATGAATTGTAAAATTTTATTATTATTTTGATAATCTAGTGCTTTTCAATAATAAATTATGAACAACTCTTAAGCTACCTAATTGTTTTTGATGATTTATCATTTAGAGATGTGTTATCAATCAATTTTGTTTGATTCCGGTATTCCAAGGGTACCTGAAATTGACGTTTTATCAATACTCATCTTTTCGAATTTTGTAATTGGCGTTTTACACTTTAAATAGGGAAATTGTTGCGGTGTATACTAACAACAAGCTTATTATTGCGTGGTTGGATCAAGTTTTAATTGAACAAGATTAGTAATTGGGTAACGAGTAATTCTCTTATGGTTTTACAATCAAAGTCAAGTTTGATTTTCTTCAATTATGTCTTAACTGAATAGTTTGCATGTTTTGTTGCCTTTTGCTTGTTGAATAACTGAGTTTACTTTTCTTTGTGTTGATTGTTTACTTCTCTTTATTTCTAATTTAAAAGCTTTCTTTCTTTAATTAGAATTTAAAGAAAATAAAATGGCAGAATTTAATAAATAAAACAGAGAGCTTTAATATAAAAATATTAAGTTATTTGATGGAATTTAGACTTTATTCAAACAATGATTTGTGCGTATTAGTCTAACGTCACATCGAATAACATAACATACAATCGACTACTACATTCTAAAATTTGTCAAGTTAATCTAACAATAATGACGTTTAAATGTAATATCTTAATCTTTATTTATTAAGCGATGCTGTCATGTTACTTTACACTCTATACTACGTCACACTAAGTAGTTCGGCAATTTTCCGCTAGTGTCACACGCTTAATTTAAACTGGCAGTAGTCTTGTGTCTGAATTAAGTTAAAACAGAAAACAATACACAGTATATTGCCCACGATTATCGCTCTGTTCACCGCTTTGTTGAATCTCTTAACTTTACTGACTGGTCAGCGTCTTGCTACTTGTTTCTATGCTTTCTAGTAACTTCTCGTAGCTTTTTTATTTATCTAAAATTTATCTATTTTGTAGTAATACACACTATCAGCGTATAGCATGATTTTATATGTCTGAGAACACGATAAGCAATCGGGCCGTGGAACTTTCTAGAACAGTTTAGCCATCGTCAATTCTGATGTGTCATAAAACTATCAAATTTTTTGTGATTGACTTCTTTTATTTTTAGTCAAAGTATGTATTTTTTATTTTTTTTATTTTAAAACATTCTTAGAAATATAGTTTTGTTAAATTTTTTTGTTGATTATTTTAGTAAAATCAAAAACCTAGTAGAATAAAGCGTGAAACAACGATGCTCTTTTGACAGAAAAAACTTTAAACACTGTCAAGGGTTTTGGCGGAAAAGTTGTAATAAAATTTATTACTATCTGCTTTATTTTAATTTTTTTTATACAAACAATACTGCAGCGAATGTGCGTAATCGGTTTTTTTATGCATAGATATGGCTTAATAACAAATAATTTATTTCTACTATATACACAAATACATTCGATAGATAACCGATATTTTTACAGTAGTAAGTTCTATTATCGATAACGTCGCTTTCGATGAATCGCTCACTCTTTAATCGCTTGTGGGGTTCTCACTAACTACCCCCTCATTATTTATGTGCCGCTTACATGACGATGCGTTGCTTCTTCAAATTATCCAGAAGTAAATTCCCCGAATTTTAAGCTTTTTTGTCGAGTTACTAAATTTAATTTTATATAAAATGCCAAAATATTGGTTTGTAATGATAATATCAACGTTTTGATACAAGAGGTGTTTTAGCTTATAATTATGCAAATGACAACGGAAAAATGTGTTTTTATTGACATTCAAAAGTTTTTATAATAAAAAATTTTTAACTACATTATCCATATGAGATAAAATCAATAACCATATCTGCGTTATTATTTTTTTACACTTGATTGTACAACTTTAATATGAATTCTTTTAATTAATTTAAATTTTTTTTTAGCGTTTGTAAATGGTAAATTTTTTTATAATTGTGTTGACGTTTGAAAAATTAAAATACAATTGAATTGTTTGTTTAATTTATTTTTTGAATAAAATATTATTTTTTGTTTTTCTGTATCATAAAGTTGAAAATTTGATTTAGTGAAAGCTTTCAATAATAATTTAATTAAAAAATTTTTGCTAACAAAATTCTCAAATTGAATTACGTCCAGTATTGTCATTATAAACAAAGGATTTTTATTAAAATAAAAACTAAATAAACAACAATAGATATAAATTTTTATACCAAATATTCTATTATTTGTAATACAATAATTTATATTATTTGACGGGAAACTAAACATTAATAAACCAGATTTTTCTGTTTATACTTAAACAAATAACTCTTTCATTTATACATATGATTATGTTTAATGTATTTTACATTAATTAACATGATTGTGTACCTAAATCTAACGCAAACAGAAATTTAGTAAATTTGTACATATTAAAATATTGGATGTTTACATTTTCCCAGAAGTTGTTATCTCTTGCAAACGTGTCTGCATCCCACCAACTGTCCGTTTACGATTTAACTCCGTCACAATGCTGATGAACTCTATTATAATAAGACTATTTACCCCGGTTTTACATCTCCCAACAGAGCCTCAAGCTTACAAACAAAAGAGAATATTCATATAATGAGCATTCATTTTCTTGCATAAATTTTTAAAAAGCCACGAGCTTATCTCTAAGATAAGAACAGACGAAATTATAAAAAATTTGAATATACAGGAAGGTGGCTAAGTGAGCACATCTATGTTAAAGTTTTTGGAAAAAAACGTTTTAAATCTGGTGAACGGTGTAGCCACGGCAAAACATTAACGCCAGCTTTTTGAAGGAATATGTGGACGTGCGTTGTCTTGCTGCAAAAGGACATGTTCGTAGGACGTTATCAACATAACGCACAGTTGTCATACTGTCTTAAATAAACACAAGAAATGATTGACTTTCATAGGTAATAGCTTTCCAAAACCATCACTTCAACAGTCTTGTACACATGCACTTTTGCGATAGGATAAACCAACTTCTCGAAAGGCCACAATTCTACCTCTGACAAAAGCGCTAAGATGGTGATATCGTTGATGCCTTTGGACTGAAGGCATTTTGTTACCCTCAAAACAAGTATTCGGAGTCACAACAACTGCAAATCAGCTCTGATAAGCTCTTTTTTAACAAAAACTAAGAGGTTAAACTTTTTGCAAGAACTGTTAAAGAGAAACCGTTGCAATAGTTACTATAATTAGCTTCAAATTTAGTTATTCTGTTGCCAAAAAATCACTTTCAAAAAATTATTTTTTCTGATCTAATTTTTATATAATAGTTGCTTTTAAGAGCTAGGTCTCATCATCAGTGCCTAAATAATAATGTAAAAATGAAAATTATAAAAAATTAGAAAATATTAACATTCTTACTGGAGTTTTTTATTTATATAACACTATTGCTATAATAATTAAGTACGCCTAAGTGCTGGAAACTGAAAATGCTCTCTGTTATTAATCTTCCAGTGAAGCATATTCATGATTCCGTGATGAAAACTGCTCAGTTCAAAGCAGAAGGTCCACGATTATTAGTTTGTGAATACTTTATACAATATAACCACTTAGATACACACTGAAGTTAAAAAGAAAAGCTTTCGTTGAGAAAATGTATTTCGGTGGTCGAAGAAAAGCTCTGGTTTTTTTAAGAGCCGCCTTATATCGATTATGAAAAGTCGAGGAGCGGTTATTTGCAAGTCTTGTGAAATTCAAACAGCAAACCAATGCTTTGATATGCATTTCAAAGGAATTCTATTCAACCACATGACATTTTTGAACTGATTGACAATCCGCGTTCAAATATCGTGAGAGAGTCCATTTATCGAGCCAAGTTTATTTTCGATAATTGAAAATTTACTCTGGTTCGACGATGCTTGAAATTTAACGTGACTACTTAGGAATTGTGACGGCGTTGCGCAACTTTATTTGCAAATTAATTAGTTCAACTTCCGCTCTTGTTTAATGCCGACAATAATAATCTTCGCGGAAAGTGCATTCAATCGGTTATTTCCTAATTCTAAGCAAACAGAAAGACATTTTTGCTTAAATTTATCTCTCATTAACTTGATTTTTTTTAATTTTTTTTTAGTTTAGTGTCAGTGTTGTTTTAGGGGGTAGTTTAGACGTATATGAGAATATAAATTATAGGAAATGATCGCTAGCCTGTTGACAGAAGGATAAGTGACTTTCGTCGATGGAAGGCCAAGCGATAGTCGTTCATATCTGACCAGGTTACTATTGACTATGGCGATTTTCTCGATGCTTATTATCCTATTTATTAATAGTATTTTTTTAAAAAGAATAGGTAGTTGATAGTTGCTCAAATAGCACTACTGCGTTTTGGTTTATAAATACCGGATGTCACATTTTTTTATTTGACAAAAGTTGCGTTTAAACATGAAGAACATTATAGAAATTATAGAAAGGGTAATGATCTAAAATGGCCATGTTTACTGCCCATAATGCAGATATCGTGATTGTCATTTAAGAGAAAAAGACCGAGCTTTACGTCGGGTTTGATAAAATGGCGGCAAAGTTTGTTTCTTGAAGTGTAAAATCAGTAAAATATTAATTAATTGGTTGTCAGTAATTTAAACAGACAAAATATACATTACAAGATAAATTAGTTAAAATACATTAATAATAAAGTACAAGTAACATTTTGTATAAGTTTTTTTTAATTGGCTGGTATAAGCACTCAAGAAGAACCGGATAAAACCACTCTAAACGACATGTACAAACATGGCTCAAGCATATTACCTTTATTATTTTTATATAGAATATTATTGTTACGAGCTACGACTAGGATACCGAGAATTTGCTGTATTAGAGTAAACTTTGTTTCGTCAGATTTTTTTATAGTTTCGATCGACCAGTTAAAGAACGCAAAGTGAAATTTATTTAATTCAACATATTTTCATTCTCAGCCTATCTATTTTTCTCATCTCGCTTTTCTCTCTCCAATACTTCATTAATAGTTGCAATAGTAGCAAGCCTAAATTATAAAAGTTAGTGATGAAGTGTAGTGGTTGCTAGGCTACTACTACTATTATTACTACGTGTGAATAAAATTCTCAAAAATAGCGTTGTTAGTTCAGTGATAATTGCTGTTATTCTGTCATTGTAGCGTTTTTTTATTATAACAAATAACTTCATTTAGAGCATTAAGTAAAACTATTTGAAACTGTAGTAGCAAAATATTTGGTAGAGAAACTTGGACACGAGGATTTGTTGGATATTTTTTTTTGGTACCTACTAGCTCGTTTTGATTGTAAATAAATGTGTCTACAGATATAACTTAAAACCTACATCTTGTAAAACAAGACTTTGGGTAAAAAGAGAATATTTATTAATATTATTGATTAATTTATTAATAACAGAGTAACACTCGTCTTGCACGCGAACTTCTCAAATACAGTAGTAGACAGCTTTGATTGATAAAGGTAATATCTGACTACTCTAACCTTCTCATTTTTGTTCTCTCCACTACAACCAATGCTGCATTTGGAAACTGTAGTAGCTGATACAGAACGCTTTGACACGATAGCTTTTTGGACTAGGAACAATCGTTAGTATCTATTTTTTTTACATTACAACGACGAACTATATTTGGAAGATCAAGCAAAACTATTGTGAAAACTGTAGTGACAAGAATATTTGGTAGAGAAAGCTTTGACACGAAAATTGACGCTAAGGTCTCTTGTAACGGTGACAATTGTATGTTAGTAGCCACTTATTTTCTTGTGATTTTATTTAAGGTTTATTGGGATAGCATAGCATTAATGTATTTATTTTCGTTTTAATTTACTATATTTTTAAAGGTTTATTAATGAGAACACTAGTGGAACCTTCAAATAATAGAAATTATGTAGTGACTTCAACGAGTAATTATTGCATTTGAAAAACAATAACAAAGCTTTGGCAGCTTGAACATTCAATAGAAATAGCTTTATAATTTCTTCTGATTTTTTTTAAATGTTGCTGAGTTTTTTTGTTGTATCGAATCAGTTTTTGATGTGGACGATTTTTAACTCATATCGAAATAAGTTTTTTCTTTAAAATTTATACAAACAACGTTTTCTCGCTAGTAGGTGGCCGACTTAGAGTCAATTGTCTGTGAGTATTTAAACTTTTATTCGCTTTTCGTAATTTCTTTTGTAGTTTTTTTCTATTTTTGGGCTTGCAATAGTTTATTTTTTGCATTACTTTTCTTTTTTGTCTTTCTTTGTAGAATTTTTTTTTAATTTGCAGTTAATAGCGGTGACTCATACTTCTCAGTAACACGCGTTTTAAGATGAGTCAGTGTATAGGGCGACGTCATATTTCTAGAAAGTCGCCGAGTCATCAGACCGTAGGACTTTCTAGAACAGTTTGTAACAGTATTGTTGATTTCAAATTGATTTGGAAAGAATAAATGCTTCTTTGAATGAAGATATAACTAAGTTAAATTACTTTATTAGTTTGTACATTTCTATCTTACAGAAATTGTTTTATTATGCAATTTTTTTAAAATTAAGCCAAATGGGATCTTTTGGTAACATAAAAAAATACGTAGGATTGAATTTAATCGGCCGTTTAGTTTTCTGATTAACTGAAATTTTAAAATTTTTAACAACATAAGCAACTCCAACTTTGATTTGTAGTGATCCAAATTTTTGACCTAAAACATTTAAAACTAATAAAGATACAGTAAGATTAAAGTCAAAGTTTACCTAGACAAGTTCTTGGTCCTTCTCCAAAAGGAAGAAACGTATATTTTGTTATATTTTCTTTATTATCTTTAAAGAACCTCTCTGGTTTAAATTTTTCGGGTTCTTCGTAATATTTGGAGTCATGATGGAGGCCATATACAGGCAGAATAACTGAAGTTTGGGCTTCAATTACAAAAGGATTTTTAATGACGGCATTATCTTTAGGGATGTAGGTGTAATTTGTCGTACACATCTTGTTTAAAGAGCCCACTGCTGGATATATTCTCAGCGTCTCTAATAAAGAAATAACAAAAGATAAACGACAAAATAAATGACAAACTACCTACCATTGAAAACAGCATCCAAATATGGCAAATTTTGTAATACTTTATAAGGCAACGAATTGTTATTTTCTTCAAAAGCGTTAGTGATTTCTTCACGTAATCTTGACTGAATTTCAGGATTTGCAGCAAGTTCGTATAATATAAAATGCATAACAACAGAACTAGTTTCATAACCGTCTCCAAAAAATCCAGCAGCATGAGCTACTATATCAATATTTGTAAAATTAGAATTTTTCTTTTTGATTTGATTTAGTATTTCTAAAAAGTCGTTTCGGACTATATTATTTTCTTCTCGATATTTTAAAGTTTGTTCAACAATATTTGTAAGTCTTTCTTCAACGTCATTAGGAGTAAATCTGTAAATTAATTAAAAATTATAACAATAAAACGTCAGAAATTAATTCTACTAACAGGAACTGAAAAAAGAAGACGCCAAATTTTAAAAGAGAAAATACAATACGCAGAATAAACAGTGAGAAAATCAGAGAAAAATTAAATAAAAAATATTGTCGTTATGATTAGCTTGAAAACAAAGACTAGTAACAGAAGAGAGCTTATAAACGGTATGAACTATTGAAGAGGAAATAAGTACAAAAGTGCAAATTAAAGAAGCTTTGGGAATAGAAAACAAAACATATTAAATAGTATTGGTTAATTTGCTAGACAAAAAAAATTAAGAAAATTTAAAGCAGTTTCCAGGAAGACTATATGTACATAAACAGCGAAATAAAAAATGAAGATTATAAAACGAATATGAAATAAAGAGAAAGAAAAGGAAAAATTGTGAGAATATGTTACTAGAAGGTCACAACTGAAGGCAGAAAATAAAAATGGGACAGAGAAAAGGAAAACTGAAGTTGAGAGGAAATTGAATTAATAATCCTTTCCAATATAAGTAAATATAATACAAGTAGAATTTGGAATAAGCGAGATATTGTTATTAGTAAAAGTGAAACTGGAGAAGAACGAAACGTGGGCAATAATAATGACTTACAATAAGATTGAGAATGCAAGAAAAAAAGAAAAAGACAAATTTTTCAAAAATGTATTAATAGTAAGGAATTTAAACAGTAACGTAGGGGAACAAAAAGGTAGATATTGAAGAATTTATGGGACAAAAAGAAGAAAAAAATCTTAGCTAATAATAATAATAAAGAATGTATCATTAAAGCATTTAAAAAAATTTAAACATATATGAAATTTGGCACAAAATGTACATAAATACACCAGAACTTGTGAAACTAGTAACGAAAAATTAATTATCGATTATTTTTATTTAGCAAGATTATTTAGAACAAAATAAAAGATCTTAAAGTAAGAAATAAAGCAGAAATAGGAAGTAACTCTTATTTAGTAATAATGAATCTGAAAATAAAGGAAATAGGAGCAGTAGATAAAAGAAAATAAAAAAGGAAAATGGGACGAGAGACAGAATATATGAAAAAATAAGAAAGAAAAAAAGGATAGTATAAAAGACCTACATACAAGAAAAGAACTAGACTACAAAAATACAAAGCGAAATGAAGTTAAAGCATCAATAAAACGACAAAACAAAAATCTTGTGAAAAATTTTGCTATAAAATGTCAGAATTATAGAGAAAAGCGAATAGCATATCAAAGTGACTAAAGTGCCCTATTTAATCTCGAGAGTGAAAGTTTATAGCCTGAGGGTTTTAATTATTTGAGGGATTAGGGCACTTTAATCCTGAGGTGTACATGCTATTTTTTGCACGTTTAAAATTAAGGTTAATAAATAAGAACAATTTATAATACAAATGAATGATTTTATTATTTCGAACGACTCCTGTTCTTTTTTTTTGCCTAGCAGCGCATCTTCTTTGTACATATTTGAAATGATTTTCAAACGGGATATTTTATCTAATGGTAAATTCTAAGGGATTTGAAATGTGAGTTTTAAATTTCAAGAGAAAGTAATTGTCATTTTAAATTTTTTGGAACTAAAAATAGCAGTCTAAGTTCTCTCAGTAGCGACTAAAATATCAACTTTAGTTCCGGTAGTGAATAAAACTATTTTTTCTACTTTGCGTTAACAATAATGACACTAAATTTTCATTATAGCACGCAAAACAGTAACTTTTGCATTGGTTATGTTGGCACCGTAAGCGTAAAAATTACGTCTACCGCCTACCGCCTACGCAATGGAAATGATATGAAATAGTTGATAAAATCATAATCGAGCTGTCGAAAATATTGAAGCAAAATATCAGTTAATTAGTACCAAAATCAGTTGAAAACCTTAATAAACTTGACAAATGTCATTACTTTATTAGTGCCAACCAAAATTGTCAAAAATCCCAAGTTGTGATAATTCTTCAAGAGAGACTTTAAGAATGCTTTTTTTGCAATGCAAAGTAGAAAAAATAGTATACCTATTACACTCGTTTCATAAGACGACTTGTGACACTCATTCTATTTGAGCACTCCTCGCTTCGCTCGTTGTGCTCAAAACTCATTCGTGTCACAATAATCGTCTTATGAAACACGTATAATAATGTACTATTATAAAGTACTAACACCACTCAGAAATAAAAAGGAATTCAACGTGCTAAGATAAAAGACAAAAACAGCAACATAATAACAGAGAACATTGAAATAATGGACAATAGAAAGAGCACTTTGAAAAAATAGCACGTAATAAGATAAAGGGCTTGCATGAAGATGGGAAAGAAGAAACAAATGATTAACACGAAATAGAAACTATAAAAAAAGTAGAAAAAATGAAAGTTTTAAAAGAAACGACTAGGAACTTAGATAAACAGAAAGATAATATTACTTCAGAGAGGATAAGAGTTAAAGAAAGTAAATGTGAAAATTAATATTAAAACAATAAAAAAAATTATAATCTCTAACACAAAGAAAACCCATGAAATAAGCCTAAATGGCAAACAATTTATAGGAGCAATTATAGAAAGACATGAAAAGATGGATAAGGAAATAAATGGGAAAATAGGAAAAGCAGCAGGTTTCTAGAATATGCTGTTAACAACTTTTCTTTGAAAGAAAGAAATGCCCCCCAAAAAAAAACAGAAGTTGTATGAGTTTAGACCAACAATAATTTACAACAGTAAGTTATGGACGTTATTAAAACACAAATGAGTTTCTGCAAAAAATAGAAAACAAAATTAAGAGAGACAAAATCAGAAACGATACTTTCAGACAGAAATTGCATATACACTTGATTAAACTAAAAATTAAATGATTTTTTTAGTGAGTCTAGACATAATTGTGTGTAGAACGTCGGACGACAGATTTATAAAAAACTTTTATAGATGTAGGTGAAAAAAAAAAGAAGACCAAGAACAATATGGATAGATAGAGTTAATGAAGAAGCAGAACCAAAGATGGAAACAGAAACAGACTCAATTCCAGCAGCTTTACACTCAGTTAGGACTAAGTTATCCAACATGTTACTATAAATTTGTGGTTACACTTGATTAGAAAGTACCAATCATAGAAGTGGCATTTGAATTTCTGAATTATCAACTTAAATGAAGTTTTTTTTTAATTTTGTATTTTAGTAGATGGTGGAATACTCGACGAACTCGAAAAATGGAGCTTGAGTGAGATCACTAGTGTCAGTTCATTTTTCTAGTAATAAAACTATATTTTGTTATTTCAACAAGCAGTCGTTTCCATTAAAATCAATGTTTATAGTCAACAAAACCCTTGTCTGTCACTCTGTACTTGAATTTTTTTTTCCACCAGGAGCGTTGTTGTTTTGCAACCTGTCCTATTGTGGCCGAATATGGAACAAATTTATGTTTTGCGCATTGTCAACATCACATCACATAATCACAAAGTAAAAAAAGTGGACTTACTTGATTGACACAAATTTCGATAAGAAAGGCAATATTGCAATAATATACACCTTAAGATTTTGCCAACCTTCCGGACTGAAAAACCGATCAGCAACTTGTTTAAACTCATTGTTTTCTTCACCGAAACATTTAGCATCAAGTCCGAAAGCACAACTTCCCACATTATTTAAAGTGAATCTCATACAAACATTTTTAATATGACACGGTCCATTCCTAGATTCTTTTTCAATATATTTAACAAATTGTCGGCTTACTTCTTCTAATAACGGATAAATAGTTTTCATCTAAATTTTTTGTATATTTTAATTTGTTAAAAAATTATTTTGTTACTTTTCCGCTTGTAAATCCTGGAGTTAGAAGAACGCGATGACTTTTCCAGTGATCACCAGTAGTAAAAAACGGATTTCTTCCCAAGAGTGGATCAACATCTTTATCTAAGATAAGTTCATTATCGTGAAATTGTTGGAACGACTTGACAGTTATGTCTTTTATTAAATCAGGATCACGTATGATGAGAGCGGGAGAAAAGCCGCGGAAAATACCAACAAGGGGAGCTTTTTCGAAGTTTCTAAAAAATATTTCTTAGAAAAATTAAGGAAAAACATTTTTTTACCTGTAAATATCGGCATACACTTCAGCCGGTGATTTTTTTACTAGGAAACTTTCAGACATATTACCAAAGAAAAATCGAGGCTTAGGACCTGGTACTCCCCGTTTTTGCCAATATTTATAATTTAGATTTAGGAAATAAATTCCGGTTGTTACTGCTATTATTAGTAAAAGTAGTATCATTGTTGAGTTTTTGCTATAACTATATCATCAATACTAAATTATAGACGTTGAAAACATATTTTATCTCAAGTATTTCTTATCAAAATACGCTTATCAAAATGTATTAACTTGTAAGATTAATTGGATTTTGCTGTTAAGGATTGCACTGGTGATTGTGTTAGACGCAGTGATTGTTTGAGAATTATTAAAGACAAAACGCTTCTAAACTCGTCTTATAATATACCATTATCTTAATAATTACAATTATTAAGTGTAAATATCTTACCAGTGGTGTATCTGTTATCAGATTTAATTAATCGATAATTGTTGACCTCGTATTTGTTTGAATTGCGTTAGTTGCATTTTTTTCTTTTAAATTTTGGTGCTAATTAGGTATTTTAATTTCTATAAGAAATTTTGCTTTATTTTCTTTAGTAATAAAGCAATTAGTGGCTGGTATTGTGTAGGAGTAAATTCAATTCACGAATTAAGTTGCCGTCTTGAATTAGCTGCACTACAAATCCGAGAAGATTTCATAGTTTTGTCAGAGTTTGAGAATTTCTCAACCGGAAAGAACAGGAATGTGTAAAGGGAGTGATTTTGAACAATTACAATTACCTTGGAATTGTTCAAATTCGCTTAAAGAAATTTAAGATGGTAATTTTATTAAATTTAAATATTATCTTTATCGAAATTTGCTTGTTTTATCTTGTACTTAAATTGAAATTATAAAAAGGCAAAGTGTTTGGTATGCAATACTTTAGTAAATTGAAAACGTTATTAAATAAATTTTAATTAAAAAATATCAGAACAGAACTGGCAAATATTACGGCCCTCACAGTTTTAGAAGTATATATAAAAAATAATAATTTAGTTTAATGAAAATAAGAAAGTATTTCTTAATTAAATTTGGTTGCTGTTGCTGTCAGTGGTAGTTGTCATATTGTCAGTCATATTGTAATTTATCAAAAATTAAATAAAAGTTTTTGACTAATTTTGGGTCAATTTCCAGTAGTCTAAAAGCAATCCAACTTCTATTTTTGTTTTTGGTTATAGTTTACTTTAGCTGACCACACAAAAAATGCATGAAAAAAATCGGGGTTTTCGCTAAACTTACGTAAATTGATCCCTAGAACACGAATCCGGTGGCGGAGGTTTGATTTTTTAAATATTTTTTACAAAAAGTCCTTTTTTTGGTGAAAAAATTGTTCGGTCTTTACAACGAAAAAAAAATTGCAAATTGAAAGTGATGTACATATCTCGTTATTTTTTTACGTTTTCATCCTCTTTCACAATTTTTTAAATAACTAAATCAATCTTAATTACTTTTTTTGCATTTATTTTAAAACACTAGTAAATGTCAACTGTCAATTATAATTTACAAACACACAATCGACAAAATATTCAAGACAAATATATTTTGTCAGTTCCTGTAAACTTCAAAACTACAGCGGCCCAGCTACCATAGATGCTTTAGAAACACTGTTACGCTCAACTTTTGTCAAATACCTTATAAATAAATAAAAGCGAATGTTATATCTAAACCTGAATATAAACTGAATAAAATAAAATTTAATAAAAAGGCGGTCAGCAGTATTAGCCCGACAATTGACTGGCATGTAATCGAGAATGTTTCTGGCAGGTATAGAGGGCGAAGCCCTCTACTACCGAAAAAAGGACCTTATAAAAAAGGGGGTCAATAGCGTCAGCCCGAGGATTGGCTTACTTCGAGGATGTTTTTGATAGGTATAGAGGGCGAAGCCCTCTACTACCGAAAAAAGAATTTTATAAAAAAAGGGGTCAATAGCGTCAGCCCGAGGATTGGCTTACTTTGAGGATGTTTTTGATAGGTATAGAGGGCGAAGCCCTCTACTACCGAAAAATGGAACTTATAAAAGAGGCGGTCAATAGCGTCAGCCCGAGGATTGGCTTACTTCGAGGATGTTTTTGATAGGTTAAAGGGCGAGGCCCTCTACCACGCGAAAAAAGTACATGTAAAAAAAGCGGTCAATAGCGTCACCCCAAGGATTGGCTTACTTAGAGAATGTTTATAATAGGTCTAGAAGATACCGCGCGAAAAAGATTATAAAGACTTATAAAAAAGCGGTCAGCAGTGTTAGCCCGAAGATTGACTTAAAATTGGCGATGTTTTTGGCAGGTATAGAGAGCGAAGGTTGTTCATTACGTGGTATTTTTATCAACGTTATTGCATTCCGACCCATCTAGCTGGGCGGCTGTAGTATTGAAGTTTACAGGAACTGTCAAAAGTTTTTCCCTAAAAAATGGATTTTTTTAAAAAATATCATAAAAACTAAACCTCCGCCACCGGATTCGTGTTCTAGGGATCATTCTACGTAAGTTTAGTGAAAACCCCGATTTTTTTCATGCATTTTCAGTGTGGTCAGCTAAAGTAAACTGTTACCTTGTTTTTTTCTAACAAAACGTTATAACATTATAACACTTTTTTTAAGAAGAAAAACCTATTCAAATAAACTGATCAACAATTGAAGTGATCCACCTCAAAAATTGTTAATTATACAGAATTTATTCTTGATTTTTTTGCTCTTTTGTATTCTTTTGGCTATCTGAAGTATTATATGGTCTATCTAGTGGTAGTTTTTAGGTGTTAATTTTAAAAACGGGCTTTTTCGCAGTTTTATCTGACAAAACAAACAAAATGAGAATTTAACTGAGTGTCTTTTTCAGTAATATTAAAACTGACACATTAAAAATATCATTGAGGGTGACTTATCCTTAATTTCTAATGCTTCAACAGCGTTTATCTGACCGAGAATTGCAGCATGTGGTTTATATGATGCAGGAAGGGTTATCTCATCGCGAGGTGGCGCGAATTTTTAATGTGACACATGGTGATCAATAGAGCCATTAATCGTTTTCAAAAATGTAGAACTCCTCGTTTCAGATATAGTGGAGGTCGTGCACGCAGTCTAACTCTAAGACAAACTCGTCTTTTACAAATTACTCCTCACAGAAACCATACCTACAACGCTACTCAGTTAAATAATGCGCTCGACGAGTTACAGGAGTAGTCATTTCTAGTCAAACAGTTCGACGAAGGCTACACGAATATGGCTTAAGGGTTAGAAGTCGCGTGCCATGTCCACTGTTAACCCAGCAACACCGAGTACAACGGCGACATTGAGGGGAAGCTCATTTGAACTGGACCCAGGACGAATGGTCCCGTTGTTTATTTGCAGATGAGTCTCGATGTACCCTTTATCGTTTGGAAAGGCGTATTAGAGTGTGGCGACGGCCGAACAAGACGTACCGTGAAGAAATGCGAGAGCACAGGGTACCTTTCGGAGGAGGTGGTGTTACTCTTTGGGGAGGCATTATTTTTAACGGCCGCACAGAGTTTGTGGCACTAAGGGGGTTATGCATAAATGCACAACATTATAGGGATATGTATATTCTACCGATTGTAGTGCTTTTTGCCAATAATTTTGGAAATGAGTTTGTGGATGATAATACATGACCGCACCATGCTCGGATTGTGAACAATTTTCTTAATTCACATGGTACTGAACGAATGGTGTGGCTGACACGCTTCCCTGATTGCAACCTCATCAAACGTCTATGGTCGTACATAAAGCACAGGTTATCGGAAGAAGATGTCCAAGCAGAAACTTTTGAGGAGATCCAAAACATGTTGGAACAGGAATGGGAAGCAGTGCTTCAATAATTTAATGGAAAGTATGCTTAGGAGATGTATGGCTGTCTATAGAGCTAGAGGTGGTCCTACTAGATATTAATTTATACAATATGTTTAATAAATAAATATGTGAATACGATATGTGTTTACAAAATATTGCTGGGGGTATTTACTGTTTTTGTGAAAAGTTGAATAAATAACCAAATATACTGATTTACGATGTTGCGATGCATGTGTACCTTTCTTTTTTACTCGGCTTGTATTATAATAACGGTGTTTTAAAGAAATATGATGTATGAAAATGAGAACATTACTTATTGTAGAGTGGATCACTTCAATTGTTGAGTAGTTTAGTTAATTAATGTCATTACATAATTAAATAAAGAATTTAATTTTTTTTTAGAAAACGATGGTAGACCACAATTGATTTGCCAATTGTTAATATTACATAAATAGTTATAAACAGACTGAATTTTTTTTACGAACATATAATATTTGCCAAATCGATTAAGCGTAACGAGCGAATGCTGCAAACTTTTAAACATTTGCAACTCTTGTGCAAATTTGGGGTTATTTTGATTTGGTGTGTTAAAATAATAACTAATAATAATTCATTTGTACTATATGTATGCATGGATACACACAACGTTAATTTGATAAATAAATAACTTGATATTTACACAGTTATAACAGCGATTACCGATTAAATAACGTTGCTTTGATGAACCGCTCACTCTTCAATCGCTTGTCGACTTTTACACTAACTGCCAGGTTATTGTTTTGGCATTGCTTATGCAACGATGCGTTTTTTTTAGCAATTATCGGGAAGTTTACACAAACAATCTTTATTTAAGTGGAACGACGACTTAGTTTTTTCGTATTCAGTCAATGACCGTGACAAATTTTGCTCAGAGTTACGCGTTTTATATAATATAATTTATAATTTTGAAAGTGTTTAGCATTTTTCTGGAATAGTTCGTAATATTGCCTCTCTCTAAACATTCTTCGTCTTGAATAGATTACCATAGACCTACCTTTTTTTTTTGTGCAATGACCTTGGCCTTTTTTCGGTTCACCATGAGCTTCTGGATAACGCTTCTTCTCAAGTCATTGACGACAGTTTCTTTCTTGATGTTTTTTCCTACCACAGTTGAATCACTTAGGCTTACCGCCAGTGTGAGTTAGAACATCAACATACTCTAAAGTTTTTCTAACAGCTCAACATTTCTAGATGGAGCCTTTTTAGCTGAAACAGCTTGCACGAGTCTAATTTAGTTTAGTTTAGAAACAATCTTTAGAAAGAGCTAGTAGAAAACTTTATAAGTTTTTATTTTACAACTGGTTGATAAAAGCACTAGTTCTCTGTTAGTTACCAATATTTGTGGATATGGCTGGCTAGGCTAAATTAAGCAGTCTCTCTATTTCTAAGCTCTTCTTACGTTTTTGGACTCTCCTGTTTAACAGCATTTGGTGCCGGTTTTTATATCGTCATTCTAATACGTCGACAACAGGGTGCGAATCAAGATTCTTTTGATTCTGTACCAATATGGTTTCTAACTGTTGGAGAGCTGGCCCTCTTAGTAGTTAGCTTTTTTTATTCTAGTTGTTTATTTCTGCTGCCGCTTTAAATTGTCTTCTATACATTGACCACCAAGCTTGACTGTCAAACGTCCGAGGTTTTATTCGTTGTGATGTTGGTTTGATTTTTGTAATTTGCCTTACTTTCAGTTTCTTAATTTTTGTGTTGTTTTATTAACCTTTTTGCCGAAATCTTTTTTGACTTTTATTTCTATTTGAACGACATTTTTCTAAATTTTTTTGAACTTCTAAACTTCTTAATTTCTTTACCTCTGGTATGTTTCTTTGAAAAGCATTTTGCAAAATGTCAAATTTTTTGAAGAGATTTTCCTGATTTTTTGATGGTCGTTTTTTGAAGATTTCTAAATGTTTCTTTTGCTTTTTCTTTATTTCCGGTTATAGTTTTTTATTTTTTTTTAAATCTTTTATATTCTTCTTTGTTATTTCCAGCATCTTTTTTCTAATCGTTATTTTTGCTCCTATAGAATTGTTTTTTATATTTCTAGAATCTTTTTTTTTAAATCGTTGTTTATTGAATTTATTAAAATTGTTGTTTTATATTCTTTTTCTTCAAGCGCCGTTTACAAAGTTTCTTTAAAAAAAATTATTTTTTTTTGCATTTTTAAACCCTTTTTTTCTTCTTTTTTTATTAAGTTTTCTTTCTCTTATTGTTATCTTGAATCGTTTGTAACAATATACTGAGTCTATTTGGTAGACTAAGATCGATGACACTTATTTCATACACAGCTGTTCTTGCAGACTGCAATTGTAACATCTAATATGTCGCTATTATTGCTTTGTCTATCGTTTCTTCTCTATTTCTACGAATAAATTATTAATTTTTTAAAATTTGTAATAGTTTCTTGTAATCTACTGTAAACTTGTAATCTTTTGTAGATTTTCTGACGACTCTTTTAGATAATTAAGACTATTTGGCTCTTCTATTATGACAAAATTTAGTTTTTAACTTTGGAAGAGCTTTAATTACTTCTATAATAATAATTGCTTTATAAATAAATAATTACTGTTCTAGTTTGTAATTTGTAACTTGCAACCATAACACTTGGACTTCTCTGCTTATATTCCAGACTAAGCAATTTCGTGTAAACTTTATCGTTGCAAATTTCTAAGTACGTATAAACGTTTTCTCATTTAACCTCAGTCAATAGTGATGCATTAATACCTCAGCCGAGAAATGCAAATCAAACCGAAGGAATTGGAATGCATGCATTGGACATAAATCCCAGAGCGTGCAATTAATATCGAGTAAATGATGGATAGATTGATTGAAGTTGATCTACTCTTGATGGACACCAATTTTGTCGACGTTCAGTGAATCAACGTCTGGATTATATTAAGTCAGCTTTAGGTAGGTTATGTTCCGACCAACATGTAATTATATGATGATGAGAAGATCTGGTGCAAGCTTAATGGTGTTACGTGTTGTAAGCTGGGAATATAATTTGAAATCTGACAGTGATCTTATCAACATTGCACTATGTTTAGGTGAAAGAGAAAACGCAGGTGATGGAGAGATAACAATTTAATGGATATATGCTCAGCGTTTTAGTAGAATTTTAGTTATCTTTAATCGTCAGAACCCTAATCCTAGCTTTCTCTTTTTCACTTGCGTATCCGCCCCCGGTTCATTTTCGAGTCAATCCGATGTAAAATTGATTTTTATTTGAGTAGGAACAATAGGACGTGTGCAATATTTGACGCAATAACCGTAAAAGGGAGAACGTGTCCGAAGTATTCAACATGATAGGGTCGGCAGCAAGAGGGCGTTATCCTCATCGAGCATCGGAAGAGTAATTTCAAAAGTTTTCACTGATAAGAGAATGGATTCACTATCAAAACTTGATTCGGTTGTCTGTTGACTCGAATATGTCTTTTCTAGTGGAAGGAGCGGTTTCGTTGTAGACCTTTTTTCAGAGAACATCAATAATTCGAATTGCTTCGGATAGGTCTCTCGGTGGATGGACGTTGGAGCATATCGATAGCTTTACGAAGTACTCCCACAACGTGTTGTAAAAAGTTTATAGGGATGAATTTTTTAAAGAAATTTTTCGATAGGGACGAAGGAAAGAGCTATTAGAGCAATTGACAGTGTTTGACATTTTCTTATTAAAATTTGTTATGAAAACCAGCTTAAATTTAAAAATATTTATACAGTATGTCGGATTGATTTTAAAAGAGGAAAAAAAATTTTTTTTTATATCTCAGATAATTTCACTCTTGTTGATTTGCCCTGCTTGTTTGTCTCGAGATAATATCATTTTTCTTCAAAATTTGGGCTTAGTTTTTTTCGTAACTTTTAGAAGTAAGTCTAATAGGCGGATTTAAAATACCACTGATTGCAGTTCCAAGAACCTCCAAGGTTATCTTTATGAAGGAGAGCAATACGAATTAGGATAAGTAAATCTCATTTACAAAGAAAAATTTAACAAAATAGTGATGAAGCCAAACATGGCCTACAATGTTTTGGAAAATTCAAATTTTTATAAACGATTATGTTCTCTTTTTCAACAAACGGAGTCGTTTCATCTTAATATTGCCGGTACTAAAGTGAGACGAATTGAAACTTCAGTACTTCAGGATTTCTTGTCGCAGACAATATTTAATAAAAGTTAATGTATGGTGTGCGGTTCGTACTATTACATTATTGGTCCATATTTTTGATCAAAATTTAAACCATAATTCATACTTGGAAATGATACAAAGTTTTTTAGCTGATAAACTGACAACGGTGTTCCAATCGAACTACATCGTCGAGAAACTGTATACCGGTTTCGGGGTTTTTGCTCCTCATTAGTACAGTGTCTCCCGGAGCGTTGTGCACAATTGGAATGGATAGGAGAACTCGCTTATATCAAGCGAAATTCGGCTAGTAGTCGTATAGACAGACACAGTTTATTATATTAACTCTCGCTACCTTTCAGCACTTTTCGTTAGATGGCACACTGTGTCTGTCTATACGACTACTAGCTGATAAACTGACTAACGAATAAAAATGTTTTTTCAGCACGATAAGTGCTTTGCTCATTATGCCGTCATTGTTCTTCAGTGGCTCAATACAGTGTTCCATAATAACTGGATAGGAAAAGATGGTAGCATTTTATGGTCACCGAGAAGTCCTGATTTCACAGTAATGGACTTTTATCTGTAGGGTCGTTTAAAACAAATTGTGTACAGTCAGTTAGAAAATTGGATACAAAATGCAGTCTAATCTTTATCAATCTTAGAAATAAGACGCAGTTTTAATAAATTTAGAGCTTGCATTGAAATCGGTGCAGAAAAAGGAGGAGCATTATTTAAATAGAAAGTTAATAGTTTAGCTTTTTCAGAATTTTATTTCATTTTACCATTTGTTAAATTTATTAAATAAAACTTGAGCTCAATTTGAATATTTTGTAGCAATAAAATGATATCTCGAAAACCGTTTGAGTTAAATAAAAAGTAATTTGTGTTTTGAGAATTTGAAAACAAGCAGGGCAATTCAACAAGAGTGAAATTTTCTGAGGAACCAAAAATAAGAAATTTTTTCCTCTTTTAAATTCGATTCGGGAACATACTGCAGGTATTAGATCTTTCTACCTCAGAAAATTTTTTTTGAACAATTTCGACGAATCCGCAAGTTAGTTGTTTTATTTTGTTTTATGTTATTTTTTTCTCCTTTTTTTATTTTTAGATTTTTATTCAAATCTCTTCTCTAAATAAGGATCTACAAAATTCTACAGCTATGTAAAATCTAATACCTTAATTTTTTTAATTAACCAAATTTGGATAGAGCGCTTGCGCAACTTTATTTTTTGTGGTTCTCGTCAAGCACAAATAAACATTTTCAAATTTTTTGATGATTTAACTACACCAAAATTGTAATTTGTCATAAAAAATTTTTGAAAATAAAAAATAATAGTTTAAATCAATTTTAAAGCGTATACAAATACTTTACATAACGACGTAGTATTATCGCGATAGCTTTTTGCTACTGATTTTCGCCAGTAATTCGGCTTAAAGTTTGAATTTTGACACGTCTTATTGGTTGAAAAGTTTTGAATGGAATTGTCATCATAATTATTTATTTAATTTTTGGTGTTTATATGTAGACTAGCTAAACACAGTTGCTACAAAAGCTTTTTTTTTCTTGTTTACTTTTCTGATAAAATGTGGTCGAGACTATCCTAATCTGTCGTAATTTTATGTGAAATACTATTTTACTGTTTGTACGTATCTTTAAGCTGCAATAGACATTTAACATTAACAGATACGGCAAAGTTATTTCTATTTGACACTTAAAAACTCATAAATTGGTAGATTATCTATTTAATGTCCATTTTATCATTTATAGACTTTATATATTTTATGGCTATTCTATTACGGGTCATTACAACTGTTAAGAATGAAATCCTAAAACTCACTTTAAAGAAGAGGAAATTAAGTAGGATTTCTTCTATTTTTCTAACTTTTATTGTAGAGAAAATAGTATATTATACAGGGTGTTATGGAAGGTATTGCAAAAATTTTAACAGGTGTTTTAATTTGTTGTGAAGACGTAAATTTCACAAATTTTATTTGTGATATCAAAAATTTAATTTTACATTTTTGTAACCCCTAATTTAACACTGCGCTTATGATGGCACTTTCAAGTTCAAGCGAAGCGAGAAAAACTATAATCTTATAAAAACCAGAGTGCTTTTTTAGAAAAAACACTGATATTGGCTACCGGCGATAACCTCATTTTGCATTGTTTTGTTGTAATGAACAGTATTTCACTAATAAATTACGGTAGTGTGACAATAAATTCATAGCAATAGTGCTATGTCACGGTAATGCGTCTACAGCTCGGAGTTTGTCCCAAAGTTTTCAGGAAGTGTAATTCCCAATACGCGAACGTTTACAAGTATTGTACAACGATTGCGGGACCATGGCAAGTTTACCCCAAATTATCAAGAAGGGCGCCCAAGAAGCGATCACAATCTTGAAATGGAGCCGGAGATTCTTTAAAAGTGATTGAAGATGAACCAGATCTAAGTATTTGTAGACTAGCGTTATAATACGTGTAGGTGTTTGTGCCCTTATTGTGTATCGTACCCTTCATAAGCAGGATTAATAAAGTCTCATTTTGACCTATTAACCTACTTAAACCAGCTAAAATCAGCTGTGTTTACACATTTCTTTGATAAGTTTTTTGTCTTGAATTTTTTCTGGTGTGTTTTGATCGCTGCATTAACACATAGGCGGGTATGGTTTTTCGTGGTCTACTTATTTTTAATTTTAACTCGGTAAGGGTGCGTTTTTGACAAAAATGCTAAATAAATATTTTGTTTATTTTTGTGAGTTCTGTGGTTAAATTTTTGCATTCACTTTCATAACAGTCTGTATACTAAAAACGAGAAGACATTTTTATAGTTGAGCGGTTTATGACCGGAAAAATAATAATTGAGAGACTTTTTTTAAATGGCATAAATACATTTTAACCTTTCTATTTAAATTTCCCGCACTTCTTCAAAATTTTAAAATTGACTACATTGTCAATTATGGCTTGTTTTAAGCATTGAACAAAATTGAAGAAACGCAGAACGCCCCTTTGCTTCAACGTGGTAGGCACGTCTCGAGTCCCTATTCGGTGTTTCTCACAGAATATCTAATTTTAGTTTAAATCTGTTCAGCAGAATTTTTTTCCAAAAAGTTTTTTCTGGTGTGCAAACCTGCTACAGTCTAGATTTTTTTTAGTGCACTAGTTTATCTTAAAAAGTTGTTGATGCTGCTCTCAACGTTAGTAAAATCGGTTGTGGTCAAGATATCAGCAAACTGGTGATGTAAATGAACGCTACACAGGGCGTTCAAGAGCAACCACTACAATTTATAACCGATTACTTTGCTTTACGGCATTGTTGCAACACTTTTAATGATTTAATTGCTGATAAACTTTATAAAACTGAACCGGTGCCCAATTTGGCACCAGTTACACAATAAATGCGCCCTTGTGGTGCCTTGTTTTTTTTATATAAAACTGAGGTTTTTAACATAAAATAAAGCTGGCAACACCAGGAATGGGCCACATGTTTATGAGCATGTTTTAATCCGGTTACTTCTAGCAATGTTTTGGACTTTCTGTATTCTAATAAAAGAAAGGATTTGTCTTTAAAAATACTAACATTTTTTTTTAAAGTGTCAAAGCCGACGATAAAAGAAACACGAATTTAATAATAAATATGTTATAAATAGCACTGTAAAATTGTTTGTTATTTTTGTAATTTTGACATTTAAATTTTGTTGATACGTAATCTGATTTATAATAAATAAAAGTAGATATTTTTTACGCAGTGGCTGATATATTATTTTTCAAGTTGTACTAAAGGTTACTGAAACAAAGAGAAATCAATTGATTTGCAAAATAAAAAACACGTGTCTTACGTTATATTGACAAAAAAATGTAAATTTGTTTTGATTGAAGCAAATTTTGCTTTTAACGTTTAAAACTTTTTCATATGAGAATTTTTAATATCAGGCTGAGTAGAAATCAGCAAACATTTTATAAAGTGAATAGATGAAGTGGAATCTTGAAATGAAATTTGAAATTCTTTAGAAAACTTCGTTCACATAAACTGTCTAGTAAATTTTGTACGAGTTGATTTGTCCAATTCTTTGTCATGTAGCTAATCTAAAAGTCTATTTTATGGTTTGATTACAATTCGATCGATTTTACGACCAGGATAACAAACGTACAAGTACTTTGTGCAGAAATCTTTATTCGAGTAATTTTCTTGATTTGTGTCGTCTGAAATGAAGCCTCGGATTAAATTTAATCAAACCGTCTCTAATCTAGAGAGTTGTACCTAAAAAAAATTCTCGTAATTTAATTAAACATAGCTTTAGCGGGTAATTTATTACATTAACCGATTAACTCATCTTAACTTTATAATCTCTTTTTGAAATTTTCCTATAAATAGCTTAGATTTCTGTGGTGAATCCAATTTCAAACTCATCACCTATCTAAAAGGTTTCCATTTTGAAACGATGAGAAAAACTATCAAGCAAAAGAAATTGGTACGGCTTATGATTTGATAGAGCCAACCGATTTCGGTCTAGTTTTTGAAGCTTTTCACTGGAATGAAGACATCGTTTCCTTCCAGTCACAGATCAAATAAGTTGGGTTTGCTCGATGCAATTTTTGTTAGTTTTCGAGGCCGAAAAAGTGGAAAGTGCATCTCGGATGATGTTTATTCGATTTTCAAATGTAAATGTAGCGGCATTGAATTTACAAGCGAAATGCTAACTTGAATTGTACATTTCTTGGATAACCTGTTGAATATTTCGATAGAAAGTAGGGGAAATTGGGTTTGGTTGGTAGGAACAATGGGCCTATTTACCATACATTTTTTTTTTAAATAAAAAGGTGTTTTTTAAATATAATGTGATCAACAAATTCTGATTCAGTTGGCAATAAAGTTACATTTTTTATGCAAGTTGTCGGTTTGTTTTCTATAGGTTATGTATGTCTTAAACCTGTGAAGAAAATACTAAATGTAATTTTATAATTAATCTATTTTTAACAATAATAATTATTTTATTAATAATACAATAGAAAATAATATAAATATAAATACAAAAAAATTAAAGATAAAATTTAAAGTATACACAGTTATTTTTAATGTATAAATTAACTCGCCCGTATAGGTTATTATATTAAATACAATAATTAATATATTAGGAGTTACAATTTCGGCCTTTAGTTCTATAACGAGATTTAAATTTTTGCTGAATACTCTATTTTTAAGATGACTAAACAAGAAGAAATCTAACGGAGTGAGGTCAGACCATTTACTTGACCAAGTTTCCCTAGTAATTAACCCATTTAGGAAAAATTGCTCTAAACATTCTATTCTACGAGCCGTGTGGGCTATTGCAGAATCTTGTTGAACGTAATCTCTTAGCAATTCGTTTTCGCGTAATTCATATATGAAAGATTGTAAATAAAAATTACGTAACGTTCTCAATTTACTGTAAAATCGGAAAAGTACAATTATTCTCTGCCTAGACGTGGCTATACTCACACGAGAACTTTTACAGGAAGCAAACGTCAACTAGTAGTGGCATGAGGATTTTTAGCTAACAATACACGATAAATTTGAGAGTTTATGAAGCTGTCAAGATGAAACCATGTTTCATCCGAGAAAAATGTTTTACCAAGAAATTAAAGAAAACTGAAGTAACTGCCTATACTTGGCGATGAGCAAGCATTCAAGGAAAGAAAGAATGTTTCAACTTCTCGGTCAAAATGGCCAAGCAATGTTAGGTGTCACACTAATCATCATTCACTACATGCGCATGTCGATAAAGAAAGTAGTTGTATTTACTTCTATCGTGTATTTTGACGTGTGCCGTCAGTTGGACATCACGTGATTGTAGTTCGAAATTATACCACACGGAGGCAACTACTTAACAGCAATTGTCAATAGAGCTAAATGCATGTGAGAGGTATGTGTTAATAAAATGGAGAATGAAAACAACATGTATACATCCCATTTAGATTTTTAGTAAAATTGCAAGCAAAACGAGACATTTCATGGCCAAAATCTGAAGCACTCTGATGGAGAAAAGGGGTTATTTCAGCAGTACCAGTTATCCAGTATCAGTTGGATGTTGATTTTTATTAAAGAAAAATCACCGGTATGGCGTAATCAGTGTATACCGTGGTCTTAGTATTATGACTTTCTACTGTTTCAGATACTCATAACAATCTAAGGAAGACAACAATCTTTGGGTCCTAACTTCCTCCATCAATTGACGTGCCAAGTTTACGTATTAAAGTGTAAATTTAATATAATTTTTTGTTTAATTACTTATAATGTTTTGTAATTTGTTTTAACACCGTTCAAAATGTTTTATTTTAATTGATATAAAATGTATTTCTTTTTTTAAATAAAAATTTAAAGGACATTTTGTGTTTTACTGACCTATGTCTATGCAACCAATTTCGTGATTTTTAATTTCGTATCAGGATCTTAGGAGTGCGAGGAGGTGTATTTCCTTTCAATATTTCGTGATTTTTCAATTTCGTATAAGGATCATAGGAGTGCGAGGAGGTGTATTTCCTTTCAATATTTCGTGATTTTTCAATTTCGTATCAGGATCATAGGAGTGCGAGGAGGTATGTCTTTTAAAAATTTTGTAATTTTTCAATTTCGTATCAGGATCATAGGAGTGCGAGGAGGTATTTTCTTTCAATATTTCGTGATTTTTCAATTTCGTATCAGGATCATAGGAGTGCGAGGAAGTATTTCCTTTCAATATTTCGTGATTTTTCAATTTCGTATCAGGATCATAGGAGTGCGACGAGGTATTTTCTTTCAATATTTCGTGATTTTACAATTTCGTATCAGGATCAGAGGAGTGCGAGGAGGTATTTTCTTTCAATATTTCGTGATTTTTCAATTTCGTATCAGGATCATAAGAGTGCGAGGAGGTATGTCTTTTAAAAATTTTGTGATTTTTCAATTTCGTATCAGGATCATAGGAGTGCGAGGAGGTATTTTCTTTCAATATTTCCTGATTTTTCAATTTCGTATCAGGATCATAGGAGTGCGAGGAGGTATGTCTTTTAAAAATTTTGTGATTTTTCAATTTTATATCAGGATCATAGGAGTGCGAGGAGGTATTTCTTTCAATATTTCGTGATTTTTCAATTTCGTATCAGGATCATAAGAGTGCGAGGAGGTATGTCTTTTAAAAATTTTGTGATTTTTCAATTTCGTATCAGGATCATAGGAGTGCGAGGAGGTATTTTCTTTCAATATTTCCTGATTTTTCAATTTCGTATCAGGATCATAGGAGTGCGAGGAGGTATGTCTTTTAAAAATTTTGTGATTTTTCAATTTCGTATCAGGATCATAGGAGTGCGAGGAGGTATTTTCTTTCAATATTTCGTGATTTTACAATTTCGTATCAGGATCATAGGAGTGCGACGAGGTATTTTCTTTCAATATTTCGTGATTTTACAATTTCGTATCAGGATCATAGGAGTGCGACGAGGAATTTTCTTTCAATATTTCGTGATTTTACAATTTCGTATCAGGATCAGAGGAGTGTGAGGAGGTATTTCTTTCAATATTTCGTGATTTTTTAATTTCGTATCAGGATCATAGGAGTGCGAGGAGGAATTTCCTTTCAATATTTCGTGATTTTACAATTTCGTATCAGGATCAGAGGAGTGCGAGGAAGTATTTCCTTTCAATATTTCGTGATTTTTCTATTTCGTATCAGGATCATAGGAGTGCGAGGAGGTATTTTCTTTCAATATTTCCTGATTTTTTAATTTTGTATCAGGATCATAGGAGTGCGAGGAGGTATGTCTTTTAAAAATTTTGTGATTTTTCAATTTCGTATCAGGATCATAGGAGTGCGAGGAGGTATTTTCTTTCAATATTTCGTGATTTTTCAATTTCGTATCAGGATCAGAGGAGTGTGAGGAGGTATTTCTTTCAATATTTCGTGATTTTTTAATTTTGTATCAGGATCATAGGAGTGCGAGGAGGTATGTCTTTTAAAAATTTTGTGATTTTTTAATTTCGTATCAGGATCATAAGAGTGCGAGGAGGTATGTCTTTTAAAAATTTTGTGATTTTTCAATTTCGTATCAGGATCATAGGAGTGCGAGGAGGTATTTTCTTTCAATATTTCCTGATTTTTCAATTTCGTATCAGGATCATAGGAGTGCGAGGAGGTATGTCTTTTAAAAATTTTGTGATTTTTCAATTTCGTATCAGGATCATAGGAGTGCGAGGAGGTATGTCTTTTAAAAATTTTGTGATTTTTCAATTTCGTATCAGGATCATAGGAGTGTGAGGAGGTATTTTCTTTCAATATTTCGTGATTTTTCAATTTCGTATCAGGATCATAGGAGTGCGAGGAGGTATTTTCTTTCAATATTTCGTGATTTTACAATTTCGTATCAGGATCAGAGGAGTGTGAGGAGGTATTTCTTTCAATATTTCGTGATTTTTTTAATTTCGTATCAGGATCATAGGAGTGCGAAGAGTTAGTTCTTTAAAAATTTCGTGATTTTTCAATTTTGTATTAGGATCATAAAAGTGCGAGGAAGTATGTCTTTTAAAAATTTTGTGATTTTCTAATTTCGTAACAGGATCATAGGAATGCGAGGAGGTCTTAAGAGTTTTACGATTTGGTAGTACGAAACCATTCATTTGTTTGAGATTTTGTGGTGGTTCTAAAAAGAACCGTTTTTTGCGCTTTTTAGCGACTTCTGACTCAGCGACATCTAGTTGTTTCAGGCTTCTTCTTCTTTTTTTGCTTAGTGATGTCAGATGGGGACATTGAAAACCAGAAAAACCAGGAACCTAAAAGGACAGCTCCACTGTAAGAAACACAAACATATTCATAAAAAGTATATACAAAGTGTATTAAATATCAAAAACGGTAAGAACACTGTTGATTGAGAACAACAATTTTTGCAGGAGAAGCAAAGCAACGACTCCAATTATTGTCTGAGATGCTTATGGCATTTTTTGTGGGAATGATTTTTGTTCAAAAAAAATTAATTAATTAATTTGGAATAAATGTACTTAAGGTTCTAGAATGGTAAACAATCAAATCGCGCAAAAAACATTATTTACAATGAAAACAAAACAAAAACAGTTTAAAATAAAAACACTTCAATCTCACTACTTTTTATTAACAACTTTTTAATTCAGAACTCTTATTTAGTTTGAAGTTTAAAGCTGTTACGTTGGTATATAGACCGAATAGCACCAGATGTGCCCAAGTGTTCATCTTTAATTGCCTATTTTTTTTTGTTGATTTGTATATTTTTTTACTATTTACCTACACTTGGATAACATAGCTTTAAGGGATAAAACGAATAAAAGAATTTTGTTTTGTTTCTACAAAATAAATATGTACTGTATTTTTGTTTTTTTAGTTTTTACAAAAACAACAAGCAATTTTCCGACATTTCACCAATACTATTTCATATTCTAATAAAAATAATATAATTCAAAATTTGTTGTTATTATTATTTATATGAAAAGAACCGTAATTAGCAGGAAAATTTAATTGTGTTTTGGTTCAAATATCCATCAACCGCAGTAAATTTAACCATAATGAATTGTTATTTCATGTTTTCGATTTTAACTATCGTCCAATATTGGCAATTTCAGAAAATGTCACGTCAGTCTATAAACGAAATTTAATTTATATTTCATTATGACAAAAGCATTATTCACCTTTGTGTCCTTGTAATCAAATATCGATTTTTAGTGTAAGTAATTAGATATAGAATGTGTGAGTATTAATTAATTATCTTATCCAGTATATGATGGCTACTTAATTTAAACGAGTATTAATAACATATTTGTTAAAAATGGTGAATGCGCCGGGTTATTTTTTACTTACTACAAAGATATACTATATCTATATACACTATATCTCTGTAGTATAAAAATACTAATTTTAGTATTTTATTTTTAGTACTATTAGTATAAAATTATATTAGTATAAAAATACTAATATAACATAATGTAACTTTTGTGCAAATCTGAGGTTAATTTGATTCTAAGAGTTGTTACACCAATACCGCAACAATAAATTTTTTTGCAGATATTTGCTCACGTTGTTTGCTTGTCTGGTTCTCGCTAACTGACTTCCTGACTTCCGAATAGTCTCCCTCCTTATATAATTGAACGTCTTTGCTAGAATATGCTAAATATTTCATAACTTTTCTAGATTTCATTGGAAGCAGTGACTCATTTTTCCGATCGATCTTTGAGAGGGTCTTTAATAGTTTCATGCAATTTCATGTCTCGATGAACTTCCAGTGCGAAATTTTTCTAATATTTTCTAAAGCTATTTACCCAAGCTTTCTTTTCCTTATTGTTATTTTGAATTACTTGTAACAATAACATTACACATTGTAAAGCAATTTAAATAAAATAAATGTCGCTGTATTAATACGTATTTGTTTTTATGCAACCGGCTAAAAATGGCCCATTTTACGGCCTCTGCATCGGCCAAAAACATCATTTTATTTTTATAAGATAAAAAACGTTTTTGTGTTATGAAATAGCTTTAGTACAGACGCAAAATAAAAAATTAATTTACATATTTTTAAAAAAAATTAAATCTAAGACCTTGTCATAATAGTAATTTGAATATAGTGTGGGCAGTAACAGAATTACTGTGTTGTGTAATAATATGTCTAAAACAGGCCGATATTGTTATGAAAATATTTGTGTGTAATTTGGGTTGGATTGTAGAATGTTTGCATCCTCATTTCGAGTAAAGCGACTAAGCATCTGTTGTTGTTTGTTATAGTACTGGCCACAATGGATCGGCGCGGCAATAGTTTTCCACGTGTGTATAAGCGTGTCACCACCCCCATCTGACGATAACAATGTTCTACACATCGGCGGTATTTTCCCCATCAATGGTAAGGGTGGCTGGCAAGGCGGGCAGGCCTGCATGCCGGCCGCTAATTTGGCACTCGAAGATGTTAACAGGAGAAAGGATCTTTTACCGGGATATTCGCTCAAACTACACAGCAACGACAGCGAGGTAACAATAGTTTTATTTAGAGCTTAAAAAATTATTATTTTCAAGTTAATTAAAACAATTTCTTAAAGACGCAACTTAGTACAAAAGTTTTTTATACTTTTATTGATTTATTAAATGTCACAATTTAACAATGAAATGAGTGAAGGCTCAGGTGAAAATATTCTATAGACTTGATGATAAAATATAAAGGTAAAGTCAACCAGCATTTGTATGTCAAGCCAGAACTGCCACAAATGTGCAAAAAAATAACTCAAACATAAGAAAATTTCGACTTCGGTAATTATGGATCAGACAGACAAAAATTAGATTAGCACCTTTTTTCAAAAATATTTTAATTGTTTATTTTGATTTATTAAATATATAAATAAATAAAAATTAAATTCAAGACTTAATTTTAAAAACATCGAGATTATTGTGACTAGTCTTCAAAAAAATATTGTATGCAATACGCATTTAATGGCTGTTAAGACACTTTCTTTTGTTACGAAACTCGTTAAGGCTCGTATCCTGTCCCAATTTTCAACATTAAATTAAAAAAATTAGTTAAAATAACGTCCGGAATTCGCATACGAGTATGCTGATTTTTTTTTCTAATTTTCAAAATTCTTGAAATGTTTCTTGATTCTAAACAATAAACGTTGACGATATCACCGTGTCCTCCCATCGTATTTATAGCTGAAATTCACCCTCTTTCATAACGCTACGCCATCGGGAGACAGGATGCTGACGAGGGTTCACGTGTTAATTTAGCACTGAATACCCGTCACGATAGGGTTATTTATATCAGCCTAACCAAATATGCCGTTTAAAACTCTTTAACGCTAGAAGTGTGTGAAGGAGAAAAAAAAACAGTTACTTAAAAGTAATATGTCTAATTAAAAACACGATTTCATTGTTAAATGCAATTAAAAAATGCGAAATAAAATTGTAACTTCACAAGAAGGTATTTTTATAGAGAATAAGTACAGGCTGTTCTGCCAGTTTTGGCAGGATGCGAGTTCGATGACGCTATTACCCGGCTAGCGCCAATTAGATTTTTCTAAAACTTGCCTACAGTTTTTTCATTGAACAATTTTTGAATGTCAAATAATGTCAAACTTGAAGAACTTATTTATAAACCAGCATAGTTAACACCATAACAACCATTTATCTAATTTTATTTATTACAAAATTATGTTATAAGCCGAGTGAACTAGTTCAGTTTACTCATTTATTACACACATATCGCGTGTTTAATAAAAATTGTGTGTCAAATTTTTTAAAGCATTTTTGCATTTTTTGACTGCACTAAATTTCACTTTTATCAACTAAAGAGTTGTTTTGTCTCAAACCCAAATTACACAAAAATTATCTGGAATACTTAAAAAAGACTGGCGACTGGTTTTAATTTCGAACTGACAAAGATTTGAACCCTGAAGATAACAATTACAACAAACAAATTTTACACATGACTGTACCAAAATTTTAAGTTATTCTCCTTTCTATTTTTTCTCCATCTTGTGTGTTTGGAGTTTTATTGTTCACTTCTTCTACAATCACAGCCTATTAATTCTTTAATGGTTTTTAAATTTTTGTTGAATACTCAATTTTTAAGGTGGCCAAACTAGACGAATATATTACAGAATGTGGGCTGTTGCAGAATCTTGCTGAAAGTAATCACTTTACAATTTGATTTTGTGTAACTCTTGTATGAAAGATTGTAAAATAAATTTACATAACGTTCCGAATTTACTGCAAAATCGGAAAAGTGCAGTCCAATTATTCTTTGCTTAAAGATGGCTACCCACACGTGAACTTTTACGGGGTTTAAACATCAACTAACAGAGGCATAAGAATTGTCAATTGACCATTCACGACAATTTTGAGTGTTTATGAAGGTGTCAAGATTAAACTATGCTTTTGAAGGACTGAGTAACTGGCCCATGCTTAATTTGTAATAATGAATCGTCATTTTCTTTAATGCATTTCAACAAATTTTGTAAAAAATGTCTGATAAAGTAAAGTAAATGTCTTGGAGTTATCTAAAAGATAGGAAGTTAAACCTGTGCACAATGAGAGCTTCCTCAACGTATGCCAAATCTTTTCTAAGTGGCAGTGAAATGTCTACTAGGAGATTCAATTTTTGCATAATTTCCTGTACTTAAAAACTGTTCCACAATGATTATGCAGCATTAAAAATGATCATGTTTACGACCAATTCATTAAGTCCAGGAATATTGCCAACCATTATTTTATTGTGACTCTTCTTCTGAAGTACGTCATTACAATAAATATTCTAATTCGGAAACTATTTTAATAACATTTTATCAACAACTATTAGCAATTTATAAATAAAATTTTTGAAAATCAAATTTCAATTTAAAGTATTGTTAGAACAGCCAATTTTAAGTGTCATTTTAATGCTGTCAACTTGTTGATCACTAGTAAATTGATAGAAGTCTGATTGACACCCAAAAACTTTCAAAAACTTATACTACAGAGTGGTTTTATAAAAATGTAATTCCGTCTATAGCATTCCATCTACTATTTCTTATAAATAGGGTAGAATAATTTATTTATAAAATACTCTTTAAAAAATGAAATTGCTTAATAAAGAAAAAAACAATTTGATCTGTCTTTATTTTATAAGCCTAGTCCCAGTAGTACTAATAATTTTCAAAGCACGACCACTTGATGAAAGCGAAGTTTTGAAGATTGGCCCCCTTGAAAGAGGCAGTCTTCTGAGGGCTTCGAAGTATGCAAGTAGCTTAGATGTACGTCAGAAATATCAGCAAATAGGGTGTGTTTGTTGCGCTTCATAGTTTAGTTATTCGGTTTACACCTTTTTGTTCTGAAGCTTTTAACGTTATTTTATCTATTTTTTTCTTTTATGATAATTTTTCGTTGTTTTTTTTGGATTTGCTTTTTTTACGGATATAGTTTTTGTGGTCCCATTTTTTCTTTTATTTGGTTCTTCATTTAATGTAGTTTTATTTTGTGTAAAACCATTTTAAATAGGCATTTTTAACCTTTTATTTTTTTTCTAGTCTTTATTGTTTTCTTTTGTACTTCTTTTCTTCAAATTTGTTTAACTTTATTTTTTTGTTCCATTATCTACACATTGCTGATCGGACTTTTTAGTGCTTTTGTTGCTCTTATTTTTTTTCTATACGTCTCCATATTTGATGTTTTCTAAACTGTCGAATTTACGAAAAATATTTTCCTTTTTCTTTAGCTATTGTTTCTAGAATATTTTTAGAAAATCTTTTGTTTTTCTTTGTCTTCCAGTCGTAATTTTTTACTTTTCTTAAAATTTTTTCGTCTTTGTACTTCCAGACTCTTCTTCACTTTTACACGTAGTTTTCTTGTTCTTCTTTTTTTATAGGAAGAAAAACTTTTGGAGGCTTTTTTAGAAATAGTTTTTATAGAATTGTCTAATGCTCTTCTTTCTATTTTAATAGCCAATTTACGATTTACACAGTTAATTTTCTTTGCTTTTTTGTTTCCATAAATTCTTCAAAATAACGTCCAAGTTTTTCTGAATTTTTTTGTTTTTTTCTTTATATTTTTATAATAAATATTCGTATTTTGCTGACAATTAGATTCCTTTGAATAGTATAATGCAAAATTAGTTTCGCTTGTGTACGAAAACTAATTTAAATATTAAAAACTTTATTAACCTTTAACCGGATTTGCAATTATTTTGCTGAAACACAATAGTAACAAAATGATATTATTTGAAAAATAAAACAGTATAACAAATTTAAAAACTGCAATACGTGTTCTAAAAAATCCCGACGTCATATTTTTGCATAAAAGGTAAAACAACCTTTAAAATTTTTTACTACGCCAGCTATAAAATTATTTATGTGTGATATGAAGAACGGTTTATTTTTATAATCATGTAGAATCGATGGTAGTTTACCGACCTTGACCTATATAGACCCACAATGAAATACGCTAAAAGAAATCTTGTAGGTTTACAACCGGAATTTTCATTTATTTAATGGATTTTTATTTAATTGAATCATTATCAAAATGGAGGTAAAAAATTGTAAAAAAAATTTTGCAGGTTAAACAGAAATGTCGTTGCTCGTCTAGTCTCGTATTGAACGGTTTATCATTTATTCAAAGCTTGGAAATTCAACTTCTTTGAATTCATTTCTGAATACAAATTTTGTATTTTTTACAGATAGTCGCTGAATATATAAAATAAATAAATAAAGAATTAAAAAAGTAATTATTATTTAAAAATTTAGGAAGCTGTTTAAGTGTATAGCATGTATAGTCAGTGACATTAGAAGTGTTACACCCAAAAGAAATCATTTTTTTGACGATTTCTTTTTGGCAATTTACATCAAGAATAAAGCGATGAGATTTTCATGAAATTTGAACAACATTAACTTTAAAAAAAAATTGGTTTGACGACCTCGTAACTGAGTAAACTTCTATACACGTCTAGGTATCGACAAAATATGATCGATGTCTGCTTGAAGCCTCTCATTCCAAGTAACTTGAACCTTATGGATTAACTGGGTCAGAGTCTGTGGAGAACGGTGCAAAGCGGAGGGTCTTCTTCCCATAATATCCCACACATGCTCGATGGAATTTAAATCGAGTGAACGGGGTGGCCACGGCAAATCATTAACGCCAGCTTCTTGAAGGAAATTTATAGTTTGATAAACAATATGTGGATGCGCGTTGTCTTGCTGAAAAATTTATTCATTCTGTTGCCAAAAAATCGCTTTCAAAAATTATTCCTTCTGGGTGTAATACTTCTACTGTATTGCGCATGTTAGAGATTTCTCTGACGTCATGTGGATAGTAAACATTGGCTGAATACCGTTAAAAACCGTTGAAGCTAGTTTGAAAGCCATCTTATTGAGTATAATTTGTGGTGTTTTTTTATTATATTTGGATAAAAAGTATTAAAAATGCGTTGTGCAGTGTTTGGGTGCAATGCAGATGATCAAGCAAAAAACTTTATAAAAGGTGAAGTGATGTTTTTTCGGTTTCCACATGATGCTGTTGAACAAAAAGCATGGCAACACGCTTGTGGTCGCAAAGACAAAATTAATATGGCAAATGCAAGGGTATGTTCAAAACATTTTAATAAAAATGACTATCAGAGGAACCTGAAATATGAACTTTTGGGATATGCTCCTAAAAATCGTCGATTACTGAAACCAAATGTCATACCCACCAATGATATCAACTTCAACTTCATCAACAATGTTTGATAGACCAAAACGTGTAGAAAAAAAAGAAAATTCATGTATTGTGCAAGAACTTTTAAACCAACATGAGCTTGTAATAACTATTTGTATTGTTTACAGCTAACTATCTACACACTTTTTTAATATTGCTTGTACAGGGTGTCCCTTCGTATATGCATATTGAAATTTTGAACTTTTAGAATAAACAAAAAAAAATTAAAACTTTTTATTAACTATCCACTTATTGGGCGCTACAATAATCTTAAAAAATATTAGCTATTTGTTAGTCCGTTTAAGAGAAAACTTGCAATTTATGCAATAAAATTTTATTTTTATTTTTTAATTTTTTTTCTTTTGCCTACAAATAATGCTCATATATCAGGAAGTCACCTCGCGCAATTAAAAATAATTAAAATCTATTACTAGTTGAGATATCTTTGATTAAAGAGAGACGTCACTTTAAGAAAGATATTTACGACAAATAATTGTAATACCGCAAAATGAGGGGTAGTTATTTATGGTTTAGGTAGTAGGTAGTTTTATTGTCGGTGCATTTCTGTAAAGGAACTGTATTGTAAATAAACATTTTTCATTTATGGCGGACCGCTCGCTTAGGGAGATTTGACCATCAGAGCGATCCGCCATAAACTCATCACAATAAATCATAATAGTTTGGATTATCCTAAGTAATACTATTGTTATGTTTATACACAATTGAAATCAATTCCCTTACAGAAATGCACTGACCATAACAATGGGCTCTATTTACCTAAGAATCGAAGCCGTCTATCTCAAAGCTTATAAATTTTTGTCACCATAAATAAAGGTCTTGCCTTGCGGTTAGCTTCAATTAGTATTAAGATACCAATAAATAACGCTTTAATTTAGTTGTTTTAAAAATTGGTTCATTCTGCGGCTATTGTTAAAGATTTTTGATTTTTGATTTTGCAAAACCACTTCCTGACATATTACCTTTTACCAGATCAAAAAGAAAATTCCACTATGCATATACAATGAGATATCTTTTACATACCTATTTGTATGTAATTTGTACGAATATATTAAATATAACTTGCTCTATTTTCTAGTAGTAGTTTTGGTTTTGGTGATGGTCGCAGTGGTGGTATGCATTGTATTAATAATAGCACTGGTAATAGTGTAAATACTGCAAATATTATAACAAGGGACGCAGGGTATTTTTTTAATAGCACACAAAACACTGTTAAAATATGTTTTATAGAACTTCAACTGAATATGATCATCGGGATGAAATCATCGCTCAACTTACTAGTGAAATTAACGTCTTTAAAAAAATTTTTAGTGCAGCTCAAATAAAAAAACTTCAAAATCCCAATAAACGCATACGATGGTCAATTGAAGATATTTCTAAGGCTATTGTAATTTACGCCGCAGGACCTCGAGCCTACCGTTTACTCCTTAAAAAAGGACACCCTCTTCCAGCGCCAGCAACTCTGCGGGCTTGGTTAAAAAAAATTTCGATTCCTTGTGGTATTTTAAAACCGGTTATAAACATCATAAAACATAGTGAGATGAATTTGACGGACAAAGTTTGTATTCTTTCATTTGATGAAATGAAAGTACGCAAAATACATTTATATGATAAAGCCAATGATGAGACATTGAAATCATCGAGTTATGCACAGGTTGTCATGTTGCGAGGTTTGTTTTGTAACTGGAAGCAGCCCATCTTTTATGACTTTGATCGAAAAATGGATAAGCAATGCTTATTTGAGATTATAGAATATGTTGAAAAAGCAGGTAAAAGTTAGAAATTTGAGTGATGTTTGTAGCTGCTTTTATATTCTTTTATAGGCTTAGTGAGTGATCTTGGAGGAGGAAACAGATCACTACATAAAGAGCTGGAAGTCTCAGTAGCAAAAACTTGGTTTAAAAATCCTGCTAATGAACATAAAATATATGTTTTTGCGGATGTTCCTCACCTTTTAAAATTGATACGAAATCATTACGTCGACAGTGGATTTATTATTAATGGTAAGGAAATTAATGTAAAAGTCGTTGAGGAGCTTTTGGCATTGACTGGGTCGTCCGATGTAACTATTGCTCATAAAATTTCAACGGAAACATTATTTATACAAAAGGCTGGAAGACAGAAAGTAAAATATGCCGCAAAACTATTTTCCCATACAATTTCCTGTGCTATTAGTAGATGCGGAATGCAGGGTAAATTGCAGAATACCGATTGGTCTGAGTGTGCAGAACTTTTTAAGCTGGTATTTTTTAAAATTATATTATGACATAATCATATTTATTTTATAGATAAATGATTGGTTTGACTGTTTAAACGTGCGCGTTCCAAAACCTGACTGTCGGGAACGAAACAGAGCATATGGATTGTCCCTTGAAACTCAAAATAATATAATTGATAAAATGACTTCAGTTTTTAAAAACTTAAGAGTTAAAGGAAAAAAATCGCTTATGCCTTTCCAAACTGGTAGGTGTAAATCTTTAATATTAGTTTTTTTATACATATGTATTTTATTGTAGGAATAATAATTACCAACACATCCCTCAAGCTCCTGTATCAAGATGTTCTAAAAAGATTTAATAAAGATTTCATTTTAACTAACAGATTAAACCAAGATGTAATTGAAAACTTTTTTGGATTACTAAGAGCAAAAGGAGGGCTGCACGACCACCCAAATCCTCTTGAATTTCGATACCGTCTTAGATCATATATATTAGGTAAAAACGAAGGCATTTTAGGGGAATGTGGAAATGTTGAGGAAGATAATGCGCTTGATTTAATATCTGAAGAAATTAATTTAAGTGGTAAATGTTTTGCAACACTAACTGGAAAAGAGAACCAGCTCGAACCTGAAAGTTTAGAAGTAGACGATATAGTGTATGATGGTTTAGAAAATATTGCAGGTTATATATGTAATAAAGTAAAGGAACCAGGATGTGGGCTAGCAAATTCCAGTGAAAATTCTTTTACTTGGGTTAACCACTTAAGTGAAGGTGGTTTAACTAAACCATCTCCTGAATTTATGCTCCAGATAGAACAGATGGAGGCAATATTTAACAATGTTAATGGAGATGGAATTTATATTACAAAAAATTTTCTCAAAAATATGTTAACAAAAAGTTCAGCAATTACATGTAGTCAAAAATCAAAAGAACTATTTTTTAGAAGTAGAATGTATTTCAGGCTAAGACACTTAAACAAAAATTTAACCAATTTGGCATCTAATAAAAAAAGGAAAGTAAGAACAACGGTCTATTAAAATTTTATTTCAGCCTATTTAGATAATTTCCATTTCCATAACATAATAAGTTCGAAATTATAATATTATTACAAATTAAAAAAAAAACATTACATGTTATTATGTTGCCTAAATTTATTACTATATGCGAATTTATAAAGTTGCAAACTCTAAATGCAACTACTTTTTTTTTTGTTAATATTAGTTATATCTTGTAACTTGTACATGTACTAATTACCTTTTTTGTGCAGTGTTATGTACTTTTCTATTATACATACATAGAAAAATTTGTTATTTTTTAAATCTATTTTTAATAAATTGTTATTTAAATATGTGTTGATTGTTTAATTTATTAAAGATAATATTATTTTTACGTGTGTTTATTATTTTGGTTAACAAGAGCAAATATCTTTAAAGACTTACCACATGACGTCATGCGCAGAACTTGACGGAAATGAAACCAGTTAATATCATATCTTCTAGTCATTGTATCGTGGTCACTGAGTATATGTTATACAAATTATACATATATACCTATATTGCATTTTATATGAGACGCATTAACATATTAGGGTCAGTAGTTTTTCTGGAAATAATTATTTTTGTATTGGCTCTTTAAAAAAAAATTACTTTAATAAAAAAAATTAAGTCCTATCACCCTACATAAATGTCCTTTGAGAAAATAGTCCTTGCTATTTCATCCACCTGTTTTTTTGTCGAAGTCGGCATCTTATAAATCGTGCGAGGAAACTCCGCTAGACAAACAAAAGTATATCGAGAAAATGTAAAAAATAAAAATATCTTTCGGTTGTAAGTGCATTTGCTGTTTGTTGGTCAAACAAAAAATAAATTTTGTGTCAACAATGTTATTTATTTTTAGTTTTTTTCAATTTATTGATGTAGGTTTGAATGATGAAAATAATACAAATATTTTATATACTAACAGAGAGAAAAAACTTTGGATTTGATTAAAACTGACAAGAAAATAAATTTAGACGACGTTGTGTATGTTTTTGTTTTTCTGGAAGGATTTAAAAGTGTACGACTGAGAAATAGTTGATCCAGAACACATAAAATGTAACTTTTTGTCTAGTTTGGCCATTAAAGAAACTTCACGGCGATAAAATGCGAAGGATAATTTTTACTGTCACTCCCAACTGCGACGACGTATTTTTAGAACAACAAATCTGACACAAATAAGCCATTTCTAGTATGTTATATAAACGGAATGTATGTACCTACATTATCATTATTAGAATTTGTACCTGCTTCGTAAAATTCGTAATATTGTTTAAAATTAATTTTTCGTTTTAATGACTCAGCAGTTTAAACAAATAGTCTAATTAGACTCACCATTGTCATTAACGAGCTTACCAAAGCAAAATTTACTTTTGACCACTTATTTTCTGATCAATATGAAGATGATTGAAAACTACTAAGCAGTGTTAAGCACTTAACCTTCGAAGTAGTTGTTTCCAATTAGACGTTAAAAATGCTCCTCTTTCTCATCATCAGCCCACAATAACAGTAATTAATAATAATTTAAACAATGCTACAAATATAGATTAATAAGATGAAACTAGTAAAGGTAAAATAGGACATTCAAATAAGATATAGTCGTTTAAAATTAGTTGAGAAGGCTCGTCGGAAGATTTGAGGATTTCTAAAGATTCTAAAAAATTTAAAGAATATTCTGTATTGTATAATCTGTATAAAGAATTTTAAAATTATCAGTAAGAGAAAAGGAGTGACTGGAAAGGCAAAAATAGATGAAATGTTGATCACGTTTGTGTTTTTGCACTTTTCTATTGTGCTTAAATGTTAATGTATTTTTGTTACAATTCTTCGTCTTGCCTAACTGATATAAACTGCCTTCCAGTCACTACAAGATAACTTATAGATGCCTGCATGATGTGAGAAAAGAATTTGATCCTTATTGCGTATCAGACAAGTTGAAAGACTACCTTTAGAATAAGAAGTAACTTTTATATAAATTATGGTTGTTACATGAGGGATAAAAAGAGAAATTTAGCCAATAAAGGGGATAGACGATTAGAGAGATTTTACAAAAGAAGTTTTGAAATATTTATATTACTGATGAATCTCTAACGAGACACACATCTAGAATTGTTAGTCGCTTTAAGAAAACAAAAAGTGTTTATCTGATTAGAGGAGTTGAAGTTTAGTTGTTAGTATCCAAAAGCAGGATAACAGCCCTAATACACATCCCACAAAAATTGTTATATCAACATATATTTTGTATTTATATTTGCCAAAAATACCTTTTTGTGGTATTTCTGGTAGTAAAAAAGAGTTATGGAGATAAAAGTAGCTTATCTGTTTGTACGGACGATTGGAGTTGGTTGTATTCACGTTTTTTGTCCAAAAAGTTATCTGCAAAATGCACCATTTGAGAAAATTCCGTATTTCTCAGTAGTGCCTCAATCGTTAGTGACATTCATTGTTAATTATCAAACATAAACCCTGCACACCATTTAACACCGGAAGTGGTCGCAAGAATTGTTGCTCTTGTTGAGGATGATCGCGACCAGCGTTATGTTGCGAGAGTCGTGGGAGTACATCAAAGCACGGTATCAAGAGTTGTTGCGCGATTTCGGGAGACTGAGCAATATACAAGAAGACATGGACAGGGTCGTCACAGAAGAACTACGGCAGTGGATGATCGTTTTTTACGATTAACAGCTCTTCGAGAACGGCATTGCACTGCAAGGATGCTTCAAAATGAGTTGCTGGCGGCTCTCAATGTCCATTTGTCGTTACAAACTGTACGACGAAATCGATTGAGAGAACACAATTTGAGATCACATGTGCCTGCACAAGGTCCTCTTCTGACCGTAGAGCACCGCAGGAATCGTTTGCAATTTGTATGAGAGCACATGAATTGGACTGTCGATAACTGGTCTAATGTTCTTTTTACTGATGAGTCCAGATTTTGTTTATTTGCTTCCAATCGACGTATGCCAGTATACAGAAGACCTGGTGAAAGGTATCTTCCATGCAACAATGTGTAAACTCTAAATTTTGGTGGTGGCTCTTTAATGGTATGGGGAGGAGTTTCTTTTAATGGTCGCACTGAGCTGGTGATAATCAGTGAAGGGAGGATGACGACAGCCCGTTCCCGTTACATAACGGATGTTCTAGAGCCACATGTAGTACCATACGGCCCTTATATCGGCGAAAATTTTGTGCTTATGCACGACAATGTCAGGCCTCATAGTGCACAAGTAGTGACTCAGTACCTACAGGAGGTTGGACCTTCAACATTAAATTGGCCAGCACGTAGCCCAGATTTCAATTTGATTGAACATCTGTGAGATCATTTAGGTTGGTATTTGCGACAACGTAGAATGGTTTTTCGGACACTTGATCACTTAGACACTTAGAGGAAGCTTTGACAGAAACTTGGGACAATATGTCACAAGAGTACATACAAAACCTTTTTAGAAGTATGCCACGACGTATAGACGTAGTGTTGACAGCCAGAGGTGGCAACACGCGCTTTTAAAAAAAATTTTTTTAATTAATTACTTTTTATTTCTGAATAAAAATTTTCTATCAACTAAGAAAATATTTTTTTATGTATAATGCGTTTACCAATGTTGACTCTATTGTAAAGTGGTATATTTTTTAACAATATTATACTGATCATAGGCCCTTTTCAGTTTATTTTCGTAGAAATTAGCAAAAATTGTTGATGCAATAATTTTTGTGGGGTGTGTATTTTATAAAATTTTCAAAAATATTGTGACAGATTTTGGAAGTGTTTTTTAATTAATTGAATAATAATTTTCAACAAGATCAACCATTTATCTAGAAAAACTGTACAAATTGGAAGAACGTATGAAAATATGCGCATATTTTACGTCTATTTTAAACCTCTTTCCAATAGAATTTGACGAAAGATAACTTTGTTTGAGATAAAAATATTGTCTCTCGTTTCATATCGCTCACCAAATTAATAAAAATAGAAAGAATTCCCTTGACTGTTCATAAATAATAAAGTTATGAGCAATCAGCTTCTTGCTTCATCCTCGAAACTTTTTTTGTTGGGATTTAACTTTTCATCAGTATATGTGTTGCGTAACAAAGAAAATAATCTCATCTTGATCCTAAAGCGAAATACCACAAATTTTATTCCCACAAATAATCCTACACCATATTATTATTTCGGACTATGTCTGCTCTTTCGTCTGAGAATGATCCTTTCCGGCTTTAACACGATTTCCTTTTGCAAAATTTACTAGAGTCACTTTTTTCACACTTGGAAAAATTTATTATTTCCGTCGTGGGTATTGTTTTATAGAACGTTTTCGGTTAGTGTTTCTTCGTTGGACTACTTTAAAAATTGTGGCATACATAAAATAGGATGTCCTGTTTTTATATGATTTACGAGCATTGCCTGACTGTATAAGAGGAGGAAACCTTAAAGAAATTATAGAATATATAAGCAGCAAGGAACTTCTGCCGCAATCCGTTTTATCCTTCTTAGCTCGACAATACGTATGAATATAAATACGAATCTGAAGCTGGTTCCCATTAAAAAATATTCGGTTTACTTATCTCAGATTTCCCATATTTCTATTCAATTTCTTTTTATATTCACGAGGGAGCCTTGCATGAGATCTCGACAAGATCTTCTAATAATGCACACCAAAATATTATTTTTAAAGAGGGGAAAATGCCGAATACACCAATTCAAGTCTCAAGAACCAATACCGCAATACCCTCAGAGATAAAATAAGAACTTTCTAAAAAAAATGTGTATATTTTAAAATATAACATCGCTACATAATCAAAAGACGTAACAGAATGTCTTAGATACCGTTAATAAATTTTGATAAAACTTTTTAATTAAAAGTGGATTGCAGTTTTTTTAAATTTCCGTAAAATTTGTTTTTATATCCTAAAAGAACAACATATTAAAATTCAAGGTTTAAGTTGATTAGTTTTATTGACTTTGGGCTAGATTCCATTAATTTTTAATTTTTTTAAATAATTTTTTACAATTATTATTAATTTTGATTGCAAATTTAATTTAATATATTTTGCATATGTTCCCTACAAGTATACAACTTGATAAACACTTTAACAGATTACAAAATCTTTATCAAAAGACTGTTGTCTTAAAAAATTAGACAGCAGCTTTTGCCATCTAGGCCCCTTTCTGCGAAAACTTAGAAAATTCAAACATTTTTATTGTACAAAAACCAGAAGCTGCTTTCTAAACAAAGTTTATAAAACAATAATTCTTTTATTCTTAGAACTTCAAGTCTTTTATCTAAAAAGACCAATTTTTCCCTTTTTGGCTTATTGAGCACCAGTTTCGGCTATTAGCCTTTATCAGCTTACTTTAAACATTTTATAGCTTGTATGTATATATTCTTCATTTACGCCTAATAGAAGCAACTAATAAAGCCTTCATGCTCTTTTTGTTGGTAACCAAAATATTGTTATTGGCATTAACTTTAAAACTTAAAAAAACTGATAATCATTGTCAATTTACTAATTATTTGTCAACTGAATAGAAGTTGTTAAGTTTTAAAACCAATATGGATTGTAAAATTCAACGCAAGGCAATATGCAAAGAAAAAAAACAAAATACTTTTAAGGCTTTCTCAAAAATTACAGAAAAAATGGGCAAAATTTAAATAAAACTCAAATTGTAGATTTGATTGCAGAGATTTTCTTAGTAAAGGCAATTTTAGTCAATACCAGTAATCATTTTACTTTTTTTAGATTTTAAGTTCTAATGTTTTTTATGTATTAAAGACCGGTTATGAGAATTTAGAATCTACAAAGCGACAGGTTTCTTCATAGGCCCTTTTTTCATTTTTGTTTTAAAAAAGGTTTGCAGTTTTGTAGGTATTTACAATTGGTGAAAAAAATTAACATCCCACAGACAATTCTTTTTTAAAAATATGATCAAGAAAAATTTGATTACAAGCAGAAAAAAAACACGTTGTTTAAAATTTTAATGTCTATGGGTTACAAAAAACACAAAAAAAGTAAATGAGAGTATTTATTATACCAAATTTCAATGAAAGTTCATATTTTCATATTTTTGGATGAGACATAAATCTACAGAAATGGTTTTTCTGTGAAAAGTGCTTTAAAGATGATAATCTGAAAACAAAAATTAAAAATGAGAGGAAAAGATTTACTACATGCTGGTTATGTTTTTTTACGAGGCTGTGATTTACTGTTAGATTCAACAAATAATAATAGAGATTATCACAAAATTATTATGGGGGATGCTTTTAAACTATGGACTTTATAAAATTTAATTCCAGCTCTAAAAAAATTTATAGAATTGATAGAAAGTGCGTTGTAGTAATGGATAATGCTCTGTAATGGTCAAATGCAAGACCGGTTAGTAAATAACAATATAGAGTTTGATCTCTCTTGCACCAGAAAGCAGTTATGGCAATTAATTCAACACAAAACAATAAGCCTGTAAAAAACATATGTTATTGATAATATATTAAACAGGAATGACTACAAAGTTATGACTGTCAATACAACCCAATTCAACTGCCACAGACTCAGTGCAAAAATTTTTACAAGCACATTAATTTATTATTTATTAGTGAACAGTTGTAAGCATAAAGTTCCAAAATTGTGGATGAATGCTTTATTCCAGTGCACTCCAGAAAATTGGTCAAATTATATCAAACATTGCCAGAAGTTAATTCATCTTGAATGACAAAAGTAGATGGGTACCTGCACTGTACACACCATTGCTCCAATTGTAATATCTTTAGCAGAGTCTGACTTAGACACAGATTTTGGCATTGATTCCAAATTTCATTTTCTGCTATTGCGGTTGATGACTATTTACGCCTCCCATCCAATTTATAAAGTTTTTAATAAAGATTACACTAATATTCTCATTTCTGCTGGTTGCTTAACGATTTGACGTGTTTTGAGTTCGCAAGTTACATTAAATTTCTAAATCAAAAATTCAACAGCCGTTTCAACACCAGGAAGCACTAAAGTCTGTTTCTGTAGCTAAAAAATCAAAACGTCAAACTTCTATCACTCCTTTTGAACGTGAATGCATTACAACAAAAATTGTAATAGTTTAGGTACTTTCGGGTCCAGCAATAATTTTAAAGAAGACTGATATAAAATTGTCATGAATAATTGTGATAACAAAAGGGCAACGTCTAGATCCTATTTAATTATAAGTTGTATTAGTTATCTTTTTTTTTATACAACTAAAACCTTTTAAAGCATTAAAATCGCTCTCAACAGTATGTAGACCGCTCAATTGTCACATTACAGAGTGGTTCAAATCAGTAGACAGATAGCTCTCTAATATTACTGGCTTTCTGCTTACTAAAAGATATGAGAATGTTCTCTGCAGTTTGATACAAAGCGCACTTCACATAAGTTAAAAAATAGTGCTATTACATATCACTCTCACCCCTTAAATTGTTCAAAACTCAATTGAATTAAACAGTTCATGTTTATGTGAGATTTGACCCAAAGACGCCATATTTAATGGCTGCTTTGTTTTATTTGTGATTTTTAAAATTCCCTTAGTAATTCAAAACGTAATAACGTTTAATTCTATTTAGTTTTGAGCACGTTAGGTAAATCCTTTTCTTGATTTTGCATAAATTATCAGAAGCTTACTAGTCAACTAATAATGGGATTAAAAACTTCTCAAAACAATTGTCCTGCTTTTAATTGATTTTCAAATTAACAAAATTTATTCAATGTAATCAACACACATAAACCTAACTAAAAAATTAACACGTGACAATGTTAGTACTATCAACTGGAAAACTGTGAGAACGAAAATTTGCTGAATCAGAACAAGTTCTGTTCTGCTATTTTTGTTCGATCAGTCAAAGCTTGCAAAACAATTCTAATTTAGCATATTTTCTAATTATTTGGTATAATGAGATTATAAATTTGTAATTGATGACAGATAAACTTTTTAAAATCGAATTCCATACTTACAACTATTTTTTTTTTAATTTCTAGCAGTATTAAACCAGATTAAATCTGAATAATAAAACATAAAACACTTAGTACTTGTAGTTTAAAACAGTATATGCGATACAATAAAAGTTCAAAGGATCATAAACGGTGCTTCCTAACTAGAAACACTTTCCGGAAAATTTACATTGCAGGTGTGGAACGTCCTTGCCTCCAGTCTGTTGTGCTACCGCAATATTAATCAAGACACACAGATACACTCACACTACAGACCGCACAGTTAGATACACAGATATTCTAAAAATTTGCATAAACAAAACCAAGAACTAGGTATATGTATATTTTTCATTTTGAATGATTGGGTTTTTTAAATTCATTTAGATGTCTCTTTACTAATCTCTAGTTATTTAATAAAAGACATAGAGCAACATTTAATAAAACAATTTTATTTTTGATCATAAAGTAGCTTTAAAATGAATAAAAAAGTATTGTTATATAAAAAAATTCTCCATATTTGTATTAACAAAAAGCTTACTGAAACATTTTCAAAATAAGTAAAGAATTTTTTAAATGAACGGTCAAAGCTAAAAAACTCTTTAAAGAAAATTATTTTTTTAATAATATTATCCACAAAGCAATATATTTATCTCAAAAGTCTTTTTCACCTTTAAGCATTTGTGTGACAAACTATGTATAGAGATTATATTACTTAAAATGACAAACGTCACTCCAAAGTTTTTTGCATTCGCTAAGTATTAAATGTAGTTCTGTGTTTTCATATTTGGGACAAATATTGTTTCTATATATATGCCATTGATGACAGTATTGATGAGTTTATATTTAATCATTAGCTTTTAAAATAAACTGACTGTTCTAAAAGCAAATTATCTTTTTATAAAAATATACTTGATTAAATATTTATCGGTTTTAATCGATCCACAGATAATGAATTTTACATTTTCGACAAAACTGATTAACTATTTAAAATTTGTACAAGAGATGGAATAATTTCACTCAAACTAAATAATAAAAAGTGGTTGTTAATTAAGATAATTATTTATTTTATTTTGATTTTTGTCTCACTGAAACATGTTTGATGCACGAGACTCTTCTAAACATACCTCTATCTCTGATATTTTGAGTAATTATCACTTATGCAATGAGTTTTCTACATATAATTTGAACCGCCATGCATCATCACATTTTAGTAAATCAACGTTTTCTAGCAACATTTTTTTAAATTGTATTATCTGTTATTTATTTATGTATTTTAGCTAAATCCTTTCTCGTTGGTTTTTACACACAACGCCGATCAAACAAAAACGAATTTCCAAAAAAAACTTTGTTTTGCTTTTATTTATTTATTTACAACACTTTTCATTAGGGATCGCTCTCCATATCACTACCAGATTTTTCCTTGATATATGGCCGTTTCGTTTCCTTTCTCTTATCCTTTTATACGACCGTTATTATTCTTAAATAGGTACACAATAAATCGACTTTCTTTCTGCATTATAAAGAATGAATGACGTGTTGACGGATAATTCGTATAAGAATGTTCCTGTCTTTGCGATTAAATTTATGAGTGTGCGTTTTTCTTGTAAATCCGGTGCAAACGGAGAGAGCAACACGTGTGAGGAAAAAAAATTATCAGAGAATGTATCAACACTCGGAACATTAACAAATTTTTGCTCCACTTTGAAGTGAAAAAGCTTTTTGCATATTTTTGAAAATGGCAAGCATTCAATTGGAAACTTGAGTTAATGGAAAATTTAAAAAATGTTAGTAATGTTTCGAGTTAATTTTAATTGCGTATTCCAATTAAACTTTTATTGTTCTCTAGTTTGAAGCAAAATTATTCGGTCTTTTGATGTAGAGAGGTTTTGAATTATGCATGATATATCACACACATATGCAGATGGATATCCTATTATTTTATTGAATGGTTTCTAAACCATTGAATTATTAATTTTGTAATGGTTTAACCTTTGACATTTGAAATGCTATTTTTAGGAACGGATGTGTATACAAATGAAAGAAATGTTTATTGGTTTTTTAAAAGCTCTCAACTTGCACTGGACAGCTTCTTAGTTTAACTTGCATATTCAATCGTTTCAGTAACATTCCCAGGAAAACTGCAGATTGCAAACAAAATAAATAAACGTTATAAATTTGATATTAAGCAATAAATTCTAAAAAATCTTTTCCAAGTTTGGTCGATTGTCTAAACCAGCTGATTAGCTATGGTTCCTTCCTGATGTATCGGGATATATGTATTATTATTATTTATAACATTGTCTTCAAGACAAATTCTACAGCGTTTTGCTTAAACTATTTCTTTTTGTATTGTCTATTTTTCAGGTCATTTTCTTTGTGCGGACTTAACTTCTTAATAGACTAGTTCTTTATTTCTTAAAACTAATTTTACATACTCTACATACACTACCATAGTCCTACCATGTCCTTTTCAAAATTGATAAGTAACTAAACATTTTTTTGTTTGTAGGAAACTTTCTTTAATTTTTTTGTGTTAGTTTTAATAATTTTTTGATGTTTTCTTCCTTGAGTTTTGACAGTTGAGAAAATTGGCATGCTCTTGTTAGCGCTTATCAATTAATGTTTTCTTTTATTATTTGTTTATTATTTATTGGTATTACGCCAGAAGCTTGTGTTGTCTTTGAAATTTTTCTAATGTGTGTGTTTAACCATCGTCAAACAGATTATTTCCTTTTTTTCTGTAAAACACAAATGTATGGCAAGATGCAATAGGTCATTAACTGGATCTATGGCTCAAGGAAATTGCAACAAAATATTTCCGCATGTTGAAACAATTTAAACAACAAGTGTGTAAGCACAGACTTGCTTACTTCAGCGGGGGCAAAGTACTATGACAGTTGCACGGTTTTCCAGCGACCGACAAAATGTAATTTATTGTACCATTTAAATGTACACAGTATCAATTTATTATAAGTTCTATTTTTGTTTTATATTCACTGTAGGTTAGGTTTATATTGTTATGTTTTTGTTTTAATAAATTAGTATTGATCGAAGCTTTGTCTTGTTCATTACTCATTGTTAGAGCACGGTCCATCGAGAGTAGCATGGTCCGTCAAGATTAAACAGTGTGCATTATGAATTTTTCTGTAAAGACATCTTTTTAACAATTAATCTACCGAAATGGATGTCTAATTTTGGTGATGTTCTAAGAAAAACAAAATGGTCTTTATTTTCACGATTGCGTAAATCCTTAAATAAATATCTTTTTGTCACAAGGCCTGAAATAAAAACTTCTTTATTTAGTGAAAAATTTGTCTCAAAAATGCAACGAGACCTATTCTAACCTTAGCTACTATTCTCGCTTTGAAATCATTGGAGTTTACTTTTGTTAAGCACTTCTTACCATTGTTAAAGCTGAATCAAATTTATCTCTAATTAATAAATGACCACAGAAAGTTACTACACGTTATTTCAGGTTCGAAGAGTACCAGCGGTAATTCCAATTGTGTTATCGATTTTTATATTTTTCTTCTCACTTCTCTGTTTTTTTTTCTATTTTTTTTTAACATAAAAATTGGTAGAACCGTTTAAATTGTTTTTTCTTTACTTCATGACTCTTTACATTACACATGTACCTTATTATCTTCTATTCTGAACTCTTTCTGGTTAAAGCATCGAGCAGTATCTAGTGCACCAAGGAAGTTTAAATTCTCTTCTTTAATTCTTAACAAGAAACGATAGAAAAGCACCAGTTACTGCCCAATGGTGGGTAAGCACATAGTCTGTTGAAAAGAACTTAACATTGAACTTAAAAAAAAGAACTTAAGAACTACAGAATACAATATTAAACACAGAATGCGTTTCAACAAAAATGCGTTTCTTTGATAATTTATTAATCTTCTTTTGACTCTTAATGTTTTCCAACTATCCAGTTTATTTGCTCCTGTTATGTTAATAACAATTTTGTTAACGTTTCAGCTGCTTTATTTCCTTTTGGTAATTTTCTGTGTAATTTCCGTTTCGATTATTTGTTGTTCATAAAACAGGGAATTTTAGCACTCATAGCAGTAATCTCAACAGTCTTTTTTTTCAATAATTTCTTTTTGTATCTTCTTCTTTTTTTTTTCCTGTAAATAAATTTCATAGAACCGCTGCGACTGCTCTTCGTTTACTTCATGTCATTTTGTCTTGATACATTTTTCAACCGTCGTGATTTTTTTTTACATTTCTGTTTTTCTTTCTGCAGGTGAAATCATTTCAACTATTCCTTATTTGTCATGACATTATACATTAGCTCACGTGATATCTAAAGATGTTCTTTGCTTCTTTTCTGAACTTCCTCTAATCTAAGCGTGTAACAGTTTTACAGCTAATGGTTTATTGTCATTAGCAAAAAAATAACAGAAAAGCAGACTACACAAGAGAATAAAACTCCTAGTTACTTGTTTATAATAGTCAGTTTTTTACACAGATATGCGTTGAAAGTTTAAAATACCTATATGAAATTGGTTCATTTCAAAATTTCAAACGAAATTCATTTCCATTCAAACGGAATTTCAAAAATGAACCAGTAATAAATAAAAGTTTTGAATTTCTAATGCTTATTAGTTACTCTCTGGCCAAAAACAGATTCTATAAAAATATTTGTATATCATTTATTATTTATTAATCTAAAAGATTAATAATTCTTATTTGATTGTTACTATCTCAGCATTCTCAGCAGCAATCTCAACAATCATATCTTTTTTTTTCTATTTCTTTCTTTTTTACTTTATTTATTTTACTATTTAAAACCTAGAAGATCACGCTGCATAGCTGTAGTATCTTATTCTTTGTCTATTAATGTTTTGTCTGCAGTTTCTTTGCTTAATTTGTGATTGAAGTGAAAGATTGGTAAATTATTCCAAATTATACTTGTCACACAACATAGAAACAGAAACATTAAAAGCATTAGATAAACTAAACAATTGTAAAATATACAGATTCAAAACTGATTTCTACACAAGTCTGCTAAAAGTGTTTCTTAACTTTTCTTAAAAACTGGTTATCCCATCAACTTCAAAGTTTGGCATTAAAAACTTTGTTTTTTGCACTACACAGGTTAATTTTTTCAGAATTTTTCTAATATTCTTTCTAATTAATATTAATTAATTTGTTCAAAAAAATCTAAATATTTCCAATTTGTAACATTATTCTAAAAGAAAAGATTTCAAAATATTATTTTGTGCAAAAAATATTTAAAAAAAATGTAGAGAACCCCAAAAAATAATAACATTTATTTGATTCCTAAGACGCGTTTTGGTGCAGCACTGCCAAGAGTGCCAAGCTGAATCTGCCGTCTGCCGTAACTCGACAATACCTACCCCTCTAGAGTCCGATCGTCGAACAGGTATAGTAATAAAACCGCCCACTTTTGCCCGGGACATTTGAATAGTAGCTTGCAATTGGCTATTTTGAAAACTACTTTGGATTACCAAGATCCGTCCCACCCTCTTAGAAAAAAATGGCGTATTTAAGTTTGAAATTTTATATTTTTTCGAGTTATCTACATTTTTTTAAAAATATTTTTTGCACAAAATAATATTTTAGCATCTTTTCTTTTAGAATAATGTTAAAAATTGGAAATATTTAGATTTTTTAAAAAAATTAATTATTATTAATTAGAAGGAATATTAGAAAAATTCTGAAAAAATTCACCTGTGTAGTGCAAAAAACAAAGTTTTTAATGCCAAACTTTAAAGTTGATGGGATAACCAGTTTTTGAGAAAAGTTAAGAAACAATTTGAGCAGACTCACCCTGTAAGTCATTTATGATTTATCAGTGTTGAAATAAACAGCCAACCTGCGGTTTCATTTGTAAACAACAATACCATTATTACAATGTACTAATGTAATTACATGATTTATTAAACTACCTTGTCTATGCATAATTTGGTTAATTTCGTTTTTTTTTTTATTTTAGATAACCTAGCGTCTACTATAATTTTTTAATTTTAAACTTTTCATTATTTTATCTGTTTTTATAGGATGCAAAACGCATTTTTGAACTGTCCTTTCTGTAAGAAATCCGGCAAGAAATTTCCTGTTCTGTTTATGACAGGTGAGCGTTTTAAAACAGAAAAGTTATGTAAAAAGCGCTGAAATAATTTTTCAGGAAATAAGTTTTCCAGCAAAAACATATTATTCTATTACCACCATTTCCTCTTCGTTCGGTGCCATCGTGATTTTAATTACAAATTTTTATTTCCTTCTTTAATAAACCGAGTTTTCTCATTGTACAAATTGTTATTTTTACCGAGTAATTTATTAAATGCACCTTCAACTAAAAATAAAACAAAAATAATTTATTCTTATTCGAGACACGCAAACTTTTCTGCACGCCTAATTAAAAGTCCAAACATCACTTTTTTATCATTTCTCAAAATGGCGGCAATCGATTATTGCCTCGAGTTGTTATTTAATTCAAGTGTACTTTTCGAGCGCTCAATATTCATTTCGTGTTTGACTGACAAATTGTCCTTTTCATACGAAACTTGACTTGATTATTATCTTGTGTAGAAAAGGTGAAAATTAGGTAATTTGTAAAGATTTTACAAACGTGGACAAACATGAACCGGACTTTGTATAAATTAAAATAAAAGAGCAAGGAAATGCGTGCTCAGCTGGTATTTCTCACTCGCTGTTATCATTATTTTAATTCAAGGGGGAAGTCAGCTTAACAATTTTATGGCATGTGTGGAGATAAAATTTTTGGGGGAAAACTCTGCCTATTTGCTGCTTGCTGGGAAATTAGATTTGACTTTGAAATGTTCGGCGAAGCATAAGTTCTTACATTATTCATTTTGGACCGATTTGTCGCATGTTGAAACGTACTGACTAAATAAAAAAAGTAGCTTTGTATAACCCAAAGTGGATATTTTAATGATAGTTTTAATTCTAAAGTTAAAAAGTTACCAAACTTGATTTTTCTTTAAATAAACTTCCTGCCCACCAAATCAGTTTCATCAAAGACTTGTTTTGTTTTGAAGTCGCTACTTCTGGCTTTCAAAAATGGTTTATATATAATGAATGGACCGACTTGACATAACTGTCAATTAACGCAGAATTAAATTTATACCATTTGTTTCACTGTGCCTCTTGTCTCATTATGGCTCACTCTCCCCTACAGTAAACTTAAAAAATTATTAGTTACTAAAATAACAAAACGTTTTAAAATGAATTTAAATATTATTAAAAGCATTAATTACGTGTACATGTAAATTTTTATTACGGAAGAATAGATAAATAAAAAACATCTTAAGATAAACTCTATTTTTCAAACTATGTTAACAGTAGCTTCGAGCAATGAAAATGTTACAAAGTAAATTACACAGAAAGAGAAATAATATAAAAACTAGGCATTCAAAGAAACAACTTAACTGTTCTCCAATTCATTATTAAAATTACTTCGAAATCTTTGTTTTACAAAATACTTTTCAAAACTTTTCTCGTTCAGAAAAAGCCACCCCTAAACTTGAAACAACCTCGAAGGCATATTGTTTTATGTGAATTATGTTCGTTTCAGAAACACGCCATTAATTAATTAGTTGATTCTTGTTGGTTTAAAAAACAACAATATGATAACGGAAGTAAAGCCTGTTATACATAGACTAAAACAAAATATTTATAAAATCCGAAAATATTTATTTTAAAATGTTTCCAAGTGTTGTATTTTATGAAAATGCCAGTCTAGAATTGCTTGTAGCCTGTTTTCGTATTATCGCAGATGCAGGAAGATACATTTTTCCATCAAGATGTTATTTCGTGTTTAGAATTACATTCCTATTTTGAAATTTATGTTTAACAAACGGTGAAATTTACATTTGAGAGATTATCACGAATATAATGCGACTTCAATGAGATTGCATTTGATGATAAATTTGATTTTGTCTTCATTATATAATACCGCCAAAGGTGTTATCATTTCGATATTAAAACGTATCAAACCAGAGTTTATAAGCAATGCCGTATTATAAATCCATTTCCGTATTTTATTTTATTTTCTCGACAACAAAAGCTGCAATTTCATTTTCGCAGACACATTCAAGCTTTCGACCAATTTAATGTTGCATACGATGATCCTAAGCTTAATCTCTAATGGCTTTCGGACACTTACATGTCCACTAATTGTAAATGTATTGACCCTTATCTTAATTTAGTTTGCAGAGTTGGCCCACAGCTAATTCGATCAACAACACTGAAATATAGTTCGTTAATGAGTGAACTCAAAATTTCTAATGAACTGTTCGAAAATTCAAATCCGGTACTGAAAAGTTTCTATTGTGAGACAATGAAATTGGTGTAATTATCCAAGTTTTAATTAAGCTCAACTATTAATAAGGTAAAGTTGAAAAGTGACTCAGAAAGAATTTGTGGGGATTATGCTGCTGGAAATATCAAATTGCGGACAATATAATTTGTGCTTTGTAGCATTTTTTTTCAATTTGTAAGTTTTTTTTACAAATTAAAAAAACTAACTACTATTACTAAATACCTAAGATATGTTTTTGCCCGAATAAGATCAGGACCAAACCTGAATTGAGCCTCACGATGAGCTCCATTACAAGTAAATCGGCTTTATCTCAACCGTCTCCTTTAGAAATTTATAACGAACAAACTTCTATTGCTCATTATCTTAGATATTTTTTTACCTAAAATTAGTTGTCTCCACAAGTAATTTAACTGGATCAAGTTCTCGTTTGACCTTACTTGTCCACTGCATTTACCTATAGGAAATAATGGGTGAAATGCATAAAAATTTCGCAACTGCTTTTACTTGATTAAAGCAAGACAAACCTATGCAATTACTATTTGTTCAAAGGAGACAAGGAGCTAGTAAAAGCTTTTGCTACTCTTTATTCATAATCACCCATATGTTTTGCAAGGGTTTTGAAGTCCCCTTAAAATCAGAAGTAAAATTACATATTTTTAATAAACTTTTGCAGTTTCTTTTAGGCAAAGGATCAGGCAATGCTTCTTTAGTGATGATTTGTAATTTTTTTTATAATTATTACTTCTTCAAACATCAAACTGCTGTTAGATATTACCAAAAAAAAAACGGCAAAGTTTGTACTTCAATAGGTAAAAATTAAAATACTACAGTAGGGATTTTCTTTAACCGTTTTCATTCAAAATTTTAAAAAAAAGTACTTCTATTATCCAGAGTCTCAGATATTTTTTGCCTGACTAAGATTAGGAGTTTCAAAGTTAATTAAATAAATTAACTTAATCAAGCCTCACGTTTGGAGGCATTATCAACTAAAACGACTTAATGTCGATCATTTTCTTTACAAATTTAAGAAAAAAAAATACTATTACTCAATATTTAAGATTTTTTTTATCTAAGAATACAGCCTCTAAAACTAAATTAACTGAATCGAGTATTACTTTGGCATTGATAACAAGTAAAACGGCTTTATTTTGACCGTCTTCTTCTAATAAAAATTGATTACTATTACTTAGTATATAAGAAAGAAACTAACGAGCCCTACATTTGAGATCAAACTGCAATCACTACCAGAAGGAAGCGTTTAGCAAACAGCACCTCAGTAGATAAGTGGAGAGTAGAGAGAGAGAGAATCACTGTACAAAAGTTAAATTTATCTTTCAATACTAGTCTAAAAGACGTAATAATTTGTGAATTTTAAATGTACAAAATGGTTGCATGTAAAACTAGTGACAAACCTGACTTTTAACACGGTTTCAATGGCTTTGTCAAAAGAAATATTGGTAGGGAGAATTCTGATATTTGAAAATCAAAATTTAATTTGAATAGTTGGCATCGGAGTCAACCAATCAAAAGTGTAGATGGTGTTATAAAGAGCTTTGATAAAAAAGTTCGCCTTTCTCGCAGTGGCGGTCCGAATATTTTCTTATTTTGAAAACGAACAATGGAACTCAAATTTCATTTTAAGGGATTCCTACTGAAACTAAATTAAGTAGTAAAAAAAATTACAGAAATTTTGAAAATTTTGTTTTCAAAAATGTGTGCCCCTTCTCTGGATATTTCTGAAAATGTTTATGTTAGAACAATGTAAATTTTTTTCAGCATTATGAAAAAAATGTATAACTAATTTGTTTGTTATTTCAAAATTAAATTTTTTTTTCTAAAATTTTATTATGTTCTAAAATTTGAAAGATATATTTGAAAAACCCAATAACAAACTGGTCATAAATTTGGCTCATAATGCTGAAAAAAAAATCAGCACTGTTTTAACACAGGCCGTTTCGTAAATAACCAAGGAGACACCATTTTTAAAAACGAATTTTGTTAATTTTGAGAAACTCTTTCTCTCTAGTAGTCTCTAGTTTGGTCTTAGTAGTAACTCTTGTAGAATCAGGGTCCTAATATCCATTTTTAAAATACACAATTTCAAAATTCACCGACCGCCATTGCTTTCTAAAAGTTTATTACTTATGTTGCGTCCAACATATATTTCGTGTTTTTAGCAAATAGGAAGATTCAGGTAACTGATAAAATAAACAAAAATAATAAAAATAAGAATAATACTCTTTATTGTTCAACGAAAATCAAGTATAGAATAAAATCACACTTCTCTGGTTGAAATAAATGATACTTACAATCTGTTGATCATAGGCCGTAAAAAAATATTATTTTGTAAGTTTGAGATACAGGGCCCCAAAAAAAGATTTTCATCTAGTCGCCTGTGAATTTCCCATGTAAAATAAAAAATGCCGCTTTAGCAAATAGGGGTAACCAGTAAACCTAGTAATGTCACTAAGGTTGTAACAAGAAAAATGAAAAACTCCATATATTCGGTCTCTCTAGAAGCCGCAATTTTTAAAGAAAAAGTTTTCCTGCTTTGGATAGTCATTAAAGGTCAAAGTCCCCTTGCTAAACTTCAAATCTGAATTGACATTTGATGATAGGTGACAGAATAAATTAGTTCAAACTTAAAGAGTAGAGCGGCACAAAAAAATTAACATGTAAAATAATTTCAAAGGTAACTAGATGAAAATCTTTTTTTGGGACGTTGTAGTTTGAGTTACTAAAATGTGGAATTAGCAAGCATACCTATATTAAATCTGCAATAATAGTTAATATTTTGTAAATGTAAATTTGCATTTCGTTTATATTTGGCGCTACGAAAACTTTGTTAAAATGCCGAAAACCGTTAAAAGTTGTTTCTGCAAATTACGGTTTTTAACGTTTCTCTATTGCTTTATGTTGCAACCGTGAAACGGTTTGCTAAGTTCCTAAATATGATAGAAACAGTTACAACTGTACCTTCTTGTTTAAGTATTTATTTCATTATAAATTAAAAACTTTATTTCTTTTTTTATTGTGCTTCATCATCTCTATAAATTTTCTTAATTTTCATTAAGTGTTTCTGTTCTGTGTCAATTTTAGTGAGTTTAATAAATTTCCAATTTAATTAGTTTAGTCAACTTAAAAATTACTAGTTGTATCTACAATACATTTTTTTTTATAAAATAAAGCCATTTTTCAAATTTCCCGTATTTGTTGGTAAATATCAATCTAGAATCTTCCAACTAAAATTTGCATTACCAAGACAAAGTACAAGAACCGAAATGTTCAATTTCACATACGCTTAGATATTTCACTTCACACTCTCATTTAAATTTTCCTTCTGGCATTCTGTCGACATATTTGAAATATGCGATATGATTCAGTGGTTTCATTTTTAAAATACCATTTATTTTAATGCGAAAAGCGTTTCCGTAAATTATTTCTGAACGGCTGAATATTGTCGAGAGAGAGAAGCTTTTTGTTTTTCTTGGGATTTCTCATACTCATAGTAACGTGATCAAGGTATAGGAATAAATTTTTATTAAAATGATGTATCTGTTAACGTCTGTTTCTTATAGACGCCGGAAATTTATAACCAATAACCTTTTTTATTATGGCGGTATGGTGAAATATAGGATATCATATATAAGAACATAAAAAAATAAAATTCTCGGAAATTAGTGCCTTAGAGTGCTGCTTCTACATACTACATCTTTTTAAGATGAAGCTAGTAGTGACGGAGATTGGTAGTAATGTAATTACAAATAAATGTAATTGTAAATATTTTATTACATTACTTTTTTAAAAAAATTAAATGTTAGACTCCTTTCCCAAATTTTATGGTTATTTTTTATAGTGTTTAAAAATCAGTTTTTAGTTTTATGCACAAGTGATTATAAATTGACCTAATTAATTTAAGTACAATTGATAAACCAATTAAAGACCATTTTTAACTAGAATTTAACTAGAACTTCTTGAAAATCTAGTTAATATTTATCTAGTTAAATTGGTTAAGAATCTGTTCAAATAAAATATAGAATGTCACGGTATGTATGTATTTCTGTCTTCTTTCAGCTTAACGTGATTATAGAGACAGAGCTTATAACGTAAGTCTCGTATGATATGTTCTAGTTGAAATCTCATTATCACCAACATTTAAAATAAAAAGTGAGCAAATTATTTGCGCAAATTTACCGTTATATGAAAGTAAAAAAAATCTAAAGGAGAATTTTTTTTTAAAAATTTTTAGGATATTTTTAAAAAACGTCTTTTATAAGAAAGTAAACAACTTATGAAATGACTCTTGGTAGAAAAAGAAAAACAAGATAATAACAACTTTGGAAGGTGTTAGCTGAAAAAAAAAAAAAAACAAAACTTACTCGGGAAGAGCAAAGTAAATACTGAAAAAACAAAAAAAAAGGATATAAACAAAACTTAAGAAAAAAAAGATATTAAGAAATAATGATTTGTAGTAAACAGGACCAAAGAAAATCCTAGAGAAAATTATGATACGTCGACTGGAAGAAAAAGATAAGCAAAGGAAGATTTTGTGAAACAACGAAGAAAGTTTCTAGAAGAATTTGATAAACAACATTTGATGAAAAAAGAAGAACAGTAAATTCGAGAAAAATTTAAAAGTCTTCGGCTGGATGAAAAAAAAAACAATAGACAACAAAATTTTCAAACATAAGCAAGTTCTACAAGAACTTCAAAACAATGCTTAAAAAAATAATAAACATTGACTAGAAGAAAAAGAAAAGCATTGAAATATTGTAAAAAAAACAAAGCGGTGTCTGGAAAAATTTAAAAATTAGAAATTTTAAAAGAAATTGAATAACGTTGGCTGGAAGAAAAAACAAGAACAAATAAAATTTCTAAAAGAGCAAAACATCATTCTAGAAGAACAGCAGACAATTTTAAAGAAAAAATGTCTAGAAGGAATTGAAAAACATTGACTCAACAAAAAGAACGGCAAAAAATATTGTAGAAAAATGAAACAGATTTTTAGAAGAATTTAAAAATCAACATTCGGTGAGAAAAGGGTAACGGAAAATTTTAGAAGAAGTTGATGAAAAAGAGGATTGGATCGATTGGAAAGTAAAGAGGAGCAATAAAATGTTTTAAAAGAACAAATAAAGTTCCTACAAGAACGTAAAAGACAACAATTGGAAGAGAAAGGTGAACTAAAATAAATTCTGATTTTGAAAAAGCTTAAAAACAACGTTTAAAAGAAAAAGCAAGCAAAAAATTTCTAGAAAAGTGTAAAAAACGACAAATTCTAGACGAACTAAAAAATTCTATCTATTAAATCAATAAAAAACAACTCATGCAAAAAAGTGATAGAATTTTAAATAATGAATAAAAAAGAAACAAGGTAAATAAAAATAATGTACAAAATAGATGTACAGTGAAAGCATTTTTTGCAGACATTTTTTTTATATACTAGGAAGTTTTTCTGTAAACAAAACCACAACAAATGATTAAATAAATGAGATGTGCTATGATTGTGAACAAAACTTGTTTAAAAATAACATTGCTAGACCAAAAAGCATAAAAGAGTTCAAGTAAGTTCAAGCAATGAAAGGGTTAGTGCTGTCAAATAATACGTGCATCTATTTTTTATGTTTATTGTGTTATGAACTTTATTTATAAAGAATTTTTTGTTATTCGATCAATTTTGAATTTTCTAAAATTAGCGAAAAGGTTCTAGATGCCCCCGTTTGTAAAAATTTTCAAGATACTAATACATTAATAAAGTGTTTTATGATTGATAAAAGGGTTATCAACTTGTAACATTCAAAACAAAAATCTGAAACGATTTGAAAACAGAAGTAATAATACTAATAAATAGATTTTTTTTAATTTGGAAAATTATAGATATATCTCGCTCGAAAATTAATAAAAAATGATAAATTTAAAACTAGAATTGTTGTCTTAAAACACAACTACAATGATCTTATTGAGTTTGACAATGTGAAGTTTTAAGCCTTTAATAACAATTTTACGCAATTTTTTTTAATGTACTATACTCCAGTTTCCTGTTCTTAACGAGAAAAACTGTCTAACCTCTAAACGGTTTAGGAGGCGGAACTTACGAGTATTTAGAAGTTTGAATTTTCTTAAATGTTTGTTTTTATTAGTAATCAAAATATAAAATTTTAGAGATTTTAGTCAAACATTATCTTAAACAAAATACTACAGAAGAATGCAATTTTCAGAACAATATGTTTATAAATCGGGCTTAAAAATGTTGTTGGTTTAAAGCTTGCTACGGAGTGTTTTTGAGAGATTTTCTCTGATCAGTAGGTGAATACTGCAACAGGAGACGCATTGCGAGATCTAATATTCATCTGGGTCACCTCCAAAAACATAATAAAATAGATTTCAGTGTTGTTGATACAAAATAAATAAGATCAAGTCTCAAGAGCGTTTTATATTGATAAGACCGCAAGTTTGCGGACTACAATACCCTTGTTAGACCCTTGTTTGCTCCTGATGTTTTCTCAACATTAAAAATTAATCCTTTATAGGACACTCTTCTGTGTTATTAGGACACCTTTTTTCTATACTTTTATTACAAAATTTAAATAAAATGTCGAATTTTTCTTTTCTAGAGCACACCTTTTCAAATATTCATCCTATCTTTTCCCCATCGTTGGCTTAACTTGAAATCAAACCCTCTAGTCACAGCTTTTGCACATGAAAGAAAAACTCGGTGACGATATCAAGCGGTCTTCTGTTTATCTTTGATGATGAAAAGATCGTGTTTCTAATGTATGTAAATTTTCAGTGTGAACCCGGTTTGGCTGCTAGCGTCATGTATAATCTGCTTTACAACCAGCCCCAGAAGCTGATGTTACTTGCCGGATGCAGCACTGTCTGTACCACCGTGGCTGAGGCGGCCAAAATGTGGAATTTGATAGTGGTAAGTACACACAATTTGAATAAATCTGACATATTCTGGTAAAAGTAAAACGGTTTAGATAAATTTGACTACAAGTTAGAGTTCCCACAGCTTCATGCTAATTATTATTAGTAAAATTTAATTATTTATTTTTTATTAATTATCAAACTAATAAAAACGATATATAAAGATCTATATAAACGATTATTGTTTCAAAATAAAATAAAATATTGTTATAACTAACTACAGTCTTTTTAACTATAAAATATTTCTTAAAAAAGAGTAAAATTTGAAAAATGTACATCAGAAGAATCAAAAAGCGTCTAGGGAATTGGAGGTGAGTAGAAAGAATGTAACAAAAGATTTTAAATATTTCTGCTTTGACAATTAGTTTTTGTATTGTAATTTTCCCATCGAAACAAATTATCCTATTCATTTAGTTTGTAGAGAAAAAATGTCTGTAAAAATAATGAGCCATTTCAGTCGTAAACCCCCACAAATTACTCTTGAAAACCGATGCAGTGAGAGCACATCGAATACAGACTATCTCTTTAAAACTTTTCCCAGATTTCCTTCTCTTTTCTAACAATAGTAGTAACAAATTTGTTTCCTGAGATGAAAACGCAAGTTTGCGGTTTTAAATTGTAGATTTCCAATTTTCTTAAGATTCGTTGCATATTATGTATCGATTTTCGCTTGCTCTCCGGATTCATAACCCCGACTTCCATCCGCACGGTTACTATTCGGTTCATTACTTCCAAAAGATTATCTGCACACCTCTCGAAAAGCTTTAATCGGGTGTGTTTTTGAAAGGGTGTCTGATTCACAAATCCAATGAACATTAAAAAACTTTTATTTTAAAATTTTATAGAATGTTTGGTTTTAATTTTGGTGAAATCTCTAATCGGAAAATCTAATAAAATAATTCGGATCATGTGAGCGAGCTTTGAATCTATTTTTAAATTATTGATTAAATTTTTACGGGTGCGAAATTGTTGTAATGAATCTAAATTGGTTGGTCACCGCGTTATAAATGAACAATTTGCAAAGGACTGAATCAATATTTGGGGAACGTTTTATCCACTATAAACAAGTTTTGCAAGATAAAAAATGATGGCTTTTTTATCAAACGTTTTGGGCAATTTAGTCACAAATTAAACACACAAATTATTAGGAGATGCAATTAAACAACTTTCTACTATTTTTTTTTAATAAGGTGTTTGGGGTGAAATAGGGGTAGGTACACATTTAAATGCGTATACAGTAAATTTTGTAAATGCCGCGGCCTTGTCCATACGTTGAAAAATCTCCGCGGGAGCTATATCGGTTCTGTCAGCATTTGTAAATTTTTAGTTTTTTGCAGACAAAAAAATACGACTTTCTAAAAAAGACACGAAACACTGACTTTATCAGTAAGCAACGATATAAAGTAGGTGACACAAGAAACCTTTTTTTTCTAATTTTTGCATTTGTTTTAATGTTTATCTGCTCGGTCGTAGGCAATCAAATTTTTAAACACTCTAATTACATTTGCACAAGCAAAATTATAGTTACAAGTTTTATTTTCGTGGTAGTTTATTTATTAAATTTTAAAGTGGTTTTTTTAAAATCTGTTGATGAACCCTACCAAATGGAACAAATTTACTAAGCTCAGAGCTGCCAAATAGATTCAAGATTTTATGGTCACATCTCATAAATAATAAATTTTATGTTTTATAAAATCAATTCTAATTTTTTCGGATAAAGAAAGTGCTTCTGTCTAGAGTAAATGCGAAAAAAAGTAATTCCTTTAACAAATTCTGAAGATAGTACTTCTTTCTGTCACAAATACTAAAAAAGTATATTCTAAGTAAAAAGCATAATCTTAAAACCAATAATCTAAGCAAATTTAAAAAGTTTTTTGATTACTCTTTCAAATCAGTGTCATTTGATGTTTCTATTTGCCACTTTTTCTTTCATTAAAATGGGTGAAGAAAGTAAAAACAAGAAACTGGAGATAGATTGTGCAATAGAAGAAGATGCACAAATCGCTTTTGTAATTCTGTTAGTTGATTCCTAGATAGTCTATGATAAACCCCAGCCATGGTTTTTTAAAGGAAAAGTAAAAAGAAACTATATTTTTTGCTGTATAAGTAGTATTTCTTCCACAGTTATTGACCGATCTACTTCACGAAAACTGCAATATTCTGTTAAAGTAAATAATTAAGAAAAGTCTATGAACAGAAGTACCTTCTAAAGTAGGTGATGATTTCTCCAAAAACTTCTACTTCTATTTACACCAAAAAGCACTTCAAACTATTTCAAAGTATTTGCTTCAAATAAAAGCAAATGCTTCTTTTTATTTACACTAGTCCCATTTTTATTTTTCATTTTTAGTTCTGAAGTATTTTTTGTCTTCGTGTTCCTTCTGGTTCTCGATCTTTTTTGATCACAGAGTAAAACTTTCTTTTTCAACTTTTGTCCTACTAGTAATTTTATATTGTCCTTATCACCTCTACTGCAGTTTTCAGAATTTTCCTTGCTTTGCAGACCACAATTGCAGCGTCAAGTTCATCGTTTAACACTTCTCTGTGTGGCTCTGAGCTAGCAGCAGCTTTTCTAACTGCTATAGCATTGCAAGAATACAAAATTTAAGTTAGATACAGTTAGTACAGATAAGAATTTCAACAAACATGATTTTTTTAACAGCAACGGGTGTTGTAATTGTTATATTTTGTTATACCTTGTTATATGTGAACAACTAATAGGTACAAGGTTTTTTCTGTCAAATCCAAGTATCAAATTTTTATTAACCCTTTTCCGTCTATTTTATGTGATGTATGTCTGTCTAACCGAATCTATATCTATCTCCTTTATTATTATTGTTTTTTCTTTATTTATTGTTCTTACTGTTGTTGTCAAAAGGTATTCACTAAAATGCTTCAAATTGGTTCCTTCTTTAACTTTGACTACTGTCAAATTTTACAAACTTTGCAATCATTTTTTAGATTTTCTGTTTAATTTTGTCAGTTTCTTGTTTGGGTCATTATTTTGCGCTTTCTTCGTTTCCGCAACTTTTTATTTTGGAGTATTTCTTTATTTTTGTAGTTTTGTAAGTTTTGCAGTCTCTTTTTTCTAGATTAGATTAAAGTAAATGTAGGTAGTAAAGAATCGGAGTTCTTCTAGTACCTTTCTTTACCTTGATTACTGACTGGTCATAGTAGGCCAAACTTCTTTCTTTATAGATTTTCTTATAGACAAGAGCACTTTACAGAAACCAAGAATTTATCATCTTTGTTACATCCTCCACATGTGGAATTATCGACAATTTCTATTTTGAGTAGATAGTTGTTTAGGTAGCATTGTCCAGTTCAAATTTCTATAAGCTTTTGGAAATTATCTCTGGATAAGCTATAGATTTTTTTAATTCTGGCACTGAGGAAGGCAGTAGTTAGCACAGTATTATCAGTATTATCATAGTAATCATAGTGTCTTTTTACTTAGCAGATGTGGACAAAATAAATTGCTAGGTTTACCAAGTGCACCAGATGACACTGCTTCATAAGTCTGAAAGATCTTTATCAGAAACGACATCAACGTCTTTCTACTATCAGTCACTATAGCGTAATAAATCATTTCTATGATTTCCGTTTGAAAAACAGCGGAGTGTACTTCTAGAGGTACGCTTTTTGGAATTTTAATGTTCTCAGAATAAATTCCAAAGCCAAATTCGGCATATTTTCTGTTTTATTCAAGTAAATGTACACGTCTGATTTCTTTTTCTACTTAAAAGGTGGCCATTATAAAATAGATAGATCGAATTATGCGATCTAATGCCAGATGCAAAACGAGTATCTTATAAAATGCCTCGTACAAAATGCGGGTGTGCTACCTTTCCATTCCATTCTACTAAGCTTAAGCAAAATTATGTTCACAATTTCTACAGCGACATTTATTCCTGCAAGTATCACTCACATTGTAGTTAATTCGCACTGTTATCATTGTTGCAGATTTCTTACTTATCTCATGTACGATTTCGTTTACAAAGTTGCGTGGCGTCAAGTCGCAAGAGTAATTTCCGATTCTTCTACAATGGGTTTACAACATTTTTTTCAAATTTTAATACTCTCATTTTCATTTACTTCTTAGGCTTTTCCATCTATTCAATTTATGTTGTAAGTCAATTATAATTAGACTGTTTTCAAATTTTATTTCCACACCTTTCTTTTATTCTCTCTAGTTGTATTAAGTTCATTTCCTTATTTTTTTACTCAACATTTCATCTCACTTTTCCGATATTAGTGTATCAAGTACTAAAATACAAAAAGCTACTTAAAAAATAGTTTTCTAAATTTATTTACAAGCAAAACTCTTAAGTTTTTTTTATTCACCAAGCCTGAACGTGTTTATAATATCTAAAAATCTTCCTGTAAAATACATGCACCGATTTTTCCAAAATAAACATCACGATATTGACTCAAGCGGATGAATTTTTTACTCAACTTTTCTCGTTAAACTCGCTAAATAATTCATCTTGTTGAGAAATTAACCGGAGACGAGTATATCAAGCATTGCTCATTCACTGCAAGTATGTAGTTAATGAAGAAGAGAATTTTTCGAACACGAATACAAATTATACAACTAGTTTAAACTTTACTTATCAATAGAAGCCATCTTGGGATTTTAACCAAGCATTTTTACTTTTTCAACTCGTCTCGTGACTTGTCTTTATTTACATATTTGCTGTATTATTAAATCAGCACTTATAATCATACAACGACATTGAAAAAGTTGAAACCAGGTTTTATAAATACTCTGTCAATCAACTGTTTTAATAAAAACGTTGTTACACAATTTTTATTTGTTATTTAGTGTGTGCAGATCTTTAGCTGAAAAGTGTTAAAGCTACTCGACACTAGATGGCTAACCATTTTTATTTATTCAAATATTAATTTAACTAAAACATAGAAATTGCATTTTTATTTTAAAAGAAAGTTACCAGACCTGACCTGACCTGACTACTGGTTTAGTCTATGCAATAATAGCGCCATCTATGTATGAGTGGAATTAACGTCACTATTAAACCTTAAGCTACACATGCATCGAGCAATTTACAAATAAAAAATATTTTATTTGAAATTTAGCTTTTCACTTTAATTCTTTTCGCTATATTGTTACAACAGTGTATATTTGTGAACCAGCCTAACCTCGTAAAGAAATTCCTTATCAACACTGTTACAAACAAAATCGTATTAGATGCCTCCACAAGATAAATGAAGAATGTTGGAGTCTGATATCTCGCAAAGAATTCCAGTTATTGATTTCATACAGGCCCGAGGTTATCGGTGACGTAAGGGGAAGCAAGAGGACAGCTCGAGAACTCTACTATTATCTTTATCATAGAATTTAATTTAATAATATAGACTGACAAAAAAACATTACAAAAAAATTGCAATTTTTGTGAATGTTATTAAATGGCTGACGAGTTGTGATTTTGCCAAGAGCAAATGAATTATAAAAGTTCGAATTTTTAGTTCCACAATTTGTAAAATTATCTTGTGTTTGGTAGAGATATTTGTGTATTGAAGAGTAAAATTTATTCCGGAGTTTTTGACGTACATAAAGAAGGATTCGAGGAATCAGGATATATCATATTAGGTTGACGTTTGATATGTGTCATGTTTTTGCTTTGTATCTGTTCGACGGTTGTTTGAAATGATGTTTTCCTGTTTTTGAGACATTTAAAGAAGGAAAAAATTTTTCTTTTTAAAAAATGTACTCTAATGTACAAAATTTATAAACTCAGTCATCTGGTAAATAAAAGCTTTGCGAGCAGTTAGTTAATTCTCAGCACCCATGTTAGTGTGACACTCTGTATATATAACCCGAGCGAAATTATAATACTTTGATTAGTGTGGTTCGTGTTTTCCATTTCTGGAAACCTGAAATTCGTCCATAGCTCAGTGCATTTTTGATGAAAGACTGAATTTTAATAGAAGTGCTATCATTTGCTGCTTTTTATCATCATATACGTGAATCTTTTCATTTCATATTGCGTCATCCAATTTGTAAGCTCTCAAGTGTTACGTAAAATTTAAAAATTTTCAGAAGATTCGTCAATATAATTTCAGTCTGAGACGATAAAAAATGTAATTACTGTTGAAATTACCTTTTCAGATTGTGAACATACCGTTCGCGTTTCTTTGTGATAACCGCGTATAACTTCAATAAATTAAAGTAAATTGTTTTAGAGTCTTCTAATGTACCCTTTCAGTTTTATGAGAGCCTCCAAAGAGGTCAGACCTTAATGCAATTTGGAAAGCTTTCAACGGAATCAATAACTTGATCAAATGTACTTTGAAATGCATTCAAATCAACTTGTGAAATTTCTTTCAGGCTTAAAAGCTAAAATGGGATTATTTTTAGGTTTCACTCCATGGTCAATAGAAAAGGTGGTAAGGATTTTTACAGACTAAAGCAATTACACGAAATTTTTGCTAATAGCCTAAGCCAAAGAATTAAAAAGGAAGATTCTCGGGATAAATATACAAGGTGTTTGTAAATGATTGAGTCTGTTAGCAATGTTTAAGTTAATATAGATTCAGTGTATTTCAAAAAAAATGTACCACACCGAAAACAGAAATGCAAAGCTTTAAAATTAGGTTGAAAAGTATAACAAATAAAGACAAAGTAAATATTAATATTTGAAAGAAATATGACGATGTTTACCTACAAAAAAATTAATAATAATTAACGTATTCACGAATTATTAAACACTAAGCAATCTTTCTAACATATGCATATTGGAAATTAAATGAGCGATTGCATCTTAAAGCAGGGTATCCTAAGCTATCTTAAGTTGCTGACGCAGTTCCTCCAATGTGAATAGTGCATGCTGTGTTCAATCTTTCATATTCCAGACATGATGATATTCATATTCCAGACATATACATAGACATGATCAATTGGATTTAGATCCGGAAACCATGGTGGCTAATGTTGTGTTGCAGTCTTTTAAGAAGCCCATAGTAACACGAACAATATAAATGCTTGCATTGTCCTGCTGAAAAACATTTCCTGGTATGTAATGTGTTCTAAAACTTTTTCGATATAACGACACGTATTTTAAATTTTCGGTATAAACATCCAACACCAAAATATTGCACCCCACACCATAACCTGCATGGCGATGTTGAACCTACTGCAAATTTTGTCTCCCAACTCATACTTCGCTGCAATCTAATATTTAGTTGTGGTCCTGGGAGAGAGATAGAAAAATAAGGACATGGACGCAATCCAAATTAGCGAATTTGTCGAAGAACTGTACTCATAAAAACTGCCAGATTCTCCAAATTTGACTTATGGTGAGGTCCACCCATAAGTCTTCAGTTTCACGAAAACTAAATTTTATTTTATGCATTTCCTTAAAAGTTTTCTTAATATTCTCTTCTTTCATAAACTTAAACATAAAGTTTTTCTTCTTTTTTTGTTTATTTTTCATAGCTCGTCTTAGTTTGTCGATAATGAATCTCTCCGTCTCAGACCTTTTTTTAGCTAATTTCTCTGATGTCTGCTCGTTAATCGTGACTCAGTGCTCCTGAAGATAATTTTTATCAGATTTTCTAATTTTTAAAAATATTTCCATCTGTATAACTTACTGCTTAGTACAATCTATCTCTTCTAATTGTATCGTATGCTTTCTTTTAATTGATAAATAGAATATGCAGTGCTAATTTTTGATCATGACTTTAAACAGATTTATGAACACTTAATTCATTACTGTCCTGAACCGTCGTTGACCAAGCGTCTTACTAGTAAAGTCTAGTATAGCTATTTCTATGTAATTTTTGCATTTCTAGCGGTTTCCTTATGTCATAGGCAAATCAATGCCTCGCTTTATTTACTTGGCATCTTCCATATCTCCAAATTTCAATTATAATTGTGTATGTTTCTTTTCGTAATCTCTCTTCTCGCTTTTAGCTTTTCCAGCCGTATTTGTCTGGAGCTTTTCTTTTTTTACAAATCTTTAGAACTTCTACAATTGCCTCTTTGCTTAGTTTTTCTGTAACCTCGTTTATAATCTCATGTGTTTCGTCTTTCTCTGGATCGCTATTTTTACTTTCTTCCTCTTCTCGTAGTAATTTTTGTGCTCACATCTCCAAACTGTTAAGCAATCCACTACATATTTTTTGCATTCCTACAAAAAATTAGTTTTTTTCTTTTGATTTCCGACCCTTTCTTTATTACTTTTAGTAAAAGTCTTTTAGTTGCTTTCTTTTTCTAGTATTCCCTTATTTTCTTGACAATATTTTCCCAATATTGTTTTTTCTTTGGCATGCAGTTTTTATAGTGGTGTATTCTTTTGATTTTTTCTTTCTTTGATCACTTTTCAACGTTCGTCATTGTACTATTTTTTTGACGCTAGTTTTTCTTTTTGCATTAGTAATCTTGCTTCTTTTTCATAGTTTCTTCAAAGTGTTTCCATTATTCATCAATGTCATTTTCGGTTATTTCTGTTTTTATTTCTCCTTCAACTGTTATTTTGCGCGTTGTTACTACCTACAGGTGACCATAGAAAAGTGGAACATTCTGACAGAAAAAACATTTTAATTTTATGCTTTTGTCTATAAAATGCAGTAATATTACGTACCTACGTCACAATTATGAATTAATTAGAGTAACCTTTTTAGTCACACTGATAATAATGACGTTAATAAAGGACAGTATTTATATATGCTCTGTTTTATTTTTCCTTTTTTATGGCCACCACTGTACTTATGATACGTGTCGTCTACGATTTTTAAAAATTGTAATCACATTAGGTAATACTAGACATCAAAGTTGTGTTTTCAGATAAAATTCAAATCTAGTACGTGAGTTCAAGGTTATTTGGGAAGCGTGTTAATGGCGGCGAGCAACACAAATGCAATTGTGCGGCTCCAGTACCTTCTTTCAGTTGCATTATGCATAAATCTATAGTTCTCGGAATTAAATCTTGACCAAAGAAAGTTTTCCAAATCGGTTTTGAGTGAAACAAGATAACGAAACTTTGAGACACATTCGGGAAAGATGTATAGTGAGTACTAGACAAGCAAGTGAAGAGTGAGGGATAATCTCAAAAGCGACGTGATTGAGTTAAATCATAGACGTTATTAGTGTGTTATTTATCAATTATTATTATCTTGTATAGTAGAAGTAAATTTCGTTATTAATACAATTTTTTGAATCAAAATAACCGCGAATTCGCACAATGGTTGCACTATTATTATAGAAGCACATGGTGTAATGTTGATATCTACATAAAATTATGTTGTTACTTAATATTAAATACTATAAATTATGTTGTTACATAAAATTATGTATACTCCATTTTTTATCCTAATACCCTTGTTTGTCTCTGTTCAACACATAATCTACATGACACAGCAACATATACAACAATGTGTTAAAAAGAGACAGACAACGGCAAATAAATAAAAAACGGAGGATGGTTGATACATCAAATTTTTGAGCTCATATGTGTGTCTTTTCCGTTACTGTGTAACAAATAAAATCACAATTTACATTGTTTGTTTTTATTTCAAAATCTTTGAAACAAGTAGAAACAACAACAAAGTTAACACTTAATTCTGTTTAGTAAATTCAAGTCATGATGGCATCAGGATGTTGTGTCTTGAAATGTTTATTCCTATCCCCTTTTTGTCTAAAAAATCTTCCGCAAACAAAACAAGGATAAGGTCTTTCATTTGTATGGATTCTTTTGTGATTATTTAAAGCATCTGCTCTGAAGAATCGTTTTTCGCACATCTGAAAATAAATCTGTTATTTAGATTTCTTAATATTTTTAAGTCAACATCGCATCCATAGCGTCGGTCTTCAGTGTGGATAAGTCGATGTTGGTAATAGACTGATCCTGTTAAAAAACATTTTCCACAAACACTGCATTTAAAAGGCCTTTCTCGTGTATGTACTTTTCGAATGTGATCCTTCAAATCCGGACGAATTGTGTATCGGGCTTCACAACCTTCGTGGGGGCACGCAAAAGGCTTTACACCTTTAAAGAAATTGATCATAGATCGAAAAAAACTTATGCAAACACCTAACATGGGATTTGTAGTAAAGCACGTTTTGACCTTAAAGTGTAACCTCAGGTTTTTCGCATTTATTTTGTTAATAATATGGTGCTATCGTTCATCTTCTTTTATTTTACAAGTGGAGAAAAGATTTAGCAATTTGGAGTTAAAAATAAAAAATGTAGTGTTTGTACCAACCCCTTGTTTAAGATTTTTATTCTCACCTGAGGATGACTTTTTTTATGATTAAAACATGCTAAAAATTTTAATCAGTTATCTAGTTACCTTGATGAAACCGAATATGCTGCCACAGGTGCGAAGTTTGGGAGTAGCTCCGACCGCAAGTATCACAGACGTAAGGTTTGAGACTTTTGTGCGCTCTGCTATGTACCAAAAGTGCTCTTGCACTGTGCAAAACCTTTAAAATTACAAAATAAAAATTTGTTTTTTTTTTGGAAATCTCCTGAACCTGTCCACACTCATCACAATTGAAGCTAGCTGCATGTTCCATTTCCCTGTGTGCTTCTAACTCTGCTATGCTATTCCAAACCTCAGTACAGCGTTCACACTGATACCTAAATCCTTCATTTAACACAGCACACGGTGCTCTAGTTCTGGATTGCATTTCTGGATATTTCCTTTTCCGCCCCCTTTTCTTTTGTTCAGAAACGTTGTTATCTAAATCGGATTGACTCAAAGGCTCAGACTTAATTTCAGTTAACTTTCCTGGGCTTGATGGTTGAATATTCTCTTCGTTGTCTGCACTTTCAATTGTACGTTTGATTGGTACTTCGAGTGCAACCAGGACATCTTCAATAAGTTTATTCATGGTGTCTTCATTTTTCACATCTTTGATTTGGTTTGATTTTGGGGTGACACTTTCATGGATTTTTGGAGTATAGTGCTTCTTTTTGATTTTATGGGTATACAGAATTTCGTGCGATTTAAAAGTCCGGTCGCAGAATTCACAGTAGGTGAGTTTTGGTAAGTAAAAGAGATTTTCTTTGTCTACACATTTAAGCCAGTGCTCCGAAGCTACAATGTATGATTCGAAAACTTCTTTACAGATAACGCATTCATAGTTTTTATCAGTTTTATGGGTTTTTTGGTGTTTAAGTAAAATTTCTTTATCGGCGTAGGTCCGGTTACAAAACTCACACTGAAGTAGGATTTCAGTGGAGATTTTTTCAATGGTTCTCATATCGATATTCTCAGTTTCAGTCAGAGGTTCTATCTTGGTGATGGAACTATCAGTCAATTTAGTGCAGACATCGACGTGGTATGCTGCAGTAGAACTTGAAGAGAAGACTTCGTTACATTTTTTACATTTCCAGACTGTCACATCGCTGCGGTAAAACTTGGAGATCTCTCCGGTCTTCTTGCAGTGGTTTTCTTTGTGGATCCTTAGTCGGTTTTCGCTGACGAATTGTTTTTTGCAATGTTCGCAGGTGTTGATCTTGGAATTTTCATGGCTGGCTTGGTGTCGCTCCAGATTGTTCTTGCTGACAAACTGCTTGCCACACGTCGGGCAGTCGTACTTGATACGTTTGATATTTTCTAGATCTAAGAAGTCGGCGTCGGGTTTCAAGACGACTTTCTCGGCGTTAAATTCGCATTGGTGTCTTTGATATTGGTATCTTGTGGGGTAGTTAGTTTCACAATTTTGGCATCGGAAGAAAACAGGAACATTTAGTTTTAATATGTGGTGAAAAATTGTTTGCGAATCCAAAGTTTTGTGTAAGGTCACTACTGTGTCATAATTTTCATTATAAATTTGGTGGTATCTAAAATTTACCTTCTCACTTATCACAAAACTTACGTTTTTATACAAAACAAAGGGGCTCTTGGTTAACACGTGAGGCACGGAAAAATCAGATCTCACTGCGGAAATTTTCCCAGAGTTGCTTATGGAGTACTTATTTACTGCCAAAATTGATGGTTGATTGAAGGTGTACATGATTTTCATTTCTTAATTGAGTGTTTTTTCTTATTTAAACAACACAGCTTCGAGCACTTTTTCACAAAATGGATATTTTGTTGATTTTCTAAACAAATGAATGCGCCACAGATACGAACAACTCAAAACCACTCAAAACCACAACTTTATACGAAAAAAATTACTGATTCAAAATCCGGAATAATATAAAACTTGATTATTTAAGTTGAATATTGATTCCTAAATTTAAATTAAGTATTTTTCAACTAAAAGGCTTGTGACTGTACACAAAAAAAAATAGGGTAACTTGACAGGAAGCGGAAGTGGTTCTATCCAAAATAACACTTTTTTTCATTAAAAACATATATTTAGCTCCAAATTATTTAATTAATTAAACCAACAGCCAGTTATTTTAACAATTTATACTTTACTTTAAAGCAATCGTAAACTTATAATCTGCATGTGTTGCACAGCAAAACGATGATGGTTAGAAATCAGCGGGCCATTTATTCTTGGAATCAGGGCTCCAATACAAATAGGGTTAGTCATGGTTGTTAAGGAATACACAAAGGGGTACCTAAAGGGTTTCACAATCCACTAGGAGAAACCCTCAGAGGACTCCGTCTTTCCAAAAGAAATACTTCGAATTACTAGTACTACTAGGACTAGACTTGTAAAGGCAGGTTTTTTCAATAATAGAAATCTGTTTATTTCATTTATAACAAAACTTATTTTAAATAAAATTCAAGTGTCACAGTTTAAATAAATATATTTCTTGTTAAAATATTACAAGACAATTTTACAAAAAGAAAATGTAAACAGGTAATAAAAACAGCTTCAAAATTTTTACAATATAAGCCTCTTGCTAAAAAATTCAACCAGACGGCATTAGCTAATCGATACGCTAGAATCATCAAACACAAAAATTGAAGATACCAACATGGAAAAAATTAAACTTCCTCCCAATTAATAAAACAAAAACGAGTGCAGTACCCGATCACGTCTTCTGTTTCCAATCATTCTAGAAAGCATAGGAGAGACTACCCAGAAAGCCTAAGCAGTAAATATAAAAGCACTCAAAGTCTAAGCACCCAAGTTTTAAAACACTCAAGATATAAAGTCTCCAAATATAAGCTCTCAAGATGTAAGCACTCCAGATTTAAAGTTTCAAGTTCTAAACACTCTCACGACTAACCCTCAAAATAGAAGCAAGAACAGTATTGAAGACCTAAACACCCAAAATTCTTCGTGCTGTTAACTTCATAGACGGCTTTATCGAGAGCTTCTTCATAGGTTTGGTTTTATTTGCTTTGAACATAGTCTAAATCACATCGAATATCCGTCAAGGTCTTATCGACTCATAGCGACTGAGGTGTTGATCTTCAGACAACACTATTATCCACAGAGGTAGAGACCAACTTCTGTTACATATTTAATGACTGATGAGTTGAAGGCCCGATTTACCCGGGTGGTTCGCCTTTTTTCCGTTATTTTCAGGAATGGGCTAATGGTGGTTCAGATTTATCTAGTTAGCCGGATGATCACGCTGAAAGTTGCTGTTGCTAATTTTGTTTGAGAGGTTATTCGATGATTTACCTACCATTGGTAATTTTTTTCAAGCGGCTCATTGTATCACAAGAAAATTTTATGAAATGAAAAAAATTACTTCCAAATTTTTTGTTTACAAACAAAATGACAAACAAACTAATAAGTAACCATAGCTAGCAGATTATGTTGTTATAGCTTACTCTGATGATTGAAAATTTTTAAAAACAAATTATTTTACCCTATTTACAGAGTCATCGCAAATAATTTTAGCTCAATGAACTAGGATAAGTTGGAACAGTTGGGCGCAAAAATAAGCAAAGTATATAGTACTCACTACTGGATTCACAGCTACACAGTGATAACATTCACACAAACAATGTAAAGCTCAATAAAATAAAGCTCCGTGAAAATTCGCATTAATTAAGAAAATAATCAGTAATCAATAATCATAAATAATCAGTAATAAAATTCAAAAGAGAATAATTATAATTATTGACAGACACGCACATAATTCGCGACAAAAAAAAATCTTACAAAAGTACTTAAAACAATCATTATCTGGATATTGGATGAGCTTCTCTTTAAAATGGTTCTAAACCTAAATCTAATATTATTAATAAGTGAAAGTGAGGCCTCAAAACTTTGCTCATAATCAATGCAAAATATCTCAAACTATAACCCTAACTTCCAAGGTTTAAAACTGTTGTTTACATTGCTTGTGTAGGCTGTAAACTACAATTTTTATTAAATTTTTAGTTGCCTTAGAAAACTTTTACTAAAATTAGAATAAAACTTTGAAGTGCTTTAATCAAACTTTGTTGGAACTATTGAGATAAAAATAGATTTGCCATTCATCATGTGGTAAACATTTTAGCTATACAAAGTCGTTTTATAAATTTCGTTTTCATTACAAAGATCGTCTTACATGTTTACTCTTCAAACACTATCCTAGCATAAATAATTCTTTGAAAGGCGAAATTCTCGTTTGATGTAAATTAGCTCAAGTATCATGTTATGTATGCGTCTTTCCCTTGTTTATACAAATTTGAAATTACATGAATACGCATTTAAATATTTCACTGTACTGGGAAAAATATAAAAAGAAGCGTCTGTTGGGTAATTTTAAATTAAATTTATTAGACTGCAGAGAAGCGGTTTTTTCCATATTTGAATGCTTCTTATTGCACGAATGTTCTCATGGGAGCGTTGAGAAATGAACAAGCAGTAGGATAAATTAAAAATCCTTACAAAAGATATATTTAATTACCACTATATATGATTTTGTTTGAGAATAAAAGAGAACTGACAAATAAAATAAGAAATATGATGACACTTGGAAGAATTTTTAGGTTTGTTTTGTTCAAAATTTACATACATATATGTTTTTCTAACTGAAATCGCTTCGCATAAACTATTTTTCAAGGAAAAAACAAAATAGAAGAAAACGTTTTATTAGATAACATTTCAATGCGGATCTAGGACTGCTTATTTGGATAACAGTTGACATTGTTGAAATATATTATGGAAGTCGTAAAATTACTTATTTTATTTGAATGCTTGGGCAAATAAGAATTCTAAATAGATAGCGTAATATGTTTAACTCAAACAGCGTATATTTTTTTAATTAAATTTTATTTAACATACTAACATATATTAAATAATAATAATATACAAAGAGATGTATGAATTCGTTGCTTTTACATGAGAAATGAAGGCCAAAGCACTTGTGAATATCCTGGATAACCTCTTACGACAAAAAACAGGTGCGAGAGATGCTCAGAAATGTTTAACACAAATCATTAGTCCGGTAATTCAACGGGGAAATGACTCCAATGTGATTAGGACAGCTAATAAAGAAACTGGCCTTGAAAGCTTATAATTTATGTTAAAGTTTATAATACTATATAAACTGATCAACAATTGAAGCAATCCACCACAAAAATTGTTAATTATACAGGATTTATTCTTGTTTTTTGTTGTTCTTTTGTACTCTTTTGCCTATATGAAAAATTTTATGGTCTATCTAGTGGTAGTTTTTAGGTGTTAATTTTAAAAACGGGCTTTTTCACAGTTTTATCTGACAAAACAAGCAAAATGAGAATTTAACTGAGTGTCTTTTTCAGTAATATTAACACTGACACGTTAAGAGTATCATTGAGGGTGACTTATCTTTAATTTCTAATGCTTCAACAGCGTTTATCTGACCGAGAATTGCAGCATGTGGATCACATGGTGCAGGAAGGGTTATCTCATCGCAAGGTGGCGCGAATTTTTAATGTGGCACATGGGGTAATCAATAGAGCCATTAATCGCTTTCAAGAATGTAGAACTCCTCGTTTTAGATATGGTGGAGGTCGTGCACGCAGTCTAACTCCAAGACAAACTCGTTTTTTACAAACTGCTCCTCGCCGAAACCCTACTTACAACGCTACTGAGTCAAATAACGCGCTCGACGAGTTACAGGAGTAGTCATTTTTAGTCAAACAGTTCGACGAAGGCTACACGAATATAGTTTAAGGGCTAGAAGACGTGTGCCATGCCCACTGTTAACCCGGCAACATCGAGTACAACGGCGACATTGAGAGGAACCATATTTCAACTGGACCCTGGACGAATGGTCCCGTTGTATGCTTGCAGATGAGTCCCGATTTACTTTTTATCGTTTGGATGGGCGTATTAGAGTGTGGCGACGCCCAAACTAGACGTACCGTGAAGAAATGCGAGAGCACAGGGTACCTTTCGGAGAAGATGGTGATTATTTTTAACGGCCGCACAGAGTTTGTGGCACTAAGGGGGTTATGCATAAATGCACAACATTATAGGGATATGTGTATTCTACCGATTGTAGTCCCTTTTGCCAATAATTTTGGAAATGAGTTTATGTTTGTGGATGATAATGCATGACGCACCGTGCTCGGATTGTGAACAATGTTCTTAATGCACATGGTATTGAACGAATGGTGTCTGGCGCCCTTTCCTGATTGCAACCCCATCGAACGTCTATGGTCGTACATGTACGTTAGCTCAATGTTAGCTCAGTAGATCCCAAAACTTATGACTTGATTAGAAATTCTAAAGGATTTTAGAATGTATGTATGTACATACTTTGATGCAGAAGTTTTGTCATAGTGGCGGACACGGGTCTTGCGCTGGGCGAGTTGAAGAGCACAAGCCGACAACAGGGTCAGTTGTCCCTAGATACCAGGATAGTTTAGTCGCCTTTTTTCGTTCTCACGTCAGAGCAACTAATGTAACAATAAACAACTAAATTTATAAAAAATGATTATCTGAAGTATTAATAAAGTAAAATAATAAATAATTATTTTCCAAATTAACTTTAATAACTTAACAATATCAAGACACTTGTATAAAATTTTGACTGTTAGAAATGTTAAAAAAAAATTTAATGTGAATTTAATTCAAAATATGTTTTTGTTTTATGCCAAATAAACGTTATTCTATTGTGAAATTTATTTATAAATCGTAAAAATTTAAAAAACTGAATTAGTAATAGGAAACATAAAAACTTTTAATTAAGGCAATGTAGCAAATACAGTAAAAATATTTACATAATTATATTTTTGGTTTTTATTTCTAATGTTTTAAAGATAAACTTATGTTACTTTAGTCTTTTATTTAGAAAAATTATTAAATGCAATTTTCTTTTTTGACTTTTTGTTATTTACTCTACCTTTTTTTAATATTTTTATGAATTCTTTAATTATGCGACAGTTTTTTCATTTTACGAATTTTGCAGTCCGCTCATGCTGAGAAAGTCGAAAGTGACTTTTCGGTTGAAAAAAAAATGATTTTGATTTTGAAGTGCAGATTATTATTAATATGCATATAAGGTAGATACAGATGGTCACATGACCAGATACTAATCAAAAATCTGTAATTTTATTATTATATTTTTTCACTTTTTTATTTTATTTTTTTGTAGTTTGTTAATCTTTTATATATTTTTTTTAGTTTTTAATTTTTTTTTTTGTTTTCTATTATTATTTCAATTTTTTAAATTTTTACAACTTATAAATAAATTTTATAAAAAAATTACGTTTTATTTTATTTTTATAAAAATATGTGTTATCTTTTATACATACTTTTATTCCATATAAAACAAAAAACTCCTGACGATACAATTCAAAAAAATTATTCTGTTTTTATTTTGAATTCAATTATATACACCTACTTATTCTCTAAATGCAGGGAGCAATGAATTCTAATTATTAAAACTACTACCCCCTATAAGTTCATATTGTTATTGGGTTCATGTCAGGTAGGACTGATTTAAATCTCCTTTACTTGGAGCGTTTGTGTCATTCAATACCAGATATAGTTTTACAGTTGGATTAAAGCGATAACTTGTCAACCGTTAAATGGATTATCTAAATAATGATAAAATATAAAAAAATTTAATATACCAATTTTAATCAAAAACTCATTTATTTTATGAAGAAAAATTTAAAGAATCTTTATTCATATTATTATATCGCAATAAAAAAGGAAAAAGGGAAGCTTACATAAGACGAATTAGGTAATTAGTGTAATTAACTTAAATTTTTTGACAATTTCTTGATTTCATTAGGCAAAATAAACAATTACGTTTATTTTATTTAATTATATTTATTTTATTAATATTTAATTCACCTTATTTATACCGGCTTTAATTATTTTTTATAAAATTTTTAGAATTAATGTTAATTATATTTTTGTTTGTATATTTGTATATACTATTAAAATTGCATTTTACCTACTCAAAATGTGATGATAAAATGATGTTTTATCGTCTAACTAATTAAAAAAAACAATAGTTTGATTTCTATGCTAACATCCATTGTTGTATTAGTTTCTAAAGGTTTATGAGATTCTATTTGATTATTGTGTTTTTTTGACATTTATAAATAACCATTATTTTACTATAAAAAATAATTGTGAGAATTGAATAACATTTTATGTTATACACGACACTACAATTTTTCATTATATTTTCGAGTGTTTTAGCACTTTTTATAAAATTCAATTTTATCATCTTATATAATAAATAACTATTTATAAATTTAGTTGTTTTATGTTACATTAGTTGCTCTGACATGGGAACGTTCAACGAAAAAAGGCGACTAAACTAGCAGGGTATCTAGCGACAACTGACCCTGTTGTCGGCTTGTGCTCTTCAACTCGCCCAGCGCAAGACCCGTGTTCGCCACTATGACAAAACTTCTGCATCAAAGTGTACACAGATTATCGGAACAAAATGTCCAACCAGAAACTTTTGAGGAGTTTCAGAACATGTTGGAACAGGAATGGGAAGCAGTGCCTTAAGAAGTCATCAAAAATTTAATAGAAAGTATGCCTAGGAGATGTATGGCTGTCTATAGGCCTAGAGGTGGCCCTACTAAATATTAATTTATACAATATGTTTAATAAATAAATATGTGAATACAATATGTGTTTACAAAATATTGCTGGGGGTATTTATTGCGAAATAAAAAGTTGAATAAATAACCAAATATACTGATTTACGATGTTGAGTTGCATGTGTACCTTTCTTTTTTTACTCGGCTTGTATTTTAATAACGGTTTTTTAAAGAAATGTAATGGATGAAAATGAGAACATTACTTATTATAGAGTGAATCACTTCAATTGTTGAGTAGTTTATTTTAATAAAGCTAATACAAAGCTGTCGCTTTTAGGATAACATAAACATTTATAATTCAATATTTTTTTAAATATTTATGGTGTCACTATGGACGTAAGTAGTGTCCTAATAAATAAAGCATAAACAGCACTTTTTGTTAATTAAGTTTTAATATTTTGTTTGTACCTAATTATTTTTTTGTTTAAAATAATGAAAAATTCAATATTCATTTATACGTCAAAGCTTCCCTGGAGCTTTATCAATTTCCAAACTTTTTATTAATCCTCTGAACTGTATTCGAAAATAACAAAATCAAATATAAAATGAAAATTTCTCTAGAGATAAACTTTTAGAATTTTACCATCCGTGTCTATTACGATGATCAATTACCTGTTTGTATACTAATTATTCACGACGTCTTAATGATTCATCGGTCTGAAAGCTCTTGAGATTGTAGTCATTCAACTATTAATCTCCGATAAAACATCCGCGACAGTGCGGAACTCGGAAATCGTCAGTCGTATCGACCGACACTATAACACCTAAACCCTTATAATAGAACTATTAAGAAATTTTCACATTATCAACTTATTCCTCTTACTTATTCCTCAGTAATTTATTTTTCATTTATTTATATATTTAACAAGAAAAGAAATCTAAAAACTCAAAATTATGTTATTTTAAATAAATAGAATTACAACAAACAATATAGCAAAAGAAGAAAACAAGAATAATTTTAAGGATATGGTATTAAACAACTTATTAAATCAGGGGTTTAGAAGAAAAAAAAAATTACTACTACTAAGCCCAGTACTACCCACATTCATAAAGAGATCTTAGGCTCGGATCTTTTCAACACAGCGGTCAGGCTTGGAACTGGATGTTTTCTCTATGTCTGTTTTTTACTTAGTTTTAGTTAATAATAATCAATTCGGAACTAATAAATATACGAGAATAATGTACAGATAAATAGAAAAATCCATTTATAAAATAAATATGTAGTTAACAAGCAATATGTATGTATGTAAATCACGTCTACATTGTTCAAGAGTTTTGACAGTGTCTTATTGTTTCTAGAGCAATGGTAAAAGATAGCCGCTGCTGTATAAAAGAAGCAAAAGATTTGTCAAATACAGTAATACAGTCAAGAAGAACAAAAGCTCTGCTTCTAAACACTGCAGTTTTTGAGATTCATATCTATACAGTCTAGTTTTCAAACTTGCTTAACAAGACGACAAGCTGGATTATGTCCTCCTATACTTCTCTATTTTGCTTTTTAAAATTTTCTCAGCGTTGCTCTGTACTTTCTCCTATTCTCATTGCTTTTCATCACGAAAAGTCCTTAAAGCCTCAAAATCCACCAGTTGTGTCAATATACCTACAGTCTACAGTTACATCTATGACACCTACAATCGGCTCCACAAAACTTGCTGTTGAAGCAATAATTTCTCTAGTAGAACCTATCTATTTTTTTTTTTCAACAACGGGCCCCGCCCCGCCCGTTGTCGTGAGACTCGTCCTTAAGGATAAATTAGTCTCTCCGTTTCGAAAGTGCTGTTAAGTATACTGTCAGTAGGACAAGTTTGATTTCATCTCTCTACAGATCTCTGATGCATCAACAAACACTCGTTTTAAACCTCTAGTGTCCACCGCCTTTTGCACCATTCTTTATCAGTCGTTTATACAGCAAGTTGCTACTACAACTAAACTATCCTAATAACTTTTTATGTGTCAACTGAGAGTCAACTGAGTTTCTTCCATGGCTAGTTAAATCCTTCAATTGGTTCACTGTTTTGGTTTTTGGAATCTCTTTAGCGCTGCTCTTTACTTTCTTTAATTGTTTTTCAGCACGATAAGTTCGTAAAGCCTCAAGATCCTCAAGTTGAGTCAATAGTAATACCTACAGTTAAATCTATGACACTTACAACTGAGTCTATACAAATAATGAGTCAATATGATTTCCAGTAGAGGCAGTGAGACCTTGAGTTAAATCTGTAGTTAAATCTGTTTGAATTCTGTAGGGTCCCAAAAACTCACCAGTTGAGTCAGCTCTCTATTTTGATTTTTAAAATCTTCTTATCGCTTATGTCCAATTCTCATCTCATTTAAGAACCCTAATTGATTCAAAAAACAAAGAGTTAAGTTATGAAACCTAATTTAACTCTAAAAAACCTGGCGTTCAGTCAATGTTAAGTGCAAATGTTCAACTACGCCTAGTTGCTAATACGATACTTCAGAAATGTCTCCAATAATAACCAATTATAATAACTGTATAATAAATTATATTAACCAATAATAACTGAGTATTGGGTCGCGTACATTTCCCACCACACCACATTGGGCACAGACCTCCACATAGCAACCATTCAAACGTATTACATCTGCTGAAGTCAGTTGACCTCCTTCGAACAAAAATTAAGAATTTTTGGCGTTAATATTAAAAATTAAACAAAATAAAAAACAAATACTTATTATATTTACAAATACAATGTTGATACCTATATAATCAAATATTTAAATAACACTTGTAGTGAACATAGAAAATAATATACTGATAATTCATTAGATAATGAGTGTGTTTCAAAATTTTATAAACAATTACTTAAAAGTTAAAACTATCTAGTATTTAAGCGTTGTAATATTTATTAATTATTTTGAAAAAGGTTATTTAACTCTTTCTAATCTTTAAACGTTTCTAGGGCTTAAGCTATTAGAGATAAAAATATGTATAAAATCACGTATTTTTTTTATAGAAAATTTTATGTTTTTCAACCCTTTTTTGTGACTTGAATACTGACCACTAAAACCTATATTTGGTAACAAAATAAAAGATACTGGTAGAAGTGTCTACAAGTTATTTTTCTTGTACTTTATTAGGTACATAATAAATTAATCATTTTAATTGTTTCAGTTGTGTTATGGGGCAAGTTCGCCAGCCCTCTCCGACCGCAATCGCTTTCCCACCCTGTTTCGCACCCACCCATCAGCAACGGTTCACAATCCGACTAGAATCAAGCTAATGAAAAAATTCGGATGGTCGAGGGTAGCTATATTACAACAAGCCGAAGAAGTATTTATTTCAACGGTGGAAGATTTAGAAACGAGATGTATGGAAGCTAATATCGAGATCGTGACAAGACAGTCGTTTTTGAGTGATCCAACCGATGCTGTAAAGAATCTCAAGAGGCAGGATGCGAGGGTTATTGTGGGCTTGTTCTATGTCGTCGCTGCAAGAAGGGTGCTTTGTGAATTGTATAAGCAGAAGTTGTATGGGAAGTCGTATACATGGTTTTTTATTGGTAAGTTTTTAAATGAATTTTTTTGAATAGGTGTAGACATTAATGCATGATTTACACCAAAAAATTGTTTATTAAAGTGATTATTAATGGTGATTTTACATTACCGGATTATTTCTTTAAAATCGTTTATTGATGTGGATATTAATCTATGATTTTACATTAATAAGATTTTTTCTAAAATTCTAAAAGAAGATTCTTATCATAAGATAAAACTGTTGACAATCAACAAAAAAAACATTGTAATGAACTCGTATGTTAATATGTACCTATATGAGGAGAGTCCCATATTTTTAGAAAGAGAGCCGGAACTGACTCAGGCGTTTCCGCACACTTCTGTTTTAATTTATTTGGAATATTCTGTGTAAATCCACGCTTCAAAATTGTTACAAAATGTTTAATATTGAAATATTGAAATTCCAATATTCCAATTGTAATAAAACACTAGTCACCATAATAAACACAATGCACGAAATCCTACCCTTCTCAATGTAGCTCTAAGAGCTGAATTAACTTTTCCGAACTTTATCTCAAGTAATATTGTTTTTGAAGTAGCTTTCCTAAAAGGAAAGCACGAATAAGTCTCTCTTTAATCCAATAAATAGAATGCAATTTGCAGATAAGTAGGTATCGTTTCTTTAATCTCATTTCAAATTACTACTTACATTCTGTCATTATATTTATTACATCAAGTTTTTCCTTTTTTTATTTCTTTGAGTAACATAACCGAAATTGATTCTAAATAAAATGTCTTAAAATTGAGTGACAAGTTTGTTCGGAATTTTAGTAATTTAAAAAATGCATTCAAGCTAAATATCTCGTCGATAAAAGGGACAACAAGCTAATATTTACGACGAAAATTTGTTTTAAACTCTGTTTCCAGTATTTAATTAAAAAATCAGGCCAAATACTTAGTGTCGTTTATGTGAAGAAGGCCGTCTATGTCGATTGTGACAAAAGCCTTGTTTATAATCTTTTAAATTAAAAATTAGCTCATCGTAAGGTGCGACATGTAAATTTAAATATCATACAATCCGGCTGAAAACCGTTATTTGCTATTAATTACAATTTTGACAAACTTTACGTTACCCGCAAAACGGTTTTTAAACGTCATACATTTATTTTACAACTTATAAAATATTGTTACGAACTATTCCAAAGAAATACCGAACATTTTTACAATTATGAATCACACTATAGCGCGCAATTCCTAAAAATACTTGTCACGGCCATTGACGACATACGTGGAAGTTGAGTCATCGTTCTACCAGAATGAAGAATGTTCATCTAAAATTCTGGAAAATTTCTGTAAGCGACGTATCGTTATATAAGCGGGGAGAGTTAGTCAGTTAGTGAGAACCAAAACAGTAAACTCGGTAACTCTCGGAAGCGATTGAGAGAGAGCCGTTTTTCAAATCGATGGCTATTGTGGTGTGAATAGTAGTAGAGTTATTTATTTATTAAATTATTGTTGTGAGTATTTGTGTACATATATAATAATGTTATAACGAGGCATTCAGTATATAGACGCCAGCCCACTTGACAAACCGACTGGTACAGCTTTTCAAAATTTTCTTGGCATGTGAGATCCTTTGTAGAACGAAGGATAACAAAAGAAACACTACGTGCTTACTCTGTCCATCCTGTAACATCCCACTTCGCCTGATATAAATTTCCCCACTATTTAGACACCTTATCAACCCCTATCTATTGCGCTCATAATCTTGACACACCAAGAAACTTTCGACAAGCTATGTTAATAGATGTAATTCAGGGAACTTATTTGTTGTAACTGATCTACAAAGTCTTTCGCAACGTGCTCAAACTCAGTAGCGTCGATGCTGCAAATGTGGTCAAAATTATATTTATCGCTCATTCGATAGTATCTGTTATTATCAAAAATAAGCAAATACTGTTTCAGAAAATGACCATGTAACTGTCCATGCAGTAACAGTAACAATAACTGCTGTTCGCAGCGCTATATTTAAAAAACTTAAAGTACCTAACGTCTAAGAACTTATGCAAAATTAAGTCATTGCAAAGAGGTCGCTGGCGCCGAACTCTAGTCATACCTCTTATATCGATATTTTTTAATTTTTCATACGTCATAATTATACCATACAATTTCTAAAGGAATCCATGACTTATTTCAACTCCAGCTACATTTTTGAACTGTATTTTCAATGTATTTCAAATTTGTTAGTTAAAAATTTGTTTAAATTTTCAAAATTAGTACTGTTAAAATTATTAATACTGTTAAGTATCTATGATTTGAAATTTCTAAGAAACTGTCGCTTAAAATTCTAATTTTACTTAAAGTGTGATCCTCAATTTTTATGAAATAAAAACTATCGCTTTCAGTTCCAATTTTTTTATTTAATTACAAGGTTACTTATTATTCTTAAGTAAGAACTGAAAGCCGCAGACGACAGGTTTATTAAAATTGAAAACCTATACGTCAGTTTCTAAAAAAATTAGAATCATAAACAATATTTTATAAAAATTGAGAGCTGTAGGCCACTGTTCAATAAATATTAGAGGCAGAAGGCAACAGATTTATTTTTTTTTTAAACTGGAGACGCCAGTTTTTTTAAAGTTTAAAACATTAAAACCATGCTATTAAAACTAGAATTAATTATTGACAAATAACAAATGCAATACGCTTTCTATACACGGTATTTAAAACTAATAGTCGCGTCGTGCGTTATTGAGGGAGAAATGTCAACCACCTGTGGAGAAATTGAACTTTTTGCCCTCAATGGACAGGATAAGTTTGACGTAAATTAGCAGAATGAGAGTAGAAAACTTTTCCAAATAAACCATTTTAATTAAAAAAATATAAAATTTAAGTAATAGCGTTGTTTACTATAGGACTATATTTGCGTAACAACATTGCCCCCACTAGTTTACGCCATCACTTAGGAAACCTATGACGCATGGGTTCACTGGTTCTAAAGTTCACCACTAAAACCATTATTGCTTTTTGTTAATTTTCAATAGGAAATAATTAATTAAAGTTGAATGGGTCACAGATTTTATAAAAAAAAAATTGAAAAGCTTAGGCAACAGTTACAAAAATTAGGAATCGCAGACTGAATCTTTCTTTAATAAGCATTTTGTAAATTTTATTAAGATTTTTTTTCTAGACATATATTGCAAAGATAATGACCGATTAGGGTGCATTACAATCGCATGAAATATGGTCGATGAAAAAAAGTATAGCCTAATGATGGTAGTAAATATTTGAAACATTATCTTCGCCTACATGTTGAAATTTTTTTAATATTTTCTTTCATCCCTTTCTTGGATTATATTTTTCAAAAAATCTACGTAAATTTTCAATTTTTTTTAGATTTTAACATCTTTTAGATTGCTTAAATTTTTAAGATTCAAAAAAATTTACAATTTATTTTATTTCTCAATTTTCTACTTGAGTACTTACGAACTTACTACAAGTATACAGATGAGTTTCATTTTAAATTAATTATTAGACCTCTTATCAGATAAACTTCTCTCTTCTTTTTTCTAAACATTACTAATTTTTACGGATATATGACGAAATTTGACACTTCAGAAACGCGTGTACAATTTTTCCAACAACAAACAACTCTTTATGATAAAAAAGTATATTATTTTTTAAATTAATTATATCCTTTTAATGCGGAATTATATTTAAAAACAATACTGATAACAAAATACAATTTCTATTACTACAAAATATTTTTAATAAATTATCAAATTATTAAATAATACTACGTAATACATTTTTGTAACTCTTGAAATATTTTTAATAAATACACTGTCCAACATAATTTGGAAATTACATTTTTTAAATATTTCAATAATAAACAAATAAATATAAACGTGATACATTAAAGAATAATTAAAAGTAAAGCAACTGATAACAAATTATTGGAAAATTTCCAAATCCCATTAAGACAAGAAGCCACGCTTATATTTTTTCTAAAGAGTTTATACAAATTATGGAATAATTCTGACGCAACTCCTTGACCGGGTCACTCAATAATGTGCTTCTTTTTATCGGTAATTTTCCACAAATTAAAAATATTTGCCACTTTCAGTAATAAATTGACCTTTTTTCTCAAATCAATTTAGTTGTAACTTAACGATCGTCAGTGTTTACCAAAAAAAATGCTAGTCATTTTAGTAATTTTGGCATTAATTATTGCCTACTATTTCCTAAAACTGAACTACCAGTATTGGGAAAAACGGGGAATTCCAGGACCCAAACCAAATTTTTTGGTAGGAAATATGGGCCGAAGTTTCATTTTAAAAGCCTCACCCGGAGAAATTTTTGCCGAAGCATATCAGTAAGAATATAAATCATTTAAACCCAAATCTATTTATAAAATTGTAGTAAATACAATGATTCAGAAATTGTGGGAATGTATCGAGCTACGACTCCTGTTCTAGTAGTTCGAGATCCCGATCTAGTCAAAGAAGTCACAATCAAGTCTTTTGATCATTTTAGTGAAAATGATTATGAAGTTGATAAGAGGCATGATCCGATTTTTGCACGAAATCCCTTTGTTCTAAAAGGAGAAGAATGGAGATTAGTTCGGGCTCAACTAACTCCTGGATTTACAAGTGGAAAAGTATTTTTCACAAAATAGTTAAGTCAATTTATAATCGACAAAAATTCTAGATGAAATGGTTGTACCCCTATTTGGAAAACATCAGCAGAAATCTAGTAAAATTCATTGAAGACACCAATACAAAAACCTGTTGTGACGTTAAAGAAATTTGTCGCAGATTCACTCTCAACAATGTCGCAACTTGTGCTTTTGGTCTTGAAGGAAAATGTCTAGAAGAAGAAAACAGTGAGTTTCGCCAACTCGCCAAAGATTTTTTTACACCTCCCAGTAGTTTTTTCCTGATGACTGTTTCTCCTACTTTATCCAAAACACTAGCTACAGGGTAAAACACCACCAATTTTGAAATTCCGCAAAACCAATTTTTTACAGTTTTATTAAGAAAAATATTTTGGGAAAATTCGTCGATATGGTCACACAAACTCTAAAATATCGGGAGGATAACAATATTGTACGAAACGATTACTTACATGTTGTCAGTCAATTAAAAAAAGACACAAGCAAATTTACTGATATTGACGTAACAGCACATGCAGCTGGATTTTTTGGTGAAGGTTATGAAACTAGTTCGATCTTGATGAGTTTTGTGCTTTTCGAAATTGCTTCCAATCCTTCAGTTCAGAAGAAATTGAGAGATGAGATAAATGCAGTGTTTGAAGAGAATGGAAGAAAATTACCGTATGAAGCCCTTCAGGGAATGTCGTACCTCGATGGAGTTGTTAACGGTGTTTTACAAAATTTAAAATTTCGTTTTGTAATTCCTAATTTTAGAAACATTACGTGTCCATCCACCAATGTTCTCGCTTCAAAAAATCTGCACTAAGACTTTTACCTACACTCCAAAAAATAGTAAAAAACCTGTTGTAATTGAAACCGGAACTCCGATTATTTTACCAGTTTATGGCCTTCATCACGACCCGAAATACTACGAAGATCCGGAAACTTTTAAACCGGAGAGGTTTATTGGAGGGAATAAAGAGAAACTGACGAAATATACGTTTTTGCCGTTTGGGGAAGGACCAAGGATTTGTTTAGGTACTTCAAAAACAATTTTTCAAAGACAAATACCAATTTTTTAATTTAAGGAAAGAGATTTGGAGTTTTACAAATCAAAGTCGGAATTGCTTACATTATTCAGAATTTTGAAATATCAGTTAATGAAAAAACAATAGTTCCGGTTAAATATGACCCGATTAATATTATGACAGCTCCAGTTGGTGGATTATGGCTTGACTTTAAGAGGATAACTGCTTAAAAAATTTTTGTACTTAAAATATGTCTAAAATTATCTCTAGAGATAGTGTTATCATTTTTATAATTTTGTGGAATACCTTTTGTATCAAACGATGTTCCTATTATAAAATAATTTGCTACACAAATATATTCTAGCGTTTCATTTTAAAATTATTAAATAATTATTTGTATAATAAATTTGTTAAAATTTTATGGCCTTCAGCTTTTTATGTCCTGACCTGACCTGACCTGACTAATCAGTTTTAATTGGAAGGAAGGCGGAAAGTGGCTTTTAAATTTAGAAAGACAACTACTGACTGATACAGTACAGTATCACCTAAAAATATTGTTAATCACTCAAAACTAATTATTCTTGGAAGAACAACAAAAAAATAATAAAATGCCTGTAAGAAAAAAGCAAGATTTAGCCACAGTTCTGGCTCCTGAAACAAAAGTCGTTGCTTAATTGTGTCATTATTTCGACAACGTGATAATGTTTAGTTTAGTTAAACACAAAATTACTTAGTTTATCGCCCCCTTGTCAAAAAGAAAATTAGTTATCACACCCCCACTCCAAAAACATTAGCATATAAATATTTATTTTCATTTATTAGATAAAAAAAAAATTATTTAAAAACTTTTACAAGATGCTTATTAGAAAAAACTGTCGTCTGTATTTATTATTTGTACTTATAATTATAAGTGTTGCCTGCCCCCTTTTATTATTTTTATATAATAAAGCCTTTGGGTCGTCTAATTTTGGTAAACTACGCCTACTCTATTCCTCTTGAGTATTAATGCAAAAGCAATACGCGTTCTAATGGTGAATTTTGAAAAACTAGTGAACTCATGTGGTAATAATCATATAACTAAGTTATTGTCTGAAGAATTTTTATATAAGCTTGAAACATAACCTACGGTTAATATACATGAAGAAATCGGCGTTAATAATAATTGCCAATTAGGGTGCCATTGTTGGGATTATCAGTAGCGTAGCTAAAGCCTGACAACAAGAGGCAATCAGCATCTAAATATTTCATTTTCGCTTTCAGTTAAAAAAATTATAAATAATATTGCATCTAGTTTCTAGAATTAATAAAGGTACTACTACTCCGGGCTTTTAAAATTTTTCTGTATTTCTTCAATTCAAAAAAAAGTGTGTGATTTGGTGTTATTAATTTAAAAATTAATTGGCACTTATTGGTGCATAAATTCAGAAAAAAATGTCGCTTTTATTAGCTCCAAAATTGTAAAATATCGACTCCGGATCACAAAATTATACAGTAAAAAATTTATAAACTTAGTAGTTTGGTTTCCAAAATTGTTTCGGCTTTCCACAATTAAAAAATATTTGATCTTTTTTGTGATAAATAAAAATTGATAAGAAATGTCGACTTCTGCTATTAAAATTAGAAAAAATGTTGCTTTCATCAACTACAATCTTGTTAAAGTATCTTTTCCGGCTTATAAAATTGGTAAGGGTAAGATGTTGCCTTTGGCTTAAAAAATTAGTAAATTGTTGCTCCATGGTTTTTAAATCACAAAAAATATTGCCTTTATCATTATTTATTTAAAAACTAATAATAACAAATAATGCCTTCGGTTTCTAAAATAGCAAAATTTATTCCAAGAATTTCAAATTGAAAAAATATTGACAAAATATTACCTCAGAAGTTGTTGAAATATTACCTCCAGCATTCAAACTTAGCTAAATGTTACCTCCGTATTCCCAATTTACAAAAAATGCCCATTTATATTAATAAATTAATATATATTGCAACGTAAGTGCGCATTCGAGTCTAATCCTTTTCCATGAATGAGTCTGTGAATAATTTCGGAAAATTTCACACCTCGATGCCCTTCCGGCACGATATCTTTCTAGTATTTTCGGATTGTTATTTTGAATTGCTCGTAATAATATGGATTTAAATGTTAAAATATTGCCTCTGATTTCTAAAATTAGTAAAACTACTTCTCATTATTTAAAAAATGGTAAAATATTGATTGTTTTCTCTTGACTGATTTAGTATTGGTACAAAAGTATTAGTACTTTAGTATATATATATAATAGTTAAATAATAACATTTAATTTGTATTTAAAAATTATTGAAAATCAATTTATTTTAAATAAGAAGTAAAAATTTACATTTTTAGATTAGAACAAAAATTGACAAAAATATAGCCTCCCGCTTACACAATTAGAAATAAATGGCTTTCATTAGCTCTCTAGTTGTCAAAATTTTGCTTTCGAGTTTCAAAATTAGTAAAATATGTCACGTCTAGTTTGAAAAATAAGTTAAATGTCGCTTTCGGTTTCGAAAAATTGAAAAAATGGAGGTTTTGTTTTATTGATTTAAAATTTGATAATTATCGTCGTTTCCAGTTTCAAAAATCAGTAAAATTGCATTTAATCATTTTGAAATTGATTCTAAAATAGAATAGCTGATCAATATTTTTGCCTCTTTCTAAATTGTTTAGTAAACATTTATGTTATTAAACTTTAATTCTTAGACTAGACATACCTAACTTTAAATGATGTAATAGATCTTACTTAAATTATCAATTTAAGTAAGGTACAATTTCGTATTTTTTCTCTTAATTTTTGCAATTAGAGATACGTTTGTGGGATCTAAATATTTCAGTAGGAAATTTGTATCAAGTGATGTTACTGGAACCTTTAGTGTAACTCAAAGTGCTGTCAACCGACTATGAAATCGATACCTGGGGCAAATTCAATAGGTCAAATGCTTTGAATGTGGTTAAGACATGTCTGTGGGGTTCAAAGGGTTTAAATTGATTGTAATTAATAAAAAGAATTACTTAAAGTGTATGTGATTTTTTTCTCTTCAATTTTTGTTATTTATTGTCTTTTGTGGTATTTACACTAAAACTCATAATAAGAACACGTCTAGAATTTATTACGTCGGGTCTTACAGTCTTACCACTGTAAGTCGTGACTTGAAGAAAGGAAACCAATTATATTAAGACAAATCCTCTAAAATGTCATAAGACTTAATAAACAGGCAGAGCCAAGGTGGGAATAAGAGATAGAAAAAAAAGCGGACTGAGACAATTTCAAATAGGATTTATTTCCTTACATTTATAAGACTTTATTACAAAAATGGAAAAATAATAAAATAAAATAGGAGAGAGAGGTCACGTGACATGTGGCAAAACTTATTGCTTATAAAAATAAAAAATGTATTCATATATTTAGTCTGTTACTGATAAAAGCTGTCTGTAATCTGTCTCAATCAAGCACTGTTTGTCAAATTCAAAGATAGATATATACTACCTGTACCGATCTCGTCTTCTCGAGGTGGTTCTAGACAGGAACGCGCTTATATAAATAAATTAATTTTATTTCCGTAAATTTGATCTTTTTACTGGAAAAAAATATCACAACACAACGCACAAGAATTGGTAAGAACGGATAAGGAACAAAAGTTTGAAACCTGTCTGCAGTTTCCTGGTGGTATGTCTGATTAATACCTGTTTGCTACATTTAAGTAAAATAAATAAAACAAAGATTTAAGAAATTTGAAAACTTTATTTATTTTTTATTTTCGGCATGAAATAATACTTTTATAATCACAGTATATTTTTTATTTTACCTTTTTAAAATTCAGCCACAATCCTCCAACAGCCGTTGTACCAAAACTTGTTGGTACATATTTAATCGGTAATTGTGTTTTTTTATTTATTGTTAATTCATAATTTGATATAATTTGTGCAAGTCCGACTTTGACTTGCAACACTCCATATCTTTGCCCTAAAAAAAGTATTCAAATTTTTTATACATCATTTTTTAGAATAATTAGATATAAATTTATTAAGTAAATTATCCAAGAAAATTTATATATGGCCAAAATAAACATTTTTTGTTCTACTTTACCTAAACAACTTCTAGGACCTTCCCCAAATCCTAAATAAGTATATTTTAGAATTTTGTCTTTATTTTGTGGAAGAAATCTTTCAGGTTTGTAAAATTCAGGATCTTCGTAGTATTTTGAATCGTGATGAAGACCATAAACTGGTAATATAATGGGAGTACCTTCTTCAATAGTAAGAGGTTTATTTGTACATTTTGGAGTAAATGTAAACTTTTTTGTACATCTTTTTTGTTCGTGTAGAAGCGTCGGATGGAAACGTATAGTTTCTAAAAATTAAAAACGTTACAGTATTAAAAACTATAAATATTACACCCTGGAGGCGTTATATGAGTGCATCCGTATTAATACTGCAAACAAAACAACAAAATAACTTATGTGTAACACACTTACTCTGTGCAAACACGATTTGCAATGGCACGAGCCAAAACAAAACTTAAATAATACTGAAAATATTAAATATTGCCAGTTTGACAAGATGAGTTTTTAGTCTTTGTTACCGTCAAATAATTGACCAACGGTAAAAAAGGACGCAAAACGATTGTTGGGGTTAATTAATTAAACCAAAAAACTTAGAAGATTTAAAAAGCATCTTACCATTAATAACAGCATCTAAATACTGCAATTCTTGCAAAACGTCATAAGGCAATTTGTTTTTATTACGTCCCAAAGCTTTTTTAATTTCCTCTCTCAATTTTTTTTGCGTTTCAGGATTTCGCGCTAATTCAAACAAAGCAAAACTCAAAATAATCGAACTAGTTTCAAAACCATCACCTAGAAATCCAGCTGCATGTGCGACCAAATCAATATCTTCAAATTTATAACCATCAGAAGATTTTCTTAATTCCATCAAGATATTAAGAAAGTCATTCCGAACAATATTATTTTTTTCTCGATAATTAACAGTTTGCATAATCATATCTGTAAGTCTTTCCTCGACTTGTTTCGGTATTAATTTTATTTTAAAAAATTTACTAAGTGGCGGAAATGCAGTCATAAGGAATAAAATAAGAATAGTTCCTTTGCTAGGTGTGAAAAATTCTTTAGTAAATTGACGAAATTCGCTGTTTTCTTCTACTAGACATTTTCCATCAATTCCAAAAGCAGTCGTTGCAACATTATCTAGAGTAAATCTGCCACATAATTCTTTGGCTTCGTATCCTTCTCCGTTACTCATTTCTGGGTGGTTGTCAATAAATTTTACAAGATTTTCACCAACTTCTTCTAAGAGAGGATAAATTAATTTCATCTAAAATTTCAAAATATTTGAAGTGCAACAAAACCATAAAACACTACTTTTCCACTTGAAAATCCAGGTGTCAGTTTTTGCCGAACAAGTTTCCATTCTTCTCCTCTTAAAGAAAAGGGGTTTCTACCCGGAATTGGATCGATATCTTTGTCAAAATCAAAATCGTTATCATGGAAATTGTTGAATGATCTTGTAGTCATTTCTTTAATTAGTTCAGGATCACGGATTAGTAAAACAGGAGTCGTAGCTCGATACAAGCCGACGATATCTTCATTTTTGTATTCTCTAGAAATACAAATCCCAAAAATACAATAAAATGAGAAAAAGTTGTACTTACTCGTAAATATTGTTGTATATTTGTCCTGGAGATTTTTGAAAAATACAACTTTTGAACATATTCCCGACCAGAAAATGGGGTTTTGGACCTGGAACTCCCCGTTTTGACCAGTATTGGTAATTGAGGCGCAACAAGTAATAAATTATTGTTACTACACCAACTAATAGAATTATTGGGATCATTTTTATTGTACCTCTCTGCAATAATTTTCAATAAGAAATTAAAACAAAATTTGAAATTGAGGTTATTTATTACTTTAGATACGACAAGTCATGATTACAACTACAATTTTATGGATTAATACGTTACCGATAGCTCTTTTATCAATTTTTGGTTTAAAAATACTTACCCAAGTACTCCTACAATTATTCAAGCAATAACAAACACTGGATATGTTCACGATTACATCACTGAGCAGTTTGTAAATGTAATCAACTTCTATATTAGTTGGATGCGATCCAAAACAGAAATGACGATATTCAAGGTCGTATTTTGTTAAAAGATAAAATCGAATTGATAATAAGTATAGTGTTTATTTACTTTTCTAGAAATAACAGAAAACGACATTAAAAGAAGCAAATTTTCAACTTGTAATACAGCACCGCACCACTGTTATCAAAATAGAAAATCTTATTTTACTGTACCAAAACCGCAACCGTAGAAGGATTTGCTAGAATCTTGATTATGATAGAAACAGCTACTTTTGCACAAATTTTGATAAAAAAAATTAATTACCATTCTAAATCCAATAAAACTCAGCTGTAGAGATTTTTTCGAGTGGCGCAAAAGGCGATTTTGCAAAGTAATAAAAGTCAATGTTCGTAAAAACACACCGGAACTTAAGACTGAAAACACAAATCAACACAAGGCTCAAGTGAAGTGGTTTTTTCGTTAGCAACATTCCCAGTAAATTTAACGCTGAAGATGTTAAGTTTAACTGTGATCGATAATTGGGAGCGGACTACAGCCTCAGTAAAAGGCAAAATTTGGGTTTCAAACATTCTCTCTAAATTTCAACGTCCCTAATAAAAATATTTTTTGTTTAAAAAAGCGTGAGGTAATACTTATTTATTAAGGGCACAATCAAGCGAAAATGTTTAAAACCTACGGAGGGCTTTTAATTTCCCGATGCCATTAGTAATGATTATGTCCGGGGTGCATACAAAACATTCTTTTATGATGAAAAGTTTGGGTATTTGAAACCAAGAAGATTCAAAATTCTCACAACTTTAAAAAAAACTGTGTTAAAATTGAAATAAATAGACACCAGTTTTTGAGGTAGATGGCAGTACATCCCGCCTCGATGCCGCCAGATCACGCCGACAGCAGTTTCTTACACTCTTTTGCTCTGATTGTGAGTTAGGACCTCTTTCCGACCGACATACTGAAAAAAACATCAAAACACAATGTACAAAAATTGATACCCACACATAAGAGACAAAAATCCCGAAACCTATGTGCAGTTTACTCGTGGTATGTTTGACTAAAGCGCCGTTTGCTACATCTAAATAAAATAAACATGTTACAACTTTTAAAATTTCATTTATTTTTACTTTTTTCTTAATCACAGACATTTAGTTAATTTATCTTTTTAAAATTCAGCCACAATCCTCCAACGGCCATTGTACCAAAACTTGTTGGTACATATTTAATCGGCAATTGTGTTTTTTTATTTACTGTTAATTAATAATTTGATATAATTTGTGCAAGTCCGACTTTTACCTGCCACACTCCATATCTCTGCCCTAAAAAAAAATTTAAAAAAGAAACACATTTTTTTTTTCTACTTTACCTAAACAACTTCTAGGACCTTCACCAAATGCTAAATAAGTATATTTGACAATTTTGTCTTTGTTTTGTGGAAGAAATCTTTCAGGTCTGTAAGACTCAGGATCTTCGTAGTATTTTGGATCGTGATGATGACCATAAACGGGTAATATAATGGGAGTACCTTCTTCAATAGTAAGAGGCTTATTTGTACATGTTGCTCATTTCTGGGTGACTTTCAATAAACTTTACAAGATTTCTACTAACTTCCTCCAAGAGAGGATAAATCAACTTCATCTGAAATTTCGAAAATTTTTAAATGCTACAAGATTGTAAAACACTACTTTTCCACTTGAAAATCCAGGTGTCAGTTTATGTCGAACAATTTTCCACTCTTCTCTACTCAAAAAGAAAGGGTTTCGGCCAGGAATCGGATCGATGTCTTTATTAAAATCAAAATCATTTTCATTGAAATTATTAAATGATTTTGTAGTCATTTCTTTGACTAGCTCAGGATCACGTATTAATAGAATAGGAGTCGTGGTACGATACAAGCCTACAATATCCTCATTTCTGTATTCACTGGAATTACAAGTTTCACAAATGTACCACAAATGTCAAAAGGTAGGTACTTACTTGTAAATTTTATTGTATATTTGACCTGGAGATTGTTGAAAAATACAATTTTTGTACATATTCCCTACCAGGAAGTGGGGTTTTGGACCTGGAACTCCTCGTTTTGCCCAGTATTGATAATTAAGTTGCAACAAATAGTAAACTATGGTTACTACACCAACTAAGAGAATTATTGGGATCATCTTCGTTCGTACCAATCTGCAATAATTTTTAAACAGAATTCGAGCGGAAATTGTGAATTGAGATTATTTATATTTTAGATATAACAAGTCATGATTACAGGTATATATTTTTGGATTAATAAATTGTCAATGGACTTCTTTTTATCAAGTTTTGCTTTAAAAATACTTACCTAAGTGTAATTATTCAAGGAATAACAAACACTGGATATGTTCACGGTCACATCACTGAGCGGTTTGTAAATGTAATCAACTTCTATATTAGTTGGATGCGATCCAAAACAGTTGTGACGATATTCAAGGCCGTATTTTGTTGACAGATGACGATAGCGGATAGATAAAAGTGTTTATTTATTTTGTAAAACTAACAGAAAATGGCTTTATTAAAAAAATCGGTAATATCAGGTGATTCAAAAGAATGGAGCTTCACATTGTATCCAATTTCATATATAAACAGTGGAAAGCGTGCTATTTTTTACTGATAATAATATAGCGAAATTGTGCAACATTCTCTCATTTTTCGGTTTAGTATTGTACTCGTAATATTCTTATGTGATAAAGGATATCAGATTATCAAATGATTAATCAATGTCATTTTGTTACTTTAAAAATACATTTTTGTCGTGTTCACATGGCTTTTAATCATGTACAATTTTGGAAATTAAGGTAACGCCAATAAAATACAAGAAACTAGAGTATAGTTTTTTCAAAATTTGCGTAAAATTTGTTATTATCAAATTCCAAACAAATCTTTATATTGCCAAATTGAATGTCCTTAATGTATGGTTTCAAAACAACAAAATATTATAATTGGAGCTTTAGGTTAGTTAGTTTTAATTGATTTTGGGTAAGATCTCATTAATTTGCCTAGCTATTTATCAGTCGTATTAATTTTGGTTACTTTTCTTATTTAAAAAAAGAAAAGCTCTAAGTAAAATATAATAAATTGCACAACTAAAATTGGCAATCAGTCTTTCACCTATAAACATTCATGTGCTCCGCATTCCGCAAAATCCATGTTCTACGAAAACAAAATAATAATACGTGACAATAAACCTTGAAAAACTATAAAACCTAGAAACTTAGGGTCAAAACACAAGTTTTTCAAATAGCATTATGACATTTAAAAATTGTATTCACTTGGTAAACTACTTTGCGTCGTGTCCAACTGCAGGGAAAAATTTAGTAAAATAAACTTTTTTATTTTTATTTATAAATAATGTAAAGGCTATAACTACATTGTTAAATCTAATATCTAAAAATAATTGCCTGTGTGATTTTTTTATTTGCTCTTTAATTAATTCTCTTAAAATTAAGCCAAATTCCTCCAACAGGACTTGTTAGAGGATTTGTTGTCTCATATTTGATCGGAACTTGTGTCTTTTTATTAAGCGCTATTTCATAATTATGTAAGATGTGAGCAAGACCAAGTTTCAGTTGTAACATTCCAAACCTTTGTCCTAAAAAATTACGTTTAAAAGACATTTTATTAATTTGTATATTTTTACCTAAACAACTTCTAGGTCCTTCCCCAAATGCCAAAAATGTGTATTTTACAAGTTTTTCTTTATTTTCAAAAAGAAATCTTTCAGGTTTAAAAATATCAGGATCCTCATAATACTTAGGGTCGCGCTGTAGACCATAAACTGGTAAAATAATAGGAGTATCTTTTTCAATTGTAATTAGTTTTTTAGCACTTTTTGACGTAAATGTAAATTGTTTTGTACACACTTTTTGTAAATGTAAAGTTGGCGGATGAAGTCGCAAAGTTTCTAAAACAATGTATATAACCTAGTAAGATAACAAAAAAATTTATTTACCATAAATAACAGCTTCCAAATATTGCAATTCTTGCAAAACGTCATAAGGCAACTTATTATCATTATTTTCAAAAGCTTTAGTAACTTCACTTCTTACTTTCTCTTGAATTTCTGAATTCGAAGCTAATTCAAATAAAACAAAACTCATTATAGTTGCACTTGTTTCATATCCATCACCAAGAAAGCCAGCAGCATGTGCAACAATATCAATATTTTCAAATTTATAATTAGAAGTTTTCCTTAAGTTCATCAAAATGTTAAGATAATCATTTCGCTCAACATTGTTATCTTCTCGATATTTTACAGTTTGCATTACTAGATCTGTTATTTTTTTCTCGACACCTTTGGTCACCATTCTTATTGATAAAGCTTTAGTAAGTGATGGAAAAACAGTCATAAGATAGAAACCAAGAATAGTTGCTGATCCTGGTGAAAAAAATTCAAAAACAAGTTGCTGAAACTGACTGTTTTTCTCTTCTAGACATTTTCCTTCGATACCAAAAGCACAAGATGCAACATTATTTAGCGTATATCTCGCACACACGTTTTTAGCATCGTATCCTTCTCCGCTTGACATTTCTGGTTGACGATCTATATATTTCACAAGATTTCTACAAACTTCTTCCAAAAGAGGATACATGAGTTTTTGCTAAAATTTTAAAAATTGTTTTTGTGTAAAAAAAATTGGAAAAAACTACTTTGCCGCTTGTAAATCCAGGTGTTAGTTGTTGACGAACAACTTTCCATTCTTCTCCTCTTAAAGCAAAAGGATGTCGGCCAATAATCGGATCGATATTTTTGAGTACCTCAAAATCGTTATCATGGAAATTACTAAATGATTTTGTAGTCATTTCTTTGATAAGTTCAGGATCACGGATTAGTAAAACCGGAGTCGTAGCTCGATACACACCCACAATATCTTCATTTTTGTATTTACTAGAATTAACTAGTTGAGTACATTTAATATTTTTGAAAAAATGTCTTACTTGTAGATCTCAGTAAAAACTTGTCCTGCAGATTCTTTAAAAATTAAAGTTTTTCCTGTATTACCTACTATGAAGTGAGGTTTTGGACCAGGAACTCCTCGTTTTGACCAGTATTGATAATTAAGATGTAGTAAATAGTAAAGGATTGTTAATACACCAACTGTTAAAATTATTGGAATCATGTTGATTGTAACTTAAACAAAGTTCAATTAGAAACGTTTGTCGAGGATTTAGAGTTTATATAAGTACAATTTGACGACTCATGATTACTTTTACAAATAATTTATTGTTTGGATCAACAAAATAAACTCTTTTTAATTTAAATATTCGTACTTATTTCAGTAAGCCTTAAAATTAACCCAAATAGTACGAATTCTTACCTGAGTATATCGAACAGCAAACTGAATAATCAATTTGCTCTTGAATATGATACAAAGCAGTGTTGATAGAACTCACTGCTGTATTTCAGTCAATTGATAACGACTTATTTGTTTATTTTTGGCGAACATTTTTTAAATAAATACATAGGTATTTTTTTATTTTAAAATCGAATAGTAATATTTATGAGAAGAAACTAACAGGTCATCATAACTTTTAAATTAAAAAAAAAGCTGAATAACGTTTTTACACAATGACTTGGCATCTTGTTAAAAGTAATACTCTTATTCGGTTAATTTTTAATGCAATTTGCAAAACTGTACAATAAGGACATGCATATTTAAATGCTAACTATAACTTTTTGAAGAAGAATTATTTTTTATTGCCTCAAATAAACAAATTTATAAATCTTTTTCTATAATTTATAATGAAACATAGAAATCTAAAGACATAAGTGACGTAAAAAGTCGCTGAGTGATGGTAAGCTTCAGTAGAGATAGAAGTGGGTATATTTTAATGAATAAAAAAATAAAAGGAAGTCACTTTTTCTCTAATTAAAGGCAGGTTCGTTGTCAAATCACACAAAATATATTGTTTTTTTGTTATAATTAATATTTTTAAAATGACACTTGTTTAAACAAATAGACTGTACCTTCATAGCACGAACAAGTTTACAGGCTTAAAATGTGTTTAACTTTAAAAAAATTAAAATAAACAATGTATTATAATTATATTAATTATTTAACAAAATGAAAAAATCCCTATTATAGTTTTTAGCATTTGCCACGGGTGTTGCTTTATCGCCATACAAATTCAACAAGACATGCTGTTTGTAGTGACTTTACACACTGGCTCACATTGAGTGTTTGAGAAATGGTTTTTTGAGACAGCCTTAAAACAATACGTCTTGGTAATAGCTATGTAAAATGTGGTAAAAGTTTTGTGAAATAGAATTCTTGTACTTTGGGTTACCGCTTATTAAAAAAGGAGGGGGCAAAATTAAATGATGTAAACGAATGTTTAGGCATTATCATTTTTGGTTTTTTTATTAAATAAAAGCTTTTTGAAATTATCTAAAAAATAATATTGTATTTTAAATGTAATTAAGTATTTCAAAGTTGAATGAAATTTAAAGAACTTTGCAACCGTGTCTATTATGTAAAGCATTACATTATTTAAAAAGTTGGTAAAAGTATTTCATAAATATTTAATATTAAGTTATCTTAAAATGCACTAACTGAACGATATAAAATACATGCATCTAATGTTTTTGTTTATTAAGTTTTTTTTAAAATTTAACAGTTATTGTTTTTCCAAATTTAATTTTTGTTACTCGATATTTAAAATTTTGATGCTAGTAGCCGCCTCTGTCAAAAGAGCGTGGAGGGAGGAATAAGAGGAGTAGGCATGCCCTATACCGGCAATGTTGGGTTCTTAGTCGCGATACAAACGCCTTTTATGGTCTTATTCTATTCTTAAGACCACCGTTTGCAAATTTATAGTGGGCGAAAAAGCTATCCCGGGTACTGTGAGTTAAAGAGAGTTAAAGTACTGCTATTGACAGTTATCCCAGACGTTTGCCTTCCTTCTAAACAACATTGACTTGTCTATACAAAAAGTTGCTTGCTCTGTTTTTAAATGCCCACCTCTATGTTTTTTTACAGTGACCATAAACTTTTTCCGGGTCGCATTATACAACGCCCCAAAAAAAGATTTTCATCTAGTCGCCTGTGAATTTTCCATGTAAAATAAAAAATGCCGCTTTAGCAAATAGGGGTAACAAGTAAACCTAGTAATGTCACTAAGGTTGTAACTAGAAAAATGAAAAACCCCATATATTCGGTCTCTCTACAAGCGGCAATTTTTAAAGAAAAAGTTTTCCTGCTTTGGATGTTCATTAAAGGTTAAAGTCCTCTTGCCAAACTTCAAATCTGAATTGACATTTGATTGATAGGTGAGAGAATAAATTAGTTTAAACTTAAAGAGTAGAGCGGCACAAAAAAATTAACATGTAAAATAATTTCAAAGGTAACTAGATGAAAATCTTTTTTTGGGACTTTGTATATACACTTCTGAATAAAAAGCTTTTTGACTACCTGAATTGTAAAACTTATGTGAAAATTATTCATACGTCAATCAATGTGTGACACAACAACGCGGTACCAAATTCGGTAAAATAACAAGATTATACTGGTTATTTAAAAAATTAAATCTTAAATTTTACTTGAAAATGGTAACATCGTTAGCGAAATGCGCATCCTGTAAAAAATGTAGAGCAATTGAGTGCATTTCGATTTACTTAAAAGATGTTAAGACACTTGTAGTTACTATAATTAAGTTTACGTAACATAATGCTTGTTATCTAAAAAAAATTCAAAAATTAAATTTAAATTGCTGAAGCACCACCTATTTCTATATTTAAACACTAAAATGTGCTCAGACGTTTTAACACTTAACAAATGAATGAATTTATCAAACATAGTGAAAACAATTGTTTTGTAATTCCAAAGTACTGTAGAGGGTTTTTTTTAATCAAAAGCTTGCTGTAAGTAGTATTTATTAAAAAAATGGTTTCATGTCAAATCGATATGATCTTACAAAAACAGATAATACATGATAAAAAAAAACTAAACACGTTTAAAATATGTGTTTCTTTACTTGATTTTCTTGAAATTAAGCCATATTCCTCCAGCAGGACTCGTTATAGGATTTGTTGTTTCATATTTGATTGGCACTTGTGTCTTCTCATTGACTGTCATTTCGTAATTATGTATGACATGTGCAAGACCAATTTTTAACTGTAATAATCCAAATCTTTGTCCTACAAAATAACATTTACATCTTTTTTTATTTGTATTTTAATTTACCTATGCAAGTTCTAGGACCTTCACCAAAACCCAAAAATGCAAATTTGACAATTTTATCTTTATTTTCCGGAAGAAATCTTGCCGGTTTAAAAGTATCAGGATCTTCGTAATATTTCGAATCACGATGTAGACCAAAAGCTGGCAAAATAACAGGAGTACCTTTTTCAATTGTAATTGGTTTGTTGGTATTTTTTGGCGTAAACGTAAATTCTTTTGTACATATTTTTTGTAAATGCATAAGTGCGGGATGAAGACGGATAGTTTCTAAAACCATAAATTTACGCGTGAATAAAAAACCGAGTAAAAAATATTAATTTACCATAAATAACAGCTTCCAAATATTGCAATTCTTGTAAAACTTCATAAGGCAGCTTGTTACCGTTATTTTCAAATGCTTTAGTAACTTCATCTCGGAGTTTCTTTTGAGTTTCTGGATTTGACGCTAATTCAAACAAAACAAAAGTCATCATAGTTGCACTAGTTTCATATCCATCAGCGAAAAATGTTGCAGAATGTGCAACAATATCAATATCATCAAATTTGTAATCAGTAGAAGTTTTTCTTAATTTTATCAAAATATTAAGGAAATCATTTCGCTCAACATTGTTATCTTCGCGATATTTCACAGTTTGCATTACTAAATCTGTTAATTTTCGTTCGACTTCTTTGGATACTCCCCGTAATTTCAAAACTTTAGAAAGGGGTGGAAACATAGTGTTAAGAAAAAAACCAAAAAAAGCTGCTGTTCCTGGTGCAAAAAATTCAAGTGCAAGTTGTCTAAATTGACTATTTTCCTCTTCCAGACATTTTCCTTCAATACCAAAAGCACAAGATGCAACATTATTTAGCGTATATCTCGCACACACGTTTTTGACGTCGTATCCTTTTCCGCTTGACATTTCTGGTCGACGATCTATATATTTCACAAGATTTTTACAAACTTCTTCCAAAAGAGGGTACATTAGTTTCAACTAAAATTAGAAAAATTGTTTTTGTGTTACAAAATTACGAAAAAACTACTTTTCCACTTGTGAATCCAGGTGTTAGTTTTTGGCGAACAATTTTCCATTCTTCGCCTTTCAGTAAAAAAGGATTTCGGCCAAGAATCGGGTCGACATTTTTATCAAATTCAAAGTCGTTGTCATGGAAGTTGATAAATGCTTTTGAAGTCACTTCTTTAATTAGTTCAGGATCACGTATTAATAAAACGGGAGTTGTGGCTCGATACAGTCCCACAATATCATCATTTTTGTATTTACTTAAATTGAGTGATTGAGTAAAATCAAAAATTTTTTAAAAAAACTTACTTGTAAATGTCAGTAAAAACTTGTCCTGGAGATGCTTTAAACACCAAAGTTTTTCCTGTATTTCCTAATAAGAAATGAGGTTTTGGACCGGGTATTCCTCGTTTTGACCAGTATTGATAATTAAGATGCAGTAAATAGTAAAATATGGTTAATACACCGACTGTTAAAATTATTGGAATCATGTTGATTGTAACTAGAACAATTTTCGTTTAATAACTATTGTTAAGAATTGAGAGTTTATATATTTACAAATCAACAACTCATGATTACTTTTACAAATAATTTGTTGTATAATTGTTTGTTTTGATGAAATTATCTGTTTTGGGTTAAAATACCTTATCATTTTTAGATTTAAATAATTATATAATTTTACTCAAAATTACTTTTACTTACCTGAGTATATCAAAAGAGAATCCTAGATGGAAAGAAGTGAGTAAATATTATCAACTCGCACTTGGATATGATCCGAAACAGCGTTGATAGAACACAAGGTCGTATTTGAGCCAATTGATAACAATTTATTTCTACATATTAGATAATTTAGGCAAATTATTTATTGTTACCTTATTAATTATTATTAATAAATACTTTAGAAATAATTAAATAAATAAATTTATTAAATAATAAATCTTTTTAATAAAAGGCGTTCCAAATTTTAAGTATAATAAAATTTGAATATGTTTTCTTGTAAAAGCTATAATTTTAACTTACAATTTTTAAATAAATATATAGGCATATTTTAATAAAATTTTAATAATAAAAAAACTCTCAAAATATGACCGACCAAAGCTTGCTATAATTCAGCAAATTTTTGCTCTCATGGTAGTAGTAATGACTATCAAAGAAAACTAATAGGTCATTCTAACTTTTAAATATAGACAAATGTTGCCGTATAATGGTGTTCAAATTGTCTACTTTTTTACTAATATTACTAATAATAATCAAAATAAACTAGCGTTAGCATGTTCTCTATAACGCCTAGGGAAAGCTGTAGCAATCTACTGATATATATTGTTGATATAATACAAGACACATGAGACTTCAAATCCAGTAAAATTAAACTTCAGCTTCGAAAAAATTTCAACCAAGCTAGATTTTTTCTCTTAATTTAGCCGTGGCTTTTGGAATTTTAAGTGGCGGAAAAAGGCAAATTTAATTTTTTTTAAATATCTTGGAAATTATTATAAATTTCCAAGATATTTTTATTAGGAATAGAAAAAAAATAAAAATATTATTAATTCAAATTATCAAAAAAAAAAAAATACAGTTTGTAAAATTGTACACAAAAACGGCCTCAAACTTTGTTTTGCGGAATCAATCGTTTGAAAAATATGCAGGATTGTCTCTTTTAGTTGGTCATTACCAAAGAGCGGACAAACCGTGCATTGTGATATAACAAATATTCTTAACGGCTACTCCAAAGAACAATAATTTATGGCTATCTATGACTACAATGCAATCCAAAATTGAAAACAATTAACTTTGGATTAATGTCAATGAAATTACTGATATTAGCTAATCCTAAACAACCTTCAGAGCATTCCTTATTTTCTAGTATCTTAGAGCAAAGCAGAAGCACCGAATAATTTTTTGAAATGATCCAAAATGCCTAATGTCTTCATTATAATTTTTTTGACGTTTCTAAAGTTTAATTGTTCGTTTCAGATGCAGCTAGTGTAATACACAAAACAGAGAAACTATTAAAAAATTATATTCCAAATATGGCTGCATTTGACGTCCTATACGTTATCTCGTGCTAAACAAACGAAACACTGCCTTCACTACGTCGGTTTATCTTTCAAGGTTAACGTATCCGTATAGAAATACGTATTTTAAAATGGGATGAGCCAAACGTATTGAGATACGGATACGTCGTACGGATTGTCTTAAGTGTCTATTGTTATGAAGGTTTATAATATTTATTTCTTACTACATCAATATAGCCAAATATTAACTTAATTACGGTAACCATTATGACATTCATAACTCCCGAGGGAGTTATAGAAAGGAGTTAAGAATTCTTAATTCCCTCTAATTTGCATATTAAAAAGAGCTAAAAATACAGCGCTTTAAAGTTACAAGAAGAGAAGAAATGTTATTAAATAACAATTTTTCGCTTAAATTTTGGCTTCCCTTTTTAAATTCTTCTGGAATTTTACTATTTTTATTTATTTATACAATCGACAAATTCAGAAAAAAAAATTGTCAACAAATATTTTCCATAGCAATCATGCGCAGTTAACTAAGTAAATCGTCCACAAAATTCTATTTATTCACAATAAATACGTTAATTAAGTAAGAAATAAAATTACTTATAAACCACGTGAATTATTAGATGTTAATTATCTTGGGCAACATTAACATCCTTATAATTCCCTTGATACATAAATAACTATTGTATCTTACGAGCATCTTACGAGTTTTACGAGAAAAGCAACAAACACAAAAGAAAAAACTATTTATTAATGACATAATACATGGAAAGTAAAAACTGTGAGATAAACTACCCCACGAAGTACTAATATTAAAGATCAGTTCAAGTTTAACGCCAAGAATGTCGATCTGAAGCCAAACACCAATTTCTTGAACCTAGAAAAGAGCAAACGCATTAAGTACGACTTCAGCCACAAAAACTTTAAGATCAATACCTGCGAACACTGCAAGAAGCAATTTGTCAACGAAAATCGTCTCAGGATTTACAAAGAGAACCACTTCAAAAAGGACAGAAACATCTCGAAGTTCTATAGTAGTGATGAGGAAGTGCAAAAATTGCAACGTAGTTTTTTCTTCAAGTTCCATTGCGGCATATCACGTCGATGCCTGTACTGAACTGATTGATAGTTCTTTGAAACAGGAAATATCGAAATCGGAACTAGTGAGAAAATGTCTACCAAAATCTTGCTTTAGTGGAAGTTTTGCAACCGTATTTACGCCGATAAACAAATTCTACTCATATACCAGAAAACCCACAAAACTAACAAAAAATAGAATGTGTTATCTGCAAAAAAGTTTTTTATTTACACATAGTTGCTTCCCAACTAGGGTGAGTGATCTTGATTGTTGGATTTTATGTCAAATTTTGGATGTGGTTCAAAGGTAGCGCTATGATAGAATCAAAGCATCGCCGACTCTATTAAAATTCGTAGTTTAATGGAGTTAGCAATGAGCAGAACATCTTATTCTTGAAAGAAAAAGATAAACTTACACTAAAAGGACATCTTAAAGTTCTACATTCTGGAAGTGCAGTAAGTGCAACGAAGTGTTTTCCTCAAGCTCCATTTCGGCATACCACGCCGACATATACACCGAATGGATTGATAGTTCTTTGACTGAAACAGGAAATATCGATATCGGTACCTACTATTGATAAAATCTCCACTGAAATCCTACTTCAGTGCGAGTTTTGCAACCGTACTTACAGAAAAACAAATCTTGCTTAAACACGAAAGCACTCACAAAACGGACAAGAACTACGATGTGCTCTCTTCAAAAACGTTTTTCTTATTTACACATTGTTGCTTAGCAACCAGGTTGAGAGGTCTTGATTGTTGAATTTTGAATTTCGGATGTAAAAAAGTTCGGTTATAGGTTTCAAAGGTGGTGCTATAATGGAACCAACGCATAGCCAACTCCATTAGTTTAATGGATTTGGCGATGACCAATGCAGTGACATCTTGTTGAAAGAAAATGATAAATTTAGAATAGAATTTTTAAATTTATTATAGGGAACACTACTGTGTTTTTATCGTTCTGAAAACTAAGAGGCTGGATCCTAAGATTTTAAAAAGTTTTACTGTCAGTGAATTTTCAGTTTGTTGATATGGGTGTATTTAAAATGTATGTTGTTTTGCATAAAGGCTGCAACAACTTATAACGTTTTTTAAACTAAAACTTTCTAAATATTGATTATTTTAATAAATTTGTAATTTTTGAATCAGAATTGGCATCTTGAAGCTTTATAAAATTCTGAATTTTGTAAATAAATTTATGTTACATATACTGATTAAGCAGAAGAAGCAAAACTTTCTAAATTTTTGTAACAAAAGAAAAAATTGTACATATTTCTAAACTACTAAAAAGTAGTAGATCTATAATTAAATTCACGTACGGTTATCATTAGGTTGTAAAACTGTGTGTGTATAGTTGTCCACAAACTCTAGTAGAATGACTTTATAATCTAAAAACAATAAGTCTTACCTCAACAATACAACTCTTAATCAGTAGGCGGTCACAACAAAAATTGAAAAATAAATTATGACATCAGGTAGTATTGCCGAAAAACGGCTTTGTCAAAGTTTTCTACACTACTGATAAAGAGTTGTATTGTTGTAAGTATTATTGCTTGGGAATTATGAAGTCATTCTACTAGAGTTTTCCATGTGGTAGCTGTGCCGACAAAGAGTCAATGGCAACGTTCTATTTCTTCTATTTTAAATGTTCTTTAGCTATAATTTAAAATAGAAGAAATAAAACATTTACAAAAAAATTAAATCAGCCAAATTCTAAAAAAGAAATTATTATAAATCTTTGTATGGATTTTTATTTAAAGATTCATTTTTTCTGACGTGCGATATCGGCGCAAGCTTTCCCAATCTTAAGAAAAATAAATTGTAATAACTTGTTAGCACGCAAATGGATGCTGAATTGGCTAATACGACACCGATCAGTTTCGTATGAGGCTTTGTTACTTGATATTAACGGCCATTTAAAAACAGTATAGAATGTTGCTGTTTAAAAAAATGTTGAAGACAACACTAGTTTTATAAAATTGATTAGTTTTATAGTTTAAAAATCTGAATCTACAAGTACTAAATTCTCGCTTTCTAGCGGTCTTTCAAATTTAATTTAATAAAAACATTTTATATCTATTTAATTTAACAGAAATATTTTGCTAAATAAAAAAATATTTTAACAAAATTACAAAATATTCTCGAAATATTTTCGTCTTAGAGAAAAAATATGGCAGGCAATCTTTCGGTCTGCTTGTCTAAAACCCAATAACGAATCCGGTTAGCTTCCGAATAAACTTTTCAAAAGGAATAAGATTTATTTCCGTCACAGTGTTCAATTAGACCTGTTTGTCCCCTTTCAGGCAAACATTTCGTGTGCTTTTGTGTGCTCTGTGTAAACAGTTTCCAATTTGCTTTCAATCCGGTCCTGGATTTCCAATTTAGTCACAACTATTAATAGTAGGCGGCAAGGTTATCAGATCAATTCTCTAATTTAATAATCATAAGTGGATATGTATGTATTGACGGTACTGAGTTCCGAACTGTATTTGTACCCAAGGGGTGTGAGGAATTCGAAATTGTAATAAATGTAAAAGGGATGTAAAAATAAGCACCTGCTTTCATCGTTTTTTGATACGTTTTAGTGTGATGGTTATAAGAAATTGCTACAGTTATCAGATAGTTGCCCTACAAAGTCGTTACAGACACGATCCGTGTTTTACTCTAACGGAGAGTAAAAAAAATAGGAGCAGGTATCTCTAATCTAAATGGTTATGTGTTCAAGGGGTCGGTCGTTTCGCTTGTGTGAAATTTACAAATTGGAAAACGAAAGATACAAACTCTAAAACGCTCAGATAAAATATTTATTTATTGTAGATAACAAACTAACACTAAATTAGTTTATAAAATGCCTAATGTAACTCCCAGTGTCAATAAAATATCTTCTGCGGTTGTATTTTTTTATATAAAAAGAATCTTTGAAGACATAAAAAACATATTGTATACAGGATTTAAAATGATTGATGTCGATTACCTCACATTCTTGTAAAATGTCTTCTGTTACTCCCATTTTTTTTTAAATATCGTCTACGATTTCGAAGGTTTAGTTCCAGTCATTCCATGTTACAGAGGGATTTTATAAAAACTGTAATCAATTTTATTATTTTATCAAATTGGAAGCTAGAAAGGCATTTTATGTAAGTGGAAACTCACAAAAGATTTTGGACTATGTTTTTATCAAAACTGAAAGCAGTAGGTAATATTTTAGAAACTGTGAGTCGCAGACAACAATTTATAAAGATCCAAACTACAGGAGACATAGTTTAAAAATAGAAATGAGTAGGTATACCATATTATTAACATCTTTCTTTCCAAAAAGTGTAACTATTTGATATTACTATAAATATTTGGAAGAATTGGGAGTCATTTTATAAACTTCTAATTTTACAAAATGCTTAAAACAAAGAGGCATTTTATAAAAATTGGAAATCACAATATAAGACATTTTATGAACTACTTGTACTAGGTTTATACAATGTTTAATTTAACTTCTAATTTTTATAAAACATCTTCTGCAATTTCCAATTATTATAATACTTATATCATCTAGGGCTGCAGATTTATAGTTATAAATAATTTTATTGTCGCCTGGAACTCCAAGATCTTATAAATTATCACTTACGGCTTTCAGTTTAAAAAAAATAGGCATTTTAGAAATTTAGGAACTGTGAAAAACATACGAAAAAAAAATTTTTTTTATATATCGATTACAAAATGCCCTCGGTTCTTTCCAATTTTTTTAAATGTCGTCTACGTTTTTAAATATTTTATTACAAAAGAATTTTACAAAAATGGGAACTCATAAAAAACATTTTAGTTCTTTTTCAAAACTAAAAACCGTAGGTAACACTTTTTTTTAAACTAGGACCGTAGGTAACACTTTTTTTTAAACTAGGACTCGCATGCAACAATTCATCAAAATGGAAACTGCAGGAAACATTATACAAAAACGTAAATCAGCGTATATCGATATTTTATATCTTTCTTTCCAAAATTGCAGGGATAAACAATATTTCATTTAAATTGGAAATCGTTAGGAGGCATTTTATAATCTAGAAGTATATAAAATAATTACAAAAAACCGTAGAAAAGTTCTTTTACAATAATAGCAAAACGCATTATTAGGTATTTTATAAACAACACAAGTTTATAAATAAAATGCCTAATGCGACTAATAAATTTTATAAAATGTCCTCTATGATTTCCAATATTGTTCCGTCAGACCTATTGATTTGTACAAAATACTTTCTTCAGCTTATAATTATCATAAAATATTATCTTGGGCTACGCTACAGTTTTTATTTAAAATTAAATGTCGATAATTATACTTAAGCAATTAAACTATTACCTGCGGTTTCCTGTTCTTATTGATTGTTACATACAGTTTTCATTGTAATATTAGACATTTTACAAACATAATGGCCGCAAGAAACATTTTATAAAAAAAATTAAAATGTCTTATCGATTACCATTCATTCTTACAAAAATGCCTTCTGTTGTTTCCATTTTTTTTTTTTTTCAAATATCGCCTACGGTTTCAAATATTTTGTTACAAAATGTGGACTGTTTCTGCTCTGTTTTATGTCATTTCGTGTGACACAGACACTTTGAAATCAAAATTGAGAACACCAGGAGTATTTTAGATCAACTGTTTTTTTTTAACGTAAAGCTTTAGGGGGTTTCCTTTAAAAACAGGGCGCAGCAGGCAACAATTTATAAAAATGGAAACTACGAGAGACGAGAAAAAAATAGAAATTAGCGAATATCAACATTTTATATCTTTCTTTCCAAAAACTGCAACGATAGACGTCATTTTAGAAAGTAGAACGCATTGGAAAACGCATTACTAGACATTTTATAATCTACTATGTTTATCCCCTGTACAGCTTTCAATTTTTTAAAAATAATTTGTACGCGTGGCTCCAATTTTTATAGTGGCATCTGTTGATACAAGATACAAAATGTGATTGATGTCTGTAAAAAATGCCTCCTTCTGTTACCACTTTTATGAAATGTTGCCTCTGCCTTCCAGTTTATTTTATAAATTTAAACTTTTAACAATAATTTTTCCAGTGGATTTCGGTTTGTTAAAGAAAAGCACATTTTCTAAACTTTCGGGGCCGTATAAAAGATAATTATACAAAAAGCCTTAAGATGTCTGATATCGATTACCAAATATTCCTATAAATTGCTTTTTATACCCAATTTTGAATGTACATACGTCGCTTACTTGCAGAACAGCTTATATCACAGTCACTACTTAGATTTTAATTTAACCTAAAAAATAAATTTCTCTCTGAGTAAATTTGTCTTTGACTCTTTTATTTGACCAAAGTAATAAACTGAAGTCAATAAATTATGTCTGGGGTGAAGTTATTGACAAAATTTCGACGGATACCTTCGTCTCTCTTAATTAAATTTTCTGGTATTATGTTGGTCATGTAAGTTATTTATTTCAAGAATTTTATTAGAATTACAATAATCTAGGGAAACAGTAGCATGAAATATAAAGCAAAAGGCGATATGAGAATTTATGTAAAAATTACTTCCAGGAAATGAAGGCAATTTGGAATAAATGGAAGGAGAAAGTGAAAAAAAAATAATCCAGCCTTGTTGGTTTTACCAAGTTTTATCCAACTTCTATAATAAAAATTCTATCTGGAAAATTTCCGACAATGTTAGTCGATTATTACTTCAATTTGGAACGAGAATGATACTGTAGAGAGGGTAAAAAGGTAGAATATTTTTTTCTTTTTCAACGCAGCCAAAAGAAATACGTGATAGTTCAATGTCAGTGTTTAATTACACTATTTTTTTTAATCAGTCGATTTGTAAACAGCACCGATTTGGACGAGGTCTTGTAAATCAGCCTGAAATTTTTTTTGTATCGCCTTTAAGAAGCTATTTTCCAGTCACTCTCGATGTTCGGGAAAACGGTTTTTCGGAACTGGGATATTTTTTATTTGCTGCAACGATACAGTCAAAATTTGCTTAGGCCATTACTCGGTAATGATAGAACAAGAACTGTGGGATGGATCCATTAATAGATAAACTAAATTCTCGACTTAAATTATTGCAATTTTTTTTTAATTTTTGTTTTTATTTGTAAAAATAAATACTCTCTTCGCTTGTGCTGCAATTAAAGTGCTCATACCGGAAATTTATCTTCCCGAATATTTATCTTCCCGAATTCGTTAAGGTAAATAACTATGATATTTACTAATAGGTATATATTTTTGACAAAAAAAAACAAGAATAATGTTGTCATCAACCAGTATCCCATTACTGATATTGTTTTATTTTTTAAAGACAACAGCTATTTGTGAAATCTGAATTTGTTATATTTTTTTGTACCTAGATATACTTAGAGATTTTTATTGAAATAAAATAATTGCGCCTGTCTCATCTAACCCTATTTGTACATTGAAAAGCTGTTTGAAAAGCTGTGTAAATTTAATTTCCACTAAATCCAATATTATCTGTACTTTCCCAATGCATTTGGGGTTTTTGACATTTAGTAGTATCCAACCGACACATTTCCAAATTGCTGTCAATAAATTTAGAAGCAACATATTGGTATTAAATAGTAATTATTTAATCTCTGCTGATTTGTGGTAAATTTGATCAATCAGATAACACTCCAATGACAAACAAAATTTATTACAATTGTAAAATCAAAATTTTCCTTTCTAAAAGTCAAAATCTATTACAAAAATTAAACTAGCTCTATTTGTGTTATTGAGCTCGGCCATTAGTTAATCTCATTGTTTACCACAAATGTTTGAAATTGTCTAATTGATGATTTGATATACACTGATAGTTCATTATTCAATTGTCACAAATTTGTATCAAGTGACTCGTAAATCCAAATATCAAAGTTAGTTCTCTACTTAAAATGTTCAAACAACCGTGCAAATTGGTAAAATAATGGTCAATTATTACAATAATTTCAAATTTGAAATTGAGCATGACTAGATTAATTTCAAACACAAAAGTGATAATCGAACGCTGAATTGTGTATAAAAGCAAAGCAACATCCACAATACAATATGATGTGGTTTTTATTCAATTCTAACGAACCGATGAGATGGGAAGGCTTTTAATATATTGAGGGTATTTAAGTGATGCTTTCCCAAATATCCATTGCTCGGCTTTAACCATTCACGTTATTGGTAATTTATTTGTGTTCATATTGCTGAAAACTCTTTGATGGGATATTCATAACAGCGAGACTTGCTGTAGTTTGCAGTTTCCGGGAATTATTAGATGTATAAGGAAATATTATATTCCTATTTTTCTTAAACAAACATTTAGCCAAATAAAAAAATTGTTTCTTTTACCATTGCCTAAAAAACGTGTAGTTTTGTATTAATTTCAGTACACAAAACACGCGTCTTTTCACCGTATATATATATATATATATATATATATATATATATATATATATATATATATATTTTGGTTTTAAAAGTAGTTGTTTACATCAGACTGCGGTAGGTAAAATTTACAGTGCGCCAACTCGATTTTAAGCTCCAGACGAAGGCGAGCACTGTAAATTACCTATTGCACGACATTTAATGCTGATTGAGTTTTACAAGACTACCTTATAAGTTATGTAGTTATGTCTTACATCTGACAAGAAAATACGAAATAAAATTTTATAACTAATCCATTTTCAACAACAATAATGATTTTATTAAATAATACAAGAAAAAATAACAAAATAAAAAGTTAGAAACAAAATTTAAAGATAAGATTTAAAGTGTGTACCGTTATCTTTAATCTATAAATTAACTCGTCGTTTTAGGTTCTTAAATACATTAATTATAAATTATTATACATTAAGTTAATAGGTAATAAACCCTGTTTTCAATGAGAGCTTTTTCACAGATTTTTGCGGGCTTTACTCCACTCGAACGTCAATGTATTTCACAACATTTTCAGTAAGATTGTTTGCAAACGTTGCCTAAGAGATTTGGTTTGCAACATTACCTCTATTTAGAAGACGTTTTACAACTCGCATACAGTGTTGTTTAAAAATGATTAAATCTACAACTACTTTAGGATAAGTTTGTGAAAATTACTGTTTATCAGAATAAAAAATATATACAAATAAAAAAAAGATTAAGAAAATTCACTAAGAAAATGAAGATTTGTAACGAAAAATCAAATTAGTTAACAACAGATTAGATGCTTTAGAAAAAGAAAAAAAACGCGACAACATTAATACAAGAACTAAAAAATAACACAACAAACCAAAATACTCCAAAATAACTAATTTGATAAAGAAAGAATTGGGACTAGAAGTAGAAATAAAAACAGCTAAAAAATTAGAAAAAGCATGTGTAATTGAATTGAATAATACAGAAGAGAAAATAAGGTAATGAGAATCAATAAGAGTAATCTGAACAATATAAAGACCAAAAAAATTTATATAATTAGCGACATAACGAAAGCGGAAAAACAAATATGAAAGTTGATAAAAGAAAAACTAAAGGAAAAGTGGTAAAAAAGTAAAAATATAAAAAACTAACAGACTGATATAAGGGCTAGATAACAAGAATATTTTTAAGAATTATCAAACATTGAGACAGAAACAAGTACAGGAAAAAACAGAAAAGAATTAATTGAAGATAGAAAAAAAGAAACTGAATAACAAAAATATGCATAACAATAAAAGAATTCAATAATGCAAGAAATAAAGATATAGAAAATAGCCAGGACATGACCAAATAACATCTGAAATAGTCAAACAAATGGTAAATGTAGGGGAAAAACTTATTACTCAAAATGTATAAAAAAATATAGTAAAAAAAGAAATACTTTAAGATTAGGATTTGAAGCAAATAGTAACGATTTAGAAGAAAAGAGGACAAAAAGATGCTTTTCATATAATTTTAATAACATGATTGTCACTAATTACAGTAGTACACTATGTTTCAAAAAAAAATTATACTGGTTGTTATTAAAAAACAAATGTTAGTCGTTGTTTGAATTAATTTTGTAAAAACTATTTTTCTAAAAGGTTTCTATATATTTTTTTAAATAATGTACTCCTAATTATATTTTCCAATCGTGATTAGAATCAATTTTCTTAAAAAATGTAAATATTATTGTGTATCTAAGTAATTTTCAGACCGTTCTCTAGAAAATTACCCAAAATTACAAATTTATCCTTATACTCGTACAAAAAGCGGTCGTAATTTTAAGCAAGTCGCTGACATTTTCGTCGATATTTCTGCCACGTTTCCATTTTTGCTCGCCTGACTTCCGGCTGAATAATGCAAGTGGAAGATTTCGTCGATAACCACCCTCCATCTTGATTATCTTCGTTACGGACATTGATAAATAAACCTTTTTTTTTTGTTTGCAGGTTGGTATGAGGATAACTGGTTTGAGGTGAATCTTGAAAAGGAAAACATCGAATGTACGTTGGAACAAATGCGAGAAGCAGCAGAGGGTCATCTCACCACGGAAGCGCTTATGTGGAATCAGAATCGCAACGAAAGAACCATCTCAGGGATGACCTCGGAGGACTTCCGGTTACGCCTGAATCAAGTTTTGCGGAAAGAAGGATACAATATCGATAACCAACGCTATCCTGAAGGATATCAGGAAGCTCCTTTGGCCTATGATGCGGTCTGGTCGGTCGCTTTAGGTAGATACTATTACTAAAAAATATTTTCTTTTTTTGATTTTTTTATATATTTGTTATGTTTTAATAAACAATTAAATTTATTTTTTGTGACACTTTTTTGTTTTTCTAGCGTTTAATAAAACTATGGATCGTCTGCATAAATACGGTAAAAGCTTGAAGGAATTTAATTACAACAATAAGGAAATTGCTGACGACATTTATTCAGCAATCAACTCAACTCAATTTTTAGGAATATCCGTAAGTAGATTTTTTATTAACTAAAGCAAGAAGAAGTTGTTTTAAAAACTTTTTGGATAAAATAACAAATCTTTTTTGGTGTAATTTGATAAAGTTTTTACTTGAAATTAATTCAAGAGCTTGCAATGTTTAATTAAACAAGCTTTACGTACCCTTTAACCTTTCCAATTTTCCGCACTCAAAAGGCTCTTTCTCAGGTGACCACGGTCGGGTAAATTTAACACGCTTCTCGTCACAGACTATTACCTTCGAAAAGTCCAGATTGGACATCCCACGAAAGTGCGTGTACTTTATTGTTCGAAAATTAAATAAAACGAACGGATCGGTGTGAAACGAAAAAGGAAACGTGATAAAAGTACAGTGTTGCACTGGATTGGATGGAACGTTAACTATATTTAGAAAAATATTGGTTTCAATTTTACATTTTGCAAAAATCTAATGAGTTTTGAAAAATAAAACAATAGCAATTAGGGAGTATCGGCTGATGATGCCGTTAATCATTTTTGTGAAAATGTTATGGGTTTTCTGAACGATGATGCGATTCTAACTATGCTTCTTCCTTTTTTAATATGCGGCAACTTAAATTACAAGAATACTATTTCACAAGGATTTTGTCACATTTTATAATGATATTACTAAGACGTACTGTCTTAGTGCTGTCTCAAAAAAACGTCTTTCTTACTTTCAATGAGAGCTTGTTTATTAGGTCTCTACAAACAAGCCGCCACCTGTTTTGTTGAATTAGTAGGACGATAAAGGGGCACCCGTGGCAAATCCTAGGAACTAAATTATAATACACTGTTTATTTCTTTTTTTTTTAAGGTGTATCTAATTTATAAATACATTGTAAGCCTGTACACTTGTTACTAGGCGGCCGCAGTTTTGTTAAAAAACTGTCACTCTTATAATAAAATTTTCTATTTTTACTAAGACAGTCATTTTACCTTTATCGCGTTCGATTTTTATCTTCAGTTTAAAGACTGCTTATGATGTGTTAGCATAAACTTTGGACTTTACAAAACCCGAAAAAGGAGGAGGATAAAATCGCATGGCGTTAAATCGCAATAGAAACCATCGATTTCTTTATTGGTCGTTTTATTTTAAAAAATGCTAAGGTTTATATCTTTTCACTTGGTCGAAATTATTTTTCACAATTAATCTCAAATTATTTCATGTGGATTGTGCTCAATTAAATACTATATTTATTGTTTTATGTTTATATAAGTATTATTTATAATGTCGTGATATTATTGAATAAACCAAAAAGTGATTGAAAATATTATTCCAGGGCCGGTTCACTAGCCCCCATTCAACCTTGCTATTACAATAATATAAAAAAAAATCTTGTGTCATAACGAACGATCTCCCAAATTGGAATTGTCATGTTGTTTGTCCTTTATTTTTGCCAACTTCTTGTTTGCTTCATCCTCCATTTATGAGACTTTCCAAATAACGAATTCCCATTCTAATAAATCATAAGCCTCGCCACAGCTAGTAATCCTCTAATATATTGTCTTGTATCATAACAAGAAGTTTTGCTGATTGACCATTTAACCTTGTCTAATATATTCCAGGGTTACGTAGCGTTCAGTTCCCAAGGAGATCGGATTGCCCTTACTCAAATAGAACAAGTAATAAATGGTAACTATGTAGTCCTTGGTTATTACGACACACAAGCTGATAATCTTACATGGTTTGATAAAGAAGTTTGGCATGGTAAGTTGCTTTTATTTAATAAACTCGTTTATTTGAGAATTTATGTTAAACTTTATAGTTGGAGGATTAGCAGGAACGTTCCGAGGTTATTGAATTGCAAACTTTGTTACCGACCTGGGCTTAATCGTGTTTAAGAGCCAATTAACATAATTTCGAGTTTCCAATTTTAATGGAACCGTTTAATTAACGGTTTCCCATTGATAAGCCGATGATAACTTAATTGAAAACTCTTGATTAACTGCTAATACTATAATTAAACCAAACGAATTCATTAACACAGTTTTTATTGACTAAAAATCTCGTCAAATGTAAAGATTTGCTTTCCTCCTTAAATTGAATTGTTTTTGTTGAAATAAGACGTTAGTTGTTTGTTTCCAATTGCATGACAGAGAACATAAAGCGTTTGCTTTCATTGAATCCAGTTACATAAAGGGAAAGGGTTGAGTAAAGATTTACTTCACTTTACCACTACTTCACTGACAGGTTTATATCTATGACCATCATTCAAGATAAAGTTTCGCTAGCATGTACACAATAGGAGTACGTTCGTTGTGTTGTGTTTTATTACCTTCTATTATACCGTTAATATTTTATTAAACGAGTGATTTATGAACGAGTGATTGTTGTTACTTTTGATAAAAATCAATTAGTTGTAATTGAAGAGCGCAGATTATCTCTTTTTTTTAAGCAAATTTATTTTTGATTACTATTCTACTATTATACAGATATCTCGATATCACCTTTAAACTGTAAGTCGTAAATTATTTAATTTGTCTTAATTCTCATTAGTATGCATCTCACGTTTTTAGAGATATGCTATATGTAATAATAATCAGAAGAAATAAAACATTTAAATATTTCAAAGCAGTGCCTTATTCAAATAATTAAAGACAGCGTTGACAAAAATATCAACTTGCTAACCACACTATAAACAAGAGTACAAAAATACTCGTAGTTACTACTGCTTATGGCAGATTTTCATTTGGTTGAAAATAGCAGCTATCCTTTCTTTTAATGCTGCCTCTGTGAATATACTTAGTGACATTAGAAGTGACAGAAGTGTTACACCCAGAAGAAATAATATTTTGAACGTGATTTTTTGGCAACAGAATGTGTAAATGTAAAGCTAGTTATAGTAACACTTGCAAAGGTTTATCTTTAACAGTTTTTGCAAAAAAAATTACCTATTCATTTTTGTTAAGAAAAAAGGTTATCAGGGCTGAGAAGTAGAAGTATTTGTAGTTGCTGTGTTTCCTACTGTGTCGACTACTTGTGTTAAGGGTAACAAAATGCCTCCAGTCCAAAGACATCATTGATATCACCATTTTAGCTATTTCGAAAGAGGTAGAATTGTGACCTTTTGAGAAGTTTGTTTATTCCATCGCCAAATTGCCCGCCGTGCGATTACGGTAATGCGTGTGTTACGGGTGTGAATAGAAGAAGACAGAAGAACATGAAACAAACCAACAAGTTAACCGAGGCGGATCACAGAACGTCAAGACAACTAGCTCTTTGAGACCGTTTTGTATTATATCGCCTCATTCAAGCTTCTGGATTTTTTTCTTACTGTCCATGGTTAGTACCCGCAAGGGAGATGTGTTGGTTGAAAGTCCCACTGGACGATTCCAATACGTCTGGGGTATGGCGAACCCCCGGCCCTGTTGCTAAGCGGCCCTGGCTTAAAGCGTGTAAGAGCCTAACAGGGTAGTCTCTTCGGAGGCGATGACTCGACTAAGGTCAGACTTCGGTCAAGTATTAGTACCATGGGGACCGGTCCGAGCCCGCAGGCTTTGCCTGTTCTGGTCTTTGGGTTGGACTCGTGGGGGCAGAAAGGTTTTAAAAATGCTAGAAGAACCTCTCACCATTGAGAACAGCCGGGCTTACACCTGGGTGTTATACTGGAAGGCCTTTGGGCCACGCTGACTGAGCGGTATCTCAGTCCCACGCCCATGGAGGCCGTGTGGATTGAGGCTGCGGAGCCAGGTGCTGCACGTAAAATCACAATAGACGTAAATGTCCATGGTTAGTACTTTTTTAACTGCGGAATACCGTCATCGACGTTTGGATAGGTGCAGATAACGGCTGGTTTGAGAAGCAGGATGGCATAATGTGATATTCAGTGACGAATCGCTATTCTACCTAGGAATGTATGAGGGTCGTCGAGAAGAACGACGTGATATTGTATTTGCTGTTGAAAGACATGTGCACATCACCGTTGAAGTAATGTTTTGGAGGGCTATTGCCTATGGAAGCCAATCACCTCTTGTCTTTATTCAGAGCAGTATAAGAGCTGTACGTTATGTTGATGACGTCCTACGAATTACTTTACTGCCTTATCTAGATATCAGTCAATATGTCTTTTTCAGAAAGACGACGAAGAATTTTATACGATGATCGTACTACTAAAGTGTGTTTTTGAGTCATATTATTTACCTTCCTTTTTTGTTACTTTCAAAAATTTGTCACTTTTGGAGGCTCCGCAATTTCTGCTCCTTGATTTAAAAATAAAATAACTCAATCATCAGAGTAAGTTATAACAACATAATCTGCTAGCCATGGTTACGTATTAATTTGTTTCTAAACAAAAAATTTTGACCATGTTTTTTCATTCCATAAAATTCTCTTGTGATAAAATGAATCATTTTGAAGAAATTACCGATGGTAGGTACAGCATCCAATGGCGTTTCGAACTAGATTAACAACAGCAACTTTCAGCGTGACTATCCAACCAACAAACAGATATATTCCACCCACCATTAACCCATTGCCGAAAATAACGACAAAGGGGAGAACCAACCAAGTAAATCGCACCTGCAGCTCATCAGTCACTAAAAATGTAAAAGAAGTTGCAAATCATCTCCTGGGATAATAGCGGTGGAGTATGGAAATGATGAGCTCATGTTTCGAAATGCAGCACTAACAACACTTTATTCACTATGAGTCGGAGTGCATCACGTTGAAGATTTTGGCAGATATTCGTCCATACGTGTTACCTTTCTAGATGGGTTTATCAAGGGTTTATATAATACTTTGATAGTAAGTACTTGTTATGGATTACCAAATTTTATGGGTTTATCACCCTTTAGAAAGTTAACAATTAAGGACGAAGTATTCTTTCAACCGTCATTTCAGCTGTCGAATTCCTGTCAACGATTTCATTTTGGGTCTTTAGATTTTCAATCCCATGGTATTCAATGCTTTCATTTTTTCATTTGACTGCTTAAATCTGGAGTGTTTAATCATAAATTTTACTCACAACAACCTATTTCTATGCCAGTCATGGTCACGTAATTGTAAATTTTGGACATTTTTTTATTTCATTAAATTTTCTTGTGATAAAATGAGCCGTTTAAAAAAATTACTGATGGTAAGTACAACATCGAATCGCATCTCGAACTGGATTAACTACAGCAGCAACTTTCAGCGTGATCATCCCGATCAACGAAATAAATTCCACCTAACATCAACCTATTTTCGAAAATAGCGACACAGGAGCGAACTAACCAAGTAAATCGTACCTGCAGCTAATCAGTCACAAAAAATGTAAAAGAAGTCGCAAATCATCTCCTGGGATAATAGTAGTGGATAGCAAACATGAGGAGCTCATTTTTGGAAACTAGAATATTAGCAGCACTAACAACACACTTCATTGAGTCGGAGTGCATCACGTTGAAGATTTTGGTAGATATTCGATGGAATTTAGAATTATTAAGTCCATAATACGTACTACCAAAGTAACATATAATCCCTCAATGAACCCATCTAGAAAGTTAACAAACGACGAAGTATTCTTTCAACCGTCATTTCTGCTCAAATTCGTGTCAACGTTTTGATTTTAGGTCTTTAGATCTTCGGTCCCATGGTATTCAATGCTTTCATAGTAATTTTTTGAATTTAGAGTGTTTACATCATAAATTCCCACCGACAACCTATTTCCATGTTAGCCATGTTTAGATAATAGTTTGTAAAGAAAAAATTTTGGCCGTACCTTTTTATTTCATAAAATTTTCTTGTGATAGAAACAAATTACTGAAGGTAGGTAGAGCATCAAATCGCGTTTCAAACTGTATCAACAACAGCAACTTTTAGCGTGACCATCCAACTAACGAAATAAATCCCTTTTCGAAAATAGAGACAACAGGCCGAACTAACTAAGTAAATCGCACCTGCAGCTCATCAGTCACTAAAAATGTTGAAGAAGTCACAGTTTATCTCCTGGGATATTAGCAGTGGATTATGGAATTGAGGAGCTCATGTTTGGAGATCGGAATGTTAGCAACACTAAGAACACTTCATTTACCATGAGTCGAAGTGCATCACGTTGAAAACTGGCAAATATTCGATGGGATTTAGAATTATTAAATCCATAACAAGTACCACATTATATAGAAACCGTCAATAAAACCGTTTAAAAAGTTAGCAAGTAAGCACTTAGAATTCTTTCAACCGTCATTTCTGTTTCTATTTTGACTGCTTAAATCTGGAGTGTTAAGATCTTAAATCTTTAAAACTGGAGTCGTTACATCTTAAGTGCTTAGATTTGGAGTGTTTACATTTTGAGTTCTTTTATATTGGATGCTTATAGGTTCTCCGTGTTGTCTCTTATGTTTTCTAGAGAGCTTAAATACAAACACAACTGGATGTTGCACTCTTTTTTGTTTCAAAACTTTGGACAGAGTTTTTTTTTATTCTGATATGCATTATCTTCTATGATGATTTTGTAACTAATTAATGCCGTCCGGTTAATTTTTATAGCAAATGGCTTATACTGTAAAATATTATATAGTAACCATTTTAATTAACTGTGTACCTATTCGTGTCATATTTTGACAGGAAATATATTTATTTAAAGTATAACACGAGAGATTTATTTAAAATAAGTTTTGTTTTAAATCACGTAAACAAATTTTTTTTATTGAAAAAGACCTTTAAGTAAAAAATAAAGGCATGCCGATATCGCAAATTGTTTCTGATCTTGAAATACCAAAATCAACGATTGGGAACATTACCAAGAAGTAACAAAAAACTGTCACCCTAAATATTAGGGAAAAAAGCTTTCGGCGTCCACGATTAATACATAAAAAGAAAAGTTTTAGTCTAAATCTACAAGAAACAAAGAATATACACAGTTTTGTGGAATCAAAAAACTGGTCTAAGTATTGATAGCAAAAGTTGTCAGGCTTAGATTTACAATAATTTTGAATTTAATTTTTATAAGGTATGATAACGCCAAAGTTTAGTAAAACACCCGTGACATTCTGACAATTTTAGAGGGCTAAAGAGAAGCCTTTATTAACTAAAAAACATAAGACAAAACGTCTTGTTTGGGCTAAAAAAAAATTATAGACTTTTGAGAACGGAAGCAAAATGATATTCACTGTTAAGGCCAAATTTGACATTACAGTAGAGGATTGTAGGAGGCTTTCAATAAAAAGTAAATCAAAGGCGTTTTCATAAAAATTGTTTAAAGCGTACAGTGAAGTTTCCTTAAGCAATTACGGTTTAAAGCCGTATGTTCTCAAAAGGTCTGGGAAAATTACATTTTGTAGATGGGACAGTTAACGCGTTAAATTATCAGAACATCTTGGCAAATTATCTGATACCAAACATTTATGAATTGCATCCTAATAAGCATAACCTAATTTTTTAACAAGACGGCGCATCTTCTTATACTGCCGCCAAATCTACAAGAAAATGGTTTACAGATAATAAGACTGACGTATTAGTTTGGCCGTCCAGCAGTCCCGATCTCAATATTATTGAGACTGTGTGGCATAAAATGAAAGAACGTCTGAGAAATGATCCTCAACGCGCTATTCCTCATCTTTGTGCTAAAATTTAGGAAATTTGAGACCCTTCTTCTACAAAAAATTGTCAGGAGCTTATATCAACCATGCCGTTAACAATAAAAACAGTTATTAATGCTAAAGGGGATGTTATGTCGTATTATAAATAACTGTTGGATTTTTTAGAATAAATGTTTTTAATAATTTAACACAATTTAGTCGAAAATTTAGTATTTTTATTGTAAAGTAAATTGAATAAAGTCAAAATTAAAGAATGGCTGTATTAGGTACCGTACTTTAGGAATCGATCTCCACCTTAATTCTCACTGACCAGTCGGTATTACTAAAGAATTTTATTTTGTTTTCTGACTTTTTAATTTTTTCTTATCATTTCTTTAAGCTATTGACAATGTTTGTTGTTCAGATTTAGGTATACTAAGTGTTAGCTTCAATTTTTATGTTTTTTTTCCAAAAACAAATGTTTTGCAATTTAACACAACTCTAAAGCTTTTTTATAAGCACGTGGTACTAACTCATAACAAGTTTTTTTGCTGCTTATTTTAATATGACCTAAAAGTTTGTTAACGTTAGAATTGATGTTATGCCTAATAATGTTATTATATGCCTAATCATTGTCGTTAATTATTGTTAGATTGAGTATGAACTGTCACCAAATTTTGGAATATTTTTTTCAATTTACCAAAGAACATTCAATGTAAAAATATTATAACAAACTTTCCTATTAATAAGCGCGTAATATCGATTTCTACTAACTTTAAAATGTCTTGCTTTAATCATTATTATTAAAAAAAGTTGTTTGTCAATTAATTAGGATAACATTTTGTTAAATGAGATTTAAAAAATGAGTTAAAATTGAATAATACGACTCAATAACACACAAATAAAACAAAATTGAAAGCTATTAATGGCATAAAAGAAAATCTTTTATAGGTTTGATCACTCTTGATGAAGTATTGGATAAAAAAAGCGACGTGAAAGTAATGAAACATGCGCTTGATTGATCACCTCTTGGTCATTAAGGCAATTTTTCAACTAACTTTAATATTGCTAGTGTCATCAAGCTAGTAGATCTTTAGTCAATTCAAGGTTATTAAAATAACAAATTGTTTAATCTCATTGTTTACTTAATTTTTTTATTACATAAAATATCAACAGCATTTATAGAAAAGTGTCTTAAGCTTCATTTTCATGCTATAGACACGTTCTACCAACTCATAATGAGATTTTATTACAAATATTTGTTACTAAAGGGATGTTTTTATGTTGGAAAACAACAAACATAAAGCTTGCTTACTCTCTTATACGTTTTTTCTTTTTTAACTTGAAGATATTTACAGTAATTGTATCCATTAAGTTTTCTACTCGGCTTTCACGTAACGAAGAGACGACTTTACGACATTTTCCTCAAAACTCTGTGTACGGCCACTACTAATGTCACATTTACTGAAACTTTTCATGCATCTAAGCTTTCCACTTTCTGAGAGAAATAACAACTAAAAGAGATTTATGTTTGCTTTGATGTTTTAATGATTTTACATCAAAAAGGTGAGTCTTTTCTTAATTAGAAGTTGCAACTGTGGGTGGTGTAAGAAACTTATTTTGTATTCCGTTTCTAAATTTTAGCACTTACAAGACAAAATGTAATTTTATAGTTATTTAATAAATAAGGATGTTAATCACGGGGGTTAACAATCAAAAAATTTCAAAGAACAAACAAGCGTTAGCAAGTTAAATAAGCTATATTAAAAAATTATACAGAACTGGTATTGGTGAGAGGCCTCTAACAGCAAGTCTAAGTTAATAAGGATAATTATTATTAATTAATAATTAATTATTTATTATTAACGTTGGGGTTCAATTAAACCCTCTCTTCTGGATACGATTACTCATAAAAAAGACCGTGGTACTACGAAAGTTAATGACCAAGGTTAATATAAAAATGTGTTCAAAAATGGTGGAGGCGCCGAGCATAAAAATTTGAAAATAAATGAAAACACCTGAACACGCTGCTTTAATAATCTCGGTAATCAGCCAACCAGTGTTAATAAATCCGCACTTATGCAAAATAAAAATTGTAAAAACTATAAAAAAAGCTCTTTGTGTCTGGCTTGCTGTATCTGTTTACTGCAGGCCAATAAATCCAACTTTTGAGTATGTCAAATTTAAACAAATTTAATGTTCTTTGTAGTAACAGTAGCAGAACGGACGATAAATAAAATGAAATTTAGGTTATAAAGGATAAAGATGAGGGTTATGGGATTAAATTTCAAACAAAGAGTAGAATGATGCTTGATTACTACTCTAGCTAGGGATCCACTAGACAATTTTTAAAATAATATAAAACCTTTGAAGTTAAAATATTAAATCTGATTTTATATGAGAATAAAAATAATAACTTGATATTTAATGGAGTAAAGAAATGTAATAATAATAGATCTAAAACTTAATAAACTGTAAACTTTTCACATTGTACATGACACCTTAAAATATGTTCGAGAAATAATATCTTGCTTTTAATAAAAGCGCATAAAATTTTGTTATGTTGACTTGTTCTTTCTAGCATTATTACTGTCAAGGAAGATACATTTTAATTTTAATAGTAATAATCTCGAAGCACTTAAATAGACTAACAAAAGCTATTAATATTTGCATATTTAGCAGAATAACAGCAAGTTTCAGACACGTTTTCATTTAATGAGTGAAAAAATGTAATACATGGGTACACATTAAATTTTAATAACTCTATTAGTTTTTATATTATTATGTTCAACAATTTAGTTATAACGTAATTAAATAACATGAGCAAGAAATTTTTTTTGGAAAGCTAAGACTTTGTTTCTTTCAATTTTGATCATATAGTATTGTTATAAACAATTCACAATAACAATAAAAGAAAGTTTGAGCAAATAGCTCCAGAAAATACTAGAAAAATATCGCGCCGGAAACGCATCAAACTTTCCGAAAATCATTAAGTAGACCCGCGCATAGAACAATCGAGAAGAATTAGTCAATGCTTCCAGCTGAGTGCAGATTTGACATTTTCCAGAAGGACGTTCGATTATATAAGGAGGGAGAAATTGGCTGGGAGTCAGTCAGTTAGCAAGAGTTAGACAAACGAGTAAAATGAGCGATATTCTCGGCATAATTAAAGCGACGATGATTGTGGTGTCAATATCGAATTGTTTATTTATTGTTGTTATTCGTTATTAATCCAACTCTTTAAATCTAAAAAAACTCGAATACGCAACAAATTGCAGTATATTAATTAGTTTTAGTAACAAGTAATTAAAAATAAATAACAACTAGACCACTTAAATTATGAACAAACCCATAAACAACATATCACAGAATATAACTACTGATATTTAGTTATTACATTGATGACTGCGGTGAATAAATGAGAAATCTGTAGACTTGGTAAAAATGTGACAGCTAACGGCAATTTCCGTAATTGGGACAACGGCTGTTAGGGCGAGAATTTTAAATTTAAAGAGTCAAAAAATTGAAAGAAAAATTTACATTTTTTATCACGAAAACGCATCTCACGGGTAAAATAGACAAATTTTCGAATTAAGTAAAAGAAAATAAACATCCTAAAAACAAAAAGAAAGAAATATACAGAAAAAATATAGCAGTTAAACAGAAAATTAAACAAGTTAGACGAAAGCTTAATAAAACTAGGAAATAGTTTAGCACAGTCAAACAAGACATTAAAGGAACAATAGAAAATAAAAAACCATAGAACATATGAACACGAACTTTAAGAAAAATTACTGCTTACGTCTTTTAAGGCTACTAACATTTGGCGTACGTAACCAAGAAAAAGTTAAGGTATTTATATTGATTTTAAAAAGACTTGTACGTTTACCTGTGTGGTCATAGTCATCTCTCAAAACAAAAACACGGAAACACAAATTCCGGACTTTATTTTGTGATCTAAGCGTAATGTAAAACTATTATTTTTATTATGGTCTTGTATTGTGTCTGTAGTATTTACCATAGCCAAAATTTGGCATATATGTTCGTGTTGCGTTCTAGAAGCTTCAGAAAATTTTTAATTCGTTATATCTTTTTATTTTTACACACACACGATACGCTATTTTACATGTCGTTTTATTATTGTTTTGCATCTGAAATAAAAAGCATTAGATATCGAGTATAAAAAACAAAACGTTTAGTAACGTTTTGTTTGTTTATAACTTCTCTTATAGTATATTAAGTATGGAGAACGGTAAGCGCAATGCTTACCGTTCTCGACGACTCCAATTATTGTCTGAGAACGGTAATTCTTAACGTTCGACATGCTTATAACGTTTTTTGCGCGATTGGAGTTTCTAGAATAATAATAATAATAATTTATATTAATACATTTGTGATAATCGGGAAGATTGAAACTGAAAACAAGGGTGGCTGTTCCATGGTTGCTATGGTTTTGTTCCAGACAAGTAAAATTGTCTTTTTGATACAATCATTCCTACATAGTTCTGTTTTGTGGTTCTGTTTTCGAAGCAAATATGAGCGATAGTGATGATCTACCGGATGATTTAGAAGACGCTTGGCAAGAAGGATGTTCGGCAATAATTCCAGAAAAATCTAAAGCCCGATATGAACAGACATACAAGTTGTTTAAGGAATGGCGTGAAGCAAAGAAGATTTCTGTAAATAAAAAGAGCTTGTTAGCGTATTTTGTGGTGAGAAGTGGACACTTGAAGGCCGCAGGCACTTTATGGGCGGAGTACTCTATGCTGAAGAGTACAATTTTTCTCTATGATGCTATCGATATTTCTAAGTTTGCTACATTAATTGCTTATCTTAAGAGAAAAAATATTGGATATCGGCCTAAGAAAGCTAAAATTTTTACCAAAGAAGACATGGAAAAATTCTTGAATGAAGCACCAGACGAACAATTTTTAATTCAAAAGGTATGTTGTAGATGATGAGGTGGTACATCTAGGTTCTAAGGAAACAATATATTTGCAGGTAGCAATGATATTGGGAGTATCGGGCGCTTGTAGACGAGAGGAATTGTACAATATTAAAATGAGTGACATAGAAGAACGTGAAGAAATGTTTATAGTAAATACTCCAAATACAAAAACGAATATTCAGCGAACGTTTACAGTTATTAATAAAGAAAATGAAGCAGTTCATTATTTGGAAATATGTACTTCGAAAATACATAAGAATTCGACCAAGGAACCCAACGTCAGATCATTTATTTCTGAACTATAGAAATGGCAAATGCACTAGGCAAGTCACAGGAAATGGCACAATTGGAGGCTGGCCCTCAAAAATTGCAAAGTATTTAAAGTTGCAAGCCCCTGAAGGTTTTACTGGACACTCGTTTCGACGCACATCGGCTACACTTTTGGCGAATAACGGAGTTGATGTGTTGGGACTAAAAAGACATGGTGGGTGGCGTTCATCAACGGTGGCCGAGAGTTACGTGGAAGATTCCCTCCAAAACAAAATTGAATTTGCTCATAAAATTTTACACAGCGATGTTGGTGGACTATTACAACAACCTGGGACTTCTAAATCGGAAAGTTTGTCTATTAACACTAGAAACTCAAATGCGAGTGGTATTACTACTAATAATTATAATAATTGTACATTTATTTTTAATAAATAAATCGCAAAATTTGTTTTTTTTTAGATTTAATTGCTTACCGTTCACTGAACGGTAAGTGAATTACTTACCGTTTTGTTACACGTAACAACCAGTAACAGCAACCTACCGTCATGGAAACAGGCACAGTAAACTGATAAAAACAACCGATCGCGCAAAAAAGATTTTTAAGCACCTTCTCCAACTATTTTAAAAAAATTTATGTTTTTCTGTTTGTGCTGTCAAGTTAAATCGTGAGTTGCTTTTATATTTATTACAATTTATGAGCGTTTAAATAAAATTATAGATTAGATTCTCACTTACCTTTGGTTTAACTCGTCTTGGGATCATCTAAAATGTGAAAGTTTATGTATCAAATATGGTTAAAAAAATCTGTTATACGTGTAAACAGATAATAGTTAAAAATTATACAAAATAAACTTATTTTTTATTACTGAGGTTATGCTTAACGTCCAGAAATTTAACAATATGTAAGAGGGTTAACGTAGGATGGACAATATAAAATCAGTTGTAAAATTCAGTCGACGTTTCGCTGTTCTTTGCTGTTGATGCAGCTGTAAAGAACAACTCTTAAATATCTGCAGCTCTAGTAAGAACTTTGGTAAAAAAGGCTTTGCTACAAGAGCTTTTAAGAATAGTACCAATGCTACAATTAATGCCTTCCATTAGATAGTGAGCACGATCTAATGCCCAAACTATCTCAAGAGTATTGACGGATCGTTAATTTAGTATATGATAACTACTAGCAATGTCCACTACCTTCTCAGTCAAAAAAATTGTTAAGCTAACGACAATTTTAAGCTTCATCTGTAAGACTATCTGAAAATGTATTGAAGACCAAGCAAAAGCTCCGTAAATCAAGTAGCGTAAATATTTGGCAGAGTAAGCCTAGACATGACGAACCGTTTCAGTAGTTTGTATCCTGATATCTACTAAGGATAATGATGATAACGATGGTTATACAGTTTTTATTGCTGATGATAAATATCAAAGCACAGATTAATTTACAAAAGTCATAAAAGTGTCTGTGCAATTTTCATATTCTTCTGTATCGATTATTTAATTTGTCCCTCTGCAATATGTTTATCCATCAAATTTTTGCTGTAGTCGCTCCTAATTTGAGATACTAAGATGTGATAAACTGTAAGAACGCTTTTAAGCAAAAAATATTGTGTTTGCAACACGTGTCATTTGATTTCGGTGGAAGAAGTTTAAGCACATTTGTTTTTGAAACCATTGCAATGGTGAAGTACACTTAAAATCTGGATTTCTTTCTTTTTTCACAAAACAAAACACAATGTGTTTGTTTCTATACAGAACTCGACTCATTTCTAAATTCCATTATCCGGTCATTGTTCTGTATACTTACAGTAAGTCCACCTTCCAGTACATTCTCGGGTAATCTAAATCGATGAGCAATAATACCAAGAATTTACACAATTCGTGACGCCATATTTGTGTCTGTACACGCAGATTTTTTCAAAACGTTTCGTTACAATATCGTAGGAGTACAATATATGTAATATCGCACAAGTCGAATGATGTTTAAAACTTTCATGAGTAGATTAGTCTATAATGAAAGCTAAAAAAATTGATAATTGCATCATGAAGAAATTTTCTCATTCAAAAATAGTAAAACTCTGTAAATTTTAAATCTCAACTACTCTATTCTAGTTAATCTTCTAATTATTTAACTAAACATTAAAAGAAACAAAACCTAGAACTAAATTTTGGGTCGCTTACTGTAAATTAAAAAAAAGACTATAAGTAACTAATATGTGGAACTAACAATAGTGTTTTTTAATATTTTTAATATCAAAATATTGTTAATTTTATTATTCAACACAATTTCAAGAATTCAACAAATATATTTATTTTGTTTCAATTTGGTTGTAAAAACATTTTTCTCTTCGCAAAGTTCTTGTCTATCCTCCAACAAATAAAAATAGAGTTTATACATCCTGGCAACAATACGTTAGAGATCCCCTTATATAACCTCCAACTTCTGACCTCTCCAAACACGACCGGGAATTGGGTTGATCTGTTCCAGGCTCACCACACTAATAAAATCAATTTTGCGATTTTTCAACCCTTGTGAAACTCAAACACAACATGAATAAATGTTGTTTCAACCAACATTTTTTTTTTCTTTTTTTCCAGGTGGAAAAGTGCCTCAAGACAGAACAATCATCCGAAATGTATTACGAACCGTATCCTTGCCACTTTTTATTTGCATGTGTGTTATATCCAGTGTGGGTATACTGATAGCGATCGCTTTGGTCGTTTTCAATGTATGGAACAACCATAGAAGGTGAGATATTTTACTAAGATCGGTGTCGGTGGGTTTAATATTACCCTCATATGGTGAATAACACGAGTTTTTATTGGAAAATGGTTGACTGCTTTGGAATAAACAGAATATTTTCTCCACTTTCGAAGTGTAGGGAAATATCAAGGGAAACGAAAATAACACTCACAACTCTCAGATGAAGGCTTAAATATTAGATAAAATAAAAAAAAATATTAGACGTATATTTTTTAAGTTGACAGAAATTTTATTTTAACAAAAAATATGTTTACATAGTTGAAATCGAGGAAATTCAAGAGAAACCAGTGTTTACCCAAGAAATGGTAAACTAATATAACAGACGGCTCGCAACTGCCACTATATCTAATATTATGATATATGAGACTGTCTAAGTTCAAGGCTAAAAACAGTATCTTATATACGAAAACCCGAAATAATTCAATTACAAATAAAGCATTAGTTTTGATCACTTATTTTTTTAGATAATAATTGAAAACTGAAGAAATTTTACCTGTTTAACACTTAGGTTTTTCCAAATTTGAAGGTTTATTACACAGATACACATCATTTATCTTAACGACCTAATCAAAAACAACCTAATTTAGAAATCAGTTTACAATTTACAAGAGAAAATCGGTGAAATTGATAAAATATTTGTCGATGATAGTGATAGTCCTGTGTCTTTCAAAATTTGGAATAAGATAAATAGAGTCTTTAATCTGGTTCTGTCTTGCTAATACTAGCAGCCATCAGAAACTGTCAATTCTTGTATCTGAAGACTTCATTACATGAAATTAAACGGCTTCTCTTTAAGAAATCTATTGTGACAAAGCAAACTGTTGGTTCCGGTTATTTCCATCCTTAGAAACAAATTGAAAATGCCTTAGAAATAGAAACAAAAACATATAAAATACGAGTAGAATTGGTTAACCCGTTAGACAAAAAGAGAATAATGAGCACTAACAAAAATTAAGACAAGCCACACAAAAGAGAACAAAACAATAATGGAAGAGAGATAGAAATTTTGAAAATAAGGTACCAAAAAATTATAATCGAAAAAAGAGAATAGAGATGGGATAAAGAACGAAAACTTTTGAAATAAAATAAAATAACAAACTACCCACCATTAAAAACTAAAAAATAGACCCAAGCTGTGAAAATAAACATAAGAAAAGAGAAGCAAATAGAGAAATTAGAAAAAATTCTAAATATAAAAAATCGTAACATGAACAAAACGAGATTAAATTAGGTATAAAGACCGTACAAAGTAGTACTGAAGAAAAAGAAAAACTAATAAAAAAAGTTTAAAATAGAGTAAATGAAAAAGAGAAAGCAAAGAAATAAGTTGAATTAATAAATTGCGCCAAATATAAATTGCTTCTAATATATTAAACAATATAATACAAGAAAAATTTATTTGCGGGAGATTGTTATTAGCGACGAAAAGTGGATAATAATAATGCTATACGGTAAAAATGAGAGATAAGATAAGAAGAAAAAGACAAAGTTTTCGAAGAGATACGAAAACAGCAACAAAGAAGACCAAGATTATGATGAATAGACAGAGTAAAAAAAGCAACAAAAAAAAAGAAAGAATGATTTAAAACGAAATAAAACATTTAACTCAAAATAGACAACAATGGAGACAGAGACGCTGGACTCAACTCCAACAGTCTTATAACAAAAGGCTTTAAATCTAAATAAGTAAGTTTAACTTGGTTCGCGTAACTATCCGCTATTCACCGAAGGATTTTAGACTTCAATTAATGTTAATTATCTCCTAAACGATCATACCATAACTAACAGCCTTACAGAAAGTATTTTGAAGCAAACACGACAAGATTTTAGTTTAATAAGCTGTGGTTAAAAAAAAAGAAATTTTCGACAAGCTACACGTGTTGGTCGTCTGACTGATTTTTATTAACCAGTCCAGATAAGTGTTAAATTGATTTAAGAAAAACCTAATTAAACAAATATAATTAACTACATCTCTGGTGAAACAATATTTATACTTAATTATTTTTTTACAGTAATTTTTTAAACACTGAAATATAGAATACCTGTTAAATTTAGCACACTTATATACGTCTATTCCTTTTTATTTCTAATTACACTCATTACCGTTGAATATACACAAAATCCTCTCATCGCAACAATCGTATGCAATTGGCAATTATTTAACTAGCAATTTAGTCCGATTATGGTCGAAATTCAAACCCACCGACAACTTAACTATCTAATTTTGTAACATCACCCTAATCGATTTATTTCCAGAGTAATCCAGTCTTCGCATCCCGTATGCAATACTATAATGCTTTTCGGAATTGCAGTATGCTTAACCGCCGTTTTCCTCCTCGGTTTAGATGGTAGATTTGTATCCCCAGGTGCCTATCCCGCCATTTGTCAAACCAGAGCGTGGCTTCTTTCGACAGGATTCACGCTTTCGTTCGGCGCCATGTTTAGTAAAGTGTGGAGAGTACATAGACTCACCACTAAAGCCAAAAGTGATCCCAAAGTCAGGACGGTAAGAGAACAAATTAACAATCTTATAGTGTCTGCATTTTTCTAAGAAATATCAACTTTTGATAGTTCTGAATTAAAGCAAAATTTTCTTAAACAAATGCATGTACATTTGACAACAGTTAATTTAGTTAGCATCTGTTCCGCATATAACAAATGTTTCTGTTACTACAGTATCATAAATTAATGAAAATGGATTGCACTGCATTGGTTTTAATCACCATTTTGTACTTCATGCAAGAATGGATAATTGTTTGTTCAATCAAAAATTTGTATTGATCGGAACCGTTGTCTAATTATATTAAGTGATTAATTAGTTTAATGGAAGCATACAAAGAATTTAAATTTTTGAGCAGGTATTAATTATATCTGAAAATTGTTTCAAAGTGCCACAATTAATTAACATTTTAATTAAAGACTCTCAATATTTATTTTAGTTTTAATTGTTAAAACAATACTCCGAAAATATTTTAGTTATATACGAGAGGTATTGAAAAGCTTCTTCTTTCGTTTTTTATTTTTTTATTTTTGCGGTTACAACATTTTTTAAGTTTTTATTGGCGTTGGTGAGCTGAAAGAAAGTTTAAACAACATAAAAATTTAAAAACGTTTTATTTTTTATTTATAATTTTTAATGGCAACATTGTAAGATTTTTTAATTTTTTTGTTTGGTCGGGATAGTGGACAAACAACACTAATGTTTAAGTCGACATGTTTCGATGTTTATTTACATCGAAATCTTCATCTTCATCATGTAAATAAACATCGAAACATGTCGACTTAAACATTAGTGTTGTTTGTCCACTATCCCGACCAAACAAAAAAAATTAAAATAAGAATTGGACGAAATCACAATTACAAATTGTAACACTTGAAAGTTTTTTTTAAGAACTTAAATAAATAAACAAATACTATAAAGAGAAAAGTTACATTCTTATAAACAGCCAATGTTCCTGTTTTTTTTTTTTTTTAAATTACAACTTAGCTAAAATATGGTTGATTCCATATTTTTGGTGAATCCTAATCTAACTGTAAGCTGAGCTGAGTCGCAGTTAATTGATAAGAAAAACGTCCGAGAAACATCCAAAGAAGAGAAATGGCAGATTAAAAAACAAGTTGTAAACATATTGAGTGGTATTACTTATAATTAATTATTGTTGCGTTTAAATAACTTATTTGAGAATCATCAAATTGCCAAAAAATGCCAAGATTTATAGAATATCTTCAGGTTGCAAAAAAATTATGCAAAAATTTTTACAAAATACTAATCTATTATTATATAATCGTATAATCGATTTTTTTTAGTTTTTATCCTTAGTAGAGTATAAAATGTTACTTCTGGGCCAGGACATTTGGCGTCTTAAAAAACAAGGCAAAATCTTACAAATTTAACTGTTTCCCCAAAAGTCAACAACTAAAAAAGGCCTAAGATCACTCAAAATGCATTAATAATTTTTATCCACCCCAAAAGTATCCAAATATGTGTGGACCACCAAAAATTGGGCACACGAAAAAACCGTTAAAATCTCCCAAAATACTGGAAAATTACCTCAAGAACGCCCTAAAAAACTAACAAAATTCCTTGTTTTTACACACCCCAAAATGGCTTTTTACTTCTGGACCAGGACATTTGGCGTCTTAAAAATCAAGGCAGAATCCTACAAATTTAGTGTTTTCCCAAAAGTAAACATTCGAAAAAGACCTAAAACCCTTCAGAAAGCATTAATTTTTATGCACCTCAAAAGTACCAAATATCTGTAGACCACCAAAAATTGGGCACACGAAAAAAACTTTAAAACTACTTTAAGAACGCCCTAAAAAAACTAACAAAATACCGTGTTTTTACACAGCCCAAAATGGCTTTTTATTTCTGGACCAAGCCATTTGGCGCAAGCCAAAAAAAAGTAAAAACACACTAAATCAAGGAGGATACTACGATATTTAACGTCTTAAAAATCTAGGCAGAATCCTAAAAATTTATATGATTTCCCAAAAGTAAACAACAGAAAAAGACATAAAATTCTTCAAAAATTATAATTTGTGCTTATTTTTTCCATTATCATTCAACCCCCCCCCCCCCAAATTGGGGGGGTTTAAATTTTTCCATAGTACTTTGTCTTCTTTGTCTACATCGATTCTGAAAGCTTTATCTGTAACACCCCAATATTCGACTATGCCTTCATGATAATTCTTGGATTCAGAATATTTACAGAATTGATAAAAATAAGTGCAAAACATTCCCCGTTTTCATTCCGATTACAATCCGATCTATTCTTACAGCATCTCCTCTTTCACGACAGCTTATACCGTTTATAAGTATGTGTCTATCGAGGAGAATCATCGGCACGACCATCAATCCTGAATTCGTCTTCGACTCATGAGCCTTTGGTGAATCAACAGGACAGGTCATTGTTGTTCGATATTACTGTAAGTCATGAATAGATGGAAGAGTCCCAAAACCGAGAAATGTTTTGAGAATATTTGGCAGCACTCAGTTGCCCGTCAATCTTCGTGGGTCCTCAATCTCTATGGCCACTCGAGATCTCACCAGTTCAGATTTAAGAACAACTGCATTCTCAATAAAAAAAGCGGCGATAGGAATCGAACTCAAAACCTTGTAATTATCTGTCTCACTCTTTTCTAACTGAGCTATTTATGTCTTGTCCATTATAATTTCTAATCAGCTACAATAATACATCAAATTGCGCAATATTACGAAATTTAAAAAAAAAGTTGGATCCGCGGGGGTTCGAACCCGAGACCCCTTGGATTGAAAGCAAATATCTTACCAACACGCCCATAATGGCTCTTGTACAGTCGTTTTCGAATGAAAGATCTTATAGTGTCTGTCCTCATTTTCTTATTTATAAAAAATGAAATTCGTTTCACATGCTACGCACTAGTGTACATAACAATTATTGTATCCAAATTAAATTTATTTTTTATAGGTAAACACGCACGTAATACGCTGAATACGCTCGATCGTGCAGCGCTTAAATTTGATAACGAATAACGCATTTTGACTTCTGAGCGTTTTTATTAAACAGAAAACGGTCGATGGTCGAGCGTTGGTATCCTTCAAAAATACGCTGATACATCGGCCTACTCGTTAAAAAAAACGGGTTTACTGTAAAAGCAATTTTTTTTCCGTTATAGAAATTGTTCTTAATCTTATTGTAGTATTCAACGATATATCATTATTGTTACGTAATTATAATTTGTTTTTGTAACACAACTTACTAAATTTGAAGTTTTTTTTTAATTTTGTAATTGTGATACTAAAAAGGTTATTATAAAAATATTTAACCTTTAAGTTTAATTCAAAACGATAATATGGATGGGGCCATCTAGACCAGGAGCGCGCGCGGCGCTGTTTCGGTCGATAATTCAGTTTGCCTTTTTACTTGTCTGTTGCGTTGACCGTTGACAGTTGACAGTTAACACCGCAGCAGCAACTAACAATTTTCAGTGCATTACAGGTTAATCTACGGTGGATCATAGGTGTTTAATCGTTGTTAATAGGTAAGTCAATATTATTTATTAAATGTTATAAGTAAAATGCAATTCGTCTGACATTATGTTCATTTTCAACGATTGTGTCTAAAATTGAAGTAAATCAAATAACTGAATCCTGACCCACGAACGTGGTTTTTATATTGTAATCGTTTTTCAATGTCATAAAAGAAAAACATTGTTTTCGCGTCCAAAACATGGTAGTACTTAATAACTAGAATAATTACATTTATTATACTGTTATCACTGGGAAGTTGTAACACGTGTTGTTTGTACGGTAGGCAAAATTGCTTTTCTGAATTTGTGTTTTCGTAAGGTTTTTAAGTATCGCAGAGAAAATATCTGCTTAAAGCTGACTCGTACTGTAAGTTGTACCTACTTATTCTATCAACACAATTTCACTCAAAGTTAGTTGCATTCCAAAAAAAAAATATTGAAGTAATCTAAAAGTTGGATTTTTTTAAGGACAACTTGTTGTGCTTAGGTTATCAAAGATGAGTTAGTTATCTGTTTACATTATGATCATCGATTAAATTATAATGAAAACATGTCTTTACCACAATGTTGTTATATTGTTTATTACCGAATCTTTGCTATAAAACTATTATACTATTAATGTGATCTTTGGTTAACTTGATAATATTTTTAACCATCTCTCTTAATTTCAATTATCGTTTCAGTTTGCTTTATCTGACTATCTTTTTGAGTGATTCTCCTATATTCAAATAAAACTTTTTAGTGTATTCCAAATATGAATAAAATATAAAAATAAATAAAGTAATATAATATTCTTTAATTTCTTGATCCGTTTTTGTATTTAATGTTATTATTAGGGATTTAATATTACGAACACTCAATAAAATCCATATTGTTTTATTTAAATTATTTGGCGAAACATTTATAATATATTTTGTTATCAATTTTTTATAATATGATAATTCATTTTTAATCTTATCATAATTTATTATTTGGTATTCTATTTTATAGTTTTCTAAAATTTTCTTTAAATCTTTCTTAATATCGCGTAAATTCAGTGGGGGATAGCCACCCCCCCCCACTGAAATTCCATATTGTATAAAGCATAAAAGATCATTTGTTATTATTATATTTTTCTTTTAAATAATGTAAACCATATATCGGTTAACCACGTACTCAAATTAATTTTATAGGAGTAGTTATTTTTATTTATAAAGTCAAACAGGTTTAATGGATTAGCATTAATTTTATAATTATGTCAACGTTAGTTTCCTATTTATCTAGCAATTCTTCTAATTTAAAATAATATTTCCTAACTTTTTTTTGCCTTATTGTTATTCAACATCATTATTAATTCTTTAAAATTTTTAATCATTTTGTATATATTTATACAAATTTGCTTTAGCATGTTTATAATCTATTTCTTCGTATGAGATTTCCTTGTCCTTTAAAAAGTTCTTAAAATCGCGTTATTTCTTCAATAAATCCCATGAATTGAAGCAAATTGTTTGTGATTAATATTTTTCTTTTTCTGCAAAAACAGCATATTTCCAAAAAATACGACTATCAATTTTCTGTTAAAATCAACACCTACGTCTTTACTTATAGCATTTGTTGATTTTTCATAACCCAATATTTCTGCTAAATCTTTACCTTTAAACAAAGGTTGATTATCATTGTCTAATATGAAAAATACGTCTTGATCATAAACTTTCAAGTAACAGTATTATCTATGTCAATAATTTAATTTATTTTTTATTATTGGGTCAACGATCCCATTTATACTAAGGCTCTGGATCATTCTAAGGTACCGCCAACGGTTGCGACGTATATCTCCATCTCACTTAATTTTGAGTTAATCTCAAGTAGAGATGGGGCAATGGCGGAAAAATTTGCATCTTTTAAAAATTAATTTTTGCGACTTGAGTTGCCTCATTTGTGACTGCCTACAAAATGTACCAACAAATTAAATTGTATTAACTTCACCTATTTTATTTATGACCACATTGGTAAATAGAATTTAAGCACTGCAAACGAATGCATACGCACACCTCCAACAAACGTCAAATGTCAATTAGTTTGAAACTTCAACAGATTTTTGGGTGCTCTTTTTCAGTAATCCACAGAGACCTCCAGTTTTCGGTTCACTTTTGTTACATTTCGTGTTCCTGTTGTGTACCTATATTAATCGTTTGTCGTTTTTATTACGAATTTGTGATCTTTGGTTTTGGTTCAGTTTTGATAGTTACTTACATTTTGTTGCGTAGTTTGTAGTTTCGTTGCTGTTCATATTCAGTTTCATAATTATTTCTTGTTTATTGGGGTGTTATTTGGGTACCTAAGCATTTAGTTTACATTGAGTTTTGGTTTTACTTCGGACAGTGATTTAGGTACTTGCGCAGGTTTTCCACTATTGTTAAACAAGATGAATTGTATACCTGAATAAATTTCTTGCAAAAAACTATGCTTTATTAGTTATATTATACCGCAATTGGGAAATGTTGCACCCTGCAGTGAATTTTTTTATTTTTTGTCACAACAGCTTAACCCATAACCTCTGCGTGACATAACTGTCAAGCTGTTTGAAATGTTAGTGGTGATGTAATTTTGCAAAAATTCCTAGAAACATTCAATACTTCTATCTCTGTCGCACTCACGGGATTTCAAAAATGGGGAATGAGTTGGCGCTACCTTATTATAATCATCGAGAACCTTAATTTATACTAGCTGTCTCAGTTTCAGGTTATCGTTTTTCAATTGCTCCAATTCATTTGCCATGCTTTCGTATTGTGGGAAAACCCTCTGATGTCAATTTTTCGCTTCTTCTTTCTTGGATGATAAAATTCTTTCCATACGTTATTTGTCTTCATCATATAATTACTTCTAATAGCTTTATTTATATTATTATTATTATTCTTCTAAAATAATTGCTCTTTTCTCTTGAATCTACGTTGATATCTAGCTTTTCATTTATTTTATGTAGACTTTTTATAATACGTAGGTCCCATATTGCCTCGCATATTGTACTAGATCCCTTTTATTACAAGTATTTATTTTTTTTGACAATTAATTAAATAAACATTAAATTGATCACCTCCCTATACCACACATATTTTTTTGAATCTCGAGACTTATCACAATTTTACCTAAAAAGGGACAGTGTGTTTTAGTATGCACTGTTTATAGATAATTTCTTATGAAAAAAATGTAATAAATTAAATGAATCGCTCACATAACGATGACCAAGAAACATGGCAAATGTTTCAAAAAAAGTTGAACGATATGAGAAGCAAACCAAATAATGACTTTGAACGATTAGTATTTAAAAATATGCATAATCAATTTAAAATGTATGAAAATAACGTATTAACCTTGGCAAAACTAGATTTTCTTAAAATTCGTTTTCCTAATCTTCAAGTCTTTGATGAATAAATTTTCTAATAAATGACAAGTCTTTGCTCCATTTGTTTGGAATTAAAATGTCCAGATGATTTTTATAACTATAGAAATAAATATGAAAAAACATGTAAACAATGTAAAAAAGCAGTTAATTCTACTCGTTTATTATGTGATTGTGGTAGATATTACACTAGAACTAATTTTAGAAGGCATATAAAAACAAGTTTGCATAAAAATGGATTGAATTTATTTATTTACTAAAAATTGTTTGTTAGATTTTTTCCTATAATAAATGGAACGAAGGAACTTAAGTAATCTTCGTTTATCTGAACTGTTTAATATTGCAAAATCATTAGACATCAAATATATTAGAAAATATACTAAAGCAGACTTAATAAAAGCTATTATCAAAGCTTCGGACAGAGTCCTCGTGAGCGAAGCGAATTCAGAAATATTTTCATTTGATGATGATTTATTTGCTGAACCAAGGAAAAAGAGAGTTAGTAAAATCAAATGTGACATATGTGGAAAATATATCAAAAGCACCCGAATGCACCTCCATAAAGAGAAAGAAAACAAAAAGAACCTAAAAACATTTCAGTTTGATGACGATATATTTGCTAAACCAAAAAAAAAAATAGAGTAAAGAAGATAAAATGTGATATGTGTGAAACATATATCGAGGAAACTCGAATACATTTGCATAAATTAAAACATGATTTGAATAGTCGTCGTTTGCTCGAATTACGTAATATGGCAAAATCCTTAGGTATAAGATACATTAAAAGATACAATAAGGCAGAATTGATAAACGAGATTATTAATGCTGAAGAGCAATTAAAAATAAAAAGAGAAAACAAGAAGAGCTTGGAAATATTTCCGTTTGATGATGCCATATTTTCTAAACCAAAAAAAGAAAGAGTAAGAAAGATCAAATGTGATGAATGTGGAAAGTATATTAAGGAAAGTCGAATGCAGTTGCATCAAGCAAGACATAATCCAGAGCCAGATTTCATTTTAGTTCAGGTTGCTTTTAAGGGAAGATTATTAACATATCAACATAATAATCTAGAAGAAGGTATAGATATGGAAACATACATGGATATGATAAAAGAAAAGGCTATTAAAATAATTATAAATGCTTTAAATCTCCATAAAAATATTAAAACCAATCTAGAGATGGAATGTGAGTTTATGAAGCTGAAAAATGAAGACTTCACAATGATACATAAATTTCAGTTACCAAATGTTATACTAAGAGAAAAAAACGCCTTAGAGGAATACTGGGATGAACAAATGGATTTATTTATATCAAGATGTGATGAACTACAAGAAAAAGGATCTGGATGGACTCTGAAAAATATAAATCATTTGCGCATTAATATAAACAAATATACACCTTTAAGCGGAAATTCATATGTAGAATTACCCAAGTGGATTAAAGATAAAAAAGCTTGCGTTAATGTTAAAAACAACGATAACAAATGCTTTATGTACAGCGTAATATCCTGTTTACATCAAGCAAAAGAACATGTAGATAGACTGAATCATTATAATAAACCGGAATATATAAACGAATTAAATTTTGAAGGAATAAATTTTCCTGTAACAATCCAGGACATACCTAAATTTGAATCACATAATAAAATTAATGTTACCGTGTTTAGTTACGAAGAACAAATATTTTATCCTTTGTATCATAATAAGAAGCGATTTTATGAAATGAATATCGACTTACTATACTTTGGAAATAAAGACAACAATCATTATTGTTGGATCAAGAATTTGAGTCGATTGTTAAATGATCAGTTGGAAATAAATAGAAGCAAAAAATATTTCTGTAGAAGATGTTTAAACTACTCCGCTAGAACTGAAGATGCTTTAAAGAAACATCAAAATGTGTGCTTTAGTAATGAACCATGTGTTCCGAACATGCCTGATGATAATGTATTAAAATTTAAAAATATTCAAAGAATGTTAAGACATCCGTATGTCATTTATTCTGATTTTGAATCTATTCTGAAACCTATTCCTACATGCGAACCAAATCCTGAATCATCATATACTCATAAAACACAATTTCATGTTCCCTGTGGTTATGGATTATACATTAAGAGTGCTTATAATAATATTGATAACCCATTGGAAATTTACAGAGGAGAGGAAAGTGATAAACGTTTTATAAAAAGAATAACTGAACATACCAGAACAATATATAAGTTATTAAAAGAAAATAAACCCATAAAAGATATCGAACTAGAAGTATATGAAAAAACAAAAATTTGTTATCTTTGTGAAAATGTGTTTTCTATAGAAAATCCAAAAGTAAGAGATCATGATCACTACACTGGAAAATATAGGGGAGCTGCTTGTAGAAAATGCAATTTGAAATATAGACAACCATTGTTTATTCCAATTTTGTTTCATAATTTAAGTTCTTACGATTGTCATTTGTTTATAAAAAATCTAGGAGAAGATAAAAGTCAATTGAAATTAATACCTAATAACGAAGAGAAGTATATTTCTTTCAATAAAATTTTAAGAATGGATGATAATGGATATATCGAATTGAGATTTATCGATTCATTTAGATTTTTAGCAAGTAGCCTAGACAATTTGTCATCTAATCTGGAATCAAGTCAGTTGAGAGAAATAATTAAATACTTTTCAAATAATGAATTAGATGTGTTATTTAGGAAAGGAAAAAGCAAGATAATTAGAAAAGGAATATATCCTTATGAATACATGGATTCTTTTGAGAAATTTTCTGAAACAAAACTTCCATCAATAGATAAATTTTATTCTTCGCTCACAAAAGAAGGAATTTCTCGAGAAGAATTCAAACATGCAGTGAAAGTATGGAAACATTTTAAAATCAAAAATTTGGGTGAATGGCATGATTTATACTTAAAACTAGATGTTTTGCTGTTAACTGATGTATTTGAAAATTTTAGAGACTTATGTTTGGAAAAGAGTTATGGACTCGATCCTGTTTGGTATTATACAACGCCGGGGTTAGCTTGGGACTGTATGCTCAAATATACTTCAGTGGAGTTGGAATTATTAACTGATTATGAAATGTATTTGTTTTTTGAAAGGGGAATTAGAGGAGGTATTTCACAGTGTAGTAACAGGTATTCGCAAGCAGATGAAAATACTCAGATTATCTATATAGATGCTAGTAATCTATATGGATGGGCTTTATCTCAGAAATTACCAGAAAAAGACTTTAAATGGTTGACTTGTGATGAAATTAAAAATGTCGACGGTATATTGGTATCAGATAGTGATACGGGTTATGTTTTGGAAGTCGATTTAGCATTTCCAGTAGACTTAGCTATTCATAACAAATTCAATGATCTCCCTTTAGCCCCGGAAAATAGAATTCCTCCGGGCGGAAAAGTAGAAAAACTACTTTGTCATTTCTATGATAAGAAAAATTATATAATTCATTACGAAACATTAAAACTTTACAAAAATTTAGGTATTAGAATAACAAAGGTTCACAGAGGTATAAAATTTACTCAGTCAAATTTCATAGCACCATATGTAAAATTTAATACTGAACAAAGACAAAAGGCGAAAAATGATTTTGAAAAAGATTTCTGGAAATTAATGGTTAATGCCCCATATGGTAAGTCTATGCAATCTGTTAGAAACCAACAAAATATTAAATTATATTGTGATGAAGAAAAATTACAAAAAGCGATAAACAAACCTAATTTTAAACACAGAACTATATTTAGCAAACACCTGGCAGCAGTTCACAATTTTAAAACAAAAATATTGTTTAATAAACCAATTTATATTGGGCAAGCTGTATTAGATTTATCGAAATTGTTAATGTATAACTTCCATTACAATGTAATTAAAAAAGAATTTAATGAAAACGTAAAACTTCTTTATGGAGACACTGATAGCTTTATATATGAGATTAAAAATGTCGATTTCTATGAATTTATCAAAAACAATCCCGACTATTTTGATACATCTGATTATCCAAAGGATCATCCATTATATTCTGATAAAAATAAGAAAGTAATAGGGAAATTCAAAGATGAATTGAATGGTATTAAGATATTGGAATGCATAGGTTTAAGGTCAAAAATGTACAGTTACAGAACCGAAAATTCTGTTTCGAAAAAATTAAAAGGTATCAAAAAAGCAGTATTGAAGAAAGAAATAAGTTTTGAAGATTACAAAAATTGCTTGTTTAATCAAAAAGAATACTTCCATAGACAGAAAGTGATCAGGAGTCATAAACATGATATATTTACTGAAGAAGTAAAGAACAAGTCTCTAAGTTGGAAAGATGATAAAAGATACCTTTTACCTAATTCTACAGATACATTAGCTTATGGACACGTATTAGTAGATATCATCATAGGTACGTTCATGGACATTGTTGAATAAATCGCTATTTTTTATTAGTGTTGAAGTAATAAATTAAGAAAACAATAATTACAATTACGATAATAAACATAAGAACAAAAATAATAATTTTTAATTTGTTAACTTGTTGAATGAGACTTGAAAACTTTTTTCGGAATTTTGGATATTCTTCATTGAATATATTTAAATTCTTGAATACAGTACTTTCCATTTAATTTACAATTTTTGAGTTTTTTCATTTATTGCTCTCATATTTTTAGTATGTCTTTCAAATATTTTCAGGGTTCTTTTCTTTACATCATCGATGTTTGATGGTATTACTACTGTTTTGTTTCTTAATTCTGCTAGTTTCTTAGGATCATAATTATTGTAGTTGTCTAATTTATATTCCAATTCATCTATTTTATTATTAGCGGATTCTAGTTCACAGTCTGTCATAATTAATTGTTCAAGGAATAAATTAGCTGCTTTTCTTGCAATATATTTATCTACAACTTCTTGTTTGAAACCAACTATTTTTGCTCCATCTTCTAATCTGTCTATTTCAGTAATAATAGGTTTTAAATCTTTTTTCCATTTTTCTTTCTCATCGTTGGCAATGTATGAAACTAGTTTGTCCATTTATGACTGAAAAGTTTCTAAAGATTTACTAATTAATTCATCTGCTTCTTCATCTAAACTTATATGTTTACGACTACCTGCTTTGTGTTCTACATTATCGAATATTTTTTTATTTTTTGTTTTGCTTTTTCTCTCTTTTGTTCCCAATTGTTCCGATTTGTTCTCTTTTGTTCCGGATTGCTCTGGTTTGTTCCCGTTTGTTCTCGTTTTACATGCAATCTTAATTCCAACTGAATTTAGTCCCATATTAAGGGAATTTCTGGAAATACTTTTAGATTTGCAAAAATCTGTCTTTGTTAGTTTTTTATTTACGGTAGAATTGAGGTATTCAATGGCAAAATTACGATTTCTCATTTGAGTTACTTCATTGATATTTTTTGGTATATTTAGTTTTTTATCTTGAGTAAAAGATTTGTAACAATTTTTGAATTGCTGGAGTTCAGATGGTTGTCTTGTTTTTAATGGTGTATAATATTCTGCTACAATTTTGTTCTCTTTAGTATTGGTCATTTTTTTTTATTTATTTAAAAAATATTTGCCTCCATCATTCAAAAAGAAATAAGGAGGTTACTGATATTTCGATGTGATCAACAATGACTGAATCTGTTGGCGGCACTGCAACTTTGAATGAAATTTGTACCTCTGCTAAGTAATAAATAGTTTAATAAAAAATAGGTAAAAATCTAACTCTATTATAATATTATCGTTTATTAAATTACTTAACAAATTCACATCAAATTTACAATTGTTTAGTTTTTTAATAAACATATTGCCCGTGCCTGCACAATTTAAGAATGACCATTACTAACTGCTAGGTACGTCTCATTACCGACGTCTTTTTCTTATTATTACTGACCGATTGAAACGTACCCAGGGAATGGGAGTGAAAGTGAGTAATTGTCACTTTCAAACTTTTTAAAAGTTAGAAAACAGTTAATTACCAAATAAATACATTTCCTGTTGTCAAATTTAACTGCACTGACAATATTTTGACAGGGTTTGTGACTTTCTAACCTTTTTCCCTTTCATCGTGTTTTCAAATCCCCAATGTGAGATAACCTAATTGAACATTCACGCCCGAATATTGTGACTTACGGTTTGTCCAGATTTTACAACTTGGCCGCAAACAAAAGTCGATATTTTTCGATTGTTTTAATACCAACAGATTCAGTCATTGTTTATCACTCTGTAGCTTGATCATAAAGGGCTACTTAATTTTTTTTTTTCTTTCAGCATTGATTTATCCGTTTGAGGATCTTATTACATATTTTAATTACTTATATTTATAAACCATGTTCACCTGACTGATTATTATTATTACGATTAATTATAATTTTTTATTGTTAATCTTGTTGTTATTGTAGATAAATGGCCCAGCCCCCTTGTAAAAGAACTAGATTGGCGATTTCTTCAGACTTGGAAACTCTGTCCGGAATAAGTGAAAATGTAAGTTTTGTATAAATTTTAGTATGTTGTTAAATTTCTTTATAAATTTTGTTAATCCCGGTCTTAACTTAATATATTGTGTCCTATTGTATAACCAGATGGATGTAACAACCGAAAACAGAGGTGTAGAGGTTCTAGGAGCTGGTGCCCAAGGACTTGAAGGGAATGGGCAAAGTAATTCTGACGACAATGTAAGTTAATTTGTTGATCTTAATTTCTTTATTAGCAATGTTTCTTTCAAATTTTCAGAAAGATTGTCTTATAGAATCAGAAGAATTTGAGGAGCTTCTCCTTACGTCTAATGCGTTTATTGACAAAACGCTATTTATAAAAAAATTTTTTCGAAGAAGTCTAAACGAAAAATCATGGGCAAAGAAAATTCTCATCACAGCACCTAGTCGATTTGGTAAATCGGTAATCATGAATACCTTGAAGGTGTTCTGTGAACCAGATGTGGATGAACAAGGAAATATCGTTACCTGTTTGAAAAAGAATGTAGCCGGAAAATGGGTCGAAGATAAAAACAAAACTCCACCAAAAAATTACAAACTATTCAAGACCGTTATTAGAAACAAGCACTTGCAAATTTACAGCTGCACCTGTCCTACAAAGCACATGGACGACGATTTGGAAAATGGAACATGCGACAGCAGACAATTCTTCTACCAACATTGTGGTCAGCATCCAGTAATTTTCTTTAGCTTGAAGGATATTTCGCCTCATAATTGGAACGCGTTTATTAAGACACTCAAAAAAAGTCTGTGTCAAACATATGAACGGCACGGGTATTTGGGTGATGACAAACAAAGCCATTTATCTGAACGGGATAGGGCAAAATTTAATTTGTTTTGTAATGGAGAAAAAGGGCAAATGAAGGAAGGTAAAGAAATTATCTCCGAGTTAAGTGAAGATGATTTGCGATATTCTTTAGACAAGTTAATAAAATATTTGTACATCCAGTTCAATAAAAGAGTGCTGATATTGATCGAAGAATTCGACGCTCCTCTTATGAAGTTGCTACATAACCCAGAAGAAAACATAAAACAAGCGTACATACGCAAGATCATTCGGTATATCGGGGAAATGTTGAGTACCGTTCTAAAAGGTAATGAGAAGGTATTAGGTGCATTGATTAACGCCTGTGTTTTATTGTCAACAACTATATCACCGTACGCGAACAATGTTTCTATTTGTCCATTCCTAGAAAATCATGGTTTCTCTGAATATTATGGATTCACCAAGGATGAAGTAGCAGATTTACTAAAGATGCCTGTATTCAAGGGTTTTAATGGAAACGACATTTTATCATATTATAATTGCTATAAAGTGTTTGACACAAATCTACAGTTATATAACACATTTTCTGTTTTAAAATATCTCCAGGATTGGATAGTTGCACGGCGACGCGCGAAACATGAAGCTAATAAGAGTCCAGATACGAAGAAGCACGCACCTAGATATTATTTTAGTAGCTACGGGATTCAACCCTTGAACAAACTGTTTGCAGTTGAGGGTCTTAGAGACAAATTTAGTTGTATTATTACCGAAGGTACAGTTACTGTAGAGAAGCCTGTGGATAGGTTGACACCTGAACACGTTATGATACTGATGGAAGTGATGTTACAACCTAGTGAGGTCGATGACGAACATGCCGATTTATTCCTCCAGTATATGAAGGATCGGGGATATTTCAACATAAATGAACGGAATCGATACCAGCATGTTTACGTTATACCAAATGGTGAAGCAACAGACGAAATTCTTTCTCAGTTTTATGATACATCGTACTTTAAGAGCAAATACAATATTAGTAACGAGATGATTAGAAAATATAGGACGGCTATAAATGATTTAGATCGTCACAATAATGAATCATTTCAAAAGTTCGCAGATTCCATTGCAAGCTTATTTTCTGGAAGTTTCAAGCCAAAGAATCATGATGAACTTAAGGGTATTCTCTATGCTTTTTGTGTAAACAAATTCGATACATTGTGCGAAGGATTTTGTCAAGAAAATAAAAGAAATCGATTTGACTTACTGTTAATAAGAAAGGATGGCACAGGAATAATTATAGAAGTGAAGTTTGATCAGAGTAGTGCACAAGCTGGTCTCAAACAAATTTTTGACAATGAGTACTATAAAGCTTTTGAAGGAAAGAATATTACAAAAGACAAAATATATATTGGGCTACACACGAACCATCAAAAAGTAACTGTCTGTGGTTTTGCAACATCTTATGAACAGGTTGTTGACTCTTTCGCAAATATTTCTGATGACAAGCTGATCGTAAAATCTAGTAAATTGTAAAGGATATGGTATCATATAGCTTAGTTCACATAAATCCCTTATGAAACTTAACTTTTAGACGTTCCGTCGGATTATAACAAAACGAAAAAAAAATTGAAATTATCGTTTATGTTAGCTAAGCTGATATATGGTACCGAATTTGTTTATGTTTATACATTTCTAAAAACTGTGTTTCTGTACAAAATGTGTTATCTCATTTACGAACGGTAGAAGTGTGAAATTTGTTTACCTAGAATAAAATGAGATTGAAAACGATAATTTTATGTATTTAATTTTATTTTGATATAGGTTGTCTAGACAGGATTTTTTAAGTCTAAATGTTTTTGTATGATACTAACTTTATTATAAAAAATGATCAAAATATTAACAATGTTTCATGTAATAAAAAACGACCTGTCATATTTTGTGACCCAAGATTATTGATTTCGTTCCCACAGTTGGTTCTGAACAGTATATAGACAGACACACACTGCTCTAGATGGCGCTAACTATATTGTTTTGCTTTTTATAAACTGGCCCAATTTAAACTTTATTATTTACAAAATATAAAAATGTATAACGGTTTAATATCACAAAACAAAAAAAAAACAATTTTAGTAAGTAGTTGTCTTACAAAAACAAATTATAAAAAAACGAATTTTACGTTGGCATCGTTACTTAGGTGTAATAATATTTTTTTAGCCAATGTAAAATCCTAACAATTAGGATGTGAATGAACTTGTGATAATATTGTGTCTAGAATTCCATTAAGATATGCAAACCAAAAAAATCAGCTAAAAATTTAAAAGTATTGATTGTTAATCAGAATAAGAACAATTTCTATAACGGAAAAAAAATTGCTTTTACAGTAAACCCGTTTTTTTTAACGAGTAGGCCGATGTATCAGCGTATTTTTGAAGGATACCAACGCTCGACCATCGACCGTTTTCTGTTTAATAAAAACGCTCAGAAGTCAAAATGCGTTATTCGTTATCAAATTTAAGCGCTGCACGATCGAGCGTATTCAGCGTATTACGTGCGTGTTTACCTTTAAAAAATAAATTTAATTTGGATACAATAATTGTTATGTACACTAGTGCGTAGCATGCGAAACGAATTTCATTTTTTAATAAATAAGAAAATTAGGACAGACACTATAAGATCTTTCATTCGAAAACAACTGTACAAGAGCCATTATGGGCGTATTGGTACGATATTTGCTTTCAATCCAAGAGGTCTCGGGTTCGAACCCCCGCGGATCCAACTTTTTTTTTTAAATTTCGTAATATTGCGCAATTTGATGTATTATTGTAGCTGATTAGAAATTATAATGGACAAGACATAAATAGCTCAGTTAGAAAAGAGTGAGACAGATAATTACAAGGTTTTGAGTTCGATTCCTATCGCCGCTTTTTTTATTGAGAATGCAGTTGTTCTTAAATCTGAACTGGTGAGATCTCGAGTGGCCATAGAGATTGAGGACCCACGAAGATTGACGGGCAACTGAGTGCTGCCAAATATTCTCAAAACATTTCTCGGTTTTGGGACTCTTCCATCTATTCATGACTTACAGTAATATCGAACAACAATGACCTGTCCTGTTGATTCGCCAAAGGCTCATGAGTCGAAGACGAATTCAGGATTGATGGTCGTGCCGATGATTCTCCTCGATAGACACATACTTATAAACGGTATAAGCTGTCGTGAAAGAGGAGATGCTGTAAGAATAGATCGGATTGTAATCGGAATGAAAACGGGGAATGTTTTGCACTTATTTTTATCAATTCTGTAAATATTCTGAATCCAAGAATTATCATGAAGGCATAGTCGAATATTGGGGTGTTACAGATAAAGCTTTCAGAATCGATGTAGACAAAGAAGACAAAGTACTATGGAAAAATTTAAACCCCCCCAATTTGGGGGGGGGGGGTTGAATGATAATGAAAAAATAAGCACAAATTATAATTTTTGAAGAATTTTGTTGTTTACTTTTGGGAAATCATATAAATTTTTAGGATTCTGCCTAGATTTTTAAGACGTTAAATATCGTAGTATCCTCCTTGATTTAGTGTGTTTTTACTTTTTTTTGGCTTGCGCCAAATGGCTTGGTCCAGAAATAAAAAGCCATTTTGGGCTGTGTAAAAACACGGTATTTTGTTAGTTTTTTTTAGGGCGTTCTTAAAGTAGTTTTAAAGTTTTTTTCGTGTGCCCAATTTTTGGTGGTCTACAGATATTTGGTACTTTTGAGGTGCATAAAAATTAATGCTTTCTGAAGGGTTTTAGGTCTTTTTCGAATGTTTACTTTTGGGAAAACACTAAATTTGTAGGATTCTGCCTTGATTTTTAAGACGCCAAATGTCCTGGTCCAGAAGTAAAAAGCCATTTTGGGGTGTGTAAAAACAAGGAATTTTGTTAGTTTTTTAGGGCGTTCTTGAGGTAATTTTCCAGTATTTTGGGAGATTTTAACGGTTTTTTCGTGTGCCCAATTTTTGGTGGTCCACACATATTTGGATACTTTTGGGGTGGATAAAAATTATTAATGCATTTTGAGTGATCTTAGGCCTTTTTTAGTTGTTGACTTTTGGGAAAACAGTTAAATTTGTAAGATTTTGCCTTGTTTTTTAAGACGCCAAATGTCCTGGCCCAGAAGTAACATTTTATACTCTACTATCCTTCCTTTTAAAATATTAATTTATACAATAACTTATAAATTTAATTAAAAATATACTAAACTATTAAAAATTTAAATCTTTTGTATGCTTCTTAATCCAGAATTTTAAGAATTAGATACTTAACTTTCAGAAAAAGGTTGAACCATGGAAATTATATTCAATGGTAACCGGCCTACTAGTAGTGGATTTTGTTGTAATGATAGCTTGGCAACTTCACGATCCCCTTCAAAGGCGCATCGAACAGTTTCCTTTAGAAAATCCTCATTCATCTAATGACGATTCATTAATAAGACCTGAGTTAGAACATTGCGAAAGTCATAATAACAACGTTTGGTTGTCTGTTATTTACGCTTATAAAGGCTTGGTTTTGGTAAAACATTTTCATTTATATGTTCTTTCTCAAAACTTATAAAAAAATTATTTCAGATTTTTGGTTTATTCCTCGCTTACGAAACACGATCCGTTAAAGTAAAACAAATAAATGATTCAAGATACGTAGGAATGAGTATATACAATGTGGTGATACTTTGTTTGATAACTGCACCAGTAACTATGGTTATAGCTAGCCAACAAGACGCTAGTTTTGCTTTCGTAGCTCTTGCCATAGTTTTCTGCTGTTTTCTTAGTATGGCGCTTATTTTCGTGCCTAAGGTAAGCAGACAACAGTCGAAGGGTAGTTATTTGACCGAGAGCTAAGCTTGAGGTCTGATAAGACTTGAAATAGCAACTTTTTTTAACCACATTTTTATTAGGTGATTGAAGTAATCCGACACCCAAAGGATAAGGCTGAAAGCAAGTACAATCCAGATGCAGGTATTTCGAAAGAAGATGAGGAGCGTTACCAGAAACTTCTCAACGAGAATGAAGACCTGCAACGACTGATTGCTCAGGTAAAGTGTTTTAAATAGTTTAAAACCTGACATCTCACAATCTATCACTTTGTAGAAAGAGGAGAAGATAAAATTGTTAAAAGATAAATTGGCAGAGAAAGAAGCTAAAAGTGGGGTGACGTCTACGACGTTGACCCAAGGTAAGGAAACGCTTATAGTGGCAGACTTCATTACTGATGCTGGCACTTCTGATTCGGCTTTTGGAGGTGGAATTTCAATATATACGAGATCGTCGAGATGCAGTCAATCAGATATCGAATTTAGTGAAAGTTATTTGTGAGATGGGAGTGTTCAAAATTGCACAAATATTTTATTAATATTATTGTTAAAGAAATACGTGCCTACCCTAATATTAATACATTTTTTTAGGAAATGTTTAAATTGTTATGAAATAGACTTAATTAAATTATAATTAATTTGTTTAATTTTTTTTCTTTTTTTTAAATGAGCAAAAGTGTTACTCAATTGAGCCAATTTTAAAATAAAAATTTATTTGACTTGTCATTTGTAGATCAAGAAATCTATAAATAAAAGCAATCAGTTTAATTTGCTAACATCCATTGCACTAATGTGTGACGTCATACTAACCTCGCGTATTGATAACAAATGCACAGATTTTTAAATCAAAAGTTAAGAGAAAGGCATTTAAGACTAAACTCTATTTAAAAAAAGTATTTGTGAACGGAAAAAATTCTGTTGCGTTTCTTATAAAAACCTTAGAAGCACTTCCAATTTCAACATTTGCAGTTACTAAAAAAAATTACTATTAGTCATTTGATAATTATCAAATTTTTGACAATAATTATGTTATGTTTTAAAAATATTATTGTTAAATCACAAGCGGTTTTGTTACCAACAAACAAATAATATTTTTTTGAGTAAAAGTATTTTTCAAGAATAGATACTGAAAAACAATTAATTTTTGGAACTGAGTTGGAATAAGAAAGCAATAATTACATTTTATGAAGTTAAAATTTTTCTTACTAGAAAAACAGTGCCACAATTAAGTCATAAAATGACATTCTTACGAACCCCATCGCTAACAACCGATGGAATCCACTTAATAAACTATAACAAATTTTACTTAAAATTAGATATACATATTTTGCATCGATAACTTTAAGTTCTGGCTCAGATTATAGTTTATTAAGTCAAACAAATAAAATACAACTAAAATAAGCAAGTGAGCTGAAGGTTTAATTGAAGAAACTACAAAAGAAATGATTTAACTAGCTGAGGACTAAAACAATATAAACTTTTATAAACAAATAAACAGTTTGTCGACCTAAAGGCTCCAGTAAGCTAAATTACAGTTGACATAAATAACTGAGCAGAATACTCAATCAGATAAATTATATAAACGAAATTATATAAAGGTTTGTTCTATTTCCTTTGGAATTAGAACTGGGTGACGATTTTACCTGTTGCTTACCAACAATATTATTAATATTATCGACAAATTTCTGTTGACCAGCAACAATAATTTTGACGCTCCAACAAATAAAATACAGGTAAATCGAGCTGAAGGCTCAAATAAATACGTTATAAACACAAATTATTTAATAATTATCCATGAGGCATTACGATCGTAAAGTCTCTCCATGTCCTCCAAATTAAGAATGAGTGAATTATATTATGTCCTTTGGATCAGGAATAAAATAAACAAAGCCTTCCAATGGTCCTAAGTTTAACTCAGAGATTTCTTAGAAAACTTGTTCTCTGTATAATAAATCAACATCTCGGCTTCAGCCATTTTGTATCCTTTATTTTATTTACTGCTACAAACTCGGTTCACGTTAATAATTTGTAAATAATTCTGAAAAAAAAAGAATAAAGAAACTTCTTAAAGATGTCAACGTACTGAGTTACAATAGTTTCTATTTAATTGAATATAATCGAAAAGTTTAGTTATTACAGATCGTTAAAAACGTAATATTACAGAATTATAATTTCTGATCAATCAAAACACTTAAGAGATTTTATATTTTTTTATTATTTCCTCTTTTTTTAATAAGGTAACCCAATTCAAATAAAAGATCAGGTTTATCTAGTCAAAAAAAGTTTGGTGGAATTTATTTATGTCTGTAGGTGATTCCTATTTGTGTACACTGGAGAACAATTTTTTTGTAAAGCTTCAGTTAAAGTTTAACGAAATGAAAAACAATTTTTATTTAAATTTAATTATACATTAACAAAAGCAAAATTGTTTTAAAACAAAGCTTATAAACCATGGAATTAGATGTACTTTTTTCCTTTAAAATAATTAAATTAAAAAATCCAAAAATTATAATTAATACATGCTACACTTTTGCTCACTTTAAAAACACTTAAATTAGAAATTAAACAAAATCACAAATCAAAACATTAGAAAAATTTGTTAAAATTTTGACAATAATTCTGGGATTTCTTTCGCTCATTGATCCTATTTGAATCAAACTTTTTGTCAATAAACCCGTCATAGACAATCTTAGAATAACACAATATCTTGATGAATGCACACTAGGCCCTTACAACCGAGTCAATTACCTGCATGATCTAAAACCTTTACATGTTTCTATAATTTTTAATCAGATTCAACGAGCTCCAAACTCGTGCAAATCCCCTTAAACACAAGATTATACAATGCAAACAGCTTTGACCCAAAACAAACACTCCTAAAACCTCAATCTAGATTCGTTTCTGATTCGGCTGCATGCTTAGTTAAAACCTTAGTTCTAGTAAAGTAGTTCAATCTCGTTATAACATAAAAACCAGAAAGAAAAATGTCTTTTTCTCCCAAAATATCTATAGTTTATGTTGTAACGAGATAAGTGTAGTGTTTGCTAAAAATTTTGGGAGTGAGATATTTTTCTTTTTTCAACAGATACAAAAGATGAACGCATTTAGTCTTCAAGTGAAGAACAGCAAGTCATAGGTAGGTATAAACGAGAGGATTTTATCAAAAAATACAAAATTGAACCAGTTTTAATACTCACTGACTGGTTTTGATAAAATTCTTTCAGGAGTGTTTGTTGTTAAGACAATATATTTTGTGTAATAAAAAGTGATACACAAACTGTCGTGCGACAGATTTTTTAAGTCAATTCACACGAATCTTTAGTCAGGGATTTTTTTTGACTAGTCAAACGTTTCTAGTTTTTGGTGTTTTTCAGTTTGACTGTTTGTGCCGTAGAAAAAAAAGATTGTGAGCTAAGATTTCTTAGCAAATTGTTACCATATAGTGAGAAAAAAAATCGCTCAATGTGTTTTAGTGAGAAATTAATTTATTTTAGTTGCTATTTCCAACACAAAAGCTCAACAGAAACGTTCCAAGCGACTGCTTTTTCTATTTAAATGTTTTTAGGTAAAAATTAAATTTCATAATAGAGCATTTTTGGTACAGAGCTTTATTATGAGAGAGACACTTTAATAAATTCTAAATGTTGTGATAGAAGAGTTAGTGATAAAAATGCGGTGCTTGGAAAAAATCTGTTTGAAATTCCAGGACCGGACTTGTGTTTAGTGAATGGGATAATAATTTATTAGAGTTAGAAATTTTTGTAGTTTAATGTTATAACGAGATTCATTTCTTGTGATTTTTTTTATTTTACTGAAAATATTCTAAACGAGGTTGTACTGATAAAAAACGAATAAATGTTTGCAATTTTCTTAAATGTTATTGGCACGTTGCAGCGTTTGCAACATATCAAATTTCGGTTCAACACTCAAAAATATTTCGAAAAACGCTGGAATTGCCAAATTTTGGAGCTCTGTTTTTTTGCAATAGAAACTTGTTGCCATCAAATAGTTGTAACCCTATTTAATGTCTAGCAATATTATTACGTGTTAGTTGTTAAAAATGCTCTAAATATGTTATTTGCTATTTGATTTTATTTTTGTTTTTGGGATAAAAATCGTTAAAGCAACTTCCAGTTTTCACATTTTAGATTCTAGGATAACACTCTACACAATAATGTTTCACATTTGAAAGTTGTTTTAATGAGAATTTTATTAAAGCGCACGAATTTTCGTGGTGATTGTGGGTGAGAAAAAAAAATGAGAAAAGGAAAAAATTATGAAAAAACGGTCATACCTCATTACGGCTCAAAATGGGGTATGACTGGATTAGTATGTAAGTACACTTTATGTTAGTTAAATGAAAAAACTGTTTATTGATACTATTATGTAAGTACATAAGATGAATAAGTATTGAATAGTACCTATACATTGCAGTTTTACTGTCAAAATATGTGTTCAAAAACCCAATCAGCTACCTAATCTTATGTCAAATTAAAATTTAAGTGTATATTTTGTGTTGTTTTTCAACTATCCTACTTTCCTTACAATATTCAATTGTCTAAAGAGAGTCTAAATCATTTTAAATTGCATACATACATTTCTTTTATTTTGACGACAAAAAGTAAAGCCATTTTGTCTACGTGGCCTCTTTATTAAAAAACGGTTTCAAAATTGTAAAACAAACAATTTATATCTCTTTGATAAATCCATTTTTTGACTAGATATAAAAGAAAAACAATCCATTTCGTAAACATTACTTTACTATAAATAATGACAATAAAAATCAATGTCAAACCCACATATTTAATTTAAATTCGTATACAACAGTGGCAAAGCGCTTTCAGAAACTAAAGTTTCATCATCACCTGAATAACAATGTAAAACGGAAAATTATACAAAAAGTTAAAAATGTTGAAAAAAATTACTAAACTTTGTCAAAAACGAAATAAAAACATTAAATTAAACATTAAATAATAAAAATATATATTAAAAATAGAATAAAACGTTATTTATAGTTCAATAGTTTTTAAACGACTCAAAGGAAGAAATATAAATAAACAAATTGTTGCTATTGGTAAATTGACAAAAGGAAGATGAAGATAATTTTAGTTGTCTAAAAAAGTGTGTTAAAATTTGACATCAGTTTGACATTTGATTTAAAAAATAATTTGAAAATTATAAACACTGATAAAGAGAGTAAGGAGGTCAGATTATAAATTTATTAAATAATTTATTATAAATTATTTAACAATAATTTATATAATTTAACAAAAATTATAAACACTGATAAAGAGAGTAAGTAATTTATTATAAATTATTTAACAATAAAAATTCGAAAGACTTTTTTTAGCTTGATATTCCAAACAATTTTTTTTATTATTTTTCTAACATTTTATAAACACTACTAGACCAAACACCTTTATTATTTTGGAAATACAACGCGATAAATTTTAAGAATACATAAGAATACAGAATACTCAACTTCTTAGTTATTTCTGCATCTTTGTATATAATTAGAGCAATTTTTTCCTAATAGTATAATTTTTTGACTCTTTAGTTTAATTTTATCTTTCCATTATTTAGCTCTTGTTAGTATTTAACATATTCTAGTTATTTTTATTTCTTGTGATAAACTGTATCTCCATTTTTAATATTTAAGTCTTTTGGCATCAGATTTCTTTGCCGTTTTTCAGATACTTTATAATCTCTTTTAAACTACTCTCAATTTAGTTTTTGTGTACTAAATTGAAAATAGCCATTTAAGTCATTAGAAACTACATATGAAAACAGTGTCTGACTTTTTTCGTTATTAGTAACACTTCTCTTGTTTAATCAAAGTCTTCTAATCATCCCTACTTTTCAGTTTTTTATTTAAAGTGTTACTTCTAAATAAGTTAAAAAAGTATTCTTTCAACATACTTACATCTTTAATAAACAGTTAAAAATTGAAGAGATTTATTAAATTGGTTTGTTTGAAAATATTATATTTATATTTCAAAGTAAACAAACAAGAAAGGAAATAAACTTTTAAAATCAAGGTAATTGTTCATTAAAATTATTTATTATTGTAATAAAGTTCGCTTTAAAATGATAGGCGACCTCTATCGAAGAGGTAAGTCACTAACAACATTACATTAGAGAAACCTGTAAAAAAATTGGATGTGTATAATAAGTTGCCTATAATAACTATGATTTAAAAGAGTTTTTTTATCATTTGTTGTAATCTCATTCATTAGGCACGATCCGTAAATAATTTAACTAAAAAATTAAGGAATAACTACTTCAAAATTTTCACAAAAATAAAATAACCGTTTTAAGAAATGTAAATATTATACAGAAAGAACATTTAAATAAATAAATAGGAATATAAAAGAAAAACTAGAAATAGAAAAGCGAAAAACAGAAAAACCAAAGTTATTTAAAGTTATTGGTGATGACTTTATATTACATAAAATTTATCTTAATCATAAATGTAACATTGAAAATTTTTATTTAATATAACAAAATATGACTTGAGTACAAACTTTAAAAATAACATTTAAACATTCAAAATTTACCTTTAATTTCAATTTATAACTTAAATGGTTTTAGGTTTTTAAATACAGTAACTAGTGTATTCGGAATTAATAAAAAGTAATTGCACTGAGAGCTTCTTCATAGGTTTTTGGCGAACTTCGCTCCATTCAAACTCAAATGTCTTTTACAACATCTTCAGTAAGAGTAAAAGTTCAACCAAGTTTTGTTTTTGCAACATTACCAGTATTTAAATGAAGTTCCACAACTCGTATGCTGTGTTGTTTAAACACTCTACAACTACTTCGGGGTAAGTAAAATTGGACGTATGTTGAGTCCAGAAAATATTCCCAATCATTAATTTCATTGTAAAATTGACTTTGGAGGTACCCCATTACGATAAAAGTGTAAAGTGTCATGTTAGGATAGCCAGTTTCAAGTGACACTTCAACGCTTCAATGCTGCTAACCCAATCATCAGCACTTGTTGATCACGTTGTATTAACTAGTTATCTCCTTTCAGCAAATGCTGATGACATAGGTTTGTCTTGGTTCAATCAAGCCAAAGTATTGCCTAAATTTTTACAAACACTACTCAATGAATTGAAAAGAATAGTTTTATATGATGTTTGGTAACGTCGTTGTTAGGTATAATTTATGTGGGATGAAGTAAAGACCAACATCTTTAAGACATAGCAAAAAAAAAAAAATAGAAAGTCACACAAAAAGTCTTTTAAGTGAAACAAATTAGAGTAATAAATAAATAATCTTATAGCGGAAATGCTTCAGCCAAGTGCCAGAACATTTCAGGTCGTATCTACAGCCTCTGCCATAACCTAACGGCCACTGGTTTAGCATCTTCGAAAGACGAGAGTTTTAGCGCAATGATAGCAATTGCTCCTTATTTCAAGAGCTATAAATTGATACAAAAAAATCTCGATTTTAGTGGTCATTTCATTTTCATAAGATGGGAACGATCTCCTTTAAAAACACTGTAAAGCTACACAAATAAGTAACAAAATAGAGAGTGAACTAAATTACAACAGGCACTACTCTATCAAATTTAAACAAATTTATGTAATACAACAGTGGATTTTAAACCAACTCTAATACAGTTTATATTTAAATTTACATTATTTAACAAAATTAATTATCAAAACCAAATTTTACACAACTGTACAATAACCTAAAAGAAAATTTGAATTAACGACTTATTCACCAGAAATGTCGCTTAGGCTTCATATTTTTTTACGAAAAACTGAGGTTCTTATAAGGGATTATGTGTCACAGCGCTAAGATACAGTGCAGTCTAAAAAATAGAGAAAACAAATAATTTATGGTTACTATATTCGTATATGGATTAACTCTCTTAAATCAAATTCGTATCGGTCATTGTTAAATTTGAGCGTCAATAAAATATAATACCATCCCGTCGCGTCTAATTTGCTTAATGTATATGAACATCGTTCGTTCATTTCTTCCTATTGGAAACGAGAGGGTTAGTTGCGTGGACCCTCCGTAACCGGATATGTTTACCAGAAAGCTCGATCCAGAGTCCCAATCCATGAATAACAATGTACCCGATTCGGGGTATATACGTCGCCGCCTCTGCCACTGCTTCAATCATCTTATCGGTAAAACATATCGGGAACATGTGGATGGAATCCCAACTCGACCCCTCAACCATACAACACACACCGATATGATATCAAATAACTATTTTGTTTTGCAGTTTGATCACATTTGAATATTTTCTTTTTGAAGTCAGAGACTACCATTTTGTTATATTTTCGGTAAAAAAACATCGTCGTGAAAACAGAACCGGTAATGGCGGCATTAAAATATCCAGTCTCTAATTCTTCGTTATAAAGCAACCGAAACGAACTTAATGTAATGTAAAGTGTAGCGAATAAAGAGAATAAAGGGTCGGTTTGATAAACGAGCCCGCAAAGAATTCATTTACAGCTAATTTCGACGGCGACAAACCCTATTGTCGACGAATTCTCGCTTGTATGTGGAGTCGTTAGCTAAGTAACGCGGGAAATTAAGAGGGCTTCTTTCATTCAAACCGGAAACAATACATATACGCATTTATCTTCCGGGAACGACGACGGAATCTAACGCCCACTCTCTCTTTCTCCAACAAGGAGATTTCTTTCATTGCCGCCGCCGACGAAATTTTTGCTTCTATATATCACCACATGACTATTTTTCTTCCGAGATATTTTAATTCAACCTTAGAGTGGACGAAATCGCTTTTTCACTAAAAAGAAAAATAAAAAAAACAAAAAAAAGGAATTTATTTTTTCTACTCATGCTTATTACGCATTTTCGCTACTATATACTATGTGAAAGTACATATTTTTCTAACTAGAGATGAAAATACGTGTTACTAAGAAAGAAAACGGGTAAAAAATTAAGTAAATTTGCAGTGATATAACATTGGCAGTTTGATTAATTGTAATTGTAAATTTAGAAGATAAAATATTGCAAAAATAATGATGTCAGAGATAAAAAAATGTTTTTTTTCGTTAGTGAGAATTGTCAGAAACTATCACCGCGCAAAAAGAGCAAAAAGGTAGGTGCTTCATTGTAAAATGTACTATTTTCAGTATTTAATTTTATTGCAACTTGTTGAATGGTTAACAATTTTATTTTTTTTATTTCTTATAATCTGAAAACAGGACAAACAATTTCAATTAATTATTAAAATTGTTAGTTAAGATTCAAAAAACACAAGCAAATTGTAAGAAAACACATATATTTTTTTTTAAATCGTTAACAAAATAAAACTACATAGTCAAATTAACCAGAATTTGACGAAGCAAAAAAACAATAAATTTGAGATATAATAAGAAAGAAAGAAAAGGAATAGAAAAACAAAAAAAAACATAACTAAAATTGTCTTCAAAAAATTATTAATAATAGAAAAGGATACAAATAGAAAAAAACAATGTGGTCTGGAAGAAGCAAAAACACAATACAAAGAACCAAAAGCTAAAAACGATGACAAAATTGCTTTATCAACTGATAAACAGTAGTAAGTTCTTCGTTTTTCGAAATATTTTATAACAATCAGACTTTAAAATTGACATTTCAATGTTAAATTTATTTGTATTGTCAAAAGTGATAAAAGAAGAATTTTCTGCCTATCCAATCACCTAAAACAAAATTTAGTATAATTTTGCCACCACCAACATAATTCAACAGGTGGTGGTTTTTATTTTCTGATCTAATAATAATTGTAATTTACGGGCCCAATAAAAACATATTTGTAACGGACAAAGTTGGTATACCATATATAAGAAACGACAGAGAAAAAATAATAGAAAAACATGGTAAAATAGTGAGTAACAGGAACGGCTAAAAACTAATTACTATGTACTTCATGGTTTTATCGTAGCTGACGCTTTTAATGAACACAAAGACATCCATAAATATACAACATCAACTACGTAAAATTAAAAATCTACAATAGACTATACTTTAACAAAAAATAGTAATAGAAAAATGATAAAAAATGTGTGGGTAAAAAAAAGGCCGAAATTTACAGTAATCACCTTTTATTAGTTGAAAAAATTGGAACATAAAAGAAAATAAAAAAGACAATAAGAAAAAACAGAAAGCAAACAAAAAAAAACTATAAAAATATATAAAACTACAAGAAACAAATGTTGTGATACAATACAAAACAATAACTGATAAAACAGTGTAAGACAAAAAAAATAACTGAGCAACTAACAGCAAAAAAAATGTGGCAAGAAATAAAACAAATATTAACTGCAGCAACAGAAACTTGTGAATTCACGATGACAGGCAAGCAAGGGAAAAAAACAGCGTAGTAAACGAAAATAATAAAAAAAGAATATAAGTAAAGAAAAATATAAAAAAGAAAGTGTATCAAAAATATTTGTCATGAAAAATAAACAAGCTAGATCAAGAACAGAAGATGCAGCGAATAAAAGTCAAGCAAATGATAGCAAAAAAATTAGAAAATATTTAAGATAAGCTTAGAATTGAAACAAAAAACACCAAAAATTTTATAAAATGTATTAGAAAATTTAAGCAGTAAATATAAAAACAAAGAGGAACAATTCACTAACAACACGATGGATATAATAGCCAGATGGAAAAAAAATTCAGGAATTTTTCTTTATTCATTTCTTTCAGGAAACGGTTAGACAAAAAGAAATGTAGAAGGAATAAAATAACAAAAGTGAGGAACAGGAAGGCAAAGGTATAAAAAATTGATATAAAAGTAGAATAAAGACATTAAGAAGCAAAAAAGCGAAAGCTCTTTAAGGCATGAAAATAACAGGAAAAATGATTAAAAAAAAATAATAGAAAATAAAAAAGAAAACACTCATGAAAATACACAACAAAATATATAAAAAAATACCTAAAGAATGCGAGATAGGGTGAATAGTATACCGAAGAGACATCAAAAATTGCACAGACAATAAAAGAATAACTTTGATAAGTGTATCATTAAAAATCTACGAAAAAATAATAGAAAGCAATTTTTAAAAAATCGTTAAACAAACGACGCAGGGTGGTTTAAAAAAAGGAAGAAGCATATCTTCACCATTAAACACATAACCAACAAGACACTTGAACATGTTAAGCAATCATACTTGGCATTCATAGACCTTAAAAAAGCTTTCGAAAATATCGAAGTCAAGGCAAGACTAATAATTGTAATAAAAATTTCTACGAGTACAATGACACAAGAAACTAAGTTATTAGTAATAAGTAATAACACCTCGTTCAAAAAATTTGTCACAAAAAAGGCTTGGAGCAAGAGAGAGGCTTAAACCCAGTCTTCTTCACATGGTATATTAATAAAATTATGAGAAGCTACAAAAATTTAAGACCTTTGTACTATTTTATATATATCAGAATGCGCGTTTGCTGATGATATCATTATGATGACAAAAAATATAAATAGACTACAATATAATCTAAATGTATGATAGAATTTGGGATAACAATAAATACAGGCAAAACAAAAATAATGATAACAACAAATTAAACTTCAAAACAATAGTAAGATAAATTCATAAGTAATAGAACAAATAACAAAGTTTAATCATCTAGAAGTGACAACAAAAGAAGCAGGAAGGCAAAAAAATTTCAGAAAAACAATGTACACAAACCCATCTAGCATCTACAAACCAATCCTAAGCTGTGGCTGTAAATTATGAATGATAATAGAACGAATAAAATAAAGACTGGAAGCAACAGAAGCGTACTAGAGTAAAAGTAATAACGTTGATGAATTAAATACGAATTACGAAATAGTCAATTAAAGAAAGAGCTGGAAATTAGACAACTGACAAATTTTATAGAAAAAAAAGAGCTCAGTTTACATTTAAAACATTTAAACAGAAATGGTAAAACAAGTATGAGAACCAAAAGTTCAGAAAAAAAGAAGAGAAAGACTGCAACAAACGTGAAATAATCCCGTCAGAAAAACATTTGGGAGAAAAATATCAAAAAACAGAAAATTGTGGAGTCATTTTATCAAAGTAAGATTTGCTGTTAATTATATTGTAAAATTATATTTATGTTTAGGTAATATCTCTCTACTAATAGGAGAAACAAATTGATTCTACACATATATATTTGCAATAATTTCGCAGTTGAGACTTCAACTTGAAATTAGTCCACCTTTCTTTTTGTTTTTCTTAGCAGTTTTGCAAAAACTAATCTTTTCTCGAATCTCAAGCAAAAAAAATAGGAATAGATAAGAAAATGTGATATAATTTTGTGTAATTAAAAAAGTTGATTTCTTTGTTTTACAGTTACTGAAAAATTATGTTAATATTTGTTTCGTATTTTTTTGGAATCAGGTGTTTAATATGAGATCAATTATAAAATACTCTATCTTCATGTCCAAAAGATTTAAATAGTTATGTTCTTTTTTTGTATGATTTTATAAAGTTTCGGTAGTCACAAACGCCGTCTTTCGCTAAATTATACATGTAGATAAAAGTTGTTCGGACGGCAGCCTGAAAAATTGAAAGGGCTTTTAGGGTAAATTTAAAAAGGATTTCAAACAAGAGAGTGGATTTGTGGAGGTCACGGAATAGAGTGAGTGAGTCAGTAAATGTAGTAAAGTGAGCTGATACACGCTGAAAGGCCAAAAGCCACATGAGAATACAAGTTCCGGTCCCGATCACTGAACACTGATAGGGCCCTTTTAGTGGCCGAGCAAATCGCTCTAGAATTATTTATATTCTCGACAAATTACCTCTTCTAACTTACCGATCAAAATCTAAAAGCACGACTTCAAAAGAAAAAAGAAACTCAATCTCAGATGGCAAACCCCACTGAAAAAAATCACTGTAATAAAAAAATAAAAAAGTATTTAATCCACTTTCTGTCAGTTCCATTTTATTATTCCCATCGCATCATCAACAAACTCTTAAACAGTTTAAAACGAGTTCGGTGTCTATACAGTGACGCACCCTTAGTGTTAAAGCGTCCTAATTGTCGGCGACAACATCAGTTCTTTGCGGGGGCGTTCACAGAACCCAAGCAGCGTGTCTTGTTGGCGTTCGTCCTTATCTTTCAACCGTACGTGTTCTGGATACCTTAATTTAACAGCCCACATTAGACACTTATTTTATCTCTCTCCTTTCAAAAACCACCACCCAATCTTCCTTCTTTATCGCAACAACATGATGGATCGTTGTCACTTATCAATACATGCATTTTGTTGATTGTCTGTTTTTTAAATGAGATTGCTTTTACGGACTGAAATTTGTCAAGTCCCTCAACATTTATGGCACCAGAGGTTGAGGGTTTAGGAAACTTGTTATGCTAGTTTGAATGTTGCTTTGTTGACTACTGACATTGAATATTTGCTCTACAAACTCAGAAGAACAAATCTTACTAGACTGTCATCCCTAAATCGATCCCTTAAGGGTTTGACCAATTTCGTCATTAAAGCACTCATCCTCATGGATGAGGGGATGACGATGAGCGAACGGAACCAGTGGACCGGAAGTGTTAACTCTGCGTTATTAGCTCTGTATTAGCACACCCCATGAGACGACAAACAGCGTTACAGGGGTGAGATAATGTCCAACCCTAATATAGTATTACACTGCAAGCGTTAGTATTTATATTTATTCGTATTTTATATTTTTCGTGTTGAATATTTTGTATTTTAAGTTGTGTGAATTGTTAATAAAAAAAATGTTCAATTTTTGTATTTCCTCGGGGAGTGGCTAACATCATTTGCTGTTTCACGCCGCTTGTATGAACGTGGTAAATTGGCTTCACTAATATACACAGTCCGGTGGACACTGGGGAGCGACATTTTTATTGGCAATTTGTCTGCCTTTATTATTATAGAACGAGATGACAATAATGCGGAAGAATTTACGTTACATTTCACATAAAATGACAAAATTTACGTCACGTGCTTAATATGTATTAACTTTAAACCACATAATCTAACTACATATATGTAATAAATTTTGTAGAATTTTCACAATAATTGATTAAAGAAAGTACATAGAAGTATTTAAAAAAAATAAAAAGGAAAATAACTAAAAACTTCAAAAAACTACAAGAAACTAATAACATTTGTATATTTTTCAAAAACCTACCAACAATACCAACCAAAACTAAACAGCAATAAAATAAAAATTAACCTGGGTTAGGCAATCTCCTAAATCTGTATCTTACATTTTTATTAAGCTTTTGCAGTTTATTATATACAATTTAAGTAGTTGATCTAACAAAATTTTGACTTTCTGTATCATTCTAGCTCTAATTTTTTCTTTCAAAATCAAAATTTTTACATTGTTAAGTATGACAAAATTGTAACAAAAAAAAACACAAAAAAATTTGACAAAAATCTTTAAAATCCTAGTAACTTTTATTTTTTACCATCCTAATTCAATAGATTTTTGAAAAATAAACAGATATAGTACATTTCCTAAAATTTAATTTGTATTTAAGTACTTAGGTATACTAAAATTTTGATGATAATAATAAGGTAAAACTAATTTAAAAAAATATGTGTGTATAATCTAAATTTTAACAATCTGTTATGTTACGAATTAAGAATTGTTCTGATGACGATCTGTGTATAATAATGTAATAACTGTGTAAATAATAATGTAGTAATCATTTTGAGTTCCAAAATAGACTGCTTTTATCCTATTTCATGTTTACACATGACATTTTTACTGGGTTTTGTAAAAATACCGTAATGCTAGAATAACAGTAGATGCTTCTTTTCTTTAATTATTAGAATCTTATTACTTCTACGTTTATTAATTAATAATAAAAGAGTAAAGATAAACGGGTTAATTCTAAGTCAAATACTTCGGTAGTAAAGATACTCCGGAATAAAGTTACAGGTGTTATAACAATTTTGCAACAAATTTGCTGTTTATGTTCATATGCAGTATGCAGTACTGTCACCAAAATCAAAAAATCGTCACCTAAAATTCAAACAGCTGACCCCGCTTTTCTGTGTTTACTTCGCTCTGCGACCGAGATAATTATTAATAAAGTATCTTTACTCCGGAGTAACTTTACTACCTTTGACCTAGAATTAACCCAAAAAAATTAAATAGATATTAGGTACAGGTATACTACTGAAACAATTCCTTCTGTCTGTTTGTTCAGTTTCCAAGAGAGTTTTTTTGTTGTAAGGGTGACAGTAGATGCTACACTACATTTATTATTTAGAGTTTTGCGCTACACCGTTTATTAATAAACGATTGGAAAAAAGTAAGTTAAAATGTGAAAAAAATAGTAATATCGAATCATGTTCTTTAGAGATAGATGATAAGCCTAAAAACTGACATTACTAAAATGAACTTTAATATGAAGATTTCAAGATAAATGGTAAATATGCTATTTTACGTATTCTTGTCTCAAAGCTTTTTCCACCAAATGCTCTTACTACTATTTCCAAAAAGTTTTGTTAAACCAACTTATTTGCAACTAACTACAACATTTTCTAAAATAGTTGTTTCAATTCTACAAGTGTTAAATGAGTTTATCTTTTTATTTGAACTATTTTTTTCTTCCTGTTTATTACAGAAAATGGTTTCGATATTTCCCTCTTCTTCAAGTCAGTCTTACAATTTGTTTATATTACTTAAAATACTTTTTAATATTTACGTACATCTATTTTATTTAAATGTAAAACACATTAAATTTTTGCGAAAACATTACTGTACAAAATGTTCCATAAGTAAATAACAGCCTCTTAAAGACTGACTGCTAAAAGTCCAAAAAATATTACTTTGAAAAGTTTAAATTTCTATTGTATATAGTTTAAGACTGAAATTGTTCTAAAAATCACTATCAATGTTTTTTCACGATTTCTTTCATAACCGTGCTGTATTCTTCTCTACAAATTATATAGGATCAAACTCATTTTGTAATTACACTGAGAATACTGCAACAAAACACCACTGTGAAGCGTCAAAGTTGCCAATGTTTTTCTACTCATCTCACAACAACTTAATTTACTAACGTTAATCGACTTATCAACAACCTCCTGTTTTGTCAATTTTTACGGGTGTAATTTTTTTACTAATCACATTAGGAATTAAAACTAAAAAATACCATTTTTTATATTTATATCATTCAGTATCCAAAAGATTGTCATTTACTTATGAAACATCCTGTACACATTAAAATTCAAATTTTTAATATTACTGCAAATAACGGTAAATAATAAAATTGTTTGCTTTGTTGATATGCTGGTGTGTTCTTAGAAATAGCCTATAGTAAATGTTGTTTTTATTTTTATTCAATAATTAATTATGATTGAATTGTTATAGTTTTTTATTTGTTAGTTTTTAGTTACTTAAGTTTAAAAGCTTACCTTTTCTTTTCTAATTTTTGTTTATTTTTTTATCTTCTATGTAATTACCCATACATTTTTATTTTATGCATACTTTTTTCTATAATCGGACTTTATGGGTATTTCCTTGATTTGTAGATTTTAAATAATAATAACAAAAATTAAAGATATAGCAACGAAACAAATAGCAAGTAAGTAACAGATGTCGAAGCCGAAGTGAAGCATATGAAATAATGCAAACACAGAAATAATAAGACTTAAAACTAGAAATTTATTACAAGTACTACAGATGAAGCTAAGGAACAAACTACAAATGTAATATACATTAGACCAATAAAACTAATACATACAACTTCTAAAACTAAACATAAAAAAAATAATTTTTTGGACATCGAAATAGTGAAAATGAGAAGAAAAATACAACTTAGAAACTTCACCATCTTTATGAAGCAGAAGATAGCAGCATACAGATATTTAACCAGTCGATAGAATAGAGAAACTAGCTATCTGTCACATCAGAAAAATACAAACAAAAACTATCTATAATAAAGCAGCTAGCAGTCAATAACCTAATGTGAAAAAAAAACAAAACAGAAAAGTAATGAAACCAGTTCATAAAAGAAAACGCAAAAGAAAAAAGTAATATTTTGTTAATATTTGTCTTTTTTTAAATCATTGTGATGTACATAATGACCTTCTAAATTTAATTCTTTATCTGAAAAGCATTACGTCGTCAAAGAAACAAAAACAGAGCAAGGTTTATTTGCACCAAACTGGCTTTAAAAAAACATATAACAAAATATAAAACTCAAAAATACAAAATAATAACATGGTTAAGAACCCATATATCACAAAAAATAACAAATAGTACAACAAAACACACGACTAAATAATTTTAAAAGCAAAAAAAAACTTTTAGGAGTTTTTATGTTTAAAATTAAATTTAATGCGCAATTCTGGATTTTTTGGTATCATTAAAAAGTAATAGCAGTCAGAAAATTAAACTAAAAACATTAGAAAAACCAAAAGCATAGAAAGACTCGCAGTAGTAAAATCATCTAAATTTGGAACAACTAAAACATTTATAGAAGAACTAAATTCAAAACAAAAAAACAAACTTTTTTTAATTATTAAACGAAGCAAATCACAGACAAACTTGAAAAACTATAAAAATAAAAAATTACAAAATTGAAAACTTTGAGATATCCGAATTTTAAATACAAAGAAACTAGAAGTGTAAAAATAAAACAAAAACTTTTAGAACACTCAAACAAAGTACTGTCAGTAAAGTTGATTTTTTTATACTAATATGGAATTTATTCTCCGCAGCGACACCCGAAAAAAACTATATAAGTTGATTTTTGTGTTAAAGCCACTAAAAAATTTCATGTTCGACAAATTTTTCGGTCTGGCTGTGCAAAAAAAAATACTTTTTAGTTTTGACACACAGTAATACAAACAACAAAATCGAACATAAATTTATGATACGGTTTTCTTTTAACATTTTTTTCTGTTTTTTGCTCTTTTAACATTTTGACCTTCTCAATCGTTCTAACAACATCCAACCTACCGCTAGCACTCGAAATTTAGCAACTCGACCGCAGTCAAAAGTCAATCCATTGTTCACACACTGAAGCATTTGTCGAAAGTAATAGACACTTAATCTTAATTTGTTTGAGTGTTCACGTGTGTTAAATGTTGAGTGCCGGGTGCAGGGGGTTCAAAGTGCGTGCGGCATGTTCTCCTCTTGATGGTGAGGTCGATAAGTGGCGAGAAGTGACTGTGAACTTGATTGGATACTGTTTAATCCGCTTCTTGCGTGACCCACCCTTCATAAAACTGCTCTTATACAGTCGAAAGGTTTGCTACAGGGTCATTCAATGTTGGATTATAGACAATTACTTTTTTTTTAATTGAAATTTATCCAAAATTCATATTTTAAATAGCTAAAATATTATTAATACTTACCTAATAATAAGTAGAAATTTTTATTACCTTAAGTTATAATCTAAATAAAAAAAAGAAGAGAAGAAATAAATTGAATACATTTTTATTTGATGTATGTTTTTTCTTATAGTCGCTCTAAATTTTTGATGATTGATTGTATTTGGAATTGAGTTTAGGGACCTTACACGTTATATAAATTAGTAGTTAACTGTGGGTTTGAATACAATTATTAATGGAGTGTGGCCTATTCAGTACAATAAAAGCGGAATTAAGTGGCACTTGGACATTGCAACACCCCTGAACGACGGTTGATATTGTTCGATCTCCCCCTAATGTTACATGGGAAACATTAATACGCGGGTATTAATGCGAGTCTGTAGCAAATAGTTTTGTTGCACTTTAAATGGAACTAATAGCGATTTTTGGGTTCTTCAATGTTCAGAACATTTGACTACTATAACTAATTTTCATTTACAGAGTGGCTACAAAAAACTCATCTTGTAAAAATGACTAACTAAAATTACTGATCTAAGATTTCAACAAAAAGAAACCAAAACAGGAATAAATTTCAATATACAATTATTATTATTGTTCAAAATAATCTAGTCTTATATGGTATTACCGATTTCGGATAACTAAAGCGACCTCTGGTGGCGTTTGGAACAATCATATCAAAGCGTACCATTATTATTGTTGTTTACGACGTAAACGTCTAAATTCGCCGCTTCGTTTTTAATTTTTGTGTAAAATGTCTGGGACAGCAAAAAATACAAAGAAAAATAAGACTAACTCTTGTGTTTATGGATGTCACATACTTCAAAGTGAAGAAGTGTTAGTTTTCATTTCTTTCCACCGCCAAACAGTGGTAAGGTTAAGATCGTTAATTTTTACGGTAATGAGGAATTTATGGACAGAAGAAAGGCTTGGGAAAGAGCCTTATTGATGGAAAAACCTTCTACAAAGTTTTTAAGGGTGTATGGAAAACATTTTCCAGATAAAGACTACATTTGTCTTTGAAGGTTACCTAAAAACCCACATTTAAAAAAATAAGCTGTGCCTTCGCTTAACCTACCAAAAAAAAATTTTATCAATCATTCCATAAAAATGAATTACACGAGAAGAGAAAACAACGTCTTCTGAAAAAAAATTTCAAAATAGTGAGTTCCAAATGCAAGAGCAAAAAGAAGATGCAGCGACTCATTGTGATGAAAATATTACATCACTTACCGACAAAACAAGCATTTTAGACACAGTTAGTTATTACTTTATGGATAATACGCTAAAAATGCACAAAAAACACACGTTATATGTTAACACACGTTATGCTTTCTCTTCTTCTTCTTCTTCTTCTTCTTATTATTTCAAATGGTGTTCTGGCTAGCAGGCCATTTCACCAGCCACATGTACTTGGATTCTTCTCCCTAAGAAAAACAATAAAAGGAAAACTTAAATAATTTGGTATTAATGTGATAAGCTGAGCACTACGATTCTACAATGAAGCGTCGAGCGTGAATTCAAATCTAACATTGAGAAAGCATTGTCAAAATAGGGTAATGATGCCAATAAGGGGTTCAAACGAAAGCACAAAGGAAAGCACTACAAGGAAGCAATACCTAGTGAGGCACATCACAGGATTTAGGTAAAATTCACACACATGACTGTGCCATGGCAAGGTTCACATAAGAGAACAAGGGATAGTGTTTTTTTTTATTTTATTTATTTTTAAATATCTAAGTCTGAATACGATAAAAACGATGAAATTAGGTCAATTAAATCTCTAGTAGGTTTAATAATAATATCTACAATAGATATAGGGGGGGAAAGGCCGTAGTTTAAGAGATTGGTGTAAAGCACATTAATGTTATGAATATTTCTTGGGCAACTAAAAAATAGGTGATTAACATCTCCATATTGACCACACGCACAAAATGGGTCGTCTCGCACCCCGATGCGAAATAGATGCGCCGGAACGGCACAGTGGCCAAGCCTAAGGCGAATAAAATTAGTAAATCGCCTCCTGTTATCGAAAGGAATGTATGCAAACCAGGGTTTTCGTGCAATAGAAGGTTGGATACTTCTATAAAATCTTCCTTTCTGAATAGAGGTGATATCCCAGGACTGTTGCCACTTTAGGTGTGCGTTTTGAGATATAGAAGGGAACCAGTTACTATAATGGAGCAAAGAAACAGAGTTTTGCGTGTTCAACATCGACTTCGCAATCTTATCTGCTTTTTCATTACCCACTATACCAACATGACCAGGAATCCAGCTTAAGTCCACAAATATGTTTTGACCTTCTAGGTCATAAAGAAGACGTTTAATCCTATAAAGAATGTGATTACTTCTAGGATCGCTACTTTTTGACTGTAATGCTTCAAGGGAGCTGCGAGAATCCGAGAATATAACCCAAGATTTCGGAGTCAAGGGTATGCACATCAAGGCCATCAGGATAGCATATAGTTCTGCCGAAAAAATAGAAGCAGGAGGAGGGAGTTTCCCACCCAACGAAATATTAAGAGACGGAATATAGATACCAAATGATGTGCCTTTGACCGGGTCGTGTGATCCATCCGTATAGATATGAGGTATATTCGGCCATATGCTCTCTACAGTATCTCTAAATTTAACATTGGTGTCAATAGAAACTGGATCGTGTTTCGTGATACCCATTTCGAGATGGACTCGAGGGGTAAATAAAATATGGTTAAAATCCAAACTAAAGTAAGGAAAAACCGGCGAGGAGTAAAGTATATTGGAAATGCCCGAAAAAAGGCTAATAGCGCTAACAAGAATAGGTGAAGAACGGTTTTTCCAGTATGATTTCCTACCAAAAGGAGGAGAACAAAAGATCTCCAGCTCTCTGAGACGGGTAACGAGAAGATTGTCTGAGAGAGACAAATTTTTAATAATAAATTTTTGTGCCAACATTTCCCTACGTTGTGGCTGTGGACACTCAGCAGCTTCCACCAAGAGCGCAGCCACAGGAGTTGATCTCATAGCACCCACACACAAACGGATAGAAGCGAAACAAATTTTGTCTATTTGAGCCATAAGATATTTGAAAGTGTTACCAAAAATGAAGCATCCATACTCAAGGCGAGATCTAATTAAAGCCCGGTACGCCGACAGCAGCGAGGATGGATCAGCACCCCAAGATACTCTGGCCATGCATTTTAATATATTTAGGCAGGAGTGACACTGATTACATATAGATTCCACATGCCACTTCCAGGATAAACGCTGATCGAAGATCAGACCAAGAAATCTTTTAGACTCCACTCTCGGGATCTCTTCTCCCAGATATTTAATAGGAGGAAAGTCTCTTTGACGTCGGCGGGAAAAGCACATAGATCCGCATTTTTGAGGCGATAATGACAATCCATGTTCCAATAACCAAGAACTCAAGGACCCCATAACTTTATTAAGATGGTATGAGATTACATTGAGATTCTCTCCTGAACAATATATAACTATATCGTCCGCATACTGTATTATTTGACATTTCATGCCCAAACATTCCGAAAGAGACACAGTGTATAGGTTAAATAATACTGGGCTCAAAACAGAGCCCTGTGGAAGGCCTTTATAACAGATGCGGGGACCAATTTCACCCTGAGAAGATTGAACATAAATATACTTTTCATAACAAAGAGAAGTTAAAATATTAATCATAATATCGGGAATCTGCATGTGAGTCAAGGAAGATCTGAGCACAGAGATTGAGACATTATCATAAGCGGCTGAAATATCCAGAAAAACAGCCACCATATAAAGATTTTTTGAGAACGCAATCTGTATGTCCGTTGTGAAAAGAGAGAGGGCTTCCATTGTCCCCTTACCCTTACGAAAACCAAATTGATGTTGAGGTAGGATCTGTTTCGATTCTATCCACCAGTCTAAGCGTCTTTTGACGACATGTTCAAATATCTTCCTAACACAAGAAGAGAGGGCAATAGGTCTGTAGCTATCAGCCATATTCGGGTCCCGATTGGATTTGAGGATAGGGACAATTAAAAATTTGAGCCATTGAGATGGGATAGGACCTCCCTTAAAAATATTATTAAAAAGATTAACCAAAAAAGCTATTAACTTATCAGGAAAGTTAGAGATCATATTATACGAAATATCATCCAGCCCGGGAGCAGAAGCCAGTTTAATATTATTAAGAATGTCTCTTATTTCCATGACCGAAGTCAAAGACAGGAGAGGATGGTTACCTTGGTTGAGAGGGCACCTATACGACAAATCTTCCGGAACATCAGGAGGACATAATTTTAAAAGTAGATGATACCGCCAGTCCTCCGACTCAGGATTATGCTTTCTCACGCGGTATGTTTTTTCTGACTGTCAATTGTCAAATGTGTGTCACGCATCAGCTGTTCGAAATTGCGAATTGCTGATTGATTAGCAATATCTCTATCCTATATAAAACGTGACTACACTATTCATTTGCATTTTATTCTGCTGATCTTTATTTAGTGCTCTTATTGAGTTATCGAAAAATTAAATGTTTTTTTGTCTGTCACACTAACGAAATAAAACAATGATGAAAACTATAAAAAACCAAAAAAAATTAAGAAAGTTTAGTATCGATCTTATTTAAGAAAACATGACATTAAAAACTATAAGAAGTATAAAAAGTAACACTATCATACACAATAATAAATCTGAAATGAAATAACAACCATAAAAAAGTAAACTTAAAAAAAACACACCAACAACGTGGTCATATTTGTGAGGACGCCTAATACAAGGCTCTAAGAAAATAAAACATAGTATAAAGTTGTAAGGTCAAAAACAAATATGTGAGAAGTTTGAAAAATTTGATAAGTAGTTAAATCTCACTTTCGTAAATTTTCTACTCACTTTTAATTTATTTATTATTAATTTTTATATTATTATATTATTTAATTTTCTACTTTAGTGTTTTAATTTATTTTTTAGATTTTTCTGAGGTTCCTAATTTTTAGTTCTTCAGTTGTTCTATAATTTTATATTTGCTTAATCTCTCTAATCCATTTCTCTTTTTATAACAGACGTTTTACAACTTTAAATCATTTTATACTTTCTAGTTTCTCTAGTGTTTCTTCAATTTTAACAAATTTGTAGTTTCGTATTTTAGTTTTATTCTGTAGTTTTGTTTTTTCAATTAATTGGTTTAGTTTTCCGATTTTTATTAAGTTCATGTTGTAGTCTTCTTAGTTTTATTGTGAAGTTTTTTTAAATTTTTTTAATGATTTTTATACCTACTTAGTTCCTGTAGTTTTTTTTTATTTTCTTGTAATTTTTAGAAATTTATATAGTTCTGTAATTTCTCTAGTGTCTCTACCACATTGTTTTTAAGTCTTTTATATACAACATAACCATAAAAAAAATTTCTTGAAGACTAACTAACCTAGTTTTTTAGTTAGTTAGTTTTTTCCATATAATTAATATTGACGACAAAAAGCATTTTACAGCCTCCTAGAGAAGAAAGAAGAAGAAATTTTTGGATCATATGGTACTACCAACCACATAAAAATGTAATAGTGTTATCATTCAAAATTTCGATTTTCTAATATTGTAGCACAAACTTAAAAAACTTGATCATTAATACTTAATGTAGGTAAACCACATAAAAAAAATTGTGACAGTAAACAATATTTCTAAATAACTTGGCTAACTAACTTAAACTAAGTTTCTATTAACAAAATTTTGTGACATCAATGCATTTGTAGGTAGCCGCTAGCTCTGATAGATGTTTCAAGTTTTTATTTCTTTTCTTTTTTTTGTTTTCTAGTGTCTCCAGTTTTTTAATTTGTAGTATTTGTAGTTAGTTTGTGGCATAAACATTAACCATTTTTTACAATTTTTCAGATTTGATACATTTTCAGTTCCATAATGTTCCTAGTTTTATTTTGTAGTTTTTCTGGTATCTTGAGTACCAAGTTTCTGTTTTTTATAGTTCAAACTACAAAGTTTATCTAGTATTTCTAGATTTTTAGTTTCGTAGTTTTCCTAGTTCTATTTTGTACTTTTTTAGTGTCTACAGTTTATTTGTTTTTTGTTGTATCTAGTTTCTATAGCTTTTTTATAATACATTTTTTATGTACCTAGTTGTAAAGATTTTTGATTTTTTTGTTGTTGTAGTTGAGTGTAGAAGTTTTTTAGACTCTATTATCTCTATTCCTAGTCTCACCAATGTCTCCCGTTTTTCAAATAAATAAATATACTCTCTCTAGTTTTAAAAAAAAAATTCATTTTAGTTTTTTATCTTTTATAAAATTTTTTAGTTTTTTCTTCTATTTTCAGGATTTACAGTGTTTCAAATTTTTCTTGTTACTCTAGATTTATAGTTTTCTAGTTCTTACAGTTGTCTTATTTTTAACAGTTCTCTAATTTTTTTCATTTCTGGCTTTGTTTAGCTCTCCTAGTTTCTCCAACTTTCCTAAGGTTCCTATTTTAATAATTATTCTAGTTTTGATAGCGTTTACTATTTCTAGCTTTTCAAGTTTTTTCAGCTTCTCTATCTAATTCTCGTACTTTAATTTATTTATTTTAACTACTATATTTTGTGTTTAATTTATTATTAGATTCTTCCTTCTCTTAATTTTTGTAAATATGATATAATACTTTTTTGTCACATTCTATTTTATATCTTATTTTATTATACAGAGTGATCATTGTTAGTTGTTATTGAGTGTGTTGGCACTACTATTTTTTTCTTAACTATCGTATGCCAATAAAAACATCTTGTTTACCGACTGGTTATTTAAATTAAAGTTTCAAACGAAAACCTGAAATTGTTTAAAAATCATTTAATAGTACAAAAATGGCCTTTACGTAAGTGCTTTTCTTTAATTTTCTTGTTATATCGTACTTTAGAACTGGAAATTATAATAAACGTACTGACTGAGTGTTCTGCTAAGGCTACTTTTAATGATGAAATATGGGTGCCAATTAAATTCCTCTATAAGGTAAAAATTCAAGCAATTAAGCATAAATCATTCTAAATTCATAAATTTGTACCAAAAGTTATAAAAAAATATATTAGCACTATTAACACAGCATTTTTTTGACAAAACACACTAGACATAACTTTAAAATTATGTCAAATGTCAATTTTGAACTTCGCACATCCGGTAAAGCAACTATTGCCAATTTTGTTGTAATAAATTTCGCCGTTTTCTCTGGAGTCTTTCTCTCAATATATTAACTACTGAGTCAGTTCTTAATGCTCACTCTGTAGATTATTTTGAAAGTATTCTCGCTACAGGACACTTTGTATTTATTATACTTATAATAAAAGCACTGTGCATTCATTATTTATTACCTAATATTTGTGTAATATTCTTATTTATAATAAAAAAATATTTTGTGTAAAACTGAAATATTTTCTAAATAAATAAAGTTATTATAATCACAAGTGAATTCATCTACCATGATATTGCATCGGCTTGCAAACAGAAAACAAAGATAATGTAAATATAAAGAAGGCTCTTCTCCGTGAAGTTGGCAAGAACCGCAACCGTACGTGAGAAATAAATCTCAATTCAAAATCTCATTAACGTTTATAGAAATAAGACCAGAAGCCATTGAAATTACCATAGCAGATATATTATAACCAGTTTATATGTTTGTTTATCGGCACAAAACGCGATTGAACGTGATCAAATCTTGTGGTATTTGTGGTATCGCCACCCGCACAACATGTTTACTTTAGAAAAACTCAAATTACGCCTGATGGACTATTTAATTGAGTTTCCGAAAACGCTTTGATCTTCAACCAACAATAATTGGAAATAAATAATAAGAGTAAAAAAAGAGAAAGGGATGCAGGCAAAATGAGGCTTTTTGAAATTACCATATAATTTGCAATTTTTGAGTCAAAAATTTTGAATAAATCCGAGTATTTTCCAATCTGTGATTGGCGGGGTCACGTGCGTCCCTTGACGTTTCTAGAAGAAGACGAGATATTGGATTGGTGAATTTGTATGGACGGGATAAAATTGTCAATTGGCGAACAATGAAGCGAATATGGTCCCCCCAGTAAAGTGTCGACTTGATAGCAGCAAGCGAACACTCTAATTGCTATTCATGGTTTGGGACCGATCGGCTCCTTGCGACACCAATTTACATACTAAAACATATCTACAATCCGAGAACCAATTTCACTGTACTTTGTGCCACACGAATTCACACTCCACATCACATCAAAACGGAAATCGCCCCGGAATATGATCGAATCTTTTCAATTTTGAGCAAAGAAACATTTTTTTCATCTTTGCTCCATATTTTTTATTTGAGATAAGAAATATATCAAAAGATATGCTTAAAAATAGATTTAAAAGATATAAACGCACAAGGCAGACAACTACTTAAATTCCAATAATTTCATTAAATATTATACAAAAATTTATAAATTAATTAATTTTATAAATTTTGTTTATGATTACATTTTGGAGGTTTTTTAAGTTCTTTATAACACTTGACTAAATAGAGTATATATCAAATAATGTTTGCTAAATTTTATAATTCAGTATTCACACAGGCTTGCTGCTGTCAATGTCAGTTAGTTCTGTAAGTAAAACGCCATTTAGAATGTTTTTGAAGTTACTTTACAATTTTAACATATAATAGTTCTCGTTGAAAAAATAAGAAAAAAGCCAAAATTGTCTTATTTAAATGTTTATATTGTAATTCTCGATAACATATAAATTGCAGAAATTTTTCTTAAGTTGTTTTTGTGGAAGATACAATGTATTATCCGCGAAGGTAATGACCGATAAAGACGTCAACTTTATGACAGTAGGTACTTATTTCCTGGTACCTAAAATTTTCCCCAGAGGTCGATTTAGCTTATTGTCAAAGCGAATAGCAATTTTTTTATATACAGGGTGTGATTGAAATATGTGCAAAGTTTGACTTGAAGATAGTCGTTATTAAAACAATGCTAAATGTCCAAATTTGTCTTTTCAAATGTTGCTAGTTTTGGAAGAACACATTGTAGCAATTATTTCTCAAAAAATGTTATTTTTGAGAAACACGGTGTATGATAATACTATGTTTAAGTCAAAATTTCTACATTGTATATCTGAAAAGCTGTAAACATTTGTATAAAACAAATTTGGTTTTTAGCATTTTTCACAAAAGCTATCAACTGTTAAAATTGTAAAGTAACATAAAAAAATCATGTAGATACATAATATCTACAAAAAAAATTTTTCTTGTAAAACTGCTTTTATTTATAAGTACAGCTTTATTCACGGAACAATTTTCTGTAAGAACTTTTACTTCAAGTGGTTTAAAGTCAGTTGTAAGTATTTTTTTCCAAAGTTTAGAACATTTTCGATATACAAACAGAAATAATGACATGCTTTTTTGATCCACATCGTTATATAAATGTCTCCTCATTATCATGTCAAACAAGGATTTTGTTTTAAACATAAACATGTTTTCAATGACTCTTTTAACAATACGACACATTTCAAATTTCTTGGACTATTATGTGACATTCTTTCAGCAAAAATTAAGCAGTAAAAACAGTAAAACAGTTGTTTTATCTTGACTATAGTTTGTTTTATTTTTTTCTGAAATGGTCTTCAAGTTGACGTCGACTGACAATTTTGCAAACAACTTTAGAACATTTGTTGATATGCTAGAAAAACTAGAAACTTTTCGTCTGAAAAACCTCATCAGCAAATCGTCACAGCAGACTGCAATGCTGCGATTTGTTTACAAATAATATATAAATTGGAAATACCCAAACAAGTCCTCTTTTTTTCTCAAGCTGCATATTATCAATAAGATTACTTGAATAAAAGTTTATAACAAAAGTGTTAACTAATTTGCTCACAAAATCAACTTTGTTAATCAAAATTTGTTAGCAATTCACTTTTTAAAAAAAACCTTTTTATCTTGCTGTTATAAGAAAGAAATGATAGGATGCTAAAAAACACCAATTTCTATTCTGGCGATCGACTTTATTGACACCTTTGGTCTACAGGCACTTTTAGCAGTTTAATATTAAATTAAGACGCCCGCCCCAAAATGCTAACGGTAAATTTGAAGTTGGCTCAAATCTAGAGATGACGTGTAGTAAAATTAGAGAGAACATAAAGTAAAATTAAAGGAGACAGGCGGCATTCGGCATTACCGAAAGTGATTGACAGGCACCATAAAGTTATTAGGTAGGTACTTATAATGAGGGTCGCTCCACCAGTTTGGGTAAATTTCTCGGACTTACCTACCTTTTGTAATCTTGCATCTATTAAAACAGAAAATAATAATCGAGTAATAATAAAAAAATATTAATGTATAAAAACGTATTTAGTAACAAAATATTACATTGTCAGTATTTTATCGGTAGCAATAGTATGTTAACAGCAACTTCACTAACAATTATTATAATAATAAAGGACGGTTTACAGAACTTGAGAATTAAGTGCGATTAAACAGTTAAATCAATAAAAGAGGTATTGGTCGATTGCGCGCCGACTAATCCTCAAAAAAAACACAGGGTATCTCTTGCAAATTACTTGACTGTGGCGCGCAATTTATCCGTGTTCATTGTCGTACCAGAATTGTACATCTCGATATAATTTTTATAACTGACAATTCAATTCATATTTTTTCGACAAATGAAATTTACTTGTTTTGACATAATTATGAGACAATATTTTCGTATGTATCGATATTTTCCGGCAATTTCATACCTACCATTGATAATTAATGAAAAGAATTTTTATAATCCTTACAAATCGTTTTGAAAAGCGCATTTTGACATTCTAGGTGGGCAAAATATAAACATTTTAAAATTTGCTGTTGTTTTCGAAAAAATTTTTAAATAATAATAATTAATATTGATAGTTATATCCTTATTTTCAATTTATTATTATTTTCAAATTTTAATTTCATAACTGTATTATATATAATATTATATATATATATTACTTATAATATACATACATGTAATATTATAATATTAAATAAAAATTTTAAAATTAATTATATTAATTTATTTATATAATTAATTATATTTAATTTGTTACGATTATTTATTCTACAATATTTCGTAAAATCACCATCTCGTCAAAAACCTTTGGATTTCACATTTTCAGTGGCAATTGTTGAAGTCTCAGCTCATTCCTTTCGTAGTGGTTACTGGTTTACTACAACATCTGTTGATACCGCACCCGCAGCTATGTAGAAAGAGAGGCTGTGAAGAGAGATAGATAAAATCGGTGTCGTTCCTAAATTTCAAAAGTTTAGCACTAATAGCTCATTAACTATAAGTCAAAAATCAAATTACTTTTTTTTTACAAGTTTCTAAAAATATAATAAAATCATGTATCGTATTAAAAAATAAAATATATATTTTTTTAATTAAAAAAAAATCAAAACTTAATGAATAAAACTGTTTTCTTAAATTTTAATACGTTAGCTGACTTCAGAATTACAAGTATTTTAATCCTGTGAAAACCGCATTTAAAAATGATAAAGCATTTTTGAGTTATTAGTGCTAAACTTTAACATTGATTTCGCCTATGCCGTGTAAAGCGTGTCGGGCCCCTTAAGCAGAAATATTAAATTAAAATTAATATTTCTTAGCTTATACCTTGCTGTTAAGCTGGTATATCTTCAATCACTGCTTCATCGTCTGCAGCTTTTACCACTTCCTAAAGAACAAGAACATCAAAATTTTCTTTGCCTGTCACAAGATAAACCATAATAACATCTCATTGGTTGTCAAACATGTTTGTTGTTTTTCAGATGTATCTGTGATAGCATTTCTAACATAGTTTTAATTATTTTTGTTAAATCCTTATTGATCAAAACTTCGAACTTTCTTAACTTCACTTTTCCTCTCGTTAAAATACTGCAACTACCGCGTTTTAGCAAGCCTAACTAGACTAAATTAAAGCCTAAACTAAATTAACTATTTAAGATCGACGTTTACAGTAACTTATTTTGGTGAATTACGTCCATTCTTTTTACATTCGAAATTTGTTGTAACGGGTAAGTGGACAAGGCAGAAAAAAAAACTATTTTGTAAGGCCAACGTTTCGAATCATCTATTGAAAAATTCTTGAAAAAGAATCAATAGATGATTCGAAACGCTGGCCTTATAAAATAGTTTTTTTTTCTGCCTTGTCCACTTTCCCGTTACAACAAATTTCGAAAGTTTACAGTAACCTTAGTTCTCGTATTTTATCTCCAAAACTAATTTTTTAGAAGCTGTTGGGTAGCCTAATCTGACTATATTACAATATTAAATTCCAATAAAATTTTGGTAGCAGCAGTCTAAATTTAAGTTTTTAACTAGATTAGTTAAACGTAACTGAGACAACAACGAGCCCCGCTTCGCTCGTTGACGTGAGGCTCGTCCTTAAGGATAAATTAGCCTCTCCGTTTCCACTAAGATCACAATAGAATGACGTACTTGTCTTTCTTCACCTTAAAACTTTATCTTTAGCCTCCACTCACGCTTTCTAACCGCTTCCTGCTCTATAGATAGGTAGACAAATACCTATGTGATATTTTTTTGAGAGTGGTGTATCTACTGCACAATATAAATCTCTATGAGAGTCCAAGTGTTTTTGTTTTATTTTCGGCTTTAACTTTTTTTCTTCTTCCAATTTATGTTCCAGCCTGTGTTGAATGTTCAACTGAATCTACTTTATTACATTTTTCACCATCTGCTCAATGCATCTTATGTATTATTAAAAGTTTCTGTGTTGGTTTAGCGCCGGTTTGTCACACTACGTTTTTAAGTGTGTTCCTTTTTTTTTGCTCGATATATTTTTCCTAGTACTCGACGATTTGTTCAGGAAAAGCAAAGTCTTTTTTTTAATGCCTTTTCATGTTTTTTCTTTTTACATAATACGTCAAATATGTATTACTTTCGGGTAGGTTTTTTTTTCTGTCAGACACTTTCCTAATTCAATTTTGGCTTCAACCTACTGTATATCTCATCTGCTGCAATTCAAAAGTGCAGGTTTAGCAATGTCTAATTCTGCACAAAACTAACATTAATCAGTAGAGCGTTTACCTAATCAAGTTAAACACGCCTTAAAAACGCTGTGACTAATTAGGCCGTAGTTCTACTGTTCTAGTCTAGCTTTCCATGTTTTATCTACGTCTGTATATCTATAGATTACATATTCTAGTCATCTATATTCTAGTTATATTCTCTCGGAAATTTTTATCGCATCTACAAAATTTTATTCTAGGCGCAATTTATCTGTTCCATTTACCTCTTTATTTCTAGCCATCAACTTATACCTAGTATTTATTTAGCACATTCTATTTAGCATTTTTGTTCCATCTTATCTGGAAGATGTTGTGCCTCACACCCCATCTGTTACTTTCCATATTTTCAAAATTAATAAAAATTACTTTATTATATGTAATACAACTTATTACTCTTTAACATATAGATACATATGTAGCTGCAAAAAACTCTATTTTTTGGTAATGGACCTCTTTTTTGGGTCTATAACCTCTTATATCTTTCACAATATTTTCGTAGAAAAAGCTGTTGGAAAGTTGAGTTTACCAAAAACTAATCAGGGTAGACCCAAACGTTTTCCAAAGTAAGTTACGCAATGTTTAAATTTTCTAGTGGCTAGAACTCAACAGTTACGAAATACTTGCAATTTTTGATTGTATCTAGCAAGTTTGTGAGTACCAAGAGTCTCGGGTAGAGCGACGTCGTCATAAGAAATTAGCGATAGTAAGTCCAGGTTGTAGTGCAAAAACTTATTATTGTTTTGACCCATCAGACACATTTTTGTCTTAACTGCGTTAAGCTTAATAAACTTTCTTGGATTGTTAAGTAACATAGAATTTTTCTGTTAGATTTAAATTTTTGCGATAGAATAGTTGCGCTATCTATTAAATTTTAAGATTAATTGTTGTTTAATTTAATTTTAATCTTGTTATGCTATAAGATTCGCTAGTGTATTTGGGTATTTATATATGAAACGTTTTTTTTTTGAGACATGCAAGGCGAGGCGCAATACGTTTTTTTGTAAACTTAAACCCATTTTTACCCTTACGGGTCTCGTGACTAGATCATGTTATATATAACACATGGTCTACAGTATACAGGCTCTAAAAAGTAAATCACCGAATACAGAATGATCTTTCCATAATCAACAATCTACGTAACTGACATTTGACTTTAGTTATAGATATAAGTGGAGTTAGAGATAAAAAACTTTTGTTTGAATATTTAATTACCGTGGTTTGTTGTGTCATTTGCCATTTTATAACTTAATGTAATTTTACAAATACAATTTAATTTTTGTCAACTGATTACAATATTTTATATCATTTTTGAACATAAGTTGTTAAGAGCATTTTCTGTTTTGATTCCAACACGTACCCTTTTTATGTGTACTTGTATGTACACATACAAGTGCACTGGTTTTCGGGTTTTAAGCTTGTCAGTCTGTAGCTTCCGCTGTCATTCTTTACTTAAACAACAGTTCTTTAGATCTCATAAATTTTTAAATGTTTTACATCTCTAAAACATTTAGATCTCAGAAATGTTTTTAAGAGTCAGTTTAAAATAAACTGTATTATTTATTGTTGTTATAAATAACAGTTCTACTAGTTCCTTGAAAAATATCAATCCCGAATTGGAATAATTAAATAACCTGTATTGCAGCGAAGAAGAAAAACTCGAAAGCAGTAGCATTGCTATTAATAAACGTATTAATATTAATGTGAACATACATAAATTGAGACCACACTTTATCTCTTATTTTTCAGTAATTAGATGCAAAAGAGCGTTTCCGTTTCACACATACTTTCAGTTTGTAACGAATTAAATAATTTTGCCTCAAGTCTTGTTTAAAGAAATTTAATACATTTTATGTTTGTTTTGACACATGAAACTTATCAGAGTTTATTATCAAATTTATTTATTTGAATGGAAAAGAAAACTGTTTAATTTGTATGCAATGTGGTAAATGATTTAGCTGCTGTTTTAAATTGTGTCCGTTACTAATTAGGTGAAATAAATACGGTTGACAGATACTAACGAAAAACGGAAATTGCAACTAGTTTTTTTTTTTAAATAAATTTATTAATTTATTGGAGGATTAATGAACGTTGACTTTTAACAAAACAGTAATTTAATCGCTAAAAACATCGCGGCACGAGAAATTGTTTAATTAATTATGCGAGAATGCTGATTAATTACCATAACATTTTAAAAATTGTAAGATAAATGCTGGATATTAGAAAAAAAAATGTTGGTATTTAATTGATTTTATTTTTTAAAACAGTTGCCTGTTAAGTGATTGACAGAAAATATTAAAGCTAAACAAAGCTAACTACTTGTGCGGTCTAATCTACAAAAGCTACAAATTATGGTAATTTTGATCGTTATTTTAGTCAAAGGCGTGAAAAAAATTTATCCCTTCTGTGCTTATAGTCCTCGAGCTTCGTCTTCTGGGTATAAACTGCCTTACCTCAGGAGTCATTATACATTTTTCTGTATTATACATTAAGATCGAAATGTAACTGAATCACAGCAGGCTGTGCTAGCATAACTGTAATATGATGTGTCTAATTCATTACAGTTATGCTGGCACAGTCTGCTCTAAATCAGTTACATTTCTATCTCACCTTAGTATTCGCGATTCCACATAACTGTAAAGCGCCTCTAGCGGCCTTTTTGTAACTAGTCTGGTGAGTATGTTGCAATTTGATGCAAGGAAAAAAATATGTCTGAAATATGTCTGCAAAAGCTAATAATCGCAATTGTTTTGTTTTTAATTGCCATTCAAAAGCGGGGTGGAAAAAGCATTTAATTTTTCATCTATTTCCCCTTTCTAATTAAAGTAGAGTTCAGATAACTAATAAATTAGGGGTTCAAGAAATAATCGACAGGAGAAAAGCATGGAAAATTGCTGTTAAATCCGGTAAAAAAATTATAAAATGTATGTCAGTGTGTTCTCTAGATTTTAAGAAAGTGATTTTTTTCCTGCTTCTTCCTATTCTAAGTAAAAAATAAAGAATGTATATTTATATCTTTTTACGTATTTCTTAACAAGTCAATTACATCTTTCATGTCGTCGAAAATTAAAGAAGACTGCTGTACCAACGTTGAATTTGCCTTCACATAGTCATCAAGGATTCTTTAGTAAACGGAAACCCCCAAGAAATGAGGTTCCTAAAACTCTTTGCAAAGAGGTATTGCAGGACAACACTACATTTAATGAAGTTATTAAACCCGAAGTAACGATGCCATCAGAAGTATTAAAAAGAAACGTCGAAATACAAGTAGATAAACATGCTTTTAGTGACCCATTCATTATACAAAAAAGTGAGGTTATGTGTTTATACTCATTTGGCCGCCATATTTGTGGCGCGACAATACACTTGAATCGCGAATAATGTATTATTTCAGTTTACAATTTTTTTAAGTTTAGTAGACATTTACTTTATTACCAACTTAAAAAAATAAACCGTTGCTACTCTACTAAATGTCAAATGGCATTAATCTTGTAAATCCTGTCAGTTAAAATCGGTGTGAATTCTCGTAATTACGTTGATTACAGTTATGATTTATGAAAAATCCTTGGATAATTTGCCCAAACATTAACAAACAAAGCATCCAACTGTGTTAATTACGGCTTTATCATCTCGATAACCATAATTCGAAAAGACATGACGAGTAAATAATAAAAAGATCATAAAATGGTGCAAATAATTCGTAAAACCGTTATTTTGCTTTAAACAAAGAGTTTTTAATCAAACAATAAGGTCGTAAATGGTATATTTCAGTATTCTAAATAAATGTAAATTACAACGAAATGGTAGAGAGCTCATTAAGTTTAATAATAATTCTTGATTAAGATCCCCTCGACGATTAGCAGTAAATTGTTCTCATTACGGCAATTTTGTATTTTTAACCGGTGCATACATTACCTGTTCACTGAACGCACTTAAGATAAATGAACATATTCATTTAGCGGAAATAGTTTTTAAACGCTCGCCTTGTTTACTGTATCAAAATTCAGTTCAGCCTACTGGTTAATTTCTTTTCTATTAACAATACTAAGAGATCTTTGTTATCTGATGCACTGTTATGTTTTATGTTGTACTTACTCCTACGTTGTAAAAATAACAGAATAATTTATTAAAAAATTTACATATATTTTAGTGATCCTTATAATTTAACATTAAAAAAAAGATACTGTTCCACATCAAGCACATCACAACTGTGTTATGTTTTTCTCCTGTTCTTAAACAAAAAAGTAAAATTAATTTATTAAGACAAAAGCCAGAAAATATTTTAAGGTCATCTTAAAAGTAATTTAAAGTTTGCTTTAAATCTCAATAAAAATAAAATTTGTTGTTATGATATAACAGGTCTAGGATAACCGTGTTTTTTTTGTTTTTCTCTATTGAAAAGGTCCATTATTATTGACTTTATAAACAAATGGGTCACGTGACTGACGTAAGTTATGATTATTTAGAAAAGTCTGTAATAGCCCAAGAATAAAGTTGTAAGATAACTAATATAAAAAAATACAAAAATTAACAGAAGTTTAAAACAGAGAAAAAGAGAAACTAAAATAACCAAAAACCCTAGAAAGTTAAAAAAGAGTCTAGAAGAGCTAGAAATAATAAATAAATTTAAAAAACAGAAAAGCTACTCCTGGGTAAGCTGAAAAAACTAAAAATTCTAAGATTTAAAAAACTAGAACAGCTTATAATGTAGATAAATTTTTATACTAAAAAAACTAATATTAAGTGAAATAAAATAAAAATATAAAATTTTGAAGTATATTTAACCAATCATTAAAAAAACTTAAAAACTGTATAAAATATGAATATTAATATTAACAAATAAAAAGAACTAGGTAGGTACTTAGAGAAACTGGTAGATTATATTGAATCTATGTATAAAGTTAAGCAACGCAGTCAAATGTTATCCTTAAGTGAGTGTCCAAAATAAAGTAATGCATGTACTGACTGCAGTTACCTCGTTTTTCTGAGAAGACTTTAAGTTGGGCCCGGCCACCAATGGTCGTTAGTTCATGTCTATGACTGTATATGCGTTCTGGAAATCTGGCACTTAGGTGGAGCATTACTACCATAAGATTATTGTTTTTTATTAAAAAAAATAGTAAAAAAATTACAGAAACTAAAAAAAAATAGAAACTCTAGAAAAATGCTTTTGAATCAATTTAAAACGATACATATACCAGTTAAAAAAAGAGTTGAAAAATTAAAAGAAAAGATTAAACACCAGAGACATCTGGTATAAAAAAACTACAATCTGTTCTAAAAAATTTTTACAGAATATAAAGTCACTTTTTTGTTTTCTTAAAGGTATTTTGTAATAGTTTTAACATTTTCATTATTTTACCAAATTACAAAATTATGTTAAAAAAAATTGTTGAGGATTAAATTTTCTGTACCTAAAAAAGTTAGAGAACGGTATTTTTATTGCTAAAAATTTAGGTACTAGAGATGATAAAAAGTGAAACAACTCGAGTTGTTAACTTTATCTTATCTTTAAGCATCTCTAGAGTCTAAAACATTAAAAATAAAAATAACGCTCTGTTGGCTATTATATTGAAAATTTAATGTTTTACAACTTTTTTATTTTAGAGAGTGCTCTAGCTAATGAGGAAAATTTGACTTTTCTCCATTTTACTGTAAATAACTATTCTATTAGAAAGTAAAAAAAAAATTCTGTTGATACCGCTTTATCTAAAGATTTGTCAGTAAGTTATTTGCAATAAAAATTGAAGAGATACTATTATAAACTGAAAACTGCAAGTGATTTACTGACATTATTTTTTAAGCTAATAATTTGGCGTAATGATATAAATTGGTTGTTCTTTTAAGAACTTTCAAATGGTTTAAAAAAATTGAAACTTGACTGTTCTTAATATATTTTTTATAAAACTAGAGTATTTTCCATTCATTGTAATTCAATTTTTTGAACAGTTTTCTGCTTTATTTTCGTTTACATTAATTTAATTGTATTCTTGTTTTGATCAATTATTCTACTTTAACTTTTCCAACTTACTTCAGGTTTATTGTCATTTTATCGAAATAGACCAATAGACAATTTTTTCGTGTCAAAAATAATAGTAGGAAACTGATTGTACCATTAATTTAAAGATAGTCTGTACTGTATATTCTGCTGTGTTTTCTACTTGCAACTAAAATTTGTTAATTTATGTTAAATAAATTGGCGATTATTTGGTAATTTGTTATTTATATTTAAAATAAAAAAATCACCTTTTTTTTTCTAAATTTTTGCTTTTATAATTTTGTTATCTATAATTTTAAAACAAAACTAATTTTAGATTGACCAGATCTAACTATTAAAAACGGCGAAAATCCGACGTTATTTTCAAAAATTCTTACTTTCGCCAATTTCTGAGTTGAACAGCTGATCTTTTGCAAAAATGTATTCATTTTGTCGTACTGTACAAGCTTATACTTCCAAAATCTTTTTAAAGCATTAAAATCAGACCGGAGACATGCAGATCCTCTAGAAGATCAACGAGAAGATTTCGCTCTTTTTGATCATTCACATCGCAATTGTGCCATAAATAAGCGACTGTATTGTGCATACTAAAACTAGAAACAAATTACTACTTTATCGCAAAAGATCAACCCCACAACTGAAAAATAAGCAAAGTTTTTTGATAAAAACAAAACAAAAATTTTCGGTTTTTAGAACTTTATTATTAATGATCAGATCTGTTCAATCTACAATACAAACAGTTTTATTTGCATTTTAATTCTCTACAAATTGTGTGTTTAAGCATCAAGATTGCTTTATTAGTTTTAATTTTATAAGTAAAAAATTTTAAAACAAAATTTCTTGGGATTAACTGTTAATAACAAATTAACAAATAATAGTTGTGAATTGAAAATATAGTAGAATGTATCCTATTCTTAATTAATGATATAACACAGTCGGATTCCTGTTAATATTTTTGTCATAAAAAATCACATGTGTTTTTAATATGTCACCGGCAATTATACTAATGTTACAAAAACAGTGTATTATTTTTATGCAAAAAAACTCGTTCATTTAGTTAGCTGTTAATAATTAGCTGAAATTTATGACATCTGCCTAAAAACGTAATTAAGAAAACATATTACATCTAATAAAATTTGTAAAGTAATATTTAGCCTAACAGCTTTAATTACTCAATAATTACAAGGTGTGATGAAATAATTGTTAAAAGGAAGAGTGAATTAACAAAATTAGTAGCATATTTTCAATAACAAAGCGTTGCCGAAAACAAATTAGAAAAAATCGTTATAATAACAGTGTAATTAATTTTAGGTAAGAAGAAACCAAGTTTAATTAAGTTAAGCAAGCACAACAAATTTTTGTTAAATGAAAAAATAACTAGTTGCAAGTTTCTCTTGAATGAAATGATTGGTATCTGTAATAAGACAAAATGGTCATACCTTATACCATATCCAGAAATTGCTTTCGTTATCTATAATTTGAGTAAATATCAATCGAGTCTAGTGGAGTCTTAATGACAGAGCACTGATATCAGTCCCATCTTTGAATATAATAAATTGGTTTGGAATATCACGTAAAAGAATTAAACACAACGTTCAGCCGTCCTTTTACTTATCTTATTTTAACTATAACTTTAATGTTCATCTGTTTGAGTTGACCAGATAGAAGACCAAGTCTTTCTAAATAAGTTTAGAGACGAGAATTTAATTTGACCAACTGTGTCACTTGGAAAGCAGCCTCTTATTTTGTCATTACAAGAAGTCTATGACTGGTATTATACACTCAGTATGATGGTACGAACGGTTGGACGCGGTTCGACCAGCGCCATTGGTCCAAGCTGATTGCTGGGTGCTCGTCCTGTCCAATTATTGTATAAAACGTGGTCGAGCGATGGATATTTATTATCGTTAATGTCATATCGTGAAAATATCATTTTGTTAGAGAGATCGTCAAATCTATGGGAACCGCAATTATTTTTAAATGACATTTTAATTTCTAAAGTGCTTTAAATGGACCAAAAGGTGGTGCAGACGCCACAGTTTTTTGGCAGAATTACACAGAAGTGATTTAAATTTGATTAGGAGGTTAAAATTGTGGTTTGAGGGCTTTAGGTTTTTTTCACATAAAATTAATCTTCTTTGTCTTAGATCAACATAATAAATCTTATCGGTTAGCTCATATTTGAGTCACCTTTTCGACTTAATAAGATGGAAAAGGCTAATACTAAAGACGTATACAGTAGCTAAGCTGACCCGTTTCACTCAAACCTATTGAATTAATTATGTCAGTTACACAGAAGCTAACTGGGAACTTAATCTTCCTAAGGAATATTCCGGACTTATAAATGAATGTAAAAGGCTTGTATTTCAGTGTGATGGCATTTGAGACATTTTGAATAATTATTAGGATAAACGCTGACACAAAATTTTGTAATACGTATATAAAGTGTCTACATCACAAAAAATAATCGTAAACTGTAAGATTTAAAACATACGGTGACAATGAGAAAATTCTGCAAATTTTTGTTCTCTCAATTTGGATAAAAGCATGGGTAAAATTAGTTCCAAATATACCAAATAGTGTAGCACCAAAAAAATTATACCTATCAAAGACTTCTGCGGGAAAGAGAACAAAGATTCAAATAGTGATTTAGACTCTAACTACAATTTTCATTCAAGTAGAATGAAAAATGGCAATAGCAGACATGAATTAAAAAAAATATATAAGCGATACCTTCAAAAAAATATGAGGTGTTTCCAGTCATATCAAAACAAGTAAAAAAAATAACAACTATGGTTTGCTTTCTTTACCAGAGAGACCACTGCCACTGGTAAGCGTTGCAAATTTAAAATATTCATTTGTAATTAGTTAATCTTAAATCAATTTTGCTCTCTGGTAAAAAAAACCAAAGCTTCAATGTATTAAATGCTTAGAATGACTTTATTAGTCTTGTAAATTGTATACAAATATAGGTAATGTATGTTTCAGAATTAAAAATAAAGATAGATGCCACTAGAGTTGCTAACCGTCCTTTATTTCAAAGGACAGTCCTTTGATTTTATAAACTATACTTTAGTCTTTAGCATGTACTTAAGGGACACAATTTGTCCTTCTATGTATTTTTTTTACCAAAGAGAAACAGAAAATTGACATACCTATTTAAAAATGGTTGATTTCAAAAATAAATTGACTGTATAGACGTCGTTTTAAGTCACCAAAATAAATTTTAAGTTCGTATAAACAAACAAAAGTTCTATCCAGACTTGAGTTATAAAATCTATGTAAATAGGGTATTTAATGGTAAAGAGAGAAGAACAATAAGGAGAATTACGACTAGTAAAAAAAACAGAAGTAGATTCTAAAAAAATTTGAAGAAGTAGATTTTATGAAATTTGTAGAAAATATGACCTAATGACAAAACAAAACTCGGAAAATTAATATGTACGTTGTACAAGAAAAAAAAGCAAAGAAAAATTTTAAAAACGTAGTTTTGACAATTCTAAAAAACTTAGATTGTAAGCCTATATAAAAAAATAAAGAACTACAAAACCAACGATTAAAAAAGAAGAAAAAGAAAATACAATTGAAATAAACGATAAAGGAAAATTTAAGAAGTTAAAAATGTCAATTTGGAAGTTCTGGAGGCACAAAATTCTAGGCAAATTTGAAAAACATTTGAAAAAAATAAGAATAAAAAAATCGACTACTAAAGAAAAAAAAAGAAAAGTGAAGAATAGTAAAAAACCAAGAAAAATTCTAGATTAATAAAGGAATATTTCGAGCCGGATCTAGGAAAAGCCTTGGTAGCTACGGAGCAATTACAATAATTTTCGCTTCAAACACTCAAAAATCTCTATTTTAGTTATCTATATTAAAGTTTTTAATAGAATTTAAGAGCTAGAGAAGACAGTTTGTACTTTTTTTTTATAAAAATTGCAGTACATATTTATTTTTGTAATAATCGTCACCTTTGTCTTCCAAAGTGTATATATTTTATAATCCTTCGAGCCAGATGAAGAGAAACGTCTTATTGTTAGTATAAAAAAGACAATTTCTTGCGAGCGTTTAATTTTACTTTTTTTATAAACACTGGAGAAACACTTTTTATATTATTTGTTTTTCAGCTCACAAATTGTGTTTAAAACTGTATGGTCCTTCAAGCGGGATGCAGTAAAAAGATTTGAGTGTATACGGGATATTTTGCAATAGTCCTATTTATGGCACTCTTTTTTAGACTCTTATTTTTGCTTTTGTTATTTTATTACTAAAGTTTCCTCCCTTTCACTCCATAAAAAACAATCCTGAATACTCCTTCGACAATGTCCTTTATTTCGATATCGAAAAGTGGCCAACCCTAGATGCCACTATCCTTTTTTAATGCGGCATCTCTGCCAAAAATATAAAGAAGAGACGCTACACCGCATTGTTAGTGTTTTACCTTCTTAATTTTCAGTTTATTTTTGTATACAACTGTTATTTATTTTTATATTTATAAGACTATTATGGTAGGTATAATTTCTTTAAATGTATAATACATCCAGCCGCAGATTTGACCAAAAACCAAGTTACTAAAACTTATGTTTGTCAATGGTTGTCATCCGCATTAGAGGAGAAATTTATCAGTCAAACCAACCGTGTTAGCAGTGCAAATTTTTAAAATTTTTCTGGTAATTTTAACGCTTTTAGGCTTTATAAAAAGGTCCAAATTATCAATAGATATACTATAAATTAAAACCGGTCTGCAATCTCCTGGTGGTGTATTTAAATAGTTAAACACTATTTTAATTTTTGCCTTATATCTACAATGTTTGGTTATTTTGTCAATGACGTATTTAACTGATCGATTTAGCCCATCTAATAATATAATACATCTATCCTAAATTTACCTTAAAATAGAATAAAAAATCAAAACAATAGTATGTTACATTACAAAACAGAAAGTAGGCAATAGCTGCTCAAAGCTGTGTTTAATGTTTTATAAGCGTAGCAATAAGAACAGAACCATTCTTCTACAATTTCATTTTCGTTAAAAAAAATATAATATTTTATAAAAATTTAATAAAAAAATTATAATAAAAAAAAGAGTTAAAATAAAATATTGGAATTAGGTTAAAATCTGATAGTACAAAAAAAAATGCAAAATAAAACAAAGTCTCAGTACTATCAAATTAGAAGTAAAATATAACATCACTTCTTAATAATTAAATTAGATTATATTTATTATTTTTTGAAATTACTATTTATTATAATATTTTTGGCGATCGTAAAAAGAGTCTAATAATATTAATGCACTTATACTACAAAATAAAGAATAAATAAACTCAAAGAATAAAAATATTGGCAATGTATTGTCACTTCGGTCGTTGACAGATCACTTCGAAGCAAAAAGTGTCTAGTATCATGTCCACCCACGTGAGGAGATTCCTCGTGAGATATGAGCCACATTAGCCGTTCGACAAATCGTGGCCAGATCACATCAGATGCTGGACAAGATGACCGGCGCCAAACAGACCCAACCTTATTATTTATACCTACCTGTAAAGTTAAAGATGTACTTTACTAACTATTGAAAAAGTGAGGAAAACTGACTTGTAATCATTTTGTAAAAAAAATCGGTATTTCTTTAAATAAATAATCACGCAACACCTGTCTACACCTTGTGAAATGTAAAATATATAGAGCCACTTCCTGAGGTCAAAAATAATGAGACAAATTAGAAAGATCCAGAAGCGAGATAAATTTGATCAATTTTTGATATACCTACGAGTATAAAATTTTAAAATATAAACAGTTGTAGTTGATCTAATTGCTTGATGGCTTCTATTTTTCTCCCAATTTTGTTAAATTTGGTATCAATAGTCGTTTGTACCACTTTTCTACCTTCTACCTGGGCCAGCAGGTGAGTATTCGCCCCCGCATTTTTCCCATCAATGGTATAATTTGACAAACTTCGAAATGATACGGTCATCCAATTCCGGCGCTAATGTCATTTAATTTGAGGCATATGTTTAGTTGAAACTCAGCTCCAACCAACTCATAATCATCGACCTTCCTCTTAGAATGATATTTATTCGACAATCAAGTGACTATTAGAGTCCCAACCAAATGATATAAAATTATTCTACTTAAAAGAACAAAACCGCAAAAAATGTCTCTCGATACCATCACCAATTATTACCTGAACACTAACTCCCACATTTTTTACTCACTCAACGGATTTAAATGATAGTCATTAGAAAAAAGACTCACAACATGTTTCCAATTCAACAAAATTACTATTGACCAAATTAATCCAATTCAAACTATTAACTTACAACAGTTTGGGCACGGATAATGAGAAAAACTTGTTGATTTTTTTTTTAAATTAGACGGAACACTGAATTAGAAATGATAAAGATAAGGGATACAGCTCTAATTAGCTGAGGGTGGTCTTATCTTATTGACGTAAAGTGCTTAAAAGTGTACCTGTCTTTGTTCGTTTTTCAATAAGTTTACTCATCGGAGGCGCCTTCACATGCCCCTTCTAAATTATAGGGTGGTAGCACTGACTGCCACAGGCGACGGTTTCATTCAGTAAACTCGCTTTACCTGGATTTATCAATTTTTGTTTAAAATCGAAGAAACTACTAACATTTTTTTAATTCAACAGTAAAATATTAGTTTTAACCAAAATTATGCAAATATACTGTAACCAACAATTCTAGAAAAATTTACCGCTCGATTGATTATTTGACAAGTTTAGGAAAATATGACGTCGCGCTATAACTTACCTTATAGCGCATGATTCTGGGTAATATTAGTCACGGCCATTGTCTAACTCACAAAAAGTTTAGGCATAGTTCTAGACAAATGAAGACTGTACAAACAGTTATTACCTACTGAGTGTACATAAGCAAGTTAGAAAGTGTTGTCAGTCAGTCGAAGCTGAATAGTTGAATGATCATTGTGGCGATATTTCTAAGCTCACTTCATTTAGCTAATAAGTTGTAAAATACTCTGCTAACGATAGAATTATGTAGAAAAGTTTTGTTTCAAAGATGTAGTTATTCCAAAAATTACGTCTTCATAGCAAACCATTCATCAAATGCACTGTAAAAATAGTCTTACTTTACAATTATAGTACCCTGAAACTATTGTAGCTACTGCAAAAATTACCTGATCTTTTATAAGTCTTGCTGGTATCATCATTTTAAAATATTTTTATAATTTTTACATTGCCGGCTAGTCATCGAATAGGCTGTAAAATTGTCTTATTTTACGCAAGGTGCAAATATTAAAGCACCCAAATGTTATAATAAGGTACTAAAAAAACGCAAATTAAAAAAAGCAATTACTCTGTTAACTTGTATTTTGATGTAAAACTGCAAATTATCGTTTAATTGGCTGTAATATAACGTCACAATAACGTGAACAAATCGAAAATGATGAAATTATCCTCTGATTACCCTTACAACTTCGTCCTTGGCTCACGCTTTTAAGATCACCAAACAATTGTTAATACAATCATTTATAAATAAATAAATGTATAATTCTGCGATTTTAATCATAATTGAAATTGCCTTTGCATCTGACGATTATAATTATCAATAATTTCAGATATTCACAAAACACTCATTATATCAGTTATTACATTGTTTATTCTTACAATATACAATCACTTTTAATTATTTTTTCCAGTAATTGTGACTACGTCTGTGTAGGTAATTTTGTTTCTAAGGGAGATGGGTTTGTGGTTAAAAATTTCGTCCACTAATGGTTGCCACACCCAAAACACTTAAAACTTCATTGATAAAAACTATCGTTATTTGTGAATGAATCGGCAATTAGTCTTTTAGTTTTGAGATTTTCGGAAACTTGTAATTTGGAGGCACCGCAGGCAAGATTTGGGTGAAATAATAGACGGCGATTTTTGACCATTTCCGGTTGTTTAAAAACTAACTTCTTTGACGTTGAGGAGATTGTAGTAAAGTTAAGGAAAATAATAAAATTTGAGGTAATTAAAATGTACGGAAGTATGTTAGACCTCCAAAATTTTATATTTGCATAACTAAGCTGTTTAATTTGAATATTAAACGTCTAATGTCTATAATATTCTTTAAAAATTATACAATAAAATACGTTTTGTCTCATTTATAATAAAAAATTACTGCTCTCTCAAAATTGTCTGCTTAGTAATGTTTATAATTTTTTTTAATTTGTAAAACAACACATATCTTATTTAATAGATATGTTGTAATAAAATTTTGATAATGTAATAACAGTTAATGTAATACAGATATCTAAGATTTCAATCAATGAGTGATGAATGGTTGTAGCTAGATATTAAATTCGTAATAAAAAACATGTTGAAATATTACAACTTGATGAGTTAATCTCAAAAGTATCTAATCAAAAATGAGTATCTAGTTATCACATAAATAAATCTGTAAATACAGAGTATATATTAAATTTGATAAAATACAAACAACTACAAATTATGTAGATTTGAACAATACGTACTGCATATTGTGACGTTTATTTTATATGGGTTTCTGATTTAAAGAGCTGGAGATAATTTCTCGGCAAGTTTATTTACAAATCAAATTAATTACAACTAATTAACACAGCTAATATTCTAAATCACTAACGGAACACAAAACACTTTAATTTATCGCTTTCTAAATTCGCTGGATATCGCCGGAGTTTGCCTTATGTCGCTCTCCCAAAACCAGACTGACTGACTGACTCGCTGTCTCGCATATATATAGGGGTATGGACTCTTTCCAGAACTTTCGAGTATTTTCTCGCGTTTCTCCTGAATTATTTCAATTCGGCAAGATGATTGGAATTCAATCACAATAGCGACAAACAATGCCGACGTAAACAAGAATAAATAAACCCATTCAAAACGTAAATAATACTCGAAGTTCTATTCAGTTCCTAGAAGTGAGCGGTCCACAACACAATACTCGATACTCTGATTCACCGCTTCTTAGAATTGAGTCGTTCGCGTCACACTACCCCCCTCTTAAGAATTGTTCGTCTCGAACAATCATTCATCGTCATTTGAACCCGCATAGGGGGCTAAACGGTCTAAATGCACTACCTTCATCTTAGCCCTGGGGTTCTTTTGGATTCTATACACCACGTCGTTAAGTCGGGTCAGTACGGTATAAGGGCCTTCCCATTTCGGCTGAAGCTTCGGACATCGCCCTTTCTTCCGTTGAGGGTTAAATAGCCAGACCAAATCTCCCTCTTGAAACCCTACCGAATTCGCCCTCAAATCGTACCGCGTCTTCATCCTGTCACTGGCAATCTCAATTCGGTCTCGAGCCAAGTCGTGGATATGGGACATCGTCTCTTGAAGCTCTTCTACATAGCTTCTAACTTCCTTGGGTTCTTGAGTGGGTGTCCCAAACACAAGGTCACAAGGCAAGCGGAGTTCCCGTCCAAACAAAATCTTGGCTGGAGTTTGATTTGTAGTTTCATGGATCGCCGCTCTGTAAGCCAACAAAAACAACGGTAAATGGCGATCCCAATCTCTTTGATGGGCCTCTACAACTTTCGATAGGTGCTCTTCCATGGTGCTGTTAAAGCGCTCGACCATTCCGTCGGACTGAGGATGCAGCGGTGTAGTCCTGGTTTTCCGAATACCCAAGAGATCACAAATTCCTTGGAAAACCCCTGACTCAAAGTTTCGCCCTTGGTCCGAATGCATTTCCATGGGAAGCCCATAACGAGAAATCCAATTATCCACCAAAGCACGAGACACAGTAATAGCTTCTTGGTTTGGTAACGCGTATGCCTCAGGCCATTTACTGAAATAGTCGGCAACAACCATAATGTATTTGTTGCCCGAGTCGGTGACTGGAAATGGACCCGCAATATCAAACGCAATCCTCTCAAACGGAGCCCCAACGTTGTATTGCTTCATGGCTCCCCGGCTACGAGTTTTCGGGCCTTTACTCGCAGCACATGTTGTACATTTCCGGCACCAATTAGCGACATCTTCTCGGCTATTGACCCAATAAAAGCGTTCGCGAACCTTCCCCAAGGTTTTGTTGACGCCAAAGTGAGCTCCAGATCTTCCATCATGGATTTCCCTTAAGACTTCCTTTACACGACTCTTCGGTAGGACTAGCTGCATTGTTACCGTCTTTCCATCCGCGCTTTCCCAAGCCCTTTTGAGCAGCCCATTTTCGACTTTCAGGGAGTCCCATTGTGCCCACAACGCCTTCAGAGCAGGACTCTTATTTGAAATGTCATGCCATTGCGGTCTTACATTTCCGTTCTCCTTGCTTTGTAAAATCGGTCCGATCTCATCGTCTTGCAGTTGCTCTGTTCTTATTTCTTCAGCTGTCCATCCGTCAGTAGGTTGCAAAACTAGCCTTCTAAGGTTGCACAGGTGGTCAGCTTGTTCTCGTTGGCTACAATGTTTGCAGTCGGCTCTGCACGGTCTTCTGGACAAGGCGTCTGCATTTTGATGAGACCTTCCCGAGCGATGCTTGATTTCAAAATCATACTGCTGAAGTCTCTCAATCCATCTCGCTGTTTGACCTTCAGCATTCTTCAAATTTAACAGCCACTTTAAAGCGGCATGATCTGTCCTTATTGTAAAATGTTGGCCGTATAAATATTTGTGGAAATGGCTTACCGCGTTCACGATAGCCAACAGTTCTCTTCGGGTGACACAGTAATTCCTTTCAGGTTTAGAAAGAACCTTACTATAATATTCGATAACCCTCTCTTCGCCATCCTGTACTTGAGTTAATACTGCGCCAACTCCATTATTACTGGCGTCCGTATCTAAAATAAACTGACCTTTTGCCCTTGGGTAAGCAAGTATTGGTCCCGTACAGAGTGTAACTTTTAATGTTTTGAAGGCCGATTCACACTCTTTGTCCCAAATAAAAGGCGTCTTCTTTTCGGTCAGTTTATGAAGAGGTTTGGCAATATCGGCGAATCCTTTGACAAAACGGCGATAGTAGGTGCAAAGACCCAAAAAGCTTCGTAGTTGGTGCTTATCATTAGGTCGGGGCCATTCCCGTACGGCTGCAGTCTTCTCAGGGTCAGTTTGTATCCCATTCGATGAAACAACGTGTCCCAAAAACTTGACTTTTCTTTGGAAAAGGCAACACTTTTTAGGGTTAAGTTGAAGACGAGCGTTTCGCAATCGGCTGAAAATTTCTTGCAGGTTACTTTGATGTTCTTCGAAAGTTTTCCCAATAACCATCACATCATCAAGGTACACAAGGCAAGTTCTCCAAGTCAACCCTCGAAGGACAAGTTCCATTAGCCGCTCGAACGTAGCTGGCGCATTACAAAGTCCAAAAGGCATAACATTAAACTGGTAGAGCCCAGTTCCAGTCGAGAAGGCAGTTTTCTCCTTATCCTCAGGGTGAATTCCAACCTGCCAATACCCACTCTTCCAGTCTAAAGTAGAAAACCATTGGGAACCAGCTAACATGCTCAGTGTATCGTCGATGCGTGGAAGTGGGTAACTATCTTTCTTCGTTACTTCGTTGAGCCGTCTATAGTCAACGCAGAAACGAGTTGACCCATCTTTCTTTGTTACTAGTACAACTGGTGAAGACCAGGGACTTGACGAATCTTCAATGACGCCATCTTCTTTCATTTTTTCGATCATTCGAGCCACTTCTTCCTGTTTCGCAAAGGGGAGTCTTCTCGGGGGCTGACGAATAGGTTGTACTGATCCCGTATTAATTCGATGCTGTACCAAATTAGTTCTTCCCGTAATCTTGTCCCCTATTGCAAAAATGTCTTGTTCCTTTCGAATAAAAGCAGTGGCTGCTTTCCTCTGATCTTCTGATAAGTGTTGCCATTCTTCCAGAAAATAATTTTCCAATTCCGGGTTATTTTTACCTTCTCCTTCCTGGTAACTCTTGTTGTCCTTTTCTTCACAACGAACAACTCGTAATGCAGGCTGAAAGAAGCCAATCTGTTCCCCTTTCTGCAACGTAACTCGATTTTCGCTGAGATTGGCTATGCGAATAGGAATCTTTCCACCAGCCTCAACGAGTGCTCTAGCTACCAAGATCTGTTTATTGTGTGTCGCATTCGTGAATTTCGTCATGTCCGGTTCAACAACTCCCGTTCGGTATCCCCCAGGATCTTTTTCCAACTCTGCCAGCACAATTTTCTCAGAATTGCCGGGGACACGAACTGATTCTGAGACGATGATGTTTACATGGTCAGATGAAGCGGTCGCAGAATGTAACAAGATTTCTTCGTTTCCCATTTGTAACATCCTGTTCTTAATATCCAGCACAAATCCATATTTGTCCATAATGTCCAAACCCAAGATCACTTCATCAACTATCTCAGCTACAACCATTCGGTGTACAATATTGAATGGTCCTATCTCAAGTTTGACATTAGCTTCTCCATGTACTTGTGCTGTTTCACCAGTAGCGGTTTTCAAAACGAAGTTACATCTTGTCATGTAGATATTTTGAGATGTTTCCAGCATGTCCCGTCTCACTAGAGAAAGTGTTGCTCCCGTGTCAACCGTCATCTTGGTGTCTCGACCGTTGATTCGTCCATCCAGCAACAGACTATCATTTCCTTTTCCTAGCTGCGAGACGGAGATGATCCTAGGGGCTTTGGGCGTATCAGCTAGCACACGCCCCAAAGTGCTAGCTGAAATTAGTTTTCCTGATGCCGGGAAATTGAGGGGCCTGTGACATCTTCCTGACCCCTCCTTACATCCTCAGACCTTCCCCGTTGGCGGCAATCCCTTCTTATATGGCCTATCTTACCACAACCATAACACTTAGGCCGTCCTCCAGTGCGTGCTGGTGTCTGCTGCATCTTTTCCAACATACTCTTCAGTTCTTCGCAGCAGCAATTATTTGTTGGAGTTTCCTCTGCGGACATCAATCGCACGCGTTGAGCTGGTCGTCGTGAAAAGTCTTCATTTGCCGCCTCATATTCTAACGCGTGGATAAGCGCGTCAGCACAGGTTTTATATCTATGTAGACGTAGATAACGTCGTAAATCGCCATCTCTTAAACCATCAATAAATGCGCTGGCTTCCATCTCATGGCGAAGGTCTGCAGGTGCGGAAGGATAACCTAAATTAACCAATCTTTCTATTTCCGCGGCATATTCTTGCAAACTTTCGTTGCTTTTCTGATGTCGGGACTTAAGCATCATTTGGTATACTCTGTCCATGTGCTGGTCTCCGTAGCGCAATTCCAAGGCGTTGACCACTGCGTGATAGTTTTTCTGATCACGATCAGATACATTCTGAAGCAGCTGGAGAGCTGGTCCTCGCAGTGCTAACACCAGAGCTGTGGCTTTTTCTTCATCATTCCAGCAATTTATCTCCGCCGCTGCTTCAAACTGCCTCCTATACATTGACCACGAAGACTGACCATCGAAAGTTGGGGGTTTTACTCGTTGCGATGTTACTTCGCTTCCTAAAATTTGTCCTGTTCCAAGTTTCTTCATTTTACTTTCCAATTCTAAAACTTTCTTTTCTAATTCTTCCCTAACTTCTTTTATCTCTTCTTTTACTTCTTCTTTTACTTCGAAAACTTTTTCCTCAAATTCCTTTTTTACTTCTTCGACATCTTTCTTAAGAGCATCTTGTAAGGTATCGAATTTTTCGAAAATTCTTTCTTGCTCTTCCATTCGACGTTTTTCTTCTTCTTCTTTTTCTTGCAGTCGTCGTTTTTCTTCTTCTTCTTTTTCTTGCATTCTTCGTTTTTCTTGATCTTCCAGAAATTTCTTCTGTTCTTCTTTATCTTCCAAGCGTTGTTTTTCTAGTTTCTCGAAGAATACACGAAGTTGTTCCTCCATGGTTCTTGTCTGACTTCTTGTTGTTCTTCCAGAAGGTTCCAGAGACATAAACTTTTCTTTGTCCACCAAGCTTCTTTAAATCCCACTTCTGACACCAGTGTGACGTTTATTTTATATGGGTTTCTGATTTAAAGAGCTGGAGATAATTTCTCGGCAAGTTTATTTACAAATCAAATTAATTACAACTAATTAACACAGCTAATATTCTAAATCACTAACGGAACACAAAACACTTTAATTTATCGCTTTCTAAATTCGCTGGATATCGCCGGAGTTTGCCTTATGTCGCTCTCCCAAAACCAGACTGACTGACTGACTCGCTGTCTCGCATATATATAGGGGTATGGACTCTTTCCAGAACTTTCGAGTATTTTCTCGCGTTTCTCCTGAATTATTTCAATTCGGCAAGATGATTGGAATTCAATCACAATAGCGACAAACAATGCCGACGTAAACAAGAATAAATAAACCCATTCAAAACGTAAATAATACTCGAAGTTCTATTCAGTTCCTAGAAGTGAGCGGTCCACAACACAATACTCGATACTCTGATTCACCGCTTCTTAGAATTGAGTCGTTCGCGTCACAATATGTATTTTGAAAGGTATTCTGTACAGATTGCCGAGTGCGACAAGAAAATTTAAAAGGTGAAAGCTAATAATAATTTTTATACCACGAGCACAAAGTGATCCATTATAAGCGAAGACACTGTTTCGCAACGACACTTACGAAATCTCAAAAAAAGCCCGATCATTATAATGAAAAATATGCTCGAGGTGAATTCAAGGTTTTTTCGACTTAACTTTGTTAATGCACAGAATAGAAAAAAATCACTACATTTCGTTCAGTAATAGAAAAGGTTTTAGCTAACATCAGGTGGCACAGATTATTAACCAATATGCGTTAATTTGCTCTACAAATAAATTTAAAAATTGACGTCCACAATTATTTACGGTATGAGCGAAAAGGCTAAACAAATGTTTGCTTTAACCAGGCCATCATAAATTAGTTCGGATTATTTTACAACAGGCATTATTAGGAGTTTATTTACTTAGGTTTTAATTAATTTTATATTTTTTTTTTTAGTTTATTGAGCTTACTTTACCCGGATTGTTTTACAAAAAAGTTTATAAAAATTACAAAAAAGTGGCAATGCTATAAAGACATAAAAACTGAATATAAGCAATTTAAAATAATTACAGTTAATACAGACTGTTTCTAAAGTAACGTTACAGTTTGTAACAAAAGATAGCCCTTTTTGGAAAAATCCTAATAAATATTGTAGATACAAGTGTTTGCTTAAAAACAGTGTTGTTATACGTCATGTATCTCAAAAAAAAATTTAAAAAAAAATAATTGACAGTGTGTATCTCAAAAAACAACAACATTTAAAAATGTAAACTTAGATATTTAGCATTATTGCAACAAAGACGATCACTTGTTAAAATTTCTAACATTAGTTCAAAATCACCTTGTATATCTAATTTTAACATTAAAACTAATTGTAAGACTTTCACAAAAAATAATTGCGTACATTTTAATCAAAGACTGTATACTAAAAAATGCTATAATAATACATTGTATTATTACATATTTTGTCGTTGATAAACAATTTAAAAAAAGTTCAACAGTGTTTATCTCGAAAACTATAAACATTTATATAAAACAATTTTACTTATTTAGCATTCTTTTAACCTGTTAGAATTTGTAAAGTTACTTCAGAAACATCCTGTATGTAAAATAAATACCTAATATAATTATGAGTAAATAGAAATCATTTATTTCTTGTTTTCTAATTTTTTTCTTTAACCCCTTGACGTATGACTTATAACAAGATATTTTTGAGATTAAAAAAAATGAATTTTTGAATAAGTCACATAATGGAAATTTAATTTCAATTACAGTATTTGTAAAAAATTTATTAAATTTAATTGAGTCATAGAGATGAAGTTAAAAATTGGGTAATATTCACAACTAGTAAGATAAAAATATTATTAAAATTACAATACTCGAGTGTAAAGATTGCAAACAACGAGGGCGTAGTTCGAGTTCTCCTGTAATTACGCATCTGACTGTAACATACTGTAATGCTCACATGTGACCTGTAATTTTAATCAACAGCTGCTTAGATTCTAAACAAAATATTCTTTTTTGTTAAATCGTGAATAACTTTTTTATGAAAGTAATATTGCTTTAGAGGCAATTGGTTTTACTTATCGTTTTAAAAATTCGCGGTAAAATAAGTGTACCTATCTCATAGATCTAATAATAGTATTAGATCGAGCCTCGCGTATACGTTGCCGAAGCGAGCTGCGGTGACAACATAGTATAAGAAAGAGAGATATAGTATAATACACAGATTAAATGTGTGTGAGAGAGCAAATCACTTGCTAGTAGGCAAGAACGTTGAATTTTTGAAAATACACGAATAATAAGGCAAGAAAATAAATTTTTATTTTAATTCAGTAAACATATGAGCGCCAGGGCTTTATTGCGCATGCATATAACACTCATACTTTACAAATTAATATTTAATTTATCTGAAATCATATTATCTAATATTGTTTAAAACGCTTCTTATAAATCAAATTGTTTAGAAATATGAAAATTTTAGCGATTTTAACACTTGTCTAAATGCAAATACCACCTTTAACACGGTAAATACACCACTTCCAGTGCTTTGCCTAATGTACGACTAACAATATTCTGCGATTATTGCTTTGATTCTTTAAGTACTTTATAGCAGTTGGACCCCAAACCCCAATAAGAATAATGCCGACCAGATGTTTACAACAGGCTTGAGAAATATCTGTTAAGATGGACCGTACTAAGGGCTTTTTTTGACGATAATTTATTTTGTATAAAATAAAATTTACAAAAAAATGTTAAAGCAACCATAATTCGGTTTTCTTATTTTTACAAAGTTAACAAAACTGTGACCACGTGTGCAAAAATAGAAAACCTCATAATTCAAAACTGTAGTTTTTAATATAAATGAAAACTATTTCAGCATATATATTACTTAGAATATTTGTATACTTACCTGCTTTTAATAATATTCTTAAAAAATACTTCAATTAGTCTTAAATTCCTCAAAACGTAAGTAAACTTTCCCCAAAATATTCACCTGCGACCTTATCTAATCTCTTTTGACCTCTTGTCGTGCTTTGTAAAAGTTTAAAACTCATTCTCTTGTTGTGAGTTTGAGTGAAGCAGTCTAGCTTTTGAGTTTACCCGTTTTTTTGTTCCTGCCGCTTATTAATTGTAAATTTTTTTAAGAAAAAGCAGTTTTTTTCAAAACTACACATTTTATTTGCGTAACGAAAGGTATGTTAGAAAATAGAAATAAATTTTTAAATTATATTATATTAAAATATTCTTGCAGAACTTACATAATTACATTGTGGAGACCTTGGGGTGAAATAAACGCTCCTCACCCACAAGAAGACGAAAACGTAATCGTTGAGGTTGCGCAAGAAGATAATATGGACAATAATCTACAAATTGAAGTAGACGAAAACATTAGTGGAGGAGTTAATAAGAACTTGGCGACGATAGTGATAGTGACAGCGATTTTATGTTAAGTAATTAAAATACCATGAAAAATGTAAACAAAATATTTTTTTAAATAAAAAGCTTTGTATTTATTGTTGTATTTTGTGTTTATTTATTTGTACAATGCTTGAAAACACAAACTTATTATTTTCAGTACGATCCTGTAATGCCTATGAGAAGGGTCTAGCAGGTAAAGACTTTTACAGCGGACTGCGGTTGTGTGTCGTAAAAATTTGGAAAAGTTAATCATAGGATTATGCTGTAAACGCAGAATATTGTTAGTTGTACTCTACCAGTATGGTGTAACGATACTTCTTTGCTTACCCTCACTCCTTATTATTATTAACTCAATGACCTAACTATATTTGCCTCAAATATGAGCATTTGACTGCTGGAAACGTAGTGGATACCTATTGGAAAAGAAGTTCTAAATCATTAATATTTATTAAATATATCGCTCCTTTAGGTAATGAATTCATTACATCACTCAGTTAGATAATTAGCTTTATTATTTAACTCAAACGTGTGCTATACTTGTAATTCAGTTTTATTCAAGCAGATGCAGATAAAGTAATTAAAAACACTTATTAAAAAGAACTAATCAACCAAAACAGTTTAATAAAAGCACAGTTTGCAACTGTGACAATTTTCTCTTTTTTTATATCTACGAATATACAGTACAGCTACCACACCTACAAGTCGCTTTCAATAAAAAATATCCGATAATTATTTGTAATTATCACATTAAATATAAAAAAGTAAATCTTAAAAATAAAAGAATTAAACATTGTATAGAGTGAAATCATCATCAAAATAAGAATTAATCCAACATTAATGTAGCAAGTTTCTGATGCATTATTTTGCATTTAATTTAGCTTCTGGGTCTTTTACCACCCATCCAGACAGTGACTACTGACTACCACTCATTGTCTATAGCACTAGGCTACCAACATGCAAACTAAATTATAAAAGGTTTCTGAGTCTCTTATTAAAATTTCGTAATTCATAACCTTAATTTGTTATAGAAAAAAAAATATTTGTCAATTAAATTTTTAAACATTTTTTGTGACCTAAATTTAAAAAAGCTTTGCAGTAGGCTACAATCACGGTTAATAAACGACGTTTGGTATTAAAGTACATTTGGTATTAAAAGTAATGTGAAAAAATCAACAAATAAAAACAAAGAAAACTGTGCAAAAACCCCACCCATTGATAAACTATAATGCAAATTTTGGTTATAAAAAAGGTCAGTAGGTACAAGATTAAAAATAACCTGTATTTACTTATTATTCTAAGTGGTGGTTTTAGCTTTTAAATAAAACTAAAATTTTAGCTTCTGAATTGTGATGAGTAAATTCATTACAGATGTTATTTAATGATGAGTTGATGAGAGTACCCACCAACAAACGCTATTAAATTAAATTTAATGGTATAGAGAGTTTTCATGAGTCTGTGGCTACTGTTTACATTAACAATATAATTTTCTACTCATTTATAAACATAAACGAAATAAAAGAAATGGTTGTGGCATATAATCGAGTTGGCATTAATCTGAAATAAAATACATTTTAGCCCATTAATACTAATGGGACTTTAATTGATATATGCCTCTGTAAAAAAGTAAATTCGGAATGACAAAAAGAACAAGTCTGTAAGTTGTAATAACCGGTCTTTTGAAAACATGTTCGACCAAAACTTACTATCCTGACATACTTATTAATTATGAATATAATTATTTCGACCGGCTAATGTAGGTATAAGAATATTTTTTAGGTGGACTAATTGATAATTAATTACAAGTTGCGGCCAGATTGATGTTGAAGTAAAAATAATAGGTCGTGTATTAATTTCGTGTCGAAATATTTATCGATGAATTAATTGCTTGTAATTAGTGTAAAACGCCGCTTTTGATTTTATCCATTATTCGGGAAACTGGAAATAAATAATTCATCGAAAAATTTCACACTCCAATTCCGCTTTTACATAATACACAATAAAAATTAAAACCGTTTCCTATTTTTTCCAACAATTATGAATTGTGTAAGTTGGTTTAACGAAGATGATAATTTAGCTAATTATTTTTTATATTACATAAACGCGCGCATGTTTATGATAATTATAAAATGGTTAGAATAATGCTCGTGCAGGATGAAAGCTATCATCGGAAAAAGTTTGTTTCACGCCATTCATTGCTGTTAAATTATAGGAATATTATTATTGCAATCATTGTAATTCAACGCACATACGTTCGGGAATGCGGAACTTTTGCAATTTGCTTGATGATCGTCATTATTGCATTTGTTCGGACAGTTTATATACGATTCGAAAACCGCAATATATTGACGATTAGCGTTTACAGAAATTCTTTGCTAATTTATACATAGAAACGTGTTTGAACGACAGGGAACATACATTGTCACATTAAACTATCACTAACAATTATTTATTCAGACTCTAATCTCTGAAGCTTTAAATTTATAAAGTTTCAATAAACAACAATAACATAACTTAATAATTTACTAAAGTATTATTTGTCGGCTGTTTTAATTAAATTTTTTTTGATGTGTAGATACCTTATAGAAAAGTTTGTCAAATAAATTAGCAAGTGAATAAAAACTTCTTAATAAAAAATAGTGTATTTCTACCCAAAAACTGGTTCAAAAATTGCAATAGATTTTCGGATGTTAAAAAAGTGGTATGAGAAGAGATACCTAAGTCGTATGTTTCATCTGGTTCTCTAAGAACCTTTATATCAAAAGCATAGCACATGGACTCAATCCTGTACATTCACATCAGTCATTTACCCTTTAGGTTTTTTCTTTGGTTGCCTAAAAAGATTTCTCCTTTCCCTTTTCCAAAAGCAAGTTCTAGTTAAAACCATGTCCAAAGCCCAAAAATGTAAATCTTTTGAATAATCCTATGCTTTTCAATCCTAAGTTGAGTCGTGTAGATATCTCTTCATTACTTTCTTTATTGATTTTGTCGATCACTATTGTTATTTTTTCACTTTTTCCTAACACTTTCGTTCCAAGCACTATTTTTCTGCCTTTTTGAAAGTTCAGTTTTAAAATTTTTGTTTTAGATTGATTTCTTGCATTCTGTTTTAAAAAATGTCGTGATTTAATCATAGCATCATAGCCTCCCTCACGATTTTCAAATCAAAATTATCTACAGATTTTGATGTACAAAACGGTTTCTGTTCTGGATTTGAGCAGTCTTGTCATTATTACTATTTTCTTTTTTTTGTGATTTTTTTGTCAGTATGCTTGTCGCTATGGCACCATCTCCCATTAACCTTACTTTTACTCTCTTTATATAATTAATTTATTAAAGACAGGTAAATCATATTGAAAATAGGACGACAAACGAAAAGCCGGTCTGTCGTTTCCAGGTTGTTGTATCTGGCTTAAACGCGTTTCACTATTTTTGGCACCCAGTAGCTGGTAGAACGACTAAAATAAAGTAATTCAATACCTGTAGGCTGCAGGGCTTTAGTTCTAAAAGTACCTAATTGTTTTAATTTTAGCCATTGAGAATGCTATACAATGGTCATTCAGCACAAGCAATGAACCAGTAATCTAGAACTATTAATCTTGTAACTTTAAAATGTTTGTATAACAAAACTTCAGTTTCAGTAGTTTTTAAAATTTCCTTTAAATTGGGAACCTTCTCTACGTAAGTAGCTCTGCAAACCTTAACTGAATATCTAATCCTTTAAATAATTTTAATCTATGCAAAATTTCTTTAAAAAAAAACACTCTAACCATCATTTACAGTCTTAAAATGGTTCTTGCATGTCGTCTAGAAAACTTTTTTTTTTTGTCAAATCTTTCTTTTACATCAAGCCCTGGCAGCCCGTTGTCGTAAGGCTCGTCCTTAAGGTTAAATTAGCCTCTTAAGGTTAAATTAGTCTTCCTGTTTTTGGCTACTTCCACTAAGAATTGCTGTAACTAAGACATACCTACCGTCAAAACCTCAGTCTTGTTTTTTTACACTAGATTTTCATTTTTTCTTAAGAAAGTCTACACTATAACCCACACTCTTGAGGTAGGACTTCACACTAGTGACTGAAAGTCTTAAAATTAACCAAATGTTCGTTAAATTTCAGTGTCTTTAGCTATTTTGACATATTTTTTCCAGCACTTCGTCTGTAGATGGGCTATGAGTAAAAAGTAATGGTCAATAAAAAGATCTGGACTTTCTATCATTGACTTCTTTATTTAATGTCGCCGTTTCGACTGATTTCATCTTTAAACATGATATAGATTCAAAATATATTAAAAATTATGAACATTAGAACCAAGTCAAGTTAAAATTTACAACATTCTAGAAATCAGTACGACAATCTACCATTTTCTGTCAAAAATCTACAAAGAAAAAAGAAAAAAATCGATAATAATGATGATGAATTAATGACACATAGTGACTTGTGATACAGCTGCTCTCACTAAATTTTTTTCTATTTTCTTAAGACTTTCAACAAATTACTAACTATACTGAATGACATTAGAAGTGCAACACCTGCAAAAAATGTTCCTTAACACACAAAATTTTATATACATGTTTGGTTGTATAAAAAGATGCTTTGATCAAATTTTTAGCTTTTTTAGAACAGTCGTTCTTATATACTTTTTACTGTTTTCTATCTACTTGTCGCTGCAGAAATAATTATTACAAAGTAAATTTTGCAGTTAATTGCCGTGATTTCTGCATTTAGTATAAATCACTGTTTGATAGAATGCCTAGAGATAGAAGACCAAATTTATATCACCATTTAAGTAATTTTGTAAGAGGTCGAATTGTGTTACTGACTGCACGACTTTGTGTCTAACACTTTTAACATTTTTTTCTTGACTTTATTTTGTATTTCATTTAGTTGTAACATAAAAAAACTATATTTTATTTATTTAACAAGTTTTTAGATTTAAAATTTCTAAATTTAAAAACTTTCGTCTTAAAATATTGCCCACACGCTACTTTGGCTTAATCTCATTGATAATAAAACCGTTTGTTATAAAATATATTATTCTTTTACGTGTTTATTTACTGTCTATAATAATATTACGTTTATTCATGCAAAAACAATTATATTAAATAGTAAACTACGCATGCATTTGATAAGCTGTTAAACCGTTCGTATAGAAAAGACCAAGTACAACAAGCCCTAATCTGCTGTAACAATAACATTGTGTCAAGTATTTAACAAAGTTATAAAAATTTGTAGAAGTAATTTGAAATAGATACGATACAAATTTATGAGCTTAGAGTGAGATTTTTTTAGTTAATTTTTCCTTGACCATAAAGCGATAGTTGTTGCTAAAAATAATTAATCAACAAATCCTGCTCTTCATTCTGGAATAGCTGTTAAGTCATCGCAGTGAAGTTGTGTGTAACGCATTCTAATTTACAATTTAAAACTGGTAGATTAAAAGCTGTCATCATAATTTTGGAACTTTATCTTGATAATGTTTTCAACAACAATGCAGAGCACCTAAAGAAGATTAAATACAAAGACAAATATCATAAAAGTCAACTCTTTCTTAAGGTAAAAACTTGCTCTTATACTAATTAATATTATTTCATCTAAAAATAATTAATACTTTGTGCTTCTACTAACCTCTTTATGTGTTTTTTATTCTATTAAATAATTTCATTCAAATATTCAAATTCAAATATTTTCAGATTTTATGTAAAACACAATACGAAAATAAACAAGAAAAAATGTAAAATACAATATTGACACCTGTATGTTTTTTAAACTTTAATTTAAACAGTCTCTAATTATATAAACGCATATTTAGCAATAAAAAAATAATTAATTAACTTTCATAATTTTATTGCTTCATTATATCTTCCCTAAATTCCGTTTATCTATACATCAAACCTTAAAATTTTCGCTTAAAGTATTCCAACTGTTAAATTTATTTAATTCGTTATCTTCCCTTAAAAAATGCCTACACTTAACAAAGATGCTCCGATTAGATAATCCTTAAACTGCCCTTGTGTTAAATTAGCCATAATCAAAGATTATCTCCCTGAATAATTTCTGGAAAATATGTTTGTTCTTGTAGATCGTTAACGACAGGATACTTGTACATTTCGTAAAATTTTTACAATGCTCTTAAACCAAATAAAACTTCCGTTCATTTAGTCATGCCATGTGTACCAACCCACTAATACTAAATCATCATCTTATTGTGTTAGCTCGCTAGTTTACAATAAACCTTAACGAGGTGTATGTCTTATCTGATTTGAATAATCAAGCCACCCGTGGAATTATGTTGTATCAAAGGCTACTTTTACACAGTTTCACCTGCTATTTCTGTATCTTATCGGACATTTTCCAGGGAATGGCTAACTATTAGTCTGTGCGCTAACAATAGACACAGGCTTGATCTAGATACGAGATTTATACGTTACAATGGATTGGGGGTTCCCCGAAATCGATTTAGAGTGACAAAAGGATAATTATGTTAGTCTTTTATGGGAAAAATAAAGAAAAATTAAAATTCCTTTTTTTCTAGAGAGATTTATTTCTCAATTAATGTGCGTGATTGATGGTTTCGTGATACAATGTTTTGTTTTGCACGTTTATTTTATGGGTTTATTTATAAAAAGAAATAAAATGGAAACTTGTAAATTTTAATTAATTAGAGAATAAAAAAACATAAAAAGAATGTTTTCAAAAATTACTAAATTAAACAACAAGATTTGGCATAAAAAATTTATTTGTACTAATTTTAAATTGGGATTAGAAGAAGTCAGCCCACTTGGTTTTGTAGAGGTGTCGCACATTGAAGCGATAGCGCATGACATTTTTATCTATAGATTAGTCAAACGTCTTTCTTTACCAAATAAGTAAAGAATCAAAAGATCTTTTTTTAATCTAATAATTATTTTGGTAATGTTTAGTCAGGTAATGTGTCCAAACAGATACAAATACAAAATTTCAAATTAGTGTCCAAGAATACACACAAAGAGGTATCCAAAGTGCTTCGACACCCACTAAGAACAACATCCAAAAAAATTTCGCCTCTTCCTAGCAGGCCATACTCGAATCTTCGCACTTTTTAAGAGAGTGCCGTGTTTAAACTTTGGTTGATCAAGTCTTAAATGTTATTTTTCCTGTCAGTTCGCATCAGGGATATTAAGCTTTCGATCTTGAGTGCTTAGAACTAGAATGTTTAAATCTTGAGTCCTTAGATATAAAGTGTTTGTATTTTAAAACTTACATCTTAAGTGTTTAGACCTTATTTGCTTAAGTATTGGGTGTTATTTCTGCTGTCGGATTCGAGTCGGTGTTTGATCTTGGTTGTATAAATCTTCAATGGCAGAATATAGAATCCTTCGATTTTAGTGTCCTTTCAATATAGAGTGTTTGCATTTTAAAAGTTTAGATCCAGAGCGCTTATGTAGATCCTAAGCGCTTAAATCTTGGATGTTATTTCTGCTGTCGGATTCAAATCATTGTTTTAGTTTTTGATAATTAGATCTTCAATGGTATCATATTAAATCCTCTGATCATGAGTGCTCAGAACTAGAATTAATCTTTGGTAAATAGTTCCAATGCTGTAAATCCTTCAATCTTGAGTGCTTAGAACGAGAGTGTTTAGCTATTAAATCGTTAGATATGAAGTGTTTGCATTTTAAAGGCTTATATCTGAATTTTTTACATCATGAGTGCTTTACCTTGGGTGTTAGGTCTTGAGTGTTTTTATAATGAATGCTTAGGGTATCTAAGTAGTGTTTTCTATGCTTTTTGGAATGTTTAGATACTGAAGACAGTACCGAATATTGTACTCGTCTTTGTTTGATAAACCGGAAAAAAGTTTAATTTTTTACTTGCTTCGGGTAGTTTTAATGTTTCATGTTTGTTAATTATTACGTAAAGACTAGGTAATGCATCTGGTTCTATTTTTATCAAATGGCGTAATTGTAAAAATTGTGTAGCCAATTTGTCTTTCTTATCGTCAACCTCATTTTCAGACTTGACCATCGACTACTAACTGAAGATGAACTCTGAGTCATAGTTTTATACTTATACTCACAGTCACTGAGGTGTTGTCAGTGCTGCTGATACTCAGATCTCCACACATAAGTTCCATACTCCACCAATCTCCAAAGATGAACTCTGATTTTTTTTTACATTTTTACTGGCTGATGAGCTGAAGATGTATTTTACTCGGTTGATTTGCTTCTTTACCACTATTTACGAAAATAAGTTGATGGTGAGTAGAATTTCTCTTGTTGTTCGAATGATCATGCTGAAAGTTGCTGTTCTTAATGCAGTTTGAGACGCAATTTGATGCTGAACTTATTCCCAGTGCTGATGATACTCCGATCTACAAAAACTCATCAGTTCCAGAATCTTTATGAACTCATCAGTTCCATACTCCACCAATATATCCCTTAAGATAGACTTCGATTTTTTTACAGTTTTAGTGACTGATGAGCGGAAGGTGCGATTTACTCAGCTTGTTCGCCCCTTTGCCACTATTCACAAAAATAGGTTGATGGTAGGCGGAATTTATCTCGTTGGTCGGATGATCATGCTGAAAGTTGCTGTTATTAATAAATTCGAGTCTATATCCGATGCTATACTACTTACCATCGATAATTTCTTATAAGCGGCTCATTTTATCACAAGAAAATTTTATAAAATAAAAAAAATATTTTCTAAATTTTTTGTTTACCAACAAACTATTAGTAACCGTAGCTAGAGATTGTTATTATAGCTCACTCTGATTTTATGAGATTTCATGACATCCTATAATTTTATTAAAGAGTACCTATCTTATAAATTATTCTTTTGTATTATACCTTATTTATAAGAAATAGTAAATTATACTTTAAATTATTGTTAGCTTGGATGCCAAAACTTTTATAAAATGATTCAAAATATAAATAAAGAAGTAAAAACTGCGCAGTTGCCAAATTAAAACAAATTTTTCAAAGTAATAAAATAGTAAAAATAAAAATAATATGACTTTAAAACACAGTTTAGAAGCATAATAGTCTTATGAGCTTTTAATCAATACAATATCATTTTGTTTGTAATTTTTTTAAAACCTAATTATACTAACGTTTTTAAAAATTATGGCAACGTCCATTCCATGACTGTTCCAGCAGAAATGTGTGGCAATTAAAAATGTCAGTTTTATAGTCTTTAGTTATTAGTTTATTGCAATATTAAATTAATTCATCTTTTGTAAAAAAAGCTCTGCTTATGTTCCATTTTAGTGTTGTAAGCTCAATGTCACACAAAGTACCTAATGGTAAGAAAGTGAATCGTAGAAAAAAATCGGTAGGCGAAGCTAACATGCACAATGTCAAAGTGAAAAAATTGAGAACTAGGCGTTTTAATTTCTTTTAAATAGTCAAATACGCATTTTCCAGCTCCTCCTACATTCTTTTACTATTTATTCATTAGGTATCAATCTAATACCATTTCGTAACTAAAACTTTACTAATACTCTTAAACTTGCAACAAGACAGTGTCTCCTTATTTACTTATTAGAGGTGCAGCATTAGACTTCTGGATATCTGGATACACCAAAAGATAAGTATCCCCCTTCTTCGACAAAAAAAAAATATATTGAAGCAGTTTATACCGACTGGTAGACAACTATCTTAAAAATTTGACTCAATAAGTATGAATTCGTGCTTGTATTTTAAAAGCAAAACTATTGTATGAAAATAAATTGAAGAAAGACAAAATCATTTAGCTATATTAAATAAAACTTCTTAAAAAAAAACACAAAAATGACTATCTTTCGTATTTAAGTTGCATCTACAAAGTTCGTCTTTCAACCAACACCTATACCTTGCATTCGCAGGAGACGTAACACAACCGAAACTAAAAATTATGAGATTAAAAATTGACAAAGAAAATACTAAACAATTGTGTGGAAAGAAAACAAAACATACTAATAGAAATCAGCTGTTTAGATGTTAATGTAAATAAAAAAAGATTATACAACGCGATTTTTGAAAGCAGTCGATTTCAAAAAAAAAAACCAAAACAGGTCAATTTTTATTGTGAAAGAGTATTGTGTTAGTGGTAAACGTCACGTAAATCTTACCAGCCCCTTTAACACAAGACACAGCACCCCTAAAATTTAAATAAAAAAATTTGAGTAACCCCTCATTTTAAAGACCTTTAAACACTCGTTTTGCTTATTCACATTTATTTGTGTTTTCTTTAAAAAAAATTTAATCCGCAGATAGTATTTTTAAAGCAAATTATTTTATGAAAAAATAGCTTGATTTTTATGTCAGTGATATCTACTTCGGTCTAAGACGTAATTGTGTACAGTCACTAATTCATTTTGCTACCATAAACTCACCCTAAAAGTAATTTGAATAAAAACATTTTATTTGTGATACATTTTTATGCTAAATAAATGAGTCATTGGCTAAGCTTCAGTGCAAGAAAGTCGTGGCTAAACGACCAGGTAATTAATCAGTGTAATCCAACGGGCTGCATTAGGGCTGCTTGTTGTTCATTTAACTGGTCTACACTAGTTGAATGAATGACATGCAGCCCACTGGATTACACCGATTAATTACCTGGTCGTTTAGCCTAGACTCTCTTGCACCGAAGCTTAGTGATTGCACATTCACATCCTAGAGCGAAATTGAGACTATGGACATAAAAATTACTGCCGATAAAAATAAGCATTTTCAGAAGGAATTAAAAAAAAACAAAAATAAAAATAGATAAATAGATAAAAGCAAAAATAGCAGCTGGAAACAAAAGTGTCTGAGTGTTAAACTCTATAATAAAATCAAAAGTTTTACAGGAGATGGGCTCAACAGCCAGTCAGTGTCATTAAGATATTAGTTTTAATAACATTTCTAAGAATATGTTTATTATAAAGTAATTCATAATAAAAAAAAAATCCAAAATAAAAACCGAGAACAAATACAAATTACAATACGTCATTCTCACAATTACAATAATTGTCTTCTGAGTCTATGAGTCAGTAAAAAGAAAAATTTTAAAAAAATTAAGAAGACTTTATAGAGTAATAAAGCTAGAAAAATCGTAGATTAGAAGAACGAATAAGGAATTTTAATAAATGTATAAAACATAAATATTACATAGGTAATAAAAACAAAAAGAATCAGATAAAAGGTAAAAAACCAACTTCAAAATTGTAAATAAAACAATAAAAAGAAAAAGCACAAAACAAAATAGTGTAAAAAAGCATTCATAACAGCTTAAGTCTTTGTCATATCTCTGTCATACCAGGGAATAAGTAGTTAAGTCAAGTTTTCTTTCTTTGCTAGACATAACATTGAAAGTTGTATAATATCGAATTTTTGAGTAATAATCAGTTATATTGGATACTATTAATTTCAGAAAACCTTGGCCACGTCTATGTTCCAAAAATATTTTTTGAGACTAGACAGAGACAGAACCCTGAACTTGCTGATGCATATTCCTCAATTTTTGTAATGTTTAAAAAAATCTGGTAGTGGCTATTAAAGTGGTTACATAAAACACATCTTTTTTATTTTTTAATTCAACTGATGAGATACGAGTTATAGAAGTTATTCCAGTTAAAATACTCACTTAGATTTTACTGTATTAGGATTTTACACTCATTATTGAAGTGAACACACCATGAAAAGGATTAAGCATCATACAACAAAGGTCAAAGACTATAAACTTACACATTACAGATTATAAAGACAGATAAAATTTATCCATTTGAATAATTTTAGGTTTTATTTCTTGGTAATTTTAATAATTGCAGCTTTTGTTTATTATTTCTTTACGACCCGTTGTATTTTATTTTCACTTGAGTTAACAATCCTATGCAAAAAAAATTTTACTTTTTAGATATAGTCCAATTCTGTATATTAGTTCAGTCTCAAAAAATTTTCTCAGTTTGAATGGAAATTTTTTTAAATTGAGATTGATGTTGGTAAAGCGTTATTAATCTGTAAAGTGGTTTAATGTCGTGTTCACATCCTGGCTAGGTGTCAAGGGAACGCATACGACCGGTGCAAACCTTAAAGTCCTCTAATTGTGTGGTTATCCGTAATGATCTGACCGGAAGCTTTGCTGCCGGAAGCGGTGAGAAAAACGCCATTTTGTACGCTAGTTGACTCCGGTTTCGTGACGCTTAGTGCTACCCAAACTATTATTGTAAATAAAGTACACGCTAGCTCACTAACTGCCATTTAAAACTTTTAATTTATATGATGATTTATGCACACTCAACTAAATAATATTACGCGCTTTCCGCTTAGCATTTTTAATGGATTTTACCACGAGATGAATAACTACAGATTAATTTAAACAGATAAAACATTCATTGTTTTCAGTTTTAATATAAAAGAATTTTTTATTGACTTGATTGATGACTAGAGAGAAATCAGTTATTACTAAACATGGACACCTAATTTAATTAGAATTTGCACGCACATATAGTGTATGCAAACATGTTATTATGCAAGTGTAGATAAGGTATAAAGCACGGATACAACAATAATTCATGGTAGGTAGCGGAAAAAATTATGTTAAAGATTTGATAGATGTAACTTTTTTTCATAATCAACTATTTAAATAAATAATTTATGGAAAAGCGGATGATATGGTTTATTTATTTAAGTAAATGTTTGCGCATAACACACGTTTACGTGACGAGAGTGAAAGTGTTTACTTGATATAGAAACCGAAATTTTCTATTACTAGAGCAGAAATTTTATCATTTAATTGTACGTTATAATGATGAGTTGCTTAATAATAGCAACTTTGTATTATTTAATAGGTGGTAAATGTCTTATAATGTTACTTAAGAAATAATTATGGAAACAGAAACCGATGCCGCAACAGGAACAGTACAGAAAGAGAGCTTTTGTATTTTAATGCTATTAAAAACAAATTGAAGATAACAAAAATTCCATTCAAAACTTTTCAACTAATAATCCGTATTAAAATTCAAATTTTAGATCAATCAATGACAAATTACAACAAAAAACCACTAGTAAAAATGTATCGCGATAAAACCGCATAGAAGTTATATCTACGTTTGATGATTAGAAATAAATTTCTTGTTTTATGGTATGTATCTTGTTGTATGGTATGTATCACTGATAACAAAATCCCTCATACCAAAATAGCAAGCAGTCCAACCAACCTATTAATAAAGATAAACTTAAATAATCTAGCTATTATTTTTTCTGGTATTTTTTCCTAAAATTGTTTTGTAAATTTCTACAGAAAACAAAATACAAATCTACAAAATTCTACATCAATAATTAAGAGCAGATCGCTAACTTTGAAGGTTCTAAGCTAACACTGTTTTAGAGGAGGAAAAGTTGGCAAGGAGGTTTCGAAAAGTTTTCTTAAATAAATTAAAAAATCAGCGACCAAAAAAAAAGATAAATAAGAAAAACTCCGATTTTAAGAAACAGAGAAAGTAAAACTTCCTACGTTTACTAAATTTATTGACATTTCATTTTGACAAGTACATGTAGGATTATCTAAGACATACATTAACTACATAGCACTCCAGATTCTAGAATAGAAAAAAAAGTATTTTAAGTAAATGTTCAAAGCAACATTCAGACGAAAAAGACCAAAAGCAAGTTTAAGAAAATCTTGAATATCGAAAACTGAAAGAAAGAAAAACATAAACTTTATTAAAAAAATAAACAAATTTAGGTTCTAGAAAAATAATAGTATATTCCAAACAACTTGTTTTTAGATAATAAAGTAACACGTTTTAAATTCAAATCTTCCGCCATTGCAAACAACAGAGAAAAAAATTGGGTTGACAACACTGCTAAACACGACCATTGCAATGCATGTATCAAAGAATAGACAAGATAGCGTTTGACTCGTATTCGTTTAATAGTTATTAGAGCTGATTTTCCCATTTTAAAATTTTTGCAAATGTCAAAATGTAATAAACCTGCTCAAAAACCTTTTGTTGTTACTCTTTGATAAATAGTTATATTGACAAGATATACATTTCTAAATATATGCAAAAGTTTTTTTAAAAACACATGTTCCGCAGTCAGACTTCTTAAAATTCTTCTTTTTAAAGTTGAAGAGCAGTCGGGAAGCGGTAACCATATTATGGTTCATTTTTAGTAAAGCGGCAATAAGCCAGATTGTAACCAACCAATCTAGATTCGCTATTAAATTAGCCTGAGCTATTATGAAGCCGCTCGATCGACCGTCTAAAAGGTCCTGGAAAATAAGACGTAACAGTTTCAAAAACGTTACTTTTCACTATCAAGACCTACAGTCAGCCAGACAGGGTAACAATAATGTTTATTTATGGACAATGAACAAATATAATTAACATAATTATAAATTTGTTAATATTTTATTGCCATTTTTTTTCTTTTTGTATCTTGAGAGTATTAGACTGGGTTCATAATTTAAACATTTTTTTTTAATTCTTAATATGAGAACGTTCCAATTGTTATTATTAAATGTTTTTTAGAGGTAACGGGTTACAGGAACAATTAAATAAACGATTTGACTATAATCCGGATTAAAGTCAAATCGTTTTAAATCAGAACCTACCAATTTACCTTCTTTTTTAAGAAAAATATGCTGTTTTTAGCTTCAATATTTTGTGATAGCTTAAAAATCCTAAACAGCTCTATATTGTCTGCTTTACTGCTTAGTCAATAAAAATGATGACATATTGCCTAGTCAATAAATGTGATAGTTTAAGACGCTTAAATTGTTAATAAAATGTGTCGTTTACTGTCGATTAGCAAAAAAACATTGTTGTACCTATTCCGTAGTAAGTTTCACCCCAATTCATCTATTTTGTTGAAACTGGATCAACGCTCTCATTATTTCGGGCAGTCGAATAATTGTCCATTCACTTTGCAAACCCATCAAATTTTCATCCAACGCAAAACCCAGTCATGATTCATGTCTCCTCCTCGACAAACTGAGAGTTTATCCATTATTTACAGAGCGAGTGCAGAACATAACAAGAAAATGTCCTGCTCACCGGAGTGTAAAATGTCTGTATTTAAGTGAGCCCGACTATCCATTGTCTAAGAGCTCGAGTTAAGATCCTGAGAAGTTTGCAGTAAATTACCAAAATTTCTAGTACTATAGATGTCGCTTCCTGTAGTCGCCTTCTTCGAAGACAACCCTTCATATCTAGTCCGCAGCCGGTTTATGAATTATTATGCTCTTAATTAGTTGAGTAATTGCGTTTAGTTGTGAACTAGTTATTATGTGCGGCTTGTGTCTTGCCTTGCCTTCGGAAATTATGCAAATTGACGACGGTTCGAGAAAAATTAAGTGTGGCAGCTTTGATGCGCAAAGACGCTCATTAAAACTTTTACACTACGGATGAACGCGCTTTAGGATAGTTTAGAACTACAATGAAACAAAGATTTTGTAATAAAAAATAAAAAATTTAAATTTATTTAAATTTCCTATTTATCTCGTCTTACCCACCGGTTGTGTACTTTACAAAGTTATGTAAAATTAAAATCAACATAACTTAAATACCACACTAGATAAACATTTATAATTATATTTTAAATGGATTATTTAAGAATCCATTAAAGAACTTATTTCAAAAATGTATTTCCTGTCGAAAAATTGCATTCTTTATTTTTATGACCCATACTCTAGATAAAATACCACCTGCCATTTCCCAGCCATTTGACACATCCGAATCATTTACACTAGTTTATAAACCTCGTTTATTTATTATTTACCTGCTATGACACCTCATCTCTTATCATTATCACGAAATAGAAGAACTACTTTATTAGTAAAGCAATAAACGTTAGAATAAACAAAACATTTAAAAAAATTCCCATCAAGATCTGGTGATGAAATCGCAACAGGGTAGTTAAGTTGCGGTTATAAAACAGTCCAAAACAATTAAGCAACTGTCCATGTGAGTCGAACAACAGTTGTGGCTTTCGATGGTATCTATCTCTTTCCCAGCACGAAAGCTGTTTCGGAAAAAAGCACCGAGCTACTTCACGGATCACGACTTTCACGGAGGGTGACGATCACACTTTATAACATATGCTAATGCAAAAATGATGCCAAGGTCACGTGTAAAGTGTGTTTGCAGGTTTAAGAGTAATTGAAGTTAAGAAGCAAAAAAAGACGCTTCTAATCTTGCTAAACATAAACGTGCGTTTTAAACTATAATTCTAATTTCTTCTTTACTTCTAATTACTTCTTATTTCAATTATGAATCGGTTAAAATTTGAATAACTTTGGCAAAATAATATATTTTTTTATGAGTAACTAAAACACCGCAAATATATTTTACTTGTATCAGTACTATCCTTGTAATAAATTTGAATTTCTGTAAAGTGTTGAAAAAAGTGTTAAAACATTATGGAAGATTGGAAAACATTCTACCTGTCTGTGCTGTGAGAAACAGAGAATCTAAACCGGAAACGGAGAATCGGACGATTTAAACCAAAATTATCTGATAGGCGCCGATAAATGTCGCTTACCAGAGTCGCTATGACAACGTATAAAAATAGGCGTATGAAAATCACAAGACAATATACTGATAAATAAGAGAAAAGAATAACAGTTATTTAACGTGAAGCAGAGGATTGGTAACGGTGATTGTCGCCTATCGGTGTAATAATAAAAATATATATTTTTTGTTATTTGAAATAAAAATAGTTATTTGTTAATTGTAAAAATGTGATTTAATTTCGCGACTAGCAGTTCAAAGCCAAGGATACTGTAACGCATTTATCTTTCAAGAATAAATAATTTTTAACCAAAAGCACTTCTATTAGACAAAGTTTATCTTTTCAAAATCATCTTTCAGGCCACATTTCTAAAGAAAAAATACAAAGTTCAATTAAGAAAAAAGTTAAAACTATAAGTTTAATAATTTAAAAAAGATAAAGAAAATTGCGTAGTAATTTAAGGTAAATCACTTATATCGACCAAGTTCAAAATTTTCTGTCAGATAGTTACGTTGAAAAATTAAAGTCTGTCCCCACTTTAAAATTTAACTTTATTTAAATCTACTCTTGATTCTGCCCTCTTCACTCTAACAAAATTTAATGCGTTTAAATCTTTCTTCTTTTCTATGAATCCTTCCAACTGTAGTCTTTATAGACTTCCTAAAATTTATAAAAATAATACTCCAATAAGACCAATTTCTTATAACAACTTACCTAGTTATAAATTAGGAAAGATATTAAACCAAGTAATTAAAAATTCCTCGGAACTTAAGCTATTTCTTTCCATATCTACCAGTTCTTTTTATTCACTCTTATACGCCACTGATTTAATTTTTTTAGTTAAATTAGTATTAGATAAAATGTTTTTATTTTTAATAATAATCTAAGTATATGTATAAACAAAACACGGGTTTAGACATAAGGTCCCTTCTTACCGCCATTTTTTGCTTTTGAAATTTATAGATCACATACATCAACTGATACTAGGTCGGTATAATTCCTTTCGAAATCAAACAATGTTATTCTCACATCGTAGCTGCATTTAATTTTTTATTATTTAGACTTTTTTATTTCTTTTTAGACCCTGTTACCTTTCAAAAAAAAAATGGCTTATCATTACACAAATAGCAGTAAATAAACCTTTCCATTACAAAGTTTAACTAAACTTTTCTATAAATTTAAAAACAAATACTATTTAAGCTTCAACATATTACATAATTCTCTATCTACATCTTCTCTTTTGAAACCTCTTTATTCTTCTATCTCCTTCATTGGCGGAAATTCTCATTTTGTCTCTTGTATTTTTGAAAACGGTAAAGGTATGTAAGTATTTAAAAAGAAAGATTATTTTTATACTAAATCTTCTAAAAGTATTAAGATTAGAATAAACATATTTAGAATTTTTAAACTGTTATAAATTTTGTTTAATATTTCTATTTATTGTTAATTTGCTAGTAAAATAGAATTGATGAAGCGCATTAGAAAATACATAAACCTGTTTTTAAACTTACGTTTTAATACAAAGCAGCTACATACTAGCAGACTTGTACAAACCTGGAAGAACAGACAAAAAAAAATCAAGAAATATCAGATGTTTTGAAACAAAAAAGACTCTTAAAAACAAAGTATGTGAAGATTTCGTGGTTTTCGACCATTTACTTTTTAGAATTAGAAAATCCTGTTTATGTGCGCTGTTTTGTACTTGAGAACGTTCTTATTTTCCATAGCAGTTCATAATGCGTGTTCGTAGGTCCTAGAAAAGAGCAGTTTGAGATGTGTAATTGAAGACTTGAAAATATAAAATACAAATGTAAACATCTGTATTATTATAAAGCCACAACTTAATTCACTACATCTCTTTTGTTTACTACATTTTTAGACGCTATCACTACCACCACCACTGGGAACGCACAAAGATCTTGTCCATGACAAGATCTCGTGCAAAACAATCCTGCCGGTACTACAGTGTATATAAACTGTAGTCGATCTAGCGAAATAGTAGAGTGACTAAAGCAATAAAGTCATAACCATTGTTAACTTAACAAAGAGTGGTACTCAAGTTCGGTTGCACAGATAATAGGCTCGTTAAACCTACCTGCCTCGAGGTCTTGGAATTTCAGAAAAGCAACATAATCGGGTGACAGAATAATTTACCCATTATCCCTGAGTACCGCTCTTTGTAAAGTTAACAATAGTTACGACTTTATTGCTTTGGGCACTCTACTATTTCATTAGATCTAGTATACGTGTCATCAGGATTAATCTGGCAGTTTTAACCGACAGGTTTAAAAGACCAAAGTGTGTAGGAGCAATTAGAACAATAGAAAAGAACAAAAATACAAATGCAACTAACACTTCAACTGCTTTTGCGTCTCATATTCATTCATATTCTCATATCAAAAATTATTCTTAAAATTTTTTAGAATTTTAAAAAATTCTTAAATTCACCCACAAACTTTATAAACAAGTTTTAAACGATCAACTAATATTTAAATGTACTATTTTATCTTTAGTAGTTTAATCTTTCTTGATTATTTGAATGTTTGTTTATAATGTTGTCTTTTCACGCTCTACATATTTTAGTATTTATAACTACATATTGTCAATTTTCCAAATAGCAACCACTTATTTATTTATTTATTATTTGATATATTAGATCAATCAAAATACATTTTACTAAAAATAATGCTTTAATTTATTATTCACAAGAGTTAGTAAGTTTTTTTTAAATATTTTCTAACTTTTTATAAATTTGCATATTTTTGCATTATTATTTAAGCACTGTTGATGAGAGATAATTTTCAAAAACGTTCTGCGACTTTTATGTAAGAATTTCTTTGATTAAACATCATTTTCATCGTTTATATTAAAAGACCTCACTTTTAAAAAAGAATGTTTCCATTAAATTTAAAGTACCTAGTTTAAAATTAGTTTTTCTCACGCTTTTAGTATTTTGAATAGTAATTATGTGTTTATAGAAATTCAGTTCTAATATTTAAAAAAATATTATTTCTCTATGTTGTAACAGTAATTAGAGATTTCGCAAGATACGTTGGCAGAAAATTTTTAATAGATCTAAATTACACGACTTCCATATTTTTTATTTAACTGAACTAATTTTTATAGAGCTTGAGATTTACTTTTAAGATAAGAATTAATTTAACGCTTATTTAAGACCACCTGCTTTACTTAACACAGCTTATTTATAAGTACTAAAAAAAAGCTAATCGAAGAGTGAAAGTTAATTCTATGTGCAGTATTATTGCATTTTAATTTGAAAACATTTTAAGCAAATTCTATTCAACCCCTCAGTAAAGTAGATAATAACGAGGGTGTTTTATACACCGGCAACCTGAACTTAATCTGATTGTTACTACTTCTGTCCGAAAGGAAACAGATGGTGTCACTGTAACAATTATGCTGAAACACTCAGCCCTATTTAGGGGAGTCAAGCATGAGAGACCACCAATTTCACCACCTTCTGCATTAAAGCCCTGCCAAAAATTTAGAGCATTTCAAACCATTGGCGTATCAATCACCAGATTTAATTTCACCAAAAAAATTATTTAGGAAAATAACGGTTAACTGTTTAAATTGTTATTTAGGGTAAATCACTTAACTGATTCAGAGATTGTGTCAGAGAAATACAGTTTTCGAAAATTTTGATACATATTGTGTTAATAAATGTCCTGTCACTGGTTTATACGTATGTCCTGGTTTAATTCGCACCGTCGACCACATTATTGCTCTTAACAATACAACTCTCGCTCTATAATTATTTATCTGTAAATGTGGGGTGAGCGACGATAAAACTACTGATTATCAGATAAGAGTGTAGGGTCTACCACTCTCACCTATATTTTTCGAAAGAGCGTCCAGTGGGAAAATAAACCATTTAGGATATCCTGCACAGATAAAACAATATATACGACATGACAAAAATCATTAATTTAAAAATTACGTTTTTATTTCGTTTCTAAATGCACGTGTATTTGATTGTTGGATCTCTATTAATTTAATGATGTGTTTATGTCGCAAGGTAATCAAATTAATTAAGCTTTTGAAATGGATGTTGTATTGTCAGTTTCGCTGATTATTTTGTTTATTGCTCAGGAAGATATTACAATAATTGGTGTTTAAGTTTGTTGATAAAATTTAAAGAGTAATGACGATTTAATAGTTGGTATTTGGTAATTTATTAGAAGATATCACGTAAAATAAGTGATAAATAAATAAGAAGTAAAATAATAGAAAAAGTGAGCACTCTCTGTCTGACACAGGCGACAACATATCTGAGTCAAAGTTGAGAGAAAGAATATAATAGTAATGCAAAGAAGACAAAAATTTTCTAATAAAGTTCTTTTTCTGGTTTTTAAGCGACTTTAGTGCGTAATCTGTTAATGACAAAAATATTGCTATCTCAACGTTTATTCAATTTTGTCTTTTATTGACAATTAACAACAAGCAATACGTACTCTGGTGGTAGAATTTGAAACTAGTGAAAGCGTGTGTTCGAGAGAGAAAGCTCAAATTGTTGACATGTTATTAACAAAAACTATCAATTTGATTTTGACGTAAACGTTCACTGGTTATAAATTCTACCGATAGAGGTAACTACTACATTTGTTAATAGTTAATATCCCCTCATACCTAGTTTATTTAGAATTTTGTTTTAAAACAAATATTTAAATAAAAAATGAAGTTTTTTTGGATTAAACTAATCCAACATAAATGAGCAGTTTGTGCATATCAGAGCAACAAAATCAAAGCAATAAAAAATTAAATCACCATGTCAATGTCAAATTGACATATTTGCTGCCGGAAATCTAGTTATCTGATTTCGAATTAAAAACAATTTTGTTGGAATATTAATTACAGTCTATCTGTTTTGATAAAATTATCTTTATAATGAAACGACAATTTAATATTAAAATAATAATTTGATTCATTTGATTACGTAGTAGACGGATCGTTAGACAGAATTTAATTCTTTTATTAATCTCACAATGGTTTGAATTTGCAATTAGCTTAATAACAAGGAACAAGAATTTAAATATATTACATAAGAAAAATGGATGGTTAGAGAGTAATAGTTGGGCATTGTTTGGAGCGTGAACGGTTCAGTTTATAATTGCGTTATTATTTTCGAGTGAAAGTTCGTTATATGAGAGTGCTAGTCTGGTAAAGTTGCTACAAGCTCAAGTAATGCCTGATCTTATAAATATTTATGAATTTTTGAAAAAGGCCAACAAGCGAACGCTTTGCTTTGTTAATTGGTTTTTATTGTTCCGTGCACCCGTTTGCTTAATTATTTTTTTAAATTATTATCTCGGCTAATAGCATAAAAAGTGAAAATTTTATTAAGACAGGAATGCTTTAGTTTTCTTATGTAATGACGGAAGTGAGCATAATTAAACACAGCGTGTAATTACAAGGGTACTAAAACCATCATTAGGAACATCTATCTTTGCTAAAGTGTTCTCAAATTGAGCAGATTTGTCGTTAGAAATTAATTCTAATTTAATAAAATATAAATATATAGTTTAGACAAGATGAGTATGCAAATTAATATTAATTTGAGCAGTTCTATGAATAGACAAGTTTTTATAAAAAACAAGATTTTTATCATAAATTAATATTTAATTCAGATTTATTTTTTTATGGCTAGACACGTGTCTAAATTCATGGTTTATACCTACTTGACTTTTATTATTTTAATATGAGCAAAGATGTTAGAATATTTATTTTAAAATTATCTAAATACAGTTCATCAATAAAATTTTTAGTTACTTATTCCTCGCCCAGAATTCCTACTCACTACAAGTCTTATTCGCAGGTTTCCAGAAACTCAATTCGACACATATCTTAGTGCAATCACAGACTAAAAAATCTTTGGAAGACCATAAAATGCTTTTTCAATGTAAATTCTATGAAAAGATGCAAACTCGTAGCCTTCTAAAAAATAAATTTTCTTGATCATGTGATAAACAGAGCCTATAATGCCGTTAAGAAAGCTCCTGAAGACAAGGTACTGTCTTTATAGACACTAAGCTGCTACCGATGCGGCAGTCACTAACAACTTCGTGTGTAGTTGTGTTATCGTTTCTCTCTTAAAAAAAGTCCTTTTATAATAGGGTTTGTTTATAAGACAAGCCAAAACAACACCTATGTGATAAGTTACTGGTGCACTTAAACCTGCCATAAGAATAAATATGTGGCAGTAGTAGAAATAGTAATCTCTCGATCAGTGGAGATTGGTAACGCTACTTACCGTAGGAAGAAATCTTGAGGTTATTGCTTTCAAATAAAATATTTAAAGGCTTTGGATTTTCAAACATACCATAGCAGTACTAAAAAAACAATATAACAATGATGATGTTTTAGAACCCATTATACGGCACTCAAACCTACCACTACAGTTGTCTGCAACTGTGTTGTAGTTTCATATAAAAACATAGATCTTCTTTTTCAAAGTTTACATAGCGCTGTTAGAAGCGAGCTTTTTAATATCTTAAGAAAATTGCCCAGAATTTATAATCTACCTTATTTATTAATTGTAACACAAACAAATTTAAACAAAATGCTAATATGACACTGATAAATAACAATAAAATTGTCCATCGTTAATTCGCTGTTTCATTGTATTATGCGTCTCGATAGATTCAGTTAATTTCTTCAGGTATGTAGGTATGTACATACCTACATACTTGCACAAAGCGAAAATGCCCACATATAATTTTTTCACTTTACATCCGCACTTTTGGTATGATTTTTAACAAAATATTTTTGCTACTTAAAATTGTTTTTTTTTGTGTTTTAAGTACCTTAATTGCATAAAAATAAGTACAGTTCTATTCAGAAATTACTAAAGTGCAAAATCACAGCAGTTGTGCGGATGTCAAATGAACAGGTATTTTACTTTTTCTATGAGAATTAGAAATAGTGACTTAAATTGTAAATATTACTAACAAAAATCTTCGACTTGAGCTATTAGCATTATTACTATTTATGATGTCTCTAATCTTGTACAGGTAAAACCAAAAACGAACATCTGTTATCATCAGCTCTTTTTTATTTATAATTTTAGTCACTATTTCTATTTCTCATGGAAAGAGCATACCTACATCGTTTTGGATAAATACGTAACTAGATAATTAACCGTCACTCTATTAGTAAACAAAATTGATTAAAAAATGACTTGCTAATGTTTTGTTTTAATATTTCAGTAGATGAAGGTTATTTTTAATTGCCAAAGATATACCTATCTAATTACCGAGTTTTTACCCAAAATAATAATTCAGAAATTTAAACTGTGTAATTTGGTTTTCACGAAAGGAAACCAGTAAAATTAAAGACTTAAATTGACTATAATAACAAAAATATAAAAATTGTAAAAACTAGACCTGTGGAAACACCTTTAGTCATTACTAACATTACGGTGATACTTTTATTTTAAACAGTTTCGTCTTCATAATCATTGTTAAGTATTGAAGAATATCTTAATTCCAGTAGAAGTAAAATTAAAAATAACAAAAAGAAAAGATTAAACATATACCTAAATATCAAAATTAAAAAAAAATAGTAAAAGAAATTGCAAGAGCAGTAAAAAATCAACTTTTGACTACTATAAAAGTGTTCCAATCTTGTAAAAACAACAAAATTAAAAAAAGATTAATTCTATTCAAATTCTTCAGAAAAAACAATAATTGCATTTTACTACGACAAATTGCTAACTTTATAAATAAAGCTACGATTACATCTTAAATTTTTTTCTTTATTTAATTTGTAATTTAAAAAAAAGATGGCTGCGCAATATATTATTCTTTTTGGTAGTTCATAAATCAATATAAAGACTTAACTCTGCAATGGGTATAATAATTTCCTTTGAGCATTTTTGCAAATAATAAAAGCAAGTTTACATACTTATATATTGATTTATTGAGAAACAGGACAAAACAAAATTAAAGACTCTAGTCCCGTCCTGCGTCTCAATAAACCATTTAAATAAAAACAAACTAAAAAACCAAATAAACAAAAGCAAGTTTCTCTCGCAATACCTGCTTATTTAGAAGTTGTTTACAAATTAACAGCATCATAAATTTAAGTGACACTTTTTTAAACTGAAAAATAAATCTTTCAATCGATTTTCAAACTATTGTAAATAAATATCGATAATTGTAAAATAAAATAACTTTCTTGCTAAGAACTCAGAATTAGTATAAGGTATAGTCTTTAAAATTATTCATTTGATAAGTCTTACAATATTAACCGCAACATAAATTTAAAAAACACTTTTTCAAACTAAAAAATAAGACGTTCAATCGATTTTTAATAAGCACTGAGTCATAGATCGCAGCTGAGATATAGACATCGTTGAAAACAATGTAAAAGTAAAATTTACTTAAAAAAATAGCTTTACATATATTTGTAAAACAAAATTACTCTCTTTTTAAGAACTGTGGAATGATGTAAGGTATAGTCTTTAAAATTATACATTTAAAGAGTCTTACAATTTCTATAAAATTGCAAATGTAAGAGAATTGTTTTAAAGTGAAATATTGCCATTACGAATATACCTAGAGAATGATTTTAATCAAAGTAAGCTAATTGAAAAAGTGTAGGTATATACCTAGAGGTATATACCAAAACCAAATATAATATATCCATCGATAGATTAAACTTCTTCAAACATCCTAAAAATGTTAAAATTACAAAACCATTGTTAAAGTTTGTGTTGGCTAGATGAACTTAGGTTGGTGCAATTGATAAATGTTTCGCCAAAGCCTTCTATTGGTAAGACCCTAACCCCTTGTGTAATCAAAAATTAGTCGTAGAAAAGATGTAGTAGGTATACAACTCGAAACTCACTGTAATGATTAATGATGAAGATATAGGATGAATATAAAATGGCAGAAAAGCACTACAGTATGTTGTAGGAAACTGTTAATAGAGTATCAGACAAACAGTAAAACATAAAAAGATAGAGCTAAGAATACAACTTTTTTGTTTTTCCGAAATTTTGAAATTTGCTAAGCGTTTTATAATTTGTTGTAGCTCCTAGATAATGTTTTTTTTAATATTTAAAAATATACATTTGTTATTAGATTTCCAACCAAGTACCTATTTGACTTGACTTTTTATAACACCGACCAGCGATATGTTGCCAAATTGTCAAAATTATTATTATTATTTTTTTTTTGAAAATAAAGTGCAAACATTTTTTTAATTAACAAATTTGTTCAAGCCAAACATTGCATCTAAAAAGCCACAGATCTGTTTCGAAGTATTGAACCTTTCATTAGTGTGACGGCGCATTCTGTTTTTTTTTGTGAAAGCTTTATTAACAACAAAGTACTGTAAAACTTTTATGTAATTTTGTGCTCACTTTGTAGGTACATATGCCTCACATGATTACACACCTTGTTTGGTTCATTTGCTTTAATTTAAAATTTTCATTTTAAATTTTTAGCAATTTTGTTGTGCGCATACATTACCTGCTATAAATTATTATATTTGAAAAAAATTATTTTTATGTAATTTTTAATAAGTTGTCCTTATAAACTGAGCAGTATTTAATTTATAACGTGCCGTGTAATGTTATAAACAGTCAGTAAAATATTGTAAAAAACTCAGTATATTTAGGTATTTAGAAAAATGTGTATAAGGTACTTCCACAAATAGCATTAGGTATTTTTAGTTCTGCAAATATCAATCACAAATATCACTAGGTCGAAAATGTATAGATTTCAAAAAAAAAAAATTTGCAAATTTTATTGAAAACCACTGGCGCGCGCGTTCGACGAACTGGAGTCAATAAAAAAAAATTACAGAGAAACACCAAACAGCAAAAAAGTCAACGCTGCTTATCTGAAAAACGAAAGTCAACACTGTCAAGAGCCAGTCAAAGTTCGTCGTTTTTTGTTTTTCGGTAAAATTTTGCTAGTGGCAGTGTTGCGAGAGTAATAAGTTAAATATTGGCAGCATATTCGTTTATTGAACAAATTGATATGGTGTTTCTTTACGGCGAAGCTCGAGAAAATGCTACGGAAGTTGTATAAATCTTGAATTTGTCGATGTTTATATGTATTCGGAATTCTGGCATCGGGCATGTTTGCATTTTGGATTCATCCTTGTCCCAGGTAAAAACTGTTTTTTGTTATAATATAACCGAAAGTAAAAGTGTTTATGTTCCGAAAAAAATCAAAATGAATTTCTTTCGATTGTTTTGTCTTGTGCTTTTTCTGGGTGTAAATCCAGTGACCATCAAACAATCATTGCGCGTACGTTCGTGACAACGTGTTTTTCAAATTGTTGTTAGATTTTATTTGACCATGGAAAAGTTACCTTCAGAGATAGCATAATTTGCAGTTTAAATATCCGCCAAACTTCATGACTCAGCCTGTATAACGCAAGGCGCTCCGAACCTATAATATTACAAACCAAATTCAGACCAACGCTACTAACCACCCACTTTCTCCGATAAATCTTCTAATGGTGAACCAAATATTAATTAAAAGTGTTTTCTGATCAGTTATTAATTTTGCTGACCGATTATTAATTTCAATTCAAATCAATCCAAAATATCTTTATTCGTAAAAAAATACAACAGAGCAAAAGAAAAGAGGATAATAAATAAATAAAAATAGAAAATTATTATTTAGGCAAAGTTTAGCACAAATTGCTTCTCTATTTAATCTATTCTATGTAATACACAATAAACAAAACAATTTTTTTTTATAAAATTATACTTAGATTAAATTAAATTACTTAGATTAGCTTCTATAAAAAGGTATATGAAAAAAATTGTATTTTAAAAATTTTATTGACCGTTTATTAATTTAACTTACCATTTATTATTTTAGTGACTCTTTATTAATTTTACTTACTGGCCATCTATTATCAATTATCAACCTGGTGTTTTGGAATAAATTACTGGAAAGGTGTACTGCTCATAAAACTTATCATTTAATTTATCGCGATTTTTTTATTAGGTAGATACTATTTACAGCTAATAAAAGAAGAAAACACAAATTACTTATTCATGTCTACAACCACAATAATATATTATATTCCCAAACAGTCTCAATTATCCTTTATTTGTTGTAGTTCAGTTAAGTTTATTGGCAAAGTAATAAAAGCTCGTAACAAACTATCTCATTCAACCGGTCAATAAAATTTCCTAACAATAGCAAAACAACACCGAGTCATAATACCTGCAAAACTAATAGAATAGAACCGCACAATAAACACTCGCTGTTTGAGAGTAGCTTTATTATATAACCAATGAAAAGAGCTTAAAGCATAAAAGCATAAAACTGTTTTCCTAAATAGTCAATCTAATAAAATCTGTACCAAAGACCTGCCCATAAAATAAACACAAGAAGACAACTCACTACCGCCTTATCCTCTCATTGGTTCGCCAATTACCAACCGCGGCTACCGATTGGCCAATAGTCCAAAGAGGGGAGATCGTTTTTGGTAGGGGCAACAACATGGCTGATTTACTGCCGTGTCTACACCGAATGCCGCTTTGAGGTTAGTTTCGAAGTAAGCGTCACGAGTGGAGGATTAAGCCCGCTATACACCTGTTGTCCGCGATACTATACAGCAAGTTCCGAAATAAAGTGCGTGTTGTTAAACACAAAGTGACTGAGTTTTGGGATAGGTCAAAGTGTTGGGTGTAGGAGAAAAAGTGTCGAGTACGGTGGCTGGCATGACCGTGCAAGACGAAGTCCGGACCATGCCTCAAACTGCAGCCACGCGATCGCGTTTTATGATCACTGACATTCTGAGTGGACCGGCCGACGGGGCTGCGATTATCAGGGGCAGGTCACCCAGTCCGGGACCTAGGGATTTGTCACTGCATTCCAATCCTATCCATGACAGTGATACGGACAGTTCCGGGCATCCGGATAATTCCAGTGTTTGTTCGAACGGTAAGTGACAGAACGAGTGCAAAAAAATAATCTAATTTGAATAATTATTTTCAATTTTGCGTCTAATTTAAATAAGATAATTTCAGACGACTATTGTAGATTTATCTAATTTCAAAGCGGTTTTTATGACACTGCAATTGTCATTATGATGCGGTTAAAAGGATTGTCGAGGCCTGTTGTAAGTCAAATTCGTCTGAATCCCAAAAAGATTTATTTTTATAAATTTATTGCACAGTGGCACTTTTCTTTTGTACTATTATTACCTTTAGCACAGTGGGACCCTAATGTCATAAAAACCATTTTTGATTTGAATAAATTTAAAAATGATTGTAAAAGTAAGAATTCATAAATTTTGCAAGTATTATTTTGTTATTAACATTATCAAAAAGTTTATGAAAATGTTGTGGAAAGATTTAGAATTCAAGAGATAAAATCGAATATATTTCTAACATTAACTATTATAATAAATTGTAATTAAAAAAATTGAAACATGCCAAAATTTAATATTTGTTTAAATATACCTTACCTTACCGTATTTAAATTTTTTCTATAAAATAAAACTTGTTTAAGTTATCTATGTGATATTAACTAAGATAAGATTGTGCTTGATAATTAAATAAAAAAAGTAATTGCAACGATTAAAAAAATCAGAGATAAATGCGATATTCTTTTATCTTATAGTGACAACTAAAACCTCTGTTGTTCAACACTTTTAAGTGGCCAACAAAAAATTATATTCACAAGTGAGATAAAGTGCTAATAGCAAGAAATTAAAAAAATGATAATAAAACAGTTTTCTACATAATTAATAATAATACAACATTTGGCCCAAATTACAAGAACTTGCATCTTTTTGTGTTTCTCATTGTTAATTCCTATAAGAATATTGATAGTGTCATAAGTTTGGTCATCTCCAGAATTTTTTTTTCTAATCGTAACTTTGAAAAGAATTTGTCTCTTGGATACCATTCTCAAACCGTTTCTAAGTTGTTATAATTACATCGAAACCCTTATAAACATTTTTACAAGACAATTTTGGATTTTAAGCATCCCTTCAACAAGAGTTATCACCTGTTAAAACCTTTAATATTACTTCAAAAACATACCCTTCATATGCATGACAAAATTAAATTAAGTGAAAATAAATCAGAAATTATTTGACATAACATTTTTTTATTGTTCTGTCACACAATTCTTACTTGATATTTATTTATTATTTTAATATTTTAGAATTCAAATTGTTCTATTTTACCCTGCGCCTTTCTTATCGAATCTTTCTTCGTGCATTTATTATTCCTAACAAAAAAATTGTTTTTTAGTAATTTTGAAAACGTTTTTGTATTGCACTGCGTGTCGTGTAATCAAAACACTGCGATATTACACTTTAAAAAAATCTGAAAACAATCAATACACTTAGGAGATTATAAATAAAAATAATCTATGCAACTATTTAATTTTAAAAAAAAACATATGACCAGAAGTAATCGTACTGCAAGATAAAGCATGGAGTGTCACACGTGCCTAAAATGTTATTTTAAGTTTGTGATATTTATATCACTAGCATGCACTTACCATGCTCGTGATTTAAACCTCTCACATGCTTATAATAATGCAACTTTGCCAATTATAATATAATGAACTATTAGAGAAATTTACCTGTCATTAAGAAATCGTGTACTTAATTAGAACATTTTAAAATCAATAATTTAAATTAAAGTAAAATACAATGTTCTAAAATTTTTTTTGAAATTTGACCGTTTTAAAGTTACAGTAATTTTATAATTACCTAATCACAAAATAATTAATTAATTGTAAAAATAAAGTATTTGGTAATATTTAATAAACTTGTATTAAACAAAGCCAATGTTAAATAATGTAAGTGATGTGCAACTACTTATTTGTTATAAAAGTGTCCAATACACAAATCAACACTTGTTTATTTTTTAAACTGCAGTAAAAAGGCTCTTGCTGTCACAACCGCTGTGCGCATGACACTTGAATGGGTTATAAATCCGGATAACTTTTGTAATAATAAATTTCAAAATTCAACCCAAAATTTTAGCTTTGTGAATTATGTTTTTTACTTAAAATTCGGATTTTTAAAATGTAGGTCACATTATATCCCAATGTCACGTTGACGTTGTCATATAACATAATTCACAAAGCCAAAATGTTGGGTTGAATTTTGAAACTTATTATTACAAAAGTTATCCGAGTATACTTATTTTTATGAGAGCAGTAAACTTAGAATTTACCAGTATTAAGAAAAAAACTTAAAATATATAGTAACAAGGCGGTCACTAGCGTTAACATGAGTTAAAATACAGTACAACATATAAAAAAATCGTTACTAATACAGCGCCAAATTTAAATAAAATAACTTCATTTCAAAATTTTACAAATTGTTCTTGGCATAAAAATTATAGAATAATCGCGCGAAACATATGATTTATTATTTTCCGAATATTTACGGTAACAACAGTATATGTATAAACAGAATTTTACAGTAGAATTCCCTTAAGGTAGCCTTTATAGCCAAGTCAGAGAGTTCATGGGACAAGCTCGAAAAGCTAGTCAAATAATACTGCTGAGGCTAATGTAAAGGCCCTAATGGGCGTATACTATACAAAGTTGTTTAAATATCTGTATAATTCGATATAGTACAGTAGACGCTGCTTAATGTGATCTCTTTTACATAGTAGCGATACACCTTTCTCTCATAAAGAAAGAGGTAATCTTAGAAAACTATTAGTTGAAATTTAAATAAACCTTTTTATTTGTGCAGGCTGTATCAATACTTATGTTGCTGATGATAACTGTTTATATATTTTAAAAAAACCTCTTTTTTGTATTGCATAGAGTTTATTGTTACTTAGGAATGAAATGATACATGAAATAACAACAAAAATAAAAAAAAATTAAATACAACAGTGATGATGTACAATCTTAAAATTACCCTACTTTTTTGGCAAAGAAGTATAGTTGTTGAGTGTATATAGCAAAATATTTGTTAACAAAATTTCTACATGTTTCTCCTACTAATTTTTGTAGTCATCTTCAGGTCAACAAATCAAATTCATTTACTAGTATAACAAAACTCTCACCGTTAAGCCTACCATAATCTATTGACCTGATCTGAACGCAATTTACTCAGAGATAAAGAAAAAAAAAGTGACAAAGTTTGAAATTTAGTCTGATAACTGAACTACTTTAAGTAATCTGTTTGAAATTCACAATTAGAAAAAATATATTATTGATAATAATGCTTTTAATAAAAAAATAGTTGACAATTTTAAAACTATTAAATTGCTGACAATTAAATTAGTGTAGCACTATAAGATACTAATAAAATCTCGATAATAACAGTTGTCATATACAAATAAATTGACGTCATTGTTCAAAATTTCAGATTGCTAATATTGTTAATAAAGAAACAGCTAATAAAGAATAATTATCACAATAAACGATATTTCTCATGAAAGTCATGAGTTTTAAAATTGTGTTTTGACTATTTTTTTTTGACAGCGCTAACGCATCTTTACGTCATAAAAAGTATAATTACTTCCAATGAGCCTAAATGTATTTTACAACAAAAATATCGTTTTCGCAAATTAGATCTAATATTTTTTTAACATGTTGAATTGTTTTTCTATTTATTAGAATAAAAACCGCTTCAAACATAGACACAAAAAGCAAGATTTGTTATGTACATACTTATGTAATAAAAAAATATCTCACTTAGTGCTTGGTAATAATTTTAAAAAAATTGAATTAAATCTCATGATAAAACCTACGTCATTACAAAAAAAATGTGATTAAAAGAAAATCCTTTAATGTGTACGTGTAATGATAAAAGGATTAAGAATTTAAGATCTTCCGGAATCTAGAAATGCTTCAAGAAATCAAAATTTTGTTTTGGATTGACTTTTTCAAATATCCACAGCAGTTCAGTTGTTACCACCAGTTTTGCTATAAAATATGCAATAAACAGTGTTAACTTATATATCATTTTACAATTTCTAATAGATAGATAGATTTAAAGTGACATCAGTTTTAAAACACTATTATTTATGACAAAACCAATCAATGTTTTTCCACTTCTTGGAATTCTACATTAACTTTATTAATACTTTATACAAAAATATATCTTATTTAAACTTTATTAGTGCATGTTAAAACAACTTAATGTGATAGTAAATTATAGCTATTATTTCAAAGACTAGCTGCCATCAATTTCCATTTATGAGCAGTTACAACTAAATAAGTAGCTATTATTTACGTTAACATTTTATACTTGATTAACAAAGAACTAAAGTTAAAAATATTTTTTTGTGCTCCTGAATTGTACAGTTGACTTTGACGTATTGTAAACGTTAACTCAAAGTGTCATTTTACGCACTAGTGCGACAAAAACTGCAGTAAATTTTAAGTTTTAGAAGATGTTTAAAAAATAAGTATATGACGATAAAATTAATTACACAAAACTTTACTTTACATAATAAGCAACAAATAAAGAAGGATATAAATTTATTATTCTATTTTTTATTTTATAAAATTATGGCGACATCTACGCGAATTTGAGTAAGTTTATAATTATCTGTATTAGCGACATACCGACCAAATATCAAACATTTTTACAGAGTAAAAAAATACAGTTAGACGTGAAGTATTTTTTAGTTTATTCAGTTTATTAACTATAATAGTTATAGTTATAAGAAACACTGCTGTATAAAGAAAACCAATTTACAATGGCTGGGACTTTGTTTGTGCTTGTAGTTTTTAGGTACCTACCTAACCTTAAAAGTTGCTGTTTATTTTGTAGGACTGTTGTAAATTCTAGTAATGACCAGTTTATAAATCTAACACATTCAAGAAAAACTTAAAACCGTTTTATTCTATTGCTTCCAAATCTAACCAGCTTGAATCAATGATGTCTTATTACTTCTTCTCAATTCAAAGTGACGATGTGGACCTGATCGTGATTTTTCAATTTTACAAAAGTGGTAATTTTTCTGGAGACTGAATCATTTGTATTGATAATTTACTCATTTTTCTTTCTAGTATTTTGATAATTTTTAAAAAATTATCAAAGTTTTCCTATTTTGCTCTAAAATTTGAGGTTATGTATGTTTGTTAGATTTATTAAAATTAAAAAAACTGTCGGACAAAAAATGTTATACAAATTTCGTGTGTTAAGTCATTTTATAGCGCTCCAGCTAATGAGAAACTCGTCCTACGGGCTCGTTTCCCAAACGAAGCTGTCGCGCAGTAAAATATGACTTTACCATACTCTAATGTAAATAACTATTTGATTGTTTTAATTCAACCAAGATGGAGTGAACCAGTGCTTGTCGGTGCTCCATTCGGAGAGTACTTATTTTCACGTTGGCTCTAGAGAATTATGGTGTATTGATATAAAATAAAAAATTACCATCCAACAAATGCACCAATTCCTATATTTGTCACTGATGATTAAAGATGACGCTACAAAATCATCTCACGTTTATTTCTTTTAAGAAGAGTTTTAGTTTATTACAAATTTGTACCTTCTACCAACATTAAAAATCTAATTTATACTTCTAAAAGAACGTTTTAGATTTTTTGTATCTGACCATTTTTTGCGTATTCAAAATTGTCATCTATTAGACAGCCAAGCGTTCTTTTCGTTGCGTGAATGGCTGCACTAGTCGCATGAATGGAAAATTCATTCATATAAAATTCCTGTTAGATGGCGATAAATTGTCGGTTGTTGAACGTATACGCACCAAGTGATTGTAATTGATAAATCTTCTATTAATTTTCTAAGGTTGTACGCACTGGTATGTTAGAAAAATATAGACTAGCACTAAATTAATTATAATCGTTTTTCAGTTCCTGCTTATGAATGAAAAATTCGTTTATATACATCAATGGAAAAATTCGCAGAATATCACGTGGTTATAATTAGATTACTGATTTATGTCATTTGTATGTTCTTAGAAAATAAGCATGAAATTGTTCAAGGATGTTAGGAGGGTTCTATCATTATAGAATCAATGAATTATACAACCTTCGAGATAAATTGATTTTTAATTAATTGACACGAAAGAAACAAATTTAAATTTTGTTTTATCGTGTTTAACATGAAGAAACTTTTATCTAAATTTGAAAAAAGGTTAGGTTATAAAATGTTGTTATGTAAATTATACTTTAGAATAGATAAAACCAATGAGAATCTTGGTGTTTCAGGATGTGCTTATTGATATCCTGTTTCATTCAAGACTTTTTACCTGTATCCTGTTTATCGCAACTAAGTGATAACTTATCAATAAATAAAATAATTCCGATTTAATTAACACGATATTTTATATAAACTACTCGCTCTAAATGCAAAGCCCTTTTTATGACAAGTAGTCTATTCATGACCTAGACATATTTTTACAGAAAATAAACGTTTTAGTTATTTGTATACAAATCTTTTAATGTATTCACAGAATAAAATTTTGATATTTGTTATCTTAATTCTTTCTAATTATTGTTAAAATTTTCAAAGTACTTAAATAAAACAGAAACTATTTTGTAAATTTTGTGATTTAAAACAATGTTTTTGCATTATTTATGACTGAATGTTTGTGTTATTACTATAAATACCAACGTAAAACAATTAGTTGTAAATAAAAAAGAAACTCTTAGAAATTTGGTTGAGTTGTTCCATTTACTGGCTAAACTGACAAATTAAAAATGTGTTGTATCTCATTATCGTGAAACAATATATCGTTAAAACGTAAAAAACTGTAACAAATAGCCTTAACAAGTGTGTGTGAACAAAGTAGAATTAAGTTAATTAAAACAAAACTCGTAACAATAAAAAGGAAGGAAAAAAAATGTATATAAAACGGCCAAGCAATTATTTTTTATTATACTAGCTATGTGAAGAATTGGATTCTTCCTTAATTGCTTCATAGCTTGTTAAAGTTATTATCAAATTGTTCATAACTAATTAAAGACGATTCAAAATCCAGTGTGAACTAATTCCAGGAAATTATTGTTTAATGGTTTGTTTTTATTGTTGTGACCATTAAAAGTTTCGAAAACTATTGTTCAAGACAGTTCTTACGTAAAACTATATAATTTTAGAGGTTCAAGATTTTGCGCACGCTACTTCTAAAATTTCAAAAAAATTGTCGTCATTTTCTTACACTCTAATCGCATAATACCGTGTCCAATATAAATTGTTCAGTTTCCGTGTAAAAGAGCCCATTATTTTTTCGGTAATTATACTCGTGTCTTCAGATACATAAATCTCGGCTAATTCCTTTTGTACCATTAGAAACGGTTCATTTTGGCGTTTTTACAACAGATAATGATGACACTAATAGACTCGTTTCGTTCAACTACCCGTTATACCTCAATTATAACACGTGGCCGAATTAAAATGTACAGCTTTCGCCACATAGAAGTCACACTTATAGATTAATCTAACATATCGATTTTTTATACTTTTATTAAATTCTAGTTCAATAAATCAATTTGAAAAACTAAACATAAAATTTTGATTTACTTATCAAAATTTTTTCAATAATTAATACAATTTACAGTGACAATCACACAACATCAGGAAGTCGACCACTTTTTGTCTTACTGCCCTTTATGAGTACAACGGTTAACATCTTATCATTCACCGATCTCAATATTTTGTTTTATTAACAGATATAATAAAGATCGGGTTTATTTTAAAATTAGTATTAGCCCGATGGTTACACTTGTTTCATTAGGTATTTCAAAAAATTTAATACAGATATATTATCTGTACACTTGATATCAGCACAATTGTTACTGTGTTCACAGAATTTTTTATTTTGTGTAGCCAAAAAAATTTAACTGACTCTTTTTCCTGGATTTAATTTTTTTTACAATTGGGATAAAACACAATAACTTACAACTTCTAAAATTTGTTTCGAAAAATCACACTGACAGTGCGGACGTCAAGTGGACAAAGAATAAGCATTTTCAAATTTGTAAGAATGGGTAGAGCTTATACTATAAAGCAGGCTTTAAAATATGACACTTTTTATGACAATTTGATAGCTAATACTTAAACAATACTTAAAAAAAAAGACTACAATATTTAATTATTTTCAAAAACAATGTTTAAAATGCAATAAAAATGAAAAATTTGTATAATGTGTAAGACACATTATACAATAGAGTAACTTAAAATGTTTGGTGTTTTTAAAACATTTCTTATACTTGTTAAACATGGTATCTAAATGACTCTGTCTTGAAAAGGTGGACCTTTTTAACACGTGCTTGATAATATACTTTAAACAAGCTGTACCGTAATAGACCTTATTGTATTGTTTTAGCGCATTTGTAAATAAGGTTTTTTTTCGTAAGATGGTTGGTGTAGGCTAGATTTCTAAAAACCTCGAGATCTCCCCATAGCAGACTTAAGATAGAACTTTATTTAAGTTCTATTGAACAGTTAATTTTGGCCAATCAAATATCAGAAAAACCGACCTAGTCGCTAATAAAATGATAATTGTAATGAAATATTTAGTTCACTTTTGTAAACCGGCTCATAGTTTAAAATAACAGGTGATTGAGTAATTTTGTTTTAGCAGGTAGGCATCTAATAGCTTAGTTAACAAAAAAAATCCGATGACAAACACACAAATCCGGCTGTCCTCTTCGCTACTTTTGGTACATGTAAAGGAACCGGGCCTCCACAACTATTAGATAAGAGAGCCAAATTTAAGTGTTTTGTCATCGGACATCTTTCAATAATTACGGCTTATACATAAAAGATTTAAGCTGTATTACTTTTTTAAATTTAAATCAAATTTATTAAAGTTTCTACATACATAGTATACAAGCATTTGGTTACCAAGAATGATTGATATATATCTCAACTTATCTACGATAATCGCTCAAAAAATCATGAGACATCAAAGGCACACTATGGCTACAAATTTCTTTATTGTTGTATATAGAAATTTTTTTTAATGTATGTAAATAATTGTTATTTATTAGAGTAAAATCTTGAAGCGGGATCTGTCATATCTGCTTTATGAAATAGAATACATTATAAATCCGCATAACAAATACATAATTAGGCAATTAAAGTCAAATTCCTATTCTTGGCTAAACCCACTATAAACAACGACATTGTTATAAAAGTTAACTAGACCTAATATAATAGCAGCTCAAACTCCTCCGAGAACCAATTTAATTTCTGTTGTCTTTTTCTGTATTTAAATAAATCTGGTTTTTTTTTTTATCATCGCGTATAGGAGACGTTCTGTGCGTTTTCTCGGTTTACTTTTTCATATTGTTTGTTTCCACAATAAATGTACTAAACGATAAAGATTTTTGGTAATACCGTCTAATTAATATGATTTATGCGGATGTCAGACTGTTCCTTTTCTACATTTATTGACTGCAATTGAAAAGCGTCAATTTTGGTTGTGTGATTTATATATTTTGGAGGTTTTCCAAGTGAGAAAAAGTTGCTCCAGCGTCACATTTAGAACACAAAGTAATAATTCGTGACAAGGTAAAACACATAGAGCCATCGCTTGTAAAAAATAAATATCAGATCTCGGTTCCTCAAGTATAAACTTGTGAGGTGACTTAGTAACGTAATTCAATGCCGGTTGGAGCTTTTGTCCACGGAGTATTTAGTTTTCACTTAAAAAAGACAAAAGCCATTTTATCCATACGTTTGACTTGATAGTATCTTAAATGTCCAGAAAAAGAGACAGTCTAAAACCATCATTGTTTATTAGTCCTAATAGAAAGCGTAAAACTCCCCTCAATTTCCTGTTTTGTGAGTTAAGCGATAGATGTCGCATCCACTACAGGCATTTGAGGTAAAATCCCTCAATTTTGCAAATGTCGCTACATAAACCATTGTAACGAAAATTTTAAGGTGTCACAAACATGGTCAGTAAAAAATAAAAATGTATGTAAAATCCAGAACAAATAATAAATAAATATGTACTGCCAAAAGACATCAAATTTGTAATGCAGGGTAAGTATAAGATAATTTTGTCAATTTAGCAACCCCCCTAGTCAGTTGTTGTACGGCCACGTTAAGTATGTAGTTTGGTAAAAATTGAACGCTTTTAAATTTAACAACTAATAAGCAATATTTAGAAAATTTTTGTCACAACATAATCGAATTTGCTTTATTATTATTGAGATTTGAAAGAGAATTTAAACAATTTTAGTCAACGTGTCGTGGCTTTATGGCCACTTCTTATAAATTGTTTTTTATATTTTAAACGGTGCCTTCAAAAATAACCTCAAATCATGTAAGTAAATAAAGATAAAATCATAATTAAATGTTTGCGTATTATATTTTTTTAAGTTAGGCTACTGATACAGCAAAAAGTGGCCAAAGTAATTGTTTAGCAACATTTGTGTTAAATAATATCAACTGTTTAGTTAGATTTTATAACAATTTGCTCACGTGGGTCGTCGAGATCATTTTTAAAGGCACTGTACTAAAACAATAGCCGAAAAGTAATTTTTTGTGGTCTTTTAAACAGTTCTCTGAAATGTACTGAAGAGCGTTTCTTCATATTCACCCTGTACATATATTAAAATAAAAAAATCATAAAAATGTTAGTGGATTATATTTAACAACGATTAAAGTTTAAAAATTTGTGCAGTGTTTGCAAACAGATGTCATAAAAAGATTGTAAAATATTAAATTTTGTATAATAAAGTCCGTAAAAATCAAATACATATTACCTTTTAAAAATTTATTTAATTGATTATGATTGGTCATTGAAAATTATTCACGAGAATGTTACTGCATTTGCAATACATTACTTTATCTACAACTCAACAAACAATAATTTTTTAACACTTTTTGTTACAACAATAATTTCACATTCATTAACTGTTGGGCAGTCTTGAGGGTTGCTTAGCAACAACCCTCGCAATATTTTTTATTGGTTAGTAAACTGTTGAATAATATTCGGATTTCAAGATTGGCTATTCACAATATTCTTTAAATAAAATTAAACCGAAATGGAATATTTTTTGTTATTTAAATTGAAACTTTTCTTATAGAAGAGGTTTTGTAAAGTCAGTTGGTCTTAATACCCGTCTTTATCTGTTTTAACAAATCGATTTATCTAATAAAAGCTCAATTTTCCCTCAATGAATCAATTCTTGTATTGAAAGAAACCCATTGATCACACATATTAATTTACGGGTAAACGTGAGGGTGTAAGCAATTTGTAAAGAAGTTTCTTTAATAGAATTTGTATTGAAAGTCAAGATTAACGTCAATAACCAACAAAAGAGTTAACTTCAAATCGATTTGAATTGTGCCCTCTTTTGTAAAAAGTAAAAATCGATCGGCGTTGAAACGAACAAATTTAACTGTCAAAAGTGCAGACGACACTGTTGTTATCGTATTAAAATATCAAGAGGTGGTACAATAAGTGAGAAATGTGTTTTTAAAAACCGGTAGTGAATGTCGATTGTCACAAAAGGGCGCTACATTTAAACGTCAATTTTTGATCGGATTAAACTGTCCTGATTTAATCTTCTTAACGTATTTTTGTTGGTGAGTTAAAAGTCGATTTCACACATTGCAGACGACGACCAATTAAAATATTCATGTGTGACAAAGATAGGGTAAATATTTCTACCTAGAGATAGGGTTTAGGACGCTTCCGGTTTTGAGTTTGAGTGATAACTATCGGGTGATCAACATTATTTGCGCTTCAAGACGCAAGCACAAAGAAAAGTAAATAATTGGGAAGTTTAAACGCAAAGAAACTGACAGCTAAGTGCGTGATAAGTTACTTCATCTGCATGACATAATCTGATAAACGACGAAATAGCAGAAACATTTAACAACTTTGTGTTAGATTTTAACACAATTTACCGTCAATTGAGCGACGATTGAATGAAATATCGTCAATTGCGTCAATAATTTCCTCGTATTACAAATGAAAACTTTATTGTAGTGTTGCGTTTAAGGTCACATTCGCGTGATATGACATCCCATTATAACCATATCAAATATTTACTCTTCTAATAGTAGTCTTTTGCCCATGTTGATCTAAATCATCGTGAACAGCCTTAATCGAAACTTGAATAAATCATGAACGTTTGATTTGTGGTTGTTTTCCTTGCATGACCAATCAAAATAAAGAGATTTTACAAATCAAATGTCAGCAAATAAAACTGTGTTAAAGGAATACCATATGTTTATTATAATTTTTGATTATAGATTGCTATGAAAAATAAAAATTATAAAAACGTAGCGCCTAAATTAGTTCACTTGATAAATGTCATTTTGCTGTCACTGTCAAAAGTAATAAATTTTTAGAAGAAATCATTTTTAGATAGCCAGTCAATGATATTGAACAACTAAAAAACCGTATTCAGGAAGAGATAGACAATATTACTCCTGCAACTCTTATCAATGTGTTAGAAAACATGAAAAAAGTGACGTTATGTGTTATCAAGTGAAATAAGATAGGCGCTACGTTTTTAGAATTTTTCCTTTTCATAGCAGCCTGTAATCAAAAATTATAATAAACATATAATACGTTTCTGATATAGTTTTTACGACGTCGTTCTAATGTGTTAAAATTAACAATATCGCCAAAGAGAACGTGCCATTCTGCAATCAAATTATAAAACGAATGTCTTCTCGGTCTTTCAATATGTTTCAGAAACATTTTTAATCGTATCACAATTATAACTGCAGTGTCATAAAAACCACATTATAAACGTATTACTTTATCACATTTTCAACCGTAGAAAAAAAATTAAAAGTGGGTAAAAGAGCTCCCTCGACGATTGTATTACAGTCAGAAAAATCGCATGATTCCACTTCCTGTGCATTGTGCTCATGCACACACGTAAACACGTAACTGTTATTATATAAACGTAGGAAGCTCATTTATTTCATTTTAGAAATTTATTTATTTACGAAAACGAAAGTTTAATTGAGGCGAATTAATAAAACGCCACACAAGAAGATAATGAGCTTATTGTGGACACACTCTTATAATTTTATTTGATTCGATTCACTGATTTTAAACGCAATTAATTTTAAAAGTGTAAGCTTGAGAATTTTCAAGCGAGTTTTTAAGAATGTTTACTTATAAAAATTTGAAAATTAATTATTAATTTGTAAGTATTTAGATAATACAGAGAGAATAAAGAAAAAGAAAGAAATGTTGAAAAAAAATCCAAGAAACAATACGCATATATACAGGGTGTTTCACGAGTGAAAATGAGCCTGCGAAACTGAAAATGCAACCAGCAATATAATTCCTTATTGGATTTCATCACTGGATTTCTATATCAAGTTTCTTCTTTTAAATTTTTCTTTCTGACTTTCCTCCTTGGAATCTAAAGCTTGGTTGGTGCTTAATTTTCGGATTAGACTTCTACCTACTGTTCTCTCAACTTTCGATTTCAATATTTAAAGCCTTTTGGATTTTCTGAAGTTTAAATTTCCATTTAACTGACTATTATTATTATTAGAGTCAATAAATAACAATAATTACTATTCATAATCATCCTTGTCAAAGTCAAATCCAGTCAGTTTGTTATCAATTTTATTTTTCTGTACTTGTATGAAACTTAATTTTAATTTTCTGTATTAATAAAGATTATTTGTCTGTTCTTAATATGATCACGTTCCACTTGTCCTTGAAAAAGACAGTAATAAAAAAACAGTCGAAACGTCGAATTAAAGTCAAATCGTTTATTTAATTGTTCCTGTAACCCGTTACCTCTAAATAACATTATTTGTCTGTATTAGTAATTTCTTTCTCAGTTAAATTTGACTAAAAGCTACGATTTTGTAAGTCAAACGAGCTTTAGAATATGTACGTAGGCGAGGGCATTAAATACTAGTCAGTGAATTTTTAAATAAACTTAATAAATTGGTTTGGACCTTTTTTTAAAGCTTTATGTTATTAATAAAACACTTTTATTATTATATTTTTCTTTAATAAAGATTGTCACAATTTAAAAATTGGTCTGTTTAATAATCGTTGCTGCATTATTATTTAATAAAATGTTCTGGCGCCTTGGCTAATCTTCGTCGAGCTTTATTTCATTACCCTAAAACGAACGAATAGCTGCTTTTGCATGCCCCTTTAGACTCAATAAATAAATATCAAAAAGAACTTGAAACGTTGACAAACAAGGATTCTAATATTCTCATCAAAAATTCAGTTTTAGAATAAATTTTAAATTCTGCAGTTAGGAATTGATTCGTTTTAGATCAGCCTATAAAAAGTATCAGACTATTTTTTAATTTGCATCTATTTTGAAATTACAAGAAAATAATAACCGTTTCGTGAAAATACTCTCGAACTACTTTTGAAATTGGTCGATTTCATGTTTACCCAACTCAATTCCTCCATAATTTATTCGTGTTTTCTCGCTCTAGCGCCAAACCTATTCTTAAACATTAACAAAAGTCCCTAACAAAATTCCCCCGATACGATCTTAATTCAAAGAGTTATATTAAAAGCGTTCTTTAAAAATCTGGCGATCTTTCGTCGATTCGATGCAACAAAACGCTCGTTCTATTTATGTTTGATTCGGTTGATATTCAAATGATGGCGACTAACACGCGAACAAACTGTTAACGACTCTTGTACGATTTGAATAGAGGAATTTATTAAATGCGCTTTTCAAAATACCTCTGGCTAAAAATTTAATCTTTCAGAAAATAACAAAAAAAAATTCTGACTGAAGGCAGTCAAGCCCGCACACGTCTCATAATTATTTTGGTTATACGGAATACAGTGTAATTGAAAATAATGTGGTTCCACACCAGTTGGCAGATAAAATGAAAAGCAGGAACGGCTTGAGGCCAAAAACGTTCGGTTTTTATAAATGCAACGAACCACAAGACGGTTCTTAGTATTTCCCGGTAAAAAAGAAAAAAAGAACTTTGTTATGTAGAATGTTTTAGTCGAATTTTTGATTGAAAAATTGTATTTGTGTATTTATACAAATAAACTACATAAGCACCCATCCATATAATATATTAACCAGTAAACCGTTGGCATGACTTAAAGCAATAATCTGGAAGCAGTTGGTGAACATTTCTTGAACAGTTAACGATGCGAAAAACCGTATTACGCTAATAATAAGATTTTTCCAGAAAATTGCTCCTGAAATTACAGGATGAACGATTCTCTTAAGGCAAACACACATACACAACTAAAATAAAATACCCAATTTAAATGTCATTAAATGGTAGATATAATATACCATTTTTGGGTCGGTTTCCAGTAATTTACTTTTAATTGAATAGTAGCAAAAATTTTGATATATTCCAAGAATCAACAAATAATTTTTTAGTTCATTTTAATAAATGAGTTTCGATCCTTGTGTGTAGTTAACGGCAATCGGGACATGTCCGGCAACTTTTTAATAGGCAATTATCGATAAAGTATCTAAAATAAGTCATAATACATTAATAACTTTAAACATTATTAAAGCTAAACTGACAGGCACTTAAAGCTAATATTTATTCAAGAATCGATAAATTTGCATTAAGAGAGTGGAGGCTGAAAAAGTCGACCGTAAATATACGATTTCTTGTCCGGATGCAATTAGCATCGTCTCTCTTCAGTTTTATAATAATTAAATATTCGCAGCGACCACTTTGTTTTAATGCATTTTAATGTGAGAAAAGAAGAGAAAAATTTTATATAAATACGACAGGGAATGGTCTTATCAACGGATGAATGCTCGAACGAACTAATTGCTTTAAAAGATTATGAAGTGAGGAGAATAATGTCTGCTTAAATGTATGCTAAATTGTTGGACGAGAACAAGCAAGCGTGACGTTGCTCTGTTAAATAATTGTTCGGTTTATGAAACACTAATTTACATTAAGTTCAAACGAGAACACTAAGACACATTATTCAAGAAAAACAAATATTTTTTGTTTATATTTATGAGCTTTTGACTTGCTCTTTATCAATAAAAATAAATAATTTTATAGTAGTAATGCTTTACAAACTAAAAGATAATTTATTAATAAAAAATACTATAAATTTATTTTTATAACTTTATTTTGGTTGCTAACCTAAAGAGATCTTTAAAAAAGTAACTTTTATGAATTTTTAATCGTTTAAAAATTCACTCAACATCAGCATCGACGTAAAAGCAGGTCACAATGGAAAAGCATTTTTTATACAATATTTATTCCAGGTATTTACTTTTTTTATATAAAACTACCTTATTAACTTTTCCAACGCCTTTTTTCTTCTTTTGGTTACTAAACAAAACTAGTTTTTTTTATATTTTCTTAGATCGAACACGTACTTATGTCAACATTTTCTTAATTATTATCAGTCAACCAAAAATCATAATTAATTAAACAATTGTCCCAAAATTGGGTAAATTGGGCTAGTTCAATCAACTTTTAGATTTTTTTTTAATACTAAATCGTAATATATATCGTAAATCGTAATATACTAAGAGAAATATTACGTTCAGATTTAAAAAAATGCTTGTTTTACGGCTTCTATATAGATCATAAAATTTGTTTTTTCGGTCAAAGCCGTCCCTACTAGAACGGTCTAAAATATGACGTTGACTGTCAATCGGCCAAAATAATTATTTTTGGCTATTCTAGTAGCGACGGCTTTGACCGAAAAAACAAATTTTATAGCCGATGCAGAGGTCGTAAAACAATATTTTTTTGTCGGTAGCACCAAAACAGCTGTTTTTTCTAATAGAATTATTTTCACTTTTTGACAGTAAACGTCACATTTCAGTGACAATATAAGCGTACTAAACTATAACTGACTAGGCAGTATGCCAACAGTTTTATCGTTAGAAAACATGTCTTTATTTAAAAAAAAGAAAAAAGATAAACTGGTAGAATCGACGATAAAATTATACGGCAATAAAGCAGATTTAATGCCTTCTCTGGCTTCAAATGCTCGGCTACGCCTTGCCTTTAAACTGCCAGTAATTATTGTCCAGTTAAACAAAGAATTATTTTTGTGGACCGTCCAAAAAGGTTCTATAGCTTCTTCATCAGTCAGGCAACCTATTTCTTGCCCACTAAATAATCATTTTAATTTCGCCGCCTTGGTATGCAAATTACTATTGTATGCCAAACTCGCAAAATTAATTCAACGTCTGATGGGCAAGAATATGTTAACATAATAAGAATAACATAACGTTTTTTGTATAACTTTTTTTGTAACAGACAAAAAAAGCAAGGGCATTACACTTCGCGTCTGTTGCTAGTGGCAGCGGTAGCGAAAACAAATTTTGCGGCCGCTACAGAGGCCGTGAAACAACTATTTCACGAATGGTTGCACAAAAACTTGTTTGGGCATGGTCATTAGTGATTTTTTACCCATTTAATGTTTTTTCAGTTAATTATAAAATATTTGGCAGTCTAGAAAATCATAAATAATGAATTGAACTCAGAATAAAATGCATTTCTCAAAAATATTCTTTGATAATTTAACGTTTATCTAATCTATATTATATTTTTTATTGTTCTTTAAGAAAATTTGAATCTTGTTATTTTAACAGCAAATAAATCAATGTTCAAATTTCATTAAAAAATAATAAAGAAAATTACAAAATAAAAATTAAATGTTGTTTTTTTTAAAAAAAATTAAACAAAAGTAAAACAGTAAATTATGTATTATTTGCTTAGATAATTTTTATTGATTTATAAATTAAAGATGTTGAAAATAATTAAAATATCTGAAGGCGACCAAATGGCTGCCATAGCCGTGCTGGTAAACCTTAAGTTATTTACTACATTTCAACAAACTTTTGTTTAAAATAGAGAAAGTATACTTAAACAAACCCATCTTTGGCACTTTTTCGGGTTGGAAAAATTCTAATTCTTACGAATATGGCTACTCAAAATTGGTTTATACATATACAAATGTTTTTCGTTTGTTGAGATATAGTGCAGATTTTTTTTAATTCTTTTTTTTTTATCAGACATGATGTGTCATAGCATTTATATCGATATACAGCGTGTTACAGAAATTTTACATGATGATAATCCTTGTTAAAACTCTTTTAAATAACCAAACAAAATTACCACAAATTTTGATAGTTTAACCGTTGTTAAGACAGTTTAATTTTAGCCCTAACGCCTTGGATTTTATGACTTTTTGACAGGCTGGTATAAAAGCTATGAACTTTACAAAACCTTAAAAGACAAAATCGCATGGCGTTAAGTCGCAAGAGAAACCACATTTTTATGGTTATGTTACTTTTAAAATGCTGACTTTATTTATTAGGTTTCCATATATTGCTGCGGGTGCCATTTGGCTAAAATAATATAGATTCTGTATAAAAAAAATATTTTCCGGTTTATAGGTGACATTTTAGTGTTCACATTGTCTCTTAATAAATTAAGTACCTGTCGTCCTTAATATTAAATACTCCGACCAGAACTCGATGATTTCAATGTTTTCGATTTTAGCAAAGAATAAGCAAGTATCACCTTTTTTGTTTTGTTCCAAGAAAGCAATTTTGATTTTACGTTTTTAGAAAATTCCAGTTGGTACTCTTGATCGTATCGATCTGCTCCGACAGTAAATTCTCGATTATCACAGCCGCTTCACGAAGTCCGAAATAAAATTTGGTTAAAATAAAGCTCCGAAATAAGCTTTAAAATTCCCTTTTGTTGTAAATTTTATGTTCACGTTTTAATAAAAGTCACGTTTTAGTAAATTTGGTATAAAGTTTTATTTGGTTAGTTTGCGTGTTTGAGTTTTTATTAGTATAATGTTGCATGTGTATAAGAGAGAAAGGGAATAAAAGTAATAGTGTTAGATTAGCATTTCGGCAATAATAAGTGGTGGCATAACAGGAGTCCAATCCGTCTTTTTCCCCACGCCAGAATCTTAATGGGGCAATTACATTATGGAGTGTTTGCGTGCGGCTGACTACTGGCTAGTGTGGCCATTTGATCATTACGAAGGCTTTTACAATTGAGCGATGTGTTAGCTGATAAATTGAACCAGATTTTATTCCGTCTATTACGTGGTTTAAACAGCGTGGGTTGAGAAAATGGCATTAGCGTTATTCCTACATTTCGATTGTTATGCGGTGATTTTTCCTCAAAGGTTTATTAGGAATTTCAATGAAAAGAAATATCAATAAATAGAAAAAAAACTATAAAAAAAGTTTATTTTTTAGAATCTAGTGTTATATAAATGGGTAGCTATAAATGATTGCCATATCAAATTAACACCAAAATGTCAATATACCGTCTTTTAGAAATTGTGAACCGATATTATGTGTCAAAATAATTTTAGGTTAAGTTTATATCTTTATTTGCCAATGATACAGCTACATTTTTTTTATAAATCCATAAATATTTGTAAATATTCTGTATTCACTTCCAGTTTCCAATTTGTGCTTCGTGCCCTACTTGATGTTCATGTCTTCTTTATATATATACATAAGAAGAAATACTTCGGCATTTACTGGTGTCTTTCTAAAGTACCATTTTGCATCATCTAAAAAGTAATTTATTTACCTATCATTCCATATTTTTTTCTAAGTAACTCACCGCTTGTTTACTAATAATGCAGATGGATAACACTTCAAAACGCAGACAAAGCAATAAATTAAATATACTGAAGAACCAACAAACTAACAATCAAATATTGGAAAAAAAAGATATAATTGAGTTACAAAATATAACAAACGAGTACAAAATGTAACTGCCACCCATCATATAGAATTAAAATTAATCTATGAATAAAAATGTTTTTTTATTATATTCATAGATCATATGATATTTTATATTGTATTATTCTAGATTTATTACTGATGGAAATAATGATATGTTTCATTAATTTGTGTCATTTCAAAGCTTTGTTTGTAATTAAATTAATTAAAGTTTTGTTGGTAATTGAAAATTATATAATAGTCCGGATGCATTTATTAAAATGTTGGTTTATAATTTACCCTTCATAAATAAATTTTTTAGAAAATTTATTTACATGAAACAAAACGTATTTTTCTTCAAATTATTATTATAATATATAACCAAAAATAAATATTCTTTTAAGTAGGCGTTGACAATCCGTATTGGATATAAAATATGCCGCTCTACAAAATGTTAAAAAGACAAAGTCAATTCTGATTTACCAATATGACACATTAAAGTAGTAACGTGACAAATGCGGCATATCTACATTATTTTTATACATATTTTTGTATATGCTTGAAGTTCTGCTTATTTTTTTTTCTTTAATAAAACAGAAATACCACTAAACAGTTTACTAATTTTTGTAAATGTCCATTCTTAGAACTACTTTTTGGGCAATAAAAATAATACAAAAGTGTATGTGGGTCTTCTGATCAGAGTCAATACGATAACTCTCTAAACTATAAATAGTATAGAAAATAGTATAAAAAACAAAACGTACTTTATAATAATAGCCAAATTAAAGCAGAAAAATGAGAACAGTGCAATAACACTGATTTCCGGGAGTCTATAAACATGATTAGCTACATATTAATCAGTAATTAAAAATTATTTTAACACTTCCTAATTCTTAATTCTCATGATTTCAACAAAAAATATTTAAAAACATAGAACTGCTAAAAACATCACCTTCTAGTTGAGTTCTGTCAAACAGCTTTTTAGATAGAGTTTATTGGTAAGTGGAACATAATAATAATTATTAGCAACTAACACTACACTATCACAGGTAATTTTAACTTGTTCCTTTTTCTGACTGTTGTTGGTTGTACTAAATTCACTAACTAATCTCCTGTCAGCAACTAGATTTACTGAGACAAAAATTGGCTTATTTTAGATGCTTCAAGAAACTTTTATTTGCGACACATTTAAAAACAGAAAAGAATAAAAATTATGAGAATAAGTGTGTCAAAATTTTAGAGAACATACTTTACAATTTTTTACAATGTAAAACAAATTTTCCTTCCCTGACCTAAAACTAATTTATTTTTATTTCATTTATATCTTTGTCAAAAGCAAAAGTCCAGAAGACAAGAACAAACGATTCTCCTTACTTAGTTATAAACACCTGGACTGAAAAAATAGATCTAATAAACAAATTAAAATTTTTATTCTTATTCCTTTAATTATTTTATTCAATGCAGCAGTAATTAATAATTAACACTACTCAATCACAGGTAACTCTAACGTATACCTTCATCTGCCACTTCTCTTATCCTGTTACTTTTTTCTGACTCCTGAGCTACACCCACTAAATAACCTTTTTTCTACAAATGAATTTGTTGATATATATGTATATTGGCTCATTTTTAATACTTTAAGAAACTTCCATTTTTAGGGTCACTTTTATTTTAGAACACTAATAATTTTATCAAAAAATATTAATAGTATAAGGTTATTTAATACGACGGTGGCTTCATTAATTTATTTACATCAGTTGTGGCTGTTAATGTTAATTTTACAGATTTTAATTGTCTAGAGATAAAAACGTTGCCTTGCAGATTTAAGTATACAAAATTTAATTCCATACAACTTTTACTTCAAAATTTTTGTACACTTTTGACCATTTGCGCAGCGTTTAAATAAAGCCAGAGGTGAGAAAATTTTAAACTTTCATTATTTTTTTAAAAATATGTATCAATGTTTACTTTTATGTTTACATGTGCACTTTTTTTGTTAATTTTTTTTTTATTAAAAATATTTAGATTTTAATATCGCAATATTTATTTGCAATTTTTAATTCATAGTGCACTCTTTTTTCCCATTATTCTGCTTTGTATATCTAAAAATTTTGTGTCATTGAAATGTCAGAGCTGTCAAAATTTAATTTCAATTTTTACAAATTTGGTTCGTCATTACAAATTAAATTGTTTGCACTGCAACTGCAGCTGACTACATTTGTGGCTCTAAACGCCGAGTAAGCTTATTTTATAACATAATTTTGCATTTGTCATTTGTGACAGATGAAGTGACAGTAATAGACAAAGCTTATTTTTGACTTAACCTTCTTTAATTTTACGACTTTTGGATCTCCTGTTATAATTAATTAAAATATTACAAGTGATGAAAGTGTTAGTCACTGTTCGTTTTACATTATTACGAGTACTAGTTGGTTTTAAAAAACTGAAAATTTGAGGTAAATTATTAAGTTGTCAAACGTCAAATTATTATTGTTAATTGGAAATGGAAATATTTCTAGTCACCCGATATTTATGACGAGTAACACCAATAAAACTGTAATTAACAACCATGTTCTATGGGTAAAATTGTCATTACTTGTGATTCATACTGCACCAACTGGTATTTAAGTATTGTCGTAATTTTATCAAAAAATCTTCAAAAATAAAATGTTTGTGCTATTTCCAAATTTATATTTAAATTTTTCTCTTGTATTTTATTTCAAGTTTATAAAAATGAGCAAAACAAAACGCATTTTTGTTATTCAACCTTCGCATTGTTGAAATCTCGTAGGCGCGAACAGATTTTCCATCCGGTGGTCTTCTTCATAATACCATGTCTACACCTTCACTCTCGACCCTTATCTAAGCGTCGTCCATGTCTCCACTCAAATCGATTTAAAATTAAACTTGTGTTGAGATAACACCTCACGACGATTATGTATACTTTACCTATCTTAATGTTTCTTTATCGAACTGTTTATTTCAATTAAGTATTTTGCGATGTATTTACGCCCACATTCAAACCACACGATTCGTTGTTTGTTTTGTCATAAAGTAAATGTTACACTCAATTGGCATTTAGTATTTTTATAACTCATGTGGATGTTTAATGACTTGAAAAACCAAATTCGTTACAGTTTTTAGTGGTATTTTATTCAAAGAATTTATATTTTGTAACTAACTGACAGACGTTGTCTTGTCCAAATTTCAATAAATTTGTTTGTGATCATTTCGCGAATTTGTGAAAAAATAGTACAAAGGCATAAATAAAGTGAAAATGAGAAAAAAAGCTATTTTTGCGTGATTAAAGTCTGACCATAAATATTCAATTTGAGGAGGAGTATCTTTAGAAAGTACGCCAATGCGAAATGAAATCTATCGGCAGTACACCAGTGAAATGCTGGAAATGGGTGAAGTGCCTAGAATGTAGAATGTGATCGATTTTGAACCATCATGCGGTTTTGTTTCAAAAATTTAAGTCTTAATTGAATTAAGTCATAATTTCATATCAAAACTAATTAATTAAATAAAAAATAAATTAATTTTTCGTCACTGTGTAACCGATTAGCTTGATTCAGATTTTGACAATCAGTTCTTACAAAATTTTTATAAAAAAGGCAATTTTGGTCATTCCCAAATTTTTCAATTTTTCTTTCCATAAAAACCTTAGCTGTGCTATTATAAATATAAATAAAAAAATTAGTCAAATCAGCCCAGCCATTCTCAATCTCAAGTGATGCGCTCAGCAAAGTAGCAAAGAACACCATTTCATTTTTATTTATATAGATTTTATGTATCATTTTCGACATGTTCAAGCCGTTAACCTTTCCCCTGCTTTTATTCAAAAGAAAAAAATCTGTAGGAATGAAAAATACATTTCGGGGTGAAATGTTTCATGCGGCGGAAACGTGAGGCGCATTGAATTCAGTAAAGTGGCTAAGTTTGTTGGGTTTGGGCGACCTTATGGCAGGGATCTTCCTCAAGGGACTTTACCTAAACACCATTCTCTCTCTTCGACATTTCGCTCCTTTAACAGCAATTTCGTCAAATTACTAAAGTCGGGATTGGCAGTGAAGGCGTCGAATGCATCCCAACGCTTTTTCCTGATTGGTTGCAGCTTCCGGTGCCGGATGAATCCCCACCCGGACACAGCGTCGGCGTCGCGACGCCTGAAACAATGGCCGAGATCAATTTCAGGACACATGTGATGACAAAGACTAAAATCGATAACTAGCGAGATTTATACAACTCTACAAATAGCTAGATTGTAAGAGACTAACTCATTGAGCACACTTACGTTAACTCTAGGGAAATTAGACGTTTGAATAGTAAAATTAATTAATGTAGAAATTGTTACATTATAAACGTGGTCAAATCGGTGAAATTTTTTAAATAAAATAGTATCAAAATAGTGTCATAAGAAGAGTTCAATTTTTAAATTTTATACCAAAAAAATAACAAAAAAATTACTGAAACATACTTCAAAAAAAAAAATGTTCAAAATTTGTTCAGTGCTGGTTTTATTTTAAAATGGTACGCAAACAGTCAAAGCTACAAAAATGGTTATAAAAAAAAATTCTAAAAAATTAAATTTTATGGAAAAAAGGTAAATGTAAAATTATTTTTTTATAATTCCAATAGTTTAGACCCTAGAGACGTTTAAAAAAAATCAAACATTTGTACCGATCGGACCTATCCAATAATCCAATCCTGCAACTACCTATTTATTATTCTTGCGATTTGCTATAAATAAATTCTCTTTTTTGCATTTCAGGGCAGACTGGAGAAGATTCAATAAACTCGTCAAAGAGTTCAAACGGTGCAATAAATAAAAAACAAAGAAAAGCACGGACGGCATTTACCGACTTACAACTCCAAACGTTAGAGAAAAGCTTTGAACGTCAAAAATACTTGAGTGTTCAAGATCGAATGGAGTTAGCAGCAAAATTGAGTCTTACTGATACGCAAGTCAAGACGTGGTATCAAAATAGAAGGTAAGTCGATGAAAAATAATAATCTATTATTTAAATTAGACATGAATGAAAAGCTGACTGCTAAAGTAAATAATGTAATCATTCGAGAAGATGTCGTAGATTAATGAAAGGTATGTCGGTTCTTTATGTAGTCATGCAAGAAGTTGCTCGGATATTGTGTTTGACGGGATTTATACATTTATTAAAAATAATTAAAACGATTTAAATTGCTAATTTATTAATTAATTTACTTATTTAAATAGAACTTGTACAGACGCACTCAATTAATTAATATTAAAAAATATATATATTTCCCTTTTAATATCGTCAATCGGAGTTATCTAAATAAATAAAGGAAGTAGATTTTATTTTTTCTATTTACTATATTAAAGAATGTGTCATAAAATAAATTTTATAGCACAAGTCCAGGTTCAGAAAACGAACATTCCTAGCATATAAAGATTTATTTTTAGCAGGTCGGTTCACAAGACAGTAAACAAGGGTTAATAGATTTAGAGGACATAAACAAATATAATTTTTAGAAATTCTCGTAATTTTTGTTTCATTAGAAATTACAAGGTGATTTTTTATTTGCTCTCGCCCGGGATTTCAAAAATAGGCAACACGTTATACAAACAATATGCAACTTTGGGAAAACTACAAATGATCCAAATGAACTGACTCTGGAAGCACTGTCAAAGGTATTGTCAACAATGTTGACATTAATTCACAACACTCTATGCCTTAATTTTGAAAATTAAATTTTAAAATCTAACAAAGTATAATGTGTTCTATTTTTTCGGACGGGAGCAAATAAAAAATCACCCTGTATTTTAGGCTTGTTTTATATTAAAAATAAATTAATCTTATATAATAAATTTTGAAATAAAAAATTTCGGTGAAATGTTTTAAGCTCTTAATAAAAAATTCAAATGAGTTTGCTATGTGAATAAACATACAGAGTTGTGAATAATTGCTTCGAATTTTTCATAGTACGATGTGGTCCGATAAAAAATTACTTAAAGCAAGTTTTCCTAATTATTTAATGTCGCCAAGGTTTAATGAAAGAAAAAAGCAAACCGAATACAAAATAGCGTGTTTTAAGGCCATATCGGCTTTGTGGCGCAGCGTGGCGCAATTGAAAGCAGCCGTCGGAAGTGTTTAAGAACAGCCTTATCTCTGATAAATAATGTATGTTAAACTACCCTTAAGTGCTGGCAAATTGTTCCTAGAACCTCGGACCTGTTCGTCGACACCATGCGAGCTTTAATTTATTCACGAAACGAACAAACACGAAACGCAAAAATATATTTTCTTTTAGTTTACGGGAATTGTGCAATTACCACTCACTTCCTGTTAAAAGAACTTTTGGGAAAATGTAACATCAACACAGATTCGTATCTTTTTATTTAAAACTTAATTTCAGTATTTATCGTTCTATTTTTCAGACCTATTCTTTATTATACAAAAGCACCTCAATTAAAGTACTTAACTATAGATCGTATCAAATTCATCTTCATACAAAATTATTCACATACTTAGCTATTATATAAATTATTATACTCTTACGAGTACGTTTAAAGCTAAATTATAACGGAAAATAAAATTTCACACTATTCAATGTTTTAAATAGAAAATGCACAAGTTTATTACCTTGAAATGAGTACATAGGTACATTTGTGTTCTTATCTTTACACTATTTTATAATTAAAAACAATAAATCATTTGCATTGAAAATTATAACGAGAATAAATTATCATTTATAAAAACAAAAAAAATTTAATCATGTTTAATATAAATTGTTAGATAAATTCTTCAATTTTTTTTTAATTAGCAACACAACGGACAAAACTGACAATCGTAATTAGCTATATGGTATTAGCGTATAAAAAAAAAAATCAGCAACCAACAGATAGTGCTGATATGACAGATCCCTGTAATTATTCCCCCCATTAGAATGTTTTGTATTTTGTATACGAGATGTCAGTTATTTGATTAATTAATATCAAAATAACTTTAAAATTTTTTTGGCAATAATATTATCGAAAAAACTGACTACAATTGAGATAAAATATGTAGTTGTCTAGATTTTTATAGTATTACATTTAAACAGAAAGAAGGTTGTGCTATGTTTGTTTTTAATTTTGACAAATATACAGAGTGTTATTGAAATAACTACAAATTTTAACCGCTAATAGTTCTCGTTGAAATTATGCTAAATAGGCAAAATTGCCTTATACAAATGTTTATAGACTCTGAGATACATGATCTATCACTTTTGTTTGAAAAGAGCTTGTTATTTTTAAATTTGGCGGTTTTAATCTTGTGAACTAATAAACAATAATTAACAAGCACGACACGAATCACAATTATTGTCCCATCCAAATATAATCAGCTGTTATTCATGTGGCTGAAATAATCAGTTTGGGTAGAAAATCATAAAAAAAATTATAAAAATGAAATTACTGAGAAGGTTGCATTATTAAAATCGATGAAAGTCATTAGTTTGGCAAAACCTTATACAAAAATTTAATAAAAATAAAACTACTGAAGAAGACTACTTTCAAATCTTCTCGTTTTGTGTGTTCATAGAATAAGTGTCAGAAAACTACATCTTGTTATTCATTTGATATTTCATATTATGTCCAAAATTTGTAAGATTAATATACAATTTTGAGATGTCAATTTATAAGAACGTTTATGCAACACACAATATACAGTCAAACTCGTTTAGTACGTCATCGGATAGAGAGTTAACCCGGTTAGTACGCAACATTTAAGAGGTCCCTTTTAGACATTACACCTTTAATTTCACCTCGGATTTTGCGTCAGTCCGCTTGGAACGTCAAAATTCCGATAATCCGGTGATTGACGTTATATCCGAGTTTGACTGTATTTAAGATACAACAAGAAAGAACAGCATAAAACTTGTACTCTAATTTTATTACCTTTCCCAGTTTTTAATTTATAATCATTAATTAAATACAGGACACAAATAATACCGGTAGCAGCTTTGTTTCCATAGAAAATTAAAAAAATTTGGAGTTGTAATTGGTTGGGTAGTACGAGTACAAAAATACCTAAACTAAATAAAGTACGATTACGATAAAGGAATAAAGCTTTCATTTTTAATGATTAGTTACATAAAAGGAGCACTTTACAGAACTACAAAAAAAAATGTTAAATCAACAGTCAAAACTTAAGAGTGTTCATTACGCTGATTTTCATGAGATGACATTGATTTTTCTGACAAGTGCATTATGTAGCCCCCTTTGTAGTTTTAGTTAATATTGCTCCATGATACTAAGACTAACAAGGTATGATCACTTGTCGTACGAATTTTAGACTAGTTTGCGCATGACGTCATCGCGTGACAAAAATGTACTGCGGTATTAGAAAAAACATGCATTTAATAGTATTATTAGGGAATTACACGGAAAATTACTAAAACTTTTGTTGATTCTAATGTCTCAGATGAATATTATTTAACAATACTTAATAAAAAAACATTTTAGAACTTTATTAGGTTTATATTTACAGTTCAAAATAGGGCGGGTTATTTAAAAATATTTTTATTAATGGTTAATTTGTAGGGTGGAATTGTGGTAGAGTGGTACAAACCACAAAAAATAGATTTGTTTAAGCATAGGCTTTTCCTGCAAGCGGAAATCTGGGATGAAATAATCTTTTGGAGTAAAAGGTTGCAGTCTGAAATCCCTAAAATTAATTTCGAAAGTAAAATAAGTTTTAAAATTAAATTAACACGTATATTAATTAAATATAAATTGATATAATAAGATAATAAAATATGTGATTAAATATAAAAATCTTAAAAGCTAATAAACAAATTAAAATTCACTTGCATGTGAATTTTAAATAAACATAAGTTTACTAAAGCGTCATATAACACTTTTTAAATTTAAAGCGGTTACAAAGAAAAAACTGTAAGTTTAGAAGTTGCGAAAAAAACGATTAATCAATTCTGCATTTAATCTGACAAATATTGAATAATGAAATCAAAAAAAAATAATTATACTTAAATATTTCTACCTTAAATTGATTACTAAACTATTTTAACAATTAAAAAAATATATACTTAAGTGAAAGGGAAAATAATGCATTTTAAGTGTATGGCGATCACATAACTTCAATACACAAATTTAAAAAGCAAAAACTCACTATAATATCTTTTAACTTTTTCCCAGCAACAAGTAACTTAACTTGTTCTTTAAATTAATGATTAATAAATTAGAACATACTCAGGTCAAAATATTAATAAATTAAAACATAAATTAGTTTGAAACTGCTGGTAATGGATAACCTCTTCTTCTAGTAAACGGTAAGACCTGGGCCCACCAGCATACAAATAAGATATTGCGGAAGTAATATTTTGCATAGACTACTGAATTTGTTTCTGAGTTTTTAGCTTACGAAGCTGTCCTACAGTAAATATCTTATCAATTTGTTTTGTCTCTTCTTTTTCTTTTTCCAAAAGTTTTTTAAACGTAAGTTTTCCGCTTGGCGATTTTTCATTTTCTTACACATTTCCGATTTTTCTTGTAAGCTAACAAAGTATAAGTATTCAATAAAAAAATATTCCAAATAAAATTAATGAAATGAATACTTACATGGAATGTATGTTTATAACAAATTCTATCTTTTTTATTCTTTCCTCACGATCTTTCTGGACAGATGTTTGCACTTTTGGTGATTTTTGTAAATTAAGTGAAGGCACGCGTCTCGTGTTAACTTTCATTTATTTTTGGACACATGCAATAGTTTTTCTTTAACACAAAAATCATCATGAGAAAAATGTTTTAAACATATTCCAGCATTTATTATATTAAAACCATGCTTTTGAGAGCATTTATTGCTCTCATAAATTACAAAGTTTGGTATTGGTCAAACAACTAAAGTATCGACAATCGGACGAACAGTTCTTGCTTTTCTTATTATTATTGCTGGTACAACCCATCACTGCACAATAAACCATCGTTCACAAAATCAAACAAACAATATTCAATTACAAAAACCTGTAAATCACTCAAAACAGAGAGAATTTAGACGCTAATAGCCACACTAATAACGCAACGTTTGTCACCAGATTTCAGATTTGTCACACAATGACGTCAGAGTCGAAAGAGAGAGAGGGAGAAAACCTGCGCGTGATCATATCTTGTTTGTCTTAGTTTCATGGTATTGCTCGGACTGATGACATCCACCACACATTCGACGTATGTACTTCAGCCCTCTAAGCAAATTCATTTCATTGCATTTTCTAAACTGTTGTCTAGTACTCTAGTGTGATGTTTATTCTTGAATTGTCAACAATTTAAATTATGTCATATCAAACTTTTCCATATTTATACAAATTCAAAAATCATCCATAAAGATAAACGCTTATAACAAATTACCTAAATGAATTATTGTCATCGACTTCAAATTTTTCACTCGTTTTATGTTGTGTTTTGGAACGCCAATAATATTTTTGACAGTTTTGCTTTCAACAATTTGTTTATTAAAACACTTGCAGCTGTAAATAATAAACACTCGTCTTCCAACAATTAGATTTTTACGGATTCATAACCATATTATTATTACAACAATGTTATATAAGTTTGTTTTTATTTTTAAAATCAGCTATCAATCTTGTCGGCGATGATTTCGCTGATTCCATCGATTCCAGTTACATTCGGTTTAGTATTAGTTTTAAAGATTCAAAATTTGTACCACAAATATATCATATTATCAAGAGAAAATGTACGTGTATCCTAAAAGACTGAGAGACTTTGTTTTTTCCCTATAATTTACATTAGCAAAAAGCATTTCAGAACCTTTTAAAGAATAAATTTTCCTGGCAACATTGTACTACGCATTATATAAAAAAACTAATTTATTTTTTTAGGAAATTTTTATCATCGGAGAACTAGATGAGTAGACAATTTTTAGGAAAAGCCTTAGGCAAATTATTTGGATCCTAAATATGAAATAGTAAAATATTGCAATAGAGCAGTTGTAACTTCGTAATTACCTTTTATTAAAATAATAATTTTCCTACCTTTTCGATCTTGTAAATGACTGAAATTTTTGCATTACATTTCAATTGCAATCTCAATTAAAACTTCTTTTAAGAAGCAGATAAATAAATATTCACTCATTTAGAATAATTTTTTCAGAATTTGCAATTGCCACAATCCGTAGGTCATAAACCATCCCGCGTTTAATTAATTAAGTTATTTACCTAACTGTGACTAATTCTACATTACGCAAAATGAATAATGGAGAGTAATATGTCATTGTATAAAGTATAATACTACCATTACAACGACCGCATTGTCTTCAAAGCAAAACTGCCACAAATTGTAAACGTTAATGGCGAAATCTCGACCGGATATGAGATTTTAGTTTTATAATAATTATCCAAAAGCACTTCCGTTTTTGTTTTTAATTCTAACGTTTTAATATAAAAGTTACTAACTGGAACTATATTATTTAACCAAGGGCGAACTGTTTTAACGAGCAAATTATGAAATTGATGTATTTTATTAATTTGTTGGTAGACACTAATTAGGCAGATTTATAAATTACGGTTAATGGACATAGTACACGCACCACTGAACGGTTATTTATATAAATATTTATTAGCGCGGTCCTAAAATGCATCAATTGACGTTTGACACATTAAAAAGACTTCAAAATTTATTTTTTTTTCAACTAAAATTAAACGAACAAGTTGAAATTACCTTTATCCTTTTACCTGTTTTTAACGTAACCCAACAACAAATCTGATTTTACATTGTATTTACCTCTTAAGACCCGATCCAAACCTACGGGCGAAGTCTATGATAGTATTACACAAGCCCGGGTCCAACACATGACCTTTAAATATGACCATAACGTCACAAATACTCAGAGTGGTAATATTTTTCGTTGATTTTTTTTTATTAATATTTCCATATAGATTTATGTCCATATAAATAAAAAATAGTTACATATTGAAGATGTAATTTCAAATATTTGTTAATAAATAATAATAACAAAAAAGTTACTACTAATATTTTTTCTGCAAACCTTTAGGTCTTAGAGACGCTTAAAAATGAGAAAGAGTTAAACAGCCCATCTCATATTTTGATATAAAATGTTTACTTTATTAACTTATTCTATTTCCAATAGGTACACAAAAATACACAAGAATATAAGAAGAAAATAAATAAAAAATAAAGTAAACAGCTACTTATTTAGATTAACTATAATACTTTTAAAATAGTTTTGTCTATTAAAAACATAACTTAATAATCAACTAAACACTTAATAATAGGTTTTAGGAGATGATGAGTAGGATCGTTCATCACTTTCTTAGATTTTTAATTGTTACTAGCGACCAAACTATTAGAGACAAAAATATCGTTTCTAAAACTTTATTATTCAAAATTTAATTGTCCACAACTCACAACTTTTTGTTAACATTTTTTTTGTAGCATTATAGTACCTAGTCTCCGTTCTAAAAAAAATATAATACACTTAACGCCTGAAAAACATAAATTTTAATTGTGATTAAAACTACGTATGTTCTTTTACGAAATATAAACCTTGTATTATTTAAAAATGGTTTAAAAACATAAAATTATTTATTAGAATTGGCTAAGAGATATTCATCAAAAGATTAGCTAATTAAAGCGGTAGATTTGCATGAGGGTGTAATATTTCACAAGCAAGTCCACCCCTCGAGAACTACACCTTCAATTTCAACAATAATTACCCCAACAACGGCCATAATGTTTTGCAAATAATAGATTTAGGAGGCGGAATAAATATCGAGAAAATGGTGTGCGGTTTTATGTTGTATGAAGTTTACTAAATTCGAAAATGTTGTATTATTGTATTTCTTGATCTTTTCAGTAAGTTTTACTTATTTAGAAATAAAGTAGTATATAGGTATATTTTTTATAAAAATTAAAAACACATTGGTATTATAGTTACTTTTTAAAAATACTAATTTTGAAGTCCTGAAGACGCACCCGTTAGGTAGTTGAACCATACGAGAAGATAATAGCGAGTGTTACAACCCCAAGAGTAATCACAATGAGAGGTTTGTAACACGTTTTTTTTCTACAGGGAAACTGTACTACAAACTTTCTAGTGAATTTATGGCTTAAATTGTAAATTTTTCAACAACAGTTCAGAACGTTTCAGAATTAGACTACACTCAGTACAGTTCTAAATCAAGTCTGAACTGTTGTTGGAACAAACCTATTATCAGTGCCGTTTTGTACAGAGGTTAATTGCACTGCAATAAAGGATTTAAGCTTTTTATGGCTTGTTCAGCTAGAACAGATGTTTTAAGAAGATCCAAAGTGCAAAAAATGGATGGCCTGAGACAAGTAGAGAGAAAAGCTAAATTTAGCAAGTTTCCAAACTATTCGTCCCTTGTACGTTGAATTTTCATAAGCATTTGTTTTATTAATCCAGATAAGCAATAAATAAGTGTTAAATACTTTATTGCAGTAAAATAAATCTGTGTCCAAGACGGCTTCTTGTTAAATTTATAGTTTAAGTCAAAATTTACTAGAAAGTTTGTTTTCCTATACTTACTATTTTTTTTTTTATTTTGCATTATGTTCCCGTAAATTATATTCATCTGATTTATGTCTAGTAAGATTTGTGTTAAACGATTTATTGCCAACACTGCAATTCAAAACTAAAAAATAAATGCCAAAACGAAAAAAATTAAAGTTTTGTTCATTCTGTTGCCAGTGTTTTACAAAATATTATTCCAAAAATTAACTTTTATTTGCCAATATTATTAATTAGGCAATAGAGAAATTGCTAATCCACTCACCTATATTTACCAGAATTTTAATTATTTAGCTGCCGACCCAGTTAAAAGAATTACCCCTACAAAAACATACTCCCATTTAAAACAAAACTTGGGCTAACACTACTGACCGCTTCTTTTCTTTATAAATTCCTTAATTTATGCACCTGCAGCACGCGCAGATATTAATAATTGTCTGTGACTCTCTGTGCCTAAATAAACATTTTCACTCGGATTTCACGGTAACATTTTACAATATGAATAAAATGAGAGCCGGAGGCGACAGTTGTTGGTCTTTCACTTACCTTAAAATATTTTTAAAAATATAATTGTCGCGTTTGGCTCTCACATCTCATTAAGAAAATTGCACAATATATTTAAAAAAAAATTGGAGCCGAAAACGGTCCAATTTAACTATTTTTGGTTATTTCTTCTTTGACACTGTCACATTAGGTTTCTACTCTTTAACCAAATTTGGGAGTCGGTGGCGACAGTTAGGATTGCATTTTAATTTGGGCCCACTTTACACCAATTTTGGGCTGACGTTGCTAACTACTTTTTTTCTCCCCAAAATTTCGATGTGAAAAGTAAGTATTTCTAAAAACATACTGGTAATCTATAAGAGTAAATCTAAAAACCTTTATTTGTATCTTTTTTACACTAAAATTCTAGAAGATTGGCGTGACCACTGCACAAAAGTAAGCTTAGGTACAGAAAATTTTGAAGAACTGCATTTGAATTATTCCATATACCTACTCAACTTTTCGGCATTTTCAGGATAGACTGCTCAATTTTCAAATAAATAACATATTTCTAAAATAACTGAAATAGGTCTGAGATCGGCTCCGTGCGTCCTGCCCCCATCCACCATGTTTACCGCTTGTGGAAATTAAGTGTAATTGCTTGAAGTTGCGTGGCATACGATTACTGATGGTCGATTAGCGCCTGAAAATCCAACCTTATCTCCATCGTAAATAAGGCCGAATTTAACTCGAATAATAAATCATGCATTTATGCAGAAGCACGGCTCACGAAATATTCCGCGATCGTATCTATTGTTTCGTTTACTGAAATTTGTACTGTAGTCGAGTCGCATTAAGGGCGTCAAGTTATTAATGTGCCTTGACCGAAATCACCGTCTTATCAAAAAACCTATAATTATTAGTCTCATAAACGAAATTTTCTGATAAGAGAATTTTCTACGGCTATTATACTTTTAAATCAAAGGACTAGAGAGGGTAATTATTTTAGGAAAGGACCTAGAGGGTTTTAATTATGGATGTAGTGGCAAGGGAAAGGTGCTATATTAGGGTGTTTGTCATTGCTGTTAACACCAATTTGAAAGAGAAGGGTAATTAATTATTCAATTCAAATTTTTACTGTCATACAACTCAAAAAATGATTTCTATTTAAAAATTTAAACACGTTTAAGTAATTAAAATTCCTTGTGGAATAAATCGTTGTAACCGAGTGCGGTAAAAACTTGTTGAAGTATTGTATTCGTTTTTATGGTATATTTCTCATAATAAATCTTAAACGAGTTGACAAATGACTATTGGTGGTGATACCTGTAACGTTTACGAATGTAGTGGAGTGTAATAAATACGAGTCGACCCCATCTACTACCAACAATACGCTAATATGGCATAATGGGAGTCATTTCATATGATATTACCACATGCACATGTATTATAATCACATTAGAGCAGTGGTCGGGTTTTTTCTGATTCTTTTATTATTATTCAGTTGATCTTAATGTCGCTACGGAATGCCAAAAACTTAAGTTCAATGGTTCTGGATCGTTTACTATCGCAATTTAGATTATAACGGATGGAAATTTTTCTAAGCATTAAATAAAAGAAAGACGGATGAGAGGTTTAATGGATGTAAAAACAAGGAATTTGAAAATGGGAGAATAATTGGGAAAAGACATTAGATTGTGGCATGTGCTACAGTTTTGTAAAAAGAATAAGAAAAAAAAAGTTTTATTTGTCTTTGCTTTAGTTAATTGACACAATATATTTATTATAAAATAGATAGTCAAATCAATAATAAAGTATAACTTACATTTTGTTATGGCGATTTCTAATTAATTTACTGCAAAAAATACCAGCTAAAACTTTCCTAAACCGTTGGAAAAACAAAACACAAAATAACTAAATTAGTTCTAAACTCAGTTCAAAGTCTATTTAACTCAGTTCTTCAATTTTAAACCCTACCTGAGGATGACAACTTTGTTGTCGAAACCCGCGTTGTTTTGAGTGTAGTGTTTGGTGTTAGTGGGTGTTTCACGTTTTATTCTACACTCAAAAAGGTTCAAAATATTCTGCTCCTTTAGTTGTCAAATAATTTTAAAAGACATAAACCAAAAAGACATTAACCCATCTAAATCGGTGATTCTTTTATTTGGAAACAAAACTGATAGAAATTTAGTGTTACATGAAATAAATGTTACAGTTAATGGTTTGAAAATCCCGATCAAAAATGAGGCAAAAAATTTGGGCTTAGTTTTGGATACTTACCTGCGCTTTAATACTCATGTTAATAACTGCCTTCAGAAAGTATATGGTGCACTTAAACGGTTGTATAGTTGTAGAGAATTTCTAAATTTTCAATCAAGAAAACTACTTGCAGACATCCTTGTATTGTCCCAATTTAACTATGCTGATGCCATATATGGTTGCTGCCTAGACCATAATAATAAAAGACAAATACAAGTTGCACAAAATTCTTGTTTAAGATTTATTTTTGGAATTTCCCGTAATGAACATATCCCATAAATTAAAAGAGATCGGTTGGTTGCCTATGGAAAAAAGGAGAACATTACATGCAGCTTGTCTCTTTTTTAAAATAATTAAGTCCAAAGCTCCACAGTATTTAGCTAAAAAAATTACTTTAGGCACCGATGTACATAATATCAATATTAGGCGTAAGGACTTACTTTTTGTCCCCTCCCACAAAACTGAATTATTTAAACGGTCTTTTTCTTATCGTATTGTGAACATGTTTAACAATATCCCGTTTTGTGTTACAAACGTCACAATCAAGACATTCAAAACAAAATATTCATTTTTTTGAGTAATAGTTAGATTGAGTTAACAAAATATTTAGATAACGTTTTAATACCATTACTTAATTTATTTGAGTTTATTACTTTTAATTATAGAGCGATAGCATATATTTGTTCTTTTTACACTACTTTTATTTTATTTCTATTTTTTAAAGGAACTTATGGAAGATCAGAATGTTGCGTCAGCATCATAACTGCATAAGTTCCTTTGGATTTTCTTTGATTTTGCTCTTCTTTGTATGTATACTATAGTAAAGTTTAATTTATGTATTTATGTATCAAAGAAAATAAACATTATTATTATTATAATTTTGTGGACAAATTAGCGAAATCGCTTGCAACCTAAACTGGCTATACATTACCAAACTTAGAATAACTATTTATTAAAACATGTGTGTAACTTAGTCTTCAGGAAAGTTTTTGCAAACTTTAAAGAATGAGTGATCTAGAAAATCAATCTTAATAATTCTTTAGGTACATTATGACTATAGAAAATTAGAAGTGAGAAAACTTTATAAAAAGATTGATGTATAAAATGAATAGAGACAAGTGTTGTTTAAAGAATAAATGGTCTAAAAAATATATAAAATCAATACTTTTTTAGTTTCGGCTATTAGGCTTCTTTAGCCAACTCAAAGAAGAAAAAGGAGCTGGTACTAAAAAAACTAGAGAAAAAAAAGTAAAAATCGAGTGACATTTGTTTTAGTGTAGATAGTTTGAGTCTATCGTTTAATAAAAAAGAAATCTTAAATTTAGGAGATAAACTGTTTAGAAAAACAGACAATGAGGTTTGAAACTATTTTAAAAATAGGTGCGTTTTAAGAATACATTTTGATGATGCATCTTAAAACAGATATTTAGGAATAAACAATCTCCATTTAAGAATAAGTAATTGTCAGTCTATCTACCACTTTTTGGAAAAACATTCTTGAACATAAAAGTTCTTAGTTTTAATCAATGATTTAGAAAATAAGTGATCTAAAAAAATTTATTTTAGGTATCTTTTAAATAAGTTGAACAAATAATGATGAGTCATCTAATGAAAAATGTTTGGGAATAGAATTAAAATATAAAAAATTTAGAAAACAAGTTTTAAGAAATTTGAATGTTTTCAAAATAAAAGTATTGAGTAAAAGGTTTAAAGACTTTTTATAATTTATTGTAATTTGGAAAGAAATACAAACAAGTAGGTATATTTTAGAAAGTAAAAATTATAATTAGAATAAGTAAACTGTATTACACAAGACATTAGTTGTAACTTAGATTAATCAAATGTATTTTAAGAAGTAATACAATCTAGAATTGTAACTCAAAAATGACATTTCTAATTTAGAATATAAGACAAGTAGGTATTTTGGAAAAAAAATGTTTGAGTTAAAATTGTAAAATTACAATACTTAATTGATTTCAAAATTACTAATGACAATAACTAATTTGTCTTAAACAAGTTTCTTGCTTTTATAAAAATTAAATATTTCAGATTACAATTGATACATTCTGAAATGCAATAATTGACAAAACTGAAGTCAATAATCTCGGAATTATATCTGAAAATGTTGTAGAAAATGGGTTTTTAGAAAAGCTTTTAAGAATATATCTTACAAACCGGCTAAACAAAAGAAAGTTAAAGCAAAAATAAAACAAAACAAAAATATCAGGAAGGAAAGGAATATCAGAAATGATATAAAGTAAAAGAAATTTAGTAGATAAGATTAAATTTGCTTACTTTACTATAAACATGAGATTAAGAAATAAATGTAAACAAACATATAAATCTGAAATTTTGATTTGTGACAATTTATGTTTTTTCTTTAAAAGTCAATTTTCTGGTAACTTCTGTTAAAACTAAAATTTGCTTTTAGTCGGTCGATTGCTTGATTTACCATTACAATAATGCTGTATAAACTGTGAAGAAGGGCGCGTTCGGAACGAATTATCTTAGAGGTACATTGACATGGAAGAATGGAATAATCCGTTCAAAAACGCCATCGAATCTAATGGATATTTACTGGCGTAGTGGTAGAAAATTGTTGTTTAAACACTGTCTACTTTTTCACTTGTAAAAACTCCGATAAATTTTAATAGCATATCAATGAAAAGTGTACCGTCATGAAAAAAATTCATATTTAAAATAAATAGATTTCTTGTATCCTGGCGTACGCTGTCCGCACTGACTGGCATTTTATCCATCCAACAAAAGCCGAATTCTCATGCCTGCTTAAAAGCTATTGGCCACATTAGTCATGCCGCTTCTTGTCCTAACACAAAGTAAATATTCGCCGAACTGTTTTACACCAAAGAAATCTTCACTTATTGTTTTTCGATCGAGCGGCTCGACTGTGTAAACATTTTCCATTAAAACACAAACATGATCAGCACGAGCGATCTATACAAAAAATTACAACACTTCCAGGAAATTAACAAGATGCGGAAAATTAACATTGGTTTAAGTAAAAACTACCGTGAAATTTTTGTACAGTTGTCTCCACACCAAACTAAATCCGTCTACAATATTCAAAGCTATAGCAACAACAAATAAAAAGAGTTGTATGATTTTTATAATTATAAAACTTGGCAACATATTTTTTGACGTTAAACATCTCTCATTTTGTTTAATTATTTTATTTAAAACTATTGTTTCATTACAACTTATTAATGTCTATATCTAGAAATCTAGAAGCTTGAAATCGTCTAGTTTTTTAATGTTGGTAACACATGAAACCTCAAATAGTTTTCCCAACTGTTAAAAAATTTAAAATTTGATATTAGGAGTATTACATATTTTACTTTAACTTTTTAATATGTCTATATCTAGAAATCTGGAAGCCTGGAAACGTTTAGTTTTTAATGTTGGTAACATATGAAACGTCATATAACTTTCCCAACCGTTAAAAAAATTCAGTTTTTTTTTTATATTTACTTTTAAAACTAGTCAATATTTTTTGTGTGTTCTCTTGGTGTAAAATTTGGGGCCTCTTGTGTGGATTGTTTGAAATCATTTAGTCACCTAATTGTTGGTTAAAAGTGCTGACGTAGCGTTCAGGCGCCGACAAACAATTACGTAGAGAAGAGTGAGACTCCAGAAAGCCGCCCGTGTCTGTTAATAATATTATATATTAGTCAAATGCCGCTAAGATTACTCATTATCGATGAAATCAACTGACTCAAGTCATTCATACATTTCCGATAGTTGATAGGTGACGATTACAGCTACCAACAAAATTACGTTTTAATTTGATGCCGATAGAAATGCGATAATTGGACGTAATTGACGCAAAATGAATAACAAGAATATAATTGAAGGCACTAAGAGGAAAGTTGCTAAAATTGTTTTGTTGTTGACATTTTGATCTTTTAAAGTGAGTGAGCAAAAAAGGAATTTGAGATAAAGAGGCTTTTAAGTGATTGTTCTAAATTGTAGAGTAAAGCACTCTAAATGTACCTACAGGGGAAGTCATTAACAAATTGATCAGAATTACCTACGTTCAGTCTGACGTTGTTTTAATATGAATAGTAGATTGCGTACACAATTTTGCTCAATTTTCCGGGTTTCTTATTTTACTTGAAGACTGAACGCAATTTACACTATCGACTATTTTATTTTCGAAATATAAGAACATTATAAAAAAAAATTTTTAGACATGACTTTGATTGGAGTGAAAATTTTAAACTTCTTGTGTTAAATTATTGTATTAATGGCTGATGATGACTTTACGCCGAAGCGTTTCATTGTAATTTAAAAAAAAATTAAGAAAGGATTTTAAAGTCGTTGTATTTTGTTTAGATGAAACTTAATAGATCAAAATTGCCAAAATAATTTCATTTGCATGAAACAACTTTTTTGAAAATTTTAGCACTAGAGAACACTGTATTGTCGCTTTTCTAAGAACCTATAAGTTCTCCTTTTCGGAAAGCTAAGATCTGTTTTGAATGGACCATAATCGTGTGTAAAGCCGCCCCTGCTCTTGGCCCATAAAATCATTAGAGTATACATTTTGATTTACGACCTACATATTTAGTATTGTAATTTATTTGAAGTGGGGGTTTTAGGAAAGGGTGCACAATGGGGTGCAACGGTTCCCGCAAAGTGCCAGTTAATAATGGTTGCGTGTATATCCAGCTCCTGAATTGTATATACAAGATGTTCACATTGCGGTTTTACTGTAATTAACTGCAGGAGAAACTACAATAGACCGTAGGAACCTACACGAATTATAACTTGAACGTTTCTAGTAGTGATTTCAATAATTGGATGACGTTACGCTTCAATACATTTTAGGATCTATTGATTGCAAGTTATTGGATAATAAGACTAGACCGATCATCAACTTTGATGAAAATTACCAGACACGATTCAGAGTTTGTGATTTTATACCAATTTTGACTTTCGGAATAATTAAGTTTGATTGATTGCTTAGTAAGAGTAGAGTAATTATTGGAAAAGTAACTTTGATTGTCTTATTGCCTAACAAAATAAGACTTCCGTTTAATCTTATTATAATACAATTTTTTTTGTTTGTTTAAATCATCTAATATACCCTATTTTGGTTCTAATTTAGAGCCGCTTGTTCTCCTCCCATCCTGGTTCAATTAAGGTTATCAATTATTGTTCTCCTCCCATAGGGCCTGTGGCAACCCTCCGCGGCAAACTTGATTAAATACAAGCACGTTACGCCTACCCTATTACGATATGACTGTCACTTTCCACACTAATCTCCTTATAATAAGTCTGTAGAATGCAGATGATGGCGTCAAAATCTATGTTCCAAAAAACCCCAATTAAATAAATGATTGTGTTCGGTTTTGCGGCAAATTTACTAAAAACAACTAATTTGCTAGTTCCGGAGGACTAGTTTGGGATGGTGAATTGGCACTTTTAAAGGTATAATATTGATTTAGGAAAATTAAAAAGCGCTTAAAAGATTTACAGGTGCCACACTGTATATGTTGCGGATAAACGTTCAATGATAAATAATTCATATAAATTTTTAGTACCGGTTCTAAATTCGCGCATACATCCATGTTAGTCTCTAGCAATTACATGTAAATTATCCGTAGAAATACAACTTGCAACACGCTTTTGTGATATTAAGAAATGTTACGTATTTCACCATCATTAAAAAACATTTAACATTTTTATTCGTGTTTATTACAAGAATACATGAATGAAATTATCATTATTTAGCTAGATTTTCTACATTTCTCAAATACCAAACTTTACTACACTATTAACAGATAAAATTACATGATTTTATACCCCAACATCAAAAACAGACCCATTTGTCTAAATAATTAATTTCGCATTCAAAACATATTAGCGGAATTTTATTTCGTTTAATTTTAGTCTAATTACTAGCTATTTGAGACATTTCGGAGAACTACTGCAAAGTATCTCGTGACAAATTAAAAACAAACTAATTTTTTATTTATTACAACCATTTTTTAAAAAAACAAAATTACAAATATATTTTTTATGAGCAGTTTTGTGTTAATTTTTTGCTTTCTGGTCGGCTGTAAAATGGGCACAGATCCTTCAATGATCCCAACTGCAAGGCCTAACACGTTAAAACAGTGAAATAATTTGAATCAAGTACAAAGGCCCGTACGAAAAATTATTATCACAGCCTATAAAAACCAACTTGAACTTGATATTGAAATACTTTCTGTTTCTGTTAAATAAATTTCACAAAAATATGTTCAAAGGCGTCCTCTGTTTACTCTGCTTATCAATACGTGCGATTAAGTTAGTTTTTCTGACATTTGTTTACTCAAAATTAACAACTATCCGAAAATTAACTTATTAATTATTACTTTTTTACACAAAAGTCACAAGCACTATCTCGTGATCTTTTGTTTTGCAACTAGAATGTTTGATGAGGGCGCCACAGCGTTTAATAATTTAAATTTGACTAATCATATTATGTTCCAAAAATAGCATTTACATTTTTGTATTTTTTTTTGTGTTAGGTATACGTTTTGTAGAGAATTATGGCATTTTGATCGGTAAAAAACGTAAATCAAAGCAGAAGAATTGAATTTTGTAATAGTTAACTTAGCCTAGCATTCTAATTTCCACAAGTAATTTGGGCGATATGAGTGATGGTTTTTGTGATCTAACACTTTATTTAGTTAAAAACTAAACTGTCTATATTTGTAATCTCTGTGGGCATCACTTTCTTTTCAGTTTTGCCATTGAAAGATTAGAGATGTCGTAAATCATGATAATACTATTAGGGACCTCAAGTCTTTGTTAATAAGATTTACAATTTAAGTCGCTATTTCTGTTTCTCATGGACATTAAATTAATTAATAAATAAGATTTTTAATTAATATTCAATTAATATATTTTTTGTTTTTGTTTTTAGAACGAAATGGAAACGCCAAACCGCCGTGGGCCTCGAGCTCCTCGCCGAAGCTGGCAACTACGCCGCCTTCCAACGCCTGTATGGTGCCCCCCCGTACGGCTGCTGGTACCCACCTCAAACGGCCGGTCCTACTGCCTCCCCCAGTGCAGCTGATATCTACTACCGGCAAGCAGCAGCAGCCGCCGCTGCAACTCTCCAAAAACCTCTCCCTTACCGGCTCTACCCTCCCGGAATGGGTCTTGGTATCCCCGGCCCTAGTGCACATCTGGGTTCCCTCGCAGCTAGTAGTTCTCTGAGTACGCTCTCCAGTTACTACTCCAACCAGACCGAGGGTCCCTCACCCAGATCTCCCAGTCCCGATACGCCTTTAGATCCGGGTTCGCCGGGTTCAGGGGGTAGAAGAACGCCTTCAGAAGATGAGGATACGATCCACGTTTGAAGGCTTCAAGCTGAACTTGATATTGTGATATAAAAAAGTGTATTATAGCTGGACTTGTTATTTATTTGCGCTTTTACGTGTTGTGTAGAGATAGAGACTATGAAGAACGATTTTTGTAATTAGAAATGTCGATGGGATTTGTGTGGAGTTGTAGGTAAGGAGGGATTTTTGAGGATGGATGTGTATATGTTTGGAATTTATCTCCGGATTGCACTCTTGTTGTAATCGTTTTATTTTTTGCTCGATGAGTATGTTTATCCATGTTATTATTAGAAAATAGAAAATAAAGGATTTTAAGTTTTTATTACTATTATTTTGTTTGGTGTAGTCTTCACTTTCAATCCTTGATCTTGTTCTTCTCAAAAAAAATGTAATCAAAAAGAACATAATAAGGTAAGTTTTAGATTAAGCAAAATTTTCCATATTAAAAAATAGTGTATTAAAGAAAGCCTCTTGAAAAGTCATTGTTGTAGCATGAATCCAAGTTTTATAACAATCGCGAAGCAGTTGTCTAGAAAAAGTGTGCCTAAAATGTCTTAAGAAACAAACAAGCTCTTTATACTACTTTTCCAACATTAATGTTTTATACTGTTTCTTTAAACTACGTTGTCATTTTTATAAGTACTTACCTTACATAAAATACACCTTTTTCTACCTTTTTCTAAGTGTATTTTCTAAAAAAAAAAAAAATGTTGGAAATAATACTTGAAGACAACACCGGGTTTTATAGCTTAGAAATCTCAGTTATTAAATTCTAACCGTCGTAATAAGACTTGATAGTCGTATCTAAATTGTCCACACTTGCAAAGTAAATCTTTTATTACAATTATTGGCTTGAGGAAAAATATGTATCCGAAACGTTGCCCGAAATTAGGCATTATATATTTTATTGTCCAAACCACCAAAAAAATTCCATCTATCTAACACAAAATTAATGTGACACTTCTGCTAGTAGCAAAATACTAGAAATAAAAAAGAACACATTCAGAAGAACACATATAGACATTGAGTCTATAGAAGAGTCTCTATAGAGACTCTAGTCCCAATTCCACGGACAGAGTTCATTGTCCTATTAATACCCAAAGCAACGTCTCCAAATGGATCATATGTTTTCTAGACGACAAACAAACTACAGATAACATTGGAGATGGTCTGAGATGGTCCTCTAATTTCAGTTCCACAGACAAAGACTATTGCTTTATCAACGCTCAGAGCAACGTCTCCTACAAATTCCATCTCTTCCTATATGATAACTATTCAAGCCTGGACTTCTTTTACCATTATAATCTAACAGCATAACAAATCCATGACCATGCATGCGTCAAATGTAGGAACTAACAGTTAAAAGAGATTTCAACACCACAAACCTGCCAAAATCGACTAACAGTCACAAAGAGTAACGGTATCCATCATAAAATGTTTCGACCGCTCTTTCGGAATCAGATGTATGACCGTCCTAAGCAAAGAGACACGGGCAGTATGGATTACTCTTATACCATAGCGTTTAAAAAGACAAACGGCCCGACAAACATTGGGAGTCACGGGCAGTATAGTTTACTCCAACAATTACCATAGCGTCCGAAAACAAGACGGCACAACAACCACCCAGAAATAAAACTGAAAGAATTAGTACTGTCGGCCCAAGGTCGAATGGCCACTCTGACTTAAATCGTAAATCTTTACATAATAGATCTCCTGCTGCGGTGCTAATTGCAGTTATCACGTACTTTCCATTATCTCTTATTTACTTAAATGAGAAACATCTTAAATCTACCTGTGGCACAATCGTAAAAACCCCCAGCCCAACTAAAGTACCGGTTAACTGCAATTGGCACCGCAGCAGGAGATCTATTATGTAAAGATTTACGATTTAAGTCAGAGTGGCCATTCGACCCTGGGCCGACTATACACAAGAATATACACCATTTGTTGCCTTCGGAGTATTTTTGCAAGTCTTTGGCTTGCTATAAATACCTAAATATTTGCCACGATCATTTTAGACGACAGCGACGTACATCCACGGCGCGGCGGTAACCGATAATATGTAGGAGCCCATTGGCTTTACTTGAAAGTAGATAATTATTTATTTAGTTGCAACAAAAAAGCTTTATGTTTGAAGTAACCTTTGGATAAAGGATTATTCTAATTAGGTGTACTTTAAACAAATTTTGAAATGGCTTTACCCTAAGACTATTTTGACAAAAAAATAAAAAAATAAATTTCCAGTTGTGTGAAATAAAAGTTCAATTTAAGATAATACTTAAACAAAAGCTCCAACAGGCACTGAATTACTCTATTTTGGTCGACCCACTAGCTAGTGCGCCTTAGACTGGCACAGCCAAAAAATAAAAAAAGCGTTCAAACCAACCAGAAAATTATAGACTTGGTTGTTATAGCTTTGTACTAATTAAAGTTATAAATAATTATAACTACAATGAGCTACTTAGAGAGCAATAAACGTTTTGAGGAACTTCTCGAGCTTTGATAATAATGCATTTATTGTTTTATTAGATGTGTTGAGATTTTATCTCTTTATTTGTTCTGAGATCGGCTCATCAAGACGTTTATTAGTTTTTTAATAGGTTCAATTTTAGTCAGATTTCCTTCAAGATATACATTAACTATACTTAAGTTTTTATTTCGTGCTGGAACCAATAAACTATGTCAAATCAATTTTGTTTTGTTTATTTTTGTTACTTAATGTGTTCACAAGCAATTTTCCATTGAGCTTCTTTTAGAAAAAAGTCTGAAAAGCGAGCAATTTATATGAAAAATGTTATTACGGTAGTCCCTTAGCATACATTCCATTTAACACATAAAAGAAGATATACAGCCGAGATTTGTTCTGATTGTTGGCACAATAGTGCATTCTCGTCCGCACATAAGTTGATTACTTGCAATTTGGTGTTAATTGCTGTCAGTTTGCGTTCTCACGCGGCATCGACTGTACTTTTCTATATTAACTAATTAGTGTTTGTGTTCTGGTCTCTCATCATCACGCACGTTCAATTCATCAGCCACATGACTTTCGAGCTACTATTTCTTAGCCCATTATGTGCTATGACCGGCTACTATTTTCAAACACACTCTAAATTGTTTCTATTATGTTAAGGCAGTTAACAAGAATCCGCCGCAACGCCTCAAATCCAATCACCGTGACCGAACTATAGCCACAATATCTTCAATCAAAATAAATTAATAATAGAAAATTATTGTGGTCGAAGACTAGTTAATTGGAGTTTAACGAAATACCATGCCGACCATTTTCGTATAACAAATGTCGGAATTTTACACACAAGCAAATATAATCAATGTAATTTTTTTGAATTAGTGTATTTTCAATGATTAAAATATTTCAATAAATGCCTAATCAATATAATCAATCATATTTATTTGCTAACATAATTTATTTATTATTCGTTATTATTACTATTATTAATTTGGTAAGGTCAGGCTAGTCTTAAAACTGAGGTTAATTTTTATGATTAAAATAGTATATTACGTAACAAGAATTTTACTCAGTAATCAATAGAGAGTGCGTCATTGCTTTACAACTAGAATTAATTGTGTTAATTCAAGCCGAAAGGCCAAAAATAGTTGTGAACTAAAATTAATAATCTTTTACTATATAACTATACATATAGTAACTGTATAAAACTCATAAGAAAATTCATATTTTCTAACTCAATTTTATTTTAGGAAAACGCCAAGACAGGTCGATTTTATTTTATTACTGCACACGTTTTTCACTTATTTTCAAACTTTTTTTGCCAACCGGTTTTTTGTTGTAATTTTGAACTCTTTTAGCACATTATTTATCATTTTTTGACTAATTATCCGGCACTGATTTGTGATTATTTCTCTTAATTTCTCTAAATGTCTTGGTTTTGTTGCAAATACTTTTGATGAATAATGAATATTAATAATAAAAACTAACTATAAACTAAATATTCCAAAAAAATCCAAGAAGATTTTTTTAGGAATTTGTGAAAAATTTCTTTCAAGTACCTATTTCAGTAAGAAGATTTTTTAATTTTTTAAAATGTTGTTACCTATCGTAAAGTATCTAAAACACAAGATATAAATTACCAAACCGTCATTTTGATTTATCATATAGAAGCAGGTTTCTTAAGAAAAATTTCCGCTTAATTGTAGACTTCCAAGCTTCAGCTGCAATAACTCCTACAGAGTTTCACAGTTTATCAATTATTGTTAGTAAACAACAGTAAGACAAAATCATTAGAAAGCTGCTTAACATTCCAAAAGTTAAAAGGACACAACACGATCACAAAGTTGTAATTTTTTTTTCTTAAATAATTGTGGTAATTTTCTGGATTTTGGTTTAGATGTAGATAGTAAACTTTGCACAATAAAGAAGAATCAAGTACAAAAAAAAGAAAGTTTATTTAAAATTAACATATTGGAGTAATACGTCCAAATTTCAAATTTAGCGCTCCTTATAATACAAATACATTGATAAATAAAATCGCCAAATCTGATACTTGCCTAAAAATGCTTAAACTTTTGTGGTGCAATAAAAGCACTTATCTTTTTGAGTCTTTAGAAATAAGCGAACCGCACCCCTTCTAAGATTACTTCAACAGTCCAATTAATCGCTTCGGTGACAATAGCGCATACTTCTTTTTACAACAACCCTTATTAAATTTCTCATAAACTATAGATTTATTTTAAGTCAAAACCATAAAATTCAAGCATTTCTAGACAAACTATATTTTGACATCAATGTTAGGAATGCGAAGCTAAAAATACAACCAGCAATACAATTCAAGAGTTAACGTAGATTATTTCAAACTTTGTCAAATCTGTCACCGATAAAAAAAATGTATTCAAACGATGAAAAAACCGATACGATGATGATATATGGGAAAAAATGCCTCTGCCGCGATGAATTTGTACAGACAACGTTTTCGGGGTAGAGAAGAACTCCTGCTGACACCATATTCGAACGACATGAACTACCTTAAAGAAAAATTGACCACCTTTAAAAAGCCCAAAGCAAGAACAGCTACTGGTCCTATTCACATGTAAGTCAAAGAATGAAGAATTCACAAGCAAGTGGCATTAGTTTGTCTTCAGTTAACCGAATAATTAAATGATTTTTTTTAATGTATTTGTAAACAAAAAAAATAACTACGTTAACTTTGGAATTGTATTGCTAGTTGCATTTTCAATTTCGCAGGCTCATTATCACTCGTGAAACACCCTGTATATGTCTTAGGAGTTAAAAGCTTACCAGAGGTGTAACTAAAATATGCTAAAAACATTATTTAAAACTTAAAAAGTTTCGTAACACTGTTAATACAAGGTGTTCAAACTAAAATTACCACCACTATAAACACTAATTTCGTCCAAGTTTGAAAAAAGTGCTGAAACAAGTCAATTTAAACTAAAAGTGAGACCAAATTGTATATTAGCTTCAAAATTATTGCTTTATTTCTGTAGCGCCTAAAACCACCCCCTCAAAAGATTTAGGTAGCAAGAATGGGTGCACATTTTAGTTAAGTCAGCCTGCATTTTTTATAAATATGCTCATAAATTAAAAAACCAATGCATTTATTCAGCCTTAGTCACAAATTTTGTTAATATCGCATCCAAAGTCATTCCCAGGCTGTTTCCAGTGTCACCAGCTTGAAATAATATTAAAAATTAAATTTCTTTACGTATAAAGTAAATATAAATTACAAAACAAATACTATTGCAGTAATTAATACCGATTTTGTAAATAAATATTTAATTAATCTTTAAATATCTAATAACAACTTGCCTTTTCTTTTTATACAACCTATTACGTGTTTTAATTATCAAGTTTCTATTTTTTATATAACACTATTAATCAATGTAAAATTAAACTCTTTTTGAGCAATTGTAGTTAACCAACAAACTTAATAAATATTAATATTATAATTTTTTGTAAATTTAATATCTTAATTATGGTTTTTAAAGGAAGTAATAATTTTGAAGATAATAATTACATCACATTTATCAAATTTATTGTAATGTATATTCACAAAGCCACAAAGGTTATATTTTTAATAGAAGTAAACTTTTTAAACGGTTTGATAGTCATGCAATATGATTTTTTACAGTTTTCATATCAAGAGTCATTTAATAATTTGTAAGGTAATAATAATTATTTCTGTATTTATATTTGTTTACAACAAAAATGAAGTTCTTTGTGTTATTTATTCATATCGATAAGACGATAAACGTTAAGACATCCGTTAGTAAAACGCCATCAATTCGTTACGTCTACTTTACATATTGATACCTTCTTTTAACACTTAAAAATTTCCGACTTGTGATCTGAATTTAGATAACCAGACTAATTAATTTAATATTTCGAAAATGATAGATAATTACATTGATAATTAATTTCTTAGTAAGGACTTTGTGTGCAATTAAGTGAATACTCCTTTTTAAAATATTCAAAGATAAAGAAGTTGAATAATTGTGTACCTCTTCATTTAAATAATTGCTTATTACTATACTCGTTATATTTGCATTTATATACCCTTAATTATGCTATAAAAATTAAATAAAGTACCTGATCAATTCTCCTCCTCTTAACTTATCAACAAAGATAACGAAATAATAATCTAGTAGCTACTTATTACAAATAATTAAAAAAATTATAAAGTGGTTTCAGATCATTGCTTCCGCTTTTTAAACCATTACACTATTTAGTTTAACCAAAGTACAAATTATTAATTATTTCAACAGCTTATCCTAATGGTTGAATATTCATCATTGTATTATATTACCATACGTTCGATGGGGACCCATTTAATTTTTTTTTACCTCCTATAATACCATTGAGGACAAATTACATGCTTCTGTGGTTAGCGTATATAGCAGGGTTCGTATTCAAAACTAAAATTAATTACAAATGCAAATTTTTTTCTACGTTTGCAATTACCGTTAAACCGGCTTATAAATTGTCGAATAATTAAAATTAAATTAACTCCAAACAAAAAAGTTATAGCTTGTTTTATTACTTAATTAAAGTTTCAAAATTATGACGGTTGTAAAAGTTTGTGATTAATGAATAAATAAATAAAGCTTTTATTATTTATTAGTTCAGTGAGAATTTTTTGCAGAGTAATAGACAACGTAGAATTTTTAATAGTGCATACAATGAATGAGGAATTAGTTACTGTGTGCTCTTATATAATTAAGATTAAAAATCTTTATCGTTTTTGTAATTAAGAATGAGTTAAGAGGTGAGCTGAAGATCGGGAAGTGTAACAATTGTTAATGTGTGCATAATTTGAAAGACAATGGTATTTTGTATAAATTAGCACATACAACACTCTACACAAAAGAAAAGATATTGTTCTACATAAAATTGAAAATTAAAAAATAATTGAAACCAAACAAAAATAAATTCCTACATAAACATTGACTGCGAAATTTTACTTTTGTGCGCAGTTACACCATCCTGTTAACAAAAATCCCATCTGCCTTTCTTTATCATTCAGCTAATTAACGAACACCTTCAAAATTTGATCATAATGTTTTTAATGTTTCATTAAAGAGTATTAGACCAATTTATCCTTTTTTCTGGACACTTCTAACCATACTTTAACTTATATTGTATAAAATTGAAGCCAAGTTTCATCAGAAAGATGTCAGATCCAACAACCTGTTGTCGTTTAAATTATTGAAATACCAGTTACAATATAGGGGTATTTCACAGGTTTGGCGAGTCACGTGGTTTCAATTCTTGTACTGTTTATACATAATGTAATACCATAATGTAAGCCATATATATTCAGTTTTTTTAACATTTTAACAGAAAATGTAAGAAACAACAGACTGGAAAAACAACGTATTGTACAACTTTTTTGAATTTTGTATCATTCTTGGTTGCAAATCAGTAGTTATCAATACTTTGTCTTTATTTATCGGTAGTTTTTCTCAATCCCCTTCTTAAATTTTTTCAGAGTATGATATAAGATATTTTGTTAAAATAATTAGTTTATCCTTTTTAAAAAACCATCGTTGCTACGATTTGATAATTTTAACCGTCGAAATAAGTATTGCATAAACCTAAATTTTGTTGGTGCAAAATATGTTAAGTAATATAGAATAGTATATTAAAAAACTCGTTTCATAAAGTCAGTTTTGTGACACGAATTCAAGTTTATAAAAAGAGTGCGAAACGATAGTTTTTACAGTAAGCAGATTTACGTTAGCTGCACGTAAATTACATGTTTGAGTAGTTAAATTTACGTTAATAGTAAATAATTAGACGTTAATTGGTCGTTTAAATCTCAACGTTCTTTAAAATGACGCTTTTTTAAGAAAAAATAATGTATGTGTAATTTTAGGTTAATTTCTCGTATAATTTTCAACGTAGACGCTATGAATAATTATTAACGTTAAGAAGTAACAAAAAATAAAGATAGTAAAACAACAGTTTTAATGTTAAGGTATTTTTTAAGATTTATATAATTTCGTAAATTTTGTATACATATAATATAAAAATATATATAATGTTCCATTTAAAAATCCAACGTTATGGTCATTTGCGTTAAAACCGAAAGTAATAAAAAAATTATTTTTTATTCAATTAATGGAGATTTTACTTTAAGGTTTAATTTCTTGTTAATCAGTCGACGTTTTATTGATCCCTTATCAAGACTTTAAAGGATAAAGATATTGATAAAGAATTAATAAAACATCCGAAACGTCGACTGATTAGCAGAAAACCTCGTAATTTTTTACAGCTTTTTGATGTTGTGCCATAAATATATTTATTTTGTTCAACTAATCCAAAAAAAAGATCCAAAATTAAACAAAAATTTAGGTAATAGTAAGATCGTTAGAATAATATACTCGTAAAAGTCGGTTCTTGATTTGGGGTAACTCTAAAACCGTTTTTATTAAAAATTAAAAGTTTATAACATGGCGAAATGGCACTCCTTAAGCAAAAGTTTCTAATTTACAATGCCAAAACAAAAAAATTTTAGTAAGTAAATAACAGCTCTCTGATAGAAGTTCGAAAGTTCTGTTTTCAGTAAAAAAGAATTAGCAACTACCCTATAAATACTACTAGAGCAAACGCCTTTATTATGTTAAAAAACTATCCCAATTAATGATTGGTAAATCTTTGGTATAGTTTGTTACAATCCTAATTAGCTGCCATAAAATTTTAGAAACTCTATCGGTAATTAACTTCTATCGGTTCAACTTTAACTAAAGGTGGAGAAACAGATGTTATATTTGAAGAGGCAGCTACTGGGAGAGTGTAAAGATGCATATAGATAAATTGAACAATCAAAATACTTTAAACACTGCTGTTTTGAAAGAGTTTGTAAAATCTTATGACAACTAAATAAAATTGCAATTTACTATAGGGTACCATACCCCCTATAAAAGACAGTTTTTTCATAACAACTCGTATTTTTATTATTTGCACCTTTCATCTAGTTTTTTTATATTTAAAATAGAAAAAAAGAAAATTTCGTGTTCTACCTATTCGATGTGTGCTATAATAGCAGTTAAAGCACCCAAATGTGTGTTATAATGAGTTTCTCACAGATACAAATTATAACAAATATTTTTCAAAATTTTTAGCAGTTTGTAGTAAATAGCCTATGTTTGTCAATTGAAGATAAAATAAGTAATAACCAAAGTTAAAAAAAGATGAACTAAAAAGAAGAAAAAAATGTTACAATTTAGATGCGAAATAAAATTGCGTTTTAGTAATTCAACGGAACCCACTCTAATGGAATAAAATATGACACAAAATTAAAATTAATTTCTATAATTTCATAAATCTGTATCAATGAAAATAATTCCATAACACTCGCCAATAAAAAAATCCCGTAATATCTCTTTCAACCAAATTAAATTCCATCAGATGACAGTTATTGAAGCATTCTATACATTAACATTACATCTAGTAACCATTTAGCACCACACCATCACAATTTATTAAATCTTTTCGTATTCATTGAAGCAATTAATAGGCAACACAGAAACCGCGTTTTGGAAAATGCCAATAAGTTTCTTACTGTGAGCGTGAAGAATTGCTAATTGTTACAATTCACCTTTAAAATTCTTTAACAACACAACACTACTTTTTCAGCCTTTTGCAACTCAAAGATTAATAATAGCAGGTATTATACTTTTGAAAAATTACATGTCTTTCATATTCAGTAATTGGATTTTTAATAAATTGACTGTAATGATTCCTATCTTGTCCGTTATTTGGGCGATTGTCATGTCACAATATTAAATAAATTTAGATTGGAATTGTGGCTGTATCAACACTGTCACACGTAATCGAATTAAATTATGGTTAAGATAAAAATAACTGTATATTATTGTAATGACGATTTATCTGGAAGCTGTAATGTGAGTAGACCATATCAAAAATTAAAATAAAACCGAGATTTCAATTAAAAAAAAACTTTAGTGCTGTAGAATTGAAAAACAAAACTGCTTTTCTTCTTGTCAGGATTTGACTAAATTCAACAAATTTCTGTTGAATATTAGTTTTACAAATGAGAGTAACAAAAACTAAAATTTGCGATCATTAAGTGGTGTATTTTTAACCGATTTTTACTATTATCTGTAGCAGTCGACCGACTATTAATACTAATAAATGTATAATAAACGACATATTTCCCTTTGTCATGGCTAGTTGCGAGTTTTTTTTAATAAAGTCAATATCAATTTATTGAATTAGAAGTAAACTCATAATTATATCATTAACCGTAATTTCCTGTTTAAAAATTCAAATTAACAAAGAGAGGAAATAACTGTCACAAAGTTTGCAGATTTGGTGTAACAACCTGAAAATGATGCCTGAACTGATAAAACCACATACCAACGACACATTTTAAATAGAATTAGCAACAAAATTAACGTTTCTTTTATTCACATTGTTTATTTTGTGAATTCATAACAATTAGACGTTAATTTAACACATTGTTTAGTTAATTTTTATTCGCATCTGATACTAAACAAAAGAATTGTTAGCTGATGTAAAATAAAGTGTTTTATTTTTCGTTATAAAATTTTAATAAATACAGACATATTTTTTAAAATTTATCAATTATCTTGACTTGTGTCAGAAATTTTTATGTACCTGACTACACTCATATCTAATAATATTCTAATTAAGTCTCAAATTTAATTTTGACATAAACATTTGACTTGTATATCTTTTTTTTTAAGTCGTGTGTCTGATGGTAATTCTCTAATTAAAACATTGAATGGCAGGTGCGTTTCTGTTCCGGTCGGTTGAAACCGTTGTTATATTTGTAGTAACCAAAGGCTTATTCAGCCCTTGTTGTTACACTTGTTATTAATTATGGTAGGTTGTATAATTACGATTGAAATGTTGAACGAAATATGGACAAGTATTGCGCACCCAAGGATGTGGTTTGAAGCCCTTTTTAGTTCGTTACTTGCTTGTGGTCGACGTTTGAAAAGTTTCCTGACCATGGTTTGTCGCTTGTTAACTGGCTCGTTAAATAATCCCAGCTCAAATTGCAACAAATTCTATTAGGAACTGGATTCGACAAATGAATAGAGGGGCAATGAATGGCTAATTAGCTCATTTACAAGCTGATTTCAATTTAAAAAAAAGAGTTTTAAAATTTGCACAAAATCGATTAATGAGTCAATCAATTTGCACAAATAATTAAGTAATCCAAAATTAATTTTAGTTACATATTTTTTATTATTTTAAAACTTTAGATAAATTTTAATGTAGACTCATTTAACATATATGTATTTAAATTATATATTGAGTGGTCATAAATGTTTGTTTCCAGTTTGCTGTAAATTCTCAAAACAATTTGCCGCCTTTTAAAAGTAAACACAGCTAAATTACAATAAGTAAGAAGTAAACTTCAAATACTACAAAAAAAATGTAGTGTAAGTATGCAAGCAGTCAAAATGGCAAAAAAAAATGTAAAATTAGTAAAATTATCTAGAAAATAACAAAATTACAAAAACTTAAATAATTTTCTAAACAAATTAAGTTCTAAATAAAGTTAATATTTATGTTTCTAATCTATTAATTTAGTTAAGGTTTATAAGCTTTTAAAAATTTAGCAAATCGTCAAACCCCTCTCCGCCTAAACCTCTTTTTTAAAATGTCGTAAAAAATTTTTATTTGGCCCGAAAATAAAGAAAACGTTTTGCATTTCTATGACCAAAGGTGATACTGAGAAGAAGTTGATACTTGATTTACTGAGAAGAACTAAACTATAAGTTTTACCTCAGGTCTAAAGTGACTTAATCCATCAAATCATTGAAGCCCTTAGGCTCCAAACTTTTACTTTCAAGATTAAACGATTTAGCCACTTTAGTCTCTTAATACCTATATTCTACATTACCTATTAGTCTATTTGCATTTCGTTAGGCTACTAGATATAAAACTTGTAAATATTTATAATAATTTTGTTAAAATAATAACTTATTAAGAAGTTAACGAAAACGATTTAAAAAAGCAGTAACAATTTCTAAATAAATCCAAAAGAAACTCAAAGAAATTTGTTAAAATCTAAAAGAATCAGATAAAATCAGAAATGTAGTGTACAAAATTTTGTCAGTTTTTGATTGTTATAGTTTTTATTATTCGCTTTCATTACTGAGTATCTTTTTTTAAGTTTTCATTTCCAACTTTCTTTTATCTGGATACGTCACCATTTCGATTGTCATTAACTGTTGATTTTAGATTGGAGTCTTGCTGTTCTGCACACTAAGAAAACTATTTTAAAGAAGTTTTTATTCATTGGATGTAAGTTAATCAGTGTGACCAACAAATAACATTGTAAAACATCATGATCACATCCAGCCTTTTTTTATCAATACTGTTTTCTGTATTTGTGTGTAACTTTATTATATTTTCTGTGTTAGTAAACTTCGTTCTGTTTTAATTTTTGAAATAAAATTTAACAAATTGTTAAAGCTTTATAAGTCAAACGTGCTTTAGAATAATAAGTTTTCAATATGTTTTGTTTAAACATCAGCGTTGTACACTTTTATAAGTCTGTATTTAGTGAAATTCAAAATAATGTAGGTCTAGTAGGCTATAAATGTGTAAAAGCAACTTTAGTTTTACCACTAAATATCTAATTAACAAATTTTCAACAGTCACATTTCTAAAAACTAATTTTTTTGACAATGCCATCACTTATTAAAACCATGTTCAAACAGTAGTTTTCGGGTAAGTTTTAGATTTGAGGTACAGATGCTGTTGTACATAAGTCAATGTAAGAGCTTGAAGTTCATCAGTGCTGTTGGCATTTACCACACAGTTACCATTTACAAAAAATCATAACCCAACCTAAAAGTTTGAAAAGCAATGATAAGTTGAAAAAATAATTATTAAAGATATGTACTAGCAAAAGGTGAAGTGCTAACATAAATTTGAATTTGCAAAGCCCACTGCTACTTACATTAATCTGAATTGTACTAGAGTGTATCCATGGATCAATTCAACTTTTTTGACCACACGGATTTAAGTAAATGCGATTGATAAATTTTCCCCATAACTAAAAGCTCCGTATTGGTACAATATAAATAACAACATTGACAGCATTAGCAGGTGAAGTTTAGTAACTTGATTTTAGTCAAATCTACTGCTAGATGTACTAAATATGTATTTTCGTAGGTAGGTCTTCATTTTAAACATTAATTTTCTTTTATATGGTTTATATAAAATAATGTTTAGTTAAATTGTACTAACTTTAATTTTCTTCCAGTATACACAATTGAAAGATTGTTCTTTAATTTATTTCAGCAATTGTTAAAAAAGTTAGTTAATGCTCCATTTTTACTTATATTTGGCGCTCTGGCTAATCTTCATCAGACTTCGTTTGATTAGTCTAAACGAACCCTTACACCTACTAAAGGCTTTTGCACGTTCCTTTAGATCCAATAACTAAAATTGTTAAAAGAAACGTGACATTTGTTCTGCTTGCAGCGTCAGCTAAATCCTTATCAAATTTTTTAAGCAGTTAGCCAGTCGAATTGGTTAAATAACGTTTTGTAAATCTCATTTGAAAATAATAGTTCTCCTTATAAGTAATTATTATTGAAAATTTTTAAATACGTATTTCAGATGTTTTCAATCTCAAAAAACATAACGACTCTAAATTATCAAAAAAATTATTGATATACTATTTCAAGAACAGCTTGTATAGTTAAATTTTGTGTAAACATCGTCGTTCGGCTCGTTTGACCACTTTGTTGCATAGATTCCATACAATAATGTGTCATTAAGCCATAATTGTGGTAAATGCACCGTAACTTATTATTTATCTCCAGATAATGCATAAAGAAATTCTTTAAAATTAATCTATCGCAAGAAATCTATTGACAAATTGCAGATTACAGGCAATAACCGTGTTTACAAAGCGCCCCAAGGTTGCAATCACTTGTATACCAACTTAAAGAAAAGCTGTTTGCCACTAACTTCTTCCTATTGACCATATTGCGTCATTTCGTTACACTTTTTGAATAGTTTCAACCATATGTCAAGCGATTTTTGTTGTTTTTTTGAAAATTCATTGATAATTTAACGGTTTAATAGCAATGACTGGCCAAATTGTTGACAAAAGGTGTCCAAGCTTCGCTAAATAGAATATAATTCGTGCCGGTTGTAGCTGAGGTGTGAGGATGTCCGCTCTTCCGCCGGAAGTTCCAATTAGTTGCCCCTAATTTGTGGTTTTTGTGATAAAATAAAAACTCGTCGCCGGTTACGTTTACGTTATGCAAACTCGGTTTATGAGTCGAGTATGGCGCTCTGCTGTGATAATTGACCGGGCATTGCATGAATTTATCCAACGGTTGTCGGCTTTTTCTATGCTAATTTTCAACGTTTGTTCTGCTGCAGATTTCTAACTTTGGGTTTATTTTTATTTAACAAAGTTTACATTAAATAAAAAAACAACAAGATGGAAAATATAATACCCATTATTATAAAAAAAGAAATAGTAAAAGATAGATATGAAAAAACATTCATTTATATTTGCTTTGAAAAAATATGAAAACCATGAAATCATCTAAAACCCCCACAAATTAATCTCTAACAATGCCTGTTTTAAAATAATCCGACGAATTTATGACAGCCCGGTTGAAGCAAACATCTATTTTAGCCTAAGCAGATAGCAAAAAATTGCAAACAAGAATGTAAAATTCTTTGCTTTAGCTTTTTGTTTCTTTCAGTTTCTGATAACTTTATTATTAGAAGATAACTTTAAAACAAAAACAAAACAAAACAAATTAAACAATAAAGAAAACACAATATGGAAACACTTGAAAAGCATAGTGACTACAGCTGACAAAAATTGCAGCAAAAAGAAAATAATAATCAACAAAATATAAAAAACAGAATAATAGATATGTATAGAAAATATGTGGAAAAAATGTAATTAAAAAAAAACAAATACATAAAAAATATCTAACTACAAGACTAAAACTACAACTAGACTTAAAAAAATACAAAAAACAAAAAGAAAAAGCAGCAATTGGAGAGGTAAGTCATAAATTTTGGAAAAAATTTGTCCATAAAATTAAATAAAATTATACAAATAACCAAAACTTATTGTATAACTTGTAAAACAACTTAGAAACCACGTGTTAAAAATAAAAACGGAAACATAGTAATAGATAGGCTAATTGCAAGTTGAGATACTACCGGTTGTATGGCAAATTTTAATACTTTTCCTTAGCAATAACAACCAATTACAACCCCAAATTTAATTAATTTTTCATAGAAGCGAAGATACCACCAGTATTATCTCAACTTAAAATTAGTCCAAGAAAAAGAAAAAACAAAAGCACTTTAAAGAAATAACACCTAACGTAACAAAATAAAAAAAAGACAAACACCAAATATAAACCTTAGAAAGAGTAGAAATAAAAAAAGCAATCAAAAAGAAAAAAATATGTTCTTTAAATAAAAAGACAAAATCAAATTTCTAGAAAAATGCTCAATTTTAAGTTGCAATTTGCATCTAGTGCACTATTATTTTTGCAGTAACTATATTAAAAATAAAGCGATGTGATTGATAGTTCCATAACAGCATTGATGTAATTCGCACTCGCATCCTTAACTTAAAATCTGGAACAAAAAAGAGAAAAAGAAACTATCGGAACTAATGAATAATGCACAAAAACCCAAAAAGATCGAAAAACTACAATCATAATACTAATATATTATAATAACTACAGAGAAATAATGCTGTAAAATGTACTAGGACAAAGATTTTCAAGAATACCAAATAAAAACATAAGTAGAGGACACTCATTTAGGAAAAACAAAAACAGACAAAATCTCATTTTTACATTAAAAAAATAATAATAAAAAACTAATTAACAATAGATATAGGTAAAGAAATTCATATATGCTTTATAGATTTAAAAAGATTCTTTAAAAAAATACAAAGATAAATATTTGAAAAGTAGTACTACAAAAGAGAGTAAATAAAAACACCATAGATGTGCTGAAAAAGAAAAACATATGTAAAAAAATTCAAATTTGTAAGAACAAATAATGAGAAACAAAACGAAAAACAAAGATGTATAATAAGTTCACTCCTATGTATGTACAAAAGTAAAGCCCATTCGAAATGAAAATCAATTGTCAAAGTGTTTTAAGGTTGGTAACTCCATTTAAAAATAGCCTTTTTAGTTTCGTTTCCCTGGCAATCAACAGGGTTCCAACATAATTTCAGAATTTTTGACACTGACAATTGATTTAAAGAAAGAATAAGCTTTACTTAATGACTTAATAACGTAATACAAAAGAAGACAAAAAAAATAAAGATAAAGAAACTGATACTAAGATATTTATAGTAAATGAAACAAACAGAAGTAACAAAATTGATGTACGCAGATGATATACAGGATGTTTCACGAGTGATAATAAGCCTGCGAAACTGAAAATACAACCAGCAATACAATTCCAAAGTTAACGTAGTTAATTTTTTTTGTTTACAAATACATTAAATAAAAAATTATTCAATTATTCAATTAACTAAAGACAAACTAATGCCACTTGCTTGTAAGATTATTTTTTGGCTTACATGTGAACAGGACCTGTAGCTGTTCTTGCTCTTGGCTTTTTCAAAAGTGGCCAATTTTTCCTTAAGGTAGTTTCAAGTCGTTCAAATGTCTCTACCCGGAAAACGTTGTCTGTACAAACTCATCGCGGCAGAGCCATTTTTTCCCATATATCATCATCATGTCGGTTTTTCATCGTTTGAATACATTGAATACATTTTTTTTGTCGGTGACAGATTTGACAAATAAAATTTAAAATCAATATCATCTACGTTAACTCTAAAATTGTATTGCTGGTTGTATTTTCAGCTTAGCAGGCTCAGTATTACTCATGAAACAGTCTGTATGTATTGTTATTGAAGTAGTTATTGAAGAGAATAAGAAAATAGATATAACAATAAATGCGAGAATAGAAAAAACGGCAAGTATAACAATATGTTAAAAACAACCTTTCATGGAAAAAGTAAGTGTCGAAAAAAAAAGAAATGGTAAAAAAGTGGTCAAACCAACAGTAACATAATACAGCAGTAAAACATGAACATTATGAGAAAGACAATGACAACTAGTAAATGCAATAAAATTGAGGTTCCTGCGTAGAATAAAAAACAGAACTAAAAGAGACAAAATTAGAAACAAGACATTCGAGAAACTACGAGTACACTATTTCATCGTTTAACAAAAAATTAATATATAATCAACTTGGATGGTTCAGGCATGTGTTTAGAATGTCAGACGGTATACTTACAAAAAGAGTTTTTAAAACACGAGTGCTAAGAAAAAACAAAAAAGGACCGCAAACAAAATAGACAGGGTTAGGAAAAAAAATGATTTAATACGAAATAAAACATTTGACTCGAGATAGACCGCAATAGAGACAGGGCTACTGGAACCAACTTCAACTTGCACTCAATTTTAGGAAAACTTTGAGACTAAATTAGTAATAAGTAAGCGAATTTTATTAGGCTTTTCCCCAATACCCTTTAGACCCACTTCCATATCTGTTGTTGTTTTTATTACTATTTTCATTTGTTGAAAATGTCCAACTTTATGCCATACACTATTGTTTTCGAGCAATACAATTGCTACTTCGGTTTTACACAGCCACCAATAGAAGTAGTCTTTACGATTAGTTCAAAACAACGACTCCGCAGACAAAAGTCCTAACTGGTATCTACATTGAATGATATCACCCAGTTCACCAATCACACGCTGAGAGACAGTATAATTAGAACTTGTTCTTCAATCTAATAAGTAAATAAAATCTTAACTAATTTTTTGTTTTAATTTTGAATCACTGCGTAAATGAAGCTCACTCACTATATATGTGGGCAAACTAAAAACTCGTAATTTAGTTTCCCTTTTATTATAATAACTATGTAGCAAGTGTCTATTATCTAGTGGCTTAATGGTTTAATTAAAGCTCCCGTAAAGATTTCATATAGCCTATTCAAGTTAATTAGCTAACATTTCAGTTAAGTCTCGCCGCCGCCGCCCAAAGTGAGAATAAACGATAGAAGGTAATTAAGTGAGAGAGGTGACATTAATTAATGAATATCTGGTACAAATGCGAGAGGGAGCTTTCTAGTTTCGATTCATAATGCAGCCGCTCTATAATACTCCCTAATTTAATGAAAAAGCTTCGAATCATTAATAATATCAATGGCGAAAGTGGCGTCAACTTGAAACAATATTTTCTTAATAAATAATTGTGCGAGGTTTTAGCTCGTGTTTAATTATGTTTTTTGATACGAATTGAGAGTAATCTTTACAATTTTGGCTTATTTAGAACGTGAGAATGGTGAAATGGTAAAAGAAACGACTCAATTGCCACCTCTGCAGGTAATTAGCAGCAATTTAGTGAGTGAAACATGGAATTGGACAAGGTGGAATTACCATTTTGGTGTTTGGCTTGTAATGAAATTATCACTACTAAAGAAAGGAAGGAAGTAATTATTTCAGAACCAGTCATTATTCAGTAAACAATTTCAGAAAAAAAGATTAGGTGGTAAAACATCACCACAAAATTCTTTTAGGTTGAGTAAATTTTTTAAATTTTTAATAAGTTTCTATATACTGAAATTTCAACGATCAATTAGGTGTAAAACGTTTCATCGACCCCATATTAAGGTGCATTAATTGGCTAAAACAGTTAAGGTTTCTGTCGAAGCTATCGATATAGATAATTAGTGGTAATAAACGTGCTCATAAACAGTTTATCTGTCGAATGTGATGCACACCTAATTGAAACCAGCAACTCGTCGTTAATGCGGCTGTTTGTGTACGTTTAGTCGAATATGGAGTGCGAGTTTGATGGACTTAATTGGCTCATTAGTGACCAGCCGATCGCTACTGATCTCATTCGCATAAAATCCAAAACCTGATCTGAAAGATACTGCAAAAAAAAATCTTATAACTTTTATTAAAAAAAAAAAATAGATGATAAGATGTTGAGTTATACAATAAACAAAGTTGCATTTATTCATGACTTCACAGCCTATAATTGTGGAACACTTTTTATGTGATAAATAAAAGCAATAATTATTCGCTGAAATGAAATAATAAAGCTGAAAAATTTATTTACGGTTCCCCTCCTCTTTTGGTGTACGCAATATGTTTCCTGCCACTCGTTACTTATTAAAATATTCCATAATAGTTGTTAAAATTAAAGCTAATTCAATTTTAATATAACATGTGAAGTGGATAATGATAGAAATATAACACAATGGGCAGTCATGGTCGTATTTAGTACATCCCTTTTGAACATCTGCCATCGGCACGAACAATAAAAGAACTGGTGCGTGTGAACTACAACATCATTAATCAATTGACTAGTAGTAGTTTGAATTTTACAAATTTTACAGAAAATTACTACGGGTCAATGGAAGAATGGTAGAGCAACATGTGTTGTGTATAGTAGATATTCAAAAATATTATTAGCAAATGTTTTAATTTTTAAAAAACTGTAAAAAAAAATTCAGCGTGTCTTATTCTGATTCCACCAATAAGGATATTATTTATTCCTAAAATAAAAAAAAAATTTGGTCAAATTACTTAGTTTTAAGCCTTTCTACTTTTGTACGTTATATTTCGCGTACCATCCAATTACAATTTTTTTTTTACTTCTGTTTTTTGATTTTTCGTTTCAATTTATTCTTGGCTTTACTTTTTCATTTTCGTTCTATTATTGCTTTTTAAACTTTTTTGTTAACCTTTCATGTCTTTCGTTGATATGTTTTATTTGTAGATTTTGTCTTAATCCTTCCTTGTTTTTGTTTTCTATTTTCTTAAAAATCTCATTTCCACTACATTAATATATGTATTATACAAAATTTTCATCTTATACATGTTTTTTTCTCAATAAGAGTCCAAAGACTTATCAAAACAATAATCTAAGTCTTAGCAAAACTACCTGTATAGACAATCCCACTAAATGTGATACGTTAGACCCCAAAAACCGTAAGTTTTTACTTTTCGAAGTGGAGGACGCAGATTGAAGATCTACTATTTCTCTACTATTATGATAAATCTACTATTACAATACTAAAATTTACTATTTTTTCAAGCACCTGAAAAACCAAGAGAGCATTAATCTGCTTACAACCCGTGCTTTCCGCCCTAGGATTCGTAGGCAGAGTCGTTTCTATGGTAGTCATTCCATGAGCAGTAATTGTTGCTTACTGTTCCTGTTAGTGTAGCATTAATAATATTCTTACGAGACAGGTGGTTGAAAAATAATATTTACACATTAACATGTAACACATTTTAAATTCAACGTATCAAAAATGTATTAAACATACATATTTTTAATTAATGTTTAATACAAAAATAAGAACTACAAAAGACATCAAGAGATTATAAATTTGTTAGAAGTTTTAATAAAAAAAAACGCCGCAACAACTAAGCGAAGCTCAGAAAAAAAGCTAAAAAACAAATTCTAAAAGTTCAATCTAAAAACAAGAAGAGATACAACTTGAGAAGACGACCACCTAAGAAAAACAGATTTGGAAGACTTTATTTATGCAGAAAACGTAACAAAAACCTATATTAATGTTGCACACCAAGTTTTTGGGTCTATATCGTGTCGTAAAATTTAAGATCAAATAAAACACGTACGACATTGAAAAATTTGGAAGTTGTAACAGTTCCATAAAGACTTCTACTTCTTCTTGTGCTCAATATTTGAAGCAGGAGGAGAACAGCAAGCAGTACATCTGATCAGATGACAGAGACATAAAAACAAAAATTAAAAAGAAATAAGAACTAAATTATTGCTTGTTATTTTTGTTTTGCTACATCTTTCTTCAGCTGTAGTCAAGATGTTGTTTGTAAAATGTTTTGATTCCCCACCCCCTCCAACTAAAAACTCTTTAAAAAATTTTTGACAATTTACCTGTCTTAGTTTCAACTATCTTTCTTTTCCCTTTTTTTCGGTTTCATTATTATTAATAAGCAACACTTCTGTTCTTTGCTTATCAATCAATGTTAATCATTTATCTCTTTTTAATTTAATTTTTTTTTTAACACAGAATAGTCCTTCCTATTCCCTAATACTTTTATATATGTATCTACATTATGTAGATAACTCATTTACATAGACTTTTGTATATTATTATCTTTACATTTTCAATTTATAACATTGCTATTTTTTAGTCAAGTTCAAAACGCCACGTCTCAAAAACCCATATCAAATCGTTCCTAAAACCCATAACAAATGCTTACAACCGAAACCCCATTTCTAAAAACTCTTCAAATGTAAATAACCGAGAGGTATTTGGGCATTGTTACCGAAACCGATTAGGTTTGCGGTTTACCTGCAATTATTCACCGGATAATTGACGTTCGCCTTATGTCAGTTGATTGTAATAGTTTAGCAAAAAGCCAAAGCACTCCAACAATTCATCAAACAGTTATTTTAATTTCTGTTTTTGTTTGAAAGAGGAATTTGTCCTCTGAACTGTATCATTTCGAATATATGGACCGGTTATGGGATCTAATTTGTTTGTAATTTCCCATATCATATCATTTGCTTGCTCAATCGAACGTTCGATATCCGATATCTGAATAGGCGAAGCTAACATATCCTATGTCCTTCCATCATTCACAGTTATCCTGTCTGTTGTGGTCACACCGGATAGGTCTTCACACACACGATAATGGGTTTAAACTATCAACAAACCAGACTGTTTACCTAACTAAGCCGGTTCAGAAGCTTTAAATACCATTTTTAATAGGGTATATATAATTCTAATGTACAGACTATTGATTAAAAAAAACTCTTTTTAATGAAAACGCCATATTTTATTTGAATTTTAAAAAAATAATTTCATACATCTTTTTAATTTCAGACTCTAGTGTCAATTATTACTGCTTGTTTCTTTCAAAGAAAATGGCATCTATATTTTTAAAGAAACAGTTGTGGTGGCGTTCAGTTTAAATAAGAAAAATTAAGTAAAGTAATATACTAGGAACTAGGTGTCTCAAAATCAAGGCATGTCGAGTCCAGAGCGTTGTAGAAAATCTTACCAACAGCAAAAAAAAAAAATGTTAAACATTTCGGTGACTATTATTAAGTGTAATAGTAAGTAATTTAAAAAAAAAACAATTTGAAAAAGTAACATCAAGGAGGAATAAAAAAATATTCAATTTGCGCAATTTTAAGTCAAAATAGAAAGCTAAACAATTATTTTGTTGTTGTAAACATGACATAACTAGAATATTATTTTCTTGCTTAAGAGATTTTCTTGTTGAATCTTCTTTGTGTGTCTAATAAAACGTAAAACACCCACTAACACCAAACACTACACTTAACGACGGAAGTTTTGACAACAAAGTTGTGATTCTCAGTTAGAAATTAAAACTATGAATTGGATCATATTTACTGAACAATGGTAAAGGACAAATATCTTGCCGAGAGTAATTTTTAAAAAAATCTGTCATTTTTTACTTATTTTAAGGATTATTACCTCCTAAAACGCTTCGAATTCAGAATATCTGACTTTAAAGATATCCCTATTAGATTCGTTTGCACTAACACAAAATTAAAATTAACTAAGGCTTCAAAGCAATAGTTATTACGATTTAATAATTGTAACAATCGAATTAAGCATTGCTTAAACACGAAATAATAGTAGTGTAATGGGCTTTTATGTATTATGTAAAAAAAACAGATTTTTATCTTAAAATGAAAATAATTCACAGTCCACGAAAAAATATTGTAATTAACTTGTAAATTGGGCAGACTAGTAATCTTAACAGTTAAAGACATTCACTTGCTAACGCTTGTTTTTGCTTACTATCTAGCTTATTAATGCCGTCACTAACATCCTTGTTTGTTAAGTAACTAATAATATGATGAAGTCCACATTTTTAGAAAAAAGAAGAATTCTTGAAAAAAATATATACCGCATCAGCTGTAAAATAAGAAGTCAGACGAACAGTCTAGTGCAGTAGACTTATATGGTGTACTCGTAGCCAGATAGAAAAGAAAGTTGATTTTTAAGTACTTGCAACAAAAACGTAAAAATAAACAGTGCTGGACTAGTGAACAGTCTTACCCGAAATTTGCCAGTGAACTTTTTGATATTGCAAGTTTTTTGAATTTTTTACTTGCAATAGATTCAGAAATAATCACATCCAAAAAAATTTAATAAAATATTTATACATGGTTAACCAAAATATAAAAACAAACAGGCCAATCTTGTTATTATGAGAGGGCCAAATTCGGTAAGTAGTGTCAACACTGATATCTCATCTCCTTGGCTAGGACGGCTACGACAGTCAGAACTTTAAATGACCAGTGCAGTGGTGTCAAGTGATACATCGTTAGAAATGTAATTAAATTCTTTTTTCACAGTGTTTTTGTTTTCAAAATTCAACAAGTACTTTTGGAAAGAAGTTCAAATTAATTTTGCAATGTTAATATTTTTTTAAAATTATTTTTAGTATTTTCAAAATATAAAGTATTTTTAAAATAATAATAAAAAAAGAAATAAATCACTTACTGGTTACATTTTAGACAAAGACAGTCTTTAAAAATTTTTCTTACCTTTTAAATGACGGTGAGGAGGATAAGTGATATATGACTCAATAATTGTAGAGAGAGTAAATGTGTTTGTTTATATTATTATATTAATTATATACACTTTTCTTACAAAAAATTTTTTTTGGCAATTTGTTAGTAGTTGTTAAAAAATAGTACAGAGGCACCAATTGAACAACACAAATCATGGATCACTTGACTATAAATTTAACTGATCTCACGATAGTTTTTATTTTCAAAAAATAAATACAAAACATTAGGTTGTAAACTATTTTTTTGATAAAATTGTATATACCGACAGAAACATTTAATAAAAAATAATTCTCGTAACAAGTTCCATAAGGCCGCTTTTTGTTCACCTCGTTGTGATTTCATGTCACGTCTTCCAACCTGTCCAGAACAGATGCTTTACTTTAATTGACACTGCAATCAGTCGCATTCCAATAATTGGACGCAAAAATAATCAAATGATCCCATGTCCCATTTATAAACTGCAGCATGTGAATTCGTTTAAAAATTCTGCTCACCTACGAAGCCAGTTCCGGTTGTGATGCATGTTGCATTTTTTAATCTTGTTACAGTTTTGCTCATTATCTCCTAATAAAGAACAAGGTTTTTTTAAATTGATTGGTGTGAAAAGAAGTGACTCACTGTTTTTCAAAGACATTCTTCGATTTAGGACGTGTTAAGGTGATCAAGCACTGTTAATCCAAAATGTCTTGCCTGAGCTTATACTGTCGCTCTTGATTTTCCATTTCGCTTCATCTCTGAAACAAATCCTTTGAAAATATTTATAGAAGGATGACATTGAGAAAATAGGCAATAATCTTGAGGAATGTTTAGGTATTTTTTCTATGTTCACATTTGATTAAAAAAGTCAAGTGTTGTCGTTATAATGCAGACAGATCATTAAAAAAAAACTCGCAGCTAAACCATGATTGCTACGAATAGTAGTCGGTCAATTAATACACGCTGTAGTGTGTAGTGGAAAATAAACAGATTTTAAAGAATAGTTAAGATGAACACGTCTTATTATCACATAGATATTAAAAAAAGTCAATTAAAATAAACTTAGAATTAATGTAAACAAAAAATTAAAGTAAATATAAAGGACTAACCAAAAAGTAAGAAAAAAAGAGCACAAAAGAACATAAGATAATACAACGTTAAAAAAATTGTAGGTTTGTTGTCCAATCAGGTCAAAGCTCTTCGTTATTATACGAGATTCTAAAAAAAAAATCAGACCTATTTTTCACACATCCATCCCAACAACTCTCTCCGGTTATTAATTGATAGTCGGCGGGTGTGGTAGTAAAGAACCAACGCAGGTACAGGTAGCCTAATCGTGCCCCGCTTCCTGCAGGCAATTGTAATCAAGTGTTGTTGTGAAGGGCTGCAGGGGTCGTCATTCAACAATAAACTCTAATCAATCCCTCAATATTATTTTGTACGATTTTGGAAATTTCATTAAAGATCGACATTTAAGTCATTTCATTAATTATTATACTTTTTTTTCTGTGGAATTCTAGAGTAATTAAAGTCAGTCTGTCAAAGAGCTTTGATGAATGAATTATAGAAGAATAATGTTTATATCTGAGTTTTTATAAGAAGAGCAGATGTTTCGGTGATAGCGAAACTTTAATGTTAGATTGTATCTTTGCTACTGTTATAACTACAAGTGCCGAAGGAAAAAAAACAATAAATTAGTAGGCTCATTAAAAAGATACCTCTGTTAAGAACTATGAATAAGTAGAAACAGCCTGCATAATGTTAAAAAAAAAACATATATGGAGCATTCCACGCTAAATCGGCCTACCAAATACATCTGCATTTTTTTTTTAATTGCTCATTCTTTAAAATCCTTTTTTTTTCAAATGCTTGATGTAAGAATTTAATCATTTTTCCAATGGTGTACAACTTTCTAGTTAAAATTCTAAAGGTAATACCCGCCTCCACCATGGAGCAAAACATGATCAAAATCTTCTTTGTTGTTTAATAACAAATAAATTTTTTCTTTATTTCAAAACCGAAAATACAATTTCTGCTCTGTTTTGTTTTTTCCCACATAATGAGTTTATTAATTTGGTGAAACTTTTGAACCGTTTAAAGCTCGGCCCATTAAACGGTCAATCAGTTTTGAGTCAGATAAATGATCTGCAAAGTGACCAAAAGTGACCCCCTGGCACCCTATCATTAGCGGCACTTTGAAACGAACCGCATTGGAAGAAACTTATCCCCAAGAGTAAAAATTTCATCCAACATTACATGCCTGCCAGATTTTCTCAGAAAAACGACAATAAATCTTTTTAATTAATTTTATTTACAATTTGTCCCTTTTAATTAACGTTGCAAAATCGCAACAACTTTTTTCCAAACATACTCAAAATACCTCAAGATGATTAGATATCAATTAATTAATGCTTGGCTACTTGTTTAATGACTTGCTTAAGACTTTTAGCTGAATTCACACGCTCACTAGCTCTGTAAGAGGTATGTTTTTCCACTAATTGCTGGTCGTAAACGGCCGCTCGATATTTTATACTGTGTTGGAAATTAATGCAGAAAGTGCAGGTGTTGCATTTATTTCAAAAAAAATATTAATACGTTCTTTGATAAGAGTTTTAGATCAGACTTAAGCCGAGTATTGACGAAGCAATGTTTATTATTTTTCATGGGAACTTGTTTCAACAAAGCACTCGAGATAATAATAAGTGGTAATATTTGAGGAGCTTATATAAAGTCGATTTGAGGTTTATTGTAGCCGGATTTAATTGGAATCAATTAATAAAGTACGCACGACTTGAGTTATTGTGATTTTGATAAAAATGCTAAATAATTGTATAGCTTATTTAGTCGAAAAGGAAAATTAAGATTTTGGCTTGAAATGCATGTATTAGTTATTGGTTGGTTCGGTCGCCATTTGCATAAAACGAATGTAAATTTCCTCCCATAATGAAGCAATTTCGCACGACATTTACAAGTGATTTGTCGCCGTTTATCAACAGTGCTGCCAACCTCGCCAGCTATTCGACAGTAATAGCAGCCATACATTAGTAAACGCTTTATGGGCACGCAATTTCCTGCAGTGCTTTGGTCATCAGCATCATGGGAATTCGATAAATCCAAGACATTCAAACGAAAAAACTCGTACACAAAGTCAAACAGATATTATCAGCGATCTCAAGATATGTATGAGAAAATAATTCAACCGTTGGATAATTCATTAAACTGGTAATGACTTATTTTAGCAAAAAATCCGCAAACATTGATATTGACATCATTAGCTGAGAATCCAATGCGAGTTCAGAGCGATTGTATTTATTATTAAATCAAGCGATTTGTTTTTCTGGTCAAGTCGTAATTGAAACTGCTTCAGGATTTTTATTTTGCCGATCGACCGTGAAGATCTTCTGGTTTTTGCTTCAACGAGAAAGATAATGGCGATCGGCGGATATCGATCCAAATTATATTAATTGCGCTTTTTTGAGTTTATGGACTTCGGTGACATTCCTACATTTCCATAAACAACAAACTACCCACTTAGTTTCAAAGTAGCTAATTAAGAAAAAACTCATACCTATAACTTGCTCTGAGCTTTGCGGAACAAATGTGGCCTGAGAAAAAGCTGTTTCCCAGCAACTGATGAGTACATTATTTATTAATATTAAATAAACCAAAAAGTTTTATTAAATAGTTATTTTTTAGGTGGATTGCTTCCCTCGGGCTCCGCTGCGCTCCGCGCTCAGGAATCAAACACCACCCGCGGAATTAAATGAGTCACTTTAGTCGAGAGGTGTATACGTTATTTGCAATTCCGGTAATTCTACATACATTCAAAGCCCTAACACAATAAACATAGTTTGTTTCTGTGGCAATGATAAACAAAGTACTTTACTCCCTGTAAACAGGGACTAAAGTATCAACTTTAGACCCGCAACTTCTTTAGTCCATAGGGAATAAATGACCCACTTTAGTCCCTGTAAACAGTAGTCAACTTTAGTCCCGGAAGTGCAAAAATAATATTTAGACGTACGTATAGACTTATTAGATATTCTAACATACTTCAAATTTTCTATTTTTTTAAAACATTTTTATATTGATAGAACAAGTTTTTCAAACACTATTGAGCTCTGTGAATATTTTAAGTTTTTTCATAATTTAGCATTCTACTTTTTAAAGTTGTTTATGTTTTGCATACTGCTGCTACTCTTATTATCAAAAATAAAAAGGTATAGACAATAAAAAGTTTTATTTGACTAAGCCCACGTTTTAAGGATGTGTAGTTCCAAGACTTCAAAATTAATCTATACTATAAAAGTAACAATAATTTAAAATAGACGTAAATACAATAACATATAACACACCAAAACATACGTTTTGCATATTTTTGAAATATCTAACATTTCTAATATCTGTATTTGCATCCATGGTGATGATAATAATTGTGTAAATAGCAGGAACTTGGACTTAGAAATAAAATAAAACTTGGTTTACCTGGCTAACGTTTCGAAGCCTTTCTCAAAGCTAGTAACCTTATTTAAGCCTTTCTCAAACCTAGTAACCTTATAAAATATGGAGTGAAAACCTACGGAGCCTCGTCAACTCATACATGTTAAAAAATATTAGTAAAATTTGATATAAATAAAATTGTAAAATTAAAATTGTATAAATATAGATAAATTATGTCGGTATAAATAAAATTATATTTTATAAGGTTACTAGCTTTGAGAAAGGCTTAAATAATAAAGCCGAAACGTTAGCCAGGTAAACCAAGTTTTATTTTATTTCTAAGTCCAAGTTCCTGCTATTTACACAATTATTATCTAACATTTCTTCTTCTCAACTTTTTTCTACAAAATTTCTTAGTCATCTTCATCTTTAGACTTCTCTAAATTTTTAAGATTTCTAAAATCTTTATTTTTTTTAAATTTTTTTAAAGTTTTCGAGTTCGATGTTTACATTACGCTAACTACCAATTCAATATAAGCAGTTTTCCACTATTTTATTTTTTTTTAATTCGACGTGATTACTTCAGGTTTTTCCAAATGTAACAAATATTCAAAACATTTCAAATTCTTTTAGTTTTTTGTGTTTTTTAAAGTTTTTAGATTATTTAAATTATTGTTGATTTTTATAAAAATCTCCAGAGTTCAAAAAACACTAACATTTAAAAAGACAAATTTGGTTTCTTAGCATTATTGTTTTAACTCTACACAGTTGTACATCAAAAACATTGTTATAATCTATGGTGTCTTACCAAAGCAATTAAAATAATGTTCTATAGTATATCTTCAAAACTACATAGGTATATATGTATTTATAAAAACAATCTTGGTTATTTAACATCCTTTCAACAAGGACTAACAATACCGGATACAATTTATAAAGTAACTCCAAAAACAACCTACAGATCTTTAAGATATGTAGGTTGTTTACTATCGTTTTTCAAATTCTTCTCGACACTTTTTTTTTGTTCTTCTTTCAGTCAACGATTTTCAACTTTTAGAATTGTAAGAAATAAAAACAAAACAAACGAGTTAAAAATAATAATAAAATAAAGCAACCAGCCAAAACCTACAAATAAAACCTAAAAGTACAGTAGAGTTATTCAATGTGTTAAATTTAAATTTAGGAGAGCTAAATTTAAACTGAATTACCAAATTTACCTTTTAAAATTTGACGTAAGAATATAAACCACATTAGAATATTTTTTATAAAGAGGTACTTTTAGCGAGTGCAGATCAACAAAGGTTGCCAAATTAGTCGTATATTTATAATATCTTGCAGAACAGAACTGTCTTCAGAAATTCTTTCCCCAATCTATTACGATAAAGTGTTAAGTTATGTAATTGCTCATATTACATAACTAGTTACGTAGTATCTTTTACTACATCACTAGTTATTTACAAAAGTATTTTGAGAATGAAATTTCGTAATTGACGTCTAATTATTAGATGTTGCGCGTTCTGCTCAGGCTAATTTTTAGAATTGCACTCGAAAACATTTCCGGAAAGAATTTAAGTTCTTGTGATGTTATTAATGTGATGTGTGATATATAATAGTTTTTTATAAAAAAACAAGATATATATTCAAATGTTTATTCAAAAAAATATATACAAAAAAGTAAATCTAAACTATTTAACAGTTTGAAGTTTGCATCCATATCGTCATATAATCGCCTCTTCTTGAATCTTCATTCACATAAAGACGAATTTTTTTTATGGAGATGCTTCTTACAAATAATAAAACTATTATGAATCTAAACTAGAATTATGTCTAATTTTTGATGTTTAAATAAACTATTAACAGTTTTCTTTTAATTCGGCTTCTTCTAAATCTGGAAAAATTAATACGATGTGCTCAGAATTAAAACCAAACAAATATTAACAATTAGCTCACCTAATTCTGAAATGATTGCAAACCGTCTCTTTTTTTACTTTACAAAACTTGTTTGTACGGCCTTTTAAAAGTAATATTAGACTCATTTTTTAATAATATGTTACAAACCTACTAACACAATGCCTATCTTTTTTGAATCGACTAACAAACTATCAATTTCATGAACCACGTTAGTAATTCTCCGAATTACACTGGTGGTGTAAATACGATTTTTACCTTATTGTAGGTATTACACTACGAATTGCAAACATTAGAGAGTGTAAAAACTACATTCTAAAAAATCAAAATCACATTTTTTTATAATTTGAACACTAACAGAAAATGTTTTTAAATTATAGGATATTTTGTAAAAAACGTACTATCTATGTCAACTGTCATTTTAATATCACATTTTTAACATGGGAGAAAAAACTATCTATCTCCTCAGCCGGGGGATTCGAACCTGAGTCTACCGATTACCGGTCGGCCGCTCTACCAACTGAGCTACCGAGGAGACCACAGGGTCTGGCTTAGCATTATCAATTTTAATTGCAGTTGTAAATGATATTATTATTAATGACTCTAAAGCTGGTCACTACTGATGTTAAGTAACATATTAGTTGCCTTAAAGGCGTTAAAAATTACTAATTAATTATCATATATTTTCTTTTCCTTCCAATCACTGTTTTTCTTTGTGTTTCTTTTTCTATCAATCGTCAAATTGTTCTTATTCTTCCTTCTCTTTTAGTTGCCATTTTTGGGTTGGTCTAGTAACTTATTTTACAAGTTATAAATTTGCCGAAACATCAATAATCAACAAATGTATACCGTTCTTAATAATGTCTGTTGTCTACAAAAATTTATGCATTAAAAAATAAAAATGTGTAACAAAATAGAATTTAACTCGTCCCAACAAATCCTCACTTAGCCCCCAAACAATGTTAGACCAGGGCCAAAAATTAGCGATTCACCACTGTACTCTTTTCTCTCGTGCTGCAGAGCGCTCATGTCAGAAATTTATCTTCCCGTATACGTCAGTTAAATAACTATTGTTTTACATATTTCACTTGTGTCATTATGCTATGTTTCAATTTTTTATACATACTTTATATCAATATTTAAAATATAAAAGAGCAAAATAATTTATTACATTCGCCATGTTATTGAGAATCGTTGCATATTGCATAAATCAGTGGTAAATTTTCTTGTGGTTAATGCCGGCTCAGATCACAGCCGCAAACTTCCATTCCCATGCAGATTCCATTACAGCATCTGCAAAAATCATTTATTCCACGATACTGTAATACTCTAATTGCACATTACAAATAATTTCAGTCAATTGTCCTTGCGGTGAAATTTTAATACATTTACTTAACAAACAACCACATCAACTAACGGGTAACACTTATACCTCTCGACGTATTAAATTACCACCAGATAATAATAATTGCCGTAATGGATCTAATTTATTTACCAGAGAGATTGCAAATTACAAACAACAAAAAATATTATTCAACAACCTTGTGTTATTTTATACCGTTTTCTATAATACATACGATGAGTATATGATTGTGAAGAGATAAAAGATGGGAAAAGTATTTAAAATTAGATTGTGACACTAAAATGGGAAGATAATGAAGATGAAGAAGTCTTTCACTTTGCTTTTACAGGATATAAGAATTATACGAGAATTAGAAGGTCAAATCATAGTAATTAAGGACAAGAATGATGTTAACATACAATCATAATTCAATTGTTTTTTATTAAATTTTGTAAAGTAAAAAATTCTGAAACAGAAATATTAATTTAAAATTCAAAACCATTATATTAATTAAGCTATTTATCACAACAACACCTTAAAATGCTAATCGACACTCACCAACTTAATTATAATTCTATAGCTATTAATACAAATTGTATAATACGTCTGAACACGTTTAAATTAAAAACAATTTATAAAAAATTAATAACACTAATCTCATATAGCAAACCAAATGATCTAATATATGCAAATTCTCTATTTAGAATTATTAACAAAGTGTTTAAAACACGTACTGGAATATTTTGCACATTTTGAGTGACTGGACCTCCCAGTTGACCATTTCGGGCATCACATCTCAGGTGTCTCATGTTCACTAACCTGCTCAAATTAGCATTCTGTAAACCGATTCTTTTCAGGTCGTTTACCGCTTGACATACTGAAAAGAACTCAGTCTATCAAATTCATCAAAACCAGGAACAAATCCTTTACCTGACTTTGTGAAAAGTGATAAATGATCAACAAATCTAATAACAATAAGGCATTGTGGGCGTATTTATGACCGTATCAAAGCAGATTTGCCGACTGACCAGAGAAAATCGCATTTTAGACACAAGTAAACGTTTGACTAAGTAGATTTACTAAATTCGCTGTATCAATATATCGTGAACAGTTTTCGACAGTTGTTGTAATTCTATACTACCAGTATACGTTTTTATACGGGCTATAATAGGGTGTTTATGGAACCAATGAACAAGACAATTTTGTCACGTCACTGTTTAAATCTGTAAGTAGCAGCCGGTTCTATTCGACCAAACAGGTTATTAGTAAAAGATGAAGAATTTTAGTAGAGTGATAATGAAATGGATGATTGTTAAATCGCTTTATATCTTCCTTGGAGGTCCCACTCGTCAGAAATTTGATACATGTTTTTAATCGAATTTAACGCATTACAGTTTATAAGTAAGCTAAAGGTCAATTTCAAGCTGAAATTGTGGTTTCTGTCACAAACGGGATGAGAGAAAGCTACTGAAATTTCAGAAGTTTGTTTAATTAATGTAACTAATAACTAAAATTAAAGAGACAATGAATTGTATTAGAAACTTGTGTCAAATTTTTTTAAGATGTGTTAATGACCTAAAATTAATAATACGAAAAGAGCAATATTCCATCTTAATATCCCTCACATAGGAAGAAAAACTATGCAAAACTTAAAACCAATTTAATTAGGAGTTACTCATCTCTCATATTCCCCTAAACTCCACTGGTTATTTATGATTTTTCCAAATTTTGCAGTATAAATGCAAACTTAATTATGGACGGTCAAGTATACCTACTCTTTCTACTTTCTTTCGGTCTACCATGAAAGTTTCATAAACTTCTTAAAAACCACAGTAATTAGATTATTATTATTGACTTTTAACTTTAAGATCTTAAAGATAAATAGCAAAAAAGACTTATTATTGCTATAATTTTTTTCCTATCTGTTAGGCATTTGCTTTTAAACCCTCTTAAATAAACGCTCAATGATGATAATGTAATAAAAAACAAATTCTTAAAATGCAAAAGATTTAAAAGATAAAAAATCCAAGAAATTTGAGAAATTTTAAAAACATTTAGATATAGATGATAGGTAAATTCTATAAAATTCTACTAATAACCTAAAAAAGACAAAAATATTAATTTATATGATCTACAAACTTTCTTGGTTACTAGGTATATTCGTCTATCTAAACGTCTATGTAACTTATTATTTTTTACATTCTTTTATGTAAGATTAGGTACGTTGTTATTACCCTTAATTTTATTGAGAGCTTTTTATCATTTTATGTTTTTATTTAATTGATTTTTTAAATTCTTCTTGTGGTTAAATGCTTCCTCTGTAAACACAACTGCGGTCACTTCTGGTGTTACCATTTTAATGTTTTTGTGCTCTCTCAAAGTAACTGCAGAATTATGCAGATATGATTCAGCAACGATAGTAGTGAATTTTGACTTAAGTTAGTAATTTAACAAAAATGTCGTTTAAGGCAGAGAATGATTGCTTTACAATAAACTACGTGTATTTATTTTTTTATTTGTTATGGTCATATGTATATTTTTCTTTAGAACATCTGTTTTGAAGGAAAGAAACCAACAATAAACATCTCAATTAACCTCTTCCCAAGCAGCTTGTTACAAGATTTACAACTTAAGTCAAAATTCATAATTCTCGTTGCTCAAGTGTTTGCTACTTATAAGCTCAATTGTAAGCAGAAAACAGTGAAACAAAATCATTAGAAAATTCTGCTCAACTCGTCCCAAAAATTAGAACACAGAACGATCACCAGAAGAACTACAAGTTAATACCAAAAGTTGTCATCCATTAGATTATTTTAATGAGTGAATCTTGTTTGACTCTTTTCCTTTTCTGTCTTTCTTTTTATTTTTGCATTGTGTTTTTCTTTTCTTTCTTTTTTCTTTCCGTTATTTTCTCCTTCTTTTGTGTAAAGTTTCTCAAATCATTTTGTTTGTATCTTTCTTTAGAAATTTCTAGACACAATTTTCAAGTATTTTAAAAGCCCATGTACTGTTATTTGCCTTAACGTTAATTTTTAGCTTTTTTTCTTGTTATTACTCCAACTGTGTGAGTATCCACAAATGACTTTCATTTTTCAATTATAAATTTTTAAGTATCGAAGTTAGCGTACCATTTTTGAAACCATTTACAAACGCAAAAATTGTTAAAAACAACCGAATCTTCTATCCTTCACACTATCAACTGATGACCTATGACTACTGCACAAACTCCACCGCCAGCCTTATAGTCTTTAATGACATAGACGGAAATTCAAATGCAAGCGCCATCTACGCATTTAAAATATTTTTTTTATTTTAGTTAGGTTAAAAGTTACTTATAAAACACAAAAGCTATTATTTAAAGGTAGCAGAAATATACTTTCTCCCCTTCTTTGAGCAATCTCATAACAATAAAATAATTCCATAGCTGGATGGTTATTTATTGCAGGGGTGTGGATTTGTGGCTCCCCCATCATCCCTATATTAGCTTAAACATATATGTATGTATTTGGGGTTGTTATGTTAATTAGGCGTGCAATACTAAGAGCGCAAGGGCATTATCCCCGAATTATATGTCGATGTCGTCACATTAGCCCTCTGAATTGCATTACAATCAGCGGCGCCGCTCTAGGGAGTCAACGAATCGTTATTTGATGTGATTACAGTCTCTATAAAAATATCAAATTGGCAGCGAATGAAAAAGAGAGGAAATTTCGAGCGACCGAGCACGAAATTGTTATATTAAACTAAGATAAATGGGACAGTCTTACAAAAATAGCAATTTTATCCAGCTTCTTTCGTTTGACACATATTTATTACTGTTATTATTATTTTTGTTTATTTTTATTTTTTAAGTTTCTGCTTGCCTAAAATAAAAAAAACCTGTTCAAATCCCCATTTCCTTCTCATCATTGAAGCATAATTTCGCAATTATCGGTGTCTCTAATTAAGATAAGTGGAAGTTGTTTTAGCGTTGACGTTTACGGTATTTAAAAGCAATTTTACGGTTGACGTGGTCCATGTCTAAAACGGGCATCTGCGGATTATAATCTTTAGATTTCTCATCGATTTAAAATACCGGAATGCATCGATCGGCGACAAATATCCTGTCCAACGAGCCATTAGCGTGCCATTGCTGCCAACTGAAAATTCTTGCCAGTTTGTACGTTAAACTGGATGCCAATATCGGAACAAATATTTCCTATAATAGCTTTGAGATACTTATTTTTTTTATTAAATAAGAAATTTTTAACGAAAGTGTAAATCGTTCAACTGACATTACCTGTTTTTAAACATTTTGTTCAAGATTGCAGCTTTTATGTATCAATCTTCAACTTTAAGTTGTTTGACATACCGATACAGAGTTACGCAAAAAGAAAAATGTATTGACGAAGAATAATGATATCAAATTAAAGGCAAGCAACTTCTGAAACATAAAATGTTTTTATCTCTTACCAACTGCACAAACAAGATATTTCTTTTTTAATTAAAATTAGTGAGTATTGAATTTGTAAGCCAAAATATATGTATTACAAGAATATTGCCTATGCTGATAACAGTTATACAGGATATTTTTTTATTTGCTCCCACCCGAAACTCCAAAAATAGACACACTTTATACTTTGCTAATTTTTTAAACTTTAATTTTCAAAATTAAGTCATAAAGTTGTTGACCTTTGACAGTGCTTCCAGAGTCAGTTCATTTGAATCATTTGTAGTTTCCCTAAAGTTGCTTATCGTTTGTATAACGTGTTGCCTATTTCTCTAAATGTTGCCTAAATCTCAGACAGAAGCAAATAAAAAAATCAGCCTGTATAGAGTTGCCTTCGAAATTTAAAAGGTCCTCGTTGAAAAAATGCAAAATAATCAAAATTGCCTGAAAGAAAAGCTTATATTATTCGAGATATAAATTACTTGATTTAAAAACAAGTTGCTTTTGTTTGAGACACGATATATTACAACATATTTTGATATACAAGTGCTATTGAAATATGTACAGAAAGTATGCCTATACTGAGTGTTTGTGAAGTAATGTTAAAAATTTTAACAAGTAATAGCCTTTGCAGAAAGAATGCTAAAAAACAAATTTACTTCATACAAATGTTTATATAATTTGAGATAACGATGTAAAAGTTTTTTCTCAAAAACACTGATGTCATACATCGTATATCTTAAAAATAATGTTTTTTAAAAAATAATTTCTACAGCTATATCTCAAAAACTAGTAACATTTCAAAAAGCAAATTTGAATATTTAGTATCATTTTAACAAGAGCTATTACCTGTTAAAATTTGCAGTTACATCAAAAACACCCCTGTTTATGAGATTTTAACAATGAAAACTAGAACTATGATTCCTTATAATTTAATAATTCTCAGCATAACAAGGCTTGTGGTTACCCAGATTTAGAGCCCTAGGTAAATAGCATCAATTCCGTTAGGGTCACATCTAGTAACTTAATACCTACTAAAAAAAAAATTTGTTTAGTAAAAAAATATTTTTGAGCGATTAAAGTCTATTTGATTGTTTACTGCGTCTACTTCCTAGACAGTAAAAGTTATTTACAATCTCATCAGTATTTTCTTGACTTGTTGTCAACGAAAATTTGTCGGTAAGCATTAGTTACCGTTTTGGAACAGTAAAAATTTATTAAACATTAAGTTAATTTTTTTATTTGAACGAAAGTCAATTGCACAAAAAATACCATAAGCATCACAACGTTAAGAACATTTTACCAATCGAGAACAATAATTGAAATGATTCGTTCTTCCCTCAAACAATTGTCCTCGATCGGTAAAATGTTCTTACCATTCTTGGTATTTAATATACATACTATTACGTTTCCTGGTTTGATGTAAAGTATTTCTTTTTTAAGAGTGAACTTCTGAGTTACCTTTATAGAGTAACTGTATATGTGATAAACTCAACCTTTAGATTAAATCCTAATAAATAAAAATCAATACAAATTTTTTATCATTGTTCTTTTATGACGAATACTTAGACGACAAAAAAACAATAACAATTTTCGAAAAAGCGGTTGCCATAAATGAAAAAGCTAGATATAGTAGTCATGTGTGGTCATGTCTGAAAATTGTGTGCCATTTAAAATGTCAGAACTGTCAGAATTAAATTTCCATTTTTGAATTCAGTTCAGTGGCGTTCCAAAACTGAAAAAATAAAAATCGTTCTTATTGTAACTCTTGCTGACTACATCTTTACCACAAAACATCGACTTCCTGTTTCTTTCCGACTTTCCGATTACTGACAACTAAAATGACAGTAACAATTAATTTTTAATAAACAAACCTTGTTTTTGTCCTGACCTACTTTGATTCCGAAACTTTTGGATCGCGTTTTATGTTATAAGTGTAGCTGTTTTTTTGCTACAATTACATGTCAAATTCAAATTTAAATAATCAACAATATGTCTGTCCAGTTTTAATTTTCACCCTCTGTAATAGAATACTAACAAAAAAGAATTTTTAGCAAGTACCCTAATGTATCCATTAAGGGGTGCATTTAAATATCTACTGATAAAATTTACTGATTTTATCAAATTTAAATCAACTTTTATTTAAATTGGCACAGACTGTATCAGTGCAGCGAGTTACATATGTTCGTATTGTGCCATCTGGTTAACAAATTTAAACACTTACAAATAGTATTTTGTTTTAATAAAGAATTGCGACTATTACAAGTAATTAATAATTATATGTAATAAAAAATTTATGTCTTCTTTTTCATTTCGGTTTTTAATTAAAATAAATAATAAAAATAAAGTTGTTAGAATTTAATTGAAGTAGACACCAATCAAATGTTTGCATAGAATGATTGCCTCCACGTGACCAACCACTCTTCAATAACAGTAATTAAGCAAAGTCGAGTGTTGACACGCAACTCGCCATCATGCACACCTGATAATCGCTTTTTAAATTAGCATTTGGCTTTTGTACAAACTCGTACATACATTTCCTCTCATCATCACAAGGAAAAATTTCATTTTAGTTCGTATATTATATTCTATAGTCTGAAAGAGCACTAGGGGTGGAGTCGGTTTTTACGTATTCTCAGCAGGCGAAGGTGTGGGGTTCACTTAAAGCCTTACATTTACACATGCATATTTATAAACATTATCTTCTATTACACAGGACCGAGGAGTGTAAAGTATACAGAGCAGCTTCCGGCGCGCGGAGCTTTAGAGAGCTTTTATAGCTCAGTTTTACTGTATAAGTAATATAAAAGCAGCCGATTTGCAGCGCCCCATAAATATTTAGCTTTAATTCTAAAAGCGTTTCCGAGATACACACTTTATATATTCATACTTTACGCTAGCCTGGATTGCGACACCTACAAGGAGGAGGGAAAGGGGAAAGAAATGCACAAGCATATATTACATCACAAGTTTTATTGATATCTATTTCTTGCAAAATCTTAGTTTTTTTTAAATTTGCGTCTTTAAGCAATCTATTGTAAAACTTATTTGTGTGTTTTAATATTTATTAAAGTGTCTTGAAATGTTGGGAATGGTAGTTTGAAAATCCTCCACCACAGTAAACCAAATAAAAGTGAATCTGGTATAAACCAACACATACTTACAAATGCTTTTTTGTAGAAGAATGCCAGAACGACCAAACTCAGAACTCATAGATAAAGAAAGTAAAAGAATTGATTGCACAAATCTTAAAAGAAATAAAACGATAAAAAAAATCGAAACAGATTTAAAAAATGAAAATATTGATGAAAGAGAATATAAAAACAAATTTTATACCTAAATAAAAAAGTTGAGTTCTTAAAAAGAGAAGGTAAAAAAGATAATCTCAAATTAACCCATGCCCTGAAAGAAATTTGGAAATTCAAACAAAAATAAGATTCAACTGAAACAGGCTTGTGATAAGAAAGAGAGAAACAAAAGAAATCGAACCAAAAGTAGCTTCAAAAAATTATCCATTAATGAATATAAATACAAACGAAATAGAGACAGTTGTGTATTAAAAGAAACAAAAGCAATACAAAGAACAAAAAAGTAAGAAATATAACAAAGAAGAATGATTTGAAGAGGGTAATGCAATGAAATAAAAACTTGGTGATAATAAATAACAAAAAACACAAAATATGAGCAATTTTGTTTAGAAATTAAGAGTGAGGCACTAAGAAGCTGAAACAGCAAAGAAAACAAAATTGTATATAAAAATAAAAACAACTAGTTATAGCTAAAACCGACAAAAAAAACAAGAGAAGTAGAAATCGTATATAGACATTTACTGTTATACACTGATATTTGCCGAGAATCATATACCAGCAGAAGGAAAAGATATAATAAAAATAATAAAGACGCTAAAAACATTGTAAACTGAAAAACATGATCCGAAAGATTGCTGTTACTAGAATTAATACTTAGAAAAAAAACTACAATTATTGCAGTTTACGGGCAAAATAAAAACTGCTGAATAAAATATTAAAAATAAATTTTGAGAGCAGCTTACACAAATAAAAAACTTGTCAAAAAAGCATATTTGAGGTAGCGCTTTTAACAGTAGAGTCAGTATAAAAAGTATATAAAATGAAAAATATTGAAAACAGTGAGAAAGAACAAGAACCAAAGATTAATTTATGCATACTGTGCATTTAACATTTTTTTTTATGAGAACAAAAACATCAAAAAAAAGCAAAAGCAACACTTACAAAAAATAAAAGATCTATAACAGACTATATTTTAGTAGAAAATATGTACCCATATAAAAAATAATAGAAGATGTAAAAAAAACGAAATTTACAGTAATTATCATTTATTAGTATGTAGAAAAACTAAAGCCCTAAAAAAGGTAAAAAAAAAATAAAACAACAAAAAATAGACCCGAAAAAATTATATAAAATTATGTACACAAATAAAATACAAAAAATAGATGTTGCGACAAAATATGGCACGATAATTAATAAGACAGTGCGAGACAGAAAAAACCACTTTAAGCAAAGGAAGGCACAAGAAATATGACAACAAGTAAAAAATAATATTAAGTGCAGAAAGAAAAACTTATGTAATCACTTATTAATAGGTAAGCAGATAAATCGAACAGCATGGTAAACAAAAAAATCAAAAATAAAAAATAAAAAAAGAAAGTGACAAAAACATTTGGAAACAAAAATAAAATCCATATACTTATCAAAAATATAAGATGCAATAAATAAAAATTATGCAAATGGTAACAAAAAAATAATAAATTGGGTGAAAAAATTTGAAAATAAACTTAAAATTGACAAAAAAACGTAGGTAAAGTACCGAAAACTTTTTTAAAAAAATAAAAAACAAAAAGAACAAATAATTGAATTTACATAAAAAAAATATTTTCAATAATTGCTAAATAGTGAGACAATAAAAAATATAGAAAGAGAAATAAATGATAGAATCTTGAAAAGAAGAAACAAAAGTACAGAGAATTAGCATAACAGTAGAAGCAAAAGAACGGAAAATCTCAGGTCTGAATAATATAACAGCAAAAATAAAAAAATAAAAAAAAACACACTTTTAATAGTGTATAACAAAATCAAAAAAGAAGAAATAATTACCTGAAGAATGAGAAGTAATTATCAATATAAATACACAAAAAAATCTGAAATTACACTAACTATATTGACTCATCACTTTGCTAGCTAAGTGTACTAGTAAAAATATACAAATAGTAAAAAACAAATTAAGAAGATTTATTGAATCAACTTTAATATAAGCGCACAGTGAGTTTCGAAAAAGAAGAGTTTACATGACTATAACTTCACCTTCAAACAAGTAACCAACAAAACATACAAATAAACAAAGAACTAATAAAACAAGTAAAAAATAAAGTCACAACACAAGATACTAGAACCAGATATAACAAAAAAAAAGAATAATAAACTGTTTAATTCTATATAAAAAAAAACATTCATAAACAAGAAAAAAGTTTCTAAAAGAACCTAAATGAATATAGGTATACCACAGTCACCTACAAACTATGATAGCTGTGTGACATGGGTGTTAACAGAACGAATAAAACCAAGACTAAAAGCAACAGAAATAAAGAACCTACGAATAATAAACAAAGAAATGTTAATTAATAAAATACAAAGTAGTCAAGTAAGAAAGCAACTGCAAATTACAAAATTAGCAGCTTTTATAGAAAAAAAAGCCGCTCAGTTAATATGGATATTTAAATAAAAAATAGAATGACAGTTAATAGAATGGTAAAACAAGTATAAAAACAAAAGTGTAGGTAAAAAAGCCGCAAAAAACGTGAGATAGAATCGAAAAATTACTTGTAAAAAAAAACTTAAAACAAAGAAAAAACAATTCAAAAAATAAGGATATTGTAAAGTAATTTTGTAGATACAAAGTAACCTTTAATTTTAATTTTATTAAGTAAAAATTTTTTTTATTGAATACCTATATAAATGTTTTTGTTTAAAAACAAAATAAATAAAACAATTTTTGTTCAAACTAAATAGATATTGCGGCCGTTCAAACTCTTGAACACCATTGATGCTCAAGTGATTGTTTTTAATGCACAAGTCACATTCTGACTGTAAGACAACTAAATTAGTTAGTTTTAAATTCTTTTGATTAAAAGTTATTGTCTCTTTCTATGTATCTACTTTTTTATTGTGGCATATGATGCGATCGTTTAGATACCATAGGTGATAAGTGAGCAACAACATTGAATGAAAAGTGGAAGCTCAGTAAGTAGCTTATCGAGCACAATCTGTGGCCTCTCTCCCTCCATATAGGCACATCTACTCAATCTCGGCTTTCATCCTTACACAAAAGTAAGATAATGTGTTATTGGGCACTGATCCCCTAACACAAAGCAACGCACGGCGTCGCTTACTGAATTGTGTTGTTTTCAAAATTTGATAGAGGGATGAAAGCTTTACAATGAAGCTAATAAATTCAATGTTTCAAGTAAGCGCGGCGAGCTTTTGATAAAGTTAAAACAAAATTTTGAGGAAAATTAAGCTAACCTAAAGATAATTATATAATAATTATTTTTATTTGGATTGTGAGATCTATGACTCGAAGTATCTCTAATCTAATAAAGCTTTTTTGTTTCTTTGTTTGACGCATTTAGCGAGTTTTAAGTTTCAAAACAAGAAAATTAGAAGGGTAAGGGAGAAAAAGGATAACTGGAGCTATTGTAAGATAATTCGGGTCTTCGTCAAATAAAAACTCCGGTTATCCGCCGCATAAAATAAAGAATCAGCGATGTGTGCAAATCTATCAGGCGAGCTTTACAACTCGGATACGACAGTTCGGAAAAGCAATTATGCCGTAAAAGCTCGCTAACGTTCTCATGGCGGGTTTATGGACCGAATTGGCGGAGTATAAGCCAACTACTGAGGCTATAAGTGACTGTTTATTAGCTTTAACTGACTCGATGTGGATTTTACAAGAAATATTACCAACATGTTACACAATTATTAAAAAAAAGAACTTTGTCTAGAAGTTTGTCTATTTTCCATAGTAAAAATTTACATATTTTTCTACTAACAGTGCGTGAAGTAGCTATTCTCGCACTGTTTTAGTTTAAAAAAAAATTGCTAATTAAAGAAAAAAGTTTATATAACGAGCGTAAAGCTGTTATTAGCAGTTCGAATAATTTTTAGTCACTAAAATTTTCATTTTCACCTCTAAAAAGCAGTCACTTCATGTCCCTAATATAAAAAATACTATTTAATATTTAGTGTATTTCTTTTTTTTTTTTAGGTAACTTTAAAAAATAACTTTGTGTAGAAGATGATACATTATTAAATAATTATTTTTTTGTTTCGTTTTTGTATTTCCATATACCTAGTTTACCGCAAAAAACTTGGGCTATGCTAAAACAATTTATTTTTCATCCAATTGACATTTATTATTGTGTTTTGTCTAAATGCTTAATCTTTAAAATATCTCTATGTACTAGAAATTACTGTGTAAAATAATGTTAAAAAATAAATTATAAACTTTGTATTTTGTGCTAAAAATTTAGTCAGCAGCAGTTACAATTAGAACAATTTAATTTTAGTCTTCCAGTAGCAAACCAAATTTGGAAAAATGAAAATTCAATTCTGACAACTACAGAGAAACCTCCCTTAACGGACACCTCTGATCGACGGACACCTCTCAATAGCGGACAGTTTTTGTTTTTCGTAACTCGAATATACGTAAAACAGTATATTGGAACCTCCCAATAACGGACACTCTCAATAACGGACGCGGACAGTTAAATTTAGATTTTATATATAATGTTATGTGCAAAATCACCTCTCAATAACGGACAAATAAATAAACCCATTCAAAACGTAAATAATACTCGAAGTTCTAATTAGTTCCTAGAAGCGAGCGGTCCACGTCACAATACTCGATACTCTTATTCATCGCTTCTTAGAATTGAGTCGTTCGCGTCACAATATAAATTCATGCTTGTTGTTAAAACCAAATTAGTGTTAGATGCAGTGCCGTATCGAGAAGATGGCCACTAGTTCTGTCAAACGAAAGTTTCTTAGTGTTCAAGAGAAAATTGAAATTATTGAATTCTCAGAAAAATACAAACTTAGTGTCCGTGAAACAGCAGAAAAGTTTAAAGTGGGAAAAACTCAAGTTGGTGACATATTAAAGAACAGAGAAGAAATTCGAAAATCGTTTGCAGAAAATGGAAATTGTGAACGGAAAAAAAAGTTTCCCAAGACTGAAGGTGCTGCATTAGATCAAATTGTTTTCGACTGGTTTTGCAGAGTTCGTAGTAACAATATTCCTGTTTCTGGTCCCATTCTTCAGGAAAAAGCATTAGAAGTTTCTAGAGAACTGAAATTAGACCAGTTTAAAGCTTCAAATGGATGGTTAGAAAAGTTCTGTCACCGCTGGAATATAAACTTGAAAACTATTTGTGGTGAGGCAGCTGATGTTAACATGGAAGAAGTGGAGCAATGGAAAAAAAAACTTTGTTCCATCATTCAAGAATACTCGCCAGAAAATATCTTCAATGCTGACGAAACTGGCCTCTTCTTCAGGGCATTACCGAAAAAAACCCTGGCGCTAAAAAATGAAAAGTGTACTGGTGGAAAATCTTCAAAAGAAAGACTTACTGTTCTATTTTGTGCTAGTATGGCTGGAGAAAAAGAAAATCCTCTTATTATTGGAAAATCCAGGAATCCACGTTGTTTTAAAGGATCTCACGTCAATAAATTACCTATTGATTGGTATTCCAATAAAAAGGCGTGGATGACCAGGGACATAATGAGTGAATGGCTAACCAAATTTGATAGGAAAATGGGAAGACAAAACCGGAAAGTGATTCTTTTTTTGGACAACGCCACCTCTCATCCTAACATAGCTTTGAAAAATGTAAAATTATTGTTTTTCCCTCCGAACATGACTTCTGTTTGTCAACCTCTGGACCAAGGAATTATCAAAAACTTCAAGTTATTTTACAGAAAATTTTTGGTAAAACGTCTGTTGTTATCTATGAATGATTCTGTGTCTACAAAAGAACTAGAAAAAAGCATTACAGTGTTCAATGCAGCCATATGGATCACCGCCGCTTGGAAAAAAGTAAAACCGGAAACAATAAGTAAGTGTTTCTTCAGGGCTGGATTTGGGCAAAGCAACGACTCACTTAACGATTATGATGAAGAAGATGATATACCGTTGTCGACTTTATTAGAAAACATGAACAACGTAGCAATGGATGATTATGTCGATATTGATAAATCTTTACAAACAGAAAATATAAATATAGATATTATTGAATGCATCCGAGAGTTTAAAGACAACAAAACCGACAGTGACAGTGATAGTGATAGTGACAATGAAATTGTTCCGATTACTACTATAAAGAACATGAGTGTCGCCCTTGAAAAAATTAAAGACTTACAAAACTTTTTTATTTTAAATGATGATATAGAAAGTGTTCAGAAAGTTTCAGAACTCCTCTCACATGTAGAAAATACAATTATAAAGCATAATTTTGTTAACAAAAAACAAACAAAAATTAATGACTTTTTTAAAAATGTTACTCCTAATTAATAACCATGTTCATACTTATGTGATATCACGTTAATCCTATGTTATAAATTTGTCTTTATTCAAATTAGTTAATAAATACTAAAAACATATAATCAATTTAATTACATTAACCCCCAAGTTAAAACCTCTTAACAACGGACACCTCTTCACAACGGACAATTTCTCACTCCCCATCGGTGTCCGTTGTGGAGAGGTTCCACTGTAACATTAAATTCAATTTATATGTTGGTTTCTTTTCCCCTTTAGTTTTCTCTGTTAATATGTCTTAGAGTTAGGAGAAATGTTACGTAAAAACACAAATAAATACAAGGAATTTCGACGTTTCGGAGGTAGCCGCCTCCATCTTCAGGTTTACTTTACGATATTATGTTACATTTTTTGTTTTTTTTTATAATTTTATGTCTGTGAACTGTGTTCGGCCAAAATAGTTTTGGTCGAACACAGTTCTTACATAGCTGTTACAATTAGTTTTTAATTAAAATTACGCTGGTATAAATTTTTAAACCACAGATAATAATCTAGGATATAAAATAAACCTGAAGATGGAGGCGGCCACCTCCTAAACGTCGTAATTCCTTGTATTTATTTGTGTTTTTATATAACATTTCTCCTGACTCCAAGACATATTAACAGTAAAAATTCAATTCAATTCTGATAATTAATTATGACAAATAACATACAATTCTCAGACATGACCACTATAACTACCTTTTTTTCCATAGTCAAATGAGATGCCAAGACCTTTGAATCGCTCGTTATATTTCAGCACTAAAGTTGTTCTTTTACACTGATATGGATCCAACTTTAAAGCCTTCATTATTTCTCGTATAACTAAATGTTTGTATTTAAAGAAACAAATAATAAAACGTTGTATGCACTATATCTCCATATCCCTCGGAAAATCTAGAAAAAAAACGCTCTTTTTTGTAAACTTGTCGTTTTTAAAAGACATAATAGTTATTTATATTTAAAGCTTTGTTTAGAACCAGTTTAGAACTGTACTGAACATGCGCAACAAAGATTTCAGATCGCTAATACACAACTGCGCAAGCGTTCTGAACTGCTGTTGGAACAAGCCTAATGTATTTATGTATTAAAAGCTGTGTATGTATAAAAGATGTGTATGTTCTTCAAAGGTTGGCAGGTGTGTCAAGACTGAAGACCTTATGTTCAAAATTTTGTAAGTCTCCGAAAGACTATAAACTTCAACTTATGTCCATGAAGCATACAAACAGTTTTTTTTATTTAAATACACATTAATCTAAATAATGTAGAATTATTGCATTCTGTAGAATTTTTGTGTCATACCTTAAAAAACTTGGTATCTAAAGGCTTGTAATGATACTCTTGCGACTATTCAGAAACTAAAGTTATTATTATTTATTGAAATAATTTTCAAAATTTGACAATTTTGCATAAAACACAACAATTCTAATCTAGTGATTCTTGCAACAAGAAAACTAATTTTCATAAAAATAAACAGGTAGCGAACTACTACACTGTATTTTTAAAAAATTAAGATATTGTTTTTTAATTAATTATGTAGAAAACTGTAATGCACCGAAAAGTGTTGTATACCATCCGTAAGTACAATAAATGGATCATTCAAACGCTACTTTGTGTACTTGTTACACATAAATAAGTATGCAAAATAGTGCCACAAAAGTGCAACCACAAAAACACAGAAAAAAAATTAATGCTTCGATATCCGCACATTCATCAAAGTTTCTGGCTGAGTCTTGTCCTTACATGTATTTAAAAAACAATTAATTAAAAAGATCCAGTTTCCTTCTAAATACATACATATACCCGGATCACTTTTGTAATGTTAAACAACAGCACATCAACTCAAAATTTTATCTTTGTGAATTATGTTTTTTAACGCAATTCGGGTTTTCAAAATGAAGGTCATGTTACATGACATTGTCATATAACATATAACATAATACACAAAGCCAAAATTTTGGGTCGATGCGCTGTTGTTTGATATTACAAAAGTAATCCGGGTATATCTACTGGGTGTCCCAAGCTTTACCTTCACCCCCCAAATGGCACTATCTACTACTTAAACAAGAATTATTTAAAAAACCGCGTACAATTATCTAGAGTGGAAGTTTATACTGATCAAATTTAAAATTATTTTTATTGAATAGGGAGTTTTTTGGCTTTTATTCAATCAAATATCAATTAATTTGAATATTTATTTAATCACCAATGTGTTTAAGTTTGCTACATCAAGTATAAGTATTCTATTTTTTCATTTTTTTTTCCGATAATAGATAAAGTAATAAAGAGAGGTAGAGATAAAACTTGATATACACTGGATTAAGTTTTACCTTTATGGTATACCCATATGCTGCCCCTAAAAACGTTTTAAAGCAATGCACAGCTATAAAGAATACTGTAATATACAGGATGTCTCAAAATTAAGGTATGCTGAATTCAGAGCGTTGTATAGGAAGTTTTACCAGATCTCCTACCATCTTACCAAAAAATATATAGATGCAAAAAAGTATTAAATTATTTTCAGATAAATCTTCAGATGGTAGCCTTTATTTTCATAGTGAAACCAGTGAGTCAGCTCGTTTGTAAAACAAGCTCGAAGAACGAGTCAAATAAATTGGCAAAGCCGTAAAGACCTTAACAGATATGTTTGTAATATCTTTATAATTTATCAATTATACTTTAATTTTTTTATCAACAAAAAACTAAAGAGTTAAAAGTTGTCAAAAAATTTAAAAAATAATTTATGTTACTACAGAGATTTTTTGTTTAGGTACATTTTTCGTCAATCGTGATGAGGTTATTTATAGCCGTCGTCTGTTAAAAGGTTGTTTACTTGGTAACAAACAATTTTTAATGCAACTCTTGATAACTAGATATTACAAAAATAATTTTAGAGACACCCCGTATATTTAAATAAAATATACCGATGTTTAATTATTTATTTCATAAAATAATTTAAACCTGTAATTTTACCAAACATTACGTTTATTTAATAATAATAAAGTTCAAGAAACACCTAACCTGAAAGTAATACATGCCAAGTGCCTTTTAATATTTATTTAATACTTGTTATAATTAAATTAAATCAAACAAATCTTATTGCTTCTTGTCTTTTTGCAACCATAAATAATCATACATTTCAGTCCATTTCATTCCACATTCACCTGTTTCGCTTTTGTCGGTCGTTATCGAAGTCGGCTGTGGAATTATCGTTAACGAAATGAGTCTGTGCTTAATTTAATGGGCGGGAATGCGAGTGTCAGGTAGACCGGTTGAGAAAGATCGGATTGGTTCGTAGGGAGACGCTGTGTCGCTATTCAAGGCTCTATTGGTCGTTAGCGGTACTTACACGCTCCACCAGCTACGCCAATTCACTCGGGGAGTCACCTAGCCTCAATACAAGGCTCACATAATATAACAATCAGGTTGTTTAGGACTGTGTTGCAATGTTGGCAGCATATGAAACGTCAAATTTAACAAATGTCAAAATTAACAAATTATAAAAATTTATTAGGAACACTGTCTACCAATAAAGAAACTTCGAATATCTCTAGGTATTTTAATTATTTTGTTATCAACCGCTACAAAATTACCTAAATACGTAAACTGTCATTTTTAATTGAAAGCGTGTTTGGTTTTAAGCTTGGATTACTAAATTTTATTTCAATTTTATAGTTTCTTAACCTCTGCGTTAAAATGTTTTTAATACAAAGCTGAATTACTTAACAGAAATTATTTCCATTACATGCTACAATTATTTAAAAACGCTCAGTAGTATAATAAAACTTTTTTTATGTCATGTAATACAATAATTATAGTTTATGCTTGTAGACATTTACCCACAATTTAACTTTTGCCAAAAAACGATGCAAAATTGCTTTGTTTACAGAATTGTTGTAGAGTGGGTATTTATATGAAATCAGTGAAGAGTATAACCGCCACTTCCTGTGATGTTTAGTGTCAAAAACCCTGTATTATATTACCGTATAAGTGTTTATTTATAAACATCCTTCCTGTATTGTTTAAGATTTAAATGATAGACTAGAAAATAGAGTTATCAAGAATACGATTTGATCGTTTCTGCGAAAAAGTTTCCCACTTTTAACAGTTACAAGAGTGAAAACTGTTTTCAAATCGATTCTTCAACCATGAAACGTCAGCAGATATCTCGCCATGGGTTTATATGACTGATGGGTAAATATACCCTGACAAATGCATGTCACGTTCCATATTATAAAAAAAAAGAAAAACATCACAACAAAATAGTTATTTTTTAATAAACAAGAATGTTAAACTTCAAACAAAACTGTTGAATTATCAAGATTATTAGTCATCTATTAATATACTAGTTAATTACAAAGTTTTTTCATTAACCGCAAAAAAAATAATTCATTTTGATGTTTCAAAATTATCCATTTATAAAAAATCAGATATTAATACCTACATTAGGTCATAAACAAGATCTTATAGTAAAAATCATACATCATTAATAAGCTTATTAACAAAGATTAACAAAGAAATTATTTAAAAAGTATGAAATGCAATTTGTTGTGCCAAAATTTGTTGATTTAGCAATACATTTATTTAATTCTAATTAACCATTTTTGTTGGAGTTTTTTTTTGCGAGTTATAAACCAGTGGACAAGTGGCAGTTGGTGTCAATTTAAAGCACTTCCATCCCTCGACTATCTGACGACATTAGCATCGCTCTGGCGCCCTCTTATTCGCAATGTTTTATTCATCAACCCCCGCAACTTAGTTTACTTAATATCCAGCTAAAATTTCCCTCCCAATGCGTCAAGCTTTTAACAAATCTTCTAAAAGTTAGCTGTTAAAAACATATTTAACATATTGTTGTTATTTGTCATAAACAACACAAAAATTGTTAATATTACAGTTTTTAAATTTCTGTTTAATTTGTTTAAAATTCTTTCTAAAGTAACAAGTAAAGTAAAAAAAGAGGGTAAAACATCCGATACAATAATCAACCAGACAGCAAAATGTAAGTAGGTATTACACCCAACATTGACTATCTGTATTTTTTCCATATTTTATCTTGTCCTTTTCTAATTATGTATTTCATAAAACGTATTTCCTCATTTTAATGTCATTCCTGTTGGAAGACACTACATATATTCAGGTTGTAAACTATTCCAAATTTAATTCATGTTTTAAATATTTTTACTGTATTTTTTTTCTACTATAATTTGTTGGAAGCATTAAATATCACTGTCAATAACTAAACAAGCCGAATGTGAGACCAGAATATGACGGCAGTATAAAAAAATCTTGTGTCTCATACAATCGAAATCTGTTTTTAGGCGTACAATGGCGAGCAAAAATTTTCGGGCAGACTTCAAATTTGAGTGATCTAAAATGTGAAATGAGCTTTACGTGTTAGACGTATTAATAACCTCAATTTAATAACCATTCAGTACTGTCGCATGCCATTTTGACAAATTATCATGACATTTATGACAATAAAGATCAAACTACATTGCTTTTTTTTTAATGACATATGAATTGCTGCCCGAAAAGTTTTGCTCGCCACTGTACAATGAATGCAGCTCAACCATTCGCCCTTTTTTTTTCTTCACCAATTTCGCACTCGTACTCGCAAAATCACAGATTCCTAGCCTGTGCAACAAGTAATTGTTTAATAAATATGATTATCTTATCCTGAATCTCTCTCCTATTTTTGTTCTTTGATTTGTTCATCCTTCTTTTGTTTGTCTCTTTCTGGATCTTGTTTCCTCATTTACTATAATGAATGGTGATTCCCCAAAGATGTCGCATCAAATTCTAAATTTAGCTATAAAGTAAATGGTTGTCTATTAAATGACGATTGTCTTCGAAGTTCGAACTATGATCTGATTTTTGTTTACCAGAGAGAGAGACCAGTAAAAGTTGGAAATTTGAATTTTAAAACTTAATCCAGATTTATTTGCTCCCGTCTCTAAGATGTATGTCATCAAAGTCGTGCAAAATGTAATAGGTATATGTACCACTAGAAAAAATGCTATTATTCCTTTGGTGCTTATAGCCCTCTGACTTTGTCTTCTAATCATACATTTCTTTGATATATAATGTACTATTTTTTTTTATTATAAGTGATATTTTAAAATAAAAGTCAAACTGCTCCTTGTACCTATTCTAACTGTTTGCCTCAAAGAGTTTTTTCCAAAATCTTCCAATTTGGTAAAACATTTCTATTGTTGACAACTTTGCATTCTAGCGTAGACCCCATCTTCGGCCATCACTAGATAGGGTCCATCCCACGTTTAAGGTAATTACCAATTTTATACGCTTAAAACTTTCCTTCCGGAGACTCGAATTGCGAGTGTTAGTAATTTCCTTCAGCTAATTTTAACGTTGTTTAGGCTTGTTTAGCTGATTTTGTTTTACTTCATTGACCTTCTATTGCGATCTACCCAATTTGTCTTTTGACTCTCTCCCCTGAAGTCTCTTTTCTTTCTTTTAATGCCTTTCTTCTTCTTTACAATGTTTTTACTTTTAATCTTTTTTTATTTTAATTTTGTCCTTACTCCTTAAATAATCCAAATCTTGTTTTCATCTCTCTATTTATTACTCGTGTTGCTTTTCAATTTCTTTTTAATTCCTTTATATTCCTTGAGATGTTTTAGCCACTAATGCTTTAATAGCTGTAAAACCAGTAAAACAGAGACTTCAAAAAAAAAAATAAAAAAAAAATACAAACTTACTTGTTCAACGATTTGTTGAACAAGTGTGTTGAACAAGATAGAGCCTTTGCAGGTTATCTATCCAGACTTGTAAAGCATGTTTTTAATAAATTTTTCCTTTTTAACACATCATTCATGATTTTGATTTTCGTTTATCACCATCAGTGGGCAGGTACCCTAACTCATATAAATTTTTATTGTCGTCAAATGATTTGTTTTCGAAGCGACTAATGTTCGAAACTGCATCACATTACGAACATTTCCCCGACTGCGGAAACTTTTATGCATGGACCATAAAGCGAATGAATGCTAATAGCATTATCTATACCCTGCTTCCTATAATAATAAAAATCCCCATCGCGTCCTCTGACTGAATCATCATGATTTCGACCGCTTACAGTGAGTTCGAATTTTAAATGGGTGAATGCATCAAGCTGGATAAGAATTTAGAGAAAATCTGAAACCATTTCTAAAACAGTCTTGTGATTTTAATTAAATTATTAACTACTGGTTAGGTAGTTTGGTCTCATTATTGTTCCATAAACGCATTTTAATTAGCTCTGGAAACAAATTCTATTTAAGTAATTACGTTGATGACGTCTCGTCATGTTCACTTCTTAAATCCGTTTAAATTATATACATCATCGCAAGCTTCATACGTGTAGAATCCGCCTAATTTCAGGTCATACACGTCAAATATGAAAAGCGGCAACTTGAAAACCAGTAATTTAAAAATGTGCTGCACACTGAATCAAATTATCTCGACGGAATGAAGACGTGCTTTGTATAATTGTATACCATGAAAAGACATTGTGTTTTATACTCTTACGGGATGACAATAGCAAAATTAGCTTTTATACGACGATAATCTTTTCGTGGAATAAGAAGGTAAATGTCTAATGATTGGCTAATAACTACTTGTTGGACATAACGAGCCTAATTGTATGACTAAAAGACTACAGCGAAGGTTTGGATACATGCGATTATTTCGTAAATTCATAATTTGCTTTGTATGTACCTTACCTTTTTAATAATACTCTCCCAAAATAACAAAAAAACATTTTTGGTGAAATTTTGCACAATACAAAAAACTTGTTTTGTTAATTACAATATTTTTAACAAATTTTTTTTTTGATAACTAACGAAACACTAGACTCAATTAAAAAAAACTAAAATTAAAAATCTGTTAATTACAAAAGCAGATAAAAAAAAATGGGTATTAATTTTAAATACCTAAGTCATTTTATATCGAAACAGTCCAAAAGTTGAATCTTCATGATGTGTCGAATGAAACATTAAAAAAAAATAAAAACGAACTTCACTGTAGTGCTTGATATTAGGAAGTGCTTTTTTGAACAACTTTTAGAAGCATTTTATAAAAAAGTGAAGAAACTTTCTTCACAAAATCAGCATAAGAATGGCAAAAAAGTGTTCTAATAATAAAATAATTAAAAAGACAATTTTAAAATAGACTTTACTACTAAATTATTTAACATTAAAAAAATTGGCACGGCAATTTCTTATACAGAGTGTCTGAAATAGTTTACAAGCAACCCACAATCATAAAAAACAACGCTACATTGTAAAACCTAAAAAAAATAATGTAAATTTTCTTTAATAGCTCAGAAAACTGTTTTTTAGACACTGTATTTTCTCAATTAAAGATGTTTATAAAATTATGTAAAAACTTTTAGGATTAGCAATGAGTCCTTGATACATGCTTAAGCTGATTTTGTTGATGCCATTTTCCAAATAAGCAAATTTTGCAGTTAACATTTTCTAGAATTTTATTGGTTAAGCTAGATAGATTTTTTAACCTTTTTTTGAGTACATATTACAGTGTTTTTTATGAGTGTGTATTGCTTGTAAACCGTTTCAGAAACACTTTAAAAGATAATAAAATAATACTCAATATAATCAGTTTTAGAGTAAATTTTTAAAAAAGCAAACAGCTATTTATTAAGTACTATTTGCCTGAGATTCTAATACGAAGCGCAGATTTTTGTCTTAACTAATCACTGGCATGATGAGAAGTCTTAGGCATTTTAAAGCGTAAATAAAAAGAAATCAATTTTCGAACAACGTGTCGAACAACTTAAGTAGATTAGGTACTTACCTAATACAAAATTTGAAGTGCTTAAAGCTTGATGCTCTCTGTAAAAATTTTACAAAGATATACCCTAAAATAGCCGTTTTCTTTAGAAATAAATCTAAAAACTGACTGTGTTTGAGTACCATTCTGTGCAAAAAAGGTAAATTTCGTTTTCTTTAAAACTCTCTAATAGGCTAATTTCAAGTTGAGATGCTACTGGTAGTATCACAAATTTTAATACTCTTCCGTGACACAACCAATCACAACTCCGCATTCTTTTAATTTTTCACAGAAACGAAAGTACTATCGGTATTATCTCAACTTGAAATTAGCCCATTAAACTAACTACGTTGGGTTGTAAATTTTCAAATTTCTAAAAGTTTCACTTCCGTTAAAATACCTAACAAAGCAAATTGTGTCTTTAATAAAATGTCAAAATTAAATTACAAAACTTGTTAACAAAACAGTCTATTTCTCATCAAGTCAATGAGAACAGGATGCTACGATCAATTTTTCAAAGTACAACCCAGAATTATGAAAATTATAACAAAATTTATGGCTTTGGATGTACATATCGTAATTGGTTCCAACTAGATCAACATTGTTTGTTCAGTTTTCAACAGGAAATTGCACTGAATGTTGGCATTATGTGCTGTTTATGATGTTCACGGTGTCATTAAATGCTAAATCGAGTAGATGCGAAAGCCTGTTGGAATGATGTGATCCATTATTGTTTGAATTATAACAATGGTAATTTGCACAAAAATCAACTAATGATAATCGACATTTTATTAGCTGTATTTTTCAAAATGATGTTATTAAAGAAAAATTAAAATAATTCAAGGTAAAATTTATTGTAGCAAAAAACTCAAATGAGTGTTGTTAATGAATAACATAGTGCAGGTACAATTTTTAAATAATTTACTTCAAAATCTAAACTTTTGCTAAATTAGGAACATCTACTTGGTAATGGATTACAAATTTAACTTGAAAAAAAATGTGGATATATTTTAACCGCAATTGACGCATTTTTGACTTATTACATAAAATCATATTCTGTGAATTACTTACTGTTTATTGATATGAAACAATTCAGTAGTACACTAGAGATAAATTAGACCATTATTAAAAGATTCGATCAATGATAGTACAATTTGTTAAAATAAATTGATATAACATATATAGGTAATAAAATGATGACTCATTTAATAAAATATAAATAATTAAAATGCATAATTATATCTAATACCTATAATAAATAATTTAAACACGAAACATAATTACAATTTAAAATTTTTACTAGAAAAAGTCTCGAATTTTATGTAAATAATAATCAATAGCTGAAAAGGAATCACGTGGCACAGATCACCGTCTGCCAGAGTTGTCTTTGAGCCTCTAAGATAACGTAGAAAATCTACAAACACAGAAAAAAACTATTACCTAAAAACGTTTTAGGAGAACTTGTTCTTGAGTACGTCCAGCTGTCTGTTTGTCAATTTTAGTTGTTTTTATAGTTAACTGTTAGAAACTAGTTGTAAATTAAATTACTTAATTAACTATATCTCTTCGATAGCTGAGTTTAACACAAAAAAAAACATTTTTTCAAAAACATATATTTAGATCGGTTTTTAGCAACAAATTTAAATTTTTAATTCAATATCATTATGCGTTTGTATTTTTTTTTTAACTTTTATTTATTATAATAAACTAGATGCCACCAGTATTTTCCTAAAATGTTCAGTCTTATAGCATAATAGTAATCAGATATGTAGATGTAGATTGTTGTCTAATAAAAATAACATGTCGTTCTCCATTTACACTGCCCTTGGTGTTACAAATCTGAAGATGCATTCTTAAATCTCTTCTAAATACATACGTTGCTGCTGAGATACCGCTATATCCATAAACAGTACTGTTGATGATTAAATCTAGCTGCAGCCTATGCATAAATTATGGTGCATTCGCCAAGATAACGATAAAAGATTTTTTCTAAAACTAGATTACTTATTTGGACTCAACAAAACGTTTCATAGAAAATAAAAGTAAACGCTTTACTTCAACGTTTGCTTTATAGTGTCAAGTACTTGTACTTTTAAAGATATTGTAATACAATTATTGTCAAAACAATGAAAAATAAACTCAAAAAAATACAAATTATTATTAGCAAATAAATAAAAACAAAATCAGGTCGGTAAGTGTAGTTCCACGTAGTATTATCTATCAATAATCTTAAGTTCCAAAAACAAACTTGTTTCGTATTAAGTGAAGGTTTAAGGACTCACTTCCTAATGATTATCATCATCAGACAATTATTAGAACATATATTTATACCGGTCGAAGTTCTACATCAAATCAGTCCACATCAATCATTATGGCTCTCAAAATCACAATTTTTTGCTCTCTATTTCTATTTTCTTCAGTTATTTGCGACATTGATACAAATTACGATAATTATATAAAAAAATTACTTAATTTAGATGAACTAAAAACCAAAATAAAAGCTAAGTTAGGTGACACAGAAGAAGCAGCATGGGCAACAATTCAAAGTAAGTGTATTTACTGTAAACACCATTTTTCTATAAATTTTCTTCAGTGTTAGATGCTTCAACAAAATTTCCTAGTGGTATCCTGCAAGGCAAATTTACGGATTTAGGAAGCTTTGACGAATGTTACAATATTAAATATGAAGACATTTACGGAAAATATTGTCTTGGAGTTTTACCGTTGCCTAAAAATGAAACCTTTTTTAAACGCAATTTAACTATGTTAATAACTCGACCTGTATGCATATTTTATTTAAAAAATCTAGTTTATATTTAATGAAATTTTAGAAAATTATGTTGCACCCTGAACCAAGGATGCTCGTTCCAGGTACAGATGATGATGTAGGACTTCATTTTGCTTTTTGTGTACCACATACAATGCCAACTGCTAACATTTCTAATATTTTTAAATTTAGTGAAGACCTTTGTTATTCGAAAGCAACAGAGCCTGCACTATCTACAGGAGCAATTGTGACAATAGTTATTTTATCTATTTTCTTGTGTCTAGTTGTGTTATCTACTACCTACGAAATTGTACTACTCAAGTTTAAAAAACGTAAGCAAATATTTATATTTAAAAAAACAAATGTCTAACTTGTGCTATTTTTAGAACCTAAACATGAATTGTTTATTGCTTTTTCTTTCTTAAGTAATGGACGCAAAATCTTTCGTTCGAGTAATAATCCAGATCAATTACTTTGCCTGAATGGAATTAAGGCATTAAGTATGATGTGGGTAATAGTTGGACATGAATATTCACTTTCAATGAATGGTGCAGTTTCAAATTTCCTTTCTCTTTGGGATGTAAGTAACATCACAATAAAGTTTTCTGTAATAATAATTAAATTTTAGTGGCAAACTCATGCTGGAAATATGTTTATAATGGGAGCAACAGTCTCAGTTGATACATTTTTTGTTGTTGGAGGACTTGTTACTATGTACACTTTTCTCAAATCAATGGATAAAGGTGTTAAATTCAATATTATACTTTTCTATATCCACAGATATCTTAGGCTAACTCCTATTTACTTTATTGTGGGACTAATACATGCATTTTTGCTAAAATATGTATACAATGGTCCACTATGGAAATTACTTGACACAACTCTTGGAGAATCTTGTAGAACTGCTTGGTGGAGTAATTTGTTATATATTACTAATTATGTACAAGATGGAGTAGTAAGTTTTTTAAATAATAATATTAATAAAAATTTTATAAAATTGTTTCAGTGTTTACCTCAAGCTTGGTATTTATCAGTTGATATGCAATTATTTATTCTTTCACCAATCGTTTTACTAACATTATATAAATGGCCGAAAATTGGTTTAGGTGTTCTTGGATTTCTGATAGCAGCTGGATGTATAGCACCTTTTACAGTCGGTTATGTCAGAAAATTAGGAATATACCCAATGGCTTCGAATCAAGGGTAATAAAACAAAAACTAGATTACACAAAATTAATAATTTCACAATATTATAGAGATCCTCTAGATTATCAATACTATTATTATTCACAAACCTATTCAAGATTTGGCCCTTATGTAATTGGCCTTCTTATGGGTTATATTATTTACAAAATAAAAAAATCTGAGTTTAAAATTGAATTAAAATGGGTAAGTACTATCAATTGTAATTTTTGAGTAAAAATTGATAAGAATTTTTAGTGGCAAGCAGTTTGTCTTTGGTTTGTATTTGTAACCGGTCTAGTTGCTTGCGTTTTTGCTGGCTTTGATCTGATACAAGCCAAAGAATATGATCGTTGGGCAAATTCTCTCTTTTTGGCTTTCGATAGACCAGCATGGGCTGTTGCAGTTAGTGGAGTCATTTTCTTGTGTGTTACTGGTTATGGTGAACCTGTTAATACATTTCTCTCTTTACCAGTTTTTCAAATTTTGACAAAACTGTCTTATTCAATGTACTTAATACACTATGGTGTAATTACACTGCGTTATGCAGCAACAAGAAACAGTATAGATTTTTCTAATGTTGCAGTGGTAAGTGTTATTTGCTATTTTTGTTATTTTGAATAATTTGTCTTACTGTGTTTTAGGCTCATGCCTTTTGGGGTGACTTTATGTTTACTTTGGGTTTATCTTTAATTTTCTGTTTAACGTTTGAATCTCCAATTATAATACTTGAGAAATATCTGTTCCGTATAGGTCCCAAACGAAAAGATAAAACAGAGTTAAAATAACATTTAGGAATGTTGCGCTTTTAATTTATAACTATCTGAATATGTTGTAAGTACCCTAAAAATTATAATTATATCAAATAAATTCTTTTTTAATAAAAATAAATTATTAATTTTATCCCTCACTATATGAATATCCTAAAAAAATACATACTGATTTAAAAAACTTAAAAATTAGCAGTTATTTTGTATTAACTTTTTGATTCATAAACATAGATACCTACATAATAATTCTGATAACGAAGACACAATTACTAGATTATAGCTAGATTAACAAGGAATCTATTCAAAATGATATAAATTATACAGGGCCCCAAAAAAAGATTTTCATCTAGTCGCCTGTGAATTTCCCATCTAAAATAAAAAATGCCGCTTTAGCAAATAGGGGTAACGAGTAAACCTAGTAATGTCACTAAGATTGTAACAAGAAAAATGAAAAACCCCATATATTCGGTCTCTCTACAAGCGACAATTTTTAAAGAAAAAGTTTTCCTGCTTTGGATGTTCATTAAAGGTCAAAGTCCCCTTGCCAAACTTCAAATCTGAATTGACATTTGATTGATAGATGACAGAATAAATTAGTTCAAACTTAAAGAGTAGAGCGGCACAAAAAAATTAACATGTAAAATAATTTCAAAGATAACTAGATGAAAATCTTTTTTTGGGGCGTTGTATCTATATGCAGGTGCTGTATCAACATGATTATAAAGAAACAATGAAGATATGTACAGAATAATAAATTTATAAAGATTCTTTTAAAAAACTTAATGTTAATAAACGTGTTAGACTTAAATGTCTTTATATATAATATTTAATCGTTCTTTAACTACATGTATAGATATAGCACAGAATAATTTCTTTCTTGTGGGAAACATGCCAATCTCATTCCTATACCTACATAAAAAATTGTTCAACTGTTCTGGAAGAAAATTATCATTCAGTTTTAATTTTCTCGATCTCTTGAAAATTATTTGATTCTGCTTTATATTCTAAATTATTTTTAGAACAGTTACATTAATTAATAAACATAGATTTTTTGCTAAGCGTTTCGTAAATACAAAATAATGTGTTTCTATACATTATTTCTGAGTCTTTAAAAGTAACAGTCTTGAGATTTACTCTGTGTACACTGACTTAAAGTTTACCACTCTATCTTACTGCATAACTTATGCATATAGAATGAGCGGTTCTATGTTAAAATGATTTGGTAAATTACTATTTAGAAGAACTCAAAAAGTTCAAGTTGACAACTGCTATTCTTTTTCAAAGCAGGTTACATCATGTGTCCCTCAAGTTTCGATTCTAGGGGCATTATTGTTTCGCTATTTATTAATGATATTGATAATAACTATGTTAGAAAGTTTTGTATGTTTGCTGATAATTTAAGATATTTTAGGTCAATTCTCATCTATATACGATAGAAACAATAGACTTTTGCAAAATAATCTTATCACTCATTCATGTAACTGTTGTTCTAAAAACAAAATGCTTTTAAATGTTGATAAATGTTACAACTTTTTACGTATGTATGATTTCACATATACACTCTAAGCAAATTGTGAAAAATTACAAAAAATAAGTTTAAGAAGTTAGAGGGAATTCCGATAATTTCTCAATTGTCTACATTGAGTTGTTTATTTTCTCATGCTTCAAAAATCCTCTAAACCAAATTTTATAATAAATCAAATTTTTACTTAGTTTTAGTCGTTTTTTGTTTGTTTGAATCAATTTTAATACAATCATCAAAATAAAGTCAAATTATGTTAGACTAATAAATAAAAAAGCAGGTCGCTAAATGTAGTTTTACGTAATATTTATCTATCAATAATCTATCAGTTTCAAAAAACGAAATTGATTCGAACTAAGTACAAGTATAAGGACTCACTTCCTAAAAATCACAATCAGACAATGATTAGAACATACATTTATACCGCCCGAAGTTCTACATCAAATCAGTCAAAACTAATCATCATGACCATCAAAATCGCAATTTTTTACACTTTATTTCTGTTTTCTTCAGTTCTTTGTAATAAAGATATTGATATAAATTACGACAGTTACATCAATAATTTGCTAAATTTAGAGAAACTGAAAACCAAAATAAAAGCTAATTTGGGTGACACAGAAGAAGCAGCATGGGCAACAATACAAAGTAAGTGAACTTATTATAACAAATTTTTTTCTATAAATTTTCTTCAGTGTTAGATGCTTCGACAAAATTTCCTAGTGGTATTCTGGGAGGAAAATTTACGGATTTAGGAAGCTTTGACGAATGTTACAACATTAAATATGACAAAATTTACGGAAAATATTGTCTCGGGGTTTTACCATTCCCTAAAAATGAAAAATTTTTTAGGCAAAATTTAACTGTGTTAAGAACTCGACCTGTATGTATATTTTTTCAAATAATCCAGTTATTTATTTAATACAATTTTAGAAAATCATACTGCATCCTGAACCAAGATTCTTCATTCCAGGTACAGAAGATCTAGGATTTCATTTTGCCTTTTGTATTCCACATACAATGCCAATTGACAACATTTCTAATATTTTTAAATTTACTGAAAATCTTTGTTATTCGAAAGCTACAGAACCTGCACTATCTACAGGAGCAATTGTAACAATAGTTATTTTATCGATTTTTTTCTGTCTTATTGTGCTATCTACTTGCTACGAAATTGTAACACTTCAATTCAAAAAAGGTAAGCAAATATTTACATTAAAAAAGATTCTAACTTGTGCTATTTTTTAGAACCTAAACATGAATTGTTTATTGCTTTTTCTTTCTTAAGTAATGGACGCAAAATCTTTCGATCGAGTAATAATCCAGATCAATTACTTTGTCTGAATGGAATTAAAGCATTAAGTATGATGTGGGTAATACTTGGACATGAATATTCAAATTCTATGAATACTGCAGTATCAAATTTTGTTTATCTGTGGAATGTAAGTAAAATCACAATTAAATCTATGTAATAATTCTTACATTTTAGTGGCAAAATGATTCTGGAAACATGTTTATAATGGGAGCAACAGTTTCAGTTGATACATTTTTTGTTGTTGGAGGTATTGTTACTATGTACACTTTTCTTAAATCAATGGATAAAGGAGCTAAATTCAATATAATCCTTTTCTACGTACACAGATATCTTAGATTGACTCCTGTTTACTTTATTGTGGCACTTATACATACATATTTGCTAAAATATGTATACAATGGTCCACTTTGGGAAACGGTAGAGGCAACTTTTGCCGAATCATGCAAAACTGCTTGGTGGAGTAATTTGTTATATATAACAAATTATGTACAAGATGGAGTAGTAAGTTATTTAAATAATAATAATAATATTTTTATAAAATTATTTCAGTGTTTACCGCAAGCTTGGTATTTATCAGTTGATATGCAATTGTATGTTCTGTCACCACTCGTGTTACTAACATTGTATAAATGGCCAAAAATTGGTTTAGGTTCACTTGGATTTTTAATAGTAGCTGGATGTATAGCACCTTTTACAGTTGGTTATGTCAAAAAATTAGGAATTTACCTACTAAATCAAAAGTAGTAAAAAAACTCGATTAAATAAGATTAATAATTTTACAATTTTTGTAGAGATCTTTCAACTTATGTAAATTATTATTATTCACAAACCTATTCAAGATTTGCTCCTTACGTAATTGGACTTTTTATGGGCTACATAATTTACAAAATAAAAAAATCAGAGTTAAAAATTAAAATAAAATGGGTAAGTATTGCTCAATTTTTATTATTGAGTAAAAACTGATAAGAATTTTTAGTGGCAAGTCATTTGCCTTTGGGTAGTGTTTCTGACTGGTTTGGTAGCTTGCGTTTATGCTGGTTTTGATTTGAGTCAAGCCAAAGAATATGATCGTTGGGCAAATTCTCTCTTTTTGGCTTTCGATAGACCAGCATGGGCAGTTGCAGTATGTGGAGTTATTTTCTTGTGTGTTACTGGTTATGGAGAACCTGTTAATACATTTCTCTCTTTACCAGTTTTTCAAATTTTAACAAAGTTGTCCTATTCTATGTATTTAATACATTATGGTGTAATTACAATGCGATTTGCAGCAAGTAGAAACAGTATAGATTTTTCTAATGCCGCACTGGTAAGTGTTACTTGCTACTTTGAGTATTTTGAATAATTTAGATTATTTTGTTTTAGGCTCATGTTTTTTGGGGCGACTTTATGTTCACCTTGGGTTTATCTTTAATTTTTTGTTTAACGTTTGAATCTCCTATTATAATACTGGAGAAATATCTGTTTCGTATAGGTCCCAAACGAAAAGAGAAGATCGAGTTATAATAAAACTTAAAAATTTTACATGTAATTTAATACTTTGTAAATACAATGTAGAGTATGATTATTGTCTCAAATAAATTTTATTTTAATGATAATAATTTGTGACTAAGTATTACTTGTATCTTCTACCGGATGAGCACGATTAAAGAAAGTTATACAGAAACGAAAAAAGCATTATTTTTATTATTAAATTAATAAGAATTATATATAAGGTTAAATTTAAAAACCTGAACTAAATTTTTTATTAATTTTTTAGCTCAAACATAGATACATAATAAATTCTTAAATCACAAATAATAGCAGTTCACTACAGACAGTGTTTCTAAAATTACTTTAGAGATTTTAACAGATAACAAACAGTTTTCTTTAAAAAATAATAAAGAACCAAAATTGCCTTATATGATTGTTGGGAGTTGTCGAGATACAGAATATACATTGTAAAATTTTCTTAAAAAAAATTGTTTTTGTACGAGAGACAAGCATGTAATTGAGATATGTGCAGAAAGTTTGCCTTGTGTCAGTCCTAATTAAAAAAATATTAAATACCCAAATTTGACATTTCAAATAATACTGGTTTTTGAGATTCACGATGTAGAAATTGTATCTTAATAAACATTTTTTTTTGAGATACACAGTGTAAGACAACAATATTTTTAACCAAAAACTATAACATCGTTTACTATAATAATACATATTTCAAAAACTATAATCCTTTGTACAGGATGCAAGCTTAGGTTTTTTGCATCGTTTCGACGAAGACTATCTACTGTTAAAATTTTTAAAGTAACGTTAAAATCCGCCCATATATATTGAGAGAAAAACGTATATGATGTATGGTTATAATAATATATGAGAAATATATGTATGTATGGCTAAAAGCATTGAAGAAATAATAAGATTTCTCTCCTGTGGTACTATTACTCTATTCCTACTCCCGGTCGAGCGTAATAAAATTAAATTTAATTAGATATTTAGATAAAAAGATAAATGATGACTCCTATAAGTGCTGTGTTACCAGTGATTATGTAGCTAAAATAATAAAAAAGAAAAACAAAAATAGTTTTTAATATAAAAAAAATTACAAGAAATTAAAAAAAGATACATAAAAAAGGGTAAAATTTTATCAGAAGTTAGTTATATTTTTAAAGCTTTGGAAAGTAACGATAGTAACAATGTATAAAACAAAACAGTACGGAGATTTTAACAGACAACCTAAACAACTTAAAGACAAAAAATGTAAGATCAAATAAATAAATAAATAAATAAATAAAACAGAAACAATCAAACAAATATTGTACAATTGAAATAAATTAATAAAAAGATTCATTTTATTTAAAACAATCTGAATCGACAGAAAAGCTCGCGGACGGAAAAGGTCAAAAGGTTAATGAAAGAAACAATAAACGACTAATTCTAGGTAAAATCAAAAATAGTAAATAAAAATAAGAAATAATCTAGATCTGAGGTAAAAATATAATAATGCGTCTACCGTCTACTTCAGAACACACAGCGCCAACGTATGCAATGTGAGCAATTTTTTTAAGTATGAAGTGTCGCCTTAAGTTAGGTGAAAGTAATAATAATCTAAATAGTTTTAAACTTCTAAACTATTGGTTTAAACTTCGCTCTACGTATTATTTCTTAATAAAACACGAACTGTAATATGATAGCATAACATTAAGATAGCATAAGGTAACCAGGACAACTATTTACAATTTGCAAAGTAGATTAAAACTTAATTTTTAAGCTCTTATCAGCAAATTAGCTCCGAATCAGTTGTTTATTGAGACGATAATTCCAGACAGCACGGCTTTGCTGAATAGCTAAAACAACTAAATTGCTTTCTGTTCTTAGTAATTTAATATAAATGATAACTTCCAACTTAAGTAATGGACGCAAAATCTTTTGTTCGAGTAATAATACAGATGAGTTATTTTGCCTGAATGGAATTAAAGTATAATGTGGGTAATAGGGTAATAGTTGAGCATAAATATGAACTTTTCATAAATGGTGCGGTGCAGTTTCAAATTTAGTTTCACTATGAAAAGTAAGTAAGATCACAATTAAGATTTCTGTAATAATTGTCAAATTATAATGAACTTCAGTTTTAGTTGATACATTTTTTTTTGTCGTTGGAAGTTTTGTTACTATGTACACATTTCTCAAATCAATCAAAGGTGTTAAATTCAATATTATACTTTTCTACTTTCACAGATATATTAGACTAACTCCTGTTTACTTTGTTGTAGAACTTGTACATGCATTTTTGATAAAATATGTATATATTCAATACTCAAAATATCTAAAAATAGGCTAACTTTTTAAGACCTTTCTGTCATAAATCAAGATCTGTCCTTAGAGAGTTGGTCTGTCCATAAATTGAACAATAGCTATTCTTTGGTTTATAGAAGGGTCTTATAAAGTTAGCCCAATTTTAGTTACTTTGAGTATACAATGGTCCACTATGGAAAGTTTTAGACTCAACTCACGCCGAGTCTTGTAGAACTGTCTGGTGGAGTAGCTTCTTATAAATTACAAATTATGTACAAAAAGAAATAGTAAATTATTGAAATAATAAAAAAAATAATATAAAATTGTTTCAGTGTTTACCGCAAGCTTGGTATTTATCAGTTGATATGCAATTATATATTCTTTCACCAATAGATTTACTAACATTATATAAAAGGCCAAAAATTAGTTTAAGTGTTCTTGGATTTTTAATAGCAGCTAGATGTATAGCACCTTTTACAGTCTGTTATGTCAAAAAATTAGGAATCTACCCTTTGAATCAAAAGTAATAAAATAAAAACTCGATTACACCAAATTAATAATTTCACAATTTTTATAGAGATACTGTAAGTTATACTTTGTAAGTTTATACTGTAAGTATAAACTACTATTACACACAGACTTATTAAACATTTGGTCCTTATGTAATTGGATTTTTCATGAGCTACATAATTTACATTTGAAAAACATCTGTGTTAAAATTTAAATTAAAATGAGTAAAAATTCTCAGTTGTTATGGTCGACAAAAAAATGATAATATTTCTTAGTGGCAAGTTATCTTTCTTAAATGGTCTTTGTAACTGGTTTCTTAGCTTGTGTTTATGCTGGTTTTCATCTATGTCAAGCCAAAAAAAATGATCGCTGGCCAAATTCTCTCAAGTGGCACTAACTTGAGTATTTTCGAAAATTTGTGTTACTGTATTTAAGACTCATGCTTTTTGAGATGACTTTATGTTTACTTTGGGAATATCTTTGATTCTTTGCTTAATGTTTGAATCTCCAATTATAATGCTTGAAACATATCTCTTTCGTGTAGGTCCCAAACGAAAAGACAGAACCGAGTTAAAATAACATTTAAAAATGTTACGTTTAAAGCATTTATTATTTGGAATTAAATAACCGTAAATATGTTATCAAATATTACCAAGTACCTATTCATCTCAAGTAAATTTTATTTTGCTAACAATTTTTACCTTTATTAATTTTATTGCTCACTGTAAGAGTACACAAAATTGTATAGAAAAAACTCGAAAAAAATATAAAATCAGAATAAATATGTATTTTTAACTTAATAAAAAATAAACATATAAATTAAATTAAGGGCCGGTTTACAGAAAGTGAAATTAACTTTAATTGCGATTAAATACTTAATTCGCGATTAAATGCCGATTTTGACCAATCAAACACAAAGAAAGCCGATTTAATCGCAAATTAAAAGTTAGTGAAAGTGAATTAAATATTTAATTGCAATTAACTTTTAATTCGCGATTAAATCGGCTTTTCTCGTGTTTGATTGGTCAATATCGGCATTTAATCGCGAATTAACTATTTAATCGCAATTAAAGTTAATGACGCTGTCTGTAAACCGGCCCCTAATCTTTTTTTTTTTAGTTTTAAAAATGTAATTCTTGGATAACAAATAACCGAGCTAAAATTACTGGATTTAACAAGATTTCTAGATAAAAAGATAAATACTGATTTCTATAAATGCTGTGTCAACAATGACTTTGTGAAAAAATTATTAAGCATAAGTAATAAAGAAGCTAAGTTACCAAAATCTTACAACAAAGTTATTAACAAAATTTGCTTAAATTTTAATTTTTTGTACTAATGAGTACTAATTTTCTTTTCCTAATAGTAATCATAACTACATATCAACTGTAGCGACACGTGTTATTCGGTATTTGTACCTCTCAAATTCTTCTACAAGTAATTGTAGCAATATCTTAAAAATTACAATTGTGATATTTAATCCATTTCTACCAAAAGATCCTTAATTTATTGTTTAAATAATGTTTTTTTAAAATGAAGATAGCGACAAAGTTAAAATACAATGAAATAAAAATGACAAAAAAACCACACCAAAAAAATACGATGAAGTAAGATGCTAAATACTACTTTTAAGTATCATGAAAACTTCACGTCGTTAGTAGCACTAAAACACGTGGCATTTAAAAAAAAAATGGAATACAACTTTAGTCTTATCAACCTACTTCAAAAAAAAAAAAAAACAATAAAATAAAACAAAGCAACAAATCTATTAAAGAGACAATTAAAATTAACTGTTGGTTATCGCCAGATAAATGTAAAAAAACAATAATTAAATTGCAAAAATATTGCATCTAAAAACTTTTCTACCTTACTTTTTTATTACAAGCATTACTAACTTATACTTTATTTAAAAAATTGTAGTGTTTTGATAATTAATTCTTACATTTTTTAACATTTTAATAGAAATATACTTATTGACTATTGCTTTTATAAAATTAAGTACACTTGAGTTAAATTACATTTTTTATCATTAAAAATGTAAAATTATTATCCATAATACCGAGTATTCTGGCCTCTAACTCGTAAAACTTCACGAATTATCTGAAACCAAATCAGGATTAATCAGCAAATAAAACGGTAGGTATTTTATTCCCTACCTACACTTGTAAGCTACATTGAATTAATTGCTGTTAGCCTATAGCATTCCGATAGCTCTCCCTTTAGGTGCAGCTAAAAGTCTGTCTTTCATACTTTGACCCAATTTTTAAATGAATTTCCGAATTAACAAATGCTGTAACTACATCTTCGTTGCCTTGTGAGCCATTCAAAATCTTATAGGTACTTTATTACCATGTCTACTACATACATATTTTATTGAAATAATCTTTTTTCTAAGAGTTAGATACTCATTGTTTACTGATTTTAAACAAATTATAAGTACTCACTTGAAATCAGTTACAATATTATAAAATGCTCGAATGATAATTCAATAATTAAAATCAATCTAATCTGATAAAACGCTAAAAATGACTCACACTCTCACGCTTTTAGGAAAGAAAAGATATAATTTTGGGACACATTTCGCTTTATACTTTATCTTTTTTATAAATTGTGTTTTTATTACACCCATTTGGTTAAGCTTATTATAACCACAGAAGAATGCGCAAAATTTAACATTTTCTCATAAAAAAGTTGGTAGAAAAACGTAAATTAATCGTAGAAAATCTTTAACAACATATTTGCGCTTCTATTAAGGTTTTTATCACCCCAGAAAAAGTAAACTAACCCTTTTGAAGCAGCTTGTACCTATATTTAAAAAAACGGTTTCTACTGTGTGACAAAAACATAACAAAAATTGAGTATACATACCCATAAATGAAAACAAAAAAAAGATAAATAAAATTCCACGTCATAATTATTTACTTCAGGTAACGTAATGGTTTTGTGAATCATTTCGTAGTAAATTAAGTACAGGTGTAAATGAACACTTCATTGTAATCAGACAATAAATGAAACACATATTTATAGCAGACAAATGTTCATATCAATTCAGTACTCATCATGTCTTCCAAAATCACAGTTTTTTGCTTTCTGCTTTTATTTTCCTTCGTTCTTTGTGATATGAATATTGCTACAAACGACTATGACAAAATCAAAAAATTGTTTAACATAGATGAACTAAAAACTAAAGTAAGATCTAATTTGGGTAACATAACTGATGCAGATTTAGCAACAATTGAAAATAAGTTTTATTATAACTGCAGCGACTATTTAGTGCGTTGACGTTATCACAAAATTTTCGACAGTTCTAATAATGAAAGCAACCTTTAGCTAACTTTTTTTTTAATAATATCAACGTGCTGCATGGTGCCGAGACTATACAAACAATGTATTCTTTACAAATATTTTTCAGTGTTGGATGCTTCAACAAAATTCCCTAGTAGTCTACTCCAAGGAAATTTTATCGATTTGGGTAGCTTTGATGAATGCTACAACATTCATTATGATATGACAATATTTACTTAAAATATTGTCTGGGAATCTATCACATAGATATAAACTTTAAAAAACATTTCGAAGCTTTTGGACACGATTTAACAACGTTAAAAACTAGATCTGTTTGTATTTATTCCAAAATTTAATATATAACTTGTTTCAATTTAATAGAAAGTCATGTTACATCCGGAACCAAGAATGATTGCTTTAGGTTCAGATTACACCGGACTTCATACAATGCCACCTGCCGAAATTTCTACCATTTTCAATTTCACTGAAGATTTTTGTTATTCCAAAGGAACAGATCCTGAATTATCAGCAGGAGGAATTGTGACAATAGTTATTTTATCAATTTTTTGGTGTCTTGTTGTGTTATCTACTAGCTACGAAACTGTTCTGTACTATCTGAAAAAAAATAAGCAAACACTTACAATTTAAAAAAAAATAGATTTAAACAATTTTACAGAACCAAAACATGAACTGTTTATTGCCTTTTCATTTCAGTAATAGACGCAAAATCTTTCGATCGAGTGATAATCCTGAACAGTTACTTTGTCTAAATGCAATTAAAGCATTAAGTATGATGTGGGTAATAATTGGACATGAATATTCAATTTCTATAAATGGTGCAATATCAATTTTTTTTCTCTAATGAATGTAAGTACAAACACAATTAAAAATTTTTAGTAACTTTTAACTTGTAGTGGCAAAATGATTCTGGCAATATGTTTATAACAGGAGCTACAGTCTCAGTTGACACATTTTTGTTGTTGGAGGTCTTGTTACTATGTACACTTTTCTCAAGTCTATGGACAAAGGAGCTAAATTCAATATTATACTTTTTTACGTACACAGATATCTTAGATTGACTCCAATTTATTTTATTGTAGGACTAATACATTTGTTTTTGCTTAAATATTTCTACAATGGTCCACTTTGAAAGCTTGTAGACTTAATTTTGGTCGATTCTTGTAAAACTGGTTGGTGGAGTAGTTTGCTCTATATAACAAATTATGTACAAGATGGAGTAGTCAGTTATTTATATAATAATAATAAGTATTTTATAAAACTGTTTCAGTGTTTACCTCAAGCTTGGTATTTGTCAGTTGATATGCAATTGTATGTTCTGTCACCACTCGTTTTACTAACAATATATGTATAAATAGCCAAAAATTGGTTTAGGTGCACTTGGATGCTTGATAGTTATTGAACTTCTTATGGGCTATATTCTTTTCAAAATAAAAAAATCTGAATTAAAAATTAGACTAAAATGGGTTTGTATTGACACTGTCATTTTTTAGTCAATATTAATAACGATTTTTAGTGGCATGTTATTTGTCTTTGGTTAGTATTTCTGACCAATTTGGTAGCTTGTGTTTACGCTGGTTTTGATTTGAGTATTAGAATCAATGATTATGATCGTTGGGCAAATTCTCTTTTTCTGGCTTTCAATAGACCAGCATGGGCTGTGGCAGTTTCTGGAGTTATTTTCTTGTGTGTTTCCGGTTATGGAAAACCTGTTGATATGTTTCTCTCCTTACCAATTTTTCAATTTTTGACAAAACTATCTTATTCGATGTGTTTAGTACACTATGCTGTGATCACAATGAGATATGCAGCTACAAGAAATGGTTTAGAATTTTCTAACATTGCTGTGGTAAATCTTTTACTGTTATGGGTAAGATTGTTGAATAAATTGTTGTGTTTTAGACTCACGCGTTCTGGGGTGACTTTATGTTTACTTTGGAAATATCTTTGATTTTTTGCTTAATGTTTGAATCTCCAATTATAATACTTAAAAAATATATGTTCCGTATAGGACCTAAACGAAAAAATAAAGGCGAGTTAAAATAAAAATTGTAAATGTTAAGTATGAAGCATTACTGATTTTGCAATCTAGATTTTGTACATAATAAATTATAACTTAAGTTACTTTAAATAAACCATTTTAATAAAAAATAGATTTTGTTAATTCAATACCTCACTATATCATCTTAGTTAACGAAATACATAAAATAACAATGTATCTACAAATATTAAAAATAAAAAAAGTACAAAAGGAAAACCGACAAAAAATTTAAACCAGCAAAACGACACAACGAAACAAAAAACAAAACAAGACTGAATAGAAAAAAGCAATCGTTTATCAGAAAGTCGAGTAAAAAAATCAAGACAGTTCATAGAAGAAAATAATTATGACTACTACAGTAGTAAAGTAAATGAAAAGATCCAAGCTCTTTTTTTTGATAATTCCAACTATTAACAACTGTTCCAACTGTGTTCCAACAATTATTTATCTTCACGTACTCTTCAACTTTCTCAAGTTATCGTTCTTTGACAATTCAGACCCTCCCATTTCTGGCACTCTGACTACTTCTGCTACTTTCATCTCTTGTTTTAAAGATATGTCTCAATCTCGTACAAATATTTTGAAATTTATTGAATTCAAAACAACAAATTTAAAAAAATTACAAATCAAAACGTACAAAAAAAATTTAAAAATTGTTAAGAAAAATATTTTAAAACATTTGTTTACAGAAAAATACTGAGAACCGATTTAATATTTTTTTTTAATAATTACAATAAAAATCAATGTCAAACCCACAAATTTAATCAAAATTCTAATATAACATACAGAGCGCTTTCGGAAGCTAAAGTTCCATCTTCAGTCTCAAACTTTTGCTTTGTCAATATAATAACTATTCATTTTTATTAAACTTGTGGGTTTGACATTGATTTTTATTGACATTATTTATATGAAAATCACCCCACTTTAAAAAAGAGTGCTTCCATCAAAAATTCAGTTCTTGTCAAAATTTAGTTTTCTAGTGCTCCACCATACAATAAAAAGTCAATTTACACAAAAATAAAAAGAAGAAAAAGATGCTAGTTACTAAAAATTCCCGTTTTTGAGTATTACTAGAACACGTGGCATTCAAAAAAAAATAATCGAAATACAGCTATACTTTTATCAATCTACTTCAAAATGTTATGTTATCTAAAACAAAGCAGCAAATCGCATTAAACACATAATTAGAAATCAATTTTTGGTTATCGGCAGATCAATTGTAAAAGAACAATAATTAATTGCAAAAAAAATACATCTAAAAATCTTTTTTCATTACCTTTTTATTACAAACATTACTAACTTATTTGAAAAAAAAAGTTTTTTTACATCAATTCTTGAATTTTTTTACATTTTAATAAAAATATGTATTTTGTCTATTACTTTTGTAAAATATTTATGTAACTACACTTGAGTTAAATTACATTATTATAAAATGTGATTAGATTAAAAATATTATCATTACAATCAAAATAAATTTATGAGTATAAAACGTTTTACGAATTGTATGAAAATGTAAGTGAGTAAAGCAATTTGAAAATATAGTTTTAAAGCAATCATAACTTCAATTTAATTTTTAATTAATTAAATGGCAAAATATCATGCTTGAATAAAACAAACCTAATAATTTTTTTGTAATGAATTACAAAAATGGTAATTATCATAAGTTTAAATAAATTCCTGTACAAAAATCTTCTAGAAATCTAAATACATTTAAACGCGTGTATAAGAACCAACAGTATTCTTGTACGAATAACATATTTTCTTGTCCTTTTTTATAACACAACTTGTTTTGTTTTAAAAAAATAAATATTGAGTTCGCAAATAAATAAAACAAAAAAACAACTATTTAAGCATCATTAAAAATGTAAAATTATTATCCTTATCCTTAATACTAAGTATTCTGTCCTCTAAACCGTAAAACTTCACGAATTGTTCGTACCGTACTTCGAGTACGGTACGAACAATTATGCGAGTCCTGAAGAAATTGTAACAAAAAAAAAAACGGCAAAAGCTCCAAAATCTCTCGCATATTTATAAGCATACAACGCTCTTCCAAACATGTCCCACACATAGTCTATGGGATTTAAGTCTGAAGTAGAGAGAAAGCACTAGATTCAATTCTATAGTTTTCATGGCATTAAACATTTCTGCTGTGCACTGAGGTCAAAAATTATCATTAATAGAAACAAACCTAGTGGCAGGAAAATTTGCAACAATGTTGTTGAAGATTTCAGTATTAAAATGATCAGACCGTTCATTGCTCTTTGACGAACATAAAGGTCGGTGCAACCATTACTGACCCTCTCTGAAATAAAACTATGTATTTCAGTATTTTCCACATTCAATACTATCACTTCTGAGACTAAATCAGGATTCATCAGAAAATAAAACGGTGTTCTATTTTCTATCCTCATTCTGACAAAAAGTTGTCCAACTAACACGTGCCACATGGTCTGGTTTACAGATGATAGACGAGGACTGGTGGATGACTATGTAATCCAAATTCCCAAAATCTATTGTAAATGGTTTGAACGCCTAATATTGAGCCATTATCAGCACAAAGAGTATTTCTCGCTTGCGATGCGTAAATTACTAAAGTTCGACTCACCACAAAGCGTCTTAATTTCTGCTTGATCTACTTTTTCTGTGTCTTTGCCGAACAGATCCTATCTCTAGGTATTGATTCTATAAACGACTGAACACACTTTGATATCTCCAAGAATGTTATCGAATTAATTACAGCTAGCTTACAACATTTCGATAGCGTTGTTTTCTTCAGGTGCAGCTAAACCTTTGTGTTTCATATTTTGACTCGATTTTTAAACAAATTTTCGAATTAAGAAATGCTGTAACTACATCTTCGTTGTCTTTGCGAACGCTTCAGAAACTCATTCTTTTTTACCATGTCTATATACATACTTTATGGAAATAATCCTTTTTCTATAAGTTACTTACTGTTTACTGATTTTAAACAAATTATAAGTACACACTTGAAATCAATTACAATATTATAAAATGCTCGATTGATGATTCAATAATTAAAGTCAAAATAATCTAATAAAACACTGAATGACTCACAATGACAAAAAAGTCATATGAGAAATATTAATTATTTCTTGCTTTTTTATTAATTATTTTATGCTTTAAGGAAATAACAAATTTAATTTGAAATACATTTGGTTGAACTTATAGCTGCTACAGCACTAACGCTCTTGTAAGCATATTAGAATGCGCAAAATTATATATTTTTTTTTTTTTTTCGTAAAAAGAGCGGTTAAAAATACAAATTATAAAAAATATATAATAACAGTAAAAAAACTTTGTTGTAAGTCTTTGTAAGCACTCATTTTTTATAAAACTTTAAAAAATACCTTTTTTAATGTACTATCTTTAATCTTAAATGGTTTCTTCAATTTTAAATATATGTATAGTAAGTTTTGTATAAGATTTATACAAAAAACTTTATTTCAATTATTTTCAACTTATTTTAAATATTTCCCAAAACATAACAAAAAACTACAAATCTTGCCAGTGTAAGATCTTGCCTCGACTCGCCGTCCTTTTATATTAGCTGAATTTTATTCAATCTATAGAGTGATTCAAAAAGATCGGACCATCATTTGCACGGATCTTCAATTATTAAGTTATTGTTAAAAACGCAATCAAAAATTTTCTATTCTAATCGGAGGTAGGTAAATACGTCTTTTCAAAGATGCTGCATAAAGTTAATTTTTTTAAAGCAAATAATGTAATTAAGTATATAAAGTTGAACATAGAAACAAACAGGTTAGTATTATAATTTTTTTTAACAGATTTGACAGACAACAGCATACCAAAAAGTTGGCGTTGCTATGAATACGTGGTAATATATTTAGAACAAAATGAAGACGATTATGACATAAGGAAATGTTTAAAGCTCGATGAAGAAAAACTTTTAAATTTTTGACGGCCATTAGTGACAATTGTGTCCGAGATACATGCAACATTTTATTTTATTTTAAAATTAAAAGAAAACTCTGTTAACGTTTTTGTAACCTTAAAAAAAATGGTCTAACCCTTTTGAAGCAGCCTGTGTATTAAAAAAAATCAATTTCTACTGTGGCAAAATCATAACAAAAATTGTATATACATACCTATCAATGAAAACAAAAAAAGAACGTAAATACATTTCCACGTAATAATTATTTATCTCAGATAACTTAAAAAGGTTTTATGAATCATCTTGTAGTCAATTGAGTACAGGTGTAAATGGACACTTCATAATAATCAGACAATAACTGAAACACATATTTATAGGAGACAAAATTTCATATCAGATCAGTTCTCATCATGCCTTCCAAAATCACAGTTTTCTGCTCTCTACTTTTAGTTTCTTTCGTTTTTTGTGATACAAATATTGGTACAAACGACGATGACTACATCAAAAAATTATTTAACATAGATGAACTAAAAACTAAAATAAGATCTAGTTTGGGTAATATAAGTGATGCAGATTTAGCTACAGTTGAAAGTAAGTTTTATTGTAACTGCGGCCTCTATCCAGACCAGCTTTAGTTGGCTTTTTTTAATTACCATTAACGTACTGCATGGTTGCTTAGACTATACAAAGAATATATTCATTAGAAACCTTTTTCAGTGTTGGATGCTTCAACAAAATTTCCTAGTGGTCTACTACAAGGAAATTTTGTCGATTTAGGTAGCTTTGATGAATGTTACAACATTCATTATGACAATATTTACGGAAAATATTGTCTGGGAATCTATCACATAGATACAAATTTTCAAAAACACTTTGAAGCTTTTGGACATAATTTAACAACATTGAAAACTAGACCTGTTGGTATATATTCCAAAATTTAATATTTAACTTATTTCAATTTTATAGAAAGTCATGTTACATCCCGAACCGAGAATGATTGCTTTAGGTCCAGATTACACCGGACTTCATTTTGCTGCTTGTGTACCACACACAATGCCACCTGCCGAAATTTCTACCATTTTCAAATTCACTGACGATTTTTGCTATTCTAAAGGAACAGATCCTGAATTATCAACAGGAGCAATTGTGACAATAGTTATTTTATCAATATTTTTGTGTCTTGTTGTGTTATCTACTAGCTACGAAATTGTTCTATACTATCTGAAAAAGGGTAAGCAAACACTTAAGATTAAAAAAAATAGATTTGTACAATTTTTCAGAACCACAACATGAACTATTTATTGCCTTTTCATTTCTAACTAATGGACGCAAAATCTTTCGATCGAGTAATAATCCTGATCAGTTACTTTGTCTAAATGGAATTAAAGCATTAAGTATGATGTGGGTAATAATTGGACATGAATATTCACTTTCTATGAATAGTGCAATATCAAATTTTTTTTCTCTAATGGATGTAAGTATAAACACAATTAAAATTTCTGTAGTAATTTTTAAATTGTAGTGGCAAAATGATTCTGGCAATATGTTTATAATAGGAGCTACAGTCTCTGTTGATACATTTTTTGTTGTTGGAGGTCTTGTTACTATGTACACCTTTCTCAAGTCTATGGACAAAGGAGCTAAATTCAATATAATACTTTTCTACGTACACAGATATCTTAGATTGACTCCAATTTATTTTATTCTGGGACTAATACATTTATTTTTACTTAAATATTTATACAACGGTCCACTTTGGAAGGTTGTAGACTTAGTTTTGGTCGATTCTTGTAAAACTGGTTGGTGGAGTAGTTTGCTCTATATTACAAATTATGTACAAGACGAAACAGTAAGTTATAAAAACAATATAATAAAAATTTTATAAAATTGTTTCAGTGTTTACCTCAAGCTTGGTATTTATCAGTTGATATGCAATTGTATGTTTTATCACCAATCGTTTTACTAACATTATATAAATGGCCAAAAATTGGTTTAGGTGCCCTTGGATGCTTGATAGTAGCTGATTGTATAGTACCTTTTACAATCGGTTATGTTGAAGATTTAGGAGGTCAAATGATGAATCAAAAGTACTAAACCCAACAAACTCAAAAAACAAAAATTAATAATTTTACTTTGTAGTGATAACAAAAAATTTATGTATTATTATTACACACAAACTTATGCAAGATTTGGACCTTATGTTGTTGGACTTCTCATGGGCTACATTCTTTTTAAAATAAAAAAATCTGAATTAAAAATTAGACTAAAACGGGTATGTAATAAATAACATTGTCGTTTTTGTAAATATTAATAACTGTTTTCAGTGGCATGTTATTTGTCTTTGGTTAGTATTCCTGACCGGTTTGGTAGCTTGTGTTTACGCTGGTTTTGATTTGAGTATTAGAACCAATGATTATGACCGTTGGGCAAATTCTCTTTTTCTGGCTTTCAATAGACCAGCATGGGCTGTTGCAGTTTCTGGAGTTATTTTCTTGTGTGTTTCCGGTTATGGAAAACCTGTTGATATGTTTCTCTCCTTACCAATTTTTCAATTTTTGACAAAACTATCTTATTCGATGTATTTAGTACATTATGCTGTGATCACAATGAGATTTGCGGCTACAAGAAATAGTTTAGAATTTTCTAACATTGCTCTGGTAAATCTCTTACTGTTATGGCTAAGATTGTTAATAAAATTACTGTGTTATAGGCTCACGTGTTTTGGGGTGACTTTATGTTTACTTTGGGAATATCTTTGATTTTTTGCTTAACGTTTGAATCTCCAATTATAATACTTGAGAAATATCTATTCCGTATAGGTCCTAAACGAAAAAATAAAAGCGAAATAAAATAAAAATTAAAAGTGTTAAATCTGAAGCATTACTCATTTGCAAGTAAAGACTTTGTACATAATACATTATAACTTATAATTACCTCAAATAAACTATTTTTATAAAAAAAATGATTTTATTAATTCAATACCTCACTATACCATCTTAATTACAAAAAATATAAAATAACAATGTACAAATATTAAAGATAAAAAAAATACAAAAAAAACGACGAAAAATTTAAACAAGTAAAACGTCACAACAAAACAAAAAAACAGGACAAGACTGAATAGAAAAAAGCAATCATTTATCGGAAAGTTGAGTAAAAAAATCAAGACAGAAAACTTAGAATCAAGACAGACATACAAGAAACTAATTATGACTACTGCAACCAAAAATAAAAAATCAGAAGTAATTACAAGATAAGTGCGAGAGCATTTTATCTTATTTTGCAAATAAGAGGGACAGTTTTTACAGGAATGCGCTTTGCGCACGAGTGAAGAAATGAAAAAAAATGAAGTGCGTCGTAGTCGATAATGTTGGTACTAACTGTCAGATTTTTTTTAAGTGACTAAAATCTGCTGTCAATATTTGACATTTTAATGTCTTACACAATTTCTCACAGTAGCGCTGCTTAAACTTAAATTTTAAATGCAATATTGTGAATGCATTTCTGTTGTTTTATCTGAATAAAAGTGGTAATGTGCATTGTTTTTAGTTAATGAGGCTCTGATATGATAATATAATTTTAAACCATTTTTTAAACGAGAAAAATCCCTGTGCTCTTTGTAGGCACAAGTGCGGTAAAATCGGAGAATAATTTTAAAATTAACGGTCACGATTGTTCGTTCAGTGCGTAATCACCTAATGTTTAGTACAGTAGTGGAAAAAGATACATATCAAAATCAAATATAAGTAACACAAAAATTTAACAACAGATAAGAATAAAAAGGCGGTACATAGATATAAAACAAAAACATAAAACACTAAAAATTAATTCAAAAACCGACACAAAATAAAGAAACAAAATATAAAAACAAAAAATAAAATACAATACAAAACATTGCGTTAGTGTTCAAATTAGATAAAATAAAAAATGTCTCTAAGAAAAACAAGGTATTATGTAATTCGCTCATTATTCTACTGACCAAACTTAGGACAGATATAATGGCAATTACCGGAAGGTGTAATATGTTATAATATCCTCCTTTTGCACAACTAAAAAAATGTGTAAATATGTTGTTGCTAAATGACAATAAAGTTTTAGCATTACTTGTTGATTTGCCCTGATAAAATTTTTTTTAAGTACGTTAATTGAGACTAGATCAGATAGACTAAGTTTTCGTAGAAAATAATAAAATATTAAGTGTTTTATCCTTCAAATACTGGATTTTATAGTTTTATGTATTGGTAATATTATTTATAATAATAAGTAATAATTAGTTAGATATGTTTTAAGAGGGTTCACTAGAAAACGTTTTCAAAATTTTCATGGCATTTTGTTGTTGTAGATACAGTTTTGATTTTGAAAGTGTTCACTAACTCTTTAAAGTTACATAGTAATAATTTTTAAATAATAATAATAATGCTTATTGACGGTTAGATATACCATTTACATGAATAAAAAACACAAGACTAAAGTTTTTGAAACACTGAGCTTCGAAAAGAAGTATATGAGACTCCCACAAATTCGACATCGCTTAGATGTAGAGTAAGATGGGACATGCGTGACAGTGGAGAAGAAGCTCCGCATAAAGTTCTATGAAATGGGATGTCTAATAAGTGGTAGTTTCTCAATAAGCGCCTAGGAACATGCAGCAAAAACTAATCTAAAACATCAGGACAACAAATAATACCATTTAAAACTTTGTAAATAAATATAGAATCAAAAAGTATTCGTCTATCAGAGAGTTGCAAGAAACCTAGGTACTCTAATATGTTTTTATAGTTGCACGAATTATATAAAATATTAAATTTAAAACATAAAAATTTGACAAACCTTTTTTGAACTTTTTCTAATCTACTGAACATTAATTAGTAAACATTATAGAAAGGAGACCACATAATAGTGCAATATTCTAGCTGGGAACGAATAAAAGAACAATAAAGGATTAAAAAAAAACGTAGATTAGAAAAATAAAAAACTCGGATCAATTTCCTTTCTGTAGCTGATACAGGCATATAGATATTATAAAAAGTATTGACAGTTTTTTTTTAATGCATAATAAATGGCACTAAAATTTATGTTTCAAAAAAAATCACCCTAAAGTGGCACCACCACCAAGTGGAAGCTGATAAGCCAATGTCTATATCAGGGCCGTACCTAGCTGGCGAAAAATACGTAGAGAACACGCAGACAGACTAATTTTGAAAATAGCCGAAGATTGCTAGACAAACCCTCTTAAAAGAATTTAAAAAAATGCATTAAATTTGTTAAAATTTTGCCGATGTTTCGCTTTTATTTAGTTCAAAGCCTGTTCAAGGCTTTTAATCCACAATTGTTAAAAAAAGTTCATTGTTCTTAACTATATGTCTTGTCGACAAAACTAGTTTTGAAAAACGTAGTTAAAAACCATAAATTTCAATAACAATTTCGGATTAAAATTAAATAAACAGGAATCAATCTAAGATATCTGTCTTAGTTTAAAAATTAACCATTAAATTTGGTTTGGCTAGTGTTAATTATTTATTTTTACAAAAGTAAATAAATTTTCAAAACAAACGTAAAATAGTATTTTTAAACAATTTTTTTAAAATAAAGATATAAAAATACAAATTTCAACACTAAAAAAAACTGGCCTTATTTTTATTTAGCAAAATGAGGAAATACTCAATTTAAAAAATATATATATATAAAAAATTATGGGTATAGCAGAAGCTCTTTAAGATTAATTTTTCCAATTAACGTTAAATTTTTTCCAGTATTTTTGTTTGTTTTCAATTTCTTTTCTTTTAATAGTACAGAACTGTTAATTCAATTAAGAATTCAGAATGCTACCGTACGACACCCAAGATGGTTAGCACAGGTAAGACATTATTTAACTGTGATTGTTTAACAAAAAATAGATAAGTTTATAAACAATAAAATAAACAAAAATTATTATTTTTAGCTAATCAATAGAAACATGAGTAGATTGGCAAGCGCAGTTCCACATAATATTATCTATATCTTAATTTCCTAAAACTGAATTTTCGTATTAAGTGACGTACAGACATAAGAACTTACTTCCTAACAAAAATCAGACAATGATTAGAACCAGATATTTAAACCAGCCAAAGTTTTAAAGCAAATCAGTTCTCATCAATCGTCATGACTTTCAAAATCATAGCTTTCTCCTCCATTCTTTTGCTTTCTTCAGTTCTTTGTGATAAAGATATTGTTACAAATTTCAACACTTACATCAAACAATTAGTTAATTTAGATAAACTTAAAACAAAAATAAAAACTAATTTAGGTAACACAGAAGAAGCAGCATGGGCAACAATTCAAAGTAAGAAGTAAGCTTACTATAGGTAATAATTTTTTTATATCTTCTTCAGTGTTGGATGCTTCAACAAAATTTCCGAGTGGCTTACTCGAAGGCAATTTTGTTGATTTAGGCAGTTTTGACGAATGTTATAATATTAAGTATGAAGAAATTTACGGAAAATATTGTCTTGGAGTTTTACCACTACCCAAAAATAAAAAGTTTTTTGGACGCAATTTAACAAAGTTGAAAACTCGACCTGTATGTATTTGTTCTAGAAAATAAATTTCTTATTTCTTAGAATTCTAGCAAATTATGTTACATCCACAACCAAGATTAATTGGTTTAGGAGGAGAAAACATCGGACTTCATTTTGCTGCTTGTGTACCACATACTATGCCAGCTGCTGAAATTTCAAACATTTTTAAATTTACTGAAGATTTTTGCTATTCGAAAGCAACAGATCCTGGATTATCTGCAGGCGCAATTGTAACAATAGTTATTTTATCAAATTTTTTCTGTCTTGTTGTGTTATCTACAAGTTACGAAATTGTTCTATACTATCTCAAAACAGGTAATAAGTAACTTTTAAAAAATAATTTGCAACTTAAGCAATTTTCCAGAACCAAAACATGAGTTGTTTATTGCCTTTTCTTTCCTAAATAATGGACGGAAAATCTTTCGTTCGAGTCAAAATCCAGATCAGCTACTCTGTCTAAACGGAATTAAGGCATTTAGTATGATGTGGGTCATAATTGGACATGAATACGGACTTACTATTGCTGCCCCAATTTCAAATTTTGTTTCTCTGATAAATGTAGGTAACATCACAATTAAGTTTGTTGTAATAATTTTCAAATTTTAGTGGGAAACTCAAGCTGGAAATATGTTTATAAATGGTGCTACAGTCTCAGTTGATACATTTTTTGTTGTTGGAGGACTTGTTACTGCGTACACTTTTTTCAAATCAATGGATAAAGGAGTTAAATTTAATATTATACTTTTCTACATACACAGATATCTTAGGTTGACTCCTGTTTATTTTATTTTGGGACTAATACATTTATTTTTACTTACGTATTTATACAATGGTCCACTTTGGAAAATTTTGGACCTGACTTTAGCAGAATCTTGTGAAACCGGTTGGTGGAGTAGTCTGCTCTATATTACAAATTATGTACAAAAAGGAATAGTGAGTTATTTAAAAAATAGTAACAGAATAATTTTTACAAAATTATTTCAGTGTTTGCCTCAAGCTTGGTATTTATCAGTTGATATGCAATTGTATGTTCTATCACCAATCGTTTTACTAACATTATATAAATGGCGAAAAATTGGTTTAACTGCTCTTGGATGCCTTATAGTAGCCGGATGTATTGTACCACTCACAATCTGTTATATTAAGGATTTGGGACACGAAACGTACTGTACTAAAAAAACTCTAAAAACAAAATTATTAATTTAATAAATTTGTAGAGATACTGAAGTTTTTATGAATTCTTATTACGGACAAACTTACGCAAGATTTGGTCCTTATGTTATTGGACTTCTTATGGGCTACATAATTCACAATATTAAAAAATCTGAATTAAAAATTAGATTAAAATGGGTATGTATACAACACATTTAATTTATGATTCTAAAACAAAAAGTATTTAATATTTTTAGTGGCATGTTATTAGTCTTTGGTTATTCTTTCTGACTGGTCTAGTAGCATGTGTTTATGCTGGTTTTGATTTGGCCAAAGCCGATCGTTGGGCAAACGCAATGTTTTTTGGGTTTAATAGATCAGCATGGGCTGTTGCAGTTTGTGGTGTTATTTTCTTGTGTGTTTCTGGATATGGAGGACCTGTTAATACATTTCTCTCGTTACCAGTTTTTCAAATTTTAACAAAACTTTCCTATTCTATGTATTTGGTACACTATGCTGTAATTACAATGAGATACGCAGCTACAAGAAATGGTTTAGAATTTTCTAACATTGCAATGGTAAGTTTGTTTTATTTTGAGTATATGTAGTTATAAAATTATTGTATTTAAGGCACACGTATTTTGGGGTGACTTTATGTTTATTTTTGGTATATCTTTAATTTTCTGCTTAACGTTTGAATCTCCCATTATAATACTTGAAAAGTATTTATTCTGCAGAGGTCCCCCACGAAAAGAAAAAACCGAGTTAAAGCAAAATATATTATAAAAGTTTGATGAGTTTTTATCTATACAGTAAGTTATAATTATTATTATTGTAAATAAAAAAATATTCTCCAAAAAAACCTAATTTTATTATTTTTCCTGAAACTGCCCATTTTGATAAAAATAAAAATTTATCATTCCATGACGCTACAGTCATGGTAGTAAGTACTAAAATATCAATTTTAGTCCCTACTAATTCACCTCCCAAGTTTTGAATTTTATATTTTTAGCTTTTTTGCTCTAATAATAAAATGCTTTAGTTTAAAGTTTAGTTTAGCTCAATTTTGCTCTTTTTTTCTAATTCTAAAATTTTGGTATTGTTAACTGCTTTTTAAAACTTCTTTTTTAATTTTTTTCTTAAAAATTTTCTCCATCTTAATTTTTTTGTCTTAATTTATTCTTTTAAGGTAATCTGTTTAACTTATTATTAGTTCTTTTAAATATTTCGACCGGCTTTGATTTCCTGATTATTTTTGATCTTTGATTCTCATTTATAACCGCACTCTAAACTAACTAAAATATTAACAAAAATGTTATTTTTTAGAAAAAATAAAGACAACATTGTACTGGCAGTAAATTATGCACTTTTTTATCTTCTCCAAGTTTTTTTAACAATTTTATTATGGAATTTCAAACTCTAAGCAATAAATTCCCTAAATACAACATTGCACTTGTTTTTTTATAAAACAAAACGAAAAGGTGCTGTACTAACAATGAATTATGTATCTATAAATTATAAAATAATTAATTAAATTATTAATATGTAATTTTAGTCAACATAACTTTCCTATTTTATCTAGATTTAAGACAAATATATATAGTTTGATGGTTGTTTTGGGGTTATCCCCTCACCCTACATCAACTTTTTATATTTCAATAACTCTGCTCAGTGAATCCTGCCTCGACCAAATTGATCCATATTTATCTTTTCGTAAGATTTTATACCATCGTCTCTGAATCTCCCTTTATAGACGTTTTAAAGTCGATATCTAAGTTATGTTATTTGAATATCAAAACCGGGAAGTGGTCTGTAATATGTTTACCATCAAAGTTGTTCAAGTTTTCTCGTCATTTACGAGCGACATATTTGTAACGCGTGACCAGTTTTCAAAATTTATGAGTATGGAATAGAAAAAGTAAAACAATTTTTAAAAATTATTCTGAAAATACAAAATTCTTCTTATTTATTAATACACATAAGAGAATATCGGGCGACTCGGTGTATGTATGTATAATGTATAACGTCCAAAAGCTTAATCAAAGCAAAAGTGATTACAGAATGAAATTGCTTTAAAACGCCCTCTCGCACATTTGAGCTTTTGCCGCTTATAAGTCATTAGCATGCTCTTGTAGTGTCACTTTTATACCTACGGAAGGCAACTAAAAAACTCCATCATAAATATGCATGTGTATATTAAATATTAAAACAACTTACTTAGGACCGAGACTGAAAAGAGAGGAGACTTCAAACGGCGCTAAGTGATGGAGGGCGGATGTTTTCAACGCTTCAAATTGGAGGAGGAGAAAATTTGCACTTTGTACAAATTAGCGACACCTCGGATAATGGAGGAAGAGGAGGAGAAGTGATATGACTTAGACCAGACGACAGAAACTAGAAAAATTTAACTAGTTTTTATGTAGAAATATCGTGCACACTCTAGACGTAGGTAGCATTTCTGGTTATTTCCTATTCGTACTCATAAAATTCAAACAAAAAGTTTAACACAATTAAGTACAAAAAATAAATATAAAATGGCGAAAAAGCTCTCTAGTATGTACAAGTACGTTAAACAAGTACAAGTACCAAGTATTGTACGTTAGAAGAACTCTAAAAAAATAATTTAAAAAATTTTTATTCCTTATTTTCGCAAATAAATTTAAAAAAATATTTTTATAATTGGGCAACGATTCCAGTGATTTAAGTCACGTGACTGAATAAATTTTTGAAAATTTAATAAAAGTTAAATTTGATATTTATAACATGATTAAAGAGGTTGGTTACAAATGCCTTTGCATGATAAGAAGACTGCAGAGAGTGTGGATGAGGGATTTCATGAAGAACTTGAAGAAAAACTGGGAAAACAAAATTTCAAACAGCTGGTGTTAAAATAAACTGTTATTATTACATGTGTAAACAATGTTACAAACAATTCCAAAAAAAATGAGAGACTTTAGAGTAAATAGTGCAAGAAAATACCAGAAAGATATTGGGCTGTAAGTCATGCTGTAGCGTTAAATTCCGCAAAGCTATTATTAGTCAGGTCTGAGAGGAATAATGTCATCGTCTCGCATGAGTGGAGAAAAGTCGCAAAACTTCTGAACGTGCTAGAAGTACGTATCCTTATACTTATAAATGAACAAAAACAATGACCGAGAAGTAATTATAAAAAGCCGAAAAGCGACTGAAGAGTGAGCGATTTATCAAAGTGATGGCGATATATCGAGGTATTTATTTATTAAATTATTGTTGTGTGTTATCATGTATTTAGTATAAATAAATTATTCGTTATTAATCCAACTCTTTGTATTAAGTAAATAAATAAAGCTGCAGAAAAAAAAGTTTAAGAAGAGAAAAAGCTATACTCTTTTTAGATTAAAGCTATTAGTTTATTTTCCCCGTGTTTTTTTTTGTTCGTTTTGTTGTTATTGGATATTAAAATAAGTATTATTCTATCAGTTAAACTTATTAGTAGGGTTACCCTGTATAAAATTAGGTGCTACATCTAAACAATTAAAAAACGTTACATTTGCCGCATTGTATATTGTCCCCTTTTCTCGTTGTCAAAAAAGTGCAATCTCACTATCCCATCGTCAGTTGATTATTCGTAGGTTTGGGAAGTTCATAATACCCCCATCAGAGCAGTGTTACCGGCTGCTGTATGTATATACAAGGCAAGAGGAAGTGTCCCATCATTGCATTTATGATACTCAAGCACCATGAAAAATAATTAATTGTGCTTCAAAAACCCACTTTTATATTGTAAATGTTTTCGCATTCATAAATATCCAACGTCATTGCGCTTTTGTGTTAGTTTAAAATTTAACAGGATGTTGGCTTACACATTCATGGAGCCATGAATATTCTCTCAATCGATTTTGAGGGCGGGAAAAAGTTTTTTGGTACAAATGTAAGGCAATTAGATTACGTTTTGGCTTGGGGTTGGCTGACGACAAATTTAAAAACTCTCGTAACTAGTGTTTTAAAAGTTAGCGTCCGACGTTTTAACAAATTACGCTTTCGTTTCTTTTCATTTCTTTTTAAAAGCGCGTTCAAGTAGATACATTAAAGGACTCTACACTGCGCGCTTGCCAAAGTTTAAAGCTTTTTAAAACCTAATTTGATCAAGTGTATTAGCTTGTGCGATTCTTTTTTTGAAGGGAAATTACTTTGCCAACATAATTTAACGAGTTGCGAATTTATTGACGATTTCACAAATTAAACTAGCCACTTCCTTCAAGAAATATTGCAAGGGAGAAAACCTTTTAAAACATCGCAAAGAAGTCCTCTTTTCAAACTAAATTTAAAACGAAAGTTGTTCCTACTTTAGAATATTTCTCTAATATAAAAATAACGAAAAAATAAACACATTATTTTTTACTAGATTTACTATATATTTTAACAAGTAGAACTTCCAAATTTAGATTCAAAAAACAACAAATTTTTGGAGTTAAGGTTAATTTCAAGTTAAAGTTGCAACTACCGTATAATTGCAAATGTGCTTAATTTTCTACCTAGATAAAAGATAATTCTAAATTCAAGTAGATTTTAATGGCGGTCGCAATGATGTCGTATTCTTTAATTAAGCCTAACGTAAAATAGAAGATACAACTTCTGCACTAATGATTCCATTTCCTAGTGTGTTTGGTCAGACCTCTAACCTCCAACACGTAGTTGGAAACTCTCAGTTCAACGTAATAGCAGTCTTTCTAGGATTTCGTTTATAGTTGAAATAGTTAGATAACAGCTTAAAACGAGAGATAAGTCAGAAGCAAAATTAAGAAACACTAATCATCCAGATTGCTAAGAAATACCAGGGTTTTTAAAATTTATTTAATTACTTGAGATTGCCAAAATTTCCAAAACTACCAAAGATTTCTATCAAATACTAATAAATAGCAAAGAATTCTATGAAATATGTTTTAAAATCCCAAGCCTACCAAAAAAAACACTCATAAATTGACAATGATTAAAAGCCAAAAAAAACCATTGGGAATACCTCTTGATTACCAAAAAGCTATTATCAAACAAGCAATATTTTAAAAAATTGCCACAAAAAATTGGATTACTTAGAGATTACGATTACCACCGATTTATAAAAACCAAATCCACCAAAAAACCCAAAAGAAAAAAGTAACCATTAGATTACCACTAGAATTAGGTAATAAAGTAGGTTTTGATTACCAAGATTACCAGAAAAAAATCAGATTGCCATTACTTTACATAGATTACCACAGATTATAACATAGTGATTACCAAATGGTTGCCCAAATTACCAAAGCACATACACACTTGTTGTATGTAAATCACCTCTCAGCTACAAGAATATTAGTTATTCAAAAACTTAGTTTCTGAATTATATGCGAACGCAATGTTAGTAAGATTTGTTAAAAAACTTTGAGATGACAAACGTTAATGAGGTTGAAATGTTGTTGATGACATCCACGATAAAATTAATGAATTTAGATTTAACAGGATCAGGACGAAAAAACTAACGTTTATCAGGCCGACGTTTCGCTTTATTAGTTACAGCTTCTTCAAGGCGTTAAAAAGGTTGTTTTAAACAAGGTAAGACACCTGCAACTTTAACATAAATGTTTTTAAAAAATTGAGTAAGATATTTGATTATCAACGTGACTTAATTATTATTAAACGTATTCAAGATCAAAATTCAACCAAAAATTTTTTAAACCAATCATATACTGTCAAAGAGTAAAGCATTTGCTTATAAAGGCTATATTTTATAATAATGTGCTTTAATATTTTAAACTGGCGTGTCCAAATTTAGTTATTAACGTTTCATTTTGGGAGATGGATAAATTTATTAGAAATATACAAAAGTTTTTTAATAAACAGTCGTTATAAAAATTAATATTGAGAAAAGTGAAATAGGTACTTCTAATTACATTGTTTGCGTGTTACATCCTGTAACATAGACAACCAATTATACAGCGCCACGCCATAGATCAACCTCATTTTGGTAGACCAATACAAATCAATCAGGTGATCAGAATCTGCCGTTGTCGAAAATTTCTCTTTCCAAAACTTCCGGCAAGAAATAAACATATTGTCGTCTTCGCTTTGAAATTAATTGTGCAAAGGCAAATAATTATAATCGCGGTTAATTTACCAATCAAATAAAAAATTATAAAAATTAAATACAAGATCAAAATGACCGAAATCAACATTTTGCCTTGTCATACAGAAACAAGTGTCCTAAAGAAAATCTGTTTTGTAATCCCTTGTAAACAAGTCCTCAGCTGTGAGAATTTCATCTTCATAGATTTGCTAAATTGTTTGCAAGCAATAGCAGGACAAGACTTCATAACGATTATTTGTTTCAATTGTAATTAAGTAAGTAAGCGTTCAGCTCAACTGTTTATTCCAATTGTAATTTATTTCACTTAAGCATTCAGCTCGGTTAACTATTTATTTGTTTGTGCTTTGGGTTACTTGAGCCTTCCGTTCGAAAATTCTGGACAGTAAAAATAACAAAAAAAAATTAAACTAAATAAATGAGACAAAATTTACAATCAGATACTATACGATAAATTAACAAAAACAAGTATTTGAAAATGTTATGAAAGAACAATGATAAATAAGAGTAGAAGTAACAAAAATTAAATAGAAGATAGGATAGAAACACTTAAGACTAAGTAAAGCAAATGACAAGAACAGAAAGCAGCAATTTGCAAATAACACAAAATGCCAGTACAATTCTTTGCAATAAGCTTCAATTATCCAAGTTTTTCACCCCATCTAACCCTATGATACAATTCAGTTATTTTCTTAACAGTCATTAAAGCATCCATGTGTTTTTGAAACTGAAATTGTATACAGCAGGTGATCATTTGCGTGCATGCAATAACAGTCAGTATAGTAAAGAGTTTTGAGTTTAGTACCGTTCTGCGGTGTAGATATTTAGGTAATTTAATCATACGCCGTGATCGGTACTTCCGGTGATTACCACAGAGTAAACATGTCATTATTAGTACACATTATTAAATATTAAATGGAAATCATGACAAATACGTTATAAATTACAATAGAATACCAACAGACCGTGCAAGAGTCTACAAAAAAGGGGCCAGAGGGCGTTCTTTACAAACACCAAATTCTTGAAAATATTTAACAATGCTAATAAAGAAATTTTTATTTTTGTGTAATAAATGCCCCATTTGTCGAGTCTCTTCAAAAGCGAGCTTTAGGACTCCATTAAATCCATTGTTATTCCTTTTGAGCTTAAACATTTATTTGAATTTCAAATAGCCGCGTGTAATTTATCATTTCGTGAAATTTAAATTCATAAATTAATTGAAGTGTATTCGGCTTGTTCCCCTTATATTTTCGAGTTGATGACGGAAAGTTTGAATAGAAGATTGATTTATACGTGTTTACACGTCTATTTAAAGTTTAAAGAGAACCGTTTGTAGATTTTTGCTTATCATCGTCAAACAAAAGCGGAATGAATGCAGTCCTTCTGGGTTTAAATGGCGACTTGTGTCTTGAATAAACATCACATGTTATTTAAAAAAAATTGTAGATAGATAATTTTTCAGTCTAGACAGTTATTCGTTATTCTTCAGACTTTCACAAAAGTATCTAAATCTGAAACTTCCGTTTTGAAATGAGAGCAGTTCGACAGGTATCTCCTATTGAAAGTTCTCTTGTAATTTAATTATCCAATATCTGGTAATGAATATAAAGGGAAGCAGAACCTCTAATAACTAGCGAGTTTCGATGAGTATTGCCTTGATTAACTCAATAGGAACTTTGTTAATTACGATTGAAGGTGCGGGCTTATAACGCTCTATGCGCTAAACCAATTAAAATCAAGCGAATACATTTCAATTTGTACGACTCTGTGACTATAAGTTTCCCCTTACCTTACACCTAAATCTAATCGAGTTTCCCTTTGGACTCCTTTGAACTATTATAAATGATATAAAGACAAGCTGTTGAAAATAATACGATATTAAACTCACAGAAATGAGACACGAATAATAATAGAAACAACAAATTTAATAACAAACTATACATAATCTTATATTAATTCGATTCAAATTTAGATAGTAGTGTATAAATGATTACTACGGTATGGTTCAGGAGAGTAAACTAAAATTGAATTAAACTCTATTCCTGTTTCGTTTATTGTAGAAAAAGATGATCGTGAATTCTTGTTTTTAGTTTCTTGCCAGATTTTTTGGGCACTGAAGACTACAAGCCACCACCAAATCATTACTACTAAAAATTAAACCATATTGGAATTATCTTATTATAAAGAAAATTACTTACAGATATAAAGAGTAGAACCAATGAGAAAAAGGTGACTTAAATCATCAATTTCTGTTACTACATGAAAAATTAAGGCAGCTAATTTTGACAAACAGCCCAGAAATTCGGTTATCAGCCAAGGTATTGCATACATATTTTTCTCCTAAAATATGATACTTTTAAAAATTGCAGTTAAAAATTTTGTAAATAAAATAATCATTTCGTAAGATATCGCTGTTGGTTTTTATTTGTATTTAAGAACATCAATCCACTGTAAAGTGTACCTATGACGTCGGATGACGATTCCAAACAAAACATTATAATAATCTATTAAAGCCTTATAACGTTCATATTTCTGGATTACTCTAAATTACTGGATTCTGTTTTACCTTAGTAAGAAATAAGAAGACTTATTTATCTTAACACAAAAGCCAAATAATGTAACAACATAAGAATTTGATGCACGCATAAAAACTTTCAGAAGGTTTCTTAAATTGATATAAAAATAGTACGTCATATTTTTGCACTAAATTAAACTGCAAAAAATGTACTGTATACAAAATTGTACTGAGCACAAAATTATTATATATTTTTTTAATTCTGCACCTCAGTGAACATTAAAAAGAAGATAAAACTGATATACTTACCCAAATTGCGCCTAAAAACAAAATTACATTTGTTGTAAAAAACATAACTGTGTAGAAAATTATTATAGCAAAAATAATTTTACCTGCAATTAAAAAAAATACAAAACAAATTTAAAGAAATGTAAATTTTATGCAATATGTTCTATAAGTATGTATAAAACAGTCAAATATTTTTAAAACAATTTTTGAAGTTCAAGTACGATTATCTAAGACCGTGCTATATTCAGATACTAAAAATTTTTAATGAAACAGGCTAAACTTGCGGTAAACAAATTATCCCCGTAAATAATGTTTACATAACTGCTCATACCATAATATACGTTGATTTTCAGACAAATATGTTTAAATAATACATAATTTGTTCAACGTTGTAGCTGTAGCTGGTATATATGTTCTTGTATTTAACAAATTAGGTTTACAAAATTCACTTTCACAAAAAACAAAAAAAAATTGAATCGGTGCCGTCTATGGTTTTATAATGAAAAGAAGTACAAATCAAATTTTCTTAGAAAAATGGTTTCCTAGATTATACAACGAAGAAGGTATTATCATCTGGCCTATCATTAATTTTTCACAAAAAGTTACTGTACATACATTTATATACAAGATCTCAGTTTTATTAAAATTTTAATAACTTACAGAATTATTTGAAATAATTTCAACCCATGATACTAAGACTAAACAAGATATGATCACGCGCAGGTTTTTTCCCTCTCTCTCTTTCGACTCTGACGTCATTGTGTGACAAATCTGAAATCTGGTGACAAACGTAGCGTTATTAGTGTGGCTATTAGAGTCTAAATTCTCTGTTTTGAGTGATTTACTGGTTTTTGTAATTGAATATTGTTTGTTTGATTTTGTGAACGATGGTTTATTGTGCAGTGATGGGTTGTACCAGCAATAATAATAAGAAAAGCAAGAACTGTTCGTCCGATTGTCGATACTTTAGTTGTTTGACCAATACCAAACTTTGTAATTTATGGGAGCAAGAAATGCTCTCAAAAGCATGGTTTTAATGTAAATATGCTGGAATATGTTTAAAACATTTTTCTCATGATGATTTTTGTGTTAAAGAAAAACTATTGCCTGTGTCCAAAAATAAGTGAAAGTTAAAACGAGACGCGTGCCTTCACTTAATTTACAAAAATTACCAAAAGTGCAATCATCTGTCCAGAAAGATCGTGAGGAAGGAATAAAAAAGAATGAATTTGTTATAAACATACATTCCGTGTAAGTATTTATTTCATTAATTGTATTTGGGATATTTTTTTATTGAATACTTATACTTTGTTAGCTCACAAAAAGAATCGGAAATGTGTAAGAAAATGAAAAAACTCCAAGCGGAAAACTTACGTTTAAAAAAACTTCTGGAAAAAGAAAAAGAAGAGACAAAACAAATTGATAAGATATTTACTGTAGGACAGCTTCGTAAGCTAAAAACTCAGAAACAAATTCAGTGGTCTATTCAAAATATTACTTCTGCAATATCTTTGTATGCTGGTGGGCCCAGGTCTTACCGTTTACTAGAAGAAGAGGTAGCCAGCAGTTTCAAACCAATTTATGTTCTAATTTATTAATGTTTTGACCTAAGTGTTCTAATTTATTAATAATTAATTTAAAGAACGAGTTGTGTTACTTGTTGCTGGGAAAAAGTTAAAAGATATTGTAGTGAGTTTTTGCTTTTTAAATTTGTGTATTGAAGTTAAGTGATTGCCACACACTTAAAATGCATTATCCTCCCTTTTACTTAAGTATATATTTTTTTAATTGTAAAAATAGTTAAGTAATCAATTTAAGGTAGAAATATTTTAGTATAATTATTTTTTTTTGATTTTATTATTCAATATTTGTCAGATTAAATGCAGAATTGATTAATCGTTTTTTTGGCAACTTCTAAACTTACAGTTTTTTCTATGTAACCGCTTTAAATTTAAAAAGTGGCGCTTTAGTAAACTTATGATTATTTAAAATTCACATGCAAGTGAATTTTAATTTGTTTATTAGCTTTTAATATTTTTATATTTAATCACATATTTTATTATCTTATTATATCAATTTATATTTAATTAATATACGTGTTAATTTAATTTTAAAACTGATTTTACTTTCGAAATTAATTTTAGGGATTTCAGACTGCAACCTTTTACTCCAAAAGATTATTTCATCCCAGATTTCCGCTCGCAGGAAAAGCCTATGCTTAAACAAATCTATTTTTTGTGGTTATGCCACTCTACCCACAATTCCACCCTACAAATTAACCATTAATAAAAAAAAATATTTTTAAATAACCCGCCCTATTTTGAACTGTAAAAATAAACCTAATAAGGTTCTAAAATGTCTTTTTATTAAGTATTATTAAATAATATTCATCTAAAACATTAAAATCAACAAAAGTTTTAGTAATTTTCCGAGTAATTCTCTAATAATACTATTAAATGCATGTTTTTTCTAATAGCGCAGTACATTTTTGTCACGCGATGACGTCATGCGCAAACTAGTCTAAAATTCGTACGGCAAGTGATCATATCTTGTTAGTCTTAGTATCATGGTTTCAACCCAAGTAATCTGGCCTTATATGCAAGACATTATACAAAATTTGGTAACAATATCAGCAAAATTTAAATTTTCCAGTGGCGTGACTTTAAGAAAATCGCGTGGGATCTTTAAAACTCAATGCCCGGTTGCACAAACGTTCATCAAAATTGATGGCTTGTTAATCTCTTATAAACGTATTTTTAGCCAATCAGAGCATGATGTTTTCATTTAATCAGAGTTTAGTGGTTTGTCAATTTTGATTGACGTTTGTGCAACTGGGGGCAAATAAATTATCTAAAAAAGTTTTAAATTTTAAACGCTTAAACAATTAAAAAATTTAAAAAAAAATAAAAATAAACACAAAATCCTCCGACTCTAACAAAAAAGCGACTATTTGGTGGCAAATAATTAATACATATTTTGTCACAAAATTAAGTAATAAAAACATTGTTTTACAATTAAATACACTAACGTTTCAAATTTCTTGAAATTAATCACAAAGAGGGCCATAAAGTAGTAAGTTTTAACTATATACGACGTGTTTTTAAAATTACTTTTATTGAAAGACATGATATATTACAATGTTTAAAAAAAGAACACATCAAAAAACCCTTGATAAAAACCCACGCTTTCACCTATCCCCATTTTGATGTGTATTAATTTTACTTATTTATCGTGTAAAAAAATTTATATCATATTTTTAAATTATGTGGACGAGTGTAGCTCTAAACTAGAGGCAAAATTAAAAATTTTATCAAAAAACATCTTAATTATTTTTTCCGGTGAAGGCTTACGAATATCTAAGCTAATTTTATTTAAAAAAAACTTGTATACCGTCTATTTCATAAACGATCAACATCTGTATAAAGTAAATTTGGATATTTAGAATAGTTTCAAAAAAAGCTTTCATGTGTTTTAAAATTGCAAAAAGTGATCAAAAACACCTGTGTATTTGTTTTATATATTTTATTACTATATTAATCGTATTTTTTCTTAATTAAATTTGTCTTTTATGGTGTATCTAAATAATTTAAATCGTTAAGGTTATAATGTCTAAGAATTTCTACAGATTTTTTACTACGAAATCTAGAGATTATTAAAAATTTCACCTGACAACGCTGCTTTCACAACTTTTTGTATGTGTGTCTGACTGGAACAACATGTATTTTGTCTAATAATACATACCTAAAATCAATTTTTATAAAATGCGTTTAAAAAAAAAATTGTTTTAAAAAAATTTGTTTTTTTAGAACACCTTGTATTGCGTTCTTACATACACCAGTATCAAGTTTAACTAAAACTAAAGCCTCCTTTTTTTCTAATATCCATATTTTAAGAAGAAAAACTTAGAAGTAGTAAATTTTAAGAATAAAAAGAAAACAATTTAAAATTTCCGTTTTAATAAATAAAAATTAAAAAATAAAAATAACGTGTATTTTAAAACACGTTTTGTAGTAGTGTAGTAGTAGTACACATGTGATTTAGTAGAGTGACTGTTGCCAACAGTGAATACTATTGTTTATATAGATAACAAAAAAAATTCAACATGTAACTCTAAATTTAAACAAAAACAGAAAAATAATAAAAAACCTTAAGTAAAATGTCATTATTTAATGTCTTGAAATTTTATCCAAAATATGTCGATGACAATAGTTTTAGAATTGACCTATCCCATATAAGCCACCAAACCAATTAACGAGAGGAAAATAGAAAATTAGGCGAGAACAAGCGAGACAAAACGATGCGGCGCGCGCATAGGTTGGTCTTTGGTATGAAGTTGGTTGCCAGATGAGTAAATTTTAAAAACCATCCAAAAATAACAAGAATAAAAGGTAACATGTTAATCGAGTAAAATAAATGTTCCGCACTATTATTAGAATTTTTTTTCGCAAACGGTTTTTAAAATTCATGGAAAGACGGCTAAGCGGGTGGCGCTAACTTCACACTTCACAGTGACAGATGACAGCTTACGCTAGAAACCAACTAATAAACCGATTCGATAAATAAACATTCGTTGTGGTGTGGCTATTTTGTATTTTCTCGTCTTTGTGTGTGGTTGCGTTGTGTTTTGTGATTTAAGTGTTTTAAGTTTTTAGATTATTGAAACTTTATTTATTTTATAATAATAAAATAATATAATAAATAACAATATATTTTATTTGAGATTTATCACTGACATGGTGCATTATTACGAGGTCGTCTACCACCACTGTAATGTTTCCTAAAACATAACTATTTAATGCTCTTTCTTTTTAGTTTTACTCCCAGTCTTTCACGATATTTATGTTTCTTTATGTATTATATTTATATTTATCTCTTCCGCCTCCTTTTCAACTTGACTTGGCGTAGCGTTATTGACGTCTGACGTACTGACAAGTTCTACACTACTTTTCTACAAAATAACACATTTGTTCAGTGGCTCATTCTATAATAATAATAATACTACAAATGTAACATAGAGTTATATCTTGCGTTTGGGCCCCTTTGTGATTACACATGGTGTTTTCACCTCTCTAGACGGTCCGGCCCCCTTTTTTAGTTTTTTTATCAGAGTACCCACCAGAAAACCATCATTATTGAAATGGTTGGAGCAAATCTACAAATAACGTTTTGTATAGTTGTTACACACAGATAAACAATGAAAACATTACTTTACTTGTCTTTCCCAACAAATTCATGTGAGTTCTAATGGCACTACGCCACTGTTGGCAAATAACCTCGTTTTTCGGTAAAGAAAAAAACGGTATTTCCGCCTTACTACTACTCTTGCTTCGACACATTGGAACACACCACACTTGTAGCATGGTAGTACACAAAACTCAAAAAAACAACTCCCAAAAGCACATGTATCACAGAGTGAGGTTATGTTTTTACCCATTTGGAGTACTACCAACGTTTAGTTATATCACCAAATTTTTGGCAAGGTAAGAAGTAAGAATTAAAAAATGTGAATGTACATAAACAGTATTTTTTATTATAAAAAATTTAAAATAACACTACCTTTTCGTTAAGTTAATTAATCATTGTTATAAAATTTTTAACTTTTCTTATAGGCCACCAACAAAACTTGTAAATTTCTTACGTTAGTAGTACTCCAAAATTGCGGAATTTTTCGCCAATCTGCCAGTCTAGAGAACTACCGGTTCTCCCTGATCGGTATGACCCCCATTCTTTGCGGTTCATGCCAAACATTGTCAGAAATTTACCTGACCACTTTGACCAATCAGGCAATCACAGTATATGTGCGCACGCATAGGTTGGTCTAAAAGCCTTGACTCTACAGGTAATATGGGATAGGTGAATTCATAATGTGAATAAAGTGTAACAAAAGCTTTTACTAGCTACTTATCTCCTTTCAGTAATGTTAATTGCATATCATTGTCTTTTTTCATTCAAGCAAAAGCATTTGATAAATTTTTATTCAAACCACTCATTACAACAAAATATTATTTTTCGCAAATAAAAAAGTGTTTATTAACAAAAATATTTTTGCACACCTTTTCTTTCCTAAAAATTGATTTTTATTTTAGATTTTTGAAAAATATCTTAAGAAAGAATGGCTAAACATTCAAGAAAATAGATTACACCAACTTTACAAAAACCTAAAATACAGATAACAAAGTGTTGAAATAAAATTTTAGTAGACTCTAACAAGAAAAAACACATCAATGTTACTAATTTATTTTTAAATAAAAATATTTATATTGCCATCTGTGGATAAAAGCAAATTATACATTTGCGCTCGTTGCTCTTAAAAATTTTAGTCAAATGAATCAATTCATTGAAAATTAAAAAAATGGCTATTTTAAAAAACAAAATAAAACTTTTGACCTAAAATATGGTTCTTCTACTCAATATATACATATATTTTTTTAATATAGAAATAAAAAGATGGGCTTAGTTTTAGTTATACCCGATATATTTATTATCTAAGTATCAGAATTTGATACTTTACCTTCTGGATCAGAACTTTTGGAAACACTTGCTTTATGATAAATATGCCGCCAATCTAATCCCAAAGCTAGAGCAACATTTCTACTTATCTCAAAATCTTTGGTCGACAAATCATTTAACAACACTGTTATCAGTAGCACTGAAATAGCCTAAAAATCACAAATATCTGCTTCAATTAAATTCAGAAATAAATATAATAATGTATTACAATTCCAACAAAAGCAATAAGTCTCGTAGCCAATGTCAAATTCTTGGAAAAACACAGCCATTTTTGCAACTTTAGCTTCATTTTCCTCTCTCACTTCACTTACCAAAACAAGAAACTGTCGGTAAAAACTCTCCCGACAAGTATTTATCTTACAAACTTTTTCCGTGTTTAAAATTCCCCAAATATGAAAAGTTCGTCCAAAAATAATTCAACTCTTTGTGTATTTTCTCGAAATTTGAGCAATGTATCAAGTAATTCGGCGTCGAATGGAGTTTATTTGTGGCCGTTTGGCGTACACAAAAACCAATACCTTATAAATTCCGATCGGGAAAGAGCTGATAGTAAACCGAAATCGTTCATGTCTTTGTGAGTTTCGAGCGAGTTTTGTAACAATTTGGTTGGCACCCAAGCGTTGCGGTAATAAATTAGCATCGAGTCAAACCATTTTCTCGTATTTTCAGTGGATTTATATCCGCGCGTCGCCTATAAATCTCCGCATTTGAATAATGGACGCCTAAAAATTGGATTTAGTCCAAATGGAAAATACGTACAGTTGAAAACTTTTAGGAGATTCAGTCGAATCTACCACCTAATGGATTTTAACGGTGACCCCCCCACAAGTTTAACAAAAACCTATACAAGTTAAAAAATGCACGGAAATACTTTGGGATTCAAATTTAAAAGTTCTTAACTTTCTCAAACTTATATGTCGTTCAGAAAAAGCCCACAATAACTATTACAATGATACAAATATTAAAAACTAATTGTTTTTTATTTTTATGAGCTATTTTATGTATTTAGATAAGTAAACATTTCTTTCTTTTAGATTGCTTAAACTTGTTACTACATACTACCAATTTTTTAAATGTTGATATAACATAGAAAATATTAAGCGTCGTATAAATACGTAGGTATTACACTGCTTTAAAAAGTTTAAAAGCCTAGTTTATTTCAAATTGGTGATGTAATTAGTAGTGACATCTTATTCTTATAGAAATGTTTGTAGGAACAAGAAACCATTAGGTCAGCTTTAGCTAGTCTTATTTATTATTTACAAACACTTTGTTTTCTTTATTTTTTATTGGACTAAGAGCGATATAAATAAATTAACAATTAACGGCTTTAAATTGGCAGATTATCATACTATATAAAGTAATCCAAAATTACGCGACACAATTTTAACGTGCTATTTAACCAGCTATTCAAAATAAAATTCAATAAAAAGTAGTTAATAGTAATAATTTGTTTTGGTAATTTGTTATTAAGTTCTTTTTATTATGTTTTCTCATATAGTAACAATCATCGATCTCTCTCATATAGTAACTAACTTACTACTGATTTTGAAGTTTGAATTAACTTAAATGGATTGACATAAACAAGTTGTTGCATTTGGTCCCTAAACAGATCGGGCAAATTTATATAAAAATGACAGATCAGAGCTTGCTAGTATTCAGTTTTAAAACGAATAAAAAAATACTTTTGAGGATTAAATTCTTAATACTTGTATTAAAAAAAATTACATAAAAGTTACTGAAATGTTTTTTAAAATATTAAAATGCTTTAAAAACAGAAAAAACTACACAAAATTCTTAAAGCGAAAAGTTATAGAAAATTAAATTTTATATAATAAAATCCCGGAAGGGACATTCATATCTCTAATAGTTTAGACACTAATGATACTTAAAAGTGAGAAAAAGTTGAGCTAAGCTTGAATAAGCTGTATCTAGATTTTATTTTCTTTATCAAATTTTCTTTCATTTTTATATTTGTAAGTAATGTATTTTTGACACTGACATAAATAAGTGTGTAAAATGATCTTTAATTTTTATTTCATTTACACACAATTAAAATATCGGTCAAGATGACAATAATTAACGTCAAAATTTACAAAAAAAAGATGGTTTACACAATTTTAGTCTATGGTTTGAGTTGTCAGTGTTAAAATTTGATGTCTGTATACAAGTTTAAAAATTTAACATTCCCCCTCAATACTTTCAAATCCCTCTTTAAATAGTCGAAAAACTAGAAAATCTTTCCAGTCCATTTGCGTTGCAATTTATCAGTATTATAGTATTTGCCCCATAACCACTAAAATTCTCCACGGTTCTAAACCAAGTCTTTGCCATTAAATGTCGTCGATAATCCGCAAGAGCGATTGCACGCGTCCTGTTAAATATCTTCTAACAAATCAATAGCGATTCACTATTGTAAGGGAAAATTCATTGACGATGTTGTTTGTGTGTTTCGCCTGAATAGGGATTGCGGGAATTAGTGGCGCATTAGTGGTCCATTAGTGGCAATCGTGGCCCTTTTTGCCGTGCCGAATTGCAATAGCTTCTTGTCGAGATGCCATTTTGGGTGATTGATATTCTTAAACCACCCTTTTGCTATTGTAATGCTCTTAATTAGCAAAAGCTTTAAAGCTTGAAAGATTGGCAAAATTAACAATCTTAAATTTTTAAAAAACTTTTATTTCTATTAATTAAACTTTTATAAACTTTTTTTAAAACAAATAGCTTGAATTATAATAAACGTCGAAATATATTCAAACATTCCTCTAATTAATTTAAACATTAGTAGGTTAAAAAGTCTCACTTACTCAATCTATAAATTTAAATGATCACCCGGTATTTGTAATACGTATTTACATAAATTAATATTGTTATTATAGGACTTAATATTTACCATAGTGTTAAAAAAACAGTTAACTTAAAATTATTACGTTAATGATCAAAAATAATATTGTTTAATCATTTTTTTAATTCATTATAACAAATGGGAATTCGGACTCCTACAAGTTCGACTCTATTAATACATTTGACAGACACGTGTGTTAACCTAACTTTATCAATTTGCACAAATTTAGCATAATAGTTATAAAAATTGATGTTCTAACAGTAAATAGTGAAAATAGTGCGATTTTTGTTTCCTTTAAGTGTAATTATCTTGTAATAATCTCATATTTTAGTGACATAACCTCACTTTGTGTTTTATTTATTTCTTGAAAAGTTGAGTTATTTTCCGTATTTAGTGGGTTTTAACAATGACATCGTTTGATTTTACTTGGAATAATGTTACAAAACCTATGGGGAAGGTATTTGCCCGTAAAAAAGCTACCAAAAATGCTGAAAAACCGAAAGAGAAAGAAACATCACCCTCAGTCCCAAAACTCAATTCTATAAAGACAAAACAGCCCCAAATTGTTCAAAATAAACCTTCAGAGGAGCAATCAGAGACAAATTTGGGTAGTTCTAGCTTAGGGTACGTTAAACGAAAACAGAAAAAAGATAAATTAGCAGCTAAAGCACAAGAATCTGGTGAATCAGCTCCACAAATTAATACAGAGAGTGGCAATAAATCTACAAAAACGTCTTATTCATTATTTGCTATAAAACATAAAGATATTTATGTAAATACAAATATTAAAGGAAAATCAGTGGTTGAAAAAGTGTTTAGTGGTGACGGAAAGTTTAGTGATTTAAATATTCATAAATATTTAGTGTCTAATTTACAAAAACATAATTTTACAACGTTGACTAATGTCCAGGAGAAATCTATTCCCGAAATTTTAACAGGGAAAAATGTTCTGGTAAGTCAATAATGTAACGGGTGATGTAAAAAATGAAGCGATGTAAGCAATAGAACTATCAAAATTAGTTCTTATAACTTTTTTAGGCCTAACTGTATAAAAGTGGTTTAACGTTAAGTAGGGGATTTAAGGAACTTTAAATTAAATTTGTAAGTTAGAATTAAAAATTCTGAATTATGTTCTTAGACTTTAGATCTACTGATATGGTAGTTTTATATCTTATAAACTTCTGGTCAAAAATGTAAAGATAAAGAAAGTTAATCGCGGGTTTAAATTTAATTTTTATTTATACAATTGGCCCTTAAAGTATTAAATCTATTTTTAACTCACAAAAACTTTCAAAGAAGATACAAGTATAGTGGTCATGTGCGAATACATATGAATGCAATCAAATAAAGAAGAACAATAGAAAAGTGACAAAAACTGAAACTTGTAAATACGAAATTTTCGACTGTTATTACAGATGTGAAAAAAAATGTTAGTATTAATAGTTCAAAATAGCAGAAATAATGCGAGTCATTTATCACCCCAAGTAATCAGCTGATTTTGTCATTTCTCTAAACAAGTCTAAGGAAGTCAGGATCACCACTACCGTTTACAGTTTGTTCGTGTAGTAATTGGGAACAGTTTTCTGGTGTTATTTGTTTTACAAAATTAAACTCGTTTTCTTGACTTATATCGATTCAATTTTTTATTCAGTTAGTAATCTGAAGTTGAACCTATTGTTATTTATTTATTTCAAGATTCGTTCTCAAACTGGTTCTGGAAAAACTCTAGCTTATGCATTACCAATAATGAATGCTCTTTTAAATATTGAACCTCGTTTGCAAAGACAAGATGGTGTCCAAGTCATTATAGTAGTACCAACAAGAGAACTAGCTATACAAACTCATGAATTATTTGGCAAAATTAATGTGAGTCATATTATTCTTATTTTAATTTGTATTAAAATATTTTCTTTAGTCGTTTCAATGGTTGGTCATTAGTCATCTGTGCGGTGGCGAAAATCGCAAAACTGAAAAAGATAGATTACGTAAAGGAGTACATGTCCTTATAGGTACTCCTGGAAGATTACTTGACCATATTTTACACACTTCAGCACTTAAAACAAATAATGTTAGATGTCTAGTTTTAGACGAAGCTGATCGTCTACTAGATATGGGTTTTAAAAAAGATATAGTAAAATTAGTAGAAGAGTTAGATCGAGCAAAAGAAAATTCTGGATATGACCCAATGGCTATGCTTTTACGTAAAACCAAAGAAACAGAAGTAAATGAAACAGATAATAAAATCAGACAGACAATTCTGCTTTCAGCCACTCTTAATAAAGGTATAGCAGAATTAGCAGATTTTCTTATGAAGAATCATACTTATGTTGACGCTCTTGACGACTCTCCAAATATAAATCCTGAGCATTTGGTTATACCAAATACAGTAACTCAGGAATTTATTATGACTCACATCAAACATAGACTTTTTACTTTATCGGCACTTCTTTTGTCTAAAGCTAAACATAAAGTTTTTGTTTTTATGGCTACAAGTCAAATGGTAGATTATCACTATGAACTATTTACGAAATATTTAGTAAAAATGCCGATTAATAGAGGAAAATTAAAAATTGGAGATGTGGCAGTTTTGGAAAATGTCGATTTTGAGGATAGTGATGAGGAAGAGGAAATTGTGTTGGATACTGAATTTTTTAAACTACATGGGTCTATGGATCAAAGTGCTAGGAAAAAAGTTTTTATGGAGTTTAAGGGTGCCAAAAAGGGGATTTTACTATGCACGGTAAGTAAGATTTTTTTAGAATTGTTATTAAAAGTACAAAACCTCAAGTTCTAAGACCTCTAAGATACATTATAAATGTAATACACTGGATAATCCATTGAATGTCGAGTCAATACTATTTTAGTAATAGTATCGCCTAAAAACCAACAGTTGGTAAAGTAATAGACATCCATACAAAAGAATAAAATGGACGAATCATTTTATATTCATTGTCATGAGAAGATTTAAATGACACTTTGATGAGTAAACATCGAAACATTTTGATCGAGTTATTGTGCACACCAATATTGAAAAGGAACGAAAAAATTATAGTGTTATATTGTGATGGAAGGATGGTCTCCTGCTGTTTTTGCAATTTTTTACGGTTCATATAAAAAAGGGGAATTTGGACAATTACGAATAGTACCATTTGAAATTCGTTTATTTGTTTATCGTTATTATTATTATAATTATTATTGTTATTATTAACAATCTAAATTATTTAATTATATAAACAAATTTAAATTCATTAATAAAAATATTAATTATAGTTTGTGGTGTTGTCAGATTTAAGTGCGATTAAGACCTTTTTGGGAATACCTATTTTATTAATTTTTTCGTTAGTGAGTCAATAATATTAAGAATATTTTTTTCGTTCTACTCATATCATGTCTTTCTTCATCATCGAATTAGATTCTTTTATATCCAGCTACTGACCGTCGACAACAAAAGCCTGAAGAAGAAGCATCGCCCGCAGAGTTAAGAATGTAACCGTTTTGTAAGCGATGGAAAAATGTTAAGTGTATGAATGATATACATTTCGTTGAACAATTTGTATCTGGAATTAAATTCGGGCGTTGAATGGATAAACGAGTGTGATTGTAAAGCGGCAGGAGATCTAGCCGTCATTTAACAGCAGGCCACTTATAAAATCCAATAACATTAATCGGCACAGATAATTAACTATCCGATACGAATAATGGCGAGTGATTTGGTACCTTCTCCGACACAACCACAAAGGATATTAGTTCATTTTCTACAAAAATGTTATCTCATCAGGTGCCCTCTACTACACAATAATACCATTTAATTCAAAACGAACAATTAACGATTAAAATGTTTCAACACCTGCTTCAAAGCACAAATTTTATTTTTGTATGAATACAAACTTTTTCTCTCAGCCTATTTTTATTTGGGGACCGGTTCCGAACCTCAGTTCTTGCTCAACCCCATGAATTTTGTTATTACTTACCATCTTTTTCTTAAATAACTATAAATTTGCTTACAAATGTCACAATTAATTGCAATCATTATGAATTAAAAAATAATTACGGTCTACTTTTTCTTTCTTACAACACTTTAAAAATTTTCGACAAGTAACTGATCTCTCCATTTCTTTCCTGTCGTCTGTCAGATTACCATTTCTACTAGCCTTCTTTCTTTCCTCCTCTTTTTTTACCTTAAATATTGGTTTATATTTCATTTTAATCTGTTTATTTAAGCACACCATTTCCCACCTATTCATTTCCATAGCCTCTAGTGTCATCAATTTCCTACCTTTCTCTTCTTTGTGTAGAAGATTTCATTTTAATTTAATGTATGTCCTCTTTCTACTATGTGTTTCTTAGCTCGAATATTTTCTCTAGTTCTTTAATCTTTTCCAACTGCCTTCCCGTTTTTCTTAGAAACACTGCTTCCTATTCTTTACAAATAGTTTCATGTACCCCACTTTATTTTTCATTTGGTCTTTTATCATTTACGTTCAGGAATTTTTTCTCTAGTGCTTCATTTGAGTTAAATGTACGATCTTCTTGTAGTTCTTCTCTTCTATTTTTTCTTCACTATTCTCTCCGCTTTCGTTCTTCTTATTTTATTTCTATTTCTTTCTCTAATTCTTCTAACATCTTTTCAAAAACAAAAAATTTAATTATTTTGTCTAGGATGTTGCAGCTCGAGGTGTTGATGTACCAGAAGCCGATTGTATTATTCAATATACAGGTCCTCAATCAGATGATGATTATATTCACAGAGTTGGAAGAACAGGAAGAGCGGGAAAATCAGGATCTGCTATAATCTTCTTAACACATGAAGAACAAGAATACATTTCTAGATTACAAGATCACAAAGTTTAGTAAGTAAAGAAATTGTGCAAGCTTAGAAGAAAATTAAAAATGTTTTTTTTTTCAGTTTAAAAGAACGCACCCCATCTGAATTTCTTCACCAATTGTGCACTGTGATGGAAGAACCAGATGAAGAAAAAGCCGCGACTGCCCTTCAACGCCGTTTCGAAACGGCGTTATCAAAGGACAAGGACTTGCATCGTCTAGCTTGTTTTGGTAAGTCTAACTATCACTTAACCCTTCGTTGTCCTCTCATTTATTTATGATTAATACACAATTTAGATTGTCTCAATAATCTATCATTTCCGCTAGTGATTAGTGGCCGTATTTTATCAAATAGACGTCTATTTGAGTGATTACCGGTCGGTGTGAGTGACGATGTGGTGCGTACATAGAAACGCACTTTTATGTGTCAAGCGATCAACGTGGAATGGACGGTCGTCAGTCACGGTCAGCCGGTTCGGTTACCGGCTAGCCGTTTCATTCTTATTGTGCATCTAAACTCAGTTTTGTATGACTTAAATGTAACGTTTTATGTTTAGAATCGATAGAGGGCGAATGGGGGCTAACTTTGATCGACATGGGATTATTAATGATGGGTGAGATTGAGGTGAAATGCCGCTACGGTTTTGACAAATAAGAGAAAATCTGAGATGTATGTGATTACAATTTTGCTGAAACTAAAAAAAAGAAAGATTCTGCAGTTTAAAATAGCTTTAAAAACCATAAAAATTAATTACAAAATTTTTAAATTGTTGAAACATTGTCGAAGATTTTTACTGAGGCATCACCACGGGAATAAAACATTAATTGTGAGTTTTAGAAAATCATCAACTAGTTTGATAAGAAACGAAAATGTCAAAGCAAGATTAGCTGTTTGAAATATGTATAAAGAAGAATTAAAATAATTAAAATTCAAACACCTTCAAGGCAAAGTTTATTAGTGTAATTGATCTATAACGATATTATAACGGCACGTTCGTGAATGTGACCTTGGCATCACCTGTAACTTGTGTTGTGAGTCTTTTTCTAAAATACAAACGATTGATTTACTCATTAATAGATTTGTGATTATTATTACATAACGGCGTAAATCATAAGAACAATGTAACAACGGGCTTTAGCGCCTATTTTTTGTGTCTTAGTATGTAAAACGGCAGGTTGCGTATTACATTCATTAATCATTAGGGGTAAGGTCTGATCGAATTATCCGCACGCGGAGGATCGGAATAAACTGTTGTAATTACGGACGCAGTTTTATTTTCAAAAGTGAACCCGTAACGTACTGTCGTCCTCCTCAAATTTGGAAAAATGACTTAAGTTATAAATCTTACAACAAAGGGGCTTCAGACCACAGTTAAATCGCCCTCAATAAAGTAGTACACCCCTACTTTATACCTGCGGCAGACCGGCAGAGACCAGATCCCAAACATCTGTTACAATAACCAGAAAAATACATATTGTGCACTTTATTGCGGGCGACTTAACATCGGTCCCAAGCCCCTTTGTTGTAAGATTTATAACTTAAGTCATTTTTCCAAATTTGGGGAGGACGCCAGTATAGTAAAGACATTGTTAACTGAGATTTTTTTTAAACAAAATTACAGGAATTTAAGAAGATTTAGAATTGTTGTGTTCGTATAAAAACTTTTTTTAATTCTTAAAACTGTATTTAATATACGTATGTTTTAAATCTATATACAAAAAATAGTAACTAAAGATATTTGGAAAACCTGAATAAGTCAAGAAGTTTGATTCTGCTAGATTGCTGGACGCTCCGCATAAAAAACTGTTTAAATCATCTTTAATTTTTATTTTGCTAAAGCACAATTACGATATCTCTTACGATGACAATAAGTAATGTCAAAATTGAGAAGAAAGGGAGATTTATACAATTTAGTTGTTAGTGTCAAAATTTTATGCCCGCAATTTTTTTTATCGCGAATCTTCAATTAAAATAGTATATTAAACAAGGCTTTTCGTAAAGCCAGTTTTGTGGTGCCAATTCAAGTTTATAAAACAAGTGCGAAGCACGAGTTTTATAAAGAAAGAATGCTTACAATGACTTAAGATACAAGTTCTTTATTCTTCTTTCTATAATTTGCGCTTTTCACTTATTTTTTCAATGTTTAGTGTAAAAAATGGAAAATTTTTGGCTTTCATAATATACTATTGCAACACTGAATTATATAATTTTTATTAAAACACCTAAATGAGTGATAGAACAGCTTTCTTAAAGACGCAAATTATAAAAATAACTATATATTACGGGTTTTAATGAGTAATATAAGCGAGTGACATTATTGGCATTTTTCTGCAATATTAATAGAAAAATATATTGAAACACAAAAACTGTTGTAGAGGAATCTTAAATTTTTAAGATTTTCGGGGTTGATAAGATGTCAAAAATAGTTAAGAGGAAGTGTTAAAGAATCTAGAAAGTGTTAAAGAAACTATTTAAATAATTAAGATTCTCGTGAATGATAAGAGAGACATATTTGATATGGCAAAAAATGTCTGAAGGTATTAGTAAAAAATTGTAATTTATTAAAAAAAAGTTTTTTAATCATTAAAAAATCTGGAGGAATAAAGCAAAAATTTCGTCGTTAAAAACAAGTGTTAAGGAGTAAATAATCCTATATGAAGCAGGGTTGGGGAGGGGGTATCTTTTAAATGACAAAAGTGGCTCTTGAAGTAGAGATTTTGTCACCAATTTAAAATTTAAAAATCAAAAAATATAGGATTCCCAAAGGTCTTTTAAGATGTCATTATTAAAATGTCAATATTTCAAATCGTTAAACTGCGTTGAAGAATTAAATTAAAAGATTCTCAATGGTCTTTTAAGATGTTTTTAAAAAGGATCCCCAACTGTTAAAAATATTATTTAAAGAACTCTTTAGTGCTGCATTAATGAAACTCTTATCAAATGGGAAACAGAAATAGTAGATTGTTGTACTAGTTAAAACAATGACATTTTTCCAATAAATATAAATATGGAAGAAACACTGTTTTTAACCCGTTGAGCACGAAATTTTTTTCGTTTATTTGTAAAAACACTGAAATTAAATAAAGAAATATTTACTATCAAAGGAATCATCTCATTTCTTTACGATTTTTTGAACAAATGATTCTTATTTATATTCTCGTGTGTAACACCATATTCATTTGGAACACAACGCGCAGCAGAATGCTAGGTACAAAAATCCATTTTTTTGAGTTCCTATAAATTTATTTATGAAGTGCAAAGACACAATCTAGCGTTTCCCCAACAAAGAACAATCAAACACTATTGAAACAGTTCAAATTTTTTGAAAATCTCAAAAACCTAAGCCTATACCTTGTTTAAAAATATAAAAAAGTACTTTGGTTTTGGCTTTCCAAATTCATTTCCATTTTTGCCGAATTTTTCATATTTCCTTAAACTTTTTTTCAGCTTATTCCTCTTGGTCCCGTTTCTACAACACTTTCCCTGGCAAGATGCGTTCAATTTTCAATTTCAAAAACATCAATTTGGGTCACTATGTAACAAGTTTCGGTTTGAAAGAAACCCCAAGCAGTGTTGCGAAGATTGTGAAAGGTCAAGTAACAACGAACCAACCTCGAAGACTCAACAAAAAACTGGCCACCCATGGGTAAGTCAAAATTAAAATAGAATTAGTTTAATAATTACCGAAATTTCATCGTGAGCTATGCTTGACTGCGTTTGACACCTATTGTGACTAATTTTACTCAAAATTTTGAAATTTTTTTTCTTACTTAATTAGCGGAAAAAATTGAAACGGAACGAAATTTGTATGAAAAGCAAATTAATCTTTTGATGTATTATTTTAGCCATTGTCATGTTTTACAATCGTTATTTATTATTTTTATGCTACTTTAACAAATCTATAATAAACCGGGACTAATACGGACGGTTGTGTATGTTTCAATAGGGAAAATTGTCCCTTCATTTCATAACAAATGTTCCATTATTAAGGTTAATTTGAAATACAGTTTGAAATGTTTCCTATTATCGCATATAAAGGATTCATTATAGAGCTGTTACACCTGCACCTTGCCTTCGATTTAATACAAATACATGAGACGCAAAACTGCATATATCAAATGTATGAAAGCATTGCGAAATGGTCATTTTGTCTGCTTATTATTACAAGAAGAATAGATTTGGTTATATAACTTGCAATTACTTGGTCAAAGAAGGAAATCATCTTTTGATGTGGAAGCCGAAATCTTTTGTTCAAGTGATTTCCAAAACTTATTAATATTTTTTTTCTTTTTTTATAAAACCTTCAAACTCTTTTTGTACTTTTGTATTCTTTAAACTTTCACACTTCATTCTTACGACGCATAAAATAGACACTTCATTATCTTGTGTATTCGGTATCTTTGAAAGTTACCAAATGTCTAGGACATTTCCTGGCTAACGTAGATTTGCTTCTTTCTTCTTTGTATCTGTTTTTCTTTTTCTATATTGTCTTGCCCAATGACCCCTTTTCTTCAATAGTTGCAAGATTCCTTATTTGATTCATTTACTTCAATGAGTTTCTTCTAATGCCACAATTGTTGTATCATTTTTATCTGCACTTATTCTGCTTTCTTCTTTTAGCAAACGAACTGTAAGAGTTTTTATTGTTTGTTAAGTAGAGAGAATCGAGTTCCAAGCTGTTCTAAAAACATTATTTTCTTGCACATCTTTCAGTTGAGTAATTTGGAGTTTCTATGAATGAAAATGCGACTAGTCAAATTTAACTACCTGAATGACATCAATTTTAATTACCATCTCTTCGTTTTTACAAAATGCAACAAACTTTTTTTGTTTATTTTTCTAAATTTTCTTTCAAGTTAGTTATTGCTTTAATAAAAACCTTTTCGTTCTTTAGACTTTTGATTGAACGAGTTACTTCCATCATCAAGCAGCAGCAGCACCCTCTTCATTCCTTCTCCAAACAGTGGCTTTCTATCTGCTACAAATCGCGTTTGTAATTATTTCGCAGCTAGAGGTCTCACCATGAAACACACAGTGTGTGCGATTTGATTAATGCAGGGGTCATTATCGCATTAAACCGGATCGGGAATGAATCGGTTCGGTTAATGCGTCCAGCCGCCACATGGCGTATACACAAAGCAGCTCTACTTTAAACACATCAATTTTTTGCCTGTATCAAACTTTTGTTAAGCTCATTTTTCACGGGCAATTTGCGATCGCTACTCAATGTTTTCTTGCTAGAAATGCCATTGTCTATGCTCCACACACAATGCCTAAGATAGGCATTGTTTGTCGCCGCATTTTATTTATTAACCGGAGAGAAAACGCACACGGATTGAGGATAAAGAGGGTGGGTTGGTAAAGATATATTAGGAGGGCGCTTAAGGACTCAAGAAATGCTCTTTCGTATTTTCTACCGGACTATTTTTACGTGATTTCTTGATTTCAAACAGATTAATGGATAAATAGAAAAGGATTTTGGATTTTTTATTACTACAGAGTGGATGAATTTTGTAAAATAATACAGACTTTTTATAAAATGAACTGAATATAGTTTGATATTATAGTGGTTAATTATTATTGTGCAAATATTATTCCCTAAATTATCACCTAATTAAAAATAATTGTAAAACATAACTGAAAACAATTTTATGACTGTTAAACTTTTTTAAATTTGTTTTTATTATTTTTTCTAGTAAAAAGAACTTTTTATTCCTAATGACGCATTACAGCTAATTTATTATGAATCAAATAAATCAACAAAAAAATTGTTACATAAGTCTTACATAATTTTTTACTGCTCTTGGAATAATAAATTTGCCATGTGAAAGGTCAATTTTTTAACTCCAAATTTAAATTTTTTGTTAATTATATTTAAATTTTGTTGAACTGTTTTTAAGCTTAAAGCTTTTTGTAATTATCCCAATAGAAAATTTGTTATTAAGTTATACTTCAATGTTTTTGCTGTTTTTTTTATTAAAAAATTCTGTTAAAATGTATAATTAATATGCATTTTGTTTTAATTAAGCTAATATATAGGTGCTCCTTAAATATGTTATAAAATTTTTAAGAAATTTCCATTTTAATTATTATGAATATTTTATTAAAAATACACCAAGAAAAATAAAAAACAATAAATGTGGAGATTTATTAAAATTTTTGTAACAATAATTTTATAGTTTTCAAAATGGAAATCTGGGTTGAACACTTGTTTGTATCAGTAATTTTTTATTTTATTGTACCTGAATTAATTAAACAAGTTTATGTATTTTTATAAATAATTCAGACAAACCGAAATCATTTGTAAACAACATTTAATATGAAGAAGTTGATATTTATAATTTTTATCAGTTACTGTATTTGTGCAAAACTTCGTAAGTAATAATAAAATAACAATATTTTTTCTCAATTAAATAATTTTTGCAGCTTCCACTTTTAAAAAATGTAACAGAAATGAAAAAGATTTCAACAATTGTCTAACAACAGCAATAAAAAATGCAATGGAACAATTATCAGTTGCAAAAAATGAAATAGGACTACCAAGTTTTGATCCTTTGTTTATCCCTTATTTAAATATTTATGCTGGAACAGGACCGGTTGAACTCAATCAAACATACATAAACCTCAAAGTTTTTGGTAACACAAAAATTGATACAATTGATGCAGATCTCAAGGACAATATTTTAAAAATTGATGTAGTTTTTCCGGAAGTTATTGGACGTTTTGACTACGAAGTTGATGGAAAAATACTAGTATTCCCACTTAAGGGGAAAGGAGCGGGGGTTATCACTATGGGTATTTTTCATTTTTATTAATTTGTTTATTATTGTTACATTTATTTATAGATAAAACTCGATTTGTGTTAAAATGCATTTTAGAAGAGTACGAAAAGAAAAATCAAAAATATTACAGAGTGTTGAATAAAACGCTATCAATAGAACCACAAAAAATGCATTTTCAGTTGTCTAATTTGTTTGGCGGAGATAAAGAATTTACTAATAGAATATTAAAAGCAATGAATGAAAATTGGGAAGACATTTATGCTGATGTCAGGCCGAGTTATGAAGAGGCTTTTGGACAAATTTTTACTTCCATTTTTAATAGTCTTTTAAGTAAAGTGCAAATTTCCAATTTATTTGATTTTTAAAAATTGCTCATTGTTTGTATTAATTAAAAGCGAAATAAATGGCATTAATTTTTGAGCTTTTATTTATTTAACTACAACAAAATTATCGGAGAAAAAATCCGGAATAGAGCAACGGCAGACCTGTGTTAGTGTAGTATTTAAATAAATTTCTCAATGGCAATTCTAAAAGGCGTTGTGTTAGAACGTACTCATTCAAAAAGTGGTACTCTTATTTGGAACAATTATGCCTAATTATTTATTTTACTTGAACAACTCTGCAACACATACCAGAGAAAGCAAATACATTTTTTTATTGAAATTGCTTGCATGTAAATTGGTCGGAATGAATTAGAATCGCCCTTCTGATACAAAAAAATCTATAAATTGAAACAAGAATCAATGATGACATGATAACCTTCAAATAAAAAAATGCTTCCGTGAAGTATTTTAAGAATTTATCTTAGAAAGTGTTATTTAATACCCTCAAACACAATTTAAAATGAAATCAATCTTCCATTTATGGCTAAACCAAATTTCCTCATTCTTAATTGAACCACTACCCATTTCTAAATTAGCCCTCAGATGAAGTTATTATCTCTTTACTGTCAATATGAAAATTAAATATGCATTTAAAGTATTTAAACGTGATTAATTTGATTTTGAAAAAGCCTTAAGGGTATTTTAAAACACTTCCCTCAACTAAAGAAATAGCAAGTTTCTGCAAGAAACACTGAAGCTATTTAAACTTGAACGCTTTGATGGATGTAGCCACTAATTATAGCCTAGATTAGATATTAATTATTTTTCCGTCGGTAGCGTCATTGCCATAAACGGCAGTCCTTCCCACTTACCGGCGGTGTTTTTCATCCGGTAGGTTGTCGGCACTGCTTTACTCTCATCCAGCGGCGTACCAACTCATAATCATGTATAAATGTAATTAATGATTCCGCGTGATTAATCGTTAAGTAAAAAAAAACGCACCACCGGGTTTATTAGATTTATTACTTTTTACATTTTTATACGTTATTGCGTTCACATCCAATTTAAGTTTGAAAACAATGAATTATAAATTACCAAGGCGGGTGCAGGTTTTTTTGAGAGAGAGTTAATGGCGTGTGCTTTTTGTTTTTACGTTTTCGGGTAATTTTGATATTAATGATCGAAGTAATGTGATAGATCATTAGGAAAGTCTACTGGTAATTAAGATAATCGATGTTTTGTTTAGGGATAAAGAAGAAATGAAGCCGCAAATGAAGAGGAAGATCAAGTCGGTGAGTTTGACTACGTCCGAGTTTGGGAGTGGGCTAGAACCGACCAAAAAGAAAAAGAAGAAAAATAAAACTTAATTAAATTTACTGTGATTGTTTTTTACTTTTCCTCATTTCTTATATTTGAGGTAAGTACAAATTTATATAAAATAAAAACTCTAGTTTTTTTTTAAATTTTTATACCGGATAATGTGATTACGGGTTGTTTAAATTTTTGGTTTCTACATTTTAGAAATAAACAGTGTTCAAATAAAACCGTAACCACAGTAGATGTTGGAATGTCTCCTACATTTGTAATACTGTATTAGCATATTAGTTATCTAATAATGCCTGATAATGACTTTACGTAACGAGAGGCCATTTAAAATTAATCATTGCTGTCAACTAAGAAATAACTGTGCAAAATTCTATTATAAAATAAACTGAGAAGTTTGTGTTTTATACTAAAAAAGATGTAGTCAGCAGCCTTTACAATAATTATGACAGTCGTCATCAACAGTACCAACACAAAAAAATGTAAATCAACTTTTAATTTTTGTCATTTACACCTAATTACGATGACAATAACTATTGTACAAATTGATAAAAGAGTGGTATACACGATTTCAGTTGTCAGTGCCAAAATTTAATTTTTGGACCATTATATGTACCTATTACGAACAATCGAGATACTATGACTTTTTGTTCCTCAATATTTTTAATTATCGCGATAAAATCTAATTATAAAAATAGGTATTTCATGTTATCTCAAACTCCGTGTGCATGTCACTGTCATAACTCAAAAGAATTAATGCGAGAAAAGTTTTAATAACAACCTTAATCCAATAAACAAAAATTAAGGGAAAAATTACTAGTACTATGAAACTAAATTATGTTGTATTATAATTTAAATCAATTGTTTAAAACCTATAATAAAATGTGCTAGCAGTAGAACAAATAGTATACATATACCACAATAGAAAAAACTATTATTGCGCTCTAAATAATTTTTTCTACTTTGGTGTACTATTTTTTCTAAAAAAAAATGTCAATATCCTTGGTTACCATTGTCAACCTTTAATAATTTCTAATTATTTTATTCGTTAAATTATTTGTTGTGATTTGCATTGTTATTGTTTTAGTCTTTACGACCGCATCTTTATAAAAAAGTTGTTTACATACATAGCAAGTAATAGTTTGTAAAAAAACAACGACCAAAAATTAGATATTACAAAGTCACTTAATAATAATAACAATAACCTTCTTCAACGGGCTCCACCCCGCCCGTTGACGTGAGACTCGTCCTTAAGAATGAATTAGTCTCCCCGCTTCTTCCCACCTACCATCCCCGAATCGCCGTTAGGCATTTCGTCAGGACTATAGGTTTATCATCTTTTCTTCTGTATTTCCTCTTACGCTTCTCTGGCGCTCCCAGCAGGCCCGTATTGACTACCGCGTTCTGCGGCATTCTTTGATAGTTGGCTCTTTTAACTGAGTTGACAACAGGCTGTCCCTTTTAACTGAGTTCTCACTAGGGCCTTTCTGTCGACTATGAATCTTCAAGACTGTTAAGATGCTTTCTCTTTTTGTCCTCTATTTTGATTTTTAGGACCCCCTCTACTCTTTTTTGCTGTTCTCCAATTCTGATTGCTTCGCAGCATGACCCTTTCCTTTACAAGTAATTTGAAAATCTTCATATTGTCTAGGACTGTGTCTAGGGTCCTAATATCGTTGGGTATGGTTACTACTATGAGTTAGGCAGCCTCTGCTGAAATTGTATGATTTGACGAGCACACACGAGGAGCTTTCTTTTTCTGAACACTTATAAATATCTAAGGATTTTATTTTTGGATCCCTCATATTATCATGGACTTTTCACATTTTTCATTAGTTTTCCTAGCATTGCCATCATTTCATTGGACAATTTTTCTTGTGAAGATGATATTCTTATCCGGCTTTTGTTTTCCTTCTAAGAGCGTAACTTCAATCCTTTCTGGAGCTCACTGTAGCCTTTATCCATTTGTCTCCATCTGTGCTCACTAAGTCTTGAAGACGCTTTTCTAAAACTATACCATCCCTAAATCATCTGCAATGTGTCATTAGCGTATTTTTATTTTTTTTTTGGAACTTAAAATGTAAAATCGCATTGTATAGGATGTTTTATAGAACCTAGTCTTTCGGAATGTTTGCAGATTTGAATACATCATTTCAAAATGCTTCTTCGGTTTTCCCATTATTTTATTTTCTTGTCTTATTATATTGCTGTTTTTAATTGTATTTAGCATGTTGTATTCTTTTATTCTCTTGAGTTATTTTATTTATTTTTAATTTGCCGTAAGATAGTTTAACGTTAACGTTTAACTATTTATTAACTCTGAAGTTTTCTGTTACTTTATGGCCAAAATTTTTCTTAACAATTCTATTGTATCACTTTAATACCTATTTTAACTTCTTTTTGTTGCTCTTTACATTTTTCGTAGTCTAGTTCTTTTCTTGTAGTCACGTATTTTTTCACATATGTGTATGTTTTCACATATTTGTCCACTATTCTGCGTTTTTCATGTTATTGTTTATTATTTTCATCACAGCTTTTTCCAGCTGTAGTCAAGTATTCTGTTTTTGAGGTGTTTCCTTCGTTCTTCAATGCTTAAATTTTCTCTTTAGCTTTTACTTCTTCATCTTCTTATATTACTTGATATTTTTGACATTTTGTTTTGGTATTTTTTCTTCCCTACGTTTGTAAGTTTTTATATTTTCTGTTTTCCTCCTTTTGTGTATTTTTCCCATTTTCTTTCTTTTCAATAATTTCATTATACTACAAATAGTAGTCATTTCTTATTTCTGCATCTCTTTTTACTGTGAATTCTTTTATTTTGTTCCGTATTGGAAAGTATTTCCCTTTTTTTTCTACATTCTTGTTTTTCAATCGTGTTCTTCTAATAACCTGTTTTCACATTTTTTTTATTCTTTCTTTTGTCATTCCCTATTTGCTTTATTCTCTTCAAAGTATTTTGCTCTTCTTTTGCCATTGCGGTGTTTAGGTAGTTGCAAGTTGTCCTAATTTTCTTTTATTTATTTTCTGAGTTAGACTCATTCTTTGTCAACGGGTTGTCCATTTAAATTTTACATATTTTTGTTGCCATCCCCCAAGCATCTTTAATTTGTAATTTTGTATATATTTCTTCTTCAATAAATTGTTCATATCGTTGTGTAAGTTCTGTTCCGTTATTAGGCTTTGTTTCCAAGTCGATCACAACTATTATTTTTATTAGATTTTTCTCCAATTTTATCACTGTATATTCTGCGGATTTCATATTTTTTCTTCTAAAACTTTATTGTTGGTTTTTTTTTTCAGTATATTGTAATGATCTTTCAAATTCGTGTTCTTACAAATTTAAAGAGTTGGATTTTTATAGGAATAATTACTTGAATAAGTCAACAATAACCCAATAATTAAATAATGATGTCGCAGCTTAAATATCGCTGTGGAAATGCTTGTGATAATTGTTCCCGTGTAACTGTCGTTCCTCACTTAAATAGACCAAGGCTGTATACACGGATTTTTTTTATACGTTTCTAACTCGATGACTAACGTTAACAGGAATCCAGAGAATGGTGCTACGTCATATTTTCACTAACGTGTTTTTCCCTTTTTAATTCTTTCGCTTTCTGTTGGTATGATCTCTGCTCTTCTCTTATTTCTTTTATGTCTTTAATAAATAATAAGGCATCCATCTTACTTTTTTCTTTATACCGTGATCTGATAATCTTTTGACTTTTTTTAAATATGTCTTCTTGTTCAGGCAGTCTTTTCCTTCTGATGTATATATTCGTCGCTATCCAAATTTTACAAATTTAATACTTTTTCACTTTATTCACTTCATCGTTTTGAAAATTCTTCTTTACTATCTTAATCATTTTGTTTGTCTTCAGTCTTCATCACTACCCTTATTTACCACATTTACATGTATTAAACGTACCAAAATCATTTCTGCTGATTTAAAACAATATTTAAAAAAAAACACGCAAATTTCTCAAATATAATCAAAAGTGGTAATACACCTGTTATTTTTGTTAATTATTACATTAATTAATTAATTTGTAGATACTTAACACGTGTGTTTAGTCTTCCGTCGGCATAAGAAATTCAGAATCGTCGACCCTCACGACCTCTATGTAGTCACTTCCCACCTAAACTAATTAAAGCCGATTGCCATCACAATAGCGGTAATCCATCGCCGATACAATAGACTTAAGCCCATGCTTTGTGAACCGACCGAACTCTAAAAGGAATTTTTTTAATGATTACATGCAATCATTAGTGGTTTTTTTCAGGGCGCGGTTTTGTACCTCAAAATATTAATTTGTTACTTTTTATGAAAGCTTCAATTAATAACCGACAAAGTGCTCAAATGATTTCTCTAATATTACCGCTTGTGTTTATTTATTTTTTTGTACTTATAATTATCTCACGTAATTAATTATTGCATATTGGTAGCACACATCAAATATTAAAAATTAATTTAGTCACACGCTATAAGAAAACTGTTTCAATCTGGCTTAAAGTTTTAAATTTTTTCATTAAGTTTCTATTTTGGTAAATTAGTAACGCCTAAATGTTTTAAAATTTCAAGGATCATCGTTCTAATTATTGAAAAATAAATAAAAAATATTTAATAAATGAAACAGAAGGCACCTGTAAAAAGAAATTAATGTTTTAATAAGAAAATCTGAAGTTTGTGTGTTTTGCAGGTAGGTAGAAAGGTTCCTTTTAAGGGTTGAAGTGGAACAAATTTCAAGTTGTATCACGCTATTTGTTCATTAGAACTAATTAATGAATCAAATGTAAAATTAAAACGACTATAACAATGTGAAAATCTATATAAAGAACAATCGCTTTTATGATTTGTATTAAGTATGGAAAATGAATGTGTATGAATTGTGATTGTTGATTACCGGAAAGAAATCGATCGAGGTTTTTGCCGTTATTAACCTGAAATGAGGTTTCAACATTTTGTTACAAATATTTTTTTCTTATTTAACACTGAAATACCAAAATCTTATGCAATGATTATAGACATTTTGGATTAACAAACAGAATAACAAAACAAAAAAATATATTTCAATATAAAACCTAATTGACTTTAACGATTATAATCAATAGAAATTACAAGCAGCGTGTCATTATTTATTCTTACAAATTCATTTAACAATGACTAGTCAACAAAAACTTGCAATTTAGCTCTCTGTTACTTCTTGCCGCATTTAATTAACTAATAATTTTGCCTATTCACAATTCTACTAACAAGAGATTTAAAGTTATATTAATAATGTTATAAAGAAAAAAAATTAAAATGGGTCATTGTCGAAAAACTTACAAAAGAATAACACGCACAATTAAGTAATTTGTTCTAGTTTTTTTTCAGTAAAAGGTGTGTGTGGACAAAGAATTTATAATCTAAAGTTGTTAATTGTTATTATTTTCCTTAAAGCACATTTAGGTTTCTGAAAAAAATGTATAGAGGGATTATATAGAATTTCGAAAATAAATCAGTTAGCCTTGATAACAGTTACAATCCAACAGTAAGAAACATTTTTTTAAAGAAAAGTCCCACCACTGACCCGATAGATAAATGGCATTTAAGCAAGACTAGACCAAGTAACCCAGCGCAAATACCATTTATCTACCACACAACATTTCGTATTTTTTATTTTTATACTAGATAATTGCTGGAAAAAAATTATATTCGGTAACAAACAAATCATGTACCATCGGTGCCCATAAAATGTTAGGACAAATAGAAAATTAGATAATGTTAAAAATGGTAAAAGTTTTACCGTTTAAATCAGGTTTTTTTCTAGTTTAGCAGTAACTGCGGATTGAAAAGAAATATTTGTTCTCACACCTCACACTTCTATTAGAAACAAAGAATAAAGAAATTTTTTGACTCACCCTAATTGCTTCCCCCCGTTGCCTTCTTCTTCTTTAAACGAACTTACTATAATAAAAGAAACTCTGTATTAGTTAAAAAGTTTGATCCAAATTCGTAAATATGACTTACCCTTTAATCCCGCCTTAGATAGCACGATTTTCTCTCCATGTCTGAATGGTCCATAATCCATGGTACGGCACTCAAAAGGAACTTGCACTTACATATTAGCACTCGAAATTTAAAAGACGCGAACTACTGATAATCCATGCACTTGAAATTTTGAAAAAACGCGAATCACTCATTTTCCTGGCACTCGGAATTTAAGAAATCGCCCGCAGACTTCACAGACTTAGGTACTGTAATAAAAGACCCTATATTAGTTTCAAACTTTTTTCAAAATTTTTAAGACATTACTTACCCTTTAAAACAACCTATACAGCCCGAATGGTCCATGAACCATGCATGATCACGATGAGATACTAATAAATGAAAAAAAAAACAAACAATGTTAATTATTATTAAAATTTTGTAAAATGAAATTTAAATTTATACCAGATCTATGAAAAATCAAAAAATTCCCATGAAGAGAAGGTGGCTTGGTACCATGTTCGATAACGAAATATCCAAAATTCAAATGTCTGTAGCTTCACACTGAATTTTAATGATCTAATTACACATGTTAGAAATGAACAGCTTCACCGTAGAAGAAGTAATGATAATTATGCTAATACTATGTTAACAACAGAAAAATCAATTGATTCAAATTTTTTTACTTAACAGATTTTGATTGGTAGACAAAATGAGGATTGACTCTCATTGTAAAATGATAACGATGCTGTTGAATTTGTATCTTAATGAAAATGTTACAACAAAAAAAAAAAATTGTTTTTTATTAAAAGAAAACCCACCACTGACCCGGTAAATAAATGGCATTTAGGCAAGACTACATATGTAGCCCAGCGTAAATACCGTTTATCTACCACACGATAATTTGTATTTATTTTTTTATTACATGAATACTGACAAAAGTTTATTACAGTACTAAAGTGACAACGAAAATTGGCTAAATCAGACCGATCTCTGGTCTGTCATTTTTGTATGAGTATATTTATGCTCCATTAATCAAGATACCCAAAGCGAACTCTAATTCAGCATATTCTCGTTTTCACCGTATAACAATTATTTTTATTTATTTAATAATACAGATAGTGACCCTTCTAAGGGATTTTAAACCGCGGAGACAAACAATAAATATTGAAGGCTTCTTTTTCTCTTGTGCATGATGATCTCAGAAGTCGAAGTTTTCGCATAAACTCTTCTTGATAATAGGTAATCTTCATTGAACCACAGGGAGCATGAGGAACTTGATATCAAAAAAAAGAAAAGAAAAAATGTTTAAGATTAATTCTGGACCGCTCTTGATTTAGGTAAATCTGCTAAAACTGTTAAATTGACAATGATAAATACATAATATAAAGGATTGTGAAACAAAACATATACTTACCATTAAACTCAGTTACAAAAACACTACACTTTGCACAGATATATTAGGAAACAAAGTAAAAAGAAAATTTTTGACTCACCCATGTGTTTCCTCCGTCGCCTTCTTCTTCTTTAAACGGACCTACTATAAGAAGAAAAACACTAATAGTTCAAAATATCAATAAATTTTATAAATATGACCAACCCTTTAATCCCGCCTTGGTTAACACGATGTTTCCTCGAGGTCTGGAGACGGCCCATAACCCACTTCATTCGAAGTTTAAAAATCGCGAACTACTGATTGTTCGTACACTCGAAATTTTGAAAAATCGCGAACTACTTATTGTCTTAACACTTAAAATTTACGTTATCGCGCACGCACTTCACTAACTTACTATAATAAAGGAAAACCCTATATTAGTTACAAAGCTCTTTCAAAATGTTTAAAACATTACTTACCTTCTAAAACAGCCCATGTAGCTCAATTTTCCCCCAAAGAGTAATCCATGACCTATGCACGGTAGCTAGAGGATGCTAATAAATAACAAAAAATCCAAAATGAGGATAAATTATGTTAGTTGATTAATAAATTTTGTAACATGAAATAGAAACATACCAGATGTGTAAATTATTTTATTTAAAAAGATGCATGAAGCCAATGTGAATTGTGTCGTATATATGGTGTATACCATGTCCGATGACGAAACATTCAAAATCCAAATGTCTATATACCTTCAAATTGAATTTTGACGATATACTACATATGTACAACATACATACTATGTTGGGGAAGACCTGCTGCTTTATATTTATACTACTATGTTAACAATAGAAAAATCAGTTGATTCAAATTTCTGTAATAGGTTTTGATTCTATATTAAATATCAAAAATTTAAAACAAAACCGATAAACGTTAATGATAATAAGATTGACTTTCATTTTACAATGATAAATGTTATTTGATTAAAATGTTGCACATAAAATACTTTTTTATTAGGAAAAGTCCCTCCACTAACCCGATAAATAAATGGCATTTAGGCAAGGCTACAAATGTAATCCAGCGTAAATACCGTTTACTTACCACACGACAATTTGCATTTAAATTTTTGTTATATGAATACTGACAAAAAGTTTATTACAGTACTAATAAGAAGACAACGAAAATTTGGTGAATCAGTACGAGCTGTGGTTTATGACTTAATTTTTGCTCGATTAAACGCAGACGCGCAAAGCCAACTCTATTCAGCATATTCTCGCATATTTTCGTTTTTTAATAACAAACATTAAAGAATAGACGCTTCTTTTTCTCTTGTCCATGATTGTCTTAGAAGTCGAAGTCTTCGCATAAACTCTTCTTGAAAATATCTTAGCTTTGTTGTACCAGGAATCATGAGGAACTTGATCTCAAAAAAAAAACAAGATGTTTAAGATTACATCTGGACCACTCTTGATTTAGATAAATCTGCTAAAACTGTTAAATTGACAATGATAAATATATAATATAAAGGATTGTGAAACAAAACATATACTTACCATTAAACTCAGTTACAAAAACACTACACTTTGCACAGATATAAATTTACAATTCGGAAACAAAGTAAAAGTTTTGACTCACCCATTTGCTTCCCCCGTCGCCTTCGTCTTCTTTAAACGGACCTACTATAAGAATTAAAACACTATTAGTTTAAAAGTTCAATCAAATGTTATAGATATAACCAACCCTTTAATCCCGCTTTGGTTAGCACGATTTTCCCTTGAAGTCTGGATGGACCATAACTCACTTCACTCGAAGTTTAAAAATCGCGAACCACTGATAGTCCATGCACTCGAAATTTTCAAAAATCGCGAACTACTCATTGTCCTAGCACTTCATAGACTCACTGTAAATGAAAACATTAGTTTTAAAGTTGTTTTTAAATTTTTAAAAACAATTACTTACTCTTTGAAACAGCCTATGCAGCCCGACTTTCCTTCAAATGAATGATCCATGGCCCATGCAGGTTGGCGAATAGATGCTAATAAATAAATTATAAATAATATTAACTAAGATTATGTAAAATGAAATGAAAATGTATACCATTATCCTGAATTATTTAAAAATTCCCAAGAAGACAAGGTCGTCTATGTACCATGTTTGATGATGATACATCCAAAAACTAAATCTCTGTACTAGTCTGTACCTTCAGGCTGAATTTTGGTAATATATCTCTATAATTTGAAGAACGGTTGACACCGTAGAAGTAATCATAATAGGCTAATTCTATAATAACAGAAAAATCAGTTGTTTCAATTTTTGTGATAGATTTTGTTTGATAGAGAAAGCATGGAAATTTAGAAGTAAACCAATGATAATCAAAGATTGCGTAAAATAAAATATACTCAAACTGACTGATTTTCAATTTGATAAAAATGTTTTTAAAAAGTACTTTTTTATTAAGAAAAGTCCCGCCACTGACCCGATAGATAAATGGCATTTAGGCAAGATTACACATGTAGTCCAGCGTAAATACCACTTACCTATCACACAACATTTCATACTTATTTTTTTATTAGATGATACTATAAAAAAAATTAAAAATTTATTACAATAAAACATGTACTTACCCAACACTTACACTGCACTGTTGCAAAGATATAATTTACACAAAATATTTGCACCAACACTCCTAGTGGAAACCAAGTAAAGAGAAAATTTTTGACTCACTCAAATTGGTTCCACCGTTGCCTTCTTCTTCTTTAAACGAACTTACTGTAATAAAACAAACTCTGTATTAGTTAAAAAGTATGATTAAAATTCGTAAATACAACTTACCCTTTAATCCCGCCTTAGATAGCACGATTTTCCCTTGAAGTCTGGATATCCCATGACACTTCACTCGAATTTTAAAAATCGCGAACCACTCAATTGTCTTAGCTCTCGGATTTTGAGATCGCGCGCGCACTTCACAGACTTACTGTAATAAAAGAAGAAACTATTAGTTTCAAAACTTTTTGTAAATTTTCAAAACATTACCAACCTTTTAAAACGGTTTATGCAGCTCGAATTTTCCTCGAATGAATACTCATGGAAAATGGCGAAGTGATGCTAGTAAGCAAAAAAAAATACAAAATAAGATAAACTATGTTAAGTGATGATAAAGAAGATTTGGTAAAATAGAATGAAAACTTCTACCAGCCAGATCTATGAATTAGTAATAAGTATTATGAAGACAAAGAGCTATAACAATAATATATTAAAGAAAATACTCGTATCTACTTACCATTAAACTCACTTTAAAAAAACACCACACTATTGCAAAGATATAGTTTACCTACACAAAATATTTGCACTCACATTTCTACTAAAAACAAAGTAAAGAGAAAAATTTTGACTCACCCCTATTGCTTCCCCCGCTGCCTTCATCTTCTTTAAACGGACCTACTGCAATTAAAAAAACACTGTATTAAAAGTTCAATCAAAGTTTATAATAACTCACCCTTTAATCCTGCCTCAATTAGCACGATTATCCTCGAAGTCCGGATGGTCCATAATGCGTGGTAAGGCACCCAAAAAGTTCTTGCACTCATCACCACCCGAAACTCAAAAAATCGCGAACTGGTAGTCCATACACTCGAAATTTTAAAAATGCGCGAACTACTGATTGTCTTAGCACTCGAAAATGAAGATATTACATCCACACTTCACAGAATGGACTTACTGTAACAGAAGAAAACACTATTAGTTTAAAAGTCACCTAACAAAACAAGTTTTTTAGTCTTATTGAAATGATAAGCCCAAATCCAAATTTTTAGTATCATTTAAAGCTTTTGAAAAGATGATCATTTCAAATCATTGCTCCAAAATTGGTAAATTTAGATTAAGTTTCATAAGACAGCAAATAATGTAATAATTTTTTCTGAGATTCATAATTATTTGCATTTTGCATATAACAAAAGCAAGTGTCTGTCGGTAATTGCTTATCTTAAAAGGTAACTGCAGCATAAATTGATGAGCCACTTTTCTAATCTGGTAAGTCAAACGTTAAATTGATTTTGTGAGTTTACTTATTACAAAGCTAGCAAATGATCGTATTTCAGGAGCTTTCAAAAAAAATTAACTGGCCTTATGATTTCCTAAGACTGGAAACACTGTTCTATTTCAAAATACTACGTACTAAATTATTATTTTTTTTAGAAAAAGAGTGAAAAATTTTTATTTATAATAATTTTTTCGGATTTTTATTAACAGTCCCCTATAACGCACTGAAGTGTTTTTCTGTGATTTTGTACTAGCCCTGTTTTTAAAAAATATATGACGTCACAGCGCCGTCATATTGGCCGCTGCGAGTGATCCAAGTAGGTCAAAATTCGAAAAATAAAACAGGACATAATAGTAAACATTTCAACTTTTGTAGATTATAATCAAAATCCGTCTACAAATGAGAGAGCAATAACAGTAAATACGATAAAAGTGTCTTTTATATTATATTTAAACAAAAAAGTTGTGTTGTCCTTTTCTGTTTATTACATATTATTAAAAAGAGATGAGTATACACTGAGAGCACACTAATGCAATCAATCTAAAATTGCTATTAATTTTTATTTATTTTTTTTAACGTGCTCAACTAATAACTTATTACGTTTGAGGAAAGTCTAATTATTATAATAATTTACAATTTTTTTTACAAATTATTTTTTGTTCAAACATTTTAATTTTCTTATATTCAATTGTTTTGAAAAATTATGCAACAGAAAATGATTGTTTTGAAAAATTATGCAACAGAAAATAGTAGAATTTTCCAATGCTTTTATTGGCTACCTATCAATAAATGCAAGTTTAAAGATAAGCAATTGTAAGAGCTATCAAGTTTATCACATTTCTTAAGCCGGAGCGTGGCCATTGACCCTAATCGCAAAAACAAAACTTGCGCTACAAAAAGCTTTCAGAATTAAATCTTTATTCTTCAATAATTATTTTTTGCCATAAAAATTTAAAACAAATATTGATATACGATGAAAAAAAACTGCAATTAACTAACAAATCTCTTAGCCTAGTTTTATTATAATGTAGTCAACTTTTTTATTATAAACGGTCATAACAAAAAAAAATAGTAAAAGTGAAAGTCTTATTGCAATTTCTTGTTAAATTCTACCGTGCGAACGAAAATTAAGGGAATCAGAGAAAGCTTTGTTCTGTCATTTTTGCTCAATCAAGCAAAACTGTACACACTTTATTGTACTGAGCAAAGCCAACTCTAATTCAGTTTATTCTCGTTCTCACTTTATACTAATAGTTTCCTACTTAAAATCCTATGGGATAAAGCAGGCACGGCTGATATTTTAATGCTATAGTTCCAGTTTCAAAAAATATTGGCAACCTACCTGATTAAAAATCAGAAAAGTTGTCCATTATTCATCCCATGGGCCACAGGAACCGCAAACATCATTACATCACCTAAAAAAATCTATTTAGTTATAAAATAATGAAATAAATCCAGATATTTTCACCAAAAAATCCGATCGCCATCTTGACAAAAAGTTTTTTTTCACTTTTCGCTCCCAATTTGTATAAATCCAGTGAAAATTCTTCTTATAAAACTGAAATTGGTCCAATAATTTCTTTCTTGATCCACGAGGAGGCAAATTGAATTAAATGTAGCACAAAAAAGAATTTGATTTTCAAAAGATGATGCAAATGGCCACCATTTTTCTGGAACAAAAGCCAACACGATGCTTTGACATGCGCTATCAACTTAGCAATAATTATTTTTAAATAAATATAAGGCGATTTTGAAAAACTTGTATAGAGGTCAATGAACTGTCCGAAAATTTGATAAATAGTATTAAACGCAATTTTATTTTCAGAAACTCCTAACAAAGTGTTTTTAATACAGTTTTCAGGTACTCACCCAAATTTTAAAACTGGTAGCGAAATTTAAAAAACACTGGTAAATTACTTTCCCGCTAAACACTTTTTGCTTAAAACAACATATTATACCCACAAATTTTTAATAATTGGAAACTTTAGGACGTTTTTTATGAGTTTAATCGTCGAAAGAAAAACAATAAACGGGACACCATTTTAAATAATTAGAAATGGACGCTTGGATGGTATTACCAATCGAATAACAATTAAAGAAAAAATCACTAGATCATCGCAATGGGTATTTAATTTGGAAATTAGAATATTTAAACAAATTAATCAATTAAAAGAATTAATGAAAGGTCTGTGTAAACAATTAATGAGTAATTAATGAAAAATTAGTTAATAATTCAAACAGAAATCAAACTACCCCCACCACGAAAGCTGAAATCTGTCACCAACTGAATTACTAGCAAAATTTAAAACTAAATACCTGTAAATAGGTAAATAGTGTTGTAATTAGTGGTTCAAAATTAATTAATCTAATTGTTTCAGTTGCACTGAACCCTTTACAACAACTCAAAACAAGCCAAAAAGTCGTTTCCTGTGCATAAATTCGAACTGGTTCAGGTGGCGTTGAAATTTTTGTTCCGGGTATTTCTGCGAACGGGTCATTGACATTTAATTAATTATTAGGCCCTAATGTTTGATAAATCAACTCATCTCGTTACGAAATTTAATCTCCAACGCTCATTTTTAATTGAAAGGGAGAATTTCCAAGAAGTACTCACGCAGACTAGGGCATGACGTCATCGATGATTTTAAAACACACTTTGGTTTGATTTATGGTGAAATCCACACTTTTTCCGAAGTCGAGAGTCTTTGCGATTCGTTGTAATTCCAAATTTAATAATTTAAACACATTGCAACACGTTTTATTGCGAATAGAAACCCTAGACACTCGCCGTATTAAAAAAACCAACAAAAAATGGTTTTATTACGCATATTCCTGCCACTAACAGGTTGGGAGACCTAACAAAATTAAAAGTCTCTAGACAAAAAATTGGTTAATTTAAAATTTTAAAAAATGTTTATTTTACTTGAATTTGTGGGCATAATAGAAGTTATCGGAGTGATTACTAATAAACAAGAAATTAAAATAGTAGGTACTAGATGACGTTAAAAATTTTGGCTTGGACAAGGTCGATGAACTTAAGAAAAATCATATTGAGGTAAATTTACCCTTAATTGCCTTTTTTAACATTATAAACATATTATTTAAACAGGTATTTACTGACGAGAGAGGGCTGAATACAGGATATTAAATCAGTCAGAAGTACTCTATTGAACCTATTGTAGGTATACACTGTGTTCCAAAAAAAATGTACCATTTTAAATGTGGAAATGTACAACTTTGAAATTTTGAGGGTCATCCAAATATAAACGGGCCTTGTGCTTTTGGGAGCTACAACAGGAAGATGCAGTAAATACAGCATTAAGGATAGTAGTAATCCTCCTGGAGTGATCTGATGCCAAGCTGGCCTTTCAACATCATTACTGTAGTTGCATTCAAGATGAGTGGGCAAGAAGTACACCCTTCTGTTGCGCAACGTATTATAATCAAATTTCTGACCAAGGAAGGGTATTTAATGGGCTGATTTCGAGTTGATATAATACCGGTAGCATCTTCATTTCCGTGGAAAAATAAACAAATTCGGGGCTGTGATTCGCTATTGTCATAGTAAAGTATTAAAATTTGCGATACCACCGGTATTATCTCAACTTGAAATCAGCCCATAAGCCGTTATGGCAGTTTGTTTAATTTTTGACTTAGAGATGACGCACGTTGTTTTTTGATCAAATAGAAATGTTCCTGCGCACAAAAAGAAAGAGCAAGTAGGGCGTCTGAGCATGCTGAAACTACTACGCAGTCTTTTTTAACTTTTGAGAGTTTCGCTGTTTTTGAAAGTTTTTTATTTAGTTATTGTTGTGAAGGACAAATAATTGTGGTTTTGTGTCCCATTTTTTCCTATCACCTTTTCCCCATCGCCTCACAGACGAACTAGATAAATACACTGCTTAAAACAATTAGGGGAAATAGAAATAGCCTAACATTGAAATAGTCATAATCTGCATACAACGTTAGAATATATTACAATGGCTAATGAAAAAAACATGTTATTATAAACTAATTTAAAGCATTAAAACATATTTCAACACGTTAAGTCGGGCTGTTAACTTGCGTCTGAATATAAATGCAGTTTAGTGTCTCGCTTTATATTAGCGTTGTTAGCTCGCAGAAATAGGCGACTGAATACAACTCAGCTCCAAAATCAATTGGCAGCCGCCACAGGGAGAATGTATTCACCCAAACTATCAGAAATCGGTTGCATAGAAGTTTGCATGGTAGGCAGCTACTGGTTTGCATTCCACTCTCCAGGGATCACAAGAGAATTCGTAGACTCTCTGCATAAGGACATCAAGACTGAGTTTGAAGATTTTGTACTCTCCTGTGACGTGTCGAAGTTTAGTCTACTTCTGGACAACAGAAGAGGTTTTATATGGAGAGAGGTTGGAACCCGAAACAACTCCACATTCGTAAGAAACTGTAACAAACCCGCATTCGTAAGAAAACAACCACAATATGAAGGTCGTAGTTTAATGGTGTTGGCTGGAATCAGTTTGGGTGGACATAGGATGATGCACTGACTGTACTAAGATAATACCGAAACAAAATTCTGGAACCTACAGTGCTTTCAAACGCTGCGGCAGAAGGCAATCGTTTCATTTTTATAGATAATGCTCAACTTCATCGAGCATATCTGATTAATGAGTGGTTCGAGGATAATGAAATTGGACATAGGAGTGGCCGCCATGTTCACTAAACTTAAATCCAATTGAACACGCTTAGGATACGTATTACATCTCCGCCGGCAGCACCCGTAACTCTTTCACAGTTGAGGATTGCCCTAATTGAGGAAAGGACAGACTTCCACAAGACCTCATCAACAAGCTCATTCTGTCCATGCCCAAAAGATGTGTCACTGTTCTGGCTGTACGGAGGGATCATACCATACGCCATATTAACTCTCGGAAAAAAGTTTTGTTCTTTCCAAATACTTATAGGGTTTATTTCAAATGTTTTTTTTTAAATACAGAGTTATAATGAAACACCGAAAAATCTTTTTTTAATTTAATGATATAATCGTTTTAAATGATGATTGACAGTTATTTCGTACATCTTTATGAACGGTTTTTTGAGCCAAAAAATTTACACATTTAAATCATAATGAAAAATTGAGAATTCTCCTAAATTTTTTGAGCAGTGTTTATAATAAAACTTTTATTATTACTTCTATTAATTACATATTATTTACGATTCATAAGCGTTGAAATAAAGAGCCACTATTAAGCCTTATTTGTAAATAAGGGCACCAATACTACACTGAATTTTCATTTGTATTATATTCACGCTGTACATGGATAACACACCAAATCTTCAATATCTGTGTTATTTAATGAATCACCCACTTATTTTTTTACTTTATTTTTTTTTGCTTATTTGTGTCTCACAAAGGCCATTACAAAAAAAAACTTTAATACGTAATACAACTTTTTGTGTGGGGGGTATGTTACTTTGGACGATTTAGCCTAACAGAATACAATCCTGCTTATAAAAAAACTGAACAAAAATTATGAATCAGGTAATTCTGAGAAATATTGAAAAATAAAAGGCTGAGTCATCGTTCTACGTAAATGAAGATTGTTTGCTTAAACTTCCGGGTAATTTTGAGAAGCGACGTTTCGTTATATAAGCGTCGCGAAGACCATAACCGAGTCAGTGTGGAACCCGACAAGCGATTAAAGTGTGAGCGGTTTATTGGATACGACGTTATTAACTTGTAGTCATTATTACTGTGTGAATATCGAGTTAATTATTAATCAAATTATTGTTGTGTGTATTCGTGTATGTAGTAGAAACAAATTATTTGTTGTTAATCCAGCTCTTTAAATCCAAAGAACCCTGATTTAAGACATACATTGCACTGGTATCAGAAGTGGGATTTGAAAAGTGGGACGGGAAATCGAATAAATGATGGGCCAAGGTACTACAACAAGGAGTCGGAAATAATGGAAGAACAAATGCGTTTATTAAAGGAAAAACTTGAATAAAAAAAATGAGAAACGACGACTCGACGAAAAACAAGAAGAAGGGAAAATTCTAAAAGAAATGGAAAAAAGACGATTCGAATACGAAAGAAAGTTTTGGAAGATCTCGGAAAACTACTCTTACCCGAAAAGGAAAAACAAAAGAAGGTCTTAAAAATGCAAGAATAGTTCGATTCTCCTATCGATAAAATAAATTATTTCTCACACTGTACAAAAATCAAATTGTAAAAAAAATCATTGCTAAAAAATTCAAGCGTGTGAACTTTTCTCCTCCTTTCTCTCTCTGTTAGACTAATAGTAATAATACAAGGTGGAATTCCTGCGTGGTTATAATATTAAAGCGGATTATTTGAAAGTTAGCGGGGCCCTTTTAAGATTAACTGAGACAATGGGTAACTAATGATGTTCGGAGTTGGCTACTTCGCGATGTACGGCAGCCGGGCTATTAGGCCCCCATCAAGCCACAATGGCCACTCACCGCAACTATAATTAATTAATGTCGACACACAAAACAGTCACAGCATTACCGCCGCCGCCGACATTCAACATACATACCGAAAAAGAGGGGTGGTAAGACACCCCACATAGAGAAAGGAATGCGTCTAAGACAAGATTAAAACACAAAGAACTTGTTTTGATTGTGTGACTATCAACAATGAAAAATAGATTTATTCTAATAGATATTTAGTTACCTATACTCAAATATCAAATATCATTATTTCATTGATTCTTAATGTTACACATATTACTAATATGAAAATAATAAAAAAATCTATTAATTAGAAATTTTGTTTCTACAATATTCAACGCTACAATTAAGACTTATGTAGTAGGTAAATCTAGATACTTCGTAAATCCAAGTAGATTGTAAATTAGCAAGTTGCTTTGACATTTGATTTGTTGCCAACATGACCAAAGCAAAGTAACTAGTAATTGTTTACATTCTTATACTTAAAATCCTCACTCAAATTAAAGTTGTTATTATTATCTATTACCCTTAATTTCTACTTTTCGTATAATTAAATCATTAGAGTCGTTTGTTTATATCCATCGTTAACCTAAATTAGTTGCCGGCTCTAGAATTACAACGTTTCGTCTTTGTAGAAATTAAGACATCAATAATCCAGCTATGAGTAACTATTTTAAATCCATCATCCAGCAAACAAAAATTTAATACGTATAACACTTCTTTAGTAGCTGGAACATTAAAACATAAACGATGATTTGACGGGTTTTTCACCTCTAACACGACATAAATACAAATGTGGGGGCGGTACTCTCATCAGAGTTTTACCCAAATTTCAGCTGGAGGAAGAACTAACATTAATTTGAGAAGAAATCTTAATTTTGGTAGATCTATTCAAAAGGAAACAGATTTATTGCAAAAAGTGGCAGCAATGTTCATTTCGTAATTTGGTATTATTTTGGTTTTATTAGTTCACCTCTTCTCTTAATTATTGCAATTTTGTTTTTTTATGATATCAGTATAATTATAAAAGGTTGGTTAGGTTCACATACATCATATTCGGACTAGTGAGAGTTAATATTTCTCCCAGAGGCGATTTTCTCTCTGTAATGAGTTTCAAGTTGTGATCGGGTGACAAGCGGCTGATTGATGAACGAACCAGTAATTACACTCACATTATTAACTATTAATGTCCAATAACCCTTGCTATAATATAGTAAACTGAACGCGAATGCTTTTCTCTTGCATGAAGTTGCACATCTTTTAATTAGAAATTAATGGACTAAATGAAAAAATGTGGGTATATCGTAGATTGGATAATTAGTTTAATGTTTTTTACACATTTTTAGTGAATGTAAAATAAATTGTTTTTCAAAGTAGTAAGAGAAAATTATTTTAAAGAAAAAAGGAGAACACACAAATATTGTAAAAAAGACTTGTCGGTTTATTTGTTTGAACTGAAGCAAAAATATGAAGCATATTGGTCTAGGCGCTAGCGAGCCGCTTGGCCAACTACCAAGTATAATATAGCGGACTTTATGCAAAATTACTAATACACGTCCAACCAAAAAATTTGGGTAACACAACCAAAAATTGGTTTGTCTGCCAAAATATTTGTCTGCGATAATCAAGTTTTGGTTTTCCCAATTAAATTGTTTGGTTAAAAGCGAACAGTTTTTTTAGTGTTATTTTTTAACTGGTTTACAAGCTCATATCTTTAACATTACGAAAGAAGATAGTGATAAAACTGAAACAGAAAATAAGCATGTTGTTTCAGATCAAAATTATAAAAAAAAAACATTTAAAGAAGTCATAATAGAAATGACTTTACAAAGATTTTGAAGAAATATTAGAAATGATAGAACCAACTAGAAAAACTTCTTTCAGCTAGAAGATCTGCAATTTAACATTGTGATTAACAAAAATATGAAAGTAAAAAGATTAGTTAAAGAAAGAAAAGTTAAACCTTGAAAGAAAATTTTAGTAAAAACACAAACTTGATGATGCTATACAGAACTCTAGAACAACTTCGACAAGAATGAAGAATTCATTTAACTAAGGAACATAAAGTACAAAAAGGGAAGGAATTATTATAAATAAAAAAGGAAGTTATCTACAGCCGCAGCCACCATTAAGTGCGTTGACGAGTTGACGTCATCAAAAAGTTATCTAAAATTGGAATTTTTATAAATAATTCCGGTCATTAAAATAATTCAATAGTTATAGATACATAAAGGTTGTATATCTTTTGAATTAATGAAGTAAGATTAGTAACATCGGCAATAATACTTTTAGGGAACTAATGCTTCGGGTTTTAGGAATAAATAGTCTCAGTATATGTAATTTCAAGTTACTAGAACAGGTATAAAAGAAAATTTAAAAAAAAATGTTATTTTTGATTTGTTTATCTTACGTCTGACATGTAAATAACTTTTTTGTTATTACATTTGTTCAGCCTTGTTTACATAGTTACACAAGCAATCCTGAAATAAAACGAATGGCGAGCAAAACATCACAATTTTTCTGTGTTAAATTTTTTTACATTTACGATGATTTTTATGAAAGCTCAGAACAGAGTTATTTTATTTTGCCACAAAGAGAATTTTAAATTACATAAAAACAGGTTAAAAGTGTTTATTTTTTCGTACGGGAGGAAAGCTTTTTTGTAAAAACATGATTTAAAGTTAATTTGAATTTTTTTCCAGTTCAACGAAATCTGATTACTTTTTCAAGAGAAGACTTTGATTTTAAATTAGGTGCGTACATCATCAAGAGTATTCAGATTTCTGATGCCTCCTATCTAATATTTGCACGCATCATATTATTGGCTTATTGAGACTTAAAAAAAATAAGTACGCCTCGAAAATATAAATATTATAACAAGGAGCTGGGATAGAGTATCTAAATAAATTGAATTGAACAATAAATTTGATTATTAATGTTGGTACTAATTAAAATGTCAAACTAGGTTAAATCAACAATATTTTTTTATGTTGGTATTAAAGTGAAACGTCAAATAAATTGCTATTAATTAGTTGTTCTTCTTTACTTGTATTTGCAACCCATTTTCAAATAATTTCACATCTTAATATCTCTCAAACTGAATTCTCTTAATTAAACTTGTCCAATTATAATTTTTTGGTTATAAATAGTCAGGTGTGGGACTGCATTTGGACAATGCAGGTTGCATCCCAGTCGACGGGGGCCTGCCGCACCCCAATTAGTGTAATATGTTTCATTAGCGGCTTGGTTGTATACGGCTACTACCTGTGTTCATTGTATTTTACACAATACCACCTCTATTATGGCCTTAATTGCATATTAAAAATCTCATCCCCGTATACACTTGCCGGCGAGTAATTGACACATTGATTATTAGCTCAGCAAAAGGCGAAAACGACATAAGCGTGCTTCATTATCATTTACTTTTGGAGATGGGATTGTTAACGCAAATTATTGCCTTTTTAGTGACGGAGTTTTGCCATTTTCAGATCTTATTAGTTACAGGTATACAGGTGAACAAGAATGAAAGTTGATCACTTTTAAATTCTTGTTCTTTTGGCGCCAAATATGTCAAATTTGTATGTTTTTTGTGTCAAGATGTATGACAGTTAAAATAGAAAACACAAAAATGTATAAAATGTATATGAATTTATATCTTTTTTGCATGAGGTTATGCATTGAGGAGACTTTTGGATAATCGAACTTTTGAGAGGAAGTTACTTTTCCACCAATCGCTTACCGATCGAAGCAAACCTCTCAAAAACTCCGATCAAAAACAAATTTGTCTCTTTATTTAACTCTTTTAACCCACTTTGTTGTCAAAACTTTTTTATGTCTACGGTTATCGACAACTTTGAATGTACCTATTGTTTTTTATAAATGACTTTTATTGTTTTTTCATTGCTTTTAATCAGTTGTCGTTATCTGCAGATCCAAGTACTTCTTCTTGTCGACTGTGTTTTTTTCTCTCTCTCTCTCTCTCTCTCATTCATGTCATTCTTACTAAACAAAATACTTGGTTTCTTTTTTTTTTTCCTAAAACTTGTGTTTTTTCTTGTTCAATACCTACTTGGTTTTGTTTCTTCTTTTTTGTTTGTAACAATTGTCTGCAACAATTTTCTTGTGTACCTACTCTCTCAACGATGACTTCTAAATTCGCTTTTCTTTTTGCGGTTGCTTGAATTTTTATTACCGGCAATGATTTCTGGTCGATATCTTTCGATATTCTTTGTTTATTATCATGTAAACAATTTTTCTTTTTAATAATAATTAGATGTTTTGGCAAATTTTATTAAAATTGTCGGTTTTACTAGCCTTACTACACAACAATAAATTTTTTAGTAATAAGTAATCTCCGGAAGATCTTAGTAAAATTAAAACGCAAGAAAAAATGACTAACCAAATCTTCACATCTCATCTTCTTCAATATAGAGAATAAATCCACAGACAGCAAAAGTCTCGTATAAAGCTGAACTAAAAACAACACTGGCAAGCCAAGGAACAGATTCTCCAGTATAAAGATCCCCATAAAGAGCAGAATGACCCAAAAATAGCTACTGTTCCAGTTAAACCTGTTATGCTGATCTCGAGACTATGGCAAAAACGTGTTTCAAAAGGGATTCCATGCCCATTGCCCGCCCTCTATCCTTGTCATAACCCCCAAAAGGAACTCAATGCGCATTTTGCCCATTGCAGGGCGTTGGCAATAATCAGCCGAAGAAAGTTGAAGTCCCAAATCTCGATACGGCTTCAGCATACATTAAATCCGTGAATAGATGGTTTTGAAGCTCCAAAATATGACAATAGTTTGGAAACTAGAAAGTTAACAGTCATGTTGGATGTGTGATGTGTCTATATACCAACTCTCTTTTACGTTTTCTTCTCCTAACAAAAACGATCCAAATGATGCACCTTGTAAGGTTGTTTTCTGTGTCTGTCCATTTTTCTTCTGATTTTTTGTAATTTCTTGTGTATTTTCGGTAACCATTACACCATTGCATAGCAACGAGGTTTCTTTACTTTTCTAAATACTTCTATTTGTAACCGGATTCATAGATAAAGAAGAAAAAAGAAAAGGAAGGACCGGATTCGTACAAGGAAATCCACTTGAATTCGTGCTCGAATGTTTTAAATTTACTGCCGAATGTCCACACGAATTCGCGCCACATTTCACATAAAAGCTATTGTCACTTTCTGAGTTTTTTGATCCTACATAAGTCGTTTAAATTTTTTGAAGCAATTTCACAAACTGATTGGATTTCCAGTATTTTTTGCCCCACAATTTTCTAACGCCATAACCACAAACCGACAACAATAGAGTGCCTTCTCGCTCTTCCTCAACTTCAAACAATAACTCATTTAATCGTTGAGTGGTTGCGAACTAAGTGAACTAAAAAACTGAAACACTTTTCTAATTTTGTGGTCACTAACTCACAAAAGTCTGACTTTTTCGTTAAACCGGAGTCTTCAAATGTTTGCTGGATTTTTTTCCACATTGCTTTAGCTAGCGTGGTAAAGTAAAAGTGTAGTAAAAGTGCGGAACATAATTTCACGTAAGCTGAAAAGTACTGTTCGAAGAAATGCGCTTTCAAGTAACATTCTGCGAAAATTGTAAGCCGCACTGTAAACAATCTGTATCGACGTGTGTCGGTTGGGTTATTCCTATGACCCCTAATGCACTTATATATAAGGTCTATTCTCAACTCGGTTGAGTGGGTGGGATTTTCAGGTTTATGTTCAGAGTGGCAAAACCCAAAAACCAGTGTCTTCAAACTGTTTTGTTTATCCATGGTAAAATGCATAGCGCACGTTGAAATGTTTTACAACCACTGATCTAGTCGAGTCTAAACGTTTACTTTGAGACATCACCCACACTAACTGATTTAAGAACGACCCTTATTTACAAGTGCGTTAGATGTGATGAAACAACACAACCAACAGATGACCCATACCAATGCGGTACGTATTTTTACAGAACACGTGTTAAACGGTACTACCCCTTTTACAATCTCACCGGACAAAGTCAAAAAAATACCCTATAGATGGTGGACTCTACAGAAAAAATATTTTTGATCTAGGTAGCGCGTGTTACCTTTTTTACATCAACGACACATTCGTAGAATCCTCTATGAAGCTCCACAGGTCTAATTTTAAATACGCCTCCATCGTGAAACGCCATCAACTGGAATTTTCTCTACCTAAGATTTACAGTGGTTTGGTAACTTGTTATAAGCTGTTTATTATAATAAACATAAAAACGTGAATAATAAATTAACGCACATAAAACATTACTATTTAACATAACATTTATTGACACACACATCAACTCATTAGAACTGCATACATACTTTATGCAACACCACCTGAACTTTATTTTTTTTTTTTTTTAATTTAGTTTAGATGGTGTTGCATTATCCAACAAAAACTAAATTTATTCAATCCTGACTGTTAAAATTGCGGTTTATCTACTCAAAATGTGATGTTAAAATGCTGTTTTATCGTCTAAATCTAAATGATAAAAAAAAACAATAGTCGTTTTCTATACCAACATCCATTGTTGTATTAGTTTTTAAGGTTTTAAGGCATACTATTTGATTATTGTGTGTTATTTTTTGGTATTTATAAATAACTTATTTTAGTATAAAAAATAACTGTGAGGATTGAATAAAATTTTATATTATACACGACGATACAACTTTTCATTATCTTCTCGAGTGTTTTAGCGTTTCGGCTCCGCATCAACGCTAAAATGACTCTCAAAGATAGAATTCAATTTTATTGTGTTTTATAATAAATAGATAATAAAATTAGGTACTTCAATTTACTTCACCACCGAACAGTATGGATGGTTATTGCTAAAAGTTAAAAAAAAATAGTGCGCATATTCTTAAGAGGAGGTTTCACGCGCATTGCCACAGTTTTCACAAGTTTTCTTCCTTATTATCTAATGGAATTAAATGAAATTTTTGGAACACATTTATTTTTATATTATCTAGGTTCGTATGGATAGATTTTTTTGCTAACTATTTTAGAACAATAGCAATAAATTGTATCTTTCGAAAAAAAAATTTTTTCTTAAAATTGAAACCATCGAAACTTAGATAATGTACAAGTTAATGTATTCCAAAAATTTCATTTAATTCTGTTGAATAATAAGAGAGGGAACTTGTGATAAAGTTATGAACTACGCGCCAATTTTCAAATTAAAAACGCGCTTTCTAGATTGCTTAACAGATGGCGCGCTTGTCGTAACTTGGCGTTTTAACTTTCCTGCATCTAGTGGGGAATTATGGGTGTGGCTAATAGTTTCGAATCAGAAATTAGAGCATTTCGTTGCACGATTGACGGAATACAATCTGAAATAAATACAGATGTAGTTTAACTAATCTTTGTCGCTTTCTTAAAAAATCATGTTTTTAATATTCCATATTGTTTCAAGAATAAACTTAATTTATGTAGTCCCTTGATAAGTAATACCAATAATCACATTAATTCCTAAACAAATAAGCCGATAATTAAAAGATAATTTACAGGCAAACTATAAGTTTATCAAAATTAAGGTATAATCGAATGAATCTTGACGAATAATTCCATAAAGTTATGTGACATTCAGGTATTCGATGATTGGCGGTACTGAAGCTTAAACGGATAAATAAATTATTAATAAAATTTAACGAATGACTTTATTCGATTGTTTAAAATCATTTGATGAGTGATAGTAATTATTCGATAAACATAATTAGATCTTTATTCTTTACTAATTACTAATTAGATTTTTAATCTAAAGTCAGTGCTTTCTGTAATGATCTCAACTCACGTTATCAAATTGTTTAATAAAATTAAACCACATAATTAATATCAATTAAACTATTACTAAACGATTACTTTGATCATCTTTTGTTTTCATCGGTTGGCGTGTATTTTTTGTTTAGGTAACTTGAGTTGAGTTTTATGCTGCAAGCGTCAAGCGATAGACAAAACATGGTTTATTTTTTGTATTTAATTTATTCGACTGAATTTATGGATTCTAAGAAATGAAAGAATAAAAACCCTAACTTGTTTTCCTAATTTTTGCCTGTTGTGCATAACGTTTACCGATTTATTATTAGTCTCATTCTGGGCGAGTACGGATGTTCTGTTCCGAATTTGGTTTTTGAATTTGAGTGATTAAATAAATATATAACAATTATAAAAAACAACTGTGGCAATGTTAGAGGACGAAGATTTGGATTACGACGAAAACGAATACGAAGGCAATACAAATATGGCAACAACCTCAGCGATGGATACGGCAAAAATTAAAGACTATAGAAAAGGTAATAAAAAAAGAATGCATGCGAGCAGAAATAGAAAAAAAAGACGCATTAACAAAAAAGGGCAATTTATAAAAACAAATACAAGTGACGAGTCTGCAATAAGGGACACTTCCTTGGAACGGTCAAGTGGTGTGATTGAAACTGAAACTATAATTCCCGAAACAACTGTTTTAGAAGACTCGAATCTAATCAATGCCACCAATGATATTGAAGACTATGAAGTAAATGTTGAGACTGGTGATACTAAAGAAGAAACAGTATTTCAACTAGAAGGTCAACGAATTGTTGATATTCAGCATTTTATTGATTCATTGAAAATAATTGGTGACCATAACAACGTCATGGGATGCACACTAAGTAATATGGTTGTCCAGAAAGAAATCAAAAATGGTTTCCAATCCCGCATATTTTTTAAATGTAATATGTGCAATAAGGTCGAATCTGTTGAAACTAACCATGATGCTAATGAATCTTCTGTATTGGGAATTATGAATATTGGTGCTGGATATAACCATTTAGGACAAATTACAAGTGCTATGAATATGCCTTGTATGTCTTCGGGAAAATATCAGAAAATTCAAGAGAAACTATGTGATTCTTGGGAATCAACAGCTGTTGAATCAATGTTAGACGCCGGTAGAGAAGAAAAAAAATTGGCGATTGAATCTGGTGACGTAACAGACAAAGGAATACCATATATTACTGTAGTTTGTGACGGATCATGGGCTAAGAGATCATATCGTACCAACTACAGTTCCTTGTCTGGAGCGGCTGCAATAGTAGGCTACAAAACCGGAAAAGTTTTACACTTAGGTGTAAAAAACAAATTCTGCTTAACATGTAAAAAGGATGCAGATAAAGAAAATGTTCGAGAACATAAGTGTTATAAAAATTTTTCCGGTTCGTCTTCTTCAATGGAATCATTCATTATTGCTGAAGGTTTTCAACAAAGCCTAGCAACACATGGTTTAATTTATAAATTTATGATAGCTGATGGCGACAGCAGCGTTTTTAAAACCATTACAGATATAAAACCATATTCTCAGCATTCAATTATGGTGGAGAAAATTGAGTGTAAAAATCACTTACTGAGAAATTATCGTACTAAATTGAAGGAATTGTTCGAAAATACCGACTTGCCAATTATTTTGCGAAAAAAAATTAAGGTAAATATTTTGATTTTATATCTGATATGACGCATATAACTTAATCCATACTATAATACAGGGTTTCCACTTAAAATTTTCGGGTGCTGTAAATAAAGCAATAGAGTTTAGAAAAACTGAAAACGGTTCTTTACAAGACAAAATCAATTGGTTAAGAGCAGATATTTTGAATAGTGCAAGCCATATTTTGGGCGAACATAAAAAATGTGCAGAACTGCAATATTTTTGCGCTAAAGCACCTAACGATGGAGATACTTTAATGGCAGATTTTAAACTGACTCGTAAGTATAGATAAAAATTTTTGTTGTAGCATTTTGAATACATAGAATGCTCTTGTTCTTTTAGATTGCTACACTGATTTGATGAAATACGTTTCCAACATGGCAAAACACGCTAGAAGTTTAATCTACGATGTAAATAATAACATAGTAGAACAGTTTAATTCAATAATTGCGAAATACATTGGGGGAAAAAGAGTAAACTATTGCTTGAAAAGGTCTTATCAGGCGCGTTGTTCGGCTGCAACAGTAGCATTTAATACAAAAAAACCACTGTGTTTGCTTAGTAAAAAAATTAATAATAACAATGTTGGTATGTTCACGAAAAAATGGGAGACAAAACAACGTAACAAAGTTATTCGGGACAATTTAAAGAAGCGTGCTGCCAGAAGACAATTATTTAGAAATAAAAAGTCAGATGAGAACTACGGTGAACAGTGTCAAAAACCTGATCTTTCTGCTGACGAATTTGAAGCAGCTAAACAAGCATTTTTAGATATTAATTTTAAAACAAGAGAAGAAATAAGAATTTTGGAAGAAAACACTCGAGGTAGTGATTTACAAAGAAATAGCAATTTATGGCACACAGAAAGAAAAAAAAGAATTACTGCTTCGAGGTTTTATGAAGTATGTGTTAAGAGACCAAATACCAGCAGAAAAAATCTAGTAGCATCTATTGTAAGACCACGAGATATTAGAAGTTCAGCTATAAATCATGGAATTTTTTTTGAAAACACGGCTATAAACTCGCTAAAAGAACACCTAGGAATAGACAAAATTGACAAATGTGGACTTTTTATCGACGAAGACAATCAGTATCTAGCAGCTACACCAGATGGAGTAATTGGAGACGACACAGTTATTGAAGTAAAATGCCCATATTCAGCAAAAGATATAACACCAGAAGAAGGAATCCAAACCCGAAAAATAACATTCTGGAAAAAAGACAACAGCATAAATAAGCGACATAAATGGTACTACCAAATACAAGGGCAACTTCATGTAACAAAAAGAAAAAAATGTATTTTTGCTGTGTGGACATTTAAAGGTATTAAATATGAAGAAATTCAAATCGACAATAAATTTTGGAACCAAAATATGAAGAAACAATTGAAAACATTTTATCTCGATTGTTTACTTCCTGAATTAGTCGACAGCCGTTTGGATAGAAACATGGAAATTCGAGATCTTAGTTATGTAAAAGAATAATTTTTTTAGTTTTTGGTAGGTGGCGTATAATGTTAAATAATAACTTAATTAAATAATTAATACTTTTCAGGTATCTACTTAGAATTATAAACATTTTTTAATTGAATGAAATATTGAAGAAAGATAGAATGTGCCACGACAACTATTTCTTTTGGCTGTGGTAGTTTCGTCAAAAGCAAATTAATAAAAAATATAACCCTTAAAAATTTTCAATATGGGTTATTGGTAGGTACTGCAATCAATATGAGATAGCAATCTTCTTTTTTTATTATTACTTTTTTTAACAAACGTACATTGGATTTACTTTAATTGATAATATCATTTAAGCGCTTATGGCAATGTCATTTTTCAGATAACGATTTAACTAGAAATTTAAAAATTTGGTTTTTTGGTAGACTTTTTTGCAACTAATAAATGATGAATATCTAAGTTTTAAAAATTAAACAGTATATTTTGTTCCTTGATAAACTTAATCAGATGTAAACAAAAAATCTTAATTTTGAACCGAAAAATTACTAATGAGCGAAAAGAATGACATCTTCGTCGATTAGTTGGAAGAAATTTTCTGAAACCAACCAGAGCAAGTGAATCCGACTAAGTGAGAGCTTTGGGTAGAAGACTGTCTACGACAACCATTTATTCTCGAATTGACTTTCTTCATTTCGTCTTTATCTTCGTCTTCTGTTAACTGTTTAACACAGAGCTATTAAGATGGTATGGCTTGCTCAAAGGTTGAAGTGGAATAATGAATACCACTAAATCGTCTTCAATGTCGAACTAAGGTTCTGTTTATGGAGCTCCGACGGACATATTTGGGTTAGAAAACATCGGGAATAGCCACAAAATATGGATCTTATTGTAAGAAGGCACAGTGGTGTAATACTTCGTGTTATATTAAACATGCTATGATGTGCTGAAGATTGTTTTTGTTTGAGGAGGTATACTACAAATTATCAAATTTTTTAAATGTTCCTCATTTATTAGACGCAATAAGTGTAACAAAATTCTAAATTGTTATATTCTAGTTAAATCGCTGTTAAGTACAACCATACAGGGTGTTATGGAAATGAGTGCAAATATTTTAACCTGAAATACAGCACCACAAATAATAAAAATCTGTAAAAAAAATTTTGTCCTATCTCAACTAACAACAAAATTACAGGCCGTCAAAGTTGGGTATAAAAAAACATCTTTTTGTTATATCTGGAAAACCGCTTAACCGATTAATACCAAATTTGGTACACAAATGAAGTTGACTGTACTCTTTTTATTTCTACTAGCAAAATTTTGCTGCACATCTCAATTTCAAGTTACGGCACTTTTTTTTCACATTTTGGGTAATTAACCAATTTTCTTTTTATTAATTTTCAATTTTTGTAGCAAAAATGAATATGCCAGTAGATTCTACATAAAACTACAAGAATGCAATATTTTGCTAAAACGTATCGTTTTCGAGATATTTACGTTTAAAGTATAAAACTGACTTTTCATCTTTAACTTTGGCGTCCTCTAGCTCCTAAACGGTGCAACTTAGTATAGAGGTAAATTGTGTTAAATCGCTTTATTTTGACCTGAAAAACCTATGATAGCCCTATGTTAAAAAAAATGTTATACGTTTTGTAATAATTAATTTTTAGGTTATAATTTTGTTATCAGTTGAGATAAGACAAAATTTTTTTTACAGATTTTTATTATTTGTGGTGCTGTATTTCAGGTTAAAATATTTGCACTCATTTCCATAACACCCTGTATATTTGGCGTTTAGTGTATTTACTTGTTTTGAATTCCTTCTTCCGACGTAATTATCTATCTAAACGACAGTATCTTCTTCAATTACATCATCTAATGTAGCTGCTAGATACGGATTTTTTTCATTAAAAAAATGTTTCGATCCAAACGGCTATCGACCAATTTAGAGAGTAAACAATTGAAAAAAAAGCTATTAATTGTTTCTTTATATTTTGGTTTCAAAAGTTGTCAGTATGAATTTCTTTATAGTTAATGTTTATGGCTTGATGTGACAGGACATACATAACCTCGAAACATGCGGTTAGACTTAATAATGATATAAATTCTGAATTTAAGCCCTGAAGAAGCTCTTAATCAATAAAGAGCGAAACGTCATCAAAAATCTAAATTCTTTGAACAAACAGTCTTTATATTTAATTTTTTTACATGGCCGCACAGCAAAAAGTTATTTTTTTTCTCTGGTTACATGAAGTTGCTCTTGTTTTTGATAGTACCATTTATTTATACAGCTTATTTATGCTGTTGTCTTTTTTCCGAAAAGTTTTTTTTAAGTTTGGATTTCTTCTTCTGGTGTTATAACTTTGGCTGAATATGGGTACTTTACTTCAGTAACAGTATCTTCTCCAATTACCCTATCTAGTGTAGCTGCTAGATACTGATTTTCTCCGCCGATCAAAAGTCTACATTTGTCAATTATGTCTATTCCTAGATTTTTTTTGAGCAATTTTATGGCCATGTTTTTAAATATAATTTCATGAATTATAGTTGGACTTCAAATATCTCGTGGCCTTACAATAAATGCTACTAGATTTTTTCTGCTGGTATTTAGTTTCTTAACACATACGTCATAAAATCTCGAAGCAGAAATTTTTTTACTGTGTGCCATGAAGTGCTATTTCTTTGTAATTCACTACCTTAGGTGTTTTCTTCCAAAATTTTTATTTGTTTTCTTGTTTTAAAATTAATATCTAAAAGTGCTTGTTTTGCTACTTTTAATTTGTCAGCAGAAAGATCGGGTTTTGACACTGTTCACCGTACTTTTCATCTTACTTTTAATTTCTAAATAATTGTTTTCTGCCAGCACGCTTTTTTAAATAGTTCCTAATAACTTTGTTCTGTTGTTTTGTCTCCCATTTTTTTTAAACATACCAAGATTTTTATATTTAATTTTTTACTAAGCAAACACAGTGGTTTTTTGTATTACATGCTACTGTTGCAGCCAAACAATGCGCTTGATAAGGTCTTTTCAAGCATTCAAGCAGTAGTCTACTCTTTTTACCCCCAACGTATTTGGAAATTATTGAATTAAACTGTTCTACTATGTTATTATTTACGTTGTAAATTTAACTTTTAGAATGTTTGACAGTGTTGAATACGTATTTCATTAAATCAGTGTTGCAATCTAAAAGAACAAGAACATTTTATGTATTCAAAATGTTACACCAAAAAATTTATCTATACTTTTGGGTCAGTTTAAAATCTGCCATTATTAAAGTATATCTATTGTTTTAAGGTTTAGTGCAAAATATTGCATTTCTGCATATTTCTTATGTTTGCCTAAAACATAGCTTGCACTATTCAAAATATCTGTTCTTAACCTATTGATTTTTGTCTTGTAAGGAATAGTTTTTATTTCTTGCCTTTACTTATTTTTTTAAAAAAAATAATTGGCAAGTCGGTATTTTTGAACAATTCCTTCAATTTAGTACGATAATTTCTCAGTAAGTGATTTTTACACTCAATTTTCTCCACCATAATTGAATGCTGAGAATATGGTTTTATATCTGTAATGGTTTTAAAAACGCTGCTGTCGCCATCAGCTATCATAAATTTATAAATTAAACCATGTGTTGCTAGGCTTTGTTGAAAACCTTCAGCAATAATGAATGATTCCATTGAAGAAGACGAACCGGAAAAATTTTTATAACACTTATGTTCTCGAACATTTTCTTTATCTGCATCCTTTTTACATGTTAAGCAGAATTTGTTTTTTACACCTAAGTGTAAAACTTTTCCGGTTTTGTAGCCTACTATTGCAGCCGCTCCAGACAAGGAACTGTAGTTGGTACGATATGATCTCTTAGCCCATGATCCGTCACAAACTACAGTAATATATGGTATTCCTTTGTCTGTTACGTCACCAGATTCAATCGCCAATTTTTTTTCTTCTCTACCGGCGTCTAACATTGATTCAACAGCTGTTGATTCCCAAGAATCACATAGTTTCTCTTGAATTTTCTGATATTTTCCCGAAGACATACAAGGCATATTCATAGCACTTGTAATTTGTCCTAAATGGTTATATCCAGCACCAATATTCATAATTCCCAATACAGAAGATTCATTAGCATCATGGTTAGTTTCAACAGATTCGACCTTATTGCATATATTACATTTAAAAAATATGCGGGATTGGAAACCATTTTTGATTTCTTTCTGGACAACCATATTACTTAGTGTGCATCCCATGACGTTGTTATGGTCACCAATTATTTTCAATGAATCAATAAAATGCTGAATATCAACAATTCGTTGACCTTCTAATTGAAATACTGTTTCTTCTTTAGTATAACCAGTCTCAACATTTACTTCATAGTCTTCAATATCATTGGTGGCATTGATTAAATTCGAGTCTTCTAAAACAGTTGTTTCGGGAATTATAGTTTCAGTTTCGACCACACCACTTGACCGTTCCAAGGAAGTGTCCCTTATTGTAGACTCGTCACTTGTATTTGTTTTTATAAATTGCCCTTTTTTGTTAATGCGTTTTTTTTCCTATAGCTACTCGCATGTACTCTGGTTTCATTACCTTTTCTATAATCTTTAATTTTTGCCGTGTCCATCGCTGCGCTGAGGTTGTTGACATATTTGTATTGCCTTCGTATTCGTTTTCGTCGTAATCCAAATCGTCGTCCTCTAACATTGCCACAGTTGTTTTTTATAGTTTATATTTATTTAAGCACTCGGAACACAACAGCTAGTGTACTCGCCGAGAATTAGACTAATAATAAATAAGTAAAATGTAAAGGTTGTGCACATCAACTCAACTTGAGTTAGCTAAACTAAGTATTACATTTTGTTGCTTATAACTAAGCCTCAGTTATTGTAAAGCTGAGATAAATTACAATCTGTAATACTATTTCCATTATACTGTGCGAGCGAAAATGAGCGCAACCGGAGCAAGTTTTGGTAGTTTGTAGGTATAGTTTTGCTTGTTCAAGTAAAATGTGCACAACTAACTCTAACTTAGTCTTGGTTTTACCGTACCGAGCGTTCCAAAATTAATCTCAAGAAAGAGGTAGATATATGGGATGGTTTAAAAGTATGGAATAAAATTGTAACCTGACATAGAGCACCACAAATGATGAAAATCTGCAAAAAAAATTTTGGTTTATTTCGAGTGTTTAATCGTTAATTTAATTAATTTCTTCTGTATTAATTTGTAAAGTTTATTAGGAGTATTAATATAATTAATAGTGTATTAATTTGTAAAGTTTATTACGAGTTATTGTAAATTGGACTAGAATAAAAAAATATTTTAATCGCAGATGTTTTGTTTTATACCTACATAATATGGCCGTATATGTCTAAAGTTTTATATTGGCGAAAGTAGTTATTAATAGAGTGACCGTATTTTACACTTACTTGAGTAGAATTGTGTATTGTGCATTGTGCTACAGTTCAAAAGTTTTTGAAATACACCTCTTTTTTGCAAGATGTAAAAATTGTAAATACCTGTCATGTATTTTCAATTGAGTTTTTAGTAATATTCTATTAAAATATTTCCTTTTGTTATACTTTTGTCTTTTTGATATTTTTTACAATAAAATGTTTCGGTTCCATGGTTTTCTTACACAGCTAACACGTTTCCTGCTAATGTCTCTCTCAAAACGTGGATGAAATCCAAGAAAATAAAAGTCTTGGAGTAAATAATTACCCTTTTCACTTTATGGTTGGACCATTAATAATATAATTTTTAGAAGAAATTTCTTCTACCAAAAATTATTTTCTGTGTTATGTTAGCGACAATACTTCTCTTATTGTTTAAAAAAAATTTTTGTTACGAGAGTTTTGTTCTTCTATATAAAGTTTAAACAGATCTGTACTTTTTTACTTATAATTAAAATGTAATTAAATTACCCTAGTTGTAATGCGAACGCATTTTGTTGACATTAGGTATATTGTGTAGTAAGCTACCGAGGAAATAAAGCAAATATGAGTGAAATTAATACCTTTGTAACAAACTCAATCTCAACGTTTAAAAAAAAAAAAATAACTAAAGTTTTTTTAAAAAAAACTTTGTTTTAAGATTTTATTTTTTGACGGTAAATTGACATTTCTTGAGGCAACTTCTTGTACATTGTCTAATTAATAATAAAGTAAAACCTATATTTATAGTAATATAATAGTAAAGTGGATTTTTTACATGAAACTTGTAATTCAATATTTTAAAATTAAAAAAAAAGTTATTTGATTTTATTTATTAATAACCCTAGGAATATCGTTCATGTTTCGGCTTTCAACTAAAAAAAAAATGATTTGATAACGTTACTAATGACGAAGGTATTGTATTTTACATCTTGAAAAACGTTAAAGTAAATTCTACTAAAATAATGACTTTATTTATTCCAAAAAATATGTTGAATTGGCAATGAAAAGTTTGTAAACATTGTAATCATATTATAAATTATATGAGCTGGTATAAGTAGTGACATTCTTTAGGTCTCAAAGTCAGTTTATTTTTCTCAAGGGCTAAATCAACATGAGGAACCGATATACTTCTGCATACTGAAAGTGATTAGCGAATTAAATTGTTTCTGTATGTCGAGCCGGGTCGGATCATTCGGCAGCAATGTCATTGGTGGGGTCAAGTGGCGAGAGGTAGTAAAGTTTGCTAGAGTGGATGGTGGGGAAGGTTTGTCGGTACGGCCCACGAGCTACCTCGTAACACACCGATCCCCCTCAGGTGAAACGTTCGGGACCATAATACCGAGTCTTAACTCTGATATGGAGAAAATGTTAGAAAGTTGGATCGTAGACACAGGTTTAGGAATGGTACAACTTGGTTTTTTAAGAAATTTTGACATTGAGAACCACCACTGAAATAAATACAACATCAACACATTTATAAAATTTACAGAATGTTTATAATAGAAATAATTTGCCTGTTATTGGTATTAACTTCAATAAGTTGTACGATTAAATGCGTTGTAAATATTCAAAAATGAATCTGTTAAATTAATTTCTCCAATCAAAAATAATACGTCCAAGCAACAGCCGCCAAAGGTTTATTGAGAGTTGTCAAATTTAACTTTTTTCTTTTTTAATATTTTTTTTTGTGTTTATTATATTTGTGCCATGTTATGAAAATTGTAAAAAAAAATATCTTTGATTGATCGGTTCATGATCGACTTGTCAAAATTTGTCACAAAACTTGATTTGTCAAATTCTGACCATAATTCTGACTGTAGATTATAAAATGGTTTTAAATATTGCTTATAAAACATTCTTGATAGAAATGTACTTTCGTTCTGGTCAAGTGATTGATGAGAATAGTCACTATAACTCACGTTCTTGTTTGGAGGCTTTTCGGGAAAAAATTCCAAATTTTATAGTAGCACCAGATATTTTTTCATGACTTACAACCGGCGTTTGACTTACTGTCAGTGATTTGAGGAAAATCTAATAAGCGACTGCTAAATTTGTTTAAGTTTTTCCCCAGATAAAGCTTGGTTCCATTTATCAGGTTCGCAAAAGTAAGTTCGCAAAATATGCGCATATGGACTTCTAAATAGCCTCACATTTTTGTGGAATCATCTTTACATTCCAGAAATTTGGCGTTTGGTTGGCGATGTCTCGTAGAAGAATCGTTGAGCCAATTTTTTTTGATTTTACGGTGAATGCAGAAAGATTCCGAAACAACATGTTAAGTATTTTTGTGGAACAGTTAAATGATTTTGAGCTACTGCATGGTTTCTTCCAACAGGCGGAGCAACCGCACCCACAACAGCAGAAACCATTGCACATGTAAGAGAATTTTTTGATGAACTTTTAATTGGTATTCATGCCGACATAGAGTTTCCACCTGAATTGCCCTGCCTCACAATTATACCAATTATGGATTATTTTGTGTTCCCTTATTTAAAAAACAAAATATTCAGAACACCAATAGCTAATTTACAGCAACTGTTAGAAAGGATAATTAAAGAATGTGCATGAATAACTCCAGAAATGCTTGCAAATGCATACGAAAGTATGAAAAGACGAGTTCAGTTGTGTATACAAGTTGTCGGTGGACATATTCAACAGTTTCATTAAAAAGTTAGAAATTCAAGCTTACAGTATGTTCTTATTTTAGTTGTTCAGAGGGTTCATCATTAAAATTATTAAAATATTTTTGTATAAGTGTGTCCAAGCACGGCTTTAACTTTTTAAATAATTACGCCTTCAATACGAATTTTTTGGTTTTCTTTTGAACGTTCATTACTTGTCTTTAACCAGCGACTTTGACCATAAATTTGACAGGATAATCAGCAAAAACATTCTTTTTTTTCTACAACTACCGTTGACATCGATAATTTTTGATAACACTGTATTTACAATAAGGCTTTTTGGCTACGGGCTTTCTAATTATTAGTCTTTTTCCGTAATTTTCCTGTTTGTCAATATTTTAATCCTTTCTTAATTCGCGTTTTTTTTTGTTTTTTTTTACTGTTGTTATTTTTCTTCTATTTCTTTTCTTTCTCTTGTTGTAGGTTTGTGAAGCCGTTGTTAATAAAATCTTGATTTTGTTAAACTAATATCTCATATAAATCCCCCGTCCTTGCCATTAGGCTATTAAGCCTTATTATTATTGGTAAATAGACCATTAACATAACATTGTCCTAAAATGCCTTTGTAAATTGAATAAAGAAACAAGCGAGTAAAATAATCTGTTCGAGGATGATTTTATTATCATCTAGTTGGAACAACTGGAACGATCCTCTTAGTTGGTAACCGAACACCGTATGTACACCAATAACGAAATAAAGACCCATCCACTTTGATTTTGCTTATATAAATGCAGAGGTATTGTCTCTCAATTAGGCGTAACTTAATTTGGGGGCTCTGTGCTTACCCTATTAGAATGTTGGCTATATGGCAAAGTAATTGTATTATTATTGGGAGGCACACACGCGCCAGGCGGTCTAAGATGCGAACTAACTAACCGAAATATCACATCAAAGCGGTAACATGTCTACGACGAAAACAACACCGACCCTATTCTAACTTAGGCACTTACAGGGGTGCTTTGTGGACTACCAACCAACTTATTACTATCTCATACAATTATTGCTTGCGGTAATCTAGTTTATTTCATGCTTGCAATACGCAAATTTATTCATTTATTGTTTTTACAAAATATACCTAATACCATGCGAATGAAAATTAGCTGAATCAGAACAAGCTTTAATCTGTCATTTTTGTATATTATCCGATTTTTTTTTGACATACATCAGTGTGAGTGTTCAGAAAAAATTTGGTTCTGAGTTATTTCCCCAAACTGTACAGAAAAGTTAAATTAATTAATGAGTGTCAATTATACACTTACAGTAAGAAATAGAGCAGTTTTACCCAAAAATAGGTTAAAAGTTACACTCTCAGTGCGTACGTCAAAGAAATAGATAAAAGTTTTGCTCATTTATGCAAGGCGCTCACAACCAACTTTAGTTCAGCTTATTTTCGTTCTTACCCTAGTACTCCTAATAGATAATTTTAGGAAAAATGGAAAAAACTGTTTTAGTTTGACTAAAAATCGTAGTGTGTCGGACATTATTACTTGGCAAAGCATAAAAAATACGTTTGCTCCGAATTGCATATTCATATACTTTTTTTTTTTTTTTCAAATACCAAAAATTAAAAACTGTCAGAATTATGTTTATAGTAATTTTAATAAATTTAGAAAATTAAGATAAAGTACAATTGAAAAAAATCGTAAATTTTCTGGTCCTCTTAAAGATAGACAGCGAAACGTTTCCTACTCGGTCTGCAGTTTCTGCAGTAGCAAAGGCAGTCATAATTTAATATTTTTAATAATTAATTAATTTATTATAGATTACAAACTGTCTGATTCCAGCTATTTGTTGTTAAAGTCAGTGGGTTTAAAAAGTAACGCAGTCTTTTTGTTTCATTATTTTATTCAAATGCAACAACAATAATTTATAGCTGCCACACAATCACAGGCAACTCTGGCTTATTCCTTATTGCTGATGAATGAGAGAATTTTAATTCGGTTCGGCTTATGTCCCGGTCCAATTTTCAGTTCTAGTCTGATTATGGACGTGTTTAGTCCGCATCTGCATTTTCTTTTAATCTAATAAATTGTTAATAATAATAATACATTTTATAACATGACATGAAAGTAACAATAATTTTCTTGAAATAATAGTTAGTTTACAAGCTGTGTAAGCAGTGAGTGAGGCAAATTACGAATGAAAAAACCGTATTTCATATCGACTAGTAAAATAACAGTTTTTTGTACAATATGAAACGCTGCCATGGGTAGAGGGCGACGTTGATAAAGAACAGAATTTGATAAAACAAAGGAAATAAAAGTTTTGTTATTTCTGATAAAGAAGTTTTGTAATAAATAAAAAAATGTTATATATGATTATATTTTTAATATTTGTATTTAAAAAAAATAACAAAAAGTTTTTGTACCCCAACAGCTTCCTTTAAAAACGATGCGCAATCGGTCGAATCTACAAAAAATTTTGTAAGAAAACGTTGTAGAGAAGTAAATTTTGTATAATAGGATGTACAAGACAACAGATTTATCTGTAATATTTAGGCACAAGAGACGCCTAAAGTCATTGAATAGATCAAGCAAAGCACCAAAATTATACTTATACTTATTTCGTGTTGCCATTAGGGTTTATGATGAATTGACTAAACACAGTGATGTCTTCCGCCATTAAAATACGCAGACCTGATCTGACGTCACAAATTGCAATCGGTTACATGCAACCAGTTATACCGTACGTATACAATTTTTATATGGTATGGGATAACTATGTGCATTTTTTCTTGCCCTTACTACAGTGGAACTTCCCTAACTCGGACTACAAAAAAAATTCGAGTTATGGAAGATTCGAGTTACAGAAAAACACATTTAGCTATCATTTTTTATTATTAAGTCATACAACGATATATGTAATAATTTGCAAATGTTAAATTAGAAAAATAATTGTTATAAATAGGCATAACATTAGTTAAAAAACAATTATCTTCATCCTGGTCTAAACAACTTAAGCTTCATTTCGGCATTTTGATCAAAAATTATTAATTACACAAAGAGAGTGCATGGTTAAGAATTTTTTTTTGATTAATACGCACAATCCTACAAAACAAAAGTCGGTATTTACCAGAAAAGTTCGAGTAAGAGAAGTTCGAGTTTTGGTACGTGCTAAATATCAGTTTATTAGAAATATTCGAGTTAGAGAGATTCGAAATTCGAGTTAAGGAGATTAAATTACATTGAAATATTGTTGAAACGTAATCGTAGATCAAGAATATTCGAGTTATAGAAAACTTCAAGTTAAAGAAGTTCGAGTTAGGGAAGTTCCACTGCATTTTAATGGCGATGAACAACACCGTGTTTAGTCATTTTACTGTGGTCTTGGCGTATGTTTGAAAGACTTTTAGTAAATTTATCATAATTTAAAATTAAATATTCTCACTCTATTTTTTGTACAAATAGAAAATTTTTGTGTAAAAGATGCTTTTCTGTCTTTCACAGTTGAATAATTCAAATTTCCAATAAATTGAATATGAGTACCATTGGTTTAAATATGTCCTACACAAAATGTCTTGTGGTACTTTTCTTTTTCTCTAACTAGCAATTTAAATGAGCACACGTTATATTTGGAAATGAGCATGTGATGTATTGTTGGTTGCATATGCTAAATTGATTTTCAGCAGTTTTAGGTATCCGACACCTTTCAATTATTTCTTCAGGTAGGTTAGAAGTAAATGTGATAATAAAAAAAACATCATTACATCCATCTTTTGTAATTTATTTTTAACAAAACTTAATAACAACTTATTTCAAAAAATATAATATAAAGCTTGCTTTTCAATTCCTAAACACTTAATACAAAATTAAGACCTTTTCTTTAGCATTAAAATGAACACATGATCCTGATCTAATAAATATTTATACTATTTGGTTTCTTCTTCATCTTCATTACCAGAATTTTGCTCCTCATCTGAATACTCATTAATAAATAACAAATTTCTAAGAGATTCATATATACTATCATCACTCTCTGATTTTTTAATAATTTTATTAATAACTTCTTGACCAGACTTTATCTGTTTTTGTAATTCTGCCTTGTAGTCTTCTTCATCATCTAAATTAACAAAAATTAAAAACAAACACTTCTAAATCAAATTTTTACCTGAATCAACAATATCATAAAAACTTGCTTGATCCTTTAATACTAAATGTATAGTTGGATATTCAATAATTATCCTACTTTTTAAACATTCTCTTAATGTATACGTTGAATCCAACTCATAAAACTTTTTCCCAGATTTTAATTCAGCTTTTAATAATATTCTAATCCCAGATAAATCAGCAGCTTGATAATACTGTAATTTTTCCTGTAGTGCTTCATCTTCTTGTTTATTCAAATACTTATCAAGAATCTTACTAAGTCTCAAATTTTCCTTAACTTTTTCTTCACTTATTTTAAAATTTTCAGAATTAACAAAAATCCAATCAATATGCCATTCAATCACTTTCGAGGCAAAATTAAAGTAGCTGCTATTATTTTTATGACGTACAAAATTTCGAGGAAGATATTTCAACGTAATGTGCCTCTTTAAAGCCTCTTGTTGCAAACGTAACCACCTCTAAAAAATCAAATAAAAAACTGTTTCAATCAAGTTAAAACAACCCACCTTATTCAAATTATATGTCACACCAACCCGGCCTTTCTTCGACGTTTCCACAATCCGAGAAATCTCCTCCAACAATCTATAATCACTAGACAAATCGAAATTCGTGAATTTATTAATTGGAATAAACTTAGCTCGATCCCTAACCCCATTACACTCAACCTCCAATTTATGAATTTTATTACACTGCAGTGAACACGTCTTCACCTCACATCGGGGGCAACAATATTTCGCATCTTTCTTAGCACAGACCTCACATGTGCCCAATCTGAAACCCAAAATGAGGCAAACATAACCACAAAAAAACGGTAAATGTTACTTTGTCTTGATCGTGGATGCTGAAGGTTCGTTGCTTGTTGAGCACGAGGGAGTATCTTCACCGGGGGCCATCTCGGAGTGCCAGAATCGTGACTGATTTCATTTATTTTGGAAAAAATGGGACAAAAACTATTATAACCTAAAAACTGACCTTGACAAATGTCAAATTTGAATGTGTTTGAATGTTGGCCATAGATGAGACAACATCACGCGTAGTAGACGTGCAATTGCAAATGAACCGTCCACAAGCCACCAGGGGGCGCAAGTATTTTAAATTTGAAATTGATCTTTGCAAACCCAAAATAATAATTTGTTATCATTTATAGTCTATATTTTTTCTGCTTTTTTTCACTTATTTAATAATTTTTATCAGTAAAACAATGAAATTGATAAACATTTGTTAAAAAAATCTATAAAATAACACAATAAAGCAATAATAAACCAAAAAATATTTTTTTTTATTTTCAACATTTTATAATACTGCAACAAATAAACCAAATAATTTTAAGTGTATTTCTATTAATTGTGTAATTAATTTTAATTAATCACATTTATGTAACGTCAGATTCTGGACAATCATTATATTGCTTTTTCTGGAGAAAAACTTATTAGAATTTATTTAGCAAACAATACACAAATTAGTTTTTACTTCTATTTGTTTATATTAGTTTTTTTGAATATTTCAAAAATATTTTTTAATTTTTGGATGACTTTCTTGCATTCTTTAAACCAACTGAAATAACTGATTTATTAGTTATTTAAGTATCTACTCCCACGTCTAATATGAACTATTGGTGTTACCGACTTCTATTTTAGAGACAAGTTAGGTGATTTTACAAACAATTATTTGCGTGAAATTGCCATCACAAGGAGAACGAATTTTTACTACATTGAAAAAACAACAATATAATACTACTTGTGTGTAAAATAATACACTAGAGTGTTTAAACAGAAAATTGATCTGCTTAAAAGTAATAATGTATTTATTGTATTTATTGAATGTTATAAATTGTTTATAACTTATAAATATAAATTATTTCAGGTTCTTAAACCTATTACACTCACAAAAGTTTAGGATTAGGAACCTTTACTGCATTATTGAAATCTAGGCAAAGTAGACACTTTGTATTCTTGACTCATAAATATAGTTCTTGGCATATGTAAATTACATTTTTAATATTTATAGTTTGGAGTAAAATTGTCATAAGAGAATTTTGAAAAATAATTGTTAAGATGAAGGCGGCATTTTTTTATTTTTATAAATTTCAATAAATTATTTACACAAAACCGTTTAGGTAAATTTATTTTTAAGAATGTATAGTATATATGTTAAATAATCTCTTATAAAAGCTTTGAAAAATAAATTGTGTGTGATTTACTAAATAAGTAAATAAAAATTTGAAAAGTTATTCTTCATAACATTAACAGTTCTCAAATAACAAGTAATATAACAGCCTTTTAAATAATATAAATAAAAACTAAAATTTTTGCGGTTGCGTACCATACATCAGTTTTTTATTTAAAGATAAAATAAAACAATAATAATCTTTATTGATGCCAACATACAGAAGTATTCATACATACATACATACACATACGTCAAAGAAAATGAGAAAATAACGCACTTAACAAAATTTAGATTATAATAAATAAAATAGAAATAAATAAATAAATAAGAAAATAATAAATATCACAATATTTACATACGTAAAGGGGTTTAATTTAACTGTAAGTGGAAAATACACATGGACAGTAAAGTTTAAGAATAGATTTTATAAAAATGTAGTAATAATCTATAAGAAAAGGATAAAAATAAAGAATCAAGAATCAATCAATCTTTAATAAAGACTTGTGTACTCTAAATTTTTGGCAAGATTAAATAGGTAAAAAGTGAAAATAAAGTTTTAGTTGTCCAGTAGGTTGGCCATATTTTCAACGGTCACAACCCAGATAGACTAAACGCCACCACGTGGTACAAATTTGAACTATCAAAAGAGAGTCATTTACTAAATACATACAACTGCTTATTGAAAAAATATTTAATTTGTGGCTTTATTTGAGAATTCTGATTGTTTTATTATAATAAAAACGAAGTTAGTAAGTTAGTAATTGTTAAACAGTATATTACATGCATTTGACTCGTTGAATAATAAAACGAACTGAAATTTAACCTCAACGTACTAGAATATTAATATTGTAATTAAGTTTTGTATACGTTTTTTTTTAAAAGTTTGTTTTAAATATAGTAAATGAAAGTTATACTTTAAGTTTTAATTTTTTTTTACATGTGAATCTTGAAGTTTTATTAATTTTTAAGTAATTTTCCCATGTCAATTATCCGCGTTGTTTATATTATTTTATGATTTTCTTTACGATTGATTTAATAAAATCCTAGTTGTTAGTATAAAATTAAGTCCTTACTGTAACATAAATTTAATTATTGTGATATCTGCCTATGTATTTGATTTTTTTAGCTGCTCTAGAATGTTATCAAAACTATCATCAAAAAGAAGCTCCAAAATTATTATGACAGCTTTTATCACAATAATCGGTTTCCAGGCAAGTGAAAAATTGACTATAAATAGCAGTAAAATTACAAATTTTGATTACAAGTCACAGAAAAACAACGTTTAGAACCAAAAACGTAACACGAGCAGGGTGTTATTTTATAAATTGTTTTACTTTATTTTATACACAATAAGTAGCACAGCTGATTAAGACACACGAAATTTAGTATTTAACATTATTTTTACTTAGTTTTTATTATTGCTAAACGTAAAAGCATAAAGGAGAATAAATAATCGTGTAAAAGAGTAGCAAGTTTGGGAATAAATAACTCTCTTCTAAAACAGTTGTTTGATGTGACAGTGGCGGCCTCATCGGCTAACTCAAACGCTAATGGGGTTCTGAAAACAACTGTGGTCTTAAATTATTTAGGAAGCTTGAGTTCTCTACGTCTTATGTAGTCTATGATGTGAGTCGCGGACGCGCAGGCGCGCATGACTGGTTCTTAATTTGAATATTAAAAAAAAATTAAAATATAAAGATTTTTGTTTATTTACTTATACTATATTTAAAATTGAGTTGTTTATATAATTTAACAATTAACTGTGAACTTAGTGAACTTATTAAGTAGATGTAAACAGTGTGACCACTCTCGACTCGCAAAAAAAAACTAGAAAAATGTAACATGAGTGTGATAACCTGTAATTTTTTGATAATAATCAATATCTAATTATTAGAGAAACTTAAAATGTGTATATTTTTTGTTAGAGCGACTTGTGTTGTTCGATTTTTATTGAATTATTTATTTATTTTGATGACACTGCTGCCAACCACACAAAAATAATTTCTGAAAAATCCGCAAATTCGGCTGCAAAATTATCGTAAAAATTTCTTATGTTAAAATTTGCGTAAATTCTGAAGGCATCAGACCGGAAATATGGGTGCATGCCCTTTTAAATACTTAATTAACCCAGAAAAAGCTGGGATTGGTTGGTAGTGAAATGACTAATTTCATCCAGTCGCCTCTTTAATTTTTCTGGTGCGGGTGTTCAGTTGTTTTGTGTTCAAGTCGGTCAGAGATAAGATAAGAGATAAGAGAAAAATAATCACAATTTTAACATATCTTTAGTTTATTATAAGCCTCAAAACTGAAATGTCCCTTGAGTAAATACTAGCCATAACCAAAATAAACTCAGACAAGGTCAAAATTCTGAGTGAAGGTAGGTGCATATTTATTGAATGAAAAAGTGAACAAAAGCGACTTAAATTGCGTCATATTTTCTTATTTACTGAGTAATAATTATTAATAGTATTGTTAAATAAGAAATTGTGGCTATTTTTACACAATGGAAGGTGCTAAAATGAAGTTTGGGTGAGTTGAGTTGTATTTGTTTGTTTTTCTTGCAGTGATACTCCCAAAGACTGACTACAATGTTAAAATCTTCAGCTGAACATAAAATATTGAAATTATTGCCAAACGATAAACCAATTACTGCAATTCAAGTAAGTTTATTCAATAATTTCAAAACGTCAATAACCTAACCTCTCTAGGTTATTGAAAATTTAGACAAGTGCCCCAAAGGGTTTCATCCAATCAGTAGGACTTATGACCAGGACCAGGATGCTGATTTGAGAGAAAGCTCAATTTTTAAAAGTAGTTCAGCTAGATATTTATGCGTTTCAAAGACCGAAGGTAAAAACACATTTAAATCAGCAAAGTCCAACTGTTGGGGTTTCAGGTCTACCCAATTTCGTAATTCAAGAGATTTTTGTACTGACTGACAAATTTAATCCTCCTAAAGGTTTTAGTTTATTGAATAGAACTGCAGATAGTGAACAGAAAGCTTGGAAAAAGAAACAATTGTGTTATAAATTAGTGAATCTAAGAGAAACTAACGTTGCTGTTACTGATATTATTGTTTGTAGTCGATTGAAAAAAGCTCCTGAAGGATTTAAATTAGCTGGGTAAGTTTCGTTTATTTGATTTTTTCAAGGTTAAAACTTTGCTCTTTAGTAATAATAAACAGTTTTCTAATTATTAGTAAATCTATTTCAAGACTGCTATCAATTATTTCCAACAGTAAAATTGTTCAAATTGTGATTTATAACAAGTATACAAAAAAAATCTCTAATGCAGTAGACAGTAGACATTGGGAAAAATTTGGCGTAATTTTAGGCACATAATAGCTTGTCTGACAGTATTTGATATTTATGTAATAATTTGTTAAAATTGGATCCATTTTCGTTATAATTTTTCTCACGAATTTCTTTGTTTTTTGACAAGGTCGAGGTCAAAACTTAAAATTTGGCTCAAAATGAAAAAATATCTCTTTTTATCAGTAAATAAAAATTATATAAAAAATATAGTACTTCATATGATTTTATTTCGATTACTCAGAATTTTGCCCACAAATTATCACGAGTTTGTGAATCATAAAGATAATAGGTATCTTTAGACCTTTTATCACATGTAGAATAGAGCAAATTATTTAATTTGGATAGTAAAAATAACCTTGTGGGAAGTCCCTAAGTTCCGTTAAGAGCATTGTTTGATTGTTACTGTATATGTTGCGTAAATTGAACAATTGACTTAAGCAATCCGTTATTTTGTTTATTTTATTGTGAATGTTAAAAAAGGCAGCGATAAATCGAAAGTCATCTATTGTGTCAAAAAATGTAAAGAGATTATTGCTGTTAAACAAGATTGTTTCGTCATTTAGTTATTTAAAAAGTAGACACTTTTTCCTTATTCTTTTCCAACGTTAAATAGCAAGGTTTTGTTTTAAAAAGAGTAAATTAAAAAGATTGTGTGATATTTACACAGAAATAAACACAACGTGTAGGATAAGAATGTTAAAAAAATGTTTATTATAAATGTTTATTATAGAACAATTGTTTGTTTTAGAAATTATAATCTAAAATTCGGCTTATAAGCACTCAAATTAGGGCATAATCTTTATCTTTATGGGACGTAAAGTTACTAAGCAATAATGACACATAAATACGTCTTCTTCAGTTATAAATTAGCTCCAAAAGTAAAAATTTAAAAAAATCAATTATGACATTTTGACGACTAAATTTTTTTTCTTGCCATTAGCGTTGTTTAAATTTGGTAGTTTTGTTTTAATTGTGCCTCAATAACTCAATAAAAAGCAACAAACACTGTAAATAAATTAACAATAAACGTGTTGAATTATTGCTGTTTAATGAAGATAGATGAAACAGTTACAGTCGGATTAGTGGTAACCGAGAGTTGGTAAAACAGGACACAATAAACATTTTTGTTTAACTCCTGGCTGTATTTTAACGTACATTAATATTTTAATTTCTTCTGAATTATGTAATCATATTAAGTTCTGTTTATCAAGTAAAAAATCTTATTTTATGTAACCTTTAGGGTAGCGTATTACAAAAATTCAAATAGAATTAACGCAACTTTGTCATTGTCGATAATGGACTTCTGAAAATTAACCCTTTAAACCTCAGGCTTTAAACATTCCCTCGTGTCATAATTTCTTTGATTATGCCTTTAAACATGTTTTTCTACTCTCATACTCTAATTGGTTTATTAGTTGCAAATTACCTGTACTTTAATGATGGTCATTATGATACAAATTTTGACCAATAGGAACGATGTACTACAGCAAGATCTAAATATTTATCAGATTGCCATGGACTCTTGGCATTTAAAATTGTGACAGGTCGCATGGTTTTCAATTACAATCAACAGAGAGCGAATCAGTATGGAAGAAAGTTACTGTGAAATGGAAAATTTTACGCTTCAAGGGATTATAGAACAAGCCAGACGCGCAACTAGTCTTTGTTGTCGGCAAAATCTGCTAAAACTTATGAAAAATTTTATTCTTAATTCATGAATTGGAGAGATGACTATAAAGTTGGCATTTATATACCGGACACTGCTTCCGTCGCAGTTCTGCGACAATATTGATTGATGCTAGTGGTGATATTACATCACTAAAGCGCTACGGTGTGTGGAAGTCTACTACAATGGCCGAAAGTTATATAGAAGAATCAGTCTAAAATAAAGTGAACATGAACTTAAAAAAAATTTTGAATTTGATTGAATACAATTATTTATTAATAAGTCATTAACTAACGAGAATAGGGCAAAGAGATTTCTGGTGTATAATGAACAGTATTTCTCATGAATTTTCATGTTTTTACGTGGATTTCTTATTAGATTTGAGGATTTCTGGGAGTTTACTTAGGATTTCCAAGGATTTCTTAAGGATTTTTTTCATTAGATAATTTTTATTGTCTGAAGATCAACCGTTATATAAATTTAATGTGATTGTAACGTCAGAGGATATAGGATATTTCTCTGAAATTAATCGTGATGATAAAAAAAATGTCAAAAAATAAAGAATTTCTGTTTTTGTTTGATTGTAATGGAAGTAACTCTTCTGTAGATTTTTTCTTCTATATATTAGTGAAATTATTGGTGGTCGAAAAGTTTAATAAAAAATTGCATAAATAATACTTTTACTAAGTAAGAGTTCTACTAAAATGTCTTTACTTTAAGAGAGACTAAAATGTCTTTTTTATTTCCAATAAAGGAGCAATTTTTTATACGCCGCGTTTTTTACAAGCTTTTCTGACGCATTTGAACAATATTTGAAACAATCTCAGTATGTTTATAGTCAGTTTACTCCTTAATCAAGTAACAAACTCTTGATAACCACACTTCTAAGAACAATTCGTGTAATAATTAGTGAATCATTACTTTTCAGAGAACTAAACGGTGTAACCGTCTGTTTCAAAATGGGTAACGTCCAAGATAGCCAAAGCAGTCCTGACACAAACGGTCGTAATATTACTATAGCCCCAAGTCCCCCTGAAAGACCCCTTCGACCGGCACCTCCTTTTCCTGGCAACAACCCTCCCATGTACCCCTCAATTGGTGCTGACGGTGGTGACCATGATTACGAAATTCTAAAACCTCCAGGGTATCCTTCAGGACCATCACGTCCTGCACCTCAACCACCAATTTCACCGAATCGACAAAATTCTGGAACTCTAGGTCCCAGTGGAGGAAATAATTTAGATGGAGTTCCATTTATTGTGAATCCGAAGTTTTTAAATTCAGGCACTGCCGATAGGGTATTTGTTTTATCTCTCTCTCTTTCTCTGATTTATTAAATTAATTTTTTTCTAGTTCCAATTTCCGGTAATTAGGGCTAAAACAATGCAACAAATTTTGAAGGACTATGATTATCCATTTACTGTCGAACGACAAACTTAAAAATATCGACGCTGTTTTTTAATGGGAACTGAGATCTTTTTAGGAATGTTTTTTATGTCTATCTAGTTATATTTTTTTAAATTCTATTACCAACAATTATTGTGTTATAATATTGTAATTTTTTTTATATAATAATAGCAATCGAGTGTGTCATTATTATAGTCACTAGAGCTCAAGTGATTTAAAGTTAAGTCGTATAAGAAATTTAATGAACAGTTGTATAGTTGTATACTTAAGAAGTGCCCACTTGTATGTATCTACACATTATGATTATTAATAGGAATATTATAATTATTAATTAACTTTATTTTGATTTAGTGCCAGTGTTTTATATATAATATACTATTTATGCAAGATTTTTTAAAACGATTTAAGAACTGTATTAATTCCATTATATTTATTTTTTGCGCTTAAGAAGGGTCTTCTTGTCTTGACGACTCTTTAGTCTTTAGTACCTATTTGCCTGTATTTCTCCAAGCAAATATACAAGGTTTTTATAAAACTTCAGAAAAAAATAAAAATGCACCCATCGGTTAGTATGTAAGGCGGAACGATTTTTAAAATATTTGTAGAACACCGTTACGGAAACGCGCGTCGTTTTGTTAAAAATATTGTATTTGGTGTGTTTATGTGCATTTTTCGTTTTATTTGACATGCCAAGAAGTTTAAAACTTGAGAAGACTAACGGAAGATAACTGATGAGAAAAGGTCCCTAGAAGGGCATGCTTTACATATTTTAAGACGTTTAGACTTTTTTATTAACGAAGATTTGGATTCTAAACAATCTGAATAAAATAAACTGATGGTTGGCGAATCTCTTACTTCAGCTTTTTTTCGGACCTACCTTTAATTCTGGTTTTAGTGCATTTTCTGACAAATTTAGCGCGTCCCTTAACTTCTTTTGGACTTACCTTTAATCCTCATCTTTAACGATGTCTCTGGCTGCTCCAATACCAATAAATGAAAGGAAATGGATTAATTGATGTAGTGAATGATAAATAAAATACAAGTTTATTATTCTATCAATTACAAAATTGCCAGCAAATTATTTGTGTAAAAAATTAAAAAAATTGTGTAAAAAATTAATTATTTTTGCGTTATTTCTGTAATTTTTTTAAATTTAATGTTTATAGATAGGTACGTTTCTAAACATTTAAAAAATTTTTTCACTTCTAAGGTCTAACATGGGCGAACTCAGTTTAATTCTCCACTTGAGGAGGAGAACTTTATTGTCGAAACGTGCGTCGTACAAAGTAAAATTGTTTGGTGTTATCGGGTGTTTTTCGTTTCATTCTACACACCAAGAAGTTCAAGGTATAGAGGAGAAAACCTCGCATTTAGTATTACCCCCGATGCTATGCATCTCTGGTAATACTAGACCCGACCGGCTATAAAAATTGTTTTATCTGCCTTAGTGTATATTAAACTATTATGGGGCTGCGATGTGTTGGTTTGCGACAAATATACTTTTAATAATTATTAAATTATTTAAACCTTTTTCGAAACAACTTCATTGGGAAATTGCATCAATCTGATGTTTTAAATAAACTGTTATTTTTATTTCATCTAATTTTTTGTTCAAATAAAAAATTTTTATACCCAATTTGGAGAAAATCCCCTAACTTGGCAACACTGCTCTAGAACAACTCCAATTTGAGTATTGGAGTTTGCGATGTTGTTAGATATTTGTTAATGTAGTTGTTACAGATGTGAAAATATTAGAATATTTTTGTGTCAAAATTAAAATAGTGAATCGTGCAAATAGTACATTATGGTGCTGTCACTTCAAACCTTCCTAAATAATTTTACTAATTCACTAGAAGCTTCCATCCGAAACCACTTGAAAAATGTGTTCGCTTGTCTGGCCATGTCGGCAGTGGCAGCCATCATTGGAGGTTTAATTAAACTATTCACGAAGATAATGCAGTTCGGATTTCTTTCCTACATTGGGGCCTCGTTTTTCTTAGGCCTGTTACTGGTAACGTTCGATGATAACAACACGAGGGTCAAAATGCGCATGGTACCTCCTAGGATTTGCGATGCTGATGGGGGTAAGCATCGGGTCCTTTTGGGAAAAGGAAATTACGATTGATCCGAGCGTTGTCGTGACAGCTTTAATTGAAACAGCGCTTGTCTTTATGTAAAGCACAATTTGTTCACTTTTGGATCAAAGAGACAAATTACTGTATTTGGTAAACATCTATATTATACTATGGATCATTTTTACGAATCCTTTATTGGTAATATTGTTTGGATCGTCAATGTTGTTCCAAGTACAACTTTATATGTATTTTTTTTTTGTACGTGGGGACTTGTTCTTCATGATACACCGTGGATGATTAAGAGAAGAAGGAGGGGAATTAACGATTTTGTTACTCATTCTTTAGCCTTCCTTCTTGATTGTTTTGTGATCTTTCTGAGGGTATTTATTATTCTCATACAGGAGTCACAGAAGAAGCGAAGGAACTGAGTCAAGCCTTTCCGTAAAGGGAGTTATATATTCCTTCCTCCACGAGCCATTGAGAATTCAAAGTTCTTTTATTTTTGTTAAAATATATTTTTCTATTTTATTAATAAATATCTTTTTATAAATGAAGCAAGGTTTTTTCTTTTGCTAAATTCCAGACCTTCGTGGAGGCAATGCTTACGGCAGCTCAGCTTTTCAGTGGAGAGCACGGGCGGTTGGGGTAAGAAGTCACAAATGAAAAAAAAGATTTTCCCCAAAAGAGCAACAGTTATTTAAAAGATAAGTGTTACAATCACCCTCACGAATATCATGAGGGTGGTTTTACACGCATTTTTTATTATATATAAGACGAATCTTAATGGAATTAATCAAAACTGAGATCAAAACCAACAAACGTTACTCTGGTAATTTACAGTGCTGGTAACAAAAAGTTACCAAAAACATTGCTACAAATTTGAAAATTGCACACTGTTTTATGAGATAACAGTGCTAAAAAATTGCCATAGTAGATACGAAATAGAAAAAAAATCAGGTGACAGATAATAATTATGGAAAAAGAAAAAAAATTTTGTTAGTTTTTGTATGAGATAGCCCAGAAGTTAAGAACTGTAATCGGAGAGCAATTCAGTAAAAATTAATCATAAGAGTGGTGTACACAATTAATTGATGAAATAATTTTGACAATTTGGCAACGTCGCCGACCAGAAAATATAGAGTTAAATCAAGTGTGTGCTTTGCAGTTTTAAAATTTTTAACAATGAAACACTTTTAAAAAGCAAATTTAACAATTATTAAGCAATTTTTGAAAATTATTTTGTCGTTATATGGGTCTAAGACTTATAAGACTCTAATAAGACGTACAACAAATTATAAAACACTTTACAATTTTAAAAATTTCATAAAAACAAGTTGAATCCTAAAGGAGTGGGAGTTTTTTTAATATTTTTCTGGGGCTGTATTATAATATCACGGTATACAAGTTGTGAATTTGTGGATACGGCCCTGTTCTTTTTTGACATTTGACAGAGTAATTTAGGAACTTTTGTTTTTAAAGTTGGTATTTCATGTTTTGAAAATATTTGAGGTTAGAATTTTGAAAGTTTGAAATGGAGCGAAACATCTCAGATTTTTTGAATACTTATCAAAAACTACAATTTTCTAATAAAAATGAAAGTGTGGAAGAACGTGCAGCAGTACAGAGAAAATGTTTGGCACAAACTTACAGTCATTCATTGGGAACGTAAGTGATTACAAAATTTCTTGAAAAAAGTGTACAATTTTGATTTTTTTATATAGAATGGATGCAAAAAGTGTTTGTTATTTGTTGGAAAAGAATTTACACAAATACTGTGACATTTTGAATGAAAAAAATGATAAAACTGATGATCGAGTAAGAAAAGTTCTTGAAGAGCATAATCTTCAAAATCCGGTTGATTTGAAAAGCAATTTAGCAAATGTCGACTTAAAATCATTAATAAAACTTGATGAAAGTGAAAGTTTCACAAATTCTGATTTCGATTCATTCAAGAAAGTTCTGAATAAGAAGCCCGCAGAACCTGCAAAGTCCCGAAAACTTGTCAAGACTTTCCCCACTTTCCAGCGCACAACTTCCGAAGAAATCCCTAGAACCAATTACTTCAAAACAGCACGTGACGAATACCAGGCCCAGACATCGAAAAAATTACCCCCGAACCCGACTTATGGAGGCCAGAAACGTAAACTGGGAATCCGCAGAAACGTCAACAACAAATTTGTTCCTCCTCTCTTATCAAACCAAGAAACTGAAGAAAAAAGTGAAGAATGGCCTGCTGAAATCGATGACCGCCTTAAAAACATCGACCCCAAAATGGTTGAATTAATCAAATCTGAAATAATGGATGTTGGCACAACTGTTGATTGGGGTGACATTGCGGGCCTTGAATTTGCCAAAACCGCAATCCAGGAAGCCGTGGTTTGGCCAATGTTGCGGCCGGATATTTTCACGGGCCTGCGGCGGCCCCCTAAAGGCATACTCCTGTTTGGACCCCCGGGAACTGGGAAAACCCTCATTGGAAAATGTGTGGCATCTCAAAGTCGGTCGACTTTTTTCAGTATAAGTGCCTCTTCATTGACCTCAAAATGGGTGGGGGATGGGGAGAAAATGGTGAGGGCGCTATTTGCAGTCGCTAGGTGTCACCAGCCTGCTGTTATTTTTATTGATGAGATTGATTCACTTTTGTCACAAAGAAGTGAGAGTGAGCATGAGAGTTCAAGGAGGATCAAAACTGAGTTTTTGGTACAGCTAGATGGCGCCACTACTGATAGTGACGAAAGATTGTTGGTAATTGGGGCTACGAATAGGCCCCAGGAGTTGGATGAGGCAGCAAGGAGGAGGTTTGTGAAGAGGTTGTATATTCCGCTACCAGAGCTTGAGGTGAGTGGTAAACTGATAATACAGGGTAGGCTTGAAGAATTATTTAATAATAAAAAATTCTGTTCCAATATTAATGAAATAAGTATGTGGCTCAAATATAATTATGTGGAAAGCTTAAATCGGTTTCAATCGAGTAGTCAAGGTGTACTGATAATGGGTTAAAGCAATTCAAGTTTTTTAAGATTAAGAAACTTTCAGAATTAATTAAAAAAAATAATAGTGTTTGAATTATCAAGTTTGTTTTATTTACAAAATTTGAAAAATCAAATCGATAAGATTTGGGAATTTTAAAAAACTGTAGAGTTTGAAAATAATGCAATCGACAAAATTTAAAACATAAATTGGTATTTTGGACAATTTAGAAAAGATAGGATGCAAAAGATACAAAATAACTACAAAAAAATGTCTAAATAAGTCTATAAAGCGCCAAACACATTATTGATTTTTTTTTAAGTTTATGTTACTAAAATTTCTTGCAAATCTTATCGTTTCATTCTTGATGTAAGTCTATCACATTGTCAGAAAATCACGTCCCAAAAATTAGTTCTTCTGGGTGTAACACTTCTTATGTCAAATAATTTTGCAAGCTTATAAACCAATTTATTGAAATAACTAAATATGTATCTTTGTATAGGCTCGTTTGCAATTGGTTACTCGTCTGATTTCAAATGAAAAAAATGATTTGAATGGTACTGAGCTTGAGGAAATTGCGAAATTATCTGATGGATATTCAGGTGCTGATATACGAAATTTGTGTTCAGACGCGTCTTTAGGGCCGATAAGATCAATTAGTATGAGTATGATTAAGAAAATTCAAGCTGATGAGGTAAGTTGGCTATGGAACATTGGGTTTTTTTTGTCTTTTTGCATTCCCAGGAAGTTCCATAATTTAGATACTTTTTTTCATATTTTATTTTGATATTTATGTTGCAATTTTAATACTGGTACAAATTTTTATATGAAGAATGACAGTCCGAACATTTTGAAGTGTCTTGGATAACATTCTACAGTTTTCGCGAGGAAAATTTTAACAAAATTCAAGCGAAAACAAATAAAACACGATTTTGTTTTATTATATACATCTATTAAAGGTTTTTATGTGAAGAACTAATTTGAGTTGTATTTTTAAAAAGTATGGAACTTTTTGTGATGCTGATAGTTGAGCTAGCCGTATATTTTTTAGAGAAAATAATATAAAAAATTATATATTATAGGTACGACCTTTAATAATGGATGATTTTCAAAAAGCCTTCACCAGAGTTAGATCAAGTGTCTCACCTAAAGATCTAGAGCAGTATATTATTTGGGATAAAACTTATGGATCAGGTTTATAAACTAAATTAATTTAATAAAAGAAATAATTCAGTAAATTGTAGTTATCTAATTTTTTAATTATCATTAATTACATAACAGAAAATGTATTACACACTAATTTACTTCTTTGCCTTTTTGGGTTTCATGGTAAAGTAAGCAATTAAAAGTCCTACTGTGGTGTAAGTAGCCAAAGCAACCTGTAACAAACAAATTCATTTAATTTTTTTGCCAACAAAAGTACCAAATTTATTTATTTTTGACAACAAAGGCACCAAATTTTGTTTCATTTTTTTTCTGACAAGGACACCATATTTATTTTTCACAATTTGTACATTAAAAACAACATTTTTAGACTTTTACAGAACAAAAACTCGAACTTATTTTCCTGTAAATTATAGATAAAAAAGTGAAATTAATATATAAAAAAATTGAGGTTATGTTACAAGGAAACACTATAAATCAATTTCAATCACATTTTACTCTTATAAAACATAATCAAACTCAAAAAAATTGACCTATTATGCAATATTAACTTACATTTGCCCTTCCTTTTGTAGTTTGTCCATTAAAATATTTGCTTAGACCTGAAAGTTTTGCTTCTTCTGCTGCTTCACTTCCACCGGCCATTTTCTAATAAATATATTAAACAAACACTAAATATTAAAAAAAAACACAATACTTACAGTCTTTTTGCTAGAAAATCGAAATAAATCAGTACCTGGGGCAAAATATGCGATGAATTAAACGCAGACACGCCCTTAATGTATTTATCCTTGTTTAAGATAGGGAATCAGACAGGTAAGAAAGAGACGAGTTGTTTTTAATACGTGTATTTAGTTCGGCTGATTACATAAGTATTTGCAGGATAGCCAATACAAGAAATTTGAAAAGGCGTCAAGCTCGAATTCAATCTGTTGTAGCTGTTTCTTTACATGTGCAGATGCTTTGCACTTTCCTATAGACGAAATACATAGTCAAAGAGGCAAATGTTGCAATTGCGACCTTAAAACAATTAAAGTAGAGGTGAAATAAAAAAAGGGGTTTCTTACGTTTGCACGTCCTTTGATTGTTTTATTGTTGAAATAGCGAGAAATGCCTTTTAAGGAAGGGTCATCGTAGGGCTCAAATTCATTGCCTGCCATAATGGCATAATTTTGACGAAATAATTTGACAGTTGATTTTGTTTCCAAGGGTTTCTAACTTAAGCCAATCAATTTTTACTAGAAGTTTTCACCAATCACTTGACTAAAAAGGCAATAATATCCGGATCGAAATGAAAAACAACTTAAAGGATAAGAATTTGGAAGGATAGAAAGGAGAAATCTGTCAAAAGGAAGGTAAGAAAAATATTCAACTCAATGTAGACTTTATTTGAATGACTTTGACTGGTCTAGCAATAAAAGAAGTGGAGCTTTTCAACACGTGCCTAAGGGAAGTACGAGACATCCTCTTTATAATGCTGCCCTGCATTAAATCCTCAGCAGAGATGAATAGACCCTGGAGCGTTGGAGTCAAGTCAGTGGTTGTTGGCTACGGAGGTACTATTTACTCAAGAGGTCCTGTCTTTATATTGGTGATTGTTGTTTAATGTAAGTATATTTTCTTTTTTTTTGTTATTATATTTTATAACCGAACCAGAATACTTTAATTTAACTCTCTGAAGTACAACTCCCAATCGCGTAAGGCAAGACAATAAGACAATATATATCAAGAGATTAAAGTACTTACATCATTTAATCCCTAGAGTGAAAGTTTGGAGTCTGAGGGCTCTAATCGCTTGAGGGATTGAGGCACTTTAGTCCTGAGGTATATACACTATTTTTTTCACTTCTGATAAATAACAAAAGCCTTCTCTAATATAGATTTGTCTATATTTTAAATCGCAAGGTATTAAAAGTGGTAATTTAAGCTCTAAAGTAAGTATCAACTTTAACTCCGAAAGTCCAAAAAATTAGATTAATCTATCTTCTGTTTTTTGTAGAAATTAAAAAAGTTCTGATCTATGAAATTTGTATTGTACAGATTCATATTAATATTTTTATCTTTGTGCCGTTATAATGATATAATTTTAATATGTATATCTTATTTTGTGGCATAATCGTGATCAGTACCTAATCTTAAAAACAACTAAGCGTACAATTTTATGTTATTTCGTCCAATATTGTTTGAATATTTTTATAGCGAGCCATATTAAATCTCCCATTGTAATTCTTACACTTTTCATGACATAAAGTTGATCAGTGATCTTAACAACTTTTAATTTCATTCAATTTTCATCATTTTTATCTCGACCACATTCGGTCCGCCATTTTGAATTTCACACTTTCCACATCTGACCCTTTAGACGTTATAAAATGTTAAAAACAAGTTAATTGGTCATCTGGTTATCACAAACTATCCTGAAAGTTAATAAAACTACCTTATAAAAATTAATTTAAACCACAACATGAAAATATAGTTGTTATTATCAGAGATATACCAGTAAGGGTTGGAAATTTGAAATACCTATTTGTGATTGAATTAATTTTGAAAATTATACTGTGATTGGTTGAACACGAATATAAGTACTAATTTCTCTCTTATTAAAAAAACAGACTTGAGATAGGCACTTTAGTTATAACGAATTATTTTCATCGGTCCTTTGAGATTCGTTATAATCGGACACAACTATAATAATAGTTACTATAATTTATAAAATAATCATACTTGGTTTTGGTAATGCATATAATTTTCTTCTGTTGCAGCTAATACCCATATCTTGCCGTGGGGGACACAATGAATATTACAGTATTATGATCTATAACTTAATTGTAACACTGTATATTTAGTTTTATACCCTTATAGTATTAAATGCGTTTTTTTAAATAAAAATTTAAATTACATTGTGGCTTATTTATTCTAATTACTTAAACATTTTCAAGAAGTTCGATAACAGGATCGCAGACTGTGCGGAGCAAAAACCTCCTCACACATGGTATGATCCTGATACAAAATTGAAAAATCACGAAATTTTTAAAGAAATACCTCCTCGCACTTCTATGATCCTGGTACGAAATTGAAAAATCACGAAATTTTAAAAGAATACCTACCTCCTCGCACTTCTATGATCCTGATACGAAATTGAAAAATCACGAAATTTTTAAAAGAAATACCTCCTCGCACTCTTATGATCCTGATACGAAATTGAAAAATCACGAAATTTTAAAAGAGATACCTCCTCGCACTTCTATGATCCTGATACGAAATTGAAAAATCACGAAATTTTAAAAGAGATACCTCCTCGCACTTCTATGATCCTGATACGAAATTGAAAAATCACGAAATTTTAAAAGAGATACCTCCTCGCACTTCTATGATCCTGATACGAAATTTAAAAATCACGAAATTTTTAATGAAATAGCTCCTCGCACTCTTATGATCCTGATACGAAATTGAAAAATCACGAAATTTTTAAAGAAATACCTCCGCGCACTCTTATGATCCTGATACGAAATTCAAAAATCACGAAATTTTAAAAGAAATACCTCCTTGCACTCTTATGATCCTGATACGAAATTTAAAAATCACGAAATATTAATGAAATACCTCCTCGCACTTCTATGATCCTGATACGAAATTGAAAAATCACGAAATTTTAAAAGAGATACCTCCTCGCACTTCTATGATCCTGATACGAAATTGAAAAATCACGAAATTTTAAAAGAAATACCTCCTTGCACTCTTATGATCCTGATACGAAATTTAAAAATCACGAAATTTTTAATGAAATAGCTCCTCGCACTCTTATGATCCTGATACGAAATTGAAAAATCACGAAATTTTTAATGAAATACCTCCTCGCACTTCTATGATCCTGATACGAAATTGAAAAATCACGAAATTTTAAAAGAGATACCTCCTCGCACTTCTATGATCCTGATACGAAATTGAAAAATCACGAAATTTTTAAAGAAATACCTCCTCGCACTTCTATGATCCTGATACGAAATTGAAAAATCACGAAATTTTAAAAGAAATACCTCCTCGCACTCTTATGATCCTGATACGAAATTGAAAAATCACGAAATTTTAAAAGAAATACCTCTTCACACATTCTGTGATCCTGATACCAAACTGAAAAATACTGAATTATAAAACTCCCTCCTTCTTTGAGTAAATGATTGAATTAATTTTAGCAGGCCATGATTGGTGGAATAAAACGACTTTTTACATTTAAAATTTATTAATAAATGCTTTGTATACTGAGTCAACTAAATGTCAGCGACTAGATAACTACAATTATTTATAACAAAAAAAAAGACAATACATATGATATAACGAAACAACAAAATGAAAAAAAAACACTTGCCATGCTACGGCTGAAAAGAATAAATCTGTAAAGATTCAGCGCACATTAGCGAATTTACAGCTTCAGTACATTCATAGTAAAACAGTGTAAAAATGTAATATAGTATGAATTGACTTAAGTTTAGCCTAAATTTAAAATCAGTCCTTAGAAAAATGATGGAATGTAAATTACACATCTTAATTTTCCTCTGAGAACATTTCGTATGCAAGCTCAAGCTTTATAGTGTAGAAAAAAAAAAAAAAATAAAAACACATCAAGCTAAGCAATTCCATCAAAAAAATCAAGAAAAAATTATTATTTTGAATACAATATGAGTCCTAAAACATTCAAGAATTTATAAACTAAGACAATTATACACTGAAAACAAAAAGAAAATGGACGGGTCATGTGATATTCAATTACTGCTGTCCATTTCAGGATCACTTTCAGCGTCCGAACTTGAACTAACAGCAAGATCTCCGGCCATGGCAACTCGGGCATATTCGTCTTTATCGATTGATTTGCAGAAGTGTATGGCATACTTCAATTTTTGTTGCAAAACATGCTGAAGTTGAGGTGTTAAATAAAGTCTTATATGACACACATGTACTCACCTTGCACGAATAGCGAGGCATTTTAAGCAAGAAAAAGCAGGTATAACTCTCAGGTAAAAAGTGATCTGGAGGATTATATTTGTCCAATATTTGTATAACAAAATCTCTTCCACGAAAATCTGCAATTGTCCGTGGTAGTCGGGTTCGGCCCCAAACAAAACGGAGAAATAGAGAGCGTTCTTGATTCGTGAATTCTTCCATTACCTCCCAGAACCATTGGATTAAGGGGGCGCTGCTGTCGATTCCTATTTGAAAATAAAATTTTGTTAATTAGAAATTGTTTTGGGGAGAAGTTGGTTACCTTTGTATGTTGCTACAGATTTTAGGAGGTTTAAAGGGATGTCAGGAGATCCACAGACCATTGTTTCGAGTTCGTAGCCACTAAATAGTGATAGTAGGGGGACGGGAACTACTTTGGACATGCCGTCACGGACTGCTTTGATCTGTTCATCGAATTCGTGTAATCTGTAAAAAAATATATGCTTAATATCCGGCGTTATCACCATTTGAATTTTGGCAAAAATTTCCATTTAAAAATATCCAATAAAGGATCGCTATTTACAAAGCGCGGTTTAAAAGTGGGGGCTTTTATTATTGCATAATAGACAAGCTACGAAGTTTTTTTTAAGAACACTATTACAGATAATGATATGATTATATTCAATCAACAACTGATAATTTATTGTAGTTGTGTATGTGCTGTCGAAAAGTATTACATACTCACTAAACTCCAAATTACGAGTATGTCGTGCAAGTACAAAAATCATAATTTAATAACTTTATTTTAAGCAAAGTTCACTAACAATTTATAATTTATAGTGTCTGAGAAAGGACAAACACCAAAATGGAAACAATCTGTAATAGCTATTTACATTCGTATGCGGAAGGCTTAATTTTACAGGCGACAGCTTTGTTTCAGGCTCGAGCTGAAAGCGAGGGCCTGATTAGTTGGAGCCTGTAAAATTAACTAACGCATAAGATTTGTATAATTTTTTTTGTCCGAAAGAGTCAAATTCTGTTTTTTTTTTGCGCCATTTCAAAAGTTAGGTTAGGTACAAATAAATTCTAAAAACCAATAAAACGTACCCAAATGCGGCTTAAATACTCTGTCATTGCTTGCATAATTTTCTTTAAAACATGTTCAATGGTCTTTCCAGTACTTTTATTCACACTTTTTAATTCTAAATTGATAATTACTGAGAGATTCAACATTCAACAATAATGACCACAAATCCATAGAATAGAATAATGACATTTAATAACTAGACAGGAACACACAAGTTCTGAATAGATGGCGCTGTAGCGGTTTTTTTTAACATTCTGTTTTATATAAAATTGCATATTATTTTTAAAATTATCTTAAATACACACGTTGTCATTTTTAAAATTTATTAACTGCAACTTTTTCCAAAATATACTCTTATACCTATAATTTCGTATTGTTGTTAGTAATGGGGATCCACACTTGAACTACGCTGTGCGTTGTCTAAGGTCTCACACAACGTTTGACGTAAGACCTGTGACGTTTCAGCGATTTTTTCAATATATTATTTTTGTATTAAATATAGCTTTATTTGTGGCAATATTTTAGGTGCGTACACTTTGATACATAAACTATATTACTGCAAGGTTAGTTTTTTCCTCAAGCATCTCCTGTGGTAGTTCTAACCGTACAATGTGAGACCCGGTGTTTTTCTCATTTTTACCGCACAGTTTCCAAAAGTCCGACTTACTATTGGTGGATGCACAACTATGATAGCCTACTTTACAATACGGGAGGACAAAAAAAAAATTACAATAGATAAGGCAAAAGTTTTGAAAAAGTATCTAAAGAAGGATGCAAAAGACATTACTATGGCAACAGGAGCTACGACAATGCTTATTTGCCTCCTGTTACTGTTTTTAAAGGGTTTTAACAACCCTGAATTGAATAATAACACACAATGGGCAAAAATGATTTCTGTATAGAATGTCATGGTAAATAAAAATTAATGTTTGCCGTCAAGTGTTTTTTATTTCATTATTTAATAATATATTAAAGAACGCGTTTCGTATAACAAAAACACCCAAATGAATTTTAATATAGGTTTCATAGAAATGCAAATTGTAGAAAACAGATTTATATTATTACTCATCACTACAAAAATAAACTTATAAAGTATTATGTGATAAAAAAACTTTATTACTTTTATTAGATAAGTAGATAATACGTTTTAATAAAATTTTGGATTATTCAAGTATATTGTTTTTCAGTAAATTAGTGTCATATGTATAGCGACTTAATCCGGCAATCTTTGGAAATAATAGTTTATCTTATTTACTCCTGTTACAAAAAAATTGAAACACAGATCATTCAGAGATGTAAACGATTACAAATAAATAGGACTAATTCAGTTTTCATTTCGGAAAACATTATTAAATGCACAATGATAACATTATGGGATGTCTAACAACATTTAAATATTCGACTGTTATTCTATTTATTTTTTCAAAATTTTCGTTAAATTGCCCTGAAACAAAACAATGCAAAATAAAATAAAACAACGTTGTATGTATCACGGACATAATTGTTACTAATAACACTAGGAAAATTAAAAGTCCTCCGTTGCATATCGGATTTAAAAAAAAATCCTAGTGAAATATTAAATTTTTCTACAACGTTTTTAACATCAATTGTATCTCACCATCTCGTATTACAAAAGACAATCATATATTTTTCTAATTTTTTTTAATTAGTATCACTAGCAGCGTCAGAGTATCATTACTGATATTTATTTTAAAAAATTATAAAAGTCGTCAACCAAAAAATTTAATACAAGAAAAAATTGTAATTACACAGCTTAAATAATAATAATTAATAGTAATATTATTATTAATAATATAATTATATTATTATATTATATTAATAATAATTATATTATTAATATTATTATAATATTATTAATAGTAATATATCACGTTAAATTGTTATGTCTGTTAAATTATCGTAATTTTAGGATATTGCTGACAATCTGGATTGAAGATAGGTTCTAAAGAAGTAGAGGAAACTCGCTGCGTATGATAAAAAAATGCACCAAAATTAAAATTTATCCGAAAGAAATAGATTTTTTTCCATCTTTGTGACACAAGAAGACGCTAAAAAAGTGGGGCTCTACTTCAAACTTTCTGTTTGTAATTTATTTATACACACATATATAATTAAATTTACAATTTTCCAAAAATTCTTGATTTCTGCTTTAATTTATTATTATAAATTGTCAGCTTAAAATCTTTGAGTTTCATTTAGCTTGAAAAAAATCTTTTTCTAAAATTCATTTTTTACTGTTTCAAGTCTTAATCATTTGTTTGTTTATAGTTTTAATAATCTGTATATGAGATGCAAGTAAAATTGTTGTTGGTTTGAAACTATTAATGAACAGTGACAAAGCCTGTTGTAACAAACTAATGGACTAATTTCAAGTTGAGATCCTAACGGTACGACGGTAGTATCGCAAATTTTAATGCTTTTCCACGACAACAACCAATTACAGCTCCGAATTCTTTTAATTTTCCATAAAAATGAAGCTACAACCGGTATTATCTCTACTTGAAATTATTAGCCCATTTAACATATTATTAACATATTTATTAAATGCGCATTTTTGATCATACACACTTACCATATATGACTAACTTTGATGTTAATAACCATATATGGTAAGCCCGCATGATTAAAACTGCGCAGTTAACATGTTGTAATCATTTATCACAATATCTTATCCTAAGATTATATAGGTACCTTCTGATGAGCAACGTTGTCAGAATAGTTATATTTCTGATATTTTGTTGCACCTACTTGCTTGTTACTGGTGAAATTATCTGAAGATTAAGTTAAAATAAAATGGACTTCAAAATTAAATGTGATTAATTAAATTAATAAGATTCATATTTCGTGGCGAAAACAAAATCTACTGTTGTACTTGTAAGGATTATTATTTGTCATTGTCAATCATGAACGTTGGTATAAGAATTTCAAATCAAATCGAAAAGAACTGGAATCGGTGGGGTCACCGTCAGCAGAGTATTATCTACTTTTTTGATTTACGCACTGTCAGGGTCATTTTTAAGAAAAAATTCCGCTTACTTTAAACAAACTATTTTTTATGTGTTTTACCGTAAAATGTACGAAAAAGTTAACAAATTCATTTACAGGATTCATTGTGAATATTTATAATAAGAAATATGGCAGTTCTACACCTAAAATTGAAGGAAAATTGATACTGATAGTGCGTATGTCAAAAAAAAAAAATAGATTATAGATAATCAACTCTAATACTTTTGTTCTTAAGCACCGTTCGTTAATCCAATTATTTATGTAGTTTTCATTTATGTCAATAAGTATTAAATAAGAAATTTAAATTTTTGTTTTTTTTGGGACTTATTTTGAATAATATTTATTTTTATTGTAGGTGGTAAAAGACAGAAAACATGGATTAAAGATGCCATTACTATTGTTACAACCCTATCAATGTCCATTGGAATGTCCGTAGTTCTTGTTATTCTGTTGTTTTTAAAGGGTTTAAAGGGTCCCCGATCTCTAAATGTAATACAATGGACAAAAATGGTTTCTACATGACAAATACACATGAATAGATTTTTGGAAAAAAACACTAATAATGACATCACGAAGTTAAAGCAGCCGCCACCAACAAATTCGTTGACGTCATCATTCAAAATTTCAGAATTTTGGTATGAATTTAGAGTACTTAACCAATAATATTTAAAAAAAATTACATAAAAAATAATTGTGACACTAAACTTTCTAATCAAGTCAGCTTTATTGTTAAATTGTGTTTTGAGTATTTTTTTTTTTTGACGTCAACGTACCTTTACGAAAACTTTACACTTGTTATATAATATTTTTAATTAAATGTCCATTGTTAATTGTTTTTTATTTCATCATCTTGAGGTGATATCATTGCTCTATAAAAAAAACCATTGCGTCTTAATCAAATTTTGAAGCTAATCTTCTTAAAAACAAATAACATCCTAGTTTTTGATAGGTAATTTTATTAAAAACTAAACTTATTACTTTCAAATAACGTCGTCCTTCAAGAAAAACGCCATGTATACAGAAATAAATTGTCAAAAAAAAAAATTACTAAAAACATATCAGCGATTCTCTTGACGAATACCATACGTATTTAGTAGTTAAAATCAGCCAAAAATGCAAATTAAAATTCTCTGAATCGTCACTTACTAATTAAAACGAAAAGCTAAATCAAATAAAAAACTTTATTTAGTCTTATTATATTTATTTTAAGTTATTCGATAAAAAAAAAACATTACCATTTAATTAAATCGTCTTAAAAATCTACTGCAAATAAAAAATTGTTTTTTCATTGCATCATTTTTCAGGTAATGTTATCACTAATATTGGATATTATCTGATTCTTATCAGATAAAAACAGAACTTTAGGGGCCCGTTTATAGGTGAATTAATAAATTAGTCGCAATTAATTTATAATTCGCGATTAATTTGACGTTTCAGACATCTAATTGGACGAAATTGATACTTAATCCCGAATGAAATAATTAAGTGCAATTATATATTTAATTCACGTTCTGTAAACTGGGGATAAGACAATTTTTTTTAATAAGTATTATTTAAATTTTCAAAACAAATTTTTATTATAAAAGGAAGTGTTTAAGTTGTTACTTAAAGCACAACGCGAATCAAAATAAACTTACCTAAAATTAAGCGCCAATCGCACATACTCCAATCGATTCTCATACGTAATCCTCTTATACTTAGTACTAAGTGGCACATCACTTCCACATGATGAGGGTGTCGAAAACGGCATTTCTAGATTCTGGAATAACGGTTCATCTGCTCCCATTTCTCTAATACACAACAATCCAGGAACATAATCCCTGTCAATTTCAGTCAAATCAGCAGGTGTCAATTCCATTCCAGCTAATTGCTTCCAAACAGGTTCAGCTAAATTCAAACTTAATGGTGATCCAGTTCGTATTGCTATTCCCATCAAAACACCCAAAAATCGAAACATATTCAAATGTAAACAACTTTTTGCTGTCGGATTTAAAATAAAACAATCACGATTTGGTCCAGCATCGTCACGACCATTGGGAGTTGGTATAAGGAGAGGAAGTGAACCGTTTTGAAGCTCATCACACATTTCGGCAATACTTTCACTGTAACCGCCTCCACAGTCATCAACACTTTCACCTGGAAATAATAAAGTTGTGTAATAAGCAAATTCCTGTAATAATTTAAAGCAGAGTTATATTACTCACTGAGTGAGAGAAAAATTTAGAAGTCGCGGAATCATTAGGTTTCTTCTAAAATAATGTTGAAAAAATAGAAAAAATCATAATTTTACTAAGATTATTTATGCCTTCAGGGGCTCTCGGTTATTTCGTCCACTTTTCTGACGTACATTTGGCAAAAATGACAGGCTTTATCAAAATTTTGTAATAATTGCGGACGTTTTTAGATAATAATAGAACTAAACGGTGAAATATTAAGGTTTGTTCTGTCACTTCCATTGAATTGCTTGTTACCTACTCGCTTATAAAGCTCGTGGTTAAACTTTTTATTTTGTGACTTCCACTCTCGTAAAATCAATAATTATTACTACATTGAGACAGGCTACTTACCTACAAACTCAACTTTCCAAACTCTATGAGGCAACGCCAAAGTCTCCGAAGTCAAAAGTGGCAATTTCGCCACCATTTGTCCAAACACTGACTTCATCCCATCAACTCCAGCAAGTCCTCCACGTGACCTTGATCGTTTCACTTGTATCCTATTCAATTCAATAACAGGTCCATGATGTTTATCTCTAACCATTGTAGCTTGAACAACTTTTCTAAACGTAGCTTCTTTAATCGTATAAATCAAAATACTCCTCAATTCATGTAACGAATCAGGACCAGTAATAGGAAACATTGTAATACATGGACAAATCAATTCAGCGAAATGATACAGAAGTACCAAACGTCGATGTAAAACCCAAGTCGGTATATCTTGTAATAAATCATACTCAAGTGGCGCCACTGTAGGTAAACGAGCACAAGCCGAACTAGCATTATTAGTTGACCAAGCTAAAGTATGAGCAGAACCACAAGCTACATTCGTGATTTTTTTCCCTTGTAATGCTGATACTAGTCGAGGTCTTTGGATGGCGTTAGTTGTATCATCTCCTAATTGTCCTTCGTCATTATCCCCCCACGTAAACACTTCCCCCTCATCAGAACAAGCAACACAATGCAAAGAACCAGTAGCAATACTTATGATTTTTTTACCCTGTAATGCTGCTACTTTTTTAGGACGTCTAACATGTTCACCTGTGCCGTGTCCTAACCGATGGTAATCACCTTTACCCCTAGAAAAACAAGGCTTAGCCGAGTTTGGTAAAATCTATTTTTATTTACCATGTGTAAACACTACCAGACCGAGTCAAAGCAACAGAAAATTGTGATCCACACTCGACTTTAATAACCCCTAATCCAGCTAGGCTTTCAATTTTTTTAGGAACTTTACAACCATCTGACCCTCCACGTCCTGAAAGAACCACAATTGCGACATTTAACCTTGACTTGTGGTTTTAATACCAACCTAATTTGCCATAATCACCATCACCCCACGACCAAACATTATCATCATCTGTTATACATAAAGTTTGAGCATCGCCTGAGCCACAAGCGACATCTATAACCTTGTAACCGACCAATTCTTCAACTAATTTCGGTTTTAATTGATCTTCACTGTCTCCATGTCCTAACCGACCATATCGGCCTTTACCCCAAGTATATAACTGACCTGTATTGGTTATAGCAGCAGAGTGAGCGCCTCCACATGCTATATCAATAATTTCATAACCTTGTAGAGCCTCAATTAATTTCGGAGTGTCAGATTCTCTATATAAAAAAATAATTAATTTATTTTTTAAAATTTCATTTATATTACATTCGATTTCCATGCCCTAACTTCCCATCATCCCCTTCACCCCATGAATAAACATCATTTTCGGCTGAAAGCGCCAAACAGTGTTTACCACCTGAATTTACTGCAATTTTTTTAATAAAAACATGCTGAATCGATTCAAGAAGAGTGGGAACTAAAACCGAATCATTTCCACCGATTCCTAACCGGCCACCAGCACCATAACCTAATAAAGGATATTCATTTGAAAAAATCATCAAGTTAACTACGATTTGTCAAAACTATCATAAGAAGAGGTAATACATAAGAGGTTTGACAAATTAAAGTTAACTTGATGAAGTTTTCAATTGAACACTTGATAATTTTTTTTAAAAAAAACTGTGTTCGTTTGTTTTTATGTACCTGTAGCGTAGACCTTTCCATCAGCAGTCACAGCAAATAAAGTTTGTTCTCCTCCCAGTAACTGAACTGGTCTTAGGGTCGATAAGGCTTCACATGGTGTTGGTATTTTGACTTTAGCGCCCTCTATGCCGCCTAATTGACCTCTATGGTTATGACCCCAGCCATAAATTGTACCAGAACCACCCCAGGATAATGTCCAGTCTTCAGGACGTCTAAATTCACATAAATTTAGGGTCAATAATGTAAAAGTACCACCAAAAAATTGTATTTTAGTCAGATTGACACTACATTAAAAAGAACACCCGTTATGTTTTGAGACAAAATGTTTTAAATTAATTGTCATTTGGAATATTGATAAATCATTTTTTAAACGAAATTAGGCTCACACCTTTTATAATATATATTTTTTTAAGTAAAAAAAAAACGAAATTGGTAAACTTATTATGTTAGAAAATCCCCATTAAATGAGTAAATAAAAGACTTTCTATCACTTCCGATTTTACCGCAAACGACCATAACTTTAAATTTTTAAATGGAACACTATGTATATTTTTATATTTTTGGAATCTACGTTAAATTCTGAGTCTAATAGATTACTTCTAATAGAGTCCCTTGAAGTTAATGGTTATGTTACTCGTTTATAAAGAGTTCGGACATTTCACTTTTGATCCAAATTATCTTTTAAGTTAGAAAAAAATTGCATATTTTTGTGACAAAAAAGATAGTTACTTACCGGTTCAGCCAAATCAACAACTGTTCATCATGTTCCTTCTTGAACAAATCATGTCTTTCATGTTCCCAACATCCATCAGCATTCGTATCTGCTAATTTTTTTCTAACTTCTTGGCAAAAACTAGCCGGAAGTGGTGTTCTATGTATTAAAGATTTTGCAACTCTTGATGCATGACAATATTTCCGGAACCACGACCATTTATGAGTATCAACAAGACCAACTATTTTATCAAGTTCTAAATCACAAGCCAATGCTACAAGAACCTAAAATCGGAAATTTAACACACGAGATGTCAGGCGAGTATAAACACAAAACTAACCTTAAAGAAATCAGAATGCATTAAATGCAGTCCAGCTCTGACTGAAACATCTTCATACTCATATTGTCTCAATAAAGCTTGAGGTAACTCTTCTAGTAAACTTCCTAAAGCACTATCGGGAGCTTTGAGTTGCTCTAATTGTACACAAACTTCGTCAGAATCTGCATCTTCACCTACTAGAAGTCGGTGTAGGCGTTGTAAAGCCCACATTCTTTGACTTGCAGCTAAAAAATCAGTTATATTCACTTGACTAGTTTGTCTCGACTTACATAAGAAACTCAATTGAGAACAGGCAGCTAAAGCTGCAGCCAATCGTGCCATTAAAGCTGAATCAGCAGATGGATATAATCTTGAATCAAGTAAAGACATGACCATATCCATTGAAGGCTGACTTAAAACAGCTCGATCTGAACCAATTTCATTCGGACTGTGATTTGACATAACTGGATAGACAGTAAAGCGCCATCCCCAGCCATTTACTGAACTATCACTAGTAAAAGTCCACCGTAATTCATCTCCTAAAATACGAGATTAAAATTTTACCATACGAGACGTAGCCGAGTTTGACACACCTGAAATACGTAATTCTGCTGACCAATCACTCCATTCACGTCCAGATCTAGTCGCCACAACTCGACCAGTTCCGTCCATAATTTGTAAAGGATCATGACGACGTTCAGTTGAACATCTCCGATCGAATTCAACTCGTAAAGCATCAGCTCCTGGTAATCTCACGTGGCCACGTAAAGTAATATCGTCGATATATGGATGACTTGATTCTTGTACAACTGGATGTGGTGTACTTGATAGTGATTGTGTACTATTTGCAATGTCTTCTAATTCAGTAACGCATAATTCAAGCAACATGGCGCCGATTGATTTATTTGAACTACCTAGAGCTAAAAAAATTTATTGATTATTTAATAAATATTGTAAAAATTAAATATTATGTACTGATAAGAACAGAAGATAAGATTTCTTTGGCTTGATCATCTTCAATTCGGTCAGCTACAGCTAACTTAAGTAAATCAACTAATAAACGAGCATCGCTTTCGGTTAGAAGTGAGGTGAATTCATCCAAACCGGCAATACCACTATCACCTATGACCTAAATTAAGACATTTTTAAAAATATACTACTACATTAAGTACTATTATTACTTCAGCATGAGATGTCAAAGTTGCAGCAATCACTGACATTGCACTTGTTGACATTCTAGAGTGTTTTGATGACATACTAGCCGAACAACTACTAGCTGTCATTGACTGTATTAAAGCTAATGGGTTTTCTTCATTTTCAGGTGTTGTTTGATGACTCTAAAATATCACAAAAATTTCAAAAATATTTTTAAAAAAATATATAAAATTACGTTAATTCCAACAATTTCTGTTATGGATACTGGAGCTTCGCCCCCTCCTAGTGTTATCTCACCATCTTTGTTTATAAGAGAGCCTCCACCACCTAATGATCGTTCATTAGGTGAATCTGGAGTACCCGATTGCTAAAATTTAAATTTTAGAGGTCAGTATCAGCTGTGAACAGACCACAAATTTTAAAATGCGACACAATTTTGTATTTTTACAAAGAGAATCGCATGTCATTGTATTAAAAGCAATAAGAGATGAATATTGCGACTTGTTTCTACGGAAATACAAAATATTCCTGAAAATATTTTGACTTGTTTCATGTAATAAATAAAAGTGCTCCCAAACTATAGAAAAAATTAATTTAAATAAATAATTTCAAATTTCATTTAATGTTAATGGAGTTTATTGATCAAGAAACATAATATTTGAACACAAAATCGTGTCAAAAACATATATTTTAATACAAAATCATGTGTATGCGATTCTCTTGCTAAATATCACATGAATGTTGATTTATTTGATTCGTAGGAAAGAGATACATACAGGCTGTCCCAACGGTCCGAAAAAGCTCTATAACTTGTTTATTTTAAGAGATAATGATTTTTTTCTTTTTTTTTAGATTATAGCTGCGTTTTTGATGCACAATTTAAAAATATTGCGGTTTATATATATATAGGGTGTAATAGAATCTACTCATTAAATAAATGAAAACAACCTTTATAAGAGTTATTTGTAATTTAGCATAGAATCCAAAAATCAAATTAAACTGAGTAGATTCTATTTAAAAAACATAACTTGTGTTTTTTAAAATATTGAGACACCCTATATATAAACCGCAATATTTTTAAAATGTGCAGCAGAGCTTTTCCGGACAGTTGGGACAGCCTGTATATTGATCAGTCATAGTAAGCTATGATTTGCATAAAATAAAAAGATCCACTATCAAAACTGGCAACCTGTTACACAATCACTAAATAAAGAAAATGTTTCCACAACGTCCGCCATATTAAGAGTAAAAATTTGAGCGAAAACATTCGAATTTCAAAAAGCTGGATTTAACTAGAGATTTTATGAGTTTCTATCGATGTTTATATTAATAATAGATCAATAAAAATCCATAAAATCCCTTGTAAAATTCAACATTTCCAAATTTGAATGTACTCGTCTGAATTTTTATTCCAAATATGGCGGACGTCAGTCAAAAAGTTGCGGTACTCTGTGTTTATTTAGTGGCTGTGGTTTAGCGCCTAGAAAAATATTCATTCAGAGCATTTATGACTTTAATCACTTGCAATCTGCAATTAACTTACAAAAAATTTGACAACAAACCATGGCTTGCTACAAATGACAAACCAACTTTGTACTGAATAAAGTTATCTATATCTGGGAAATGTTCGTTTTTGTTAACTATTTTTTAATGTTTAAACAATGAAGTAACTTACCTTTGCACACGTATTCTTCAGATTGGTATGACTACACAATGCCCTAACAATCGCTTGCCTTAACTGATGTATATGTATCGCATTTAAAATATGTTGCAATGCTTGCTGTTTCGCTGTATTACTCTCCAACGACATAACAATTCCACTCAAAGTCGGTACATTCTTCGCTACTTTAATCCCTATCACCTTTTCACCTTCATACAATTTCAAAATAGACGCACCTAACGGATCCTTAGCCACTGGGAAAATCACAGGCTCGACTTTCGACACCACTTGTGTATCTTGTAAAGTCCATGCAATTGAATGCGAACTCCCACAAGCAACTCTATTAACATGCACATCTTCTAACCCATGAACTAGTGCAGGTTTCTTATTAACAATAGTACTACCATTGCCTTGTTGGCCATGATCGTTATCCCCCCAAGCATACACTTGTCCTGTATCAGTTACTGCAAGACAATGTAGTGCCCCCACAGCAACATGTATGACTTTTTTATCTTTTAGTGCTTCTATGACTGTAGGTTTACGGATATGTTGATCTGCGCCATGACCTAATCGAAAGTAGTCACCTTTACCCCAAGTCCATACTTCACCATTTTTAGTCAAAGCAAGGGAGAATTGAGCTCCACATTCAATTTGGACTACATCTAGAGTATTTAAACGTTCGATGTTATGTGGAACGTTACATCCTTCAGAGCCTCCACGTCCTAGTTTACCAAAATCTCCATCTCCCCATGAAAACACTAAGCCTTCATCACTCAGTGCTAAAGTCTGAGCATCACGACTTCCACAAGCCACTTGGATAATTCTATGACCGGCTAAAGATTTGACTTGCTTGGGTTTAAGTTGTGTTATATTATCACCATGACCTAGTCTTCCATACTCTCCTAATCCCCAAGTGTATAACTCCCCACTACTAGTGATAGCAGCTGAATGTGAGCTTCCACATGCTATATCTCTGATTTTTTTACTTCGAAGTGCTTCGATCATTCTCGGTTTATCAAGATTCAATCGGTTACCATGACCTAATTTACCATCCTCACCCTCACCCCATGAAAACACTTTACCATCGAGAGTTAGTGCCATTGCATGTTTACCTCCTGAGTGTACAGCGACTTTTTTGACGACGTATTGGCTCAGAAAAGGGATAGGGCGAGGATAAGGGACGTTGTTACTATGACCAAGACCAAGTCGGCCATTTGTGCCCTCACCACAGGCATATAACTACAAGAAATAAATTAATTTTGACGTTTTTTAATTAATAATCAATTACTTTTCCTTCCTGTGAGACTATAAAAAGTGATTTTGAACCACCAGCAATATGAATCGGCCATAGTTGGCTTAAAAAGTCGGATTGAACGGGTAATTTAACCTTTGAACCTTTCATTCCACCCAACTGGTCTTTGTCATTTAAGCCCCATACAAAGACGCGACAACCGCCACTAGGACAAGATTCTCCGTTTGAGTCTTGAGCTAAAACAAATAGTTTCCTGTGTGCCATACAGTCATAACCAATACTTTAAATTATTATTTGCTTTAATAAACTATATCTTGGCGCAGTGAAGTGAAAAAAAAGTAAAATATCAGAATAAAATACAAAAATGAAAAAAAAGGTAACACAAAGTAGACACGACCATTCTATTTAATTAAATATCTGAAACAATTAGGCGTTTTCACATGACGTCATATAAGAATTTAACATTTTAAGAATTTTTTTCACTTATTTAGCCAACGATATTTAAATTATTATTCAAGGTGACATAAAGTGCACTTCGAAGTCCATTTAAGTATGTCAAAATTAAATTTCTTTCAATTGTTTTATGTAAATAATAATTATTAAAATAAAAACGCGGGAAAATTTAAAATTGTGTTTCAGTGTTTGACTTGTTTTGACATATTTCTTTTCAAGATTTTGGAGTGTTTGAAAAATAAATTCCAGAGGTGGCTTTGTAACACTTGGGCTGAAATCATGTATACATGAAATTGGTACATTCTGTATATAAACTGAGACTTGCAATAAAAATAAAATTGGGTCATCCTATATATAAACTAAGACTTTAGAAAATGTAAACACTTTTTTGTGATTGCGTAAAATATTGCCAAGAGATTTTTTACTTCACCTTTCAATTAGTAATAACGTAGCTGTTTAAACAATGTTTAGTCTCATTTGTTTAAATAAAATTAATTATTGCCTGTTCGGTGCTATTTTCGTGATTAAATATAAATTGTAAACAAAACTCGAAACATCTTGTTTATGTACCTAAATATATTTAAATACATTTTTGATTTATTATTTGTAGTAATTGCTTACATAAGAGAATGATTTATTACTCAAAAACACAAAGGCGCTTCGACATTCGGTGATATAATAGACATTTTTTGTTGTTTTTTTGTAAATTTATCATTACTTGTCTTTGTTTTGAATCAGTCGTATGCCAGCTCTCGAACCGAACGCATCACAGCCGCTCAAAGCTGCGTACATTTAATTATTAAACGAAATATAGGACAAAACAGGAAACATCGCTGGAAATCTGGATTAAAGGTAGGTCCAAAAGAAGCAGAGGGGACTCGCCACATAAGGCAGAAAAAGAAGCACCAATTTCAGGATTAAAGGTAGGTTCGAAAGAAGCAGAAGGAGGGGACTCGCCACCTAACATTTGTGGCAGAAGAAGATGCTTTAAGTAAGACTTTATGTAGAGTTTATAACTTTGTTAAAATTGTTGATCTCTATTTTAATTTATAATTTTTTATTCAAGATTTTAAGTGTCATTTCACATCGATTTTTTTTTAATTTTTTATGTCGGTATAGTATATTTTCTAGATTAGAATTAAAAGAAACCACGCGTGCCAACCATTTTCCACTGTTCAACAACTCTTTTAAAATTTATCGTTGAAAATGTTTGTCTATTTATGTGTTTTGACAGCTGTTCTAACTCAAAAAGACTTAACACCTCAATATTTATTTACATTAAGTAGTATTTACAAGTTTTAAACTCTCAATCAGTACTTTTTCCTTTTTAGTATTACAAACGTCATTCACGATGCAACGTATCCAAGAATTTCTCTTACACAATCTTATAAAATCACCTTTGTAATTTATTTTTCAAACTTTGCAAAATCTTGAACAGATTATGTCAAAAACATGTCAAACACTAAAACACAGTAAAATTTTTGAATTTCCCGCTTTTTTATTTTAATATTTATTAATTTACATAAAACAATCGAAAAAAATTTAGTTTTGACTAAGTATATTCTTAAATAGACTTCGAAGTGCACTTTATGCCACCTTCAATAATAATAATTTAAATATCGTTCGCTAAATAAGTGAAAAAAATTCTCAAAATTTATTCGCCACAACAAGCATCAGGAACGTTGTCCTGATGCTTGTTGTGTCAGGTGGATTGCATAAAAGTCTGAAAACGCCTCATTGAATACAGTTTTTTAGAAAACAAACACGAGGAAAAATACAGTTCTTTGAGTCAAAAGCGTGTGACCGTCATAAAACACACTTTTGTTATACAAGATTTTATTTACCAAATACACTAAAAAAATAAGTTAAATGTCAGAGAACAAGAGTGTTGTTCAACATTTACTGAGTGATATCATTTTCTTATGTTATTAAGATGTTGTAACATACGTGTGTTATACAGAATTTCATCTAACATCTCAATAGATAAGTTTTTGCAATTTTGGCAATTATATACAGTTACGAGGGCCTTCGGCCCAACACAATATCACTTACACCTCTACCACGACTTGAGTTTTCTTAGAAATCAAATATTTTTTGTTGGTACTTACGTAGACTTGTAGAGCTTGAAGCTATCGGAACTTGTTCCTGATTTAAGTCCCAATCATTTGCAAGAAATGAAACTGATGTTTTTAATTCGCCATGTGATTGACGTCTCATACCAATAATTGTCATTCCATGAATTTTACAATCTATTCCATTATTACGACATTTTGCTATATTTATTTCTATGATGGAGTAATACTAAAAAAAATATTAATAAAGTGACATCTGTAGGTGATTTAGTTAAACTATATTAAAAACATACTTGTATATAAAAAAATTTGAACTTCTATTTATACTGAAAATAACCAATAACTGCTCTAATACTTTTAAAGAAGCTTTAAGTGACAAAATATAAAAAAAGCATAAATGGTGAAGTCACGTGATGCGTGGCATTATAAACACTCTTAAAATTAATGCACTTCTGTTCCTTTCTTAAAATAAATAAAACGTTAAATCAAACTTTGTTTCACTGACTATTATCCTATTGATATTTTCCAGATGAATGTTTTGCCACATGTCACGTGACATATATTGTAAATCCATCTCACTTGTATTTTAAGAACAGGTATGGCTCCTCTAATAATTTTATATAATTATATAATATCATTATACAGGGTGATTTTTTTATTTGTTCCCGCCCGAAACTCTAAAAATAGGCAACACGTTGTACAAACGAAAAGTAAGTTAATTAATTAAATAATGTGGCAACAAATGATTTAAATAAATTGACTCTGGAAGCACTGTTAAAGGTATTACCAACAATGTTGACATTAATTCACAACTATTTAGGCCTTAATTTTGAAAATAAAATTTTCAAAGTATGTATTGCCTATTTTTGGAATTTCGGGCGGGAACAGATAAAAAAAATCACTCGGTATAAGGCCAAATAATTAAATTTAAAAAAATTCTCTGTATAAAATTTCCAAGAGGTGGCCACTTACATAAAAAAATGTAACAAAAATACTTTTGACCAAAGAAATCGCTAGGAAATCCTCTCAGGATTTCTTAAAGTAATTTTAATTCTTGAAGTAATAATTCATAATTACTTTTCATTATTAATATTATTATTATGGTTATTAATATTATTTTCCGTAAAAATCATTAAGAAATTCTAGAAACGAAAAAATTCCTGGAAAATCCTGCCGATTGTATACCAGAAATACCTATGTCTACCCCTTGAAAAATTTCGAATGGTTCTACGACTAAAAGAACAGCCTGTATATCACTTACCTTATCTAAATTTGATAATAAAATAACTGACGTATCGTGATTTTTAACGTTAATTACGTTAAGTTCTAGTAACGAATTTAACGTAGGACCACCATTAACAATAATAACCGATGGCATATAACTATTATCAGCTGGATCAACACCAATTTTCAGACTTTTTATTATAATATCTGGATAAATTTCTAATCTTATCCAGTGCTAAAACACCCCAAAAAAATATTTTTTAAAGTGATAATAATTCAACCTACTTTTCCTTGACTTCCACAACTCTGCCACACCGATCCAGGAATTTCAAATTTCGCCGCATATTTCGACGACACAGTCACATTCCTAACACATTTTCCCCAATCATTAATCAACTCACCCTCACTATCATAAGCATCATGCCGACAATATTTCCCAGCTTTACCTGCATAAATTTCAGTTCCACCTACAGAATAATTCAATACAACATTTTTTCTAACATTTGTTTAACTCACCTGGCTCATTAATTCGATTAAATGAATGTTTATGATTACGTCGCGTATAGAAACAATTTTCACAAAAATCATAATTATCACAAATTTTACATTTAAATCTCGGACCGGTAATAGGCATTAAACAACATCCGTTACAAGCGACACCTTCATGACATGATGGTACTACTTCAACTTCTGATACTAAACCTAACCAATTTTGTTGTTTGGGAAAATCAACTTGAACATTTTGACCATTAGGGGAAATACCGGCAACTATGCCGATACTGTCATGTGTAACGTGGCCCCATTTGTATCTCGGAGTTGATACAGTTGATTTTACTCTGACTTTATCACCGATTTTTAGAGTAGAAGGTGAAGGAACAGAAGGAGGAAAACCTAATAATTCGACTTGGATAAATCTGACCCAGTATGTACTAACACGATGTTGCCAGTTCACCTAAAATTTCTTAAATTTAGCAAAAATTTTAATATTTATAAAAGCAGACTTGTAAATTTAAATCGTGCAGTCCCTCCCTGTCAACTTTTACAACTTTTCCAATATCACCTAACTGAACTTCTTCGTAACTCTTACAACACCGCACTAACATACCCACTTCGACGTTATCACGCACATACATTGCGTATTCATCGTTTGATAAAAATTGAGAGCGTCTGAGATAAGTCTGTGTTGGATTAAATTCATCACCCTTAAAACAACTGTTACGAGGAGCATACAGTGTTTTTTTCTACTTACAAATTGTACAAATGGTTGCATGGCGTTACCGTTGTCGTAAGACACTGATTCTGTGTCTGAATCACAAACTGAACTTGATGAATCTGTATCAGAAGCGGCAGCTTCTGGATGGTCTAGTAACCAACCCACTATAGATTCCGGTGTTGTCAAAGTTTCAGGTCCTATAGCTACAATTATGTTATTAGAAACAAAAAAATAAATATTAAAATGGCCACAATTAAGCCGTTACTAATTTATTATAACAAAATTTATATCTTAGAAAAAAATGAGCAACGGTCAAGACTACAATGTTACATTTGAAGCTTCTACAAACACACTTTTGAGCGGCCCAGACAGCTTCAATAAAATTGCAAAAATCTTAATTACTGCCCATGTTGAACAGTAATAACGTTATAAACGATTATAAACGTATAAAAACTAGATTGAATTATTGATAGTTTTCCTAATTGGTAGTATAAGGTAATGATTTAATTGTAGACATCTTATTTAATCAACTCACCCAAAGACTTAATTGCAATTTCCACTGCACGTTTCGGAAATCCCATTTCAACAATTTGTTCCACCATTGGATGTACTGGTAAATTCTCAACCTGTTTTCTCTTCTTCTCACTCACCACACTTTTAACCGAACACTCACTATTCGGTGTCAGCACTTCACTATTACACCTCGTACAATATTTCGGTGTTGTTTTCTCATTACATGACCCAGATGTTCCAAAATTACCCTCAGCTGCTAAATACTGACTTAAATTAAGTGCAGCTAGTTGCATTTCTTGCCGACTAAAACCTGGTTTTAGTGGACTTGGTTGTGTAGCTTTAGCTAGTAATTTCTGAATTAACAAGATTGGTTGTTGGTTTAATTCTTCTTCAATTGATTGCTGCTCCTGAGATTGATCCATACCATTAATTTGGTGCTTAAGTACTTTTCGTAATTTGTATTGATTTGTATTTAACATTCGACATGCATTGAGTGCACTTAGTGTGTTTTGCTGTGTCCTAAGATACGCAGGATTAACTTGACCATGTTGTGGTTTCTTTTCATGACTGTTTAGAGCACTACTTTGACGATTTAGTAAAAGACTAGCCCAGGTTTTAACGAGATTTTCACTTAAAGGCATTCGATCAAAATTAAATTCAAGTTGAGGTAATAATTTTAAATTTATTGAAACTTTACGATTCTCTCCTGTTTCATGTAATTGTACACATAATTTACCTTTAGGGGTAACTCTGATTATTGTACCTTGTAAATTTTCAATTTCAGCTATGCCTCCTATTCGCGGTCTAATATCCCATGCACCAATTACATTCAAACAAGCAATTACCATATAATGTTGCTGATCTGAAGTGTTACCATCATTTATCATAGACATGAGACAAGTATCACTTAGAAAATACGCAGCTAAGTTTAATTTCTGGGCAAGAATTGCGTTCAAAACTTGATTCCAGCCTACTAGACCGTGAAGAGATCTTAATAAGTAAATTATTTCCTGAGCCAAAGTACTGCTATGTGATTGAGTGAGCAGTACTAAAGATTTTGTTGTTGTTTGTGGTTTATTTCCAGTGTCATATGAACAAGTCAATATTATTTTACCGAGAATATTTAGTAATTTTTCAAGTAATGTTGGTATTTCTGGATTATCCATATCCCAAGATTGTAATACTGTATGTAAGAATCTCACCGAAAAAATTTGTTTAGGCAGATTAAGTTCGTTACCACCTATACTAGTAGGAGCTGATAAAAACCCTAATAACATATTTATCCAAGGTTTTGTTGAAAAAGCTCGACATATTTGTTGTGTTTGTGCTATACTTCGTACTAAAGTCAAATTACACCATTCTGAGATATTTGAAGCACTTAACGTCGAACAGTACAGACTACTTAAGCCATGAATTGTAGTTTGGTGAAGATTTTCATTAGCTAAACCAGCACTCACTGATATATTTCTCAAAAAATTAATACTAGCATCTCTGAGCAGTTTAATAAGTTGATTATCTTTAACAATTTGTGATGCTAGAAGAAAAATAAATAAAAAGTGAGTTAAGTCACTTGTAGTGACTTACTGTGATCACTAGGTTCTTCAGTATCGGTGTCTGTAGTGACTGGTGATGGTGGCGATGCTAGCGCCAAGTCATATTTACCTTCAATACCCATTCTGTAACTATTTGTTGTACCATTAGCCCATTCAACACGTACCCAACCATCATCACCCAATTCGCCAATAACGCGACCTTCACCAGGTGGTGACCCATCCTAGTACACCCAAAAACCATCAATATAAACACAAAATTTTAATTTTATATCACAGACATCAACAGTGATAGAGAATACTCATTTACACATCTTGAAGCATATTCTACAGTAATCCAATCAAACTGTAAATCTTATCACTCACAATTTTCAAAATAAAGCATGTCAAAATTTCTCAGTTTTTAAAAAGCACAACCTTTTATCCCTTTTTATGGGAATTTATCCTTAAAAAAAAAATTCTTCCGGTACCTTAGGTTTGGGCCAACACCACAACATTTTAAATTATTAAAAATATCCCATTTGGTAAACCCTTTTTTATGATGACAAATTGACTCTTCTACAGCTACTTTACTTTACCATAGATAAAAATGACAGAATATGCTTACATAAAGACTACATCCATTCCCTTATATCTATGATTCTAATCCTTACCTGATCTCCCCACTTCCAATCAGCTCCTCTAACCACTTTAGTTCCCAATTTCATTAAACTTGCAAGTTCTGGTCCACTCAAACAATTCGTTTTTGGTTTATTATTATCAATAATATCTGCATAGAGTACATAAAATTCCGAAACTTTTCTTACAATATTCTGATCACATCCGGTTTGTTTTAAAAGTGCTAAAACCGAACTTATAACACCACTATTAACCAATGGGCTAAGTTCTAATGCTATGTAACGATTTGATGATAAAATTCCCAAAATTGCAAGTATCATACGAGCTCTTGGTACATCTCGAAGTAATGTATAGGTGCCTAGATTGAGTGTTACTTTAGCGTTACCGCCTTTTGTTTTACCGGTTTTAACCGGAACGTCACGTAGGATGTAATTACGAAGGTTTTCAATGCACCATTCGGTTACAGAAAGTTGGGAAAGAAGAATTTCGGTTTTCATAAATGGAGTTACGAGTTGAATGTTGTCAAGGCAATGTTGGTTTGTGGAAGTTGAAGAGTTGAGATTTAGATAACCGTTGATTATTGCGTATTTGACAGACGTAAGGAGATAGTTGTCGTGGAGGAGGCGGTTGATCATCCAGAGACCTTGTTTGCGGATTTTGCAACGTTTTACCTGAAATAAAAAAGCAAAAATTAAGAAATAAAACCAAAGATAAAGTGTAAAATACAATGCCCAACGAGAAAATACAATTCTAGAACAAGGAAAAAAAACACGAAAGTAAAAAAAACAATAGAAAGCAGATTAAGGATAATAACAAAAAAAGGTATTAGGTATAAAGTTACGTAAAAACAAAAACTATACAGGAAGTTTTAAAAATATTTGGTATAAATTTAACCACAATTGAGGAGATTGCGTGCAAAACCGGATATATCCACTTTTCACAAAAAATCATGTTTTGGTGATTTCTGGATCTAAGTTGTAATATCTATAGGCCCATATATGCGTTTGCAACCAAAATTGGCTAAAGAGGGAAGATCTTTTGTGGTATAAAAAATTATTACACAGTAATGCGGGAAAAAACGAAGAACAGAATGAAATCCAAGAAGCTATGCGATAATATGAACAAAGAGGCTGCAGTACATACTTAATTTTCTTATTCTCTTTGCAAATACCAATTTAAATTTGTTTATTTCAAGAAAAATAAATATTTTTTTCGCTCAGTGTATGTCATTTCAACCGATTAAAAATCACAATAATTACCTGGAGTTTTTGTAAAATGAGATTACAAATACTGATAATTTTTTAGATGAAATAATGTCATTACAAACAAGAAATAACGTATAGAACATGCAAGATCTGAAGGGGCACCTCCTCACTGTCAGCACCATGTTACTAATTTTTTAAATCGAGAATTTGGTCATCAACGGATCGATAGATTTGGTCCACTTGCGTAGCCTCCCAAATCTTCCGACTTTAATCCAATGGACTTTTATTACTGGGGTTATATCAAAGCGATTGTGTAAAAAACTAAAGTCGCTGATCAAAATAGAATACAAAATGGCGCAAACCTTTCAGAAAATTTAGAATTTTCTGAACACTTTGAAAATTTATTGTGATTTGTTGTTTAAAATCGTTTCCTACTTAAATAAATTAAATTTATTGTGTTTCTCCTGTTTTTGTGTATCATTCGATGCCACTGTCATTGCCTGACAGATTACTGACAGACCTGACTGATGTATAAAATTTTCCTGGCTATTCTAAAGGCTAAATACAGTTATACACCTATGACCTGATTTCAACTTGAGATAATACTGGTAGTATCTTTGTTTCTATGGAAAAATAAACAAATTCGAGGCTGTGATTCGCTGTTGTCATGGAAAAGTATTAAAATTTGCGATACTACCAGTATTATCTTAACTTGAAATCAGCACATTACTGAATTAAACATATTTTTATTCACGAAAAGAATTTTCAACTCATTAGTACTATTCTGAAATAATTTAATTAAAAATATTGAAAGAGACAAAAAGATAAATATAGTTTATATGGTTTTATTCTTTAATAAAATAATATTACATCTATTCAGACATACAGATATGTTTGGGTAGAAGCAATTATTGGAAGTCCAAAATAGAAAGTTATAGCATTTACAACAAATTTTATAATTTTTAAAATTGGTCGAAGTACATATGACTTAAAACCGACACTTTTCAATATTCGTATTGGTAGAAAGATTATACTAAAAATTAACATTGGTAAACTCATCGGGAAGCCTACAATAAATTGGAAAATTGATAGTCCTATTCGTATTAATGTTGTAGGCAATTTTATAATTGTTCGAATTATTGTTAAAGGCAATGATAAAATATTTTTTCCAATGTTATGAATAACAGGTAAAATCAAAGAGTCGAAGGCCGATCTAATTACGACAATTGTAGCAGTAATTAAGTCCTTGACTTGAACAAAACATTCTGCAACTAATTTTTTTTTAATTAAAATTTTTTCAAGTTAATGGAAACCTTACTCGGATTTATATAGGGACAATTATCGTTTTGGATTTGTATGTGTTCTAATGTTGAAGTTGTTGACACACCCTAAAAATAATTTTAATAGTGATTTTTTAATAAAAAAAAAACTTACGGTTGCAAGTAATGTAAAACACAAAACGAATGAGATTTGCATTGTTTGACTGATGAATTGTTTACAACTATGTGACTTGATTCTTCATATTTTTGCTTTTTAAGTTATTGTTTGTAATTAGTTATACTACCAAATTATACTTTTGTGTTTGATTATGACACCTACCCGGCACATATACACACACAAGTAGACTGACTTTCGAGTTTAAGCTTGATAGTCTTGCTATAATAACACAGCTACAGCCTGTATACCATAAACCCTTGTGTGTAAAATTTAATTCAATGTGAATATCCAACATTCTGAATAATAAAAATAATTAGATTTTTACCCCAATATCAAAAATAATGCCAACATAATTTATCTTGGTCTTTAAAAAATTCTAGTTACAATTATGGAAAATTAAATTTTTATGCTTAAAAATCCACATTGTCCTAAATCAATAAACAATTCGAATTTCTAAATTTTAAAGTCATTTTAAACACCTTAATACGAAACTAAAAATCCTAATTACAATAATGCTCTTATTCAAGCAATAAAGTCCCATAATCATCATTCTAACAGTCAAACAATGAAAATCTCATTCTTTGTGTATTTTACATTACTTGCAACCGTAAGTTTTTTTTTACTAAAAAAAATACTATTAAAATTTTTTTAGGGTGTTTCAACAACTTCAACAGAAGCTCAATCTATCGGACGATATCAACAATACCAACAAATTAATGAATGCCCCAAACCGAGTAAGGTTTCTAATGACTTGGAAAAAATTTAATTTAAAGAAAATTTAGTTGCAGACTGTTATGTTCAAGTCAAGGACCTTATTACTGCTACAATTGTAGTAATTAAATCGGCCTTCGACTCTTTGATTTTACCTGTTATTCATAATATTGGAAAAAATATTTTATCATTGCCTTTAACAATAATTCGAACAATTATAAAATTGCCTACAACAGTAATACGAATAGGACTATCAATTTTCCAATTTATTGTAGGCTTCCCGATGAGTTTACCAATGTTAATTTTTAGTATAATCTTTCTACCAATACGAATATTGAAAAGTGTCGGTTTTAAGTCATATGTACTTCGACCAATTTTAAAAATTATAAAATTTGTTGTAAATGCTATAACTTTCTATTTTGGACTTCCAATAATTGCTTCTAGCCAAACATATCTGTACGTCTGAATAGATGTAAAATTATTTTATTAAAGAATAAAACCATATATAAACTATTTTACCATTTTTTCTCTTTAAAGATTTTTAATTGAATTATTTCAGAATTTCTACATTTTTTTTACAAATATAGAATTGTAAGAAATAAACTGTTCATTTGTTTGTTTGAGCAAGAGAGTTAAAAATTCTTTTCGTGAATAAAAATACGTTTAATTCACTAGGTGTATAAATAACTACAGATTTAGAAAAGCCAGGTACACTAAAACAAAAATAATATAATAAATTTTGATTTAAGTTGTAAATCTAATAATAAAGCCATTCTGAACAGAAGTCAATTAAAAGGCCCTGAAATGTTAAAACTATTTATCGCTTGCTTCGCACTCAAAACAAATGTTTTGAAAGATCCAAAGTATGTGATGCCAGGTAAAAATAAAAACAGTCAATTGCCTACGCGCTGATGGCCGATTTTGCAGCACAGTACTTTTCTAATAAATCTGGTTGAGTTTCACAGACTTTCGAAACTGCAAATGTCTCCATAGAAATAAATCTAAGGGTGGAAATCTAGAGAGGTCTTGTCGACCATTCAATAGGACCGCTTCTTCCATTAATTGGAATATAATAATATAATCAAAATCAATGAGATTAGTTTTCTCAGTTTTTTAAGACTAATGAATGTAACTAATTAAAGTTTTGGCAAAGTTTCGTACTTTTTCAAGCCTTAAAATATTTTTTATGACATTATGTTGACTTGTTTCTTTACTTTACCTTCATTTAAAACTTATTTTTTATTTTTTTATGTCAAATAAATAAAATAAAAATGTTAAATTAAAACACCCTTACCTGATAATACATCGCCTTCCTCAAAATTTCCACATCACACGTCTCTTGCATCACAAACTCCAAAATCGAACTCATCAATTCCAAATTCTCACTCGAAACTTTCTTCATTTGTTTCTCAGTTAATTTCGAAACAATCCCACTTAATACAATTTCATTCTCAATTTTCTTTTCTTTATCTTGATCACTTTGTTCAGTCCTTGTTTCATTTTCAATTTTTTCAACATTCCATTTTTGTTCTAAATCAACACATGTTTTCGTATTTTTTTGTTCAGTCTTTACTGTATTATTCGATTCTGAGACAGTCTTAGTCTGAGCACCATTTTTAATTTCATTATTAACATCATCTGTTTCACTTTTTGATTCAGAAATTTTTCCTTCAGATGATGTTTTCTTCATTGATGATTTACTAACATCTTCATTTGATCGATGTCTTTCACTTTGTGATTGAATTGTTGCATTTACTATATCTTCAGGTTTTTGAATTTCTGAAGTATGTCGTCCACATTTTAAATCTTTAATTACTTTTTTAACTAATGTACGAACTCGAGGTTCTTTATATAAAATATTAACTTTTTTAAAAGCTTCCATTTCGACACTAATACTTGGTCTGACGTCATATAATAAAAATCGACACTTTTCCAAAAGTGGAATACAAATCTCTTTATAACTTTTATTTAGTTCTTGTCGCATTTTTATAAGACTCCATTTAGTAGTATGCACAAGTTTAATCATTTCAGCTATAGCTCTAGGGATTTTTAAGTTTGGCTGAGTCGAATCTAGACACAAAAAGTTTTATAAGTTGGCACACATGATTTTTGACAAATACAAGAACACACTATACTGATTTCTAAGGCTCAGAGACGGTCAAGTAGTACAATTCCGGTACCAATGGTGCCACTCTCGACCACCTCTCAGTCTTTGAACCAAATTTAAAGTATACTACAATTCTACTCTGACTTACATGCATCTAAAATCGGTAGTAAAACATAGCCCAATCCTAAATGTTTTAACAAAACTGCATATAGAACTCTACCAATTTCTTCTATTGGATGTTCAAAAGAAAAATCCACTCTTGTCAAAAAATTATTTTGTTTCGAATGCTGTTCTACTACACCCAGAAACGATATAACATAAGAATCCTGACCGGAAAAAAGAATCACTAAATCTAATAACACCAAAATTCCTAAAACTTACCGAAAGTCGACTCTCAGCTAAAGCATTAATAAACGAATTAATTCGATCGATTGGAAGCTGAAATTTTTTCGAAATTCTTTGTGTTTCGTTAACTCGTGGTTCAGTTGGTGTATTTTCAGTCGTTGAATTAGTACTTCTCGATTCACCTTTTTCTTCACCGTACGGATTTGGAGGTTGGTCAACCTGTAATCCAGCACGTAAAAAACGTGCATTTAACCAAACACTTGAATTGATTTCTTCCTGTTGTAAAGGTAGACTTTGTCGTAAATTAAAAGCATGTAATCCTAGTAAATAACCAAGATTTCGTTCAGTATCAAATAAACTTGAATACATATTCAAACAATCTAAATTATTTTGGGGTAATTCAGGCTCAGGTTGGCAGTAATTACCAACAACGTAATTCTCCATCATTTGTAATACTGATAAGTGATAAGGTGAGCTGTTAAACAACTGACTGGCGTCTTTTCCTGCATATTTTTGAAGAAGTTCATTGATTGATGAATTGTCGCACCTTAAAATACAAAAAATGTCACAAACTCAAAAAACGCGCTCTTGTGGTAGAATTGTTCTAAATTTTACCACTAGAGGGCGTATCGCCTATTTATCACTACAAATACCTAAAATCTTGTACGTCGTATACTTTGTTATTGATTAGGACCCAAAGACCTCCATCCATATTATGATTGTCTAAGTCTGCTTTACGGATTAGAGGTAAGTCATCGTAGGATTTATGACAGGAGTAGTTTTGTCGAATTTGAGAAACTCCACGCCATGATATGTCATCGATATCAAACGATTCGACATCGGGTGATAATCGGCATAATTTGTCAAGTGATTTAACGACTTCGCCGAAAAGATTTAGCCAGTTTATAGATGTTAGGAACATTTCGACTTCGGATTCGAGAAGGATTAGACTGACGATGAGTTCAGGCAAAAGTATACCTAGAAAGAAACAAATATTCACTAAGCGTTGTGCTCCACTAAAACAGATTAATTGAAGTAATTCGTCACAACTGCTTTTTTAAATAATTTAACAAAAAAATATTCTTCTTGGCTAGCTTTAAATGAGTCATACAACTAATAAGATATTTACTATAGTTATACCGGATGTAAACGAAATTAGGCTCACCCCCTTTTTTAATAGTATTTTTTAAAATAAAACAATGAGATTTAGGGAACGTATTATGCTAGAAAATTCCCATCAAGTGAATAAAAAATAAACTTTTGATCACTTAAGGTTTTACCGGAATAATCAACCGTAACGTTAGATTTTTAAATGGAACGCTATGTATGTTTTTTTATTTATGGAATCTACATAATTCCAAGTCTAATACACTACTTTTTATAACTTTTTGTAAAATATTTTTTTTTGTAATTTTTATTGTTTTATCTAGAAGGCTGTGATGGTTAAAAAATATTTCTAAGTAATGTAAGCAACAACTAAAAAATAAACATAAAACACTTTTTACAAATTATTTACAGTACCGTAAATAATTTCATTTAGAAAATACAAGAGGTTAAACTGAAATAAATTAGTTTTTCTCGTCTTACTCAATTTTTCCAAGTGGAACAATGTGGCTTACTCGACATTTTAAATTAACATTTTTTCTGCTAATCTAAAAATACCAAAATTTTGAAAATCTAATTAGTATAATATTTACAAAAATATTTTGGAAAAATCCCTAAAAGTTAACTGAGATTCAAGCAGACTGTGAAACAAAAAAAGCAACAAATTATGTTTAATAGCTGTCTATTTTATTTTCTTGTTAAAATGCCAGCTTGTTTAAACTATTTCTTCAATACCTATATTTTTTTTCATATTAAAAAAAATATGTTTGTAAATATTACAAAAAGTACTGAGTAGATTTTCAAAATTTTCAGTATCTTTGGATTAACAAAAAAACGTTAATTTAAAAAGTCAAGTGAGCCACTATTGTTCCATTTGAAAAAAATTAGTCAAACCGGAAAAACCAATTTATTCTAATATAAATTCGTGTATTTTCTAAATTTGATTTTTATGAGATTGGTTTTATTTTTTGATGGTTGCCTACATTAATTAATTTTTTATAAAAAACAAAAATTCCAAAAAAAATAATTTTATTTTACAAAATATAACAATATAGATAGTGTGTTTTATTTAAAAATCCAAAGTTACTGTCGTTTCCGGTAAAACCAAAAGTGATAGAAAGTTTATTTTTTACTCAATTAATGGAGATTTTCTAACATTATAAATTTCCAAGTTTCGTTTTTTTATTTAAAAAAATACTATTAAAAAAAGAGGTGAGCCTAATTTCGTTTACACCCGGTATACAAAGTGACATAATAAAAATAATAATAATAGTATAGTAGCAGTAGTAATTTTTTTTCAATATAAGTACTCGTAAAAAACGTACACAATAAAAAAATAATATAGACTTGTTTTGGGTTTTGGTTTCAAATCTCTATTGCGCATACTCAATTCAGTTCCAAATCGTTCTGAACTGGTTCTAAAGCGTTATTAGAACAAACCTATTAAATAATGCTTCTGAATAAAGAGTTTCAACACTCATTATGCATCTGTATTGATGATCTTTCATCGATGATCTTATGATCTTTCATTGTTCCTCTTTTAGAAATGTTTTTTTTTTTTTGGTCTAACAGTATAGTTACAATCAACTAAAAATTTTACAGTAATTAATACAATTACTTCGGCCTCCTATATTAAATTAGATTAAGATTTTCAAAATGTTGGAACTCACAGCCGGAATACTACACAGTTTTTTTTTAGCAACTCATCAAGCACTTTTTATAAAACAGATTTCTACATTTAAATTTGACAAGTAAAAATAAAATTATACGGTAGCTCTCTCTAAACAATAGGAAAAAAAACTAAAATAACATCTTCTTCAATCATTAATCTACAAAACCGTGGCATAAACGCGTTTTTTCTTACTTTCATCTTGTAAAAATCGAGGAATGGAAACTTCTTAAAAAATTGTACACCAAAAATCCTTTTAAGCAAAAGAAATTTCCCAAAAATTCTTGGGAAATCCTATCGGAATTCCTTGAAATATTTTGTTATTAATAATATTATTATGATTATGTAGCTTCTTGTAAATAATATATTCTAACAGAAGTGGTTGTAAAAATTCACATTTATAGTATTCAATTGTGCGCATTATTGCCCATGTGCAAATTATTTGCGCATGCGTAAATCAAGCAATATGTTTTATAATTCCCTGAAAATTCTTAAAAAACTCTTTGAAAATCCTTGAAAATCTCTAGAAATCTTCAAATCTAATAAAAAATCCTAGGAAATCCACGTAAAAACATGGAAATTCCTAGGAAATCCTGCTTTTTGTATACCGGAAATCTCTGTGTCTACCATCGTAAGAATTAAACAAACGTAGATAATGAGTGCTCATTTTTCTTAACAATAATAGAATTTTTACAAAAACTAAAATAAGTTTAAACATTACTAAAGTAAAAGAAACTAGTCTTTTAGAAGTAGTATTAATAATGCTTTCATAATATGAAAATGAAAGCAAATAAAAACCAATTTTTGACTTTTTTTATTTTTATTAAAAATATCAAGAAATAGACAAATTATTTGTTGCATTAAAAGAATTGACTAGAAGTACAGTAAAACTTCTACTAAGAGACAATAAAAAAACATTAGATGGATGTAATTTATTATTGTTCTACGTTTTTTTTTAAGAAAAGTAAATTGACCAATAAGAAAATCTATACCATAATAATAACCAGTTTACTGTTTAACTACTTTTTACAAAATCAGGAAAAATATCATATTTGAACAAAATTTGTTAAACTATTTTTTTATGTTGTCAAAAATTTTATTTAGATTTGATACGTATTACATTTAAAACACAATATTTTTTAAGCAAAAGCACTTTTTAAATGAGAATTTAATTATTTTTCCAATGATGTGCCACTTGACACCACTTAAAATTTAATATTCTAAAGATGTTAGCCGCTCCCGCCACGAAGGTGAAGTATCAATGTTGACATTATTCCAAGTATTTGTCCTCGTAAACAGTCGACCAATCCGATCTATCTATGAGAAAATAATTATAAATATCCAAAAACTTGCTTGTTATGTTTTCGAATATTCACCCTGTATACCACAACATTTTTAAAGTAACTATTAATACCTGTCATATGTATGATATACACAATTTTAAGCAAGTTTACTTTGCTAAATAATTTATTACTTAAGTCACATTTTCATTTTCTGGTAAAAGAAGTATAACTAGTAATTTTTTATACTGAAAAAAGGGGGCTCGTGTCAGACCACTGAGTCTTCTCCAAGTGTGCAGACCGCTACTGGCGACCCTAATGATGCTATAATATGATATACTACAGTAGAATTTGAATTAATATAAATAGCAGTAGGCTTTTTGTTGGCACTACACTTCTTTCTTGTAACTTAAGTTTTATTCTTCCAAGTTATCACTTCCGTTCAAACATTTAGTTTGGGTTAAAATTTTTGGTAACTCGCTATAATGGTACCCCAACAGCACTGATTGCCTCCAAGGTCTTACACTGACGGTAGTAAACAGAACAATGAAAATAATTAGATTTTTATCCTCAATATCAAAGATAATGTCAACATAATTTAAAAAGTTCTTGTTACAATAATGGAAAATTACTTTTTTAAGCTTAAAATTCCACATTGTCCTAAATCAATAAACAATTCGAATTTGTTTACACATTTCGCAAATTTAAAGTCATTTAAACTCATTGTCAATCTATTAAAAGGATTGTGATTTAATTGAACACCTTACTCCGACTCTAAACATCTTAATTACAATAGTGCTAGTATTTAAGCAATAAACTCCCATCAATCTAATCATTTACAGTCTAACAATGCAAATCTCATATATTGCAATTTTTGCTTGTTTTACACTACTTGCAACCGTAAGTTTTTTCTATTAAAAAAATCACGCTCAAATTTTTTTTAGGGTGTTTCAACTGTACCATTATTAGATAACCAATATGATTATCATCCAGATCAAGCAATCCAATATATAGATGGCCAACCGGGTAAAGTTTTTTCTATTTATTTAAAAAAAAAAATATTTTTTTTTCAGTTCCAGTTGTAGATACATATATTAGAGTCACTACCCTACTCAGTGCTGTATCTGTGATACTTAGACTTGCCGTCGAGACTTTTGTTGTACCCGTGTTTTTATTTATTGGAAGAATTATATTATTGCCTCTTACGGTAATAGCATTTCCTGTTAAAGTTCTTCTAGCTATTTTAAGAATTCCGTTGAAGTTTGTAAAGATCATTTTTAATATCATTTTACTACCAGTAGCATTTGTATACAAACTTATAAAACCCATTATAACATTAACAAAATTTGTTGGAAAGGTTGGAGGTTTCATTTTGGGACAACCAACAACTGCTTTCGAAGAAACATATGTATATGCCCCAATGTAAAATTATTTTATTAAAAAATAAAACCAGCTGAACTTTAAACTTTGTATACCTTTTTTCCTATTTTTTATTAAACTAATTCAGAAATTCCACATTTTTAGACAATTATAAATTAATTATTTATTTGATTTTTAATATTTTATCGTAATATAGCAACACGAATAATAGAATTTCAATAGTAAAAAAATGTACTTTTATTTTGAGACAAAATAGGCAGAGTGGCTCTTGAGACTGGCTGAATAGTTTCATAATGTATTATTAGACTAAAGACAAAGAAGAATTTGGTATTAATTTGTTATATTGTTAAATAAATATGTATAAAAGATGGTAATAAAATTATTAAATAGTTAAATTCGAGATTACTAGAATAGGGTGTCGAAAAAAAAAAAATTACAACTTCTAGTTACGAATAGTGTGATCAATTGTAAACATTTTTTTCTTGTTACGTAAAATTTTGACAAGCTTTCTAATCTCTAATAAATCTTAATAAAATGTCAAATTTACGTACAATTGACACAAAGGAAATTACCCTATTTATAGTCGACTCAAGTTTTTACTGTCACAAAATTATCTCCAAATACACATGTTTATAAAAGAAAATTGTAATAAAAGAATATTTGTTAAAACGTTATTTTACTCAACTTTTAATCGTTAAATAAAAAACATTCAAATACTTTTAAAAAACACGTGCGAGGCTACAAATTTTTATGTATCTGTGGCCTGCGACTTCTAATTCTTATTTAAGCATAATTAGAAAACCACAGGCAACAGTTCCTTACAAATTAAAAACTTTACTATTGAATAAGAATTAGGATCCGGAGGCGACAGTACAAACCTGACATTTTAAATAAATGCAAAAACTATTTTGCATATGTAATTAGCGTCATCTGTGTTGATTGACAGCTATAATTGACAGTTATGTCAAGTCAATCCATTAAATTTCAGTGCAACTAGTCATGAGAAAATGAAAACTGTAATTGCAGCTATAGAACGTTTTCCGTAAAATTATGTCAAATCAATTGTAACATTAAATAATTGACTATTTTTCAAAATTAAATCAAATTAATATTTACTGTTTATATTAAATAGAAATTGGTGTGGTATATTTTACCTATTTCCAAAGTTTCATATTATTTAATAAAGTTACAGGTTTCTACACTGCGTCATCTAGAGATACTTTTCATTTTTTCAAGATACACGCTTTTTAGCTATTGGAATGACTTTGTAAATCCCCAGAAAGATATATGGTGTTTACAACATAAACCGGTATTTAACTTTCGCTAATTTTTATGAAGGGGTCTAACCGCAAACCATCATTTTCTAGACCCTAATAAATAGACTTCGTCAATGCTGGGCCAAGCCCAGCACGTGCTAAGCATGGTTCTGGCGTTAGAGTGGCCATAAACTTATTATAGAATCAAAGCCATAAAAGGTTTTAAATACAATATATCTTTCTGAGGACTTTATAATTGTTATCAGCGCAGACGACAGTAATTAGATTTAAAATGTAAATCTTACAACTAACTCTGATTCATGAGAAGTTAAAAAATAACAATATTAATAATAAAAACTGATTATGAACTGAATATTTCAAGAAATTACAAGAGCATTTCCTACGTATTTCTGGAGAATTCCTTTGGTCAAAGAATTTTTGGTGTACATTTTTTTTAAGACGTTTCCACCCCTCATGTAGCACTTTTCATAAGGTACCTAACCTTAATTTAATTTCAGTTAATTTAAGTAATTGTACACAGAGCTTAAAAAAAATATTTCCATGACTCAATTAAACTTTAGTTTTTCGCACATTTTTTGGTGTTTTTTTTATTTACATTTTCTTCTACTACTTATTGAAAAATTTTCATATAATTTTATACAGTTTTTGTTGTATTATTTCTTTCTTTTCATTTTCTCAATGTTTTTTTTATTAACATTTTGTGCATTTTTTTCCTTAAATCTTCAGAATTTCGTGTCACATAACATCACTGGAACAATAAAAAATAAAATATTCAACTCAAACAGACTTTATTATCTTTTACTTTATTTTAGTTCAATTTTTTTTAAATTTGTTGATTTAATAGGTTGCGTCAAGCAGTGGTAAAATAAATCCAAAATTGCTTTTTATAACTTATTGTGTGTGCTTTTTGTGATACCTATAAACAGATAAGTTATCTAAAATAGATTTACCACCTATTTCATTCTCTTCTATGTCATTCAATTCCGAAAAATTAAGATTTAAGTTAAACAAATTACTTAATATTCCAAAATCTTGAAAAATTGGACAAAAAACAATGTTTAAAACATGAGCCCTAACATTTCTTAACTATCCTTCAAATAATATTTAGAAGAAATAATTTTAATACTTATTTCAAAAAATATTCAGTTATTTTACCACCAATCGTTCGAACAGCTGATTACTTGCACACAACCTATTTTAGTCATAGAAATTTTAGAATTGTGAACACACCACAATTCTCACTTACCTAATCTCACATTATTATAAAAAACCAAATCTACTAAAGCCCAAAAATAATTCAAATAGTATAAAATGTTTCATGTCGCCAATTTTGACGACACACCACCTTAAATTATAAAATGTTGAAATCAAATTAAAAAAAGAGACAAATTTTGTAACTTAATATTCCCCACACGAAATTCACGCTTTATTAAAAAAAATTAAATTCTTTTGTAAAAATACTATTGATAGTGCAAAAATAATAACTAATGCAGTTATAAATCGGGTGTTAAAACAATAAATAGCAATTTTTTAATGAACCAGAACACTTATTAATAAAACAATTCATAATTTATTTTTTCCAAATTATGAAGGCTGAATGAAGACTATATAAACAAAAAACACATTAATATCATTCGCAAAAATGCATTCAGCTATTTTAGTTTTATTTGCCTGTGTGTCGCTCGCAGCAGCGGTAAGTTTACAAAGTTAAAAGTTTCCAAAATATATACATATTTTTTAAATACAGTTTCCTGCAAACCCATTAAGTACTGTGTTAGAAGCATCAACTTGTAAGTTAAAATTTTTTGTCCCTCATCAGTATTGTCGGTGCATTTCTGTAAGAGAACTGATCTAGATTGTAAATTAACATTTTTGATTTATGGCGGACCGCTCGCTTAGGGAGATTTGACCATTAGAGCGGTCTGCCATAAACTCATCACAATAAATCACAATAGTTAGGATTATCCTAAGTAATACTATTGTTATGTTTATATACAATTTAAGTCAATTCCCTTACAAAAATGCACCGACCATACAACTAATTCAATTTTAATTCTAGTTACCAATGTGGGAGTTCCAACTACACTCGGCGCTGCTCGAGTTATCATTTTACTCTTTATACAGAATTTCATCGTTCCTATTGCACTCCTTGTATTGAGACAAATCACTTTACCTTATAGAATTTTAAAATTCGTCCAATATCTACCAGTAAGAGGCGCAAGATTTATTGTTCAATTGCCATTGAGAATAATTAAGTTACCACTTAATATTGTCTTAGCGCCTTTAACAGCTTTACTATTCCTTGCAAGAATTGCAAAGAGAATAGTTATAAACCCATTCTCAAGAGTGTACAATTTCCTTACCAGCGTGATAGCTTTTGCTTTCGGAGTACCAGTTAAAGTTTTTGGTCGTATTTATACACATTAAATGTTTAAATAAATAATAAATGCTTACCATAATTAGATTGTTTTTTACTCACCTATTATATCACTTTTGAGAATTTGTAAAACATAGAGAAGATTTTTCGGAGTTATCAAACAAGTTTCATAAGCTACATTCAAAGTCGTTGTCACGTGACACATAAAACATTCCAAATATTTCACTAAGAGTGTCTCACAAGCATCTTGACATTCCAATTCTTTTGAAAAAATTTTACCAATTAGTAGTCTTTGAAACCTTAATAATAACTTCAAGCTTGGTGATAAAACACCTTTCTGAAGTGATAATTTTCCAGATGTAGCAAATTCTTTCAGAAATGTTTGAGTCTGAGTACTTCCATTTCTAAAATCTTCAATTACAATTTTTTTTCCTTTAATAAATTTTCTAACCTGATTAATTGTTTGATTAGATATAGTAACGGTATAGTAATATGTGTTGTACCATGTTCAAAATTCTCTTCTGAAACATTTAATTCAGAAATATCAAGTCCTAAAGCTTCATTTAATGCTGTTTCTAGGCCTCCATCTGCCATTAAACTCCAAACTAAAAGATCTGTCATAAAACGATGTCCTGATTTACACATTTTTGTCTCTGGGTCGGTATTTAATAGGAGAGAACTAAGAATTCTTGCTCTTCCATTGGCTGTTGGAAGAAGAACTGACCAACCAGCTTGAAGGGCATTTTGGGCGGCTGATTGAACTGATGGAAGGATATCTGAAGCACTAGCTAGGCATACAACTTGAGCTTTTAGACTACTTAGGAGCTTGCTGTTGGCACCAATGCCTAAGGTTTTTGTATCTAGGTTGTTGCTAATTATGCTGTGCAGCTGAAATACAAAAAAAAAGATAAATGCTTTTCTCTTTTCTAATTACAAATAGATTTATAGCAAATTACAATAAACATTTAAAAATTCCTATTTCTACTAAGAAAAGTTTTGATTGTAAGGGGCGCTATAAAAACCAATACGATACATTTATTTTTGTAAACATTCTGAGACTTTTTTTACAAAAGAACATTCAGAAAATAATGTTCTTGAGTAACAAAATAACATTACGATTTAAAAAAAAATCATTTTATTCAAAAAAAGCTTTCCAAATTTGCATAATTAAAAAACATATTAAAGAACTCATTTTTATGTTTTTATATTTTTATATAAAGTCATATTTTTTAGTCTTATATTTTTATATCCATTATAACATTCAAAATTCTACTTCTTTTCATTTAAAATTCGTCGAGTTTTAAAACTGCCATAGTGGACTCTACGTTGTTACAATTTATTCACTAATACCATACAATAAATTAAAAATAAATTTAAAAAGAAAACAATTAGTGAAATATCAAATACTAAAGCTAAATAAGACTTAGAACATCCCTCGACATACAGGAAAAAGCAAAGAGACATAAAATAGCCCTTCCGCTTCACAGGCGCGTCTCAAGTCCCTATTCAGTGGCTTTCTCAGGCCACTTACTTTTAGTATGAACTCAGTTTAGCTGAGCTATATTTTATCTTTTTTTTTTCAACAAGTTTTTCCCCGGTGTAGAACGAAAACTGTGTTAATCTACACCGGTCTTAAGTTTTTTCAGTCAACAAAAAAATTAAAAAACAAAAAGTCCAAACAAGAAGTAACAAAAAGCCACCGAAATTTAAGATAATGCCTTAACTGAAGAAGTCAATAAAACATTCTAATCTAACAATCGAGCTAACCTCACAGCAATAAACATAAACAATAATTAAACTGACACTTCTATGAAATCAAGCATCTTCTCATTAAGATATCAACAAGAGAAACATTGTGGCGCCCTCTTCATTCATGATCTTGGCGAATAAATTTTACTGTTTTGATTTTTTTTTAATATATAACGAGTTATAATTATATAATTACAATATATAATTTGTTTATCGGTCACAAATGACATATAATAAAAATATTTATCTGTTTCATGACCCATAGCAGACTAAGATTGTCACTCCATAGTTTTTACAACTCTTAATTCTTGTAAAATGTCGCCTATGACTCTCTATTTTTATGTCGCCTACGGCTCCAAATTTTGAAAAATATAGACTGGTAATTCTTGTTAAGAAAAGAGCTTTATACAAAAAAACAAAAACATCAGAATTAATATCTCTAATATAACAAAAAAAAGCCAAAAACACTTATCTAATAGGTCAAAAAATGTTAGTTCAACTGTCATTAAAAAAATTATAATACAATGCCTCAAACATTCCGTTTCATTCAATGAAATTAATAAAGATCCACCTTAATTAAAACAGCAATTAAATGAAACTCCCTCGATCTTATTGTCTCAATTATCAACATTATCAGATAGATTTAGGGCGTTCTACATCAATTTTCAAATATCGTGTAATACTACCAAAAATGAGATTTATGATACCAACTGGAACAGCTAATTTTTTTATTAAAAATACTAATAATTTGGAGGACTTTGGGTATTTAGATCTCGTTATCAATAACGTAATTTTAGCAATGTTATCATCTTTAAGGGTGATAATGAAATTTTTCAAATATATTATTTTTATACGCCTACGAGTTAATAACAAAGTTAAAAAGTTACACATTTGTAAAAATTATGGTAAGAAAAGTTATTTTTTTTTAATTTTCGGATAAATTTTAAATAATATTATCATTTTAGAATAAATGGTTATATTTGATAGCTGTTTCATTACTGATTAATTGCAGTTTTGATCAGTTATATGATTTTGAAACGTTTTATAACTTTTATGAAGAAGACGAGGTAAGAAAACGAAGTACATATAATTTTTTTTTTAATTTTGTTTTACCTTCTCTTTATAATTAAATATTAATATAACGTCAAGTCTCCACTTTTTGTTTAATATGTATGTTCTGTTTATTATACAAGTGATTTAAAAATTTTTAATAACTTTTAGCAATAGTTTAATTAAATATTTCTTTTAAAAAAGCAGATCATAAATAATTAGAAAATTTTAACAAAACCTGTCAATTAATATTCTTTTTCGCCGATCGACAATAAACACCACATTTTAGTGAGAATTTAAACGCACCAAAGTCTCACATTTATTAATTAAACAATATGTCAGCATTTTTGATTGTCTAAGCAGTAGAGCAGACACTTTAAAGTCGGTTATGATCTTTTAGTTGTCACAAAAATTTGACGTTTAATAATAAACATCAAAAATTTAAAACAAAAATGGTACATTCGACAATATTTAGGTTCAAATTAATTTTCTTGAGGAAAAAAAAGCAGTTAAATTTTTTTTTTTTAACAAAAACCCTTATTATCAACATATCAACGCATTATTTTTAGAACATTGTATATTGACAAACGCAATGAGTCCAACATAAAACTGATATAGATGAGACATAAACAATGACTTCAACGCCCCATGGTGAACGCATGTTCTTCAAACGGACGATTTATAACACTGACAAAATGTCATTTTTGCTGGCACGGGCAAAAATTAATTTTCAATCGCAAAAGATAAGAATTCAGCAACGTAAAAAATACATTTTCTCTGCCTAAGCAGAGAAATAAATCTTTAGTTATGACAACTAAATTTCTCTGACGCTTAAAAAAATGTTTTACAAGTCAAATTAAAAATATTAGCTTATAGCATCACATAAAAAAGCTCTATTACCACAAAGCAGTTTTCAAATTTTAAATTTTAAAAAAATATTACATTTTGAATTCATTTTTTTATTTCTAGAATCAATGCCCAGAGGATTACATCTACAACCAGAGCAGATGTTTCATCTTAAATAGAACCTGTCCATACGACCTGTCTCTTCCATTTGAAAATGTATGGGATCTTGTCGCAGACATAAATCAAACAATACAACTCCAAATAAACAAAGATAAAGAAATGGACTATTTTTTATGGAATGAAAAACGAGGCAATTATGACAAACTTTTCATTCAACCATTTGAAAATTCTGAATTTTACAATAATACAAATATAACTCGACAAAATGTCGTAGCTACCTATAATGAAAGCATATTAAGCAATTTCTCATACACTTTAACAAATAAGACTTTTGATTATTTATGTGCTTATGACTCTCTTGATTTAGACCAAAAAAATAACTATTGCTATTTGTATAATCAAATATGTAGTAAAGATTCAAAAAACACAACAACCAATTGTCATTGCCGAAACAAAAAAAAATTACATTTTTGTGAATACAGTTGTAATAATTCTTCAATACAAAATGAAACGACTTGTGGTAATTGTGAATCGATTTTTGCCGCTTACAAAAGTCCAAAAATTAATTTATATTTCAATTTTATAACAAAATCAATAACAATGCAAATAGAATCATATTTAAAACTAATTCCAGTGAATAATAAGATAATTGTCTATTGTTTCACTGATGCAAAACATACCGAACATGACGTCACATATAGATACGAAAATACGAATACAAGAACAGTTCTGAAAGAATATAAAACAATCATATTCGAATTAGATCCAATAGAAAAATCACTTGGTCATTATTGGTGCACAGGATTTCCATTTGATATAAATGGAAAAATCAAAGAATTAAAAAGTAATATAATTATAGCTGAAAAAAAGAATTACAAAAAATCTTTCACACTAAATGTAACAGTTTTTGAAGAAAAAAGAACATACCCGTTAATAATTCACGAAGAAACACTAGAAAATATCTCAAAAATAATCAACGAATCTAATCCAGAATTAATCCAACAAATAAATTTTTTAAAATTATATAAAAGAAACGAAAAAAAATCGACAGTAAAAATCGGTTATCGGCTATATTTCGACAAAACCAACCAAACAATGCAAGAAGTTTTAACCGAAATCTCTACAATTTTTAACCAAACTGACAACTCAACAATTCAATCGTTTAACGTAAGACCTAGTTATTGTCTCAAAAGTACAACCTACAACAACAACATAAACTTAACTTGGGAAGACACTCTTCTAGGTGCAACAACAATTCCGAACGAACTCTGTTTAAAAAATGACTCTAAACCTGTAACTAGAAAATGTATAGGTGAATACCTTTATGGTACTTATTGGGAAGAAGTAAAAGGTACTTGTGTTAATAACAGTGGAATATTATTCGGTTCACCTAATACAGTAGAACTTCATAATATATCACATAACAATGACGATCCTTATAACAACTTACAAAAAGTAAACAACATATTACAGAATGGACACAATAAAATAACCATAGATGCACATTTTCTAGCAAAAATTTTCGAAAGTGTAACAATCTGTCAAAATTTAACATTTGAAAATTTAACATTTGTAGTAGAAGTAGCAAGTAATATAATGGAACTCTCACGAAATGTATTAAAAGACGCCCAAAATTTACTCAACTCAACTGATATAATTTTATACAGTTTAGACAAAATTTTTGGACGTTATAACCTAACCGATGGCAATAGATATCAACATATAACTTCTAAAAATATAAATGTCCAAATCTCGCACAATGCTACCATTACTGGCGCTGCATTTTACGAAGAGAATGGTAACGTCAGAATTGAACCGATTCGGTTACCAAATGAACTTGACCTAACCGATACAAACCTGAAACTTGTCGCTTACCTCACAAACAAAACCATTAAAAAAATCAAAAAAGACTCACAACTAGTTATAACAGCATTTCGCCAAGATGCACTTTTTAATAACGAAGAAAATGTGACAACAACCGGTTACTCAACTAGCATTCATTTGAGTCAAAATGGCGAACAGTATTGGACCGATGAACCGATAATTAAAATCAGACCAACACGAAAATATCGAGCTGAATTACGATGTGATTATTGGAATTACGGGAGAGATCAGTTATGGTTTAACCAGAAAGGTAAATGGGAGCATCCAAAAACTGATCCTTGTCCTTTGAATGAACTGTGTCCATGTCTTTTTCGTGTAAAAAACCCTTTAGGAATTCTAGTAGGTAATGAAGATGACATCATTTTAAGTATAGTTACAGTAGTAGGTTGTACACTTTCTGCTTTAGGAAGTTTGGCGGTTATTGTAACCGCTATAGTATATAAACAGTGGCGAGAAAAATCAGGAACAAAAATTTTAGTAAATTTTGTTTTAACAAATTTATTACAAAATGTAACACTTGGTGTTAGTAGTGGAATTGATAGTTATAAAGAAATTATAACATGTGAAATAGTTGGAGCGACTTTACATTATGCGATTTGTTCACAATTTACTTGGATGTTAGTCATTGGTTATTTACAATATTTGAGATACGTTGAAGTGTTTTATGTCGTACATGATACCTTTGTTATAAAATCTTCAATAGTAGCATGGATTTTACCTATAGTTCCGGTTATAACCGTTTTACAACTGAACGAACAGTGGTACTTGCAAGACAATTTCTGTTATCTACACGATAAACCCTTACTTTACGGAATTTACATCCCTGTTTCATTTACTTTAGGTGTCAATTTCATTATTTTCGTTACAATTATAACAAATATAACTTGCTACCGTAAAAATGACCCCAACCGATTAAGAGACAACATTTCTTGGTTAAATTTACGTCTCGTAATTCTACTTTTCTTTCTTTTGGGCTTGTATTGGGTATTTGGAGTGGCAGCTCGTTTTACACAATTCATTGCTTTGGATTATTTTTTCTGTATTTCGGCTTCTTTACAAGGATTAATTGTGTTTTTGTATTTTATTGTTTTTAATAAAATGACAAGAAATTTTTGGTTGAAACAATTGCGACGTGCTGAAATGATTACAACAATGCAATTGTGGTTACAACAGAGAAAAAAAATTGGGAAAGTTAGACTTGATAACGGGAGGACGAAAAGTGTCAAAATTCGTATTATGGAATCACTGGCAGCTTCGAAAAAACGAGAAGATTAGACTTACCTGAAGATGGAGAAGGTTTAAGGCAGCCACGGCAATGCATTCCTTGTCTTGGGTGTTTGTGTTGGTTATAATCACTTCAAGAAGTTTGTCTATTAACCTGTGAAAAAAACAAATGTATTGAGAATAACGACAAATGATACGCGCTCTGGTGGTAAAATTGGGAACGATATTGAGAAACCCAAACAATTATTGTCTACTAGTTCCAAACTGTACCTTACAGTTTGCGAGTATCGCATTTGTTAATTATTATCAATAATTGTAGATAAAAAAACTTTGTTAAAAACTTTTTTTTTTGTAAACTTGGTATTAAAATGCAATTGTAAATAATTGTAATTCAAAAATGTTTATCTTAAAAACCTACAGAGGTCACAAATTTTACTTCACTCTGAATAGTTTCCTTTTTTTTTTCCTGTGAAAATCGTAGATTAACTCCTTTCTTATCGTTATTTTTTTGTAAAACTAAATAACATTGTTATATAAGTCACACGTGACAAAAAAAGTTTTATAATGAATAGCTGTTTCTATTTAAAAAAAAATACTGTTTACTTCTAAATTATGAAGTTTGTTCCAATAGCGCAGCGGTTTAGAATCAATTCAGAACGGCTCAGAACTGAACTGAGCATGCGCAATAGAGATTTTGGAACGCTAAAACGCTAGTGCGTATTGTATACAAGGTTATTCATATACAAACAATTTTATACAAATATATATTAAGCAACTTTCTTGATAAAATTTTAATTTCAGTGAAAATATTTGTAATGTAATTGTATATTTTACCAAATACAGGGTGTTGTAAAAAACTACACCAGAAATCCCTAGAAAATCCTTTTGAAATTCCTCGAAATATTCAATTCAGTTTTTATTATTAATATTGTTAGTAATCTAACATTGTTTAAATTTTGTAGCCTGCGTAGCCTAAAATTTTTACATATGTACAATGTCGAAAAGTAGTGTGTGTTATTTGTTTTCAATATATTTTCGTGTAAATTTAAAATTATATTAGAGACAATTCTAGAATATTATTCAAGAATTTTTTTTATTTGTTGAAGTATTGGTAAATAATAATTACTTCAGCGCCATCTATTAATACAAATACTTACTTAAACGTTTGTTCCGACAAATCAATCACAAACGGCACTGCCATTTTCGGCGTTCTTGAATTAATATCCGTCCATGCAAAACTCTGAGCTGGTCCACAACACACCCCAACCACCCTCTGTCCCTTCAAAGCTTCAATCATTCTCGGTTGTTGTACAAACAATTCTGAACTATCACAAATCTGTTTATTCTCATTCTTTCCCCATCCATAAACTTCCCCTTGATCTGTCAATGCCAACACATGACTCACACCCAAACTAACCCCCACAACTGTTTTCTCCTTCAAAGCTTCCACCATTTCAGGAAATCTTACATGTTCTTCAGTAGGATGTCCCAATTTCCATCCCTCACCTTTGCCCCATGTATACACTCGGCCATCTTCAGAGAGAGCGACACTGAATTGGGCTCCACAGTGGACTTGTGCAACTTTAACATTTTGAAGTTTTTCAACAAGACGTGGCAGTTTAGAACCATCAGAACCGCCACGACCGAGTTTACCATAATCACCGTCACCCCAACTGTAAACTTTACCCTGAGAGGTAATACAGAGAGTGTGGGCGTAGAAGGAGCCGCAGGCGACTTTGATGATGTGTTCATCGGAAAGAGCAGAAATCATAGTAGGAGTGAGACAGTCTTCAGTAGTACCGTGACCAAGACGACCGTAGTTGCCCCGACCCCAGGTGTAGAGAGCGCCATTAGCGGAAATTGCAGCACTAAAATAAAATATCAAAAATTTTGACAGTTTTGTCGATTTAGGGTACCTGTATGTGCCTCCACATTCTATATCTATTATGTCTTTACCCTTCAGTGCTTGAATTAAGGTAGGTTCGTCTTTGGCAGAAGTATCACCATGGCCTAATCAAAAATAATGGTAACAACAAATCACGTGACATGTGCTTAATTTACCTAAGCGGCCACCATCACCATTTCCCCACGAATAAACCTCGTAATCTTTGGTTAAAGCTAGATAATGTTTTCCTTCAGGATGTGCAGCAATTTTTGTAACTTCTTTATCTTGAAAAGCTACAAAGTATCAAGTGAAATGTTGTATAACACTCTTGACATCACAAACCTGTAACTTCTTGTGGACATTGAGTATCAGACGAGTAGTACATAAAATATACTTTTCCAGTTTGTGTCAAAATAAGTATAGTTCTATCAGAGCAGCAAATCTGTTTTATTGTAAGTTCAGATAAAGTATCGCAATTTTGTGGTCCTACACCAAAAAACCACGAAAACCAACCCCAACCAAAAACACGTTGACCATTATAATAAAAATTTGACTACAAGTTAACAATTAAAAAATATATAATTTTAATTAATAACAAACTTTATTAAAAGACAGTGGAGGTATATGTGGCTCGGCTAATCTATCTAAATGTGCCATAATAAAACTAGAAGCTTGTTTGAGATCAACTTCAACAGAGTCATCTTCTGGCAATTCGACAAAACTGAGATAAGTTTGAGTAATACTGAGATTCTCTTCATTTGAATCTTTTTCAGAAAATTCAGGTGCTGCTGATGGTATTTGTGAGAAACGTTTCAAAAATGGCAAAAGTGGAGCACTGGCCATTTGTAAATTGTTTCTAAAATAATTCTATTACAAATTTTGTTATTAAAATTTGTTTTCATTTTACCGGTTGTCATGTTGATTTGTTTGTTTTTCCCATAAGTTTATGAGTAAAACAACAATGTCTAGTATACTATTGAGTGTTCCTTTTTGTATTGCTAATTCCATAAGGAGGTTCAAAGAGGTGTGTTGATCTTCTATGGGTATAACAAAGTTTTGACGGCCACCAGAAACGTCACTACAAAATTTATGTTATTAAACAAATGTAAATTTAAGAACAACAACGTATTGAATTTTTAAATTTCTTTAGTGATGTCTCCGAAACGTTGCGTCGAGATAAGAAATTTCTTTGGGAATAGTTTGGGAATATAGTGATAATACATTAAGAACGTGATTGTTTAAATAAAGTAAATAATGATAACACAACGAAACCTCTATTTATTTCAGATATCTAAATAAAAATACCAAAATTCCTTCTTTAGAATCTAACCAAATTGGCTCAACTTTCATTTACCTTACACTTCGGAAAGTTCGAATTTTCTTTCTGATTCTAAAAGTGTTGATTCAATTTTTCGTTAGTTTTGTTGAAACAAATTAGAATAGTCGGTGCGTATCATTCATTTTTAAAGTTTAATAAAAAAAAATTACCTAAATAAAAAAAAATGCATTTAAACAATTAAGAAACAATTTCCCTTGGAGTTAAAAAAATGTTCCATTACAAAAATAATAAATCACCATAAATTCTATTTAAACTGCAAACACAGTTTATAAATTATTCTAGCCATTAAATAAATGCATACATCACGAAAAATTGTTAATAAACTTAATAAAAGTAACAAAAGGCAATAAAACAACAGTAAAAATATGTTTCGGATAGTCGTAAGCAAATTTTATTAGCCATTATTAACCCAATATCATTTGATTTACAACAGAACATAAATTAAAGGCGCCAAGTGCTATTAAAAAACTTACCCAGTGATAACCTGTCTTAAAAACTTTGAAGATCTCTCAACAACTTCTAACCAAACAGGTGAAACATCACTTTGATCAAAAAGTGTAGCAACTGGTAATATTTGTAAAGCCTCCAAAGACTCAGTCAATAACTCACTACAGAGATCAATATCTTCACCTAAAAATTCCCAAAATAGAATAAAAATAAAATACAAAACTGACAATTACCCAATCTCCAAGCTTTTCTCAAAAATGCAAAAGCAAAATTTAAAGCAGCTCTAGATCCAACTCTAGCCAGAGCAAGTGCTGGATCTAAATAAGAAGGTTTACATTTTGATTTAACTAAATTTCTAGTTTGTAACAATTCTGAATTGACTTTTCTACTAGTAACCAATCCATGTTCAAAATCTACACAATGGGGTACTCTATTCAAAGCTATGAAGTAACGTTTTAGAATAATAAGTCTATAGTGGAGTCTTGTTGCTGCAAGAGTTGAGCTGGCAGCATCAGCACATAGCAACTTTTGTTCGTTATTCAGACTTAAAACAAATTGGGACAGCTGCTCAAATGCTGAAATAAAAACAAATATATTTTTATACAAAAATAAGATTTTGAGGTTAGAATTACTTGGCTGTGGAATCCAAGCCCACTGTCCCAATAACGCCTCAGTGCTCGGTATCGGTTCCTTAACTTCTTTCTGGGTGTCCTCTGCGTCCAATTTCTGACACGGCTGGCAGTTACATCCAGTTGAAGGCCCACAAATCCCATCGCAACAAGTACAAGTCAAAACCTTCTGATTGCAGTAATACTTCCCAAACTCTCCTTTCCTTGCCGTAACCCCCGCACTGTTCAATAACCCATCTGAGAAGGCCCCAGTGAGTTCACCATCCGCAATCAAACTGTTCCAACAGTTGATCAAACTGTCTCCTTCTGTGAGTACACTTTGGAGATCGGTTTTGAGCCATTTTAAGTCAAGACGAGGCTGCGGTCGCAATGTTGTCTCAAATCGAGACATTTCGGGAGTTTATTTCACCATCTACAAGGGTTTAATGTCAAAAGATTTGGTATCAGAGGAATGACAGATAACAGGTGACAACAAATCGAAATTGTTCATTTGTTTGGACGAATGGAGAGATCGTTTGATTGAGGGATTTATGAATGGAATTGGGGTTTGGGAGAGTTAATTAGGGGTGATATGGTGAGATTATGGTACTACCTGAAATGTGACTTTGTTGAATATTTAATCACGGTGCAGAAATCGGTAGTAATTCGACAGGTTCTGTTGTCGCACATGCAAAAACGAAATGGGCGGATGTAATAGAGTCGCGTTACGCAGCAAAGGCCGCGTTCAGAAATATCAACTGTGTAAATTTGTATTGTTGGTTGTCTATGCAAATAACAAGCCCATACTCGTGTAAAGTAATGTGTTTCTAATATGGTTTTTATGGCACTGCCGTTATAATAATTAATAATTATGACCAGCATGGCTATGTAAACAACAATTCCATACTCGTGTAAAGTAGTAATACATTTCTAATATGATTTTATGGCACTGCAGTTATAATAACTATGACCAGCATTGTAATGATTTTAACATCTATTATAAATCAAAATTGCATACCTAAGTTTAAACTCTACGTTTTTACAGAAAAAAAGACAATTTATAATTCTATAGCGCAGGGACACGTTCTCTTTGTTACTATTATTAACATTAACACAATAGGACCCTATTACAAAATCATTTTTAAAACGCAGAACTTTACTGTACTTTATCTTTAGTAACAATAACAAATCATTATTATTATAGCCTCATTATATAATTTACAATTATAATTTAAAATTATAATAATTTTCATTTATTTGCTTAGATAATATTTTTAAATATTTGTCAAATTTTTTACATTTATCCATTTTTTCCATAATTGTTGTTATTACAGTTACGTAGAAATAATCTAAGCATTGAAAAATATTAAAAACACAATAAGAAAAACATAAAAATTTATTGTTTCCTTATTTTGTTTTTTTGCATATTTTTTTTAAAGCATATATTTAATAAATGTACAGAGTGTATCAAAAATAATGGTCAAAAATTTAACCAGTGATACATCTCTTTAAAAGAAACAACTTTTCTATATACTATTTTTGCGACAGACGCTAATTTTTTTTATTTTGTCCCTACCATAAAATCACAATACGCTTATAATCATTTAGTTACCATTCCAATATAGCGTAGTTACTATTATAATAACTACATAGGTCAGTGGCGGGTATGGTATTTTGAACTTAATTTTTAAATAGTTTTATCTTAATAACGGTTGAGATTAGGAAAAAATAGAATATAGAAAAAAATCTTCTTTAAGCGAAACCTATTACTGGCTAAATTTTTGACCATCATTTCTGATACACCCTGTATGTAGGAATCAGCAAAAAACAATCCGTTTAAAAAAACCGAAAGATTTCTTTTAATGAGCTGATTAAAATTAAGAGAAACCTAAAAATAAAATTTTGAGAATTGCCAGAATAATTTTTTATTACATTTGATATAGTTTTTTATTAAATTCAATTGCTAAGTGATTAATAAAAAACGTTGTTTATGATTGTAAAAACATTGTTTCGTAAAGTATCAAGGAAAAACAGCATTAATATTGTTAAATACAGAATGGACCAAATGTATTTTACGCGGCGTTTTTTGACTAAACTATAAAAAAATTAAAAAAACAAAGATAAGCATTAAATGGTTATAAAAATGCTGCTCAAGACTATGTTTAGAAAAAATTTATTTGTTTAAATTTTTAAGATAACTATAGCAACACTTTTGTTTTTTTTTCTTTTAAAAATGCAAAGTTTTTTTTAAAAATAATTAAATAAATAAATGAGAAACACTACATTTTTATCAAAATTGTCTTCTTCCCAGTCGAGAGTTAGTACAGGTTAGTAGGTGGTATGGCTGTGGTGGTACTTTATCTCAGTGAGAGTATTGACCGATTGCATCAAAGAACTTTTAAAGGGTCCGCATGCGCAGCGGGAAAATGCTCCGCCAATAAATTTAAAGTAGATTGAAAACATAAAGTGGGGTGCTGCCAACTATAATCATAAAAGTCACTAACAATGAACAGCTGATAAGTCTAACCTATAAATTTATAAGTGAAATAAGTCTTATCGTTTGTGCAGGTAGTAAAAATTTAAAACATGCCAAAATGCTGTGTGGCATTATGTCCGAATTCGGTAAAAAAAACAACAGGAATACCATTGTTTTCATTTCCAACGGATAAACGTGTTAGAGAGAAATGGTTAAGAGCTGTAAAAATTGACGCCTCCAAGACACTGGATGATACTTATAGAGTAAGGAAAGACGTGTGGTGTTGTGTGAATTATTATAAATGGAACTTTTGCTAGGTATGTTTTGAACATTTTGAGGAAGAGGATGTTTTTCGGTTCAATACAAAAACCCAGCTGAAACCGAAGCGAATTCCGCATCGTAACCTCGGTCAGGAAATAAGACAGAGGGGCCATGAAGCAGATGAGATTGCAACAAGTGTTGTGGTGGAAACAAGACCTCTATTATCTTTAAAAATACAAAAGAAGAAATGTATAACACGTATAAGTACTAAACCACCATTTGCAATCGAAAATTTTTGGAAAAATGACAAAAAAATTTGTAAATATACCGGCATTCAACGTCATGCAATTCTCATTGCTCTATACAATTTTATTCTAAAATCAGAAAAGGGTGAAAAGGGTGTTGTGCATGTCACGCGATCTAAATCGTCGAGAATAAGCTGCCATAAATTGTCTCCGTTAAATGAACTTTTTTTAACCCTAATAAAGCTGCGTAAAGCAATTGACTATCACATGTTAGGTGATATGTTTTGGATATCAGAGTCTGCTGCATGTAGGATTTTTAATGTTTGGATCAATTTATTGTATATGAAGTTAGGTGGATTAAATATATTTCCACATAGAGATGTACTTATCGCGAACGCCCCAGTGGGATTTACTGAAAAGTACCCAAAAGTGATGGGAAGTATTGATTGTACAGAGTTTCTGATTGAAACGCCATCGTCCCTTGTCAGACAATCACAATGTTTTTCAAATTACAAAGGAACAAATACTTTAAAAAGTCTGATTATGATCAATTCAAATGGGGGAATTGTATTTGTTTCGGCATTACACACTGGTAAGTTTCGTATTCCTGCTCACTGCACTCTCATCTGATCTGTTTTAAGGCTCTATATCAGACAAGCAACTAGTGCAAGACAGTGGCTTCTTAAAACTCTTACGTAAAAAAGTTGCAATCGGTGAATTAGAAGTGGGAGACATCATTTTAGGCGATAAAGGGTTTAACATACACAATTTATTACAAGATGTAGGACTGGAATTAAATATACCCACTTTTAGAATATCTGGTATGCAATTTACCCCTGATGAAGTGCAGCAGATAAGAAAAATTGCACACGAAAGGGTGCATGTAGAAAGAGCTATAAGACGATTAAAAATGTTTAAACTTTTATGTAATAAAATACCAATATCTTTGCTTGGATTAATAAATCAAATTTACACTGTATGTGCTCTTCTCACAAATCTTAGATATCCTCTAAGATCTTAAAGTTTAAATCTAACAATTTAACTAAACTTTTTTTATTATTTTTATTTATACATTAATACTTTGTAATTCTAAATACATTGTATACATTTCATATAGTTTTTTATACATTTCTAAACATAACTGTTCATCAAAATAAATACGTTCCACTACTAATTCTCCTGTTTCATGAAAATAGACACAGAAGTCCCCCCACTCTAACCCACAAAGTAGCATTTGCCCCTGGATTTGATAATAATGTTGATGGTGTCTTTTTAAATGAGGTCCATTATTTTCATCGTTTACAAGATAAAAATTTTTTGTTTTCATTGCCTGGTCCAATGATGAAAATTTTTTGCCAGCGGGACATTTCACTTCAAGTACCCCATACGCACCAGTTTCGTGGTCGTACACAATCCCATCTGGACTTGCGCCCAGATATGGTGCATATGGGTGTACCACCAGTCCACATTGAAATAATGTGTTCCTGGTTTGACTTTGATACAAATTTTTTACATGTTCTTCAAATTGTCGTCCATGGCGAATGCTTGCTACATGTGACAGATCTATCTGCTTCCAAAACTTTAAAAAATACTCCAAATTAACGGGTTTGTGTCGTTTTACTAACTCGCTAAAGTGAGATGCTGTAAACCGCAATTTCCTGGCGGTGAACCAGCTTTGACAACGCGCCTGTTCTCTCGTGGTTTCCTCCAGTTGGGCTGCCTCATCAAAATCAAACGTGCTCCACTCTTCTGTGTATATGGGGGGTTGACTCAATAAAATGTTTGCCGTCAGAGCATTGGAGTGTGGTAATGGCTCTGGCAAACTTTGAGGTTGGGTGGCCTGTTCCTGTGGATTAACATCTTTATTAGGCAAACCTGCTGATTGCAATGCGTGTGTTGTCAGTTCAGGATCTGTAAGTAAACAACATTACAACTACTGGTCTATGTATATGTATATATTTTACCTTTATTATAATTGTCAAAATAATAGGCAAACGAAATCCGGGGATGGATCTTTTTTAAAGTGTTTGCCATTTTTTCTAATTGGTCATGTTCGGTTGTTGTAACACTGTCTTTGACACAGACTTTTAGGGGGCAACTTTTCAATTGGACCGGTCCCTTTTTTCTCTTCTGTTTTTGTGGTTTCACAAAGGAAACGTTCAATACACTTTCTGGTATAATTTTGTGCCCACGGGGCTTATTCCACGTCATTGGTTTTTCAGTAAGACTTACATCGTCCGGAATGTTGGTAGCCCCACGCAGAATCATGTCTTGTATCCAGTATCCTAAAGCAATCACATGGTGACAAGATTCAGATTGTCTGCAAAGCAAATACGTTAGGCAACTGTTACATTTTTCTGAACATTGTGTAAACCTACCCAACATCACAGGAGCAATGACATTCTTGTACAACTAACTTATCGCTTTGATCACCTGCTGTAGTCACCCCTTTTAAACAGGTGATCTGGAGATTATGGGGTTTTTGCGTTTTTCTTTGGCTACGATAACACTTTGCACGTACTATAATATGCGTTTCGGTGCTTTTATTCCAAATGTCGTGAACGAATCCCTCTATAAAGAATTTATAACCTAAGAACATAAACAATAATCAAGTGACTCTATTTTGTGTAGTGTTGTTATTTACCTCGCGAAAATTCAGCTTGAATCACCCCTCTGTCTTTTACAAAGTTTTTTAATAGTTCAAACTCAAATGTTTTTAAGTCTTCTAAACTTTTTGACCACATTTTCACAACTCACAATACGAACTCACTCACTCAAACCCCAATCACTCGAAGATTCAAACAGCACAACACACGGTATTTATTTGGCTTCGTATAGGCTTAATCAAGAAGCTTTTTCTTTACTTTTATCACTATAATGTCGAAAAAAGCATGCAAACACATAAACAACGCAATGGCGGATGACGCTGTCAGTCCTCCATGTGTCTTGTGTCAGTTACAGTACAGAACACCAACTTAACAACACCGATTACCCTAAGTTTTTCTATCCGGATAAAACGCGATTGGTGTATTTATATTCGCGGGAATAATTTGGGTGGAGTTGCGCATGCGGATCCTATGAAAAGTTCGATGCAATGGGTCACCGATGGTATGTACATACATATTTTTCTTTAAAAATTGATACTAGATAAGATAACAATATATAACAGCTCAAAAGTAAGTCAAAACGCCTACTTGATCTTCCACAGGTGTTCGTAAGGTGGAAGACAGTTTTGCTAACATTTTTCTTTTAAAATTTTATTTAAATAAAAATTTGTGCTATTTATATTTCCATTTTATTTATTTATACCTAATACTACAACATATAGCTCCCAAATACTGCAAAATAATAAAAAATTAAAAAAAAACACATAAAGTTTTATTGTTAAATTATTAATAATTTAAATAAATTATTGTTTTTAAACTTTCTTAAAGAACTGTTATTAGCTTTTCAAAAAATTCTAAAATTTATAAGGTTAATTTTAAAACAATTCATACAGCAACATTTCTTTTAAACGGCTTGTTTTGAAAAACAATTAAAGATCAATTTCACAAAAAAACAAGTGTTGCTAAAACTAAACAAATTAAATTTTTCTAAATATAAGCCCGTGTAGCATTCTTATAACCATTTAATGCATATATTTTGTTTTTTCAAAATTCTTTATAGTTTAGTAAAAAATTCCCCATCCATACATTTGGTCCACCCGGTATAATTAATCAATAATTGTCCAACGCCCAAAAAAAGGCTTTATTCAATAAATAAAGGTTTTTTGTATAAATTACTTACCTTTGAAACTATTTTACGGGTTAATTTTTTTGTGCCGCTCTACTCTTTAAGTTTGAACTAATTTATTCTGTTACCTATCAATTAAATGTCAATTCAGATTTGAAGTTTGGCAAGGGGACTTTGACCTTTAATAATAATGAACATCCAAAGCAGGAAAACTTTTTCTTTAAAAATTGCCGCTTGTAGAGGGACCGAATATATGGGGTTTTTCATTTTTCTTGTTACAACCTTAGTGACATTACTAGGTTTACTCGTTACCCCTATTTGCTAAAGCGGCATTTTTTATTTTACATGGGAAATTCACAGGCGACTAGATGAAAATTTTTTTTTGGGGCCCTGTATTATATTAATATTTATTTTTATCATCTTTAATTAAAATATATTTGGTTATTGAATTTTAAAACTGACTTTACAGCTTTAAAGATCTTAGACTGCAACACTTCTAATTAGGCAAACTGCAATCGGAAATATGCAACCAGTTATACCATACCGATGATTATTGACTAAAAAGTTGATACGGCTACCGATATATTCAAGGTACTGTGCATCAAGATGTAATATATACAATCAAAATAGCAAAGATAGTATTGTACAAACTATAATACATATTTTGTTCTCTTTACTGACGATTTAAAAAAATAAAATTTTGAAATATTCCGCCCTTTATTCCTCATTTAACAATTTTTACGATTTCGGAACGCACTCCTCTTAGCTCCGCCCCCTAATACCAACTGACTTATCAAGTGACAAGCCTGTCAAGTACCGCGTAAAGTTCGACTTGAAATAGTTGTTTATAAGTTGCCAAAAAAATCGATTAAACCATTCATCGTTATGTTTTAATCGGGTTTAGTGTACAGTCGGTGTAGTTCCCACAATGTACGCGTCTTACACTGAAATATTTTTCGCTGTTTGTATCCTCCTTCTGCCCTTTTTGTACGAATCTAGTCATGTATTCAGATACCACCTAAAATTTATGCTTTATTATACAATTGTTATGATAAATTCGGTCATTCTTATACCTGTGTTTGTATTTCGAGCAGGTAATGTTCGAAATTTACTGTAAGTTTATGATTTTCATTTATAAAATCTTCAAAAATCGATTCTAGCACTGCATCAGCTTTTTGTCATCATATTTCCACCCTTTTGGGGCTCAGGTGGATTATACGGGGAAGGGAGCACCTTGAGAAAGACCAGGCGTGTATTATTGTCTCAAACCACCAAAGTTCCCTTGATATTTTAGGTAGTTCAAATGCTTTTTAAAGGCAGGGGGTTGTTGTTATGTTAGGGGTTGTTATAGGGATGTTTGATGTCTGGCCTGTTATGGATAAGTGTACAGTTGTTGCGAAAAAAGAATTATTTTATGCGTGGCCTTTTGGGTTAGCTGCTTGGCTTTGTGGGTTAATTTTCATACCAAGAATGAATAGTGATAAGGCAAGGGAACTTATGAATGATGCAGCTGAAGGAATTAAAAAGAATAAGGTAAGGGAGAATTAGTGATATTTTGAAGGTTTTTTTTTGAGGTAGGTAATTATTAAATTATTCAGGAATTCATATTTTATTCATTTTAAGTAGCATTTGATTGTTTCGTAAATGAGAATCGGTTAAGTTATTTTTGTAAAGTTGTGACTTATAATCCCTTCAAAGTTCAAAAATAATTTTGTTATTTATGGGATATGTGTAGTGAGTACGTAATTTAGATTAAATTTTGTTTCGGCTGCCTCAGTCTGATTTTTTTATATATTTTTTTATTTTCATTATCTTTTTTCTGCTTCAAATTTTTCTTTATGATTGGAATTGGTTCATTAAATGAACATTTTTCCCGAAATTTTGTTCCGAATTTGAATTAATTGTCGCCGAAAGTACATAGGGAAAAAAATCTTTTTTTTAAATTTGCTAAAAAACTTCTAGTTAATTTCTAGAATATTGGTGTTTATTTCAATAATAAAAAATACATAAGTAAGATTTTTTTATGTGAAAATCGGGAAGTTGTTCTACATTTAAAATGTTTTCTATTTACAAAGTACAATACGTTGTAAAATATTCTTAGAAATAAAATTTTATATATAATTTTTGTATAATCATAGAGACAAAAAATTTCAAGTTGAGTAATTTCCTCAACTTTATAATCTTCGATAAAGGAAATAGTAAAATTGTGTATGTATTTTTATCCTTTTTTTTTAATTACATAAAAAGACAAAGATTTTGTATAAAACGTATTACCTACTAAAGTCTTATAAAATTTGAAAAAATATTATTTTTCCATAATAAAAAATATAATTCACTAATAAAATTCGTAACCAATACGGTGATTTATGATCTCACCTAAACATTATTACTAAAAAAGAGATAAAGTACTGATTTAGAGTATTTTCACGACTATAAGTATTCATTTTTTTTTATTTTTAATAATACTCAATAATTTAGTTTCTTTGATTTTAGTTTAGCTTATTTCATTAGCAAATTTTTTCTAATTTCTGATTAGACAGAAGCACCCTGAGCAATTTTTCATATCTATTTACACACTTACAATTTTTTTACTAAAATCATGTGAGAATAACAAAAAAGTATTAAATATTATTAAAGCAATTGCAGAGTAAACAATATTAAAATACTTTAAACTGTCCAATATAAAAAATAATAAACATATATTTAAGAAGATTTTCAGATACAAACAATATAAATTTTGAAGATAATAAGGTTTTCTTCGTTTACTTATTAAAAATTTTATTTTGTTTATTTTATTTTGCGACTAATTTGTCATTGGTTGAAAAGTTTTGAGTAAAATTCTCGTGTGAATTTCGATAATTTATCCCCTAGTATAGGGCAAATTTACTCCACTTCCTGTCATCCTTTTACAATTTACGTCGCTGTAACGTTTCATTCGTATATGGTTTGTTATAATTTCAAATGGAGATAATACCGGTAGTAGCTTCGTTTCCATGGAAAACTATAAGAATTCGAGGCTGTGATTGGTTGTCGCCATGGAAAAGTATTAAAATTAGTGATACTAGCGGTAGGGGGCAACTGATCGACTTAGACCCCCCTCTACTTAGGTAGAGAAACCCTCACGCTTTGCTAAAATATGGAACGTAACCCCATAAAAGGTTAATGAGAACGAATGCAAAAACCACAACAATAAAACAATAATTATTGTCTGTCAAAATTATATAAGAAGCACGATATTTACTAAATAGTTCGGACGAAATATCACTTTTGCATAAAAGTTTGATTACAACTGGTTGTTTTTTATAAATTGATTAATGTTTGTATGTACAGGGTGGTGTAATTTGGATGTTCATATTGCATACCTCAAAAACTGTAAGGTTTAGCAAAAAACGAGTGACAGATTTTTAATTTTAATGAAAAGCCCAATCCGTTAACGTCTTTTGTTTTCGAGTTATAAATAATATTATATTTATAAAATTATTTACTATAAATAATATTTTCAAAAAATCATAATTTGGTTATTATTAAGATACAGATTTAAAATAAAATCATTGTGGGGAGATTTTTTCCCACAATCAAATATTTAGTGTTATCAAATATTTTTTTTAGTCAGTAGTTTTGCCACAGTAACATAAAATTACATTTTTGTAAATAGCAATCATGGTTGGCTTTTGATATTTTTATAAACTGAATTATTTCTTATTAAGCAGTATTTTTGTATAGAATTTGTGTATTTTTAAATCTACAATATTAACTACTTATTTTAAACAGTAAAAATCTTTGACTTGAAGAATTAATATCTATTTCGAAAAATTGCTTTAAATTGAATAGTATTCGCTGGTTTTTGATGTTACTAATTACAATTTTATGACGCCATTTGGTTTTTACATTTTTTATGTCATACTTATGGCGATACTGCCCAAAATATTATAGACGAGGAGGCAACCGCAGCAAAATGGGGTTTATTAATTACCGGATGTAATTTTGAGGAAAAATAGTATGTAACGCGACGAATATTGTTCGTTAGGGTTGTCTTTCAAAAACATAATCTGTCAAAAAACACAGCCCCTTCAAATTTTGGATTAGGGTTGCCAGATACTGCAATCAATATGATAGAAAGCAATCAATTTCTTTTGGTTATTATACAATCTCAATTTTGTCCAGTAAATTATATACAAAGTAAATAAATTAAAATGAAAAGATTCAAATTATTCTACTTAAAATTCTACCTACTTAAAATATATAATTGCAAAAAATCGATAAAAATTTAAAGCATTTATGTTGTAATTACGTTTAGGTGTACGAGTACACAGTCAGTGTTGTTTTTACAATGTACGCGTTTTATTACACCGAAATACTCCTCGCTGTTTGTATCCTTCTTCTGCCCTTTTTGTACGAATCTAGTAATGTATTCAGATATCACCTCAAATTTATTCTTTATTATACAATTGTTGTAATAAATTCGATAATTCTTTTACCCGTGTTTGTATTCCGAGCAAGGAATGTTCGAAATGCACTGTAAGTTTAAAATTTTCTTTTATAAAATCCTAAAAATTGAATTATAGTACTGGATCAGCTTTTTGTCGTCATATTTCCACTCTTTTAGGGCTTAGATGGATTATACGAGGGAGGGAGCACCTTGAGAAAGACCAGGCGTTCATTATTGTCTCAAACCATCAAAGTTCCCTTGATACTTTAGGTAGTTTAAGTGTTTTTTTTTAATACAGGGGGCTGTTGTTATGTTAGGGGTTCTTATAGGGATGTGTCATGTCTGGCCTTTTATGAGAAAGTGTACAGTTGTTGTTAAAAAAGAACTGTTTTATGCATGGCCTTTTGGGTTAGCTGCTTGGCTCTGTGGGTTAATTTTTATACCAAGAATGAATAGTGACAAGTCAAGAGAACTTATGAATGATGCAGCTGAAGAAATTATAAAGAATAAGGTAAGGGGAAATTAGCGATTTTTTGAGGGTTTTTTGTGGATTTATTGAATTATTGAGAAATTCATATTTTATTCATTTTAAATAGCATTTGATTGTTTAATAAAATAAAGGTCGTTTTATTTTGGAAAACTTTGTTGTTTTTATGGTGAATTTAAAAAAAATAAGTCTCCATCATGTACAAAACAGTGTATGTTACACATTTGTTTTTAAACATTTCTTTGTGTCATAATTTGGTGTTTCTTCTGATAATGCCCTTAATACATAAAAAAAATAATGATTTTAAATTAAAATTATATTTTGCTGAGTTTGTGGGGGTAAGATGGATGATGGATGAGTAATTGCACACTCAATCTTTAGACCGAAGAAGACCTTAATAACATCAAAATTTAAAAAGAAACAAAAACAAAAATAGATTAACAGAACCTTCAAAATGACCACTCGACCCACTTTCGTTATGTAAATTCCAGGGGTGTTCTGCCCTGTATTTAAGGGGTGAATGGATCAACGTGATTTTGCTACAAAAATATGTTCCCCAGACAATAAAAATCGATCTGTCTTGGTCTTTTGTTTAAGTCGAAACCGTTACCGAGAAAATTGTGATAGACTTTTAAAAATCATCCTGTATAATGAATAACAATACAGTAATATGTAGTGTCATTAATCATTTTTTCAGCGAATGTTCAGAAACCTACAAAAATACAACGTATGACGATATTATTTTCTAATATTTTTTTATTTTGTAGTACAGTTTTTTTTTAAATTATTGTGTGTTATATTTGCAAAATACTCGTTATTACTGTTGTAATTTTATATGTAATTAGATTATCGGGTGTGAATTTAACTAGTCAAAGGTCATTTCAATTTTATGGTAATTTAATTATTCACTCTTGAACCAGAATCAACTATGGATTAATTGATATTAAAATCACTTTGAATATTTATTTATGGTTGGGTACCAAACGCTTTGTTTTGTTTCAAAATAACTGTGTAATTTGAATCTTTGATTCAGAAAAAATTCAAACTGATCTAGAATTTAGTACTTTGAAATAAATATTTGCTAATTTTATTTAGTAATTTTATCAGAAGTTTCAGGTCATAAATATTGTTTGGTTTGCTTTTGATAATTCAAATTGTTTTTAAATAAATAATTTTTCTTTTCTATCACATTATAGATCAGTAACAAGGTTGTTAAAGTATTAAACGATAGTGATTTTTTTTATCAACTGGCTAAAGTAAGAGTTCTAATCACATTTTTAATTATACACTTACTTTTTATGTTTTTCTATTTTATTTGATAAGATTATTTAAAAGAAATATAGACATTATATTTTGCATACAACAAAATCCAATTTACATTAATTACAGTATTGTTAGGTAAGTTATAATAACAAAAATGAGCTCGTTTTTCCCACTTATTAAACACAATTTTTAAATATTATATTTACTAAATAATTAATTAACAAAATTCAGAATTTGAGAGATAAAAAATATGTAGTACACTTTGTACGGAAGCAAAATTATGGTCTCTTCAAAGAAATTTTCTATTTTGTAAAAGTAAATATTTACTTAACACATCTTCTAATTTTAGTTTATCTTCAAATATAGATGATACATTATTTATGGTGTAGTATCACACTTTTTCAACAAATTTTACGGAATTGCATACTTTAGTAAACATAAAACTATTTTTATTTGTTGTTTTATGTTCTTTTTACAAATTATTTGTTATTTAAAACTGTTAACAACTATTATTATTATAAATAAAAATGCGGATATTCAAACCACAAGTTTTATTATAAGTAAAAGTCCAAGTGATATTAACTGAACAATAATCGACAAAGAGCTTAAAACAGTTCAAAAGCTTGAAACCGAATGCCCGAGGCCACCAAACTCCAGACGTTCCTCGTCACGGCAATTCCCAGCTTCTGGCGTTTCCGCGTCCCTTGCCAAGAACCTTTAGGGTCCATGACATCATCGCTCAAGTACCGCCGCCGAGATCAGAGTCAGGAATTCAAAAAAATGTTAACAAAATTGATATTAAAACATTTACATCTGTTTGTATTTACCTCTTATAACGAAGAACTTTAAAAATTTGTACTTTATGTACTTTAAAAATTAAAAGATAAAAAATGAAAGATTTCATTATGAAAATATACAGTGTGTAACACATGTTACAGCTTCCTGATTTGATATTTATAAAGTATGTTTATTTTTGATGGTAAATTAGATATTCCCAAACGAAATTTTCTATTTATAGGTAAAAATTATATAATTAGTAGCGTTTTTCATGTTAAAAAAATTGCAAATTGGGAAATAAGTTTCATGCTATATAATGTAACACGTGTAACGTATTAATTTTTTACGAATTAAACAAATCGATTTTGTTCAGAACGGTGAAAAGGTTTCATTTATTCACGTGGCAGAGTAAAGATTAGAAGTTATGACGTCAGTATTTTCAACAAATGATCTATCTATCAGATCATCCTCAACCTAAATAAATAAATGCATATTCTAAATATTTGCTGTCAAAACAATAAATCCATTGTTTTAATAAATAAATCTGAAATGAACAACTTGTAGAGCATTTTAACGAAGAAAACAAATTTTGTTTACAAACAAATAAAAAAGTTGTATCTCTAAAAAAATCGTTTGAAAATTATTTGTTTTTATTTAAATGAAGCGAAATGTGTTATTAGTTTCCACCACATGATGAATTATTGAACATAATAAATTATTCAACATAGTTACAGTTACAAAACCAATAAAATTTATTTAAAAAAATAAAAACAAACAAATATTGAATAAACAATGTAAAAAAGTATAAATACAGACGAAATAATAACTTATATTATCAACTTGAGTCCGAGAGTACTTCGTAAGCAACAAACAATATCAATATTTTTTTTTAAGATAAAAGTTGATATTTTTAAACCTATTAGAAATAAAGACATTAAAAAGCAAAGTTGTGTTATTTTTTCAAAACGAATTTAAAAATATAAAAATATATATTTCGTTTGTCATTTAAAATAACAAAGTTGGTGGTTATTTCTGTCATATCTGGAAGTGTCACAAACTTGAAAATACTGTACACATCATGTGAAACGTATACAAAAATTCAATTTTCTGTCTACTCTTGATTAAAAATGATGCTCCAGGGTAGAAAATATTATATCGGGTCAGATTTGTAATTTTTGTTTGTCGTTTATGTGAGAACTGTCACTTTTAATTTATTTTTTAATTAAAGATTGTAGAAAAACAGTACGTCACAAAGCCATCGCTACGCTCAGGCATCAAACACACTTTATGGTTGCTAAAGCTTTTTATTATGATGTAATAGAAATAAATTTCAGAATTATATCAGCGTTTTGTCATTGGTCACATGACTTTGACATGTTTCCTTATTTTACAATGATCTTTAAAAACTGAAATTATGTTGTAATGATTATTTTTTAGATATTTTTTTTGTTACTTCCTACAAGTTTATTCTTTATTAATTTAATTTGTTATAATTTATAATTAACTTTGTTCCAGATTAAGTTATGGGTATTCCCTGAAGGCACACGTCGCAACACTGGTCAAATCCACCCTTTCAAGAAAGGCGCTTTTCACATAGCAATCGCTTCAAAATTACCAATTTTACCGGTAGTTTTTAGTCAGTATTATTTTCTAGACAAAGCAAATAAACGTTTTGATCATGGTAAGCCAAATAAAATACTTGATGTGTCACATACATATTTTTTTTTATAACAGGTAAAGTATATATAACAGCTTTACAACCAATTCCCACTGAAAATTTAAAACATGATGATTTAGAAGATCTCATGGAAAGAACAAGAAATGTGATGTCAGCAACATTTTATGAGGTTAACAAAGAAATTAAAGAATCTTTTAAAAAAACTTCTTTCTAGTCATAAAAGACGAGGTATTGCAATTATGTTACCAAAAAATTTTATTTAATTATTTATTTTAAATGATCGATTTTTACTATACAAAGACAACGTACTTTAAAAGACGCAGCAGAAGCTGGTGGTTGTAATTTTTTGTTTTTTGAAAAATTTGTAAGGTTGCCACTGGTTTCATATTGCCATAACTAAGCGAACGAAGGCTGTGAGATGTAGGTACGATGTTAGATTGTTTCTTGCCACTTTTCTTGCAATAATCGACTGGAAATGACGCTTTAAAATTTGGGTACTTGCAAAAAAATTCTAATTATAATAGAATTAAGGAAAAGAGGATGTTAATTTGTAACGTAATTATGCAAGATTTGCGATTTAGGAGTCAAGGTTGTTTGTTGTAGGTCGTTGATCTAGTATTAATTTCAGTCATTAACTATGAGATCAGGTGATTTGGGACTTTAGATTTTTTAGAACTAAAAAAGTAAAAAGAGATCCAAGTTACCAAATGTGCCAAAAAAGTTGTTGTTTAGTTATGGGTATAGGAAGGTAAATCGTAAAAGAATGATGATACGAAGATCCGGGAGTATACGTAGTATTTGACGAAAACGATTTGAAATTGGAGTTTTACAAGTATGGATTAATTAAGGTTTTTAGTTGAATTCGGCTGGAAACGTTACAAATATCAAATTTGTAAATGGCGCTAATTATTTATGTCTCGATACATTTTTGTAATGTAAAAGTTTTACAAGTGACCTTACATTTTATACAACTACTCATTTTTCAAATATGTCACAAGTTATTTTTTTAAGATATAATTTTACTTTCAAGGCTAGTTCTGCATCAACAACTCTGTTTGAAATTCAAATGACAGTAAAAGTATTGAATTTGCATTAAAATTTTAAAGCGTCTTAAAATCCAATCGTATTTTTTGAAATTTGGTTTGTTTTAAATGGCACGTTTTTATGTAATCACAAGGTGATGTAAATAGTTATAAGTTAAGTCGACTTAAGGTAAAAAATGTATTAAAAATGACAATTTTAGACGTACTTAACCGTTTTTAATACAATTTTAATAAAGTAGATCGATCTGTATTCACTATTTTGTATATTTGTTTTTTTTTAAGTTATCTCACATATTGATAGCATTTGTTAAAGTGGGTTCAAGTGAATAAAATTTTTGACTAAGTTAAGTTAATTTATTAATGGGGGGATTCAAGCGTACAAAAATCTAGTTTTACAAGTTTGATTACGATAAAATCAGACTGAAGATAAGATCATTGACACGTTTCACGTGAGTTCATAAATTTCCTGTACCTGTAGGCCAAGTTTATTATCACAATAAAAGTTTTACATTTTTTGAAGTGATAATAACAATTTTAAAAAATTAAGGAATATTAAAATGACGCAGTTAACTACATTATACATCAACTGAGTATTTTGATTGTGGTAACTGATAAGAAATAATTGAAACTTCCAAAATAATTTTGTTGGGCAAAATTTGTCAACAAATCAAATTAGGATCATTTGCAACAAGTGGTTATTTTTGAATTCATAATTAATTAATTATTGGTAAACAAAGAGAATCAATAGTTGAGCCATAAATTGTTAATATTTAATGAAGGTTGAAAAAATTGAATTCAAATTCCAAAATGTCAAACTGATGGTAATAGCGCCATCTAGTGACATCACAACAGGCCGTAGACAAGGATATACAGTAGAATCCAAATATAGCGACTCCATTTAGAAAATACAGTTTGGAGGTGTGCATCAAGTTAAGCGATAAATAAATATCACCCATTCCATTAACCGTGGTCAATTTCCAATTTTTGGTACAAAAGTGTTTTGAAACGTTTTTCAAATTGGAACAAGTCGCTCAATAACCGCCTTGATTCAACTTTGCAACTCAGAAGGTTTCATTCATAGTATAGAGAATTGTCTCCTATCATTTTATCTCTCTTTGGTTAAATATGGTCGCACACTACTCAAATTGTAGCATTTTTCTCCCCATCTTTGATTCTCTGGTCAAGACGTGTTTGGGAAAATATGGCTGACCACTAATTTCATTTTAAAAAATGTGTTCACATTCGATCATTTTGTAAGCTTACATCATTTTTAATTATTTACAACAGCGATTCTGTTGTTTTGTGCACAAATTATATAAAATTCTGTTCCCATTCTGTACTTGAAACTTTCTCCGCCAGGAGCAAGTTTTTTGTTGTTTCGCGTGCTGACCTATTCTACTAGATACTAGCATCCATTGACGTCATCAAAAGAATATTAAATAAAACAGTTACTTTACGAGATGACTACTATATGTAAAAACGATTTTGCATAGATGCAACAAGGAACAGGGAGTGGTCACGTGACGGGAGGAAATTATCAACGTTAAAAGGAATCCATGAACTAAGCCCCAGTTTTAATAAACTATTGTAATAAATTATTGTACACAATGCATATCATTTTCTTTAATATATCTGTATAAAGTGCAAAAACGAAGAGTAAAATACGTTAAAGAAAAAAGAAAGTTAGCTCGACTGACTAGTCACGTGACGAAAGCAAAACATTGGTTCAAATATATAGTGTCCCAGATTTGATGGAGTTTGAAAAGTAGAACAATTATTACAATGACCAAGAGCTAACATTTTTATCTGTTTTGTTGAGACTTTTGTTTTTAAGTAATAAATTTTTGAAGTTGACTAATTTCGTGCCCCTATCAAATTGTTGTAAAGCAACAATAAAAAATTACTTGAATAGAGGCTCGGATTGGTGGATTTAAAAGTCACGTTTGCAGTATAGTATTTTTTCATAAAATGAGAATGAGCCTAAAGCAATAAATTATAATAACAAAGCAAGCGTATTTAATTTATTAATACTACTACCAGTTTCGAAATTTATTTCACTATTTTATAAAAACAAGTATAAATTTTGAGTTTTTAAATGCTCTTGTCTGAGACCATTACCAGTTTAAATTTAAATCTCTCAATAGGTGGTAACAGCTTAAATTCAGCCGCTTTGTTAAAATTATTTATTACTTTAGTCATTCTCATTTTTTAATAAAAATACAAAACACAGTGTACTTATAAAAGGTTCTTAAGAAATTCTGGGATACCCTGCATAATGATAATTCCGAAGCATATACCAACGATCACGTGACAAAAGGCACCACTGCTATCTCTCTTACCAGTCCATGTTAAAACAATAAGTATTCAAAAGGAATTTAAGGACTTGCACTTAGTTTGCATCGTGTCTTAAACTTGTTACTATGCTATAAATTTATTAATTACTTCAATTAAGGCGAACAAGCCTCAAATTGCAATTACATACTGCTTGGTAATAATTCGAACCCATTTTTGATTGAAATACAAAACATAAAAAAAAAAAATTACAAAAGAGGAGATGTTGTTTTTTCCCGACTTTCAGCCCAAGCTTTAGCAATTGTCCTCTTGATTTCATCATCACCAGTTTCATACCTATCAAACAAAATCAGAAAAGAATTAAGTAATTAAAAACTAACTTACATATTCTTCATTATTGACATTACACTTTCATTGGGGTCTGAAGAATCTGTTTTAAATTTAGCCTTTTGGGCATCATCTGCTTTCTTTTCTAGTTCAGTAACGTGTGACCAAGTAACGTCCTTGACCTTTGATGCACTTATTACCACTAAATCTATACACAAAAAACATGTCACACTGATTTCCAAGCAATTTTTTTCAAGTTACCTGACTTAACCTTCCAAGTGCTTTGTTCTGGATTAATGGGATTGAGGAGTTTGTTAATAGTGAAAAAGTAATCTTTATTGTCAAGGTCTCGCACTTCAAGTTCCAGAGATTTGTTTTTGAAGTGACAAACAACATTTTCTTGTGGAATTGTATGAACTTTTGGAAGAGTGACATAAAATTTTATAAATTTCGATGTTTGATCCCAAGCTGTTCCAAAAATGAACCAATCAATAAAAAATAGAGATTTTTATGGGAGAACCTACCGTAATTGTTCAATTTGACCTGATATCTTTTACTACAAGCCCCACTAATTGGCGCAGCAGCTGCTGGAATATTAGGTACCACATGCAATTCTTCTTCTAATCGGATTATTTCCGTTGATAATTTTCGAATTTCCAAAGAGAGAATGTCTTTGACTTTGTGTCTGGTAGCTTGAGCTTCCAGAGCTTGAAGTTCTGCTATATCTTTTCTAAGCTGAAAAATGTTAGTTTAGTAATTTAATTACTTTTTTTTTTTAAAAAAAACTTACTTGTTCAATTTTTTCAGCCATCCTTTAGTTCACCTTTTAACACAAAAACACTGAGAGAGCGTCTAAACCGTCTAAACAAAGAAGACTGAAAGGACAGAAAAGTAAGGTTAGAATTTTCTAGAAATGTCAAATTCCGGAAATACTGTGAAATTAGCAACAAAGATTGTTGCCAAAAATTAGCACGCAGTTGCAATTTTAAAGCTTCCAAGATAAATATTAGATCAACTTACTTAATTAATAGTGTAAATATAATAATTTGTTGTTGTTTTGAGTAAAATTGGGCCGTTTCGTTGAATTTCCGTAGCTAACTTTACTCTGGTGAATTCTGTCATACCAACTATAATACCAACATTAGAAAAAGTAACTCCCGATATAAAAAGAGGGCTATTTAAAATGATGTTTCTAAGGTTTTCCTTTTTTTTATTAACGGAAAAATTATACAAAAGTTTTCTCAACCAATAATAAATAAATAAATATCAACATTCTAATTGGGTAACAAAAACAATAACAACAATTCTAGATTTTTGAAAATAAAAATCCAATTCGTTAATAAAAACTTAAAAATTAAATCAGTGTCATATGAAAATAAAATATTTGGTATTTGAAGAAAAAAAATAAAAGTCTTTAGATCATGTCGAAAAAAATCCTAAGTAAAAATAAAATTTCATCAATGACTAAAAACAAAATAAATAAATTTGTATGGCATTGGGTGTTACATCAATTCAGGTGAAACACTAGAACTAGGTACTTGCAGTCTTTGTATAACATCTTGTAATGGTGGATGATTATGTTCACTATAGGAAAGTAGTATAGGTCCATTGAGTGTTGTAAGACATCCTTCACAATTCAAAATTTTCTTTTTAACACATACCCATATATGTCGATTATTTCTCGTATCACTATGTATATAAAGATGACCCTGATGGATAAGAACCAACTGACCTCGACCACTTTTTACCAACATGAGACCCCCACCTGAACACCAATCTAAAAATTGATTAAAAATCTTTATTTTAAAAAAAGAACTTACAATTAAGAATCAAATACAAAACAGTCTCACAAACGTCACTGATTTTTTTTACTACACACATTAAAATTAGTTTTACTAGTCTAAGACAGAAAATTACTAAAACTAAAAATTGGATTATATACAGGGAAAACACGAAAACACTGCCAATTCAGACATTTACACTTTCACTTGATAATCTCAAAAAAATCATTTTTGAGTAAAAAAATATCACAAAAATCAAATTAAAATAAAGTCCCTAAAATGAGAATTTAATATACAGTATGTCCTCAAATTAATGAAACGGGCAACTCTTCAAAGTCTAGTAACATTTAAATTTTTGAATAAAAAATATCACAAAAATTAAATTAAAATCACTCCCTAAAATGAGAATTTAATATACTGTGTATTCCAAAAATACTGTAGCGGACAACTCTTCAAAGTCTAGTAACATTTCATTTTTTTTTAAATTGGTAGCAAATGAAACGTCAAAATAACAATGTTTTTAGACTTAGGTTAGTACAATTTGATTGTAAAAAAAAATATATTTAGATATTAATTGTATGATGTTTGCCATAGCACTTCTTGTAAATTTTGTATAGGAACTTCGGTGTCTTCATCTGGATTAAAAACATCAGGAATGACAGCATGTGTATGCGTATTTGGCCACTTAACGATATTTCCATTCATTGTCCAACAAACAGCTTGACATTTTTCAGGTGATCGACTATTTTTACAATACCAAAATGCTTTTCCTTTGTAAACACTCTTCTTATAAAAGACGTAACCATCAACGATCAAACGAGGATTACCACGTCTTCCCAGTATGCACTGCAGAGTTCCTGCAGATAAAATAATACACTTTGTTTATACAATTAAATACCAAACAACAAACTACAACAATTATTATGTATATGGCATTTTTGAGAGACATGCAACAAACATACTTTCTACTACTACTAATACGAAATAATAAAAAGGAAAGGATAGAAAAACTAATAGAATGCCATATAACACAAAAATAAAAGAAACTCATTCAGGTATTTAATAGTTGAAGGTGTATTATTTTATTCAGGTTCTCAGCAATAAACAAAAAATTTTGAATAATGATTGATTTTTTTGGGGGAGAAAAAATAAGTTTATATAAAGTGTCCCAAAAAATGTGTTCATACAGTAGCCTGAGATTTATGAGACCAAAATAAAGCAATTGCCATAATTTCTTTCATACCAATTTGTGCCGTTTAGAAGCTAGAGGGCGATAAAGTTATTTCTTTGTTTCTAGTGTTATTCTGAACTGAATAAATTTTGATGGACATCTTTTTAGTTCATTATTAAATTGCCATGTGTTTTTCTATTTTAAAAACACATTATAGCCTAGTTTCCAACGTAATGTCAAAAATAATTAAACAAGAATAAAAAGTAAATTTTAACACCGAAATGTGTAATTCTTATACGTAATTATAATTACGTATATGTAATTAAACACGTTTACGTATACGTAAATACGTGTAATTCGTACCAAGTTTCATTAAAATCGCTCAAACTAGTTTTTCAATTTTGGCGCCCTCTAGCTGCAGCAAACCAGTATCTTGTTTTTTTATAGGTAGATAAATCGCTTTAATTTAACCTACAAAATCTCTGGTTACCCTACGACCACAACTTTTTGTTACATATGTTTTTGTATACAGAATGTGTCAAAATCATAGAACCAATAATTTTTATGCTTAATAACTTAACACAAAAAATTCGCTATTCCGTTACTAAATTAAAAAAAAAGCACATCATTTAGAATTAGGACCAATAAAGACAGTGCTATAATTTATTAATTTAGTCTGTCAATTCACTTTCTAACAATAGAATCAGTCATTGTCAAAACATCTAGTTCATCATTTATTTGAAAGTTCGAAACGTACAAAGGAGATCACTGGTGTCTCCATGGCTTCATAGAGATACGATTGAAAGAGGTTATGTATCGTCACAGTTTTTTAAACAGTGAGAGTGCTGTATTGTAACCCACAGACCTCAAGAACATTGTAACAACATTGTTGTAACACTCTTTTTCAACTTTAATCTAGAAAGCCATGGATGTTGATGCTTGACCCCACCAGTTTTGTTCTCTTACTAAACGACTCTATTATTTTTAAGATTGACGTTAGATCAAATGACTAAAAAAATACAATCTAAGTAGGCTATAGAAGAAAAAGAATGCATGCAAGTGTGGTTTGATCTGTTAAAACTGTCCTAATTTAAATTGTAATTAACTTGTTAAAAATTTATAACGAAAGTAATAAGACACAGATTTTTTTTAATTTGTACCTTTCATAGATATGCGTAATAACCAGACACTAATGTAATTTGATCATTTTTCACTCTCACGAGTATAATATATATTTCAAAATATTGTAAGATAAGAAGTTGCTTTGAAGTACTAATTTTATGCTGGTCATACTGTCTAAAAGATTGGTGTCAAAAAATTGGCGCAGTCAGTAGGATTTTGAACTTTCATTATGCGTTTCTATGATTAAATAATATTAATAACGATCGTTCACTTCAAATTTAGAAATCATGAAAAAAAAGTCACATATAGAAGTACATAAATATATCCTGCCCTTTGAAATCATTTAATTTTAGTTTTAATTTAATAATTTTATTAATTTATATATTTTTTGTCGTTATATGTTGTATATCTGGAAGTCTCATTATTTTTTTTTTTAGCTTTACTAAGTTTAATATTAAAGCTCTTTTTGTCTGACGAATTTATGACAAAGTTGTAAATTTAGTCGACAAATAAAGATTGTGGATCTCTCTATTGTGCAATGCAGGATTAACGACATTCTCAGTTTGACAATAATCAACAGTGTTTTTTAAGAGTCAAATTCAAAATTAAAAAAGAAATCTGTTTGAGTAGTTTAACAGTTTGGACACAAGAAATCAGGTACTTTATTACTCGACTTTAACCTTCTGTTTATAAAACAACTAGTTTTCAAAAAATATATATCTGTACATACAAAAATGTAATTTTATAATTCGAATATTGTGTCAATGATACCAACGATCAAAAAATCATAGACAACTCTCTATTTAGACAATTTTTTTTATGACTTAGATTAGAAATGTAAAAAGAAACTACAAAGGTAAAAACTTATCTCAGATAAAATACTTATTCAACAAAAATTTCTTTAACATCTACTAAATAAAAACTACCAAAATTGACATACCTGGGGTTGAAGAATCCTGAGGTTTATTCATAACATCTGGCGACGATTGCCACTGTGATGACTCTCCAATTTTCGTATCTAACATCGTTGACAAATCTAAGCTATTTTCTTCAAATTTTTGAGAAGTGTTACTTTCGGAATCATCCAAAGGCTCTTCTTTTGGTTTAATAAGAGCCTCTGGATATTCTTGTTCTTCATGTCTGGCAGTGGTTTCTTCAACATGGGGCCTTTTCGCTGGTGGGGGATGAGGTGACCTAGGTTTGGGACTATCAATAGGCCTCAAAGGTTGCATAGGTTTTATCACTTTTTTAACAGGTCGTGGACGTTTCATCATTTGTCTCTGGTCGTAGGGACTACGACTAGAGCCACTGTACCCATTCGATTCCTACAAAATAAATCAGAAAACAAAATTTAAAAAGTTGGTGACTCACAGATGACGAAGACGAGTTGTTGTCAGTCAAACCCTTAACCTTGAGCATTTCTGCCACCCTCATAAACATCGGAATTTCCTCCTGACTCACACTAACTTCTCCTTGATACATAAATTTTAATAAGTTACTAAGAGCGTTGTAATTTACATCAGGAAGGATAACTATAGGGTGTTTACTAGGATTTGCTCTAAATAACTCTTTGAAAAAAGGACTACAGACTGATAAGACAGTCTTGTGGGCTTTCATGAAGCGTCCTCCTGCTGCTATGGTAACATCCACCAAATCTTCATCCTTGAGAAGTGAATTGAAACCTGAACTTAAATTACTGTGGAAATTGTTCCAACACAAAGAGAATTGTTCGCCTTCCATTTTTAAACCGGCTATTACTAAAAAAAGAAGAGGAAAAAAGTTAGCAAAAACAAAAAATTATTTTGGTTAAAAACACTTCCTACCTGTTTTATAATCATAAGGATAGTGCTTAATCAATTATTCTCGATTTGTTCAGAGTCACAATTGTTTAAATTCCGGTTTATTTCTGATTTAAGACAATTTTTTCAAGCATCACAAGCAAAATGGAGGACAAGACAAAAACGTGACGTCATTTTTCATCGAATGTCAATGTCAATATTGTCAATGTAGTACACCGAATTATTTTATCAATAAATTATTTTTTTTAAATTAATAATATAAATAAAAACGCAAACAATTTTAAAATTGTTGTCTAACATTGATAGTGTTACAAAATTTGTTGAATTAATTTTTAAATTATTTTTTCGATGTAATATTCGATGTTTGACATTTGACGTTTGTTTGACAGCTTGCCGGTGCAATTTGAGACAATTTGACAGAACAAAACATTTTGAGAAAAAGGCTTTTTTACCCAATTTTGTGCCCCCTCAATATTCTTAGAGTAAGTACTTTTTGATAAATCATAATTGCGTGTTATTTTATACCAAAATGCGGCATTTTAACAGTTGTAAATAATTGGGGGCCCCCTTGTGTTGTGATAGTGAAAAATGACTGATGAGGAAGACAGCCCTGCATTGTAAGTCTTATTAGAGTTTTGTGGCTTTTGTGACTTAATATTGTAGGTCTGGATTGATAAAATGCACGGTAATTTCGTGTCCCAACTACTTCCACCAAGATATGCCCGAGTCACAGGACGAACACATTTTCTTCCCTTTTCCGCCAGAAAGGCCTTTAGCTAAAATATGGAAAGAAAAGTGTGGAGTTGCGGCTAATCATGATGTTAAAAGTTCGAAAATTTGCTCGGTGCATTTTAGAGAAGATGATTTTATTGATGCAAAGAAAACTACACTAAAAGAGGATGCAATTCCTCGGGAAAATCTAGGTTGGATGATTGGAATGCCTGAAGTGAAGCTTGCTGCAGTCCCGAAATTTGAATTTATTAAAGAAGCTGTCGATACAAATGAAAGACTGATGGAAAGGTTTCAAAAATTGATGAAAGAATTGAAGCCACTAACAGAGAAAGTTACTTTATATAAGAAAAAAATTGATAATGTTGATAAGGAAATTATGAGGCTGAAGCGTCTAATTGCGAAGTATCCAGTAAAGAGAAAAAGTGGAAAGATTGAGAAGAATTTAATTTCGGAAGTGTTTTCTCAAGCTCAGATTAATATGTTATTGGGGAAGAAGAAAGTTGTATGGAGTTACGATGATATGGCAATGGCTTTTACATTGAGACATATTGGCAATAAGGAGTGTTACTTGTATTTGAAGAACACTTTGAATTTGCCACTTCCGGCCTTGTCAGCAGTGCAGAGATGGGTGGCTTCTAATAAACCCTAATTAAGTTAAACGAGATTTTGTACATTTTTTTCTAATTAAAAATTGATAATTAAAAATTGTGTTTTTTAAAATTTATATAATGAGCGAGTAAGAAAATTTTTAATTTAAATACTGATATTTATTGGTTTTGATATACACTTCTTTCGGGTAAATAAAATAATTTTTTTTCTATTTGACAATGAAATCTGCTTTGTGACCTTGTGAATATTCGTGCCAGGATTTTAATACAAAATACAAAGTTTTGTTATAGATAAATTGGGAAAACTCACAAAAATTAACACACTTTTTTCATTTCAGAAAATTTAAATGTCTTGCATAGTGTGGGGCTGTACTAATAGTAACATCGCAACAGCTGATTCTTCAGTCCATTATTATGTCTTTCCTAAACACCCTGTAATAGTCCAGCAGTGGATACAAGCATGTGGATGGCCTCCCGATCAAATAGATATTAGTATAGGTAAAAAAAATAAAAAATCACATTTAGGTAATTGTTTTTTATATTTAGCCCAGATTTGCTCCCAGCATTTTGACGAAAACAGTTACACAACAGAAGTGAAAATAATTGATTACATTACTTGCTACACCAAAGTATTAAAATATGATGCAGTCCCTACACTTTACCTTCCATCAAGGACCGAAGTTATTGAATGTGACCCTCAGGAAGAATTAATTGTTCTTGAAGTACCGATTCAAAATAAGAATCTTGTTTTAACAGATGATAAAAAAGAGTATTTAGAGTTACAAGTGAAAGCTCTTCCTCAAACTGACGAAAGCATTGAAGACAAATACAAAAAAATCCAAAGTAAAGAACAATTGTCAACTTTAGAAAACTGTAATAAAACAATAAGAAACAAAATTACAACTCTTGAAAACAACTTAAAACGACTTAAAGAAGTTTATATTAAACAAATTGAAACATACAAAATGAAAGATTTAGAATTGTCGAATTTACATCATGAGTATTTAAGAACGAAACGGTCTTTTTTATCGTTACATGACCAGAGAATGTTACTTTCGAAAGTTTTTTCCGAATCTCAAATCAAAATTTTATCAGGGAAGAAAAAAATTTATTGGAGTGATGATGATATGGCTGTAGGATACACAATCAGACATTTAAGTAATAAAAGGTGTTACTTGTATTTGAGTAAGAAATTAAATATTCCACTACCAGCAGTTTCAAGTATTAAAAGATGGATGACGTTGAAAAGTGCGTCAGAGAAGAAAGATTTGTCAGTGGAGGATAGCTCCAAGAAGAATGAAAATGGAGAAAATGAATAAACAATAATTTTGTATTTAAGGTTAATAAATAATTTTAATTCGTCCCGATTTATATTACTGATCGACCACATAATCTATAGAATCGTGAAAGATCAGTTATTTATTGTAAAGATCTTTCAGATTCCGAGTTCTTGTAATTTAAACATAAGTCTTCTTTGATTTTACGCTGACTCCGCAGCCACAACTACACGGCCCCCATGAAATACCCTCACTGGGCAGAGTTTTTATCTAGCATTGGTAACTACTGCCCCCACGAGTCCAACCCTTGCCAGAACGGAGCAAAGTTCCGTGGGCTCGGACTGGCTCATCCCATGGTACCAATACTTGGCCGCAGTCTGACCTTAGTGCAGTCATCACCTCTAAAAGAGACTTCCCTGTCTAGCTCCTACACGCGTTAAGCCAGCGCCGCTTATTCGCCATACCCCAGAGATCATTGGAATCGTCCAGTGGGACTTTCAGCCAAACCTCTCCCAATTTAAACAGTTGAATTTTTAACGAATAATTTAATTTAGACTACTATTTACAGGAACAACAATAACTCGATAAATAAGTAACTCAGTCGCACACGTATACGCTCACGATTGTCGCTCAATAACGCCGATTCGCTCCTGAAATTACCGCTTTGCTGTTGAACGGCTTTTTTTTCCCTGAAGATTGCCAAGAGGGTGTAGTATGTATATTTCTAAATTTAAAATTAGGTTGAAGATAAAACAATGAAACATAAATCTTATAAAGAAAAATATTTATTATAGTAAACAAAAAAGCAGCAGTTACTTATTCCTTACAACTTTATCGGCTTTAGCCAAAGAGACATAATTATCCAATTGACTCGACCTCAATCTACTCCACACCACATAGTTGCTCAAGCCAATGATATTCGCCGCATTTATTGCCGCTGATTCAGGATACAGCACCGTACTACACCCTAAACCTGAAGGTACATTCAAACTCGACCAAACATCTCTATCAACATTATCAGCTTTCAATGGTGGACAGTTGATCACTGGTAATGGGGAATTCCCCGAAATCACTGGCCCCAATCCATTCGATCTGCCTGCTACTGCAATAAAAACGACTTTGAGAGGCAAAGATTCATAATATCTGACAATTTTAATCGTTTCTTCTGTGCCTTTATGGGCGGAAGTGATACGGATTTCAGTGTTGAGGCCCAGTTTATCGCAGTGTCGTTGAATGGTTTTGCAGTGGTCTGTGTCGGAAGGACTGCCCATGAGGATGACAACTAGGTGGTCGTTGGGTGGGATGAGATGGTCGAGTTGGTCGACGATCCATTCGAAGTTGCGTTTCACAGTGTCAAGGTCGGAGGAGGTGACGGTGGTGAGATTACGATAGACTTGTTTGTCGACCATTAGACGTTTGTCACCAGAGGGCCAGAGACGCCAGCTATCGGAGTCGATGACGTCAGCCACCAAAATCTCACCTAAAAAAATAATAATCACATTTTAACACATCATGGTTTTTATTCCTCATCAGCACAGCACATCCTTGGGCGGGAAATAAGTGTGAAAGTGATGTTAAATGGTGGCCAGAAGCTCTAAAAATATTTTTTAAAGAAAACTCGCTTAAAACGAGTTAATAAATCTCTTTAAGGAAACCGTTACTACAATTTATTGGGTCAAAAGCTTTAGATTTTATCATAAAAGGTTGAAAACGACATTTTTGAGGGAAACCGATCCGAGTAATTACTTTTTAAAGTTGTATTTTAAATAAAGTTTTTTCAAAATGATGACCGGGATTCAAAAAACCTTTCGTAGAAAACTAGTAAAAAACGTGGAAAAATAATTATCTTTAGAGAGACCATTACCAGAAATTACTCTATCAGGCCAAACTCCTTCCAAAACATTAGGTTTTTTTTTTGAGAAATTTTTGAGAAAAAACAAATGTGGCCAAAGCCGTGAAACAAAATAAAAATAAAGAAAAAAGATTTAGAAAGCTTAAAATTTGTGCAGCGCTGGCTCTATTTTAAAATGCTCACAGCTTGCAATAAATTATAAAAATTACATTCTTTGTAAATACTACATTTAAGTGTTTCTAAGGACTGAACTATTAGAGATAAAAATATCGTTATGCCCACTTTATCTGTCTTTGTTTTATAAAATTAAATTATCTCTAACTTTTCCTATAATATACAGGGTGAGTCTGTTAAAGGTTTATCTCATCTTTTCTCAAAAACTAGTTATCACATCAAGGTCAGAGTTTGCCATTAAAAACTTGGTTTTTTTCTCTACGCATGCGAATTTTTTCAGAATTTTTCTAATATTCCTTCTAATGAATATTAATTAATTAATATTAATTCATTGAAAAAAATATAAAATTTACATTACTTCTAATGCCTTTCTAAATGAAGAGATGTTGAAATATTGTTTTGTGAAAAAATATTTAAAAAAAATGTAGATAACCGCAAAAAATAATAAAGTTTTTTTTTTAAGACCTAATTTAAAGTAGCACTGCCAGGTTATACTGGCAATGGTTATAATGCGAGACGAGATCTATTGGAAAATATTGGTTTATAATTAATATGATCGAAAAATAATATTCTACTTTTCCTCAGCTTAACATTCAACGTCTTTAAAGCTTGAACTATTAGAGATTTAATTTTCTACAATTTTTTCCTATAACATTCTTTTGTATCTTGGCCGTTTGTGAAACAGTTTAAAATAAAGCCAGCACTGCACATATTTTAAAACTTTTTAATGTTTCAGTAACTCTTTTATACAAATATTCTTTAATACAAACATTACAATTTAATTTTACATGACAGTACTTTTTATTCGTGTTGAAAAATTCTTTAGCAAAAAAATTTAATTTTCTTTGTTTTACCACCTTGTCAACGTTTGTGACGTAACAATGAAGGTCAACAGCTACGGGCTTACACTGTCGTAAGCTTCGGGTCAACCAACCATTTATTTAGTTATTTTCCCCTGAATAATATTTTCAAATCGTCATTTATTAATAAAAAAACAATTGCAAAACATCTGACACAAATATGTTTTTTTTTAAATCTCGGTAATTATAATATGCTCCGATTTCACATAAATTATCTTATTGTTATTCTTTTCTAAACAAAAATAATATTTCTGGAAAAAAGCCACTACAGAATTTCAATAACAAGATAACCTTTTGAACTTTTGCGTCATTTGCTATAATCTAGATTTGCATTTTTGACTTACCTGATTTATCGACACCAAATTCTATTTTCATATCAATGAGAGCACAATTTCTTGTTGCCCAGACTTTTTCTAAGATTTCAAAAACAAGAATTGAGGTCCTTGTCATTATATCCACTTCCGTTGGTCCTGTAAAAAAATGGCAAATCAAATTTCTATTCAGCTTCAATTTTAGTGGTGAGACTCAAGCTAAGCCCACCTTTTTGATCTCATAGCAGATGGAATATTCCTTCGGAAATAAATTATTAGACCATTGCCATATTGACAAACAAGTCAAAGTGATAAAATTGTTAAAAAAGACCTCTTATGAAACAAGATCATTGAAGTAATTTTCCTTTAAGAAAAATCCAATAATACTATAATAACAAATAAAAATGCCCTCAACTAGCGCTTTCATATTTAGACCACTGATAACAAGTTCACTTACCAATCTCCAATCCATTGACCTTGAACTTAGCCGAGATAATTTGTTCAGTTGACCATTGGGGGTCGTGGTTTGCATCATCTTTGAAAAAAGTCTCGTGTTTTGGGGGATAGAAACGGTAACCCTCGGGTACGCCTGGGTGCCTTTTCAAAAATGACCCAGTAGCCAACCTCCTGGTAACCCACTCAATGGGAATCATTTCGCATCTTTTCGAAATAAAAGCAACATCTGACGCTGCTTTAACAAACGAGGTTTTCACCCCAACAGAATTTAAAATTTCAAAAACTTTTCCATTTGTCTTATTTGAAATTGCCGCCTTTCCGGCAAGGTCATGTGCTTTGACACCATCCCCGGCTGTTATTCTATCTTTATTCAATAAAAGGCACAAATCTGGGGAACTCGGGAGCTCATATACTTGTTTTGTCTTACCCTCGATGATAAGAGACCCTAATTTGTAGTCCCCAACTAGAAAAAAAAAATTTAATGTGATTCAGGTTTGGACAGCCCTGATGATAACCTGTTGATTATTGAGAGTTGCAAAAAATTAAAAACCCCAAACTTACCCTGTTTGACAGTAGCCATTGCGATAAAAATCACTAAAATGTCGGTTTCTTGCAGAAAAACAATGCGAGAGGTCGAAAGAGACTGGTGTTTTGGTTTTATAATTTCTAGGGGATTTGTGCGCAAGCGTATTGCCAATAGACGCTAATCGAGTATTGGTCAATTTAACTTAATTTCATAATTTGTTTTTCCCAAATTTTTATATAGTGATCAAGGTCCGTCTGTTGTAATAACAAATTTAGAAAATTTTCTTCCCTTAGTTACAGGAATTTTATGCAATTTCAGGGATGCCAATCGCAATTTATGACGTCATATCAAAAATACAAATTTAATAATTAAGCCAAAAAACGCTTGTTTTAAATAGAATCACAATAAACATTTATTTCGTCATTCATTTTATCGAGTTTTGTCCGAAATTAATAAATTAATTTTGCAAGCATTCACGTGGTTCGTAGTGGGGGAATGAGCGACCACGTGGTTGCATAAAAAGAACGCTTCAGAAGTTTAACTTCTTTAATTTGTTATTATAATAAGTGTGACTAGCTAAGAAGGAAAAACAAAGTAAGTACATTTTTAGATTTTCAAAAATTAAAAAAAAAATATCTAGCCGGCTTTGGATGTTTTGATTGGTTAATTAGCTGTCAGGGGTGTACAAAATTTGAATATCGCCTGAGGCGCGTTTTATGATTCAATAGTAGACATAAGTTGATTTGTTTAAAACTGTTTTACGTTTTTTTATTTATGATAAATAGGTGTTAATTGTGATGTTTACGTTTTTTACTGTTTTCTATATAGGAAATAAGATAGCAAACATTTTTTTAATAAAAATTGCGTAAATTATAAATAATTATAAACACATGTATGTTAATCAAAATTTTATCTTTCAAATGATGAAATGTGATAAATCTTTCATAATTGTTGAGCTAAACCGTAGGGTTATCAAAGGGTTAAGTTATTAGTGACTTACTTTATAAATATTTGTCATAAAGCAATTTTTTAATGCATTTTTATTTGAAAATTTATTTGAACGCAGTTCCTGCCAGGTTCAACCAACTTTAACAACAATAATTGAATCAGCAACTGATATTGCATTTGTCTTACTTATACATCTAACGGGTGGTTGATTATTGATGGTCATACCTGAAGATGCAAACAGTATTAGTAGCGTATCTACTGCCTAATTTTTTTTTATAATACCTGTTAATGTTAAAATTTTAACATTAACACATGTCAACATTTCTGCTGGCAATATTTACAATCCCTAAAGAATTTATGTTGGCTGACTAAATTTTTGTGCTTTTGTAAATGACAATTCATGGCATATTTAAAGATGATTTATAAAAAACAAAAAATAAAACGCAACATTACAAAATAAAAATGTCAGTCTTAAATAGTCTTGACCGTAGTCACTAGTCATCGCTTTTTCTTGAATTTCATTATTATACAACGTCCCAAAAAAAGATTTTCATGTAGTTACCTTTGAAATTATTTTACATGTTAATTTTTTTGTGCCGCTCTACTCTTTAAGTTTGAACTAATTTATTCTGTCACCTATCAATCAAATGTCAATTCAGATTTGAAGTTTGGCAAGGGGACTTTGACCTTTAATGAACATCCAAAGCAGGAAAACTTTTTCTTTAAAAATTGCCGCTTGTAGAGAGACCGAATATATGGGGTTTTTCATTTTTCTTGTTACAACCTTAGTGACATTACTAGGTTTACTCGTTACCCCTATTTGCTAAAGCGGCATTTTTTATTTTACATGGGAAATTCACAGGCGACTAGATGAAAATCTTTTTTTGGGGCCCTGTATAAACAACAGAAAAATCAGTTACAAACTGTCCATGTGACAAGTAGACAGAATATGAAACATCAAGTGACAAAATTCACTGTCATTTCAAAAATTCGATTGCCAATTGTACAACAATTTGGCAGGTATTTAATCTAATTTAGCAATTATTACTGCGGATTTATGGAGGGTTAAGAGCTTGAAATGGTAAATCACCAGGAAAGTGCATCCAAAACCAGCCCCTAAATTAGTGTTGCTTTGTTGGAATTATTTCCGGTTTAAGTCAGATTCGCATTTTTTTGTAAATAGATATTACAGGGCTAATTAACTAGACTAATAAGTACTTTAGTACTCAGGTTTTAGCGAGTAAATCATCTCATTTAAAAATTAATTAGTAGTAAGACGAGATTATATCTTTATAATATCTCGAATTTGTTGGATAACTATTCGTTTATAAAAATAATAGTTATCAACAGATCGTATTTCCTTTTTTCGTAGTTTTCTTATCCACTTGCGAAAGTGCAAACTCAACGGAACATGACACCCTAAACAAAATAAGTAATCTAATATCAACCACGTTTGTGATTTCTGTCCTTTTTATAGTTACAATCAGCAAAAATCAGCATTTTACAGAGATGGCTGTAAAAGACACGTTTTCCTCATTAAAATAGTTTATATGTTGGACATGATATGTCAGTCATTTTAGTGCTATAGACTTTTTTTTAAATAAACGAGTTGTGGAACGTAATTTCATATTTCTATTTTAATAGAGCATCATATGTAGTAGCCAAGGTAAAAAAGGTATAGTATAGTAGCGACTACAAACTAATGAATTTGCGTCATTGAAAAATTATAATAAAAACGCAATTTTACAAACAAAATTTTACAAACAATTTTACAACGCAAACTAAGTTAGTTAGAAATATCTTTTAGTGTCAGAAGTGTCTTTTACGTACTTTGCTTCGAATATTAATTATTAAGTGTTCCGAATTCATGTTGCATTTTTCAAAATTTTGAATGATGAGGTAAATTCATTAATATTCAAATAACTTATAGTCCATCTACCGATATTTTAAAATGACTTTATAATCACTACTTAACATTTTGGGTCGTTTATACTCTCATTGTTAGGGGATTATTTACCTACTGTGCAATAAACTCTGGAAGTTGAGGTTTTTAAAATTCGGATAGGTTGCTCATAACTTTTACGACAACCGTCGTTAGTGGCTAAGCATTTGGAACAGATTTTATTATTTTATTAACAGAAAAAATTATTAAATTTTGTCTAATGTTTGATGACAAAAGGTCAAACACGAAATTATACATTTTGTATTTTAGCTTTAACTTAAAATGTATAAAATAAAAAGTATGAGAACGATTTAGATATCTTGCCAATTTGAAGTGGATTGATAGTCTAATGACGGTTAACCCTATATAAGTAGTTACCTAAATTTAAAATTATTTTTTTCACTACCTTAATAAATACTTGAAATTGTTCGAAAATTTTATCAATAATATTGAAAATAGAGCGGTTTTTTTGAAATATCTGTAAAAACCACTTACATCCCTTGTAAAGTAAATAACTATTAAATTTTTAGTATCCATGGTACTGAAAAAGGCTGTGACAACCTGTAAGCAATTAGTGAAATTTCTAATATTCAATCCCTAATCTCTTCTTCTAAAAATTCCGATAATCTGGAAATTCCAAAGCTTCTTAAATGTAAAGTACCTTATTGTTCAAAACTAATAAACATAATCTCGGTGTTCTAGGTAATAGTAATTACTTTACAGTCTAATGGGCTAATGTTTTGTTGAGATATTACCAATAATATCGCAAATTTTAATACTTCTCCGTAACAACAATCAATCATAAAACCAAATTTAAAACTTTGAAATTCGGATTTATAGTCTGGAGGGGCACGGACACAAGCTAATTATGATATTTGAACTTGCGATGAACGTCTTAACAAATTAAACATTAATCTTAATAATCAATATAACTGAAACCAGATTTCGCTCTTCTCTAAAAACATTTTTATTTTCTATTTGATATTAATTACCACTTCATGTCATTGCAATAGGTATGTTTAATTTTAGAAAACGTTTTTTTCTTTTATTTTTGTTAATAGAAGCTAATTTTATTAACTTCATCTTAATTTTTGAACCTAAGTAAAATAAAAAACGTAAATTTTTTCCCCAGTCTGTAAAGTCCAATTCACTTAAATTCTTCGTATGTAATATCTAGAATTTGTTACTAATTTCGAAATTTTAACCAAAAATTATACACAAGAATTACAAATGGAAAAATTAGAGCCGTTTCAAAAGCAACGAACGAGATTAAGGCCAAGTTTAGTATTCACAGATAAACATCTCGAGTTCAAATTCTTAGACGGGACTTTTAGTCTAATATCACTAATATGTTCGTTTAGTGGACACTAATGGAACACCTGATTGTCTCACAATGATTTAAGGGAAAAGTATCTTCTGATTGCTTATAATAAATTATAAATTAATGGTTTAGCTGACTTGAACTAAGTAATTTAAAGTAAACATTATTATTAAATTTATGAGATATCTCAATTAGCTTGGAACGCTTTGTAACAAATAGCTAAAAATATTAAACAATATTTTTAAGTCCCTCACAATTTACGCCAAATCACACATGTATTTGAATTATTTTGAATTTTTACTGTAATAAGTAAAATTATAGACCGTTTTTCGGATTTTCTTCCGACTTCCAGCTTGTCTTTAAACAAGATTCTCTGAGAAAATTTTGATTTCGAAAACGGATAGAATAAGTATGTAGTTAATTAGTTCACTAGTGGGCAAATTTCAAGTTGAAATACTACCGGTAGTATCGCAGATTTTAATACTTTTCTGGGGCAACAACCAATCACAACACCAAATTTTATTAATTTTCCAAGGAAATGAGGATACTACCGGTATTATTGTAACTTGAAATTAGCCCACTAGATATCTAGACTACTCGATCTTTATACACTAAATTTTGTACAGTTTTTTATATCAGTAATGATACTTACCAACAATGTCAAAATTACTCTTCCTTAATGTAGACAAAGCTCTAGTAATTTCCATATCACTCACATTTTGTACTTCCTCTTCTTGTTTAACTATCGCGGATTCTTCTGTTTCTTCTTTAATTCTTATTGGCGATAATTGGCCAATATTTGTTTCTTCTTTAATTATTGTTGACGATAATTGTCCGAGTTCCGATCCAATTTCAACATTTCTAAATTTTGCACTTTTCGCTATATGTGAAGCGGTTCGTGCATGTTGATCGATAAAAAATTTCCTATCATTTGAAACCTGATTAGTCCTAGATTAATAATTTTCCCATAAATAAGTAAAATTCTTACCGTTTTGCAACAAACTCGACAGAATATTCGATTACCATCAACAACAATTTCTGGATATGGCTGTAACCAGAGTTGCCATAACTTTTCTTTCGGCATTATTTCGGATAAAACAACGTGTTCACTTCACTTTTACACAACACACAACCTCGGATTTTATAAATAAACTAAATATGCGCATATCTATGCACATAAATATGCGCATTTGCGCAGTAAGGCGGAATTTCAAGGAGATTGATTGCGAGCGATGAACGAAGCACATCCAGCGGAAAAAATTTCTACTAGAAGCATATTTGACATTCCTGCCAACTGCTGATTAAGAATGTTACTAAAAATGCAACATAAATAATTGTGTCAAATGTTAATTATTGTTATTTAAGTCAGGACGTCACGAGGTTAAAAAAATTTGTTGATAAACTAGAAAAGACAGACGTTTGATAGACAATTTTAATAAAAAAATTTAAAATGTCTGACTCTATTGATTAACTTATTCCTATTTTTTTATTCTAAAATTATTACTAAGTCGCTCAATCACAGAAAACTCAATTAATAAATTTGTAACAAATAGTCCAGTAAAATACTACTCACGGTTGGATTGAAAAAAATTTAACCCAACTTCGCTTGCACCTCTAATTTTTTTTTACCATAATTTTTTATCGTATTTACAAAGTTGTTTATGCTTTTTAAGAAAAAAATCTGTTGAGCCGTTTTTGAATGAAAGGTGTATAAAATAATATGTGCTTTCTATTTACTAGAAACTTCGAAACAAAGTATAAAAAATAAAAAATTACCATTAATTTTTCTCAAAAACCATGTATTTTAAGCATGCAGATCATTATGTTACTATTATAACTAAGTAAAAAGTTATTGAGATAATTGGAGTTGTTCTTCGGCACTTTTATATTTGTTAGAAATTTTATTAAAATTAAAGTTAACTGCTTCCGTTCCTTCTCACTAAAAAAAATACGAGGAAGAGTAGTTTTTTTCAATAACATCTAAGGTGTCACTGCCATATTTTATACGTTGATGAAGGTTTTTGATGCCAAAATGACTAGGTAGGCACAAGAGTTTAAACTTACAATGCCGAGAAGTCGAGCTGGAACACACCATGAAAATCAGTTAAAAGTGTGTTTCCTATGTTTTGGCATAACGAGAGTTATGATTAAAATTCATGGCAGTTGCAAAACCTAGTTGAAGATATTTTTCAATATAATAAACACGACGAACGTCTCCTATTGTGCTGTGTACTGGTTGTAAGCGCGACATTTATCGGGTCAAAAATGATGTACAGAAAGAGTTGGACATTTCAAAAATAAGACTTTTAAAAAGCTTAACAAGAACCAACGCTGTGATGCACCTTGTGATTGCTATATTTGTATTATTGTCAGAACACCAAAGGCAGGAAATTCTTATAAAACACTTTTAGGTTGGAGTGGCTGTAGTTACGGCTGTTTAAAGTATGTTAAGTTAAAGCATTTTTTGAAAGCTTTAGAGACGTGGTCAATGCTTGTTTTGGCAAACAGTTAGGTGACCAATACAAAACAAAAATTGTAGTTTTTAAAGAGAGTTATTTTTCGTTGGATATAAGACTCCCAAAAAACTCCCAAAGTACTTACATTCGTTTTTTTTTTCATGTTTTAGAATTTTGTGAGAACCAACACGGTTTAGGATTTTTCAGTGAGCAAACAATAGAAGCGGTTTATTTTGATTTTAATTAAATATGCAGCAAATATAAAATATGGAAGTACAACTCAAACTACATCAATAAATTTTTACATGCTATATGTGAATATAATGATCTCCATGTTTAAGATACATTATTTTTGATGAAAACTGATGATAATTTTTTATGCTTTGTTTCAAAGTTTTTAGTAATGAGAAAGCACATATCACTTTATACACCTTTTTTCAAAAACGGCTCAACTGATTTTTTTCTTAAAAAGCATAAACAACTTGGTAAATACGATAGAAAATTATAGTAAAAAAAAAATTAGAGGTGCAAGCGAGGTTGGGTCAAACTTTTTTTAAGCCAACCGTGTACCAAGAATAAAAATCTAATTTTATGCAGAATTTGGTTACAAATCTTAGAATTAGAATTTTTCTGGAGCATTTATAACGGATGGTAAAAAAAAATATTCAAAAATCATTAGTGAAATTTTAAAAATTTCTCAATATTAATAGAAAAACTTTTTTTTTTGGATTCTTGTGTCCTCAACACGTACCTTAAAAAGTGGTACTCTAATTAAAACCGTGGGTTTTCAATAATTATTACTCATAATTTTCAAGTATTTAAAAATTATATCCGATAAATTTTATTGTAGAAAAATAATTTAATACATCTGCAGACAAACAAAGTAATAATTTGTTGCTTTTTATAAGACATTAGCTTTATTATTTTTTCGCAGAAGCAAGAAATGATAAATATCAATTAAATAATTATTATTATAATAGTCGTGTGTACATTTTCTGTATAGAATTATCACTTAGCATATTTTTGAAGCGATTGATTCTATGAAACAGTCTTAAAGTCTAAAGACCATTCTAGTTTAAGATAGAAGCTTTATTATAACTATTGTTTTATAAAATTGATACATAATTTCTAGGATATTTGCCAAAAACTTGAATTATTTAATTCTTTTTCACACTAAAAAAAAAGCATTTGATGCTTTTTTTGATGTTTATTGCCCTTGGGCAACTTACAAAACTCCGGACCCTCAGACTTGTATAGTTATTGTCCTCGAAGGGCATAAACAACATAATAATGCCCTTGATACATAAGTAACTAGTGTTTTTAGTTTTACAAACCCATTCAGTGGCGTACATTTTTTTAAACCAAAATTTTTTTAGAAATAAAAAATGTCTGCTGAACATGAAACCCCTTGCCAACATGATCCCGAAGAAGATTCTTTAGCTTGCGAAATGAAAAATTTTGCTATTGAAAAACGAAAAGGACGAGGTGCTGTCACTTCTGGTTTAACCCACGAATGTGGTGTTTTTGGAGCTATTGGATGTGGAGAATGGCCAACAAGTCTAGAAATTTCACAAATTATTTGTTGGGGATTAGTTGCTTTACAACACAGGTAAATAAATATTTGAGAAATGTCTACAGTGTTGTCTAACTTTCGAGAACCTTTTCCTATTTGCTTGATTTATTTAGGGGTCAAGAATCGGCCGGAATAGTCACCAGCGAAGGCAAATGTTCCAAATATTTCAACATTGTCAAAGGCATGGGTCTTATCAGTAATATTTTTAACGACCAAGCAATCAAAACCTTGAAAGGAAGTATCGGAATTGGTCACACTCGTTATTCTACAAGTGCTGCTTCTGAAGAAGTCAACTGTCAACCTTTTGTTGTCCATACCCAACACGGTGCATTAGCAGTAGCTCATAATGGAGAACTAGTCAATTGTGACAGTTTAAGGAAAATGGTCTTGGGTAGAGGTGTTGGATTATCTACACATTCTGACAGTGAATTAATCACACAAGCTTTATGTTTAAATCCACCTGAGGGTGAATCAAACGGACCTGATTGGCCAGCCAGGATTAAACATTTAATGCAGTTGGCACCATTGAGTTACTCGCTGGTTATTATGTTGAAAAATAAGATTTATGCCGTGAGGGATCCATACGGAAATCGTCCTCTATGTTTAGGAAAAATTTTGTCACAAAATGAACGTAAGTAAAAGATTTCTCTTGTGTCTTGTCCACATCATTCTCTCGTTGCGTTGATTTGTTCAAGTCACTACTCTTTGCTCCAGTTTCATTTTACAACAAAGTATCGTTTACTTTGTTTAACACCTATATGCCGCATTTTACAAAATTTTTGGAAAAATCGCCTGAACTTTGAACTTGATTTCATAAATCATACGTTTCATTGTGTGTTTGTTACTTCGGAGAATCGATTTAGCATTTTCTTACGGGTCACACGCTTTATTCAAATCTAATTGGTTCAAAGTACTGTATAAAAATAATTCCCCAGCTCTCGATGGTGAATGTGACGACTCTCATGAAGCCGAAGGCTGGGTTGTTTCCTCTGAATCTTGTGGTTTCCTTTCAATCGGGGCTCAATATGTCCGTGAAGTCTTCCCTGGTGAAATCATAGAAATGACCCGTCATGGTATCCGCACCATAGACATAGTCGAACGTCCTGAAGACAAAGTCCAAGCCTTTTGTATCTTTGAATACGTTTACTTCGCCCGTTCTGATAGTATCTTCGAGGGTCAAATGGTCTACGCTGTCAGAATGCAATGCGGTCGTCAACTTGCGATCGAACATCCTGTAGAAGCTGACATTGTTAGTTCAGTCCCTGAATCTGGCACAGCTGCCGCTCACGGATTCTCCCGACAAAGCGGAATTTCCTTCGCTGAAGTTCTATGCAAGAATAGATACGTAGGACGTTCATTTATCCAACCAAGTAACAGACTTCGACAATTGAGCATTGCAAAGAAATTTGGTGCCATATCTGGAAGTGTCAAGGGTAAAAGAGTGATTTTAATTGATGATTCGATCGTTCGAGGGAACACAATTGGACCAATTATTAAATTATTAAGAAATGCTGGGGCTACTGAAGTACATATCAGAGTGGCTAGTCCACCTCTACTTTATCCATGCTATATGGGAATTAATATACCAACAAGGGAAGAACTCATTGCTAATAAACTCGATTCAGATCAGTTGGCGATGCAAGTTGGTAAGTCAAGATGGTGTCTGTCCGCCATTTTTGTTTAAATTCTGTTTGTTTCAGGTGCAAATAGTTTGAAGTATTTGAGTGTGGAAGGTTTGGTGAAAGCTGTACGTTCAGATATCAAAACGAAAAGTGCCCATAAAGTCGGTCATTGCACTGCCTGTCTTACCGGCGAGTATCCAGGCGGGGAACCACATAATGATTTAGATTGGTAAAATGTGCCATCGAAATGGCATTAATGGTAATCTTTATGTTCCTTTGGAATTATATGCATTTGAATGCGGTTTATTTATGTACAAAAGTGATACAAACATTCCAAAAAATTTAAATATATTGACAAATTGTTGTAGAGATGGTTAGTTGAAGGATTTTTGTGTTTTTTTGATACTCAAAAACAACTTGAATAAAATATTTTTTTAATTTAAATTGTTTTATTTTTCCTTAAAAAAATTTCTTTGATTAACGAGCAAGTAATATTTAAAATTATATATTTTTGAAAACATAACTAATGAGAACTTAAAACATATGTATTAGAAAGCACATTGTTATTAGTGAAAATTTTACTATTGATGGAAACAGTGAAATCGTTAACTTCGCACATTTTTTTGTAACCCTTCATATGATTTATTTGCCAAAATCGCTGATCAAATTGGTGTAATTGAGATCAAATTACGAGAATCGGAATCACATCTCAGAAATCTGGATCACTCGCGAGCGTCGAGATTAAATGGCAGAAAATCTTGCGTATCACGAGCTAATACCAAAGGAATAAAGTCATATTTTTAGATTTTCCTGAGTCACATCTATTGACTACTTGAGAAGATTGATATCATTGTTCTGCCTGGAATGGAAAGTGTTCCAGTAAACATCCGAGTAAATACTAGAAAAGCCATCTATCGTTATATAAGCCGTGACAGGACAATGACCAGTTAGTGGAAGTCAAATAGCAAATGAGTAAAATTCAGCGGTTCATTGGAGCGATATTCTCAGAAGTGAATCGACGTATTAAGCGACAAACGCGTTGGCGTTATACTGTACTGTGTTGTGATTAAATTAATTATTTATCGAATTATTGTTGTGTGTATTTGTGTAAGTAGTTAGAAATAGGCTATAAAAATACAATTTTATTAGCGTATTTAGAATTTTCAGTATAAATTTTTGAGGTAATTACATTTTTTTTAAATGGAGGTGTGGCTGTATTTTTATATTTGTAAAACTATAATAACATTAAAAGATTTAAATAAAATATTAAATAAATTCGTTTCCTTGACGTACCTATTATTTCCCACCCCGTAGCTTAAGTAGGCTAAGACGTAGAACTAGTGCTTAATCTGGTACTGATCACTAATCAGTACCAATCAAATCTCAAGTAGTTAGAGGGAAGTGGAAGTATACGCTCCCACCCCAACTTCCAATCAACCCTTATTGACCTGATTGTGAGAGATGGAAGATGTATGGTATGTCAAGAAAACGAATTTATTATTTTTTTATTTAAAACCTTTAATGTTAATATTTAAAAAATAAAACTCTTGTATTGTCAATTTATCTTGTCTTTATTTTCTACTACAGCTGTTTCAGCTAATTAACCTAGCCATTCTTAGGTAGCGATAGTATAAACAACATATTTTTCTTAAATTTTGTTCATCAAAATGGTATTGACAATTAATACAAAAATTACAGAACTCGACATGTTTATGTGGCCGTTTGCAGCTTCCAAAATTTCAACAAAATGTAGTCTTTTTTTATTATAATAATAACTGTGTCACGATAATTATTATTTGTGATCTTATGAGTAAAATTGTGCTGAAAGTTCTACGAGTCCCTGGGATGAGCCAAATATGCTGGTATGTTTATTATCGAAAATTCTGCAAGTGCGTAGCACGAGTATAATGTTTCCTTTTATTAACACAAGTAATAGTAACTCATTACTCTATTTTTTTAACCAAGTTTAAACTGGATCATAACAATTAAAAATGTAGTCGTCATGTTCAAAATACTGAAAAAAGTCTGTTTTTTAATTGAATAAAACCAAGCTGCTATAAACTGTGGCTGGCTGTATTCAATTTTTCTCAAAAGATCATTGTTTCTCTCCAAAACCGAATTATTTTTTTTAAGTTTGACTACAAAATTTAAAATCTCTTCAAACTCTTTCAGGATTTGATCACAACGCCGAATCAAAACCTCTATCATAGCCTGAAACCTATTTTTAATTTCGCTCAGAGATAATAAAACAAAACTACCCAAATGATAACCAAAACCAACATTTTTGAATATAATTGTAAACTGAAGTCATAAGTAGGTGTAATTTTAGAATACTCTCTTTTAATTGTATCATTAATGGAAACAAGTGTTCTACCAATTCCAAAAATGTGAAAAAACAAAATACTCCATCCAAAAATCTCATTAAAACAAACAACACAATCTTTGAGTAAAAAAAGATACTTTAAGACACTCAAAATTTGATTTAAATTTCGATTATTCTCCAATTTTTTTCTCTGACATTGGTAACCCTGTTTTAACATTTGTAGCAGTGTAATTGCTGTTATCATATTAAATTGTTGTGCATAGATTCCAAAAAGTTCAAAAATAAGAAATCTCAATGACGAAATCCCAAATGTTTTTATATAAAAAACAATTATCAAAATTCTTGAAAACCAGAAAGCTAAATACCAAGTTATAAAACTTTTTGTAGCGGTAGTGCTGCAAGGAATTTGTGACACTGTTTCAACAAAATGGTTCCAATCACGTGACACTTTCTTAATTCGAATACATGGATAAACCAAAGAGAAATAATGAACAAAATCGGTGAAGAATATGAGAACTATTTGCATCAAATTCATTATTTTATAATACGGATATTTGTCATAAGATATTGCAACAGCTATATAAGTGTAAAATATAAATAACAAAAACACGTAAATTTGTAAATTTTTTGATGGTGGTTTCTCGTAAGAAATTGGACTTAAAAAAATTTTTCGTAGAAAGAAAATTATTTTGAAAGTATTCGTGTTCATTTTCAGACTTAAAACTGAATGTATTTCAAAGTAAATTACAATCAGGTTTTATTAAAAGCACTTTACCTAATGGAAGAATTCACTTAAACAAACTTATTTACAACAAAAAGTAAACAAGAAAATTGATCATGAAGAAAATTGTTAATCTTTTTAAATCAAGGTCATGCAAGTTTTCAAAGTTTAGCCAATGTTTAGCTGTTTCATAAAAAAAAACTTTAATACAGGTACAGTAGCACCCACCTGTAATCTAGCACTAGGCGTGGCGTGAGACGGAAGCTGCCCGAGTAAAAAACTGGTCATAAAGTCTCGTCAGCATACCAACAATATTTGAAATCAGGTCCGTATTCGTATTAGTTTTTTAGTGTATCTTGCGTTTTGCTAGGTGAGATGCTGTGTAAGCTAAACAGTTAAGTATATTTTTAAAAATAAAAATGTTTCGCTTATGGGAATTGCCTCAACCAAGCACCACCGGCGGAAATAGTGGAAGTGCATCCTTATAATAGCGATACCGAAAATAAAAATGACTTTAATGATAAAAACCCGTCTGAAGACCATAATAAAATACTGATCACACGTGCAAAAATAACAAATTCATCTAGATCTAGAAGAACAAGCCAAACAAATTTGTTTGAGTGTGTACAAAAATTTTCTAAAGAAGCAAAAAGACTGGAATATTAAAATCGTTATTAACGAAACCTCCGAATTAACAGAAATTCCTTTTTCAACGGTTAGCAGACTGATACGAGACGGAAAAATAACACTAAAAATCTAAGTACGGTCCTGCGGAGTGCAGTGCGTGCCACGACTAGAAGCACATTCATAACCAGTTTTCTTTCATAACCAGTTTTTGGCTAGAACCGCTTCCGTCTCGTACCTCGTCTCCTGCTCGATTATCGGTAGGGGTTACTCTAAGTATAGTAGGTAAGTATAAATATTCCAGAAGGAGAAATTGACTTTAGCTATAAATCACCTCAAAAAAGTAATCCTAATTCTGCAATATTTGTCATGACGATTTATGATGGGTTCTATTTCAAAAAAACAGGTGTAAAAGATCCTGGTTTAGTATATGAGGTTGGATGCCGTACATAAACTTTTTAAGTGAAATGTGGCTGGATTTTTTTAAATATTAATATTAAAAGTTTTAAATAAAATATTAGATAAATAAATTCATTTCCTTGGCGTATCTACTACTATTTTCCACCCCGTTGGTTAAGTAAGGGTAAGAGTAGGTGTTCACTAGTGCTTAACCTGGTACGGACCACTAATTAGTACCAATCAAATCTCAAGTAGTTAGAGGGAGGTGGAAGTGTGCGTTCCCAACCCCAACTTCCAATCAATTATGTATGACTTGTGGGATGGAAGATAGTATGTTAAGAAAACGAATTTAAATATTTTTTATTTAAAAACTTTAGTGGTATTATTTAATATAATAAATAATGTAAAAACTTAGTGGTATTATTTAAATAATGAAAGCCTTATATTCTCAATTTATTTTGTCTTTATTTTCTACTACATCTGTTTCACCTAATTAACTTAGCCATCCTCAGGTAGCGCTAGTATGAACAACATATTTTTCTTAAACATACCTATTTCTCTTATTTTTTTAATCAATTTTAAACTGGATCATAACAATTAAAAATGTCGCCGTCATATTCAAAACACTGAGAAAAGTCTGTTTTTTAATTGAATAAAATCAGGCCGCTGTAAACTGTGGCCGGCTGTATTCAATTCTTCTCAAAAGATCATTGCTTCTCTCCAAAACATAATAATTTTTTTAAAGTTTGACTACAAAATTTAAAATTTCTTCAAACTCCTTCAGGATTTGATCACAATGCCGAACCAAAACCTCTATTATAGCCTGAAATCTATTTTTAATTTCTGTCAGAGAGAATAAAACAAAAATACCCAAATAATAACCAAAACTAACATTCTTGAATATAATTGTAAACTGAAATCAAAAGTAGGCGCAATTTTTGAAAATTCCCTTTTAAGAATGTCATTAATGTAGACAAGTGTTCTACTAATTCCAAAAATGGAAAAAAACAAAATATTCCATCCAAAAATGTCATTGAAATAATCAGCACAATCTTTAATTAGAAAAAGATATTTTAAGACACTCAAAATTTGATTTAATTTCGATTATTCTCCAAGTTTTTTTTCTGACATTGGTAACCCTGTTTTAACATTTGTAGCACTGTAATTGCTGTTATCATATCAAATTGTTGTGCATAGATTCCAAAAAGTTCCATAATACATAATTTTATTGCTTTGCACCCGAATGTTTTTATATATAAAAAAAATATTAAAATTCTTGAAAACCAAATATGTTTCGGGACACGAATAATTCCTTTTTAAAAACTTTTATTTATACAAATTACAAGAATGTTACTAATTGACTACAAGAATACTACTAACATACTAACTCTAACGGGATTATAACGCGTATATATAATTTTGTTCATGCACACTCAGCACAACATCTCATATCATCGCACGATACACTTGTCTGTTCTGAGCGGCGACGTAATTCCTCCCCCGGAAGATTCGACTACGCAGTGGAACGAGGAAGGCGAACGTTTGGAAGTTCCATGGTGGTTGGTTGGTGGCAATTTGAGGTTCATTCTTCAAAATTTGATTTTTGATGCCTAGGAGTTCATCTAATTTTATGTCTTCAATTTGAATGGAAATTTCAGTGTTTACTTGATGATTTTCAGGGTGATTCAATTCGGGAAACAACATTGGTGGATTTTCGGTGATAATTTTGTTGTTATTGATTTGCCCAAAAGATGAAGTTATTTGACACCCGGTTGGAATTTCGAATAGGTACGACCCCATCAACCTTGTAGTTTCTTGTTGATTGCTACACTTCAGACTAACAATTTCATCAGTCGGAAAGGTCCCAATCCATCGACCCGAGTTGGCGATTTGTGTAAAAATAGGTTTTGTTATTTTCAATTCGGTAGGGTGACAGTTCGAAGTATCTTCTACATTTAAAATTTGGATTTCGCAAGGGTTTTCTTGAAGTTTCTCCCGGATAAAGGTATTTTCGCATAGATAGTTTTCGGGGATGATTTTAGTACAAATTTTGGTTTGAAAAGTGTAGAACATTTCATGATTTAGCAAAAATTTATTGGCCGAAATAATCGCCTTAAATTGGCTCTTATGAGGTATCGGAATAGGATATAATTGAAAATAATCGAAAACATAAGGGTATTTGGAGGATAGGGAGGATAGGATAGGTATTTGGAGTAAATATGTGACTTTATTATTAATAATGTAGCTTTCAATTTGGATTAATTTTTCAATTCTCAATGTGTTTTCAAATGTAATTTTTAGAGGTAAGCAATTCTTTTCCAAAGAATTTTCTATTTGTTTTAGTTGATGAAATAGGTCTGAAGTTTTAATTTGATGTTTAACGCGATTTGTGAATGTTAACGGTTGACCTTCTTGGTAAAAAATATCAGAATATTCTTTACAAAGTTTTAAAATTTGATTCTTTTCTTCATTATTTAAGTGATCAGTCCGAATTTTTGAAAGGTTAATTTGCGGTTTATGAGTTGTATTAAAATTATTATAATTAATTTTTGGTAATTTTTGTTCTTCATATTTCTCGACAGTTATTGGTTCGGAAAGATTTAACGTAACCGGATCAGTTGTGCTATTTAGTATTGTTGTAAGGGCTTTGCCATTTTTCGCTATTGATAAACATTGAGGTATTTCACAATTATGTATTTTTTGATGGGGGATTAAAATTTCACCGTTTTGAATTGAAACATTAACGTTTATTACTTGCTGCGATCTAGGTGACACAGTAATTAGATTCAAATCATTTTTAGTTTTATGATATTTTAATTTAATAGTTGTATATGGGGTTCTTAGAATTCCATTTGCAAAATCTAAGTTAGCTTGGAGTAATTTTAAATTATCTAGACCAATCAATCCGTCAAAGTTACCATGAAATTTGAATAAGTAAAATTTTAAAGTAGAAGATTCCGGTAGGTTGAACAATTTTGGGGCTGGTATTTTAGCACTATATTTATGTGACGATTTTTGGAATACATTTGTTACAATAAATGGTTCATTTTTTATACAATTCGGATACAACTTGAAGGTTAAATTTGGACTAAGAAATGATTTTGTTGAGCCGGTATCTATTAATATTTTAAGATTATGTTCTGGGAATATGATATATGGTAATTCACTTGAATTTCCGCCGTTGAAAAAGATAACTTGTGGAATTATGTTTGATTGTTTACTGAGGCTTCGTATTGAAAATTTTGATCGGTGTCATGGTTAAAATCTTGGGGTGAACTAGTAGTTTGATCTGTGAACGATTCTTCTTCGATAGTATTATTAATTTCAGTGTTATACAATTCTTCTGAAATCCAATTTTGTTGTGGTTGTTTGTATTGGTTGTAATTATTTTGTGGTCTAAATTGGTTTGACTGTCTAGTTGAAACGCTCATTGGAGTCGGTTTCGTAAAGGGTTTATTTTGATTTGGTTTAAAAACATTTTGGTTTTGACGTGGTTGCTTAAAGACTTCTGAATTTGTAGGGAATTTTTGTGGTGGTGGATTAGGGTTTCTTTGTAAATTAATTGGTTGAGAGGGAAAATTATTTTGGTTTTGTGGTTGATAAAATTTATTATATTTTGGATATGGTTGATAATTAGGATTAAAGTTTTGGGACTGTTTAACATAATTTTGGTTTCTCTTCATATTTTGTGAATTCGTAGGTTTAGGATTACTTTTTTGAGAAAAATTTTGAAAATAGCGAATGTTTTCTTCTTCAATAATTAATTGTAATGCTTCATATAACGTATTCGGGCGCATGCATCTAATTGTTGTACCTAAAGGTTCTCGCAATCCAGATAAAAAGGTTTTCAAAGCTAACTTATTGTAAAGATCGCGTTTTAATATTCTTGCCGCGTTTGTGGCTTCATTTAAATCAACAAAAGAACAAAGGAGATTTAATATTTGTAAGCAACGATCAAAAAATTGTTGGGGCTTTTCATTCGGATATTGTCTTAACATAACTAGGTCTCTATTTAAACATGCTTCGTCTCGCCTATCTGCAAAATTTCTCTGTAAAGTTTGCTTCAATTCATTCCATGTATCGACATTTTGAATATTGACAATTATTTTTGCATTTCCCTACAACTTTCCAATAATAGAATTTATAATAAACAAATTTTGAAAATTATTTGGGTGATCGTTATCATAAAAATTGGTTATTATACTTTCGCAACTTGATATAAATCTGTTTAACTCATTTGGGTCTCCGTCAAAGTGCGGAATGCAATTTAAATATTCCGGTTTAAACGCCATTTCTACTACAGTATTATTTTCTATATTTATATGATTTGGGGATTGATTATTAGGAGTCGAGCCAACTGAAGACAACGACAAATTTGAAAATAAATTTTCTAGTTCTGAACTTAAATTAATATTTGAATTCATGAAATGTACTTACATTAAGCCGAAAAGGAATAGTCGTCTCATCCCGTTTAAGGTTCAATTCTTGTGGCGTTGAAATCTCCTTGTTGATTTTCGATAAACCACAACACTCCAACCCTCACAATTCACTATACAGTTAATTCGTTGATACGAAAAGTTGCAAGTGCGATACTTCCAATCCTGAGATATCCTACTGACTGCGCCAAATATGTTTCGGGACACGAATAATTCCTTTTTAAAAACTTTTATTTATACAAATTACAAGAATGTTACTAATTGACTACAAGAATAATACTAACATACTAACTCTAACGGGATTATAACGCGTATATATAATTTTGTTCATGCACACTCAGCACAACATCTCATATCATCGCACGATACACTTGTCTGTTCTGAGCGGCGACGTAATTAACCAGAACGTTAAATACCAAGTTACAAAACTTTTTGTAGTAGTAGTGCTGCAAGGAATTTGTGACATTGTTTCAACAAAATGGTTCCAATCACGTGACACTTTCTTAATTAGAATACACGGATAAATCAAAGAAAGATAAAGAACAAAATCGGTGAACAATTGGAGAACTATTTGCATCAAATTCAGTGTTTTATAAAATGGATATTTGTCATAATACATTTCAATAGTTATATAAGTGTAAAAAATAAATAACAAAAACACGTAAATTTGTAAATTTTTTGGTGGTTGTTTCTCGTAAGAAATTCGACTTAAAAAAAATTTTCGTAGAAAGAAAATTATTTTTAAAGTCTTCGTGTCCATTTTCAGACTTAAAACTGAATATATTTTAAAATAAATTAGAATCAGTTTTTTTAAAAGCACTTTACCTAATGGAAGAATTAACTTAAACAAACTTTACAACAGAAAGTAAACAAGAAAATTGATCATCCTTTTAAATTAAGGTCAAGCGGGTTTTCAAAATATAAGTTGTTTCATTAAAAAACAATTTTAATACAGGTATAGTAGCCTCCACCTGTAATCGAGCAGGAAACGAGACGTGAAAGGGAAGCAGCTCGAGTAAAAAACTGGTCATAAAGTCTCGTCAGCGTATCTGCTATATTTGAAATCAGGTCTGCATTCGTATTATCTGTACCTGTAATCCTTACAATAATAGTAATACCGAGAATGAAGGTGACTTGGATAATAAAGGTCCGACATTAAAGCATAATAAGATTGCAAAAGAAAACAGACCAAACAAATTTGTTTTAATGTATACAAGAATTTTCTCAAGAAGCAAAGAGACTGAAATATTAAAAGCGTTATTAAAGTAACCTCCGAATTAACAAAAATTCCTTACAGGGTGGTACTAGACGGAAAAATAATACACCTAAAATTTTAGTATGGTCTTGCGTACTGCAATGCGTGCCACAACTATTGTAGAAGCACATAATCGTCGTTCTTTCATAACCAGTTTTTGGCTAAAACCTGCTCGATTATCGGTAGGGGTCTACTGTAACTTTAGATTATAGTAGGTTTTTTATTCCAGAAGAAATTCTCTAATATTCTAATTGGGCAATTATTAGTCATGATGACGATTTACGATTGGTTCTATTTCAAAAAAACAGGTGTAAAAAATTCTGCTTCAGTATATGGGGTTGGATGCCGTTGCCTGCGGTTATTTTCATCGAGCTTTCAAAACGTTATAACTCGGCATGACTAATAAGTAATTCCTCAATGATGATTCTTTCGTTAGGATGATTTATGGTTAAAACCAAACTTTTATTCTTGGATAAACCGGCTATACATGTTTGAAAAATAGTTGTTGAGTGGAAATTGTAAAGATTCTAAATGCTTTTGCATAAAAGCTTTTGACTTTTGTTTCATTATGTTCTCTACGTCAAGCCAATGTATTTAAATGGTTCGTCATAATATAATTTCTGTTATTATACAGTAGCCGTAAACCTTAACCCTTTAAAACTTGTAATTAAAAAAAAAAAAAACAGATTCTTGGATAATAAAGAGAAAAAAGACGTCGCTGCAACTTTTCTTGATTGGCACATAGAACCTTCGGAAGTTCTACTCTTCAGTGATTTATGTGTCAAGGGAAAAAGCAAAACCACAAACAGAAACCTTTTTTTATGGCTATGAAGATTCATAAAGACGGGACAATAATGGCAAGTAAATGCGCAAGATCCAGGCTTGAAGGGGTTGTAAAGGTATTACGCTTCAACGTGCAGTATTGAAAATAATCACAGTAGTCTGTCATAAATATTTTTTAAAAATTATAAAATTAAAGATTTCTCGATTTGCAATCACTGCCTATTTTTAAATTCTAATTCCGGGAGGCTATTTCGTGTTACATTAGGAGCACGTGTAGTTAAATCAAAGCAATGTAAAGTCGTGGCAATAGGGCTAGTCAGTGACCTCATAATGTGACTTTTTTTAGTAACTAGCCGGACGTGTATTCTTATATTAGAAAAGTACATTACCATAGCTATCCTAATTTTTTTTATAAATAAAATTTTTAATATCGCACTGTAAGCAAAGAACAAGCACAATTAAATAATGAAATCTGTAATAGAAGTAAGGAATAAGTCACTCTTTCACTTGCCTCAAGCTATAAACGCGATAAAAACTTATAAATTAACTTATAGTTATTGGCACATGTGCAGGGCCGGATTACCCAATAGGCTACCTAGGCTGTAGCCTAGGGGCGCCAGCAAAAAGGGGGCGCCAGAAAAATGGGACGCATTTAACAAAAAAAAAAAAATATGATAAATAAAAAATAAAATACATATTTTTTTAGAAAAATAAGTTTTGAAACAAAATCACTCATGCTAATCAGTAAAGTCAGTCTGTCTCACAGTCTTATCCCTTTTTGTAATAAAACCTTTCAACGCAAGTAAAGATTCACGTTCTTATTGCTATCTCTTTCTACATCATGGCCTAAAATGCAACGAATATAAAACGTATTGTATTAAGAATGTCACACTTTTCTATCTTCTGTCTTTTTTTCTATCTTCACACTTTTCTTCAATGCCTAAGAAATTAGGTTTTTGGGTATAATTCCTTGTACTGAGTTCTGTTGCAGCAACAAAGTTTTCTGAAATTTAATTCCCAAAATTACTTATTTTTGTTATTTAAATGTTTCGTTTATGTTCTGTAAAATGTCAAATTCACACGAAACTATACGTCGTAGATTGAGGCATACTCTAATAATTTTATTACAAAAGGGGACAAGTCCATGAGACAAAACTTTAATAAAAATCTGATAACAACAACATTCTGCAGAATTCACAAAATTATTGAAACCATATACTGGCAATGTTAATTACTGAGAAGTACTTAATTGTATTATTTACACACAATTCAAGCTACAGTATAAATAAAATATACTGTATAAATCGTATAAATATAAGTAGAATTCACTTATTAATGCTTACACTTATTAGGCATGTATTATCTGTAACAAAATTCTAAAACAATAAGAAAATATATTGGTTTTTTGCTCAGTCCGTATTTAGATTTAATGTGATAAAGTGCTTGAAAATTTTGTATTAACTGAAAAACAAATTGCTTAAATTGAATAATATAAAGTTTAAGTGAGTTTTTTAATATTTTCTAAAAAATGTTAGGCATAATTTTTTTCGAATGATGTATTTAGATGAAATATTTTTTTTTAAATGTGTAGGTACAGTTTAAATATTTTTGAAAAATATTAGTTCAACTAGTATGGACTAAATGCTTAAATTAATTCAGAACAACAAAGTTATGTAACATTTCCTAATGTTTATGTGGCGCTGCGAATTTTTTTATGCATTTCTGTTAGAAATTGGGGAGAAAGATTATTTTCGACACTTAACCATATAAAAATTTTCTTAAAAGTCTGTTAAGACAGGAGAAACTGATATATTTTTTACTTTTGGCTATTCAGTCAGATTTGGTTAAAAATTGTAATTTTGATAAAGTCATAAAAGAATTTGCTTCTATGAAGTGTCAGAAAATTAAATTTTAGTGTTTATATTTGTAATTTTCTAATTTTTTAATTTAATAAATACTTGTGTTTACATTTTTACTTAAAAACAATTAAGTGTATAATTATATTAATTATATAAAATATTAAAAAAACGGCACTTTTTTCCCTATAAAATAGTTTTTAAAAAAAGGGGGCGCAGAGTAAAATTAGCCTAGGGGCGCTAACAACTATAATCCGGCCCTGCACATGTGACAGCCAAATTTGAAGTTTTAAAACTGTGGCATTCAAAAATCTGTGGGTTGTTATCTCATCCAGTTACCACTAGTTAGAAAGAGATGAAAGACTGATCTGGGGTAATTCCCGTACTATATTAGAATTAAAAAAAAATTCAGCAAACATAACATAATTACAGTCTATTTTTTTTATAAAACTACCACCTGTTGCATTATGTTGTTATCAAATTAATTTCCCTACAATAGTAATTTTTATTTGTTGGGTTTGTAATACATCTGTCTCAATTTATGTCAGATGTCAGATTATTTTGAATATTTTGCCACAATGCCAGGAAAACGGCGAAATTTGCTTCAAGGAAATAACAAGTCCATGGCGTTCCATTTGAATTGAATTGAGACCCCCTGAATTTGACACACTTGTACATTTTGCTAACATAACCTATCTTCGTGTTTGTCACAAATCACGCCTTGTCATTATCCTTATTTTACCCTATGTCAGATAAATGCTCGATTGCCAAATCTCTTTTGAGAGAAAATGCAATGTTGGTGGTTTTATATAAAAAAAAATAAACTGTACATTATGTTGCTAAATAAAGTCACATTTTTTTAATAATACTTTGCGGCCTAATGATCCGCATTATTTATAAATACTTTAACTTTTTAATACTCTTGTAATTATCGAAACAAGTTGTTATTCCACAATGCATATACGATGAGACGTCCTGCACATACATGATCTAATGAAGATGATCTAATACTGATACTGACTATTGAGCTATTAAAAGAAATTGTCAGTATTGTCATGTATCAAAATCCATCGTCAGTGTGATCTTGGCCTCCCATAAATTCAACAATGGTTGTTGTAAAGTCAGCCTACTTTAATAACTAGCACTTTTGCCAGTTTAGTAAAAATTAATTACAGAATATTCAAACTAAAACAAAAAAAAGTTGAGCTAACGTACGCCACTGATTTTTGAATCAAGTGGCCCCCAAAAGCAGCGCCCATCTCAGGTGTATCGTACCCGCTACATTCCCGAGAAGGCCGGCCCTGAACCTAGTGGTATACCTTTTCTCATTGGGTGCTTTTTCGTATAAATAATTGATGGGTATTCTTGGGTAGTCCTAGGAGTTTATAACATATTGAAAAGCATGCTTTTGTACTAATTAGTATTACTATCGGTGAAAATCTTCGGTGGTCTCTCCAAGTTGAGATAATCCTAAAAAAATTGTCATTCTTTGGAAATCTGAGAGTCTGGCTGCCTGCAACTTATCTCTCCATCTCTATAATTTTAAATTTTTTATCTAATTATCTTCGTACCTGTTTAAACCAAATTTAATGTTGAAAAGGTCTATTAAGGGCTAATTTACCTAGTTATAAGATTTTTTTTTAATTCAGCAACCCTGTCCAAATGTCCAACCACTATTCTAATTTTTGCCTTGCAAATTAATAATTAAACACTTTTGTAACTTTCATTTTGCCCCATTTTTTATAAAAACGATGATTTTTTTAAAGTTGACCTACTTTTACTTTTCATCTAGGGACTTTTGTTATTTCAAGGTTGCCCATGTTCCTAGTGGCGCGAAATATTCATTTGTTTTTGTTTTTTACCATCGTGTATGTCTGGGATTTCTTTACGCAATAAAACGTGTTCCAATGTGTTTAAATTATTCAAATTTGAAGTATGATCAATTCTAAATGAGACTGTGTTCCGTAGAATTGTCTTTTTTAACCAAAAAATCAGACAACAGTCCTTTAAAATTAGCGATGATGTCATCCTTCTAGTCCGAGTAAGTACTCACTCGAAAATTCCCGCTTTCATTTAAAAATGGACGTTTGGGATTATTTAATAACAATGTGAGTTTATTAATAATGAACTAATAACAATTAATTAAGGGTCAGTGACCCGCCCATAGAAATACCTGGAATTTTCAAAGAAATTTCAACGCCACCTAGACAAAATTTAAATTTATTGCTTAAAAATGGACTCATCCAAAAAAGTTCAACTTGTTTAAGTGGTTCGTGTATTTAAATTGCTTAAATTGATTAATTTTGAGTCAATAATTACAACGTTTTGTGATTTATTTACCAATTAGGTAGATATTTACTAATTTTTAAATTTTGCATTTTTCTTTTGTTATATTATAAACGGGGGTGGTTGTTTGTATATATAACTAATTAATGCCTCATTAATGATTATTTAACTTATTTGGAAATGACCCTCAACGATCATCTAGTGATTTTTAGTTTTAATTGTTATTCAATTGGTGGTGCAATCAAAGCGTTCTTTTTTGTCGAGTTTTTTTTAATTAAAATGGTGTCTCGTGTATAAAAACTACTCAACGTGTTTTAACAGGTTTCAATTAGCAAAAATTTGTGATAATAACTAATAAAGTCTTGTTTTATTGAAAAAGTATTCAGTGAGATGGAAACTGATGGGTGTTTTTACGATTTCGTTCCCGATTATAAAATATGGGTGAGTACCAAAAATTTGCATTGAAAAACACTTTGTTAGGATTTTCTTGGACCTAAAATTGCGTTTATTGCAATCAGTCAGATTTTCTGAGTGTTCATTGGCGTTATTTATACAAATTTCTCAAAAATTAACGCTATTGCCATTAAATTATTTAAAAATTTATTGTTATCATGTTGGTAACGCACGTTAACGTGTCGGTTTTGGCATTTGTTTCAGAAAAATGACAAGCATTTGCTTCACTCTGAAAAAACAGATTCTTTTTGGTGGTTAAATAATCAAATTTGACTATTATCAGGTCAAAAAAGTAACTATTGGTCAAAGTTCACTTTTGTAAGAAGGTATTTTACTGATTTTATGAAAATCGACGACGAAAATTGAAAAATGGTTCCGTCAAGATGGCGACTGAATTTTTTGGTGAAATTATTTAAATTTATTATTATTATTTTTTAATAAGTTTTTATTAAAGGTGATGTACAGGTATAAGACGTTTCTCTGGTTCATGTGATAAATAATGGTTAGATCTGCCAATTTTTAATTAAATGCGTAAGTATGTTAGTAATTTATTTTTTAAACGAAATTGCTAGTATCAGCTCAGGCTCACAGATTTTTTAATAGAAACCTATAGATATCGTGAGGGTGAAAATTTGCTGAATTAGAGCAAGCTTTTATCTGTCATTTTTGAATATTTGTACTCGAGCAGGCTAGGCGCGCAAAGCCAACTCTAATGCAGTACATTTTCGTCCTCACCGAATAATAATACTTGTAATGTAGTTAAATAAGCGAGTCTAAAAAGCCTAATTATACCCGAATTGCATACAAGCTCTTTGATGTACGATTCAGAGTACAGTTTTGCAGCTACAAACTACCTCTATACTGCACTAATACAATCAAGTAAACATTATTGGCAACTTTATTTTACTAGTACAGTTAAGATCTATTTTATTAGCTGCAAAACTATACAGTGGTATATATTTTGTGTTTTAATTTGTAAAAAAAATAATTGGAGGGTGAACATAAATATTTTAAAGCTTTTTAGAGAAACGCAAGTTTTGTTATCGTAGTTGGGATCAATGACCACGCTCCGTCTTAGAAATAATATGTTAGCTTTTGAGGTCCCCTCTTGCATTTATAGAAGCGCTGATCAACCTGTATATTATGTTGCATAATCTCTCAGGATAACTGAATATGTACAAAATTAATTTTAAGTAAATAATTAACATATTGTTTAAACAAAAAACAACATATTTCTATAGGAATTCTAAATTATTACAATAGCATTAAATTATAGGATAATAAAATAAAGAAACATTTTCTCTAGAAGACCATGACTTTGTTTCTTTCCATATACATACACATAATTGACAAAAACAAAAAACATTTCACAGCCTTCTAGGGGATACATTTTCTTGATCATTTCTTATTGTCTCATATGTAAAAAGAACCTAATAGACCATGTTAAAAAAGATGAAGACTATATTGTAATAGGTACTACATATATATCTACAACAACAAACAGGGTCAACCAAAAGTACTGTGTATTGTTTAAAAAAGCGTAACTTTATTGTATAAATTTGACACTGTTTTTTAACGTATTTTCTTTCCTTTTTTTTCATTAGAATATGTATAGTGGCGAGCAAAAGAACCGGACACCACTTTTGACATAATTCGATATGAATTAAACCATATGAGCAATCCACGTCAGACCACACTATAACAGACCACTTGATATCCGTTTTTTTTGCTCCAGACTGCATATATTTCAGACATATCCTATCCTGTACAATATCAAATTTTTGTCATTTACAACAAAATCTTGATGTGTACCGTTAAGAAAAATGTTTTTCGTCTTCTTTAAACATAAGTTATTTAAATTAGCCGTAAAGGTGTAATAAAAAAATTTCGTTTTCTTCACACTCATTGTTAGTGCAGAAAGTTGTTTTTGTCATTTTGACGTTTTTGATTTACAGGTAAAAATCTGTTTTGCATTTTTATTTGATTTAATTGAAGGTAGGTGAAAAACAATTATACGTCATGTCACATAAGTCTTTAGCTTTATTTGCTGCCCTCATTACGCTCAGCTATGCAAATACAGCCAATGCCTCCTTTTTGGCCTTGCTTTGTAATATTGTGCATTAAAATAAATACATATGTAAATTCACTCAAATTATTATTTTTATTGTAGCCAAAATAAATTAAAGGTATCATTATGTATTTCACACAGCAATAACAAAAGATAGTGAATATATTCTTTTTTAATTTATATTATTTACAGAAAATATCTCATTTTATATTTTTCAACCAAAAAAAGTAGTCATAAAAACTTATTCTGCCATTAATGTTTTTTGTAGAAGTAATTTTCTTTAACAGGTGGTTAAATCTGAATTCTAAAATTATTTATACGTCCCCTTCCAAACAAACTTGGCCTATTTTTGAACTTTTTGGACAAACACATTATTGAAATATTTCATTTAGGAACCTTCTTGTGAGACAAGCTTTATATAATTAGTGTCTGAATGTTCCGTTTCTGATTTGATCTGTCTTACTGTTGCTTTCTATTCTTTCTATTTCTATCGCGTTTACTCATTATTGTTCTTGTCTTTTTGATATCGTTCATGTTTCACTACTCTGTGTTATTGTTGGTCTCTACCACTTCTCTGTTATTATATAGACAAATTTCTTCCAGAACCCTTAAATTTATATCTTTTTATTTATTTTTCTCTTCTATCTATTAAATAGTAACTCACATCCCATTTCTGCCTTTCTTTTTATTTCAATATCTTTTATTCTGTTCTACAATAACTGAATTTAGTTCCTCTTTTTGAATAATCCTTTTTCCTGAATTTTGTGTTCATCATAACACGATTATTTTCTATGATTCTTTTTTGTTGTTGTCTAATATTTCTTTTTCTCCTTAACCCATACATTTTACTATATCTTTTTTTGTGTTCATTTTGTCCGTTTAAATCAGCTATTATTATTATCCAGTTTTTGTGATTTATTAGAATTTGTCTATAGTTATCAATGTTATCATATTCTATTTTGGTGGAGGCGCCGGGTTAATTAGAACAGATTTTGCATTTTATTAATTTTAACTATTTCTTTCTCTATTATATATTTTCATACCTCGGACCATAATTGTATTAAAGTTACAAAATAGAGACGTCACTCGAGTAGAAAAAAATATTTTTTTTATGTCCTTTAGGTGTCCATTTGAGGTATAAAGTAAATAGTAAATCCTAAAGAATTAAATTCACTTTTACTCCTGCATAATTAAATATTTCATATTTACAAATTACTCCCGCAAAAATTAAATGTGAATAAAATAACACAAAAATTAGCACATTTTCGGTTTTTAAACAATATTAACACTTATGTTTATTATCTTCTGTTACACTATAATTATTCCATAGCGTTTTTTTAAAAAAATTGGAATAAGTGCTCGGTAGTGGGAAAAATAGTGCATATACCACAGGACTGAAGCCGCACTCAAGCAATAAACTGCTGTGTATTCTTATTACTGTTTTATATGCAGCTCAGCTTTCGTCTTCTGTAGCTCAGTTATGAATATTTTGATAGTTTGAAAACCTTATTTACCTTATTTACCTTATAAACCTTATTTGGGACATTTTAAATGTCCCAAAAACTCGTGATGTTAAAGTGATACAGTTTACTAATAAAAATCTAAATATAATCGTGCTACCTAAGGCAGGATTAAAGAGTTGGTGATGTTTATAAATTGTACTAATTAATTTGAGTTATTACAGTGTTTCTTTTATTTAGAGTAGGTTCTCAAAATTGCTCAAAGACAATTTTTTTTCTAAAAAGGGGTATTGATTTGGGCAAATCAACCTAATTTTTTTTTCTTTAAATGTTAGGAATTTGTATCGTATACCTATAAAATTCGAACAAAGTGAACCTCAAAAAATCGTGTTTTTTGCTTTTTATTTCATTAAAATAAGAAAGTTACTATGGAGTTCCGATATAATCGGAAGTTTCTTTGTTTTCAAGATATTTTCATTAAACAGATCGTTTCCAACTTTTGTGCAAAATTTTAGTTCACAATATATTTTTTAGTTTTCCAGATATGTACTTCTAATAACCCATTACCGTGAGACACCCTGTATAAATATTTAAGAGCGAACACCCAAAGGTTTATAATTTTAAATAATGTATAAAAACAGTCTTTAAAAAATATATCAAAATCGGTTGTTAATCCTGAGGATTATAAGGAAAAAAATTAATTGATACTGTATTTTTAAGTGTAGAGACATTCAATAACTTAATAAGTAATAAATAGCAACAACATAAATATGGTAATTAAATAAAAAACTAGTGCCAATCTTTGAAAACCCTTTTTTGATTCATAATTGTTGGCAATTATAAAACACAATTATCGATCATTGTTTACAATGTCAATTATTTTTCTCCTTAAATTGTAGACATCTCCGTAATAAATATCATCCCCCAATATTTTTTTTATATTTGCAAGTCTTCGTACCAACCAAGGTCAAATGTTTGTGACTCATTTAAACAAAGAATTTGAAAAGATGTTTTCGATGCATTTAAACGCGTTTTTTATATAAAGTTTTTGTCAGCTTCGAGATAAGGACTAATTACTCATCAATTTTCTTACTTTTATTCAGTTTTCGATAAATCATTGTCGACGTCGGGCCGTTTATTGAAAATTGTTAAAACATCTGAGAATTTTCATTTTTGTTACTTCATTTTAAATAATTGCCTTTAAAATGGGATAAAATTTTGTGAAATTGAATATGATGCTTCAAAGTGTCTCAAGGTCGACTTTCAAGAATGATTTCCTCTCCGGTGTATTGTGAAAAGCTTACCCCAAGAGAGTCTCATTCAAGGTTTTTCGGTAAATCATGCATGAAATAGGGCTTTTTGGGAGCTTGATGCATTTGTTGAAACACAAATTTATTTATTATTGTTACATTTTACATATTACGGAACCAAATTTTTTTCGATTTAAATTTTTTGAATAACACTACTCCCAGAAATGATCTCAACCCACGGGACTATTTGCTTATAAAATCGAATTACACAATTTTGAATTATTTCTGTTCTCAGTTAATAAGTACCTGCTTGAATATTATAATGTTAAAACAGGCAATTAAGGGTAAAGATTATGATTTTTTTTAAGTTCATCGACCTTGTCCATGCCAAATGTTTTTACATCGTCTAGTAATATTTTAATTTATTCTTTCGAAATTAATTAATAATCACTCATAACTTCTATTTTACCCAACTATTTGAATAAAACAAGCATTTTCAAAATTTTACATTAAACCTCATTTTATCTAGTGACTTTTAATTTTGTCAGGTCTCCCAACCTGTTAGTGGCGCTAATAAAACGATGTTTTGTTGTTTTTTAATACAGCGACTGTTTGGGTTTTCTCTTCGCAATAAAACGTGTTTCAATGTGTTTAGATTATTAAAGTTGGAACTACAACGAGTTGTAAAGACTCTTGCCTTCGGAAAAAGTGTGCTTTTCACCATAAATCAAATCAAAGTGTGTTTCAAAATCATCGATGACGTCATGCCCTAGTCTGCGTGAGTACTTCTTGGAAATTCTCTCTTTCATTTAAAAATGACCGTTGAAGATTATAAATTTCGTAATGAGATGAGTTTATTTATCAAAAATGAAGGCCTAATAATTAATTAAAGGTCAGTGACCCGTTCGCAGAAATACCCGGAACAAAAATTTCAACGCCACCTGAACCAGTTCAAATTTATGCTCAAAAAACGACTTTTTGGCTGTTTTGAATTGTTGCAAAGAGTTTAGTGTAACTGAAGCAATTGAATTAATCAATTTTGAACCACTAATTACAACACTATTTACCATTAAGTATTGAATTTTAAATTTTGTTAGTGATTCAGTTGGTGACAGATTTCAGCTTTCGTGGTGGGGGTAGTTTGATTTTTGTTTGAATTATTAACTAATTTTTGATTAATTACTCATTAATTGTTTACACAGACCTTTTATTAATTCTTTTAATTGATTAATTTCGTTAAATATTCTAATTTCCAAATTAAACACCCATTATGATGATCTAGTAATTTTTTCTCTAATTGTTATTCTATTGGTAATACCATCCAAGCGTCCATTTTTAATTATTTGAAATGGTGTCCAGTTTACTGTTTTTCTTTCGAAGATTAAAGTCATAAAAAACGTCCTAAAATTTCCAATTATTAAAAATTTGTGATTATATAATGTTGTTTCAAGAAAAAAGTGTTTAGAGGGAATGTAATTTACGAGTGTTTTTTAAATTTCGCTACCAGTTTTAAAGTTTGGGTGAGTAACTGAAAACTGCACTAAAAACACTTTGTTAGGAGTTTTTATAAAAAAATATACCTATCATCGATCAAATTTTCGGACAGTTCATTGACCTCTATACAAGTTTTTCAAAATCGCCTTATATTTATTTAAAAATAATTATTGCTAAGTTGATAGCGCATGTCAAAGCATCGTGTTCGCTTTTGTTCCAGAAAAATGGTGGCCATTTGCATCATCTTTTAAAAATCTGATTCCTTTTTGTGCTTCTTTTCATTACATCTAAAACAAAATTATTACTGCTGTCTCATGAAACTTAAAACTAAATTTAACAATTTGGAGTAATGATTTGAAATGATCGACTTTTCAAAAGTTTTAAATGATACTAAAAATTTGGATTTGAGCTTATCATTTCAATAAGACTAAAACACTTGTTTTGTTAGTTGACTTTTAAACTAATAGTGTTTTCTTCTGTTACAGTAAGTCCATTCTGTGAAGTGCGGATGTGATATCTTCATTCTCGAGTACTTAGACTACCAGTTGTTCGCGCATTTTTAAAATTTCGAGTGTATGAACCACAAGTTCGCGATTTTTTGAGGGTCGTGGGGTGATGAGTGCAAGAACTTTTTGGGTGCCTTACCACGGATTATAGACCATCCGGACTTCGAGGAAAATCGTGCTAACTGAGGCGGGATTAAAGGGTTAGTTATTATAAATTTTGATTAAACTTTTAATACAGTGTTTTTTAATTGCAGTAGGTCCGCTTAAAGAAGAAGAAGGCAACAGGGGAACCAATTGGAGTGAGTCAAAAATTTTCTCTTTACTTTGTTTTTAGTAGAAATGTGAGTGCAAATATTTTGTGTAGGTAAACTATATCTTTGCATCAGTGTGGTGTTTTTTTAGTGAGTTTAATGGTAAGTACGTAAGCGTATTTTCTTTCATATATGATGTTATTGTTACAGCTCCTTGTCTTCTTGAGACTTATTACTAATTCGTAGATCTGGCTGGTATAAGTTTTCATTCTATTTTACCAAATCTTGTTTATCAATCACTTAACATCGTTTAACTTATTTTGTATTTTTTTGCTTACTAGCATCACTTCGCCATTTTCCATGAGGCATAGAGTATTCATTCGAGGGAAATTCCAGCTGCATAGACTGTTTTAAAAGGTTAGTATTATTTTGAAAATTTACAAAAAGTTTTGAAACTAATAGTTTCTTCTTTTATTACAGTAAGTCTGTGAAGTGCGCGCGTTATATCTCAAAATACCAGTGCTAAGACAATTGAGTGGTTCGCGATTTTTAAAATTCGAGTGAAGTGTCATGGGATATGGACCATCCAGACTTTAAGGGAAAATCGTGCCATCTAAGGCGGGATTAAAGGGTAAGTTGTATTTACAAATTTTGATCAAACTTTTTAACTAATACAGAGTTTGTTTTATTATAGTAAGTTCGTTTAAAGAAGAAGAAGGCAACGGTGGAACCAATTTTGGTGAGTCAAAAATTTTCTCTTTACTTTGTTTCCACTAGAAGTGTTGGTGCAAATATTTTGTGTAAACTATATCTTTGCAACAGTGCAGTGTAAATGTTGGGTAAGTACGTTTTACTGTAATAAATTTTCAAGTTTTTTTTTAAATGTCATCTAATAGAAAAATAAATATGAAATGTTGTGTGATAGGTAAGTGGTATTTACGCTGGACTACATGTGTAATCTTGCCTAAATGCCGTTTATCTGTCGGGTCAGTGGCGGGACTTATACTTTACTACTTACTACTACTTAGAATAATAAAAAAGTACTTTTTAAAAACACTTTCATCAAAATGAAAATCAGTCAGTTTGAGTATATTTTATTATATGCAATCCTTGATTGTCAAAAATGTTTATTGGTTTAGTTCTAAATTTTCCATGCTTTCACTATCAATCACAATGTATCACAAAAAACAATTGATTTTTCTGTTGTTATTATAGTATTAGCCTATTATGAGTACTTCTACGGTGTTAACAATTCTTCAAATTGTATAAATAGGTATATTATTAAAATTCAGTCTGAAGGTACAGACTAGTACAGAGATTTAGTTTTTGGATGTATCATCATCAAACATGGTACATAGACGACCTTGTCTTCTTGGGACTTTTTAAATAATTCAGGAATTTGGTATACATTTTCATTTCATATTACATAATCTTATTAATCAATCAGTTAACATTATTTATAACTTATTTATTCATCTCTTCGACAACCTGCATGGGCCATGGATCATTCATTTGAGGGAAAGTCGGGCTGCATAGGCTGTTTCAAAGGGTTAGTAATGTTTTTAAAAATTAAAAAACAGCTTTAAAACTAATAATGTTTTCATTTACAGTGAGTCTATGAAGTGCATGCGCGATATCGTGCTAGGACAATGAGTAGTTCGCGATTATTGAAAATTTCGAGTGCATGGACTACCAGTGGTTCGCGATTTTTAAACTTCGAGTGAAGTGGGTTATGGCCCATCCAGACTTCAAGGGAAAATCGTGCTAACCAAGGCGGGATTAAAGGGTTGGTTATGTTTATAAAATTTGATTAAACTTTTAGACTAACAGTGTTTTTTATTTCGTATAGTAGGTCCGTTTAAAAAAGACGAAGGCGACGGTGGAAGTAAATGGGTGAGTTAAAAATAGTCTTTTAACTTTGTTGTTATAAATTATATATCTGTGCCAAGTGTAGTGTTTTTGTAACTCAGTTTAATGGTAAGTATATGTTTTGTTTCACAATCCTTTATATTACATATTTATCATTGTCAATTTAACAGATTTAGCAGATTTATCTAAACCAAGAGTGGTCCAGGTTTAATCTTGAACATCTAGTTTTTTTTGAGATCAAGATCCTCATGATTCCTGGTACAATAAAGCTAAGATATTTTCAAGAAGAGTTTATGTGAAGACTTCGACTTCTAAGACAATCATGAACAAGAGGAAAGAAGCGTCTAATCTTTAATGTTTGTTAATAAAAAACGAGAATATGCGATAATATGCTGAATTAGAGTTGGCTTTGCACGTCTGGGGCTGATCGAGCAAAAATTAAGTCATACAAAACTCATAAACCACAGCTCGTACTGAACCACCAAATTTTCGTTGTCTTCTTATTTCTACTGTAATAAAGTTTTTGTCAGTATTGATGTAATAAAAAATTAAATGCAAATTGTCGTGTGGTAAGTAAATGGTATTTACGCTGGATTACATGTGTAGTCTTGCCTAAATGCCATTTATTTATTGGGTCAGTGGTGGGACTTTTCTTAACAAAAAAGTATTTTTTGTTTGTTGTAACATTGTTATAAAATGCAAATCAATTAGCATCTTTCATCATTTTACAATGAAAGTCAATCCTTATTACCTATTATTTTATCAATCAAAATCTATAAGATATAAAAATTTAAATCAAATGATATTTCTATTGTTCACATAGTAAGTAGTAGTCCATTATAATTAGTTGTTCTTCTACGATTATTGTAAGTTTTTCTTCAACATGTGTACATACATCACCAAAATTCAGTATAAAGCTACAGTCATTTGGATTTTGGATTTTGGATATTTTATCATCGAACATAGTATATAGTAGCTGACCTTCTCTTCATGGAACTTCTCTAATTTTTCATAGATTTGGTATAAATTTAAATTTCATTTTAAAAAATCTTAATAATCAATCAATGTAATTTTTTATTTATTTAGCAAAGCCATCGTCATCGTGCAAGGGTCATCGATCATTTGTAAAGAATTTGGGCTGCTTAGGCTGTTTTAAAAAGTTAGTATTGTTTTAAAAACTTAGATCTCTTTGAAACTAATAAAATGTTTTCTTTTATTGCAGTCAGTCTGTGAAGTGCGCGCGCGATATCTTAAAATCTGAGTGCTAAAATAATAAATGGTTCGCGATTTTTCAAAATTTCGAATGCAAGGACCATAATAGTTCGCGATTTTTATCAAACTTCGAGTGAAGTGCCATGGGATATGGACCATCCAGACATCAAGGGATAATCGTGTCAATTAAAGGCGGGATTAAAGGGTTAGTTACGTTTAACAATTTTCTTTAAAATTTAAACTAATACAAGGTGTTTTAATACTACAGTAGGTCCGTTTAAAGAAGAAGAAGGCAACGAGGGAAACAAAAGTAGTGAGTCAAACATTTTGTCTTTACTTTGATCGCGATACTATTATATTATGATTTTGTGTAAATTATACCTATATGTGCCATAGTGTTCTTTTTATTTTTCATTAAATGTAGTGGTAAGTACATACTATCTCATAATTGTTAATCTTGTATAATTATAATATTATTATAATAAATTAATTTTTTTTCAACAGACATCTGTTAAAAATAAACGAATAACCAAAAAGAAATGTCGTGTGGTAGATAAACTGTATTTACGCTGGACTAATTGTTTAGTCTTGTCTAAATGCCATTTATATATTGGGTCAGTGGTGGGTCTTTTTTTAATTAATATTTTTTTTATTTCATAACACATCAATTATTAAATCAATCAATCAATTAATTTCAATTAATGCCGTTTAGTTTTTTTCAGGTATTAAATTTCTTGTCAATTAGTTTATTATTACGAATATATGTATAGACTTTTCACTATTAGCAGTTTATAAATAAATCTAAGTATTCCAGATTTTAAAAATAGGTAATCATCGCAAGTGCAGGGATGTTTCGTTATCAAACATGGACCATTCGAAAGAAAAGCAGGCTACATAGGCAGTTCTAAGGGGTTAGTAGTGATTAAAAAAATTCCATAGAGCCTTAAATCTAATATAGTTTTCTTTTTTGGTGCAGCATGCTTTTCTATGAAGTGTGCGCGCGCTATCTTAAATATCGAGTGCTCAGACTAGTAACAGTTCGCGAATTTTCAAAATTTCGAGTGTATGGACGATCAGTAGTTCGCGATCTTTAAACTTCGAGTGAAGTGGGTTATGGGCCGCCTACAGACTTCGAGGAAAAATCGTGTTAACCAAGGCGGGACTAAAGGGTTGGTTATGTTTACAAAATTTGATTTAACTTTTAAACTAATAGTTTTTTTGTCTTATAGTAGGTCCGTTTAAAGAAGACGAAGGCGACGGGGGAAGCAAATGGGTGAGTCAAAAATATTCTTTTCACTTTGTTGTTATAAATTATATATCTGTGCAAAGTGTAGTGTTTTTGTAAGTGGGTTTAATGGTAAGAACATGTTTTGTTTCACAATCCTTCATATCCTTATTATTATCAATTTAATTATTTAAGCAGATTTACATGAATGAACATTGATCCAGATTTAATCTTAATTTTTTTTTTGAGACCAAGTTCCTTGTGATCCCTTTCATTCAATAAAACTTGGATATTTTAAAGAAGAGTTTATGTGAAGACTTCGACTTCTGAGGCCATCATGGACAAGAAGAAAAGCCTTCAATATTTAATGTTTGATCCAGTGGTTTAAAATATCCCATAGAAGGGTTACTATTATTAAATAAAAAAATATTCGGCGAAACAAAAATGTACTGAATTAGAGCTAACTTTGCGCGTCTTGATTAATCGAGCAAAAATATAATCATACAAAAATGTCAAACCAGAGCTTGCTCTCGTTCTTACTGTAGTCTTCTAATAAACTTTTGTCAGTATTCATATAATAAAAAAAGTAAATACTTATTGCTGTGTGGTAAGTAAATGGTATTTACGCTGGATTACTGGATGTGTAGTCTTGCCTAAATGCCATTTATTTATTGGGTCAGTGGTGGGACTTATCTTGACAAAAACGTATTTTTTGTTTGTTGTAACTTTGTTATAAAAATGCAAATCAATTAGCAACTTTTATCATTTTACAAAGAAAGTCAATCTTTATTTCCTATTATTTTATCAATCAATCAAAATCTATTAAGTACAAAAATTTGAATCAAAATTTTTTAAGTATAAAAATTTGAATCAAATGATTTTTTTGTTGTTAACATAGTAGTTGTCCATTATTATTAGTTCTTCTACGATGAAGCCGTTTTTCTTCAACATGGGTATATCATCAAAATTTAATATGAAGATACAGATATTGGATTTTGATATTTTGTCATCGAACATGGTATATAGACGACCTTTTCTTCATGGAACTTCTCAAATTTTTCATACATCTAGTATAAATTTAAATTACATTTTACAAAATCTTAATAATCAATCAATTAACATAGTTTGTATTTTTTTATTTACTAGCATCCTATCCTCATCGTGCATGGGTCATCGATCATTCATCCCTGGAGAATTTGGGCTGCTTAGGCTGTTTTAAAGGTTTAGTAATGTTTTAAAAACTTAGATCTCTTTAAAATTAATAAAATGTCTTCTTTTATTACAGTAAGTTTGTGAAGTGCGCGCGCGAAATTTTAAATCCCGTGTACTAAGGCAATGAGTGGTTCACGATTTTTATACATTTCGAGTCCATGGACTACAAGTAGTTCGCGATTTTTAAACTTCGAGTGAAGTGCCATGGGATATGGACCATCCATTCAAAGGAAAATCGTGTCAATTAAAGGCGGGATTAAAGGGTTAGTTATGTTTAACAATTTTCTTTAAAATTTAAACTAATATAAAGTGTTTTAATACTACAGTAGGTCCGTTTAAAGAAGAAGAAGGCAACGAGGGAAACAAAAGTAGTGAGTCAAACATTTTGTCTTTACTTTGATCGCCATACGAGTATGTTATGATTTTGTGTAAATTATACCTATCTGTGCCATAGTGTTCTTTTTATTTTTCATTAAATGTAGTGGTAAGTACATACTATCTACTAATTTGTTGTATTCTTTTGTATAATTATAATATTATTGTAATAAATTAACATTTTTGTCCAACAGGCGTCTGATAAAAAAAAACGAATAAGCTTAGAGAAATGTTGAGTGGTAGATAAACTGTATTTACGCTGGACTAAATGTTTAGTCTTTCCTGAATGCAATTTATCTATCGGGTCAGTGGTGGGTCTTTTTTTTTATTAAATAACATTTTTGATTTTATAGCACATCAATAATCATGTGAATATTAAATCTATCACTAAATTAATTTCAGTTAATGTCGGTTAGTTTTTTTTAAATCATTAGAATTCTTGTCAATTAGTTCATCATTCCAAATATATAGACTTTTGACTATTAGCATTCTGTAATTAAATCTAATATAAGTATTACAGATTTTAAAAATAGGTAATCATCGCAAATGCAGGAATGTTTCGTTATCGAACATGGACCATTCGAAAGAAAATCGGGCTACATAGTTTTAAAGGGTTAGTAATGTTTCAAAAAATCCCATAGAGCTTTAAACCTAATATAGTTTTTTTTAATGCAGTATGCCCTTTTGCGAAGTGCGCGCGTGGTATCTCAAATTTCGAGTGCTCAGACTATCAACAGTTCGCGATTTTTCAAAATTTCGAGTGTATGGACCATCAGTTGTTCGCAATTTTTAATTTTCGAGTGAAGTGTGCATGTGCTTTTCCATGGGTTGTGGGCCATCTGGACATCTGGACTAAGAAAACGTCGTGCAGACAGAGACAGAGACAGGAAAAAGGGTTAGTTGTGTTTATAAATTTAAATCAAAATTTTTCTTATAGAATGTGTTTTTTAATTACAGTAGGTCCGTTTAAGAAGAAGAAGGCCACGGTGGAAGCAAATAGGGTGAGTCAAACATTTTTTTTTACTTTGACATGTTACAAGTGTAAATTATGTGCAATAGTGTTTAATTTTTTTTAATGGAATTAATGATGGTAAGTACATGTTTTGTTAACTATTTTTGTACTAAATTTCACCTTTTAAAGGACTTTTTAAATATTCATAAGTATGATACCAATAAACCAACAAAATTAATCATCGATATTTTTTTTATTTAATAGCATCTCTTTGTCATCGAATATGAATAATGGATCAGTTGCCCAAGGGAAAATGTGCGTACGCGATGTCTTCAATTTCGAGTGCTCAGACTTTATCAGTAGTGCGCGATTTTTTAAATTTCGAGTATTGAACGCAAGTGTTTTTGAAAGCTTTCACTATGAATTATGAACCATTTGAACTTCGAGAGAAAATCGTGCTAGCAAGTAGCAAAGGAGGGATTAAAAGGTAAGGGTTTATTATTTACTAATTTTTCGTTTATCTTTTACATTTTCTTATTTTTATTTCTTATTCCTTACGTATTGAGACATTTTTGTGTATTGAGAAAATTATATTAGAATATGAAAAGAGTTGTTCAATTCTCTCTTATCTCTAAGGCCTAAACTATAAACATTTGTATAAAGAAAATTTGCAAAATCCTTTCAACAAGAGCTGTCAGCTGTTACAATTTTTAAGGTAGCTTCAAAAATATTGTATATAGCTACAGGAATCAAACGTTTTATTGTATTCTAGCCGATTGATTTTAGTAAGAGCCGGCAAAATTTTAATAAACACAATGTGAGTTTTAAAATTTGTTTTTCGTCTTCTTTATAATGATTAGTAATTATAATCTATTGAAAGCACCCGAATGAGTTTTATAGGTTTCTTAGAGTGACAATTAAAAAAATGTTTTCGTGTTATAGTTTTTATTTAACGTATAAAACAGTAACATTTACAAAAACTGTCAAAAATAACTTATTTTTTGTTGATTGAAATGAAATTGTTTTTATGTAATGTTATACTCTTCAGTCTAAAGTATGAGTTTCTGTCGCATTACTCAAAGGATTATTTATCACAGCAAAGTAGTCAATAACATCAAAATTACTCAAAAAAAAACTCATCAGAAATTTTTCGAATTTCATTATCATCTAATATAATTTCTAAAAAATTAAAACATTCAAAAATACTAATGGGTAATTCTTGAATTTGATTTTCACTGAGAGAATCTCGATTTTCGCTTCGATTATTTATCCACTGTTCCTCTTTCTAATTCAAGCAAGCACAAGTTGCCAAAAAATTAAATAAAGATTTATCCAAACTTCTTATTTGGTTATTATTTATGTGAAGGATCTTCAATTGAGGCAAATAATCAAAACTTGATCCTTGTAAAACTGTTAGTTGATTGTTAGTCAACAACAAAGTTAGTTTGCAAATTTATTAAATTAGTAAAAGCATTCCTCTCTAGAATCTTTATTTCACGTGACTTAAAAATAGCATCTTCACTTCAAGATCTTTATCTTATGTGTGGTGCTTTATCTTTCGAAAAAATTATATTCAATTTCTTTAATTTCATAAACATCATCAATTAAAAATTGTTCAATGTTGAATGAACAATTAAACAATGATTTAAGTAATTTTTTGGGTATTTCTGGTGAGACAAGTTTAAATCTTCCACCATTGGAAGAATCGATTAATAAATAAGAGTATGATTCTCCATCGACTTCCGGAATTAACTCAAAACCGTATAAAATATGCAAATGCAGAAAAATCAAAAACACTAACATTGTGTTGTGAACAAAGCTTGATACATTTTTTGTTTTTAAACTATTATTGAAGTGTATATGTCAAAACTATAGGTAACTCATAAAATGATTTCATAATTGTTTTAAAAGAATTGTGACATTTAATGACTCCGATATTATTTTAATGAAAAATAAGTAAAATTAAAAAAATTAAAGTGCTTTAAGGTCATTGATTATAACTTTATACCAAAAAGTTTACCTTGCTAATCAGAAATTTAAAAAAATCGTATCTTTATCTGATGCTCCGAAAAATGTAGTTATTTCATTTTTTAATTAAGCTTAGAGAAAAATACGAATTGTTCTGAAGCGTTGGTAAAAACGAAACTGTAAATCCTGGCATTAAAAAAACAGTCCAAAATAACAATAGGTAATCATTTTTTATTGAATTAAAAACATTTTCGAGAAATTCATGTTGCTTTATTTTAACCCTTTGGCAACTTCATGTAAGTTCAACGTGATCAATATATTCGATAGTAAAAAATATAAAAATGTTATTAAAATACAGTCACGAAACTGATTAACTGTTTCATTGTAAAATGTACTTAATTTTTGGGGTTATTGTTTAAAATCTCTTCTTTTTTCAATTATCTCAAAAATAATAAAAACATGAAAAAATTTCAAAGCTTCAAAATAAAAAGGTAAATTGTTTCAAGAATTTTTATAAGTTTTTTTTATAATTTTTATAACCTTTATTTTTAATAGAAACTAAATTTGCAATATCAGTTACAAGTAAATGTTTATTAATTTATATTTTATATACAAAATAATTAAATTTACCGTAAATGTTAAAAACAAGTTATTTTTCATTGATGGTTGTGATGAGTATAGAATTAACTCAATTTTATGTTTTCCAGCCCATTTGATAAATTTTTCTGACGTTGTGTTACTCAAGGGATTATTTACTAAATTTATGCTACCAATAGACCCAAAAGTGTTTCTGAAAAACCCATTTGAGACTGCTCGAATTTCGTTTTCAGCTAACGAAATTTTAGAAAAATTGAGACAATAAAAAATTCCAAGAGATAATTCGTTGATTTGATTTTTATCCAAAATGACTTCTAAATCATTACGTTGATTCTCAGTTAAACAAAAACAGGAAGTTATAGAATTAAAAAAAAATTATCCAACCTTTTGATGTGATTTTCTATTGCATGAAATAATCCAAGTTGAGGTATGTAATCAAAACTTGATGCTTCCAACTGTGTTAATTGATTGTTGTTAAGAATTATGCCATATAAATTTGTTAAGTTAGTAAAGGCACCTCTTTCTAGAACACGAATTTTATTCATAGGTAATTTCATCGAAAGAACTTCAAGATCTTTGAAAACGTGCCGTCTTATTATTGAAATTTCAGTTTGTGAAATTAAAATATTGCCAAAAATTCGATGATTTTTAAGGAAATTGGGTTCTATGTCTTTTATATCAGAATTTTCAGCTATTACAAAGTCTTCAATGTCTAAAGAAAAATTAAACATTTTGTTGGATAATGTACTGGGGAATTTTGGTAATGAAAGTCCATATGTTTTATCACTAGTCGTAATAGTGATAGTGAATTGTTGCGTTTTGTTGAGTTCCACAGGAATCAAATCAAAAGCTGTCGAAATTTCCAAATAAAGTAAAACCCAAAACGACTTCATAATTCTGGAGCTCAGTAATCGTTGTACATGGCTTATATACTTTTATATTAATTTTTTTATAAAAAAAAACTTTTAAAGAATTGTGACATTCTTTCATTACTCCAATTATTAAAGTTGGTATAAATGAAATTGTTTATTAAAACAGAACTTATTAAAAATTCATATTTTTTTTTAAATAAAAGTTTGTCATGTCCATTATTACAAAAGTTTGAGCCGTAGAAAAGAGTCATAATTTAAACCAAGTATAGTTCGAGTAGTTATGAAACTATTTTTGTAACTATTCAAAACTTTGTTAATATGCGAGAATAGGAATAACTATTTTTACCTATCTATATTTTTGTTATTAGTTTATTAATATGTGGTTATTGTCTTTCTACTGTTTTCCTTATTTAATTTTTCACCATTACAGGACTTAAATTATTGTACCTGCATATTACATAAATGAATTTGTTTTTAATGGAATGTTATGTACTTCAGCTCAAAAGACGAGTTTTAGTAAAGTTACATTACTTAAAAGGTTATTCATTACAGCAAAGTAGTCAGTAACACCCAAATTACTCAAAAAAAAACTCATTAGTGATTTCTCGAATTTCATTACCATATAATCGAGTAATTGAAAAATTCAAACATTCAAAAACACCCACAAGAAATTCGTGAATTTGATTTTCAGTGAGAGAAACTTGAAATACTTTTCGCTTATTTATACACTTCATTCAAGCAAGCAGAAGCTAGTAGTACGAAATTAGGAGTCGTTTGCGTTAATTGATAATTCCTAATTAAAAATTAAAGGTTTCAACTGCCTAAGTGGTTTCAAGAAATCAAGATCCTCAAGTTACTCTATAGAAATATCTTTTTGAAATATCTTGTATAAGGGTATAATCGAACTTATTATTTTTTGAAGTGCCCACCTTAAATAAATTTTGAACCACCGTTTATCACCCTGAAAAAAGTCCTTACGACGTCCCTAATGCCTTATCAATTTCCTGAATTATCTCAAAAGCTTATAAAATTTGCAAATGTAGGAAAATTAGAAACACTAACATTGTGAACAAAACTTTTGTAGTACTGTTAATAGAATGTTTATTTCAAAACTATAACTCTAGGATAATTTGATAATTGTTGTAAAAGAATTGTGATATTTAATAAATCGGATATTTTTTTAATTAAAAAAAATACCTGAAATTATCGAAATAAAACCAAATTCTTTTCAAATGGTGAAACAATTCAATTGCTGCTTCCATTGAATTCAAATACTTTTTCTCTATATGTATGATACATCAAATAATGAACTATAATCTTTTTTTCTATTTTCTTCATTGACACTTATTGAAAAAAAGTAATTTTCCAATCAATTGGTGCTACTTTTTGGCAGTAACGCACCAACAAATACATTTTACTTTAAAGGTCTAATGTTGCTGACACACGGTTTTTTCCTTGCTGTAAATATCAGTGAGTTTGTAACAAATGAAAAGCTCTTTTTTTAAATTATTTATTTAAATACAATAATAATAATTAATTATTGCACGTCTACAACCAATGCTAAATAGTAAATACTACAAGATCATTTGTGAGTTTTCACTTCGCTTCAAAGCACTTTTAACATCAAATTAAGCAATGAAGCAATTTCGGGAGATTGTTACTTGTAAAAGTGTCGATATTCGTAACAGAGCTACATCATACATGTATTTAAAGAACGCACTTGTATGTGAGGTTAAATTAACTGTTACTAAGTTTATGCATTAAATTACAAAGCTACAAAGAAAGAAATTCTGTATGAGATTTTTCGACATTTGAGATTTAATGTAATATAGATTACCTGATGTTTAGAATTACTTCAGCCAAACAATGATCAAATTCAACAAAGTCGTTAAAACTAAATTATTTTCCATTCGAAATGAATTTAATTTCAGTGTAATGTTATAATCATTAGTCCAATTTACAATTTTTTGTAAAGTATCATACTCAAAGGATTTTGCATCACAAAAAAATTACAAATAACACCAAAATAACTCAAAAAAAAATCCTCAGAAATTTCTTGAATAGCGTTATCTATCATTCAATTCCAGAAAAGTTAAAACAATCAAAAACCACCCACAGGTAATTCTTCTATTTTATTTTCATTTAAAATAACTTTTAAATCTTCTCGGTTGTGTATACATTGTTTGTTTTTGTTATTCAAGCAAGTACAAGTTGCCATAAAATTAAATAAAAATTGGTTTTAATGTTTTAATTTGGTTACTTTGAAAATCAAAAATTCTCAGTCGAGGCATGAAATCGAAATTTGATTTTGAAATTTGAAGCTTCTTTCTCTAAAACTTTTATCTGGTTAAAAAATAAATACATTGATTCTATTTCAAGATCTTTAAATGTGTGGTGTTTTATTTTATTACAGTGATTCCGGTTTTTATAATTGAAATTTCGTAAAAAATTCTACAATTTTCAAAAAAATTGGGTTCAATTTCTTTAATTTCAAAAATTTGTTCAATATAGATAATCTCAATGTTAAATGAAGAATTGAGCATTCCATTGAGTAATTTATTAGGCATTTCTGGTGACACAAGTTTAAATTTTTCGTCACCTGGTAAAACCACTGATAAAGGTAATGGAAAAGGCTCGTTTTCATAAATCCGTATTAAATCAAAAGCGTGTAAAAATTGAAAATGTACGAAAACCACAAATAATAACAACATTGTGTTCAAATGTACTAAACAAGTAAACACTTTGAAAAATGTCTTGCTTTTAGCTTTTTATTGTCGTAAAATAATTTCATAATTGTTTGAAAAGAATTGTGGCACTTTTAGCCTAGCAATACCCTAAAAAAATTTGCGAGTTATAAACTGGTATACAACAAATTTGAAAGTTGGTGCATCTAGAACAATATAAGAGTAAAATGTTTAGGTATTAATTTTTATTTCATATAAAAAATAATTAAATTTAGGATAGATGCTAACAACAATTTACTTCTCATTGGTGATTGTGACGAATTTATAATTAACTCAATTTTATATTTTTCAGCCCATTTGATAAATTTTTCTAATGTGTTGTTACTTAAGGGATTATTTACTAAATTCATGCTACCAAAGGGTCTAAGGGTCAAAAACCCATTTGAGACTTCTCGAATTTCGTTTTCAGCTAACGAAATTTTAGACCAATTGAGACAATAAAAAATTCCAACAGATAATTCGTTGATTTGATTTTCACCCAAAAGGAGTTCTAAATCATTACATTGATTCTCATTTGCACAAAAACAAGAAGTTATAAAATTAAAAACATAGTTACCCAACTTTTTGATATGATTTCGTTCTGCATTAAAATATCGAAGTTGAGGTATGTAATCAAAACTCGATGCTTCCAACTGTGTTAACTGATTGTCACTAAGAATTAACTCTTGTAAATTTGTTAAGTTGGTAAAAGCACCTCTTTCTAGAACACGAATTTTATTTAAAGTTAATTTCAATGAAAAAATTTCAAGATCTTTAAAAACGTGCCGTCTTATTATTGAAATTTCAGTTTGTAAAATTACAATGTTGCCATAAACTCGATGATTTTTAAGGAAATTGGGTTCTATGTCTTTTATACCAGAGTTTGGAGCCATTAAAAAGTCGCCAAAGACTAAAGAAAAATTAAACATTTTCCTGGATAATCTACTGACGATTTTTGGTAATGAAAGTCCATATACTTTGTCACCAGAGATAATAGTGATAGTGAAATCGTTCGTTTTGTTTTCTTCCACAGGCACCAAATCAAACGCTGTGGAAATTTCCAAATAAAGTAAAATTAAAAACGACTTCATTATTCTCGAGTCTAGTAAACGTCATGCATGTGCTTATATAGGTACTTTTATATTATTTTTTTATAAAAAAAACTTTAAAAAACTTTAAAGTATTGTGACATTCTTTCATTACTCCAATTGAAGTTAATATAAATGGAGTTGTTTTTTAGAAAAACTTATCAAAAATTCATGTCACTTAGCATAATTTTCTTTTAACTCAAAAGATTATCATGTTTATTATTACAAAAGTTTGAAGAAAAGAAAAGAAGAAAGAAAGAAGAAGAAAAGAGTAATAATTTGAACCAAATATATTCTGAGTAGTTATGAAACAATTTTGTAACTATTCAAACTTTGTATAATATGCGAGAAGAGGAATAACTATTTTTTATCTATCCATATTTTTGCTGTCTTTCTGCTGGTCTTTTTCCTCATTTAATTTTCCACCATTAACGATTTAAATTATTGTACAATGGCGAGCAAAAAATTTCGGGCAGGCTTGAAATTTGAGTGATATAAAATGTGAAATGAGCTTTACGTGTTAGACATATTAATAACCTCAATTTAATAACTATTCAATACTATCGCATGCCATTTTGACAAATTATCATGACATTTATGACAATAAAGGTCAAACTACATTGCTTTTTTTAATGACATATGAATTGCTGCCCGAAATTTTTTGCTCGCCACTGTACCTATGTATTATACATATATGTACATGAATTTGCTTTTAATATAATGTTATCTACTTCAGCTCAAAAGTTGAGTTTTAGTAAAGTCACATTACTTAAACGATTATTCATCACAGAAAAGTAGTCAATAACACTAAAATTACTCAAAAAAACTCATTAGAGATTTCTCGAATTTCATTATAATAATATAATGAATGAAGTACGGTGCGCGCGCCAATGTGTAGCGATCGCACAGGTAAAGAAATGTCGCGGTGAGAAATCCAAGCGGTGCGATCGCTACACATTGGCGCGCGCACCGTACCTACTTATTTAACAAATTTATAGAAATTTGTATATAGCAATCGAACTGTCCGTCGTCTCTCGAATTTTACTTTATAGTTTGATTTTTTGTGTTATATATATATATTAATAATATATAATACGGTTACACACGGCAAGCCTAGATCCGACGCTTATGGCACGAGCTGACTACAAGCGAGTGCAGTGATTCTGCGTGACATTTCTATGCCTGTGTCTGATAATTATATATTAAAAAATTCAAACATTCAAAACTACCCACAAGAAATCCGTGAATTTGATTTTCAGTGAGAGAAACTTGAAATTCTTTTCGCTTATTTATACAGTGTTCCACTTTCTCGTTCAAGTAAGCAGAAGTAATAATTAAAGTTAATAAAATAGTAGTTGTGTTTTTTAAATTATGCAAAATGTCTTTTGTACTTCGAAAATTACTTTATAATTTAGTTTTTGGTAAATACGGTACAGCATAAATTTCCCAACAACCTGTTATCCAAAATCCTTAGAATTTCAAATGCAAAGCGATAATATAACGATAATGTCACTCCCAAAATGGATACGAGAAATTACGAATTTTCCGAAGCTTGCCACTTCTAGAACCATAAATATCGATGCGTCAGCATTACTCACAGTGAATGGCCGTGACTAATATCTCTCAGAATCACGCACTATAATGTGGGTTATGGCGCTATGTCATATTTCCAGAAATTAATCAACGGTGAATCTCTGAAGAATAGGTCTTAACAGCATATACTCGTAATACACCTTCTACTCTAATTTAATTATTAAAAACATTTTATTTAAAATATCTTTATTATTTTCAAACAAAAACTCACTTAAAATAATTATAATCTTTATATTTACAACACCGTAAAATGTAAAATTAATTTAATAACCCCTAACTTTTTGACTAGCAACATATTCAATATCTGCCACTTCTTTTGGACAGTTTCTGGTAAGAACCACTGGACCATTTTCAGTTATTAAAACATCGTCTTCAATTCTTATTCCCATTCCTTGAAGTTCTTTAGGTAATTGTTGGTGTTTGTGACTTATATAAACACCTACAATAAAAAATTTGACATAAAAAACAAAAATTAAAAAATATCTATACCAGGCTCAACTGTAACAATCATTCCTGGCTTTATATTAATGTTTCTAGTAATAAGTGGCGTATCATGAACATCCATACCTAAATAATGGGACACATGATGTGGACAAAACTGGTATGCAGCCTAAAAACAGAACGAGAAGAGTCACTCCTACTGGACTCGTGCTATAAAACTTTTTTTACAACGCAATATACCTTAATTAATGCCTGATTAGTCATAATTTTCGGAATTATTCCAATTTGTTGTAAACCTTTTCCCAATAGTATACACATTGCATCAAATAAACTATCCAAAGTTGGAAATTCACCACACAAATCGATTAATTTCTTTTGTACTTCAAGTACTACTTCATAAACTTCTTTTTGGTTGCTAGTAAATTTGCCATTAATTGGCCAAGTTCTTGTAATATCACTTGAATAACCGTGAAATTCACATCCTAAGAAAAATTTGCACACTAAATAGAAAGAAACCACTCAAATGTCACTAATCGCGATGTGTTTCAAAGTCATGACACTCAAGACGTCCAATCAAAATCACGTAAGACAAAGAAACAATCATATCGCGTGTTTAATTGAAAAGTTCATCAAATTACCTTTGTATCTGTCAAACATTTTGAAGAATTTCTGAGATCATAACCGCACCAAACAAACCATTTCCACTGTTAACTAACAGCTAACACGAAAATGTCTTAGAACTCTTGAATTCTTAGAAAAGACTGGTGACTGGTTTTAATTTGTAACTGAGAAAGATTCAAACGTTGAAGATAATAAATACAACAAACAACGCTAACAAATCTTATACTTGACACTTGTCAAAACGTTTCATATCACACATCCCTTTTTCACTTCATCTTCTAACATAATTCCGTGTTAGGTAGCTTCATGAACTTTTTAATTTAACACGTGTTATTTTGTTCTTACCAGCATCCATTAAAACCATATCACCATCTTGTACAATCTGATTGTTATTAATATAATGAATAATAGTAGCCCTATTACCACCTGCAACAACAGGTGGATATGCTAAATATTCAGCCCCTTGCATCCTACATTCATAATCTACTTTAGCAAAAATTTGACTTTCATTAATACCTTTAACAGAATTTATATATAAAAAATACAAAAATTATGAGTGTTTTACCAGGATATGAAAATTTAATAGTCTTAATAATCGAATCGGAAGCAACATCACATGATTTTTGCATTAAAGCTATTTCAGCTGGGCTTTTAATAAGTCTTTGTTTATGTAGAAAAACTTTCGGTGATTCCCATACTTTCTGTCTCATGTAATTTAAATAATCACACATTGTTTTATGGACGTCATTTTGAATAGGATTCATAAAATCATACCTGAATAAAACGTCCCACCTGACGCCAAATTTAAATTCATACCGATTATAATTACCATAGACTGAATTTGCTGTTGCTTTTCAAAAACGACTGCAAATAATTCTCTAATTCATTAATAGGCAAACTCTGATCCACTCCAAATAAATTTGGGGCACTATCAGGTCCGGTTCTAGGCCCATCCCATAATTCAGAGTGATCATCTTTTTGCCTGACAAATAAAATTGAACAATGTTGACTCGGTGAATCTGTTGTTGCTAAAACTAGACAACTATCAGGTTCTAAACAGCCTGTTAAATAAAGAAAATCTGTATTTTGGCGAAAAAAATAAGGGATTTTATCTGACATGTACTGTTTTGAAGCTGAAGGTATAACTATCTGTAAAAAATGTTATTTAGTGGGAAATTTCAGGAAAAAGACAAACCAAATGAGATTTTAAATCAGGATTACGTTCAATGACATACACCGAAATTTGTTCCATTAGTTTTTGTCTGCGATCTTGAAATTCTGATTTTTTTATTAATGGGGTTACTTCATCTTTTTTGAGTAACTGAGGGTGGGTCTCATACGTAGGTTGACCGTAAGTCTTAACTATCGCTTTTTTATTAATGTTAAATTTCCCTTTTGTGGCTTTTTGGCAATAATTGTGGAAGACTTCTAAAATTATAAATTCCATTTTTTTGCAAATAGACAGTGTTACAATTACCTGATTTGTTAAAAATACGTAACAGTAGCTTAGTTCGTGTTGAAAACATTGCAATATCACAGATTAAAAATTTATTATGTTAAAAGTTAAAAAACATTAAAAAATTAGGTTAGAATATATAAAATGTCAAATTTGACATTTGCTCGAAGGTAGGATCAGAGATAACAGGTGGCGAGAAAACTGGTAGAAATAGAATCTGCCTGTTGGTAGAAAGTAGATGGCCGCCATTTTGAAGTTTAGGCTTGCAGGAAATTCAAGTCAACTTATAACATTTATAACAATCACAATCAACAAATCACGACACTTACAACTGGTGCCATAGTTTAGTTACTACCACAGTTCTTTAAAGTCGTAGGGAAAATTGGGCGTATCATGCGGTTGACCCAATACTTTGTAACTCAGACGGTTTATATTGTTAGCATACAAAATACTCTTTCCTCTTTTTGGCTAAACATTAAAATGGACACATTCAGTTAGGGTATGTGGGTACGAAAAGGAAATGCGTATATCATATAATATATCAATCTAGTTAGCTATATTAGAGTTGCCAACTTTTCAATATAGAAATAATGAAATAAAGGACATTATCGAATTAGTATTAGGATTGTTTTTTATGGAGTGAAGGGGGGAAAACTTTAGTACTAAAATAACAAAAACAAAAATAAGAACCTAAAAAAAGAGTGCCATAAATAGAACTATTGCAACATGTCCCGTCTATACTCAACTCTTTTTTTTTCATCCCGCTTGAAGGACCATACAGTTTTAAACACAACTACTTGTGAGCCGAAAAACAAATAATATAAAAAATGTTTCTGCAGTGTTTATAAAAAAAAGTAAAATTAAACGCACGCGTGAAATTGTCTTTTTTGTATTAACAATAAGACGTTTCTCTTCATATGGCTCGATGGACTATAAAATGTACACTTTGGGAAACAAAGGCGACGATTATTACAAAAATAAATATGTTCACTGCAATTTTTATAAAAAAAGAGTACAAACTGTTTTCTCCAGCTCCTAAATTCTACTAAAAACTTTAATATAGATAACTAAAATTAAGATTTTTGGGTGTTTGAAGCGAAAATTTTTGTAATTGCTCCGTAGCTACCAAGCCACCAATTTTTCTTGGTTTTTTACTATTCTTAACTTTTCTTTTTTTTTAGTAGTCGTTTTTCTTATTCTTATTTTTTCCAAATGTTTATCAAATTTGCCTAAAATTTTGTTCCTCCAGGATCCCCAAATTGACGTTTTCAACTTCTTAAATCTTCCTTTATTGTTTGTTTCAATTATATTTTCTTTTTCTTCTCTTTTAATTGTTGGTTTTGTGATTCTTTATTTTTTTCTGTAAGCCTACAATCCACAGTTCCTTTAGAATTGTAGAAACTACGTTTTTAATTTTTTTTTGTACATACAACATACTTATTAATTTTCCGAGTTTTTTATCATTATGTCATATTTTCTACAAATTTTCATAACATCTACTTTTTCAAATTCTTCTAGAATCTACTTCTGTTCTTTTTTTTACTAGTCGTAATTCTCCTAATTGTTCTCTTCTCTCTATCATTAAATACCCTATTTACCTACGTTTCATAACTCAAGTCTGGATAGAAAGATAGAACTTTTGTTTGTTTATACCATAGAGAAAGAAGGAAAGTTTAAACGTACTTAAAATTTATTTTGGTGACTTAAAACGAGGCCTAGATAATCAATTTATTTTTTAAATCAACCAATTATTATATATAGGTACCTATGTCAATTTTTTAACGCTTGCTCGTCGTTTCTCTTTGGTAAAAAACTAGATAAAAGGACAAATTGTGTCCTTTATTAAATACATGTTAAAGACTAAAGGACAGTTTGTAAAATTAAAGGACTATCGTTTGAAATAAAATGACGGTTGCAAACCTATACCTATACACTCGTTGTAGTCGAAATTATTAAACGGCTACAGATTTAATTAATTAATCTACTAAATTAATAACTCCAAAAATTTTAGTTTTTTCTTACATAGTTAGCACTGTTGTCAGTTTAAACATCTGTGAAACACCACAAACCGTACTTATTTAAAAAGACTTGAAAAATAGAATTTTATTTACAGTTCTGTACATTAAACTTGCAATAATAATAAAACAAAAGCACCAAAAGAACTAGATTTAGAAACATTTTAGATAAATATAAATTTTTACATCTTACTTTCCTAGAATTAGTCACTAGACAGCCCCTACGCCCTTAAAATCCCTCAAATAAATAACAATTTCGCTAGTTTAATGTATTTTACTGAAGCCTTGCATCATTGGAACTTTCTGGAACATCAACAACAATTCCATCCATATTTTCAGTCAGGAAAACTTGACATCCTAATCGAGAGGTGTCTGTGACACCTCTTGCTAATTCTAACATATCGCCTTCTTCACCTTCTGGTCGATCAGGTAATTGTTCAAAATCTTCTTTTTTGAAGACAAGGTGACAAGTTGAGCAAGTTAAGGTGCCTTCACAAGCACCATATCCTTCTAAAGATAAATCGTTGTTTACAACTACATCTAGAAATGATTCTCCTACTTTTCCTTTGGCTTTAATTCGTGTGCCATCGTGTCTTACAAAAGTGACTTCAATTCTATAAAATAACAATATTTAATTAGATACTTCGAAGATTAATAACAAAAACTTACTCTTTTTTGTTTAGATTTGGTACGCCGTTAGTCACACAACGAAAACTAGTATATTTTGCCAATTTTGGGGCACTTCTTATAAGACTGCTGAGCAGCGACATTTTCAGCTTATTTTTGATTAAATTCTTAGGAGGTCACTATTATCATAATTTCTCAATGATGTTTATTTCATATTTGTCTGAGAATAATTTGGGGGATATCATTTAAAAGTAAAATAACTGCACAGGATTCTTGACAGCTGCTGACACGTGCTTGACCAAATGACCGATTTTTTTTTTAGAAGATGAATGATATTGTTACTGATGTTTAACACAGTGAAACTTCAAAATGTGAAGAATCATTACAACATTCACTTAGCGAAAAACTTGCACGATTATTGCATAAAGATAATTGTTATATTTTACATGTTACATCATCACTGGTTGAGTGGATGACAGGTTAATGACATTTGCATTTGCGGGAAAATGCTAATTCGGTGAACTATTTCACGTACATCGAATTGTGTAGAAACAACGAATCGTTGTTCTTTATTGTAGAAATCAAATAAATATGTTATAACATTTAATAACACTATTACCAGTGTTAATATCTTATACTACAAAAAATTACTCTTATTTATATAACAGTATTTTCTCATACTTACACGTGTACAATGTTGGTTGCATACCTGGAAAGGATTAGAACCAACAAATTTTCTTATAGTCATGTCAATGTTAAAGCCCAGAATTTATGTCGGTTACCATGGTACTTTTAACATTTTCTAATTGATTTTTACAATAAAATTAATTACTTATTAAATTTAATTAAAAGCAAAAAGAGTTAATAAAGTAAAAAGCTTGATTTTCTCTTTGTTGAAAAATTCGATATTCTATTCTATAGTCGGGGGATCACTTTTGTAATATTAATAACGCGAGGCCTAAACGTCAGATAAAACTTTATTGCTTTAAAAGTGGTTAAATGTTAAACCAATGGCAATACCATAGTATAAAACCTAGTAGCGACAGAAAGCCGATTTTCGTGTAAGGAGTAGGCGGCGTTTACGTCCCACTATTGATGCTTTTGCCCCATTCATTGCGGAGAACGACGAACATAGACGACAAGGCGAAAAGTAACTAGATTGCAAGTGTGGTTAAAGAGGGGGAAGCGAGGCCACAGTATATCGAGGCTAGGCTTAAAGAGGGGGAAGCGAGGCAAGACGTGGCCCCATTCAATCCCCAATTTTCATTCCGAGCTTGATGGAAGCGAAAATGTGCTTTAATACAGTGAATATAAAGCCTACCAAAATTTTCCCGCCAATTTCGTGTCGCTACTAAGTTTTATACTATGGCAATACTGAAGCCTCCTCTCATGGTAGTCAATGGGTAGCAGTGGGTAGCAGTTCTTGATACATTTATATATTTTGCGTGCATGTACCTAAGTCTTGTCGAAAAGTTAACGGGGACGGGGAATGTCTAACTGCTGGGAAAGCCTTCGTGTTAAAGAAGTAGGATTTTGTTGGACCACTATATTTATGTTTTCTTTCATACAAGCTGCTGCAGAATACTGCCACACACCATCTAGTTTGTATACCATTACGAAAATAACTTTCTATCAAAAACGCTTTTTGAACAGGAGATAGGAATAACGAATGAACAAAACAAAAACGAACCCAAGTAAAATTAAGTAAAAAAGGAGAAATTAATCGCAAATTATAATAGAAAACCGTCCAGAAAACCAAAGTTTAGTATGACGTTAAAGTCGTTTTAATGCAATTTTAATTTGACAAATTAATTTTAATCCAAACCCTAAGTTTATGACACCAAAGGTAACTTGACTCCGAAACTTTTGGTTCACTCGTTATCTTACACTAATAATATTGTTATAATAATAACAATTGTAATAATAATGGATGTCAACGTCATATAACATGACCTACATTTTGAAAGCCCGAATTTGCGATAAAAAACATAATTAATAAGGCCAAAATTTTGGGTTGATGCGCTGTTGTTTAATATTACAAAAGTGATCTGGGTATACTTAATTACTTATAATCATCCAAATTATTGAATTACCACCGTAACAAACTTATTATTCTGTAGTTTTTTACGTTATGTTGTAATTAGGAAATTAGGTCCTTCAATTAATCAACTTAACAATAACAATAATTATGTTAATAATAAAATTGTTGGGTTTAATTATGTCATAGCCACTAAATTATTATTTTTTTTTGCTCAAAAAACCTACAAAAATTTTATTAGACACAAAAATTTTCTAGAATGAATGTAGCTTTACAAGAAAGTACAAATTGAGTCAATCAGATAACACTTTAAACAGTTATATATAAAAATGTTTGGGTATGAAGCTAAGTAGTTGAGAGTAGTAGGTACCTATATCTGTACTAAATCTCACTAAAATCAATAAAATGTTAAAAGTTATTAATAAAAAACGATCTTAAATTTTAAAGCCAGTTGATGTAATCACATTATAGAAATGAATCAGTATGGACAGCTGATAAAAACTTGTGAAAAGCTGGCATCCCTTCAGGTAAAATGTATAAGATGGAATCACTGATTTTTACGCAACTAATAATACACAATTTTAATCTATGGGGCTATGCTATAACTGTAAATTATATAATAAATAATCAAAAGACAAGGGTAAAACAACGATTAAAATAATTTTTATAGTATTTTATTTACAGTTATAGCCCTTTTGATTTAAATTGGGTATTATTTATTAGTTGTCTAAAAATATAAAAATCAGTGGCTCCATCTTACAAATTTTACGCAAAGGGATGCTAGCTTTTGACAAGTTTTTTTCAGCTGTCCCTACTGATTTATTTCTATACTGTGATGTTGTAAATAGCGACACGAACAAATGACGATCGCCAATTGAGCTCAATATCGATTTTTTTCGCCGCTAGGATCGCTATAGTTAATGGATAAATATTCATCATCGCCAATTTAATCAGGCGCGACCCCGACCTCTGACGGGAAAAATATCTGTATTGAGCTCAATTCATTGTGAATCATGCCGAATTCATTTGTTCTGTCGGTACTTTAGGTCATGAATTGGCTTTGTTTAATTTCTACCTTTGGCGCCCTTTAGCTCCTAAACGGTGCAATTTGGGATACAGTTGGCTTCAAAAAAATCGGAAAATAAAATTTCACCTAATGTGAATTGGAAATTGAATTTGTCAATTAATGTCAATTTGTGTCTACATTTCTGACACATAAGTGCAGTTTATTAACCTAAATTCTAAAAGGCCGTTAGAAAATATAAAACTTTAATAAAATCTGACAGAATTTCTTCTGACAGTTCCCGTTTTTTTTTTTTTTGAAGCCAACTATATGTAAGTTGCGTTAATTCGATTTGTTTTGGTTCCAAGAATCTCAGATTGCTTTATGGGAACATGTTTCTGGGACAGCCTGTATATTTAAAAAAAATATTGCAAATTCAAAATTTACGCTAACGCTTCAAAAACGGTCAAAACTGCAAAAAAGGTCAAAGAGAAATGTTCTAGAATCTAGAAAATTAAATTCTGTAAAATAAACCCCTCTAAGCGATATAGGGTATGTATGTGGTTATCTCTAATACAAGTAATACACTTTAGGTTGTAGACAGGTTTAAACATAACAAAGAGTTGAATTACTATGACAATTACTATGGCACACTGTACAACAATGTGACATGTTAAAAACCACCGTTTTTCTTTTTAATAAAATTTATCTCATTTCTTTATCTTGATCAGAATCGCATTTTTTGTCGTAATTATTCAAATAACCGTCATTCTCACGTACCTATAAATATAAATAATTTTAGTAGGAGGATGTTGCAGGGATAAAGTCACATCAGCTTGGTTTCTGATTTTCTTTTACTAATTTTTGCATATAGTGCCACCATGACTGGCGACAGTTACAAGAAATTGTTACGAAAATGACCGAAATTTAAAAAGAAATGGCGCTTACGTGCTGATCACTCACTTCTAAAACAATGACAATGTTAACGCAGGCTTAACCAAATTCGGGTTAACACTATTAAACGGCTTTTTCTTGAAAAATATACCTAATTGTAAACCAATACGATTTTACGATTTTAATTTGAAAAATATGGAAGAATAGGTAGTATTTTATTAATCGTTTATTGATTTGATTAATCATTAAAGTATTTATTAATTTTACTGATCACTTATTTTTAATGATCCGTTTATTAGTTTTACTAACCATCTTACCTATACTGACGTAAAATATATTTTTTATCGTTTGTGCCTATTCCTAACATTATCAACCTATTGTTGTTTCTAAGATTCTTGATTTCTGCGAATGTCGTTGTTCAAGCTCTTTTAGAATCATATTTTGTTCTTCCAGAATCTTTGTTTGCTCTTTCAGAACCGTCTTTTGGTCTTTTGTTCTTTTTTTTCTTCCAGCAGACGTCTGTAAAGCTCTTCTAGAATGTTCTTCAGCTTCTTCAGAATTTTTTCGTTCTTCTAGCGTTTTTCAACTTCTCTTAAATTGGTCTTCTTTGTCTGACAAATATTTTTTTTCATAATTACCCTTATTCTTCCAGATTTATCTAAAAAAAAATTTAATTTCTGTAGATTTTTTCTTGTTACTTCTTTTTGTTTCAACCGATGACGTCTTTCACTGCCTGCATTCAGACCCAGTAAAATAAATTATTCATATCTCGTACCTACTAATTTTTTTAAATCTCACTACTGACATCAGTGGGTCGCATACTATGTTTGACTTTCTTGCAATTTGAAAGTTTAATTTTAAAATAAATAATTTTTAATAATTAATGACGACTTTATTCACTTTAAAATCAAAAAATATCTTTTACTAAATTAAACAATTCACTACTACACTTTTATTTGTCGCCTTCAATATACCTAGTCGCCGTTGAATCGCTCTGTTTTTATACTCTAACGCTCCTCTCGTTTTCTATTCGCGGAGGTAGTAGGTAAGTTGTATAAAAAGTGGTGAATCGTATATTTATCGGGAGAATGACGTATTAGGTTTTCGAAAAATGCGCTCACTAGAAATTTCGAGTAAGTACATGCTGTAACAATTCATAAATGTCACAAGTTTTGTTGCTTTTATGCAATGTGCATTTTCTGTTCAAATAATGGAAGAATTATTTAAACGTATCATAAAATTACAGTTTTTGAGACTCATTTGACCACTGCCAATACAAAAACCATTAAAATTAATATGAAAAATTACGAAAACTAATATGTGTTATACTTAAATATACTTGATATGTGTTCATGTATGATATCTGCTTTTGTGTTCCTACATATTTGTTAAAAAATATTTTTCTTGTTGTTTTAATAAATAAACAATAAGTAACTTTGCTAAATTTTATTAGTGTCATTCCTTTTTCGTTTTTAAGATGAATCTTTAAATAAATATAAATAAATATGACATTGCAATGTTTGTGAGGTCAATTACGTCAGTTAAATTTTTTGCTTAGGCCTATCACAGTTTTGTACAATTTGTTTGCATTATCTCTTGTTGAAATGTGTGTGCAGTTTCATTTTGAAGGTTCCATAAACGCTTCCAAAATGAATAAACAAAATGACTGCTTTATTAATGCATTATTTTATATAAACGATCATAAAGGATTTTCCTAAATTATAAAACTCGTATATCACTAAAATTTTCATAAGTTGTGGTAAAAAGTTATACCTAAAGCAATTAATGTAAAGGGCCTCGTCCACCCCCTTAAAAAATGTTTCACACAGATGGAACTGATTACTGTTTCAAAGATTGATAATTTATGATTTTTTAATATACCAAAAGGTTTAATACAAATCTTGTGTGTTAACTATTTATTTAAAGTCCTCAGTTACTATTATAAAATAGAATTAGATTTAGTGCTATTCTTTTTCTAATTTCTTTTAATTAAATTCTTCTAATCTAATTAAACTTTTATCAGGAGTTTGGGCCATCCTGTTCATCAAATTCTATAATTTCAATTTATTATAACAAATTTTTTAAATCCTCCTTTCATTAAATATTAGATTTAATCCTCTTAATTTCCACCCCATCATACCGTTATATCAAAAGCCAACCCTCAATCCCATTTCCTTTCCCTCTTCCACCCATACACAATAAAATCCCTGAACGTAATTATCATCCATATAGTCTCGGTCATAAAGGGACAGATAGATTGTCCAAATACCGGCTACTATCTCCAATGACTGCTGGTAAACATAACTGGCGTAAGTTTGCAGCTGGCTGATAACAGGAGCTTAACGCTACTTTAAAAGATTGGCAAACAGTAGCGAGAAATATCGGTGGGGTGAGAGCGACGCTCGTTGGTGTCATCATGACTAAACCAACCAATAGCGCGCAAGGAGAGATAGTAACATGGCCCCCAAGCGTGACCAATCACGACAATCCGCAGCTGCCTGCGATGAGGAAGCGAGTTATTGAAGGTTTGATTTTTGAGAGGGTTCGTGAGATGGGAGGTAACTGGAAACAGCTGATTTTATCGATGAATTAAAGTAAAACTTGTCTAATATATCTATTATTAATTATTATATTCATCAAAAGAAAGTATTTAGGTATATAAAACCAAATCAAAAGTGTATTTTTTTTACAATTTTTCAGGTGAAGACTTTCCTACCTAGCAAAGTTTTCACAATATAATTTCAATATAACTCCTTTTATTTTTTATTAAAACTTATAAGTGCTTTGACAAAAGCTTGATAGATTTAATCATGCAGATTTACTTAGGAGATCTACATTTTTTAACGCAAAAATGTACTCTTTAAATAATTTGTAGGTATTTAAATACAGGGTGTGTAGGTATTTTAACTGAAACAAAATCTATAAATCAACAATTATTAGGTGGGCAAGAAAATTTTTTTTACTGTTTTGAGTTTAGCAACTCATTTAGCATATTACACAAAAAAATTTGCAAATTTTTTATATTTCAAAAATTATTAAATTGCAAAAATGTATTCTGGAACATATTTCTTGTTTTAAGATCTTTTAAACGAGCCATCACCATAACAGGTAAGATTTTTTAAATTTAAAAAAAAAGTTTTTGGTGGTTTTACTGGTTTTTTCTCCAAAATAGAAAATTAAATCTAACAAAACGCAAATGTGGAAAATTAAAAGTTGTAGAAAAGTGTATTTTTGTTTTTATCCAAATAATGAGACTCAATCTTACCCAAAAATATTGACAGCTATAGTCAAGCCAGCCAAACAAGCGATGCACGTCATCAACATATGATGACGTCACTATAAAGGGTAGTTCACAATTGCCATCTCAAAAATAACGGCAATTTCAAAATTTTACAGTGCAAATAAACGTCAATTTAAAAAAATGTCATTCAGACGGTTGTGGTTTGGAATGCTTCATCCTACATATCCAATGCTTTTATTGTCCCATATCCTTCCCTACCAACATGGAAAAAACACGCCAATCACTTCTTGCATCAAACAACACGTGTAAAGTGAAAGTGTGAAGACGCCTTTAGTTGTTGCCAAACTATTAGCAGCAAAGTCCCTAACTTAGAAAATTTTATTCTAATTTTCTGCACTATTAATGCATTAACACTAATTATTTTTAGTCAACTTATATGTTTGTGCAAAAAATATACATTGTATTTCATTAAAGTACCATAATATTTTATGTTTATAAACAAAAACGGTCAATATTTAATTTTTTTGAGGTTGGTACAAATGACGTCATCAATTTGCATTGATGACGTGCATCGTTTGTTTGGCTGGCTTGACTATATAACAAATACGGACGTGAAAGTAGTGGACACGTGCTTTATTGAGGGAGAAACGGTAAAATTTCAAATCAAAAAGTTATTTTCTATCAGCCAGTCAGTCCGCACATGTCCATCATTATAAATCAAAATTTTACCACCAAAAGACTTATCGCTTTTTGTTCTATAACAAAATTATTCGTTGAGTATTTTATAACATCAGTTAAAATGAAAATCGGTTATAACAACATTGTAAAACGTATTGGATTTAACTACGCAATATTGAAGTTTCTTTGAAAACCAATTGCTTATTACGACTCATTAACACTGCTCTCTTTCAAAGATAGATTGCTCTTTTTTTGTATATTATTGAAAATACTTTGGATATAACAACCAACATGCAATTTAATTTAAAAAATTGATCTTGTTGATGTATTTGTATCAGTATCTATAGGCAAAAATTTCGAGAAAAAGTAATGTACGAAATGGTTAAAACTATACTATTTGGTATGACGTATGGGATATAGCGACGAAATGTTGAAGTTCTATTTAAAACAGTTTATAAAATCCATAACTATACCTTCAAAAGAACGACATTATGTTAAATTTTTAGAAAATACATTGGTTATAACAACCAATAATTAAATTTGAAATATAAATGAACATTATTTTACGTTTGTTTGTAGGTATAGTGTTTTGTTAATCTTGATTAGACTCATCTAAAGTCAAACTAATCAGATGCTTTATTTCGAGTATTGTTTCATTTTTTGTTTTGGCTTGTGCCATTCTATAACTAATTTCTAAGATTGATTTTAATATTTTAATTCGTTAATCATTTCATTGTCGTTCGTTTATACTCAGAGCTGTTTTCAATATGAGAAAAATTTGTTTACATTTAAAAAGTTAGATAATTGCGAATATCGTTTCTATTAGTTTCTCTCTGTCTTACTTATAAACTTATATCTCATAATTTCACTATTGGTACAATATACAGAGTGCTTTTAAAGTAATGTTAGAAATTTTATCAGTTGACAGCTCTTGTTAAAATGCTAAAAACACAAATAACACAATACAAATGTTTATTTATATAGATTTTAATTTAGATGTTTATAGATTTATTATTTCTAATCTTGTAGGTTTGAGAATGATTTTTATTCTTTCACTATTTATATGAAAATCACCCCACTTCGAAAAAGAAAAGATGCTCTCATCAAATTTAATTTAAAAATAATATTATACTGGTGTTTTAAATAGGTACATTGTTTGAAACGTAAAACACCCACTAAAACACCAAACACTACACTTAACGCAACGCGCGTTTTGACGATAATGTTGGCATCCTCAGGTACCAGGTTTCAAATTTTGTTTTTAAGTAAATCTATCATTTGATGTAGGTATTTCTTTAAAAATGAGAAAACCCATGTTTTTTGTTTTTGAAATGGTTTTGTTATAACACTTATAACCGAGAAAACAAACTTGAAAGTACAAAAGTTTTCCTTGTGACGTAATAAAGGGACATTTTTCTTATTTGTCAAAAAACACGTGGTAACGTAATTCGAAACTTAGTTCTTCTTTGTTTCTATAGATTCATTGTTGTGTAATTGTTGTGATGTTCTAGTTTTTGATATAAGTCAGGGTAACAATTTGAATAAATACGTGCTAAAGCACTACGTGAATTTAGCCAGTCAAATCAAAAGTTTATTACGTCATACCCGGAAAACTAGAAAATTATTTTTTTACAATTATTTTCTTTATGAAGGTCTAACAGTTTTATAAAATTACCTGTAGGTGATGATTCAACAATTTGAATGTTTGTGTTCTTTTAATCTTCTTATTTTACTTTGACATCTAGAGATTCATAGTTTGCTTTTGTCTCTGACAGGAATGCATCAAGTTTGACAGTTTATGAAAAAGTCACAATATAAATTGTAGTAAATTTTAATTTGCAAACCTAATTCAACGGTTGGTTGTTCTTTCTCCTCAACACAAAATTTATAATTTTAGCACAATTTTGGTAAATACTTCATTTGTTTCAGTCACGTTTTTTATTCAAATCTTAAACAAATATCTTTATTCGGATTGGTATCATTGAGAATATCCATCAATTTACTATATTTTAAATAAAAATTTCAGTACCTACAGTGGCGAGCAAAACTTTTCGGGCAGACTTCAAATTTGAGTGATCTAAAATGTGAAATAAGCTTTACGTGTTAGACGTATTAATAACCTCAATTTAATAACCATTCAATACTGTCGCATGTCATTTTGACAAATTATCATGACATTTATGACAATAAAGGTCAAACTACATTGCTTTTTTTTAATGACGTATGAATTGCTGCCCGAAAAGTTTTGCTCGCCACTGTACCTTCAGTTAAGTATTAACTTATTCAGCACATATTTGTTGATCACGGTGTACTACAGACCAATAAAACAGTCAAAAAAAAAATTACAAGCACTGCCTCTTGATATTATGTAGATCTATTGAGTGATTTAAAAAAATGTAGTTAAGTAGGTAGGTAATAGGTATACGAAAACAAAGTTATATCTAACAAATGACTTACAGTAATTGAAATAAACATTTTTAAATTTTTAATCACTCGATATATTGTTTTAAGAATTCTTATCTTGTATAATATTTGTCAAAAAAATTCAATGTATACCGCCCCATTTTCCCAATATTTACCAAAGCTACAAATCAATTACAGCTATTATCCAGTCGTTTGCTCTCGATTAGCACCATCCCATCATCCGTCACATCTCTCATCCCTCCACCCACCTACCCTCACGCACATCCATGCACATCACCGCAGTCCGTCTATAGCCGAGGGGTATAACATGATGTCGTCGAGGCGAAGAGGCAGCAGCAGCTAGTCCCGCCTCCTGGACCCGTCATATCGCATCATCGTCAGACGGTGCAGTGCATGTGTAGGAATCGCGCGCGCGGATTACACCATCAGCAGTAGCAAGAGCCGCCGCCACCGCCACCGAGTGTCAGCCAGCTTTTGATTGCCTGCCGGGGCATTTCAGCCCGCAACGGCACGTTCCGAGAAGACAAGGTAAGTGGAGCTGCCCTTTTAGCAAATATGTGATTTGGCACGATCACGTTTTCTGGTCACGGACGCGACGAGATACGAAAGGCAGTCGGGGGGCTCGACTCGCGGGGTGAACGTGATGATATAGTGAGCGACGGGGATGGTGTTTAGTGATTTTTTTAGAAAAATATTTTAAAAATTATTTTTGACGTTTTTTAACAATTTGGGATTTGGGAAATGGTGCGGTGAGTTTACTGTGAGCTTTCATTTGTTCAGAAACATTTGAAAATAAAACTTTTAAGTTGACATCAGGTAAAGTTTGTTCAGAAATTTTCCAAATTTGTTGATCTAAATTTTTTTACCTCCCTCGTTATTTTTAATAGTTGCGTTGGTATAATTAAATCTGCAGGAAGCTTTTGAGAAAAAGTTAAAAAATGTTAAGTCAAATTTTATTTTTTTGTTTAAAATATGTATAATCTATTTTTTTGACATATACACTGTCAGTGTTATTTTCCATCTAATTTTTAGGTAGAACTGCTCTGCTTCTTATAAGTTTTTACATTGACGTGTTATTTAATTTGTCAATTTTATTTAAAATGACATTGACAATGGTGTATAATGTTCTTGCTATTTTTTTTCTGGTAGTCAGTGATTGACAATAAGTTATTGAGAATACAATCTAAAGAATACCAAATTATTGATATTTTAAATATTGGTTTATAGGACATGCGACGCGTTATAAATGTTTCATAGTCCAATTCATTATTTTTTCTCAGTATCTTTCATAAACAATAAATATTCTGTTTTATCTATTTTATAATAAATTTATTAATTTTCGTCATAAATGCAAATATATAATAATTGTTGTTGCAATTTCATTTTCCGTAGGTAGGTATTACAGAAATTGATGCACGAAATTTTTGTCATTCCAACCATTTTTTTTTTCAAGAAATTTTTTTTGTTTTTTAATTGATATAAGATATTTAAAAAAATTTCAATAGTTTTGGGAGAAAGTAAAAAATATACAACTCTAACAACATTTGGGAATATTTCCGGTATTACCGGAAGTATATTATCTAGAAAATATTTTACTTAAATAGATCTGAATAACTTATTGAAATCACTAAAAGTACTTGGTTTAGGTATATAGAAAAAACCTAAATGTAAATCTGAGAAAAGAATGATATACAGGATGTTTCGTAACAAATACTGCAATGTATATAAATTGATTTAAAAAATAAATAAATTTAATTGGTAGAGAATTTCTGAATTGATTAATGAGTAATAACATAAAATTAATAATTTTAATGAATTTAAATCAATAAAAACTTTTATCTTACAATGACAGGTAAAATGTTCATTACACATGCTTTTGAATGAACAGAATGAAATTTCATTCGCAAGTGAGATAAAGTACCACTAACAAAAGTTGAACAATAATCTTTTGTTGTTTAATTTTTGTCTATAATTTTCTATATTCTTTTTTTAAGTTAAGTTTAGGCTTGTAATAAATATCTTGAATTTTCGCCTAACTTTTGAGTTTTTTTATTAATCCTTTTTCAGAGCTTCTAACGTTTATTTATAAAAGTAACACATAAGTTATAAACCCTAAAAAAGAAAAAAAGATTAATAAAAAATTCGAAACCTAGGCGCAAATTCAATTTTTTTATTATAAGTTCAAACTTAACTTAAAAATTACAATTTTCTCAAAATTTTAAACAATAATTTAAGTAACAATATCTGAATTTTTTTTTTTTAAGTTTTGTATAGAGAAGTGGTGAAGGTGGTCACTAAGATAAAACGTCGTATATAACTCGTGTAAAAATGCTAGTTTAAGCTTGTGAGATGTAAATCATTTGCAGTAACGTGCTCGAAATTGATATCATTTTGAGGTTTTAATTGCGAGTGCTTGGAAATTTGAAAATTTAGATATAGGTATCTATTAAATAATGAGTGATAACTGATAACAGATAAATTCGCAAAGATAATTATTATGCACTTAGAATTTCTCCAGTTTTTTCTTCGTTAAGTAATGACAAAAAACGTCTTCTCTATTTTGGTATGTAATATACTCATTATACTTTTCTATAAACATTTTTGTGTCTATTTTTGTTGAATGAATGAAGACAGTTGTTTCAACTTCAAAAAGAATAAAATAAGTATAACTTATTTATGTTACACAAATAAGAAGCTCGTGATGATTTCATATACTGTTATTGTTAACTGAAATGACCGATGAGGGCACTACTCCTGTATTAATCAGCATATCATATCAAATTCAGGTAAATTTCGTTCATTCTGAGTAGAAAATTGCTTTCACAAAATTTTGGAAACATATGAGTACTACTGCCTTGCTACACATCAATCGATTCAGAAAATGTTTCTCTACCAAATAATATTGTTATTGTATAGTATAAACATGAATTTATGAAGCATAACCGAGTAAGTAAAATTCAACTTAAGTTGATTTTTTTTGTAACTACAAAAAAACTGCAACACATTTTAATTATTATTGTTTATAATTTTTAATTATTAATTATTTTTATTTGTTATTGATTAATTTGAAATGGACAAATTTTATTTTTGTTGCATGCTTTGATTCAACGACTTTTGGATCTCTCGTTATAATTTAAAATGAGATATAACCTGACAAACATTTTTTTTTATTTCAAACTTGAAAGCTCACAGTAAGTTCTTCGCTGATGTCAAAACACTCAAAGCAAATAGTTAATTGTGAAAAACTGTTTTACAAATTTGTAAATTTTTACCCATAATTTAAAGATCAAGTGATAAAAAGAAATTTTATTTAATATTTTTAGTTATTTGAACTTTAATTCTGTTATATTTTTCATTTTTGCAGTAACATTTAAATAAATGTTCAAAATTTTGTTTTTTGCTGCTTATTGTGTTTTGATTTTATTTGATGGAATTAGTGTTGATAAACATACCTATTTTATTGTAGGTAGACGTATAAAGCTACAATAAATATTAATAAACACATTTCTTGATAACATTTTACTTCAATTATACATCATTAATAAGCAAAAATAGCTCGTTAAAAAACATGTGACATACATTCTTTATTTTATGAGGATTCTTTTAATTGATTGCAAAATAATAATAGCAACTGGTACAGGATGGTTTAACATATTTTACATAAATTAAAAATTGCTTAGACAAATATAATATGATCGATTAAATTTATTATCTGAAAGTCAGAAGGCTGTGAAACAAATTAAAATTTATCTAAATTTTTAACTATGGTATATAGGTATAATGTGTAACAAATAATGTGTTACTCGTTTTAAGTTTGAATGAAAATAAGCTTAACAGTTTTTGTACTTTTTAGTATTAATTGATAGAAGAATAAAATAAAAACTAAGTCACAGCTCTCTATAGACGAAAAATTTTTCAAACATATGGTATAGTAAAAAACATGATACCTATTTCTCACCGTCCACCGTCGGACATTATATGTATTGTATTATTACGTGCTTACATGGATATTATAAAAGATCTATTAATTTTCTCTAAAAATGTTATTTCTATATGAATTATAACTAAAATATACCTACCTAACAACACAACTATAAACATTTTTTTAGAATTAAAAATCTTCGTCAAAAACCATCTTTTTCAATCTTCTCGTGAACAAGTAAATCTTAAAATAATTAGTGTAAAGTGATATCTAACGGAATAACTTAAAAATCGAATAGTGTTGTTATGCAATGACTATAGGATCTAATCGATTTAGACGGTCTGGTGAGTATCATATTTTATTTGTTTTTGTTTTCTTGAATGAAGGTTTATTCTAGTATAATGATACATTTAAATTAAAATTAAGATGCTTATAGGTAACGGAAATCAATAAATTAAGTCCAGATTTATATATTTATATAATTTATTAAATAATTAGGAATTAAAAGCAGCTACGATGTCAGAATTTTGAAAATAGAAAACCTACATCTACTGATACTGTAATTCCTCTATTCTAAATATTGTCATTCTCACATCGTAGCTGCTTTTAATTTTTTATTATTATTTAGACTTTTTGATTTTCTTTTAGACCACGGTGTCTTTGAAAAGGAATGGCTTATCATTAAACATAATAAATAGCAGTAAATAATCACTTTAAATTAAAGGATTTAATTAAACTTTCGCATAAATTCAGAAATAAATAATCTCTAAGTTTTAACATATTACACAATTCTCCTTCTGCATCTCCTCTTTTAAAACCTCTCTAATATTCTATCCCATTTATTGGTAAAGTTTTTCTTTCTATCTTCCATATTTTAAAAAACTATAATATAAAAATTGTTTTAATGTTAAAGAGAGTCTTTCAACATATCTCGTACACAACCAAGATGAAATTTCTCTTTTACATCACCATTAAGACGTCTACAAGCTATCTTGTAATAACTGCAATGAAGTTTATATTGGTGCAATAGGGCGAGAAATTGAAACTAGAATACGAGAACATCTCAGGACAATTGAAAAATACCAAAATAGAGATATAACTAACACTTCATCTGCTTTTGCTTCTCATATTCTATCATTCGGTCATTCTTTTTTTCCTAATGATAATTGTAAAATCCTTCACATCTGCAATAAAGGTAATTCTTATAATTTTTTAGAAGCTTTAGAAATTTTTAAATCTGCTCACGAACCGTCTCTACAAGTATTAAATGGTCAACTGAATTTTGACGTTAATATTTTATCTTCACTAGTTTAATCTCCATTAATTAATTATATGTTTGTTTATAATCTTTTCTCCTTACTCTCAGTATTAATACTTTTTAAATTATTTTTTAAATCAAATATCAATTTATATCAAATTTTAACACACTTTTTTAGACAACTAAAATTTATCTTTCTATTGTCAATTTACCAATAGCAACAATTTGCTTATTTATATTTTTTCCTTTGAGTCAATCCAAAACTATTGAACCAAAAATAACGTTTTGTTTTATTTTTAATATAGATTTTTATTGTTTAATGTTTTAATTCGTTTTTGACAAAAAATTGGTAAGTTTTTTCAACATTTTTTTAAGTTTTTGTATAATTTTTTTTACATTGTTACTTAGGCCCTCTCAATAATGAATGAAACTTTAGTTTCCGAAAGTGCTTTGCAAAGTACTGTTCAATTAGAATTTTGATTAAACTTGTGAGTTTGACATTAATTTTTATTGTCATTATTTATACAATTTTTTTATTTTCATCAAATATAAAAAAATCAACCAATGATATTTCGTTATTTTTTATGCTTTTGTAATCATTCTGCGACACTTATGGTATCAACTCCTTCAAAAAAATTTTTTAGCAAATATTTTTATCTTAAGAATGTTCATACCACTAAACTTCTTTCCTTTTTGTTACTTTTGTTCTAATTGTGTAGTTTGTGTCCCACTGTTACAAAAATATCGTTTTTTTGGTTACTAAAACGAATGGAAAGCATTTTTCTTTTTCTAATTTCAAATGTTTGACAAGGAAATTCTTTGAATTTAGCTTTTGCTTCTCTCGGGAGTTTATCGCCATGCAGTTTTTTTTTAAATTAGGATAACTTGATTGGTCTTATCTTACCTTAGTTACCTTATAAGTTTGTGATTTGAAAAAAGCTTTTTAACCCACCATTACCTTTTCAACTTACATCATAGCTCGTACAAAATTTTATTAAAAATCCGAAGAACTCACGAATGTGACGAGACATAAAGGTTATTACAAAAACAATATTAAAATTTGATTTACTAGCACATGATAAACGTGAATCAGAAATTAAACTAAAGAAATTTAAAGAATAAAGTTATTAGAATAAATAATTTACTATACAGGATTTTTACAGCGCCTCCTATAGCCAGAACTCAGAAGCAAAAATAGTGGGGTGGTACGTCTGAGTAGTTGGTAGCCGCGTCATATTTGAGTCTTGTCACATTTTTAGATTAGGTACCACATAATAATAATAAAGACTTTTTGATAAACTTGTCTAATTTGAATTTTATTATGACATTTAGTATGTAGTACCATCAGAAAAATTCTAATCTGTTACCAATCCAACAAAAAAAATCACAATCATTTTTAGTATTCCCGTATTTATTGAAAGAGGTGACATGGTGTATATTCACGACTTTAGAATATAGGTCTTGGATAATATTAATTACTATTATTTTTAGTTACTTATTTTGAATGCATATTTTCAAAGTCACTCGATATAATTAAAAAGCAACGTTTCTGTTAGTAAATGTAATAAAATTGTAATATTTTGTTTCTCATTTTTTAAAAATCGTTCACAGTTTGTCGCGAATGTCTCCCACCAATTATGGGGTTATTGCACGTTCCAGCTTAAAAAAATTTGTTCCGAAGTTGCTTTCAGACACCACTAAAACACACAAAAGTCGCGTCAAATCGATTAGACCAATATTTGACAGTGTGAAGTGAGTCGGTCTTGTGATATATAATGACGAAAGTCGGCTTGGCGTATGGTCAATTCTTCGCCTTTCGACTATTGTCTTTCTGATTACGGCCTGCTGTTACACGCTTGATGGAGCGTGGCAACCCAAGCCACAAAGCTCCGACCAACAATCGTTAATAGTCCCTATGTCTCAACAGAAATAGAACGATGATTATACGAACTTCCAATTTTATGTTTAACGATCGAAGAAAAAGTAGTCTAAAAGCTAAAAATATTTTATTAGTGATGTTATTGAAGTATTAATTCTGATTTGACACGGTATAAATGGTGATTTATTAGCGTAGACTGGATTTGACTCTAAATTATCGGTTGTTGAACTTTTAAAAACAATGTTTGATTTTATATAACTGAATCTACTCCTACAACCAACTAGACATCCTTCTGGAGGCTCTGAATGTATATTTACCTTCTCCCTTTGACACATCCTTTAACCCATCAGGTATACCATTTCAAGGGCGCTGATTTACCAAGGGTGCTAACAACTAATGACGCAAGAAAATCGTGAAAGAATGCAGCTTCTGAGCAAAACAAGCATTGTCCCTCTTGCACGGTATATTTAAACTTTTGTCATTATTCGCTCTAAATCTATTTTAGACAAAAAAGTTTGCATTTGTCTTGTGTTCGTTGAACTTATTTGTTATGCTTATTCGTCATCATTAAGGTGCAAAATATAAAACAGTAAAACAGAAAAGGTAATGATGTGGAAAACGGAAACTAACATAATATAAACTGGGTATTGTATCGTGTAGTTATTAGCATTTTGTGGAGAGAATGGAGGTTGTTGTGGGTCACTTTATTGAATATTGCTGTATTATGAAATGGCGGAGATTGATGAAATTAGAAAATTCAAAATGGAGAAAGTTATTTATGAACTAGATTTTATTTTAAGACATTCTTCAATCTTTATTCAAGTTCAATCATAGACAACAAATAAAATTTTACGTTTGTATTTTTACAAAAGAAGCAAGGAAGTTGGCAGCATTTTTAGATAGGTATATGTTTTTTAATGTTTTACAACGATTTTTATTTGATATTTATTAAATCAAAGAAAACTGAAAAAGTGACATTAGTTACATCTAGTTCAAAATTCTTATTGTAGGGTTATTTCTACTGAAATCAGTTAAATTGTTACGTCGTAAACATGTCGTTAATGCTAATATACACTAATAACAATATTATTAATGTAATTATTAGCACAGAAATGACTTTGCTTACGATCTCTAAATCTTGAAGCAGATTAATACCTTCTTGTGCTTTTCAGTTGCTTAGTCCTCAGCTTTTTGCGATCTTAACTACGAAAAATTGTGCTTACGGCTCTTGAGCTCTAATCTCTAATATACTGTTATTGTTACTGTTAACAATGTTATTCCTATGTGTTATATAAGTTACATCGATACAGTGATGTTATGGAATGTTAGAAGTTAGAGAATTCACCGGTAACATACATAAAAATTTTTGGGGTTTTAATAACCATATAATTTCTTTTATTATACTTTTCTTTATAATTTTCTGGTCTACATCCAGACTTTTATTAATATCTAATCGTTTATCCTCTTCTTTTAAACATTGTTCCTCCAGAACCTCCCAATCGACCTTTTTCTTTTTTTGTAGTGTTTCTTCTTCTTCTCTTCGAGTCGTTTTCGTTTTTATGTATTTTTTATAATGACCTGAAATCTTCAGTTGTTCCTCTACTACACGAAAAGAAAGGGTTTGCTAAAATACGTCTAACATTTATAGTATATCTATAATTTGGGTAATAAATCAAAACTTGGTCAGCAACAGACAAATAATTTGCTAAGAATACCAAGTTTTGGTTTTCTCAGCCAAATTATTTATTGCTAGACTTTTTTTGTTACTATAGCAGGTTTTTTCTCCTCCAAACTAATTTTCTTTCTTGTAAATGTTAGTATTCTCTTTTTTTTGTTTTTTGTCGAATATTTATGTTCTTGTAAAATTTTTTTAAAGTTATTCTAGAATCTAGTTCTGTTCTTCTTTTTCTACTAGTGGTAATTTGCCTTTTTTCTCTTTAATTTCTTGTTGTTCATGTTTTTCTAAAATCTTTTTTTGTTTTTCTTCTTCTTCTTCTAGTCTCATGTTCTTCTTGATTTTTAGTTATTTATTTTTAACTCTGTCTAAAATTATTTTTTGTTCTTCTAAAATCTTACAAATGACGTTTTTTAAGTTCTTCTAAAATCTTCTTTGCTTCTTTTATTCGTTCTAGTTTGAGTGTGTCAAAATTATATTATTTTGAGTTCAGAGCAGTAAGCTGTGGAGGCGGACAATTGGCGCAATGTTGCCGGATTAAATAAAGTTAAAAGGTAAACATTTTGTTCTATATATTTTTACTTACTTCAAGAGACACCCTCTAAAACGCTTCGACATTTTTTTAATTTTTTTCAAACGCCAGAAATTTTACTTTATTGAACTGTTTTGCCATAGTTAAACTTTAACTTCTCTATCTAGGCTGAGAAGTTAGAGCCCAGTCCACTATGGTCTAGATTCTAGAACACCTTATTTCTTGGCCAAAAATCATATTCACTGTTTAAAATATTTTTTTATAGAAAACATGTCTATTAATGGATAACTTATAAATAAAAAATCAAAAATAAACAATAAATCAACTTATTAATTAATAACAATATTATACAGGATGTGTCCTAAATAAAGGCACAAGCTATAACTCCGGTATTTATTATCCGATTTTAAATAACTAAAAACTAAAATGTAATAATTCTACTATAGAGTCTACTATAAAATGGCTTCACTTTTGTTTTTTTTTTTAGCATGGCCTACTATGATAAACAATAGTCAACTGTTATTTTTTAAATAGATTTATATTTGTTTTTACATTATATGGTAGAAACACTTTTTTTGAATCGATTGATGTGTTACAATTTATATTTGGTGTTATTTTTTTGAGAAAAAATTAAACAAAATCATTTCATAATAATGTAGATTTCTTAAAAAGTTAGAAATATAAAACAGACAAATCTTTATATTTTTTATCATTTATAATTTTTATATTATGTCATTCATTCATTGTTTTACATGGTACATTTAAAAATTTTATTTATAAAAGTTAATTTAAATAAAAAATAAAACTATTTTATTTATTTTTTCTCATAAAATTTGTAATAAACTTAAATGTTATACATTAATCGACTCAGAATTTTTTTTCTTTATGTAAAAAGAGATGTAGATGTCTATTTGAAAAATAAAAGTTACCTTTTGTTTATCGAGATCACAGCGAACATGTCAAAAAAATCAAAAGTAAAGACATTTTATAGTAGACTTCAAATTATTGAAGTTGTTTTTGATGTTTTAAATTGAATAAAAAATACCGGAGTTATAACAGTTTTAAGAAACATCCTGTATAAATAATTAAAAGCCAAACTTAAATTGGATGGTGTTAAGCAACAATGTTGTTAACCCACAGAGGCATCAAATCCGAGATAATCCGTATGAAAGTTTCGCACCGCTCAAAGAAAATCTTGAATATTTGAACATAAAAATGTTCTGCGACTACAACTATTTAGGAACCAAAACGTGAAGTGAGAGATAAAGCTAAAATCGGAGTTAAAGTGTGGTTTAAATCGTTGGTGTTATTTAAAAATTCTGAAATAGCGCGAGCGTGGATTCACGTTTTCTTTTGTCAGAGACAGAAAAATTAAATTTTCACTTGACACATTTTTGCCTCAAATAAAAACGATTTTTTTCTAACATAATACCTGCCTAACTCATTTTTTTCAATTTTGTGGGTTAACCACGTTGTTGCATAACACCGTCCAATTAATCTTTATTATTTCTTAAAGAACCTTTACATTTTTACAAAATAATATTATTTTTTCTTTTAAATCAAGCATGGCTGTCTCTGATAAGAGTTCACTTAGATTATTTAATAATTCGCTTAAAATGTAATTAACTACTGCTTCCATTTTTAGTTTATATAAGCTTTTCGCTACGCCAAATTTCAAACAATTCATCATTCCGAAAATGACACGACTCTAAAAAAAAATTATATTAAATTAAAATGCAAATAGATGCAGTAAATAGGCCATTATTGTTATAGACAAATATCTAGGCTTCAAGTACTAGTCATATTACATATTGTATGCTGCCAAACGTTACCGTTTTTTCAAAACTCAAAACATAGCAGTATATTGTTTTGTGTATTGACGTCTTAGTCAAAGATGATCTTGCAATTTATAAATAAAATAAATCTACATACCTATATAACTTGCATTCCATAACTAGATTGGATTAGAGGACGTTTTGCAACAACAAATTTAGAACAATATAGGTATTCAGCGCGAAAAATCACAACTAAAACTGTAATGACCGCAGGCGATTATGATAATTATTTGTAAACTATAAAGCTTGCTTACCACGAAAACTCAAATACGTTTGTTTTATTCCAGATTTTGGCTATCAAAAAATGCATTTTAATTAATTTATTTAGAGGTGTTAAAAAATGTTATGTTGGCCAAGAAAACGAGGCTTCTAGACCATAGTGCAGTCTGAGGATTGCTTTTTAAGAATAATTCAAGTTTAATTTTTATACAATATCGGAATGTCTGTACAAACTATACGAAACAAAAATAATTAACTTCTGATAGGGACTTCGAAAGACTCCTTATCAACTTGATTTGTAATTATTGTATTAAAACAAAGCTTGCTTAAAAATGAAAACAACAAACTGCAAGTTACTCGTATTTGCAGAATCTAATAGGTTGTTAAAATGTTTATCTCAAGCAAACAACAACCTGCAAAATACCGCATGAAGAATTTTCTTCCTTTTTGAAAATCGAGCAAAACTTGGAATAGGCTCATAAATTTCCCTAATATGTCAACAGCAATTAGCAAGTTTCGCTTGCTAATTGCTTTAATTTCAGTTAAGACTCTACCATCTGTAAAAACAGTTAAACCTCCTCATTGACATTCACCTCGAAATGTTAAACCAACATCTGAAATTTACTTTGAAAGCAATATTGCGAGATTTTGGGGACCGCTATGTAAATATGTCATCCGATTATAACAATAATCTAATTTATTGGAAATTTATGCAGTTGCTGGCTTTTAGTTTAATAAGAGGCATTTTAGTTTATTGCCTAGTTGTAGCAAGAATATTAATCAGCTGATTTATACGAGAGTAATATGAAGCGAAACGAACTGAAAAATCAAGGTGTGTTGTTACTGAAACCATCTGCTGAAGTTTTACGAGTTTTAACTTTTTGTCATTATGAAATAACATGAAAAGCTGAGATTAGGGTTACAAGTCGTAAAGTTGGTGTAATTCTTGTACTAGCAATACTTTACTGCCCTAGATAATTAACATTGAGATTTTATCGGGTTTTTCCCAGCGTCTTCCCCATCAGCCCACATGAAACAACAAGATGAGATCTCTCATGCATAAATTATGCACTCTCTTTTCTTTGTTAGCGACTTCGGATATTGATTATTGATTGATTAAATTCGGTTCGTGAGGACACAAGAGAGATGGTTATCGTTTTATAACCACCCTTATTTTTCATTTTTTTTTAAATTTGCTGTTTTTATAGTCAGGTGTAAGCAAAAAATGAGTTTCCCAGTCAAAACAATGGTCGCCAAGTTGTATTGACTGACGCATTTTAAGCGAGACCTTGAATGGTATACTTGGGTGTTGTTATATTACAGAACCAGTCTAAATAAAATCGATTTTTTATGTTTTACGAGTACTAGACACATTTTTTTTTGTAAAATTTGGAATAAAGAAAAGTTAATCTTGTTTAATTTCTAGTTCCGCCTACAACCGGGTGTTCAACAAAATTGATGACTCTAACAGACTTTCTGTCGTGTCATTTTTCGGGAGGATTTTATATCTCTCTCGGTGGTCTTCTTTTGCTAATGCCGCAGACAATCTGTCAAAGTGTCAAATCATTCGCTACATTTGAAACTTTCCGCACAAGTGTTGGAACGCATGTTTTACATAAATCATCCCTTAATTGGTCTAAATAAAATATCTATACACAGTTACACACACTATGCGATTTAAAGATTTTAGGTGATTTTAGGTATACACTTCTATTTCATAAGACTATTTTTAAATTTGTTTTATTACCAGTTTTCTAATGGCAAATAAATAATTTATTTATAAACATTTTTAGCACTATTTTTAATGGAAACAAACAATTTTAAAAATTAAGAGTTAAAAATTTTTATATAATACCGAGTGTTTATTAAAAAAACTGTAGAGAGCTTTAGAATCGCAAAACAATTTTTTTTGGATGTTTAAATTCACTCACCTACCTGTAAAAAAAAATAAAATGTCAATCAAGTTTACAGTGCGACCAGCGACAGTTGATTGGTGCGGTTTGTGGTGGGTTATGCGGTTTACATGGTTTACCTTAGCCTAATTTTCAAAAAATTGAGTAAAATTACCATTGTAATATAAGCTCTTTAACATTTTCTTTTTGATTTCTTCAACTTTTTTTTGGAGGAAGAGAGGAGTTTCAATCGTTTTTGTATTTTTCAATGCAACAGCAACATTTTATTCCAATATTGGGACCTGAAGCGACAGTTACTAATTTTGAAGTTCAGCAAGGCACAATTTTGCTAACTCTTTAGAAGCTATTATTGTTATTTTAAATTATAATACAAGTGAATACGAAAGCACATTTTATTATTATTGAGGTGTTAACATTATTTTTTTACGAATTCCGGCCTGGTGATGTGATCGGCACGTGTATCAATAAGGTCATGGCGTTACTTATGTGTTTGAAGAAGCTGACGTATTTGGCAATAATTTTGGGAACAAAGGAATCGAGATCACGATGATGTCATAGTCACACGTGGTTCCAGAAGGCCAGGGAGTTCGTAGTTAATAAAAAGGAGCGGTCAATTTGGGGAAGAGGATTGAGGATTGTTGATCGAGCTGTCGTCCAATACGTTTCATAATTGAATTATAATAATTGTTTTGCACATCGAATTACTTAAAGTTGTGAATAAAATTGTGGTTTGAAATTGGTCGTATTAATTCTCAATTTAAAACACTTTAACAGAGGTTTGAAACAGATATTTTACTAATTTTAAAACTTGGAGATATTTTTTATTTATTTTTTCATTAAGAAATACATACAAATGTGAAAGTTTTCATACAAGTTTTTGATATTGAGAGCCGGAGAACCATGTTATTAATTTTGAAATCTGTTTCCAGAAGTCAGAGATGATATTTATTAACAACCTTTAATTGAATAAATATAAGACACTGTTTTTTCAGTTTTACAAATCGGCAACTGTATTTCACTAAATTTAGAAGCCGAAAATAACATTTTTTATAAATTTATAAATTAATCCATACAAAAGCAACATTTTTATCTAATAATGGTGCTTGGAAGCGACATTTTACTAATTTAAAATCTACAGTCATAATTTTACTAATTTCAGAAGCCAGAGGCAACATTTTTTTGCTAATTTTTGAATAATAAATACAAGAGCAATACTTCTTTTCGAGAAAAAAATAATTTTTAAATCTACAGCCCTAATGTTTTTTATCAACTTTTAGTTGAATAAAGACATACGAAAGTGTAGTTTTTAAGCTGGAGACTGTGTTTTATTAATTTTATAAGCCTAAGATAACATTTTTAAATATTTATTAAACTAATAAATACAAAAGCAACTTTTTTTGAATCTTAAGAGCTAGAAGCAATATTTTAAAAACTATGAAGTCGGTACACGTAATTTTACCAATTTTAGAATCCTAATAAGATAATATTTATTACTAATTTTTAAATACATTTTTGTAAGTTACTTTTAAATAACTTTTTAATTATTTAATTTTAATTATTTTATTTTATTATTTTATACAGTTTACTAATTTTGAAGTCCGGAGATGGAATTTTTTTATTTAAAAAACCGAAGATAATATTTTATTGCTTATTTTTAAACTAACAAATGCAAAACCATTTTTTTTTCAATAATGTAAACCGTAGGCGATAGTTCAATAATTTCAATAATTTTGAAAGTGAGAATTGTATTTAAAAACAATATATTAATAATATTTTTATTTAAATAATAAATGTTTCAAAAACAGCCGGCTGCATGTAAGTGATATTTGACCAGCCTGGGTTTTATTTAATTTTTATTATACGAGATTTAGGTATCAAAATTAGGTCAAACTATATTTATTTGTTTAATTGGACAATGGGTAAAATGCAAACAAATTTAACAATTGCTTTTACTTCATTAAAACAAGACAAAGCTATTTAATTAAGGAGTATTTACTTAAAGAAGACAATTAGCTAGCTCCTCTTCATGCATATCATTCAATAACGCGTATGATTTAATGCCGCGGCTGGCAGTTCAAAGCTGTAAAAGCAAAGTAAGTTTATTATGGTATTGAACATACTTAAATGCCTTATTTTATAATCGACGCTTTCAATAAAAATTGTTTTTAAAGGGACAAATGAAAGGCTCTGACCGGCACTTAAGTGACTGCATTATTATCTGGTCAGTAAAAATGTTTACATATGTACTAAGCAGTAAATGTGACACTTTAGTACACTTCAGTTGTTACTCAAATGTAGTTTTTATTGCCGTCGAACATTTTTTTAAAACTTTGTTTTTAGTTACAATTTTATTTAAATGTTTCTGTTGTTTTTTGGTCTATTTATTCATTGTTGTAGTCTGTTTAGTTTAGTGTTATATTTGCGAGTTACTTTATTTTGTTAAATTAATTATTTTGGATATTTTCAAAGCCCTTGGTAGAGAAGACTGGATTTTGTAATTTTTCTCGTAAAATTAATGTCAAGAATGAAGGAAATATTTTTTCCGCTTACAAATAATATTTTAATGACTTCGTAAATTCTAAAACCTGATAATGTCACTGTAGTCCCAAGCTTTCTAGAAGCTGATATTCTGAAACAACGATTCATCAGTGGTGCGTAGGTTCTATAGGTATAAGCAAGCGATAGGCCAGTTGCCGAGGAGTAGTTCGACTTAGCGAGAGACAGTTATTTTTATAGACGATGAATTAAGCCAGACGTGTGTTATTCAGTTGTTTAATTATTAGAAGTTATTGTATAAGCTAAATCGTTGTTACGGTAAAGGTATATCGTAAAAGAATGACTATAGGCAGAGTAAACTTGGACGATACTAGAGTGGTTTCTATGATTTACCTTGCTGTAAATAAATTATCTAATCCTACAGCAATAAACTCAAATTGAGTAGTTCATTTCACAATATGGACTCTGGTCCACACTAATCACAGTCTATCTCTATGGTGGCCAATTTGGATATACAAACAGATCGGCTAGCGCCCTGTGTTGTAACATTTTCTTGCACTTGTCGTAAATAACTATTGTTTAAGTTTACAAATCACCACAAAACAATATGCTTTCAACTAGTAAATTGCACCAATAAATTTATCTCTGCAAGACCAATATTTTCTGCATGTTGATTCGCATTAGATCAAACTTCCTAAAACCGCCCTGTATATCATCCACTATCCTTCCCTCCTTCAGGATTAATTTTATTTAGTTTAAAAACAGTGGGTTTCTGGTGCCCATAAACCGAGGATTAAACTATTAAACCTCGTCTCTACACCCCACACTCTTATAAGAAAATATCCGGCCAAACAAATTGCAAATCCCCATGTCTGGAATTAAACTAATTCCTAGTTCCGTTCTGTAGTAGTGAAGAGGGTCTATCTGATCTATTTTGTATATCTTGAATTTAACTAACGATATTAATAATAAAAAAATATGAAATAAATATCTCTGAATAAATAAGGGTCATCGGCGTTATTTTTCTTTCGGCAGCAGCCATTTCGAGGGGATTAGGTCGATTTGGAGGGCACTTCTCTTATTGCTTTTATTATTATTCGGCATGTTCGAATTGAGCATTCGCTCCCTGTTTACATGAGGATATTCGACACTTTGTTCAAACAAGAAAAACAAATGTTAATCTTGTACGCTTTTCCTGAAAGCGCGAAATAATATGAATCAGCTGATAAAGAAAAAATGTTAACGCACACGACAAATATTCACAATAAAAGGTGAATTGAGGTTGCACTATGGACGGTTATAAAGAAGAGTTAGTCATGGTTTAGCGAAAGCAACATCATGATTATTATTTTTTTAAATTTTTCTTATTAAAGATATTTTGTTGTGATACAGGAATTGTTAGCGTTATTAAGACCTTTATTAAAGAAATAATAATAATAATAACTGCAAGTGTTAAACGGATTTAAAAAAAAAACAATACAATTTTTATTTTATACTCGTCTTTACAGTAAATAAATTCTGATTTTATGTCGAAATATTTAGAAATCCCTAATAATAAAAAAATAATTGAATTTTTTAATTGCAGTTTAATTGCAAACTGTCGTAATCAAACTGTCATTTAAAAAAATAATCACTATATTTATTAAGAGCTGACAGTGCTCAAATGGCGAAAAGCTATAATGTATCATACTGTAGTCTCCACGAAATCCGTCAGTTCATGAAGAACCTAGGCATTTCATCTGATTAGTTTTTTCATGAAACTCCGAATTATCTTGGGCATATCGTGAACTAAATCCTAAATAACGGCAGATCGTGTAATTTATGAAATACCTAAAAGAAAACGTAGCCTTATGAAGAGACTAGTCAGTTAACGAATAAGAACAAAAATTCATTATGTGCCGGCAGTTTGTGAAATGCCTAGGTTTTTTATTTATAAATAACAGTTATAAAATAATGGATAAAAAGATTACAGCTCAACACTAGTTGAGACACATTTACACATAAATAAGAATAAATGTTTTTATTTATAAATGAATTTCAAATTTTTGTGAGAAACTGAAATTAGTTTTATCTAGCCCAACTTGATTCAGCATTGTGTAATTTGTGTTGCATACCTTATAACAAACCAAATTATTACAATCTACTTTTCTAAAAGAGAGAAATAGAAAATATGCGCAAAAGCAACGGTCATATGCGACATGCTACCATGACAATAAAAAAAATGATTAGGTAATTATTGACATTTCAAACTAATGTCAATTTGCTGTCAAAATTATTTTGAAACATGATGACTTAGTATGCGTTATTAATTAAAGAATTTTGTGTTTTTACTTGGAATTAACCACTTTTACCATTATCATTGTTTTAGGAGCAAGAGAAAAATTTACAGAATTATTTTTTTTACATAAAACGTTTTTAAAACTTGTGATTCGTAGAGCAGATTGAAACTTGTTTTACATTTACCACTAAACAATCGAACAGATGTTCAAGCACAGGCGAAATTTATTAATATTATTCTTACTTTGTTTTTTATGAATATAAGTAATTACAAAAGTTTAAAAGAGAATAAATAAACGCATGAAAGAGTAAATAAGTTTTATAACAACCAACTTTTTTTATGTAAATCAGCTGATTGAAGCGAAAGTGTTGCTTTCATTGGTCATCTCGGTTGTCAATGGGATAAAATGTACTGTTTTTGGTGTACAGCGTTTTTTTGATTTTTAAAAAAGTTCAAATCATTTTTTAACCAATCGTCCAATTAAGAAATTTTTAAATACTTTTACCAAATGTCGACACAACAATGTATTTAATTTGTTATAAAAATCGAGAAACACTGATTAATCAGAAATATGATACGCATAGGGATCAGTTACTTGATCACGATTTAGACATAAATATCTAACAATTTTTTTCTTAAAAGACTTGTAAAAAATATACAGAACGTTTCATAAATTAGAGACTGAATTTTTTTTGCAAAATTGAGCCAAGATAATTACTTCTTTAACTTTTTGAAGAAAATAAAATAATCATATTTATGTATTTTTACAAAATAAAATTGAAAATAATAATATTTTTCGATATGACAAGTTGTAAAAAAATAAACCTTTTGTTCTAACCTTGACCATATTGTTCTCTATTCTTGCATGTTTTTATAAAAACAATAATATTTGTTTTGGTGTTTATTTAAGACGCACATGTGTTAAAACATTTTTTTTTTCAAAAAAAGACCATCACTGACTTGAACTTTAGATTAAAAAAATAATTTTGGCTATTACGACAAGAGGCCGAAAAAAATTTAAAAATTGGATTGAATTTATGTCAAAAAACAAGGAATTTGGATCGAGTAATGGTCTGCAAATACTTTTTTTTTATCGAAATTTAATCCTCTGCAACTTCTGAAAAAAGCTTACCACTGTGTATACCCCCCAAGATCATGTTTTATAAATATTGGTCACAATAACATACAAGAGCAAGGTTTCTATCACGTTTCTTCGTCAGCATTTTTCATCGGGGCCATGAGACTATTCTTTACTCAGATCTTATTTGCTTCATGCACTTCGGATGTCTTCTAGTGCCAAGTGTTTACATGTGTGTTATAAGTGAGAAAAAAAATTGTTACACGATTCTTCAGAAAAATGACATCAACTAAAAAAGAATCAGGTAACTACATTCTGGTCATTTACTTGCAAAGACTGATGTCCTCCGTGTGAATTTTGTGACGAAGCAATTAACTTGCTAAATAGACATTTTTGTGGTATTTATAATTAGAATTTTTCACCCATTTTGGCGGTGGATTTTCAATATGGCTGGGACGAGTTTTTTGACATTGAAAACTTGTTAGGGCGGAAACTAGCACTCCAGGTGGTTTCTTACCTGGTTTTTTGGGGTGGGTTCAGGTAATTTTTAGAGGAATGATGGTGGACAGGTGTTGCTTATAATTTGGATTTATGATGGCTTTTTTAATTATGAAGTTTGACATTTCTATTTATTCAATAAAATTGTGTATAAAGTGTACAAAAATAATTTTAGATAAGTGGAAGTAGACTCTGCCAATTTAAATATCTTTGTTTTATTTTATATAGTGTCCCACCTTTACGAAACGAAATATAATTATTATAAAGTGTTTACAGAGTGTTATTTATATGATATGGTTTTTTTTTTAAATAAAATACAGTAATGCACCACATTTTAAAATCTTTTTTGACACTGATAAATTAAATTTTATGTACAGTTATATTAATTTCTTGACATTTTCAAAAAAGAATTTTAGGTAATTTAGACCCGCTTTATAGAAAGTAAACTTACCTATGATTAATTTTTAATTCGCCATCAACATAGATTATTTAATATCTGTGGCCTTAATCTCAAATTATGTATGAGGATAAACATTTTATGAGAAATTGATATCACTTCTTTCAAAAACCCAAGAATTAAAATCCTGAACCATGTGAGTTTTTTTTTTCTGAATATGGTATAATCGGTAATATGATTATTTCTATTCATACAAAATAGTTGCATTGATTTAAAAACAAGGCCCCTGCTTGGTCAAAATTGACACATGAGTCATTAATTTCCAATTAAAGATTTAATTGATTTCTTAGACTTTTAATACACTAGATACTTAAGATTTTAGAAGAAGATATTTAAGCTTTAAAACTATCATAATTTTCCAAATTTTATATCGTTAATAAACATTTTATATTTAAAATTGTATAGTGGGCTAATTTCAAGTTGAGATACTACCGATAGTATCGTAAATTTTAATACTTTTCCAGGGCAGTAACAAATCACAGACCCGGATTCTTTGATTTTTCCATGGAAACGAAGATACTACCGGTATTAACCCACTTGAAATTAGCCTATTAGACTATACATTTGTTAAATATCGAAGATTTTTGCTGTAAATGTAAAAGATATTAGAGTATTTTTTTTTTAATTTTAAAACAAACATTTTTTTTCTTTTTCTAGTTTTTATTTATTTATTTAGAGACCGGTTGGAATTTTCTGATTCTTTTTCAATCCAACACAAACGTAAATTCATATATAAATTTAAATGTGATAGTTTAGTGTGTTGAAATTGTCACTAAATTGTAGTGTCGATCGCCGAAAAATTCGATTTACTCGTCTTTGCTTAAATTAATTATTTATATATCAAGGGAGCGAAATGTATGATTATTCGTGAGGTGCAAATTATAGCCCGAGGGCTATAAGCACAGGAGGAATAATAACATTTCTTTCCAGTAGTATATACATTATTTTTTGTACAAATTTGATTAAATTAACTACGAAATAAATGTTATTCTTAAATAAATTTTAAAACCAGCATAAAACTATTTTTTTTATTTTTTAATTCTATACCGTTGTCTGTCTCTTTTCAACATCTAATCTATATTACCTAGCAACATATACTACAATGTGTTGAAAAGAGACCGACAACGGTATATAATTAAAAAATGGCCTATGCTATTCATTAAAATATCTACACATTACTACAACAATAATTGTTTTTCTTGACAACTAGTCAACAACCAAAATTTTTCACAGTTTCTTGCAAAAACATGAACGTTGAACCAACCAATCAACAAATGACATAGCAACGGGAGCAAATATTTTCTCCCATCGTTAGGCTCATTTCTCTACCTCATTTTTCTGAAATTAATAATTTTGATTAAAAATTGATTTCTACTCCCGGTCGCGCAAAAACAAATATAAAAACGTCTTGAAGAAGGAGAAATATAAGTAACTAAAAAAAGGTAGCTTTTTTTAAATTTTTTATCTAAAACCTTTAATTTTAATTTAAAAAAAGTTGAAACAACATTTCATTTAAAAAGTTTGTTTCCACAAAAAAATCAGGGTAGGTTTCTACAAAAAAAATGTTATACATAATTATCTCGAAAATTTAAACAAATAAAAATGCTAAATACGTTAATCAAGTTGCATTTTTATAGCTATTCAATCTATATATTTTATTTTCTTAAAAACATTTATAGTTTAGCTATAAATTGCTTGGTTCCATATATTTGGATAACCCTGTATATCTAAACGATACCGTTTATAACGAGTGACCCAAATATTTCGACATTGAGTTACCTTTGCTTGTCAAAACATATAGATTGCTACAATTATTAGTAAAATCATAACCAAATTTGACTGATGATAAAATAATACCAACACCTTGAACCATTAGGTAAAATAAAAGTATTCAACAAGTTCACATGAAGAAGAATTGATAAATTAAATACAAATTATAAAACATTACTAATTTAATGTTTCTAATAAAAAATGTTGTTCTATTTTTTTTTAAATTTGTCCCAGCCCAACGTTTTGACAGGTAGAAAGGTAACTCAGTGACGAAAGATTTGCATCACTCATTGTTACTAATTATTTGGTTTAAATTGGATTTTAACCAAAATAGTATTTTATACCCTTTGAATATAAATACCTACTGCAATTTACTTTTAAAAAAATACTGACAAAATGTTATATTTTACTGACGCTTTTAAATTGCAATAATGACACGATAAATATAAACCTATTTTCTATTCTTACACATTTATTGCGATCGACGTTTTTTATGTGGGAGAACACTTGCAGGTATACGTTGCTTTTTTATTGACGAGCAGGCTATTATGTACTGTTATTTAAAAAAAAAAAAAAACATGTCTGTGATATTGCACTTATTGTAAAACATGGAACAGATTATAAACACTTCTATTTTGTGACTTCGTTTCAGTTGATAATAATATGTATTATATTATTATAACTACAAGAAAGTTGAACATAGAGTAGAGGCAGTAAAATAGTAAATATTGTATAAGTTTTATGTTTAAAAAAATTGTACAGTTTCTTTGAAAAGCTTTCGCCATAATCCACAATTAGTTGCCTATAAATAAATTATTTCCAGTAAATGAAAGCAGTATTTTACAATTTAATACTGCCATTATTTTCTATAAAATAATGATTTATAGATGTGATAATTCACACATGACATAAAATTTCAACGTTTTGAAATTGAAAACAATTATCGATTATAATTTATTAAAATAAAATATGAAGAAAATTACCAGTGTAATTAAAGTTGCACACATATTGAAGGATTTCTTTTCGAAAACGATTCGATCAGGTACATAAAATGTTTTGTTATGCACGAGGTTATTTACGTTGCTGGCAGACAGAGGGAGCTTTATTGTCGGTATTTCCCGGAACTTTGAGGGACAATAGCTTCACGTCACATAGCAATAATAATTGCAAATGGATGGGTAGTTAGCCTATATGCATGATATGTAAATTAGCATTGGTGGGAAAATTTTTAAAGAAATTTAAAGATCATTTTTACCCATTAAAGTTACACAAAAGTCAACATGTCACATAGCAAACGATTCAGAAAAATAATCTCTAGACTAGTGAATTATTAAAAAAAAAAAATTCATAGTTTACCAGTCATTGGGTAATTTAATTCGGTTTTTAATTTTGACTTAAACGTGGAAAATTAAGACTTTAGTTACTCTACAGGACTTTCATTCAATTATAACGTTCTAATTAAAATAGAAACTTATTTTTGATGACAACTTCTTGTCGTATTAAAGCTAATTTCTACCCTACTCTAATCGTTGTAAACATTTTACGGTTAAAAAAGGCTTGATATGAAATTTTAAAGAAAGTAGACTATAAAAGATTTAATTTCAAAAATTTTTTAGTCTTCAACTGTATCTCGTTACTTTTGGTAATAAATTAGTTAATCAGAAATGGATCTTAAACTAAAACGCTGATTTCTTATGGTCAAAAGTCTTATTTAAGGGAGGCTCTTGGTATTCTCTACAATTTTTGCTGTATTCTATGCCCAAATTAGGATTGACAACGTCTTACTACAACAGACAAAATTTCAAATCTTATTATAGAGAAAACGAAAAAAAAGTATTTGTCTTTGGATGATAAAAAAAATGACACTATGATTCGCTTGCACTCTATTTCTAACAGATTTTTTAAATTAATTATCCTGAATTCACCTTTGTATCACACTCTCAATAATGTCATCTAATAAACCAACATTTTCACTTTAATCAACAATATCTAGGTTTTGCAATGAGATGAGTCCTTATAAAGCCCTTCTGTTAAAATGATTTATTTCTCGCTTCAGATATGGTTAAAGAGACATTAGACAAGAAGCCGTTTTATTAATTATTTATTTCAAATTATGATTAAGTTTACCTTATTATTAATGATCGGATACAAAGAGGGATTTGAAGGGCACGCTCATAGGCGCCGCACTGATCGCTTTCTGCGGGTACGATCGACAAGGTTGCAGGATTCTTCTTTCGTTAATTAATTTAATTTAACAATTTAATATTTTAATTAAAAGCGAATTATTAATCAAAAGTTAGTGTAAAACACGAATTTACCCTGGTCAAAATAAAAACAATTGTAAGTGTTCGAGATCTACGCTTATGACTTGTAAGCACGTCATTACTACCTCAATCGACCAATTCAAGTTTCAAGGTTTTTTCGCTTGGCGAGTGCGACTAGTTAGCTAGACGGCTGTACAGTGTTTTTTGTTCCCTCATTGGATCCGCTCATTACTTATTATTGAGGATGCACTATTTAAAAATCGAGATTAAATTTAAATTATAAACAAAATAGTGAATAGTGGCAGAAGAGGATTGATATTTACTCTACGGGGTGCTGAGTAAAAATCTGTGAAATGTGTTTTTTTGAAACAGCTAAAGCTTGGTTATCGAAAGAAGTCTGATAAATCTGGCTCTTCTGTCCGCTGCTTTATTTGGAAAGGAATCGTACTTTCACAGTTGTGAGAGGAAAGTGGACCATTTACAACTGTGGAAGTCCGATTCCTTTACATGTTAAACAGCGGACAAGAGAGCCAGATTTGCGTGTTTGTCACCGGATTAATCACAATATTCTTATTTTTTTTATTGATGTAGATATACACTTATTTTTTTTATGGTTTTTATGGTTGGTTCAATAATTAATTATTTTTATGAGAATGTCCAGGGGCTGCTTGGTTATCTTAATTTTTTTTTCTTTTTTTTTTCTGAGTATCAGATTTATAAATCTAGTGTACTCGATTTTTACATTATTTTAGCACTAATTTAAAAAAAATAATAAATAAAATCTAGGAAAGATTTATTCTATAAACATAAATAACTGTGCCTGTTTTAGTTGTACATAATGTACAAGACTAAATTGAATTACTAAAATGGTAAAAATCAACAATTAAATAAGTTTAAGTATGTTTTTTTACTAGAGAGAAGCGAGTAGATAAGCTTTGGAAATTTGAAATACTTACTTGTGATTAATTAATTTTCGAAATTGACCAATAACAACTATTTCAAATATTTTAGATGGTTTGACTGGTTTGTCAACAGACTGGTTTGTCTGTGGTAAAAAAACAAACAGACAATAAGTTAATTATGACTTTATTGTTGCTAAGAAAACTAGGCTTATGTTTATGTAATAAAAGAACGCGCTTCGTAATTTCTGTTTTGTGGCATGAATGTGGCGCTTCGCTCTTATTTGATAAAGAATGAGAACTCATAATGACTTACGAAACAAGTTCTTTATACTTTTTTGTAATTTGCGCTTTTTACCAACCTTTTTATAAGAGGCCAATAAGAGCAATAGTGTTCTAATAACTGTAAACACATGCGAAATAGGTTATGTAAAATAAGTCTCTTATGGGCTAATTTCAATTAAAGGCACATAAACTCTTTGGGCACTGGGTGCTACAACACTCTAGCATTCCTGGCCAGTACACCCCTGAATAGGGGTCAGTAGCATGCCTAATAATCCTTTTATTTACAGAAGATTCAGTGGAATCGCGATTCCAACAATTAATAAATCACCCATTCTAACAAATAATTCTGTAATTGGTCTAAAGATCACGTTTCGGTCAGTGTTAACAATGTTCAAATCACGTCCGTTTGTTATTATCGAGATAAATACAAAGTATCGCGGATGGTAATGTAGCATGTAATCTAAATTTGCACTTACTAGCCAGCTGGATAAATATACCATTGTTAATTATTGCTTTAGACACGTTCACCAGATTACTAGGATATTTACTCATGATGGAACATTTATTGTTACATTATTACACTTCTAGTAGCTTTTTATACTTTTATTATTAATTTTTTATTTTTAAAAATGTAACTAAGATGATAAGACGGTCAGGAAAAAATATTTTCTACGATTCATTCTAGAACAGTGTCTGTTCAATCGTGTGAATTTTCCGCCTTTTACAACCTTTCACAGGTAATTTGGGGAATTCCTCTAGGTAACCCAAAACATCTGGAAGCAATTCAGAAAAATACCTTTAATGTATTTATACAACCTGCTCATTTAAATTTTAGTATTTGAGAGTTGTAATGTGTACAGGTTCTCACACTTTTGGCAAGTGTTGTTATTGCAACTACAGGAAATTGACAACAAAACAATAAAAACTAGGTAAGAAGAAGGTGCCCAGGGCACATTCTCGAAAATGTTTCATCAATGACCAGAAAGGTATAAAGGTGTAGTAAAAAACGTAAAAAAAGGACTAGAATTGCCGTTATTTTTGTACTGAATGATTTTGTGACAATTTTTATGCATTTTCGGTGGTTAGGCAAGATTTTAGAGACCAATAGGTAATTCAAATACTAAAAATAAAGTGACCCAAAATTTTAAAGAACGCCGAATAACTTTGCAAACATTTGTGATATCAATAATTATGTAGATATACGCACGCATTTTTTTTATTATGATATACTTATTTAATTTTATAATGTGCAATTTATATATCATATACAGGGTGTTATTGAAGTAATTTTTCGAGATATACACTGTAGAACTTATTTTAAAGTTGTTTTTGGACGAAATACTTTGTATTTATAGCAAATTTTTTGCTATACAGTGTGCGATAGTTTTAGTTTTTATGTTAAAATCAGATATACAATGTGTTTTTGAAGTAACTTTCAACCTTTTGAAGTAAGTAAAAGGTTGTTTTTTAAAATATTACTGGTTTTTGAAACACCCGCTATAGAAACTTTTTTTAAAAAACATTATTTTTGAGATACACGACGTATGACATCGCTGTTTTTGAGCAAAAACTTCTACGTCATATATCTCAAAATCTATAACCATTTGTGTAAGGTAAATTTGGTGTTTTAGCTTTCTTTCAACAAGGTCTATCACCCGTTAAAATTTCTAACATTACCTACTTTAAAAACACTCTATTTGCATAAACCCATAAAACCCTACATTCGGTACATACTGTAATCAACATCAATCGCACTTTTAAAATATTGCATAAAATAGAGGTGTTCCGTTTTATTAGATTTCGTCAGTGTCAGAGAACTGGCTCAAAAATAAAGTGACTAAACTTAAACCGGAATTACAATTTAAAAAAAAAAACATCTAGAAGGCTTTGACCATGTTTCTTTCCTATACCTAATTAATATTGGCAAAAAGCAATTCACAGCCTTCTAGAGAACAAATTTTCTTAGTCATATGGTAGAATTTATGTTAAAACTTTATAAAATATGGAATATAAGAAACAGTTTAGTATCAGTTGTTCATATGTTTTTTAAGTTCAATTATAAAACAATAATCGACTAGTAGTAATAGTTATTTATATATCAAGGAAGACAAATGTATGATTATTAAAAAAATTACTAAAATAGTGTATATACCACTGGACAGAAATGTTATTATTCCTGAGATGCAATTTATAGCCCACGGGCTATAACATTTCTGTTCATTGGTACATACACTATTTTTTACACGACTTTGATTAAATTATCTATAAAATAAGTGTTATTCTTAAATAAAATTTAAAAACCAGCATAAAACTATTTATTATTTATTGAAATATTTACACATCACCACAACAATAATTGTTTTTCTTCACAACCAATCAACTTTAAACTGTGAATGACAATTTCTACTCCCGATTGTGCAAAAAATACTTTTATTTAAAATTAAATTAATATTTTTATCTGTTAATGTGCATATGCACTACAATTAAGTATGCCTGTGTCAGTGGTGTATGTCGTACAGTTAGTTACATAATCTTCAGTTGAATAAGTTTTATTGTTTTGTTTCATATACAAGTTTGGTTGTTTTTGGTCCTTTTTTTACCCTAACTGGTTTTGAGTCGAGAAATGGCAAATGAGTGAATCGTTGTGTGAACTCTGAACTTTGTAAATCGCGATCGACAGTCGTAAAAAACTGCTATAATGTTTATATACCTAAATAAATGGCTTCATCAAATTTAACTAGAATGGAAATATTGGACAAGGAAGGTTACAACATATGGAAGCGTTTCTCATCAAAAATAATAGCATGGGTATAGGTACGCGAATATTTGAAACGCGGGGTGATGGCTAATGACTAGGCCTCGGTGCAAGCGAGTTTTGGCTAAACGGCCTGGTAATTAATGGGTGTAATCCAGCGGGCAGCATGTTATTCATTCAACTGGTCTACTGGTCAACTCAACTGGTGTAGACCATGTTATTCATTCAACTGGTCTACTGGTCAACTGGTGTAGACCAGTTAAATGAATATGAATGCAGCCTGCTGGATTACACGGATTAATTACCTCGTCACACAAATTCAGTGGTGGCTTTTGGAAAAAAATGCCAAATAAATCAGATATAATTCTCTCAAAAAGTTGTTTTGAGCCACTAAAACAAATCAAATACAGTCAGACGTCAACTGGGGGCATTTTTTTAAATAATTATTTATAAATCTTCATTATTTAAATTTTGTGGGTCTGTGGGACTAATTTATCTTACTAATTGGACTACTTTGGTTACCTACTTTGAATCTTGAATCAACATGTGATCTAGAAAATTAACAAAATAATGTTTAGTAAGATAATAAAACTGAATCATAAAAATGTTTCTAATAATAGACTTAGCATCTCGTTATCCCTCATTCTTATCTGGGGAATTCCCACCATTTGGAAGGCGTTACCTACTTTGTCCTTTCATCTCTAAATACCCATAAACTTTTACCACCCACCACCTGTAGCGACCTGTTGGTCTATTAAACTACCAATTTCAAAACACCCCTAAAGCAACCTCAAACTCAACATTTGTACAAATTTGTTCATTCTAAAAACATCCCCAGTGTGTTATCAAGTCGATGTATAGTGTTGTGTTGTTATAATCTAAAAAAATAAATAATAATGAAGTTCTCATTTGGAAAGAAAAGTGGGTAAAAAATTTGCCGTGAATATGTAAATTCAGTTAAGACTCTTGAAACGTTCGCTCGTGATTTAAATTCGAAATGATAATTGTGAGAATTGAGCAACTCTCTTTGGTTCATTAATGAACAACAATGTGCGCTTATTTTTGTAAAATATTTGAGGGTTGTTGAAAGTTTGGTTGATGGTGCTTAGGAATAATAATACTAGGGTTTGATTTGTTTTGTTGCAGGATCTTTGATCGGCGCTCGAGGCGCTATGAAGGAAAAAAGTAAAAATGCGGCAAGGTCCCGCAGAGAAAAGGAAAATGCGGAATTTATAGAATTGGCTAAATTGTTGCCGCTGCCTGCTGCTATTACGTCACAATTGGATAAAGCGTCAGTGATTAGACTAACAACGTCATATTTGAAAATGCGACAGGTTTTTCCAGATGGTAAGTCACCTACTTTATTATTACAAAACTTTGCATCTTTAAGTGATATTATTATTACTACATTACTACACGTGTCTGTTTCGTTGTTGATGGTATCGGTTTTGTTTCGTCTAACATTAAGAGAACAAGCAAACTTTTAATGTATTGAGGGTTGCTTGCATTAAACTAAAAATACGTAAAAAAGCTCTAATATGAAAATAAAAGCGAAAAACAAAACATAATAAATCAAAAAATCTGTAATAAAAATATGGAACGAAATTATTTTTTATTTGTCTTAAACTGTAAGTTCGATAAGAAATAATAAATTATTGACACCTTTCACAGCAAAATTTGTATTTTGTAAAGTCGTAAATAAAGACTATCATCAAAATCGATAAGAACTGTTCAAGTAAACAAAAATTTACTGAGTTTTAAAATTCTCATTTCCTGGGATTGATAAAATGTTCTTAAAGGAGCTCAGGTGTTTTAGTTTTCTTTTTACATCGTTGTTACATACGATTTAAAGATTTTTTCAGCTGAACGATTTTCCATACTTAAAGTACTAAAATTTTTGTAGGTACAGAGCGGACTTAAAGTTTGTGAAATTTCTGTGCCATTTTTAATAATCTTGAGATTTACTTACCGTTCTAAAAGGGTATACATATAATGCTTATTGCATAGGTACTATCGAGTTTTCGTTGCTAACGAATAAACGAAGTATTTACCGATGAGTTTGCGTCAGCAACAGGTAAATAACACTTACGGTCTTGAAAATAGACGTAGTAAACTATGAAATTGAGTTTAATCGCATCAAAAAAGTATATTGAATATCAAGAATGATAAGAATACTTTACGATCGAAGAAAATGTTTTTCTAATATTCATCATGATATAACATTTTTTGCGCGATTGATTTTTATCAAAAGAAAAAAATAAACATTTTTAATGAATTTACTTACCGTTCTAAAACGCAAAATAATGTTTATCATCGAGTTTTAGTTGGCAACAACTAAATGAAATAGTTACCGACAAGTTTACGTTAGCAACAAGTAAATAACTTTATAGACTTAAAATCACACATGTGCTAAACGATCGAATAGAGTTCAATCGCACAAATAGAATGTAGTAGCGTCCAAGTAAGACTAAAGATGAATAGCGGTCGTCTTTGTGTTGATGGCTGTGAAAATTGTATAATGAAATCTCGAAATGCATGAATCTAGTTAAGTATAATGTAAACAACCACTACAAAATAAAATATCTATTTGCCTAATTGCCTATCACCTCTGCATGTTGTGTCTGTCAATAAAACAATTATTATTCCTCTTCTTCTTCATTTTTGTCAGATTTTTCGGGAGTATTACAGTTATCTTCCTGACAAGCCTTACATTTGCCTCCGTTATCATTGGCAAATTTACATTGTGTATCCATTTCTTCTTTTGTTCCAGTAACACACATTGCCATAGGTAATACTTAAAAAAAATGTTAAATTATTGAGTAAAAGACATATTATCAAAAAATACAGATATCTTCACTATTACGTACACCTGGAAACTGACCAAAAAGGCAATAATTTTTACTACTGTGACATTCTTCTGAAAGACTCTCGGGATTCTGATCACATTCTTTATCAAGGCAGTGTATGCAACTTAGAGCATCAGAGTAATGTCCTACAAAAAAAAAACAGAAAGATATTTATTAATTTCTGAAATGCTTACTACCCCAAATTGTTGCCAACAAAAATAAAGTTGATAAATACTTCATTCTATTTTAGTTAAAATACAAAAAATCAAAAATTGTATAGTCATTTTATACATTTTCATTATCATTTTGAATAAACACCATTCGAAATAATAGTAATAAAAAGTTATTTTACATATTTATTTTTATTTTTATTTTATAATTATCTTTTCAACAAAAATGTTACTTTTAAAGCGATGTTAATTTGTGGTTAATCATTGTTTTGACTATATGTATATGATTATTGTTATAATCTACACATTTGTAGACGTAGTACAGTCTCGGCAGAATTAAGTGGGCTGACTTTATAAGAAGCTGCAGTAAACCGAATAATTAAATTTTTCGGTGCGCAACGTCTGTTATACATAGAACTATCATAAATCAAAATCCTTCATTAGGATGGTTTGGTTTGTACCCCATGACTTTAACAATGGCATTAATTGATTTATTGTAGCTTCTTATAAAGTCAGTCCACTTAATTTTGCCGGGGCTGTATGCGTTCGTTTGAAAACGCAAAAATGTTTCCTAATAATTTTACCGTTCTATAATTCTTAATATCACTTTCGCTTACATTGAAAACAGTGTTATTTGTTTTTACAGCGTTGGAATTAAAGAACAGTCATAACTGTCAATCAACTTTTTTGTAATTTAATAAATAGCGTTATCGATTAGTTGCACCAGTGCGCATTGAGTATAATATCATTTCTGGCGATTACATGTTTTTAAAAAGAGGTGCACTAGTGCAGTTAATTGCAGGAGGCGTCCTAAAATTAGGAAGCCGCAGGCAACAGTTTTATAAAAATTAGAAGTCACAGGCATTAGTTTCATTACAGTTGGAATCTATAGACGATAATTCTTTAAAAATTTAAAATTTTAAACATTTTTTTAAAACTGATCTATCGAAAATGAACAAATACAGTACGCGTTGTTTCGATGGGATTTAGAACGACGAGTAGTAGAAAGTTGTTTTTCAAAATTTAAAACCTTAAAATTTCTATTTTAATTACAATTTTACAGGCAAGGGACCGACAAGTTGTTCCAATCGAACACAGTACCTTCAGGAAGCTATAGACGGGTTTCTGAGTGATTGTCCTTTCGTCAGTCTAGCGGATCTTAGAATGTTGTGCTCGATTGAAACAGGTGTGTGCATAGGCGCCCGCAAAGGGAGGGGGGGCAACTCTGGGCACTTACCCCTCTTTCTGGCAGTCTAATAATTAAGAAAATTAGTCCTATAATTACACAAAAGTTATATAATGACAATTTTTGGATCACTATTTTATGAATAGATATTTTCTTGCCACCCTCAACAAAAATTCTGGGTGCACTTATGAGTGTGAGACTCTCTTATAACAAGTGAAGTACAAGTAGTGATCGTGCAGATTAAGGCTATACACCATTAGTTTAGTTAGTGTACAAAAACAAGAGTTACCTAGTGAAGATTTTTTAATTTTAAGAACATAATTCAAATATAGGACATATCAAGGAAGTTCTGGTGAAAATTTCAAAGATCTGGATTATAATTAGTTAAAATATTGATTTACAAATCCGTACGTTGTGTGAAGTTTTACGTTTTAGATGTCCAGTATGATATTTGATTTTAAATTTTTTTTTTATCTATTTCTCTATACGGAAGTTACTGACAAGATCATAGACACAATAATACGAGTATATCTTACATGTGACATACAATATTGTATTTACAACTGCAAGAATTGATAAATCGTAATGATATTTCGAATTACCTAATTTAATTGGATTACTTAATAAATTTGTGTCACATAATGTTCATTACATCATTAGCTACGTAATAAACTCTATTACATCACTATCTTTCAAAACCTTTATTCTAGAAATTAAAAAAATATAGCGTGTTCTGTTAAACAGAACATTAAATTATGGTTATTTAATGATTGTATACTGCATAGTTTGTAGAATTACACCAAGAACACTCTATAGTTCGATTTTTTTATTACATTCCTATCACGATCGAATTATTTATTTCTCTATTAAATTTTGCCAACGTAAAATATTTTTTGCATACGAAAAGTTATCCATTCAAATGTACCAAGATACATATCTCGACCTACAGTTCCCAGTATATCTAAAGAACCTGATAACATCATTAGAACACAATAAAATCGTATTTACCCAATGCCAGCATCCTATAAGTTCACATGACATATTGACAAAACTAATTTAAATGTCTCTTCATACAAATTACAGAGGCGTTAGAAGACTTCGCGTTTTTATAATGTAAAGTAGGAACTGACCCTAAACAAACACCGAAGCGAAATTAGATATTCTTTTATGTCTTTTATAACGAATAAAAGTAGATATTTGAATGTGAATAGAGACCGTTTCAAAATGACAATTTTGTATTTCTTTTTTCAGGTCTGGGAGATGCGTGGGGGGCAACACCGGTAGTGACAAATCCCCGTGAAGCACCGATTAAAGAATTAGGCTCATATCTTCTTCAAACTCTTGATGGTTTTATTTTTGTAGTAGCACCAGATGGAAAAATTATGTACATATCAGAAACAGCATCGGTACATTTAGGATTATCGCAGGTAATAAGGGTTTTTTTCGGTGAAAAATTGTGCGTTAAATCAATGGGATTTTCTCAGGTAGAACTTACGGGTAATAGTATTTACGAGTACATTCATCCTGCGGACCATGACGAAATGACGGCTGTTTTGAGTCCCACGATTCCACCATTAGCGTCCCAGCAGGATTATGAGAGTGAAAGAGCATTCTTTTTGAGAATGAAATGTGTTTTGGCGAAAAGGAATGCGGGACTTACGAATGGTGGATACAAGGTAAGTAGCATTAATTTTTTTAAATTAGTTGCAATAGATCTATATTAAAAAAATATAATAAACTAAAACAAAAAATAAAAAAAAATGTCTTCTATAAAATTTCAACATCTTTTAGTTCACTATTATCATATGAACTGTTATCAAAGTTATTATCTAGCGTACTTAAAAAGCATTTATATGTCATTTCTACAAAATTATATCGTGTGTTTTTTTTAAAAAAAACACTTGAGTGCTTTGAAACTAAAAAACAATTGTTTTGTATGTCTGTGATTAATCTTTACACACTTGTCAAACTGACAGATCTCATAACCTCACTTGTCAACAATTAAAACAAAAATACATTTTTATAAAAATATTTATTTATTACCTACAAAAACTGTTGAAAATGTCTTCCTTGATGCTGAACACATAAAGCATATCGTCTTCGAACATTATTTATCACATTATTCAGTTCAACCAAATTTTCATTAATTTCATCAAGTTGTTGTATGGGGGTCACGTACGACATACGTAACAATGTCATGGCTTGCTACGAGTTTTTTTTTAACGAACACACATTAGTTCAAAGAAAGATGTATGTGCATTGTAAAAGCTGTTATTACAGTTATGCATATTGCTATTTCTGGTTATTTATATGAGTTCCAGTTTATTTCTGTAAAAACGTTGTCTATATTTGGGAAAGAATCAAACAATTTTTTTTTAAAATTGGGATAGATTGATTTTTATTGCCATAGGTACATATTTTCATGGTAAAAATTACATTAATATTACCCCCCCCCCCCTTGAACAAAGAGTTTACCAATCTTGAAATTTAAATAGGGAAAGAGGGTTGAGTGTTACCTTATTTTAAAGATCTTTGAACGCTTTTCTGCTGATCGACTTTTATTATTGTTTTTTTGTAATATTTCATTTCGGAAACGATTATTTTTTGAAGCTCGATTTTCATATCAAGGGAGTGTACTTAGTTCTAGGATGGGAGTGTGCAATTACTCACCTATATTACCTCTATGAATCCACCCAAAAAATAATTTGAATGAGAACACTTTATTTGTGATACACTGATATAAACAAAATTTGTCACATAAGGTAAGGTCAGGTCAGGTTAAGGGTAGGTTTATGGGGGTAAAAGGGGTAAGTGATTACACACTCACATCCTAAACCCATGTAGTTTTCTGCTATATGAAAATTGAGCTGGTTTTTAAAAAAATAATTTACTTCAAAAATACCAACCGACGCGACAATGAAAAAAATCACTTTCAGAAGAGCAAATAAAAAAAACAAAAATTTAAGCAGGAAGAATATTCAAAGACCTTCGGAATGAGTTATCACTCGACCCACTTTCCTTATCTAAATTATAAGAGTAGAAAAATTGTACTCAAGGAGTGGTAGAATTAACGTTATTTTACAACAAAACATGTCTCCTTGGCAATGAAAATCGGCTTCTTTGGTTTTTTAATCGCAGTCAATAATATTGGGGTGAACTTCCTTAAAAAAATCACCCTGCACATGATAATTTTACAACATATTTCTTATAAATGGAAGTTTACTTGATCATTTTTCTTCGCAAAAAAACTTTTCATAAAAATGTTGCTGTATCATTTTTTTAATATTAATGAAAGGGTTTAAATAGAAAAAATATTTTTGTTGTTTTAACGTTTTTCTAAATTACCACAGCCAATGAAATCTCATCACCCAAACCCAACTTGACCATTCTAGCACTTTTTTCTAAAATTTAATGTACAAAATGGTTTATTTTCGAAAATTTTCATGTTTTTCATATTTCTGGCCATCACACAAAAAAACGGAGAATAATACATTTTTGGTCTTGTTTTTTGTTTTTGAAATTAAGCGCTTTCTTGATTTTTGTTAGTTTTTTTATTTTTTAACCAATTGAAAAAGCAAATATTGTTGTTTAAATATTTTTAATACTTTTTAATTTTTGAGATAGAGACGAAAAGTTACATTGTTTTAAATGGAAACCATGGTTGACTGTTATTTAAAAAAAGTGTTTTTTTTTAAATAAACAAGATGTTTTAGAAAAGTGTTTTTATAAAGAAACCTAAAATATTTGTGACCAAATGTGTACTTTAAAAAATTAAAAATTGTGCTGACGCTGTATAAATTGTTCAGGTATAGTATCAATGACATCTAAACGCACCTATGTTTCAGACAGGTAACAGGCAACACGCGATAATATATGCCAACCAAAATTTCGTATTAATTTGTGCTAAAAGTCAGACATTTAAAAAAACAAAAGCATACAATGCATTTTTTAATCAGTCCTAAAAAAGTTCCTTATTGGAAACATTACGTACTCGTAATTCTTATTTTAATAAATATCTAAACACAGGGCCGGCTCTATGCATTCTGGCGCCCGGGGCAAATATAAAAATATCGCCTCCGACCCTCCCTTTATATACATACCTTTGTGATGCATCATGTATTTCCAAATGACCGTAACAAATATTTACACCAAATTGTCAAAAATGTCTCACAATTCAGTTGTATTTTAACACTTCCAGGGGAGAAGAATTTTTTTAAACAAAAGTTATACTTCCTAAAACATTTAGTTCGTTCACCATTTCTTTTCAATCCACATCTTTATGATCTTTCTCGGTCAAAATCTTTTCTAAATTCTGGCATTTATTAATCAATTCATTTTTAGGCATGTCACTTATATTTGTAAAGTTGTACAAAACATCAAAATAAAAATTATGATTTTCCAACTAAAGAAAACGTTCTTTAAGGGAATTAACTGACACATCCAAAACATGAAAAAAAAAATTCACTTTAAATTTTGTTTTAGCATCCATTATGGGTTTATCGGCACTTTCATATTCAAATTGTTTTTTTTTTGTCGTCTTGGTCGAATGGGTGCTGTACAGGAAAACTCTTCCTCAGCTTCTAAAGTGGTTGCCAATTCCTTAGCGTCTCTCACTGTTTCTTGAAAGCCTTCATCACTTCTGTATTTTTCTAAATACGAAACTACACTTTTTAATTCAATTATTGTTTTGGGCAGATCTATATCCATACTTTGAAGCATTTTACTTGCCACATTAATGTGATTTAAAATATTGTGCCATGTGATGAGAGAACATAAAAATTCAAATGTTTTAATTTTTTGCGCCAGACACTCAGCTTCATGTTTAGCCATTTTATCTGTTACTTCGTCGGCAACAATTTCTGTCAAAGCATCATAGATTTCTCCTATGTTATGACGAAGTGGTCTCAATGCATCTATTTTACTTTCCCACCTCGTTGAGCTTAAAGGTTTTAAAGTTAACGACGTAATGTTATTTTTTAAAATACTCCATCTGTGTGTTGAAGCCGAAAAAAAGTGTATAATTTTTGAATTACGTCAAAACATAAAACAGTTTCCTTGGAGGACATTACTGCATCGTTAACAACTAAATTCAAAGAATGGCAACTGCAGGGAACAAAAAAAGCGCGAGAATTTAGTTCGCTAATTCTTTTCTGAACTCCTAAATTTTTTTCCTTCATATTGGACCCATTGTCATATCCTTGACCTTTTAAATTGGCCACAAATAAACCATTTCCTTCTAAATGGACAATAATTCGTTCAGTTAAAGCAGCACCTGTTGTTGTTGTTAGTGGCACAAATCCTAAGAAATGCTCACGAATTTCAACTCTACTTTCATAATTTGTTTCATTTTCAATAAATACAAATCTAATTACAAGGGTCATTTGCTCCGTATGGCTACTATCAGGTGTACAATCAGCAATGATACTATAACATTTTGCATTCTTTGCAGCAATTACAATTTTTGTTTTAATGCTCCTTGCAATTAATTGTATAATTTCGTTTTGTATATTTTTTCCTAAATAATGGGTGAATATTTTTTTTATTTCTGACTCTTCTGATATGTTCAGACATGACAGCGTCAAATTTAGCAATCAACTCCACTAATTTTAAAAAATTATCATTATTTGGCTCGTACAGTTTTTCGGAAGTCTCCCGTAGTGCCAAACATTGCTGTCCCAAAAACTGAATAATGGCAAGTAACCGTTGAAGAACATTTTGCCAATAGCGCGTTTCTTCTTTTAAAAGCTGCTGATGAGAGGCATCGATTGTTTTCTCTAAGGCAAGCCTTCGACACAATTCGAACCATTGATTTTGTACATTTAAATGGGTTTTGCTGTTTTCATGAGATTTTAGTCTTTCTGACAAATGTTTCCAGTCACTAAAACCCGTACTATCAAAAAATGAAGGCGCCAAGCCTGTGCCAAAGAGTTTGCAGCAGAAACAATACACTTTATTTTTTGATGTAGAATATGTTAACCAGCTTCTGAACACATTTTCACCATTACTTAGTTGTCTTTTATAGTGGGAGGGAGTAAAACGACGATTACTTTTGTCAACCGGAAAGTCAAAATGGGTTGAGTAACCGATATGTGCAGGACCTTTTTCCACAATAAGGATTCTTTGGGAGTCGCTTATCTTTTCAGGCCAATCTGCAGGATCTAATGAAATAACATTCGATGATTTCACTTCCACAGCTTCATTAATGTTTGTGATGGCACTTCCATTTGATGTGTATGGTTGTGGTTGATCTTCAATCCCAGTTTCGTTGGATTCGGTACTCGGCAAATCGGCACTTATAATAAATTTTTTCATGGAACCACTCATACTTTTAAGGGCACTTTGTTTTTCCGCTTTTCTTTTGCAATATTGCGCCCCCGACAAGCGCTTTTTTACGTTTCCCGACATTTTAAAATTTTCCGAAACAAACTATTCGCACCAAACGTATCTATTCGAAGACCGAAAATTAACTAAAAGTATGAGGATAAAGTATTCTTTACCATGTCAAGTTTCAATAAGAGCTACTAAGAATGCAAGCAAGTGATAACATTTGAGAAGTTTGTGTTTATTTTGCATTGATTTATGGGATTCTTTCAAGCTCTAATCAGTGCACTTGGTGACGGAGTTAAGTTTCGTTTTGGAAAATACCTCCTTGAACTGTTTTATACATATACGATAACAAGATTTTAGAAATTCTGTATTCACAGAACCATTGTAAAAAAATGCTTAAATAAAAAAGCGCCCCTAAAATTTGGCCGCCCGGGGCAAATGCCCCTTCTGCCCCTATGGTTGAGCCGGCCCTGTACTAAACATTAAAGTATTTGTTTTTGTAATAGCTACGTCATTGTGCTTTCCTCTATTGCTTGTACATTCTCTCTCTGTGTTAGTTTAGCGCTTTCTTTAATTTTTAAGATGTTTTTGAAGTAACTTTACAAATATTAACAGATGATATCTCTTGTTGAAAAGATACTCGATATCCAAATTTGCTTCTTGAAATGTTACTGGTTTTTGGGATAATTTTTCGAATTATCGCCAAAATTTTTTGCCATTAGGATCGCGAATTGAAAGACAACATTTATTTTCTCACGTTTTTCTACCTTTCTATGCAAAAAACTGGTGTTAAGTTTTTTTCAAAAAGGCATTTTTGCTTTTATTTACTGTACTATATTAGGTGTGGTACTACCTGTTTTTATTATTTTTTAAATTTTAATAAATAGGGTTTTAGGTTTTAGAATTCAATTTTACTTTGAGGTTACGACACTAAAATAGCGTAATTTAAACCTATACACGTAGCCCTGAAAACCTATTTAGTCAGAGTTTGCCAAATTTTGCTAAATAATATAGTTGTTCATGACCTACTAAGCAATAAAAAAGCTCTTAAACTAAACGTTTTATTACTTAAGTATTTTGTTTAATAATTATTACATACATTACTTCAAATTAAAAAAAAATTTTTTTTTTTTTGAGTATATTTCGATTTCGAGTCGATTCTAATTCTGACTACTCCAATAGATTGCTTATTACAATTGCTTATTACAATAAGCAATCTCCGTTTAGGGGTCATCTATAAATTACGTCACACTAAATTTACGATTTTTTAACTCTCCCCTCCCTGCTTGTCTCAGGTAGTCACAGTTTTAGAACCCACTACCCCCTAGTGTGACGTCACATATTTTTTATTTAAAATAATTAAAATAAAACAGCAGTTTTAATTTTTTCTATATTTTTATTAAATAATCTTTAATGAACATAAAGTCAACTATCTTAGATAACAGACAAAACAACAGACTAGTTAAGAACGATAAACTTAATATAATGATAAACGATAAACTAAAAATTTTTAAATTTTGACATGTGACGTCACAAAGCTTTTAATTCACATAGCTTCTCTATTCAAAATTTTAGTAAAGTACTTTCTCCATTAATTAATAAAAAAGTATTATTATTATAACTTGGTCATTTGTTTATCATTGCAAATCTGTTTTGGAAATTTGTACGATAATAATTTTCCTGAATCTTATAAATTGCTAATCTTTTGTATACAAAAATGATCACAAGTAATTATTATAGGTAATAAGAAATTACCTAGAATTTCTATTTTTGTAGCTGTAACAATTGGACAAAATACGTTGTATAAACTTTGGTCGCGAAATCCTTTAATTATGGTATAATAAAGAATGATTTAGTGGCCTTTAAATACAACAGTTATTTGTGTACTTTTGTGGACAAGGCAGGACAATCAGGCAGTACAAGATGTCTGTAAATGATTGAGAATTGATTGTGGGCAATTCTACAGTTAATAAATTTGCTCCATTTGATCTTTTCTAATACAAATATACCATCCAGCAGAACTACTAAATATTACACCACTGGCTCACGGTCAAGATCAGAAAAAGATTTAAAAAGATTCTATTATAAATAGCTATTATTGCTGCAAAACTCGTACCAAAGTTGTGTTGAAGTCAAAGGACTGAAATAGATGAATCTCAGAATTGGCATACAAGTGTTATTGTCAAGCCTCTCCTTCTCCGGAAGTTATACTCATTCACTAAATCCGTCACTAGAAATAAGTCTTGAAACCTGCTTAATCTATCCAAATACCTATTTAACCAGAATATTTTCTTTCTAAATATCCATTTCTTCAATAAACAACCATCACCCAATCGATATTTACGAGTAACTTTAAAGAAAACAAACAGAGAAGTAAAACGCGACTTTTGACGGCCGGATGAAGTATTGGTCTAGGTCGATTCAGGGCCGTTTTTAGCCCTTTGTCTAGTCACGCGCCCTCGCGCGTTTCCTCGCATACATTAACTAGCTCCCTGTACAGATGGCCACGAATACGAGAAATTTATCGCACCTTTGCATTGCTTTATTGCTAGGAAAAATCCAACAGAAATCACGTAGCTAGTAGAATGCCGAAAAGGGCGTGAAATTTTTCTGGAATTTATTACAACCATTCACAAATTTTTACAATAGAAAAAAATCAGTCTTACTGTAATTGATTGTATTGCTTAGAAAGCAGAATTTCATTCGGAAAGTTGAGTTTGTTAAATTTGACAAATTGAGGTTTTATTTAGGGAATTTCAGGAAGGGTGGAAACAAAAAGTAGACTAGACATTATTCAATATTCTTAATTATCTCATTAATTAACTGACCTTTTATATCAACAAAACAAAAAACGAAAAAAGTCTGTTATGGATCCCAGTTATAATAATTATAAAATTTTCGTCCTTTGGGGACCAATTTGACGTTTTATATGTTTCCATCATTGAAGAACGACATTTTTTAGCTTCCCAGTCATAATAATAATAATCATAAAATGAAATAATGTAAACATAATATATTGTTTTATAAAGAAATAATTGAAAATATTAAATAAATTTAAATGTATAAGACCATGAATGAAGGATTACCTAGGGAATAAGTGACAGAAGATTTATTAAGTATACACACATCATGCATATGCAGCTCTGATTTATTTCCTTTGTATCTGGATAGATGAGTATACTTGTAAAATGTAAACATGTGTTATCCAATTATTGTTCGCTAATTAAAACTAATCATATGCCAATTTGCAAATTAGTTTTCAGTTTGATGATAGTTACTTTTGAATAATTTAAAAGTCAATTAGTTTCTAGTTGAAAGGGATCTCTTCAGCAAAAGCAAACCAAGAATAATTATTACACTCATAAAAGTGATTTTACCAAAACAAATACAATCTGAAAACTTACTTAACCGACATTTTGCATTTTACATTTAATTTTTAAAAAAGTTCTAATGAACTAAAACATTTATAAATACTACTGAAAGTATTGAGGCTATTTTGAAATATTTAATCGGTTTAATTAGTCCTTTATCTTTATTGGTTTATTATTAACAGCATTGACAGTTGAGATTTGGTAACTTTATTTTGGTCGAATCTACTCCTGGATCTACTACATGTACTATACTATCAAAGCGGTGATAAAAAACAAAATAATTTTGTCATCTTATTTTCTTATTTGCTTTGTGACTCTAACAAAACAAATTTCAAGTACCTATTCGTAGTTCATTGCCTCGTTGAGTATAATACATGGTTACAATTATTCTTCAAATATATTAAATTTGTAAAATTGAAGCTGGTTGTTTCACTCGTCCTTTGCACTCGTAGAATCTTTACCTCAATTTCACTTATAATGCTATCGGTAATAATCATACCATTCATTGTATGATAATTGAAAATAGAAGCTTTGACAAAGTAGATACTAACGGAGTCCGAAGCGTCGGCAAATTTAAAAATATAAAGATAACTGAGTCTGTTTGTTTATAAATATTTTTAAAAATTTATAAATATGGATGTGATTTTTGGTCTATCAAATGTCTATCGTTGTTTTCTTTTGCAAAATTTGAAACGAAATTTATTACTGCGTCACATGACTTTTTAAAATTTATATAATTTGGTTTTTTAATTATTATAATCCTATACTTAAATAAACGTTAAAATGCTGCAATATATTTTGTACGAACATGAATCATATAACTCATATCATTCATGTAACTGCGAACATCGCTCTATCTATGTTTATATTTTTTCTATACAATTATGTTTTTTGTTTTCATTCATTCCTATTTTCTATATCACTTTTTACTTATACTTTTGTCTTTGATTTTCGAACTATACATATCCGACTCGCATGTATGTACCTGCACTTCTTTGCTTTTATTAATGCTTTCCAATAGTGTCTTTAATAAACTGTGAATTTGAAGCATTGTGCGCCTAGTTTTGTTTTACCAAATGTTCTTTTCATTTTATTTTTTATTTTGTTTTTTTACTTTTAGGAATATTTTGTTAATAATAATATTATAATCACTGTCTTTCTTTAAGCATTAGTGCAACTCTAAAATTTGGAAATATACACAAATTTATTATTAATTTATTTTTCAAGGACCTACTTCTAATATTTATGTTCCTTTATCTATTTCTTCTCTGATCATTTCTATTTTTTGTGCTTTTTTTTCCTTGTTTTCTTCATAGTTCCATTATCGTGTTTATTCTGTTTTGTTACGTTGCCGCTGTTATTTTTTACATTGAGGATAACAAATTCTTTCATTTTTCGTTTTAATCTCTTACTAAATTCTTCTTTTTGTTCAATTACTATTTGAATTTGTTTTTGTTTTTGGTGTATATTCTGGAATTTTCAGATCTTTTTATTTTTCTACTTCTCTTAGTTTTTTTCCAGTTTTTCTTTCTTGTACGTATTTTTTTGTGTATCATTTTGTTCTTCTTAAATGTTTCCATTTTTCTTGTAATAAATCTATGATTTTTCCTTTATCTTTTAATTTATTATAGTATCTCTTAATATTTATTTTGATACTTTACATCTTTTATTAGTTTATATTTTTTGTTCATCCTTTATGTATCATTTTCCGCCATTCTTTTTAGTTTTGTTATTAAGAAGTAGTAATTAATTCCGACTTCTGCTTTTTTACTGTTATATGTCCTACTTTTTTTGAATCATCACAAAGTAATAATTGATATTTTATGTATTATTACATACACTTGTATATTTGTTCTAGTTTAAATTTTGTGTTTTTATTATTTCTTATTTATTTACTTTCATTCTGTAATGTCTCACATCATGTATTCTTTTTGTGGTCTAATACTCCTAATACTCGTATGTCAGTTTTTAACGCATTAGTGTGGTAATAGGTCACTACGACACACTCGTGCGGTAAGGGAGTAAATTTACAAAAAAGTGTATCTCTTTGTTAACATAAATTACTGTTTGAAATATTTGTAAAATACATTTCAGACACTGTACTCATGATAAAGCTGGGCTTTTCCACTCATGACGTTACTAGTTGAACCTACAGTCTTAAACTAAAAATTAAAATAATAATAATAATAATGAAAGAGCAAAAGTAAACTAAGTTAGAGCAGCTATATAATTTTCATAAACTGAAAACCTGAAAATTGATATCATTTGTTCTATTACAATTTTTCTATGTATTTCAGGTTATTCATTGTTCCGGTTACCTCAAAGTAAAACAATTTACCGCTTCTTCATCCCCTTACGAAGGCTGCTACCAAAATATGGGCCTTGTCGCCGTAGGTCATTCGTTACCTCCCAGTGCCATAACCGAAATAAAACTACACGCAAATATGTTTATGTTTAGGGCTAGCCTCGATTTGAAATTAATTTTTTTGGACGCCAGGTAATTTATCAATGTCACAATAAAAACAATTATTAGATACAGTCGAAGTCAATAAAATTAGCCAATTTCATTTTATATACCTCTAATAAAAAAATAATAGAAACTGAAACGACTTAAGTATTGTATTACCAGCACCCTGTCAGGTGCTTCAATTCTCATTCATCACCAATAAAGATGATGTAACACGAGCTCCCATTCGAAAACCTTCCATTGTTTTACGATCGTAAAAAGTGGCATTATATAAACACGCCTGTTGGGATTTATGCAGGCTGTTTCAATATAATGAGAGGTGTAATATTTCTAGGGTTTTTGTGTTCACAGGGTGGCCCAACTGACAGGATACGAACCACAGGATTTAATCGAAAAAACATTATATCATTATATACACGGAAGTGATATCTTACCCATGAGGTTCGCTCACCATCAGTGTAAGTTCTTTTTAGAATAGCCTGTAGTCTAGTTGTGTTCTTCATAATCCCACTATTAGCATAATTACCAACCCCAAACAATAAATAACCCTTGCCGGTTTGTACAAACACGGATAAGGACACTAACATCAGTCTTCTTGACAAGTCACCCTAAATATTATTTATTTTCAGTGTTATGTAAAGGTCAAGTCACCACAAAATATTACCGATTTTTAAGTAAAGGAGGAGGTTGGGTTTGGATGCAAAGTTATGCTACTATAGTTCACAATTCACGTTCTTCTAGACCACATTGTATAGTCTCAGTCAACTATGTTTTAAGGTAATTCACAAAAAGCATCGAGATTTTACTCACTTGAAAAAAAATTTTCAGTGATTTGGAGGGTAAAGACCTTCTCTTGAATCTAGCGCAGGGTTCTCTCCGTGAAGAAGTGCCCACATCTCCTAAACACTCCCCCGCGAAAACTCTTCCTAAATACCAACCAAACCGGTCAACTCCTCACCAACCCCCAATAATCTCCCCTTCAATCCCCGATGACGATTTCAGTGATTCAGGTGTACCATACCCGACTCCTGAATATTCAATGTTTTTAGCAGTACCTCCAAATGAAGAACCGTACTATTCACCCCATCAAGATCTTTTCTACCCTTATTCCGACCCGGAAGTTACTCAACACCCTCTATTAAATCAAGTCCAACAACGACCTTTCAGTGCTTCTTCTTCTAGTTGTAGTTCTTCTGAAAGTGAACTACATTTACATAATTTAAATAGTAATCCGTATTGTGGAGAGGGTGGATTACATGGACATAATTTTAATATTTCGTGTTTTAATAATAATCAGCATCAACAACAACAGAATGTGTATGGACAATTGAATCATGTTGGTAGTCCTGCGGGGTATACTAGTGTGATTGTTGATACGCAGCAGTACCAACTTGCCAATGAGTATGTGCACTAGTGTTACCAATTTTAGGTACGTAATTTTATAGTAATTTTTTACTGATATCACTCTGTAATATATATTTTTATGTAATTTTATCAAACTTTTATTTATCAAATGTAAATAAAAATTCAGTCTCCCCGTGTTGTGCCATAAGAAAACTTTTTTATTTTTATGTATATTATTTTATTTTTGATTAAGTGAAGTATAGTAATACCAAAAAGGGATCATGTCCTGGAATTTAAATTAGTTTCGGAGTTTGTTTTTATCAATTGACAAATGCCAACAAAATGTCAAAGTACGTAAATACAAACTCACTAGATTTGTTAAATCTAGAATATATTTCTTTTTCGGTTTTACTATAATAAGTAATTTTGTTGTTTAAATAGATACGACAATAATTTAAGACTGTGAATACCATATGTGTAAATAATAAGTAATTATATGTACAATAGCTACTTTATTATTACGTATACCCAACCAAATATTAATAAAGATTTGCTGTTATTTTTCATTTTTGTTTTATTTTCATTTAAATCTTAACCTGTTTTTAAATCTATGGGGTTCAAGTATTTGATATACAATCCGCAACACTCTAGAGCCGCTATTCTCAACTAGTGGTCCACTAAGAAATTTTACTATTCTGTGGACAATTATTTATCCGCGAAAAAAATTAAAAAAATAATACTAATAACTAAATTTTAATTTATAAAATTACAAAATACAAATATCTCAAACTAATTTTAGCGACAGATACTTAACCCTTAGTTACTCGCGCTGGTGTATTTTGTACACCAGTGCCACATTTTTCGCTATTATTTACTGCGAAAAATTTTCTGGAATTTGTCTACCCCTCCTAACCTTTGTTTAGTCAATCTAGTGTGTGGTGTATTACTTGCTATTACACTTGGGCACTGGAAAAGTTTGCTATTTATCGATATTTCAAACGCTGTCCGTTTGGTGTACTGAATACACCGCGCGGCTTAAAATAAAAGTAACTACAACTTGTATATAACTATTTTATTCTAACTTACAAAAATTATTTGAAATTTTTTTTTATACAGGGTGAGTCTGATAAGAGTTAATCTCATCTTTTTTCAAAAACAGTTATCACATCAACTTCAGAGTTCGCCATTAAAAACTTTGTTTTTTTCTGAAGACATGTGAATTTTTTTCAGAATTTTTATATTTCCTCTAATAAATATTAATTAAGTGTGGAACATGCAGCAATAAGGTGAGATCGAAATATAACTGAATCAGAGCAGTCTGTGCCAGCGTAATTGTAATGATGTGTCTAATCATTAAGTTACGCTGACACAGCCTGCTCTGATTTAGTTACATTTCGATCTCAGGTTATAATGCATTAAGACGAAGCTGAAGCAGCATTTTTTATAATTTAATTTAGATTTTTTTGAAAAAATTAAATTTTTATTTTTTAATATTTTTTATGTATATATATTTTTTTAAATAAATTTTATTTTACTTTTTTGTGTTAGTGTTTTATAATTTGTAAAATATAACGTATAAAATTTAAAGAAAATTTTTTTCTTAGCCAAAAAGTGTCTTTATTTGTATGGTGTACTAAATACACCGCGCGAGTAGTTGTGTTCTACCAAACCGCGCGAGTAACTAAGGGTTAAGAAACGTTGAGAAACGCTGCTCTAGAGGACAAACAAAGTGAAGTTAGCTAGTTGTAAGCATCACGTGATTACTAGTATGGTTTCTACTTTCTAGTTTGGTATAAACCTTGTATAAACCAGAAGTAATACAGTTTATTTTAAAACATAATATAGCTCACAACTCTAGCTAACTTCACTTTGCTTGTCCTTTAGAGAGTTGTGGATTGCATAAAAAATGTCCGAGCCTTATACAATTTTAAGTTTTGTTTTATTTGTATAGTAATATAGATAAAATACACAAATATATTGAGATTAATTATTATGAAGTATGATTTTGGCTAAATGGCTGCCATGTTGCACTACATTATTTTAGGTTTTAAATGAGACTAACAACGTAAAAATAATTTTAATAGAACAAGTTTAATGGACAAGAATAAGAAAATAAAAAATACTTCCATTTAGCCTAATGGTAGTTGTAAGCCGCAAGTGATTAACATAAAAAATAAAACAATGACAAGTTCTCTTTTTTGACACCTGAACAAACATACTAACCGAACTTTATAAAAATCAGAAATGGTGCGGCTTTTAATTTAATTATTTTTGATGATTTTATATAGGATATGACTATTGGCTCAGATTTTAAATTTAAGGAGGTCATTTGACTCAAAATTTAATGTTTTTTTAATTCTTGTTTTCAAAGCTTTTTACTAGGAAGTAGGGATTAGGGTTTATAAACAACAAAAGTGTAAAAATACCAACATTTCATGATTCTTTGAGCCCAAAGTAGAGGTCACCTCCTGTGACCCGTACAAACTCAGATTTGAATTTAATGTCAATTGAAGGTAACTAAAACGATTTCTATCTGTCTGGGAATTAAGAATTAGAAATCTTCTTTTTGGATCTAATTTTACTAGCCGCGTAATTTGTATTTGTGTGTTACAAAAATATGAGTCTATTAGTATGATAAAAATTGAACCAATGAAGTTGCTTAAAATTTCAAATTTCACCCAATCACAATTGAATTCCAGTGATAATTCTGCACTAGTGCGTTGTTTAATGTACTATTTGAATTGTTCCTCTATTATTTCACTTTCAAAATTATCAATATTTTCCGTAAAATATTTATTACTTATTTGTTATCAAAAATATCTAATCCTTGATTTCCGTGAAAACACCTTGACTCACAACATAAAAACCTCATTGTTTTATTATTGTTATATCAGCAAATTTATTTTACCCTCTTTATTATAAAAATCTTGTACTGAGCATCAACAGCATCATCAGCATCGAATGTATTGTCCTTGGTTCATTTTAGCTAATAGAGGGAGCCTTTTGTTGTGAAGTACTCTCGAGTCGAAAGAAGCGCTTTGGCAAACCGGAGTGTAATTGGTATCAAATCTTTATACAAACATATCAGATGAGGTAGGGAAAACTGAAACGAGGTTGTGCCGTCGTCTTGGATACCAAAGGGGTGACCACCCACAACCCGACTATCGAATTGTCATTAACGGCTGTTTTACACTGCTATGTTTGAGGATTGTAGTGGGGATTTACCAGACTTGCCAAACTATATGTTTTATAGGGAGAGAAGAGTGAGGGGTAATAAGCACATCCCTAATGTTATTGATTTTTTTTACCTAGAGTTTTGTAATTATAACAAGTTTGATAAAAATTGATTTATGACTTTATCTAAAGAGACTTAAAATGTAATTTTTGATGTAAAAAGATATTTAAAAAAAAACATAAAATAACAAATTATTTTTTTGTATCTTAGATTTTTAGTGATTATTTTATGAAACCTTGAGAAAGGGGAAGAAAATAAAATTCTCCAAAACATCGCCAGAAAAAAAAAACAACAAAAAACTCTTTTTTATAATAATATATTGTCATTTATTCCAAGTGGAATAAATTTATAAATTTCAGGAGCTTATAATAATATCATTTTGGCCACGAGTGACATACGACGTTTTAACCGATAGTGACCTTTCGTCTAAAAAAGTTTCTAATAGTTCGTCATCTTGTATGATTATAAAACAAGATTTAAATTAAAATTACATAATACAAAAAACTCCACACTCTTTGTTTTTTATATTTTTCGTATGAGAATTTTGTCGTGTGCCACTCGTCCTAACAATAATTATATCGTGAAAATCATCCCATTACACGCGGCTATCAGCAGGGAGTCTGTAATGATCCAAACGCCCTCATTGTTACCTCGAACAGGCGTTTGCCATTGTTACCCCATCACACTTGCTGACTTCCAGTCAACTAAACTAAACCAATTATTGTGTGCCCTTTATACTACTGTTTGACGCTTGTTAAAAAGAGATTCACAAAAAAAAAATGAAAAGAGAACAACAAAACATTGTCGAGATGAAAGGAATCTACTCATAAAAGTCAGATGGGAAATTTAGAGTTTGTGTCTTGGTTAAAATATAAAAAAAAACTTTGGGGAAGTTCTATAGTTTTTAATTTGAAGGTGATGTATTTGTAAAAATTAGCTTAAAAGAGTGTAGTTATATGTTTCTTTAAAAAATAAATTCGAAGGTTTGGAGACTTTAACACAAAAAAAGGAATTTTTACCTTATAAGAGATATTCGGTCATTCTAAAATCTGCTCCTTTTTTTCTCATTCAAAAAGAGAAATTGCAACAATTACAACAGAACATTACAACAATTTTATACTTTATAGGAATACCTATACAATATTTATTGAAAATATAGCTACATTTCTCGATGTGATAAGAACTAAAGAAGTTCATAGTTCAGAAAATCTGGACTTTGAATTAATCTCAGAAGTACTACATGTTTAACATTCTTATTTTCAATCTTCAATTCAATCCCAACAATGTACATATAAAGTTTTTCTTAAAATATTATATTTTTTTAAGTTTGTTGTTATGTTTCTCTGTTAATTATATACTTCTTTATTATTTTTTTTTCAATAATAATTACTATTAGTATTCAAAAATTGTTATTACGGGGAAGTGGACAAGGCAGATAAACTACGAATGGCCAACGTTTTGAATCATTTATTGATTCTTTATCAAGGCTTATAAGAAATGTCGATTTTTTTTTCGGCGACCACTGACCGAGACAAGTTGGTACTATGCCAAACAAATTTCGACATTTCTTATAAGCCTTGATAAAGAATCAATAAATGATTCGAAACGTTGGCCTTATAAAATAGTTTATCTGCCTTGTCCACTTCCCCGTAATTACAATTTTTGAATATAAAAAAGAATGGACGTAATACACCAAAATAATTACTATTAGTTTTGTATTCATTGGGCATAACTTTTTAAGTCAAAAAATAGTTATTTGTTTAATTAGGCAATAAAGCAATTTCAACTTTCTCTTCTCTTCCATTATTAAAAATTTGGCCTTCTATGTGGCACTTCTATTGGCACTTCTTTAAACTTCAAACAATTTGCGTTTTTAAATTTTTAATTTTTTTAAAACATTTTTTAACTGTCATTTGCTGCCGCTTCTAATTTTTATGAAAACTATCGTCTGCAGCATACAATTATTATTTATTAATAATAAACGGTTTAATTTGTAACAAATTGTTGTCTGAGGTTCTTTATTATTATTCTTAATTAAGAATTGAAAACAGAAGGCGACATTTTCAAAAAAATTGGGAACCGTATGAGTTTTATTTTCCGTGTTTTGACGCTAATAAAAGTAAAATAACTTTCTTTTACTCCGTAGTATAATAAAGATGTAACATGACATCGAAATGTAACTGAATTAGAGCAGGCTGTGCCAGCGTAACTGTAATGATGTGTGAGTAGAAAGTCCTGGTAATTAGTGCAGTTTAATTAATTTGATATCAAACTTTCTCTTTTAATTAAAATTAGTCATAAAAAAATTGCTTAAATTAGTGTTTATGTGTGTTTTAAATTGTTGTTTTTTGGATTTTTTGCGTTTTGACTATTATACGAGCGATTTGACCTCAATTCTCGCGGTTTGCTCTCGTTTCTCGTGAATTGCTCTTAATTTTCGCGATTTGATTACTATTCTCGCGAGTTGATCTTAATTTTCGCGATTTAATTCCTATTTTTACAATCTGACCTCGTTTCTCGCGGTTTGCTCTCGTTTCTCGCGGTTTGCTCTCGTTTCTCGCGAAATGATTGAAAATTTTTGCGATTCGATCACTGTTCTCGCGATCCGACCTTGATTCTCGCGGTATGCTCTTGTTTGTCGCAAATTGATTATAATTTTCGCAATTTGAACTAGATTTCTTGCAATCTAACTTCGATTTTCGCGATTTAATCTTTGATCTCGACTCTAGCGAATCTATCTCTATTTTCGCGGTTTGAACCAGATTCTCATCAATTGATTTTTGCAGATAAAATCATATGCATAGTATAAAACAAATAAGCGTTATACATTTATCAGAATAAAATAAAAAAAATATATATGAGTTTGTCTCTTTGTGTTAGCCGGTGATACGCAAGATTTTCTAGCATTTAATATTGGCAATTGCAAATTGAACCAAATTTTCGGGGATGTGATTCCGATTCTCGCAATTTGATATCGAAAACACCAAGTTGATCATTTCTTTTTGCAAATAAATCATAGAAAAAGTTACAAATAAAAGCTTTTAGACAAAAATTTGAAAGAAAAAAACAGACAGACAAAATTTGAAGTTAACGATTTTACTGTCTACCGCAATAGTAAACTTTTCATTAAGAATGTGTTTTCTAATACGTCTGAAATAGAATTGAAATTGCCGTTTAAGTTCTCGTTAGTTACGTCACAAGATTTTCTGGCTTTTAATCTAGACGATCGCTAATTGAACCAGATTTACAAGATGTGATTCCGATTCTCGCAATTTGATCTCGAAAACACTAAGTTGATCAGCGCTTTTCGCAAATGAAATATAGAAAAGTTACAAATAAACTTTAGACAAAAATTTGAAGTTATCGATTTTACTGTTTTCAACTATTGCAAACTCTTTATTAAGAATGTGTTTTCTAATATGTTTAAAATGGAGTTGAAATTGCCATTTAAGTGCTCGTTAGTTATGTTTTTCAATGTATGTAATTTTAAATATTGGTTGCTTGTTAGAAAATTTGCAAGTCTTTTTTTAATTTCATTTTTATATCAAACTGTTTTTTAATTAAATTTAATATCAAACTTTTTCTTTTTAATTAATTGTCATATAAAAATTTAACGATTTCGGCGTCTCAAACAATCATTAACTTTTTATTAAAAGCACGTTCTCTAATATTTTAAAAAGTTTAGAAACTATTGTTTAAGTTCTCGTAGTTGTGTTTTCTAAAATATGTAATTTTGATTTTTGTAAGAAATGAAAACATTCTCATTGTACGTAACTAATGAAAAGAGACGTTAATTTAAAAAGTTTTTTTAAAGGTTTACATCGCTTTTCCAAAATTGTATTCAACTTTCGGTTTGTGATAGCGTTGTGTTTGTGAATTTATTTTCTGACATGTCTGATTTTGAGCTGATTTTAAAAGCGCTTAAATCAGTTGCCTATCAAATCAAATAATAGTAAAATATTAAAAAACAACAACAAATTGCTTAATTTTTGATTATCGACGTGTATGAGACATGCTTAATAGTACGGAATTTTGTAGAGACTTTGAATTTCTAAAAGTAACTTAAGAAAATGGAAATAACGACAGACACTTTTCACATCTAGCTTTCTGATCGTCAGATCTCAGATTGTTTAAGACGTTACTCGTGAAAATTTGTAAATAAAGAAAAAACACAAATAACAATATTCTTATTTATCAAAATTATTTGCAAAAAATTTACAAATATAGAAATATAGCGTTTTCAGAAAAACAAATTTATTTGAGGAAAATTTGAATGTATTAATATTGTAAATAGTTATAATTAATTAAATGGATAATTAAAGAATAGATTTGGGAGTATAAAATTTGTATATATATTTTTTGTTTTTGTAATTAGTCAGCTATTATTACAGAAACCTTTTATTGCTAATTCATTTCAACTTTTTGTACAAATTTTGTGAACTCTTTACATACTTTGCAAGCGAAATTTGTTGAAATGCCTAGTAAATTTTAGATGTCTAATGTATAATTATAATATTTTAAAATAATTAATTCAGTTTAACATTAGTTAGGAACGCGTCAAGCTTTAATCAAAAAATTTCAAAAATTGTATACATAGATTCAAAACTGTTTATCATTTTTATTCTATTTTCAATTATGTTATGAGTTATGTTATGAGGTAAAATTTATTTAATGTTTTGTTTTGCTAAATTTATTTATTTCTTTTTTTTCTTAAATTTTATTTAAATTTTATCAGTTATGTAGACAGTTTGTGTATATATATTCTTATATTTTGTTAAAATAAGAAAAATATAATGACCATATAGTATAAAGTGTACGTATCGCAATTGGGCAGTATGTATTTTGTAAACTGTTTACAGGTTGACACTTATTAAAAATCCGAATATCTACCTCTTCATGTTTCGAATAAATTACTACATTTGTAATAGACACATGATAAATAAAAAAAATGAGATATGCACAAAAAAAATCTTAAACCAAACTTTGAATTTTATAAAGTACAATTAAGTGTATATAACAAATTTTTTTAATTTATTAAATAAAAAATAATAACATACAATATACACAAATCCTAAAAAATCAACGATTACAATTAATAAAGATAAAAAAATGTAACTTAAACTACAAAGACTTTTACACAAAAATATAAAACTACATAGTTTAAATATGGTAGGTTTTTAATTTGATAATAAGTTATAATTATTTTTTATAATTATTTTGCATTCTGTTCTGTTTTAGCAGCCTTTTTATTGTGACAAATATTTTAACAAACTTTATGTATGTTTCATTCGTTGTGCTTATCATATTTTGAAATTTTCGAAGTTTGAAAAACAATTTATTAGTTTCTAAATAATAGTTTTCAAATTTCAACACATTTTTTTTAATTTTTACTTATAATTTAATTTTTATTTTTAATTTATTTTATAAAGTTGTTATTTCATCTTGTTTTAACTTATTTGTAGTTTAGTTAGATATACTCGTAATAATTACTTTTTGTTCTACTATTCTGTGGTTTGGTTTTAATCTTTTAACTAATTTAAAAATTTCTGCTTTGTTTGATTGAAAAATATTTTGTATCGTATTTCTTTACTTTTTGTTTGTTTTTAAATGTATAGATGCTTAAAATATTAATTGTCACGTATGTTTTATTTTATTTTCGCTATTACCAATTTCAAAGTTATATATTTAAAACGAAAATTGCTAAATAAAATTAGGTAGTACAAAAATTATTTTTCTTTACACGAATCGATTTAAATATTCTTATTACATATTATTTTCTGTGATCTAACCTGTTTTAAGAAAAATATTGATGTACCGGAACCCATAAAGAGCCGTAAGTGGTACTTTTGGATTTACTTTTTAGAAATACAATTTAGAATGCAATAGACTATTATTTATGGTTTACTGTTACAGTCAACAAACATGTGTAATTCATTCAATTGGGTAACATTTCTAGTAATACATTTTTTGTTTGTCAAAGTTACAAAAAAAACGTAATCAAAGTTTTAAGAAAAATTTTTCATTTACATTCTAGAAATTAAAATACTAAAGACTAAAATTTATATTTTCTTATTGTTGTCAACAAACACGTGTAATTTATTCAGTTAGATAGAAATTAATAATAAAATTTCTTTCTGTTTTGCCAAAGTTAGAAAAAAAATCATAGTCAAAAATTTTAAGAAAAATTTTGTATTTGCTTTCTAGAAATTATATTTTGCTGTTGTAGTCAGCTGCAAAGACGTTTAATTTATTCAATTAGGTAAAATCGGTAATGATCAATTTTATTTTCATAGTTAAGGTTAAGAAAAACCTAATCAAAGTTTTCAAAAAATATTTTGTATTTACTTAAAATACCAAAAACTAAAATTTATATTTTGCTGTTGTAGTCAACAAATTATTCAATCAGATAAAATTGGTAATGATACATTTCTTTTTGTTTGTCAAAGTTAGAACAAACGTAACTAAAATTTAAGAAAAATTTTACATTTACTTTCTTCTTTCTACTTTTTATAGAAATTATATAAAAAAAATTATATATTTTTTTCATTCATAATTTTATTTTGTCGAAAACTTATTTTTAAATTTCAATTTTTGTCATTTGGCAAGTATAACCTACTAAATTTATCGTGCAATTATTAAAATCAAAGAAAAATCAGCAACAAATAATTATTGGTACACATTAATTCTTGTAAAAAAACATTTTTGTTCATTTAAATTATAGCAGCTACTTTTTTTTTCAAAACTATTTTTTTAATTTAGTTTTTTATAATGTATAAACATTTCAAGCTTTGATTTTATCATTATCTCTGCAATATATGTTTTAAAATTGTGTAGAAATATTTCAACTTTTCAAATTTTAGAAACAAAATATTGTCAGCGTATATACGAAAATACTTTTATAATTATAAGAAGCGTTTAAAAGTTACAAGAGTTTAGTAATCATTCAAAAGTGATTAATAATTTACCTTTATTACTTGTATGTCATATAACCTAATCTTTTACGTTTAGATAAATTATTGGATTGGTAATGCATAATATAAATTAAAAATTAGATATACTTTAAAAATGTAAGTACATTATTATTTTTACAAATTTATAAAGTTGTAACTATAATTCATTTCAAAATCATTGTTATCTCAGTAGATTGTATAAACGGCACATAGCATTGCAAACGTGACATTAGTTTTTTATCAAGTGAGTCAATTTTGATACCTTATAAATATGACATCTGTATGTTTTAAAATAAAAAGAAATAGTTTATTATGTCAAATAAGTTTTAAAAGTTTATCTGAAGTTATTTGTGTTAGAAATAAACCAATTTTTTTTTAATTTAAGTTAAGTACGGAGCTTTTTTAGAAACAAAAAAAATTGCTTATGCTTGTAAAAAAAATTGTCAAATAATTTTAAAAAAATATACAGTGTTTTAAGAAAAGAAGAGTAGTGCTATACTTGAAACTGTTTTATTTTAATTCCATTGGATAACATGATTAAAAAAAATATATTCAATCATATATATCAGAGGGTAAGCTAGAGCAAGTAAGTATAACAATTTCACTAAGTCTTAGAAAAAAAATAGTTTATTTAAAATTATTATTTATTTAAAAATTATTCAATTGCAAAGAACTGTGCAGACTTTTATGTTTAATTTATTTTTTAATTCAAGTTGATACATTGGATTAAAAGTAATAATCATTTTTGTTTTTCTGGTTTTTCAATTGACACAGCTATTTTAACAAATTGACATTTTCGGAAAAGAATTTGTAATTAGGTATATTGTTTTTAGTAAAACAAACTAACATATTATTTAGCAACTTTAGTTTTAAATTTAGACAAACCTCTTTTTATAATGACAAACCAGTCATCATGTAAAAATTTCAAAATTCTAAAAATACTTTTTGCGGATTCTAAATTCAAAAACTAAATTATTAATTGTTTAAATATAAAGATGTTTTTATAAAAGTTGTAATCTATTGGTACTTAGATTTTACTGAGTTAACAATATTATAATTATTAAACATAATTTAATATAAAAATTGAAATGGTTATTAATAATTTTAATAAAATAAGTATAAGTATTAATTTTTTAAATTACTACATTATACGTCATTAGATTGATATGACTTCTAAACACCATACAACTTACTTACATTTAATAAACAACAAGAGAATTAGACCATTTTAACAAGTGGTGCAGCTGCACGAGTTACTGTTCTGATATCGTTACGTATTAATGTGCATTTTTAGATCATGATGATATTGTACTCTGATTCAAAATCAATTACTGGAATTTAAAAAGCAGTACCGGTTACCAACATTTCCATCTTCTGACACCCCAATGACCACATTGCGTCCACATCCGCTCCGCGGAAACAGACGCTATAGGTGGTCATTAGGAGGTCGGAAGATGGAATTGTAGGTATGGTACTGCTTTTAAATTCCGGTGATTGATTTTGAATCAGAGTACAATATCATCATGATCTAAAAATGCACATTAATACGTAACGATATCAGAACAGTAACTCGTGCAGCTGCACCACTTGTTAAAATGGTCTAATTCTCTTGTTGTTTATTAAATGTAAGTAAGTTGTATGGTGTTTAGAAGTCATATCAATCTAATGACGTATAATGTAGTAATTTAAAAAATTAATACTTATACTTATTTTATTAAAATTATTAATAACCATTTCAATTTTTATATTAAATTATGTTTAATAATTATAATATTGTTAACTCAGTAAAATCTAAGTACCAATAGATTACAACTTTTATAAAAACATCTTTATATTTAAACAATTAATAATTTAGTTTTTGAATTTAGAATCCGCAAAAAGTATTTTTAGAATTTTGAAATTTTTACATGATGACTGGTTTGTCATTATAAAAAGAGGTTTGTCTAAATTTAAAACTAAAGTTGCTAAATAATATGTTAGTTTGTTTTACTAAAAACAATATACCTAATTACAAATTCTTTTCCGAAAATGTCAATTTGTTAAAATAGCTGTGTCAATTGAAAAACCAGAAAAACAAAAATGATTATTACTTTTAATCCAATGTATCAACTTGAATTAAAAAATAAATTAAACATAAAAGTCTGCACAGTTCTTTGCAATTGAATAATTTTTAAATAAATAATAATTTTAAATAAACTATTTTTTTTCTAAGACTTAGTGAAATTGTTATACTTACTTGCTCTAGCTTACCCTCTGATATATATGATTGAATATATTTTTTTTAATCATGTTATCCAATGGAATTAAAATAAAACAGTTTCAAGTATAGCACTACTCTTCTTTTCTTAAAACACTGTATATTTTTTTAAAATTATTTGACAATTTTTTTTACAAGCATAAGCAATTTTTTTTGTTTCTAAAAAAGCTCCGTACTTAACTTAAATTAAAAAAAAATTGGTTTATTTCTAACACAAATAACTTCAGATAAACTTTTAAAACTTATTTGACATAATAAACTATTTCTTTTTATTTTAAAACATACAGATGTCATATTTATAAGGTATCAAAATTGACTCACTTGATAAAAAACTAATGTCACGTTTGCAATGCTATGTGCCGTTTATACAATCTACTGAGATAACAATGATTTTGAAATGAATTATAGTTACAACTTTATAAATTTGTAAAAATAATAATGTACTTACATTTTTAAAGTATATCTAATTTTTAATTTATATTATGCATTACCAATCCAATAATTTATCTAAACGTAAAAGATTAGGTTATATGACATACAAGTAATAAAGGTAAATTATTAATCACTTTTGAATGATTACTAAACTCTTGTAACTTTTAAACGCTTCTTATAATTATAAAAGTATTTTCGTATATACGCTGACAATATTTTGTTTCTAAAATTTGAAAAGTTGAAATATTTCTACACAATTTTAAAACATATATTGCAGAGATAATGATAAAATCAAAGCTTGAAATGTTTATACATTATAAAAAACTAAATTAAAAAAATAGTTTTGAAAAAAAAAGTAGCTGCTATAATTTAAATGAACAAAAATGTTTTTTTACAAGAATTAATGTGTACCAATAATTATTTGTTGCTGATTTTTCTTTGATTTTAATAATTGCACGATAAATTTAGTAGGTTATACTTGCCAAATGACAAAAATTGAAATTTAAAAATAAGTTTTCGACAAAATAAAATTATGAATGAAAAAAATATATAATTTTTTTTATATAATTTCTATAAAAAGTAGAAAGAAGAAAGTAAATGTAAAATTTTTCTTAAATTTTAGTTACGTTTGTTCTAACTTTGACAAACAAAAAGAAATGTATCATTACCAATTTTATCTGATTGAATAATTTGTTGACTACAACAGCAAAATATAAATTTTAGTTTTTGGTATTTTAAGTAAATACAAAATATTTTTTGAAAACTTTGATTAGGTTTTTCTTAACCTTAACTATGAAAATAAAATTGATCATTACCGATTTTACCTAATTGAATAAATTAAACGTCTTTGCAGCTGACTACAACAGCAAAATATAATTTCTAGAAAGCAAATACAAAATTTTTCTTAAAATTTTTGACTATGATTTTTTTTCTAACTTTGGCAAAACAGAAAGAAATTTTATTATTAATTTCTATCTAACTGAATAAATTACACGTGTTTGTTGACAACAATAAGAAAATATAAATTTTAGTCTTTAGTATTTTAATTTCTAGAATGTAAATGAAAAATTTTTCTTAAAACTTTGATTACGTTTTTTTTGTAACTTTGACAAACAAAAAATGTATTACTAGAAATGTTACCCAATTGAATGAATTACACATGTTTGTTGACTGTAACAGTAAACCATAAATAATAGTCTATTGCATTCTAAATTGTATTTCTAAAAAGTAAATCCAAAAGTACCACTTACGGCTCTTTATGGGTTCCGGTACATCAATATTTTTCTTAAAACAGGTTAGATCACAGAAAATAATATGTAATAAGAATATTTAAATCGATTCGTGTAAAGAAAAATAATTTTTGTACTACCTAATTTTATTTAGCAATTTTCGTTTTAAATATATAACTTTGAAATTGGTAATAGCGAAAATAAAATAAAACATACGTGACAATTAATATTTTAAGCATCTATACATTTAAAAACAAACAAAAAGTAAAGAAATACGATACAAAATATTTTTCAATCAAACAAAGCAGAAATTTTTAAATTAGTTAAAAGATTAAAACCAAACCACAGAATAGTAGAACAAAAAGTAATTATTACGAGTATATCTAACTAAACTACAAATAAGTTAAAACAAGATGAAATAACAACTTTATAAAATAAATTAAAAATAAAAATTAAATTATAAGTAAAAATTAAAAAAAATGTGTTGAAATTTGAAAACTATTATTTAGAAACTAATAAATTGTTTTTCAAACTTCGAAAATTTCAAAATATGATAAGCACAACGAATGAAACATACATAAAGTTTGTTAAAATATTTGTCACAATAAAAAGGCTGCTAAAACAGAACAGAATGCAAAATAATTATAAAAAATAATTATAACTTATTATCAAATTAAAAACCTACCATATTTAAACTATGTAGTTTTATATTTTTGTGTAAAAGTCTTTGTAGTTTAAGTTGCATTTTTTTATCTTTATTAATTGTAATCGTTGATTTTTTAGGATTTGTGTATATTGTATGTTATTATTTTTTATTTAATAAATTAAAAAAATTTGTTATATACACTTAATTGTACTTTATAAAATTCAAAGTTTGGTTTAAGATTTTTTTTGTGCATATCTCATTTTTTTTATTTATCATGTGTCTATTACAAATGTAGTAATTTATTCGAAACATGAAGAGGTAGATATTCGGATTTTTAATAAGTGTCAACCTGTAAACAGTTTACAAAATACATACTGCCCAATTGCGATACGTACACTTTATACTATATGGTCATTATATTTTTCTTATTTTAACAAAATATAAGAATATATATACACAAACTGTCTACATAACTGATAAAATTTAAATAAAATTTAAGAAAAAAAAGAAATAAATAAATTTAGCAAAACAAAACATTAAATAAATTTTACCTCATAACATAACTCATAACATAATTGAAAATAGAATAAAAATGATAAACAGTTTTGAATCTATGTATACAATTTTTGAAATTTTTTGATTAAAGCTTGACGCGTTCCTAACTAATGTTAAACTGAATTAATTATTTTAAAATATTATAATTATACATTAGACATCTAAAATTTACTAGGCATTTCAACAAATTTCGCTTGCAAAGTATGTAAAGAGTTCACAAAATTTGTACAAAAAGTTGAAATGAATTAGCAATAAAAGGTTTCTGTAATAATAGCTGACTAATTACAAAAACAAAAAATATATATACAAATTTTATACTCCCAAATCTATTCTTTAATTATCCATTTAATTAATTATAACTATTTACAATATTAATACATTCAAATTTTCCTCAAATAAATTTGTTTTTCTGAAAACGCTATATTTCTATATTTGTAAATTTTTTGCAAATAATTTTGATAAATAAGAATATTGTTATTTGTGTTTTTTCTTTATTTACAAATTTTCACGAGTAACGTCTTAAACAATCTGAGATCTGACGATCAGAAAGCTAGATGTGAAAAGTGTCTGTCGTTATTTCCATTTTCTTAAGTTACTTTTAGAAATTCAAAGTCTCTACAAAATTCCGTACTATTAAGCATGTCTCATACACGTCGATAATCAAAAATTAAGCAATTTGTTGTTGTTTTTTAATATTTTACTATTATTTGATTTGATAGGCAACTGATTTAAGCGCTTTTAAAATCAGCTCAAAATCAGACATGTCAGAAAATAAATTCACAAACACAACGCTATCACAAACCGAAAGTTGAATACAATTTTGGAAAAGCGATGTAAACCTTTAAAAAAACTTTTTAAATTAACGTCTCTTTTCATTAGTTACGTACAATGAGAATGTTTTCATTTCTTACAAAAATCAAAATTACATATTTTAGAAAACACAACTACGAGAACTTAAACAATAGTTTCTAAACTTTTTAAAATATTAGAGAACGTGCTTTTAATAAAAAGTTAATGATTGTTTGAGACGCCGAAATCGTTAAATTTTTATATGACAATTAATTAAAAAGAAAAAGTTTGATATTAAATTTAATTAAAAAACAGTTTGATATAAAAATGAAATTAAAAAAAGACTTGCAAATTTTCTAACAAGCAACCAATATTTAAAATTACATACATTGAAAAACATAACTAACGAGCACTTAAATGGCAATTTCAACTCCATTTTAAACATATTAGAAAACACATTCTTAATAAAGAGTTTGCAATAGTTGAAAACAGTAAAATCGATAACTTCAAATTTTTGTCTAAAGTTTATTTGTAACTTTTCTATATTTCATTTGCGAAAAGCGCTGATCAACTTAGTGTTTTCGAGATCAAATTGCGAGAATCGGAATCACATCTTGTAAATCTGGTTCAATTAGCGATCGTCTAGATTAAAAGCCAGAAAATCTTGTGACGTAACTAACGAGAACTTAAACGGCAATTTCAATTCTATTTCAGACGTATTAGAAAACACATTCTTAATGAAAAGTTTACTATTGCGGTAGACAGTAAAATCGTTAACTTCAAATTTTGTCTGTCTGTTTTTTTCTTTCAAATTTTTGTCTAAAAGCTTTTATTTGTAACTTTTTCTATGATTTATTTGCAAAAAGAAATGATCAACTTGGTGTTTTCGATATCAAATTGCGAGAATCGGAATCACATCCCCGAAAATTTGGTTCAATTTGCAATTGCCAATATTAAATGCTAGAAAATCTTGCGTATCACCGGCTAACACATAGAGACAAACTCATATATATTTTTTTTATTTTATTCTGATAAATGTATAACGCTTATTTGTTTTATACTATGCATATGATTTTATCTGCAAAAATCAATTGATGAGAATCTGGTTCAAACCGCGAAAATAGAGATAGATTCGCTAGAGTCGAGATCAAAGATTAAATCGCGAAAATCGAAGTTAGATTGCAAGAAATCTAGTTCAAATTGCGAAAATTATAATCAATTTGCGACAAACAAGAGCATACCGCGAGAATCAAGGTCGGATCGCGAGAACAGTGATCGAATCGCAAAAATTTTCAATCATTTCGCGAGAAACGAGAGCAAACCGCGAGAAACGAGAGCAAACCGCGAGAAACGAGGTCAGATTGTAAAAATAGGAATTAAATCGCGAAAATTAAGATCAACTCGCGAGAATAGTAATCAAATCGCGAAAATTAAGAGCAATTCACGAGAAACGAGAGCAAACCGCGAGAATTGAGGTCAAATCGCTCGTATAATAGTCAAAACGCAAAAAATCCAAAAAACAACAATTTAAAACACACATAAACACTAATTTAAGCAATTTTTTTATGACTAATTTTAATTAAAAGAGAAAGTTTGATATCAAATTAATTAAACTGCACTAATTACCAGGACTTTCTACTTGTGTGTCTATAATAAGCACATATAATATTGATAATCCTGCTCTGATTCAGTTACATTTCGATTTCACCTTACTTTATGGCGCAAAACTGCAACAAACATTCTGTAATTCTGTTGTACTTAAAGTAATTTTAGTTGTAAAGTTATTAGTATTAGTAAATTAGTGCAATTGTGCCACCACTTTTTTTATTTTAATTAAAAAGAAGTGTTTTAGCTCTTTAAACTCTTGGTTATTGAAAGGATTACTGCTATATTATGCTATGTACAAAGGTATTTACACTACAAACTCAATCTAAACTTAATAACTAACGAGATTAGTTTGTTCTAAGTAAGTAAATCAATTAAAACTTTCAGAACTTAACCGACGAAATAGATTAAATCATAATTTTAATTAAAACTGAAACAAGACTATTTGTACCTACTTACTGATAGGATTTTTTTAATATTAAGTTAAGACAAGTATTTAATATATTTTTAATGTATAAATTATCAGGAAACTATCATCATTATCAGATACTTGAATAATTTTTTTAAAAAAATTATAACAAAAATATTTTATTGCTAATAATAATTTATAACAGTCTATCACACAAATAACACGCAGTAATAAATATAATACAAAATGAGTAAAGCTGTGGCTTAGCTGTAATACGAGATAAAATTCTGGGGTTTAGTAAAATCTATTATCTAAATGCAGATAATCAGGATTTCTAAACGAATTCCTAGAAAAAAAGAAAACAAAATTAAAACAAACATAATTTTAAAACTTACGTTGACAGTTTATTGTGACTTCCAAAACTCGAATTGCTAAAAAAATTAAATTAGACTAAACATAATTTTGTTAAATATTTACATACGATGGAACTCTGTTATTCCCAAAACTAAAATTGCCATTATCAAAGCTTGTTTTACTCCTGGTAGCAATAGGATTCAAATCTCGTCTTTCCTGATTTTTGTGAAAACTTGCATTGTCATAAACTGTTTTAAAATCATCAACTGGAAGTCCTACGGGTTCTTGATACTCGTTTTGAATTTTCTTAGGTCTTCTGTAAGAACTGTGTCAGATATCTATCTGAGTAAATATTTAGCAAGCGATAAGTGAATCATTTTACTGTACAAGTGTGCATGACAAATATTTACAAGAAATCACTTTTTGTACTTACTGCAGTTTAAAGTTGACAAAAGGATCTAATTTTTTGATTTTTTTGTGAAGGATTAAATTCCATATGAAAAGCACAATCACTGCACAAATTAAAACTCCACAAACACTTCCCAGAACGCTCACACTTACAATAAAATCATTTCTTAGGTCATCACTCTGGAAAAATATTTTATGTTAAAATTAAAAATTTTTGGAGAATATTTACCGGATTTGTGGTTGACATTATTTCAGTTTAAAGTTTCAGTTCAATACGTTCAATCAGTCGCTGACTTGGACAATGAGTGTACTTCATTAATTAGGAAAAGCTTATCGCTTAATCTTTATCAGAGATTAGAAACTTATTGTTCAAGTTTCAATTTTTATTTTCGAACGTTAATGGCAAAAAAATTCAGGAAATTACTTGTCTTGCACATTTGTGTCTTATCTAATTTTTATTGCACTTTTATATCTGTAAATGAGTTCATCACAATGTTATGTACGTAATTAAAAAAAAATATACACCGTATCTAAGAAAGAGGTTACATGAGATTCTTCATGCAAAAATAAAGCGGTTTTAACCCGCTTTTTTTCATTTTATAAATTGTCGCCTACGGCTCCCAGCTTTTATAAATTGTCACTTGCGGCTCCTGCTGGTTTTGATTAAAATGGTACAACATATTAAATATCAAGAGACTGAAGTGGATTATTTAATCCCGAGAGTGAAAGTTTGCAGCCTGAGGGCTTCAAACACTTGAAGGATTAAAGCACTTTAGTCCTGACGTACCTATATACCCAGTTTGTGATTGGGATTTGTTCATATTTTACATCCCAAAAAATTTTAAAGGTCACATTTAAATCCCAAGGGATTTTAAATGTCACCTTCTGTCACTTGGGAATTGAAGTAGGGTGTCAGTAAGGACTAAAATATCAACTTTATATCCGGAAGTGCTAGAGACTATAAAATGTCTCCGGTTATTTCCGTTTTTTACAAAATGTTTTTTGTGTCAGAAAAGGCGATTTTTGATCATAGCTTTTATACAATATTTTTTGTAGTTGCTATTTTTCTAAATTGTACGGGTTTGGTTTTGATAAAACAAGCTAAAAAATGTTTTATGGAAATTTCGATCTCTGGAAAATGGCTTCGGAATTGTAACAGCCATGTTTTATAAAGTGTGACCTATAATTTCTATAATAAAAGTTTTCAAGGTATTATTCGAGTCTGACGTTTGAAGAAGGCAAATAGCCAAAACCGGTCCTATGAAAAGAAAGAACTAAAAATTAAAAAACATTAAATATTTTGTATGAAATGTGTTCTTTTTCCTAAATTGAGGAATTAATTAAGTCTGATTGAGATCTATTAAAATAATAAAAAATAATTAAAACTTGTTAAAGTCATTAAAAATTTAAAAAAAAATGAAAATAATTATGCCCAGTATATTGGCAACTAAATATAAGATCAACTGCCAAAGCGTTTGGTAGTAAAACAAATCAATATTTTTCAAAATAATTCAGTAGTACATAAAACGTTTTCTTCTGTTATTTAAAGTACCTACAAAGTCGTAGTTGATCATAATTAACAATTTAATTTTTAATAATTGTAAACAAATTTGTTGCTCTCATATACGTGTGATAGTATCTTCTAGAAAAATAAAAAAAATTAAATAGAAAAATAAAAAAAATATTTGTTTTGTAATTGTAAAACGATTTTGGTGCAGCATTGCCAGCTCAATCGATAATGGCTTACCCTTTAGCTTCTTTGTCGCAACCACTCTCTTGGGAATAATGGCGAATTATTTAATGTAGAAAAATTTAAAAAAATAAAAAAGATTAATTTGTTTTTGTTTGCCCATTTAGTAACAACACTTATTTACACAGTAAAAAAAAATGAGTGGAAACCGGTAAACACTCATTTTCAGTAAAAATTTTACCAGTTTAACACTCCATTAAAAACACAGTTTTTAATGGCAAACCCTGAAGTTAGTGTGTTAACTTGTTTTTGAGAAAAGTACCTATAAGGGCATGGGGCACTAATACCTTTTTCGCGCAGGTAATATGAATGTTTAAAAGTCGTATCCAAAATCCGCCACCCGAATAAGCTACGTGCGAATAACCGAGATTCTACTGTACCTACTTAGGTAGATTCTATTTTTAATCATTTTTTTTAAATCTGTTCACTCAACAGCATGGAAAAATATTCATATTTTTTTGTTTGATTCAATAATAACAAACAACGATCTGATATATTCAAAATTTTATCAATTGTTTTGATAAGAATGATTAGACAATATCCGAGACAAGTGATATCAGTGTATTTTATGTCTTTTTATAGAATGTTTTGTTGTTTATACCTACAACCTTTATTCTTTGATTTTTAAGTTATTAGATAATATAAATAACTTTTTTAATATAAGTACAAATATAACAAACAAGATTATTCTAAAAATAGTTTTTTTTTTCAATTTTATCAACAAGAATTTTTTATTTTATTTATGGCTTCTCAAGTTCTCAAACCCGTAAAAGAATGGAAAATATTTCATTGTTTTTTTTAAGTTAAACTGACAGTTTGCCTGTAGTTGAAATTACATGTTTGTTGGTAGTGTCACTCCTTAGTCACATCACAGTATAAATATGAAATTATGAATAAATATAAATAAATAAAATATGAATAAATTCGTTTCTATACTGTGGTCACATTTTCAAATGAGAGGAGGGCTACAACCAGTAATACACAACTTGAAAAATATTAGAAAAAAAAATCAAGGGAAAGTGGATTGTTATACAGCAAGTCTTTCATTGCCCAGTCCACTTTCCCGTGTTTTTTTTCTTCTAAATTTAAATAATGGACGTAACACACGACATGAATTTAAAAATATTGTTTTTTATATATTTTTTAATGAATTATAAATATGCATACAAATTTTAGGTAAACATAATAATAAAACAACAATAAATAAACTAGTTAATTATAAAAAATATTACAAAAGTTATTTATTTCCCTCTTATATCACAGATCCCTTACCTAGATAACTAAATTTACGTCCCTCAATCCTAACTAATCTCTGTATCAAACAAATAATTGGTGGTAAAGCACAAGTTAATCCTACATATAAAAAATATGGAATAAGTGGAGTAGATCCAAAAGGATGAAACCAAAATCCTCTTCTTGTTGCATCTCTTACATGGTGGCTCACAAAAGCTGTTAATACAATTAAAGACACCTTCTTCCATAATTCATTTTGAAAAAAATAACTTAAAAACAACAATAATGAACAAAAAATTAAAGGAAACGTAGAGCAATGTAAAGGAGGCCGTTTTTGCAAATTTGTAGCATCCTAAAAGAAACCAGATAAGTAAAAAAATTATATCTTGCAAATTAATACTTTTAGATAAAAAGACCTTGCTGAAACAAAATGATCAAGATCTATCAGAGAAGCAACCCCTGCACAAGCCCCAATCTCAATCAAAGTTTGAAAATGTGACCGATTTTTAAAATTAATACAAACATAAAGCCAGGATAAAGCCCCAATTGTGGCATGGGTAGCATTATCAAAAAGGGCTTGAAAAAGGTGTAATTTCGTATGGGCAACAATGTAATCACCGGTCACTGATACTAAAGCTAAGAGAATTGTGATATAATTGCTTGTGTTAAAAATAAGGGTTGGATGAAACCACGAATATAACATTTAGGGCGGAAATTACACGAAAATAATGAATATGACCACATTATTGTGACACATAACCTCAAACTTTGCTGTCAGTTTGACGTTTAAAAGTTTTTAGGAGGACTGGACGTTAAACGCGCTTTCGATGCAGGATTATTTTTCGATGTTCTCAGTGAAAAATGAGTGATGCGATGTACTGAAAGACTGGTCGTGTAAAAGCGGGAATTTTTTAAATTCAGAAAAAACTGTTTAATAACTTTTTAAAAATGTGTTGTCATTTACGACATGTCTGTCAAATTAATAGTGCACAAAAATGAAACGGAAAAAAATTAAATGTGATGAAGTTTACCAATATTCAATTAATACTTATTGTTAATTTTATGGTAAGTCATTTGTGTAACATGTTTTCTTAATTTTGTATAAAGTTTCAGTTTTCGGTGGGTCTCTTATCTTTATTGTTACGTTTCGTTAAACTTCATGGAGGAACGAGTTATTTATCAGGATTTGTACAATCGTTGGTATTTTTGATAAGCTCAGTATATACAGATTTTATTGTAAGTTAAAAAGAATATTTTTTAGTAAATAACATTTTTGTTACAGCATTTTTGCTTTAAAGGAACAAAACGTGCATTACACTATTGTTTACTTATAGAATTTTTGTGTTTTGTTATTATAATTTTTTTTACAAATATTTGGATATTATATCTTTGCAAATTATGTTGTGGTAAGAATATTGTTTTTAAATTTTTGTTTTAATATGTATTTTATTTAGTTACGTTCAATCAAATTTCTAAATTAACTAAAGAATATTTAATAGAAACTGAACCATTGGAAAACCATATTTGGTATTTAAATGTTATTGAAATTTGTTGTCATGTTGCTGTTTCAATTGGAAGTATTTGTGGTGCTTATGTGTTTAGTAGTGATTTCAAAATGACCAAAATTGCTGCAATGGCAAGTGTCATTACATTCGCTACAGTCGGTAAGTATAGATTATAATTATTAAGGTCTTTCTAGAAAATTTCAGTAATGTAAGTACTGCTGATATTTACAAAGTTAGATCTAATTGTTTATAAAGTCGTCAGACTATAGAATGGAACCTAACGGTAGTTTAAATAAAAAAAATTAAAAACGCATTTTATACTCATCGTCGGTTAGAGGCTATTTCCAAGCTGTACTTGACGCTTGAAAAAACGTTTTTCCCGAACCAGAGTGTTTTTTATTTTTCACAAGGAAACACTCCAAATTTGTTTGAGCCAAATTAGTCGTTAATGGTAAAGCAACAACTTTGGATTGGACTTCTGTGACCAAAATTTTTCAATCAGTCCTACCAACTTATTAATAAATAAAATAAATTCTCGACTGAATTATGTTAAATTATTGAAAATATTATTTTTCTTGTAATGTTGGCTTTTATTTGTTACAAAAAATATTGTACCCAACTATTTTGTAAAGAAAGTTCTGGCATTCGCCCTAATGGCAACACTCCTTTCGCTCGTGCTGTAAACAAAGTGCCCATGCGGGAGATTTATCTTTGGAAAATAGGTTACGTAAATAACTCTTTTTTTTTCGAACTTTCTAAACATAAAGTAAATTCTCTTTTCCGTTTTCTTGATAAGTCAAACTTACTAGATTTAAAATAGCGCATAAACGTGTCAACTCTGGTACACCAAATAAAAATATTACCGATTCCGAAATAAATATATGGAATTGCGTGGTTGTTAATTAAGCTGCTAGTGAACTAAGCAATTGTATTTTGGGGTGTCCTAGCATTAAAAAAAATAATAAAAAGTTAAAAAAAATATAACATACATTTACAACACAAGTTACAGCTGTAAGAAAAAATAAGAATAAGAAAAAAACAAGAAAAATAACAATTGAAAATAAAAGTTTTAAGAGAAAAATTAAAAAAAAGAGAAGCAAAAGAAGCTTTGAAAAACTAAAAATTGACGAAATAGAAGAATCTAAAAGCACTTCAAAAATGACGATTTACTGAAAAAAAAAACTAAGAAAAACTACACTTAGGAAGGAAAACAAAGAAAGATTTGGATAGAACAAAAAAAATCTAGAAAGTCGTTATAAAACGAGAATTGGAAGAGGAACACCGACACAAAAAACAAAAGAACATTTTTGTGAAATGTGATAGATAGATTACAAGACAAGGTGTTAATAGAAGAGGTCTAGAAGTGAAAGGTTTTAGAAGTTCTAGTTTCTAGAAGTGAAGGTAGAAGATCTTTGGAGAAAGGGTAACAAATAATGAGAAAAAAATTAATGAAAATAAGGAATCGTGAACAGCATTCCAAATTACTGTATTATTACAATAACTAAAATTCTTAATTTTTGACGGTCAAATTTTTAATCATTTTCTGGGTCGCAAAGGGATTTATGCGGTTCTGAATTATAGCCCACAAATTACGCTTAGGAAATTTTTAACAGCAGAGAAAATAATGAAGGAAGGCAGTTGCACTGTCCTAAGAGAGTCAGTCGTCATAGCGTGAAGTAGTAACGTCTCGCAATAAACGGTAGGTGACAGTATATGGACTCCTCCTATGTGTGAATAAGCAAAGGTGAAGGTTCAAAGAGTCCGTCACTCTGAAGTCATTTCTCGCTGCAATTCTAGGATTGTAAATATTGTCTATATTTGGATGAATTTTATGGCGCAATAAAGGAATTAACTTTTTGGTCCCTCACCGATAAAGAAACCGCAGCCTCTGAATTTTAATAAGGTTATGTTTGTTAACGGGCGAGCTGGTAGCTTCAGTAACAATAGGGTTCATTTATCTTTACAACCATTCTTGTTAAATCCCTCATAAACTAGTTTGTAAGTCAAAACAATAAAAAATTTCCAAACATAGACAACTTTTAGCGGTAGCGGAGAGGCTAATTCATCCTTAAGGACGAGTCTCACGTCAGCGAGCGGGGTGGGGCTCGCTGATAAAATGAGTCAAATGATTTATGTATTTTTAACAGGCAATGTTTTGTTATCACATTTGTACCAGAAACTAAAAGTCTTTTTTGTTGAGACGTATCACATATGTCAGGCAACGTTACTGCACGTTGGGTGTGAGCAAAACAAAACCTACTACAAGTATACAGAGCTTACAATGCAATCTTAGTGTAAGACATAGAAATGGGGTCCCCTTACTGTATTTTCGGTGCAAATATTACAATATTAAGGCTAACAACTACCTTACAAATTATCAGTTTTTACCACGAGACCTATAGCTCCTTAGAGACCGCTATAAGCCCTTGAAACAAGCAGAATAGAATTTCAATCACACAAGCTTTTTCTCATACGGTAACATTAATATTTTCTTCTTGGAAACTAGGAACAGAAAGTATTTCAAACTTTAACAGGATTTTTTTAGTTGATAGTTTGTTAAATTTTGAAAAACTTTTTATTGAATCGGATTTTCTTCTCAACAACCTTATCGAAGCCTGACTGTATACAAGATTTATTAATCTCTCAACAGTGATACGTTTTTCTATCATCACCATCAAACTAATTATGTTTGATTTTTAACTTTTCTGATAATTTATCTAATTATTTTTTATTATTACTTGCATAAAAGTAAAATGAAAAGTTATTAATTTACGTTATGTGGGATCTTTAAAAATTCGCTTTTTTTCATTTAAAAAAACAATTGTGGATATATAGATAAAAATCAAGCAATAATATGGGCATTTGTCATTTTTGAAATGTGTCAAACATTACTAATAAAAATTAACTACTAAAAAATTAGAAGTAATGAAATTTTCTAACACTCAATTAATACTTCTTGTTAATTTCATGGTAAGTCGCTTTTAGATATGGTTACCTAATTTATAAAAAGTTTCAATTTTCGGTGGGTTTATTGGCTTTAATGTTACGTTATGTAAAACTAACTGGAGGACCGTACTCTTACATTTCATCAGGGTTTTGTCATTCTTCGGCATTTTTCCTTCATTCAATATCTAGACGTTTTCTCGTAAGTTTAAATAAGATGTAAAATGAAAATCTTACATCATCTTTATTACAGAATTTTTTCTTTGTTGGAACAAAACATACACTTCATTGTTGCTTATTTGTAGAATTTTTGTGTTTTTTTACTATAATTTTTTATACAGATATATGGATATTGATTGGTTGCAAATTATGTGGAGGTAAGATTTTTTTTCTCAAACATTTGATTTTATACCTACATTTTCTGTTTAGTTCTGTTTAATCAAATTGCCCCCTTAAGTAGAGAATATATAATAAGTACTGAACCAAAAGAAAAACATATTTGGTATTCTAATTTGATTGAAATTAGTTGTCATGTTGCTGTTTCAATGGGAAGTGTTTGTGGTTGTTATATGTTTAGCTGTGAAAACGAAATATGCAAAATGGCTACATTCGCAAGCGTTTTTACGCTTACAACAGTCCGTAAGTACATAACAAGTAAGGTTTTTCTGTAGAATGCCGTTTTTACGCTCATAACAGTCTGTAAGTGTATAATAATTTAAGGTCTTTCTATAAAAGTTTGGTTAAAAACTAAATCTGGATTTACCTGAGCAAAAAATAGGTCTACTTTTGCAAAAAACAAATTTATTGTTTGTTGTCATAAAAGTCATCAAACTTCGTTTTATGTCAAATCCTTCTCTTCTAAAAAAATATTTCCACACCACTGATACCACAAATCTACAAGGATGTAATCTCAAAAAAATCTGTAAAAAAATCAAACTTGTGCAACGGCGGAAATGTCAAATTCATACCCTTGGCAAGTCATGAGTATCGAAATTCACTGTAGCATGAAAAAACCATTAAATGTTGAATTATAATTATCGAATTTTCTCTCATTAAGTTGTAGTAATGGGATTATCGAACATTCAGTTAGTTTTCCTTTCTGTTTTTTTGGTAAGCATCAAGTTGAAATTTGATTTGTCATTTCTCTTCATAGTATTTTTTTTCTGTTGGTTTACTTCAATCTTCACTTTCTCATCATCTCACAACACAAGGAGCAAATCAAATTGTAGTCGGATGGATGACCGGTCTGATATGCATTCTTCAATCAATCGGTCCAGAATTCGTCGTAAGTTGAATCAAGTTTTAAATTTTCGTTTCAATTTTATTTGAGTTTTTAGGCGCTATTTGAACATGGAAAAAAATTTGCTCTTATTTTTTGCTATTGGTGTGCATTTTTGACTTTTATTACTGTCGTTTTGAACGATACCTTATGGGTAATAGTAGGTTTAAGATTATTTTATGGTGAGTTTTAATTCCGAAGTTTAAATTTTTTTTATATATTTTTTTAATTTAGCACTTTTTAATCAAACACCTGCTTGTTCAAAAGCATATGTCGCTAAAATTTCACCCATAGAAAAACATGTCAAATATTTTAATTTAATTGAAAGTATGAGAGTCGCTGGACTTGCTGTTGGTAATGTTCTTGGGGCCTATTTGTATTTTCATCATCAAGATTTTTCTTTACTTTCGATGTTTTCAACTGTATTTACACTCATTGGCATTCGTAAGTATCTAAATGTAAATGTAAACGGTTTAGTTCTAGGCTGAGGAACATTTTATTTTTTATTTGTTTTATAACAAAACAAGACAATTTTTGGTGATATTGCTGGCCACTAAGCCAATTTAACATTGACTGTTTATTTCTGTCATTTTGGTCTGCTGCAAGCTGTAAGGGCAATTTTATTTACGGTTTTATTTTTGATTTTCTAAATCGTTAAAACAGAAAGCTCTTCCGGAATGGAAAAAGAGTGTTTTCGAGTAAATAGTCCGAGTAAATACTAGGACATCGCACCATAAGTCACACCATAGCGCGAAATTCTGCGGAGCCATTAGTCATAGTAGAGAGTGTTCGCGTAAACTTTTTGGTAATTACCAGAAGCGACGTATTGTTATACAAGTGGTGCGAAGACAATGACTGAGTCAGGTCAGGTCAGGTCAGGTCAGGTCAGGTTAGGTCAGGTATTGTTATATAAGTGGTGCGAAGACAATGACTGAGTCATTGGAACTTTGAAGTTGATTGAATGAGTTAGCGGTTTATCAGATGCGACGATATTGAATCGGTAATCGTAGTTATTAATGTGTGAATATTGAGTTAATTATTTATCAAATTATTGTTGTATGTATTCGTGTATATCATAAAAATAATTTATTCGTTATTAATCCTTTATATCTTAGAGTTAATAACAGATCTATTAATCTGTTATTAACTCTTTGAATGAAAAGAATCAAAAGACATTGTAGGTTTAAATTTACGCGGTTTTTAATTTTTTAAAAAACGCATTTAATTACAAAACATATATTTTACGTCAAAAATATTGAAATTTAACATGAGTTGAAAGAAAGAACAGAAAAATTGAAATGCAAAATCTCCATTGTATAGTACACAACATATGGTGAGACCGAGAATGTGTTGAGCAAAACTATCAAATATATGACAAATCGGAGCTTGCTATGATTCAGCAAGATTTTGTTCTATAATATAGTAGTGCTCCAAAAATGCAAAATTTAATTATTTAATTAGGTTGATTTGAATGAACCTGAACGGAAGTTGCAACAGATATAATTGAATAGATGCCTCTAATGACCTAAAAACAAATTATTTATATAATATTTATGTAAGAAAGCAATCATACAGCAAGTGCTAGTTGATAATTGGCCGAATAGTTTTCGGTTACTTTCAGTTTGCGTTCTTTCATAACATTTATCAAAAAAATCAAATATAGTTTTTTATTATATTTATTAAAATTGTACCATTGAATTCCACTAGTTATTCCAATTATATCATTTGCCTGAAACTTGAAAATTATTTTTTTATTTAAAAATGTAGTCACTTACAATAGTTTCCACAGATTGACATGACCAAAATAAAACAAAAAATGCCAAAATACCGACAGTACTAATAATTGCCATACGAAAATAATATTCTGCAGTTAATCGCCCCTTCAAAAAAAATAAATAAAAGAAAAATGTAATCGAAAAGTTTTGATCAAAAGAACTTACAGACAGTAAATAAAGAGTAATACCAATGATTAAAAGACCTCCACTAAATATAAATTGAAGCATTAAAGCATTAAGTTCTTTCATTTTATTCAGATGAAATCTGAAATTTATAATATCAAATTTTAGAAAATTCAAAAGTTCTTATTGTTACACAGCCATTTCCTGATGTCTTTTAATACAAAATTTTAGTCTTTTTTGAATTTCTGATTGATAATTTTCATTGTTAAATAATTTTGTTTCATTTTGAGTAAATGTTTTCCAGTCAGTAAGATTTTTTAAAATTATTTTAAACATCTTGATTTGAAATGTCAAATGTTGGGTCAAATAAACAGTTTGATAAACGGGACCAAATAAAACAGGACCCAAAGGCAAAAGAAAAATTTTGTAAAGAAATTGTAGAGTGGTACTTTGTGTAGGAAAATAATCAATAATTAAACGTTGGACAAAAAAAATATTTATGTCGTCTGATAATGGGTAAAGAAACGTGTATCCTCCAACAAGATGAATTAATAAACTTGTGATAACAAATATGTTTACGATTTTTCTTCGGAATTGTATTTCCATAAACAGGTTTTTACCTACACTATCGATTTTCCATAATGTTAGTTCTGTTGGTAAATTAACAATGAAGCTATTTTTGAGTACGAATATTGTAGAAACCATTGCCTAAAAATTACTACATTAAAACTAGCACTGAAATTGCATAATAAAATTTGAACTACCCGTAAATAGAGAAGAACGCTAAATTTTTATAAAGCAATCTTTTCACTATTTCTAGGTGTTTCAATTTTGTTAAGTACCTACTCGAAGTGCATGTTAAAAAAATTATCTTACATAGAATTGTCCAAGAAAGAAAGGAACATAGCTAATAAATTCACCATATTCTATTACAAATAAAGCGAAATAAATCGTTAAAAGTTGTAATATTACATGTAGTATAAAAGCTAAAGTTAAAATAATCCTGACAGGTTTTATTTGGTAAATATCCGATGAAACAAATTTGATAAATTGTAAATAATCATCTAAAACACAAATTAATATGTTATAGAAATATATATTAGCACTACTAGTATTGATATTTATAATGAAATACCTGTCATAAACTTGATATGACTGTAATCCATTGTGTTTCTTAATGATAAGTAAATTAATATATAGTTTATTAACAGTGGTAGTAGAGGTCTAATATGAAAATAATAGAATGATTTCATTAAAATATTTAACTCGTTACGTTTTTCTCTCTTAATATGCTTTTAATACTTTTATTATTGTAATTAGGTTTTTTCTTATTAGCAATGAAAGAATAAAAATCAAAATGAAACCCATACGTTTAATCAAAACAACATTCTTATATAACACTGGCAGAGCGTTTTCAAGAACTATGTCTTATCATCAGTGCCTGAATAATAATGATGTAAAAAGGAAAATTATACACAAAATTAGAAAAAACTTTCTAAACTTTTGTTAAAAATGAGTTTAAAACATAGAAGAATAAAAATTTATACTAAAAATAGAATAAAACATTATTTTTAGCACAATAATTACTGATCGATTTGATGAAAAAATATAAATAAAAAAGCGGTGGCTATTGGGAAAATTGACAAAAGAAAGATACATTTTAGATGCTTAAAAAAGTATTAAGAAAATTTGTTCCGAAAATTTTGAATTATTATAAGAACTGTAAACTTTCAATTTAAATACAAATGTTTGTGTTTAATTCAAACATATTATTTAAATTTTCAAAAATTTATCTAGACTTGAAACAGAAAATTTTTAGTTCTTTGATCAATAATGTTTTCAAATTCCAGATTGTAAGAGTAATTTAATTTTAAAGTATAAAAACTTGAGATGTGAATTCAAAGTATTATTGAGCTTCTTGAAGCAAGATTTTTTTTGAGCCAGCTGGTTTGGGTTGAGTTGTAGCTATCAGCTAAGAATATTCAATTTCGAAAAATTTGTAAAAAATTGATCGCCTTATCATATTTTTCGTCATTATTAAAAAGTAGAGACCTAAATTTCTGTAACCCAAATAAAAAAAACTTATTGTGGCAATAATTGCAGTTATTTGTTTAAATCATGGTGAAAGAATAAAAAATCAGACTATAGACACTTTATTTACACAAAATTACAACTAAATTCTACAATTCAGTGTTCGTAGTTACTACATTCACATCTGACAGCTTTTGTAATTGTTTCTGAATTTCTTCTAAAGTCTTTCCTTTAGTTTCAAACACAAAAATATAAACCAAAACAAAATGTATAAAACAAGACAATGAAAACGTAAAAAAAGCTACATCCATACCCAAAAATTCACAGTCGGTGATAACTTCAAAAAATTTTACTACAGCTAATGACGAAAGAAAATAGTATAAACAATATAAACATGAAGCAAATGCTTTAACATTCATTGGAAATAATTCACTTAATATTATTATAGGAGTAACTATTAGAAAAGTATAAAATATGTTAAACAAAATCATAACAAAAATTATAATGTATAATGTTAAAGAATTATTAATAACTACATTTTTGTATAAAACAAAATGTAAATAAGTTGCAATAATTAAAAGAATTATTGCTGAACCTAAGAGAGAAATTAAGAGGATAGGTCTTCGGCCAATTTGGTCAATATAAAACGAATTTAAGAAAACTACAAATAATTTTGATAAATAATAAAAAACAGCCAACATTACAGGTGAAAAATTAGATATTTGATTAAAAATTGTTTGAGAATACGTATCATATAACAAATCACCGGTAAGTGTTCGCGCATTGAGAACAATAAATAAAATCAAAAGAGCTTTTCGGTTTGATTTCAGTGTAAACAATTCAAAAAAATTACCTCGATTTTCAGTTTGTTCAATTACTGCTTGTTTTATTCTTTGAAACTCATTTTCAACATCATATTTATTTTGAAAAATTTGTAACGAATTAATTGCTTTTTCATTTTGTTTTGTCATAATTAAAAAATAAGGACTTTCAGTAACCCAAATAAATAGTATTAGAAACAAAACTATTATACCAAGAATAAACAAAGAACTATTTTTTACACTCATATATGTCCCAATAACGTTAATAAATAACATTCCAAGAAAATAAAATATGTAGATCCATGCCCCTAAAGATCCTCTAATTGTTTTGTGTGCGATTTCTCCGAAATATTGAGGTATAATTATAAAAAAACCTCCAATCCCAATTCCTCCCAAAATTCTTGCTAAACAAAATATTATCACTGATGTGCCAAAAGCTAATAGAAGTGAGGATGATAATAAGGGAAGTGTAGTTGTCAGGAGTGATAATTTTCGACCTAGTTTATTATAAATTGTAGAATAGATAACAGAACCAGCGATTCCTCCAACACATAGAGATATCGTAATCCAAGAACCTTCAGAACTTGTAAATTGAATTTCTGAATTTTCGACCAAAAGTTTAGGAAGATAAACGGAAGTCCAGGCTGCATATACGCCGGTAATTCCGGCAGCAACAAGACCTTAACCACAAAAATTGATTATCTATTATTATAAATATTTTAATGTCTACCTGCAAATATTGTTGCAAAAGAATTAATCTTGATATTTAACATGTTTCTCCGAAACATTAAAACAGTGTTTGGTAGAGATCCGAAAAAAAGTAACAAAACCAACAACGTAATTGACACCAATTTGTATCAGTCTGTAAAAAACAAGTCATTTTCTTTTAATTGGATGATTCATTTGCGTATGAAGTTTGATAAATTAAAATTAAATGCACTCATTATTTGCAGAAGTAGATAAATTTATATCTACATACCATACATACTATGTAATGAAGGTCTATTGTTAAAAAGCTTGTGGTATTTCTACAACTATTCCTAAAACTTATTGATAAACAAGGTGGATACAATTTATAAAAAATTAGAAAAACGCTTGACCATGTAATCTCCCTGTTTCATAAAAGAAGTGAGCAATTTTGGAATTTATTGCTTGTATTAGGCTTCAGGTGATGAATACTCCCAGTCTATATTCGTTACCAATGTCAGCAAAGAGGTATTGGTGAGTTATTTTTATGACAGAAAAGTACTGGAAGAACCGTCTTTGTTACACCACAGGTACATCTACTTGTATTTTAAAGTAAACAGAAGGACAAAAGAGTCTTAATGTTTTTTGAAGAATCCGAGAGAAACCGTCTAAACTTATATCGTAAAAAATCTTGCGAAAATACTTGCAAACTATCAGAGATCTGAACAGGAGCTCAGGTCTCAATGTTTCAAGAAAAACTGTTTTTTCAATTTTGCATTCTTTGCTTCTCTCCATATTAACCAATTCAACTTTTTGCATAAAAAATAGTCACTATAGTCTTACATCTTACAACAACTACTGTCTACTATTCTTTACGTTCACTCTCAGTTCCCACTGCAAATTTATTCTAGAAAGACCTTTCCTACTATTAGTTACATTTTTTTTTAATTTACATAACTGATAATGATTTATTTTTAGTTTTGATGCAATACGTAGACGAAGAAGCAGACATCAAAAAAACCGAAAGCCATCTTAAGGATCTCCCTTCAATCTGCTACAAAAGACTGAAGACTTTGAAAACTGTCAATTATAAGAAACATTGGGACAGCATTTTACTTCAAGCAGCTTATACTACAACATTTTCTATTTATTTCGTCCGATTTTGTTTTCTAATTGCATACAATTACCACATTGGAACTGTCGTTATTGGCTACACTATATCCTACCAACACGTGTGGCTTTTTGCCAATTCAATTCTTGTCCCTTTTTTCAAAGAAAAAATCCAAAATAAACGTAATTTATTCGAACATAGTCTATTAATTTCGGGATTTATTCTTCCGGGATTATACTATGCTCCAACTTTTGAATGTTATTTGTTTCTTCTAGTTCCAATGTTTTTCTGTTTTTCCTTGGTAAATTCTTTGTTATTAGAAGACGATGCTTTGGGGTTAAAGTCTAAAGGTGATGTGTATGAGGCTTCGAATACTATTGCATATTTAGTAAATGTGTTTGGACCGTTTTTTTTCGGAATTGTTTTACATCTTTTTGGAGGAAAAGGGTTTAAAGTTTTGTCGTTGTTACCGATGGTAATTTGTGTATATTTATTAAACCAGAGGTTTATGAAACACAGGGAGGAAAGAGAAGAAGAGGAAGAACAGGAAACGGAAGAGAGGATTAAACAAGATTAAAGTAAATTATGTAAGAGTAGGAAGAAACTGAAATAAAGTAGATAAAAAGATAATACTTGTTTTATTAATTTTTATTATTATTGTATTCCAATAAAGTGAAAAATAATGTAGATAGAAGTTATCAAATCAAAAGGATCTTTTTTACATTTTTTTTTTTTAATTTTGACTGGTAGCAAAAAAAATGTGTGTAACACGGAATGTATCAACTGTTAACATCCTCACCAAGCGAGAAGCCTTGTCTTTGGCTCGGCTGTTACTCGCTTAGGTACCTCAAATGTTTAAACAAATTCATTTTAATTATAAGATTGAAGTCAATTATTGTCTCTAATATACGCATTTATGAAAATACTTCTCGCCTGGCTTCAATTTTAATCTTTTTAACTCTTATTCTTTTGTAAGTTTTAGATTTTGTGGAAAATTTTTACATATTTTGTTACTGGTTAGTGACACCAACAACACATAATTCACAAATTTTAATTGTTCTCTTGACTTGATTTTGAATGTTTTTGAACTGAATTTGCTACAGATATGATTGAATAGATGCCTCTAACAACCTAAAATCAAATTATTATTAAATTATTTAGTAAAAAAAGTAATTATACAGCAAGTCCTAATTGATAATTGGCTGAATAGTTTTCAGTTATTTTCATTTTTCGTTCTTTCATTATATTTATTAAAAAAATGAGGTATAGTTTTTTATTATATTTGTTAAAATTGTACCACTGGATTTCATTAGCTACTCCAATTACATCATTTGACTGAAATTTGAAAATTGTTTTTTTTTATTAAAAAGATTAATTACTTACAATAGTTTCAACAGATTGACACGACCAAAATAAAACCAAAAATGATAAAATACCGCCAATACTAATACTTGTCATTCGAAAATAATATTCTGGAGTTAGTCGTCCCTTTAAATTATTTATAAAACTAAAAACTTTTTATAAAAGTACTTACAGAGAGTAAGAAAAGGGTGATACCAATTAAAAAAAGAATTCCACTAAACATAAATTCGAGCATTAAGGCATTAACTTCTTTCATTTTATTTATATAAAATCTGAAATTAACAACTTTAAATCTAAGAAAATTCAAAAATTTGTAGAGCTTTACAGAACCAATTCTTGATCTCTTTTAATACAAAATTTTAATCTTTTTTCTATTTCTGATTGATATTGTTCATTGTCAAGTAATTTTGTTTCATTTCGAATAAACGTTTTCCAGTCAGCAAGGTTTTTTAAAATCTTCTTAAACATCTTGATTTGAAATGTTATATGTTGAGCTAAATAAACAGTTTGAAAAACTGGACCAAATAAAACAGGACAAAAAACAAGAAGAACAATTCTGTAAATAAATTGTAGAGTGGTACTTTGTGCAGGAAAATAATCATTAATTAAACGTTGGGCAAAGAAAATATTTATGTCGTCTGATAATGGACAAAGAAATGTGTATCCTCCAACAAGAAGAATTAATAAACTTGTGATAACAAATGTGTTTACGATTTTTCTTCGGAACTGCATTTCTAGAAACAGGTCTTCACCTACACTGCCGATTTTCCATAGTTTCAGTTCGTTTCTTAAATTAAGAATAAAGTTCTTTTTGAGTACGAATACTACAGCAATCATTGGCTAAAAATTGTTGCATTAAAAATAGACTCTGAAATTGTAAAATAAAATTTAAACTACATAACTGTAGGTAGCACTAAACTTTTACAAAGTAAAAAAAAGTAAAACGCCAAATACTTTAATACGACGCTCATTTCAACAACGAAATGTAATGTTTGGTGTTATGGGTGTTACACATTTCATTCGATACACCAAGAAGATCCAACATGAAAATTTTAAAAATTTCACTATTTTCTGGGTCTTCTAATTAAATATTATTAGTGAATAATAAAAAATATCTTACATAGAATTGTCCAAGGAAGGAAGGAACATAGCTAAAAAAATGATGAGGTTCTATTACAAATAAAGCGAAGTAAACTGTTAGAAGTTGAAATATTGCATTTAGTGAAAAAGTTAAGGTTAAAACAATTCTAACAGGTTTCAGTTGGAAAATATCCGATGAAACAAACTTGATAAATTTTAGGCAATCATCTGGAACACAAATTTTAATGTTAAAAAAATATAAGCACACAACTTCAACACCTGTCATAATGTTTACGTGGATGTAATCCATTGTGCTTACTAATGACAAATAAATTAGTATATTTGTGTATGTTTAATTCTTCGGGTTTTGTTTCTCATTATTACATTTTTAATATTGTTATATATTTTTTAATGATGATTCGTTTGTTTTCTTGGAAATTCTCTAATATAATTAATACGCCACCTAGCAACAACAATATTAAAATATAAATTTTTAGATTATTGTTTGAGAGATTTTTTTTTTGAAATAATTTATTTACGGTAATTTCTCCGTTTTTCTTTGGGGTTTGAGTACTGGGACAACCTGTATATTTTTTAAAGTTTCAAGTAAAGTAGCAAATAGTAATTTTTTTCCACTGCTAGCTATAAAGTTGAGTGAAAATTTCTCTACTAGTAGTGGTTAATAGTAGAAAAAGTTAATTAGAAATGTTTGTTGTTGACTCGTTGTTAGGTTCGTTGTCAACGAAAATGTTTGTTGTTGTTGATGTTGCCATGGTGTAATTTCAAAGAATAATAACGTGAGATCGAAATGTAACTGAATCAGAGCAAGCCATGGAAGTGGGTATTAACATTAGATACATCATTACAGTTACGCTAGCACGTCTGCTCTGATTCAGTTTATACATTTAGATATCACCTTAGATTTATGCACGTGTTTAAATTTTATTAATTAAATTCCAACAAACTTCTTAAGATTATTGATCTAAGTCATGCAAAATAAGTTTTATTAGTGGAAATGTCAATCTGCATCAGACTTGATTTTTGTTTTATTAGTGTAAAGGCGACTTTGCATTCCTGTGCTTCTTGATTCTTACTAGAAAATTTTTTATTTTTGCTTTAAATTTAGCTAATAGTGGAAAAAGTAGTATATACACCACGATTGTGAAGACATTTATAGGCTTCGCACCTTGTTCCGCTCGGGGAAATCTCTTCACGAAATAATCTTGGTTCTCGGTTAATAACAGTCTTCACCACTTTGGCGTATAAAACATTACTATTTATAACTGCAATATAAATATTTGAATTTGTCATCTCCAAAAGGTAAGAAGTTCTATCATTCCCAACTTTAGTGACATTCTCATGGGTGGAAAATGACAGTAACATCAAATTAGTTATTTCAAATTTTAAAAATTTAGGCTAAATCAAGTGCAAATAAGTATCTAATTCCGGGGTTTTAAGATCATTTTGTTCGCTAGTAGTACGCTTAGTATGCTGAGTCGCTTCGTTTGACTGAATGGGATCTAGAAAGGAAGCGGGTGTTTTTCTGTTTAGTTCATCTAAACTTAATTTATTTAACCTTGATCGATGGGGTTATAAAAAAGGTGGTTCTTACTTTTGCAGAGGCACCTGTAAAACGTGCTCTGCAAACGTATAAACCGCTTTGGTTTGGGATATCTTTTGGTTGTGTTGTTTCATGACTTTTATAAGTTTATAAGTTTTATTTTATAATAAAATTATAAGTTTATATTATTTATAAGTGCGTTAGGGGCCATGAAACAGCACAACTAACAGACAATCCATACCAGTGCGATACGTGTTTTTAAGGAGCAAGAATTAAAAGGCATCATCTTTTTAATGATCCCATTAGTCAAAGTCAAATAAATGAAGCATACACAATTGTGTGTGTCTATTAACATAATTTAGGAAAACTGCACAGAGATTTGGAAAGTTCTTTATTTTGGCGAAACAAATTAATTTCAAGTATAATTAATTTCAGGTATAAAGAAACATTTCCAGTAGGATTTCAGTATCACTATCCAGGTCACTTTCCAGAAAGAAGAAAACACTAGTCTCAATTAAAAAAAGTTAAAACTGAAAATTTGATGATTAATAAGCAGAAAAAGAAAATTGCGTAGTAATTTTAAATAACTAAATAAGACATCAAATTGATGTGAGTTCTTAACACTTTTTTTAAGCAGTTTTTTATCTCTCTTTTATCAATTTTCCCAATAGCAACCGTTTGTGTATTTATATTTTTTCTTTCAAATTTACCAAGTGCTATTGTGCTAAAAATAACATTTTACCCTACCTTTAGTATACATTTTGATTCTTATGTTTCAGTTAATTTTAAGAAAAGTTTTTGTTCTAATATGTATTTTCTAACTTTTTGTATAATTTTCCTTTTTACATTATTATTTAGGCACTGATGATGAGGTGGTACTTCTCAAAAGCGCTTTGTCACTGTTACATAAGAATTTTGTTTTAATCAAACTTTAGGATTTTTTTTATTTTTATTCTTTCATTGTTTATAAGAAAAAAATAATCATCGTTAAATGATAAAAGTATTAAAAGCATATTAACTGAGAAAAACGTAAAGAATTAAATATTTTAATGAAATTATTCTATTATTTTCATATTAGACCTCTTTACCACTGCTAATACACTACATACTAATTTACTTATCATTAAGAAGCACAATGGATTACCGTCGTATAAAGCTTATGACAGGTATTTCATTATAAATGTCAATAGTTGAAGTGCTAGTATATGTTCTTTTAACATAATTTGTGTTTCAGATGATTATTTACAATTTATTAAATTTGTTTCATCGGATATTTACCAACTAAAACCTGTCAGGATTATTTTATCTTTAACTTTTATACTACATGCAGTATTACAACTTTTAACGATTTATTTCGCTTTATTTGTAATAGAATCTGGTGAATTTATTTGCTATGTTCCTTTCTTTCTTGGACAATTCTATGTAAGATAAATTTTTTACATGCACTACGAGTACTTAACAAACTTGAGACGTCTAGAAATGAAACAATACTTGCTTTTTTAAAAATTTAGCTCTTTTTTCTATTTACGGCTAATTCAAATTTGATTATGCAATTTCAGTGGCTATTTTTAATATAACAATTTTTAGGCAATGGTTGCTACAATATTCGTACTCAAATATAAAATCATTGTTAATTTACCAACAGAATTAACATTATGGAAAATCGATAGTGTAGGTGAAAACCTCTTTATGGAAATACAACTCCGAAAAAAAATTGTAAACACATTTGTTATCACAAGTTTATTAATTCTTCTTGTTGGAGGATACACACATCTTTATCCATTATCAGACGATATAAATGTTTTCTTTGTCCTACGTTTAATTAATGATTATTTTCCTACACAAAGTACCACTCTACAAATTATTTACAAAATTTTTCTTTTGCTTTGGGGTCCTGTTTTATTTGGTCCCGTTTATCAAACGGTTTATGTGACCCAGCATTTAACATTTCAAATCAAGATGTTCAAAATAATTTTAAAAAATCTTGCTGACTGGAAAACGTTTATTAGAAATGAAACAAAATTACTTGACAATGAACAATATCAATCAGAAATAGAAAAAAGATTAAAATTTTGTATTAAAAGACATCAGGAATTGGCTATGTAAAACTAAAAATTTTTGAATTTCTTTAAGTTCGATATTATAAATTTTAGATTCCATCTGAATAAAATAAAAGAAGTTAATGCTTTAATACTTCAATTTATATTTAGTGGGGGTCTTTTAATGATTGGCGTTACTTTTTATATACTGTCTGTAGGTTCTTTTTTGATCAGAAGTTTTCGATAATATTTTTTAATTTTTTTGAAGGGACAATTACTTTCAGAATATTATTTTCGTATGGCAGTTACTAGTATTGGTGGTATTTTGGCATTTTTGGTTTTATTTTGGTCTTGTCAATCTGTTGAAACTATTGTAAGTGACTACATTTTTAAATAACAATAACAATTTTGAAATTTTAGGCAAATGATGTTATTGGAGTAATCAGTGGGATTCAGTGGTACAATTTTAATAAATATAATAAAAAACTATATTTGATTTTTTTGATAAATATTATGAAAGAACGCAAACTGAGAGTAACCGAAAACTATTCAGTCAATTATCAACTAGGACTTGCAGTATGATTACTTTCTTACGTAAATATTATTAAAATAATTAGTTTTTAGGTCGTTAGAGGCATCTACTCAATTATATCTGTAGCAACTTCCGTTCAAACTCGTTCAAAATCAACCTAATTAAACAATAAAATTTTACATTTTTGGAGCACTACTACCACGAAAACAAAAAATCATAAGCAAGCTTTGGTCTGTCTATGGTTATTGTAATGACACATTTTTTTAAAAATTTATAAACCGCGTTGATTTAAATTTGTAATGTCTTTTAATTCTTTACATTCAAAGAGTTGGATTAATAACGAATAATTTATTTCTTCTATATACACGAATACAACCAACAATAATTCGATAAATAAATAACTCTATATTCACACGGCAATAACTACGATTGCCGATTCAATAACGTTGTATCCGATAAACCCCTAACTCATTTAATCGCTTTTTGAGTTTCACTGACTCAGTCACTGTTTTCGCACCGCTTACATAACAACATGTCTCTTATAGTAATTAAAAAAAATACGCGAACAAATGCAAATAAGTACCTAATTCGGGAATTTTAAGATCATTCCGTTCGCTATTAGTACACTTATTACGCTTAGTTGCTTTGCTTGGGATCTAGAAGGGGAGTGGGAGTCTTTGTGTTTGGTACATTTAAACATCATTTATGTACTTGATTACTTGAATTTGACCGATGAGATTTTAAAAAAGGTGGTGCCTTTGAACATGTGTTCTGCAAAAGTAGGTACCGCATTGGCTTGGGTCATCTGTTGGTTGTGTTGTTTCATGACTCTAATGCACGTATCTAAAGAATCTTATTTCTTTCTTACTTTGAGATTTCCACCCACCAACCAATTAAAGAAAGAAGGTTATTTATAGGTGCGTTAGAGGTCATAAAACAGCACAACCAATAGACGGCCCATACCAGTGCGGTACGTAGAGCACGTGTTAAAAGGCATCTCCTCTTTTCTGATTCCATTGGTCATAGTCAAATAATGGAAATGTACACAATACGTGTACGTTGTGTTTCTATCAACATAGTTTAGACAAAAATTTCACAGAGATTATGAAAGTTCCTTAATTTGGTGAAACACATTAATTTCAAGTATAAAGCAACACTTCCAGCAGGATTTCAGTGTCTTATAACTTTAATATAACTAGTTACAATAAACAATAAGATAAGAAAAAAAAAAGAATACCTTTATTCTAGTAAATACGAAACAAGTAAGCACCAATATAAAAAAACACACACACACACACACACACACACACACACACAATGTAACACTTCTTTTGTATTTACGACGATCGCTATATACATTTACAGTAAAGTTATAATTGAAAGAAGCATTGAAAAAAAAAAGGAATCTTTAATTTTTTCGTTAGATGGGGAAAGTATTTGGGCCTGAAGTATTGTTTGTTGTATTTGACCTGTTCGAAACTTTTTCCTGTTTCCAGTTACTAAATTGCCTACATACCCTTCTGCAACTGCGTTCGATTTTTAGCTCCCTAACCTCTTCAATTGTAAAATAGCACTACCACTATCAGCGAGCAATGTGGTCGTAGTTTTTTTGAAGCAGTGGTCTGTAAATGATAATTAATTTTAGGAATGCAGTAATTTTTTCCAGGAACATTGCAATTGTGTTATGCTCAACAAAAAGTTGCTTCGTCATTTTATTGTAATCTGACTTATATAAATAATATCTGTTATTGTCAATATTTTCATGTAAATTTGTATATAGCAAAGTTGAAGAAAGAATATAATATAAAATGAGACCAGTTTCTTTATCAACACACTGGAAGTATTTCCATTAATTTGTATATTGTTTTAGTATATGCATTTAATAAATTAAAGTGTATTGTGATATGTTTGTGTGTTTGGAATAGAAACACTGACCTATTATTTATTATTTTTATTTGAAATACATATTTAAAAACATTATAGAAACACTTTTTTACCCCCGATTCAATGGGGTTATATAGTTACAATATGATTTAGTTAATAGTTAATACTACAGTAACATAATTTGCCTTTTTTAAAATAGCAATTATTAGCTTTGACATTTTTGAAAACCATTTTTCTCAACATATTTCAACTGTATATGGGTTTGAACATTTTAAATAATTATTTACTATTTTAAATAGAATAAATCTTTAGCTTCAAAAATTTAATATTTTTAAAAATATTTGACGAAATTGGATCAAAACGAAGACTCGGGAGTTTTCGAGGTCACTAATTGAAATTTTTGTGTCGCTATTTGGTTTTTAGTTTTTTTTGACTGAAAGTAGTTGTTTTTAATTAGACAATAAAATATATGATTTAACGCCGCGGCTGGCAGTTCAAAGCTAAAGCGTAGCCGTGGCTCTGAAACCAGACAAGGCATTAAATTTGATGTATTATCGTATTGAACATATTCATTAATTCTTTCTGATAAAATGTGTAAACAGTGTTACAGTTATATTAAGATAATAAAAAAAACTATGATGTGCAGCTCTATTGGTAGTGATAACAAAAATATGTAAAGGTGTTTACAAAATTTACACATTTTGATTATTTCCTTGATTTGTTTTTCAATGAGTTTTAACTGAAGTTGCTACAGATAATTCTGAATAAATGCCTCTAAGAACCTAAAAACAAATTATTATTAAATTATTTATGGAAAAAAAGTAATCATACAAGAAGTCCTAATTGATAATTGTCTGAATAATTTCCAGTTATTTTCAGTTTTCGTTCTTTCATAATGTTTATCATAAAAATCAAGTATAGTTTTTTATTGTATTTATTAAAATTATACCATTGGATCCCACCAGTTACTTCCATTAAATCATTTACCTAAAATTTTAAAAAATATATTTTTTTTATTAAAAAAATAGTCATTTACAATAGTTTCAACCGACTGTATCGACCAAAATAAAACCAGAAATACTAAAATACCACCATTACTAAAAACTGCCACACGAAAATAATATTCTGGAGTTAATCCTCCCTTCAAAAAAATAAAAATACAATTAAAAACTTTTGCTAAATTACTTACAGATAGTAAGAAAAGAGTGATACTAATGCATAAAACAACTCCACTAAATATAAATTCAAGCATTAGGGTACTAACTACCTTCATTTTATTCATATGGAATCTGAAATTTTCATCATTAAAATTTAAGAAGATTCAAAAATTTATAAAATTTTACATAACCAATTTCTGATGCCTATTATAATACAAAATTTTAGTCGTTTGTCTATTTCTGTTTGATAATTTTCATTGTCAAATAATTTTGTTTCATTTTGCGTAAATGTTTTCCAGTCAGCAAGATTTGTTAAACAGTTTTTAAACATTTTGATTTGAAATGTTATATGTTGTGTCAAATAAAGAAGGTGATAAGCGGGAACAAATAAAACAGGACCAAAAGGAAGAAGAGAAATTTTGTAAATAAATTGTAAAGTGGTACTTTGTTTAGGAAAATTATCATTAATTAAAGGTTGGATAAAGAAATGATTTATGTCGTCTCATAACTGGCAAATAAATGTGTCACCTCCAACAAGAAGAATTAAAAAACTTGTGATAACAAACGAATTTATGACTTTTCTACGGAATTTCATTTCCATGAACAGGTTTTCATCTGTCGTATCAATTTTCCACAATTTAAATTCTTCTTTTAAATCATCAATGAAGTTTTTTTGGAGTAGAAATATTATAGCAACCATTGGCTAAAAATTGTTAAATTAAAAAAAAGGACTGCTTAAAGAAATGTAAATTTGCATCAACAGATTCAAAATACCTATATATCGAGTTAAATTGCTACAAAGCAGAAATTTCGATGCGCTTAATGATATTCCGTAGAATTGTTTCACTTTAAAAATTGTATTCTCATATTTAAAAAGGGTTAATTTTTTAATTAATTTCACCTCAAAATTCTAAAGTAAAGATTGAGCCCTGAAGAGGTAGAGCAACGTTACCCTCCAAAACATTGGTCAGTTTTGAAAAAAAAAGGAACAATAATTAACAATTATTAATAAATAATAGAAGTCCAAATTCTTAAATGTTTTTTCTAATTTATATTGTTGAAATTGACGAAACCTTGTCACAATTATAATGTAATTGTTGCTTTTAATCTTAAAGGTAGTCTTTCGATCTGTCTCGTACACAACAAAGATCAAATTCCTCTTTGATTTTATTCAGTCTACAATTTATTTCGTAACGACGACAATGCAGTTTACATCGGTCAAACAGGACAAAGGATTGAAACCAGAATTTTTGAAATATAAGGACATTAGAAAAATACAGAAATACACATATAACCAACACTTCATCAGCCTTTGCATCTCATATTCTTTCTTTTTTCTTTCTTTCACATCTGCAATAAAGGTAATTTTTTAAATTTCTGAGAAGCTTTAGAAATTATTAAGGCCGCTCACGAACCTTCTGTACAAACTTTAAATAACTTATTGAACTTTGACGTTAATATTTCATCTTTACTAGTTTAATCTTTATTACTTAATTGAAGGTTTATTTATAATTTTATCCCTTTACCTTTTTTATCGATATTTATACTTTTTTAAATTATTTTTTAAATCAAATGTCAAATTTACGTCAATTCTTTCCAAAAAAACAACTTTTACAGTCGGATAAAATTTATCTTTCTTTTGTTAATTTTTGTTTTATAATTTTCCGGCATTATAAATTTTATTCTGACACTATAATGTAAGAATTTTGCTTGATTAAACTTGTGTGTTTAATTTGGATTTTTACTCTTACATTATTTGTGTCAAAAAATTAGTTAAATACTATTTTGGATTTTAGAATAGAATAATAACTTTTACTATTGAAATAAGTTTTATATTTTTATATTATATATAATATATATTATATTATTTTATTATATATATTATATATTTTATATAAATAAAAATTATTTATTAATATATTTATTAATTATTTATTAATAAAATGAAGGAGGTCCACCTAACCGAAATGACAGAAAGCTTCTACAAGAATTTAATTTTTTTGGGTAATTTACTTTATTGTGATGTAACTGTAAGACAACTCCATTAGATTTCTAGCTAATGACATTGAAAATTTTTTTTGCCATTTGGCTTCATGGTTAGAATTTTGAGCGTTATAGAGAGATGGTGCGCTTTAAGAATTTATTTAATTTAGTTAAGTGCCAAAATTAAAAAATTAACATAATGTACAAATATTATAGTGGTACTTCAAGATTTACAAACTATAATGTTTTGTTTAGTTCAGTTTTTAATGAGTTTGAACTGAAATTGTTACAGATATAACTGAATAAATACTTCTAACGATCTACAAACAAACTATTAGGTAATAAAATAGTTATGTAAAAAAGTAATCATACAGCAAGTCCTAGTTGATAATTGGCCGAATAGTTTTCGGTTACTTTCAGCTTACGTTCTTTTATAATATTTATCAAAAAAATTAAATATAGTTGTTTGTTGCATTTATCAAAATTGTACCATTGGATTTCATTTGTTCCTTCAATTAGACTATTTGCCTAAAATTTGTAAATTATTTTTTAACTAAAAAAGTTGACATTTACAATAGTTTCAACAGATTGACATGACCAAATTATAATTAAAAATGCCAGAATACCACCAACGCCTAAACTAGCCATACGAAAATAGTACTCTTGAGTTAATTGTCCCTTAGAAAATAAATATAAGAAAAATACAATTGAAAATAAGAAGAGTACACTTACAGACAGTAAGTATAAAGTGGTACCAATGCCGAAAAGAACTCCACTGATTGTAAATTTAACTATTGTAGCATTAACTTCTTTCATTTTATTTGTATGGAGTCTAAAATTTAAAACATCAAATTTATAAAAAATCTAAAATTTATAATCATTACACAACTAATTCCTGATGTCTTTTAATGCAAAATTTTAGTTGTCTTTTTACTTCTGATTGATAGTATTGATTCTCGGATAATTCTCTTTCATTTTGGGCAAATGTTTTCCAATCAGCAAGATTTTTTAATGTTGCTTTAAATATCTCAATTTGAAATGTCACATGTTGAGTCAAATAAAGGATGTGATAAGCCGGAATAAATAAAACAGGACCAAAAGGAAGAAGAGACACTTTGTAAATATATTGTAGAATGGTACTTTGTTTAGGAAAATAATCATCAACTAAACGTTGGACAAAGAAAATATTTATGTCGTCTGATAATTGGCAAAGAAATGTGTAACTTCCAACAAGAAGAATTAATAAACTTGTGACAACAAATGTGTAAATAATTTTTTTTCGGAATTCTATTTCAATAAAGAGGTTATTATCTATACCATCAATTTTCCATAATCTTAATTCATTTTTTAAATTATTAATTAATTTATTTGTGAGTAAGAATACTGTAGCAACTATTGGCTAAAAATAAAACAAAAACATTGCTTTACTTTGAAATATGGCGCAAGCAATAACTTACAAAGAATTCTCCAAGAAAAAAAGGTAGATGACTAAAAAATTCATGTGGTTCTATTACAAATAAAGCAAAGTAAAAAGTTATAATTTGAAGTGTTGCATGTAGTAAAAACGTTACGATTAAGACAATTCTAATAGGTTTCAGTTGAAAAATATCGGATGAAATATATTTAATAAAGTATAAATAATCATCTAAAACACAAATTAGATTTATCAAAAAAATATTAGAACTACAAATTTGATAATGAAAGACCTGTCATAAGGTTTACATGAGTGTAATCCATTGTACTTGTTACTAATAACTGCTACAAATATTAAGTAAACTGGTGTAGCTGTACAACAGAATTTTTTATTCTATTATTATTATTAATATCGCCATTTTAGTTGATCATTACACATTTATAGATTTTCAATAACTACTTGTTTAATTCTTTTTTAAATTACTTTTAAAATTACTGGACAATAAACATGCATTGCTTGTCGTTATTTAAACTAGTTTATACAGAATTTTTAATTTTAAATTACTTTTAGTTTCTTTTTTTAGACAAAAGTCGATATTTTAACCATTAATACTGTTTTTAAAAAAACCAACCATTCAATGCTTAAAATTTACATATTTTAGTTCCCAGTACAATGTCTTTAAAACTTTTTTTGATACATACAAATGTAAAACTTTGTGAGTGCCTTTCTTGCAACGAGCCTGACAAACTTTTCTAATGGAAAACTTTCGGCGCTGCTGAGTTTTCAAATGCCGTCACAGCGACAGCTTCAGAGTGGGGCACACTCCATACGCAGCATGATTTTTCTCGGACAAGTTGACCACAATTTTTAAATTTTAAAGCTATAATAGTGGTCAACTTGTCCGACAAAAATCATGCTGCGTATGGAGTGTCTACTACTCTGATGATGTTGTCGGACTCGTTGCAAGAAAGAAACTCACAAAGTTTTACATTTGTGTGTATCAAAAAAAATTTAAGTACATTGTACTGGGAACTACTTGGTTGTAATTATAAATAACTGTTATAGATGTTTTATAATTCAGGAGACCAAAAAATAGTTGGTCTTGGATCTTCGAATAATATAACAACTTGTATTATTGAATCAATTTTATTAACAAATACAGTTTAATTATTGATAAACAGAAGGAGATCCAGTTAGGTGAAATTCAGAGAAAATTTTACGGGTTTTTTTCTAGTTCCATGTTATGGTAAACTTCCCAAAAGAAGTCGGTTTTGATCAAAAAATCTGAATTCTTGTGAGTGCTTTGGGTCATATCTTTTTAACGACCTCTCAAGGTTGCTTGTCTCGATTTGAAATATGCTAGAAGAAGACCTCTGGAAGAGATCCGTTTAACCGAGATGACAGAATGGTACTACAAGAATTTATTAAACCAACTGTTTTTGGGTAACTTACCAAGTGATGTAACTGTAAGACAACTCCGTGGAATTTTGGATTTGGAGATATTTAGCAATAGACCATACAGTCCATTAATATGTCGTGGACAAACAAATAACAGTTTTATAACGTTGAGAAATCTGGCTGGAGTACCGAAATGCCTAACCGAAAATTAGTTTTATTATTACAAACAAGACCAGAATAGCACTCTGTTAAATATGGAGGTGAAGAAACCCAAAGATCGTGTGTGTTATAGAACTGATTGTTTAAACAAAGCTTATCCCATGTCCTTATCCCGGTTCTAGCTTGTTCTCCTAGTGCTCTGGTTCTAAGAGTAGAGAAGAGAAACGTTCCAAATCTAGAACACAAATAAGCGAGCTCAAGAAAGGAAAAGGAAGGTCACCAAGCAAAGATAGTCAAAGCGTCCATAAGAATTCATTTTCTTGATCAATACCAACTTTTCCTGGGAAATCTACACATCAGGCAACTGAAAGGAAACTCCAAGAAATTTTCTCTAAATTTGGTTCAATTCTGAAGTTGACAGTTTACACTAACAAACCGCTATATGAAGCAGCAGTATTTCGTGTACCACTAAATTACGGTTTTGTAATTTATGAAGTTAAACTGCATTACAGAAGTGCCATGCCACAAAGTCGATTTATTATTCTAAACATGACTGGAACGGCACGTTGTTGAACGTGAAGAGACTGAAGGATCATTAGTGTCATGGAAGTGTCATGGAAGCATAGACGATTATAGTTGGCGTACAGCTTGTCTGCCTCCTAGCGTTCCGTGTCTAATTTGTCCGGGTCCTAACTTTTCGAGTTTAGGAGAGTAACTGAAGAAGCCAACCGCAGCACTTTCTTCTGGGAAAACTCAAAAGCACTCAACCAAAAGAGTTTTTTTTTCAGAAAATTTACAATCAATCACCCAGAGGAGATTCTTCCGGGAAAATTTAAAATCAGTCAACCAGAAGAGTAGCATCTGAAAAAAATTAATAATTACGTTAAGTTTCCATTAAATTTTCAGTACATACGTAAAACTGTTTACCAATTTGAAAAAGTGTTCATCGTTAAAATAGTAACGAAACTAGAATTTTTGCTTCAGTTTTTATCCTACCAAAAAAAAGAAGTTAAAAGTGTTAATTGTTGAAATCAGTCAATTAGATCTATTAGACCGGAAGAGGGCGACAACGTTATCGATTTTCGAGTTGAATTTTCTTGGAGAGCTACCTTATCCATAGCCTGTTTGTTTTTAGAAGTAATGGTTGGTCGCGATATTTTGGTACGTTCTACGTTTGTATAAAAAAATTAACAAGAGTTAATCTAAACTATAAAAATACCAGAAACTTTAAAAAATGTATTACACCAACGTTTTGTTACGATTTTTATCGTGATTACAAGTGAGGTACTCAAAAAATATTTTAGAGGGGCCTAACAACAAAAATAGATAATTATTAATAATACTTTTACAATATAGAGTATGTTTCAGCCAAGTGGAATACAGGAAGTTGTTCGCTTATTCCATGAAAAATTTCCAAATTTACCGCCTATATTCCAAAGGACTATTAGTAAAATAGAAAAGAAGTTTTTTCTACTCATCGATCAAAGAGACGCTCATAATAGCTTGTTACCACATGTCGACTATTAAAAGGTCCTTTACTTGTTCAAAATATTTAAGTATTGCTAGTTTACTGTTCATCAATACACTATTATTAATTTTTTAATGACTGTTTATCTAGTTCCTTCTCACATTAAGTACTTTTAAACTTTCTTAATTTATGATGCTAAATACCTACATAGTTTATAAATAAGGCATGAAATTGTAAGACAATTTCATGGAATATTTTCCGAATTTGGTAGAATTCTGGATTTGGAGATTCGTAGCAATAAACCATACAGATTATCAACACGTCGCCGTCGTGTACCACCAAATTACGATTTTATAACGTTTAGAAGTTAAGCTGTAGTACAGGAAAAAGAGTGTTATTCTCAAAGGTTATTATCCCAAACATAGACCAGAATGGCACGCTGTTGAATATTGGGTTGACGAAACCCAAGGATCGTGTGTGGTATGGAAGTAATCGTCAGAACATCCCAGCCGGAGGAAATTCTTCTGGTAAAATTCAAAAGCAATTAAACGAAGGAGTTTCTTTTGAGAAAATTTAAAATCAACCAACCGGAAGAGTTTTTTCTGAAAAAATTAAAAATTACGTCAGTTTTTGATGATTCCATTAAATATGAAGTACATACTAAAACTGTTTAGCAATTTGAAAAAGTTTTCTTCGTTAAAACGGTAATTTTGTTAAGAGTATTAATATTTTTTACTTCAGTTTTCATCGTGCAAAAAAATTCGTCAAAAATGTCGATGCTGAAATCATAGACTCACTTCGTAGATCGTAGGTCTCCTGGCTTGATTTCAAGCTTCACGTTCTGCGGCTTGGGGGTGGTCCCAATCAATTAAAAAATAATTAGAAAATTAATCTACAATATTGTTTTGTATTTTTAATCATTAGTTTCTAAATAAAATTGGATTTTACATTATAAATCGAAATTGACACGCGTCTGTCATAAATTCCAAACACAAAAGTTCGATCCAACATTCTTTTCATCACAAATCAACCAGCCTGTCCAAAACATTGATCTGTCAGTGGTATCAGTCAGTATCTGTCAGTGGTGATACCACTAACAGATCAATGGTCCAAAATAACCTTTAAAAAAAAATAATATTAAAATTTAAAGAAAACTAAATTATCTTAAATAACGTAATAACATGAATAAATACAGGGTGACATAAAAGTTTGGAATAAAATTCATATTTTCTAAATTAATTGTTTTTTTGAAAAACGCCGAGACAGGTCAATTTTATACTTTTATTGCGCATGTTGTCACTTGTTTTCAATTTTTTTCTTCTAACCGTTTTTTTGCTGTGACGTAATCGGACTTTTTTTTAAACAGCAACCCCAATTTTTAAGGTTAAAAATTGAAAGTACTTATTTTTTTGAGTTCAACAATATAACATTTATAGGGTTTGATATGAAAACTTTAAGTAATTTAACAAATTTAAATATTTTATTAAACCTTCCAAAACAGTTTTCAACAGAATTACTTATTAAATGTTTAAATTGACGTCTTTCGGTTTCTTGGTAATAATACAGCCGATTTTCGAATTTATTTAGCACATTATTTCTTGACTAATTGAGCGACATTGAATTGTTATGCTTTCACTCAAATCTTCCTAATCTCTTGGTTTTGTCGCAAATACTTTAGATTTAAAATAACCCCATAAAAAAGTTAAGTGGGTTTAGGTCAGAAGAGCGGGCAGGCCATTCCACGGGACCTCGTCTACCAATCCACCTATTATTAAAGACATTATCTAAATATTCTCTGACATCATGAGCATAGTGTGGAGATGCGCCGTCTTGTTGAAACCATACATCAGGTGCTGGTATGTCTGGATCCTCTTCATCAGGAAATAGTTTCGATAATGCTGGTACTAATAAGTCGCGAAGGAAATCCAGATAGAGTTGTCCAGTCTAGGGGTGGGCGATTTTCATTTTGAATAATCGATAATCGATTATTTAATTTAATCGATTATTTCGATTAATCGATTTTTTTCGATTAATCGATTATTTCGATTAATCGATTTTTTCGATTAATCGATTATTTCGATTAATCGATTAATCAATTAATCGAAATAATCGATTAATCGAATATTCTAAATATGTAATGGATTATTTGTTACTTTGATTAATTAATCTTGATAAGTTGATTTAAGTATTTAGAATAAAAATTTAGAATTATAAAACTTAGATTCTACTACCTTACAAATATTGCATAATTGATTAATTCAAAATAATAATCGAATTGCGATTAATCGATTTTTTAATCGATTCATCAATTATTTTGCCCAGTCCTAGTCCAGTCAATATGACATCAAAAAAAAATACGGTTCTAAAACGTGACAATTATGTCGATTAATTTCTCCATTTAGAAAAAAAGTAGCTTCATCACTAAAAATTATGTAACTCAAAAACGCTCATCATTGCTAAACATGTTTGTCATTTGTTTACAGAACTGAACGCGGCAATCTGCATCCTCGTTGTTTAATTCATGGACTAGAGAAACTTTGAACGGATATTAATTAGCTTTGTTTAAAATGTTCCAAACGAAAAATTGACTAACGTTGTTATGGGTGGCAATTTGTCTAATAGAAGAATAAACATTATCTTCAGCTTTAACAAAACGTCCAGCTTTTGTTCGTTGTTAATAGCTGGACGGCCAGGACAAGGACGAACACGCACATTTCCTTGTTCTTCAAATTTACGCAAGATTTTACTTACGCAAGATTGAGTTATAAGATTTTCTGGATATCGTTAAATAAGTTCAGGACTTCGTGTTGGGATCGAATTCTATCACCATATCCAATCATCATTAATATTTCAATTGTTTTTTGCTCACTTAAATGGTGCATCTTTATTACCGTAGACTTACAGGTTTTTCAGTAGACACAAAATAGTTTTACGACCAATTTACTTTAAAGAATCAAACGAAGAAGTAAATTAACTTTGATCTGTTATATGTCGAAAACTTATCGTGTCTGATAATCAACAATAAAAAGAAAAAGCGATAATACGATGATAATAATTATTTTAATAAAAAATATAGTCAAAATCAGAATATAAAAAAACTACTTTGCTAATATGAAAACTAATACATTCAAAATATTTGCGAGAAAAAGTTAACTGTCAATGACGTATTATTGTTTAAGTGATAAGAAGCATGTGTTAAATGATTTCGAAAATCGATTGTATTATTGCCAAAAAACGGAAAGACGTCAATTTGAACAATTAATTAAGTAATTCTGTTGAAAATTGCGTTTGTTTTGGAAAGTTTAATAAAATATTTAAATTTGTTAAATTACTTAAAGTTTTCAATTCAAACCCTATAAATGTTATATTGTTGAACTCAGAAAAATAAGTACTCTCAATTTTTAACCTCAAAAATTGGGGTTGCTATTTAAAAAAAAGTTTGATTACGTCACAGCTAAAAAACGGTTGGAAGATAAAAATTGAAAACAAGTGACAAACGTGTGTAACAAAAATATAAAATCGACCTGTCTCGGCGTTTTTCAAAAAAACAATAAATTTAGAAAATATGAATTTTATTCCATACTTTTATGTCAACCTGTCAACAATCATGACAAAATACATTGTCGACAGGATGAACTTCCACTCTAAATAATTATGTGATTTTTTGTTCAAATAAAAAATGCTATTAAGGGGGTGGAGATAAAACTTGGGACACTCGGTATATTTAATTAATTCTTTTTTGGTTTGATTGTTATGTTACGGGGATGAAAATAATTTTGATTTGAAATCAGATGATGAGAAATTCTTCGACGTTTTTTGATGGTAAATAAAACAATTCAATTTTCGGTCAACGTTTTGAACAGAATTTATTCTTCTTCAGGCTTACATGTTGTTTACAGTTGTTTACTATCAGCATTAGTCACATTAGTCACACCCCAGAGAGTAGTCCTCGGCCTGATCAACTGTCGACTTTAGAAGGAAAAGTTGAAAGGAAGGGATAATGCAGGTTTTAGGACAGGGTACTCTCGGCAGTTTCTTCCCTAGGATATCTTCCTTAAGAAGAAGAGTTCTACAGGTTTAATGTCAATTGTGATAAAAACACACAAATGGTTAATATCAACGTTTGGAATTATCGTGCAGTCTCCCTTAGCATGTCATTGCAAACTTTTAATAATTTTTACGACCTTTTGTTAATGCTTTAAATATCTTAAATGCAACAGACCGTAGCCACAGAGAACCCCAATTTTCTAATGTAGTTCACAAAAATTCCAAATACACTCCGTTAATACAAAGTTTCGAAAAGAGAATTTAGATAAAATTCCAAATGATTCAAACAACAAATTTTACAAAAATTGCACTAAAATGTTGTTATTCGCCTGACAGAAAATATCTTAAAATCAGAATTTGGAGAAATATCTCTACCCAATTTTGAAGAAGTACCTTCACTTTATTTGGAACAAATTGAATCTGAAGCTGAATCTCCTCAAGTTATTATTGAATTCTCTAAAAATTCACTAAAAGTAAATGATAATTGTTCTAAAATCACTGAAGATGGATCACAAGTTGATCACGACAAATTCGAAATTAAATTGCTGAAAATTAATAGAAACATGTTTCAAATCTTTGAAGATGAATTCGAATCTGAAACTTCTCACAATATCTCAACTAATGAGTCTCGGATATCTTTAGGTTTAGACAAGGGTCTAAGAGATTCTGCATAATTGTCACCTCCAAACAATTAAAATGCGGCAAAAGTTGTTGACAGAGTTATAAAAATTAGTCAAATTATTTGTTAGAGCAAGGCTTTGACGATTCAGATCTTGTTATTTTCCCTGAATTGAATATCGATAATATCACAAATAAATTGATAATGAAACTATAAGGACGCAGAAATTTTGTCAAGTTAAATGAAAGTTGATTTGACAAGTGAATAAGAACGAAGCCACTTACGTATTGCAATAAATTTTTGTGTTGTAAATGTAAATTTTCATACAGCTTATAACCAAAAAGGTTATCAACACCTCGTGTTATCAACACCTCAAATTACGATTTTATAACGTTTAAAAGTTAAGCTGGAGGATAGAAGTGCCTAACCGAAAAAGAGAGTCATTATCGCAAACATGACCAGAATGGAACGCTGTTGAATATTGGGTTAAAGAAACCCAAGGAAGTGGTAGTTTGGGCACCACTTATACCACTGGTTGGCGCAAAGCTTATCGATGTTCTAGTGTTCCGGCTTTAGCTTGTCCTCGTTCTAGCGTTCCGACTCTAAAGGGAGAAAATCGGAACATCCCAGCCAGAGGAAATTTTTTTGGAAACATTCAAAAGCAATCATACGATGGAGTTTCTTCTGAGAAAATTGAAAATCAGCCAACCAGAGGAGTTTTTTCTGAAAAAACAAAAAATTACGTCAGTTTTTGATGTTTCCATTAAATATGAAGTACATACTAAAACTGTTTATCAATTTAAAAAAGTTTTTATTGTTGAAACGGTAATTTTGTATACAATATTAGAATTTCTACTTCAGTTTTCATCGTACAAAAAAAAAATACGTCAAAAATGTTAACAGCTTAAACCAATCAACTTACTCGAGACTCGTCTACTAGACCAATCTTTTGGCTTCGTCTCAGGCTTCACTTTTTGTGGCTTGGGGGTGGTCTGGTTGTTCGCTCTGTTGCAGATGTGTTATTGCCAGCTTTTATAGCTTTGTTTTCTTGGTAGTTCAGAAAACTTTCGATTACACTCTGTTAATACAAAGTTTGGAAAAGAGAATTTGAATAAAATTGCAAATGATTCAAACTTCAAACAACAAATTGAACGAAAATGTTATTACTTACTTAACAAAAGATAACTTGAAGTCAGAATTAGAAGAAATATCTCCACCCAATCTTGAAGAAGTACCTCCACTTAATCTGGACCAAATAGAATTTGAAGGTGAATCTCCTCAAGATATTATTGAATTCAATGAAGATTCACTGAAAGTAAATGAAAATTTTTTTGAAATTTCTGAAGATAGACCATAAGTTGATTATGACGAATTCAAACTTAAATCTCTGAAAATTAATAGAAACTTTTTTCAAATCTTTGAAGATGTTTTCGAATCTGAAACTTCTCACAACATCTCATCTGATGAGTCTCGGATATCTTCAGGTTTTGTCACCTCCAAACGATCAAAATGCGTTAAAAGCTGTTGACAGAGTAATAAAAATTAGTCCAATTAGTTATGATTATTTCTCAGACCAAGGCTTTGAGGATTCAGATCTTGTTATTGTGCGCTTTGCGCATTTATTTAATTTAGTTAAGTGCGAAAATAGAAAATTTACATCATACCATATAGAAATATTATAGTGGTACTTCAAGATTTACAAACTATAATATTTTGTTTAATTTAGTTTTCAATGAGTTCGAACTGAAATTGTTACAGATATAACTGAATAAATACTTCTAACGACCTACAAACAAACTATTAGGTAATAAAATAGTTAAATAAAAAAGTAAATCATATACAGCAAGTCCTAGTTGATAATTGGCTGAGTAGTTTTCGGTTACTCTCAGTTTACGTTCTTTCATAACATTTATCAACAAAATCAAATATAGTTGTTTGTTATATTTATCAAAATTGTACCATTGGATTTCATTTGTTCCTTCAATTAGACTATTTGCCTAAAATTTGTAAATTATTTTTTAACAAAAATTTTTTTATTTACAATAGTTTCAACAGATTGACATGACCAAATTATAATTAAAAATGCCAGAATACCACCAACACCTATATTAGTCATACGAAAATAGTACTCTTGAGTTAATCGTCCCTTAAAAAAAAATAAGAAAAATACAATTGAAAATAAGAAGAGTATACTTACAGATAGTAAGTATAAAGTAGTACCAATGCCGAAAAGAACTCCACTGATTGTAAATTTAATTATTGTAGCATAACTTCTTTTATTTTATTTGTATGGAGGCTGAAATTTAAAAAATCAAATTTACAAAAATTCTAAAATTTGTAATCTTTACACAACTAATTCCTGATGTCTTTTAATGCAAAATTTTAGTCTTTTTTTTATTTCTGATTGATAGTAGTGATTCTCGGATAATTCTCTTCCATTTTGGGCCAATGTTTTCCAGTCAGCCAGATTTTTTAAAGTTGCTTTAAATATCTCAATTTGAAATGTCACATGTTGGCTCAAATAAAGGATGTGATAAGCCGGAATAAATAAAACAGGACCAAAAGGAACAAGAGATATTTTGTAAATATATTGTAGAGTGGTACTTTGTTTAGGAAAATAATCATTAAATAAACGTTGGACAAAGAAAATATTTATATCGTCTGATAATTGGCAAAGAAATGTATAACTTCCAACAAGTAGATTTAATAAACTTGTGACAACAAATGTGTACATAATTTTTTTCCGGAATTCTATTTCAAAAAAGAGCTCTTTATCTGTACCATCAATTTTCCATAATCTTAATTCATTTTTTGAATTATTAATTAATTTATTTGTGAGTAAGAATAATATAGCAACTATTGGCTACAAAATAAAACAAAAACATTGCTTTAATTTGAAATATTGTGCAAGCAACTCACAAAGAATTCTCCAAGAAAGAAAGGTAGATGACTAAAAAATTCATGAGGTTCTATCACAAATAAAGCAAAGTACATCGTTATAATTTGAAGTGTTGTATGTAGTAAAATAGTTAAGATTAAGACAATTCTAATAGGTGTCAGTTGAAAAATATCGGATAAAATATATTTAATAAAGTGTAAATAATCGTCTAAAACACAAATTAGATTTATCAAAAAAATATTAGAACTACAAATTTGATAATGAAACACCTGTCATAAGGTTCACATGAGTGTAATCCATTGTTCTTGTTACTAATAAATGCTACAAATATTAAGTAAACTGGTGTAGCTGTAGAACGAAATTCTTTAAATTATTTAAATATCGCCATTTTAGTTGATCATTACACATTTATAGATTTTCAATTTCTACTTGTTTAATTCTTTTTTAAATTACTTTTAAAATTACTAAACAATTAACATGCATTGCTTGTCGTTATTTAAACTAGTTTATACAAAATTTTTAATTTTAAATTACTTTTAGTTACTTTTTTACACAAAAGTCGACATTTTAACCATTAATAAGAACCAAAAAAATAGTTGAATACTCTCTTGGATCTTCAAATAATATAACAACTTGTTATGTGTTGTTTTCTTTTCCCCCCTTTTTTCATAATAATAATAAATATGAAGTTTCTTGGACTTAGGAGAAAGTTATTGTAAATAGTAAGGAATGAATGTTAACAACGTTTCGAGGGCGGCCACCCTCATCCTAAGGTGCAAATTTGCACAGTTAAATTAACGCGCCACTTGGGCGTTCAACTGTCAACATTAAAAGCCGAGAAGTGTGGCTATGTTGTGGTTATGTCTTTGTATTTTCCGTGCTTTCTTTAGCTACGGAGGCTTTCTTTTAGAGCTTTGTTTTTTTTTTAATGGGGGGCCTCTTTAAGAGCTTTGTCCTCGTGACATGGAGTCACATTTTAGAGCTTTGGTTTTTTGACTACAGAGGCCCCATTTAGGCTCTTTCGCAATAGCTCATCGCGGCACCGCATGGTCGTACCTGCATCACTCACTTAAAATAAACCCACATTGCAATCAGTAATAATGAACAACCACTTATACCATACCAAATGAATAAGAAGGCAAAGCTTTAAAAGAGAGCCCCTATGGTCAAGAGAGCGAAAGTCTAAATCGGAGCTCTCATGCTGAAGGGGACGAAGCCCTAAAAGCGAGCCTCAAATATCAATTATTACAATAAACAATTAATTTAATTGTAAACAACAAATAAAAATTTAATTGCATTTAATATTTTAACCAATTAATCAGTAAAGTAAAAAATTAACTGATTATTACTCAACCCTGACAAAGGGTTATTAGGGTGCTTAGAGAACAACCGAATTTTTTGAAAAATACTCAGATCCCGAATTTCGAATTCGATAATTTTTTTAAAGCCAACGTAACCGCATTGGTTTTTTTGTTCTCAATGATAGATTTATATATTGTGGTCAAATTCGACCACAAAATGTTTATCACGTTCTGTGAAATCTCTGCCCCGAGATTTTTCATAATTTTTTGAGACATTTTAAGTCCTGTCACCACGATAAACACAAATTTTGAGGTGGCGCCATTTTATAGTACTTTAGCAAACTGTTAGCTAACTGATGACCGATTGCACACAAGACAATGGATCATTAATGGAGCGTAAATGATTCATCAACAGTTTTGTGTAACGAAACGCAATGTTAGCGAATGATTAATCTCTCATTAAAAATTTGATGATCATCCATGATAATGATCCATTAATGGTTCATTATCACTATTTTCGGTTACACAAACAAATGTCATTGTTTACGACTCATTAACAAGCCATCAATTTAATGGTAGATCGACCCGCGATTAATGGACCATTAATAACCTCAAAAATTAAATGTCACATTTTTTATTTAAGTTTTAAGGCGTTTTTTACTAAATTTTAGGAATTAAATTAAACAGCTGTCAAATATAAAAAAAATGTCATGGAATACAACTTCTTCAAGCGAGAGTAAGTTTGAAGATCTTGATGAGAAGCCCTCGCGGAGAATCAGTTTCATGCGGGAGCGTGAGGATCCATTCGTGTTGTTGTGTGATGTTGAGTTTAAAAAAAGGTTTCGCTTAAAAGGACCTGATTCGAGCAAGCATTTAAATTCTTGTATGACAGCCTCTCAAGCATCAACCTTCCTCTGCACCATACATGCCTGGGTACCTTTGTCTTCAATATATTTTTGTATCTAATTAAAGAGACAATAACAAGGATTAAAGAGTTGAAATGTGGAAAACATTTAAATGTTTGGGAAAAATCGGAATAAAGTGAAGTTAAAAAGTGTTGAGTGATTCCTAAAACAAATTTGATAAAAACTTATTTCCTACCACCGAAAGCGTTTACAATAGCCTGTTCATTTGGTCACTTTGAGAGATCTCCGCGTGGCGCTGGTAAAACCGACTTTCCTTCAACCTTCAATATCTGAAATCTGTCAAATGCAAAATTCAAAGCTGTCAAAACTAAAAATTGTGTCAAAAAATAACCAAATAAATGATTAAATTTTTTTTTCGGACGTTTTGAAATGCGTTACTATTTTGGTCCACTTATTTAGGTAAATTTAATGTTTTTTTTACACCTCGCATTACTGATACCTGAAATAGAGTGCCTACAAGTGATGGTATAGTCTCTTGGCCTGATGGTACACTTTGAAAACAATAACTTTCAAAATGTAAATTGAAAATCTTGTCATTTTCAGAGAAATGTGGATGCGATAGAAAAACCTTACCACAAAAAAGGTAAATATTTTTCATCCATTTACTTCTCGCTATTGAAACACTCGGGAACTCATGAAAGGTTTTTTGAAGAGCAAAGCTTTTAGACTGAAGCACGGTGCACGAAGCATGCCGTAATAATTAAAAAAATATTAATAACTAATTAAGTTAACAAAACTCACAATCAAAACAATGAACGAATAGGCAAACGCTCAACAAAAACATTAAAGAACTGTACCTAAGTAAATGTGTCTAGTCATAACTAGACTAATAATAAAAAAACTAAAACAACGAATAACTGAGCAAAACCTGTAAAGACTGCAAAGTGATCAACAGAAACACTAAAACAAACGTAAATAAGAAAAACTTAATCTAGATAGTCAAAACGATCAACACAAACACTTAAGTAAACATGACAGAGACAAAAGTTTTCAAATATTTTAGTAGAGTAATCTGACACAATTTTTAGTTTTGGCAAATTTGAATTTTGACTTTTGAGAGATTTGAAGGAAAGCCGATGTTAGCAGCGGCACGCGGATATCTCTCTAATGGTGTAATTCTAAATCACTACGCTACTCCATCGGAGTAGTGCAGAATTACGTCAATATAAAGAGTATAGTAAAGTTACGACGTTGCCCCTAGCAACTCAAATTACACCAGCGTAAATCTGATTTAGAATTTGGCCCTAAGTGAGCAAATAAACAAGCTGTTATAAATGTCAATTCCAAAAAAATGTCATTCAGGCGGTTGAGACGCAAATTTTAATACGTTTCCATAGCAACAACCAATAAGAATAGAGTATTTTATTAAAATTCTAGGGAAACGAAGATACTACCGCTATTATCTCGAATTAAAATCAATCCATTAGAATATTTTGATTAGCTAAGGCAAGGTTAATCAGGAATCAAAAGCAGTGGAAGATTTTTTTGGCACAATAAAATATATATGATGTTAAAGCGTGCGTTTTGATCAGCTAATATTTCTTGTATTTTCAAACCAACTAGTTTATTAAGATACGACGGAAAACGAACTGAAGATACGACAATTACGCCTAGGAAAAATTGTCGTTCTACGTATGGGATGTCATTTGTGTTGACCTTTTCACCGTAACGCAGGCTGCTTTTGGAGAGTGCCTAAAGTACACGAAAAACGTGGAGATTAAACAAAGGTACGAATTTTGTTGTTTTTGTTGTAGACACCTTTGTACATGGAGAATATAAGCCAAAACACTTGTGAATACCTTGGGTAACATCTTACGACAAAAAACAGATGCAGAAGATGCTCAGAAATTTTTAACACATTTTTAGTCTGGCTACTAAGCGGGGAAATGCTTCCTGTGTACTTGGGACGGCTAATGAAGAAACTGGTCTTGATGGGTTTATTAAATTCTGGATTTAAGTTTATAATAATTTATACAATAATAATTAAATATTATGTTTTAAAGTTTTTATTTTGGTGATTGTTATAAACAATATTTACGTAAAGATCGATATATACATATGACAGATCAAATTTACAGAGTATTGAGCAGAATTTATTTATCAATTGACAAGTATCTACAGAGCAGTCTCTGTGTTGTTTCAATATGTTTGATCTAAAAATTAATTTTATTTGGGACGAATGTGCTTGATAATGCTGTTAGGCGAAACTAGTTGCGAGAAGTAATTAACAAATCAAATATAAAAATAAGTACAAAAACTTCCTCTAAATTAATATTTTGCACTAAACTAGGAAATCAACACCATTATATTAAAGCAGTACTCAAATATTTACAAATTTGTATTATTTGATTAATTTGATTATGAATGAGTTTGAACGGAAATTGCTACAGATATGACTGAATAAATGCCTCTAACGATCTAAAAACAATTATTATTAAAGTATTTATGTAAAGAAGTATTCATACAGCAAGTCCTAATTGATAATTAGCTGTATAGTTTTCAGTGATTTTCAGTTTTCGTTCTTTCATAGCATTTATCAAAAAAATCAAGCATAATTTTTTATTGTTTTTATTAAAATTGTACCATTGGATTTCACTTGTTACTTCACTAACAGCATTTGCCTAAAATTTGATAATTATTTTTTTATTTAAAAAAGTAGTAGTCATTTACATACCATAGTTTCAACAGATTGACATGACCAAATCATAACCACAAATGCTAATATACCACCAATACTTAAACTAGCCATACGTAAACAATATTCTTGAGTAGTACGTCCCTTTAGAAAAAATAACAGAAAAATGCATTTTAAAATATTTGATAAAAAACACTTACAGATAATAAGTAAAAAGTGATACTAATGCCTAAAAGAACTCCACTAAGTATAAATTCAAGCATTAAGGATTTAAGTTCTTTTATTTTATTCATGTGAAATCTGAAATTTGGAATAAGTTTATGAAAACTAAAAAATTCAGAGCTTTATTACACAACCAATTCCTGATGTCTTTGAATACAAAATTTTAGTCGTTTTTCTATTTCTGATTGATAATTTATATTGTCAAATAATTTTGTTTCATTTTTGGTAAATGTTTTCCAGTCAGCAAGATTTTTTACGATATTCTTAAACATTTTTATTTGATTTATCATATGTTGAGTGTAATAAAAAAAGTGATAAGCGGGTACAAATAAAACGATACTGAAAGGAAGAAGAGAAATTTTGTAAATAAATTGTAGAGTGGTATTGTGTTTAGGAAAATAATCATTAATTAAACGTTGGACAAAATAAAGATTTATATCGTCTGATAATTGCCAAATAAACGTGTAACTTCCAACAAAAAGAATTAATAAACTTGTGATAACAAATGTGTTTACGATTTTCCTTTGAAATTTTATTTCAACAAACAGGTTCTCATCTGCATCATCGATTTTCCATAACTTTAGTTCAATCTTTAAATTTTTAATATTTTTATTTGTGAGTGAGTAGAATGTAGCAACCAATGGCTAAAAAAAAACAACATCAGAGACTGTTTAAATTTTAAATTTCATGAATAATAACTAGATTAGGCTGGATTAAAGAGAGTGAGAGAACAAAAGTCGTTCGAAATAATAAAAAAATAATTAAAATAATAATAATAATTATTATTTATTTGTATTATTAATTTTTATTATTTATATTTATGCTGGATGTGCAAAAAGTAGTATATGTATCTCAGGACTAAAGTGTTTTAATCCCTCGAATGATTGGAGCCCTCTAGGAATTAAATGACGCACTTTAGTCCTTTGATAAATGAAATACTATTATAATTCAAATGCGTAAAAAGCATTTTGTAACAGTAGCTTAAAGAGGAAGTCAAACAAACTGTTGAGGCCATAAAAGGCCTAACAGATGTGTAATGTACAATTTTTTTGTAATATCTCTAATTCTGTTTCGAAATTTGTTTTACCGATGAAAAACGAGAGAACTAAAGGTTTTCAAAACGTAAAAAAATGGAATTTGTGTTACTATAGAGAGTTTTAGTTCTTTTCCTCTCGACGTCCGTAAAGAGGCTCTTAATGGCTTGTTACATATATCACATATCGATTAATAAGATGCCCTTTACATCCTGAATACAGCCAGCCCGGTTAAGAGGATTTTTATTGGTAACAAAGCAATCCTTAAAGCAACTAGATATTACAAAAAAAAAATGTCTTACATAAAATTCTCCAAGAAAACAAGGTACGTAATTAAAAAATTCACGAGGTTCTATAATAAATAAAGCAAAGTAAATCGTTAGAGATTGAAATGTTGCATGTAATAAAAAAGTTATTGTTAAAATAACTCTTATAGGTTTTAGTTGGAAAATATCCGATGAAATAAATTTGATAAAGTGTAAATAATCATCTGGAATAGGAATAAAAAATATTAACAAAAAATTTAAACTACAAATTTGATATTAAAATACCTGTCATAAGGTTTACATGAGTGTAATCCATTGTACTTGTTTGAAATTGTAATTGCTAAGTAAATTAGAGTATAGACGTACAATCGAATTGAATCGAATTGAATCGAATCGAATCGAATAGTAAAATATTTAAGTAACGCTATTTTACTGGTCGTTAATACACTTTTATAGATTTTTTAATGACTACTTAGTTTTTGTCACGTTAAGTACTTTTGAAATTTCTTAAATTATACTGCCACAGTCTATAAGTAAGGCTTACCAAGTTATGCAACTGTAAGAATTCCGTGGAAATTTTTCCAAATTTGGTTCAGTTCTGGATTTGGAGATTCTTAGTAATAAACCATTCAGTTTATCAACATCTGCACCACCAAATTACGGTTTTGTAGCGTTTAAAAGTCAAGCTGGAGTACAGATGTGTCTAACCAAAAAGGAGATTTATTGTCCCAAACATGATCAGAATGGTACGCTGTTGAATATTGGGTTGACGAAACCCAAGGATCGTGTGTGTTATGGAAGTGATCATCTCAGCACCACTGATATCCGTCGACACGAAGCTTATCGATGTTTTAGTGTTCCAGCTTTAGCTTGTCCTCGTCCCAGCGTTCCCGCTCTAAGGGGAGAAACCAACCGGAAAAGTTTCTTCTGAGAAAATGAAAAATCAGCCAACCAGATAAGTTTTTTCTGAAAAAAATTACGTCAGTTTTTGATGTTTTCGTTAAATATGAAATACATACTAAAACTGTTTAGCAATTTTAAATAGTTTTTATTGTTAAAACGGTAATTTTGTAAAGGATATTAGAATTTTTACTTCAATTTTCATCGTATGTACAAAAAAAATTGTGACAAAAATGTCAACAGCTTAATAAACCAATCAACTTACTGGAGGCTTGCCTACTAGAGCGGTCTCTTGGCTTGGTCTAAGGCTTCACTTTCTGTGGCTTGGTGGTGGCTTTTCTAGCTTTGGTTTCTTGCACTTAGATCTTGTAAGCTCTATCCCTTTTCCGTCTCTGACTGTCTTGCTATAAATAACCACAGAAAAGGTTTAATACCAAAATTAAAATTTAAAGAAAACTTAAATTTTCTAAAATAATGTAATAACACGGACAAATGTAACATAACAGTCATAACACAATACATTGTTGATCAAAAAAATATTTAAATTCATTTATAACTTACTGAATAATAGCCAAAAAACTCGTATTTAATAAAATTATTTCAAATTTGGACAGATTTTTCAAATTTTTTCAGATTTTTGGTAAAATAGAAAGTGCAATTTTGGGGGTAACTTGGGACACCCGGTATATTTGGTTAATTCTGTTTTTGGTTTGTTTGTTATGCTTCGGGGATGGAAACAATTTTGATTTGGAATTGGATGATGGGAAATTCTTTAGTGTTTTTGGGCTGTAAATGAAAACAACTCCATTTTTAGTCAACGTTTTGAATAAGATTTATTCTTCTTCAGGCTTACATATTGTTTATTATTAGTTACTATCAACATTAGTCACATTATTATTCATACCACAGAGAGTGGTTCTCGGCCTGATCAACTGTCGACTTTGGAAGGAAAAGTTGAAAGGAACTGGAAAGTCGTCGGATATTGCAGGTTTTAGGACAAGGTGTATTTATAGACACCACACCACTTAGTCAAGGGCGAATGTCAATAGAATGACGTCGAAGTTCTCTCGGCAGTTTCTTACCTAGGATATCTTCTGGGAGAAGAGGAGCTCTACAGGCTTAAGGGTCTGTGGTACTAAAAAAAAATGCATGAATTTGTTAAAATTAATAAATGCAACAATCTTGTCGCTATTGTTAGTATGTTAAAAAAATATTTAAAAAAATTAAGATGTATTAATTACTGTGTAAAAGCAGTTTGATCAGTATAAAGTTGATAATTTTAAAGACGCCTAGTTCAAATTTTTAATAGCCAATAATAAAAATAAAGTTATAAGATTGTTGTAAACCTTCAACTTGAGTGCACAAGAGTGCATTTATTTTTCTAGAATGTATAGTTCTTGTTTTAATTTGTAATTGATTTAGCCCATTTTTTTCATTGCTGTTACTGTCACCCTTTGCCAAAGAAATGAGTTTTTTTCCTCTCGTGCCTTCGGTAATTTTACATTAATTAATTCTGTTTTTGAAATTTTTTCTAGTTATACTATTTTATACTATTATAATTCATGTACAGTCTTATTCACTCTAAAAAATTGATCATTTTCCGCGGTTATACAAATTTTTAATCGATACTTTTTTATTTGTTTTATTTTATTTTTTTCTTATTTCATCTTTTTTTTAGTGCGTAGAAAGGTTTTTATTTACTAATTATAACGATATACTAATGAAATTTATTTTTAAACATTTGATGTTTTTCATTGTTTTTAGCAAAAATTTCAAAGAAAGAGATACAAAATCAATTATTTATTTAAATTCTTTTATTTGATTGGTTCATTTTAAATTCATTTTATTTGATTGGTTGATTTAAAATTGCCTGATATTTCACAAGTGACATATAACATAATAGTAAAAAAAATTGTATTAATCATCAATTAAAAGTGATTTGATTAAACGTAACAATAATTTTTTATTAATAGGATCGATTTAATAAGTATTTAACTCAAAATCTTCCTCTTTGTTGTTGCTACAACGAAAAAAATTCATACAAAGATTACCTAACCTAAAAATTTTACGAAACTTTTACTTTCAGTGAGTGCAGTGAGTGCCTAAATAAAAACTATTTTAAACGTTTAAATTCTAATAATAACAATAAAAAAGCCTCTTTAGAATCTTTAGGCTATACAATACATTACAACATTAAGAAAATTATAGTTTCTCCAAAAGGGTTAACCACGAAGGAAATCGCTCCCATGAACCATAAAAAAATCAACGTAACATTTAGCATAATGGCACGATAAATATAGGACATTTTTTAGCAAAATGAGAGGAAAAACACTAAAATTTATTCAAAATTACATTTATTTCTGCCCAAGGGGGCCCCTGTTATTTTTTATTACATAAAGACTGAAAACAAGTACGTACATTTTGAAAGAAATATTATAATTTATTAATAATAATTAAAAATTTATTCTTTGCATTTGATTGGCTATTTTATTTAAGTGACTGTGACATATGACAGATGACAGATGTAAACATAACCTCAAATTTTTGTTGTCGAATAAAAGTGATTTTAAATTTAATTAAACGTGATTTAAAATGTTATATCTGTTTTACATAGGATTGTTTATAATAAGATCAAAATAATTTCAACAAACAGGGTCGGCCCAAGAACTTACTTCACTATGGGGGCTCTTTGTTGCCCCCCCGAGGCCCAAGAACGATAAAATAACAGAAACAGGTGTCTGTGTTATTTATTGGCCGTGTCGACTAAAAACAACACTGAGTTTTCGTTGTGACCCAATATAATCCCTTTTGGTTATCACCAAAACAAAAAAATCATTACTTTAATTTCCTAACCTAAAAAAAATTCTAACAGTAAACACCCTCTAAAACCCTTCGACTTTTTCCAAGAAGGTGATTCAGGGAGAAATGATTAGCCTCCATAAATAAAAAAAAGTCCTACATTTTAATGACAAATAAAAGTGACCTTTTAGAAAAAACAAAAATGGAACGCTGAATATGGAACATTTTTTAACAAAAACAGAGAAAAATTGACAGAAAATTGGTCAAAATTCTATTTATTCCTGATCAAGGGGACCCTTTTTTATAATGTAAAGACTGAAAACCAGTACGTGCATTTTGAAAGAAATTATAATTTGTTAATAAATAAAAATTTATTCTTTGCATTTCATAAAAACATAACCTCAAATTTTAGTCAATTAAAAGTGACTTGAAATAATTAAATTAAATTTAATTAAACGTGATTTAAAATGTTATTTTTGCTTCACAGTGAGTTTTTGATAACAACAAACAGGGTCGGCCTAAGAACTAATTTAACTATGGGGCCCCTTTGTTGCTCCCACAATTAAATAACAGATGTGTGTGTGTGTGTGTGTGTGTGTGTTTTCAATTACCCGTGTCTACTAAAAACTACACCGAGTTTTTGTTTTGACCTAATATAATCGCTTTGTTTTTTGACTTAATATAATTGCTTTGTTGCTATCACAAAAAAAAGTGCAATAAGTAATAACTACCTAATCTAAAAATTACAACAGTAAGAAGACTCTAAAACCCTTCGACTTTCTTGGAGTAATTCAAGAAGGAATGAGCCCCAATAACTAAAAAAAGTCTTCCATTTTGATGTTGTTGAAAACTAACATTTAGCAAAAAATGGAACGCTGAATACAAGATATTTTGTAGCAAAATTAAGGAAATATCACAAAATCATTAAATATTCAATTTATTCCTGACTGAAAGGACTCTTTTCAACATTATTTAAAGTTTATAAATTTTTTTTTCTATAAAAATTTTTAGCAATACGATAAGGAGATTTCAATGAATAGAGACGATTTAGTAAGTATTTGACCTAAAATATCCATTTCTTGCCACCACAACAAAAAAAAAATGTGCGAAAAATAAAAAAAATATCTAACTAGAATTTTTTTTATCAGTAGCAAGGTAAATACCAGTTAGAGGCCAAAGTTGTTTAATTAATAACTATCTTACAGTTGATAAGTAATTGTTTTTTGCAAAATAATAAAATTTTAATTAAAACACGCAATTAAAAATTAATTAAAGAAAAATAAATAAGGTAGGCAACCAAGAATACGCTTTTTTTAAATTGTATAAAATAAAGTTTCTAATATGATATATTACTTTATACACGTTAGAATAATTTTATAGGATAAGTGTCCCATAAATGAAGAAATATATGCATACTAAGTGTTTCAGTAAAATTGTTATACACTATAAATGTGTAACAATAGAAATAGAATATTTTGAGCTTATTAGGGTGTTTAAAGTATATAAAATTGAATAAAAATTTTTTTTTAATATAATCTCAATCACAAACATAAAAGTCGACATATCTATTGTTTCCAAATTTGATGCTATTGTTAATAATCTTTTTATTTCTTTTAATGTTTTAAACTTACAAAAATATTCAAGGACATTTAATAATAAAAATTTTACTATTAACTAAGTTATTAAATAATACTATTTAAAGCAATAATTATTGTTCGGAAGTACCCACACTCGCACGCCAAGAATTTTTTTTTTGTAAATAATAAAACAAAAATGTATAGTAAATTTTCACCAATCTATAATTTTTTTATGATTTTATAATATTAATATATTTTGCTAAACTTTCGGTTGTAAAACAAATTTTGGTCAGATACACATTCTTTCGCAGGCGTTTTGCACGCAATATAGTGTCATAAACGTCATATAATTTAAAAACGTGATTACAAATATCATATGTTATTTAATAAATAAAAAATTAGACAACAGTGGTTCATCTACAGTACATATTGCTTAAATAGTAAAATAAAAAAAATATTATTTGAAAATGTAATAATTTGTTTTTAAAGTAAATTTCATTATTGTTTTTTTATTAAATGAGTTAGGGTCACAATAAATTAGGTTAGGTGACTACAAACAATTGCTAAATAGCTAAAGAAGATCAATTTTTTAACCAAAGGCCGAATATCTATTGCGCCCCAGGCGTGAACGCCTGTCCAAGACTGAATATCCACCGCGTCGAAGGCGCAAATGTCCAATCTAAAGGTGAATCAAAAGTCGAATATCTATCTAACGTTAAGACAAAAGCCGAGTATCGCCGAGAACGTCTGGCCAAAAGCCAAATATTTATTGCGCTGCAGGCGCGAACGCCTGCTCAAGGCTAAATTTTATCGCGCCGCAGGCGAGAATGTCCGGCCGAAAGATGAGTATTTATCGCGTCACAGGCGCGATCGCCTGACCAAAAGCTGAACATTTATCGCGCCGCAAGCGCGAACGTCTTGCCAAAACACGAAAATCTCCCGCGCCGCAGGCGCGCACATCTGCCCGTAAGCCGAGTACCAACCGCGCCGCAGGCGCGATTGTTTGAACAAAGGCCGAATATTTATCGCGCCGCAGGCGCGAATATCTGACCTAAGGGTGAATGAATACCTATCGCGCCGCAGGCGCAAACGTTTGAGCAAAGGCTGAATATCTATCGCGCCGCAGGCGCGAACGTTTGACCAAACACCAAATATCTATCGCGCAGCAGGTGAGAACATCTGGCCCAAAGCCAGTATTCAACCAGATATTCAAGTTATACAAACAAATAAAAATTTGTATACTTCAATCTAAGGCGGCGTTTGCGCCGCCACACATCGCTTTCGGTTTTAATCGAAAGCGGCGCCAGTAGCGCAATATCGCCTTCGGTGTCAACCGATGGCGGCGCTGTTAGCGCAATATCGCCTTCGCTATCAAGCGAAGGCGGCGCCAGTAGCGCAATATCGCCTTCGGTGTCAACCGAAGGCGGGCGCCATTAGCGCCCTGGCGCTTGCGCCTTTCGCCCGGAGGGCGAAAACGCGGGCCCGCGTAAAGGGTGGCCGTAAGGCCACCGTTTTAAGCGGGCTCGTTTATATAATAATAGAGTTAGGAGTCAATTTCTTTAAATAATTTCTCATGTTACCGCCCAATATTCTGACAGACCCCCTTTCATTGTCATTCAAATAGATTCCCAGCTAGACCAACCCTTTTTGTGCCTGGCGGACAAGTGTTCGAAAAGAAAATGGCGTTTATCGTTAGTGCAGCATTTTAATAAATAGAATCGAAATTTAAAATTAAATTTGTAATTATATTACAAGTAAACGTAAAGTATGCACCTAGCGTTACCATTTTCTGTAAAATTTAAAACCTCCGCGGTCAAGAACAGGTATTTATCTCCGGCAGGTAGTAACTGACTAACTGTGAAGAAAAACGTTAATATTTTTATAATAAATTGCTTTGACCAATCAAAACCTTCAAATTTGTTTCCACACTATTTTCAAGTTAGGAAACAATAAAATAAGTAGTGAGGGGAAGCCAGGTAATTATTATTATGTGTTATTGTTGTTGGCAAATCAGTCCAATTCGAGTGTTCATTAGAACATTACACAGTAGGAACTTATTTTTTTTGCCACAAAATCATGGATTTGTTAGAAGTCTCAAAATTGTTGAGTGAAAAAGCAAGCCAATATTAGTAAAATGACATATTTATCTTATTTCCCCTTTGATTTTGTCAAAACGGTTTTTTTCTTATTTTTTTATCTTCACCTGTTTAAAAGTTATTAGAGGTAGAAGTTCTCAATGTTACACTCTGTATATATTTTTTAAACGTTATTAATTGGTGTCAGTTCTTTTTACACACGCTGTATAATGTTAGTGTTTGTTTTAGTGTAATAATAAAAAAACTATTTAAAAAAATCAAACTTTTTTTGCTGTGGTAACTTTATATTTATTTTAATAAATAAATAATACAATACTGGAGCCCTCATCTCAACAATTAAACATAAAACATTTTACAGTTTTATGCTGAATCATATTTTTTGTTTTATAAAAAAAGCAAAAAAAAATTTTTTTGAACCAAACTTCTTTAAATTAGAGTAATTAATTAATAAGATTAATTTTTGTAATACATTTTCATGTAAGAAACTGACTTCTTTTATTTATTTTGTGAAACAAAGTAAACTAAACATAAAAACATAGCATAAACCCACTTTTTTGTCTGACTTTGAGAGCTTCTTAATAGTGGATGCAATATCAAATTTTTTAAAGTTGAGATTAATGGACTTTCAACTATTAAAAAATGCAATTTTATCACTGTTTTTGGATATAATAGAAAATTAACACTGAAAGTTAGGATAATACTCCAATCCTCAGTACAAAAGTAACAGGTATTTTGCCTGTTTAATCTTTTTCAAAGAATTCAAATAAGCCGAATAAAAATTCGCAGTAAAACCGGTAAACCCCAATAGTACGGCGGTGGTGGACTTTCACTTACAATTCGTTTATGAAAAATAGCTTCAGGTAAAAATTCTAACCATTATAGTAAAGAATTAACAGAATTTATTCCTAAGGGTGCCTGTTATACTGTGAAGGACAATGAAATATGGTAATACATATATCGTACACATATATACATTTTTATTTAATAAAATTTGTTTTAGTTTGAAACCAAACCATAATTATATATTTCAAATACAGGGGCAATTAAACATTACAAACAGGAATTACTGCGACTTGGTTCTGTATATCAGGCAAGATTTTGCTGTACAACGAATTTATAAAGACATTCAAATGTGGAATCATATGGTACCTAAATTAAAAAAATTTTCGATTGTAAAATAATTTTAAACTATACTTAATAAATGTGATATCACAGTCGATTTCCTGTTACTATTTTTGACAAAATTCATTCATTTTCTGCTTTATTGATTGGTCTATTGTTTTAGTTAGATACTGAATTGGTTAAATTTTTCATATGTTAGTTAACGTATAAAATAAAAAACGCTCAGAGATCAAAAGTACTTGTAAAATGTTGAATGAGAAAATTTATTCAAAGCAGTTTTCAAGCATAAATAGATTTCAGTACCTGACTCACAAATTCAAGATTTACTGCTACCCTTGAAGGTTGTCCGTGCACAGCGGGCGACACAAGAGAGGCAGGCTTTCGAGAAAATGTTGAGTTAGATACTACTAGCGCCCCTATAGCGGATTTAGTTTTCGTAACAAAGTACCCTAGACCCTAGTTAATTGTGATAAAAACACACAAACGGTTGCTATCAACGTTGGGAATTGTCGCGCAGTCTCCCTTAGTATGTGACTGTAAAATGTTGATGATTTTTACGACCTTTTGCTAATGCTTAAATTATCTTAAATGCACCAGACCGTAGCTACAGAGAAGCACAAACTTCTTATGTAGTCTTTTTTTCTTAAGTCTTTTTATTTTCCCTGAAATGAACATTGATATTACCACAAGTAAATTGGCAACCTATTATGGCACTTGTGATAATTTGTTAAAATACAGAAATTTTGACAAGTGAAATGCAACTTGATTTAACAAGTGAAAAACGATACTTACGTATCGCAATAAATTTTTGTATTTTGAATTTAATAGATAAGGATGATAGAACGATAACATCACGTGGCTCACATAATTTTCCGATTTTTTCTGATAAGTTTTTAGTGTTTCCGAGCCATTTTCAGCTATTTTGGATCACTGTTTTCATGTAATTAATCATGTTGAAACTAATGAGATTAGTGAAAATTATTTTATTAAACGAATGAATGATGAAAATAACATCCACCATTCCACACCTAACAATGATCAATTTCCTGCTTTTCATGATTAAGGCGTCTACAAGTTATGCTGTAATGACTGCAATACAGTTTATATTGGTCAGACAAGACGAAGAATTAAAACCAGAATTTGTGAACATGTAATTAGGGCAATCGGAAAATACAAAAATATAGACATAATTAACGCTTCATATACTTTTGTTTTTTATATTTTTCTTCCTGTCATTTCTTTTTTTATACTGATAATGATAATTTTAAATGATTAGTTGAATTTCGATGTTAATATTTTCTCGTCAGCAGTTTAATCTTGATTAGTTAATTGAATGATTCTTTATAATATTGTCTCCTTATCAATTTTTATATTTTTTACACTATTTTTTAAATCAAGTGTTAAAACAATTTTCGGGTAAAAACGGCTAAAATTTCACTTTCTTTTGTCAATTTTTCAAATAGCCACAAAATAGTTTAATTATATTTTTTTATACATATCGATCAAGAATTATTTTGTAAAAAATAACGTTTTATTCTATTTTTAGCATTTATTTTGATTTTTTATGTTTTTAGTTTATTATTGACAAAAGTTTGGTGTTTTTTTTAAACATTTTCTAATTATTTTATAATTTTCTTTTTTTAATTTATTTTTCAGCCCCTGATGATGGGTCAATAAGTTCTTGAAAGCGGGCTGTTACTTATTATCTGTCATTCTATTCTTTCATTATTTGTATGAAACTCACCTCACTTTAAGAAAGAAAGGATGCTTCCATTAATTTAGTCACATTGGGCCGAATTCTTTTCCCTAAACTAAAATGTTATTTAGATGTTTATTAGTAAAGTAATTGATTAGCCTAAATTAATATTTTAACGAATATTTTAATGTATGGCCTATGCTAATCCTCGTTTGTACATCAATTTGTTAATCGACGTCTCTAGGCAAATTGTTTGTTTTAAATCAGGCTTTTTTGTAATTAGTAATTACAGTAATCCATACATGTCCTCGCCAAGTTTAAATTTTAAACATTTTATAAGTGATTTGAACGTGCAGAACAATGAAAATTAATAAACAATCTAAGTGTTATTAATTGATTAATGTGTAGTTCTGTGTAGGTAAGTAAGTGTTTTTTAGGGCAGTTAATTAGTAAAAGAGAAAGACAAAAAAAACTTTATTGAGAACAACAATTGAGAAAAAGTAAGTGTTGTAGATTTTGTTGCCATACACAAGCATATTTTGGAATAAAAAAGTCAGAACCTCGTGTAAATAAAAAAAACAGAAACTTGAGGACAGAAATAGCAGAAAACTTAAGAGCGACGAGCGGTTATTATTGAGATAGTAAAACAATTAGAAACGCGTACTACAGAATGAAGCAACAAGCAAAATCTGTGGTAGGGCAGTACAAAAAAGAAATTAAAAAACTGGCGGTGGCAAAGGACAATCAAGTGAACCTTTGGCAATAGATCAAAGAAGATATTACAATTTTTAAATATATAATTTTAAAATATATTTTTATCTTAATTAAAAATTGTTTGGCAAAAAATCTAACAACTGAAACTTGAATTTTGGAGGTTAAATTAATCCTCCTATGATACACAGATTCAAGTTGGGGTGTTAAAATGTTAGCAACGAATCGCGTTGTTTCTTTGCTTAAGCGATATCGTTTTTCAAAATGATTATCTGATAATAATTCATCAGAAGGAACAAACCGTTCTCGATACATATATATTCTTGAATTTCTCGGTATTCTGTCTATTTCTCTGATATTATCAAAATTATTTTCAATTACTTCAATGTTTTCCAATAAGTACTACACCGTACACCGTCATTTTCAAAGAAAACAGATATTTTTATAACTGCCAAGTTAATAGACATTTTAAACAACGATTGGCGTTCTTTAAAATATCCACTAAATGTGATCGTTAATTGAAGTCTCTAAATTCTTAATCAAGAGTAAAGAATAGGTGAAATTTAATGACGGTATTTAACAATTTTAAAGAATGTTATTAGCTCTAATATAGAGAAAAGAATTCGGCCCAATTGTCGTTAGTGTTACAGTTAATTTTAATTAAAGTTTGCTCCGGAAGTGTTAAGCGTTGAAATTTGGACAAGACTGATACAGATGGTGAAAGCATCTCAAACTTAGTAAATTTTCTAATTATTTTTAATTTTTTAAATAAATCACGACCTTCCTTTTGAGAACGATGGTTACATATAATTAAGAATTAAAAGAAAGCACACAGTTTTTAAAAAAATATTTTATTAGACACAACACGAATATACATATAAGGTGCATTCACTTTTCAAAAAAGTAATAGATTCAAATGAAAAAAAAAACAGCATGTGCTTTCAGTGTCTGGAGAGCTACAACAGTCATTTAAGTATTTGATTAAATTAATTTGGAATGTGTTTGAACAGAAATTGCTACAGATATGACCGAATAAATCACTCTAACCATCTAAAAACAAATTATTATTATATGTAATACTTATATAAAAAAGTAATTATACCGCAAGTCCTAGTTGATAATTAGCAGAATACTTTTCAGTTATTTTAACTTTTCGTTCTCTTATAATATTTGTTAAAAAAATCAAATATAGTTTTTTATTATATTTATTAAAATTGTACCACTGGATTTCATTAGTTACTTCAAATAAACTGTTTGCCTGAAATTTGTAAATTATTTGCAATTAAAAAATTAATCATTTACAATAGTTTCAACAGATTGACAGGTCCAAATTACAACGAAAAACAGCAGAATACTAGCAACACTGAAAGTAGCCATACGGAAATAATATTCTTGAGTTAGACGTTCCTTTAAAATAAATTGAAAATTCAATTAAAAACATTTGATATTTTACTTACAAAGAATAAATAAAGAGTGATACCAATAAATGAAAGAACTCCACTAAATGTAAATTCAATCATTAAGGCATTAATTTCTTTCACAATATTTATATGTAATCTGAAATTTACAATATTAAATTAAAAAAAAATTCAAACAAACATTTTTAAAATTTACATAACCAATTCTTGGTGCCGATTAATACAAAATTTTAGTCGTTTGCTTATTTCTGATTGATAATTTTCATTGTCAAATAATTTTGTTTTATTTTGCGTAAATGTTTTCCAATCAGCAACATTTGTTAAACATTTTTTAAACATTTTGATTTGAAATGTTATATGTTGGGTGAAGTAAAGAAGGTGACAAGCGGGAACAAATAAAACGAGACCAAAAGGAAGAAGAGACATTTTGTAAAAAAAATGTAGAGTAGTACGTTGTTTAGAAAAGTAATCATTGATTAAATGTAGGATAAAGAAAAGATTTATATCATATGATAATTGACAAAGAAATGTGTAACCTCCAAGAACAAAAATTAACAAACTTGTAATAACAAATGTGTTTACAATTTTTCTTTGAAATTTTATTTCAAGAAACAGGTTTTCATCTACACCATCGATTTTCCATAATTTTAATTCCATCTTTAAATTTTTAATTATTTTATTCGTGAGTATGAATACTGCAGCAACCATTGGCTAAAAATTTTACATATCTAATAATTGAATTATAACTATTTATAAATAAACAGAAAAAGAGCTGAATTTTTAGAAAGCAGTTTTCGAAAACTTAGCACGTTAAGCGCCATCATCTCTATAAAAAAAAAATTTCTCATTGGGTCACTTGTTTTTGGATACCTATATGCGGCAACTACATGATTTTTGCCTAATCTGTTTATTTCTTAAAATTTCCAAACAAATCTCGTTAACTAACTAAATATTTTAGCATAAATATGAAGCGTAATTATCGAAATCAATCAGTCAAAAATAATTATTTTAAATTTCCTGCTTACTAATCTGCATTTGGTAAAAAAACAGACTTTAGGCAAGATGATTGGTGCATCATGTTTGGGATGCACATGGCCCTTAACGTAATATGTTATGTAAAGTGTGTTAAAAACATTAACTTACATAGAATTCCATAAGGAAGCAAGGAGCATAACTAAAAAATTCACGAGCTTCTAACACAAATAACGCGAAATAAATTGTTAAAAGTTGAAATGTTGTATGTAGTAAAAGTGTTAAGATTAAAACGATTCTTACAGGTTTTAGTTGAAAAATATCCGATGAAATAAATTTGACAAAGTATAAATAATCATCTGAAATTAAAATTATATAATTAAAGAAATTTGGAACTACAAATTTGATAACAAAAACCTGTCATAAGATCTACATGAGCGTAATCCATTGTACTTCTTTCTAATAACTGCTAAGAATAAGTAAATTAATGCATAGACGTATAAAAGAGTTGTTTAAAATATTTAAGTATTGCTGTATTACTGATTTACTACTGTCCATCAATCAATACACTTTTATAGATTTCTTAATGACCATATATTTAATTCTTTTTAAAGGAGCGAATTGTAACAACACAACTAGGGGTAGTGCTGACGAACTATTTTTTAGGGACGATGGTTACAATATAATTAAAAATTAAACAAAAACATACAGTTTATGCAAAACACTTTGAAATATTTTATTAAACACAACACTAATATAATAGGCACTAACATTTAAAAAAACAAATAAATCCAAATGATAAAAGAACCGGGTGTCTGGAGAGCTATTTATTACCAGTATGCCTGTCTCCACATAGTGCTACAATTTACAAATCTTAATTATTTATTAATTAATTAATTTGATTTAAAATGTGTTTGAAGAGAAGTTGCTACAGATGTAGCAGAATAAATACATTATTGAATATTTGAATATTTATATAAAAAAGTAATTATACCGCAAGTCCTAGTTGATAGTTAGCAGAATAGTTTTCAGTCAATTTCACTTTTCGTTCTCTCGTAACATTTATCAAAAAAATCAAATATAGTTTTTTATTATATTTATTAAAATTGTACCACTGGATTCCAGTAGTTACTTCGATTAAACTGTTTGCCTAAAATTTGTATATTATTACCAATTAAAAAATTAATTATTTACAATAGTTTCAAAGGATTGACAAGTCCAAATCATAACCAAAAATGCCACAATACCACCAACACTCAAAACAGCCGTACGAAAATAATACTCTTGAGTTAGTCGTCCCTTAAGAAAAAATTCATTTGAAAGCATTAATTTGATTTTTTACTTACCGAGAGTAAGTAAAGAATGATACCAATGAATAAAAGATTTCCACTTAATGTAAATTCAATCATTATGTCATTTTACAATATTGAATTTAAAAATATTTACAAATTTCTAGAAGTTTACATAACTGATTTCTGATGCCTTTTAATACAAAATTTTAGGCGTTCATCTATTTCTGATTGATAATTTTCACTGTCAAATAATTTTGTTTCGTTTCGAGTAAATGTTTTCCATTCCTCAAGATATTTTAAATTTTTTTTAAACATTTTGATTTGAAATGTCATATGTTGGGTCAAATAAAGAAGATGATAAGTAGGAATAGATATAACGAGAGCAAAAGGAAGAAGAGATATTTTGTAAGTAGATTGTAGAATAGTACTTTGTTCATTAACTAAACGTTAAACAAAGAAAAGATTTATATCGTCTGATAATTGGCAAAGAAATGTGTAAACTCCAACAAGATTAATTAAAAAACTTGTAATAATAAACGCATTTATGATTTTTTTTCGGAATTTCAGTTCCATAAATAGGTTTTTATCTACACCATCGATTTTCCATAATTTTAATTCAATCTTTAAATTTTTAATTATTTTATTTGTGAGTGTGTATAGTGTAGCAACCATTGGCTAAAAATTGTTACATTAAAAAATAGAGTCTGTTTTAATTTATTTATATAATAATTGAATTATAAATATCTGTAAATAAACAGAGAAAAGAGCTAAATTTTTAGAAAGCAATAGTAATCTCACTGTTTTTAGAAACTTAGAGCCGATTTCATAATCAACTTAAAAAGCTTCTTTAATTTAAATAACGTTTAGACTGTAACTGTCATTATGACAATATGCAGCGAAAAATAATCGACAGTTACAGTCTAAATGTCATTTAAATTAAAGGAGCTTTTAAGTTCATTATGAAATTGGCCCTTATATAGCACGTTAAGTGCCACGATCTGAAAGAAAAAAATAATAATTATTTCTTTGGGCCACTTGTTTGTTTGAGAAATCTGCGGCAATTACATGTTTTTTGCCTTTTCAATTTATTTCTTAAAATATCCAAACAAATCTCGATACCTAACTAATTGTAAATATTTTAGCGTAAATATGAAGCTTAATTATCGAAATAAACCAATCATAAATAACTATTTCAACTTTCCTGCTTACTAGTCTATCTTTGGTAAAAAAAACATACTCTAGGCAAGTTGATTGGTGATCTTATTTTCCCATGCACATGGTGTTTAACGTCGTATGTTATGCAATGTGTTTTAAAAACATTAACTTACATAGAATTCTATACGAAAGGGACATAGTAAAAAATTCACGAGCTTCTAACACAAATAACGAGAAGTAAATTGTTAAAAATTGAAATGTTGAATGTAGTAAAAGCGTTAAGATTAAAACATTTCTTATAGGTTTTAGTTGGAAAATATCTGATGAAATAAATTTGATAAAGTGTAAATAATCATCTGGAATTCAAATTATATAATAAAAAAAATTTGGAACTACAAATCTGATAACAAAAAACTGTCATAAGATTTACATGAGTGTAATCCATTATAGGTACTTCTTTCTAATAACTGCTAAGAATAAGTAAATTAGTTCATTGACGTATAAAAGAGTTGTTTAAAATATTTAAGTATTGCTGTTTTACTTATTTACTGTTCATTAATCAATACACTTTTATAGATTTTTTAATGACATAGATTTAATTCCTAGTCACATTGTTTTAAAGGAGCGAATTGTAACAACACAACTAGAGGCAGTGCTGACGAACTATCTTTTAGGGACGAATATATAATTATAATTAATATATAATTAAAAATTAAACAAAAACATACAGTTTATGCAGAATACTCTGAAATATTTTATTATATATATATATATATATATATATATATACTTACAGAGGCTAAGGTGGCATCCGCCCATGTAAAAATCGCGGTAAAGGTGGCATCCGAGGTAAGGTGGCATCCAATATACGGATGCCAATTTGACATAAGCGTAAAATATCGACATAAGCTTACTTAGCACACATTCTATCAGATGGCGTAAAAAAGTGGTGGACGTCAAATTGACCGCCAAAAGTATAATAATATTCTCTTGAGTTCAGCAAGGAGTCGTACTGAGGCGCTGCAATCGATTCGTGTATATCTAGATGCCATTGGAATCACGGTGAGATTGGCATCCGCATCAAATTGGCAACGTTGCACCTAAATTCCTACTAAAACGACTTATATAACGACTCATTCAATTAACAGACAAAGTAATCTACAAGAAAAACGTCTGTCATCAATTTTATACAGAGTGACATAAAAGTATGGAATAAAATTAATATTTTCTAAGTTACTGTTTTTTTAGAAAAACGCCAAGACAGGTCGATTTTATTTTTTATTGCGCACGTTTTCTACTTGTTCTCAATTTTTTTTGCCAACTGGTTTTTTGCTGTAACGTAATCGATATTTTTTTTAAATAGAAACTCTTATCTTTGATGTTAAATATTGGAACTACTCTTTTTTCTGAGTACAGCAGTATAACATTTATAGAGTCTAAAGCGAAAGCTTTAAGTAGTTTAACCAAATTAAATGTTTTATTAAATTTTTCAAAATAGACGTAATTTTTAACAGAATTACTAAACTAAATGTCCAAATTGAAGTTTTTCGCCGCCTGGTAATAATACAACTAATTTTCGTAATCTAGTAGCATACTATTTTTCATTTTTTGACTAATTAAAAGGTATTGATTGACAAAACCACACTAAACATTCAATTTTTTTGGATGTTGTAACAAGTATTGGTTTCTCTCGTACTTTGCAAGTTTTCTATCGTCTCATATGGCTGTTGTGTCTTTTTTGACTTAATCACATTTTGAAACCGTATTTTTTTGACGTCCAATTAATTAGACAAGTTTATTTGGATGTCTTTTGCGACACGCTAGTACCAGCATTAGCGGAACTTTTTCCAATAAAAAGGATCTAGACACACCAGCAGCTAATGTATGGCTTAAAGAAGACGGTGCATCTCCACTCTACCCTCGTGGTGTCAAAGATTATTTAGATGATGTTTTGATTATTAACGTTTTTCTAAAGAGCTACTTAAAATCAAAAGTATTTGCAACAAAATCAAGGATTTAAGAGAAAGAATTACAAATCAGTACCGCTTAATTGGTCAAAAATGTGCTAATGGAGTTTGAAAGTTGGTTGTATTATTACTAAGAAACCGAAGTACGTCAATTTGAACATTTAGTTCAGTAATTCTGTTAAAATTGCGTCAATTTTAAAAAAATTTCGATTACGTCACAGCAAAAAACCAGTTGTCTAAAAAAATTTAAAAATAAGTAAAAAACGTGCGCAGTAAAAAAATAAAATCGATCTGTCTTAAAGTTTTTATAAAAAAAACAGTAACTTAGAAAATATGAATTTTATTTCATATTTTTATGTCACTTTGTATATATTTTTAATAAGACAATAAAGTGAAAACCAAATAAATTACGAAATAAAATTTATGAAATTTAATCGATTTACAGTTGCAAATTTACTTGCTACAATGAATATATTTCAACATCATTTCAAGGTATGTGTTAGAATGTCAATTGCTCTGTTTAATAGTAACTTAGTCGTCTCAGATGTAATAATAGCAGACAGTTAGTTTTTACATGTTTAATAATTAAAATTATTAAACCTTGTTGACAAGAAAGAATTTAGTATTAATTTGGTATAATAAGATAAACGTTTCAACAAATCGTAGTTGCAAAGAAATAAACATTAGATACGTTAATAAAAAAATAAGAAGCATCTTCTTAAGTTCAAGTTCGTGTATAAGCCAAAGTTTGTTGACCAATGCGATTTTTTTTTTAATATATGCCCCAAACGAAAATATCATATTGATTCAAAAAATTTAACAATGAAGGTGCATGGTTGGGCACTGCAATACGCAGTAACGAGTATAAAAGACTTTTAAAAGCCGAGAAAACAATAAATTATAAACAGAAGAAAAACAATTTTTGATAAAATCAAATGTTTTACTAAAACTTAAAATATTTTCTTATTAGTATTGAGAAAAAGGAGAAAATAAAACAAGTTATAATTCTAAAAATTCAATATTAAAACTTTATAAATTATTATTTTTAAAGTTAAAGTTTTTTTTGAAAAATTGACGTATTAAATGTATAATCTTTATTATAAATAAATATATAATATAAACATTTCTGATCATTTGCGCTTGAGGCTAAAGTATTTTTAAAAAACTTTGCAAGTAGCTACAAATATTTCTAGAAAATACATGAATGAAACTGTGGATGAAAACTAGTTGAAAAAATAAAAACTTTAATCTTAACGAAATAGAAAAGTTAACAAGTTACTGTCTGAGAAAAAAATACATAGATAACAAATATATATCTAAAATTAAAAAAAAGAAAAATGCTAAAGTAATGAGTGTAAAGCAAGATTGGTGGTAAATGTTTATCTACGACAATAAACAACCAAATTTTGACTTTATTTTAACCTACTTTTTTGTTGCTTGACGTTTGTACATAATAGAAAATATTTTTTTATTTTTCTTTGATTTTTTTTATTAAATGATAAATTAATAGCAGCAAGTCACTAAGTGATACTAAAAACACAACTAAAAATAAAAAAAAACAAAAATTATAGTTCGTTTTTTTGTTAGCAAAAATACGTTGAAGAAAAATTACAAAGTTTTAAAATAATAGTTACTTACAGTAAGAGTGAGGAATGTGAAGCTTTCTTTACTTTCTTTTTTACTGACTGTGCATTAAGTGTGGTGACGTCGCTGTTTTAAATTGTCATTTTTAGGCACTTTGTTAATATTTAATTGTATAATTGACCTATACAGCAACACTAAATCTTTTCTAAATAAAACAAAAATTGAAGCATGTTTTTAAAATTATAAATTTTTATTTTAAATTTACTCTATTGTTAAGAAGAAATGATAATCAACAAAATAAATAACCTGTTTTAATTATTTAGATTATTAAAAAAACAACACAACTAAATACTTTCTATCTCATGGTAAAGTGATTTTTCTTCAAATAATTGGACAATAAATGTCCACGTCAAATTTACAAGTTTATATAAACGCTGCACTTCTTACTTCAAACGCTGTACTTCGTAAAAAATATTATTTTCTTTCATTTAACTTGAAAATATTTTCTACATCACTTCTTGTATATACAGAATGCTTTAGATTTGCATATGGACTCTAAAAATAATTTTTACAATTTCAATTGCCGTACTTCTTAGTTTAAATCAAAACGCTGCACTTCTTACTTCAAACGCTGTACTTCGTAAGAAATATTATTTTCTTTCATTCATACTTGAAACTATTTTCTACATAACTTTTTGTATATACACAATGCTTTACATTTGCATTTGCACTCTAAAAATAATTTTTAAAATTCTAATCGCCGTACTTCTTAGTTTTTGTTTGAAAAAATCAAACAAAATTTTTATATAACAGTCGCAAAGCTTTTGCGAGACCAAAATTATCACCAGTGCTTGATTAATAATTTATCAAGAAACTTTAAATAAAAATTTAAAAAATTACTTGTTAATATTATACCTACCTTATAAATAAATTTTAAAGAGTTTAACTAAAAGATAAGCTTTCCGAAAGACGTAATGTTTTTGTAGGGTACCATAAGATTCTATAGTCGGTATTTGTATTTTTGATATATTCGTGAATAAATAATTTGAATTTATTTATACCAGCAGCAGATGTAGTTTTTTATGCAGATGATACCACTCTGGGTTGTAAAGTTTTTAATATAATTTTACTGAATCATAAGATAAGAGCACCTTTTAGTAGAATAGAAAATAGGTTACTTATTGATATTAAATTATATAAATCAAAAATTGTATAAAAATAAAACTTTCGAAATGCTAAATGTTAAATATAGAAATAATTGTAGAATTTATTACAAGATGAGATATTTTTACAATCTCAAGTTTATTTATAAATGTCTTGAATTTTCAAACATAAATATTTAAAAATTTTGAAAAATTTAGTCAAAACGCAAACATGCATATCTTACATTTAGTGGAAATAATTTTACTAAAACTATTATTTATACTTATACTTATACTTATACTAGAAAGAATTTTACAATATCTCACCTATAGAATTTAAGAATTTGTTCTTCAAGCTGTTTTTACAAAAAGTATAAAATACTTAATTTATACAAGACAATCTACTCTATTGGAAAATATTCACCGAACAATTTTAATAATCTTGAAAGTGTATGTTAAGTTTTATATTATTTAATTTTATGTTTTTATTTAATTTTCTATTTTTCTATTTTAATTATTTTTTTTATTTTTGTAAAATAATGTATTTCTAGTCTAGTAGTAAGAAACCATTATTATAATTATCATCATAAATACAGATTTTTAAAACTTGGCTGAAATATATTTTTAATAAGTCTAATGTTTCTCTAATATTCTCCAATTAATTATTAGGAACAAATAATTATTTGGAAAAGCATTATTGATGCTTTTTTCTCGATTATGTCACCAACCAAAAATCTATAAAAAACAATTTTTCACATTCACTAGTTTGATATGGTAGCGATAAAATAAGAAATCAACAAAAATATGTTTTGTCCTCGTGAACGTTAGTTATATTATTACTTGTCAGTTAAACGTCAATTTACAATACCGGTATTGTAAATTGACAGTTTTATGTACTGGAAATTTTTACGTTTACGAGTTACTTTAAAATTAATGTATTCATATATGAATTTAATTTGGTTTAAAAAAAATAATTTACAGGTATAAATTTTGCGATAAATGCTTTCTTTAATTTTTAATATCGAAAAATTGTAATGAAGTAAAAAGAACCAAGTCGTCAAGGTTGGCAGCACTAAAATTAACTAAAAATACGCAAAATGTCATTTGGGTGATTCTGAAGTTAATTCTCCCTTACTGCTACAGATATAAACAATACTTACTATAAATTATGATTATAAATATCAAAAAGATTAAAACTTTCTTCGGACAAAAAATTTAATACAGTTGTCGTACGTTAGGTAATTTACAGTGCTTAGACTTCGTCTTCGGCTCGAGCCTGAAATTAAATCTACGCACTGTAAATTTTAGTATTTAATAGAGAGTACTTGTTAAGATATACATGGCAACAGCGCACGGATGCCAATGTGTGATATACAGAAGCCAAAGTGTACTAAATGTGTATAAAATATACAGTGGGATGCCAACTGGTCCGCTAAATACACCGGATGTCAATGAGTCCTTTATTAATAAACTGAATATACAATAATATACACCGTGTATACTGCTGGATGCCAATTAGTGTCTTGTTTGAATAGATGCCACCTTGTGCGCCAACTATATATATATATATATATATATATATATGGCCAGCTATCAAAGTGAGGTCCAACCGTAGCGTGTATCAAGTGAGGACCACTAAAAGGACCAGATATACAGCGGCGCGCTAGGTTGATTACAGTTTCCTACATCAAAGTTCATAGATTCCTCGCAAATATACACTTAAAAAATTACAGATGGCGAATATAATTTTTCGGTGTATATCGTGTCAAAGTGAGGTCCCTATCGTCTTGTTACCCAAGTGAGGTCCGTATATTTACATTACAGTCTCTGATTCTTGTGAGGACCGATTTGTGTGTATATGTTTATCAAATGATTAAAGTGAGGTCCATGCGATGTTGCCAAGTTTTGCTTGGCGTCTGGGCCGTGTGCTGGCCGTATACAAAGTGTTACTTTAAGGGTATCAAGTTTTCCTAATATTATATAGAAAAATAGTAAGAAGTAAATATAGTAAGAAGTAAAATAATAGAAAAATACTAAAAAATAAATAAATTCGACTAAATAAAGAATTAGAATAAAATTTTAAACAAAATAACAAATACATATTTTTATACTATTAGTAACAATTAAATAAATAATAAAAAGTGTCTCCAAAAATTAGTAAATATACTAGGTGTTTCTGCAATTAGTTTAGAAATTTTAACAAGTGATCGTCCTTGTAGAAGAAATGCGAAATAATAAAAATAAAAAAGTTGTTTTTGTACAAACCCAACGTATTATCTCAGTTTCTTGAAATACGATGTATGATTCAAATATGTGCATAAATTTTGCCTGGTGTTAGTCGTTGTTGCTGTTATTTTTTTAAATACACAGCGTATTACAACGAAGTTTTTAACGAAAAACTTTAATACTATTTCTCAAAAGTAAACAAATTTATACGGGGTGATTTAAAATTACATGCCAAAATTTTAGTTTGAAATATAGCATTACAAATGATAAAAATTGGCAATCATTTTTTTGTGTTATATCTACAGATTAGATGTTTTAAGACAGTCCCATTTTCAAGCATAAAATCAATGAAATTTTTGAATTGTAAACAAATAAAAATTTCTAATTGCGGTTTTAACTATATGAAAGCACATGCTTTCCTGTGTGGGCAAAATTTATCAGAAATTATAAAATACATTTAAAAAATAAATTTTTCAAATTTTTTTTCAAAAAATATTGAGATAATCAATAATAAATATTCAGTCAAAATTTCAATTTATTTATTGCATATAAACTAAATGTTCAAATTTATACCAAAGACATTATAAATTTTTGTTATTACGTTAATTTTTAATTACAATAATATCTATTTACAATATTTAATAAAACATAATGAACCATATATTAAGCAGCTTTTACTTAAATTTTCTAGCTGTTATTTTTAAAAGCAGCACTTTATTCTTCGTTTTCTAATACTTCTTTCTATAAGTAAGAAAAAATTAATGTAAAATTTGACAAAAAATAACACTTAAACAGATTAAAACTTTTAATTTCAGTTTGCACTGCATGATGGAACTTGCTATTTTTTGACTGAAATTTATTAAAAATTATGAAAATTTCCATAATGTTTTTCTAAAAACTAACACGATGTTTTATAAATCAATTTTGTGTTTGATCGGAAAAACATAATTTTACCTTAATTCCATACATTAAACAATATGAGCATACTTTGGTAATTTAGTTTTTTATCGTTTTACATTTTCCGATGCATTCTCAAATAGCTATTATTTATTCATTTGATAAAAATGAAAATAAAGAATCGAAGGTCACTAAAAATTCCAGCAGAAGGGGATGTCTGGCCGAGCGGTTACCTACTTTTATTACTTTATACCTGCATTGTTTGTCTAAGACCTACAAGACACTTTCACTGCAAAGCATTTTGTTCTGTTGGCCCTAGTTTTGCTACACCTTAGCTCCAAATTCGGAATTTACCGCTAACTTTTAGATATTTTTTCCTAAGAGTTTATTTATTATATTATTTATATTTGCAAAAACGACAAAAAATATAAATGTAACGCCATTCTAATCACAAATAATGTGAAATTTTTTTTATTAAAAACATAGTTTTTAAATTAAGGTTTAGTTGTTGAGATACCTAATTGTTGAAAAGTGACAAAAAACGATAAAGTCGCTTAAATTTTGTTCAATGTTGAACGGATATATTGGATTTTAAAGTTTTAAACGCTCACAAAAGCCAATACATTTTTAAATATAATGTTTATTTTGACAAAACGGTCACAACGACGGAATTGAGCTTTTTCCAGAAAAAATCTTTGTTTTAAAGCGATTTGTTTTTTTTTAATTAGTAATGAAACGATTTTAAATATACCGTTATTTTAATTTATTAAATTATCAATAATAATAATACTAATAATAATATTATTGGTATTAAGTTGACTTACAGGCTATCCCAATTAGGAGCCAACTAGGGAAAAAACATATACCGGATGTAAACGAAATTAGGCTCACCCTATTTGTTAATAGTATTTTTTTAAATAAAAGAATGATATTTAGTAAACATATGATGTTAGAAAATCTCCATTAAGTAAATGAAAAATAAACTTTTATTACTTCCGGTTTTACTGAAAACGACCGTAACATTGGATTTTTAAATAAAACACTGTGTATGTTTTTATATTTTTCAAATCTACAGTAAATTCCGAATCTAACACACTACTCTTTATAACTTTTTGTAAAATAAAAATTTTTTTGTAATTTATATTGTGTTATCTAGAAGGCTGTGATGGTTAAAAAATTTTTCTAAATAACTTATGGGCTGATTTCAAGTTGGAGATAATACCGGTAGTAGCGCAAATTTTAATACTTTTCCATGACAACAGCAAATCACAACCTCGAATTTGTTTATTTTTCCATGGAAACGAATATACTACCGGTATTATCTTATACTTGAAATCAGCCGCTTAGACAACAACCAAAAAATAAAACCGGTGCCATAAATAATTTAATTTGAAAAATACAGGAGTTTAAGCTGAAATAAATTAGTTTTTTTCGTCTTACTCATTTTTTTCAAATGGAACAATAGTGGCTCCTCGACATTTTAAATACATTTTTTCTGCTAATAAAAAAAACCAAAAATTTAAAAATCTGTTTAGTAATTTTTGTAATATTTACAAAAATATTTGGAAAAATTTCTAAAAGTTAATTTAAATTTAAGCAGGCTGTAAACACAGAAAAAAGTAATAAATTATGTTAAATAACTGTCAATTTTATTTTGTTGTTAAAATGCTAACTTGTTTAAAATAATTCTTAAATTTATGTTTTCATTTAACATATTTTTTTTTAATTTTAAACAAATTGACAAATAAAACGCTAATTTTAAAAACCAAGCGAGCCACTATTGTTCCATCTGAAAAAAATGAATTAAACCGGAAAAGGTAATTTATTCTAATTTAAGTTCATGTTTTTTCTAAATTAGATTATTTGTGGGATAGGTTTTAATTTTTAATGATTGCCTATATTATTTAATATTTTTTTATAATCACAGCTTTCAATATAAAAACTGTCACTATTTTTTAAATTGCCAAAAAGTCCTAGGATGCTATAGATTTTTAAAATGAGTTCAATAATAATAAATCTCCTTTTTTTTAATTTTTATATTATTTCAAACTTTAATAAGTTAAAGACAGACAGACATCTGACTACAGAAAGATCTGTGAGTAGTTATTTAAACAATTAACTGAAGAAAAAATGAAACATTAATTTTTTTGTTTTTATTTAACTGTCAATATTTCGAAAACAGTTGAAGATAGGTATAAAACATTATTTATAAGATATGTCCAGAATTTGTCATAGTATTTAAAATGCAATAATTAATACAATATTCCATTTAAAAAAAAAACAAAATTGATGTGTATTTCATTTTTAAAATACCTTGTATAAAAATTGTTATTTTAAAAAATGCCTAATTTAAAAATAAAATTGACCTGTTTTAACGATTTTTAAATAAATAAAGAGTTTTCTTGGATTTTCTTGGATGTTCTATACTTTTGCCGCTTACTGTATAAGAAACGAAAAAAAAAAGAAACAATTACTTAAACATTCTGTCTTCCGTTTGAAAATACAGAAAGGACAAAATCCGCCAGCCACTACAAGTCTAAATGTGACCTTGCAATGCTTTGGAATGTTTGATAATTGTATTTAGAAATGCACCGTTAAATGAAACCCTCAGATATATACTATGCGGAAAGTGAGGCCCTTGCGCGGTTGCCGCATCATCGGTCCTCACTAGGTAATGGCCACGATCTGCAAAGTATACGTCTAGAATTTATACACCGTGGAGAGCGCCACCACTCACATAACTGTTGAACTAAAATATACAACTTGGACCATAGTATGATGAAAGTGAGGTCCAGCTAAATTTAACAGATATGCCTATGTAGTGGTAGGGGAAGGTGCTGGAGTGAATTGTACAGGATAGTCAAAGTGAGGTCCGTATATCGGACCTCACTTTGTAGCGGACCTCACTTCAAACGCAGTTTTTCCACAGCCGGGGCTCACTTTATACACGTGGAATATATATATATATATATATATATATATATATATATATATATATATATATATAATAGGCACTAACATTTAATAAAAAAAATAAATTCAAATGACAAAAGACCAGTGCGCCAATCCCCACATAGTGCTCTAATTTACAAATCTTAATTATATAATTAATTTGATTTGAAATGTGTTTGAAGAGAAGTTGCTACAGATATAACTGAATAAATCACTCTAACCATCTAAAAACAAATTATTATTATAATATTTATATAAAAAAGTAATCATACTGCAAGTCCTAGTTGATAATTAGCAGAATAGTTTTCAGTTAATTTAACTTTTCGTTCTTTTGCAATATTTGTCAAAAAAATCAAATATAGTTTTTTATTATATTTATTAAAATTGTACCACTGGATTTCAGTAGTTACTTCGATTAAACTGTTTGCCTAAAATTTGTAAATTATTATCAATTAAAAAATTAATTATTTACAATAGTTTCAAAGGATTGACAAGTCCAAATCATAACCAAAAATGTCAGAATACCACCCACACTTAAAACAGCCATACGAAAATAATATTCTTGAGTTAGTCGTCCCTTAAAAAAATAGAATATACAATTGAAAACATTAAATTGATCATTTACTTACCGAGAGTAAGTAAAGAGTGATACCAATGAATAAAAGAATTCCACTTAATGTAAATTCAATCATTATGCCATTAATTTTTTTTACAATATTCATATGTAGTCTGAAATTTACAATAGGTATTAAATTTAAGAAAATTTAATTTTTTTTAGCATTTTACATAACTAATTCCTGATGCCTTTCAATACAAAATTTTAGGCGTTTATCTATTTCTGATTGATAATTTTCACTGTCAAATAATTTTGTTTCGTTTCGAGTAAATGTTTTCCAGTTCGCAAGATTTTTTAAGTTTTTTTTAAACATTTTGATTTGAAATGTCATATGTTGAGTCATATAAAGAAGATGATAAGCAGGAATATTTATAACCAGACCAAAAGGAAGAAGAGACATTTTGTAAATAGATTGTAGGATAGTACTTTGTTTAGAAAAATAATCATTAGCTAAACGTTGAACAAAGAATAGATTTATATCGTCCGATAATTGGCAAAGAAATGTGTAAACTCCAACAAGATTAATTAAAATACTTGTAATAATAAACGTATTTATGACTTTTCTTCGGAATTTCAGTTCCATAAACAGGTTTTCATCTACACCATCAATTTTCCATAATTTTACTTCAATCGTTAAATTTGGAATTATTTTCTTTGTGACTATGTATACTATAGCAACCATTGGCTAAAAATTATTACATTAGAAAATCGAAGCTGTTTTAATTTATATAAATTATAATTAAATTAAAATTATCTGTAATTAAATAGAGAAAAGAGCTAAATTTTTGAAAGCAATAATAATCACTGTTTTCACACACTTAGCACGTCAAAAGCCACCCCCTGCATAAAAATAATTTTCTTTGGGCCATTTGTATATTTAAAAAATATGCGGCAACTACGTTCTTTGCCTTTCCCGTCTATTTTTTAAGATTTTCAAACAAATCGCATTGGCTAACAAAATATTTTAGCGTGATAGTTCGCAACTTAATTATCAAATTCAACCAATCATAAATAATTATTTAAAATTTTTTGCTTACTAGTTTACCCTTGGTAAAAAACAAGTTAATTGGTGCATCATATTTTACTATATTCAACGTGTTATGCTATGAAATTTGTGTTAAAACATTAACTTACGTAGAATACCACAAGGAAGCAAGGAACATAACTAAAAAATTCACGAGCTTCTATCACAAATAAAGCGAAATAAATTGTTAAAAGTTGAAATGTTGAATGTAGTAAAAGCGTTAAGATTAACACAATTCTTATAGGTTTTAGTTGAAAAAAATCCCATGAAATAAATTTGATAAAATAAAAGTAATCATCTGGAACACAAATTATGTTTTAAAAATAATTATAACTACAAATTTGATAATAAAATACCTGTCATAAGATTTACTTGAGTGTAATCCATTATACTGATTTCTAATAACAGCTAAGAATAAGTAAATTAATGTAGGTATAGACGTATAATGACGTTAAGACGTATAAAAGAATTGTTTAAAATATTTAAGTATTGCTATTTTACTTTTCATAAATTCATTTTTATAGATTTTTTGATGATTATTTATTTAGTTTCTTATCACATTAAATACTTTTAAAACAAACTACTTAAATTGTGATACTATATAATTTATAAGAAAAGCTTTAAAATACATGTGACGGAAACACAACTGGTACTTCTAAATTTTAAAACTCTTGTTAAGAAGGAAATATTAAATTATGCTACTATAAAAATTTTCCTTATTTATATATATATATATATATTCATGTATAAGATACAAATATTCTAAAGCGATAGCGCCAATCATTTTAGAGAATATTACACAAATCATTTAAGACTTTGTTAAATAAAAAACGACTAATGAAATGGAGACAATAAATATAATTACTAATAAGTGCCAATCAGCCTTTATTTATATGGTAACATTAAATAAAATAAATAAAAGTTCTCACCGAGAAGCTTCATAGGGCCTTTAATAAATCGTGAGGGCAAAAATTTGCTAAATCTTAGTTAAAGCTTTGGTTTGTCACATTTTGATAGTTTTGCTCGATCATTCGAAGGACGCAAAGCTAACTATAATTAAGCACATTCTAGTTTTCACAGTATATTCTGTGAACTGATACATTGTTAACAAGAGAATGAATCTTTGCTTCTCCTCAGTGAGCTTATATTATGGTTTAATTCTTGCATTACAGGAATGAGTGCTGATTTTCGCGGATTTCTTTGCCTGATTAGGCCTGATAAGTTATCTTCAGTCATCAATTAGTATTAACGTAAGGACAATTTTGAGATCTCTTAAAACTTGGAAATTTACGACTTTTGTCGCATTATTTTATAGCTCGGTTTGCCCTTTTTATTAAGGATAATAACAAGGGCACTTAACATAACTTGACACTCGAATATTTTTTCTTCAATTGAAAAAGTGATTCAAACGTTTACTGCTTATCGAGTTTATAAAATGTTAACAAAGTTTCAAGTCTTGTTTGTATGACTAGAAAAATTGCCTAAGATCATTTCGATTAGGAATCAGTTTTTCTAGGAGTTACAAGACCTAAAATTTTAGTGTGTTTAATGTGTTAAAATCTTAGGGTGTTTCATTACAATTGTTGACTACTGTATTTAGAATCCTTTTCACATTACTTTTAAAATTAATTAACATTGATATACTATTCGTAATAAAAAACACCAAAAATAGATTTGCCGAAGTTTGAAAGTGAGCAGTGTGTATAATATATACTTAATTTATCTGACTTTGACAGGTGGGATCACAAAAGAAGTGGTACCGTTTAACACGTGTTCAGTAAAAGTACCGCATTGGTATGGGTCGTCTGTTGGTTGTGTTGTGAGTAAAGAAGTGTGACGTGATTTAGTAGCCCTATAGTATAACAGATATGACAGAATAGATACATTTAACAACCTGAAAATAGTACTTTAATACATATTCATTTACTGAATTAACATACAGCAAGTCCCATTTCATAATTGGCTGAATATTTTTCAGTAAGTTGAATTTTTCTCTCTTTCATAACATTTATTAATAATATTAAATAAAGCTTTTTGTTGTGTTGATTAAAATTGTACCATTGAATTTCACTACTGACTTCAATTACTTCATTTGCCTGAAATTTTTTTTATTAATTTTGAAGTTAATTTTTTTTGTTATTACAATAGTTTCAGTAGATTGACATGTCCATATTAAAACCGAAAATCCCAAAATACCTCCAAGACAAAAAATACTTGCACGAAAATAATAGTCAGGAGTGAATCTTCCCTTAAAATAAATTTAAATCAAAACATTTTTTTGTAAAAGTACTTACAGATAGTAAATATAAAAAACATGCGATGCCTAGAAGTACTCCACAGAATGCAAATACTCCAATTAGGACACTTATGTCTTTAAGTTTTATTATATAAATACTAAAACTCACAAAATTAAATTTCGAAAATTTTTATATCATAGCTACTTGATCAGTTCCTGATGTCTTATAATACAAAATTTTAGTCGTTTTTCAATTTCCTTTTGACATTTGGCATTATAAAATAATTCAGTTTCATTTCGGGTAATTGTTTTCCAATCAGTGAGAAGATTTTTTGAAAATGTCTTAAGTAATCTTATTTGAAATGTTATATGTTGGGTGAAATATAGAGCTTGGTAAGTATGAACAAGTAACATAGAACCAAAAGGAAGAAGTGAAATTTTATAAAGAAATTGAAGAGTGGTGCTTTGTTTAGGAAAGTAATCATTGATTAAACGTTGAACAAAGTAAAGATTTATATCGTCTGGTAATGGTTCAAAAAATGAATAACATCCAACAAGAAGTATTAATATACTTATAATAACAATTGTATTTATAATTTTTATTTGAAGTTTTATTTCTGAATATAGTTTTTCACCTACAGTATCGATTCTCCATACGTTTAACTCGCTTTTTATATCATGAATTATTCTCTTTTTAAGTAATAATACTAGAGTAGCAAGCATTGGCTAAAAATCATTATTAATATTAACTAACAGTTTTTTAGGTAAGGAATGTAAAGACGTGTTAATATTTGAGGTAGCTAACAGTCGACACATTCCATGTTGCTTATTTATTAAATTTTTCCTGCTGCCGTTCAGTCTAGGGTATTCTAGTTTCACTATAAATGAATTTTGAGGTTTTATATTGTGTAGTTAATCATTATTCTCCTAGGAACGTAAATGTTACTATCCGTTGTCAAATTAAATTAATAAATAATGAATCGAATAATATTGACCATCTACCTGTTGCGTATCTAAGTTCGTATGAGTTAATTACTTTACAGGCAGCAAGAAAAAAACATCAAACAAACTTACGTAACATTCTCCAAGAAAAGCAGGTACATAACTCAAAAAGTCACTAGGATTTATAACAAATAAAGCAAAATAAATTGTTAAAATATGAAGTGCTACATGTAATACTAGAGTTAGAATTAAAATAATTGTAATAGGTTTTAGTTGAAAAAGATCAGAGGAAATAAATTTGATAAATTTTAAATAATCATCTAGAAACAAGATCAAATAATATTCAAAGTAAATAACTTATAAATATTTACCAGTCATAAGTTTTATATCGATGTAATCCATTGCTATTTTTGTTGTGACTTTGTTGTTATTGAGAAAAAGAAAACCATCGGAAAATAATATTTGAATAATGTACAAGAGAATTTAAAAGGTTTCTTCAATTTAATTTTATGTATCTATACTTAGATTTAAAATTAAAATACTATTTCCATAAAATACGAGTAGAATATTAAATTATGTAATTATAAAAAATACTATTTTTTTAGCCTTTTTAATACAAAATTCTGTACTTTATTTACCAAAAAAACTGTAATAAACCATGTTAAATATTAAAAAAGAAAGGAATCAAAAAAGCACAACTAAATACCATACGAGAATAGTAGGAAGACAAATTATAAAAAAAATGTAAATTACATGAAACGATATAAGAAAAAAATTTTTAAGGAATGAAATTAGAAAATTCTCTGATAATTCTCTGTAAGAATAAAATAATTTATTTAGCAGTAGACTCTTTACAAGAGTATGGCCTCGTCATATAATGCAAAATTAATTAAAAATAATTACAATTACATAAAAATATACCTAAGCTTACACTTAATTATAAAATTAATAAAACAGCCAACAATGTTTTTTTGTTAGATATGAAAGAAAGAAACATATTAAGAAAAAGAAACTCTCGTAGAAAAAATATTGCACTCATATAAAAGTTTGACGTTATATTAACTGTATGTACTGTTATCAACAAGAAATAGTAAAAAAAATTGTGTAAGAAGTATGGACTATAATTTAGAAAGAATTTTGAATCAAAATGCGAATACATATTCCGGGAAGCTATATGCAGCTTAAATAAGTGACTCCAACTCCAAAGCTAAAAATGTCAATTAAGAAGGATATGATAGGATAGGAACAAACAAAAGAATATTTTAAACAATGAAAGAGCGCAGTATTTTTTTCATATAGATCTTTTAAATGCCACTGATGATGAGTTTTAGTTATTATAATATCAACAGAAATGGATAGTTTTTAAGTACCTAATATATAAAAAACAGATCAAAGATGTAAAGATTTTTAACACTTTATTCAATGAACGCAAAAACACATCGTACTACTCCCATTAAAACAATTTCCAGGCTCAAAAAACTGGCTATATTGAAATTCATAAGCGCCATCTACATTTTTTTTTTGTCGAATAACCCTATAGCCTATAGTATAACAGATATGACAGAATAGACACATCTAACAATCTGAAAACAATGCTTAATACATATTCATTTACTAAATTAACATACTGCAAGTCCCATTTCATAATTGGCTGAATATTTTTCAGTAAGTTTAATTTTTCTCTCTTTCATAAGATTCATTAACAAAATTGTGTAAAGTTTTTTATTGTGTTGATTAAAATTATACCATTGAATTTCACTAGTGACATCAATTACTTTATTTGCCTGAAATTTTTTGTATTACCTTCTAATTTAAAATACCGGTTTTTTATAAATGATTGTAATATCGTAGGTGGCTATGAAAAAAATAAAAAATGTTTTGCCTTTAAATGGCAATAATTTTAGCTATTATTATAGTTATTAGTAGACAATTGAATAATTCCAGGAACCATTCTTTAATATTCCGTTGTGAAAATAGGACATTACAATGAATATTTGTGATATCAAAAATTTCCACAGCCACCTATGTTACAATCATTTATCAAAACCCTGTACTTAGCAATTACAATAGTTTCAGTAGATTGACATGTCCATACTAAAACTGAAAATCCTAAAATACCTCCAAGACAAAAAGTACCTACACGGAAATAATATTCAGGAGTGAATCTTCCCTTAAAATAAATTTAAATCAAAACATATAATATATTATAACAGTGCTTACAGATAATAAATATAAAAAAAATGCAATGCCTAAAAGCACTCCACATAATGCAAATACGCCTATTAAGGCACCCACCTCTTTAATTTTTATCATATAAAATCTAAAACACAATATAAAATTTCGAATTTTTTTTAAAATCATACTTAATCAATTCCTGATGTCTTTTAGTACAAAATTTTAGTCGTCTTTCAATTTCTTTTTGATATTTAACATTGTAAAATAATTCAGTTTCGTTTTGAGTAAATGTTTTCCAATCGGCGAGATTTCTCAAAACTTTTTTAAACATTTTTATTTGAAACATCATATGTTGGGTTGCATATAGAGTTTGGTAAGTGTGAACAAGTAACATAGGTCCAAAAGGAAGAAGTGAAATCTTATAAATAAACTGAAGAGTAATGCTTTGTTTAGGAAAGTAATCATTGATTAAACGTTGAACAAAATAAAGATTTATATCGTCTGGTAATGGTTCAAAGAATGCATAACCTCCAACAAGAAGAATTAATATACTTATAACAACAATTATGTTTATAATTTTTATTTGGAGTTTTATTTCCGAATATAGTTTTTCACTTACAATGTCGATTCTCCATATGTTTACCTCGCTTTTTATATCATGAATTATTTTCTTTTTAAGTAATAATATCAAAGTAGCAAGCATTGGCTAAAAATTATTAAGAACAGTATGTTAAATTGCTGTACAAATTAGTTATGATAAATTGTTTTTAACAATTTTTGTGGACTATAAGTAAATTGCAATTGCAAATCAGGGCGTAATCTTTATTTTTATGGCACTCAAAGTTACTAAGCAACACTGTTAATTATTTATATTCAATTTTCATTTCAAAAAACGTCAAGTGAGTAATAAAAAAAAAATGAAGTTTTTGTTCCAACAGCATTTCGAAACTAACTCAGAACGGTTCAGAACTGAACTGAGCATGCACAATAAAGATTTTACTAAAGCGCTAGTGCGCATGTGCACTTTAATTCTGAACCATTTTGAACTGTTGTTGAAACAAAGCATATTCCCAGAAACGATGAAAAAATCGACTTCTTATTTTTTTGCTCAGTTTTTACTAAATTAACTACAATTTTGAATCTACTTATGATTTAAAAAACACAACAATGCAAAGTAAAATAAAAAGTTGTATGTATTACGGGCATAATAATCATTAGCTATTTAAAAGCCTTCCTAAGTCGGAATATAAACATGCCCTGGCGGCCATAATCTCCTTTTATTATGCTTTTAATACATAAATAACTATTAAAACTAATTTGTTTATTCAGCGACATTTCGAAAGGGCTGAAAAGATAAAATAACCCCTATCGAAATGTCACTGTCGCTCAATAAACAAATGGTTTTAAATGCAATTTGTTTATAGTCCACAACACCCGTTTAAAGCAATTTATAGTTAATAACAAAAATTCAAAATTTAAGCAAACTTACGTAACATTCTCCAATTAAAGAAGGTACATAACTAAGGAACTCGCTAGGATTTATAACAAATAAAGCGAAATATATTGTTAAAATATGAAGTGTTGCGTGTAGTACAAGAGTTAGAATTAAAATCATTCTAACAGGTTTTAATTGGAAAATATCGGAGGAAATAAATTTGATAAATTTTAAATAATCATCTGGAATTTTAAAGTAAATCATTTTTTTTTGTTATTTAAAATAATTAAATATAAATATTTACCAGTCATAAGCTTAATATCAATGTAGTCCATTGCTGTTTTTGTTGTGACTTATATTTTATTGTTACTGAGAAAAAGAAAACTATCGGAAAATAATATTTGAATAATGTACAAGTATTTAAAATGTTCAATTGCTTCAATTTAATTTTATGTGTTTATACTAGCTATCTAAATTTAAAACACTATTTGAATGAAGATATAGAATAAAGTTATAAGGATTAATAAATATTATAGCTCCCAATAATTAAGTAAGTGATTATTGAGTGTTATAATCTTTCTCTTTTACAAAACAAATAACTTAACGAAGAAAGTTGTAAAATATATTATCTAAGACGCTTAAAGTCATCTTTTTTATAAAAAAAAAAGCTCAAAAACTCTACCTTTTCTCATCTTTAATGGGATATAAATATAACGCATCGTGGACTTTATTATATAAAATTTAAATATTCATAATTTTTAGCTTGTATGTGTTAGCACTGATACAAGTTCAAATATATTTTTTTTAAATTGGATAGACAATAAGTATATTATGTCACAAGAGCAGAAAGTAGGCAGCCCAAGGTTATGTTTGCTACGCTCAGAAATCACAATGAAGGTGTGAGCTGATAATATCTGTGTGATGTACCGTTTTATTAACTCAATTAAAAAATATAAAACATTTTTTTATTTTCTTTGTTAGGCTGCCATGATTTATTTCTTATTAAAAGTAGTTTTCCCGCCAGTTCCAGTCGAGCACAATGCTCCGAGATACGCTGTACTGATGAGAGGCAAATATCCCGATATCGGTATGCAGCTTCCTGACGTTGTGACCGATTTAATAAAAACCATTTGCCCGTAACAAAAAATAAAATATAAAGTATAATATAAGAATAAAAAACACAATGTTAACAACTGTCAACAACAAAATTTTATTAGATTTTTAATAAAATACAATTTTATCAATTATCACATTATACCAAAATCTATATCACAAGTGCCACCCTAACAACCAAACAATTTAATTTATCCCTTTCTAAAACTTTTTCTTTTACGTATTCATTCTTCCTTTTTATTACTCTTTATATTTTCATTCTTAGTTTTCATTTTAAATGAGACTATCGTCCCCACCAGTGGCGGAACAGCTGCAAAAATCATAGCAGCATGTCCTCCTAATTTATCAGTAATCAAACCTGACGAAACTGGAGTTACAAATCTAGCAATTGACATAATACTATTAGATGTGCCTGATAAAGACCCTCTATGTGTTTTTGCAGCTCTTTTTAACATTAATTCCATACTAACAATTCTTAAAACAGTACAACTTATAGAAAATGGAATTGAAAACAATAAAAACAACTCGATTTTTGGTGACAAACACAAACAAATAATACTTAGAGTCATTAAAAAGAAGAAATGATTGAGTCGTTTCAAACATGTTTCGTCATTTTTATAAAAAATGTTATTAATGTAATGAAGTAAAAAAGCAGATGCCATTCCTGTTCCACTAAAAAACGAAATAGTGTATCCTACATATCTTTGAGATAAATCAAATTGTTCTTTAAGATATAAAGATTGTTGGGAGAAATACATAGTGACAGCAAAACCGAAAATAAACCTTAAGAAAAAAATATCCCAAAAGGCACTCCAATCGATTTCAATCATTTCAGTTATAGACTTATTAAATTCGTGATATAATTTAGCCCAAATTGGGACATTATATTGGTGACCCTGTCTTTTCTTGATTTTTTTCGGTTCATTTATCACAGATGTTAAAGCTATGTTAATAACAAACAAGAAACTAGTAACTAAACAAACGTAGAAAAAACCATTATTTAACTCATATAAATGCCCACCTAAAGTTGGTCCAATTGTGAATCCCAAAGATCCAAATGCTGTCGATCGACCAAAAGCACTGGCACGGTCAGCAGGGGGCACCAAATCAGTTATTAGAGCTTTACAGATGCTTTGAGTGTGTTTTGTAAAACCTACATGTGATTTGTTACCAACTGTTCAAAAAATCTCCTAGGCTTACCCAATAAAATTCTGACAAGTGCTATAACTAAAATTGAATTTGCCATTCCAAGTCCAATGTATCCTACACTACATAGTATGGACGTTATTTGTAAAACTGATTTACGGTCCCTAATGTCACTCCAACTACCCTAAAAGTATGCTGAAAAATGTTTGGTGGATTTTTGGTTTGGTCTATTACCACAACTGGACCTGATATGACCTGAAGGCCTGAGTAAAGAGAACCTAAGAACCCTATTGTAAAGTGTGAAGCTCCTAATTCTCTCAAGTGATTGCTAAATAGTGGTATTGTGAGTCCTACAGCAAATAGGTCCTACAATATTATTAGAAAACTCAAAACTTAAAAAAAAAATAATAATAATTTAGAGCAAACCATGATTTGTAGTGTAGCTTTAACCACAATTTTAGTTGTCAAGTAACTATAAATGTCTTGAAAAGGCAACATTTCCACATTTGGTATAATATTAAAAATTGTATCGGTGCTTTACATGAATTTCTACTAAAGATTATTAGCTTGTGTCTCATCAGTCAGTACTAATACTAGCAGTTTGCATGTGGCTGAAGTTACGATAAAGTCGTGTCTTACTCTTAATGTAAGAATTTATAGTCACTCGATAGTTTTACTTACCATAAAAGACACTATATAGACTAAAATTAAATCTTTTTTGTTATTTAACATTTTTGTTCAGTTCCCAGATGTCTTATTCATGGGTAAAATTGCTGTTTCATTCTACTACATAACAATTTTTAAGTTACACTTTCTTATCTAATCACTTGAACTTGAATGTTGTATTTAAATGTCCTTCAGTATATTAATAAGAATCGTAGAGGAAATGATTGTCAAATAATGTTGTTTAAATTATTGTTATCATGACAATTTAAATTAAAATCAGTTTAAATTTAAGGTTATGTTTGACAAGTTGATAACAAATGTCAACAATAATTAAATCAAAAATTTAAAATAAAATGTGAAATATTGCTCATTTGGTACTTTAATTATTGTGTTTCTTTTTGAAAATATTAAACTTTAAATTACTGAATATTATAATTAAATATGGCTTTATTAGAGAAAAATATTGTCTGTATATTTGGTTGCATACGTCATCTATCTTTTGCTTACCATGAGATTGCTAACGTTGACAGAAGTTTCTAAAATTACTAAAACATAATAAGATTACCTTGAGATTACCATTTGTATTTATATCCCTTATAGCTCAACGAAAGATAAGTGAGCTGACTTTTTAAGCCCTCCCAATAAAAAAAAGCATAAAAATTATGGCAGTTATCGCAAACCTCAAATAAACCATAAAATCACTCATAAAACTTGATTTATGAGGGTTCCCATTTTTCGGAACCATTAAAAGATGTAAGCAAACCCAGCCAAGGTCGTTGTTAAATGTGCAAGTGTGCACCCTCATAAATCAAGTTTTATGGTTTATTTGAGGTTTGCCGTAACTGCAATAATTTTTATGCTTCTGTTTATTGGAAGGGCTTAAAAAGTCAGCTCACTTATCTTACGTACATACCACCAAGTACAAAAGTTACAAAGACGATTACCGAAAGATTGCTTAGATTGCCGGTGCACAGAGACTTCTGATTGCTACAGTGAATTACCCCTCAAACAATGGTCGTAAACAGAAGATAATCCTAATGCTAATGGTAATCTACTGATATTTTTTTTTTGGGGATTATTGGTAAAAAGGATTTATGGATTTATATTTATTCTTAGTTAGTTTAGGAATTTAAAGCATATATCGAAATGTCTGGTAGTTTTTGGAAATATTTGCAATACGCGTTAATCTTTAAAATGTTGGTATTCTTTGAAAATCAGATATTTTTGTGTTCCTTGTATTTGCTTATGAACTATTAGTACCTACTTTGTATACTCTATACAAAAGAATACTACTACGTATATAGATGATACTGACAGCTAGGGGTAAAGCAGAAGTAAATGCCAATGGTAATCTAGCGGTATTCTTCTTTTCTTTGGTCTTCTTAGCATCGATATGTATATGACGATGATTATTCATTCCTTGTTAAGTCCAAGGAATTTATGTATATCAGAAGGAATTACTGAAAATCTTTGAAAATTGTCTTAAAAATTTGGCATCCTTTCAGCAGTCTGATCTATGGTGTGTCTTATTTATGCTTGTGAATCACCTCTGGTTGTCAGTACTCTTTATATATTATAACATTAATCTTGCTGAGATTTATAATTTTTAAAAAAGCGTGATTTAGCTTTGAGGGAGATTTGAGATACGTGCCTATATTAGAAAGAAGAGGAACTGCAAGAGATTAGAAGTAATAAAAACTATTTATAAGTATACTAGAAATATATATCAAAACAAATAAAATAACAATAAAAATAAAATAATTTTTTTTTAATAAAGGTAGATTCTGTGCCTCCTCAATTATCACTTTAATTGGACGAAATATCAGAGCAATATGTAGACCGTCGGTGTGTGAAGGGACACTGATGCCCTTTTGGTCTTCTAAAAATGATTTAAAGGAAAATCAAATCTAAGGAATTCATTTCGCGATTCAAATTTTTAAGTGTTCAAACAAAGCAAAGTCAAAGTAAGGTCACTGGACAGTTTCACATGAGATTCAACACCAATTAGCCATTAAAAGCTTGTAGCACAAAATATAAACAAAACTCGTGGAGTTGTGGCTCAAAACTCGTCTGGAATATTTTATGACCGCTGCCCGACCTCTAATTACACAAAGGAGGGTCCCTATAAAACCCCAGACGCTTGAAGCGAAAAAGTTCAGTATATTGCTCGTTACCAGCGAGGTAGTAATTGAAGTTCCCCTTTTGAGTTGTGAAGTTAAAAGTAAAAGTGTTTGTTAAGAGAAAATTCGTCTCCACAAGATGTTGCTCAGTAAGTCTCTTTTGATTTAATTCTTCTCGATGTTTTTAACAACCATGGCAGCCTTTTTGAAGTTTCGTTTGGTAATTTATAATTGCCAAAAGGGTTCAATAGTTTGGCACAATAGTATTAAATTAAAAATGTGAACTGTTCGGGGATGGACCTATTGCTTTTATAATTTTTGTTGTTTTAAGTAAGTCATTTTTATACCGTTTTTGAAATTAGTTTTGGTTTTCCTGCCCTCCTTCTAGATAAGCGTGGCATTGAAATGTATAAGATTTCTATTTGTTATTTTATTCCGTCAACTATCTGCACGTTAAAATTACATTGAAAATTAGTCAAACTGTTGTAACCACATATTTCTCCTTGTTATTTTTGGTACGTTAAATTCCACTTAAATCTTGATAAATTAGCTTATTTTGTATATGTATAACTTTTATTACTTTTATCATTTTTTTTGTTTTTATTAAATTTTATAATAATGTCGAATTCGAGTTTTAATAACTGCTCACATTCACAAGTTTTGCTGTCCCTCAATTCCAACATCTCAAAGGGTTGTTCCTACGAAACAAATAAATTTTATTCATTGTAGTGGTAGATCGTGCTCGTGCCTAAATTGTCATTTTCGAAATGAAAAAACCTGCCACAGGTGTGTCATGTGTCGAATAAAACGAAAAAGGCACCCTCTAATACCAAACACTTATTACTTTAATACAACACGGTTTTCGGCTATAAGAGAATTTAATTAAAAGAGAATAGATAAGAAAATGTAATAGTTTCGACAACAAATTTACCGTTCTCAGGTGAAAATTATCAAGTTTAATTCTCATGTGAGGATGGTAACTTTGTTGTCTAAACCCGTGTCGTATTAAAGTGAAGCGTTTGGTGTTATTAGATGCTTGTTTAGGTTTCATTGTAGACCTAAATCTATGAAGCTATGAGTGAAATTTAAAGATTTGGAACTTGCTTAACTATCGAAAAGTTAAGGTGTTGTCAGTGGTAGTGGCTTCACACGGTGACCTATGCCATGATCTCAACCAAACCACTAGAGCCAAGTCGAAGTAGATTTGTATCCTACCAAAGCTATGGATGTTTGAAAATTTCCGAGAGGTAGCGCGACATCTCAAAGATGGGAAAGAGCCTGTTCGTTTCGAGGTATCTTATTGGGTTTTTATTAAAGGTCTATCATTGATGGAGATAAAAAATAAGGGCACTTAGAGGACAAAAGAGGAAATCTCTGGAAGGATCATTAAAGATTCCACTAAATTCATCGAAAAAAATGGAATTTACTAGTTAAGTTATTACAAAATAATAAAAATTCTCGTAAACAAATAGCGAGGATTAAAAAATACACGATTTCAGTAATTACTTATGACTGAATTGTCAGTTAGAATTATAAATTACCAAAAAAATGTGTTTACCCCTTCTAAAAAGAACTATAATTTCATCACTGGGATCATAGTTCCTAATAAAGCTGGAACAGCTGCCAAAAGCAAAGCAGGACGTTCTTCCCAACTTGTCAGTAATTAAGCCTGACATAACTGGTGTCACCAAATTAACAAATGATGTAATACCAACAGAAATATCTGTTAAAGACCCATTATGTACTTCCCCAACTCTCTTCGCCATTAATTCTGTTTATACTAGTATTTACAAGCGTACATCCCATTGAAAATGGAATTGTATACAACCAAAACATTTCAATGTTTGATGATTTATATAAAGGAACTGAGCTTGTAGTTATTAGTAACAAAAAGTGAGTCATACGTTTTAAACAAAATTCGTCATTTTTGTAAAAATAATTATTAATATAGGGTGTTAAAAAACTGGAAACTATTCTGGTCGCACTAAAAATAGAAATTGTATAACCGATATATCGTTGAGATACCTCAAATTTTTCTTTTAAATATAAACATTGAGGAAAATAATACATAGTGACACCAAAATTGCAAATAAATCTCAGAAGAAATACGTCCCAAAAAACTCTCCAATCTATTTTTGCAATTTTTGACAAATCGGACCAAATCGGGTCATTTTGACGGTTTTGTCCTTTTTCCGGTTTTCTTATCACAAACATTAAAGCTGTGTTAATGATAAAGACAATACTTGTAACTAAACAAACGTTGAAAAATCCGTCTTTTAATTCGTATAAATAGCCGGCTAAAATTGGACCAAACGTTAATCCTAGGGACCCTAAGGTTCTCAAGCAATTCAAAGCTTTGGCACAGTCAGAAGGGGGCACCAAGTCAGTTATGAGACCTACACAGGTGCTTTGGGTGTGTTTTGTAAAACCTAAATTTGAAATAAATTTTCATGTTACCAACTGTCATAAAATCCCCTAGTCTTACCCAATAAAATTCTAACAAGTGCTATAACTAAAACTGAGTTTGTTATTCCAAGTCCTAAGTGTCCTAAGCTACACAGTAGTGACGTAATTTGTAAAACAGATTTTCGGTTCCAATTACTCTAAAAAAATACTTTTTTTGGTGATATTTTACTTTGGTATATTACCACAACTGGCTTTGATATGATTTGAACGCCTGCATAAAGAGAACTAATTAATCCGATTGTAAAATGTGAAGCGCCTAATTCTCTTAAATGATAAGTCAGTACTGGTATTGTTAGTCCTACACCAAATAAGTCCTACAATATTGGTTTTAAAAAACTTAGCTGTAAAAATTATTTTTACGTACCATAAAAGACACTACGTAAACTACACTTCTGGTTTTAAACATTTTTAATTTATTGAAGAACATGTGTGTTTCCTGAGTGAAATGACATCAAAATTTTTCATGATTTATTACAATTTATTATCTAATCATTAAAGTGAATCGTAAAGGAAATGATTGTTGAAAATAAAACAATTAGGTACAAAAAGAAAGATAGGTTATGTTTAGAAAAGTAATAACAAAAATATATATATCAATTTTTGTATAATTGGTTGCATATAATCAAAGTCTAAATTTGAGAAATATAATTTGTATATGTCCAGTACAAATCGCGTCTTTGTTTCCATAGCGACGATTAAAATTAGACACTGTAATTGGTGGTACTCTCTCATAAAATCGGTGCATATTTATTAAATTCGCTCTAGTCACTCAAGTGTAATTAACTTTAATTAAATATTAATTTAATGATGAATTAACAAACTATATTGTACAATTATTGATAAACAACTAAAACATCTTAAAAAAAGGAAAATTGTTTGAGGAAAAGAAACGAAGGGTCAGGAAGATTACAAAAAGAAGGCAACATATGTCGCAAACAAGAAATAGAAGAATGAAAAAGCGAATAGAGACAGAATTAGCAGAAGAAAATCGAGACGGCGGACGGCAAGCAACGAAAATTAAAAAAAAAAGAAGAAAAAGACAAAATGATTATAACAAAAAGAGAAACATAAATACAAAAGGAAAAAAAAAGAAAAAAAGGCTTTTACATGTTTTACCGATTTTAGGAAGTTGTAAGAGCTTTTTCTAAGGGACGGAAAAGTAAATTGCCGGTCAGGTCAATAATTGGACTCTCCTGAAGACGGGTAGTAAATTGATGTGAAAGAAAGTGAAGTACTTTAAATTGAAAGAAGGATTATTTATTGTAAGCCACATGGACAAGCCACATTTTTTTCGGGCTTTTCGCACATTCTATTTACGGTAATCTTTTTCATTACTCTTCCTCCTCGCTTTGGGCTTTCTCCACTCTTTGTGTATAGTAGCTTTATTTTTTTGACAGTAGCTGTCTCTATTTAATGTATTTCTTTTGTGCTTTGCCGCGCTTTCTTTAAACATGTAGCAGAAGCTATTCCTTCTCTTTTTTTTCTAGCTTACTATCTCACTCTTGCTTCGTTGTCAGATTGGATCTACGCAATCATTGTTTACTGTGTTCTGGTGCTCCTGGTGCACTGCCAGACTGTCTTTTCCCATCTGGATGTTTGAAATCCGCGTGACTACTTCAGAGATTGATACTGCCTGTTCTATTGGACTGTTTCCAACAACCTCTTAATCTATTTTGTTAGTTAATTTTAGTTAATAATCGGCTGTTATAAATTAGGATTTGTTTACTTTTACTTTGGACTTGTAACGTGCGTTCATTATTTATTTATGATCAACTTTTGCTATGAAATTTATTCAAAATGTTATTTTCTGTAGGATAGTTCACACGAAGATGTTGTCTACGATTTAATAACGAATGTTTTATGCTCTACATTGAACACCATTTTGCATTTTTGAGTTTTTTGCCGATGCGCAGCAAGAGTTGATCTAAACCTTATTTTTTTGACTTTGTTCGGTGAGATCGTAAAAGGGGTTGTGCCGTTTAGTACATGGTGGGTAAAAGTGCTGAACATAATTTCACGTATGCGGAAAAATACTGTCTGAAGAAATGCGCTTTCAAGTAACATTTTGCGAAAACTGTAAGCCGCTCTTTAAAGATGCTGTACAGTCGTCAGTTGTATTTTCCCCATGACCCCTAATGCATTTATATATAAGGTTTATTCTTAACTCGATTGAGTGGGTGGGATTTTCAGGTTCACGTTCAAACCATTGGCCCCAAACTGTTTTGTTTATGCATGATAAAATGCATGGCGCACGTTGAAATGTTTTAGAAGAACCACTGATCAAGCCGAGTCTAAACGTTTACTCCGAGACACCACCCACACTAACTGATTTAAGAACGACCCTTATTTACAAATGCGTTAGAGGTGTTGAAACAACACAACTAACAGACGACCCATACCAATGCGGTTTGTAGTATCGTAGTTTTACAGAACATGTGCTAACCGGTACTACCCCTTTTACGATCCCATCGGACAAAGTCAAAAAGATAAGGTTTAAAATGTTTTTGAACGTTTTCTTTACTTTGAAGTATTATTTGAATGAAGGAGTATGTATTTTGTTTCAAACAAATATTGGGTTTCTTGAATATTTTCGTCTTTATTGGGCCTACGGAAGACCGTTATAGTGGATCTAACGAAATAGTAGAGTAACTAAAGCAATAAAGTTATAACCATTGTTACCTTGAATGAGCGCGGAGCGCCTGCCCCGTTTTCCCGAAAGACGAGAAGTATAATAAGTTGCCTCCACACCGTCTAGTTTAATCAATGAGCGCAATTATATAGCCATCTTCCTCGCTATCACGCTTTTCACCTTTGGCTTCTAGTAGACACAAACAATATTTGAATATTGTTTCTTTTCAGTACATCGGAAATGTGAATAACGTGTGTCGTAACTTAAAAATAAATTGATGACGAAAGTCGCTCTTTTGGTGAAACGGACAATAGATGCCAGAGAGGAAGTTCAGTAAAAGAGAAAAGCAAGCATTGAAGAATTTAAGTTACGAAAATTTATCTTACCAAAACAAATTCATAAACAACTGTTTGACAGAATACAGCTGTATATTTTATATATTATTCTGAAATTGTATCTATCCGTAGTTCTGCTAGTCATAATCATAAAACACAATTTTCTTAATCAATAAAACCAGATTATCCTATAAATTTATTCACTTTCTCTCAAAATTAATTAAATTTGGCAAACGTATTACTGCTTATCAGTGTAACAATCTAGGAAGTACTTTTTAATTTTCAACGAGGTGTATTTAATTCCGCCAATTTGTCAACAAAAAACATCTTAATTAACAATCTATTTATTTGATTTCTATATCATTGACAAAAAATTCTTATATTAGTCATTTCACACCTGTAAAACACCTACAAAATCGTAAAATCAGTCAAAAAACTATTTCTCTCGAAATTTCTATCGTTTTCTTAATTCTTACAATTAATAAAAAACAGTGATTGTAGAACAAAGTTCTTTTCCTTGCCGTCAGATTGAATATTTGATTAAATCAATCACAACAAGACTTTCAAAATCTGTGGCATGTGTCTTTTTGTAACTTTTACGTTTTATTTTTATACGCTGACATTTTACCTTCATTATAAGTTATAGTTGTAGAGATATTTCGAAAATAGAAAAATGAAGAGGAAGCAAACACTGACAGATGGATTATGTTGCTAATTAATTTAAATGAAGACAGAGCTCAGTGCTTACAGTTGTACAATCGTCTTCATGTACCCATCTGTAATTTTATCTAGAAGAAACAGTTTCACTTTCTACTTTCCAAGAACACCCACGCTCAAAATGACACTAAATTGGACCGTTTAAAGATATTCTAACATCTTTACCTTTTCTCTAGTTGTACAATTTTGTGTCACCGTCAAATTTGCGGAAAAAAATTATTCGTCTTCTGGTTGATGTCGCGTTTTTTTTAATTTTTACGGTAGCTCGAAACAGGAAAAAATTAATGTGTTTCATGTTAAAACCTTGTTGATATATACACGGCTACTTGGGTCAAGGTAGTTTGGTTCCTTTTTTTTGCGACTACTATAAAATTTTAACGTGCATACATTAACCAGTGCCAGTGGTTCCGTTATGTTCCAGTATGTCAATTTTTATCGAGTTAGAGCAGAATCGTGGATCCAATCGGCTAAGAAACGGTGGACACATGGAATGCAACATGCACCGGCAATGCACATAGTAGTCGTGCGGAACTATGAAGCGTAAAAGAAATAACACCGGAGGAAGTTTCACAATGGGTCTAGGGTTTAAAATGTGGGATTGACTGACAGATGACTAAATATTGCTTCAGGAAGTTGGAAGAACTTTACAGGAATTTAGAACACGAATTTTTTGTATACATTTTTGTACTTTTGAGCTTTTGAGAAGCTATTTTCCGGGTACCCACGATGTACGGGAAAACAAATTTTCCGAATCAGGGTGTTATTGAATATTCTTTATTCAGTAATTAAAAGTTTCGTAAAACCGTTATTCAATAAATACATTTTTGTTTCACAAATGGTCAAAAGGATTTTTTTGAACACGTATCTGAAAATTGAAAAATTTGTTTTGTATTTACCGCACGCTATTTGGTAAAAGTAAAGTGACTACAAATGAAGAGTTTCTATAGCTGTCAATTTGGTTTTTATGTGAAATAAGAAAAAAAATGGATATATTTTTAGGATGAAAATTTAGCGCATTCGCACTAGCGCAGCACTCTCTTCGCAAGTGATTATGAGGGAAATCTATTTTTCTGAATAGGTACGGTAAATAAAAATAATTTGTAGCAGTCTTACTTAAAAGTTATGCTGTTTACAAGAAAATGCTGTAATTAATACAGAAACCAGTCATTTAATGTAATACGAAAGATGTTTGTTTTTATAATTCAGAGAGAGAAAGGAAAATTTAAAAGAAAATTCAAGATAATAGAGAAACATGAAGATATGGTAAAATAAAATTTTTAGATATTTGTGGACAAAGAAGAGTGAACGTAGAATAAGGAAATATAAATTTTTAGAGGTTTGGTCGTTTAGTATAAGAAGAAGAAAATGAAGGCGTAAAACGATAAAATGAAAGATAGAAAGAAATCATTCTTATAACAAGATAAATAAGTTGTAGTAACAATCTTTGTTTTGTTACTTTGTCAAAAGAACGAAAAAAGTCAAGATCTACACTATCTTGAGGAATCTTTTTTATATCTTAAAGAATATTTTCATCAATAGCAAAGATCTAGTCATAAACACCAGAAATTAATTTTAAAGCGTAGAAGTTAATCTAATCGGTCTCTAGTTATTAATATGAAACTTGTTTCTCTTCTTAGTAAAAATAGGAATAACAAAAGTTGTTTTCTTTTTGTTTAGAAGAATAGAGAAATTAAAAGAAAAGCATATAAAAAGCGAAGGAAGAACAGATAAGAAATGGGCTCACCGTTTAGACAAAAAAGAAGAAAAACTGAAATTTAAAGATTTTTTTATAGTAAAGATGTTAAAATTCATGGTCAAAATAAGTCAAATAAGTAAATGAAAGTGTATAGATGGAGATTTATTTACATTACAAACTGTAGTAAAAATCGTTTAGAAGTATTTGCGAAGAACAATTTTTTAAAAAGTTTGGGAAAAAAAAGAAAATTATGAACCAACTGTAATTAGAGTTCTTTATTGCTGGGAGTCATTTTTTTTTCCGTCGACCGATAAGTCTGTAATCACTTTTTTTTAACAAAATAGAAAAAAAAGTTTCTTGAAAAGACACTTTTTTGGAGTGATGAATGTACGGATTATTTGGATAAGAAAGGAAGAAGATTTATAAAGTGACATAAGACAAGTTTTTTACTTAGACTTCTTTTACTTACCTAATAATAAAGAAAACAGGGAGGCTAACTCATCCTTAAGGACGAACCTTACGTCAACGGGCAGGGTGGGGCCCGTTGATGACAAAAACTGTTCTGCAGATTGGAAAGGTTAAGCAAGACAGTATAATGGTCAAAAAACTCAATGATAAGTATCACTGGGCTTATTGGAATGAAACGAGAAGAAAATATATAAAAAAGTTTTTGAAATAACTATATAACTATACAATAACGATCAATGTTAACCAGCTAAAAATTATGAAGAGTATCACATATAGAGAATTTCATCTACTAATTAGTAGATGAAATTTAACACTATATTAAAGAAAACAAATGAATAATTGATGAAGACTAGATAAGAACATGAGAGCATTCATAAAGCATAGAGGTCACACATAAAAATATAAAGAAATGAATTTATAAAACAGACAGCAATGTAAAATGTATACACAAAGAAACAATAGTTAAAAATATAGAAAAAGCAAGGAAAATAAGAAAAAAGATGACAGCAAAAGAAATTAATAAATAAAAAACTATTGTTTTATATGAAGAATATCACAATAGCGAAAATAATGTAAACCAAAACAGTAGAGACGAGGATAAAGAACACTTGAATTTTAGTAAAGATCTAGTAGAAAATGATCATAAAATGAACACAGGCGGAACAAAAATTCTATGTTGAGAAGAAAAAAGAATAAAACTAATAAACATGAATTCAATGATAAAGGGACCATTTTCTGCTTACCTAGGGATGAAATGTGTAAATAAACGGGCTAAATTAATAACATACTATTATAAGTTTTAGAAGAAGAAAAAATAGAAGAACAATGATGATAGCTTTGACGATAATCAGAAGACATTTTTTTAATGAAATGTTATAATACGTTTTACTAGAGAAATACAAGTAGAAGCTTTTGGAAAAAGAAAATTTGTATATTGAGTAAGGTAGATTTGGGCTCAAGTCAATAAGATGTTATCAATTTCTAATTTATTATCAATTTTGAGATATATTTAGATTTGTGTTTCTAACAGGGAAGTCTATTTTTAAACTAATGTGAAAAAATGCAGTCGATTTTTGGGTTAAATAATAAGATTATTAAAAAGGTACGTTTTTGATGTCTATTTTCGACCACTTAATAATATCAAATGAATACCTAAGTAAATACAAAAAGTTAAGTTATTATTAATTGTTTTGTTACTTGCAAAAGATCAATTATTTTTTTAACAATGTTTTTTACGTTTTTATAAAACTTTTTATAGATGTATAGAACCCAACAAGTAAAAAACTAAATTAAGTAATAAATAATAGCGATGCCATGTCGTTTCCTCGCCATCAAAAGCTTCAATGAGACAACGTAGATATATTACATTATGTAAGTTGTATAAAAATGCTTAATAATTGCACGGATGGTGCGTTTGTGAGAATCGTGTGGTTCTATGAGTGTAAGTTCTGTTCTCTGTAGGAGGTCCACATCCGACAGACGGGGTGTCGTTGCAAGATGAAGCACTGTATGACCGCCGCCGCCGATCCTTCGGTCACATCGTTCTCATCATCAGAAACTATGCATTATCTTTGACTTGACAACAGCAAATCATGCTCGTCTATCTAATAAAAACAGCTTTTTCACGTTACGAAAAATGAACTAAATATACTGCAAAGACAATGCTAGTTTATAGATTCATTAGAGAATCATCTATCATCACAAGTTTACTCAGCGATTTTATACAGTTATTTTCTGCAAAAAAATAAATAATTAGCACCCAATTAGGCTTGTTACCAGTTCGCATTAATTAAATTTAAATCCTCACTTGGTGTTATCTGATCTAAACTTTTCATTACAAAATTTTGCAATTAGCTAACCTTAGGTACTTAAAATAAAATGAAATAAATAACCCTCTGAAGCAGTTTTTAACTGTTCTTTGAATATGATAAGTACTGCTACATCAGTGTAAACTTCAATAATAATTATTAGTACGGTTTAAGGCAATTCAAAATAAGTCAACAACAGTTGATTCTAAAGCTCTATCATAACAACTTCCTGATTTCATCGATTTTTAAATAAAATTGTATTGTAATAATAGTAATAGTAATACTATAAATAGAAATAAAATGGTTTTCAATACTCGCTAACTCAATTTTAACAACCATGCAAATCTGCCGTAAGTCACAAAAACGTTCATATTTCATTGCGTAAAAACAACTCAATCAGCTGTCATCTGATTGATGGAAGCCATTTGCAACAAATAAATTACTTGAAATTGTTTTTGTTTTTTCAAAACTTTCTAAATAAATTTTTGAAAAATTCTTATTGGCGCCGTTCCACTTCTCCACCTTACCATATAGGTAAAATTTGAAATTGTCATTATTGGTGACAAACAATATTTACTTTCACGCAGATTAATTAAAATATTTTTTTTTTTCAAGTTTTTGCTATAATAAATCTAAGCCTCCTACGACAAGTCTGGGAAAAATTGTGAGTGAATGAATGAGTTTCTGGTTTGGTGATCATATTTAATACTATGCGTACTACACAGTGTTATTTTATCTTAAATAATGAATACCATATAGACAGCTTGTTAATTGATATAAATCAGGATTAATGACACTCCAGGTTTGCTTTATGTCTTGTGGATGAAGCTGAGGATCTTCAACATACAACTTTACCACGTGATTTATGTCGGTGAAAATTACTTGCACACATACACTTACACTGTAAATAGTACCTACCTATTCACCTCAACTGACCAAACTATGCTATTATTATACCAGGTATTTACTGCTAACGCAAAGGAATTTACTAATTTATGGGACTATTAAATTTTCATTTGGAAAAATTGTAAATACAGAGCAGGTGGAACAATATTATTTATCGAGTCACTTTCCGGAGGTAATTGAAAGAAAGAACACGTTGAGAGGATCAGGGCCGGTCTTAGTCTAGACTTTGGTATAAGCAAAAGTTGGACTTTATGCCTCTAGTCTTTATGTAAACGTTAAACTTTAAAGGAATTCTTATACAACCATGAATTAACCGGAATTTGTGGGGTTTTCATAAAAAATCTGAGACTCTTCTCAAAGTTTTAAAAAGAAAAGTTTTAAAGTTAAGCCCTTATAAAAAATTAGTAAAACCATAATTTTTGAAACACAATTCTATCATTATAACCAATCGCTGGAGATTTGCTTGTGATAACGGCTGTCTCTTGCTAAGTTGAGCTGCTTAGTCAACGGCTTACAGCTTGCTTCGATTGAGTCAAGGTTAATTTTTAGTAGGTTCTTATCTACTTTTTGTTGCGAATTACATCAATTATTCTACCTACATATTACTAAAATGGCTTAAGAGTAGTTTAAATGGTTTTTGTTTTGCCTAACGGTTTTTCTTTACATATCTATTCTCTATATTAAATTATCTGACGTTCCTTAACTTTTACGTCGCGTTTATATAATTGATAAAATTTTTCTTTGTGTTGTTAAACACATTTTGACCTAAAGAGATATCGTTTATTGCAATTATTTGTCGTCGATTTTAATGACGCGCAATTTATTTTTGTTGGTGCTTTTTGTCGTTCCAAATATTTTTCTGTTATTTTATTATTCACATTGTTCTGCTGTGCACTAGCTTCTTTTGGTCGTTCTCACAACCATTTCTGTCATTAAAACAGCCTTTTATATTATAAGCATTGTATTTCCCTTAATGATTTAAAGCATGCCAAATACTGATGATTCTGAGAAACTGTATCGTAGTGCAGGCCCGGCTTTCTTCGTAAATGTGCCCGAATACCAACAGTTTTCGAGGTTCTTATTATATTTAAGTAAAATTGTATTTAAAATGTGGAAGCTTGATCAACAGAAATTAAAGATTGTGCAGCCTAAATTTTTTTAAAAAAACTGTATTAAACTTTTTTGAAAACTGTTTTTTGTGGTCTTTTGATGGGGGTCTCTAAAAACGCATTGCACCTGCTGCACCCTCTTAGTGCGGGCAGCCCTATCGCCGGCTGTCCAGACACTATAAAAAATAATAAAAATTAATGATACACATTTAGCAATTTTATTTTCAATTGAAAGAAAAAACCTAATTAAACAAAGTTGTTTAATCTATCGTCTTTTAATAATGATTTAGTATAACATTTTCCTTAATTTTTGAAGTTATTGACGCGTAGATCGACACCATTTCAATTTTGCTTGTCCCTAAAGCCGGCTCTGGAAAGGACTAGCAAGGACCATAAAAAACAGGACATTTTGTAAAACTCTTAAATACATAACCAGATGGTCTTAAACCGTGACATAACTCGTCAATTAATCTTCAAATGTGTACCGTGTTAAGTACAGGATCACGTCTATTGTGTCTTTATTTGTCTTAGAACTATGTAAAGCATCCTCGAGTGAAATAAGCAAATAAATAAAGCAATTAACAAAGTTGAAGAAACATCGCTTCCTGTTCGAAACACGTTTTCCAGTTGCTCTCCTGCACGACAGTTGTCAGAAGGTGTTTGTTGTGGGGCGCAGCTTGGCGTGTCGCACTTTGTAATTTTGACGTTTGACTAATGAAGAAAAAGAAACTTGCGCGCGAGCTATCTAATCTTGTAAGGAAGTGGAGTCGTGTGTTTGTATATGCCGAACCCGAAGAACACACTAAAGAGATAGATGAAGTTGTTTGCTTCTAATCGGGGAAGCGTAGGAGGATTTCAAATACAATGTTGTACCAAATGACATACACAGTAAAAAAATATTAAAAGGAGTTTTACTAATAAACCGAATAGAATAATTTTTTTCTGAAATCGTAATTTGCAAATCACGTAAGTTTTTGTTATAATTTATATTTTACCTATATATTATATCGTTATTATAGTTTAACAGGATTAAAAACAAATGTGAAAAGTTGTCCTATAATGATATAATGGATTATTGTTTTTTAAAATGTATAATTTAACAGATGCGGTTAAAATTTAGCTCACGAGGCGATAGCCGAAGTTAATAATTAGCTAAATTGGCTTCTTGCCGTTTATAACTATTTCGATATTAAACCTTGTAAATTGTTGTTATTTTTAACCATAAAAGTTATGCTTTATGGTTTCGAAGTAATACTTTTTTCGGACTATTTTAGCTTATTTTAAAGTCTGTTTTGTTTATTTAGGCACCATTTAAAAAAAATAGTTATTGTGGGTTTTTGGAATACAGTTTTAAAACTATAATATAAAAGTTGCTTTTAACTCTAAAGATAGTCTTTTAACATATCTTGTACACAACAAAGATTAAATTTCTGCTTTACATTATTTAGGCGTCTATAACTTATCTTCTAATGACTGCAGTGCAGTTTATGCCTATCAGATAAGACGAAGAAATGAAACTAGAATCCGAGAACATGAAAGGACAATTGGAAAATACAAAAATACAGATTTAACTAACACTTCATCTGCTTTTGCTTCTCATTCTTTCTTTCGGTCATTCCCTTTTTCCTACTGATAATTCTAAAATGGTTATTCCTAAATAGATCCTTCACAATTCATCATGTTCTGCAAATAAATTCTTAAATCCGCTCACACATCTTCTCTACAAACATATTAAATGATCAATAGTTTGATGCTTCGAAATAATTTTATCAACAAACGAAACAAAAGGAAGATTGTGCTCTTAATACATAAAAACTTTTAGTTATATTTTCAATAATTTATTTTGTTATATTACATTTAAATTACTTTTGTATGTCTGAATGCAATTATTGAATTATTTAGAAAACTTTATTATATCTTTTATAAACTCCTTAAAAATGAATTAATGTACACATAATATATATATTTAGTTAAAATCTAACAACTAATACCAGTCTTGTACCAAGAGAGCAGATATCAGAGAAATCAATATGTTGAAAAATTTGTTTCTCTGTTTCAAAGTAAAGCAAATATTCTAGTATTTTCTAAAATGCGCTTAGAATCTGATGATCTTTTTGTATTTTTCAAAATTATTTTTTTTGATGGAGGTTATAACTTTATTACAAAAACTATTAATTATATCTGTATTGTACTTCATACAAGCAGTTTTTTGCTCGAAATGAATTACTTGTTTCATCATTTTACAACTGAACTTTTCTTACAATACGGTTGTGGAATTTTTATAATGGCTTATGTAAGTATTTTTAAACTTAAATTATAAATAATAAAAAATAATCTCTTCTAATAAGATTATAGCAACAATGTATTGTGCGGTTCAACAAGAAGCAAGTGCTCTTGATTTAATTAAAGATGTTTTATCTCTATTTTGGTCGATTGATTTTTTGTGATTTGAAAATAACCCAAAAACTTGTCAAAAAAGCTAAAAGAATTAAACAAGGGTATTATTATATTTTGGCTGTATATGTATTTTTGGGAATTGTAATGTTTCCATCTTGGGAAATCCTAAGGATTTTTTTTATGTGTGCAAGTTTATGAATATTATTTTGGAAAGTGGACCAAAAGATACCCTATTATGTCTATTTTTTAAGTTGTCCTTGGCTAGCATTTTCTGCAATTAGATTGCAGCTTATGGCTCTTTATGCAACTCTACAAACTCGGATGCAAATCTTCTTAATTAACCAAAAAATTGCTGACTTGTCAATTATGAAAAAGGGTCCAAATAACCAAAAGAAAATTTTCCAACAATTGCGATTGTGTATTAATCATCATATTATGCTTAAAACGTAAGTAACAAATTTTAATGAAAAGATCCAATGAAGTTTGTGCAACTGATGTCATAATTAAGCTTCGGTGCTGGAGAGTCTTGATTAAACGACCAAGTAATTAACAGGTGTAATCCAGCGGGTTGCATGTTATTCATTCAACTGGTCTACTGGTGTAATGCAACCCGCTGGATTACACCAGTTAATTACCTGGTCGTTTAATCAAGACTCTCCAGCACCGATGGTTAGTCATAGTACAACTACTGTCAATCAATATTGTGTTTAGTCTAATAACAAGTATTTCTGACTGTTGTGGTCACTTTTTTACAGATAGTGGTTGTATCTTGTTAAGTTGTAGCTTATATTATTTATTCTAGTATTTTCTGTAAAAGTTTTAGTAAATAAAAACATGTTGGCATGTAGAATAGATTCTAAATTGTGTATATGGAAGTAAGAACACCCAGCTAAGAGACTTGGTGGTAATTACTTACATATAATTTTTTTTTGTCTGATTTATTTACTAATTTTAAAAATCTTTGGATAGTTTTCTAGGTAAGGAGTAATTTTTTGGATGCACTTATTTTTTGATGATATAGTGCACCAGACGTAAGTTTATTATGGCTCAGACAAATGATATTGCTATGTGCAATGGGTTTCAAGCTATACTTTGACAAATAAGCGTTGAGGTTGTGGTACTGCACGGACCTTATTTCTAATATGTTTTGTAGGTGGATGAGTAAATTTGTTTCTACTGTTCAAATTATAATGCCAGTATTTGTAGTACTAGGAGGGATGACTGGTATTTTCAATTTCTTTGCTGCTATTTATGTAATTAAATAATTAATAAAATAATTTTTGCACGATTACAATTTTGCATAAAAGTTTTGATAATAAGAGATAAAATTTTACCGGTAATTGATCTTACCAATATTCTGAATTTTTGTAACTAGAAAAAAATTTGATCGTAAATTGTGATCATGCAAAAAAGTATTAATACAAAATTTCGAAATTAAAAAAAATTTGTTGTTACATTTATTTTGCTGTGTTTCGAAAGCAAAACTTTATATGGTAAAGTTTTAGTTGCTTTGATATTTTGTTGTAATCTTCTTGGTCTTTCTGTATTTTCTGAGGTAGGACAGTCACTCAATAATGAGGTACCTAAAGCATAAAACCTTTCTAAAACTGTCAATATTTTTTTATTAGACTAGTCTGGTATTTGATTATCTAGTAAGCTCCCTTTGGTACAATTGGAATGTCAAAAATAGAAATGTTTTGTTAATTTTTATGACAAATTCTTAGAAGTCTATGAAGTTTTCTATGGCTGATATTACTCTAGATTATACATTTTGTCTTAATGTAAGTTTTTTCTAAACTATGAACTTTTAATCTTTTTCTTGCCATATTTATTTGTAGGTTATAAGAATAAGTTTTTCATATGCTATGATGGTTTATCAACTGAGTCAACAAAAATAAATGCCTACAACTACCTAGTTAGAGTCTAAAAGAACTTTATCACTTAATTTTTTAATTTCTATATGTACCTAGTGTTTACTTATAACCGTTTTTTAGAGTACCATAAGACAACAGCAACTTTTTGAAGTATTTCTCACTAGTTTAGCTTAACTGCCATTGCTATCATTGGTGACTATCACAACTGTCACATTATTGTCAGGTTAATCGACAGATGTCGCATCATATGCTGAATTTTCTACCGAGATTTAAAATTGCAAAACTGCAAAATCTCGCGAAGGGTACGATTTTTCTAACGATGTAACCAACGTGACTAATTTATTTATAATATACAACAATATATAATAATTATATGTAAGAACAAGTTAATATTTTTGAATTTGCGCTAATTATATAAAATTTTGTTGTCCTCGCACCTGTTATTTGGTTAATTGAAATTTTGACTTTAGGATAATCATAGACGTTGTCGACATATATTGAAGGTTATTCTGTACCGCATTCTGTTAAAAGTTAAAAATTAACGGCTTCTTTTTCTTCCAAAAATATTTTCTAAAATGTTATTTTAGTAGACTTCTGTTAGAAAATTTTAATTTTAGCAAATTCGGTTAATTTTTCAACAGAATTGCTGAAATGAAATTTTTATCTTACTCATTATTTTGAAGAGAATTTTACAGAATAGGCCCCATTTTTCAGCAATTTTTAAAATAACCGTAATCTTTTACTTTGTACCTACTTCTGTATTATTTATACCTGTATAATAATTTTTTATCAGAAAGGAATACTAATTATACTTGTATTTTTATCGTATTTTTTTTATGTTAAATTAAGTGGGTTTGCAATATTCAGTTTGTTCAAATTATACCTGTCTACTTACTGAACAGAAAAATAGGTAGTAGAATCGAATAATCTTTTTCTCAAATTGCATTGTTTTTAGAAGTTTCTAGATAAAAATTGCTTTAGAAAATTAGGAAACAATAACAGTATTTGGTGGTTGCTTTATTGCATATACCATAAATCATACTTTTTAACTTAAATTTAAAGAAATTCTTTTTTTTTTCAGATTTGCGTTAAGTATCATAACTTAGTTCTACAGTGCCGCCAACCCGACTACTTGGTTTTTTTATTCTATTACAATTTTTTGGTATTAAAAAAGAAAGTAAAATTTGTGCCAATAAATCCATTTGTTTACCAAACTAATTTTGTTTATAAATACTTTAATTTTAAATTAACTTGTAATCAAAAAAAATACTTATACATAAAATTGTAATTTTACAGTATCGGTATTGTAAACTGATGCTTAACTGACGTTTAACTGACAAGTAGTACTACGATTAACGATCACTCGGCAAAAAAAGGTTATAATATAAGATAAAAATATAAGAAATTACTAATGATGATTACATTCTATATTTTTCTGTAAAGTTTCCGTATTTGCGTTATTTGAAAAATGTGGTTGAGGCATAGGCAATACGTCTATCGTGCAGATTTTTTCTTTTCTATAGTTTGTTCCTCATCCACAACGAAAGATCTATTGAAAGATGTTAGCCGGAGGTATTTAACCGACAAAACAAATTGATGGACAAGAACTAATTGGTGAGAAATAACTCAACCATGATCATCACCCTTCCTTCGTTGGCCTTTATTTTTGCAATGATGGTCTGCGTGATCGCATACGAACGTGCCCGCCGCCGCCGCATGTAACAGCATTAGCATTGACCTACGCGTTACTTTATTACAGAGGTCAAGAGTCGCATCATTAACCCCGAAGAGTACAACCCTTTTTATTACGTCTGCATTATAGATATTATTTCGATGCAGTCTTTTATTGGATGCGACACGACGACGGATGGCTTGGGAATACGAGTTATGACTTCATCCGGTCGATTCACAGACTTTAAAACATTGAAGAATCTAAACAATTCTACAAACACTATCATTTTTTTTAACCAAGATTACTTATTCTAGTTGATGTTAGATTGTGTTTGTGCTTATCAATAATCATTGTAGTCAAAGAGAAAACATATTTCTACACAACAAGTCGATTTTGTTTATCATACACATTAGTACAATCTAAATATACAATTTCCTCCAGAATTAAAAATGGGTTTATAAATAAGGTCACTATTATCATCGGCGACAAGTTCTTTAATTTTCAATTTGCCTGAAGTCGCGCATTCTCCAAAGGTGCACAAGTACCAATTTGTGAGATGTAGACCATCTCTCCTTACTCAAACGTTTAGAAAAAATGTCTAATTCTTACAATTATTTCCAGCGTATTCTATTAGAGTAGAGAAGGCAGATAGAAAGCATTACTCATTTCGTTTGTACTTTCCATACAGTTCGCTATCAATTACAGAAAATTTTTCAACATACTTTTCTAGATGAAGATAAGAAAAATAAAATTATCTGGTACATACTTCATAAGATGAGAGCAAACCTGTGAACAGTAGTTGGCGGTATATCTAATTTTAATTAAAGCCCGATGTAGCTTCTGTAGCTTAAAAATAGCATATTGTCACGGGCTCTGCCTCGTGAGGTGGAGTTGAGATTAAAAACAGGGTTTTAATACCAAAGGAAATTTAATAATGTTTGCAAAGTTTACATGATACGGAAATCCAGTTATACATAATACAATAAGGCTACTTACATTGACATTCTCACACAATCGAAGGGTCTAGACATATTTCACACTCCACCTAACTCAACTCTCTTCGTTGAACTCTACCAACCGACTCCACGATTAACGCCACCCGCTAGTTCGCCAACCCCCCAAATGCTGAGCCAGCTATTGCCTCAACCGACGGTGATTTAGTCGATATCAGCAATAGCTCATCCGCATCGGCAGGCCTTCGACCTAGCAGGCTAATGAACTTCCGCATCGTGACAATATTGTACTCGTTTATAAGTAGCTTTTAAACTTCAAAGTGTCTTATAGTTGAAAAATTTAGTTACTTTACTTTCAGACCAAATTTAGGCTAACACTACTAATTGCTTTTTTTTCGCTATGAGTATATAATCAACGCCGCTCAAGAGTTGACTGATTATAATGAATCAAAGAAAAAATTTCTTTGTAACTTCGCAGGTTGCTTCAATTAGACAACATTCTGCAGACTATTCAAATATTTACCAGTCAATCCGTAAACTGACTGAAGAAATAGTATAGTCGTTGCATTTCTGTAAGGGAATGTATTTAAATTGTATATAAACATAACAATAGTATTACTTAGGATAATTCTAACTATTATGATTTATTATTGTTTATTATTATTTATTTATAACTATTATGGCGGACAGCTCTAATGGTCAAATCTCTCTAAGCGAGCGCCATAAACCAAAAATGTTTAATAATAATCTAAATCAGTTCCCTTATAGCAATGCACCGACCGACAATACTATTTTAGACCAACTGGTGATTTTGGCATTCCGCATATTATCTAAGCATGTGGAATTTTTTGTTGATTGGATAAATGTATGGAAATAGTAGAAACGTATTTAAGATCAAATATAGAAGTTGAATGAATTTTTCACAAACAGCAGCCTACAGCAGTAAGGAAGAATGGAATATGGAATTATTATCATAGAAACCAGTCTGTTCGGGGACATCCGAACTGCGGTTAGAATTTAACCAGATAAATGAGTCATTACCAAAAAATATTTTAGGGACCGAACTGCGGTGCGCTCTGAAACCCCGGGGGGTTCTAAAATTCTAATCCTATTATCGGTGATATTAGCTTAGTGGTGTATAACAGAATTTTTCTTCGTTGCTTGTAGCATGGTGAACAACAATTTTATCAATAAACTGACAAAAAGAAATTTGAGTGTACCTAAAATCCCAAATTTAAGCATGAAGTTTAGTTTCCAGTTTAAACCTTAATCATGTTTTTTGAAATCTGTGATAAGCATTTCCATTTTCAGGTAAAACACCAAAACACCAAAATACTTTCCATAGTTTAGTTCTCACAATATCTTTAGATTTTCCGGCTTAAAGTTTATATGACAATACTTTTTATCAACTCCTAGATTTTATTTAAACTTTTGCTTATAACTTTTGTCTATAAAAGTTGGAATCAAAAGCTTTTAACACAGTGGTAGATAATATCTATTATTTACCACAAAAAAGCTCTTTACTAAATTTTTATTGTATGTACCAGGTAATTCAAGTTTTATCAAAACCCCCAAAATACTGCTTTCAAAACACCAAAAAATTATAGAAAAAAAATTGAGGTTGATTTTTACATATAGAAGACTTGAACAAATTTTCATATTGTTTACTTATATGGTTAGTTTTTTTTTAATTATGTTAATAATTCTAACAGAATTATTAATTAATAATAATTAATTAATAATATATAATTAAATAAAATAATATAATATAATAAATAAAAAAATAAAATAATATATAATTAATTAGACATTCTAATGTTAATGTCTAATTAATTAAAATTTTAGGTAAAAGATTTTTTGTGTATTGGTGTGCTTTGATACAATGCACCAAAATGTCTAATTATAACTATTTCTAACAATTTTAAAAAAAATTGCAGACTTATTGTGGTACACATTTGTGATTAATTGATACCAACACAGCCAGGTTTTAGGTTTTATTCACATTCTGGTTTTATTACTTTATAACGGCTTGTGGAACGTGGGACGTGGCTCCCTACTGTGAATAAAACCGCAGTTAGAACAGGGATTAGGTTTGGATAGGTAGGCAGATACACTTCAACCGCAGTTCCGTCGCTACCTGAAAATCCACCGCAGTTCGGACGCACCGCTCTGTTCGACGATCTCTAGGACGGTTAGTGCGGGTCTCAGGGCCATAAGCATAAACCCTAAAACAGTAAGCGCATCCGTAATCAGAATAATGCTCTCTCGTTTTTTTTTCAATTGGTTAAAAAAATAATGCATGAACCTCGAGATTCTAAGCATTTTTCATAGTCTTAAATGCTTAGAAACTTCAAACTTTGCTTTCGAATTTCCAAGCTGTGTTCTCGGCTACGAAGATTTTAATGCGCTTTGTTATTCATTGTTATTATTATTAAGCGCTGTATTATTATTAAACAAACGGTTCAGGGTGTGTCAGCATCTTTCTAGTATAGCTTTACACACACGCTGCGCTGTGGTAAACCTGTGCGGTCTGCTTGTACATACATGTCAATTTGATTTTTGTGGAGGACACAGACGTTTGTAAAGAGCATTTATTTTAAGTTACTCCAGTTTTATAATTTTAATATTTTTAAATTATGACTCGCATTAAAATTGAACTATTTTTTAGGAATGTCAATACTAAGTTTAAACGTTTTTGGAATGATATGTTTAATAATATTTTGAATTCAATAAAAATGAGTTACTATTTAGGTTTGGGCTTTTTAAATCATTATCAGCTGACCTGTCAATACCACCTACTTCTAGTTTTAAGATGAGAATTAAGAATGTGATTAAACATTGAGAAAGTACGTTAGAAAATCTATTATCACTAAATAAAACAAAAATAAACGAGTTATGATTTTTTAATTTTTTTATTTATCTCATATCTCTTAAGTAGGTGGTGAGTATTTTAAAAAATTTTATAATTTTTTTAAAGCAGGTATGTTGTGTTTATTTGTGATTAGTTTATTTTGAACGTTTACTACTAGTTTGTTTCTACTAAAAAAAAAAAAAACAGATCATAGTAGTGTATTCTGTATTTTGTGTTTTTTTTGTTTATTCTTTAACAATCAGTATACATCTAATGCAATATCTATTTGCTAATCTATGCTTTTTTTTCTTTTTAGATTTTTTAATATGCATTTATTTTGATTCTGGACTTGTGCCATTATTACTATTTAATTTTGTTGGTTAATTTATCTGTAATTTTATCTTTTAGTTTTTTACACATTTATTTTTTATGTGTTGTCTTGTGTTTTTGTTTTATTTTAATAGGGTAGTAAGTTTCTGATATGTTTTTTCGTTATTCTTTTATTTGTCTTTACTTCTTTGCAGTTTTCTTCGAATATTTAAGTTTATTAATGGCTTTGTCAATTTATTAGTGATTTATTCTTGAAGTTGTTTCACAGGTTTTTTAACTTATTTAAGGGACTTAAAGTGACTTTTATATTCTCTTGGGTTTTAAAAGTGGCATTTTAAATTTTTTGGGATTAAAATTATGTACAATTTTTTTATTTAACGGAAGTGCAAAAAATATCGTATGTACTCCTACTTCAAGACTACAGTGCTTCCGAGTGATTTTCAACTTACAAATCACTTGCTTTTTCAATAAAAAACGGCATTTTAGAGCTTTTTTATTTAAAGAGATGTCTTTACTAGACAATACATATATCTTTAATAAAAAATCAGAAATAATTTTAATTAAAGTACTAGATAATACTTGGTACACGCTGTATAAATATTGCCTGCAGTTAGTGCCGGAAGGTAATTTTTGTTTTACAGTCGTGCCTGTCTTTAGTATCCACCCGAATTGCTTTTCGCAACAGGAAGTCTTCTTATTATAAACATCATGCAACTGGCGAGACTAGTAGTAACAACATGTCAGCAAAAAGAAAAAAATTGAACCGTTAGAGAATTAGGTCGTAACCTTTGTTTTTTAAACTAATAAATCATATATTCAAAAATCAGTTCGTGTTACATACGTGATTTTTTCTATAACCGTTAGAAAAGTTGCAAAAATTTACTTATCGAAAAATTCAACATTCCTTGTTAATTTTTGACTGACAATTTTTGATAAAATAACAGGAACAATCGATAAAAATTTAGACCGACTAACGTTTTAGCATTTATCTAAAAATGGCTAATTAATTATTATTGAATAGTGAAACATGAGATAATAAATTAAGACATGTTGTGACAAATTAATTAAAACAAAAAATAAATTAACTAACGGAATGTTTAAATCTAGATCTGAAATTTTGCGAATACATAAACAAATTTAAATATTTGAATATTATAATGAGGTTCTGCAACTAGATTGCCTTAAGTCAAGTCTTAAAAGAATTATTTCCAATAAATAATGCAGGTATATGAGTGTTTGACTAGAGGGTTCGTTTTTGAACCGGTTGTTCTACTGTCAAAAACTTTTGGTGAGTGAAAAAAATAATTAGGGTGTGGTAGCTCGTCACGAACCACCCTGTAATTAAAATCTGACTTTGAAATTGTAATGAGATTTTTTTATGATTGTGTTGTAAAAACTGAATATATTAAATTTACAACTGGTATGGTTTATGAGACATAAAAGAGATTTATCTCACGCAACAGCTAATTTTTTATTACACAATAAATATTCAAGACAATTGATAAAAAATGAGTAAATAATTAAACACTTCACACCTTGTATCTATGAAATTTTGTTTGTTCTTACATTAAGATTTTTACAATTTATAGTGAAGGATTATGTTTGCTTGGAGGCGTTTTATAGATTTTTTCACGTTTCTGATGAAATAACCAATGATGTAAATGGATGTCCATAAATGGGGAAAAGTGGGTAAGTGGGGTAGAGTGATCAGAGCGGAGCAAATGAGCCCTCTAAGTTTTAGTAAAACTGTTTTTGACGTTTATTGATATTACGGGAATGTTGCAGAATGGACAAGTTTATTAATATTACCTAATATGATTATCTGTTTAAATTAGATCGTTATTAGAAAGGTATTTATTTATTTTGCGTGTGTAATATAGCGATTAAAAGAGGTAACTGGGTTTGTTAATAGCTATTTGGATTCTGAAATTTGCTAGGAGTAAGGTGAAGCCATACCGACATCTCAAAACAGCACGTATGTACTGAGAGGTTAGTCGCCTCCTAAATTCAAAACACTATTTTCCACCGCCCCGTATTAGAAGTTTATAAGATAAATAAATATGTTATATGTTAAAGGACTAAAGTGCAGCCTTTAAATCCGAGAGTAAAAGTTTGGAGTATAATCGCTGTTTTTTGCACTTCCGGTACTAAATTTTCTAAATAAAAATAGTTTTACACATATAGTAAGTTTATTATTTTAAACGGCTCTAGACCTCTTATTTTTTGTTATCTAGTTGTACGTCTTCTATGTAATACATATTTGAAATGATACGAAATTTTTTCATATTGATTCTCAACGCATTTTGGACGTCACTTTAAGCCCTTTTTAGTCTTTCTCGGTAGGGACTAAAGTATTAACTTTAGACTTGGAGGTGCAAAAACACATTTTAACTGACTACTAACAAAATAACACTTTAAAATCAAATTTATAAATATATAATTAACATTTGGTGGTAGTGTCGTGAAATTATAAAACAAAAAATATCAAAATACTATTTTCATTCTTTTTTATGGCTTTTTAGCTTTTTTAATTTAGTTAAAAATATTTTGTTCAGTGTGTAGATATTACTCCTTTCTATCGTTTTACATATATTTACTTCTTGTGCAATATCGGGCTAATCAGTAATCACTACTTCTTGTCTAAGACCTTTTTTTGATATAAATTCTTGTTGTTATAGACTACGTAATATTGCGTGTTATTAAACAAATTCTTCATGATATTCGATAAATTTTGGTTTACTCATTTTTTTACACGCTGCTCCAGACTTTTTACAGCGGTACTTTATCAAATGCTTTTTCTAGATTTAACAATACACAGAAAGTTTACTACGTAACAAAATCTCTGTCACCTAGCTAGTGGAAAGGAAGGTTTTTGGTGAGAGATTATTGCTCAAAACATACGTAATGAGCGCCACTAGTTTTTGTAAAAAAAAAACTGGAAAAGGTTACAATAAATCACATATTAGACGACATTCACAGGGACAATTGGTTACTAAAATGCTATACTTTTTTCTTTGCCTACTACTGAATGCTGGACGCACCAAGCCATATTTAAGATGAAAAAAAACTAAGGTAGGATCACATATACACTCCGCACAAAAATTATTGCATCAGTCTTATTCTTATAAAACACTGCAAAGTAAAGTAGATTCTATAGTATATTTTTTACAGTAACATTAATAAAGATCAAATACAACAAAATAATTCCAAGTTCTATTTGTCAATAAAAAAATAACGTATAAATTCCATAAAGTGTAAAAATCAATATTTACAATTATTAATTTTTTAAAACAAAGCAGAATATACCTAATAGCGAATATTACCACCCCTCGCTCTTATAACAGCTGGCAGCCTACGTGGCATACTTTGAATAAGACCCACAATGTAATTCTGGTCGATAAAATTCCATTCTTCAACCAGTGCCTGTTGCAAGTCGTTCAGATTTTGTGGAAGCACTCTACGTTGCCGTAACTACCTCCCTAGTTGATCCCACACGTTTTCGATAGGATTAAGGTCGGGACTTCTCGCTGGCCAGACCATAGTAGGAAAACCTCCTGGAGATAATTTTGACATATGCCTGCACGATGCGGACGAGCATTAACACAAAATTTTCTCCGATAAATGGGCCGTAAGGCATATAAGGGGTTCTAAAATTTCGGTGATATACCTCGCAGCTGTAAGACTCCTGTTAAACAGAGGCACTAACTCCGTACGGCCCTCTAAAGAGATGCCTCCCCATATCATAACAGAACCACCTCCAAACTGAACTGTATGCCGAAACGTACACTGTTTATAGCGTCCTCCAGGTCTCCGATAAACAGGTACACGACGATCTGAAGAAAATAAGCAAAATCGCGACTCATCAGAAAAGAGTACACTCCTCCAGTCTTCAGTTTGCTATTCAAGGTGTTCTTGGGCAAACTGTAATCGGGCAACCCGTTCTTCTCTGGTGAGCAAAAGTTTGAAACGATTTCTTATTGTCTGTACAGAAATTCGAACATTTGGAGTAGCAAGAAGCTCGGCTTGTAACGTTCTGGCTGTACAATGTCGCAAACGTAGAGCGGTCAGTCCAAGAAAACGATCGTCTACTGGTGAAATAATCCTGTTACGACCCTGTCCAGGTCTTCTGTTGTACTCTCCTGTGTCATGGAATCTTAATAATGTCCTGCTGATTGTGGATTGATTAACGTTGAGTACTTGTGCGACGTACCTTTGACTGCAACCGTCTTGCAACAATGTGATGGCGCGAACCACTTCTGCATAGGTTAAATGTCGACGACGGTTCTGATTAGCATCCATATTGACCGTGTATAGGTGATACAGTTCTAAACGGGACCATAATATCACGAATGTATCAATGTACACACTTACGTCGAAACTAACCCCCCAAACCAAGCGAACAAACGAAGTTATTAATCTTGAAATAGTACAAAACTTATAGAGGCAGATAGTTTTCGGGCGCTATAAAATTATACCTAAATAACTGCATTATAATTCAAAAAATAGGTGATAATAATTTTTGTGCGGAGTGTAGAAAGGACTACACCAAAGAAACATGAACTTTGACGCTTCGACGTTAGCCGTTTGCTCTGGCGCCGGTAAAGGCATTGAAGCCGCAGCTTTTAGTCCGCTTTTCTAAACTAGGATGATTTACTGAAACACTAATTGATCTCTGACTAAATTTCCTGTATACAAAAATAATTACCTATACAAAAATATAAACGTCAAGCTTTGCTTTTATTATATTTGTTTTCGTGGATATTTGCTTCAATGTAAATACATAGTCTTCTACATTTTTTACTTTGCAAAAAATTCTTTATTTTTTAGAACCTAGTTTTTTTATTTTTTAAAATTATTTTTTATTATTCGTTTGCATATTTCTAATGAAATGCTTAGCAAGCTCATTTTCCTATAAATCTTGCAATCTTTAACAAACAAGGGCACAACATGTTCGTAAATCGGTACCTTTTGCCTTAGCTCTTAATTTTTGGGTATTTTTTTATACCTTGTTATGTATTTTAAGTAGTAAGTTTTTTTCTATATTTTCCATTTGTTCGGCCATTTTATATGTTATTTTGTCATGAACGTTTTTTTAACTGGCACTATTTAGTTCTTTTAATGTAATGTTTTTTTCCCATTTTTTGTAGTTTTCCTGATCATTTGTATGTTTAACTTTCAGTTATTGTGTCTTGTATTCTTGGTATTGCTTATATATTCGTTTCACAAATTTTTCTTTACATTTACTTTTTACCTTTTTCCCAACCTGTTCTTTTATTTTTCGTATTTATTGTTATTATAGTCATTCCGCAATTTTTTTACTGATTTGATTATAATCGTTTTTAATTTTTGCCAGATTTTTTCTGCTGTCGTTTGTGTTTGTATTTTTTCTGCATTTACTATTATTTTTTTAATTAACATTTCGTATTTAATCGCCATATTAGTCTCTTGAAGTTTCTACACTTTTATTTTTTCTTTCTCAATTTTTTTATTCTTTTTTTTTTGTAAGTAGCATTTTCATTTAAAATTTTAATCTCTCTAGCTAATAAATGCCACTACAAATCTACATTTTTCTTTTGATATATTCTATTACTGATTTTTTTTTCTATTTAGAATTACCGTAGTATATTTTTGAATGTTTTTTTGTTTTTGGAACGTATTCTTTAGAATTAGATGTTTTTTTTTTAATTAAATTTAGTAATGTTAAATGATGGTAAAAATAATACCTGTAGAAAAATCAGGATGACAAATGGACGTTTTCTATTGAAATATTTGAATTTAAAACGCGTTACTTCATTTTATATTATAAAATTAGATGCATAACTTTGCAATTTTATTCTTTTTTTCGGAGTTAACAATTTTAGAATCTATCTAATTTTAACTCAACTCTATGAATCTTGAAGTTTTGCTTTTTTTATAATAAAATCAAGTGTAATGTATTTTACAATTTGAGTCACTGCTAAATATTTTAACAAAAATGTGCTGTATCATGCCACCATTCAGTTAGAAATCTAAACAAACAGTGTATACTACAAGCAGCTTCTTTTAACATTTCTTAGAACTGTCAATTTTTTATCTATCAAATAAGCTCGTGTAGAACATTCTTGTCTGTCTACCTAAAGAAATGGATGTCAAATTAGGCGGCAATCGATTCAAATTAATCTCAATCTTATCCATCTAACGTTCTCATTGAAGCTTTATACCTACGTAACATACATTTACATCTCTTCATCGATGCTATCTATTATATCCATTACATTCTGAATTCCGGTTTCCTGAAGATGAGCATATACCGCCTTGGCCTTCCACCGACACGTTTACGCAATCATGCAATTGATTGAAAAGGCATTACGAGATTTTTAACAATATTTTTATTAAAATTGATTACCACACAGAAATTGCAAAGTCTGGTAAATCGATTTTATTGTAATTGAATTAGTTAATTTAGCTGCATAATTGGTTCAAAAAATTTAAAATTATTGTGAACTGCAATAGAACTAAAATTTGACATTTAGAAGTCTAACCCAAGAAATGTAATTGAGTAGTAGTGCGAATTTTTAACATATTGTTTGTTTTTTACCAATTTTGACGTTGCCAATAGTTCTTTTTTGGATTGTTCCAAAATGGAACTGATATAAAATTCATTGCGTGTGTAGGCATGGAGTTTGCACGCCATTACTGAATATCAAAGTGCAATCTTGTAGTGCACCGTTGCCATAGATCTTATGTCGTGTTGATGTATTTAATTACAGGTCTGGCAGGGAAGAGGCGAAGCGCAGCCGACTGTAAGGACAACTTTTAAAGTGTGCAACGCACCAGCGCCTCCTGCTCTGCGGGGGTTTTCCGGTAATTGTGACCCCACGACTTGAATACAACGTCTATCAATCGTGCCCCCCAGATCACCAACTAACTTAAAACTACTAACTGGTACTTGCAAATGGCACGCAGACGAATATTTTATTATTGTATGACCTAGAACTTATCTCACTAAGCTATAGACGATTTTTACAAAGCTAAGTGCGTCACCGGGCGACGTTTCTGAATGCAGCCAAGTATTAAAATATGGTCTAATGGACTAATTCCAAGTTGAGATACTATTGGTAGAATAGCAAATTTTAATTCTTTTCCGTAGCATCAACCAATCACAACCCTGAATTCTTTTAATTTTCCATGAAAAATAAGATACCACTGGTATTGTCTCAACTTGAAATTAGTCCATAAATCACCATACACAACAGTACACACGTGTCCAATTTGATTAATCAAACGATTAAGTTTGTCAATTAGTTAGGTACGTGGACTAGAATTTAATCCTTTATTGGCTTTATTGTCCAAATTCTCGTAGAAATGTGTACAAATTAAAAAACAAAGAAATACAGAAAAATATCAGTTGCAATTTTTTTACAATAAAAAATGTTAAAATACTGAAATATTTTGGAACAATTATTACCAGAACAGATGGAAGAATACGTATACAATTATATATATATATCGAAAATTTTTCGATAAGTTAGCGGTGTCTAAGAAGACTAAAACTAGTATTTAAGAGGCAGTGTTCGTGCTGATGCTTATTTACGGAAGCGATAACGGATTTTAAACAAATTAAAACAAAAAATAATGGCTTGTGAGATGAAAATACTACGAAAAATTGCAGGAGTGATAAGACTAAACAAAATAAAATGTGAAAAAATGAGAAAAGATTCAAGCGTATTAAGTGTTTTAGAAAATATTAAACAACAAACTTTAAAGTGGTTTGGTCACATAGTTCGAATAAACGAAGATAGGAATAAAAATAATATAGGAAGCAAAAACAAAGAAAAAGAAGAAAGAGGTACACCAAGAAGAAAATGGAACGAAGAAGTCACAGTATCTATAAAAAGGGGATTAAGCTGGAATCAAGCAAAAAAAGATGCTAAAGACAGTATTAAGTGGAGAAGGATCATTATCTCTGCAGCTACGGTAGAAGAAGTCGCAGGATTGGTAAGGGTTTAAAGAATTTTTTCTGTGGTTTTACAAAATAAAGAATTTGGTATTTTATGTATACTACAGAAAATAAAGACGAAAAGGAAAAATTATCCGTAATTTTTTTTACCAAAGTTTTTGGTATAGAAAGGTAACAAATAGTTATTAGATTTTCCGCAATAACGCGTCAACTTCGATACAAATATCCAAAATCGTAAAAATTGGATTATAACACGATAGAGGTGTGTTTTATAGAAAAGTTGTATCGGACCGATTTGTCGAAAATTATTTTTTTTTAAATATGAACTCTTCAAATCTCTTTGAAATGACAAACAATTTTTACTAAATTTTCTGAAATTCATTTTATAAGCATCTTTATTTTTATAGTGGGCTGTGGTCTATTTTAATTTTTCATGGCGTAGTTGTCAGTGATCAGAAAAAATTCAAAATTTACGGTTTTATGTTATTTTGGTAAAAATTATCCAAAATATTAACATCTTTATCTTTGTATTATGCCTCAAAATAAGGAACAGAAAAGTATAATTTTTACTATTTTACACGACAATCTACGCGGAGACATGATTATGCCAATTAAAGCAACTGAAAGTGCTTTGAAGATTCTATTGACCCAAAGTTTTGACAACTGTATGCAAGGACATCAAGCAGGTACAGAGCCAGGACATGAAGGTGAACCAAGCGATTCTGATACACTCTCAACAGAAATGCAGCTCCTGTTGGATTTGATGATTAGGAACAGACAATTAACAGCAGTAGAATACGACCATTTGATAGAATATTTGGAATAAATGCGCGAAATCCAGTATTTGAACCACAAGATCAAATGTCATCATTTTGAACAAAGCAACAACTGACTCACCTCCAGAATATTTACTTTCTGCCACTATATAAGCGTAGCTTGTTAATTTTTTACTTAGAAGAAAGATTATGACATTTAACTATGTATATCAATAATTAACTCATTAAAAATTTTCCGGATTTTAATTTTTTTTATTTATTACAAAGTCGTAATTTGTAATTTTGTCAATTGTGTTAGTACTGCATGAAACAAGATCCGTAGCCATTAATGGAACCAATTACAGTGCAAAACGATGTCACGTGGATTAAAGCAGTCATTCATTAGTCAAACTATATTTTTTATTTAGCTCTTTTGATTGATTGTACTAAAACTGAGTCATATATTTGCCAAATTATTACCGATAAAATAGTCACTTGGATCAGAACAACGCCGATCATCGCTCGAACTACCATTTTTCTATTATTATTAGTTTGATTGGGTTAAAAAAGTCACATGGACTAAAACTGAGCCAAATATTGGGTGAAATGCTTAAAAATTTAGCAAATGCTTTTGCTAAAAACCTATGCATTCAGCATTTGCTGAAAGGAGATAACTAGCTAGTAAAAGCTTTTGCTACTTTTTATTCATATCACTTATTGCTTACTATCTGCTACAATATAATCACGGGGATGAAAACTGAGCTTGTTATCGGTTTTTGAAAATTTTTTTTTAATGAATTTTTTGAAAATACAAAGTCGTGTAAGTGGTTTATTTGCAGATTAAAATTTTCTGTCTTGTTATACTCTTCAAAAATAATTTTTTTTTTAGAAAAATTAATTGCTGGTGTGTTGTTGTTTTTCTGTTGATTAGACCAATTCCATAGTTGTAAACGGGATCAATTACGGGGCAATACAAGATTACGTGGACCAAATTTGTACTATTGGTGGCTGAAATCAAGTCACGTGGTTCAGAACAAACTGTATATTTATCAAATTATTACCTCTTGATTGTTGCAAAAGAGTTGTTGTGGGTTTTGCGCTTTCAGCAGTCTCGTTGGAAAATTATTAAAGCCGGAAATTGATGCTGATTGACTAGTTGGAAGACATTTTTTCAAAGAACTGGAAATTAAGGTTTTACTACTAGTTTTTAGTATTTTTCAGAGGTTTCTACAATATTCAAAATTTTTACAGTGTCACCAAACTTAAATATGCTCTTTCAATTGAAAATAGCGAAATTCTGTTTTCTCAATTTCCTGGTTCAGTACTTCTGTCGCACAGTTTTAGTAATTGTCTAATTTTTGCTTTATTAACTTCTAATTATTTATTGCAAAAATGAATAGGTATATTAGTAGATTCTAAATAAAAAAATACTTACGCAAAATTTCGGTAAATCGCATTCTTTTCAAGATATATAAGTTTGAACTGTAAAAACAAATTTTAATTTTTAAATTTGGTGCTTTCTAGTGCCTAAACCGTGCAATTTGGTATAGAGGTATGTAAGTTGTTATAAAGTAACTTCGACCCGTGTTTTTTTATACAAAATGAAATTTTTATACAAAATTGCTCAATTATCCCAAAAAAAAGTTTTGGCTACTCGCATTGTTAAAAGTATTACCTTACAATTCAATTATTCTGAACTAGTAACCTATTAAATAGTTATTGAAGAAAAAGAACTTTACTTGTCAATATAATTGTGGTAAAATAGATTTCTGAAATGTAATGAAACAGTAAATACGTAGACAAATTCACTGTAAAGCGAAAGTTGACTGAAAACCAAGATGTTCGGAAAACATCTTAAAAGACAAGTTTCTGTATTTTTTCAAAAAGTTTCTCAATCTAATGATCCTTTTATATTTTTAAAAACATTTTTTTTCGATGGTGGTTATAACTCTGTTACTAAAAATATTAGTTATATTTGTACAGCGCTTCATACGAGTAGCTATTTGCTTGAAATGGTTTACTTGATTCGACATTTTACACTTTATATTCTATTAAAATATTCTAGTGGACTCTTAATAATGATTTATGTAAGTATTTTTGATACAATAAAGTTTAACAATACAGAAATGTAGCCATTATAGATACTAGCGGTAATGTTCTCTGTAATACAAAAAGAAGCAAATGTGCTTGCTCTTATTAATGATTTATTAACACTTTTTTGGCCAACTAATTTTTGTGGGCCAAGAGTACAACAAGAACTTATCAAAAAAATGGAAAAAACTAAAAATATTATTTTGGTCTGTTTTGGATTGATGGGAGTTGCAATGATTCCGATATGGATTGATATAAAAGATTTTTTGTTGTGTTTTCATGTTTATGAGTATTATTTTGGAGTATGGGCAAAAATTCCTTATTATTTATTTGTTTTTACTTTTCCTTGGTTAGCTTTTTCTTCAGTTCGATTGCCGTTTATGCTAATTTATGCAATTGTACAAATACAAATGCAAGTTTTTTTAATAAATCAACAAATTACTGAAATTTCTGCAGTACATGGTAATGGCAATGACTTAAATTATCAAAATAAAATATCTGAAAAATTACAAATGTGTATCAAACATCACATCATGCTTAAAAAGTAAGCTACAACAAAAAATTCAAATTTTAGTTTTTTTTTTGTAGGTGGATGCTTAGACTTCTTTCTATAATACAATATTTCATGCCATTCTTTGTACTAGTGGGAACAATGAGTTGTATTTCTGTTGTATTTTCTGCTATTTATGTATGACAAAATCCTAAAATTAACTAATTTTTAGAAATTTTTTGCAGAATTTTGAAACCACAAACTTTCTTGGTAAATTATGTATTGGTTCTGTAGCTTGTTGTGCAAGTATTGTCGCATATTTATTTTGTGAAGCAGGACAATTAATTACTAATGAGGTAAGTAAAGTACAAATAATAATTTTTTTGACATTAATTTTAGACTGCTCGAATATTGATTTCAGACTGCTCGAGTATTTGACACATTGGTGACTTGTCCCTGGTATATTTGGAATATCAAAAATCGAAAAATTTTCTTAATGTTTATGATAAATTCATTAAAACCTATGCGCCTTTCGATTGCTGGTATATCTTTGGATTATAGATTTGCTCTATTTGTAAGCAACTTTTAAAAAAATTGAACAGTTTTATTAATAAAAAAACAATTTCAGTTGTTAAAAACAAGTTTTTCGTATGGTGTAGTGCTGTACAAACTTAATCAGCAATAACTTATGACATTTTGGAAACAAAATTTTTCTTAAAAGTATTTTATAGTATTTATAATTAGTATAATTTTTATAGAATAAACAATTTATTACCTTTATTGTAAATAAAAGTACAGCTAATAATATTGTAAACGAAAGAATTAAAAATCTAAGTCACTACTACAAGTTTAATAAAATAAATTGTTACAAAAGAGTTGCAAACCGCTTTCGAGGATTATCTCTTATTATCTGTGCCTTAATAATAAGGTAATGTAATAATAATGTAAAAAAGAACGTTATAAAAAAATGTAAAATACTAAAGAAAAATGAAAATTAATTCAAGTTTAGGCGGTTAAAATGTATCTTTTTTTTAGTCACGTCAGTGGCTTCTCTAAATATATTTTTTTTAATTTTTAGATTAATTAGAGAACAAGAAAGGGTCATAACTCAGTTTTTTTATACAGCAAACCCTAATAGTCCCCAGTACAATGTCCTTAAAAATTTTTTTTATACATACAAATGTAAAACTTTGTGAGTGCTTTTCTTGCAACGAGTCCGACAAACTTATCTAATTGGAAACTTTCGGCGCTGCTGCGTTTTTGAATGCCGCCATAGTAACACCTTCAGAGTGGTAGACACTCTATAATGATTTTTGTCGGACAAGTTGACCACAATTTTTAAATTAATTTAATAAAACAAATTTCAAAAATTTAAAATTGGATATACGGGGATGGCTCCCGTAGAGAGTGAAGTCATATCGACATTTTCGGGGTGGTGGACACCCTATACGCAGCATGATTTTTGTCGGACAGTTGACCACTATTATAGTTTTAAAATTTAAAAATTGTGGTCAACTTATCCGACAAAAATCATGCAGCGTATGGAGTGTCCACCACCCCGAAGATGTCGGTATGACGCCATTCAAAACCGCAGCAGCGCTGAAAGTTTCCCATTAGAAAAGTTTGTCGGACTTGTTGCAAGAAAGGCACTCACAAAGTTTTACATTTGTATGTATCAAAAATTTTTTTTAAGGCATTTTATTGGGGACTATAAATTTCAATACATGATTTGATAGAATAAAAATCCTTTACTGATTGATATGTACAACGCCTGTAATTTCAGTCTCATATAAGTAACACAAAATTGGTTAAACAAATCGGTAAAATTCTAGACTATGTTTTTTTATTTTTATTAAATGGGGTTGTTTTAGTTTTGTAATCGCAAATTATAGGTAAGTGAGTATATTATATGTTTGTTAACAAATAATATGTCAAATCAAGGGCAAGTTGTAGACTGTTGATCGTAATATAAAAAACTATTATGGGTTTACAATAATTGTAAATGTTAAAATAGTTTGAGAAAAAAAAAGAAATTAATACTCAGTGTCTTTTTGAAGATTTCTTTCTAGATTAAACAGTGTGTATCAGTGGGGCATCAAACTTTTCTAGATCGCTAATTTATTTTAAAGTTGATTATAATTTTTAATTATTAGATTAGTGTTGTTCATTAAAAGAAATAATAAAATTGAAATCGTGGTGTAAATTTCCAATTGCTTGAGGATCTAATAACAGCTTACGAAATTTAATTGTTATAATCATTTATAAAATCGCTGGGCGCTAAGTTGTGTATTTGTAATTATTGTTCCGAGTTGAGCAGTTTATCTGTTGAATCAGACGCCCCCATTGAGTAGAATGCAATTAAGTCATTTTTTCGACTGCAACTCTTTTATCTCACATTTACCAGACACTGAAATGGAGCCACTGAACGTTCTTGAACATATGTACACAACATTATAACGAGTAAATATCGCACAGTGAAACAGAAGGACAATGACTAAAACTATAAAACTTTAATTAGGAAATTATTGCCGGTATTCAGTTATCAAGAGTTGTTTCAGATTTTTCCAATGGGATCAAACACTGGCTTGTAATTGCAGAGGAAAAACGGGATAAAAAGAATAAAGCGGGCTGTCATTAAATTTCATTACCATATAATAATTTTAGTTTTACAATTTACTGTAAATGAAAAAGGTAAATACGTCACCAGACACTTGTTTAAATGGTTTTTAACGTCGCCAGCCAGGCTGGTAGGACTTTTTACAAGTAGTTGTAACAAATTAAAAGGTTTTTGTTTTGTACCATGAGTTTATGGGCTTTTTAATGAAAGTATTGTGAAGTCTTAATTTGCTATGAAAAACCTGTTGAATGTTTTTATTAACCTTTTCTGCAAAGTTTTTCTAACACATAATTATTATTTCAACTATTTATAAGTAAAGATTACAAGAAATTCGTAAATACGTAAATAATATTTAAAAAATAAGTAACCAAACATTTTATATAAATATATTTTTTGGTTCACTCTCCGCCAACGGTAACACACTCTGGGATGCTGTTAAAAGTTTTTAAAGACCTACAAAATATATACCTCCTCTAGAAATTTCTCTAGGCACTTGGTTGGAAACTAACAAAGAAAAAGCTGAAGCTTTTGCTCAACATCTAGAAATAATCTTTACTCTACATAGGAAATATCCTGAGATTGAAGTATAATTTTCTACTTAAACAGACCCTATCAAATGTCTTCCTATAAAGAAAACTTTCTCTCTTCCAAAATTTAAGATGAAACTAACTACCTAAACAACAAAAAGCACCCGGATAGGAGTTAATAGTTACAAAACTGCTGAAACATGTAACTAACAAAGAAATATAATTTCTAAGAGAAATTTTTAAGGGCATTCTTTGTTTTACATATTGGACACTCTAACTAAAATTCGCACAAATTATTCTGATCTCTAAACCTAGTCACCTTTTAAATCAAATTCAATCTTATCGCCCAATAAGTTTTCTTCCAATATTGTCTAACTTACTAAAAAAACTTGTCTTAAAAAGAATTAACGAAAACGAAATTTAAGAAATATGGCTTCTAGATTATTAATTTGGGTTTTGTTATAACCACTTGACAATACAACAGTGTCATAGAATAATTAATACGATCCAGAGAGCGCTGGAAAAGTCAATGTGTTGCTCTGCTGTATTCCTTGGCCTAATTTCTTTAAAGAAAAATAGGATAAGAAACGGTTTCAATTAGGATCTAGACCGGAGTTATCGAGGGGAGCGTACTGGGGCCATTACTGTACTTGTATATACTCAAAACATAACTACCATGGATCAAAGTAACATTGAAACCTTCGCCCATGATTCCCTGATATCAAGAACAAGTGAAGAACCGAATAGAAAAAGAATTCAGCTTCAGAATGCTCCTTGGTACATTTCTAACCAAATCAAATTTTTTACACTTATCTAAATATACCGTTTGTGTCTAAAATTATTAAGGAAAGATCGATAAAGTACATTGACAAGATTAGAAAACATCCAAATGAAACAACAACTCTTTGAAGGAAGACCCTCTTGTTAGAAAATTAGTTTATTAATTGAATAGAAAGGCTGTTTTGCTGGGTGCCTTTTTTTCAGTCTCGATTTTTTTCTTTGTTGTAAATTATTAAGAAATTAGCTTAAAAGTTTAAATTAGTTTAAAAAACTATTTATAAAAATTAAGAATAAAAATATGAATGAAAAATATGTTGTCTATGTGATAAATATTCTACAACTGTCGATATGAATTAACTACGTATGCAAATATCAATATAATAACAACAATAACGCAAAATAGCGAACAAGGTCCAAGAAGGAAATAAAGGAATTATTAAAAAATATTGAAAAAGTTGGGTGTTTAGTGCTTGATGTGTTTGTATCAATCAATGGCATCAGCAACGTATCAGCAATAAATGTATTTAACAGGTTTTGAAATAAATGATTATTTTTTAAAGACAATTGTTATTTAACCTTTAAAAGAAGTCTCTCAGAGTTATTTTTTTTAATTGTAGTAATGAGGGATTTTAAAAGAGAAAAAGCCCTTTTACTGGAGATACTAGAAAAAGTTTGTTTTGATCTAGAAGCTGAATATGGAACAGATGAAACAAGATTTTACAGAAAAAAGAAGTGAAGCTAGCGACAGACAGCAAGAATTAGAAGAAATACTAAATATGGAAAAACTTATTACTGCAGTGACTTAGAAATATGGACTATGTAGGTACCCAACTTTACGAATCGTGAAAAATAGATAACAGTGCAAAATTAATTGTTGAGAGATTAGTAATAGAATTTGACAAAATATAGCAACCGATAGATGGTTTATTTCAAAAGAGTTAGCTTATGATCTTCTTAGTAACCATAGGCTGACAACTGTTGGTACAATAATTAAAATATAATAAAAATAACAAAAAACAAATACCTTCTGAATTTATGGCAAAGGGTCAGAGGTAGGAGCAAGAATATTTGGATATCAACTAAATTTTACAGTAGATTCGTACATACCCTACAGAAAAAAACTTTTCTGTAGGGTATCTTGATTACATAACGATGATAAAATAGATAAACAAAGTGGAAAACTGGAGATAATAATGTGTTACAACGCAACGAAAAGTGGCGTTGATGTGTTCGATAAACTTTCTGTATTATACAACTATGCTCGCACTAATAATAATCGTTGGCCAATGGTTGTTTTTACAGCCTTTTGTACATAGGGCTTGTAATGCTTTGGTGGTCTCTAGTGTAAATAATTCTGATTGGTCAATAATACAATGTCATTTTATAGAAAAACTAGCTTTAGGCCGTATAGCTAACCATATGAAGTCACGTGCATCTTCTTTTTATATTCTCCGAACCTTGAAATCAAAAAAAAAGTGAAAAACTTAGAAGAAATAACAGTACAGGATGAAAAACTTACAACAGGCCGTTGTTGCACTGCAGCTCTCAAAAAAAATAAATAGAAAAACTAGGTATTATTGCAAAATATGTAAAAGCTTTCTTTGATTAGAACATGTAGTATTAATATGTGAAAACTGTTACAAAGACGCTCCAGGGGACTAGATGTTTTTATTTACGTATTTGAGCGTAGTTTAAACACAATATGTTGTTTATCTACTTTTCCAGAAAATTGGAGGTAAATTTCTTTTATTTCTACAATTTGCAAAAGTTGGAAAACATTGATTGTTTTGAAAAGTTTCTAATTTTTTGTAATTGACATTAACGAAGTGTTTAATTTCTATAAAGTTTGAAGAAATATGTTTGATAAATCCGCTAATAAAAAAATCTTTATTTTGTTTAAACAAATTAAAAAAATATATTTTTTTTAACAAAAACTGGGTCTGTGAGACTAATGACATCTTATTCGCCCAATCCTAACACGCCACCTCTGGCAGGTTAATATAAGAAAGTGACATTTATCTGATAGCTATGACTTACGACCTAATCAAGGGCATAAAAAAATATTTAAAGCAACTGCATTACGAGGCCGTTTTTAATGAACCGTCGTTACAACAAACAATTTGATAACAAAAACAGAACATTGTATTTGCAAAAAAATTTGGGTAAACACCTCAATCAATCTTAATAAATTTATTTAATTACCCGTTATTTGTTTCACCTAACTTATAAAAGCAACTAATTGCTGTGAACTTATTTTTACTAATATCGTTAATTTGCTATTTTTAATTTCACTATAACAACTCAATACTTACAAAACGAAAAATGTATGTATAAGATAAAACGTTTCTTGTAATTATCCAACTTTGAAAAAACGAATTATTAGCCAATTATCAAGTCAAAGTAAAATAAATTGCCCCTATTTAAATTGTTAATGGGCTAATTATCATTTAGCATTATTATGCATCTGCATGTTGTGAATAAATTGTCGATGAGTTACATACAAATATTTAAATCGATAAAAGAAAATGTCTCAATTGGTGCCTTGGTGTCATTTGAGTTGGCCGCTCTTGAAGGGCTACAACCAAGCAAATTTGTTTTTTCTTTTATTTTATTAAAGATTTTTTATACGAAATGTTAGTGAACTCTGTTAAGAAATTGCAGAGTGCTATTTAGTCACATGACTCGGCAATATGCACTGTTCTGGTTAACGATGGACATTATTTTGCAGGAGAAATACTTTTTCTGAGTTTGCTGATCGGACAAAAGATTCCACGAATTAGAATTGTCGGTTTAGGAAAATCTGTGAGGAAATTATTTGGTTCAGATGATCAAGTGTGTGTAGTGTATATTTAAGCAATATAAATCACTTGAAAAGTAATACGAGTTGACATTTAACCAAAAATGGATTTAAAAATGAAATCCATCTTGTATCCTTCGAGCTATAAACCATACCTAACAAATCTGTCTTTCACATCTCATTTTAGTCAAGTAGCACCTTTCCTAATCCCGTCTTAAAGCCCTGGAGTTAATGATACGTTATTAAACCGTTGACCTCGTTCTTAACACGGTTAATTAAATCTAAATGAAAATTAACGTAACAAAATCATATTTTGATTGAACGTTCTGAACCCAAAGACGACTTGATGATGAAGAGAAAAACGAAGAAGAATTTCTTCACTTATATCAAAGAGCGTCCGTGTGAACGCATATCTTGGCGCCGGCTATTTGCAAGAGGCGCCGTCATTGCATTCCCCAGGTAATGTGAACGCAGACAATTTGTTTATCGAGTGTGGATTTTTAAACGGAAGAAGACTCGCTTTTAGATGATCTTGCGAATTGTTTAGCACACGGCGTGTGGTAGACACGATTAGCGGACGTTTGCGGAAAAGCGAAGGCGGAGATAATGAAGAAGAGATTTTTCAAAAATGCGTAATTGGTTTTACAATGTACCAACATTAGCACATTTTGAAAATAAAGAGTATTGCAATGTTAAGAATACTCCACGCACGGTGTGCTTTAAAGTTTTTAATATTTTTTTTGGAAGAATGATGGTATTACCAGTAACTGAATAACTTAATGCTTTACTTTTTTCTTTGGTAATTTATTTTAAAGAACACATGCCGTGTTAATACAACTGAAATTAATTGGACCCCTCTGGACACAATTGGCCGGTTTAAAAATTGCAAAAGTTAATTTTCGTCTACGTTGGAGGAAAGAAATAAAAATTAAAAAGGGGCATGCTGAGTTAAACAATTAAGGTAATTAAAAGTAGAATTGGATGCATTTTGTGTGGTCAAAATTACATTAAAATTGTGATAATTGATCTAAATTAAAGTACTTTAAACGTATAATTATTAAATCATTTTAAATTGTTAAACACTGAAGAAGACAAAATAAATTCGTCGAAACTTTAGAAGTAACAAATAAATTTATATTTTTTCATCTTTAATAGTCTAAGAACTTTGCCTAAAGTAAACAATGGATAAGAAAATAATCTAAATATTTTTTTATTTAGATATACAGTGTAGTCAAATGTTGTGTAGAAATTTCACTTGGAATGATAATATAGTTTTTGTTGAAAAAAATTCTTAACACCCAAACTTGTCTTATACAATTGTTTATTGTTTTTGAGATAAACATTGTAGAAGTTATTGCTTAAAAACTCGGTTGTCATACATCATATATCTCAAAAAAATGTTTTTTGCGAAAAAATATAACAGCATGTTATATATATAATATTTTGATAAGGCAAATTTGAGTATTTAACACCATATTTACGAGAACCATCCTCAAGTAAAATTTTGGCACATATTCACACCCTGTATATAAACAGAATTGTTACAGTTAAATTTACGTACCATTTCCTTATCGTTATTTCATTAAAAGAAATTTGTGTAGTAGCACGACCTAAACTTCTGAAAAAGTAATTCAGTATCGTAAAAACCCAAGATTAAAATTATAAAATTTGTTTTTAAAACTGCTACTTATTCTTCGTATTTTAAAACTAAATTAATTTTAGTTAATTGAATTATTCTATTTTAGTTGAATTTTTGAAATTTTTATTTTTATGCTTTTTTTAAATTTCGGTCTTTTATTGCTATGAAAGAAAAAAAAATCTAAAAAATCACAGTTATTAAGGTATCTCGTAGACTGATTAATCTTTTTCTCTGCCTCTCAATTTATAAATGATAAAATTTATAATCAACAAGCAATATGAGATTCATCTCGACAAAGCTCATTGTCTGAGCAAAGATAAAAAAGAATTTCTTCATTTTACACGGATTTTTCGAATGCGAATGCCTAATTTTACAACTGTGTGAAGTGTCACCTGCATCAAACTACAGAAAACACACAACAGTATGTAGTTGGCAGAGAATTGTTAAGAATAGCAACAGTGTTTGCTATTTATTTCCTCTAAGTACACCTATAACAACTATTACTATTTATTTCTTTATCTTAATTTTATTTTCTCTAAAGGTTTATGAGGTCTTACTTTATGGTAATTGTTAAATCAGAAGATTAAACGAAACTATTGAAAATATAGTAATGAAAATGTTTGGTAAAAAAACCTTCATATGAAAAATTTTTGCAAAAGCACTAATGAAGTTTCTGGTGGTAACTATCTAATCCCCATCTATCTCTTGGATTACTTTTCGTAGATATACTATAAACGCTCATCATCAGTAACTTAATATCTTTTCTCACAAGGTACATCAAATTTTCCCCTCCTAAGGGATGCCACCTTGTCGTGGTGGAGGGGCTTGTCGGTGATTTGAAGCACCTACTAAGAGCATCCCAATAAGCACATCGTGAACCGTGAACCCCTCAGCGAAGCGCAATCTCTCAGGAACTTACCTTAGATTCCTCGAAGAAACTCTTTAAAAGAATCTGTTGAAGCACATTAAACAGCTCTGTGACAAGGATTTGCAATCTTGAATACAATCTCAGCTGAGTATAACAAAACTGATCTTGCTCAGCACAAGGCGTGATACAGAGTGGACTTGATAGATAGAATTTGGACCGGTCAAAGAAAAGGACTAGCCTTCAAAAAAACATTTTTAACCTGATGGTCGATTTGGTAGTTTTATGTGTCAATAACGGTTTGTAGCTCTCACTTGATAAACGACCTTTATTTTGGAAATGGGCGCTTTGAATTTCTTAAGCGGTTTTACTGTATTTTGGCGTTGGTAGATGGTTGAAATTGAAAAATTACTTCCACGTGTGTTGAAAGTGTCCGAATTTGTCCCCACTATTTTTGCTACTACTACTGATGCAGGGTTGTTTACTCAAAATTTCTTTCTCAGCTGTTAGTAATCGAGGGAGAATTTTAAACAAATTATTTCATAGTTATGCGCATTTTTTTAGTTTTGTATTGCTGTAGTTTTAACGCTCCGTTAGTCGCGCCAACTAATGTGACATATTTGATCACGCTGTATCTGTCAAATACATGCTTTATGATTTATGTTTTTTAAAACCATTTTTTTTGTAATTATTATCGTATTTTGTATCATTGAATATTATTGGTTGAAAAAAAAAAAGCATAATATTTGAAGAATTTATTCGATTTATTCAGATGAATCTTGTGTATCTGAATCTCTTCAACTTCTTCTGAATTACAAAAATAAAAAATTGTTTAGTACTAATTGTAATAAGATCAAGAAATTACACTTTTTACAGACAATAAACACCTAAAGACAGATGAACACGGTCTGTGGGACAGAGAGTAAGTGAAGCAGGTAGTGAAACACGGAATAATGCATACAGACGCACTGTATAATTTTTTTGTACTTGCACAAATAACCGTGCTAGAAATAAAAATTTGATCTTGCTTTTCTAGGATCATAATTAAAATACATTGGTCAAGGAATACTCTACACCTCAAGTTCAGAAGATTGGCAGTTTTGAAAATATCTTTAAAAAAATGAGGCATGTATTTCTGCGACTAACGGAGGGTTAAGTAAATTGGTAAAGTTTGTTTCTTTTTAATAATTGTAATAAAATTATAGTTTATCAGGTACTTAAATGAAACGTAATTTCCTAATGTTGTCCAACTCTATTTAAAGATTCGTCATTATTAAATACATAATTTATGTAATTGATTTACGAGTAAAACTAAATTTTATATGAAATTATATATTAGAAAAATGGATGCTAAGAACATAAAATACATGATGGATTGTTGTTTTTAATAAAATTTACGTAATAATTTTTTGCAGACGATTACTTCAAAATTGTGAGATTAATTTCAGCAGATATTATTCTACTACCTTTTATAAAATTTTTATTAGTTTTCATTTATTTGCTACATGCTGTCATAGATTTATTAACTATTTATTTTTTCTGGATTGCTGATGACAGAAAAGCATTTTTTCAATATGCTCCACCATTTCTTGCAGATTTTTATGTATCTACTTAACATATTCTTAAATATATTAAAATTTTTTTGTTGTTTTTCAGCTTTTAGAAATTATACAAACAATATTACTAAAAGAAAAAATAGTGAAATTTTTTAAAAATGAGTTATCAAAAATGCTCTCTATAGAAATGGTGAGTGCAAAATTGCGTTTCAAAATCAAACAAAAAATAAAAATTATAACTACTACTGTTATGATTAATACTGCATTTACAATAACGACAGGTATAACATTTCTAACTCCTCTATTTGAAGATATAAACATCTCTTTTGCACTATTTTTATTTTATAATTATTTCCCAAATCAAAAGCAAACTCTTGAAATTTTGTACAGAATGACAACGTTTATTTTTGGTTATCTTGGGACTGTGCATGTTTTTCAATTGGTTTACTATAGCCAACATTTAAATTTTCAAATTGAGATATTAATGGAGTTCTTGAAATATATAAATAAACCACAAACTTTTCGAAAACAAAAAGATTTTTTTCATACTGATAAATACCAAACGGAAGTAAAACAAACACTAAAATTTTGCATTAAAAGAAGCCTAGAGCTAATAGAGTGAGATATATAATTTAAAAAATTTTGCTTTGAATTTTATAAGTTTATATTTCAGAATTATCAATAAACATAACAAAAAGATCTACGTTAAAGTAGTAGAGTACGTCATTTTTGGTGGTTTTTTCTGTTTGGGTTGTGCATTGTTTTTTTTTCTCAGTAAGTATAAGAATCAAACATCAAACAATATAATTTTTACTTAACTATTAAGATAAGATTTACTTCCGAGGATTATTTTCGGGGGTGTTCTCTTGTTACTGGTGCAATTTTTTCTTTTTTATTTGCAATATGGGCTGGTCAGTCTACAGAAACTTGTGTATTAATATTACACATTTGTTGTGATAAATAATCTAATGCATTACTTTTAGTATAACGAATTGATAACAACTTCTATTAAAATTGATTGGTATAATTTTAATCAGACTAATAAAAAATTGTATTTAACTTTTTTAACTAATATAATGAAAGTGCGTCGATTTCGAATTACTGAAAATTATTCTCTGAATTATCAACTAGGACTAAGCGTAAGTAATAATTTTGTGATGTTTGGTTATCTTGTTTAATTTTTTTAGATTGTTAAAGGATTATATTCTATTATTTCTGTCGTTTTACGCAAACATGTGATAGATACATAATTATGTCTAAATAATAGTATACTTTTCGTCAAACTTTAATGAAAATAAATCATAACTGTTACAGAAAGTGTCATTTTCCGTTCAGGAGCAAAAAATTTATATCAGGCACCATATGTTGTTAGTGAAACACGACCACGATCTCTCTTGCAAGATAATATATTATTTTCGCCTACATATAACCAAAATAAGTCATAGCGGGCATCAAATTGTGATAGAAAGTGTCACTTACTGCTCTAGGTCAGAAAATTTCATATCGTCTCGCACTTTAGAAAAGTGGAAACTCTTAATTTGACATTAATTAAGGTTAAAGTTTTTGTTTATATAATTTTCGTTTGATTTAATTGAAGGTAGGCAAAAAATAATTTGACGTGGCACAAGTGGGTCAACTTTATTTGAAGCGGTCGTTGTTATCAAACATAACCTCGAGCACGAGCTCGAGCTGCTAATGTTTACTTTCTAAACTTGCGACGTAATATACTATTCTCAATTTTCTGAAAACTTTTGTTAAACCTGTTTGGTTTTATAATGGATTTATTAATAAGAAAAAATCAAATTTAAAAATACAAAGAACTTGAATCTTAAGTCATTTATTGAAAACTTATTTTGCATAGAATTCGGGTTTCACTTTATTTTTCTAACTTATTTTTTTTAAATTAACTTTTAAATTTAGAATAGCTACTATTTTTTTTCTGTAGTAATTTTTCTTTCGTGGTTTTTACATTTCGGCTTTTTTTTCATTTTTTTTCTGGTTCTACATTTTTTTGACTGATGCATTTTTTCTGTTTTTAAACTGTTCTCAAGTTTTTGTTTTGACATTTTTTACTTCTATTTTTTTTTCTCTGATCTTCGTATTGCTGGCAACAAAGTAAAGGTATCAGCAGGAAAAAATGCGAGATCTTTTTTAAAATGTAAAGAGAGAATTATAAATACCAGGTAGAAACTGAATACTTAATATAAAAAAAAGAAACTACGTAAATAAAGAAGATACATTTCAAGAATAAGTACAGTATTTTGATGCTCTTTTAGTTAGATGGACAACAAACAGAAAAGCGAGAAATAAAAATGCAAAAGGAGATACAGAGAGAAGAAAAATTAGATGTATAAGAGAATAACGATCATGAGAAAATTTGAAAATTTAATAACCAGTATGGCAACAACCAGGGAGCCTGAGTCAATTAAAGTAAAGGTTCCGTTCGGCTTTTGGTTCTAAATGAGTAAAATAAATCGGTTCTATTACGGTTCCGGTTTTAGATAAGTGAGAAAATTTCGTTTCTAATCCGCTAATAAAAAAATTAAAATATAATATTGATTTCGGTTTCGATTCCTGTCCGGTTTTTAGTTCTAGTTCGGTTATGGATGGACAACTGCTTAGAGATTTATTTCAACAGTAAACGCAGCTATTATTACTTTTTAGTGACTGTGGGTTAATAAATAAAGGTCCTATGACGGTTTCGGTTCTAGATTATTGCAAAAATTTTTGATTTTGGTTTGGTAGTCTAAAAAATTAAATTAAAATATGGGTTTGGTTTCGGTTTTGGGTTCACAAAAAATTATAGGTTTCGGTTCGGTTTTCGGTTCAGTCCCAGGTCCGAGTCCCAGGAAACATCAGAAACATAGAAGCGAATGAATTGCTAAGTTAATGTGTCAGAAATGGAAGAGAACTGATGAAATTAATGGAGAAAATATAAAAAAATAATAACGGGAATAATAGAAAAAAAAGTGTTTCCGATATTCCAACATGCAAAAGGGCGACAAATCCAGAATGTAAATATATTAAATAATATTTTAGTGGACTTGACAAGAAATTGAGTTTTTACTGGAATTTGTAAGAGAACTTTTTGACACAACGGCCGAAAATAGCTCATTCTATTTTTGGTTAGGGTCGACTAAAAAGTTTTTTTTTTTGAGTAAACCTCGACAAACGTCTATTCCTCAAACTTAATTTTTAATATTAATTATTGTTCTAATAGGTAAAATTTATAGTTATTATTTATATGGGATCTACTATATTACGACTTACGAGTATTATTATTGTTGTACTCATTGTTCTTCATTAAAAATATTTGCCCAAATGAATGAAACAACTTTTATTTTAAAAGCTTATTTAATTTCTAAGCACGTTTCCACACAATATAACCACATTTTATGTTTGTATGTATCTCTCTTGAACATAAACGAAAACACAGCGCCTTTTTATTTATTTTTTCTCCTTGTATAGCTACTCGTATACTTGTACTCTCCATTTATATCACAGTAACGATACGTGGTCTTCGGTGTCCTCCTGCAGGAAGCCCAATAACTCACTCTTATCATCACTATCTCTCACATCCAAAATCTCCTCCTTGTCCCGATAATCACACCGATAATCCTCGTGGCTATCATCATCGCTCACCTCTTGGCAATCATTCATTGTCGTGCAGACACCAAGAAAAGTGGGGTGAAGCCGATATGACATATCCAGCATCACGGCAGTTCTCTCGACGGCATCACCGGAGCTCTCCACACTCTCTGGTCAGTCAGTGTTGGGTCGCGCGCGAAAGCGAGAGGACTTCTTCACCGATCTCTTCGAAAACAATACACTTTTCTTATCGTTGTGCATCACCAGCACGTGCTATAACAAATTGCATTGCATGTCGCTGACCTTCTCCAACAAGACTACAAGAATCGATTAATTAAGTGGTTCAGCGACCTTGCCATTGACCCTTATCTTGTGCTGTTATGGTGGTTTTTCGCGAGTGAAATGATTTTTATGAGTACCCAAGACATGACGAATGTTAACAGAATTAGAGTCGTGGTGTTAGGCAGTCCCAGGGTTGGAAAATCGGGTAAGTTACTCATACCAAAGGTCTTCCGGTCAGACCGGAAACACCCGCGATTCTTTATCATTTTAAGTCAGCTCAGCACCTAGTCAAGGTCACACGATTCTTAGTTTTATTGCTATGTTGTTATTATTTGAGTTTTTCAAAAACAGTTTTTAGAAATGAGTTCTATAAAATTTAACATTTTTTTGTTTTTTGCAATAATTTTGTATAATTTTTCTTGCACCATTTTATAGATTGTTTAAAATCCTTTGCTTTTGATCTTATTTAAATATATTGAATATAGACAAAGAAAAACAAAAACTCCAAAGAAATATATATAATTGAAAATACATATGACATTATCTAAATTTTTTTATATAATAAAATATTTTTATATAAATTTATAGTAATTATTTGATCCCATTCTTTATCTTGGACGATGTCCCATATCTTTATGTACTCAAATTTTTGTAGGTACTCAACCGCTGTAAAGATTTAGGTCAAAAAATTGTCCATTGGAAGTGTTTACGAGCAAAAACAAATTGTCAAGGCAATCTTGCCCTTTTTTAATTGAACACCCGTTGGTAATTAGCGGTAATAAATTTCCAATTTTTCTCCAGTTAATTTTCACTATTTGATCTATAGCGATGGACTAATTATTCCTTCTGTGATTGTTATTTTGTTAAATGAGTGGGTAATTTTATTAGAGCAAAAACTGAGAGTTTAGAGAAACTTAACGAAAGGAAATCTATATGCTGAGATTTAGTTTTATAGTTTTTGATTGGTTTTTCAGTTTCACTTTATATTAATTTATAAATTGTCGGGATATAAGTTTTAAAAAAAATAAAATAAAGGACGTGTTTTATGATTGATTGAAAGGTTGCATGTATGTGGAACTTGAAATAGTTCAATAGATTAAAAACTGAAATCTATTTTGGGAAATATCCGCTTCCGCATTTAATATGCAGTATAAATGTCGTAAAGATATAAAAACAAATAAATGTTTTATAGAAGGTTATCATTTTATGGCAGTCAGCACCTTACGAAAATAAATGTGCAGGTTGCTATTTATGTAATCGATTTGGATTTAATCTCGGTAAAGATCTTGAACTTGAAATCAAAAACGGAATTATGTAATACTTAAGTAATAACCGTGAGATATTTTTAAATATAGTATAATGACCTGTATTTATTTAAAGCAAAATTTTATTTAATTATGTAATATTAGTATATTACAGTTACTATTTTCTATTCGTACGTTATTTATTAATTATTATTATGTAAAAAAATGTTAATTAATTTATTATTTATCGTGTGATTCATTTTTTTGAATTTTTGTTTATAAAAATTTTTGTTTTTTTTAGAATTTTTTGAAATTTTGTTGTATTACTAATTGAGAACTACAGTATGAACAAAAATAAATCTAATTAGGGTGGGCTCTGGTACACCTCAATACTACAATTTACAATTTCCCAGATTAAATAATCACTTACAGCCGGCTATTATATTTTAATTAATCCAGATATTAATTATTTGTATCTTGCAGGTTTGGACTAACTTGAAATTTCTTAGCATTTAAAAATTATAATTTTAATTATAATTTTTAAATAATTATTTTACTAATTTGATAAAAATATATTAGTGTTATCGTATTCAATTTTGTTTCAAACTTTAATTAAAAATATTGCTTTTATTTTTGTTATAGTTACAAATTTTATTTTGAATAATAGGTTTTATTTAATATTGTATTGTAGTAAAGTTTTTCTATGAGCAATAGAAATATTGGCTTAAATTGTAAATGTTACGAATCAAAATAAAGAGCAATAAAGCAATTAACATTATTACAATTTATGATATCTCTGATTTTGTGGTGGTAAAACCAAAATCAATCATTTGACATTTATTTTGAGGAATAGGTATGCCAGATGTTTGTTTTCGGTTTTACTAGAACAAAATTCGAGACGTCATAAATTGTATTAATGCTAATTGCTCAAGTAAGAGGTCTTTATTTGTAACATTTACAATTTAAGTCTCTATTTCTCATGGAAAAATTTTACAACACTGTTATTAGTTAAATAACTCGCAAAAGAAGTACCTAGATAAATACATCAAGGAAGACAATAATGTGAAAAAAAAAAGCAAATTTTGTTTTATTAGTTTACCTAAATAGTTATTCATGGACACAAAAGAATTTTTTTATGTGTTAGGACAGAAACTTAAAATATTTTTTTTAGTTTATACATATAAGGAAGAAGAAGGTAAATTATGTTGTATTTTAAAGACAGCTAGGAAATTTTTTTGTATATTTTATGTATTAGAACAGATGAAGAGAAAATGTTTTATTTATTTAGTTAAAATCGTTGAAGAGAGGAAAAAGGGTTTTTTTACCCATATGTAAAACAATTTGTTAAGAGAGTGAAATGCAAAAAAGAAATAAAAATTGTAGATTGTAAAAGAACAGTCTTAAAAAAACTTACTGCATATATAGAACAACATGAAGATTTTTTTTTGAACATTTTATTTAGGAGAATAACTAAGTAATTTTGTTAAATTTTTTTGTTGTTTTTTTATAAAATACACAAGGCAGTTTAGTTGCAAATTTTTTATGTAATTAATTTTTTTTAGGAAATAAAAGGAGCATTTTAAATATATTATTTCTCTCTTTTTGTCTTATTTAGATGTATCGTTACGCACATAAGAATCAATGCACCTTCCTCTTTTAGAAGAGAGGTAATCCTAGAAGACTACTGACTGAAATTTTAAAATACATTCTCTTTTTATGTAGCCTGAATCGTTACTTATGTTGCTGATTATTCTTTACATATTGATACTGGCTAAAATTTTAAAATGTTTAAAAAACTCTTTTTTTATTGCAGGGTGTAATTCTGAGCGCAGTTGACAATTTTCCGATTGTTTCATTAATTTCTAGGCTTTTCATCTTTTTCCTTCTCTCTGACTGTTCTGAAAACTTTTTCTTTTCCTTAATTGTCTTATTTAGATAAATCAAAAACGTTTTTTTTTAAATAAGGTATAGTTTGTTTATTTTTCGGTAATTATATTTTTTTAAGTTGTGTAATCTAAAATTAAACTTTGATTGTTCTGTGAACTATTTATAACCTTTGTACAAAATTGAATTTCTTTCTTTATTAGACTAATTATTCTAATTTAGCAAAAGCCAGAAATATCTCATTGGGTGGCGCTTTCATAATTTAAATCTAATCAAAATCTCTCGCAATCCTTAATCCAATTTCCACTCTCATTTAATAATTTTATTAAACTTTAATCATCTTTTTTCCTCACCATCTCGAATCAAAAATAATCCAACCGGTCTGAACATATGGCGTTCATTTTTCACACCCGCTTCTTTTCCAAAAAGGTCCAAACTTTTACTGCTTATTGCAATTTTAATAACTTATTTATTGCACATGTCATAAAATCTCGAAACGGTTTAATGTTGAAATAGTGAATTGACAAGACTTTTGTCGCCTACAAAACGAAATAAATCCGGTTCTCTCGAAAATAATTAACGGTCATAAGGGCCAATAGCTGAAACATCTATATAGTGAGTCAGCGAGTTTCAAGATGCCGCGGAATGATACGAAAGAAAAATCTTCATTAGATTAGGTCTTTTGAGAATGACTACCACCGATCGGGAGTGGATGTTGGTTTTTGTACAAGGATGGGACTATCAAAAGGACCAAATGCCGCCTTGATTGAATTATTAGACAGTAAGAGATACTATCAGTGGGTATTTATTTAATTTTTTTGTTAATTGTATTCGAAAAAAAAAACAGAACAATCAGTTCTCGTAGAAAACAAAGCTATTACATTGACACTCATCGAAAGTCCCTTTTTTGAGCATCGTAATTGTACTTGGAACAACTTTCTTCTCTTAACAATATCTCAAAGTGTCGAAAATGACCCCACAACCACAATAATTCCTTTTATAACATGTTTCTTCATTTTTCCACGTGTAACACAGTATTCACACTTTTAGTGTCAGTGTTAATGCACTTTTCACGCCAATTCGTGAAAAATTGTTTTATTCAAAGAGATTTTGTAACTTATAACGGTTTATTTTATTTACTTTCGTCTCTAAAGCTAAAGTATAGTGTGTTGATATTGAAGAATTAGTTTATTTATAATACATTTCAGGGTCATTTATTAACTTTCATTGTATATAATTAATCGGTGGAAAATTGGGAAGTTGAAGCAACTTTCAACAGACTTGAAAATCAAGTGATGACCGGAACAAATTTTCGGTTTAGATCTTTTTGTAGTTGTTACAAGAGTTGATCACGTGTTTCCAAATTTGGAAATAGATCAACAAGGACAAATAACCATTAAATTGCTTGTAAAAAAACCACACTAAAGTGCTCTAATGTTAAATTTCTCATGCCATTGAGTGTCTTAATCATTATGTAAAACTTTTGTCACGAATCCACTGAAATCACTCACTCCCTGTCCTAATTTACACGATCAGACTCGACTCAACCAGTGTATGTCTCACGTCGCAACCTTTTTGTCTTCATTAATTAAGAAGAAAAAAGGGCCAAGTCAGATAACACCCGTCATGAATAATTCATGTCGACCAACATCTCCATAACTCATGATGAAAGGTAGTGCTGTCGATTCCATCTTAGACAAAACGTCAATATATGATTTGGGTGTCTGTTGATACGGTAGTACTTGACGAAAGAAAAGAAAACCATTGGGGGGTATTCAAATGAGAAAACATTATTGATGACTGGGAAAAAAATGATAAAGTATGGTTGAGTTGCGAAATCAGAGCTATTATTTTGAAAAATATGACAAGATAATCTTGAAATTACAAAATTTGTGTTAGAAAGCGGTTTGCTGCTATTATCACTTCTACAAGGAAAAGTGAAATATGAGGATTAAGTGGAGCATCAATCATAAAGTCGTGAATATTTTTGGGCATTTATTACAATTTTTATTGTGGCAATGAATTGGAGACTTGATAGTGTAACTTGAGATGTTTAATTTTTCATGAAAGTAAAATTTTATTGCGAGGGTTTATTGACAATTATTCTGAAAAATTGCAAATTTTTGCTTTGGAAGTATCCAATATTCGAATAAGACTGACCATAATGTTGGTAAACTTGAGTATAAAATTGTAAAATAATAATAAAATTGGATATCCAGTGATACTAAAATTTGTCTAGAAAAAATTATGATCCTTTTTATTTGTTTTTGTTGGTATTAAAAATCTCCATCGACAGTTACTTCCGACCTACACAATAAAAATGTTTGGTTAATTTTAGTCTTTTTTAACAATTATTTTGTAGTTAAATGCTTGTGTTTAAATTACATAAAGACGTAGCGCTCTGGCTAATCTGCATCAGGTTTTTTTTTTATTAGTTTTACTACAACTGTTTTAAAGACACTACTAAACTAAAACTAATAATATTAAAATTGTTTTTAGTACTACCTATTTTTAAGTACGTTTTTAGCTACTAGATTTTGTATAAAAGGAAGTATTCAAATGTGCGGTAAGACTCCTTCTTCCTTAAAAACCACATTATTATTCACCAGTTTCACTTTAGAGAAAATTTAAATAAATATGTGCATTTAAATTTTCAATTAAAACTTATCAGTTTTATTACAACTAAAATTTTACTTTCCGTTTAAAATAAAATAGTAAAAAAATCATTTCTTAATTTACAACTTGTCAAATTGACACACTTATCAACCCTTAGACGTTTTCAGTAGCTTCCATATTTAGTTGTCTATATTCATCAACTTTTAATTATTCGTAGATATAAGTGTGTGGTTAAAGTCTAAACCAACATATCTATATTAATTTTATGAAGCGAGTTACAATCTTGCTTAGAAAATGAGAGAATACCGTACCTGTATTGAGGAAACAGAATTATTTATTACTAAACATTAATATTCAATTGCAACAATGCGTGTACACCACACACATTCTCCGAGTTTAATTATGTAATTTATTGGATTATGTCCAAGTATGGAAGGCTTTGTTCTACATTGATTAATCAAAGCTAAGACTAGTAAGAGTAATAAAGATGAAGGGGTCTTTTACCTTGGTCACACTTTACATTTCCAGACTGCTTCCAAATATCTTTAACAATTTCAAAAGAAAAAAGTTAAAATATTGCTATGCAATACGGAAACGACCCCATTTGGTCTCTATCAATCCTAATTAACAACAAAATAGTTCAGGATTGTGCATCTTAATAAAATCACTCACCTCAGCCATCAAATTTTACGACGGGATTAACAAGCCAAAGAAGAAACATAAGACTCATAATCAAAGTGTTATCGAGCTCGCCTAATGACTACAGCTGTCGAGATAAGATCAATCAAAAATAGCAAAGTAGGATGGCATTAAAAAATTCAGTTTCACACTAATATATAACTGCACTAGTTCCTACTTAAGCTAATCCGGGGATTAACATAAAGATAAATTTATTTTTCCAAATTGAGATCTTTTGCATACTGGATTTGCGCAATTATTTTGTCATGTTGTTGGTAAATATTTGTAAACGGTTGTGTGAATCTGGGATCAAATAACTTTTTTCCACTAGACCGTTTCATTAACAATCAAGACTTTGATTACTAGGAATTGAACAAAATTTTTGAGTTTCTTGGTACACAAACAGACCCATACAGGTCAACCATCTCAAGTGTATTTAACGACTTCATTAATAACACCATTTTTGCCTATTGTTTATGACTACTGCTAATTCTAATGCCAATATTTAAGGAAGGTCATACATTTATGACATTGCAATTATCATACCATATAGTTTCTTCCTGTTTATTATTGGGCCGTGAGAAATGTGTTTGCTAATTGCTAAAAGTATTTGCTAGACACGTTTTTACTTAAACATGACAGAAAAAAATTGGTACCTTGTAAACAAACAATTAAGGGCGGTCTTTAGAGATTGCCAACTCAGCATGTATTACAAACAGTTTTAACAAAATTGTAACAGCTTCAAACCTTGAGAAAGGGAAAATAAAACCACGAAACGTCGTCAAAACAACTTTTAGTAATCTTTTTTGTTCATTTCTATGAATCTCAATCTAATACCATTATTAATATACAATAAATATTAAAATTAAATACATTTTTATTAAGTACAGCTCAACTTTTAAATATATCCAATGAAATAAAAAAATGTTGTCATGTTAATTGTATTTCTTTATGAATGAAAAAACATCCCACTAACGTAGTGTTTTTAAAATAGTAAAATGCTGTGACATATAGCACATGTAGGTGTAATTACTGAATCATAGGGATCTATTTAAAAAACAAACAATACATGTTTAAATGAAAACTTCTGCATATAAACAATAACAATTAATTAATTAGAAAAAACTTGATAACTATTGCTTATCTTCAAAGTTTTTGTAAGGTAAGCAAGAAAAAATTTATCGTCTCCTATTGAGAACTTTTTTGCGACTAATTCCAAGATTTCCTTCTTAAAAGATCTTTTTTCAATTCCATTGTTACCTCATTAAACCCTAACAAATAGACGAAAAAGACATTTCTATTAGATAGTAGAGAAAACGGAACTTGCTACTGTAAAAAGAACTAACTGTCTTCACAAACGAAGTATCTGGTTACATTCGTTTAACGCTTTCCTAAGATTAAATAGTAGAGTAAATAACACTGACTTGAGTTCTGTTGGATCTATTTAAAAAAACAATAACACCGTAAGTATCTGAATACATAAGAAATTCAATGGATTGCTATTTTTTTTTACTTCAGACTGAAAGTACTTTAATTGAAATTGTGGGAATTTATGACACTTTTTAATTACGCTAACAGATTCATTAAACAACTAATTAAAGTCGTTAATAATACATACCAGATTACTTCCTATTGTTTTCATTTTATTGACAGTTAAACTTACTAATCACTGCATTCTTAATTATTAAACGTTTGGACGAGTACAATAAGCAGGGCCGGACTGGACAGGCGGGATACCGAGAAAATTCCCACGGGGTCTCAGTCTCAGAGATAAGGATCCTACAACTTGAAAAGCACGCGTCCTGTGGGATTGTGGCTTAAATAGAGTTGTCGTACTATTGCCGTAATGCAAACGGATATTACACCTAGATAAACCGAAAACTAATAATAATGGGCGAGGCAAACTTGTGCCATACCACAGTGCTACGTCATTCTTTTACAATTTACCAAGCTGTAATTTATTAGTAGAGGCACTACTAAATTATTATTATTTTGATTTTTGATATTTGGGATTTTACAATTATAGTTTTTGAACGTACAAATAGTTTTTTTAGATTAAATAACTAGATTTATTTAAAAATCAAAAAAACAGTTAACAAGTTTTCGTTACATAAACAATAATTTACCGCATTGTGAGTGAAAATCAACTTGTTTTTTTATGTGATAACTGTCTGGATGATTGTCATATAGGTTTTAAATTTTATGGCGTTCAAAGGACCGGAATAAAGTGTGTCAAAAGGTATTTATTTTAGATTTGGTATTAAATAAATAAAAATCAAAAAAAAATCCAATTTACTTATGGTTATTTTTAATAAATAAATTGAGAGAATTTTTATTATTTTGATTTATTTAATACCAAATCTGAAAAAACCCCAATTGAGGTGAAAAAACTACAGTTATTTATTTTGTTAGAGTGTTTTCATTGATTTGGCAAATAATAAATTGTAGTTGTGGTTGTACAATAACGCAGTTTCACTTTTTTTGTCTAGGCTTGTCATGTTTTAAATTTATGTCGTGAGAGAGGTAAGGGGCCTTTTGTACTCTTTACTGTGGTAGGCCTGGACAAACCAGTCCGGTCCTGACCACAAGCAAAAACAAAAACTACTCTGAGGGGTAACAGTACAAATGTGTACTAAGGCTATATTTTAGCTCTCAAAAAAAGATTTTGTACTTATTTTACAAAAACTTTAGTCTTTTGTCCATAAACTGTATTTCTCAAACACTCCTTCATTTGAAACTTTTACTACATTATTAACGATCCTATTCCACGCATTCAGGTACCTCCTTAACTACCATATTAAAATTCCAGCTTCCCTTCGCATCTAATAGACTGTGCTTAATTCACTCATTCTTCATGCAAAACAACTAGTTCCATAATAATTATTGCAGCTTTTGTGGAATGTAAGTTACGTCTCGATTATCTCTAGCCACCAATGGTTGTACTAAATAAAAACATTTTTTTTGTGTATTGTGTCAAAGACAGGAGAGATTTGTTTTGTTATTTTGCACTAAATTTCACTGAATTTATCACATTTCTCTCACTGTTTGTGTATAAATCTAGTCACAATATTTATTCAAATGTTCGTCCTACATATTTTTATATTACCATAAATTAATTATTTTGACTTAAAACTATATAATTTATTCATTTCGAGTTTATTAAATACTCATTTATTTTTTTAGGAACGTGCGGAAATATGATTGATATAACTAGTGATTAAAAAAATTTCAAAAATAATTAGGTTTCATCGAGAAAAATTTCATTCTATTGTGTTGGTGTGATTTGCATATGGCAGAACAGGATAATTATATCTTTCGCATGTTTTCTTCAAACTTATAATTAGGACTTTTTGGTGCACTCTAACTGTTGCTAGAGGTTGTTTACAAATTGCTGTTAGTTTTATTTTCACTATTTTTAAAACACCATATGTTATTTTTTCTACTACTTCTAAATTTAAACAGCGAATGACCAATTGTATTGTAAAAGGTTTTTGCCATCATCATCTATTGAATGCGTCTTGGGCTATTAGGCTGTCAACACTGGTGACTGCTATCTTCAGATGTTGTTTGCGGTTTGACGGCTTGCCACATACTGAACTTGCCGTATTTTCAGCTGATATTTATATGTAGTTTGCGTGGGTGGAGCTTCTTCTAATTGGTCGAGGTAAGCCTGACCAGTCTGTTACTGTAATCGACTTTTCATAACATTACATGAAGATATCGTGTTGATAAAACTTTAAAATTAAATCAAACAATAATAAACTAAATATAATTTTATCAAAGCTTTATATCAATCAACAAATTTTACATTTCAACAAAATTATGTTCAATTTCATATTAATTTCTAATTAACAACGTGAAGATCGTAATTATTTAAATTAATTAATTGGCAAATCTTACAACTTGTTTCAGATTGGTTTTATTTAATATCTTGTTGTCAGGACCGGACTACAAGATGTTCTTTTAATATCTTGTATCTTTCTCTAGGTCTAGGGCATTTTACCGTCTTTTTTTGGTTTCTCTTTATTTATGGATTAGACGGTTTCAACGTTTATCTTTTTAATGTTATAACAACCTCACGATTGGACGTGAGGAACAAACAAGAAACATAAAATCTACAATTCTTAAAAAATGTGTTCAAGTTTTTCCAAGGAAAGCAACAAAGAAACGAAAATTTCACAACGATAGTAAGTTCAAAATGTTTAAAATTTCAGGAGCATAGCGACAATAAAACAATGTGTAAAGGGCTTAAACGATACGATAGGCGGTACGAGGAATTAAGAATTTATTTGAAGTCTGCGGCTTTTAGAACGACCAACGGTAATTATTGGAAGTCTGTAAATATGACAGCCACGATAGTACTCAAGCCTATTCTAAGGTCTTCAACTTTTTAGATGAGCTCAAGTTATTCAGTACAGATCAACAAAGAAAAATATATTTTTTTAATACAAAAATTAAAAAATAAATCTAGGTGGACAACTAACTGGCAGTGTAGCTTGTAACCAACACTTACAATGGAATGTATATTTGTGATATTTCAGTGAAGATCGCTCTGTTATTTTTTTTTTATCTTTTTGTTTTCATTCTTTTATAGTCTTTCTGGGTTCGTTTGTTGAATTTAACTGTTTTTACTTAGCAATTTTTTTTCTATCTCTTTAAATTGTTGTCAACTGGATTTTTAATTTTTAAGATCACTGAAGTCACTGCAGTTTTTTATGTCAGGACTCTGTAATTGCAACCAATTTAAATCAATATTTACGATTATGAGATAAAACAGTGGCACTAAACTTGCTTAGTATCAAGTTTTTCGAGTAATCATCTTGTCTAAGAGATAAATTATGACAAAATCAGGCCAGTAAAGTGATTAATGCAATACTCGGAATCTTTCAAATTAAACCAAAGAATGAGGATATATCCATTTTTAACCAAAAAATAAACAACAAATCACCGATGGCCTTTTCGCTATAAGATAAAAGACGCACCCTAGATTCACATACCAAGAATCAAGCATAATCTAGCAGGGTATAATTATCGATTGCTGATATTTATATTAGAAGTGAACATGTGTAATAAGACATTGTTATTTCTATGGTTTTGAACCAAGTAAGGACCCTGAGGGCCGTCTAGTTGGAGATAGAGGCAATGACATGGAACAGTGAAAGTACATATGCCGATTGTTATCACAGAATGATGATACAGCAACTCATTTACACGAAAACATGTGTTATGGGTGTTTATGATAACTTGGGACCGGTACTGCTACTAGTTTTCATGACGGACTAAATTTAGTTATTTTGGCACACCTTATATATGTATAACTACATACAAATCATGTATATAGCTTTTTGTTCACACGCTCTTCGATTGTTTTGAAGCTTTAAGCGGGGAAATCTACCTACAATCACAGAATTATTACTTCAATAATAAATTTATTTCCTGTTTCATTTGATAATTGCAATAGTTGTAGTAACTATATGTTAATGGTTGTATGTTGTATTGTGTAAGTTGTTTTTTAGATGTTAAATGAATGAAAAATTTTTGATTAATCTGTTGTGGGTGTTAACGCTGACTCTCTCTGCGTGCTAATTATTAAATAATAAATAATATCCAGCACTAGCAAGATTAATTTGACATTTTGTCTGTTACCAACATGAAAAAACCAAACAGTTCTAGTCTACAAAAGCAATTTGAATTATTTTTGAAAAAAAGTCGGGTTTTTGGCCGACCCAGTGCAATTTTCTGCAACAAATCCATCGTTCGACCGGTTCCTCAGAAGTTCGCCGTCTTGGCCGGGTCAACGTTTGTAATTCCGAGCAAACACAAATACTGTTCAATGCACGAACAAAAGGAAAACCTATTGAACAAGTGGCGAAGTGTTGGATTTGTCGTGGATTACTTATGGATATCGTTAAATCTGATTGGGTTTCGAGTATAGGTATATAAATTTTACCTTTTTTTTGTGAAGATGTACGGTCATCGTGACCGGACGTGCTAAAAATACCGCCTGGCGCTGAATCTGTGTATCCTCTTCGAACTGCAAGCGCTAATATCTTTGCAAATTGCAGGTTAGTAGCACACGCGATTCGGTAGATAGGTGCCTTAACGGCGTGCATATCTTTTGCTTCATCGGGTTAGCGTTAATTAAAACGAGAAATGGATAAAAAGGAAGAAATTTAAAAAGGGTTATGTTAGGTTAGTAACAAATTTTGATTACAAAGGTTACATCACTTTACTACTGATATTACAAAAAACGATAAATTATAAAGGGAAGATATCGATTTTCAACGAAATCTTTAGGTGACTTTCTTCTAAGTTACAAAGGGAAGATAAAAGAAGATGCCCAAAGGATTTTGTTGATAATAAAGGACACTCTTGTCACTTTACTTTTAGTTTTCTATTAAATCGCCTGTACTAGCACACAAGAAACAAAAATTGCTGGGCTGCTGCCATTTTTGATATTCTACAATTGGTAAACACATTTTTGTGGGGCCAAATGAGGTTAAAGGAAAGTATCTCTTTCTATTTTTTGTAAAAAATATGAGAATAAATTAATAAAATACAAAAAGAGATAATGAAAAAGCGACAATAAAAAAATAGTAAATGAAGAAAAAAGCAAGGTATTATTATTATTCGAAAATGCAAAGGTAATGAAGAAAACGACAGATGAAAGAACATATGTGGATAGAATAACACAAAAGCAAAGACGAAAAATACGAATGTGAAGACAACTATAAGTACATTGTTATGAATGAAAATGGAGGCTTTCCTAACCATAGATCTAATAATAAGACTGGATTGAGCCTCGCGTATACGATGCTGAAGCGATCTGCGGTGACAACATAGTCAGTACATAGTAAAGAGAGAGAGAGATAGTATAATAAACAAATTAGATGTGTGTGAGAGAGCAAATCACTTGCTGGTAGGCACGAACGTTGAATTTTTGAAAATACAGGAAGAATAAGGCAAGTAAACAAATTTTTATTTTAATTCAGTAAACATATAAGTGCCAGGCCTTTATTGTGCATGCATAGAACACTCATACTTTACAAATTAATATTTAATTTATATAAAATCATATTATCTAAAATTGTTTAAAACGCGTCTTATAAACAAAATTGTTTAGAAATATGCATCTTTTAGGAATTTTAACACTTGTCTAAATGCAAATACCACCTTTAACACAGTAAATATACCACTTTTAATGTTTTGCCTACCAATATGTTGTCATCGTACTTCTTTGCTTACCCTCACTCCAGCCTTATTATTACCTCAATGTTCCTAACCCAAGATTTTTTTAAAGATTTCAAACGCTGGTAAATGCTGAAGGAATAAGTTTTGGCTGATGTTGAAAAGAGAAAAGAACATTGAGTTGAGTGAGGGTAGGCAAAGAAGTATGGTGACATAATATTGGTAGGCAAAACATTAAAAGTGGGGTATTTACCGTGTTAAAGAGGGTATTTGCATTTAGAGACAAGTGTTAAAATCGCTAAAATTTTTATATTTCTATACAATTTTGTTTATAAGAAGCGTTTTAAACAATTTTAGATAATATGATTTCAGATAAATTAAATAATAATTTTTAAAGTATGAGTGTTTGCATGCATGCACAACAAAGGCCTGGCGCTTACGTGTTTACTGAATTAAAATAAAAATTTAGTTTCTTGCCTTATTATTCCTGTATTTTCAAAAATTTAACGTTCTTGCCTACCAGCAAGTGATTTTCTCACACACATTTAATGTGTATATTATACTATCCCTCTCTCTCTTATACTATGTTATCAGCGTTACTATGCGTTACTACTCTTATACTATGTTATGTGCGCAGCTCGCTTCGGTAACGTATTGTATACGCGAGGCTCGATTCAGTATTACTATTAGATCTATGGAAAAGAAGTTTTTTAAGAGAAAACTAAAAATTAATTTGTACTTTTAATATTGAAAGGATGGACAACAGTTTAAAACGACTGCAAATAAAAACTATTAAGAAAGGAAAATAAGAGAAGTACAGGATCGTGAATTGAAATTGTGAAATGAAGTCGAAAAAGGTGAAAAGAATGGGTGCAAACATGATTGAATTTATGTATAATAATATTGTTTTTTATTTGTGTCATTTGTGCTGTTATAGGTGTTATTCGTCTTATTGAAACTTTTTTGAATAGTCAGGAGTGTTTAAAAATTGAATCAGGGGTAATAAACGGAAAAAGATCTTTACTATTTTGACATTTTCTTGTGTTTTAATTTTTCATACTTTTTGTGTCGAATCTGTAGCAGTTTTAGTGTCACTATTAAGTGTCTGATTGCTGTAGATGAGACACATACAGGACTTTGTTGCTGCATAATGAACTATTTTATTTTTCAAACGTTCAGTGTATAATATTAATAAGAGAACTATTTTTTTTTAATTTGTTAAACGGACAAAATAATCTGCAAATCAAACCAAAATAGACTTTAGTGAAGTATTTTTAAAATGGACAAGTGAAAGGGCTTTAATATGTACATAAGAGTCTTTAAAGTCCATGTTGTTGTTTACATCGTTGACTGTTTTTTTCTTAAAATTGTGAATTTAGAAAAATCCAGGACTTGAGGCTCTATTTCCAGACTGCGTTATACTCTTGGGCGTTTTCGTGATGAGTTGGCGTTAATCCTCATTCCTCCATAAATCAGGTAATAAATGCAGTGTTTCCAATCCATTGACGATGATTTCCCCCATATGATGGGTCAAAATCCCCAAAATTCAAGCTAGATTCATGCCACTCCTTACAAATACTCCCTTGAGGTTTATAAAATAAAACTGCATTTCCTTTATCACGCATTTCGTTGATCCAACACTCGACGCTTATCGCATCATTCGAGTGCCTGGTTGACGTGAGATTGTAAATTGTAACATTTTTCAATGTTATGTAGATCTTTGCTTGTCAGTAAGTGAAGTCACTTCAAATCCATATCACAAACTGAATCTCGTACCTCATCAAGAATATCTTCAAAGGGGATTTTTGATGCAATTTTTTTTGCTAATTTTCCTTTTTCTAATTTAGTTAAAGTTAGATGGCCAATATCATTATCATGCCCAATGTGACTTTTAATGAGAAGAACCTCACATTTACTGTTACAAAAATTAATTTTCACTTTCATACTTGCAGGGCAGAATCCATCAATTTTATTACTCCCTTGACTTTTTATTATATAATTTAAATGTCGTAATCCGTTTCCTTCGGGAACGAAGTTTCCAGAACGATGACAGATAAAACTCAAAAACTTGTAGCTTCGACATAATATTTTATATTATTAATTGTATTGTACTTATTTATGTTTGTATTTTATATATTAATTGTAATTGGCGTGGCCGTTAATAAAACATTATTATTATTATAATTTTGAGGATTCTATCAAAAACTTTGAATTTGTTTGATTTTCAAAACTGTCTTTCCAGGCAAAAAGCTGTTCCTTATCTTCAAATACCATTTCTTTTTTTTTCTGTTGAAACATCGTGAAATACCTCATAATGATTTATAACACTATCTTTATCCCCTCTAATGTTCTTACACAAGCTGCATATATGTTTGTTATTGTTAAAGTTATTTGCTAATTGCAACTGCCCATTATTATGTTTTTTCATATGAAATCGCAAATTTCGGAGATGCATAAAACGTTTATTGTACTGATCACAACAAAACTGGTAGTCTTTATTTCGCAACGGCAAAGATTTAATATAATCTTCCTTTTCAGCGTGAAACTTGTTAACATGCTCTTTTAAATTAGAATTATTACTAGATATACGTTTACACTGCTCACAAATAATATTGCTTGAATAACTATTCACGTTTTTGTTTTCTATCAGTAGTAATTATTCAAAGAAAACGTTACACGTACGGAAAAACACAGCTAATATCTTCTAATGCGATATATGGCGATATGCTGCGGTTGCGGCTCTCGCGGCCAACTTTCGAACTAGCATCATTTTTTGAAGTTTGAGGGATTGACGCTAGTATTTTGACCCTAGTATGTAAAGATTATAAAGATGGACGTAGATATTCCCGATTTCGGATAACTAATGCGACCTCTGGTGGCGTTTAGAACAATTACATCGAAGCGTACCATATAGAAAGAAAAATAAGACTAACTGTTGTGTTTATAGATGTCACATACTTAAAAGTAAAGAATCTAGTGTCAGTTTTCATTTCTTTCCACCGCCAAACAGTGGTAAGGTTAAGATTGTTAATTTTTACGGTAATCCAGAATTTATGGATAAAAGAAAAGCTTGGGAAAGACCCTTATTGATGGAATAACCTTCTACAAAGTTTTTAAGTGTGTGTGTAAAACATATTGCAGATAAAGGCTACATTTGTCGTTCAAGGTTGTCTATAAAAGCATAACCCGTCAGAGATTTTATGAGTGGTACTTGATAGAGCACTAGTTTGTTTATACAAAACTTTTATTGCAAACTGTTTTTTATGGACTACTTTGGCGACACCACAGAGCACTAACAATTTGGCAGACAGAAGTGCCTCTCCTTCCACCACACACCTGCTTTCTGGAGTGGCATTCAAGTATTTAAAAATTAACGCCAACTTCAAAAACGCCATTTCTACTGAAAAAATAGAAATCATTAACACAATACTTATTACTTTTTGTCTGCCCGTCTGAAATACTGTTAAGCACGGTTTATAACTTATTCAAAAACAAACGATAATTTACTTTAAATCTCTAAATATTACACCACTTGCCGTCAAAACAAGCTTTTTAGACACAGTTAGTTATTACTTTATGAATAATAGGCCAAAAATGCACAAAAAACACACGTTAATAGCTCATTCACAATGAACATAATTCATAAGAAATACATAAGCATAAAGTGATCGTAGCGCCATTTTTACACGCAGTGTCCACAATGTACATAACGTAATTTTGTCACCTGTCATTAATCCTAACCTAACTATTTCTTGTTTTGTTTATGAAATATAAAAATATTAACAAACAAAAAATTAATTTAAATTTTATGTCTTCTCTTTGTGAGAAAATTACGTAACAAAACCAGAAATTATTATTATTTAAAAAAAACGCTGTTGGGTTAGACTCTCTAATCAAAATCGGCAAAGAAATCATTCCAAATATAATCATTTAATGATATAATTAAAATTACTTGATCAAAAGTTGTTTTTCAGAGGTTAGGACTCATTTGGTGTTTCTATGTATAAGTTGGTACAAACCCTAAATTCACAAAAACCCTAAAAGTTACTAAATCTGTACGTAAGGAATACATAAAGTTGGATTCGTTTCAACTTTATGTTCATCTTACGTTGACCTTGAAACGTAACATAAACATAAGAATTACGTTAGTCCATTGTGAACACCGCCATTGGTTTTACACGCATTCAACATTACGTTTGACGTTTCTCTTATGTATTTCTTACGTATTATGTTCATTGTGAATGAGCTATTATGCTCTCACACGCGATATGTTTTTCTTTTCTTACTGTCAACTGTCAAATGTGTGTCAAAACATCAGCTGTTAGAAATTGCGAATAAAGATGGACCGCCAGAGCGCGATGTAAATATGACTCTCTCCTATGCTGCTAAATGTGTACCCAAATTCACCCAAATTTACGTGTTGTCAACCAAATTTTTTAGGGATTTACTAAATGTCAAATTTGACAAAAGGAGTGAACATAACCAAACTTTTCAGACGCTACAGACGAAATGGAGGACATGTTACTCATGTTAGAGTTTTCGATGTTTATAGGTTGGCAGCAACTCAGCAAGTGAAATCGGGTACAGATTTGCTTACGCATTGAGGATTCATTTCTGCAATCGGTACTAGCGGTCCATCTTTATATCTAAGTCTGTGCCTACCAAGGACGTTGTATGACCATTTGTTGTATGACCATTGATCATTTAACGTCCTTGGTGCCTACAGAGGCTTTCTCTCCCTAAATATTCTCCTCTTCTTCAAAAAATACCCTAAATTTAGGGGAAAATTCCCCAACTTGGCAACTCTGAATAAACGTTGAGCAATGCTTGATACCAAGATCTTCCAGGCCCTACTCACCCATTAGTAAAAAAAAAAAAATAATTTGTGTTAGTTTATTATTATATTAGTGAAATTTTAAGTGTTATCTGTTACAAAAAATATTGTTTAACTAGTTTGTAAAAAGAGTTTGTTGCATTCATACTCAATTAAACTTCATATAGTTGTGTCAAGATTTAAGAGGCAGAAAATTGTTTTGTGAATTTACAACACTTTGGATAGGGCAGTCATTTATGGCCACCTAGTGTTTTATGTGGTAATTTGTGTATAATTTTGTTGTTATTCATATTAAGTTACTAATTTAACTAAATTTTCGTTTTTTAGTTTCAATTTTTTTGATGATTAAATTGGTAAAGAACCATGGCATATGAGACACTAGTTTTAAACATCTGAAATTATTTTGTTAATTAAATTATTATTTTATATACCAAAGGCAGTATACTCGTACAGCAAGTGCAAATGTATAGTCTAGTGTAATTCCAGCTAGACAAAACTTCATAGGTTCCAAAGAATTTGCCATAAAAATTAATAAAATTTTTCTGTTTTTGATATTCCATGTATACCAAGGGCAAGTCATTAATGTAGCAAATACTTGAGATGTCTGAAAGCAAATTGTATTTTTTGTGTTATTATGTTTTTAATTTACCTCATCAGTTAGTAATTGTCCTGCTTGACTAAATAAATATATAACAATACTTGTACCACCAATTACAGAAATCATACGTAATTTACCGAGCAAATTTGTGCTCTCAAAACTCTACAAAGTGGTTTATTAAAATTGAAATTTTTAAATTTTTTTCTTACATAAATAGTAGAAAATATTGCAGAAATAGAAATCGCGACGCCTACTAACATAAATATGGGCATAAAAACTTGGATAGTAGAAACAAGTTTACTCATCCACCTATAAAAACAAAAATTTTTCATAAAATAAAATCTTGATTTTGACTTACATTTTAAGCATAATGTGATGCTTAATACACATCCGCAATTTTTCGAAAATTTGATTTTGTTTTTTCATGTTTATCATAGAAATTTCAGCATTGATTAAAAAAAATTGCATTCGAATTTGTACAATTCCATAAATTATTATAAACGGCAGTCGAACTGAAGAATAAACAACCCAAGGAAATGTTAAAGCAAATGTATAATAAGCTACTTTTGACCACTTTCCTAAATAATATTCATACACTTGAAAACACAATAAAAACTGTTTTAAATTTATCCATATTGGCATTGTTACCACTCCCATTAAAACAACACATACCAAAAGTACATTTTTAATAGTTTTTGTTTTTTTAATAAGTTTTCGTTGTACTATTGGCCCACAAAAGTTAATTGGCCAAAATTTTGTTAATATTTCATTTGTAAGAGCAAATATAATTGCTTTTCCTTTTATTGCAGTTAACATTACAACAAGTGTCTATAATATTTGTTTAATTAATTAATCTTTTTTTTTCAAGTACTTATACGTACATAAGTCATTACTGAAATTCCACAACAATATTTTAATAAAAGCTCAACTGTAAAATGATGAAACAAGTAATACATTTCAAGAAAATAACTACTCGCATGAAGCAAAATACAAAGATAATTAATAATTTTTGCAATTATGTTATAGCCCCCATCGAGAAAAACATTTTTTAAAAATACAAACGGATCTTCAACCTCGGAGCGTCTTGTGGAAAATACACGAAGTTTTGCATTAATTCTTAAAAAAATTGTAGACATATTGCTTTTAGTTTACTGATTTCTTTACAACGGAATTTATTTACCACGTTTGCATTATGATTGATTTTCAATATTAACATTGACAAATATTAGATGAATATGTATTTTACTTTTTATTTGTTACCTACCATTTAGGTAATAGATAATAACTGCAGTTATATCATAAACAATAATGAGATAAATATTATAATTTTTGAGGAGAAGAAGGCTGTTAAGGTAATTTATATTAATTGTTGTCTATTGTTACCATTCTTCTCTCTTTTTATTTAGAATCGTTTTATTAAACAATTAAAACAATTTAAAAAAATATTTACATTTTTATTGTCACTGGTAGTCTCCTTTTCGGTTGTCTCCTGCTGATCTAATTACACACAGTTTAGTGTAATTGGTTCTGTCTCTACTTCTAGTTTATCTTGGTTTGCTTTCTTTGGTTTAAATCTATGACGTTTCCAATCTCTACAATTAATAGGTAACTCTTCTTTGTTATGTTGGAACACAAATATTTTGCAAAGACGATTTTCAACAAATTTACTAGAATATTAACATGAAAGTAAATGGAAGAATTTAACATTTCAGCACATTTTCATTAGGTTACTCTAGTACTTATTTAGTCCTAAAGACATTCTGTCATTAAGTGTTAGGCTGTTGAAGTTGAGTCTGGCATTTCTCTCATTTTTTTCTAACATTGTCTATCTTGTTTTTAATCTTTTTTGTTTTTCTTCTACAGCCGTGTTTTAGAAACTTTTCTTTTGTAAGTCTGTCGTGTGATATTCTACTTAAACACGTGCCCGAACCTTTTAATTTCACCATGTATAATTGTTGCTATTAATTATTGGTTTGATATGTAGTTCTCTTTGAAAGTCTTGTTTCTGAATTTCTCTTTCTGAGACTTTTAATTTTTGCAGGCGTCTCATTTCCATTCTCATTTTTAAGCGTTTACTCGTTGCTTTTGTCTTCTTTATAAGGTCTACGTTTTATTGCTGGATGTTATTGTTGATCTTTTATCTTCCTCGAAACCTTTTTTTTTCAGAGAAGGTTGTTATTAACATATTGTAAGTATCTTCCGGCTTTTTATTCTTTATTTTCTTTTATCTATTTTACTACTTTCTTCTATCTTTGCTATTCAAACTTATTTTGATAGTTTTCTTTGCGTTATCCAACAATTTTTTTTAAATACATATACATAGTATAGAGTATAGAGTATATATAGAGTATAGAGGCTGTTTCTTAATGATATGCAAATATTTAAGGGTGTGAATCTACATGAAAAATTAATGTTAGTTTGCTTTATAAACTATGGTCCAAAAATGTTTCCTTACAAAAACTAGGAGTGTTGAAGTTTAAGGGAAAAAATGGAAATTAATTGATATTTTTAGAACCGCTTGAGATATTTCAGTGATATTTAGTAGGTAGTGAAAGTTAATAAAGGTGCATATTTTTCAATGCAAAAAGAATTTTTAGCTTTAATAGTGGCGTGCGTACGGGTCTTGCCTTCGATATTTTAAAAAAAAGTGGTACGCTAATGGTTTTTTCCAAATAAAAATTGTTTTTGAATTCCCCGTTCAATTTAATTATATATTATAAATTATATTATAATTAAATTAAATTATATTATATTATATATATTATAATTATAAATTATTTAAATTTTAATTTTATAATTATAATAAGAAAGACTATTATATGGTACCATTTTTGATAATTTTCTTGTTTATGTTTAAATAATATCTAAGTAAGTTTTTAATTTTCTTGTTCAAATCTTTGTTAAATATTAAAAGTCGACATGTCTTTAATTAGTTTTTTTTTTAGAAAAATGTTTATGAAAACAGATAAACATTAATCAAATGTTTGGAAGCGCGTGAATAATTTTTAAATTTTTAACACGGGTTGTACCTAACCTAGACACACGATGCAACCTTTTTAGTTTATAGCGTTTTTTAGGTACTCTGGAATTTGTACGCATCTTGTATAGATTATGTTAAGACATGTCGATAATGTTTTTTACTTTTTAATAAATTTTAATTTTACTTTGTATTGTATTTTTTTTGTACTTTAAGTATAGTTTTAATCTTTGACTAACGTTTTTTACTCAATTAGTTATCATATTATCGAAAATCTACCTTTTTAGATTTTAATTGTGCATTATGAGTTGCCTACAGTAAATACTGTCCATAAAAATACAGGCCGTCAAATTTGGGTATAAAAAACGTTTTTTTATTATATCTTGAAAACCGCTTAACCGATTAATACCAAATTTGGTACACATTTCTACTAGCAAAATTTTGCTGCACATCTTAATTTTAAGTTACAGCACTTTTGTTTCATATGTTGGGTAATTAACCAATTCTCTTATTATTAATTTCCCATTTTTGTAGCAAAAATGAATATGCCAGTAGATTTCAAATAAAAATGTCACAACGCAATATTTTGCTAAAACGTACCGTTTTCGAGATATTTACGTTTAAAGTATAAAAATGACTTTTAATCTCTAACTTTGGCGTACTCTTGTTCCTAAACGGTGCAACTTAGTATAGAGGTAATTTGTAGTAAATCGCTTTATTTTGACCTAAATAACCTATAGTTGCCCTATGTTAAAAAAATTTGTTATACGTTTTGTAATAATTATTAGATTGTAATTTTGTTATCACTTGAGATAAGACAAAATTTTTTTACAGATTTTCATTATTTGTGGTGCTGTATTTCAGGTTAAAATTTTTGCATTCACTTCTGTAACATCCTGTATAGTACCTCTTCGTAATTATTTCATTGTTATTTAACGTGACTAACTTAAACAACGTAATTAAGTATTTGTTATTTCTAGTATTTTATATTGTTCGTTTGCTTTGTTGCTGAACAAGAAAGGAGGTATCAAGAAAATGTGTCTTAGTGTTCTTATTAATATTATTAGTATATCTGAAAATGTGCCATTGTGATTATGGCTGGTTTTACTTAATAATAAACAGAATGTTTATGCAGAGTAGGTGTAAATTCTTTTGTTAATTTGAATTGCTTTGTTGATTTAATTGATAGAGAACCATCGCATATGTAAGGGTGGTTTTAAACAACTGAAATTAATTTGTTAACATTTTTTTTTACTTTGAAAAGTAGCATAGTCTTACATCAAAGGCAAATACATAATTTAGTGTAAGTCCAGCTAGAGAAAAACTCATAGGTTCCAATGAATTTGCCATAAAAAGTAATAAAAACTTTCTATTTTTGATATTCCATGTATACCAGGGACAAGTCGTTAATGTAGCAAATACCTGAGACGTCCAAAATTAAAGTGCATTTATTTAAATATATATATTTTTAATTTACCTCATCTGTTAGTAATTGTCCTGCTGGACAAAATAAATACGCAACAAGGATAGTAGCTAAAACCACAGAAATTAAGCGTAATCTACCAAGCAGGTTTGTGCTCGGAAAACTCTAGAAAATGATTTACCGAAACTGAAATTTTAAAATTTTAAAATTAGAAAAAAACAACAGAAATAGAAGTAATTATACTCAATAACATAAATATGGGCATAGCAATTTGCCCATACATGAATAGTAGAAACAAGTTTTTTCAACCACCTGTACAACAAATTTGTAATTTAGAATTTTATGTTTTATTTTCATTACTTTTTAAGCATAACGTGGTGTTTGATACACATCCGCAATTTATCATAAATTTTATTTTGATTTTTGATTTTTTATATTGATTGCGGATATTTCAGCGTTAATTAAAAAAAACTTATTGCATTCGGATTTGTACAATTCCATAAATTATCATAAATGGTAGTCGAATTGAAGAATAACCAATCACCCAAGGAAATGATAAAACAAATGTATAATATAACTTATTATTAATAAGCTACTTTTGACCACTTTTCCAAATAATATTTATACACTTGAATACACAAAAAAAATCTTTTAAATTTATCCATACGGGCATTGCTACTACTCCCATTATCACAACATATACCAAAAGAGCATTTTTAGTATTTTTTATCTTTTTGATAAGTTTTTGTTGTATTATTTGTCCACAAAAGTCAATTGGCCAAAACTTTTGTTAATATATCATTAGTTAAAACAAATAAAATTGCTTCTATTTTTATTGCAGTTAACATTTTTGTAACTGATTGATTTATTTTTTAAATACTTACATAAGTCATTACTGCATTTCCACAACAATATTTTAATAAAAGCTCAACTGTAAAATGATGAAACAAGTAATACATTTCAAGAAAATAACTACTTGTAAGGAGTACAAGATAAAAATAATTAATACTTTTGGCAATTATGTTATGACCTCCATCAAGAAAAACATTTTTTAAAAATACAAATGGATCATCACTTTCTGAACGATTTGTCGCAAATACACGGAAATTTCTATTAATTTTAAGAAATTTTTTAAACATTTTACTTTAATCCACTTACTTCTTCTTACTTACTTTAATCCACTTACTTCTTGTTTAATAACTAAATTTATTTGATATTTTCCAGAGAAATTGATTTCCAACTAAAGCATAATTATAATGACTGTTAGATAAATAACTATTTTACTTTTTATGGATTTTTACAAATGATATAGATAATAAATAGTAACATTAGAATGTAGACAAGTATTGGCTCTCTTTAACTATTTAAATCTTTACTCTTTATGTTTTTTAGGTACCTAAAGAGAAATTAAAAAGTGATTTAAATTTAATTAACTCAGAACAGCGAAAATATTTTTTGTTTTTCAACTAAATTTTATTATATTATTAACAAGTATTCAGAATGAGCAAAATTTTATTTAGCGAATAAACATATCAATTACTCGAAAAATGCAAATACTGTATTGTACTCGTAATATAAAATATGTATACACAAAATGGCCTAACGAAGAAGCACAGGCAATTTTTTAAGTATTTAATGTTATTTTTTGAAAATCGCTTCAACAGGTCAATCCTGATTAGGAGGACATATATACTTATCCAAATTCAAAGTGGTTTTTATGACACTGCAATTCTCATTAGGACCGTCATAATATGAGTTGTCGAAGTCTGTTGTAAATGAAATTCGTTTGCCTGAGTCGAGATCCAGCTAATACTAGTAAAAATATCTATGTTTACAGTTTTATTGCACAGCGACACCTTTACTATTATTACCTTTAATACAATAGGACCCTGTCGTAAAAACCACTTTGTATTTGGCTAAGTATACTATCCATATACTTTATCCTCTTAGAAGAAGTATCTAATCTACCGTCTGTAAAATTTTAAACATAGAGTGGGATCAGGTGGCAAATAATTTCATTTTTCTTTAATTTTTTACAAAAGAAAGCATGTTTTGCTATCTATGATACAAAAAATAATGCTACTGATGAAAATTAAATAAAATCGCAGCTAAAACAGTCAAAAATATTATATACCTTGATTTTGAACAAATAGAATAAAATTAACTTTAATTTGAAAACAAAGAAACTAAACACATACCAATTTTTTTGTTCTAATGCAAATGCAAGTGCCATCTATGCGTTTAAAAATGAAATGAATTTATATTGTTTTTATCAAGGTATAAGCAGTAAATTTGTTAAAGATACCCAACTTTTACTTCTTTTTCTCTGGTTACAATAACTCAATTCGGACATTTTTTAATAGTTTTGACTTTTTTTACCACGGTTGTTGCCTTCCATTACGTTTTGCCGAGATTAATATAGCTTGTTACATTGCTATTCGGTAGCTTTATACAGGCACCAACTTTGTTTTAGCTTTCAGCTTGGGTCTTTTTAGTTGAGTCTGTAAAATTAAAGCTATTGCATAAGATTCTGAAAGCATTAAATTCTGAATAAATAAATAACCTAAACATAGTGTGCTTTGACCGCTTGACGTAAGACCGTTTCAGCGATTTTTTTAATATTCTATTTCTCTAATAAATATAGCTTAGTTTGTAGAAATATTTTATGTACTTAACACTTTGATACATAAACTTTATTAATGCAAGGGTAGTTTTTTCCTCAAGCATCTCCTGTGGTAATTCTAACCGTAAAATGTGAGACTCGGTGTTTTTTTCATTTTTACTGCACAGTTTTCAAAAGTCCAGCTTACTATTGGTGAATGAACAACTGTGATAGCCTATTGACAATACGGGAGGACAAAAACTCTTTTTCGGTTATCGTTTGCTTATTTTGGTATTTGGCTGGAACTTAAGTTTTACTACTTAGAAGAGAATATAAATTTGAAAGAGAATAACATCAGTTTTTTCGGTTTAACTAAGCTTCGTCGATTTTTATTCTGCGAATATACCTTAATACGACAGTCCGCTGTAAAACTGCTTATTCTTTTTCCACGAGAACTAGAAATAGTGACTTATTCTAAACATCTGTGTTTTGGTATGTTGTACCTATACTAGTGGGTTTATACTTTTTATTATTTTTTTTAAATATTTGTATATTTCAGTCTTTATTAACTATTTTACTGTTACAGCCAAAATTCTTTTTGTATTATCTTCAAATTTACTCGTAGTGTTAATTTAACTGATAAACAATCGTAACATATGATAAGCTGGTTCGAAAGAACTTTTGTTAATACAATATTTTAACTATGAAAAATTATATACTCGTACAGCAAGAGCAAAACTATAACTTACAGTTAAACCAGCTACAGAAAACTTTATAGGTTTCCAAGGAATTTACCTTAAACCTAATAAAATTTTCATATTTTTGACACTCCAGATGTACCAAGTGCAAGTTATTATTAATGTATACTTGAGATGTCTAAAAGCAAAATGCTATAAATATGTCTTAAATTTTTAATTTACCATACCTCATCAATTAATAATTGTCCTGCTTTATTGAAATTGAATAAATACACCTCATTTTGATTTTCCATATTGGTTGTAGATAATTCAGCATTAATTAAATAAACTTGCAGTCGAATTTGTACTATTCCATAAACTAACGTAAACGCTAATCGTACTGCAGAATAAATCAGCCAAGGAAATGTTAAAACGAATGTATAATAATTAATAAGCTACATTTGACCACTTTCCCAAATAATAGCCATACACTTGAATACACAAGAAAAAATGTTTTATATCAACACAAATTGTCATCGATGACTACAAAACATGTTAAAAGTATTTTTTGTAGCTTGGTTTTTTTATAAGCTTTTTTTGAACTGTTGGTTCACAGTGATTAATTGGCCAGAACTTTGTTAATAAATCGTTAATAAGATCAAATATATCTCTTTCTACTGTTATTGAACTAAACATTACGGTAAATAGCTGTAATATTTGTTTTATTTATTATTATTTTTTTAATATTTACATAAGTTATTACTGACATTCCACAACAATATTTCAATAAAAGTTCAACAGTAAAATGATTAATTAAAAAATAAATTTTTTTAAAGTTAAAAGAATAATTAAACAAATATTTAAAAGTAAAATATTTTGAATGTTTTTGGATTGTTATTGTTGATTTAGATTGTAGAGTATGATGGCGTATGAAAAACTAGTTTTCAACAACTAAAAGAATAATATTTAAATTATTTAATTTTTTTTTTTTTTTTGGAAAATTGCTTACAGAGAGTGCCCATGCATAATGTAGCGTGACACCAGCTACAGAAAACTTCATCGGTTTTAACGAATTTGTCAAAAAAAATAAGAAAATTTTTCTGTTTTTAATATTCCAAGTATACCAAGGACAGGTTACTAATGTATCAAATACTCGAGAAGTCTGAAAATCAGGTGTAAATTTATGGTTAGTAACTGAGATTTTTTAATACCTCATTGATAATTAACTGTCCTGCTTCAGCAAATAAATATACAATTAGGATTGTCAAATATGCTACAGAACCAATACATAAATTACCAAGAATGGTTGTGCTTTTAAAATTCTGGAAAAATGATTTACTAAATTATAATAATTAAAATTTTGACGTACATAAATAGCAGAAAAGGTAGTAGAAATTGAAGTCATTGCTCCCAAAAATAGAAACATTGGCATAAAATATTGTATTATGGAAACATATTTTTGCATCAAACTAAAACATTTATTGAAATGTCAAATTTTTCTTTAATTTACTTACCTTTTAAGCATAATATGATGCTTAATACAAATTAGTAATTTATCAAAAATGTTGTTTTGATAATTAAATTCATTTCTTGTATCTTTATTGACAGTAGATATTTTAATAATTTGTTGATTAATTAAGAAAACTTGTATCCGAATCTGTTCAATTATATAAATTACCAAAAATGGTAATCGTATTGAAGAAAAAGCCAACCAAGGAAAAGTAAAAATAAAAATATTGTAAGGTATTTTTGACCATTTTCCAAAATAAAATTTATATGTTTGGGCACATATGAAAAATTCTTTAATATCTGCCCAAATGGGAATCATTCCAACTCCCATCAAACCAAACAACACAAAAGTATGTTTTTAACTTTTTTTGTTTTTTCAATAAGTTCATGCTGAATTTTTGCACCACAATAATCAATTGGCCAAAAAAAATTTGATATATCATTAATAATATCAACTGTACTTGTTTCGCTTGTGATCGCAGCGTACATTGCAGCTATAGTCTGAAAAAAGAGCATTTTTTTTAAAGAGATTCTACGAAAAAAAAGCAGATTTAATGCTTTGCTTGACTTTAAAGCTGCAGCTTGCGTCTTGGCTATGAACTGCTAATTTTTTGCTTATTTTTTTTACAAAAATACTTACATAAGTCATTATTGCAAATCCACAACCGTATTTTAATAAAACATTAAGGGTGAAATGTTGAATTAAATAAATTATGTCAAGCATATAACTACTTGTATGAAGTACTAAACAAATGTAGCTAATGTTTTTAATAACTATATTGTAACAACCATCAATAAAAATAGTTTTTAAAAATATAAAAGGGTCATCAGACTGTAAAAGACTTCGGAACATGTTAGTTTTTAGTCAATTTCTTATTTAACTGGATTTGTCTACGTTTTTACTGTTTTATTGCTTTCGGGAAATATAAGAATATTTTAATAATTATATCTAATATTGAACTACAACTAACTTAATAAGTCACTTATCTTTAATTCACAAAATTATATATTTTTAACAAAGCAGATAAGTAGGTAATAGGAAGATATTTAAGTTAATTGAAATTAATAACATTTGCAATAAAAAATCTAAGATGATACAGTTAAAATCCAGAAAGGTGAAGAAGATAAAAAAACAAGTAACAATTAATAGTACCAGAAGCAAAAAACAGCAAGACATAGGCAATTATGCCACTAAAAGAAATATTATTAAAAGCTGTTCGAAAATTCTGATAACAAGTCATTAGTAGGTTCAATACTAGTGCCTCTTTTTGTATAATTTTTTTATTGTTTAGATAACTTTATTTTTGAAAATACTTACATAAGTCATTACCAAAATTTTACAACTGTATTTTAATAAAGTATTAAGTGTTAAATATTGATTAAAGTAATTCATGTCAAGTAAATAACCACATGTATGTAACACTACAAACATAACTAACGATTTTAACACTGATGTTATAACACTTATCAATAAAACGATTTTTAGAAATATATAAGGATCTTCACATAGTGAACTTTTTGTTGAAAATATATTAATGTATTTTTTTAAGAAACTCTGTGAACATTTTCTACCTACTTTATTTATTAGACTACATCAGTGGTGTTGTCGAGTCGGAACGCTCCGGAACGTCATTCCGGAACTTTCTTTTTGGACAGGAACGCGTTCCGGAACTAAAGATGATTTGTGATAATGAGAATTGGCTGACGTATTGAAAAAAAAATTAAAAAGAATTGCTGATTTTTTTCTAATTTTTGACGAATTTTTATATGTATTTTTATTAACAATTTTACATATACACAAAATGGGTTTCGTAATGATTTTCGTTTTCTTTCCTTTTTATGCTATATACAGGGTCGATCCTGGCGACGGGCGAAAATTGGGGGAAATCTCCCTCCGTCGTCAAATTTGGGACATGAGACCTAAAAAAAAACGTCGCCGCTAGGATTATCAAGGAAAATCACCCCCCGTCGTTAAATTTGGGACATGAGACCGCACAGAGCGGCCGCCTACCCAGGATCGGCCCTATCTATATAATTATATATACGCGTTCCGGTAAAAAAAAAATTAGCACAACACCACTGGACTACATTAAGAATAATTTAATAATTAAATCTAATTTCTTTTCTAAGTAATTTTCTTCAATCAACTGCTTAGTCGGCTACTAATCTATAACTTTTGAAACTATGTATTGGTAGTATATACTTTTAACAAAACGAGTAGTAGCAACTTTATTTCTTTAAATTTTTCAGTGTCTTTTTTTAAATCAGCAATCGCTTAATTTTTTGTTATATTTCTGTCCTTACGTTCATATGTTTCTTCATTTTTTCTTAAAATCGACAATTTCATATTTTCGCTAGATTTATACTTATATTTTCGTCTTTTCTGGAATGGAAAATTTACTAAAGCTGCGCCCCAAAATTTTTACTTTTATTAACCTATATAATACACCTAATGATCTTATTTTTAATCCAAAATCTCTCTTCTTTAACGGTCAATATTTTTCCACCGCATGAGATAAATAAGGTGAGATTTTTTTTGATTTGTAAGTGACTTTAACGGGCATTAAAACGAGAAGTACAAGAACTGGAATTAAAAGAAATACGAAAAATTAAAAAAAAAATTTTTTTGAACATGTAAGACTAACGACCATAGAAAGCAAACAGCATAAGGGAATGAAGAGATTAAAGAAGAAATCAATGCAAAAATCGAATATATTGTAGAGATTAACTTTAAAAACTCTTCTCTACATTTTTACTTTGTTTAATGAGTTTTCGAGTTTGGAATGTTTTCATTTTGAGACATCCTGTATGTTGTGTGACAAGTATATTTTATATTATGTAGTTATTTGTAGTGTTATATAAGTTGTAAATTGTGTGGTGTTTTATGGAAGAGTATATCATTTACAGAACCTTATGACATTCATTGATAACATTTTTCTCAAAAAATATCAAATAAAATAAAATAAAATAAAAAATAAAAGTTATTGTTGATTAAGTTTGTAGAGCACTATAGCATATGACAAACTTGTTTTGAACAACTAAAATTATTTTAATAATAAAATTAACATTTTTTGAACAACTGTTGCTTACAGCAAGAGAAAATTTGTAATTCACAGTAATACCAGCCATAGAGAAACTCATAGGTTTTAATGAATTTATTATAAACATAAGGAAAATTTTTCGATTTTTGATATTCCAAATATACCAGGGACAAGCTACCAATGTATCAAATACTCGAGCAGTCTAAAAGAATTGTAGAAGTAAATTTTGATTAGTAATTTACTTACCTCATTAATAAGAGATTGTCCTGCCTCAGAAAATAGATATACAACAAGAATTGTGCAACAAGCTACTGAACCAATACATAATTTACCAAGAAGACTTGTGCTTCTAAAATTCTGCAAAAGTTATCTAATAATTAGGTATTCATTTTGCTTATTGTCTTACATAAATAGTAGAGAATATAACAGAAACACAAGTTATTCCTCCTAGTAGTACAAATAAGGGTAAAAATATTTTTATTTTAGAAACAAGTTTAAGCATCCACCTAAAAAAAATTGGAAACTGGGATATTTTTATCTGGACTTACTTTTTGAGCATTATATGATGTTTAATGCATATTTGTAATTTTTCGGAAATTTCATTTTGATAAGTTATGTAATTTTTTATATCGTCATTTATTACTGATATTTCACCAAGTTGTTGATTAATTAAATAGACTTGCATTCTGATTTGCACAATTGCGTAAATTAACATAAACGGTAATCGAATTGACGAAAATGCTAACCAAGGGAAAGTAACAATAAGTGCATAACAAGGTATTTTTGACCATTTTCCAAAATAAAACTCATAAACTTGAAAACACAAAAAAAAATCTTTCATGTCAACCCAAATCGGAACCATTGCCATTCCCATCAATCCAAAGCAAACCAAAAGTATGTTTTTAATTTTTTCTAGTTTTTTTATTAGTTCTTGCTGAACTTTTGGACCACAAAAATTAATTGGCCAAAATTCTGATAACAAATCATTTGTAAGTTCAATTACTAGTGCTTCTTTTTGTACTGCAGAGTACATTGTAGCTATAGTCTACAATATTTTTTTATGAATAATTTTATTTTAAAATACTTACATAAGTCATTAGCAAAATTCCACAACCATATTTTAATAAAATATCCACTGAAAAATGTTGAATCAAGTAATTCATTTGAAGCAGATAACTACTTGTATGAAGTATTATGCAAATATAACTAACTTTTTTAGAAATTGTATTATAACCTCCGTCAACGAAAACGGTTTTTAAAAATATAAATGGGTTATCAGACTGTGAAAGTTTTTGGGAAAATACAATAATATGTTTTTTAAAATATTTATTAAACATTTTGATTTTTAGTAAATTTTTGATTTAACTATGTTTGTTCAAGTATTTACTGTTTTCTTACGTTTCAGACATCGATTGCATTCAGAATAATTAAATAATGACTATATCTAATTCGTTTTGGAAATCAATTAGAAGAACATTAGTTTTATTAATTATGTAACTAATGAAGGACTTTTTCGTAAATAACCATTTTTTATCTATATCTACAAGGCCATAATGCTTAGAAATTTTTGATGTAATAAGAATAACTACTTAATGGTTTTTGTGTTGGTAGTGTGTTGGTGGTTTCTTAAATATTAAACAAACAATAATAGTAAAAAAAAAACAGAAAAATAAAGCAAAAATTAAATGAATCGGAAAGAAGAAATTGTAGAACAGAGCATTTGGTAAGCAACTAAACGTAATATATTTTATTTTTTACTTAATTATTATTATTATTAATATATTAAATAATTCTCTTTCTTGTCTCTGTTAGAACTTCTCTACAAATACTAAATGACGAGGTGAACTTTGATTGCTATATTTTATCTTTTCTAATTTAATCTTTATTAACTTATTGAATGCATTTATAGTTTTAAATGAACGGTCGGTTTTTAGCTACTTATTCTGATATTACTTTAATGGCAATTGATATAAATATTTCAATATTTATATCAATTTAATTTTGTGATTTTTTAAGTGATTTTTTAAACTAAAAGATTATTTAAATATGTATTTACAATCAGTGTACTTGTAGAACAAAAAGTTTTAAACGAGGAAATATTACAAAGACTTAACAGTTTAACGAGAAAATTTTTTTACAGTTTATTTTAAAGGTAGGTACTCAATTAAAAATAGTAGATATTGAAAATATTTTTTCTAGCACGTTTTTTTTTTCAGAATTTTGCTATTTTTCTATTTGTAGCTTTCTAAATTTTTTTATAGGGTTTTTGTTTCTTTTTCTAGTCAAATTTTTTTAATTTTATTTTCTTAGATTTTTTGTTGTTTTTTTGTTAGCACCTGTTTTCGTTATTATATTTTATTTTTGTAGACTTGTTTGCTTTTTTTATTTAATCGTCGTATCTCAAGTACCTTCAGAATCTTTTTTTGTTCTTTAAGTGTTTTTTTACCTCTTTTTTTCTTTTAGTCGTTGTTTTTTAACTATATTTTTTAACCGGACTTTTCAACTTTTTTCAGAACTTTTAATTAGTATTCTTCTTCTACTAATCGTCTTTTCTGAATTTTGTTCTAGAGATTTTTTTGTTCTTTTACAGTATCTGATACAGTAATAAGTTAAAGTTATCTGTGTTAGTGTTATGTTAGTTGTGTTTAAATAAAGTGTTGACGAATAAACAAGAGAAGAATTGAGAGAGTTTTGTTTTACAGTTATAATATTATTTACTATAATCTAAAATTAGATAATTTTTTTTGTATTAAATGCTTTAACTTGAAGTTACTTAGCAAATTAGTAGATAATATTTTTCTTACTTAAGTAGGTCTTTAAAAACTATTGCTGGTTAAGTTTGAAGAGTACTGTAGCATATGAGAAACTGGTTTTTAAGATCTGAAATTTTTCTGCTAAAAAAATTATTAATTAGTATAATAATAATAATAATTAATAATAATAAATAAATAATAATAAATAATAATTAAACAGTAGCTTACAGCAAGAGCAAATCCATAATTTAGAGTGGTACCAGCCATAGAAAAACTCATGGGTTTTAATGAATTTGTCATAAACATTAACAAAGTTTTTCTATTTTTGATATTCCAAATATACCAGGGACATGTTACCAACGTATCAAATATTCGAGAAGTCTAAAAATAGTATAACAAAAGTAAATTCTAATTTTTATTTTACTTAGGTACCTCATTAGTAATTGATTGTCCTGCTTCAGAAAATAAATATACATTAAGAATTGCACAACAAACTATTGAACCAATACAAAATTTACCAAGAAGGCTTGTGCTTCCAAAATTCTGCAAACATAAGTTAAACTATAATTAAATTTTGCTATTTTGTCGTACATAAATAGCAGAAAATACAACAGAAATATAAACTAGTGCTCCTATTAGTCCAAATAATGGCAGAAATATTTTGACTGTTGAAACAAGTTTAAGCATCCACCTAAAAAAATAATTAAAAATTGGAAAATTATTTTTATTAGACTTACCTTTTGAGTATTATGTGATGTTTAATACATAATTGCAATTTTTCGAAAATTTTATTTTGATAATTTTGATTTTTCCTCATTTTATCTTCATTTGCTTCAGATATTTCAGCAATTTGTTGGTTGATTAAATAGACTTGCATTTGAATTTCCATAATTCCATATATTAGCATAAAAGGTATTCGAATTGACGAAAAAGCCAACCAAGGAAAAGTAAAAACAAATGTATAATAAGGTAATTTTGACCATTTTCCAAAATAGTACTTATAAACTTGAAAACACAAGAAGTATTCTTTTATATCTGCCCAAATCAAAATCAATGCAACGCTTATCAGTCTAAAACAGGTCAAAAGAATATTTTTGATTTTTCTAATTTTTTTAATAAGTTCTTGTTGTGCTTCTGGTCCACAAAAATTGATTGGCCAAAATAGGGTCAAAATATCTTTTGTGAGATTAATTATAAATTCTTCTCTTTGGACTGAAGAATACATTGTGAATATAATCTATAATATTTTTTTTTATGGATATTAAGAAATAATGGTGAAAATCGCACGGCTTTATAGAAAACCAATAGAAAAATATAACCTTAAAGGCGACCTATTTTTTATTGTTTCTATTTTCACAATTTGTACTTCATTTATTGTTTTGCTTTTTTTGAATTAAAATTATTATATATTGCCATGCGATTTGCTTACCAAATCGGCCTTCATGAATTGATTATTTCTGGAATTTTTTTTCCTGTAATTCTGCGACGTCTTAATTGCACGCCACGCAGTGGATTTATACTTAAAAAAATTTCAGGAATAATTAATGCACTTTAGATTAAAAATTAAAACACTTACATAAATCATAACTAACATTCCACAACCATGTTTTAACAAAGTATTAAGTGTAAAATGCTGAATTAAATAATTCATTTCAAGCAAGTAACTACTTGTATGAAACACTATACAAAAATAATTAATTTTTTCAGCAACAGTGGTGTAACCTGCATCAATAAAAACTGTTTTTAAAAACAAAAAAGGGTCATCAGACTGAGGACTTTTTTCGGAAAATATATTAATATTTTTTTTAAGAAGCTTTCTGAACATTTTGGTTTAACCCGATTCTTGATTAAACTAGTTGGCCTATCTATGTATTTACAGTATTATAATATATTGGAAATCGATTGCAAGAACAATAATTAGATCACAATTGTTCTATCTAATACAGGACTTTTTTACATAACTACTTAATCGTTTACTAATTTATAATGTTCAAAATAACGACAAGAACATTAGACGAAGCTTGAGCAGCTACGGTCTAAGCACACGAAACTAACAGAATAAAAAACTTTAAAAGGATATGTGACTAGATGGTCTATATGGCTCAACTGCAAATGTACAAAAGAGAGGAAAATACTACATCTGTTATGAGCTCTACTTCAGTGGGAACTGTAAGTAATACCCGTCGCTCTTTGATATCAAAACCAGCCAGGATAGACTATTTCTACACCACCTTAATGACGCCGGTTTCTACACGATTATTTACGTACTTGGTTTAGTAATTCACAAAATTAATAAAATAAAAAAATTACGTTTATTAAATTGTTACAATAGAATGGTTATCACATCTTGTATACATATGATTAAGAGGAGTAACTTATTTACAACAAACCAACAAATCAAGATTTCTTCAAATAATATTGTTTTTATTTGCAAATACTCTATACATTTTTACTGGAGATACATGTATTTTTGTTTTGTTTTAATTTAATTTTAAAAATTGGCAAAAAATGCTAAAAACTGAAAAAACTAAGAATGACTAAGAAAAAAACTAACAAGAACTATCAAACACTGTAAAAAACCAACAAAATTGACAAAAACTATCTGACTAGAAAATATAAGAAATTAGATAAGCCTGCTGATTATCCTCCAAAAAAATCTATTGTTAAAAACTGCCACAATTTTATTTCTAAACTTCGTTAATTTATTTTTTTGTCCACTGTTTTGAAATGGTCAGCCATTCTTTTTTTCTTCTTAAAATAGATAATAGAGAGATTTTCCTGATTGTTGATTCAAGCGTCTTGGAGCAGATGAAGCCAGTTATGGGGGTATATATAATCCTCAAAATATTATAGCTATTACTCCAAGGGAAAGTTATGTAATTGTTTTTTCTGAGTGTTTAGTGCTCGAACTTATTCACAAGCTATTTTCACTTGGGGACTTGAGATATGTTGTTTTTGACATAGTTTTTAGTGTAACTAGAGAACTTATACAATATTTTTAGTTTGTGTTTTTAATCAAATAAGTCACTAAAAACTGCTAAGTGATGAGTGGGTTAAGTTTTTGTGAATGACTTAAAGCTGCAATATATGAACTGGCACACAAACATTTTATTCTACAACTTCCAACAGCAACCAAATCCTAAAAAAATAGAGACAAAGCATAATATAATGACTAATTTCAAGTTGAGATACTTCCGGTAGTATCGCATATTTTAATACTTTTTTGTAGCAACAACTAATTACAACCCTGAATTTTCCATAAAAACGAAGGTAGTACCGTCGTTATCTCAACTTGAAATTAGCCTATAAATTTTCAAAACATTACAATTTTAGTTTTTTCCATAATAATTTTCTAATTCTTACAAGAACGATTATGGGTGAGATGTGCCAGTTGTGACTTAAAGAGTTTTTATTTTACTAGATATCTTATTTATCTAAAATGAGCCTAGCTTATATAGAGGCGTTAGATATACTTATTTATTTTGCGTAACTAATCTATTTTATTCAATTATTACTGATTAAATTTATAAAGCATCATAGCATAGGTATAACTTGTTTTTACCAGCTGAAATCATTAAATAAACAGTCATTTTATTTATCATTATATCTTTTTTTGAAACTTACATTAAGAGCAAATTTATAATTTAGCGTAAGATCAGCTAGAGAAAATTTCATCGGTTTTATTGAATTTGTCATAAAGATTAACAAAACTTTTTGGTTGTTGATATTCTATGTGTACCAAGGAAATTTTACTAATGCGTCAAATACAAGAGTAGTCTAAAAAAAATATTTATAACTTTGTACATTATTTAGTTAATTTCCGTTCAACAAAAGTTACTAGACTTGAAATTTGTTTGCACCACTCAGAAAATAAATAAAGTATTAAAAAGTCTTCAAAACTGTTGTGTTGTGGTTTAAGGAAAGGAACATAAGACAGTGAGTATACTACTTGCCAGAATGTCTTATTTATTTATCTCAGATTATTACAAGGCTCGCTCACTTTTTCTTTCTGAGTGTAAACTACAGTGAGAACTAGAATGCACTGAAGTTGAGTTGGCTTTGCGCCTTTTAACTTATCGAGGAAAACTATCGAAAATATGACAGGCTAAAACTTGCTTTGATTTATCAATTTTTTTCTCACGTTAGTTCGAAACAGAAGACTTTTGCATAAAAATGATTAAACGTCTATTATTTAGTTACTTTTGTTGTACGTTTATGAAAGTGTTTTTTAATTTTTTTTATACAAATACCTCATTAATAATTGATTGTCCTGCTTCACAGAATAAGTATGTAACAAGATTTTCGTAAAAGATTATAGAAACATTGCTCAGTTTACCAAGAAGATTGGTATTTTCAAAATCCTAAAAAAAATATTTTAAAAAAATATTAAATTTTATTTTTTTTAGTACATAAGTAACACGAAATATGGTAGAAATAAAAGTTAGTGCTCCTAATACTGTAAATATTGGCATTGAGATTGTTACAGCTGAAACAAGTTTAACAATCCACCTATAAAATAAATTAGAAAATGAAAATTTATTATTTATACTTACTTTTTGAGCATAATATGATAATAATATGTTTAATACATAATTTTAATGTTTGGAAAATTTTATTTTGATATCTTAAATCATTTTCCAAATTGTATCTGTATTTTGAAATTTGAGTAATTTGTTGATTGATCAAAAAAACTTGCATTTGGATTTATACAATTGCACAAATTGATGAAAGGTAGCCGAACTGTTGAAAAAGCTAACCATAGACAAGTCAAAAAAAAGTGTAAAGAGGTATTTTTGACCAATTTCCAAAATAGAAGTCATAAGTTTTAGCAAAGAGCAATATTTCTTTTATATATGACCACGCTGGAATCATCACTATTATCATTAAATCACAATAGCACTCTTTTGAATTTTTCACATTTTTTGACAAGTTGTTGTTGGATCTTTGGACCACAAAAGTTAATTGGCCAAAATAGAGACAAAATATCTTTAGTGAAGTCAATTGCAAGTGCTTCTTATTATGCTTGTAAAACACTTGTTTAAATGACTCTGAGCTTGAGTATCCATTACAAAATCTGTAAAAAAAAAATACCAACAATCAATTTTACTCACTTTTTTCACTTTGAATTTTTTCTACCAACTGGACTTATTCTGTAGTAGCTTTCGAGCTAATTTAGGATTAGAAGCTTTCTTTATTTTACTGTCTATTTTTACTAACCGCTGATTATTAATTTACAAACATATAATCTTCAAAAATGTGAATCAGACATACCTACTGCCACGAACACCTGCAGAGATGGCCGCTTTTGGAACGAAGTTTTAAGGGTGGCTACTTTTGAAACATGTTTTTTAGCCGGTTATAGTTTAAACCTTCTAAATGTAAAATGTACAATTATTATATTACTTGCGTCAATTCTATAAAAGTTTCAATAATAATGTTAACATGCATGCCTTTACAATTACATTGTTTAGTTTAATTTTTGCACCCAATATGTATTTTTTCTGTTACAGCATTTAAATTGTTCTAAATCTGGTTCAAAAGCTACATGTGAAACTCTTAAGACTCGCTGAGGAATTAACAGAATCTGGGTTAAAACATTTTTTTATTTGTTGTTGAATTAAGCAGTTGTACAAGTACTTTGTAACTTATAGCAATTTTTATTTATTATATATATATTAATTAAAGATCAACAATTATTGATTTAGTATGTAACTACAAAAGCTAAAATTACATCTAAAGCTTAAGCTAAAATTGTTGATTAAGCTGATAGAGCATTATCGCATATGTTAAACTTGTTTTCAACATCTGAAATGATTTTATGAATAACAGTATTAATTATTTTTTAGAACTTACTTTAAGAGCAAATTTATAATCTAGAGTAATACCAGCTAGAGAAAACTTCATAGGTTCTAAACAATTTGTCATAAAAATTAATAAGATTTTTCTATTCTTTATATCCCAAATATACCAAGGGCAGGTTCTAAGTGTATCGAATACTCGACTTGTCTAAAAAAAATATAAATTTTGAAGTAAGGGAGTTTTAAAAGCATGTTTCCAAGCAATAGAACATGGTCTAAAATAAATATTTTAAGTTGTTCTAAGCGAACATATTTCTAGGATAGTATATTTTGATGTACCTCATTAGAAATTGATTGTCCTGCCTCAGAATATAAATACACTACAATACTTGTGGCAAACGCTAGGAGACCAATTCGTATTTTTTCAGTAAGGTTTGTGGTTTCATAATTCTACAAAAATTTTAAATATTTTAAAAATATATCTGCTAATAAATTGTGTCTTACATAAATACCGCTAAATATAATAGAAGTTGAAGTTAGTATTCCTAACACTAAAAATATTGGTATTGAAATTCGTACAGTGGAGACAAGCTTATTCATCCATCTATAATTTTCAAATTTGAAAATTTTAGTTACTATTTAATCTTACTCACTTCTTAAGCATGACGTGGTGTTCAATACACAACTTTAATTTTTCGAAAATCTGATTTTGATATCTTAAATCGTTTTTAAAATCTTTTGCTTCTGACATTTCAGAATTTTTTTGCTTAATTTAATATACTTGCATTCGAATTTGTACAATTGCATAAATTACCATAAACGGTAATCGAATTGAAGAAAATCCTAACCAAGGGATGTCAAAGAAAATATATAATACGGTAATTTCCACCATTTTCCAAAATAATATTTATAAGCCTGAGCACACAGAAAAAATTCTTTTTGATTTGTCCATATTGGAACTATTACAATTCCTAATAACACTAAAATTCCCAAAAGACTAATTTGAATTTTTTTCGATTTTTTGATTATTTCTTGTTGTATTTTCGGACCACAAATATTAATTGGCCAAAATAAGGATAAAATATCTTTGGTGAGGTCAATAGCAGATGCTTCTTGTTGAATTGAAACGTACATTGTAGCTAGAGTCTAATACACTATTTAATTATTAATTGATTTTTTAAACTATATACTTACATAAGTCATTAATGAAATTCCAGAAGCGTATTTCATCAAAAGATCAACAGTGAACTGATGAATTAAGTAACTCATTTCGAGTAAATAACTGCTTGTGTGGAGTGCAATACAAACATAATTAATATTTTTTGTGATTATGTTATAGCCGCCATCAACAAAAACGTTTTTAATAAATACGAAAGGGTCTTCAGATTTGGAGCGTTTTTTGGAAAATACTCGAATATTTTCTTTGTATTTTAAAAAAATTCCGAGCATTTTTTCTTGTTCGAGACCTAACTTTTGTACAATAATATTTGCTTATATTTTTGAAGAGTGGATATTCTAAAGTTTCTATGTGCCATTGTAGTAATTGGCTTTGACATACTGTAACAAAAATCTTATAACACTTTTATAAAATGGCACTTAAAACCTTTTGAACTACCACTTTTTATTAATAGAACTGAGATCGATTTTTTACTACAAATTTTAACATTAGGAGTACGCCAGTTATATTATTTTTTTGATTATTTTATATATACCTATTAAGTTAAGTAAATTTGCTGTATTATAATTTAATAATCTATTCAAAATATGTCTCTACCATAACGATGCCTACTTAAGTTTAGATTTGTGTCTTGTAAGATCTTATCTAAAACAAATCTTCAATTCTCGAAATATTATTATCTTTGCTATAGCTGAACTCTTGACCGTTAACTGTGTGTTTGAAAGATAGAATTGTCGGTTTCCAATTAATTAAAATTAATAACAATAATATTATAATCCATCAATCATTTTTGTTCTAATTGAGAACTAATATTCATAATCGGAAAACGTACTCTTTAATAACATCCAACACTATAGGTACTTGACACTCACTTGATTCAACAAGACTTTTCATCGTCAGGTCAGAATAGAACTAAATAACTTTTAATTTTTTTTATGTATTTATCGGTCTGGCTTTTATTTTCTCAGATACTCAAAAGCATTGAAAAATTTAAAATTTGTCTATTGTTCTTGTCGATTCTGTTTTTTTTGTTTCTTTTTTATTATTTTTTTAAAAACATTTTTAAATGTTGGACAAAGCTGAATTATTTGATTAACAAAAATTGTCATAACAAACACAAAAATCTGGCTCTTCTGTCTACTGCGGACTTCTTTATTTGTGAAAGGAGAGTGGCCTGTTTACAACTGTGAAAGTCTAGTTCTTTTACTTGTAAAGGACATGAGAGCCAAATATGCGTGTTTGTTATCTGACTTCTTTCGTGAAACAAGCTATACGTGTTGGCCAGAAAAAACGACGAACGTTCAGAAAGTCAAAATTAAATTTATTTTTCAACAATTGTACAACACTAAATAAATATACCATCAATACACAAATTACACGAACAATCAAATTTTTCTACTTGGGGTGATCTAACGGCGAGGCTGCAGCGCTAGCGTCAGCCGTAAAGAAATTTTAGCGTGCCCGGAAAGCCTACAACAACTATAGAATTGGAAATTGCTCTGCTTTATTATTTATTAATTTATTGCTGATTTAGTTGATACAGCATCATACCGTATGAATAACTTGTTCTTAGCATCTGAAATTGTTTTATAATTAGAGAATTTTTAAATTTTATTACTTACAGCGAGAAAAAAATGATAATTTAGGGTAATACCAGCTAAAGACAATTTCATAGGTTCCAATGAGTTTTCCATGAAAATTAGTAAGGTTTTTTTGTTTTTCGTATCCCAGATATACCAAGGGCATGTCACTAATGTATCAAAAACTCGGGTTGTCTAAAACAAGTTTTTATAATTTTTTGATTTAATTTTATTAATACTTACTTCGTTATCAATTAATTGACCTGCTTCAGAAAATAAATAAATAACAAGAATATTGCAACAAGCCATAGAACCAATACTTAGTTTGCCAATTAGGTTTGTGCTTTCAAAGCTCTACAAATTAAGTTTGAATAAATTATTAAATCTGGAAATTTTATCTTACATAAATTGTACAGAATACAACTGAAATTGAAGTTATTGCTCCTATAACTACAAAAATTGGCATCGAAATTTGGATTGTAGATACAGCTTTTCGCATCCACCTAAAAGATATTCTAAAATTGAAACTTATAACGTTAACTTACCTTTTAAGCATTATGTGGTGCTTTACACACATTCTCAATTTATCAAAAATTTTCATTTGATAGTTTTCTGTATCTTCACATATTACTGATATTTCAGCAATTTGTTTATTCATTAAAAAAACTTGCATTTGAATTTGTACAATTGCATACATTGCCATAAATGGTAAACGAATTGCAGAAAAACCTAACCAAGGAACAAATAAAAAAAATATATAGAAGGCAACTGTGGACCACTTTCCTAAATAGTAATCGTAAGCCTTACAACATAAAAAAAAATCTTTTAAATTTCCCCAAACTGGAATTACTGCAATTCCCATTAAGCCAAAACATACCAAAAGAATGTTTCTAATTTTTTTCGTTTGTTTAATGAGATTTTGTTGTACTTTCAAACCACAATAATTAATCGGCCAAAATAGAGATAAAATGTCGTTGGTGAGATCAATCGCAGTTGCCTCTTGTTGGACTGAAACGTACATTCCAGCTAAAATCTATAACAAATAGTTATATTTTTTATTGATTTTTATTTATTTTTAATACTTACATAAGTCATTACGGACATTGGGCAAGCATATTTCAACAAAAGATCAACACTAAAATGATGAATCAAGTAACTAATTTCGAGTAAATAACTACATGTTTGAAAGCCAATACAAAGATAATTTATTGTTTTTGCTATTATGTTATAACCTCCATCAATAAAAACGTCTTTAAGAAATACAAATGGGTCTTCAGATTTTGAACGTTTTTTGGAAAATATTCGAATATTAATGTTGCTTTTAAAAATGTTTTTAAACATTTCGATGTTGTTGATTCATTAAGTAACTTGTTTATTATGACAATCTTTCTTTACAATTGCATGTAGTAACCGATTTTATACCTTATTACAGTGAACTAATACATTTCAGACTATTATGTATATTAGATTATTAAATTCTTAAAGGATTTGTTTTTATTGTAATGTAATTTATATTCGATTTAAGCACACCTATCTATGGAAAGTAATTCATACTTAATACATAAAATATTGTTAAAAGACACGTAGTTAATTGAATTGTTTGTTGAGTATTGTCGCTTGAAGACAATTACATATTTTAAACAGCCAAAACATATATCAAAATGTATTGATATTATTGTATTACTATATATATAATCGTACAAACTTTGTGTTTTGTGTAAATTAATAATACAGTACTATTAGCACTTCATTTCTGTATTTTCTAATTAGTTTACTGCAAGAAGGACTGGATAAAACATTTCTAAACCGTGTTTACATGCAAATCTTAAATATATTTTTAAATAACACATATCAGCTGTTTTATTTTAAAAAGTTGTCAAGAGTGCTATGAGATTTTGATAAAAGGAAATGTTGCGAAAAACGAATGTCAGAACTTGATACATTGTAACTATGAAAAAGATAAATAAATGAATAAATCGTTTTGATCATTTTTGGGTGTATGTTTATAAGATTCCGAATTATTTTCATTTCTAGTTTTATTTTGTTTCTTCTTTTTTTGTGTTCAGTTTTTGTTCGTTCTAAGTTTCAGTTCAGTTCTGTGTGTTATTGGGTCTAGTTAAGTAATTGTTATTTTGGCGCGATGGCTATTACACTTTAAAGCACAATTTTTTTTTATTTGAAAGTTACTTTCAAAGTAGAAAGGTTGAAGGTGAATGGATCTATTTGATTAAACACGGAACAAGGTTATTGAAGAAGAGTTAGTGATTTTGTTCATTGGATATTAACACATTGAAATCGGCAAATATTGCACTAAGAATGTTTTTCCATACGAGTTAATGAATAATTATTTATAAAAAGCTTTAGAGGTTACTGATTTTATAAAATATTCGGTGAAATAGATTTCAGGTCCCTAATCCGACAAAATGTAAATGATATTTTCGAGATTTCTGACTACTATCACTGACAGTACGGTACCCGAATTTAACTAAGAACTACTTCAATATGTTTGTATTTTGTCATGGCACTTTTGACAACTTTTTAAATGAATACTTGTTACCTTGTGTAAATGGAACTAGAGCTTGATTTACGAAGAAAATCTCACAACAAACACTCAAATTTGGCTTTCTTCTACTCCTTTACATGTAAAGAAACCAGATTTCTGTATTTGTGAGGATGAGCCGTTTACAACTGTTACATGTAAGGCAGCAGCATTGACAGCTAGAATTGCGTGTTTGTTATGGGACTTTTTTCGTGAACCCAGCGGTAGGGTTTTGCCAGAATAAACGACGAATGTTCAGAAAGTGAAAATTAAATTTATTTTTTAATAATTGTACAAAACTAAACAAATATTCCATTAATATGTTAATATTAATATGAATAAGCAAGTTTTTCTACTACCAGTGATCTAAAGCCGAGCCTGCAGTGCTAGTGTCAGCCGTGAAGAAATTTTGGTGTGCTCGGAAAGCCTACAACAACTACAAAAATCGGAAATTATTCTGTATATACAAGAATAAAATGAAAATTTATTGTTGATTTAGTTAATACAGCATCATACCGTATGAAAAACTTGTTCTCAGCATCTGAAATTGTGTTATAATTAGAGAATTTTTGAATTTTATTGCTTACAACAAGAAAAAATTGATAATTTAAAGTAGTACTAGCTAAAGACAGTTTCATAGACTCCAATGAGTTTTCCATGAAAATTAATAATGTTTATTTTGTTTTTTATATCCCAGATATACCAAGGGCATGTCACTAATGTATCAAAAACTCGGGTTGTCTTAAAACAAGTTTTTATCTTTTTTTGATTTAATTTTAATAATACTTACGAGAGTTGTCTCTTGTTGGATTGAAACGTACATTCCAGCTAAAATCTATAACAAATAGTTATATTTTTTATTGATTTTTATTTATTTTTAATACTTACATAAGTCATTACTGACATTGGGCAAGCATATTTCAACAAAAGATCAACACTAAAATGATGAATCAAGTAACTAATTTCGAGTAAATAACTACATGTTTGAAAGCCAATACAAAGATAATTTATTGTTTTTGCTATTATGTTATATCCTCCATCAATAAAAACGTCTTTAAGATATACAAATGGGTCATCAGATTTTGATCGTTTTTTGGAAAATATTCTATAATTAATGTTGCTTTTAAAAATGTTTTTAAACATTTGAACAATGTTGATTCGATAAGTAACTTGTTTATTATGACAATCTTTCTTTACAATTACAAATAGTAACCCATTTTCTACTTTATTACAGTGAATCAATACATTTCGAGTTATTACGAATATTAGATTCTTCAGTATTTCAAGGATTTGTTTTTATTGTAATGTAATTTATATTCGAATTAAGCACACATATCTAATGTAATTAATACATAGTTAATGCATAAAATACTGTTAAAACACATGTATAACATCAATTGAATAATTTATTGAATATTGGCGCATAAAGATAAATACATATTCAACAGCTAAATTATATATCAAAATGTATTGTTACTATTACTATATACTCGTACAAATTTTGTATTTTGTGTAAATCAATAATACAGTAGGTACCAGGTATTATTTTATTTCTGTCTTATCTAATTAGTTTACTAAAAGAAGACCGGATAAAACCTTTCTAAATTATGTCAAAAAACAAGGTTTAAATATATTTTCAAATAACACTTATTATATATAAAATATTAAATAGATTAAACTACAACAACTTTTAAACATTTTAGATTTAAACCTGGAGATAATGTTCTAGTTTGTCGTAATACTTTTGAACAAATGGTATTGTTATATCATAAGAGACAGAAATACTGCCTCGCGAACTTTTTTACAACTTTCTACAACTTTTTTCTCTGATCATACGCCTGTAATTGCTACAATAAGTGCAACGAGAATATAGAAATTACCTAAACCTATATTAAGAACTGCAGCTGCAATTTAGAATTTTTTTAGGAACATATGGACAATAATATTGAAAAAGATTGGTCCAAGAATTGACCCTTGCGGCACTCCATAACGTATAATTTTTTCGTCAGATATTACTCCATTTAGTGAAACGCGTTGTCGTCTGTTGGACAGAAATGAGTCTAATAGTTTAATACTATTTATGCTAAAATAGTACTGCTTTAATTTATCTAATAATATTTTACGAGATATGCAATCGAATGCTTTAGTAAGGTCCAAGAAGGTAGCTAAATATGATTCACCTTTTTCAAAGCTGTTAATTACGTTTTTAGTAAATGAGATTAGAGCAGACTCTGTTGAACGGTTACGACGAAATCCGAACTGACTGTCGGAAAATAAACCCTCGCCCTCAAGATAGTCCACCATTTGATTACCGAGTAACTTTTCCCAAATTTTGGAAATAACAGGAAGGATAGATATGGGGCGATAGTTATTAAGTAAATTTGGGTCACCTTTTTTCAGTATAGGGAAAACTAGCGCCGTTTTCAAGGAATCTGGAAAGCAACCAGTTTGAATCGATTTATTGAATAATTTTGTGATTGGGGTGATCAGAATACTTTTAATCAGTTTTAGTAAGTCCACATTTAAGCCGTATATGTCCCTACTTTTGCTATTGTTTAAACTGTCAATGGCGCTTCTGACTTTAATTTCGCCTACCTCCGAAAAATCGAAGATTTTACAATTTTTGCCAGTAGCGTTATTCATGATGTTAGTGGGACATAGCTGAGAGTAATCTAAAGATGATACAATTTCATGAGCAGATATGTCTTCTCTCGATATTGTTTAAGTTTATAAAGTATTTAGGAGTACGTATAAGCAGAAAACTAATGTGGAAATCTTTTGTCAGTAAAAAACATAGAGAATGCACCTTAAGAAAAGGTGAACTGGCTAAGAGGAAGGAAGTCTTCACTCACTCACTCTACAAAATAAAATGCTTCTCTACAGGATTATTATGGCTCCATGTGGCTCTAAGGGTCTATACACTGGGGTTGTTCTACTCTAAATGTAATTCAGCGATTTTAGTCTAAAACCCTACAGATGATAGCTAATGCTTCTTGGAACAGTTTTTACCAAACTTTCCGTACTAACATAAAGATGCCGTTCGTGTTTGAAATTATCAAAGAAAAATTGATAAAGTGCAATGACAAGATAAGAAAATATCTAAATAAAACAACCAACTTTCTGAAAGAAAACCCTTCTGTTTGAAAATTAAAGAAAAATTTTTTCAAATTTTATGAATTGAATAGAGAGGCTGTTTCCGTGGGTGCCCTGTTCTTCACTCTTGATTTTAGAACAGTTAGACTTTTATATAGTAAGCATAAAGTCTATAGGACTTTTCTTACTAACGGGACTGTTGCTTCTAGTATTTATACTATGATTATAGTTAGAATTATTGCAATAATGATACTATTATTAATAAGGTGTTATATAGTCGAATAAAATAAGTCGAAGCAGCTTGTAAAATATTTATTCTTAATTGTCGCTTTAAAATGATGACATGCAACAGATATTAGGAACCTTTTATAGCGATATCCAGTTGAATCAAGTTTGATCTGTATCTACGAAATACTTATCTTTAAAGATACGAAAAAAAAATAGGTATGAAAGTGCGGAGAAAACTTGATTCAAAAAAAGATATAAATTTATTGATGATTTAACTTATATAACATCATACCATAGCTAAAACTTATTCTCAGCATCTAAAATCATTATATAAATAAACTAATTTTTATTTTATTTTATTGCTTACAGTAAGAGCAAAATGATAATCTAAAGTAATACCAGCTAAAGATAATTTCATAGGTTCCAATGAATTTTTCATGAAGACTAATAAAGTTCTTTTGTTTTTAATATCCCAAATGTACCAGGGGCATGTCATTAAAGTATCAAATACTCGAGTTGTCTTGAAACAAGATTTAAAAATTTTTTATTTAATTTTAATTATATATATTTACTCACTTCGTTATTAATTAATTGTCCTGCTTCAGAAAATAAATAAACAACAAGACTAGTACAACAAGCTACAGAACCAATACGTATTTTGCCAATAAAATTTGTGCTTTCAAAGCTCTAGAAAACGACTTAGAATAAATTAATAAACACTGAAATTTTGTTTTACATATATTGTACAGAATACAACAGAAATAGAAGTTAGTGCTCCTACAACTACAAAAATCGGCATCGAAATTTGGATTGTAGATACAACTTTACGCATCCACCTAAAAGATATTCTAAAAGTGAAACTTCTAAAGTAAACTTACCTTTTAAGCATTATGTGGTGCTTTACACACATTCTCAATTTATCAAAAATTTTCATTTGATAGTTTTCTGTATCTTCACATATTACTGATATTTCAGCAATTTGTTTATTTATCAAAAAGACTTGCATTTGAATTTGTACAATTGCATACATTGCCATAAAGGGTAAACGAATTGCAGAAAATCCTAACCAAGGAAAAATTAACAAAAGTGTATAGAAAGGTACTCTAGACCAATGTCCCAAATAATAGTCGTAAGCTTTACAACATAAAAAAAAGTCTTTTATATCTCCCCAAATTGGAATTATTGCAATTCCCATTAAACCAAAACATGCCAAAAGGATATTTCTAGTTTTTTTCGTTTGTTTGATAAGGTCTTGTTGTACTTTTAGACCACAAAAATTAATTGGCCAAAATAAAGATAAAATGTCTTTGGTGAGATCAATCGCAGTTGCTTCTTGTTGTATTGAAACATACATTGTAGCTAAAATCTATAACAAATATATTTTTTATTGATATTTTATTTATTTTTGAATATCTTACGTATGTCATTACTGACATTGGACAAGCGTATTTCAACAAAAGATCAACACTAAAATGATAAATAAAATAATTAATTTCGAGTAAATAACTACATGTTAGAAACACAATACAAAGATAATTTATTGTTTTTGCTATTATGTTATAACCTCCATCAATAAAAACGTCTTTAAGAAATACAAATGGGTCATCTAATTTTGAACGTTTTTTGGAAAATATTCGAATATTTGTTTTAAAAATGTTTTTAAACATTTAGATGATGTTGCTTGAATAAAAAACTTGTTTATTATGACAATATTTTCCTACAATTAGATAGAGAAATCGAATTTCTACTTCATTACAGTGAGCCAAATTTTAGACTATTAGACAAATAATAATAAATAAATAATAGATAAAATTATATAATAATTTAATAATAATAAAATTATATAATAATATATAAAGTTATATCTAATATAACTAATCTTATATAGACTTATCTAATATAACTAATTTTATTTTGGTGAATTACGTCCATTCTTTTTATATTCGAAAATTGTTGTTACGGGGAAGTGGACAGGGCAGAAAAAAACTATTTTATAAGGCCATCGTTTCTAATCATTTATTGATTCTTTTTTAAGGCTTATAATAATCGTTAAAATTTGTTTGGCATGGTACCAACTTGTCTCTGTCAGTGGTCGCCGGAAGATAGAGAGATACATTGCAGAAAAACTCAACCAAGGAAAAATTAACAAAAATGTAAAGAACGCTACTCTAGACCAGTGTCCCAAATAATAATAGTCATAAGCTTTGCAACACAAAAAAAATCTTTTAAATCTCCCCACACCGGAATTATTGAAATTGCCATTAAGCCAAAACATGCCAAAAGAATGTTTCTAATTTTTTTGGTTTGCTTGATGAGGTCTCGTTGTACTTTTGGACCCCAAAAATTAATTGGCCAAAATAGTGATAAAATATCGTTGGTGAGATCAGTCACAGTTGTTTCTTGTTGTATTGAAACGTACAATGTAGCTAAAATCTATAGCAATTTTTTTATTATTATAATGTTAATTTTTAAAATACTTACATAAATCATAATTGATACTGCACAAGCATATTTCAATAAAAGATCAACATTAAAGTGATGAATCAAATAAGTAATTTCGAGTAAATAACTACTTGTTAAAAACACAATACAAAGATAATTAATTGTTTTTGCTTGTTATATCCTCCATCAATAAAAACGTCTTTAAGAAATACAAAGAGGTCGTCAGGTTTTGTACGTTTTTTGGAAAATATTCGAATATTAATGTTGCTTTTAATAATGTTTTTAAACATTATAATGGTATTAATTCAATAAGTAACTTATTTATTATGACATTTACAATTACATACAGTAATCGATTTTCTATTTTACTTATTATTACAGTTAACTAAATAGTAGACTATTAAATAGACTATTATACTACTGAAATAATCTGTTTTTATTATAATACAATTTATATTTTACTTAAGTATCTTCCTAATGTAAGTAATTTTTAAAAAATTATGACTTAACAGACACGTGGTCAATTAAATTTATTATATTATAAAGTAGCTAAAACATGTATTCAAAGTTTTGATAAAATGTTGAGAAACCAATTTTTGTCTTGTGATTGCAACAATATTACTCTTATTAAAAGTTAGTATTATTACTTTCTTAAGATTTAAAAACTATAAAATAGATATCAGAGACTTAGGGCGGATTTCATAATCAACTTAAAGGCTTTAATTTAAATGACGTTTAGACTGTAACTGTCGATGATTTTTCGATGCATATTACAGTCTAAATATCATTTAAATTAAAGGAAATTTTAAGTTAATTATGAAATCGGCCTTAATTTTTGATTTCCTTCTTTGTGGAACAAATATAATAAACAATACCGAGATAACTTTATATTGAATTTGTAAGCTCCCAAAGTGGCTGAACTATCTAAAATCTAAATTTGTTGGGGCTAAAAAGAGTATCTGAATTATTTATTTGCTTACCTAACAATCATTAAGACGTTTTAACGTTTCAATTAATAAATTATGCATTTAAAATAAATGTAAAACGATGTAAAATGTAAATGTTTTTTGGTCCTTTACATCACTACGTTCTTTGAGTAAAAACATGAGTTTTAATAGCTTATGTCTTTTCAGTTACAGTGACGAGAAGAAACTTTTGATAAAATATCAAATGTTTTTTGAAAGTTTTTTAAAACTTTTAAGAGTTTTTAGAATTGATATATAATACATTATAACATATGAGTAATAATAAAAATGATTACGGCTGTTGCCGAACATCAGAACGAAAGTGGTTACAAAATTCTTTTTGACTAAGTCTTCATTATAGTAAAAATTGCCTAATATTTTGAGAAGAAAAAAAAGGAAAGCTATTGCGATGTGACAACATAATCACGTATCTCATTTTTAAACTTAAATGTTGACTAAAATTGAATAAAATTTATTAGTTATAATAAGTATGTATATTATAATACTGTATAGACTTATACAGTTAAGTCTTTTTTCTCAAAAAAGGTTATCTTTAAGTGAGAAAAACTAGCATTAATTACGTTTAGCATTAATGAATACGTGTATGTACTCATCATAAATAGTAGAGAATAATTAGGACAATTAATTATAAATCCGTAATTTTTTTTAATATATTAAATTCAGACAACAGCTCAATCCTCTCTACTTCTTTTATTCGGGGTTGAGCATCACGCTAGGCAGAGTAACTAGTATAAAACGCTGAGCTTTTTAAAATTTCGGTTAGTTCTTTCCTTTTTGAGTAAAAATACTATCTAGCTATAATGTGTGTAGGGTGTGTATTATACATAATTGGGAGTGTATTTGACTTAATGGTTATTCAATACATCAAATGATTTAACACGAAAATATAAATTAGTGCTGATTTAATTTGTACAGCATTAAAGCATAATTTAAACTTGTTTTCAGCATCTGAAAGTATTGCATAATTAATAATTCTTTTTTTTATTTTTTTATTTACACCAAGAGAAAATTTATAATCCAGTGTAACACCAGCCAGAGAAAACTTCATGGGTTCCAAACAATTTGCCATAAAAATTAACAAGATTTTTCGATTTCTGAGATCCCAAATATACCAAGGACAAGTCACTAATGTATCAAATACTCTTGTAGTCTAAAAAATGCAAAATTTTGGATTAAAACTGTCTCAGAAAAATGTTTCCATACAACATTTTGAGATTCTTTTTCTCAGGTTGCTCTACGAGAATATTTTTTACAACATTGTTGCTGTACTTCATTAGTAATTGATTGTCCTGCCTCAGTAAATAGATACACCATAATACTTGTACAGTAAGCTACAGAACCAATTCGTATTTTTTCAATAAGGTTTGTGGTTTCATAACTCTACAAGATTAATTTTAAAACAACACGTATTAAACAACTTTATCTTACATAAGAAGCACTAAATACAACGGAAATAGAAGTTAGTGCTCCTAACACTACAAATATTGGCATTGCAATTCATGTAGTAGAAACGAGTTTACGCATCCATCTACAATTTGGAGAATTAATCTAGAAATATGAAAATTATTTATACTCACCTTTTAAGCATTATATGATGCTTAATACACAACTGTAATTTTTTAAAAATTGTGTTTTGATATCTTAAATCATCTTCTACATGTTTGTCTACTGCCATTTCAACAATTTTTTGATTAATTAAATAGACTTGCATTCGGATTTGTACAATTGCATAAATTGTCATAAAAGGTAGTCGAACTGTAGAAAAAGCTAACCAAGGAGAGGTCAAATAAAAGGTATAATAAGGTATATGCCACCATTTTTCAAAATAATATTTGTAAGCGTGGCCTCACAAAAAAAAAATGTTTTAAATTTGCCCATCATTACAATTCCTATTAATACTAAACATCCCGAAAGGATAGTTTTGATTTTTTTCGATTTTTTTATAAGTTCTTGTACTTTAGGACCACAAAAATTAATTGGCCAAAATTGGGACAAGATATCTTTGGTGCGGTCAATTGCAGGTGCTTCTTGTTGTATTGAAACATACATTGTAGCTCATTCTTCAATTATTTGTTTAATTTTTTAAAATATATACTTACATAAGTCATTAGTGAAATTCCACAAGCGTATTTCATCAACAGATCAACAGTAAAGTGTTGAAACAAATAATTCATTTCGAGCAAGTAACCACATGTATGAAAGACAATACAAATAAAATTAATATTTTTCGTAATAATATTACAGCCTCCATCAACAAAAATGTCTTTAATAAATACAAAAATATCGTCTGATTTTGTTCGCTTTTTCGAAAACACACGAATATTTGCATTGCTTTTCAAAAAATTTTTAAACATCTTGCTTCTGTTTGTGTATTGAAGGGTAAACTTCTTTCTATGGACGATATGTTTTCGTAGTAGAAGAGTGATTGATTTTACAATGACTGCAGTTTTATAACAGTTAAGTAAATTTTAAATTGTTTATTTGTAAATATTTAAATAATTGAATTAAATTTAAATGTTTGTTACACAAGATAATACTTTAAACTTCTAATATGTCAAAATACATTATTAACAAATTCTAATTAGGTTACTGGTATTGAACTTACTAGAAATTCGTGGATTTGCTCACTGTAAGATTTCGGAATGAGAATATTTGTTAGAAATGTGATTGAAAACAATGAATGAAGCAGCTAAAGCACCCAAAGTATGCTAAAAATATAAATCTGGTGTTGTAACCTAATCAGTATTTGGTGATTACAATTCTTTATGTTACGAAGAACAATAATTATAACTAAATGAGCCGAAAAAATAAATCTATGTTAAACGATTTACTGAGAAAATTTTACCTAGTTTTAGAAAAAATTTTTCCTTTATCATCTCTAGTTTTTTTAGAAAAAAATACTTTTTGAGTTGGAACATCTTGTTAAAAGCTGTACATTAGAAAAATGGTTCTTCTCAGAGTTAGACAGTTAGCATTCATCTCTTTCTAAAATCCTATAATTTATTAAAAATTTACTGATCTTTGCTAATTATAATCAAATTATTTAATATTTGATTTATTTCTTATAATGCTTTTTGTAAATTAATTTAATGTTAAATAAACTCTTTTAATATTATGAACGTCAATTTTTTTGAATATAGAATATTTGCTTGTGTTTTTTAATGGCAAAAATCAAAAAATAAAAAACTACTACATGTAATCTTTTGCTACAGTTTTTAGCTATCATAAATTAATAATTAATTTTTAATAAGTTGCTTTAGCACTTTAGGACCAAAAAAAATTGGCCATAATAGGGACAAAATATCTTTGGTGAGGGCAATTGCAGGTGCTTTTTGTTGTATTAAAACGTACATTGTTGCTATTGTCTAATGCATTATTTAATTATTTGTTTAAATATTAAAATATGTACTTACATAAGTCATTAATGAAATTCTGCAAGCATATTTTATCAAAAGATCAACAGTAAAGTGACGAAACAAATAATTTATTTCGAGCAAATAACCAAATGTATGAAAGACAATACAAACATTATTAATATTTTTCGTGATAATGTTATAACCTCTATCAACAAAAATATTTTTAAAAAGTACAAAAGAATCATCTGATTTTGATCGCTTCTTTGAAAATACATAAATTTTGTGTTATCTTAAAACAAAATCAAAATATTTTCATTCTTACCCGACTGTAGGTTTGATCGAGAACTAAGTTTGTTGTAGTTAGAATCATTGATTTTCAATATATTTAAATATTTATTATAGGCATTTTATAACCATTAGAAAAATATTAAACTATTTGTTTTTTTTGAATAGTTTTAATTTTTTTACTTGATAATAATAGAATATAAAAGTAGAACCTAAGTCGTCTCACAGAGCCTTAGACTATCAATATGACTGAGCTATCAAAGAGCTTTATTTTGGTTTTGAAAGTAACAAAAGCCCTCGTGAAAATAACGGTAGACATAATAAATAAGTTAGTAACAACAGTCACTTAGTCGCTTGTGAATTTGCATTTCGATTGAATTTGATGCAATTAAAAGTTTTTCGTGATGAAAAAGCCGTTAAAATTGCGTCTGCAAATTGCAATTTTTGACTCTATTGTTATCTGATAAAACTTTGTACGCGAGAAATTTATTTCTAAAATATTTTGCAACATTTGCTGATATATTTGTTTAACTCGTTTGTAATTGTTAATATAAGTTGTTTATTTTAGTTGTACAATCTGTTTTGATAAACGGTGTTTTTTAAATAACCAGAAAGTAAAAAATCTAAAAGTGTTAAGTCTAAAGATCATGAAAGCTATAGACATAGATATGAACAATTTTTAGCGTAAAACCAATTTGTTTCTGAGCACTGTAAAATGGTTAACACATCTCTGATCAAAAAACAAACACAAAATTTTATAATTAAATTTTTACTAAGGTAATGATTTACTTTTACACTAATAATAATTAAAATTTTATTTTAAATCAGTAATAGAAAAAAGCATAATAATGTGGTAGAAACATTTGAGTGTTTGAAGATTGAATAAATTAGTAAAGTTAATATTCACTTTACTGGATCTTCTTGGTGTATTGAATGAAAAGAAAAAAGCATCCATTACTACCAAACACTTTACTTAAACTCGACGCACGTTTTAGAAAAATTTTGGCAATTTTAGGTGAAAAATTTTCCTAACTGACAATGACATCAATTTTTTTTTGAATTTTTACTATTTATTGATTATCTCTTTTTAATCAAAACTTATTGCTGATTTAGCTTATAAAGCATTAAAGCATATAACAGACTTGTTCTTAACATCTGAAAGGATTTTATTAATATAATTGTTAATGTTGTTTTAGTGGCTTACACCAAAAACAAATTTATAATCTAGAGTAATACCAGCAAGAGAAAACTTCATAGGTTCCAAACAATTTGCCATAAAAATTAACAAAACTTTTCTGTTTTTGATATTCCAATTATACCAAGGGCAGGTCACTAGTGTATTAAACACTCGAGTAGTCTTTAAATAAATTATTTCAATTTCATTTTGAGTTTTTTTTTCTTACCTCATTAGTAATTGATTGTCCTGCTTCAGAATACAAATACGCCACTATACCTGTACAACAAGCTACTGAACCAATCCGGATTTTTTCAATAAGGCTGGTACTATCAAAACTCTACAAAAGAAACTTAAAAAATATTTTTGAAAAAGTGTCTTACATAAATAGCGCAAAATACAACAGAAATAGAAGTTACTGCTCCAAGTACTAAAAAAATTTATATTGAAATACGCACAGTAGAAACAAGTTTATACATCCATCTATAAAATCAAAATTAGAAATTGAAAATTCTTCTGAAACTTACTGTTTTAACATGATATGGTGTCTAATACACAAACGTAATTTTTCAAAAATTTTATTTTGATAAATTTGTTCATCTTTCGTATCTTTGAATAACACGGACATTTCCGCAATTTGGTGATTAATTAAATAGACTTGCATTCGGATTTTAACAATTGCATAAATTGCCATAAAAGGAAGTCGAACTGTTGAAAAAGCTAACCATGGAGAAGTCAAATAAAATGTGTAGTAAGGCAATTTCGACCATTTTTCAAAATAGTAATTATAAGTTTGGGCACAGAGAAAAAATTCTTCCAAATTTGCCCAAATAGGAATCATTGCAATCACAATTAATCCAAGACATCCCATAAGAATATTTTTGATTTTTTCGGATTTTTTTATTTTTTAAGTTCTTGTTGGACTTTTGATCCACAAAAACTAATTGGCCAAAACAGAGATAAAATATCTTTAGTGAGGCCAATTGCTGTTGCTTCTTGTTGTGCTGAACAGTACATTGTAGCTATAGTCTAATGCGATTTTTAGTATTTTACCTTACTTTTCAAAATACTTACGTAACTCATTACCGAAATGCCACAAGCGTATTTCAGCAACCGATCAATTGAAAAATAGTGAACCAAGTAATTCATTTCAAGTAAAAAACTACTTGTATGGAGTAGAATACACAGATAGTTAATATTTTTTATAATTATGTTGTAGCCTCCATCAACAAAAACATCTTTAATAAATACAAAAGGATCGTCTAATTTTAAACGTTTTTTGGAAAAAATGCGAATATTTGCGTTACTTTTAAAAAATTTTTGAAACATATTTATTTCTACCCGACCATTGATTCGTTTGATTGAGAACTAAGTTTATTATAGTTAGAATTAATGTTTTCCGTTAAATTTAAATGAATTATAGTCATTTTATAATCATTAGATAAATGTTGAACTATTGTTTTTTTTTAAGTTTCAATGCATTTATATACTTAAAAATTTATTTAAATGGAAAATTAAAGTTGAAATTAAAGCGTATTACAGAGTTTTAGTCAAATACATATCTATTTATTTATAATTATAGTTATTAAAAATCGCTAGTTTGAATATTATTGACCAAAATTGATATATAATAGCGAATACATAGTTACACTTTGAATCACTTTGAAAAATTAACAAAATATAGGTGATTAAGATCTACAGTAGTCAACAATTACAGTGAAAGCATTCTAAAGTTGAAACAAAGTTTAAAGTTTTGTAGCTCCTACAAAAATTTATTAATCGGAATGATTTTTTTTATTGGTAGCTCATTTCTTGCCGCAGCGCCTTATGTCTTGTTGAATTTGTATGTACAGTAATAAAGTGGCACCCGTGGTAAATTCTAGAAACTAAAAAAGGATTTCTTTATTGTTTATTTCAATTTTTTAAAGTTTTTTTAATTTATAAACACTTCGTAAGTCTGTACATTTGTTGTTGTTATAGTCCAGTTTTTGTAGGTTTGTTGTTTTAATTGTACAGGGCGTCAATTAAAAGTCTAGTAGGTAATTTTTCTAAAAATAATTTTGATAAATTTTGGAAAAACGCACTTTTGGATTTTTTTCCTCAAAAAGTATTTATTTTATGAAGTGAGTGAAAAATCCTCGTAATTTAATTTTAAAATTTTTAGGTTGCGTTGATACTTGCAATCTTCGGAGTTTGTCGAATCGACGAGCTTTTGAAATGAAGGTTGATGATTTAAATAGACAAACGAAGTCAATGTTTCCATTCCAAACACAAAAACAAAACATACTAAATCAATATTAAAACATTATACAGAATTTTATTAAAATATTGACAACAACAGATTAGTATTTATATAAGTCAGATACAATAAAATAACGATGAAACTTTTACAGGCTACTGCTTCAGAAAAACTGCGGTCACATTGCCTCCTGATATTGGTGGTGATATTTTACAATTGAAGAGATTATGGGGCTGGAAATTAAATGCAGTTGTAGAAGGAAATTTGGACAATTCAATAACTAGACAGGAAAAAGTTGAAAGCATCATGTTGTCAAACACAACAAACAATACTTTTGGGCTAAGTAATGTACTTCCAATGAATTTACCCTGTTCAGCGAGCAAATTAAAGATTGCATTTTCTTTACCAATGCTTTTACTAATTCTACCGTTACTTGAATGTATACAATGATCGTCGTTGTACAGTGATCAAAGTTCTTTAATTTGTTTTTTAAAAACATTTAGAAACGAAATTAAAGAACTTTGTAAATCTCTGTGCAATTTTTGTATAAATTATGTAATTAGAAACACACTGTATTGTAGAAACTATAACATAAAAGTTACTTTTAATTATTAAGGTAGTCTTTCAACTTGTCTGGTACACAATAAGAATCAAATTTGTTCTTTACATCATTCAGGCGTTTACAAGTTACCTTGTAATGAGTGTAACACAGTTTATATTGGTCAGACAGGACCAAAGATTACAACAAGAATAAATGAAGATCTAGGTACAATAGAAACATACAAAAATACAAATATAACCAACACTTTATCTGGTTTTATTTCTCATATTCTTTCTCCCAGTCATTTCTTTTACTTTGCTGATACTTCTAAAATCTTTCATATTTGCAATAGAAGTTATTTAAAATTTGTTGAAGCTTTTGAAATTCTTAAATCTACCCATGATCTTTTTCAACAAGCTTTAAATGATCAAACTAGCTCTTATTGTCTTTATCTTTTTTATTTTGATATTCATTAGTTAATTGAACGTTTGCTTATAATATTGTCTTCGTACCTTCTATTTAATTACTTATTAAATTAAATGTCAAAATTAATGTCAAATCTTTAAAAAAAACATATTAGGCAGCTAAAATTTATCTTTTTATGTCAATTTTTAAAATAGCAACTATTTATTTATAAGGTTTTCAGATCGATCAACATCTTGTTGCTAAAAATAAGGATTTGTTATATTTTTAGTATACATTTTTATTCTTTCATTTATAGACAAAGCTCTTAAAAGCGCTTTCCTGCTATTGTAAGAATTTGTTTTGATTTAACTTGTAGGATTGACTCTGATTTTAATTTTTTCATTATTTTTTAAGACTGGGGTCTCTTAAAATATATTTAAAGTTTTCTAACGGTTGACTTAATTTTATTGATTTTTTTGCATACATAGATTATGAGTGGTTAAACATGATTAAAGATAACAAGAAAAAGATTTAGAATTACCTAGAAATAGAAGAAAAATAAGGACTAAATTAGAAAGAACATAAAGAAGAGAGAAAAATGAAATATATTTGTCTAGTATTTTGTAAAACTACTAAGAGAAGAAAAAGAAGCGGAGAAGCAAATATAGAGGCAAATACCACTTGAATTACCTAAGAAGTAACTAAAAAGAAGTACGAAATGCTGCGACAAATAAGTTAACACTGATAACAGTGCAGGGAGGAATAACCTAGTTGTAGAACTTAAAAAAAATGCTTAAATACTGTTTAATTATTTTTCAATCAAGTAGAAGTGATACGACTGTTTCTTTGATTCCAGAAGTTTTTTTATCTTTTTATTATTACTTTCTTGATTTTCTTAATTTATATTTTTCTTGGTCTTACTCTTATTCTGACGAAAATATTATCGTTTTCTTTTTGTTGTTGTTTATGTTTTTTTGAGGATGGATCTTGGTAGTTTTTCAGTCTTGAAAAACTTGAAATGGTTAATCTATAGGGTATTCTAATGTCTTTTGATTTAAAAATAAAAAAAATTGCAGCCTTTAACAATTTAATCTAAGAATAATTTAAAATAAGAAATGCTACATTTACTTCAGAAATATTAAAAAGATTTTTTTTTATTTTACAAATGACTTTACTGCCAAACTTGATACTTTTTAGAAAGTAGTTTGTTTCTTATTAAGTTTGTAAAGCATAATAGCATATGACAAGCTTGTTTTCAACATCTAAAAATATTCAGTTAATATTAATGTTTTCTTATTTTTAAAAAAGACTTACACCAAAAGCAAATTTATAATCTAGAGTAACACCAGCCAGAGAAAACTTCATAGGTTCTAGTGAATTTGCCATAAAAATTAACAAAACTTTTCTGTTTCTGATATTCCAAGTATTCCAAGGAGAAGTTACCAAAGTATCAAATACTCGAGTAGTCTAAAAAAATATTTTTGCTAAAATATGAAAGTATGAAAATATTTTTGGCATACTTCATTAGTGATTGACTGTCCTGCTTCAGAAAATAAATAAATAACAAGACTTGTACAACAAGCCACAGAAGCAATTCGTATTTTACCGAGAAAACTTTTACTTTCAAAACTCTACAAAAATAAATGTAGCAAATATCTACTTTTATATATGTTTTACATATATAATAGAGAATTCAACAGAAATTGCAGTTGTTGCTCCTAATACTACAAATAATGGCATTACAATTTGTACAGTAGAAACAAGTTTACGCATCCACCTACAAAAAAAAATTGTGGCATAGAAATTTTTAATTTAACTCACTTTTTAAGCATAATATGATGTTTAATACAAAAAAGCAATTTTTGTAAAATTTTTTGTTGGTAGTTTGAATCTTCTTGCATATTTGTCATTTCAGCAATTTGTTGATTAATTAAATAGACTTGCATTCGAATTTGTGCAATTGCATAAATTACCATAAACGGTAATCGAATTGAAGAAAAAGCCATCCAAGGACAAGTTAAAAAATAAACATAATACGGAATTTTCGCCCATTTTCCAAAATAGTACTCATAGACATTCACACACAAAAAAAAATCTTTTGGATTTCCCCAAATCGGAGTTAATATAATTCCCATCAATCCAGAAATTGCCAAAATTAAATAATACCCTCTATTGATTTTTTCAGCTTGTTTGACAAGTTTTTGCTTTATTTTTGAACCACAGGAATCAATCGGCCAAAATAGAGACAAAATATCTTTAGTTAAATTAATAGCGCTTGCTTCTTGTTGAACTGCACAATACATTGTTGCTATCATCTTGTTGGGAGAGATTATTTTTTATTATTTATATTTTTTCTATTTTTAAATACTTACATATGTCATTACTGCAATTCCACAACCATATTGTAATAATAGTTCAATTGTAAAATAATGAAGAAAGTAATTTATTTCAAGTATGAAACTACTTGTGTGAATCACAATACAGATATAATTAAGGGTTTTTGTAAAAAAGTTGTAGCCTCCATCAACAAAAACGTCTTTAATAAATACAAAAGGATCATCAGATTTTGAACGTTTTTTGGAAAATACTCGAATATTTGCTTTGCTTCTAAATAGAGAAATAAATTTGTCAAACATTTTGATTTTTTACAAATTGATTCTTTGCTTCCTTACTTGAATACTGAGTTTATTTCTTAGATTTTAAGTAAATATATATGTTTACACAGAGATCGATTTTTTAGTAATTTCATGAATTATATTAAAGCTTTTTAAATATTTTATTGATTGCATACATTAAAACTCTGTATTAATGGAAAACTTTCTTAAAAATATAATTCATAATTCATATATAGGAATAGATCTTAAATGATCTAATGAGAAACGCATATATTTATAATGGTTTTTATTTATTATATTTCTTCTTTGATATTACTCTTTGGATTTCATTCTTGTGAAATCTTCACCTTATAAATATTTGCACCGATAACTGGCTTTATCTTACTCCAGGAAGGTTAAATGAGTAACCGCGTCAATTTATCACTCCAAAATTACTACAAACTTTTAAGAAAAAGTGGAGATAAATATAGTAGAAATAGTTGGCAAATCTAATAACTATGAATTAAAATCGTAGATATAATATTAGTAGGAGATATTAAGGATGAAGTGAATGGAGAAAATAAAACAAAGACGTAACAAAAAAAAAATATTTGTAGAAACAATTAGTTTATTGTCGCTGTGTTTTTAAAACCTCATTAGTCCAAAATTTGGTAATTTTGGTTTATGTTAATTAAGATACATTTTTATTTCTCATCCCGTCGGTAAAACACAAATTTTTGTTGAAAACAGTCGTAAGTCTAGACTCTTTGACAGGATGCTGTACAGTTTCTTTTGTGTGCTTCACCTTATTGACAGTATGGATATTCTACAGTGTTTTATTTAAACAAGATTGAATTGCGCCTAGCATGACTAGTTCTTAATCTGTGCAATTTCATCCACACCCATCTTCACACCAATGCTTCACTCAAGAAAAACGTCGTTTTAATTTTTTTTTTTTATGTGGAACTTGTAGGTAAGAGAACAGTCAAAAGTGATACTAAAGTAGACCAAATGAAAGTTGTGCTTAAATGGTATTTTATTTAATGAAATGTTTATGTTTTTTACTTTTGAGACTTTGATAAATGAAAGCAAGAAACTATTGTTTTTGATGAGTATATACATAAACGCTGCCGATAAATTATTCTCTCCAAAATCTTGTATCAAACACTGGGCTGCTAACTGGATGCTTTTTGTTTAGCGTTTTTCTTTTTAAAAATTGCTGTTATCTTGGTCTTTTTTAAATACGAAGGCAGTTGGGCTTAAATAAATTTAAAAAGAGAAGTAAACCAATTCAGTGCAAAACATTCGAGATTTTTGATAAATTCTAAGTAGATCTTATCAAAACCAGTCAATTTTTTACACTTAGTTGATGATATAGCTACTTTTGACTCATCTACGTTTAAACATCTTGAAAGCTTTTCTGAAATGTTTATATTTCTTCTTTGTTTTTGAACATGACGTTTTATCTCCTTCTTCACTCTTCTTCCTAGCTTAACCGAGTTTCAAACTTTTACCAAACGGCTAGCTATAGTGTTAGGCTTGGCAGTAGAATTTGATTTTGGTAGGACGGTGTTTGTAGATCGAAGTTTTTGCAAAAGCTTCTAACAACTGCGACCAGTATGTTTGTGGAATTTAAATCTTTTATTCAGCCGGTTTATTTTTGTTCTTGTCTTGTTTAAGAATTTAATACGGCATTGGTATTCTTTGGGTAGTATTAGATCTGCAGACCTAACCATTGAACATTAGGAGGTTTATAAACTTTAATAATATAAACTAATAATTTTGACAGTGAGGAAATAGTTTATTAAAGAACGCGTTTTGAAAAGTCAACTTTGAAAACCACAATGACTTTGAAAAACAAGTTCTTTATGCTATTTTTTCTACTTAACGTGTTTTACGTAATTTTTAAGTAAAAAAGTTAATTATTTAATCTTTAGGGACTTTTGCGTTAATACGAGACAGTTGGTAATAAAAATGTCACTAAAGTGTCACTTCAATAAAGTCATTGACTTTGAAATATTTTCAAATTTGTCTAAAATTCTGTGTAAGTAACTCACAAATGGTTCATTTTTACCTACCGTATCGGTTATTGATTGAATAATCCAATTGGCATTAACACAGTAAGGAAAATCTCCATTTATCTCTAAATTCCCACTCCATTTGCGGTTCTCAGCGACTCCTTTCATTTCATCGTTAAGCATTCAGTCAAGCAGATTTATACACTCATCTAGCAAATAACTTGTAAATTATCGAATGCTATGGGGGTTGTTAATGGTCAAAATAAAGGCCAAAAGCTCCATTTTAGTTTCAAGTTTCACTTTAACGCTGTTCTAACCTCAAAAGCTGAAGTTTGTCGCATGTCCACCGCCGCTTGTTCCGCCCCACTTTCGAATATTTTATAGATTAATTGCGACACGCACACACAAAAACACTTTGTTGAGGAATACTGCTGGTCATCAAGTGCAACAAAATTTATTCGAATATAATTACAGAAACATAACGTTTCATTTCAGCGATAGCGTGTTACACGGTGTTACTAATCCGAAAACACTAAATTGCACTAGCTGTTACCGCACGCAATTTGGGTGCGGAAATGGCTATTACCGAACCCAAATCGGACTCTGTTACCCACGTAAAGTAGAAAAAAGATTTTTTCTGTGATTTGATAAAGGATTGAAAATTTTTGAAATTGAAGAAGGATTATTGAAAACATTCACCAACCAGAGATTAGTTTGAGTTTCTTATAGTACAAGGATATTCACTCTTTTCTTCAAAGCTATTTTTCATCAAGAAATCGCACTTATCTTTTGATATTTTTTTAAATTTTGATGAATTTTTAAAACATTAACAGAACTTCACAAAGAGGATGTTGAAGATTTAGATTAGTCTTCCAAGTGTCGATGATTTTTTGGCTTTTCGCCACCTATAATAGACCAAAATCAGAAAGATTTGGTTACCGTCATAAGTCAAAACAAAGTAAAATACCATTATTTAAACAAACGTTCTTATTTATATTAAACAAAAGTTATCAACTTAAACTCAAAATTGAAATAAACTTAATTAGTTTAGATTTACTGTGCCTTAGATCCAAATTCTCACGAAGCATAAGATTAATAATAGTATTCATATTTATGTTTTTTCTGATTCTTGTTTTCGGTTTAAAGTTCCGGTGACTTGCAATCACTTCTTTGAATAGTTTGAAATCGTTGAAATCCTTTGAATCGTTTTGGTCACAGCTAAATTTAATTTGTTCTGAGTGTGTGGCCATCTAAAAACCTAAATATTGATACAGTTTAGCTGGATAAACACTGTACAAAATAAGCTATTTCTATTATCAAGTTTTTTTCTACATGGATGTGATTTCTATTTGTTATAACATTATTTTCGTATTTTTTGTAATCGTGGTGGCTTTCATTACTGTTCCTTTTAGATCTCATTTTTCTAACGTTTCTCGTCGATTGACTTTTCACTTTTTACCTTGATGGACAATAAAGATATTATATATTCTGTATATATAATATCTGCAACAAAGATATTGTATATACAGAATACCCAACTTGTTTAAAAGGAAAGGAGCAAAGAAAGAATAATTTGTGGGATCTAATTGAGCCCATTTTAACAGTATGTTAAAAAAATGACATAAAAGATCTCTAGTTTTGATTAATTTTAACTCTTGCTGTCAGACAACAATTTCTTTTTTATTATTTTTCTACCGGTGGCTAAATTGTACAACCTTTTACAACACTATTATTAAAAAATTGATAGATCATTTATCTATAGAACAGAAGCTGTTATATACTGAAATTTCTTTTAGATTTATTTAACCTCTTATACTTATTCTCTTTAAGTTATACTGTGTAGTGGTATTTGCACAACCTAATTCAAATTAAAGACAAATTCTCAACAACTATCATCCGTTTCTTGAGGCTGATTACGCTTTCACGAAGATCGGCCGTTACTAACACTGACCCAAATAACCTCTAACACCCCACTGATTGTATTCTCTTAAAAAACTATAATTCTATTTATTATAACGAAAGCTCTCTTCAATTATATAAAGTGTACAAAAATTTGTAAAAGCTTGCGGCTTAAATTTCACACAGAGATATCTTATTGGGTGTCACCTGAAATCGACAAAATACTAACATGGTCAATTATCACCGTTTAACATGATTTTAGCGGCAACTTTCAACCAGTGGCGCCTTGTTGATAATTACAGATAAGACAACTTAACCAAAATTGGATTATTATGAACCTGTATTTGTGACAGAAACAGGTTAACATCATATCATTATTCATATTGTACCCGCATGTAAAAGAATGGGACCTAATATTCTAACCTGGGGCACACCACGAACTGGAGATAACAACTTGTGATTTTATCTTAATACGTGACTTTCTACTAATGATTTGTTAAGTGAGACTTAAGCCACGCGAATATTTTTTCTTGTCCAAAATGATTATACTTTCAACGCGTCTCGTCTCCTCCAAAATTAGTTGATCTCAATCCAATGAATTAATTGTCCAAAGTGTGGATTTGAAGGCTATTTCAATAAGATCAATTTAGGTAGCCGCCAAAGATTTCTCACTAAAAGTTTCTTTGTCCGAACAGTCCCCAAAACAAATCAATTGACATTATTTGAACTCGGGTAATCTTTTCGTCATTGTACGATAATGGACGTTAAATTAAATAAAGTACAAAAATAACGGTGGATAATGATGCGATCAGAGAACTCTTTAATCATACACTTGTCCATTTTGTTCCCAATTATTACCGAATTTTAAGCACCTTTTTACACGAATTTTTATCATAACCTGTAATTGATATTAAGGGGGCACGTCTTCCACAGCTCGTTAATACGAAACTTGTGGTAAAAAAGGTGCTGAAATAACGGATTACTCAAAACTGTACCTATAGTCCGATTTTTTTAAGTAAATCTTCGTGTTATAAATTATCAGATACATTTCTTTTGCAAATCTTTGTTATTTGTGCGATTTATGATGCGACCTAAGCAAGTCTGATGGGTATTTATTAACTGTAAAGTGACTTAAAACAGAAGTTGCTAAGGATTCGAGTGTACTCTGAAATATGTATTAACCCTTCGTTAGGCGCGCCATACTATGTGACACCGTTAGTCGCATTGGGACTGCCAGTCCCATAACAAATATTTTGACCATTTTTATTGGTTATCTTGTAAATTTTTGCTTGAAGTGTTTATTGTAAATTAGTTTATCATAAACGTACTAAATTTTGCAAAAAAATGTGTCTCAAGCAATAAATTTATAAGTTAAAATTAAAAATGTCTCTAGAAATATGTAACACCTGCATAATATTTTGTTTTTTAATTTTATTCTGTTTTTAACAACAACTATTTTTTTTGATTATATATATCTCATTTCATATTATAAATAGTTGAGTATCATTTTATATGATTACAAAATTTTTATAAAAAATTTTACGTGAAATTTACTAGTCCCAAACCAGGTACCCGATGAATTAATTGGGAATTACAAAGCAGCAAAACAAAATTTTTGCGCCAAACTTAGGCAAAGTGTTCATAAAAGATCAATTTGAGATGTCATAAGTCCACAAAGGTGTAGGTATAACCGTTTCTATTTAACTACAAAAATAGTAAAGCATGGGACTCCCAGTCCCATGCGCGACTAACGAAGGGTTAAAAAATATTATTTGTTTGTCACTCTATTTTTATTAATGGTTTTTTATTATATTATATCGTCTTTCGGAGGAGACGTTAAGCCGTCGGTCCCGGCCATCAGTGGTCGTTAGGTCATGCCAGAGGCTGTAGATGCGATCTAAAAACTCTGGCACTTGGGTATTGCATTACCACCGTAAGATTATTTTTATTTTACATTATATCAAGCGACTAAAAAATATTTACTCCGAGCAGGCACTGACTGTGAATGTGGTTTTAACACCTTTCAAGCTGCCAGTAAAAGATTTAAAAGGTTATTTAAAAGTTACCTTACAGATTATAATGTCAACATTATTACCTGCATTTAATCGTTATTTTTTTAGTTATTTGTGGTTTCTACTTTTTATACTGTCATCAGCGGCCTCTTAATTTTTGTTCAAGGTTTTTAACTTGAAAGTATCCATTGCTTGCGGTCTTTAATTATTATTTTTAAATATATGGAAGCTGCAGAAGATAATTCTACAAAAATTGGAAGCCGCAAATGGCAGTTTTATTAAAATTAGGCTGTCGCATTTAACCCAAATTTAATAAAACTGTCGTTTGCAGCTCCTAGGACTGTCACGACACTCAATTCTTAATTACTAGTAAAATTTTTAATTTGTACGTAACTGTCGCCTACCGCTACTAATTATGCTTAAAGTTTTATAAGAAGCCACAGGCGACAGTTTGATAAAATTGGGAATTGCAGGCGACAGTTTTATAAAAATTGGCAACTGCAGGCAAGTGTTTCTTTACAATTAAAAACTTTGATCAACATTTTTTGAAAGCTGGCATCTATAGACTGTTGTCTGCGGTCTCTAATTTTTATAAATACTGTTACCAGCGACTGCCAATTCTTATTTAGGATTTTTACTTTGAAAGTTAACAGTCGCTTGCGGTTTGCATACCTACATTTTTTTACAAAAATTGGGAGCCACATGCGACAGTTATATTAACGATTAACAAATATAATATGATGCAATCTATCGACAAGGTTTAGAACTAGTTGACACGTGCGTTATTGTGGGAAAAACGTTAACCATATGTCAAAAACAGTACGGTTACATTATTTACACATCTATAATTTTTAATTTTTAATTAATTAGTGCTTAGGATTTTCAATTTTAATAAAACTGTCGTCTGCGGCTTTTAATTTTTATAAAGACTGTCACCTATACCTATGGCTTCGAATTTTTATGAAGACTTTAATTTGCGACTTCTAACTCTAATCTATTAATTAGATTTTTAATTTGACAGTAACTGTCTTTTGTGGGTACTAATTATTCTTAAAATTTGTCTAGATGCCACAGGCGACAATATGATTAAATTGGGAATTGCAGGCGACAGTTTTATAAAAATTGAGAATTGCAAGTGAGTGTTTCTTTACAATTGAAAACTTTAATAAATATTTTTTAAAAGCTGGGATCTATAGACTGTCGCCTGCGGTCTCTAAACTTTTATGAAGACTGTCACCAGCGGCCCCCAATTCTTATTTAGGATTTTTACTTTGAATGTTAACAGTCGCTTGCAGTATACATATTATTTTTAACAATAATTGGGAGCTGCAAGCGACAGTTTCATAAAAAATGACAACCGCAGACGACAGTTATATTAAGAGTTAACAAATATGATATGATGCAATTTTTCGACTAGGTTTAGAAGTAGTAGACACGTGCGTTATTGCGGAAAAAAACGTTAACCACATGATAAAAACAATACTGTTATGTTACATTTATTACATATCTATAATTTTTAATTTTTATTAATCAGTACTTTTAATTTTAATGAAGCTGTCGTCTATGGCTTCTACTTCTTATAAAAACTGTCACCTACGGCGTCAAATTTTTATGAAAACTCTCACTTGCAACTTCCAACTCTAATCTACTATGTAATTGGGTTTACAATTTATACGTAACGGTCGCCTACGACTATTAATAATTCTTAAATTTCTATTGGAAGTCGGAGGCGACAGTTTCATTAAAATTGAAAGAAAGTCGCTCGCGACAGTTATATAAAAGTAGGGAACCGCAGACGAATATTTGTTCAAAATCGACATTAACCAACATTTTATAAGAACTGTGATTTATGGCCTATAGACTGTCGCCTATTGATCTTAATTTTTTGTGAAAACTGTCACTAGTAGCTTCCAATTCTTATTTATTAATAACATTTTTAATTTAAGTAATTATCGATTACAGTTTTTAATTACTATTATTTGTATGTTGGAATGGAAGCTGCAGGCGACAGTTTTATGAAAACTGGAAACCGCAGGCGACAGTTTCTTAAAATTTTAGATAAATTTTGATTTTGATTATTATAAACTTTGACATTTTTCTTGCACGTGCAGTCGGCGTCATTGAAAAATGGAACAATGACAAAAAAATTTATATCGATTGATTTCAATGATGCAATTTTTTAATTTTTAAAAGAACGTTGCTTAATTTAGTGTCTTACTTTTCTGTGGCTATCACTTATGCTAAAAAGTAGTATTCGAGCAGTCAAAAGAGTGTTATAATTGGTTGAAAAATGAAATTACGCAACTCGTTGCTTTTCCAGACGGCATAGTTTCGTTCCAATAAATTCGCATTTTTCTTTTCTCTAGTCTGCAATTACGTTAATTATTTCATCGTTACCTGGCGCTCCGGTGCGATTTTTCCACCTTGTACTCCGAGTAAATAACATTATATTAATAATAATTGTTAGTTATTGGAGGGCACCTGCAGTGGGGTCAGGTGGTGTGTCTTGGCGCCGCGTTCTACTCCGTGTAATTTCACATTTATCACAAAGTCTCTCTTGCAATCGCTGCTTGCAATCTAAAGGCGGTTACACAGGAAGTATGTATATGCGAGAAATCGATGACCAATCCAAGCTTTTATATTCTAGAAAGAAAAAAAAGATCTAGACTTGGCTTTAGATTAAATATTGAAAAATGAGACATTTTTACTTCGGATCGGCAAATAACCAGTTCGATTTAATAGCCAAAGCTAATTAAATGAATTGAGATGAGACCCAAGGGGAATCAGAGATTGGTAGTTAGCAATAATTTAAAGGGTTGGCTATTAATGTGTCAAGGAGAGGTAATTTTGAATTTATAAATAAAATAATAAATCGATTCAGAAGTATATACATATATACAGAGTGAGGTATCTCATCTCTTATTTTTTTTTTTTTTTGGATAAACACAAACTGCATTGAAAGGAAATCTACCTCCTAGTCTTCAAAATTTAAAGAGATTAAAATAAGAATGGTTCTTTAAAAAATGAATATTCGAAAGATTCTTCCGTCGACCACTGACCTCGCAATAATTTGGTACCATGGTTAATAATTTTAACACTAGTTATAAGCCTTGAGAAAGAGCCAAAAAGGGCTTGAAACGTTGGCTGTTTAGTAAATTTTTTATTTCTTCAAACTTCAACACGGACTTAATTATTTAGAGTCGTTACAATAAATGAGGCTCCGCGCGCTTAGCATCTCGCCTGCCTAGAATAATAGTGTCCTAACTCCGTTTGTACAAATTTTACAGGAGAGACGTTTATGTGTTGCAGGTAATTGAAAAACCAACCAATGCATTTGTTAACATAGATACTAAGGGATTCTGATTGGCAAATTGCTTAGAATAGCAAATTTAGTAGAAAATTGTAATTACAGATGTCAAATGCGCATAAAATTCAAGTATTTAATGGAGTTGTGACAATTTCATTGGTTGTAATAAACTAATAATTTGTCCCAACTCCATTCTTAGTATCAGAATAACAAATAAATATAAATAAAAAGCCTGAAATGCAGTGAAATAATTAAATTAAACTTAAAAAAATGCTTTTTTAAACAAAATATAGTAGGTATATGAAATAAGTTTAACGAAATTTTGTGTTTTTCTTGGTTGCTTCTGAAAACAAAGCGAACCAGAATTCCACATCCATCCGAGAAAATTGAGTATAAAGTTTTTTTATGTCAAGAATCTTATTTGCCGATAATTTCGATTTAAATTGTAGTGGCTGAATAGGCGGTACCATAGTGTTTATATTAGAGTTTTTTCTTCTACAGTTTGGGGTCTTCTACCGCGTGTTTCTCTTCCTTCAAAAGTTGTTGATGTTTATTTTAAGACAACTTTGTGAAAATTTGGGTCTGTCATTGTACTTTGATATAGTATGACGTTGGAGTTTTTTGTGTTCGCAATATGTTTCATTTTAATATGTATATGGAATATCTTCAAAATTTCTTTAGTTTTTTACACGTTTGAAATTTATAAACTCATCTGGTTTCATCTGATAAATTATGTATGGTTTTCTGGTACGCACACTTATCAGTTTTTTGACAATACTTAAAAGACTATTCAACTCACATCATGAAAATTGTTTGTTTATGACTCTGTGAATTGAGTCAACCTCTTGGATGCAGCTATGGCCTGGCTCTTGGAACTTTTGTTCTATTTGTGTTAAATTATGTGTTGTACAATTATTTAGGAAGTCTAGTAAAGCCAAAGTCATAAAGGAATTTTTATTTTGGGGGACACAGGAATCTGACCAAAGAACCAATTTACTAGCACATTGGTTTTTCATCATCAATTATTGTTTTAAAAACTGTACAGTAGCAGATGCTATATTGTTTCCAGCTCCTCTACCTTGTCCTTCGTGCCAGACAGTACGTTGTTTAATATCACAACCAATCAAATTAATCACATTGAGTTCGGGAAAATAATAAGCTTTTGACACATTGGTCTGGGAACAGTTGAGAATTTGTTGTAAATCAAAAGCAGCGATTACTTTCCTGTCACTTTTATCCTTCTTGTCTATCTGTTTTTCTTTACGATTTGCTGTTTTTTCGTTAGTGTAATCACTGTCCTTAGTTTCTAAATCGTCAGATACTTTTCCACAGTGTTTACTTTGATTTGTGTATTCAAAGCACAAATCGCACTGATTTTTTTGGGTCTGTAGAATCTAATATTGAACTTTTCATTGAAAATTTTGTTATATAACCAAATTTTTTCTGCAAGTTTGTTACTTCCTTGGTTTTCTTAAACCAACATTTTCTGGTCTTGTTCTTTTTTTAAAGAGTTTTTTCGTTGTCTTGTCATAAAAATTGTTTTTTTCGTTATCTCTTAATTGCCAAAATTCTTCATGAATCTTCTTTGCCATAAACTCAACAATTTTTGTGAGCATTTAAGACACATTTACATATTTTGTATTTGAAAACTACTTCTTTGTGTACTTTTTTATTTTTATCAGTGTATTGTTTTCCTCCTTGTCTGAGATTTTTGAGTTTGTTATTTTGCCAATTCTCTACGTCTCTTTTTCTTTTCCGAGCAAGTTTTTTTGTTGTTGTTATTTTGATCATTATTACTATCACTTCAATTGTTTTTATTAGAATATAGTTTTTAGTCATATTTATGATTTACTTACTTTTTTATGCTACATGTTTTCTCTACCATATAAGAAATTTTATCTACATGTTCATTGTTTGTATTTTTTTTTCTTGTAATATTTCTACATCTACATTAAGTACTGCAGCTCTTGTTGTATTTTATCTTAAAGCTCAGAAATTTCTTCCAAATGTTCACTGTTTAAAATGATTGGTATAGATGCTTATTGTATTTTGTCTTGAACATCAGGAATTTTTTTAATAGGTTGGTTATTTTGTTTTCTAATATTAAAATAAATGTTTTTGTCCCAATAATACTTATTTTCAATTACTTATTTGTCTCAGATATTAAACTCTCGTCTTTATAAACACAACACTTAATTATTTCAAAACATTTTAAAGACATGTCTATGGTTAAAATTACCACAATGGTATCCCGTCAAACAAACTTTTACTTATTTACTTTTAGAATCATGATTTTCGGTTAGTTATTCGATGTAGTACAGTTAGAATAACAATGTCCTTACTCCAATACTTTTACGGAGTTAGAACATTACTTTTCTTATTATATTTTATTCATGGAGTTAGTGTATTATTACAATAAGAAATTTTAAGTTAAGGGAGTTAGGACAGCGATTAAATAGTCGGTTTTGAAGAGTTTAAACAAAAAATATAATTTGTTGTAACACTCAAAACATGTAAAAGTGAAGTTAGACCATAATGGTATAAAAATGTCAATTTCGGAAAAAAGTGGAGTTAGAACACTATTATTCTAGGCAGGCGATCTCCCATGCTTATATGACCAATTTTAAAATAAGAAAACTATTAGCAAATTATATCATGAGACGGAGCAGATTTACTATAATATTTGCATTAGTTTTACTCGGTGTTTAATGGTTTGTCTACGTAAAAAATTTTTCTTTATTTTTTTACAACGAAAACACTTTCCTTAAAAAATTGAGAAATGCGGACTAAGAGGTAGATAGGCACGGAATTTTGAAAGCAATCTCCTAAAATATAATATAAACCAAAAAGACTTATCGCGGTAGCAAACGTGGTATCAATAGTCAAAAAGTCATTCTTTTTTCAAACCATCCTTGTATAACCTGTCAAGCAAAAATTCGGACCCTTACTCCTTTTTAATTTCTTGAAAACTGATCAAACACATAAATATATCTGTTATTAGAAAAACTAACAGTGTCTTTTAGTTAAATTGTCATAGATTCAACAAATTATAATTTAGTAGTGTCCAAATTTCAACAAGATCTTATCGATATGAAATACAACCTTGTCTATATAAGTGTTTAATTAAAATTCTTCACTAGAAGAACTCGACAATATTTTTATCACTTATAGTGAAATGCACTTAGAATTTTTTCCACACATCTCATTATCTGTATTGTTAACTTTTACTTTTGACCCTTGTTTGTTAAATAATGTCATATATGAATACGTTTAAATTAAAGTAAATATGCATATCACGAAACCCACATATATTTCTTTAAAAAAAATAAAGATGAAATCGTGAGGTTTTTTTCATTTAATAATATAATAGAAAGTTTAAATTATCCCAGTTGCAACACTAAAATAATCTAGTTATATTTTGCAATACGCCCATGCTTGTGTCATAAAATAGTGCATTCCTTATGATCCTAAAACCAATTTCAAGTTATGACTATAAATTAACCCCTAGTTTAACCCGCAATACTCACGTGACAGTTATGATAAATGACGTCAACCCTCATTCATCATTTTTAAGTCATAAAAAATAATTAGTTTCAATAGGTCGCACCTTTTAAAAATCTTGCAACAATAGCTTACAAAGCAAAAAATTATAACGAATGACAAATAGAACGAAGATTTTAAAAGGTGGTTCCGCTTTGAGATTAGATCGGAGCAGATATAAATTACATAATAAATAATATAACTTAATAATAGAAATCCATTGTTTCAATCTACTTCTCTGATAAAGTTTTAGTTTGCCGTTGGCTTAGATAATACGGTTTTGTTATTATTATTGTTCGCATATTTAAAATGAAAGATTTATATGGGTATAAATCAAAGCAAGCTTTACCACATATTTAAACATCATTCTATTAGTTTATCCCGATTTCTCAAAGTAAAAAACAACGCTTTTGTTGCCGCATCTTCTTCTTTCAGTTTAACATGATGACAGGGACAGAGCTTATAACGTAAGTCTAGTATGAAATATTATAGGTGAAGTCTCATAATCACAAAATATTTCAATGAAGTGCTTCTAAATTATTAACGCAAATTTATAAATTTATTTGTATTCATATCAAATACGTTGTTAGAAAATAGATTTCAGATTTAGACGAAGCAATTAATTTTAATAAACAGTTAATTTGCAATGAATTTTATTAATTTTAACCAGTAAAATATCAAAAAAGTCACTGAAATTACATAAATTAAAATTTTATTTTATTTATTACTACAATGCTATTAAACAAATATTTACAACATAAAAATTTAACTTATAGGGTGTCTCAAAAAAGGATGTGACAAATTTTTGAGGCGCTGTCAAAGAAGATCCAAGGAACACGAAACCAATTCTTCAAAAAAAAAAAAATATATCTGTTTTGACAGTTAAATAGTCACGACATTTGAAATATTGGAAAACTTAATTAAAATGGCAAAAACTGTACAGTGATGTTATCAGATGTTTTTTTTTACTCAAAATTAAGAAAAAAATGCAATAACCTGTGGAAATAGTTTAGGAGCCTTAATTAAACAAAATCTTTCAGTCAAAATTTACTTCAGATGTCAAAGTGAGGTTTTAGATCTTATCTTTAAATATAAAATTTGATTCTTTTTTCGTGTTTTTCAATCTTTAAAATTTACATAATGTTTTAGATCTTATGTTTTGTAACTTAAAACAGATCGAATTTTTTAAATATATTATCGTATTTTTTGGTTCTCAACTGAAAACGTATTACCAATTTGGCACGCTTATTTTGGGATAGTCTGTAGATCTGAAGATCTTCAGGACTTTTATCTTTACTTGTGTCACTATCATTATCAAAACATATAATTATTTTTAATATCGCAATGTACTTTAGGTTTCCAACATTTTCTGACATCTCCTTTAAGGACGTTCCGTGAAAAATCACTTTTCTTACAATATCTTTCAATTTTTAAATACACATACTTCTAACTGTTCTTCATACGCAGGTATTTTTTTATTCCTTGCGGTACTAAAATTCGAAATATTAACAATTGAAAATCGTACATTTAACATGTATTCCCTAGCCCGACCGCAGTTAGAATAAGCATTTAATTTAATAGAAACCGTACTTTTCTTAGGATTTTTTTTAAAAACTGAGAATAATTAATTGAAGATATAACAACAATTTTTATTCAAAAATAACATAAACAAGCGGTATTCATTTTTTATAAATGATTTTTGAAGTTTGTTGAAAACCTGACAAAATAATTTCAAGACACTACATTTTGATGGATTACATTGGGATCCAAATTTTGTTATAAAGGATTATAGACCAAACTGAAGGCTACTGCTAAAAAAAAATTTGATTAAAATTTGCGAAATTTGATTTTTAAAAATGGTGTGCCTCCTTGGTTATTTCCGAAACGGCTCATGTTAGGCCAGTGCCAATTTTTTTCAGTATTATGAACCAAATTGATAACTAGTTTATTTTAGTTTTGTTCAAAATTTTAAATTTAAGAAAAAGATATGAGGTAATGAAATTTTAAAAAAAGAATATTTTTTGAATATTTTTCCTAACTTTTTTTATAATTAAAATTTCGGAAAAAACCAAAAGAAGACTAACCTTTAATTTGTTTCATAATGCTGAAAAAAAATCGCCATTTTTCTAACATAAGCCGTTTCGGAAAAAACCAGGGGGGGCACACCATTTTTGAAAATCAAATTTCGCAAATTTTTTTTTAGCAGTAGCCTTCAGTTTGGTTTCAATAGTAATCCTTTATAACAGAATTTGGATCCCATGCCCCATTTTGAAAATACAGAGTTTTAAAAAATCACCGGCCGCCACAGGGTGGAACTACCTTAACGCGAACGATTTTTTTAGAACATATTTCTAGGGTATTTGTATTTAAATAATTTCTTTCTACATATTTAGTACTACTTTAACGTTGAATTTGTTTTTTTCTGCGTTGTTTATAATAATTTTTACAAATTTCCAAAACCATCTTTAAAAAAATTAAAAAGCTTTTATTCATCAAAAAGGAAAAGAAGAATATTTTGTATTAAATTTATGTAAGTACTCAAAATTATTTTTTTTATTAACAAAATTACAATCTGTTGAATTATAATGGTAGCAGCAAAGATTACGAAATAAATTTTATTGTAGAGGTTGGCAGGATTTTTTTTATTCGACGGAAGCATCTTATTTTGTCAAAGTGGGGTGTTTTTATACAATTGATGTTAGAATCAAAAATAAAGTTAAACCCACAAGTTTAATCAAACAAATTTCTAACATAATAGTGACAAAGCGTTTTAGAGAATTTTTCTTCTATTTAGTCACTTTTGAAAGTATTTTTAATTATTTTAGATATAAAACAACAACACGTTTGTACTTTGTTATAAACTACAGTGTTGAAAGAGACCACAACAGAATAATAGGGAAAATATACGTATATCTAATTATTTATTTATTTTACAAAACTCACAAACACAGCAGTTAGAAAAAAAATCTTTATTAATTAATTTTAGTTATTGTAATTTTAAAATGTTTGTAACAATTGAATCTTTTTTGTTTTCCGAAATTTTTCACAACTTTTATGAGTATTAAAAGAGCGCATAATATTTTTTTTGTATCCGATAAATTTTACTTTCTTGAAGTTAATTTAACAGATAGTATCTAGTTTTTTAATACAAATAAATTAAATAATAGAGAGTGTATTAGTTACTTACCGTTAAAGAAAAAGCACCTTTGTTAGGCTCTGATAAGAACAGATTTAAAAAGAAAATATATCTCAAAAAATATCAACAAGCAGACGCTAACGCATTGATCTCTTGATAATAGATAATTTTTAACGCTAACTACCTTTAATTTTATCTTTACTTTTGCGATCAAAAACAATTTGATATTTTGGTACCTGAGAGATTTAAGATACTTTCTTTATGCTTTACATGAATGTGTGTAAAAGAGACTCACATAAATTGAGCTATACAACTTTAACAAAATAATACATTTGTCTGGACGCGCTGTATTACTTCAGTAACTGAGTTATTAAGACTGATACTGAATCACTGTATTTAGTTTGGTCTTAACAATAAAATCTCAGGTTTTGTTAAAAAAAACTTTTTTTTGTTATTTCGTTAGGCGATTTAAGTTTTTCTCTATGAAAATATAGTTATCCAAATTCAAAGTGGTTCTTATGAACGTATAATTATCTGTTAATATTTTATCGTTCATTCTTTTTTTTTTCTTTTTGTATTTTAGGACTTTTGAACAGGTTTTTAATTTAAACAAAAAAAATTTTTTAGTTTTGCCTGTACTTGTTGTATAGTTACTCTTTGTGAGGTTGGGTAGGGAGAAATAATAAGTTTTTAAAGTGTTGAAAAATGTCTTGTTCTGAGAAAGCCAACAGATAAAAGCGAAACTGTTAATAAAAAATATGTTTAAATTAGAAACCCTGTTCAATAGTCTTAAGATACAAAAAAAAAGAATATAATTGTCATTAGAAACGTCATAATGATACAGTTAAAAGGGTCAAGATCTTTTGTAAAGCAAATTTGCTTGCTTGAGTTCATATTAAGTTCAGGTCTGGCTGGTAATAGGATGATTTTTAATTATAGAATTATTACATGCCTGTACGTTTTTTTTTTCTTGCTAATACCTTTTTAACACAATAGAACTCTGTTAAAAAACCACTTTGGATTTGGATAAGAATAAAAAATTGTTTTTGCTTTACTTTGTTACACAAGTCTTTAGCAACTGACAAGTAGTAAAATATGTTACCTGTTTGTATTTGAAATTTTTTCTGGTAACTATGTGTGTAAGTGTAACAAATTGTCTTAGGCTACATCATAAATCATAACTTTACGAGATATGAGCATTGAGCAATTAATCATTGTTTGCATCACTTAAGACTGCATTTAATATGCAATTGACATAAAAATAAAACCATGTAGGTTGTAGAGTTTTACTAAAAACGCTACCTTGAATATTGCAAATACACCCAACTAGACACAATTCATTAACATTATGCTAAAACGATTAATGGAGCAACTAACTACGATTATTACGCACTCAGAAAATCATCAAAAGTATACAGAGTGGGTCAAATAATAATATATAGAGTGACCTCAGACCTTGCTTTACCATATTTGAGTAATAGATTTATTGACGTTTAAATAAAATGAGTAATTTACACGAAAACGGTGTAAGGTGTCTAGATAGATGTTAAACATTAACATAATTATTACTAACTTAATAAATCACAATTTCTGTGTACAAGTACTTTTGTCACGAACCCCAAACTTGTAACGGTATTTTTTGACACAAGATCAATAATTTTTTTGCACGCCAATTATAAATTACTTCTTGCATGAACACCTCATCAATTCTAACAAGATAAAAATCACAAATCATTAAAGTTTATCTAACAAAGGTTGAAATGAAGAAAGCTAATTTAAATAGTTAGATAAGATTCAAATTCAATCAAAGCATATCTATGGGCGAATCTAAACCGGCTAAATGGTTGCTTATACTGTTATTAAGAGGCTGAGTTGAAAGTTTGATAAACAAGCGCCAAAAATTCAGACTACATCTCAGAAATCTGTCAAGATACAGTTCAACCCTAAGGTGTTGAATCTCGTCAAAATTTAATTGAAACGTCTGCGATTAGAATTGTGTGTGTCGGTGGCACAAGAAGCTTTTGTTAGTAAGGTTTACAAATTGAGGCAGCTGCAATGACTGTCGTGAGTCTTAACGTCAATTATGGACCGCATGGATACAGGCCTTAAGGTTTTCAACACTTGATGGCATTGTAATTAACCGTATCGTCTGCTGCATTGCACAATTGCGGCGCCGACATCAACGTGAATTCCCAAATGAACAGAGTAATTGGACGATTTTTTTAAACACAAAACTATAATTTAATTAAAAAAATAGGTGTCTATCGTAGTTAAATGTTATTACCTATTTGGCTTTCCAGTCCTAGCGAAAGGAGTTAAAACATTTTAAGATAAATTATGTCATTTTACTGGCGACCATGCCCGATTCTCATTTCCTCTTTTTTCTTACTTTTTTTAATGTTCTTTATCTACACTTTTCCTTCTCTACTTTCACCTAGTAGGTAGTTTTCTTTTATCCAAATCTCTTCTTTTTTTACTCCACACTCTAACAATCAATGTTTTATCGTTTCTCTCTCTTCTCAACATATTTATTTATAAAAGTTATTTTCTCTTTCCTTATTACTACTTGTTGTTTAAAGAATTGCAATTTAAAAGAATTTATTACAATTGACAATAAGATCAATGACAAATTACTAATGCTGCTAGGAACTAACTAAAATAGTATGTAGGTCTGAGGAAATATTCGAAAATTTTTCTGAAAATCGAATATTTTATCATTTTATGTCCAAAACACCAAAAAATAAGTTGCGTGCAAGTGTCAACCGATTGGTGGTAAAAAAAGTCGAAATAGCTTTTTACAAGTTATTCTGTGAGCTGTTTGAAGTACCTGCAAATGAATAAGGTTCTAAGATCTATTTTATCTCTATTTCATGCTTTTTTGTGTGATTTAATTAAAGAAAATTGTGTTTTAAGATAAATAAATTAAGGTAGGTTATGTTAGAAAATCTTAAATATTTTTCAATAAATTAACCAAAAACAGTGTTTAAAATCTGAAATCTAACATTTCTTAACTGAACTTTAAATAACATTTAGAAGAAATGGCTTTATTACTTAATTATTTTGAAAAATATTTATTTGTTTTATCATTAATCGCTTAATCAGCTGCACACAACCTGTAAATTTAAATTTTACAAACAAAAAAATAAAACAATAGCTACAGTGGGGTACTGGTTGATGATATCCATTACTTTACTAAGTTTTCTGAAAATCTGAAAAACCCAAAAAAAAGTGAATGTAGCAAATATTGCTCTATTTCCTTTAGTAAAAAAAGTTTTTCTTGCGCAATCTTCTATAAAAGCTTCTTTTACAGCCACAAAATTCGTTTTTTCAGCCAGAGCTGCCAAATTTCATTTAATACCGTTGTTCTTAGATAAATAATAACCATTTTTGTTCAACGGATACGAGATATATTTAAATGACCATAAATTCAATCTGCATTAGTATAAAACTCGGATCCAGCATACCAACTTGTCACAAATGTGGTCAAAGTAGTGAAGCAAAGAAAAATAATTTTTTTAGAAAATTGTTTTAAATAATAAAACATTTTTTTACATAATAAATATAAATAATACTACCAATTAAATAATTATATAAACGAAAAAGGTAATTACGAATTTTTAAAAAATAGATTTTTAAAATTTATGCAGCGCTGTTTTTATTTTAAAACCCTGCGCAAATGGTTAAAAATACAAAAAAGGTTATAAAAGAAATTGTAAAGAATAAAATTTTGTCTAATTAAGTCAGCGAGGCAATAGAGATCTTTAAACCTGAAGAAGAATTGAATAGTCCTTTTCGTAGAGTTTACATTATCACCATTTTATGTTTCTATAAACAAAAATATGTTTAAATTATTATACAGTGGTCAAAAATTTAAATGGAACGCTCTAAAATTTTAATAAAGTTGAAAGTCTTGTAACTATTGCAAAAATTTATTAATTGATGTGAACTTTTTTTTCTGAGTAGCTTATTTTTTATACTTAAAGATGTTTAAGAGAACGTTTCTTATAGATTTGTTGTTTAAGTTATACAGGGTGTCAAAAACAAGCTCTGCAAAAAACGAAAAGTTTAGACTGCTCCCATTTTATCAAAAATTTTTTTTGGATTTTGCGAGATGTATTTGGTGTTGTAGAGACGTTTTAGCCTCGGTCAACTATCTCTCGTCCATAATTTCGTAGCTTTGTTATATAAATTAGTAAATACGATTGTATATCAAGAGTTATAGTACTTTCTGAGGTTAATTCTGGTAAAATCTGGTAAAGTGCAAGAAAATTTCTGTGGTACTTAATTAATGACGATTTTTTATAAAATACAATATAAAAAATACTAATTACTTAATAATGTGTATACCTACCTAGTTTTGGTCACACCCGGTATAGGTGGTTCCTTCAGGTACATTGACTTTGTTTTTAAAATAAAACAAAATGAATTATTTATATTTAGGCAATATTAATTGATTTAAATAAAATGAACAAGTTAGAAATAATACATATGTAATCTGATGTCAGCCAAATGACTGTCACGGCTATGCTGGCAAATCTTTTTGATAAAATTTTCTATTTTGCTAAAGCAGTTAGTTCAATTTTAGCACGATCGCGTTGAATTTTTTTTCTCAGCTCAAAGTCAGTTTATGATGTCTTCGCATAGATTTTTTGGAATTTACAAATCCCTATAAAGGAGGAAAATAATATTGCATGGCGTCAAATCTCAAGAGAAACTATCTAACTAACAATTTTTTTGTTTATTTTATTTTAAAAAAGGCTGATATTAATAACATCCAATATGTTGCCGCGGAAGTCATTAGTTGGAAAATACATTTTACAATTAATTCCATGATGTATTCTTTATAACAATTGCTCAATAGTAATTTTTCTTAAGATTTTGTGGTACTCGTATTACCTGTTTTTCTATTCAATAAATCAAAAAATGGGCCGGTTTGCCAGACTCTCTCCAACCCTGTTAATTGGCTTGATGTGTCAATAAACAGAAGAAGAGGAATTTTCAAATTGTGAAGTATTGCAAAGAGACTTCTTGTAGGCGTTTGTTTTTAAACGTGGGTCTATCATTATTATTAATTTCATTAAGCAGCCCACGTTTAAGTTTACGCAACTTTTCAGGAAGAAAATTTATCTTCTCTTCGATCTGTCCCACAAATATTTCAAGTGAAAATTCAATTAAAAAAAGAGAAGATGAGATGGTAGCTTATTACGTAGTAATACCATCGCTTTAATTTTCTCGATCCCAAATAAATAACAAAACTGTACACTTAGTAAATAACGTGCGAAATTTATGGTCGCATTTAAGTCTAGACATCCGCTGTTGTGCCAATTTTGTTTCTTATTTCGTGAGTTGTTGGCCATTTGGCACCGAGTATATTTATGATAATGCGTTTTATGACCGCATGCATCTTCGGATATAACACTATAGAACCAGTGGTAATAATAATGGATACGATTACATTGCCCAAAATGTATCAAGTGTGATGGTAATACCCTGGGGAGAATGGCACATGGTGTATGATGGTTTTTTTGGAAGTGAATTTATTCGGACGTGCACCAATTTGATTTGGTGCTGTAATCGCTTTATTCAGAGCGGCTTCGCTTGATTGTATCTTGCTCTTCATTTTATGTTTGGTGCTTTTTTTGGGTTTCTTGATATGTTTTATTTCGTTCAACGCAATGCTTTTACTTTACGTTCGAATTTTTTTTAAAAACTTATTTTCTAGATTTCTTGGTTTTATAACTCATTCTTAGATTGATTTTTGTCAAACTCTAAGGCTTTTATATATTAACAAAGTAAATAAATTGTGTAGAAAATGAGTAAATTTTCTAGAGAATAAGTCTTGTAAAACAGTTTACAGATTGATTTTGATAGAACAAATTATCCAGTAAAAGTATGAAACAAATCATTATTTTTCGTATTCATAAGAAAACAAAATAAAAGCTTCTGAGAATTATTCTAGAGAATGAATTATTATGTAATATCTCAAAATGATCATACTTACCACCAAAAATTCAAAATTGCGCCTTAAATTCTAATTCAAACAAATGGAGCCTTACGATGTGTTTGACAAAATGGCGGCGAAGTTCTTTCACATGTGGCTGCAAGAGCGTTTAAATTGTGCGAGCACAATAAAACTACAATGTGGAACTGGGAAACATTTATTTTGTTGGTTTCTTGCAGTAAATCCTTTAAGAAATGTAAAATAACCAAAATAAAGGAGAGTCGGTTGTCAATAATACAAAAAAGACATACATACAAATAAGTTTTAGTACAAGAAGGACTTTTAGGTAATTGAAAATGTACAAGAGAGACTCGCTAAGTATTCTGAAAAAGACAAAAAAAATATGAAGCTTGAATCTGGAGGAATAAAGAAGAACAGAAATGTAGAATCGTTCCTGGAGGTTTTGTAGTTGGAAATATTGACTCAACAAAACCACTTGGAAATGCTGTAAGAGAGTGCATGAACAATCTAAAATTTTGGTGTTACAAATGCTTTCCCTTTACTCCAAAGGAGTATCCAAAAAAACCACATCTAACTTAAAATTTAGTAATGCTAAATTATGCAAAAATTACCTGCAGAATACAGAATGATAGAATGGAAGACACATTATCTGATTTGGGATTAGGTATCTCATTACGTCGTTTTATTACTATCGGAAATCTGTGTCTTCAAAGGACGACTCCACTTTACACAATCTCAACACAAGTTTCTTGAGTCGTTGTTCCATATTTTTGCGTTTTTAGGTGTTTCGACTTGGATAAACACCACTAGCACATGGTTTTATTCATACATGTCCACAAAAATCTCTGTTTTCCAAAGCCATCCCCTTAAAGACAATGGCGGAAAATGTCTTCTTGTTACTTTTACAGTATATTAGACTTTGCTTTAGTGAATTTCGAGTGTGAAAGCACGTGCAGGTCCAGGTGCTTCCTATATTATGTGACATTAGTGACATTTGTGTTACCAACATAAATTTTATAGCGGTTGGCAGTTGTGGAAATATTTTAAATTTACAACGAGTTACTATAATAGAAAATGAGTCTTGAGCCTAAACACTAGATGTAGAAAATAATTGCTACATAATTATTATTTATAATAATGTAATTTTATATTATTATAGAAAAAAATAATAGTAGCTACTGTAAGGACTTTAGGGTGTGTAATTAGGGTTATTAATAATCAAAATAATATTGTGTTTCTAAAAAAAATGTTATTATTAGGCTCAACCCTGTGCTAAATTTTTGAAGAGGTAGGATCTGTTTTGTAAGCACTGCCCTTATGTGGTTTCCTCTGTGAAATATTCACGCTACCACGTTTTTTTTACTTAATTTTTGGAAAGTTCTTACTGTACTATTATTAGCGAATCTTTGGTGAGTGATAATTGAGATGAGATACTTTAAATATATACTACTGAAATGATTTCTAATGGGACACAATTAATGAGATTTGGATTTTAGGCAGTTAAAATATTGAAAATAGTCGTTTGAATAATCCTTAAAAAAGTTTAAAATAGTCTCTTCAAGTTTTGGTACAGCACCAAGATATGCTATACCGACGATAGGGTAACATCCTACAAATCGGTCTGCTTTAATTTCTTTAATGCTTTTGGTTGTGCTGTGGTTAGAAGCACAATACCTGGCGGGGCGGCCAAAATGGTGTAATTTAATGCTTGTTGGGAATGAAAACTTATGTCTTTTTTAATGTACTCATTATAGTCGAGATAACTTACTTTCTAGATTTATTTTCTAAACTAAATATTATCAGTTAATTAAAATTCTCTACAAATTTTTAAAAGAACCTGGAAACATGTCAAGAAGCTAACATATTCGAGTTGATGTTAACTAGATCAATATTACACCACGTCACTACCATCACCAGCTATTAAAGTGCAAACCAGCAATTTATTTTTTATTGTATTTACTCTTTCAATTTATGTTCTTGACGCTCGTCTGGCTTAAACCATCAAGCATCGTCATTAATCCCAGCAAAGCCGGATTTCTTTTATTGCTTTAGTCCAAACAATATTACCAGTACATGTCTTAAAACCCACGTAAAACCCCAAAATTGATTTTCGTATACATTTCACCCACTAGCCAACCTTCAAAATATTAACTTTCTTCAATATTATCTGTTTCCTCGGAACACACAACGTCGCATGACCAGCACACCATTTTCGTCACTTTTATGCTTGTCAATAAAACACCGCCAAGTCAAACAATTTGTATTCTTTCTTGAAAGAAAGTGAAGATCCAACAAAACAAACCAAACACAAATCCCGTTGGGTCTCTCGCGTGTATGCATATATTTATTTCTCTGCACGATCTCAGATATATCTCTCGTTAATTATTATATATTATTAATTCCATTGGATGCGTTAATCCCATCTGCAAAACATTGACCTTTCTAGATTTGAGTGAACGCAAACAGCACATTCCGACCGCGACCTTCTCGGATTGCTTTTATAGACCAGCATTTCGAAGGTCGGATACCAGATTAAAACAAGGGAGTAGGTCAGTGTTACAAATTTACTCATTGTAGTTTTCATTCAGTTGTGGGGATTTTTATTCAAGAATATCGTATTACTTATCATTCATTTTTAGTTGTTAGACATTTGTAGAACAAAGCACACCGCTGAGATAAATTAGCTCGAGCTTGTTGTGCCTGTAACCGGAAACTAAGGTTAATAAATGCTTTCTTGTGTTTGGAACGTTTGAAAAATTATTAAGTGATTTAAGTTTTTTAAAAAAACTTTATAAGAGTAAAGAGAAGAAAGTAACAGCGGCATTTGTGGTTTCATACCTACCTCAAAGACTCATTTTCTAAGTGATTTTCTAAGTTTATCACTCGCATCTGGAAGCTGGAAACAACGATAAAAGAATAAAATCCACGTTAAAACGTCCACAACTCACAAAGAACGAAGGCACTTAAAAAGGTTACCAAAATTATCTAAGGAAAAGGACAGTTACGTCGAATTGTGAATTTTCTGAAGCTTGCATCTTTTTGGCTGACACTCTTGAGGTTCCACGACAAGAAAACAAAGCTGCAGTTTGTCAAAAATAAGTTTTTGAACTTAACATCTCGTTCTTCTCGTGCTTTATTTATCTTCTTTCAGATTATTTATTATACCAGTATTATTTGTAATAAAGTAATAATTCTTCCTGGCGCTAGACGCAATTAATTAACCATAACCTCAAGCAATAGCTCAGCCAAGAAGTTGCATATTTCGTAACTGTAGGTGAAGTCGGTCAGAACATGCAGCAGCAAATAATCCAAGCAGGAAACGAAACAAGAATCAGAACAAATAGAAATAAATCTTTAATATTATCTCGATATCCGCCTCAACTATACAATAATACTGCTTTTACAAATTTTTACAAAAAAAATTACTTGTGCAATTACACATTGCACGCTTTATACCAGTATATAGCCCTCAGGAATTTTAATGAAGCTAAAGTGCATCGTAATAAAACAGCTAAGGTATAGGTTAAAAATAATACCTGTTAAGTTGTATCAAGTGGTGGGGCTTATGCAATTTTAACCTAAACATTCCAAAAAAATGTGAATTTATTTAAATTTAAAAGGAGTCATAAATAATTAATCCTGAGTAATACACTTAGTTAAATATTTTTATGCCTTTTTTATTGCCTAATTAGATACAACAAAGGCAATAAATTACAGTCATTGACTGTTTTAAAAAATCAAAAAATAACATATTGGGAAAGTAAAATATCTATTTCACTGCTCTTGTTTTAGGGATCATTTAATCTTTTAATCTTGTTCTTTTGATTGATGATCGCGCTATTTTATACAAGATGTTAGATAAGATAAATTCTTCTTTTTTATACTTTCATTTCCGTTTGATTTATTCACTTTACATCTTATCCCGATTTCAATTAAACACTTACAAAAATTATTATTTCACCTTGTTTTCAAACCGAACCTAGAAATTGTGATCTTAAAAAAAATAGTCACACATAGAAAAATAGATTTATTTTAAAACGCTGCGCAAGCGGTCAAAACTACAAAAAAATTAGACGATTGAGTCCGATTTGGGTGCGGAATTGGCCAATTCCGCACCAAAATTGCGTGCGCCAAGTACTAGTGCAATTTACTGTTTTCGGATTGGTAACACTGGGTAACACGAACGATCGAATACGCTGTCGCTGGAATAAAACGTCATGTTTGTCAACGATGAGATTATAATAATTAATTATATTCGAATAAATTTTGTTGCACTTGATGACCAGCAGTATTCCTCTGCAAAGTGTTTTTGTGTGTGTGTGTCGCAATTAACCTATAAAATCTTCGAAAGCGGTGCGAACAGGCGGTGGTGGACATGCAACAAACTTCAGCTTTTGAGGTTAGAACAGCTTGAAAATGAAACTTGAAATTAAAATGATGCTTTGGGCCTTTATTTTGAGGATTTACAACACCCATAGCATTTGATAATTTACAAATTATTTGCTAGATGAGTGTATATCACTGCTTGGTCTGAAATAACGATAAAGTTCAATGACTTTAATGACTTTTATTACCAACTGTCTGGTATTAACACAAAAGTCCCTAAAGATTAAATAATTAACTTTTTTAATTAAAAATTACGTAAAACACGTAAAGAAGAAAAAATAGCATAAAGAATTTGTTTTTTAAAGTCATTGTGGCACTCATTCTTTAAAAAACTCGCGCTCGCGCTCGTTTCATAAGCTTGAATTCGTGCCACAAAATTGACTTTTCAAAACGCGTTCTTTAATATACTATTTTTGAACTAGTTATAATTTTTTGAACTACTGGTTCTATTTTTACGCCTCAAGGTTAATAAATACTGATCAATTTCCTGTACCTACTGTCAGCAAGTGAAACGTTTAGGTCACGAACTCTTCAGCAGAACAATAATTTCAATAAAAGAGAAATTTATAGCTTGTTTCTATTTAAAATAACTTATTTTTACTTCAACCTTGAAATTGATGTTTCAAGTTTCCAAAATAAACTGCTAATTAATTCATTATCAAATTGCTCGATTAAGTAATTTGTTTTCGGCTTAATTGAATCTTTAAGGAAAGGAGAGAGTGAAAGATTTGCAAAAATCTCAAAATCAGTTTATAGTTCAATTAAAATTGATCTGCTTTTCTCTTCAGCAGGATTAAGATCATCTGATTTCCCCACAATAAGGACATCTGATCTAAATTCCTCCAAAGCACAATAGCAATGCTATCACTTGATTATTTTTCTCCAAATTGAGACCTCACACTAAACAATTCCAGAAACGCTTAAATAAGACAATATAATTTAATAAATTGACGGCATTATGAGCCACTAGAGTGCAATTTATTGGTAATGGCAGTTATTAAACCTAATTTATGGCAAGGATAATGAGTTTAAGAAATGCAGTCCAATTTAGTACTGACACTTAAGGCAGTCTAGGTACACGTCTGATTGGTGGAGTTTTTGACAATAATTCATTTCAGACTTTGTTCTATTAATTATGCAAAGTTCAATCGAGCACAAGAATAACGGTCTACATAAAACAATACCGCAAAATGCACGTGGTTATCGCAGACTCTTTGAAAAAAGTTGTTACTGTTTTGTTTGTAGCTTGTATGCATTGTTCTCTCCCACACTAAAACACTTACTATAACACGAGTTTTAGGGTGAGCAACAATAGTAAATTATTTTTTATTTAAATAGTTCTCAAAAGTCTGAATAATAGAAGGACTAATTTACAACAGTTAAATTACACACAACTAGTTAGGGATCACTTACATAAGTTTCATTGTACAATAACCATGCAGCAAATTTTATTTGAAACATATTATTATACAATAAATAAGGCATATTGATATATGTCATAAAGGATATACATAAAAAGAAATACAAGAAAAGGTTTGTGTATGACTCATAACAAAATTCAGGAAATCATAGTTATCAATGTTTAAACTAAAAATTAATAACGAGTATGTGGTCCTCGTGCTTGTATGACTTCCTGACATCGACGGAGCATACTGTTTATTAGATGTCTTATTCGTTTTTGCGGGATTTGTTCCCATTCTTCCTGACGAAAATTTACCAGTTGCTCAAAGTTATGAGGCATTTTCCGCTGCTGTGGACGTCTTTTTAATTCATCCCATAGATGCTCAATCGGGTCTGGGCTAGTAGCTAAACATTGTGATCTTCAAAGAAGGTTCTAACAATTCTGGCAAGATGAGGGCGTGCATTATCATTGATATGAATTATATAGTCCTTTTTCCCAGATGTATGTACAAAAAGAAAGGAACCTTTTTAGATTGTTTTCCCTAAACTAAAATTCGTGTAGAGCTTACCCTCAAGGAAATTTGTTGATTATAATTATGTACATACAGAATTTCTCTGTAATTCTGCGAAAGCGTAAAATCCCGTAATGACATTTGTTCGAAAAAGGGCATTTCCATATAAAACCAAAATTTATTTAATTGAGTATCTTGAAGGAATCAAATAAATTGTATCTTATCTTGTGTACAAACTTTTAACCATTAACAATTATGTCCAAGCATTGCATTGTATCAATATCAGATAGATAAGACTTTAATGCCGTAAAGATCGTCTGTACCATCTGGTCGATGGTTCTCTTATCGTGTTCCAACTGCAAGTATCTTACACAATGGCAAAGATGAAATTGGTAGGCGGCTGTTTTGATCTTCTAATCAGTCATTTTAATTTGAAACGTGACACACGCTTAGAGTTCGCTGTTTAATCTCCCTACAAGAATGCAAAAGATTTTCACTGGGATTTAGAAATGAGATTAGGTGCGTATTTCCGTTATTAATTCAGACATTTTTGACGAGATAAGACAGGGATTAGAATGGTAAGAGTGTCAAGTGTTAGGTGAGAGAAGTGTATGTGTTGAGATTAATTATCTTGATTAGATTAAGGTAGAAAAATTTTACTTTTAAATGCGATGAGAGATGAAGTGTGGTCCAATTCAAGCAAAACGTAAATTATAATTGAGATGACACTAATTATTGAAATTTAAATATCTAGAGCAATTTGGACAAAATAATTATGACGTTTTTAAGATTATTTGAGAGTAAAACATTTAAAATATGATACTTGGTAAACAAACATGATGATAAAATTCGCAATCTCACAGTTTTATTTAATATATAGAGACTTTCAAAAAGACGGTTTCTGAGACGCACTGAGTAGGTAGGTTTTTAGAATTATTCTAAACAGTGAGCTTTATAAGTCAATAAGTCATCAAAATAAATCATTTAGTAAATGAGTCTTGATAAGATAGACGTTTGAGAATACTAAGAGAAAAGTTATTTTGGAGAAGAATTATGAGAATGAATGGTCCCAAGAGGACAATTTTTAAGAATGAATCTAGAAAGAGAATTATGTAGAAAATGAGTAAGTCATTTGAAAAATTATTTAGAAATAATGAGTATTTAGGAAATGTGCTTTGACGAGATGACTTTTTAAATTATTAGAATCTTTTAAAATACTCCTCTTTAAAAACAAAATGAGTCACAACTTTTGAGAAAAGATTCTGATAATTGAAACTGAGTTGAAGAATGAATTTAGAAAACGAACCTCAAAAGGAAAATTTTTGAGAATGAATTTAGGAAAATAGTCATGTAGAAAATGAGTCATTAGAAAAGTTACTTATAAATAATGAATAATTCAAGAAATGTGCTTTGACGAGAAAGATTTAGAAATACATTTTTTTTAGAAATTACTTTTAAAAATAAGTCGTATAGAAATAATTCTTCAAAAAGAATTTTGTATTATATGAAACTGAGTAGTCATGAGAATAAAATTACGTAGAAAATGATTTATTCCCAGCTCTTGAAAGAGAATTCTAAAAATAGTTCTAGAAAATAACGAGTGGACCAAAAGTTTCGGAGTCGAGTTACCTTTGGTGTTGTAAACGTAGGGCTTGGATTAATTAATTGTATTAAAACGTGTTTAACGTCATACTAAACTTTGGTGTTCTGGACGGTTTTCTATTACAATTTGCGATTAATTTCTCCTTTGATCTGGTTCTACATTTTATATAATTCTACTTTGGTTCGTTTTTGTTTTGTTCATTTGTTAAAATAGGTACTTCTGTTCAAAAGCGTTTTTGATAGAAAGTTATTTTCGTAATGGTGAACAAGCTATAGATGGTGTGTGGCTGTACTTTGCAGCAACTTGTATGAAGGAATTTAGAACACAATTGAGACAACAGCTTAAAAAAAGGTTTCTCCTGAAAAGCTTAAGAAAGTAGAGTTTGCAAGTTTTGTAATGGAAGCTTGAAAAGTGGTCGTGTCAGGTCAGCATAATATTAACTTCGGTTTACTTATTTAAACAATCACTTTTAAAGTAATAAGTTAATTTGACAAATAATTCTATTATTTTAATCTAAGTCCTACGATTATGACATCAAAGGTAACTTAACTCCGAAACTTTTGGACTTCGCGTTAGAAACTGAGTTCAATAAAAATGAGTCATAAAAATAATTTATCTAGAAAACTAATCTTGGAGAAGGATTATGAGTGCATGAGAATGGATTAAGGATATGAGTTTTAAGAAAAGATTTTACCAGCAATTCTATAGTTTTATTAAAACTGAATATTAAAAATGAATCACCTTGAAAATTGATTTAAAAAATGGAACATTTAGTAGAGAACATTTTTTAGAACGAATAAAAATAAATTATGTAGAAAATGAGTCATAAAAATAAGAATAAAATTTTTAAAAATTTAGTCTCAGAAATATAAATATTATCTAAGAAATCGTCTTTAAAAAAATTTATTTGAAATATAGGGAAGGAATGACAATGAGTCAGAAATAGTGTCTTGAAGAGAGATTTTAAAAATTAATAAGGAGAATAATACGTATAAACTATAAAGTCATCAGATAAATAATTATGAAAATAAGTGAAGTCTCTCAGAAAAGGATTCTAAGTAATAAGTAATAATAATCTATCCGTTTGGGTCCGGGTTAGAATAGTCCCAAGGTATTTCCTGCCTGTCGTAAAAGGCGACTAAAAGGAAACCTACCATTGCCAGAGTTGGCATCCTTGCAATGTGCAAAAATTATTCCATCTAAAAAGAAAGGAAAAGAATAAAGAAGGGCAGAACAGAGCTTTAGGGTTTCTTCTGAACGGAACGGAGTAGCAATACTCTCCTGTTGGATACCACAAATGCAAGTTTTAACAGAAACAAAAAAAGATATAAGAAGAAAAATAGGCTTGAACAGGATGAAAACTGGCAACAACTCTTAACCAAAAAACAAAAAGAACTAACGTCTAACGAAAACAGCCTACCTGCAACCAAACGGGCAAAAGAAATAAAACTAGAATTCAAAAATATAAAAAACTCGCAATATCAAGAAGAAGGGCAAATAATTTACATGGACAATACTATGAAGAACTTGAGAAACAACATGGAAATTGGAATTTTTTTTAGTTCTTAGCATTTGCCAAGGGTACCGCTTTATCGCCGTGAAGAGACCTAATCAACTATCTAACATTGAGTGTGAGAAACCCGGTTTTTTTAGACAGCGCTAAGACAATACGTATGTCTTAGTAATATCATTATAAAATATAGTAAAATCTTTGTAAAGTAGGATTTGTGTATTTTGGGTTGTCGCTTATTAAAAAAAGAAGGGACAGAGTTCGTTTAGAGGACCCTTAATTCTTTTTTTGTCACTGTTTTATAAGCATTTTTCCATATAATGTTGTCAGGCTTTTCGATTAAGTTTTTTTAGCATTTCTTTCTGGTATATCTAATAAGTCGTCTCAGTTTTCTTTTATAATTATTGTATGTTTCTATCATGGCTACTTTCTGCTGACTTTATTATTTTTTGCTACTTTGCTGCTTCACCTTTCTATTATCTTTTTATTTACAGCAATTAGTTCTCTTCTTTTTGATTTGATATTAGTACATGCCGTATTTTAGGAGCTGACAGTAGGGACAGTATTCAAATTACTAATGGGTATTCTGAAGAATTTTAAATTTGCTTTATTGAAGGCGTCTTGAACATATTTTCTTGATTTTAATACATAAATAGTGCATTGAACAATAGGGCGTGCATAAAATTGTGTTTCACTTGTCAACTCTAGTCTTTGTAATATCTATATGTATAATATAAAGACGTATGTAACCCAGCATGTGTCATAATAAAATCTCCTTGTGCGGTTAGAAATCGTATAAGTTGGACATTTAACGTCTCCATTCCTCTAACCAAGTCGTATTTTTCGTCGCAAATGTCTAATTATTTGTCAGCGGCATTGAAAAAGTCCCCATTAGTTATCCTCGCGGTGACATCAAGCACGTCTTGTCCTGTCACCATCCAACATCCTAGGACATTGATTTCGGTCCGTGAGAAATGATTGTATAGATAAAGAAAAAAAGCAAGCAAAATGATGGTACACGAGAGTGAATATTGATGTCCTTTAGGAATCTGTGGCAGCACGATAGAACCAGTTTTTGCCAACGACTGAGTGACAACTCAATATCGAGGCACTTTTAATGTTGTTACATCATTCAAGTTGCGGGAAAATCGTGTTTGCCATCTTTTTCAATCAAGATTGTAGAAAAAAATATTCAAGGGTTTTATGGCTTCCTAATCGTATTAATTATTCCTTTCTTTGCTTGTTTCAGCTGTCACCGTTCGCTACCTAACGAAGCGTTATATTGGAGAATACAGTTCTACCAGTGGTAAGTAGGTTTTTCTTTTCTCTTAATTAAGAGTAAATCGAGCTCTTGTTTTAGACGTAAATGCTTAGGTTTTAATTTGTTGCTCAAATAAAATACAATTTTGTTCTTATGTAAGAAATTTCTGTTTTTTATTATCGTAAGTAAGGAAATTACTTAAAGCACTAAAAATAAGTAAATTTATTTTTATGGTTTTAAGCTTAGAAAAAATATAGAGACATTCTATTATTTTCACTTGAATTTCACCGGAAGTAACATTAATGGCAAAGAAGACGAAGTAATATTTTTTAAAAATTGTTTAATTAGTTCTCGTACTTGTCCAGAATCAGTAAACATGCAGAAATGATATTTTATAATAGGTTTTTTTAAGAAATTCTTGTTGCGTCTGTATTTCCATATGACCAGGAAAATGTATTCTCTCGAAGGCTATGACTTTGTTTCTTTCTACAAGATGATCAACAAGTACATACATTATACATATACGTATACATTATATCTTTTTAAACTGTTGTTTAAGTCTTTTTAATAACAATAGTAACAATAATAATACTTTTTTGCGTTAAAGTCTAGTTTTTATTTCTGTTATTGCTTTGTCTTTTCATGTCTTTTTGCACTTTTTTAATTTTCTTACTTCTATAGGTACATTTGTTTGTTTTATTTTTTTTTAAACCGTACTTATGTTGTTATCAATCTTTTTATTTTATTATAATTTCGTTGTTTTTTTTATTTAACTTAAATTAAGATATGAAAATTGTTCTTCAAGCAATATTGTTTTCGACAATTTTTATAAATTTTTAGTCAAATTTAAATTAAATCTAATTTGTCTAGGTTTTGAAGCCAAAATTTTAATTATTTTTTGCAACAACTCAGGCATTATTTTTTTATTTACATATTAGGTCAAAAATTGATTGAAGATTTAAAAAAAATAGTCTGCTTGTTTCTTAACCTAATTATTTGTCTAGATTTTGCAGAATCTTAACCTGTTTTTGAAGCAAGCCTAGGCATTATTATTATTATTATTTGATTACATATTGGTTAATAATTTATAGAAGATTAACAAAAATTAAGCTAGACTAGACTAGGCTTTATGCCTGAATAAAAACCAAGACTGTTTTTGACAGTTTTGATTTTTTTTCAAATTTAAACCAGATTTGTCGAGGTTTTGCAATTAAAATCTACGAATTGGACACAATTTTGTCTAAATAAGCTACAGAATTTACATTAAAAAATCTCTAATTTTTGGTCGAGGGCCAAAGTCATACAATATGAGGGGGGTAAAACTCAGGAGGCCATTCTAAAATCTAGATTTTTTTTTTCTAGCAAACCTGAATCATTTTTCTAAATACATATTTGTTTCAAAGAATATGTAAGTATAATAAATTTATAAAACTAGGCTTTTTTAAAAAATTTAGTCTAGACTAGGCTTTATCTACAATTTGGTTTAAAACCATATGAAGTGCAATCTGGACAGGTTTTAACAATTTATCAAAAATATTGTTATTAATATAAATAAATAATTATCAAATCTAAACTAAACTTGATTTGTCTAGGTTTTGCATCTAAACTCTGAATTGTTTTTTGTAGTTAACCTAGGCCATATTTTTTTTTAATATATTTTAATTTAAATTAAATGTAATTGTCTAGATTTTGCAACCAAAATCTGAATTGGCTTTTGTATCAAGCCTAAACATTTTTTTTTCTCATTTAACCTAGGCATTATTTTGTTTCGTAAGCATATTATTAATGCTTGACTAACAACAGTAAGCAACAATTACTGTTCATGGAATCATTACCATAGAAACGACGCTGCTTACGGTCTCTAGGGCCATAAACACGGGTTTTAAGGCGGTAAGCGCGGGCCGGTTAATGCCTTCTTCTTCTTTTAAGTGGTACAAAAATATGTATGTTAGAGTGCCAAAAATTTAAGGAAAAAAAGTGGTCAAGAGTGAAGGGAATTATGTAGCAATCCGCGCGTAGGATTAATGTGTGACCTAATTCTGGAATTATTTGTTACTCATTATTAGCACGTGCACGTGGTTTTGAAGAAGCTGTAAGATGACGCAAATGTTTTTAAGAACAAAGGAATAAAATCTGGATCATAGTGGTTTCATGGTCGCACATGTGTCAATAAGGTCAGAAGGCGTGGGATAGATTCGCTATATATTCTCTTCCGAGCAGAAGAGGGGTACTGTTGATCGGCGTGTGAGTCGATGAGTACCTAAGTACCTGCCTTGAGCACTTGTATTGTATTATTGTACTCGGCAAATTAATTAATAAAAGTGTATCTTGACACCAGAACATCTCTGTGTTATTATTACTATTTTTGTTTTGACATGTATATGGAACCTCTAGGTGGGAATCTCTCGCGGACTCGAAAGCTTAGAAAACCTTGTGCTTCGCATTCAGTTTTTCAAGCTGTGTTTTTGACTACGAAAAGTTTTACTTACCGTCTTCGAGGTCTAATATATTAATAATCACGTATCTGTAGGATATGTAATAATAAAAAATATTTTATATTATAATAAAGAAATACTTAGATTTTTTTAAAGGAATATTTCTTATCTATAACCTTTACAAAATTTGGCTTTAGATTTAATTTGGATTAAAACAAATATATTCTATTTAACTATTTTCAAAAATTTAAATTATTTTTTGGCAAATCTAAATTAAACCTGTTTTGCCTACGTTTTGCAACAAAACATGATTTGGATTACAATTTTTATTTTTACCTCTTAATTTATTCACTCTAGTTTTTGTTCTTGTTTTTACTACTTTTTTATAGTTTTATTTACTTCTATTTGTAACTTCTACTTTTTTCTAAAGATTTCGTAATCTTTTAAATTTCAATTTTATACATCTTTTTCGCCTTTTAATTTTATTCTAATTATTGTCAATTAATCGTTCTTCTCATTCTTTGTACATTTTTGTTGTTTTTTTACTTTTTTATTTCTTGCATTTTTACTTTTTTTGTGTGAGTTAGTGTTCTTAATCCTGTTCTCATGCCGTATGTTTCTCGATAATCTTATTATTTGTGTCTTGTTCTTATTCCTATCACTATTATTTTCTATTTATTTTTTTATTTCCATTTTTTTTATTTTAGTTCTCGCTTTGTTAGGCATATTGTTTACGTATTTTTGGATACAAAAACAACACATGTGATTGTTTATGACTTGTCAAATTAAAGATGATAAAGATTTTAATATAAAGCTACTATCTCCTACTATCTTATTTTGTATTATATTTTTAAAACAATACTCTTTAAATTTTGAAGAAAAGTTTTCTATATTTTTTTATCTTAATTAAGGTTATAAAACCTTATTTGGTAATGATTTCTCCTCCCAGGAACCGGAAATATGTCTCATTGAAATAAAACAATTCGCAATAATCATTCTGTATCTCATTAATAAATTCTTCCTTTCCATTTATTCTTTAATTGGTGTCAGTTTTAAAAATCTATGAGTCAAGTTGTCGCGAGCTTGCTGGATGTCGCTAAACTGTCTGATAAAGATTGGACCACCTACTGTGCGTCTGAGTAAAAGCTTCTTTCACAAGATAATGGGTAAAATGGCAATGGAATGACACATCACGGATAACTGCCTCTCTTTCACGCCAGCGAAGAAAACTAGATCGGGTTCTATGAACCACAGATGTCTAAGGCGCCACAAAGTCTTTGATAAGAGAAAATAATAATGAAAAAAGACGGAATCTTACCGGAGGAGCTTCCTTGTAAGACGAGTTGAGACGAGGAAGTAATTGTGATAACAATAATATGATAAGGAGGAATGTTTTACTTATCTACAATTTCTACAAAGAATTTAAAAAAAATATTTGGTGTTTACTATTTGACGTTTCTAAGATCAAATAGAAACTTTCAATTTCTGTCTTGCTTCAACTTCAACTTTGCGTATTGATTATTCCTGTAAATACTATTTTCGTGTAATTTCTGCAATTCCATTTACGACATTGCAGAAATTTCACTTAAAATTTTTTTGAAAATAATAAATGTACTTAGGAGATTAAAAATTGCAGCTACTCTTTTACTGAAGTAGGGTTTTTGTGTAACGCTTTAAAGATTTGTAGCATTTTTAATTTTTATTGATAACATAATTACAAGTTAGTATCATACAGAATTGTATAACCACATCCAACTAGCTAAAATTTAAAACAGCTAGATTAAAATTTTTATAGGTCAGTGTTTTTGTCCGCCACCACCTCCGCTTGATCCTCCTTTTGAACCTCCTCCTCCTCCTCCTCCTCCTCCACCTCCCAATAGGGAACCTCCGACTTCCTTAAACTTTTCCGTCAATTTACCCGGTTCAAACCCTGCTTTTTTCATTGCTTTTTTTAAAATAAATTTTCCAATTTTCGGTATTATTAAAACTATAATTAAAAATATAGAATAATGTATGAAAGTTAAAAAAAGTACTTACATGCTTCATTCTCTTCGATGATGAAAGTCATTAACAAACCAACTAAAACTAGAGCCTGAAAATAAAAAAAATAAAAATTGTATTTTACAAAACTTCACAATACTACTTTTACAACGTGCGCCATTGCGAACTTAATGAACAACAAAATATTTTACCCAAACTTATATAGAAATCATTTTGAATAATAGTATCTTATCTATGCAAAAAATTGAAATTTTACTATAAAAAAACTCAAAAATTAGATATGTCGGAAATTTTTTGACATTATACATTATTTTTTATCTTTATTTTACAATTTAAAGCTTTTGTTTCAAGTTCAGGAAAATTTAAATATATGTGACTAATTTATTTGCTTGCGGCTTTGACCATAAAGTCGAGATTGAATTCTTCCATCTTGTTCTCAATTTTTTATCAAAGAAAATTCTTCTAAAATGTTATGATCGAATTAATCACCTTAATTAATTTTTAAACGACTTTTAAATATCTCTAGAAAAATTCACATAAATTTGTTCTCATTTAACAAACGACTTTCCCAGTTTTGAATATGTTAAATCCTGTATGACATTTTTTTATAAATAATAGTGCAAATAACAATAAAGTACAAGGTTTTTTAATGTCATTATGATAAGAATTAGTATACAAGTATACAGGGTGGACCAAATGTATGGAACGGGCCGTTTTTTGGCTAAACTATAAAGAATTTTGAAAAAACAAAATATAGGCATTAAATGACTAGGAAGATGCTACCTGAGACAATGTTTAAAACATTTTTATTTGTTTAAATTTTTAAGATAACTATAGCAACATATTTGTTTTTTTGTGAAATTTATTCTTGATTGTTTTTAAAAAAATGTTTTTTTAAAAGAAATGTTGCTGTGTTAATTGTTTTAATATTAACTTTATAAATTTTCAATAAAAAAAATTAACATTACCGAATATTATGGTTATTTTTTGTCAAAACTATAAAATGTTTGGTTAATTCAAGTTATCCACGTTAAAAAACTTTTCTTTTTTCTTCATTTTTTTATTATTTTGTAGTGCATATTACGAGTATGTTGTAGTACTAGATATAAATAAATAAAATGTAAATAATAAATATGAAGAACACCCGAATTTTAATTTAAACAAATTGTTACAAGAAAAATGTTCACAAAACTGTCTTCCACCTTTCAAACACCGATAAGAAAATCAAGTAGGCGTTTGTACACACTCCCGAGCTATTCTATTGCTATTGTTGTCTCAACTAGCATCAAATACCAGCGTCTAAAAGGTGGAAGGCAGTTTTGATAACATTTTTCTTTTAACAATTTATTTAAATTAAAATTTAGATGTTCTAGATATTTATTATTTACATTTTATTTATTTATATCTAGTACTACAACATACTCGTAATATGCACAACAAAATAATAAAAAATTAAGAAAAAAACATTAATTTGTATTGTTAAATTATTAATTATTTAAATAAATTATTTTTTTTTGTAACTTTTTTAAAGAACTATTATTATCTTTTTAACGTGCATAATTTGAATTAACCAAACATTTTGCAGTTTTGACAAAAAATAACAATAATATTCGGTAATGTTTAATTTTTTTATTGAAAATTTATAAAGTTAATATTAAAACAATTAACACAGCAACATTTTTTTTAAAGCATGTTCGTAAAAAAAATCAAGAACAAATTTCACAAAAAAAACAAAAATGTTGCTATAGTTATCTTAAAAATTTAAACAAATAAAAAATTTTTTAACATTGTTTCAGGTAGCATTTTCCTAGTCATTTAATGCCTATATTTTGTTTTTTCAAAATTCTTCATAGTTTAGCCAAAAAACGGCCCGTTCCATACATTTGGTCCACCTGTATGTATTTTCCAGAGGACATTTAACAAAAAGTAAAACAGAATTTGCTAAATTTTGCTTTCATTATCATTTTATTCTCGATATAGTTTTTACAGTGTTTTCTAATAATTTGACGTTGTACTGTCTTTTCTTTATTGTGCAAATTTGTAGTCTAATCTTTACTTTTGTATTCTTTTGGACTATTTGTTTTATTTTCCTTAATTTCCTTTTAGGGGCATCTTTTTTCTTGCCACATCTTTCCCTTGTTCGTGTTCTTTATCGTTGTACTTGAATTGTTTTGGTTTTTATATTAAATTTGTTATCTTTTGTTGTGCAATTCTTTTACCGTATTTGCTCTCTGCATTGATTACTTCTAGATTTATATTTCCGGTTAATTATAGTAAATTGTATTCAATTTTAATCCTATTTTTATTTTTTTATTCTCAGATTATTCTTATTTTTATATTAATTTATTTTTGATTGTTATTTTGCTTGAATGTTTTTATCAATTAATTTCTATTTATACTTGTCATCTTATTTTTCACCTTGTTATTGTTCTTATTCTTACTCACTTTTCCTATTTCTACGTCTTAAATTTGTTCACATATTTCACTTTCAATCTTATTTCTGCCTACGTTTTTATTTTTTATTCTAATTTTTTTTTAATTCTGTTTTTTTTAAGTACCATTTTTCATATTCGATTGATACATTTTTATTTCGTTATTTCATTCTCTATCTTTTTCCTATTCTTCTACGAATTCAAAGTAATAATTTCTTCTGTAGTTAATTAGTGGTGTAAAAGGGATAACATCCAAGTTTTTTTTTAATACCATTAAGATAAGCATTACTATACATAATATTAGTTTCTCAAGCATTTTATCATCTTTAGGTCCTAAACCTTTTATTTTAATAGCTCTAAAGCTTTAGCGAGGGTCAATAAAACCCTTTACTATCGGCATTTGATATTTTTCTCGAATTTTATTAGTCACATGTTGGGTAATTTGTTATCTCAAAGACAGAATGCATTAATAACTAGGTCAAAATTGTTATATATTTCACAGACAATGTGACAATATTGCCATTCTTCCACGTCCATGTCATAAATAAACTCAACCATTTAATAATATTTTGTAATATAAATCTTTGTTCTAGCAATGATTTATTCCTCCTTTCTTAGAGGTATTATCAGTAATAGACGCCACTACTTTATTAATTTATTTTCTAAATGAATATTACAAAATCTGTTTTATTGTTTAGATCATTTGTGGTTAAATATAGTAACAAAAAATACCACCAGATGGTTGGATGACCTCTCTTATTTCTTGTTAGGGAGAATTAATTAATTTACAACCACTTCTGTGTTATTTTTGTTCTAAGTTGGCAGATGTGCAAGGTTTTTTTTGTTTAAAATAACAATTAGATTAATACAACAAATAAAATTTACCGTTACGTGTAAAATCGGTTATTGTTTGAATATTATGCTAATAAATCAAATAACAAGTACAATATTGAATACAAGTGCGAAATGAATAATAGATGCTTAATCTAATATTATATTCAAATAAAAAGGTTTATAACCTTTTAACAAGGAAGTTTACGCTTTGAAAATATGCCATTTGGATTTTTTATTTCACACTCTATATATACGTAACCAATAGAAATAAAAGCTAGAGTTAATTTTTTTTTTTTGTTTGTTGATAGTAGCATATACAGTAGGGTGGGCCAAAAAAATGAACTTTTGTTTTTGAACTTCCGACACTGAAATATTGGTTTCTTGGCACTTTTAAAAAATGCTTTTTCAAGATGAGCTCTTAATTTTAATAAGAAAGACTCCCTCATCGCAGTTTTCCATTTTTTTTAGTTTCATATGGCAAAATCCATATCTCATCAGTACTTGATCGTACAGAAAAAGTTTATTTACATTTTTTGTAGGAAATTTAACTCTCTAAAAAAGGTATCTTACAATTTTTTTATATTTTTTACCGTTTAGAAGATATCAGAGGTCAAAATTTGAAAACTTTAGCAAAAATTTCTTTTTCACTTCTAAATTTTATAACTCGTAGATAAATGAATATTATAAAGCGCGCAACATACGGTTTTGTAGGAAATTGAACGCTCTAGAAAAAAAGTTGTTTGTGGTTAATCGATTACTTCAGCCATTAAAAAAATATTGAAGATTTAGTATCAAATTTTTGGTTTTTAAAATGCGACATATGCTGTGCATTTTATAATATTTATTTATCTATGAGTTATAAAATTTAGAAGTAAAAAGGAATTTTTATTAAATTCTTTAAACTTTTACCTCCGATATCTTTTAAATGGTAAGAGATATAAAAAAATTGTGAAATATTTTTTTCGTAGAACGTTTAATTTTCTACAAAAAATGTAAATACAAATTTCCTATACAATTAAGCAATAACGAGATATGAATTTTATTATATGAAATTGAAAAAAAAAAAAAAAAATTGCGATGAGAAAGTCTTTCCTATTAAAATTAAGAGCTCATCTTAAAAAATCATTTTTAAAGATGTTTAGGAATTAATTTTTTAGTGTCGGACGTTTAAAAAAAAAATAATCTATTTTTTTGGCCCATCCTAATATACAGAGTGTTTCAGAAATGAATACAAAAATTTTAACCAGTAATAGATCTCACCAAAACAAGCAACTTTTCTAGATAACGTTTTTGCGAAATATGTGGGGCGAGGAGAATTTTTAATTCCTACCTGAGGATGACAACTTTGTTGTCGAAACGTGCATCGTATCAAGTAAAGAAGTTAGGTAGTAGTGGGTGTTCTATTTTCATCTCTCATTTAAACACACCAAGAAGATCCAACAAGAAGATTAAATTTTAATCACAAAATTTTTTATATTTGTATTTTTGGCACGGTTAATATAGAGAATGGCTAAAAAAATTTGTAAGCAATGCTGCGGTTCAAAAGTTCTTAATCAAGATAATTATTTCTAGTTCAATGAACTTTATTTAAAAAAATAATTAAACAGTTGGGTCCTCAAAGAAACTAAAATTCTTTATTGCTTGTAATCACGAAATGTAGCAATTTTGATAGTTGTTTGTTATAAATAAATAAAAATAAATGGTAAAATTATTCATGTGTATCGAGGCATATCTAGGCACGCTTTTAACTAATTTCCGATTTATTTAAACCCATCTAATTAGTTAAATAAACAAACCGGAGAATTTGTTCAAGGATGAGTGGATACGGAATGGTTTTTAGTTATTTACAAAAGCGTATAATCTTTTGCAAAGACATTTCAATTGATAGATTTATTCACGATTTGTGGATTTTAGTAGTTATTTGTGACATGATTATGTGATTGGGGAAGTGACCTTTAATTGTAGCAATATCGCTTAATTTACGTTTACAAGAAGGAATTTTTATTTAATTTTCAAATATGTATAAAGATATTTTATTATAAAAAATGTAATTTGAAATGGAGAAGTACTATGCGCCGCAATAAATCTAGGACAACAAATTTTGTTAAGCCAAAAAAGTGTATAAAACAACCTTTACTTTTTGTTTACACTGAACACAATCACAATGTCAGCCACGATGACAACAACTAATGTTAATAAAGACTGGTTTACATTATCTTATTTGCCAGTGTCAAAATTTAATGTTCCAAATTTTTTGCTACAATTTGTATAAGATAAAAAGTATCTAATAAAATATTTTGTAAAAACTGGTTCAAATATACAACGTCAGGGAAAACAACTTTATTATTTCATGTGCAAAAATAATTTCAACTTGATCTAAAAAGTGTGTCACTAATCTAGGACCACACTAAATAGCTTTTTTTATAATCTTATCTTCATATTTTTTTTCAATTAATTTTTATTATATTTTTTTATGCTTGTTTTTATTTGTTTAGTTTTTATCACGATTTTTTAAAATTTATGACCACATTGCAAGGGGGCTGTTTTAGACTTACTAGATTTATTATCAGAAACGTATTCTTGATTCAAGGGATATAGGGCTCGCTAATTAAGTCGTAAAAGTAAAATAGTATAAAAAATGTATCAAGACGTAAAATCACGGTCCAACTGGACAACTATGTCAATATTTCGTTACTAATTGATTACAGAAGTGCAGCTGTGACCTTTAATGTATATAAAGTTTGTTCACTTATCAAAAAACCACCAACCGCAATTTCGCGTAAAATACAACCGGCAACAATACACATTTTTGACATGGGGTGAAAATTGACATTTGTCATCGAGGAATATTTTTGGTTAGGTTATATCATAAATAAACGTTAAAATGTGTGACCTGCCAAAGTGCATTATAAAATATGTTTTTAACTATTAAAACACCCCTTGTCCTCTTTAAAAACTCCAATGTGCCTCAATGCCTTTAATAAAATTCGGAAAACATAACCTAAAAACTAAAAACAAGCGGGCAAACGACTTTGACAAAGAAGGATTTACAACTCGACCAATCACAATTAAACGAGCACGGACGCTTCGTTCCATTGGTTTTGCTTTCCCTCAGTCGTGGTGACCAACCTCATAATGTGAAATTACCTTAGACCATTTACGCAACCGCTTCGCTGTAATGGACTGCTAATACGGTTCAGAAACACACGCAAACATCTAAAGGACAAAAGTATATCTTGGTCCTTTACTGTGCCGGAACGATTTCAAGTTTTTGCTGTGTAACGTTGCCATATCATGTTTTTAAATTTAAATACAGTGTAAGAAAAAAATATATAAGTCTGCAGAATAAAATAAATTGTATCAGCTTTAAAAATTTTGCAAATGTTACATGATGTTTCTATTTAAAATTGGCTGTTTGTTTTTTTTTAATCCCCAACTATGAAGCAAAATAAATTTGACAACTGCGTACACCGGCGCGCGGTGCTGAAAAGAAAGAAACAAAATATATATCTCTGTCACTTGCATGTTGGCGTGTAACTCACGCACAGGAAGGTTAGAAGATTGGCAGTCCATTACAGCGAAGCGGTTGCGTAAATGGTCTAAGGAAATTACCAAATTTCGGAATTTTATCAATTACCAACTTAAATCAACAGGTGATGGTTTTTTGATAAGTGAACAAACTTTACATTATGGAAAAGAGGCTATTAGTAGCAATAGATCGAGTTAGTATGAAACACACATACTTTAACTGCACGTAAATTATAATTTGATTTGTAAAATTTACGTGAACAGCAAATAATTGAAGGCTCATTTTTTGTCCAAATTTTGACGTTTTTATAGCAGTGTTAAATTAACGTTCTTTTATAGAAAACAAGATGACAACATTAGTAGATTACCTAATGTTACGTAGTCAGCCAAAATGGAACATAAAAGTAACGTAAGATATAAATCGTTAATTACATCCTTAATGAAATAAACCAATGTAAGGCGCTTTGTGTCTTTTTTGTTGACAGTCATATAATCAGCTTCATTTAAGGGTTGAAAAGTAAACACTTAATACAAGGTTCTACATTTAATTACGTATTGGAAAAAAAAAATAGAAACAATCTACTCAGATTAGAACTTTTTTTATTAGTCTAAATATTTATCTTTTAGATTAGTTTTAATTTCTTTTTCTAAATTATTTTTTGCTTTACTTTTATCTAGTTTTTTAGGTTAAGTGGCCCGTATTATTTTTAATGTTTGTTTTTATTTCAGATTTCTTATACCGCCACAACGTAACTTTCGACAACGTAACAACGGAAGTAGAAATTCTCGACACATCCAAGTGTGCGGTAAGTTTCAAACAAGTCTTTTATAATTTATCTGCCAATAACTTGATCAAATAGAAAAAAAAACATCGACAAATCACAATTTATCAAGAAAATAACAACCAGTTACAGTAATTTATTGCACAATAACTAGTTTTAGATAATGAATTCCCCCAACGGTCCATTAACAATTTGTAGTCAACTCTTGACAAAAACTTTAAATCATCTGGTCTTTGACAATTTGATAACCTACTTGAATTTTTTTCACCTATTACTAGTCAAGCGTTTACTTTACGCCTACTTAAAACACAGTCGGTGAGGTTAAAAAAATCTTTATTGCTCTAATTAGGCAACAATTAAGCTTTAACAAATCGTTAAAATTGTCGTAAATTTTATCACTGGAAATTTGCTCGGTTTCTTGGAAAAATTGCGTCTTACATACATATATTTTCCTGTGACCTGCTCCCATATTCTTAGGTGACATTTATGTAGCAAAAAAAATTTGCTATCTTTCTAGGGATTTGCCGTTACAAGGAAGGTTTTTCATTCAATGTAAATATTGCATTCTGTCCTAAATTGATAACTTGGGATTTAATTAACGAGAGTTGCTTTACATGTACTGTTAGACTAGACAAGAATTAAATGACAATGGAAAAAGAAAAATAAAACCAAATAGATGCAGTGAAGAACACTGTTCTTAATTTTTACGTCAAATTAATCTTGACGGTAGTTAATTTAGGAGAAATTTTAAATTTCTACCTGACAAACCTATTTACTATCAAAGTAGCACATTCCTAAAACAGTTTAACGCATTGAATAAAAATAACATGTAATTATAATCACCATTATCTGTCAAAAAAAATTAAAAAGAATTTTTGGGCTTCATAACAAGTAAAATTCAAATCGAAATCTACAATTTGCAGTTACTTGTGTTTTTACCACATATGTATAATCAATTTGTTTGTTAATTCGCGGTTAATAATATCTATTTTAATAAGCGCACTTGTTGTATTAAACACAACTTGTTGGTTAAATAATCTAAATAAAAAATATATCAATAATGACTGCTTTTCAGGGCAAAAAATAGGTCTTTGTTGGCACCTTATGTCAAAACTGTTTTGTTGCTCTCTTTTGTCACAAGTGACAGTTTTGTGGGCCTTTTATGTCAGTATAGGCTCACATCACACTATTACAAAATAAAAAAGAAATCTTAATGTTTTAAAAAAGCCTTGCTTCTTTTACTTGAATAGGTTAAAGATGGATTAAGGATAGTATCAATTTGAAAATTATATATATAAATTTTGTTGATAAATGACAATGAAGCCGCATTGCTCTAATACCTAAGTAAAATAATTCATTTTAAATAATTTATTTTATAAAATATAAAAAGGAGGTTTTACGAAAACACATCTTCATAAATAATAACAAACAAAAACCGACCGAACTTTAAAACAAATAACTTAGACAATATTTTATTTTGTTAAAAAATTAGGTGGTCGTTCAAACATAACATTATAATAAATAATAAAAAATAAAAAACTTTCTGCTCTAGAGACACAAAATATTATTACAATATTTTTAACCCTAATTGGAAGGTACCATCTCGTGTTGGAAAAACTTATTGTCAATGACAGATTTTTGTTAACACTTTTTTTTATAGTACATTAAATATAAAGAAGGTTAAGAACATTTTACCAATCGACGACAATTGCTTGGAAAAGAAGCGAAACAACGACTCCACTTATTGTTTAAAATCGATAAAACGTTCGTGATGCTTATCGTATTTCTTGTGCGATTTATTGTGATTTGAAAAATGTGTATTTATTTAATTTTCAACAAATTTACTTACCGTTCTAGCACGGTAAGTTTTTGTTGGCAAAATTTAAATAAAATACTTACCGACAAGTTTGCCTTAGCAACAACTAAATAACTTTTGCTGCTTGGAAATAGACGCAGTAAATAAACAGAATTTAATTACTAAAAAAATATTTAGTATAAAAACTAACTGTCATTTTTAACATTTAATAAATAAAAACTTATCTAAAGTTTCTAAATATTGCACAAAAGCATCTTTAATTGCCATTTTGAATATGCAGTGATAGTATAATCGGTTTTAGTTGCTTATATTTTTTGTATAAGTGTCCCAGTTTTTATGAACGATATTATGAGTATCAGATTTGTAGCTATTATCTGTTTTGTCAGCTTATCATTATTACTACACCAATAGCAACAGTAAGCAACAATTATTTTTCATGTACTGTTAGACTAGACAAGAATTGAATTAAATGACAATGGAAAAAGAAAAATAAAACCAAATAAATACAGTGAAAAACACTGTTCTTAATTTTTACGTCAAATTAATGTTGACGGTAGTTAAATGATTATTAAAAAACATTTAAGGCGGTAAGCGCGGGTCTTAAGCAGATTAATGGTTTCTTGTTCTTTTCAGGTAATTGAAAAAATAGTATATGAACATTTTTGTGGTCTCGAACGTTTAGAAAACCTCAGGCTTCGTCCTCGATTTTTAAGCTGCCATGCGTTTTTTTACTGTGAAGATTTATGCTTACCACTCTTGAGGTCTAATACAGTCAAACCCGGATATAACGTCAATCATCGGACCAGCGGAATTTTGACGTTCTAAGCGGACTGACGCAAAATCCGAGGTGAAATTAAAAGTCTAATGTCTAAAAGGGACCTCTTAAATGTTGCGTACTAACCGATCCCTATCTGATGACGTACTAAACGAGCTTGACTGTATACTACCAATAAAAGCCTTACATTGACTTTGCTTAAAATTACTACAGGATGAGTATGAAATAGCGGAAAAATAGTGCATTTCCAAATTTACCTCTTTATATCTTGAAGAATGGACGATTGGGAATTTTTTTACTACTTTTTCGGGGCTTTATTAGTGCCCTACAACGTACTGTAGAGTTTTTTTTTGCTATTTTGCACTTACCTTGTATATGTTGAATTTTTTTATATTTATTTATCAACATCATGACTTATAGGTCACTTGTTTAAATAATGGATTTTATACAATTTAAAGAGCTACGAGTAGTTGTATTTTAAAACAATTTAATATACTTAAATAACTAGCTCTCAATAATTAAACAACTTAATAACTCATTACAATACAGTGGCGTCAGCTTCTAGAATTGCCGAGCTTAGTCTGTAACAATATAAAGACTCATATTTTTATGTCTAATGGAGAGGGAACCTAGGATTATTAATTGACCAAAAAATTCAGGCCTTTATTATTTATATATATTTATATTTCATAATTATTTGCATATTTTTTACATTTTTTAAAAGATCAAAAATACTTAAGGAAAAAAGTGTTGGAAGTGCCTAAGTTTGCAGGTAAAAAAAATAAGGTTATAAATGAGATAAGTACAACCAGTTTTGGTCTTCCGGTTTAAATTAATATTTTAATATGTTAGAAGGGTAAATCTGTTATTTCAGATGTTACTGGTTTTTGAGGTAGACGATGTATTCAACATTGTTTTTGAGCAAAAACTTCTACAACGTTATGTTTTAAAAACTGTGTCTTATAAGGTTAAAAGTTTCAATGTAAGTTTTAAAAAACTCTGTATACAACGTGGTTCAAAGGATTTAAGTCGTTTCTACTACATGCTTCCGTCTATTTACTTGTTAGGTTCTTTTTTTTGTGTTCAAAATACTCATTTCTTTTATTTTCATGGATTTTTTGTTGTCTAACAATGAACCTACCTAAATTAACTATGTAATGTCTACATTACTGATTAACGTTGTATCAAAACCCTGAAAACAATTGTTTTGCAATTTTGAAATAGCGACTCTCCCTAAATTTTGGTATTTTTCTGCCCAACTGTGACTCCTCTTGTCTATATCACCTATATCACCTACCTTTATTAAAATTCTGAACACGGCTTTTATCACTCGTGGTATTGTAAATGATAATTTATGTTTATTTTAAGTGAGAGTTGCAAAGTTATCTGTAATTAATTAACACAATTGATCACTTGCAGAAGATTTATAGTTGACATTTTCTTTGTTTATTTATTATTTATTTTAGTTAATTAAATTAGTTTCTCTTGTAAATAGTGATCTTATCAAAGATATTATTTTTAGTTAAAAATCAATTACACACTTTGTATAATTTATAAATGATTTATCTAAATAATAATTTTCACGACTCGTGTTCATGATGAATTAGTTTCGATCAAAATTAATTATAGTCAATCCATTCTCTAATGTCGTTTTCTAGCATTTCACCACTTATGGTAAGTCAGTGCCTTGAAGGTACAAACTCGCGTTGCAATAAGTCCCATCGGTATAAAATTACGGAAATAAATTCATTTCGTTTGAAAGCAATATAAATTCAGACCAATCTTTATCGTGACACTGAGAATTCTTAATGGCAACAGTCGTCCTTCCAGAAGTGCCTCATTAATTTTCTCTTGACTACAAATCTTAACTTCTGCCACTGTCTTAGTTACCTGATCATTAACCCTTGCACTCAGATTTGCGACAGGAATTATTCATTAAATATGTCGAGGAAGTTGCTGCAGTGGTCAAAGAACAACGGACATAAATACGTTTATTAATAATACTAGAGTTGGACAATTTAATAGCTGCGGGTAAGTGATAAACTCCACTGATATCGTTAGTAATTACTGACGGCTTGACGTTTTAATACGGTGTACTGATAAGTTAATTATAATTACGAATTCGTAAAGATTGTGAGGTGTTTTCCAACATTTCTAGACTAAAAAAGGGATAAATATTATTCATTGCAAGGATAAAATTAGCTTAGACGATGAGGTTGGAACAAATTAAACAGCTTTATGTTGTAAATTACTGATAAACCGATTTAGTTAAGTAGTAAATGTCGGGAATTATTTGTATGTGCAAACAAGTGCACAATCTCATACAAAACAACAATAGTTATTTACATTAAAGTGCAGTAAAGTCATATTTTACAGCGTGACAGGAACCCGAAGGGCAAGTTCCTCATTAGATGATGGACCGCTTTGTACAAAATACAGAAAACCAAAAAGTTTTTGAATTCTGTAAACCAAAAAAATAAATTAAGAGTTTGTTTTTATCTCATTATAATTTATTTGGGTAAATGTAGTGACAGCACTGTCACTGCATTAAACTAGGTCACAATAAATTGGTATCTTTTTAATTCGTAAAATTTATCACAGATTTAATCTGCTTAACATTCTTTTGTGATTGGTTAATTGAAATTAAAAAGTATAGAGTTTTGTACATATTGTAAGGTATATTATGTCTTATATACAAGTAAAAAAATATTCTAATGTAAACAATTTTAGTAAATATGAAACTCATTTAATGTCTTGATAACTTAATTACCGAACTGCCAAAACTGCAATATCAAAATTAGCAACGCTTACAAACCTGATGAAACTTTCACGCTTTCAGCTGATTACAGTTTCAGACATTTCAGTAATGAACACATCTGTTTTGTAAGTCGTTTCATTATTTCATTGTCGTCGGCTTATTTATGCACATCAAAAAAACATTTCTCATTTAAGTACATACTGGTTTATGTACACACATCAAAAGGTATGAATTATTTTTTCAGTTTGAAAGTAACGGAACTTCAGCAAATGAGATAAATCAGAATTATAGCGAGGTGGAAATAACGTCAGCTAGAATACAATTAATTTTTATAAAATTGTTATTTATACTGCAGATATTTATAATATGGAAGGTTGTCCCACTTATCAAAAAACCCAAAAATAATAGCCATTTGAAAGAATCATCTTTTTGAACAACATAGAAGCTGAAAAACGTTGTAGGTAAAAGAGGAAAGAAAACTAAGAAAAACGAGAAGAACAGTCAAACAAAAAGTCAAAGAAGAAGTTAAATAACTTCATAAACAACTTTTCGAAATTTTTCTTCAGAACGGTAAAAAAATTGTAACAAATTACCACCTTTTTGTAGGTAGGTTTCTTCAAGTTTAATTTGAGATAGCAGTAGCAGTTAAGGCATAGAAGAAACAAAAAAAGATCAAGGCTTTGAAACTAGCTTTAAGAAAAATGACTGAACAATTTGAACAAAATCAGTCAGGAGCTAGTCATAGAACTTTTGTAGATCTGATTTACCAAAACCTTCTTTGCTGGAACAACTTGCAAAAGTTTAGTTTGTCTATCCACGTTAACTACTCTAAGCTGAGTAGGATAACATCGGAAAGAGTTTGATGATTTGCCACTCTTACAGAACGTTTTAACTTTTAGTCTTCTAGCCCGTTGGTAAAAGCACTCGTTTCCAGTTAGTTACGAACCTTTACAAACTCTACCAACATAGTTTGGTAGGTCAAATTAAGCAGTTTTTTTGTTTCTATTTCATATTTCTTCAAGCTCTTGTGTCTTTTGGACTCTTTTGTTGAACAGCATCGGGAATATTACCTGCATGTCTCGGTCTCCATACCGTCATTCTAGTACATCGATAGCAAAGTGATAGTTTTCCAGTTCTTTTAATTCTGTTCTTATATGGGCTTCAACAGCTGGAGAGCCCGGCCTCGTTCTTATATGGGCTTCAACAGCTGGAGAGCCCGGCCTCGTAGTGCCAATAAGAGAGCTGCTAGAAAGCTTTTCTTTTTTATTCTAGTTATTTATTTCTATTGCCGCTTCAAATTGTCTTCTATACATTGGCCACCATCCTTATCCATCAAATATCAGAGGTTTCATTCTGGTTATGATACTGATTTGTTCTTCCTAATTCGCTCTACTTTCCAGTTTCTTAATTTTTGTTTCTATCTCATTAACTTTTTTGTCGAGATCTTCTCGTGTTTCAAATTTATTAATCTTTTTTTTTTAGATTTTTTTGGCTTTTATTTCTATTTTATCGAGCATTTTTCTATTTTTTTTTTATGAACTTCTAGAACTTTTTTGAAATCTTTTTTCAGTTTAGGTACGTTTCTCTGAAAAGCATCCAGCAGTGTCAAATTTTTTCAAGATATTTTTCTGTATTTTTGGTGGTTTTTTTTCAAAGTTTTTTAAAAGTTTATTTTGTTTTTTCTTTACTTTTAGCTGTAGTTTTTTATTATTCTTTTCTCAAAATTTTTTAAACTCTTCCTTTTCTCTTCTAGCTGCATTTTCTGATCTTTATTTGCTTTTTTTTCTAATCATTGTTTTTCAAGTTTATTTAAAATCTTTTTTGTTTTTCTAGAAATTTTTTAATTGCTTCTTTCTTTTCTAATCGGTTTTTTTTCATTATTTTTTATTATCTCTTATATTGTTTTTTTAATCGTCATTTTTCAAGTTTTTTTTCCAGAATGGTTTCTTGCATTTTCAGAACCTTCTTTCGTTGTTCTTTAACTTCTGACATCTTTTAATTTTTTTCGAAATTTTATTATGTTTCTCTAATCGTCGTTTCACATATTCTTTTTCTTCGATACGTCGTTTATCAAACTTTTCCAAAATCTTTTGTTTCTTGAAATTCTTTTATTTCTGAATTGTCTCTTGTTTGTTTCTTCTAAAGTAGTTTTGCGGGTTTTCCAGAATTTTCATCGTCTTCAAGTCTAATTTCTTTATTTATTCTAGAATTTTCTGATGTTCTTCTTTTTTGTTGAATCGTCGCTTTTCTTTTTTTGTCAGGATTTTTTTAACAATAATGCATTTGTTTCTTCATTATTTCCAACCGACTTTTTATTGTCGCACTTTCATCTATAAATTATTTGGAAATTTGAAATTCTTTTGATTTAAAGACTTGGATTAATAAATAATGTATTTATCAACAACAATTTGATAAATAAATAACTCGATATTCACACTACAATCGCCGTCATTTCGAAGAAACGCTCTGATGAGTCTGATACGTCTTTTCTCGAAATTACCCAGAATTATACGCGAACAATTTTTATTTTGGTGGAACGATGACTCAGCTTTCTCGAATTTTGTCAATGGTCGTGACGAATATTTCTCAGAATTACACGCTATAGCGTGATTTATAATTCGGGAAGTGTTCGGCATCTCCTTGGACTAGTTCGTAACAATATCTAAATTGTCTTATTTTTTTCTTCCATATTTAATTAGTTTTTTGTCTTTTATATATTCGAAATCTATCTTAACTGTTTTATTACGTTCTTTGTATAAATTTTGTTGTCTTTTATATCCCTCACATTGTCTTTACTCAACGTCGATTATTTCCTGGTCGTATATTAAGAAGTAATACAAAAAATGTATCATTATGTCCGATTATCCGTCTAAACTGTATCACTTGACTTAGTTTCTATTTTTGAAACTACTTCTACTCAATTTTTCTCTACGTTAGAACCTCATTAGTACTAAGTTTTTATTAAACGCTCCAATAAATCACAAACTGGTTCTTTGCAAGTCTTCACGTCTTTTCATTTGACGTTTTTTATTCATTTTGTTCGTTTTGTCGTATTATGTATTTAGTTTACATACAATTATTTCTCTTTGAGTTTTTTTTTTAACATATTCTATCGTCGGAAAATCTCGTACAAAGAAAGACCGTGATTCATTTTAGGAGAGACCTCAGATACCACAAGATTCAAGTTTACTTATATGTCCTTGCTGTTGTTGACTGAATGCCTTCGAAATATGCGACAAGCATTGGATTCTCGTCTACAAAACTGTTTAGAAAAAATTGTTAAGTAATTGCTCATAATGATGCGCATACACGTATTTTTACTGTCAGTTGTGAGCGTCAAAAGATTTGAATAATTAATGTGCTCTCGTAAAATTACAACAATGATGCTTGATTTATTTTAATTTACCATAAATGTCTAGTCGTAACTAACTAAGTACTAAGAAACTGTAAATATAACTTCATAAGTTTGTACTTCAAAGAAGCATTTTGCGACTGCAAAGTGTGTTTGCACTTGAATTGCAAATATTTTCTTTGGTGGGTCTTGTCTGGACAGAGTTTATTACTAAATAAATTCATAAAGATTTTATCTTTTACTAGATCTTGAATGGCTTGAAACACACACAGTAGACAAGTAAATAGTATTGTATTTAATTTATTTTTCTTTAAAGTACTAAATCTTGGAATCAGAAAATACAATATCTACTTAAGCATGGTAGAAATTTTTAGCACTCCTTCCTAATAAATTAATAAATTAAGGGTGACAAGGACTACCAATGTCTTAACATGCCCTACAGTCAAACTTTTGGGGTATTTAAAATTTATGAGATTTAATTTTGAGATTTTTTGATAAAGAAATACTATAAAATGTTGCTTGTTGATTTCGTTTTTTATAAAATGTTTTTTCCGAAACAGCCAATTTTTATAAAATGTGGTCTACAATGTCTAATAGATTTATTTTTTTTTAGAAAAAGACGATTTTTGATTGTTATTTTTATAATATGCCTTTTTAACGTTTAAGGCATTTTTCTTATAAAATGCTTAATAAAATCTTTATAAAGTTTTTGTTTTTATAAATTGTTGCCTATAACTCCTAGTTTTTATAAAATGTCTCTATGGCTTTTGCTTTTGATAAAAAGCTATAAATAAAATGTCTTTTGCTGATTCGTATTTTTATAAAATGCCTCTTGTGACAGCCAACTTTTATAAAATGTGGCCTACAATTTCTGGTATATTAAAATGCTTCTTGCAGTTTTCGCCGACATCTTCTGGTTTTAATAAAAAAAAATCTCCTACTCATTGCCATTTTAATGAAATGCTTTTTTGTAGCCGCCATTTTTTATAAAATTCTTCTACAATTTCTAATATATTTTTTATAAAAATACAAACTTTCATTACAATCTTTATATAATGCCACTTGCAGTTTTTTTTATAAATTGTCGTTTATGGTTCCCAGTTTTTATAAAAATTTTCCTAAAACTTCTGCTTCTGATAAAAAAAGCTATAAATAAAATGTCGATTTTGATTTCTATAAAATGCCTATTATCACAGCCAACATTTATAGGAGGTGGTCTACAATTTCTAAAATAATTATTAAAATGCCTCTTGCAGTTTTTGTTTCTACAAATAGCCTGTGGCTCCCAGTTTTTATAAAATTCCATCTATATCATTTGATTTTGATAAAACAGCTATGCCTTATTGATTCCGACTTTTATAAAATGGCTTCTGTAACAGCTAATTTTTATAAAATGAACCCTACAATTTCTAATTATTTTTTTTTAAATGCGATTTTTTAGCAATTTTTATAAAATGTTTATTATAGGTTCAGTTTTATAAATTATTGCCTATGGCTTCTAGTTTTTATAAAATATCAGATACGGTTTTTGGTTTTGATGAAAAAAGCTACAAGATGCTCATTCCGATTTTTATAAAATGTGGTTTACAATTTCTGATATATTTTTTTCTAAAAAGACGATTTTCGATTACTCTCTTTGCAAAATTCCTTCTAAACAAATAAAGCATTTTTCTCATAAAATGCTTTATTTTTATTTTCATAAATTGTTGCCTATAAATTGTTGCCTATGTTGCCAGTTTTTATAAAATTCCTCTATGGCTTTTACTGTTGATAAAAAAAGTTATTAATAAAATTTCTTCTCTTGATTAGTATTTTTATAAAAAGCTTTTTGTGACAACCTATTATGTACCTATTATAAAGTAGGGTCTACAATTTCTAGAATAATTTATTTCTATAAATTGTTGTCTAGGCTTCCCAGTTTTTATTTATAAAATTCCATCTATAGCATTAGATTGTGATAAAACAGCTATAAATAAAATGTGTTTTATTGATTCTGTCTTTTATAAAATGGCTTCTGTGACAGCCAATTTTTATAAAATGGGCTCTACAATTTTTAATTTTTTATAGCAATTTTTACAAAATGATTATTATTGGTTTATTTTTATAAATTGTCGCCTATGGCTTCCGGTTTTGATAAAAAGAGCTGCAAGACATCTCTTGCTTATTCCGATTTATATAAAATGTGGTCTACCAATTGTAATAATTTTTCATTTTTATAAACTGTGCTTGTGTGCATCTCAGTTTTTTAGTGAGCGCTAAAATTTCTAATATATTTTTCTTCAAATAGGCAATTTTTGATTAGAATTTTCATAAAATTTTCGTAGCTTGTAGTTTTTATAAAATATTATCGACAACTTCTGCTTTTGATATTAAAATGCTAGAAAATCTCACATTGATTCTGATTTTTTTATAAAAAAAAATTTGTGACTGCAATTTATAGGTATAAAGCTTGCCCTACATTTTATGATAAGTTCTTTTTTACAAAAAGGCCATTATTGAATGCAATCTTTATAAAATGCCAGCTGCAGTTTTCATTTTTATGAATTGTAGCCTATGACTTCCAATTTTTACAAAATTTTGTCTGTGGCTTTTGGTTGGATTGTTTTTACCTCTTAGATGTGGAATTTGACAATATAAAACTTTGGCATTTGGTAATAATAATTTTGTACAAGATTTTTTTGGAATTGTTGTACTCTGATTTTTAGAACTGTTTGAGAATGAGTGAAGAACAAGGCAAAGCTTTGATTAATACTGATTTATTTAAACAAAAACTTAACAATGACTGTAAACCAAAATCTAACGATTACATTATATTGACATTATGCAATTTAAATGATCTAATTATTAACATTTTGTTCGTCGCTGTAAAATGTGTTCGAATTATTTGCACTCGCTGAATTAAACAAATTTGCTTAACGACACCTAGTTTTAGTGATTTCAAAATGATGAAACAATGATTGCAATTTATTTGAGCAATGGGTCCTAGTTTATAAGCTACTGAATTTTGACATTTTTATCAAAAAATATTAATTTGTTTAATTATGATTAAACGAGGACCAAAAGTTCTCTTGTTTTAAAAAGATCTGTATAGATTTATATTGTCGCTTTGTGTTTTTCTAATTATTTAAATGTTACATGTTTAAAAAGTGACAAAAATGAAATGATGCTTAAATATTTCAGTACCTACTAAGTTTCGGAACATGCTGTATCTATAATCTTCATTTGGTAATTACCTTCAATTAATTAAATTATTACAATCTATAATGGCAATTTGATTGCACACGACTGTCATTTCTCGGTCCATTAAGGTTTAATAAACAAGATGTTTGATGATTGTGATTTCATAATGGCAATGTCCGCCCCTAGTTTATCAAAAGCTTATTTTGTATGTAAAGAAACGTGCAAACAATGTTCTTGAAAGGGTAATTGCAGTAAAATTTAATGACTCTATTAGGTTTATGTTAGTATGAAAATAGTAAATCTTCCTGGAACATTAAACAAATTCTTGGCTAATGAAGAGAGAAATATTAAGTTGTGTCTAGGTTTATTTTTCGTCTGCTTCAAGTTTCTTATTATGCAAATTGAATGATATGGGACGTTGTTTCGTGTCTTGGTTAAGTCCACTGGAAAGAAAAATTGATTCAAGGATAATAAACTTATCAGTAGATAGATCAACATCGAGAAACTTTTTAACCTTTTAGTTAATTAAACTAAGATTTAGTCGTGGCTTATTGTCTTTATTCTAGTCTATAATTTAAAAAATGACAGTACTCATGCCGCTAACTTATCATTATCTCATTCAAACAGTTCAAACAAGGCCAACAACTGTATAATGACAACGATTACCACCTGTTCCGTTTATTGTACCCATCTTAAAAATTCGTGATGTAATAAATCGGAAATTGGCATAATCTGAACAAAACTTTCTCTTTCAGTAGTCAATACATTTTTCATAAATCAGTTTAGTCCCTCTGTGCTAATTAGGTTTAGTAAAAATTCAGCCTCTCCTCAATTTGTGTTAAGGAAGTTGTCGTTGATTTTTTCTCAAACCGCATTTTCTACTTTTGCAAATGAAGACAAACCCAATGCCGTAAGCGTTTTCTTGCAAATTATCGCTAGAAGGTTTTTTAAAGAACTGGCTAAAACAAATTATCTAAGTAATGGGATATTCAGATGGTTGTTACATTGAAGAATTTATTAGATGGGACAATCGACTAGAATAAAATGACAGAGCGATTTATTTTATTGGGACGTATTTAATAATGTTGGTTGTGGGAGAGTAAAAGGATTGAATTGCTTCTGAAGGTAATTAGACAGGGTGTTTTTGTTATTTTTTTTGTTAAAATGTTGTTTCTGAGGGCTATCAGATTGCTAAAGAGTAGCAAGTTTTTTAAGAGTAGCTTAGATTGCAAAATATTTCTATAAACTATTAAAGATTTTTACTGTTTATAGTAAATATTCCAAATACAAAAACGAATATTCAGCGAACGTTCACAGTTATTAATAAAGAAAATGAAGCAGTTCATTATTTGGAAATACTTCGAAAATACATATGAATTCGACCAAGCAACCCAACGTCAGATCATTTATTTCCGAACTATCGAAATGGCAAATGCACTAGGCAAGTCACAGGAAAAGGCACAATTGGAGGCTGGCCGTCAAAAATTGCAAAGTATTTAAAGTTGCAAGCCCCTGAAAGTTTAACTGGACACTCGTTTCGACGCACATCGGCTACACTTTTGGCGAATAACGGAGTTGATGTGTTGGGACTAAAAAGACATGGTGGGTGGCGTTCATCAACGGTGGCCGAGAGTTACGTGGAAGATTCCCTCCAAAACAAAATTGAATTAGCTCATAAAATTTTACACAGCGATGTTGGTGGACTATTACAAGAACCTGGGACTTCTACGTCGGAAAGTTTGTCTATTAACACTAGAAACTCAAATGCGAGTGGTATTACTACTATTAATTATAACAATTGTACATTTAATTTTAATAAATAAATCGCAAAACTGCTTTTTTTAGATTTAATTGCTTACCGTTCACTGAACGGTATCGTATCAATATCGGTACCAATGAATCGTAGGTGGCTGTGGAAATTTTTGATATCACAACTATTCATTATAATGTCCTATTTTCACAATGGAATATTAAAGAATGGTTCCTGGAGTTACTCAATTGTCTAATAATAATTATAATAATATCTAAGATTATTGCCTTTTAAAGGCAAAACATTTTTTATTTTTTTTTCAGCCACCTACGATGTTACAATCATTTATGAAAACCCGGTACGTACATACTTAGATCCCTAACTTACTTTTCTAGTTCCAAAAAACAATGAGTCTTTTGTAAATTGTATTTTAAGTTGCATTTTTACCTAGTCAGGCTCGTCATCTTATGTGAATAACCCTGAAAATATCAGCAGTTGACAGAAGACATGAACATGAGGTCTAAATATTTAAAAAAACGGCGTCTTTGTCCAAATCTGAGAAAAACAAAAACTTTTTTTTCATTTACATAAGCATAAAAAGAGTAGACAGCTAAATGTTCATTTCAATAAAATTTTTGTTAAATACGAAGGTGGTTTGACAGAAGAGTGACTTTTTGACTATTAAGTGCAAAAGTGCTACAGCGATAATTTTCTTCAGTTTTTACTGTGTTTGAGAAGACTGAAAAAACTAAGTAAAAGTTGTGCAAATATTATGGTAAATCTCCTCATTCTTATGATATGGTTTGTAAATAGTTTTCTCATTTCAAAATTGGTCATATAAGCGGAATATGCTAAGCGCACGGAGCCTCATTTACTGTACCGAATCTCCAAATTATTAATAAAGTCTGTGTTCCTGTAAATAGCGATCCACGATTTTACATACGTAAGATAGATAATGCAGTAAACATCTCACTGAATGGGTATTCAATCTTTTAACATTTATAAAAAATAAAAAAGCTATCTGCGAGATTGGTGCCTCGTTTGCTTAATTCTGACCAAATGCGGCTTTGCGTTACAACTTCAACAAAAGAATTTTTGCCTCATTTTGTCACTGTAGATAAAACCTAGGTACATGTGAACAGTGAACTTTTTCGATAAACGTGCTCCCAAAAAGACAAAAACTTGTATGTCGGCCAATAAATTTATAAAGTTATGGCCACAATTTTTTGGGATTCCAAAAGCGTAACCTAAAGGGAAGAATAATCATTAACCAATTTTTCGATGTTTCGACGCCAAAATAATAAAAAAATGACCACAGCTATAAAAAAAATCCTGTTCTATCACGATAATGCGCCCTCTCATTCGTGCGAAATTCTGGAATTATTGCCGAACATCCTTCTTGCCAAGCGTCTTCTAAATCATCCGGTAGGCTCATATTTGCTTCGAAAACGGAACCACAAAACAGAACTATGTAGGAATGATTGTATCAAAAAGACAATTTTACTTGTTTGGAACAAAACCATAGCAACCCTGGAACAGTCACCCAAAGTTTTCAGTTTCAATCTTCCCGATTATCACAAATGTATTGATATAAATTATTATTATTATTATTCTAGAAACTCAAATCGCGCAAAAAACGTTATAAGCATGTCGAACGTTAGGGATTACCGTTCTCAGACAATAATTGGAGTCGTCGCTTCGCTCCTCCTCCAAACAATTGTCTTCGAACGGTAAGCATTCCTTACCGTTCTCCATACTTAATATACTATTTTCATTCATAATTATTTAACGTAATGTTTTCTAACGATAAAAGAACGGACATGATACTAATTTTTGGTTAATGTCGAAAAAATGGTGATGCTGCAGCCAATTTGTAAAGAGAACGATTAACGCTAAGCTCTTACCGACAAAATTTTTAGGGGACTGGAAAGCACGCTAAGAAATAATTGGTCTTGTTTTAAAAGAGTTAGAACTAGAACTGCCACTTGCCTTGAAAATTAAGTCGCACTTATTGAAATTGCAACCGAAAATCTACATATCGGTCAAAAAGAGATATCAAGACTATTAGGAATTGGTCAATCGTCAGTTTGTAGGATTTTCAGAAAAAATAAGTTTTATGCGTACCATATACAACTTGTTCAAGAGTTAAAACCGACAGATTATCCGAAAAGGCTCCAATTTTGCAATTTTGTTATAATAGCTAGCAGCTATCTATTTTATGTAGATTATGACAATGCAAGAGAGATCCAGTTAGCTATATAGAGCGCATTTTGAGTTGCATTTTTATCTGGTCAGGTTCGTCATCTTACGTGAATAACCCTGTATAAATTTCCCATTCAAAGTATTTGGAAAATCACTTGTGTATAAATTAAAAATCAGGGGAGCCAAAACAGAAACTTTGGGTCGTCTATTATTCAGTCTTCTTAACTTTCTGCTCCTATTGTCAGTAAAAACTTTAAATGTAACTAGACAACATATTTTCCATCAGTTTGATTATGTGACCACACTTAACAACAGTAAACAATTTATGGATCAAGTCAAACATTCAAACAGTGTCATAAGTTAAGTCAATAAAAGCTCTGTGTTTTTACTTTAATGAAGTAATCAATTGATTCAGTCAACAGGTTTGATTTATTATCCTTGTTTTTTGAAATTTAAATATAATTCTAGGTTTTTTTAACTAAATTATGCATCGTTCAGTAAACTAGATAATCACCTAAATTTTTAGCGTGTTTGTAGATAAAATTTGAGTGGATTCTTACTAAACTTTTATAAACGGTTAAAATATCTAAAAACTGTTAAATTAAGAGAATTATAAAATGTCTTCTTGATGGCTTAAGTTGGTTCACCCTGCATCATGCATATTTAGTAAAACCTAATACGAAGCACGTTTATGTTTAAGTTATACGTATGTGTCGTAGTTTTATTTGTAATAAAATATGCAGAATGTTAAAAAGTGAGTATCCTCGGAAAACGCGTTAGGTTTATATATCTTTCATGAATTTCCATGTAAATGGTATCTAGTAGTCTGCAAAACATTGGAATATCGCAATGTAGCTAGTTCATCATAGACCGAATCCAGGCCAGTAAATAATATCACGGAATAGGGATTAGCTATATGTTGAATGACAAAGTTTAACATTTAAATGCAAGCTCGCAAACAGCGATAAAATCAAGTCGTCATCTTCGCACTTTCAAGCCGCATACTATTAATATTAGCAATTCAATACATTATAAGTTGTTAGTAATTTTGCATTTGGTGATAACACAAACATTCGTATTTATATATCATTACCATAAATAGTTGGACACAAAGAACAAGAAGTGCGGTCACGTACTATGACACCATACAAAGACTTTAATAAATGAACTAACACAAGTAGCTAAAGTAGATACGTACCGGCAGAGAAAAGAGATACGGAATTTACATATTTCAAACATTGAGATTCATAATTGATGAGGTGATTAAAGATTATGTCATTCCTTTTGTTTCTTTCACTTCGACCAGAATAAGATTGATGGAAGAAAGCTACAAACAAGATGATGCTTAATTAATTTACCGAGATGCACCGACCGAAATAATGCGATAATAATAAATAAAAACTAATATACAAGGTGTCTCTAATATTACATTGAAGACAAAAAAGAAAATGTTAAAAAAATTATTTCTTGTTAAATAGCTCAGAACTGTCTCAACTGTCTCAAATTGTGATTTTTACATGCTGCATATTTTTGATTAAGATTGTTTATAAGGTTATATAATAAGTTTTTTTGTTTACTAATAACAAGCATAACAAACAAAACAAAAAAAATAACCAAATATCATTCTTATCTTCAGTTATATTCCAAAATGCATAAATACACAGCGTGTATATTTGCGTGACACTCTAACACATCTACTGCCTAGAATAATAGTGTTTCAACCCCACTTTTTTTCGAAATTGAGATTTTTATAACATTATGGTCTAACGTCACTTTTACATGTTTTGAGTGCTATAACAAACTATATTTCTTGTTTAAACTCCTTATAACCAGCCTTTTTATCGTTGTCCTAACTCCTTTAACTTAAAATTTCCCATTGTAGTAATACACTAACTCCATAAATAAAACATACCTAGTAAGAATAGTAATCTTCTACCTCTAAGTAAAGACATTGTTATTCTGACAGTTATTTTTTTTTTAATATTAGAAAACAAAATAACGAACCTAATGATACTGCGGTAGTTTTTCCATTTAATAATAATAATCTAGAAGAAATTCCTGATGTTTAAGACAAAATGTAACAAGCATCTGTACCAATCAGTTTAAACAGTGAACATTTGTAAGAAATCTCTGAGCTTCAAGATGAAATACAAGCAGCTGCAGTATTTAATGTAGATGCAGAATAAAAAAAATAAACGCTGAACAAGTAAATGAAATTTCTTGTATGGTAGAAAAAACATGCAACATAGAATTGTAAGTAAATCATAAACATAACTAAAAACTATTTTCTAATAAAAACAATTGAAGTGATAATGATCAATATAATAACAAAGAAAAAAGACTAGGAGGAAAACACTGATAAAAATAAAAGAGTACACAAAGAAGTAGCTTTCAAATACAGAATATGTAAAGAGTGTTCTTGTAAATGCTCACAAAAAATTGATAAGAGTATGGCAAAAAGATTTATGAAAATTTTTGGCAATTAAGCGATAACGAAAAAAACATTTTTTATGACAAGACATCGAAAAAACTCTTAAAACAAAACAAGGCGAGAAAATATTGGTTCACAAAAAATAAGAACTTTTAGCATTTATTATTGTTTTGTTGTAAATGCTAATGAAATTCGTGTTTGTAGAGAGTTTTACTTAACCGTATTGTCGATAAGTTCAAGAAGAATTTATTGTTTCCACAAATATAAAAAGACTGGTTTGATTACGATTCCTCAATAAGATCAACGTGGTAAAAAAACTAAGATAAAAATTTTTGATGATAAGAGAGAATTAATTCGAGAACATACTAATCAATTCTCACGGATGCCTGCTCACTATTGAGGACAAACTACTCAAAAGGAGCACATATTTAGAATTTGGGCTAAATTTAAGAAAGATGTACGAACTTTATGTGACATTTTGTCAAGAAAATACCAAACATGCAGAAAAATTTTGATTTTATAACAAAATTTTCAGTGAGGAGTTTATTATTGGATTTTACACACCCAAAAAAATCAGTGCGATTTATGCTGTGAATACACAAATCAAGGTAAACAATATGGAAAAGTATCTGACGATTATTCTTTAAATGGTTCTTACTGCAACAGCATAATGTGCAGGCGCGCCATCTTGTTGATATCACATTTGTCGTAATGTTTCCAGAGGCACATCTTCTAAAAGATTATCTAAATAGTTTTTCAAAAACATTAAATAAGAATCTTTATTGTTAGGATTTGGTAAAATAAAGGAACCAATGAATTGATTGCTTATTATTCTGTCTCACAAGTTTACAGTAAAACGATTTTGATGCTTTCTAGGTAACTTTGCGTTTGGATTGTTATGATTCCACTAGTGTCTGTTTTGTTTATTAAATGTTTTATCTCTGGTAATCAGAGCTTCGTCAGTCCAAAGATTTTTTTATTCTGGATCTCTGTCATATTGTGTCATCAGCCAATTACAAAAATTTTACTCTATTCTCTGACTTAACAATCCGGTGTACAAAATTTCTGGCCTGACATGTATAGCAATGTGTAATATATAAATTTTTGCAACGTTGCCACCAATTTCTCAGGTAATTTTTGAAAAATTGCTACTACAAACTAAGCTTATTTGGATATTACCGTCTACCAAAACAGTTTAAACGTGTACTAAGAACCTATTGAATCTTCTTAAAGCACATCAGAAACTCAATAAACTTTCGTAATCTAAAATATGCATCTTGTAAAATATAAACTTTGACAGTTTTCTAAGCCAATTAAAAGAGATAGAATTTAAAATAAAAATTTGGGTTTTAGAATATAGCGTTCTTCATGACTGTGCATTTTTTGTAAACCATTTCAGGAACACCGTGTATAATTTACGTAGTTTCTCTGACATTTTCGACTTTTTTTTTGTAATTCTCTCGAATTTTTTTCGGAAGACTTCAGGATTCTAACAAATTACACAAAAAAAATTAGGTACGCATATCTATTCTTCGAATTCTGTGCTATCGTTTTATTTCATGAAAATAGCTTATAAAAAAGGACCTGCAGTGTTTCCCTAATTTTATATTTTCCAATTTTTGCTTTCGTAAAAACTTTATTCTCAAGCGATGTCCTTACACTGCCATTACATTTTTATTTATGTATTATGTAGATAGATAAAAGTCATAAAACATTTATGAAAATGACATGTTAATTTGTTTATTTTGTAATTTTTAAAATAAATTTTAATTTTTATTTTATGCACCATTGACAAGTAAATTCAGTTACTCTCACTATCTTTTTAAAAATCGTTGAAAAAAATCTCTAGATGGGTGATTTATGGTTATTGTCTCATTCTCAGACAATACTTTACGTAATCAAACTATCACTACAGGATAAGCTGTTTCTTTATTACTCGGACCCCCCTTAGTGCACCTAACATTGATAGATTCAAATTGAAATTAGTTTTAAGTTGTAAAATTAATGTCTTTTAACACTTGGAAGGAATTTAACCTAGATTGAAAAGAAAAAAAATTAATAAAAATTATTCAGAAAACAAGCAATTGCTTCTTATTCAAACAAATATCATCTGTAATTTCATATAATGGATGATTGAGTGGAGTGTAGTGATTGCGCCGTTTGAGTAATGGCATCCATTGTTTAACCAATCAAGCTACAATAAAATACAAAGAGATAAGGAGAAAGTTTAATAATAATGCGTTTGTCTATTCAGATGCCTGATGGTCCTTACCTAAGAAATCTACTTGTTGCTAAATAAACAACAGATATTTTATTATATTTTATTGCAGGGTGTCATTTTGAAAAATATCAAGAGAAATTACAATTACATACTTACTTATCCTTTTTAAATAATTTTTTTAATATTAAATAAAAAACCCTGTAGTATATGCAATCAACAAAAGTCGTCCCGACTTAATGCTTGATTGTAAACGAAGTGACTAAGTTTTTTAGCTTTAGCTAATACCAAGTTTCTGTTAAAAATCTAGTCAAATTTAAATAAGATATTTTAACTGTTTAGCTACTTAAAGGTAATGGATAAATACCACCAATTAAATTATACGTATAAATTCAATTCAAATTGTGAGAAAACTTCTAGCTACGTGAGTTTTTATATATTTTAATTAATAAGTTAGTTAGCTAGCTAGAATCTAGTTATTTTCAATTGTTAATTGCATGTTTACTGTCTAAATACCAATAAAAAGTTGCTAAAGGCACTTTACAAGTATTTTAAAAGCTCGTAATTGGTCACCGATTTGTTGCGTAGTAGCAAAACGGTCTCAAAGAGCTAGTTGTTTGAAGCGCCTATCTTGATGTTCTGTGGTTGGCCTGTTGGTCTGTTTAGTGTTCTGTCTTCTTCGGTCCACACCTGAAACACACACATTACCGTCATTGCAGTAGAATCAACACAGAGAGCAATTTTGCGATAGAACAAACTAATTTCTTGAAAGGTCACAATTCTACCTTTGCTCTGTCAAAACCGCTAAGATGGTAATATGGTTAATATTCGGACTGGAGGCATTTTGTTACTCTTTAAACAAATAGTTTTTTATATTATTTTTTCTTAACAAAACTAAAAGATTAAAGTTTTTTGCAAGAACTATCAAGGGTTGTTATATTATATTTTCTGGATGTAACACTTCTAATGTCACTGAATATAAGAAGGAATTGACATTTTAGTTGATTCTAAAGTAGTACAAATTGCAGTACGTAACTTTGTATATTATTTCCTCGATTTATTATCGAGACTAGAATCTGAAAAACGGCTTTAACTCTTATTGTCGTACTTCACCTCTGTATAAAACCGATATTTTGCTTTGAAAATTTATTAGTCACGATAAAATGTAGCAACACACCGGCATGTAAGTCTCTAGAAGCGGTATGTTAATTAGAAATCCGACACCAGCTGTACCACTAGATCCGGATGAAACTTGAGCTCTGTAAATATTCATAACTTAACGTACAATTACCTATGCGATAATATAGGCGCCAGTGTAAAAGCGTTCCTAACGGAGTGACAGGTGGTAAACCAAGAAAAATCACCTACAGATTCAATTACATTCAAGTGCAGATATGCGGTGGTGGCTGTTCTAATATCAAGACAGTGCTTTATGAACTTATGTAATGAGACCAATGACATCAGTGGCGCACCCAAGGGTGAGGCTTTGGAACTAAAACCCTACCAAACGAAATCAGGAAGCCAAGGACACTATCATGACATCTCTAAAAATATTTTGGTCCGCTACTGGTATTCAGTAATTTAAAAACCAAAATTTATCTCCGAGGCTTCTAAAATTAGTAAAATAATACCTAAAAAAAGAGCATCCTCATCTTTGTTAATTTAAAAGTTTTAAAAAACATTATTTCTGGCTTTTGAAACTGGTAAAATTACGGCTGAAAATTGCAAAATTAGTAATGTTGTCCTTGAGTCTCACTATCTAAAAGAAAAGTTGCATTCGTATTTGTTAATTTAAAAATTAGTACAATATGGCCTCATTTTTTTGAACCAATTAACAAAATTATTTTTTCGGATTTCAAAATTTTCTTCTAATAAGCAAAAATATCTTGTGAGTGCGCCACTGAATGAAATTATTAAGGTCTGCTGTAGGTATCTGCCTGTCGCTTATGTAATTCTAATGCTTTATTGGAGAGAGTTTCTGTCTTTGTAACTTTAGACACCCTGTATCTACCATATGGCGTCGCAGATTCTTATCCGCAACCCAAATCCACGCAAGCTCCCAAAAAGCTCGCCCATACACCTTCGATTGTCCACCCATTTGTGGGCGCACAAATCCGGTAATAATTACCAGCTCCTGCCACGATTTTTATAAACGATTTGTGCTTCTTTGTATTAAAGCAGTCATAAATCTGAATATGATTAGCCAGCCGCACGTGAAGTAAATTTATGCAAGATTGCCCTTTTGAAGAGGTGTTTTGGGAGGTGTCGTACTTTGTTACTCAAAGAATTTAAATCCCTCAAGGCTTGAGAGATAATTTGCTGGTGCGTGGATCAGTTAAATTCTCAAGTGCTTCTCTTTAGCAGAGTCCATCGGATTTCGCAGAAAAATTTATCACGAGGCGCCTCAAGCTGGCACCTCCCTCTTTTCGCGATGGGTTTGCTGGATTTATGATGGATTAAGGGGAAGGAGTGTTTGGATGTAAATCGTGACGGAATTTTTTGAAAAAATATTAAAACAATAAGTCTAAGTCGGTGATAAGATTTAGATTAGAAAAAAATCGAAACTAAACAGGAGGGTTCCGCCCATGACCTTTTTCTAGAGAAAACTACGACATGGTTGGTATTAGCTGTATTTCCTCTTATCGTGTTTCCTGTTTATTAAGCAAGCGTCAGCATAACCTTCCTGCATTATCATTTACCATACAAACCTACTCTCAAGTACGACACCATGAATAAAGCTCTTTACCGTCCACCTTCTTAAAAAAAAAGTTCTACCAACGTCCGCCAGTTCTACTTTTCCATTGCTCTATTTTGATTCGAGTACAAAAGTTCGTGTAAGCGATATTGTCTTTTTCACATGTGTAAACAGCATTATCTTGTTAAAGCTTAATTGACTCGGATGTGAGTCAGATAAGATCGCTAAGACAAAAAACACCGGACCTGTACCGGACTCGACGCTATTAAAACGGAAAAATGTAAAATTGTGTTCGAGTGTGGGTAGTTAAGCTCCAACGAGACGCTTAAACCAATTAAAAAACCAAAGCGAAATCCATTGTCTTAAATGTTTTGCCATTACGGAACGGCTTGGAAATTTTCAATTATACAGGGTGGATATAAACATAAAAACGTTTTAGTAGAGGATATTCCTAAGAATTTTTTTATTGAGCACACTTTTTTATGTAAAATATTCGCGGACTACGTAAGAGCGAACATAGGCCACGTAGGAGCGAAAACTGGCAAGGTACAACCGAAATGTGTACACACAACGAAGTGTAGAGCTTTCCGAAAGGAGAAACTGATATATAATGTAAGATTCAAAAGTCTTTCGTTACACTACTTTAACGAATTTCAGTTTTTGGCTGTCACTTAATTACTTTACAATCTTCTTCTCTTTTTTATCTTTTTTTTTTCTACATTTTTTAGACTATATTTGTCTTCATTTTTTAAACTGTTTTTCATTTCCGTCGACTATTTTGACTCAATGAAATCTATCCATTTGCTGCATTTTCTGCAAATTAGTTTGAATGGATAGACTGTCTATCTCAAAGTTCAATAACTGTTTGTACCGTTTTATTTTATTTTATATAGGAGGTAACTCCAATAATATGTTGTTTTTTCAAGTTTGTTATAATCCATTTTACTGTATGAGAAAACGTCTGTATTTATTTTGATTACAAACTATATCAACTTAGGACTAATCACTCTCACAGCCAACCGCTAAGAGTTATTAGTTTGAAAAAAAAAATTGGGAACCGCCCAAATTTTGTGTTTTATTAACTATTACTGAATTGTGCAATGGGAAATTCTTCTTCTTACTCTTTATCATTTCTTTGACACTCTGCTTAATTTTTCTTTTTCTTGCACTAGCTCATTCTTTGTATTTTTTCCGCCCTTTCACAGTAAGAATTGTTTAGCACTCTAATTCTAGGTAACTGTATAGACAAAATTACAATGCTTTTCTACCTAAGTTTATTTTTAAATTGTAATAAATATTTTTTATTTTTTGTTTTTAATTTGTACATTCTGAACCGGTGTAAAAGACTAAGAATCTTGAAATTCATTTAGGTATTAACGCAAGAACACCAAGCTTACTTTTTAGGAAGTTTGAGGAGCTAAGAGAGCTGTCATAGAACTTAAAGTTATAATCGGTATTAGTTGAAAGTTGCGAGCTTCATAAAATTCTTATTTCAACGTACCATTTAGTGTAATTTGTACATTCAAATTTGCGAATACAATTAGAGCTCTGCTCTAAAAATTAGAAGGACTGTATAAATATCGTTGTAAAGTTTGTTTGTTCATACCTTTCCTTCTAGAATTTTATGCTTATTCGTAAGTATCTTAAGCACCTTTGTTTCTTGTGTGTTGTCACATTAAATGTTGAAACGTTGCTTCCAGTTTTGCTATCCTCTACAACTGAGTTTTATTTTTTATTTATAAAATTTTTAATTTGACTTTTACCTAACAACTGTGCGACTTTTAGTACATTTCTAGCATTACAGCCTGACGAAATAGACGGAAATGCTGATGCAAGTGCCAGGTACAGAAAAGAAATTTGTACAAAATCGGAAAGCGAACTACTGTGATAGAATAGCGCCGAAATTGGAATTTTTAATACAAAAATAATTAATAATTAGCCACTCTATACTTTTTCAATTTTTTTCGGGCATGCTGCTTAGCATAATATTTATCCGTTTATTTTACATAATAATGCAACAATTTTGAAACTGAAAAGAATGTGATAAATAAGAGAGGTGTGAGCGTAAATTTATTTATTTTTTAGTTGTGGTATCTATTGTGAAAACTCTACGTTATAAATATTCCTCTCTGTGAGTGCTTCATTTATTTCCTTTTGTTATTCAAGAAGGTCGACTAGAATAATTAAATTTCAAATATTATCATGAAAATTATGCCTTTACTTTCACTAATAGATCTTTCTGTATTGTTACCATTTGCACCCACCATAGCTGATTATACCACCCGTTGGACTATTGTTATTCAATAATAACGACATGTCATGTACCTGTGGTAAAGTTATGAAACGGTTTCACTTGAGATCTATAGACAAAAAATTTTATCTATTGCCTTCTATCACGTGACCGCAATAATTTCTGTTTGACTGCACTGATCCAAACAATTTTATAGATCAACTTCGTCCTTGCAAGTAACATAAATAGACAACATAATCAACAACGAAAAACTCTCTACAAGTCTATAACACTAGTAATAAATTCGAAAATCATCAAATTATTAATTGCAAGAGATGTAAGTACCTCTATATATTCCCATTACCTTCAAAGTGCACGCGATGTCAGATACTACATATCAACCCAGCAATTAGCTAATTGAAGTTCATATTACTCTATCTTGGAACCTCCTTAGATGTTGCAGCTTTGATTCGAATTGGAAATTTCAGGATGTAATTAAGCCTTCTTGACTGCCTCCAGAAAAAATCCATATTTATCGAGAAGGATGATTTATAATCGAAGCTTTATTTCCGGGCCACAAGGAGACGCAATTATGATCTTGAACTTCAATTTATTTAAATCAAGTAGTGGAATATTAAAATTGTGATAAATAGACAAGACATAGCAGCTTGTCAGTTTCTATTAACTCGTTGATATTTCTCTATTCCTTTAAGGTTATTTGCAAATAAATTGTGTGATTTAAATCTTCCATTATCTTAATGGCTGAGAGAGAATTCTTTAATTAATTTCAAACTAATAGTTAGCATTAAGCAAATATTTCAAAATTTTGATCTTGTGAGAATTAGTTAACTGTTCTTGATTCAGTGACAATTCTTGAGAAAAATAAATCTAATAAAACTCCAGGATAAGTTTAAATGAAGCTTACTTTCATCGTTTATGGTTTTATTTGTGTTTAAAAATAAATATAAGTCGTTAATAAATAATTCACGAGTAATCCTGCTGCTTGATATTGACAAGTTTGATTAGAATAAGTCGTTTTATTATTTAACATTAAAATCTTAGAGTTTCTTTTACGTTTGATTAAAATAAAATCAAAGGATTTTTTTAATATACAGACATAAAATTGTCAGTGTCGTAGTACATATGACTCCATTTTTTAATATATTTTTCTAGTGTTTAAAAATGTTAATCGAAACATTTATCAAAATTAATGAAATTTATTTCTAATTTTCTTTAACGTAGTCTTAATTTAATAGAGAATTGTAGCATAAGAAAAACCTGTTCTTATCATCTGAAAACGTAACATTAATAATTTTATTTTTATTTTAGTGACTTACAGCAAGAGCATATTTATAATCGAGAGTAATACCAGCTGTATAAAACTTTATTGGTTTCAAAGAATTTTGCCATAAAAATTAGCAAAATCTTCTTATTTTTTTTATTCCAAATATGCCATGGGCACGTCATTAATGTGTCAAATACTCGACTAGTCTAAAATTAGAAATGCATATTTTTATATTGGTCATATGCTGTTGTCTGTCTCTTTTCAACATATTGTTGTATATGTTGCTATACAACAATGTGTTCAACAAAGACAGACAACGGTATATAATTAAAAAGTGACCTATAGATATATTTTTTTTCAAGAAGTAATGACTTTAGTTATAAATAAAAATAATCACTAGCTATGCTTCTAAATATTTACATTTTTTTTTGCTCTCCACAGTCGTGCATGTATCAAAAATTTGTTTAACGCTTGTTAACCAAGAAGTTTTATTCAAATCTGTATTTTCATGCGTTAGGCTATTTACAGTGCTCCAACTAATAAACCACGCGTCCTACGAGCTTGCCGTACTATAAAAGTAGACCTACCTCATTCTAATGTAAATATTTATTACAACTAAAGCCAGTTCTTTTTAGGTAAGCAAAAATGCGATTTGTAGGCACTTCATTAGTCAATGATTGTCCTGCTTCTTTTTTGTCTTACATAAATAATTGAAAACATACAAGAAATAGAAGTCAGTGACCCTAATAGCAAAAATATTGGCATTGCAATTTTCACAGTAGACACAAGTTTATCCATTCATCTAAAAAATACTTTAAAATTAAAAAAAAAAAATACTCACTTTTTAAGCAGTTAAGTTTTTTTTATCTTCTTGTATAACATATTTCAGCAATTTTTTGATTAATCAAAAAGACTTGCATTTGAATTTGCATAACAGCATAAAATGACATAAAAGGCACTCAAATTGAACAATAAGATAACCAAGAAAATGTCAAAGAAAAAGATGTAGGAAGTTATTTTTGACCATTTTTCAAAATAATAGTCATAAACCTGAAAACACAGAAAGAAATCTTTTAGATTAACCCAAATTGCTATCATTCCAATTCTTATTAAACAAAGACATGCCAAAAATATATTTTGAGTTTTAACTAATTTTTTAAGAAGTGTTTGTTGAACTACTGGACCACAAAAATTAATTGACCAAAACAAAAACATAATATCTCCAGTAAGATGAATTAAAATCGCTTCATGTTGAACAGGCCAGTACATTGAAGCTAAAATGTATTTTTTTTGTTATTTTTTTATTGGTTTGTTTTTAGTTTTGATAACTCAGGCTTTTGATGTAGATGATACTATAATGGCGGCTTTCCTGGACTTAGCAAAGGCCTTCGACTGCGTTGACTATTCTAAAATTCATTCATTCAAATGTTCATCCTAACAGCTGCAGGCTCATCACTTCTTATTTAACAAATCGAATTCAGCGAGTCAAGTTAGAGACGAAGCTTTCTGATGAGCTTCCTATAAATATGGGCGTACCACAGGGCTCTGTCTTGGGCCCTGTATTATTTTTAATATTTATCAATGATTTTCCCCTTTATTTAAATAAAAGTGATGTCATTCCTTTCGCTGATGATACAACAATAATCAATAAACACCGTTGTGTGGATGTAGTGATAGGCTTCTGTAATGCCTCAAAGTCGGAGGCCTTTGACTGGTTTTTGGGAAATGGACTTGTGGTTAATAGGAGCAAATGTGCAGAGGTATTATTCTCATTGAGAAAAATTATAAATGATCATTTTCCTCACACAAAGTTCCTGGGACTACATGTTGATTATAAATTAAGTTGGCACATGCACGGAGAAAATTTGGAAAAAATGATCAGCAAAAATATATTCCTCTTGAGAAATTTATCAGTTCAAGTATCGGAAGTTGTACTCAAAAATGCTTATTTTGGCCATATTCGTTGTCATATTTCTTACGGCATATTGATTTGGGGTCATTCTACCATAAGACATCAAATTTTCTCTCTGCAAAGAAAAGCTGTGCGCATCATTGCTGGATTGCCATTTAGAGAAAATTGTAGAGACGCTTTTAAAAGGTTGAAAATACTTACCCTTCCTTCATTATATATACTTGCTTGTCTCTTATATATTAAAGAAAATATTAATGATTATGTAACCAATAGTCAGCTCCATGAATATAACACTAAGTTTAAAGATGAACTGTGTATGCCTTACAACCGACTATGTAAATCATAAACTGCGACTAGACACTAATGGGCTGATTTCAAGTTGAGATAATACCGGTAGTATCATAGTTTCTAGGCAAAATTAAAAGAATTCGGGGCTGTGATTGGTTGTTGTCATGGAAAAGTATTAAAATTTGCGATACTACCGGTATTATCTCAACTTGAAATCAGCCCATTAGGTATAAACTTTTATAATGCTTTGCCAACTGAGATAAGAGAGTTACCTTTTAAAATGTTTAAATTTAAGATAAAACAAATGTTAATTAATAATTCAATTGAAAATTTCTGTGATTTTATTGAACTTAATCTTTAATATTAAACTAACTTGTGCTATATAACTGTACTGTTGTGATGCATCAACAAAGATTATTATTATTATTATAGTATTGTACTTACATTATGTTAAGACTAAAATTGCATAACAATATTTTAAGAAAAAATCAAATATAAAATGTTGAATCAAGTAATTCATTTCGAGTAAGTCAAATTTGTATGCTTGTATGCTTTCAAAAATTGCTTGTATGAAACACAATACAAAGATAATTAATATTTGTTGTGATCACGTTAAAACCTCCATCAAAAAAAAAAGATTTTTGAGGAGTAGGTACAAACGGATCTTCGGATTGTGACCGTTTCTTCGAAAATACACGAATATTTGCATTTTTTGTAAATACTTTTTTAAGCATCTTGCAGTTAAAGCGTCTGTAAATCAACTAAACCTTGATTTATTTACAAAAGTTTTATAACTGGAATCGATACCACTTTATTTACCTTAAAGTTTTTTTCAAAAAAAAAATGTAATTATTGATATTTGCTTTATTGTAATAATGTTGTATATAATCAATATTTAAAACGGTTTTGGAGAAGTCCACTTTGAGAAAAACCACATCTATTTAGAACATTTATATTACCATCAGTTGTTCGACCGATTGGTAGTAGAATAATATACAGTTTGCCATAAGAACAGTAATAAAGATTAAGAGAAATTAGATGAAGCACAAAATGAAAATAATTTCTTAAACCAAAAAGAAATATTTAGAGCAATCAAACTAACTGTTTACAAGACAATATAGAATATACTGAGAACTATTACTCTATGGATGCGGCTCTTGGGTCTTATCCCAAAGAATGAAGATCTAAAGAAGCAGCAGAATTGAAGTAATTAAGAAGAGTTAAAAGTGCAACAAGGAGAAATAAAATTGCAGCAAAAATAGGAATGAGAAAAGATCTTAACATAGTACCTACCAATATTTGAAATCATACAGAGAATACAACTAAGCAGGTAACATTACAAAAGATAAATATCAAAAAACCTACTAAGATAATGTGGGAGTCTAATAAGACTAAAAAAAAATCTAAGAGAGGTCGACTTAAACTAATATGAGACAATATAGTAGAGAAAATCATATTAAGAAACAATCTTAGCTTAAGGCGGCTAAAAACATGGCGTAGACATGAAGGAATACAATAACTTAGTACACCCTGAATAGAAGAAGAAACGGTAAAAGGGGAACACACTTTTGTAAATATTATTTATATGTCACTAATTAACTAGCTGACAATCAGTCCTTGGAGAAATTGTCATTCTCATTAGCAAAACTGTTATATTTATTTCTTAATTTTCAGCTGAATATAGATATAGTCTTAAGAGAGTAAGAGAGAGACTGTACTAAAGCAGCTTTCAGATTCTGTTATTGAGAAAACTTTACTCTTAAATTATAATCTAATTTTCTTCATCTATCTACTTCTTGACCTACAATCGGATCAGGTCATGTTTTTTCATTCCGAATTATAACAGTACCTACCTATTGTTACTTTTGCTTCCGATTATGTTTTTTAGGATATTTTTTCAAATTAGAAGCAATTAACCACAAATTTTATTGTCGTCTTGTTATATTGCTTAGTTATTATAAAGACATTAATATTGTTTTAAGAAAGACATTAAAAATCCGATAATGATCAAAGTTAAATAAACTTTATAAAGTACTGAATAATTCAATCATTACGACCGCATATAACAATAGTTTTTATCGAAATGTCTGTAGAAACACATCATGTACCTCCAGTACAAATATGAAAAAAACTACCATTTTCCGAATTAAGAATAATTTTTATTAATTTTGCTTATCATCCAATTGTAAAAATTGCTAACAATTTTTGCATTGTTTTTCATTTTTTAGTTTTAATATTACAATTTTTTTATATGTATGAAAACTTTAGCGTGCCTTTAATTCTGAGATATGGATGTTCTATAGTAGTATCGTTGTATGTAAGTTGATTATGATTATTTTTGTTTTATGCTTATCGTATATATTTCAACAGATGATGGCTTCACTGATTTTTACAATTATTTTAGAAAAAAGTGCTTTAAATTTGGCCAATCAGACTTCTCATTTTTGGACACTAGACCCTGGTGACCATCAGTTGGAAAAATTTACATTAAATAGATTTTCCCTTGTTAAAAAATTAATTAATTTTATTTTAATATGCTTCGTAATTACAGGAATCATGAATTTTCCAGTCTGGGGAAGTCATCGTGAATGGATTCTAGCTGATACAATGTTTGATGAATATTTTCCGACTTGGTCAAAAATTTTATATCTTATTTATTATTCTACGGTTCCAATGTCAACTTTCGCAGTTCTTTGTTCACCTACTCTGATTTTTTATTTTATTTTACAAGTACATACACAAATAATTTTCCTCAATCACAAAATTTTGGAAATTTCTGAAATTTCTAACCATGCAGTTGAAGACAAAGTTTATCAAAACGATATTCACAGAAGACTGTGTTTATGTATTTCTCATCATGCCTTTTTAAAAAAGTATTTTAGTCAACACTATAGTATACACTCAGTGATATTAGAAGTGTTACACCCAGATAAAGTTATTTTTTGGACGTGATTTTGTTCTGATTATTTTTTCTGGGTGTACAACTTTTAATGTCAGTGAGTATATAATTTTAAGTATTTAATACGCTTTCGCAGGTGGATCAAAGCACTTGTTCGGTTAGTACAAGCTGTAATGCCAATTTATGTAATTTTGGGAGGATTCGGTTCAATCGCAGTTTCCTATTTTGTCTCTTCTGTATAAATAAATTTAAATTAATTCACATTTTAGGCAACTTAATATTTTAGAATTTCGAAACAGCAAGTTTGATTCTCAAAATGCGATTAGTGACTTTGGCTATTTGTAGTATTTTTAATCTGTATATATATATGTTGAAGGGGGTCAATCTTTTAGTAGTGAAGTCAGTTTTAAACTGACAAGTAGCAAAAACTAATTTTCGTTTTTAGACGGGACGAATTTTTGATACGTTAATGATCTGTCCATGGTACAATTGGAACACCAAAAATAAACAAACTTTACTTATGTTTATGGCAAATTGTTTAAACCCTGTGGAGCTTTCATTTGCTGGAATACCATTAGATTATAAATATGGTCTAACAGTAAGTGACTACAATTTTTGAGTATCACCTAATGATTTTAAAATGTGTTTTAGTTTCTTCGGCTAAGCTACACATATGCTTTAGTGCTTTACAATTTCGGAAAATAATCTTAAGAATAATAATTTAAGATTTATAACTTCTAACAACTGTGTATTAAAGAACGATGTTGAGAGTGCTTTAAAATCGTAATGCAGTTTTTTGAATGTTTTTTGTCTTTGACTCGGTTATATTTATCTAGATATCAAATAAATGTTATCACTGTTGTAAATGTCACTTCTTATATTAAATAACAATTACCTTGAAAAACAATTATTTATCTCAAAAACTGTTTTGTAATTTGTACTACACGAAATTGAAGCATGACACTAACTTTTTTTTGAAGTTTGGACTTGTAGCTGTTGTAACAAATACTTAATTTTAATTATTGTATTTGATCTTCTCTTACCAAAAATATGCAAAAACTCTTTGTAGGACAACAATCAGCGCCCAATGCCTCATCTTCGTCCTTTATTTTTTAAGATTTTGTTTCAACAAAACCGCATGATTTTAATCAAACAATGGGCTCCACCTTGTCCGTTGACGTGAGATTCGTTCTTAAGGATGAAAAAGTCTCTCTGTATTTTCCTACCTGCCGCCTCGGAATTGCTGTTAGGACGACCGCCTTGAGTTCGTTCTCTAAGACTTTTTCCTGTGTCTTACTAAAGTTGCTCTTACTGTCTACCCTCTCTTGCGCTGCTTTGCACTTTTCTCTCATCCTCACTGCTTTTAATAACCATTTCCAGTATTTCAGCATTTCTATGATGTTGTTTGAATTGACAGTTTTGTCTATGAGTACCTAGTTTCAGCCTATACCGGATACTCTCCTATTTTGGCACTTGAAGAATATCTGCTCTGCTGTCTCGGCTTTATCGTAATTCACACTTCTGTCGCATCTGCTTAAGGCATATACCTACTTAAATTTCCATGCTTTGAAAATATTTGGGTTAGGTAGTAATTACCCTATTTAGCGTTTTTTTTCTCTTTGTCCACAATCATATTGGGTATAAGACGGTGGATCCATTTTCTCTTAGTACTTGGGTTTCAACAAGTTTGCCACTTTGTTATAGACAGCTATCTCACTTTGTGTTTGTTGTCTGTTCTATCTCTTACTTTTCTTGGATCTTGGATCCTGAGATCAATGGGTATGATCCTTGCTATGTTCTGGACAGGTTTTACCGAGATTGTACGATATACCGAGTAGACGTAATAATATCGTATTTAATCAATTTTTCAAGACGCTTTTTTAAAGCTCCTACTTGAGCAAACCCACGAAGTAAAGTAATAGAAAGGAGTATTCACTTGCCTGGCCGGATCCACATAAAAAGATTCAAAAAAGAATCATCTGCTTAATCTTTCGACACGTCCTAAATTAAAAACTGCAAAACAGTTTGTACATTAGAAACGCTTAGAAATGAGAAAGAGTTAAACAACTACTGAGTAAGATATATATTTAATTTTGAATGTTTTTTTTGTCTATTACGACCGCAAAATTCAATGTCTTTATATAGACTTTTCTTGAAAATATGTATCTTCTAAGCTTTATTGAACCAATTACATTATGAGTAACCGGTGAAAAATAAACTTTTAAACATCTAATTGTAACATCTGCACATTCGATGCTAATAAACTTTAGTTTTTAAGTAAATCATTATTATTATTGTACAGAAAGAACGAGCGCGATAAAATATCTCTAATGCTCGTCGTAATAAGAAGAAAGACGTCAAGAAATTATGAATTAGTTGAGAACATTTTTAAAAAAATTGACAGATAGAGTCGTGTAAATTGTCCCATGCACTAAATAGACGATTAACAGGGAAAACTGACCAGATCTAGAATGGAAGATTTCTTTTTAAAGTTTATTAGACTAGTGTCAGTCTCAGTATTGGCCACAACGAGACTACATAAGTCAGCATCAGAGAGATTATAAAAAATGCTGTATAAGATTAAAAGATCTCGACGCAGATAATACTTTTTAAAGGAATACAAATTAAATTTTTTTAGACAAGATTTATAATGTAGTCAGTGGACGCTATACCTCAAACGGATAGCTAATTTTTGGACATAGTCAAGGAGTCGCGAATCTAGTCGACGTTCCAGACAGGACCACTATATTCAAAAATAGGACAATAATAGGAGATGGAAAGCTTTGCAAAGGACGAAGGAAATAGAGACCTAAACTCTTTGCATAGACGAAAGAGAACAGACTTAGCTTTTTACAAGCAAAAGAAATATAAGATGATTAGAACAAATCAGAAGTATTTAAAATTCTAATATCATCATGATAATCAACACTAGTTACAGTACTGCCTTTTATTGTTTATTGCAGTCTCGGATAATTTTTGCCTTCATGCAATACTACACACTTAGAAATACTGAGAGGTCACGAAAATTTGGAACTTTCTAGCAAAGATGTTCGATTCTATTCTCTAAGGAGGGAGACTGGCCGGGACGGGGCATTCAGTCAGTTGGTGAGAAACAGACAAGGGAGTGAAAAGTGAAAGAAATTCTTACTCAGAGTAACCTATTTATTAAATTATTGTTGCATCTAAGTTGAAATAATACCGGTAATATCTTCGTTTCTATGGAAAATTTAAAAAATCGAAACTGTGATTGGTTGTTGCCATAAAAAAGTATTAAAATTTGCGATACTACCGGTAGTATCTCAACAGAAATTAGGCCATAAGTAGAAATAAATCATTCGGTATTAATCGAACTCTTTGAATCAAACGAACTTAGAATTTGCTAAGTAATCTTGCACAATTATAAAGAGATTAACTTCGTTTTAAGAAAGACATTAAATATCCGATAATGATCCAAGTTAATGAAACTTTAGAAAGTACTGAATAATTCAATAATTACGACTACATAACATAATTTATCAAAATGTTTCGAGAGATACATCATCATGTCCCTTCAGTACAAACATGGAAAAAACTACCATTTTCTGAATTAAGAATAATTTTTATGAATTTTGCTTATCACCGAATTGTAAAAATTGCTAACAATTTTTGCATTGTTTTTCATTCTTTAGTTTTCATATTACAAATTTTCTATATGTTTGAAAACTTTAGCGTGTCTTTAATTCTGAGATATGGATGTGCTACAGTAGTATCGTTGTATGTAAGTTGGTTATGATTATTTTTTTTTATGCTTGTAGTATATATTTTAACAGATGGTGGCTTCAATGATTTGTTCAATTATTCTCGAAAAAAGTGCTTTTAATTTAGCCAATCAGACTTCTCATTTTTGGACCCTGGACTCTAATGACGGTCAATTGGAAAAATTTACATTAAATCAATTTTCTTTAGTTAGAAAATTAATTTACTTTGTTTTAATATGCTTCGGAATTACAGGAATCATTAATTTTCCAGTCTGGGGAAGTCATCGTGAATGGGTCCTAGTTGACACAATGTTTGATGAATATTTTCCGACTTGGTCAAGAATTTTAAATTTTATTTATTATTCTACGGTTCCAGTGACAACTTTCGCAGTTCTTCGTTCACCTGCTCTGATTTTTTATTTTATTTTGCAAATATATACACAAATAATTCTTCTTAATCACAAAATTTTGGAAATTTCTGAAATTTCTAACCATGCAGTTGAAGACAAAGCATATCAAAATGATATTCACACAAGACTGTCTTTATGTATTTCTCATCATGTCTTTTTAAAAAGGTATTTTGCTCAATACGATTAAGACTTACAGTGACATTAGAAGTTTTACACTCAGATAAAATAATTTTTGGACGTGATTGTGGCAATATGGTAGACTTACATCACGAATGAAACAATGAGATTTGCAAAAAATTATAGTAATATTGACTTGAAAAAAGAATCACTACTGTGTTTAACGATTTTATAACTGAGTACATTCCTGCACACATCTAGGCATCGACAAAATGAAATGGTGAAAGTCTGCTTGTGACACTTCGTTTCAAAAACTTGAACCTCATGGATAACTGTGTCAGAATCTGTGGCGGACGGTGCAAAGCGGGGGTATTTTGTTACCCTTAAAAAAAGTAGTTGGAGAGAGAACAACTGCATGTACTTCTACTTACCGACTGATAATCCTTTTTTTTAACAAAGACTAAGAGGTTAGACTTTTTTGCAAGAACTGTGAAAGATAAACTGTTACGCTGTTACTATAACTAGCTTTAAATTTACTGATTCTGTTGCCAAGAAATGATTTCTTCTGGGAGTAACACTTTTAATATCACTGAGAACATAATCTTAAATATTTATTACTTTTTCATAGGTGGATCAGAGGACTTGTTCAATTAGTGCAAACTGTAATGCCAATTTATGTAATTTTGGGAGGATTCGGTGCAATCGCTGTTTTTTATTTTGTCTCTTCTGTATAAATAAATCTAAATTAATTTACATTTCATAAAACTTTAATATTTTAGAATTTCCAAACAGCAAGTTTGCTTCTCAAAATGCGATTAGTGAATTTGGCTATTTGTAGTATTTTTAATCTGTGTATATATGCTGAAGGGGGTCAGTCTTTTAGTAGTGAAGTCAGTTTTGAACTGAAGTGTATCAAAAACTAACTTTCTTTTTTAGACAGAACGAATTTTTGATACGTTAATGATCTGTCCATGGTACAATTGGAACTCCAAAAATAAACAGATTTTACTTATATTTATGGCAAACTCTTTAAAACCCGTGGAGCTTTCATTAGCTGGAATAACAGTAGATTATAAATATGGTTTAACAGTAAGTGATTACAATTTTCGAATTCCACCTAATCATTTCAAAATATGTTTTAGTTGCTTCGCCTAAGCTACTCATATGCTTTAGTGCTTTACAATTTTGGAAAATAATGATCTTAAGAATAATGCTTTAAGATTTATAACTTCTAACGACTTTGCATTAAAAACGATTTTGAGAGTGCTTTGAAATCGCAATGCAGTTGTTTTGAATAATTTATCTCTTTGATTAGGTCACATTTGTCTAGATGTCAAATAAACGTTATCAGTGTTGTAAATGACACTTCTTATATTAAATAACAATTATGTCAAAAAACAAATATTTATTTGAAAAATTGTTGAACACATTTAGATATTTCATATAAGTTTTGTAACTTGTACTCACAAAATTGAAGCATGACACCAAGTTTTTCTTGAAGTTTGGACTTTTAACTGTTGTAATAAAATTAAATAATTAAATAATTAAATAATTGATTTTAATTATTGTATTTGATCTTCCCTTATCAAAAATATGCTAAAACCTTTTATAGGACAACAATTAGGGCTCCAAAGGATCCACCATTTTTCTTCTTCTTTTAAAACCTTTTTTCAACAAAAGGTGTTAACACTGTTAATCGTGATGGGTATAAATTACAATTAAACGTTGGGCATGAAATAATATTATAATTAATAATAATATAAATAGTAATATTTGAAGTCTGTAGTCCTTATTATATACCAATGAGTCACTTTTCGAAGGTGCAGGTTCTGGAGTAGTTTCTCTGGACATATTCAAGGAATCGCGAATCTAATCTACGTTCCACACAGGACTACCATATTTAAAAATAGGACAATAATAAGAGATGTAGAGTTTTGCAAAGGAGAAGGAGATAGAGACGTAAACTCTTTGGATAGAAGAAAGAGAACAGACTTAGCTTTTTACAAGCAAAAGAGATATCAGATGATTAGATCAAATCAGAAGTATCTAATCAAAATTCCAAGATATATAGCATTTTCGGATTATTTTTGCCTTCATGCAATACTACACCCTTAGAGATATGAAAGGGTCACGACTCACCAGGCACTTTCTAGCAAGGACGTTCGATTATCTAAGGAGAGAGACTGACTGGGACGGGGCATTTTCACTCAGAATTTCTATTTCCTTTCAGGATTTTTTTTCTAGTGCATTTCAAATTCGTCTAATTAATTTATTTAATAATGACAGTTTTGAATAGCACTCGAAAAAACTTTAGGAATAAATCGAAGCACTTGTAATATTATAAGTAAAAATATAATAATTAAACTTACAATTAAATGAAATTCAGGCGTCGCCATTTTTTTTTATAACATTTAATTGCGAGAATTTGATAATACAGGTGATATGTACAAATATTGCTGTACCAGAAGTTTCTTAAACAAATTACGATTACGACAATAAACAAGAAATTACAACAATATAATTAATTATAATATTTAACGATGTTGTGGCAACTTCCTTCTCATATACCTACCGACGACACTTTTCAAAGTTGCAAGTTTTAGAGTATTCCTCTTCTCGCTTTACGAGTCACGTATTTAGACGGCAAAAATAGACTATATTGGCAATATATTGGCTTATTCGGGAGGAAGGTGGATTTGGAGGCCGCATTGAGGCTGCGGACTATGGGACAGTGGAATGTGAAGAGGCCAGGACGACTCACCCGCATTTTGAGAGAGGATATTTTCTACAATAATAAATATATTTGTGCTTTGTACTATATATTAAATTTTGTAAATTATAAAATATACAGTATCTTCAAAAAATATTTGAGCTTTCTGGCTTTAATATTTTCGTTGGTGTATGCCACTCACAAATTTTATAACTGGTTTTTAAGTCGATAAAGAATTATGGCATAGGTAAAACTTGTCTTCAACATCTAAAATGACATTATTAATTAAACTAAATATTTGCAAAGAATTTCTTACAGAAAGCGCAAATTGATAGTCAAGAGTAATACCAGCTAGAGAAAATTTCATAGGCTTTAATGAATTGGTCATGAAAATTAACAAAATTTTTCTGTTTCTAGTATCCCAAATATACCAAGGACAGGTCACTAATGTATCAAATACTCGACTTGTCTATAAATAAAAGTAAAGTACTGTCTTTGCATTTCTCTAAGGAATATTGACTTTAGTTGTTAAAAACATGGCGTCGACTTCGTTCACCAACAAATAAATGATCAATTCCTATTTTATCAATATCTAACTAAAGAAAAATCGTGCATTAACAATTGTATAAGTTTAGTTTCAAAGCAGATATGTACATGCACTTACAATCGGGCGCGTAGCGCCTTAAATAATTATTCTAACTGTTCTGGTTTGAAACATATTTTGATATTAACTTAAGTACTTCAATTGAAATGATTTTTTTATAAAAATAAAAGTTATAGTTTGTAGATGCGAAAATAGCAGTTGATTATTTATAAACTGACGTTATTTTATAAGTAAAGTTAATTTTTTTTGAGAATTGCATAAACAATACCTCATTAGAAATAGATTGTCCAGCTTCTGAATACAAATATACAACAGTACATGTGCAAAAAACTAAAGATCCAATGCATAAATTCCCCAGTACAGTTGTGCGTTTAAAGTTCTACAAAAAAATTTTAGAAAGAGATACTAAGTTTTGATTTTTTTACATAGATAACCGAAAATACAACAGATATCGAAGTCAATGATCCTAATATCACAAATATTGGCATTGTAATTTTTACAGTAGAAACAAGTTTACTCATCCACCTAAAAAAAATTAAATTTAAAAATTTTCTACTTGATACTTACTTTTTAAGCATCACGTGATGTTTAATACACAATTGCAATTTTTCGAAAATACGATTTTGGTATTTTAAATCATTTTTTGTAACTTTTTGTACAAACGATATTTCATGAATTTGTTGGTTGATTAAAAAAACTTGCATTCGAATTTGTACAATTGCATAAATTGCCATAAAAGGTAGTCGAACTGAAGAATAGGCCAACCAAGGAAAAGTAAATAAATATATATAAGATGGTATTTTAGCCCATTTTCCAAAGTAATAGTCATAAACATGAAAGGCTAAAAAAAATTCTTTAGAATTTTTCCAAATCGGAATCATTGCAATTCCCATTAAGCCAAAACATGCTAAAAGTATACTTCTACTTTTTTTCGTTTTTTTAATAAGTTCTTTTTGGACCTTAGGACCACAGAAATTAATTGGCCAAAACAGAGATAAAATTCCATTAACAAGTTCAAAAACATTTGGTTCTTGTCGTAATGAAGAGTACATTGTCGTCATAATCTATTTTAATTTTTTTATTATTATTATTTCAAATAAACAGAAGTACTTACATAAGTCGTTACTATAATTCCACAAACATATTTTAATAAAAAATCGAGAGTAAAATGATGAATCAAGTAATTCATCTCAAGCAAATAACTACTGGTGTGAAGCACAATACAAATGAAATTAATATTTTTTGTAATTATATTATAACCTCCGTCAAGAAAAACATTTTTTAGAAATACAAAAGGGTCGTCAGACTGTGAACGTTTTTTGGAAAATACGCGAATATTTCTGCTGCTTTTGAAAAAGAAATTAAACATTGTTTAGCTAACTATATTTGATTATAGTTTTCTCGATTACAAACTGAGTTTAGTTGTTCCATTTTAATAGCCAGTTATCGAACATTTATTGTAGTTTTATTATACTGTTTGAATAATATTAGTTTAGAAAAACTACTATTGGAAATGTTATTAGGCTAATAATGCTTAAAAATTAAAAAAACATAAAGGAACTATGGATTATACTTATTTATTATTAAAGACTGATGTTAAAAAAGAAGAAAGAAGGTCAGTGAAGCCACGTCAAAAATTATTTGGTTTAGTTTGCCTAGCAAACATGAAAACAAGTCTGTAGTCCAAATGAAAACAAACACAGAGAAAAAATAACATAGTTTTGGCATAATATACACAAATAATGAGTTATTACTGAGGTTACTAGTGAGGTAGTAACTCTTAAAAATTAAACAACTAAAAACATCTATCACCTTGAATAATCGCTGTTAACTGTTCTCGGCTTGTTCATATAGTGTCACGGTCGAAAAGGCGACTTGTCTAGATTACAGAACTTTGAGACAAAAAACAAATAATGCTTTTCTGTAGATCGAGCTAAAAATTATGGTCTGGAATTCTCAAGAGTATTCGGTAATTTGTTCTCTAAAAGATTGTTTGTTTCGATCAAACTTTCTTATTTTTGCAATGTTTTCTGTTACCTTTTTTGCTACTATTAAATATTTGGAATTTCAGTTGCTGTAACGCTAGTTCTATGTCTAACTTTTTCTTCAGATTTTTTTTAACATTTAGGAGCTTTGTTTTGAATTTTTTGTGCTTTTTTAGCACGTCTTTCTTTAAAGCCTGTTCCAGGCGGGGGATATTGTTTTTTTCCTAGTCGTATTTTTTTATTTTTTTCTTCTTTTTTCTTTGTAATCTTTTTTCCGCAATCGTCATGACCGCATAACTAGATACAACAGATTTTTGCACATTCCAAAGCATAGCACGGAATTATATAAGTCATCATTTTCCTATTTATGTCCTAGGATTTACAATGGCCTTGATAATGAATTTAAAAATGATAATTTTAAAACTTTTCAAAGGAAATTAAAAATAACTTTGTTAATAGTAATTAGAATTAGTATTATTAGAATATAATAATGGACTAAAATGAAAAACAATTCGCAGAACTGATTTTTAGTCCTTTTGTAGCCTCCTTTTTATTTGCTTTTGTAATTTATTTATTTATTTTGTATCTATTTGTTTTGTATGATTTATGGCTGCAATAAACATTATTATTATGTGTTAAACACGGCAAAAGAATAGGAATCATTTCAACAATTAATTTTTTTATGTGAGTTAAAATTATAATTGACTAATTTTTTATACAGAAATTAAATGATAAATAATCCCTACGTGTTTTACACACCACTGACCCGGCAGTATAAACTTATAGTCAGGCAAGACATCATTACGGATAAAAATGTCGTTTTTTAAATTCTTCTTTATTATCCAAACATCGTTTTTCACTACAAATATCTAGAAAAGTGTCTTGGTAGAAAGAAATCTGTTTTTCTAAAATTTTTCTTGGTTCTTTCAAAACCTTTTCTGTTTACTTTTTTCTCTCTCATTTGATGTTGTTTTCTATTTATTCTAAACGTTTAAGCGTTTTCAAAATCGTTTTGCGCTCTTTCAGAATCTTTTCTAAGCCGGGACTTTTTTGCCTTTGTTTTTTTGCGAAAATATTTTTTTTTATTTGTGCCTCTTTATCCGACTTTTCCATTTTCTCTAAGTAGGTCTGATACTTAACAAAATAAAACTTTTTATTTATAAAAAAAATATTTATTAATAAATTGAAAAAATATGTTACAATTAAAGTCGCTTGACTCAGTTCGTTCGCTTCTTTTATGATTCTTCTTCCATTTGCTTGAAATTAACAAGTGTCCTCGAAAAGATCATAACAAAATCACCAAAGAAGGGCAACGAGTAAGTGACAAAATCTTTACTTCCCACCTTTCGCTTCTCAGTAATTAACTGTGTCCCATTAGTGGAGTAAAATCGTCGTCCTACGAGGCTTCTTTCTTGCAAAATTTTTTTTTAAGGTATAACCAGACGGGACCTTTACAGTCCTATAAAGTATCATTTTGGTCATCTGAAATCGCTATCTACAACTTTTTTTAGTAGGACACAACTTTGTAAAATTATGTTTTTTATGTCGGAGCAACAATTTCTAAAATCGTGTTTTTTAAAACATACATCACGCTTATAAATTAACTATTCAAGCTATAATTTTGAAACTTCGTTCACTTATAGAGAAAACCAGAGCGCATCTAACAGTGATAAGAAATTTTAGAAAAAGTTTTTTGTTTTTGATAAAGGGCTCTTCAAAGTCACTTGTTGCGAAATTGTGCATTGACAATTTCACCCTGCGGGAAGCTATGTGAATTATTAAAAATTTTACCATATAATATACATTTTCGGATTTACAAAACTTTAAATAAGTTTTCTAAAAAAAATTAGAATAATAAACCTAATGGTTTCTAAAATATAATTTTTTTAAAACAAGGCTTTGCCGCGCTGCTCCGCGCAACACACCTTCAATATACATTTTCGCGCAGTAGTTCTTCGTTTGTACTCCTAACATTCTAACTATACGAGTATTTTTATAATTATTATACGAGTTATTTATGACTTACTTGAAGGTAATTTGATAGATATAATTATAAACCACAAATGATAATTAATAAAATTTTATTAAAACAAAACAAATAATTAAATTAAAACAAAAATATGTTGATAAAAAAAAATAAAGGCCAAATTTCTTCTTTGTGTTCATCTGATTTGTCGATCTCTTCAACATTGTTGCAATGCTGGAATCAATCAATACAACATTTTAGTCCTTCTTTCAAACAGATACGTTTTGAAGTATTACATAATTTATCACAGCAATTTATAACGAGCGTCTAGAAATAAATGTTGTAGTGTGCTGTGGACCTGCCAACGTAGTATTTAGCTTGACGCCCATTGTGACATTATTAGTTTGTGAATTGTCAATTACCTGTTTTTATTTTTTCAAATTTAACTAGAAATATTTGCACAAGTTCACAAAACATTTATGATTGAATCGTATTTCCGTAATGTACAGAGAGGAGGGCGAATGACAATATTCTATTCCCTTATATTTAGAAAATTTTCGCCAAAAATTTCCAGACTTAGTCTTTTTAATTTATTAATTATTAATTAGTTAGGAGTCTTCTAAGCTCTGCATGTTCAGAGGGTTGTTTAGTGTAAGTCGGATTAAACTCGCCACTGTCATTTATTGACCAGTCATATTTTTGCGTTTAATGTCGGCATATTTTGCATATGGCTTGCCATCCAAATTTTTAATTAATATATATTTCTAGAATATTAAACACTCGGTAAAACTTCAAAAATTATATATTTTTTATATGTATAATTACCTTATTAAACATGCTGTTGAAAGAAATCGTTAGTTGATAGTAATTGTTAAGCTGATTTTTGCGATTTTAGACTTAAATGGTATATACCTCATATTTTTATTTTATTTCTAAATAATGCCAAAAAAATTTTGTGATTTCTTCACTGCTTTTGTCTGCATCAGGCAATGTAGACACCTCGTGCAAATTAAAAGCGTCTACTACACTTTTAACAAAAATATCAAATTCTGTTTTTTTCCCAATTTTATAAAAAGAAAAAAATTGTTGTCACATCTGGTTAAAGCATAAAGCGCCAAAAAATTTCTACAAATTTTGTTTTGAAAATGGTTTACTAATTTTGGTATTGAAATAAATTTTGTTTTTAATTCATGGCCTAAATCAATAAAAAGAGACAAATTTCATTTTGGATTTGCCTTTAGTAAATTACAATTATAATGGTAAATCAGGATAATTAAAATATCCGTATCTACAAATTTTTGTATTGATTGATCCTGCCAGCATTGCAACAATGCTGAAGAGACCAACGACAAATCAAATGAAGACAAAGAAGAAATTTGGCCTTTATTTTTTTTAATCAAAATATTTTTGTTTTAATAAAATTTTATTAATTATCATTTGTGGTTTATAATTATATCTATCAAATTACCTTCAAGTAAGTCATAAATAACTCATAATACTCGTATAGTTAGAATGTTAGGAGTACAAACGAAGAACTACTGCGCGAAAATGTATATTGAAGATGTGTTGCGCGGAGCAGCGCGGCAAAACCTTGTTTTAAAAAAAATATATTTTAGAAACCATTAGGTTTATTATTCTAATTTTGTTTTAAAAAACTTATTTAAAGTTTTGTAAATCCGAAAATGTACATTATATGGTAAAATTTTTAATAATTCACATAGCTTCCCGCAGGGTGAAATTGTCAATGCACAATTTCGCAACAAATGACTTTGAAGAGCCCTTTCTCAAAAACAAAAAACTTTTTCTAAAATTTCTTATTATTGTTAGATGCGCTCTGGTTTTCTCTATAAGTGGACAAAGTTTCAATATTTTAGCTTAAATAATTAATTTATAAGCGTGATGTATGTTTTAAAAAACACGATTTTAGAAATTGTTGCTCCGACATAAAAAACATAATTTTACAAAGTTGTGTCCTACTAAAAAAAGTTGTAGATAGCGATTTCAGATGGCCAAAATGATGCTGTACAAGACTGTAAAGGTCTCATCTGGTTATACCCCCATTTCAAAAATAGGCGTTATTTTAGCCCGGTTTTACTTCACTACATAGAAAACAAGTCCACACGTAACAAAAAGTTTGAAATAATGCTGTACTTGAAACAACATTGCCGAGCCGAAGAACAAACTTACCAATAAAACATTCAGAGCGTAATAAGGGTTCCTCCCAAATACATCCATTTGCCTCTTTCACTCAAAAGTGAGCAAATTGTGATTGACATAAAGACAAAAACTGTTTCAATCAAAACTGTCACGACGATACTCGGCTCAGTGGCAATGGCTTTTTCTACAAGGGGTCCCATACTTATACCCGCCATCATCGCAAACACCTGGAGGTACATCATGCGCATTTTGACCCCGTGCTGTCATCATCGGGCGTTGTCAGCAAAACGATGAAGAAAATTAAGGCTCCAGTATTGGAGAGGAATCCGGCCTGCATTATCTTTGTAAATAGATGAACTGAGTCTTCAATTGCAGCACCTACTGTGGACATGGACAGACAAGCATACACATTTTTGTGTTTTCGGACCGATACTTCTAGTGAATTACAAAAATAATTTAGAAAGGTTTGAAGTGGAGACAGCATAATGTATTTGTACGATTCATCAGTATTTTAATTTCGAGAGAAAATATACGATTATTATGACAACTAATAACTACTGACAACAGAATTTTATTTGGGAAAATAAAAAGTATATATAGCAAGGGAGTCATATTTACACAGCAAGCAAAATAAAAATGGTAGAAAAGAGGTGGAAAAAATATTATAAACCGCTATAAAAGTGAAAAGGTTTGGCAATGCTTCAACAGCACTTGAAGCTGAAGAACAGGTAACTATTACCTTAGTAGGAACAGAATTTTATTTTGGAAAATGAATAAAAATGAAAATATAGCAAAGGAGTCATATTTCCATAGTAAGCAAAGTGAAAATGGTAGAAAAGTGGTAGAAAATTTATTTGAAACTGCTTTTAGGCATTATGAAAAGGTTTGCAATGCTACAGCAGTACTTGAAGCTGAAGAACAGAGCTAACTATTACTATAATAGGAACAGAATTTTGTTTGGGAAAATAAGAAGATATATATAGCAAGGGAGTCATATTTACACAGGAAACAAAGTGAAAATTACATTAAAAATGATCTTGTTGGACTCAGAAGTAAAAGAGAAATAAGAAGGGCGTTTTTAGTATTTTAGTGTAATAAATATAGTACAGATAAACCACAAGTTTTTTCAGTCTCTTATTTTTGGTAATCTGTCCAACCAACAATAAATTCGTTTCTAAGTCGGGTGTTTACATCTTTTCTTTTGTCTTAACAGGTAATTCCTCTCAGTGTTGTAGTAACTGTAGACGCGTTGTTCGCAAAGTTTAAATTTCCATCTCTAGGGTTAATCACGTAAAAGTGACTTATCTCACTGTTGTTATAAGACATAACACACATTTCTTGTCTGCGAAAATAATTATTTTTTACTTTGGAAAGAGTAGAAACAAACGTTCTTGTTACATTTGTTTTAAGCGTAAGAAACTGTTGCTTTACCAGAATGCAGTTTCTAACTATAGTAGAATCGCTGGTTACCTTCACAAATATTTGTACGGCTAACCAAGATTAAGACAGATTATGCTATGCTGGCTGTTGAATTTAGAAAATGTAGACGGCCAAACATCAAGATTGACGTTAAACAGAAAGCTAAATCTTCTTAGACTGTTACAAACAATTCAAAATAACATTAAGAGAAAAAAAATACGGGTAAATAGCTCTAAATGGTAATAAATATATAGCTTCAGAAGCGCAACAAGGCGTCAAATTACACGAAATCATTAATAGACCCACCTGTGGACCGATCTAAAAGGATGAGTTATCACTTCCGAATATAGAAAGGTCACGAACCATCCAGCACATTCTAGAAAGACGTTTGATTATATAAGAGGGAGGCAGACCGGGTATGAGTCAGTCAGTTAGTGAGAGTCAGACAAACGAGTGAATCTCGGAAGTGACATAATTAGGTAAATAAAATAGACGACAATTATAGTGCGAATATCGAGTTGGTTATTTATTGTTGTTGTATTTGTGTACACAGCTGAAATAAATAATTTGTTATTTACGTTCGAAATTTGTTGTAACGGGGAAGTGGACAAGGCAGAAAAAAAAACTATTTTATAAACTTTTTTTTCTGCCTTGTCCACTTCCCCGTTACAACAAATTTCGAATGTAAAAAGAATGGACGTAATTCACCAAAATAATTTGTTATTTACGTTGCAAAACATTTATTCATGAAACTACATGTATACTCGATAATAATCAATATGTAACGTTTATTTTGTAGAGGTTTTTAATCTGTAGAGGACTAGAGCATAAGAAAAGCTTGTTTGCAACATCTAAAACAAAAATTTAAACAAATATTATTTATTTTAAGAGCTTACCGAAAGAGGGAATTGATAATTAAGAGTGATACCAGCTAGAGTAAATTCTATTGGTCTCAATGAGTTGGTCATAAATGTTAACAATATCTTCACATTTTTTCTACTCCAAGTATACCAAGGGCAAGTCATTAATGTATCAAAGATTCGACTTGTCTAAAAGAAAAAACTAAATTTTATAATGTAGATGCTGTTTTCTATTTTTTTGACTTTTACAGAAAATCACATTAATTTCAATTACGATTAAACAGTTAATTCGCGACTAAATGCCTATTTTGACTAATCAGACGCCAAGAAAGCCGATTTATACATCGCGAATTAAATGTTAATCGTAATAAAGTACTTAATTTGCCTTCTGTAAACAACCCTAAATATATTTTATGATTAAATTTTACCTCATTAGTAAGTGATTGTCCTGCTTCTGCAAACAAATATAGTATAATGCCTATACGACAGGCTACAGAAGCAAAGCATAAATTTTCAAGAATATTAGTGGGTTCAAAAGTCTAGAAAAAATAAGTAGAAAAAAATTCTAAATTTTGAATTTTTTTATACATAAATGACTGAAAATGCAAGAGTAATAGAATTCAATGTTCCCAAAACTATAAACATCGGCATTGAATTTATCACAGTAGAAACTAGTTTACTCATCCACCTACAAAAATTTAAATATTGTTTCAGAATGTACTTAAAGGTTCTAGCGAGGGCTTGTTTTAGAAAGATGTATTATTCTTCCTGGAACAATATATGACTCACACACGTTTGTATAGAAGCAAACATCTACACAATCCCAAAGAAACAGGTCTTTGGGATTATAAAACAGAAGGAGCGCCTGCTATTTAGACTGATAAACAGAGCGACGATTACGAGCGATAATTGAAAGCGGTATAATAGTGTGTTACTGACTTATTTAATTATTAAGAGATATTTTTTTTTTCTTAAGATCGAGAAACAACTATCCAAATTAAATAATAAAGTGTTTTTATTTAGAATAACTTAGAATCACTTCACAACGACTTGTTATATAAATTATTTGTTTAGAAATTTAAATTTTTAAGTTGCAAGAACCCGAATTTGAGTAAATGTTACGATATATTGTTACGAACAATTCTAAAATAAACGAGAAATTCACGCCATGGACCGATCGAGAGGAATGACGTACATAATCGTTTTGTTTCAGTGTAGAAAGGTCGCAAATCTTCCGCACACGTACTGGAAGGACGTATTGTTATATAAGCAGGTGTACACAATGACCAGGAATAAAAAATTGTTAGTTATTAATCCAACTCTTTGAATCAAAAAACCTCGATTTCGCACATAGTTGCAATATTAAAAATCTATTTTTATCTTACTTTTTAAGCATGACATGATGTTTAATACACGTATGCAATTTTAGGAATATTTCATTTTGATAATTTAAATCATTTTTTTTATCTTCATTTACAACAGACATTTCAGCAATTTGTTGATTAATTAAATAAACTTGTATTTGGATTTGTAGAATTGCATAAATTGCCATAAAAGGTAGTCGAACTGAAGAATAAGCCAACCAAGGCATTGTAAATAAGTATATATAATATGGTATTTTTGACCATTTTCCAAAATAATAGTCATAAGTTTGACCACACAAATAAAATTCTTTTATATCCATCCATATAAAAATCACTGTAATTCCCATCAATCCAAAACATGCCAAAAATATATTTTTCGTTGTTTTTACTTTTTTAAGAAGTTTTGTTTGAAATTTAGGACCACAAATATTAATCGGCCAAAATAGTGATAGCATATCATTAGTGAGATTAATTGCACTTGATTCATGTTGAATTGCAACATACATTGTAGCTATGTTCTGTAATATACTATTTATTCTAATTGTATATATTTTTTGTTGTACTTACATATATTGTATTTGCAATCCCACAAGCGTATTTTAATAAAAGATCAATTGTAAAATAATTAATAAAGTAATACATATCGAGCAAGTAACAGCTTGTATGAAACACAAGACAAAGATAATTAATATTTTTTGTGATTATGTTATACCCTCCATCAAGAAACAAGTTTTTTACAAATACAAAAGGATCATCAGCGTGTGTGCGTTTTTTGGAAAATACACGAATATTTGCTCTGTTTGTAAATTTTCCTTTAAACATAGTAGTTTCAGATGACTATCTTGCGCGATATTCTTGAATCAAAACTAAATTAAGTGATTCGTTTAATTATTGTTCTTTTGTTATTATAATATGCTTTTTGATGTTTTTTGTAGCATTTTTGTACCATTTGGATAAAAATGACTATTGATAATTATTGGAAATGTCATTATACTTAGGTACTTGTTCTTTTAGAATTAATTCATGAAAAAGGAAGTAATTGATGACTATTTATTAGTATGGATTTTTTAGTATAGTTAAAAAAAAATCATCAGCAAATGTACATTTACTAAATAAAAATATTAAGAGATAAAAACCATGATTTTTAAACATTATATTTTTCATTTTTTATTTTTTCTTTAAAATTTAGTCAGTAAATAAGGAGAAAAAACAAAGATCCCAAAAAATAGATATCATTCTTAGAATTTAAAAATAATTAAACAACCGTAATATAGTCTATTGCTCTTATATTATATTGTAAATACAATATACTCAGTTTTATTATACAATAAATAAATAAGCATATGGCATAAAAAATATACAACAAAAAGAAATACAAGAAAAGGTTTGTTTGTGACTCATAACAAAATTCAGGAAATCAAAGATATCAATGCTCAACGTTTGTCATAAACTAAAATTAATAACGAGTGTTGGGTTTGTTCAACCCCCACCTACGAGATTCTCACCACTTGTGGCTGGGAATAGAAACACAGTTAGTCAGTAAGAGTCTTCTTGTATGTACATACAGTTCGAAAATATATTTTAAAACAAGTACTCTTCTGTTCATTTTCTCAACGAAAAAACAACATAGACGCAAAAAGCTGCGTCTAAACAACGAGTACATCCTCTCTGAGCTTGTATGACTTTCTGACATCGACGAGGCATACTGATTATTCGATATCTTATTTGTTATTAAGGGATTTGTCCCCATTCTTCCTGAAGAAAATTTGCGAGGAGCTCAAAGGTATGAGGCATTTCCCGTTACCAAGACATCTTCCCAGTTCATCCCAAATATGCTCAATCGGGTTTAAGTCTAGGCTGTTGGCTGGCCAGTTCATAACTTCAAAATTGTGTTCTTCAAAGGAGGTTCTAACAATTTTGGCAATATAGAAGCGTGCATTATTATACTGAAAAGTAAAATCTTTGCGGTAATTTTCAGCAAACGGTAGCAAATGGTGGTGTACAACATCTGTAAGGAAGGTATCGCTGTACTGTCAAAGTTTCTTCTTTAGCTACAACAAACTCAGTTCTTATATATCACTCATATCACTCGCATAACTCTCAGATACCTATTATATGTTCTTTGTTTTACCGAAAACGTCAACAGTGGATACCGACCATCTCTGAACTTCTCAACTGTAAACGTGTTGCTCGCAAGGTTTAAATTTTTACGTGTAATGTTTATAACGGCAAAATCACTTGCTTTATTGCTGATTTGAGAGGAAGCCTACTTTTATGATTTAAGATGTTTTAACAGGAGTTCCTCAAGGATCGGTGTTAGGCCCACTTCTTTTTTCTATTTTTATTTCAGATATTCAGTATGCAACTAAATTTTGCAAAATACATCTATTTGCAGATGATTTTCAACTCTACCTAAGCTTTAACCCTCTAGAAATACGAAATATTGAAAATATAATTAACAGTGACCTTAATGAAATATATAATTGGACCCAATGTAATTCACTATATTTAAATGCAACTAAATGTAAGAACATACTTTTTAGAACAACGAATAAAGCAGAAAATTTAAAACACACAGTTCGAATTAATAATGTAGAAATTCCTTCCCAAAGTACAGTCAAAAATCTTGGTGTCACTATGGATTCACAACTCAATTTTACTAATCATGTTACCCAGTTATCTAAACATTGTTATTTTAAATTTAAGCAACTTGCACAGTTTAAAGAGATTTTAAATCAACAGACTAAACTAATTTTAATTAACTCACTAGTTTTATCCAATCTGCATTACTGTGGTATTGTTTATGGCCCGCGCCTAACTGAAAGTAACAAGCAAAAACTTCAAAAAATTCAAAATTACTGTTTACGATTTGTGATTAGTATACCTCACTTTGCACATGTTACTCCCTACCTAAGATCTTTAGGATTGCTTAAATTGAATGAGCAAGGCTTTGTTCATTATTTCAAATTACTATAGTTAGAAATTCCTGATTATTTGTATGCTGAATTAATCAAACGCTGTGAAACATACTTTAGAAATTTACGTTTTGTTGAAAAGCATTTTCACTTTCCAGCACACAAGACTACTTTATTTCAGACGTCTTTTTCATATATTGAACCATATATATTAAGTAACTGCTCTGATCTTCTAACAGTTGACACCCCTGTGTATTTAAAAAAAATAATGTAAAAAACTAATTTTATCGCAAAAACTTTTAGCAATTGATCTTAGCAAATTTTAATCTGTTGTATTATTTTGTGTTATGTTTATTGTAGGTATATTTTTAACTATTTCTCTAGGTTAAATTATAAAATCAGATTTGTGTCTGCCATTTAACCTCTTGTACATTTTTGTTTTTGTTTTAATGTGCAATAAACTTTATTGTTATTATTATTATTATTATTTATTATTCGCAAACAAGCATTTCTCACTTAGAAACGTAGTTCTGACAATGTTTTCTTTATTAATACAGCTCTTGGATTTTTTTGAACGAAATGCTGACCCTCTGTTAATTTGTCGATGATTTATTTAGACGTTGTAGATTTTTAGATTGTTCTATTCTTGTTTTCTTGTCTACGTTCTATTTTTTAGTTAAGCTCTGCCAACAATAAAACCCATCTTGTAATTTTTGTTGGAGAATTGTTTTATCTATAGTTTTTGATTGCTATTGGAATGGATGAAGTATAGGACCTTGAGGTTTATTTGAGGTAGGCTACCTCTACAAGTGGAAAGCAGAAAACAATTAAATTTCGAAAAAGGTTACCGAATAAATAAAAAAAAATGTAAAAGAATACTACTACTATTTGAGTAAAACATGAAAATAAAACTATTTAGAATAAAATTCTATTTTAATAACTTAAAAGTAACCAACAAGTATTCTTTGCTAATGTTAACCAATTAGGAGCTTTGAAAAAAGATTTTTTCTTAATGTGAACGTACAAAGTTACATTGATATCTATTTAAAGGAGTTCAAATAAAAGAATTGCAGATCGTTAAAAACACATTTGAAAAAAATATTATTTTGGATTAATTGGAAAACTTAAGAGATTCAAATGGCACATTTATAATTTATCTGAGGCACTAAACTTTTTAATTACAGAATATTATTTTAAAAGTTGGAAAGAAATACTTAAATTTAAATTAACTATTGTTTTGATTTTAACGCATATAATAACATTTAACTTGCTTTTTACCTAATACATTTTTGGAAAAAGTGAAGACAAACAAAACAAAAAATATATTCTTTCTTATATAGCTATAATTCAGATAAAAGTTGTGTAAGACTTGTTGGTCAAAAAGTTTTATACAAATCTCTTGCTTTAGCTTATTTTGTAGTGTTCTAACTAGTAAGGCACACAGTCTACAAGTTTTTATTTTTAACAAAGTTGTCACACTATAAAATTAGACTCGCTATTCTCTATTTTTTCTTTTAGTCGTCGTTTTTTAAATTCTTTTAAAGTTACTTTTATTCTGTTTTTTTCTTTTAATTATATTTTTTTTCTTTAACTTTTTAATTTTTATTGTTTACAATTTTTTTTTATTTTCTTAGCTCGCCGTTTGTCTTTTTTAAAACATTAAAAAAATTACAAATAGAAAAGTGTAATTATAATTGGGCACGTTTATTTCGTTATGAAGGTTATTTTTATTATAATAATGGAAAAATAGGCAAGACAATTTGTCAAAGCGTCGCGTTGACATTGTTGACAACCAACAATTATCTAACTTTTTTGTTTATTTTTTCATAATTCTAACAATGTTTTTAATATTTTGTGTTAATTATCATCTTTTGTATGTTTATTACTTTCAATGAATCAGTTTAGAATTTTGATGACGGCCACACTCTTTGTTCAAATCTAAATGATTCAAAGAACTTTAAATTTGGTACGTTTGACTAATTAATTTATTATTTCGAAATCTCAGCTCTATAATGACAACGAAGTTGCACCATTTAGAAATGAGCTCTTCAAAAAATTTTCTTAATTCTTCGGTGGGCCTATCTACCACGCCCTTAGCCCAACAATAAATAATATTTTTCTATATAATGTGTTACATTCTGGTCACGTTTTTCTCGATGAAAATCTAGGGAAATGAAATTATGACAACTTTCGTTTAATTCTTCCTAGAGTGAAATTAGTTTTCGGATGTTAGCAAATGTTATTATTGTTAATTAAACCAAAGTAGGTGACACGATACAAAACTGAAACTAGTAATAGATAGGTATACAATTTTGACGTATTTTCCAATAAATTTTAAAATTTAATTTCATAAAATTAATTGCTTGTAAACCTAGCCCACTAATTAAAGTAAATAAAATCTTGAAATTTTGTACTGATACAATTTGGAGAGATTAGTGAATGTGTACTACCTGCCAATAATTATAATTATTATCGTTTGTTAAATACAAATGTAGGTTGTTTGATTTGTAAATAAAAGAAACCTGATTTATCGTTCTAATTTTGAGAGTCAGACAAAACCTAAAATTTATGTTTGGGCCTCTCTGTTATTTCTTAAATAAATTAGTACAGTCGGGATTCAGTGATGCATATCTGGGTTTTATTAGTGAAATGATTTATTGGTGAAAAATTGATGATTACAGATAGGTAGTTGAAAAGTGCTAGATTTACATACCACAAATGGTATTCTTGTAAATAATAAACAAGTTCTGACAGAACATTTATTATCAATTACTGTATCAGTCTTATCGATGTTTCAGTTTTCAATCAGCCAACTTTCCGTTATGAAGCTTAAAGATACGTTATTATTTATTGGCAGTAATAAAACAAATTTTTAATTAATTTAGAAAAAGTGAAATTTGTGCAAAAAATTTTGTTTTCCATAAAAGGGATTACGGGAAATGATTTTCTTTTCTGTACTATTATTAATATACTTTCGTTACGCCAATTTAATTATTTTATAGTCATTTAATGATGATAATAAAATATGTTTTAATAAATAAATAACGAGTGAGGTGTAGCCAAAAGCGGTTTAAATTAATATCACAATAAATCTTAGTCATTTTCATCACTAACTAGATACCATAAAGAAATATGAAAGTGTAAGTGTGAACTATAAATTAGGAGAAATTAAAAATTATATTATAGTAATTTGAGTAACAATAACAGGTGTATCAAGTTATAGAAACTGAATAAAGTTATTAGTCTGAGTATCTTTTTTAACTTGTTATTGCTTTCTACATAATCTACTTACTTATTTATCTGCAATTTTTTCTATATACTTTAGGTGTCTAGAGGTCTTCTTCATTCATTTCTGTTTATTGTTTTATTTTAGGTTGGAGCCTCTTTATAGTCTCTTTATTTTTATTAATTCCGCAACTTTATCATTAATTTTTTTTCTTTGTTTTATTCTACTTTTGGTTTTTGTTTTTCTATCTTATCTGTCCAACCGGCACAAATTCTTATTTGTTAATTCTTGTTTTTGTTTTTTGTTTGTTTTTTTATTTTTCTTGAAAAATGTTGATTGTTCGTTTTATCATTTTGCTTATTTTGTTTGTTTTTTTTCTTTCATCTTTTTTTGTAATTGTTTCTGAATATTTTGTTTATCTACATTTTTATTGACTTTTTTCTATTTGCAATTGGTTACATAACTTTTCATTTGCATTTTGCATTATTTTAGTTATTTATTATATTCATTTTTAAGTCATATGCATATTTCTTTGAATTTGATGGAAGCATCCTCCCTCAAATTGGTGTAATTTTCATATAAATAATGACAATAAAAATAAATGTCGAACTCACAAGTTTAATTAAAATTCTAATACAACACTGGCAAAGCGCTCTCGAAAACTAAAGTTCCATCAACAGTGCCAATCTTTTGTCAAAAACGAATTAAAACAATAAAAATTTATATTGAAAATAGAACAAAACATTATTTTTAGTTTAATACTGTTTGACTGATTTAAAGCAAGAAAAAAACACCTAGAAGGAATAATTTTTTGGAATGGACTTGACAAAATAAAATGTGAGAAAATGGGAAAAGATTCAAGCGTATTAAAAAAAAATTGAACAATAAAGTTTAAGGTGGTTTGGTTACACAGTTGGAATGAACGAAACTAGAACAATACGAATAATATAGGAAGGACAAAAAAAAGAGGCACACCAAGAAAAAATGGAAATAAGAAGTCACAGAATTCTCAAAAAAAAGGAGAGATTAATCTGGAATCAAGCAAGATATGAAGCTAAAGACAGGATTAAGTGGAGGATTATCATCTCTGCAGTTACGGTAGAAGAAGTTGCGGATTAGTAAGGATTTAAAGAATTTTTTCTGTGGTTTTAAAAAATAGGTTATTTGGTATTTTATTTGTACTACAGTAAATACAGCCTAAAATAAAAAATCATCTGTAAAAAAGTTTTTAACACGATTTTTTTCATAGATTAGTAGAAAATTGTTAGTAAATTTTTCGCAATAACGCGTCAATTTGAGGTGCGTTTGGCTTTGCCACTCTGAGTGCACCTAGTCTGTCTTTTTTTGTCTCATTCAGGACAGATAAATCAGTCGCATTATTAGAATTCAGGATTTACTAATATAAAGACTGTTTTCATGAAAACTTACACTCTTTCTACTCCATCTAATAACTGGGTGCACAAAGAGCGTGTGTTATTTTAGATGCAATGTCAAAAATCATCAAATTCTGGTCACCGAGTAGAGTTAGTGATATATGGTCTCAATGAAGTAGATAAGGAAAGAGGCAGTGCAATCGGAGTGGCAAAGCCGAACGCAGCTTTAGATACAAATATACAAAATTGTAAAAATTGGATTATAACGCGATAGAGGTGCGTGTTAGAGAAAAATTATATCGGAACGATTTGGGGGGAATTAAATTCTCATTGAAACATCAACTCTGTCAATCTCTTTGAAATGTCAAACAATTTTTACTAAATTTTCTGAACTTACACATTTTATAGGCATTTTTGACTTTATAGTGGGCTGTGGGCTATTTTATTTTGTGACATAATTGTCAGTGGTCAGAAAAAAACTCAAATTGTATGGTTTCATATGATTTTTGTAAAAATTCTCCGAAATATTAACATTTTTATCTTTTGTAGTTTGTTTTGAAAAAATTTTAAGTAGGATGTTGTACGACATTTCAATTGTGCCTCAAAATGAGGAACAGAGAAGTTTGATTCTTAGTATTCTACACGGCAATTTACACGTACACATGGGTATGCCAATTGAAGCAATTGAAAGTGCTTTGATTTTATTAAACCAAAGTTTTGAAGACTCTATGCAAGGACAGCAAGCAGGTACAGAGCCAGGACATGAAGGTGAACTAAGTGATTCCGATACACTGTCAACAGAAATGCAATTTCTGTTGGATTTAATGATTGGAAACAGACAATTGACAGTAGAGGAATACGACCATTTGATAGAATATTTGGAAGAAGCGCGGGAAATCCAATATCAGGACGAACAACCCGAATCACAAGACCAACACTGAACATTTTGGACAAAGCAACAGCTTAATTACCTCTAGAATATGTACTCTGCCACAATATAAGTGTAGCTTGTTAATTTTTTACTTGTATATTGTTTTATTTTTTTTTACACACAATGGTTATGACTTTTAATTATGTGTACCTACCATTGATTCACTCATTAAAAATCTTTTGGATTTAAAATTTTTTTCTATGTACTCAGTGGTATTAGAAATGTTAGACCCAGAAGGAATAATTTTTTGAAGTGATTTTTGTGATGAACAGAATGAGTAAATTTAAAGCTAGTTATTGCCACGGTTTCTCTTTGACAGTTCTTGCAAAAAAACTTTAATCTCCTAGTTTTTGTTAAGAAAAAGTTTTGTTAGTCGAGAAAGATTGAGAGAAAGACGGAAACGTGAATTATTCTAAATTGCCTCTTCTAATCTCAGATTTTTTTCAATATCTTGTTTGAAGGACCATCAATTTTCAACACTATTTTTTGATTAAATTAGGCCGATATTCTGATAATCGTCATTTATGAGTCTGGACTATGACAAGGGTACCAAGATATTGTCGTCCTGTTCATGAAATTCACCCTTTCTGTGGAGGTACAATTTCGGTTTGGGGTGGCATTTGTTTTAATGGTTGTACCGACTTATTGGTACTTGAGGGTAATATGACCGCACGTATTTACGTGGATCACAATTTCAACAGTGGGCTTCTTTTGTTTCATGTCGCTATTTGCGAAAATTTTTTGTTTTTTGGACGACAATGCTCGGCCGCACCGCGCATAAATTGTAGAAAATGCACTTACAGCTCACGAGATCCCTTTCTTAGAGTTGCCACCGCTGTCTCTCGATGTTAACCGTATTGAGGACAGCTGGAACAAGCTTCAAAAAGCATTAGATCTTATCAAACCCCATCTCAAACTCTTTGAGTGTTAAGGGTAGTTTACCCCTAATTGTGGGCCCAAATTGAGCAAGATCGTGTTAATAATTTAATCGAAAGTATGCATAGGCGTTGACAGGCAGTCATTGATGCCTAGAGGGACATATTTGGTATTAAAACTGAGATTTGAATCGGTTTTTAAAAAAATGTTTTTGGTGTGTTTAATCTATTTTTATTTTATTTTAGAAATTTGAGGAAATTTTTTTTGTAGTTTACGTTTTACGGTTAATAATCTGTTAAGTTACATAGTTTGTTACACAGTATAATATGTGTTTTTATTTGAATTTTTGAAGTTATTGCACAATTCCTTAACTATTGTGGAGCAGTTTATATACACGGGAGCCACAGGCGACGATTATTACAAAAATAAATATTTACTGCATTTTCATAAAAAAAAGAGTACAGACTGTCTTCTCTAGCTACTAAATTCTATTAAAAACTTTAATAGAGATAACTAAAATAGAGATTTTTGGGTGTTTGAAGCGAAAGTTGTAATTGCTTAAAAAACCAAGACTTTTCTCAGTATCCGGCTTGAAGGATTAATCTAAAATTTTTCTTGGTTTTTTACTATTCTTAATTTTTCCTTTTTCTTTAGTAATCGTTTTTCTTATTTCTATTTTTCCCAAATATTGTTTTTCAAATTCGCCTAGAACTTTCTTCATCCAGGACCTCCCCATTGACGTTTTTAACTTTTTAAATTTTCCTTTATCGTTTGTTTTAGTTGCATTTTCTTCTTTCTTCTAATTGTTAGTTTTGTGATTCTTTATTTTTTCTGTAGGCCTAGAATTACAGTTCTTTTAGAATGGTCTAAACTAGGTTATTAAGATTTTTCTTTGTTTGTTTTTTTTTGTACAACATATATATTAATCTTTCGAGTTTTTTTAGTCATTAGGTCATCTGTTCTACAAAGTGTTTTTTTAATCTATTTTTTACTATTCTTCTAGAATCTACTTTTTTCTAACGCTTGCTTGTTTCTCTTTGGTAAAAAAAACTAGATAAAAGGACAAATTGTGTTCTTTAAGTACATGTTAAAGGCTAAAAAACAGTTTATAAAATTAAAGGACTATCCTTTGGAATAAAGGACGGTTGGCAATTTTGGTTGGAGACAAGAAGGTAGAGGAACACAATACAGACTAACCAACAGGTCAACCGAATCGAACTAGGCGTTCTTGCAAATCTTATCGTTTTCATTCTTAATGTGAAATTGCCAAAAATCACGTTTAAAAAATTATTTCTTTTGGATGTAACACTTCTAATCTCACTGAGTATATTTTAGAAAAATGAAACTCAACATATAAGTAGAGTTCTTCACATATTTATAACAGGACACTCTGTATAATGTGCTGTAATTCCCATAGAACACGACTCTAAACAACGATTTTATTATATTACCACAAGTACCTGCTATTAAACCATGACAAATAAATAATGACTGCATTAAAGTTCACACAGTGATCACATTTACTGCCATTATTAAACATTCTTAGCACTAAATCAATCCGAACCCTTTTAATCTCAAATCCTTAAACACTCCTTCTTAACTTTCTCGACTAATACTTGTCAGGATTATAAGATCACAGTCAATGACTGCTCTAAATTATTACAACATTACAAGTATTTTAATTTTTACTATTTTTTTGACTAATTTATTTTGAAAAAAATGTATTGTTGCAATTACTGTTGACACAATAATTTATTCCAATGATAATACCAACAAGTATTGTATCGTTATCAAACAGAGAATCTAAAAGAAGTGTCATCATAAGTTAGCTTTGATCATACAATAATTTCTACAACAAACGCCACACTTTAGATCGAGTTTACAACGTTTGTCGGTGGTTATCGAAATCTGTTTGCATTTATGGAAGACATTTAATTAATAATAATGAATCTGGTACAAATGCTGTTCCTTTCTCTTTATCGTGTTCGTGTCCAAGCAGGTACAATACATTGTTATTGGATTTTGGATGAGGGAGATTTCTCTGAATGATTAAGATGTACAATATACACGGATTCGAGGAATGAAAATCGTGGGAGGGAACAAAAATAAATAATAAGATTAATTAATAAATTAATTAATAACTAATAATTATATGACACAGCGGCGCAATCAAACTCGAATTTCGGGCGGTTACCGAAATTAAAAAATAAAATCAAAAATATACCGAACCGATGTAAAAAATTTAAAATGATCACAGATGCGACTTCTAATTGTGATCATTTTGAAGAAATATGCTCAAAATTAAGAACAGAAGATTGAAGAAAACATAACAAGAAGAACATCTAACAAAAGATGAAGTAGAAGAATGTATACAACAATTGAAATATAACAAAAGTGCAAGAGATATTAACATATGTACTAGCAAAAATATTACTAAAAGTAGAAAGAAATCAAAGAAAAGATTAAGAAGAAATGCTAGACTACAACTGAAGAAAAAACTATTATTTCTGAATAAAATTTTCTTTAACTTATTTCAAGTTTAAAAGATGTTTCTGGGAGAAAGTGGAATAAAGATCAATTTGAAAACATCCATTTTAGTACCTGCTACATGCTAACAAAATTATACAAATGACTTGGTTCTAAATAAAAGAAAGCAAGAGAATAGAGATTAGGGATTAATGAAACCAACACGCTAATGAAAGATAGTAACAAAGAAAAAGAATTTAATTTAGTCATTAATTATGCGTGAAATAAGGAATATAGCATAAAATAACTTGAACAAATGAAATAATATTAAATCCGTAAAATAGATGAAGAAAGGTTAATAGATAAAAGCTTGACCAAAAAAAATATAAAGCAGGTGACCTGTGCCTGGAAAAGATGAACCTATAAATATACGTTAAGACATTATCGCAAGGATGCATGTATAGAGATCATTCAAAAGAAAAAAGAAAGCAGAAGAAAAGCCCGAAAAAAAGAAAAATAATTGGTTGGTGTAAAATCAAGGAAAATAGAAGTTAAAGCAGAAAATGATGTAAATTCAAGGACTAAGAAGTTGAAGTAGAATATAGAAGACAATGAAAAAGAAGGGCCAGTATTTCTTCAATTGTAACGCGCTTTATTCACTTTAACTTGATATTTAATAGAAAACAGATAGTGTTAGAATCATAAAATACACCAAGAAGTTAAAAAGAAGAACAAGCACAATTATTAGACCAAACAACGAAGTTAACGACACAATGTTATACATAATAAAGCAGAAATAATTAAATTAAAGAAAAAAATGACTTTTACAACAGACATTTTGGTGAAGTGCTCTAAAACTGAATATTTTGTTTACAATATGTGAAACACGTGTTCTTTGTTGTGTTAATTTAATTCTTAAGGGTTGAGAAAATTTTTACGTTGTTTTCCATCTTTTAGATTTTCTTTCAAGTTTTACTTCGTCTTACTACCTACCGCCTTCTTCATTTCTACTATGTTTTTTTTTTTGGTTTTTCTAGCTTGATTTTCTACTTAATCATTACATAACCGTACCATCTCAGTTGATTTTCTTGTATTCTAGCTTTACTTGAGTTTCTCTCTGATTTTTGTTTTTTAGTACCTTAATTTTTCTCAGATTTTCTAAAACTTTTATTGAAAACATCAAAACTACTTCTATTTTTTACGTCGGAATTTTTCTAGTACTTTCTTGCTTTTTAGTTATCGTTTTACCAATTTTTTTCTTTTAGCTGTTTCTAAAAGTTTTCTTTTATCAATCGTAGTTTTTCTTACATTTCTTTCACTTTTAATCCAATTTTTTGAGTTTGTTTAAGAAATTTATTTGTGTTTTTGTTTTTGTCACGTCTATTTTGTTATGAAGATTATTGGAATTATGGAAATATGAACAAGAAAATTTATCGAAATTTTCCTATTTTAAAATAATTAAAAAAATATCTGTGACAAAATGGCGATTAACTTGCCACAGCAAACTATTTTTGGTTTAATTAAAAGCCCTCTAAACAATGTTAGCCTAAAGTCATCAAAGCCTGTGTGCATATTTTTACTTGATTTATCGGTGAAGGTGAGGATTTTGTATTTGTATAAATCGTATTCTAATTTTTTAAAAGATTTTTTTTTTGAAAAGAATGTATGGAGATTTATACTTTTTTTGCAAATCAACAGCGCAGTTGCAGTTTTAAAGCTGTTACAATAGTTTATTAATTATTAGTAATTACTCTTTAATTAAAAAAAATTTCAACGCATTTTATGAAAACTTTACAGTTGTTAGTAGTTGTTATCGCACATCTGTCCAAATTTTTGTTTTTCTTTTTTATAAATCTCTCAGATTTACTTAAAATACATTTTATTCAATTTCTACAAAAAAATTCTTTTTCTGTTTTTTCTTCTTTATACTCTTATTTTACCTACATATATTCCACAAATAATAATTACTAAGTCAGTCGATTTTTTTCTATTTTAGGTACAATATGAAGATATTTATAGAAATTAAATTATAAAACTTTTGAATACAAAATCGGTTTATATTTTAAACTAAAATATGTTCCAAAACCACCACCTCCTCCTCCACCCACCGATCCGAATCTTCCATATTATTCTCCTCCAGACAATACCTCTTGTATTTATTTCACCGCTGTCTAAAAACTGCCATAAAACAATGATTTATTTCCTCGTTGGCCCACTTGTCGTCCCGATTGTTCCTTGCAATAATAATAATAATAAGTGGGTTTAGCTGGCATTCAAAACCGAAATAATCGGGAGACCACTCATATATCCATTCACTGAAAGTCTCATAAAACTTTCGCAAAAGTTCAGATAACACCAATTAAATTTGTTTTAAACATCTACCCACACAACAAGAGCATTCGAAGAATCCTCTCTTCCGGAGTTGTTGTCTGGATGAAAGTCCGAATTAAGACTCTTGTCACATGTCATTGTTAATTTATTATAGTTAGTCATGAGGAAAGTGAATGCGAACCTAATTTTAAATTTCGGTTTGTTTCAGAAGAATGGATGCTTGTATGAACATATTCGATGGGGTGAAGCTTTTGTTATAGTCTATTCAGTCAGTGATAGACATAGTTTTCATGAAGCTCAGGAAATTTTGAGTCAATTGGCCAAATTGAAGTTGCCCTCGTATTATACCAGTCTTCTCTTGGGGAATAAAAGGGATTTGGATCATTCCAGGTCAGTATTAAACCTATTAGTATTCACTAAAAATATTTACGTTGTAAGTTTAGTAAATTAGCGTAATTTCTTATTTTTGATTTCTCAGAAAATTTCAGTCTTGTTGATTTGAATAGAAAATATTCAAATTGGACTTAAGTTTTATTTAATAAATTTAACAAATGGTTAAATGAAATAAAATTCTCAAAAAGCTATTTATTTTCTGTTGAAATAATGCTCTTTCTTTTTTTCTGCACAGATTTCAATGCGAGCTCTAAATTCATTAAAATCGCGTCTTATTTCTAAGATTGATAAGGACTGGACTACATTTTGTATACTATTTTTTAATTGTTCTACCCGTGCTCTCACTGTACACAATTTGTTTTAACCGACTTCACAGATAAAAGTCCATTATTATCAAATCAGGACTTCTCGGTGGCCATAAAATGCTACCATCTCTCTTTATCCAGTTATCATGGAACTCTGTATTGAGCCACTGGTGAACAATGCCGGCATAATGAGCAAGGCACCCATTGTGATGGAAAAACATTTCCATTCGGTAGTTTAACGGCAATTCATCCAGTTTATCAGCTAAAAAATATATAATTTAAAGATTTTATCTCAGTAAAATTAGACAATAAATGTGCAAAACCCTTTATTTAGATGTCCTAAACATATTTTCAAAAGGACCCTTGGTTTGAAGCGTACATTCCTTTTTTTATAAACATTATTTTGTATAAATTAGTCGAGTCATTGTAATATTTCGGCCCACGGGATTTCTACGAGTATTATCTAATTTTCTGTTATAATCCGCTGAGCAATTTCCGATTTGCTTTGCTCCAAATATTTGCCTCAAAAGCGATTGTTATCAATTCGAATCATTACAAAATATTCTGGCGGAATTTTAGAGTGGAAAAAATGATAGAGGTGTATTGTGGTTGACAACCGGAGTGAACGTGATATCGTGTTGAGAATATCAATATACGATACTTTTTCTCTACCTACGCAAAAGTAATGAAGCCGTAGTGTTATATTGGGAAAACATAATTCCTCAAAAACCTGTTGGGAATTTATTTTTCGACGATTTTAGTGCCTTGTGAAAGTTTCGGGCTTGAGTAACCAACACAATGGAATTTAAACAAAAATTTAAAAAAAAATTGATTTAGGAGTGTAGTCAGAGATTTTGATCTATTGCACAAAACAATTTTTTTTAGTTATTGCTTAGTGAAAAGGTAGATTGTTAGTCAACCTATCACGAGGAGATAACAAGTTGTTATTATAATAATCTGATACTGATACTTTAAAAATCAAAAATCTTAACATTTTTAGTCCAGAAAAGCCATTAATAAAATGATTAATGATTAGTCAAAACACTTAAAAAAACAACAAAGGCTATACTTGTATAAAAATTTATTCAGATAAGTTTTGAAACAATTAATCAATAACAATGTCTTCCTTATTTTAGAGCATATCATTGCTAACCCGGTAACCTATTTTCTTTCATACAAAATACTTTTGTCTGCAATATATTGTGACGCGAACGACTCAATTCTAAGAAGCGGTGAATCAGAGTATCGAGTATTGTGTTGTGGACCGCTCACTTCTAGGAACTGAATAGAACTTCGAGTATTATTTACGTTTTGAATGGGTTTATTTATTCTTGTTTACGTCGGCATTGTTTGTCGCTATTGTGATTGAATTCCAATCATCTTGCCGAATTGAAATAATTCAGGAGAAACGCGAGAAAATACTCGAAAGTTCTGGAAAGAGTCCATACCCCTATATATATGCGAGACAGCGAGTCAGTCAGTCAGTCTGGTTTTGGGAGAGCGACATAAAGGCGAACTCCGGCGATATCCAGCGAATTTAGAAAGCGATAAATTAAAGTGTTTTGTGTTCCGTTAGTGATTTAGAATATTAGCTGTGTTAATTAGTTGTAATTAATTTGATTTGTAAATAAACTTGCCGAGAAATTATCTCCAGCTCTTTAAATCAGAAACCCACATATAATAAACGTCACACTGGTGTCAGAAGTGGGATTTAAAGAAGCTTGGTGGACAAAGAAAAGTTTATGTCTCTGGAACCTTCTGGAAGAACAACAAGAAGTCAGACAAGAACCATGGAGGAACAACTTCGTGTATTCTTCGAGAAACTAGAAAAACAACGCTTGGAAGATAAAGAAGAACAGAAGAAATTTCTGGAAGATCAAGAAAAACGAAGAATGCAAGAAAAAGAAGAAGAAGAAAAACGACGACTGCAAGAAAAAGAAGAAGAAGAAAAACGTCGAATGGAAGAGCAAGAAAGAATTTTCGAAAAATTCGATACCTTACAAGATGCTCTTAAGAAAGATGTCGAAGAAGTAAAAAAGGAATTTGAGGAAAAAGTTTTCGAAGTAAAAGAAGAAGTAAAAGAAGAGATAAAAGAAGTTAGGGAAGAATTAGAAAAGAAAGTTTTAGAATTGGAAAGTAAAATGAAGAAACTTGGAACAGGACAAATTTTAGGAAGCGAAGTAACATCGCAACGAGTAAAACCCCCAACTTTCGATGGTCAGTCTTCGTGGTCAATGTATAGGAGGCAGTTTGAAGCAGCGGCGGAGATAAATTGCTGGAATGATGAAGAAAAAGCCACAGCTCTGGTGTTAGCACTGCGAGGACCAGCTCTCCAGCTGCTTCAGAATGTATCTGATCGTGATCAGAAAAACTATCACGCAGTGGTCAACGCCTTGGAATTGCGCTACGGAGACCAGCACATGGACAGAGTATACCAAATGATGCTTAAGTCCCGACATCAGAAAAGCAACGAAAGTTTGCAAGAATATGCCGCGGAAATAGAAAGATTGGTTAATTTAGGTTATCCTTCCGCACCTGCAGACCTTCGCCATGAGATGGAAGCCAGCGCATTTATTGATGGTTTAAGAGATGGCGATTTACGACGTTATCTACGTCTACATAGATATAAAACCTGTGCTGACGCGCTTATCCACGCGTTAGAATATGAGGCGGCAAATGAAGACTTTTCACGACGACCAGCTCAACGCGTGCGATTGATGTCCGCAGAGGAAACTCCAACAAATAATTGCTGCTGCGAAGAACTGAAGAGTATGTTGGAAAAGATGCAGCAGACACCAGCACGCACTGGAGGACGGCCTAAGTGTTATGGTTGTGGTAAGATAGGCCATATAAGAAGGGATTGCCGCCAACGGGGAAGGTCTGAGGATGTAAGGAGGGGTCAGGAAGATGTCACAGGCCCCTCAATTTCCCGGCATCAGGAAAAACTAATTTCAGCTAGCACTTTGGGGCGTGTGCTAGCTGATACGCCCAAAGCCCCTAGGATCATCTCCGTCTCGCAGCTAGGAAAAGGAAATGATAGTCTGTTGCTGGATGGACGAATCAACGGTCGAGACACCAAGATGACGGTTGACACGGGAGCAACACTTTCTCTAGTGAGACGGGACATGCTGGAAACATCTCAAAATATCTACATGACAAGATGTAACTTCGTTTTGAAAACCGCTACTGGTGAAACAGCACAAGTACATGGAGAAGCTAATGTCAAACTTGAGATAGGACCATTCAATATTGTACACCGAATGGTTGTAGCTGAGATAGTTGATGAAGTGATCTTGGGTTTGGACATTATGACAAATATGGATTTGTGCTGGATATTAAGAACAGGATGTTACAAATGGGAAACGAAGAAATCTTGTTACATTCTGCGACCGCTTCATCTGACCATGTAAACATCATCGTCTCAGAATCAGTTCGTGTCCCCGGCAATTCTGAGAAAATTGTGCTGGCAGAGTTGGAAAAAGATCCTGGGGGATACCGAACGGGAGTTGTTGAACCGGACATGACGAAATTCACGAATGCGACACACAATAAACAGATCTTGGTAGCTAGAGCACTCGTTGAGGCTGGTGGAAAGATTCCTATTCGCATAGCCAATCTCAGCGAAAATCGAGTTACGTTGCAGAAAGGGGAACAGATTGGCTTCTTTCAGCCTGCATTACGAGTTGTTCGTTGTGAAGAAAAGGACAACAAGAGTTACCAGGAAGGAGAAGGTAAAAATAACCCGGAATTGGAAAATTATTTTCTGGAAGAATGGCAACACTTATCAGAAGATCAGAGGAAAGCAGCCACTGCTTTTATTCGAAAGGAACAAGACATTTTTGCAATAGGGGACAAGATTACGGGAAGAACTAATTTGGTACAGCATCGAATTAATACGGGATCAGTACAACCTATTCGTCAGCCCCCGAGAAGACTCCCCTTTGCGAAACAGGAAGAAGTGGCTCGAATGATCGAAAAAATGAAAGAAGATGGCGTCATTGAAGATTCGTCAAGTCCCTGGTCTTCACCAGTTGTACTAGTAACAAAGAAAGATGGGTCAACTCGTTTCTGCGTTGACTATAGACGGCTCAACGAAGTAACGAAGAAAGATAGTTACCCACTTCCACGCATCGACGATACACTGAGCATGTTAGCTGGTTCCCAATGGTTTTCTACTTTAGACTTGAAGAGTGGGTATTGGCAGGTTGGAATTCACCCTGAGGATAAGGAGAAAACTGCCTTCTCGACTGGAACTGGGCTCTACCAGTTTAATGTTATGCCTTTTGGACTTTGTAATGCGCCAGCTACGTTCGAGCGGCTAATGGAACTTGTCCTTCGAGGGTTGACTTGGAGAACTTGCCTTGTGTACCTTGATGATGTGATGGTTATTGGGAAAACTTTCGAAGAACATCAAAGTAACCTGCAAGAAATTTTCAGCCGATTGCGAAACGCTCGTCTTCAACTTAACCCTAAAAAGTGTTGCCTTTTCCAAAGAAAAGTCAAGTTTTTGGGACACGTTGTTTCATCGAATGGGATACAAACTGACCCTGAGAAGACTGCAGCCGTACGGGAATGGCCCCGACCTAATGATAAGCACCAACTACGAAGCTTTTTGGGTCTTTGCACCTACTATCGCCGTTTTGTCAAAGGATTCGCCGATATTGCCAAACCTCTTCATAAACTGACCGAAAAGAAGACGCCTTTTATTTGGGACAAAGAGTGTGAATCGGCCTTCAAAACATTAAAAGTTACACTCTGTACGGGACCAATACTTGCTTACCCAAGGGCAAAAGGTCAGTTTATTTTAGATACGGACGCCAGTAATAATGGAGTTGGCGCAGTATTAACTCAAGTACAGGATGGCGAAGAGAGGGTTATCGAATATTATAGTAAGGTTCTTTCTAAACCTGAAAGGAATTACTGTGTCACCCGAAGAGAACTGTTGGCTATCGTGAACGCGGTAAGCCATTTCCACAAATATTTATACGGCCAACATTTTACAATAAGGACAGATCATGCCGCTTTAAAGTGGCTGTTAAATTTGAAGAATGCTGAAGGTCAAACAGCGAGATGGATTGAGAGACTTCAGCAGTATGATTTTGAAATCAAGCATCGCTCGGGAAGGTCTCATCAAAATGCAGACGCCTTGTCCAGAAGACCGTGCAGAGCCGACTGCAAACATTGTAGCCAACGAGAACAAGCTGACCACCTGTGCAACCTTAGAAGGCTAGTTTTGCAACCTACTGACGGATGGACAGCTGAAGAAATAAGAACAGAGCAACTGCAAGACGATGAGATCGGACCGATTTTACAAAGCAAGGAGAACGGAAATGTAAGACCGCAATGGCATGACATTTCAAATAAGAGTCCTGCTCTGAAGGCGTTGTGGGCACAATGGGACTCCCTGAAAGTCGAAAATGGGCTGCTCAAAAGGGCTTGGGAAAGCGCGGATGGAAAGACGGTAACAATGCAGCTAGTCCTACCGAAGAGTCGTGTAAAGGAAGTCTTAAGGGAAATCCATGATGGAAGATCTGGAGCTCACTTCGGCGTCAACAAAACCTTGGGGAAGGTTCGCGAACGCTTTTATTGGGTCAATAGCCGAGAAGATGTCGCTAATTGGTGCCGGAAATGTACAACATGTGCTGCGAGTAAAGGCCCGAAAACTCGTAGCCGGGGAGCCATGAAGCAATACAACGTTGGGGCTCCGTTTGAGAGGATTGCGTTTGATATTGCGGGTCCATTTCCAGTCACCGACTCGGGCAACAAATACATTATGGTTGTTGCCGACTATTTCAGTAAATGGCCTGAGGCATACGCGTTACCAAACCAAGAAGCTATTACTGTGTCTCGTGCTTTGGTGGATAATTGGATTTCTCGTTATGGGCTTCCCATGGAAATGCATTCGGACCAAGGGCGAAACTTTGAGTCAGGGGTTTTCCAAGGAATTTGTGATCTCTTGGGTATTCGGAAAACCAGGACTACACCGCTGCATCCTCAGTCCGACGGAATGGTCGAGCGCTTTAACAGCACCATGGAAGAGCACCTATCGAAAGTTGTAGAGGCCCATCAAAGAGATTGGGATCGCCATTTACCGTTGTTTTTGTTGGCTTACAGAGCGGCGATCCATGAAACTACAAATCAAACTCCAGCCAAGATTTTGTTTGGACGGGAACTCCGCTTGCCTTGTGACCTTGTGTTTGGGACACCCACTCAAGAACCCAAGGAAGTTAGAAGCTATGTAGAAGAGCTTCAAGAGACGATGTCCCATATCCACGACTTGGCTCGAGACCGAATTGAGATTGCCAGTGACAGGATGAAGACGCGGTACGATTTGAGGGCGAATTCGGTAGGGTTTCAAGAGGGAGATTTGGTCTGGCTATTTAACCCTCAACGGAAGAAAGGGCGATGTCCGAAGCTTCAGCCGAAATGGGAAGGCCCTTATACCGTACTGACCCGACTTAACGACGTGGTGTATAGAATCCAAAAGAACCCCAGGGCTAAGATGAAGGTAGTGCATTTAGACCGTTTAGCCCCCTATGCGGGTTCAAATGACGATGAATGATTGTTCGAGACGAACAATTCTTAAGAGGGGGGTAGTGTGACGCGAACGACTCAATTCTAAGAAGCGGTGAATCAGAGTATCGAGTATTGTGTTGTGGACCGCTCACTTCTAGGAACTGAATAGAACTTCGAGTATTATTTACGTTTTGAATGGGTTTATTTATTCTTGTTTACGTCGGCATTGTTTGTCGCTATTGTGATTGAATTCCAATCATCTTGCCGAATTGAAATAATTCAGGAGAAACGCGAGAAAATACTCGAAAGTTCTGGAAAGAGTCCATACCCCTATATATATGCGAGACAGCGAGTCAGTCAGTCAGTCTGGTTTTGGGAGAGCGACATAAAGGCGAACTCCGGCGATATCCAGCGAATTTAGAAAGCGATAAATTAAAGTGTTTTGTGTTCCGTTAGTGATTTAGAATATTAGCTGTGTTAATTAGTTGTAATTAATTTGATTTGTAAATAAACTTGCCGAGAAATTATCTCCAGCTCTTTAAATCAGAAACCCACATATAATAAACGTCACAATATTGTATTTAAATGTATAATAATAATATATTCTGGGGTCCAGTATTTATAATAAAGTCTTGTAAAACACGCAAGTAATGTAAGTATAAACATATATTTAGTTGCTCTAAAAAGAGGACAATGTTGTTGTAAAAAGCAGTACTTAAAGAGATTTTCTTAAAATTATTATCGTATATCAGTTATGTCAGTGTCGGCATTTTTGAAGAGATAAAGAAGTTAACATTATTACAAACTCAAATAAAAAATAATAAAATTTAAGAGATAGTTTTAAAGGAAAAGGTATAGAAACAAAACAAGAATTTTGATAGAAAAAATTAGGAATAAAACTATTAGAAAACAATAGTATAGGCAATCAAAATTTGTACTCGTATTATAGTGTCCAAAAACTGACAAAAATAAACCAAAAAATTCATTACAAGAGATTAAAACACAAGATAAATGGATATTAAATACACCGTGCACAAGAAGTTAGGGATATTAAGAAAATTTGTATTAAATTGGAAAAAATTTAATAAATAACACAACAAAAAAATTTTTTGTCGAACTTTTGCGTTATGCGTGATATGTAGTTGGTAATAAATGTCATGAAAGTGTCAAATGTTTTTTGAAGTGTTTTCAAATTTGTCCAAAATACTGTGTAAGTAACTCACAAATGTTTTTTTTTTGTGAGTTATTGAATGAATATTCCAACTGGCATAAACACAGTAAGGAAAATCTCCAAAAACATTGTAAAATTATTTCTAAATTACCAAACTAATTGCGATTCTCGGCGATTCCTCTCATCGTTATTTCAGACAAACCAGTGCTATATACTCATCTAGCAAATAACTTATAAATTATCAAACGCTGTGGAGGTTGTAAATCGTCAAAATAGTCGCTAAAAGCTGTTCTAAACTCAAAAAGAAACCTAAAGTTACCCCACTGTAACCGCCGCTTGTCCACCCCATTTTTAAATGTTTTACAGGTTAATTACGACACACACACGAAAACACCTTGGTGAAGAATACTTGTCATCAAAAATTTATTCAAATAAAATTATTATAATCACAACGCTGACATAAACGCTGAAACGTGACAAATGACGTTTTATTTCGGCGAAAGCGTGTTTACCTAAAAAGGTAACCTAAAAAAAGTAAATTGCACTAGTACTTTACACACGCAATTTGGTTGCTGAATTGGCTAATACGACACCCAAATCGGTATCTGTTACAGACGCAAAGTAAAAAAAAATATTTTTAATGTCAATAGCGAGTATTTTGGCCTCTAACACGTAAAACTTCCCGAATTTTACGGGGCGTACTCGTTATGAGAGTATCAATTTGTTTCTGTGGAATTTGCAACCACAGAATAGGTAAAAGCTGGGCAAGCTTTCTCATGTTTTCGCGTTGAAGTCTATGCGAATGTACTGTTCTTTTAAGAAGGTCCTATACATACTCTATTGGATTTAAATCCGGTGAACGTGGAAGAAGAGCAATTTGATCAATGCCATGGAAATTAATTGCATTTAACATCTCCGCGGTACGGTGAGTCCGACAATTATTATCGTCAATAAAAACCAAATTTTGACCAATAGCGGCTTGAAAATTGACAACAATGTTGTTTATAATGTCAGTCGCGTATATGTGGCCGGCCATCGTTCCATGGCAAATGTTCACGTCAGTGCGACCCCCAACACAGATTCTTTCCTATACCATAATTGATCCCCCTTGGAATGAAACAGTTCCTCGAAATTGTTGCTGATACCATTCACCAGCCATTCTCCATACTCGAATACGTCTACTGTCGCTTCTGAGGCCAAATCTGGATTCATCAGCAAACAAAATCGACTTCCATTCCAAATGCCAATTTTGATATTGGGTGGCCCATTTTACACATGCCGCATGGTCTTGATGTGATATTCGAGGATCTCGATATGTTGGATGACTTCTCAACTCGAATCCCTAAATTCGATTTCGATTGGTTTGGACACTTAATCTTGGTCCATTCGCAGCATACGGAGTATTTCTTGCTGCTGATACATAAATTGCTCGGCTTCTTCTTACCACTAAGCGTATATCATGGTTTTGATTTCGGGTTGTAAACGAGGTCTTCCTCTTCTGGGTCTTTATCGAATAGTCTTTATCGATTCCATAACCGACTTACAAACTTTGACTCACTCCAAGGGTGTGAGCAACATCTAATTGAGTACGGCCAGCCTGCAACATCCCAACAGCTCTGTTGCTTTCAGCTTCAGAAAAAAATCTGTTTTTCCATGTTTTGCTTAAAAGTCACTAAATTTTGTGCAATAATGAATAATATACGACGACAAGAAAAGCGAAACTGATTCAAATATCTAAACTTTAAATTTAAAAACTTCTCGTAAGTAACAAAAAAAAAACGTTAATATTGCCATTTTTTTTACTATCAAAAATAAAATTGTGCTGCAACCTAAAAATAATAAATAAATCGTAAAGTAAAACAACTTTTGTCCAAATTTTGCAGTATCCCTAACATTTTGTACACAGTGTATATTCTTGTAGAGTACATATTTAAAAAAAATTGTAAAAGACCCAAATAATGTGGCTATAAACATATACCTAATTGCTTAAAAAAGAGGACATTTGTGTTGTAAAAAACATTATTTTGAAATATTTAAGATTCTTTTAAAATTATAAATATCTGCTGTCACTGTCGGCATATTTGTTCCACCTTCGCCTTATTTTTTTTAAACTTTCTTTTAATATTAATTATGTTTTTGTAAAAAATACTGAATACTGAAGTAGTTATGATTCTATTCATCCAAAAATACCTTTTTAACTAAAAAAAACAGTTCTAGTTTGATTCTTAACATGCAAACTGAGTCAAAGAAATTTTTTTACACAGCTTAACGGCTTATTACTATTTATCTACGCAATCTTTTGATCGAATTTAAATAAAAAATCCTGAAACCTTGTAAACTTTATCTAAATTTCTTGCCTGTTGACAGTTGTGCAATATTTTTCTCGTATAAAACTTCTGATCAGAGATAAATAAGTGAATTAAAATGCAATTAATTACCCGCCTCGAATCGCTACTATCTCTCTGACTTTTTAATCATGACAATTCCTTCGGTTTCGATTTTTCAGTTAATCGTTAATTATCTGTCTGAAAATTTAAAATGTCATGATGTATTGGCCGGACAAAATCCAATGAATTTCACTTTCCAATCCTGTTTCAGCTGAAAACTAGCATTCTTTTCGCTTCACTAACTCTATTTCTATTTATTTTTCAAAATTCTGACCTAAATAATATCAGAGATTTAGAGGGCTAACACTAGTAGCCAATAGGAAGCTAGAAATTAGTTCAAATCTCTTTAGAACGTAACTATTCTTTTCTAATTAATCTCACAGTTGTGGCAATTCTAATTGGAAATTTCGGTCACAAAATGTTAAGAATGAAAAGGGCGGTAAAGTGCAGTTTGTTGAACGCTAAGGAATGTCATCACGATTTATTTATTGTGCAAGATAGATATTAATCTTGCCTTTTCGTAAGATCTTTATTGAGATTGGGTGGACCGCATCAATCATGCGATTCAATAAAGAGACACCGTGGAATTTAAAATTACGTTTGCAGTGATGATGTAGGAAAAATTCAAAAAGGAAACAATGAAGTGAATTATTTATTTGTCGAGTATTTGTATCGAAAAGAATTTTTATAGAGGTGTTGCCTTACCAGAACGAAAACTTAACAGAATTCCGAATTTATCTTGTTACAACAATTTTGCTTTGTTAATATTCTATACAACAGTGTCGCTCTTTGTATTGTATTTTGAAGCGAAGATATATGACAATTTTCCTGATTTCATTTTTAAGAATTTTGGAAAATTTTGAGTTGGGATAGAAATTAATAAATGTTTCTAATTATCAACTAATGAGTAGCCCACATTTATGTAAAAACTAATAAGTATATATTTTTACAACAATGTTGCTGAATTTTGTTAATTTTGTAAGTCAATCGCATAAATAACAGCTGATTGGTGTCGTGCTTATTTATTGGTTCACAAGATTAAAACAGCCAAATTTAATAATAACCAGCTAATATATAGATTTCTCCATTGTTTCTCATTCCGAGCTTTCTTATTCCACTGCTTTATTTGTAGTTTTTGGAGGTCATTTTCTACTTCTTTCTTCCATCCTACCTCTTCGTCTGTTAAGTTCTTTAATAATAACACTCTCTATATCTGTGGCGGTTTTATTAATAAAACGGCTTTATTTCCAAATCCTGATTTACAAAAAACACCTAATTTTGAAAATTTTTCCCAGACAAATATGTGTGGATGACGGTCAAGAGCTGTCCTTGCAATACGGTTGCCAATTTTACGAAGTAAGTGCTGCTGAAAACTTCGCTGGAGTTTCCCTAGCCTTTCAGTCTCTTCTTCGAGAAGCACGATCAGTTCAGTTACTCAAAGCTCTTCCAATTCGAAGAAAATTAGGTGTGAACAGCGTTTCCAAAGTCTTAGGCAACATTTTTGGAAAGAATTCGAAAGGCGATCGCAAGAAACGACCATCACTTAGTATATGAATTAGTTATTTTAAGAAAACAAAATTTAAAGTTCCTTATTTATTAATAAAACTAATGCTTCTGTTGCCTTCTAAAATATTGTATTGTAAGACTGATTTTATGGAATAGAAAAAATTATGTATGTAATGCAGTGTTAATATTCGGCTCGTGATGATAAAAGAGTGTATATAGGATTTTTAGGTGTTAAATAAAATATGTTATTAAACGTGAAAATCTTATTCAAATTTATTGCAATGATCTCAATGTAAATTTATGAGCTTTTGAGTTACGAAACGCATGTAATGCTAGTAATTGACCTGTTGTAAATGTATATATTTATATTTTATATTTTTATATTGTAATTATGGAAAATGTAGTTGGAAGAATAAATATCAACCACATTTTAGACATTTTTTATTAAAATCACCTTGTTCCCTTTTATTTCCTGTCTGGTTCTCTGGCTCTCTTAGTCGTAGTAGCATAAATATTTAACGGAGTAAACCTGACCATAGCGGTCCCCCCATCTCAGGACCTACACTACAAGAGTGGTATTATGGTATTTAGTATCTGTAAAAAGTTAAACTAAAAAATATCTAGGTGCAGAGATAGAAAAGAGAAGAAAAATAGAGTTCATGGAGATGTTACTGGACCAATCGAATGCTACTGAAAAAATTAAAAAAGTTCCTTTTAGAACCACCAAATATTTCAAACAGATGAATGGTTTCATCAACGAATTGGGTATTTTCTTAAGTAACAGGCAACCTCTCTAATTGTAAGTAGTAGTATTCTAGTATTGTTGGTTACATAACCAGCTATCAGGAGCAACTGAAGGCCTCCTCAAATGTTCTGTGAACATTTTACAAATCTAATTTTTACCTCCTACATATTTCTGTTGATCCTGATACTACAACAAGCATTGCGCATAACTTCATCCTCAGTAACACCTAAAGATCTCCTCGCATTTCTATGATCCTAATACGAAATCGAAAAATTTTGAGTTTTCGTAAATTTTTAAGAAATTTTAACGTGAATGTACCTCCTACATACTTCTGCTCTCCTGATACTACAATAGGCATTGCGCATGCCATCATCCTCAGTAACAAACTGACGACCTCCTCGCATTTCTATGATCCTAATACGAAATCAAAAATTCAAAATTTTCTTGAGTTTTAATAAAATTTATGCCAATGACCTCCTACACACTTCTACTCTCCTGATACTAACAATAGGCATTGCGCATGCCATCATCCTCAGTAACAAACTCAGCATTCTTATGATAATCATCCTTAGCATTCAAAGACCTCCTCGCATTTCTATGATCCTAATACGAAATCGAAAATCCAAAATTTTCTAGAAGTTTTAATAAAATTTATGCAAATGACCTCCTACACACTTCTGCTCTCCTGATACTACAACAGGCAAATGACATTATTCATGGCATTTGAAGACCTCCTCGCATTCCTATGATCCTGATACGAAATTGAAAAATTGAAAATTTTATGTAAATCTATCTCCTACATACTTCTGCTCTCCTGATACTACAACAGGCAAATGACATTATTCATAGCTTTTGCATTCCTATGATCTTGATACGAAATCGAAAAATTGAAAATTTAATATAAATCCATCTCCTACATACTTCTGCTCTCCTGATACTACAACAGGCAAATGACATTATTCATAGAATTAGAAGACCTCCTCGCATTCCTATGATCCTGATATGAAATAGAAAAATTGAAAATTTTATGTAAATCTATCTCCTACATACTTCTGCTATCCTGATACTACAACAGGCAAATGACATTATTCATAGCTTTTGAAGACCTCCTCGCATTCCTATGATCCTGATACGAAATCGAAAAATTGAAAATTTTATGTAAATCTATCTCCTACATACTTCGGCTCTCCTAATACTAGGAACAGGCAAATGACATTATTCATAGAATTAGAAGACCTCCTCGCATTCCTATGATCCTGATACGAAATTGAAAAATTGAAAATTTTATGTAAATCTATCTCCTACATACTTCTGCTCTCTTGATACTAAGAACAGGCAAATGACATTATTTATAGCATTTGAAGACCTCCTCGCATTCCTATGATCCTGATATGAAATAGAAAAATTGAAAATTTTATGTAAATCTATCTCCTACATACTTCTGCTCTCCTGATACTAAGAACAGGCAAATGACATTATTCATAGAATTAGAAGACCTCCTCGCATTCCTATGATCCTGATATGAAATAGAAAAATTGAAAATTTTATGTAAATCTATCTCCTACATACTTCTGCTATCCTGATACTACAACATGCAAATGACATTATTCATAGAATTAGAAGACCTCCTCGCATTCCTATGATCCTGATACGAAATTGAAAAATTGAAAATTTTATGTAAATCTATCTCCTACATACTTCTGCTCTCCTGATACTAAGAACAGGCAAATGACATTATTCATAGCATTTGAAGACCTCCTCGCATTCCTATGATCCTGATACGAAATTGAAAAATTGAAAATTTTATGTAAATCTATCTCCTACATACTTCTGCTCTCCTGATACTAAGAACAGGCAAATGACATTATTCATAGCTTTTGAAGACTTCCTCGCATTCCTATGATCCTGATACGAAATCGAAAAATTGAAAATTTTATGCAAATGAACCTACTACATATTTCTGCTCTCCTGATACTAAAACAAATAATTAATGTCATCGGTAGCACCTAAAGATCTCCTCGCATTTCTATGATCCTGATAGGAAATGGAAAATTGTTAAAATAGGTAATTGTGCTTTCTGCATATTTCTATAAGCAACCAACACTGGTCGTAAGTGTATTACTGGTTGCATAGCTACCTATTATAAATTATTATTTATTGTATAAATTGCAGACGATTAAATTTAGTGTATTGTTGATTGCATAGATTATTATTACAACAAAATGTAAACAATTTAAAAGTATTTATTAAAAAATACTACATTCAATATAAATTACAATATAAAATTTTACAAATTAAATACACAATATTCTAATTAGGTTCCAAATTAACACACCATAACAGAGCGACTCTTCATCGCGAAGCTGGCACGTTATTCATGAGGGAGCCTCCATATTAAATACTGTCTTACCAAAAGTGATATTGGTACCTATAATAGAAGACCGATTAATTTTATAAACTTAAAGTTCAAAGCAATAAACAAATGCTCTTAAAATTGGTAAATGATCAAAAACCAAGCAAACATTTAAATTTATAATTGCTACTACTCTGCTTATGAATTTAAATGATCGCCTGGTATGAATTCATTGTTGCCAACTTAATCATTTACTCACGGTATCACTAGGTATCACCAACAAAATCATGACATTATGACCTTTGATTTTGCGATTTACTTACTCTGTTTACATAAAGAAAATAGTAATTTCAAATCACTTTTTTATTAATTACAACTAAAATTTGAATATTTTTACTTTTCTTAACCTTCAAATAATTTGTCAAATCTAGGGAATTTCTTCACTTGAAGTTTAGTGACCAGACCCTGCTTGTCATTTAAATGTCAAACCAAATTTCAAAACTTAGGTTAATCTCTGATTAAAATTCACGATTTTTCAATAAAATCACGCTAATTTCGACCTCAAAATGTAAGAAAACCCTTCTGTTTCACTTTTTATAATAAAACTCATTAATTACAGGCGAATACTGACTCGCTGCTTGAAAAACCTAACTAACCCCAAATTCCGCACCTTCTGCAACGTAATTCGCGACGAAATCCAAATTGAAACCTTTTCGGACATTCATGTAAATGTCCCTTACACAGTCCGTGTTAAACCCTTAGATATATACAAGTACCAAAACTGTGACCGACTACAAATTGAACTAGAAGGAGTCCCAAGTGCTCGTAAGACAGTCAGGCATTTAAAAGAAGGCAACAACATCAAAGTTTATGCCACTGTTAACAGTTACGATAAAGACACAATTTGTAATATTTATGCCCCTGTTAAAGCAAGTGAGTTTTATTTTTGTAACCACAAATTAATTTCTCAAAGATTTATACATTGAGGCACAAGGGAATATAAGCAGTGGCGTTTTTGGGGGTTCACACCTTAAATTAAAATCAACAAAAGGCAGTATTTTTGTTGAGAAGTATCAAGGCGAGTTGATTGAATTAAATACTCACGTTGGAGATATTATTTTAAAGGGGGCTATTGTTGCTGCAAATATCAAAGCTACAGTAACAGAAAATGGGGTTTGTAACAATTTTTTTGTTATTTATAACTGAAAACAAAATTTCAGTCGATAAAAACGAAGCGTTTGCAAGGCTTAAATGCGGAATTAAGGACCAAACAAGGAGACATCACTGTTGACTGCTCCTACTGTGATAATGCCCTTTTTCAGTCAGATTACGGCAATTTAGACTTGCAAAATGTCCACAAAAGCTCCCAAATTTTTCTTAAAGATGGCAAACTAACTTTGAGTTAGTTAAACAACTCTTAACAATTTTTTGTATTAAATATTTTTTTTAAGGTGGTTTAGATGGAAATTTGGAGGCAAACCTCACAAACAGTGATGCAGAAATTCAAATATCCCGTGTTTTGAAAAACTCGAAAATCACAATGAAGGAAAAAGGTGATTTGAAATTACTTTTATCTGAAGATTGTCAAAGCGAGACATGTTTCGACATTAAATCAAAAAGTCACCACTTAGACCCTAGTATTAAACTAATATTGTGCAAAAATACCGAAACTTCGTCTTTAATACCAACTGATACTAACCCAAAACGGGTCACAATTGACTGTGAAGGTCACGTAAATTTACAAAGTGCTGCATGGATTAATATGTTGAGACTTGGTGTTAAATAAATTTATTTATGCTTTCGGCCTTTTTTTCCTTTCTTCTTTTGTCGGTTTTTCTTTTTCTCTGCGATTTTTCGTGCTTTGAGAATCTGATCAGTTGATTTCAATTCAGATTTTCGTTGCTTCATTTGAAGCTTTTTGTTATGCTTAGCCCAGTGCGTATTAGCCTCAGTGTGCAATTTAGGCCCTAAAAAATTTACATTTAACCGAAATAAATAATAAAAAAAAAACAAAAATTACCAGAAGTTTCTTCATTTTCATTATCACTATCATTAGATTGCCCAATTTTCGATTTTTCTTTCCATTGGGCGTAACGATTACTTTTGTAAGTTGCTGGAATCCAGACTCCTGATTCTGTTTTAATTTTCCCAGTCCTTTTATCCTAAATTTTTTGGGTTAAAATAATCAGAACTATAAAAAATCAAACATACCATAACTGCCACCATTTTTTTCTTTTTTCTGTCCCATTTTTTCATTTGGATACCTTTTCTTAATGTTTCTGCAGAGTCACCAGCAAGGTCGAGTTGGACTTTACTTGCTTCATTGTGGAAATTATTGACAGCCAATCTATTAAAATAAAAAATTTGAATTACAGGATATTTATTAAAATTAAAAAAAAGCTCGCAACTAGCCATGACGTATTGTTGAATCACAGCCAACTAGACTAAAAATTTTTTTTACTTACCCTTCCTCTGTGTGTCTGTCAGCCGGTATATACGGAATTTTATAATTCTCATCTTGTGTTTTTTGTTTTTTATTCTTCTTGTATAAATTCTCCAATTTACGTTTTTTAGGTATTATCACTTTATCAAACGCATCATCAATATCTTCTGAAGTACTTTTCACTAAATTTGATTCTTCTTTATTATTTAACAATTCTTTTTCATTCTCTTTTTGTTCTTGCAATTGATGAAACGAATTTATTTTTTCTTTATGAAATGACCTTTTTTGTTTCATAATTTGATATTCTTGTGATTTATTTTTACCACAAATTTCAAATATCGTCTAGAAAAAAAATTTGTTTCCCAATTTGGTCATCAAAAAAATAAATTCTTACGCCTTGTGGCCGGTAACTTTTCATTTTTTCTAATAAATTTTCTCTTTCTTCTTCTACATATTCTTTATATTCTTTAAATAAAGGATGAATAGCACAAGTAGCAAAAGGTAATTCTTTTATTCTCCGATTACTATCAGAAGATGCACCAGGTCTTGATCTGACATATTGTAAATACGCATTTTCTGTCACTTTTTTCATGCTTACCTATATAAAAAAAATAATTTCAACACAAAAATAAAGACAAAAAATATTACCAAATCAATATTATTTTCATGTAAAGATAATAAAGCACTATGTTGTTCTTCAAGTAAAGCCTGTGGTATTCTCCCCACTGAACCTTCTTTATCAGTTCGTGTTGTTATGGAAAGAGGGCGCCCCAAAAACAAATGCAAATCGAGTAAAAAGGGATACTCGTCTGGTCCTACAAGAGAGTAGGCTGTGCCTGAACGACCAGCTCTAGCACATCTACCTAAAAACACACAAAAATAACAACTTAGTCGTCAAATTTATTTGAACACACGTTATAAGGTGTGTACAAATAAAAACAGAGATTTGAATAATTAAAATAAATTAGACCCATTTACTGTATATTTTTATTTATATCAAAATCTAATAATCACAGTTGGTACATCCTGTATATAAACTGAAACTTGCAATAGTAATAAAATTGGGACACCTATATATAAACTGAGACTTTAGAAAATGTAAACAGTTTTTTTTGTGATTGTGTAAAATGTTGACAAGATATTTATGACCTCATCTTTTAATTAGTAATGATGTAGCCGTTTGAAACAATGTTTAGTCTCATTTGTTTAAATAAAATTAATTATTGCCTTTTCAGTGCTATTTTCGTGATTAGATATAAATTGAAAACAAAACTCATAACATCTGGTTTATGTACCTAAATATTTAAATACATTTTTAATTTATTATTTTAACTAACTGCTTACATAATACGATGATTCAGTACTCAAAGACACAAAGGCGCTTCGACATTCGGTGATATAATAGACATTTTTTGTTGTTTTTTGTAAATTTATCGTTATTTCTCTTTTGTTTGTATCAGTTGTGTGCCAGCTCTCGAACCGATCGCATCACAGCCGCTCTAAGCTGCGTACTTTTAATTATTAAACGAAATATAGGACGAAACAGGAGACATCGCTGGAAATCTGGATTAAAGGTAGGTCCAAAAGAAGCAGAGGGGATTCGCCACATAAGGCAGAAGAAGAAGCACCAATTTCAGGATTAAAGGTAGGTTCGAAAGAAGCAGAAGGAGGGGACTCGCCACCTAACATTTGTGGCAGAAGAAGATGCTTTAAATAAGACTTTATGTAGAGTTTATAACTTTGTTAAAATTGTTGATCTCTATTTTAATTTATAATTTTTTATTCAAAATTATGAGTGTCATTTTACATCGATTTTATTTCAATTCATTTTTATGTAGGTATAGTGTATTTTCTGGATTAGAATTAACAGAAACCACGCGTGCCAACCACTTCCGACTATTCAACAACTCTTTTAAAATTTATCGGTTAAAAATGTTTGTCTATTTATGTGTTTTGACAAGTTCTAACTCAAAAAGACTTAACACCTCAATATTTATTTACATTATAAGTAATATTTACAAGTTTTAAACCCCCAATCAGTACTTTTTTTCTTTATACTATTACAATGTTGGCAGAAACGTCAATCACGATTAAACGTATCCAAGAATTTCTCTTACATGATTTCACTCCAAATCTTATAAAACCACCTCTGGAATTTATTTTTCAAACTGCAAAATTCCTGAAGCTGATGTGTCAGGCGGGTTGTATAAAAGTCTAAAAACACTTCGCTAACCCAAATAAAAAATGGGTTCTACTCAGAACTTTTGAAAAATAATAGCATTTGACTTTTCAACCAATAATACGTGTCAAAATTCAAATTTTCGGTCAATTAATAACGAATTACAGCAGGTAAACACTGGTGGAAATTTATCGCGATAAACCCACGTCGCTATGGAAATTACACGACCCAATTTTAATTTATACGCCAATTTTTCTTTAAAATTACACACTTACCAACTCTATGGACAAATAATTTTGATTTCGCTGGAAAATTATAATTGATCACATTATCCAACTGTGGTATATCAATACCACGAGCAGCAACATCTGTCACTACTAAAACTTTAACTTTTCCTGTTGAAAATTTCGCTGCATTTATTTTCCTAGCTGAAGGATCTAAATTTGAGTAAATGTAAGTATTACTAATGGCAAGACGATCCAACACCTACAAAAATTTTGACGTAATACTGTACTGATCAGGGGCAAAACCTCAATTTTTACCATATGTATATACTCGACGTGGTGTCTTGTAGCCGCAAAAACTACAGTTTGTTGATTACTATCAATATGTGTTTTCAAAAGAACAAGTAAAGCTGCAAGTCTTTCCTCTGGCCTCACTATAATATACCACAACTGCAACTCTTCTGGAATTTTTGACTCAACATCTAATCTCAGTAAAACAGGATCATTCAGGCCTGCTTTGGCAAACTCGACTAAAACTTTAGGTAAAGTAGCTGAGAAAAGCACGGTTTGTCTTGCATCAGGCAATCTGTTGACAACTTCAGTCAGTTGGTCCCCCAAACCCATTTCAAACAACCGATCAGCCTCGTCAAAAACCACATACTCTATGCTATTCAACTTGAGCTCCATTTCAATACAGACGTGTAAAAACCGGCCAGGAGTGGCAACAATAATATCAGGATTGCCGTGAATTGCCGAAAATTGGTCGTCCATTGAGTCACCACCGAGAATCACTGCTGATTTTAACCCAACGAACCTTCCAAGCTCCTTAATAAATTTTAAAGTTTGTAAGGCGAGTTCTCGAGTTGGGGAGAAAATCAGAGCTCGAGCGCCTGCTTTAGCACACCGAATTTTTAATTTTTCAAACATTGGGATAAGAAAACAGGCGGTTTTGCCACTGCCTGTCCGGGCCATTGCTACTACATCTCGACCTTCAAGGACTAAAGGGATTGTCTGAAAAATTCGAATTAAATGTGAAAAGTAATACTAAGGGGTTACCTTGCGTTGAATGGGGGTTGGCTGTTGATATCCCCGTTTTGTAATACCTTTAAGGACGTTAAAACTGAGACCCATACATTGAAAGCCGCCCCCTTTTTTCGATGATTTCTTTTTTACTTTTTCCTCAGTTGGATCGTTGATTTCCACTGTTTGGTCCGGGTTTGCAAAACCGGGAACAGAAGACATGGCTTATTTAGACGAAAAAACTGATTTTGTGGTGGGTTTTGACTTTTAACTCTTTTGAGGTTAGGATTCACAACACGTGTCATTTGACATAAATCTAGTGATTTTTTGAAAATGAGGTTGACAATAGAAAATGTTATCATGAAGAAAAACACGTTTTCTGTGTTTTAAAATTAAAATTTGTCTGTAAAATACTTACTAAATATAATTTTAAATATTTGTAGCTTAAATTTTACTGTAAACACATTTTTTTTAATATTATAATTATTGGTATATGCAACCAATAATACACCTGAAATCTAATGAGCCAGCTATAATACGTCTCTAATCAAGAAAAATAACTAAATTTAGTAGCAAAATGAAGGAATAAACAATAGAAGCGTCAACAACTGTCAGGCTCTTAAAAAATTATTTTCAATTTTATAGGAAATTTACGTCCCAACCTGTGGTTGATTGATACTTATAATAGTTTATGAACTTCAAATTTACAAAATAGTCGCATGTGAACACATCCTTTTTCCTGTATATGACCGTGACCGTTAAACTGGAAACGACTTTGAACTTTTCTAATAAAACATGTGGCAAATTGGTTTCGTCCAGAGACAAAAAGTAGGGAGAATGTTGATTGACTAATTTGAGTAGTTGGCGCCTAGGATGCAACCATTTTAATGTTCAGCCGAAAGAAATAGAATGACAAGACAAAGAATTTTCAGTCCTAGAATCTGTTTTTTTACCAGAGAGACACTAGTAAGCATTGTAAATTTAGAGTACTCGTTTGTGATTGGTTGCTTTCAAAAATTATCAGAAATAAGTATTTCAAATTTGCAGCTCTTGTTAGTGTCTTTGTAGTAAAGAAGTATACGAACAAAACCGTCCAAACTACAAAGCTTGTTCTGTGAAGGCAGTACCTTCAGTCGTATTATGCGCCCTATTTTTAGTATAAATCGCAGTATAAACACAGGAATTAAAATAGAGAAGTTCCTTTGAAACTCTTTCTAATGCTTAGTGGTAGCCTCTGGTTGATAACTGTTCATGTTCTGACTTTATTGCATGCCTAGCCATTAAAATTGTGACTTTAAGCATTTTACACCAACGCGTACGTTTGATCAACAATCTCCCTACTACATTTCTCTGGTTAAGATAAATGATGGCCCATAATTAATAAGAACGTTTGCAAATTGCAGTTTTTGAAGCTTCTGCATCGTTTGTTAGCAACATTTACTTAGTTAAAATTAAGAGACAAGTTGTGTTTTATTTTATTTCTGTTAATTAAAAAGCGCACTTTTATTTCTGCGAACCAAATTTTATTGGTTACACAATTCTTTTATATATTACAAAGAAATAAAAATCTAAGGCTCAGCCTGTCCTTCTTGAAGCTTTGCAATGTAAGATTTCTTCTTTTGGGCAATACGATTCTTGCGTTCGGCCAAAGTAAGCTTCCTGCGGTTCCACCTCTTCTTTGAGGCTGGTGGAGCCTTTTCAGCTTTCTTCTCTATTCCTGGATTAGCCCGAATACTTGCATGAGCATTCTTGTAGATTTCTTCAATCTAACAAATTTTAAAAAATCAAATCAATTCATTTACTAAACACAAAAAATATGTTTCATGATTAAGTATTTTATAACACCAGTTAGAAAAATTAAAGCTTAGTCATGAATTAATGTTGTCCAACTGCGACACGACAACGTAATAAAAACATTTGTCGTAATTTATGTTGGACGTATAAAGAGTCACTCCGCTACGTGTCGTGTCCTAAAAAGTATTTTTTTACCTGGTCAGCATTGATGCCCAACTTAATGTACTGACTGAACTGTCTCTTGAAAGCTTCAGGGTCTTCCTCCTCCAAAGAGCGCATGTAATCAGCTACATGTTGTCCAAAAATATGAGCACGATGTACGTCAGCATTGAAAGCTTTAGATTCGGCGTCATAACCAGGGAATCGTTTAGTTGAGTGAGGAATGTTCAAACCTCCATCAACAGCACCTTTCATTGCCGCGAAAACACGAGCTCCTGTAGTGGTACGTTGGAGACCCACATCCAAGTAGCACCTGAATTAATAGAAAGAAAAAGAAATAAGAAAATTGTTTTTCTATCGAAACAAGTGAAAGGAAAAAATACCAGAAATATCAGAGACACGTTATAATCATAACACGGTATTTGTGAACGAACTTCAGAACACTGAAGATATAGAACATACCTGCAGGTCTTTGGTTCGGCACAGAATATCGAGTCAGATGACGCGCATGTGTCTAAAAGTCATCACTTTTTTTGCATACTTTCTAGAATTAGAAGACACGTGCGTTATTGAGGTTTAACGTTAAACTCAATTTCCTACTTTTGTCAACTAATTTCGATTTTTTTTTTCTCAATAAGCCATATCTTCACTAGCTCAAAATCTCACCATTCTAGCGCGTCTCACTTTCTGTTAAATATCAATACTTTTGAACCATTCTGATGTAAAAATAATGTAATGTGATTAACTTTCACATTAAAAAAATCTGAAATATCTTCAATGTTACGTACAGTGTCATTTGTTTCAAAATTAAGTACAAATTACAGTAAAAATCAATTATAACGATCTCTAAAAAGAAGCATTCTGTGTTAAAATAATATTCCCCTTATTTTATTTATTTTTTATTCAAAAACTAACAGTTGATGGTTATAACCGAAGTGTTTATAAAAAAATTTAACAAAAAAATCTTTATAAACTATGTCACCACAACAGTAATTTAAAATAACTAATATCTGTTTTTTTTTAACCACTGTGGTGCAAAAAAATGTCCCCTTATTGTTTCTATGACAACGCATTGCTATTAATATAGCGAATTAAATTTATGGGGTCATTATTTGCATTACAGTGATTGAAAAAAAAAAAAAAAAATTAATTTATTGTGTAAGATGTATGTATATCATTCTTATATTACTCTAAAACACCCCATTCTGTGGTCGTGCTTCAATGTAGAGTCGTTACTAGTATTTACTGTAGTGTAAAACAAATTAAAATGGTGGCCATGTGATAAAAAGACAAATTATGTCGCTTAAATCCATAAAGATTATTTTTCATGCTCCTCTTTACAAAATCTGGCCACTCAATATCATTTCCCTCGATTTTCCACTTGACATTTGTGGATAATACGTGTTTATCTGTCCGAAATAAATTCTTTAATTATAAAAATCTGAAAAGGTAACAACAAAGATAAATTTTTACAATTAAAGAATTGAGAGATGTTTTAACCTAAAATTTTGAATGTGTCAAATCAAAAACCCAGAAGAAGAGTGAATGTCCGGACTCTTTATAAAACTGCAAAGGTCATAAAAAAATACTATTTACGATTCAAAGGAAATCACAAGTCTTAAAATACTGATTAAAAAGCAAACATAAAAACAAAACGAAAAAAGTAACGAATTACTTTCACTGTTATTACATATTAGGTGACGTAACAACACCAACAATAGCAAATAGTTTTTCGAAAAAATTAAAAATGTCATGATATCAACCTCATAATCTAGAAGTTGCAAGGTAGTAAGTTAATTAGAAAATAAATATAACCTAAATAACGAGAGGGATAAACCTAGTAAATATGTCTGATGAGTTAATTTCAAGTTGAGATACTACCGATAGTATCGCAAATTTTAATACTTTTCAGTGGCAACAACTAATTACCTCCCCAATTTTTTCTATTTACCATGAGAACGAAAATCCGATATTATCTCAACTTGAAATTGGCGCATTAGATTATAGCTACTGTAGTTGTAAACTGTCAAAAGTCATTTCAATTTCCACAAAAACTATTTTGGTTGCCTTTTTTCATAACCGTTTATTACTTTCTGAGACGTAACAGATACAAGTGTTCCAGAAAAACGTACAATAACGTGTGTAAAGAATGTCACCACAGTCGATTAAAAATTAAACTCGACATAAAATTCTAAATGCTTCTATAATGTATAGGATTTCAGCTCAATATAACCCAAACCAGACTCTACTAGTGACGTTTTTTAAGCACGTGACCGTACCCGAAATTTTTGAGATCAAAATAAACCAGTTCTACAGAACTTGCCTCCCTGTCAAGCCATGTCATTTACAGTAGAGTGAACACGAAAAACATTGATGTTTTTCCTAGATAACTTTGTAATGTCTTAAGCAATTTGAGTGAAATTTATACAAATCCACTGTCACATTTTATTCTAAAGTAGTGAAGTACGGTGCCCTTAAAAATAATCTCAGGCCACGTGACCAATTTGCTTATCAAACATACATAATTACCTTTACTTTCATAAACCTTTAAAAAATTTTTTTTACACAAATGGTTTATTACGATAATTACCATTATTTAATCGTTTTTGAAGGCTCTGTATTACCAACTTCATCTAAATATATTGCGTATTTTTAGCACGTCATTTTTGACTGGTTCTCAAAAAGGTATGAGCAATACCATAACCTCAACGCTTGTTTGTCAATAGGGTTGACAACCGTCCTTTATTTCAAAGAATAGTCCTTTAATTTCATAAACTCCCCTTTGGTCTTTAACATGTACTTAAAAGACACAATTTGTCCTTTTATCTAGTTTTTTTACCAAAGAGAAACGAGCAAGCACTAGAAACTTCACATACCTATTTGTAATAGGTCGATTTCAGAAATAAATTAGTTGTCTAGACGTCCTTTTAATTCACCAAAATAAATTTTGGTAAATTACGTATAAACAAACGAAAGTTCTATCCAGACTTAAGTTATGAAACCTACGTAAAGACAGTATTTAATGGTAGAGAGAAAAAAACAATAAGGAGAATTACGACTAGTGAAAAAAAAACAGAAGTTGATTCTAGAAGAATTTGAAAAAGTAGATTATATAAAAATTTGTAGAAAAGATGACCTAATGACAAAAAAATTTGGAAGATTAAGATGTATGTTGTACAAGAAAAAAAACATTTAAAAAAAAACGTAGTTTAGACAATTGTAAAAGAAATGAAACTCAATGTCTCCCTAACCCAAATAGATCTAACTAAGTAAAAATTACCTGAATGCTCCAGGTCCGTTTTCAACTCCCTCGACGTTGTATTCATCCCCAGTGACTTCCGTAGTCCCAGTATACAAATTATCCAACCCCAATTGCTTCAACAAACGTCGAGCCAACAACAATCCAGTGCAATAAGCTGCTGCATAGTTAGTAAGCCCAACTTTGACTCCATATCGTGGCAATTCATGGGAATAAGCAGCACAAACAATCTTATCACCCTCAATACGAGAGTAAGCCACCTGACAGGTAATATCACGGTTAGACAACCGGACAACCAGACGATACTTGGGAGTGTTGTATTTGTTCTTATCTTGAACAATTAAACGTTTACGCGCATAATAATCGGTTTTTCCCTGACGACGCCTCTTGAATTTCACTTGAAAACGCTTGAAATATTGCTTGTTTTTCACAACTTTCACGAAACCCTGAAAACGAAAACTTGACATGTGAACCAAAACATAACCTAACTTTTTCAATTAAATTAAGAAATTTTGCGGTACTGGTAATTCTAAAGACGCCAAAATTAACACAAATCGTGTTTTTAACCGTAATTTTAAACAAAAGAGTGTAAAAATTGAGGAAAATGACGAACAACCTAACATGGATGGGACACATCAACATTAATCTGTGATCATCTTAATGAAACGTTATCCAATTTTAGGGAAAAACTTGACAAAGGGGTTGAGAAATTAACCTAGTTTCAGGGTGAATCAGTATTTTAGGTGAATTACTTACCATTTTTGAAGATTATTTAAGAAAATTGGGACACTACGAGGCACCAGTTAGCCACCGCGGTCCGGGTAGGAAGAAGGCTGCGCATGCGCGAAAATACCACCATTGTCAGATAACGACCGCCAATTTTGAATTGCTGTCATTTCAAAAACTGAAAATGGCTATTTTTCCTAGATTAAAAACACTAATTTTCATTGTTTTAGAAAAAAGTTTTAACATTCTGTCACATTTGTCAATATTTTTGTTAAATTAGGCAATTTTTCGTTGAATTGGGTATTTTGTGTAATATCGGGTGTTCTACTAAACTTGCTGGTTAGGTAGACACTGACACTGACATGTTTTCTTGAGGAGGAAAAAATAAGGCAACTCAGAAACAAATTAAAAGTACGTATATTTACATAAAATTTGACGTATTAATAACTGACTACCACTCTTCATCAACCCACCCATCTTCCGTATCTTCCGCCACTGCTAAATTCAACTTACTACTAACATTTTCTTCTTCAACTAAAAATTTCGACGAAGCTTCAATCACAGGTTCCATATCTTGGAAAAAATCAAACTCATCATTTTGTCCCAAACTCGCCTGATTCTTAATATCCAATTCCAAAATATCCGGCAACGATTTTTTCTGTACGTTCTTAACCTCAATTTCTGTCACATGATTCTCAAAAACTGAGGTTACTGACTCAGTTGAGTTTGTTTGAATCGAAACGGATTCAATATTATCTTGAATTGTTGGATTTGATTCACCCCAGTCCTCCCAGTTATCTAAATCTTCTTCAATTGATTGTTCCGTTTCTTCAGTCGACGTTTCGACTTCTTCACCATCAGGGCGCGGACGCTCTGGGAGATCCATGATGACTTGATTTGTTTGATTAATGGGATTTGTGTCAATCAAAAGTGGAATAGATTCGGATTTTTTAGAGTTTTTACGGGATTTACGGTTGGGGTGGGATACAGGCCGGCTATCAGTAAAAAGTTTACCTCGACGGCCGCCTATCACAGTGGCGGCGCCTAAAATAGGGACTAGGTCGGCTAAAGTGCGAAGGGTTACGGAGACTAAGTAGTCGTTGGTGTCTTTTACGCCAACTAAAAGCTGAAATAAAAAAAAATTGAGATACCCTGTATATTATCACAATAAGAATGAAAATAAAAAGAAGGTCAAGTTGAAAACTACAAATAATAAGTATAAAAATAAGGATGAGCATGAACAGAATAAGAAACATATAATGAAGAAAAAGAGAACAGTAATAAAATAAAAAAATGAGAATGCATAAACAGAACAAGTTATATATGGAAATATGGAAATTAGAGGAAAAATACAGTAGAAAAAATAAAAATCATAATGAAAACAAAAACAACTGAATCATAAAGAAAAGAGCAAGAAATCCAACTGATAATAAGAAAATTGTGACAAAGAAAAAAGAGTCTAAAATAAAATAAAATTTGAACATAAATAATACGAATACAAATAAAACAAAAATAAGAAAAAAAACGCAAAAAAAACACCACATTCTGTTGAGAAAATCTGAAGAAATATAAACAGAAACAAAAATTAAAAACAAATATAAAATAAAAATGTAATAATATTATACAATTGAAAATAATAACAAATACGAATATAAAACAAAAATTAAAACTAGAGCTAAAAATAGAAAATAATAAAAATAAAACACACCACAAAATGAAATTAAAAAATAACTGAGAATGAAAAAGTTCAAACAAAAATGACAATAAAGATTAAAATAAAACAAAAGCAGGAATGAGAAAATTCAAAGTACAAATAAGAAAACCGATAATAATAGAAATGAACAAAAACAAACATAAGATAAGAATAGAAAACAAGTAAAAAAAGTTTATAATTTTTTTTAGATCGAATCGAAACCGGAAATAAAAACAAGAACAAAAACAAACAAAATAAAATAAAAAACAATAGTTTTAGATTAGAAAAAAATTGCTTTTATGACTTAGCAAGCTTATGAAATAGCATATTATGAAACAAAAGCATAAGTAGGAATTGGCAGGCCTGAGCATAGCCAGTGAGTGTAACTACAGTGTGTGCAACTATTTTTTACTAATAATGAAGTAATTAGTTATTTAAATTTTACGACTTACTCTACTTTAAATGACTTACCTCAGGCAAAATGCACGATTGTAATTCTTCTTTTGTAAAAGTATGAACAAAATATTTGAAATTATTTAAAAGTAATAGTCGAATTTGGGCATCACGAACCCCAAATATTTCCAATAATTTTGGTGTTAAAAACTTCTTAAATACATCTTCTGTAAATATATTCTCATTGCTGTCATCACTAGCAGCTAAAAAATTTGGATCAAACATTTGAAAGTACTTCAAAAGAAATTACCGTTTTTTGGTCGTAAAATAAACGGCAACAACTCTTCTTGTGCCGTTTTATTCAAAAGAACTAATCTAGACAATAACAAATTCCCGAGTTGATTAGCTACACTTAATTCAGGAAAAACTCTCAATCTTTCAACTAAACTATGAAAAAAATTGGTTTTCTCATCGTCTGATTTCAAAGGTAACTCAACTAAGAATGAATGTATTACAATAAACTCATGATTGAAAAATTCGTGTTCAAGTAAAGAACTGAGTTTTGGCCTTGTTGCTACATCAATATTTTGTAAATCATTTTTACACAATTCTTTAAAACTTACTAAACCTGGAATATCATCTAAAAACAAATATATTACATTAGAAAAATTGTAAATAAGTTTTTGTACCATCAGATTTTGTTTTTAAAACTTCACAAACTAAAACAGCGTAAGCAAAAATATCAATAAAGTCTTTTCTGGCACTTCCTTGCAAATGTTTTTCTTCATTTGGGTCTATTGCTTTGTTATACCGACTGTTTTTTGATTTTTTCAAAAAATCGGTATTTAGTTCGGTGTATTTACAGAGGTATTCCATTCCCCCCAATTTCCAACTTCCTTCCTTAGTTGTATAAATAGCAGCAGTGCAAATATTGTTATGAGAAATTAAGGCTTTTTCATGTAGAAAACATAAAGCTTTTAGTATAGAATGTAATCCGATACATATTTGTAACGTATTTTGTGATGCTAAAACGTGACTTAGGGGCACAACTTCTTCTACAGCTAAATAAAATTTAGAACTCTTGTTCCATGATGATATGTATCGTAAAATGCAAGGATGACGATAAATCATCAAATGCTAAAAAAAATTCACATTTATATTAAATTCTAGGTAGAATAAGGGTTATAAAAACCTTGCTGTTTTTTTCTAAAGGCGTGTGTGTCTTCCATAATGCCCCATCAACGAATAATTCCCCTGTAAGCACTGATAAGTTAGTTGTATTTTCTGAATTGATAATAGTAGCGGAATGATGTGACCAAAAATCGGAAACTTCAACTGATTTTTCTTCTATCTCGATACCATTTAAATGCGAATGGTCATTGCCCATATTTTGGAAAATTAATAAAAAAATTTTAGAAGTGATTTGAGGTTAGTGAAACGTCATTGGAATGTCACCTGTCAAAAAAAGTAAAGTGATGCAACGTTGCCATATAGAAAATGATTTCTACCACAGACATTTAAAAACTAGAGATTGTTTTAATTTTTGCTCATTAAAAATTTATTCTTTAATGTTGGTATCTAAAAAAACTAATTTCAATTAAATAACATACATCACATTTTTATTTTTAAAAACTACTTAAATTAATACAGATTGTTATTGTTTTTTACCATTGACAATTAACAAATGCAACACGCACTCTATCGGTGAAATTTTTGACTAATAAATTTTGTTGTTAACACTTGCGTTATTAAAGAAAAACAGTAAATGCCAAATTGTCGAATTGACTGATTGATTGAGTTGTTTAAATGGTGTTACTTCTTATTATCAAAATCTTAGACTAATAATACAAACAGACCAAACATAAAGCTAATTTTTAAACAACTTGTCCTGTTTAAGCGTGATTCAGCATAATGACCATATTGAAATATAGATGACAGAGGTGCGACGTGAGAAGGTATCAACTTACTGCTTACTCTCTGGTGCTCCACTCAAAAAGTCTCTACTAAAGACTACACTATATAATTCTCTGTTGAATATTTATGCTACCACAATTTTGTTAAATTTTTCAAAAGTAGCATAAATTTAATATGTTGAAGATACAAATATGATAGAGAAAACAATAGTTACTGTTATTTTCTACCTTCTAAGTTTAAATTCGAAGACTTTCGAAGAATGAACAAATCGCTGTTCGACAGACTCAAAGTCGCAAGATTAAAAAATTAGTTACGCATAAGAGAAAGTTCTGCACAAACTACTTTGGGTCAAAAATCATCAAATTTATAATCGAGAAAAAGCCATTAAAACTAACCTCTCTTTGGTTCGAAATTGCTAGAAATTAATTAAATTTCCAAGAAACTTTAGAAACACACAAGCAACCCCTGAGACCTGTCACGTAGCCACCTCCAAAGTCACTAAAACTTTAGACATAAAGAAAGCTCGAAGAAAGCTATCGTCAGAAAGTGCCCTGACATTCTCAAAGCTAGTCGTCTTATTTTTTTTTGAAAATAGCAGATTCCTAGTCTCCGACGGGTTAGTCGCTGACTGAAAGATTGTCTTCTAGCAATTCACCTAAAGTGCAAATTCCTAATCTCCGACAGGTTGATCGCACCTAAGATGAATTTTTTAAACTCTTTCCACGTTTGTGTCTAGAGCGTAAATCCCTAGTTTCCCATTAGTTGATCGCCCCTAAAGCGAATTATGAACTAGCAGTTTTACATCTACCTGCAGATTCCTGTCTCTGACGGGTTGATCGCAAATTGTCGTAAATTGCCTAACAAGTTAATTTTTGTTTAATTAATGTTTCTGTCAAATTAGCTGTTCACGATGTCAGTGAAACCAGAAGACTCCTCTTTGGCGGTCCGCGAGCAGCCACCGTCTTCAGAAAGATAGAAATATAAGTATAGGTAGAAAGGAATTTTAAACAAAACGCATGAATTCATTATTAAAACAATTACAATTAAAAATAATATCTAAAATTATTTATCTCTGTGTTATTTTAAAATTTGAAGATGCAAAAATGTATTTGTTTAAACAAAATCGCAATATATTCCTTTAATAATTAATAATAAATAAAGCAGGCAACTTTAGAGTGTTGTAGCGTGTCTCCTGTTCAAGAGCTAGCCCTCGACTGATTCAAACAAAGAGAAATATCGATAAATTTGCAAAAGACAACAAAATGTCTATCATATTCCGAATGTCAAATGTCGAAGCGCCTTTGTGTCTTTGAGTACTAAATCATCGTATTATGTAAGCAAATAGTTCAAATATTAAATCAATAATGTATTTACAGAGCCACCTCTAGAATTTTTTCAAATTCTCCAAAATCTTGAAAAGAAATATATCAAAAACACGTCAAACGCTGTTACTCAGTAAGATTTTAAATTTTCCCGCGTTTTTATTTTAATAATTATTTATTCATATAAAACAAAGAAAAAAAAATAGTTTTAACAACATTTTTAAATAGAGTTTTAAGTGCACTTTATGCTTTCTTAAAAAATAATTCGAATATATTTGCTAAATAAATGAAAAAAATTCTCGAAATTTTTGAGCCATAAGAAGCACTATAAATATTGTCCTGAAGTTGATGTGTCAGGTGAGTTGCATAAAAGTCTGAAAACGTTTCATTCCTGGACAATTATTTAAAAATCTAATTTTAGAAAAGGCCAGGCTTTAAAAGTTGTGCAAAACCAATAAGAGACTATACATTTTAATTTATTTCTTAAACAAATCCTAAATAAACAGGCTCTCTATGTTTTGTTAATTCTATAGCTCTATTTACATTCATTGACATCTTGTTATGATAATACCAGTTGGCAACAGTGTATCCTGAGTCATTCGTCGGATCGGAATTTGTCAAAATTATAGAAGTGCTGGTTGGTGTTGTTGCTCCTCTCATTAATTCTCTCCAATTTTGATCTAAAAACATCAATAAAACCCCCGAAATGGTATAAATCACTTTTCGTGTTTCGTTCCGTCTCTCCTGCCATCATTGATGTATTAAAAAGTGCTCTCCTTGTCGAAATGGCCGATTTGATACGTACAGGAAGCGGACATGGGGCTGTGATGAAAGATAAGTTGGGTTCACCAAGCACCGGAAGTGAGGATGGCAACGATCAAGACACCCAAGGGGCCACCAAGGCCGAACCTGACGAGACCGACCTGGGGGACTCTGCACCTTTTGCCCCATCGGAGACGTTGTGGTACCATGGAAGACTTGACCGGTACCAGGCAGAGGAGCGGTTGTGGCTTTCGAATAAGCTGGGGAGTTATCTAGTCCGGGAAAGTGACAGGAAACCCGGATCGTATGTTTTGTCGTTTTTGGGGCGCACAGGGATGAACCATTTTCGGATAACGGCGGTTTGTGGGGATTTTTATATCGGGGGTAGACAGTTTGTTAGTTTGAATGATTTGGTTGGGTATTATACGGAAAAGAGTGATTTGTTGAAGAGGGAAAGGCTGGTGCATCCGGTGCCGCCTCCAGAGCCTGTCAATGATAAAAAGGTCAGTATTGATGAGGATTGCAAATTGGGTTTAATTGGTGTGATTAAGTGTTGGTGGTGACCTGAAATTAATTGAAACAAGATAATGGGACTATGGGAGTAACGATTTTAATAATATAACGAGTGTTTCAATAAACTTCAGGTTTAACTCTGTTTTTGTTTACACTAGAAAAGGAATTTTGGGATATGTTGGTAACAAAGTAATGAAAGTATAGTAAAGTAAATCGTAGGAGAATATCGGTAGGCGTATTTGTTTTTTTGTTCATTGATACACGACGCCTAATACTACTTCAGTTTGGCCGATTTTAGTTATTTTCTTAAAAGTTCTAGCAATTCTAAAAATTGGTAGTTCTATCCTTCGTTTTCTATGGTTCTGTCTCTCTCGTACATACTACAAACGTCATATAAAAGAGAGAGAGAAAACGAAGGATAGAACATACTATTGTGGATTTCACTGACTTCGAGGTCCCAACCAATAATAGATTAAGTATATCATTAGGAGTAGAAGTGAGTCTTTTTGTGGAGAGCCCAGAGATTGAAGCCCGAGACGCAGTCGAGGCCGACAACTGGGCAAAGCCAATTCATTCATGACTTTGACTGTGACTTCAACCACTTCCAATCTAACAATAAAACATAACCTTATAAATCTTTTTATTGGCAGGTCGCAAATTGTTAAAAATAAAATATAATTTATGACTCATTGTTATAGCTGACAGTTTTTTTCAGTTTGGGTGAAAAACTGTCAGGTGTCGTAATAATCATACATTATATTTTAAGAGTATTTTATTATGTAATCGACCAGTATGTAAGACTTTCAGTTTGTAAAATATTCCGCCTTAAGAATGGTAACATCGTTACCGAAACGCGCATCTTATAATAAAAGTGTTTGGAGTAATTGGATAAATTTTTTGATCTGACAAGCCAAGGACATCCAGCAGGAAGTTTTAATAATATACAGAGTGACCAGTATTTAGTGTGTACATTTTTTTTAAATTGTAGAAATTTTTTATTGATATATAAAACAAAAACATTAATAAATAACTAATGAAAACTATAGTGTAACAACAAAGTCAGAGGATTTCAAAGTGTCCTCCCTTGTGCCTGAATGTAGTGTCAATTATTTGACAAAATTCGTCGCAAAATTTTTATTGATATTTTGCCCTACACTATAATAATGTTTGTTTTAAAACCTCCAAATTTTTGTGAGACTTAGCGCAAATTCTTGTCTCTAGAATTGACCAGATAGAAACCAAGAATAGATCTTTCAGCAGGATTGTGCCCCTGCTTACAAAGCGAATAAAATTCAAAAATGTTAGAGAGTTAATTTCCCTGATTTTTTAAAAGAGAGGAATGAATACCGTATGCATTAAATCTTAATTCTTTGGATAACAACATTTAATCAATTCCAGAAGTAAGAGTTTGCACGAAGTGCAACAAGAATTTGAAAGCTGTACAATAACAACAAACTTTGAGTGGGACAAAACATTAGTAAAATTGTGGCATGCGGCGATTAATTTTGCAAAACGTTTGGGACTCTGCGGTTGTAACAAAGGTGGCCACTTTGAAACCTTCTGAATATGTTGTTACACAATAGTTGCTCTTTTATTATTTATTTTTTTCAAAAAAAATCAGTGGTGTGATTTCGCGTGATTATTTACTTACCATACTTTATTTAGCGTTATATAAAGGCGATACAACTTAAGGGGACATTGACAGTCACTCAATTAAACAGTATTTGATTATAATGGACTATAATAGGTTCTCTCATTTAAGCAGTAAATATATTTTGGGTACATTTGAGGCAACGACGCTGCTGAGTTTTGAGCGCTCGTATAGACCAGTTGGATGACTAACACGCAGCACACTGAATTACACCGACTAATTAGCTGGCCAACTGCCGAGCTACTCGGAGACGCCGAAGATTATTCAAGACAGCAGAATGCTAAATTGTGACGTCATGGTATAAGACAGAGATAACCGATAAGATCTATTGTATTCTGTCAAAATTCACATTTTTTATAAAATTTTATAAGAGTGCACCTAATATCAAAAATAAAACGAAATTTCGAAAAATACTTGAGATAAACAACTAGAAATCGTAAATCCTTCATTTTATTTTATATAAGAAGACATTTTTAACAGTGAAAACATGTAGAATTGTAGACGTGAGTCATTTTATATCACATCGGGAAAGATAAGATCCCCTTTGAATAACACATTTTTACGAATTCATTGCATTTGTCGTGATAAACACAGTTTAAAAATAAATATACATGCAAAAATGTTTTATCTAATCACCCTTTACACGCCATAAACAGGTCAATTTCTCCATAACGACAATTTGAATAAAAATTCAATTAATAAAAATATGGTTTCAAGCCAATGACCCTAAAATTGTTTGAGATTTTTGTCGAGAAAAATACCAAGAAACAAATATTGTTTTATTTCACCTTGACTGTGTAATTTATTTACAACCTATAATTAAATAAATTATAAATAATTGAAGCAATTTGAATAGGACTCGACAGACAAAATAGCAGTTGCAGTATTGCAATTATCAGTCTTTTCTGTTGTTGAATGTATTGGCAAACATCCAAAATTGGATGTGACATTAGATAAGACATGTCGTAAAAATTTCCATATCTTAAAATAAGTTTAACATTGTAGTGATATCGGAAATTTTATTTTTTTATTGCTGATAGGAAAAATAATATCTCTATGTAACTTGATCCAATATGAGATTGATTTCTATTAAAATAACCCCAAGATTCCAAATTATATCTAAGTTTATAAATCGTACACGTAATCTAAAAATGTATTAACGATAATAAATCAATAAAAAGTGATTTCGGGAGAAAACAACTTTAGAAAAGTCTACCTCAATATAAAATTAGTTTTTTAATTAATTTTAAAAAAATAGTTGACAGCCCTGAACTGGGAAATATTTTATTTCCATTTATTCAACCAATATTTATATTAAATAATTAAGATTTTAATCAATACAGACACACCTAAATTCTAACGTTAAAACTGTTATTTTGTATAATTTATTTTACATAAATTAAATTAATTGATCGTATAAAGCTCCTTTTGTGATGAATTTATGGCAAAGTTATAAATTTATTCAACAAAAGAAAGTTAACTTCTTGTTAGATCTTCTTGGTGTGTAGAATGAAACGTAAAAAACACCCAATAGCAATAATAAAAGTTGTCATCTTCAGGTGGGAAATAAAACTCTTAATTTAAATTAAAGTTTAATTCCCTACCTGATGATGACAACTTTGTTGTCGAAACGTGCGTTGTTCAAAGTGAAATTGTTTGGTGCTATTAGGTGTTTTTTACGTTTCTGTAAAAGAAAGTTAGTTGTGGTTTGGTACCCTCCATTGTGCGATGCAAGCAGCTTTTATTTTAACGATTTACGACACTACATCAAAAATTGAAATTTGACAACAATATAAATTAACAATAACAAAAATCACTTCTTGTTTATTTATCTCTTTTTGCGCTTCATTTCTTCGCTGACCTTTCTAACTGCTTGTCTTGTTTCACTTCATTGACTTTCTATTATATTCTATTCAGTTTTCCTGTACTTCTGTGTTTCTTCTAGAATAAATCTACGGGATTTTCTATATTGTGGCATTGTTCTTTTTTTCTTATTTATATCAACGTTCTTTTTTTTTTAATTTATTAAATTTCTTTTTCTTTCGGAGTTTTTTTGCTTGTCCTTCTCTGTGAGAAGGTTATTGAGTTTTACAAATATCAAAAATTACTTTATTATCTTGAAATGTATAAAATAATCTTTTTTTATGAAAGTTTAGGTACAACATTTTCTAAAATGGCTTCCGAAAGTCCGAAAATCAAAGTTTTGGAAATAAAAGGCTACAAGTTAGTAAAAATAGAACTTTTACTTCTAAACTTGCTTTATCTGATCATTCCGTACAATACTTTCAGAAATATTTAGTTGCAGATTATTCCAAAAATTAGTCAAAATAACAATTTTCAAAAGTTAAATTGTTTAAATGAATGAAAACGAGAATTTTTCATACGATAGTTGCAATAATTCGTTTTGTTACTTCAAAAAACCTATTATAACAATTTTTTTTGCAAAAATTTTAGTATGCCTATTTCCCAAAATGGCCACCGAAATTTAGAACTTTTACTATTCTTAAACCCAGTTTTTTGAAAAAAAAAGTCAAAACAGTAATAATTTTGTCGTTCTAGTAAATCTAGCAATCACTTTTTTGTAATACAATAAGTTGCGTGTCGACCGATTGGTGGTAAAACAAAGCCAAAATTGTTTTTTACACCTTATTCTGTAAGCTTTTTGTGGTATTTCGAAACGGAAAGGTTTTAAAATACATTTACCATCTACTTTATGGTCTTCTGTGTGTAAACAAGTTAAGTTCGTTATGTTTTAAAACCAACAAAATTCAAAAAATTAACTAAAAAGCTGTGTTTAAAACCTGAGACCTAACATTTCGAAACTGTTCCTCATATATCATTTAGAAGAAATGCTTTTATTACTTAATTATTTTGACAACTATTTACTTGTTTTACCACCAATCTCTTTAACAACTGATTAGTTGTACGAACCTTTAGCGTTACTACTACTTAATAGAATTAAATATATAGGCTGGTTCAAAATTTACGCAAGATTTGAATTTCGCGTCATTTGTGCAGTGTTGCCAACGAAAAAAAAAAAAAACAGTGTGACAGCTGATATTAAAAATGGAGCGCTACACGAAAGAACAACGCGTTTTTATTGTTGAGCAATATTTTAAAAATAAGGTTTTTCTTGGTCCAATTTTGGTAATCAGAATTTGGCCACCCAGATCCTGAGATTTAACGACGTTAGACTTTTTCCTTTGGGGTTCTTTTACGTTTAAAATTTATGCCAACAATTGCGCTCTGTATCATCGATATTCAGGCACATTTATACAAAATTGTCATAAAAAAATCTAAGAAAAGAGTGCGCAAGTGCCAGCAAAACCATGAAGGGCCACTTACTCGGTATTCTATTTTATACATAACCCTGTATTGTATACTTTATAAATCAATAAAGAAAATTACGATTTTTAATTAAAGATCTATATTTTTTTATCAAAATTACTTCTTCTGTGAATTTTTAAACGACCAATATGGCAAATAACAAATTTGGTTGATAATAAATCTCGGCTATCGCCTCGGTTTACTCAGTGGCTTTTGATAAGGGATCAGTGTCATTGTTTTTAATTGCTATTTTTATGTACCTAAAGTTTTTCGAAAATTTTGTTGAAATTTGTATTTTTTTTTTTCTAGAGGGTGGTCGCAATCCTCCCCTACACAAAAATGCCTGACACTGACGAATTAACGTTTAAAAAAGGCGACATTTTCTTCGTTCACAACGATATGGGCAACGGCTGGTTATGGGTTACAGCCCATCGTACTGGCGAACAAGGAATGATATTTCGGGAATTGGTAGAAGATCTTGATGATAGTATTGATCCCAATACGGTTTTTCCCTGGTTTCATCCGAATTGTACGAAAAATGAAGCTGTGGATCTACTCGTCAAAGGTAAATAAATTATTTAGTAAATGTTCGTTCACCTTAACCGATTTTTTTTCACTGACTAATAATAAATAAACATAACTGATTCACTAATTAACATCTTGTAACTGTTTTATTTATTTTTTAATATTTGAACAGAGCATTTTGTCGTGTCCGGTTTGAATTTTTCATAACACGCGTGATATGTTTCTTGTTTATGTGGGTTAAAACTCTGAGAAAAATTTCACGGTTTATGAGGATACGCGCTTGGGATGAATTTCTTATAAGAGATTAGAGTTTTATGAAGGAAGGAAGGAGGGTTTAAATAGGGGTTAAAAAATTAAATCGTGATTTGGGTACTAATTACAAAACTGTTTTCATTTAGTTTATTTGTTTTTGTTGTCTGCTTAAAAATATTATGTAAAAGAAAACTCATTTTTCAAATACAATCTCTGACTGAGTACAATTTAATAAAGTCTAGAGAGCTTAATTCAACAAACAATTATTTGCATGAATTCAAAACAATATTTAATAAATAAGATAACTCAATTTCTCTTGAATCACTTGGAGATATCGCAGTTTTCTGCTATCTATCTCTCCGTGAAGAAAACTGTGGCTCACTCCTGCCGTTACCAGTTTATATTGCAATGTATGTGCGAAATTGGGGTTCTTTTGATTTAAAAAGTTGGATTAATAACGAATCATTTATTTCTCTTATAGACACGAATACACACAACAGTTTCTTAATTTTTATCTCATTAAGTTTTTTGTCGAGATTTACTTTTATTCTTGTTTCAAATTCATTAGCCTTTTTTTTAGATATTCTTTGACTTTCGATCTTTCTCTCCAACTTTTCTTGAATTTCTAGAATCTTCTCGAGTTCCTTCTTTATCTCTGGTACACCCCTCTGAAAAAACATCTTGCAAAGTGTTTAATTTCTCAAGAAATCTTCTTGTTTTTCTGGTGGTCGTTTTCTAAAGCTTTCTAAAAGTTTCTTTTGCATTTTCTTTATTACTTTCCAGTTATAGTTTTTTCTTTTTTCTTCTAATTCTCTGATACTTTCCCTTTTCTTTTTCAGCATCTCGTTTCGTTCTACTTGTCTTTCCAGTTGTTGTTTTTCAAGTATCTTTAGAATCGTCTTTTGTTCTTGTAGAACCTTCTTTAGCTCTTCTTATCAAAGTTTCTCGAATTTTTTTTTAATTGTCATCTCTCAAATTCTTTTTCTTTCAAATGCCGTTTTCTAAACTCTTCCAAAATCCTTTTTTGTTTTTCTAGAATTATTTGTTGTATTTTCAGAACTTTCTTTTGTTTTCCTTTATATCTAAATCGACGTCTTTCAACTTCTTTCAGAATTTTTTTGCTCTTCTAATCCTTGTTTCTCATAATCTTCTTCCAAACGCCGTTTAACAAGCTCTTTGAAAATTATCTTATGTTCTTCAGAATTATTTCTTGTATTTCTGGAACCTTCTTTTGTTCTTTTTTTTTTACTTCTAAAAGTAGTTTTCCGAAATTTTCCAGAATTTCTTTGTTTTTCATCGTCTTTGAATTTTCGTTTTACCATTTCTTCTAGAATGTTTTGTTGTTCTTCTATTTCGTAGAATCGTCGTTTTTTTCGATAAACGCATTTGTTTAATATTTATAGATAGAATATTTAAATTAAATTAAGCAATAAAATCAAATATAGCAAATTATATCAAAACTTTTTCGAATTCTTTTTTTTATTGTTACCTCTCAAATTCTTTTTCTTTCAAAGGCCGTTTTTCAAGCTCTTCCAAAATCTTCTTATGTTTTTCCAGAATTGTTTCTTGCATTTTCAGAACGTTCTTTTGTTTTTTTTTATCTCTAAACCGACGTTTTTCAACTTCTACAATTTTTTTTGCTCTTCTAGTCGTTGTTTCTCATATTTTTCTTCTTCCAAACGCCGTTTATCAAGTTCTTTTAAAATCATCTTGTGTTCTTCAGAATTATTTCTTAATCATTTTTGGAACCTTCTTTTGTTCTTTTATTACTTCTGAAAGTAGTTTTTTGAGATCTTTCAGAATTTCTTTGATTTTCATCGTCTTTCCATTTTTTCTAGAATTTTCTGTTGTTCTTCTACTTTCTGGAGTTGTCATTTCTTTCAATAAATACATTTGCTTAATGTTTATGATAAACATTATCATTTGCTTAATGATAAATTTTGTTAAATAAGTCACGTGACAATTAGAAATTAAATTTCCAACAATTCATAATTTACATAAAAGTATGTAAAAAGCGCTTTACTGCTCGTTATATAAACATGGAGTCCTGCTATAAAACTTGCATTATGAAACACGACATTATAAAAAAAAATTGTGTTTTATGTGTTCAAGGTTACGTTATTTATCCCTTTTAAAAATATAATAAAGGAAATTCTTAGACTTTTTTTAAAAATTGTTGAGAAAAAATTAGTTCATAATCTTCGAAATTTGCTTTCATCCTCGACTTTGTTCTTTGTTGCAGTAATTTAAGCAACAATTTCGTTCAATTTTTTTTTACTCTCGTGTTTTCCCATGCTTGGCTACTAAAGCATGTTCTTTTTTATTTGTTACGAAATTATCTCTTTTTTGATATACATCTGAATTGTGAGAACTAGGGTAAAATGTCGGTAATTACAACTTAAAACAAATTAATGGAATGGTAATGTGTTATGTGAAATTTCCATAATTATTACTTTGTGTTGTACAACCCGAAATACTAATTTTGTGTTCTCTTAAAAAAAAAAAAAAACAGCAAAACCATTGATCATTTTCTCGTCTCCCCCTTAATTACGTAATAAAAAAATGTGTGGGTGTTTAAATCTCGTCATTAAATTATTTATCAATTAATTGGGCGTAAAAACATGGATTTGTTAAGCTTTAAGCTTATTCCGTGGGTTGTTGAATTTTTCCCTACTATGAAAAAATTAATCGTTTGGGAGTGATGAAGAGTGAACTGTAATTGATTTATACGAGTCGCGCCGTTGGGAGATTTACAGGGGAAAAAAGGCAAAATGTTAGTATGAGGATAAAAAAACCATATCCTGTAGGATAGAAATGAGAAAATGGATTTTATGTTTTTTTTTTTTTTTTTTTTGTCTGGATTGTATGCATATTTTTCATACTCGCTGTGTTTAAAGAGAAATGAATTTTTGTTATGCAAGGGATTTTTAATAATTTAGAAGTGTCATTGTGAGTTATTGTGATAACAGTGATAAAAAATGATTCTAAGTGTACTACGAGGCACACTTAAAACGTTATCTACCTAGCAATGAAATTTTTTAATGCAGAATGAATCAAAATTTCGTTACCGTGGTCGAATTAGCCAAGGCGCCAGAACTCAAGTACCGAGTACAAAAAATTTGTTCAAAAATATTTTTGTCAAAAAGGCTGAACATAAGAAAGAAATTTAACTAATTTAATCTTATAAGCATCCACGTACGTACAGTCTTGTTCAGTTCCAATGTCACACTCGAACGCTCGAGATTTACGTTCATTGAATAATTTGGTAACGAGGTAAAGAAGAGACAGTCAGAATTTGGCTGTAAGAAAGTATTGTTTTTTTATTAATTTAAGAATTTGACTAGCTCTTGGTCAAATCTCCAACACTCCACTGTGGCATTAGAAGTGAACAAGACTGTACATAAAAAACTTATTGAAAAGCACGTTACTAGTCAAATTTAATCCAATACTTATTATAGCATCAAGATATATAAGACAGAGGGAGAAAGATAAAAATACAGACGACCAATCCGATATTTAAATGCAAACCGGTTCCATCATATTTAAATCAACGCTGGTTTACTGTACCGTCCTTGATACTTACAGGCTTGGTTATAAAAATATTTAAATATAAAAAACAAGGTTATTTTTTTTATAGAACCAAACCAAAAAACCAAATAAAATGCACACACAACAAATACCACCAAAATATACAGAAAAATTACGTTTAACTAGAGAACATTTTACCGTCACCCAAGTGAATTAAAGCTTAAACTTGAAGCCAACCGTGTTCAAGAGCACAGCTGCCCTTCTGTAATCAATTAGTAAGCAAAATGTTGACATTAGTTGTCCAGTTGGATTAGTTGTTTTACGCTTTGTTACATCGAAAACAAAGCTGGTTATAAATATTGTACCGACAATACAATTGAAACAGAAGTACATACCAATTTTAAAATAAAATTAAAATAACAAATATAGAAATATAAAATTAGTAACAAAATGTCTGAATTTGACCTTGACAGTGTTTTACGTTGTTAATTGTTGGTTGCCACTGGTTGACTGGATATTCAATAAATGGTAACTCAAAAAAATAAAAGAGCTTCAGTATGGAAATTGATAGAACAGCAAAAATCCAGTTCAAAAATTAGATTACCGAGGTCAAAATGGCGATGTAATTAGATCCCAGGGATAACATCCTAAAGACGACAATGGGAACAGTTAATAATTATTTAGCGGCTTCCTTTAATGATAAAGATTCCCAGAACGGTCGCAAAGCGTGTCCACTAAATCCTTCTCCAAGGAGTTGCTGTTTCTTTAAAAAAATACGGTGACAAAGTACGAATAGCACAGTTGTGGGAAGTTGAACTTGGTGAATAAGGCAACCCGAATTTAAAATGATATGCATTATCCCTGTCTTATTATACCTATTTTGTGTTTAAAATAAAATTTTGTGTTCTATAATGTTCTAATTTAGCACTAGGTGCTATATAATCTCTGTAACAGCACCAAAATGAGTTTAACTAAAGGTTTCTTTGAGACGCAAATTATAAAAAAAAATAAAACTGATCGATTAACAATAAAATTAACAGCAGAGCAATTTTTTTTGAGTAGCTCTTAGTTATTTTGCTTTTTTAGACGGCAGTTTAGACAGTGCTAAATGGAAACTGAATTAGAGTAAGCTGTCCTATTTGAACTCATTTTATTTTCGGTCGCATATTATAAAATTTAAAAAAATATAGTACTTGTATTGTATCAAGAGATATACGGCAGAAGGAGAGAGATACGAGAGAAACTGATAATACAGATGACCAACTGTATATTTAAATACAACCCGGTTTCATCATATTTGAATCATCGCTGGTTTACTGTACTGTCTTTGATACATCACAGATATTTCGCAGGATTGGTTTTAAAAATATTTATATAAAAACATGGTTAATTTTTTTATAGAACCTAACCAAAAAACAAATAAAATGCACACACAACAACTAGATATGTACCACCAATATAAACACAAAAACCCTTTACTGTCACAGTTACCTGAAGAAATGAATTAAAGCTTAAACTTGAAGCCAACCCTGTTCGAGGGCACAGCTGCACTTCTGTAATCAATTAGTAACGAAATGTTATTGCTACATCGAAAACAAAGTTGGTCTACTGTATCAAGAATAATTTAGCGAGTGTTTACAAAGTTTTTCCAACTATTTTACTTTTACAACTTAATTGGCGAGCCCTATATCTCTTGATACAAGAATATATTACGTTGCAAGGGCTGAAGACTTGTAATCCTTTGGGCCATGCCAAAAAAACACAACTGTTTTTTTGCTTACAATCAATTAAATCAAATAAAAAAAATGTGTTTTATCTTAAATCGAAAGTGTTAAATTGACTGTCAGACTGACAGTTCTCACGTAAAAGTCAACAGGGGGATATGAAATTTTCTGCCTGGGGCGAAAGAAGACAGTTTCTGTTCAGATTTTGCCGAATCATTTTCGTAGGTAGGCGAAAAGTTAATTGAAAACTTATTTCATATAAAATATACTTATTTAGTATATTACATAGACACACCGGTTTTTGGCGGTTATACAAGTTTTTTTATACTTTTTTGAAGGAAAAAAATCTTTTGTCGCAATTTTATTTTTCTTAATTTCTGAAACCCACATAATATCGAGCCGAAAACAACCATCTGCAATCTTTATCGTTATTTTTTTTCAAATTTGCGTTTTTAAAATGCTAATCAGCAATTAATCGCCACTATTTGTGACCGACACGACACCTGCTTGTTTACAATAAAAAAATCGAAATCTGATAAAACTAAAGTTGTTTGAACTATCATTCAAGTCTCTTATTTTTCGGTGACCACTTAGTAAAAAACAATTTTTTCTTGTATACAGCTGGTCCTGGAAGTTTTCTTGTACGACCTAGTGATAATTCTCCTGGCGATTATTCGTTATTTTTCCATATAAATAATCAAATCCAACGATTCAGGATAGAGAAAAAGGGAGTACGATATCTTATGGGAGGACGAATTTTTGAATGTTTGGATGCTGTTATTAATAGGTACAGGAAAGAGCAAATCGTTGAAGGGTATACATTACAACATCCGGTGAGTCAAATTTTTTCTCTTGTTTTTTTTTTATTTAATTTTTTGGGGGTGTTAGTTAGTGGTTGATGGAAGTAAACAATTAGATTGGGTACCAGACAATCCAAAAGTGAAATCAGAAGCTGAAAAAATCTATGCTACATTACGTGAATGTCGGGACCAAGCTGGTTTAAAAAAAATGAGAGGGATCAAACATCAAGGATTTTTACATCGAAAATCTGATAAAGCTGCCAAAAAATGGAAACTTTTGTATTTTGCATTGGTGGTTGATGGGACTGATACGCATTTATATCTATATGAAAATCCGAAAAGGACCAAACCGAAAGGACTCATTGATTTATCCTGCGCTTATCTCTATCAGGTAGGTTTGCGTTTCGGCTAAAAAAAGTTTCTATTTCCCTGATATTTGATATAATTAATAAAATTCAAATTCAAAACATTTATAACAAATTTAACCCGAAAAATAGACACGAAAAATTCAGCAAATGAAAATTGGTTTTGAGATGACCGGTGAGGTACTGCGCATCTGAGCATGACGTCATTTAGAAAGAGAGAGAACTGCTTTTTAAAGGGTTTATTACTGTTATTATTCAAAAATTACAAACAATTTTCTCTTTATATTTACAGGATATACTGTAAAATATATTATTTTTGACGTTTGACATGATAAAAAAATCATATTTTTTTTTATCTGGCCTCATACCAGTATAACAAAATTAAATCTTAAAAAGTGAGGACTTTTTCTTTGTTTAGGTTCATGATAGTTTATGGGAGCGTCCCCATTGCTTACAAATCGTCGAACGTGCTCTTCCCTGTTTAGCAACGGTCACTCATCTTGCAGCACCCTCTACTGAGGAATGTCAAGGTTGGGTGAACGCCTTAAAACCCCTTTGTGTTCCCCAATTAAGTCGAGCAACATGTAAAGTACCACGATTACGTGAATTACGTTGTCTTACTTTACATATATTGGACGCACATCGGCTGCCATTTAAATTAGTGCCACAACCATATGTTACCACACAATTTAATAATCAAGTGAGAATTGCACGTACTAGGGCTAAATCTGGTCCTGATCCAGTCTGGGATGAAGAATTTGTTTTTGAGTAATAATTTCTCTCTCTTTCATTTTTTTTAAAAACTGTTTTAATATTATTTTCCAGTGATGTGCCATGTGATGTAGTTTCTTTTACTTTGACTGTACATAATAAAGGAAAGAGAGGGAAAGATACTGAAGTGGCTGAACTTCATGTTGATTTATCTTCATTGGGAAATGGGGAAGAAAAAGAAGAGTGGTATACTTTGTCAGGGTTAACACCTATGGGAGAGTGGGGCTCACTTAGGTTGAGGACGAGGTAAATTTCTATCCAAAATGATAGTCATTATTACAATTATTTTTCGGGTAGGTATTTACATGATTTAGTAATGCCAGCTGAGGAGTATAGCCCTCTACAACAATTACTTCTACAGCCAGGTCTAGCTTCGGTTAAAACTCTAGCAGAGATATCACATGCGGATAGAGCGCCTCTAGCAACAGCTTTGTTGAGGGTTTTTAGGGCAGAAGGACGAGAAACTGAACTTTTAATTGAACTAAATTCAGCTGAGGTAAGTTTTTTAAGACACGACGCGAAGTGGAGTATTTAAACTGAAAGTACAGTACAACCTTGATAACAACCTTGTGAACATTACCTAAAAATTATCTCACTAATCTTTTGACAAAAAAAAACAAACCGAAAAGTGAGTGTAAAAACAATTTTCGGAAAGTATAATCTAGAATATCAAAAAATTGGCATATTCTACTACAGAAGTTTTGTGTGTAGAAAAATAGAAATGTGGAGAATATAGTGACACCTTTCGATTCAAATTTCCGAGTTTTGAAATTGGCGTAACGTCAAAGAGACTGTATAAATACAATTTTAAGTCAGTGAAATAAAACGAGACTTATTAGGGTATCGCCTGACATGAAGTAGACTGTGAAGTGACATAGAAAAGTCGTTTCCTCTAATATAGCAGGCGTCTCAAGTCCCTATTCAGTGCTGTCCTTTGCCATTTACTTTGTTTCACCTTGGTTTAGCCCTAGTAGTTGGGCATACCGCTTTTTTTTGAATGCTTGTGTATAACTACATCTGCTTTAGGGTCTTTGTCGATGCGCCTACCCAATCAAAACTTCAGCAAAGGAGAGAAAAAGACAGAAATGGAAATCGTATTGTCAAGAAAATCAACGAAATCTCAAATTGATTGCCTTAACTGAATTGAAATATTGATAAGAATAAACGGAAAATTTTCCATGTAATGTGTGAGTCGGTTCCGACCTATTTTGATCACAGAATTGATTTGAAAACTTCCCTAAACTAATATTATAAAAAAAAATTAATATCCCTAGGCCTTGTGAGTGTTGTTTTCTTGTAGATATACCTGTAGATTCAAATTCTTTACAGTTTGGAAAAATCTGAAAGAAATGAGAATAGAATTTCGAGAAACTACAGTAATAAATTTTTGTTTTCCCACTTTGACCACATTTGTGACGTCACAGTGAAGGGCATGAGCCATTGCTTGTACGATCGCAGGTTTCGTAGAAATTTAATTTCGTAGAACATTTAGTAAAACATTTATTGGTTCGTCGTTAACGCTTTTTATATTTAGACTGATGCAACAAATTAAATTAAAAATCTAAATCCATTCAAGACATAACCGAGACACCACTGTAATAAAAAAAGATTAGATTATGTGCGTTACAGATGGGTCCGAATTACCGAGACACCACTATACTAAAAATTCGTATTATACTCGTCGAGGTTTTACTGTACTTTCATTGCTCTCTTCAGCATTTCTTAAAGTTTTTTAGTCTACAAAACTACTACAAAAAATTATTATTTTTTTGTTCAGATTGAGCGCGAAACTGAAACATCGACATTATTCCGTGCTGCCTCTCTTTCAACAACATTAATGGACTTGTTCATGAGGGCGGAATGCAGAGGTTTTCTGCATGCTGCTGTTTTAGAAACAGTTTTACGACTCTTGGACAGTAAACAAAGTGCTGAATTAAATCCTGCCAAAATGGATTCTCTTGATGATGCTTGTAGTAATGCCGAATTTTTACTACAAGTCTTAGATCAAGTAAGTCAAATTTTTCACCAGTAAAATGGCCAATTTTATAATCAACTTAAAAGTTCTTTTAATTTAAATGACGTTTAGACTGTAACTGTTATTATGACTTTATGTTACAGTCTAAACATTATTTAAATTAAAAGAGCTTTTAATTTGATTATAAAATCGGCCCTAAGACTTAATCAAAATTGATTTAAAGGTGGCTTTGAGCATATTTATGTCAGCGGAAGCTTGTCCCAAATCAGTTCGTTACATCTGTGGTTGTCTGCAAAAAGCTGTAGGTGCAAAATGGCCTGATGAGCGTCATGTTAGAGCACGTGTCGTTTCCGGTTTTATATTTTTACGTCTTTTGTGTCCTGCATTGCTCAATCCAAGACAATTTGGCTTAGTTAATGAACAACCATCGCCTTCAGCAACTCGAAGTCTTGTTATGGTCGCCAAATGTTTGCAAAATCTTGCAAATTTGGTCGAATTTGGAGGAAAAGTAAGTGTAGATCTTGTCACAAAACAGTGCGTTTATACCAGTTTGTTACTAGGAGCCCTATATGGAAGTAGTAAATCCCTTCATTTTGAAAAACAAAGAACGTATGGTGGTGTTCCTTGACCACTTGTCAAATGTGCCAGATCCAGGCGAACCTCGTCTGACAAGCAAACCTGATACTGCCAAAGAATTAGCAACTCTACATCATATCTGTGTAGCACATCTTAGTGAGTTACAAGCAGTAGCTAAAGTCAATTCTAACATTAAAACTTTAGTTACTGTTACTGAAATGTTGGCTACACATAAACAAAAGTATCTTGAAATGATAAGATAGTAGGGGGAGTTGTGTATCAAAATTTTTATTTTGTACTTATATCGTGATCTGTTGGCATTTATTTGTTGAACCTGTGAACACCAGAGTTTTTTTTTCGGATAGAATGTGTACACATAGGTCGATTAGCATGTGATGTGCTCTCTTAGAAATCAAAATCTAGACTGTATTATTTTTTATTACAAGACTGTCTTTAAAAAAAGTAAATTCTAAGTCAGTAGGTTGCCTAATGTAGATTTGATAGGTATTTCAGTGTCAAATTTTATAAAATATTTATTTAATACCACTATATCATACACTCGGAGCCTCAGAAAATTTTAAACAGTTGATTATTGGAGAGTTTAATTTTTTGTGGCTAAGTGTGTATAATACTATTTACATCAGAAATGACTGAGACAAAAGTATGTATTAACAAGTGACTGAATTTAAATGGCCACTCGTTACTTTTGTCTAAATTAAATTCTTTGCAACAATGCTAAGAATTTAATAAGCACTTTATTTAGGATTTAAGTGTTAAATTGAAAATTGTATCAAGTCAAAATTTAGTCAAAAAAATCAAGCAATTTTTTATAGAATAGTTCTAAGTCTAAAACTTCTCAGGTGATACATGTTAATGTAACACTATAATTTTCAATTTAACATACTGTATGTAGACCAGTGTATACTATCTTTCATTGATATTTATATGTACTTTTATATTAAATTTTATCCATTCACTTGAATTTTTCTTTTATTTATACAAAAATGTAATTTTACCTTCACTTTACAAATAAAATCGAAAATGCCATTATAAAACAGGCCACGCTAACCCAAGGAGATTTTCTTTCGCCAATTCGGGCGCATTTCCAAAATGTTCCCATCAAACTAAAAAGTTAGGTTATGTTTTCAAATTTTTTTTTATTTTTAGGTTTCTCGAACTTACCCAACTTTATTTCTGTCCATTATACTGGGGAAAAGTGATCTAAGATAAGCACAAGTACAAATTAATAGCAAAACTACGGTTAATAAACTTTGGAAGTTGAAAAGGGCAGACTGAAATTTTTTTAAATAACTAAACAAAAAACGAATTTTCTGTTACTCACCATTGTTGTGAAGCTTAAATCTGTTAAATTCTGTTAATTTTACAATTCTCGGTGTTACAATTGTGGTAATATTATGATTTTGTAATACTGAAAAAGTGAGGTTACGTTTGTTTTCGACTGACTTGACGTCTGACGTGTAATCATTTAGCGCCAAATTCAAAAACAAAAAAATTTAAAGTGATTACCCCGTTTTTCCTCTAGTTTGAATTTGTTGAATTATTAAATTGTTTACTTTGATCAACGAGGATTTTTTTGTCAAATTAAACATTATTAGAAACTAATGAGAAGCAAATAATTAACATAATTTTTCTAGGTAATTATTATTATTAACTCAAAGGAAAACTCGTTTTCCTTCTAAAAATTTATATAAAATCAGAACAAATTTAAAATTTCCTACATTCAAAATGAAATTACTTGTAATAATTCTTTTATTACTGGCTTATTCAGCATATAGTGCCAAATTCCGTAAGTTCAATTTTTCTATTTACTATTTTAATTTTTTTCTTTAGATGTTAGGATGGTGGATTTTTTTGTTTTTATTTGTGTTTTAAATATTTTTTCTTTTCTGCGTCTTTGACTTGATTTTTTTGATTTTTTCAAGCAATTTTTTATTTATTTATATGTCAGTTGAAAACCATCTAAGTTTTATTATTCGTTCTTTATTCTCTATTTATTTTAGGAAACTTATTTCTATAGGTTTACTCCAGATCTCTATTCTACCGGGTGTAAACGAAATTAGGTTCACCCCTTTTTCTTAATAGAATTGTTTTAAATAGGAAAACTAAACTTGAAAAACATATTGCAATGAAAACCCCATTAATTTAGTAAAAAATAATATGTCACTTTTGGTTTTACCGGAACGATCGTAATTTTGGATTTATAAATAGGACATTATGTATATTTTCACATTTTTGGAATTTGCGTTAAATTCTGCGTCTACTTTTTATAACTTTATGTGAAATGTATTTTTTTTGTATTTTTATCTAGAAAGCTGTGAAGGTAAAAAATATTTTTTTTTGCGCGATTGGTTGTTTTTATCAGTTTACTGTGCCTGTTTCCACGACGGTAGGTTGCTGTTACTGGTTGCTACGTGTAACAAAACGGTAAGTAATTCACTTACCGTTCAGTAAACGGTAAGCAATTAAATCTAAAAAATACAATTTTGCGATTTATTTATTAAAAATAAATGTACAATTACTATAATTAATAGTAGTAATACCACTCGCATTTGAGTTTCTAGTGTTAATAGAGAAACTTTCCGACGTAAAAGTTCCAGGTTGTTATAATAGTCCACCAACATGGCTGTGTAAAATTTTATGAGCAAATTCAATTTTGTTTTGGAGGGAATCTTCCACGTAACTCTCGGCCTTCGTTGATGAACGCCACCCACCTTGTCTTTTTGGTCCCAACACATCAACTCCGTTATTCGCCAAAAGTGTAGCCGATGTGCGTAGAAACGAGTGTCCAGTAAAACCTTCAGGGGCTTGCAACTTCAAATAGTTTGCAATTTTTGACGGCCAGCCTCCAATTGTGCCTTTTCCTGTGACTTGCCTAGTGCATTTGCTATTTCGATAGTTCAGAAATAAATGATCTGACGTTGGGTTCCTTGGTCGAATTCTTATGTATTTTCGAAGTATTTCCAAATTATGAACTGCTTCATTTTCTTTATTAATAACTGTGAACGTTTGCTAAATATTCGTTTTTGTATTTGGAATACTTACTATAAACATTTCTTCATGTTCTTCTATGTCACTCATTTTAATATTGTACAATTCCCCTCGTTTACAAGCGCCCGATACTCCCAATATCATTGCTACCTGCAAATATATTGTTTCCTTAGAACTCAGAAGTACCACCTCATCATCTACAACATACCTTTTGAATTAAAAATTGTTCGTCTGGTGCTTCATTCAAGAATTTTTCCATGTCTTCTTTGGTAAAAATTTTAGCCTTCTTAAGCCGATATCCAATATTTTTTCTCTTAAGATAAGCAATTACTGTAGCAAACTTAGAAATATCGATAGCATCATGTAGAAAAATTGTACTCTTCAGCATAGAATACTCCGCCCATAAACTAACTGCCTGGGGCCTTCAAGTGTCCACTTCTCACCACGAAATACGCTAACAAGCTCTTTTCATTTACAGAAATCTTCTTTGCTTCACGCCATTCCTTAAACAACTTGTATGTCTGTTCATATCGGGCTTTAGATTTTTCTGGAATTATTGCCGAACATCCTTCTTGCCAAGCGTCTTCTAAATCATCCGGTAGATCATCACTATCGCTCATATTTGCTTCGAAAACGGAACCACAAAACAGAACTATGTAGGAATGATTGTATCAAAAAGACTTGTTTGGAACAAAACCGTAGCAACCATGAAACAGCCACCCAAAGTTTTCAACTTCAATCTTCCCGATTATCACAAATGTATTGATATAAATTATTATTATTATTATTCTAGAAACTCCAGTCGCGCAAAAAAACGTTATAAGCATGTCGAACGTTAAGGATTACCGTTCTCCATACTTAATATACTATAAATAATATAGGCAACTATTAAAAAGTAAAACCAATCCCATAAATAATGAAATTTAGAAAATACACAAAAAATTAGAATAAATTAGTTTTCCGGTTTAACTCATTTTTTCAAATGGAACAATAGTGGATCACTTGATTTTTTAAATTAACGTTGTCTTTGTCAATCTAAAAATACCAAAATTTAAAAAATCTACTCAGTAGTTTTGTAATATTTTCAAAAGATTCTTTTTTAATTTGATATATTTTTTTTATATTGAAGTTAAATTTTAAACAAGCTATTATTTTAACGAGAAAATAAAATAGAGATCTATTAAAAATAGTTTGTTATTTTTTTTTGTTTTACAGCTTGCTTAGTTAACTTAAAGTTAAATTTAAGGATTTTTCCAAAATATTTTTGTAAATATTACGAAAACTACAAAAAAGGTTTTAAAAATTTTGATATTTTTTGATTAACTTCGATTTGTTTTTCGAAACTTTTTTTAGAAATATGAACTTTTTTATAAAAACTAAAAACAGATTTACTGATTTTCCCAACTTCTCGTCTCAAATTTTATCTCTTACTCTTTTTTTTTGCATTAATTTGCAGATATTTATTAAGAAAACGATCTGTAAGTTTATATTTTATTTATATTTTTGTATTATACTATTTTATTTACAAATTGCATAGAAACATACTTAGAAACAAAATTTTCTTTTGTTGTCGAAATTTTGGAACTATGTCATAAATTCATCAGGAAAAGAGGGTTTTAACATTATTACTATTAAAATTAAAAGAAAATTAAATGAAAATAAAAAATATTTAAAAAAATGTAATGACACGACTAGATGTAGAGTATATTAAAATTGATTATTCATCAAAAAATATTGAAAAGCCAAAAAACTGTACGAGTATATTCACTAAATTGAATTATATTAATGGTAATTATATGAATTTTTCAAATTTTTTTTTAGATAATATTACTTTAGGAGTGGAAGTATTTATTTGATTTGTGGAAGTGGAAAAAATTTATGAGATACTTCTTGTATAAGTACGCTCCAATATTTGAAATGTTCTAATTTTTAAATTTGTTTTTATTAAACTTAATTTTATCACTTGTAATTAGATATATTTGCAGTTATTATTACTGTTTTTGTTTTTCGTACATTATTGTAATTATTATAATGCCACTGCAAAAGACCAAAATTATTAAAGTAATCCAAAACCTTACCATTATATCGTCATGGTCCTCTTTTTTTGTGCCATAGTTTGTTCTTTAAAATGTTTAAAATACAACCCATCGACCCGTTCCAATTTTTAGATTAAATTCTACCACAATTTACTGTTTCTTATCGGGCGAGATGCCGCTTCAGGTCTGTTCTATCCTATGTTTTGACAAGTGCTGACAATACGAATCGGTTTTTCGATTATTGCATTAATCAGTTTTCGGTTAACCGCAGTTTTTCATGAAGCCGAAAACCGTAAAATTCGATTTTTTGAAAAACCGCTTTAAAATTCGGTTTTTAAAACCGCTTTAAAACCGGTTTTTAAAACCGCTTCAAAACAAACAAAACATAATGTTTTGCAAACAAAATATTAAATGTAGCAAAAAATCCCTAGATTTTGCAAAAAATTAAAAAAATTTCTTTATTCCTTACACAGAGTAAAAACCTCTAGCCTAGATTCCGGATAAGTTCCTAGACCTGGCAACAATTTGTACAAGTAGTTCAAGCACAGCAGACCTTCCATAAGTCACAGCGAGCGATTTATTTGAATTAATGAAATCGCAATTTAAGTAAACTGTAATAAATGTTTAATAATATAAAAATACCTATCATTTTTAAAAAACTGATTCAAAAGTCATTTAAAAAAACTTTTTAACATTCATAATCGATTGTGAAAAGATTTTGAAGAATGTCCGGTTTTAAAAAATACATAAAACCGATTTTAAAAACCGGATTTTAAACCGATATTCAAACAGTTTTAAAAACCGATTTTCAGACCGGTTTTCCAAAACTGGTTTAGTCAAAAAATCAAAGTAATCGGTTTTTTCGAAAACCGGTTTTGCCTCAAATCGGTTATTAGGTTTTGATTTTTTATCGGTTTTGCCAGCACTAGTTTTGATCTGCGTTTTGGACTAATTTATGGATACTGGGCTGTTATCTAACAAAGAAATCAGAAGAAGTAAGTAATTTGCTTATTATTGAAGTTAAACTATTTTATTGGGGCTGTATAATGTTATCGTTTCTCGATTAGTATAATTACAAGGCCAAATCATTATTGTTCTCTGGCCAAATACTGTATAACACTAAAATTACTATTCTATAAACCGATCAGAAAAAAACAAGATTTAATTACTGTAAAATTATTATTTATTCCAACTTGAGTGTGAAATATTTAAACACAATATGGGAGCCGAAGGCGCCAATAACATTAAAAGGTATTTTTGGAATTTTTGTCATAAAAATTGTTCTAAAAAAAATTGAAACTATCGCTCCTCGCTTCAGAATTCTATTAAAAACTTTAATAGTTATTTATGTAACCAGTTATGAAAAAAAATGTTTAACAAAACGCTTAAAAAAAATTAGAACAGCATAAAATCAAAATATTTAAAAAACTTTTTGATTTGTTTTGAAATTTTTTGGAATCAGAAGCGAGAACTGTTTTAAATAGGCTCTCTGATTTATACTCAGACATTTCCACCACATACCCAGCATTGTTTATTAGAGGAAGCTCGAGGTTTTTTTTTTGCAATGTTCCTATAACCTTTCTATATAAATTTATAGACCTGGGTACATCCTTCGATTTTTTTATATCTGGCTCAGAGGGCCACAAAATTATTAACACACTGCTGCACTTTAAAAACTTTGCCTTCGGCAACAGTTATTATATAAAAAAAATTCTTTAATATTTATTAAAACAAATAGAAATTGTCGCCTTCATCCCACTCGAAGGGAGATTCGAGAAGAAGATTCAAAAATTTTTTTAAACATATTAAAACATTGTTAGAAACTAGCCCAGAAAGATGCCGAACACTTCTAGAATTATGAATAATACTACAGCGCGTTATTTTGAGAAATATTCATCACGGTCATTGACGAAATAAGAAGCATCGTTCCACCCGAATGAAGGTTTAAGCCGCGCAAAGACCATGATCAGAGAACAATATTGTTCTCTGCCATGATCGAATTAGTGTGGTAGACGACCAGCGATTGAAAAGTGAGCGGTTTTTCGCATGCGACGTTATTAAATCGTTGGCGCTATTACTGTGTGAATATCCAGTTATTTATTATCAAAACTCTCTTTCTATGGAATTATTCGTAACATTCCTTTCTAACTTTTTTCTTTCTATATTTCGTAGTCTTTATGTTTTCCTTTTTACTTGTCATTTTTGTTTACATTTTAATTGATCACTCAGTGTTTCCTTATTTTTATAATTTATAATTATTAACATTTTGTATTTATGTTTCTAGCTTCAGAATTTAAAAAATGCAATCGGAAAGAACCCGATCTTGATAAATGTACAACAGAGGCTGCACGTCTTGGTGTTAAATTAATATCAAAAGCTTATCCTGAAATTCATTTACCAAGCTGGAATCCTTTAGAAGTTGATGAACTTAGAATTGATGCTGGATCAAAGGGTGTAGTAAACGTTGATCAGAATTTTAAAAAATGTAAACTTTTTGGTTTTACTAATGCTGTACCACATTTAGTTAGGTACGTTTTTGTATTCCGTGTGATATTTTTATGCTTCTATCTTTTTTTTTAGATTTAATTTTCAGAAAAATTTTATAAATTTAAAAGGAAATAGTCCCGAAATTAAATTAGATTGTGACTATCAATTGAATGGCAAAGTTTTACTTTTACCGATTGTTGGAACTGGTAAAAGCACAATTAAACTTGGTATGTTTGAAATAGTATACTACAGTACAAGTCCGTTAGTGTAGCAAGGCCGTAAAGGCCCTAACTGACGTGTATTGTCCAATATTTTGTGTAGTTATACTTTGAAACATTTTTTTCTGACACTAGTTTTTCAATTTATGTTTTTTTTTCATCATTGGTAAAGAGGCTTTTACGGCCTGTCATAACATATTGATTGTTAAGAGGCTCTTTACGTCCTGTGGACAGGCCGAGTCCATTTGAGAGCTTGTTTACTTGGTAACAAACTTATTTTAGAGGATCCTTTTATAGCTTTACAATATTACAAAAAAAATTTTGTATTTAATAGGTATATTTGTTTTTAGAGGATGTAACAATTGAAGCTCTTTACAACTTTGAACAAGTGAAAAGGAAAGGAAAAACCTACATGAATTTCAAAGACTACACTTTTAACGTATCACTGAAAGGAGTTACATTTAATTTTGAAAATCTTTTTAACGGCGATAAACGTCTTGGAGATAATATTAATAAAGTGCTCAATGAGAATTCTCTTGAGGTTTTTGAAGATGTGAAACATAGTTATGAAAGAGCGTTTGGACTTGTTCTCAAACAACTTTTAAACAATTTATTCTCGAAGGTTTCAATTGAAGAAGCATTTGATTAGTTATAAACTATGTAAAAACTTGTTTAATTTGTTTTATTATATAAAAATATTTTTTACAAAATTTTATTTTTTATTACGTCTGTTATTAAGGCGGAAACTCTTGATTCACAGGCTTGGCAAGTGTCGATGCAATATCGTATTAGCAAATTAGTATCTAGTATTTTACCAGACGCCATATTGAGTAGGTCACTAAAGGATTTAAAAATTTGCTTGAAGAAAGAAAAAATTAATGAAATATAATTGTTAATAGAAACAACCAAAAGTTAAAAAAAATCAGAGGAAGAGACTCATCAGCAACTCCTTTCTGAAACCGCTACCCACGGTGCATTAACCCGTGGGTATCCTACCACTCCTCCTTGACGAGTACTTGCGGCGCATTATCCCGCGAGACACTTAGAGAATAACACGTGGAGGACGAGCTGCTGAAGACGACCGGGCCAGAGTGTCGACTTCGGCAGTATCACCGTTTTATTGAGACAGGATTTAGTTATTTGTTATTAAGAATTATCATTTTATTTTGAACATAGTTTTATATTTAATAAAAGCATATCATAGTTACGTATGTCTCTCTCTCTCTCTACGTCATTCAAGACCCCCCCGCAAAGAAAACATCGTTACAAAGTTGCAAAATTTGTTTTGGAGATTCCTGAATTTAAATTTTGACGACTTTAATGTTCTTTTTCCGACGGCAGCCTTCTTATTCTTCTTCGTTTGTATGGCAATCGGTAATTTTGTATTGTCCCTTTTCCATTTTCTTTACTTTTATTAATTATTTCTGATTGCAAACTTGGTGTTATTGATATTTTCTTATTATTAAGCGAATAAATTTTACCAAAATAATCCAAGAACTGATGAGTACCTATCAACAAACACACATTTTACTTTTAAAAACCCCAAAATGCGTTTTATTTTCTCAAAAATACCTAAATTTAGCAACTTGTGAATCAACACAGCAGCTAACGGATCATCAAGCAAATAAATATCAGCACTTCTATAAACAGCTCTAGCTAAATTAACTCTTACTTTTTGTCTTCCACTCAATGTCGTTTCTTTTTTACCAACCAAAGTCCGTTCACCGGAAGAGAAATGCAAGAAATCTTCTTCCAAAGCACGAATTTTTACGATTTTTTTTGTACCTTCTTCATCGTATTCTTCATTAAGTAGAATATTTTGACGCAAGCTTGCAGAAAAAATTTAAGGATCTTGAGGTGAGTAAGAGATGTTTCCGGCTACGAAGAATCTTCCGGTTGTGATTTCCGTTTTGTTGAGGAATATTTGAAGCTGTGTGGATTTTTCACTTTCGGAAGGATCAGGCATTGCAATCAACTCACCCGGAAATGCATCAAAACTTATATGATTAAGGATAATTCTAGAATCGTATTTTACAGAAATATTTTCGAACACAATTCGGGTTTTTGGATTTTCAATTTTTTTGCTTTTCTGCTTTTGATTAAAAAGTAAAAATTTTTGTATTCTTTGAACAAAAATAACAATTTCTGCTAAATTAACGCAAGCATAACAACAGCAGCAGCTCGTACCAGGCTGTAATAAATGTTGACTAAAGAGAAGCTGTATTGGGCCGATAGAGGAAATTTGGTAAATTTTTTTATTTAGGTGGTTAATTTTTGTGATTGCACTTATTTCTTTTTATTGTATAGAAATCAAAATTTTTTTGCAGACCTTTATGGCTTGGTGTACTAAATTTTCGAAAATAGATATAGACCTAGACCTGAACCTAGTTTCCTCTCCGAAGGGATGCCACCTTGTCGTGGTGGAGGGGCTTGTTGGTGATTCTAAACACCTACTAAGAGCATCCCCAGCGTGCAATGTGGGAACTGAATTCCGCGAGGAGTAAACTTCTATAAAAAGTCTCTAACCCGTTGATTGGTTTAGCAGTTTTTGGTACCAATGTGTTGTAAGTTTTTTGTAAATTCTTTGGTTTTTATCAAATTTAGTAACCCATTTTTTGGTGTAAGGATTCACATGTAATGCACACATAGGCAGTTTTTTATTACTTTTTTATAAGTTTCTCTGGATCTTGATTCACAGAGTTAATTGAAGCCCATAATCTGTTTGGGTTAAAAAAAGACCAAAGGCAACTAAATTTGTTTATTAAACGAAACGATAATTTATAAAAGCAAATCTAGATAACTTTTACAGTAATTATTGATTTTCAATAAGTAAAATACATTTGTCTCCGGCTGCTTCATTAAAAACTTATGTCATTTATTGACACTCAATCAATTACTTAATGGAGCTTGTTACATAACTAGTGATGTAATCAACATTAAAATATCCTAAATTCTATTATGACTAGAGCTCGCACGCGAAATATGGGAACAAAAACGCTTTGCAGTCGTCTAGCTAACTACTCGCTCCTGTCACGCTATAAAACATTGAAACTTGAATTGGGCGATAGTAGTACCGAATTAGTACCGCTATCGACCAATTTAAGTTTCAATGTTTTATCGCGTGGCTGGTACGAGTAGTTAGCTAGACGACTGCAAAGGGTTTTTGTTCCCATATTCCCACCGAGGTCTAATTATGACTGCGATTGATAATAATTAGAAAAATAACCTGCATTATTATTTAACAATTTCTCCACTGTATCAAATTCAACAACAACTCCTTTATCAATAACCAAAATTCTATCAGAATCCAAAACTGAATTTAATCTATGTGCAATTGTTAAAATCGTACAATCCGAAAATTTGTTCCTGATAACATTTTGAATCAACTTATCACTTTCTAAATCAACATTAGCTGTAGCTTCATCCAAAACAAGAATTTTGGTTTTCCTCAAAATGGCCCTAGCCAGACACAACAATTGCGTTTGCCCTGTACTAAAATTTGACCCTCCTTCAGTTACTCCAAAATCTAAATTTGTTACAACATTTTTTAGTTGAACATTATCTAAGACATCCCACAATTGAGAGTCGGAAAATTCATCAAAAGGATCAAGATTTTTTCGCACAGATCCCAAAAACAGGACGGGATTTTGAGGAATTATCAAAATTTTTGAACGCAAATTTTGTAATGTAATTGATTTTGTATTAACACCATCTATAATCACCGAACCTTCAAACACAACTAACCGGAAAAGAACCGAAATTAGGCAAGTTTTTCCGGCACCAGTTCTACCAACAATTCCGATTTTTTCACCACTGAAAATTTCAAAAGAAATTTTTTTCAGGACGTAGTTTTCAGAGTAGTGGAGTGAAACCGAATCAAAAACAATGTTGCCAGTTTTAGGCCACGTTTTCGGTATTTCAACAATTTGTAAGTCAACTTCGGGTTGAATGTCTTTGTAACCGGAAATTCGGTCAACTGAAGTCAGGTCTGCATCGAGGTTGCTCCAAAGTTTTACTAGATATTCAACAGCTCCGACTAGAATAGTTGCTTGGATTATTGTCAAACCAACACTTCCTAAATCTTTTTCTGGAAATTTATGTTTCAGTTTTTCGAAAATTTATTATTTGGGATTACCTTCTTCAAGAAATAAATAACAACAAATGACTATAATAAAATATATAAAACAGGTCAAGTCAGTCCAAAATGCATGACCAAAATAAGTTGCTTTAAATAGATAAAAAGTCGAGGAATGGCAATTTTGTAGAAAATCAAATTCTTGTTTTACTTTATTTTCAGCTTTGAAGGCTTTAATAACTGAAATTCCTTGAACTACTGCTACCACATGTGTAAAAATTGGACTTCGTCCTGAAAAAAACAATTTTAATAATTTTTACACTGATTCAAATCAAGTATTACTGAGTGCTTCCATTTTTCTGAAATAGGTTACTGAAGGTTTAAAAATTTGTCTCAAAAAAAGAAAAGTCGAATAAAAAATAACTGTTGGTAGGAACATCCAGAAATTTAGAGCTAAAATAATGACAGTAGCGCCAATAACCATCAGAGCTTGAGCAATCACAAGAGAAAAATTTAGAGGAAGAGACTCATCAACACATCCTAAATCTTTCGAAAAGCGGTTTAAAATTCTTCCTGAAGGATGATTGTTAAAAAAAGATAATGGTCCGTAAAGAGTTTTTTTAAAAAGAAAGTCATGCAAATTATTTGAGGCAACTTTACAAAATTTAACAAAAATAATTGTTGCTAGATTTGTGACAACTACTAGAAGAGCTAGTAACGAAATGTAAATTATGAATAGTTCTTGAAAATTATTTTTGTTTAAATCTACTAGAAGTTTCGTAAAGTAGTCAACAGAACTTCCGAAAAATTGCCCCAAAATAAAAAATGTAAAAACAGAAATCGTAAAACAAAGACCAACTGTTGAAAAATACGTCTTATAAATTTTTAAATCCAAATTTTGACAACCTCCATCTTCTTCTTCTTTGTATGGCAACCGGTACTTTTGTATTGTCTCCTTTTCAGTTTCTTCATTTTTCGAAATTATTTCTGATTGCACACTTGTTGCTATTGTTATTTTTTCATTATTAAGCGAATAAATTTTGTCAAAATAATCCAAAAACTGGTGAGTAACAACAACCACACATTTATCTTTCAAAAACCCCAAAATACATTTTTCGAAAATTAATTTCGCAACTTGAGAATCAACAGCTGATAACGGATCATCAAGCAGATAAATATCAGCATTTCTATAAACAGCTCTGGCTAAGCTAACTCTTGCTTTTTGTCCTCCACTTAGTGTCGTTCCTTTTTCACCAACCAAAGTCCGGTCACCGGAAGAAAAATTTGAGAAATCTTCTTCTAAAGCACAAATTTTTACAATTTTTTTGTACCTTTCTTCATCGTATTCTTCATTAAATAGAATATTCTGACGCAAGCTTGCAGAAAAAATCCAAGGTTCTTGAGGTGAGTAAGAGATGTTTCCGGTTACGAAGATTCTTCCTGTTGTGATTTCCGTTTCGTTGAGGAATGTTTGAAGTAAGGTGGATTTGCCACTTCCAGAGGAACCAATGATTGCAGTCAATTCACCGGGAAATGCATCAAAGCTTATTTGGTTAAGGATAATTTTGGAATCGTATTTTACAGAAATATTTTCGAGCACAATTCCGGATTTTGAACAATTTTCAATTTTATTGCTTTCCTTCTTTTGATTAAAAAGTAAAAATTCTTGTATTCTTTGAACAGAAATATCAATTTCTGCTAAATTAATGACACTTAGAAATAAGAAATCAGCAGCAGCTCGAACAAGAATGTAGTAAATGCTCATTAGAGAGAAGATATATTGGGCGGTTAGAGAAAATTTGGTAAAAATTTCGACTGAAATGCAAAGAAGAATTGCGGCTCTGGTGAGATACAGACGTAAAGCGTTGTTAATACACCTGAAGTAATTATTTTTGGTAATTGCATCCATTTCTTCTCTGGAAACAAAATTGTAGTAATGAAAATCAAAATTTTTTACTAACTTTCTAGCTTGGTGTACTAAATTTTCAAAAACTTTTTCCCAAACGTACATTTTTATTGTTTGGATTCCATTGATAATATCAGTCATTAGTCGAATCCTGGCGTCGGTTTTTTCAGCCACTTTTCTTCTGTTTAGTGAAATTTTTGAATAAACAATTTCTGAAAAAAAGTTGATTTTCATTTTTTATATTGTTGCAAACAATTTGAAATAATAAGAGAAATGGAGTTTCGAGTGGATTGTTTGAAAGGGTATCAGAAGGATGTCGCACCGAAGCGTTAAATTCCTCGAGTTTGAATGAAATTATCGCTTCGCGCGAGCGGAGAAAAATCACGGAACTTCAGACACATTCTTGAAGGACGTATAGTTATATAAGCAAGCGGGAACATTGACCGGGCAGTTAGTTACTGTGGAACTCGACAGCGATTAAAGTGAGCGATATTCTCGGAAACGACGTGAACATTGAGCTATTTATTGATTAAATGATTGTTGTGTGTATTTGTGTTCAAAGTAGAAAAAATTATTAGTTAGGTATTAAAAGAACTCAAATTTCGCACTTTCGTTGCATTATGCTTCAATCCCTGTTATAGATTTGAACCTAGATTTATCTAAATTATTTTACTTACTTTGAACAAGAAGACAGGCAAAAAGAATACTAGTTCCAGTCAAAGCTGAATGTCCAATAGTAAAATCGAGGTAGATTGCTGTTAAAACAATTTGAATTGGTGCTATCCAAATAAAATGTAAATAAACAAATCCATTTTCAAGTCTTTCAATATCATTCGATAACAAATTAATGACTTGTCCAACTGTAAGTTTTTGTAGGTCACATTTTTGCAATTTTAAAATTTTCCGATAAATTAAACAAGAACAAGCTGTTCGTATTTTAATTCCAAAAACTGATAATTTGAAAAATAATAAATTAAATGTTAAGATTTTAACTAAAGAGAGTAAAATTAATCCAAAGCTATAAACATAAAAATCTTGGTTTGTTACAACGTTTTCTTGATTTTGTAAATAGTTAAGTATTTCTCTTAAGAGATGTGTTTGTATTAATCTACAAAAAAGTGTTATAAAAAGAGTAAGGATGTGGGAAAAGTATTACGTTAGAAAAATGTGTAGAGGGGCAGAAACTAATCCATAAACTAAAAACTCAAATCCAAATGCTTTAATTAATGCTTGTTTTAGTGACGGAACTTTTTCAGAAATTATTTGTGTCTCCCAAAATTGTTCTAATTTGTTACCAAGTTGTTCAGAATTGTATTCTATTGGTGTTGAATATAGAACATTATTAGAACTGTATACATGTCTTTTCCAGTAATTTCTAACAGCAAGTTTAATTTGCCAACTGAAATTTTTTTATAATGAAATCAGAAATAATACCAAGTACTTACTAAAATATAAATTTTGAAAAATAATTCGAGTTTAGTTCGGGATGAATTTCTTTTTCTTTTCTTTCTAAACATGTTATATCTTCCATGGTTCAAAAAATAAATGTAAATTTGTTATACCTTATAGAAAGTAGTTGTAAACATTTTTAAATAATTCAAATGTTTTATCGCTGTGATAAAGTTTACAAAAACACTTGAAACACTTAACAAAAACGTCAAACAATTGCAGAAACGTATACATACGTATAATATAGTATCTAGGTAGGTATAACTACGAAACGTGATGGATTAATTTTGTTTACCTTAAGCTGTATTAATAACGAATAATCTATTTCTGCTATTCACACGAATACAAAACATTAGATGAATATAACTAAATATTTACACTAATTTTCACTCGCTTGTCGGGTTCTCGCTAACTGACTGACTAATTCGCGGTCAATGACCCCACTTCTTATATAATCGAACGTTCTTCTAGAATGTTTCCCTCGTGCGAAGCGATGACTCATTCTTCTAGATGGTCCTTGGACGGGTTTGTTAATGATTTCGTGGAATATTCTGGTATTTTCCCGAACTTTCTTTCTCTTATTGTTTTTTCAAAATGTTCGTAGCAATTATAAATTTATTTCTGATTTTTTTGATTTTTTGTTGCATGTTTTTCTACCTACTAACAATAATGACTTTCAAAGACTTCTTTATTTAATAATAAAGTTTAGGTTTTTCAGTATTTCTTTTTGTTTAGAGTAATTTGAGACATTATAGTCATTAAGCTCATTAAATTTTTACACTTAAATGAAGAAATAACTAATAACCACGTACCTGGCTATGTTTTTAAAATAAAATAGAATGTCTCTATATGAGCTGGCTGTATAAGGTAGCTTCTAGAAAATTTGAAAGTTTGGTAATAAAAATAATAATAAAGTAAGGGCAATCTAGATTCAGTTACCGTAATTTTTTTATTTCAATATCTTAAAATGTGGTATTCCCATTCAAAATTTGATAACTCAGAAGACCCTTTAATAATATTCAAATACATTTGTGTTGATTTTGGCTATAACAAAATAGTGAATTATTATTGCCGTTTAATTTTTACTTTTCATACTTTTTAAGTATGATTTTGGAAAGCTATTATCTGTATAACAATTTCACTTTAGATTTATTTATGACATATGGATGTTCATATACTCTTATGTATTACGTAAGAAAAAATACAAAAAGTAAAACTAAACTTTTAGAATTTTTTACGTCATAATTACATTATTTTTTGTTATTAATAGAGAGAAATCATTGAAAAAAACATCCAGAGATCGCAAAAAACTATTTTGGAAAGTTACTGACTTTGATTTCAATTTGAAAAAAATTGCAAAAGATACTCGAAAATATTTATTTCTTATTACTTTGTATGCCTTCGGGAATTGTTTTATTTCCTTGTTTTGGTGATTTAGACAATTTGTTTTTATTTCTACAAGTTTATGAGAAATATTTTGGAAGATGGTCTTGGATTTTTTACTATTTTTACATTTCTACGCTTCCTTTTATAGCTTATAATGGAATTCGTTTGCCTGCAATAGCTTTGTATGCATATTTGCAATTTCGTTATCAGTCAATTTTACTTAATCAGAAAATTCTACAAATTTCTTGATTACATTTTTTTTTCAGAATTTTAATATGGATACTTCAAAAATTTTACTTATACGAATAGCTGCTTCAGGACTTTCAGGCTTAGTTATTTTATATATAATTTGTGAAGGAGGTCAACTAATAAATGACGAAGTACTTAATTTAAAAATGCTTAAATAATTAAATAATTTCGTTAAAAATTTCAGTCGATTGAAATTTCTAATACATTAATGAAATGTTCTTGGTATAACTGGAATACTAGAAATCAAAAATTATTTTTAATTTTTTTAATGAATACAATGAAACCATTAAATGTATCTTGGGCTGGTATTGTAGTTAATCACAGTTTTGGACGAGCCGTAAGTAAGTTTAGAATTAATAATTTTCTGTAAACACTTTTATACACAACAATTTTTTTGTAATGATTAACCCGATTTGTTGGAATCCATGGCATAGACGAGTTTTTTTTCATTTTTTTCTACTAACAGTTTTGGAATTCAGTGACTGGTTTATTTAATAATAAAGTTTAATTTTCTAAGTATTTCTCTTGTTTGGATTAATTTGAGGTATTACAGCCATTAAGCTCAATTTGAGACATTAAAGCCATTAAGTTTATTATTTTTATATAACTAAATGGATAAACACTTAATATACGTGGCAATACTTTTAAAATAACATTGATGTCTCTAACACAGTAGCTTGTAGAATATCTGCCAACACTAAAGATAAACGGCTTTATTGTTTAACCTTTAAAAAACTATTTATCAAAAAAATAGTAGTGTCAATTGTCCATTACATATCTTAAAATGTGCTATGTCCAATCAAAATTTGATAACTCAGATGACCCTTTAATAATGTTGAAATATATTTTTTTTGATTTTGGTTATAACAAAGTAGTGAATTATTATATCCGCCTACTTTTAATTTTTCATACCTGTAGAACAATTTTACTTTAGATTTATTTATAACATATGGATGTTCATTTATACTCACGGTTTACGTAAGGAAAAACACTAGAAATAAAATCACATTCTTTAAAATTTTTTTTAGGCCGTAACTACAACATTTATTGTAATTATTGTGGAAAAACCAGTGAAAGACCGAATAAACGATCGCAAAAATTTGTTTTGGAAAATTACTGATTTTAATTTAAGTTTGATAAAAATTTCGAAAATATCTCGAAAATATTTACTTTTTTTGTTACTTGGTTTTCCTTTGGGAATTGTTTTATTGCCTTGTTTTGGTGACTTAGGAGAATTATTTTTATTTGTTCAAGTTTATGAAAAATATTTTGGAATTTGGTCTTGGATTTTTTATTATTTTTATATTTCTACGCTTCCTTTTTTGGTTTACAATACAATTCGTCTACCCGCTATAGGTTTATACGCATATTTACAATTTCGTTATCAGTCAATATTACTTAATCAGAAAATTTTACAAATTTCGGAAAAATATAAAATGACAGAAGTATTTAATTCAAAAATTCAGGAAGAAATTTACAAGAATTTTCGTTTATGTATAATGCAACATAAAAATTTAAAAATGTAAAGAAACAACAATTTATTTATTTAGTACTGAAATATATATAATTAAACTTTTTTGCGTTTTAGATTTGTGTCAAACTCTCTTGACATAACCCAGAGAGCAATCCCGGTTTATATATTTTTGGGTCTTTTTTGTTTAGTAATATTGATGTTTTTCTTTCTTAATGTAAGTTCAAAAAATTCCCAAAATTTTGATTTACGTTTTTTCAGAATTTAAATATGAATACTTCCAAAATTTTACTCATACGAATAGCAGCAGCAAGTCTTACAGGGTTAGTTGTTTTGTGTATATTTTGTGAAGGAGGTCAACTAATAAATGACGATGTACTTAATTCAAAAATACTTATATTATAAACTATTTTTTTTAAATTTCAGTCGACCGAAATTTCCAATACACTAATGAAATGTTCTTGGTACAACTGGAATACTAGAAATCAAAAACTGTTTTTAATTTTTTTAATGAATACAATGAGACCTTTAAATGCATCTTGGGCTGGTATTGTAATTAATTACAGTTTTGGACGGGCTGTAAGAAAGTTTAGAATTAATACTTTAAATAAAGAATAATTTTTAGCTAATTAACACGTGTTGTTCGTATGCTTTGATCTTATATAATTTGCAACTTGGTAAATACAATTCTTAAATAATCACCGATTAAAATTTCGTAGTTTGTAAACACTTTTGTCAACAATTTCATTAATTGTTGTATGGTATGGTCTGGAGAAGGTTTCAGGAAACTGACAGTGTTTGTAGAAGATCTGCTGGTCATAGTCGTTACTGAGAAATTTAATAGTTTTGTACTTATTTTACAAGTTTATAATGAAAATCTGCTTTAATATGTAGTGTTAAATAATATTTTATTGTCAATGATTATTATTTATTCACAAAATCACAAATAACAAAGTTCGCCACTATTTTCTCACGAGCATCGCATCGAACGACCTTACTCCCACCGTTCCAGTCGATGCTGAGTCGAGAGTACCCCACGGAGTACTCCAACTCCACACCCTTGCGTACTTCCCAAGATTCGGAAACCCTCATTGGGCGCACGAGAATTCCCGAAGTTCGAATTCCTTCATAGTAGTTTATTATTTATATATTAACATATACAGTTGACCCAAAATTGACGCCCGTCCTTTCAGAATATGATTGGGGGGGGGGGGGGGGGGGGTAAAACAAATTAAATTGTAAGAATAAAAATTTTGTGTTTTTTCCATGGTTACCGCGTTATTGATAAAAAACAAAAATTTTAAATTTAATCTTTAAACTTTATTAAAAACTTAATTAATTAAAATTAATATTAATTTATGAAAGGTGTTCAAACAAATCGCCTCCTACCACAATACAAACATTTGCACGATTTATTATTGAATCACGAACCCTCTGTAGGATGTTAACGTCTACAAAAGTCACAGCAGCATGAATACGAGCTACTACATCTTCCGGAATCTTAACAGGTTTGAAGTAAATCTTTTCTTTCAAGAATGCCCAGAAGAAACAAACTAAGGGATTCAGATATGGAGATCTAGGAGGCCATAGGACAGGCCCACCTTTTCCAATCCAACAGTCGGGGATTTTTTGATTCAGCAAATGTATTACTTGTCTCTGCAGGAACACCATCATGTGGAAACCAACAATTCAATCTAGTTGCTAATGGATCTTGATCTAGCAATGGCAGTGGTAAATTGTCATTTAAAAAATGAAAATATGACGCCGAATTAAGTCGATTTGGTAAAATGCTTGTACCGGTTACATTATTATTCAATAATCCAGTCCAAATGTTTACTGACCATCGTCCTTGGTGACATCATTTAGGTACGTATTAAATGAGGGTTTTTATCTCTTCATTCATGCAAATTATGAGTATTTATGTTCGCTGTCTGGGTAAATGAAATGTATACACTCATCAGAAAACATAATATTTTCTATAAAATGTGAATCATTCTTTACGTTATCCAATAACCATCTTCAAAAATTCATCCGAAGCTCGCTATCTCCTTCATATAAAACTTGAATTTTTCTAGGCCTAAATGAATATAAGCCATTCCTTCTTAAAAATCTATGAATGGTATTTTTTTGAAAATGAGTTTGTCTCGATGTAACCCGAAGACTTGTACTTGGTTCAGCTTCAACAAAATCAAGAATTTGCTCATTTTGGACAACGTTGAGTGTAGAATGGCGTCCTCCCTTATTTAATCTGGGATTTAAATTACCTGTTTCCAGTAATCTTTGTTCAACCCGTCGTATCGTTTTTGCATCAAGGTGCCGTCGATCTGGGAATTTTACTGCATATGCTCTAGCTGCAGCACTGGCATTATCTTTATACGCACCTAATACTTTTAACTTATCAACGTAATCTCGATTGGAATAATAACGTTCTATTTTACTTATAATAATAACAGAAGTTGACAAAACTAATAATAAACTTTTAACATCACCACAGCAACCTATGTCAGTCATTTGTTTTAAGCTGACTTTGTTTTTAATAACGTTTAAAGATTGAATTTAAAATTTTTGTATTTTATCAATAACTCGGTAACCATGGAGAAAACGCAAAATTTTTATTCTTACAATTTAATTTGGTTTAGCCCCCCGATTCCTATTCCGAAAGGACGAGCGTCAATTTTGGAACATCCTGTACAGAAACAACGCTTTACGTCTTTTTTTAACCTATACTGCAATGCTCCTTTTACATTTTAGTCAAACGTTTTGCTGTTTTTTAACCTTCCATTTAATTCTTTTAGTACATAAATTAAAAAAGTGGAAAATTTAAAAAAAAAATGAAATTTAATAAAATCATTGGTTCTTCTGTTCTATTCTAGAGACTTGTTGAGGTTGTCATACTACTAGTAGTATCGCAAATTTTAATACTTTTCCATAGCAACAACTAGTCACAAATCCCATTCTTTTAACTTTCCATGGAAACAGATACTACCGGTATTATCTCAACTTGAAATTAGTCAATTAATCTCTACTGAGAGGAAGTAGAGAGTCGAGGACTCGAAGGGCCCTCACTCCCTCAGGGTCCAGACTTTTACCCTCGGAATTAAATGATGCAAATAATATACTATTATGTACTTTGTTTTTAATTTATTGTCTTTTGATACTGTCATATAAATATATTTTTGTTGAAAGAACAGAAGTTGATGGATGGTGAAATTCGTCGCTCATAACGGTGAGTCCATGATGAAACTTAATAAATGAAATGTAAGCATTACTTTTGGATTGCTCCTAATTTTCTTTTTATATATTCAGTAAGATTTACATGTCATCTGTTTTGTTTTGCATATGTCTTCTACTGACAGTCTTGGAATTCAAACTCTTGTTTATTTAATAATAAATTATAGTTTCTAAGTATTTTTCTTTTTTTGAAGTCATTTCAGACATTAAAGTCATTAAGCTCATTAAGTTTATACAATTAAATGGATAAATAATTAATAACACGTACGTGGCAATACTTTAAAAATAGGTAATATAGAATGTACACGTATATGAACTGGCTATACCCTAGTTTGTACAAAATCTGAAAGTTTGGTAACGGAAAAGTAATAAAAGACTTTGTTGTTTAACTTTGAAGAAAATATTTATTTAAAAATATCGAAAATATTTCTTTTACTGTAGATTATCCATTGTATATCTTAAAATGTGCTATGTTCAATCAAAATTTGATAATTCAGATGACCCTTTAATAATGTTCAAATATATTTTTGTTGATTTTGGCTATAACAAAGTTGTGAATTATCATAGCCGCCTACTTTTAATTTTTCATACTTTTAGTATAATTTTGGAAAGCTATTATCTCTTTAAGAATTTTACTTTATATTTATTTGTAACATATGGGTGTTCATATACACTTATGTATTACGTAAGGAAAAGCACTAAAAATAAAATTACATACTTTAAAATTTTTTTAGGGTATAATTACATTATTTATTGTAATTATTGTGGAAAAACCAGTGAAAGAAAGAAGCAATGATCGCAAAAAATTGTTTTGGAAAATTACCGATTTCAATTTATCTTTGGAAAAAAATTCAAAAATTTCTCGAAAATATTTATTTCTTATGTTACTTTGTTGTCCTTTGGGAATTGTTGTATTACCTTGTTTTGGTAATTTAGGCGAATCATTTTTATTTGTTCATGTTTATGAAAAATATTTTGGAATTTGGTCTTGGATTTGGTCTTGGATTTTTTATTATTTTTATATTTCTAGGATTCCTTTTATGGTTTACAATGCAATTCGTCTACCTGCTATAGGTTTATATGCATATTTGCAATTTCATTATCAATCAATCTTACTTAATGAAAAATTTTTACAAATTTCGGAAAAGTATAAAATGACAGAAGTATTTAACTCAAAAATTCAGGAAGAAATTTATAAGAATTTACGTTTGTGTATTACTCAACATAAAAATTTAAAAATGTAAATGAACATTAATTTATTTATTTTATATTCAAATATGTATATAATAAAAAAAATTTGCGTTTCAGATTTGTGTCAAAATTGCTTAACATAAGCCAGAAAGCAATCCCGGTTTATGCATTTTTGGGCCTTTTTTGTATGATAATATTAATGTTTTTCTTACTTGATGTAAGTTATAAAATTTCCAAAACATTTTATTCACTTTTTTTCAGAGTTTCAATATGAGTACTTCAAAAATTAAACTCATACGATTAGCAGCAGCAGGACTTACAGAGTTAGTTGCTTTGTATATATTTTGTGAAGGAGGTCAGATAATAAATGACGATGTAGGTATTTAATTTAAAAATATTTAAATTATAAAATAATTTTGTTAAAAATTTCAGTCGATTGAAATTTCTAATACACTAATGAAATGTTCTTGGTACAACTGGAATACTAGAAATCAAAAACTATTTTTAATTTTTTTAATGAATACAATGAGACCTTTAAATGTATCTTGGGCTGGTATTGTAATTAATTACAGTTTTGGACGGTCTGCAAGTAAGTTTAGAATTAATACTTTAAATAAAGAGTAATTTTTAGCTAATTAACACGTGTTGTTCTTATGCTTTGATTTTATATAATTTGCAGCTTGGTAAATACAATTCCTGAATAATCACTGATTAAAATTTCATATTCTGTAAACACTTTTGTCTACAAAGTATTTTGTCTTTTGTATTTTATCATGGCGAGCCATTGGTATATGTAGACTGGAAGTTGGTCAATCTCAGAAAACGGTCTCCAAAACTATAGGAATCTTAGCCAGTCCCTTTATGGTCTAGAAAACTAGCAATAAACATTGCTAATTTTCTGAAACGTTGAGAGGACCGGCTGGTCACAATCGTTATTAAGTAATTTAACATTTTTGTTCTTACTTTAAAAGTTTATAATAAAAAGGTTATTATTTATATATTAAAAACAAAACAGCATTTTACGTCTTTATTTAACCCATAATGCAATGCTCCTTTTATAGGTTAATTAACCTCCCATTTAATTTCTTAAGTACACCAACAGAAAAATTGAAAATTTTTCAAAAAACGAAGTTTAATACAATCAGTGTTTTTATTCCTTCAAAAATTCATTCCTCAATGAATGGAAATCACAACCGGAGGAGTGTTCGTAACCCGAATTATTTCTTATTCGTCTCAAAAATCTTGAATTTTTTCTGCGAATTTACATCGAAACAATCTACTTAATAAAGAATATAATAAACAAAATCGTAAAAATATGGAATAAAATTTTTTGCATTTTTTTCCGATGACCAGACTGGATTTTATCTTTTTTAGATTTTAACTTTTTAAATTTTTTAAATTTTAATTTAATTTTATTTTTTTAATTTTAATTAATCTGTTGAGCGTTCTGACGAGGGCCGTACCCCTCCACTTTGTTAGAACCACCACACACCCTGGAATGGTAGAGGGAGCGATTCTCCCTTCATGGGACATCATTCATCATTCAGTCACTTACGACTGATCAATTCAGTTCTATGATATACATCCAAAACTTGTAATCGTGTATTCAGCCTTATGTGTTTATTTAAATAAACCCGTTAAATCCCTTAACGTACATTTGTCTTTTTGTTACAACTCAACAAATCAACACTTAAACAACCCACTTCTCTCCGAGCTATCCGATTATCCGAATACAAAACATAATCTTTCAGAAAAACCGGTTACCTAAAGAAGAATTTATGTGTTGATGAGTTTCATTCTCTAACTTCTCCTTTAGTGATTACTTGTGGTTACTGCCATTTTTTTTATTATTTGAATACTAAATTTCTGGATGTTCCTACTAATAGTGTTATATTCTATCAAAGATTAATTTGCTTTGAAACCTATTTTAGAGACTTGTTGAGGTTGGCAATAGCTGTAGTATTGTAAATTTTAATACTTTTCAATAGCAGAAACCAGTCACAACTCCGTATCTTTTAATTTTCCATGGAAATGAAAATACTACCCGTATTATCTCAACTTAAAATTAGCCCATTAGTTTCTCTACCGACAGGGAGTAGTGCTGGCAATGTGAATCGGTTTTTCGATTATTCGATTAATCGATTTTCGGTTAACCGCGGTTTTGCTTGAAACCGAAAACCGTAAAATTCGATTTTATGAAAACTGGTTTTAAAACCGCTTCAAAATTCGATTTGTAAAACGGCTTTAAAACCGTTTCTAGATTATTTTGTAAATATTTGATCTTGATGTGAATACGTAGACACTAAAATACAGTCACAAAATTGCACAAAAGTGTATGAAAGATTGCTGTAAGTTAAAACGCTCGAAGGTATATTTATATCCATGAGGTATCACATGATTCGGGAATTTGCTCATGGGGAATTACTTATCTTTTTCAAAAAACGAAAATTTTAAAATTTAACTTTTGTGATTCCCTCGCCAAACCAGTTGCAGAAATGTATAAATTGTGTTTTATCATTCTTTCACTTCTTATAAATTGATCCTGCCGCGCCAAAAATTTATTTGGTTATTCGGTTTTGATTTTTTATAGTTTTGTTAGCACTAGAATGAGGCTCCCAGGCTCCAGACTTTCACTCTCAGAATTAAATGATGCAAATAATATACTATTATGTACTTTGTATTTTATTTATTGTCCTTTTGTTACTACCATACTGAATATAAAGAATTTTTCAATAAGGATGGTTCGATGTTAAAATGGAATAAAACAAGCTCTGTGTGAGGTATTAAAAAAATCTTTTTTTATATGAAAGGTCCATGTATGCCTTTATTTATGGAAAATAACGTCGTTCAAATGTCTGCCGCAGCTTCTAACTGTGACACAGATCCGAGTGGACCAATTTTGAATGACGCATAGATCCGGCTGAATTTGAGCGATGGCATTGGCTATGTTAACTTTAAGGGCATCGGTATAAACTTGCGACTTGAGAAAAATCCACAGGAAAAAGTCTAGCGGGGTCAAATCGCACGTTCTTGGTGGCCAAATCACGTCACCTTTGCAAGAAATATTTTTGTAAACGGTTCGAAGCCCAGTCAGCGAACAAACGGCGTTGTCTATGGTCATTAACTTTAAGCTCCTGAGTCAATTGGATTTTGTATGGGTGTAATCCCAAATCCCGACGCATAATTCGCCAAACTGATGTCTGCGAAAGGCCGAGTTCTTGTGCACGACGAAGAATTAACTGCCTCGGGTTTTGCTGTACACTTTCACGTACGGCAGCAGTATTTTCGGCCGATCTAGCATTTCTTTGACGACGGGGTGTTGGCTGATTATTTAGCAACCTTGTTGTTTCAGATTTGGTCACCGAGCGATGAAGATTCGATTTTGAAAGACCACCATAAAATGGGCGCAACGTTCGAACTAACGAACAGTCATTCTGATAAGAAAATTTTATCATTTGGACGTGTTGCTCAATTGTGTAATTTGCCATGGTAATTTGACATCAGTTTTTTTTTTTGACACAAACAATAAACACCAGATTACACAGACACTACCAAAAGAACATGGCCGCCACATGGTGCCAACATCAACACATCCTTATTGAAAAACCCTTTATATTAGTTGAAAAAAACATAAGTTGATGGATGATGTTCACGAAATTCGTCGCTGGTGATACTGATGATGAATCCATGCTGAAACTCAATAAATCAAATGTACTCGTAAGCCTTGCTTTTTGATTGTTCTCGTTTTTTTAAATATATTTCTTCTACTAACAGTCTTAGAATTTGAACTCTGGTTTATTTAATAACAAATTTTAAATACCTAAGTATTTATCTTTGTTTGAAGTAATTTGAGTCATTAAAGTCATTAAGCCCATTACATTTATATAATTAAATGGATCAATAACTAATAACCACGTACGTGGCCATACTTTTACAATAGATAATATAGAATGTACGTAGTACCTATATGAACTGGCTAGACTCTAGTTTGTAGAAAATCTGAAAGTTTGGTAACGGAAAAGTAATAATAACAGACTTTGTTATTTAACCTTGAAGAAAATATTTATTTAAAAATATCGAAAATATTTTTTTACTGCAGATTATTCATTGTATATCTTAAAATGTGCTATATACAATCAAAATTTGATAATTCAGATGACCCTTTAATAATGTTCAAATATATTTTTGTTGATTTTGGCTATAACAAAATAGTGAATTATTATAGCCGCCTACTTTTAATTTTTCATACTTTTAGTATAATCTTGGAAACCTATTATCTCTTTAAGAATTTTACTTTATATTTATTTGCAACATATGGTTGTTCATATTCACTTATGAATTACGTAAGGAAAAGCACTAAAAATAAAATTACATACTTTAAAATTTTTTTAGGGCATAATTACATTATTTATTGTAATTATTGTGGAAAAACCTGTGAAAGAAAGCAGCAACGATCGCAAAAAACTGTTTTGGAAAATTACCGATTTCAATTTATCTTTGGAAAAAATTTCAAAAATTTCTCGAAAATATATATTTCTTATGTTACTTTGTTGTCCTTTGGGAATTGTTGTATTACCTTGTTTTGGTGATTTAGGCAAAACATTTTTATTTGTTCAAGTTTATGAGAAATATTTTGGAATTTGGTCTTGGATTTTTTATTATTTTTATATTTCTACTATTCCTTTTATGGTTTACAATGCAATTCGTCTACCTGCTATAGGTTTATATACATATTTGCAATTTCATTATCAATCAATCTTACTTAATGAAAAAATTTTACAAATTTCGGAAAAATATAAAATGACAGAAGTATTTAACTCAAAAATTCAGGAAGAAATTTATAAGAATTTACGTTTGTGTATAACTCAACATAAAAATTTAAAAATGTAAAAAACATTTATTTATATATTTTATATTCATATATATATAATTAAATTTTTTTGCCTTTCAGATTTATGTCAAACTGGCTTAACATAAGTCAAAAAGCAATTCCGATTTATGCATTTTTGGCTCTTTCTTGTTTAATATTATTAATGTTTTTCTTTCTTAATGTAAGTTCCAAAAATTGTCGAAATTTTTGATTTACTTTTTTTCAGTATTTCAATATGAATACTTCAAAAATTTTTCACATACGATTAGCAGCAGCAGGTCTTACAGGGTTAATTGTTTTGTATATATATTGTGAAGGAGGTCAGCTAATAAATGACGATGTACATAATTTAAAAATATTTAAATTATAAAGTAATTTTGTTAAAAATTTTAGTCGATTGAAATTTCTAATACATTAATGAAATGTTCTTGGTACAACTGGAATACTAGAAATCAAAAACTATTTTTATTTTTTTTAATGAATACAATGAAACCATTAAATGTATCTTGGGCTGGTATTGTAATTAATTACAGTTTTGGACGGTCTGTAAGTAAGTTTAGAATCAATACTTTAAATTAAGATAAATTTTTAGCTAATTAACACGGGTTGTTCTTATGCTTTGGTTTTATATAATTTTCAACTTGGTAAATAAGATTCCTAAATAATCACTAAAATCTCAGTAAACTACACTCTGTATTGTGTAAGCATTTTTATATATCAAATTAATGATACAATAATTGTTTTAAGTGATGATTAACAGTTTGTTATTACACTTTTGTGAACAGTTGTTTGAGCCAAAAAAAATTATGCATTTAAATTATAAAGAAAAATTGAAAATTTGCTTAATTTTTTTGAGCAGTGTTGTCACAACGGCCGTGAAATCTAATTTCACAGCAGATACAGAGCAGAGGCTATAAAACAATTATTTCACAGACGGTTGCACAAAAAATTTATTAATTTAATATTTTTGTACTTATTTTACTAGTATATAACGAAAATCATCTTTGATCTTAAATTTGTAATTTGACTAATAATAATTATTATTAAAAACGAAACAGCGTTTTACATCTTTATCTAACCCAAACTGCAATCCTTTTTGCATTTTAGTTAAAGGTTTTTTTACCTTCCAGTAAAAAAAACAAAAAAATTGAAAATTGTTCAAAAACCGAAATTGATTGCATTGACCATAGACAAATCATTGGTTTTTGAGGAAGTGGCAAATCTACTCTGCTTCAAACATGCCTCAACGAAACATCTCAACAATCTAGAATTTTTTCTGCAAGCTCACGTCGAAACAATCTATTTAATATAGAATATGAAAAAGAAAGGTACAACTAAGTTGTAAAAATTTGGAAGATTTTTTGCACTTTTCTTCCAGTGATCGGGCCTTGATTTTATCTTTTAACAAAAATAATCTTTTAGAGAGAGTTTTAGACTAGTTTCAGAAACAAAATGAAAGTGCAGATTTGACGATGACGAAGCAAAACACGTTAATTTTCGAAAAATTTATTAATTAACTAACAGAAAAAAACTCTTATTATTACTTTAATAAATATTAGAAATGGCCACCTTCCTGTTCGAGAAAATACCCCAGTCTATGGCGAAAAGTTTGAACAGAATTTGCAATAAAATTTGGAGAGAGTGCATTACAAGCATGCTTTGTTCGATCTTTATGTTCTTTAATATTATTAAGAATGACATCACTATAAATTTTGTTTTTTAGATGCCCCCAAAGACAGAAATTATTAGAAGACATATCCAGTGACCTAGAGTTTATATTTTGAAAATATAGGAAAGAAATAATACTTTCTATTAGTTTATACTAAATTTTATTAACTAAATTAAAATGACAAAAATAGCTAGCTTAAAACAAAAATAATAAAGTAAAAAATTTAAAGAACTAGGTAAAAAACTCTTTCAAGCCTAGGTGGCTAAGCTGTTGGTCCAAATCTGTCATTCCAGCGTTGGAAATAACGCATGATGATTGCCATGGAATGAGGACTGACCCCGTCCATTTGGAACCAGACCTCATTAACATTTATTAAAATACTGGTTTTTTGTGAAGGGACACTGATGCCTTTTTGGTCTTCTAAAAATTATGTAAAGGAAAATCAAATCTAAGGAATTCATTTCGCGATTCAATTTTTAAGTGTTTAGACAAAGCAAGGTCAATGTAAGGTCACTGGATAGTTTCCCATGAGATTTGACACCAATTAACCATGAAAAGCTTTTAGCGAATAATGTAAAGAAATCTTGTGGAGTTGTGACTCACAACTCTCGTGGAGACAAAGGAACTAAAGCATATATAAGATCGTCCGATTAATTGGGAGAAAATCAGTATCTGACAAGTTACCAGCGAAGTAGTAATTGAAGTTTTCCTTTTTGAGTTGTGAAGTTAAAAAGTAAAAGTGTTTGTAATCATGGCAGCCTTTTTGAGGTTTCGTTTGGTAATTTACAATTGCCAAAAGGGTTCAAAATATTATGGTTTGGCACAATAGAACTAAGTTAAAAATGTGAACTGTTCGGGGATGGACCTATTGCTTTTGTAATTTTTGTTGTTTTAAGTAAGTCATTTTTGAACCGTTATTAAAATTAATTTTGGTGTTCTAACCCTCCTTCTAGATTAAGGCAACGCTCGATATAATTATAATAATTTTGTTTATGAATCAACTCTGTCTGCTATCTGCACGTTTAAATTTCAATGATAATCCCGAGAGTCGGAAATGTAAACATTGTAAGCCCGACCAAAGGGATTAATGAGCTTAAAATTATTGAAAAATTAACTGTCATAAATTTTCTTTATATTAAAATACCGTAAAGTATCAACTATCAGTTGTAATTTGGTTTTCTTGCACCACATAATTGTAGTAATGTAATAATTTGCAATTTAATAATTAGTCATACTTTGGCACGCTAAATTTTACTTAAATTTTGATAAATTAGTTCATTTGTAATTGCGTAACTTTTATTTCTTTTCTTTTTATTTTTGCTTTTATTAAATTTTATTAATGTCTAATTCGAGTTTTAATATCTGCTCACATTCCCAATTTTTGCTGTCCCTCAATTCCAACATCTCAAAGGGTTGTTCCTACGAAACAAATAAATTTTATTCAATGTAGTGGCAGATCGTGCTCGTGTCTAAATTGTCATTTTCGAAATCAAAAACCTGCCACATTTTCTAATATATTTTCATTGTTATTTATTAAACATTTTTTCTCAAAAATCTGTTTTTCATTATATCTTCATTACTTAGTTGCTGATGATTTGTAAATTTCTATGCTTTGTAATTAAATTTCCTTAAAAGTCTACGGATTAAAGAACGAGAAATATTAAAGTAGTTCCTTGTGGCTTAACGAAGACAGGGGGTCTTCTTGTGCATATTATATTATTTTTTTTTTCTGTTAAGACATAGATGGTTCTATTTTTTTGTTGTGTTTATACTCAACGCATTCGAGCGAATTAAATTTCGAAATAATATTGCTTATGGTCTCGATCGATGGAATTGCTTTATTTTCATGATAGAAGTTAATTATTCGAATTTTGTCTTTAGTTGAACCCAACATTATTATTGCACAATATTAATTTCAACTTAGTTATTTTTTAATTGTTAAACTATTTTGAAGTAAGACGTCTACTTGACTTTATTAGTTTTATATTATACTGTTGATCTGTTTCTTTTAAAATTGAACATAGGGACTACTTTCAGAGTTAAAAAATGTCCCAGTATAATATATTATTATGTACTTTGTTTTCTATTTATTGTCTTGTTTTGAAACTCGGAAGGATTGCTTTTGGATTGTTGCTAATATTTTTTTATGTGTCCAATAATATTTACTTGTGATCTGTTCTTTTTTTTACATATTTCTTCTAACAGTCTTGGAATTCAAACTGGTTTATTTAATATTAAAGTTTAAGTTTGTAAGTATTTCTCTTTGTTTAAAGTAATTTAAGACATTAAAGTCATTATGCTCATTAAATTTTTACAATTAAATGAAGAAATAACTAATAACCACGTACCTGGCTATCTTTTTGAAATAAAATAGAATGTCTCTATATGAGCTTCTGATTATATTACTGTAATTTTTTCATTTCAGTATCTAAAAATGTGGAATGCCCATTCAAACTTTGATAACTCAGAAGACCCTTTAATAATATTCAAATACATTTTTGTTGATTTAGGCTATAACAAAATAGTGAATTATTATTGCCGTTTAATTTTTACTTTTCATACTTTTAGTATGATTTTGGAAAGCTATTATCTGTATAACAATTTCACTTTAGATTTATTTATGACATATGGATGTTCATATACTCTTATGTATTACGTAAGAAAAAATACAAAAAATAAAACTAAACTTTTAGAATTTTTTAGGTCATAATTACATTATTTTTGGTTATTAATAGGGAGAAATCATTGAAAGAAACATCTAGAAATCGCAAAAAACTATTTTGGAAAGTAACTGATTTTGATTTAAATTTGAAACGAATTTCAAAAAATACTCGAAAATATTTGTTTCTTATGTTACTTTGTATGCCTTCGGGAATTGTTTTATTTCCTTGTTTTGGTGATTTGGAAAATGTATTTTTATTTGTACAAGTTTATGAGAAATATTTTGGAAAATGGTCTTGGATTTTCTATTATTTCTACATTTCTACGCTTCCTTTTCTAGCTTATAATGGAATTCGTTTGCCTGCAATAGCTTTATATGCATATTTGCAATTTCGTTATCAGTCAATTTTACTTAATCAAAAAATTTTACAAATTTCGGAAAAATATAAAATGATCGAAGTATTTAATTCAGAAATTCAGAAAGAAATTTACAAGAATTTGCGTTTGTGTGTTATTCAACACCAAAATTTAAAAAAGTAAAAACTTTATTTTTTAAATTTAAATCTTATTACACTTTTTTGTGTTTTAGATTTGTTTCAAAACCGCTTGACACAAGTCAAAAAGTATTGCCAATTTATACATTTTTGGGACTTTTTTGCTTTATAATAATGATGTTTATCTTTCTTAATGTAAGTTGAAAAAAAAAACACCAAAACGCTTGATTAATTTTTTTTCAGAATTTTAATATGGACACTTCAAAAATTTTACTCATACGAATAGCTGCTTCAGGAATTTCAGGGTTTATTATTTTGTATATAAATTGTGAAGGAGGTCAACTAATAAATGACGATGTACTTAATTTAAAAATGTTTAAATTACAAAATAATTTCGTTAAAAATTTCAGTCGATTGAAATTTCTAATACATTAATGAAATGTTCTTGGTATAACTGGAATACTAGAAATCAAAAATTATTTTTAATTTTTTTAATGAATACAATGAAACCATTAAATGTATCTTGGGCTGGTATTGTAATTAATCACAGTTTTGGACGAGCTGTAAGTAAGTTTAGAATTAATAAATTAAATTAAGATTAATTTTCAGCTAATTGACACGTGTTCTTCTTACGCTTTGGTCTTATATAATTTGCAAATAGGCAAATAAAATTCCCTAAATAATCACTGATTAAAATATCAGTAAACTACACTCTGTATTCTGTAAACACTTTTATACAGAAGTTTTTTTTTAATTATCAACATGATTTACTCTTCAGTGATGAGTTTTCTTTGCATGTTTTTTTCTACTAACAGTTTTGCAATTCAAAGACTAGTTTATTTAATAATAAAGTTTAATTTTCTAAGTATGTCTCTTGTTTGGACTAATATGAGATATTATAGCCATTAAGCTCAATTTGAGACATTAAAGTCATTAAGTTCATTATTTTTATATAACTTAATGGATAAATACCTAATAACTATATACGTGGCAATAGATACTTTTAAAATAACATAGAATATATGTAACACCGTAGCTTGTAGAAAATCTGAAAGTTGTTAACACAAAAGATAAAAGACTTTATTGTTTAACCTTTAAGAAATTATTTATTGAAAAAAATAATAATTGTGAAGTGTATAGTGTGAATTATCCATTAAATATCTCAAAATGTGCTATGTCCCATCAGAATTTGATAATTCAGATGACCCTTTAATAATGTTCAAACATATTCTTTTTGATTTCGGTTATAACAAAGTAGTGAATTATTATAGCCGCCTACTTTTAATTTTTCATATTTTTAGTAAAATTTTAGAAAGCAATTATCTGTATAACAATTTTACTTTAGAATTTTTTATAACATATGGATGTTCATATATACTTATGTTTTACGTAAGGAAAAACACTAAAAATAAACTTACACACTTTAAATTTTTTTTAGGCCGTAACTACATTATTTATTGTAATTATTGTGGAAAAACCATTGAAAGGCAGAATAAATGATCGCAAAGATCTGTTTTGGACAATTACTGATTTTAATTTAAGTTTGATAAAAATTTCGAAAATATCTCGAAAATATTTACTTTTTTGTTACTTGGTTTTCCTTTGGCAATTGTTTTATTGCCATGTTTTGGTGACTTAAGAGAATTATTTTTATTTGTTCAAGTTTATGAAAAATATTTTGGAACTTGGTCTTGGATTTTTTATTATTTTTATATTTCTACGCTTCCTTTTTTGGTTTATAATGCAATTCGTCTACCTGCTATAGGTTTATACGCATATTTGCAATTTCGTTATCAATCAATCTTACTAAATCAGAAAATTTTACAAATTTCGAAATAATATAAAACCACTGAAGTATTTAATTCAAAAATTCAGGAAGAGATTTACAAGAATTTACGTTTGTATATAACTCAACATAAAAATTTAAAAATGTAACGAAACGTTAATTTATAACAATAATAAAAAAATTGCGTTTCAGGTTTGTGTCAAGCGCGCTTGACATAAGCCAGAAAGCAATCCCGGTTTATGCATTTTTGGGCCTCTTTTGTTTGATAGTACTGATGTTTATCTTACTTAATGTAAGTTCAAAAAATTTTCGAAATTTTTCATTTACTTTTTTTCAGAATTTCAATATGAATACTTCAAAAATTTTACTCAGACGATTAGCAGCAGCAGGTCTTACTGGGTTAATTATTTTGTATATATTTTGTGAAGGAGGTCAGCTAATAAATGACGATGTACTTAATTTAAAAATATTTAAATTATAAAATAACTTTGTTAAAAATTTCAGTCGATTGAAATTTCTAATACTTTAATGAAATATTCTTGGTAATACTAATACTAATAACTGGAATACTAGAAATCAAAAACTATTTTTATTTTTTTTAATGAATACAATGAGACTTTTAAATGTGTCTTGAGCTGGTGTTGTAATTAATTACAGTTTTGGACGGTCTGTAAGTAAGTTTAGAATTAATACTTTAAATTAAGATACATTTTTAGCTAATTAACACGTGTTGTTCTTATGCTTTGATTTTATATAATTTGCAACTTGGTAAATACAATTTCTGAATAATCACTGATTAAAATTTCATATCCTGTAAACACTTTTGTCTACAAAGTATTTTGTCTTTTGTATTTTATCATGGCGAGCTTGGTCAATCTCAGAAAATGGTCTCCGAAACTTATAGGAATCTTAGCCAGTCCCTTTATGGTCTGGAGAATGTTTCAGAAAACTAGCAATGTTTGTAGAGGACTGGCTGGTCACAATCGTTATTAAGTAATTTAACATTTTTGTTCTTACTTTAAAAGTTTATAATGAACAGTTTATTATTTATATATTAAAAACAAAACAGCGTTTTACGTCTTTATTTAATCCATAATGCAATGCTCCTTTTATAGGTGATTTAAAGGTTTTGCTGCTTTTTTAACCTCCCATTTAATTTCTTAAGTACACCAACAGAAAAATTGAAGATTTTTCAAAAAACGAAGTTTAATACAATCATTGTTTTTTTTTCCTTCAAAAATTCATTCCTCAATGAATGGAAATCACAACCGGAAGAGTCTTCGTAACTCGAATTATTCCTTATTCGTCTCAAAAATCTTGAATTTTTTCTACGAATTTACGTCGAAACAATCTACTTAATAAAGAATATAATAAACAAAATCGTAAAAATTTGGAATAAAATTTTTTGCATTTTTTTCCGATGACCAGACTGGATTTTATCTTTTTTTGATTTTATCTTTTTTAATTTTTTAAATTTTAATTAATCTGTTGAGCGTTCTGACGAAGGCCGTACCCCTCCACTTTGTTAGAACCACCACACACCCTGGAATGGTAGAGGGAGCGATTCTCCCTTCATGATCATGGGACATCATTCATCATTCAGTCACTTACGACTGATCAATTCAGTTCTATCATATACATCCAAAACTTGTAATCGTGTATTCAGCCTTATGTGTTTATTTAAATAAACCCGTTAAATCCCTAAACGTACATTTGTATTTTTGTAACAACTCAACAAATCAACACTTAAACAACCCGCTTCTCTGCGAGCTATCCGATTGTCCGAATACAAAACATAATCTTTCAGAAAAACCGGTTACCTACAGAAGAATTTATGTGTTGATGAGTTTCATTCTCTAACTTCTCCTTTAGTGATTGCTTGTGGTTACTGCCATTTCTTTTATTATTTGAATACTAAATTTCTGGATGTTCCTACTAATAGAGTTATATTCTATCAAAGATTAATTTGCTTTGAAACCTATTTTAGAGACTTGTTGAGGTTGACAATAGCTGTAGTATCGTAAATTTTAATACTTTTTCATAGCAGAAACCAGTCACAACTCCGTATCTTTTAATTTTCCATGGAAATGAAAATACTACCCGTATTATCTCAATTTGAAATTAGCCTATTAGTTTCTCTACTGACAGGGAGTAGTGCTGGCAATGTGAATCGGTTTTTCGATTATTCGATTAATCGATTTTCGGTTAACCGCGGTTTTGCTTGAAACCGAAAACCGTAAAATTCGATTTTATGAAAACTGGTTTTAAAACCGCTTCAAAATTCGATTTGTAAAACGGCTTTAAAACCGTTTTTAGATTATTTTGTAAATATTTGATCTTGATGTGAATACGTAGGCACTAAAATACAGTCACAAAATTGCACAAAGGTGTATGAAAGACCGCTGTAAGTTAAAACGCTCGAAGGTATATTTATATCCATGAGGTATCACATGATTCGGGAATTTGCTGAGGGGGAATTACTTATCTATTTCAAAAAACGAAAATTTTAAAATTTAACTTTTGTGATTCCCTCGCCAAACCAGTTGCAAAAATGTATAAATTGTGTTTTATCTTTCTTTCACTTCTTATAAATTGATCCTGCCGCGCCAAAAATTTATTTGGTTATTCGGTTTTGATTTTTTATAGTTTTGTTAGCACTAGAATGAGGCTCCCAAGCTCCAGACTTTCACTCTCAGAATTAAATGATGCAAATAATATACTATTATGTACTTTGTATTTTATTTATTGTCCTTTTGTTACTACCATACTGAATATAAAGAATTTTTCAATAAGGATGGGTCGATGTTAAAATGGAATAAAACAAGCTGTGTGTGAGGTATTAAAAAAATCTTTTTTTATATGAAAGGTCCATGTATGCCTTTATTTATGGAAAATAACGTCGTTCAAATGTCTGCCGCAGCTTCTAACTGTGACACAGATCCGAGTGGACCAAGGAGGTTAGATAGGACGGAGAGAGTACAACTTGAAATAAATGGACTTGCCGCCTTTACTGCGCAAAGCTATAAACTGGTACTGAAAGCAGGCGCATCATGAGGTTGAAGTCAGTAGCGTCACACAATGTAGTGTAAAAAGTTTAAACAAAGGATAAAAACACAACAAAATGACAACAACAATAACAAAAAATATTAACAATCATTTCACACAGACCAAAAAAATCAGTAAAAAAAACAAAACAACGTTTGTTTGTAAACAACCAAACAAAAACTAGCATCCTGCGTCAGCTACGCCACTGTGCGAGACCAGATACAGCCGTCGATTCTGCGCTTCATTTGAAACCTGTCATAAACTGGTACCAAGCTGGTACCAAACTGTTTACACGGGAAGTATAGGGCGTACTCTCTCCTTTCTATCTAACCTCCTTGGAGTGGACCAATTTTGAATGAAGCATAGATCCGGCTGAATTTGAGCGATGGCATTGGCTATGTTAACTTTAAGGGCATCGGTATAAACTTGCGACTTGAGAAAAATCCACAGGAAAAAGTCTAGCGGGGTCAAATCGCACGTTCTTGGTGGCCAAATCACGTCACCTTTGCAAGAAATATTTTTGTAAACGGTTCGAAGCCCAGTCAGCGAACAAACGGCGTTGTCTATGGTCATTAACTTTAAGCTCCTGAGTCAATTGGATTTTGTACGGGTGTAATCCCAAATCCCGACGCATAATTCGCCAAACTGATGTCTGCGAAAGGCCGAGTTCTTGTGCACGACGAAGAATTAACTGCCTCGGGTTTTGCTGTACACTTTCACGTACGGCAGCAGTATTTTCGGCCGATCTAGCATTTCTTTGACGACGGGGTGTTGGCTGATTATTTAGCAACCTTGCTGTTTCAAATTTGGTCACCGAATGATGGAGATTCGGTTTTGAAAGACCACCATAAAATGGGCGCAACGTTCGAACTAACGAACAGTCATTCTGATAAGAAAATTTTATCATTTGGACGTGTTGCTCAATTGTGTAATTTGCCATGGTAATTTGACATCAGTGACTGAACAATAAACACCAGATTACACAGACACTACCAAAAGAACATGACCGCCACATGGTGCCAACATCAACACATCCTTATTGAAAAACCCTTTATATTAGTTGAAAAAAACATAAGTTGATGGATGATGTTCACGAAATTCGTCGCTGGTGATACTGATGATGAATCCATGCTGAAACTCAATAAATCAAATGTACTCGTAAGCCTTGCTTTTTGATTGTTCTCGTTTTTTTAAATATATTTCTTCTACTAACAGTCTTAGAATTTGAACTCTGGTTCATTTAATAACAAATTTTAAATACCTAAGTATTTATCTTTGTTTGAAGTAATGTGAGTCATTAAATCATTAAGCCCATTACATTTATGTAATTAAATGGATCAATAACTAATAACCACGTACGTGGCCATACTTTTACAATAGATAATATAGAATGTACGTAGTACCTATATGAACTGGCTAGACTCTAGTTTGTAGAAAATCTAAAAGTTTGGTAACGGAAAAGTAATAATAACAGATTTTGTTATTTAACCTTGAAGAAAATATTTATTTAAAAATATCGAAAATATTTTTTTACTGCAGATTATTCATTGTATATCTTAAAATGTGCTATATACAATCAAAATTTGATAATTCAGATGACCCTTTAATAATGTTCAAATATATTTTTGTTGATTTTGGCTATAACAAAATAGTGAATTATTATAGCCGCCTACTTTTAATTTTTCATACTTTTAGTATAATCTTGGAAACCTATTATCTCTTTAAGAATTTTACTTTATATTTATTTGCAACATATGGTTGTTCATATTCACTTATGAATTACGTAAGGAAAAGCACTAAAAATAAAATTACATACTTTAAAATTTTTTTAGGGCATAATTACATTATTTATTGTAATTATTGTGGAAAAACCTGTGAAAGAAAGCAGCAACGATCGCAAAAAACTGTTTTGGAAAATTACCGATTTCAATTTATCTTTGGAAAAAATTTCAAAAATTTCTCGAAAATATATATTTCTTATGTTACTTTGTTGTCCTTTGGGAATTGTTGTATTACCTTGTTTTGGTGATTTAGGCAAAACATTTTTATTTGTTCAAGTTTATGAGAAATATTTTGGAATTTGGTCTTGGATTTTTTATTATTTTTATATTTCTACTATTCCTTTTATGGTTTACAATGCAATTCGTCTACCTGCTATAGGTTTATATACATATTTGCAATTTCATTATCAATCAATCTTACTTAATGAAAAAATTTTACAAATTTCGGAAAAATATAAAATGACAGAAGTATTTAACTCAAAAATTCAGGAAGAAATTTATAAGAATTTACGTTTGTGTATAACTCAACATAAAAATTTAAAAATGTAAAAAACATTTATTTATATATTTTATATTCATATATATATATAATTAAATTTTTTTGCCTTTCAGATTTATGTCAAACTGGCTTAACATAAGTCAAAAAGCAATTCCGATTTATGCATTTTTGGCTCTTTCTTGTTTAATATTATTAATGTTTTTCTTTCTTAATGTAAGTTCCAAAAATTGTCGAAATTTTTGATTTACTTTTTTTCAGTATTTCAATATGAATACTTCAAAAATTTTTCACATACGATTAGCAGCAGCAGGTCTTACAGGGTTAATTGTTTTGTATATATATTGTGAAGGAGGTCAGCTAATAAATGACGATGTACATAATTTAAAAATATTTAAATTATAAAATAATTTTGTTAAAAATTTTAGTCGATTGAAATTTCTAATACATTAATGAAATGTTCTTGGTACAACTGGAATACTAGAAATCAAAAACTATTTTTATTTTTTTTAATGAATACAATGAGACCTTTAAATGTAACTTGGGCTGGTATTGTAGTTAATTACAGTTTTGGACGGTCTGTAAGTAAGTTTAGAATCAATACTTTAAATTAAGATAAATTTTTAGCTAATTAACACGGGTTGTTCTTATGCTTTGGTTTTATATAATTTTCAACTTGGTAAATAAGATTCCTAAATAATCACTAAAATCTCAGTAAACTACACTCTGTATTGTGTAAGCATTTTTATATATCAAATTAATGATACAATAATTGTTTTAAGTGATGATTAACAGTTTGTTATTACACTTTTGTGAACAGTTGTTTGAGCCAAAAAAAATTATGCATTTAAATTATAAAGAAAAATTGAAAATTTGCTTAATTTTTTTGAGCAGTGTTGTCACAACGGCCGTGAAATCTAATTTCACAGCAGATACAGAGCAGAGGCTATAAAACAATTATTTCACAGACGGTTGCACAAAAAATTTATTAATTTAATATTTTTGTACTTATTTTACAAGTATATAACGAAAATCATCTTTGATCTTAAATTTGTAATTTGACTAATAATAATAATTATTATTAAAAACGAAACAGCGTTTTCTATTTTTATCCAACCCAAACTGCAATCCTTTTTACATTTTAGTCAAAGGTTTTTTACCTTCCAGTAAAAAATAAACAAAAAAATTGAAAATTGTTCAAAAACCGAAATTGATTGCATTGACCATAGACAAATCATTGGTTTTTGTAGAAGCAACAAATTTACTCTGCTTTAAGCATGCCTCAACGAAACGTAAATCACAACCGGAAGAATCTTCGTAACCGGAAATATTTCTTACTCATCTCAAAAATCTTGAATTTTTTCTGCAAGCTTACGTCGAAACAATTTATTTAATAAATAATACGATAAAAAAATGTACAACCAAGTTGTAATAATTTGGAGGATTTTATGCACTTTTCTTCCAGTGACCGGACTTTGATTTTATTTTTCTAAAACAATCATCTTTCAGAAAGAATTTTAGACCAGTTTCAGAATTTTTTGGCTTCAATAAAAAATACTAAAATAATAGGATACATAGCCCTCAAAATAGTACATTATTATACGTGGTTCATAAGACTATTATTGTAACACGAATGAGTTTCACAAGTCGTCTTAAGAAACAAGTATAATATACTATTTTTTCTACTTTGCGTTGCAAAAAAACATTCTAAAAGTCTCTTTTGAAGAATTATCACAACTTGGGATTTTTGACAAATTTGGTTGGCACTAATGAAGTATGACATTTGTCAAGTTTATTAAAGTTTTCAACTGATTTACTAATTAACTGATATTTTGCTTCAATATTTTCGACAGCTCGCTTATGATTTTATCAACTATTCCATATCATCTCCATTGCATAGGCGGTAGACATAATTTTTACGCTTACGGTGCCAACATAATCAATAAAAAAGTTACTGTTTTGCGTGCTATAATGAAAATTTAGTGTCATTATTGTTAAACGCAAACGCTTTTAACAATGACAATATTGTTAGCGCAAAGTAGAAAATAGAAAAATATATTTACAATATTCAAGTGTAGAGGCGCCCAACATGTAGTAACTTTAACGTACATACAACTAGGATAGTTATCTTTTGCTTCAGGGAACAATCGAAAAATGGAATTTTTTAGATGATAATCCATTCAAATTATCTCTAATTTCGAATATTCTCGAGACAATTTGGAAAAATTGTAGCGATTTTCAGTGTTTTGCATAAAAATTACTTAATCGTGAGAAACTGAACATTTAAGTTTCTTTCTCTATCTTTTTTCAAATGATTTCTTGTGGTTATTGCCGTTACTGTTTTTATTTTAACACTAAATTTCTGGATGTTCCTACCAATGGGTATATTTTATAAAGCTTTTCTTTCCTTTAAAACCTATTTTAGAGACTTGTTTAGGTTGAACTACTACCGGTAGTTTCGCAAATTTATTTTTTTCGCATACTTTTCCATGACAACAGCCAATCACAGCCCTAAATTCTTTGAATTTTCCATAAAAATGAAGATACTACCGGTATTATCTCAACTTGAAATTAGCTCGTTAATCTCTACTGAGAGAGAGGAGAGACTCGAGGACTCGAGGAGCCTTTTATTCTTGGGATTAAATGATTTTAATTTAGTCCCTTGATATAAATACGGGGACATTTTTTTAACTCCGAGTATAGTGTGGTTCAATGAAAAATATGCACCTAGCATTACCTTTGTTTGTGAAATTTAAAGCAGAAATGATCGGACATGTCGATTTTTTTTATGTCGATAAGTTTTTGCTATGCAACTAGGTATACTTGCTCACCGCAAACTGTCAAAAAGAAATAACAAAATGACAATAACAAGTGCAGATTTGACGATGACGAAGCAAAACTCGTTAATTTTCGAAAAATTTATTAATCAACTAACAGAAAAAAATTCTTATTATTACTTTAATAAATATTAGAAATGGCTACCTTCCTGTTCGAGAAAATACGCCAGTCTATGGCGAAAAGTTTGAACAGAATTTGTAATAAAATTTGGAGAGAGTGCATTACAAGCATGCTTTATTCGATCTTTATGTTCTTTAATATTATTAAGAATGACATCACTATAAATTTTGTTTTTTAGATGTCTCCAAGGAAAGAAATCATTAGAAGACATATCCAGCAGTGACCTAGGTGGCTAAGCTGTTGGTCAAAATCTGTCATTCCAGCGTTGGAAATAACGCATGGAATGAGGACTGACCCCATCCATTTGGAACCAGACCTCATTAACATTTATTAAAATACTTTTTTTTCTAATATATTTTCATTGTTATTTATTAAATATTTTTTCTCAAAAATCTGTTTTTCATTGTATCTTCATTACTTAGTTGCTGATGATTTGTAAATTTTTATGCTTTGTAATTAAATTTCCTTAAAATTCTACGGATTAAAGAACGAGAAATATTAAAGTAGTTAATTGCGGCTTAACGAAGACAAGGGGGTCTTCTTGTGCATATTATATTTTTTTTTTCTGTTAAGACATAGATGGTTCTATTTTTTTTGTTGTGTTTATACTCAACGTATTCGAGCGAATTAAGTTTCGAAATAATATTGCTTATGGTCTCGATCGATGGAATTGCTCCATCGATTAAACATTAAACATCCATCCATTGGCATGATGGAAGTTTAATTATTCGAATTTTGTCTTTAGTTGAACCCAACATTATTATTGCATAATATTAATTTCAACTTAGTTATTTTTTTAATTGTTAAACTATTTTGAAGTAAGACGCCTACTTGACTTTATTAGTATTATATTCTACTGTTGATCTGTTTCTTATAAAATTGAACATAGGGACTACGTTCAGAGTTAAAAAATGTCCCCGTATAATATATTATTATGTATTTTGTTTTCTATTTATTATCTTGTTTTACTGTCATACAAATATGTATTAGTTCACGAAATTCGTTGCTGATGATGGTGAGTCCACGCTGAAACTCGAAAGGATTGCTTTTGGATTGTTCCTAATATTTTTTTATGTATCCAATAATATTTACTTGTGATCTATTCTTTTTTTTGCATATTTCTTCTAACAGTCTTAGAATTCAAACTGGTTTATTTAATATTGAAGTTTAAAAGTCTCTAAGTACCTATTTCTCTTTGTTTAAAGTAATTTGAGACATTAAAGTCATTAAGCTCATTAAATTTATATAATTAAGAAGATAAATAATTAATAACAATGTACGTGGCAATACTTTTAAAATAACATAGAATGTATTTAACATCGTAGTTTGTATAAAATCTGAAGTTGATAAAACAAAAAATAATAATAAGAAGCTTTATTTTTTAACCTTTAACAAATTATTTATCAAAAAAATCTAGAATTTTGTACTGTAAATTGTCTATTAAATATCTTAAAATGTGCTATGTCCAATCAAAATTTGGTGATTCAGATGATCCTTTACTAATGTTCAAATATATTTTTGTTGATTTCGGTTATAACAAAGTAGTGAATTATTATATCCGCCTACTTTTAATTTTTCATACCTGTAGCATAATTTTGGAAAGCTATTATCTGTATAACAATTTTACTTTAGATTTATTTATAACATATGGATGTTCATTTATACTCACGGTTTACGTAAGGAAAAACACTAGAAATAAAATCACATTCTTTAAAATTTTTTTTAGGCCGTAACTACAACATTTATTGTAATTATTGTGGAAAAACCAGTGAAAGACCGAATAAACGATCGCAAAAATTTGTTTTGGAAAATTACTGATTTTAATTTAAGTATGATAAAAATTTCGAAAATATCTCGAAAATATTTACTTTTTTTGTTACTTGGTTTTCCTTTGGGAATTGTTTTATTGCCTTGTTTTGGTGACTTAGGAGAATTATTTTTATTTGTTCAAGTTTATGAAAAATATTTTGGAATTTGGTCTTGGATTTTTTATTATTTTTATATTTCTACGCTTCCATTTTTGGTTTACAATACAATTCGTCTACCCGCTATAGGTTTATACGCATATTTACAATTTCGTTATCAGTCAATATTACTTAATCAGAAAATTTTACAAATTTCGGAAAAATATAAAATGACAGAAGTATTTAATTCAAAAATTCAGGAAGAAATTTACAAGAATTTTCGTTTATGTATAATGCAACATAAAAATTTAAAAATGTAAAGAAACAACAATTTATTTATTTAGTACTGAAATATATATAATTAAACTTTTTTGCGTTTTAGATTTGTGTCAAACTCTCTTGACATAACCCAGAGAGCAATCCCGGTTTATATATTTTTGGGTCTTTTTTGTTTAGTAATATTGATGTTTTTCTTTCTTAATGTAAGTTCAAAAAATTCCCAAAATTTTGATTTACGTTTTTTCAGAATTTAAATATGAATACTTCAAAAATTTTACTCATACGAATAGCAGCAGCAAGTCTTACAGGGTTAGTTGTTTTGTGTATATTTTGTGAAGGAGGTCAACTAATAAATGACGATGTACTTAATTCAAAAATACTTATATTATAAACTATTTTTTTTAAATTTCAGTCGACCGAAATTTCCAATACACTAATGAAATGTTCTTGGTACAACTGGAATACTAGAAATCAAAAACTGTTTTTAATTTTTTTAATGAATACAATGAGACCTTTAAATGCATCTTGGGCTGGTATTGTAATTAATTACAGTTTTGGACGGGCTGTAAGAAAGTTTAGAATTAATACTTTAAATAAAGAATAATTTTTAGCTAATTAACACGTGTTGTTCGTATGCTTTGATCTTATATAATTTGCAACTTGGTAAATACAATTCTTAAATAATCACCGATTAAAATTTCGTAGTTTGTAAACACTTTTGTCAACAATTTCATTAATTGTTGTATGGTATGGTCTGGAGAAGGTTTCAGGAAACTGACAGTGTTTGTAGAAGATCTGCTGGTCATAGTCGTTACTGAGAAATTTAATAGTTTTGTACTTATTTTACAAGTTTATAATGAAAATCTGCTTTAATATGTAGTGTTAAATAATATTTTATTGTCAATGATTATTATTTATTCACAAAATCACAAATAACAAAGTTCGCCACTATTTTCTCACGAGCATCGCATCGAACGACGTTCCAGTCGATGCTGAGTCGAGAGTACCCCACGGAGTACTCCAACTCCACACCCTTGCGTACTTCCCAAGATTCGGAAACCCTCATTGGCCGCACGAGAATTCCCGAAGTTCGAATTCCTTCACAGTAGTTTATTATTTATATATTAACATATACAGTTGACCCAAAATTGACGCCCGTCCTTTCAGAATATGATTGGGGGGGGGGGGTAAAACAAATTAAATTGTAAGAATAAAAATTTTGTGTTTTTTCCATGGTTACCGCGTTATTGATAAAAAACAAAAATTTTAAATTTAATCTTTAAACTTTATTAAAAACGAATAATTGTTACAAAACAAGATATTAATTTATGAAAGGTGTTCAAACAAATCGCCTCCTACCACAATACAAACATTTGCACGATTTATTATTGAATCACGAACCCTCTGTAGGATGTTAACGTCTACAAAAGTCACAGCAGCATGAATACGAGCTACTACATCTTCCGGAATCTTAACAGGTTTGAAGTAAATCTTTTCTTTCAAGAATGCCCAGAAGAAACAAACTAAGGGATTCAGATATGGAGATCTAGGAGGCCATAGGACAGGCCCACCTTTTCCAATCCAACAGTCGGGGATTTTTCGATTCAGCAAATGTATCACTTGTCTCTGCAGGAGCACCATCATGTGGAAACCAACAATTCAATCTAGTTGCTAATGGATCTTGATCTAGCAATGGCAGTGGTAAATTGTCATTTAAAAAATGAAAATATGACGCCGAATTAAGTCGATTTGGTAAAACGCTTGTACCGATTACATTATTATTCAATAATCCAGTCCAAATGTTTACTGACCATCGTCTTTGGTGACATCATTTAGGTACGTATTAAATGAGGGTTTTTATCTCTTCATTCATGCAAATTATGAGTATTTATGTTCGCTGTCTGGGTAAATGTATACACTCATCAGAAAACATAATATTTTCTATAAAATGTGAATCATTCTTTACGTTATCCAATAACCATCTTCAAAAATTCATCCGAAGCTCGCTATCTCCTTCATATAAAACTTGAATTTTTTTTAGGTCTAAATGGATATAATCCATTCCTTCTTAATAATCTATGAATGGTATTTTTTTGAAAATGAGTTTGTCTCGATGTAACCTGAAGACTTTTACTTGGTTCAGCTTCAACAAAATCAAGAATTTGCTCATCTTGGACAACGTTGAGTGTAGGATGGCGTCCTCCCTTATTTAATCTGGGATTTAAATTACCTGTTTCCAGTAATCTTTGTTCAACCCGTCGCCGTCGTATCGTTTTTGCATCAAGGTGCCGTCGATCTGGGAATTTTACTGCATATGCTCTAGCTGCCGCACTGGCATTATCTTTATACGCACCTAATACTTTTAACATATCAACGTAATCTCGATTGGAATAATAACGTTCTATTTTACTTATAATAATGACAGAAGTTGACAAAACTAATAATAAACTTTTAACATCACCACAGCAACCTATGTCAGTCATTTGTTTTAAGCTGACTTTGTTTTTAATAACGTTTAAAGATTGAATTTAAAATTTTTGTATTTTATCAATAACTCGGTAACCATGGAGAAAACGCAAAATTTTTATTCTTACAATTTAATTTGGTTTAGCCCCCCGATTCCTATTCTGAAAGGACGAGCGTCAATTTTAGAACATCCTGTACAGAAACAACGCTTTACGTCTTTTTTTAACCTATACTGCAATGCTCCTTTTATATTTTAGTCAAACGTTTTGCTATTTTTTAACCTTCCATTTAATTCTTTTAGTACATAAATTAAAAAAGTGGAAAATTTTCAAAAAAAAAATGAAATTTAATAAAATCATTGGTTCTTCTGTTCTATTCTAGAGACTTTTCCATAGCAACAACTAGTCACAAGTCCCATTCTTTTAACTTTCCATGCAAACAGATACTACCGGTATTATCTCAACTTGAAATTGGTCAATTAATCTCTACTGAGAGGAAGTAGAGAGTCGAGGACTCGAAGGGCTCTCAGGCTCCAGACTTTTACCCTCGGAATTAAATGATGCAAATAATATACTATTATGTACTTTGTTTTTAATTTATTGTCTTTTTGTTACTGTCATATAAATATATTTTTGTTGGAAGAACAGAAGTTGATGGATGGTGAAATTCGTCGCTGATAACGGTGAGTCCATGATGAAACTTAATAAATGAAATGTAAGCATTACTTTTGGATTGCTCCTAATTTTCTTTTTATATATTCAGTAAGATTTACATGTCATCTGTTTTGTTTTGCATATGTCTTCTACTGACAGTCTTGGAATTCAAACTCTTGTTTATTTAATAATAAATTATAGTTTCTAAGTATTTTTCTTTTTTTGAAGTCATTTCAGACATTAAAGTCATTAAGCTCATTAAATTTATACAATTAAATGGATAAATAATTAATAACACGTACGTGGCAATACTTTAAAAATAGGTAACATAGAATGTACACGTATATGAACTGGCTATACCCTAGTTTGTACAAAATCTGAAAGTTTGGTAACGGAAAAGTAATAAAAGACTTTGTTGTTTAACTTTGAAGAAAATATTTATTTAAAAATATCGAAAATATTTCTTTTACTGTAGATTATCCATTGTATATCTTAAAATGTGCTATGTTCAATCAAAATTTGATAATTCAGATGACCCTTTAATAATGTTCAAATATATTTTTGTTGATTTTGGCTATAACAAAGTTGTGAATTATCATAGCCGCCTACTTTTAATTTTTCATACTTTTAGTATAATTTTGGAAAGCTATTATCTCTTTAAGAATTTTACTTTATATTTATTTGTAACATATGGGTGTTCATATACACTTATGCATTACGTAAGGAAAAGCACTAAAAATAAAATTACATACTTTAAAATTTTTTTAGGGTATAATTACATTATTTATTGTAATTATTGTGGAAAAACCAGTGAAAGAAAGAAGCAATGATCGCAAAAAATTGTTTTGGAAAATTACTGATTTCAATTTATCTTTGGAAAAAATTTCAAAAATTTCTCGAAAATATTTATTTCTTATGTTACTTTGTTGTCCTTTGGGAATTGTTGTATTACCTTGTTTTGGTAATTTAGGCGAATCATTTTTATTTCTTCATGTTTATGAAAAATATTTTGGAATTTGGTCTTGGATTTTTTATTATTTTTATATTTCTACGATTCCTTTTATGGTTTACAATGCAATTCGTCTACCTGCTATAGGTTTATATGCATATTTGCAATTTCATTATCAATCAATCTTACTTAATGAAAAATTTTTACAAATTTCGGAAAAGTATAAAATGACAGAAGTATTTAACTCAAAAATTCAGGAAGAAATTTATAAGAATTTACGTTTGTGTATTACTCAACATAAAAATTTAAAAATGTAAATGAACATTAATTTATTTATTTTATATTCAAATATGTATATAATAAAAAAAATTTGCGTTTCAGATTTGTGTCAAAATTGCTTAACATAAGCCAGAAAGCAATCCCGGTTTATGCATTTTTGGGCCTTTTTTGTATGATAATATTAATGTTTTTCTTACTTGATGTAAGTTATAAAATTTCCAAAACATTTTATTCACTTTTTTTCAGAGTTTCAATATGAGTACTTCAAAAATTAAACTCATACGATTAGCAGCAGCAGGCCTTACAGGGTTAGTTGCTTTGTATATATTTTGTGAAGGAGGTCAGATAATAAATGACGATGTAGGTATTTAATTTAAAAATATTTAAATTATAAAATAATTTTGTTAAAAATTTCAGTCGATTGAAATTTCTAATACACTAATGAAATGTTCTTGGTACAACTGGAATACTAGAAATCAAAAACTATTTTTAATTTTTTTAATGAATACAATGAGACCTTTAAATGTATCTTGGGCTGGTATTGTAATTAATTACAGTTTTGGACGGTCTGTAAGTAAGTTTAGAATTAATACTTTAAATAAAGAGTAATTTTTAGCTAATTAACACGTGTTGTTCTTATGCTTTGATTTTATATAATTTGCAGCTTGGTAAATACAATTCCTGAATAATCACTGATTAAAATTTCATATTCTGTAAACACTTTTGTCTACAAAGTATTTTGTCTTTTGTATTTTATCATGGCGAGCCATTGGTATATGTAGACTGGAAGTTGGTCAATCTCAGAAAACGGTCTCCAAAACTATAGGAATCTTAGCCAGTCCCTTTATGGTCTAGAAAACTAGCAATAAACATTGCTAATTTTCTGAAACGTTGAGAGGACCGGCTGGTCACAATCGTTATTAAGTAATTTAACATTTTTGTTCTTACTTTAAAAGTTTATAATGAAAAGGTTATTATTTATATATTAAAAACAAAACAGCATTTTACGTCTTTATTTAACCCATAATGCAATGCTCCTTTTATAGGTTAATTAACCTCCCATTTAATTTCTTAAGTACACCAACAGAAAAATTGAAAATTTTTCAAAAAACGAAGTTTAATACAATCAGTGTTTTTATTCCTTCAAAAATTCATTCCTCAATGAATGGAAATCACAACCGGAGGAGTGTTCGTAACCCGAATTATTTCTTATTCGTCTCAAAAATCTTGAATTTTTTCTGCGAATTTACATCGAAACAATCTACTTAATAAAGAATATAATAAACAAAATCGTAAAAATATGGAATAAAATTTTTTGCATTTTTTTCCGATGACCAGACTGGATTTTATCTTTTTTAGATTTTAACTTTTTAAATTTTTTAAATTTTAATTTAATTTTATTTTTTTAATTTTAATTAATCTGTTGAGCGTTCTGACGAGGGCCGTACCCCTCCACTTTGTTAGAACCACCACACACCCTGGAATGGTAGAGGGAGCGATTCTCCCTTCATGGGACATCATTCATCATTCAGTCACTTACGACTGATCAATTCAGTTCTATGATATACATCCAAAACTTGTAATCGTGTATTCAGCCTTATGTGTTTATTTAAATAAACCCGTTAAATCCCTTAACGTACATTTGTCTTTTTGTTACAACTCAACAAATCAACACTTAAACAACCCACTTCTCTCCGAGCTATCCGATTATCCGAATACAAAACATAATCTTTCAGAAAAACCGGTTACCTAAAGAAGAATTTATGTGTTGATGAGTTTCATTCTCTAACTTCTCCTTTAGTGATTACTTGTGGTTACTGCCATTTTTTTTATTATTTGAATACTAAATTTCTGGATGTTCCTACTAATAGTGTTATATTCTATCAAAGATTAATTTGCTTTGAAACCTATTTTAGAGACTTGTTGAGGTTGGCAATAGCTGTAGTATTGTAAATTTTAATACTTTTCAATAGCAGAAACCAGTCACAACTCCGTATCTTTTAATTTTCCATGGAAATGAAAATACTACCCGTATTATCTCAACTTAAAATTAGCCCATTAGTTTCTCTACCGACAGGGAGTAGTGCTGGCAATGTGAATCGGTTTTTCGATTATTCGATTAATCGATTTTCGGTTAACCGCGGTTTTGCTTGAAACCGAAAACCGTAAAATTCGATTTTATGAAAACTGGTTTTAAAACCGCTTCAAAATTCGATTTGTAAAACGGCTTTAAAACCGTTTCTAGATTATTTTGTAAATATTTGATCTTGATGTGAATACGTAGACACTAAAATACAGTCACAAAATTGCACAAAAGTGTATGAAAGATTGCTGTAAGTTAAAACGCTCGAAGGTATATTTATATCCATGAGGTATCACATGATTCGGGAATTTGCTCATGGGGAATTACTTATCTTTTTCAAAAAACGAAAATTTTAAAATTTAACTTTTGTGATTCCCTCGCCAAACCAGTTGCAGAAATGTATAAATTGTGTTTTATCATTCTTTCACTTCTTATAAATTGATCCTGCCGCGCCAAAAATTTATTTGGTTATTCGGTTTTGATTTTTTATAGTTTTGTTAGCACTAGAATGAGGCTCCCAGGCTCCAGACTTTCACTCTCAGAATTAAATGATGCAAATAATATACTATTATGTACTTTGTATTTTATTTATTGTCCTTTTGTTACTACCATACTGAATATAAAGAATTTTTCAATAAGGATGGTTCGATGTTAAAATGGAATAAAACAAGCTCTGTGTGAGGTATTAAAAAAATCTTTTTTTATATGAAAGGTCCATGTATGCCTTTATTTATGGAAAATAACGTCGTTCAAATGTCTGCCGCAGCTTCTAACTGTGACACAGATCCGAGTGGACCAATTTTGAATGACGCATAGATCCGGCTGAATTTGAGCGATGGCATTGGCTATGTTAACTTTAAGGGCATCGGTATAAACTTGCGACTTGAGAAAAATCCACAGGAAAAAGTCTAGCGGGGTCAAATCGCACGTTCTTGGTGGCCAAATCACGTCACCTTTGCAAGAAATATTTTTGTAAACGGTTCGAAGCCCAGTCAGCGAACAAACGGCGTTGTCTATGGTCATTAACTTTAAGCTCCTGAGTCAATTGGATTTTGTATGGGTGTAATCCCAAATCCCGACGCATAATTCGCCAAACTGATGTCTGCGAAAGGCCGAGTTCTTGTGCACGACGAAGAATTAACTGCCTCGGGTTTTGCTGTACACTTTCACGTACGGCAGCAGTATTTTCGGCCGATCTAGCATTTCTTTGACGACGGGGTGTTGGCTGATTATTTAGCAACCTTGTTGTTTCAGATTTGGTCACCGAGCGATGAAGATTCGATTTTGAAAGACCACCATAAAATGGGCGCAACGTTCGAACTAACGAACAGTCATTCTGATAAGAAAATTTTATCATTTGGACGTGTTGCTCAATTGTGTAATTTGCCATGGTAATTTGACATCAGTTTTTTTTTTTGACACAAACAATAAACACCAGATTACACAGACACTACCAAAAGAACATGGCCGCCACATGGTGCCAACATCAACACATCCTTATTGAAAAACCCTTTATATTAGTTGAAAAAAACATAAGTTGATGGATGATGTTCACGAAATTCGTCGCTGGTGATACTGATGATGAATCCATGCTGAAACTCAATAAATCAAATGTACTCGTAAGCCTTGCTTTTTGATTGTTCTCGTTTTTTTAAATATATTTCTTCTACTAACAGTCTTAGAATTTGAACTCTGGTTTATTTAATAACAAATTTTAAATACCTAAGTATTTATCTTTGTTTGAAGTAATTTGAGTCATTAAAGTCATTAAGCCCATTACATTTATATAATTAAATGGATCAATAACTAATAACCACGTACGTGGCCATACTTTTACAATAGATAATATAGAATGTACGTAGTACCTATATGAACTGGCTAGACTCTAGTTTGTAGAAAATCTGAAAGTTTGGTAACGGAAAAGTAATAATAACAGACTTTGTTATTTAACCTTGAAGAAAATATTTATTTAAAAATATCGAAAATATTTTTTTACTGCAGATTATTCATTGTATATCTTAAAATGTGCTATATACAATCAAAATTTGATAATTCAGATGACCCTTTAATAATGTTCAAATATATTTTTGTTGATTTTGGCTATAACAAAATAGTGAATTATTATAGCCGCCTACTTTTAATTTTTCATACTTTTAGTATAATCTTGGAAACCTATTATCTCTTTAAGAATTTTACTTTATATTTATTTGCAACATATGGTTGTTCATATTCACTTATGAATTACGTAAGGAAAAGCACTAAAAATAAAATTACATACTTTAAAATTTTTTTAGGGCATAATTACATTATTTATTGTAATTATTGTGGAAAAACCTGTGAAAGAAAGCAGCAACGATCGCAAAAAACTGTTTTGGAAAATTACCGATTTCAATTTATCTTTGGAAAAAATTTCAAAAATTTCTCGAAAATATATATTTCTTATGTTACTTTGTTGTCCTTTGGGAATTGTTGTATTACCTTGTTTTGGTGATTTAGGCAAAACATTTTTATTTGTTCAAGTTTATGAGAAATATTTTGGAATTTGGTCTTGGATTTTTTATTATTTTTATATTTCTACTATTCCTTTTATGGTTTACAATGCAATTCGTCTACCTGCTATAGGTTTATATACATATTTGCAATTTCATTATCAATCAATCTTACTTAATGAAAAAATTTTACAAATTTCGGAAAAATATAAAATGACAGAAGTATTTAACTCAAAAATTCAGGAAGAAATTTATAAGAATTTACGTTTGTGTATAACTCAACATAAAAATTTAAAAATGTAAAAAACATTTATTTATATATTTTATATTCATATATATATAATTAAATTTTTTTGCCTTTCAGATTTATGTCAAACTGGCTTAACATAAGTCAAAAAGCAATTCCGATTTATGCATTTTTGGCTCTTTCTTGTTTAATATTATTAATGTTTTTCTTTCTTAATGTAAGTTCCAAAAATTGTCGAAATTTTTGATTTACTTTTTTTCAGTATTTCAATATGAATACTTCAAAAATTTTTCACATACGATTAGCAGCAGCAGGTCTTACAGGGTTAATTGTTTTGTATATATATTGTGAAGGAGGTCAGCTAATAAATGACGATGTACATAATTTAAAAATATTTAAATTATAAAGTAATTTTGTTAAAAATTTTAGTCGATTGAAATTTCTAATACATTAATGAAATGTTCTTGGTACAACTGGAATACTAGAAATCAAAAACTATTTTTATTTTTTTTAATGAATACAATGAGACCTTTAAATGTAACTTGGGCTGGTATTGTAGTTAATTACAGTTTTGGACGGTCTGTAAGTAAGTTTAGAATCAATACTTTAAATTAAGATAAATTTTTAGCTAATTAACACGGGTTGTTCTTATGCTTTGGTTTTATATAATTTTCAACTTGGTAAATAAGATTCCTAAATAATCACTAAAATCTCAGTAAACTACACTCTGTATTGTGTAAGCATTTTTATATATCAAATTAATGATACAATAATTGTTTTAAGTGATGATTAACAGTTTGTTATTACACTTTTGTGAACAGTTGTTTGAGCCAAAAAAAATTATGCATTTAAATTATAAAGAAAAATTGAAAATTTGCTTAATTTTTTTGAGCAGTGTTGTCACAACGGCCGTGAAATCTAATTTCACAGCAGATACAGAGCAGAGGCTATAAAACAATTATTTCACAGATGGTTGCACAAAAAATTTATTAATTTAATATTTTTGTACTTATTTTACAAGTATATAACGAAAATCATCGTTGATCTTAAATTTGTAATTTGACTAATAATAATAATTATTATTAAAAACGAAACAGCGTTTTCTATTTTTATCCAACCCAAACTGCAATCCTTTTTACATTTTAGTCAAAGGTTTTTTACCTTCCAGTAAAAAATAAACAAAAAAATTGAAAATTGTTCAAAAACCGAAATTGATTGCATTGACCATAGACAAATCATTGGTTTGTGTAGAAGCAACAAATTTACTCTGCTTTAAGCATGCCTCAACGAAACGTAAATCACAACCGGAAGAATCTTCGTAACCGGAAATATTTCTTACTCATCTCAAAAATCTTGAATTTTTTCTGCAAGCTTACGTCGAAACAATTTATTTAATAAAGAATACGATAAAAAAATGTATAACCAAGTTGTAATAATTTGGAAGATTTTATGCACTTTTCTTCCAGTGACCGGAATTTGATTTTATTTTTCTAAAACAATCATCTTTCAGAAAGAATTTTAGACCAGTTTCAGAATTTTTTGGCTTCAATAAAAAATACTAAAATAATAGGATACATAGCCCTCAAAATAGTACATTATTATACGTGGTTCATAAGACTATTATTGTAACACGAATGAGTTTTGAGCACGACGAACGAAGCGAGGAGTGCTCAAATAGAATGAGTTTCACAAGTCGTCTTAAGAAACAGGTGTAATATACTATTTTTTCTACTTTGCGTTGCAAAAAAGCATTCTAAAAGTCTCTTTTGAAGAATTATCACAACTTGGGATTTTTGACAAATTTGGTTGGCACTAATGAAGTATGACATTTGTCAAGTTTATTAAAGTTTTCAACTGATTTACTAATTAACTGATACTTTGCTTCAATATTTTCGACAGCTCGCTTATGATTTTATCAACTATTCCATATCATCTCCATTGCATAGGCGGTAGACATAATTTTTACGCTTACGGTGCCAACATAATCAATAAAAAAGTTACTGTTTTGCGTGCTATAATGAAAATTTAGTGTCATTATTGTTAAACGCAAACGCTTTTAACAATGACAATATTGTTAGCGCAAAGTAGAAAATAGAAAAATATATTTACAATATTCAAGTGTAGAGGCGCCCAACATGTAGTAACTTTAACGTACATACAACTAGGATAGTTATCTTTTGCTTCAGGGAACAATCGAAAAATGGAATTTTTTAGATGATAATCCATTCAAATTATCTCTAATTTCGAATATTCTCGAGACAATTTGGAAAAATTGAAGCGATTTTCAGTGTTTTGCATAAAAATTACTTAATCGTGAGAAACTGAACATTTAAGTTTCTTTCTCTATCTTTTTTCAAATGATTTCTTGTGGTTATTGCCGTTACTGTTTTTATTTTAACACTAAATTTCTGGATGTTCCTACCAATGGGTATATTTTATAAAGCTTTTCTTTCCTTTAAAACCTATTTTAGAGACTTGTTTAGGTTGAACTACTACCGGTAGTTTCGCAAATTTATTTCGCATACTTTTCCATGACAACAACCAATCACAGCCCTAAATTCTTTGAATTTTCCATAAAAATGAAGATACTACCGGTATTATCTCAACTTGAAATTAGCTCATTAATCTCTGCTGAGAGAGAGGAGAGACTCGAGGACTCGAGGAGCCTTTTATTCTTGGGATTAAATGATTTTAATTTAGTCCCTTGATATAAATACGGGGACATTTTTTTAACTCTGAGTATAGTGTGGTTCAATGAAAAATATGCACCTAGAATTACCTTTGTTTGTGAAATTTAAAGTAGAAATGCTCGGACACGTCGATTTTTTTTTATGTCGATAAGTTTTTGCTATGCAACTAGGTATACTTGCTCACCGCAAACTGTCAAAAAGAAATAACAAAATGACAATAACAAGTGCAGATTTGACGATGACGAAGCAAAACATGTTAATTTTCGAAAAATTTATTAATCAACTAACAGAAAAAAACTCTTATTATTACTTTAATAAATATTAGATATGGCGAAAAGTTTGAACAGAATTTGCAATAAAATTTGGAGAGAGTGCATTACAAGCATGCTTTGTTCGATCTTTATGTTCTTTAATATTATTAAGAATGATATCACTATAAATTTTGTTTTTTAGATGCCCCCAAAGACAGAAATCATTAGAAGACATATCCAGTGACCTAGGTGGCTAAGCTGTTGGTCCAAATCTGTCATTCCAGCGTTGGAAATAATGCATGGAATGAGGACTGACCCCATCCATTTGGAATCAGACCTCATTAACATTTATTAAAATACTTTTTTTTCTAATATATTTTCATTGTTATTTATTAAATATTTTTTCTCAAAAATCTGTTTTTCATCGTATCTTCATTACTTAGTTGCTGATGATTTGTAAATTTCTATGCTTTGTAATTAAATTTCCTTAAAATTCTACGGATTAAAGAACGAGAAATATTAAAGTAGTTCCTTGTGGCTTAACGAAGACAGGGGGTCTTCTTGTGCATATTATGTTAATTTTTTTTTCTGTTAAGACAAAGATGGTTCTATTTTTTTGTTGTGTTTATACTCAACGCATTCGAGCGAATTAAATTTCGAAATAATATTGCTTATGGTCTCGATCGATGGAATTGGTCTATTGGCATGATAGAAGTTAATTATTCGAATTTTGTCTTTAGTTGAACCCAACATTATTATTGCACAATATTATTTTCAACTTAGTTATTTTGTTAATTGTTAAACTATTTTGAAGTAAGACGCCTACTTGACTTTATTAGTATTATATTCTACTGTTGATCTGTTTCTTATAAAATTGAACATAGGGACTACGTTCAGAGTTAAAAAATGTCCCCGTATAATATATTATTATGTATTTTGTTTTCTATTTATTATCTTGTTTTACTGTCATACAAATATGTATTAGTTCACGAAATTCGTTGCTGATGATGGTGAGTCCACGCTGAAACTCGAAAGGATTGCTTTTGGATTGTTCCTAATATTTTTTTATGTATCCAATAATATTTACTTGTGATCTATTCTTTTTTTTGCATATTTCTTCTAACAGTCTTAGAATTCAAACTGGTTTATTTAATATTGAAGTTTAAAAGTCTCTAAGTACCTATTTCTCTTTGTTTAAAGTAATTTGAGACATTAAAGTCATTAAGCTCATTAAATTTATATAATTAAGAAGATAAATAATTAATAACAATGTACGTGGCAATACTTTTAAAATAACATAGAATGTATTTAACATCGTAGTTTGTATAAAATCTGAAGTTGATAAAACAAAAAATAATAATAAGAAGCTTTATTTTTTAACCTTTAACAAATTATTTATCAAAAAAATCTAGAATTTTGTACTGTAAATTGTCTATTAAATATCTTAAAATGTGCTATGTCCAATCAAAATTTGGTGATTCAGATGATCCTTTACTAATGTTCAAATATATTTTTGTTGATTTCGGTTATAACAAAGTAGTGAATTATTATAGCCGCCTACTTTTAATTTTTCATACTTCTCATTTAATTTTGGAAAGCTATTATCTGTATAGCAATTTTACTTTAAATTTAATTATAACATATGCATGCTCATATTCACTTATGTATTATGTAAGAAAAAACACTAAAAATAAAATTACACACTTTAAATTTTTTTAGGCCGTAACTACATTATTTATTGTAATTATTGTTGAAAAAGCAGTGAAAGAAAGAATCAACGATCGCAAAAAACTGTTTTGGAAAATTACTGATTTTAATTTAACATTGGAACAAATATCAAAAATTTCTCGAAAATATTTATTTTTTATGTTAATTTGTATTCCTTTGGGAATTGTTTTATTACCTTGTTTTGGTGATTTAGGCGAAATATTTTTATTTGTTCAAATTTATGAAAAATATTTTGGATCTTGGTCTTGGATTTTTTATTATTTTTATATTTCTACACTTCCTTTTATGGTTTATAATGCAATTCGTCTACCTGCTATGAGTTTATACGCATATTTGCAATTTCATTATCAGTCAATCTTACTTAATCAAAAAATTTTACAAATTTCGGAAAAGTATAAAATGACAGAAGTATTTAACATAAAAATTCAGGAAGAAATTTATAAGAATTTACGTTTGTGTATAACTCAACATAAAAATTTAAAAATGTAACGATACGTTAATTTATAACATTAATAAAAAAAAGTTTGCGTTTCAGATTCGTGTCAAAATCGCTTGACATAAGCCAGAAAGCAATCCCGGTTTATGCATTTTTGGGTTTTTTTTGTATCATAATATTGATGTTTTTCTTTCTTGATGTAAGTTGTAAAATTTCCAAAAATTTTATTCACTTTTTTTCAGAGTTTCAATATGAGTACTTCGAAAATTCAACTCATAAGATTAGCAGCAGCAGGTCTTACAGGGTTAGTTGTTTTGTATATATATTGTGAAGGAGGTCAGCTAATAAATGACGATGTAATTAATTTAAAAATATTTAAATTATAAAATAATTTTGTTAACAATTCCAGTCGATTGAAATTTCTAATACGTTAATGAAATGTTCTTGGTATAATTGGAATACTCGGAATCAAAAGTTATTTTTAATTTTTTTAATGAATACAATGAGACCTTTAAATGTATCTTGGGCTGGTATTGTAATTAATTACAGTTTTGGACGGGCTGTAAGTAAATTTAGAATTAATAATTGAAATTAAGATTAATTTGCAGCTAATTAACACGTGTTGTTCCTATGCTTTGATCTTATATAATTTGCAACTTGGCAAATACTATTCTTAGAAATGATCACTGATTATAATATTGATAAATGACCCTGTATTATATTTTTTTAGAGAATTATTTTTTTTACTTTAGAATAGTTACTTCTAAGCCAATCATTACTTCTAAGAAATCATTTAACGTATCAAAGTGTATGTACACAACCTTTTATTGTACTTTGTGCACTTATAACAGCTAAATTTCATAATGTCAAGGCCTTTGTTACAGCAACCGCCTTTGAAATTAATTTTGCAGCAGATGGAGAGCCTGTAAAACAACTGTTTTACAGATGGTGGCACAAAAATGTACTAATTTAATATTCATGTAGGTACTTATCTAATTGCAAGCACGTAATTTAAATCTGCTTTAATCTTAAATATGTAGTTTAATTAATTATTATTACTAAAACATAGCAGCACTTTACATCTTTACCTAACATAAACTAGTTTTTACTATTTTTTAACCTCTCATTTTATTTTTTTAGTCAGCACACAAAAATAAATAAAATTAAAAATGTCTAAAGACCGAAATTAAACTAGAACCAATTTATTGTCTTTAAGGCTAGCACATTTGACAATATGGCCGACATTTCAAGTTTGAATAAGATGCACTTGTATTACTTGTAAAAATATACAAATCTCTAAAAGTAGGATGATAAACAGCGTTTTCTTTACACCAAAGGTCATATCAAAGTTTGTGTTACGTACCTTTTCAAGCAAATAAATGAAAATTGAACTTTCATGTGATTTTTAATTAGTGAAACAGATGAAAATTGTTAAAATAATTAACCAGTTTATTGTTTTTCAAATTATACAAAATCACAGATACAAGATACAAGCATTCGGATGTTTTTTAATTAATATAACATGCAACAATTGTGAGTAGAATTAATTAAAAATAATATAGTTTATAGTTTTAGAAATTATACAAGATTAGAAGAATATATTATTTTTTTTTTTTGGCAATACACAAAATCTTAGTGTTCTACAATGAATCATTTGTATAATAAAACACCAAATCTAATGGAAGAATAATTTTCCGCCTTATTAGTGTTTAGACCACTTGGCGAGTAAAGACCCCATACTTGAAGATTCAGACATAAAATTTGTATTAGGATGGTTGCTTTTTTATATTTCTAATGTTTTGAAATAAAATTAATTTTATTTCAAAACAAACACTATCCTGTTTGTAAAGAATTCATGTAAGCCTTGCATCCCAAGGAGGATAAAGCTGATTGGTAAGAAATAAATAAAAGTAAAAAATAATCATTTTGGTGAATTACGTCCATTCTTTTTACATTCGAAATTTGTTGTAACGGGGAAGAGGACAAGGCAGAAAAAAAACTATTTTATAAGGCCAACGTTTCGAATCATCTATTGATTCTTTTTCAAGAATTCTTCCGGTGACCACTGGCCGAGACAAGTTGGTACCATGCCAAACAAATTTGAGATTTATTATAAGCCTTGAAAAAGAATCAATAGATGATTCGAAACGTTGGCCTTATAAAAAAAATTTTTTTCTGCCTTGTCCACTTCCCCGTTTCAACAAATTTCGAATGTAAAAAATAATTTTCATCATTTTATTTTGGTAGGGGTCAGTGGGATCAAGTCTTTTTATACTTTCAAAATTAAAAAAAAAATCTAAATGCATAGTGTAAATTACTGTAAATGCAATGTGTGGTAAGGTTTCGCATCTCTCGCTTGTGGATATAACTTTAAAATAAAATAAAAAAATGACAAATTTATAAATACTTTCAAACATATATGTTGAGGTGTTAGAGAGTAAAAAAATGCTCTAAAAGAAACGAAAAATATAAAAATTTGATTAACTATATCCTTGAGCTGTCACTGTGGGGTTTTGCATCACATCTTACTTGAGAACGTATTTTCAAAAGACACAATTATTTGTATTTCTTTTTCATATATGAAGGTTCTTTACATGGTAAACCTTTTGGAATATTTCTGTAAATTAACTCTGGCACCTCACAATCCATATAAAATTTAGTTAGGCAACATTGTATTTTTCCATATGTTCTCATCACATAATATTGTCTGAACATACAAAAAGGACCATTCAATTATATAAATAATAAAAAACCAAATATCTTTTTTGGCAATATTCAACAGGCTCTAAATCTAAAAAACAATAGTTTAATTGGTAAGATAAGGTAAATAAAGTTATAATAAAAACCTGAAAATAATAATTAGGTATGAGAGGTTTTGAGACGTGGTTTTCCTTTATCTAAGTACAAACAGAATGAAGTTTTCTTTTTATTTTCTTCTATAACCTCCTCCAAAGATTTTCCTGACCTATGAACGCTAAATAAACATTTTACTTCTAAAATTCCATTATTTCCGATAAGCCCTTAAACAAAAGTTTATAATATATCAATTTTGCTGAAAAGTACTGAAAAGTACCACCAGGAGAAGCTGCTAATATCCAAACTCCTTATATACTCTTAAATATTTATATACTTTTACTTTTCGTTCTTCTTTAAATTTTTTAATGGCAAATTTTTCTTTATCTGTGCCATAGTTCATTGCTTCATTGCAGTAGTTGGTACCATACAAAATTTCTTTTACTAAAACCTGACATGGTGTTGTGTCTCTTCTTTTTATTATTTTTTCGAACAAAGACGCTGTTAATCGATCTTTTCGTTCTTTGGTCTTTATTTTTTTTACATCAAAATATTTTTGTTTTAATAAATTTTTATAAATTATCTTTTGTGGTTTATAATTTATATCTATCAAATTACCTTCAAGTAAGTCCTAAATAACTCATAATACTCGTATAGTTCGAATGTTAGGAGTACAAACGAAGAACTACTGTGTGAGTACGTAGATTGAACGCGTGTTGCGCGGAGCAGCGTGGCAAAGCCTTGTTTTAAAAAATTTATATTTCGGAAACCATTAGGTTTATTGTTCCATTTTTTTTTTCAAAAACTTATATAAAGTTTTGTGAATGTGAAAATGTAGATTATATGGTCAAATTTTTAATAATTTACATAGCTTCCCGTAGGGCGAAATTGTCATTGCACAATTTGGCATCTAGTGATTTTGGAAAGCCCTTTCTCAAAAACAAAAAACTTTTTTTAAAATTTCTTATTATTAAGTATGCGCTCTGGTTTTTTCTATAAGTAGGCGAAATTTCAAAATTTTAGCTTAAATAGTTAATTTATAAGCGCGATGTATGATTTAAAAAACACGATTTTAGAAATTGTTGCTCCGCCATAAAAATCATAATTTTACAAAGTTGTGTCCTACTAAAAGAAGTTATAGATAGAGATTTCAGATTTCAAAGAAGCCTCGAAGACCGGCGATTTTACTCGCTACTAGCTACTAGCCCGCCTTCCCCAATCAACAACTAAGGGCTTAATTCTAAATCAGATTTACGCCAGTGTAATTTGAGTTGCTAGGGGCAACGTCGTAACTTTACTATACTCTTTATATTAGGTGGCGTAATTTTGCGCTACTCCTATGGAGTAGCGTAGTGATTTAGAATTCCAGCATAATTCGACTATTTAAGATAATTCGAGAGCGAAATAAAACATAAATAGAGATAGAGATAAAAAATGAGTTTCAGCGAATTTGACCTTGAGTAAAATAAATTCAAGAAATAATACATGTGGTGCCATCTCTTGAATACTTTTTTTGTTTAGTTTAATGATTGACCACTCTGGCTCAGAAACGCAGCCTTAACTGAATAAATTTTGATACATTTCCCAGTGGGTTTATTTGAATCTTTCTGTTCAATTCTGCTTCAAAAAGATATTATTTATAATAAAGGAAAGGTGCAAGACTATTATGAAAATTTGTGCCTTGGAAGGAATTTTTTTGGAAACAGATATAGGATTTTGATTGGTGAAATAGGAGCGTGTTGAGTGGTAGACAAAAACCAAGAGTTTGTTTAAACAGAGCTGCCTATAGAAATGCTGATATTTATGTGCTTGATGATTTGTTATCTGCTGTTGATTCACAAGTTGCGAAATTTATTTTTAAAGAATGTATTTTGGGGTTTTTGAAAGAGAAATGTCTGGTTGTTGGTACTCACCAATTTTTTGATTACTTTGACAAAATTATATATTCACTAAATAATGGGAAAATAATAACCACGAGTTTGCAATTAGAAATAATTAAGAATAGTAAAGAAACTGATAAAGGGGCAATACAAAATTCTTCTTTATACGAAGAAGAAGATGGAGGTTATCAAAATTTGGGTTCATCTCTGTTTTTGTATTTTTTATTTTTGGGACAATTTCTAGAAATTCTGTTGACTACAAGACTTTTAGTAGCTTTAGATAAAAATAATTTTTAGGAATTATTTGTCAAATTTTTTAAAGGTGCTTTTATTGAGGATATTATGTTTGATTTTGGATGATTTTCAACGGTTTTCTCATGCGTCCCATTTTTGGTGGTCTTTAGATTTTTGAGTAATTTCGCATAAAAAATTGATAATTTTACGTCTTTTTCAATTGTTTACTTTAGGGAAAACAGTTAAATTTATAGGATGCTACCCCGTTTTTTATTACACCAAATGTCGTGTTACTTGATTTGGTGTGCTTTTCCCTTTCTTTCTGTTTCGCCAAATGTCTTGGTCCAGAAATAAAAAACCATTTTGGAGTGTTTAAAAACAAGGTATTTTGTCAGTTTTTTAGGGCGTTCTTAAGGTAATTGTATATTATATTGGGAGATTCCAACATTTTTTTTGTGTGCCCAATTTTTGGTGGTCTACAGATATTTGAGTTCTTTTGGGGTGCGTAAAAATTAATGTTTGTTGAAAGGTTATTGATCTTGTGGTTATTGCTGTTACTGTTACTATTTTGACTCTAAATTTTTGGATGTTTCTACAGGCAGTTATATTTTATTCAAAATTTTTTTAAACATGTTTAATAGACTCTTTTTTTCATTCATTTCGTTTTTCATTCTTTAATGTTCCGAACTGTGCGCTTTTGTTGAAGCTTATTTTATAGTTTTATAGATTTTTTGTATTCCAAAATCATTTCTTTTTTACTTCTTTTTGCAATAATAAGTAAAATTGTAATTAGAGATTACCAACAGAGTTATCATTTTGAATCTTTGTAACTTCTGATACATAGAAAACAATTTGTTAGTGTGGGTTTAAAGTCGTTTAGGAATTTTTTCTAAAAAGAAATAATATCTACGTGAGTTGCCTGCTGGAAAAGTTTCCAGAAACAATGAAAAAACACCTAATGGCATTTGGTAATGTAGCTTTATCGTTACCTACTTAAAGTATTTGCTGTTTGTATTTCTATTGTTTCTAATGATGCATTTTATTCTTAATCATTATAATCAAGAAATGATCATTAGACGTTACTTCAGGTAAATACGGATTAAAAAACACAAAAATACAAAACTTCAACAGGCCTCAAAACCAGCAGGGTAATGCGCCCATTTTAACTGATTTTTCTTATTTTATCACTTAAATATTTATTTGATTGCAGTAATTTGAGAAATTATAAAGTCGTTAAATAAAAATATTTAAGCTCATTAAATAAAAATAATATTATGGATAAATATCTGATAATGATGTACGTAACTATGTTTTGAAGCAACTTAGAAGTGTATCTATTTGAGCTGGCTATTAATGTGAACCCTTAAAAATATGAATGTAACAATAAAAATGGCTATGTAAAAAATAATCATTCAAAAAATTATTTAGTAAAAAATTCTAATTTTTTTACTCTGACAATTAATATCATACGTTTCTTAAAATGTGTTATGTCCTATCAAAATTCACTGATTCGGATGACCCTTTAATAATATTCAAGTATCTTTTTGTTGATTTTAGTTATAACAAAATAGTGAAGTATTATAGCCGTCTACTTTTAATTTTTCATACTTTTAGTATAATTTTGGAAAGTTATTATCTGTATAAAAATTTTACTTTGGATTTATTTATAAGATATGGATGTCCATATACACTTATGTATTACGTAAGGAAAACGTTTGAGATAAAACCATATACTTTGAAAAAATTTTTTAGGACATAATTACATTATTTATTATAATTGTTGTGGAAAAAGCAGTGAAAGAAAGAACCAACGATCGCAAAAAACTGTTTTGGAAAATTACTGATTTTAATTTTACATTGGAAAAACTTTCAAAAATGTCTCGAAAATATTTATTTTTTATGTTATTTTGTATCCCTTTGGGAATTGTTTTATTACCTTGTTTTGGTGATTTAAGCGAAATATTTTTATTTGTTCAAGTTTATGAAAGATATTTTGGAACTTGGTCTTGGATTTTTTATTATTTTTATACTTCTACGATTCCTTTTATGGCTTATAATGCAATTTGTCTACCTGCCATAGGTTTATATGCATATTTGCAATTTCATTATCAATCAATCTTACTTAATGAAAAAATTTTACAAATTTCGGAAAAGTATAAAATGACAGAAGTATTTAATTCAAAAATTCAGGAGGAAATTTACCAGAATTTACGTTTGTGTATAATTCAACATAAAAATTTAAAAACGTAAAAAAACATTAATTTATTTATATATTCAAATATATAATTAAACTTTTTTGTGTTTCAGGTTTGTGTCAAGCGCGCTTGACACAACCCAGAGAGCAATCCCGGTTTATTCATTTTTGGGCCTTTTTTCATTTATAGTATTGCTGTTTTTCTTTCTTATTGTAAGTTTTAAAAATTTCCAAAACTTTTGATTTACTTTTTTTCAGAATTTAAATATGAATACTTCAACAATTTTGTACATACGATTAGCTGCAGCAGGACTTTCAGGGTTAGTTATTTTGTATATATTGTGTGAAGGATGTCAACTAATAAATGACGATGTAATTAATTTAAAAATATTTAAATTATAAAATAACTTTGTTAAAAATTTTAGTCGATTGAAATTTCTAATACTTTAATGAAATGTTCTTGGTATAACTGGAATACTAAAAATCAAAAACTATTTTTATTTTTTTTAATGAATACAATGAGACCTTTAAATGTATCTTGGGCTGGTATTGTAATTAATTACAGTTTTGGACGAGCTGTAAGTAAGTTTAGAGTTAATAATTTCAATTAAGATTAATTTTTAGCTAATTAATACGTGTTGTTCTTATGCTTTGGTCTTATACAATTTGCAACTTGGTAAATAAAATTATTAAATAAATTATAATCTTAGTAAATCACACTCTGTAAATTGCCAAGGCCGCAAAATCGTTTCCAAAAATGTTAATAAAATATTTTGCGGCCGGAGTATACACAACACTTTTTTTATACAATAATAAAACTGCCGTGTTAAGCGAAAAGGACCCATCTACAATTTTAATTAAAATTTACTTTACATTAAATTTGATTACAAACACTTGATTGGATGTAACTAACGATGAAAAAATTTTTTTTGCAATTCTTGAAGATTTTTGGAAAATAAATCTAGAAATATAGATCTATTTATAGTATCTAAATAGTAATAAATAAGTATCTAGAAATTCATTTACCATGTTACGCGCAAAAAATTATTGTAAAATTAATTTGTAGAATGCAGATATGTTTTTATTCTTTAATTTTTTTAAAAAATGTCGATTGCTCGATGACTAATTTCTTGGAGATTAATTTTTTTTATTTGAGATTCAAGCAGTGATGAAATTGTAGTCTGCGATGAGACTAAAAAAAGGAAAACTTTTAAATTAACAAAAAGCGAAAGAAAAGAAAATAGTTTACAGAAAAAAAGAAATAAACATTTTGTAAAAGGCACCTGTTGTTAAAATTATAAACAAAAATTTAGTAATAATATTAGCAAAGAAAAACAATTTTTAATTAATAAAGATTTTTGGCGAATGACAAATTTAGAACAAAAATTTTTTATTCTTAATAACGTTTCATCATATATTGTCAAAAAAAAAAACAACTAGTGATATATCTCAAAGGCAATATAGTCTGATATACAATGTGTCAATTTTAAAAGTTGCAATCGGCAATATCTTTAGAATTAAAAAAGTTATTGAGAATCACTTAAAACCCTTTTAATGGTTGCTAGGGGGAATTAAAATTTCATAGTAAGTGATGCACCCCCACCCACCCTTTAAGCCACAGCCACCCCAACTTGAAAATTTTAAATGGCATTACCCTACTTGTGACACATCGTTGGAAAGCTCATAACAAGCGCTTTTCAAAAATGTTATGCAAAATCCTATTTGGAAAAGTCGTTTTTCAAATAGTCGACAAGAAAGACTTTAAATTTTCATTTTTGTTATTCGCTGTAGTAAATGAAATCTAATTGCAACTAAAATAAAACATTGCCTAAGTGATTAATTTTTATTAAATGCTATAATAGATGTTGAAAATGATTTCCATTGTTTACTAAACAAAAATAGAGTTTGTTTTGAAATTCTTCACGAACTTTTTGAAAAGTTTTTCTGTGAATAGTTTGACTGACACTCTTGAAAATGATTCTTTGTCTCAATTTTTCAAGTGAGTATACTTTTGTTAAAACCACATACTTTAAATGACCTCATAAAAAAATCCAGTGGTGTAAGATCTGGTGACCTAGGGGGCCATTCAATAGGTCCTTTTCTCTCAATCTATTGATCAGGGTAGTAGTTATCTAACCTTTGCCTAACTGGAAGTACATAGTGTGGAGGAGCTCCATCTTGTTGAAAATGCAGTAGATGTTCATTTAATCCGAGATTTCCCAATTTGTCTAATTAATTTTCAAGCTCCTGAACTATAAGAGGCTCAATGGTTGTCGCCAGCATATTAACGTACTGTTTGCCGTTTAAATTGCCATCAATAAACAGAGGTTCAATAATGGCATCTCCTAGTATCCCAGCCCAAACATTCAGTTTTTGTGGATTCTGCATATGTCCCTCTCTAAATATGTGAGCGTTTATATCACTCCAATACTTGCAGTTTTATTTATTTACATTTCCATTTAAATAAGACGAACATTCATCCGAAAAACAAATGTTTTTTACGAATAATGGTTCGGTAATGTTAATGCATCTTTCATTAACCATTTCACAAAATTCAATGCGCCGATCCGGGTCGTCACGGGTTGTGCTATATTATAAATAACGATAGGGTTTTTTGGATGGACAATCAGCTCAAAACAAAAATTGGTCATTATATTCTTTTATGGTCTATCTGATTAATTGAGCAGAAACAAATTTATTGGCCTTAGACATAGAATATTATGAACCCGGTCATACTTTCATGTCTGCAGATGCATTACAGCATCAAGTGGAAACGCAATTAAGAAAGATGAAAAATGTTTACAATTTTTGGATTTTGTGCAATGCGTGCGGAAAACTTCAAAAAGAACCAACGTAATTGAAATGGGTGTTGAGTCGTTTAAGCAGTGGCCTAATATTGTTTCTCAACATAAAATAAATAAAGCCACGTCTAGACCAATGCTAAATAAAATTTATCAAGTACGATTTGAACGGGACAAAAAAATATATTTTATAAAGAATCTTTTCAACAAGAATTCAAAGAACTTGCAAAAATGGGAGTCAAACTGCCGTCTCCAACGCCCAAGAATTTACCACGTGGCGTTTAATTAAGAAGAAAAGAAACTCTACTGAAACAAATTCATTCAATTTGTAACGGTTGTTTCCGTGTCGGGTTTTGGGTATTGTAGAGAGAGAGGAGAGCGGTTTCGATGGGGTTTATTTAAAATAATAACTATGCACAAATAATGAAAATAAAATAATAATTCTCAAATTAAAACAAATCCTCTAATAATATATACACGGCCTCGTCCTCGGCGGTCCCTCGTCCTCGACTCCTCGTCGTCGGCTTCTCGTCCTCGGTTCCTCGTCCTTGACGTGTCGGCTTCGGTGGCTCGCACTTATAATGGAGGGGATGTAGGATTCACCCACAGGTTAATGCACCGTGGGTAGCGGCATAGTATGACACTATGTTATACTATGGTAGCGGTATCGGAGAGGAAGCCCCTAGGTTAATGCTCCAGGGGAGGACGGGTCTGAGGATGGCTACTTGCAGGATTGATGCAGCTGCAAGTATGAAAATATCGGTCAAGTCAAGTCAAAATCATTTATTTTTTCAAACATATTTACAATTTTTCTTAGAAACTATGACATTTATTAAGAGCAAACATAGGCGCTGCTGAGGCTTAAGGCCTTTTCAGCGTTGAAAATATCGGTGGCGGTAGGCGCAATATATAGCCTTCGTTTGTAGGCGAGGGGTATGAGAGGAGTATCGTAGCGAAGCGTTGGTGGTGGTTCTCGATGTGGTGGGAATTATACCACCACTACTGCCCTAACGTATACGTATGACGTCGTGGTCAAGCGGTTCGAATCAGCTGCTGGGCGTTATCTTGTTTTGTTTACTGAATTATTAGAACGCTTCGTTAGAAATTTTACCAAAAATAGAATAATATTTTGGGAATCTCTGCCTGTTTGTCCCGACACTGTTTCTAACTTGAAACATGAACATGAACAATTACATAAATTTTTTGCTTAATAAGAAAATGAAACTGTTTGTAGATACGCCTTTTTATATTTTTGTTTAACAATTTTTAATTTTGCAATAATAAATAAAGACGTTACTGAAATATCTTGTCTTTTTGAAGTAATCACTGATAATAATTTTACAACATTTCTGTTACATATTTACATATAAAGTTATTAGAAATTTACAAAATCAATCGGTGGCATAAAATGATTACTAAACGTTGATTTATCTCAGTTCTACTTGGTGTGCAGATAGGTTCTTTTTGCTTAACACGGCTGAATAGCTTCAAAATCATAATTTCACTTCGCGACCACGCTAAGAGAACGGCTGTTAAAGCGATTTTCGCAGACGTTTGCACAAAATTGTATTATTTTAATTAATATTCTTGTACTTAGAAACATATAATAAAATGACTAATTATTTTGTATTAATAACATAAAAACCTGCCATTACAACGTTTTTAGTAAGCAACTACAAACATTCTAATGATATTAATTTTCGGTTGTAACGACATTCAACAGGAAGTTGATTTGCAAATTGTCGAAATACTGAAAACTTGGCCGAGAAGTAGCAACATTGTCTTTGATTCAGTTTCATTTAAATAACTACGTTTTGAAATAAAAATCCTTTAGAAGTTTTCAATGCTGAAACAATCAGAATTGTTATAGTTTACTTTGACCATTTTTTGAGGTGTATTAATGAAGGGACGTAAAATTTTACGTTGAGGTTGTGAAGACTATTTTCCTCCCTTCAATCAGAGTTGTGTTGGTAGAACGGGTGCCAGAAAAACTTCCCTAATTTCTGTTCGTTTCCGATTAGTTGAGTTTGAGGGTTCAGTGTTTATAAAAAATTCAATAATAAATCAATTACATTACAAAATTTGCGTACAAAAGTTTTAATAATTCCCTAAAATCCGGGCTTGTTTTAGGGGATCTTTTTCAAAAAAAATAAACATTTTTGATGAATTTCTAGACTCTTAATTGTAGGATGTTTTAGAAAAAGTTCAACTAAAAAATATTCTAACAAATTAAAATTTTGAAGTAGAATCAAATTTAAGTAAAGGACAAAAAAACTTAGGTCAGTCTGCCTAAGATCATTTTGAGGAAAACTAAAATTCTTGTTTTGGATGAAGCTCCAGCTAATGTAAATTTAAAAAATGATAAGTTGATTTATGAGCTAATTTTAAGTTGGGAGACTACCGGTAGAGCCGCAAAATTTTAATACTTTTCCCTAGAAACAACCAATCACATCAGCGAATTTTATAAATTTTCCGTGGAAATAAAGATACTACTGGTATTATCGTAATTTGAAATCAGTCAATTAGAATAGTAATAGGAAAAAGGTTTTAGTCAATAAATTCTGATTTAAAAATGGTTAAAAATTATTTAATCTTGACCCTCCACACCACTCCTTTAATTTAGTACAAACATGGGTTTTCATGACTCATGGTTTTTCAATTTACGTAATTCTAATTTTTTCGTAGCTTGTGGAACGAAAACTCAAATGTCTGATATTACTTTGTTTTTAATTTATTATTAAATTTTTTATATTTTAAGCTTATAATTTAAAAAAAGGGATTTGTGTTAAAAAAAACACGAATATTTTTGAAATAATTTATTGGCAATTTACAATTTGTATAAAAGTTATTAAAACATTTTACATTATAAATACAATAAACAAAGGCATAGAAAATTTTATTCTGTATAAATGTATAATATAAATAACATATTTACATAATTAATTGGTTATTCTGACCAGAAAATACTCATTAAAAAACACAGACAAACTAAGAAATATACAAGTTTTTCTAAAAAAATCTTCTAAAAACAACACTGTATATTTCTTAAGTAAACAAAAAAGACAACAAACAGCATTTTGTATAACATTACAAGTGAAAAATGGTGAAGCACTTTGTTATAGTCATTAGGTATTTAATGCTACCATTAAAACTTATAATAAATATTAATAATTTTATATAAACTGTTCTACTCATTTTTGATTAAATTTTTTCAATACACACTTGTAAAAATAAATCCGGAAATTTCCGAACAATTTATATAAAACATCCCAAAATTTGATTATCCAATATTAAGAAACACTTTCGGTTCCGACATTGCTCCCATGCGTCAGATTCGAATCCAGACTATTACAATCCGAATCATTTGAATGCGGACTCGAATAATTGGCAGCTTCTTGTAATCGCATGAGCATGTTTAAGAGTGGGTCCCCTTCGTTTTCGGTTTGGGCAGTAGGTCCACTTTCGAGACCGACATCTTTGGCTGTTATACCCGTCAAGCCTTGAGGTGGAGCCCCCGGCCAGGGGTAAGTGTCGAGGATAAATTGGGCAGGGTCTGTCCACGGTGCTCGGCGACCGTAGAGTTGGAGGCCCTCACGAGCAGCTTCACGGAGGTAGGGGGCTAGTGAGTAGTTCCAGACGTCTGCGAACCACGCTCGTGCTGCGTCCAATTCAAGAGGACAACCTAGAGACAATTTTTTAGAAATAGAAATTCAGAACTTGTTTTTTACTCACTTAAAAACAGCCGAGGCCCAATTGCCACGTCTCCTGAACTGTGCGTCTCCAAAAATGCGTTCAGATGTTGCCAAACTCTCGGTAACCATCCTAAAATTGCTGCTAGTTCCGGTTGTGGTCCTTGTTCTAGCTCCAAACTTGCTAATCTTCTTCTTAGGACACGTCCAAGAAGTCCTCTTGCTGGTTCCATATGAGGGGCTACTAATACCCATCGAAATCCGTGTTGTAACTGTAGACTAGTAGCAGAACATGCAGATTGAGCCATTGTTCCCAATAAACAAGGCAAATTTCGAGGCAAAGATCCTAAAGCATCTGCCAAAGGACCAGCTTTGTGTAAATTGTCCAAAACAACAACACATGGTAAGACACTGTTGTCTCCTGCTGCTGCTTGTTCACTTAAATGAGATAAATACTGGCGGAGTTCTTTCCCTGATTTGTTATCGACACTAGAAAACAAAAAACATAAATAATATAAAGACAACAAAATGTGAGCACTTCACCGAAGAAGAATAAATAAAAGAAGCTTCTGGAAGTGCAAAAAAAATTCTCGAAGAATAAAAAAGATTTTAGAGTAACTTGAACAGCGAAGAGGAAAAGAAGGAGTTGAAAGACCTCAGATAGAAGAAAAAAGGAGCAAAGGAAGTTTCTAGAAGAATAAAAAGAGTTTAGATGATTAGAAGAGAAAGAAAAGCAAAGAAATACTCTTGAAGAACAAAAATAGTTCTTAGAACAGCTGAAAAAACGACAATTAGAAAAGATAGAAAAGCTAAGAGCAATTTCAGGAAAACAAAAAAATCTAGAACAGTCTAAGAAACGATAATTTGAAGGAAAACAGGTACAAAAAATTATTCTAAAACAACCGGGAAAAAATACGATTAAGAAAGAGTAGAAGAACTAGATAAACTAGATCAAAAAAGTAAGGGCAAACTTTAGAAAAACAAAACAAGGTTCTGGAAGAAATGGAAGAACATGAAAAACTACATCTGAAACAAAAGAAAGAGCTTCTAGAGAGATTCAAAAAACGACAAACGACAGGAAAAATCTTAAAAAATTCGATAAAAAATCGAGGAAAATTCTTGACTGGGAGGAAAAAAACAGAAGAAGTAAAGAAAGTGTGAAAGAAAGAAAAAATTTTAGATGAAGTTGAAAGCCGGCGGGTGGAAAAGAAAACACAATAAGGTTGTGAAAGGGCAAAAAAATCTAGCAGAACGAAAAAGATTCTATAGTAACTTGAACAGCGAGGAGGAAAAGAAGGAGTTAAAAGACTACAGATAAAAGAAAAAAGAAGGAAAGGCAATTTCTAGAAAAATAAAGAGAGTTTATATCATTGGAAAAGAAAGAAAAGCAAAAAGTTCTTAGAACAGCTTGAAAAACGACAATTAGAAGAGAAAAAAAAGGTAAAAACAATTCCAGGAAAACAAAAAAATCTAGAACAGTTTAAAAAAACGATGATTTAAAGGAAAAGAAGTACCAAAAATTATTCTAAAATAACTAAGAAAAAATACAATTAAAAAGGACAGAAGGACTAGCTAAACTAAATAAAAAAAAAACTAGTAAAAACTTTGGAAAAACAAAACAAGGTCCCTGTAGAAATGAAAAGACATGATAAACTACATCTAAAAAAATTAAAAAAACTTCTAGAGAGATTCAAAAAACGACAAACGACAGGAGAACATTTTTAAAAAATTCGGTAAAAAAAATCTGGAAAAAATTCAGGACTGGGAGAAAAAACAAGGAAGAACAAAGAAATTGTTAAAGAAAAATTTTTTGAGATGAACTTGAAAGACGTCGGGTGAAAAAAACACAACGAGGTTGTGAAAGAGCAAAAAAAAAATTGCAGAAGAACAAAAAAGATTCTATAGCAGCTTCAACAGCGTTTAGAAAAAAAAAAGAAAAATTTGAGATACGATTATTTGTGAAAAAAGAGCAAAGGAGGAGATAAAAAGCCTCAACTAAAAAAAAAGGCAAAGAAAGCTTATGGAAGAACGAAAAAGGAGAAGTTGAAAGACCTCAAAAGAAAAAAGAAGTAAAGGAAAAGTTGCTAGAAGAATAAAGAGAGTTCAGATGATTGGAAGAGAAAGAAAAGGAATACCCTTGAAAAACAAAAAAAGTTCTTAGGAGAGCTCGAAAAACGACAATTAGAAGGGAAAGAAAAGCTAAGAATGTTTCCAGGAAAACAAAAAAGATAGTACAGTCTAAAAAAAAACGATGATTGAAAGGAAAAGAAGTCCAACAAATTAATTTAAAATAACGGAAAAAATACGATTAAGAAAGGATAGAGTAACTAGATAAACTAGATCAAAAAAGTAAGGAAAACTTTGGAAAAACAAGACAAGGTTCTGGAAGAAATGAAAGAACATGCAAAACTACATCTGAAAGAAAAGAATGAATTTCTAGAGAGATTCATAAAACGACAAACGACAGAAGCAAATCTTTAAAAAATTCTGTACTGGGAGAAAAAAACAGAAGGAAAAAACTGTGAAAGAGAAAAAAATAGATGAAATTGAAAGACGTCGTGTGAAATAAAAAACACAAAGTTGTTGGGAAAGTGGAAAAAAAATTCTAGAAGAAAAAGATTCTATAGTAGCTTGAACAGAATTTAGAAAAAAAGGAAAATTTGGGAAACGACTATTTGTGAAAAAAGAGCAAAGGAGATGTTGTAGAGCCTCGACAAAAAAAAAGAGCAAAGAAAGTTTCTAGAAGAATAAATAAAGTTTTCGAAGAAAGCTTGGAAAACAATAGGACGAGAAAGCAAAGCAAAGAAATACTCTAGATTAGAAGAACAAAAAAAGTTTCTAGGAGTGCTCAAAAAACGATGATTGGGAGACAAAAAAGAGCTAAGAAAGATTCCAGAAGAACAAAAAGTTTTTAGAAGACCCTGAAGAATGAAGATTTGGGAAGAGCTTAAAAAACGACGATTGGAAGAAAGAGAAGAGTTAAGAAAGATTCAAATGGTAAAAAAAATTATTCAAAATAGCTCGAATAAACTTGAAGAGCAAAGGAAGACATTGAAACAACAAAGGAAGACTCTGAAAATAAATGAAAGCACAAAACAAATTAGAGAGATTTAAAAAACGACAATTAGAGGAACAAAAGAAAATCTTCAAGGAATTAGGCAGTTTGAATAATGCTTATAAAAGTGACGTTTTAAAAATAAAGAAGAAAGTAGAAGGGAAACTTTTAGAAGTTAAAAATTAGGACATTGGAAATAGAACAAATTACAATAAGCTGAACGGATTAAGTGGCTGGAAGCACCTAGATTAGTGGCTGTTTCCTCTATATAAGCGAGCAAAAGATCATTCTTCTTTTAGTAAAAACATGAGTTTTAATAACTCATGTCTTTTCGTAAATTTTTAATAATTTGTTCCAAATAAAAATCAAATAAATAAAACTTACTTGAAAGTGGCTACAGCTTCAGCTGGATCCCTTCCTTGTGACTGTGCGTGAAACTCTGCAAGTCTCGTAGCTAAGTGCGTTTTTCCTGTACCTGGAGCCCCACAAAGCACAAGTCTCCGGTGTTCTGATAATAACGAAACTAGCCTTTGTGCTACTCCTTTTGGTATAAGTGCTTCAAAAGCTAAGGCAGCAACAGGTTGTAGTACGACATGAAGCGTAGAGACTCGTCCAACAGCATAACCTACAGGGAGTAAATCGGGAGGACCTGAGTCGGGTTTTCGTTCGGCTTCTCCCAATTTATAACTGGCGATTGAGTCACTTCCTGTTCATAAAAAAATTGTCAAAATTTTGGAAAAAAATATTGAGGGGAAGTATTACCTAAGCCTAGCCCTCCACCTGGATCTAGCCTTGCTACATGTTGCTTGAATGCCCTCCTCACAGTGTTATCCAACTGGGCCCAACTACACGAAGCGCCTATGTTTGTATGTGCTATTGAAATTTCTGTTATTGCGTTATCTCCAATACCGTCATAACTATAGTGTTCGACATAATACCTGTCAAAATAATAATAATAATAAATTAGAAAAAAATAAAGAAATGATATACTTTTCAAAACTGTGAGGTTGTCCCAGATATACACTAATAGTAATCCTCTTTCCGTCTTGTTCTGGTTCAGGAGGCGGCTCTTCCGTTGGTATCAGGTCACTTAGGGCATCTATACTATTGGTATTTCTAGTATCGGCTAGTTCTGTTGGTAAATTCGTCGCTCCATTAACCATCCGTTGTAACCGTTCATTGTTTTGTTTAAGACTAAGCATTTCGCTCTGTAAAAAAATTTTGATTTAGATTTTTGCGTTCCAGATTTTTTATTTTGGAACTTACTCTCATTTTCATCACAGTATCTTTCAAACTTTCTAACTGATGGGCGGAACTTAAGGCTTCAAGTCGAATGTCGGTTAAAACAAGGTCTTTTTCTCGAAGTTGTTTTTGTAATTCGGCGACTTCTTGACCAGCATCGGTGGGGGCGGGTGGAGGTGGACTATGTTGGCGTTCGTTTTCACCTTCGCTTTGGCATTGTACTTTTGTCACTTTGGCATTTCGGGAAAAGGCTTTCGTGAAAGAACTACGCAACTAAAAAAGAAAGAAAATTATTTAAAAAATAATAGATTCGGATAATAGATCAAAAATAAAAAAGAAAAACAGTATAAAGTCCAAAAAATATTGGATGAATATTTTGGTCTAAAAATTGTTCACCGTTTGTTAACTAATTATGGTTAATGTCTCTTCATACTCAAACCAAAGAAAGCCTAGAAAAGTTAGAACAACATTTCGAAAAAAAGAAGAATTTGAGAAACGACAATTGGTTTGTTAAAAAAGAAAAGCAAAAAAAATTTCTAGAAGTTCTAGAGTTGAAAAACGTCGACTGGAAGAGAAAGGAAAGCACAGAAAGATTCCAAAAAAAATAAAAGATATTTCTAGAAGAGCTCGTAAATCAACGTTTGGAAGAGAAAAAAAGCCACAGAAATTTCCAGAAGTAGAAAAAAGTTTGTAGAAGAGCGTGAAAAATAACAATTCGAGAAGAACTTGAAAAAACGATGATTGAAATAGACAGAAGAATTAAAAAAAAATGTTGGTACAAAAAATTAGTCTGAATCTAAAAAAGAGTATTAGAAAGTGTTGCAGAACCAAACATATAACATCAAAAAAAGAAGAGGACAGGAAGACATTGGAAAAATAAAGAAAGATTCTGGCCGAAAAAGGTCATGAAAAATTAGGGCTAGAAGAGATGAAAGAATAACTTCTAAAAAAATTAAAAAACGACAGTTAGAAGAACAGAAAAATATCTTTGAGAAATTCGGCGGTTTGGGTAATAATTATAAAAAAGACGCTTTAGAAACAAAAAAGAAATTGGAAGCAAAGCTTTTGGAACTTAAAAAGCATTGAAAAAAATTTGGACATTAGAAAGAGGACAAAATATAAGGAGCCGAATGCAGTAAGTCATAGCTGGAAGCTAGAATAATTGTGTATCCCACCATTGCTCCATAGAGCTTTATATTGCTACGTTCAACTTAGCCAAACAGAGCTATTATCGTTGGCAAAGTGTATTATTAATTTGGTTAATTTACTCAGAGTTTTTTTTGAGTTATTTTTGCAAATTCATTTTTATGATTTAAATAAGCAATTTAAAGAAACCCAAATTGAGTCAACTCGTCTTGAAAAAAAAAGAACAAGAAAAGGTTATGGAAAAGCAACAAACATTCTAAAAAAAATTAGAAGTAGAAAAACATCGGGTAAAACGACTTTCGGAAGAACATAAAGAAATTTTTGTGGAAAAAGAAAATTCTTGGAAATTTTTAAAGGCGTCTGCTAGAGGAGATAGAAGAGTAAATAATGCTTCTAAAGGAATGAAAGATGTTTCAAAGGAGAATTTGAGAAACCGCATTTGGAAATAGAAGAAGTTTTTATTAAAACAAGTTTTTGAGTTGTTTTTTGTAAATTAATTTTTGGTTAATTGAGTCAACTTGTCTGGAAGAAGAAAAAAAGAACAAAAAAGGTTGTAGATAAGCACAAAATATTCTGAAAAAAATTAGAAGCAGGAAAACATCTGGTAAAAAAAATTCTGGGAGAACGAAGAAAAGTGTAGAAGGCTTGAAGAACGCTTGAAAAAAAAATTTGAGATATGACGATTAGTGGAAAAAAAAAAGAAAAATTCTAGAAAACGCTCAAAAATGCCTGCTGGAGGCGATAGAAAAACAAATAAAGTTTCTAAAGGAACAAAAGAAGTTTGAAAAACCACATTTAGAAGTGGAAAAAGAAGATTTCAAAAGTACAAGTTTTTGAGTTGTTTTTGCAAATTTATTTTTGGTTAATTAAAATCCAATGATTTAAATAACAAGAAACCCAAATTGAGGCAACTCGTCTGAAAAAAGAAAAACAAAAAAATGTTGTGGAGAAGCAAAGCATATTCTCAACCAAGGAAAGCGTGCAAAGGATTGAATGACGTTTGAAAAAAAAAGAAAATTTGGTAAACAACGATTGACAGAAAAAGAAAAGCAAAAGAAAATTGTAGAAAATGTTGAAGACATAGAAATGTTGCAGAGATAAAATAGTAGATGAAATTTTAAAGATAGTTTGTAAAACAACATCTGGACGTGGAGGAAGTAGTTTTTAAAAACATGAAAATGTTTTTAGAAGGATCTAGAATACGACGATAGAAGGAGAAAGAAAAGCATAGGAAGTCTCTAGAGATATAAAAATTAGAGAAGAAAAGAAAAGGAATACTTTTGAAAAACAAGGAAAGTTTCTGTAAGAAAAAAACCCATAAAACTACGCCAGAAGAAAATAAAGATTCTTTTAATCTTTTAGAGAAATTCAAAAAATTTGGACGAAGAGACTACAAGAACAGAAAAATATCTTTGAGAAACTCGGCAGTTTGCATAATGATTATAAAAGAGCCGTTTTAAAAACGAAGAAAAAAATTGAAGCAAACCTTTTAGAAGTTAAGGAAGAAATGAAGTATAAGATTAGCAAATTGGAAACAGGATAAATCACAAGGAGCTACACGAAATGAGTTACAAATAGCTGGAAGAATCTAGAATAGTTATAGAAAGGCTGACAAAAGAAACTGCAATGATTAGAAAGATATAACCCTATTTAGTGTCCGTGGAACAGCATAATAAGAAACAAAATAGAGAAAATGTTGGAAGACACGCAACGCAGTTTCAAGAAAAAACAAAAACAACCACAGAAGACTTCATTCATGTCCATAATTAGGGACAAGCACTTGTACAATTTTTTGAACGCTCGTTATATATAAGAAAGTTTTTTCTTGCGAAAAATAAATTTTAAAAAATAAATTCTTCACGTTTTGATTTTTCTAATTCTATATAATTTACGATTTCTTATTTTTTTAAAATTCAAATTACGAAATAACTACACGGAAGCGGCAAAACTAAAAAGATAAAGATAATTACACTAATGGAGTTAATGAACCCGAATATTAAATGGAGAATTAGTTTGAATCAATAATGAGATAGTTAGTAAAAATATTTTTTCATTAATTGTATAACGTCAATTTCGTTATTTTTGGCTTAGAACTAGGCCATCTCCTGCGATAAAAATCCTAATCCACTTACCCATCCCTTTTTCTTTTTCTTCTCGTGTTTATCCAAACTACAAGCCGATGATAGACTTGATACACTATCAGAGGACGGTTGTCTTGCTAATCCTGTACCAATCCCAGCTTGAATTGACTGAGCCCTCAAAGCTTCCATTGCAGTTTTCAGTTCAGCCAATTCAGAATCCTAGAAAAACATTTTTTTCTGTAATTATACAGTTCTTGAATAAAAAATAATAATAATCAAAGAATGACTAGTGACTATTTTGGATAAAGTAACACTGCTAGGTCATCATGAGTGGAATAAAATTAATCTGTTAAAGACGATTTCGAACAAAAGGAGGACAATAGGAGATTGGAAGCCTTTGAGGTTCTTAGAGTTTGTAGACACTTTTGTAATTTGGTAAGAGACATGAAAAGGAGTAGTAAATTATAGAGAGGTGATACACACTTACCATATGTCTTTTTACAAATAGCAATTAGTTTTTAAATTTGCATTATGTCGTCCCGAATTTGCATAAAAATGTTAAATCAATGAGAAATAATAAAATATGTATTATTAATATTATTATTATTAAAACGCTTTAGTAGTGTACAATTGCCGCTTTTAATGAGTACTTTTATAGCATTTTTTCTAATTAGGAAAAGTTAATAGTTACAATTAAAATACAATTAATGGAAATTAAATCTACTTATAATTATTTTTTCAGTTTTTCTGATATGCAGGTGTGCATACCTTCTACCATTTATTTAAATCTCGTTTTATAATTAAAGTACCCGCATAAAATTAGAGATTTTTACTTGAAATCTGGGAAATAAAAAAAATTAGATTAGTGAAATCTAGTAGATTAGGTTGTATTTTTGCAAAAGTTGCCACTAATAAACAAATATTAATCAAATTTTGATTTCCGGACGACCTCAGTTTTCGCAACATTAACATTTTTAACAAACTAATTACAAAAATTAAGTTTTTGGTCAATTTATTGGGTTAATTAAATAAAAAAAATGTTTTAAAAGGAAATAACAAAAATAATTTATTGTTAAATATTTTTATTAGATTTTCTTATTAAATTATTATTATTATTAAGCCAAGAAATATGTGAGAGAAATTACATCTTTCAGCGCTTTCGAAGAAGAATCTAACTATTTTTAATTTTGTATCATATCTCGTGAGTCAATATTTAATTATTTAATTGCGGCAATTATTTAAATAATTGTTACCTCAGGGGTACCAATAAAAATGTAGTCATAAAAATGTTTAGAAAAATTCGAAACTTATTTGTTTATTTATTAAGTAATAAAATTTAGAGAAACATTAGAAAGTAATATAGTAATAATACTAGTTCTCCAATGAAGGTCATGTAGGCCCAAGGGTATAGCAACTATGGCTACTACGTTAATTAGTCGAAGGAAGGATGTAGGGTGGCTATCTTTAACCAACCGCCTATCACTACTCCTTTTTTTAGCTGATAAACTGGATGAATTGCCGAATGAAAATGTTTCTCCAGCACGATGGGTGCCTTGCTCATTATGTCGGCACATACCCACATTTCAACGAACTTTGCCGCCACCTTGTCAAACACAACGTAGGGTTCCTTTTCTGTCATATTTTCTGCCACTTTGCCTCACTATTGTTATAATACTAAAAGTAAGTTCAAGAAATTTATCCATTTTAAGTGATAAGAAGATTTCTTAGTACACAAAGCAACATAAGCGTTTTTCCTAAACAGTACCAACCACACAAATTAAGAACTGAAAAAATCAATGTTTCCATATCGGAATACTCCTGAGATTTGCTGCAGAAGGCACTATAACCATCACCACAAACTGTTAACGGAAGTTGTATTTTAACTTTGGACCCAAATTCAGTAGCAACGATTTAATAACCCGATTGATAATGTGTTTAGACATTGTAAGACTGTAGTTGGTGCTCAGGATGCACATACATTTTATTAGAATCACTCTAGACCTAATTTTTTCACTGATTAAACTACTAGTCCAAAAAGAAACGAGCAGAAATATTGCTACAATCGTAAAAAATGTAGTAGCTGGCAAAATTTCTCTACAAACGCGGCGAATGAATTTGATTCTCAATAGACCTCGACGTCTTTTTAACTGAATCATTAGGACGTTCCTAATGACAATAGTAGTGTCGTAAAAGCCACTTTCAATTTGGAAAAGTATACTTCTATAATACTATTTGCTTCTCTTAATAAACATTTTTATTTTAGACAAAAATCGACTTAACCACTTATTCACAAGGATGCGAAAATTATATAATATACAGGGTGATATTTTATTTGCTCCCGCCCAAAACTCCGAAAATAGGCAACACATTATACTTTGCTAGTTTTTTAAAATTTAATTTTCAAAATTAAGGCATAGATGTTTGTGAATTAATGTCAACACTATTGACAATACCTTTGACAGTGGTTCCAGAGTCAGTTCATTTGGATCATTTGTAGTTTTCCCAAAATTGCTTATCGTTTGTATAACGTGTTGCCTATTTTTGGAGTCTCTGACGGGAGCAAATAAAAAAATCACCTGTATGTATTATATTTGTTCCTCCAAATCTTTCTGACGCTTAATAACAATAAATATGTTTAACTACAATAAACTATACCAAATTTAGCAAATAATTTTTTTTTAATAATAGCAATGCATCATCTTTATTAAAATTTTGATTTAAATTTCGCGATGTAAAACATTACATCCTGTGCAAGTATAATTTAATCTTCTTGTTGGATCTTCTTGGTGTGTTTAAATGAAAATTGGAAATGAAACGCCCACTAACACCAAACTTCTTTACTTGATACGACGCACGTTTCGACAACAATGTTGTCATCCTCAGGTAGGAATTAAAACTGCTAATTATATTATAATTAGTAATAACTGCTATAAAAAACAGTCTTGTAATCCGTTCTTTGACAAATTTTACAAAGAATCATACAGTGTACACCCGCCTTTTTGCACGAGCAATTATTATTATTCTTTTTTTTTAAAAAAAAAACTACTAATTCCTAATTAATAAATATTTTGTAATCATTAACTTTCCTAGCGTTTGTGGCAAAATAACAAAAAATTAAGTAATGCTGAATTTTACTAGGTAAGGAGCGTGCAATTTTTTTTTATGAAGGCACTTGTAGCCATTTTTTTACCTTCTTTTCGGCGGTGGCCGTGAGGTGCTGTAGTCTTTGCGTCATAGAAGACAGACTTTGCTCAAATGCCGATACCACATGAGCCTGCAACAAAATAATTTCATTAATTTAAATATAAAAAATTCAGACATCTGGATACTTGTAAAACAATCCTATTAAAGATACAACTAAGTATGCAATTCCGTCATGTCTATTATAAACAACGATGATACAAATACAACAAGCTATAAAGTATCATTAAACAAGTTTTATATTCAGATTTGTTTAATTCACGGAAATATACTACGACCTAGTTTATAATAATATCTTAATAAAGTCCTAAAGCAGTTCGAAAATTTTAATAAAGTGTAGCAATAAATAAAAAAAACTGGGTGAAATGATTCTGTTGACATTGATTTAGTTTTGAATAATTTATTGATGACTTCACGTAACGCAATTATTTGTTGACTGAAAACTCCGATTAAGGAATGACGATAATTAATATATAGTAGCTTCTTTTCTAATGTGGGTGGATGGATTACAAATTCTTCTCAAGGATACAAACAAATAATTATTTCATAAGTGATTATTTTTGACGTTTCTAAAATACAATAAAAACTTTCAATTTCACTCATTTTTAGACCTTTTAGACAATCAAAACATTATTATGGTGGAAATCTTCTACAACACATTTGATAATTATACTCATTGACTTCAGAAGTGTTATACCCATTTTTTTGAACGTGATTTTTTAGTAAAGTGGTAGACATCAAGAATGAAACGATGAGATTTGCAAGAAATTTTAGTAACATTAATTTGAAAAAAAAAAAAAATCAATAATGTGTTTGGCGATTCCGTAATTGAGTACACCTTGTTCCAAACAACTTCAACTTCATGGATTAACTGTGCTAGAGTCTGTGGAGGACTGAAAACTGCAAATACTTTTACTTATCAGCTCTGAAAAGACTGTTTCTTAACAAAAACTATGAACTGTCACAAATAAACAGTTGCAATGGTTACTGCAACTAGCTTTAAGTTTAGTCATATTGGTGTCAAAAAATTACTTCCCAAAAATTATTCCTTCGGGATGTAATACTTCTAAAGTCACTGAGTATATTTTCTATTTATCCTCACTGTCTTGTGTTATTACAAGTGATTATATCATTTCGACGAGCTTATAGACTTAAAATATTAAAAATTGTAATTAAGTTTATTTTAGGGAAAAATATAAATAAAAAAGTTGTTAAACGTATATAGTATGTAATAAAATCTTTTAACACCGCTGTTTTGATTAAATTTAGATTAGTTACGGTTAGTAAAGTTGGGTTGGGTTGGGCCACCAAAGTTGTTTTAATAGAATTAGAAATGATTGATTGCAACAGCCACTTTTACCAATCAATTTAAAAACTAAAGAATAAATCATTAATTTTTTTTCTTTTAATTCTCAAGGTGTTACAGTTTACACATCTATAATTAAAACAGCATTGACCCTAGAAAATTAACCAACAAAATGCATGTAGGAAGCACAGTAATGACATAATAGTTAACTTAATTAAGTAGCCATATTGTTTGATTTTTATGAAAGAAAGATATTTCAGCTTTTAACACTTCTATTCAGAAATGTATTTTTTTCATTAACTGATTGCGAAACGTAATTCGAAATTTGTTACCGTCCTACGCGGATTTTTAATCAAATGATTTAAATTCAAACAGTTGTCAGAGATTCATAAATAAAATTTCAATAAGCGAGTTTTGGATGATTTAATAAATTTATTTGACTAGGTTTGGTGCAATAATTTGTGCAATAAATCTAGTTCAAACATTAGAAAATTTGTAACCGCATTGTTATACAAAAAAATTAATTAACTTGAGGTCAAAAATTAACTTAACCTTGTTTCGGTAAACCCTCCTGCACTGGTGACAGGAGTGCAAACACCTTTTTCGTCTCTCAAAACTAATTTAAATTTGTAAGTTATTAAATTTACATTTTTATTATTTATTTATTTTGTTAGTTCATCTATTTTTCTTTTGAAAAATAAATTTGATTTACAAATTTAATCAATGATTAATCTATAAAAAAAGACTGCCACTTTTGTCTGACAATCATGTCAAAAAAGAGTTAGCGAAAAATTGGAGACAAAAAAAGCTCGCTCAGTTCTGTAAAAATTCGTTCAAGGAGCAACTCCCTGGATATAAGTCTGAAAGCTAAAAAAGAAGTTGAAGAAAATAGTGATGAGCGATACATGGAATGTCAGCTAATAAAATTCGTGGTTTACTGTTCACACCAAGTTCTAATGAAAGCCCTACGATTCCACTTTTACCAATACAACGACTACATCCGCAGTTCGTTGTTTTGGGGCCCTGAGAAACGTCCCGAACCGTTATTTCCCGATTCTTGGGCGTTAAATGAAGTCTCTGTTTCGAAAAATATGACCGAAGACGAAGAATTGAATACTCTCAACCGAATCAAACTTGAAATGGAACAAAAAGGTGCTGAAATCGTTGTGGACTCAACTGTTGATCTCGTTAGTGAACCTTCTGGGACACTTGTTGGAAGATATAAAAGAGATGATTAGCGAAATGATAAATAATATTCCTATAAAATTCGAAGAAAGCCAAGAGTAGATTGAAAATGTTGTCAGTGCTTTTACTCTAGTTGCTGAAGGCCAACAACCCTACACTGATTTTAAAATGAAACCACAACTTTCCCGAGTTTCAGTTGAGTCTTTGAGTTTTATTAAACTGCCAAGGATTGATCTTCCAGATTCAGGGGGCTCCAGAAAGCTACAAAAAAATGTGAGTGAAGCATCAATCATAGACGGAAGTTTACCACCCATCAGGACAGATGCCAAATATAGATGTCTCTCTAGTGTCTCACCGGAAGAGAAACCGGAAAAAAATTATCATTTTGTGTATTTTTTTTTAATAAACTGAATGTACTCAGTATAAAACAAAGTCCTTAATTGCCAAATATTCCGGGTTTTCTTCTCGTAAGTTGCTGTCTCCTCATTTGTAGCAGTTAGCAAGCTCTTACTTTGCCTTTGTCGAGTTAAAATCTCAATTTAATAGTTCTTTTACTTCCATCTCTGTGGTATTGTTATCATATCTACAAGTGTTTAGAGATTCGATTCGGCTTTTTTCTTATTTGAAAGGTCATCAGCTCGATTGCTTGGGTTCCCGGGTGTCCTAGTAGCTACTTCAAAGAAAGACGTTGTATTCCGTTATTGTCACTAGAGAGTCAAGACATTTGTTAAATATTCCGCTTTAACCGTTTGGCTATCAGTCATAATCAGGATACTTTCATTAGTATAGGACAATAACATTTTTGAGTACAGGGAGATAGTGCTATTGCTTCTGCTTGGAAGTTAGTTGTCGTTCTTCCTCCATATTCTACTACCTCGACTTTCATCTATTGTAAAATTAATAAATAAGACAAAAACAGAAAAGAAAGTGTAGAAATAGATGCCTTCAGGAATATTAAAATTAGATAGGGTAATATCATGGGAATTGAAAAGAGACTTCAGATAATGAGGACAGACACATTAATCAAATAGAGAATACCAGACTACTCAAAATAGCTTGAGAAAAAAAAATCTTACCAAGAAGAAGAACATAAGGAGCTAGTATTGGAAAGACTATACAAATAAAGAATAACATTAGCTTACTATTGGAAATATACTCAAAATATTTAAAAGTGGGCTGACTTTTTAAGACCCTTCTATACACCAAAGAATAGTCATTGTTCAATTTATGGAGAGGTAAACCACAGTAAGAATGGATCTTGATTTATGATAGTTTCCCCCGCCAGATGTTTCGCACGACAATACCAAGATTATTTGGGGGGAGGGGGAGAAAGGAGGGAGCTGTCATAAATCAAGATCCATTCTTACGGTGGTTTGCCTCTCCCTAAATAGCTATTCTTTGGTTTATAGAAGGGTCTTAAAAAGTCACTTAATAATAAGCCCACTTTTAGATATTTTGAGAATACCTTTTGAATTACCTTAAGACTATCATCAAATTAATAAATTCTTATGAGTATTTAGACGGTTTTGAAGAAGGAATAAAAATATTTCGAAACGTCGCCCCTAAACCAAATATTTAAATTTTTCATTTATAAGGTGAAATCATATTAAAGCAAACTCAATAATTTAAGATCTTCTATAAAGTGGTTTTGCTTTAAAAAATTTTAACATTGCATACTATGATAAACAACAAAATGAACTTTTGTTTTTTTAAATGGGCATGTATCATTTTTTCAATATTTGGAAGATATTTTTTCTAAATTATTTATGTCTAACACCTTAGGTTCATAACGAATTTTATAACTTTTATGACTTTAATTTTCTTTTGCAATATTATTACTGAGCGAAAAGAAATATTTTCTTGGAACAGAGCGGCACATAACAATGAGTTATCTCGGTAAAACTCCGTCTAAACATTGAACGCTTGAGTCGATGATAACAGACATTATAGTAGCTGTCTGGGATCGGTTAAAGCTAAACACATTTTCAATGTGTAGAAGATCAATTGCTAAATTACACCAATGAATCGTCGTGCTCTCCACCAAAGAAAACATTTGATTCCGCTCATTAATTATTATTATATATTAAAAAATTAAAATGTCCGTGTTTCACGTACACTTCAGTTAATGTACAATATGGCATTTTAACGAAATTTTACTTTATGATTAGATTTTTGAGTTGAACCATAGAATTTCGTAGGAGGCGTTGTTAGGCCTTTATAAACTGTAGCCAGAGTCAAATTGCAAATATTTTTTGAATTTCGTGGAGTCGTGGACATATCTTCACTCTTACAGAAGCCAGGAAAATACATAGAAAAAAGTAGAAAAATAGAGCTACAAAATTCACTTGATTCGTGTAATTATCAGTGGCGCTTTATCCTATGGGCAAAATGGGCAAATGCTCAAGGCCCCCGTCGACGTAAATTATATTTGAAAAGAATGTTGAGGCTTATTGCACAATACTTGCAAGTCTAATATTACTAATATTTACTGCTTACCATTCGTTTTTTGTTAATACTTTTTCTTTTAAAGAAAACTTTTTTTTAATTATCCTTTTTTTTATATTTTATTTATTTAAAATTTTTTATGGTTTTTAAATTTATTAACTATAACAAAGGTTTTTTAAAATTACTTATGTGATAATAGGAGCATTCATTTATTACTTTAACACATATTATTTACCACTTACAGGGTAAGTCTCTTAAAAATGTAACTTAACTTTTCTGAAAAACTAGTTATTACTCTGTCTTCAAGGTTTGCCATTAAAAATTTTACTTTTTTCTCTAGGCATGTGATTTTTTCAGATTTTTTTAAAATATTCTTTCTAATGAATATTAATTAATTAATTTAATTCGTTGAAAAAAATAAAAAAATTACCTTACTTTTAATGTCATTCTAAATGAAACGATGTTGAAATACTGTTTGTAATAAAAATAAATAAAAAAAATTGTAGATAACCGTAAAAAATAATAAAATTTATCCGTTTTGTAAAACCAATTTTGGTACAGCATTCCTATTCCTACGTTACTCCACAATAGGTTAGACATCTACCCTCCAGCTTCTTCGTCCCACTCAGTCTCTTGGAAATAATGGCATAGTATTTAATGTAGAAAAATTTAAAAAAATAAAAAAGATTAATTTATTTTTGTTTGTTGATTTAGTGACAGCAGTTATTTACACAGTAAAAAAATTGAGTAAAAACCGATCAACTTCCATTTTTAGTAAAAATTTTAACTTAAGACATTAAATAAATATAAGCTATTTTTTCCAAAAAAAAAGGGGTGGAACAAAGAAGCTAAAAAATAGGTTTTACAAAACAAATAAATTTTATTATTTGTTATGGTTATCTGCAATTTTTTTAATAGGTTTTTCTTTAACAACAACTTTTTAACATCGTTTCATTTAGAATGGCATTAGAACTTAATAAATTTTATATTTTTTTCAACGAAATAATATTAATTAATTATTATTTATTAGGGAGAAAATTAGAAAAATTCTGAAAATACTCACATGCGTATAGAAAAAAACAAAGTTTTTAATGGCAAATGAAGTTGGTGTGATAAGAAAAGTTTTAAAACTTTTCTTAACATTTTTTTTTAAAGTAACTTTTAAGAAATGTTAAGATACAGTTTTAACAGACTCACCCCGTGTATCGCATTACCGATATTTTGAACTTCTTTGGGGGCCCAAAATTTTGAATTTGCCCAGGGCCTCAAAAAGGTCTAATATGCTGCTGGTAACTTACTATTCACTGATCATTAAAATTTTTATGAGAAGCTGAAGTTAGATGTTTCGGGACAGGCTGATTAAAAAACAACAGTTCTTATTGCCTATCCGTGTCTAAATTATACATATTTTCATAAAAATAATGATCGATGAAAGATATATACATTAATATGAACAATTGTGTTTACCTATTGCTCTATTTAAAATTTTTGTGAGAAACTGAAATTGGTTTTATCTCGGACTAATTGATTGACGACTTGTGAATAGTGTTACACATCATAACAAAATAATTTTTTGTAAACAATTACAATAATAATCAATATAGAGGTGTTGTTGATTATCATCACTAACTTTTAAAAAATCTAATTTGTAAAACCATAGTTATCTTTAGATCTCTTTGTTTTGTTTATTATTTTTGCTCCACCTTTTTTACGTGCATTTCCCACCCCATGCACTCTCTATGAATGAAAACTCTAACCTCTTTGAACTGTTGCGTGTCGGTCATAATAAACATGTTTCATGTGTAATTAATAGCTTCCAACTTGCATGCATCATCCTCGAACAACAAAGCATTCCTGCATGTCATTAAATGACACACAAAATGCACCCCTTGTATATACTATACTTGGGGCGTGTTCTGTTTACTCAACTTAAAAGGTGTGGCATTTGATATTTTTTAAAACCCGAGAGTACTATGTCCAGCTAATTACATTATAATACTGGAAATAACCTAAGATAGACTTGTTTTTTTTCTGTAAGTAAATGAGACTTTTTCCGGTCATTGGTGAGAAGCACAAAGAGAATCGTTGGTATGCTTGGGTTGGTGCGGTTTTGCACTCACTTCAATTGGAATTGGAGAGCAACGAGAAGTATTTTAATTTGTGGCTTAGATTTATTTCTCTAAGGTTGGTAAGAATTTTTCTTGTCTCTGGACCAGGAACTTGGATAAACTTTTGACTTCTTATTGATACACTTTCAACACTCAATCAATTTGTTTATTTGTTTGTTTATTAATCTTTTTTGACCTTGTAAATATTGGCAATATTGCAAATTTTATTGGTTTTTAATATAGATAATTATTTTTGATTAGTAAATAGACGGTTGTTGTGTTTTATGTGGTAGTCAAGAGGACATGTTAATAATATGTCTCACTTAAGATGATGCATGATGCCAACTTAACAACTAATTGGGTTAAATTTAAATTGTTATCAGGGGTCAACGAGCCTTCTGGCTTACACCGAAAAAACACTAATAAAACTTTATCAGTTGAAATTTATAATAACGTTATAAAAAATATACTGAAAAATATGATATATTTAACCTAGGTCGTAAAAAGTGGGCAGTTCTTAAATCTAGCCACGCCCTTAGCCTTTTCTCGTTTTGAACAGTTACAGAAATTCAAGGAAATAAATATTTAATAACATTTTTCTACAATTATTGAAAATATTTAGAATTAATGAGGCATATAACCTAAATTGCTGAACCTTGAAAAATTTTTATCACTCTTTTAACAAATATGTGTACGATAACTAATACGTAATTTCCTTCACTGATAATTAATCTCATTCAAGTGATTCTATTGAAAACTATTAGAGCAGAAAATCAGGGAGCCTCTCTATTTATTAAAAAAACCTAATACAGTGTGTGCAAAAAAGAAGAATTTTTGAATTCTGTGAAATCAATTGATTTGATATAAACAAACTACCACATAAAATTTTATTACAAACACGCAATATTTTTTGTCAAGAACGTGCCTTGGCAGCTGGTTGGTAAAAGAAAAGCCTGTATGGGACTATAACGATGTTGGTATATCAAGTCGACGACCAGAGTATGACTGATAAGAATCTTACCAGATTTGAGATTTAAAAAAAAAATGTAACAAAAGTAGAATTGTTTAACATCTGCTTGGGCACTTACCGCAATTAAATACCTGTCAATGATCATTACATGACAAGGTGATTTTGACAGTCAGGTGCTTTTTAAAAAGAGATAATGTAACATCTGCTGATCTAACGGTAGGTGTGTATTTTACACGGTAATAATTTTAAGTTGAAACAATTGTTCTTGAGATAAAAGTCGTGTGTTTGGGTCGTAAAGTTTTATTAAAATGGAAGAAAACAACAATGGGATGGTTTGATTTGGGTGGGGTGTGTATAGTTTATTTTTGGGATTTTTATTAGTTGTTTTGAGTTTATAGCTTAATAACAATTAGTAAGTAGGAGTTATTAAATAACGAAATTGGTTTATGAGCTTTAGAATAGAAGTTCTTAGTTGAGAGAAAGGATTTAAGATCTATTAAGACGGCAATTTTTAAAGCAATAAACATAATTGATTAATTTTTATAACATTGTAGGTTGTTTATTTTTAAAGAGAACAGAGATCAAACAAAACACAAAATAAATAAATGAAAAAATGTACAATTATCAATTTTTTTTGATAAATAATTTTTATTTATCAAAATTATTAATTTTTAAAATTATTTATCAAAATTATATTTGATTAAATAATTTTTTGAACAATAATTGTGTCTATTGGCAATCCTGCAGCTAATAAATTTCCCCATTTTGACCTTTTCAGTGACAAAAAACCTTCAACCACCCGCAGGTGTTCATTTTATATTCATACAAAATTGAGAAAAATTTTTACAAATTAATTTATACAGAAAGTTACTAACACAGAATTTCCAACAGATCCCTTGTAATTTGACGATCTTCGGACAACATTATAAGGGAATTTGAAAAAAGTTAGAATTTGATTGTGGATTTCCCAAATGAATATATTTTTTTAGATAAGTTAAATTTTTATCAAGATTTTCTTACGCAAATATTCTATTTTTTTTTAAATTCAACAAATTATTTAAGATTCACAGATTCATATGCAGTCCAATCTTTTTATACAAGCATATTTTGTAAATCTCGTTTCCTAAGTTTACCGTTTTGGCAAATATTATGTTCCTTAACCAAATCGGTCTTATCATAACTGGTTACGTAAAAATGTATTTCTTCCATAAGTAAATTTTAATGAAACTCGACTGCAACTGCTTTAAACATTGTTTAAACAAAATTACGGACTGAAACAGGAGCCTCCTCATTCTATATTATTAAAAACATATTAAAAGTTTTTACATATAAAAATTTTTTACATTTTTGTGTAATTCGTTTTGCAATTCATAATTTAATTATTCTCTCTCCCTTGAATATTTTTGTGTGGGACTTAGCATAGGAGTGAATACTCCTTTCTATTATTTTGCGTCGTGATTCAGTGAAATTATATTTCTTTTAGGGAAAAATCTGAAGCAGAATTGTAAATCTTAAGATTGGCCCTTATTGGCTCTACTAAAGCAAATAATTATAAAGGGTTTATGACTATATTAAGACTCTTTTTGTATAAAAACTTATATTATTTAATCTCATAATAGTGACTCCTACTACTACCATAAATTTATATTTACTGCGGCCATTTTCTTCACTCAAAAATAAATTTTAGAATAATTTAAAAGCTCAGAGACGGCCTTTTACAAATGGATTCAACAAGAATTGAGCATGCAAGCAAAAAGTCATGGCAAAAATGACCACTGTGACTAAAATAATAAAATTTCGAACTATACTATAATCTCCAGCTATTCAAAATTAAAAAAAAACAAATTTTTTAACTCCTTATCTAAATAAAACATGATTATAAATCTGTTGTTCGAAGATTTATAATTTTAGTAACAGTGGTCATTTTTGTCGTGGCCGAGTATAAGTTATCTGATTGCGGAAGTCACCGTAAGTTCTACACTTTTTTTTGAATACATATGTTTATTTTTTAAATTTTGACAATAAACAGATTTCTATTCTGAATCGTCCAGTATAATATTACAGAATATTTTGTGTTTTTTTTTGTTATAGATTGAATAAACTCTTTTTCAGAATACCAATTAAACGTACTGGAAGAACCATTATTTAAATAAAAAATTAAAAATTTAGACAGGTTTTGGCTAAATAACGGCTACTTTTGTTTGAGTAAGTAATGTCTTATTTCTAGAAAATTATCTCAGCAGTTGTACAACCAGGATCTTTGATTTTCCGAAATAAAACAACTAGATAAATTTTGTTATTTAATCCAAGATCAAAGAAATAGCCGCTTGTAATTAACTTGAACACTTGTTCACTCTTACGTCTTTTATTTTTATTCTCTTTGTACAATCTGTTTACAATAATATTTACATTAAATCTGGTAGTAAAGGTATCGATAATACGATAATGTTTATTTAATAAGACATTTACCGACCTTGTTACGTACGAAAATTGCCCTCATCATCAAATTAAAATCAAATATAATCAATTTCATGCAACACTAGATCCTCATATCAAAATATTTAAAAGTTAAAAATAACCCACACAAGTCTCATGATGTCACGCAAATTATCATTCTTCCAAATTATAAAACCATGACCTTTTACAGAAATTGCGTTGTTTAAATTTAAACACAGTTTTATCATTTGTAATAAATATTAATTAATTCACGGATCAAACATATCTAGTCACATTGAAATCAGATTAGTGTCACTCATTTAAAATATCGTTTCCCGAAAATGGTAAATATGCATTGACCGACATTTGGATCGATGACATTTTTGTTAATCCGCAATTTTAAGGGGATTTTATGACTGATGATGACCGTAAAACCATTACGTATGGCCTATTATGGAACTGGATTTTTTTCAAAATGAGTACACGCAAGGGTAATTGAGACTTTGGTCTACGTGAAGCCAGACAAATGCAGTTTGAGTGAAAGCTTAGATTGTAATTTACGGTAATAATAGGATCAGAAAGTCGGTCTGTTAGAACGAGAAAAAATTATATTACTGACTGTGTAATTACATGTAAGGGAGGATTCGAATATGGAGGCAGTGATGAGAAAATTATAGTAAAGGAGCAAAAATTAGATTTTTAATTGATTAAATTTAATACTGTTTATAAGCCAAACAACAAACATATTCAGAATTTTGGATCGTTTCAGGAAAACAGCAAATGTTGATAAAGAAAAATCAGATAAAAAACGCAAAATAGCTGATGAGGTAGTGCAAGATGTGCAAGCGGGACTGAATAAAGCTTCGTAACAAGCTGTCCTTTTAGTTCTGTAACTCTCGCTCTGTCAAAAAGATGTTAGAAAACGAACTGAAAATGCACCCCTACAGCATAGCAATAGTATAAGAACTAAAATCACATGACCCTCCAAAACTTGTTTAATACTGTTAACTAGTTTCATAATAATTTAAACAACAGCATGTTCTTGAATTAAATTTTTTTCTTGTAAAATAGTGTCTTTTTTCTAGCAATGTCAAAATTCACGAAAATTGGAAGTGAAAGAACCTCTAGTTTGGCGCCAATAATGTAAAAATCTAATATAACATTAGACTAGATTGTTTGGAAATACAAAAAACGGGAAAATTACATAAAAACAAAATGCACAATCGTAAAATTATGATGCTGAGAACTGAAATTTAAAGTTATAATTATATTTAAAAAAAATAGTTTAAAACAAAAATTTTTAGATTGTTTTGAAATGTTTTTTACATTCATTTTTTATGAATAAAACAGTTTTCATTTATTATTAAAACAATCACAGAGTTTTTATTATTATATTTTTTCTAACCAAACGATTTTCATTATTGTCACTATTTTTATTCTACAGTTTTCCTTTTATTGTAATTGGATCATTTTCTAAGTCATTTTGTTAACAACACACACACTAATCAGCTCGCTTCACATAAGGAGATTCATGCTTTTTATGCAAATCTTCAGCGCAGTTATAAAGCTGCCGTTATTAAAGTAAGGTTCCATAGCATTTAATTACTCTACAATAATGGGTTTAAGTGCCGTAATATTTCCCAATGCTAGCTTTAGTTTTTTTTAGCTTCCCATTGAAGCTTCCCATCAAAACACTTTTTTTCCGTAACCGCAAGAGTGCCCAAATATTAATAGAAAGCAATAACCTCAAAATTCCTTTCTACGGTATCTTTAGACGTGGTAATAGCCTACAGAACCCTTTTGCTGCAGTAGTTACCTGCAGTGAACTTGAAAAAGGAGGTTTAAGCCTTAGCCTTAGTTGCTCTTTTAGCCTACCATTACAGGTTTAGGGTGCCCTAATGGTTATCAAAACACTTTTTAGTAACCGCTAGAGCGCCCAAATATTTAAATAAAAACTAAAAAGTAATAACCTTAAGCTTCCTTTCCATAGCAGCTTTAGATATCGTAATAGCCTAAGAACCCTCTTGCAGTTGTAGTTACTTATACTTATACCAGTAGTGAACTTGAAAAAGGAGATTCATACCGTTTATGCAAATCTGCAGCGCAGTTAGTAAGCTGCCGTAATAACAGAAAGTTTCATTAGCTTCAATTATTCGACAAAATGGGTTTAAGTGCCGTAATAGTCCCTAATTTCAACTTTAGACGTTCTTTTAGCCTCCCATTTCAGGTTTAGAAAAACTATTATTTTGTTCAAAACATTTTTCAATAACCGCCAGGGCGTCTAAATATTTATTTCAATAGAAAGCAATAATTTTAAGATTCTTTTCTACGGTAGGCTTAAATACCGTAATAAACGAGCCTACAGAACCCTCTTGCAGTTACCTGCAACTTTGAAAAGCAGATTCATGCTTTTTATACAAATCTGCAGCGCAGCTTTAAAGCTGCCGTAATAACAGTAAGGTTCCATAGTTACTCCACACAATGAGTTTCAGTGCCGTAATACTCCCCAATTTCAGCTTTAGGTGTTCTTTTAGCCTCCCATTGCAGGTTTAAGATGCCCTAATGGTTATCAAAACATTTTTCAGTAACCACCAGAGCGCCCAAATATTTCAATAAAAAGTAATAACTTTAAGATTCCTTTCTATGATAGCTTTAGATATCGTAATAGTCTAGAAAACCCTCTTGCAGTTGTAGTTACCTGCAGTGAACTTCGAAAATAAGATTCATGCTTTTTATACAAATCTGCAGCGCAGTTATAAGACTGCCGTAATAACAGTAAAATTCCAAAACCTTCAATTACTCCAAATAATGCGATAAAGTGCCAATGTCAGCTTCAAGTGTTCTTTAGCCTCCCATTGCAGGGTGCCATAATGGTTATCAAAACACTTTTTTTTTAGTAACCGCCAGAGGGCCCAAATATTTCATTAGAAAGCAATAAGCTCAATATTCCTTTCTACAGTAGCTTTAGGTGTCGTAATAGCCTACAGAACCCTCTTGCAGTTGTAGTTATCTGCAGTAAACTTAAAAAAGGAGATTCATGCCTTTTATGCAAATCTGCAGCGCAAATTTAAAGCTGCTGTAGTAACAATAAAGTTCCACACCTTTAAATTACTCCACATAATGGGTTTAATTAAGTGCCGTAATATTCCCCAATGACAACTTGAGGTGTTTTTAGCCTCCCATTGCAAGTTTAGGGTAATTGTTATTAAAACACTTTCAGTAACCGCCAGAGCTCCTAAATATTTTAATAAAAAGCAGTAATCTTAAGGTTCCTTTCTACGGTAGCTTTAGGTATTGTAATAGCCTACAAAACCGTCTTGCAGTTGTAGTTACCTGCAGTAAACTTAAAAAAGCAGATTCATGCTTTTATGCAAAACTGCAGCGTAGTTATAAAGCTCCCGTAATAACAGTAAGGTTTTATCGCCTTCAATTACTCCACATAATAGGTTTAAGTGCCGTAATATACACAAATGTCAGCTTTAGGTGTTCATTTAGCCTCCCATTGCAGGTTTAGGGTTGTCAAAACACTTTTCCTTTCAGCAACAGCTAGAGTGCACAGATATTTCTATAGAAAACAATAACCTTAAGATTCCTGTCAACAGTAGATTTAGATATCGGAATAGCCTACAGGACCCTCTTGCAATTGTAGTTAACTACCCGCAGTGACTCCATATACTCACATTAGCAAACCACACTATAGCAGAACTTGTAGTGAATAGAAATTCTGGGTGAGATATCAGTAAGAAAAAATCTCATCGACAGACTGCATTTAGATAATTATAAATGATCACCAATATTTCATATTTTAAGTTATAGGTTCATGACTAGCAAATAATAAATAATTTTTAATTTTTAATATACTCATTTTTGAAACTGAGTGTATCAATATTTTTTCCACATTTTTCTGACAAGAGCTGCTATTTATTCTACATATTTCAAGACTAAATTGTGTTTGCGTAATTGATTTCATCTGTTTTATTTAAATTTTAAAATTATAAAAAAACAAAATTTAAAATTTTTAAATAAATTCGTTACACACTTTCTCAAATTTAAAAAAAAAACAAGAGACAAATTATTTTAGAGATTTATTTAATTTGAAATTATTACAAAGTATAGTATGTAATTTTGCGCATTCGTACAAAGTTGTTCTTATAACTCTTGTTACCTAATATACTATTATTGCGGCATAACTCTGTGGCAATGAATTATCTGTTTTGTCTAACATTTAACCCTCTTTGTTAATTTTCATTATTGTTATAATATAATAATTAATAACTAAATTAATTGATAACAATTATAAGGAGAGAATGAAAATTGAAAAAGTGTAAAAAATATTTTTGTCCTCCCGTATTGTAAAGTAGGCTATCATAGTTGTGCATCCACCAATAGTAAGTCGGACTTTTGGAAACTGTGCGGTAAAAATGAGAAAAACACCGGGTCTCATATTGTACGGTTAGAACTACCACAGGAGATGCTTGAGGAAAAAACTAACCTTGCAGTAATATAGTTTATGTATCAAAGTGTACGAACCTAAAATATTGCCACAAATAAAGCTATATTTAATACAAAAATAATATATTGAAAAAATCGCTGAAACGTCACAGGTCTTACGTCAAACGTTGTGTGAGACCTTAGACAACGCACAGCGTAGTTCAAGTGTGGATCCCCATTACTAACAACAATACGAAATTATAGGTATAAAAGTATATTTTAGAAAAAGTTGCAGTTAATAAATTTTAAAAATGACAACGTGTGTATTTAAGATAATTTTAAAAATAATATGCAATTTTATATAGAACAGAATGTTAAAAATAAACCGCTACAGCGCCATCTATTCAGAACCTGTGTGTTCCTGTCTAGTTAATAAATGTCATTATTCTATGGATCCGTGGCCATTATTGTTGAATGTTGAATCTCTCTGTCTCTCAGTAATTATCAATTTAGAATTAAAAGTGTGAATAAAAGTACTGGAAAGACCATTGAACATGTTTTAAAGAAAATTATGCAAGCAGTGACAGAGTATTTAAGCCGCATTTGGGTACGTTTTATGGGTTTTTAGAATTTATTTGTACCTAACCTAACTTTTGAAATGGCGCAAAAAAAAACAGAATTTGACTCTTTCGGACAAAAAAAATTAGGGTAAACTACCCAATTATTGGACACTTGCCAGTTATTGGACAGTTTGTTTTGAACGAATAAAAATAAGATATCTGCTCACATTGGTTCTTTTGTGATCTCATTGATGGCGTCTTTTATGTATTTCTGATAAATTCCGTTTGGTTCTGTGACGCATGTCAATTATGTTTTGGCGCGAAATGGTATTATACTTTGACGCGTAACGGGCGAGAGTTTTTCTTATAATTCTCTTAAGAAAGTTCGTGTCAAGTTATTGTGAAAATTTGCAAATTGTGAGGATAATCTAAAATCCAAAATTTTTTATACATAAGATCATAAAAAAAGTAAGTGTTAGAAGGTTAACAGCAAAGAGTAAACTTTCATTTGACTGAAATTAAGGACTGCCCAATAACTAAAATACATAACCCACTTTTTTCAATTATTGGACATCTGTCCAATTACTGACTCAGATCATATTTTCTTGTATTTCGCAAACGTTTATAGATTTTTTTTAAATTTTATTTAAATGTAAGTTACTATAAAATACTTAGTTTCTAACTAGTTATTGGACACATGTCCAATAATTGAATATGAAACTGTCCAATAACTAAAGTTTTTTTTAATTATCAGATAAAATGCCAAAAAAAAATCAATATGATTTTAACTCAATGGAGGCTGCAATAAATGAAGTTAAATGTAAAAAAATGGGTTTAAGAGCTGCAGCAAAAAAGTATGAGGTTCCAAAATCAACTCTAGATTTTAAACTAAAAAACCCTGGTCATAAAGAGACTTGCGGTCCATCACCCATATTAACTACAAAAGAAGAGATCCAGTTAGTAAAGTGGATAAAAGAGTTGGCAAATCGTGGTTTTCCAAGAAAAAAAGGAGGTACTTTAAGTAGTGTTCAACAGTTTTTGACCGAAAATCCAAGGCCCAATCCATTTAAAAATAATAAACCTGGCGATACTTGGTTTAAGGCATTTCTTAAAAGACATCCATCTATTGTAGAAAGAACCAGTGAACCAGTTAGCAACGCAAGTGCTTGCGTTTCTGAAGCAGATATCCGAAAGTGGTCTCATGATATTGAATTTTATCTAAAGTCAATAAATATTGATATAAATGACTCTTCCCGAATCTACAATGGAGATGAAACAGGCTTTCAAATCTGTCCAAACACTGGAAAAGTTTATGCGGGAAAAGGTGTAAAAAATGTTTACTCAATAGATAAAGGATCACAGAAAGAAAATATCACTGTTATGTTTTCTTTTTCTGCCTCAGGAATGACGTGTCCTCCTATGATAATATATCCTTACAAGAGGATACCAGAAAAGATTGCAGTCACAGTAAATCCAAGTTGGGGAATCGGTCGTTCTGAAAATGGATGGATGACATCTGAGACTTTTCATGATAATGTAAAAAACATATTTTATCCATACTTAGTTGAAAACCATGTACAGTTTCCCGTAATTTTGTTTGTGGACGGGCATAAATCACATTTGACTTACGAACTTTGTCTTCTTTGCAATGAGCTAAATATAGAAATCATTGCCTTATACCCCAATGCAACGCGCATTTTGCAACCCTGTGATGTAGCAGTATTTCGCCCTGTAAAGTTGGGCTGGAAGAAAGCCGTAAGATAATTTTATGAACAAAATCCAGGACAAGTTCTTAATAAGTTGAATTTTGCTCCGCTTTTAGAAAACGTTGTCACAGCAGTAATTAAGCCAGAAACACTGATAAATGGGTTTAAAGCATGCGGCTTATTCCCATTTAATGCCAATGCTGTAGATTACTCTAAGTGTTTGGGGGAGACAAAACCATTTCTGGAAGTAACAGATTTAGTTCCTGTTACGATGGATCACAAAACTTTTATTAACTTTGTTGGATATGATCTGGTAGCTAAATTTAAGTTATATGATGCTATATTGGATAAAGAAGATTTTAACAATGAGTTTTTAAAGCTTTATAAGATGTGGAATTATTTTGGAAAACCAGATCCAATAGAAAGTAAAATAGAAAAGAACATAACAGGTAAATTTGATGATGCTGCCGAAATATTAAAAGAAGATAGACAAGATATAAATTCAAATATTAATACAGTTTCTATGGCCGATGAGCCTTTAAAGACAGAAAAAGTCCACGTGATTACAAATGTAATTATCAAAGAAGCAGATAAAATTACAGAAGCTGCTCCATTACCGATTTTCGACAATAATTGTAACGATACAAATTTAATTGATATGAACCAAAGCGCTGAAAATAAAATCTTTGCACAAACATCAGATGTACTCGTATCACCCTCAATAAGTAAGCCTATCGACGATTACCTCACAATTCCAGATAAACCCCAGAGAAAAAATAAGCGTCAAACCGAGCGGGTTTCATTTGCAATAACCTCAAGGCTTTACCAGGAAAATTTTGAGGCTAAAAGGGCTATAAAATTAGAAGAGGAAAATAAAAAATTGGAGAGAAAACGACAAAGAGAAGAAAAAGCTGCAGTTAAAGCAAATTCCAAAAATAAAAAAATATGTGTATCTAAAGAAGAAAAAAAAGATTTAATCTGTTTTGTTTGTAAAAAACGTTTAAGCAAGATTAAATTCTGGACATGTGACAGCTGCAAAAATAATTTTCATCATTCGTGCATTCCAAAAAAACACAAAGTGCATCTACCCGACATTGATGATGGTGATCTATTTATGTGTCATAATTGTTATAATGAAGGAAACGATGAAGATCCTATCAGCAAAGAAAATTTCGAAGAATGTGAGAACGAAGATAGCGACTTCAAAGACGAAAATCAAGAAGATGATAAAGAAATAGATGAATTATACACTATGTATAAAAATGAATATGAAAAACTATTAAATTAGCATCATAAAGTTATAAACATTATTTAAATGTATAATTCTTCTTTGTAAGTATGTTTGTAATTAACCCAAAAAATTAAAATAATAAATTTTTGTTTGTCCAATAACTGGATTATTTTTGTCCTATTACTAGATAAATTGTCCAATAACTAAATTTTTTGCAATATTTTTTTTTATTGATTGTTAAATAATAAATACTTCCAAATTAAAAAATGTAAACATTGAAACGTAAGGGCAAAATACTGGCATCTGAAATGGTAATACTCATATTTTTGTAAGTTAATAAATAAAGTTCTAGCACGCATTTAAAGTTAACAAAAACCTTAAGTGTCCAATAACTGGGTGGTTTACCCTATACAAATCTTATGCGATAGTTAATTTTACAGGCTCCAACTAATCAGGCCCTCGCTTTCAGCTCGGGCCTGAAACAAAGCTGTCGCCTGTAAAATTAAGCCTACCACATACGAATGTAAATAGCTATTTTCGTTTATTTCTTTTTTTTTTTGTTAAATCTTGTATCTGTGGGTGAAGCAGAAACCCATCCGGAAACGCCAAACCACACAAACATTTTAAGTTTTGTTCACAATTAATCACATCATCCCACATTCCTTCAATAGCCTTTTTATATTTCATCTAATCGTACATCACTATTAGTTCCGCAAATCGTTTTAATTCTATTATCATTAATTATATTTACCGTCAGAGTTACTTAACGATTAATTTATGAAGACAAATACACACCACAAATCCATATTTGGTTTAAATAATTAATAAATTCAAAAAAAAAAAAATACTAACATGAAGTTCCAAAGTTGGACAAGACCTATACCGACTCCTCCTGGTAGCTAATTCATACCAAGGAATTGTCGGTTTACCAATCGGTGAAGTCAAGCATCCAATTCGGGGATCTTCAGGTACACTAGCCAAAGAAGGGGGACGTGGAGGGGCCCTTGGAGGCCCCACACGCGGTCTTCGAATTGTTGCAAAACCATCATACACCGTAGAACACGGCATTATTTCACCATTTCACTAAACTAAACCAAAATAACACAGTTTTGACCTGTCGTCAAAATTTTATTAGGTTCAATAACGTGAGTCAGGCTATAGATTTAATAAACGTAAGTGCAGGGTGTTAGTTGATTGATTCTAAGGTGTGGTTATCCAGACCAAATCCTGATTTTAAGGATTTTGAGTGTGTGAAAGGTGTATTGTTAGTCAATACAGTGAGCTAATGATAGTTTATTGCTTTCAAACTAGGAGATATTTGCTCAAGTAATTATAACACAATGAAAAATTTTTGCAAAAGTTTTGAATTTTTCCACACCCAAACATACGGTACATTCCTTGTACCTCTTAATGCAAGTCTTGTGTGATAAAATAATTCGCATTTTTCTTCTTACAGTATAGCCTCCAGCTACGTTTAAAATGAATTTGACTTAACCGTTGCAAATTCCTATAAAAAGTGATTTAGAAATTGTATAACGTCACAAGTGTCTTAATTGTATTTTAATTGGACTCAATGAGACTCTCTGAAATCATAATTTGTTCAGAAATAAGACTTCCTGTCGGTCATAAATAACAACGTTGTGTAAAGTAGGTTACCAAAGACAATATTTACTTTAAAAAATTCAATTTGTCTGACATTGATCCTTAAAAAGCCTTCGTGATGATGGTAATTAGTGTTGGATGCCAATCATTCTCGATTTCGTAGTAGTAATTTGCGATTTAACAAAAAAATACAAAAGAATTTTTCTGTCAGCGTTCAATCAACGAAAATTTTCTCAAAATCATTTACATAATACAAGAGTGCCATTTTTGGGTTAAAGGTGTTTTACTTTATCAGAACCATTTGCATAAATTTACATAGATTATGGATAAAGTCGGATTTTAAGTGGACGCTTTTATTGATTTTCGAGCTTGTACCATCACAAAATTACTAAATTTTGACATTTAAATCTCTAGTTTAGTCACTTTTGGTACATGTTTATTTGTTTTCATTATTTTGACAAGGAAAGTCTTGTACTAACTTAATTTCATTGGTTATTCTAGTGAGACACAAAGTAGATGTGCTAGACTGTTTAAAAAATGCCATTTAAAATTTTTTAAAAAATTTGAGATCAAAAAACAACCAAAGTAATAAATTTTCTGTATTTATTATTGGTTAATTAAAGGAAGGCCAACAAGATTTTTTAACGAATTTAATGATGTGTAATACAGTAGAACTTAAAAAAATTTGCCGAATTTTGAAAAAAAAAGAGATCGGTCAAAACTGCATTGTTTGGTTTAGGAGTCACAAATCTTCTACTTTTCTAGTAATTGAATAATCTAATTAATCCACGAAAACTTATCACTCACTTATCAGCTTGAACTTGACTAAAAAAAAAACAAATAGTACGTCAATGTGATTATTTATCCGAACACACGTGAAATGTTGTCTCGCTTTAAAACTTCCCGTACTCTACGACCGACATAAACAGACTGAATGACTACTCTATAGCTACACTACGAAAACCGAGTCTTGTATAATCCCGCCCCAATCCAATAACGCTTCGAGTTCATCTGCTACTACCTAAACAAAATGTTATAGTAGAGAGGCGTAGTAGAAGTTATTTGATGGAAAAGTGAATACACTTGATGGATAAATTGATGGGGAAGATTAAGAACAAGTGTTTCCGGTGAAACTGTTTTTATGTGGATGGAAACGGAAATATGAGGAAGGTTTGTTGTGGATGTCATCATGACATGAGTAGAAATTCTAAGAGTTTATTGGTATGCAAAAAACGGTTGATCTGATTAATAACAATAATGTTTTATTGCCAAAAACAAACAAAAAAATGAATTTATAGGACAAGATAACGTAAAAATTACAATAAAGATACATGTATAAAAACAAAAAGATAATAGCAATAATAAAGAACTTAATTTCAAAAAAAATTATAGAATATGTAAACTCTTCATCTTCGCTTCTTGATATTGTGAAAATATGTCTTAATCACTTAATCAGTGTGAAATATGTCAAATACGAATATGTCGTACAAGACAGAAGAATGGGTAGAGTATGTGTATAGGAAAAACCTACTTATTGAAAAATTTCTCACAATTGTGTTTAACTTGACCTACGAGAAGAAAAATACAGTAAAGGCTGGTTCACTACTTTGAAATATTGAAAACTCTTCTAAAACGTCTTACAGATCGGTTATTACAAACTAGTTGTCTCTGCTTCTAGTGATAACGTGTTTGGAAGGTATTAGTAATAATTCTTTGCTCTTGTATTGTTTAACTTTATGTTTAAACAAGCTTTTTATTTTGTTCCTTGTTAATTTATATTTTTACTAGAGTCTGTAAGTTATTTAAAAAACATTTTGATAGGCACTCAAGAATTTGTAGATTTTTAATCCCCTAGAATAGCTACATTTTTAAATTCTACAGAATTTCTATAATATTATCTATTTTGCCTGTTGCTTGATTTTATAATATAACACCACTATTTTTTCAGAACTGTGGATTCTAAATTAAGTTTTGATAGGTGCTCTACAATTTATAGGTTTTTAGTTGTCTATAATAGCTACATTTTTAAATTTTGCAAAGTTTGTATAATATCTAATTCGTCTATTGCTTGACTTTTTAATATATCTCCACCACTTTTTTAAATTTTTGAGTTCTAAATTAAGTTTTGATAGGTACTCTAGAACTTGTAGGCTTTTAGTTGTCTAGAACAGGGGTCGGCAACCTGCGGCCCGCGGGCCGCATGCGGCCCTCTGCAACTTTTTGTGCGGCCCGTCACTGCATCAATATAATTTATTTTTAATAATATTTATACTCGTATATGATATAAAAGCACTATTTAAAAAAAAAATTAAGTTACATTTGAATGTGTGGCCCGCATAAAAAATTTTATTTTGAAAATGGCCCGCTGTTCGAAAAAGGTTGCCGACCCCTGGTCTAGAATAGCTACATTTTTAAATTTTGCAGATTTTCTATAACATTATCTAATTTGTCTACTGCATAACTCTTTAATGCATCACCACCAAATTTTTAGAACTGTGGGTCCTAAATTAAGTTTTGATAGGTGCTCTAGAATTTGTAGGTTTATAATTTTCTAGGACAACTACGTTTTTAAATTTTGCAAAATTTCTATAATATCAATTCGTCTATTGCTTGACTTTTTGATATATCTCTACCACTTTTTTAAAACTGTGATTTCTAACTTAAGTTTTGATAGGTCTATTTGTTTTGATAAGTACTCTAGATTTTGTAGGTTTTTAGTTGTTTAGAATAGTTACATTTTTAACTTTTGTAGTATTTCTATAATATTATCTAATTTGTCTACTGCTTAATTCAGAAATGTGAGTTCTAAATTAAGATTTGATAGGTCCTCTAGAATTTGTAGATTTTTAATTGTCTAAAACAGCTACATTTAAAATTTTGCAAAATTTCTATATTATCTAGTTTGTCTATTGCTTGACTTTTTAATATGGCTCCACCACGTTTTTAAAAACTTTTTAAGTTATAGGTTAAGGCTGGGAAAAGAAGATAATGAAATGGGAGCTGATAAATAAAAAGTTTTGGTTGATAGCCTACGTTTCGAAATTTTAATGTTATTCCTTCCTTAGGCCAGGTCAGGGCCAATTTGTGGTCTACAACAAATGCCTGCACAAATAAGTTGCAAATTTTAAATTAAATTAATAAAATAATGTTTTAAATTTTTATTCTAGAAAATAAAAATAAAAGATGTAGAAAACAATCTAAACGAAATAAGAATTTAAAAATCCAGAAAACTTAAAATATTAGATATGGAAAATCCTAATAAAATATACAATATAATAAATGTAATTCAAATGTATCTTTTAACAATTTCAGTCAACTCCAAAAAAATAAAAAATCGACAAAAGGAATCTAGGTTATCTAAATTTTTAAATTTTTCTCTAAATTTTTAAGATTTTCAAATTTTCTAGGCTCCCATTTTGCTTAAATCCGTTTAACTTCTTACACTTTAGGATTATTTTATAGATGTTTATATATAGTTGTCCTGAATTCAGTAGACTTCTTCTATTAGAAATTTTAAGTTTTTCGAACTCTTTTTTTGTAGATTTTTTCAGGTTTTTCATATTCACTATTTTCTTTTATAAGTCTTAGGTTTTTGCTTAGATAAAACTAATTTAATTATATCCACATTTAAGTTAAGTAAGGAACTAATTACCTGAGTGTTACAATAAACTTATTACATAACCGAGTGATGAAATCCAATTGTGGTTGTCAAAACGATGCGTAATAGTAAATAAGTTATGCGATTTTAATGAAAAAAATTTTCAAAATATAACAAAATTTTTTTAGAAATTTTTAACACAATATACATTAGGGTGGAAAAAAAAAATCAACTATTTTTTTTTAACTTCGGACACTGAAATATTGATTCCTTGACACTTTATAAAAAATGCTTTTTCAAAATGAGCTCTTAATTGTAATAGGAAAGACTTCCTCATCGCAGTTTTACATTTTTTTTTAGTTCCATATGGCAAAATCCATGTCTCGTCACTACTTGATCGTACAGAGTTTATTTACATTTTTTGTAGGAAATTTAACTCTCTAAAAAAGGTATTATACAATTTTTTTATAACTCTTATTGTTTAGAAGATATCACAGGTCAAAGTTTGAAGAATTTAGCAAAAAAAATTTTTCACTTCTAAATTTTATAACTCGTAGATAAATAAATATTGTAAAGTGCGCAACATACGGTTTTGTAGGAAATTAAACGCTCTACAAAAAAGTCTTTGTGGTTAATCGATTACTTCAACTATTTTAAAAAAATTGGGGATTTTGTATCAAATTTTGGTTTTTAAAATGCGAATATCTTCTAAATGGTTAGAAAAATCAATTACCTACAAGAGGCCTTTTTTATAGAGCGTTTAATTTTCTACAAAGCCATATGTTGGGCATTTTAAAATATTTATTTATCTCTGAGTTATAAAATTTAGAAGTAGAAAAGGAATTTTTGTTAAATTTTTTAAACTTTGACCTCCGATATCTTCTAAATGGTAAGAGATATAAAAAAATTGTAAAATACCTATTTTAGAGCGTTCAATTTTATACAAAAAATGAAAATACAAATTTTCTGTACAATTAAGCAATAACGAGATATGGAATTTACCATATGGAATTAAAAAAAAAAACTGCGATGAGGGAGTCTTTCCTATTAAAATTAACATCTTGAAAAAGCGTTTTTTAAAAGTGCCTAGGAATAAATTTTTCAGTGTCGGAAGTTAAAAAAAATAATCGATTTTTTTGGCCCACCCTAATATACATATTAGTTTTGCAATTCAACGAAGAAATACTTGAGACGGCTAATAAAGAAACTGATCTTGAAGAATTATATTATATTTTATGTTGTATATTCACCTGTATGTATATTCCATAAATAAAAAACCATTGAGATAACAAAAAATATTTTCTCCAATTTCTAAACAACGGAAGATAAAATAAATATAAAAATAATTACACATGGGCTTAAGCATATTACAGAATCATACAGTCATCTGCGATTTTCACACTAGAGTAAAATTATTCTAGATTTGAGATCTTCTACAATACAAATTTTATATTTTTTTATTCTAGAATTTACAAACTTCTAAAATCAATTCTTTTATACCTCAAAATTTGTAGGAAAATCAAATATTCCAATGGGCTAATTCCAAGTTGAGATACTACCGGTAGTATCGCAAATTTTAGTAGGTATTTTTCCATGGTCATTGACCACAACCAATCACAGCCCCGAATTCTTTCAATTTTTCGTTGAAACGTATTATCTCATCTTGAAATTAGCCCATAAATCTTTTTGTTTTGCTAAAATACCTAGAAATACCTGATTTGAAAAAATGTCTAGATTTACTCTACATTGTCTTTTTGAGATATTTTGTAGGTATTTCCTAAATATTCTAGATTTTCAGTTTTTTCATGTTTTTGTTTATTTAATATTCTATATTCTAGAATTTTTTTATTATATATTGTACATTTACTATATTTTGTCTATTTCTCAAATTTTTGTAGCGGATTTATTTTAAAATCGTGTAAAATCCCCAATTTTTTAGATTTCATTATCTAGGTATCACATACTATACTCGGATATTCTACTTTTTAGATTTTTTAAAATTTCTTTTAGGTATTCTCAATTTTTTAGAATGTATACATTACAGATTTTCTATTTCTTCTGTTTCTTATTGCAGTGACTAGATTTTCACTACTCCATTTTTTATTATTCCATTTTTTTAATACTTAAATTGTCTACATTTTTTATATTTTCTACACTATTTACAATTAACAGTAACAAGCCATGTGCTCTTTGAAGGGGAATCTGTAAACTGTAAACACGTGCGTTATTAAGGGAGAAAACTCAAACTGTTGAAATGTTGACAAAAAATGTTAATTTGTTAATGTTAATATCTATTCTGCATTACAAAATTCTTTAAAGTTCTTCAGTCATGCATTATTTAAATTTATATAGATATTTCACGTTTTAGATTTTCTACATTTTTTTTTACATTTCCAAAAATTTTGCTTATTTAGATAATATTAATAACAATAAAAACTGTTTGTAAGGTCACATTGCTTCTTAATAAATGTTATAAAAATTTATGATTGACGATTAAACCACTGCATTTACAATATTCACACAATTAAATTGTTACATCGTAAATTATGATTGCTTCACTCTGTATTTAAAACACGTGTTAACTTTCAAGTCATAAAATCATCTTAAACAAATATAAAAAACATTTAATTGTGTAAAATGCAATAAAAAAGCGTTAAATACAAACATAAAAATAATAATAGTAAAGTAAGGAAGCCACTTTGTTTTAACATAAACAGATATAATTAGATGTAGCAAAATTGAATTCAGTTGAGTAATAAACTTCATTACTTTATAGCAGAAAAACAAAATTACTAGATACTGGTAAGAAAAATTGATGGCAGCTTGAGGTTACCAAACACCATGATTATGCATTTTTGCATTCTATTCAATCTAAGTAGCAAAAAACTTGAATTCTTGACTACATCCGCTATCTTTTAGAAAAATTAACGACAAATATTGAAATATGACTCGCCATTTAAGTTCCATTACCGATTTATTAAAGCTTTTAGAGCCTGATAAATAACCAGTTAATGAAAGGACATACGAATATAAATTAGCGTGAAATTTGAGTAGGTAAAAGCACTCGAAAATCGCCAGATTAGGTAGAAAATCTGGAAAGCATTTCACCACACCCTAAACCAAAATTGTAAAAACAAATCTGTTTTGTATATTTCCTCCAGACCCATCCCATTTTAAATCAATTATCTTTAAGAGTGATTTTGAAGCCACCTGCTACTAATAGGGGTTTAGAAAAAAGTTATGATGTGAGGGTACTCTGTATGTAGTACTTGTTGCTGGTTTCCGTCAAACAATGATAAATAGATTCGGTCTAGACAACCCTAAGACATGCATTTTAATTAGAATTGGTACTTGGAAACTACCGGTCAAGTATTTTACTAGCAAATATTTAATTACAATGTCAACATACAAATACCTATTAGGAGATAATTACGACAATTACGTGTAATTTATCTCAACCAGTTTTAGATAAATAAATATTTGTGAAGGTTAAGGTAACGGTAACTAGCCCCTAAGTTCGGTGGTTCTTATTCTAGCTGTTTCGCAGGTAGATTCCAGGAAGTTTCACAATAATTACAGATGATTCGTATGCAAGTACACTCCTGAAAAAGTATTTTTGAGGGAATTAAGATAGTTTCATTTCCTATTTCAGTTTTATGGTATTTACACGATGCAATTTTCTTGTTTGATTTTAACACGATAATGGAAGAAATAAGTACGTTTGTCTAGGTTAAATTACTATAATTTGAGGTGTTTAATGATTGAAGAATGATTGTGTTTGAAATAACTTTCCAATATGTAGAAATTTCTCTGGTAATCAATTTTGCGTTCCAATTTATTAAATACCGACTTAATTACTGTCATTATGTCTGCACTGAATGCATCCCCAATTTTTTAGTTGTTTTAAAAAAAATCTCTCAGCAGACTGTATTTTATTATCCATAAATTAATTCTGTACAATTTTTTTCTACTACATTTTTTGTACTTTTAACCGTTTCCTCAGCATTTTATAATAATGCAAATTTCAAACTTTCAGTATTTTTTCTAAAACATTCTAATAACTTTTTTATGTTCAATGTTTGTCCGACTTAAACGAGACAGTTATAATTAAATGAAATAAATGTAGTAAATTTACTAAAATTTTGTCTTTGTGAGAAGTAAGTAAATTATTTTATATCAATATTATTGGTAAACAAAGAACACCTGGTGAGTCACCACTGATTCCTGCCTATTCCTCTGCCTACTGTTTTCATCTGCGTTAAAAGTATTTCACTTTTCTCTGTTAACTATTTTATGAACTCTGCTTCTTTTCTTTTACAATATCTAACTCGCTTTTCTTTGTCGCAATTTGTTTTATTTTTTCACTAACCATTTGGTTCTCGCTCTTTCCAATTTTTCATTCCCAAAATTTACTACTCTTTTTCTAGCATGATTGTTTAATATTTTTCCTTTTTAAATCTTTTTGATAACCTGTTGTGTGTATTAGGTAATATTGATGTACTTGGTTGTAAACGCACATTATTTCTTTCTACGTTTTTTGTTTATATAATTTACGTAAGTCCTGATATTAATAATACAGTTTTTGATTTATTTTTTGATGCCTTTGAAACTCATTTACTTGGTAAAAAGAATGTTATTGTTTTGGGAGACTTTAATACGCCAAACTTTATTAACGCTATTAATTTAAATTTTGTTTTTGATTTTCGTACTCAAAAAATGCTCAACTTTGTCCATTACACCAGTTTTTATCAATGCAACGAAATCACTAACCATAACGGCCGTTTGCTGTACCTAATTATCTTTACTAACAAAATTTCTGTATCTAGAGATGAATTCCCTTTTGTATCTGAAGACCTACATTATCTTTGTCTATCTATCGAATTTCTTCTTTCCTGCAAATCTCCTACTAAAAACTTTGTAATAAACAATAATACCAAGCGTTATAACTTTAAAAAAGCTGATTACCTCGGTTTATATAAAGCACTTTTAGAAACGAATTGGTCTGTTCTAAACGCCCATCATGATGTAAACGTCTGCTGTGATGAATTTTACAAAATTATATTTAGTATTTTTGATTGCTTTGTACCATCTAAGAAAACTAACAGAAAGTTTAATTATTTTCCTTGCTGGTACTCTCCTACGCTAATTAAAAATTTTAAACTAAAAAATAATTATTGGCATAAATATAAAAAATATCGCAGACTTTCGGATCTTTTAGAATATAAAAAATTGCGCAAACTTACTAAAAGCCAAATAAATGTTTGCTATGCTGAATATATTCACAAAGTATAAAGTTCCCTTACAGAAAACCCACAAGACTTTTGGAAGTTTATTCACAAGAAAAATAACAAGACTCGCATATACTCTCTATATGACCACAATAATGCTCTTCTAGATTCTCCTGAAATAGTTACTGAAGCTTTTCGTGATCATTTCAACAGTGTCTACACCACTAGTCACAATATTAATCTTATTAACAACGTTAATCTTTAATGGAATTCTAATCCAAAATTGTTACATTATCCTTTGTTGTCCATAAAAAAAAATTCGCGTCAGGAAATCTTCTCGCAATAAAAAAGTTGCCTCACAAACTAACATGTGAAAGTGACCAAATATCAAGCTTTTTAATTAAAGATTGCTCAAATGTACTTGTTGAACCCCTAGAAATAATCTTTAATTTGATTTTAAAAAAATTCATTTTTCCTGATTTTTCGAAAGTGGGATTAGTTATTCCAGTTTTCAAAAGTGGTGACTCGTCTCAGATAAATAACTACAGACCGATATCTATACTCCAAAACTTTTCCAAAGTCTTTGAAGTATGCCTATTTAGCAGAATTTATCCTGTGGTATGCAATTATCTCTCACAACATCAACATGGTTTTATGAAAAACAGGTCCACTAATACCAACTTAGTCTGTTTTACACAATACTTAACTAGCATACTAGAGAATGGAGGACAGGTTGACGTTATTTTCACAGACATATCAAAAGCATTTGATGAACTCGATCTTTACATTTTGTCAAGAAGACTTGAAGCTTTTGGTTTTTCAAATAATCTTATGTCTTTGATATGGTCTTACCTCACCAATCGTAAACTGTACGTCACCTTTAATGGCTTTCAGTCAACCTCGTTTTGTCCCACAAGGTGTTCCTCAACGATCTAATCTTGGTCCTCTTCTTTTTTTATTATTTATCAACGATCTTTTGGGTTCACTTGACATAACTGTCTTGAATTAGGTTATGCTGACGACTTAAAAATTTACTCGTCTATTGAAAACGTTTCTGACTGCCTTATACTTCAAAAAGATCTTGTCACATTGTCAGATTGGTGCACACTATCAGCTTTGATTATACAATTGATAAGACTGTTCTTGAACGTCCTAAAAACTTTAAAGATCTAGGAGTAATTTTCGATCCTACTGTGAGCTTTGTCGATCATATATCTTCGTTGGTTTCCTTTTGCTTAAGATCTCTAGGATTTATGATTCAAAACTGTAAAGAATTTACCAACAAAAATGCCTTAAAAACGCTGTTTATTGCACTTATAAGATCGAAATTTGATTATTCTTCCACAGTCTAGTCTCCTTTGTATGCTGTGCATGTTAGCAACCTGGAGTCTGTACAGCGAAAATTCTTAAAATTTCTGTCTTTCAAATGCAGAGGGTTTTATCCACCTCAAAATTTTGACCACAAAGCTCTTTTAAATAGTTTCAACATGCAGACACTCAAACTTAGGCGGGAACTATGTGCTTTGCGTTTGGTAGTTAAACTTTTTAGAGGGCTGATTGATTCGCCGCCTTTACTACACCTTCTAAAATTTAATGTACCAACTCGTCTTTCTCGTCAACCCACTGTCTTTTATCTTCCTACTTCTCGTACTAATCTTCTGTTAAACTCACCCCTTTACCGCATGTGTTATTCTTTTAATCTAATTTCTTCTCATTGTGACATTAATGTTTCTACTTTGTCTCATATACTCGCTATATATTCACTGATTTCAAATTAATTTTTATGACATTTTTTGAGTACTTACTCACTTTAAATTATTTATTAAGTTAGTTTTTATTAGTAAATCAAATTTATGTTATTGTAAGTAATTTAAGTTACCCTATAATTGGATGTATGTCTGTTGGGTAATAAAGATTATTATTATTTCTTTAATTTCTTTTCTATTAACATAATACAAGGTGCACGCGTAATCGGAGTTTTTTTGATTCAAAGAATATACACGAATAAATTTAACAATAATTTGATCAAAAAATAACTCGAAATTTACACTAGAACCGATGTCGCTTCGATGTACCGCTCATTTTTATCGTTGTCGAGTCCCGTACTAACTGCCCGGTCAATGTCTCCGCTCGCTTATATAATCATATGTCCTCCCAGAATATTTCTGGAAGTCTCATGGCCTTCTTCCACTCGTGTAAAGCAATGACATCATTCGATTTACATCAGTCTATCGATGCGTGCCTAGTAATGGTTTTCTATTTACACTTCGGTGTGATTCGGTGCGATATCTTTCTTGTATTTTCTCAAACTATTTACTCAAAATTTTCTTTCTCATATTGTTGTTTCGGTATCTGTCAACCTTTATAAAAATTATCTTTTAGTAACTTTAGTAGCAAGCCGCTGCTATATTTCTGAGACCTGATATGACAGCTTAAAAAAAGTCTAATGGGCTGATTTCAAATTGAGATAATACCGGTAGTATCTTCGTTTCCATGGAAAATTAATAAAATTTGTTGTTGTGATTGGTTGTTGCCATGGAAAAGTATTAAAATTTGCGATACTACCGGTACTATCTCAACTTGAAATCAGCCCATTAGACATTTATTTTCCAAACCTATAACTATTTTAATGAGACTGACGTACACGAAGCGACCTAACTATCGTTTTCAAACAACTGATCCTATCAGTCCAAGCAGAGAACATCGTGTAAAACTAGCAAAAAGAAAGTAAGTCTAGTAGGTGGACTTAGAAAAATACTACTGATAGCAGATGACAAATCTAATAAGTTAGTAGCACCGACTCCAAATTAAATCTTCGCTAATTTGAACAGTATTTATGCTAGAATGTTGACTTTACGACAAAAAATTTATCTGATTCAATCTTACTGAACTGGCGAAGAGTGCTACCGAGTTGTTTATCAGAAAATTCAACAAAAATACTACAAAAAATTTATCAATTGAAATTCCGGTGAAACAAACTTAGTGCCCAAATTCCTTAAAACGAGCTCGGTTTTAGACATTAAAAATCAAAGAAGTTGTTCAAAGAAGACGATGCTGCTTCAGTTCTTACCGTTCACTACGCAAGAGAAGCTCCGAGGTTGTCTCTAAGATTGAGGGCAAATAAACTGCGATAAATAAATCTAATTTAAAAAGAATCTTCAAGAACAAAATTTTACCGAAACAACCAAACTTTAGAAAGTGGTGATGAAGCCAAACGTCTGGATTTTTCTTTAGAAATGGCCTACAAAGTTTTGGAAAATTCAAATCTTCATAAACAAATTATGTTCTCTGATGAATCAATCTTTTCAACTAATGGAGTCGTTTCATCTCAACATACTGAAGTGAGACGAATCTAAACTTCAGGGTTTCTTGTCGCAGATAATATTTTGAAAAAATTAATGTGTGGTGTGCGGTTTCTTACTAATAGCATTATTGGTCCATATTTTTTTTGATCAAAATTTAATCTGTAATTCATATTTTAAAATGTTGCAAGATTTTTTAGCTGATAAACTGGATGAATTGCCGTTAAACTAACTAAATTTAAAAAAACTAAACTAACTAAACTAAATTACCGAATAGAAAAATGTATTTCGAGAATTAATTAATCGAGAACCATTCGAGTTAAATAAAAAGCAATTTGTATATTGGAGGTTTGAAAACAAGAAGGCAAATCAAGAAGAGTGAAATTTTCTGAGAAATCAAAAATAAGAAATTTTTTCCTGTTTTAAAGTCGATCTGGGGACATACTGTAAGTGGTCTCTTAAATATAAGCCTTATTAGCGTCTAAAACTTTTAGTGATTAAAATAGAATATTTAAAAAAATGTATTTGATAATTTATGTGTTTTTTTTACAATAAGGAAGCTTGGCATTAAGTACTGCAAGACTTTAAAATAACAACAAGAAAATAGTGCATTTGACAGTAACAAAATGTCGGCAATAACTAAGTGGAAACAACTATTTTTGAGTGTTAGTGCTCTACAAATATTGAATTACATTATCTAGTCGTTCTGTTAAAAGCGTTTATTGTTTAACACTGTATGCACTTATATAGCTAAAAAATTTGAATCCCAAAATTTTTTTAAAAATTGTGCTGTGTTGATTTATGTTTAGAATATAAAATCTTCATTTTTGCCACAGAATACTAAATCATGTAAAATAGGTAAATTTGGTAAAAATAGATTTATATACTCTATTCTTGTTGTGCTGTATTGAGTTTATAGAGTCCCAAAGCATATGAATAACTTGTTCTTAACATCTAAAAGAATTTTTTATGAATGGTATTAAATTATTTTAGAAAACATCTTACAGCAAGTGAAAATCTGTAGTCCACTGTGACACCAGCCATAGAAACACTTATAGGTTTCAATGAATTCATCATAAAAATTAACAGGATTTTTCTATTTTGTATATTCCAAATATACCAAGGACAAGTCATAAGTCTATCAAACACACCACACGTCTAAAAAAATTTACAAAAACAGAATGTTTTATAGACTACAAAATTTTATACTTCATTTGCAATAGATTGTCCTGCTTCGGCAAATAAATAGACACCAAGGCTAGTACAACAAGCTACAGAAAGGATGCGTATTTTGCCAATTAGGTTTGCGTTCTCAAAACACTACAAAATTATTACTTACTAAAAAATTTATAAAAATTAAATTTGGTTTTACATAAACACCGTAAAATAGAACAGAAATGCAAGTTGTTATTCCTAGTAACACAAGAATTGGCATTGCAGTTTGTATATTAAAAATAAGTTTGTTCATCCACCTGTAACAGTTATGTAGTAAAGAAAAATCTATGTGAAGACGATTAATAACCGAAATTGTTTAAAGAAAGAACGAGCATTAGCGAGTTATTATTAGTCGCCTATTGACTTCAATATGTTTTTTTGTTAACTGCAAACCGTTATATCTTGAGATAAAAATCTTTTTTTAAAATTTAAAAGTAATTCATTAATGTGACATTAATATCCACATTAATGAACGATTTTTTGGGGAAAATCATGCATTAAAGTTAAAAGAAACGTAAAACAACTCACTGATACCAAACTACTCTTAACATGTTGCGCGTTTCGACAACAAAGTTGTCATACTCAGGTAGAAATTAAACTCGACTTTTTTTGACAACTTTGTTATAGAAACACGCTACGTGTTAAGTGTAGTGTTTAGTGTTAGTGGGTGTTTTACGTTTCATTTAACACATCAAGAAGAATGCATTAATGTTGCCGATCAACAAAAAAATAATATATTATTGCGTTTCCACCTTTTAAGTATAACGTGATATGAAATACATAAACGTAATTTTCGAAAAATCTTATTTTGGTACTCCAAATCTTCGATTTTTTCCACATCTTCATACACAACTGAAATTTCAGCAATTTGTTGATTAATTAAAAAACTTGCATTCGAAGTTGCAGAATTGCATGGACTACTATAAAATTTATACGAATCGCAGAAAAAGCCAACCATGGAGCAGTAGCACAATAAATATAATATGGAATTATTGTCCACATTGTCCCATTGTCCACAATAATATTCATACACTTGAATACAAAAGACCCACTCTCTTTGGTCACCCCAAAATGGGCACATTGCAAGGGACGCTATTCCCAAAATAACCAAAATAACATAATATAATCTGACGTCCTTTTCTGCGTTTTTCAAAATATCCTGTTTCACTTTTGGACCACATATATCTATTGGCCAAAATAATGATAATAGGTCTTTTGTCATATCAATAGCGTTTGCTTCGTGGAGTGTCATAATAAACATACAAACTAGAATCTTATAAAAAAATAATTTGAAAACTATTATTTTGAGAATACTCACATAAATCAGTATTGAACTTCCAAATCCGTATTTCAGCAGTAAATCTGTAGTAAAATGTCGAATAAAAAAATTCATTTCAAGTGATAAATTACAAGTGTGGATTACCAAACAGAGAAGATTAATAAATTTTGCGACTTTGTGATAACCATAGTCAATAAAAACGTTTTTTATAAACACAAAAGGGTCATCGTATTTTGATCGAGTTTTTGAAAATAATGAGTTCTTTTGTTTGTTTTGGTCCCAAATAAATGAAAAAAATTGTTCAACATTTTCGTTTGTTAATGGCTGTTCTATAGGTCAGAACTAACGTCATTTCTTAAGTCTGGTCCATTTATATTTTACGATCATCGATTTTATAGAACAGTAGAGATATTAAAGTGTAATTTAGTTATGTTTAATATTAATTTAATATTAATTGTTTCAAAGTTTTGTAATATAAACTTCTCGACAAATTGAACTTGCATCGTTCTATGACATGTCATTTTATAAAAATGAAAAACAATGGAGTGAATCTTTCCGATCAACAATTTTTTTTTAAATGTGATAAAAACCAAAAAATGGCCATTTTCTGCCAATCTAACTGAGCATTGAAGTCCAAATAACCTCATCTCTTTGACATGGCGCAGTCAGTAGGACTAAAATGTCTGTCAATTCCACAAAAATTTTGGCGTTATAAATATATAATAAAAAACTATTCAGCTTGTATAAGCTTAAAAAGGTTATAATTAATAATACGGGTATATTTTTAAAATAATTTATTAATTATTTAATTATATCAGAAATACAACAAACAGACAAAATACTGTGTTATCTATAACTAAACAAAACAGACCTTATGATTAACCTTGACAATAGTGTATAAATTTGACTTATAATAAAGCGGCAAAACTAGCATTATGCAATAAGATTTTGTTAGAAATAGAGTGAGAGTTTAGGAACCGCTCTCTACTCATTGAAAACTATCTAACGAGACAGAAACACTTAGGGTGTTAAGCAGGTATATATGTCATCTTTTCCTATATTGATTCCAACAAGTAGAGACTTTATTTAGTTGGGTAGATAAATGTTTTGTTTAACAAAAATATCAAGACGATCTGGATTTAAAATTTACTAGTTTTGAAGCAGCACAAAACTTTGAATTTATGTGATTGTCAGTTAGATTTTAATTTACAAAGATCTCATCATTTTTCCATTAAAATACCCCATAGAATCACAGAACAACTTATAGCAGATGCCAAGGTCACACTTATGAACAAAGTTGTTTATTTAATTCCAAAAAAATGGGTCGGATAGATTAATTTTGTTTTGCGAAAGTAGTGAAAGAATAATGACATAATGACATAAAGGACATCCTCGTTGCCTGGGTGTTAACCCTCCAATAAACCATTAAAGGAAACAAGTCGAGTGATGCATCATTTTTTTTTATAAATATTTTTTGTAATTTAAAGTTAGCCCTATGCAAATTTCAAACTTTCAATATATTACTTTAATATGTTCCAGTAACGTTTTTAGTTTTTTTTAAATACAAAAATTAAAAAATAAATCCTCTATATAACAGTATGTTTTGTATAATTAGTTTTGCACTATTTCATTAAATTAAATTAATTGTATTTAATTAATCGCAGCTGGTGCTCTCTCTCTCGGATATTTTTATGTGGGTCGGAGCCGGCGAGTGAGTACTCCTTTCTATTATTTGACTTCGTGCAAAGTACAACTATTTAAAAAAATATATATCTACGAGTATATGTGCTCATTATTACATAGTCTATCTTACTGTGTATTGTTAAGTTTATAAAGTCCCATAGCATATGAACAACTTATTTTCAACAACTAAAACGTCATTTTATTAGCGATATTAAATTATTTTAAAAAACAACTTACACGAAGTGCAAATCTATAATCCACTGTAACACCAGCCACAGAAAAACTCATAGGATTCAGTGAATTCGCCATAAAAACTAATAAAATTTTTCTGTTTTTGATATTACAATCATACCAGGGGCAAGTTATAAGTATATCAAATATACAACTGGTCTAAAAAATATTACAAAAAAAAATTGTAACGACATTTTTTTTATACTTCATTAGTAATAGATTGCCCTCCCTCACAAAATAAGAAAACAATAATAGCAGCACAACAAGCTACACAAAGAATACGTGTTTTGTCAATGAGATTTAGGTTTTCAAAACACTAGAAAATTTAATTACTAGAAAATAATATTGTGCAGATCAACAAACAGTACGCACACGTGACCTATTTTTTAAATATCAATATTAAAAAACTAAAAATGCATTCAGAACAATGCTAATTATTTTATTTACGGAGATCAAGCAGCGCAATTCGCGTTTAATTATCAGATTTCACAATTAATAAACGTATGTGCACTGATTAATGATCTGGATAATTCTTAAGTTAGAATTTGGTTTTACATAAACAACATAAAATAGATACGAAATAAATATCGGAATTCCTAATATCAGAAGTGATGGCATTACTTTTCGTACAATATAGATATGTTTTGTCAACCATCTAAAAAAAAATTTGAAAACTAGAAAGATAATACTGTGTTTTCACCTTTTAAGCATTGCATGATGCGATATACACAAACGTAATTTTTGAAAAATTTTATTTTGGTACTGAAAGTCATAGATTTTTTCCATATCGTCGTAGATAAATATTATTTCATCAATCAGTTGTGTAATTAAATAAATTTGTATTCGAATTTGTGACATTCCGTAAATTAAAATAAAATTTAAACGTATTCCAGAATAAGCCAACCATGGTCCAGTGGCACAATAAATAAAAAATGGAATTATCCACCATTTTCCAAAATAGTATTCATAAACTTGGATACATAACATCCAGTCTCTTGGGTCACCCCAAAATGGACATGTTGGAGTTAACATTATTCCATAAACCACCAAAACTGAGTAATAACACATATTTACTTTCTCTGCCTCTTTCAAAATTTCTTTCTTTATTTTCACACCACAAAAATCAATAGACCAAAACGTAGATAACACGTCGTTCTTAAGATTAATCACAGTCTCCTCCATTAATAGTAAAATATACATACAAAGTAAAGTCTTTTAAAAATTATCAATTGAAAATTTATGGTATTTATGGGTACTTACATATAAGATTATTGCCCGTATAAATCCATACTTCAATAAAAGATCTATAGTGAAATTGTGAAAAAAATAATTTGATTCTATTATGAGACTTGTTGTATGAATCACAATACAAATAAGATTGATAATTTTAGCGATTTTGTGATAACCGGCATCTAAAAAAACAAATTTTAAAAATATATAAGGATCATCGGATTTTAATCGAATTTTCGAAAATAGTCGTCGAAATTTTTCTAAAATTTTGGGAAAAAACTTCATAGTTAATGTCTGTTCACGATCTACTTTATTCTATTTTATAATTCTTCAGCAACTATCATGTTAAAAATCAATTATATAAACATATAATGTAACAAAAGTTTTCTAACAATTATATTGACATTAATAGTTTAAATGTAATTTAAATTCAATTTATTTCATTTCGTCCTTATATCACATTATATCGGACTCGTGTAGAAATTTCTAACTGGGCTCCCTATTAAAAACATCTAAACTCACTGTCGACCGTAAAATTTGACGTGTGAGTAACCACGTTTAGACAGAACATAACTGGGCTGTACTTCTCCGATTTCACAGTAAATTCAGTAAATTACAGTAATTCTGGCAAAGAGGTTATTTTCAGCAAGACTCTGCAGCAACCCACACCGCTTAAATATTTAGAGCAAGTTTTCCCAAACAGGTTAAGTACTAGAGGAATTGGGCTAAACAGATCACTTGATCTGACTTCATTAATTTTTTTTTGTTTGGGCACTTTATAAATATGAGTTTTTAGCAGAATCTTAAATACTGTTGAAAGAACTGAACAGTGCAACTTCGAATACACCAATTAATGTGTTTAATATTCTAAAATGGGAAATCAATTTATGCACTGACAATAGCAATTTGAATCTTACTGATTATATTATTTAATAAAATTTATTGGTATTAAAAGTAGATTAATTATAAAATTTCATTTGGTATTTTCTTGATAGGTGTAAGACGTAACGTACGGAGGTATTCTTAACAAACCGACAACTTGCAAAAAGAAAAAAAAATCGTAGCTTTATTGATTTGTTGGTAACGGTGTACTAACTAGCGTTACGTTGAAAAGACTAAACCAACTAAAGTCGATTTTATATTTGAAAAGTAATAAATATTACTATGCTGCTTGGATAACGATAATTCTGCTCCCAAAATTTCGAAAAAATACAAAATGGTACATCAAATTAAAAATTTTTCTGAAGCTCACCGCTCCAATAAAATTATAATTAACGGTATCAAGTAGGGTATCAACCCGACTAAAACTACCCTTCAGGTGTCGGAGGTTCAAGGTGTTAGTTCAAGTTGACAAAAGGAAAACTATCTGTAATATAATTATGCTTTATTAACGGTGCAGCTGACATACACAATTATAAGTAACAGTAACATACAAAAGAATACAAAACGGCCCTTAAATAACTGATAAATTTAGCAATTTTATGATAGCGGTACAAAAATACAAAGCCTCTGCCCTCTTCTGCATGCACTTGGTTACGTTAAAATAATGACTTAGACTTAGATCTAGACCTCAAGCTAAATCTCGGGCTAGAATTCTTTTGATCTTTGACATTTAACTCAAAATTTTGTGACAGCTAAACGGTTTTAAATTTACTGCTTAGTCAATAGAAATGCTGATATATTACTTAGTTAATAGATGTGATAGTTTAGTGCGCTTAAATTATCACTAAAATGTTGTGTTTACCTTCGATCGGTGCAAAAAAATTGTGCTATTTGTATAAAAATCTATGTGGTGTGTATATGCATTTATAATAATCTAAATGGCAGTCATTTCACAAATGTTTAAAGATTTTTATAATAATATATTTATATAATAAATTGACTAAAATAAATTCATATTCTGATTACATATTTTATTATTGCTGTGCTTTGTTGAGTTTATAGAGTCCCAAACCATATGAGCAACTTGTTCTCAACATCTAAAACGCTTTGTATTAAAGATATTAAATTATACTGGTTCAAATTGATTTCTAAGAATGAAAAGCAGTCGAGGGTGGTTTGTACAATACGATTGATTTTCAGTAAAACGGCAAAAGAACGAATTTATAACAAAATTTGTGAGAGAATTAGCAAAAGTTATTAAACCGCTCGACAGTAATAGGTAGACCATCGAGCGACCATAGAAAAAGTGGTGTGGTACTATTTATAATGATAAGCAGTGATGGAATATTCTGAAAAATCTGAAAAAATATGACGTCATGCTATATACTAATGGCACGTGTTACCAGGAAATATTTGTCATGGATATTGACTGGATTCGAAGAATGCTTATGCATCGTTCTAGATGAATACAAAATATACGAGAATTTACTAGAAGGCGACATACTATATATAAGCAGGTGAGAGGGCGATGACCAGTCAGTCGAAGGTAAAAAGTCAAGTCGCTCTCGACCGCCTTTCAGCCTGAGAAATCAATTTAAACCAGTCAATTTTCAAAAATCACTTACACCAAGTGCAAATCTATAATCGACTGTAACACCAGCCATAGAAAAACTCATAGGTTCCATTGAATTTGCCATAAAAACTAACAAGATTTTCCTGTTTTTGATATCCCAATCATACCAAGGGCAAGTTCCTAGTATATCAAGTATACCACTGGTCTAAAAAATATTATGGGAAAAAATTATAACTACATATTATTTTTTACTTCATTAGTAAGAGACTGTCCTGCATCAGAAAATAAATAAACAATAAACGAAGCACAACAAGCAACACAAAAAATACGTATTTTGCCAATAAGATTTACGTTTTCAAAGCACTAAAAATAGGTAGTTACTAAAAAATAATCTTCAAGTTAAATTTGGTTTTACATAAACAACGTAAAATAGAACTGAAATGCAAGATATTATTCCTAATACCACATATAATGGCATTGCAACTTTTACAAGAGAAAGAAGTTTTTTCAGCCACCTATAAGAGAAATTTTAATATCAAGAATCTATTATTGTGTTCCTAACCTTTTAAGCATTACATGATGCGATATACACAAACGTAATTTTTGAAAAATTTTATTTTGATACTGTAAGTCATCGATCTTTCCCACATCTTCGTGTACAATTGATATCTCAGCAATTTGTTGATTAATCAAATAAACTTGCATTCGAAGTTGTACAATTGCATAAATTATCATGAAATTTAAACGTATTGCAGAAAAACCCAACCATGGTGCAGTAGAAGCATAAATGAGAAATGGAATTATCCACCATTTTCCAAAATAGTATTCATAAACTTGAATACATAAAACCCAGTCTCTTGTACTACCCCAAACTGGACTCATTGAAAATAACGCCAATCCAAACATCATCAAAACTGTATAATACATTTTATTTACTTTTTTTGCATTTTTAAAAATTTCTTCTTTTATTTTCAGACCACAAAAATCAAGCGGCCAAAACAGAGATAAAATCCCTTTTGTAAGATCAAGAGCACTCTTCTCGTAGTAATGCGAAAAATACATACAAATTATAATCTTATAAACAAATCTTAGTTAAAAATTAACAATCGGAAATATGGTACTTACATATAGAACTATTGCGATTACAAATCCATATTTTATCAGGAGGTCTGTAGTAAAATGGTGAAAAAAATAATTCATTTCGAGAAAACAAAAACTAAATGTGTGGAACACAATACAAACGAGATTGATAATTTTAGCAACTTTGTTATAACCACCATCCACAAAAATATCTTTGATAAACACGAAAGGATCATCGGATTTTGATCGAGTTTTTGAAAATAATCTAGCTCTTGCATTTCCCTTAGACCCAAATAAGGAAGAAAACTTAGCAAACATTTTGGAAAAAACACTTGCTTGATTGTTAGTGTTTATTCACGATCTAATCCAGTTTTATTTCTACTGAGACGATCAAGTTCAAATTGATTTTTGTATAATGTATTGCAGTAATAGTTTTCTAACAATTAGATCAATATTAATGAGAAATTAAAATGCAATTTAAATTCAATTTATGTAAAACACCGTGTTTTCAAATCGTTTCTAAAGGTACGTGTTTAATTAAAAATTCGTATTTATTTCTTAAAGTATTATCTGTAGTTTCTAAAAAAAAACTACCTATATCTACAGTTTCACGGTACAGAATTCAGCAAAAGAATTTAGTTTAAAACTGAACAGCAAAGAAATTGCACTGAAGACGTATTTAGATATCAAAAAAGCTGTTGACGAATGACGATACCTCCTCCTTCACTCTATCTGTAGAGCTAAGGGGAGTCGACAAGTCTGAAAGAAGAGACTACACATCCTATTACAGACAATCGACTAATTAAACATATTTGAAATGAACGAGAAGTACTCGTAATTTGCCAAGTTGCATATTTGCATTTCCGTCTGTTTGTCACGTTCTAACGGCAGAGACGTTTGTACAGTACCAAGGATTACACAGTTTTGGATAAGTGGTGCCAACTATTCAATTTAACAAGAATTAAAAAAATAGAACTGTAGACAAAGTTTTTTGAATATATAGTTTTGAAGGATCTTGAATGATTGTAGGAAACAAACAAAAATTTAGAAATTAAAAAAAAACAATTTTACGTAGTTTAATATTTATTTATTTTTCTTCTCACATCGTTAAGTATTTATACAGAGTGTCTTACAAACGACTGCAAAAAGCTTTTTTCAGAATTATCACCTCTTGAAAATAGTCCTCAAAGAAGACTTTTATATTTTTATTTATGAGAATGTTTAGTAACTTTTCAATATATTTTTTTAAATACAAATATTAAATATTTGCTCCTTAAATTTTGACAATTTGTTATAATGTAGAAAATTGTTAAAATGTTTAAAGTAAGTAGGTATGCAGTAAATTACGCTTAATTAGTCCACTAGTTCTACAAATTTTTCAAAACCACTGGGATATTTTCCCATACCATATGTTTCTAACGGTAGAACCTAGCGGTTGTGTAAATACCTATCCCACTTTTCTTTTCCCAACATCCCTATAAACAATAAACCTCCCGCAAAGTGAAACATTTGTCGCTAAAGCAACAAATCTGTCTCATTAAAGATAATCAATGATTTTATCTCGCATCTCTCCATTATCGATATAGCAGAAATACTTGGCGAGGTTACTCCTACCGGATGGGATTAGTACTCGTCGGCCGGTTATTTCTATTTAAGGAATCAAAGTAGACAATCGCTCTTGAAAATTCCAATCACTGAATACATTTTCACGCAAAAACTTGCCTTCCACGAATCAAGTGTAACTGTGTGCAAGCAGGAGGATGTTTTTCAAGTCATTTAGTGCAGATGATGGCATGATGTTGGTTACACCTGGTGGTGACAAATGGGGGCATAATACAGTCATCACACAAAATTTAAATTTGCAATTGATGATCCTCAAAGTTATAACGACAACTCAAAGTTAAAACGAAGTGAAATGTAATTAATTATTAAATTGTAAATTAATTGCAAAAAATTGAAAAGGGTTGAAAATCGAAATTAAATTTCTCAAAATTTGATGCCTAGTTGCTACCCTTATTATTATCTCGTGAACCGTTCGAGTTAAATAAATAGCTATTAATGCAATAAGTTGCAAAAAGAGTCTTTTAAGCACGCGACGTGAATCTTCCAACACATTAAGAACTTAAAAGACATCGGTTTTGCAACGTATTGCATTCAGAATTTTTTGTTACAACGTTTTATAATAGGTTTTTCTTTCAAAAATAATGATCTTCACATTGTACAGTAGGCAGACGGCAGGTTGCTATGGATGTGAATTTCGTTGTTTACTGTTTTTATAAAATTATAGATTGTCAACTTGGGTTATATGTTTAACTTCTGTGATAAAGGAACACAAAAATGAGCGATTCTGAATTTCATTCCGACATTGAAAATGCTCCGCTAGCCACGCTAGTGTCCGAAAAATCTAAGAAAATTTATAAGGAAACATACAGGAAATTTGGTAGTTGGTGTGAGGAAAAAATGTAACAAGTATTGAAGAAAAGGTACTTTTGGCCTATTTTTCGAAATTGTCTTCCATGTTTAAGCCGTCTACTTTATGGAGTACCTACTCAGTGCTAAGAACCATAATATATCTTAACAAGAATGTAGATATCAAAAAATTTACAAACTTGATTGCATTTCTAAAAAGAAATGCCAGTGGGTACAGGGCCAAAAAAATCCAAAATTTCACTAAGCAAAAGATGGAACGGTTTCATAAAAACAGCTGATGACAAAGACTATTTATTGGCAAAAGTTGTGCTAATTACTGGGATTTTTGGCGCGTTACGCAGAGAAGAAATTACGTTTTTGAAGCTGGAAGATATAGAAGATTGTACAAGTTTTATTAACGTGAAGATACCGAACACCAAAACAAAAATTTCACGAATGTTTACAATAACTGAAGGATTTGTAGATGGAATTAGTTACTTCGAAATTTTCCGCAAATACGCACAGCATCGACCTTCTCATACTGAACGTCAGAGATTCTTCTTAACCTATAGAAATTCCAGATGCTGTAAGTTACCCGTTGGTATAAATACTATTGGAGGTATGTCTAAAAAAATTGCAGAATTTCTCGGCCTTCTAAATGCAAAAGAATATACCGGGCACTGCTTTCGCAGTTGTTCAGCAACCCTCGTGACAGATTCAGGTGCAGACATTACATTATTGAAAAGACATGGAGGATGGCGATCGAGTTCTGTTGCGGAAAGTTACATAGAAAACTCTGTTGAAAGCAAAAACACAATTTCGATGAAAATTATGGGAACAAAAGAAACTGTATCAAAGAAAAGAAGAATCTGTGACGAAAATAGTAAATCTGAAGTGGCGTCTACAAGTACAGTTTCCACTTGTATTGAAGTTCAGGAAAGAAATCTGAAATCTTCGAATGTTCAATTTAGTCACTTAAGTAATGGTACTTTTCATGTTTATAAAATATACTGTTATAAAACGCTGTAACAAAAAAGTAATTTGTGTTTTAGGGGATTGAAAACAAACAGGACTAATCAACAAGAGTGATATTTTCTGAGAAATCAAAAATAAGAAATTTTTTCCTCTTTTAAAGTCGATCCGGGGACACACTATAGATTTCCATTGCGACCTTTTCACTTTTTTATTTTAAATTTTAGCTCTTTGCTACAGTAGGTAGTAGGTCTCAACAATATTTTTACGGATATGGAATCTTTTGATCAACAATTGACTTTAACAATATTTTATCTAGTGCTGCCAACTTTCCAATATTGAAAGGACGTTCTCAAAACAAAAATTATAATTTTTTGAACAGTCGTCCGAGAAATTTTATTTCGCGTCCGTTGTCACAAATAACTGCAATCGCACAAAAAATGTTTCAAGGGTGTTAAAAAATTTCGCGGCCGACTATAGATACAGATTCGAGTTGTTTGACAAAATGTCGGCAAAATGAACAAAATAAAATTGTTTTAAATAATCCTTGTTTTCTATGACCAGGTTACTGATCATAATTAAATTACGAATGTGACTACATAACGCATAGTTTGTTGTAATTTTCGTTATTACAAAGATTTTAGTCCGCAGCCATAAAGAACAAACGGCAGCAAACAGTCCGTAAAACAACATTTGACAACTAGGTATTACTAAAACAAATTTTGCGGCCGATATAGAAGCTCTAAAACAATTATTTTGCTCTATTTGCTCAGTGCTCAAAATTAACTATTGTTACGAACAATTCAAAATAACAGTAAGAGAAAGACAGTTCGAGATAATAAAACGAGAAAACACCAGATATTGCGCTAGAAGGCACTGAGGCGTAGAATTCCTCGAAATCATTAATTGACCCGTTCAGGGACCAATCGAAAAAGATTAGTTATCGCTTCGAATTGAGTAAGAAAAGGTGACAAAACATTCTAGAAAAAATATAAGAAAGAAGACTTTGACCGAAAGTCAGTCAGTTAGTGAGAGCCAGACAAGAGAGGAAGGTGAACGACATTAGTAAAGAGAAGGCAATTATAGTGTCACCTCTGGTGTTAATATCGAGTTTATTTGTTGTTGAATTAATGTACTAGTGGAAATAAATTATTCGTTATTAATCCAATTTTTTAAATCTAAAGAAATCGAATTTGCACAAACCTTGTAAATACATCAAGAACTAAATGTGATATAGACTGCATAGTCTAAGTAGCTTTAAAACCAAACTAACTGCTGGAACATTAAAGATAAATGTTATTTTAGATACTAGTGGCAGATTTTTTAATCGTTGTATTATGAAAATGGAAAATGGGACCCAAATTCAGTTGTAAGCTTAGACCATTCACAAATCCGCTTCGCTGTAATGAACTGCTAATACGATTCAGAAACACACGAAGACATCTAAAGGACAAAAGTATATCTTGGTCCTTTACTAAGCCGGAACGATTTCAAGTTTTTGCTTTGTAACATTGCCATATCATGTTTTTAAATTTAAATTTAGTGTAAGAAAAAAAAATATAGGTCTGCAGAATAAAATAAATTGTATCAGCTTTAAAAATTTTGCAAATGTTACATGATGTTTCTATTTAAAATTGGCTGTTTGGTTTTTTTAATCCCCAACTTTGAAGCAAAATAAATTTGACAACTGCGTACACCGGCGCGGGGTGCTGAAAAGAAAGAAACAAAATATATATCTCTGTCACTTGCTTGTTGGCGTGTAACTCACGCATAGGAAGGTTAGGAGATTGGCAGTCCATTACAGCGAAGCGGTTTCGTGAATGGTCTAAGGTTATAAGGGGTTCCTACTGGGACCAAACCGAAGGCTCTCACAATGAAAAAGGTTTGAAATCTGCGGAATTTGATTTTCAAAAACAACGTGCCGCCCCTGGGTATTTCCAAAGCTGTTCATGTTAGAACAGTGCCGAATTTTTATTTTTTCATCATTGTAAGTCAAATTCGTGACAGTATAATTAATTTGATGGTTTTATTCTATAACATAATAAATGTTACTAACAAATTCAGAGAAAGAGAGTAAATAGTCCGAGTAAACACCAGAGGAACATGGCGGCATGAGTCACACAACAGCGCGATATTCTGCGAAACAGTTAATCACGTAAACTTCCGGATAATTAAAAATAAGACCTTTATTAGCGTGTTTTTTGGCGTAGTTCAGTATCGATCTGTTCAGTTCTACAAGCATTGAATTCTGATTAATTTTTTATTAATCGATTATTGATCTAATAATATTTTTTCAGGCTAAAATAGACTTTCCTCTGTATAGAATGTAAATCATATTCCATAATGATCAGATGGGGTTGTCAACCTTCTTGTATTTTACCGTTCTTTAATTTTATAAACTCTCCTTTAATCTTTGATATTTTAGGTACTTAATGGAAACAATTTGTCTTTTAACATTTTAACAAATAAAATTGTAAGTTATTGGTGGTTAACGTTGCCAACCAGCTCATTCGTCTTTTTTGTGAACAAATAATAAATTGTGTAAATTAAAAACAAATATTAATCTGTCCATTGGAGCATTTAAGGCTTCGCCAATATCATTTGACTCGCTTTCTGAGCTCGTTTCATAAACTCTCTAGTTCCACCGAAAAAGCCAAATTAACAGAATTCTTCTATAAAACACTATTTTACGGACCGACGGCAAAATTCGATTTCGCAGCCGTTACTAGTTCTAGCTGTTATTAGAGTTACACAAAAAGCTTTGCGTGTATCCATACGTCGGCCGCGAAATCCTTTATCATCCGCAAAACTTGGCTGTAAAGAATAATTTCGCGACTTTGACATACTGTACACCTAAGCTGTAAAATGGTTTTAGGACGTTTCAAAAAGAAATTGTCTCCCAAGTAGAACAATATTGACGAATTTAAAGGATTTTGCAGGTGTGCTACACACAAGGCTTTTAATGCAAGTGTAATGATAAGTAGCAACGGACGCGAAATTGAATTTGTCGTACAATTATTTAAAAAAATGTAAGTTTTGTTTTGACAACGTTCTTTTCTTAAATACTGGAAATTTGATAACTCTAATTACCCACTATAATGCATTAGGCCCACCACACCACCATATTGCAACCAATCAATCAACCAATCAAAATCACTTGAACTCACGCGAGAGAATTAAGCGAAATAAAAAAGGAAGTGTAGGCTTATTATGTAGTTTTATAAAATGCAATAAGAAAACTCTAATCAAAACTAGAAGCAACATAATTTGCTTATGCAAATATTTGAAGTTAATAAATTAATCAAAGCACATAGTGTGAAAGATTGAATGATAAGAAGTGAGCATTAACGTTACCAATTCGTCATTGTTGTCATTAAAGGTCAAATAATATAATTTATCAATCGAGTAATAAATCATAGTTAATCAAGTGAAAGTCATAACAAATTTGGCAAGAGTAGATTATCCGCCTTCAAACCGTATAATTTTTTTGGTAAAATTAGTCTCTAAAAGCAATTACCAAACCTTAAAAACTACAAACAACCCGCTACTTTAGACTAGATCAAAATCAACCTACAAATAACCGTTTCAGAATGAGTGACCACTCTTGTTTTTATCTGACAGAATCGTTAGTATAATTACTTTCCTCTGGTATAAAAATTCAGCTGTCGGTCCTCTGTTATTATAAACCATTACGAAATCCATCTACTTTTTCCTATCTGGCATCAGTCGGAAAAATCAAGGCATGATTTATCATGCCTTGAGCAAAATTAAGTCGCATTATGATCGTTTCATCATAACGGAGCTATTAAAAACCCACACAAAGCCCTTATTTTTATAATCCGATCAAAAAAACTTTTACTTTAAAATTCATTTTGAAATAGTGAATGGTGACTTAATTAAAAGCTTAAATTTTCTAAAACTTACATTGGTGCTGAGCTGCGATGTTAACGTTTGAACTTTCTCTTGAGCTTCGATTAATTCGCGACGAAGTTTTCGAATTTCGTGGGCTTGTTTTTCTTCAGCTGAGGAATAGAGACTTGATGCGGTGGATACCAAGCTTATTGATGAACCATGAACTGAAAAAAAAAAAAACAAATTATGATAGGAAAATCCTCTAGTATACCTATATAAACAGCATGTCTCTTTGAATTAGTCCATTTTCCATTAGAAATAAGAACTGTTTATAAAAAAACGGCTTCTGGAGTGCTATGGAATTATATATGTAGTTTATTTACGTCGCAAGGACAGAAAGAAGACATTACTACAACAACGACCGAAGAAAAATCGGAGAAATTGGGCTTTGACGATCAAAACAAAGGAACCCTCGGCATTGAGACATCATGGTGTATTAATACACATTTATTTTAAATTTGTCTTAACTACATGAATCGTAGTAATAAATGTGCTTTGAAAAGATGTCTGGGTATTAAATTTCTAACAAATGTTTGTTCAAAAAAAATGCAGTTTAAATTTTAAAAAAATAAGAATTTTTTTCTGTACTGATAATATGCAGTAAAATATGTTTCATATTGACAGCAACGACATTTATAAAAAACAATTTTAAAATATTTGAGAGAAGGAATTATTTAAGAGGGGGGTGCCAGTTTCTTTTTATTTTTATCTATTATTAGAGTAGAAACAGTTTGTTTATAATTGTCGCCTTCGGCTTCTACATTGTACATTCCTTCGACCGGACGTAGAAAAACGTTCTAGTATAAAAGAGTCAACAGTTTTCGACTAGACGAAAAAAAAACAACAAAATTTTGAAAAACCAATAAGAGTTGAAAAAATGTTTATGAAAATCGCCGTTTGGACGATTCTAGAGAAGCCAAAACAGATTCTACAAGTCGCTAAAAGCTGAGTTTAACAAAAATAAGAACAAAAAACTACGGATAAAGAAAAATTCAGGTTTAAAAGAACGAAAGAAAAAGAAGATAGTAGAGAAACTTGAAAAACGTTGTTTAGTAAATTCTAGAATTGTTGCAATCGGACGTGAAGGAAATCGAATGAAAGAGAATAAAAAACCTGAAAACGACCAACTGGAAGAAAAGAAGAAGAAACACTACAATTAGAAGAAAAATAACTACCAAAGAAGATTTTAGAAGAACTTGAAAAACGTCGTATGGAAAGTTTTCGAGAAGCAAAATTTTTTTTAGACAAATTGCAAAAACGACTGCTTAAAAAGAAAGAAAAAGAAGGACAATTGTTATTAGTAGACGAAACATACACAATAATAATAAAAAATGTACGAAAAAATTCGACTAGTGATAGAAACAACAGTGAAAAATTCTAGAATCGAAAAAATAGAAGATGAAAAAATAAACAAAGACTGTAGAAAAACAAGAAAAATGATAATTTACAAACGTAAATTCTAGAAGAACTTAAAAAAGAATAGTCTACAAGAATTTTAAAAAAGGCAACGTAAAGACAAAAGAATAACTAGGTACTACAATAAAAAGAAAAAATACAAAAAAATATGCCGACAAAACAAAATTCTAGAAAAATTTGAAAAACCTAGTTTGTACTACTGTAGCTTCTAGCAGAACAACTAAATAAAAACAAAAACAGAAAAACAACGACTGAAAGAGAAGAAGAAAAACTACAACTAAAAAGAGGACAAAGAAAAATTTAAGAATTAAAAAAATTACATCAATTGCAAGGTTCTGATGGAACAAATAAAGATTCGACGAACCTGCAAAAACAACGTTTACAAGAAAAAGAAAAATAGGAAAAACGGCTACTGAAAGAAAAAGAAGAGAAAGGAAAATTTAGACCAGTATAAAAAACAAAGACAAATTCTAGAATAATAAAAGAATGGTCCTTCGATATGAAGAGTGAAAAAAGTCTAGATATAGACTAGATAAATTACAATAATTTCCGCTTTTCGGTGACTGTTTTTATTCCTGCTTTAATAAACATTGCAGAAACATATTTTTATAATAATCATCGCCTGGCTCCCAAATTGTTTTTAAATTTTATGATTCTCAGTGTAAATGATGTTTTGTTAATCGAATATTTTATAAAAAAAAGCCTCTTTCAACACGGAAATAAAAAAAATATTAGAAAAACGATGCGTAAAACTATACTAGAAAACTATGGAAAAAAGTGCTAAATGCTGGTTTTATACAAAAATTTTTTTGCACTATTAGCTTTAACAATATCATTACATATTTAGTTTGTCGAGAGTGTGTGAAATTGTTTTTTCCGTTGATCGATTAGAAAAAAGTTTACTAATCATGATTATTTTTGAAAAATCGTTGTGAAAAAGAACCAAACTATGGGCATGCATACAATTGTCAAATAAATAAAAAATAAAAGTTCCAAGAGTGATTACAATAATACCATCGTTGTGCCTCAAAGTAAGCTAAAATGTCAACATACTGACCAAAACTATTTGAAAGATAGGCAACTAAATATACTCTTTATTTGTCCAGTGACCAATAGATGGCAATTCGTATAATTTTTTAAGTTTATTTTTAATTAACTAAAGTACAATCAACGGAAAAGTAATCAACCGGTTTGTTAATTCGTGATTATTTATTAAGCGCACTCGTTTCGCTCATGCGTTAAAACGTCTCGATTATTAATCGCACTTTAACCAACTTGTTAGTTAAATAACTATTCACTCCTAGAAGTTGATAATTTAATATTATAAACCAAGGAAGATAATACTAGAGGTATAAGATAAGTAAATTGAAACCGATTTCTCTGCCGATACTTTACAAAAATATTGTTAATTTTTTTTAAGTAGAAAATTATTAAATGGTGGCGGTATTGTTAATAATTCTATTTTAATGAATTTTTAATTATCCCAATAAAATATAAACACAACAGTCTTGTATTTGTTTATTTAAAAAAATGTTTATTTGTTTAAAATAAACAAATACCAGAAATACACAAATGGGACGATAAAGTATAATTAAAAATCTTCTACTTCATATTATATCTATGAGCGCGCACGCGCAGTTGCAAAATCGCACATTAATGTCAGATGTCATATGTCAAAAAAAAAAGTTAATGCAAGATGAAAGTTTTGTTTAAACGTTTGTTTAATCCAAGAAAATGGTAAAAATAAAGAAGAAATGACACTTAATAATGTTTATTACAGTTTAAACCGGGTAACTGAAAGTAGAAAACTATTTTATAACGAAGAGAAGTTGTAGAGATGCTAAGATGCAGGGGGCTGCAGGTGGTGGTGGTGGTATGTATACGTGTTTTGCACCTTTAAAATTCTCTTTAAATAATTTTTTCTCTATTTTTGTATCTAAATAAAACTTTTACACTACTTAAATTGTTGTGTTTTTATAGTAAATAACTAAATATAAGGAACTACGTATCAAATTATTGTGAATGCAAATGGGGGTGGTAGCAAAATTACACTCGAAATTTGAATTAGCGGAATATACAATAGTTATATTCATATTCAAATCCTCAAATTAGATCCATTTATTCAGTTATGACACGTTATGTTCATTCTAATTGTGCTCTTGTTAAGTGAGGTTATGTTTCTACCACATATGTGATAAATGTGTTGGTAGTGAAAAAAATAACATATAAACCACGGTAGAAAAAACTACTATAGCCTCGCATTTATTATTATCCTCGATGCTACGCATTTCGAGTAATAAGCCCACTCGTCTAAAAAAAATGTTAATACTGTGGTGTATCATGATACTAAGACTATGGTCTTAGTAAAGACTATGGTCTTAGTATCATTGTAGTGTATAATGTACTACTTTAACGGTACATTATATTTAAAAAAATAAAAAACAAGTAAGTAAATAATACAAAACAGAATTAAAACAAATTTAGATAAGGCAGATTTCAAATTTTTGTCGTTTTATTGAATATGTTTTGCAACATTATGCAACCAGTTTTACCGCTATTGGAATATAATATAAATGTTGGAGTAGGCAACCATTATTTCATATCTAACGTGTGTATATAAAACAAAAAATGTTTCTGGACTTTGATAAAATTATAATGAAGCAACAGCAACAATATAAAATTTATACAAATAATATATTAAATTTCTATATTATTTTATATTAAATTTCGCGTTTCGAAAAGTCACTTTGTGGCATGAATTCAAGTTTATAAAACGAACGCGAATGGCCACAGTGACTTTAGAATCGAGTTCTTTGTGCTATTTTTTCTACTTTGCGCGTTTTACGTGCTTTTTAAGTGAAACAGTTAATGTTCCAATCTTTAGGAACTTTTGCATTAATACGAGATGGTTGGTAATAATGTGTTTGTTTAAAAAAAAAAAAAACTCGTAGCAAGCCATGACGTTTTTAAGTATGTCGTACATGACCCCATACAACAACAAAAATTTTTATTATTTACATTATCCATATATTGTTGGTTGCCTGCTATGCCATTTTACCCTTCACAAATTATCTTAACCATAACCTAAGAATATCTTCTTTCCCCGCCAAAGCGAGCTTGGTCTTGGCGTGTTTTTCTGTGGTTGCCTTCGTGGTGTTTTTGTTTTTCAAACATTCTTTATTTTATTTAAAATGTATTTTTGTTTTAATTGTCGAAAAGTGAGGTTATGAGATCTTTCATTTTGACAAGTGTGTAATCACAGACATACAAAACAATTGTTATTTAGTTTTAAAACACTGTAGAGTTTTTTTTAAAACACAATATAAGTCGTTTTTTATTTGTATACCCTTGTCTCTCTCTTTTCAACACATTGTTGTGTATGTTGCTATGTAGTATAGATTATGGGTTGAAAAGAGACAGACAACGGTATATAAATAAAAAACGACCTATAAATGTCATGAAAGTGTCAAATGTTTTTTGAAGTGTTTTCAAATTTGTCCAAAATTCTGTCTCACATTTTTTTTTACCTACCGTATCGGTTAGTTATTTAATACTACAATTGGCATAAACACATTAAGGGAAATCTCCAAAAACATTGCAACATTTCTTAAATTACCAAATTCCTCTCATCGTTATTTCAGACCAAGCAATGCTATATATTCATTTAGCAAATAATTATTAAATTATCAAACGCTATAGGGGTTGCAAGTAGTGTCTGTCGTTTTAAAGCGTCTAACCTCAAAAAAAGTTGAAGTTACCTCACTGTTCACACACCATTTTCGAGTGTTTCATAGGATAATTGCGACACACACAAAAACGCCTTGGTGAGGGGATTATTGGTCATCAAGTGCAAGAAAATTTGTTCGAATAAAATTATTATAATCTCATAACGCTACAAACGATTGTAGTCCAAACAAGCTGTATCTGTGTATTTTACTTTTTGCCCTTCTACTTAAACATGAAACAAAAAACATGACAGCAGAGACTAACAGCTTATTAGTTACTAGTATATAGCTGCTGTCAGATTATAGATAAACATAACAACAAAGCACAGGGCAAATTTTACATTGCAAATCATGACCAACTTCGACTACAATAATTTATAATGACCCTGTATAAACGCTGAAACGTCATAAATGTCCTTGGGGAAATATATTTTTTTTAATTTTGAGAAAAAGCTACTTACTTACTTTTCAATGGTTACCACCGTTTTGCCTTTATAAATTTAACATTGTTTCCTTACTTATATTTTTTTGTTTAAACACCAGCGTCCGTCATTTAAAAAAATCCTAAATAAAAAAAAAATGAGTTTGACCGCATCATTTGGCAAAAATTTGTTTTTTGCAAAAAATTTACATTTTAGAAGTTTAGACTCTAGAGGCTATTGAATTTGTTTTCAATTAAAAAAAAATGTAATAATAAAAAATTAATATGTAGATCCAAAGCAAACAAATCTTGTTAAGATATTTTGCATGAAAATGACTTAATTTTAACACAAAGTAAACAAAAAGTCAAAATTCAATTAAAATTTAACGATCTTGCTTAATTAGCCATTATATGAGCTCACGTTTCAAATATACATAATAAATGCAAAAACGGTAATAAATGTCGTACTAAAACTTTAATAATGTTTCCTTTTTTTTCTTACCATCATCATTTTTTGGTATGCTGTGTCTCGGTGTTGACGAATGTGTTGGTGACAAAGGAAAGGTTCTTGCGTTTCCTGGTGCAGGACTAGTAGGTTGGGACCAATGACTCAAGGCCCCTATTGGTAAACAATAGTACGGTTCTGTCTCCGGCTCGGTATTTCTATGTAACATTGACGGATACAATTTTTCCGATTTTGTAGATCTGCAACAAAACCAAATTTTTGAAAAAACAATTTTTTTAAATTTTTTTGAAGCAAATGGTGGTGTATGTCGTTCAAAATACTGTGAAAAAACAACGAAAGCGGACGAAACAATGTGTGCCCAAGCGACTTATTGCCAACTAAATATTTATAATAGAAATTTTATCACATATCACTTGTATAATTTCCATAGTGACGTGGCATTATTGCAATAAATCACCACTCTCATTGGTTGAAAAGATTTGACTGAAATTCTCAGAAAAAATTATAAATATTTAGGTCCAATAGAACTCTTGTAATCCGCTTAGTACCTTGGGAAAGTCCGTTCTCTGAGATAGCTGTCCATAAACAATAAATTATTTCAGTTTTATTGGTGTTATTTTGTTGGTAAAACTGTTAACACTTACCTTATACTATTACTTCTACTAAGTCGAGAAGGTGAATCTCTTAAAAGTCTAGTATGTGTTAAACTGCTTCTATGACCGGGAAGACTTGTAAGGCTTTCCATGCTGTCTGTTTCTGACAGTCGGGGGGCAACCGAATATGTATTACTACAAAAAATAAATAAATAAGGTTTGTTCCAAGAACAGTCCAGAATTAAAGTACACATGCGTAGTAGCGTTTCAGCGGTCCTAAATCTCTTGCGCATGTTCAGTTCAGTTCTGAAATTGATATAAAATAATAAAAGTAGTAAAATACCTGTGTCGGAGCCATGGAGCATAAGGGCTTGTATTTTCGATAGCTTGCGTATCTGATAAAGACCCATCACTAGCTTTAGGTCTTCCTTGTCTTAAAACAAGTCCATAATCTTGCCCAGCGCCTTTTGGAAGACTTTGTGAACCCATCATTAAACGTTCACGTACGGATTGGCTAAGCTGACTTGCTGCGTTTCCGGTTAATGAGTAGCTTTTGAATTGTGCAGTGTTTGATTCTGTTTAAAGGAAATGATTATTTTAGTTATCGCAATATTTGCGTAAAAATTATTTCATTTCTAAATTTATTTTGAAAATAATAATTAATTTATATTTTATGAATGAAGGTTTTGTGTGTTATCGCTTGGCCTCCGGAAAACAATTTGTTATATTCTCAATTTATTAAACTGGTTTAATTATCTATAATTTTTTATACATTACTCTATTACTTTTTTATTTATTTGTTTAATTTTTATTCATTCAAGTCTCCTTTATTTTTGTAATTTCTCCAGATTTTTCTCTTCTAGTTTTGCCAAGTTTCAAATTTTCTTAGCGTTTTTAGTCTCTCTCTCACCTTTAAAACTCCTTTATTTTTTTATTTTTTTAAAATTATATGGCACTTTTTGTTATTTATAGTAACAATAATCTTTCTAGTATTTCTGCTCCTTTTAGTTTTCACAGTGTGATTTTTATTTGCCTTTCTTGTAGCTTTTTTAGTCTGACCTTTCCAATCTATCGTGTTTTTAACTCTCGCAGTTTCTCTAGTCAGTGTGTACACTTGCTCTCCAGTCTTTAGTTTGTTTTAGTTTTCTTGAACTATTTCTCTTGTCTTTCCAACGTTCTAGTTTGTATATTCTTCTTTCTCTATAATCTTCCCACTATTTTTTAAAAATATATTCAGTTTTTGCAATTTCCCTGTTTTTGCTAAACTTTCTATTTTCTAGTTTATCTAGTTGCTATAGTTTCTCTCGTTTTCTAATTTCTCTGGTTCTTTTTAACTTTTCTAGCCTGTCTAAAAGTATTATCTGTTTATTCTAGTGGGAATCTCTAATCGTTCCAGGTGATCAAATTTTTTAGGACCTTTTTGTCTCTTAAATATTTCTAAATCTTCTAGTAATAAGTTTTGCCTCTGGGATTTCTAATTATCCAAAAGGTTTCCATCTAATTAACCTAATCTAAAAAATCCAAAACTTTTTCTCCACAATCATGTTTCCTAACTTTTACAAAAAAATTTTAGTTTTTCTAATCTTTTTCTAGACATATTGTTCATTTCTCTTTTTGTTTTCTCCTAGTTTCGTCAGTTTCTATAGTACCTATCTATAGAAGTTCTATCTATAGTTCTTTCTAGTTTTCTTAACTTCTAGTTTTTCTAGTTAGACAAGTTTTTTATGTTCTCTAAGTATAATCTTTTATATGTATTTATCTAATTTTTATTTAATATAGTCTAGTATTCTAGTTCTTTTTTTTTTCTAGTTTTTTTCAGACTTTTCAACTTGAATCTTTCTAGTTTTATTAGCTCTTTCTAGTCTCATTATTTTAGTATTTCATGTTTGTTTTTTTTTACCATTTTTTTAATAACGTTCATCATTCCAGTGTTTCCAAAATTTTAACATTTTTTAGTTTCACCAGTTTTTCTATTTTGTATTTTACTGGAATTTTTCTAGTTTCACCACTTTTTCTAATTTTTATATCTTTTATTTCTTTCTAATTTCTGCATTCACTTTTGTCTCTTTATTTTCTCTTCTTTTAGAGTTCTCTAATTTTCCTAGTTTATTAATAACTACTTTTTCTATTACTGCAATATATTTTTTCTACAGTTTTTCTATTTTTTGTAGATTCTTTAATTTCTTAGACAACAGAAGGTCTGTTGTTGCTCTAGCTTTTAATTCCTTCTAATTTTTCTAATTAACTACTCTAATCTGACTTTAATGTCTTTAGAATCATAAGATTTTTTTGTTTCTTAAGCTCTTTTAATTATTTTTTAGGTCTCCAGTTTCTCTATTTTTTTTTGCTTCCTTCCATCTTTCTAATCCTTCTAGTTTATAATACACGGTTCAGAATTGTATTGCACATACATAGTAACGATCTAATATACTTTATTTTTTTAGTCTCTGTTTTTCAAATTGTTTTAATTTTAATGCTTTTTCAGTGAGTACGGTTTTTCTACTTTTTCTAGTCTCCCTATTCTCTCTCGTCTCTCTGTTTTCTTTACTTCCAGACTTCTCTATTTTTTCTGGTTTACACATAAATAGTTTTTTCTATTTCTTACTCAATAGTTCATTAGTTTTATAAATTCTCTAATTTTTCATCAACCTAATTTCTGTTATTATTATCTTTCTCTACTATTTTCTCTTTTATTATCTATCCTCATTTTTCGACTTTCTTCTATTTACTATAATCTCTGCAGTGTCTTTAGAATCCAGAAATCTCTAGTTACTCAAAATCTTTTAATGTATCTTCCAGGCCTTAATTTTTTTCATTTTTTTAGAAGTTCGTTAATCTTTTCTATTCTCTTTACTTTCTCTTTTAGTTATTAGTCTTCATAGTTAAACATTTTCTAGTCTCTTCAATTCTGCTAATGTTGTAGCTTTCAGCCCGTGAAACTTTTTAAACGTCACTCACTAGACTAGCTTTCTATTATTTCCTCTAATCTTTTAGCTTCTCTGATCTATCTTTTTGGTTTCTCTAGTCCTTTTTTAGTTTGTATAGATTTTCTATCTCTCTAGTCATTCTATTTCTTATCCATAGCCATATTTTCTAATTTCTACTTTACGATTTCTCCTTTTTCTAATTACTCAAGATCTTTTCATCTTTTTGTCTTCCAGGTTCCTGTCTTACATCACTGAATTTTTGTCTGTCAAATATTTTTACTTTTTTCTAGTTATTTTAGCTTTTGTAGCCATTTTTTTTCTCTTGGCTTTATAATTCCCGTACTTATGGACTGATTTCAAGTTGAGATAATACCGGTAATATCGCAAATTTTAATATGGCAACCATGGCAATAACCAATGGCAAACCTGAATGGTTTAAATATTTTGCTTAGAAATGAAGGTACTACCGGTATTAACTCAACTTGAAATCAGCCCATTAGTTATAAGTGTTTCTATTTAAGACGGGCGTCTCGCTTATTCGCCCGGGCCACAGACGTCGGGGTAGAGGGACGCAAAAGAAAGTGCTGTAAAGTGGCGGTATCTAACAACTGGTAGCCAAATTAAAGTTGAGGAATAAAGATTTCCTGATAGAAGCTATTCACAAATTCAAGTGTATCAATGTGAAGGTTGAATCAATCGATTATATTGAATGAAAAAATTGATTTTTTTATATTAAGAGCGTGAAGAGACTGTTTTTTATTCTAACTGCAAAAAACAGCTTTTCGATTAACATAAACAACGTTTATTATGCATATATTGTTTTAAATAGTGCTCTTTTTATAACAATTGTAAAGAAAAATAATTTTATTAAAACTTATTGCCAGAACGCATTTTAGGCATTGTCAATCAAGAGGGCAAATACGAAATCGTAGTGAAAATAATTACCTATATATTTGATTCCTAACAACAGTAGCAACCTTGAATCTGTAATACCAAGAAGTACCCACTTGACACTTTATTTAATACTAATAATAATAAAGGTCTTTATTGTGCAAATAAAAAAAGATACATTTAATACATTCTAAACATAAGTAATATTTGCACAAAAGCCGAAGATCAGGTGGATGTGTGGTGCCAGAAGCAACCACATATCCTCTGTTTTTCATCTTAAGCTTAATTTCTTTTTTATTCCTAGAAATGAAGTGATGTTTATTGTTTCTCAGACTTTAACAGAAAGCGATTAAATTTGCCAATGTTCTTACATTTCTTGCGTTGTAAGTTTACAGTGTGTGAAGTTAGGCAGCATTTTCATATTATTTTATTTATTTTCACATTAAATATTATTAATTTAAATATTTCATAGTATTTGAATAATATACAGTGAGAACCATTTGTATGGAGTAACTTCGATAAAAATTCAGGAATTTGTTTTTCAAGAAAACGCTTAAACACGTCTTCTGTTATTCTTCAACGCGCATTTTTTGGCAAAAAAAATTGAATATACAGGGTGTCCCAACATCGAGATACGACCCTCAACTTTGAAATTTTTAATAAAAACTCCAATTTTTTTAGCATATCTAAATTCTACATAGAATTTTGCGTACTTTTTAAGTAGCAACACTATGTCAATTTTTAGGTGTGTTTTAAAAAAAAAGCGTAAGCCATTTGAAATGAATAAATTCGATAAAAATTCAGGGATATGTTTTTCAGGAAAACGCTTAGAGCTGTATTCTGTTATTTTTCAACACACACTTTTTGACAAAAAAAATGGATATACAGGAGGGTGTCCCAAATTTGAGATACAACTCTCAACTTTAAAATTTTAAATGAAAATTTAATTTTTTTAGCGTATCTGAACTCTAGTATAATTTTGAGTATTTTTTATGTAGCTATGTAACTATGTCGATTTTCAGTTGTTTTTGAAAAAAAGGCATGATCTATTTTTGAAATTAATAAATTCAATAAAAAGTCAGGGATTTACACGTAGAATTTAGATATACTAAAAAAACTGGGGTTCTCAATTGAAATTTCAACGTTGAGAGTCGTATTTTGATTTTGGGACACCCTGTACATCCTTTTTTTGATCAAAAAATGCGCGTTGGAAAATAACAAAATACGACTCCAAGCGTTTTCGTAAAATAAATCCCTGAATTTTTATCGAATTTATTCATTTCAAGTGGTTCATGCCTTTTTTTTCAAAAACAACAGAATATCGACATGCTACATAAAAATACGCAAAATTATACGTAGAATTGAGACATGCTAAAAAAAAATGGGGATTCCATTTAAAATTTTAAAGTTGAGGGTCGTATCTCGATGTTGGGACACCCTATATATCCACTATTTTTATAACTTTTAAATAACAGGATACCTGTTTCAGCGTTTTCCTGAAAAAAATATCCCAAAATTTTTATCGAAGTTATTTCATACAAATTGTTCACACTGTATTGTTGGATAATCTGCTTATAGAATAACTATTAAAATATAATAAATCAATTAATCATCGTAATATCAACCTTATATCAGTAATTTTTCTTAGCTTACCAGTAAAAGCAGTGTGTGCTAAAAACATTATTTTTTTAAAAAAAGACGTGTTAAAACTGTTAAAAAAAATGATTGGAAGAAGGAGCGAAAGACATTCATAATTGTGACTTTGTGAATTTTTTTCTAATCTGCTACATTTTTACATATAGCACATATTACTACATTATTATAGTGTCACACTTTTCAATGGTCGCCTTTTAAGTACCTATATTATATCCTTTTTTAAGGTTACCCGTGAGGAACAATTATTAGAGATATTCCATTCAATTATTGGCCAGTTCAATAATTTACGTTATCTCAATGAAAGACAACATCGACTAAATGCTTCAAAATTTGGTGCAGTTGTTAAAAGGCGAGCAACAACAACATGTTACATGATATACTAGTTAAATCTAAACTATCAATTCTGTAAATACTTCCGCTACACAATACGGAAAAGTTAACGAACTGGTTGCTTTAGAAAAATTTGTAGAGTTAACTGGGAAAAAAGTCTCTCCGTCGAGACTTTTTGTTGACGATGTTTACGGCTTTTTAGGAGCATCTCCCGATGGGTTTGCTATTTTTACTTGAAACTTCATCTTTTACAAAATAGTATATTTTACAACAAAGCATAAAAGTAAGGTAAACTAAACAGTATTTATTAAATATTGTTAAAAACTCAGTATATTTATAAAATGTGATAAGTAAAAACGCCATTTTGAAGCAATAAAAAAGCTATTTAGCCAGTATGTATTTCTATGTTTAGTATTATAATTATAAATGAGCAGAGAAAATTAATAAATGGTCAGTATGCAACAGTCGGTAATATGTAAAGTAAAAAAAAATATGCAGTACTTTCACAAATTGTATTATTTTTTTTAGGCAGTGCCTTTATGATGCAAGGCGCTTCGCGCGTAAAATATGTTTTTTTTACGATAGGCAAAATAGTAACTGCTGAAAATTTGAAATATTTACTTACGATTGAATAATTATCGAAATACAATAATCACAGATAAGTACTTACAATTTCCAGAGCTTACTAGTCTGATTATCGTAAAATAACAGACTTTAAACTTGTTTCAAGAATACCCCAGAGTTTAAACAAATTGAGGCTATCGCTATTAACTGCTTTTTACCCTCCCAAAAAACACATTAATTGTGAATCAAATGTTAATAATAATTAAGGGTATTTTCTAATCATTTATTAATTTGACAGGTTATTTTTAAATTTTACAGATCATTTATTATTTGACTGGCCATCTATTAATATAAAAACCATTTTTTATTATACTGATTATTTATTTCGTTTCGATTCATTTTTGAATTACAGTTGAAAATATGTAAATAAGTTAAAAGTCTAGCTACTTGTTTTTAATCGCCTTCTCCCAAACTGAGTCATCACTCCATGATAGGCCTCCATTTACTAACAATACATAAAGTGGTTAAAGGACCGTAACTTCCTAATACAAATTTGAAGGACAACTTGCTGCGTACTCATTTTTTTTCACATTTTTTTTAAGATTAGGATGTTTGTGCTAATCTTTAAAAGAAGATGGTACAATTATTAAAACAATTTTTGACAAATAAAGTTAAATACTGTTACTTTTTGTATTTAAAAAAATTAAGTAGTTATTTACAATTTAACCTAATTGATAAATGAATGGAACAAAAATCAAATCAATTTCTCCCATGAATCTCCAGACCTATTGCCGTCGCCTTCGCCGAGTCAAGTGTCAAGTGTTTACACATAATTTGTAGTACGAAGTACGTACATACCTATTTGTACATAAGCATTTTCTTAGTTTTCTACATAAATCACTATGTTTTTATTTCATTACTATTGATAAATTTATCAGCTGTATTTTGTCTATTAGTATAATAAGCTTTAAATTAATGAATTCTGTTCTCAATATTTTACTTGACCTATGTATTAGTTTACGGTTTTATTTATTCGGTACACTTTGATGTGTATCATTCCGTCCGGATCCCTTAGCAACAGAATCTATCTATGCAGTATCATCATAGGCAGTATGCACAATCCGACCTTATTTTAGTTTGCAATGTCACATAAAGTTATGCGATTAGAGCGACTCTCTTAGACAATTGCCAAAGCTCCATCCGAACTAAATCTTTGAGAAACCTGTAAAATTCTGTTTCACTTTTCAATCTATCTTGCTCTAACTCATTAATAAATGACGCGCAAAACAAGAGAAATTGGCGATTATTTATTCTAACGCATAACACAGTCAAACGGCTTAACTGACGCATTTGGTTTTTTTGTGATATATTTGTAAGATTTTGGAGATCGTGCTAAGGATATTTTAGTATAAATCTATTTACGTACTTTTGAGAAAATAATTGCCAAACTTTAGGTTTAATTTCGGAATATTTTTCAAACTTAATTATCTTTTGTTTATAAATCTTTTTGGAAATTAAAAAATATACCAGTCCTATGAGAAAAGTGTTGGCTTTCATATGTGACCAAGTTTATTTAATTTGGTTTTAGTAAACTCAAATGGTATGCGTTTCAATTACGCTTATTTTCCCCATAAGCGGTAACATAGCTAAACGCCCGCCTTAAACAGTTTTTTAAGACTCTAGTCCTCTTGATATTTTTATTTCTTTAACTTTCTTAGTTCTTTTAGTTTTTCCGTTCTTCTTGTTGTAACTTCTTTACTTTTCCAAGTCTTCAATCTCCTAATTTCTAATCCTTGTATTTCTTGTAGTTTCTCATGTCTTTCTAATTTCTTTTTCCTTTTTGGACATCTGACTACTAGTTTTTCCACTTTGTATTATAGTGTTTCTAGTAACTATGTTTTCTAATTTCCCGTCTCATTTCTACAGTTTATACTCTATATGTTATATTAATAGTTTATTAGTTTGCATAATTTTACTTTCTTTTTTTTTTTGGTTTTATGAACTCTTCCAGTTTTTCTTGTTTAACAACTGTAGCCTTTCTCATTTTTCTAGTTCTATTTCTGTTTTTTAGAGTTTTTCTTATTCATTAACTCTTCAGATTTTTATCTTTCAAATTTTTTTTATTTTTGTTTAAGTTCTTCTGATATATCTAACAATAAGTCTTGTTATTCCTCTAGATGTTTTATTCTCTCCATCTTTTTTTGTTTTTTCTACTTTCTTAGTTTTTTTCTATATATTAGATAAAGATAACCTTTAGTTTGTTGCTAGGCCTTAAGAAATTTAATTTTTGTTTCTATGGAAACCAAATTAAATTGAAAAAACCGGGCTATAATCTATTATAACACAACGTAAAAACGCAGAACTGACATACAAGCTATTCGGTATTTAGATTCTTTACTAAATGCTTAAAACAGTATAATAATAGATATTCTTCTTTCAAAATATAAGGTGTTCATTTAAAAAATACAAGCGAAGTTGACTAAAAACAGCAAATTCGTCTACTTACTGTGCGACTGTTGCAAATCACTGGAACAAGTCTGCGTACCCCCCGAGACTTTAACTTTGGTCCTAGGCACTGCAGAAACCGACGCCGTTTTTCCTGACTGATTCTGCAAAACTACACCCCCAATTAACCCCCAAACCCGCTTTCATCCCTTTCCAACAAACCTTGAACCTGAGGCGCGGTTCCATTTGGTGTTCCGTTAGTTCCATTCGTGGTAGAGCTGCTCCTTTTCACATACCCAAAACTCTGGGGCACTCCACGCACCTTGGAGCTTTTCTCCTTACCCCCATGAGGGCTACTGCGACGCTCTCGCCGACTACTGGTAGGACTTGAAGGTGCTGGAGCTGGAGGTGGAGGACTACCGACGCCTGGAGAATCAGTGTATCGTTTCCATTGGCCGTGTTTGGTGTCTTGTAAGGCTACGCCATTGCGGGAGGAACGTGAAGTCACGCGGGGAGCGGGAGGAGGAGGGGGCTCCTCCACGCGCCCCCGACGGGAGGCCTGCTCTGTCAACACCGTGAGGCCGGTGGAAATTCGGGGCGTTCTAAAAAAAAACACAAAAATGAAAAATAAATATAAACAAACAAATAAAATGGAAAAAGATAATAATAATATGAGTAGTAATAGTAATACAGTAATGGTACTACTTTTGTAGTAGTAGCACGTAGTAGTAAGAAGAGTGGACACATAGAAATTTCAGGTGTACAAGGAATTTCAATGAATTCCCATGTTTTTACTTGGATTTCCGAGGATTTTTTATTAGATTTGAAGATTTCCGATGATTCGCATAAAATTTCTAGGGATTTCCAAAGAATTCTAAGAAATTTCTTAAAAATTATCGAAGAATTCCTATATATTTCGCATGATCTGCGCATTATGAATGAACTAATTATGAATTGAATATTTCAAGGAATTCGGAGAGGATTTCCTAGGAAATTGGTCAAAATAATTTCTGGTGTCCATTTTGTTGAAACATGTCCACTCCTCGTAGTAATAATATAAGGTTAATTTCTATGTATAATATTAATAATATGTGATAATTTCTGTTCTTAATTTAGAAATTTATTATTTAAAGAAGAACAAAACAAGAACAAAGAAAAAATAATATTGGTAGTATAAATAAAAATAAACAATCGAGTGTTAGTGAAGTGAGTCGGAAATACTTAAAGATGGCGTTCTTTTAATCTTTTAATCTCTTCTAAAATTTGATGAAACACAAATCACACCAATACAAAACAATAACTAGAATAAAGGAAGAGAACTGTTTATATAATTGGAAAGCACTTTCAACTCCGTCTTGGGAATATTCAACAGTGAAAATTTAATCTGTTCTACTGTACTTGGAGCTGGTCCAATTAAAATATCTTGGTTAATTAGTAGTATAGCGAGTTGGAAATTTAAACAATTTATCTTGCATAATGAGTTTGCATATAACAAATGTATTAATCACGACTGATAATTTTATAGTAGATAGAATCGGGAAAATTAAATTAACAAAATGTAGTTAATTGAATTGATTAAATCAATTTATCAACTAGTTTAATTCTCTTCGATTATAAGACAGACGAATCAATCGAGTTGTGTTTTATTTCTTATCCACTGACATTTTCGTTTATTTTTGATTAATATGTAAAGACGTGTCACGTATTTCGGAGATAAAAGCTTTTTTAGGAAAGTTAGGAAACCTCGATTTGAAGGAAATTATGTTTGTCCGAACAAATTCGTCCAGTTCCTAAATTGATATTGATTTCTAGTAGGTTAATAAAAAATAAATTGTTTTATATACGGGTATTGAACCAGAAAAAAAACTGTAATATTAATTTGTGTTCAAAACAAGATTTTATAATTTGTAGTTTTTCTCCATGATACTAAGACTAACAAGATATGATCACTTGCCGTACGAATTTTAGACTAGTTTGCGCATGACGTCATCGCGTGACAAAAATGTACTGCGGTATTAGAAAAATCATGCATTTAATAGTATTATTAGAGAATTACTCGAAAAATTACTAAAACTTTTGTTGATTCTAATGTCTCAGATGAATATTATTTAATAATACTTAATAAAAAGACATTTTAGAACCTTATTAGGTTTATTTTTACAGTTCAAAATAGGGCGGGTTATTTAAAAATATTTTTTTATTAATGGTTAATTTGTAGGGTGGAATTGTGGGTAGAGTGGTACAAACCACAAAAAATAGATTTGTTTAAGCATAGGCTTTTCCTGCGGGCGGAAATCCCTAAAATTAATTTCGAAAGTAAAATCAGTTTTAAAATTGAATTAACACGTATATTAATTAAATATAAATTGATATAATAAGATAATAAAATATGTAATTAAATATAAAAACCTTAAAAGCTAATAAACAAATTAAAATTCACTTGCATGTGAATTTTAAATAATATGTATAAGCATTCAATAAAAAAATATTCCAAATAAAATTAATTAAATAAGTACTTACATGCAATGTATGTTTTTAACAAATTCTCTCTTTTTTATTCTTTCCTCACGATCCTTCTGGGCAGATGTTTGCACTTGTGGTGACTTTGGTAAATTAAGTGAAGGTATAGCGTCTCGTTTTAACCTCCACTTATTTTTGGAGACATGTAAGAGTTTTTCCTTCACACAAAAATCATCATCAGAAAAATGTTTTGAACATATTCTGGCATGTTTTGTATTAAAAGCATGCTTTTGAGAGCACTTTTGCACCCATAAATTACAAAGTTTGATATTGGTTGGAAAACTAAAGTATCGACAATCGGAGGAACAGTTTTTGCTTTTTTTATTATTGTTGCTGGTACAACCCATCACCGCACAATAAACCATCGTTCACAAAATTAAATAAACAATATTCAATTGCAAAAACCAGTAAAACACTCAAAACAGAGAGAATTTAGACGATAATAGTCACACTAATGACACCACGTTTGTCACCAGATTTCAGATTTGTCACACAATGACGTCAGAGTCGAAAGAGAGAGAGGGAAAAAAGCTGCGCGTGATCATATCTTGTTTAGTCTTAGTATCATGGTTTTTCTCAGTTTATCGTGGTAAATAAAATATTACAGTACTAGTTCGGTAACAGTTACTTACGTAACTTAATTTTTACAGCATATGGAAGTGTTTTAATAATAATTAACACATAGATTTCTATTAAATTTTTGGTTGGTGAATTGTATTAAATTTTTTTATAAATTATTAGGTAACTTAACATTATATATCTAAGTTATAATTTATTTCTAACGAAAATTAGAAATAAGTATGTTAAAATTTGCATTTAGGCTTTGGATACGACAGACACGAAAGTTTACTGATTACAAATAATAGAGAAAATATGTGATAAAACTAAGAATCAAGCAAAATATCCAAAAATTTGAACAAAGAAAATAAAGAATAAAAAATAGTAGAAAATATTATAAAAGTAAAAATAGACTGATAGAGACAGACTATTTAACAGAAAAGAATGAAACAAATTACCATAAATAAAATTACATGCTAAGCATAAAAGATAAAAAGTGTAAAAAGACCAAAAGAAGTAAACAAACTTCCTAAAAAAAATGGATATAACGATAATTAGACAATTTTTTGGAGCATTGTAAAATATGTGGTAGAAAACGACCATATTGAAAATTAAAGATAAAGAAGCAAAAGGTTTAATTAATAGGAGAAAATAAAGATGCAAATTTGCAACGACAAAATGTCAGAAGCCAAGAGAAGAAATATTAAAATATACATCTTAAAAAATTATGTAGCTTGTAAAAGATTAAAAAAAGCAGAGCACGTTGGCAAAGAAACATTATTGAAAATGGTAGAAAATATAACGACTTATTAAACAACAAAGAAACGGAATATAATAAAAGAAATACGTAACTTATCTCGGTTTACTTTCCATCAACAACAACATAGGGTGCCATTCATTAATTATTAAGGGTCTTGAGGGGGAGGGGGGGTTAAGAAAATCTCTACATGTCCTTTGTAGGGGGGGGGGGGGGGGAGGTTGTCGTAAAACTTATTCTTAGGTAATACTTTTTGAATCAAAATTCAATACAAAGAATCTAATTTCATTTTGGATTCCCAATAGTTTCCTTTATTTTATAGTGTACAATGTAACTTAGATTCTATTTTAATAATTATTGCTTATTGAAATTATTTATTATGAATTACATAATTTTAATCAACATTTTATAGCATGTGAAGAGTATAATTTAAATTATTACTTGTTAAAAAATAAAAATTATTGATTTAAGTTGAACTGTAAGTTTTAGTGGAACTGATCCTTTCCTAACATTTTATTATTTAGAAGAAGGAGATAAAGTCTTACGTAAGAAAGGGGAGGGGGGTTCGAGAAATCTTATGTATACTTACATGAGGGCAGGGGGGGGGGTCAAAAATGACTAAAATTGTCCTTACGTAATTAATGAATGGCCTCTAGGTATTCAGAAAAAATATGACAGAAATAAAGTTGTTACGGAAAATCTAATATAAAAAAGGGCATAATTAAAAATGGAACCATTTTTAAAATTAAAGAAAAAGCTATCGCGCAGAATCTGCGCCGCAGATCACGAAACAGTGCTTACACGTGACCAATTTGATTAATTAAACTTTCAAATTTGATAATAAAACGAAAATTAAAATTTCAATATGAATTATCGAGAGTACTATTCTTAGATCTTCATTACTGAAACAATTTGCATTATTCTAGGTGCATTTTAGTATCCTAATTTATTAAAAAAAACAAAATAGGTCAGGTGTTGGTACTGTTTGGTGATACGGCTATGTAAAAAAATGTCAGAGACAAAATAATCAAACAGATAAGAAGTAGTCTAAAACTGTTTGAAGCAAAAGAAGAAAACCCAAATAAACGTTAAAAGAAAAGTTGTAAGGAGTGTCAAGCGGCGTTAGTTGGCAAAGAATTAATGTCAGTTTCTAAACTTTAAAAAACATTTTTCCTCAAAAAACTTAGGCCGCATACAAAAAGTTCAAAAAAAAATTAAAAATGTTTAAGATAGATATGTACAATTAGAGTTACTTTTGTTATAATTTTCAAGAATTACTTGATCGTTTGTAAATCAAATTTTTAAACTGAAATTTTATGGATAGGTAATCTAATAAAATAATTTAGGTAATCTAATTGATTATCATCTGTAATCCTGAAAATTTGGCTAAATTTAAAACTAGTTTTATTTAAAAATTTGAGTTTTTTGTCGTAATTAAATACCGAGTACCAAGTGCCTCCTCAAGAAGCAAGATATATTTCTTTTGGTAGCCATGAAAACGCTTTAGTAATGTTATATCAATTTAGTATCACAATAAAAACATCATCAAAACTTAAAAAAAATATGTAGATGACATTAACTTTCTGATATTTAAAAAATGAAAAATATTAAGCAAATTCGTAAGAAATATAAAATTATAAAGTAATAAATAAACACTATAAAACGTGTATTTTTCTTCATATTTTTAGAATATTTGACACTTGGATCTTCCTTAAAAAAACAAAAATGCATTGAAGGCTTATTTACCTTAAAGATTAATGAATCTTTCTTAATCATCCAAAAACACACTTTCCCTCTTCCCGACACTTGATTCCCTTTCAACCTAATTTACTTAGGTAAAATTTAACAACCACAGCACACAAAAACCCCCTTTCATTATTCTTCCGCTCACGAAACTAAACCAACACTAAACCCAACCATAAACCACCGAAAAAACACCAAATCAACAAGATCATCGGCCTCGTAAAAAAAACTGACATAGTCCCTTATCCTCTCACTATATAAACAATAAAATCCAGCAAGCTTTCAAACACAGATCCATTGATAATTTATCGGAAGGAAGCAATTTTTGTGTGATAACATGCAAATCGATAGCTCATTTAAATCAAATTGTCATTAGTTGAACCCCCCAATCGGAAATGACAATTGACAGTGAATCCCCATTTCCGATTCGAGTCCTAGTGTCTAGTCCAAACATCGTTTAATTAATATTTAATGAAACATAAACACAAGACCAAACAATACACAAGCTGTCACAGTGTCATACCCAAACTTTCCCGCCTTGTTGTTGAATTTCTGCCCACTGGTCGAAGTATCATCACAGTTTGGTGTTTTGATTTTTTTAATCACAAAAAGACACAAACTTTTTCTCTGTGTGCAAGTTTCGATAATAATATTTCAGTTAGGCCCAGTGACCATGTCTGTCTGGCGTCTACAGTACGAAATCGATGAGGGGGCGCATGTACCCTACGGTTGTTCCCTGTGTGTATTGCACCACGGTCGAATTAAACATCTGATTCCACCCCCACTACAGTATAAACCATGGAGGGGTTGATGGTGGCAGGAAAGCAACAGGAGGGTTTCCTTGAGGGTAAATGGCGAAGGGTGCAAAGCTATTGATTTGGTATAGGCGAAAATGTTGGATTTTTTATTAAGTGAAGGAGAGCCAGGATAAGGTGATTAAGGAGGTTTGACATGACCGGAATGTGGATTATACCGGAAATCAACAAAGTGGGAAGGAAAACAGAAAAAGTTTGAGAAATCAAGGAAACAAGCAATTATTTGCACTGAAGGACCAGAAGGAAAAAAGATAAGATTGAACTGTTAGGGAGTGGCCCTACTCTAGATTACAAACAATAAATTACAATAATAGATATTATATGCTAAGGAGAAGGTATCTATAACTTTTCTCAAGAATGCTATTGATATTTCAAGATCTCATTGCTTTCCTTTTTTAATTTAACATTTTTTTGTAGCTTTGACCTTTTGCGCATCGTTTTAAAATAAAGCCACACATTTTAAACTTGCGCGGTTGGCTCTTAGTGTGAATAGTCCTGCGTTATGAACAGTGAACACGGAAAAACTCGTTACGGACTAACATATCATGCATAACAAAAATTAAGAAATAAAGCTACGATTATAAGACATTTTTGCAATTAAACTTTATTTGAATGTTACAAAGAACAAGAATTATCCTGAATGAACCTAAATACATTGGGCCGAATTCTTTTCCCTAAACTAACATGTTTTTTAAATGTTTATGATTAGCCTAAATTAATATTTTAAAGGATATTTTAATGAATGGCCTATTCTAATTCTCGTTTGCACATCAATTTGTTAATAATCGACGTCTCTAGGCAAATTGTTTTAAACCAGGCTTTTTTTGTAATTAGTAATTACAATACATGTCCCCGCCAACTTTAAATTTTAAACATTTTATAAGTGATCTGAACGTGCAGAACAATGAAAATTAATAAACAATGTAAGTGTTATTAATTGATTAATGTGTAGCTCTGTGTAGGTAAGTGTTTTTTAGAGCAGCTAATAGTAAAAGAGAAAGACAAAAAAAAACTTCACTGAGAACGAAAAAGTGAGTGTTGTAGATTCTGTTGCCATACACAAGCATATTTTGGATCCAAAAAGTCAGAACCTCGTGTAAATAAAATAAAATAAAAAAACAGGAACTATGGGCAGAAATAGCAGATAACTTAAGAGCGACGAGCGATTTTTATTGAGATAGTAAAACAATTAGAAACGCGTACTACAGAATGAAGCAACAAGCAAAATCTGTGGTAGGTAAGTACAAAAAAAAAATAAAAAAACTGGAGGTGGCGAAGGACAATCAAATGAACCTTTGAAGAAGATATTACAATTTTTAAATACCTATATAATTTTAAAATATATTTTTATCTCAATTAAAAATTGTTTGGCAAAATACCTAAGAGCAACTGAAACTTGAATTTTGGGGGTTAAATCAATCCTCCTATGATATACAGATTCAAGTTGGAGTGTTAAAATGTTAGCAACGAATCGCGTTGTTTCTTTGCTTAAGCGATATCGTTTTTCAAAATGATTATCTGATAATTCATTAGAAGGAACAAACCGTTCTCCATACATATATTCTTGCATTTCTCGGTATTCTGTCTATTTCTCTAATTTTATCAAAATTATTTTTAATTAATTCAATAGTACACCGTCATTTTCAAAGAAAACAGATATTTTTATAACTGCCAAGTTAATAGACATTTTAGACAACGATTGGCGTTCTTTAAAATATCCACTAAATGTGATCGTTAATTGAAGTCTCTAAATTCTTAATTAAGAGTAAAGAATAGGTGAAATTGAATGACGTTATTTAACAATTTTAAATAATGTTATTAGCGCTAATATAGAGAAAAGAATTCGGCCCATTGTTTTTATCACGAATTATGGCGATTTTTTCAAGGAACCGGACTTTTGATACGAATTAACTCGATTTACGAGTTAGCTGGAGACGAATTAACGAAATTATACTGTCAAATTTGGAATTAGAGCATCCTAAGAGTTAACTACTCATGTTTCTAGAAGTACTTCAGCAACTCGATTGGGGGGTTGATCAACATTTTCTTATCTTTAAGCGTCTCGAAACTATTAGAGAAGAAAATATCACCTCGTGGATTTTATTATACAAAATTTAATTTTATACAACTGGTTTCTTTAACATTTTTTGTGGTTTTCACCATTTTGCAGTGTTTTAAAATAAAGTAAAACAGCAAAGCTTTCAATACATTTTCAAAAATATTCCACAAACTTTTTGATTTTTTAAGTAAAAATATTAACAATTTAATACTTTCTATATGACAGTATTTTTTCATTAGTTTTGAAACTATGTTTTACTTTAAAATTTTGGCCTTTGTAATTTTCTTTAAGTTCGGCTTTTTAATACGATACAATTTGAAAGTCTAAAATAAGAATTATTGTAAAAATTAATGAGTAAAACTGTCGCCTTTGGCTTCCAAATTATAATAAAAACCTTAAAATCTACATTTTTGGGAGTTAGAAGCGAGATTTATTTTTTAGGGCCCTGTTACCTCTGAACTACGTTTTTCAAATTTTTCTAAAATGTACCTACTTTTTTTTCTTTGTTTTTTTTTTCTCTTGCACACACGGCGTCAATAGTTTTGGCCGACGTCCAGCCAGAAGCAGTCTATCCGAACGTATCCGAATCGTTCGAAATCGTTGTGGTTCCAACGTAAATGTGTATACGTATATCTTCAAACTCAGTGTATGGAGATTGCAAGAAATAAAAAATGATATCAAAGATAAAGTAAATGATTTAATAAATTGATAATAGACACCACATTCTTTAACATGAAAAAGTGTAAATTGAAAATCCTTTTCATAAAAGTATAGGATAGAGATTAGGCTTAGCGTTTCCATTAGAGAATAATAACAAAATACAAGGAATCTCTCTTTATCTCTGAATGTTTGTTTTTGTTTTCGATTTATAATTAGTAAATCCACATTTAATTACATTATTTGTCAGTAATAATTCTATTTGTTTGTGAACAAACTACAACGATTTCGAACGATTCGGATACGTTCAGATAGACTGCTTCCGGCCGCACATCGGCCAAAACTATTGACGCTGTGTGTACATACATATAAGCGTTTCTTGTTTTTTTTTTTATTTATGTCATCTTTTTTCAAATTTTTAAAGAATTTTGTAAAGTCTTAGAGTCGTAGAGTCTATTTCTGTTCTTTTCCTAAAACTGATAATTTTTCTTGTTTTTCTAGAATACTCCTTTCTTTTTTCTTCTTCTAAAAACTTTTGTTTTATACTAAATTTTTTCAATACTCTTTTTTACTAGTCGTAATTTTCTGTGTCCTTTTTTTAATTATTAATGTTCTTTTTTCTTTAATAATCTTTTCTTTCTTATAAGACGTCGTTTTTATCTTTTTGACCTCTAATCTGCTGTTTTCGTTCTTCTTTCTCTTCAAGTTGCTTTTTCTCAAGTTGTAGAATCTGTTTTAATTCTTCTAGAATCTTTCAAATGGATGTTATTTAATTTTTATATTCTAAAAAAATGTTCTTCTAGAATTTTCCTTTGTTTTTCTTAGTTTACTAGTCAAGAACTATTAAACCAAGACTTTTCTCTACATCTTGTTCAAAAAACCGTAAAATTGTCTCTGATTTCCTATACAAAATAGGAAGTCAGAGCCATTTTTAACGCCAATCCTTTTTATTTGCCGTTGTGGATTGCGAATTGCAGTTTCTATAAACTCAGAAACTTGCAGCGATTTCTCTAAAGCATCTTGCACGAAGCAAACTGCCGCTAACGAAAAAAACTTTTGTAGAAATTTTGTTGTGAATAAATTTGGAATCGAATTCGGCTAATGTGATGTAATGATATTCCTTTAAGACTGATAACAAGAGACCTTTTTTATACTGTCTACCTTATTTAAATCTATAATTATCAACAAATTAACAATGACAGCTATTAGGTATTAAATTTAGATACATTTCCCATTGAAAAGAAAAATTTACGAATTTTATTAAACACTACTGTTAGGATAATTACATTTAATATTCAACACCCTGCTTTCAATTATACTTTCAACTAACAATTTAGAGACCTTTCTAGATACTTTTGTTAGTTCCATCCATTTATCCAATTAAATTCAAAACGTAATTAAGTCAGTTTAGACAAATTTGTGGCTTCTGTAATCAAATTAATCCCTAATTAGATGTACGTGCGAGCACTTTTATTATAAGAAAAACAGTCTGTTATAAAGTTTTGTTCCAAAATCGCATAATGCCACCTTAAAAGCAGACATAAACCAAACTAAGAGCCAAATAAAGTTAGCACTAGTGCAGATATAACTGCACTTTAGCTAAAGTTTAGGCTGATTTGGGAGCATTTCCAAAGGTGCTTTCAATAATTCAGAGGAGCACTTCCAGACGAGGAAATGCAATTTAAGAGATTTACAATGTAATTAACACACATTTGCTTTAATTTTAAATTATATTTGAGTATCTAGGTACAGACAGGTAAAATAAAACAAATGTCGTGACATTTGAATTGCTGTACGCAGTTTTACTTGTTATCTCAAGACCTACAATAAATCATTGATAAACGTGAAAAGAATTTTTAAATGAAATTTTTAAGAGCAATTAAAAAAGCGCCAGCTTTATGACTTGAGCGGTTCATAAACCCTACAAGAGCAAAAATGTGTCTACCACGCCCTTATTGTCGATTGCAGATTTGACGTCATCCCTAAAGCCAACGATTTAAAGGGTAGGTATGTCAGATTTCCAATTAGTCATCTCGGTTTGATGTCGAATAAATATGGGGAGACGATAAATTATTTGAAAGTAACGAAGGGGCGGAAAAACGATTTTTCAAAATCGTGTCAAATATATAAAATATGAATATGACTTTACTGAAGCCTATGAGAGTTCAAGTCTGTATCTAGAAATTGTGACGTCATAAACGTGAACAAAGCCCTGAAACGTGCAAAGTAAAATTTTTTTATTTAAGATCGTTTGAAGACGGTCATAAAAAAAATTAATTTCTTAATTTTTGAATTGAAATCTCCACAGAAATTTTATTATTTGTAGAAAAGTTGTAGAAATTTCACACTAAAAAAAGACATTCCAAATAAAACAGAACTATCGCAAACAAAGAACAAAAATTTTTATAACAATTAACCTCCTTGAGATTTATGGTAAAAAGAAGAGAGGTACATCAATATTAAATAGTATGAAATAGATAAAATATCAAAATAAAATGTTTTACTTTTTTTATATCTAATTAACCATCTCGAAACAAAAAAAAATAAACTGAGAGATGAAAAGTAACTATACAAAAGTTATTAAAATTTCACGCACTATTACTATAAATTTATTGAATTTTCATAAAAACATATGGGTGTTAATTGGTTTTTTTTTATTAAGAACCACTGTGGTGCAAGTAATGACATCCTTAATTTTATTGCTTATATTAAGAGCATTACGATGTCATAGAAACAATAAGTGAGTGACATTTATTTGCCCCACAGTAGTTCTTTGGCAAAAAAAACCGGATATTATTGATACGAGTGCATTGAGAGAAAAGACAACACTTTAATAAAATTAATTCTCCCTAGACTTGGCACTTTCTCCCATGAATCTTTAATTAAATTTCCTTGATACAAAACATCTGTAATACACATTAACGCGAGGGTGCGATGTCAAATCGGTGTTAACATCACGAGAGATGGTGTTTCTGTTTACTCTTTCAGAGAGAGTGTGTATCTTCGGTCGAGAGCACTCAGTCCCTTTTACTCCTCCACAATGAATCATCAGAAGGGTGTTTAAAACGGCGCGTGTCATTCGGGTACTCCCCGACTTTTTATTACAATACCAACAGCTGCCACATATGACCTCGGGACAGGTATTGAAGCAAAGGGGCATTAATAATGCTTAAGGAACGTTTAACTCTATTGGAAGTGGAGCGTAAGCAATCAAAAGCTATTGATGACTTCACAAAAACCTAACATTGAAGAAAAATCGTCTCAATCACAATGATAAATGAACACATTGTCATAACCCTCGGCTAACCCCTGAATTACGTATTTCTAAACATTGTTTCAAAGTCGAGGAGATCACCCCCGGGTATAGATTAATGACGACAGTCAAGGAAACGCTTTCGTAAATCCTTCAAGACAAAAGATAAATCACGTTCCGTATAGGTGTATAACAGGGGACTCCCCTTTTTCACATCTAATTAGTACAAATGTTGAAAGTTTGACTCACCCGTTTGGAATATGAGCTGGCATGGTTTGGAGTCTTCTTGCATATAAAACTGAACCTCCCTCAGACATATACCCATCGGAGTTATCCCTCGAGGGAACATTCCGTAACATTTCACCATCAGAAAGGTAACCATTAGCTAAGGAAATTTCGCAGTAGTCCGCACTGCCATCCGGTTGGACCCTCTGGTAGTGTCTTTGGCGTGGAGGGAGAGTCAAAGTACTGCAATAACCCCTTAATAGTGGCCTCATCGGTTCAATACTTAAGGGAGTCTCCTCTTCTTGTATCTTCTCATTGAAGTAATTCTTATTTTCTTGTTGGTTCTCAATATTGAGCACTTTTTCTTGGATTTGCTCTTCTGTTGCTTCTGATATGTATGTGATTGGATCTTTTCGGTTCGGGATGATATTGTGGTGTTCAGAACTGCTTTCACTGGAAGGTTTGTAGATGACACTGCTTTCACTGGAATTGCTGTGATGGCCAGTTGAGGCACTGTGGCTACTTTCGGAGAGTTGTGGTTCGTTTTTCATCGGAGAGACTAGAGCTACGGCTGGTTTGGTGTGTGTGATGCTGGCTTGGGAGTTTTCGCGAGATATGGGGGTTGGGGGCTTGAGAGAAGGGAAGCTCTTGTCGTCACGGACGATTTTCGTAGTACCTAAAAAGACAATAAAAAAAAATTAAAACATTGACATATTACGGACAGCTAAATTTGGAGATTAATTTTCATTTATGGAAATTCAGCATCTCGATTATTTTGAACACAACCTACAGTAAATTCATCCAACAAAGCCACATTCCTGAGACGACAGGAATGCCAAAGATGAAGTTGTTCTCCTCCTCAGGTCAATCACTCAAGATCAAGTACGATATTTAGGAAACTGCCAAGTGAAGAAAGTTGATCTCAATAGAAGAGCAGAAGACCAATATATCAAAAGAACTCTTGTGGCCAGATGGCCAAGAAAATGATGGCCAAAATGGCCAGATATTTGTCTAAAATCGAATTCTTAGTTGCCGAACTGAAGAAAATACTATAAGTATAAAAAAACTATAGTCTACCCTCAAAATTTAATGCTTTTAGAACAGCTTGGGACTCGGTCGCCTCTGCTTAACAAACAATTGAGACCTTGACAATTCGTTTGCTAAAAGAAGAAAGCAGAATGAGAACAGATGAAAAAGATGCAACAAAGTTTGCAAGTTTTGAGAAATATTTTGGGAAAGACACCATTGAAGAAACCTACCAAAGTAAGTGCATTGAAAAAGAAAACATCTTTCAACTATTTGGCAGATGAAAAGAAGAAGAAAGCAAATTCTGCTCCAGAATGTTTTGCGTATTTATGCAGTGGTTCAGCATTTTATTCTTCAAACAGAGATGTTGATCCTCATAATTCAAATCCAGAAGTTGAAAAAATAAAGAAAGTATGGCTAAAAAGCAAACTGGAAACAAATTAATGTAATAAGAAGTGTTAGAAAAAAAAGAGTACGTCAATTCCGAGTTTGGTGGTTTTATAAAGAAAGAAGATATTCCGCAAAAATATTCAGCGCTGTATACATCTCAACAGAATGGGAAGTCGGAGCGAGAAATGCATGCTTTTAGAGTTAGTGCACGAATCCTGTTTGGATATGCTGCATATATGTGAATGCTGCTCAAGTTTAAAAAGAAATGGGACAAGAAGAACCGAAAATAATTTTTTCTTGGACAAGAAGAACCACTTAAAAACCTACGAGAAATCTGACGAAACAACATCTGAAAAATCAAAAGCTACAATGTCTTTGACAATTGAAAAGGCGAAAAAACGCAGAAAATAATGAATTTGTAGATGTGAATAATGAAGAAATTGTTGCATCAGAAGTTGAAGCCTTCCATAAAATATGAGTCTCTAGAGATAGACAATTTCTCCTTCACATTTCTAAGGAAAGAAAAGAAGAACACCACAAAAAATCAACCAAAAGAATTTTATAAGAAGATAAGAAAAAAGCAAGGAGATCAGAAGATGCAGAAGGAAGTTTAGTTGGCTTAACAAAGAGTTAAAAGAAGTGGGCATTCTAAGAAATATTAGCAGAAGAAGGAGAAAGTAAAAATAGTGATCCAGAAGAAAACAGATGAAGGAGCATACAGAAAAGTCCTAAAGGCCTGAAGGCAAGAGAAAAGCGTCAAGAGAAAACGGGGTATCGTGGAAATATTACGGAAGGAAACATACACGAAATTAAAGTTAGAACTTAGAGAGAAGATATCAAGTAAATGAAGCATGCCACTAAATTGCCTATTAGAAAGAACACAGCTTTATCTAAATGCAAAAATTACAGCAGTAGAGTAGCTTTACTAAACACGGTGTATAAAATAATTGCCTCAATAATATATCTTAAAAAATAAGATTGAAAAAGAAAATGAAAAGTTGCTGTGTTGATACCGATGTAGACTCAGAAATCACAAACCAATAATGGATCAAGTGTGTTTAGCCTTAGAGAAATCATGAATAATAGTCAAGATCAAAAATCATTGAACCATTGCATATTCTGTTAATCGATTTTAAGAAAACATACGAACAATTAGATGAAATAAATAATACTAAGAACTGAAGCAAATCAGAATATCAAAGACAGTAGTAAACCTAGAGAAAATAACCTTAAGGAGCACTGAGTACAAATAAATTGGCAGACTGTAAAGGGAGGTCTGAGACAGAGAGATTCATTATCAACAGTTCAGACAGATAAAAGCGTTTCTGCATGTTTAAACTTAAAAATTACAACAAATACGTAATAATACATTTTTTGTTTAGAATAAAAAAATTAATTTATGCAATTTTTAATCCTTGAATGGCCTTTTCAAGGGAATGGAGGTCCTAAATAACCAATTGTCCATCCAAACCAGAGGTACTGATTTTTGACGCATTTCCTTTAGATCCTGCATAAATACAAACACAAGTGATTGCATTCTGATGAATTGAATCAAGATTAGTATCAGAAGTTTCACTTCTGGCTTGTTTATCCAAAGAATGAAACATTCTCTTTGGTTTAGAAGACTGGAAAGAACAGCGAAAGACTAAGGTTTAAGAATCAATAAAGAAAAAAAGAACAGCTTACAGTTAGGACAGAAAAAACAGAATACAACTTTGGATTAATAGAAAATTTTAATAATCTGGGCGACTAAAAAAAAGATCCAAGAGCAAATGACAAAAGCCACAAGATGTGTGGGGTGTCTAGGACACATACAAAAACAAAAGAATATCGAGAAAAATTAAGAAAAAATGTATAGAATCATAATCAAACCGGCAGAATCAGCTACAGAAGTGAGCGATACGAATAATTTCAACCAAATAGTGGTCACGGCAACATCTCGGAAGCCAATTAAGTTAAGCGTTTTTAGAAATCATTCGACCACGAAAATGTTATCTTAACAAATCGATGGTTTCTTCTACGATTTTACGCCATGCCATTTTGTTCTCTAAGGTTTTATGAACTACAAAGCCTATGGTAATATATCAGTCACATCACAAAAAGTTTTTGAAATGGTAATAGAAATCCCACGCGTTGGAACAGAAATTGAAAGAACTGTTTTAACACTGTTAGTAGAAATTAAAAAAATATTGGTTAGTGGACCAGAGAAATTTTTAGCAGACACTAAGTAAGTCCCTTAGAGCACAAACAGAATTCACAAAAAGGTTTTTATAGAACTATAATAGGCAATTAGTAAAGAGTGAAAATAGTTATTTCTTCAATTAGGCATAAAAGTAGTTAATGCCGCGGCTGAAATTTTAAAGCCAAAACGCAGCCGTCGCTTTGAAACAAGGCGAGGCATTAAATTTGCTTTATTGTCGAATTGAACATAACATCAGCAATGACCAAAGAAAGTTTTTTTTAGGTATACTATCGATTTTGGGAGTTGTAGCAAAAAAATCAATTTTCAAAGCCCATATTGACTCTGTTAAAGCAGTTGTAGCAAAAAAAACGAGTTTCGTATCCACTGTAGATTCTGCAAAACAAGCTTTTTTAGTCGGTTGCCAAAAATGATTATTTTTCACCGCCCTGACTTCCTTTGGGTTTCTTTACGAAATAATATTATGTTCATTAATATTTTCGCAAAAATGATTAACAAAAATATTGACGTCATCAACCGATATTCCATTATTGAAGACAATAGATATTTGTAAAGTTTGAACTTAATATACATTTTTTAAGTATATGTATATTGTTTAAAAAAAAAACTTGATTTAGGATGTATCATCCAATCCTGGTGTAACCAACGCTGTTCCCATATTATGGACAGCCTGTATTTACAAAATAACTCAATCTTATTTGTTTTTCAACGTATCCCCAAGTAAAACCTCTATGCAAATCACCAATTTTTACAGTAATTCAATTATCTTATCTCGCCTTAAAACACTAAAAATGAACACCCAGTAGGCGTACCTTTAATAGCCGCCGTCGGCTTCGGAATACCCGTCCCATGTTGATTTTGCGTAGGCAAGTGGTTTTGTCCTTGAACACTCTTATTATTCTCCATTTTCCCTACTAACTTAATTTTCGGTTCTACCAATTTCGAACTGGACAAATTCGCGACTTTATGGGCATGCTTCTCAACTTCTGTTGCCATTTTCGCCTGTTTCGTCGCTGCTATATCCTTCTTCAGCGCATTCGGACTATTTTTCGCCGGTACCGTTTTCACCGGCTTTGTCTGCTTCAATCTGGAGGCATTCCTCACTGGTTTCACTTCACTAGGTTCTAAACTAGCACTGCTATCACTACGTTCGCTCCTTGCTGATGACACACCACTGGAACTGCTGGTCCTTTTACCGTTGGTGGTAGGTGTTGGGCGGTCGTTTGATTTAAACAGTTTAAGCTTATCCAGCATTGAATTGTTTTTAGGAGGATTGGTTTGGTAAGGACTGGTGATTTGTGCTGGGGTCCCTCGGGGAATCATAGACAGTGCCGGACTTGTAGCTCGGCTGGAACCCGCAACTGGCCGGACTTTATCTGGAGGACATCGACGGGAAGGCAAGGCCGAACCAGGCAAGGGGATGCTGCTGCCGCCCTTGTGAGGGATCGCCGATGATCTGGAAAAGCAAACAAAGATTGTTAAGACTTGAATTGAAGAAAAATAAACGGGGATCAATGGAGGGCTTTTTTTAGAAACTGAGTGTTTGGGATTTTGTTTAAATTATAATTTGGAAGGGAGAAGTGAAGTTTCTCAAAGTCCAATTAATCCGGCAAACCCTTATCAGCCCTCAAGCCCTTAATCGTGTTAGTCGGCTATTCTGATAAATTATAAAGACGTAATCTTAGTTTCTACACCATTAAGGGTGTTGTATATACATATTTGATGATAATAGACGTTTATTCAAGTTGCGCGAATGAACCCAACTTTAAGAAACTTTTTGAAAAGCTATTATGAGATGTTATGAATTTTGAATTAGATTTGAATAATTTAAAAATTTCGAGTAAATTATTGTTTATTTATAATATAATAACACAAGCTTAGATCAAGCACGAATACACTTGTCCAAATTTTATATAAAAAAAAATTGTTTCAAATTACGCCTTTAATTTGCATGGCGACGTGGCATTATCGCTATAAATCTCTACTAGTGGCTTCCCTCTGAAATTTTTTGAGTGGAATTCTCGGTACTAATCCAAACCGTAAAGTTAGTCTTTTCTAAAGTTCTAATTTCGTGGTTTGATTAATATTACGTTCTTTGAAGCTTTAGAACTGAAACTTTTTGAAAAGTAGGTTTAATTGAACTAAAAGTAGTAGTAAAATACATACCGTGTTTCGTAGTAATATTTTTTCGTTTTATTGTTAGTGCAGAATATAACAGAAAATAATTTAATACTGCTGGCTTTGCAACAGCAATTTATTATGTGTTAGATTTATTAGCTTTTAACGCACATTAATGTTGTGTTGCAGTAAATGCAGCTAATATAATGAAGGTTATTCGATTAAACAGAATGAATGTATCTACCTATTATAAATGATTTAATATCAATTTATTAATCTGCAATTAAGTTGTAACCAATTAAGAATGTTTTATTATAGTTACGCCTAGTTTTGCAGAAAGTTCTGTACTCCAACATGCGTTCTTTAAAAGTTCGGGTGAAGGTTGGCAATAAAAATAATTGTGTGAATGCATAAATTTTATAAAAAGTAGAAAAAAGTGGGATAAAAGCACGCCAGAGGGAACCGATTAATTTAAACAAATAATAGTTCTGGTTTAAATAATGCTAAATACCCAAACTTGCATTATAAAAATGATGATTGATGGTTTTTGAGATACATCATGTAGAATTTTTTTCTCGATAAACATGTTTTTGAGGTACAAGTACGATAACAACATTTGTAAGAAAGAATTTCTACATCATATATCTCAAAGAATATCAACATTTATATAAGATAATTTTCGGTATATAGCACTTAGAGTGTTCCTCTTTTAGAGTCGATGGATCGTAATGACTCGCCGAAACTTAAGAAAAAATCAAGAATCAACAGGAGCACACGGTATTATCCTTCCTCCGTCAGCTTCAACCTTGATTTAAAAATAAAAATGGGTAATAATCCTAAACGAAAACTAAGTTCCTCCGGTAAAAAAACCTCTAATAAAAATAATAGTTAGGCTAAAAAACTACCTTTCGTTCAGAAAGGGAAGAGTGTTCCAATCTTATGAAAACGTAGTTTGTTTTTCAATTTTGTAAAAACTGAAATTTCCAACTAAAGCACTTAAATCTGCATTTCCGCCTATTTCGCCAAAGAAAAACGCCAAAGGATTTTGCCTAATATTCACAGTTAAAAGGTGAATAAAATAAATTGTTATTAACAAATTATGCGTTTCCGAGACGGTGTTAAATAAAAGGTAAAAGCAAATAGAAATCTAAAGTTTTATAATTGATTAAAAAGATCCGCTCCAGAGCAGGAGACATTGACAAAATGTCCCACAATTTAACATGACGACACGCAATAAACAAACGCAATCAAAATAGTCGAAAAAGGTGACCAAAATTCTCTCAAAAAGTAACAACCGATATTTAATCCTTCTCATTTCATGATCACGGTACAAAATTAAAAATGAATTTAAGCAGGCAACGATTTATCACGTATAGTAATAACCTACGGTTACAGTTACAACAAACGTAATATTTGCCAAATTGAGCGGGCGTAGCGAACTAGTTTTGTAAATTATGTGGGTTAGGGTTAGAGTATTAGATTTTTCGTACTATATGTACAAAAATATTTCAAAATTCAAAAACTAAACCCGGATCACTTTTGTCATAATAAATTTCAAAATTCAACCCAAAATTTTGGCTTTGAGAAATATGTTTTTTACCGAAAATTCGGGTTTTTAAAATGTAGGTCATGTTATATGACAATGTCACGTTGACGTTGTCATATAACATAATTCACAAAGCCAAAATGTTGGGTTGAATTTTGAAATTTATTATTACAAAAGTGATCCGGGTATATTTAAAATTTTGGGTCCAAATTTGAATTTTATGTTATTTTTAAATTAGACAATTATTTTTGCAAAGTTTGGTTGAAATCTCTCAATTCCTAGGTGATTTTTAAGACACACAGTATATAATAATTTATTAATTTCAGGATAAATCAGACTCGAGTGATGTTTTTCGGTTTTTTATTTATTTTATTACATTATATTTTATTTATTTATTTGCCTAACAACATAAAAAAAATAAGAAAAAATAAAAGTAGAAGAAAGATAATAATAGAGGACTGTATGATGAAAATTGTAGACTACGATAACAAAAAAAAGACCCGACAAACAAGAAGAAAATACACCGAGTATACATAATAAATAAAAAAAACAAAGAACAAAATTCAAAAAAATTGCAGAATATTACAAAAAACAATACAACACTAAAATAATAAAAACGATTAACAAAAATACAAAAACAAGGAGACAAGAAACTTCTATCAAAAGTGCAAAGTAATTAAACAAGAATGATAATCTTAAACAATATTTTGACAGAATAAACATGATCAAATATAAATAAAGAAAGAGTAACAAAAATTAGACTAAAAGTTTCAAAAAAGCTTTAAATAAATCATCTTCGAAAAAAAGAACTGAAACAACAGAAACAGCCAACGCCGACGTCACGAAGTGGTAAATGAAGTAAAAATATTATCGAAACAACACAAAAAATCAGATAGAATGGCTAATAAGAAGAAACAGACTACCCATCAAGTACTAGAAACAGGACACACGTAAACGCAAAGCAAAGACAAAATGGAAACAAAAGCTAGAAACCGATTTTAACAACTATGAAAAAGCACGGAGTAAGAAAGAGTGGAGAAAAGTCGTCCAGTAGATCCTAAAAAGCTGTGATTGGTTTTTTAACGTATCTCCTTAGACCATTCACGAAACCGCTTCGCTGTAATGGACTGCTAATACGGTTCAGAAACACACGAAAACATCTAAAGGACAAAAGTATATCTTGGTCCTTTACTGTGCCGGAACGATTTCAAGTTCTTGCTTTGTAACGTTGCCATATCATGTTTTTAAATTTAAATTTAGTGTAAGAAAAAAATATATAGGTCTGCAGAATAAAATAAATTGTATCAGCTTTAAAAATTGTGCAAATGTTACATAATATTTCTATTTAAGAGTGGCTGTTTGTTTTTTTTTAATCCCCAACTTTGAAGCAAAATAAATTTGACAAGTGCGTACACCGCCGCGCGGTGTTGAATAGAAAGAAACAAAGTATATATCTCTGTCAACTGCATGTTGGCGTGTAACTCAACGCACAGGAAGGTTAGGAGATTGGCAGTCCATTACAGCGAAGCGGTTTCGTGAATGATCTAAGCGTATCTCGCGAATCAGTTTTTATCAGATGAGAATAAGAATTTGCTGAATTAGGGTCGTCTTCAAGCTCCATGCTTGATCGGGCAAAATTATCAAAAATATGACAGAAGAGAGATTACTTTGATTCAGCAAATTTTCATTTCCAGGGTGTAAGTAAGTATCCACTGATATATTAATTCTTAGTAATTGCGATGAGAAGTGATTCAAATTTATTTCATAGTTCGGTAGGCCCAGATTTGTTCTTTTTAATTGAATTAATCAATTAATTAACTACTTTTTGGTCTTGACACATAAATAACTATTACAATACGTTATAGTTAAATAAGTATTTGTAAATTTAATTTTTTATTTGTGTTCAATTTAAATTTCCTTTTTAGTTTTTACGCATCAAATCTTACTTTTGTTGTGTTACCGAAATAGTTGAAAATAAGAACAAAAAAATTATAACAAATTGGTTTTACTATAATATTTTCAAAATGTTTAGTTTTATTAATTTAATTATTAAAGTTATTTAATTATTAAGACACTATAACAATGAATTTTTTCTTATCCTTGGGCGTCTCTACGACCTGAACTATTACATATAAAAATATCGGCTCCCGGCCTTTTTTACAAAACTTGATTCTTTGGAAGTTTTCTTTAACATTTTTTTGTAGCTTTGACGGTATACGCAGCGTTTTAAAATAAAGCCAGCACTGCACAAATATTAAACATTTAATATTTCTTTAAAATATGTTTCAGTAACTTTTTTATAATTCTTTTTTTTATTCAAAATATAAAAATTTAATCCTCTACATGACAGTGTTTTTTCTATTCGCTTTGAAACTATTTTGCTAGAAAATTTGACCTTTACATCAGCCTAATGACGGTATTAACTATATCCTAAAAAACTTCTAATCATTTAAATATTTTTTTATCAGTTCATAACAATTAGAGCACACACAAAGGCATGAAAGTGCGTAAAAAACCCAACATTTCTAAAATAACAACAATTTTACAAACATTTATGTAAATTTAAATGTTTTTAAAATTAGATTTAAATTACTAACAGAATTTGTAGTCTCCTTGAAATGTTACTCTATCAGTGCCTTGTTTTACTTGCAATTGTACAAATTTCTGTTTTACAAAATATTGAAATCAATACACCATTAGGGAAAATCCAAGGATCAACACTAATTTCTCGTCTGGATAAAACAATTTATTCGTTTAGAGGTATTCGTTATGCTCAAGCACCAATTAATGAACTCAGATTTCAAGTAAGTTCATTTTTTGTAAATATTTTGTATATCAAAGAAATTAGCCGCCAGTTGCCACTGGAAATTGGAGTGGAGTCTACAATGCAACCGTTGACGCTCCAGCTTGTCCTCAACCCCAAATTTCAGGCCTAAATATCCCACTTTCAGAAGACTGTCTTTTTCTTAATGTTTACACACCTGAGGTTTATTCTTTACAATAAAATTTAATTCCGGATAAATAATACCAAAATTTTAGATTCAAAAAAATCGAAAATATCCAGTCATTATTTTTCTACATGGAGGTGCCTTTTATATTGGAACAGGACGAAGTGATATAACAGGACCTCAGTATCTCCTAGACCACGACGTTATTTTAGTCACTCTGAATTATCGTTTAGGAGCTTTAGGTTTTCTCAGATTAGGGAGCAAAATTTTCGGTAATATGGGTCTAAAAGATCAAGTTTTGGCAATGAAGTGGGTCCAAAAAAATATCAAAGCGTTCGGTGGTGATCCAAAATCTGTGACTTTGTATGGGTACAGTGCTGGGGCTTGTTGTATTAGTTTGCATTTGGTGTCCCCAATGTCTCGAAGATTGTTTCATAAATCAATTATAAGTAGCTGTGCTATGCTAGGACCTATACCAAGAGGTGAAGACTCATACAGTCTGGCCCAAAAGCAAGCTAGATTTCTCGGATGTCCTGATGATAATCCCGAAAAAATTTTAAATTGTTTAAAATCGAAATCGGCACAGGAAATTGCAGATACCTTGCCAAAATTTCTGGTACTTTTACCGTTTTTGGTTACTTTTTTCTGTAATTAATTTGGTAGGAATTTGGTATTAACCCTATTTTAATTTGGTCGCCTGTTATTGAAAAGGATTTTGGACAGAAACGTTTTCTAGTTGAGAAACCTTCAGGATCTGTTAGAAATGGCAATTTTCACAAAGTTCCTGTTTTGGCAGGAGTAACTAAAGATGAGTTTGCAAATCTTGCTTTCAGTATATATACCACAAAAGTTTTGGCAAAACAGATTAAGTGACTTCTTCTAGATTTTGGCAATGCGGCATTACTTAGAGAGCTAAACGACCATTTTGATAAATATGCTCCAATTTGTTTTGCTTATGAAAGAAATACGGTCAGATCTATAGCTATAAGTAGCACAGTTAGACAGTTTTACTTAGGTTATGGGCCCTTAAATAACGTATCAATACCAGGAATAGGCAAAGTAAGATTACAATCTCTCGCTACGCTTCGGACCCCCATAAAATTTTGAAACACATTAATCAAAATTATTTTTCTTATAGATTTATTCCGATTCATTAACTGGATGGCCGGTGAATAGAGCAGTTAATTTAATTTCTAAATACAGTTATAACAAGGTTTTTTATTACGAATTTACTTATACAGCGCAAAATGACACAAATGGTAAAATTTAAATTTGTTGCTAGCCGGCTTTAATGTTTTTTTATAGGAGTATATCATGGTGATGATTCAGTTTATTTAATCTATCCTTCTGCTCTTTTTCCACTTAATTCATCAGTGCCATCTGCAAAAATGATTGACACAATGACATTATTGTGGACAAATTTTGCTAAAATTGGGTAAATTTTTAAACTTCTGAAGTACTTATTGAGCTTTGATCTTCAAAAAATATCTTTGTAGTTATCCCACTTTGTCTTCAACCACTAAACTTAATCAAATCGAATGGAAACCGTACAATATGATAACTAAAAAATACTTAGATATTGGAAAAACATTAGTTATGAAGAAAGATTTGTACCCTAAGAGGTATGCATTTTGGAATTTTATTGCAGATACTTATTATCATGACTAAACTTATTTTGTATTTTTAATTTTTTTATTAGTTATTCAAAGAAATTTTTTAATAAAAAAACCCCTACAAAAACATCTCCCATTTCGAGCCTAAACTCATTTTAACGTTGCTAAATGCTTTTTCCCTCAAAGATCACTAATATCACTGAGCTTTTTTTCTGGGCAGTTATTAAGGTAGGTTTCAACTGAGGTTAGGTCAAGTCAGGGATTATTTCTATCAGAAAAACATGTAGGTAAAACCATCTACTAGAAGAAATAGCTAAATTAAAAATAAAAAATTGTTTGAAATTTAAAAGCAAAGAAAAAACTATAGAAACAAATAGAAAAAATTATTAATGAAGACTGCTAACAGTTACTGTTATGGATATTCAACGAGACACACAGAGCAACCAGGAAACTGTAGATCGGTTTTAGGATTATTGCCCATTATCAGTGCGTATCATTGTAGTCCAGTATACCATCCTTAATGATCAAATAAAAGACCGAAATGACAGGTACATCGCAGAGCTTAGGCTGTGAAGAGATATAACAGCAATGCATACAGCCGGAACTAGGAAATACGCACAGTCTAATATCTAAAGTAGACTCTATATCTTAAAGTTTCTATATCATCTAGCTATTCTACTCTGAAAGACCAAAGAAAGGTTCTGAAAGAGTAAAAGAAAATTGTGGAAGAGCTTGTAAAAAGGTATCTGGAAGAACAAGAAGAATTATAGTAACGACGTTTGGCAAAAAAAAGAGTAAAACACAATTATAGAGTAGAAGTTGAAAAACATCGGTTGGAAAAAAAAGTAAAGGAGGTTCTAAAAAAACAGTAAAAAATTCTAGAAGAACTTAAAACGTTTCATAAAAAAGAATTTGGGAAATGGCAATTTCGGAAAAAAAAAGAAAATTTCTGGAGAAGCTTAAAAACGTCGACTGGAAAAAGAGCAAAGAAAGGTTCTAAAAAATCAAAGAATTTCTAGAATAGAAATAGAATTTTAGAAGCTTAATGACGTCGATTTAAAAAAAGAGCAAAAAATTCTGTAGAAGACGTTAAAAATGAAGAAAAAGAAGAACAAAGAAAAGTTCTATGAAATCCAAAACAAATCTAGAAGAGTTTGAGGTTTCATTGTAGCTGTATGTAGTTGCTATACATTAAAAAAATACAGTAAAAAAAGAACAAAAGAAAAATGTAGAACAAACTAAAAGACGTCGAATAAAAAAACAAATAAAAAATGTATAAAAATAAAAAAAATGACGACTAGAAGAAAAAGAAAAGCAAAGGAAAATTTTCAAAATAAATAATTATTGTCTTTATAGAATCAAATACATATGTAATAAGATCTTACTTACAAGTCTTACATACTTGAACAGTTAATTAATTGAAGTTTTAAAAAAATGTTTGCGTTATTGGGGAACAATTGTGTCTAAAAAATAAATTTGAGCAACCTGGCTAATTTTCGTCCCTACGTATGCTAAAAAATGTTATTTGAAAAGAAACAAAGCTATAACAGGTAAATTTGAAAACATTCTCTTACCAAAGTTACAAAAAACCTACTAAAATTTGAAAAACATTATCTTAATTGTCAAAAAAATTACTGTCCTATAATATTGTTTATGTCTGTGGTAGGCTAATAAGGTATTTTCAACTCACCCTCGTAACAGTTGTATAAATACATTCTAACAATACTCTTGCTAGCAGCATAATTTTCAGAAATAAAACCCCCCACGTTTTAATGGTGCAATCAGAGCTGTGGTTAACTATAATAATGCTAAAAATGTGAAACAAAGCACACAGAAAACAGAAATCTTAAATTCATAAATGAGTTTTCCCATATGTCTTGAAAAATTCTTTGAAAAATTCTTTGAAAAAGAGTTATTTGCTAAAGTTAATATAAAGACTTTATTGTTAACCATATTTTATCTTTTATGACTCAATATCCCAAAGACACAACTGCTTCAAACTACCCTTTTATCTAACAATAACGCATTATAAAACCTAGAATATCCCTAAAATAACAAAACCCTTGTTCACTCAAGCCTGAACAATAAATGAGGGTGCCACAGCTTACGTTCACAATCAGAATAATTTATATAGATTCATTAACATACACCCTAATTACGAGGGTTTATTAGAATTATTATAACTGTAAATTTACCCAAATTTCATCCGATAATAAATCTGAAAATCCGCTTTAAACAAATTGATAAAGAGTGTTGTGTTAATCTCCCGTTTCATTCATAAGTAATAATGCAATCATTTTGGTCGACAGATTTCACTCGAAAAGCTTAATACATAATGCAAGAGCCTTTCGTTCGTGATGTTTTGGAACGACAGATAAATATTTTTAGAGAACGAGTCCACAACATAATTGATTTTTAATTCAATAATTTAATAATTTACATCTGAAAGAGTAGTCTGAGAAGCAATGAAAAATGTTTCAATTAAAAATGTAATTAGAAATAAATTAAAGCTGAACGTGACAATTCGGAATTAATTTGAAGCAGGTGCTCTAAATCTTCTTAAAAGTATATTCAGTCTAAAATAATAAGAAAAATATATTGTAGAAAAGTCGAGACGACTGAAATATTCAAAAACAGTAGAGTTTTGTCATGTAAATATATCACGTGTGTTGACTGGTAGAGAAACCACCTGCTCCATGTGTGGATAATTTATGATCAGAAAAAGCACTGTATCACACGCGCTTTCCAAAAAATTTCAATACCCCCATTATTTAAAAAAATATAAAAAAAAATTGTCATACACAGGTCTAGGCGCTAACGAGCTTCTTAATTTGTTTGTTTTAAACCCTGCCGACAGGAATCCTATCGCATCTGTTAATTGTCCCAATTTCCATAAAGATAAAATGTTATTTAAGGTTGTAAATTTTTGAAAAACGGTTGCCGCGGCGTCCAATTTTTACTGAACTGCCACATGCATCTTCTAAGTCTTATTTAAGCATAATTAGGAACAGTTCCTTACAAATTAAAAACCTTATTGCCAAACAAGAATCAGAATCCGCAAATGGTGTCACTCTTTGGATTTTAAAGCCTTGGGCAAATGTTATATGAACCACTCCCCACCCCCCTCACACAAATAACATTTTTTTTTACATAAATAAACAAACCGCATCAACCCAAATAACTGTAATAAAAACAATCAATCTTTAAAAAATATGAATATTCATACTCAAAATTTTTGGTCTTAGGAGCGCTAGTGGCCGCAGGCGACAATCTTTATAAAAATTAGAAGCGACAGGCGACAATTTAATCAAAATTGGGAATCGAAAGCAACAGTTTCATTAAAATTTGATAGGTAAATAGAAAAAGGGAACCATAGAGAAAGTTTTATTAAAATTAAGATACGCCAGCGACGATTTTTTAAAAATTTGTTGACATGTAGTTGGCTGACTTTTGTCCCTTAATAACGCACATGTCTATTAATTCTCGAAATCCCAGTTTACATAAAACTTTCACCTACGGCTCTCTAACCGATCTAGGAGCGCTCGTGGCCGCAGGCGACAAACTTCATGAAAATAAGAAGCCGCAGGCGACAATTTGATTAAAATTGGGAAGCAAAGGCGACAGTTTTATTAAAATTGGAAGTTTCAAGCGACAGTTTCACAGAAATAGGAAACCAGAGAAGAAGTTTCATTAAAATTAAGAGACGCAAGCGACAATTTTTTTAAAAATTTGTGTACATGTAGTTGAGTGACTTTTGTTTGTCCCTCAATAACGCACGTGCCTATTAATTCCTTAAATCCCAATTTTCATAAAAAGTTCTTACAAGTTTGTAAATTAAAAAAAAATGTCTCCTATTTTAATAAAATATTCACCTAGGGCTCCCTAACTGACCTCAGGAGCTTTTGTAGTCGCAGGCGACAGTCTTCATAAAAATTAGGAGCCGCAGGCGACAATTTAATTAAAATTAGGAAGCGAAGGCGCCAGTTTCATTAAAACTGAAAGCCTCAAGTAACAGAGAACCACAGATAAAGTTTTATTAAAATTAAAAGAAGCAAAACAAATTTTATTGAAATTAGGAGCTAGAAGCAAGAGTTTTACTAAAATTTTAATACGCAGGCCATAGCTTCTTAAAAATTTGTTGACTTGTAGTTGACTGACCTTTCTCCTTCAATAACGCACGTGTCTATTAGTTCTACAGATCCCAGTATTTCATAAAAGTTTCTTTAAAGTTTATAAATTACGAAACTGTCGCCTATTTTAATAAATCTTCCATCTAGAGTTCCCTATTTCTGTTAAACTGTAGCTTGAAGGTTCCAGTTCCTAATTTAAGAATAAATAGGAACCTCAAAAAACAGTTTTCATGAAAACTAAGAGCCGCAGGCGACAGCTTAACTGAAATTATGAGCCACATGCGACAGTTTCGTTATAATTAAAAGCAGTAAGCAAGAATTTAAAAAAAGTAAAAGCCGTAGACGATAGTTTAATTAGAATTTGAAGACACAGATGATTTTTCTCCTTTAATAACGCACGTGTCTTCTACTAATTCTATAGAATACAGTTTTCATAAAAAGTTCTTTAAAATTTATAAATTTTTAAGAAACTGTCGCCTATTTTAATAAAACTTTCACCTAGAGCTCCCTATTTCTGTCAAACTGTAGCTTGAAGCTTCCATTTCTGAATTTAAGAAGAAATAGGAACCACAAGCTAAAGTTTTTATAAAAACCAAGAGCCATAGGCGACAGTTTAATCAAAATTGGGAACCGAAACAACAGTTTCATTAAAATTGGGAGACTCAAGAAACAGTTTCATAAAATGTAAAAGCCGTCGGCGACAATGTCATTAAAATTAGGAGACACAAGTGATAATTTCTTAAAAATTTGTTGACTTGTAATTGACTGACCTTTCTCCCTCAATAACGCAGGTGTCTATTAGTACTACACGTTCCAGTTTTTCATATGAGGTTCTTTAAAGTTTATGTATTTCTAAGAAAATGTCGCCTATTTTAATAAAATTTTACCTATTTACGTGAAACAAAATAGGTGACAGTTTTATAAAAATTTAAAGACGCAGGCGGTTTCTTAAAAATTTGTTAATATGTAGTACATGTACATGTTTCTCCCTTAATAACGCACGTGTCTATTAATTGGAAAACCTCACGTTCAAAATTCCCGGTTTGCCAATTGTACTATTTTTATTGTGAAGCCCCTTCAAAAATATTTCCTCAGTGCGTCACTGGTATTCAGAAATTTAAAATTAGTAATTATCTATGCAGCTTCTAAAATTCTTAAAATGTCGCCTTCGGCTTTTAAAATTTTAAAAACAATGTCGCCTCGCCTTTGAGTATCAATTTTTAGCAGAAAAAAGTCAGTTTCAAAATACTTATTTAATAACAATAGAACGATGTATGTCAAAGAAACGTCTAAAAATTATGTCATAATAAATCAACAAAAAAAAAGATTTATGTATCAAAAAAATTATAAGTTAATGACCATGGGCAACGAGATGCAGACCCAAGGGGTCGTAAATTCCACAAAGTCATTATTGATATCTAATAATTCACTTGATACATATATTATTGAATTTTGTTCTTTAAATTAAAGGATTTCCACAAAAAATCTACAAAAGTAATAATAGGGGTAGATTTTTAAACTGTCAATAAGACTATATTTTGGAAATATTTAACTGTAATTGTCTAGTAAAATTTAAAAACAAATTTTTTTGGTAGATCTAAACTCCAATTGCCACACTCCACTCGATATTTCGAACAATAACAAAACATCAAAAACCGAAATTACTTATTTAAAATAAATCACACATCCCACCAAAAATCACATCACTTATTTAAACAAATTATTGCAATTCTAGCCACTGCAGCACACGCCAACAGTGTGATTTAAGTAGCGATTATTTGAAATTACACACCTCCGAACTTCCGGAGAAGTGGGCAAGCTCCTGGACTTGCGAACTCCGGAGTTAGTATTTCCCATGTTGCAAACAGTAAGCAGCAGCGATGGTGTTACGACGACACGCGCCCGTGCACTGTTCAGCCACCCCAACAATGAGAAACTGCATCTGCCACTCTTCCATCGAGCATTCCCCTGCTCCCCTAAACCCACATTTGCATCAGAATGGTCCATCGAACGGACCCATCAAGCGAAACTATATGCACGCGAGAGTTACTCCCGTTTAGAAGATATTAAAGACATCCGCGGTGATAAGAGATTAATTTTAGGTAATTGCGTTGAGTGGGAGGAAGGGTGTAATGCGAGAAAAGGTGGAAAGGGTTTCAGTATCAGGTGGAGTGCTTTTTAAGGAGTTTCCAGAAGTAAAAATAGTTTGGTTTTGGTAATCTTTTACATTACTTCTAAAAGTCTATGAAATTTTGATTTTTGATTTTATTAGATTGGATTTGTAAAATAAATTTTCTTAAAGTATTATTTTATACTTGTATTAAATATTTCTATACAAAAATTAATAACTTGTAATCAGAAATACATATTTATTAAAAATATTAGATTCTACATAGAACAATATTTAGATTAAGTATACACTATAGCGCGTAATTCTGAGAAATATTCGTCACGGTTACTAGAATACGAGGAAGCTGTCATAAAAATTGCTCGTGTAAACTTCTAAGTAATTTCGGGAAGCGACGTATCGTTATATAAGCGGCGCAAAAACCATGAGCGATAGAAAAGTTAGCATTATTTAATCAGCAATCGTAGTTATTACTGTGTGAACCAAGTTATTTATCTATCAAATTATTGTTGTGTGTATTCGTGTATATAGTAGTATTATTTTCTTTAGTGAAAACGCCAAATCTGTGTAACTGTTGTACCCCAAGCTTACTATTTTAGAAGGCCGTATAAATTTAGTTGAGTTGTAGAGATATAATAAAAAAATGGAGGATATAACATATAAAAAAGTGTAGCGTAATATATATAAAAATTTCTAAATAAATATATAAAATAAACGCACCTGGTACCCCTATTTGAAAAAATATCCATGAATTATTTATCTAGTCATAATAATAAATGTGCAATAATTCCGAATTGAATTTTAATATTTAAAATGTTATAAAAACAACCGTAGAACACTCCTGCCTGTATTAATTATTAATGCACATTTCTATTAAGTCACTATTTTAAAATTTAAACTCTTGATAATTCATCTAAAACAAACCTTATTTTATTGAACAAACTGCACAAACAAAATCTAAAAAACATTTAAATTTGTATTCAGTTTAGCAATAAAATTTAAAATTGTAATTCCTTAATATTTATTTCCTTGTTTGTGCAAATTTAAATAATAAGTAGAACGTGTGGATTACTAATTTTATTATAGTTTGTAAAATTGTAATTGTCTAAACTTTTATTTCTTCTAATTCAAAATAGAGCTGTTTATTCCATAAATAGCTCTATTTTGCATGAAAAATCAGCAAGTTCAAATTTGGTATTCATACTATATTTAAAATGACACTTTTATTAAGATAGACTTTTCATTGGGGACAGAGGGTAGATACTATTACAGCTCCCTTCGGAAGAATTTTAGGGTCCAAGTTTAAATCTAAGAGTAGAAAACACGAAAAGCGTAAAAATATAAATACAGCCAGATTGAATAATAAATTATAGAAAATTTATTATACTCTAAACTTCATTTAAAATTTTAATTTATAACAACTATTATAAAACAATAAATCATTTCATTTACCAGACATCTCATCTCAGTATTTTCCCCGAAGTCCCAACCCAACCAAAAAAATCCTACACATCTTGCCTGCAATAAAATCAGAACCATACATAAATTCTCTCCACTGAAGCGTTAAAAATTTGTCGGTTAGCTTCCTTTTTTTTTGCTTTCTGTCCCGTGAGATGATGCTGATAATACAGTTTTATGGCACACTTTGCAATTGTCTGGAAAATGCAAATGTGACCCGTATCACATCAGAACTAAAGGGTTTATTGGTGGTTGGAGGTAGTGTCATTACATCGGAGATGGTTTCGATGTCGATCTTTCTAGAGAAAGTTACGTGGTTAATACAGGACCGGACTCAATACTTAATTAAATTGTCAACAATTAATTATCTAGCATTGTATGCTCAATAGACACTGTTTTCAGTAGTTCAAATCGAAAAATTGTAAGATCGTTCATTGAAATTGTACTGTAGGTACATTTTGTAAATAATTAAGGACATTTATTTTTCAAAACTTATTTCTTTTGTCCATTTTTTCTCTATAAATTATGATTATTTCATTACTTTAAGTGTGATTAAAAAATCGTCTTTTAGACGTGTATTCAAAAATAAAACTATATCGTGCAATTATTTCTGCAAAATCTTGTGAAATGCTGGAATTCCTATAGTAATTTGAAACAAAGAACATTATCCACAGAGTGATTTGAATTTCCTAGTAAAATATTACCAAAAATTAAAATACAATGACAATCAAACAAGAAAGACTATTTTACAGATTTATTTCCTTATTTCCCACTTTCTTCTTGCCTTTATAATTTCCCTTATCCATTTTTTGCTTCCCCAATTTCTTTTAATACTTTTCTTCTATCCAAATTCCTCCGTCTTATCTTTCTACACTCTACAATCAATGTTCCATCATTTCTCTCTCTTCTCCAGATATTCTGCACATTCTTTCCCAGTCTTCCCTCCCATTCTACCTTTGCTCATTACTATATCTAAATCGAGTTTTTATTCTTTTATTTTTATATTTCGTCTTTTCCAGGTACCTGTGAAGTTTCGTAGAGAGTATTAAGACATAGTTTGCGTTGTATCTATATACACACACCAGAAAAGTCTAGGGATATTGATAATTTATCTGAATAATATAAGTTTAAAATGTTTTTAAATAAATTGGGGTTTGTCACTATAAATTTATTAGATTCAACAAAATAAACAAATATTATACACCAAAAATTTCATAAAATATAAATAATAACAATTTAAAAATATATATATATATTTTTTTAAAACTGTCTTTACAAACAAATTATAAAAAAATAATAAATTGTATGATCTACTGCATTATTAATTACAACTTTGCATCATCGTGGCATACTTGTAATGAGATTGTCGATATCTTCTTGGGGGATTTCTTGCCACGCCGCGTTTAGAGCTGCAAATAACTGTTCACGATTTTCTCGCGGTAATCCCATATATTAAACTCTTCTTTGGAGGGCATCCTAAAAGTGCTCAATAGGGTTCAATCGGGCGATTGTGCTGGCTACGGCAAAACTGAAATCTCGTGCTCCTCCAAAAAGTTGGTCACCACTTGAGCAGTGTGTGGTCGGTTTAGTTTATATTCCGCCCCACATCATGATTGTTTAACCGAGGTGAGAATGGACTTCTTGAACATGTTACAAGCGATTTACACCACCAGGCTTTCTCCAAACACGGATTCATCTTGAATCCGGGTGGATTCCAAATCGAGATTCGTTGCTAAACAAATCATGAGTCCATTGCTGCCAATCCTAAACAACATGTTCTCGAGCCCATAGAAAACGGGCTCCACGATTGCCTCGTGTTAGGGTTGGAACTCTCATGGGTCTTCTGGAAAACAAATTGCCTTCCCGCAACCGATTTCGAATTGTATCTGGTCCAACAGTGACTTGGTGCACTTGTTACAATTGTAATGCCAACTCAGGTGCTGTAATTGTAGCATTTCTGCGAGCAATCAAACGCAGAAATCGGTCTTGAATTGGGGTTGATGCGATGTCAGCCGGTGTGGCGTTCAGTTACATCACTTGTCTCATGGTAACGTCCGTGTAACCGGGAAATCACAATTTCTGAGGTACCCGAAGAACGCGCAACTTCACTTTGGGTGGTACCTGATCCCGATTGCCCTATTCATTTCGACACGATTTAGATATCTTCGTGCCATGATGTTTCTACACTTATTCGAAACAAATAAAGCTAATAAACATGAATTCTCATAATTTTACCCTATTTATTAGGACTCAAAAATCTGCAACTTTTTGTCAAGCAATGATACTCTCTGTAAAACGGGATAAATAGCGTACAGGCAACAAAATAGTTATAAAAACTGCTTTAGGTAAAGTCAGTTAGTATGTATATATTCAATAAATATCTATTAACAATAGAAAAAATATATAAACTGATTAAATTGACATATTAAGCAATATCCCTAGACTTTTCTGGTGTGTGTAGAGTCTTTTATACTTGTTATTTTTTCCTGTCTGTCAACATCCGAATCCCTTTGCTTTAGTTCTTCTTCTATTAATTTTGCACTTTCTCTAAGTCCTTTAAATCTTTCTTTTCTCTCGTATTGATCCCTGCGTTCTTTCCATGCACTCATTCCATTTTCTAATTTGATTTCAATCTAGCATTGTGATTTTTGCATTTATACCGCAGTTTTAATTTCTCTTCAAATCATCGTTTTCTTTCCTACTTTCACTCTTAGTTTTTCTTTCTTAGTCTATCTATCTATTAATAAGATTACTGATTACAACTTTGTAATAAATAAAAAAAATTAAAACCTAAAAGATTTTTAATGAGTGAATTAAAGATACACATAATTAAATATCATAATCTTTCTGATAAGTAGAAAATTAACAAGCTACACGTATATAGTGGCAGAGAAAATATTCTGGAGGTGGTTCAGTTCAAAATGTTCAGTGTTCATCTTGTGATTCAGGTTCTTCATCCTGATATTGGATTTCGCTCATTTCTTCCAAATATTCTACCAAATGGTCGCATTCCCCTATTGTTAATTGTCTGTCTTCTATCATTAAGTCCCACAGGAGCTGCATTTCTGTTGAGAGTGTACCCGAATCACTTGGTTCACCTTCATGTCCTGGTTCCGCACCTGCTTGATCTTCTTGCATAGAGTCTCCAACACTTTCGTTCAATAAAATTAAAGCACTTTCAATTACTTCAATTGGCATAGTAATTTCGCCGTGTAGATTGCCGTGTAAAATACTAAAAATCAAACTTCTCTGTTCCTCATTTTGAGGCACAATTGAAATTTCGTATAACATCAACATCCTACTTGAAATTTTCCCAAAACAAACTACAAAGATAAAAATATTATTATTTCGGGCAATTTTTACAAAAATAACATAAAGCCGTACATTTTGGGTTTTTTCTGACCAATGACAACTATGACATAAAAAATTAAATTATCCCACAGACCACTAAAAGATAAAACAAGTAGTCGGAAACACAACTGTAAATACACCACAACCGTCTAAATGACATTTATTTGAATTTGACGTTTCATCTCCGCGTGGCGGTGCTAACATCGGCTTTCTAAAGCAACTATATAGATTACAGTATATTAATTATATTAATCTATACAGTTACTTTACGGCTTTCCTTCAAATCTCTCAAAAGTCAAAATTCAAATCTGTAAAAACTGAAAATTGCTTCTGTCAGGTTTAGTTAAGTGTTTGTGTTGATCGTTTTGACTATTTGTTCGCAGTTTTAGTTTGTTTATTGTTCTAGATTGAGTTTTTCTTATTTACGTTTGTTTTAGTGTTTCTGTTGATCGCTTTGCGGCTTCACAGGTTTTGCTCAGTTTTTCATTGTTTTAGTTTTTCTACCTATTATTCTAGTTATGACTAGACACGTTTACTTAGGTCAGGTCAGGTCAGGTTTTTTAACTTAATTAATTATTAGTATTTTTTTTTCTGACCACTGACAACTATGTCATAAAAAATTAAAATAGCCCACAGCCCACTATAAAGTTAAAGATGTTTATAAAATGTATTTCAGAAAATTTAGTAAAAATTGTTTATCATTTTAAAAAGATTCAAAGAGTTCCTATTTCAAAGAGAATGCTATTCCCGACAAATCGTTTCGATTCAACTTTTCTCTAAAACGCACCTCTATCGCGGTAGAATCCAATTCATACGATTTTATATATTTGTATCCAAGTTGAAGCGTTATTGCGGAAAATCTAATGACTATTTTCTACCTTTCTATGCAAAAAACCGTGTTAAAAAAATACAGATGATTTTTCAATTTCGCTTTTATTTACTGTACTTTACCAAATTGTTTATTTTGCAAAACCACAGAAAAAATTCTTTAGGCCCTTACTAAGTCACGACTTCATCTACCGTAGATGCAGAGGTGATGGTCCTTCTCTTAATCCTGTCTTTAGCTTCCTTTTTTGCTCGATTTTAGCTTAAACCCTTCTTTTTGTGGCGATTTTGTGATTTCTTCATTTGGTGTGTCTCTTTTTTCTTTTTCTTTGTTTCTGCTTCCTATATTATTTTTATTCCTGTCTTCGTTCACTAGAACTGTGTGAACAAACCACCTTAACCTTTGTTGTTCAATTTTTTTTAAAACACTTAATACGCTTGAATCTTTTCTCATTTTCCCATATTTTATTTTGTCTAGTCTTGACACTCCATGATCTCACAACCCATTATTTTTTTATTTTAATTTGTTGTTTAAAATCCGTTATTTGCTTCTGTATATGAGCATCAGCACAAACTCTGCATCTTAAATACTAGTTTTAGTCTAGCTTTCGAAAAAGCACTATAATAATAAAATTGCGTTTCTTATTTGCTATTACTTCTTCTGTTCTTCCGTCTGTTCTGGCAAATGTTCCAAGATATTTCAGCTTTTTATTATTTTTTATTGTTTTACCTTGATTTTGCAACTGATATTTTTCTGTATTTCTTTGTACTTTAATTTGTATGTTTTAATGCTTGTTTCTGTATTCTATTTTCTTCTCGTCTTCCATTACTATTTTCTATGTTGTTTTATTCCTAACTGTTGTTTTCACAATAAATTGGTCGCTCCCAACGTCACATCCACTTACTCTCTTCGGAATATTTTTTCCATAAGAAATAGGTCGGTTATAAATCTTCCACTTCTACCTGTCTTTCCATGTATATATCTGTGAATATCTTTGTGTTGGCAAAAGGTGTTTCCTACTACCAAACTATTCATTATACAAAAATCTATTATCCTTTTGCCGTTTTTATTTATAACTTCTTCTTCAAATTTTCTGACACCTATTTGCTCCTTCTATATTACCCTATTTTCGACCTTTCTGCTCATATCACCTATTACCATTAGGATTTCTTTGCTGTTTTCTACTTCTTCTAAATTCTCAAATTGGTCTACTTCTGACTTTGCTGCACCCTCGTTTAGTCTTTATATAGTTTTGTAGACTCGTATTTCTTCATCTTTTCTATTTCTAGTCTTGGCGCCCTTTCTGATATTTCTTTCCAATCTCTGATTCCCGTTATATTTCGTTCATTAATGCTACATCCTACTCCTTCTTTTGCCCTTTGTACACTATCACCGCCGAAATATCTCAATAAATGTCCCTCCTTTAGTTTCTCATAACCTTTTGTTTTCTTTTCAGTTTCTATAATTGTAACAGTATCTAACTTTGTTTCGTTCATTATTATTTCATTTAATTCCATTTCTTTTCCGTTTATACCTAATGTATTCCATGTCGTTAAAATCCATGCTCAGTTTTCTGTATGTTTAATGCATTATTTTTGTCTTTATCATTTTCCCTATTTTCTATGTATTTCTGTTATTTTCTCTTCCTTTTTATTTTTTTCATTGCAAATTCAACTTGATTATCCTGTCTTTTTTTCCGTTTTCTTAGTTTTTTGTCGTAGATTGTCATTGTCTCATTTCAGTTTTTTGTCGTTTATTGTTGGTTTTCTATACCCCATTTTTTCAGCTGCTTTTCATTTTCTCTGATGTGGGTTTGTATCTCTTTTGCCCTATTTATGAAGTAATTCTTAAGAAAGATTCTTGATTCTGGTATATTTGTCAGTATTCTCTTGGCTGTTGGTATATTTATTTCCTCTTCCCAATTTTCCATCTTTATCAGACATAGTTTATCTCCTATTTGTTTTAATTCTAAATACACTATCATCCTTGTGTCATCTTCAGTGTACATAGGGGGCATTCCATGACAAATTTATTATTAATTTCGGTGATTAGTAAATAATATTCTGATTTTTAATTGATAATTTATTTCAAACTTACCTGTACAATGATCTTGTAAAGAATGACAATTTAATTTTTATTTCAACTGTACAATGCAGTTGAAATAAAAATTCAACTCTGATGCTCTGTACTGACTCACCGTCTTATCTATCCATTGTAGAAAACATAACATGCAAATTTTCAGACTTTGCAATTATATTAATATTTTTTCAAAATCTTTGTTTTTAACTACATTTTGCGAAAAAAATATAGAAACAGATTAGCATTAATAATACATATTATTTATAATTTTTGAAACTGAGTGTATCAATATTTTTTTTCCAAATTCGTCTGATAAGAACTAAAGACTAAATTGTTTTTTGAAAATTGATTTGTTCTATATTGCTTGAATTTTTGAAATTATTTTTTTTTAATTTTATGTTTTTATTTTAAACTAAAGCCACAGTGTAAGTAATTCTCCCTCTCTTAAATAATGTACATTTTCATCTAGTTTTTACGTTTCAATTAGCCCCTTTCGTCGCAAAAATGCCTCTTTTCGAGGGTCCTTTCATATCGCACACACCACACGCACTCATCATACTTTTATTTTTATTGAAAAAGGGGGGAAAAATCGTCAAGGGATGTCATGTCGTTTCGAAGGGGTTTTATGTTGCGCGAAAATATTGGAACAGGTCCGAAGTTTCGCAATAAAGCTTTAACTCGGACCTAATGATACTTTTACGCTCAAGCGCTTTCACGTTGAGACGGAAGGCTGAATGGATGTGCATTACGACACTATAGAAAATATATTTTCAAGAAGGACTCGCACCTCTAAACTTTTCCACGACTGCAATTTAACATTTCAGGAAAATTGCAAGAGAGAAGTTTTATGGAATAAGGGGGAAAATGTAGATAATTACAGAGGGAGCTTTTATCAGATAGGTTTCATTTAATTGATTCAATTTTAGGTAGGCAAGGTTTTTGCTTTTATCTACTTTGTTCAAGTTGTTTTGTAACAGAGATAAATTACACCAAAGTCTTATTTATTTTTACTCTAAATCCTCAATTGATAATAAATAATTACAATCTCCACATTTTTAACAAAAGCTCTTTTCACGCCTTTCCATCTTATATGTGTGCTTCCAACAAAAGCTTTCTACTTTATTATCTTCTTTCAAAATTTATTGTTATTTACGTATAATGTATTTGAGGTAAACTTATCATAAATAACAATCTTTGAGCTATGCTTACGGTCACGTGAAATACATAAAAAAGAACAATAACGTAAATACAGTCGTATTTCTTTACTGGACAAGAGAAAAAAAACCTATTTTAAATTAGATCTGGTTGTTTATGACGGGAGATAGAATATGGTAATTTGCAAGATACCAGTTTGTTGTAAATTTGAATTTAACATGGAAAATAGCAGCAAATATCTCATAATTTATATTCGATTTATCGGGGATTTATGCTTTGGGCATTGTTAATTTTACCCGTGTTATAAACTGTGTTTACAGGATTATTGAACATTGCGTCTAAATGTAATTTATAGCTGGATTTACACAGTGAACCAACAAAAAACAAATTATAGAAATAGTTCTCTACGAATAACTGTCTCGGCTATTAAAACGTCTTCAGGCAACGATTTGGATTAATAAGAATTGTACTAGGTTATTGAACAACCCCAAAATTGCCGTATAAAAATGTTGAAATTCTGGTATATTTTTAAATTTGGCGCCTTTAGTCATGACAACCAATGATCCTTCCTATACGCTGTCCGCCGAACAGATAAAGTAATAAAAACGCCCACTTAAACCGCGCTGTTTGAATAATGGCTCTTTATTGGTCGATTTTAAATAGAGCGCCTAAAGTAAAAGTCCTTAACACACTAGAGCATATTTTTAGAAAGTAAGAATTTCCAGGCTTTCGCCTAAAATAAAAATAAACGTAGGGTATGTTTGTTTACCTTTTTCTGTTTTGTTTGTCTGAGTGAGCGTTTTTAAAACCAACAATTTCATATTTTAAGTGCCTACAACCACACTTCAAATAATGATACAGTGTAAATCTGACTTCACCGCAGAACGTTCTACGCTGCTTGTCTTCCCCCACTGAGTTTTATTACTCTATCTGTTGGGCGGACAGGGTATAGATATATGTATGTAGCAATACATGCCTCACTTTCTCTTACAAATTGGAAACAAGTTTACGTCGCAGTCTTTGTGAAATACAATAAGAAAGATGGAAAGAAATGATCTTAAAAAGAAAATCGTTCCTATCCTATGAATATCTAGCTTTTTTGGTATCAATCGATAGTTCTTGAAATAAGAAAGAATTTGTATTATTTCACCAAAATTGTTGTTTGTTAAATAAAGGCAGCATTGAAGATTGCAAAATCAAAAACATAAGTGAATTAAAAAAAAAGATTACTAAGAATAGAAAAAGATTCATTGGAAGCAATAGAAGAAATTAGTCAAAAAAACAAAAAACAAGAAAACCTTGAGGTGCCGTTAATTTTTTCTTAGTAAGATCTAAAGAATTAAAATTCTTTAATCTAATTAAAGATTCAAATCTAAAGATTACAGAGAATTTATTGACAAAAATTTATTGAATTTTTAATTACTTGATTTAACCATTTTGCTAATTTAGAGCAAGGTGAGTTGGCAAAAAAACTGGTCTTATTATAGTATTAATTTTGTGAGTTTTAAGAAGTCTCTAAAATCTAGCGAGAGAAGGATTTATAGAAAAGAGAAGATTTAAGTGTTAAATTTTGTCAGAAGAGTAGATTCAAGTCAAAATCGAGAGTAGATTTAAGCAAAGAGTTAAGTTTCAAAGTTTGTCAAAGACTTCAACTTTTTAAAATTACAATCTGCAAAGCAATTTAATTAACATAATAATATCATTATGTTAATTAAACATAATAATAATTCTTTGTTTAAATCAAGGTGTTATAACAGAGCATGAAACTATAAACACTTCATTTATTTACACAAAATTACAACTAAATTCTACAATTCAGCGTTTGTATACTTATCACATTCACACCTGACTGTTTTTGTAATTGATTTTGAATTTCTTCTAAAGTCTTTCCTTTAGTTTCAAACACAAAAATATAAACCAAAACGAAATGTATAAAACAAGACAATGAAAACGTAAAAAAAGCCACATCCATACCCAAAAATTCACAATCGGTGATAACTCTAAAAAAAATTTCTACAACTAAAGATGAAAAAAAAAATACAAACAATATATACATGAAACAAAAGCTTTAACATTCATTGGAAATAATTCACTTAATATTATTACAGGCGTAACTATTAGAAAAGTATAAAATATGCTAAACAAAATCATAACAAAAATTATAATGTATAATGTTAAAGAATTATTAATAACTACATCTTTGTGTAAAACAAAATGTAAATAAATTGCAATAATTAAAAGAATTAGTGCTGAACCTAAGAGAGAAATTAAGAGGATAGATTTTCGGCCAATTTTGTCAATATAAAACGAATTTAAAAAGATTATAAATAATTTTCATAAATCATAAATAACAGCAAACATCACAGGTGAAATATCAGAAAGTTGATTAAAAATTGTTTGGAAGTACATATCATAGCACAAATCACCGGTGAGTGTTCGAGCATTGAGAACAATAAATAAAATCAATAAAGCTTTTCGGTTTGATTTAAGTGTAAACAATTCAAAAAAGTTACCTCGATTTTCAGTTTGTTAAATCACTGCTTGATTTAATCTTTTAAACGGATTGGCGAGTCGGTTCTGTCACGAGACGGTTGACCTCCAAGAAAGTGCGTGAATTCAAGGACTTTTTGCGTGAAAATCGAACACTAAAAAGCTTTAGTGAGTGCATAATCAATAAGGTTAGTTATTCTTTCCTTCCTGTAGCACTGCATAGTAGTGTAATTTGCTTATTTGGCTTTCAAATCCATCCCTAACCTTGAAAGGTTAGGAAATCATGTCCGCTACAAGCGGGGGAGAGGACCCCCCTCCCCCCGATCCTCCTAATCCCTCAGGAAATTCGCTTAACAACAACCCTTCTCAATCTCAATCTGTTATAAAACCGATTTTTGATTTACCCAATGATCTATACTCTATTCTGTCTCCTGAATCTATTTCCTCACTTAAGTTGGTTAACGCAAATCATGGCATTGATCACAAATCTCAACCTTTATTACAACCAGTATTTAATGAATTGGATAAATTGGCGAAGCAGCTAGCAGGTTCTGCAAGCTGTGAAGAAATTAAAAAACTCCAACGTATCATAACTCCACTGCTACGCAAGAAATTACTATATGATATTATTCAAGATAAGGGACCATTTCTTGTTATCGTTGAATCCAAGGACAAGAATGTGGGAAATCTTCACCCGCTGGCAATTGGGAAACTCCTTTTTAAAAATAATATCGCCTCGACCGCTATTAAAAACATTTCAAGAAGAAGCGCTACGCGAGTGGCGGTTGAACTTTGTTCTCCTCAGGCTGCCAACGAATTCTTGAAAAACTCTTTTTTGGATAAATCCGGCTTCCAACTTTTTATACCTCAGAAACTAATAACTTCCAAAGGTATCGTTCGCAATGTTAGCCAGAGCATAACCGAGGAAGATATAAGGAATTACGCCAAGGTTGCTTCCGGTCTAGCTCCTAGAGAAGTCTTAGAAGTAAGACAACTTAATAGGTGGGTTCATAAGGACGGCGTATCCACGCATACCGGCCTCTTCTTTCGCTATAACGTTTGCTGGAAGAGAACTACCGAAAGAAATAGAGTTGTTTCACACGTTATTACAAGTCCAGCCTTTTGTCAATCCGGTCATCATCTGCGAAAAATGTTTGCGGTTCGGTCACTCTGAGAAATTGTGCCGGGGAAGGCCTAGATGTGCTAAATGCACTGAGAACCATCTGACCAACCTTTGTACAAATACTTGGCTGTCTTGCTTGCACTGCGCTAAATCACATCTTGCAACGGACCGATCCTGCGATGAATTTGTGCGCCAGAGGAGAATCAATGAACTAGTCGCCTCTGGATGTTCTTATAAAGAAGCACTTGAACAAACCGGGCCGGGCAACTTTAATTTGTTGGAAAAAAGATCAGAATTTCCCTCCTTACCCAAATCTCGTATTTCCTATGCCCAAACGACACAGAAGTCTTTGATAAATCAAAATATGTCTCAGTCCCAATACTCTCATAGATCATCGTTTAGAACTTCTCCAAAAGTCCGACTTATGTCACACCCTCAGGAAGCTTACGATCGTATTGCCCATTCCCAAGCTCTTTTTCCTACTCAATTGTTGCCTAAATCCCCCATCATAGGCGGGGAGATTTATAGACGCCATATAAAGAAAAGTACCCCTTCTAATTATGTTCCCTCTTTTCATGATCAAAGTGGTCAAGATTCAATCATTAAACCTCAGGAGAGCAAATCTCCTATTCATTCTGTTATCGCCGCCATTAAGTCTCATCGTCCTTCTCCTAATCAATCTACTGACTCAGATAATGAAGGTTCTATCATGGAATTTGCGCAGTGTTCGCAGTAACAAAGATACGCTAACGTCTATTTGCCATTCACAATCCCCTGACATTATAATTTTGAATGAAACATTTTTAACTCCTTCAGTTTTTTTTAAATTTCACAATTATTCTATTTTTAGGGAAGATAGACTGGATGGAGCGGGAGGAGCGGCCATCCTCACCCATCCGTCTGTTCACGTTAAACCTCTCAAGATTCCCCCACACCTCACTCCAGGGAATGTTCAATTAATAGGCTTAGAATTAAAAAGCTTTTTTGTTGTAGGCATTTACAACCCCCATTCAAAACTTTCTTACAAATTCTTCTGTGAGTTGTTGGATCATTTCAAAAGAAAACCTACGTTAATTATGGGAGATCTTAATGCTCAACATCATATATGGGGATCAGGTTCCATTAATCAGTTAGGGAAGATCTTGGCGGAAGTAATTGAGGATCGTAAGTTAATATTATTCAATAATGGGGATGCAACCCGTATCACCCCTCCTTCTCAAAACAAAAGTTGCCCGGATCTGGCTCTTGCCAGCTCAGATTGGGAGTTTCCCTTTTCTTTCAAAGTTATTCTTGATCATGGAAACAGTGATCACCTTCCTCTTCTAGTAGAAATATCTGAAGACAGGGGAGATAATCGCTTCTTAACGTATTTGAAATCCAAAAAATTTGTCCTGTCTAAGGCCAATTGGGTCGAATTTTCTAAAATACTGTCGTGTATTGGACCCACAAATGATTATATGGAATGGAGCAAAAATATTCAGCAAGCTGCTGAGAATTCTATTCCTAAAGTTAGCAAAAGGAAGTCTTGGAGATACTGTCTCCCATGGTGGGATGAAGAATGTTCTCTCATGATTCGTGAGAAAAGAGCCAAATTTATCTGCTATCAAAATAATCCTTCTTTCAACTCTTTTATTGCTCTGAGGAAAATACAAGCAGAATGCAGACGACTCCTAAAGAGAAAGAAGAGACTAAGCTTTCAAAAATTTTGTACAAACTTAAACCCTAATATATCTTATCATGAATTGTGGAATAATATCTCTCGTTTCTCCAAAGGTTTCGCGCCGCCTCGTCAACCTACGCTTCTATCCGCCAACTTGGGGGATGATATTTTGACCAATCTCTTGGCAAACAATTCCATTAGACCTTTGCCTCGATTTATCTCAATGACTTCCCTCCAATCTTCTGAATTCTCTATGCATGAACTTAATGCTGTTCTCCGACATTCTCGAGATACTTCTCCGGGTCTAGATAACATTACCTATTCTATGCTTAATCACCTACCTTTTAATATGTTACAGAACCTCCTATCTATATATAATGATATTCTTCGTGACCGTATTTCTATTCCAGCTTCATGGAAAACTCAATTAATAATCCCAATCCTAAAACATCTGAAAGATCCAGAGAAAGCTGATTCGTATCGACCCATTGCTCTGTCCTCAGTTCCGGGTAAGGTGTTTGAATCCTTAATAAAAAATCGTTTGGAATGGCAAATGGAGCACGGAAAAAACATTTCGAAATCCCAATTTGGATTTCGTAAAGGACGAGGTGTCATGGATAATCTGATACAACTATCTTGTAAAACGTCTATCTCATTGGCCAAACGACAGGCCGCGATTATAGTATTCCTCGATATCAAATCTGCTTACGATCACGTGTTACCCGATCTCCTGTGTGATGAACTAAGAAAACAATCAGTGTCTCCTGATCTTATTTCTTTAATTTTCTCCTTGTTAACGTCCAGGAAGTTATATGTTCGCGATCCCGCCAATACTCATTTGATTGGTCCAGGAGTTTCCTCAAGAGGCCTTCCTCAAGGCTCTACTTTAAGCCCCTTATTGTTCAACATCTACACGACAGGTTTGTCAGAAGCTTTGCCAGCGGAAGTTCAAATTTTTCAGTTTGCGGATGATATTTCCTTATTCTCCTCGGATTCGGATATTCCTAGATTAATTTCACGCGTTAATAATGCTTTAAATTCTGTTTCGCAATGGCTTTCCGGTCATGGTCTTTCATTATCCGTCTCAAAGTGTTCGGCTCTTTTTTGCTCTCGAGGTCGCCCCAATCCCTCACAGGAACTCCGGATACGAAATGAGTTCATCCCCTGGTGTTCAAAAGCAAGATATCTGGGTGTAATCTTTGATAGAAGATTGACATGGAAAGCACATATTGATATGTTGTCTTCTCAAATAACAAAGAGGTTGAGAATACTTAAGTTTCTCTGCTCTCGCTCGTGGGGTTGTCATCCCCATATCATGGTTACTTTCCATAAAGCATATATACGACCTTATTTGGACTGGGGCACAACTATTTTACACACTGCAGCTGCATCGACTCTTCGGAAATTAGATATACTTCATCATCGGTCGCTTCGTTTATGTATTGGTCTTCTTCAATCTTCCCCTATTAACATCTTGCTATCGGAAACGGGAGAAATGAGTCTCTCACAAAGAAGGAAATGGCTTGCTGGTAAATTCATCTTAAGAGCTTGCTCGATCACTGATAACCCCACCTTTGCCGTTTTGATAGAATTTTATGCGGTTTACAACGAGCTTCTCCATTTTTGGTCGCGATTTCCAACTCCTCCTCTAATTGATGCTTTTGAATCTACCTCTGAAGTAACTTCGTTGACTGTTAGAAGCCCTTCCCTTCCTTGCTATATCTTCCCTCTTGAAGTAGTGAATTATCCCTTCAACTTTATCCTGTCACCTTTAGAGAAACATAACAACAACTCTGGGAGTTTTCAAGATTGGTCTAATCGGCGATTTCCTGGATATTCATATATATTCACAGATGCCTCTATTTCCGATAAGTCGGAAGTAGGCAAAGGAGTTTTTTTCCCAGAAGAAAATCTTCAATTATCAACAAGAGAACCTAGATTTACGTCAATCTTGGATGCAGAACTATCAGCGATCCTTCAGGCACTTATTCTTGCTGCTCAGGCTTCCCGCAAAAATTATGTCATATTCTCTGACTCCCTTAGTGCTTTGCAACGGATTGCGCAAGTGGGTTTATCGGCGAAAACAACTTTATTAACGCTACGTATTAAACAGCTTATTATGTCTGAAGTGGATCGAGGACGTATGGTTTTACCCTTCGCATTCTAACATTACGGGGAATGATATTGCTGATCAACTTGCAAAAATTGGGTGTTCCCTCCCGTTGGATCGCGGTCGAAAAGTGAACTCATCCTCTCTCTTGCCTTGGTATAAAAAAGGGGTTTGGAATGATTGGGTTTCGGAATGGTGCCAAATATCATATGAGAAAGGTCGGTTATATGGAGCTATACTCAAGTCTCCCCTTAAGATACCTTGGTTTTTTAATCAAACAATTTCTCGATTTTGGATAACATCTCTATGTAGGATTCGCAGTGGTCACTGCCTAACTCCCTCTTATCTCCATAGAATATCGAAACGTGATTCTCCGATCTGCAATTGCGGGGAGGAGGGAGATCTTAACCATGTATTATTTGGATGCCCGCTTAAAGAACCACATTCGTCCATATTTTATCGCCAACTAGTTAACCTCTTTCCTTCATACAGTCCCCTTCATTCTTCCTTTTTCGTTTCTCAGGCCCCTACTTATTCCCTTATTAAAATCCTCAATCAATACCATAGTGCGATTCCTCTTTCCTTGTAGTTAGATTCCTTGTAGTTCCGTTTATGTAGAGCTTGGTGCAATGCTTGACAAAGACTTAAATTCGTAATAGTGCCTTGAACGTAGTGCTTCTCGCCTAGTGAACTATCTTTAAGTGTTAGTCGATATAGTTAAAGCAAAGTCTCACAGAAAATGTTCCGTCTCCTGAAGGTCTGGTGACCCTACTACTTACGAGGTGGTCAACCCATCATATGGCTACATAGCCTCTGCAGCTAAGGCCAAAAAAGAAGAAAAGAAGAAGAAGAAGAATCTTTTAAACTCACTTTCAACATCATCTTTATTTCGAAAAATTTGTAACGAGTTAATTGCTTTCTCTTTCTGTTTTTTCATAATTAAAAAATAAGGACTTTCAGTGATAAGAAACAAAACTATTATACCGCAAATAACAAAAGAACTTTTGTACACTCATATATGTCCCAATAACGTTAATAAACAACGTTCCAAGAAAATAAAAAATGTAAACCCATGCTCCTAAAGCTCCTCTAATTGTTTCGCGTGCGATTTCTCCAAAATATTGAGGTATGATTATATAAAAACCTCCAATCCCAATACCTGCCAAAATTCTTGCTAAACAAAATATTATCTCTGAAGTGCTAAAAGCTATCAGTAGTGATGATGACAGTAAGGGAAGTGTAGTTGTCAGAAGTGATAATTTTCGGCCTAGTTTATCACAAACTGTAAAATATATAGCAGAACCAGCGATTCCTCCAACACATAGATACATCGTAATCCAAGATCCTTCAGAACTTGTAAATTGAATTTCTGAATTTTTGAACAAAAGTTTGGGAAGGTAAGACCGAAGTTCAACTTATCGCCTGCCTAGAACAATAGTGTTCCAACTCCACTTTTTTCCGAAATTGAGATTTTTATACCATTATGGTTTAACGTCACTTTTACATGTTTTGAGTGCTATAACAAATTATATTTCTTGTTTAAACTCCTTAAAACCAGCCTTTTAATCGTTGTCCTAACTCCCTTAACTTAAAATTTCTTATTGTATTAATATACTAACTCCATGAATAAAACATAATAGGAATAGTAATGTTCTAACTCCGTAAAAGCATTGGAGTAAGGACATTGTTATTCTAACTACACATACCATTGTGATAATTTTAACCATAGACATGTCTTCCAAATTTTTTTGAAATAATTAATTGTAGTGGTTATAAAGACGAGAGTTTAATATCTGAGACAAATGAGTAAATGAAAATGAGCATTATTGGGACAGAAACAGTTTTTTTTTAATATTAGAAAACAAAATAACGAACCTAATGAAGAAATTTCTGATGTTCAAGACAAAATGCAACAAGCATTTATACCAATCATTTTAAACAGTGAACATTTGGAAGAAATCTCTGAGCTTCAAGATAAAATACAACAAGCAGCTGCAGTACATAAGGTAGATGTAGAAATATTACAAGAAGAAAAAAATATGAACAATGAATATGGAAATAAATTTTTTTATATGGTAGAGAAAATACGTAGCATAGAAAAAGAAAAGTAAGTAAATCCTAAACATGACTAAAAACGATTTTCTACCAAAAACAATTGCAGTGATAGTGATAATGATCAAAATAATAACAAAGAAGAAAAACTTACTCGGAAAAGAAAAAGAGACGTAGAGGATTGGTAAAATAATAAACTCAAAAAACTCAGACAAGGAGGAAAACAAGACACTGATAAAAATAAAAAAGTACCCCACAAAGAAGTAGTTAAAATATGTAAATGTGTCCTTTTAAATGCTCACAAAAATTGTTGAGTTTATGGCAAAGAAGATTCATGAAAAATTTTGGCAATTAAGCGATAACGAAAAAACAATTTTTATAACAAGACAACGAAAAAACTCTTAAAAGAAGAACAAGACGAGAAAATGTTGGTTCTTACAAACTAAGAACTTTTAGCTTTTGTTATTATTTTGTTGTAAATGTCAATGAAATTCGTGTTTGTAGAGACTTTTACTTGACCGAATTGTCGATAAGTTCAAGAAGAATTCATTATTGCCACAATTATAAAAAGACTGGCCTGATTATGACTCCCCAAAAAGATCAACGCGGTAAAAAACTAAAAAAAATTTCTAATGATAGGAAGAATTAATTCGAGAACAGATTAACCAATTCCTCCGAATGCCTGCTCACTATTGTCAACAAAATATTCAAAAGGAGTATTTAGAATTTGGGCTAAATTTAAGAAAGATGTACGATCTTTATGTGACATATTACCGAGAAGATAACAAACTTGCAGAAAAATTTTGGTTATATAACAAAATTTTCAATGAGTTGTTCAGTATTGGATTCTACACACCCAAAAAAGATCAGTTCGATTTGTGCTTTGAATACACAAATCAAAGTAAACACTATGGAAAAGTATCTGACGAGTACTAAGTACAGACTAAACTAAGTACAGTAATTACATAAAAGAAAGGACAGCAGCACGTAAAGAAAAACAGATAGTTAAGGAGGATAAAAGTGACAGGAAAGTAATCGCTGCTTTTGTTTTACAACGAGTTCTCAACTGTTTCCAGACCAATGTGTCAAAAGCTTATTATTTTTTCAAACTCAATGTGTTTAATTTGACTGGTTGTGGTATTAAACAACGTACTGTGTGGCACGAAGGACAAGGTAGAGGAGCTGGAAACAATATAGCACCTGCTACTATACAGTTTTTAAAACAATAATTGATGATGAAAAACCAATGTGCTAGTAAATTGGTGCTTTGGTCAGATTCCTGTGTCCCCCAAAATAAAAATTCCTTTATGACTTTGGCTTTACTAGACTTCTTAAATAATTATACAACACATAATTTAACACAAATAGAACAAAAGTTCCAAGAGCCAGGCCATAGCTGCGTCCAGGAGGTTGACTCAATTCACAGAGTCATAAACAAACAATTTTGGTATAGTACCGCCTATTCATCCACTAAAATTTAAATCAAAATTATCGGCAGATAAGATTGTTGACATAAAAAAACTTTATACTCAATTTTCTACGTTGGATGTGGAATTCTGGTCCGTTTTGTTTTCAGAAGCAACCAAGAAAAAAAACAAAATTTCGTTAAACTTATTTCATATACCTACTATATTTTGTTTAAAAAAGCATTTTTTTTAAGTTTAATTTAATTATTTCACTGCATTTCACGCTTTTTATTTATATTTATTTGTTATTCTGCTACTAAGAATGGAGTTGGGACAAATTATTTCTATTATTTATTACTATTCTAAGCAATTTGTCAATCAGAAGCCCCTAGTATCTATGTTAACAAATGCATTGGTTGGTTTTTTAATTACCTGCAGCACATAAACGTCTCTCTTGTAAAATTTGTACAAACGGAGTAAGGACACTATTATTCTAGGCAGGCGTTATGTAGATGTCGTTAATTCCGGCACCAACAAGACCTTAATCACAAAAATTGATTATATCTAATTGTATTACTATAAATATTTATGACCTACCTGCAAATATTGATGCAAAAGAATTAATCTTGATATTTAACCTGTTTTTCCGAAACATTAAAATAGTGTTTAGTAAAAATCCTAAAAAGAGCAACAAAACCAACAAGAATTAAAGTAATTTGTATCATTAGGCATAGAAATAATTTCATTTTCATTTCTTTTAATATAATATAAAACATAATTTTATGTAATGATGGTCTACTGTTAAAAAGCTTTTTTTAAGAAAGTATTTCCACAACTCTTCTTAAAAGTTATTGATAAACAAGGTGGATAAAATTTATAAATGTACTATGAAGGCGTTCCATCATCATGTTCCCTGAAAAGGGCAAGCTATTTTAAAATGCAATGCCTTTATACGAGCGTAGACATCTCTCTTAAAATTTCTCTACTTCAAATCCTAGGTGAGTTATTCTTCTGACCGGAAAGTACTGATGAAATGGTCTTTATTTTATTCTAAACGAAATAGAGAAAGTAATGCCTCAGTGTATTTTCTGGAATCCAAAAGAAACTGACTGGGACTTATATCGTAAAAAATCGGGTCAAAAAATTTTCGTACTATAGACCTAAATCGCGAACTATCAGACATCTGGACAAGGACTGTGGTTACATGTTTCAAGAAATACTGCCCTTTAAAACTCTGCTCTTTAAATAAGACTCTGATTGAGAGGCTTAGAAAGACGCCCAAAGAAGATTAAAATGTCTTATCAAACAGAAAAAAAGAACAACTGGAGGAAATTCTGTAAAAACATAAAACACCCTCTGCAGACTTAGAAGAAAAAAATATTATATTCTATTTACTGATAAAAGCATTTTGGAAATTTTTCCAATGCGTCTATTGTACTGATGAATCCAAAGTAGACTTTCTTCAAAAAATAATTTCACAAGTGCTAGAAGATAATTCATTATCAACAACAACTAGATATACCTATTATTAAGGACTGTTTTCTTCTAGGGATTTTCAAAAAACAATGCATTTTGAGACCAAATGTATCTTATGAGAAGTTCTACTTACACACTGACTCAATCGTCAAGAACTCACAGACAAAAAGACCTTTTTAAACCATCACAATTTCGTTACCGAATTTCGTTACCGAATTGATTAAAATGACAAAGACTGAAGACTAAAATGATGGGCCTCTAATCGATCTTTTAAGTGTTTTTATAAAAAAATTAGTTCTAGTTTTTAGTAGTTTTGTACTCGTAATGGCATATATTTCTTGTTTCACATCTTGAGATCTTCTGTTTTAACATTAAGAAAGTGTCAGCCACAACCTGAGGGACGTCGCTTCATTGCCATGATTACTACCATGTCTTGTGTTTCCTTTAACTGTAGAATACCGTCGTCAACGATTGGACTGGTGCAGAGAATGGCAGGTTTGAGAGGCAGAATGGGATAATGTGATATTCAGCGACACAGGACTGTTGGAGTAATAATTTGGGCGGCTATTGCCTATGGAAGCAGCCGATCACTCTTGTGTTTATTCGAGACAGTATGACAGCTGTGCGTTATGTTGGTAACGTCTTACAAACCACTTTACTGCCATATCTAGATAGCCGTTAACGTGTCCTTTTTCAGCACGCCAACGCACGTCCACATATTCCTCGTCAAACTATGGACTTCCTCCATGAAGCTGTCGTTAATGTTTTGTCATGGCAAACCCAAAATTATTTCTTCTGAGCGTAACAATTCTAATGTCACCCTATCGTGCAGAAACCGACATCAGTCAATCTTGACTTTCTGAACTTACTGTAGATGCGTTTGACTTTGCCACTCCGAGTGCACCTACTCTGTCTTTGTTTGCCTCATTCAGGAGAGATTAATCCGTCGCATTCTTTGAACTCAGAATTTACTAATATAAAGACTGTTTTCATGACAACGTACGCTCTTTCTGCCCCATCTAATAACTGAGTGCACAAAGAGCGTGTGTTGTCTGGATACAGTGTCAAAAAAGATCAAGTTTTAGTTATCGGAGAGGGATAGTGATATATAGACTCAATGAAGTAGATAAGGAAAGAGGCGGTGCACTCGGAGTGGTAAAGCCAAACGCAGCTTGTATAGATAAACTACAACACATGTATTTCAAAACTGTTAGTAAGCAATCAATCAATTTTTAATTGACTTAAATACTACATGAATACCTACGTCAATAATTTTAATAACTTTTATTATCTTTTTAGTTGAGTAGTACATTTAATTTCAAACATTTCAAAACAAAGTATGTTTACAATCGACATAAACGTTTATTACTATACAACAATATTTGCAGGTAAAATATTTAACAAAAATTATTAATAATAACAATTAATTCTAACAAAGGACTTCTCCCTGCATTTACTGCTGGCACTTACGAAGCCTGGACTTCAGTATATCTTCCACAAATTTTTGCCAAAAAATTTGAAATCCAATTCACTAACTCCGAAGCTTCTTGGATTACTGTATCGCTATGTGCTGGTGGAATAATGGGATCTTTTATTTATTTTCCAATTTGTGATAAACTGGGTCGTAAATATCAATTTTGACAACTGCAATTCCCTTGGTTTTATCACCACTAATGTTAGCTTATGGCAAATCAGTGATAATATTTTGTTCAGCAAGATTTCTGGCAGGAATTGGATCTGCAGGATTTTTTATAATCACCCCTCAATTTCTCGGAGAAATCGCACAAGAAAATATTAGAGGAGCTCTAGGAACAGGAATCTACATTTTAAATGTTTTTTAAATTTTATTTATTAATGTTATTGGGACATACATGGATATCAAAAACAGTTCGCTTGTCACGTGTGGTATAGCAGTTTTGTTTTTGGTTTCTTTTATTTGGATTCCTGAAAGTCCCTATTTTTTAATTATGACAAAAGAATATGATAAAGCAATCAATTCTTTACGAATTTTTCGCAATAAAACTGATGTTGAAGCAGAATTTCAAAGAATAAATGAAGCAATGGAAAAACAAATGGAAAAACGAGGGAATTTTTTTGAATTATTTACAGTTAAATCTAATCGGAAAGCTTTGGTTATTTTATTTATTGTTCTCAATGCTAAAGCACTAACTGGAGATTTTTCGTACGACACTTACTCTCAAACAATTTTTAATCAACTTTGTGATATTCCACCAATGATGTTTGCTGTGATTTATTATTCATCAAAATTGTTTGTAATTTTTATAAATTGGTTTTATATTGATAAAATTGGCCGAAAACCTATCCTTCTAGTTTCACTCTTAGGATCAGCAATAATTCTTTTAATTATTGCAGTTTACTTGCATTTTACTTTACACAAAAATCTAGTTATTAGTGATTCTGTGAGATATGTTATGATTTTTGTTATGCTTTTATTTACCATATTTTATAGTTTTCTAGTGGCTGTTCCTGTAGTATTGTTAAGTGAATTATTTCCAATGAATGTTAAAGCTTTTGCTTCTTTTTTATTTGGTTTGTATTTTTTTCTGTCGTCTTTATTTATTGTAAAATTCTTTCAAGTTATTTCCGATAGTGAATTTTTGGGTATGGATGTTGCTTTTTTTACATTTTCGTTGTCTTCTTGTATACATTTTGTTTTGGTGTATATTTTTGTATTTGAAACTAAAGGAATGACATTGGAAGCAATTCAAGAACAACTGCAAGAGAAGTAGGTTGTAGCAAGTGTAAGTGGTTATGCAATGTAGTTGTATACCATGTTAATGTAATAATAATTTAGTATGTAAATAGTTTAATACGAAAATATTAATGCTGAGCACATCGACGTAGTTTGAGTTCGAATTATAAGAAAACTGAAAAATCCAGTTAATACTCGCTCTTATATATGATCAATGATCTTGGTAGATTTACTCAAACTCATCACGAAGAACGCCTAAAATAGAACCGCATTCTGAAAATGAGGCCTGAAATTCTACCTTTTTTAACAAAACTGTTTAGTAGGTTCGGTCGAGTACTTACAAACGTTCAAGAACGAATAAACGTCCATGACTTGACCATCGGTCCAAGCTTCTTGCAAATATGAAAAGCAACTTTTTAAATATTTATTGTAGTTCCATAATCAAATCTACGATTTTGTCTTAGTATTGTACTGTTACAAACAATTTCGAGATAACAATAAGAGAGAGAGAGTTTCAAGTAAATAGTTTGACAAAATACCAGAGAGATATCGTGCCGAGAGTTACACCGAAGCGTGGAATTCCATAAAGGCATTACTAGACACAGACCCCACAGATTAATCTAGATCGCAGTATGTCATCGCTTCTCAAGAGTAGAGAAAGGTTGCGTAACTTCCGGCCACATTATGAAAGGACGTGTAGTTATATAAGGAGTGGAGACATTAAGTTAGTTACTGCGGAACTCGACAGCGATTAAAGTGAGCGATATTATCGGAATCGGTAGTTACAGCGATCATAATTATTACTGACTGATTATAGAGTTATTTATTTGTTAAATTTATTGTTGTATGTAATCGAATAAATAAATAGTAATAGTAAAATAAATATTCGCTATTAACACACCTATTTGAATCAAAAGAACCCCGATTTGTCACAAACGTTGGACTGGTGTCAGGATGCGATGTGAAGTAGTTATGGACGGGAGTCCGAATCATTTATGCCTCAGAATCCGAATCATTCGAAAATAATAGAAAAACAAATTCGTTTACTGTTCGAGAAACTCCAACAAATAGAAGAAAAACGACGATTCGACAAAAAAAAACAACGAAAAATTCTAGAAGAACAAGAAAAGTTCTGGACAAAATGGAAAAACAAAAACAAGGACAAAAAACGATGACAAGAAGAAAAAAGAACAAAAACAAAGACAGAAAGAAAAAAAGAACAATGTAAAATTCCAAGAGAAATAGAGAAACTACGAAAAACATAAGAAACTTCTAAAGAACCTCAAAAAACTACTCTTAGAAGGAAGAAAAAGAAACAGATAAATTTTGACAGAAAGACCAGAAAGTTTTTTTTGATAAATTTGACAATTTAGAAACCACATTCAGGAGAAATGGCGAAGAGAAACCTCTAGAAGTAAAGAACAAATTGAAAGAGAAAGTTAAAAAATTCAAGAAAAGCTTGAAAAGAAAGCTATTGAAATATAATCAAAAATTAAACAAAATCTCGAGAAAAGGTAAACGAAATAGAAATAAAAAATTAGGAAAAGGACAAATTATGAGAGTAAAATTGAACGATTCGCAATATTATAATTTAAAACTAATACTTTGTGTTTGATTGTCACACCTACCCCTACATACATATAAACACAAAATAAACCAGCTCTCAGGTTTAAGGCTGTTCATACGTTTTATACTGAGTCAAATTTTTAAGGCGGTGTCAAATTTGGTCCACGTGGAGTTGATAAATCCTGTCACCAAAATGCAACCATAGTAAAAAAGTAGGACCCCTCATCATGGTGTACTTACATAAAATATCACTTTATTCAATAATCAAAAATAAGCAGTTCGAAAGATTTCCTCAGAAAAATAAACAAAAGTAGGTATGGTCTGTCAAAAAACCCGCAACAAATCCTCATTTGCGTATGCATGCAAAAGCAATAAATTTTTAAATAGACATAAATTACATGTGAGTAATAAATAATACGTCAAGTATTTTAATAATTGTTATTACTATCTTTATCTAACAAAACTTTTTTTTATTGTTGTCAAAGTGGGCAAGGAAATACTATTATTATCAATATTTTGAATAATAAACACTTGTGTAATAAAAAACTTCTCCTATATTTCAGTATATCTCACTCAATATTTAAATTCGACAACAATGTTTAACATAAACTATTATCACTTTGCAACAATACTTGCAGGTAAATACTTTTTTCTTTTAATAATGATAAATAATAATAATTGTGAAAGGACTCCTTCCTGCGCTAATTGCTGGCATTTACGAAGCCTGGACTTCAGTATATCTCCCACAACTTATTGACAAAACCGCCGAAATTAAATTTACGAGTTCTGAAGGTTCCTGGATTACTGTATCACTATGTGCTGGAGGAATCACTGGATCCCTCATCTATTTCCCAATTTTTGATAAAATAGGACGTAAATTATCACTTATGACAACTGCAATTCCCTTTCTCTTATCATCTCTAATACTCGCTTACGGCAAATCAGTGATAACATTTTGCCTCGCGAGGCTTCTTGCAGGAATTGGAGTTGCAGGATTTTGTACAATCACACCTCAATATTTTGGTGAAATCTCACATGAAACAATTCGAGGAGCTTTGGGAACATGGCTTTACGTTGTAAATGGTTTTGGGATTTTGTTTATTAACGTTATTGGGACATATTTAGATATTAAAAAAAGTTCGCTCCTCACTTTTGGTATATCAATTTTGTTTTTGGTTGTTTTTATTTGGGTACCTGAAAGTCCCTATTATCTAATTATGACACAAAAATATAATAAAGCAATTAATTCTTTACGAATTTTTCGAAATAAAAGTAATGTTGAAGATGAATTTAAGAGAATTAATGAAGCAGTGAGCGAACAAATTAAAAATCGAGGAAAATTGATGGAATTATTTACGGTAAAATCAAATCGGAAAGCTTTAGCAATTTTATTTATTGTTCTTAATGCTAAAACACTGACTGGAGATTTCTCTTATGATACATACTCTCAAACAATTTTTAATCAACTTTGTGATATTTCACCAATGATGTTTGCTGTGATTTACTACTCATCAAAATTATTTGTAATTGTTGTAATTTCGTTATTTATTGATAAAATTGGCCGAAAACTAATCCTACTAATTTCACTCTTAGGTTCAGCAATAATTCTTTTAATTATTGCGATTTATTTGTATTTTACTTTACATAAAAATGTTGTTATTGTTAATTCAGTGAGGTACGTTATGATTTTTGTTATGATTTTATTTACGATATTTTATAGTTTTCTAGTTTCTATTCCTGTTATATTGTTAAGTGAATTATTTCCAATGAATGTTAAAGCTTTTGTTTCGTTTCTATTTACTTTGTATTATTTCTTCTCCTCGTTGTTGGTAGTAAAATTGTTTCAAATTATTTCCGATTGTGAGTTCTTAGGTATGGATGTTGCTTTCTTCGCTTTTTCAATATCTTCTTTTGTACATTTCGTTTTAGTGTATATTTTTGTGTTTGAAACTAAAGGACAAACATTGGAAGCAATTCAGAAACAATTACAGAAGAGGTCAAATAATGAAGCAACAATAAAGACGGAATGTTATAAGCCCTACATGTATTAGATAAGTAATGTAAAAAAATGTGTATCTACCTCTTGAATTTAATAAAAATTTTATACAACAAACACTTTAATTTAAAAAAATAACAAAAAACATAGAAAATAAATAAATACTTAGGTAGTAAGAAAATAATTTTAAAAAAATATAAAATATAAAAGAAGAAATATAAAAAAACATAGTGTTATCAATTTTGTACAGAATTAGTAATAGCCCTCACTGAAAAGATGCTAAATACCCAGACTTACCTTATACGAGGTGTTTATAAATGATTGTAGGGTCGTAGGAGGCTGTGAAAACAATAAAAAATGTTGTGCCTTTTAAAGACAATGATTTTAAGTGGTATTATAATTATTATTTTAGACAATTAAGTAACTCCAAGAAGCATTCTCTAATATTCCGTTGCGGAAATAGGACATTACCTCTTTGACATCACAATGAATATTCGTGATATCGAAAATTTCCACAGCCTCCTACGACCCTACAATCATTTATAAACATCTTGTATAAATGTTTATCGTTTTACAATATAATGTAGCTTTTTTGTTTCAGAAGCACTAGTATATGTTTGAATTTGGCGCCTTAAATTATAAAAAGAAAGAAAAACAAATGTGCTCCGACTGACATTTTCAAAATATTACACAAAAAGTTTATAGCAATAAGGTTTAATAATAATATACATACTAGGGTGGGCCAAAAAAATCAACAATTTTTTTTTAACTTCCGACACTGAAAAATTGGTTTCTAGGCACTTTTAAAAAATGCTTTTTTGAGATGAGCTCTTAATTTTAATAGGAAGGACTCCCTCATCGCAGTTTTCCATTTTTTTTTAGTTCTATATGGCAAAATCCATATCTCGTCACTACTTGATCGAAGGAAAAAAATTTATTTACATTTTTTGTAGAAAATTAAACGTTCTAAAAAAGGTATTTTACAATTTAAATTTAAAAAAAATAGTTGATTTTTTTGGCCCACCCTAATGCATACGTATTATTTGTTATAGACTGACTATGTGTGTTACTATCAACTGTTTGACCGATTAGTGGTAAAATAATGCGCAATCTGCCCTAAAATTAACATTGTGTTATTAGGGCTACATCAAGGTAATTAATGCTGGATTTTACATAACGCCCTTAGAGAGAAAACTCCAAAATATCGAGATGAGGGACTTCATTGGGAACTTGAAAAAGAAGACCGGAAAAATGGGTTTTCAAACAACTACGAGTGTTAAAAATAAGTTGTGTTGGTAATAATTGTAAACTGGAAAATTTATTAGAAATGCCGTTATACGCTACTTGAGAATCTAAATAAAAATATAAAAACTTTTTTTTGTTATTGCTAAATTGAATGAAGGAAGAGGCCATATATTCATATAAGATAATATTATTATTTATTATAAAAAGTGCGTGAGTTTAGATTGATTTGCAGTTAATTATGTGACAAATCTGCCATGATGAATTCATGAAAAAAAAATACGTCTTCTATTTCAAAAAGACAAGTTTGAAATAAATTTGGAGCATCCCTTCAACAAAGACTATTACCAGGTTAATTATCTGCACAATATTTGATTACACGCTGTATATAACTAATAACTGTACGATAAACATTGTATAGGGTGTTTTTTTAAATTTGACGTCAAAGTTGGCTGTGCATTGTCGTTTGTGAACGCACCACATAATAATATCTAACCTCACTTTTGTAATTATTTGCAAAGTAGCAAAAGTCAATAGTCAAAGTTTGAATGATTTGAAAATCTCCATTTTCGAACGCCCAATACATAACTTGGACGAGTTACGACATCGAATTGTTGGAAGAATTAATAAAATTAATGAACATCCTAACATGCTGATGAACGTTGCTAATGGAATGTGTCTACGGATCCAAATGTGCCTAGATGAAGGTGGTGGACATTTCGATTATTTGTTATAATTTTTTTCGATTAAATTGTAATTATAAACCGTAAGTAGAGCAGTTTTAATTTTAATCACAAAAGTGAGGTTAGACGTCATTTTCTGGTTTGTTCACAAACGACAATGCACAGCCAACTTTGACGTCAAATTTAAAAAAAACACATGATATAATAAAAATGTATCTATGACTATCTGTAATACATATTTTTAAATAACAAATTTCCAATAATAACAATTTTTCTTTAAGTAAAACAGTAGTAAATACTGTGGTTTTAAAAGGTATGTTCATGTTTATGGATCGACTTCGACTGCAAATTATTATTTTTCTTCTATTTTTTATATGGGTATTGCTTGTTATAATGGTTGCTCATATAGACGCATCCTTAAATTTTTGGCTTGAACTAGTATTTCAGCACTTATCTTAATCTTGGTTCTGAGATATAAACTAATAATTTCTTGAAAATGAAGATACCGTCAGGACAAAAACCCCGAAACCGGTCTGCAGTTTATTTTTTATACAGTTAACCTTTTATAATGTCTTAAATAGCTTTTTACTTGTAATACTTTTTCTATTATGTATTGAGGGAATTATTTATTATAATTATAACTAACAAAGTCTTTGCAAGTATAATTTGTGTGTTTTTTTATTTCATCTACAGTGATTTTTAAAATTGTCAGTTTATTTTAGAATACCAATACAGACGTACATTATTAAATTGTTTAAATTTTGAAACTAAAAAAACTTTATAACAAATCTGATTAAATCTGGAAAAAGTTACTTAATTTTACAAAAAATGTACTTTTTATAAATAGCAATAAAAGTTATAATTTTAAAGCGTTTCTTATCTTGAACACTCCTACCAAATTCGCCGAAAACTACCTTAGAAAGGTAATTTATTTACCCTCATATCTCAAAGCCGTCTCAAATCTCTGTTGGGGCAACAAAAGAACCTTTCTTAAAGCAAACTATGTGCCCACATGACATTTAAAACGATAAAAGAAAACGCAAAACACCTGCGTTTACTCACTTCATTTACATAACAAACAATAAATAACCAAAAGAAAAAATAAATTGTGAATTTATACTCGAGATTTTAGTTTGAAATTTATTTTGTATATCGATTATAATTTAATGTTATCGATTTAAGATATTATCCTGTTTGATTTGAGAGCTTTAATATTTCAGTGAAACGATTTGGGATTACATTGTAATTTAAGGGATGACCGGGTGTGTATATGTTGTCGGCAATCTAGACTGTGGATTACTTCTACATACATACATATATCCTATTCAATTCCATCAGTATATTATTTGCAACAAGTGTTTGTTATGCTTATTTAAGACTCAAACGACATAACTAAATATGAAACAGAAATTACAGCAAAAAATCCTCCAAAAAATGAAGTACAATACAGTATTCTGGAATCTCTTAGATGGTGTAATAAAATTGAGTCATCGTTCTGTCTGAATGAAGATTGTTCGCATAAACTTCCGGGTAATTTCGAGAAGCAACGTATCGTTATATAAACGACGCAAAGAACACGACCGAGTTAGTGTAAAACCCGACAAACGGTTGAAGAGTAAGCGGTTCATCGAATGCGACGTTATCGAATCGTAGGCGATATTACTGTGTAAATATCAAGTTTTTTATTTATCAAATTGTTGTTATTTGTATTTGTGTATATACTAGAAATAAATTATTTGTTATTAATTATACTATTTAAATCAAAAGAACCCGGAATTTGTACATCCATTGCAATTACAAATAAAAATTTCAAGTTGCCTCCAATATCTCTATTAATTGAAGATTGTTAGTGTTTGAAACCTTTTATTTCTGCACTGTCAGATAACTTTTAAACATAAAAATATCTTCCCGCGGTCTTATTATACAGAATTGTGTTCTCTACAAGTTTTTCCTTTTTATTTTTAGTAGCTCTGACTGCTTGCGCAGCGTTTTCAAAATAAAGCTAGCACTAAACAAATTTTAACTCTGCAGTATACTCTTTTACTTTCTAATCCTATGTTCCAAGAAATTTTTGTTATTGTTTTTAATACAGATATTATTCAAAGACCTTTAAAATGGAGTATCACTCGACTTTCTTTCCTTATCTAAATTCTGAGGGTAGGAAACACTGTGTTCAAGAGAGTGGTAAAACCAACGTAATTTTACCACGAAACATGTCCCACTCGGCAATAAAAAAGCGACTTGTCTTGATTTTTTTAAAACCGAAATTGTTACCGAAAAAATTGGTGTAGAGTGTTATCAAAAAAATCACACTGTATATCACAAGCCCAAACAAGCAGTTTTATTACAAAAGCAAATTTATTACATGTTTAACATGTATGTCATTATCATCATGCCAATTAACATTTTTTCGGTAATGTACCAATTTATTTATTCCAATTTTAATATTTTAATTATTATTGTAGTCTTGAGAAAGTGGTCAAAAATAAAAAAACACGAAAACTTGTCCAACAATAAAAAAGAATATTACCTTAATCAAATCTTTATTTTTTGATAAAAATACCCCCACTATTTATAATAACCATTTACATCTCTACAACGATTTTAATAATACACCCTATATAACATAAGTTATTTGACAATTGACCAGAAAATCCGGATAAAGTCCGCATTGTCCGACATGACTTTATTTAATCACCCTGTAACAAGTGTTCATTTAAAAAAGTTGTCACGTGTGCTATGAAAAAACAAAAACGTTTTGAAGTATGTCTTAGTTTAATTCGGCTGCCGTACGGTCAGTTACGACGACAAATCACGTCTGCGCGCGCACTGTGAAGCTGTGTATCAAGTTCCGACATCCCTTCTTCGCTACATTTTCTTTTATCAAAATCTCATAGCACACTTGACAACTTTTTTAAATGAACAGTAGTTATAATAGTTTTTTTAATTTGCACATAACACAAAATACACACTTTATTACGCAAGTGTTTTAAAACTTGTCATTACTTATGGTCACTGGTCATTGTGATTCCAAATTTAAAATAACACCCGATAATATCATGTGTTTTTTTAAATTTGACGTCAAAGTTGGCTGCGCATTGTCGTTTGTGAACAAACCAGAAAATGACATCTAACCTCACTTTAGTGATTAAAATTAAAACTGCTCTACTTACGGTTTATAATTACAATTTAATCGAAAAAAATTATAACAAATAATCAAAATGTCCACCACCTTCATCTAGGCACATTTGGATTCGTCGACACATTCCATTAGCAACGTTCATCAGCATGTTAGGATGTTCATTAATTTTATTAATTCTTCCAACAATTCGATGTCGTAACTCGTCCAAGTTATGTATTGGGCGTTCGAAAATGGAGATTTTCAAATTATTCAAACTTTGACTATTGACTTTTGCTACTTTGCAAATAATTACAAAAGTGAGGTTAGATATTATTATATGGTGCGTTCACAAACGACAATGCACAGCCAACTTTGACGTCAAAATTAAAAAAACACCCTATATTTTGTTGCATTCTGATTGGTCAACTTCTTTTAAATATTTTTTTTATATTTTACATAATACGAAATAATTACACTATTCTAGTTTTTCATTTATCTTAATGTAATTCTCCCTATTCTATAAAGTGTGATTCTATCATTTAAATTTTAATTTAAAAAAATATTTAAATTTTCATTACAGTTTCCTGTAATAACTGACATTTTCGTTATACCTGACAGATGGCGCCAGAATCTTCCCATAATTCAACTTTTGAATAATTTTTTTTAGAAAAAGATGGCTTTTTGGAATAACCGTGTCGCTTCGAATTAAAACATTTAAAAAAGTGAACAATTCTTAATTTAGTGGGTTTGAGTGGCGTTAAACAATGTAATAAACCGTGTTTTATTCGTTCGTCCCGTTCGGTTCCTTGCTCGCGTTCGTTGACAAGAAAGAAAAGGCGAAGTTGGCGATCAAGGTAGGGATTTGCTCTTTGTTGCGTAATTATTGTCCTTTTGATTATAAATTAAGACAAATTCTAATAAAATTATTTGTATACAAAATGAATAAAACGGTTGGAAAGTTGAGACTGTTTAGTAAAACTTTAAAAATGTTGAAAAGGTGTAGAACGTTCAAAAATTTTAAACGCAGCCGCAGACACAACCAAGGTGTCGAATGCGGATCAAATCGAATTCCGGAAAAGTAGAATTTAAGCATATGGAAAAACCAGAGTCGGATTAGGCCTTGTAGGCCTAAAGCACACATCTAAGTTTCTGTTTAGTTGGGGAATAGTTGTTCTTGGGCAAAAAGGCGGCATTTGAATCTCGAAAGTTACTTTTCTGCCCTAGTGACATACAATAGTCTTTAATTTTGCGGTAAGGTAGACAACAATTTGACAACTAATAAATAGTATCATATAATAACAATGTTTCTATTTATTATAAAGTATGTCTAAATGTCCACTTAATTTTTTACGGAATGTAATATTGTGTAAATTATTTGTTTTAAAATTTGGTCGGTAAGGTAGAGAACTATTTAAGAACTATATATCAGGTGTTCACTTAAATAAGTTGGCAAGAGTGCTATAAAATTTTGATAAAAAAAATGTAGGAATCGGAGCTTGTTACACTATAACTATGAAAAATATAAATATAGTAATTTGTTTTACAAGTGTTGAAAGGCGCTATTTTCATGCGAGTGTTTTAAGTTGTAATAAACGCGAGCACTGAAGAGAGCTTTGCACACGAGTGAAACACATTGTTTTTTCTACGATCTCTAGATAAATTTAACCCGCGAGCACTATCGATGTTAGAAAAAATCTAACATTTCTTCAAATTTGCTCGTAGTTTTTTTTTATTTGAAACACAGTGTTCGGGCTTTTAGATTTGCTCTCTTCACTAGTTTTGCTTCTGTGTACTGCACTCAAGGATGAGGATCAACCTCGCTCCCCCCAAACCTGCATTTGAATTGTTTGGCAAAATTAGTCAAATGAAGCAAATTACATACATTAATTACTTTTTATCTTTATCACAACATAAACATATCACAGAATAAAGTATTTTTGAAAGTAAATAGACGGTTCTATGTGTTATTATGTGCGCATTATAAAAAGGATAAAATGGACGTTAGATGAATAATAACATAAATAACACCTTTGAATTAATCAAAATGTTTAAGTCCAATCTTCTCTACAGTTTCACGAGCCAAATATAAAACAATTATAAAAACAAGCTTCTGACCAGTTTGGCAAGATGAGTGCTAGACCCTTTGATACATTTTAATAAATAAAATAAATATTAATTATTTATTAAATATTGAAATTTTTGTCCCATGCTTGTTTAGATCCCACTCCAGACACCAATGTAATAATGTGGACATGTCTGATTTAAAAAACTTAGACTTGAAAATATCTCGATTAACAACAAACAACCAAAAATAATACATTGCCGTGATGACTCAACTACCAACTATGAGTGACAGAAAAGTTCTTATTGTCTATATTATTTTCTACATAAAAAGTTGTTCGACAAAATGGTAAATGATTCACTGGATAGCGAATCTTACCTTGAATTAATTAGGGGACTTTCAAACAATTTTAACCCAGGGCCACCAAAATTAGTGGTCCGTCTCTGTCTTTTCTATGCAGACATTTATTTTTACATTATTGAATTTTTGCTTTGCATTTTTTTAAAGCTGATTATTTTAACTTGTTCTGTTTTTTACTAGAGAGACACCAGAAGCGTTAAAAATTTAAAACAGCCATTTGTGATTGATTAATTTTAAACAATAACCAATTGCAAACGAATATTTCAAATTTCAAGCGCTTACTGATTTTTCTCTGGTAAAAAAATAAATCATATATGGTTGAATTTCGATTATTTTTTTACATCAACTGCAAATAAATATTAAAAAATATATATACAAAACAAAAAAATCTGAAAATTTAAAAAATTTGAAGAACCACAAAAACAACAAAATAATTAAATGATTATAATACAAATAATGATACATATGTAAAACAAGAGGTTACACGTGTGTTCCTGTGCCATTCCACGATGGATGGTGAGCCAGCATAGAGCATCAGTGCATTGTACAGTTAAAAAAAAATAAATGATCATTCTTTACCCGACCATATATTGTACACTTAAGTTTGAAATAAAGTATGATTAAGTAAGTTTTATTCATGTATACCTTAATGTATACCACGTTTAAATAACGTGAAGTGTAAATAATAATACCAAATCACCCCAAGACAAAGAGCTCGCTAGCGCCCAACCTAGTTATAATTAAGTAACTTTAATCGACAGTGGCGACACATATTTCTCATGCTTTTCATTTGCTGACGCGGTCACGTGGACAAATTCACCATAATAGGTTAATACAGTAGAACTCGCTTATAATGAGCCTGACGGGACCGTCACATTAGTCCATTATAACCGAGAGTCGAGAGTCCATTTTAAACGAATTGAATTTTTTGACTGAAAATAATATTAACATACCTACATATTAGGTTCTATAAATGATTCATTTATTGATTGAAACATACATGCAATGAAGATACAATGTTCTAAATAAAAATAAAAGATAATTTTATACATTATTCTGTATATTAAAAATAATACATAATTAAATTTAAAAAGTTTTAAAATGCCAGAATCTAAAAAAAATGTAATTCTACTTTGTTTAATTTTTTTCTTTAAATAAATGTTGTTTAAAGTACTTCGAATTGAATTTAACTGACAAAGAGTTACATCAGAAAAAATTGCTCCAAGGTTAGAAGTGATTTTAACGCATCTTGGATTGTAACTTCAGCTAACTCTTGCTTTTCTCCTCCTTCTTCACCTTCGATGCTGTAATTTTGACTAAATTTTTACTGAAAATCCCCAGTAAAATTCGCTTAACGTAGAGCGATACCCACTAATATTTCATTTCTGAAACACAGGATGGCACTTAATACAGCGTCTTAGTCAGCAACCCTTAATACACTTGCAAACATAATTTTTCCTAGAAGCAGATGTGGTTTGTTTCTACGATAAGGTTTTGTTGAAAGTTCTACTAGCTAATAGAGGGCTCTTATCTAAATTTAAGAACGTCAGTACTGGTTATAACACTTATATCCAGTACTGGTCAGTACCATGGCCGTGTCACCTAGATTGCGTCCTTGGAAACAGATATTTAAATTTCGCGCTAGGCTTTGCACCCAATATTGTCCTTCAATACGTCAAAATTGACGTATTGAAAATATGTCAAATATTTTGCAGTTCAAGTGCTATTAGATTCAAAAGCACCAAATTTTAAAATTACTACTAATAGTTGGCTTTTGCTATTAACAATAGACGTACTTTCTTTTGATTTGTGATTTGCGTTCTCTTTCTAGTAAAAAAGCGGATTATTAGCTATAATTTTAAAATTTTAGTGTTTTTGAATCTTCTAGGATTTGAGATGCAAAGTAAGGTACTCTCCAGACAATTTCCGTACAGGGTTGCCGTGTTGCCCAATTTTTTTAATAAAACCATAGAATTGAATGTATTGTACAATAAAAAAATAAAAATTAGCATTGCACAACACTTTGGATAATGTTAGTAAAATTAAATGTAGTTCATTACCTATTTCAAATCTCAAAATATTTTTAAAGTTAAGTCGCAAAAAGGAGCCTAACGTGACAACGCTGTAAATAGTGTGAAGTGACAAGTGACGTTTGCGCGCGCCAACCCCGCCAACAAATTGCGCCATTTTGTCGAGGTCAAGTTCATTGTTAATTACGTTAAAAAATTAGGAAAAAATGTAAAGTTTTGTGTATTAATAATTTATAAATACGCGGTAGTGTCGGGATCAGGATCTAGGTGAGTATTTTTAGTGAAATTTAGCTAAAGTTTTGTAGAAAAATGGAGGGCACAACGGAAAAATCACCCCAATACGTAGCGTATTCTTGTAAATTTCCATTGTGTAAAAATGTGGCTTATCGCAAACACCGGAGTAAGAGATTTTTTAAATTTCCTAAAGATCAAGGAAGACAAGAGCTTTGAAAACAATTTGCAACATAGATCCTAGTGCTAGATGTGAAAATTTTCGGGTATGTGAAGACCATTTTGCGAGTTCAGATATTTTGGGAAATAGAGTACTGTGTCCATTTGCTATTCCAAAAGCTGCTGTCTTCGTTGAGGTCGTTGAGCATGTAAGAGACGAACATTCGTATTGTCAAACTTTTGATCATGTGATAAGAGAAGAACACTCTTATTGTAAAATTGATGAAGGGACTTCAGAGATGGTAATTACAAATGAAAATATCAATAATTGTCTAAATGCTTCCGAACATTTTCAGGTTGAGAATAATTTAATCTCTGAAATTCCTTCATCAAATACTCAGTCTGATGTGAATGAACAACACCAAAATTCAAGTAATGTAATTGAAACAAATACGTCATTTTCAACCCCAATCAGTTTTTTGAATGAAAATCAACCAAGTTGTTCATTTACTAGTGACTGTGCTACTGATAATGGCAATTGTACATCCATCACAAAGGGGCCGTATTCGTTCCTTTCTCAATCTTTTCAAAATTCTTCTGACAACTCTAAACCACGAGGTATTTTAAGTAAAATAGGTTTATCAGAGAAGGAACTTACGCCCACCAAACGATTGATGTACAATATTCACCGGAGTACCTTGGCGAGGATTTCTAAACTGAAAACTGCTTTGTGTAAAGAACGCGATCAATTCAAAAAGTTAAAGTCTTCGTATGAGTCAAATCAGTTTGAAGTAATTGAAAATTCGTTAAATGATCTTAGTAAAGAATTTATTAAGTGTCAGTTAAGAAATCACAATCTGAAACCACCAGCAAAACGTTATAACGAAAATTTCAAGTTATTTGCTTTGTCAATGTATAAGAGGAGTCCGCGATTGTATCGATACCTTCAGGTACATTTTGAACTTCCTTCTCCTCGAGTTTTGAAGCGATTGTTAAACACGGTTCATTTTGATCCCGGTTTTAATAATAATTTATTGAAAAGTCTACACTCTCAAGTGATGGAGGACGAGGACATGGAAGACTTAGATCGTCATTGCACTTTAATATTTGACGAAATGAAAGTTAGTTCTGGTCTCTTCTATGACAAGAGTAGACAGGCAATTGTGGGATTTGAGGACCTGGGTCATTTAGGTCGGTCATTGAAATTGGCGGATCACGTTCTTGTTTTAATGGCTAGAGGTGTTCGCCGGCGATGGAAGCAACCCATTGCATATTATTTTACAGCGTCCACAATTTCTGCAGTTGCCTTGAAAAATATTATTATTATAGCCGTGGAGAAATTAAAGTCAATTGGATTAATTGTTGTTGGTACTGTTTGCGACCAAGGTGCTACCAATAGAGCAGCTCTTAATCAGCTAGTCTCTGCCATTAGCGACACTCCCTCCGGCTATCATTTTGAAGTTGGAGGTGAGAAAATTAACACAATTTTTGATCCTGGTCATTTGCTTAAAAATACTCGCAATGCGTTGCTAGAGAATTTTATAGTATTTGAACCAGGCAAGCGAGCAGATTTTGAGCACATTGTAATGGTTTTCGAATCGGATCAAAAAAAGAAATTTAAGTCACTTCATAAGTTAAGTCAGGAACATTTTAATTTTAAAAATTCATATACAAAGATGAAAGTTGGTGTTGCAGCACGTCAGTTGAGTTACAGTGTTGCATGTGAGTTAGAAACTTATGTGTCACACAATAAGTTGCCAGCTAGTGCCGCACACACCGCTGAATTTGTTCATTTGATTGATCAACTTTTCGATTCGTGTAATGGTGCAACCAAATATAGTAAACGTGATGGCAAACCATTACGGTGTGCAGTTAGAGAAGACTCCCCTCATATTGATTTTTGGATTGATCTTTTGTCAAAATTATCCAATTGGAAAATTATTAACAAAATTTCCGGGAAAGATGTAACTAAGCAATTTCATTTTATTAATGGATGGATAGTTACAATTCGTTCAATGATTGCTATTTGGAATCAACTTCAAAATTTGGGACTGGAATACTTATGTGGTAGGGTGCTCAATCAAGATCCCATTGAGAACTTGTTTTGTTGTGTCCGACAACATGGTGTTTCAAATACCAACCCCACTTGTTATCAATTTATGTCCGCTTTGAAAACGTGTGTGCTTAACAACTTGGTTATGCCACGCAACCCTCAAAGCAATTGCAAAGATGATGGGGACTCTTTACTCAATAATTTGACCGCTTTATTGAAACATCCTATTCAAGCCGAATCTACTTCCGCTACGCAAGTAGTGTTGGAGGACGATTCGCTTGAAAATCACGGCTTCGACGAAAATGTAAACATAGAAGACATTCAGGGATTGGCCTATGTTTCAGGTTATATTGTCAAAAAAATGACCATTCCTGATTGTGATCTATGTAAAAATGATGTGCTTTCAGATGAGGTGACTCCATCACATACCACTGTTATGTTCCGGGACGATGGAGAACGCCTTATCTAGGCATCAGAAAAATTTATGACTTTTGTGAACCAGACAAATGAGCTGTTGTGTTTGTTTTTAAAATCATATGGGCATGATAATGAATTAGAGGAACGTTTCAAAAGTATTTTTTTGTCGAAAGATAATTTAAAGAATTTTTTTAGTTGTCCCAAACTAAGATAAGAATAAGGCTCAGATGTTGGGTACATTTTTGGAAAAGACAATTTCATTTTTAATTTATAAATATGTAAATGAAACTAATAAGGAATTTGAACATGCTCGCGCTATTAAGAAACATGTTTCAAAAATTAAAAAATTCACTAGTTAATTTTTTATACTTATTAGTGTTTGTTTACAATTTGTAATTTAAAATTGTTTTATATTATTGTTGTTATGTATTTTGATTGTTTATGTATTTGTTTTTGTTTTTTAATTCTACATTATTTTTATTTTTTTAGAATTTATTTTTTGTTTTTCTTTTTTAGAATTTTATGTTTGTTACAATATTTTTTATTAAGAATTTTATTTTATTTAGAATGTTGAGTTTTTGTTTATCTGTACATTATCTTGTTCTAGGGTATTTTGTAGAATTGATTTTTTATTTTGTTTTTAGAATTTTTTATTTTTTTTTATTTTTTGGGATGTACGGGATATACTGTCGGAGAAAAAAAATCACTATTGAACGATCACGCTTTATACTCTAAAGTGGCTTCATTGCTGATATTTTCCTAGGTATTATCCAACTTTCACCTATGACTCCAAGAAGCTACCTTATGAGATAGCGGTCACATCCCGGCAAACTGTGTTGATCCACAGGCTAAACTAGGTGAAGGGACTTTAATAACTTTGTTGACATCAACAGTTGAGGTGATCTTTTATTTTTCAATGTACATTTGTCATTCTATAAATTTTTAAGGTACCTGAAGATATACGCTAGCTGTCTTTTTTTCCAAGTTTTTCGTCTCTCTGCACAAAAGGTATATGTATTTACAAAATGAATTTAAAAATTAATTTGTATTTATTACAGAAAATTTACATATATTTTTCGAATGGGAATAACATCTTGGGTGTGAAGAAATGCCAGACGCCGTTCTACAATTAAGGATTTGTCTTAAGAAGGAAATCGGAACAGTTCAGAACTGGAATACACACATGTGCGAAGTAAAAATTTCAAATTGAATTAAGCGTTGTTGGAACGTCAAAAATAAATTTTTTGAACTGAACTCGATCTCAGGACTTAATCTGTCCTTCAGTCTAATCAAAAATCAAAACTATATGTCAATACATACAAACAAATATGTTACATTTTTTGCTGTTATTAAGTCTAACATAAATAATGTAAAGGTTAATCTAACTACAGTTTGTTTACTTTTCAAAAAAACACCTGTTGAATTAGGTTTGTCAAGATTAAATTTACTAGAATTTGACATTGCCAAAATTTTTTGTTTTCTATCACTTGTCACACTCAAAAGAGTTCAAAAATTTTGATTTCGAAATTAGATAAAAAAAATAAAATACCACAAAAAGTTAGACATTTGTTGAATTAACAACTGTAGCTACCTGTAACACTTTGTTACGATTTAATAAAAGAATAAATTGCAGATCGAAATGCCTGTCATATTTAGGTTAATTTTATTGTACGTCATTTCAAAAGTTGTGCTCTGTTACCGGATGTATTTTAGGTGTAAATTGCGCTGTTGGTGTTTTTTTTTTTTAAAGTAAACTATAACAGTTGATTATTATAGGTCAAAATTTATCTCAAAAAAGTATAAATTATACTTGACAATGACAGTAAAAAAGAAAATGTTTCTCTGATGTACTGATGCAAATGTAACTAAAAATTCTACGATAATCCTAGAAAAAAATGTCCAGTTCTAAACCTGTTCTGAATCCAATTCGTTGTGTGTTGAAACAGTGAATTAATGGTCCAAGACTAACAATTTTGTTTGTGGAATGTCAAATTTATACCGTTCTAAACTGTCCGACGTCTTGGAACCAACCTAATTTAATAAGGTATTGTTATTATTAGTATTGCTTAATAAAACTAAAAATGTGTAAAAAATATTACTTGTTTTTTTTTTATTTAAGAATAAAGAGTAGGTATTGATATTGTCACATTTTCTTTACAAATGTTGAATTTTATCAACTTTTGTAAAGATTTTTGACAATATTAGTACAAATAAACAGTCAAAATAAGAAAGTTAAGATTCAAAATTCCCGCTCTGCAACAATTCAAAATTCCCGCTTTCCAATGTTCTAAAAATCATTGTACACCCGACCACCAGGGTATGCTGTTAGCAATTTTTTGTTTCCTGAATTTAACACGGAGGCATCACTTCTCGAGTTGAGTGTTCTGTGGTCAGTACTGAATATCTGTTCTGGTTTTCAATTTGATTTAACAAAAAATCATTATTAAATAGATTATCGATTTATTAAAAACATCGCTTTATGACAATTGAAAATGTTTGCAGCGTTATTTACTTTTCATTATTGCCGGCTCTGAATTGGGTACGGATTAAGTAATGAAGGCCGGTGAAGTTTTACCTGAACTCATTGATAAGGAGAATGAGGGTTAAGATTGCCCCAACTTGATTCTCTGCTTTATAAAAGCTTTACAATAATATTGTTTATCATTTTTGCGATAATAAAGCATTGGGTTGTACATAGGTAAAAAAAACAATAAAATATGTCGTTCAATGGTTCAATATATTACCAATCTATAAGATGGTGTCTCTTTATTGTTATTATTTGTTTTTGATTATGTAATGGCTTAAGTTATTGTTTTTGCAATCAAGGATTTTACCATCATTATCTTGAAAAATATATTTGCTGAAAAAAGATACCAGCTTGTATAACTAATGAAACAGATTTTAAAGTTATAAAACGTTTATTACTAATAAACATTATTTTTTACAACAAAAATACTAATAACTAAACAGCCAGAAGAATATAATATGTCTATGCCGTGACATTGAAAATGATGTAAATTATAGCTGGGTGTGAAGCCCTTCTTGATAAATTAAAACAGAAATCAAAATTGAGGTATCACAGCTTGCTATAATTTGTACTGTCACTCAAAATAGAAAGTGTTGCACTAAGAGACCTACATCTTCTTAAAAGTTATAGCCAAAAAAAAGATGTTAACTTTTAACAGTTCTGTTGTTCGCAAAATGTTATTTTTTCTGGAGTATACGTTTTTAGAATTATTTAAAAAAAGAAGTTATTCATTTTATAAGTGGCGTTATCATTTCTTCATAATTTTTTTCCGGAAAACTTTGAAAGTATGACCGACCGACTTCATCAAGATCTGAAAGTATTTGCAAAAAATATCAAGGTTTTTGAGGACGAACATGCTAGACTATTATTGCAATAATAAATAGCCTATTGCAAAGTTTACAATAAGAAATCAAGATCATGCCCTTCCAGTAACTTTCATATCGTTTTATTGAGTGGCAATAAGTATAGTTATAAACATTGTTTTTTGGCTATAACTTTTAAAGCAAATGCTTGTTTCGAAATATTATTATTATTATTATACGTTTTAGAATAATATTTTTTTAAAAAAACTAGTGTTACAACCAGCCTCATTGTTATACATATGATTCAAGGAACGCGTATTACCGTGGGGAGTTTGTAACACGTATTTGTTTATACTATTTCTTCTATTGAATATTTTAAGTGGTATTTGTTATTATTTTTTTATTTGTCATCCGCTGTTATCTGTCTAGTAAGTTTTGCGTTAAACATCAAGATACCTTTGAAAACCTATTTTTACATTAATTTCAATAATTTTTTCCAAAAAGTAGTGTTTTGAGAGCGATCGCTTTAGAAATTAATTTCTTGTTAAACTCTACTCTGAAGAAATTTAAAATCCAAGCTAACATTATTCACACTAGAGTATTCAAATATTCCTAATAAAGCTCAATACATATAGCAGCAGGAGATCTATTATGTAAAGATTTACGATTTAAGTCAGAGTGACCATTCGACCTTGGGCCGACAGTACGTGGAAACAGAAAATTATATCTACCCATTATGTTTGAATGTGCAAAGCCGGAAAGATTAATAATGAATTAGGAAAATTCGGTATTTACCTGAGAATAGAAAGTTTCTCACCACAATTCTAGTAAAGACAAATCTAAATAATACGAATGACCAAGTCGGAAAGATTAAAATCCCGAATGGCAAAATTCGGCATTTACTTGAAAATAGAAAGTTTCTTACCACGTAGTTTACAACATTAGCAGTTTTAGTATCCCTCCTGCTGAGATAAGGAAATTAGATGGTTTGCATTTGGATTGTCCATTTCAGGTAACAGAAGGGACCGATGAGATTAAGGATTATTTGGTCCACAAAAGAGATCCGTCCAAGTTTGACCATCAAATTTTATATTTTTAATTACAATTTTAAGACATTGTAAATTAATATTTATTAAAAAACATTCTCCATTCTATCGTCTAAATAATAATTTACAATGTAAAAGCTCGTAGATTAAAAAAATTGTAATTATTTTCAAAAAAGTTTTGTAACAAAAAGTTTTAAATAGCTTATGATTTTTTACTGAAAATAAAGACTTTTTATATAATTTACAGAATCAGATAGGTATCTACGTGGTAAGCCAAAAATTTGGGATTGCTATAATACGATGAGCCCAATAAATGCTATTTGCAAAAAGTCCGTTTTATTATCTTTTTTTGAACACATTTTTTGAAATGATCTCATAATTTAAATAAGCAAATCTTTACTTCAATTTAATGGCAATATGTAGAAAAAGCGAATGTCAGTTTTGTTTTAAAAACTAATCGCTTATGTTATTATTTTGGTGTAACTGCGTCATATTTTCTAGAAAACATTATGTTATTTAATAACATGAGTGATGTACATTTATGTTATTTAACATCACACATGTTGTCATACATATTATAGTCCTGAAGAAGTGTCACTGGATACACGAAACGGTTGACTATTTAAGGCTAGGTAAGGCTATTATCATTGGGAAATTTTTCTCAGTAATATCAAATTAATTTTTTTTTTGGATTTATACCTACCGGATGAGATTATGTATTTACTGATTCTAAAAAACCTTAAATTACTAAAGTTGTAAGAACTGCTTTATGTTCTGGGTACCGATGTAATGAATAATATTATTCTAATAATGCAAACAATGTAATAAGTCGGATAATTAATTTAGTTATAATTATATATATTTATAATAGTTTGTTATTTTTAATATTTTTTGCAAAATGGTCCTTTGATCAATTATATTTAGTTTTATCATATTTATTCCAAACCAAAATTTATCATATTAAATTATTCCCATTTATTTTCAAACTTACAGTTTTTCAGATCCTATTTACGCTACTGTCAGATAGGTGTCAAACTTGTCGCTATGTTACTAGTTCCATTGAATTCTGCTCAAAATATTTGTCGCTAGCGTGCAGATTCTGTACAGGCACGCGCTAAAAACGAAACTATTTACCGAGAAAAATTAGAATTAATTTTATAGAAGAAATAGTATAGCAAATGTATTTTTTATGATAAGATGTAAAACACAGGCCATAATATTAACTCCCCGATTAGTTTTTATCGAGTTTTTATCTCATTTAAAGTATTTATAACGGATATGAAAATTCACTATTTAAAATTTTTTTATGAAAAAATTTGTCGTTTAATTTGCATTAAAAAATAACAGTGACATAAGTAAGACCATCTGCAATACTACAAAAAATTAAGAATAATCTGATCACTCTAGTTTTTAAATAAAAAAATAAAATGACAAAAAATTCGGGTTTTTTTAATTTTTTTGAAAAACTAAAGTCGAGAAAAATTTCAAAAAAATATATGTTGTTCCTAAGACCTTTGGAAACTTACATTATTTTTTTCAAAATTTTTAAACGACAGAAATTTTTTTTATGCAGTAGAGTTCAACCTTAAAATGGACTTTATCACTTTAGAGGTTTATTATATACGAAAGTCCATTACAAGCGAGTCCATAATAAGCGACATTGAATACATTGGTTATTAAGATAATAGTTGAGACGGGACCATGAAATGTGAAAACTGGTCCATTATAGCCAGAAGTCCATTACAAGCGGGTCCATTACAATCGAGTTCTACTGTACTTGTTTATTTATGCTAATAACTGTGTTATTGTATTGTATTTTGTAAAATAAAGCAAATAGTTAATGTTTTTATTTTTTACTTTTAATTTGCTGGTAATATACGTATTATTATTAAGTTATTGTTTCAAAAACCGAACCTCAGACTGTTTAGTTAGTATTCCCTCTAGAGCTAGTTTTAGTTCACCAAAATTATTCACCACCAAAACCTCTCAACTCAACAAGTCAGCGGCTTTGTTTGAAAACCACTGCAAAACCCAGTGTTAATTTCATAGGAACGTTGTTAAAGCGAACTTCCGAACAAGCTACGTAATCATAATTTGTCTTCCCCAGAGATAAATAAATAAATTTAACGATTCACACCAAACATTTAGGGAATATATGTAAGCGACTATTATATAAACCCTTTTTATACTGATGATTTCAAACATCTGCCACGCTATATTCAAAGCAAATCCGATTTAGAATTTAATCGGAAATTTTGTATTTACACAATTTACGAGATTTGTTTCAACACCCAAACAAATCGTATTTCGATATTTATTCAGTGTGTGAATTTGTACAATAAAAAATATGCACGATTTAATTTATACAGAAAGTGAAAGTAATAAAGACCAAAGCGGATTTTGATTAAAGCTATAAATCTCAGCTCGAGGAACAACAAGAGGCTTAAGGACTTGAACATCTGGCGTAAAATATGGGTTTTGTAATTATTATTGCTCTAATTCTGGAGTTGTTTCCAAAAATTTTCGTTCAGAAAATAATAGATTAATTATTAAATTACCCCTTTAATTAATTTCTTAATTAAAGTCACAATAGAGAGATTTAAAATTTAAAAAATCTGCAAACAGATTACAAAACCACTTACATTGAAATATTAGTGTAAATTTGTAAATAAATCCATTAGTAAAATAGAAAGGTGGTTTTTCTATTTTTCCTAAAATTGCCCATGGTCCTTCGAACCTAAACCTTTAGATCGCCATAACAAAGAATGCCATCCAGTAATGATCTTCTTAGTACAAAACCACCAGCTATTTATTACATTACTTAACGATGAATTCATAAAATTCAACAAATATTTTGGTGAAGTGAAACTCCAAAAGTCGGAAATTGCGAATGTTAACTACAATCAGCAAGTGCTGTTTCAATTTGCACTTACCAGTATAATATAGAAATCTAGAAAAAAAATTACAATTTAAGATAGAATAGAGCGACTTCATATTGCTCTTGAAGAAGACCCAGAAGAATGAAATAAAATAGTCGGCCATTCATATAGGACAGAGTGAGGGAAGATTAACTGTGGGTGTTCTTGTGCAATGGTAGACGGTAATCTAGGCAATCATTTAATAAAAACATTTGTTGTTCAAGTTCATTTATAGATTTGTTTGAACAACAGAGCAGAATCAAACTGCACATGCGCAGTCGCGATCTAACGGTCCAAAATTTCTATTACGCATGCTCAGTTCAGTTCCGAATCGTTTTAAACTAGTTTTAAAGTGTTATTGGAACAAACCTATTGGCAAATACTTGACTGGTTTATTTATTTTAAGGTTTGGAATATTTAAATAAGCAAATAGAGACGACATTTTGTCTATTTTTATGTAACCTAAACCATTTCCAGTGTCGCAAGAACCTATACCACGAATAATTATTGTCAAACAATTAGTGTTATTTGACGTCAATCAACAGTGCAACAGAGGATGTCTAAACATAAAATTTTTCGCTTTCTCATGACTAGCTACGAGGTTTTTTTTTAAATAACAGTATCTTTATTTTTTGTTCAAACATATATTCTTTATTTTTTTTCCTTTATTGACATCAATCTTAATCTTAATTTTCATTTTGCATAAATGGTGGATGCGCCAGGATAGTTAATGTTTTCAAACAAAAAAAAAAACAAATTTTTTAATAAACTTGTGTTATTTGATATACAAAAGTGTCTCAGCATGACGTCAAAGTCGATTATATTTTGAAATTATAAAAAAAAATACACAGGGAGTTTCATTAATACAGAATTAATAATACGGTGGATTAATATTATACAGTAATGTATGGATAATACGAACACAAAGTTGGCAGACCCCGTTCGGATTATTGAATCGTTCGGATTGTAGACACCAAATTTTTTATGATGCCTTAGTCAGAATTCCACTTTTGTTTGAGTTTTTATTTAAAATTTTTCAAAAGACGGTGACAGATCTTACAAATTATTAAAACAATCCTAAATAACAAAATAAACCTAGTACATACATATCATACCTAGGAGTTAGAGATTAAGTAAGATTAAAAAAATTGTCTAATGTAGATTGTGAACTTTTACTTATCTTTAATTCAATTGCTTTTTAACGAATTTGTCTTAACAAAATTATATCTTGAAGAGGAATTCTATTTTCTTCTGCCCAGGTGATGGACGTGTTTAGGGTAAGGATAGCGTCTTTGTTGGATACTGATGACATAAGATCTTCATTTAAGTTGTTATCTGCAGAATTCAGATTTTCTACAATGTCTTCATCAGTCAAAATTTTAAGATCTAAATTTTCTTCCTTGTCACCTCTTGCCCACTGCTGAATTTCATTTGCGTCTATCTGTTCATTAGAACGGTTGACTTTGTTAACCATTTCCAACAATTTACGTTGATCATCTGCGATCTGCTGTAATGACAGTTCATCCTCTTCATCCCAGTCATCCTCGATCATCATCAGTGTATTCCAAGACTTTTTTATCAACTGAGTGGATACTTTACTCCATGATTCCTGTAGAGCAAAGACTGCATCTTTTAAGGTCACGTTCTTCAGGCATTTTGCAATGTCGTTGTCTTCTTTTGCCAAAACTTCTTGCAACAAGGTTTTTCTGTAACGGATTTTAACATTTTGAATTACGTTTTGATCCATTGGTTGGATCAGAGCAGTAACGTTGGGAGGCAGGAATGCAGCAGTTATTTGCCCGTCATCACTAGAAATATTGTCGTCAATTTTATGAGCAGTAGCGTTATCAATTATCAAAAGGGCTTTTTGAGGCAGTTTTTTCTTCTTAAGTTCTTTTTTAGGCTGGGCACAAATTCGTAATTGAACCAATCTTGAAAAATTTCTTTCGTAATCCAGGCGCTTTTTTGGCCATATATTTGACAGGTAAGTGAGTATTCTTGAAAACTCTGGGGCTTTTTGACTTTCCAATAATTAATAAGCGAAGCTTATGTGTGCCACTTGCATTAGAGCAAGGCATGAAAGTTATTCTATCCTTGCTAATTTTTCGACCTGGGGCACCCTTTTCGTCTCAGTCATCCAAAGTTTTAACCGGAAGACAACGCCAATATACACCTGATTCGTCTGCATTGTATAATTGATCGCTGCAAAGACCTAGATTTTCAATTTTTTGTTGAAGTTCTTTACGAAACGGTTCCACAGCTGCCACATCATTAGATAGTTGCTCTCCGGTAATTTTCAAAGAACGAATACCAAACCGTTTTCGAAATCCTTGAAACCATCCTCTGCTTGGTTCATAAGACTCATTTTCCGTGGGATAGGGAAAGGAAACAGGAGCATATCTTTGCCGTTGCTGGCGAAACCAAGTGTAAACCGCCTCATCCATTTGAGGATATTCCGCTTTCTATAAAGTCTTTCTTGAGCCTGGTCCCTTTTCTGATCTCGAGACATGTTGTCGAATTATTTGCTTTTTCTTTTTAATATCAGCGACCGTTGATTTCCCCACGTTGTAACGTTTAGCTAACACATTGTATGATAATCCATTATCTAAATGTTTTAAGATGTCGACTTTTTGTGCTAAACTGAGACTAACATGCTTTCTTTTATTAGAACTCATCTTTCACTCACTTTCACTGCATTTGCAATTTTACCTAGACTGCAAACTATCGATGATTGTGCACATGTGCGCATAACATTTCATCAACAAGCTAAATCACTTCTTGGAAATATTTTCCTTTTGATTTTATTTTAGGGTTCGGTTTATAGATATCCAAGAGTTCGAATTACAGACACCATTTTACACAACCCGGTCGTGCGGATTACAGATGAGTTCGGATTAGGGAGGTTTCGGATTACCCATACATTACTTTGATTAAATTTAGAGAAAATATTAATAGCAAGAGTTTAAAACTGTCTAATTACCTAACTTTTGTAACTATCATAACACAAATTCTACTTTCGGGTTGACCAGAAAGGCATGTAAACTTATTAATAATAATTATTATTATTTTAATTAATACAACAGCATATTTATTTATCTTTATATCACAACAATGCTCTATATTGCGTATTTAAAAGTTTATAAATTTTTAAAATTGATTTAATTTTTTATTGTTAATTTTTTTATTTTGTAAAAAAAATTAAAATCCAAAATTTATTTTACACAAAACGACTTCAACAGACCATTCCACATGTGGAGTAGTCTCCACATCTATAACAACTCTCTAACTCTCATATTAATTAAAACTTCCACAAAAGTGCTTCATTTGTAAAAAAATCAATAACTAATACAAAAGATTGTTTCGTAATCACTGGTCGCGTGTTATTTTGGTTGCATAATCCATGGCGCAACCTATGCAATAGTCCTGAGTTAAATCGGTTATTCCCTGGATATTCCCGTATTACTCCCAACAGTAGACATTCATATCTGTGGGAAAATTTATCATACTTCCGAGGTTTATTATCTAGATGTCGCCGGTTTGACGTTTAATAAATCACAGGAAGCTCATAAATAGCTAACAGTATGCAATTATCATTTTAGTTGGGTTCTACATTTTAGATTGTTTAGTAAAAATATTGCACAGTGTATGCAACCGGCACTACGCGACAGTGTATAACGTGTCACCTACCTATTAGGCGTCATATCTCCGATTTGGTTTTGCTGTTGTATTTGTTGTGCTCGTTGTTTGGCCGCCTGTTTATGACGCGATAAAGCGAAGAAAAGTGCTAAAATAGCTTTCAATTTTCCATCTCGCAGTTCTTGTGCGGATACATTTTCCAATCCGGAAACATGTTGTGCTTTTAGGACGCCCAAACAAAGATTGATGTTGTCGAGCTGTAACAAAAATATAAATAAAAATAATATTCAACAAGTCTAATAAAAATGTAAATAAATGATTTGTTTAATGTTTCACGGAAGCTTTGTGTTAACGCATAAAAAAGAATGAATATTCAAATTTGACGGGATGTTTTATTATGTAAATAGAAGCGCGTATTTTCGCTATTTTTATGCCGAAAAATTTGAGATATTGTCAGAGGCGTCAAATAGCCAACAAGTGCCTAATTATGTATTGTCTTGTCAATCATTGCGTTAATTAATTTATGTTTCAACTAGTAATAGACTCGCTATTTCTAGATTTTGCAACTAATAATAATTTAAAAGTGTTAAATAATTGAAGTACAAAAAAACTAATAATATGCCATGATGAACTACTATCGGAAGTTGATAATTTATATATTGGTATATTGTTGGTTGCATAACACCATAATAAAATAAATAAAAAAGAAATGTAATTATTTTTCTTTAAAAAAAAGTTAAAAATCAAAATTAAGATTTGGCGTTAAGATTAAGCAAAATAAAAAACAAGTGTAGGCTTATGAGCTAATTTCATGTCGAGATATTACCGGCAATGTCTACATATAAATAAAAATTAAATGCTGTTGGATAAAATTGGAAAATTTGAAAAAAAAATGCTTTTTTTCTATGGGATTTTTGTATTAACTTAAGAGTAAGACCATAAACTCCCGACTCGAACCAGGAAAATGAGTAATTATTACTTGTTTTGTTTTTGATCCTGGAAAGATTCCAGGAATTTTTTTTAACAGTTACACAGAAAAATAAAAAAATTCGGGCAAGCTGCAAAAATCAAAATTATTGTACGCACTCTCGATCATAATTCACGATTGGAACAACATATTTAGTTCATTCTTTTTAATTGTTATGCTTCCGGGATAGAAAGAACTTAACTGAATTTTTTCAACTGAAAAAAAAACTGGAAAAACGCATTCCAGCCTAAATTCAAATAAAATTACATTTGTTTTTACTTTTGTGTTGGATCTCAAAATACCTAACAAAAGTAGTTATTCTATTATAATTTATTTTATTGCAACGCGTGCAAATGTTATTTGACAGTTTATTGTAAAATTATGACTTAAACTATTCGGTGGTTTTATAGTAACAAAAAATTGATTCAGTTGTTTATTTTGACATGAAATTCGGATTTAATTCAATTAAGACTTAAGTTTCGGAACAAAACCGCATGGTTCCAAGTCGAACACTCTCCAGGCACATCACACATTTCCAGCATTTCAGCGGTAAAATTTCCCACTGACGTAGTTCTCAATCTCAGCTGCTCTGCCTCAAATTGAATATTCGTAATTGCTTAAAATGATTACTCAAAAATACGATGTGTTTTTATTATTTTTACTTTGTTTATTTAAACATTTTCAGTAACTTTTCCCAAATTCCCAAAAGGATCACAAACAAATTTACTAAAATTTGAACAAGATACCTAACGTCTGATGTTGGGTCGGTTAGTATATTATAATTCTTTTTGCAACTTATAAGTTTAAATGGTGGAAACAACAAAAAGATTTTTGATGACTAACCTTTCGTTAAGGTATTAAAATTTCAAATTAATTCGAAGAACGAAAAGTAAGTTTTTGTGACTCGTCTGTATATGCCAGACTTGTTAGTAGTTTTAAAAAAATAACCAGACATTCATTACTCTTGAGATCCTTGGTGGACATCACATCACATAATTTAATAACAAATTGTAAAAACAAAATACAAAAACAGTAAATATTTAACAGGTGTTACATAAATTACTTTTTCTACGAGTTTCTCGACAGTAGAAGAAATTTATAGTATAGTCACAATCACAAATGAAAGGTTTCTCGTAAAAAACTTTTAAACGATATATTATTTCTCGAAGCTTATTGCTGGTATTTTCTGAAAGTGAAAGAAAATAGGTTCGTAATAACAGAGTTTCTATCTCTTGGAACTGAAATTGAAGAAAAAAATTCTTTGGTAATTTTAAAATGAAAGAACTGGTGTAAAACACACACAAATACAAAGTAGAACATAAATTACAATAAAGAGCTTGTCACAGTAGTTGACACACGACAGCCAATATAAACTACACAAGCCGAGTATTTAGGTGTGTCTACACTTTTCAGCAATTGTCTGAAAATTTATTAAAGTCTGCAGCTGTTGTATGTAATCGATTTTTAGACACTTCTAGACAAAATGTATTATTTTTAAATTGTGATTTAATTACATATCTGCAATAGCGTGTTGCATGCAAAATCCATACTATACAACCTTATTGTTTATTTGTTTTTGTTTATGCTTATCTAAATCTAAATGTTTATTTATCGATGTCGTAAAATAACATGAATGAAATGACGTCAGTCAATGAACGCACGCTTTTTAACAATAAATAAACTGTACAACTGATCTACCTCAATGAAAAAATTCTTAAAAATGTGGATTCATTTTCAGACATGTGTTATTATGATTCATGCCTCAAGGCTGACTCTTTTAGTATCGATTTTCATGAAATTTAATATATTAAACGATGTTGACTTTGACAGTGAATTGGAACGGCAACAGGTTGATTTTGAACTTGAATTAAGCTTTGTGCTAGCTTGAAAGTGTACACTGCAAACACATCAAGAGCTTGAAGAGGTACTGGAATTCTAGAAATTGTTTCAGTATGTTTGTTTTGTTAATGTTTTAAATTTTCAAAGTATCTATATTTGATTTAAATTACTCAAGTCAAAGATTTTGACGTTTAGGAATTTATTTTTGGCGTTTCGTTTGGCTTGAAAACATTGAAAACCAATAAAATACTAGATGAAACTATTAGCTCGTTTTCTTGAGTATTTTATGAAAAAACTAGTAAATGTCTATACTTACCATTTAGTAATTTACTTATTCATATTATTATTTACAAAATTTTTGCAAAATATTGCAAAATTGCAAGTTTTTTTTGTTATGAGATATGCAACACAAATTACAACTTGCTCGATGAAGTGGTCCGAGATAAAACTAATTTCAGTTTTTGTCCCACATAAAAATTTGAAATACATCAATAAACAAACACGTTTATTTATGTTTGTATATTATACTTTCTATAGATGATAATGTCCTGTTTGAACAAAGTTATCCTGAAACATAATTTGAGAGGTCTATGATAACAATATTCTTTCTGTATGAATCCCGTTTTTAGGAGTATGAAGTAAATTTTTATAATGCTTAGAAAAAATTGGATTTGAAATTAAGTAATCATATTTAATCGTCATTAGTTTGGAATACATACAGGGTATAATTAAATGTTGTACAGGGTAAATAGCCCTAGTTGAAAAGGACTAAAGACGCGGTTTTATTGTATAAAGTCAGGGAACTAAGTTAAACAAACCTTTGACACAATAATTACGCATGTCCAGTGCCCTTCCACACACGCTCAGGTAAACCTGTGCGGTCTACCTACACATGTCGACCTGATTTTTATTTGATTGAACAGTCCAAGAATTTAGATTGTGACAGATGTCTAATATTAAGCCAAATGCATAGTATTTTCAGCACCTACCTAAATTAAGAATGTTTCCTCATGGTCGTTATAATGACGCAATCAAATAGAGCAGGGTACTTCAAATAATGTAGAACAATACAGTGTTAACTTTTTTTATCAATTACAATTTATTAATTTGTCGGGGTAGTTTAACAAAAAAATTAAGTTTGTCCATTCAATGTGTTTACAAAATTAGAAATTCGTAGTTATCACAGTTAATTACAGTTATTTTTTGTACAAATCACCCCTTATATATTTTACAAAATAAATCAAAATTGTTTTCTTTGTTCGACGTTTATTTAAGCTCTTCTTTCTATTTATTCTATTTTTGTCTAGACTGTTAATTAGTGAAACAGACAAGCAACATGCGAAATGTGATAGTAACAATAATTAGTAAAAAAATATAATGAATCTGAAGTGTTTATTTGAAGTGTTACATTACAAAATAACAGAATTTTGTTTTTACAAATAAATTGTCTTAGTCGTTAACTCTCATTTATTTTTATTTTATTTCACTTTCCAAGTTCTAAATAAACCCATCCATCTCTCCTACAAAACGCTCCCCAGAATTTTTTTTCGTCGCTTCTCCTCCCATATATTTCAATCCACCCATTAATAATTTTTCACCGGTTGATCCTCGGCAATAAACAACCACCCAGTGGAAAAGTGAAATAGATGGTGTGTGCACTAAATTGCATTTGTTTGAAAACAAGCTAAATAAAAAAAAGTAGCAAAGGCGTCAAATGATAAATGTGTCGGCGTATGGTCGAGTATTGCGGTGAGAAATAAACCATATTTGTAAATGCAAGCAGGCCTTTGCCCCTGGTTGATTACCACATTGGGAACCAACACCTCGCGTATAATGACCGTCCTGTGTTCGACCATAACGCTAATAACTTTCATTCATCAGACGGTGCAGCCAAAACTATTGCATTGGAAATTCTAATGCGATAGTTACAGTAAAATGTAGTGGATTTGGGATTTGAAATTTTGTCGAAAATTGAAACATTTAATAGGCAAATGCGTAAAATGCTCTACATTGGTTATAAAAAATCTACTTCTTACTAGATGTCGCCACTAATATTTTTAAAACAAAGCTCATTAAAATAACTATGTACAATATTAAAATATTCTTAAGTATTATTAGTTCGTTATTTTTAAATTACACTCATTTTATAATTGATAAAATAACAAATTAAGCTTAGATTCATAGTAAAACCAGCGCCCTCTAGAAGCAAGTAGCAACAACAGTACAACTAAAGCTGTGCATACACGACAAAATTATATTGTCACTCCAAAAGCTGACTTTACATAAACACGAAGATTTAAATCAGGGTTTGCCCTCACAAATTCCATTTCTGTAACATATTCGTTTCGTTTTAGCAAGTCAAATCTCTTATTTCAGCAAGTCTGTTGACTTTATTATTGTAAAATTTTCGTTTGTGAATATTTCTCATAAGAAAATCCAGTATTTCCTGTGTCAAGTTCATGAGACATTGTTTAGTCGCGTGTCGGACCTACATAAACATAACTAGATCTTCAGTATGGGCGTTTGTTGCTACTCTAAAACGATAAGAACGCCGCCACACGCTTACCCACAAAGACAAATGTGAGATGTTATCTCGGAAAGATGACATAACATTAACAATGATTAGACTAAGACAAGTGTGTGTTTACTGGAGGGTTGGAAGGGAAACATTGTGGATTATGGGTGGGTTATGGTTTGTGTGTAATCGTGAGGATATATAGGTTACGAGGATCTTGTTGCGTGTTTGTTTTGTTAATGGGGTTTTATTATCTTATCAGTTAATTCAAGAACTGTAAGAAACTCATTTTCTGAATTTATAGAGATACAAGTATGATCTAATGACATGAGAAAGGATGTATTAAGTACTAATAAATAACATTACGTTAGAAGTACCTATCTAGAGAATAAAAACATTTCAAAAATACTCTAGTTTGAAATCCTACTCAGGCTAACGTTATTGACCGCGTGACCCAATATGGCATAGAACAGAGCTCTATATACCATAAAACAACAAAAAACCAAAGAAATATTGTCGTTATTGATTCTTTGTTAGAACAGTAGGAATATTTTCCTGCTTAGTAAGCAGTGTCACTCAGTTGTTCATCCACTTAAAACAGCCAAATAAGTCTACCCGTCTTGATTTATGTCCATTCCATCCATCACTTGTACCTTATCGAAGCCAAGTCGCGTCACACATAAATTACATAATAAAATATACCGCAAGAGAGCTCAGGTTTTACAGGTGGGTGCCCTGAAATGATCGTTGTATATTCATCGCTTCACTAATAACATTTTTGATTTATCATCTGACGAAAGCTTTTATTTTTAAAACGTCCAACGAAAAAAAAAAAAGAACAAGTTGAATTGTCGTTTGGTGCATTGGCCCGATTATTCTCGTGAGTCGCGGGGTTGCTTTGCTGATGGTGTATTCGTGCCTAATATGGAAAACGGTGTGTTCGACCAGCCATGCCTTATACGTTGCTGTATAACAATACGATCACGACTTGGCTCGTTAGTTGCCGTTAAAAAATGAAACATACACTAGTTGATGTCAAGCAATGACCCGCTAGTGGTGTTTACGTGAAATATGGGAAGAGTTTTAAGGAAAAAAATATTAACTACTGTCTACTTTCATTTACAGAGTGATTCACAATTTTTAGAATCAATCCTCCTGATTCTATAAAAAGTTTTTGCTCTTCAAAGAACTTTTTTTAAGCAAATAATTTAATTTTGCGTTTATATTACAATAATAAGGTAAACTTAGAAAACGACACGGGCTAATATTACCTTGTTTTGACAGATTTGACACATGAAAAAGTTATCGTTTCGTGGTAACATTGACTAATCATTTTTGATTAGTCAATGGTGGTAAGATTGCTTCAAATACAAGATGTATTAAGGTAATTGCGGTGTTGTCTATTTATGCTATTTTTAATCATTAATATCATCAAAATCGTCGGTACAATGGCCCAACCGTGAGGCCCAAGTATTAGAGGAACTCTGGTTCTTTACTCTCCATATCGAAATATCATCAAAACCATGACCCTTAGAAACATTTTAGCGGCATATTTGCGTTTCTGTTAGCATTTTCTCTCACCTCAGAAGTCAGAAGTGTGGTAGTCTGACCCTGTATAACCACTAGGTACGTTATTTGCTTAAGTGAACGAACTAAAAACAGTAATTACTCGCACTCTTAAGTATTCCAAATCCATAAATTATAGTTATTTTGGGACCTAAAAGCCGTGACAAGACTGTTCTTTTTCCTATATTATTTTAAAGTTGAAGTAGAAACGAGTCTTGTGAGGTTGTACAAATAAAAAAATCATGTTTTCCACTAATGACAGACTTAGTTGGATATCATAATCCTGTTAACAAATTAATTCATTCAAGTACAAGCTTTCAGGGATGTTGTAATCAACGTAGCTCGAAATGTAACAAGCATCGAACAATAGATACTAATTTCAAAGTGGAATTATGCTTCAATAGACAGAGACTTATTGAAATCGAAATTAATTAATATACCTGTGTGGAATAATGCTTATAATGACATAATGAGCAGACAAAATGACTAAGCCAATGAAATAAATACAAAAAAAAAATACAATAGAGTCGCGATAAGTTGAACAAAAGGTCATTACAGAAAAATTGACCTGATTTGATTTAATCTGACATTCTATTTTTTTTAGTCATCTAAAATTTTATTCGGTTCCTTAGCTTTTTACTCGTATTATTTTCAATAAATTTTGCATAATTATTTTCCAATTTTCTCAAATAGGATACCTTGTGTTTGTTTCTTTGTATCACCTTAGAGAGCAGAAGGTATAATATCGTGTATTTTAATAGTCTCCAAGAGATCTCATAACCAGTCATAACCTGGGTCATAAAGAGATCCACTTTTCTCTAATCTTTCTTTACCCATGGATGTATATTTGCTTTGTATTCACTTTCAGCACTTTCTTTATTGCTTCTTGTCCCTTCCTCTTATTATCTTTTTAGACCAAGAGATGGTCATCTCTCATGTCCGCTGAAGCAAGTAGATTAGTCTAGATATTTAGCTCCTTTTCCTAAAATTTATACTGCATATTGCCCAACTAATGCGCAATGTTTTGATTTGAGATCTTTTTCATTCATTTCACCTTTTTATGTGTCATTTTAAAAGAAAAATTCGTGTCATTCCAGATTCCAGGGTTCTAAATATACCAAACTACCAAATTGCCAAAACATTCCACAGTTTTTAAGATTACTTCAAATTGTCATAATTTGTAGAAACTACTAAAGATTTCTACTGAATACTAATAATTACCAAAAAGTGCCTTCCAATATGCTTTAAATTCCTAGAACTACTAGAGACTTGACAATGCCAAAACGTCCAAAAGGAAAGAAAACTTATAAATTAATGCTAGAATTACCATTTAATATACCATTACCACTACCATTTAATAATTAACGATTATCATTATAACATTTAGATTTCCACTGATTTTCAAAAACTATCAAAGATTTCCACTGCATATAAAAGATGCATTTTAATATGCCATAAATTCCCAAAACTACTAAGGAATAGCTATAAACGAATTCTACCCTAAAAGTCCAAAAGAACAGAATACCATTGAGATTATCTCAGGATTATCATAAGACTACCACCAGAATTGCAAAATTTCTGAAGATTCCCGGTGAATTACCAATGTCTGTCCAAATTAGCAATGCAGAGGAACAACTGATTGTCGCAGTAAATCACCCCTCAAAAAGAGCTTATATGGTTCTGCTATTTCTATATGTCGTACCAGGAATCTTTCGCAAGGCTACTCTTTTTTTTCTCAAGCTTAGCCATTAAGACTTAACTTTGACAATATTTTTTTTGCAAAAGCCGATAACTATTAAATGGTCACCAAATCCATCACAACCTGTTCGGTCAGAAAGATAGTAAAAAATTCGAGATGGTAGAAGACCTGTTGTACCAAGATGAAGAAAGTCAAGATATGCAATATCAAGAGGAACATTTTGATCAAATAAATGTAGAGATTTAGTTACTGACTGAAATAGCAATTGACTTGCCAAGAATAAAACTGAGTTGTTCCTCTGGTAAAATATTGTAGGCAGTATTAAACTCTTGGTCTGTAATTTTATTCATATAAAACTTATTACTTTTCTTAAAAATAACGACAAAAACTGTCTTCCATTAGTTAGCAAAAACAAATAGAATTAAAAAAAAGACGCATAAGAAGGAAAAAGAAAACAGACAAAAGAGGAGTATTGTCCAACCCAAAAAACCTGGCATTTACAAATTTTAAAAACTGTTTTAAGGTGTTGCAATTTTTATTGTTGAAGCTTTATCCTTTTCGTGCTTTACCACTGGAGCTAAATCCTTCGCTTAAACATACTATACTTTCATAGCATCATTCCTTTTTCTAATTATAATATTAGAATTTAGATGAACGAATCACTTCTTGCGATGCTATGTAGTAAACTAGATTCTAGATTAAATTCGTTCAGGATTACCATCACGTTAGTTTTTCTATTCTGGTGAGAATAACTTATGCTTCTTTTGGGAGTATCTAGCACTGCTTTAAATAACGCAAAGTACTTTTTATTTCCCTCAAAGCATAATGTTCTTTTGACAGTCCCTTTTTAATTAGGATATCCTAGAAGTTTCCTTTGTCCAACAGACAAACTACAGACAAAAACAGACAACTACAAAATGTGGCTTCATTTGTGATTTATTATTCTTCCTGATTTCATATTTGGTTGTTTAAATCTTTTTTATTTTTAAAAGTATCTCAAGCCAAAGTTATTGAAGATAAATACATCGCCACGCAGGCTTTAATTCTCGCAAAATTAAATTCTCAACTTTTCCCTTTAAATTTTTTTAAACGTTTAACAATTAGAGCAGCTTTTTCAAATAAAGCCAGCGCTGCACTAATTTCAATTCCATTGTTTTAAAGTATTTTTTTTAAATTTACTTTTAATACAAATATTAAGAATTTAATTCTTTATGTGATAGTATTTTGATGTGTAAATATTTTTCTTGTGTAATTAGTTTTGCAATTTTTAATTCAAAGCGCACTGCAAGGTTAAGCATCGGATGTTGTCTCTCTCCAGCACATTTCTACATAATGTAGGTCTTAACTGACGAGTGAAGACTGCTTCTTATTATTTTACTTCATGGTATTTTTACTTATTAGTTATTGTATATATAAGTGAAACTTTACCCATTTTGGCTTTTGGACTGATTTTATTTCGTTCAGTTAGACAAGCAAACTAAATTTAAGCAGCTTTTCTTCTTCTTCTTTCAGTTTTATTGTCTTTTTAACTGTTTATTATTTTATGTTTTCTTTCAATCTCTCTTTTCTATAATTCCGCTTTAACCCCCTAATTATGGTTTCCTATGACCTGTTAAGCAGATATGATTCTAAAGAATTTTTTTGCGTTCTTGAAACAAAAGCAAATGAATCTTTTATCCCAAACACAAATAATAATCGCAGTAAATTATTAAGTAGGGTGCTTAATTTTAGCCTAGACTGCGTCAAGATTTACTTAATTGCTGGCTTTTATTGCTTTTAATTTTTATTCTTGTAGCAAACATGAAGTCATTTAGGTCATTTAAGTGTTTAATACTAAATCTTAAATGTGCAGTATAATAATAATGAAATGCAGTAAACTCTAAATATAGATAAATGCACTTTTAATTAGAAAAGGAGGTCAAACTGACATTTATCTTCTTATCACTGTAAATAATTCAATCCTTAATGAATTCTTAAAAGATAAAAAAAATCAATTAGAATATTTTCGAAGAATTGTCTATGGTTTTTTTGCGGTTTAATAAAAACAATCTTCTCGTTAACAAATTAGTTTCTGCGAATCTAATTTAAACCAAAGTGGTTGAACCATAATAATATCATCAAATTTGACCTTGCAATTTGAGTTAAATTAGGCAGAAACTCATTGAGGGTTCTTTTAACGGCTTCGAAGCTTTGTTCTTATTGTTGTTACAATGAAATAAACATGAAGTGAAGAGAGATTTTATCGGCTCTTTGTTTCAATTGAACATTTGCAGGTTAATTGGGTAGACTAGATTGCAATCGTACACGGAAATTTCATTATTTAGTAGAGACGAGAAAAAAGGGGTTAAATTAGTTCAGCTTGCATACAGTTTGTTAAGAATTTAAGTTATAACAACAAAGTGGGTGTTTATTGTAAACATTAATTTATAAAAGTAATTAAGTTTGCTGAAGTTGCAGAATTTTAGTTCAGGTGTTTGTTCCTTTACATTTTCTTGGAACGCCAGTAATTAAAATTAATTGTTACTTAAAACAATAAGAGATGATTTAGGAGTGTACTCTATTACAGAACATTACAATTAGTTTTGTCCAGAAAGAGTACTTGTACTTTTGATAATAACTAAATTGCTACTTGTATTATTCTTATGACATGTGAACGAAAATGTACTGATTTAAAACAAGCTCTGATAGCACAGTCTACTCAAATTCAACTTATTCTCATTCTCTCCGTATAAAATTCTTTGATTTACATTATTATTTAAAAAATGTTTGTATAACTAAAGATGAGTGATAGACAACCTTCGCCTTAACCTTGTATTTTAATCTTTGCTCTTTACTATACCATAACATGAAAATGCGGTAAAATATGTACAAAACTAGTTATTAGATAAGAAATTTCAAGGTTTAGAAATATCAGAATCAATTTGTTTCAAATTAAATCCAGTAATAAAATCTTTCAGCCTTTCCATCATCTCCTAATAGGATTTTTCTTCTCATTTAATATCTTGTCAGAGATCATCTCACATTTAGAATTTGTAGACAGTCGAACCAATGTCAGATTACACCGAAAGAAGATTAATTCACCAAGGGAAAACAAGTGATCCTCACTTGTTAAGCCGTCAGTGAAACAAGACATGGGAGGAAATTTCCCCAGATACCCACTCTAGTATACTATGATCCTTTCAAAAACGTGCCTGTATTACAAGATCTATATTTATATTGAATTTAAAGAAAATAAATTTAATAAACACAAATTGATTATTTGAATAATTCGAGTTGAATCAATTCGTCGCAGTTTATGTCACTCTTACTATGACGTTAATTGAAGTAGGAGCAACGTTTAATTGACTAATTACACTGTTCATTTACGCTTGAGGGTTTTTATTATGATTTATGATCACGTGTCATGTTACTAAACTTGGCAAAAGTAAAGCCACAAAGGCAGTTGAAATTAAAAAGTGATAAATAGAACAAGTTTAGAAGTTTTTGTGAGAAAAAATTCAGCAAGTCATCTTCAGTCAATTACTGTTTTGCCGGTTTAGATCTTAAACTGCAATTAATTTTCCGTTTATTTAGATACCTTGTCAATAGGAATTTTCTGGTTGGGATGGTTTGGGTGATGGACTGATTAGTGATTTTTTAAATTTGGACAGTTAAAAAAATCTACAACAAAAGAAACAAAGATAATTTTCCAAAAATTCTGTACAAAAATTTATAACAAAAACTAATTTCTGTTATTAGGTTGCTTGATTTTAATTTGAAATGTGTACTTCCTTTGGTGTTTTTAGCTTTTAGTGTCCCCAGTAAAACTTGCCCTTATATTTTTGTGGTTACTAAACAAAAATATTTTATTTCTTGTTTTTGAACTTTTAAGTTTTTCCTATTTCGGTGGGTATTTTACGTTCCTGAAGATGAGAGAAAACCTCTGAAACTGGTGTTATACAATTTTTAATTTCCTTAGAATAGTAATGAAAAGTTTCCTGCAATATTTCCTCATTTTACAAATTTTAGGAAATATTTTATTAGCATTTAATATGATTTTTATTAGGTTTTTGTGCGAAAATCTGATATGAAAAGAGTTTATATTCAAAGCTTATTATTGAATACAAATTTTCATAAACCGGATCACATGCAAATATCATAAACCCAAAACAATAACTGTCAATTTTATTACTCAACCAGATTTTCCCCTCTCGAATAAAACCCATGAAAAGAATTTGATGTCCCGATTAATTTTCAATTTCCCATGAATTTTACGATGACCCAATAGAAATTTTACGACTTTTTATCTAAATTTCTCTGTATTTATTCTTTACGACTGTGATATAAAATGATAAGAATCAAGGCCGTACCAGTCAATTTTTTTTCTCTACCATACTGTATATTTAGGTCATGAAAAGTAACCCCCGTTGCGTATTTATAGAGCAATTAGTGAGTGTTTTATTAAGCCAACAACTGGCTCCATGCATCTCGATTGTAGGCAATATATTAACGTCAAAGTGTTGAACAGTCTCTCGTGTTTTCGCCTTTTTTGGTTAAAACTGACCGTAAACAGAAAGTTGTTTTGGTAATGTTCGCGATTACAAAATTAGCGTATGCAGAAAATTGTCAGTCAAAAAATGATAGAAGGAGATTTATGAGAACGAGGTAAATTGCGTGTGGAATGCAATAAATGCAACACGGTTTTATTTCGACAAAAATCTGAAATGATATTACGTAAAATGGAGTGTTTGCATAATTTTTAGGGTTATTTATGATGCGGGAAATGTGAGAGATACCGATTTTCTGTCAGGGATTTTGAGGGTTTGGAGTGCATTTTGGATTTTTGATTAGATAAGTGCATCAAAATGAAGGGAAGTGGAGGAAATGTCAGAAAGTAAATAAATTCATTCAGAGAGAAAATGCGGGCAATAAATTTTTACGTCAAGTTTGAATTTAAAGTGAAGTTTGAAGTTTTGAATTTAAAGTGAACTTACAGTGTTTTATACAGAAAAATCTGTCAGGAATATTAATGAAAATCAACATAAATAAAAAATTTAAAATTAATAATTTTTGACAAACATCCTGATAATTAAATCATTCCCTCTTAAAAAATTGTTTTGGCACCGTCTATTTTGGTCTGATAAAGATGTGAAAGACGAAACTAGTTATCAATAAAACAATTCTTTAAGAGGAAACGGTTTATAATTACTTAGATGCCCATTAACAATTTAAAACAAAATAGATTTTTTTTAACTCGTAACTCCTGATACCAGAATTAATTTTCTCACACTCACAGTAGTTGGATTAAAAAAAAAATTTCATCTACAGTAGGTGTCCGGTTGTCAGACACTAGGTTATCAAAACATTTGTGTTGTCTACATACGTAAATTACAGTTATGTTTTTGTTAATAAAAAAATAAAATGAAAAGCTTCGTGTCATCCGAACTTTCGGTTATCTGAAACAGCCTGTTTCCACATTACTTCGGATAACCGGGCGCCTACTGTATTGTACGAGTATATGTTGTATGACGGACGAGGCAAAAATTACAATAATCCTAAACGTCAATTTATTTTAGTAATTTAAATAAAAAATTAAAGCTTAACACCGATTCATGCGTGTTTTTTTAAAGAGAGTATGTCAAAGAGAAGTTCTCTAATCCAAAACTTTAAATAGATTTCGGTTCTTCTGGAACGGGTGAGTGCTTAGAAAGATTGAATTTATTAACTTATCAATCGAATATATCTCACTTCTAATCTAATGAAATTAATTTTAGCACGTTCTACAATTTATGATTGTAATAAATAATAAATTGTTCTGTTGACAGCTTATGCCTTTAAACCCGACATTATTTATTAAATTATCAATTAATTTAAATTAAACTAGTTGTTGTAAAAACATGCCTCTTCAATTACCTACTAGACAATACAATGATTCGGAACGAGATTGAAACAGTAAGCTTTTTTAAGCAATAAAAAGATAGTTGTTTATGCTATATTTTTCTGGACAAGTCACAAAAAAATTGTTAACTCACTTTTTTGAATGACTTAAGTCACAAAACAAGTGCTGACAACACCAACCAAATCCTTAAAAAATATTTAATTTATTCTAATTGAAATTCAAGCATTTCATGACATTTTAAACAGCAAATTATTGGTTGGTGTATTCCATGAACTGTAGGCGTCCAATTTTAACACGTTTACCCTGAAGTGGTAGACTTTATCATGTTTAAACAACACTGCATGCGGATTGTGAAACGTCTTTTAAATAGAGATAATATTGCGAAAACAAAACCTGATCGATCTTTCACTCTTGATGAAAGTGTTGTGGAAGACATTTGCGTTCGAATGGAGCGAAAACTCCGAAAATCTGTGAAGAAGCTCTCATTGCAAACAAGCTTTTTCCTATTAATTCCAAATACACTAATTACTGTATTTATTAGCTAAAGGATGAGTGAAGTTATAAATTCAAATTAACGGTGCACACTTCGAACTTTACATTTAATTTCTGTTTTTTTTTGCTTTATTTTCTATTAAATTATTTAATAAAATCATTCTGTTGTTAAAAATGGTGTACAACATAACCTATGTAGGAAATCTAAAAAAAAACGACAACTTGCAAAAAAATTCTAGTATCTTCATTGCCAACTCAATCAGTTATTTGTTGATCACGTATATTTTTTTCTGGTATAATATTCATTAGTTCATCACTGTAAAAACTTTAATAAAGTTATAAATTTTGTTAAAATATGATAGTCGTAGTATCAAATGAATGGCTTAATTTATTTAAAATTTGCCACTTGGATGTCATAAACAAGGGTCCAATCTTAGGATTTATGGCAACATAGTGTTAATTATGGGCGGATTATCTTCCCTCGATCAACACGACAAAATAATAATGGATTAAAGTTAGGGTAAAATTTGACCATAAAATAAATTTTTAACCCATTAGCATTAAACTGAACACGCATCAAAAAAAAATTCAGTTAATTGACACGAATGATTGATCGTTTGATAGAAAAGTATAGTTTTAATTATTGTCTGATTAGATTTTTTGAATGGAGACTAATGAAATAATGAATGGTAATTAGATACACCGCAAGGCTTTATCCTTGTATCAAACTAAAATATTGTAGGTATAAATAGCTTTGACAGGAAGCACACGTCCTACTTTTCTCTGGTGTAACAATTTTGAAAAACATTCTAATTAGAATCTATTTTGAAGATGTGTATTTTTCTAATAGGAAATATTTTTATTACATCATAATTTTGGCACGAAACAATCAAATTTTATTGCATCTTGCTTCACTCAAAAACTTAAAATAATCAAGTCATTGACTTCGTTATGCAATTTTACATTGGCACCTCTACCTATAAACGTAAACATTTTGAAAGACGTATGTCTATTATTAGAAAATACATAGTCGTGGATATTGCTTCTGTGATCACAAATGTCGTAAAGGGTTACGATTGATGGAGAAACCTGTGGTGCAGTATAGCTGCAAGTGAATAGAAGTGAAATTGCAGCTATTATTATTACAATCAGACACCTTAAATTTTATAGCTGACAAACAAAATGTTTTATATGAAGACGTAAAAGTTTAATAAAAGAGAGAAAAATTTATTGGAGTAATCCCAAACAAGTTTTGGTATACATAAAGGTTAAGAAAAGAGAGAATCATATGAAAAATTACCAGTTTAAAAAACAGTATTGTTTTATCCACTCGGCCTACGACTAGTTTTAGGAAAAAATTTACTGGTTGGACTGAGTAACAAAAATGCATGTAATAAAGCAGGTCATAGAAATGAAATGTCACCAGTCATGTAATCGAAATAAACAATGCAAAAGTTTTTGTTTATGCTTCGCAAAATGTCTAATAAAATTGGTTGAGCAAATGTGGAAACGAGATAATGTCAATATTTATCGAGATTAAAATATAAACAAATCGACAATTTATCGTACAATTCAAAGGTGTGAAGAAGGGATATTATGTACATACAAACTTACCTAAAAGTGTTCTAATTCACGCATGTAAACATAACATTAGAACGTCACAGCGAAAAATGACCAGAAGATATAATGTTGAAAAAAGTAGAGTATTTAGGGCCCTGTCAAGTAAAAATATTGTCTTCCGGAAAAAGAGAAAAGCTCCAAAATACTCTGAGGCACAATTAGAGAAAATTTCGAGTACATTGAGTCAACAAGTTAATAACGAAAAGTGTTTCATATTATCCAACAGTGAGATGAAAGAAAATGATGGTTTTTACACGGACGATTCCGAGAACGTTCTTGATGGTAAAGTTTGAGGACAAAATGTGTGCCATTTCTTAGGCTGGCTTCATCCCTCAGCTGTTTGGGGCGAAGGCTTAAACACAGAGCGTAATATCCACAGATGTCTCTCTGAACTGTTTCAGTTTGTAAACACATATAATTTTCAGAAACAAAAAAAAATGGGACAATTCCAATTTAGGATATTAATTTTATTGGTAACTCAATGATTTGTAACAATCTATCCAAGTCCTACGTTTTGAAAGGTAAAGGTAACTTGATGACAAAAGATTTGTGCTTTTTTTATTATAGTGAGCCATATTGAGTTTACGTCATTTTGTTTTTTGATGACAAAATTGTCAGTGTTCAGAAAAACTTACGGTCTCTAAAATTGTACGATTTCACGTTATTTTTCCAAAAACTGTCTAAAATATTAATATTTTAGCTTTGTAGTTAGTTGTGGCAAAATTTTTAAGTAAGAGATGTTCCGTTACGATATTTCAATTACGCCTCAAAATGAAGAACAGAGAAGTTTAATTTTTAACATTTTACACGGCAATCCAGAAGGATACATGACTATGCCAATTGAACTAATTGAATGTGCTTTGATTTTATTAAACAAAAGTTTTGAGGACTCTGTACAAAATCAAGCCGGTGCAGAGCCAGGACATGGAGGCGAATCAAGTAACTCGGATATACTCCCAATAGAAATGCAGCTCCTACTGGATTTTATAACTGAAAAAAGACAGTTAACAACAGAGGAATACGAACAATTGATAGAATACTTATTAGAAATGCACGAAAACGAATATCAGTATGAACAAGATGAACTACAATTACAAAACAACTGAATTACATACAACCACCGCCCTCAGAAAAACCTCCAGCAGCACTCCACAAAAAGCTTTGAACGGTGTGTGGGGCGGTGAAATGTTTAAAATAATAAATGTAGCGCATGTGTGACAGTAGGGTGCATGACACTTTATTGTATCGTGAATTCATTTATTAAACATCTCTTAAACATTTTTTAACATTCATTACAAAGTCGTTATCAGTAATCTATCAATAAATAAGACTACAATTGCGATTTTGTCAAATATTACCCAAACTATCATTGTTTATTTCATCGTCTGCGCTGATGACAATTATACAGTCATTGAATTTTTTTCGATTTTTCGATTAAGTCTTTTTTACGTATTTACTGCTTTTGATGAATAATTGAGGTGTAGTTACACCATTTGGCTACATAGCTGTGAAGCTGAGGCCAATAAGAAGAAAAGAAGAAGAATTGATCATTCCAGTGGTCAAAAATCGTAAGTTCATTAATAGCTTTCTAAAATATTGACAGAAATGTCAGTTTTGACAACGAAATAAGCTCGAAAATTTTTTGTGAAAATATTTTATTTTAATTTTCTTTTCTTTAAAATTTTTATGTTCATGTAGAAATCTTCTTTGTTGGTTTGTTCTCTTTGAAGCGTCGCTATTCAAGTTCTTCTAGCAATTTCTTTTGTTCTCTAGAACCTTTCTTAACTTTTCTTCCTCTTCCAATGAGCGCTTTTCAACTTTCTTTAATAAAAATTGGGAAAATTTTAAGAGAAAAATGTTGTTCTTTGATATATTTTGGTAAAAAGTGTAGAATTTACGAAACAAAAGTGTAGAAATAAATGGCTATTTCATTTATGTAAAAATCGAACGTGTTTAAGATAAATACACCAAATGGGTGCTAGTGTTAAACAAACAAGAAAAGAGACTAAGAGAGCGGTATGATTTGAACTAAAACTGCGATATAAAACCAAAATTCTTCAGCAGTGCATGAAGAAAATGGAATGAGTGCATAGAAAGAAGGAAAGGACTGTTACAAGAGAGAAAGATTTGCGAGCGCAGAGATTGAAAGACTTAGAGAAAATGGAAAATTCATGAAAGAAAAACTAAAATAAAAAGATTCGAATATTGACAGACAGCAAACTATGTAATCTCTACGGAACTTCCCAGCTACCTAGAATAGAATAGATAAAAAGTAAAAATAAAAAAAGATAGTACGTTTTAGATGTAGCAAAAAGAAAGAGATAATTAATTTTGAAGAGAAGTTTGGGAGAAAATGTACAGAATATGTGGAGAAGGGAGAGAAACGACTGAATGGTTGTAAGTGTGTGGAATGATAAGAGGGAGGGATTGTAATAGAAGAAAAGTACCCACTAAGTGAAAGTGGAAAAAGAGAAGAATAGATGAAGAAAATTATAAAGACAAGAAGAAAGTAGGAAAAGAAATTAAGCCAAAAAATTTTTTTTGTTCGGTTACCAGTGTTTTTGAATTTTTGTTGATATTTCATGCACTAGGACTGCAAAGTCAAATACGCAATAAACACATTTTTACTACTACTAACAATAATAAAAAATGGTTGTTGGTTGTGGGTAAATCAGTGTCAAAACCCATAATAGTCCCATAAAAATATCACCAAACAAATAATAAAAAATGTAATAATAAAATATCTTGGAACATCTACATCAATTTGCCAACTGCTGAGCAACATAATCAAGTTTTTTTATATCTTTCAATCGTAATTCAAGAGATTACAACATATGTAAGCACGCGAATCTTTGCTTTCCGGCACCCAAAAAATGTTGTTCATCAATTTGTGTACGAAAGGTCAATTCATGACCTTCCCACGAAGCACGAAGATATAGAAAAAGCATAACTTTATTCTTCTTTATGTATAATTTCTAAGAATTGATAGATGCACCCAAATCCTATGTAAATCAAATTCTTGTTTTGTAATGCAAATAAACGCATCAGATATTCTTGTGGGTTTAAAAGTGTAGGTGAGACAACCTAAAGATTAATATATTATTTTTATTTGCTTCAAGTAACTCAAAAGGTAATAATTACAAGTTTTGTACGGCTAACTACATTGTTGCAGCTTTACTATCAATTAACGTAATCTCAAAAACAATTAAAACATTCCACAATAAAGTTCAATTAATTACAAAGATATGATTTTTTTGTGTCCCTTAAATGGTACAATAGCTTTCGATTTCTTGAAAAATAAATTATCTATTGTTATTGTTACAAATACACACCTAGTGTTATAAAGAGAAACGTGATATTTTTGCATAAATCATTTAAAATTGGTAGGTAGACAATTTAGTGAAAAGTACAGTAATAAGATAATCGGTCAATCTAAATTTATTACACAATTGTGGGTTATACCTTCATGCTAAATTAATCTCTGGGATCGCACATGCAATTAATTTTCGATTACAGTTACTTTGCGCACATTACCATACATATAAAGTTTTAAGTGTTTCATTCTTGTGCGTTTCAACCAAAATTGGCTATCGGTGCGAATTGTAGGAAAATCAAGAGAAAATAGAATTTAAATTTTTTTAAAAATTGTTTCAATTTATTCGAAAGTACATTTTATGGTTACAAAAGAGATAATCTTTTACTTGAACTAGATCATAAAAATGTTAACGGGTTATTAATATGAAGACATACAGAATTGTCTTTTCCCTTTTAATAGATTATGTAAATTACCTCTTGCTTGAAAAAATAAATGTCCCTAAAAGTTTTTTCCAAATATACATTACATAACGTTAACAATTTGTCTTAAAAATTATTCTAAATGAATATCCTTTTAAATACAAACACGAATTTTCTCGAATGATTTTTGTTAGGTCTACTCCTCTATAAATTACTTGCCTTCCTTTAAATAACGTTCAATCGAAAAGCTCATTAAGTTACTATTAAAATTGGGTAATTGGAATTAGATAATAACCTATCCCAAAAAGTTTCAACAAGTATCAAGTGTGTGATTTGTTAGCGTTGTTGTCTTCTAATACTGCTCTACATAATTGCTTAATTTTTTTAACTACGCTCACTAAGATTGCTATTAAGAAATTTATTTTTTGGTTATCGGTTCCGGCCTCTATTGGTCTGCTATGAATCCAAGAAGTTATTAAGTCAGAAGTCGCTAATACCAATGTAAAAATATCAAATGACTAGAAAAATAACCATTCAGAGCAAGCCGTGACATTAACTGTGATTTTTACCCGTAGGTTGTATGCAAATGTCAACCGATTGGTGGTAAAATAAAGCCAAAATTGATTTTTATAAGTTTTTTCTCTGAGCTGTTTAGGTCAATTTGTAAGCAGATAAAGTTGTTCTGAGATCTATTTCATCTCTATTTCATGCTCTTCTGTGTGATTTATTTATAAAAAATTGAAATCTTAGTTAAACACATTAAAGTATGTTATTATGTTTGAAAACCTTAAAAATTCTTCAATGAGCCGAAAAACAGTGTTTAAAACCTGAAACCTAATATTTTATAACTGTACTTCAAATAACATTTAGAAAATATTAATCATTTTGGAAGACATATATTTGTTTTACCACCAATCAGCTAATCACTTGCACGCAACCTATTGCAATCTATCGTGATCTGTCAATAGAGTTATAAAGCTTTTATTGACAGCTTGTAACAAATCATGGCTTGCTCTGAATGGATATTTTTCTAGTTGTTCGATATTTAAAAACTAATAAACAGTCTAACAAAAGAAATTTTTCAACACCTAAGTACCAATTCCATATTTCATTTGAACACAATTTACATAAGAATTAATAAAAAAATAAGAAAATCTTTCTGTAAAAGGTGTTTGTGTTAATGGAAATCAAAAATCGACTTTAAAAAGTTAAAAAAATGGAAACATCATAAATAAAAAATAACAAGTTGGCCCATAGCAACTGTTAAAAGTTTTATATTTAACAAAAAAACTAACAAAAAAACGAACTAACACAAAAAAATATTTGCTCTAAACGTTTATCAATCACTGCACTGCACCTATTTGAGACAAAAAAAAAACTCTTCGTGCTGTATAGCGCGCCTTTGGTCTCTGGGGTATTGTAAACTGCTTCCTTATTTGCAGAAATAAATTTTGCCATAAAAGACGCTTGCTCATCATATCCCACAAGTTTTGAATAGGACTTAAATCCGAAGATTAAGCCGACCACGGCAAATGCATACTATCCGGACGTTGTCATGCATGAAGCCGAAATTAATTTCATTAAAGGTTCGAGATTATCAGGATAGCCAACAGCATTCCATCATTATCCTTCTTTGGTCAATGCCAAATCGCCTCTATAATCTCACTTTTCTGATATCCGACCCTAAGCCAAAACGAGATTCTTCCGTGAATAAAACTGTGGCACACTCCTGCCGTTGCCAGTTTAAATGCTATATTTGAACTTTCTGTATTGTTTTTCCAGATTTTCTTCTGTTGTGCTCTATTCCAGGTTACTTTTTGTAACCTGGTATTTTATGAAATTCCTTTTCCTTTTCTTGTCTGTTTCTCACAAGTAGTACAGTAAAACTTTGCTATCTCGAACCAAATTTATAACAGAAGACAAGGCAAATTCCTTCTTTTACATTTTCAATAAGTTTAATCTCTCGATTATGCGAACTTTTTTGTGACTGTTCGAATTATCGAAGTTTGACTGTAGTTTCATTTCGAGTAAAACCAAAAATGTTAAAAGCGGTCATTCTTAACCAAACAAGGATCGCGAAAGATCCTTTTGCATTAAAACAATATTTTTATAAGGTCCGTAATATATTCCAGTTCCACTGAACCAATTTGTATCCTTATACGGCAAACTAAATATTTTTGTTTGAATAAAATTAATGAAACGAAAATGATGACTCACATTATTTGCATAAAATAACAAAGAGATGAACGCTGAGAAAAATACTTGTAACATATTGACCCAAACACATTTTGCACCGTTAAATTTAAATTAAGAGACTATTCTTAGCAATCATTTGAAAATTTGAACACAGAGAGAATGTAATGCAATTGCAGACTCACTATAATTTAATTATTGTGAGTTTTATTATGACATTTATGTTGTAACAACAAACTTTTGATTTACTTTCAGTGCTACTGAAAGTGAAAAAACTTTCTTTTGTTGTGTGGTAATAACAATTTTTGATAAAATACTGAATCCAAGTTCCAACAGTAGGTACCGTTAAAAACAAGATTTTGGTTATAAAGATAGCAATGCAAAGATAATTTTTTAAACAAAAATAACGGCGGTAATGTTTTAAAATATCTTCTTCTAGTTATCTGAAATGAAGTTTAGTAATAACAGTAATTTATCGCTAGAAGCCAAGGACAGTAACATTAAAAAAATAGCGTTGAAAATTGTTTCGTAGAAATAACGCGTGTTCATTAAAAAAAACTTGAAAGTGCTGTGGAATTGAAAAACAATTGTTTTGATTATCTCTGATAATTTTCTCAAATTGGAATGTCAATTTTGTAAATGTTTCTCTTGCACATTGTCATCAAATATAATCATTAATTGCCCAAAAAATGTTGAAAATCTTTTCGTTAGTAACAAAAATTAAAATTCCTAAACAATAATAAACAACACAATTCTAATAGACGACATAATTCTTTTTCTCACGGCTAGCTGTGAGTTTTTTTAATGTTTTAAATAAAAGAAATTGTCAAAATGAGGACGTTAGCACAAGTATGATTGATGTTAAAATTAGCATACAAATTCTAACACATACTCTCCGTTATCTGCCAACATAGCAAAAATATTCTAATTTATCATAACATTACGTGCCTCATAGAAAACCGCAAGACCCGTCAAGGAGATATTGTTAAAATGACTAACAAAGTTCGAGATTACTTCATCATTCGATTTCGTGCGAATAAGAAACGTGTCGAAGTTTTAATCTACATATTTACAAGAAATATGATTAATCAAATAACAATATACAAAAGTTGTGCAAGTCTAAACCGAAAATTGAAGGCTTTATCGCTTTAGGTGGAAGTCACATTATTGTTTTCATTTCAGATAAGATTCTTGTATTTAAATAAGAACATAAATTATAATAATGCCTATGTATAAAGCGAGGAAAATTTTATTGTTTGGGTTTATGCAACGAACGTTCAACTTGAAAGTTAGGTTTTGGGATTATCAATATTTGAGTAAGTGCAAGCCTTTATTTGCAAATGATAACAGGAAATTGGTGCTAATATTTACAAAATCTATATCGAATAAAAAGTGTAATTTCAGATTTATACTAAGAAATGAATGAAACAGATAAGAGAAAGCAATTTTTTTATTATTAATCCTTATTTAAAACAAAAAAAATAACTAATAACAAACGGTTAAAACACGGCATGACTAAAAGAAAGATATCATTAGGTTAATAAATAGATACGATGAAATTCGGCTTTACGTTGTCTAATAAATAAAAAATAAATCAAAATCTACATATTCCTCAAATTTTCAAATTTCATCTTTAACATTTTAAAATAAATTAGATATTTTAAGTCATTTAGTTCTCCTAGATTTTTTCGATCCGTTTTTATTCTTTTATATTTTTTACAGACTTTAAATTCATTAGATCTTTTCATTTTTTAAGTATGCTTCAAAATTTTTAACACAGACCATTAGTATAGCAATTCACTTCCAGTGTGCTTGGAACGGCTAATAAAGAAACTAGTCTTAAAGGCTTATATTCTATGTTAAAATTTATTATTCAAATTGTTTTTATTATTATTTTAGAATTAGAAGTTTTATAAATTTATTAAATTATTCAGCTTTTCCCAATTCCTTAAACCCTTTAGATTCGTTAAATGATCGTTAAAAGATTTAAATCTTTTACAGGTTCTAAATCTAAATATTTTTTTGCCTAATATTCAATTGATTCTTTAATTTCTTTATAGATTCTGTAGATTCTCCACATCAATTAGTTCTTCTGGATTCTGTTAATTTTTCAGATCCTCTAGATTCTTTAATTTCTTTAGATCCTTTGAACTCTTTATATTTTTTAAGTCCTTCAGACCATTTAAATCTTCCAGACTCTATAAATTTTTCAGAAAGTTTCTTAAAATTTATCAAATGTTCTACAAGTTTTTGATACTAAATTTTATGTATTTAAAAATTTATTTTTATAAAAAATTTATTTAACCACACGATATTCACCTTACTTCAGACTTACTGCATTTCATAATATTTGAGCCAAAAAAATGTTTAACGTAACTATTGAAAATGTCTTTTATACTTTCGATTTTCTTTGGCATTTTATTTCGGATTTTTTTGTTCTTTTTCCCTTCCAGTAGTCGTTTTTCAAATGTTTCCAGATCCTTTTTTATCTGGTTGGCGGATTTTAAATTCTTCTGAGGCATTCCTTTGTTTCTTTTACTTTCATTTATAGATTTACTTGCTCTTTTTCTTCTAAACGTTATTTTTTAAGTTGTTGGAGAATATTGCTTCTAAAATTTATCTTTGTACTATTTTTCTTTTGAATATATTTTTTCTCTTTTTTTACTCGTCGATGTTCAAATTTTTTTGAAACTTTCCAATGTTTATTCAGAATCCTTCTTTCTTCTTTTTTAAATGTAATTTTACTTATTTTTCTTTCTCTTTCACACGCCGCTGTTAAAATTGTTTTAGATTTTCCCCTTTTTTTGTCGTCGTTTTTTAGTTTCTTCTAAAACTTCTTTTCTTCTGTTTTTCACCTCAATCGTAGGTTTTTTGTTCCTTGTTCTTTTGGACGTTCCATTTCAAATGTTTTAGAATGTTTTCTTCTAGAATCTTCGTCTTCTTTCAAATGTATTTTTTGAAAGAAGAATAAATACTTTCTGCTTCTGTCGTCGTCTCTTGAGTTTATCTAACATCTTAAACAACCTTAATTTTGAAGATATAATAGATCTAAAGCAACGTTTTCCAACCCTTACCAAAATTGAGTTTTTTATGTTCGTTGTTACTATTTTAGAGATTTTTATTATTGTTTGTTTGAAATCATTGCAAATACCAATCTTATTCCCAGAAGGGCTAGAACAAAAACCAAATATTTATACAAGTAAAAAATTGTGTATTACTACAGAACAGCTAAATAATACTATGAGAAACAATTAGATCAACTAGAAACATATTTTTTTAAATAGAACTGGATATACTTTTGCATTTTAATAAAGAGTAGTTGTCTCTGTCTTTTTAGTTAATTACATATATTTGTTATTTTTCTTTTATTTATAAAATGAAAATTGATAAAAACAAACAATTTAAAAAAAAATGTAAATGTAACATTTTCAAAAGTAACAACTTTTTCAGATTAAAATTTAAAATTTCTAACATTACTTCAAAAACACTGTATATGTTTTTTTAGTTTATTTATAAATAAAATCCATTTTTGTTTTTGAATCTGTATTAAGTAATTAAAATTAAGTAAACAACAATTAAACCCGTAATTTTACGGCTCAACCTATCCACAAATTATCTCAAATTGCAAAATAATTATCCCAATTAAAACTCCGACAAATCAAAAATAAACACTTATTTATTTACCAAACCCGCAATTAAAACAAACACAAATCCATGTGTTACAAATCCGATTTAAGATTACGTAAACCGAACCAAAACTTACATTATCCAGGTATAATCCTCTGATTTAACTCGTCAAACTAGGTCACACACACAGAGAGCACTTAAAGTCATCACCGTTTAACTAAACCGTTGATTAATATCTGCACGTAAAATATTTAATCGTAATTTATTCCACGAGGAAGACAGGAACATAGCGGCATCGACGTTTGCCTTATCCAGGAGAGGCGCACGACGGACTGACCGAAAGTCCACTTCATGCATGCTACTGAAGCACATGATGAGGATCCCCACCTTTCGGCGAAGATCCAAGAAAAGTCTTCATCGATGTCGTACATGAAGATTTTAGATAAGAAATATATTCATGACGAGGTGATTTTTGAGTGAATCGATAGGCTTTAATCGGGGTGAAGGGTTTTCAAGAGCTTATCTTGAATCTGTGTCAGGAGTTCTTTATTGAAGGTGGCGAGGGTTGAAGTGAGATAAGTGTGTGGACGGTTTTTAAGAAAGTTGTGATTTGAAATTGAATTATCTTTAAATTGTTTTGAGAATAGAGATATTTAAAGATTATTAACTGAACAAACAAAATCTAATTTTGGTAGGTGTTGGAAAATAGTGTTTGTTGGGCGTATACTACATTCATACCTAAGATTTAAAATTTTTATAAGAACTGTTAAAAATCGTTTTAACAAATTTGAAGTAAATTAGTTTGTTCTTTTAGTTCCCATCTTAATTAAAAAAATAAAATGATAAATTTCGTGGAAATTTCTATGGAATTAGATGAAAGTAAAAAAAAATACATTTGAAGAATAAATAGAAGACATAATTAAAAATCAGAAGTAATCACTTTCTAGTTGAAATGAAAACGAAACGAAAAGATTATCTCTGTTTATATTGAATTGAGAACAAGAAATATCACGGTTAGTTTCAAAAATTAGTAATAAATTATATCTATAGCTTTCAAAATTAGTAAAATGTCGCCTCTCTTTGTCAATATTTTAAAAACAAGTCATATCCTTATCTCTGTTGATTTCAAACTTGATCAAAAATTTTGATTTAGCTTCTCGGGATCAATATAATTACGACTTTGCCTCTCAAAATTCGTAAAACGCTGCCTCTACCTTTTAAAATTAGTAAATAAATGGTGTCTCTGACTTTTAAAACTATATTAAATGCCGCTGCACTTTTCTAAAATTACAAAAAAATTGACGTCTTTGTTTTTAAGGATTTAAAAAATGTAATATTTGTTATCACTACTAGCTTCTAAAATCACTAAAATTAAGTTTCCGTTTCCAGCTCCAAATTAATAAAAAATGCTTCTTTCATTTCTCAAAATTTTTCTTCAAAATTCGTAAAATGGTGCCTCTGACCTCCAAACTTAGCAGAATATCGCTTTTGTTTTCAAAAATTACAAAAACATTGTAATTAATAATACTTTATTATTGATTCAAAAATTACACTCTGTCTTTCAAAATTATTAATTTACATTTTATTCACTTAAAAATAAAAGAATCACCGCCATGTAGCTTCTAAAATTAGTAAAACAATGTCCCAAAATTTAAAAATTATTAAAATATTGCCTCCAGCACCCAGTATTAGAAAAACATAACATTCTTACCTCTATTAATTTCAAATTTGATAACAAATGTTGTTTTCGAATCTCAGAATTGTTATAATATTGATTCCGCTTTTCAAAATTAGTAAAATATTGCCTCTACTCCTCTAGACTATAAAATTAGTAAAATATCAGTTTTGTCTTCTAAAGTTACAGATGGAATTATTATCTTTGTTTCACTAGCTCCTAAAATTAGTATAATTAAATCTCCAAATTTCAAAATTATTAGTCTAACTCCCAAAATTAAAAAACCACGTCACGCTCGTTTCTAATAGTGAAAATCTTGATAAGATATGTTACTTTCAGTTCTCAGAATTATTATAACATCGCTTTTGCTTTTCAAAATTGTTATAATAGGGTCTCTGCCTTCTAAAATTACAAAAACATGTCTTTCTTGTTTTTACGAGTTTAACACTTAGTAATAAACATTTTTTTCAGTTCTTACAGTTGTTATACAATTGCCTTCGCGTTCAAAACTAGTAAAGTAGTGCGTTTATTGTCTGTATTTTATTTATATACAATTCTCTGTCTCTTTTTAACACATAATTTATATTACATAGCATCGTATACAACAATGTGTTGAAAAGAGACAGACAACGCTATATAAATAAAAGATGGCCTACAGCTTCCAAAATTACAAAAATATTTTAGCTTATATTTACTTCAAAATAAAAAAAATCACTGCTAGGTAGCTTCTACAATTAGCTAAATTATGTCTCCGTATTTCAAAATTGGTAAAACGTTGCCTCCAGCATCCAATATTGGAAAAAATGTCATCTTTCTTTTGATATTGACTCCAGTTTTCAAAATTAGTAAAATGTCGTTTCTTCCTTCCAAAATTACAAAAACATTGTCGTTGTTATTAATTGATTTATTTAAAAACATTCAGGAAATATGTCCGCTTTGATCATAAAATTAGTAAAATGTTGCCTGCGACTACTAATATTAAAAAAACATGCTACCCTTGTCTCTATAAACTTTATAAGAAATATTGCTCGTACTTTTAGCTTTCAAAATTTGTAAAATGTTCAGCTTCTATAATTATAGAAACATTTTCGCTATTTGTTTTTATATTTATTTTTAAATTGAAAAGGAATATTTTCTCTGGCTTCTAAAATCAGTAAAATATTTCAATTACGAATAGGCAAATGCCAAAAGTAAAAGTTGAGTATAATAAATAGTAATAAGCAAGAGAACAATTCGAACACTTCTATTTCTTCATCTTGATCTTATTTTTTCCTTTTTTTTGTCTTGTTTCAAGTACTTGTTTTGAAAGCAAATTTGCCGCAAAATATGTATTCTATATATCTATTCATAATTTATTTTTCAGCTCTAATTAAGAAATTATTTATAAAAATTTTCTGCACAGAATATTTTTTTTTGATTATTGTCTTTTAGTGTTGTGTAGTCTCTATTTTTATTTTATTTTTCTTGTATTGTTTTTCTAATCTTCCATACTGATTAGTACATTAAAAAAAAGTTTTTCCTTATTAAATCCAGAATTACTAATTGTAAGATTAAAACGAATATGTTTGACTAGTAATTGAAAGTGTGCGATCCATGTTTGTTTATTTAATATTTACATTTGTTGATAAAAACTGATAATAAACTTATTGAGTAATACTCAAGAGTAACTAGAAAAAATGTTTTTTTTTTAAGATTAACAAACTAGAAAAATTATACTCGTAATGATATAAATAATGTCCTTTTAATACTCCTAAGTTTTGTGCACCTTTAATTAATTAATATTTTAATGTATTTGCTACACGTGTTTCGGCTTATTACAAGGCCATCTTCAAGCTCTAGTAAAATTTTTAGCATGATCAAAAATAAAGTAAATTACAGCTCTAAAATCTGCTCTAATACAAATTTGGAGAATGTGGTCCGAATTTCTTTTTTATTTTTGTTTGTAACACCAATCAATATAATTTAATTGCTGCCAACTTTAGCTCCTAACGGAATTGTTGGTCCAAGTAACTGGTAGAGTTTTTTTAGTTTCTTATTAAATTACAAAGTTGTCATCAATTGAACAAAATTCTCAAACAAACATTTTTTGCAAACTTTCCTTCTGAAGATAATTAAGTACAATTTCAAATTCTTTCACTAAAAAAATTATAACTTTTACTTAAACACCTCTTAATTATCACGAAAATTCTCATGTGATAGAGAGCAACTTATTAATATAAATTTGAATCAAGGTAAATTTATAAAATATGAGTAGATTTAGCTAGGTCTAAAAATAGTTTTAGTTGTCTAATGTCTAGCATTCCGGTTGTTCCACTTCCATATTAATTCTCGTTTTATTACATCATCATAACTCTAGGCACATGCTAAATTAATATTGACATATTGTTCATTCATAATAATTTTAATCAATAGTCAGCCAAGGAAGATCAAGGTCAAAACGGTACACACATTCTAAACTTTTAAAACCTGATGAGTTGATTATTTACAGCCAAAGTTTAGTGATTCTCTGATTCTTGAAATGATACGGAGGCGGATTATGACACTGAAAAGAAATAAAATAAATGTTGATTATGTTAGAACATGCTATGATTATCTTTTACCACACGCACAATGTTATTTATATTTGTTTTATGTTTCTTCATAATCAATTTATTGGATTATTATTGCATTTTCCGGGTCATTTTTTTGCTAACACTATAATTATTTAGTATATAGCGGTAGATTGTTGTATAATGGTATGTTTAAAAACCGCGCATAATTTTTTAATGTCCTTAAGCAAAGTATATAATTGCTGGTACCGAAATAACAGAGCTGGATCGTGTAATTTTAGAATGCGCTCCAAGAGTGATATGAATTTTAATCAGTTTTAACATTTTTGCAAAATTATCTTGGTACTGATTGAAAATATCCAATTTTGTTTCATTATTCATCGAAATTTGCGTAAATTGAAACAAAAATTTTTCACATTTTCCGTTTTCAAATTGTCGATAATGTCCCTCCCAAAGTCAAAAGCCAGGTGGGCTTTCCAATCAGAATCTCCTTCATCATGCTTTTAACACATAAACAACTATCATTCAAAAATATCAACAATAATTTTCGCTGTTACTATTACAACCACACAGGTAACTCGCACTAATTCCATTGACGCACTCTTATTTGGCTATACCATACCGTCCGACCTCTTAACTCATTCATCATATTCTTTGATTTTGCTTCCTTCTTCCACGAGTGCTTGATAGACCTATACACAAGTGTCCCAAAAATTCTCATAAAGCAAGCAACCTGAAATCCTTACGATCAAAATAAAGCAACTTAACGCAACTCATCAATATTCCAAGTTGTTTTGGTCTCAAGAATCTCATATTGTCTTATGGAAACGTTTTTGTGGAACACCTTGTATATCTGCCCGCAGGTATTTCAAGATGTTTTTAAAAGTTGGCAATCTTTGCAGTTGTTGGAACTATTTATTTTTTTAAAAGTACGTAATTTTTGTAACACCTTTTGATCTCCTCCTTTTAATTGTTTGCCCTGAACAGCTTCTTGCAAAGATTTCCATCTTCCTTTTCTATAAACCACTTCCCAAGTCTTCCGTAATGTTGATTTTGGAGTAGCTAAACGATAGAAGATGTTATTTCGCTGGTACGAGATTTAACATTGCTCGTCCCAATTTATTCTCAACGTCATACACATCCAGAAAGATTGTTATCCTTTCCGTGGTGCTCATCGTTAATCCTTTCTTTGTCTAAAGATGTTTAAATAAGTCTTTCCTTAAAATACATATATCACAATTATTCCATAACCCTTTTCCGACAATTATTCTTTTGTTATGTTTACTTTTACTACCATGTCATTAAAATCCTGAAGTAACTTTTCTACATACAATTGTTTAATGTGTTAGAGATTTCTTATCTAAAAACTTCAATTTTTGAGTAATCAGTCTATCTTGCTAGCGCAATGAGTCTGATTCACACTGATATTCTTTCGGGGTATTTTCATTCTTAGAAATTTCAGGCCACTGTGGTCTAATCCTTTTCGCTTTACTGCTCTTTATTTCATGTTCTTTCAAAACCGCTCATCTGTTCACAAAACCCTGAAGATCTACCAAAGTTTTCTTCTTTCTTCTCGTATTCTTTCTTATGGATGCAACTCACAAAATAACTTTTTACAGGCTCTTTTTGGGGTTGAACAACATTTGCTGCTTCTCGCATTGTTAGTAGTAGGACTTTTCCATATAACTTTACCAGTACCTTCTAGCTCCTCCTGCGAACAGTTTCTATCTTTATGAGACAATAGACAACAATAAAAAAAACACCTGCTTATTCTGAATAGTAATTAGCAGTCAAATACCGCATTGTTTATTGCAGCTTTGTTCCACTTTTATGCTAATATTTTCATTGTCTTCCTTTTAAATGTTTCTAACAAATCAGTTATTTATGAGTTATCAATATCAGTTAACTTACACTAAGAACCTTATTCTCTTTGTTTTGTCGTAGATAGGCACTAGTTTTTTAACCGTTTCAAGGAAAAGATTACCATGTTTTCGGAAGTACTCATCGTCAACATGTGCTTAGCCTCAATATGCTACCAATGGGTCTTTCCTTGTAGTATACAACTCTTACACTTCTTCACAACCTCTTTTTACTTCTAATAACCTTCATCTAAATTACCATGGAATTCTCAAAGTAACTTCGCCACACAAAATCTGTGTACAATTTTCTGATATGCTAAGAACGTACCATCAGAAAATTTCCGTTTTCGAGTAAAGATTTTGCCAACCCCGTGGTCCTATATTGTAACCAATGTGGCAATGTCGTCTCATACTATGTTCAATCTTAAAAATTTCACTCTCAACATCTTTGCCATTGTTATTGTTCACTTCTTTCTATTCTTGCCATTTTTAATTTCTTTTTTGTTTGAAATTCTTGGAAAAGCGATCTATCTACATACTCTTCATTTTATATCTTTTTAAGACTTTAGTATTTCACGAAATCTCTGAACATGTACCCAAATTGTCTTTTTCCCTGTCAAACTTTTGCTCTTCAATGAGACTGACGGTATAAATCTTTATTCTTTTAAGGTTTAAATAATAATTGCTGCGTTTTGCTCTACTGGTAGCAGCCGATGTTTCCCAGACCACTTTGCCTTTTTCTCCTAGGACGCCTTTTGCAACTTATTGTCCCGTATTCTATCTCTAAAGCTTAACGTTACCTACAATTTCATTAGAATCTAATCTCGCCAGTCGTTCAACACTCCTTAGCAGAGTCTCTGTCGCAAATTTTAAATAAATAAATATTGATATCAAACTTCTGCAGGGTTTTGTTAGCGTCCTGTGTTCGGTTCTTCAACTACTTAGCTTTAATAAACTTGACTGAGGTATTTGTTTTTATAATGTCATTACAAAACCTCCATCATTATATACATATTATGTTTTCGGAAAGTAGCTTTTCCTCTTATAACTTTGACTTTTTCTTTGTCATTTAGTTGTTTAAGCAATCTACAATTCATTTCTTAAAGTTTATTTTCTGCCTCAACAACTTGCCGCCAAATTTTTAACGTTTTTCCTGATTGCATTCATTTGTCTAACTTCATAAAACTCCTTTCAGACTTTTCTAACCTTTTGTTTGACTTCTCTCTTATTTTCTCGTTCTATTTCTTTGACTTCTTGTTTAATTTACTCTATTTAACTTGATTTATTTCTCTGCTGTTCTTTCCTGTATTTGTCCCAGTTGTAACGTATTAACTTCACTTTTATCTTCTCAACATCGTTTCTTTTTCTGAGCGTCCTTTTTCCTCCCTTTTTGTCTTAGTTTGACGTGCCGTTATTATTTCTTCTATTTTCAATTTACGTTATTCTTGTTCTTGCTTGCATTGGTTTTGTTGTTTGTATGTAGTTCGTAGAACTCGTTAGCACCAGAAAAATAAATTGAGTTTTGTGCAGAATTTTTGAAATTCTTAATCATAATCGTCAAAGCTTACAATTACGGTAGTGGTAAGATAAAAAGTTACCAAAAACAACGCAACAAAGTTGAACGTTGTACCACTGCTTTTTGAAAAAGAATAAAGACGGGTAATCGCGTCAGCCGGAGTTTGATTTTAAAGTGCAGGGTTTATACATACTTGTCATGACTGCTGCCTTCTAAGACTTTAAAAGGTTTTTTTTTTGACTTAACTGGACCAAATGCTACAATTTTTGGCCAGACTAATTTACTAAAATGGAATGGGTTGTTGTGTCTATGACTCAACTCCAATTTGCCCTAATAGTATTTGCCAAATAATTAGAGCTTATCAGTTCAAAATATGTCCCAAAAGATATATAAGAGCAGAACTGTCTTCAAGGGATATTCATTGTCATTATTATTAATGAGTTGTACATCTGTTCCATCTCTAACCAGAGCTCGGCTCAAAATATAGTTTATTTAACACAAAAGCCCTTATTTTTAATTCATTAACTAAGCGTTCAACAGGGTATTTTAGCCATGTGAACTCCTCCAATTCTCGCACTTGAGACCACAAATTTTGTTTAAATGTCATGTATCCATTATTCGTGTCAGTTTCCCAATAGTGGTTTTTGCCACAATTTTGTCGAATTCTGACTGTAAATTAGACATTATGGAAGGAGTAATTATTCGTGTTTGTTTTTTTTTCAGAAGGATTCCTTTAGGTGCTAAACAATACTTTTCCTTGCTTTGAAGACTAAACCTATAGAATACCCAAACCACATTAAACTTGTCACCTAAATCATTACAAACAAATTACCCACACCTTCTTCTCCAACACAAAACCCGTCAAGTAATAACATTATTACTCTGAGGTCAATTACTCCAGTGCATATAACGATTTAAGCAAATTGATAAACTAAACAATACACGCTGTTTCAAACGGCACTGTCAATAACAATGCAAAAAGCATCAGTATGCCAGTCTGTTTTTTTTTTATTTAATTTAGCCTCCCCCATTTCGGTACACAAATGGCTCAATCGAGGTAAACATCAAAAGAATGACCGAATGTGACCGGAATATGTGTGGACAAATAGAAAGTGAAATATTGGAATGAGTCCAGACTCGAAAAGTCATTTAGCTGCAACTGAAAATTATGTTAGGTGGTTTAATCATCATAAATCGAAAAAACGAATTTAAAAAGGTAGAGGTTGGGGTATTGTTCATGGATGAGTAGGCAGATAGTTGCGTTATTGAAAGTTTACTACAAACAGGGGAAATTTTAGATTAATATTGGTTTTTATACCACAAAAGTAAATATATCGGACGTGCTTTGAAAAATAAAAATTGAATGCAACAATAAACCCCTTATCGATTTAGCAAAGTCCTCTTGAGACAACTTTCGTACTACAAGCATCATCAATGTTTGAAGATCCCTGAACTGGTAACAAGTTTAATTTTCTATTGAAAGGATTTAATTTAAATACTTTTACTGATTTAATCAAGATTCTGGTATGAAATACGAAACTTTATGTTTTATTAGATGTTAATAAAAATTCTAGGTGAAATATAGATAGATCGTGCCGTTTGGTTGACAAGTTAAAATTTTGCAAGGATATTATATTTAATGCATATTTATAGTTGTATCGTATGACACATGCTGGTTCATGATGTAAATCATTCAGGGTCATAAAATAAATTCATAAATGCATCACATTCTCTTTGGAATAAACGGCTTTAATAATGCATTTGATGCAAACGTTCTGTTATTCAAATATTTATCTGTGACCGAACCAGAATATAGGTCAGGAAGACACAAGTATTATGTTTTATTTAAATGTATAAAAATTACGAAATAGACTTGAAAAAATTACTTACATAAATAATTATCTATCTAGTGCATCTTGATAAAACCAGATTTCATTGTTGCATTGTTAGAAATGGTGGAAATTTACGCCAAGTTGATGTGAACAGAAACAGAATCTGAGCTGGTTGTAGGTAGTGTAAAAAATAATATGTAGTAACACTAATACGCTATATAATTTATATTACTCATTCCTCTATTAGTCCTAAGTATTTCTACCTCAGTGCCCTAAGGTAATTTATATGTAAGCTTGGTCCGCTATTCTTGTCCCCATTGCTTTCTATTTTGCGTTAGGGTTAGTCTGCACCACTGCTACAACCAAGACAAAATTTTTGGAGGGTTTTTCATTAAAAAAAGTCGATGTGTCAATCCATGGTTTATAATTGTATGAATTGTGGTTGTACATAGAAAAAATCCAAAAGTTAATACTTTTTGAAAAATAGACCAAAAATGTCTATGAAGTTATTCCTATTTTTTGCCACATAAGTAAGTTTGTCGACCTGAATTTATGATGCATAAATAGAGCTCGTTTAAAAGATTTTTATTTGTTTAAATATGTAGATTAGTTTTTAATTAAATCCAGTTTATAAAAATTGTATCTTTTGCATTTAATTGAATGCCATTTCTCGTTATCTGCTTTTTCTTCAATTCTATCAGTCTATGTTATTCTTGTTCTGCTTTCACTAATTTTAGCCAACACTCTATTTGTTAACTTATCTCATCCAAACCATCTTCTTCTACTATCTTCTCGCTGATAGATTCTATCTGTATCTGGTTTAATAAAATACTCTGTATTTTTAAATTATCTTTTTAAATTTATCACAGCAAGTGAGGAATCTTGTATTTCTACGTAATCTCCCCGCAAATACCGTGTAAAAAGCTACGATAACAGCGCAAACCGTGTGTACTAATTAATCCAAGTAGACACCACGAGAATAATTTTTTAAAACCACATCTTCCAACATTTTTTTTTTTTCATTTTTGTCTTTTACCTTCTTTGCTCATATTCTTGTTGAGTTATTATCTTATACTTCATTCTCATTGAGTTATTAGTTTGTAATTATTACGACAATTCTTTTGTTGCTCTCTTTTGACATATTGGTGGGATAATAACATAGGGTTTTCATTCTTTTGGTATTTATGCTTTCTCTAACACATTGTTTATTAATCCTGTTAGTCTAATTTAATGATTCCTTCTTCTTTCAGGTATTTTATCATTTCCGGGATAATGTTGACTTTATTCGGATTTTGTTTACTTTTAACTTTTTTTCTTGTTTCTTCTACTTTTTCATCTCTCACATTTCTATTTTTTACTCATTATTTTTTGTCGACTTGGTTTTTTATTTCCATGTATAATATCTTTCGTGTGATTATTATCTTCTTCTGTTATGTTGCTATACTTGTTGAGTCACAACAAAGGGGTGTCAACCCATAAGTGATAGTTGAGAGAAGCACCGCCCTTTTGTCCAAGAGTAAGGAGTGGTGGTCCTATCGGGTCGAGAGATTTAGGAGTATTCACGAGTCAGTATGAATATTCAGTCTAATTTATTAATCAGTATGTAATAGTCAGTATTTTTAGACTCAGTATTATGTCGAATCCAGTATATCGTAACAATATGTAGCAGAGTCTCCTAACTTAATCACTCGACGATCTAATTTATGTAAAAAGTATAAATAATCAAAGACCAAACAAGTTTTTTAATGTTCACAAGTCCGTGTGAATTGCTATTGAAGCCAATTCAAGAGTTGATCCAAACATTTCTGTAGAATCCCTGGATTCTACAATACTTATCTCCCAAATTTAACAAATCCTGTTTCTTCTGTCTAATGTTTCTTTAGTGTTTTATGATAAAATTGATATTAATTTTTTGTATAGGTAGTTGTCTAGCCTTCTTATGCGCCAATTTCTCTTTGCTTCTTTCATAATTTCTTTTTTGCTTCTTTAATTGCAGTTTTAACTTGTGTTCATTCTTCTTTCTATACCTTGTAAACTTCACTTTAAATAATCGGTTCCATTGTTTATATATTATTAGTACCATTATTGCATTATTATTATACAAAGACGAACAACCACATGGGATATTATAAGTTTTCGGGGATGGAAACAGTCGACGTGTTCCTGGAGTATCAGGTGCTAACAGGTACCCAACGAAAAAAAGCTGTCCCAACAGTTTTATTTTGTATTAAGAGATTGGTACAGATTTTTTGTAAATTAAGTTGAGCACAGATTATTTTTAATTATTTATAAATATAGAGTTATTGGTATAGGATTTTGAGATCTTCACTCAAGCATGTTTTGGGTTTCCGTTCTTTACTGTCCTTTTCTAAAGTTTTGGCTAGGTAAGCTCATTAAAGAACCCTTTTGAGGATTTAAAGCACTTCTGGTAGTCGGCCGAGTCAAAACTTGAGCTCATAATTAGATCTCAACTATGTTAAACGTTTAAAAAAATCAGAAGTACCTTTTTTGATGCAAAATATCTAAAATGTATAGATGGATTGAACTATTTGTATGTAATTTTTTTTTTTAATTCTAACAAAGTTTAGCTCGAGAAGTCTTCTTTAATTTAAGGTTTTTCTTAAAAAAAAATTTTGGTTAGTTTAGACCGTCAACGCGGCGCGGCGTTTTCAAATAAAGCCAGCATAAAACAAGTTTTAAATTTGCCTATTTTTTTTCTCTCATTTTTTGCTTGCTTTATTTTTAATTTTAATTCTCTTGTTTGATTTCCAAAATATTTTTTGATTTTTCTTCAGCTTTTTCATCAGCTCTGTTAGCATATTAAACTATTTAATTTCCTTCTTCATCTTATTATTTTATTGTTTCTAAATATTTCTTCTATCTTCTCTAGTTTCTTTTCCTTCGTGTCTTCAGATTTAACTAATTAAGTCAATTCAAAATAGTTGTAGCAATATTTATCTTTCTTTATATATTTATGATTTGATCCGGTACACTCGAAAGTAAAAAAACCCTTCCATAAATCTAAATATTTTATGATTTTTCATAAATTATTTTCTAATGGTCTATTGTTTATTTTTTTCAAAAAAGAGAAATTAGTAAGCGTTGAGAATTTGACATACTAATTTGTAATTTAGATAATAGTGATTTAAAAAATTACCCTCTTGCAAATAAGTATTTCAAATTTTTAACACCTACTGGTTACTCTCGTCTTTGGTAAAATGTGTTTTGCAAATTTTCTTGTAATTTATTATTATTCATTTTCTAAATTTTTTACTTATACCAATAGTAGATACTACCTACAAAGTCTTCGTTAAAACCTCCTCTCTTCTAATTTACATAAAAATCATTTAATCTCGACATATCTTAGATCTCCATCAATGGCCATCACCTGACCACCATTCAAACTTTCCCCTACTGTTTTTTTCTCTCTTATTTAAAGTTTGTGTATATGTCTGATGAGGACAATATATTCGAGACGATACAATCCCATTCCCAGATAAACGAATATAAATCTAAATCCCAAGAAAGGTCGGACACCCACGTTTAACTTTGTCGGTGTGTGTTGACACACAAATGCGATAAACGATCTGACCATTTGATAGAATAACACCACAATTAAAATTCTAATAACTTACCATTTGGGACGGTGATTTTGGTTTCCGGTTAATGTCGGGGATTTTTTGACAAGCTGTAAACAGAAAAAAATTAATTTATTTTGACGTATCGTAGGCTACCAACATGGGAAAAAAAGCGAGACATGAAACAGCTTTATTAAAAAAGCAATATTTATTTATTTAATTAGACTATGCCGTAGTTTTGAACGTCAAATTTGTATGAAAGCTGAAAGATCCTGACCGGCTCTAAAATGACTGCTTTATTGACTATTTAATAAAAATGCTGAAGTTCCTTTCAATTGTCACTAAAATAAGATGTTTACATCTTATCTGCAAAAAAAAAACAATATTGTGGTTTGGGTTTTGATGAAATCATCAGCGATCTTAGCCCACATATTCAAAACATTGGTGTTAAGCCACCCATGCAGTTCTACACCTAAGGTGCTCACACCCTATGTTAATCATCACTTTAAGTCTATTCATACTAATAATATGTTGTCTGTGGGTTACATTATCGGTGATGCATAGAAATGAATAAATTTGTTTAGAATGTAATAATTGAATAAATAAAGTAAAATTTTTAAAAATTACATTTCAGGAAATGTAATGGTTGATTGGGCAAAATGTATGTTTGGGTTTGTGGTTAGTACGAGTATTTACTGACCAATGTAAAATGTGGGTTTTAATGGGTATTAAATGAGACAATAATCGTAAATTACGTAAAGCAAATAGTAATAAAATTTGAAATATTTACAGGTTCTATCGTTATTTGAACTTGTGGAAAACGATATCTCATCTTCAAATGGTATATAAATTATGATTTTATATTTGAAATGTGTGCCATATTTAATATTTACTCGTGTCCTAAATAAATTTTATAACAAACAGGTATACTAGAATCACTGATCTTTGACTCTTACAACTTTGATGTTTAAATAAGTAGGTGAGTTTTTGGAATATCCATTTCTTGTTGTAGCAATAAAAGTACTAAGGTTACAACCCAAAAAAAATTATGGCTTAGCAAATAACAGGTTATTATGTGGTCAATCATTGTAAAACATAAAAACTGGTCACTACTCTATTGAATATATGATTCTCAAAATTGTTATTATAAAAGTAAATTGAAAAATGCACCCAATTAGGCACAATAAACACTTTTTACACACGAGACGCGTTTTAGTAACGGTGTTACCATTCTCAAGTTTTAAGTCTTAAGTTTCACTTGAAAATGGTAATATCGTTACCGAAATGCGCATCGTGTGCAAAAAGTGTTTAGGTACATTTTTTGATTTAGCCGACATGCCAAAGAAATCCATCAAAAAGTTTTTTTGATAAAGAAGGAATTTTAATAGAATAAAAAATTAAAAACTTCTACTACAACGTGAAAGGCTCAAAATTCAAATATAAATAGATAAAAAATAGATAAGAAATAGATAAGAAGATAAGAAATAGATTCTAGTTCTCCCTTGGCAACAAAAAAGCCTAGACGTCTAGACATAGGAAAATAGAAGAACAGATAGAACTAATAGTACCTACAAGAGAACTTCCTACAACAAGAAGATTTGTTAGTTTTGTTCAATTTACTTTAAAAAAAAGAACAAAATCACTGCAGTATACAGGACTAAAATAACAGATTCAACAATATGTTGACGACATTGTATGTCTATGTCTAGATCTAAAATCATTTAGGTACAAAATACTTTTTACATTTAAGAAAGAAAGCAAGAAAGTACCGATTAGAAATTACTTAGAAATTGAAATAAGACATAGGGTAGTATGATAAATGAACTAAAAAGCTGTAATAAAAAAAATGTCTAACATTGTAATAAATCAAACAGAGAATGGCCAACATGGCATAGAAAAAATAAAAAATACAGTATCTAAAGGTAGCATTAAACATGTAAAGAAAACAATATGTGTGGATTAATAAAAATGCGATCCAATGAACCTATGTAGGTACTAAATATTTAGCAACCTTAATGGATGGAAGCTGAGAGAAGTTTATAAATTATTTTTAATTTTGATCTATATTCCCATGAAATATAAAATATTGTAATGTTAGGTATTATCATCTCCTTTTGAATGTGAAAAAAAACCGCATTTATGAACGTTCCACATAACGTAGTGTAACAAATTATTCCACAAAAAAATGCCCTATGACTCACATAAAAGCACGTAATTCTGCGAAATCTTAGTTACGGCCATTGATTAGATACAAGAAAGATTATGTTATTATTGTTCTACTTGAATGGAGAGTGTTTGAGTAAACGTATATAAGCAGAGAGAAGACAATGACCAATTAGTGGAAGCCAAATAAAGAATCAGCTGAATTCGGCAGTTCATCGGAGCAATCTTCTCGAGAGTGAATCGACGTTACTCAGTTATTGTTGTGTTGTTAGTATAAACATTAGTTAGCAATAAATTATTCGTTAAAAATCCATATCTTTTAATTGCAAGAACCCGAATTTAGAATTTTTATAATATGTATACAATTTTTTGTATACTTGTTTGTCAAAAAATGTAACAAACTAATTCAAATAAACCAATTCCATAGAATAATTTTGCTTCAAGTAACGATATTTTTATACTAAAGAAAACCGCGATCATTTGAATTACAATTTTATTTGTTTGATTTAATACGAGTTATAAGTTGCCACTACTTTTGTAAATTATTGCTTTGTACTCGTAATTATTTTTAGCAAGTACATACAGAGTAAATGAAGACGTGCTCGCAAGCCGCAAATGTGAATTTCACTGTTAACTGATGTGAATGGAGCTTTCAACACAAAGCTTTAAACATAAGTTAACACTCCCATTTATTAAGAAAGTTATAATGAACCAAAACTAAATAAACTTAATTTATGAAGTGCTGTTATTAAACTCTTTTGAACAAGTTTTATTAAATATTTTAATATTTAATTATTTTAGTTTTGTGTTGAAAAGAGTTTTATTTGCACATACTCGTACAGAACCACAATGTATTTACTTAATGTCAGGTTTAACTTTTAAAACCCACTTCCCTTTTGACATTTCACCAACTTTTTTACGATGTTAATTCCATCCCTGTACTAAAAACCAAAAAAACTTCAATGCAATATATAAAAGTAAAAATTTAAAAGGAAACATTAATGGACTCACACAAACCCTCTTTGCCTTTTATGAAACAATATCGTTTTGTCCAGCTGGTCGTTGCTGAGAAAAGCTATAAAACCGAAATCTTGTTCAATATAAATTTTACTTACTAACAGATTCGATGACTTCAGCAAGTAATACTCCGTCACTGCAATCCGCTGCTAAGGAATTGACGCGTTTTTTACTTCGTGCTTTTTCCAAGTAATGGTTGGCCCAGTCGGTGTAGATCTGTAACAGAATATAAATTCAAATAAAAAAAACTTGAATTATAAAACCGCAATGACTTGTAGAATACAAATAAGCGTCAAGTGGAACTGGCCATGTAAGACGTAATTAGATTAAAAGGAAAAAGTGAGAGATTGGTTCGAGACTTGAGAGAACGTATTTTATTAGGGTTTTTATCACAAAAAATATTGCAACAATTTATACTAGCTAAAAACAAAAAAGTTTGTAGTGGCTCGCGACGCTTAAATAATAGTTACCTATTTATGTAACAAGTGTGGAAATAAGCACATTCGCAATATCCTGCGAATGAAAGGTTGCAAACACGAGGCGCTAACCGATCTGTTTGAATATCCAAAATCGAGTACTTCAGTTTCGAATGTAATTTATGACAAAAATAAAAGATATATTCTTCTTCTACTAAAGACTTCTAATAAAAAAAAATCATTGTAATTTATCCTTATAATCATTTGTATTTTTTGCTTTTAGTACTTTTTTATTATTTTTTTACAGTTTTTTTACTAATTTTTACAATTTACTTTTAGCAACCATAGCAAGTTAACATCAAAAAATTCTTAATATCAAATTTTAGTAAATTTTAATTGGCAATATCTATTCAATAGGTGATGTTTCTTTGATTATAATGCCCATAGTATATGTAGCTCTAACAACGACGAACATTTTTTGTGAATAGGTACGTACACAAGAGTGTTAATGGGATCATCTAGTAAATAGACTCACTTCTTTCGTCTAAATAAAAATAAAATATTTCATTGGAAACAGCAGTTGAGTACGGCTGCACTAATTACCTGCTTTTTTAAAAATAGTTAGGATAAAGTTTTTACAAAAAGTAAAAAATGGAAAAATTGTCCGAAAAATTTTGAAAATTTGGTAAAATTTGACAGTGCTTGTCTCTATGAGATTTTGTATGAACTTAAGTCCACAACTCACGCTTCATAAGATAAATACGCGTAATCCTTTTTTTTTGTTTTAATCTTTATGGTCCTGGAAAAGTTTCCAAAAAGAAAAATTCGACACAGATACAAAGGTAAGTCAGAAAACTTTTTGTGTTCAGTATCGATCATAACTCACGATAGGAACGACATATTTAGTGGTTTTTTTTGTGTTTTATATGTTATGTTCCCGAGATGGAAATAAATCAATTAAATCTTTTCAATAAAATAATGGGAGATCTACCATGAAAAGCTTCCCATTGGGCATACTTCAGAATGTACTCCTTCTCAAATTGAATATTCATAACCACAATTAATTAATACTGGAATGGGGCCTAGCGGAATATGTTTCTTAATGAAACCTACTAAGTTATAAATATACAGGGTCATTTTTTTATTTGCTCCCGCCAGAGATTTCAAAAATAGGCAACAGGTTATACAAACGATAAACAACTTTGGGAAAACTACAAATGATTCAAATGAACTGACTCTGGAAGCACTGTCAAAGGTATTGTTAACAATGTTGACATTAATTTACAACCCTCTATGCCTTAATTTTGAAAATTAAATTTTAAAAAACTAGCAAAGTATAATGTTGTGCCTATTTTTAGAGTTTCGAGCGGGAGTAAATAAAAAACTCAACCAGTATATGTCTCAGACATTTGGAAAAAAAAGTCATTTTATTACGAAATGCCATTTTTTATAACAACCGAAAATGCTGTTATAAAATAAAAATACCAAATAAAATTATAAAATGCCCATTGCAAGTTTAATTGTTATAAATTGTTGTCTACGGTTCCCAGTTTTTTTTAATAATATGTGATATACGACTTTTAGTTATGATTACAAAAAAAACTATAAAATGTTTCATGTTGATTCCGATGTTTGTAAACTGCCTTTTGTGACAGATAATTTTCATATAATGTGGTCTACAATTACTAACATATTTATTTTACAAAAAAACTACTTTTGATTGCAATCTTTATATGACATAGTTTCATTTTTATAAATTGTCGCCCATATGTCATATATTTAAAAAAATATGACTTCCGCTTTTGATAAAAAAAAAGCTATAAATAAAATGTCTCCTATAGCTTTGAATTTTTATAATTTGCCTCTTGTAACAGCCAATTTTTATTCAATTTCTAGTATAATCATATGCCCCTTGCAGAATTCATTTTTATAGATTGTCAGCCAGGGACAGGCTAAATTCCGTTCCGATTTTGATTCTAAAATACATCGGTTCTGTTGCAGTCCCGGTTCTAGATGAATGAGAGAATTTCGATCCTGATTCAGTAATAAAAAAAAGATATAATAGAATACGGGATCCGATTTCGATTCCGGTTCGGTTTTCAGTTTTAGTCTGGTTATGGGTGGACAACCGCTTAGAGATTTATTAGAGATTTATGTCAGTGGTAAACGCAGACATTATTATTTTTTATTTCGTAACTGTGACTGACTATGTAATGCAGGTACCTACTGGCTGCACCCAAATAAAACACAGATTCTGTTACGATTCTGGTTCTAGATCATTGAAAAAGTTTTGATTCTAGTTCGGTAATCCACAAAAAAAATTAAAATATGGATTCGGGTTTCGGTTCCGGTTTAACAAAAAATTCGGTTCGGTTTACGGTTCAATGTAGGTCCGATTCGACTTTTTGATTGTCATCTGTAGCTCTTAGGTTTTATAAAATTTTATCTGTAGCTTCTGGTTTTGATAAAAAAAACTATAAATAAAATGTTTTCTGTTGATACCGATTTTTATTTTAAATTTCTTCTGTTGAAAAAGCCAATTTTGGTAATATAAATTCTACAATTTCTAATATTTTTTTTATAAAAGCAATTTTAATAAAATGCCTATTACAGATTTTATTTTTATAAATTGTAGCCTATCACTCCCAGTTTTTATTAAAAAAATTCAGAAGTTCTGGTTATAACAAAAAAAGTTTCAAAATATCTCCTATTGATCCGATTTAATAAATTTAATAAAATGCTTCTTACGACAGTCAATTTTTATAAAATGTGATTTATAATTTTTAGTAGTTAATAAAATAATATACTAAAATGGCTCATGTAGTTTCCATTTTTATAAATTGTTGCCTATGGCTTTTGGTTTTGACATTAAAGAGTTATAAATAAAATATCTGATGTTGATTCCGATTTTTATAAAATGCAAAATAAAAATTGCAAATTTAAGCCCTTAGGAAACTTTAAAAACGTAATAAAAAGCAAAAATCTAAAAAAAATTACTGCCAATATAAAGAAAAATATTGTTGGTGTTAAGAAGCCCCACTATTAAAAGTCCTGACTACAATTGTTATTAGATATTCAATAACACTCAAAAGTACGTGTTTTTATAATTTTGCTTTATTTATGTATTTCCAATAGCTTTTCACAAATTCACAAAACGATCACAAACAAATTTATTGAAATTTGGACAAGACAATGTTCTGTCGGATCAGTTAAATTTAGACAAAAAATAATTAATCTTTTGACTTGTAATATGGGTTGCCTATTTACTATCTAATAGGAGTAAGTTATAAATAGTAAATCGTATAACTTTTTCCATTTTTATTTCTTTAAAATTCTATATTTTTTGTTTTTTTATCTTTGCTTTTATTATGTATTCGTACTCTAATTAGAGCATGAAAAATTCCTCAATCTTAGTTTATAAAAATATGTATAAAAAGTAGTTACTGGTTACAAAAAATTTAATATTGTTCTAGTTGGGTTGAATTACTAACCTTGGTTCTCTGCTATTCTATAACCCATAACATATTTCACATGAATTACTTTGTAACTTGTTTAGTCGTTTTATTATTTAAGTGTCCCACAACTTCTGAAACAATGCTTTCAGTTAATAAAACGTTTGTTAGAGCAGTCGACGGATATTTCATGCTTGATTTTAATGAAACTTTGTTGCTGAATGTATAAGTGACTATTTGAAATGTCACTGAACATTTTATGTATGGTAATTTCTTTGCATACATAAATGTTTGTAAAAATTATAAATACAATATTGCGATTGTTTATGAAAAAATGTTTTAAATTATTTTCATTTACTGTATAATTTTACTATATTATTATAAATAAAAATGAAACAATAATTAAAATTGAAGAAAAAAAAGTGTGTTTCCGCCCGGGATCGAACCGGGGACCTTCCGCGTGTTAGGCGGATGTGATAACCACTACACCACGGAAACTTGAATACTATGCTGTAGTATTTTTCTGATAACGCAGAGTTTTATTACTGTTATCACTTAAATCAATGGAAACATTTATTGACTAAACAATAAAATAGTTTAATTTTAGGGCCGATAAAGATTAATTAATAAAAAAATGTGACGTTTAATGTTAAACAACAGAAATTATTTAAATAAGTGTTAAATTAGAAGAATCGGCGAAAAAAATGTGTGTTCACTACGACAATGAAGCAGATTTAAAGCATTTCTTAGCTTTTAAGCCACAAAAGTACTTTGGTCTTGAACTGAACTACTAGCTGCGGGAATAAATCATAGTGCTTTATTATTATTTTTTTAAATAAATAACTAGTTCTCAATTCAATATTAAAAAGAATCTTATGTAGGCAATCAGAAATACAGCTTTAATTATCTCTGTATAGTAACCCACGGTCACAAAAATAGTAAAGTTTGCAGAATTATATGATAAACAACATACCGGGTGTCCCAAGTTTTACCTGCACCCCTTTTTTTACTTTACTTCTTATCAAAAAAAAATATATATAGTTTTTAATCATTATCATCATTTTATTTGCAGGTGTAAATTTAAAAAAAATGATTTTGCAAAATATTTTATGCTTCAATTTTTACAAGAATCAATCAAAAACTCATCTAACTGCAATTTTATTTTTTAAATTATTAGTTTAAAAAAGCAATCTTTACATTGGAAATTAAGATTGACGCGTGTCTGTCATAAATCCAAGATACAAAATCTGGACCTATAGACAAACCGCAGACGACCCAACCTTCTTTAATTCACAAATTAACCGCCCTGTCATAAATAACCTTAAGAAAAAAAAAGTTTTCAAAAAATTATTTAAAATAATGTAATAACACAGGCAAATTTATTCAAGATCAAAAAATTATTCAACTGAATAAAAGCCAAAAATCTCCCTATTTAATAAAATTATTTCAAATTTTGACAGAATAAACTTCTACAATAGATGTGTGATTTTGTTCAGAATTTTTGCTCAAATAAACAGTATCATTTGGGAAGTGCAGATAAAACTTGAGCCACCCAGTATTGTAACAAAATAGACCCAACAGTTGTTGATGATGACGCTATTTTTCGGGGACGTGTGAAGAAGTGACTTTGGTCAAACTCCTAACAAAGATCGACAAATTTAATTCAGCGAAAGTAATACGTGCAGGGATAATCTCTGAGTAATTCAAGTGTGATTTTATGCAATTAATTTTATGTATTAAAAGATTGTTTCCAACTCATCTCCAAGTATCTTGTCTTTTCGTCTTTATAGGTGTATAAATTGTTGTCGTAACAACTCTAGTAGGCAACATTTATCGGCGCCTATCGAATGCTCTCACTTCGAATCATCTGATTTTCCGTCTCCGATCCGGATTCTTTGAGTCTCTCACAGCACAAAAGAAAATGTTCGCCAATCTCCCTCAATGTCTTAACACTTTTTTTCTCTTCGCGGAAATGCAAATTTATTATAGAAGTAGTACTGACATAAGTAACGTATATTTGCGGTATCTTGGTTATACATGAAAAAATAATTTGTTTTGCAAAAGGAATGGCAAGCAAAAAGTGTTGGTTGGTTACTGCATATCAGAAACCATTTTTAAAATATAGTAGCTACAAAACCTGAATTAAACTAGGTTGTGATGAATGTGGATTATCTACTATTAGCCTAGACTCTGAAAAGACGTATTATACCGGTCTAAAACACTAAAAAGTGTTCCAACCACAGAGAACAACCAGGAAACTGTAAACACATTTCGATGTCATTGCTCGTCTTCAACACAGGATATTCTAACACTCTGTTTTACTAGACCTGTTGGTTGGTAAGTGGAAAGTCCAATCCACGAAAGATTCTTAGCACTTACCATTCTTGCAAATCTTGCGTATTTTGCAACTAGTTTCCTTCAGTCGGACGAATCACTAGGATACGCTGTGCTGATTAGAAGCACTAAATTCACAAATATTCCACAATTTGCTGGTTGTTATATGAATTAAATAAGTACTAAATTTGTTGCGGTTTATTGTGCTTCCACCATCCCAGTTAAATACATTCTATTAATTGAATAAAAGCAAAAAACAGAACACTAATGCAATTCCTGAGAATCCGCCATCATGTATCATCCTAATTCAATTCAACTCCCGACATATTAAGATGTCTGTCATAGATACACTCACTTATTCCTTTTATAACATGAATCCCATCCAAATATGGAACTTGGAGGGAAATACAATAGAAATACCACAACAAAAAACTCGAAACACTTAATAATGTGAGTCTCGAAATTATCTCTATGACACCAAAAGCTTTACTTATGTATGAGTTGATAGATGATTCATTTCAATAAGAAGTGATTGTCATTACCTCACTCAAATTTTATTCATTTCACCTTTTCTATTGTAATTTATAACTAGAGATAGGACAATGTGTTTAAAGGGAGGATGATTTCAGTGGTTTGATGAAACGATAGATGACGGAAATGTATAAATGAATTAAAAGCCAATACAATTTCCGGTAGTGCAACCAATCGGATTAGAGCTGGTACAAATCGTAATATTCATGGTCATTGATCGGTGATGGGATCACACAAAGAAGGGTGGGTGGCTAAAAGAAATTTTATTGACTATAACTAATTTATCCAACATATTCTTTACTCTATTTGTGTTTTTTTTATAGTGTTATATACTGTACGTTTGTTTAGTTATAGATTTTACAGGTTATTAAAAACAATCAATTAAGACTTTTATGAGAATTTCATTTAATATAGTATAATAGATATCATGACAAAAACTCTTTGTGTTCACATCCTCAAGCACATTCCTCCCTATCTCCGAATAATAATATTGCATCGTCACCCCTTCTCATAAATAATTTGTTTGTCTGACTATAAATACCCCCAAAATCTTCAAACTGAATGAATAATGTAAGCCACCAGTTGACCCTTAAATATGTATCGTAAAGCGGCCGCAAAAAGGGTAAACACTCTTGAAACCTCCTCCGAGACCGATATCATCTCCATTTCTCGTTGTTGCAAAAGTTGTTACATCATATCATCCCAATTTTCGACAATATTTCGGCAATGACACAATACTGTGGCAATGTAATAACCCAAGGGTTGGATTACCGCAGCTATTTACGTGCACATCCTGAAGGGAACTGACTTATTTCCTTATGATAGAAACCGTTTCTCTTCCTTCTCTAACTTTCTGCATAACATCTGAACCATGTAATAACCGTTCGCCCCATTGCGTACATTTTGGGGTGGCTGATCTACCTAAATGGGTAAAGTCTACAATGTCGAATGAGAAATCCCACCGACGCTACGCTTATTAAACTTATAATCGCGCTTTACAAATTAAGTTTTGCCCTGATGAAAATATGCTGAGAACATCATTAAGGGAAAAGACGAAGGAAAAATGAACGAAGCCAGACGTCAAAGACGTTATTTTACACGTTTTTAAACACAAAATAAAGTAATACGTTTCTAATGTGGTTTTATGATAGGGTTTTTTTATTAAAATTAATAATAGTCGTAATACAAGGCGAACTTGGCACTCTACAATGAAGCTGTATATGGAAATTCTTCTCGATTCTTTTCTTGATCAAAATCGAAGCGATGAAAGTCATAATTATTATAATCACAGTAGTCCAGGGCCATAAAAACCAAATTAGAAACGTATTACTTTAATTTAGTAAAACAATTACTATTTTTGTTTATTTATATTGATCTTTTGTTGCAGGTCTGTCAAGTATCCGGGGTCCCAAGCGGTGAGTTTGAAATATTTGGTGGTGTGCGGAAGTATTTTGTATCTGATTTACCATTTCTCATCTTTTTTTTCTCGACCGATTCGCGATACATAACATTTTTCGGGACAGAACAATTTTTTTGTGTAAATGAAATGATACCGTTTCCTCTTCCGACTGATAGTCGTTTTAAACTTCTGGAACACGAAACAAATAAATCTTGAGAAAAAATGGCCGAAAGATGTAGACAAGAAAAAGATTTTCCACGTTGTGCCTCTTTCAATTTATTTTATCAACGCGATAACGTAAGAAATATTTTTCTCAATTCACTTTTATTTATTTTTGTTGTGACGAAAACTTGATCGATTAACAAAACAGGAACCGTGTTTTTAGTCTTGAACTCGCTAACAAGATGTACCGAAAGAACATAATGAAGTAATAAATCTTTGAGACAACAAACCAAATTGTACTAATATAAACGAAGTAAAAGTCGTAAATTTAAGCAGTAAATACTGAAAAAATAAATACAAGTTTCAGGAAGATAATTTCAAATTGATTGGAGTGATAGGTTTGAGGAGAAATTATTGTTTCAATGGGACTGACCTAATATAAAAGCCAAACAGTTTCCATCGTGTACACAACACTTTCCACTTCATTTACATTTAAACTACTTTATTCAATAGACCCGACCTACCACCTACCTTTAACAATATATCACTTCAGCTGGTACAAAATTCTATTGTAGGATGAGGGAGTACCGTGAAAAATTGAAAAAATTATAATTTAGTGCCCCAGCTATGAAAGTAAACATAGATTTAACGCATGTTTTTTATTGTTTTATTCAAGAGAACACTTGTAGGTACTTTGTAGTTGTCTAAAATTGTTATCAAATTGTAATTTATTACAATAGAATGTCTTAAAAAATAATAATTTTTTTTATTGTAATAACAACAGTACAAAAAAATCCTTAATTTAGGTAAACACTCTGATTTACCTAAAAACAATACTTTAAAAAAATATATAAATTAGAAAATGATTTTGCCTAGTAGTAAAGTTAGTAATCCAGAAAAATCGTTGAATCTTTTTAATCCTCAAAAGCAGCAGCAATTTTGATAATATTTTTTTAAATAAAAAACATTTTGGAGAGGACAAGAGGGAATCCAAAAGAAGCGATAGTCCCCTTAAAGCCTTCAGTTTTTTTCTAACTTTACTATAGTTTTATCAGACATTTGCATAATTTATATCAAACTTTAGAAGTGTTGAGTCTTGTAAGTTTATTTAATAATTTTTCTAAAAATCGTGTTCCTAAATTTGTTACTGGGTAGAGACACATAAATATTTATAAAGTTTAAATAATAATTATGTTCTTTATAGTAAAAAAATTCTGAAATCATCAGTAAAGTAAATCAAAATAATCTATAAAGTGGCATTTTTACGGACTGATTTAACTAAGCTATCCCCCTTATTCACTTTAATAATTAAATTTTTTTAATGAAATTTACACATATCAAAGATATGGTACTAGACCAACTTTTAGAACCGAAACTGACTTGGCGAAAACTATTATAAAATATAAAAGTAGTCTTTCGACCTGTCTGGTACGTAATAAAAATCAAATACCTTCTTCACACTATTCAGGCGTCTATCTTAGTTCAGACAGGAACTTAGATTAGAACTTAGTCTTACAATTAGAGGTCAGACAGGACGAAGGATTGAAACCAGAATTTGTAAATATGTAAAAATAACAGGAAAGAACTAAAATACAGATGTAACCAACATTACATTTGCTTTTGCCTCTCATTTCTTCCGGCCACATCTCCAATAAAGTTACTTAAATTTTTAAGAAGCTTTTTAAGTTGTTAAAACTGCCCACGAACCTTCTCTACAAACATTAAATTATCAATTGAATTGTGAGGTTAATATTTTATCTTCACTAGTTTAATCTTTATTAGTTAATTGAATGATTGTTTATAATCTTGTCTCCTCACTTTCTTCATCAGTATTTAAATTATTTTTTAAATTAAATACCACATTCTTTAAAAAAACACATTTTCAGGTGGGAAAAAATTATCTCTCTTTTGTTAATTTTGCAAATAGCTACCATTTGTTTATTTATTTTTTCCTTCAGATTGAATTTCAAATTCAAATTGAACAAGAACTTTTGTTAAAAATAGCGATTTGTTTTGTTTTTTGTGCATATTTTTATTTTTCCATGTTATTGGTTTATTATTGACAAAAGTTTGGTAAATTTTTTCTAACATTCTTTTGACATTTTTATAATTTTCTTTTTTACATTATTATTCAGGCACTGATAGTTATCGAAAGCATTCAGCCACTGTTATGTAAGAATTTTGTTTAGTTCAATTTGTTAGTTTGACTTGGATTTTAGTTCTTTTATTATTTATTTAAAAAGACATTAATTTAAAAAAAATATGTTAATTCTACCTCTTTAGTTATATTTTTTTTTCTATTTTAATGGACAACTTCAACAGGAGTTATCTACCATAAACGTTGTTATATGCTGTTGCGCAAGTAATAAACATGAAAGTTTGTAATTTTAGGATAACAAATGAGCTATTCTAAAACTGTAACCGTACAAATATTCTCCAAAGAAATCTTTTGTGTGGTTAAATATGACTGTAATTATTATTTACTATAAAAAACCAAAAGCTAGAAAATGTAAATCCTGAAATTACTTAATAGATATGTAATATAACGAGCTTGAAACTTTACGAATTGTAAATATGTTGCCCTCACAAGAAGAACTTATTTTTGTTATTTAGCTCATCTAACATTTATTAATAACAAAAACGACCCTAATAAAAATATAACTATTACAGCCAATTTCCTCCCTTGTTATGATTAGGGGTTATTGTACCCATCCACTGTAAGTTTTTCCGTATCATTACCCGAAATAGAGCAGAAAATTGCAATATCTGTGCCGTCTGCCTATGCTCATAACAAAAATTTTGTCACATCATCCCTCCAATTTCATTCTAATTAATGAAAATTAAACCATGATGTTTGTTTCTCACCACCAATAAAAACAAAATTAATTCCCATTAGTATTAATACACCGAAAGAAATGTTCAACATCATCACTTGATGTGATTTAATTCATCATAATTTATAACTAGAAAATGGTCAATTGCAATTTAAATGCACTCAGAGCTTTTATTTAGAAGCTAATACTCGAAAAGTGCCTCAATTATCCCATAAAGATAAGCCCTAATGGGCGACAGTATTAGTTGAGTGCAATACGTTAGCCGGAAAGATATACGATCCTTTAGTCTTTTTTTCAAACTTTTCTCTTTCCCCCCGGTTTTTCAAGAAAGAACGTTGGCAAAGTATAGATTTTCGGCTAAGATGGGGATAAAGGTGGTGTAAATAATGCAGCTCACGTAACCTTGTCGTATTTGAGTCAGAAATAGCACCAAATAGGGAGAGAACTTCAATGGGGATGAGGTCTTTGCCCCCCCTCTCTTGATTTAATGTGACGATGCAACTCAAAAATTGACATATGAGATCGAAATTTTATTGATGGGTGATAAGGTAATGATAATGAGAAGAAAACTGTTTTGTTCGGGTAAATGTGAAACTTGATTTATGGCAGTAAATTAAGCTTTGTTTACAATAATTATTAAATTAAACAATTAGCTTAAATAGTTAACGTTTGAGTTCTATAGGCGGCACGACTATACATAAAATGCATGTCGGCTAATTCTGCATAACAAACGAAAACTTTTGTGCACTGACAACAAACGTCAAATTCTAAATATTTATTTATTTTCTGTTTATCATAAAAGAAATGCAATTTTTTGCAAATAAAAAAGTGTATGAAAAAGAAATAAAATTCCATATCTCCCAAACAGTTGCTTCGCGGACCCTTGTTTATTAACACTTTTTTGTTTAGTTTGATTCATACTATTATCTCATTCAATATTTTACACTCTCTTTTAACACCCAGTATATTTTAATTCCCAAAAAGTTTTATAAACAAAAGATAATTTAGATTCAAGAACAGGCCGAAATTCTGTGTATAGATTTATATTAAAATTAGGATTAGTTTTCGATTTTTTGAAAAATATATAATCAAGTTTGCTAAGTTAAATTAAAAAATTTTAGTCTTTATTAGACATAAATCGAATAAATAGTTCAAAAGATATTCATATTATCTTATTCGTATGCACAATTGCGTTACTAGTAACTTTGAAATCTATTTTCTCAAAAAATTTTATTTCAAAATTTTCTCTGATTTGAATAACCAAAGTTCCTCCCAAATAACTTCGCAGCTCTCTGACACATTTAAATAAAATTAATTGTTAATAAATTTAATCTAATCTGATTTCAATTAAAATAATCAACTTCGTTGTTGTCTAGCATCCCGACCCAATAAATTCCTCTCAATAAAAAACCCATTTACTCCACTAACTGATTATTCGAATTATAGAAATCGATTATAATCACATAGCGGCTCTTCTAGTACGCATAAGTGTCATTATTTCCAGTCAATTAAAACTGAAACTGATCCTCGTAGCAAGTTAGCGTGTATAGAGGTTAGTCTATTAATAAATCATGCTGGTATTCAACCCTGTCCTGACCCTCTGTTTACGGAAAAGGGGTCTGCTTTCAGATCGCCAATGAAGTCTATTAAATTGTTAGTTGCTCGGCTTTCTGTTTATCTATCAGAAGGTTTGCATTTTATTACAAATACAAAGACGAAATGTGGATGTAACCAAGGTGTTTATGGGCCATTTCTACTATCTACTGAAATAGCACAGACGGAATTAGCTCTTGCGGGAAGATGTTTATCAAAAACGGGACGAATTTTAAATTAACAGAACAAGAAATGGTATGATGGAGATTACAGAGATGGATCATTAAGATTTAGAGATTTTGAGGGTGAATACAGAGGAAATATGTTTGAATCTTTTTCTTCTTTTGTTTCAAGTTTCAGTTAAATAAATGGACTGAATTAATCACAAGTGAGTTTTATTTCAAGTAAAGCGTGGATTTAACACGAGCCATTTAATAAATGTCTGTTCTGGAAACGAATGTTTCTCTTCATAGGTGGTAAACTTGACGTTTATTGAATTTTTAAAATAATCAGTTACGCGCCAGGAGATAGAACAGGCAATGCAGATGACATTTCCTAATAATGTTAATCTTTCTTCAATTTAAAACGTGTGTTATATGTCAGATTTAGTATTTAAAGCTTTAAATCCTTCCGTGAAGAAATGGTTTATGGGATGAAACCATGTGTAAATAATTTCAGAAAAAAAAATTGTAGATGTTTTATATTCTAAGCTTCAAACACGAATTACATAAAAGTAGAAGAGTTTTTATGAACTGCAGTCCAAAGAGCCACGAATCAAATTACCCCTTTGCGGCTAAAGAGATAAAATATATTTTAATTATAAAATAATGAAAAAATAGAAAAAGATTAAAACATTAACTGCCAAATGTTGGGTTTCACTCATTGTGATAGAGAATTGTTTACTGTGTTTTTTCATTATTATGTATTTAAATATAATGCATTATATTTTTTTAAATTATATATTTTTCCTCAACTCTTCTTGAACTTTTATTTCTAATGTCTTTTTTAAACTGCATCTTTGAACTAATTTTAGCTACTTTAGCAGTCATTACAGCATAAGTGCTCTAATAATATTTTCCGCCTACCTAAACCGAAAATGTATCACTAATGACTGCTTTTGAGGGCGTAAAATACTTTTTTTAGTCCTCCGTCCGAAATACGAAATTTCTAGTCGTATAAATCGTCTGGAAAGTGATCGTTTGCGTTTGTCACTATTTTGCACACTGTCTACCTGTAAACATTGAAAGTAAAATGAAAGTAAAATCTAGAGATTTTCTGTTTCCAAAGCACAGAATTTATAATTGTTTATTATCAGTGATATCTTAAATTTAAAATCTAGTTATCATGATAATGCTACCAACCTCAGAAAAACAAATACTCTAGCGCCAAAAATTTTTAGAATAAAAATGTTTTTTTTTAATTTAGGCAACTTTTCGGTCTAAAAAACGTTGTTTATCACACGGCCAAAAACTTTTTCGCGAGTATTCGCACTTGTATTCGCTCATACTCGCAAAACGACAGTTTCTAGCCTTATAATAAAAAAAACTATTTCAGAATTTGTTTATACATGTTCTAAAGTTATTGTTTTGTTCTCCTTTTGTGACTCCTTTTGTCAAAACTGTTTTGTTGCCCTCTTCTGTCACAAGTAACAGTTTTGTGGGCCTCTTATGTCAAAATATGCTCACATCACACTGTTACAAAATAAAAGAGACAATCAAATTCAATGTATTCTTAATAGAGACAATCCTTATGTTCTAAAAAAGCCTTGCTTCTTTTGTTTTAAAAATTAAAGAATGACTAAAGATAGAATTAATTTAAAGGTTATCTATGGAAATTCCGTTCACAGATAACAATGAAGCCACATTGCCGCAATTCTTACAATATAATTCATTTAAAACAATTTCGTCTTGTAAAAAAATAAAATGGAGATCAAATAGAACGCATCTTAAAAAATAATAACAAAGAAACATATTATTTTTTATTTAGTGTCAAGTAGATGTAAAATAGCATAGCTTTCTACCTTAGCAGCCGAATTTCAAAGCAATTAATTGAAACAATATTTTAAATTGTAAAAAAATTAAGTGAATTTTTAAACATATCATAATATGTATATAAAAGTAAATAAAAAGATTAAACACATAAATAAAAAATAAAAAGTTTTAAGAGAAAAGCATTTGCGCTTATACATCAATAGTGCGCACACGGACTCTAAATGCGTACTTTAGTCCTCGGGACACAAAATACCAATATAGCATTCACTTTTTTACGTAAAAATAATAAGGTAATGCTCAAATTAGAGGAAAGTAATGAGTATAAAACAGTCGTCATAGGTAATGTTATAAGATTATTTTATAAAACTGGCGCTTTGCTGCTTATTTTATAAACTTTAATTCGTGCCACAAAATTGACATTATAAAACGCGTGCTTTAATATGCTATTTTCACTTAAAAAAACTAGTAGATTTGTAAAAAAATCTCATCTGTTTTATTTTCAGGTCAGCGTTTTTCGTCTTTCTCTTTTGTTTCCAGAGAGAAAGCCTTTACAAGTTTTTCTAGATTATTCCTTTTTGCCCAAGTTTTTCTAAGTCTTTATTGGTTTTTCTTTTAGTAGTATTTTTTTCTGAACGTTGTTTTTCAAGTTATCTTATCTTTTGGATATTTTTTTTTGTTTTTTTTTGCCTATCGTCGATTTTGGAAATTTTCTGAAATTTTTTTTTCAGTTTTTTCTTTGTATTTTTAAACGTAATTGTCTTATTTTTCTTTCTCTTTGAGTTTTTAAGTTCTTAAGTTCTTTTAGACATTCTTTTGTTTTGCCAAAATCTACCGTTCTCTTTTTCTTATAAACATAATTTTTGTTTTTCTTCCAGTCGCTGTTTTTGTTGTCCTTCTATTATGTCTTTTTTTTGAAAGATTTTTTTGTTATTCTATAGTAGGATTTTTTATATTAAAGGCGTAAAGTAATAGTTTTTTAGTAAAGCCGTATGTCAAGAAAATCATTCGGACCGTTAAAAGAACTTCACGCCCGTAATATTCTCTACAGAAGACTCTACAGAAATCTACAAAACTGTAGAACTATATAAAAACGGATCTGTAAAACAATAAAACTGTCATTATACTGTAAACTTGCGTAGTTTCAATAAATAAAAAGTTATTGAATTATAAGACTATAAAACAGAAAAAAAATCTGCAGAAATTGTGTGAACAAGTAGAGGTTCTCTACCGAAATATAGTATTTAATTGTAGAATTTTTATTAAAGGAAAAACTAAAAATCAACAAAGCTGTAGAAATATAAGGGGCTAAAATAGGGAAACATTTATAAATTGTAAACTGTAGAAAAAATGCCTGTGTGTATAAAAATAGATAATAGAATTATTGTAAGCCGTAGATTTATGTATAGAAACCCAACAAAATACAATAGAATAGAAACGTAGAACAAAAATAGTTATATAACTCTTATGAACTAGTCCAGAGAGATTCCAAATACTTGCAGAATTATGAATCACACTATAGCACGTAATTCTGAGAAATATTCCTCATGACCATTGACTGGATACGAAGAAGATGAGTCTTCTTTCCGCCTAAAAAGATTCTTCGCGTAAACTTCCGAGTAATTTTGAGAAACAATGTATCGTTATATAAGCGGCGTGAAGACAACTCTTTGAATTAAAAGAACTCCGAATTGGCACACTTACAATATCCTTCCATGTGGTTACTTAAATTTTACAGCGCAAAACAAATTTGAAACACGACGCGCCAGAGTTGTAAAACTATTTTAACACACAAGATTTGTATTTATCTTTTTGGCTGACGTATTTTATTAAAAACATTCAAATTATTAGGGAACCTAATATTATTTTCTTAAACATTAAAAATAACCGTTTGTTACTGAAATTACTATTTCAGAAAAGTATGGCATAAATCTGCAAGCGAAATGCACTTTCGTAACACGATATAGTACCAATCTAGTTAAAGTTAAAAATGTAATACAACAATTTAAAATTTAAGTATTTTCCGTTTTAATAAAGATACTGTCATCATAGCTTTTCTGTTTATAAATGCAATTTATTGCACGAACTAGGGTAAAAATCCCAGAAAACTATAGAGGGGTAACTCTCTAGGTGTGAGTTGTACGTTAATTTGACGTACATTTTACGTAAATTTATATTATAAATAACAACTTGCAACTCTCTATACAAGAAAATAGTTAACTACTCTATTAAATTTTCTTATCAAGGAACAGATTTCAGACGTGTTGTTTTGTTGATAGATCCAAATTGGCAAATGTGGTCAAGAGCCACGTCTCTTCAGGCGACTTCTCCCTAAAATGCCCCAATAGTAATGATCATGACCCCAGAAAGACATAACTCTAAATAAAAAATGAGTGTCTTTTTTCATGTCACACTTAAATAATGTACAAGATTTCGTTAGGGTGTAAGTTGTAATTGACAGCTAACTAACCCTTACCAACCCTTCGTCAAAGCAAATTTCATGTATAGAGTCATTAATTATTTCAGTAAAGTGTACATCGGCTGACATAAACGCTCATGACTTGCATAACAATTTTCTAAGAAGTTAAATAAATCCGCAAACAATCTCACTTTGCAGGATATCCTCTTTTAAATAGCTCTCCAAACCTGGGTAAACTTATCGAAAATACGTATCTTTTCAAGTGTTATCGGATGCCCACTCAAACTCGATGATCCTTCAGCAATGCTTTGAGATACCAACCAGACTCAAACTATATACATTTTTTTCTTTCTTTTCATATCTAAAGAACGATTTATGCACGCTTCGGAAATAGCTTTTCAAAACTTATCGCGTTTATTGATGTAGCTACACACTTAAATATTTTTTTTATATAATTTAGCTTGAAAATGTAGTTATTTTGTTTTCACTTCTCATTAACCAGTTATTGACATCATATACAGGGTGAATTTTAACTGTTGCTCAATACCCAAAATTTCCTTGATGTTTCTTGAGTTATATGTTATAGCTGTTTTCTTTGACAAACGTTGGTATATTTTTAAATTTAGCGTCTTTGAACATGACAACTCAGCGAGAACAGCTAGAACCGTGATAAAATGTAAATTTTTAAAAATTTAGTTATCAAAGGATTTGAAACCAATTAGAGAAAAATAAATATTGTTCAGCTGACAGATTTTACACTGAATTGACCTAATTTTGTCTATTTGTTTATAAAACCTGTATAAACCAATAAAATAAGGAAGCTCTCTGCATGTTTTCTTGCTTCTTTGATAAATAATTTTAAATTTATTTATAACTGTTCCACTTTGTTTCAACAAAAAGTTTCCTGCTGTAGACGAATATAGTAATTTTGAGGTTTCAATGAAAATTCGCATCTGTGTGGGCGAATTGCATCAGCAATTTTGCAGTTGAGGGTAATCTAGTGCAGCAGATAAAAGTATTATCGTATTATCGGAATCCATGTAATTCCATATAAATTATTTGGGGGAGGGAAAAGTCTCTTGGGAGTCTGTTACTTGGAGCTTCTTATAATCGAAACTTGAGGATGATATTCCAGTAGTAAAAGAAAATTGTTACTGCGTTTTAAATACTTGGGTCGATACAATACGATCCGGTTGGTCTGTATACTCTGTTTAAGCTATAACTCTGTTCTTTTGTGTTTTTTTGTGGGTGGTTTATGTGCAAGATGTGCACTAAAACGTGTGTCATTTTTAAGCAGTGTTTGTTATTGTAATTACATGTTTTATACATTTTTGTTTTAATGAATCAAATAAAGTTTTTGGGAAGTGAATTGCATTATGTGGTGGGTCCCACAGGAATGTAGGATTTTATTTACTGAAAGAATGTATTCAAAAAAGAAAAAAGTTAAACAAAATAAATTGAATTTTAATTTATTCTTTTATTTTCAAGCAAAAAAGTCCTTTCTTAATGGAAATGTGATTCAAAGACGCAATAATAATAATGTGAGTCACGAAACTTTAATGTCCTGGGTCTCAGGTGTTTTTCTTAGGGAGACATAAAAGATGTATGGTTTTGTATATAATAGAGGACCAATCAATAATATGGATAAAGCATTTTTTTGCCACAAAAACTAGGTTTAGATTTTTTTTCTATAAAGAAAAAGTATACATAGGCATATTGATAAAGATAACGGCACAGTATTTAAGAATTTTTTTCTTATATAATAACAAAAAGTTTTAATTTGGCACGGAAAGCTCTTTATTAAAATTATAATTACCTTAATAATATTAGATAAAAAAGAAAAGTTAACATAAAACTGTTTTTTTGTGTAGTATATTAATGACTTTTTGTAAAATTAGACTTCCATTTTAAGAGAGCTTCAGAAAATTCTTAATTTCATGTACCGTTTATTATCGTTTTGTGCATTCACATATCTTTGAAAGTGGTATTTCCCTACCTTAGCATTTTATCATTACATATGTGTATTATAATTGCTTAGCTTCTGAAATTAGAAGGATTATGTTTCTGTTTGTTCAAAGTAAAAGGAACAGAAAACAAAAACAAGAGAAAAATCTCTAGAACTAAGAAAGGTTTATTAGAGGCAAGTAGAGTAGCAATAATGAGAAGGTACCATGACGTAGACAAGCATTAATGACATCAAAAAAGAACTAATTCTAATGCCAATCTAAAAAATTTCAACAACTTATATAATTTGTTAATAATTTCAACGTTTTTATAGTAACAATTAAAAAACAAACATAAGACACGGTTTGTACAGTTGTTTGGCCACTTTTGACTTTGTTTATTTCGCTCCTGTTTTTTTTTTGTTAAAAAGTATGTTTCAAATTGCAAAAATGTTTTTGTAATATTTACCAAAAAAAGCTCAGGAAATGGTTGCGTCTTCAATTAGTTATTTTGAGAAAGAAAGGGATAATCGAGATACTCTCACCGACGTTACTGCTGTACAAGAGGTAATTCAAGTGTTTAAGCCTTCATCCAATTTACTTATTAATATTTGTTAATAAAACACAAAAGTCAACGTTTGAATCAATAAGTACATTTGTTGTTTTTAAATTTTAGTAAAGAATTACATACTTTGGACTTGTGATTTTAGGGTTATTATTATTTTGCAACATTGTTTATTTTTGTTTATATTGTTAATTAATTTATTTGTTTTTTAAGAAGTAAATAACGCTTTAAATATAAGTTTATGGGCCGGTTTACAGAAAGTGAAATTAACTTTAATTGCGATTAAATAGTTAATTCGCGATTAAATCGGCTTTCTTCGTATTTGATTGGTCAAAATCGGCATTTAATCGCGAATTAACTTTTAATCGCAGTTAAAGTTAATTCCACTTTCTGTAAACCGGCCCTAAGACAGTAACTATTATTTTGCAATATAAGTTTAAGACAGTAACTATTATTTTGCAAAAAGCAAAATCTGGTGTTCCCTTAGAGAAAACATACTAAAAAAAGAAAGAAACTAATTACAGCTCTGGGCGAAAATCACAAAATAAAAATAAGGAATATCTACGATATTCAGTCCAACGGTCCAACGCAGTAAATATATTTTTTTAAATAATTAAATTATAATAATTTTTGTAATATTTTCAAAAGAATATGTTACCCAAAGAAGACTACTGCAAGTTTTAATTTAAAGGATAAAACCATTTTTAAAGATTCTATTAGTAGTTTAAAAAGATAATCCTCTCAAGGCACTGATAGAGTTGCCCAACATTGTTTTTCGAGTTAATTTTTTAAGAAATTAGATAAAGATTTGTAAAACAAAGGGATTGCAATGTGTTTTTTTAAACAAGACATGGGTTTTTGAAAATGGTACAATTTGTCCTTCATGGCAAGATAATTGCCATAAAAGTCCTCGTAAAATTAAACTGGAAGAACGAAGGTAATAAAAAATAATGAAATCAAATTGTAGATTGACCTACTGAATATAATATTGCAAGGTTTGTGCTAATTTGAGATGTGTTGGAGTAATAACGAATAATTTATTACCAATAAATACCACCCCAATACAATAACAAAAAATAAATTACTGGATATTCACACTTCTATCGATGTCGATTTAATTCAATTATGTCGTTTCTGAGAATATCCTGAATATCGCACACGTTGCTTGCTTGTCCGGTTATCGCTAACTGACTGACTAACTTCCTAGCAGTCTCCCTTGTTTTATAATCGAAAGTCTTTGCTAGATGTTGTGCTAACCGTTCTGACTCATTTTTACAAAGCGGTTCTTGATCAGGTCTATTAATAATTTAATAAACTTTCACGCCTCGATACGCTTCCGGCTCAAAATCTTTCTAGTATTTTCTGGAGCTATTTACTTGAACTTTCTTTCTCTAATTCTTATTTTCAATTTTTTTAAGATATGTTATTGTCAGTGGGGGCAATTTCTAAATAAATTAGAAAGACTTTTGCTAATTAGAATGGACAACGCTGGTTACCATAGCAATCTTTTAGAAACCAGTTCAAACAGTTACTGAAAGAAAAAGAATAAAAAAATTGGCTCCGTCGAAAAAACATGATTTTCCATAGGATTCATTAAAACTGGGATTACTAGATATTATCTCAGGGTAAGATTTTAGAACGTACGTTTTTTGTTATTTAACAAAGTAAAAAAATTCACAGTCTTTTTAAAGATTATAACGATTTTAAGTACAAATTATTGCTTACAATAATAATAATAATATAAACAATAAGAAGAAATAATTAACACTATTTTTAAAAAATAGTAAATTCAGAAATAATTTTACATAACCTATACAAAAAAAACTAATACTAGCAATAAAACATTTCAAAAACAACCAAGAAATTTTTTTAAGTCGTTTTACCACTATGACCATATCACTGTTTTATTATTATTATTAATCTGATAGAAATGATATGGAGAATATGTAAAAATAAAAAAGTTCATAATAAAGAAACTGGGGAAAAAGCCTTTGACAAGAACAAATGTCTGGCAATGTTGGAAAAGGCTTTAAACAATCTTACTCCAGAAATGTGGGAAAATTCTATAATAATTATATATAAAGATTGGTGGCAACGGCAAGTAAGAATGGATATTTAACTTGTGATAATAAATTTGGAATAAAGTGACAGTGAAGATTATGATATAATTATAGAAGATAGAGATAAAAATAGAGGAAATATAAAAAAATATTTAGAAATTTCTTTAATTATATTTTTAATAGACTAGTTAATCGCTATAGCGTATTATTAAAACTTAAAATATTCAAAAGTCTTGACCTAATATTAGTAAATCAAAATTAAAGGTATTAGGCAGGTATTAGTACAATCAACTAAACAGGACAACTCTAAAGTCTAATTTCCTTTTTCCGTTTCAAACTAGGGCTGGGCGATACCTGTTTTTAGGTATCGGGTATCGATACCTGCAAAGTATCGATACTTGCCAAAGTATCGAAGTATCGGAAGTATTAAAGGTATCGAGGTATCGGAGGTATCGAGAAGTATCGAGGTATCGGAGGTATGGCGGTATCGAGGTAGTGGAGGTATCGAGGTATCGGAAGTATCAAGGTATCGGAAAGTATCGAGGTATCGGAGGTATCGCGGTATCGGGGTATCGGAAGTATCGGGTGGCTATAAATAAATATCGCATCTAATAGCTTGTGAATTTATTTGTTTTTATCAAAATAGCTTGTGTTTCCAACATTCAAAGCAGTCTAGATAGGATATTCATTTATAGCCACCCTTTATCAAAGTATCGGAGGTATCGAAGTATCGAGGTATCGGAGGTATCGAAGGTATCGGAGGTATCGGGAAGTATCCAGGTATCGGAGGTTTGCGGTATCGGAGGTATCGAGGTATCGGAAGTATCGATACTTCAATACCTGATTGCAGTCGGTATCGGTGTACGATACCTGAGCAGGTATCAAGTATCGATACTTTTCCCTGGCCTATTTCAAACTATCCAAGAGATGACGTTCTAAATGTTTACATACGTCATGGCACATTCTCATTATTTACTCTATATAGTAGGTAAAGAAAATTTAGGTGAGACAAATTGGTAAACGTGAAAAAACAGCAAAATAAAAATGGAATAGCTCAATAGAAATAGGAAAACTGGAAGAAATTTCGACACTTCAACTTGGTAACAAGATAAACCGAGATGTATGTGTTTTTTATGAGTGTATTTACCTGAAATTACAAGCTCTAAATACCATAAAAGCAGTAATAAATCTCCACACAAACCTAAACAAAACGCTTTGTATACAATCAATGTCTTTCCCCTAAAACAGTTACATTACCTCAACAAAACGAAATAATCCCATAAATGCATTTCTCTTTACCTTGTTGATATCTTCCAAATAACAATTAGATAAGAAATTCCAGACATGAATTCAATTGGTTGTTTATGAAATACAAACAACTCACCATCCTACTACAACCAGCTGTTAAACTTTAATCAACATAAAAGCTCGTATTTCTCGTGTATTCCAGCTAATTTTAAAACTCATAAATTTCGACCGTCTTCTATTGCCGCATATAAAAACAGGGGATTTCACTATCATGTAAAACAACTACTTTATTCCATAACATTGACTTCCTACAAAATCGAGGACAATATAAGGTTTTATATTTTTATAAATTGAAATTCTCGTCTAACGAGCTTTGGCGTTTCAGTCATAACAAAATCATCATTCATTCAGGTTTCATCGATGTTTTCCGGATAATAAAATGAGTATTTTATTAGTGCGATCGCGTCTATCATCGCATCGTAAACAAATTGCAATAAAATTAAGTGTATCTAATGACTCACGCTACATTACGAGCCAAGAAAAGACGAACAAGACGAGCACAAAGAAAAGACTAAATTTAAGAGAAGAGCACAGAATTAGAAATTAAAATAGAGAAATTTAGGCTTATCTATCTGATTCAGTAAGTTCAATTTTATAAAAATAAAAAAAAGACGAAAAAGCGACCACCAGATACGTCTACCAGGAAACTGCAAACCGATTTCAGTGTTATTGCTCCATTATCAGTGTAAAGCATTCTACTTTTATAAACCAAGCCACTTATAACCAGTAAAAGCTAAAAATATATTTGTAATTTAGACAAAGTAATCATGTTGCTATCAATCTTTTATAATAAATGAGTTTTTAATTACATGCAAAACGCCTTCCTGTTGATATTAATCGAAGACGAGTCATTTCCACCCCGCCTCAAAGTCTGGTATAATTTCAGCATTAATTTTACCTTGCATTGCATGAAGCGTTTATTTGTGATTACAACACACATGTCCAGACAATAAAAAAGACACCCAAATGAATACAAACGATCACTCGAAAAATAAAGTTGTAAATAAAGGAATCCCAACAATTAACACAAAGTAGTGTATGTAATAAAAAAATCCTAAATCTACCCTCTGTACGTAATATTTTGTGGGATAATAAAGTCGCCACCCTTGCTGAAATTTTGAAATGACGGTTTTCATATTTTATATGTTTCAATTAAGGAAAAATCCCTCGATGTTCGATGTTCATCAATCACTGAGTCGATAAATAAAGTTACAACCCCTGATGGTTTTAACTGCTTGTCAGCGATAAAGGATAGTATGGTGATGAGAACGTGGCAGAGAAATATGATTCAGTTTAGTAAAATATTTTATAAAAGAAATTGATTTAAGCAGAAAATTCAAAAATGGAAACAATAAAAATGACAGTATGTAAAATATAATGCAATTTTTTTTTTAATATTCTGATATTATTAAACGATAAGTCGAAGATTCAAGTGCCAAACGACATCCAAGGTAAAATTTCGCTATAAACCCTTCTGTGACTAAATTTCTGCGATTACTGTGATACATTTTCATCATATTTTCCAAGCGACGCCACGTGGCGCCGCCATTTTGATCAGAGCGTTACACCCTGTTTATTTTAATAAGCCTTTTTTTAAAACCATCTTCATCTTGCAGCGGAATTATTGCCTGTAGATCAATCTTTCCAGTTAGATTCTGTGAGGAATTGTGTCACGACTAACTCCTGGTCAATCTCCCTCCTTATATTTTTATTGAACGTTCTTGCTAGAATGTGCCAGATGTTTCGTGACACTCGATCCTTGAGAGGGTTTGTTAAAGAAATATCTTTCTAGTATTTTCTCGAGCTGTTTACTCGAAGGTTCTTTCTCCTATTCTTATTTTAAATTGTTTGTAACAATATGTATTATGTTGTCTATTTGTATATGATTTTATCACAACTTAAACATGACACGAAAACACGAAAGTTTTACATAAAACAATTTTATTATTGTATGAGCTTCTACATTAAATAAAGAGAAATGTAAATATTATTTATACAACAAAGATAAAATCTAAATACAAAAAAACTGATTAAAACAAAACCTAACACGCGGTTGGTTCCCAAAGCAATCCTTAAATGAATCACTTTTTCATATAATAATAATAATGTAAATTATAATGTTAATAAAGAGCTTTTCGTGCCAAGTTAAGATTTTGTGTTATTTCCTTTGAAATACTTTTGTTGCAGCTATAACTTAAATCTGTCTTTTTTTACCAGAAAAAAAAACAGTAAACGTTATTTGAAATATTTATTAAAAATCAGTCAATTATTTTCAAATTTCCAACGTTTACTTTCACAGGCTGACAAAGCCTTAAAGCCGAAAGCCAGTTCACTCCCTCACAAATACACGTATATTAAAAAAATATGCTACTAAAGAAAGTGATCAGTTAAGGAAGTACAAAAGTAGAAGAATAAAAAATATAAATTTATTTTTGAGAAATTAATTTAGGTAGATAATTAAAATTAATTTCTGAATGGGTATGTTTAGCTACTAATAACTTAATTAACAATGTATTTATTAGCTAATCACACATCATTTCTGGTGGATGCGCTCTGTTTCTAATTACAATAATTGTACCCCCGATTGAAATTTATTGTGATTAAATTTCTAATAGAAAGCTTGTGTTTATTATTTAATTACGCTATAATTACTAGAACTAAAAGCAATTCGTTGAGAAATATTAGTTTGAAAGCATTGTAGGTGACAGTTCCGATTTATACTTGTTTCATCTGAGCCTGAAGTGCTTTAGGGCGAAAAAACGATTATTTTTTCTACCGAAAATTAAAATTACTTTTTATCGATTTAGAGATTTTAATCTATGAAATAAGTTTACATGGAAGTAATAAAAGATGTTAAATGTAAGCTGTTGGTGTAATCGAATTTTCTAATGGATAATAAAATGTGCTATTAAAGTTTGTGTATACCGTTTTGTAATTTATGAATGAAATTATGGGTGTGTGTGTATGTATGAGTATAAGTAGTTGAGGATTTAAATTTAGATCGCGATAGTTAAATGTGAAAGCAGTTTTTATGGTACAGCGGCTTTATTAAAGGGGTGTTTGATCTTTTGCTGCAGGGAAGAATGAGCATCAGTGGCGGAGATAACGAGAGAGGCATAATTTAATGAGTTTGAGCGAGTTTCAAAATCTTTGTTGGTGAAAACAAATTTTTACAAAATGATTTTTTGGGGTCAATTTATGTACCGTCGCGCACAGAAATAACGATGCACTTCTCTCTTATAGATAGGAGATATTCAGTAGAAGAGTATTGGTCGAAATTTTAAAAAGTCTCTTTCTTATTGTGTAGGCTGTATCGTTTCGTTATTTATATGCGCGATAGTACCTATGTATTATACACGAAGTAGTTAATAAGACAGTATGAATTTCATAAATCTGAGCCTGAAACTTAAACATTCAAATTTTTCAATTAAAAATACTGTATTATAGGGTAAATATCTGTATTTAAAAAAAATACTAAAACCTGTTTAAAAATATATATGCATGTTTAAAATTTTTGCAGTGAAAACGAAAGGCCAACTGCCTTATTCTTTCGAAAAAAACTTTTTTTTATACTCCCAACTGTCTTAATTATACGAGATCCTACGACCATTCTGTTAAGAATAATGTAACAAATTTAGGTTTTAAACTTTATTAATTTTGTTGAGTTTTTTAGCCCTTTCAAAAATTTTGTCCATTCTCCTGAAAAAGGTCTGTGACCCCAAACCGCCTAATTCCCCCCAAAAAAATATTTTTTTTTAATCCCTAACTGACTTAATTATACGAAAACTTATGACCATTCTGATAAGGATAATGTAATATATTTAGGTTTTTAAAATTATTAATTTTGTTAAATTTTGTTAGCCCTTTTAGAGATTTTGTCCATTCCTCCGAAAAAGGTCTTATTCTGTACCCCAAACTGCCTTATTCCCCGCAAAACGATCTTATTTTATAAATCCAACTGTCTTAATTATACGAGATCTTATAACCATTCTGTTAAGAATAATTTAAAAAATTTAAGTTTTTTACCTTTATTAATTTTGTTAGCCCTTTTAAAAATTTCCTTAATTCCTCCGAAAAAAGTCTTATTCTGTATTCCAAACTGCCTTATTTTCTCGAAAAGAATCTTATTTTATACCCCCAACTGTCCTAGTTATACGAGCCCTTTATGACCATTCTGTTAAGAATTATTCTGTATAAGAATTATAATAATTTAACAAATTTAAATTTTCAACATTATTGTTTTTGTTGAATTTTGATAGCTCTTTCAAAGATTTCGTCCATTCTCCCGCAAAAAGTCTTATTCTGTACCCAAACTGACTGATTCCCCCGAAAAGAATCCTATTTTGTAACCCCAACTGTCTTAGTTATACGAGATCTTATCAACATTCTGTTAAAAACAGTGTTAGAAATTTAAATTTTTAACTTTTATTAATAATTTTGTTAGCCCTTTTAAAGATTTCGTCCATTCCCCCGAAAAAAATCTTATTCTGTACCCCAAAACTGCCTTATTCCTCTGAAAATTATCTTATTTTATAACCCCAACAGTCTTAATAATTATAAAAGATCTTATCACCATTTTGTTAAGAACAATGTAACAAATTTAGGTTATTAAAATACATTTTGTTGAACTTTGTTTAGCCCTTTTAAAGATTCCGTCTATTCCTCCTAAAAATATCTTATTCTGTTACCCCAAAGTGCTTTATTTTCCCGAAAAGAATCTTATTTTGTACCCCCAACTGTCTTAATTATACGAGATCTTAGGACCATTCTATTAAGAATTGTAACAAATTTAGGCTTTTAACGTTATTAATTTTGTTGAATTTTTTAGCTCTTTCAAAGATTTTTTCTAATTACCTAAAAAGAGTTTTATTCTGTTTTCCCAAACTATCTTATCTCTCCGAAAAGAGTCTTATTTTATTACAGCCAGCTGTGTTGTCTTATTAATTACACCAGATATTAACGAGTATGACCATTCTGTTAAGATAAAGTAACAAAATAAATTTTTGGCTTTATTAATTTTGTTAAATTTGTGTCAGCTTTTTTGAAGGTTTCGTTTAACCCTTCAAGAATAATCTTATTTAATTACCACCAACTGTCTTAATTATAAGATTTTATGACCGTTCTATTTCAACAACAAAATTGTCATCCTCAGGTAGAAATTAAAACTGATTAGACCTTATTGTTGTCAAAATGGCAGTCTTGTTAAGTGTAGTATTTGACGCTAGTAGGTTTTTTTTGTTTCTTTCAACTTACCAAGAAAATCCAACAAGAAAATATCTCATTTTCATTTCATTATGCTAAAATGAAAAACTTTATTTTATTAGTGTACGTATAGTAGTTTTTTAAAAAAGATTAATAAAGAAATAAAGATTTGCTGATGTTAGAACAGCAAATAATAATTCTTATTCCAGATAATTTCAGTTCCTAAAGATGAGAAGTAGGTGTACTATCTTACAAGATCTATGAAAACCATAGAATCATCATCAAAAACTCCCCAAAAATAACTTCTAACAGTGCTTGTTGTAAAATAATCCGAACTAATTTATGACAGCCCAGTGAAGCTAAAGTAAGAAAATTTCAATACAAAAATGTAAACCGATTTTTGCTTTGACTTAGCTCTCATAAATTAGTTCAGATTATTTGACAACAGGCAATGCCAGAAATTTATTTGAAAGTTCCTGAGGATTTCATGGTTTTCATAGATCTTGCAACCAAATATAACATTTGACACAAGTAATGTTTTTGATCCTATAGACAACTCGCTGCCTAGAAGAGTGACTGGTAAGCGTACGGAATATATTATATGTAAAGAATATTTTATATTGAGTGAAATATTTTTTGATATCTTTTGTGATTTTGCTTTAATAACCGAATTTTATCATCAAAGGTGCACTTTGTCAAAGAGGATTTGTGTTTCTGCTTTTATCTTTTTCTCTTTATATAAAATATGGATTTTATGCTTATTGTTATATTTTTAGACATTCTAAAAGGTTAAGTTATTCGATAATTATTTTATAGTTAAATTTAAATTAACTATTAGGATTATTATTAAATGTCAAATATCTACAAACAGAATAAGCTCATAATGCTTTATGAATAAATTTTGTCTGATTAAATAAAAATCAATACGAATAAAACCCTTTTATTCCTCAATATTGTGTATTAACATAGACCATTTCTATTGGTTTATATTTAATTACCTATAACAAATTAAAATTCATTATGCTCGAATTACTGTTGTTTTAATTTCACGCTAAATTGAGCTATGCTACTATTATTTCCCGTAATAAATTACCCCTTTAATACCAGTTCTAAAATAAAACTTTCACTAGTTTCCAAAACATTAATTGATATTAAATAAAGAAGAAGTGAAGGAAGAAGATTAATAATCGATAATGTTTAAAGACCGAACGAGCGTTGGCGAGTGAGTGCCTTTAATTGTCGAGATTATTAGTCGCTTCTTAACATACGAGTTGATAAAAATAATTTTTGTTGACAATATGTATAAACCATTTTATCTTTGAAGAAAAAATTCCTTTTAGAATTTTAAAATTGTTAATTAATGTAAAATTATACATTAATATCTATATTATTAAACGATTTTCAAGAAATCATTCATTGATCTCTTAACAAAAATCATGCATTCGTGTTGATCTTAATAAACGGTCAAGAAAAACATTTTTATAAATTTTTGATTGATTTACTCCAGTACAAACCCCTCTAGAGTAGATTTTCAACTTTTGTCATTGTCATTTTGCTCACCCTTCGTCAAGCAGCAAGCGTCAGGTGTGCCTCCTTCGTTCAATCAAGCCCAGAAGTGTAAATATAGTTTTCGTCAAATAAGCAGGCTTCTGTGAATTTATCAAAGGAAGGAGAATTGGGAATTGGCTGAGATCAGAGAACGGCACAGTCTCCTCTCTTCTGCTTTTCTCATTTTAGAAGTTTCAGCAACGTCGTAAATCATCGCACAACACACATACAGAAAGAGGAGGCGTCTGTGTAAACTAGGGTGCGATGTTTTTACATAGGGAGAAATAAGCTTTTATTGGTCATTTTTTCAAGAGATAATAAACGATTTATTATTCTTTTTTAAATACTAGAGAGTATGGACTGTTGTAATTTATTAAAATAATTTGGCACAGAACTTTGAAACAGTTAATTAAATTAGCTTAGCTTTCGTTTCGTTTGAAGTGACTCTTTCATCTTTTGATTTTTTATTTCTGATTGCTTGTTATGACAACAAACTAAACAGCTTAGATACAAACGAATCAAAATTAAAATCTTGGACTGTGATGATTCACTTAAAAACGTGATGCTAAAATAGAAACAGAGAAGGATATTAATAAATAATTTGTCACATTCTTATTCCACATTTGGTTTGCTCTTGTTCGTTTCTATTTCTAATACCTATCCAGATATTTATTTTGGAACAAAATCAAAAGCAACCACTTTTGTTTCTGATCTTGTTTTGTTCGTGTGGCTGGAATATTATACTACGTGAATACAGCAGTATACCTAATCCTGTTTGTACGTTGAAATTTAACAAATTATCATAATTAAGATTAGTCAGAGATATCAGAGTTAATTCCTTCAAAGCTATTCGTAACTAATAGAATTTCACAGGTCTAATCTTGAAGCTGGAGTTTCTAACACAAATGTAAACACCTAATGTTTACTAAGTTTCAGTCGATTGTCAAGGAAGAGATTTTAGCACAAGAAAGCACTCTATTTAAAAGATTTGTTTGTTAAATTAGTTTCTCTTTGCTAAACAACTTATTTTGATAAAAAGTTTAGAAATTTGTTTATACTGTTCAAAATAAACTCACAGCATGTCATAAGAAAACGTGAAAAATTAGACATTAATTTTAGGTTTTTTAGTAATTGATATTTACTGTTGGTTACATAAAACTTTCTCGTGTTCTTTCACTACTCTCGATACGCTAAAAATGGACAAAATCATATTCGTATTTAGCTAATAAATAAGTGAATGATGACTTATCACTCCGTCTGTAGAAAAAGGTCATGAAAACATCCGAATACTTACAAGAAAAACGTATTGTTATATAAGCGGTTTATCAGAACCGACGTCATTTAATAGGCAATGTAGTTCTTACTGTTCATGAGTTATTATATAATACTTTCATCTAGTTATTATTGTTCAGAGGTTCATTGAAAGCGACATTTTTTAATCGGTAATCGAGTTATTACTGTGTGAATTTCGAATTTCAGTTTTGTAGTTTCATTGAAACATGACGGTACTGTGAGTACCACTTTCTGCAACCCCTTAGCGTTACAAGTCAATTTTATACACTATAATTCCTAGTCTCACACGGCGCAAGTTTGTTCCATCTACTGTTATTCTTTTACGATTTACTTTACTGCATTATTATTTCATTTCTTAAGGAAATCAAAACTGAACAAAACACATTTTAGTGTTTCATTTTAGACTGTTTTTGACAAGTAGTTTTTTCAACTTTATTAAAGTTAAAACCATCGTTTATTGTGTTTTTTGGTATTTAACAGCTAGGTACCCGTGTTCCCTGTTTTTTAAAGGTTAGGACGTTTTTTAGCAACAATTTTATCCTTCTAAGTTCATCAAATTGATCTGTAAGTCAAAGCATGATTTGCTCGTATAGGACGTAGGGCTAACAAAGGCTTTAAGTTTGCAAATCGAACGTTTTATTTCAGATTAATATCTTCATTAGTAATTGAAGGGTTATTACAATTTGTGGCTTATCAAAATTTTAGACTTTCAGGTATCGGCATATTTAGTTTTATTTTTTTGGTAATTCACTCTTATCAGCATTTTTGGAAACCAAAATATCATTGGTTTTTAATTAATAACGAAAAAGTTGTCATTTTTTTCTACTTTTGAGGACCAAAAATGACATTTTACTAATTTTGAAAGCCGGAGGTAAATTTTTATTTATTTTCATACTCCAAAGACATATTGTTTATCAATTTTCAAATTATTAATAAAAACAAGGAGAACATTGTTTTTTAATTTTTAAAGCAGAAGCAGGTGAAGTTTTACGAATTTTAGAAGTAAAAAGGGAGATTCTTAATAAAATTTAAAATTTTTAAAGAAAATATAGTTTTTTAAATGAAAATTTCAAATCTTAAAAATTATTTCAAGAGCAGAAGCAAGCTGGAGGCTACTTGTTAGTTTTCGAAAAAGTTCTTCCTTGACAGTTATAATCAAGCAACAATAAGTGAAAAGTTCATGATCTTGAAGAAGACGAAATATATCGACGAAACGTCGCCACAACTTTAATGTTTCATTTCACCTGTCCTATAATAACCAATTTTTACATACATAATTCAAGGACGTTTAAACATGTTAAATTCTGACATTTATTACCAGTTTTTTAAATAATAACCGTAAAATTGCCATTTTTCATGTCCTTGGCACCCGAGAATGTCGTTTTACTAATTTAGAAAGCTGGAAACAAAATTTTACTAATTTTAAAAGCGCAAAAGGCCCAAGAACAACAAGAACATTGTTTTCTAATTTTTAGAGAACATGATATTTTAATAATTTAAAAAACCGGATTTTTTTATAACAATTTTATAAACTGCATATGCGTCATTTAGCAATTTTAGTAATTCGGGGTAAACTTCTAGCAATTGTGAGAACAAAAAAAAAACATTTCTTATAAACTTTTAAATTTATAACGACAAAGGCAACATTATCTTCTTATTTTAAAAACCCAAGACTATTTTGGAAGCCCGAGGCAAGATTGTACTAAGTTTAGAAGCCGCAGGTGATGTTTTTATTGGTTTTTAGAACAACATTTTTGTCCACTTTAAACCAAAAGCAACATTTTACTAATATTGAATCTGAACGCAATATTTTACAAGTTTTAAAATCTGAACATCATCTTTGTTATAAATTTTTAATTCTTTTTCAATACTGGGAATCGGAGGCGACAGTTTACTAATTTGGAGGTAAAAAAAATATTTAAAAATAATATTGTTACGAACTAGTTTAAGAAAATACCAGAAGGATATGGCGCTGAGCGCGAAATTCCACGAAATCATTAATAGACACGCCCATGAACCGATCGAGAAAGAATGAGTTATCGCTTCGCTCGACTTGAGAAAGGTCACGAAACATCCAGACACATTCTAGAAGGACGTAAGGTTATATAAGCACATAGTGACATTGACCGAGCAGTTAGTCAATTAGTGAGAACTGAACAAGCGAGTGAAGTGAGCGATATTCTCGAAAGGGATGTGATTGAATTAAATCATAGGGTTATTAGGGTGTATTTATTTGTCATTTGACTGAACGGGTATACAAATCAAAAGCAGATAAAGAAGTAAAATTGTATAAAATTAGAAATTTAAGTAATCCCCCATTATATGAAAATTAATCTTTGTAAAATTCCTTTAGAAAATAATAATTTGAAATTATCATGGCACAAAATAAATTAACTGTCTCCAATTCCCTATAATCCCTTCACCCATCACATTTTCCACCGGCTTAATTTTTTCCGTGCCATACCACCCGTCCACCTCATTATAAAAATCCGCATCTACGTTAAAAGCCCACGTCGTAATTTCCTTCCTTCGGTACTTTCCCGTAAGCGTCTCGTAAGTAGATGTCGTTCACGTTTCTTCATTGCACCTGTGAGATTAATAAATCCACCAACTAACCTGAACAATGGACTTTGTTTGCTTGCTGATGTCATCGGTAGAGCCCTGTGTAGAACGGGGCCCTCGGATGCACCCCGGAAACATATCCTGGGAGCTTATCCTCTCACTATTTAACCAAGTTCGAAGCAAAAAAATGCCATACTTCACCCTTCACTTCACTTCAATCACTAATAACATCGAATTGCAATTTGGTGAGTAAGAGTGCGTCTCTACATTAAAAGTGATTTGTGTCAACGTGTTTAAAGGAATAAAATGGGGGTTTGATCGAAATTATTTATTACATGATTTTGTAACCGGAAATCCGTTATAAACTTGTCACAAGCACGTTCAAGCTTTGTGTGGAAGGGAACAATGCTTGTTACATCATCGAATTCGCGAAGAAATTCATTATTCAGTTGCGATTTTTTATTTACAGTTTTCAAGAGACTTTGGAAGTTGTAGCTATTAGCCACCTGTATGTATGTAAGGAAACGCAATTTTGAGAGACTTAACGACACATTAGCTTTTAATTTAAGCAAAATCCCATCTGTAAACTTTGTAATTAGCTTGAATCCTAAATATTAGTCCACTGAATAGTAAAACTGCTAAAAGTGGTCCCTTGTTACTGATTTTACACTACAAAGTTACATTTTGATCTAGTGCAAAAGTGGAAATGTTTAAGATTGTGTAATAGTAAGTGTCATTGACATAGACACTTAATTCATTAAACTTTTTTTTCTAATTTTCCTATTATAACACTCATTTGAGTACTTTAATATCTATTACAACACAATGCATTGCTACTTTAAAACACTGATTTGAGACTACAAAGAGAAAAAAATCGAAATTGTTGGTAGAACTGGTGCCGAAAAATCTTCCCTAAATTCTGTTCTTTTCCGGTTAGTTGAGTTTGAAGGTTGAGTGAGATTGAGATAGTGTAAATATTAAATCTAAAAACTGTTTTTCAGTTTTCTATATTAAGGTTATTTATTGCCAGCCATGACAGCATTATAAAAATCCCTATATTTTAAAAAATTGATTTACACAAAAATTTAGAAGAAACATGTTCCTGTTAATCCTGACTTGCTATTCTTATCTAACTGGGGGATCAACTTGTAGGGTGGCAATAAATATATTCCAAGAAACATATTTGAAATGTGAAAATAGTGAGAAAAAGCAGCATTTTATTATTATTGTCAGTCTCGTCTCATATGGAATTCAATTCTAAACTTGTCTAGAATAATAACTTTGCGAAATTTCGGTTGAGACAAAGCAATTTATGTTGAACCACACTCGAAATAAACGTTATCATGTTTTGAATAAATTGTAGATCTAATCAACGTATCTAGCTACATATTAATAAGATTCAAAGTTGTTTCATCATTTATTTGATGTATCTAACTATTATATTATGTTATTAAGTTGTCGTCTTGTAAGTTGATTGAATATGAATCAGCAAGTAGACACATCCTATGAATAATTTTGCGTGTTTCTATTTACATTTTTACTACGAATTCGGTATGTATAGCATGTAAAATAAAACTGGATTTTCCTATATTCTTTTACAAGTATTATGTAATTTGTAAACGTAACATGAATTTAAACATCAAATACTTTAAAACGTTTAGCTATAAAAAATTTAAAAGCAGTTTTATTATTACAATTTCAGTTTTAGTAAGTTATATTAGATTTACAGTTACACTCGGTATACGTTCACAAAAATTATTGCAACGAAGTATTCAACGTAAATTCTAAAAAAAATGCAGCGTGCGGAGAATTGTGAGTTTCTTCCGGCTCTTTGCGGTTACAAGAGGAAGTTTAAGTTCAGCAAAGCAAGAGAATTTTCGAATGATTTTTTGTATAAATAATTTTTGTTTAAAAACTTTATTTTGTTATATTAAACTCTTTGCGAGTAAATCTAGTTAACTTAGAATAAATTCAAGTCGCAGTACAAATGTTTAAAATAGACTTCTTCGAACAATTTTTAGGTATTTTCTGTTGGCAGATCTGTTTTTGTACAAAACATGTGTTTCCCTAGTTCTATTTAAATAAGGAAAACATTAGGGAAATGTGGAATCATATTTTTATTTTATGCAGTTACAAAATGTTTTTTTTACGTAAATGAATTTTAACACTGGATATTACAAAAAATGCCCAACTGATCAGCAGTTTTTAACATCTTTATGTGAAAGCTCATATTAACTATAAAAACATTAATTATTCAAATTGTTATTTATTTGAGCGATTCTTGTTGATATATTTTAAAGAAGACATGTTGAGATTAGTTCTTAAATATGATTTCGGCCAAGTGACTGCTGCAGCAAGACCTGGAAGGCGAATTAACAGCAGCATTTTTGTGGTTGTTTAAACAAATCGATAAATTTTGATGATGAAAGCTTCAATTAAAAAAATAGATATCAGATATATTCCAAAATTTCGTGTTGAATTCATATGTCTATGGTGGTCTAATACATCTATATTGACGTAAAATTTCTGTAAAAAAAAACAGTGCAGAAATATCGCTAATGCAATGTGTACATGATTGTTTTATAAATGTTCTAAAGATTTCACAGATCGTGAGCGAAAAATCAAAGCAATGACTCCAATTATTGTCTCAGATCGATACTCCTTATGACATTAAAAAAAACATTTTTTTTAGCAAAGTTTCGTTAAACATTCATTTTTTTATTTATTTTTATTTACTAGTATCATGATAGCTATTAAAACACTCAAATGAGTGTTATAATACGTTTCTTAAATATGCACAGTGTGAAATATTTACTTGTGTAACTAGACAATTGTGTTTAGGTTAGTTTTTTTGTGCAATCATTAATTATGAGACGCCTAATTCACTGTAACAATATTATGTCAGGTTCACTACACAATCCATTATACTAAAACTGCTACAGATTTGGCGTAAAATGTATATTTTTTTGCCTTAATACTATTTTAATAACATAAAGTCTAGAATAATTATTTATTATAATGAGTTTTTTGAATTAAGTCTAAAAATTTTCCCAAATTTTAGATTTGACAAGAGTTCCGTAAAATAGTTACAACGCGTCGCTGTCTATCAGATATTTTCAAAACTATCACGTGTTGTTAAAAATTAATTGATAAATTGATCATGTCAGCTTTTAACCTTGGCAAACCCAAAATAACAATTTTTTGTAGTTTCCCAAATATGGTTCATTTAGGACCTGATCCAATCTGTTTGTGTTCTTTTTTCTACTTATTCAGTAATTTTTTTTAGTGAAACTTAACTCATTAGATAAACATTTGTTGAATTATATCAAAATCACACAATACAGCAACAAAAACAATAAAAAAAATTCTCAAAATTTATCTTTCAAAAGTTTCTTTGACTTTTTTCACATAAAAGTGCAACACAAACGAAGGAACATACAAATTTAAAAAGATGAGTTTAGTCATGGACTTTTTCCTTAGTCCCCTTTTAGCAGATTTATAAACAACTTTAAAGAAAAAATATTTTGAAACTTCCCATTTTTTCAAAGCATATTTGTTTCTGGTGTAGTTATGGTAATGACGTTATCTCTTCATTCAAAGACACTAATGCAGAACTAGATAATCTTCTAGTTAGCAACTAATTACATAAAATCATTAATTTTACTGTAGAAACAGAAATAAATTTTTACACTTGAGTTCTAGACCTTAATATAATTAGAAAAGACAATTCATTTTTTGCTTTTGAAATTTATAGAAAACCTACTGAAATTTCTCCCAATTCCAATCATTATTATTCTCACAGCGTAGCTGCAATTAGTTCTTTATTATTCAGAGTTCTTTATTTTCCTTTAGACTATGTTGCCTTTGAAAAAAAAAAAGACTTATCATTAAACAAATAGCAGTGAATAATCACTTTACATTATAGGACTTAAATAGACTTTTCCATAAATTCAGAAACAAATAGCTACTCTCTAAGCTTCAACATATTACTTAATTTTTCTTCTACCTGTATATCATTTAAAACCTCCCTATACTTCTGTCCCCTTCATTGGCACAATTTCTGTTTCTATCTCTCATATTTTACAAAACTATAATATAAAAGTTGTTTTTAATTCTAGAGGTAGTCTTTCGACCTGTTTCGTACACAACAAGGATCAAATTCCTCTTTTACGTCACTCAGGCATTTACAAGTTATCTTGTAATGACCGAAATGTAGTTTATATCGGTCAGACAGGATAAAGAATTGAAACCATAATTAGAGAACATGTAAGGACAATAGAAAAGTACAGAAATACAGATATAAAAACACTTTATGTGCCTTTGCTTCTCATATGCTTTCTTTCCGTCATTCCTTTTCTCCTACAGATAATTCTATAATGATTTAAATCTGCAATAAATGTTATTCTTTAAATTCTTTAAAAACTTTAGAAATTGTTAAATTTCTGCACTGGTCAAACATTAAATGACCGGGTGAATTTTGATTTTAATATTTTATCTTCACTAGTTTAATATTCATTAGTTAATTGAATGTTTGTTTGTAATTATAATCTTGTCTTCTTACTCTCTAGATTAATATTTACACTTTTTTAAATAATTTTTTAATCAAATGTCAATTCTTTTAAAAAAAACACACATTTTTAGGCGGCTCAAATTTATTTTTCTTTTGTCGATTTTCCAAATAGAATTTGATAATTTATTTTTTCCTTCAGATTGGATTTCAAATTTCAAATTCATATCGATCAACACCTTTTTTACTGGAAATAATGATTTGTTCTGTTTTTAGTATACAGTGATACACATTTATTCTTTTATGTTTTTTAATTTATTATTAACAAAAGTTTGGTAAAGTTTTTCTAACATTTTCTAACTTTTTTATAATTTTCCGTTTTACATTATTATACAGGCATGATTAGATGATTAGACATAGTTCTCAAAAATGCTTTGCCACTATTATGTAAAAATTTTGTTTAATTAAACAAATAAAATTAATTAAAGTTTAACTTGCATTTTAATTCTTTCATCATTTGTATGAGAATTATAATCCCACTTTGAAGAAAAAAGGATGCTTCCATCTAATTCGCTTAGTTTGCTTTATTTGTTGCAATATTATGTGGAAGTCGAAAAACATTTTAATTTTAAAAATTTTTACTTTATTGCTGTCTTATTGTATTTTTTATAGAAAATTTTCATAAAAGTTTATTAAATAAATTGTATTTTACTCATAAAAATTACTAAATAAGTAGAAAATAAACACAAAAATATTGAGTCATATATCACCCGTATTCGAGAAACCAAGATAAAATATTATTTTGGGTTTACGAAGGTTAAATTAAATAAATATTTTATCGATTTATAAAAAAAGTTGCAGTTAATTTAAAACTTTATGACCAGAATTACCATTTGAAATAAAAAACAAATTTAGAAAGCTGTTGTTGTGGCACAAAGTGTGCCAAATGTACCAAAACAAATAAACCGAAACAGTTACGAACATTCCAATTAAAAGTGACACCCTGTATAACATGTATAATATATATTCTATTAAAACATTTTAGAAAAATGAGTAAGAATAGCATTCCAAGAGAGAAAGTTTTTGAAACAATACTTGTCTCATTAAAAATTTATGTTTCTCCAAAAAAGTCCCAAGACAATATTAAACTAGTCACATTAAAATAGTTAAAATATACTTTCTAAAAGTAAGCACTCGCTGACATAAACCACATGCTTTCGTTTCCAAATTTAGTGTCGTAGTAATCCACCCCAATTTTCTATCTGCGAAAGATAGTAATTAGACCGTGACACAGTTCACATTTTATGTCACGCACCCTCACCATCAAAACTAGTACGACACTAGCGAATTACCTTCGTTCGCATTTTCCATCCGTTCCGCAAATTAAACTCCCTCGTTTCGTATAATAACGCACTGACCGGCGGCAATTTTCCACACCGACGACGTCGGCGGCGACGTTGAATTTTCAGGCGTCTAAAAGCGCACTGAAATCGTCGAGTACGGTCGACGTTTTTGACGCGAGACACGCACACGCAAGCGCGCGACACACGCCACGCACGAGGTGCCGATGCCGGCGTCCATACACCTGAAAATTCAACGAGGAAAGGAAATGACTGACGAGGTTGAGCTTGTGGTGGATTTTCGTTTGTTTGGAAAAGATGGAATGGTTATTTTTGGATGGCGTTTGAGGTTTATGACTTGGATACGAGAATGTGGATCTAATAGTTGGGGTATTGAAAGATGGGAGGTTTTATGTGTACCAACTATGAGGTAAAGTGGAATTTAAGAGGCGGTTTTTAAGTGATTTTAGAGAGCTTAAAGTGTTTTCATAAAAAAACTTGAAATTTACATAAATTTGATTTAACTTGTTAACCAGTAGATTATAATAATTTTAATTATAAAATTGTGACTGGATGTTAAACTCAAACTCAACTCGTTAAACAATTATATATCACTGAATAATCTCAAACTTGTAAAAACTAGTTTTTTGAATTTATAACAGTTTTGTTAAGTATAGTAAATTTGTTAATAGAAGTAACAGTAACAAACAATTAATAACCCAAACCTTCAATTAAAAAACACGGCCTGATAGCGCAAAGTGTAATTATGGGATTAACTAGTTTGTTTAAATTAGCTTCCTATAGTCAGTGACAATAACTGGTATTAACTAATGAAAACTAAACGATACGAAGAAATTTAAGTGGTAATAACTCACTTCATTCATAACATATTATCTAAGCAGAACTCGAAATTTGTAAAAAACACTTTTTCTTGATTAAATTGAAACTTAATATAGTTGTCTAAAATAACTAGTGATTACTAGTAACTTTACTGTATTTACCTGGTTTTAACTAATAAAACTTCTAGCGCCAACATACTTACAACACAATAAACAGAGCCCCATATTTGTAAAAATTACTTTTTCTTCATCAAACTCCTATTTACTACATCTGTGTAGACCAACTAGTAATAACTAGCTAATAGCCGTTTGACTCGCTAGCTAGTTTAAATTAAAAGAACCTTAAATGGCATCATAACAGTATAAAGCAGAGCTCAATGTTTACAAATATACTTTTTTAAATTAAACTGAAATTTACTAAGTATAGCTTTATAAAGTAACTACTAGTAACCAGCTAATACCAGTTTTGCTATCTAGTATGTTTTTTTACGAATAAAAGTTTAAGTGGCATCACTAGATATTAAAATTATTGACGTTTGTAAAAACTACTTTTTTCCGTTTAATATAAAATTTACTGTAGCTGTATGCAGTAACTGCTACTAACTAGTTAATCCCAGTTTTGTTATCTATATGGTTTTTACTAAAAAAAAATCTGAAGTGACATCAGAAGACAGTAAACAAAGCTCGATGTTTGTAAAAACTACTTTTTTTTGATTAAACTGAAAATAACTACATCTGCGTAGAGTAACTAATATTAACTAGCTAATAGCTGTTGGACTAGCTACTTTCAACTAATAAAACCTTAGTGACATTTTAACACTCTAAATGAAGCACAATATTTGGAAAATCTACTCTTTGTTAATCAAACTAAAATTTACTGCAGCTGTATCAAGTAACTAGTGGTAACTGGCTAATAGCAGCTTTACTATATCTATCTAGTTTTAACTAATAAAAATTTAAGAAACACTATGACGCTAAATATTGCTACAATGTTCATAAAAGCTTTTTTTCTGAATGATTTAAAAAATTTAAAATTTACTGCAGCTGTTTAAAGTAATTAGTGACGACTGGTTTATAATAAGTTTACTATCTAGATTTGTTTCAATTATTAAAACCTTAAGCGGCATCATAACATCCAAACAAGGCTTAATGTTTACACAAACTACTTTTTTCGATTAAAGTAAAATTTACTGCAGCTGTAAAACGTAACTACTAATAACTAGCTCTCACCAGTTTTACTGTCTCGCTAGTTTTTACTAATAAAATTTAAAGTGGCTGTACTACACACTCAACAAGACCCGATGTTTGTAATAACTAGTTTTTCCTAATTAAACTGAAACTTACTACATCTGTAAAGAGCAACTTATAATAATTAGCTATTAACCATTGAAGTAATTAGCTAGTTTATTTAATAAAGTATTAGTAACATTAAGCTGTATAAAGTAACTAGTGGTACCTAGTGAATAACAGCTTCACTACATCTACCTAGTTCTAACTAATAACGACTTAAGTAATATTATACAAGTAGTCTACTAAACAGAGCTACGATGTTTATAAAAACCTTATTTTTTGATTAATTTGAATTTTACTGCAGCTCAGCTGTATAAAATAACTAGTAATGACTAGTTATCAGCTTCACTGTCCACTACCAACCTAATTTCACCCCAACATATAAAACCTATTTAAGTAACATAATATTAACACACTAAACAAAGTTCAATGTTCGTAAATATTTTTTTTATGATCAAACTGGGATTTACTACAGCAATAATTAAGTAACTAGTAATAACTGGTTTATTACAGATTTGCTACTTAGGATTTATAAACTAGTAACCAGCTAATACCAGTTTTACTATCTAGCTAGTTTTTACTAATAAAACTAAAGTGTTCTCTAAACAAAACTCGATGTTTGTAAAAACTATTTTTTTCAGATTAACCAAAAATTCACTACAGATGCATAAAGTAAGTAGAAGTAACTGGTTCGTTAATAAAAATTTTATTCGTATTGAATTTCAACTAATAAATTGTTAAGTGTTCAAAACGTAGTACACGATTTTTGTAAAAACTAATTTTTGTGATCAAACTGAAATTTATTAGTAATGTATAGAATAACTAGTAATAACTCGGAACTCGCTAATAGCAGCTCTAATGTATCTAGTTATATTTAACTAATAATAAACAGTAAACGTAGCTCAATGTTTGCAAGAGCTAAATTTTTCTGATTAAACTGAAACTAGTGAGTTCGTTGCACTTGAGTTGCAATTAAGTTAGTTATTTAGAACTAGTTTATTTTATAAAATATTTAATATGTAATTGTTGAAAATTTGATAGATAATAATACTCTGATAATAATTAATAAAAGTAAAATATTCAAGAAACTGAAGAAACAGTTAATAAAACCGTTAAAAAAGCTGTATTTTTAACGTTTTAACTACATACTAACTAATATTGACTAATTTTTGACTAAACTTAAACTTAAAAGTAAAAGTTAAAACTATTTCAACTTAATAAAAATAGTTTTCACTAAAATTTGCAGTTACAACCAAGTGACTAATTTATATGTCAACTACTTTAGTGCCCAAAAATTAATAATATAATAAAAAACAATAAAAACATAAAAACAATAGTTAAAAAAATTAACTAAATGAAATATATACTCGCTTATAGACTAAAAAATTGAATTATAATTATTTTAAAAATTTATTACAGAATACCTGAATTTAATTATAATGTTTAAAGGTATTGGTCTAGCCAACAATTGCATGATCGTTTGAGAAAAAGTATGATAATCTCCCCTAGATCCCCCATAAATTTTCCACTAAACTGTCATAAAGGATTTTTAACGTCGGTGTGGACACGAATGTTGATAATACACTTACAATGTATATACTTAGCAAAAACGTGGCATGTTAAATAAGTATCTCAATGTTTTCATTTCAAAGTCTGTAATAACAGTTTCTTTTAAAGCAAAAGGGTTTTTCTTTAAAATCTGTTTATTTACGGACTAGACGTGTTTTGAAATTTCAGATCACGGGAAATGACATTAAAGTGTTGAAATTCCTTGTTTGCTGTTATTATATAAAATACTTGAATTAATTGTGTCCAACATCAATTTCAAATTTAATTGATTTAGAGTCGTGGGATTCCAGTCTTATCAAATCTAATCATGATTAATGTTCCTTTGAAAGTGACAGATTGCCCTATTTCAATCGATAGTTGCTTCAGTCTCTCATCAAGTTTATTGATGTAATGAATAGAATCCCTTAAACCCAAAAACCAATTGATTTATTACACCAAACCTTTAAATAAATAAAACTAATTTAATGATTCACTCATATCTAACTACATAAATGTACATTGACTTTTAGACTTTTATAAATGTTTACTTTAAATAATTAAGTTGTGGTTTTGTTTAGAGGATTTCTTCCATTAAAGGCGGAAATGTAAGCAATGTGTCATAATGGGGAAATTTTACGAGACATTTTATGATTTCCATTCAAAGTAATTAGCTATTTACAGCGGCATTTGCTTTTATAGATGAGATTCACTAGAAGAAATGGAAAAATAAAATATTTCTAATAACCAAATTATGTGGTGGAAAAATTTCTTAACAAAATATGGAAGTTGTTAGTCAATGTCAGACAGATAATATTTTTCATTGTTAAGCAAATAAGGGGAATGAGGATAGCACCTGATTGATAGTTGGTACCACATGAATAAAACATAAAATAATAATAAAGAAATAAAGCTTAAGTATACAGAGTGTTTCTATTGTATTAATACTGAAGTTTCTTATTTATTTATTTCGGTCAAAAAAGAATAGAAAGTCAAAGTCTTGCATACACTTCTTGGTTTAAACAGGCACCTACTTACACCAAACACTTTACTTAGCACGACGCGCATTATGACAACAAGGTTGTCATCCTCAAAACTAATTAGAATTAAAACTAATTCCCAACTGAGGATGGCAACTTAATTATCGAAACGTGCATGGTGTTAATTAGTTTAATTATTGTTATAATTTAATGAAATTGTGAGAATTACAGATACTCTTCTTCTCTATCTAAAAAGATGCGTTTTCGGTGTCATTCGCACCATCTCCGACACTAAACCACTTTTATGACACAACCGACGAAACATCCTATTACAGCATCCACTTCCACCAGGAAGTCTAACACGCCTGAATCTAGTTAAGCTTTAATGAGAGTATTCCAATCCAACAAATATTAGTTTTTTTAGTGTTAAAAAGAGCAACCGCAAAACATACACCCACGACTCTTCTGTCGTTCCCTATTTTCTAAAGTTAGAAAGGTGCTCGCCCCTACTCGAACTGATCAAATAAACATCTTTGAAAGAAATAGAGATGCGCTAAGTGCTGGGCTGGGCCACTCTGGCACGTGCAAAGTTATATTTACATATCCTGCAAACTTCAACACTAATGTGTCACAGAAAATGTGTAGAGGGAAGCGCTTGTCTTATTTATTACGAAATGTAGGCGCTAAACTAACCGGAGATAATTTTTATTACAGAGTAGGGAGGTTTAGTGAGTCGTTAAAAAATTTAATTGCGAGGTTTGACGACAATATTTTAATTAAAAACAGAATTCTTTATGATTTGGAAATTTTATTGACAGGATGTCTTAGAATTAATTTATTGCAACAAACATTATTTTTTATTAACTGTTTATCGTAATAACAATAGCATTAATTTATAATTTTCTGTAAAAAATCGGTCATTAGAAAAATAAAATAGGGTTAAAACTTGGAACATGAAACGTAAGAAGATTAAACAGACCAAACTAGTAAAACTGGTAAGACTGGTAGTAGAAGTAAAAAATATAAATTTGATTTAATAGTAATCTGAAAAGGCAGAAAACAAAAAGAAAACATAAGAAGTAATATAAGAAAAACAATTCCATTTAATAGAAGACTTAATACGAATAAAATAATTGGAACAGACATCTTATCAAACGGAAAAATTATAGAACTAGCAAAAGAATTGATAGCAATAACAGAAAAGATGTGTTTTATCCGTAGACCATTCACGAATCCGCTTCGCTGTAATGGACTGCTAATACGGTTCAGAAAAACACGAAAACATCTAAAGGACAAAAGCAAATCTTGGTCCTTTGCTGTGCCGGAAAGATTTCAAGTCCTTGCTTTGTAACGTTGCCATATCATGTTTTTAAATTTAAATTTAGTGTAAGAAAAAAATATATAGGTCTACAGAATAAAATAAATTGTATCAGCTTTAAAAATGTTGCACATGTTACATGATATTTCTATTTAAAATTGGCTGTTTGTTTTTTTTTAATCACTTATAGCAAAATACATTTGACAACTGCTACACTGGCGCGCGGTGAAAAGAAAGAAACAAAATATATATCTCTGTCACTTGCATGTTGGCGTGTAACTCACACACAGGAAGGTTAGGAGATTAGCAGTCCATTACAGCGAAGCGGTTTCGTGAATGGTCTAAAGTTTTATCAGACAAAAGAAGAAAATACAAAAGAAAAGAAAATTTTTGTGATAAATTAAGAACACAGTGTTGAAGATTTCGCTTAGATACTACAAGAAAACACAGCAAATATGATGTAACAACAGAAAATATGCAATTGCTAATAGATATTTTATTGGAATACAACATGAACACATAGAGTACATTTTTGACAGGAAAATTTGGAGAGTACCAGACATAAGGTATATAAATAAATGGGTAGATCAGGAGTGTAGTGTAGAAGAAAAAAAAGAAGTTCATTAAAAAATGGATCTGAAAAATGGAAAAATTATTTGTAAAAATCTTTTGTTGCATTATCTTTTTGTTTTAATTTTTCTATTTTTAATTAGCATTTTGTAAATATGAAATTTATTACACCAAGATTTCGCAAAATTATTTTAGAGAAAGTAAGTCTTCGGAAACCCTAAATAATATAATTCCTCAAAGACGCGAAAAGCAGAATTTCTTTTCATCAAACATTCAAAGAAAATGCTTACCACATTTAGGAACAGAATCCTACCGACCTAAGCTCTTACGTTTGATCCTCAAACTTTCCAATATATACAAATTGAATCATATTTCGTTGTGAATAAAATTCTAAATTTCTTTGGATAAACAACCAACAATACCTGTCTTATATAGTTTAGCAAAAAAATTTAATTACCATCATCTCATCTTCCATTAGACTCCCTCTCTCTTAAAAAACTCAAACAAAGTGCAAGCAATCAAAGAGGGTATTTTAAAATTCCATTACGATAAGTGTGAAAACGTATCTATCGGGGTTGTCCCTGAAACAACACCCAACACACTAAACTACTTAAATGAAAATGCAAATGACTCGTTCAGGTCTTATCTTTTGGACGATTTTAAGAAAGAAAAAGAACGACAACATATGTATAAGAGAGGCAGACACCCTTAAGAAGCCTACCCTATTACATTAGTTTCTTTTGTCCCGTTTTTCGGAGAGTTACACTTTGTGGAAAATCTGATCGGACTAGAAGAAAAAAAAGCAAGAAGCTAACAAAATAAAAGGAAATTAAGCCATTTATCTAAAAAAAATGTTGTTTTTGAAACATTATTGACCCGGCGCATCCACCATAATTTAAGTGCATTGCGAAAAGCTTTGTTTTATTACAACTCGCTACTCTTGTAAATGTTTAACTTAATTAGCATTAAGTCGCTATGCTTGTGATTTATAAATGAATTACAAAAGCTTTCTTAATAAGAGAATGACGTTTTAATTAAAGAACACTGCTACTCAATTTTAGCATCTGAATACTTGAAATGCATAACTTTACAGAACAATCTTATAGTTTTAATAAAAGTTAAGTGCTTTGTGAAATGTATTCATATCTGGTGCTTTTATGAAAATTTTGAAAAGTTTATTTCCGAAAAATAAGTGTGTAATTTAATCTAGTGACTAGGCGTAAAATTTGAGGATAAAGAAGAGGGAAATTCGTTTCAGATCTCATCCTATACTCTAATGTGGGGATTTTAGCAGTGTGAAGTCTAAGAATAAGAGAGATTACGTTGGTAATACCTCTCGAGTTACTATTAACACGCCTTAATATAAATTGCAAAAAAATGTGCTAGTCTCTTCCTGTTTCTTTCGATAATCTGTTTTTGAAAAACGATTGAGTCTCGAAAAGGGCGCACCAATCACAAAACGTAATGACGTACATATCGTGTTAACAGCACCACTCTTGTCACCCTTGCATTACAGTGCTATGCACTTAGCTTACGATTCTGTTTAGATTTCCTGCATCTCCCTACACTTGGGGACGTTCTCTTATAGATTCTCAGTAATTGCGCTTGAAGTGTCGTCGGTTATGAAGTCAATTTACAAGTAATTACGGAATCTTTCCTACAGGATTGCATCTACAGCGAAAACACCAAGTAGGGGTTATAATGAGTGCAAGGATATAAATTCGAATAAGGAGAAAATGTATGGATGTCTTCTGCATACCAGAAATTCTTTAGGTAAAACAATGGGTTCTAGGTTATTGTGCTGTTTTAATTCAACAGTGAGTGAGATATACCCGACGAAAATTGTGGCTTTTAATTAACTCAAATGCTCAAGTACATACTGAACATTAAAAAAACTCGAAGTATTTTTTGGAAAGGAAATAACGTGAGAAATTTCTCTAAATCTCACTTCTTACTCAAATTAGGTTCTTTGTAATTTAAAGATTGGTTTTCAGATGTAAAAATCTCAACATTAATTTTTATTAATAATTAAATAATTGAATAATAAACTTCTAGCGCCTAAAATAATCGTCGTTGATTGTACCGTGACAATCCCTTTTGCTGAGTTTAGCTACTAGTTGACTAAGTACTCACATAGTATTCACTTTACCATGGCTTTGTTTAATTATTTGACTACTATTTTTCCATTCTTTTAATTTATTTTTTTCGACACTTCTAATCTACCTATTTATTTATGCACCTTACGTCTGGTAGTCTCCAAATTTTCTTGACAAAAATGTACTCTGTGTGTTTATGTTTTATTCCAATGCAATATCTATTCGAGGTTTTTTTGGAGGTGGATTAATTACAAATAATTTATTTCTACTATTTACACGAATACACAGAATAATGATTTAATCAATGAATAACTTGATATTAACACAGTAATGACTACGATCCCTAAATAAGTAACGTCACTACGATGAACTGTTTCTCTTTAATCGCTTGTCGAGTTCTTCACTAACTTCTCACTCATTGTCTTCGCGGTGCTTATATAACGATACGTTCTTCTAGCAATTATTAAAAACAATCTTTATTCAGGCGTAACAATGACTCATCTTTCTTATATATAGCCAATGACCGTGACAAATATTTCTCAGAATTACGCGCTTTATTGTGATTCATAATTCTGAAAATAGGTAATTGTCATCTCTCTCGACCAGTTCGAAACAATAGTATTTAAGTAAATTGTACTAAATGTTGAGAAATGAAAGATTAAAGAGAGAAATACCACATAAATAAAAATTTAAAATAATAATAAAGGTCACGAAGTAAGAGAACACATCAGAGTCTTTATAAACGAAAGCAAAAATAATATAATTTAAAGAAAATAAATGACAAGATCTTAAAAGTTGAAATAAAATTCCATACTTTTTTCTTTTAAAAGATATTTTAGTTGACGGCCTGAAGAAGAATTAACCATATTCGAAACGTTCCCCGAAAACTGAGTGGTTTTTATTTAAATAAACGTAAAAAAAAATTATTATCTAATACAAACAAAAATGAAATTAAAAACATAATATGATGTAGAAAAACTATCTGATAAAAAAATTCAGGAGTAAAACAAATAAAAGAAGCGATTATTTAGTATTTTCATTGGCCTTTTTAAGCTAACAAATTTGTTGTGATTCTAAATAAAATCTGTTGGGGTCAAGAGGAATCGCCACGTGATATTAACAAGATACAGGGTTGGTCCTTGAAAGGGCCGCCGACTTCAATACAGACAAATCAGATAGAGCATCGAACCGTGCAATAATTGAACTAACCCTCTTCTATAGTTATGTCCCGAAGGGTTGGGCACCCTGTATATTATTATTAGAGACCTTCCGTTTGTTTCGCGATGTTTCCATTTCGATGCAAATTTTTAGGGTTAACAGAGAATTGCTGATTTTGTATTAAGATAAACCTATTAATGCTCTGTTATCTTTTCAGGGCTTTATTAAAAGCACATTTAAACAGATGTTATACAAAATAAATAATTTTCATTTAAGAAAAAAAAATAACTAAAATCCAAATGAGTCATATTACAGGTTGCAGTGTGGTTTGTGGGCGCAATCACGAATTCGTGTGAAACGTGACTTTCACGCTCACTGCTCTGTTTCTAACTTGTGCTTTTCAGTTTCAGAGGGTTCGCTGCACAGACGGATGCGGAAAATAAATTTGTTTTCATGAACTTAATGAAACTTAGGAGGATAATAAAATAGCTGAAATTTAATGAATTTTATTAGAAAAGTTTTAAAATGAATTTTTTATTCACATTTGGAAATTTATTATGCTACCAAAATTCAAAAATGGAGATTTGTTTGATCATCGCCACCCTTCAAAAATATCATTTTTGATATCTCATCGTAAATTTCCGTTCCCTTATGCTTCCGGCGTCGGTCCTTTTCAACTTGAGGGTGAATCAATTAAAAACCGATAAATCACCGTGAAAATAAGCACTTAAGGCCAATATTTTCACCCCACATACCGTTTGATTACTTATACTACAACTTGAGACTACGCAAATTGAACTTGACAATGATCTACGAATTCAATTCCTTCGACCCTAACAGAGTTTCTCTGACTCATCATCACGGATCTTTTCTTTACTTTGACGTAAAGGTGTGTTTGTGGCTTGAGTAAACCAACAATAGCAAGATGAGAATTTTTTCTCAAGAATTTATGAAGGGCGAAATAGGGATATTTACCTTATTTCGAGAAAATGGAAATTTTTGTATAACATAACACGTGTTTCTGGATAATACAACATTGTTGAATTTCTAAGTGAGAATACTTTCATCTAAGATAAACAAGGGAACTATTAAGTTAATCGACTAGACGAAGTTTCTAGACAGTATGATCATAAAAGTCAGAAATGATCAACCAAAAGATGCTAAGGTGTTTTCCTAAAACAATCTTGCCATTTATTTTATGATTCTCTGCTTTTAACTTAAAGACTTTGTGTTATTTAAATTTTCATAAAAATTGTCCCATCAAGTATCTCTTATACAGGTTGTCCCAGTATTGACGAAGAGTTGTTAAGAGTACACTAAAATATTATAAGTCATAAGTGATTTTAAAATCGGCATAGATACACCTAACGGAGAAAATGTGTTTCGCTCTTATTGAACTAAAATATTAACAAATATTTTATTTTACCTAAAACTTACGACTTAAAATTAGGTTTCTGCGTCATTTTTTTATTATTATTATCACAATCATCTGAACGGCATTTTGTTGAAATTGACGTTTATAACAGCCTGTTCATTTGCTCACTTAGAGAGATCTCCGCATGGCGCTGCTATCAACGGCTTTCCTTCAAATCTCTCAAAAGTCAAAATTCTAATCTGTCAAAAGAAAAAATTGCGTCAGATTACTACTAAATTTTTTAAAACCTTTGCCTCTGTCACGTTTTCTTAAGTGTTTGTGTTGTTTGTTTTGCCTCTTTGTTAATTTGTTTTGATTCTATTACACAGTGCACTAAATTTTATACCGGTCGATGATGATCTACAAAATCTGAGACCTTATCTTTTTTTTAGAGTTAATTACATATAATTGTCTTTTTTTGTGACTTATAAATAATATCTCTTAAGAATGTTCTTTTCACTTTTCATTGAGCTTAAACCAATTTTAGAACAATTTTCATGTTTTAACTAAATAATTGGTCAATTTCAAATATCTATCACTTAAAAGTTAAAGCTTTTATAGGTCATTTTTTATTTATATACGGTTGTCTGTCTCTTTTTAATATATTGTTGTATATGTTGCTATGTAATATAGATTATGTGTTGAAAAGAGACAGACAAGGATATATAAATGAAAAGTGACCTGTAGGTTTAACAAAGCAGATAAAAATTTTAGCTATTATTTATCGTATTCGTTTTACACTTTCAAGCTTTTTCGTCAATTCTGGAACACCTATATAACTTCGTTAGAACACTTTGAATACCTGAGTCATCGTTAAACAAAGTTGCATTATTGCTTACCTGCACCGTTTCCCTAAGACACATCATTCCGGTCCGTTCCTCCTTGCCACCTATCCCTTTTCTCTCCTTATCAGCGTATCCCAGGAAACCGTAAAGCGAGGAAGGTGAAAGAGGCGACGCAATTCCCGAATCTGAATCAGACACTTTCCCCGTCTTTCCAAACTCACTCAAATATGCATGTTGATCGCTTGTTTCCATACAACTACGTTGTACTTTCGTAACTTCCATCAGTCGATATCCTGACTGATCCCGAGACTGAGTTTGAAGATTGTAGGCAAACTTGGCTTGTTTCAAAAAAGATTTTTTTGGTGCGTCAGTGGCAATGTAGCGAGAAGGATTTAGTACAGAAGCTTGACACGAATTGGATTTATAAAATTGTGACGTCGTTGAAGGAGAACTGGTGTTGTAGCGTTTGAGTAGATGAAGGGCTGGGATTTTTGACGAACGCATGATTGAAGAGGGCTCTGGTGGAAAATTGAGGGGGGTTAGAGGTCGGGTTGTGGCTTAAGTTAATATAAAGTAAATATATTTGGGTTCAAGAATGTGTCAACACAAGCTATGTTACAAGAGAAAGAAGTATAAATATAGATAAAAACAAGAATAAAAAAGAAAAAAATATATTTTTTATCAATGAATCTATCTTATATTTAAACAAAAGGAAAGAAAGAAGTTAAACTTAAAAATTATGAAATCATAAAGACAAGGATAAAAAAAGAAAAGTTCATATTTTTTATGTATAACCTATCTTCAAAAGTTGTTAGAAAAAGAAAACGAAGAAGAAATTAAGAAAGTTTATCGCTATTTTTTTAGAAATGGTAAAGACAAAGAAGTACAGCTGATATGTTTTATTGAGAAAGAAAAGAAAAAAGTTTTATTTAAGAAGAAAACAGAGAAGAAATTGAGGGTCTAACATTATCCCTCTTTGTTTTAAAAATAAAACTAAAAATAAAAAATAGTAAAAAAAACAAAAATAAAAAAGCAATTCAATAGACATTTTTAATAATTAAATACTAGATGATAAATTATTATAAAATAAAGAAAAAAATTACAAGCATTATGCGAAAAATAGATTAACTGCAACTGAAAAAAGCTAGTTATAATTACACTAAATCGACTTCGGAAAAACGATAGGATATTAAAAAATAAAGAACTGAAACCTAAAGCTTTATTCTAACTGTAAGCCACAACCGCAACCTCAAATTAATTCCATTCTAAGAAATGGCACCTCTTTGTCTTCTTCTGCACCATTTATTCACCAACCTTTTGATCCCTTATCGGTGCTAATCCTCCCCGAAGACGACGTAAAGCAAACCTGTCCACCCCTACGTCTTCCTTCGTGAGAATTATGAGAGGGTTCCTCGATATCAGATAGACAGTCACCGGACATAGGTCGTCGCCGTTTCACTGTTCCCGTTTGAGTCGATGGTGAATCCCAATCCAAGGAATTGGAATGCGAAGACCCACCACCAACAAATCTCGCACTTGACATTGCACTAACATGACCGTGCAATGCACTATCACGAAGAGTTGCAGAAAAAAATTTAAAACAATCTCACGAAATTTACCCTTATTATATAAAACGATTTCCCGCCAAAATCCAATAAATCGGCTTAGAACACAACACAATACACCACCACGATCTTCATATCACGTTACACATCAGCCGATTAATCGCTTCTGTGAATATAAGACAAAACATTGAGAGGGTGAGTGATCTCCCTGTTTTATTATCACGCACTCTCTATTACCTTCAACCCTACGCATCGACACGCAGAGTGTAAGGTGTCAGAAGAGTGACCGCCGCCAAATGATGGGGGCGAAATACAGCCCCAGCAATTCCCGATGCTATTTGGTGGATGAGTCACGATACAAGCGTATGGGAATCCAATTGGAATCTACCGTAAGGGCATGTGATTGGGACTTACAACAGTGTTGCACTGTTGCGATACTGAATCATGGGAATGATTTGGTGACGAATAGCAAGTGGGTATTGATTCAATTTTGGGTTCAAGGAATTTGTTTTATTGTATGGGAGGTAAGCCAAAACGCCCACGTGGTTTTAAAATATAATAAAGGATTTATCATGACATATCTATAAAAAATATTTACGAGACTTTAAAGAAATACAGAAGTGTTAAACTAGTCGTCGCTTAATTAATTTTAGATCGAAATAAATATAAATAGCATAAGCTTGTGCAACACTGATTTATTTCTTTTGAGTCTAAATTTGTTAAAAAATATGACTCAAATAAACCTAAATCAAAGAAAGCGAATAAAAAAGTCAATAATGTCTACTTGTTTTACCTCTTCACGACAATTTAACTACATAATTACTATTAGACGATTCAAAAAAGGATACTTTTTAAAAACTGGTGTAATTCAGGAAACAGTTTTAACTACTCAAGACTCAAGTAGACCTCTTAGATGAATAATCTAAGTTTACTTGATATCCGTTTGCAGCTTCTACCGTGATGTTAAAAAGACCTCAAAATTTTTGTACTTTTTTCGAGTTTTCTTAAATTTTTTAGAAATTAAGCGTTTCATCAAAAAGTCTTTCTGTCAAACTTGTAATATTTGTTAAAGGACTAATTTAACTCAAGATATTAGCGAATTATAGTTGTACAGCAACAAATTCCGTCTTATAAGGTTCAAGAAAAAACTTAATCAGTAAACAGATACTTTACCTATTAGCCTTTTCAATTTTAAGTCAATGACATGATCATAACCAATTCTATTTTTGTGTTTTGTGTTAAAATATATTTGTAATAAATTATACAATATTTTATGTTCTTGTAAAGTTTTAAAAATTGTTTTTATTATTCAATTAACTTTCAGATCGAATTAATTTGAGTTGGCCCAAAATTCCAAGTTTTTGTACTTTTTTTGATTTTTGTTAAGTTTTTCCGAAATTAGTATTTAGTCAAAAAAAAAATTAACAGAAAATAATGAGCCTTAAATTCTGTGTCAATTAAATACCAATTCTTTGTAATTTGATTACGTTGTTCTGTAGAAAAACTATTTTGCCAAATTTTAACAAATAATGCCAGGTTTTTACACTTCTTTACAAAAACTAATTCTATTTCTATAAAATTATTAAAAAACACATTTTATCATTATAAAATTAAAAACGTGGGCATCTTATTCCGTTATCAAAAAATCTAAAGATGTGCCAAAAGCTAGCAATTTTTCGCAATAATATGAAATGCTCGTCTTTTCAAGTGCTTTCGAATAGTACCAAAAAATTTAAATTTGACTGGTCTTACGGTTTCCATAAGACTGAAACACTCTCCTTTTCGAGAAAGAATATTTATCGAAAATTAAATTTCAAATGCTCTTAACTTTTTCTATAATAAAAATTTTGGAACAAACCAAAATATGATTAGTTATTAATTTGCATCATAATGCTGAAAAAAAAATTCGCCACCGTTCTAGCATAAACCGTTTCGGAAATAACCAGGGGAGGCTCACCATTTTTTAAAATCAAATTTCTCAAATATCGATCAAATTTTTTTTAGCAGTTACCTTTAATTTAGTCTCAATAGTAATTCTTCATAACAGAATTTGGATCCCATGCTCCATTTTCAAAATACAGAGTTTTAAAAAATCACCGGCCGCCACTGTGTTACACGCTGTACGTGTTATATTCATTGAGAAAATTGATATATTTTTTAACTAATAAATTTGTTATTGATACGTTTTTGTACTTAATCATTTTGTCTCTTGTGTAATAAACTTTTTTCAGATTTAAAAGTTAAAGTATTATTTAAATTATTATTATCTAAGCTTAGTTTTTCTTTAGTTTTAATATACTTATTAATTTTGTTATTAGATGAGAAAATTACATTTTAACTCTTTTCTTTATACTTTATCTGTCTCACTTAAATCTTCTAATACTTGTGTCTAAGACTCCTTTTAAAACAATATTTCTCCAAATGAAAATACTTACAACTAACTTTACCCAGAAAAACAATTTTAAACTTCCCTCATTTTTTCAAACCCAATATTGTTTTTCTAAGCATCATTGTGCAAGTTTTCAGAACCGATTTAAACAACACTACTTTCATTTAAAAATTCTCAAACAAAAAGATTAGTGTTTTTTTGTAATTAAATTAGAAAGCACAAAACTTATTTCAGAAGTTCTCTCTAAACCTAAATAAATTCAAAATATGTACATTGTTTCTTTAGGGTGAAAAATTGTGTACTCTCCACTTGCGATAAAAAAAATATGAATGTATACAGTGTGGTTATGGTTACCCTCCCCAATCGTCAATATTTTGCCTTCAGTTAATTCGAAGCGAGAAAGCAATATTTATAAAGGGGTGCTAGGGTGGCATATTAAAACGGATGATTTGTGGCCACTCCAACCATTGAATTTGTGCATTTATATTACTGAAGCAATTTGTTTTCAACTGTTGCAATTTTCTTTTATTGCTTTTCTTATACCGGATTTTCACTTTTTCACATTGTATTGAAACAGGAAAACACAAATCTTGTAAAACATAAATAAGAATTTCAAGGATTAAAAATAAAGTGAATACGATGCCCTTTATCCACTCTCTTTAATAAATGCCGCCCTAATAATGACACCCTTCTTTAATATAAAATGTAATCTTGTTATTTCATCAGTTCTGGGCTGTAAAGCTTAGTAATGAAGCAGAAAAAAATATTTTTGCAAACCTCATTTAGATGGAACACTCTCTATAATATAGGAAAAATACGTCGTTTCTTAATTAATAGTCTATCGATTAACACACCCCCTGATCAATAATCTTCATTTTTGTTGCTCTCTTTTAAAAGACCAAAATTTAATAGAAATCTTGACAAGACGAAAATCATTTTTAACATTTTTAGGGTAATTATTTAATACTTTTTATGTGCAAATGTGACGTTTCTAAAATATCACACAGACATTTAAAACAATTGTTTTTCAATTTCACAGTATTCTAGAGTTTTTTTTATAAATTCGAGATACTTTATTTTAACAAATCCCTCAAAAGCCACTCCGCAAAATTCCTGAACGTTAAAAAATCCCCATAACAATATTATTCTTCTCTTTAAGCACTCTCTGGCCAATTAACTTAATACCAAAATGCAAATCTCGTCTAAGGCCTTCTTTCCATAAAACGAAATTGGCGTAATTTAAGTCTTCAATGTTGACGGCATGGCATCCAAACAGAATTTTCGTTTCTGTTCCATTTTATGTTGAAAACGCAGTGCAATGCGAAGCACAGTCATAATTTAAGAGATAAGCCCCGCAGGTACACCTCTGTTCCTCTGTTACCGCTGCTGTTGTTTAGTCGTGCTGCACGCCGCCCCCGTTTTAATTACATGCACCGTTCGAGCCCTGGGGCTGTCGGGGCAACGTTCTACGAAATGGTAAAGAACACCACCGGGCGCCACAGACAGACCAAAGGGAACTGGAGGAAACTGAAAGTTCGAAGTTAGAACTAATGTAGTTTAGTGATTTATTTGAGGCTTTGTACTAAGACTATTAAGAGATTTTAGGTGGGAATTAATATGAAATAGTAGCAGAACGTGTATCACCTAGAAACTAATACTAATTAGACAAAAAATATAATAGATATCATTTGTGTGTAATAATTTTAGGACATCCTCTGTATTTGTACAGATGTTGTATAGAAAATTTAGCTGACCACTCGATGCAAGATGCTAAACTCTCAAATTTGGCATATACAAATCATTAAGGTTTTTGGGATATAAGATGTAGCTATTTTGTTTGAGAAGCACTGGTATATTTTTAAATTTGGCGCGTTAAATTATTAAACGAACACCTGCTGTTGCATTAATAACAGTGCAAATTCTAAGGCCCTTTGGCCTATAATGTGTAAAATAAAAAAAACATAATAAAACATTTCATTAAGTCGCAAGGGCAGAAAGAAGGCATTAGCTGGCCGATGTAAAAAACTTGTAGTAGTAGGTTATAATTTTATTATCAGCTCTTTTTATTTTACTACAATCCTAATACTGCTTATTTTTATTAAGATTAAAAAGCATCAAAGCATACGAAGTACATACTCTTAATATCTGAAACAAAATTAATAAAATATGAAATAATTTTTTGACTTTTTTAAATTCTATACTCCAAGTCCAAATTGGTAGTCTAGAACAATTCCAGCGACAGAAACTTTTATGGGTTCTAATGAATTTATCAGAAACATCAAATATATTTTTCAATTTTTCATATTCCAAAAATACCAAGAACACTATATAAGTGAATAATATACGATTTGTCTGTAAAAGAATTATAAAAAGACATGTAAAATATAAATTGCTTTTACTTCAGTAATAATCCACCGGCCTGCCTCAGAAAACATAAAGAATAAGAAAGCAAAAAACAGTTACAGCTATCACTCCTAATTTTAGAATTAATTAAGCTTAAGTTTTAAAATTCTAAAAAAATCTTGTTAAAGAAACAAATTTAAAATTTAGAAATGTACATGTAAAACTTGAAATAAAATGAATATTACAGCCAACAGTCCTGTAAGGGAAAGAAATGGCATTGCACTTTTTACTCCTTGGCAAAATCGATTTATCCAACTATAAAATATTTTTTTAAAAATGTAGAAATCCCCAAGAAGACATACTTTTTAAGTACGACATGATGCCGAATACACATACAAAAATTTTTTAATACTTTTTCTTGATAATCCTTATCATTTCTGATACTTAAAATATTCCTTCCATTATGCTCCTCAGACATGTCAGCAATAAGTTGATTAATCAAATAAACTTACATTTGAATATGGCCAACTGCATAAAAAACCATAAAATTCAGCCGAATTGCAGAAAATGCTAACAACGGAGTAGTGAAAAAATAAATATAGTATGGAATTTTTGCCCATTTTTCAAAATAATGCTGATACACTGTAACAGATAAAAACCAATCTTTTTGATCATCCCAAACCGGCATCAGTGCAAGTCCTGTAACACCAAACAGAGCCAAAATAATGCAATATGTTTTATTAATTCTTTCAGAGTTTTTCAAAATGACTTTTTTGACTTGAAGACCACAGAAATCAATCGGCCAGAAAACAGATATGTCACTTTTAAGTTTCATTGTAATGTGTTCCAGAATCTTTGCAAATACAGTTGTACATATAATCTAGAAGGATTCTATTTTTTCTTTTTTCTTTTAAAAATTACCTACGTAAATCATTAACCATATTTTAATAATAAGGAAATGTTGAAATTTTGTACAATAAAATTTAGTTCCAGTAATATACTACTAAAATGGATAAAGAGGACAATGTTGTTTATTAATTTTCCTATTTTATGATAAGCAGCATCAAGGAAAATAATTCTTAATAATATGAATGTGTCGTAAGAGTTTAACTGTGATCTTAAAAAGTATATTATATTTGTTTCAATTTTATTTTAATCATTTTACATCATCAAAAATATATCAAACATGTTGATTTAATTATTTAGGAGTTGATTAGTTTTGTTAAAAATAAACTTTTTACTTTTGTTGCTAAAATATCTTTATTCGATGAAAATCTAAAATGAAGTTTTTTTTGTTTGATATAAAGCACTACTTTAGATCAAATGCAATTACCGACAAATTTAAATTATTAGTTAACAATGTTTTAATTACATCTGTATTATTCTCATTGTTTAAAGTAATAAATAAATTATTTAGTTGCTAGTATACATTGTAATTACCTGATTACGTATTTAATATACACAGTTTATGTTAGAATAATATTGGTATTGTAAGGCTGATTGATTATCTATACAGATAATTCGGAAGCAACTCTCAATAATTAAACAGCTCTTCTTGATTAATCGCCGCTCAATGTAACCCCTCTTCCTAACTTCACGCCGAACCTTCTGGCCCACGCCCATTTATATAGCGCCAAGGCTGGACACCAAATCTTTCCAGGTGTTATACCAGCATGCTTCAAAAATTGTGTTCACGAAGCTTGACCGATAAATGTCAGGGGTTTCTATTCGTTATTTTGTAATTTACCTACCCTATCCAATTTCTTAACTTTATTTTCCAGAACTTTTTTAACTTTCAAAAACCCTGCTTTAAAAAAAATTAAAGTGTTTTTTAAGGCATTTTCCAAATAGCAAATTCTTCAAAGATATTTTCCCGTTTTTCTACTTGTGTTCCAAACTTAGACCATTCTCGAAACGCTTCGCTGCAATGGATTGCCAATCTCCTAATCTTCCTGTGCGTAAGTTACACGCCAACATGCAAGTGACAGAGATATATATTTTGTTTCTTTCTTTTCAACACCGCGCGCCGGTGTACGCAGTTGTCAAATTTATTTTGCTTCAAAGTTGGGGATTAAAAAAACCAAACAGCCAATTTTAAATAGAAACATCATGTACCATTTGCAAAATTTTCATAGCTGATACAATTTATTTTATTCTGCAGACCTATATATATTTTTTCTTACACTAAATTTAAATTTAAAAGCATGATATGGCAACGTTACAAAGCAAGAACTTGAAATCGTTCCGGCACAGTAAAGGACCAAGATATACTTTTGTCCTTTAGATCTTTTCGTGTGTTTCTGAACCGTATTAGCAGTTCATTACAGCGAAGCGGTTTCGTGAATGGTCTAAGGTTCCAAATCATTCTAAAAGTTTCTTTTGTTTGTTTCTGTACTTTTAGTCGCAGATTTTTAATTTTTTTTAATAGAATCTTCTTTTGTTCTTTCAACATCTTCCTCCTAATTTTTTCTTAGATAATAATACTTTTTGTGTTTTTTTTTTTCGTTTTTAGTCATTTCTAATCAAGCGTGTTTAAAATCGTTTTTTGTTTTTCGAGTCCTCTTTAGGTCTTCTTTTTTTCTAATCATTGTTTTTAGAACTGCTTTAAAATCTTTATTGTTCTTTTCATAACCTTCTACTTCTCTTTTTTTTCTGAACGACATATTTCAACCTTTTTTAGAATTTTTTTCTACCAATCGTCTTTCTCAACTTTTTAAAAACTTTTTTGTTCTTCTTAATTTAACCTTTATTTTTTCTAAACTTTGTTTTTCGAAGCTACAACTTTTTAAAAAGAAGATGTTTTGAAGTTTGAAGCAACAGATATAGATAATATAGTAAACAAAAAAAGATCAAAAATAAAAGCCAGAAAGACAAAAGTCTAGCCGGCTTCAGACTATTTCCGGAGAACAAATCGATAATTATTTGTCAACTGCAAGAGATGTGATTGACTTACTACTTCTTGAGAAACTTGTCCAACAGACATTCAGACAGAAAGTGATTCTTTTTAACATTTTTAAGTACAGAATTTTAAAAAAGATCAAGAAAACGATCATTAAAAAGATAGAAGAAAAAAAACTGGAAAACTTAACGACAAAAACAGCAAATTCGTTCGCGAATAATAATTTTTCTAATCAATAAAAATAATGGCTGTTAAAAAAAGTAAAAAAAAAGAAAAACGGCAGATAAAAAAACAAGCTAGAATATTATGTGGTAGTCTAAATATTGGTTTTGTTTGTGTTAGAAAGGAATCTATAAAGCCACTCATACATAAACTTTGTTTCGCAGAACAAATCCAACATTTTGGTTTTATTACTTTGTTATACTTAGGAACGGAGTAAACTTGAAAATTTTAATAACTTACCTATTGACACGTGCTTCAAAAGCCTTGCTTAATCTTCTCAGATAAACAAGTTATCGGCGGTTGGCAGAAAAAGTAAACAGTAATAAATATAAAACGCCAAAAAAGAAAAAGCGCCATAGTGAGACAGTTTTAACTTAGCAAAACAACAATTATCACACATCAATTACTGTCAATTATTGAAGGCGATAGAAGTGTATTATTGAGTTAGTTAATTTACTGAAAATTATTTTTGAGTAGTTTTAATTCTTATTTAAAATTCTTTACTCTAGATCGAAACTTATAGTCTACAGCAATACCAACTCAGAGAGGCAAATCCTTATGGGTTAACAATAAGGTAATATTATGAAATTAGTCAAATAAACGTACTTTTTTTATTTTGATATAAACTTTGAACAACAGCGTTTGCACAAATTGCTGTAAAATATCTACGGAATCTACTTTCTGTAATCTGTGTGTAAATGCTTTAGCGAATGTTACAAAATTTTCATCGTCAAATTGTATAACTTGAAAAATTATGACTAAATGTCATAATTATATTGAAAAAGTTGCTTTTATTTTTGATAATATTTTAATATTACTTATTTTTATTAAGATTAAAAGCATCAAAGCATAAGAAGTACATATTCTTAACATCTGAAACAAAATTAATAAGAAAAATAAGTTTTTAGCTTTACTAAATTCTATACTCCAAGTCCAAATTGGTAGTCTAACACAATACCAGCGAGAGAAACTTTTATGGGTTCTAATGAATTTATCAGAAACATCAAATACATTTTTCGATTTTTCATATTCTAAAAATACCAAGGACACCATAAAAGTGCATAAAATATACAATTTGTTTGTACAATGAATAATAAAAAAATATATAATATTTAAATTGTATTTACTGCGGTAATAATCGACTGGACTGCCTCAAAAAACATAAAAAGCATAAGAAGACTACAAACAGTTAAAGCAGTTACTCAGAACTTTAGAATTAAATCTAAGTTTTGAAAATTCTAAAAAATACATTGTTAAAAATGTGAATTAAAAATTCAAAAATGTACATGTAAAATTTGAAATAAAATAAATATTACAACCAATAGTCCTGTAAGACAAGTAAATTGTATTGCATTTTTTACTTCCTGACAAAACCGATTTGTCCAACTATAAGTAAATTTAAAAAAAAAATAGAACTTTCAAAAGCACATACTTCTTAACTACGACATGATGTCCAATACACAAACAATTTTTTTTGTAAATTTTGTCTTAATAATCTTTATCAGTTCTGATTCTTAAAATATTACTTCCATTATGTTCCTCAGAAATGTTAGCAATAAGTTGATTAATTAATTAAACTTGCATTTGAATATATCCAACTGCATAAAAAACCATAAAATTTAGCCGAATTACAAAAAAATGATAACCATGAAGCAGTAATAAAATAAATGTAGTCTGGAATTTTTGTCCATTTTCCAAAATAATGCTGATACACTGTAACACATAGAAACCAATCTTTTTCATCAGCCCAAACCGGCAACATTGCAAGTCCTGTAACACCAAACAGTGCCAAAATAATACAATATGTTTTATTCATTTTTTCAGAATTTTTCAAAATGACTTTTTGGACTTGAGGACCACAAAAATCAATCGGCCAGAAATTAGACATTTCACTTTTAAGTTTCATTATAACGGGTTCCATAATTATTGCAAATACAGACGTTCATATAATCTACAAAGAATCTTTTTATATATATAATATAAATGGGTCGTTGGAGTTTTTTAATTGTGATCTTAAAAAATATTTATTTCAATTTTCTTTTACTTATTTTACATCATCAAAAATATATCAAACATGTTTATTTTTCAGTTAGTATTTTATTAATTTTGTTAAAGAAAAACTTTTTACTTTTGTTGTTTTTACTAAAACGCAAGATCATATGATCATATCATTGTGACATTTAGCTCATGTTTAGTATTAAGCGGCAAAAACTCCACGTTTCTGCATAGCCTTAGTAATGATATACTTTAAAAATAAAGTCTACAATAAAATTAATGTTTGGCAATATTTCCTGGACTCAACGTACGTCCAATTTAAACAAATTTACCCCGAAGTAGTTGTAGATTTTATTATGTTTAAAGAACACCGCGTTCGGGTTGTGGAACGTCTTTTAAATACAGATAATGTTGCAAAAACAAAATATGATCGACATTCGACCCTTACTGAAGATGTTATGGAAAACATTTACGTTTTAATGAAACGAAAACCGCGACAATCTATGACAAAGCTCTCATTGCTAATAACTTTTACTTTCTGTTAACTCCGAATACACTAATTACTGCATTTAATACGCTAAAACGACGATCTAAGTTATGAATTAAAAATTACGGTACACACTATGATCTATAATTGTATACCTTTAAATTTTCACTATTTAATTTTCACAATTTCAACTATTTTCATTTTATATTATTATTTAAGTATTTTTATTATCTTTTATTTGTTTTTTATTATAACTGATCGGTAAACTAACATTAAGTAAGTATTTAGATCATAAAAAACTATTAGATCTAATAAAATTACTAACACATTTTAATATTTAATTAACGATTTTTTTATTATACCTACATAACAATTGCCTAACCAATAATAATTATAATTAGTTGCTTGGTATTATTTACAGTATTTACAGTTGACAATTATTGTACTAAATTTAACTAGTTACATACTACTTTTTATTTAATTAGGTTTTTGTAGACCCAAAAACATTGATTTGTGTCGGTAGATATAATTGTCAAATGCCACTTGTACGATAAAGATATTTTTAAAAAATGACAACAAACACCCTTTTTTATATATCTGGAAAACTGCTTAACCAATTATTATAAAATTTGATATATAAACAAGGTTAAATGTAATGAAAAACTTAAAATTGAAGTCAATGAATTAAGATAAGACAAACATTTTTTGCATATTTTAATCTTTTGTAGTGCTGCATTTTTTTAAAATATTGTTTCATACTTTTAAATAATCTGATATAGAAAAATGTTTTTTACCTTAGTAGTGATTGACTGACCTGCCTCAGAAAACATGGAAACGATAAGAAGACAACAAACAGTTGTGACAATAACTCGAAATTTTGAGATTAAAAACATGCTTTGAAAATCCTAAAAACAGATATATTACACACAAAATTGCTTTAACCAACTATTAAAAAATAAGAATAATTAAATTATTGTTTAAAACAGCACAAAACGTACTTTCGAAGTAAAACGTGATAGGAAATACAAACACGTAATTTTTTGTAGACAGTTGACTGATAATTTTTATCATTTCTAATAGTTAAAATATTTCTTTCAATATATTCTTCAGACATTTTTACAATCAAGTAGTTATTTAAATATACTTGAATCTGAATATGTTCAACTGCATACAAAATCATAAATTGCAATCGAATTGACGATAGAGCTGCAAAAGGACAAGTAAAAAAGTAAATAAAGTAGGGAATTTTGGCCCATTTCTTGAAGTGATTGATACTCGTAGACTGTAACACATAAAAACCAGTCTTTTTGATCACCGGATATTGGTAACATTAGAAATCCTTCAATACCAAAAAGTGCCAAAATAATATAATATGTCCTATTAGTTTTTCAGATATTTTTATAAAATTTTGTTTAACTTGTACTCCACAGAAATCGATTGGCCAAAACTGAGATATAACATTTAGAAGTCTCGTGATAATAGGTTCCAGAATTATTGTAAATACAATTGTGCATATAACCTAAAAAAATAGTAATTTGTACTCGATATGGTAACGTCTAGTACACGCTAACGTGTACGTAAATAGTAAGTTTAAGGTGAAAAGTCAGTAAGTCAGATAGTAAGAATAGCGGCAAAAAACGAAAGCAAAAAGTAGTCTAAAGTGATTTAATATTTACTGTGTTTTATTTAAGTTTGTCTATAAGAAGGTTTACAGGGTGTTACGAACTGGTTTGGCATAAATTTCAAGATAGGTACAAAATGGCAAAAAAATAGAAAAGCAAAATTTATGTATATCAATGCATAGGTTTCCCCCAATTTTTTTTTAAATTTTGGTTCCAAATTTTGAGAACCGCTGAACTAAGATGATAAAAATAAGTCAGTTCAATAATTAAACCTATAAAACAGTAAAAACTTAACAATTTAGTATAAAAGCTTAGCAGTTCAGCGGTTCCCAGAATTTGGAACAATAATTAAAGAGAAAAATTAGGGAAAACTATGCATTTTCGGTATACATAAATTTTTTTTTTCGATTTTTTTTGCCATTCTGTACCTACCTTTAAACTTATGCTAAACCATTCCCTAACACCCTGTATAATTAGTACCTAATTACTTACAAAAAGCATTAATATTGTAAAGCATCCATATTTTAATAATAAACTAGTGCTAAAGTTTTGTATGAGAAAATCCATTCCGAGGAACTTAATGCTTGAATGAAAAATAAAACAAATGTAATTCTTAATATGATAACGTTCCAATTATTATTATATGTTTTTTAGAGGCAACGGGTTACAGGAACAATAAAATAAACGATTTGACTTTAATCCGACGTTTCTACTGTTTTTTTATTACTGTCTTTTTCAAGGATCTAAAAAATATTCGACTTAGAAACAAAATATTAAGAATTTATATGAACTAACTTAAGTCATACTTATAATAAAATAAAATTGATTGATTAAGTATATATATTTTATTTTATTATAAGTATGACTTAAGTTAGTTCATATAAATTCTTAATATTTTGTTTCTAAGTCGAATATTTTTTAGATCCTTGAAAAAGACAGTAATAAAAAAACAGTCGAAACGTCGGATTAAAGTCGAATCGTTTATTTTATTGTTCCTGTAACCCGTTACCTCTAAAAAAACAAATGTAGTTTATCAATTTGCCAATTTTATGATAACCAGCATCGGCAAAAATCATTTTTAATAAAATAAAAGGGTCGATATCTTGTAATCTTGATCTTAAAAATAACATACACATTATATGTTTCATTTTTATGTTTTATACATTATGGAAAATCTATCACACATGTTTGGTATAATTTTAAATATTTTCATTTTATACTTTTTATTAGTTTTTACTTATTTTTTACAATGACTCAAAAGTACATTAACATTAAGTAATACATAGCTCATTAAAAAACCATTATATATAATAAAATTAAACACATATTTTAATATTTAATGAATGATTTTTTTATTATACCTACCTACATAACAGTTGTCTAAGCAATAATAACTAATGGGCTGATTTCAAGTTGAGATAATACCGGTAGTATCGCAAATTTTAATACTATTCCATGGCAACAACCAATCACAACAACAAATTTTATTAATTTTCCATGGAAACGAAGATACTACCGATATTATCTCAACTTGAAATCAGCCCATAAGTTATTTTCTTGGTAATCTACAAAGTATTTACAGTTTTTATAAAATGTACACAGATTAACCAGTTTCATGTTAATTTTTATTTAATTACTTTTTTTAATGACCTAAACGCTTTTCTTGAATCGACAGATAGGTATAATATAATTGTCAAACATGAGAATCGTCACTAGTGAGCGGTTATGACGCCGCGCCGCGCCGTCTTCGATCATTGATGGCTAGAGAGTTATTTTAACTGTTAATTGTTTATCCATATGTAAGTAATAAGAAAAATTTTCTCTTACGTTATTGCTGTTTTACGTTTCAAATTTTTAATCTCAATTATCAAAAATTGATAAACTGTTTTTCTTTTCCTAATAAAAATTTGCAATGTAAAAATGGTTTATGATCACACCTTCTTGTTCTGCTTGGTTGTTAGAAATGTTTTGCATGCTAAAATGGTTTAACGCTTTTGCATTTGTTTCTTTAAAATATTTAATTTAAAATTATTGTTAATCGCAACAGTAAGTGAAACAGTAGAAATGATAAAATTCAACACTTTAAGACAGAAAGCCTGTGAGTTATTTTTTTAACATTTTTTTTGCCTAAATTGAAAAGTGCATCGAAATGCCTTTTTGGTGAAAACCTCACGTCTTACGCAGTATGGATTTGCCATTAAAAGCGCAACGATAGCGCATGTTCAAAACGCACGTGTTCGAGATTCAGAATATGCTACTCGTTCGTTTCGTAGTAGAAACTCAGAGAAGAGAAAACCCAAACATTTCGACTTGACTAGACTGCATGACGGCAATTTTACGTCTTCGTTCCCCAATCCGGCCATTTGTATCCTCGCCATCTGCATAACTTAAAGTTCCGCATCGGAATCACAAATAGAAACCAGTCGCTATAAATTTTCTTTACTCTATTGAAGTGTACAGAAAAACTTACAATAGGATAAATACGTAAAAGGAAGAACTGTGAAATAACATTTAAAAGCTAAGACTTACTTGGATTGTCTCTTGAGGGCTATATTTTCGTTGGTCCGTGGCCATGCTGACTCCATTCTAAAGACAACTCTGCAAAAAAACGAAAAGCGTGTAAAATGAGAGAAACATAAACACTTGTGCAGGGTGCATTACGACAAAACAGAGGGAAATTGTTTTGTAACAAAAAAGAATTTAGGAAATTTAGGAAAAGTCTCAGGATTTAAAGCAGTTTTGTGTATTTTCTCTTGTTTTAGAATACCACCAGACTAATATTTTAGAGTTAAAATCTAGTGTTGATTAAAAACTAAATTCTCTAAGTGCCGAGAAAATTTAAACTACGGTCTATGACCTCTAATTATAATGCAGCAAAAACTTGAGTTAAGAGTAATTGAAAAATAAGACAAAAGTAAGTGTTGGATTCAACAAGAAATACCAATTTTCTAGTAAACGTGGTTTGTGTTGTAATTTTTCATTAGGAGATTTTTTTGTAGACTTTTGCTTGTCTGAAATTAGTTTCACTTATTTTTGCTAGTATATATAATGTTACAAACAGTTCAAAATAACAATAAGAGAAAGAAAATTCACGTATATAGCTTCAGAAAAGACTAGAAAGAATCGCTCTAAAATCGCAAAGTGAAGAAAAGTCACGAAATATTAGGCATATTTTAAAAGGACTTTTGATGATGATTTTGATTGTTGATTGATTTTTGATTGTTTGATTGATTATTGAGAGAGACATTGGCTGGTAGTCAGTCAGTCAGCCAGCGAGAGCCAGACAAGCGAATAGACTGTGCGATATTCTCGGAAAAGCAAGCGATATAATTAAAGTGACTGAATACCGAGTTGTTTATTTATTGTTGTTGTTTTATTAGTGTACATGGTAGAAAAAATTATTTGTTATTAATGAAACTCTTTGAATCTAAAAAACCCAAATACGCACTTACATTGCAATACGTACAAACAATTATACACTTGTCTAGATCGGTAACAAATGCAGATGCGGATTCCTGTAATATCGTACAATATTAAGTTAAATAAATCAGAAACTGTATATTTTGTTAGAATTGTTGTCAGCATACTGCAATATTGAGTATTAAATTTAGATGTGATATTGAATAAGTTATTCAGTAAAACTGAAATTGAAGAATTTTAAATTATTGATGTTTGAACCTGATTAAAAATAAATAAAAGAAGTTTGAAATATCTCGACAACTACTTAACGTAATTGGACAAATACTTTAACTCCATTTCTATTTGTAGTGCTCAATCCTTTGTATACCCGTATTTACTTATCTATTTGTAAGTCTGAGACTGAATACTAAGACCTACAGTCAATCAAGCAATCAAGTAAATAAGATTGTTACTGATAACTTGAATGTGTGTAGAGGGCATTAGTAATTCTAAGATATTAGATCTGAAATTAAAAAAATGTAAGTCTAATCCTTATTTATTTATCATTGCTATATTTTTGATAGCTAGCATTGAACAATCCAAAGAGATGTCAAACACTTATCACACTATAGCGCGTAATTCTGAAAAATATTTGTTATAAATAATACCCAAAAAGAAAAAAAATAGAAGAGTTTAAAAACGGTGTTTTGAAAAAAACGAATATGAGAGAAAACAATTCAAACCAAGAATACAAAAACGACGATTAAAAAAAACTAAAAAAGATTTTAAAAGAGCAAAAAACCATCCTGAAGAAGCTTAAAAAACAAAAATTAGAAAGAAAAAAAACAAGAAAAAAGAACAAAAAAAGGTGCTGGAAGAGAAAAGAAAGAGTATATAGAAATCAGAAGAAAAAAAATGAAAAAACTACAACTGAAATTAAAAGAAAAGCAAAAACTTAGAAAGTTTTTAAAAACTACCAAAAAACAGGAAAATATTTTCGAGAAATTTGATACATTGCAAGATACTTTTCAGAGGAACGTACTAGAGGTGAAAAAAAAAATTCTAAAATGTTTTAGAAGTTAAAAAAAATGTGTAGAAGAAGGCGGATAAAATAGAAAAAACAAAATCTAAGCAACAAGATTAATGAATTTGAGACAGCAATAAAAAATGATCTCAACAAAAAGATTAATGAGATAGAAACAAAAATTAAGAAACTAGAAATTGTGCAAATTACGAAGGAGGTCTATGTGTTTTAACTGTGGTAAAAGAAGACACCAAAAACGAGAGTGTTGGTCAACTAAGAACGACTTGAAAGACCCGAGAAGACGAGTTATATCGAGAAGCTCATGGCAGACCGAAGAAAGTCTAGAACTCATTACAAAAAAAACAAGCCGTTCTAAAGTAAATTATTCAGGACGAAGAATTTTTTAGAGAGGGATAATGTTACAAACTAGTCCAGAAAAATACCAGACACTTCTAAAATTATGAATCACACTAGAGCATGTAATTGCGAGAAGTATTCGTCCTGGCCATTGACGAGTATAAGAAAGCTGCGTCTTCGTTTTACCTGAATAATATTTGTTTGTGTACCTAAACCTATGGGAAATTTCGAGAAACTACGTATCTTTTTATAAGCGGACAAAGACAATGACCGAGTCAGAACCCAACAAGCAATTAAAGAGTGAGCGGTTCATTAGAAGCAACATTATCGGCAATCGTAATTATTATATAAAAGAACTAAGATTTCGCACATTATCAACAAATTATCTCGTATTTTTTGGAACAGCCTGCACAAACCAATCAAAGAACTTTAGAATAATTTTTTTTAAATATGCAAAGGTATAAATAACGGATAAATATATAATCAACTTTTTGTTAATTAGCGATTGTATATTTATTTTATTAACGATTAATCAATTAATTTATATTAAACAAGAACTTTTGCATTTTCATAAGTCTTTGTCCTAGTATAATCAAAAAGCTTTAGATTACCATAATTTAGTTTCTAAACTGTGTGTTTTAAATTAAAAATTGAGTTATTGTTAGGAAATCATAAAATTAACTTTAAATAAACCCAGAACTGATAATAATTTGCTCTAAAATATCAATAAGAGAAAATAAAAAATGCGAATGTATAAAATACGACAATAGATACAAAGCTTCGCTTTGAGCGAAACATACAAAGCATTTTCATTGTAATTCCCAATAAACAAAAAGCACAAATTATTATCAAAATGTAATTATATAGTTAATTTCTTTACTTATTTCAGTTTTAAATAAACAGCTTAAAATGACATAAATATTAATTATTTTCTCTCACAGCTATAAGTTATCTACTGATATAAAAAAATTCTATTGTTACGCACATTTTATGATGACTTATAATCCACATAAATCTTTCAGTATTATTTAGCCTACCTCTATTACCTCCATTTTGCAACCAGAAAAAAGATTTAGGATCAGTGAACAGCTTGTAGGATGCAGCAAAAACGATAATAACTCATTTAGTCTGAAAGTTCAGAAGAGATGTTTTTTGCTTCGTGAAACTCAACAACCGCAATTAACTTCAGTCGAAAAGTCTCTCTTCACACAGATTTTAATCAATATCATGTCATTTACTAATTTAAATCAAGAGGCAAATCAATTAGCGTTTAATTAAATTTAATTTTAGGTAATTTGTTTTGGACCCACGATAAGAACATTAATTAAAAAATTAAATTAAAAGACACTTAATTAAATTTTTTAAGTTGGCAACAAACCAAACGTCAAATAAATTCAGTAGCCGAATAATTTTTACAGAAATCCATTAAAAATTCTCTTCACATCTAATCGCCAAAAGCTTGTCTGTTTTAGTAAAATGTGCACGTAATTTTATATCGATCTCTAATTACACCACCTGGCCAAATAAAACCGGAAGTACCTTTGACAGTACCACATGTGGCCCACGCACGTTTCCTAGCACTTAATGGTATTTCTGTAGAGCGGCCGAATGTTATATAAAGTGCTTAAAAGCGTTTTGATTTTTATTTATGGTTGTGTTTTCTCTATCTACACTTGGGTTAAATTTAGTTAAAATAAATTTTTATTTTTTTGTGATCGATTTTATATAATTACTATAAATCAATGACTACATACAGTACAAAAATACCAACTTTTAAATATAAAAATTCAAAAATCAAGTTTTGCCAACAAAGTTATTTAAAGCGTCGCCTACTCCAATTAATAATTTAAAAAATGACCCGTTATATATACAATACAATACAAAAGGTATTGTCAACAATGTTGACATTATTTCACAACCCTCTATGCCTTAATTTTGGAAATTAAATTTTAAAAGTATAATGTATTGTCTATTTTTGGAGTTTGGAGCGGGAGCGAATAAAAAAATCACCCTGTTTATCAGAAAGCTGTACTTACCTAGATTTTTATTGTCAACGTAGAACGGAAAAAGGTCACAACCTTCTAGAGGGTAAATTTTCTTGGTAATTAATTAATAATATAATTGCAATTTCATGAATCAAAAACTATTTGGGATTTTTTTGTGTCAATAATTTTGTGCCGCCTTGCTTTTATTGTGTCTTTCGTTGATTGAATGTTGGCGTATGTCTGTCACGTTTCTCTAACTCGTTTATAACCGCGCCCTTTCAAATTTACTTCAGACCCCAACAAAACTACAGACTGAAATATCTACTATCTCATACAGCAGAAAATTGCTGAAAAAAAAAACTGCTAAAAGTTAAAAGTTTGTGAGTTTTTGAGTATTGTCAGTTATTTAATTGAAAGATATTAAAATATAAAATTGATGTTTTGAAGAAGTTCAATTATCTCTTTTTATTAGATTTAAACACGCGAAGTTAAATGATTGTATCTAGTAATTTTGCTAGTGTCTCGGTATTTCATTCTAAAATATTGATACAATAAAATATTTTCAACTTTAACTTTATCAAAATAATTTTTAGTTTTTTCTTTAAATATTATACAATTAACACAATAAATTATTCAAAAATTCTTGAACTATTCGGCCCTTTGTAGCTCAATTTTTATTTCCTCATAACTGACATCTAAGCACTAACAGATCTTATTCGGTTTAACAGATTCTGCTAAAACTGTTATTTTTTTAAACACAATTGTTATTCTTTAGATTTAGATAATTATTGCAACGTATGTGCGAATTCGAGGTTCTTTTGATTTAAATAGTTGGATTAATAACAAACAATTTATTTCTACTATACACACGATAGCAATAATTGATAAGTAAATAACACACTAATAACGCCTACGATCTAATTTAACCACGCCGCTTCCTAAAATATTGCTTACTTTTCACTGGCTTGTCTGGTTCTCACTAACTGACTAACTGTCCGGTCAACGTCTTCGCTCGCTTATATAATCATACGTCTTTCCAGCATAAACGATGACATCATTCCTCTCGAACAGTCAACTGACATGACTAATAATAGTTTCGCAGAATTTCACGCTTCAGTATAACTCATGGGGTGATGTGTATTTACTCAAAAACTATTTTCTTTGGAATTGTTTATAAAATTCTGTTTATTTTTAACAGAAACTGGGGCCCTATTCTGTAAGATTTTGTTAAAATTAACGATAACGGACTGCTTCAAAAATTAATTTTTGACGATTTTGTTAAAAAAAAAATCCAGAATTTGATAAAAATAACCATGCAGGATAAATTGATTTTATCTAATGGATGTAGGCTAAAATAATGCTTTGAAAAATAATATTATTGGTTAAAAAAATAGAGTATTCGTTAATTTTTAACTTTTATTTTTGAATATAATTTAAAAAAATATTTATGTGCATACACTTGAATCATTTTATTGCCCGAAACTGTCACTTTTAACATTTAATATATTAAATTTGAATTTTTGCTTTCATTTGTACAGAAAATGTTGTATGTATTACGATTTTAATCATTACTAATGGCCCTGAAGAAATTATGCCTTTTGCACCATATCATCAAAAAAAATTTTTTTCTAGTCTAGAAAGCTGTAAAATGCTTTTTGTTATTGTCACAGTATAGAAATGAATCAGTATGGACAGGTGATAAAAATTTGTCAAAAGCTAGCATCCCTTCACGTAAAATGTGTAAGATGGAGCCACTAATTTTTAGATTTTTAGTCAACTAATAATACAGAATTTTAATCTAAAGGGCTATAACTGTAAATAAAATACTATAAAAAATATTTTAATCGTTGTTTTACCCTTGTTTTTCTATTATTTTTTACATTATTTACAGTTATAGCATAGCCCTTTAGATTAAAATCGTGTATTATTAGTTGTCTAAAAATCTAAAAATCAGTGGCTCCATCTTGCACATTTTACGTGAAGTGATGCTAGCTTTTGACGAGTTTTTATCAGCTGTTCATACTGATTTATTTCTATACTGTGTTATTGTAAATTATAGGTATAGAAAGAAACACAGTGACAGCAGTGTTGCCAACACATTGACGACGATTTCCCCCATATGATGGGTCAAAATTACCTAAATCCAAGCTAAATTCCCTCAAAACTTATTTCATTTTAAAAAGGACTACAATCACAAAGAAAAAAAAATAGTTTTTTACAACATATAATTTTTAATATATTTTTGATGAATAGATAATATCACTTTTTAAACAAGAGATAAATGTGAATTACACCGTGATTAAAAAATACTAATTAAGTTGGCACCAATAAATTAACATTTTTAACACTTTTTTGGTAATTTAGTAGTAGTAATTGAAAATACCCTAAAACAATCTCTAGAAAACTTTCCCCCTTAAATATTCCTCTCTTCTTTATAAAATACCCTAAATTTAGAGAAAAATCCTCAAAGTTGGCAACACTGAGTGACAGCCTTCTAGAGGACAATCTTTGTACAAAAATTACTATTTAGCAGTAAGTTATGCATTCCCGCTAAATTTTTTTAAATAATGATAATAATAGCTACTGTTCAGTCTTTTTGTTTTTCATTTTTTGTATTGCTTCAAAAGACAGCTTTTAATCCTGATTATACTGTGTTTTATTTCTTTTCTAAATTCTATTTATGTTTTCTTATTTTTCTTTTCAATCACACTTATTTTTATTGTTTCTTTGTATTTTCAAATTTTTTTGTGCATTTTTATTCTTTTTAATGAGTTTCTGACCTGTTTTTACTATTTATATGTCTATTTCTGTTACTAACATTGTTATACCACATACTTCTCTTGCTGCTATTAATGCAGTTATCCCATTTATTTTTTATATTAGGTATTACTTTCTGTGTTATACGAGTATTTAGAGATAGAAAATATTTTTTAGAACATATTTTGTATTTCTATAATTGAAACTAATTTTAAATGATTTTATTATATTGTACATGACGAAGCCATATTCGTGTCAAAGGTCTAAAGCTCAATAAGTTATTTTATTCTTCTATTCTTCTATTCTATTCTTCATATTGTAACGTATGTGCGAAATTAGAGTTCTTTTGATTCAATAAGTTTGATTAATAACTAATAATTTACTTCTGCTATATACACGAATACACACAAGAATAATTTGATAAATAAATAACTCGATATTCACACAGCAAAAACTACGATCGCCGTCGCTTCGATGAACCGCTCACTCTTTGATCGGTTATAATTCCACACTTTCGGTTATTGTCTTCGTCCGCTTATATAACGATACATCGCTTCTAGCAATTGTCCGGAAGTTACGCGACCTTTCTCCACGGAGAATTATATTGTAAGAGTTTGTTTGAGAAAGAATAGTGGAACAGTGTAACTAGCGAGAATATCTGTAGCAATTATTAAAAGCGATAGAAGTGTACTATTGGGATATAAAGAGTCTCTTAAAATTAAGAAATTCCAAGTTCAGAATGTTGTGAATATTGTATTATCATTGATCACAAATTGAAATTATGTATATATTAATTACATAAATATGGCCCAACTAGTGATAGTTTGTCCTAAAACTTTAATGTTGTATCTTGATCTTGAAAATTTGATCTAATTATTATTCTAATAAGATTTAGTTAGGTATATCCAATCAATGAAAAACTGTTAAAAAACGAAATTTATCTATAATGAAAACATACAAGTTTGTTTACAAACATCAACCAGCTCCAGGTAGCACGTGTTCTACAAATAATCTTCCCCCATACGTTGTCCCGCACTTCACTCATTGCACCTACCACTATCATCATCCACTTCTTCAACCCTCGTAAAAATTAAATACCCGTTTCACCACTAACCACTTCGTATTTCAATTCACATACAATTGAACAACATACGATTCAGGTAACAGCCGACACAACACTGGCTAAGGGTGGAACGCCCACGTTTTCTCCTTTTGAAGCCTTCAGGACTTGCGCTGATAATACACAATTTCGGTGTTTTTTACGTTTTTCTGTAGAAGGGTTAGTTGAGTAAAGACGTGTTCGGTCAGTGTCTAAAAAGAATGATTTATTTTTTTGGGGGATGAGATTGTTAATTGGAAGGATGAACGGATTAGTCCGTTGGGTGGTGAATGGATGTTCCCATGTGGGTGAGAAAAATATGGCGAGGGTGATTAACTGAAGTGTCCGGTTCGAGTAGATGTGACCTACATATTATATTCGAAGGGTGATCGATAAAAGGGATTATTTTAAAATTATTGCAATAAAAGTGTATTAATGAAAGCGATTTACAAGAGGGGATAATAATTTTATTTTCTATGAAATTTCTAATAATGTCATAAATCATCTATTAATTTCTAGAAAACTAATCTGATTAAACAAACTAGACACTCAAAAAAAATCTATATGATAAGTGTTTGCGGCAAAATATTTTCACAAATTCTGTAAAGAGTCAATAGCAACTGTTAAAACTGTGGCCTGCTCCTGCCGTTGACCATAATAAAACTGGTTATGAATGAACCGTTTAGTTAGTCACTAAAACCAAGATAAGTTGTGCAGTTGGACTACCAATTCTGTTGGTGTCTCCCTTATGATGACATCTTTAGCAGCAATATATCGTCTAAGTACAGGAAAGCAAGCCTTATAGTGTATTTTGATTTAAATTGTTGCACAACAGTAAAGTATTTAAGCTATTTATGGTGCTTAGTTGTGCATTGGGTCTGATTTCAAGTTAGCTTTGCACTGGTGCAAGCTTCCATTTCAAGTTCCATTTTAGCGATGGTGCAAATTGCGCTCTTGAAAGGCATTGTTTAATTTACGAAATTTAAGTCAAAATTCATTGCTAGTTTTCACTGTACAAATGTAGGTACTTTTTGCGACTTTATTTTAGGAAATTTGATTTATAAATGCCCTCATAAAGGTTTCAGTTTTTACGTTTTTACGTAATTTTTACCAGAAAGTTTTTTTTTAGTTAAGAACTGTAAGAAGATACTCTTAATTATATTAGTGTTTCGTTAAAAAAAAAATTGAAGTCATTCCAGATGTTTTTTAAATAGATTATAAAATAAATTAATTAATATTTACATATTAAATATTTGCAAAAAAATCGATAAATAGGGTTGTCATTATAATTTTAAAACATTAGTTTGTTTGATGTATGTTAAATTTAGAGATATTTCACAAAAAAATCAATATAAAAAATGTTTTACTCCTAATTGGATATATAAATGGAATCAAAAAAGAACGTACTTCAGTTAAGAAAATGTCACTGAAGAATACTGTTCAAAAGGTAGACAATCACCACCATATCAGAAGCTTAGTAAAATACTATTGTATTTAAATTTTCTTTTTTGTCAATCGACAATAAACACCACATTTAAGTGATAGTTTAAGCGCAGTAAAACATCTTATTTATTGACTAGTCAATATGTTAGTGTTTTTATTAGTGTTAGGCAGTAAAGGAAACATTTTAAGAGTCGGTTTGAGGCTTTCACCTGTGACAAAAATTTGATGTTTAATTTCAAACAGCAATTAGCACGTAAGTAATAGGAACAAACACGCAATTTAATAGACTATTATCCGATTTATAGGACAGTAAGTTCTACAGTCATATCACAATAATATCTAAACTTACTAATGTCTAATTCTTTTTAGCAGGAGAAAACTGTAATCATTGGAAATTTAGAATTTATAATACTCGTTAGTGATTCGTGAATTTTCAAAATTATAATCAATCAACAAAATTGACTAAATTTTATTTTTATTTAAAAACCACTGAACCGATTATTATGAAATTTAGTACACGAACAAAAATAAATGTGCTCTCTGAACAAGAATTTACTTCACTGATCAATGTGCCACTTGACCACAGTTGCATTTAAAATTTCGTCAGTGGTAGCCGCTCCCGCCAAGGGAGTGAAGTATCAGTGTTGACATCTCTAGATATATTTCTAAATTCTGTCCCTTTGCAAGCAAAATCGACCTGTTCGAGCGTTTTTTGTGAAAATAGTTAAAAATATCAAAAAACGAATTTTCGAATGGTTACTCTGTATATATTTTTGTTCATAATTTAAAATTTTCAATTCTCTTTCGTTTATTAATACATTTAATTTAACATCAAATGTAAAAAAATTGATTTTACGGTGACTTATACCCTAACTGTGACGCCACCGTCTTGCTACGTTCATGTACCCAAGAAATCACCAAACCCATTACTGGTACAATCCCAAAATAGCTTCGCGGTTCTCTTCTCCGAAACGGTCCAGGTTCAATCAAAGCCGGCAATTAATACTTCTCCTACATTTTTGACAGTTCTGCTTTTATCCACCGGTACTTACCAATCACAAAAATGCATAATTAAGTAAAACCAATCAATGTCGTAGTTTTTGCATTGAGGACGGAAACGACTCTCGTCACGATTGTCTTATCACAATTTGGCACCAAAGCTGCTCTTGATCCATGCCGGACAATTTTCAACAGGTACAACCACTTATTGGTAAACAATTTGATTGGTTATTTCCAGAGTTTCGTCAATTTTCTATCAAAATCCGGAGGAAATTCCCGATAATTCAATGATTTCGGTTTATCCCTTTGGTGATGAGATTTATGCATTTGGGGAGTTACCTGTCATTCATAAAATTGATAAGGAGAGTTTAGAAACAACAGAAAGGCTATATCTTAGAGATTATATTTCAATTGTTTATCATACGTCACATCCACATGTCATGACAGACGGTATTTTCGATTTTTAGAAGAATTTAATTTCTAACTATTTTTACTTAAAGAAACTGTTTATAATTTAGCATTGACAGTTTACCCAACTGGTCCCTATCACACAATTGTCAACCTCAAATTGTTGGGGGAATCCCGGTAAGATGGCCGCTACATCCAACTTATATGCACACTTTTGGTAACAGAAATTAGATTGGCACCACTGTATTACTAAAATTTTTGTAGGACTTACTGACAATTATTTTGTTATCGTTGAACAGCCTCTTGGTGTATCTGCTGGTGGTATGTTCATGGCAAAAATAAAAGATGATCCAATGATCAGTTGTTTGCGTTGGTACCAAAACAAAAAAGTAAAATTTTTAATCTGGAATTTTTCTTTCTATCAACTGTTTTTTTTTTCAGACACAGATTAGTTTAATTAGTCGCGAAACCGGCAACTTGGCTTATAAATTTCACACTGAACCATTTTTTTATTTACATATTGTAAATCAATATGAAATTTCTAATTATGTAGTTGTTGATGTTTGTACGTACCGCAATCCCAAAATGCTGGACTGCATGTATACTGATGCATTAAAGGTTGTGAGGAAAAGTTATGACAGAATTTATAACTTTCTGGATTTCTAGAATATGCAACAAGATCCGAATTATGCCGAACTCTTTCGATCTAGACCTCTACGTTTTGTGCTTCCCCTAAAACTGGCTAAAACAAAATCGAATCTGATTGAATTACCAAACACAAAATGCAAAGCTTACTTTGATTCTGATGGTGATATATTTATAAAACCTGAAAAGATTGTTGTTTTGGGGTGTGAAACACCAATAATTAATTATGAACAATATTTAGGTACATATCGTGTGTGCTATTAAGTTTGGAATCAAGTCCCACAGCCTACTCCCTCTCCAAATTTAAAAGAACACCGGATATTCGTGAAGTATTCTTCCTATTACTGTGCTGATGAGGATTTTTTAGGGAAACCATATCGATATTTTTATGCTATAAGTTGTGACGTCGATGCTGATAATCCAGGAACTATAATAAAAGTCGACACTGAAAACAAAACTACCAAAACATGGTGTGAACGTAATTGTTATCCCAGCGAACCCATTTTTGTACCAAGACCAAATTGTGAATTTTAAGAAGATGGGTTGGTATTGTCTGCTATGGTTTGGGGTCGAGAAGATACAAGTCGCGTGGCTTTGATAATTCTTGACGCCCAGAATTTAACAGAAGTGGGAAGAGCTGAGTTTAGAACACTTGGACCAATACCCAAATGTTTACATGGGTGGTTTTTACCCAAATAAATATTTAACACATTAAAGTGTGGTAGAGTACAATTTACAGTGTGCAAACACGATTTTAGGTGTCAGATGAGATGAGTTTAAGCACTGTTATCCTATCGCATCTATCAGACGACAATTGTATTACATTTTTTGACCAACTAAATTATTAAAAATCCGTAATTATTACTCTGACAGTAGAGGCTAATTTGCTTTATGTTTTCAACCGTGAATTTTGACAGTACGAAATTTAGTAACTGATAAGTGTCAGGGCTCGAATGTTAACCATCTCTCTTATTGTACCTATATATTAAAGTTTATAAATGAGATTAAAATAATATTAATTAACTCCTGTATTATTCTCCAGAAAGAAAAGGTGAGATTTGTGCCAAAACTGAACAGCAGGTTTTAAGTTGAGTTGTTAGATCTACTTACTGAACACAAAAAACATGTTTCTAGGTAGTAGGTGGCGCTCTGGCGAGAAATCCTTGCCTGTTATACTATTTCTATGTTTCTTCAGTTCATTATAAAACTTAATTATCATTTTAAAAATAGCGATTATCATTATTAAGCGTTTATTTATAGAACTTAAAGGCAAGAGCGTTATTCCTTTTAATCAAGTTTAGTCTCTAAGAAAATTTTGACTTACTAAACACTAATTTGGTAAGCAAAAGGCATCCTAACATTATGTTTTCAGACTACCTGCTAAGAAACTATTGTAGCCAAGAAAAAAAGTAAAAATTGAAAAACAAAAGACAATATTTTGAGACTAAAAAAAAAGAGGATTTCTTGAATAAGTAAATAAAATACGCAACCTTCACAAAATTTACAATGTTTCAGAGCCCATTTTACAACATAACAATTTTTAAAATGTCATTATTTCAGTACTAAATTCAAAACATAAATGACATAATTTTTAAATTCACTATATTTAGGTTTGCTTCACTGTAACCCTATGATGAACTAAACGGAGTCATTATAATCAGTTTTCACTGTATGGATGTACATTTTGTGACTTTATTTTAAAAAATTTAATAAATATGTCCTCATAAGGTTTCAGTTTTTACGTAAAACACGTAATAAAAATAAAAGTTATTTTTGATTTTTGTTTTGTTCAGTATGAACTATAACAGGATTACGTCTAATTTCATTAGTTTTTTGTTAATTAAAAACTGAAATCATTTCTGACTTTTTTGATAGATTAAAAATAAAACAATTAATACTTGCAAAAAAATCGATAAATAAGGTTGTTATTATAGTTTTTGTAATAATTTTAAAACATCAATTTGTTTGATGTAGGTTAAATTTAAAAGCATTTTACTGAAAAATCAATATAAAAGTTCTTTTACCCCTAATTGGATATATAAATGGAATTAAGGAAAAACGTACTTCAGTTAAGAGAATGTCATTGAAGAATTCTGTTCAGAAGGTAAGCAATCAGAACCATTTACCATGTCACAAGCTTAATAAAATAATATTGAACCTAAATTATTTTTTCGCTGATCGACAGTAAACACCACACTTTACTGACAATTTAAGCGCACTAAAGTATCACATTTATTGACTAATCAATACATCAGTATTTTTATTGGCTAGGCAGTAAAGGAAACACTTCAGAGCCGGTTAAGATCTTTCAGCTGTTACAAGATTTTTCGTGTTTTTTTTTGTTTAATCAAAATTGTTATCGAGAAAATTAGAGTAGACCGTTTTCAAAAAATCACCCTGTACACCTACATGATTCTCCAAATGTATGGAACTATGCAATTTTCGGCTAAAACTAGAGAAATTTTGAAAAAACAAAAATAATATAGACGTTAAATGTTAGAGAAAGTGGCATTTTTGTAGCCATTTAACATACGAATTAATTTTGTTTCTTTTAAATTGTTTGTAGTCAAAAATTGCTTGGTTCCGTACATTTAGTCAATCTTTATAGGTATAATCCTTGTTACATTTCTTGTTTTAGTTTAAAATTTTTCATTTACTAATGAATCATCAAAATTTGTTTTAGGGTGATTTATACCCAAACTGCGATGTGACTGTCTGGCTGCGTTCATGCACCCAAGAAATCATCAAACCCATCACCGGTACCATCACTGGTACCATCCCAAAATGGCTTCGCGGTTCTCTTCTCCGAAACGGTCCAGGTTCAATCAAAGCAGGCAATGACTACTTCTCTCACATGTTTGACAGTTCTGCTTTTATCCACCGGTACTAACCAATCATAAAAAGCACAGTTTTAACCAATCAATGTTGTAGTTTTTGCATTGAGGACGGAAATGTAACTTATCAAAACCGTCTCGTCCAATCAGAAGTACTTAAACGAAACCGGGCTGCCAATCGGATTGTTTTATCAGAATTTGGCACCAAGGCCGTCCCTGATCCATGCCGGACAATTTTTGACAGGTATAACTACTCATTTTTGAACAATTTGATTGATTATTTCTAGAGTTTCGTCAATTTTCTATCAAAATCCGGAAGAAATTCCTGATAATTCAATGATTTCGGTTTATCCCTTTGGTGATGAGATTTATGCATTTGGGGAATTACCTGTCATTCATAAAATTGATAAGGAGAGTTTAGAAACAACAAACAGGCTATATCTTAGAGATTTTATTTCAATTGTTCATCATACGTCACATCCACATGTCATGACAGACGGTATTATCGATTTTTAGAAGAAATAATTTCTAACTATTTTTATTTAAAGAAACTGTTTATAATCTAGCATTGACGGTTTATCCAACTGGTCCTTATCACACAATTGTCAAGTTTCCACCAAAATCTGATAAAAAATCGATGTTTGAGCAAGCTGAAATTGTTGGGGGAATCCCGGCAAGATGGCCGCTACATCCAACTTATATGCACACTTTTGGTAACAGAAATTATGTTGGCAACACTGTGTTATTAAAATTTTTGTAGGACTTACTGACAATTATTTTGTTATCGTTGAACAACCTCTTGGTGTATCTGCTGGTGGTATGTTTATAGCAAAAATAAAAAATGATCCAATGATTAGTTGTTTGCGTTGGTACCAAAACGAAAAAGTAAAATTCCTAATCTAGGTTTTTCTCTCTACCAACCGTTTTTTTTTTTTTCAGACACAGATTAGTTTAATTAGTCGCGAAACCGGCAACTTGGCTTATAAATTTCACACTGAACCATTTTTTTATTTACATATTGTAAATCAGTATGAAGTTTCTGATTATGTAGTTGTTGATGTTTGTACGTACCGCAATCCTGAAATGCTGGACTGCATGTATATTGATGCAATGAAGGTTGTTGGTAAAAGTTGGTAAAAGCATTTCTAACTTTTCGAATTTCTAGAATATGCAACAAAATCCGAATTATGCCGAGTTGTTCCGATCAAGACCTCAACGTTTTGTGCTTCCCCTAAAACCGGATAAAACAAAATCAAAACTGATTGAATTACCAAACACCAAATGCGAAGCTTACTTTGATTCTGATGGTGATATATTTATCAAACCTGAAAAGATTGTTGATTTAGGGTGTGAAACACCGAGAATTAACTACGATCAATATTTAGGTATATATCGGGTGTGCTATTAGATTTAGAGTAAAGTTTTTTAACCAACTTCCTTTCCAAATTTAAAAGCACACCGGATTTTAGTGATGTAACCTTGCTACTACTGTGCTGATGAGGATTTTTTAGGGAAACCATATCGATATTTTTATGCTATAAGTTGTGACGTCGATGCTGATAATCCAGGAACTATAATAAAAGTCGACACTGAAAGAAAAACCACCAAAACATGGTGTGAACCTAATTGTTATCCCAGCGAACCCATTTTTGTACCAAGACCCAATTGTGAATTTGAAGATGATGGGTTGGTATTGTCTGCTATGGTTTGGGGTCGAGAAGATACAAATCACGTGGGTTTGATAATTCTTGATGCCGAGAGTTTTACAGAAGTGGGAAGAGCTGAATTTAGGACACCTGGACCAGTACCCAAATGTTTGCATGGGTGGTTTTTGCCCAAATAAAAAATTTTAATTTTTATAAAAAAAAATACTTGCCTGTTAAATCCTCCTAAATTCAAAAACATTAAATTTTAAAGAGCTTGTTGTGTCCGCTAACGTAAAAAATAAAGAGAAGTGATATAGGAGGTAGAGTGATGAGAACTTTACGACATCAAAATAAAGGACGTTGTGAAAGGCGTATTTCATTATTTAGAATTGTCCTTTTATTCTAACACGATTCTTTACATCTGGCTCGAAGGTTCATAAAATGTTTAATACAATTTTCAATTCTGCAATTTTTCAAAAAAAAAAAAGTACAAACTGTCGCATCCTACTACGAAATTCTATGAAAACCTTAAAATACAGATTTTTGGGAGTGGGAAGAAAAAATTAGTGTTAATTGTATTCTGAGTATCCGGCTCGAAGGATCATTCTTTTATTATTCTAAAATATTCCTTAGTTTTTTTTTCTTTTACAACATACTAGTTTCTTGTGTCATTAGATCACCTTTCCTACAAATTCTTCTAGAACCGACTTCTATTCTTTTCTCACCAGTCGTACTTCTCCTTGTTCTTTTTTCTCTCAGTAAATATTTGCGTAGGTTTCATATCTCAAATCTGGAAGGAACTTTTGCTTATTTACACAAACTTAAAATTTTATTTTGTTGACATAAAAAGACCTCTAAACAGTTAATTAATTTTCAAAATCAACTAATCACAGTTAGGTATTTCAATTTTCCAAGACTTACTCGTTTCTTTTTGGCTGACAATCTAGATAAAAGGACTATGTGTCCTTTAAAAGTATATCTTAAAGTCTAAAAGACAGATTAAAAAATTAAAAGTCTATCCTTTGAAATAAAAGCTAAGACCCTAATCGGAGAGCCTTTAGCTCCAACGTAGCAGCACGTCTCGAGTGCTTCTCTCAAGACTACCTACTATTGCTTTCAGCAACACTTGTACTCTTGTTAAATTTGACAAAGTCAGTTAGGTCTTTTAGGTACACACTAAAAAAATAAATTTGCTACTGAAATCTTTATTTACATTAAAATATAATCTTCTACAAAAAGTATACACTTGTTTAAAACTAATCATTTCATTATTTATTACTCTGCACCCTAAAACAGTACTAAAGAACTTAAATTATCAATAAATAATACTTTATAAAGTGTTATACTAAATATAAAATCTCAGAATAAATTTTAAAAAAATGTACATAACTCACTAAGTTCTTTACTATATTGCCTAGAATAAACGAAACAATAAAAAAATTATAAATAATGGCTTCTACCTCCCTAAGATGAGTAAATGGTTAGGAACAATAAACAAAAAATCGAATTAGAACATTAGGTTAAAAACAATTTGCCTAAATTAATGATGAAAAAAATTACATACTTTGGTATTTTTTTAATAAAGCCATTTCAAAAAAATGCTTTGCTTTAAAATCACAAAAATTTTGCAAGTAAAAAAGCTTTGGTTAAAAGATATGTGTTAAAACCGCTCAAAAATGCGTGCTAATCAAAATCCAGTGTAAAAAATTGGCATGTGAAAGGATGGATTGTATTGAAATAAATTTGTACATAATTAGGTCTATTCTTCATTCCCTAAACTCAACCAGGGATGGTCTAAAACATCTTCGGCAGAAAATCGCAATTCTGGTGCGAGTTGTAACATATTTTGAATGAGCTCTTTGGCTAATCCGGATACATCTTTCCAATATTCATCAGGAAAATCATATTGGCCTGATAAAATACAATCAAAAAGTTTTTCTTGATCGTTATCTTGACTAACAAATGGCGGATAACCACACAGGAGGATGTAAAGGATCACTCCAGCAGCCCAAACATCAATCTAAAAACACACATGTACCATACGCTATTTTTTATTACACCTACCTTTAAGCCGTAACCAGATTCTGCAAGAATTTCCGGTGCGACATAAGTTGGTGTACCACAAACAGTAAAAAGAGGTCGTGTTACTTCACAAGCTAAACCAAAATCTCCCAGTTTTAGTAATTTAATTCTATTACCCTCGAATTCGACGAGTAAATTTTCGGGTTTTACATCTCGATGAACTATATTTAAATTATGTAAATAAGCAAGAGCTGAAACTAAGTGATTTATCATGAGCGCGGCTTGTTCTTCCGAAAATTTTTGAGCAACTGTTATTGCATCGAAAAGGTCACCACCTGAAATAAATTGTGAGGTTAGATGTGTCTGACAGTGCTGCAGTATAATACAGGTTTAATTTAAAGTGAGGTTAAGAGTTCCTGACAGTGCTGCAGTGTAAAACAGGCTTAATTCATAGTTTGTTTACTACAGTGTAAAACTGACTTCAGAAGAGTTGAAAATATACATAAAAACATGAATTAACGTGATCTTAATGACGAAATAAATGGTTTAAAAGACCGTTTTACAACAGAACAAATTCTGTAAGTCATCATAGCGGTAAATTTTTAACAAAATGGATTTTAACAAATGTAGATATTTGAATAACCCGTTTTACAACGCAACCTTCTTAAATATTTAAATGTCTTATAGCTCCTTTTACAACACACAATTCGTAAAATGTTTTGTTTGGCACAAAATTTGAAAATATCAATTCAAAATTGAAGAAAAATATTTTTTTAATTCAATATATAAAGTAATCGAAACAAATCGTTTCTATAACTTGATTTACAAGAAAAAAAATTTCAAAATTACGTTTTGGTGCCCATCATCAAAAAAAAACTAAAGCTACTTTTTTGAAAAAATTAAAACAGAATCCGTTTTATAACAGAACACAGATTAATAAAGAGTAAACTTGTCCAAATTAAACATTTCGAAAGCACGTTTTACACCATAACATTTTTGTAAATGTCATTATTTTGGCGCCAAATTTAAAAAATTCCTATTGCACTGACCTTTAACATATTCACACACTAAATATAACATTGTTTTGGTATCTTGTTCGGCAATTAATGACATAATATTAGGATGACTAACTCGTCTTAAAATTTTAACTTCATTTTCAATCATATCTTCCTACAAAAAAATGATTAAAATATAAAAAAATTTAAAAAAAAACAAAATTACTTTTCCTTTACACTTCGACTTATCAATAATTTTTAACGCAAACTCCTCATCAGAATTCGCACTTTTACATAATCTTACAACAGCAAAATTCCCATCACCAATCATCCTACCAACTATATATTTCATTCTTAACGAAAGCGGTAAAATAATATTATTGTCTTCACTTAATTTCCGTAACAAACTTTCCGAAGATTCGTATGTCCGATTTTGTTCTTTTTTCGGCATTTTTGGTTTAGGACCAGCACTGAAAATCGCCAATTAGACTCCTCAAAAACGTTTCAAGAAGTGTAAATACCCATTTTTAAGGCCAGGCGTTTTTTTGTATTGTTGTATCGCCTTACTTTCTTCAAATTCCAACTCGAAATCATCCTGAGAAAACCTCTCATTCCCATAAACAAAAAACACGTCTTCAGATGAAAAAAACTGAGAAAGATTCGACACAGCTTGACCAGATAAAGTAAAAACTTTTCTCACTGCACCTGAGTCTAACTGTGCAGCTTCAGTTAATGCACTTAGGACTTGTTCAAGACTTGACGAATTGCGTTTATTTAGTAACAAACGAATTATTTTTCGTGGTTTTAACCCATTTCTTATTAGGGTAACAATACGAGGCCGAACACAGTCTGGAGGTAAAATTCTTGGAGAGTGTGTTGAATTATTTAATTTTAAATTATTTAACAGTCTTTTTGATCGAAGTGTGTCTGTTTTTGTGTACTCAATTCGTTTAAAAATCTCACCTTTGCCACTACAAACATACTCTTTTCCATCTTCTAAGTCGTCTAAGCTACAAACCTAGAGAAAAATTAGTTTTGGAGTTTTCAAAGAAGCACACAAATTACTTTTTTGCCTTCCATTGAGTAGATATTGCGGACACCACTCGGCAGTGTCACACTTTTCGTTAAAATTGTTGTAAGTTCAGTTGTGAGACTATCAAAGGACCTGTACCTTTCAGGAGCTACAGGTATAACAACGCCGTTAAAAAATTTATTCCCGTTATGATAAAATCGTATTCTTTTCGCTTTTTGCGTCCGTGACGTTGATGAAGGTCTACTTTTACTCAAATTTAGTTCTTCTAAGCCATTATCGATGATTTCAAAATCTGAATGGATACTGTTACAACTCGTTGATGAAACACTTCGTGAGCCACTTATATTATTTTTGGACATTTTGCAATTTTTTTTACACAAATTTTGTTATTTTTTTAACATTTTTAATCAATTTTAAATGAAAATGGAGAAACTGGTGCCGCCTATTTGCCAGCTGTCACACAAATTACTAAATTCTTATTCTCACTGATTCTTAAATGAGCCGAGGGATTATTTCAAGCTAGAATTCACCCACAACACAATAAAACCATATTCTCATTATAAAAAAGCGCTATTTTATGCTAAACTAACTGTTTTTACGGTTAAAAAGGTAATAACCTCTTTTCGGCAAGTAGGAGGGATCAAATTTGTTACGCAGGGGTACCAACATACTCACTTCACTGTTTTATAACAAAAAAAACACAATAGCACCTAATTTACCTTTTTTACACTCAGTAAATCATTTAATTTAAGGTTTTATTAAACAATTCTTTGGAAAAAATCAAATTAATCAATAATTTAAAGTTGAATCTTAGTAATTTTACGTTTTGTGTTGGTAGTGATTGGTACTCCTGTCTGTCACTTGTCATTTCTGAAAAATTGTCGATTATTTAAGAAATGGTCCGTAAATTAAAATTTCATGAGCAAAAGCTCCTTAAAAAGGTTGATTTTATATCTTGGGAGGTCGATAATAATTTACACGAAGTGAAAGTACTGAAAAAGTATCACATTCAGAAACGAGAGGATTACACAAAGTAAGGTTATGTCTGTCTTAACATGTTTCTATTTATTTTCTTTAGATATAACAGATTATCACATAATATTAGAGAATTAGCTCGGAAAATTAAAGAAGTCGACCAAAAGCACCCATTTCGAACTGAAAAAAGTGCCCAACTGTTGGAAAAATTGTATGTATGACTCTTCTTGGGGGCTGTTTTTTCAGGAATTTTTCAGGTACTTAATGGGTTTAATACCAACGAGGTGGGATTTAAGTTTAGCTGAGAAAGTGACGGCTTCGTGTTTTTGTCGAAGGCGTTTGGCTGTTATTATGGTTAGAAGTATGTGTGGGTTTTTTTTGCGGAAATTGTGGTTTGTAAATGAGAGTTTTAGATAAGATGGCTGAAAGTATAAAAGGGGCTACGAAATTAATTGAGCAAGGTCATGTTAGAGTAGGCCCGGAATTGGTTAAAGATCCGGCTTTGTTAGTAACAAGGACTTTAGAAGATTTCGTTACTTGGGTTGATAATTCAAAGATTAGGCAACATGTGCTTGAGTATAATGGAATGGTGAGATTAGAATTATGTGAAGGATTTGGTTTTAATTATTTTTGTTTTTTTCAGAGGGATGATTTTGTTTTGTAACAAGACCTAATGTGAGATAAATTTGTAAGAATAAAGCCAATTTTTATTTATTTGTAATACTATTGTTTAAATTTATCTCGTTGTGTTATTTATCTTGAAATTTGGTTTGGAATGTACAGAAATCTGTAATACCGCCATATTAATACAGTAGAACCTCGGTTATCCGTGCCTCCGTGTCCACCATCGCTTATCTGCCTGCCAAATAATTGAGAGACACGAGCAATTGAAATATAAGTTTCTTTCTCTCTTCTATTAATTATTAGAAGAAAATTACTGAAGTGCTTCTGTCAAACTATAAACTGCCCTAATGGGAAAAACACCATAGACATCAATAACGTAGTGTCAAAACAGCTATTACATAGTTTTATAATATTAAATTTATCTTCTATTAAATTTTACAATTTTGTTATTTAGGAAACAATGTTTGGGATAAAAGAAGGATTTTTAGGGGTTACCTAATTTATTTTTTCGTGAATGGTTAACATATATAATTTTTATTAAATTTATTCGACCTGTATTGTAATAAAATGTAGTATTATTTAATCAAAACTATTCAAGAATACCATAGAATCAGGGTTTTGTAACCATTTTATTTATAATGACGGACGACTTTAACAAATTGCGACTATGGTCAATAATAATTGAAGAAGCGAAAAATATCCTGTTTCAGTTGTGCATAAATTCAACAATATGGTTATTATTCCACTTAATACAGGCTTTTAAAAAGTCAGCATACATTTTTTTTAAGCGTTAATAGATGTTTATTGCGGTTAGTATAGTCCAGGTATCATATTTTATCGCCTGCTTTACAGTTTTGGATCACAAAGCTTGAGACGAAATACTTATGAATGCTGCTGTTTATACCATGAGAATGAAAATTTGTTGAGTCAGAGCATGCTCTGGTCTGTCATATTTTTAATAGTTTTACTTGATCAGTCAAGGGACGCAAACTCTTATTTACAACAGTCTGGTTTTGACCGGATATTTGCTACGTATCTGTTTATAAGATTGTAATTGAGCAGTAGTGTTTTTTTTTCAATTGTATGTTGTCTGACGGAACAAAAATTTTCACAATATTTTATTTAAAAAAATATAAACGCTCTCAAATATGTCAAGATAATAGTGTGTCCAACTCATACGTACTATATATTCACTTTCTTTGTGACCGTTTGCTAAATCAAGTAGGCTCTGTGTGGCTGTGTAATACGTATTTTTTCCACTAGATTTGTGAATAAGTACGAAATGCATACAAGCTTGTATGTCACATATTCATAAAGTACATACTTGATTTTCTGTCAGCGATCAACATCCGCACTTCTCATCGATGTGCCCTCCAAGCTCCAGGTACGTCCTTTCCATTGGAATTTATCACCTTCTGATAAATTAATAAATGATTCTTTCTTGGTTTCCTCAAAAACCTCTTATATTTTTGTCATGTAATACAGAAAAATAAAATTAAATTATTTAAGAACAAATGTGTTTTATTGCTGCCACTATCATATCTAATACCCATACCCCCACCGCCCATCTTGAGAAATGGATTGTCGGAAAAAAATGTAGATGCAAAAAGGAAGAGAAAATGGAGAAAATCTGAGAAGTACTCTTGAAGATGTTGATGGATCAAGAAGATGCCATAAAACGAACACAAAAACGGTTCTTTTTAGATCCACCACAATATTTTAAACAAATGAATGGTTTTGTATTACCAAATTGTTACAATTTTATTTTTACGTATTTAGTTTCTCTCCCCCTAATAAAAATTCCACTGATCCTAATGTAGGCAGCCGAACGTATCTTTAAAAGTATTGTTGGTTGCATACATACCAGTAATTATCCAAGGCATTGAAGACCTCCTCGCACTCCTATGATCCTGATACAAAATTGAAAAATCACGAAATAATAAAAGAAATACCTCCTCGCACTCCTATGATCCTGATACAAAATCGAAAAATCACGAAATATTGAAAGAAAATAGCTTCTCGCACTCCTATGATCCTGATACAAAATCGAAAAATCACGAACTATTGAAAGAAATAGCTTCTCGCACTCCTATGATCCTGATACAAAATCGAAAAATCACGAACTATTGAAAGAAAATAGCTTCTCGCACTCCTATGATCCTGATACAAAATCGAAAAATCACGAAATTTTTAAAGAAATACCTCCTCGCATTCCTATGATCCTGATACAAAATTGAAAAATCACGAAATTTTTAAAGAAATACCTCCTCGCATTCCTATGATCCTGATACAAAATTAAAAAATCGCGAAATTTTTAAAGAAGTACCTCCTCGCATTCCTATGATCCTGAACAAAATTAAAAAATCGCGAAATTTTTAAAGAAATACCTCCTCGCACTCCTATGATCCTGATACAAAATCGAAAAATCACGAAATTTTTAAAGAAATACCTCCTCGCATTCCTATGATCCTGATACAAAATCGAAAAATCACGAAATTTTTAAAGAAATACCTCCTCGCATTCCTATGATCCTGATACAAAATTGAAAAATCACGAACTATTGAAAGAAAATAGCTCCTCGCACTCCTATGATCCTGATACAGAATTGAAAAATCACGAAATATTGCAAGAAATACCTCCTCGCACTCCTATGATCCTGATGCAAAATCGAAAAATCACGAACTATTGAAAGAAAATAGCTCCTCGCACTCCTATGATCCTGATACAAAATTGAAAAATCACGAAATATTGCAAGAAATACCTCCTCGCACTCCTATGATCCTGATACAAAATCGAAAAATCACGAACTATTGAAAGAAAATAGCTCCTCGCACTCCTATGATCCTGATACAAAATTGAAAAATCACGAAATATTGCAAGAAATACCTCCTCGCACTCCTATGATCCTGATACAAAATCGAAAAATCACGAACTATTGAAAGAAAATAGCTCCTCGCACTCCTATGATCCTGATACAGAATTGAAAAATCACGAACTATTGAAAGAAAATAGCTTCTCGCACTCCTATGATCCTGATACAAAATTGAAAAATCCAGAAATTTTTAAAGAAACACCTGCTCAGAGATTCTATGATCCTGATTTGTATCTCTGATACTAGCCTTAGTAACCAAGTTTCCCGTCAGAGGTAATCAATTAAAACACAAAATTTATATTAAATTTTTACTGAAAAAAATAGTACATTTTATACCAATAAGGTAAAACGTTTTAAATAGTATTAAATTACAGAATATCTCAATAAAAAGAAAACAATAATATTTACACAGTAAAATTGGCGCATCAATTGGCGAAGTAGGCTGAATGGGGCTTCAAAGTTAGGTTGATTATCTTCGTTAGATTGGTACTAGTGTCTGAAACAGAAGAAAGTCATAACACTTACGACATAAATTGGTATATCATACCTGTGATCTCTTTTTGGTATAAATTAACATCCAACTGATGATACTGGTAAAATAACTTTTTTCCCTTTTAGAGTGGTTAATATTTTGACCACAAGATGTCACCCGTTTTACTTGTGATTCCAGTAGTAATAAATTGGGAAACCTAAACAAAATGTACATATTTATGCTGTTTTTCCATCCATTTTAATAATACCACTTTCGTGCATTTAGGTCTATTGGCAATTGCTGCTAAGTGATTTCCCCCGTGCGGTATGTCTTCGAACTATGGTCACGTGATGTGAACTGACCCCATTATAATAGAGACTTTATTTTGTCGATTTAGGCTTCTGCATACCTTCTAAACTTAAAAAAGAAACATAAATTAATACACCAATAGAAAACAAATTTGATTCACATTTTAAATATGATTTGACAGTCAAAAATTCTTATTTAAACTAATTTAACAATACAAAAAATTATTATTTGTTGCTTTACATAAATACGTAATTAAAAATCAAACTGTATCTAATAATCGTAAAAAATGGCAATTTTGTTATAGCCCACCGCGATTTCATCGTTTTAGATCACCCGATATTTTTGTCACGTCACTGTCTGTAATTCAGGTTTGCGACTGGGCTAAATTTTTGTGCTAATTTTGTAGAAATGCACATATGTAAAAAAATAAATCACGTAATCAAAAAAAACATTTTAATTTGCAATTATGTTTTTCCAAGCTTTTTTCTTTATTATTTAAACATTTTTGTTTAAATTGTATTACAGATTCCTGTAATACTTAGTGACATTTGTTTTTTATTGGAATATTGGCACCACTGTTATTGTTAGTAGTAAACAAAAATGGCCGACCCTTTGAGTTTACTTCGCCAATATAATGTGAATAAAAAAGAAATAATCGAACGCGAAGGCCAAATAATATTCGGAGAATTCTCCTGGCCTAAAAATGTAAAAACCAACTACTTAATGTGGGGGTAAGTACCCATCCTAGTACACTTAAATCAACCCATCACCATCTGTTGTCAAGCTAACCTCAAAATTTTATCAAACTTTTCAGTTCTGGCAAAGATGGAACAGCAAAAGAATACTACACACTCGAATGTCTTTTATTTATTTTAAAAAATGTCTCACTTACTCACCCTGTATATGTACGACAAGCTGCTGCTGAAAATATCCCAGTTGTAAGAAGACCCGACAGAAAGGAACTTTTAGCTTATTTAAATGGTGAAACTGCAAGTTGTGCTGCTATCGATAAAAGTGCCCCACTTGAAATACCCACACAAGTTTGTGTTTTAACCCAAAAACGAGATTTTGTCAGTAAAAAGAATTTTTAGGTCAAGAGATCAGCAGACTATGAAGGACCTGAAAGTGTGGCTAAAAAGCCACGATTTGAGGACCCGCATGTACAAAAAGTTAGGGAAAAACTGGCGGCGAGGTTGGATGCACCCAAGGAGGCTTCAGTCACTGTTGATAATATCAAGTAATTCACATTTTAATTAATAATTGGAGGATATGCAATTTTGGTCATTTATTATAGGTCACTGTCTGAAGCTATGTCTGTAGAAAAAATTGCAGCAATTAAAGCTAAACGTCTAGCTAAGAAAAGGACAACAATTAAAGGGAATGATGATATTGGACAGGAATACGACATACGTGCCATTCTTGATTTAGATGTTGATTTAACCAAAGATATTATTAGTAGGGAGAGACAGTGGAGGACTAGGACAACTATTTTGCAGTCGAATGGAAAGGTAATTACATTTTACCTGGAAATGCACTAAAATTTAAAAAAATCATCAATAAACAAATTTACAGTCTTGTCGTTATCTGTTTTATTTATTTTATAATAAAATTTGGCATTTATAGAAGAAGAAAAAAAAAAGATTTTGATAATAATGTAGTAGGCACTAAGAGTTAGTTTTGACAATATAACTTGAAAAAAAATATGAACTGGAACTTCTATATTTGATAGTTGGTAATAATTTTATATCTAGGATTTCTTGTCAAAACTTGTCTGTCAGTTGTAGTAAGCCATAGTTCGGCCTAAATATTTGGTTAAAATTGATAAGACGGCATCTTTTTTCCAGACATTCGCGAAAAACATCTTAGCTATGCTGCACAGTATAAAAGCCCGTGAAGAAGGCCGGCAACGTCCCCCTCAACAAGCTCCCATTGTTACTCCCCGTCAAACCCCCGTCCGACCAACCACCCAACCTGCCGTTTATAACCGTTACGATCAAGAACGTTTCAATCGTCAAAAAGAAGAGACTGAAGGCTTCAAAATCGACACTATGGGTACCTACCACGGCATGACCCTAAAATCCGTAACTGAAGGACCAGTCAAAGTCCGTCCTCAGCCCATCCAACCCCAAACCCCACTTCCAGTCAGTGCGGCACGTCCGCCTTCTGGTGGTTTAACAAAACGCGTTTCAAGGACACCGATTATTATCATACCGGCGGGAACAAACTGTCTTATTTCAATGTATAACGTCAAAGAGATTTTACAAGACTTGAAATTTGTATCAACCGAACAGAAAAAATCTAGTGGAGCGAAACGAGATAACGAAGTATTGATACAAAGACAGAGAAATGGTCAGACAGTGCCATACAGAGTAGTAGATAATCCGGCGAAATTAAGTCCGAGTGATTGGGATAGGGTGGTGGCGGTGTTTGTTATGGGACCTGCATGGCAATTTAAGGGATATCCATGGGAGAATCCGGTTGAGATTTTCTCTAAAGTTGCCGCTTTTCATATTAAATATGATGAGATGAAATTAGATGCGAATGTCGAGAGGTGGGCTGTGACTGTTATTGAACTCTCGAGAACGAAGAGGCATCTAGATCGAGCTGCTTTGATGGTGTTTTGGGAAAAATTGGATCGGTGAGTTTAATTTTATATGTATTAAATACTATCAAATACTTTAGACAATTGCATTTTAAATTTGGCGCCAAAAATTGAATTAATAGTGATTTCAAAAGGGAACAACTGATTGAAATGTAATAAGCGATGAGAAAACAAAGAAAATTTCGTCGTTGTATCTAGTATGTCGTGCAAGCCGGAGTAGTTACAACCGATTATCACTGTATAATTATAAAAAAATGTTACTTTCGACTCCTATTTTATTTAATTTTTTATTTTTTTTTAATGTGGAAGTTGAGAACGGCGGTTATAATTTTGTAGAAAATATTAATTAATAAAGCTCGTAGTCGTTCTACCACGGTATATCACGTAAAACGGGGTCGTTATAAGCCGTTTTTACTGTTATATTGGGAACTACATATATGTCGTCTTCAATTATTATAAAAAATTAAAACCTTAGATTAGAGAAATATCGATAAGAGAACTTTTTGATTATCAAATTTAGGTTTTTTTCTGTAAGTTATTTGTATAATTTTACAAAAATTTCGATGATATTTTAAAATATGGTTATTGTTACAGGCATATCATGCAATTCAAGCCCCACCTAAGATTTTGAGTGTGTATAGTAATCTCCATTTCTTCTGTTATATTGAGAAAATTTTATCACTTGATCCTAATTATTAATTAAGTATGTATCTACACAAAAAAAAGTCTAGTTCACTTTATGTATTATAAAAAATTTATACAAATGTAAAAAATAAGTAAATAAAAATATTTTCTAAGCAATTCTTGTATGTTTTTCTTTTCCTTCATTTATAGTCAAATTTGAGTGTATTTTTGTAAGTCTTCTTCTTAAATTGCCTGTTGTCTTCACTTTCAATTTTAGTTCGAGTTTTTTAGTTCTTTCATAATGTAACATTTCGCGTACATGTTGTGGCACGTCTGGTATAAAATACGCCAGTATTCCATTTGTAATCATTATAGCATGCTGTTAAAACAATATTTTTGATCATTTTAGACGTTAAATTTAAAAGAACATAACTAAATTTTTACCTCAAAAATTATAACACATAAAAGTCTCATTCCTCTATCGTACCAGTACCAATCAGTCAATTCATATTTTTTTGGATGATCTGGAGGATAACGTAATGCTTTGTAGTAACACAATGTTGAATTTGAAGCATTTACAATGATTTCTTGTTCCTTGTAATAATTATAGTCTTTCATGTCGTACACTATTAAAATTTTTTATTAATTTAAGGAAAAAAGAATTAAGAGAATTACATGATAAACTCGATTTTATATAACCAACAAAAGAACTGTGTCTTCTTCTATACATAATTCGAGCAACGATATCGCTAGTAAAAGCCAAAACAAAAGCCTAAAAAATTCAATTATGCACCCTCTTGCTATTTACAGACTTATATCGGGTGTTCATTTAAAAAAGTCATCAAGTTAACTAACTTTGATTTGTCAAAACTCTCATAAGAATAGGTACATGAGAGGTTTGACAAATTAAAGTTACCTAACTTGATGACTTTTTCAAAGGAACACCTCTTGAAATTTTAATGATATCATACAAGTGAAGCTATATACATAAAAAAAATTGAATATGTTGTATAGAGACAAACGTGCTTCTTGACATTAAAAACATTTTGTATAAAACAATATTTGCAACCAATCACAAGCTCGTAAATTTTGACTTTTGACCAATAGCAAACGTTTTTACACTGAATTGACACAAAGTTGATGTTTATGCAACTAAATATGCATTAACTACGGGTTCTTATTTTTAACTTCGTTATTGAATGTCAATAATGTATGGAATCAAGCAGAAACTTTGTAAGAAATGATAATTTTAACACAGCCAAAATTTCTTTTTACTTAAAAAGAAAAAAAACATTAACGCAGATAAGGTAACGTTTGTGAGTCTATCCATTCTAAAAAACTTGTTCACAATTTGGACGAGTGTTCCCGACTGACAATTTTGAAAATTTCAAGAAGTCTAAAACAATTTTGTAATTCTTAAAAAAGAATAATTCAAAATTCATAAATGATACGTGATTGCATAAAAAAAACAGCTTAAAAATGATGAGTCACTTGATTCCATTTGCTATTTTAATTTTTTGAAGGAGTGGCTCTGGGTGCTAGAGAGATGTGGTAATAACTTTGAAATTATGATATTCCCCTTTAAGCTTAAATTGACTTGTTTTAGCATTTTTTCGAAACTTGAACGAAATCAGAGATTTTATGGAGGTGCAATTTTAGTTGGGGCACCTGTATATCTCAAAAACCGTAAATATTTGGGTATTTAGCATAATTTCAACGAGAATTATTTTTACGAGTTAAAATTTCAATAAAAAAAATAACAAAATTTCGTAAAAATTCCGAGCGATTTTGGTTAAAATTTTACGAGAAAGTGTTTTATAAGTCACTTAAAAAATCACTCGTTTGCTCTTGAAGCTCAAGGGTAATTTTTTTCTTTGTGAATAATAACTATTACATTTGTGGCAACACTAATGTGAGTGATAAGTCCCACAATTCCATTCCAAATTTCAATTCTACTGTTTTGTTTTGGAACAGGTCTTCTATATCTTGTAACCAATTTATAAGCATCCAAACGTAATTCCAAACAATTATTTATTAAAGCACAAAGAGGTGCTAAAGGAAATGCAGCCACAAAAAATGTTACAAATCCGTATTGAATAACTTGTAAAAAATTAGTAAAAAAAAAAACAAAAGAAAAGTTTAGTTACTTACTCATTTCCATAAATTCGACTGAGACGAAATACCGATCTACTGGCTTTAAATAAAATTCTTTTTCCCATTGTGGTCTCTCATCGTTAATTTTTTTATTACGTGGCTTTGTTAATTTACTAAAAAAATACTTAAATTTTGGTAAAAGTCTCAAATTTTGACATACGGTCCCATTAATGTAATAATATTACCCAGCATTGATTTAAATAACAATATAAAACATAATTGAACACAAAGAGGCATTAAACAACCTATAGCTTCACATCTGTCAGCTTCAAAAATATTTGGAGGATCATCAGGTGAATAAAACCGATCCTACGAAAATCTGAAGTATATACTTGGTAATATAATCCGATGCTACTCACCATTATAAATGCTATGTAAAACAACGCACCATAATTGTTAGCAAAAGCTAAAATATATCTTTTGCTAATAACTGAATTGTCATATTCTGTTTCTGTTCGAGGATTTTCTATATCGGTTAGCCATTCTGAAACTGGTCCATAAAACTAAAAATTTCTAATTAATTAAACGTTTTTCTGTTGTATACAAACATGTGAAAAAAGTTTTATAAAAAATACTTGAATACAAGCACTTGTTAATTGTAAAATAAATGCCACGTGGGATTGAATTTCTGCACTGAATGTTTTTTGCATAATGTCAGTTATTAGAACTCTATATACAATAAGAGAACACATGAATAATATAACAATACCAATCTGCAAAATATTATATTAGATTAGTCTAATGGGCTAATTTCAAGTTGAGATAATACCGGTAGTATCGCAAATTTTAATACTTTTCCGTAACAATAATCAATCACAATCTCGAATTTCTTTCTTTTCTTGGTAACGAAGATACTACCGCTATTACCTCAACTTGAAATTAACCTATTAGACGAATTTATTTACCATTAAAAGGCAGAGACCGTAAGATAGACAGATCGCAAATGCCTGATTTATGAAAGGGGTGTATGGTTGTGGTTTGTGGTGTAGGGGGGACCAGGTTATGTATTTACTTTTTTCTTTATATTCCACTCTAAAAAAATGAGAAAAGAGTGTCAAACGATATTTCTTTGACTGCCAATACAGAAATGACTACACAATATATAAAAGGGTATTTCTAATAGTTTAAAAGCCCTAGAAATGTAATATTTCTCAAAAATCCAAGAACTCAACTATCATCACTAGTACAGCCGCGGAAATCTATGGTCCTTGACTTCCAAAGCCCGCAATAAACCAAATAATGGCCATTGTTGATTTCAATGGTAAACCAATCTTTAGTGATGGGATATTTATGCAAATTTTACAGTCCCTGTCGATGCCTCAGATAGTGAACCACTCCGTACAGATGTTAGCTTACAATTAGATGTAACAATGGCCATTATTTGGCTTATTGCGGACTTTTGAAATCAGGGCCTTCGATTTCTGGGGCGGCTATAAGTACTTCGCCACCCGTCTAGGTAGGCCAAATTGATTCTATTGAACGTGACTAAGCTATAGGCTGGAAAAAATTAACCTTAATTTAGTGTCTGTCTCTTCAAAATCAACATTCCATTGTATTTTTAACGTATTTTCGGCTCTTTTCCAAAGATTTCTAAAAACAGTTGCTAAAATAATTACATTTTATACATGATACATATCGGCTGGTTTTAAACTCACCCCAAAAGGACATAAAAACGGCAAAGAAAACCGTTTCTTTATTATCAAAAATAATCGAAACTGTTGCATAAAAACAAGAACCATTCAATGGTAAATAAACACATTTACCAGATCGACAAGTTGGACAAATCAGAATATCGCTCTCACAAATGTCAATACTAAAATTTTGTAATTTCCTTGGTGTATTGAATAAAACGTAAAAAGCACCCACTAACACCAAACTCTATACTTAAAAACTCGAGATTTAATTTTCACCTGAGGAAGATAACTTTCTTTTCGAAACGTTTTTTCGTTTGGTGTTAGTGGGTGTTTTATACGTTTCTAATTTTTTTTATTTCTTTGTACTCACGCTCTGTGTCTTAGAAAGACCAGAAACTCAACAATACTGATAAAAGAGCACAAAAGACCTACAATACTTGCTGGAATAAGCAACCGATTGTAGAACCCCAACCAAGCAAAATAAAACGCAACTTCAGTTCCAAAATACTTTTCGATTAAATTCAACGGCTGTTCTTTATACCAAATCGAGAAATTTGCCCAAAATTTTAGTAACAACTGAAAATGGAAATAAGTTTTTAGAAAAAAACAAAATTTTGGGATACTTGACGGTCATTTTCAGGATATGAAGACCATTTGTCACCTGTTTCGTCTAAATTTAAATCACCATCATGTAATGGATATGCATCTTTGACTATTCCAAGTCGTATTAATTTCTCTATTCCGTAATCGTTTTCTTCATTGCTAAATTTTGCTTCTTTTAAAATTTCATAAGCTATTAAAATTCGTTCTTTCGTTGTTGGCCCTCTAGAAATTGATTTTTTAGAATTCTACTCAGGGTTAGATGGGATAGGCGAGGTGCCGAGTGGGCCGATCCAACTTTTCTTTTTTTTTTTAAATTCAAAATTATAATTATACAATATAAATATATTTGTTTAGTTTGTCTATCTAGCCCAGTCATTTTAGCCAAAAATAGGGGTCTATCTCGGAATAAGAAATAATAAGCTGTAAATTGGTATAAACCTTTGTTTTGGCGTTTTATATGTTGTCTCAAAAGTCTCATATAATATCGTGTCCGCGTCTTAAGATATTCAAGGTCAAAGGTCGCAAAAATTGGTTTTCCGCGAATATCTCGCTTCCTATACGTTAAATGTGATTTGCACTTATTATAAAAGTTGTAGAGTCTAAAATTCTCTACAACCGTTGTTTTGACTTTTTTTTCATACGATTAACCGTTTTTGAGATAGAGCGTAAAGATTGCGCAGCGCACAGTCATATATGAGGTGCTATGTGCTATTAAAAATAACTACTTAAAAATAATTATTTCGTTGTTAAAAACAGTTTTATAATAACGAAAGGACTTAGTTAGTTCCTTAGATAAGGAAGTGTTCTCAGCCCTTTGCTTTTTATTACTGTAATGGGCGAAACACCTAATCACAAAAGCCCTGACCCGACCCGCAACCCAGACCTAACTGACCTGACCCGACCCGCAACTAGAGATGGGAATTATCGTTCTTTTGAATGAACTAGTTCGTCAAAAAGAATCGTTCGTTTTTATAGTTCGTTCGCGAACTAATTAATCGAAATGTACCTTTGCGACCGAGTGAAACAGATACGTTCGCGACCGAGTGATACGTTGACTCGTTCGCGAACGAATTCATTTTTATAGTTCGTTCGCGAACTAATAGATCGGAATGTATTTGTGCGACTGAGTGAGACCGATTCGTTCGCGACCGAGTGATACGTTCACTCGGTCGCGAACGAACTAGTTCATTTGTAGTTCGCGAACTAGTTCAAGTAGTTCGTATAAAAGAACCGTTCTTTTTAATAGTTCGTTCGCGAACTACCCATCTCCACCCGCAACACGAACCCGACTCGCGACAAATCTGTTTGTCTACACATTACCCGAACCCTACTGGCCTACTAAAAAGACCTCTTTCGTATATAAAACGTAGTAAGCCCTGTACGGCGAAACTGTCAAAATATTATTATGGTTCTCGTTTCGTCTAAAAAGGCAAAAGTTGCATTGGCGGTGGGTTCAATTCTTTTAATAGATGAAGAAAAAAGGAAAAAACGTATTTGGGTCAAAAAATGGTTGCAGAAACGCGAGCAATAAAATAAAATGATCGAGCAGAAACGACAGTAAATCAAAATACCACAACGTCGTACGTTTTCTGCTCCAGTCTCAGTTCTTTTTTGCACCATTAATTTGCCTTATTTGGCAAAAAAAAAGATGCACGTAAAGATGAAATTTTTTTCATGACAAATTCTTTATTTGCGCCTGAAAAAATTCCTTACATTTGCCAATCAAAGTTTCATAGGCAGCATTTTTTTCTGTTGCATATTTCCATATTATTTGCTTTTAACATCCCATAGACATGGTTTGTCTTTGTACAACATAATAAAATCTTCCCAAAATGTTTTGTTATTTTCAAAAGACATTTTTGGCACAAATGAAAAAAATTAAACTGTCATTTTTGCATTGTCTAGATACGTACAAAAAGGCTTGTAAGATCGCATTAGTTTGGGTCGGGTCTGGGTTGGGCTATCAAAATATAGCGGACTTCCAACCCGACTCTGACCCAACCGCGACGTGTCCATTCATTAGCGGATCGGTCGGCGAACAAGTCAGGACGAACTTACAGAGGCTAGAAAACACAGAGGCGACACACGAGTGTATCACTTTTCATTGGTTGGCACGGTCACCAATCAGCAGCGCGTCGATGGGCTAAGCACGTGCGTTTGTTTATGTTTGCTCATGTGGAGAAGGAGCTTCGATTCGAACCGATCAAGTCAATATTGTGAATACACAATTATTAGAATCTTTAAGTAAGGCAACTTCCACGAATATTAAAAAACATCCAACCCAAAATTAAAAATGTTATAAACAGACACATTTTGATTACACTTGTCAACCAACGTCGCATTTAATAACAAATCAACCAACGATATCGTGTCAGTTGTGTAATCGATTACATTTGTTACATTCATCGTAAAGATTCTATCGCATTAAAACCATTGCAACGGTTAAATGAGCAAAAATAAACACAAATTAGTACCAATTGCTTAAGCGGAAATCATAAATTTGAGAATTATTCATCAGGAAATTGTCTCAAGTGCAATAAAAGGCATCACTGTTTGTTACATATCGATAACGATAAGTATGATTCTAAACGCAAATCAAGATGTTCAATGTACATCGAGAAACTGTGCGCGATTAAACAGTGAAAATAATATAACAACAGCCTTTGTTAAGGTCATTGATACAGGCATAAAAATGCACCACTTACGCGCATTACTTGATAACGATTGACATTCGAATTTTATTTCGAATAACGCGTGTAAAATGTTAGCAGTTTTATTTTATAATAATAATGTGCCTGTTATTGCTATTAATCAAAACACAACTATAACCAAATCAACTAAAGTCAATATCAAATCATGTCATAACCCTTTTCAGATAAACTTAACTTGTCTGGTAATTGCATTCAAAACTCAAAATATACCTTCGGTTACATTTGATACGTGAAATTTAAAAATTCTAAAAAATATACCATTAGCAGACTCAGAATTTGATATACCTACCTGCCGCTATCAACCTTCAAATTGGAAACGAATATATTTGGGAGATAATTTGCAAGGGAAAAATTTAAATCAAATATAAAGATCCAGTTATACAACAAAGTAAATTAGTTGAGAAATCGCAGGTGCTTTATCAACTCATCCACAAAATAAAAAACAAATGCACAATTTTTCTCAAATTTTGGATTTTTTACATAAGAAACATACTTTTAATATTTTCAAAGTCACCAAAAAATATTTTTTCTACTATTTTATCAAAAATAAAAATTACAAATACATTTTCTGATTTTTCACTTTAAAATCCTATTTTCTCTAAATTTTCTACTCGTGGGCAAATGAAATTTAGACAGCTGAAAGACCACATAATTAGCAACATTCACATTTTTTTTTATAATTTTTAAACGGTTAGTTTAATTTTTATTTACAAATATAGAGCGAAGAAATTTTTTCGGTATTTCAGTTTCGGTGGTTAAAAGATCAATAAACTGTACAGCAATCGAAAGAACGGATTATTTTTCATTACATGCAATTTTTTCATAATTTTTTACGCAACGGTTTCACTTTTATTTCAGTTTTTAGAACAGATAAATTTTACAGCGAGCCCATTATGGCGAATGGGCGGAGCTTAAACTCCGTGTGTCGCCTCTGTGTTTAGCTAAAGCCTCTGTAGACGAACTGAACCGCCGGACCCATACAGCAATGAATGGGAGGCTTAATAAATCTACCAGATCTAGGACTGCGCCTAAATTTTTGTCAATGGTTTATGGAAAATTTAAATAACGAATTTTTACACAATACTTTTTTTTCGACGAGTCTTGATAGTTTTATAAATTCTCAAAATTATCGTATATGGTCCATCGAAAGTCCTCATGTTACAAAAATAGAACTTTGCATCCTCAAAAAAATCGGTCTTTAATTAGCAATTTCTAGGCAAAGAATTATTGGTCCAATCTTTTTTAACTTTACAATCAATGCTGAACGTTACATTAATCAGATTCTAAATCCCTTTATTGACCACCTAAATGACCAAGAACGGAATCAGGGTTTTTTCCAGCAAAATAGTGCTCGAGCACACACCACTGGAGTAACGCTTCGATTTTTAAGAAGAGTTTTTGGAAATCGTTTAATATTAGAGACATTTGGCCCCCCAGATCACCGGATCTGACACCCCTTGATTTTTTTGTTTTTGGTCGTTTGAAAAACAAATTGTTCAGTAGGGCATTGCACACTTTAGAAGAATTACAAGAAGCCATAACAGATGAAATTGCTGACATAACATCGCAAATGCTAGTTAATGTTTTTGAAAATTTAAAAAGAAGAATTGCTTTATGTCAGGAACACGGAGGGGCACAATTTAAACAATTTCTTTAAATATTTTGTTTTAAATTTGTTAGGTAACAATAAGAATTTTCTTAGATTTAACAATGGTTTTGTTTTGCTTTATTTATTTATTTTTTTTCACTGGCGTTACGGCAGACTCGGCGATGGAGGAAAAGAAAGGGAATAGGGCTGATAGGCACAGATTGCAGGAGCTCACTCACCTTTCATTGATTTAGTATTCGTTTAGACACCCAAACAAGTTTGAAGAAAACTGGAAGACATTAGTGAGTGTTTCATTTGGGAACCTACCAAAATCTGTTGCGAGAAGGGCCTCCTAAATGTTCGTTACACCACTGTTTTCTTTAAGAAAGCTTTTCGTAAAATATAAGCATAACTAAAGTGAAGTCAAACATAAACAAAACAAGATCTACACTTCCGTTCGAAAACGTTAAAAATCAACATAGTACTAAATTTACTAACTTCAGGGTTGGCCAACAGATTCAACCATTTACAGACACTTTGCACATTTTATAAGCATCTTTATTTTTACAGTGGGCTGTGGGCTATTTTAATTTTTTATGACGTAGTTGTCAGAAGTCAAGAAAAAACCTAAATTGTAAGGTCTCATATTATTTTTCTAAAAAAATAACCGAAATACTAACATTTTTATGTTTGTAGTCTGTTTTGTCAAAATTTCAAGTAGGATGTTGTACGACATTTCAATTGTGCCTCAAAATGAGGAACAAAGAAGTTTGATTTTTAGTATTTCACATGGCAATCTACACGAACATAAAACTATGCCAATTGAAGCGATTGAAAATGCTTTGATTTTATTGAACCAAAGTTTTGAAGACTCTATACAAGGCAGGTGCAGAGCCAGGACATGAAGGTGAACTAAGTGATTCGGATATACAACTTATACTCTCAACAGAAATGCCGCTCATGTTGGATCTGATAATTGAGAACAGACAATTAACAGTAACGGAATATGACCACTTGATAAAATATTTTGAAGAAATACGCGAAATCCAAAATCAGCAAGAACAATCTGAACCAACCACAAGATCAACGCTTAACATTTTGAACAAAGCAGCAACTGAACCACCTCCTGAACATTTCCTCTGCCACTATATAAGTGTAGCTTATTAATTTTTTACTTATCAGAAAGATTATGACATTTATTTATGTGTATCTTTAATTTACTTATTAAAAATCTTTTGGATATTCCTTTTTTTATATGCATTATAAAGTCGTAATCAGTAATTTTATCAATAGCTAGGTACACTAATTGTAAGAATGCAAAACTAAGAGCGGAAGCAGGAAAGAAAACAGTGAGATTTGAAGAGAAATTAAAATTGCAGTGTAAAAGCAAAATTCTTCAAAAGGGCTGAGCTGAAATCAAAGTAGAAAATGGAATGAATGGGTGTCTGGAAAGAACGCAAGGACTATTACCAGATCAAACAATCAATGACGAATTCGAGAGAAAAAACCACTAGTGATAGTACTAATAATAGTGATAATAATCGCAACAATACCACGTCACTATGGAAATTATGCGCGTGATATGAAGTTTATTCTTTTGAATGTTTACTTATTCGTGTTTGTTGTGGATTTTCAGCCCGCTTCAAACACTCAAACCTCCAATTTTTCGAAAATTTGATAAAATATAAACATACCCTTGTCTGATAAATTCTCTATCATCAATATCATTCTTAAACTGTTTAAAATCGAAAAAATTCATGCTTGACGTATGTGCAAAACTTTGTCCATGACCAAAACCAGTCAGTTTTATATCATAAATATCCGCGAATTCACTGACTAAATGATCTGGGATATGAACTGTGATAAAGATGTATTTTTGGCTCTGAAAATTAACAATTTTGACGTGATAAGAAATTATTGAGAATTACCTCATCAGGATGTATTTCCAGTTCAAGTGGTTGTTTTTCAAGTGATGTTATGAAATTTTCAATGAAATAGGATTTTCTGACTTTAGAATCAATCACAATAACGTAGTCAATTCGTTTTCCATTTTTGTTCATTTTAAAAAGACTTGTAAAAAGTCAAAATTATAGAAAAAGTGTAAATTTTTTTTTTGAGTTGTGATAGTAACAGTATCACAAAAACTTGTCAAAAATTTGAGCAATGACTCAAGAAAACCAAGAAAATCTGGATATATCAAGTAAAAAAAATGTTGAAAATTACGATTATTGCATTGTTTTGGATAGTAATATAAAAACATCGCAACACTGCAGCAATGTTTTGAAGTTTCTAAACTGGTTGCAAGGACGAGGAGTGATTGTTGATTTAAAAGATGGATATGTAATTATTTAATCACATTATTTATATTTTTTTAATTTTTTTGTAGGTGCAGCAAAATCTCTATGTTTTGCTTTACCTGACTCCTGATTCTGTTAAAAATTTTGCAAGTATTTATGATATAAACTTACAAAATGCTGGCCATAATTACATTCCGTTTTCTTCTGCAAATTTGAAAACAACTCGAACTCCTTTATCACTGCGTCAAGATATTTTTTACCGGAAAGGGTTCGTAATTTTAGATTTTCGAATTTTTTTTGAATATCGTTTCTAGTTCAGTTGCAACAAATCAGGAAAGAATTTTGATTTTATATGGGATGTTAAGTGAGGCAAGGTTTGGGGATAATGATGATGATGAAGATCATAAATATGGGATTAATAAGATGATCAATACTGGCGCTGTTAAAGCTGTTTATCCGCTACATGATGGACCGTATGATTTTCAAGGAGATTTGACGGATCAGGAGTTAAATGATAGACAGGTAAACACAGAAACATTAGGGACGTACCAAATTCGAGTTAGTTAGATTTGAATAAAGCGTGTGACCGTCATAAAAATTATGCGTGAGTAACCAACACACAAAAAGAAGGGTTTAGAGTAAAATTATCAAATAAAGTACCCAACACTTTGTTGGGCGGTGTAAAAAACAGGGACTTCAACAAATTACTGCAGCTCAAGGATGTAGATGAGTTGTCTAATTAAGAACGATTGATGCAATTTTGCAGAAGGAGTGAGGTTAAAATTTATGAGTTTATCTTACTGATTTTCCTCTCCATTTCTTCATTAAATTTTTTTATACCGAATTAATTTCTTGTCTAAAACTGCCGACTTCTTGTTTTAATTCAATGATCTTTTGTTTAGTTTTTTATTTGACTCTGTTGACCTCTTGCTTAATTTTGTTGATTCTGTTAACCTTCAATTGTATTCCATCTAGTTTCTCTGTTAAACCCTTCCGTATTGGAACAACACTTTTGAAATAGAACTTCTAGTTCTATCTCCTTGAAGTCATTCTTAAAAAAATGATCTTTTGTCTAAATTTTTATTTGACACCGTTGGCCTCTTGCTTAACTTTGTTGAAACTGTTAATTCCATCTAATTTCCCTGCTAGGTCTTTCTGTATTTGAACAATACTTTTGACATGAGAACTTCTATTTCTATCTTCTTGAGGTCATTCGTAAAAAAATCTTTAGTCGAATTTTTTATTTGACTCCGTTTACTTCTTGCTTAACTTTGTTAATACTGTTAACCTTCTATTGTATTCCCCCTTGTTCATTTGTTCTTCTGTCAAAATCAGTGGATGCTTCTAAAGTGAAACGCTTTCTGATTAATGTTTAAAACACAATGATTTTCATCTTACATTTTTATTTTGCAGTTGCTGTTTAAATATTGGTCAAACTTCTCTTTTTGGTACAAAGAGCAACCTTTAAACCTCATTGAGAAATACTACGGAACTGAAGTAGCATTCTATTTTGCTTGGCTTGGTTTTTACAATAAAATGTTAATACCTGCATCAATTTTTGGCTTGATTTGTTTCATTTATAGTTTAGTTGTGGTAATAACAACAGAAGACGAAACAATGTATATTTTTTATTATAAAATTTCTTTTGTTTATTGTTATTTTTTTTAGTGAAGATCTTTGTACAAGTGAATTACAGATTTGTCCTCGTTGCTCATTTGGTCAAAACTGTATTTCTCAACCACTGAAAATAGAATGTGCGACTGCAAAAGTGTTTGTTGTTTTTGATAATTATGCAACTGTTATTTATGCTGTATTTATGTCATTTTGGGGTAATTATTTTTTTTTAATTAAAAAAAACCTTTAATAGCAACTGTTTTCATAAATTTATGGGCACGATGGGAGAATGTTTTGAAAATAAGATGGAATGTTACTACTTCGACTATACAAGCCAAAACTACAACAAGGTAAATATAATTTTGTTTCTAGTAGTTTAGGCCCTAAAAATGAGAAATACGTCTGCTTTTTTACGGTTTACTTTTGTCGTTTTTTATACTAACATTTTTTTTTTAAGACTGCCATTCAAAGAAAAAGCTACACATAAAAGAATTTCGAAAATAACCGGTAAAACAGAATCCTACACACCAACCGGAATTCAAATCGCATATTACGTACTTTCTTTTGGAGCTTGTTTATTATTGGTACTCATATCTCGTAAAATTTCAAAAATAAAATTTTGATTTTAGGTAGGAGTTGTACTTTTGGCAGTTTTTGGTGTTATAATATACAGGATAGTAATGGCAGCTCTAATTGTAATGAGCAATTCTCTATATTTACGCAGATATAGTGCATTTTTTGAAGCTTGTTCAAGTTCTTTGTTACAAGTGATTTTTATCAAGATGTATGGAAAGGTAGGGAGAAATGATTTTCACACAAAAATAATATTTTTGTTTAGTTTTATGCACCTCTTTCAGAATGGTTAACAAATATGGAAAATCCAAGAACTCAATTCGAATTTGATAATTCTGTTATTCATAAAAGATATATTTTGGGATTTGCTAACAATTATGCTTCACTTTTTTATATGGCATTTTTTAAAGTAAGTAGATTTAGATGTATTTTACAGCGCATGCTCGGAATTCAAGTCACAGGTCTCTAAAAAAAATTACTAGCAAATAAAACCAAAGGGATATTCTAAAGGAACGAAAGAATATCTTAGAAGAACTTGAAAAACGTCGATTGGAAGATTTTAGAAAAACCAAAACAATTCTAAAAAATCCAAAAGTCATATTCTAGATTTTGATAAATTGAAATTCAAGAGAAAAAAAAAGCAAAAAGCTACGACTACTAAAAAAAAAATAAACGAAAGGAAATTCAAGAGAAAATAAAGAATATTTTACATCATCTTGAAAAAAGTTGCTTGGAAGGTTTTCAGAAGAATTAAAACAATAAAATAAATTCTACAATTTGATAAAAGGTAATTGAAGAGAAAGACGAACAAAAACTATGACTAGCAAAAAGAAACAGAAGAACAAAGAAAAATTCTAGAGGAACGACAAAATATCTAAAAGAAAAATTTAAAAAACGTCATTTGAAAAGTTATAGAAAAATTAAAAAAGCTACTACATTTTGATAAAAGGAGCTTGAAAAGAAAGAAAAATAAAAAAACTATGATTCGCAAAAAAACAGAAGAACAAAGGGAAATTCCAGAAAGACGAAGGAAGATCTCAGAAAAATTTAAAAAACTAAAATTGAGGATTCTAGAAGAACAAAAACAGATTTTACAGTTTGAAAAAAGAAAACTTTGAAACAAAAGACTTGAAAAACTACGACTAGCAGAAAAACAGAAGAACAAAGAAAAATTCTAGAGGAACGAAAAAATATTTTAGAAAAACTTGAAGAACATCGTTTAGAAAATGCTAGAAGAACTAAAACAGATTCTACAGTTTGATGAAAAAGACTTGAAGAGAAGAACAAAAACTATCATTAGCAAAAAAGAATAACAAAATAAAATTCAATAGGCACGAAATAGTATCGTAGGACTTGAAAAACGTCTTTTGAAAAATTCTAGAAAAACTAGAACATATTCTACACTACGGTAAAAGTTTCTAGAAAAATAATAGTTTCTCAAAAATTCTAGAAAAACAAAAGAATATCATAGAAAACCTTGAAAATCGTCATTTGCATAATTCGTTAGTTGAAGAAAAGATTTAGAAAGAGACTTAGTCGAAGGTGAGAGTTAGAAAAATTGGAACAAATTCTTTAGTTTGGTAAAAGAGACTTAAAGAAAAAGAAAAACAAAAAACTAAGACTGCAAAAAAAGAACAAAGGGAAATTCTATAGGAGCTAAAAAATATCTTAGAAGAACTTAAAAAACGTCGTTTGGAAGATTTTAGAAGAACTAAAACAAATTCGAAAAAAACTATGGCTTCCAAAAAAAGAGAAATATAAGGAAGATTCTAGAACAACTTAAACAGATATTACAGTTTAAAAAAGTGACTTGAAGAAAATGAACAAAAAACTATGACTAGCAAAAAAAAAACAGAATAACGGAAAAATGTTTTAGAACTTGAAAAATTATTTTTTAAAAGATTCTAGAAGAACTAAAAGAAATTCTACAGCTTGATACAAAAGACTTGAAGGGAAAGAAGAAAACTTTGACTAATAAAAAATCAAAAAAAATTCTACAAGAACAGAACATTACTTTAGAAAGGCTTGAGAAACGTCGTTTAAAAAATTATAGAAGAAGAAAAGATGGTGCCAATAGAACGTGAAGGAACGCGTCTAAAAAAGAATAAAAAAAAAAACAAGAAAAACGACACCGACTGGAAGAATTAAAGCACTATCTAGCAAGGATGCTAAACAAGGTCCAAAGAAAATTTTGTAAAAACTAGCAAAACATCATTTGGAACTTGGAAAAACAAAAAAGCTTTTAGACAAATTTGAAAAATCACAATTTAAAAAAAAGAATTGTCTACTAGAGAAAAAAGAACAATAACAATTAAAAAAAAGACACAGAGAACTACGAATAGAATACGTGAAAAAACATTGAAAAATTTTATTAAAAAAATAAAGAAAGATTCCAATTAAATAAGAAGAAAAACAAATAAATAAGACTTGAAATTCTCGCTTTCCACTTCACAAAATGTATATTTTAAGATTTTTTGGAGACAGTTTTCTTTGTTTTTTTTAACAAATATTGTAGAAACATTTATTTTTATAATAACTGTCGCTTTTCGTCTCCCAAATTGTACCTAAAATTTTATGTTTCGACTCGCATGTAGAAAAATTGTTAATATTATACCGATCCTCCAAATTTGGGTTCTTATAGTTTCGAAAAATGTGTAAGCATTCTTCGAATACAGACAATGACCGTGACTAATATTTCCTAGAAACAGGCACTATAAGTTAAGTTAGCGTATAGCACGACGTTATTTTTCCGAGAACTCACTAAGCGGATCCTTCCAGAACAGTTGTTACAGAATAAAAGGATCAATTTACAACAGTTCTCGCGTTCGAATCCCAAAAATATGAATTTTAAAGTTTCTGATATAATTTTAGCGCTGAAGGCGACGGTTTTAGTTTACTTTTTTTACCATTGCCAGAACGGTTACTTTACTAAAAATATTGTTTTTTTTTATTTAGGGCCGGTTTTACTCACCGGCATACTCCGGATCAATCAGTTTAAAAACAGATTTATGCCATTCTTGTGGATGTTTAATGCCTCTCTGTGTCCAACTTTTCGTTTTAATGCTTCTAAAATCAATGGCTGGGAATATTCTAACACTTGTAACACCGTAAGTAAATTAAAAAAAAAAATTGTATTAAGTAAAAAATTTCAAGAATGGTTACAAAAAAATTTACAAGAAATATTGATATTCCCCAATGGGAAAAAGAATTTCTTTTATATCCAGCTGGTCGTTATTTACTTACAACTGAATTTATGGAAATGAGTTAGTTTCTCAAAATTTCAGAATTTTTCTTAAAACACAATTTTAGTTATTCAATATGGATTTGTAACATTTTTTGTGGCAGCATTTCCTCTTGCCCCTCTTTGTGCCCTAATAAATAATTGTATGGAATTACGTTTAGATGCCCTTAAATTAGTAACAAGATATCGAAGACCAGTTCCTAAAAAAATGTCTGGAATAGGAGCTTGGAAAGATATTTTGGTGTCGATAACTCACTTAAGTGTTGCAACTAATGTAAGTAAATTCACAATTTTATAAAAAAAGAGAATATTTTAAATTACAGGCTTTTGTTTTATCGTTTACAACAAATTTTGTCCCAAGAGAAATTTATAAATACCAAAATAACAATACACTTAGGGGTTATATGAATTCGACTTTCTCTGGTAAGTTATTTTAAATTTGGTGTTCCAATTGGTTTTTGCCCCCCATAAGTACCTCATACTTTATAGTTTTCACGCCTAGATTATAGTAAAGCATATGTAATGTGCTAGATGTTACTTGATTTTAACCCACTCGAAAAAGCGATGACTCATTCTTCTCGATCGGTTCATGGGCGGGTTTACTAATGATTTCGTGTAATTTCACGTTATTTCTGGCATTTTCTCAAACTATTTACGCGAAACTCTCTTTTTCTTATTGCTATTTCTTGCTTTTGTGTCTCGATCTGTTGCTTAGGATCTTGCAAGTTATAACCTGAGCCAGTATATTTATCTTAAAAATATTTTTAATTCCATTTTCTTTAATTAAATTGATAATATTCTAACAGTGTATGACATGAAGGATAATAAACGAGTAGACAGTGATGACATAGCACAAATGATTTTGCAAAGAAACACAACATTGTGCTACTACAGTGCCTTGCGGTACCCTCCAGATCATCCCCAGAAATATGAATTGACAAATGATTATTGGTATCAGATTGGTGTAAGACTGTTATGCGTTATTGTTTTTGAGGTAGGTATTTTTGTAATTTTGGGATAAAATCACCAAAGATTGTTTTTAGCATGTTATTATGTTGACTAATGGAATATTGGCGTATTTTATACCGGAAGTTCCTCAAAAAATTAAAGAAACACTTCATCATGAGAAAATGAAACATCAAAATCAAGTTTTTGATGAAATGCATGAAAAAACAAATAAAATGAGGAAAAGAAACCAAATGCCAAATGTTAGAGTTAGGAGACCAGATTAGAATTTCTTCTTTAATTATTTTCTTGTTGTATATTATATTATATTCTTATAGTATATTATTTTCTCGTTGTTATAAGTAAACTTTTGAAGAATTTTTTGTTTTTTTATTATTTGTAAATTCAAGGTAAAAAAATAAATAAAAAACAAATTAGTAAAAATTGAGAAAAGTATTGAATATCCTACCGACTGCGCCAATTATGAGCATCGAGATGAAAACTAAATAATATAAGAAAAGTAAAGTAACTAATAAAAAATAAGAAAATGTGCTGAATCAGAGGAAGCGCTGGTCTGTCATACTTTTAATATTTTTGCTCATTTTTTTGTAATTTTATTAGTTTAATTTTATTAATAATATTTAATTAGATAATCTAAAAATTAGTAAAAAAATATTGTTAACTTTCACAGTACGTGAAATATTGCCTCCGAACCCCAATGTTGAGAAAATGTCGCTTTTGAATTTATTAATTTACCTACTAATTTGTAGAAAACGGTTGCCTCTGACTTCTAAGATTAAAAAACAATTTCATTTTTACCTTCAGTGATTTAAAAATTCACAAAAGATATTGTATCTATCTAAAAATTGTCTCACCGAACTTCAAAATTAATAAAATGCCGCATTCGCTTTCAAAAATTAGAAAAACACTATCGTCTTTGTCTTTATTGATTTCAAAACTGATAAAAATATCACATCAAACTTACAATATTAGCAAAATGATAACTCGAGACTTTAAAATTAGTAAACTGTCATCTCCGTCGCCATATATTAAAAAAGTGTTGCTTTTGGTATTCATTAATTTATTAAATTAAAAAAATTAATAAACACAATTTCATTGGCTTCTAAAATTAGTAAAATATCTACACTTTTGGAAATAAAAATAACAATTTCGTCTTTGTCTCTAGTGATTTTAAAATTGCTAATAAATATTGTGACTAGCTCCCAAAATTAGTAAAATTATCTTTACAGGCTTTAAGATTACTGAATAGTCGCCTCCGTCTTCCAATATTGAAAAAATGTTGCTTTTACATTCACTAATTTTAAAATTAGTAAAAAATAAAACCTATGGCTTATAAAATTAGTAAAATGTCGCTTCGGCTTTCTAAATTTAGAGAAACACAATCGTCTTTAAGTTTATTCATTTAAAATTGATAAAAAATATCGAACTTCCAATATTATCAAAATAATATGTCGAGACTTCAAAATTAGTAAACTGTCGCCTCCGTCTCACAATATTTAAAAATAGTGGTGCTTTTTTATTAATTAATAATTATTTAAAAATTAGGAAAAAATAATATCTTCGCTTGAATATTATTAAAATGCCCTAAAATTAGACTAATACGAACAACGAAAACTGTCACATTTGGCTCTTAAAACATTAAAAAAAATGTTTTTAATAAATTCAAAATTTGTAAAAAATATTATCTTTCGCTTCTAAAATTAGTAAAATGCCCAAGGTTTCTAAAATTGATAAAAAAATATTGTCTAGCTTATAGAATTAGTAAAATTATCTCTCCAGATCTCAAAATTAGTAAACTCTTGCCTCCGGTTCCCAATATTGAATAAAATTGTTTTTTTGTAGCATTTATTATTATCAAATTAAAAGAAAATATTATTTTTGGTTTTAAAATTTAAAATCAGTAAAATATCTCCTCCGTTTTATAAAATGATAGAAAAAATGTCGTTTTTGTTTTTATTGATACAAAAATTGTTAAACAATATCCCGTCTAACTTCTAAAATTAATAAAATGCCCTAAAATTGCAGTAACAATGTCATCTTTATCTTTGGTGATTTAAAAATTGATAATAAATATTTTGTCTAGCTTCAAATTAGCAACAATTAGCAAAATTATCTCTACAGGCTTTAACATTAGTAAACTGTCGCCTTTGGCTCGTAATATTGAAAAAAGTATTTTGTTTTCATTAATTTCAAAATTATTAAAAAAATATTATTTTTAGCTTCTAAAATTAGTAAAATATCCCCCTCAATTTCTAAAATTGCAAAGAAATATCCGTCTATCTTCTAAAATTAACAAAATTGTGTCTCCAAACTTCAAAATTAGTAAACTGCCGCCTTCAACTCCCAATATTATAAGAGTTATAACTTATATGATACATTCTACACCTAGGGCTACTTTGGGGTAAATAGTCCTAGATTTTACAAATGTCCTTGGCGGAAAGTCTCCAGAACATGGAGGAGCTTGAATACGAAAAGCAGAGAAAATGAAATTTCAGACAATTGTTATTGAAAATAGAAACTGTATTAATAATAATTATAAAAAAAGGAGTTTAACTCACTTTAGTTCTTAGAATGTTTATTTGGTTGATTATCTTACAAGTTTTTATATTAACTTAAAATTAAACTTCTTTAAAAATATTATTTTTCTTCGTTTCCTGTTCTTTCAAGTAAGTGCCCTGCAATCCCTTTAATTTAATTAGTTTAAATTGATCTCTTTGATAATTTATATGTTCTTTAACCGAAAATGGTATATCAGGAATAACATAAGCTATAATTCCAGTTACCACCATTACGATATGCTAAAAAAAAGAATTAAATCAAGAAATATTTTTTTTAAAATACTTCAAAAACGACAACTGCAAGAAATTTTATCGTTAGAGTATACCAATGTTCATCTGTCAACGTATATTTTAGAGGATGATCCGGAGGATATCTTTTTCCAGGATAAAAACACGTTGAAATATTTGTTGAATCAAATGCAAGACCAATCTGAAAGTCACTAACCCTAAAAGCTGAAATAAAAATAAATACAAAAAAAATACAATTAATTCAAAAACCTGATAAAGTCGTGTTAACAAATCCACTTAAATCATTTCTTACTTCTGATTTGTAAATGTTCCTTTGAACAAATTCGCTCGTGAAAGCGATAACAAAAGCCTTAAACAAATAAAGTTATAACCGCGAGTACAGTACTGTGTTTGTTTTTACATTTGTGGCTACTCCAATATATGTTACTCCTCTTATAATACCATTCCAAGCTGCCAAATTAGCAACTTTGAAAGCTATAGGTCTTCGATAAGCTCTTGTTATTTTCAAAGCATCGACACGAAGTTCAATTAAATTATTTATAAATGCTAGTAGGGGAGCTGGCGGGAAAGCGGCAACAAAAAATGTCACAAAACCGTATTGAATAACTTAAAAATTATTTATTAATTTTTTTGTTTTTTAATTTTGTGGTTTTACTCATTTGCATATACTCATTCATAATGTGGTACTTGTCAAATGGATTAAGTAAATAATCACACTCCCATTGTAAAATTAATTTACGATCCTTCTTTTTGTGTTTTTTCAAATATGTAAGAAATAATTGCATTTGACTAAAAAATTATCAAATAAGGTTACAACAGAGTAAAATTTTTGACTTACGGTATTAGATATTGTCTGCCAGTATAACATAAATGTTTAGCAAGTAAAACAACAACTAGTTGGATACCTAATTCAACAATACATCCAGCTGGATCACATAAATCTGATCCAATACCACCTACTGTTGTCCAAAGATATTCATCGCCAGGGTATGTATAAAATCTGGCCTAAAACTATTTGTAATTTACTACTTAAACAAATAGAAATTGTGTGTACAAGATGTGTATGGTTAGGTTAAATGTTACAGTACAAATTTTTATAAAAATTGAGGGTCAAAAATCCGTCGTTGAATAGCGGATAATTACACGAACCGAGTGGAAATTTTACAAACAGCATTTAGTGATAATCTGGGCAGCAATGCGACATTATTTAAGCCACGCCGATTGTAGTGTGAATATAGAGTTAGTTATTTATTGTTGTATTGGTGTACGTAGTGGAAATAAAATATTCGTTATTAATTCAACTCTTTGAATCAAATAAACGTTGAAATACGATGGACTTTAGCAAAAAATATTTTACAAGTATGCGATACAGTCCCAGATTTAAAACGAGAATCTTTCTAGAAGCCTCAGAGAGTATGTCGCGCTGCCCTTCTCCTCACATTCCACTGTTCTACCTTAACAAGGTCCCCAAAGTTGAGAACAAGTTGAGAAGAGATAAGTACAAAGCCACAATCGCTTTCCTTTTCGGTCTGACTGTCAGTATTTTAGCAGCAATGCGGTGCTCCGAAAACTTTACGTCATCATTCCCAGCAGGATGATTCACGAGGGGTCTGATACATTTCTGGCGTTAGCGCGAGTGCTTGCGAAATTACAGAAGCCGATTTTAATTTATATAAACAAAAGAAGCGCTAGAGTGTGTCAAATAGAGCAAAACAACGACGATTATTAAATTCCATAGAAGTGTAGTACTGTAGTGTAAATTAATTTGTTATTAAATAAATTATTAAGATTTACCTTCGCAAAAGCTATATAAAATATAACAGCATAATTATTAACAAAAGCCATGGCGTAACTTTTATATGTGTAAGAATTATCATAATCAATTTGTGTTCTTGGATTCTCCAAATCAGTCAACCATGTTGCTATTTTTCCATACAACTACAATTTTATTAAAAAAATGTTAAGAAAATATTGAAAAAACTCACCATTTCAAAAATTAGAATAAAACAAACAGACATAATAGATCCTGTAGATGAAGCTATAAGACCAACATTTCTAGTCACAATATTTTCGTGTGTACTTCTAGCTAATACAGCCGAAACAGCTTTGACATATACCATAACACCAAATATTCCCAAAATCATTAAAAATATCTAAGAAATTTTATTATTTAGAGCACTCCATCAAAATATAACATACTAAAAGTAATATAACAGAGGCTGTAATCGTATATCGAACAACCATTACTCGTTTTGGCATATAAGGTTCTAAATTTCCAGTTACTCGAGAAATTTTGTAGTGTTTAGCATTTGCTTCAAATTGTGGTCTAAAGAATAGCAAAAAGCAAGAAATCTGACTAGAGTCTATTTAAATAATTTTGACCAGCAAAGCAATTAAAGATGTGGAGATTTTCAACATATTTTTATCGAAAATACGAAACATCTTTTTGAGTAAGTGAAGGGGTCATTAGTTTTCGGGTCGTTAACTTAGAGGGATTTAAGACCCAACCTCCAACACCAAAGTTAAGAAAACTTATTTATAAATACTTTAAAGATTATGTATAGGGACTATGTATGAATTTAACGTGATACGAGTTAGTCAAAGAAGAGGTCTCGTACTTCCGACAATCACGTGTTGAAAAACTCCACTACTTTTATTGCTCTGTCTGTCAAATTTAATTTAAGTTTACCTCATTGAGCAATCAGCTTCAACAGATCTCAAATTCCACCTAATTTGCAACAATGCCTCATGTCTGCGCCAGAATTCCACAAAAAAAGTTGCTAAAAATTTTCCTAAATAAAAATTTATTATAATTATTTTGTATTTTTCTTTTTTTACACCAAATTGACATTAATCCAGCAAAAGTAATAACCAACGGATTATCAAAAAGGTAAATCAAATGAGCATGAAAACACGAATTACTTAATGCTTCAAATTTACAGTTTTTGTCATGACAACGTGGACATAACATAAGATTACTCGTACACACTTCTTCACTAAAAAAATAAAATAGAAATAAAAAAAAATATGTGAAAATTGGTTACCTCCTAGCTGAAAAAATATCCTCAAAAACTAAAACTCCTAAAATAAAAGAAACAACACCAAGAGCCGATACGGGAATTAACATTTGCATGTAATAACCTAACCAAGCGAAATAAAATGCCGTTTCAGGTCCGTAATATTTATGAATCATGTCTAAAGGCTGCTCCTTGTAAAAACAATAGAGGTTACTCCAAAATTTTGTCAATAACTAAAAAATTTTTCTTACAAAAATTTGAAGCCTGTTCAAGTTGGCCCCACAAAATTAGGAAAAAAAAACGATAAAAACTGTAGCGATCCCGACAAATTTTAATTTGTATTTGCATGCGTAAAAAGTTGGAAACCGAAATTAAATTTCTCATGACGTCAGTGTTAGAACCACGCCTACTTGCTGACCAACTTCAATAACACTCGACTTTAGAAACGTCACAACCAATAATAACTGAGCAATGGGAGGCGTGCATTCCCCACCACACATCGTAACCAATCAAATGCTTTACAAAATCTATTGACCAATTAGGAATTTTTTACGAGTTAATAACAAAAATTAATAATTTTTAGCGTTAATATTAAGAATTAACCAAAATAAAATATAAGTATAGGCTTGTTTTTTATGCAGTTTCATAAAATACAATAAAAAAATGCGAGAAAAACTAATTGGCCATCGATTGACCATCATTGCGCGCCAAATCATTTTGACTGACCATTTTTGCAAAAAAAAAAAAAAAGTTTAAAAAATATTAATCTTAACATTTTATACGCCAAAGAAAACGAGAAATTAAATAGATTATATAAGAACAAAAAATAGTACGAAGAAATTAAGGAATTCACGAAGGGAGAATGCAAAGATTAATAAAGACACATATTGAAACTAGAAATTAAATTAATTAAACGCTTTAAAAAAAGAAAATAGGCGCAACAACATAATGTAAAGAATTCCGGAGAGACGCCAAATTCAACTTCGGAATTATAACATCAGCTATGAACCACACTATAGCGCGCAACTCCACAAAATATAGAGTAATGACATCGTTCCTCTTAAATGAAATTTTCGAGTAAAACATCCGAGTAAATACCAGAAAGCGAGCTATAATAGTTATAAAAGCAGTGCGAGGACAATAGCCGAGTAGTGAAAGCCAAATAAAGAACAAGTCGAGTTAAGCGGTTCATCGGAAAGCGACGTTATTAAATTGACAATCGTGGGCGTTATTACTATATGAATATCGAGTTATTTCTTTATAAAATCATTGTGTGTAATTGTCTATAATAGAAATAAATTATTCGTTATTAGGACACTTTAAAGCACACTTTGTCAGACAAAATATGAAGATGGCCCCCGCAATTTTGTTTTTTTGTTCTTCTCAAAAATTGTTTTTATCGTGTTTGTTCCCTAACTTTATTGGGCCAACTCCACACAAATGAAATATTTTACTTGTCGTTCATTTAGAGGCCCCTCCTCTGTCCATTGCCAAGGGCCATCATGTAAAGGAAAATGCGCTTCAAAAACATTAGTACTAAGTAATTTTTCAATTCCGTTATCATGTTGTTTTTCCCCAAATGAATTTTTTGACAATACTTTATATATTATTAGACTTTTTTCAGCATTTGTTATACCTCTGGGAGAAGATGCTTCAGTTAGTGGTATTCTAAGGAGACAAAATCAAATTTAGATAAATTAAAAAATCACGTACTTTGCTCTTTCGTATAGAGGGTGGTTCATACTAGGATCAGTTAAAATCGTTGCCATAAAATGAAATGGTTTTGGTGGTTTTACTAAAAAATAAGACGATTCCATGTGGTAGGTTAATTCAATTTCGAAAAGTTCAGCGTAATAAAGAAGAATCTTTTCAGGAGCGTGTATTTTTATAAATTGAATTCGGTGATCAACCTAGAACGAGAATTCATTGAAGGTTTTTGAATATTGGTAATACCGAAAATTGTGTTAGTTCAATTTCAAATCCTTTTTGTTCTAAATTAAAAATAAAAGTTTCAATTTTTGAAATTGCTTCGTTTGTTAAGTTGGTATTGTCGTAAGTTATTACGTAATCAATGGATTTTATTTCTGGTTCGTTAATAGGTTCTTCTTCTTCTTCCACTTCTTCTTCTTTACTTGTGATATTCTCTTCTTCTTTTTTACTTGGAGTAATATCTTCTTCTATCACAACTTTATTGTCGTCTGGTTTTTCAAAAACTTGAGATTTTTCTTCTGAAACTGGTTTAGGGTTCGTTATTCTGAAAGGTAATCAGAAATGTGTTTTGGAATAAATTTCATTTACTCAAGAATTACAAAGGTGGGTGTTGCTTTACTGATATGATGGGTCCTACCCAAATAGACATTCTAAGTACATTTAGATGTTTTTAGTACGCTTAATTTAAGCATCGTAAAAGGGGTTTCAAAAATTCTTCTTAAATTAACACAGATTTTATAAAAATGTATAAGAATAAGAAAAAAGAAAAATAAACTGTCAACCTGACATTTTTAAAATGTATTACAATCAATTCTAATTAATTATAAAAATATTTAGGTATACTGCCTAAATTTTTGAAAGCCGAAAACTTACCTCATTTTAGTTAGAAATAAAAAAATTATCTATTTTATCACTTCAATTCAATTCAATCTTCATCTGACAGTTTTTGACAAAATGTCAATTTTTTAAGTACTAGATTTTGATATTTTATTAAATAGAGAAAAAAATAAATAGAGACCAACACGAGCTAAACTTTAAAGTTTGGGTGTTGTTGTCAAAACTGTACCTACTGTGCGAACAATTCGAAATAACAAAAAGATAAAGAGAGCTTAAAGTAAATAGTTCGAGAAAATACCACAAAGATATCGCGTCTAGAGTCACACCGAAGCTTGAAATTCAACGAAACCATAACTAGGCACATCCAGGGACCGATCGAGAAGAATCACTTCACAGAGTGAAGAAACGAAACGAAATAAAAAAGTATTTTTGATTCTAGAGATATAGGGCTCGCCAATTAAGTCGCGAAAATAAAATAGTCGTAAAAACTGTGTAAACACTCATTAAATTAAGTAGCCGTGGCCTTGATACAGTCGACCAGCTTTGTTTTCGATGTAACAAAAGGTAAAATAATTAATCATTGTCCAACTGGACAACTATGTCAACATTTTGTTACTAATTGATCACAGAAGTGCAGCTGTGCCCTTGAACAGCTGTATCAAGGCCACGATTACTTAATTTCATGACTGTTTACATAGTTTTGAGAACTATTTAATTTTTACGACTTAATTGGCATGCCCTATATTTCTTGAATTACATCCAAGCGAATACAATTATATTTACTATGTGAACATGGAGTTATTTATTTATTAAATTATTGTTGTGTGTAGTAGTATACACAGTATAAATAAATTATTTTTTGATAAATAAAATGGCGGAGCAAGGAGTAGTGACGTAAACAAATCAACGCACCTCATGCTAATAATGATTTCGAAGAAAGAGTGATATAAAAAACTTATGAAAGACTCAAAAGACACCAGATTTAAACAAATGTCAAATTACTTAACTGATTTTATTAACTTAAAAATTACATTATTTTTTGTTATTTCTCTTCTTCTTAGCTTTCCATTTCTTGTTCTTTTACCTTCTGTACTATTTTTGCATCATATTCCAATTTAACTTTTACTTTCCGCGGTATTTCAGATATGACATAACTCAAAAATAAAGAGAGAATTAGAGTAACATTCTAAAAAAAATCAATAAGCAAAAAACAAAATTTTAAAATTATTTTTTAGTAACTTCTAAGATAATAAAATAAAGACATTTAACTGCAAGATAGTACCAATATTCTAACGTTGGTTGATATTTATTTTCATGGTCAGGAGGATGTCTAAAACCACGATAATAACAATAAGGTGAGTCTTGATGATCTATTAAATAATCATCTAGTTCACTATCTTTAACCGCAAATTCTAAAAGAAAAAAATTGAAAAAATGTTTTATAAATAACAACAAATACTAGATAATGTACTATTGACGTATCCTCTTAAACTGTCTCCATGTGAACTCTTGTACAAAATTCGAAGCAAAAAATCAGTTCTAAAAGCAGCAATAAACGCCTAAAAAAGAATAAAGAAAAAAAATTTTGTAATGAGTAATACATTTGAAATTGTTCCAAAAATTGTAACAGCCTTCAAAATATGATTCCAGCCTTCAATATCTGCAGCTTTTTCCAAAATCGGCCGGCGATAAAATTTCAAAAATTTATAAGAATCATGTTGCGACTTTAATAAATTATGTATTAAAGCAATTAATCCAATAATAGGGAAAGATGCGTTAAAAAATGTAATAAAACTGTATTGCAATACTACAATCAAAAAACATTAAAATCAAAAATCAAAACTTCTTTTAAATTACCCAATTCAGTATACATTTCATCAATAACTGAATCATTTAATTCTTTCATTGCATAATCTTGCTCCCACTGTCCCACATTTTTATCTGTTACTGTATTGTGTATCGAAGGTATAAATGTACTAAAAAAATTGGTATACATCTCTAGGACTCGGACATGATTTATTTAATCACTTACTTTTCAACAAAATCTAAGACACTTTTCCAAAAAAATTTAATAACCATAAGTGTAAATAATTGCATTCCTAAATCGACAAGACATCCAGAAGGTTTACAAAGATCTGTTTGGATTGTACTTATAATTGAATATTTTGATAAATCTCCAGGAAATTTGTGTAAGAATCCTTTAATATAAGCAAGATAAAAAAGAGGAGAAAAATGGTTTGCAAAAACTAGAATAAATGTCATATGCAGATACATTCTGTTGAATTGAGCTTGAGTTCGAGGTTGTCTGAGAGTTGTTAAAAAATGAATTATTTTCGAGTAGGTTTTCAATAGGAAAGGCGTACACTAAAATAAAAAAGATTTTTTTTAATTTAGCAAAGTTGGCGATGGTGTGCACCACATATTATTACAGAGAATGAACTCGGGCTGAGACTATTAAGCGTTTTTTCCCCAAAAGTGCTCATAAAATAAACAGATTATTCAGGAAAAAAGCAGTTAATAGCGTCGGCTCAAGTTTGATGGTAAAGGTAAAAGACGCAAAGCGTCCTTAAATAACTGTTCTGAATCGACTTCTAAATTATTAAAATTCTAGTAAAATTCCGAAACGAAAAAATACCTTCCAATAATGTTCTGAAATCTTCGGACTACCAAAGACTAACTATAAATGGGCAATGTCAAAAAGCCCCAAAGGATTACCATTGGAAATATTTATTAATTACAAGAAGACTACCATCAAATTAGCAATTTTTGACAGAATTAACACAAAAAATCGAATTACTTAGAGATTACCGTTGTATTATTTTGATTTTTGATTTACACCGATTACCAAAAAGTCCCAAAAACATCTACTGGATACTAAAAAACACCTTACAATAAGCTTTAAATTCTTAGTACTATATGAAAGAATACCCATAAACTAATACCATTAAAAATCAAAACAAATAGAATACCATTAGAATTAACTTGCGATTGTCGACAGATTACCAGCAGATTATCACAAAAGATCAGATTACCTTCTGATTACCTAATATTGGTTAGATCATTAATCCATAAGTAACATTCTCTATACTTGCGGCTTTCACATAAATATATTTAAATTTAGATGATTTCTAAAATCTAAAAAATAACTATGTAGATCCTATAACACTTGAACAATTTAAAAATATGAGAAATCTAGAAAGAATTACATTTCTACAAAAATTAAATTGAGAAATTATAGAATTTTAAAAAACAATAGAATAATTTATAAAATAGAGAGAGATGATCTGCCAATCTGAAGAATCTAGGCAATGTGAAGATATCTAGAAGAACCTATAGATTAAAAGATGTAGAATCTAGATGACCCCCTAAATATATGAATTTATAATGTCAAATAAAAAATCCCTGTAGAGATTAAAAAGTACTTGCGAGTACTTTAAATATCTTCACAATCTACAAAATCTGAATTATTTCCAAAATCTATATAATCTAGAAGATTAAAATTCTATGAAATCTAAGAATGACATCTCCTGATAAATAGACAATGAAATAAAAACAATAGAGAATTCTATAGATTAGAAAACTTAGAAAAATTGGAATCTATTTATATTTTACAAAATTTGAAGAACAAAAAAATTTAGGAAGTCTTAAGGCAATACAAGCGTAGAATCTAAAAATAATTCAAGAATTTAAGATATCAACAAATTTTAGAGAATATTATCTAAGGAATTAATTTTTTTTTGTTAATCTACAAAAATTATGGAGGCTTTAACATAGAGCATTGGATCCTGTTACGAAATAAACCTGTGAATTCTAGAAGCTAAATTATTCTAGAATTTGTTAAAAAGAGAAAGGAAGAATGATTCAAGCCGCAAAAAATGCGTTATTGAGTTGTTAAATTATTATGTTACTTATGAATATTTTCTAAATCAATAACTCCAAATCTCTTGCAGAAAGTAAAAAATAATGGAGAAACAAATACGTTTATTGTTCGAGAAGCTCGATCAAAAAGCCGAAAAACGTTGGTTGAAAAAAAAAAACCAAGAGAAACTAAAAGAGATTTTAGAAAAGTTTGCATTACGGCGTTTAGAAAAACAAGAAAAATTAGAAAACGACTTCGACGAACAAAAAAAGGAATATAACATTTTAGATGAAGATGAAAGACGTCGGTTAGTAGCAAGAAATAACTAAATGAAGGCTCTGAAAGAACGAAACAATCTAGACAAGATTGAAAAACAGTGTTTGAAAAAAAATCTTGAGAGCCGACATAGGTAGAAATTAAAAAACAAAATTTTTTCAAAAGAAGTTGAAAGACATTGATTGGTAGCGAGATCCTAGAACAACAAAAAAATAATTGGGAAACGACGATTGGTAAAAAAAAGAAAGAAGTTGAAAGACATTGGGTGATATGCATAAACTATAGCAAAAGCTTTTACTAGCTAGTTATTTCCTTCTAGCTCAAGATAATAGCATAAGTTTGTCTTGTTTTAATCAAGCAAAAGCATTTGCTAAATTTTTATGCGTTTTACCCATTGATTGGAAGAGAGATTCTATAACAAAAAAAGAAAAATTTGGGAAACGACGATTCTAGAAGTATAATCCAGAAAAAAAGCAAAAAATATTCTAGAAAAATGTGGAAAAAAGCGTCGTTGAAAGGTGCCATCTACAAAAAAGCAATAATTTAGAACAAAGAAAATGATATTTAGAAAAATTTGAAAAACAACGATTGAAAGAAAAAGCAGATCTAAGAAAAAATGAAAAATGTCGGCTGAAAAAAAGGATAAGCAAGAAAGGTTTAAAAAGATTCAAAAAACGACAAATAGAAGAACAGAAGAGTATCTTATAATTATAAATACGACAGTAAACGATAAATTTCACAGAGCTATTGTTGAATTATTAGCTGTTAAATAAGAGTAAATTATTTCTTTAAAAATTCAACTCTCAGATCGGAGGAAACACGAATTCAGTTACATCCCAATGCAGAGAAAAAAATGAGAAATTTAGTAAAACTTTAACGTGTTTGAAAAGAGGAAAATTCATAAAACCAATGATATATATAAAAATGAAAAACAGGAATATGTCACATAATTAGAAAAATCTAGAGAGTTTAAAAACTATTAAAGAAACCTAGAATTTCCTAAAAACGTTTATAGAATGCGAGAATGTTTAAATATTTGCAATGCCTAAAGTTTCTATAAAATTTAGAACGTTTAAGAAAGTAAAAAAATCAGAAATTTTAAAATTAGAGAAAATATTAAAATAAAATCTAGAATTTATTTAGATTTTACAGAACATATAAGAAGAATTTTAAAAATTTAATAAATTGTCTAAAAGATTTTTTAAAATAGAATAAACTTAGAGAATATATGGAATCTAGGTGAAACAATTTCTATACAATCTAAAAACTATTTAGATTCAAAAATCTAAAAGTTTTCAACAAATTAAAACATCTAAAAGACTTGAGTTTTAGAGAATGTTTAGAAAAACTAGAAAATTTATAAGATACAAATCTAGGTAGATAAAAATTATATAAAATCTAATTTTGATTAATCTAATTCTCATTAGAAAAACTATGTCGTATATTTCTGAAAACCTGAAGAATCTAGAAAACAACATAATTTAGGGCGTCTTATAGACTGGAAGGTTATAGAATCTAAATCTACAAAGCCGATAAAAGAATAAAAATCAAAAATAAAAACACCAAGAAAACTAGTGACTACAGAGTTTAGAACTTTTAAAAATTGTCTACACAATCTGAAAAAAATAGAAGTAACAGAAATAAAATTAGCTATAAAATTAAAAATGGTTCGTTCACAGTTTCAGACAACGCCAAATTTTAAGAAATAATAATTTAGATTTTTTTTTATAAAAAAACAATTACCTGATCTATGAATATTATTATCAATGATGTAATAATTGAAGAAGTAAACAATTCAATTTCGTTTGCACTTCGTGTCTCATCATAATCTAAATTTTTATTAAGAAAAAATCGATATTGAACAACTAGAAAAACCACAAGAAAAAATATAAGAACCTAAAAACCCAACACTAATTTTTGGCTTAATCAAAAATTCAATTACCATAATTAAAACAACAAAATAGGAAAACATAGCAGAGATTACTTTTTTATAGGGCGGTATGTAGAACTCATCTTCGCCAGTAATAGACGATCTACGAACTCTTGCAGTTTTTTTAAATTCTTGCCTTAAATTATTAATTAGTTTGAATTTTTTTGTAATTACAAACACACCTCATTGTACGATCGGCTTTAAGTCCCATCAAATTCCATCTAAGTCGAAGCATTGCTTGCCGCCTTTGCCAGAGATTCCAAAAAACTGCTCCTAATAGAATATATTCAAAATTCAAAAAAAAACAAAAACTAAAATTACCCCAAAAGGAACATAAAATAACGTAGACAATTGTAGCAGGATTGTCTATAATATAAGCCAATTTCATTAAATTACAAGCAGTTTCGAGTTTTTGATCAGAACAAAGTGTTATTGTACTGTTACATACTTCTTCTCTATAATTTAATTTACGTAATTAAAAATTTAATTACAAATTTTGTTACTTACTTACTGTATGTGTAAACGATCATTTAGTAAAAATATAAAACCTGTTAGAACAGTTATTAGACCAATCAGAGTCGGTACTACCAACATTCTCGTATAGAAATTTACTAAAGCAAAGTAAAAAGCGATTTTAGGGCCGTAATATTTTTCAATCAAGTGAACAGGTTGTTCCTTGAAAAGGTATTTCAGGTTTGACCAAAACCGGAATAACAGCTACAAACAGAACTTTTATTAAGAACTATTTGAAGCTCACAGGTAGATTTCGAGAACAAGACCCGGTTTGGTTTTTTTTCCGAAAGCTACCCAAAAAAATTAGGTACTTGTCTGTCAGTTAAAGGCCCTTGATGTGTCCAATCACAGTCACCGTCATGAATAGGAAACGCTTGCAAAATCGTCTCTTTCTCTAACATTAATTTCAAGTTGAGTTCGTCTTCATCATACAAAAAAGAAATTTTTTTAAGAATTTGAAAAACAATCTGGCTTCTTTCAGCAGTTGTCATTTCTTTTGGTTTCTCTCCTGAAAGAGTTTTTCTAGCAGAAAAAATATTTTTTGATATTTTATTTTGAGGCTTACTCTGCTCTTCTATAAATTTCACTTTTAGGATTTGGTCTCGTAATTTCATTTGTCAAGCATTTAAACCAGTATGTTTCCTTGAATTTATAATAAGGATTTTGGCAAGTTAACTGAATGTTATAAATTTTTGCGTATTTCAGTAATACTTTATGGGGTCCATGAATTTTTATAAAATACAGAGTATTATAAAACTATTTTGTGTTATTTTAGTTTGTTTGTGTTTTTTTACCTTTCCAATTTCTCTTTCAACCAGTAATCCTTTTTCTTTGATTTTTGATACAAACTGATTTATTTCACGAAGCGTTCTTTCACCACGAATTTGTTCAAATTGGGCACAGACTAAGACATAATCGACTTTAGTTTTTCCATCGTTAAAATAACAAGATTTTGGGAGATTTGGTTTTTCTTCTTCGGGATCTTTAGGATGTAATAAGGCGTCTACAATAGTAGCTTCCATGTCAAATAATATTTTTTAACTGTCAAACTAACAGTTTCTATGTCATTCTGATTTATTTCAATTTCTAAGGTTTCAACAATTAATAATTGACTCGAAAATTGCACAATATTGCAACAAATGTGCGAATTCGGGTTCTTTTGATTTAAAAAAATAGGATTAATAATGAATAATTTATTTCCAACTACTGTTTATACAAAAACATACGATAAATAGCTCGATATTCACACAATAATAACTGCGATTACCGATTCAATAACGTCGTTTCGATAGATCTCTCAAATTAATTTAATTTCGTATCCAGTGGCTCTTTTGGTTGAACAAAAGCAAAAGTCGTTAAAAAAACTATGTTTAAAAGTGTCGTTTACGTAATTAATAGACTGACAATTCATTTAGAAAAGGAGATGTAAGATGTACTAAAAATATAGAAAATAACTGCAATTTCATAGCACTTTAGATTTTAAAGAAACTCTCAAAAGACGAAAACAATGTTCAGAAGATAAAGAACAAGAAAAACTACAATAAAAAAACAAAAAATCTTCAAAACGACGACTAAAAAGAAAAAACTTGGAGAAATTTACAAAACTGTTAGAAAAAAACAACAAAGAAAAATTCTAAAAGATGAAAATAAGTTCCAAAATATCTTGAAAAATCATAAATAAAAGAAGAAAATAAACTATTATTGAAAGAAAAAGAAAAACTAGAAAAAAAGACTAGGACAAAAAAACAAAAGATACTTCAGAAAGTCTTAAAAAAACAATAAAACAAAGACTAAAAAACAAAAGTAGAAGAGTTATTTAGTTCATAAAATGTAGAAGTAACGTGTTTTAAATCCAAATCTCCCGCATTTGTTAACAGCAAACAAGAAATTTTTAGTTGGCAAACCTGCTAGGTGTTCGCATCAACAAATCAGTGTAATCACAGATGGGGTCAAATCGGAATTAGTTTAACCGTTGTACATAAAATAAGCTTGAAATCACCAAAAAAATTATTTTACAACAACCGACTTCCTTATTTTTTAACAATTAAAACTACAATTAATTTGTATTTTGTCATTTATTATAATATAAAAGCAACTATTTAACAATCATTTCTTAATATTGCACGTCGAGCTTTAAATATTCCTTGGTGCCATAATCCACTTAATTATGCCCTTAATAGGTAAATAACTCTATTAACAGCCTGTTCTGGATGATTATCAACGTCCATATTAATCATCTATTCAGCACGTTCTGTGGAAGCTTGATGTCACGTAATTCTTGAGCAAAGGCTGGGATTTTCACGTGACGATTTTGGCTCTATATAAAAGAAAGGTTATTGACCCAGCAGTTCGATTTAGCAATATTACCGGTACTATTTCCTAAATAAATAGAAATATATTAAAAAGATAATATTTAAAAAATAAATAGAAAAGAAATAATACAAAAAAATATATAAAAAATAAATTTATTTCTCATAATTTCCTTGTATCTAAATTTTTAAAACCCCTTCTACCAACTTAAATATAAAACAGCTAACGGTTCACAATTTATTGCTCTTAATAAAATTCATAACTTATTTGTCTTGCACTTTACTCCTACTTCTCCTAACAACAATATTTAGGCCTAAATAAACTACTAAAACAATTTTTACGACGCTGCAATTTTCAACATCTCCTGAATATCCACAACCTTCTCCCTCGGCTTATTCAACTTCTTTCCTTCGTTCCTCTCAAACTCATCAATTTTCAACCAATCCTCCCACATCACAATTTGTACATTTCTCTCATCTAAAATCTTTTTAACATACTCAAACCCAGGTTTTGCTTGTGCTACCCCTTCAATTTCCAAATCTTTCAGAATAACAGAAGCAACTCCAAACGCGTGTTCCATAGTATGTAACAAAACCCCACTTGCACCTTTTGCAACCCATCCAGCAGTGTACAACCCCGAACTGACTTTTCCATAATTATTTTCAATAACACCCAAATTGGGATTAAAAGGAATATCTATATCGGCTTGTATAGATTTATAACCAATACTTGCAACAACTAAACTAGAGTCAATCACTTCAGATTGACCAGTTGGGACTGCTTTTTTGTCAAGCAAATCTGAACCTTCTAATTGATTTATTCCTAATTGAATTTTCTCGACTTTAACACTACCTAAAAATTCCTGAGGTGAACGCAAAAAAATCATTTTTAGTTGTTTTTCTCCAGTTTTAGGGTTTTCTCGTTTTTGGAACTTGTCTACCATTAATTCAGTTAAGCGTTTGCGTGGTTTCACTAATTTTGGAACTATTTCTGGAATTCCTTCCATGTCTTCGGGGCGCCATATTGTACAACAATTTTCAAGATTTAATAATTCTCGTAATTCTTTCGTAGTGAAAGAGACTTGAAGAGGACCTCTTCGACCAATTAAATTTACTTCTTTTATACGAGATTGGGCAAAAGTTGCTAAGGAATGTTCAGTAATATCTGTTGACTGTGTTACTTGATTTTAAAAAAAGTGTTTTATATAAATTTTTTAACAAACCTTTAGTTTATCAATTGGTGATAGTAACAGTCTTGCAATGTCTATAGCTACGTTTCCGTGACCAAAAATAGAGGCAGTAGTGTTTGATAAATCAACTGGTAAGTCTTTATTCCAAGGTACACCATTGTACCAACCAACAAAGTCTTTTGCTTGAAAAATATTTTTTAAATTAGACCCTTTTATATCTAATTTGTGACTATCATCAACTCCGTATGTCTACAAATTGTTCAAAACTAAATTTTGTAAAAAAATTAGTGAGCTAAAAAAAATGTTTGTCTAAAACTGTTCATATGAACTATTTATTGTTACATAACTGTATTAAATTTTAAAAAAATAACTCCACCAGACATCATGCATCAGGCAACAACTGCCACAAATAGTCTATTACTTGTAAAAAAAATCTGCTGGAACATATAAAACAAAGAAGGTTGACACCCTTTTCAAAAAAGTTTTTATTGTTTATTTTGATTTATTAAAAAAAGATAAATAAAAATTAAATCCACGACTTTATGGAGACATAATTCAATTTTAAAATCTATTTAATTTAATTATTTAATTATTTTTCTATAAAAGAAATGAATATATAGACATTATTGTGACCTAGAAAAAATAGTGCATGCAATGCGCATTTAATGGATATCTGCACATGTCCATAATGTACTACTTTCAAATATGCTTTACGACTTCTTTTGTTATTTTTTTAAATACAAATATTAAGAATTTAACCCTCTACACATATGACAATAAATATTTCATTTGTTTTGAAGCAATTTTAATAAAAAAAATGCATTCTTTAAGTTTCACCGCTGACGCAATTTACTTCTCCTCTCTCTTTCTAAGTTCCTCAGTTCAACATAGTTTTCAATTTTTTTATGTAATCTAAGTAAAAAATAAAACGTTATATACATCACAAAAAACCTGAAGGCTCCAATCACGTGAGGGATTTAAGCTTTTTAATCCTGAGGTATAAACATAACATAAGTTATTTATTGCACATTTGCACAATTCTAACAATTCTTGTTCCGTAATTTGAAATGTTACATATTTGAAATAATACGCGATTTTTTAAATTTTAAATTCCAAGAGATTTTAAATGCAAGTTTAAAACCCTTGGAACTAAAAGTGGCACTTTAGTCCCTGTCAGTAGGGATTAAAGTATCAACTTTAGTCCCGAAGATGCAAAAACATTTTTATAACGCCTTTTGGGCTGATTTCAAGTTGAGATACTACCGGTAGCAAATTTTAATACTTTTCCATGACAACAGCGAATCACATCCCCGAATTTGTTTATTTTTCCATGGAAACGAAGATATATGTTTATGTATGCCTTCTATATGTAAAAAGAAATTTAAGTTCTTATAGAAACCATTTTGAAAATCACAGTTACTGCACACGTAAAAATGACAAAATACAACTCAAATACACCCGCACTAATACAAGTCGAAATAGCTCAAATTATTACGGCCCAACTTACTTCAATATGTTGCCGAGAAAAATTGCTGCACTTCTCGAAACTATTTTTTTAAATGTTATTAAAAAAAACCTGTTAAAGTTTCCACTGTATCATGTTGATGATGCCAGTGAGATTTTGTCAAACTTGTACATGTAAATGTTTTATTATTTTGTTTCTGTATTATTTATTGACTATGCTTGTGACAATATGTATCACTTTAAAGCAAATACACACATTATTATTATTATTATTATTAAGATACTACCGGTATTATCTCAACTTGAAGTCAGCCCATTTAACAGAAAAATAAAGCGTAACTCCATACAGCAAAAAAAAATTAATTAAAAATACCATTATAACCATCTACATTTTATTAAAACAGTCTTGGTTTTTTTGTAATATGAAAGCCGGAAATGATTTTAAAAAACATCTTATTAAGTATCTATTAATAATTTTGTGGTCACATATTCTTCATTCACGCCCAATAGAGATTTTATGTTCTTTCTGTTGGTAACCAAAATTAGCAACAACTTTAAAACTTAAAGAAATTGACAATAATTGTCAATTTATTATTAGTCAATTATTGTATAGAAGCTGTCAAGTTTTTCGCTTTTTTTCTTATGCACGAAAATGGATAGTAAAATTCAACAAAAAGCAATATCCAAAAAAAGAAAACAAGATATTTTAAAGGCTTTCTCAAAAATTACCGAAAAAATGGGCAAAATTTAACTAAAACTCAAATTGTAGATTTGGTTGCAGAGATTTTCTCAGTAGAAGAAATTTCAATTAATACCACTAATCTTTTTACTTTTTTAAGATTTTAAGTTTTGAAGATTTTCAAATGTACAGATAAGTTATAAGAATTTTGAATCTAAAAAACGACGTGTTTCTTCAAAAACTGACGTTTTTTATTTTTCTTTAAAAAAAATTTATAGTTTCATATTTTCAATTTGCGAAAAAAAATGAACATTTCACAGTCGATTCTCTTTTGAAAAATAATCAAGAAGAATTAGATTACAAACAGGGAAGAACCACATTTGTGGGAGTAAGTTTTTTTCTTGTAGTTCTGCTTTTTACTTTTTTAATATAAAAATTAAGCAAAAGGTCTTTTTCAAAATGCTGAAAAAATTAAAATTTTAAAGTTTGAATTTGAAAAAGACCTTCTGCCTAATTTTGATATTAAAAGCGAACCACATTGTAAAATTTTTTATTAGTCTATGGGTTACAAGTACAAAAAAATAAATGAAAGAAAATTTTTATGTGGACAGAAACACGTTATTACCGCTAAAGCAAAATTGCTTAGACTTAAGAGTATTTACTTTTCCTAAATTCCAATGAAAATTATTTATTCATATTTCTGAATGAGACATTGAGCTACAGAAATAGCTCTACTTTGAAAATGTGGTTCAAAGAAGATCATCTGAAAACACAGCCCACAAAAATAAAAAATGAAGGTAAAAGATTTACTATTCTACATGCTGGTTGTGTCTTGGGATTTTTACAAAGCTGTGATTTATTGTTAGATTTAACAAATAATGATACAGATTAACACAAAACTATTACGGGGGATGTTTTTAAACAATAGACTTTACAAAATTTATTTCCAGCTCTAAAAAAAATTGATAGAAAATGCGATATAATAATGTATAATGCTCCATATCATTTTATGCTCTTAGATAAACCACCCTCTACTTCTAGCAGTAAAGGTCAAATGCAAAAGTGTTTAGTAAATAACAATATAGAGTTTGATCTCACTTGTACCAAAAAGCAGTTATGGCAATAATTCAACCCAGAACAATAGGTCTGCAAAAAACATATGTTATTGATAATATATTAAACAGGAATAACTACAAATTGTTGCGCTTGCTACCCTACCACTGTCAATACAACCCAATTGAACTGGCATGGGCTCAGTGCAAAATTTTTTACAAGCACGTAATTCAATGAACAGTTGTAAAGACAAAGTTCCAAAATTGTGGATAAAAGCTTTATTCTATTGCACTCAAAAAATTTGTCAAATTATATCAAACATTGCCAGAAGTTAATTCAACTTGATTGGAAAAAGTTGATGGGTACCTGCACTGTAAACAACATTTTTTCATTTATAATATCCTTAGCAGAGACTGACTCAGACACAGATTTTGATATTGATTTCGACTAGATTACGAATTTCGTTTTTTGCTATTGCGGTTGATAATTAATTACGCCTTCAATCCAATTTATTAAGTTTTTAATAAAAATTACATTAACATTCTCTTTTCTGCTGGTTTTGACGTGCTTTGGCTTTGATAAGTCACACTAAATTTGTAGATTAAAAATTCAACAGCCGTTTTCAAACCACGAAGCACAAAAGTCTGTTTATTTAGCCAAAAAATTAAAACGTCAATCTTTTGTCACTTCTTTTGGGCGTGAATGCAATATAACAAAACTGAAGTTTCAGTTAATGGTACCACAAGCCACAGAAGTAGCATAACTCTATAGTAATATGCAATAGTTCAAATGAGCAGTCTTCTTGACCAACATTATATTCAATCACCCGATATAAATAAAAATTATGTACAAACCAACAAAACGACATGATACGCTTCTTTCAATTGTTTAACTGTTACATCTTTCCCTAAGGTAATATTCCCCATAAACCTAACATTTTTGAATTGGGCAGTTTTCGTAAACGTATTGATACAATTTTTAAGATTTGCATGATCAGGTGCAACACCAAACCTTAAATATTTCAAAATAATCAACAACAACGTAATAAATAAAAATCAAATTATACCTGACTAGACCAAAAGGCACTGGTAATCTCTCAATTATATCAATTTGGGCATTTTCTAACCGATTTGCCATATACTGAGCCGCATAAAAACCTGCAGGCCCTGAACCCACAACACATATTTTCGGACTTATTTTTGGCACAGTGGAAAAATATTTAAGGAGTGAAAATGTCCGAAATTTCATTGTTACAACGTAAAAATAGTTCCTTTAGAAATTATTAAAAGATTTGTTTACGTTTCATAAGACACACACACATAACCTCAAACGTCAAAAAATTTAAATTTCTAGTGACATGACAAGTGGTGCCAACAGAAACAAAAATCACTGGAATTTTTCAAAATTACTAGAAAAATAAATTTTGGGTGAAATAATTATTCTATTAATGTTAAATAAGAAATTACATCGGTGATATCAACCTCTCAAAACAATATAATTGCTACAGTCCCCAAAAGAATATGAAATAACTGTAGTTTTATAAAAAGTTTAATTATGTTAACAAATTTTCAAATATAAATAATTTACGCTATTTTATTTCGTTTTTGCTCGGTTTTTGCAATGATAATAAAAATAATACTAATTTATTGTAGACAACCAGTTTTGCCTGTATGTAGGAAAGTTGCATAACCTTCAACTGTTCTTTTTTTCTCAGTTTTTAAAATAGAATTTTGATAAGCTTCAGTAATTCAGTTTTAAAAATTAAATAGTAGAATCAAAATAAACACTTACCTTTTTGCGCTTCTTCTTCTGCTGAAAAAAAATACCAACTTGATTAAAAAAATATTTTAATTAAAATTAAAACTAATGAAAACTGTTATAAAATCGGTTTCTATTTTATAATTTCCACTAGTTTTCAGCAAAATAACACATTATTATTGAAAAACTTTAAAAAAAAAAGAACTTACCTTAAGAAGTGTTCCCCTTGGCGACCTTGATGCACTTCAATCACTTCACAACAAATTTAAAACGAAACGACGTTATTTTCAAATAAAAAAACACAAAAAGCCAAAATTCTCACGATTTAAGTCAAAATACGTCTTAATCCGTCTCTCCCGTCAAAGAAACTGAACGATATTGCCTCCTATGCAAAAAAAAACGGCACAAAAAACACTTTTGTGGGATTTTATTTAAATCAGGTTTTAAATGTTTTGATGTAAAGTATATTTAAATATTTCAATACAAAATTGTTTTTTGTATAAATTGCTAGTAAAATGACAAGTACAAAAAGTATTAGGGCTAATACTGCATTGTATGCAGGCATGGAAGGCCTCCCCTAAGTCTTATGTTTTTTTTAAAATATTGACACTGGTATTCAGATGATGATTGTAAAGAAAACATTTTACGAAACTTTAAAGCCAACAATAATACCAAAAAATCTACAATAAATAACGAATAAATAACAAATTTTGAATGAGTAAGGTACTTGCAATAGAAATCATGAAATTTTCTGTTGGCACTATAAAAATAAAACTTTAAAAAATCGTTTTGAATAAATAAAAATAAGACTATTTATAACAATAGTCTCAAATTTGTTCGCAGCATAATAACATTATAACGTGTGTTCATTTAAATTTAGCGTCAAATTTGGCGCAAAATTTAAATTTCGCATTATGCTGTAATTGGAGTACGTTTAAAATCGTGATTTTGACAGTTTAACTGTCTTTGCATACCGCAAAACCGCCATTGGAATGGAAAAGTTTAGTTTTTCGCCACAATTGCAAAAATATGCCCCATTAAAAACTCGTATTAAATACAAGTATAAAAAAATTTGAGCATAACAAAATTCGTCAACGTTTCGGCACATAATAAATAGCCTCAGATATAATATAATAATAAAAAATATCAAAATAGAAACTTAATTTAAAAAATATATATACAATTTTTTTTTCGTCAAGCTCTCTAACTGTATGTATGTATATAAAAAAAAATTGTTAATTTCCGCATGTCTGTACACAGCTGCTCAACTTAAAAAACTAACAACTATTTAAATATCAGACATGCTGGAAACATGATGGATGAAAATCGGGTGTCCAGCACGTGTTATCCTTTTTCTTTTTACTAAGTACGTAAAATTCCACTTAAAGCTAAGAGTAATAAGCAATACTGTCTGTAAGTATGACCCCGCCACCAAAGCTAATAAGGCACATCTAGTGATCCCCTCGGAGAAGCTCCATCAGTAAATTGAAGCTTGGGCCGTCGCCATCTTTTGACTTTATCGTCAACATCTCTTTTCCAACCTAAAACAAAGAAAAAATGTACAAAAATCTACATCAAAATCATTTATATGTCATAAGATAAGTTTAGTTCGAGAAGCTGCAAACTTCCGAAAATTCTTAATTCGGTGTACCATTTATCGTGGTTTAAGTCTCCACGCAAGTTTGCGAGTGAAATTGTCGTAGCGTACTGTTTTTATTGTCGTTTTATTTATAAAATTAGAAAGATTAAATGCACGACATCATGCATAACTTGAGCAAACACCAAAATAATGTTTTTAAAGAAAAAAGAAAAGACATAAAAGAAATTAAATTTTTCATTATGCACAAACAAACCTCTGCATTCAGTAACAATTTTCTTATGAATCAATTAATGTAAATCTGTTACGCACCTGGCAAGTTCGTTGTAATTCAGGAATGCGGAGAAGTAACTCTCCAAATTTGGCAGGACTGTCTGGATAATGGCTCAGTGTATAATCTTGCAATGCTTTTAAAGCTTTTTCTTGGGAAGCTCTCACTTTTTCGGCTTCTCTCAACTCTGAAGTATCTATAACAAAACAAATAAAATAAACAAAATTCAAAATTAATATCAGACATAAACAAAAATTACCTGAAGTAAGTAAAACAATAACTTTCATTGCCACATACTCGTACTGATCAACTCGTAGCCTCCTTAATTGTTCAGTAAAATTCAACATTCTTTCTATACATGCTTGCATTCCCATATCTCTTGCCTGATTTAATGTTATACTTTTCCCTAGGGATACTCGAATTTCACCTGGAGTTGACATCGAACGGAAACAACACGAAAAGAGGAGTAATTCGCACCACGAGTTTATGAGCAAACAGATTTGGTCATCGATCTGAAAAAACAACAACGAAATTTGAAGGGTGATAATAAACAAAATGTTAAATACAGAAAATAGCAACGTTATGTTTTTAGAGGTTGACTGAACAACAGTTCAAAATGGTTCAGAATTGTACTGCACATGTGCAGAACCATATTATTAATGTCAAATCTATATCGCGCATGCTTAGTACCGTTTAGAACAGATTCTGGATTGTTGTTAAACCTCCAATAAACGTCAAATATAGTCACTTACCGATATGTTTTTAAATAGTGGAAGGCTTTTGCACCATTTGACTATTTTGTACAGTCTACGGTCTGCTATATTGCACAAATTAGCGACAAAATCTGGATTTGTATCAGTCGAACCGGCTAATGCAGTACCGGCTAAGAGAGGATGATTTGATAAATTATGGACGGCTCCGCTTCCTCCTTCTTTACCTAAATGACCTTCAGTACTGAGTTTATTTAATTCCATCTCGTTGTAGTGCCAAAGGTGCTCCACATCCATTATTTCCTATAAAAAAATATTTTTATATAAAAGACAAAAGACCTGCCTCTTAGCATATAGCCAAAATTTTAGTACATCACTAGTAAGTAAAAACTCAAAACTGTTGTATATATTTTATTTGAAAAATGCTAGTATATTTATATATTTGGCGCCATTAGCCATGACAACCACTGGCTATATAATAGGGTTTTTTAGTGTTGTGCCGCCATTACCGCAAAAAAAACTTATTATAAGTGCTTACCACTATTACAAGTTTTACATCAACAGATATTGATACCATCAGTTTTAATACAGCAGAATCCTATCGTAAAAACCGTTTTAGACGCGTAGAAGTTTACCAACAGTTTCATTTCTAAATACCAATAAGAGTTAAAATATTACATACTTAGATCATTTATTGGTAAATAAATAAAAATCTGATATAAAACAGAAAAACAAATAAATTTTCTGATTTAACCTAAATTACATAATTTATAACAAGATTGTTATTACTTATTAGATGTAATGACGTAATAAATGTTTATTTATATTACTTACTTGCAATAATGCTGGGACACCTCTTGATCCTGGCAAAGTGCCTCTTTTGTGATGAGACATTGATGTATCTGTTGGTTCTAATTTAACAGTTAATCCGTGATGCGTTTCACCCATATTTTGTCTTAAATCAGTTGAGCTAGCTCTTAGTTCAGCATGATTTGTTAATGATGGTGGAAGTGAGTATGAACATTGATAAGTTGAGCGGCCACCACGTGTTCGGTCTTCTCTTATGGCTACAAAAAAAGAAACATAAAATATAAAGTCGAAAGTAGTACTACACGATAATATTTTGTTGGAAATGATTACTTATTCCACTTAATTTTTTTAATTATTATTACCTTCTAGTTTCATCCCGCACTGTAGACACTTATCGAATCTGCAGGCGGGACATTTTTTTCTCGTTGCAACTGTAACAGGACATGCAGCTCCTCTTAGACAAACATAATTTTTTCGATTTTGTACGGTTCGTTTAAAAAATCCTTTGCACGATTCACAACTGAATATTCCGTAATGAAATCCTGATATTTTATCACCACATATAGGACAAGGACTGTTAATTAATTGTTGACGGGATATTCCCGGTTGTGCGGGTAGAGATGTATGAACTAAGCCAGTCTTATCTTCGGTCTCGTCAAGACCGTCATGGTCAGTATATTGTACGGTGGGATCCTCTTGGAGGCTTCGATATAGTACGTTGTGATGTAGGGGACTGTTGTGAATACTGTGCATATGGCGACCCTATTTTAAAAAAAAATCAATGTACTGATAACATTACAAATTAGTTTAATAGTATATTAAGAAACAAGGTTTATAAAGTCGGTTTTGTGGCACAAATTTACTGTGCAAGTGCTGAAGTCCTATGAGAGTTCCAAACAAAAAATGGAGAGCTATTGAAATAAAAGTACGAAAAAAAACTTATCCAATTTAGGACATAAAACCAAATAATGTAAAAAAATAAAGGCTTTTTTACTAAATCCACGTTACACTTAACATAATGACTTATGAAACATATTTCTTATTCGATTTTTTTTAATTGGCGCTTTTTACCTATTTTTTTATGTAATGAATATTAAAATACCCAGAAAAAGTGTTATAATAGCAGATTAAAAAAGCAATTTTAGGTAGCTATAATAAAATATAGTATCTACACAAAAACAAGTCTTTTGTGGTTGTAATAACAACAATAAAAACCACGAAATTAAGGAATTTCAGAACCCTAAATAAATTAGTACGTTAATTTTTTTAAATAAGTCTGTAGAGATAACCCATAATTTCCCTATATCAGTTTCGACCATAGAAATAAAAATCGAGAAAATAGACCAATTTAAGTAATCGGCGCATAGGACACACAAGACAGAGAAACCATCCGAGTTGTAAAGCTTATATCGTAACGTTATTAACTCAATCGCATGATGTGCGCTATTTTCAGTACCAATCACAGTACAAGATAGAGAAGTAACTTAGCGCACGAATAGCAAACTGTTCACCTTAAGAGTGGTAGGTAATCAACTTTCAAAAAAGTATTTTCTTGTGATATTTTACTTTTTTGAGTTTACGATAATTTAGGGTGTCTCTATTGTGTGATATGTTGCAATTTGAGTAACATTTTAAAACCATTTTGCACCAAAAATAGAGAATAAACCACATAAGTAATAGAATGGGCGACATATCACTCAATTGTTGCATACCGCCTAATGAGTGAATTAGCTAGTAAAAGCTTTTGCTATTCTTTATGCATATCACCCATTGTATTTTTAGCTACAATTTTTGTAAAATTATCAGAAAGTAGCCCAAACTGGCCACTCTAATAATAATACTTTCTATTGTGCAACGGAAACCAAATACAGGATAAAAACAAGACATTATATAAAACATCAATATTAGTAGTGATTTCTGTTTAATAACTTTTTATTTTTTTGTGTTGACTTGTTGACTATTACACTTATTACATGCCTAAGCATTAAATGACGGTTAAGCACATACTAGTAAGAGGTAACATTTAATCAGCAGTCTTCCTACTTCATTTCTCTGGTAGAGACAAACAACAGCTGATGAGCTTAATTTTGTGAGCAAATTTTGCGTTTTGAGTCACTAATATTTTAGATTAAGATGAAATGACAGTTGTGATTTTGCATTTCGTTTGAATTTATCCTCACGAGAAGTTTGTTGTGGAGACAAAACCGTTAAAAATTGCGTCTGCAAATTGCAGTTTTTGATGCTTCTGGCTTTATTTATATTTTTTTTATGATATTTACTAAACTATTGATTTTCGAATAAAATCAAATTTTACATTACGTGTTACTAATGCTTTTATTTATAACATGTCAAACTGAGAGTCGTAAAAAAGAAGAAAAAAACTATTTAAATTGCACAACAACAACTTTTTTGTTAACTTATCTTCCAATTTTGCCATATTTCATCTCCGAGAAAAAAAATCTAATATCAAAATTAGAATTCGAACAAAACTAAAGTTATTTAACCAAGAATTATGTATTAATTAATTTAGCCTATTTAAGAAAATGATTTCAAATTTAGACAAGATGTTCTACAACCAAACTATGTATGTAATAAGTAATATATAATAATAACTAACTAATAACTACTAATAACTATCTAATTTTTTCAGAATTCAGATTCAACGGTTATATCATAAGTTTATTACACCACTCAGTTAAGTAATGAGTTCACTAAATCACTCAGATATAAGCGAAAAACGGGGATATCTTATTACAAACTCAAAAATTCTGTACAAAGACTCTAACAAATAATCAAGAGGTTAACACAGAAATTTCTGAGGTACAAAAACAAAAATTTCCCATAAATCCCCATGTTTTTACTTGGATTTCCTATTAGATTTAAGAATTTTCGAGGACCTACACATAATTTATAAAAAATTCCAAAAATTTTTAAAGGATTTCCGAAAAATTTCTAAACATATCGCTTAATTTGCGCATGCGCATCCAATTTGCACATGCGAAATAATACGCGTAATTAAATACTACACATATGAATCTTCCAACTATGTTAGAATATAACCTGAGATCAAAATGTAATAGAATCAGAGCAGGCTGTGCCAGTGTAACTGTAATGATTAGACACATTATTACAGTTACGCTGGCACAGCCTGCTCTGATTTTGTTACATTTCGATCTCACCTTATTATTCAAGAAGAGATACAAAATACTAATAAACAATAATAGTAGCTAGTTATGAACTGAATATTTCAAGATATTCTGAGAGATTTCTGGTGTACATTTTTTTAAAACGTGTCCACCCCTTGAAAAAAATGAACTTTTTTGTTTGTTTAGTTATTTACATTTTGAAACCTACCTTGTCAATTTATCAATGCTAATCATTAACAATTATGTAAACAATATTTTAATTTTGGTTACAGATTAAATTATGTAAAAACAAAGACCATGAGTATTTTTGTTTAATCTTGTATGATTTATTACATTTTTCCCCCCTCCTTCTTGTTACCTGAGTTAACCTCTATACCTGTCGAGCCAAAAATGATCAAATCGCAAACTTTTGCGGTTAGAATTATTACATAATTTCCGTTCGAAATAATTTTTAGCAAAAAAATTAGTTAAAAGCTTTTATGTTAGTCATTTAAAGCTTGTTTCATTGTGAGTCATCTTTTTTCATTTGGAAGTAAGTCAAAACACACATTAAAAAAAAAGAAAATAATCATAAGATGATGTAGTATTACTACAGTTTACGCTTTATGGGTTATTGAGATTAATTAAACAATAAATTAAATAAAATTTAATTAGATACAAATCTGTGTCAAGAGATTTTATCAAAGATTTTTTTTTTATTCCATACTGTAAATATGTAATATCTACATCACATCAATAAAACGTAACGTGAAATTGTTCATAAAGCGTTAATAAATAACTGACATATCGTTACAAAATCATCACAACTTCCTACGCTAAAACCTTGATTGATTGATTACCACTTCAAAATTAATAATAGTAGCACATATACAAATGTTTATTTGTATTTCTGAATCATAAAAATTAATTACCCTTATTTTAAACAAGATGATTCACTCGAAACAAGTTTGCATAACAATATCATTTTCGAGATATAAATTTGATTGTTTACTGGTGTTGTTGAACCATAACTGTAACTGGCATTTCAAAAAATATAAATTTTTGTCTGGTATTTATTCAATAAATTCCTTTTAATTAGTTAAAATTATTTAATATAATTATTGTTTATGTATATTAGTGTAAATTAGAAACCAATATCTGACTAATCATATGAGTAATAGAAATTAACATAAGAATAAATTGACAACAACCGAAATAACATAGTGGTTTTTTTTTCTTTCAATATTAATTACATAACAATTTTCTCTTTCAAAATTAAATGTCAGGTATGTATGGCTAATTAATAAGTATTTATTTTGTTAAAAAAATAATTAGCTATTCAGTTAAGGATAATAAATTAGCAACTAATCAACAATTGATATTGCATGTTTTACAATAATTTACATCACCCGTATATCTATTCTAATAAGAGCAAATTATTTATTTAATAAAAAATTAATTAAATAAATAATAAATAAATCCCGAAGATTTAACAATTAATTCTATTTGCAATAACTCCCTAATTTAATTTCGTTAAATAATAAATTGTATTCAGTCAACTTTCACTAATAAATATGTTACAAAATTGCAAAAATCCAAATCTAAATATCATTCTTAATAAATTCCATGTTACAATAAATCCAATTAATTATAAATCACATTCCATAGAAAACACAGTCTTTAATTCTTGAACTTTTGTCTTAATCCAGTTCAATTCAAATAATTACACATTAGAATTACTTATCATTGAATCAATCCATTCTCTAGTTAAAATCCACACACGTAGACCCAATAAAATAAATAAATAATTCAAGTTTTATCTGTGGGCACTAATTAACCACTTTCAACTGAATATCAAATAACTAATATCAAGATTTCTGCAATGGAAAATCGCACCTTAACATTACATTATTCTTGCGTGGGCCGAACAATAAATTAATCAAAAAAACCAACACTAGAGCGACATTCCATTGATACGAGTGGCTGACCGACTGGTATCCACAACAATTAAGTCATATCAATATAAACAAACTAAAAAGAAAATAAAACAACTATTGTAGCAGAAGATTTTTGAAAAAATCCAAAAGAAATTAAAACAGTAATAATGTTCAAATTTACTTTATTTATTACAGTTACAGCACTCACAGGAGAGACCACAGTTTAATCATCATTATTGTTATTGTTTAAATTTGCTCCTGTAATTGATTTCCGTTGGTCAATATAAAGTATTAAATATAATTTTTTAAATCATTGTGCAGCCAAAAATACAATTTTCTAGTTTTGGTAAAGAAAAGCTATAAGTGGAGACGTTTTATAAATCTCCTGTTGATTCCAATCTTTATAAAATGCCTTTTGTGAAAGCCAATTTTTATAAAAATGTGGCCTACAATTTCCAATAATTTTTTTTTACATAAAGACGATTTTTGATTGCAATCCTTTATAAAATGCCCGTAACCCGCAAATATTATAAAATTGGCAAAAAATATACAATGTCTCCTATTGATTCTGATCTTTATAAAATGCCTTTTATATTAGTCAATTTTTATAAAATGCTCGTTACAATTTCTGTTTTTATAAATTATCACCTGAAGCAGAAGCTCCCAGTTTTTACAAAATGTCATTTACAGTTTCTGGTTTTAATTAAAAAAAAAACTGTGAAATGTACCCTGTTGAATCCCGATTTTTAAAAAACACCTTTTTTGCCAGCTTATTTTAATAAAATATGTCCTGAAATTTTTAGTATTTTTCTATTTTTATAAATTGTTGCCTGAAGTCCCCGGAGTCTCGTGTTAATTTTTATCTTTATAAAATGTCTTTTGTGTTAGTCAATTTTTATAAAATGTGGCCTACAATTTTTGGTACCTATATTCTTATAAAAAAGGCGATTTTTCATTGCAATCTTTATAAAATGCCCCTTACCGTTTTCATTTTTATAAATTATGGCCTAAAGCAGAAGCTTCCAGTTTTTATAAAATGTCATTTATCTACAACACAGCCTTTACTTTTTACAAATAAATAAATAAATAAATAAATAAATAAATAAATAAAAAGTCTTCCAATTTTTATAAAATGCCTTTTGTGGCAGCCCATTTTACTAGAATGTGGCCTAAAATTTTTAGTAAATATTTTACGAATAGACAATTTTTGATTGCAATCTTTATAAAATGCCTCTTGCAGTGTCTATTTTTATAAATTGTTGCCGGAAGCTCACAGATTTTATAGAATTGGTAAAAAGATATAAAAAGCCTCTTCTTGACTCTGATCTATGTAAAATTACCTTTACGGCAGTCAATTTTTCAAATCTGTCCAAAATTTTTGGTATCTTTTTTTATGAAAAAAGAGATTTTTGATTGCAATTTTTATAAAATTCCCCTTACAGTTTCCACTTTTATAAATTATCACCTGAAGCAGAGACTCCCAGATTTTCTAAAATGTCACCTTCAGCTAGCACAGCCGTTTGTTTTTACAAAAAAAAAAGAAACAAAACTATAAAATGTCTCATGTTGATTCCGATTTTTATAAAATGCCTTTTGTGGCAGTCAATTATAATAAACTGTGGCATAAAATTTAAAAAAAAATATTAGAATATTGTCATTAATAACCAAATTGATAAATGATAGTTATGGCAGTATAATAAGAATGTCAGACGAAATTGATAAAAAAAATATAATAATAAAATAATAAACATTTTTCTGTAAAAAGTAAAATGTAAATAAAGTTTGTCAAAGTTCAAATATCCCAGTTCTGACAGATTTAATAAACTAAATTCGTTTTTTTTTTTAAACTATGACTACGCATTTCTGGACTACTTAAAGCCTACATTGTTTCAGTCATTTGACATCAATAAACAATAAAAAATAAAATTATTGATCATAAAAATTTGCAAACATAGTAAACATGTAAATAAAAAGTCTCTTGATATCAATAAAACAAAAATTATTGATCACGAAAATTTGAAAACGTAGTAAACAATTAAATAATTTTAAAAAAAGTGGTTCTAAGAAATTGTAAACCAATTCCGTGTACTCTAGCCCCTCATCAGTAAAGCGCTTCTTAGAACAAATTGAACAGGGTTCTCCTATTCATCGTAGATCCATAGTAGAAAAACAGTAACTAACTAGAATTTATAGTGAATCATCTACTTATTAAACCGTAAAATAATAATAATAAAAAATAGAATGTGACTTCAACTCCTAGAATTATTTAAAAACCGCAAGCCAAAGGGTAAGTTATTTACAACCCTAGTAGTCTGCATCTTAAGCACTCACTTGCCATTGTACCGCCTTTATAAATCTTCAAACTGCTAAAAATCTACTAGTTATATGTATAAATAAAATACTAACCTGGATAGGACTGTGAGTAGGTGAAAATTGTTGCGTTGGCGATACTGAAACTGAAACACTCGAATAACTACAACAGCTCGAATGCGAAGCATCACTATTGTTCCGGCTCAAATTCGGTGTTAACGTAATATGTCTTTGTGTCAAAGGACTTTGATTTGGCGAACTAAATACACTGTATGCTGAATGTATGGCAGAATCAGGACTTGGTGTTGGTGGAACATTTAATGCTTTATGCATTATATCCTTATGAATAAGATCCTTATGACCAGGAATTATTGGAATTCCAGTCACAGGATGACGTTGACTGAGCAAGGGAGAATTACTAGGTGTGCTATGCAACGAATAGTTGCCCATTGGTGGTTGTTTTAAACGCATTATAGGACTCTCTTTCGAGTCGAGGTTTACGATGGTGTTCAGTTTGGGTTGAGAGAGCGATAAGTTCTCTGGCACCTAAAAATTAAAAAAAAGTACAGTAACAATATCAAACGAATTTAAAAACTTATTTCTAGAGAAAGGTAAGATAGAACACTCTATAAAGGCAGCAAAAACACTTTTAGTTGAGACGAAATGTGCAATTTTGTCCCACCTTATCATATAAATTACCTCAAAATGAATTTATAAATTTTTTTTTAATTTTTTTTTAAGTAATCATTTATAAAAAAAAAATAATGTTTATTAAAACATGCTACAATTTTTTATATTCATTATAACTACCTTTAATTATCAAAAAATAAAAAAATTAAATTGTTTACAATAAACTAATTTTATTTTCTAAAATATGTTTAAACACGTGGTAAAGGACGTCCTCAAGCAAATTTAGTGATTATACAATACTAACTTGACCTTTCATTACAAATCAAAAACAATACAATCATTTCGATTAAATCAATTGTTCAATTAATTAATTTTCAGTTTTTTATTACCGCAATAATGTAAAAACAAGTAAACAGAAAATGTTGCTCAATTTGTGTTTAATTAGTCAATAAACAAAAGAATAATTTCTAGAGTCGTCTAGATTTTTAATTGTAATTTTGGTACTATAAAAATTGATTTAATAAGAAATAAGTTTTATTGGGTGTATCAAAAACGTAATGTACTATTTTTTTTATTTTATGATAACATTATAAAAAATATCTTTGAAAACAATTTATAATTGATTTTGACAAGTTCGCTAAAAGAAAATGGTCAAAAACGATTTGTAGTTCCTAAGTTTATAGTTTATTCTTCAATAAAGCAAACTACTACCGACGAAAAATGCTTTGTATTATTGTGAATAAAACTCGATAAAACTAAAAATATTAGTAATTTCATTATTATTTTTTTTTTTAAACTAACCTGAGATCCGCTATCATCATCGACACACATATCCCTCTCATGATCACTAAGTTCCCCTTCCCATGACATTGGTCTGGGTACATCAGCACCATCCCTTTTCTTTTTGTGTCGCATATTAACAGCACATTGAAAATCAATTTGTGCGACTTCAGCATCAGAACTATCAAGAACATCGCCATTTGTTAAAAGTCCAGGATGTGGTGCGCTCCTAGTACGTTGGGGTTCCCCCGTCGGCAAATCACAATTTGTAATTGGCGTCGATGGATACGGGGGTTCCATATTGATGGGAGTTACAGACACGTTTGGAGACCTCATGTCTGCGGCCATCCTAGGCCGTGATCAGCTCACTCCAACACTTCCGAACGGTTCAGGCATTGTCACATTAGGTGGCATCAACTGAAAATGAATAAAAAAATTATAATAACAAAAGAAAACATACATGACTATTACATTCAAGGTATTTTTATAAAACACCAAAATTTGTGTTTTTGAATATTTAGAAAAACTAACAAACCAGATCCAAGTCATTACCCTACAAAAAATCTTCATAAAAAGACAAAAATTTTCAAACAAAGACAAAAACTCATATAGAAGATTAAATTCGTAATATTTGTATTTCAAACAAATAACAAAAAAGTTACTAAAACATACTTAAAAAAATATATTGAGAAATTTATATATTAATTACATAATATAAAACCATCCAATAATTGACTATATAAACAAACGATTTTTTGACGAAAATCATGCATTAATGTTGATAATCATATAATGGTCATAAAAAAACGTACTTTAACAATAGCGCATTACCAAATCTCAGATAAGATTTCGTCGATATATGCCCAACTCTGGTTAAAACGCTACTAGTTCTCCATCATTACAAAGAATATCCTACTTGAAGATCAAACTTGAGCTGACGCTACTGACCCCCTTTTTTAAATAAACACGTCATACATTTTACATATGACATTGTCTAGTTTTATTAAACATTCATCACGTGAGACAATACCACACAATTAATAAAAGGATAGAAAAAAGCGTGTGACATACAACTGTTTTCGGTCTACATTTAATTAAATCAAAAAATATATTTATATAAAATTATTTTTATTTCTAAATCAAAAGTGTTCAAAGGTCAAGCAGACAATTCTCAAATAAATGACAAAGAAAAGTGATAAATGCGGGCTATTACACAATTTTCTGCCCATGGGTGATAAATAGCGATTTCTGTCACATTTTTAGGGCAGCTGTGATTCCCATTCGCTGAAGGTAGACAGGTAGACCAACAAAAAGACGACGATTCACTAGAGCACCTCATATACATAGGTACAGCTTTTTTCTTCGTCTAGATCAGTGGTTCAAAAACTTATATAACTCAAAATTTCAGCATAAATGTATCCAAAAAAATTGTAACGTCAAAAATTTTACAAAATGCTTATTAGTTCTTAATTAGTAGTATATTATATTAGTTCTTAAAATGCTGCTTAGTTCTTAATTTTTATAAGTGTTGCCTGCGCTTTTTAGTCTTCTTTGTGTCATGTATCTTTGATAAACTAATGTTTATTGAGTATAAACAAAAAACAATATGCATTCTAGTGGTAAAATTTAGAACTAATGAACTCAAGAGTTATTAAGAAAAAAAAACTCAATTGTTGATATGTGGTTAACTAACCTTTCTTCACCACCATTTTTAAACCAAAATTGCCAGTAGATACCAATTTTTAAAATATGTTTAAGTTTTTAAATTTTTAAGAAACTGTCGCCTACGGCCCTCCATTTTTGTCGCCTGCAGTCCCAAATTTTAATAAAAATGTTGCCTGCGACTATCTAATCTTACTACTCAATAATAATTAAGAGCCGCAGGCGACACTTGATTACAAATTAACCTTATTATTAATTAAAAAAATAAAAATTAAGAACCGTTGGCGACAGTTTAATTAAAATTGGGAATCAAAAACGACAGTTTTACTAAATTTAGAAGCCGCAGCCTACAATACCTTAAAAAATAAAAATTCTTAGCTGCTTTCATTACAAACAGTCTTATATTTGAATTTAAAATAACAATTTCAACCGAAAAAAAAGTTTTTTGGTGTATTTTAGTGTTGAATAGTGGAGGAAACTCCATCAACTCTCAGATAATATTTCGCCAGTGTATCACCAGTTCTGCTTAAGAGCGCTACGTGCTCTCCAAGTCTCCACTCCTACATAAACGTACCCCATTTTTGGTACTAAACTCGTGCTGAGGCATTAACCGTCTTTTTAAGCAAACACATAGTACATCTTACTAATGACTGTGTTTAGTTTCATTAAAAATTTAGTAAAACCCGAAGCAATACCACACAATTGATAAAACTCTCCTGAAACCTTACAATAGTGTATTACATTGTACCCACAGGAAGAATCGTGTGACATTCAACTGTTTTTTTTTTCCAGCTTCGAATTTGTTTTTTCTTCCACATCAAAAGTATTTAATTGAAGATTAAGTTGACTGCTCTTACATCAATGCGGAAAATATAAAAATTTTCTGCTCTAGGGTGAAAAATGTCACTTTCTGTCACATTTTCTTAAACGTAAACATAAAAAGTTATTTTCACGATTGCGATGATTCATTTGAGCACCCCGTATGTAACTATTTATAACTTTTTTCTTTGTCTAGAAATTTGTTTGATTTTATGAACACACACAAAAACCAGAGATCCGACTTTTATTATCATTATCCACTTGAAATTGTCTATCTCGAATAGATTCAATAGCCTCTACTTTCAAGACATAGAAAATTGATCGACTTCTATCTTTCATATAAAATGTCTCCCAAGTTCGCGGCGCCATATTATGACAAAAGTCTGCAAACCGCAATAATGTGTGGGTTGGTTGACGCGGTGTCAGTAAACAGAGAGAGTTCCAGACGACATTCTTACAACTTCCAATTAGTTTTGCATACACGTATTTGCCCTTGTAGCTACTGCGAAATAACACATACACTATAACAAGTAATCGAAAAAGAAAATAAAAAGTATTTGTGCAAAATCAGCGTCTGATGTTAATGTTTTAAAATTTTTTCGAAATTTTTGACCCTGACATACATGCTATTAATTATTTTCGAAAATGTGTCAATATTTCGTCTTTAAGCAGAACGGAAATAGCTACTTATTGAGTCACAATGTCAATTTTTTCTCTTGTATATTGGGCTCTAAATTGAGGTTATATTTCAATAATTAAAAAAAATCAAAAAATTAAAAACCGTGCACCTGTTTCAAAATGACGTAATTTAACGGACGAGATAACGGAAGACCTCCCAGATGCTCCAAAACGGAAATAATTATAATACCAAAACTTTCACGAGGTCAGATTTTAAAAAATCACAATGCACCCAAATGTGAATGTCCCCCTTTCAATTTAGTAATCTCTCTTAAAATTCCTCAAAACAAACATAAATTTCATTTAAAAATTTCTGACTCATATGAATGGCATTGTTATGCAAAATATTTCTCTAAGGACATCCAGAAAACATGGTAGGAGGTATTGTATAAACCTCGCCAACAGGTTTCGTATTAAATACCTAACTAATAATGCACTAACTGGATGAATATAAATTCTCGAAAATTTTTGCTGAAAGAAAGAATGAAAAAAAATAAAATATGTTTTTGACAGTGGAGTGGTTTAATGCACTGCTTGTCCTGTAATTAAGTGCTATAAAAGGTTCACCTCAGGCTGCGGGGTATAAAAAAGAAACAGTTCGGTTTCACTGCACACGTGAGAAAATTTCTTCTTCAAACAGAAATTTTAAACGCCACTTTTTTTACCATCGAAAATTTAAACAAAGTCAAATAACTAAAAAACGTGGAAATTTCAGATTTCGCCAGTTCACTAAATTAAAACCAGAATGAAATATAGTATTTTGTGTCTCTAGTGCAGAAAGTAGACATTTGCAGGCCGCGAGTGCATTGTTAATGCCTGAGGGGAGCAAGAAGCACCCTTCAAATAATAATAGAAAAACACATATTTCTGATTTTGTAAATTCACAAAATTAAAACGAGAGCGAAACATAGTAGTTAACTTGTTTATCTAGAACAGAAAGTAGACATTTCTAGCCCGCGGATTTAATGCCTGAGATCAGCGAAGGGATGAAAATGCTTTTCAATCTGATTAATATACAATAATTTGCCTACCTACCATTTACTGTAATATGTATATTTAAAAAAAAATACTGAAAAGTTAATTTCAAGTTAAACTGCAACTGGTAGTACCGCAAATTTTATTATTATTCCCCGGCAAAAACCAATCACATATCTGAATGCTTTTAAATTTCCATGGAAACGACAAATTGCGATACTACCAGCATTATCTCAACTTGAAATTAACCCTTTATTATTACAAATAGGTAGGAATGAACTTTAACAACAAATTAAAAATGTATTTATTATTTATATTAATTAATTACAATTGTGCCTTGAGCGATATTACTTTATTCTTTAAAAAAATTCCTATTTTAAGGTTTAATCAAAATCATTTATTATTGTATTTGATTTTCTACCGTCAAAAACGTATTACACACAAATCTAAAGTTCCTTATTCCATGTGTCCCTGTTTTTTATCATTTATAACCTCAAATTGTTTAACAAATTATGTTAAAATTGCGTATTGGTAACAATCGAAACACAACACAACAAAACTACCCTCCATGGTACCTGACGCACATAGTGATCCAATTATCTTTTCTTGACAAAATTAACAACTCCAATTACAAATCATTTATTGTTATTAAAACTTGATAGTCGTTGGTTAGAACTATCTTCAAAACCGCAAATGCAATATCGTGTTACTATTTCTAGTAGTCATAAAAGACATCGAAATAAATTAAATAGCAAACCTTCGAACAATTTAGAAAAGGATGAGACCAAGTAAAAAAGAACAAAAAAAAAAGAAAAGAAAAGAAAGAAAATCGAATTTGAAAAGAAAAACGTTTGAAGAAGGTACTAAATCAGTTTTTTTTTTATATAATACCATATGTTTATTATAATTCTAATCAGAGGCTGTCAAAATGAGAAACAAAAATTTTAAAAACGTAGCGCCTAGATTAATTCACTTTGTAAATATCATTTTGCTGTCGCTGTCAAAAGTAAAATTTAGATTTGATTTGAATTATGGGATTTACTGCAGAACATAAGATTTTTTTAGTAGAATCATATTTTCGTAATGGGCACTTAGCAAACGGAGAATGGGTTTACTCATCCAGACTTTGTTTTGACCAGTTTCGGGAGAAATTTCCAGAAAAAATCATAACAAAGTCAAATTTTTATACCAGTTTGAAAAACACTATCACGTCCTTTCGAGTGACCGGCAGCGAAAATCGGAAGAAATGTACTGGAAACTCAAAAACAAATCCCTTTGTGAGTGACAATAAAATGATTTTATTATCAAGTGAAATAAGTTACGCCCTACTGTTTTAGAATTTTTGTTTCTCATAACAGCCTCGGATCAAAAATTATAATAAACATATGGTAGTAATAAATATAGAAAACGAATATCATAAACTCACTGTGTAACTTCTAAAAGAATTTACGAAATGTTTTAAATGCAGTTATTCAAAAAAACTGTCTTTTAGGTGTATTTAAAGTTCCTCAGGCTCGTAATTTTATGTAGAAAAGACAGACAGAAGAAAAAACAATAGAAGAAGAGATGAGTGTACTAATTATTTGTTTATAGATTACGAAAAAGTCTTTTAAAATATCGAAATAAAGATTTAGAAAGTAGAAAATTTTATTAGCAGAATACGTTGCTTGATAAAAAAAATCACTGACGTATAAAAAAAAAAAAACAGAAAATTATGAGAAAAAAAAACAAAAAAAAAACAATTTGACAAAGAGCCAGATAAGACTGTCCTGAGCCCATTACTATTTATGTTGGTCCTGGAAAAAGTTGTTGTCCTATGGAATCCGATATTAGAGAAGAAATTTACTATGCCAAGAATATAGAAATACTTAAAGGATAAAAAAAAAGAATATTTAGAAAGACCTTAAGAGATAAACTTGAAATAAAAAAAGAACAAAACGAAGACCCGTATTTGTAAAAAAAACAACAAATCATCATATCAAAAGCAAAAAAAAATCCAAAAAATATTGTAATAAAAATACAAAGATGGTTTAACAGATGAATGACTTCTTGACTATTATTGGTGGCAATTTTGCTACCGCAAATATATTTTTTTAAATTTTATTATGTTTTAAGATACTCTTTTGAAAATTCCCTGCGAATCTGTAAGATAGTTTGCGTTTTACAATATTTAAAAAAAAGTGTTTTCGTTGTTTTATAAAAATTTCGAAAGTCAAGTGAACATTATTTTTTACGTAGAAAAACTATTAAAAACACTGAGAAATAGTTGTGCAAATATGTCTTGTGGTAAATCTGCTCCGTCTGATGATATGATTTGTAAATGGTTTTCTCATTTCAAAAATGGTCATATAAGCACAGAAGATGCTGAGCGCGCGCGGAGCCTTATTAACGACTACCTAAAGATTAATAAAGTCAGTGTTTTTGTAAATAGCGTTCCACAATTGAAGCTGCCTAAGAAGCTAATGAAGTCAACATCTCAACTGAATAGCTTTTCAATCTTTTGCATCAACAATTGTGTGGCTATGTTTTAACGTAATTCAAGAGAATTTTTGCGTCGTTTTGTCACTGAAGACGAAACCCGGAAACATTGTTATACTATAAAAACGAAAATACAGTCAAAACAGTGGACTTTTTCCGATAATTGTGTTTCCGAAAAGGTAAAAACTGTTATGTCGGTTAACAAAATAATGAGCACAATATTTTGAGATTCCAAAGAAGTAATCTTCATTGACTATCTAGCAAAACAAAGAACGATTACTGGCCAATAATATGCTGCCTTCCTGACACGTTTTGACGCTGAATTAAAGAAAAAACAATAATATCTGTACAACAAAAAGTCCTAGTCTGTCACAATAATGCGCTCTCTATTTCGTGCGGAGTTGGCACTTCCAAATTAATCGAATTGCTGCCTCATGAGTCATAGCCGATCTGACTTCTAGTGATTTCTTCTTGTTCCAGAAATTAAAACAAAAATGCCTCAGTGGGAAAAGGTTATACCAATTGAAGAAGTCATAGCCAAAAAAACGCTTATTAAGCTTAAACTTCTCTCTTAATTTATAATAGTTTTTTATTAAAAAGTCACTATTTAACACTATAAAAAGTCACTATAAACTACTCTGGTATATAAAAATAAGATCTCCCATAGGAATTAGAACCATAAATAACGTAACAAACAAGATACAGATGACGAAAACAATTAAAATATTTTTTTTTAAATAATGGAAAAAAAAACATAGTAAAAAAAAAGGTTGAGCAAGGAGACTGTTGAAGGAAATAAAGAAAAGGAAAAACCAAAGTTTCTAAAAAAATCTAAGATAGAAAAAGATGGAGACAACTGTGGAAATACCAAACACAGTCGTACTAAATCCTTAGATAAAAAAATAAATAAATAAAAATAAAAAATAGTTTAAGAAGTAAGTAAAAAATATTGTTATACTGTGATAATATGCACTTAAGACATTATTAACATACCATCAAGCAATTATTGTTGGTAAATTATCACTAATAAAGAAAAATTACTTTTAAATGCACATTCACTTTCAGTTTCCTTTAAAAAGGCAAGTTAATTTTTTACGCTTGATATAATACAACTATGCATAAATTTAATTAAGAGGTGATAAAATAATGTCTATATCTATACATTCTTGTAGAGAAAAATCTAAAATTTCTATCTGTCAAGGTAAAAACAAAAATTTTCCATTTTGTATGTAAATTTATTATATAGGTAAGTAAATAAAAAAAATCTTATTATACTATACGTAGTTGTGGTTGACCACATCAAACATACGCATAATAATTATGCAACAAACGTCTATAATTTTCTATTGACGAATTAATTGCTTAGTTTTTCCAATTCTAAATATTACCTTTTTACAAAAAGCCACTGAAGGTTTTCCACACAACCTTCACTTAATTTTTTTTAAATTTACAACTTTTGATACCGGGTCAAGTTGTACAAATCTGGTTTTAGTTCCTGAATTTCATTTTATTAAATTTTTGTCCACTTGAGAAAAGTTTTTAAAAGCTATTAAACTTTATTGAAACTGCGGAAACTTTAAATAATTACAACATCTGGTAAGAGAGAAATGCATTTCCGTTGTATTAAAGTTTGGAGTTTTAGTCTTTCAATTCGAATAAAATCCGACATAAATTACTTGCCAATTCGTAATATTTATTGCATTTGGTTTAATTCAATTCCCATTTCCCGTTGATAATGTCTTCCCTTTTATTGTAATGAATTAAAAATAAGAAGCTTAATACTAATAATAATTAATTAAAAACTAAAAAAACATTCTATAAGCTGTTCCAGAATTCTTTACAAATTTTATGTATTTAGAAACTAATTTGAAGCACATAAAAACAAATATTAAAAAGACATTCTAAAAGCTGTTCTTTACAAATTTTATGTATTTAGAAATTAATTTAAAGCAAATAAACACACAAAAATAAATCTTCGATCATTATAAAAATAGCCAACGCGGTTTCTCCTCTGTATCTATTTGCATGTTATATTTCACACCGTTAAATAAAATTATACATTGCGGTTCGATAAAAATTCCTGTTCGTGATTCGATAAATTCGCATACAAGGTGATCGAGTTTCAGTTTTTTATCCCATTATCTTCTCGATTCGATTAGTACTCACTAAACATGTAGGTATTATAAAACAACTGTCAATAAACTTGAACACAAAAAAACTCACCCAAAAAATTGCTTTTAGCGCTTGAATAAATCGATAGTGTTGTTATATACAAACTGTCCTAAAAATAATATCCAAATCAAAGTTTTAATAGACTAGTACCGTTTTGTTTTTCAAGGTTGGTAGCAAAAGAAATGTCTAATCAGCCACTTTAGAATGAGCAGAGTTAGACAAAAGTAAAACTACAAAGTTCCAATTTAATTATATAAAAAAAACAATGCAATACTCAATAGTGAAGAAAGTCTAAAATTAGCTTTAAATAGTTGAAAAGCAAAATTTTAATATAAAATAAAACGCCACAGTTAACTCATATAAACTACCAAAAAAAGTCTTATATAAAGTGATCAAATTCAAAATTGAGTATGGAAAAATAATTTTTCGCATACTGATTGACTAATCGGAGTTTTTCAGAAGTTTTCTCTGATTGGTAGGTGAATGCTGTAACAGTAACTTTTAGTATTTGTTTGAAGATATTGAAGACCACAAAATACACAGTAGGGACACCTGGTAATCACTTAAGCCACCTCCAACCTTATATGTTTATAGGCGTTTTTAACATTATTACCCTGCAATGTGTAGTGATTAATTTTGCTATTTCTTTTGAAAAGTAAATAGTGTTTTCTAATTAAAAAACCTCAAAAGCATGTAAAAAAAGTATACCACGGATTATTGTGTTGTGTAGCTCAAAAAAACCATTAAACTGTCTTTACATTTTTATCATTTTCTTCCAAAAAGTAGTAGAATTATAGCACTAACACTGTAGTGTTGGTCATTTAAGTTGCCAACATCTCAGATAAGAATTTTAAATATGTAATTATTGTAGAACTACAAAAAATACTCGTAATATTCATGAATACCGTAGTAATATTTAATATGCATATGAATTAATTATAAACCTATTTACTTTATTTTTTCAAAGCATAATTAAAAACTTTTACAACAGAAAGAAAAAAAAACAACTTTTCCCCTTTAACTGAGGTGACGGCAGCAAAAGACATCGCCTTTGCCCATTGAGTTCATTTTTAGTAGCACAACTCCTGGTTTTAAATCAAAATAAATCAAACTACTGTACACGGGCTTAACAGGCTTCGGCCTCAGCTCAAACGCATTTAAATAATATTATTTGACAATAATAAAAAATAAGAATTTTAACTCAATAATAATGTCAATAAAACATTTTCGAAATTTTTGAAGTCTTATAGAGTTTTATCGTCGATGTTATTATTGCAGCTGAATGTTGCAGAAGCAGAAGAGTACTAACTTTTTTTTATAAAGCTTTATTAGAATAAAAAATACCATGATACTAAGACTAAACAAGATATGATTACGCGCAGCTTTTTTCCCTCTCTCTCTTTCGACTCTGACGTCATTGTGTGACAAATCTGAAATCTGGTGACAAACGTGGTGTCATTAGTGTGACTATTATCGTCTAAATTCTCTCTGTTTTGAGTGTTTTACTGGTTTTTGCAATTGAATATTGTTTATTTAATTTTGTGAACGATGGTTTATTGTGCGGTGATGGGTTGTACCAGCAACAATAATAAAAAAAGCAAAAACTGTTCCTCCGATTGTCGATACTTTAGTTTTCCAACCAATATCAAACTTTGTAATTTATGGGTGCAAAAGTGCTCTCAAAAGCATGCTTTTAATACAAAACATGCCAGAATATGTTCAAAACATTTTTCTGATGATGATTTTTGTGTGAAGGAAAAACTCTTGCATGTCTCCAAAAATAAGTGGAGGTTAAAACGAGACGCTATACCTTCACTTAATTTACCAAAGTCACCACAAGTGCAAACATCTGCCCAGAAGGATCGTGAGGAAAGAATAAAAAAGAGAGAATTTGTTAAAAACATACATTGCATGTAAGTACTTATTTAATTAATTTTATTTGGAATATTTTTTTAATGAATGCTTATACATATTATTTAAAATTCACATGCAAGTGAATTTTAATTTGTTTATTAGCTTTTAAGGTTTTTATATTTAATTACATATTTTATTATCTTATTATATCAATTTATATTTAATTAATATACGTGTTAATTCAATTTTAAAACTGATTTTACTTTCGAAATTAATTTGAGGGATTTCCGCCCGCAGGAAAAGCCTATGCTTAAACAAATCTATTTTTTGTGGTTTGTACCACTCTACCCACAATTCCACCCTACAAATTAACCATTAATAAAAAAATATTTTTAAATAACCTGCCCTATTTTGAACTGTAAAAATAAACCTAACAAGGTTCTAAAATGTCTTTTTATTAAGTATTATTAAATAATATTCATCTGAGACATTAGAATCAACAAAAGTTTTAGTAATTTTTCGAGTAATTCTCTAATAATACTATTAAATGCATGATTTTTCTAATACCGCACATTTTTGTCACGCGATGACGTCATGCGCAAACTAGTCTAAAATTCGTACGGCAAGTGATCATATCTTGTTAGTCTTAGTATCATGAGAAAATACCGTAACTTTCAAATTTAAGAAATAATGCGTCTTTTCCAAAGTACTGCAAAATAAGAATCGAAAATTTTGGTAGATTGAATAGTAGGCTCAATGTCTAATGACGGCATAAAACAGTAATTTCTATAACCAACAAAATAACAACATTGTATATCGTTTTAGTAACGATTTGGGTAATATTATTGAGTCTCTTATATTTTTGTTTATTTATAGAATTATATTCAGCATTTTTTAGATAAGCAGTAAATATTTCATCAAACACCAACTGGTCATTAAAAAAAATAAATAAAATAAAGCGCCACAATTAACTCATATATCTCTACCAAAAAAATCTTATCTAAAGTGTTCAAATTCAAAATTGAGTATAAAAAAAAATTTTTTCGGATACTAATTGACTATTCGGAGTTATAATAAAAAATATCAACGTCGAGACTTTTTTTTGAATTCACAAAAAAATTGGCGTAAAATTTAATCATCTTCGCGCTGAAATAATCCCTTTGTTGGATAAAAATTGGATAAGAATCTTTTTAAGATTGTTGAGAAGAAAATTCGATTCAACGTGCAGTAACGTTGCTCCCGTTGCCCGACATTCCCAGGGGACTGTAATTTTATCGACTTTACTGAGCCTCTGTAGTAGGTTTTCCGTAACAAAAAAAAATTAACATTCTATTAATTAACGGACCTAAAAGGGCTATTAGCATTTACTGTCTCAAGTGGTCCCTCTTGATATGTACTTACACAATAAACTAAATAGACTCTACAGTAGATTTTCGGTAATAAAAAGACAAAATTATGAATTATAAATTGTTTTTATTCATAAAATATTTACTTCATAGACTCTTTTAAATCTAAAGTTGTTTGCTAGCCCCATATTCTGATTTTATTCTATTGCCATCTTCATCTACTTCAGATTTTTACGCAAATTTGGAGTAATAAGAGTGTTAGGGCACCGTATTGTTGATTGATAGCGCCCTTGTTAATAACTTTAATTAAATGCCAAACGACAAATATGCAAACACTGACAGTTGGCACTACCGAAACTTTGAGATGTTGCCACACTTTATACATTATGTTGTAATTTTTTTCTAAAGTAAAGTTGTCCCGCGTGCTTTTATTATGCTGACTTAGTAAAAGACCGGAGTTCTTACCCCTCCCGTTACCCTTTCACTCCCTTTCTTAACAATCTTAAGGTCTGACAGAATCTGCTTTAATCAATTGTCAAAATTGTGCAAAATACCTATTTTTCCTTGTTTATATCGACAATGCTCAAATGGATTAAGCTACTAAATCCGATTAGAACTTTTCCTTAATTAGATCCATTTTTTACCTAAATTGAGTTAAATGAAATTTAGTTTAACTCAAATAATATAATCACTAAGATTAAAATTTTTCGCAAATAGTTCAAGCAGATCCAATCTAATCAGTCTTCGATATAGACGTGTAGTAATTTGTGCGAAAGAGACAACTAGGTTTGAAAACGCTTATTGGCAACTGAAATGATCGATTAGAGTGCCACAGTAGAAAAACCAGAGAAATATATTTTCAAATTTGACTTGTATTCCAGTACAAGTTATAAAGTTAGTTTGCTGAGAGTTTCTGCTCGTCATCGGTCACCTCAGTTACCAATTGTTATTTTTTTATTATGTTATTGTCTTTATGTTACTACGTATTATTTTTTAGTTAATGCTGATGATAATATTTCTTGTAAGTAAGATCAAAGTGTCAAAAAGTAGGTTTATTACTAAAAATTTGAATATTATTGACGTCAGTGTAATAAAACTTTATTCCAGGTTCACAAGAAAAATCCATAATTATTATTATCGAAAAAAGACACCAAAAATATTAAATCAAGAATAATAATAATAAAAAAAATTAGAAATTAGAATGAATAAAGTAAGTCTTAATTTAATTTAAAATTTTTTCGCTGTTTGAGATGCAATAAATAATTTTCTCCAAGGCTGATTTGATTACATCTGGCCGTAGAATAATTTAATTGTAAAGATGCCGCAAATCCCATACTGAAAATGGTTACATTTGACCACTAAAGTCTTTACAATTTCCGCACTTAAAAGCTTAAGGTGCGTCGTTCAGAAGCGGCAATAAAACGTACATGATCATTAAAATCCTGTAATTTATTATGCAATAAGCCACTTGATTTTCTCACGTTTATAAGATGCAACAGTGTTTCTTCTACCTGAGCATGAAAATCAATCGCGGCTTAAACCCTCTAATTATACAAGAATCAAGTTTGTCATGAACTGTCAAAAAAAAATTGTATTTTTTTTTTCGGTGTATAAATTGCGGTGGCTTGAAGGCAGGCCCGCGGTAGGACTTGAGAAACGTTTTTCTGATATCGACTCGGCGGTGTCTTGACCCTACAAAGCTCCACCCAGATCACCGGTGCATTCCAATATGCACATAGAAATGCACACAGCCTTCCTACCAACTGCACATATCCACTTGCACATAAATTAATAAAACCGTATAAGGTGTTGCCAACATGTACAGTTTCCATTTATTAAATTAATAGTTGCGTTGTTATTTATGAAATTACGAAATACAAAACGGTTGCGTTATTAACAATCCAATGATGGTTCTTTGAATGTTGAAAGATGATTTCTGGCTGTGGAATGGAATATTCTTAACATATTTTTGTAGTAAAAGGACAGAGATGTTTTTTGAGTTTATTTTTGTCAGTGGCCTTCGAGGAAGGACGATGAGAACACGACGAACTCTGTCTCTGAACTATGCTTAGTGTATAAATAAATACAGTCTGTTCTAAAAAATCTTAAAATTTATTAAATTACAGTATTACATCAATATTACGACCAAAATCTCAGTATTGCATTCAGTTTCCTATATTGTGTTAGTTAGAAATGTTTTATTAATAGAAAAAATTCAAAATCGATGTAAAGAAGTTAAATAAATGACAGAAACGTCAAAATGACAAACTCGTTGTTAGTGCAAATCCATACTTTTTATGGTTCCAACCTTCACTTTAAACATAGCAATAAGTAAATCCATTTCCAGAAATTCAGCGAGCAACTCCGGCCAATTCAATATGTATAAGATACTTGAAAAAGGACTCTTTCTCCTCTCAAAGCGGCCTCTTTTCGCATCCTTAGATCGCAGTCAGAACCCTTCAACCCCGTTCACCCCTGATGAAATTGAAACTTTTCTACACCTATGTAATCTTGCTCTAATCAACTCTTGCTACGTAATGCCTCAATCGTTGAAATTCGCAAATTGTTTATTCCTATTCTAAAGCCTTAAAAAATCCTGACCTTCCAGAATCTGACACGCTGATATGCTTGAATCTCCTTTATAGCTATTGACAATCTCATCAAGAATTGGTTAGAATAGCAGGTCGAATTAGAAATAGAATTCAAGTTGGATTTCCAAGTAGAAAAAGCGTTAATATATCAAGTGTTTAAGTAAAAAAACCTTTTAGAGTGCTTTGGAAATAAAAGCAATTTGTGAAGTACATCGTTAAAGCAATCGGCTGCTTCTACAGCCAGGATAGAGCTGTCAGACTTTGGAAGAAGGGGGTCAATGGCCCCAACTGAATTATTTCAGCGATATGAAAAATGTGTAGCTGTGAGAACAGCTAATTTATAATTATAAAAAACAGTAAAACAAACAAAAACTAAGATATCACTGAAAAAAACTTTGGCTTGACACACGATCGGTACAAATTTGGAGGTTATGTTTAGTCAAACATTCGAGCTACGGCCTCCCCTTTTTTATACCGTTTTGTTTTAACAAAATTTCATAGCAATCTAGAGCGTTTTTTTTACTTGAACACTGTTATGACAACAAAAGTAATTTCTGAACTATCTAAAAAGCAACACACTATTCTGGTACTACTGGACGTCTGTTTATAACAACGTAAGCCCCAACATCTTAAAGAACATTTTAATTTAAATTAGATTGAAACTTCTGTAGATCATAAATAATTTCTTTTATCTTTAAACTGGCTTCGATCAGAGAAATACAGTCAAAAAATGTGGTAAACAATTCAGGATGCAGATGATATCGCTTTGTTTATTCATAGTGACATTACAACTTTGTCTGACATAATAAATAGAACCATAAGTTCTCTCAGTGATATCTCAAAACATTGGAACTTTTTTCCGGTCTCCGTTAAAAACTTATGAACTAATTTCAAGTTAAGATTATATTGGTAGTATCTTCGTTTCTATGGAAAATTTAAATAATCAGAGTTGTTGCTATGAAACAGCATTACAATTTACGATACTACCGGTAGTAACTCAACTTGAAGATAGCCTATAGGGCTATAGTTTTTTCTTCGCTCTATTCTTACAAAATGTATTTTGAAAGTATCTTAGGTTTCAATCTGCGGCATATTTAAAAATAGAAATAAATTCGAAATTTTCTTAGAATGATCTTATTAGCTTTTTCGTTGCCAAAGCTACTAAAGGAAGAATAATATTTTAACCCAAATTAAAAAAATCCTTAATTGTCTAAGTTAAGCTAATTTACGTGATTGTAAACAACTACAAGCATTGCTAACAAGATTGCCACTACTTCAAGCAATTATCTGTTGGTTTTGAACTCTTCAACAGATGTAACAAGAATTAAATTTTTAATATTTGATCAATCATTGTTCTATTCGGTCTTCTGTTATCAAAACCGGTTTGTGTGTAATGTGCAGGTACCTCATGTTGTTGAAACAACCCAAATGCTGTTTGTTATCAAGCAAATTTTCGTCTCATTTGATTTATAACACAGCATAACTACAATGAATATATCATATTGAGAACCAAAAGTAGTAATCATCTAAATAGCCATAATAGCGAGTTTTACTTTATCTACAATTATTGTACTATTTTAAATAATAATTTTTGTTTCCAAATATGAAACATAGCCAGTATTTTCAATATATAAAAATCTTATTAAAATGATCCTGATGGTTATTGCATATATCTTCAAAAATTTGAGACATTTGTCTTTATAATATATTTAATAAAATTTATACATCCGACAACTAAATACAGATAAACAAAATTAGAAAATTTTGACAAAAGAAAGTTTCATAAATGAGGTGATTTGTCATATTTATTTGAATTTGGAACAGATTTTCAAGAACAAACTTCCTCTATTTAATTATCGTAAATATCCAAGTGACAATTCTTCTTCTATGAAATCTTCTAGTATACCTTTCTATTTTTTTTTACCTTGTTTGATCACTCATCAAATAAACAGTTTTTTTGACATTGAAATACCACCTGACTCATATTTTCCTCAAGATGTCCAATTATCCTTATAAATAATTCGTTTATTTTAATTTTTGTTTTAAGAAGAAACTCTTTTTATTGTATACAGTTAATGCAAGTTGAAAGAGTCAAAAAGAACCGCTTATAAGAAAGAATCAACCAATGGAATGCGATTATTGTTGATGTGAATCAAGTTGAGTGTCCGTCCGTCCGCTGGCGGCCTCGACGGATGTTTTCCTGATGTGATGCCCTCTCTCTTATGAGTATAATTAGCATGTTTAATAAGAGGCCGCGGTCGACCTTCCGAGGACACAGACGGTGATCGAGGAGCGTCGTTTTGTAACATCGTTTTTTACATCAACAACACTATCAATTCATACATTCACTCGATTCTTTGCCCTTGTATAATATTACAGTATATAGGGTGTGTCAAAAGTCGAGGATAACATGAATAGACCCTTAATGATCCAATATTTGTTTTATTTCATTTATTTATTTATTACCTTCTCTTATCTCAAATATATCAATAACAAATTCTTTTCACCACAATTAGAGTGTATATAATAGAAAAAAAAATGTTGAGTACACTTCTCCCAATTTTTTTGGTTAAAATTTTTATTTCTGGTAACTGTTTTAGCCGTTTTAATGTCTTATAAATCAATTTTATAATGTAAAAATATAGACATTAGGAGACTGAGGAAGGCTTTAGAGCTGAAACCGGTACTAAAATTCAAAATCTTTTTTTCTATAATATATTATTTCACACTTTCATTTATCCAATCGGCACATAATTTACGAACCCCAAACTCACTCATCATCATACCAAAACCAATTAATTTTTTCCTGTCATTCTTAATCCTACATCAACAAAACCTCAACTTCAACTTCTCAGAATTATAAGACCACCCGAAATTGGCACACCTCGTATAATATATTTTAGGAAAGTTATGCGTCACAATATCCAAATTAATTATTATATTAATAATAATTGTGTTCTAGTTTTTAATGAGCGTGTAGTTTTCTAAAAGGTTTTTTTTGTTAACTTCTATTAGTTCATTCTGTAATCACAGTTATAACCTATTGATTGATCTACGTTGAATAATAATATAAAAAAAAGACAAAAGCCGACACATTCCATTAGATAAGTTACGACAATTATTATACAGCAAAGTCGAGGTTATCGGAGATTGTACAGGTAAAAAAAATGGATAGGTCGTTCATGAATAATATAAAAATATAAAATCGTGAAATAGAGACACGACAAGACACCGTAAATGTTTCATACACCTGATATCCTCATTTTATACAAGGACGTACAAAAAAACACCAATCGGAGCAACGAAATTACGACTACAAGTGACGACATCTGTTACAATCTTAAATGATTGGGTTAAGATTACGTTTTACAAAGCTTTTTTGTTTTACGAGTACCGGTTTCGGGAAATCTTCAGAATTAACTCCTCTTAATATTTAATTTGTTTGATATTTGAATGGTTTTTGGTTGAGAAAGGTAAATAATCTCGTCACCTAAAGTCGAGATTATTGCGGTTCATATAACCTAATCAGATTCATGGTAATGTGAGAGGTGGCCGTAGATCCGCATTCTAATTGAAGTAAACCGGCTTGTGATATTAAGAAAAATTATAAATTAAATTATTGCTAAATGGTCGTTTAATTTCCAAGCGGAATTACCTAACCTGCGAAATTTATTTCGAAGAGGAGGATGTTGTGATCTGAACAAACTATAGCCTCGAAGAATTTTACTCAATAGTTACAAGAACATAAAAAAAATGTAAGGTCGACAATTATGTTGCAAGATATAGTTAAATAAACAATTTCTATTGTCAAATTATAACGCAAAATGAAATTTTCTTATCGATCAAGAAATTCGAAAATAAACACCAAATTTTGATTTAGAAAAAAATGAAATTTGTTCGACTTGACTGAAGAGTTGCATAAAATGTATGTTCCCAAATGAGAAATTCTCTAAGTTTGTTAATTAAATTGTGAAAGTGAAAGAAACCAAATTAAAAGTTGGTACATTTATTTCAGAAATTATGCAGTCGGAAATCCTGCACCCTTAGTTTTCACTGATTTCAAAATATCGTTCAGTGACTCAACGTAAAAATGCTTATAATAAATGATAATCAAATTTTTTCAAAACGAAAATTATATTTGTAAATTCAATTCTACTTTCTCTTTTCTGTTGCTGATTTTCATTTTCAATTGTTAGTTCTTTTCAATCACTCCCTGTTATTCATATCAGAATAATTTATAAAATGTGTAGGTATTATTGTAATCAAAATATCTTTGCAGTATCGAAAATTACCTCTTTGATATTTAAAAGAAATTTTGAGCCTACATACCTAAACAGTTTAAATTAATCATATTTTATAAATAGATTTATTTATAGTCTGGTCGTTAATAATATGTATTTAATTGACATGTGCAGAACTATTGTCATTTTTCGTCGTTTTCGTTTATTCTTGCTTATTTATTTTGTACAAATTTAGTAATTTTTGGTAAACCCGAGGGATAAACCAGACGAATAAAACCATTTTTTTTAGTGCGGATGTTAATTAAATTTTTTTAATGCAATTTACCACGCCACGAAGTAATAAGTAGAAAAAAGGAGTAATCACTCACCGCCTAGACCCACATAAACATATCAAAGAGAAAAAGAGAGAGAATGAATCACTGCGTTAAATTAAAAATTGTTAAACTACACAAAAAATATTGTTGGGTGTATAAAGAATTAAAAATAAGAATTTGTATTTAAAAAAAATGATTTTAATAAATAATGATTTTATAAAGTTAACATTTACGTTAACGTAACATTTTTTTTATATAAGATTGTAAAGAATTCTTTCAGATGGTTTATAATTTAGAAGTAAGTATTTGATAAGTAGCCCCAGCATTACGACCGAAAAACTATAAAGCAGGCATCGTGTATTAGATTTGGGTGTCAAAGCCTCTTAATATCCCTATCTTTTGGTTGTGCAATTTGTTATATTTTGGAAATATATTCTAAGATCACATTTAGACAGATTACTTGACAAATCTAAACAAGAAAGGGTTATTTAGAATCCCAGTGTCAAGAACGGATTGATAAACCAAAATTGTAAGTTGTATCGTAATACTTTTGATAAAATGGCCGCCGCAGAGTACACAGTTTTCTGTTATAATAGAAATTGTGCAAATTAATTGTTCTTATAACAATTTATAGACTGTTACGGTCCTCATATGTAGCTGTTTCTAGATAATAATCAATGTAAAATAGATAATAAAACTAGAAAATTTAAAATGTTTACAAAATTTAGTAGAAAAAAAATTAAAGGCTCTAAAAACCTATAATCTAAAAATCTTAAAAAGTCAATAAAATTTAAACTTCTAATAAATCTAGAAATTCAAGAAGAGTTCCAAAAAAATCAACAAAAAGAAAAATGTCAAAAATTTATACCTAAATTAATATAAAGTATATAAAATATAAAAAGTCAAAAATAAAAATGTATCAATCTAAAAATGCAGACAAATTAAAAAAATCGAGAAAAAAATTAAACATTTAAAACTTTTTAATCTACATAATTGGGAAAATGAAAAAGTAAGAAATGTGTTCGCCAATTTGACAAATCTGAAATATTTAGAAAAGATAAAAAAACAAAGATTCTATAAAAACTTTAGAAGAGTTCAAACATTTTATAAAACAGAATATTAACTAATCTTCTATAAAAAAAATGGTATATTCCAGAGTGTAGAAAATAAAATATACAATACAGAAAAATCTACACAATATAAAAATTTTGAAAATCTTTAACAGCTAAAAATGTAGTAAATTCTTTACAAAAAGTTAAAATAACTAATATAAAAAATAGGAATATTTTTAAAAAATTTGAAAAAACAAAATAAAAAATCAAACAAAAATTTCAAAACTGGAGATAAAATAATATATTAGACCTCAAGGAACTTAACTTTTCAAAGTCGAGAGCTTAGCTTCGAAACCACGAAAAGTGCTTACAGCCTCAAAGTCAAAACCCTATTTTTTTTAACCACCTTTTTTTATACTTTTCAAGTCTGCTTTCAATATCTTTAGATTTAGCTGGCTAATTAGCGAAAGACCAAGCCATAGAATCAATTCGCTACATCCCTCCCAACCCTTAATATCACTAGTACTTCTAATTGTAGATTTAATGTCATAATAAATAAAAAAAATCTCGAAAAAAATATAGTTCAATTTTAATTTAATTTTTTTGCTAAAAAAAATAGAAATGTATTAGAGAACATTAATTCATTTACGCCCAAAGAGATTGCATATTCACACTTTTTTGTTACATGTTTTATAATAATTAATTGAAAACCTCTAGGTTTGATCCAATCATAGTTCAGAACTAATACGAAACTGTTCAGAACTGTACTGAGCATGCGTAATTTAGATTTTAGACTGCAAAAACACTCTTGCGCATAAGCAGTATAGTTCTGAACCATTCTAAATTGTCATTATTTTGTTCATGATAAGGCAATTCTTCACAGATCACTATTTTATTGTATTTCTAGTTAAAATATTTTTCCAAACATTTGTATCACCTAATAAAAATAATGTAAACTCAATAAATCTAAAAAATTTGGAGCATATGTGTAGAGAATCTACAAAACTAATTCTTAAGAAGTTAAAAACTGAATATAAATAACAGCGTAAAAAAAATTAATAAAAAAAATGTTCAACATGTTACAATAAAAAAATAATATCGAAGATCTCCAACATACAGATATATCTAATTACTTTGAAAAAATCTAAAAATTATTCAAGACTAAAAAAAAATGAAGAAAAAAGCAGAACTTTAAGTGGTCAAAATATGCCATAACCTAAATACAATATAAAAAAAATTATATAAAATCTTTAACTTCTCCAAATTCCACACAATTTGGAAATTACAAAAATGACAAAATCTTTGAAATAGAGTGAACAAAAATGTGGAAGTACAGATAAAATGTGTTAAGAAAATTTTAAAATCGTATTTGAAAATTTTTACAATTAAAAAATTATTTTTTTTTTTAAATAAAACATCTTTTTTATTTCGAAATAAATATTTATAAACATAATTTTTGTTGTAGAAAAAATAAACAAAACCCGAAAACATGTGATGTGATGTGACGCTTGTTAAAACAAATAATTTGTATTTACGATTTTGCAATAACAGTAACTTTTCAATTAAATTTAAAAAACGGTAACTTTATATCACCTTAACTAACCCGTTGTTGATACGTTGAATCAACATCAACATAAACCTACTTTCATAAAGTGCTTAAACTAATAATCAAAAATTAAAACCCGAACAAAAAACTTAAGTACGGTCCTGTCTTTGCAATCATCTTTATTATTAATCAACAAATCCTATAAAACTTTAACCCAATTCCAATAATACCACAATCATCCAATAATCTCAAAGATTAGATAACACAAAACAAAACGTAACAGTTCCACAATACGAAATCATAGACATCGTCGACTATACATACATTGTGGTGGGGGTAGGTAAGGTCAAGGCCCTTGGTCACGTGTTCAACCTCAAGGTCATTCGGCGAATCAAGTACAACGGCACCGCGTCGTTGGAGATCCACAATACGGTGATGTTGATGAAGAAAGATGGCGCTTTTGTAGAGTACACAGAAAAAAACCACGTAATAGAAACTTCACCACGTTCCAAATATTACAAAAACACTATGAAGAAGATGTCGAAATTTTGTAAATTTTAGACGTAATAATATGAAACGTCTCTTAAAGTGCAGAGAGATAACGGAGAGAGCGACGATGACGGTGTCTCAGGTACCACTAAGCGACCGCTGTGGTACCACTACACTACCTGTTTGGCGCACATCAACCTGACGACGAAGGCGACGGGTTGTTATCGCGGCCGCGTGCAACACTCAGCTGGACGCTTGCTGGGTTTGTTCTTTGTCGGTGGATGTGAGAAAGGCGGCGGCCGGAGGCAGGACGCAGGAGGCAGCGGCGGCGCGATGGCCTGTGTGGGGTCGCGAGGTGGTAGGTCCAACGACATATATTTTTTTGTTATTCTACACAATATATGTAAACAAAACAAATAATAAACTTCAAAAATGATATATACCGAGTGGTTAAAAATTGCGTGACACTATACCTAGACTTTCATAAGATATTTGCCTTTTGCAACATCCCTCACAAAATTAATATGACAAACTACCATAGTTGCTCTTTCTTATTATCATAAGGTCCGATTTCATAATCAACTTAAAAGCTCCTTTAATTTAATTGACGTTTAGACTGTAACTGTCAATGATTTTTCGATGCATATTGTCATAATGACAGTTTCAGTCTAAACGTCAGTTAAATTGAAGAAACTTTTAAGTTGTTTATGAAATCGGCCCTAACTTTTTTTTTTGCCTTATTAATCCATTTATTTTTTTTTATTTTTATTTTTTGAGTAATTTCAGTTTAAGCAAATAATATTGTGACAATCCCTAAGTGCTCTCAAAAACTTGGAAAATTCGGTTGATTTTATACCGGTAATATGCTTTATGCTTCTGGATGAATTAAAAAAATTTGTAACAGGTGGCGTATCAAGACACATCATTCCTCAATAATGCAAAAAATTGGAATAAAAAATTGTACAATTGAAGTATCAATCTATCGATCAACTAAACAAATAACTAAAATATAAATAAATAAAAGTGTTATTGGAGCAGAGAAACAAGATTTTAAGTTTTTAAAGAAAATGTAGGTAAGAGTTATTTGATTAAAACATCAGTAATTTTTGGCCATTTGATAAATAACTAGCAACAATATTCGAATAATTCTCGCAAAGTCTGCGGCATCTACTGCTTAATATAGAAAACAGAAAGTCAAGAAGATTTTTGACGTCATATATTATCTTTTTTGTACCTAAAGTACAGAACAAGTTTTATCAATTGCTTTTTAGCAATTGCAACTAAAAAAATGTTTTAAAATAAAAAATAAAATAAAATTTTTAGGCCATCTTAGAATTCCCAATAATTTTTTTAGACTTTATGGAATAGATGGCACTTCTACCGTCAAAAAGCTAAAAGATACAAACCATTTGACGTCTACCTGACAGATAAGCAAACTATTATTAACATAGATTTAATAAAAATTGTATTAATGTTTATATTTTATATTGTTTCTACATTTTAATTTTGCAAGAAAACTATATAGCAATCTATAAGAACTATATATAAGATATCACTAATATCGCTAATATAAGAAGAGTGCGAAAAGATTGTCTGTCGCACCTTTTATAGTTTTTTTTCCAATATGTGCTTAAACATTCAGCAAAATTGATAAGCCATTAAACCTTTATTAATTTAAAATACGGTTCCTTGTTTGGTTAAAATGCGTTAAATGCGAAAAATTAATAGCCCATCAATTTTGACAAACTTTTATACAAGCAAACATTAGTGTTGCCTTTTTTTTTAAATATTTTATTGCCATAAACTGTGAGATAACAATACAACAATAAAATCATAAAAACGAAAAATATGCAAGTTTTGAAACATGTATGTAACACGTGTTTTTGAACTAATAAGGAAAAAAGAGTAACCTTATCATCTCAAGATTTTTTTTAACTTATAAAATTCGTTTTTCCAGTTGTAACAAATTTCGCGTTTATTATTTTAAGTTAAATAGCGTCATTTGTATTTCTCTTAAATATAAACTAATGTGTTTTAAATTCAAATCTTCCGTAATTGCCAACAGCGAGAAAAAATTTCAAAGTTTGTAACCCTGCTAGACGATGGTCGCCCTTATGCATTAGTTATTAACATGATGGGGTCTGACTCCGCTTGAAAATTTATAGTAATGGTTTTGCCCAATTTTAACCTAATAAAAATAAGATTATATTAAAGTTACTAAAAATTTTTTTTTAAAATGTATTAAATTGTAATTAAATCTTCCGCACCGACTGGCTATTATTACCCCTATCGGGTACTCATTTGACCAGACTGAGTCCAATTTAAAAACTTTAATCCTCTAAAAAATCGCTCACATGTTCAAGGATCATCGCAAATCGAACCCGGTATGTTTTGCTTTAGTCAAGTGCCAAAATACAGTGAAAATACTCAAGAAACTTCTGTATTTGGTATGCTAAACGACTGACTTAATATATCGGCAGCATTTTTAAAGCACATATTCGGCCCGTAATTTAACACCAAATAATAAATTTATATGTTCCCGCTGTTTAAAATATTACTAATTTTAATTTTAAATAGGTATTTTGTTCATAAAGTTTGTATTTTTGAGTCTTTGGATGTGAGGATGTAGACCAAAAATTGCTTCATTCAATAAACCACTTTCTTGACGAGGTTTGGATAAGCTCTAAAGAAGTTCTGGATTCAGTATCCAGATTTCCATTAATTTTGAAGAAAATGACTGAAGGTGTTACTTCTTTACTATTCTTATTAGGACTCACAGACAGAGTAATCATGTGGGAGATTTTTTATAGTGTAGGACCTACATGAAGGCACTACCATGTCAAAGTTTATCCTGTTGAATATTTACGCTACCAAGACGTTAACAACTTTTCACGTCTTTTTTTCAATCTTTTCGTGTTTGGAGTTTAATTCTTCTACCTATTTATTTCTTCGAATGTTTAAATATTATTTCTCTCTTAAGATAAAATAGACAACAGTAAAATAATAATTTTATAAAATAAAATAATTTTAGAATCTTTTTTTCCTAACCAAAATTTCAAATTATTATTAAATAAAAAATTAACGCACGAGCACCTAAACCACATTTATGTATTTTTAACGACCTTGACGATCAAATCTAAAATATCACCAATTGTCAATGCATCTTATAAGTCACGTCTGTTTTATGTAATAAAAATAAGAAACTCAATTGTTAGAAACAAGATGTTCCTGAACAAAAAATAAATTTCCCCAATTTTTAACAGTCATTTCGTAATGACTCAGACATAGAACTGTCAATCCGGAACTAATATAACAGGATGTCAACTGACATTCTAAAAAAAAAAATACCCAATTCATGTAATTCGACCGCAACATAAGGGTCAGTTATAAAACACATTCTCACGGAAAAGCACTGATATTAATATGAAACAAACGGAAATGCTTTCGGACAAAACTCTTATCACACAACGAATCCATTATAGCAACAATTTTCCGAGTTAATTTTTCGGAAAGATTTTTACCGTTTTAATCAGAAAATAATTTAATGATTAACATAACCCTTCTCTATTCAATTCATTTCAACCCTTCATGATGTTCTCTTCAAACACAAACCAAAAAATCGCTACTTGAAACTCGAGTGCTGGATTAGTTAACGGTTTTCTCATGAACACCTGGTAGTGTTAATTAAATAAGGTAATTTACTGTACATTTATAACATTTTTCAAATAAATAAATATATCAGAGATGACGTATAATTAACTAAATTCTGATATTTGCATAAGGAAATGCGTATTGTTTATTACTATAGCTAGTTCAAGAACAACTAAGTTGATGGCCCCCTATTTACATAAAAAATAAATAACTAAACAAAAACAAAGTTGATTTTCGACGTGACCGAAACACCTGAATGATTTCTTATACAGTGTGGGCGTAATTTTAATCATCACGAAGTATAAATAATACATTTTTGTATTCATCGTCTTTGAGAAACTATTTCTTAGTTGTCCCCGACGCTCGGGAAAACACTTTTCCCAAATCGAAATGTTTTTCTTATTTCTCTGATAGGCGATATTTATCTCTAGCTGGAGAGTTTAAGCACATCTTTAAGCATATTTCTAGCATAAATTATTATAAAAACATTGTCTCGCGGACTGATACTTAAAATTTAAATCTCTACAACTTTTTCCATTACCTTTTTTATAGCTTTGGCCGTTTACGCAAAGTTTTCAATGCCGGCACTGCGTTAATTTCAAATTCCCATTTTTTACATAATGTTCCAATATCTTCTTGGTTATTTTCTTTAATAGAAATAATAAGAATTTAATTCTATAGATGACAGTATTTTTTTGTTACCTTCTTTTGCTCATTAGAACAGTTTGGTTGAGAAAATAATCTTAACAAATATAGGTAATTCAATTTTGAAAAATTAGGGACTACGACATTGTTGTAATAGTCAGAAACACTTTATGTATATTTTAAATTTTCTTACATTTCCACGTTTTCCAGATACCCAGAAAGAACATTCATTGACATGAAATAAGCAAAACACAACAAGAAAAATAATATAAAATCTACATTTTTCTCTTGTTACTGTTATAAAAATTAATTCAAATTTCTCATCCACTAATGACTCATTTCGAACCTTTTTCTCAGCTTGAATCATTTGTTACTGTTTGTTTTTTGCATTCTTGACATTCCCACTCACTTTTCCAAAATCTATGTTGCTGTATCATATTAAGTCCAGGTAGATCATAATTTGTGCCGTTATATCTGAGCAAAAATGTTATTTTGCAATCTTTCTTTTTACAAGTAATAATCACTGAATAATAATTAATAAAATACTGTAAACAGTCAATAAATGTCATCACTCATTCTTATTATTTATCACCTTGTACAAGTATAAACTTTTTTTTAAAATTTTAATGTAAATATTTTCCTCAATTTTTATCTTGCCGTGCCCCAATTTCTCTCAACTGTCTTATCAGACAAGATCTGTAACAATTATTTTAAACAAATAAATCGGAACGTATAAGAGGTGTGTCCAAAAAAATTTATTTGTCATTTAACTATTTGTTTTCTCTTTGTGGTTTATTTTGAAATGACCTCATACAATGATTTTTTTTAAATACTTTACTTGTAATGAGGAATGTCTGGTACAGGATGTTTCGGCTTATTTGATTTCTTTGTAGAGTGAGGGGAACAATAATTAAGTACGGGATGTCCTTGCTATCTAGCTCACCTTTCTGATTTTTTGCACGTTTATCTCCAGAAAATGTCAGTTTAATTATCATTTTATAATCAGGCTTTATGGTAATGCAGTTCTATAATTTATTTATGAATTATACATCAATCAATGAATTGATTTTTAGATATTTTCACACGAAATTTTGTTTGCAGATTTATTTATTTATTTTATTATATTCAGGTATTATACATTTACACATATTTGATATCATTGTTCCTATTTTATAATTGACTTTCTTTAATATGTGCATTATACAGACTTATTTTTTAGTTGGCGCAATGCAAAACACAATTTTTCCTCTAATAAATATATAAAAAAAATGGCCGTATTCTCAAACACACTCAGCGGCGCGGCGTTGCGATTATATTTTTTTATGATATCTATGTAAAAAAAATTTTTTCGCACATCTTTGTATCTTACGCTACAATTATTATAACACGCGGTATATATTCTTTATATTCTACAAAGTGATGTTAAGTAAGAGACATACTGTTCATCAGAATTCTGTGTCGTACTAGTCTGGAGCAGAATATTGTCGATATCAGAGTGGATTGTGTGCCATAATTGCCAACTAATACTAATTCTTCTGGGTCTTTTGCAACAGTTTCAACCTCTGTGATGTCACAAAAATCTGCGCCTTACAATATATTAATCAAAATGTCAGAATCCTAACCAAACAAATATTAATGCATCCCATTTGAAAACTAACAGAACAAATAATTTTCATGACTTAAACGTAACTTTATTATTTATGAAATGCTTTTAACTTTTGATTAATAAAGTTAACAAATTATTTAAATTGTAAGGCTCTAATTAGACCATCTAATCTCGTCATTTATATAATTTTTTTCGATCTGTTTACAAACTGAGCATGACCACACCCGCCACGACCCGACTTGTCTACAACCCGACCTAACCACAACCCAAGAACACATCTAACCCGACAAAAATCCGATCTGTTCACAAACTGACCACAACTACTCCCGACCACAACTCAACCAAGAGCCAACTAATATCATACTTTTCTTCGACCCAACCTGACCCGACCACGACCTGAACTGAGCTCAACCCAACTACAATAGGACCACGACCACAACCACACCCGCCCATGGCCAGACCACAACTACATCCAACCCCATAACCAGACTACAACCTGACCCGACCAAAACTAGACCAAGACCTGACTCGATCATAACGACAATAACCAGACCACGACCTGACCTGACCTGACCACAATCACACAACACCCTACCACCAGACCGAATACAACACAAAACCACTAGTATTGTCGAATTTTTCCTGTGAATCAATAGCATAATTTAAGAACAACAGAATTCAATAATATTTTAAATGTAAATTTGTAACTTAGAAAATTGTCACCTTTTATATCATAAACATCAAAAAGCTGACTTAAACCCGGCAAAACCTAACTTGACAGATCTTTTATTTTTAAGTAATTGTGTGTAATTCACATATTTTCCGTATTTTCTATTTTTTCACTTTTATATCATCAATATCAAAAACTTGACTTAAAGCCCAACGAATATATATATAATTATATAACTACTAACAGTTTATTTAATTTCTAGGAAACTAGGATAATTGTGCTTAAATTTGTGTCAAATAATTTTGAAAAATTTTGTACAAACAATAAAATTATGCGTAACGCGTAACGACGTTTCTAGAGCATCTATAGGTCTTTTCAATGACTCTGAAGTGCCGAGCAATAATAAATCGTTTATATTATAAGCTATAAGATACTGCACATGCAGTTGGCAGCAAATACTGAGCGTTTAATTTTAAATTTACCTAAAAAACGTCTTAACGTAGAATTATTTTTGTCTGATTCTTGTCACATCTGCGGTAGAAATCCTGAACGAATTTCAGTCCCTCATTTCCAGGTAGCATTCTTAGTAAATTGAGATTTAAGCTTAACATTTGCAGAAATGCAACTACAGAATGCCACTCTCTGCGTTTGGTCAATATTATACTTTTATTGGTTGGGACCTCAAAGTCAGTGAAATCCACAATAGCTGGTCCGCTGTATTTTTGAAATTAAAAGGAAATACTTCTGAGTTGTCGGTTGCCTGCTTATAAATTATAATAGCAGTTGACATTTAGTTGATCTTATAAAATAAAGCCAAAAAAAGTTATTAAAATTGATTTAGTTATTTTAATATTCTAAAAGAGGTCAAAAATGTAAAAAATGACAAGATAAGAACATTACATTCAATTTAGTATAGTAAAATTTTTCGAAAAATGTTTAAAAAATCTAACCTCCGGAGCCGGATTTGTGAGCTAGAGCTCATTTTACGTAAGTTTAGCAAAAACCCCGATTTTTTTCATGCATTTTTAGTGTGGTCAGTTAACGTAAGCTATAACCTTTTTGGTATTTTTTCTTGATTTTTTTTCTTCTTTCATAGAAAAAGTTTCAGGAGACTTTAGAGTTATAATAATGCAAAAATTTATTCTTAATTCTAAAGCACCCACTAACTCCAAACACTACACTTAACACGAAGCGCGTTTCGTTAACAAAGTTACCATCCTCAGGTATAACAATTGTAATTATACATTTGTAACTTGTACAGACATGCATGTAACCTCAAACTTGATCTAGGGAGATTTTGTAATTATCAACGTGGTATTGTAGGTATTAATTTATTTTTTAATCATTTAGTGAGTATAAGGAAGTGTTAATTTATAAAAATTCTTAATTCAACTATAAAATATATTTCATAAGAGGAAAAACTGTTCGTCTTTGAATGTGTGATACTTTTTCATATGGGCACCTGCCATCCCCCGCATTCCCCTTCTCTCTTAAACTCGCCGCTCTTTCTTCAATTTTAATTATCCGATCCATCTATAATAATTAAAACCGGCCCATCTTTGCACAACCTTTTCGATCTTAATCTCATCCTGTCCTGTGAGAACCGATGAGTTTATTGCACCTCAAAAACGCGCAACGTCCTTGAGCCGGCCCTGTCCATTGTATCACGTGACCGTCGAAGGCGCGACCTTCAATCCGTGTACAGTACACTCGAATGTACCTGTCACCACTGCAGGAGAGAGGTGTTTGGGTGAATGACTGTACTTATGCTTACCTTGGTCCGAAAACACAAAATACCTTCTATTTCTCTCATTAACATTTAAAATATTAATAGAAAAATGCCGTGAAAAATCCGCATACTTGCATATACGTACCGTTCTTATCTCTTTTTCGTCAAATGCATCCTTGGCCAGATAAATCCCAATCCGATTGAGAAAGCTCACAAAACGTTAAGTAATAGCAATTTTCACTTTCACGAATCGGATTTTATGCACGGCACACCTTCCATCAGAGTTTATTGACACCAGGTTCAGGTAAAACCTGGTGCAACAAATTTTTACACTAACAGATAATTAACACGTCAGGCCTTAACAACAGGCCTCGAAATCCACAATAAGACCGAAAGACGACACACAACGCGCAAACACAACACAATCGCCCCAAAACGAATACAAAAAATGCTCAATTCACAATCGTCTGTAAAAACAATGGAAATTAAAAAAAACACGACGAAAGCGCCCTCTAACTGTCACTTGTCATAATGCAATACCGCCAACTTTAAAAAAATTACTTTAATTTGCAAATTAATTACAAAAAATTACGTAATAAACTAATTTAGACTGAATAAACACACCCAAATTGTTACAAAAACATACTATTGTGTTTATTTTATTTCAAATGATTGACAAGTGAGTCAACCATAGATAACTAATATTATTACAGACTGCTCTGATAAGCGAAACATTTTGTTATTTAGTTTGAACCTCTTATCGGGAGAGGCGCTCAGGTTGCGAAGTAGTTACAGTGCTAGATATTTAGTACTGTAAATATCTAGTACTGTAGAAGTAGTAACATGGCAACTATTTTAAATTTCAACGATTAAATTAGGTAAATTTATAAATAGTCAACAAATATTACAACTTCTAACTTTAACTGTAAAAAAAAATTCATTTAAAATACGTTATTTGCATTTTTACACAAATGTCTTCAATAAGTTTAAAATTTCAAAAGTAAGAATAAGTTGTAACTACCATTTGCTCCTAATAATGCATTTACTGAACGAAACAAAAACGTTATAATAAGCTGTTATAAACAAAAAAATAAAAATAATAAAATAAATAAATATCAATTAGGTAACGTATATGAATCAAATATAAGCTATTACAGGTATGTAAAAAAATGATAAATTCATAATAGTTTTATAGAAAAATATACAACTACGTAGTGATCATAAATAATTCAATCAAAACAGACAAAAAAGTTGTAGCACTATAAAAATTTGCATAAAAAGCTGAAAATTGATACAGTTCTTAAATACACTATTAAAAATAAAATGTTTACAAAAGATGCCTGTTACTTTGCCTGGATTTCAACAATGCAGTAAATATTCAAAAACCTATTATTGTCAATGTAATCCCTAAGACAATTTATAATATAATAATAACCTGAAATAACTGTCAATAATGCAATTATTATGCAATGTGTTTAAACACCAAACAAAGCAGCTGATTTCCGCCTAAACACTAAAATTTAAAAGCCGATTTATAGAAAACGACATTAACTTTAATTGCCATTAAATAGTTAATTCGCAATTAAATTTCTATTTTAATCAATCAAATGTCAGAATCATCAATTTAATCGCGAATTAAAAGTTAATCGCAATTAAATATTTAATGCACCTTCTGTAAACCGACTCTGAAAATGTTGCAACGTTAATCACACTTTTCATAGTCGTTAAAAGAATAAGTAATGTATTTTTTCTTCATGTACAGTTTTTAATGTACTTTTTTTTCAATACAGTAAAAATCTATTTTCCCTATAATAGCAATTTTACGCAAAAAAACCGTATAATCACTCAACAAATGAAAATCGGTAACAACAATATTTCACATTAGATACAGAAGTTGATTAATGTTACTTATTTACCGATTTTTATATCAATTTCTATTTATATATTAATAATACTTGCAATAACTAACTAATGACTTAGTCTAATTAGTTTAAAAAATACAAAAAGTCACTCAAAAAATAAAACGTCAACACATCAAAGTAACTTCAAATGCTGTCATGAGTTTATAGTATTTTATGCAACAACCATTTAATGATAGCTATCAAAACACCAATATAAAAATTACGACCCAAGCGTTAACGAGTGCTGTAATAATTACAGATGTCTTAATGCTTATTAAATGCGTGTTGCATACATTATGATTTCTACGACTAGTTACAATAAAAAAAGATTTCTGAAACATAAACTTATAAAGTAAATCAAAACCGAACTGCAGAAAAGTTAATTTTAACACAAAAAAAAAAAACAAATTCATCTTTTTGATGAATTATCATCTTCTAAATCTAAACAGTGCAGTCATTAAATTGCAACTGTCGCATTTTTTTCAGTCCTACAACACTTTTGCCGGATGCTGTTGTTGAAGTTGATAGAGCAATTACTAATAAATTATTGATCTGATTATATTCAATCGAATTCAAATTTTTTACTTCATGTTCACTTTATTTTGAACTGATCCTTCTATACAACTTTCGGCCACTGTGATCAACTTTCATCCACCGTGGCGTTTCATTGATGTAATATTACCACAAGCATCAACCAATATTGTCGCAGAACTGCGATAGAACCAGTGTCCGGTATATAAATTGGGTTCTGGAGGATTTCATTAAGCAGTAATGTCTTATCCCGTGTTTCCAAATTTGTTTATTCCTACGTTTTAAACGGTGCATTTTTCTTTTAAGTAATTAACAAAAAATTACAGTGTAATACAATTGTTTGTATAAAGTTCCATATATTTCTTACCTATTTCATAATATTTTCCAATAACCGTAAATTTTCGACTTGTCTTTGTATCTATAATTGTAACTAATAAGATCTGATTATAAATCATTTACGTCTCTAAATTCCAACTTACGTAACTCATGCCCTCTACAAGCCTCCATAATACCAAAGATAGAGGCCACCTATAAAAAATAGTTTCATGTGGATCAGTACATTAAAAAATAAAATTTACTCACCTTAGACAATAAATATTTAATATCTAGAGCTTCTTCAATAATTTGTTTATTTTATTTGTAGAAAACGCTTTAGATTTTTAGGTTTATACCCCTAAAATTTTCTTTTTAATAGTGTTTCTTTTTATACATTAAGTAGATTTTAAAATAAAATACTAAGTCCATAGTGTTGTAGATTTCAAATTTTTAGATATACCTATAATCAAAATAAGCAATAAAGACGACTTTTGAAAACGTGCTAACCTTATTTTCGTCTTTCCAATTCATGAATTGAAAATAACATTTTTCATAGGTTTTAGCAGATTTTGTCTACATCAAAGACTTTGTGGCGTTTCGTGCTTGTTCCATAATCTCTGGAAGCGTAAGATTTGCCATTTTGCAGTCACTTTCTTGACTGACTTGTTTTCTTTCGATTGTAATTAAAAACCACTGCGACCTGACACAATTTTAAATATAAAGAGTCCTTGGCAAGCCTTAAATATTTAAATCTTGCTGTAGTACATCAAATGGGCTATTTCAGTTATGTATATTATTATACTAGTATCCACCTTCAGACCTCACACGCATAGTTCACCTACAAACCAAAAATCTGTACAAAAAAATGTGTCTTCAGATTTTCAGGTTGTAAGTGAATTATGCGTGTAAGGCCTGAAGATGGCTAATATATGTAGCCTAAACTGTAGCCCATCTAACGGAAATAAATTAAATTCCTGTGATAGGTTCTAAAGCAAAAATGAGCGCAGTTTGAAGGCTATGACGTTGAAAAATCTCGAAAAATAACTAAACCTGTTCAGACTTTTGCATACACCCTTCGGAGCACAATATTTAATATATTTGTAATATAAAAAAATATTTAAATTTTTTTAAATTAATCGTAATTAAATATTTAAATTACCTTCTGTAAACCGATTCTAAAAGTGTTCAAACCAGGATTTTCATTTTGGCTAGGGTTGTGAGGTTTCATGAAATTTATAATTGTGAAATATTTCATGAAAAGTTTCATGAAACTTTTAAAACTTAAGTTTTTTTTTGACACTGCAAAATTTTGGCTTTACCAACAATATCCGTACTTCAGAACTAATGTATAGTATACTAGTCTGCTCAATAGGTTATCAACATACAAAAAAGCAGTTATAACTCACTGTCGCTATCACTATATACTAAAAGTGTAACCAAAAATGGAAAATAACATTTTATTGTCTATAAAGAAATCTACTTTACCTACACAGTTGAAACTTAAGAAACTTTATACTCTTGAAACTTTTCAAAAGTTTCAAAAATTTCAACGAAATTTTCATTGAAACTTTTCAACCTCACAACACTAATTTTGGCTTAAAAAGCGCCTCTACCAGCAAAAGGTAGAACTAAATAACGAGATGTCGTCTCTGCCATTAAAAGTAGGTTATCTAACCTTGGTTATCTACTACAACATCTGTCATCTCTGGTCTATGGTGAGAAACTGAGAAATGTCAAATTGACAGCTGCACACACCAAACGGTAAGAAACCCAAATCAGATGACTCAGAATCATTCAGGAAAGTCCCCATCAGATAATATGTTATAATAATAAATTTCGGATGGCTTCACGAGTCAACATGAGACCCGCCAACAAAAACACGCTCCTCAAAGTCGTGATTTTGGGTGATGGGGGTGTGGGCAAAAGCTGTCTTATGAACAGATTTGTATCAAATCAATTCGACGAGCATTCGTTTCACACAATTGGGGTGGAATTCCTCAACAAGGACATAGAAACAGACGGGGAAACATACACTTTACAGGTGCGTAAGACCAAAATAGAATTGTGAGGTTATGTCAAATTTTTTCCAGATTTGGGATACAGCAGGACAGGAAAGGTTCAAGACACTTCGGACCCCTTTTTATCGCGGCAGCGATATCTGTATGCTCACATACGCAATTGACGATAAACACAGTTTCAAGAATTTGCAAATGTGGAAAAATGAGTTTTTGTATTATGCAGATGTTAAGGAAAATGCACAATTTCCTTTTATTGTAGTAGGAAATAAGGTACAAGTGTAATTTGTCTATAATTTCCTGAATTTTATGGGTTTGATCTATAAATTAGTAAATACGAGGAATTTAATAAGGGTTGTAAAGAGCAGTGAAGGGGTTTGCAGTTTTTCTATCATTAAAAGCCCACAAAGTTAACTCCCTTTATTGCATCGTAAAATTCAAGTATTTCTAAACACTGTGTTAATACTAATTGATTCTTTTTTCTAGTCTGATGTCGAACAAAGCGAACGTGAAGTATCCCAAATCGAAATGGAGACTTGGTGCTCTGAAAACGGCATTTCTGCGTGTATTGAAACCTCAGCAAAAAACGCAAGTAACGTTCATGAAGCGTTTGCTATTGCAGTTCAGCATTGGTTGAAATTGGAGACACGAGCTGATAAAAATGACTGTCTCTATGCAGATACTGTAGATCTGACGAAAAAACAATCAGAAAACAGAACGTCTTGTTGTATTAGTACTTCTGATGAGTAATTTTATACTTGACTATTGGAGTAGGGTTGTGTATTAATTTGTATTCCAAAGAATATTACTTTGAACATTTAAATAACTTGTGATAACTTTTTAATTCCAAAAAAACAATTCCTTGTATATTTATTTAGTGCATTTATTTTTGTAAATATCTCAGAAGCACCAGATCATTGCGGCCTTTTTGCTTTAGAATGTTCCTATAATGGTACTTTTGCTTTCAGGCACTTTACTTGTATATAATTAATTAGTGCTTAGCTTTTGTACTGCATTTAATGTCTTTAAACAAAAACGGTTTATATCAAGCATATCAACGTTCAGGATTACAAAATTTTGATAGGATATCAAATGTTGGGCATTGTTTTTCAGTATTTCAGGTGCTATTGTATTAATTGGCGTTCTCATGAATTTGGGCACGTTTAGAGACGTTTTTGTATCATAATTGCACGGTAAATAGATCTGTTGTAAAATATTACGTAGTTTTATTTTTTAAATAATCCAATTCCGTGGAAATAACTATATACACAACTAAAATAAGTTAATCACTGTAAAGTCTGTTTTTTGTACAAAAATTATGTAGGTAATAATGGAACTTTTTTTTCTTTATCCAATTAATGTAATACACTGGAAGTTTAAATTTACCTCCAAAAATTTTTAGTGCATTTGGATTACTGTTGGCAGCAGTGAAAACGGTAATTTTTATAAATTCAAAAATTAAACAAAGATAGAATATAATGAATTCATGGAAGTATAATATGTTGCAACATAAAAAATAAGAACTTGTTACAATCTAACAAATAAAGAGATAATTTTGATTTCTCAATTAAACTAATTTCTAACTTCACTTTCTCGGATTCCAAAATTGTTTTCCAAATTTTTGAATATTGTACAGTAAAAAATATAAAATATTAGTTCGACTGATTATAATACAAAAAAATGTAATTACAACATTAAATTGTAAATAAATTAGCAATTTTTTTAACAAAATAATGGATACTTCACTATTTTCAAAGCAAATTTTGATAACTTTTATAGTTGGCACCACTAAAATCAAAATTGACAACAATAAAAAGGCGGCAATTTTTAAAATTTAAAAAAACTGTTGATGAAATAAATTTATTAAAATAATCATTAGTTTCAACAATAAAAATTAATATTATTTCTTTATTTTTTGTATAAATTATGTTGTAGTACTAGGTATAAATAAATAAAAAGTAAATAACGAATTAAAAATGAACTAATTTATATTTAAACAAATTGCTAAAATAAAAATGTTGTCTAGACTGCTTTCTATCTTACTAACGCCTGTAGAAGGCCATCAAGTGGGCGTTTCTGCTTATCCCCGACTTGTTCTATTATTATTTGATCTGGCAACAATTCTTACCCCTATTAACCCTGTATTGGCGTTGGTGTAAAAGAAGTAAATTTTGATAAAAATTGAGGGTTCTTTACTGATCTTCTTTACTAAAAACATTGCATTTTTATAAGAAAAATTGATTCAACATATTTTTTTTAAGAAGCTTGTTTTGAAAGAAAAAAGAAATTTCACAAAAAAACTTGTCATTGTTATCTGAAGAAATAGAAAATTTTAACAACTTAGAATTTTAAACAGCCTCAGATACTACTAGGTTTACAGACATTTAACGCCAAAATTTTGTTCAAAATTCTTCATAATTTAGCCAAAAAACTAACTTTATAAATCTTACCTTGTGTTGAACAATAATTCTAAAATCTCCTTGTTTAAAAAATGGTAATATTATACAGGGTGCGGCAACTTAAACGCGCACTCCCAAAATAGCGACTTCTGATTAAATAAAATCATTGAAATTTATCACACCTAACTGGACATTATTAAGGTACATTTAAGAATTTTTTGGTAATTTTTCACTTACAAACAAAGTCCAAAATTCAAAAAAAGTAATTTTCGAACAAAAAATTAAATTCTGATTTTTGTACTAATAGACGCAGATTCACTTCTAATAATTGTTTACGAAATCAGCACTCAAAACTATCAATCAGAATTTGAATTAATCGCAATTTTAAATTTTTACTTTAAAAATTATTTTTATTTACAACCTGCTACTGTGCCGTCGTAAATTTTAGGTGACAATAGGGATTGTAATTGGGGTAAGATTGTAAAATGGATATTTGAATGCAGGCATGTTAGTTTTTGTCAATTTTATGGCAAAGTTGTAAATAAGACCCTTCAAGGCGGTTGATTACTACTAAATGATCCCTTTGTTGGTAAATTATGCCATCCAGCCATAAATCATGCGTTTAGTTTGCATTTACTTAAAAATAGCGATTATTTAAATAACCAAATCAATATTTGTAATTTAAATATCAGAGTTTGATGCGCTAGCAGGTAGAAATTCACTTAGAGCAAAAACTTTATCAGCAAATTAACAGTTATTGCCAGAAAACTCAAAAAACTGCAACGGCTTTATTTATTACTTAAATTTTTTTAAAAAATTCTCAAGTATATCTAATCAATAACTAGTTAGGTGTATAAAATATCGTCAATTTTTTTTAAGCAGATGTCGCTATTTTGGGAGTGCGCGTATAAGTTGCCGCACCCTGTATTGTGTGTATACATACAAAAGAATGAGATTGTGACTAAAGTCATACATAATTGTGCCAATAAACCAACCCTATTTACGCAATTTATGAGTTTGAAAGCAATTATCTAATTGCTTCAATATGGTATTTAAAATAATATCTTACTTTAGTTGCATTCTCATTCTTTCATAAAGAGACAATACCTGTCGTCCTAGTGAATATGTGGTTAGATCAACTTGTCGCGAAAATCAGAGGTGTTTTTTCCCTAATAAAAAACTTATCAGTGACCGATATTATTGTAAATATGTTAGTACTTCCATAAAATTAATTATAAAACTCGATTTTATAAAACTGTATAAGATTCCAAAGTCGTTTCCTGCAAAAAATAGAAACTTGACTAACCATTAACTCACTCAGATAATATATTGCACGCCTGTTATTTGCAGAGCAAATTTTGAAATGAAATAGTGCAATTTACTTTTATAAATAAGTTTACTTTAATACTTTGAAATTATTTTCACGAAAAATCATAATAATGAAATAGGCAAAGTATTTAAGTCAAAAATATTAAAAATTTTGATTTCTCCACGAGTCAAATTGATTAAATTTAATAACTAACAAACGAAATAGTTTTCTAACCTTGTTTTGGGGTCTCAACGTCATTTTAAGGAGAGGATTATTAAAAAAATATATTATAATTGTATAGATATTTATAATGCAAGTCAGTCATATATGCACATTAATGTTATGAATTTAGCCGAGTTTTCACAAGACATGAAAATGTACAAGCTTTTAAGGACAACGACTCAACAACAGCTAAATAACTGATATGCAAACATTTAATTAAAACATAACAGATAAATATATCTCTGTTGATGATGGCTCTGATATGACTTAAAGCAGCTGCCATTTGGCACTTAGCACCAATGAGAAAAATAGAAGGAAAAAAACAGCATGGCATAAGCCCCCGCGCAACATATTGTCCTTAAAAGTCTTGGATTGATGAGTTTTTCATAGAAAAAAAATGATACATATAGCACAAATATGAGTAATTATAAAAATTGAATTATAGTTAACTCCCTAACAGGTCTGTGTGACATTGATGTAATAAAAAAAAAGTTATAAAATTACAACTATTTGTTTATATTACAATTTACTTTAATTGTTCTCACAGCGAGCTAATATTAATATTAGTGTTATGAGTATATTTACAAGTAACTAACCGGCAATTAGAAAAAATTGCTTAAAAGAAGACTTATTGTGCTAAGCAAAAGCAATCTAAATGGACGTAATTGAATCTTGTGACAAAAAAAAATGACTGAGCAGTTTTATACATTATTTATACGAAAAGTACCTAAGATTAATAAATAACTCAAAATTTGAAAAAAATATATAAATAATATAAAAATATACTTTTGAACTATTCACACTTATTTGTTGAATAACGTCGTTTCAATATATGAAGTTGGAACAAAACCTTCTTCAAATTCTCCATGCATTCGTCTCACTCGAGTCCAACCATCGCCTTGATCCTCTTCTATTAAGTGCAGTTCCTCATCTTGAGCCATAGGTATACTTCCTTCACTCGTAGCTAAAAAAATTATTTAAAAAATATTATTTAGACGTTTTGGAATACCTTCAAACGGATATAATGCTTTACAAACACCCATAGGAGCTAAAAGATCGGCTTCGTAATACTCGCTTTCAGGATCGGCAGTGTGGCCATCATATTGATCAGGATCTGAATCTACTCCAGGTAATGACGTGTGAGAAGTACCCAATCCACTTTCGGGACTGTTTGAACAACTATGTCAAAATGTAAAGTGACGATAAATAAAACAAACTAATGCAAATCCAATTGAAAATAAAAAACGATTTTTGTAATGAAACTTGTGCTATTTACAATATTTATACAATTCCTAAATTCATAAAAGTATTGAGGCCTCAAAAAAATTAACATTAAAAACACGTTTTTTATTTTACTTATAAATTTTGTATGGAATCAAGCAGCTGTTTTCTAGGAAATTCCATCTATTGTAGCAAGCCCTGGTTTTATTCACCAATTCTCCATACTTTTATGAATTTCATATCTTTATTATGATAATTTAATCTATTATAAAGCTAAAGCAAACAACCACACATTATTATTATTAGCCAACACCCACCCATGATTAAGCTGAGGTGTGCCTGGTGCTGACTGCTTATTATGATTGATAGTAGGGTTAGTTACACTACTATCACTAGCAGACCTGCTGAGTGATTCCTCTTCGGCTGCACTTCCACCAGAATTTCGGTGATGTCTTGAACCATTTACTAATCGTGGTGAATTTGTTAATGAGTTGTTTTGACCTGATTGGATGCCTTTTATTGCATCATCTAAATATCCTTGATACCTTTTCAATTCGGCTTGGAGTTTATCTAATCGATGGCTGCATTCGTTCAATTGACCTGGAAGAAAAAAGAAAAAAATCTGGTGTTATTTTATTTTTTTAGAATTGGTAGGAAATATAACGTTAAATTTTGAAATAAAAAAATATAATAAGCTTCAGCAGCTCTGGAAATTTTTGTTCTTGTTTGCGTCTTTAATAATAGTAGTCTAGAACATTTCATTTTTCAATATTGGTAGCAAATAAAACGTCAAATGAATAACAAACGCCACAAATTGACTAATTAATAAAATTAAAAAAATGTTTATTGTTTAAAAATGTATAAAAATAAAATATAAAAGTACCTTCAATGGTCATTGGATCACCCAATGCCGGATTCGCTTCATAAACACCCTTCATTTTCATAAGCCCATCTTTGGCCGCCGTTTCTTGAGCAACTTTACTTTTGAGCTCTTCAACTTTTTGCATTAATTTTTTCCGCCTTTGGTTGGGGGGAAGGTCACTTAAATCCTCCTTTCCATCCGAAATTGCAGCATTCTGTAATATTTACAAAAACAAAAAACATAAATAACAAAAAAACACACAACAAAAATTCCAGAGCAATTTTATTTATTACAACATCTAAAGCTCTAAAAAGTGATATCTATATAAATAAAAAGAAAATAGAGCATTTATTATTACATAATCGTAAAAATCTCATCTCTTCAGTTGACTGGATTCAACTTTCGCTTGAACAAATACAAAAAGAAATTGAATTTAATATATAGGGTGTTACGTAAATAAACTAGAACCTACCAAAAAAACTTAGAACAAGACGAAGTGAAAAGAGGATGTGAACAGCCTAACCTTAAAGATTTGACAAGTGCCAAATGTAAGATTTGTTAGCGTTGTTTGTCACTTGTCAAATTTTTGTGACAGTTTCAAAAGTAACACGCCATATTAAATCAAACATAAAATATTTTTACTAAAAATAAAATTTTTTTATCTAAATGCTCTATTTTTACTAATTGTACATATTTATAAAAACTACTCAGCTTGAAAAAAATATAATAATTTTTTTTAGTGTGAATTGGGTTAATTGCGTTTTAACTTAAAATTACGTTAATATAAAATTAGGCAAAAGCAACATACCTTGATGGCCATACAGACTTCTGTAAGCTTCTGTACGCATGAAAACATAAAAGCATTAGCACATGCCCTTATTAAAAAAATTTAGTGTATTTATAAATAAAAAAAATGAAAGTAAATAAGCAAAGTTTCCACATAAAGCGACTTATGACCGTGTTTTTATTATGGTTTGGTAATATTTTTCTTATTTATGTTGTTTAGAATATCATGCAAGAAAATTGTGTGTTGTATATTTACACCCATGCACGGTCGTAATAAAGAAAATTACTTACTATAACAATATAATGGTAACAAATAGCCCACACATCGAGGTCACCATCACCAAATAGAAGGAAATAATAAAAATTGTGTTACAAAATGCAAGAGTCAAAGAATTTGAATAAAGCATAAAAGTTGAAAAACATAAATGTGTTCATGTTTTTAGGAATAAAAAAAATTGTGATATAATGTTGGTAAATATTGTAATTTTCCGGTGGTAATTTAGTAACGGTTTGGTTTTATTACGACTTGTTAATGTTTGAAAAATGTAATGTTTTATTTTTCCCATTACTAATTTTACTATAAAATTGCATTTATGACTCATTTACTCAAAAACCGTTCATTTTGTTTATTATAGTTGACAGCAGAATGCGTTAAATTATTCGTTTTATCTGATTCGTTTCTCATTTGCACCAGTTGGTTTTAAATTAAATGAGGCTATTGTAGGAATATTTTTTATTATTGTGACTTATTTAATTAAATGTTTGCACTTTTTAGCACAGTTCTCTGCAAGCTATGAAAGAATGATTTTCAAATGATAGAATCAGAAATTAGAAAATAATTAATAACTAATCATCAAAAATAATCCAAAGTTATATAAAAAAATATGTAAAATAAATTTAGGATAGCCCTAAGTTGTACTAAATTTCCATAATTTATTTCTACAAAACATTTTTTCTAAAGCAGTCGACATAATTTGTTATTTTTAATGAAATAAGAACATCCAAACGCAAAATTTAGATTTTCGCCGACGTTTCGCTTTATTATGTTGTTAAAAGCTTCTTCAGGGCGCATTTTTAATTAAATGTATTAATTTTACCTAACCACATATTGAGATTCTGAAAGGTCACGTATGGCGTTATTGATAATATGCAAAAAATATATATATAACGTCATCCTGAGAAGTAAATTTTCGGTGATTATTAGAAAAAATTGAGTGCTTTGGCCTACATAAATTATCACTATCAAAAGTTGTTATAAATTTGACGGCAAAATAATAAATTTTACTTTTATATACAGTAGAATTGCGGTAAGATGAGAGCTTTTTTAGAAAATGTTACAAAAGTATTTCGTAATTTTTTTTAAATGTTGAAGCGTTTATTACTCACATTCTTTTAAAATTAATTGACACCAGTTGTACACGATAGCTATATTTTGTTCTTATTTTATTAAAATGAGCAAATTTGGTACGATAAAAACCTTTTGTTTTAGTTCAGTTTATAACGATTCTACTGAAATGTAGTAGGTTATTATTCTAAAAAACTGAATACCTTAGAAAAATAGATATTTCTAATACAATAAATTTTCAAAAACTTTGATATAATAATTATGAAAAATAGGTATTTAAAAATGTCAAAAACAGTTGTTAGTTTTGAATATTCAAATAAAATTATTTAAAATAAATAAAAAACTATTTCAATATTTCAAATAATTTACCACAACGTCTGCATGCTGATCACTGAATATACAATATTAATAGCGCGTAGTATCCATTAAGCTTACTACAAACATAGTGCACTATCTAACCGAATTCAGACTAACGCAACGAACCGCCTTAGTTTCCACAAAAAATTGTTTTTCCTAAATTATGTAAAAGTATGGTAAAAATAAGGGATTAATCTCAGAAATTTTTGGTATACCGGGCTTACTAGTTTCGCTTTATCTAATAAGATTTTTTAAATTCATTCTACAATTACTCACTCTCCAGTAATGTTCATAATGTGATTATTATTTATTGAAATACTTGAAAAAACAATATAGTGTGTTTCATTGTCATTAACGTCGGCACGGTTAAATACTTTATATTTGATTTAAAGAAAATATAAATGACCAAAGTTGATTTTATATTTTAATAGCATTTTAAGAAAGATTCCATTTTCAGTTATTCCGAAAACATTATTCTCAAAATTTATTTCAAAAGTTATACGGTGTCTTCAGAAATAATCTTAACCCACGTGACTAAAGCAAACACATTTCACATTTTTTTTATGTTACGTTACTGATAAAAGCAAATAAATAATATCAATTGTGTATGTAACGTTTATAGGTAAAATGCATGTAAGTTTTATCTCTTAAAAATCAAAAGATGTTCTTTCTACTTTGCGTCTGTAACAGAGACCGAGTGTTGTCGTATTAGCCAAATGAAACCGCTTTTAGCCTTTATTTTGACGATTTATAACCCCCATAGCGTTTGATGATTTACAACTTATTTGCTAGATGAGTATATAGCACTGCTTGGTCTGAAATAACGATGAGAGGAATCGCTGAGAATCGCAATTAGTTTGGTAATTTAAGAGTAATTTTACAATGTTTCAAAATTGTTATTAAAAATTACGTAAAACGCGCAAAGTAGACAAAATAGCATAAAGAACTCGTTTCTCAAGTTATTGTGGCACTCATTCCTTATAAATACTGGCGCTTTTCGCTCGTTTTATAAACGCGTTCTTTAATATACTATGAATTTTAAAACATTTATTTAGTGCGCTTTAACCTCAATAGACAACTAAAATTAAACATAAACTTAACAAACAAATAAGATCCCGATCCCACCAACAACTATCGTTTTAAAAACAACTCAGATTGTTATAATATGTGTTAATTTATCATTTGTATGCAGTTTTATTTAATTAATATTATTTAAACAAAGAGAAAATAGTTTAAGTTGTATAACAAGGCACTAAAGTTGAACTTTTTTTCACGAATATGAAACTTAAATATTATAATAACAACTCCTACTTAGTGTAAAATGCAATTTTAGTGCTGAGATATACATTACGTGTTTTCGAAGCTGCAAACAATTTTCTGTATATCCTCACCTGTATAAAATAAATTACTTTTTATTAATTTTTGCTGATTACAGCTATTTGTGACCAAAAATCACAGACATCAAATTTTGATATTAACATAAAAAATTCTGTGAAGTTAATTATAATTTTTGTTTTCAGTAAGTACAAACAAAATGGCAACAACAAATGTCAAAAGTAACAAGAAAGATTGGTTTACACGGTTTTGCCACTGTCAAAATATGTCCAAAATTTATTATTGAGAAGAGAAAGATTTTTCACGTCAAATGAAGAACGAAATATTTTTTAAAATATGTAAAAAGTGTAGAAAATTAAAATAGTCCTAAATCGCATCACGATGTCAGGTGCGTAGGAGATCATCAGTCTTCTAAGGGCCAATTAACATTCAAAATGACATTACTTTAAAAAAAATTCTTTCCGTTTTGAATTTTTATGTTATTCAATTTAAATAGTATATTTTTTCATAATATGTTAGAAAGTTTTATTTTGATTACAACGTTTTCCTTGAGAATCTTCATTCTCTTAATTTATCTATTGAAAAAGTCGAATTTTAATAACATAAACCACATGTTAATAAATAATTTATATTATTTTTTTTTCCAAAGCCTACGGCATCCTGTACATTATGCTACACTAATTATTTAAAAATGCAGCCATTCCGTCTTTTATACACTTTCCCGCTGCACCACTGACATATCAACGCTGAGAAATAGTCCACATTTAAACAATAGTCCTCATTCATTTCCATAAATTAAAATTCCAACGTGAATAAAAACTAAACATGTGCTTCATTTAAAAACACGTAAATCCCTGATTGAAAGTGCCAACCGTGAAAAATGTACGACACGAAAACCCTTTTAAATACTGAATTTAAAAAAAACACCAAAAACATGAACACATTTCTCACATCCACGATTTTTTCTTTTTGAAAAAAAAAAAAAAATGTTGACTTACCCCTCTGCTTCCAAAAATGTGAAAAATTCCTGCTCGTTTCTTCATTGCTTTTCCCGTAATTGTCCCTTTCACTGTATAACCACCATCTTTCAATTTTCCACTAATTTGTAAATTATTAATGTTATTAGCACTACCCGAATCACTACCACCTTTTGATAAATCTTCAAAAGGAATATCTTCCGGCGGAACAAATCCTGATTTGTATTTTTCTATTACAAGCATTGTGTCCTAACAAAAAAATATATGTAAAAACAAAAAAAAATGTGATTATACAAGACTTACCTCTTTTTCATTAATAATGTCTGCAGCTTTCAAAATACCATCTAAACATTTATTAATAATAGGAAACACATTACGTTCGATATCTACAGAGCTACGTATAAAATTTTTAATATTTTTGATTCGTTTCTCATCTAATTCTTGTAACTGCCGAAAAACTTCCGGTAATCCAGATCTAAAGTGTTGTCGTTGTAATTCATTTGTTCTTTGTAATTGCATTGCGTATTCATTTTTTGCTGTATCACAAACTTGAGTTTTGTAAGCTAAATTCGCACGTTGTTTTTCAACCTAGAATTTTATACAATTAAAAACATTAAAAATACATTAAGATAGATATTTTACTTCTGCTCGAGAAAGATGCAAATCAGCATCTGCTTTTTGAAAATTTTCTAATGCCTTTTCGTTATCACGATACGCCTTATCGTAGGCTTTTTTCGATCGCTGTAAAATTTCTAATTGATTTTGTAAATTTTGAGTTAGACGGTTTCCCTCCTGTAGCTGTTTCTAAAATAACAAAAAAATTAAAAATTAATTGCTGTCGTAAGGTGTTCATTGTGTGTAACACAAAATTTATTGACATTTGAACTTTGATTTCTAAATACCAAATTGTAATTATAATTAAATCTGATGTAATGCAAAAAAAATTCTTTTAAATTTCATTTCGCAATAAGTAATATTGCAATTTAATAATTATTGTCGTTTAAAAAATCGTGATTTGCAACAAAAATTATAGTAGACTGGTATTAAACTAATTAACTATTAAAATGCTTTGTTTTTATATTGTATAACATTTACACTTTATTTGTAAAAAAATTTATTCATCATTTATATTATCGTTCAGAGTGACATTGCTATATTTTTTTAAATAGCAATGTTGTGAGATTAAAAAAAATCAATGAGATTAGTGTACCATATACCATAACCTTTGCTTACTTGTTAAAGTAGAGCTGTTTAAAGCAGTTGTAAATTAAAAAAAAATTTTTAGTAGAATAAAAACGAAATCAAAAATTTGTAAAAAATTTTAATTGAAATAAAAAAATTGATGTTAAACTACTTGAAACCTGTCACACAACATAAAGTTAAAAAATATACATTATATTGAAAAAAAAAGCTTTTCTGTACAATGTTATATAATTATAGAATATTTATGATTCATAAGTGTTAAAATAAATAGCCATTGCAATAGCAACTCTAATCAGTATTAGTACATACTATGAAATTCCATCAGCAGATTATGACGTCAGTTTGGCCAAATATATGAAACCAAGCGAATTTCGGCTTAACTATAAATGTTTTTAAGAAAATAAAACATAAAGATTGAATGGCTAAAAAAATGCAAATTTATTAACGTATTTAGTAATTTTTACTTATTTAAATTTTTGAGATAATTATAACATATTTTTTTAAATGAAAACCTTTCCTGTTTTTTTCTCTCTGAAACAAGCCTTTTAATTGAAGTGTTGCTGTATCAATTTTTTTAATGTTAACATTAAAGATTTTAAATAAAAAATTAAATAAATTCGTTTCCTTGAAATACTGTCTTTCCCCCCTTAGTTCAAACAGAATTAAGTAGGAGTTGGAGGAGTGTATACTACCACCTCCCCCAGTGGTCAGTACCAGGTACTAGCAATAGTGAACATCTCTTCTACCCCTACCTGACACAAGAGGTGGAAAATAGGACGTGAAGAAAACAAATTTAGTTAATTTTTCATTTATAAAATGATACAGCAAGTTTTCTTTTAAAAAAAGAGAAACAACAAGCAACAGATTAAAAATTATGACAAAGAGAAATTAAAGCAACAAAACCTTCAAAATTAAGAGCAAAAAGAGGAAAGGAAAAAATGAATTGTAAACAAAAAAAAAAAGACATAATAAAGTCAGAAAAAAAGCACGCACGACAAGAAAAAGAGGAAAAACGTTGTACAGAAAAAAAAAGAGAACGAAAGGGAAGACAAATACACTTATAATTCCAATTACGACATTGTTTTAATTTCTTAATTGTTGATAATGTTGTTAAATTTTTTTGCGATAACAGATATGTAGATTATTAAATAAAAATTTTAAAAATCTTTTTAATTTTTTTTAAATACTTCAATAACAACAAAGTGTGTAAGTAAGTATGCTGAGTAAGGATGTTCTAGAATTAAAACTTATAGAATTATTCGGCACAAATTTCAGTACAATTTCTCCTAGAAGATAAAAGCCGGTATAAAATTAGTGTTCTGCGGGACTTGGCCAAAATTAACGATTTTGAGTATATTTTTTTAAATCTCAAAATGATTTTTAGTTATCGTAATAAAATTTAGACACAACGTTTATATTATCAAGACAGAAATTTGAAACAAATTTCATTAAATGTGCTTCACTGGAACACTAATTTTTGCTGATACCTCTGAAGAATTTCTTTCTGAACTTTTTAGATAGGAAATTTAGTTTAAAAACTTATTTGGTTTTTCCAAAATTTTTAAAAATGCACCGTTTTAAGTAAAATTTAAAAATTGAAAGAATGCTCAAAAAAACTTCACAAAATAAAATGCCCTAAAATAAAAAAGACGTAATTAACACTTGTAGAAATTGTTTTTAAAGTATTTACTACTTTTATTTTTAAATAATGGCTTGAAATATTTAAATAAAACTGCCATAATTGGTAAATTCTTAACAAACTAAAAAAAAAATTATTTCTCAAGTTAAGATTTTATAATTTTTCTTTTCACAGTAGACACTGGTGATAAGACAAAGCTCTCGAAAGCGCTCTGCTACTCTCAAGTAAGAATTTTGTTTGATTTAACTTGAATTATTAATTGTTTCATCATTTATATTAAAATACATATATTAATTCCTTGTGTGGCACAGTAAAATAGATATTTTAAAAGGTACAAAGTGTACATATAGACACAATTTAGCAGTTTTGTCGCTTTATTTAACTATTTTATTTGATTACTATTTGATTTTCTTTAGTATATGTACTAATACAGTTAGTTTTGATATTTAGGACATCTCTCATTATTTTTCCTCCTACTTATTTATCTATTTACACAACAATTATATCCTAATCACTCATGTTGGCGTTATTTCCTTCGACAATTTCGGTTCCAAACATAAAGGTTTTTGCACTCTCATTTCGTACATTATTTAATTAAATCCATTCAGTCGATTCACTTTAACCAATTGAACATCCTCATTTCATTCTTTCAAAATTACTTACTTCATTAATTTTTCTCTCATTTAATTAAAACAAAATTTCTCACATCAATCACATCAATAATTTGTAAAAGTACGTTATTTTATCGATTTTTTTCTAAATTACATAATTAATTACTTGTCTCATAAATTATTCAAAAATAGAGGTCAACGCATTGATACTTACTTTTCGTTCCTCCCTGATATCTTTAACTAACGCATTCAATTCTTTGATAACATTAGCTTGAAGATTTTCAGCAACGACCTCATGTTGACCAGCGAGGTCATTGATTTCATTCATTAATACTTTGAAAGCTTTACATGAAGTAAATCTGAAAAAAAAATTAAAATCACATACAAATAATCCAACTTTCTCTTTGATTGGTGATTCAAATGAAATAATCAGCTTACAGTATTGTTACAGTACAGTTAAAAAGCGAAAGGAAAATTATGTATGCAACCATATGAAAAATTTTATTATGCTGCTTATTAGGGTCGTAAATGTTGACCTTAAGTGTTGGAATTTCTTCAGAACAAACAACACTGTTAAAAAATAATCATGCGGGCGTTTGAAAGGCACAATTTTTTTTTAAAGCCCTGTACTACATATTAACATCCTGTTTTCTGGATTTAATTAGAAGTGAATGGATGTGATAAACACTTACTGGTAATCCTCTTCATCTTTTTTCTTGGGTTGGTAAGTCTTTACTAATCTCCTGTAATAAAATAAAAAAATTAATAAAAAGAAACTTTACTGCCATCAATGGCAGGCTAGATCATTATAAACACAGAAGTTGAAAAATTGCGCATTGCATGTGTACTTAATCCAAATTTAAAGTGGTTTATGACATTGCAATTACCTCCAACACAGTAGGACACTGTCATGAAAATCACTTTAGACTTGGATAAGTCTATTTTTCTTTTGAAAAAGCTGAAACTGCCATAATGTTTTTGGTGTATACGAATATGGTTGATTGGTTCATAAAAAACAAACGTTCCGTTTCTTTTAAAAGTAGATAGCCAAAAATTAGTTCTACAATTTCTAAAGTGCTCTAATAAAAACGTGTTCGAAATTCCTAACAGACTTCAATTTGAGGTTAAACCCCAAGAAATTGTTTTTTGTTACCTGCCATTGCTGGCAGAGTCATCTCTAAATAACAAATGAGAGTTTTTTTTTTAAACTTTCGACTATTGAAGAACTTGGTTGAAATGGAAAGCAATTGTTCTCTTTATCTCCACCAGACTCTATTGTATGAGATGCACAATACTGTGAATCACACAATATTTTCATTGGACTAGATTCGTTCGTTTTCTCTATATATTGTGAAAAATTTAAAATTAAAACAAGAATCAAAAGGAAATCATTAAAATGGTAGATGCGTGTTTTAGACTTCTTTAGACTAATTGAAGTGCATTAGAGATCGTTAATGTCAGTAAAACAAGTTGTTTCGTTTAATAAATTTTATCTAAGAAGGAAATATTTCTAGTTTTGAATTTTCTTTTTCTTTTAATTTTGTGAAACTTGTATATCTCAATTATAATTTCTTGACAGTTGAGTTGATTGTTTTTCTGATGGTACAAGGTTGAGTTTATTAAATTGTACAATTGCACGAAACTGTAATTCTATTGTTTTGAGTTTTAATTTTCTCGTTGTTAAATTTCTAAAATCAATTAATTGTGATGTGAAGATATAAGCTTGTTGTGAACATGTATTTTCCCATAAAATGAAATTCTTAAAGTTGGTAGTGACAAGTTGTGAACACACATTTTTTTAAATAATCTAGTAAATGTAAGTAAAAATTAAACTGAATACTGGAGAGGTCAAGAATATTTAAAATTCGTTGACTTAATTGAATAAATACAAAAATATTTTCTTAGAAATACGTTAATATTATGTAAAAGTAACCTTTTCACCTTCCAAAAATTAAAATCTAAATGTTTTTTTTATATTAGGTTATTCTCCAAAAACTATAACTAGAATTTTGATGGGCAGTAGGAAAAATGTAATATGAATAACTAACAAAAAATGAAAAAACATGTTAACATTCTAAACAACCGACTCGTTTACCTCTAATGTTAACACAACTGTACATTCCTTGTTATTTAAATAAAGTGACAACAATTAACAAACGAGATACGCGCCCTATTGCTACAAAAAAAAACTAGTAAAACGCAATTTTAGCATAAGTTAAACAATTTTGCGATAACAAACTACAAAGAAGGTGTTTTAAACAAGATGGGGCACCTACACATTGTATACAATAATTTTTGTAAAATTAAGACAACTTTTTAATGATCAACAATTTAATTGTTGTTAGACCTGATTAGAAGAAAGTATTAAAACTATTAAAATCCTATAGAAAAAAAGCATTTTCAACAGTACTAAAAATAAATAAATAAATTCTAACATTATGTAAAAGAACAAAAATGTCAGCTACTACAGTCTCTTCTACCAATTAGCTCAAAATTCTTACGAAATAAATTTTCAAGAAACTTGTTAAAAAAAATCATTGAAAATTTTGCTATAAGCTAAATACCAAGCTGTTTGTGGTAATGTTCTCCTACTTTTCATAACATTGCCTGAAGTCCATATTTCTGTCCATATAGGTCAATAATTGCAACAAATCATCTACTTCTCTACAAAATATAACTAACTGTACTTTCAAACGAAATTATTTTTCCTTGATTCAGGTTATTAAATTGACCAAAACTAATATTATACGCATTTGTAGATATTTTGTTGTGGTTGAAGTTACACAACTATTAGTGTCAAAGCCAAGGTTTACTTTCAGTGAAAATCTTTCTAATCACTCGATATAAATCTTAACTTCGTTAAAATTAATTTGTAATTTATTGCGTGTCAGACCACTTTTTTATTTATTTTGATTTTTGCAACTATTAAAATAATCTCAATATTGCTCTCCAAGAATATTTTCCTGAAAAAAACAATTAAGGATTTATTTTTGGTGTATATTTTTGTCTAAATAGAAACCTAGATACATTATTATCAATTTTCTTTGTATTTAGACGAAAAATTTTCCTAGCGACAACAAGTCGAGTAAATTTTCTTGTAGGTACAAATGAAAAACACATTTAGATAGAAATATTAGAGAGTAATGGTGCCATTTGAGATTTTATAGTTGGGGAAGCAGAAAGAGGGTGACTCACCCTCGATCTAATTTTGTTTTCTTGATACCTTACACATCCCTAATACAGTTACAAAAATATTTTTTAGAAGCTTTTTTACCACTAAAAAAATTCACTGTACAATAAACATTTTGAAAATTTATTATTGTTATTACTATCAACGAACTGTTACCACAAATCAATATTTTGACAATTGAGTAAACTGTAACCTAGTTTATTATAGGGACTTCAAATTTATTTATATAAAGCAATTTCAGTCTATTATATACGTAGTATGATCAACGAAAAAATATTGTAACCAACGCATACTATTGATTAGTGATTGTTGATCAAATAAATATTATTATATTTACAGCCCTCCTTTTAACGCAAAACCAAATTTCGCTTTATTTTAATCTATAATTAATTCCACTCTTACTTATTCAGGAATTCAAACTTCGAAACTATTCGGCGCCTTTTCTGTCTCCTATTTTATACTTTCGTAACTGTTATTGAACAATATCCTCCAATGACATTTTACGTGACAGATGACAGTCATAGCATATCCAGAATAACATAAAAAATCTAAGAACTGTAAGCGTTATTTTCGAAAGTTTTTATCTCATAACAAGGTGTATAAATAATTTATTTATAAAAGTTCTTTTTGTCGTTACGAAAATCCAATACATTGTTCCATCAATCTAGAATGTATTATGTTTTAAAAAAGCTGAAACATTTCGCAAAAGTTGCTCCGCCGGATTTTCAAAGATCAGCGACCGTTTAGCGCCTACGTGTGACTGCATAACATACCAAAACACCAACCCAACAACTCTTAAAACTAACAAATGACCAACGACAACCAGCCATATTGTCGACTCACTTTTGTTCTTATAGAAAATGTCAAGCATGAGAATATCATTTTTCAAGGTTGAATGTAATAATACTGAAATTGCGGTTTTTATACACTGCAAAGAAATTGAAAACAATGTACAGTGGAACAATGCTCTGTGTTTTTTTATTTTTTTCAATGTTGGTGGTATTGTTGAGATTTTAAGGAAATTGGACACCAGTTGCTTACAGGATATAGACATCCGAAAACTATTCATTATCAGGATTATGTTTAAACAAATAACGTTTTAATTACAGACTAATACCTACGTCTAATTTATTATTTACTTTAAAATTTTAATGAGTCACAACAGATGAAGATGTCTTATTTGGGTTGGATGATGGATATTCTACTCCTACACTGAATTTTAACTTTTTTTTAGATTTTTGGGGTTAACGTATCCTCTGTAATAACAATAGCAAGGTAACAAGACACTTATCTCAAGATGGAAATGAAATTCAAACATTCAGACTTATTACCTAATAACAGCTGCCATATCTGGAGAAATATTAATGATTTGTAAATACCTAGTGTGTTATTATTGAAAGATTGTGTAATAATTAGAAATTTCGAGGTGTTAAGAATGTAATTAATAATAGTTTTTAAAATATTAAAGGAAGTAATGACAATGTCACGTTAATAAGAACTTGATTAAAGTGATAAGCTGGCCTACATATTTTTTTATCTGTTTTATTAATTGCTTTAATTTGAAATATGTATAACACAAACACACGTTGAGATTATTTCCTATAAACACGCAATAAAGAGTTGTCAGTTTTGGACCAGTCTGTATAGATAACTACACTGTTACAGAGTAATTCAGGGAAAAATGCCAAATAATTATATTTCAGCAGTTCAACACCTCCTTGGTTATAAAAGACCATATGGTAGGGAAGATTATCTACAATATTTTGACATATTTGTGAGAATTTAAGGGAATGAGAGCATTTATATTCCTTCGATAGTGTTATCACCGAATAATGGGCTGTATTATCTATCCGGTTTGTCAAAATGCGCGCATTAACCAGAAGTTGTTTTGAACAGATTACAAAAATGCAAAAATTCTTTTATTCGTAATCTTGGTTACCTTAAAAATATTGTAAATTCAAACACCTATGTAACGAATGTAAAAAAATAACTATAAAAACATCTGTTAATGTCATTAAATATAATTTTCTATACCTATTATTGATAATTCTGGGTCTAAAAAAACTAGTCACTTCAAAAAAAATCTCTTCAAAGGTAATCGCCTTAAATATTTTTGTTTCACGATTTTGCGATTCCAAGATTATTCATAACAAAATTTTTAAGAAGGCTTTTCTCGTTCATAGAAATTTACTTCATGTAAAAGTCATTGGAAAAGTTGTTGTTAAATAATCTCAGGAACTGCAAACCTGAGTTTAATTTTCATTGAATTGACAATTATAGATATAGATTAATAAATAAATAAAATATATATTATTCAAAACCGAAAAGCCAAACTAAAATATTAATAAATAATAGAAACAATTTTATATACTTTTTAAGCACGAGCCTTTATTTTGCGTAAAAATCCCATAGGTTCTCCGTTGTTTTTAGGAGGTCCAAAACCAAGACATAATATTAATTTGCATAACAGTGGAGATTAAATTTTTTTGACGTAATTTGGCAAAAAAAAATAATTTCAACCACCCGTTTCGTAAGCATTTAATTAATGCTACACTATCTACAGCAGTAAAGAACAATTACTGTTCATAGAATCATTACCATAGAAACGACACTGCTTACTATCCCTAGGGCGGTAAGCATAGACCGTAAGCCGATTAATGCCCTTTTGTTCTTTCAGATAACTGAAAAAATAGTATAAGAGGCTTCGCCCTTGGTTTTGCAAGCTGCATTGTCGACTACGAAGTTATGCTTACGAACCTTGAGAACTACTATACTATAAATAACATTTTTTTTTAATACCCCTAGGATTCGAACACGAACTGTTGCCAAACGTTGTTTTTATTATTTAATCATCAAAAAAATATTTTAAAAAAATGGTTCGTTTATTTTGTAAAAAATGTAAAAAAAGCGAGACCAAATAGAAAAACTAAAACAAAAATAAGACAATTTAATTGATAATTTATTGTAAATTACGAAAACAGATTAAAATTCAACGAAAAAATTTGTAAAAAATATAAATGTATATTATGAAAATCAAAACTGAGTTTTAGAAAACGACTTTTAACTTAAAGAAATCAAAAAAAAAATTGTACAAATCGACGTTTCTACAAAAAGACGAATGCTACAAAAAGACGTTGGATGAAAAAAACTAACATTCTCACAGAGAAAAGAATTCTAATAAAACTTGAAAATCAACGTTTGGAAGAAAAAGAAAAGCAAAGAAAGATTCTAGAAAAACAGAAGATTCTACGACAGAAGAGCTTGAAAAACAGAATGAAGAAAAAAGATTAACCAACTTTCAAATTTCAAAAAATCTTAAAAATGGCTGAAGAAAAAATACCTTGAAGTAAATTTTTTTTAAAAAGCTTAATAAACAACAAAGTTTAGATAAAAGAGAGCTAAGAAAGGCTCTACAAGAACAAAAAACGATTATAAAAGAGCTCAAACAACGACGACTGAAAGAGGCAGATAAAGAAAAAAAAGATTTTCGAAACACAATAAATAATTTTCAAAAAGTTTCAAAAATAATGACTGAAAGAGAAAAAAAACTAACAAAGATATCTAAAAGCACAAAAAAAGTTTCTAGGAGAATTTGAAAAATGACAACTGAAAGAGGAAGACGAACAAAAATTCTAAAAAAACTATAATAAAGAAGCTGATTGTCTTCTACACGACTGAAAAAAAAAGAACAAAAGAAGCTTATAAAGACTTTGGAAAAACGAGGAGTAGAAGAACAAGAAAATAGTTTTAATAAATTCAATTTTTTCCAAATGCTCATAAGTGACATTCTGGAATCTAAAAAACACTTCCACCAGTAAAGAACGACTGCAGAGACTAAAAAGGAGTTATCTGGAAGCTTGTGATGGGCAACAGGAAACACCAGAAGACATTACAAAAGTAAAAAAACTGAAGTACACTGTTTGGAATAAACAACCTTTTAGAAAGAAATAATGTCACAAAGATCCCGTTAATTAAAAGCGAGTTCTGCAAATTTGACACAGTGACTCTATATAAGTGAACGGTAGGTCGTTGGTAGTACTTTTAACTCAGCAAAACATTGGGATTATCATCAACAAATCTTCAAGACGATAATCGTCGAAGTATGTTATTGAGTACTTGTGTAAAATTAATTGTTGTTCAACGTAAAAATGGGCATTTTTTATTTCAAAACTTAATGTTATTTGTTACATCACATAGAATTTGCTTATCTACTTCAATATTTTATTTTAATTTTTTTTTGCGGTATTGTATTGCATGCCTTCAACAATGCCTGTATACATTGTAGCATTAATTTAGAAAACTCAATTATTAATATAAAATAAGACAAAAAACAGTTGTGACAGTGACACTAAGCAATATTTCTAATTAACTCAGTATGTAGTAAAATTGCGATTTTGTTATATTTTTGGTGACGTAAATCCATTCATATGTGTCCGCAATTCTAAAAAACCTTATCTATCACGAAAATAATAAAAACAATTATTTATTTACATCAATACTGACCTGACCTATCCAATATTCTAGCACTTATATAAATAGGTGGGTTAAGTATCATAGGTTTTTTATGATATGTTAAGAAATAAAATTCTATTTGTTAATATGAACTAATTTAAGCAAATTATCACAAATGTTTTAATAATTAGTTTATAAGTTAAAAACTGTAAAAATTTTAAATTATTTGATAATTCTTGAAATACGAATTTTTCTAAACCAACTTTTTTATTCATTGAAGCATCTAATCCAACGCAAAAATTCCCTTGGGTGCCTCATGAATCGACTTTCCTGTACCGGTCCTTTCCAAAAATAGCCCGTTCGATATAAATATTTCAAAGTAGCACAAAATTAAGTGTTGAAACACAATCTCTGTACCCACCCAAACGATCAATTTTTCTTTCAAAAAAAATATCCGGAACCCTGACCCGTCTGTTGAGAGGTCAATGCTAACACTCACCTTAATTTCGCTGCATATTCATACTCTATCGTCGCTCTGTCTTTAACAAAATGGCCATACTTTTCCAAAAAATCAATTCCTTTCATAGTATGAAAAGACAAATTGTCATACTGGTCCTGAAACAAAAACAAAAAAAAAAATTAATTAACTATCTGAGAAGAGGTTTTGGTGTCATTTTCACGAAGCTTCTGATTGGCCGGAAATTGAGGAAAATTGCGTATATGTAATCAGGATTTTAGTGAGATGAAGGTTAAATTACGCCAAAGGCAATAAACAAACTAGTTGCAGCACACCCAGTTAAATAGTTGTCGATTCGATTTATTTATGCTTCACGAATTTGCGTTTGAATAATTAGTTATGTCTAAAATTTGCGGTCAAGATTGCAGCTATTTTTATATACGAAACATTAAACAGAAATTTGAGATGAAAATTATTAGGGAATTGTAGCCTTGAAAGTTATTTAATAAGTGCTCTATTTTTTAATATCAATCAAATGTGACTTTATAATTTTGAAAGCATTTTAATTCTTATAATCTATCTTAACGATGTTTTAATGAGTAATTCAAAAACAATTCAGTTATTTTTAAAAAAAAATCAATGTCGAAGTCCTAAATAAGGTGTTCGACATTAAAGAAATTCAAGATTCTGCTAAATAATTTCCAGGAGTAATTATGAATTTAAATTGCTTAATAAATATTCATCAAAAGTTTATTACGTAGGAAAAAGATGCAGTAAAGTCAGAAAAAATTTAACCTCACATTATTATTTTCTTTATGAATAACAAACTAACAAACCTCGCTCAATACCTTTTTGCTAATTTACAAAAAAACTAAAATACCTCTAAAATTATTTTTTGGTAAATAAATAAAACGTAAAATAAATTGTTGAAGATAATTCGACAAAACAAGGAACCTAAAGAGCCGCTGCGTGAAATGCAAAATGGCGGGTAAGTGAAAGATAGTAATCACTGATAGTAGTGACAGTTTGGCATTTTTTTGTAACAAAATTGTGGTTTCATGTACTTTTTTGAATTATTTTAAAGCGAATTAAAATAAAGTATATTCTGATCACCAAACAGTGCACATACGTGATCAATTTCGGGACAATTAAAGACAAATTGAAATTTTAATTTAAACTATGAGGGCTACTAAAACTATTTGGATTATTCTGAATGAATTTTTAGTATTTTAATATCAACATTAAAAAAAAGTCGCGTGTGTGTAGTATTTGGGGATCTGGACGATAGAAGTAGCCAAATTTTTAAACTTTAAAAAGGAAAATGAATATATAGAGCACTCCCTATGCGAATGCTGCACTTATGCAACTCTCCTTATCAAATCTGGCAAATCTGGCGGTGCCAATACTTCCCTTAAAAAGCATAAGAGATGGATATTTAACAGTGTAGCAGAGGGGTGTATCGAAAACTTGCTTAGACACAAAGAAGATGTAGCAAAGAAAATTTTACAAGTTGACTGTGTACTAGTTCAGACGCAACTATTTCTCACGAAAATCTACACAAAGCAATCACTGGCTGTGAAGAAAATAAGAAAAAAGACGTAATTCTTATGAATGCTACCAATGATGACAAATCTTTAAGTTTTAAAGATTGTTTAAATTGTATTTTTGTAATATTAATCTTAAACATTAAATTGAAAAGTTCATCAAATTATCAAATCTGTAGTAGGTCTGTTTTAGCTTAAACCTTACACTTTTATTTGTTGTTAATTTATGTTAAGCCTTTAACTTTACTATTAATGTATTATTATTTCTTATTAGACCTTTTAATTGGACTCAGGTCTGTGGAGAAACTAATGATTATCATTATTAAATCCATTTGAAGCATTTCTGAGATTAACTGCACAAAGCAAGTTATTTTCACTGTTATCAACTAACAAAAATTGTTTAGTTCCAACACCAAAGTACAAAGTGACACCAAGTGACAAAAATTTGAGCCCTGGAAATTATTTTAACGAACAACGCTAACAAATCTCACACTTGATACTTATTAAAACATTTAGGTTAAATAAACCATTAACTTTTGTTTCAATATTGGTCACGAGAACACTATCTAACCTCCCAGATTAAACAAAAAAGAGTGGTTTACAAGATTTTTGTTGTTAGTGTCGAAATCTGATGCTCGTTCTATTTTTGTCGCAAATTATATCACATTCCTTTTTCGCTTCATCTTCTTCTAATATGATTTCGAAAATTAAAAATACCTGGAAACATGTTATCTAGAAAAAAATAAGATGATGCTGTCGCAATAGATATTTTCCAAAGTAACCTGTTTGAGATAACCGTTTCTATTTTAATATTTTTTTTAAAATTGATATTACTTGAAATTTGACATTTTAATTTTTAAATAAACAAATAGATGACGCTATAGCGGTTTGAATTTTAGTTGTTTTATGTTAAATTAAATACTACTTAAAATTTATTTAAAAGTAAAAATCTTATCAAATTTACATTGTAAAATAAACAGTGAGTACCCAATTTTTTAGATCACAGCACATTCTGCTTTGTTACATTTTGATAGTTTTGTAATAATTCAGCACATTCTTGTTCTCTCTTAAAAAACTTCAAAATTTAATGTCTTCACGTTAATTTATCATAATTATTGGTAGTTAGTACACTGCAACTACAGTTTATTACTTTATTAACTTTAGTAGACTATATTAAAATAGTTTTGCATTTTAGAACTTACTCCTAGCGCTAATTGGCGATGTTATAAATAGATTAACGTGAGAATATGAAATTTTTAATTTCTGGACTTAACAAAGTATTAATTACAATCGTCAAAACGTAAGAAATGTGAATATGTAGATAATCTACATAACTTAGAATACCTGTTAATTTAAATAAGTTTAAAAATCTTTAAAAAAAATAAATAAGAAAGACAGTAAACACCACATTTTAGTGACAACTATAGCGCCCAACAACGTTTTGACTAGGCAGTAAAACAGACTCTTTATAGCCGCTCAGCGGTCACAGAAACTTGATGAACACAAAATTAAAAATAAAAATGGTAAACTGATAAGTTCGGTAATAAAATTATCTGCTCAATATGGTAATAAAACAGATTTAATGCCTTGTCCGCCATTATTTTTTTATATTTAACCATTAAAAAACAAATGGTAAGTCAGGTAAATGCTAACAGTGTGTTATTTTACGACATTTTTTAAACGATGAAACTTTGATGTGTTGAGTGGGAAGCGGCATTTTTAAAATAAAGAATAAATTCGGCGATTTTAATTTTTTTTTCTTATTCCATTAATGATTTGTGATCAACAGCATTCACAGTTTTTCGATTTTCTCAAGTCACAGTTGCTATATGTCCAGTTAAATCAAAAAAATAAGCAACCATTTACTTCACTCCACTAATAAACAAACAGTAAAATTGTTGCTTTTTTCAGGCTTTAAGAAATAAACCCAACTTTCGTACACCAATATTTGAATTTTTTAAGCATATCGTTGTACTGAGAACAACCTAGTGGAAACGACAGACCAAGACGAAATTCGTCACTAAGGAGCCACGCTGAAATTTAGCAAACTAATTGTAAAGTCTGTTTTAGATAGTGCTTCAAGTCAATCAGCGTTGTTAGCCCACATTATTTGTTATTGCTGAGAAAAACAAATTTTTCTAAACTAGTTCTATTTAAGTAAATATAACAGCTTCAGTCGTAGACTGATCTTATCTTGTTGACTTTTTTTATTTACATATTTATATCCAATATTGGAATTTATATTTATCTTATATAACCTGTTCTAGTGGCACCAAAAATCCTGATCTTTTCCGAACCTTAAACAAATTTACTTATAACAAGTTTCAGGTAAAAATATTTACTTTTTAATCGTTTATGCAATTGTTGAGAAAGACACTAATAGTATCAATAAAATGAAATAATTAAACGTTAATTAGTTCAATTAATATTAAAATTCTTAAGCTTTTTCATACCTTTACCTAGTTTTATTAATTGAAGTAACTAGAACTGGAACACTTAATAAAAACTCCTCAAAGGTATTTAAAAATAATTATCAGTTTGCCTAATAACCTAATAACAACTGTCTACCTATAACAATAGACGTTCTTTCATGCCACCGATCAATTCTTTTAACGCGTAATGCATTCTAAAAAGCAAATTTCCATAAACACATTCCTTTGTGTATTAAAATTCTTCACGATTCATCAAAACACGACTTTGCCAAGGTCTAAAACGCAATTTTCTCACAAGATTTTATTTTCAAAAATTTGAACTTTCAATTTCTTCAAGAATTTCAACAAAAATCAATGATTGGTGAGCTAACAATAGATAGTGAAATTGAAATTGGAAAAGTATTTTAACACGTGATAGACCAGGATTTTTACATTTGCATAATAAAGCAGTTTGCACAACGGTTTGGAAGAAATTTCGCCTTTTAACAATTGGATAAGTGTTGTGGTAACTAATTGAATTATGGTAAAGAAAGTTTGGAAAACTTTTACTTGAAATTGCTTTGATTGAAGTCTTGTGTTTGAGATTAAGACATTCCCTTCGTGGTTATTTTTATAACAGCGCATGCTCTACTGAAAAATTTCAGATGCCCACTGGTAATAGGGCAAAAATGCCGAAACCAGGCTACAGTTTCCTGGTTACTGTGTGTTACAAAGAAAAATACACTGAAAAGAAACCAAAAGAAACACACCAGAAACTTCAGTGGGTATTTTACCCTCCAAGAGAGTTCAGCTCAGTACAGAAACTTTAAAGTACAAACAAGAAAAAAAAGTTGTAAAGAATTCAATTTTGTACATAAATTTTGAATAATAAAACTATATTTTTTAGTTAAAGCGCAAGATACGCTTAAAGATGAGAAAGTGGTAAATACAATCGGGGTTTTAAGCCTATCTAAAGCTTAAAAAGAAGAGCTTTACTAATTTTTTTTACTTTAAAATTACGTCACCCTAAGAATTAAATAAAAATGAAATATTTTGAATCGATAAGCAGAACTTCATATGCTTATACAGTTTAGAAAAAAATTAAAATGTTCATTAAAGGCAATAATACCAAAAATTAAGTAAAAACCTAACCTAACCTCGTATTTTACCGACTGGTCACTCTCTTTCAACTGCTTAATCTAACTATTTTTGTGTTGTAATGACTGTGAAATAAGAACAATCTGACAAATGTTTATTTATTGTTGATCTTTTTACTGTGTTTATTGCGTTTTATTGAGTTATGAAAAAACAATGAAGCTAAAATTACTAAGTTAAGACAACAACCCACACACTAGCGCTATCTATCATCGGTGGTAAGAGTACCTGCCAAAAACAATTTTAAATTATTATTTTTTTAAAAAATTAAAAAAAAATTTCGCCTCATTGACTTTATTATAAAAAATGTAATAATCTACAACTTATTTCTGCAATTTTTTTTTGTAACTTTCGTCGTTTGTGTAGTTTTTTAAAATGAAGCCAGTGCTGCACAAATTTCAAACCTTCAATACGTTTTTTTTTAATTCCAGAAACTCCCTTGTCGTTATTTTTTTTAGTGTCAATATTAAAAATTTGGTGCTTTATATGATAGTATTATTGTGTAACTAGTTTTGCAATTATTAATTTAAATTAATTAAATTTAATTCATCACAGCTGAAGCTCTCTCTCTTTCGGATATTTTCATGTGAGTTCGAGCTGTAAATCCTCCTTTTTATTGCTTTCTTTCGTTCAAGAAGAAATCTTGAAGGCACAAAGAGAGTATTCTTCCAAGAATTTATGTATTTTGTATTTTTATATTATTGTATTTTTCTTAATTTTCGTTCAATTTGTGGTTTTTTCAACTGTCTGTCCTTAAAATTCTTCAACTTTTTGGTCAAGTGAGAAACACAAACACAGCAATTCTCTTCTTGATAATTATATTTAATTAGATTAAATTCTAAAAATTTGACCGAATTTTTCCAGTTGAATTTTTTTCTTGAAATAGCTACATAATTCAAGACATGAAATATTTGAGCAACTGTAATTACTTACCGTTTTTTAGATGAGTACCAAACCGTAAAAAATGTAATTTGCTGTTATTACTAGGAAATCTAATTTTTAAACAAAAGATTTTTGCATTTCAAGTAATTTTCCGTAATTCACTTAGCATAACCTAATTTTTTCAGCAGCAAATTATTGGTTTCCGATAAACTCTCAACGAATATAATTAAAACGTTGAAAACTGTCGATAATGTCAATATTTAACGGATCAAATTATCCAGAAAATTCTATTTTTTAGAACTTTGTTATAATTTACAGTTTTATACAAAAAAATAATTAGTTTTAATCACTCTAAAACATGCTCTATTTGTTTAAAAAAATATTTTTGTGCATAATGTTTCTGGTTCATGGTCAAGGCGTTTCCCATGCAAATCTTGAAGGTCGAGAATTCTAATTTTTTTTTAAGTACATGGAAACTCTGAAATGATCCTGAAGCTACAGATTTATGGCCACTTACATTGAATAATGTGTAATTTATTCGTCATCACTGAAAAGACGATTGATGAGGATCTAAAATAGCGTAATTAGGGAATTGGATTTTTTACGTACTTTCTCTGTGGGTATTATCCAATTAGAATTGAACTAATTTCATTGATAATTTAATTTAAATACTCAAAATTACTTAATAATAACAAATTATTATTAGTACAGGATGTTCGATTTCACTTTCCAGAAATATGTACCAGATTTCCGTTTTTGATTTACTTTAGACAGGCACTGGATAAATAAATTTATATCACATGATTGTGAGTCAGAAATATATTTATGAATATTTTTTCAACGAGAATCAAATTTTTTGTGCTCTAAAGACGGCAATAATTAAAAAAAAAGATATAAATTTATGATGATCAAGTCAGCCTCATTTTTAAATGATATCGTTTATATTTTTCTAAATTTTTTTTGTACAGTCGAGTGTATCTGGTAACGGGATCTGTCAAGAATAGGTATACAGGATGTTGTAATTAAGTGGAACACTTTGGATTTATTTATTTTTATTTATTAAAATTATATATTTTTAAAAATATCTAACACATGTGTCAAGCATTAATTACAAGAGACAATCTAAAAAAATAGTTTTTGATGAGGTCAACCTCTATAAACAAGTATTAGTGTTCAATTAATAATGAATAGTAAGATTACCTTTATAAAAAAGAATGCAAATTCTTAACAGCATTGTTAATAAATTTATTTCAAAGTGAAGACATTTTTTATAACAATATACTAAAACACAATCAATACAAAAGGTTGTAACCACTTTTTTTTTTTAATTTTGAAACACAAGTTTGATCTCTAAATCAGAATTTTTACTAATAGTTAAAGCCTTTTTTACAAGTATCTACCACACACATCGTCTATCGTAAATTATTTTGAGGCACTGAAACTACTTTGTTATCTTTATAGTCTCTTAAGGAGTAATAAAAATTTTCAGTTCAACTTTGTTTAATTTTCCTCATATATCAAATTAGTCAAAACAAATTTTTTAGAGTTTTAAACCTTCCCAAATAAAATCTAGAGATAGCATTTAGGAAATCTTAAATCTTTAGCAAATAAATTTGTTTGCACGAATTATTTGTTTTTTGTTGAAATTTGTTATTTTCACTTGTTTTCATTGTTAAAAGGTTATAAATTTTGTGCAAACGGCAGCTTAGCTATAGAGTACTTCACTAAAAACCTAAGATAATAAAAATAGCTATTTCTGTAAAGCATTTATAAAAAATAAACGCTTAACTGTATCAAAATCAAGGCTCTTAATTGGTTTCACTAAACTTAAATACTAAATTAAGCTTAGCTGTTAGACTTTAGAGACTTCACCAAAAAGCGACAATAGCTCGCAAAGACTCGCCTGAACTTAAGCCGAAATTAGGAATAAGCAGGAACATACGCATATTAATATCTCTAAGGTTTGAATCCTCCGTAAGCGGTAAAAGTTTCAACCCCAACACCAAAAAAAAATTGGTAATAAATCTACACGAAAAATTTAGTCTAAGTTTCAATCCCTCCCCAAAAAAAAATGCCTAATAACAGTATTAATTAAGAAGCGCTAATGATATAACGAAGATTTTCAGCAACCACGTCATCATGGTCCGATGAAAAATGACAAAAACTTGACAAATTTGCTTCAAAATATTCTTGAAATCATTTCTCTGTGCGTTTATATGTATTCCTGACAATTGTCTTATATATTCAAAAAATTAGAATTCAAACCACAATAGACCACTTAGAAAAAAATTAATGCAATTTTTATTGACCAAAGTGCCATTCTATTTAATATAATTTACTCTTTAAATTTTGCGCTCACAATAATACGTTTTACAACAGGGCTCCTTAATAAAGTTTGATAATAGTTTTTAACTACTACTTGAAATTAAGAATTTTCTGAAGCTCACAGTTTAAGCTGCGACTCTTGTAATATACTATGTATTTCAATTGACAAAAATTAATTATAGTGTATATTGTGAATTTTGACTTGACAAAACTGATACATCACGATTTCCATATTGTTGACATGGAAACCGTTACGTACTTAAAACATAACTATTGTCATTACTTCAGGTTCATATTGTACATAGAACATACATCATTATTATTTACAATTATGACAAATAAAGAAAGAAATTAATATCAAATAAAAATCAGTATTAACTCAATTGTATTATTAGGAATCTCTCATACAAATATTTTTGTTAAATTTTAATATATATTGTGGTAGAGACCACCTAATGCGAATTTTTAATGCTTTTCATACAACTTTATTACAATGTATTACATATATAATCAACAAATATGTAAAAAAAAAATTTAACCAATTATAATTAATAAACAATAAATTATGTATTTCGAAAAATATTTTTAAAAAATTGATTCTATAATAATACAAGAAAATAGATGTTTTTATAAACTTTAAAACGCGTAATTCATTTCATTAATCATTAATTACTGTTTTAACTTGTCATATAAGTAAGACTCGGTATATTATTTTACTCGTTAATTAGAAATAGTATCCAAGGTCTTATTTAATGTTTTATAAACAATAGGTAGGTAATGCATTTGCAATAAAATCGAACAAATCAAATTCATTTGATATTTTTAATTCAAAAAATATAAAATAAAAAATTAAAATTAAAAATAAATATAAATATAAAATATAAAATAAAAAAATATTAGTCAGGCTTTGAAATGTTTGTTGAAACTCGTAATAATCTTAAAATATTTTACTAATTATATAAAGCGAATTAAATTCAGATTTATTGAAATCTATATGACGCTTACAACTTCTTATTTCAACCAATACGGGCTTTTAATTTTAAAACTTCACTGACCATTGCTTTCAACGGTACATGTAGTGGAAGGATATGTTGATAAATCGATAATAAAAAAATAGCTGTGTCTAAAAAATTGATGTGAGAGGCGGATGAGCCTTTGCACCTCGACGTGCACTAATTAGTATAATTTAAATATTGAACAAATCCCTTTTCAATGTCACTAATACGGATTTAACCGAGATTTATTCTGGTTAATTGTTGAGGGAAATTGAATATATTTTTTAATTAAACATAAATATTCTGAATCTAGTTGAATTATTCCATAAAATCTGAGTGATTTGATGAGAAAATAATCCATTGATCATGTTAATTACGTCATCGAATAAAAATGCATTATGTAAAAACATTGTTTTCACTTTTATGCGAATTTCGTCACATTTTTGCATCTTGATAATTTGTTATTTAATTTTTTAGTCATGATGACATCTGTTACTTAAAAAATCTAAACTTGTTATACATAATTAAAGAAATTTATAATAATTCTAGCATAAAAACCTTTTTAAAATGGAAAATAACACTCAACTTTCAAGGTGAGTAAATAATTTCTGTTTATTACGATTGAGGTTTAGACCTATTTCCATTTTTTTCCAATAAAAACTTGCTAATTATATACAGAGCAAAACATAAAAATGTCAAAAGTGCTAAAAATAAAAGGCGCCAAACATCTGGAAACATCAATATTCAAGCAAAGTGTAGATACTTTCTTCATGATTCGAAGAAAACTTTCAAATCCTCAATGAATCCAACTGGTAAAAGTTTCAATGAATTTTTTATACTAACCTTGAATTAAAAACTGCACAAAGAACTCTTTATAATCACCTAATAAATTTATTTAGCAGATGTTACAGTGATTCATATGTGATCTGGAAGAAACCGAACCTTGTTAAAGATAAAACAAAAGTACCTTTCTGTCGTATTTTTAGAAATTGCTTCACTGCATCTAGTTCTTTAAAAAAATCCAAAAACATGTTCGTCTGATTTGAATTTGAGATCTTGAATATAGACAATGAATCGTCAAATCATTGATGCATAATATAAACGTCATTCGAGTTGATATTTTCAGTTCCGTCAGTTGGAAATATGAAATTGGATGTCTGGAATTGTCAACGAAGGTCGAATGCAAGCTGCTAATCGCTTTCGACCTTTTACCAGCATCCTTTGTCTTAATTCTAAGAGAATTATTATTCTTTGTGTGGGACTGGGAGAGGTATACTCGTATTATTATTGTATTAGCATGGAACGCACTGTATGACCGTTTTCACCAATTTTTTTAAATTAATTAATCCATGCTCTACATGTGTTCCATTAGGACACTCACATCATCAAAATACCAGTATAATAGAAGGGTAGCTGTAATTTTCGACAAATTTTAGTCTTCAAGTCTTCTCTAAGCTAGGTTTAACACTTTTTAACTTATTCCTTCGACCATAAATCTAAATTTCCGTTTTTGTAATTAATGTGCGGTTACACCCTCTGTCATAACTTGTTAACATCTGGACTATTTTAAAGAAGCTTATTCCCGTGCTTTATTAAAACAGCCGTTATGGAATTGAGGGAGTGTGTACACGTGCCGCTTCACTACTCATCTAGAGTTTTAGTACTAGTACATACTTAAAAAAAAATTACGTGCTAGAACGCACCAGACGTAACGTAAGGTTATATTGTGATAGGGTAGGGTGAAATACGAAATAGTGACACGTCATTCTTGTATTTTTCCAGATATTGAGAAGTGATTCATCAGTTATCGGTTATGAACCGGAAAATGTTGTGATAATACAGATACTACAATTATGTGGTCAATTGCATTTTCGGAATTTTTAAAAGGTTTTGATATGGTTGTGTGATTTGTCTACCTGAAACAGGAAACTGTAACGTTCTGTATGGTGGGTTCAAAAATATAGTGTCAAGTTTTACCAAGAGATCCTAAATACGTATATACCATAAATCAGAAGTAATAATACTAGGTGTGTTCAGACTCAGAGTACTCAACGCTTTAACACAACGAACATGATCAACAGTCAGAATTTGCCCAAGAATGACATTAAAAAAAACTAGGCTAAATTAAGAATTCGTCTATAATACACCGAATGTCTCTTTGTGTTTTAGAGAACAAAATAATATTTTTATATAGTCTCATTGTATCCTTACTATTTTACCTTCAGTGTTTCACCACTTTGACCACGTTTGTGACGTCACAATTTCTACATCCAAGATTGAACTATCATAAACCCTGTTGCAATAGACCTATACATTAGGGCTGGGAAAAGTATCGATACTTACAGAAGGTATCGATACCTGCTCAGGTATCGTACACCGATAACGACTTCAATCAGGTATCGAAGTGTCGATACTTCCGATACCTCGATACCTCCGATACTTCCGATATCGCCGATACTTGCAATACCTTGATAAAAGGTGGCTATAAATGAATATCCTATTTAGAGTGCTTTGGATGTTGAAAACACAAGCTAGTTTGATGAAAACAAACGAATTCACAAGCTATTTGATGCAATATTTATTTATCGCCACCCGATACTTCCGATACCTCCGATACCTCGATACTTCCCGATTCCTCGATACTCCCGATACCTTGATACCTCCGATACTTCCGATACCTCGATACTTACGATACTTTGGCAAGTATCGATACTTTGAAGGTATCGATACCCGATACCTAAAAACAGGTATCGCCCAGCCCTACTATACATGTTAATCTAGAGCAGTCAATCGAGCAAAATTCGCTGTACTGACATGGGACAAAAATTCTGTTGTAATTAGTAGAACAGTTGCTCTATTTTTTGTTTCGAAATCAGGCAAAACAGTTTAGCAACAAAATATGAAAACTTTTTATTACGAGTACTAACAAGGAAAGTTTATATGAAATAAGTTCAGTGAGTAAGACCATCAGATAATCCCAACGTACATTTCCTCTAAAAAAAAATCACCAAGATTGGACTGTCATATTAAAGAGATTCGTGAGGAATGTGAACTCTCATTGTTTGAAAAAACTAATTTAGTTGTTCCTCGAAAACCACTTGATTCAAAAAGATTAAAAAATGATCAATGAATCCATCTGTACAAATATTAAGCCTTGCTTTGAAACTTCCTAAATATTTACTCAAGTGAGTAACTTTTACAACTCTTCCACTTAACAACTCGCCTCATTTGTTTAATGAAATTATGCTATAAAGTTGAATTTTTTAAAAATAACTTTGAAGTTGTTTATTTTTTAAAAAATATAGTGTGTAGCGGAAGAATTGTTCGTCCTATTTTTATCCCGACGCCCAGTTTTCCTCTTGGATGTCAGTCAACTCATTCACTGTCCAAGTCACAGGTCATTAGGTTAACTGTTACTATAAATTGCTGATAGAATAGCTCGGAAGTTGTTGGATAATTTTGTCTTAAGAGAAATCTGTTTGAGTCTTAAATCAGAACCACCTGTGTTTCGCGATTGACGGGGAATGTTGAAGAGTTTGTGGGTCACAGAACTCGCGGGTCACGGTCAGACAGACGTCCGTCGTCGTCTGCTTAAAGGCAATTTCGACGATTGGATAGTTTACAGTGCATTCAAACATATTTGATTTATTTATAGACAGTGTGTGGTGGTTTGATAGCTCAATTGTATGAACATCAGTATTAATTTGTTTTGACGAGGGTAGACCACAGTGGGAAAAGTAAACGATTGAGTAGGTAATCACATAACAACCCAACAAGAATTTCAATATTTTGCTTTTCAAGGGGTTTCTTTACTGAAATAATTAGAAGCACAACTGTATTTTCAGAAGGTGAATTAACAGAATGATGGTGTATTTATCTTATCACCCTTGCATTATTGCATTTTGTTTATGTATGACAGTTGTGAATTGATAAAAGGTTTATCAATACCTACTTAATATCGAATATTCTGCCAAATTTAGCATCATATAGTTTGTTTTAGTTATCAAAACACCGAAAAGGCCTTGAGCCTCAGGAGCGTACATGTACAACATCAGAAGACATTGTACCTAATTAGTTTAAAGAACTTTGTAATATATGATCGAAAAAATACCGAAATTTGCCCAAGAAATACATCCGACAACATGGTACAACTTTTGAAATGACATGCCATGACAAATCACAGTTCCTTAGATCTGCACTTTATTCTTTTGTTAAGTCGTCGTAACAGTGTGTTTTACAGTAATAATTAGGAAATAATAACCTTTTAAAACTAAAAATATTTTGTTTTGACAAAAATCCTCGAACACTTCAATTAAAAAAAAAAGATATTTTAACCACAATCATTTCAATTTGGTATTTAGTAATTAAAAAATTACGCTAATACTGCTGTGTAGTATTTAAAGGTACGTCTCTTATTAACAGGTGTCCCAAAGTTTTACACCCTCAAAATGGCGCTTTCTATTTAAAGTTTCAAGTAAATAGAACTTAATCAAGAAGATTTTTTAGTACTTGTAATAAAACAAAGTTTTCGTATTTTGTTGCTAAACTTTGGTGGTGTTTTGTGTCCCTTATCACTACAACGCAGCTTGCCTCTTCTAATTTACGTAAAAAATCATTGCACGTCAGATTCATACACTTCAGATGTGGTAAAGCTGTAAAATAAGACTATTTTACAGCCTGTTCGGTAAATAAAGTAAGCTTGCTGAGTTGCTATTAATACAGATACTTCCTGGACCAACTACAACTTTGTAATAAAACTTATATTGTTCGCAAAATAGCTCAAGTGTATTATTACTGTAAAATAAGACCACTTTATCGTCTACTCGGTAAATGGGGTAACTATGTTGTCAAAACATAACCTACAACTTCCTGGAACGATTGATCTTTTAGAGCAAGATTTTCAATCTTATCGTTCTCGTAATAGTTCAAGAGTAGTATTACTGTGAAATAAGACTATTTCACAATTCAATCCTAAAATAACATAATCTTTAGGATAAGATTATCTATTCTCATCTTTAACGTCAGCTTAGAAGTACTGTTACTACGAAATAAAAGAGTATATGACAGTTCATTCAGGGTACAGGATAAACTTACTATAACAGCATAACCTGAAATTTCCTAAAACATTTGAAACTTTGAAAATAAGACTGTTTTATCCTGAATTCTGATAGACAATCCTGTAGTTTTTTCTACAATAACTTGGAAATACTTTTATTGTCGAATTAGACCATTTCATAGTTCATCAGATACAAGAAAAAGACATTTCAAGAATTCTTTTCAACTATTCAATGGAAGTATTTACAGCCCACCCGGTAGAGGAGTTAGCAATTGAGAATGTAACCTATCAATTATCATAAAAAATTTAAATAATATTATTTAATTATAAAGTGATTATTTAATAAAAAAAGTGAGTAAGTGAAGCGTAATCGTTAACATCGAGAAGCTGACTCATCTTTCTACTGTGACATGAGAAGTTGAACAAAGAACTACCTGGGTAAATAAACGCAAAAATAAAAAAAAAATTGGGGGAAAATAGTCGAGAATAAATAAATATTCAAAGTCCAGGCCCAACATTGTCGTTGTTCATGGCAATTGTGTCACTACTGTCGATGTCGTTCAAAAGATTCCTGTCATTGATGTACCAATAACAAAAGTTTATTATCTATGTTGGCTGTCTCAGGTTAGCTTTACCCAATTATTGTTTGCAAGGTTAGATTAAAATGATTCACTGAATTTTTCAGTTAAGGCATTCAATTTGAGATTTGGTGATCTCTGAACGTTTCGCTTGCGATTTCCATCTCTCGACAGGATAAGCACATGGGAACAACGCTGAACCTATGTACTAAAAGAGAATGGTCTGAGGGTATCAATACTGAATAGGGACTCGAGACGTGCATGTTAAACCAAAAAGCCCTTATATGTTTCTTTACTTTCTTCTTTATGTCAGGGAATGCCCTAAGTCTCATTCAGCTTTGTTATTTCATATTTTACAATCTTGAATTCTCATAATTCTTTAATGTTTCTTAAATGCATGTTTTTTTATTGTTTTATAAAACTTCTATTTAGTTTGTGGATGAAGCCTATCTGGTATTAAAACCAATACAAACCTGCAGAGTCGTTCGTTGTAAAAAAATCAGGGAACTAATTTCGCAATCATATTAACACTGTTCGCAGAGAACATAGAGCCGCTATTTCATTGATTAAAATCCAGTTGGTTTTAAACAAAAAAAAGCGAATAAACAAGTCCAAATATTTTGGTTCTGCCAAAATTTAGTTTCCAAAATTAAGAATTACCTAATTTAATTCCAGTAGACCTTTTTTGCCAGTTGAGAGGAATGAGAAATAAAACTATTAAATTGTGTCTATATATTTACTTGTCATAGACCAAATGTCCTTTGCACTTTGAAACTATGAACATCTACTTCACTGTGTCAAACAAGCAATAAATGGCTTAAATACTTTTCTGCACTGCAATTAATCGGTCCTCAACGTCATTATTATTAGATTTACAATTTAAGTCAATATTCACTATAACACTACTTACGTCTATAACACGTAAATAATCAGTGCACTAACCCATGCTGTTACAAATAGTAAATAACAAATACGTAAGTATATTATTAATTATTAAAAGAGTTGTTGAATTTCGTTTTTTATTTTGAAAATCAGATGATTGAACCAAGACAATTTTGATTGCTGCTAGTGAATCATCGTAATGTTGTGGTTTATTGGTTGGCAGAGCTAAAGGCGCCAAAGTTAAAAAAATACCAGTGCTTCTCAAACAAAATATCCTGTTTGTATATCTAAAAAAATATGAACATTTCTACAAGACAGTTTTAGGTATTTAACATCATTTTAACAAGGACTTTTCCCAATTTAATCTGTAAAAAAAAAATTCCTGGATAATCAGTTAAGCTGGGAATTCACTTAAGACACTCGTAAGTTCATTTGATCTGGTTATTATTCAAAGTTTCATTGTTAGTAATGTATCCAATTCATGATAAGATAAAATATCATTACGACCACAAATGACTCATAAAAAAGGTAGTAAACCCTCCCAAAAATAAAATACACAACAAGCCCAATCTATTTTTACCATGACTTTGTATTCCTTTATCAAAAAGATTAAATAATGCTGTAATAGCGCTGTCATGTTTCTTAAAACAAACTTTTTCATTGTTACAAATATAGTAATAATTCCAATTGCGTGTTTATCTTTATCAATATCCTCTGATAAAAGCAAGCACACTAAATTAAAAAAATTATTTGTGAAATTAGCATTAACTTCTTTCAGCTAGAGGCGTGGTAACATATGAACGTTGACCCCAGGAAAATGCACTAGAGTCTAGCTGAACCTTCCGGTTATAATTCCTCAAATGCATCAAAAGCGTGGGTTCCCGTATCACCCTACACTGGAAACATGAAGAAGATACAATGATAACAAAATAACATTTACGAGCTTTGAGATAAATAAACTGTTTATTCAATGAGAAAAATGAAGGGGATTTATTGTCACCTGAGTTTCCGGCTGCAGTTGTGCAGGTGTTTTATTACAATGCAATTTATGAGGGTGAAAACCTAGAAGTTTCCTCCCCTAAAAATACGTAATTCGCAAGAACTGGTAGTTATTAATAATGCATTAATCAAATCGATTTCTCATTATGTTACTCATCCTTTAATTATTTAAAAATTAGGAAGTGACACGATTAAGAATCGTGAGTCAGTAACTTTCACCGTCAATTTTTTGGAAATTACAATTTTGTAAGAAAAATTTTGAGACAATTAACCTAAGAGAAATAAACGTTAAATAATTTCTCTTAATTACAATTAATTACGTATTAGGTGCTGGTACCCGCTACAAATTTAAAGAGAAAACCTCATCATGTATTATCAGCTATAAAAATATTTATGTCCTCTTGTTATAGCCATTATATTTACACTCTTTACAGATTTCTTCATTTTGGTTGATAACCTACTGACGTATTTTTATAAAATTGGTACCTTTTTACGATTTCATACACTCAACATCAGTATCGACGTCAAATCAGCACCCAAAATGACTATAAAGCGCCCTTACAGCTCTTTGAGGTAAATTCAATATTTATTATTCGATTTGAGACAAATACATACTGAGATCTTTAATACTTTACTAATTTATTAAATTCTTAAACACGCACAATGAATTTCACAACAAAGAAATATTTTGCAATTTCACTCAAAACATAAACCACAACAACAAAAACCTTTTGTTAAAGCAAATAACCGATAACCATGTACTAATTCTCCCTGAAACTGAATAATTTATTTCATAATATTGCTTTATGAGTCAAAAATAATTCCCTTGTATATTATCAACTTTATATAAAAATGTAAACAATAACAGATTTCTTATCAGTGTCACTTTACTAAGATATTTTATTTTGATAACTGATAAGACTGTAGACTAGTAAATATTATTAATTTAGCCATTGAAACAGCGAAAGAATAACTAATCAAGATTTCTAATAACATTTTTAATTAGATGCGTTTATTATACATACATTGTAAGATAATTAAGTAATGTTTTACAATTTATTACAGATATCTTACTTGATAATAAATTATTCTTGTAATGTCTTCTCAAGGACGTCCATTTATCTATTTTACCTCTTTTACCATAAACATGTGAAATGCATATCAAATGAAGATGTAAAAAACTGAATAAAACCGGCGTCTTTCTAATTGTAATTAACTTTGATTATATTATTTCTATTTTCATTTCATTTGCATATACATACTATAAAATCCTTGCATGCCTTTTATGAAAACTGACTTATAATGAATTAGATAACATGCAATTAAACAGATTTATTGGATCTACTACTTAATCAAATTAAATTGTTTCCTGACCTTTTTTTTCTATTTTATTTAAAAGTGTATCAATTGCAATAAACTTCTGAAAGACTAAGCATAAAAGTGCTGAAACATCACTTGAAGGTAATCAATGTACAATCCAGGAACATTTGTTAATAGTTGTTTTACTGCGATGACGTGAGTGGAAATTCATCAAGAAAATTTGCTACTTTTAAATCTATCAAATAGTTGTATACAATTTTTTTTTAATAAACAAGCAAGGATTTTTTTTAAATTCACGTAGACTTTATTATCTTGGTAAATTGGTTTAACATATCACATAATCAAAATATCTTTACTTACAACAAGAAATTTAAAAAAATCTAAAATATATTTTAAAACCACAAATTTCAAACATTCAATATTTTTTTAAATACATATATTTCTTTCTAGCTATTTCTATTTTTTCAAATACAAATTAAAAATGTACCGACAAATAAAAAATGGTTAAAAATTACACAAATTTTGTAGCAAAAATATAAAATAAAGAAAAAATAAAACGCTATTCAGCAATTTTGAGTTTACGAAACCCGTTCTTTAATATACTATTTCGGCATTCGTTCTTTGAAGTACCAGTTCACTTTCACGAAAATGGACTTTTCTTAGATTTATAACTATTAATTGAGGAAAACTGTAGGTGGACATAAACGAACCCTAGTCAGTACATCTTTGATGCAAATATTACAAATTTAATCCTTTATACGACAGTATATTTTTATGCGTTTGGAAACTTTTTTAACAAAGACTGTCAACAATTTACCTAATTAACTTTTTAGGGTAGTTTTTGTCAGTGTGATTACAAAAACTCATTCTAGACAACTAATAATACGTAGATATGCTGCAGTTTAAACGCAAATTAACAAAATTAAATTGTTTTTTTTTCATGGCAAAGTGTCCTACTTTTGTATGGCCTCCTGTATTTAACACCATGTTAACTATCCGAAATTTTCAATAATGACGTAAATTCATTCGTATGTGGCCGAAAGAATAATACAGAAACCTATACATTTCACTTTGATTAAGAAATGTCTTAATTTATTTATTGTTCAATCAAAATTAATTAATGAGTAATATCTAGGATCTGTAGGATGCAAGACAGATATTTGTTGTATTCCAAATCATGCCATGCCATGATTGCGGCTCTGTCACGTGACTATCAACCAATGAAATTTACAGAATTGTCAACTGTCAAAAATTCTTGCAAAGTTCCGATCAAAGTAAGTAATAGTCAGGCCTTTTTTTGTCACTTTTTTTTTGGAAGCACAATTTTCAAAAGTTGTAAGTCCATAATTTTTTAGCCATTAAATAATCGCGAAATACCGGGAAAATATTTCGTTCATTCAAATGGAACTTGTTTGTCAATGTACGATTTTTTTTTCTCTAAACGTAATTTTTTTTCAGTTTTTTTTGCAATTTTTTGATATCCTCGAAATTTCTTTCGGGGTGTGTCCCCACAAACAAAGCCCTGGAATAGTAATATAGTAAGTCAATAGTTCTTTTAAAGCAAACAACTAATGTTTTTCCTCTTTCTAGGATTCTACTTTTCTAATTCTAGTTAACTACTTCAATTCGATACTATCTTATTGATTTATCTTTAAATATTTTGCAGATTTTCGCAATATTTTTTATAATTTGATATAAATCGATACTGTCTTATTTGACTTTTTTAAAAATATTTTGCAGATTTTCGCCATATTTTTTATAATTTTTTAGACTTTACACGTTGATTCGTTACTGTTTATTTCTTTGATTTTTACACTATTTTTTATTTTTTTATAACTTCAAATTGATTCAATACTTTGCTTCATTGAATTTCTTTTGATTTTTTCATTATTTTAATAATTTTTTAGACTTTTCACATTGCTTCTTTATTGTCTTATAACATTTTTTTAAATATTTTCTATATTTTTACACTATTTTAGCAATTTTTTATAATTCTCACATTAAATCGCCGCTATTTTATTGTTTTTTTGTTCAATATTTTGTATATATAGACATAATTTTTTCAATTTTTTTTAGAATTTACATATTGATTCGTTACTGTTTTATTTCAATAAATTTTTTTCTCAATAATTTGTAAAGTTTTACACAATTTTTTAAGACTTTTTACATTGATTCTTGTTTTACTATTTCAGTTCTTATAATTTTTTAAATATTTTGTAGATTTTTTACACTATTTCAGTAGTGTTTTGCAATTTTGATTTGTTACTTTTTTTTCAGAATGTTTTCTGACATTTTACAATATTTTCTAAAAAAAAATTTCGTGAAGTAAATGCATTTTAATAGCGCCCACTTGATAAATTCTTACGTTGGTAGCGTTTCTGCACCAGTTTCATAACTCCACAAATTTAATTTAGGTAAATAATTAACAAATTTTTAAAAGCGTCAATGATTCTAACCTATTTTTGTACACCTGTCAATTCTGACAGATTTCCCACTAAAAACAATTGCCCCTATTTAAAGAACGACTTACACTGGCCGATTATCGTAAACTTACACTGGGAAGTGGACGCAATAAAACAGCACCGGCTGTACTTTTTTAGACTTTTTGCGTTTTTTCCTTGGCAAAACATTTGTCAAAAAATTGTCAAACATTGTAAAAAATGTCCCAAAACTATGTCAACTTTTGACCAAAATTTTCAAAAATTGCCATAATGTAAAAAAAATTAAATTTCATAAAATTTTACAATACTAATCATTCTCTACATAAAATTCCACAAAATCATTATTCATTTTTGAGAACAATTTAAATAATTAGTACATCACAAATGTTAACCTACAAATTTAACTGCTTATGTTATAATTAAAGATTTTTATTGTTTTTTTAATTGACTTGTAAAGGACGTTCGGTGAAATACGAAAATTGTCATTGAGGTTAAACTGACAATATTTAATTTAAATATTTAAAAATAATGACAATGACTTCTATTGTATTCATTTTTCAGTATTTACAAAACTGAAAATTAACAAAAATAATAAACAATGTGAGAAAATATATGAATGCGGTTAACTTTTATTTAAATTTAGAAGTAATACCAACATTGAAGAAAGAAAAACCGTTGCATAAACAAGAATAGTTTCAGTATTTGCTATGATCTAGTTTCTTGTAGGTACTGAAACGTTACTCAAAAATATTACCAACATTCGAGAAACAAAAATCGTTGTATATACAAAAACAGTTTTTCGATTTTTGCTACAATCTAGTAGGTACTGAAAACTAAAACATTACCCAAAAGTGTTACCAACAGTCTAGAAATAAAAAACGTTGTTCTTCTATTTCTGCTGTAATCTAGTAGATATTGAAAATTCAAACATTACCTAAAAGTGTTACCAACATTTCAGTAACAAAAACCGTTGTATAAATAAAAACCGTTTTTCTATTTTTGCTATAATCTAGTACGTACTGAAACGTTATTATTTTAAAATTGTAAACAACCTGATTAGTAGGCGGTGGTTAAATCCGGGTTGCCAACTGTCACTCAACTAAAAATTTGACTTTTAGGGGGATTAAAATTCCTCTGCATGACCTAAGCTCATAAATCCTTGATAAAAAATTTAAGAAATGACTAAGGGAAGAAAATCTAATATTTATTTGGTATGAGTCACCAAAACAAATGAATTCCGGCATGCGCACGCCACCCCCTATACCAACCACCCTCAAAACCACTCAAATAAAAACAAAACGAGTGAAAATAATCAGATATAATTCGCTTTCTATTCATGTCTGTTACACAATTACGACTGGCACGTAAACGTCGCATTATTTCGCAATTTTTGAGGGAGTAAAATGTAGAATCCCATCGGTGCCACCTGAGATCGGGATTCTGTCTGACACACCTGCAAACCACTTTGACTGGTTCACCTGAGACTTGAGTCATGCAGGTTGGAGGTTCTGACCGTTTTGGACTGGTTGACCGGTCGAAAAAATCCCACTCGCCATCTGGTTGTGTCGCGGTTTTTCGGATTGAATCAAGGTTGGAATTGTGGAAAATGTGAGTCGAAGTAGGCTGGTTTTCGGGAAAATTTCGTTGTTTAGGAAACAGGAGATTTGGGACTTACCCAGAGCTCGGTGCCCCAGTTCATGCTTTCGGCTGCGGTTGTCATTAATCCAATAACAATAACTTAACACTCAACAACACATCAAACAATTTACTTAACCAACACTGAGATTTTCAACCGTCACTACCCAACATGGCTGGTTCACTATAAAGACAACTCTCGAATGAGAGATAGAGACGGGTGGGGTGGAATAGAGATAAACAAAATTCAGGCGATTTCATTGAAGGATTAAGAAATAAGTGCCATCTAAGCGGGAAATACCTAAACCGAATACAGAAATTTATCGACATATCACTTGTATGTAGTAGAACTCCGATAGGTGGCGCAATTTCAGCGGCAAAATTAAATTAAAGGTATACAACAAGAACGAACAGAGAAGCATATTATTTTTTTTAAATTTATTTAAGATAAGACATACTTTGATTATTATCAACATTAATATTAGTTAACACAGTTAAAACTTTAAATAGCAGGTGGAATCAAGTGACATATTAGACAGCTTATTAAATTCTATTTATGTTTGTTTTTGAAAATTGGATATAAAATAGAAGAGTAAAAAGTATAAAACTCTATTACATTTGACGTATTTATATACTGTACACAAAAAGTTAACAATATTACGAAATTACGTATTAAATTGAAAAAAAATTAATAAATAAAACAACAAAATATTTTATCTACTAATTTTAAAACACAATTTGATGGTTTAAATCTATTATTAAAAATTGATAAGTCCATAAATAAAAAAATAAAAAACAAATTTTTGGCGTATAAAAGAAAATAGCTATTAATGCAATAAGTTGCAAAAAAAGAGTCTTTTAAGCACGCGACCTGAATCTTCTGAAATCGACGTGGTCCAATACGTCAAGAGCTTAAAGGACATCGATTTCCCAACGTATTGCATTCAAGATTTTTTGTTACAGCGTTTTATAAAAGACTCTTCTTTCAAAAATAATGATCTAAATTGAGCATTCACATTGTACAGTAGGCAGACGGCAGGTTGCTATAGATGCAAACTTCGTTGTTTACTATTTTTATAAAATTACAAACTGTCAACTTGTGTTCTGTGTTTAAGTTCTGTGATAAACGAAAATAATAAGAGTTTCTAAATTTGATTCCGACATTTAAAATGCTGCGGAAGCTGGACTAGCCACGCTAGTGCCCGAAAAATCTAAGCAAATTTACAAGGAAACATACAAGTAATTTGGTAGCTAGTGTGAGATAATAAATGTAACAGGTATTGAAGAAAAAGTACTTTTGGCTTATTTTTCAAAAGTATCTATTATGTATAAGCCGTCTACTTTATGAAATACCTACTAAATGCTAAGAGCTATGATATATTTTAAGAAAAATGTAGATATCAAAAAATTTACAACTTGATTGCATTCTTAAAAAGAAATACTGGGCTAAAAAATTCAAAATATTCATCAAGCAAAAGATAGAACGTTTCATGAAAACAGCTGATGACAAAGACTATTTATTGGCAAACGTTGTGCTACTAATTACTGGGATTTTTGGGGTGTTACGCAAAGAAGAAATTACGTTTTTGAAGGTGATAGATACATTGTACAAGCTTTATTAAAGTGAAGATACCGAACACCAAGACAAAAATTTTACGAATGTATATAATAACTGAAGGATTTGTAGATGCAATTAGTTTCTTATAAATTTTCCGCAAATACGCACAGCTTCGACCTCTTCATACTGAACATCAAAGAATTTTCTTAACCTATAGAAATTCCAGGTGCTTTACGGTATCCGTTGGTATAAATACTATTGGAGGTCTAAAAAAATTGCAGAATGTCTCGGTCTTCTAAATGCAAAAGAATATACTAGGCACTGCTTTCGCCGTTGTTCAACAACACTTTTAGCAAATTCAGGAGCAGATATTACATTACTCAAAAGACATGGAGGATGGCGAATTGAGTTCTGTTGCAGAAAACTCAGTTGAAAGCAAAAACGCAATTTCGATGAAAATTATAGGAAAAAAGAAACTGTATCAAAGAAAAGAAGAATCTGTGACTAAAATAGCAAATCTGAAGTGGCGTCTACAAGTACCGTTCCTACTTGTATTGAAGTTCATGAAAGAAATCTGAAATCTTCGAATGTTCAATTTAGTCACTTAAATAATTGTTCTTTTCATGTTTATAATGAAAAATTAAAAATAAAAAATGTAATTTTCATTTTTGAGCACTAGTGCTTAAAAGTATGTCACTTCAACGCTGTTATAAAACGCTGTAACAAAAAAGTTTTTTTGCTATCAATAGCGAGTATTTTGGCCCCTAACACGTAAAACTTTCCGAATTCTACGAGGCATACTCCTTATGAGAGTATCAAATTGTTCCTGTGAAATTTGCAACCACAGAATGGGTAAAAGCTGCGTAAGCTCCCTGACCTTTTCGGATTGAGGTCTATGCGAATGTAGTGTTCTTTCAAAAAAATCCCATATATGCTCTATTAGATTTAAAACCGGTGAACGTAGAGAAAGAGCAATATGTTCAATTCCATGGAAATCAAGTGCATTTAAAATTCCCGCGGTACGGTGAGACAAAGGGTCGGTTTACAGATGGTGACATTAACTTTAATTGCAATTAAATAGTTAATTCGCAATTAAATGCCGATTTTGACCAATCAAACAGGAGGAAAGCCGATTTAATCGCCAATTAAAAGTTATTTGCAATTAAATATTTATTCACTAATTCACTTTCTGTAAACCGACTCCGACAATTATAAAAACAAAATTTTAACAAACACAGGCTTAAAAATTGACATCAATGTTGTTTATAATATCAGTTGCGTATATGTGGCTAATACTCAAATACGTCTACTGTCCGTTCTGAAGTCAAATCTAGATTCGTCAGCAAACAAAACCAAGTTTCGTTCTAGATCCCAATTTTGATACTAGGTGGCCCATCTCTTACGTGCCGCATAATCTTGGTGTGTTATTAGAAGATCTCGATATGGAGAATGTCTTATTAACCCGAATTCCCAAAATCGATTTCGAATATGGTTTAGATGCTTAATTTTAGTCCAATCGTAGCATGAAAATCATTTCTTGATGCCGATGCATAAATTGCTGGATTTCTTCTTACCACTACCAGTATATAGCCATCTTGATTTCGGGTTATAGAGCGAGGTTTTCCTCTTCTGATTCTTTGCCGAACAAATCTTGCCTTCACATAGCGATTCCATAACCGATTTACAACCTTTGACTCACTCCAAAGGTGTGAGAAACACCCTGAGTACCTGAGTACGTCTATACTGCAACATCCCAACAGCTCTGTTGCCTTCAGCATCAGGCAAAGTTCTTCGTCTTTCCATGGATTTCTCAAAAGTCACTAAATTTTGTGCAATAATAAATATACGACGACGACAAAGTGATTCAAGTATCTAAACTTTAAATTTTAAAACTTATCATAAATAACAAAAAATCGATTAATACTACCACTTTTTTTACAATCAAAAATTAAAATTGTGCTGAAACCTAAAAATAATAAATAAATCGTAATGTAAAACAACTTTTGTTCAAATTTTACAATATCACTAACTTTTTCTGCACAGTGTATTTATTAATCTGACTTTAATAATAAATACAAAATAAAACGCCTCCCCTGATTTCATTTTCTCTCCCAACTACTTGACCACTTTTGTTTTACTTGCATTTTTCATCTTTGTAAACGAGTAAGCAAATTGTAAATGATTTAATAAATAGAGGATTTTTTAATGTGACAAAAAATTCTAGGCATATTACAAGGCGGCGGATATGTGTTAGTTTTATTATAAAAAATCTTGAGTTTATTATTATCAGTATTATATTAGTTATATAATTATGATACAACCAGAACAAACTAAATCTAACCTTAGAGTGTTTCTGAATCCCTTTTTAATAAAATAAACAGATGACAAGAGAAAAAAAGCTGTTAGTCTGAGAAAAAAGCCTGAGAATGATTTTAAAGCGAGGTATTTGCAAGAATTAAGACGCGAAGCGTCCTGCACGCTGGAGCTGTGCTGTTATTTAGAATTTTATAAATAATTATGATGTTTGTAAAGCAAAGTGATTGGATGTAAGCACTCATATTCTAAAAGAAAGACTATTAAAGAAAACATTTTATAATAAAAGAAACACTTATCCGGCGTTTTATAATACGCCTAAAAACTAAAATCTTCAGTCGTATTATAAAAACTCTATTTATTCATTCATTTACAATTCGCCTAATCTTTTACAAAAAATCTAGGTGTTTCATATAACAACTGATTTTGTAATTATCTTACGACAGAGGTAGGTAACAACTTTTTCACAAAAGCTCAATTTAAAAAAAAAACGCTAAATGTTTCAGTTTTAGTTCGGTGATTATGCGATCAGTTCAATCCAAAGTCAGTTTTGTTTGCGCTTTAATTCTTTACAATTCGTGTTTTAAGGGCATTAAAATTACTCATTAGTTTTAATTTTATTAACAAAAAACCTTAAAAAATTTTTTTTGGTATTAAATGTTGACAATAAATTAACCTATGAGAGGTGCGAGTAGAAAACATGGTAGAATATAACTACAAACTAGCGTTAATGTGATAGGACCATCGGTTTCCTGCTGCCATTTTTGTCACAGAGTCATTCATTTTATACTCTGTTAAGTGACCTAAATCTGAAAATGCAGAAATAATTAGAAAACGCGTTACAAATTCAAAGTTATAAAACAATAGCGAAGCGACTTTGACCAGAATGGCTTAAAGAACAAGTTCTTTATACTAATCTTTATATAGGGATAGTCAAAAGTATGGAATAGGCAGTTTATCTCCGTAAATATGAACTTTATGACAAAATGTTATCGATAAAAGTTTCTTTATTATTCTTATTTTTATTATTATTTAGGTTTATTATTCTTTATCTCTTAACCTGCTTGTTGTTTTTTTATGTCAACACATTTCTATGGAAACGTAACTTTTTTTTCTTTTTTAAATAGCAACCTAGCAATTTTCTTGGTGATTCTTGTTCCTCTTTTTTTCTTGAATTGACCTGGTATTTTTATAATATCCTTTAATAACAAAATTTTTGTGTAAAATCATAATTTCTAAAAAACGACAAAAAATAGTATGATATTTTTCATGTCAGTGTGACGTACGTTTTAATAAGTTAACAAATTAATTTACTAAAGATAGTTTTATTTTAATTTGTAAACATGGTGAAACTCAGTGAAACTGAAAGAATTGAAATTCTGATGATGGTTGGTTATGGAGATCGAACACGTTCACACCAAGATGTTTGTCATTTATTTAACAACGTTCATCCTGGAAGAAATCCTATTGTACAATCCCCGATGTCTAAATTGGTTAAAAAATTTAGTGAAACTGGAAATGTAAAAGATATGCCAAAATCTGGACGTCCGAAATCAGCCACAAATCATGATCAAGCTCTTGATGTATTACTAAGTGTTATGGATAATCCAATTACGACAACCACGCAACTTGCTTTGGATAATGATATTAGTCAATTGTCGATTGTTCGAATATTGAAAAAGAACAAACACAAACCCTACAAGATACATCTTCTCCATGAGCTAAACGAAGATGACCCAGAGAGAAGAATGCAGTTTTGTGCAACCATGATGGAAATGATTGATAATAATCCAAATTGTCTAAACAACATTTTATTTTCTGATGAAGCCACGTTTTGTCTCAATGTATTTGTGAACAGACACAACTGTCGATACTGGTCTAGTTCGAATCCTCATTGGATGATGGAACATCATACACAGCAACGTCAAAAACTTAATGTATGGATTGGTATTACTGGGCAGCCCATAATAGGCCTATATTTTATTGACGGGAATTTAACTGCGACTAGATAACTACTCCTATTGCGTGATCACATTGTACCCGATATTGTACAATTATTTCCGGATGCAGATCGACAAGGAACGCGAAACCGAGATATTTGGTTTCAGAAAGACGGCGCTCCACCCCATTATGGGGTTGATGTTCGCGTATTTCTGGATAACATTTTTCCACGTCGTTAGATAGGACGTCGGGGTCCTATTGAATGGCCTGCTAGGTCCCCCGATTTAAGCCCTTTAGATTTTTTCCTCTGGGGTTATTTAAAAACTACAATTTACAAAAAAAGACCTCAAAATTTGGAAGACCTGGAAGCCAGAATAAAGCACGGAATCGCCGAAATAACACCTAACTGGCTGCAAAATTCGTTACGCAATTTTTATGACAGAGTAGGTTACTGTCAAGCTGTAGGGGGTCTTCAGTTTGAACATTTCATTTAAGTTAAAAATTATTTAATTGAATAAAGTATTATGGTCATTTTCTCTAAAATTTTGTTATTAAAAGATATTAAAAAAAAAGGTCATTTCAAGAAAAAAAAAGAGGAACAAGAATTACCAAGAAAATTGCTAGGTTGCTATTTAAAAAAGAAAAAAAAGTTACGTTTCCATGGAAATGCGTTGATATAAAAAAACAACAAGCAGGCTAAGAGATAAAGAATAATTAGTGAAAAAAACTTTTATCGATGAGATTTTGTCGTAAAGTTCATATTTACGAAGCTAAACTGCCTATTCCATACTTTTGACTAATCCTGTAGATTGCGCAGTTTGTACTACTTTTAACAAAAAAAAATTACAACAGCTCTCAAAAAATGAAAGAAACAGTCCTCAGTTTCATTTAAGACTCGGACTGTTAATGCCTCCTTTGAGCTTTTGCGACGTAATGTAATATTAAATACGTATATAAAAGTTTTGGTTTCTATAATGTCCTATTTCGGCACTGAGCCCTATAATGGCTATAGTAGCAACCAAATAAGTTTTATAATAAATTTTTTTGAAGTGCAAATGATTCTAAGACACAACATGCGGTGACAAAAAAAACTACGTCATCTAGTTTAGAGATAAATTTTCTTCTAGAAATAATTCATCAAACTGAGAAGTAATAATATTAATTATATTTATGTTATTTTTTATGTCAAAATGTTTGCTTTTGTTATAATGATTATTAACGATAAATAACATAAATATATATAATTTGTTGAAACAAACCACGGTTTAGACAAAGACGGTCGTTAATGAATTGCTTAATTTATATCAACTTCTATTAATTGTAAAACAGAATCAGATAAAAGGCATATCAGACAAAATAGCAAAACTTTACTTTTCAACGCACATTCTAAATTAAATAAAAATAGAAAAAAAGAGAAACTAACTTTGAGTAATATAAAAAAATATTTTTCTTTTGATCATATAAATCTCTCTAACCAGCGTTTTTCATTAAAGAAATTTATATAGATGAAAAAAAGTCTGTACGCATTACATTCAGTCTATTGATTATAATTAAAACATTTTTTCAAGAACTAATTAAAAATTATTCTTAATTAGAATATTGGTGCTTTAAAAAAACAAAAAGAAAATATGCATTCATAATTAAAATTTAGTAAAAACAGAAAAATTAAATGACGGTTTTGATATTTAATTATTATTAATTAATTGATTTTGTAAAAGTAGGTATTATGAAACGAAGCCTTTAAAACGCAGTTTTCTTAAAATTTATTTCGTTTAAACAAAGTACTAATAACAAAAGTATACAAAAACTGCAAACTGCATGTTACTATTAAAATTAATAGTTACTTTTAGCTTAAAAAGTGTTGTTTATTGCAGTGACAGAGAAAACTTAACAACATTAAGAAAGATTTAAATTATTTTAAATTAAATAATATTTAAATATTTACTGAGCTGTTACAATCATTTAAAAAATAAATGTTGCTTACAGAACTTAAGTTAAATAATGCAGTAATTACTCAATAAAATACAAAATCAACAAATTTAAATTTAAAATAAGAGAACATCTTTTGATAACTCTTATAGTTATACTGACGTTAATAAAGTAATTGTTAAAACACAAATTAAAAAAACTTTTGTGTTATATTTGATTTGTACATGACCAAAAAGTTATTGTTATTATGCGTTTAAGCAGAGGCCGAAGCCTGTTAAGCCTGTTATTGTCTTTGATCTAACGATGATTCACACAGTAACTGTCATAATTTGATTTAAAACCATTTAAGAGATGTTTAAGTGAATGTATATACAGAGGTATATACCCTGTATATACATTGTAGTAGGTTATTACCTCTGATTAGTTATAAGTTATTATCTCTGATTTAAGTTATAAGCACCATTTAATATAAGTTTCTCCGTAGATGCCCTTTTAGCTCCCCCCATATAATCTCAATCGGATTAAAATTGCAATGATAAGGTGGAAGACGAACAACTTTAAATCCACGTTCTCTGACCATAATGTCGATATTATATTATTTTCAAAAGTTGTTGTTTTCAAAACCTCTAACAACTGTTGTTTTGTACATATATGATACTTCAAAAAAGAGATCATTTGCATAAAGAAATTCTTGTATTTCTTCTTTTCTTGAAGAACTCTTAGGATTTTTTTCTGTTTGAGCGGAATGGTAACTTGCATTGTCCATCACGATGACACTATTTTTTGGTATGTTGTGAAGCAATTTTTCTAAAAACCAATTTTCAAAAATGTTGGCCGACATATTTTCGTGGTAATCTACTTTAGCTTCTTTGACATCTTCCGCAGAAAGTAGCAAAGCATTGTTTACCTAACCGGCTTCAGATCCCGCATGTAAGATTATAATGCGTTTTCTTCTTGAGGGTGGTACATCTATGCAACATTTTTTACTATTATCAGTCCGTTCTTTCTTGACGGTGTCGTGACAATCAAACGAAGTTTCATCTAGATATACAGGGTGAGTCTGCTAAAAGTGTTTCTTAACTTTTCTCAAAAACTAGTTATCACATCAACTTTAAAGTTTGGCATTAAAAACTTTGTTTTTTGCACTACACAGGTGATTTTTTTCAGATTTTTTCTAATATTCCTTCTAATTAATAATAATTAATTTCTTCAAAAATATTTAAGTATTTCCAATTTTTAACATTATTCTAAAAGAAAAGATGTTAAAGTATTATTTTGTGCAAAAAATATTTAAAAAAAAATGTAGATAACTCGAAAAAATATAAAATTTCAATCTTAAATACGCCATTTTGTCTAAGAGGGTGGGTGGGATCTTGGTAATACCAAAACATTAGTTTTCAAGACAGCCAATTGCAAGCTACTATTCAAATAACCCGGGCAAAAGTGGGCGGTTGTATTACTATACCTGTTTGACGATCGTCCTCAAAGGGGTAGGTATTGTCGAGTTACAGCAGTTGGCAGGTTCAGCTTGGCAGTGCTGCACCAAAACGCGTCTTAGGAATCTAATAAATGTTATTATTTTTTAGGGTTATCTACATTTTTTTTAAATATTTTTTGCACAAAATAATATTTTGAAATCATTTTTTTTAGAATAATGTTACAAATTGAAAATATTTAGATTTTTTTGAACAAATTAATTAATATTAATTAGAAAGAATATTAGAAAAATTCTGAAAAAATTCACCTGTGTAGTGCAAAAAACAAAGTTTTTAATGCCAAACTTTAAAGTTGATGAGATAATCAGTTTTTGAGAAAAGTTAAGAAACACTTTTAGCAGACTCACCCTGTATAATGGGCACTTTATCTGAACGTATTTGATACATTTATTTTAAATATCTTGCCCTCCATTCTGAGATATTCTTTGATTCCATCAAAACCTGCCTCTTTTTAATTGTTTAAAAAAAAACGATTTTTCGCAGAAACTTTCGTAAACTTTCTTAACAACACTTAAAGAGTTGAACTTAACACTTAAGTTCAAAATGCTTTAAACTTGCTGGTGCAATATTTTGATTGCTAAAACAATGTTTTTGTCATATGTCTCATATATCACCTCTTTATTGATTCTGCATGATGTTTATTAAATAGAGAATTTGCATTATTTTTTCTGAATTTTCTCTCTTGAATTCCCTTCACAACTATGTCACGTACAGTCGCATAAGGTGTCTTAGTCATGTCAGAAGTTTTTTTTATGGCCCCAGATTCATCTTCCAACGATTTTAAATAAACATACACATTCATAATTAAAATCTTGGCAAGTAGAAGCAAATGTCTACGGCTGTGTTTTCTGCTATCTGAAGTAGTAGGCTGATCATCGTCGCCATTGCCATCGCCATCGACGTCGCCGTCACTTTCAATTTCAATGTTGTCGTCGTTGTTGAACTCTCCATCAACCTCGGACCAAGGTCTCCACATCTTAAAGATGTAAAAAACTGGAAATTAAAATACATAAAATATTCACTGATTAACAAGTTCTAATCATACACACCTTCACAAAAAAAACTGTAAATAAACTCTTAAGAAAGATTGTTTTGTAACTGCCACTTGCAAATTATTAAAAGAAGTAAAAGAACACAAACGAAAACGCCTGAACACTCCAAAAACGATAGAAAACTGTTTTACAAAATTAGCATGGAAGTACTTATAAAGGGTTTATTTACTACCTATTTAATATCTCTTGCTACCTGCTTATTTACCATCTATGCCTCAAAATTCTCTAATCGATCTTAGAAATACGGTTAGAATTCATAATCCTATACATAAGTTCTAAGAAAATAGGTACCTGTTTGTTTAAATATTGGCCCCTTTCTAATAACTCTTCTTCAGTTGAACTCTCTGTCTGCACCTAATGATATTAAGAAGTTACTTTTAGTTATTTTATTGGTATTTTTAATAGTGGTTATACAGAGTAGCCATTTTATTTGTTAAAATCGGGCGATAAATAACGATGATACAATTTTTTCCGTCTTGCCAATGTGACACCACATCGCATCGGCTTGTTACTTAGCTGCCTGAAATATTATTGAATGCGGCCCTGACCAGATCTAAGCGTGTCGCTGCCAGACCTTATTAAGGTTTTACGATAGGAAGGCTCTAAACTCATTAAAATAGCAAAACTATTAAAAGGTCGTAAAAACAACATTTCTTTTAGTGAGCTTTATTTGTATATTAAACAAAAGATATTAGATAAATTGAAAAAACTTTTAAGAAAACAAATCTTCAAGATCATTAAAGAAAACTCACTACAGCGCATAAAAAAAACACAAAAAATTCAACAAAAATATGTAAAAAAAACTATAGATAAATACAGAGATAATAAAAAATTCAAATAAAACCGAGTATTTTCAGTAGCTTTCTACAGCTTTCTTCACCCGGTACAGATCATAACCCGGTACACGATGCACTACAATCAAATCTGCACAGACAAGAAAAAAAAATGGTAAATCAAATATATGAAAATATCATTGAGTAGTAATTTATTATTACACACATCAAAAGAATCTAGGGGACAAGCTTAATAATGTAAAAACAAAATATCGTACACCGTTTTAACGAGTATTTTTTAAGCTAAAGTTTTAATTAAGCATATGTTTATCAACTTCTAGTGCTAACTTTCGGTTGACGAAAATTTTTGAGATTAGAAACGCTATTAAAATGATTTTTATTCAGTGGGACTAAAAACATCACTTTTACTATCGGTTTTAAATTATGATAAGGGTAAAATTTCTTTGCATTTTATTCAGTATGAGGTCGGGTAAAGATGGAAAGACATCATTTAAACCGTGATACCCAGTTGCGTGTTATTGGAATGCTCCAAGGGTGATTGTCCCAACGAGCAGTAGGTTAGCAACATTAGCAAAAGTGTTGTTAATCGGCTTTGGTTGAGATATCAGCAAACTGATGATGTCAAAGAACGACATACAGGACGTACAAGAAAAACAAATGCAATTGAAGACGGATTTCTTCGGTTACAAGCTTTAAGGAATCGCAGCATAACAGCTACAGAACTGGTAATTCGATTAAATAACACTCACAATGTTATAGTGAGTGACCAAACTGTTAGAAACCGACTTCATGAAGCTGGTCTAAATGCTAGACGTCCTTTAAGAGTGCCTAAATTGTCTCGAGAAAATCGGGCAATCAGATTACAGTGAGCGCAAGAACACGTGAACTGACAACGGGAAGAATGGGCCAGAGTTTTGTTTACGGATAAATCTAGGTTTGGTTTACGTCTAGACACTAGACGAACAAAAGTCTGGAGGCGACCTGGAAACGCAGAACTGCTGGCAACCGCTCAGGAGGTCTCCATTTACAAAGGAGGTACAGTGATGGTTTGGGCTAGTATCCACCATTGGTGGAAGAACGCAGCTCGTTTCTGTAGATGGCAATTTAAATGCGGTGGGCTATCGAAATCATATTCTCCAACCTGTTGTTCTTCCATTTGCTGAAGAAATGGGAGAAAATTTTATACTGATGCACGACAATGCCCGTCCACATTCGGCTGGGGTGATACGCGAGTTTTTGACCAACAACGAAATCAACGTTTTATCATGGCCTGCCCAGTCACCTGATTTAAATCCCATTGAACACATATGGGATATGATGGGCAGGCGGCTTTTACGGCATAATGTCTTTTTAGAAACAAGAGAGCAGCTTACAGAATGTCTCAGAGAAGAATGGCGCTCTATACAGTTTCAGGAGATAGACAATTTAATTTTAAGTATGCCTAACAGGTGTAGGGCAGTAATTAATAGTCGAGGAGGGCACACAACTTATTAATTTTTATTTTCTATTGATTTATAAAATGATAATTTTTCAATTTTTTTTTTAGAATTTGTTTTTATTTTTTTTAGACATTTTCGTTTCTTTGTTGTAAGATTTTGTTGAAAAAATAAAACTCTTGATAATTCGTATAAATTTTGTACATATTTTATTAAAATTTCTTGCCATACATATCTATCCCCTAGATTCTTTTGATGTGTGTACATTTATCAGTTAACAAGAATCTAAAGAACGGACGTTCTCTGGGTCGGTTTTAATAAGTTTTATGTATAAATCAATTTTAGTAAGTTATTTACAGTGTAATTAATTATTTATTGTTAACGTAATTTTATAATACAACGTGATCAGTAAGTACTGTTTGGATTGGCAGCATTAAAATGTCAGTTAAAATTGGCTATTCTTCTAACCAAACTTCAAATTGAAATTTGACCTTTCAAAAATTTGATTATTAATTTACTTACTTTTGTAATAAATTAAATAAGTATCTAGTTTTAACTAAAGTTAAATAAGTTTTGAAAAGTATAGTTAATTGCATGCATCCTAGATGTACGAGTATTAATAAACTTTGAAAGTCTTTAAAGTTAGGTAATTACTAACAAGTTTAATTTGCTGATTACATTTACAGATTTCACTTAAAGTGACTTAATTTTTTGTTAAATTTTTTTAGAAAGAGGATATTTGGTGCCTTCTAAAATGATCTCAATCCACGTGACCAATTTGCTTCAAAAATCTAACCACACAATTGACATTATTTAACATGTTGCCAAACAAATATTTTATTATTACTTTAATCTTTATTTTCTAGACCCGTGGCTTAAGGTTATTTGTAAAAACACCGTATTTTTGTAGTAGATTATAATAAAAATAAAAGTTTATAATAGAAATTAGCCACAAAATATCTCTGAAGTGATTTAGTAAAATATGTATTATTCTTATGTTTCATCAAAAATATTTATAAATAACTGTTAAAAAAATATAAAAACGTAGCTTTTCACTAAAACGTCGAACAACATTTGATCCTTTGTTTTTTCTTAGCGACGACTACGGCGGTTAGTGATGTGAGTCCGTTAGGACAGTTGCAAGTAGGACAATGTTTGAGATCTAGCCACCCAGAATAGATATGGCCGTTCTAGATAGCGTAGCTTTTAAATATGTATAGTCATCATAATAAACATATAATTATAAAAAAAAATGATTGTAAAATTGATACTTTTGTTTTGAATTAGTAATTTCACGACTACACTGTGAATAAAATCGAATTCAATACGCTGATCTCTTCCTTACTTAAACAAAGCAACGGCAATAATAAATAATACAAACTAAATATAACAAACTACGAGTAACTTGCTTAAACAAGATATTCTGTTCGTAATGTAAATTTCGAGAGAATAACAAAGAAAATATAACTATCCATCAATAAAAAAAATAAGAATTGTTCGAAAAACGGCCCAAGCTGGAAAAACGAACATGAAAAAGAAAACAAAAAAAAATAAACATTGATAAAAATACACAAAACGAGAATGTATAAAAGGCTTTTTTTTGCGAGTAACTAGTTACGAGTGGTCACCGCGGGAACGATACCATTCTGTTTTATCGACATATGTTTGATTTATTTATCGACGTATGTTTGCACAACGTCATAGATGACGTCATTGTGCAAACTTTAGTTACATTTGTCGTAACCTGAGGTAGTTAGTAGTCCGTCTCTCTCTGTTTTTCAAGCAAAAAAGTGCGCAAACTGTCGAAATCTGTCATTTGGGGTTGGATTTTCCTCTCTCATACAAAAAAATATGATTAAATCAGTTGAATTCAGCGAAGAAATGCTTGAATTAGTTTTAAATAATGAGGGGGATGATTTTATTACTATCATCCCATTAATTGTTATTATTATCATCTCATTTCCTCAATTAATATAAATATTTTTTTATATTTCATTAATTATAACTTTGAGAAACAGTTTTGATTAGAAAGTATAGGTTAGCACTTGACGGGGTAAATCACCTCTAAAACCACACCGTTTTTGTGGAAGCCTAACTAGTTAAATTCGGACGACGTCATAGCTTTAACCATAAGCATACTCTAAAAAGAGCGTAACTAGTTATTCGCAAAAAAAGCCTTAAAAATAAGTACATAGAATGTAAAAAGTAGTATTAAAAAAAACTAGTAAAAAAAAATAAAACAAAACATAAAAATCTTTGAAACCACAGAAACACAAAATATAAAAAAAAGTTTAAAAAAAACACAAAAAATATTAGATAATTTGTTCGGAAGTAAGTAAATAAAAAAAGTAAAAAGAAAATTGCTCTGAATAAATTTAATGTTGTACGAGAAGAATTTCTAAGCAAGATTGATTGTTAACGTTAAAAATTAAACTGGTATACAATAAAACTAAAAACTACACAAATTGACTAATTTCAAGTTGAAATACTACCGGTAGTATCGCAAATTTCAATATTTTTCCTTAACAACCAATTACAACAGCAAATTTTATTAATTTTCTATAAAAACGAAGATACTATCAGTATTATCTCAACTTAAAATTAGCCAATAAGAAAATTAAAGCAAAAATTAAAAAAAAAAATCTCGAAAAAAATCAAGTTTTGCTTAAATTTAAAAAAAAAAATTGTTTGAAAATAGTGTAAAAATGTTACATTTAAGTTCTAAATAATATTCTTTCTTACCTGTGATAAGAATCTTGAACTTTAATCTATCGCTAAATAATTCTCCCTTGTCCACTGCCCGTGTTGTTCATGTTGTTTTATTTTATATATTTTCTTTACGATTGCATTAATGAAATATTAGTTGTTAGTGTAAAATCAAGTCCTTAGTTAAACAAAAATTTAATTATTAACGTTATTTGCCTTGTATGTATTTAATTATTTTAGCTGCTCTAGAATGATGCCAAAACTTTTAAAATAAAGCTCCAAAATCTTTATAACAGTTTTTTGATTATACATAATTATGAATTCGAATAAACCACAGACGCCTTAACTGTGTTGACTTAAAGATATTTAAGATAGAACTCGTAGGGTTTGTAGATAAATCATTTTTAAGTACAATAATCGCTTTCCAGACACATAAAAGTCTCATAAAATTAACTTTAAATCTCTGTAAACTTACAAATTAGTGATCATGAGTAACAAAAAACAATGTTTAAAACCAAAAACGTAACACTCATTCACTGTATTTCAAGCAACTGTTACAAAAAAACATAAACACGGTGTTACTCTTACACTTGTTTTACACTATTTTTAGCACAATACAGTAGCACAGCTAATCAAAACTCACCAAATTTAGTATTTAATGTTATTTTTACTGCGTTTAACGTAAAATAACAAAAAAAATTACTGTGTTAAACGTGATTAAACGTGAAAGCATAAAAAAAATAATTGCCTAAAAGAAAAGTAATTTGAGAATTAACGACTCTCTTATAAAACAGCTGCTTGATGTAACAGTGATGTCTCGTCAATTATCTGAGTCAAATCTCCTGAAATTTTCTAAAAAAAAATGTATCATAATGAACATCATTTAAGAACAGGTAATTTGCAACTATAAACCAATTAGAGTGTGGGAGTAGAAAAAGTATTTTGAACATTTTTTGGGTAACTAAGAAATACTTTTAATGAAAATTGTGCTTTAATATGTAAAAGTGACGTTTCCAAAATTGATTGACACTTTAATTTGACTGATGGTTAAGTCACGTTATTGGAGACATCCAAAACAATTGTTTTTCAATTCCATAACACTCAGGTATTTTTATTTCAATAAACACGCGGTATAACTCAAAAATAACTCTAAATAATTAAACAATTCAATAACACCGCTTGATTAATTGCCGACGATTCGCCTGTGATAATTCCTCTTCGTGTGCTAAACCGAACTGTTCGATCAAATACAGTGTTGCTTCTTAACCGCCGCTGTTATCACTTTATTACTACTTCAAAATAAACATATCTTAAATCACTTAACTTCAAAAGTTTTTTCGTAACTTATTTTAAAATAACGTACTTGTAGCATAAATGTATTTTAAATTTGTAAGTAAAACGATTAATCAGTAAAATGCGAGGGTGTATCAAATATAAACGGGAATGTTTTTTTTTTAAATTAATAGTTTATTTACAAATGTTTACAGTTGAAGATTATTTTTCTACATAATATCTCTCGGGTGAATTGCATTTTTGCCACCTGATTGGGAGTTTTTTTATTCCGTTTTCGAAGAATTTCTTCGGGCATTCTCTAAGCTATTAGAGCACGGAGGCCTCTACCGCAGCGTCGTCTCTGAAATGCTGGCCTCTTTTAGCGCCACATACAAATGAAAATCACAAGGCGATAAGTCGGGAATGTAAGGCAGTTAGTAGCTCCATCGTTTCCCAGCTCATTTGATCTAATTATTGCCACGTTGCGTTCGCTGCATGAAGTCGGGCATTCTCGTGAAGGATAATGACGTTTTTCACCAATTTTCTTTTCTTTTTCCACTATTTTTTTGCACGATACCATAGCTCAATTAAAGTTCATCTACAATAAATCTCAGCGGTGTTCTTATGTCTTTGTCCAAGAGCTTCCGAACTGTCTCGATGTTTTCGTCCGTGACACTCGTGCTCGGGCGACGATCATGGCTGAGATTCTCTAATTTTTCCCATCCTTTAGAGAATTCTATGTGCCAAACAAAGACACGAATTCTTGACAGGGTACTGTCCCTATAATCTACGCAAGATTTCCGTACGGATTAAGGCTCTCTTTGGCCAAAAACTTGATGATAAGCCGCTGCTCCACAGATACATGTACTTCTTTCTCGCTCATTGTCTAGTTTTAGGATCGAAACAGAAAGAAAGCAGGTTGCCCGCTTTCCGCTTTAAGCACCAAAAAAACTTCTAAATTAATGAGAGCTATTTCTTTATATTTTTATATTTTTTTTTAATGAGAGCTAGTTTTTTCGGCGCTTAAAGCGGAAAGCGGGCAACCTGTTTTCTTTCTGTTTCGACCCTTACACTAAAAAGCCAAACTGACACTCTGGCGGATTTATCCTCTCCCTAACATCCTGGGCTACCTGAAAACCCACCCCTTACGATTCAATGCTCCTTATGGAACTTTTTAGAAAAGGATTCCCATTTATATTTGATACATCCTCGTAATATTTACATCTTGTCTCTTCAAAGTTTTTTCAACGACAAAGTTTATGTTTGATCTGTAGTCGGAATTTAATGTGCAGCTACTGGTTGAGAAATTCCGAGAAACTTGATAATTTAACAAATTTTTACAAGAGTTAACAATACTGTTATGATCAAAAGAAAATTGGAAACAAAATGTACTTTTACTGTTAATTGCATGTTACAAAGTAAAAATTAATATTGTACATTTGCTGCAAATAATTGGTCTGTAATTAAAGTAAGAATGTAACAATAAAAGCTAAAATTAAATAAAATAAAAAAGGTAGTTTTAGTACAAATCAAAAATATTTAACAAAAAATTTTCTCTCTAAATGCTTGTTTTAAAAATAACCCATTCTCCTAATCAATTTTACTAAAATAAACTTCTTGAATTACTTTAAGCAAATCTGTATTTGCTCGTAAGAAATTAAATATCTCAGCTCAAAGATGTTTGGCACATGCGTTTTCAATTCGTTATGATGTTCTGATGGAAATCTGTTATCAGTGTTTCCAAGCTGCTCCACGTGAAAGCAACATGTAATACCTGTTGAGTGCATTTTCCAAATTTCAACTGTCAAGGTAATTTAATGTTATCTTTTTAATTATAAAATGTAATTTTAAAAAATTATCGGCTAGAAAACGGTGAAATGATTTTTGTCAATTAAAATTTTGTCAAAAATTATCGTGTAAGAAAAACTCATACCCTTCTAGAAAAAAATTTTTTTTTGATCATATAGCACTTGACTGTACTCAATTTAATTAAACTTCTAAATTTAATCAATTCTTTTTTTAATATAAATTAAACATTTATTCAACATTTCATTAATGAAAATCAAATAAATGCGGTTCATTGCCACAGTTCAAATAATTTTCAGTTAAAATGTTGATTTAAATTTACTTATTATTAGAAAATGAACCAGATTTTATGTGTTTGTTAGAAGAGAAGATTTAAATAACAAAATAAGTTTTCGTAAAAGCTTAAATTAGTTTTTTTTATATCAATATTTCAAGTTTTATCACAAAATTAATTATTTATTAGTTTTTAATAAATTAATAACTATTTCATTTACAGCAAAAATGGTGGAGGCGCCGGGCTAATAACTAAAATTAAATTAAGATAACTTATTTAAACTTAAAGCAAAAATACACAAAACAACAAAATTTTTGCTTATATTAGTTTATATTCCTGCTTGTCTTAATAACGCCTCACTTAATAAATTTTAACAAAGAAAGTTTTATTATTACTTTTCTTTTATGACGAAAAAGGTACTCACAAATATAAAACTTCTGAAATACTTTTTTGATCAAATGCTTTCACTTAATATTTTTTTAAGTAAAACACATTGCTAAAAAACCGATTTCCGATCCAAGAATCAAGAACACATACACTGTAATATAATCTCATTTTTCATTTAGCTGTGCGTTATTAATTTTTTTACCATAGGTATACAGTTTAAGCACATTCTAAATTGCTTTTTTGGAATTTTGTACATTAATTTATGGTTTAATATAGGACATTTTTATTTACAAACTGTACTAGAAAACATTGAAAAAGTATACACAATCAAAAGCATTTTATTAGTAGTTCACAATTTTAATTTTTATACTTTACTTTTCGATATAATATAACAAAAACATTAATTTATTTAAACTGAATATAATAATCCTGAAATAATTGTGTAGAAGGATTACTAATTTGTGCATAAAATATGTCAAATACGAGGGGTGATACAAAAGTAATGAAAATGAAAATAAAATACGATGATAATAGTTAAAAAAAATAATTGAGTATTTTACATAGTGTCCTAACAAGTCAACAAACTTAGTCCGTCTTTTTTCTAAAGCCAGGATTTCCTTAAAAAAAATCTTTTTCTTAACTCTCCAAAAACGCCTGAACAGCGGTCATCACTTCGCTATCGTCCTTAAATTTTTCGCCCCGGAGATGTTCCTTAAGCTGAGGAAACAGACAGAAGTCACTGGGAGCTAAATCTAGCAAATAGAGCGGGTGTTCGAGCAGTTTAAATTCCGCTTCTTTAATGGCAGCCATCGCAACTGCGGCTTTGTGAGAAAATGCGGCTTGTCTTGGGGAAACAACACATCAACTCGCGTTTGCAGCGTCTTTTTTCCTTATTAGCCTCCCGCAATCTTGTTATTTAGGCAGCTTAATGAGACCCGGTAATAGCACCCTTCTCCAATATTTCACCATAATTATTCCTTGAGCGTCCCAAAAAACAAACGTCATAACCTTTCCCACCGAACGTGAGTCGATGAGGAGGCTCGCTTCCAAGTCATCAATTGTTATTTGATTTCAGGATCAAAATGGTCGATTTAGGTCTCATCCATAGTCACAAAACGTGACAAAAAAATTGAAATGTCGACTCGGTTTTTCTTTTGCTCGTCGGTTAACATTCTCGACACCCAATGCGCGGAGCCCTTTTTCATATGCAGTTCGTTCACAAGGATTCTTTGAAAGCTGCCATATGAAATCCCTGTGACCTCAGCTACATACCTGACGGTCACTTTTCGATCTGCCAACACCATATCATTGACTTTTTTACGTTATCATTAGTGAGAGACGTGGATGTGCGTCTTTTGCAATGATCATCTTCAGTGGTATGTTCTGACGAGCTTAAACTCTTTTGCCCAGCTTGAAACTGTGGGATATGGAGGAGCAGATTCCCCCAATGTTTTCACCAAGTTGCTATGTATATCTTTCGAAGATATTTTTTGTAACAGAGGTACTTGATGACAGGTTTAATTTCGTTTTTGTTCATTTTGATGTTATACCTTCGACGGTTCGTATTCAAATGGATGTCCCTCCCGGGAATTGTAGCCTATTTATATGATTTATTTATGGTCACTTAGTGGGTATATAAGCCAGCAAAAAAAAATATTTTGGATTTTTATGAAAACTGGAAATACCCGATTAGCATCACTTTTGGATCACCCCTCGTATTTAACACAAATTTCAGCAAAATGTACGACATTTTATTTAATTAATAGCTCAAATTTTGATAAAATATTTAAAATAATAATATTATATAATATCTTTGCATTGTTATTGTTAATAAAGTATTTATAAAAAAAACAAGTACGTCAAGCAGCAGCAATTTTTTAAAATTCTTCGGCATCAGACTTTTTATTAAGACTATTTAAAACATAACAAGTGTCTGAATAAACTTAAAAAGTTAACGAAAATGAAAAATTCAACTGAAATCCATAAACTCCAAATTTTTATGACGGAGATTATATTAATTTTTAAATTTTAAGTATATTATGAAGTTATCCTTCTTAATTATAAACCCAAAGAGATATCCCAAAAATCCTTAGTAGCAATAGTAGCCTGAATAAAATTAAAATTTGCGAGTGGAACTTATGAATAAAAGGAAAGTATAGAAGTATTTCAAATTCAGTTTTGTTTTTATCTTTATGATAACTTTCGTAGACATTCTTTAATTTAATATTCAAAAGACTCTCTTTGATTTAATATTCAAATTACCGATTTTCATAATTATTCAGCCAATAATGTAGAAAGTATTACATTGTGTTTTAAGTCAGATTGCCTGTTATTGATCTCGGTTATTTGTTTTAATGTAAGAAATATAAAAAATTTAATTGAAATAAAATTTATACATATTTAATTAAAGAATAGTATTTAAGTAATAATTTATTTTCAAATAAAGTAATGATTTTCAAAATCTTTAATAAAGATTTTTATAATATGTCTCCAATATTAATTATCTCATTTCACAAATTGCACTAGAAACCTACAAAAGATTTTCAACGTATCTAATTATATCGTGTGTTTTAAAAAAAAAAACTCTAGAGTGCTTTGAAACTAAAAAACAATTGTTTTGTATGTCTGTGATTAATCTTTACACACTTGTCAAACTGACAGATCTCATAACCTCACTTGTCGACAATTAAAACAAAAATACATTCTTATAAAAATATTCATTTATTACCTACAAAAACTGTTGAAAATGTCTTCCTTGATGCTGAACACATAAAGCATATCGTCTTCGAACATTATTTATCACATTATTCAGTTCAACCAAATTTTCATTAATTTCATCAAGTTGTTGTATGGGGTCACGTACGACATACGTAACAATGTCATGGCTTGCTACGAGTTTTTTTTTTAACGAACACACATTATTATACAGGGCACCAAAAAAAGATTTTCATCTAGTTGCCTGTAAATTTCTGTGAACTGTGAATGTAAAATAAAAAATGCCGCTTTAGCAAATAGAAGTAACGAGTAAACCTAGTAATGTCACTAAGGTTGTAACAAGAAAAATGAGAAACCCCATATATTCGGTCTCTCTACAAGCGGCAATTTTTAAAGAAAAAGTTTTCCTGCTTTGGATGTTCATTAAAGGTCAAAGTCCCCTTACCAAACTTCAAATCTGAATTGACATTTGATTGATAGGTGACAGAATAAATTAGTTCAAACTTAAAGAGTAGAGCGGCACAAAAAAATTAACATGTAAAGTCATTTCAAAGGTAACTAGAAGAAAATCTTTTTTTGGGGCGTTGTAAATGACTAAACAAGAGGTATTTATTTCTACCTCCAGTATGTTAATGTAGCTTTGTGCTGTTGGTACTTTGTTAATTAATAGCATTCGTGTTTATAAATTGGTTAACAATACTAAAAATAAATTCAACGCTCCTGCTACTTATTTTATTGTTATTCTTTCTCACAAAATGTAAAAAATAAGTTTTTTATCTAAACACTGTCTTAAAAACAAACTTTTAGATATCACTACCTTAGATTTATATTACACAGTATAAGCTAATTCGAAGATCGTTTGATTCTAAAGAGTTGAATTAATAACAAATAATTTATTTCCACAATGTACACCAACACAATAACAATAAATAAGTAACTCGATACTAAATTTAGGTTAGTCCTAAATCAAACGCCCTTGCTAAAATGTGCTAAATGTTTCATGAGCTTTCTAGATTCAATTGGAAATAATGACTAATCTTTCTTAATCGGCCCTCGAGCGGGTCTTTTAATGGTTTCAGTAAGGTATAAGCACTAGAGAGGCTCTTGTGCTTCACTCTCTATACCGAATCCAGAATCATGATGTAATATTATTGTTATAAAAAAAGCAATTTGTTTTAAATTTTTGTTCTTTGAAAAAAGCTTTCATAAAAATATTTTTGAAAATATTATCTCCTTTTATTACATTTTCTTGTCTTTCAGAATTATTGATATAAATTTGTTTTCTCGATTTTTTTTATAAAACTAATGAACAAAAACTATTTCAATTTTCGGCGACGTTTCGTACTTTATTTGTACTTTTTCAAGCCTTTATTTAAAACTTATTTCTTGAAATTTAAACAGAAAACAACACTGTTCTTTTATACTTTCCTTTTTTTGAATTTTGAAAATGTTTGTGCCCTTTGCAAAAAATTGAGCTATCTATATATTTTTTTTTAAATTTGTAATTTTAAAACTACTTTTATAAAAAAATACCTAATAAAAAAACTTCATGTGCGTTTACAATAACAATTCTTCAATTTTTTTTAAATTATTTTTAAAACTGTAAGTCCTTATTTTTCTTAAAATGTTTGTAACTTTGCGAAAAATTGATCTTAATATATTATTTCAAAATCTTTGTTTCCGGATATACCTATTTTGCAAATATAAAAAGTAAAAAAAATATAAGAACTTTAATAATAATTTTTTTTTTCGACGACTGAATTTGAAAGTAGGCTTTTCTAAGTGTCATTTGAGATTTGAAAGTTGACACTTGCCGCGGAGCGAGCGTTTTGCAAAAATTGCCGCCCTTGAGCGTTTTCGCTTTCTACCAATAATAACAAACCTTGATTGCATTTGATTGAATTTGATTGGATGTTAGAAAATGGTTGTGTTGGTAACGGTATAAATGAATATTGATTGTGTTGGCAACGGAGTAAACAATGATTTATTTATAGCAATCCATAGATAGCCAGATTGTTCATTGTTATCAACAAGAAATTTTTATAACGTTTTTGATAGTTATTTGAATTAAGTGTGCGACCAATCGTCGAAAAAATAGCGTGTATATTTCCAGCAAAATGCATTTTTGCCGCTCTGACATGATTGCTGCGTTCGGCAACGCCTCTCGCAGCAATTTTCATGCACGAGTGGCAAAAATGTACTTTCTGCTCTTAAAATGTACAATATACTATTCTGTTGCTCGTTGACATATAAGGGTTATTACTGCACTCCAAGCCGTTCAAAGTCGTACAAACCACAAAATTTTGACATTTATAAACTGTCATAATTATAAATTTTATAAAAACGGTATGCTTGAAGATTTATTGGCTTTTTCTCGTATTTCTGATGAAGTGAGATTTAAAATTTCTTCCATATTTTTAACAATAACACCACTATCAAATAATAACAACACTATGAAACTGATTAATATTAATGACAACTAGAAATTTGTTTGAGTAGCTAGGTAACAGAAAACAGATGTGTTAGTAGAGAGAGCCAAGTTGAAAAATTTTGGAATAAAGTTCTTCAAGTTTATTGTGATATAAGCAACGGAAAAACATTGTAATCAACGCGTTTGTTAATGTGCAATTAATAATCTCACCTTCTATTAACAAACGTCAAACGTCTCAGGTATTAACCGTCTTCATTAACAAACTTATTGGTTAAATAACTATTAATTTTCGAATTAAAAATCTCATTTTTAAAGCTGAGTATACTAATAATTTTTAGTTATTTATTCTTTTTCATATTTTACTCAGAAAAACTGCTATTTTTGTTCTACTTTATTTTTAGATTAAATTGTTTTGACTTATTCGTTTGTTCTATCTCTTCTATTTAAATTTAGAAATAAAAAAAATCATAAAATTGAGTTTTATTCATAACTTTATTAACTTCAGTATTTTATAAATAAGTTTGAAAGTTAATAATGCAATTGTGTGATGATACCAACCGTATTTAAACACACTAAATATAAATTAAATTAACTTTATGGGGATAACATGCAGGTACAATGTATGTATTGTATGTATCTAAAACTGGTACTACTGTACATACAGAGAAACTGTTTTGTATCTCAGCAATTAAAATTTAATCTAGCAAAATTTCGTTTCATTTAATCAAATATTTTAATAATGATTAACTTGGTTCTTTCATTATCAATCATGCAACACGAAGAAAATAATTATGTGCTTTACAAAAATATCGCGTATTTATACGAAATAGACAAATTTGATTTGTCCTTTAGCAATTAAAATTTTATTTCGCACAGTATTCTTAAAATCTGTAATATTTTATAAATGAGTACAAAAACCAATGCAATTGTGTGATTATTTTGGTTTATATGAGTTTGATCAGTTTATATGAGTTTGACAATTAATCTCCTCTCTCTTGGTGGAGCTGCAAAGTTAGGAATCATTAAATTGACTCATCATTAATATTGATTGGATCAATTTCAATAATAATAATCATATACCAATTCGAAATTGAAGTTTATCACTAAGTTTTGCTTAATTTAATAATCATCTTATAATAAAAGTGTTTATTTTTCAGCATAAATTCTATATAATATTATTTAGTTATTTTTTGTGTTTGTTGCTTGTTATTTTGATACAACAAAGTACAAACTAGCACACGGCAACGACTTTAGCCCAAAAAATTGTTTTCACAAATTTTTGTTATACAAGAAGTTAAAATTTATAATTAATTAAAAAACATATTTTAATGTAAATAATTATTTTGGTGAATTACGTCCATTCTTTTTATATTCGAAAATTGTTGTTACGGGGAAGTGGACAAGGCAGAAAAAAAAACCTTATAAAATAGTTTTTTTTCTGCCTTGTTAACTTCCTCGTAACAACAATTTTCGAGTAAATAATTATAATTGTATTTTTCTTTCTAGATGTTGCGATGGTAACTCTACAATTAATCTGAAAAACAATGGTTCTTAAAATCCGAAACCATGCTGATTTCCAGCGTGTAATAGCATTTATCAATAATTACCTTCACAATGCAACCAACAACTTCACTGAGACTGAACATCAAAGCTTTCAAAATCTAATCACAATGATTACATCAAAGTATAATAACGATACACTTCTGACTGAAGAAATATACGCTGACGCAATTAATTGTGGAGATCGAATAAAAGACTTGGCCGAATTCTATGCTCAATATTTTCATCCGTATTTGGCTCTTATTGTTTGTGTTTTTGGAATCTTTACAAATGTTTCAAATATTATTGTTTTAACAAGAAAAGAAATGGCTTGCACACCTATTAACCGGATTTTAACTTCGTTAGCAATCACTGAAATTCTACTCATGATTGAATACATTCCCTATGTCTACTACCATCATATCGTATTACCGAAAAGACTGGATTTTCCATTTCCTGGAGCAGTTTTCATGTTATTTCATATCCATATAACACAAATACTGCATACAACGTCAATATGTCTCACATTGTTGCTGGCAGTTTGGAGATTTCTAGCATTGAGGTAAGAGAAAACAATATACAATAATATTTTCTATATTTATCAGTTTGTACCTTAGAGACTCTCGTTTACACATATATTACAGAGTTGTGGAAGACATATGGAGTGTACAACGCTCTATATAAATTTGTACCAAATAATTAGTCAAGCGTCTTCAAAATTTATTGTTTAAAAATATTCGTAAAAGTGTAATTAGTTTAATAACAAGTGACTTTTTTAACAGCTGATAATGCAACAGTAGCGCCCTTAGCCGCCATGTCAGTTGCTAATACTCTTTTAGCTTTTGATAATTTAAGACAACAATACGTCTACTCAACAAAGTAATAATCACCAGAACTCAAAAAGATGAGTCTTTTTAAATTTCTTTTTTAAATTCTTTAAATAAATATTTAAATAAATTAATATTATAAACTAAAATTTCACTCTCACAACCAACCGCTTGCTTGAGGTAAATAAATGTTAAAGTAAGAGAGAGGAAAAGAGAGTGACGCAATATTTTGCTTCAGCAATAAAACTTAGACATCAAAAATTTTCAATTAAAATAATTTCAACAGTTAAACACCTCATGTTTTATATTAATCTTTTTAAACATTTTGTTATAGTTTTAACCGTTTACGCAGCGTTATCAAATAAAGTCGGCGCTGCACAAATTTCAAACATTTAATTTTTTTCCAATATACATATTAATGTAACCTTTTTGGTTAATTATTTTTAATACAATAATTAATTATTAATTTTTAATTCAAATTGGATCATTATCCCAGGTTTTTCTTTTTTAAGAAGATTAGGATTAAGCCCAAGATTAAGCAGCTGATCTTCTCTCTCTCTCTCTCTCTCTTGGATACTCGTATTTAAAAAATAATAAAAAGTTGCTGAGACAATACTACTATACAACGTTTGTACAAAATGCGTTTTTTTTTATTTAAAGAGAATAATTTATTTCTACTAACTATCTACATGAATACACCAACAATAAATTGATAAGGAAATTAACTCCTCTATATGAACACTACAGTCATCGCTTAGATGAACCGCTCAGTTTTCGCCCGCTTGTCGGTTTTCGCTCACTAACTGTCCAGTCAGTCTTCGCGCCGCTTATATAACGATACGTCCTTCTAGCACTTATCCCGAAGTATACCTACGCGAAGAATATTTATTCCGGCGAAATAATGAGTCAGCCTTCTCGTATTGAGTCAATGACCGTGACCAAAATTTCTCGAAATTAAGCGCTATAGTGTGATTCATAATTCTGGAAGTGTTCGGCATCTTTCTGGATTAGGTCGTAACCTTGCCCTTCTCCTAAAAATTGTTTGTCCCGAACAATTTTCCTTAAACCTGCTTGTTATTTTTTTTCGTAATGACCTTTAGCCTCCCCTCGGTCCGTCATAAGCTTCTAAATAACGCGTCTTCTCGGGTCTCTAAAGTCGCTTTTAGTTAACAATATTTTCTTTCTAGATGTCGTCTTCTACCACAGTTAAAGTAGTACTTAGGCCCATCACCAGTGTAAGTTGGTATGTGTCGTAACTCTATTAACATAGTCTTAAGTTTTACTTACGAAGAAACAGCTTGCAAAAGTTTAGTTTGTCTATCCATTTAATGGATGCCTCGTATCCATTAAGACGTGATCTTTTATTCTTCTTTCAAATTAATAAAAAAATTTCTCAAATTTTCTTTGACTCTCATTTCTATTTTATCAATGATTTTCTCCAAATTTTACTGGACTTCTAAAACCTTCCTGATTTCCTTCTTGACCTCTATTACATCACTGTGCAACGCATCTCGTAAACTGTCAAATTTCTCGAAGATATTCTCTTGTTTTTTCGATAAACGTTTCCCGAAGCTTTCTAAAAGTTTCTTTCGCTTTTTTTTATTTTCGGTTGTGGTTTTCTTAAAACCTTTAAAACATTTTTTTAAAATTCCTTTAAACCCTTCCTTTTCTCTCCCAGCACCTTCTTTCGTACTTTTTTGGTCTTCTTTTCTTTACAATCGTTGATGTTAAGCTCCTTTAAAAACGTTTTTTTTAATTGTGGACTCTCAAATTGTTTTTCTTCTAAACGCCGTTTTTCAAACTCTTCCCTAATCGTCTTTTGTTTTTCCCCAATTGTTTCTTGCATTTCCAGAACCTCCTTTAGTTCTTTACCTTCTAAGCAACGTTTTTTAACTTCTTCCTTAATTTTCGTTTGCTCCTCTAATTTTCGTTTCATCTTTCAACATCCTTTTCCAAGCTCTTTCAAAATCCTCTTTTGTTCTTCCAGAATTATTTCTTGCATTTATAGAACCTTCTTTTATTTTTTTTTCTCAAAGTAGTTTTCCGTAATCTCTCAGAATTTTCTTATGTCTTTTATCATCTTTGAGTCATCGTTTATCCACTTTTTCTTGAATTTTCCCATGTTCTTTCTTTCTCGTATCCAGTCGACAGCTGTGACAAATATTTGTGAAAATTAGGCGTTATAATGTATATAATTCATGTTTCTGAAAATATTCGGCATCTCTCTCAATTCCAAATATACAAAAAATGTTATAATAAAAAAACAGTTGAGCCTCTGAAGACGATTAAAAATTGAAAAAAATAAACGACCCTTCTTGCAATATTCCGATATAAACAGTTTAATTTTATTTCCTATGATTTTTTCTGTAGCCAGTTTTGTTCTACTCCAAGTGTTTTATCTTTATTTTTGAGGAACACTACTTTTCACAAATAACTGAGAAATGTATTATTATGCTACCAACATTGTAGAACAAAATAATATTGAACTGTTAAAGCCATAAATTTGTTAAAAACGAAATTTTTAAAAACTGATATTTTAAACTAAAGTTAGAATAATAAACTTTGAAATGTTATACTTGGTGTATCAGTTTAATATTTATAACTCTGAAATGCTCCTGAAACGTAAATTTCAATGTAAAAAGATTTAACGCTGAAAAAGAGAGCTGACTGCCTACTCGTGATTCTAGCGTCTACAGTTTTCCTTAAAAGTTTTATTTGTTTTCAACTTTACAATACCGCAAGTCTGCTACATTTTTATTGCTATATTTAAAAAAAAGTTTACGGGGATGTACAAATACTTCTAAAAGGCTTGGTTTATATTTAAATTTGTATAAAATTTAACTTCAAGAAAAGTAAGTATAGCCACTTTCAATTGACACGTGTTTGACCTAAGTGAAATTTTCTCTATTGTTTCGAATTACTGGTGACTTAATAAAAACTTCTCAAGTGAACAACTAAGTACGAGTTTTTTTTTATAAAAACACTTTGAAATTGTTTGAATAAATATAAACAAGGACAAAAGTAAAAGTTTTATAAATAAATTTAAAATTAAAAAAAAAGATTTTTAGAACTGTTTGTAGACAAATGTAAAGTTTTTAAGTAAATATAAAAACTAGAATGTTGAGAAATTTAATATTATTTAACCAACAAGTTGGTTAATAAAAACGAATTGAAAGTTAATGAACGAATTAACAATCGTTACGTTTTGACGTATGAGCAAATGGGCATGGGTCACTTGCGCGCCGCAGTCAATAAAATCCGCAGGTACTCCTAATCAACAGGACAGTAGCGCGCTGGATGTTCTTTACTTACAGACACTTGCGCGCCGGGTCATTAAACCAGGTAAAACCACCAATTTCCATCTATTTTTTATATTGAAGACAGTAATTTTCAATATTAATATCTCAAAATGCAAGTGCAACATCTAACCAAATGGCTGAAAAATTGAATTTTCTTGCATTTTCTCACTCCTATAACATTTCATGACGTTTTTTGACAGCGATATAGTGTAACGTGTAACACTTAACATGGTCTTCATGTTGATGAATGAACTTCTACTATAATAATGAACGAAATTTTGGACTTATGCATTTCTTGCAAAAATTGGCACAATATGGGAGTAAAAGGAAACAGAAAAGGTTAAGTTACAGAAAATTTTATTTTATAAATTACAGGTACCTAAAGGAAGTATTTAGACGTACTAAAAGATTATTCTGCCTTTCACTGTTAATGCTTCAGAAATTTAAAAATTTTCATAATTATGTCGACAAAGAGAAGAGAGCAACTACCTTTTTAAAAAAGGAGGTTTTTCTGTTAAAAATAATCTACGGATACTATTTATTTATTGGATTAAACATTTCCGCTTAATTCTCAACCGGCACGCAAGTGTTCTGTTGCCGATTTGGGTATTAGGACACCTAGCAGAAGTTAACCTGACCGCGGCGCGGTACTGACCAACACCCGAGCAAGTAAGCGAGTGTCCTTAATAAAGTAGAGATTATTAATCGCAAATTAACAAACAAATTGATTACAAAACTTCTCGTACCTTAGTTAATTAAAAAAAAACTCAAAACATACACAGTGTCATCTATCCGTCACTGGACAAATAAAAAATATTTTTAATTGCCTATCTTCTAAATAATTTTAGATATTTTGACATTTTAGCTTAGTTTAGAACAAAACAGCGTTCACATTAAAAGTTTAAATTAATTTAATAATTTCACTCTGTTTCACCTTTGCTGCGTCTTATAATCACTCTTGACACTTTTATTTTTTTATTTATTTGACAATTGTACGTAATATTGAATTGGCATGTACATAATATTAAAAACATCCCTTTTTCACAATAATTTTTCAGAAAAACCATGCATTAATAAACTTTTTTCTAAACGATCAAAGAAAAAAACATTTTTAAAACTGTTGTAACAAAACAAATGTATTGATCAAACAATTTTGTAATGACCAAATAATGACTTAAAATGGTCAACTTACTGTCCAAATCCCCTTAAATAAGCGCTAAATTCAAATTTAAGCAAAATGGCCGAAAATCGTAACCGTCATCTGGTAGAGCCCTACGTTGTGTGTTTGACAAGATGGCGGCAAGGTTCGTAGAAATATGACTTCATGAAAGTTATAGTTAGAAGAGTACAAAAAAATCTACAATATTAAACAAAAACAAAAAAAAGCAGATTCAACAAAAACATGTATAAATCAACAATAAAATAAATGTAATATTCTGTTACAGCATTTTCTGAATAGTTTCCTGCAAAAAGAACCCGATAAAACCTTCCCAAATCGTGTACACAAACAAAACTTGAATATATTTTCATGAATAACTTACTCGAATATAAAACAAAATCAGTTAAAACAACGTGCTCAAGTAGTTTATTAAAATCTGCAAAAACGAGTATACAAGATAAACAAATTGACTCTTCTAGAAAAAACAGGAAAATATGAACCTTAATAAAAAGCCAGTTACAGCATTAAATTACATACTTTATTGCCTCATTAAACAAATATTATTACTTCTTATCAATCAGTTAGCGTAGACAAATCGTAAAGTAACCTTTAAGAGCGCCACCTTCTATTTTTCAACGCTGAAACGGTCTTAAGCCTCAACAGCACATTATGTAAGTCGACAAAAAATTTTGTAAATTTTAAACAAAATTGTACTGTCGTCCTCCCCAAATTTGAAAAAATAACTTAAATTGTAAATCTTACAACAAAGGGGCTTGGGACCGAAGTTAAGTCGCCCGTAATAAAGTGCACAATAGATATTTTTCTGGTTATTGAAACAGATATTTGGGATATGGTCTCTGCCGGTCTGCCGCAGGTATAAAGAGGGGTACATTTTATGCGGGCGACTTAACTTCGGTCCCAAGCCCCTTTGTTGTAAGATTTATAATTTAAGTCATTTTTCCAAATTTGGAGAAGACGACAGTAAGGATAGTTGAAAAAATAAATGAATATGCCTTGTTTATTATTTTTTAATAACATATTTGTAGCTGATAGTAATTGTTTATTATTATAAAAATTTATTTTGAGGAGCTTTCTGATCATTTTATGATTTTCATATATTTTGCAGCGTAACGTAACGTTCCATTTTAACTTTGATATATGTATGTACTAGTGCTGGCAATACGAATCGGTTTTTCGATTATTCGATTAATCGATTTTCGGTTAATCGCGGTTTTGTATGACACCGAAAACCGCAAAATTCGATTTTTCGAAAACAGGTTCTAAAACCGCTTCAAAACCGGTTTTTAAAATCGCGTCAAAACCGGTTTTGTAAGCCGCTTCATAATTTGGTTTTTAAAACCGCTTCAAAACAAACAAAACAAAATGTTTCGCAAACAAAATATCAAATGTAGCAAAAAATTCCTAGATTCTACAAAAAAATTTAAAAAATTTCATTATCCCTTACACAGAGTAAATCTCCTAGCATAGATTCCGGATAAGTTTTTAGACCAGACAACAAATTGTACAAGTACTTCAAGCACAGCAGACCTTCCGTAAGTCGCAGATAGCGATTTATTTGAGTTAATGAAATCGCAATTTAATTAAACTGTAATAAATGTTTAACAATATAAAAATACCTATCATTTTTAAAAAACTGATTTAAAAGTCATTTAAAAAAACTTTTTAACTTTCAAAATCGATTGTGAAAAGATTTTGAAGAACGTCTAAAACCGGTTTTAAAAAATACATAAATATTCTTAAACGGTTTAAGAAACCGATTTTTAAACGGTTTTTAAAACCGGTTTAGTCAAAAAATCAAAGTAATCGGTTTTTTCAAAAATCGGTTTTGCTTATAATCGGTTATTCAGTTGTTTGTTAAAGGTTATTTTCAAATATTATGTCTTTGTTGAAGCATTGAACTGATACATACGAATTTACCGACTGACTTTCTCGATTCATCGCTCCCAACTAACAACCTAACCGGTTGTTGACACAAAACTAGAAAATGTATTATTAATTTTTTTGGTACCAATTGTTAGAAACTCTCCAATTAATTAAATAAAAAGTTTTTTTTTAAATACTAAAATTCGCAACGAAAGTAATGTAATGAAAAATTGAAAAATGTATTTCGCTATAATCGAATAAAAAGAACATATTTACCTTCGCTTGTAACTAAATTTTATGATAATCAAATGAGTGATTTCCAGACTTATTTCTACTGAAAATAGAAATAAATTGTTTTGTGTTAAGCTCAGGGATTGACCTAGACAAAGTCGAAATCGACAAATGAACACAAAAACAAAAATTTCTTTTATTTTCAAGCGAATTCACAAAGGAACAGAAAGTCGGATATAAATTCATTTATATTATTTAATTTTAAAAATTTTCAAACTTCAAATCGTACACTGCTTGTTAAGAGAGAGACTACTTCGCAATGTGCCAACTGGTGTGCAACATGTTCGGTACAAAATTTGGCGGCAAATTCACTTCAAATAGTCTTTAATGTTCATACAGATGAATTATTAAAAATGTCGAACACTTCCTAAATTAAGAATCACACTATAGAGCGTAATTCTGAGAAATATTCGTCACGGCCATTCACTGGATACGAGAAGGCTAAGTCATCGCTCCGTTGAATAAAGATTGTTTGCGTAAACTTCTAGATAATTGCTAGGAAAACCTACTGTTATATAAACGGCACGAAAACTATAACCAAGTTAGTGTAAAATTCCACAAGCAATTAAAGAGTGATTGGTTCATCGGATGAGCCAGCAGTCGTAGATATTACTGTGTGAATACCGATTTATATATTTATTAAATTATTGTTGTGTGTATTTGTGTATACAAGGTGCTATAAAAGTGAATGCAAAAATTTTAACCTGAAATGCAGCACCACAAATAGTGACAATCTGCAAAAAAATTTTTGTCTTATCTCAATTGATAACACAATTATAACTTAAAAATTAATTATTACAAAACGCATAACAAATTTTTTTAAATATACTTCATTTGTGTACCAAATTTGGTATTAATTGGTTAAGCGGTTTTCGAGATATACCAAAAAAATGCTTTTTTATACCCAACTTTGACGGCCTGTAATTTTGTTATTATTTGAGATAGGACAAAATTTTTTTTGCAGATTTTTATTATTTGTGGTCTGTATTACAGGTTAAAATTTTTGCATTCACTTCCATAATAGTCTGTATAGTAAAAATAAATTATTCGTTAATCCAATTCCCTTAATAAAAAACCGAATTTGCATACATTGCAGTATAATAATGTCATATTTTTAAAACAATAATTTCTTTAAAAACCCAATATTTCTTGCTAAATAATTTTACCCGTCGTATAAGTTATTAAAAAGCAAAATTTTATTTTTCATGTATTGTGAAGTCAAAGTATATTTTTATAATAAATTAAAAATTTTTCCAACGAAAACTGAAAAACTTCATACCAAATATCACAGGGAAAAGCTAAAAATGAAACATTTGCAACTCTCAAACGCTCATACCTATCACAGATCAAAATGCTCTGTATGTTCAACTTATTTTTGTTTCAGATACCCCAGCAAGAAACACATCCTCTGCTCCGAATTTCGTTGCACTTTGGGCATAACCCTAAGTTACCTCCTTCCCATAGTCCTCTGTATCCCAACTTATGTCACCATAACTATAACTAAACAAGAAATCACTGAAGACGAGACCAAATATATTTTGTACCACACTGATTTAAGTGAAACCTTCAAAACCAATAAAAATCTCCTAAGAATAAATTTCTGGATATACGCTGTGTTCCTTAAACTCCTCCCTTGCTGTCTTCTCACTATCCTCAATTATTGGCTAATCAAAACACTCTTTGTAACAAAAAAACGAAAAGTAGTTTTACGCACTTACGATTGTTATGCTCTCAACGAAAGGGATAAAAACGAAACAAAAAGACGCGTTTCTAAAAGTGAAAAACGTGCGAATTGTACGACTAAAATGCTGGTTGTTGTTGTGTTTTTATTCTTAATAACGGAATTTCCTCAAGGAATTTTCGCATTACTAATCGGATTGAAAGGCAAGGAAGTGTTTTTAGAATGTTATCAAAGTTATGGAGAATTAATGGATATATTGGCATTAATCAATGGAGCTGTTAGTTTTATTTTGTATTGCAGCATGAACCGGATGTTTAGGGTTACTTTCGGGCAATTATTTAAAATTAGTCTTGTAACATTTGCATAAATCTACTTATAAAAAAAACTTATAACGAAACATCCAAAGTTTGTGAGCGGAAACAAAGACTGTGTTTTTACCCCCTTAGATGTTTAATAAATGTAAGTACCTATTTACAGTGTATCAAAATTAAAATAAGTTATTTTGTATAATAAGTGCCTTTGATAAATACGAATTACAATAGTTATTCTTGCACGATCGTAATTAAAAATGGGTTTCAAAAAAAAAAATATATAGTCAACAGCTTTGCTGATTTTTTAAAGAGTATCTTCATTAATTTGTCCACAGTCCTAGATAGACAATTCTTCTACGCTCAATAATCTAAACAGCACCATTACTGTAGCCGAAATCACTAAAAAAAAAGTTCTACAAGGTTTGAAACATTCCAAAAACACGTTTATGACTAGATGTTGTCTATTAATGTGCCGATTATTTACCTGCTTATAACCAAGCTTCGGCCACAGCGAGCTATCAAACAAACGGTCAGGTAAACTAACGGGTCTAATTCTTCAAACTGCATGTTATTCATTATTAGTCTACAAAGTCATGCTTAATGCACTTGGAAATCAGTAGCGTCAATGCCAAAAATGTGGCCAAAATATATCCAATACTTAAATGTGAGAACTTATTATAGTTGAAGATAAAAAAATACTGATTAAGTGAGTAATTGTCTATGCGCCCGTTAGTTGTACCGCGTTTAAATAACACGCAATAAGATGTAAATAATTACGCAAAATCACGCCACTGCAAAAAGCTCGCTCCCGCTAAATCCTGCTTATAACGCTGCTTGGGTGCAAAAGAGTCTTGCTTAAACGACCAGGTAATTAACCGGTGTAATCCAGCGAGCTGCATGTTGTACATTCAACTGGTCGACACCAGTTGACCAGTAGAACAGTTAAATGAATAACATGCAGCCCGCTGGATTAATGCAACAGGTAATTACCTCGTCGTTTAAGCAGGACTCTAACACCGAAGCTTACTTATAACATAAAAGTGTTATTACTATCTTTATGTAATACCCTATTTACAATGTTCAAGTGGGGAATATGCAGAAGCGGTTTTTAAAATATTTAATATTTTTAATAGACGGTATATATTCTGAAAAGGGCTGTGATTAAAGGCATCTATTAAACAGATTTAATTTTACATCTCTATATGTACGTCGCATTTATATACCTATTAAATTGTTGTATAATCTAATACATAATCGTGTAGACCATTTGTGTTTTTCTGTTTCACGAATTAATGCTCGACGCTAATCTGATACCTGTAGGACTAATATAGCGATTAAGTCTGAATTCTTTAATGTCCAATTTATATAATAAATTGAAATAAATGTGATATAAAAATTCATTCCTGGAGCAAAATTTTATCTACCATTGTGACTTCGTTTAAATATATCGTAATGTGTGTAATTATGTATCTAGAATATCGAAGTTGTTAGTGTGTAAGTACTTACTGTAAATGGGTTTTACCTGTAGTAAATAAAAAATATTATTATTTTAAAAAATAGAAAAAAAAATTTGCTCCCGTCTTAGGGATATTTGCTCCAGTCATCAAAACTTGTGTGTAAATACATAGTATACAGTTGTAAACCACAACGGATTTTTTTGTAAATATCAATCTCATGTTTTTTTATTAATTTAAATAATTCAAATAAGATAAAATGAATCAATTACACAAAAATAATTTAGTCTTAGAATACGTAAAATAAAAGGTAATTTTTGTAAAAAAAATATCGATATACTCAATTCCAATAATAATTTTATTACTTAATTCAAAAATATAAAAATATGAATTACTAACTCTTCTAATCTTTTTCTTTTTTCTACACTATTTTTTGCAAAATTTAGTAGAAAACAAAAAAAATCTAAAAAAATTATTAAAATAGTTACATTATTGGTAAAGTTTACAGACATTCGAAGAAAAAAAAAACGTATTTGACTGAATTTTATAAATTAAAATAGAACGAATCACTTTTGCCAGATGGACTTATTAGTCTTAAAAATCGTAGAATAAACAACAGTTTTTATAAAAAAAAAACGAAAAAATCTAAAAACTAGAAAATATTTTTTAATATTTTCATACGTATTTACTATTTTTTATAAAGTACGTTTAAAAACAGTTTAAAAAAATATATTGAGGCAGCTCCATTTTTCGCGAAGATACAGGCAATTGAAAAAAAGACGCCTATTTTTAAAAAAATCGTTTTTCATAAATGGGATTAAGGTTGAGATTTAAAAATTAGCTTTTTTGCACACCAAGAGCCGCCTTTTTTAAGTTTTATAGCCCGCTGCTATAAATTGTAACTCTGTAATGCCCTCTGATTTTCAATTACAAACACCTTTTTAAATTTTTTATAAAAAAAATAATTTCTTGAAAACTGTTAGAAATAAAAATCACTAAAAAGTAAATTCATGCTATTGTTTTAAACCAAAGAAGAGTGTACCAGTCATAAAAATTTTAAAAACAATCAAATTTTTTTTATTTCTTCATATCATTCAAAAGCTCTTAATAAGACGATTTGTATTTTACTCATGTTTTTTTATTTAAACTGATTTATTGTAAACAGTGTATTTGTATTGTTATTATTAAATAAAAAGTGTGAAATGTCAGTTGAGTTTTCTTTAATATCCTTCTCTTTATGCATTCACTGTCAACAAGAATGTTACCGCTATGACCCCAATAAGATTGAGAAAATTTATACCCACAGCAAAAAATTTAAATTTAAATATTGAAAACAGATTTATTAACTACTAAATTAAAAAACAACTTGATAATAACACTAATTAGTGACATTCTTTTATCCGTTAACTGTGCAGTACTTTCCTTTGTTACCTGTATGTCCTTTCCAAATAAAAGCATTCAGCAAATACAGAAATATATTCATATCTACTTTATACAAAAATAAAATAATTCTTTTTACCCTTGTGATTGCTTTTAATAAGAACAAACTACGTTACGAAACTGTACTATGATAGAGAACAATGATATAACTATAAGGTACTATTACATACTGTAACGACATCACCAAATATACATGGTAACGTCAAAATTACCTCATTGTTGCTAGCAACAAAATAGAGTCAGGTGAGCAAAACCTGCAGCTTGTCGGAAATTTTCATTATTTACAAACTTTTTGTATACCTAGTAAAACCGATAAAAAATTAAAACCTGTTGAAAATCCAAGGTCTTTATTTTAGTTTATATAAGACTTTAGCTCTGTGAACTTTTTGCATGTAAGTCGTGTTATTAAACCTTCAATCAACAAACTGTTTATTTCATTTCTATTTTATTTATTTGAATTAATAAACTGTAATTTGAGTCAAAACTTGAAGTTATCAATGCATTATAATTAATTTTAAGTAACCTGTGTAATTTCCATTCTAACCTAGCCCCAATAGGTCACTATAAAACAATAAGCAAACGTTTCAAGTGAAAAATAGTTAATTTTATATTAAGTGCATGAACTAAATACAATTATTGTGAACTATACGCAAAAGTAAGACTGCTACTTTTTTCTTGGTGCTCTCTTTACTGGTTATTTTCTCTCATTCAAATTCGAAACTTATAGACTCGCCACTTCAGTTAAACTATGACTTTAGAGCCGAAGCTTTTTTGTATACCTATTACTTCCATAAAATAGTGTATTGCTCTAGTAAATACTAAAATGTCCAATTTTGTTTTATAACAGTATTCTACTTAAAATACTAAATTTAATCATTCACCGATCTATTGTCTACAAAATTAATTTTAAACCTCCGTTATTGCATCAAAGAGCTATTTAATTGTAATAGTTAATTGTATTAGTTATCTTTTGAAATTAGATAATCATTATTTGACGAATAAATTAAATAGCACATGTATGTAACAAACAACCTATAAATACAAATTATTACAATTACAATTTTCATAAAATAATTATTCTAAAATTATTTATTTATTTAAATGACACTTATTTTTTATTTCTAAAAGACTGTTTTGTTCTCTGTCACTTGAATAAAAAACGTAATAAAATTTAACATAAATTAGAATATGTTCCTTCAAGACTAGTTTCTTCATTATCCGTTTCATCAAACACACTGGAAGGATTTCCCCGTTGAACTACAAAACTGTTTTAAAAAATTTGAGCATCTCTCGCACCTGTTTTTTGTCATAAGAGATTACCAAAGACACTGTCAACTGCATTGGCCTCCATTCCTCATGTATCAAAAAATTTTACAGCAAAAGCGACAAATTTTACCTATCTTTAGTCTCCTCGTATTTCGCGTGCTTGAGAGACACCGCAAAACCAGCATTAAAACAGCTCCCTGGAAGATGCGTTACTTTTATTTTGTTTTACTTAATTAAATTGTTGTTATCCTCCAACCTCCATATAAAAATAACAATTGTGTTAAAACATAAAACGATTCTGAAAAGACCGAGATTTTTCCTAAAATACAGTTCTGTAGTATATAAAATTCCTTTCAAATTGTTTATATTGCGATATTTCTAATTGAACTAAATTTCAGCAATACAAGCTTGAACTTGAAGTTTATTAAATGTTTGGCATTGGTTTTTGTTTAATAAAGTAGAAAATTTTTGTTATTTAGGATTCATTAAGTTAATAACAGGTATTAAAATAATATAGATATGTATTAAACAAAAAATATCTTTGTTATCACATATTTGTGTTTTAATAGTTAATTAGCGATATTATTATAACTTTGCTTCCAGACAATTTGATTAATTAATTAAAACATAATACTAATATATTATTTGTGATCTAATAAAGCTAAATCATAGTTCGAATACCATTGTTCAGAGAATATTTCCGTCAAAATCCAATTAAATAAGCTGCAAAGTTCATTGAAAACGAAAACAAAACGAACAACGAAATTTACTGGTCAGCTTATAATCTGTTTATCAAGCTTCAGTTCAATTTATAGTAGTTTTTGTTACAACAAACTAACATTAAAACATAGAAAATAACAATTAAAAATATAAACCATGTACCAGACTTAAATTTACAATTCAAAGTTGTCTTTATAATTTCAAAATTTACAAACTTTTTCTAATTTAAGACTTTTAATAAGTTGTAAAAAGACCGTTTTGTTTAACAAGCCTGATGTTTACCAAAACGAGGAAGCAAAGAGAAACCTCGAGGTTAGATAGAGCGCGGGGTGTGATAAAATTCCCACCGTGGTTTGTATGCTATTCTATTCACATCCAAATTTTTTTAATAAATTAAAATAACTTTTAATAAATACCTCTTTTACTAAAAAAATGTATTAATAAAACAGACACCTATTAATAATCACTATAATCATTACCTAAACCTGAACACAAAATTCATCTTCAAACAAACAATCCTTTAAAAAAATATTTTCACATTCACAGATTTCTTCGTTTTTTTTGAGAAAAAATGTAGTAAGCCACACAAAATCGACTTTCGTCTTTATATTCCTTGTTACTGAATAGTATATTACCACCAAGGTGAGAAATATTTCATAACACCAAGGCTAAAGTTATATGACCGAGAGGCAAAGCCTCGAGTTCAGATAGAACGCAAGGTATAATAAAATTTCCACCGTGGTTTGTATGTTATTTTATTTACAATCACATTTTCCTACATAAATAACTTCCTGTCATTTCCCACTCAAAACAAAAAAGTAACATCTGTCATTTTTCACCCAAGAGAATGTCATTGAAGTTAGAAACTACGTATTCCTCACCTTTAAAAGGTAAACAATTTACAATCATTATTGTGAATAGATAACTATCTTCTTGTTGGATCTTCTTGGTGTGTTTAAATAATTGAGAATGACAACTTTGTTGTCGAAACGTGCGTCGTATCAAGTAAAAAGTTTGGTGTTAGTGGCTGTTTTAAGTTTCACTTTTCAAATAGATAACTATTAAACAAAATTTTTCGTTACAATGTGAGTGTTATTTGTTTTTAACAACAGACCATTTATTAAAAACTGTTTCAAAACAAAACGGTAACAGGTGGAGGCTGTTAGAATAAAATGTTTGAAATAAATATTTTTTTTATGATAATTGTTATTTATTAATGTAAAAGTGAGATTCACAAATTTGGGATGTTTATTTGACAGCTAGAATTCAAAACAACTGGATTACGATGTCAAAACACTTTAGAAAAAGTATTTTAATAAACGGTCGTTATTAAGTCATAAAAACAGTAATTATTCGACTGCATATAATCCATTTATGTTTTTCTTTCAAATGCTTTCAAAATAATCCGTATTAACTGCAGATAACTTCTAAACTTTATAACATTTTGTTGTTGATAAATAACCATCACATTTTGTCAGATCTATCACAACTATCACGGGTCAATAAATTCAAGTAAAGTCAAACCTATTTCATAAAATTAGTAATATTAAAGCTTTTTAATAAAAATAATAATATCCTTTAAATTTTGTTTTGTATATATCTACATTACACAACTCTTTGATTTAATTGGCGTAAACAATTTTTATCAAAACAAAATTAATCATTAATTAATAAAAATAAATAAAAATCAGTTGATATGCTTTTGTCAAACAAATTTCATTGTCACTAGTATGCATATTTGTGTTATCCGCATTTTAATAAAACGATATCAAAAATAGTTGTGGAGAAACAAATTTTATTTGATTTAATTAATTAATCGTATTATGTAATATTCATAAATCTAAAAACCTCTTTTTATTTGAGATTTTTTATTTTATTCATTTAAAAATAAATAACATACAATGATAATATGACTAATTCGATTCAAACGATGAATATGCATAATTGCATACATATATTTTTTTAACCACCAGACTCGTACGCAACAATAACTGCTCATGGAATTATTAGAACAGAAACGATGCTGCTTATAATCCCTAGAGCGGTAACCACATACCAAAACCAAATTAAAGCCCTTTTTTTTGAAGAAATTGAAGAAATAGTATATAAACTTCAAAACTGTAATCTCGAACGTATGAAATTACGCCTTCGGTTTTTTAAGCTGAGTTCACAACCACGAAAAGTAGTGCTTACGTTCCTTGAGATTTAGTATACTATTTTTGTTTTATTCGTATTGTTCTAAAAAAGTTTTTAAAAAAAAAATGAGAATAACTGCAACAATGTCCTAAGAATTTTTTTATTTCACCTGCGCTTGTCATTTTCATTTGTCATTTAAATAAAATTGTTTAAAATAACACAAAATACAAAAAAGGTTTTCCCACCCAATTAAAAGCAGCAACTTTAAGCCTAAATGCTCAAAATTTTCCAAAAACATATTTGAGTGAGTTGTCTTGCCATGCTAGTACTGACTTAAAAAGTTTTTATTTCATTATTGACTTATAAGGTATTTTAATTATCTAAAATAGGCATAATTATGCTCATTTAGATTATTTGAATTCAGGCTTTTCGTATATATAGAGGTGTTGGATAAAAAAATATTCCGTCAAACGTGAAAGACATTTGAAATATTCTAATGTCTATATAAATGTAAATCTTAATTAAATTAAAAATCAATATGAAAACACTGTAAAACGTACGTATAGAGATATGGCCATCGGAATTTTTAAATTAAATTTTATTACAATTATTTTTAAGTTTTTAAAGAGCTTGAGTTCTGTAGAATGTATTTTATATTTTATTTTTATCGCAAAACATTTTGTATAATATATAAATAAAGAAATTTTTTTTAGAATTGAAAGAGATATGTTTGTAACGTTCGAATTATTATAGATTTTTTCTTATATCAAGAACAAAATATTTCGTCTGAATGTAAATAATGATCTATGTGTATATTTTATTTTATTGGCATTTATTTATAGCGTTAATCATTATTTATTGTTATAATTTTATAATCAGATTTATACATTACGTAATTATTATATTATGTGTTTAACCATTAACCATTATTAATTCCATTGTTAAATTACAACAGTGTTAAGCATGTTTAAAAAAGAAAATGTACGTAAAAAATCACAATATAGCTATTTGCATTGCACTGAATTATAGATACAATACTCAACGACATTAGCAATATTACACCCATAGAAAATAATTTTTTGAAGGTAATTTTCGATGAGATCTGCAAGAAATTTTAGTAACATTAACTTAAAAAAAAAAGAAAAAAAAACAATAATATGTATGGTGACCTTGTAACTTAGTACACTTTTATACACATCTAGAAGTCGACGAAATGAGATGATCAATTGATCAATGTCTGCTTGTGCTACCTCGTTCCAAGCAACTTAAACTTCATGAATTAACTTTGCCAGAGTCTGTAGAAGACAGTGCAAAGCGAATAATAAGAACAGTCTTCTCCTCATCATATCCCACACATGCTCGATGAGATTTAAATCCGGTGAACAAGGTGGCCACGGCAAAACATTACCGCCAGCTTTTAATAACTTGACATCTCATTTAAAAAATAATTTTAAAAAGGTTATAAATACCAGTATAGAGCGTAAAAAAGCAATATTATAAACAAACATTCAATTCTGTAACGAAGATTAAACTAATTAAGGTAAAAGAAAACATTTAAATGAGTATTGTCGCCTAAAACTTGTTGAGAAGGTTCTTGGATGAATACAACAGATAGGCGCAATTCTTTTTTTTTGTTATAGTCCTAAAAAAGTTAAAAAAAAACGAATCAATTAAAGAGTTAGAAAATTTAGAAAAACATGCAAAAATCATATTTTTATATGCACTCTCGTCGATCATAATTCATAACTGACGATAGGAACAACATATTCGCTCGATTCTCTGTATTGTTTGTTGTGGTGTCAAAATAAAAATAACTCAATTCAATGTTTTCAGTTGAAAAGAAATCTAGAAAATCTAGAGCAAATTTTGGAAAAGAACATTCCAACCTAGATCAAAATAAAATTATATTTGATTTTACTTTTATTTTGTTTGGAAATCTATTCAACAAGTGTAGTTATTTTATTTCTCTTTCAATTTATTTTGCTTAGTTTGACAGCTGACTATCAAAATGTAAATCAAACTAACGGTCACATAGTAACAAACAATTAACTCTGACTTCAATTCAATTAAGGCTTAAATTTTGAAACAAAACCACATGGTTCCAATTCGATCACATTCCAGGTACCTCACAAAGGTGAAGCAAAGTAAAATTAATAAGTTAATTTAAAATTTTAATCTCAAATACTATCGCTTTCTCCCTAAACTAAAATGTCAAAATACTGTCTAAAATAATTTAAAAAATTAGCAACTAAATATACTTTTATTTGTTCAGTGACCAATAGATGGCATTTTGTATAATTTTTTAAGTATATTTTTAATTACCTAAAGAACAATCAACGGAAAAGTTTTGGAATTAACCTATTTGTTAATTCGTGATTATTTATTAAGCGATCCTTAGTTGCCTTCCTTACCCAATGTATTGATTAGATTTTTTTTTTTATTTTTCTTTGCATACATATTTCCAACAGCTTTTCACAAATTGACAAACAAATTTATTAAAATTCGGATAAGACAAAGACAAAGTCAGTCAAGTCAGCTAGTTTTTAACAAAACTTTTATTCACTTGAGATGTTAGTAGAATAGTTTAAGGGCAGGTTTACAACATCTAATGCTAAGATCTGGTTGGAAAAACTTTTCATTTGTTTGCGAAATAATATTTAATTACAGTTCAAGTAAATGTACATTATGTAAAGTAGTCGTTAAATCTAGTATTGTTTATTTAGTTTTCAGTCTGTTGTTAGCTAATCTTTACTAATTACGACGCGATTTAAAAAGACATCAAAGCAAATTGAAATGAAATAAAAAAAACTCTTATTTAAAAGCTTAAAGATGTTGATGTAGTTTTAAAAAGAGCATATTTATAATTATTTTCGATATAATTAGTAAAAATAATAAAAACAGTTTTAGATTTGTTTAAGAGACTTACGTACGTAATTATGTACTTATTTATAAAAATTGGTGGATGCGCCGGGAAATGTAATAGTCATTTCATCAATGTCATATTTATTTTTAAACAAATAAAATATAATTAAAATATATTATATTAATTTTCAAATCTATAAATTTTATGTAATTATCTACTGTTAATTACATTTTAAAAACGAATAAATTAATTAACACAACTCATTTTAATCTGGTTTTATTAAAATACGGATACCACAAATAATTATTCTAATAATAATAAAATTTTTAACAAAACATACCAACCGAATGTTATTTATTTTATTATTTAATTACTAATTTCGTTTAGTTAAAAAAGTGTTTACGTCAATTAATTAAAAAAGCTTTGTATACAAGTAATGTAAATATTTACAAAATAGAATCTAACAGAACAAGTTAGATTGCAAGTAAATAATATTTAAACACATATTTTTAATTAATTGTATTTCTGTAAATCTTTAGAGAAAGATTGACCCAAAGTACAACGAACACCTACAAATTTAAAATTCTGCGCAGAGACACCACCTTTATCCTTAAAGACTTACTACACATGTTTTGGTATTTTTCTTTCTACAACACATGGTAGCCAATCGAATTTAGGTAAAATGTCATCACTTCTGTTTTATTTTAAATCGTAGTAGCAATGTTTTTTTTATTATTTTGTAAAATATTGTTTTTATATAACTTTTGGTACATGTTTTTCAAAAGAATTACTTTAAAAACACAAAAATATACTGTAAAATACAATTATGGCGACTCAGTAGGAACAACTGGGTATTAGTTGTCATAGCATCATAATCTTGTACTATTTTTATTTTTCTAGGAAAAAAAGTGAAAGAAAAAACTTCGTCCAAGTCTCAAGTTAATAATTTTATTTTTTATATTAATTATTATTGTTCTTGTTAAAAATGTAAAACTTTCTTTAGGCACAAGTTTTGCAGTGCACAAATCAAGTGTTTATTGTAGTAAACTAGTGTTTTATATACTGTTTTAAGTTAAATTTAAAAATAGTTAATAGATTAAATTGGCTGTATGTACTGTCGGCATAAAAATAACATGGAAAGCTCAACAGATTTTTAAAGATGGAGATAGAGACTAAATTTGTAAAAATTAGTAAAAATTTCATCGTTGTATTTGCAGTACCACATGTTGATTTTGAATATGAAATGGACTAATTTCAAGTTAAGATAATACTAGTAGTATCTTTGTTTCCATGGAAAATTAATAAAATTCGCTGTTGTGATTAGTTATTGCTACGGAAACGTCTTAAAACTTGCGATACTACCGGTTGTATCTCAACATAAAATTAGTCTAAAAATGCGCAGTTTTATTAATAATTACCCTCATTAACATTTTATTAATTAATTGTTTTGTTTCTCACAGTAAAAATACCATTTTCTTAAATTATTTAGTGTTTAACTCAAAGTTTCTTTACTAAATTTATTGTTTCGGAGCTATTTAAATTCAATTATTTTCTATTATTGCAAATTTATTTATTATCATTTTATATAAATTGCTTTAATACCGTTCTTCTATTTCTCCTAAAAAATACAAATTGTACTTTTTTGCATTATTTGTACAAATTTTGGGATTTTTTTGATTCTAAATTAATCGAAAATTCATTTAAAAAAATCTAATCTAGTTTTATAAGTAGAGATAGGATTTTTTTATGCGCCAAAAGCAGAGCAGTACATGATTTAAGAATCAATTAGCAAGGAGAAACGCCATACGAAAGCATATGCTCGATTCACTACTAATACGAACTATTTTTTTTGTACGATGAGCGGTTGAATGAGTTGTTTCAGTGGCGTCTCATTCAGTTATAATAAAACATTGTAATAAAAAAAACAGATTTTAACAAACTGGATAGTTATAAAGGTCTCTATATAAAAGAAAAATATTCACCTACATCATTATTAGACAAAGAAGAGTGATAATACTAAAATATAAATATTTTACGGTAATTTTAATCTCCTCATTGCTCGAAAACGAACGCCAATGAAAACATATATAAATCCGATCTCTGTTTATAAGCATTCTAAGTAACTTTTTTTAACTTCAAAAGTACAAATTTGAAGATTTTGGAAACATTATACACAGATTAACTCGCAGTAACCCAAAATTCTAAATTAATTAGGATTAGGTCATTAATTCAGTTCAAATCTCACCAACTAATCTAGAAATTGGTTATTTAACCTTATCTCTTTACCCTCCTGCACTTTTACAATTAGATCAAATATTAAGATTAGTTTGGTTTAAACAATTTTTTAAAACGTCAAAACTATGTGGTAGCTTGTACAGACCTTAGATTACTTTGGTTTAAACAATTTTTTAAAACGTCAAAACTATGTGGTAGCTTGTACAGACCTTTTAAAGATACTCTTAAAGATTCAAGAATGCTGATCAAGGATATAAAGACCTTTTTACAGATAAAGCCAGATTCACACGAGATAAAGTTATTAATTTTCACAATACGCATGTTTGGATCTGGGCATCAAATACGTTTTTCATTAAACATTTGGATGGGCATTGTAGGCAACAGGTTCCTATGACTTGTTTACCAACCGATTAACAGTCGGTGTTTACCTAAACTTTATGCAAAACACAATGTACAATTTTTTGAACGACATTCTTTTGAACCAAAAGAAATAAATGTGGTTTCAGCATGATGGTGCTCCAAGTTATTTTTCGATTGCCATTAGTAAAGACCGGACCGAGTTGCTGATAAGAATGAAACAAGTAAGGGGTGTCCATGCATTAAACTGCACGAAGTTGCTAAATCAATGCTGTATTATCGACGGTTTTGTATATCCCTTGCGTTTTGTATTGTCTTAGTAAAAAATGACAATCGCCCAGCCGTTATTGCTGAAATGAAAAAGATTAAATAAAAACCAAGGTTGAGTTGGACACTTCAAAGGAAAAGAAAACGCATTTTTTTGTCGACGTTCGTGCGTTGATATTAAATTCATTGGCGTCGCACAGTAAAAATTTTAAGGTACCTAATAAATATTGTAAATTAATTATATCTTTAGGTCACTTTGCACATTGAGATTAATATGGACTATTCACTTTACAACTACTACCTTCTAGAAATTTTCGTCAGTAAAATTAGTGCGATGTGACGTAAAAATATTTTAAAATCGCGAAAATGTTCTTTCCGTGTCACAACTTGTAATTGGAGCGACTGCAAAATTAGGTATGAGATATCCATATTTTTGAAATGTGTCACCTTTACAAGTTCCTTCACAAAAGTTTTTTAAAATAGAATACCTGACATTTTTATTAAAAACATTTTCAACCTTTTGTTTCAACCGTTGACCAAAATCTCCGGGAATCGACCTGAGGTGACTTAATAAATTTTCAACTAATGGGACCTTTTGTGCTAAAGGAATATTCTGGCGTTCCAATGCACGAATGACTTCGGGAATTTTTTCGAAGTAGTCGGCAATAAATTGAAGTTCTTCCAAAAGTTTTGCGTTTGCCACCAATGTGGCACTGTTTAATACTTTGTGCATCTTCTTCTAAGCTCTCGACCACATTCTTAATCGATTCAAATTTTTTGCATAAAAAAACTTGCCCCTAGCCATGTACTCCAACGTGTTATAACCGGCGGCGGTGATAAAGGCAATCCTGGACAGATCTCCCTGTACATATTTATCCGTAATGGCACTTTCAAAAAAAAAAATTTTACAATTAGATATAAGTTTGTCTACTTAAACAAAATTATCTCGGATAAATTCGCAGATCCGGTGGAGTCCGTGTGCAATGCATGTTACATGAATCATATTTTTGAGAAAACATTTTGTAGAAGGTCTCCAGTTTTTATCATATAAACATCAGCGTCACTAACAAACAGAATGACCTTTTCATAATGCATTCTAGAATTTTCAAATAAGTTGTTAAGTGCCTCAGTAATAACATCAAACATGGTGTTTGGGTTTACTTGGTGGCGAATTTTTGTGGTAATTAAATAAGGTGTATATTGTTTTGAAGAATGTAAAATACCAACTACAACATTAATAATGCAACGGCTCTTAATATCTGTGGTTTCATCCGCACTAACCCACATATAATTATCAGCAATATTATCTTTCATTAATTTTATTGCTTTGTCATAACTTTTTGAAATATAATTTTTACGCGGGGTAGACTCATCAGGAATAGATTTGTTAGTATGTTTTTCTAAAAAAATTTTAAGAACAGGTTTCTCTAACTTGTGAAGCGGTATGTTAGCCATTAGAAAAGCATCACACAATTCTTCATTAAATTTTAATGTGTCCTCTTTATTTTTTCTAAAGGTTTCATTATGGAATTTTTTTTCGCAGTGACGAGTAATACTCTGCCTTTGATAACACCAAATATTTGAACAACAAACATGGCAATACACTTCGTTGTCATTTAAAGTAGTCAAAATACTGTTGTAGTCTTTAACCCACTTTTGCAATAATTCTTGCCGTGAGACAGGCATGATAACAACAATAGTGAAAAATATAAATAATTCTACCGAAACCAAAAAATTAATTTTCTTAAATAAACTGAAAAAAATCTGTTACCAAATAACAGAAATCAAAACTAAATAATCTATATAAAATTGTTAAATTAAATAAAATTCTTCTGTAATATATAAAAGGTAGAACAAATCACCGAAAGAAACACTTAAATTCACACATGTTACACTTGTCGCTAGTTTCTCGGAAACTGACCTACAGGATATGATGATAATTTAAGATATAATGGTCAGGTGTGAGGTGTCAGTTTGCGGCAACTTGCTTTTTGGGGTTGTTTGGTGGGGAAATGACAGTGATTCGCACTTAAAGAGTAAAGAGAAACATTTTCGAATTTTGGGTGGCGGGGGCTGGGGATGGTATCACGCCTACAATATTAGTAAGAAATAAGTATACATTTAATAATAAAAACGTTTGTAACATGCATTTAAATATTGATGAGACCCCTAATACAAAAATAATTCGCACGGCTATGAGACGCCGATCCTTGAGTTCTTATCAGCAACTCGGTCCGGTCTTTAGCCATTAGAAAGCATTTACACAAAACGTTTCCACGTAGATGTTTATATTAGGAAAAAGCGGACCTGTTTCATGGCTTGCAAGATCGCTTGATTCAAACTCTCGAAATTTCATTCTGTACTGGATATTCTGTACTACTGGAGATAGCCTCAAAAAGCTCAACAAAGAATTAATCAAAAATTTCAACAAATTTGAACCAATGCGAAGATTTTAGAAAGAGTTCAAATATCCTTCAAAAAAAGATGTCATGCCTGCTTGTATGTACATAGGAGGGAATTTCGAACATATTCTATAACTTTGTTTTTGTTTTTTCTAAAAGCTCCCTTTGTTTGTTTGCACATAATAAATAAGTAATAAATAGCTGCAAAATAAATGTTTTGATAAAGTATCATATGCCCCAAATCTATCAATCCGTTGCTTTGCAAACCCATGTTTATTAAGACTTTTTTGTTTATTTTGATTCATAAGATTACCTCCTTAAATATTTTCCACTCTTTTTTAACCCTCTGTATTACCTCCTCAATTGTTAGGTAATATGTATACAAATCGTTATCATAAAATCATTGGTATCATTGTTATAAATATAAAAATAACAAGTGTTATATACAACTGACATATTATTGGTATGACATTCGAATAACCATATTTAAATTTGTTGTAAATTTTTCTAAGAAATAATAAATTCCTAATACTGACAAAATCAGACGACGTAAGTCTTTTTATTCCGATTTTTTCTAATGGTAGTTCCAAGAACTTATTTTAAAACATTCAAATAACTCTATTCATCTTTGTTGTATATTTTTCTAGGAAATAGTAAATTCCTGATACTAACAAAACGAGACGAAGTAAGCTTCTTTATTTCGATTTTCTCTGAGTAATCTATACAAGAGTAATATCAAAAGATATAATAGAGAAAAAGAATGGGAGGGCATGTAAAGAAATATATGTGAAAAGCATTACATTATTGATTTTAAGTTTATTATTATTAAAAATTGTTTTTACAAATATCTAAGAATGACATTCTAACATTTCTAACTTGCCGTTGTGTCAAATACAGATTTTTGTAATAATTTAAAAAAGAACATTAACAAAGCATACTCAAGTTTTTAAATAAATAATTAAATAATAATAAACAAAATTTTTGTAATTTAAGGAGCCTTGAAAGGTACATTAGGCACATATCCGCAATTTTCACATTTTTAAGTGGATTTACTATAATTTAGGTATGTTGTAAATTTATATATTTAGTTTCTGATAACATCTAATTTTCAGACATTTTGTGTTAATAGGAGAGTCCTGTTGTATGGTAGGTTGTATCATATGAAGCATAATCACACAATTTTTTCCATGACAAATTTGATTGTAATTTTAATAAATTGTTGTACATATAATATAATAGATAATAGTAGAATCAAGAATAATATAACAAAACTAAATAAACAACAATTAAAAAAGTCCATTTATTTCCCAAATTTTTTATTATCTTCTATTAATCGATTTTTTTTATATAAAAACTTGTAGCTAACCATAATTTTATTTAAGTCTTAGGTGCTATTTCAAATTGTAATTATTACTCTGATTTTAATTGTATATAATAGCAGCGAATCAAGTCTAAAACTTTTTTTAATTTTCCATAGAAACAAAGAGATACCTGAATATGAAATTAGCTCCTCAAGTTTTATTGAATCAAATTAAAATTACTAATTACCTCAACAGACTTATCCAATTACATACGTTCATTCAGTTAAGTCTTTGCCTCCAATATCTGAGTATTATTACAACAATTGTTTGCAACATAAAACGCTTTCAAACAAGTTTAAATTGCTTCGATTAATTCCATTTATACCAATATAACTTATACCAATATGCACAACGGCTTCATCTCGTCATTACAATTCGTTCCTTAAAACTCTATTTTGTGTACTTAATACATAAATAACTAATAACTAAACTGAAGAAAAAATAAATAAAGAAATAAATGCTATTTAAAAAATTGACAAAAGAAAGAAAATTTTAGCCGCTTACAAATGTGTTTTAAAAAAATTGACATTAGACAAAAATAATTTAAAAAAATATAAATACTCATAAAAAGAGTAAGAAAACAAGATTATAAAAAAACATTCAACTAACTAATAAAAATCAAACAAGTGAAGATAAAAATTAGAATAAAAATTCAATTGATCATTTAAAGTTTGTAGAGAAAATTCGTTGGCGAATTTAAGAATGTCTATAGCTTCTAAAAAATTTAAAAAATAACCCATACTGCAAATTTAATGTAAAAAATTTAAAGAAAAGAATGACTAAAAGAAAGGATATGAGAAAAAAAGAGCAGATGAAGTGTTGGTTATACCTGTATTTTTGGTTCTTTTCTACTTTCCTTACATGTTCACGAATTCTGATTTCAATCTTTCGTCCTATCTAACCTATATATTGTAACAAGATAACTTGTAAACGCCTGAATGATATAAAGAAAGAATTTGATTCTTGTTGCATATCAGACAGATCGAAAAACTACCTTTAGAATTAAAAGTAACTTTTATATTATAGTTTTTTAAAACTATATTTAAATATCAGAGATAGATAGAAAATTTTCGCTAATAATGAAGATAAAAAATAGAAAGGTTTTAAAAGAAAAGATGCATAAGAAGGATTATGTAATATGTTGAAGCTTAAAGAATATTTGATTCTAAATTTATAAAAAATCTTTTAAATCCTGTAATCAAAATTAATTATTCACTGCTATTTGTTTAGTAATAAAACACTTTTTTAAAAGCAAAATAGTCTAAAGAAAATTAAAAAGTCTAAATTGTAAGAAATTAACTGCAGCTACAATGTGAGAACAACAATGCTTAGAATCTAGAGAAATTACCGTATGAGCAAAAAATGAATTGTCTTTTCTAATTATATTAAACTCTAAAAATAAAATGCAAGAGTTTGTTTCTGTTTCTACAGTAAAATTAATGTTTTTATGTAATAAATTAATAATTAAAAGAAAATTATGTAAATCTTCTTTGATGTCTTTGAAAGAAGAGTCATCATTAACAAAAGTCATCATTAACATATTTAAACCAGAAACAAATCTTCTTCGAAAACATGGAAAATTTGAAATTTTTTTCTTTAAGATTGTTTCACTGACTCTTCTTCAATGACCTTGTTCTGTGTTCCATCAATAGATCCACTCGCCTTCAAGCTTTCTACCACTTCGAAAGTAACTTTCGACTAAAAACTTTTTGTGTTTTAAAGTGTAATTAGCCATCGCGACAAAATAACAATTAACTAGACCCAAAAACAAACAAAACTGAAACAAACATAAAACAAACAAAAACTAAACATAAAAAAACAAAATACAACTGGAAATAAAATGGCTCAAAATTTTGTAAACACGCACTCAAAAATAATGAAAATAATTTATTTATTTATAATAGTGTCACATGAAAATAATTTTATTTTATATAAATATAAATAGTATTATCCGTGCTGGTCTGAGAGGCGTTTAGGAGTCTCAGAGATGCTTGGGTACACTAAAATAAATAAGAGAATAAGACTTAGTTTTGGGTCTCATCAGTATTTTAGTAACTTACCGTCCTATTTTTTTTTATTAGTATTTTTTAGCCCCATCTGTTGAGGGAGTTGAATCAAGGCTTTTGACCTCAATGTGTTGCATTGCTTGTGTTGTCTTGCAGTGATAAGTCAATGGCGGTGCGATGTTGACTTTGAGTATTTTATAATCGGCCACTAAGAGATTTAGGCATCTCTTTTAGTTTATTTTAGAGCCTATGTTTCTTCTTTGTGCCGTCGTGCTGAGTTGTGAGGCGTCTCGACGTCGGTTTAGAGCCCCAAATGCCCTTTTTGTTCTGGGTTGTATCCATTCATTGTATCGCCTAAAATTGAGTTTTTTCCTATCTCAATTATTTTTAAATGAGATTATTAGTACGTGAATCTAACTTACCGTTAATTAGTGTTATTTTCTTAGCGCAATTTTAGGGTTGTAATAATGTAAGCAAAATCTCAAATATGATCTTACACCTGTCATTATTTCCGCATGTGTTTTAGGGAATAAGTATAATGCGCACTTACTCCAGGGTAAATAACGTACAAATCACTTTCCTTGTCCTTTTCGGTTTTGGTGCTGATACGATCAGCAGGTCTAGTATTTTTTCGTTCCGATAATTAAGAATTTAATAACCTACCGTTTGACTATCGTTTTCGTCTGAAAAGACAAAAGTACCACCCAAGTAAGACTACTATTAATACCGAAATTTTAACTTGAGGCTGGATTGGCGTTAATCCCTCACAGAGGGACATACGTAGGAGCAGATCAAAGCGGATTGCAATCCCGAGATTTATCGTACATCTTCTGCGGTCCTGCGTAGCGCCGCGAGTCACGCTAAGAACCTCATAAGAAAAAGGGAGTACTATCTCTCAAAGACGCCCTATCTTTCGATCAAAAACCGTGCCGCTCATCCTCTGTATTCCCTAGGATAGTTCAATTGGCAAAAACCCAGAGATAAGTACCTTTTTTGTGTCACCTCATTTATTTCGTCATTTATATGCAATTTTACGTCGTGTCTAATTGGACACTGGTAATTAAGCTATCAAGCTAATTGTTAAATTAATTTTTGATTTGTAAATATTTATGTGAGCCAATCACAGCTGTGTATGGGGAAACAGAATTTTGTTGGTACATCATTTAAGGAAATTTACTCAGTGAATATATATATTTTTTTTTATTAAATTGGTTTAATTTAAATTTCTTTTATTTTTTCGAAGCAGGATTCAGTAACTTAACTGCTGCTTAATAAAAATAAGTTACTTGGCGCCCTAAAAATCCTACGACTCGCTCTCTGAGTAAATCCCTGAGCCCGAAGCGAGTGTCATCTACCATTAAAATATTTTTTAACCTGACAATGTTTTCCATATTTACAGTGTATCAAGTTCCGACATTCGTTTATCGCTACATTTTCTTTTATCAAAATTTCATAGCATTCTTGACTACCTTTTTTAAATGAACACCTACATTTTACATTATTTCTTGCCATTTTCAGGAGCGTTCGCTAATTATTTTGATGTGTATGTTTAAAAAACGCAGTAACACCACTCGTTATGTAGACTCAAAGACTCTTATAACAATTCTCAGAAACGACAAGTTAATAAGGAAACTTTCCTATTATGTGATATATAAGTAATTGTCATCCGAAACTTTGCTAAATAATTTTTTTCTTGACCTCCGTCGTGTTTTCTATTTCTATAGGTTGTTTGCAATAAAATGTATTTTTCCATGAATCCACAAAACGTCAAAAAAATAACAAAGTAAATGGTTAATTCCAAATAAAAATAAGGATTTTTGTGCTGTAAAGTAAACTTATAGTTGCCCTATTTTCACAAATAGTTTATTAAAAACACATATTTTTAATTGAACTAGCAAACTGGTTAAATCCATTTTAAAATTTAGGTGAAACAAACAAAATTTAGTACACAAACCTATTTGTTAGTATAAATAAAATTGAAAATTAAATTAATTTTGTAAGGAAAGAAAATAGGTTGAAACACTTAAAAAAAAATATCCAATAATTTGATTATACTGCTGCATTGTCATTGGCATAGCAGACAAAAATTACGAGACACAGTAACGTTAATTAAATAAAGTCTTACTTACAAATACTCGTAGATAACAAATACCGTCAAATATGTATCAAAAAGACACTTATATTTCAAACCGTTAATCTCTCATTCTAAATTAAAAAAAAGTTCTCCCAGTGCATCCACCAAATCTAAAAAATAAAAAATTGTAAGCCCTAAAGAAGTCCAAATAAACAAAAAAATGTCAGCTGACATCCAACATCCAATACACTTGTTGAATTTCTTATCCCAATACTGTGAATTTCGCAACTATAATTATATTATAATTGTATGTTACTTTTTATAAAACCTGATTTTCATTTATCAATTACGTGTTTTGTTTTGTAAAAATTGTTCTTTTTTAAGTAAATACAAAACAGGCTTTTGTAATCTTATTAAATTAAAGCTGTAATAAAATCTCTCAACTTTAAATTTGATTAAATCAAAAAGCAATAAGTTCTTATAAAATTCACTGGATTGTCTCAAATAGCGCTTCTTCTAATAACAGTTTAAAAACAGAAAAAGTCCTAGCAAGATTAATAAATGTAGCAAATTAATTCCAATCTTTGCTTTGAACAGATTTATAGTGTATACAATTTTTAAATCTAAAAAACACAATTTTCAAAGCTGAAATAATTCAACTAAGATTACTCAGAGAGCATATGACAAAAACTACAACTTTTGATTTGCGTAAGTATTAGAACTTCTTAATAATAAAAAACTTCAAAAAAATTAATTTTTAAAAGTATAGAGAAAAAAAAATCCAGTAACAAAATTAAAAACCAAGTAAAACAAGTAATAGCTAATAACAAGCCATACATAACATTTTTTTTTTCTATTTTGTGTCTGTAACACAGCCTTATACAAAACTATTTTAAGTGTTATATTAACCAGTTCAGCACCCCTTTCCATGCTAAAAAGTAACTAGTACAATTTATTTTGTAAATGTTAGTAACGCTTTCGCTGTTATCGCTATCCCACTTTAGAGAAAATAAATAAAACGTCATAAATGTCAGCGTTATAACAGGTCAAAATTTTATTCTAAAAAAATTTTGTTGCACATGATGACCAGCATTACCTATCAAGATGTTTTTGTGTGTATCGTGAAACATTGAGATAATCCATGAGAACAATGAGGTAACTTTTTTTAAAGAAGAAAGCTTTAAAACAGCTTTCAGCCACTACTATCAATTTACAACCCTTATAGCGTATGATGAGTTACAAATTATTTGCTAGATGAGTATATAGCACTGCTTAGCCTAAAAAAATAATAAGTAGATCCGTATAAAGTTTCCGATTTGATAATTTAAGAAACGTTGCAATGTTTCTAGAAATTTTCTTATTCTGTTTATGTCAATTGGACTATTATTTAAGCAATAACCGTTACGGTAGGTTAAAAACAACCGTTTGTGAATTACTTACACAGAATTTTGAACAAATTTGAAAACACTTCAAAAAATATTTGACACTTTCATGACATTTATTACCAACTATCTCCTTTTAACGCAAAAGTCCCTAAAAACTAAAAAATTAAATTTTAAACTTGAAAAGCATATAAAACGCGCAATAGAGGAAAGAGCGTAAATGACTCATTTCTGAAGTCATTGTAGACATTCTTTGTAAGAACTCGCGCTTTGCGCTCGTTTTATATATTTGAATTTGTGGTACAATAGTATATTAAAGAACGCGTTTCAAAAAGTCAACTTTAGGCGCACTAACAGCAACAGTAAACAACAATTACTTACCCATAGAAACGAGACGAATTACCATCCTCACAGTATATAGATGAATCAGTATGGACAGCTGTTAAAAACTTGTCAAAAGCTGGCATCCCTTCACGTAAAATGTGTAAGATGGAGCCACTGATTTTTAGATTTTTAGGCAATGCTAATAATACACAATTTTAATCTGATGGGCTATAACTGTAAATTATATAATAAATAATCAAAATACAAGGGTAAAACAACGTTTAAAATAATATTTATAGTATTTTATTTACAGATATATCCCTAACCGTAAGCAAAATAATGCACTCTTGTTCTTTGAGAAGATTGAAAAACTGAAGAACAACATTAAGTACTAAAGTCGTGCATTAAAATATATAAAATACAAAAATTGTATAACAAACATACGAGACAAAAAGTTCTGTTTATAAAAATCACTCTACAGTGACATCGAGTAGAAGTTATACCCTGTTCGCTGAACAGAAAGTGTAATAAAAACTCTCACTTAAACCGCGCTGTTCAAATAACGGCTTTTTATTAGTCAATTTTAAAAAGATCGCTTAAAGAAAGTCTTTAAATGTAGGGTGTGTTCGTTTGCCCTTTTCTGTTTTGTTTGTCTGAGTGAGCCGTTTTTAAATCCAACAATTTCATATTTCAAGGGCCTACATCCAGACTTCAAATGATGATAGTGTAAATCTGTTTCCACCGCAGAACGTTCTACGCTCCTTACGTCTTCCTACTGAGCTTAATTACTCTATCTGTTGGGCAAACAGGATACAGTGGGCCAGGTTTTTGTCGTTTCTATAAATATGTCGATGTCTAAATCAAGACCATGCATAGCTGGTGATATACATGTAGAAAGACGTAGGCGAATCAGTTTTAAGAATGGCCGAAGATCGTTAGCAAACTCCGTTAACAAAATAACTTTTCCCGACGCATCCACCAAATCTAAAAACATAAAAATTAGTAATTACTTTTATAAAACCTGATTTTCATTTGTCAATTACGCATTTTGGTATCTAAAAATTCTTTTCTTTTAAGAAAATAAAAAACAACCCTTTATTGAAATTTTATTAAATTAAAGCTAAACCTCTCAAATTCAAATTTTATTAAATCAAAGACCAATCTAATCTTATAAAATTAACTCCCTGTTAAATCGTATCAAGCAGCACTTACACTTAGAAAAAAATCAAAGCAAATTTAATAAAAGCTCCAAATTAATCTAAGGATTAGCTTTATACGAATTTGTCGAGTATAAAATTTATAAACGGAAAAAACAAAGATTTCAAACCTGAAATACTTCAATCAAAATTACTCAATCAAAAACCGCGTAACAAAAAATACAAGTTTTTATTCTGTGCAAATACAATAATAAACGTGCGACTTCAGAGAATTATGTTTCAGAGAATTTTTTATTCAGAGAGTTATTTTTATTTTAAATGAACAAAACGTAGGTTTTTTAAACTTGAATTATTACATTTTTTGTCAAAACCGTTAGATCGAGACAAAAAATATAATGAAAAGCTCAAAGACTCAGCTTTACGTTCGTAATATAAACATTTTTTTTTAAATTGCACTGCTATAAACTGCATATTTATTATTAATAATAAAAGCTTTAAACAATTATTAAAATAAATGCCGTCATTAAGTTTTTAAATCACTTTGCATGGGTTTCAGTAGTTAATAATGTAAACAAAAATTGAAAAAACCTGTCAAACTAAATAAGTGTCGCCTACCAAGTGTTTTCTGCAAATTCTCTTAATATTAAAAATTATCAAAATCAAAAGTGGTTTTGAAAAAGAAAAAATTGAGAAAAATGTATAAAAATTTAGCAAATGCTATTTCTTTATCAAAACAAGACAAACATGTGCAATCAGCATAAGCTAGAAGAAGATAGCTAGCTAGTAAAAGCTTTTGCTAGTCGCTGGTTAAAGACAAGTAACGAACACAAAAGAAAACCAGAAAATTCGTATTAAAGACGTAATTATTTACAAAGTTAAAGCCGTGCTTGAACACATACAAAATATTTTAATAATCTAAATAATGAATCCACGAAACAACTAAAATAAGAACAATATGTAAGCTTGAACTTCTAACTTTCTAAAGAAACTGTTGAATATATCTACCCCCAACTTGTATACACAAATGAACTCGTCTTTTCATACTTTTGTATGCATTTGCAAGCATCTAAAGTTATTCCTGTACATTCTCCAATTATCCTTTCTTGCAGTTCTTGTAAATTAGCTATCGAAGTTCTAAATGTTTTGTTTTTTAAATAAGAAAACACAAAATAATCCATAATTGTAAGACAAAGCAATCGAAATCCAAATTGTATGTCGGTATGAATACTAATTAAACATTCATTAAAAAATTCTTTTAAATATGCAATGGTTTGTGCTGTTGTGTGTGCGGTTGCTCCGTCCTGCTGAACCAAACCATACTGTAGCTTAAAATCATTCAACAACATGTAACAATAAAAACAAAACAAAATTACCTGATATTTCAATTTGCTCTGGCTCGAACAAAATCTCATCAACAGTGTTTGGTAGTTAGTCACCTTCGAATGATTTGAAATCAAGTTTTGTGCCATCCGCAATGAGTGGCAAGTCTATTAAGTTTTGACCATCAGCGTATGTTGATCTTAAACTATGTTAATTCAGCTCTAATAATAGCAGTACAAGCAATAATATGTTGCCCGAAAAATCCTATAAACTTTAATCGTATTAGATTGCACATGCGCAGTAGTGTTTTAGCAAACCAACATTTTTATTACGCATGCTTAGTTCAGTTCCAAACCGTTTAAAAATCGTTCTGAAGTGTTCTCAGAACAAACCTATAATACATATAATGAAACACTAAACTAGACAACACAGAAAACAATTAAAGCCAATTTAGGTAGTGTGTGATATAAATATATCGATGTCTGTATCAAAGCGGGCAAAAAACGCGTTCAAAAGCGGGTGAAAACGCTACCAAACTCCGTTAACAAAGCAAAGTTTCCCGGCGCATGCACCAAATCAAAAAGAATAAAATTGTAAATTATTTTATAAAACCTGATTTTCATTTTACAATTACGTAATTTGGTTTCTAAAAATTCTGACTATTAAGTTATTCTTCTAAGCTAAATATAAATTTCTCAATTTCAAATTTTATTAAATCAAAGACCCATTAAATATGAAATTAACTCCTTGTTAAAAGGCTTCAAACAACACTTAACAACTAAAAATAAAACCAAAAGATCCCAGCAAATTTATTAAATGTTCCCAATTAATCTTTCAACCCGATTGACTTTGAACAAATTTATCGAGTATAATATTTATAATGTAAATATAAATGATGGAAACAAAAGAAGATAAGGACAAGGTAATGGAGAATAAAAACAAATTAAAAAATTTAAAGGACAAGAAGATATTTATAAACCACGACCTAACACAGGAAGAAAGAGAAATGAGGAAAACCTTAAGGAATGCAGCAGATGAAGCCAGGAAAGTTGGAAAACAAGTGAAAATAAGATACCACAAACTGGAGATTGAGGGAGAAGTATGGAAATGGAATATGGAAAGGAAAAAGCTGCTTCCGGTTCAAGCAATAGAGAAATCTATAAATAGGCCCCCAAAAAACTGATCAGCGAGAATATGGATAAGAAAGAGAAATGGGTGACGAAAACGGCAACGAATCTGGAAAAAACGGTTTGGAATAAAAGCGAAGGGATAAAAAAAATGAAGACAAAAAAAGTAAACTGGAATGAAAAGCAAATGAAAGTAGGAACATGGAACGTTAGAAGTATATATGAAGAAGGAGCTATCAGAAATTTAATAATGATCATGGAACGGTATGAAATAAACATACTGGCCTTACAGGAAACTAAATTGAAGGGTGAGAGCATTACAAGTTGTAAAGAATACACGCTATTTAATAGCGGTGGCGAAAATAGAATGTTGGGGGTGGGATTTTTAGTGTCCAAAAGAGTGTCGGAAGCAGTTATAAATTTTAAAGCTTTGTCGGAAAGAATGTGTTATCTACGCATTAAAGGGAAATATCGAGGAATATCTATAGTCAATGTCCACGCACCTTCAGAAGAAAAGGATATCGAAAGGAAACAAGAATATTACCACAAAATCGAACAGGAAATAGAAAAGATGCCGAAGTATGATCTAAAGTTAATTGTAGGGGATTGGAACGCTAAGGTAGGGAGAGAGCCCGAACACCAGAAGATAACAGGGGGGAAAAGTAAGCATAATAAGTCGAACGAGAATGGGAAGATGTTGATAGAGTTTGCGACGGAAAATAGGTTCAGAATAATGAGTACATACTTCGATAGAAAAGATATTTACAAAGGCACCTGGGTCTCTCCAGATGGGAAAACCTATAACCAAATAGATCATGTACTTGTGGATGAAAGAAATATAAAGGCAGTGACAAATGTGAGAAGCTATAGAGGGGCAGATTCGAATTCAGATCATATGTTAGTAATTACTAAAGTCAGGCAAGAGATACCAAGAAGGAAGATGGAGAAGGTAAACAGACTGAAAAAATATGATGAAAAGAAAATAAGAACGAGGGAATTGAAAGAGAAGTTTGAAGAGGATGTAGAAAAAAGCTTGGGAGAGCTTGAGGAAACGGAAAGTGTAGAGGTAGAGTGGGCGAAGATTGAAAAAGCACTGAGAGAAAGTGCAGACAAATGGTTTCAAGTGAAGCCAAGAAGAAAAACAGACAAAGACTGGTTTAATGAAGAGTGTGAGAATGCGCTGAGAAAGAGAAATAAGGCAAGAATAGAAGCAATGAAAAATACAGAAGGAAGTAAAGAAAGATATAAGAAGGAAAGGAGGATTGCTAAACAAGTATGCAGAAAGAAAAAACGTGAATACTGGGAAGGAAGAGTAAGAAAGGTAGAAGACCGAATGGTTAATAAAGAAATAAGAAATTTTTACCAAGAACTAAAGCAAAATGCAACTAAGAAAGAAAGAGTAGGGTATTGTAGAAGTAAGGAAGGTGAGATGTTGAAGGAGTTGACAGAGAAAAAAGGAAGATGGGTGGAGTACTTCCAAGAATTATTGAATGAAGGTGGAAACGAAATGCATGAGAGTAGTCTAAAAAATGGAAGAAGCATAAAAGAAAGAGGAGCGGTAGAGGAACCGAGAAAGGAAGAGATAGAAGAAATAATAAAAAAATTGAAGAATTATAAGAGTCCAGGGGAAAATGGAGTAACTAGCGAGATAATTAAAAATGGGGGGAAGAGGTTACGAGATAAAATAACAGAAATAATAATAAGAAGTTGGACGGAGGAAGAAATACCAGAAAAATGGAAAATTGGCCTTATATGTCCAATACTCAAAAAAGGAGATCCTACTATGTGTGAAAACTATCGTGGAATATCCCTACTCGACGTTACATATAAAATATTAGCAATGATGATACGCAAGAGATTAAGTGAATATGCTGAAGAAGTGGTGGGAGAATATCAAGGAGGTTTCAAGGTAGGGAGATCAACGATCGACCAAATTTTTAGTCTGAAAATGATACAGCATAATAGTCATGAACAAAAGCTGCCTCTACATATGTTGTTTATAGACTTTAAAAGGGCCTATGATACAATCGATCGAACAATGATGTACCAGGCAATAAACAACCTAGGAATACCAAATAAGTTGACCAGATTAATAAAAATGACGCTCGACGGGCAAGGTGGTAGTGGATGGAAGCGTGACAGAAAAGTTCCCAGTCCGAAAGGGGTTAAGACAGGGCGATCCGCTATCAACAGTTCTGTTCAATTTGGTATTGGAAAAAATTATGAGGGAGAGCCGAATAAGAATAGAGAACGTAATATATTACAGTAAGCAGCAGGTGATTGCGTATGCGGACGATGTGACAATAATTGCAAGAACCACAAAGGTGATAAAGGAAATGTTTAAAAATCTGGAAGAGAGTGCGAGAAGGTATGGACTGGAGGTAAATGAAAGCAAGACAAAGTATATGGGAACAAACGAAGGAGAAGTACAAGGAGACCTGGAAGTGATAGCACAAAATGGCAGAAAGTATTGCTTTCAAAGAGTAGACAGATATGAGTATCTAGGGGTTACGATAAATGGAACTAGTGATGAAATAATGGAAATAGAAAAGAGACTAACTAAAGGAACGAAAGCGTTAGGGGCATTAAACACGGTGTTGAGAAGCAAAATAGTGTCGAGAAAAACAAAAATTAGAATATATAGAACTGTAATCCAGCCAGCAGTGCTATATGGATGTGAAATGTGGATCATGACCCAAAGCACCTCGGAAAAGTTGGAAAGGTGGGAGAGAAAAGCACTAAGAAAGGTGTTTGGGGGAGTGAAAGATAAGGAAGGCAACTGGAGAAGAAGAACAAATAAAGAAGTAATGGACATATATGGATACCCAAGCATAACCCAAAAGGTAAAGGGTCAAAGAGTGCGGTGGTTAGGTCACGTAGGGAGGATGGAGTCGCATAGGCATACAAAAAAAGCGCTACTGGGAGGAAAAGGAAGCAAAAGAAAAAGAGGGAGACCGAAAAAGAGATGGCTGGAGATGGTAAAAGACGATCTAAAGGGAGTAGGAGTCCGGGACTGGATGGAAGGGAGCAAGAACAGAAAAAACTGGAGAAAAATTATCGAAAAAATTGAAGCCATGGGCCCGAGGGCCTGAAGAGCTATTGTATATATATAATATTTATAAACCTGAAATACTTTAATCAAGATTACTCAAACAAAAAATAAAAGGTTTTATTATGTGTAAGTACAGTAAATGTATGACTTCAATACATAGTTATTTTTTTATTAAATGTGCAAAGCGCAGGTTTTTTAAACTTGACACTGTTACATTTTTTGTCAATACCGTCAGGTCAAAACAAAAAATACAGTTGAAAGCTTAAAAAAGACCTAGCTTTACGTAATATAAACAAAATTTGTTTTACAAGTGCAAACTTAAACTGCAAATTTATTATTGAAATTTGCATGGATTTCAGTAGTTAATAATGTAAATATAAATTTTAAAAAATCTCTCAAACTAAATACGTGTTGTCTTCCAAGTGTCTTCTGTAAATTGTCGTAATAAATACAGAAGACTAATAAAACATTCCAGTAATTTTGAAAAATACGACGTGAAAACAGTAGCCCTGTAGCTAATAAAGCAAATGTTTTCTTTGAGAAGCGTTGGTATATTTTTAAATTTGGCACCATTAGCTATAGCAATCAATAAAACAGCTAAAATGAAACATTTCCTAACTCATATACAGTGTGGAAATTACTTATGGAATAAATTCATTTTCAAAATGAATGATATTTTTGTAAAACGCTAAAACAGGTCAACTTTTATTTTAAATTGTGTTGGTTTTAAATTATTGAACTCATTTGTGACGTCATCTCTTTCAAAGCTGTGTGATAAAAACCTGAATGTGATAAAAACCTAGATGACCTTACTGAAACTTGTAGTGACGGTAAAAATTGCTGTGGAAAACGATGAGTTCCTGATCCAGAAGGTAGTAGCTAAAGTAGAATAAAGATCATTCCCATTTTATGGAAATGTAATGACCACTCAAATCGAAGTTTTTTGTATCAATCGATTTGCTGTGAAATAAGGAGCAATTGGTATCATTGCGCAAACTTTGTACCTCTTCAAATAAAAGCTAAATTAAAGATTAAAAAAAGCAATGCAAAATGCATTGGTAAGAGTGACAGCCCCAGTGAGGCCAGACAAATCGAGAGGTAGAAATGTTTGAAAGTCTATAAATCATCAATGCTGGGTTTTGACTGTAATAATCTGGTAGTTTTAACAATAGGCTTAACGCCATGGGAGGTGCATTATGGTTTCAGATAATATTGAGAAAAGAAATCATGACACATCTAATTACTTGGTACTGATATTTATAATAAAATATTTGAAAATACTGATATAACAAATATACTGTTATAACTAACTAATGTAATATTAAACTAATAATTGATATGCACTCAAAACTGATCTAAACATATTCGTTGTAAACTCGTGGTACCAGAAAATCGGAAGTTATTTTAAAATCTAAGACTTCGTCTAACAAAGTTACAAAAATTAATTATTGTAATAAGGAATTTTTGTTGCCACATGTTATTTTATAAATACAGTAGATCCCCGATTATCCGTGCTCACCATCGGTTACCGGTTATCGGTTAAACAAAGAACACAAAATTATTTTAACAAATCACTAATTAATAATTGTTTGGTTTTTTGTCACATTTTTGTTTTAATGTTTGTACGAATTTTTCGCAGCAGTAAAACCTCGTTATAATTGGTCTCACTTTCTTGCTCTAAAAATTGTAGTTTTTGACGTTATGTATTAATAACGTCGCTGGCAATATTTTAGATTCAATTTCAATTTCCACGTCTTCCGATACATTTTCTTCATTTTGTTCTACTCCCAAAAGTTCTTCAATGACAATATTTTCGTCATGTATATTATATCCCGATTGGTTTGCGTCGCAGGTTAACAACTGTTCTAGACTATTTTCATTAAGGCTGTCGTGCAGTGAACTAAAATTTCAATTTTGGGGAATATGCAACCAGGATTGCAAGACGTTTCAACTTACATTCGCAGCTGTCAATCAAAAGATCAAAAACCGCCTACTGTGAGGGTCGTTTAGACCTCAGATCCTGACCAAATTCTTTTCACCGATAAAATTTGTTGAATCCAAGGAGGTTTGAAAAGTTGGTTTACACGATTTTTTGTGTCAGTGGAAAAATTTGATATTCACATTGTTTTCTTGCAAAATGTTTTTTAATTCGAATTGTGTTGCGAGAGCATACTGTGAATAACAGATTGCTACAGTACTTTTTAAATTAGTACTTCGATGACGATACTGTAATTTTGATGATAATGTTTAATATATTAGAATATCTGGTAATTTGTAATCTTTCAATAAATGTCCTCAGCTAAAAAGTTTTATACAAATCTTGTATTAAATAATTACGCTGTGGGTTGTGTTTCTAATTATTTTTCTGACTAAATGCAAGTTAATTCAAACGAATGTAAATCATTTTATATTACTGTTTTTTTGTGTCTTTATTATTTACGCTGTATTTTGTTTTAGAACAGCTGTCAATCAGCATTTTAGCACAAAACAAAAATACATATTTTACTGTACTGTATGCTTTTACCATCAAAATCTGTTTAAAAAATTAATAGTAGATAATCTATGGGACATGCAATCCCTTTGGAAAAAACTGACTTGAAAAATTCAAATTGCAATTGTGCCAAAACTAATGGTATAATAAGACCTTTCTTCGCTGCACATATAAATCGCAAAAAAAAGTTCCACAGCTTAAAAAATGTCTGAGCTATAATTCTAAAAAAAAACGCTCTAATTTTTTAGTTTTTCCGGATTTTCTACGTTATGAATGATCCGGTCGGATTAACTTAAAGTCAGTTTTGTTTAAGCTTTAATTTTCTACAATTTGAGTTTTTAGTGCATTAAGATTGCTCTATTAGATTTAATTTTATAAATAAAAAACTAAGAAAAGTCAATTTTTTTGTTATTAAATGTTAATAACAATTTATCCTATGATAGTTGCGAGTAGAAAACATAGCAGAATATAACTACAGGTTATCGATAATGTGATAGCACAGTTGGTTTCCTGTTATTAGTTTTGTGACGAAAAAATTTTGTATTGATTGGCCTATTTGAATACTCCATGCTTCTCTTGTCGTGCCAGAAACCGATTCGTGCAACAATCACCACCTAATACAACGCCTATAATAATAGTATTGTGGCTATTCTAACTGAAAAAAAAGTTTTTCTATCTTGCCCCTCCTATACCTTTACTTTCTCCTTCTGAGTCTTACGTGCTTACTAAAGGCGGTAATGAGTAGGTCATTTCTAGGTTCTCCCCAGGGTAGGTACAGTGCTGGTAGAGGTAAGTGGGCCGACTTTTTAAAACCTTTCTATAAACCGAACAATACCCATTGTACACTTTATTGACAAGGATAATCACCGTAAGGATGGATCTTGATTTATGACAGGTCCCTCTGCCAGATGTCCCGCAATACACTCAAATACCTACCAAGATTATTTTAATTCTAACTACGACTCTGTTTATTTTATTTAGAGTCGGTTTACAGAAGACGAATTGAATATCCAACTGTAATTAACTTTTAATTCGGTGTTAACTTGGCTTTTCTGATATCTGAGTGGTGAAAACTTCATTGCAAATAAACTATTTGATTGCTATTAAAGTTAATGTTATGTTTTGTAAACCGACTCTTAGAGCTAGTTTACAGAAGGTGACATTGACTTTAATTGCGATTAAACATTTAATTCGCAATCAAGTATCTATTATACAGAAAGTTCAATTTATTAATCGCAAATTAAAAATTAATCGCGATTAAATATTTGATTCAGTTTTTGTAATCTGACCTTTAATGTAACGTTTGTTTTTACTTTTGAGGTATTGCAATTAATTTAAAGTTCATACATGTAAAATAATTTAGAAACATGTGAAAATTAAAACTGTTTTAACATGAAGTGTCAAAAAGCTTCATTAATATGCAGGAATGATAATCTAAACTTGCAAAGTTTATTTTACTTTAGTACCTGCTCATTTTACCTGGCATTGGTTTTTAATTCTTCTCCAAACTTAATAAGATAGACCGATAATGCGGTTATAATCAAAGACTGGTTTATATTAACAGTACTGACTTCAGACGCGCATTAACTTAAGAATACTGACAATTTCAATTAGTTTTATAATAAGGGTGTGTTCTATTGCCATCATAAAGTGTTTGATACAATTTTTTAGATAGATAACAGATACAAATTTATCAATAAAGAGCATTTAACAATTAGTATATTATGTGCAACTAGCATTTAATGATGACACGATTATGACAATTATAAATACGAGTGTCTTTAATAGCCTGTTAAATGCAAGTAGCATACGCTATATTTTCTACTACAACCCACAATAAAGAAACTAATTTGAACTGTCATAATTTTAAATGTTCTATGCGTATGTCATATTGGTTATTAGTTTAATGTTGTTAGGATACCGCTGTAATACGGCTTTCCTATTGGTCTCAAATTTGTGTCAAAATTAAGAATTTGTATATTAATGTCAATCATTAAAGTACAAGTTATATATAATTAACACATTCATTAGAATATAGGAGTAAAAAGCTATTTTTATTGACCAACAAAAGGTTTATCTTTTCAATGCTTGTGAAACTAATAAAAATATTTCGGGATTTGTAAATAAAGTTAAAAAATAAAACAACATATTTTTTTACGATATTTAATTTTCAAATACACTATCATTATCATCACTTTCGTCATTTATATTAATCATTAATTCGACATTTTCAAATTTTCTATAGTTATTTTCAATTTTAACAACTTTTTTAATAGTTTTTTCTTAAGTTATGTTTGTAACATTAACTCTAAATAAAATAAACAGGGTCATAGTTAGAATTAAAATAATCTTGGTAGATATTTGAGTGTATTGCGGGACATCTGGCAGAGGGACCTGTTATAAATCAAGATCCATCCTTACGGTGATTATCCTTGTCAATACAGTGTACAAAGGGTATTATTTGGTTTATAGAAGGGTTTTAAAAAGTCGGTCCACTTACCTCTACCAGCACTGTACTGATGTTTTAAAAATCCTAATCCTATTTAGCACGAAAACGTCCCGTGTCTTTTTTCTCGGTGTTGACTGCGGCGCGTAATAGTCCCACAACCCCTATTTACTTATCACATTACCAGTTTGTAATTTAATATTTTTTATTCGTTTAATTAATAATAAACCCAGGAAAAAGCAATGACGACGATTAAAACTATAAGACTAAGGTTTCTAATCTTGTTTTTTATGAATCATTTTTTAATATGCTGCAGATTGTCAATTAGTTAACCTAGACAATTTAATCTCTCTAAAGATTCTCAAAAACCAAGCAATGAACGTAAACTATGTATGTATGTCGGTAGAAACTATAACTATAACAAAAAAAAAAAAACTTTTTCTACTTTACGTCGGTAACAGAGTCCGATTTGGGTGCGGTAATTACGCATTACCGCACCCAAATTGCGTGCGGTAACAGCTAGTGCAATTTAGTGTTTTCGGATTGGTAACACCGTGTAACACGCTATCGCTAAAATGAAAGGTTATGTTTCTGTCGCCGTTGAGATTACAGTAATTATATTCGAATAAATTTTGTTGCACTTGATGACCAGCAGTATTCCTCAACAAAGTGTTTTTGTGAGTGCGTGTCGCAATTAATCTATAAAATATTCGAAAGTGGGGCGGAACAAGCGACGGTGAACGCGACAAACTTCAGCTTTTGAGGTTAGAACAGCGTTAAAGTGAAACTTGAAACTAAAATGGAGCTTTTAGCCTTTGTTTTCACTATTTACAGCCCTCATAGCATTCGATAATTTACAAGTTGTTTGCTAGATGAGTGTATAAATCTGCTTGATTGGAATAACGATGAAATGAAAGGAGTCGCTGAGAACCGCAAATGGAGTGGGAATTTAGAGATAAATGGAGATTTTCCTTACTGTGTTAATGCCAATTGGATTATTCAATCAATAACCGATACGGTAGGTAAAAATGAACTATTTGTGGGTGACTTGCACAGAATTTTAGACAAATTTGAAAACATTTCAAAGTTCAATGACTTCATTGACACTTTAGTGACATTTTTATTACCAACTGTCTCGTATTAACGCAAAAGTCCCTAAAGATTAAATAATTAACTTTTTTACTTAAAAATTACGTAAAACACGTAAAGTAGAAAAAATAGCATAAAGAACTTGTTTTTCAAAGTCATTGTGGCACTCATTCTTTATAAAAACTCGCGCTCGCGCTCGTTTTATAAACTTGAATTCGTGCCACAAAGTTGACTTTTCAAAACGCGTTCTTTAATATACTATTACAACTTTGACATTGACAGGTAAGTATTATAGAAAAATAGTTATTATTTTATATAAGACGATAAAATTAAAGTCATTCCTTGAAGTTTTCATTGAAGCGGAATGGGCAAAGTTATTAGCCACAGTCGTGGTAGATAAATATAAATAAAATGCCTAAAATTTTTCAAGAATTGGCATATCCCGAATGAAAATTCCATTATTAAAAGTACCTAAACAAAGCCCCTCGTTGGACCGAGCCTCGACAGACCGTATTTGGCAACGTATCAATAATATTTTGACACGGCCCTGTAGTATTACGTAAACCTTTTTTAATTTTTTGAAAAATTATACGGATTAAAAAAATGTGAGCTATATTAATTTAGCAAACACGATGTATATGTTGTTTTCTTTTCCCCTTTTATATTTTATGGAAAATTTGTTTTATCATGGAGTCAGGAAAATATTGTATAAATTAAAAATAATAGGTATATTGTTTTAAGAACGTTTTAGGGACGGACGTCCCCATCTTCAAGTTTTATTTTAAGTAATTACATGGTTATAACAGGAACTGTGTTCGGCTAAAAATGGATTTTCGGTCGGACACAGTTCTCACACGATAGTTATTAGTTACGACTAATGTAAAGTCGACATAATCAACTATGTGTTGTGTCAAATACGTTAAAGACAATCTCCTGAGTATACAAAATTATGTTGTACAAGTTTTTGTTGAACAATTATCCCTGGATATTCAAAACATTTGAATTAGTCCATTATTAACCTAGATTAATAACAGAAAAAAATATTAACTACTAGCAGAGAAATTCAACTTCTCAGTTGGCTAGGAGACGCAATAATGATCAACTTTATAGCTAGTAGTAGAAAAAAGCAAATTTGCTAGAAAAAAAAACATGATGTAGATAGTGATTTTTTAGAACTTTAGGTAATATAATTTTAATAGAACAATGGTTTTACATAATGCAGGAGGTCTTAGGTGATCCAATTTATTATGAGAATTAAATAATTATTTTATTTACGTATAGAAAATAGAATACAATTAAAACCAAATGCCAATGATTTGGAATCCTAACAAAAAGGAAAGTTTTACCGCTCGATGGGTGGTCTCAAGCCGATTGTAAATCATTGAAGAAGCTTCGCACCTTTCTTTCAAGAGCAATGGTGGTTGTATTTGTTTTTTTTTTTAGAATTTAGATTCTTTTTTCATAAAAACAAATCATAGCGGGATGCACTTTGTGATTGTATACAACTCTGCTAAAAAGAAGAGTTAAAATATTGTACCGCTTCAAAGAAAAATGGGTCCAAATATTTACAATAATTAATAAATAAAAAATTAAATCATAGCGGGCTAAATTACACTATTCTCTACAAATAAAGACATCGACCTGGTTGTAGAATTAAAAAATACTGAGGGAGACCCTTAATACCTTGAACAGTTTCTAAGTTGTTCAATATTTTTAGAAAAGTAAATGGGGCACTCTGTGTAACAGTAGAAATAAAACTGAAATGAACTGCAAATTGCAAATCCATTCTTAATTTTTCGAGAAATGCCTAAAGATAGACAAAACATTTGTTTAATTTAGAGTACTTTTGCGAATCATGCGATCGTTGAAAAACAAAAAGCACGGATAAATGAACTCTTGCACGGATAATCGGGGTTGTACTGTAGTGATAAAAAGTGACCTTATTAATTTATTCCTATAGCAAATCCACAATACTATATTATGCTATTCCATATATTGATAAATTAATATTTCATATCAAAATTAAATAAGTCGCAGGCGCTTCTGGTTCAAAATATATTTGTCTTTGCTGGTTCATTGGTTAGCATTGCTAAAGGCCCCAAAATTAAAAAAAAATACGAGTTATCATATAAATCCTTAAATACATATTTTCAAAATTTTAGTCGGTTAATTGAAAAACAAAAAAAAATGTGTAAAAAAGAATAAAAACGATCTGTTACAAACTATTAAAAAATAATAATAAATAAAATGACCGCTCATTATAAAAATAAAACTCTCCTTTTCAATTTAAAATACTTTATTATAAAACTTTCTGGAAGCATATACATACATATTAGTCATTAGAATAAAACAGTAAAAAAAATAAAATAAGGGCAAGTAAACCCATTAAGTACTTTATAGGCCTTATTACGTGTGAAATAAAAAAACTTATCACTCGTTAACTTGCACATAATTTGCAGGAAATAATCCATATTTGCCTTTACACAATCCTCTCCACCAACCCTCATCAATCTGAAAAAAATTTAAACAGGAAATAAAAAATTCTAATTAAAAGTAAAGCAATCAGAAATTACTTTCTCAATATGTGTAATAACATCATCAGGATCAAAGGAAATTTCATCATCAGCAGCCGCTTGATAATCATAGAGAGCAATTGCAGATATTCCAGTATCGACAATTTCGTCTGTTGTATAATAGACTCCATCTTCTTCTTGTTCTTCAATAGGCGAAGTTTGTTCGGCTGGAACTGAAACTTGACTAGTAGCGACATTTTCGTAGATTTCTTCAGGATCTTCGTATTGTTTTTGTTGCTGTATTTCTTTCAACTGTTGCAATTCCTTGTTTATCTAAATAAATAAACAGTACTTTTCTGTTTTTCATACTTGGTAACACATAAAACGTCAAACAAATTCACAAATATCAAAAATAAACAACAAAATACTCTAAATAAAGACGCAATTTCATGTTGCAATGTTGGTAACATACGAATATATAAAACGCCAATTACATTAAATTTACCATACTTTCTTTTATTATTTTTCGTAAATATTACACTGATTTCGCCTCTAGTGACTCGGAGTTAAAGCATTTTATTTTTCAATGTTGGTAGAAAGTGAATTCCCAAATGCCAACAACCAAAATTATCATATTTTTTAATTGGAAATTCCAATAAAACTAGTAATAATTTAGTCTTATTTTGTTTTTCAATATTGGTAACAAATAAAACGTCAAAAATAACATAAATTTTACCAACTATAATAAAAATACTTAACAAAAACGAAGTGCAAAATTTTATTTCTTCATATTGGTAACATTTGAGACGTCAATTAAAAAAATAAAAAAAATAAATATCAATAATAAAAAATCTTGTACAAACTGCAACAAAATATCCCTCAAAAATCAATATACTCTACCTCGCTTGCTTGATCATATTCCCTATTACTCGATTCCTTACTAAACTGACTCAATTTACTCTGATCCAACTGTCCAGGAACAACTTTTTCTTCTTCTTGTCTTGTTTCGTGCTCCAAAAATACTTTTTTCGTTTCATCCATATGCTTTGTCACTCTTATATCATTATCATTACTATTATTATTAAATTGAGCCATTTGTGACATATTTAATTGTCCAGGAGTCGTTTTTGGTGTTTCAGATTGACTTGTTTGAGTCAAAAATGCTGTTTTCGATGAGTCCAATACTTTAGGCACTCGTTCTGGTGTACTTTGTGACATTTCTTCACTTTTATTATTAAACATGGCGGCTCTAGCATGAACTGTTTTCTTTGGTGTCGAAATCTTCTCAACTTCTGGCTTTTCCTGCGAACTCTAATCACAAAATAAATAAAAATTAACACACGTATGCTATACAATGTTGTTTACTACACCCGAAAAATATTTCTATTACCATATTTTCGAATTTCGCTCGCAAATCTTTCGGTTTGGCGTCTCCAATGTCTGGCTTAACCTTGGTGTAATTAGTACCGACTTTAGCCGGTTCTTCGTTAAATGAAGCAGCAGATTTGTCGACTCGGTCTGTTTGGAGACCGAATTTCCCTCCAAAACCAATTTTATGGTCTGTTTGGCTTTCGTGTTTTTGGGAGGCTTCATGATGGTCCCAACCTACAGCAGATTTATCTTGTCTGTCTGATTGGACACCGAATTTTCCACCAAAGCCTTTGACGTAATCTAATAATAAAAATTTGGAAATTGAAAGTAAAAAAAGTGTTAGAAAAAACCTTTTTGTGACTCGTGTTTCTCGATTTTTTCAATATGATCCCAACCTACAGCAGATTTGTCTTGTCTGTCTGTCTGCACGCCAAATTTGCCGCCAAAACCAGTGACGTAATCTTTTTGAGATGCGTGTTTTTCGATTTTTTCTTTGTGTTGCCAACTTACAGCGCTCTAGAATTAATATACATTTTTTTAATTAGTGTCGTATTCTAAATTTAATAGCAATAATAATTTATAGTAAAAATAATGCAAAAATTGTATTCTTATTAAAAAAGTATACAAATAATTATAATTAACCTTCTCAATATACAAATAAAAAAGTATGTAAAAAGTAAAAAAAAGTCCATAAAAACAAAAAAAAATTCTGCGGAATTAATAAAGAAGCAATTTTTAATTGTCAAATTGTCACAACAAAATAGTAAAAGAATGTTATATAATCATTAATTAACCTTCTGGATAACTAAACATAAAGAAATTTAATAGACAAAAAAGAAAAGTCTTTAAAGAAATCATACAAAGGTCTATAAAATTAGTAACAAAATGTTCAATCGTCATAAAAAAAGTAAATAATTTTATACAATTAATCTTCCGACAGTTAAAAAACCAAAACAAAAAACGTCGATAAAGAGCATCAAGTATTCTATAAAATTAATAAAAAAATGATATAATTAACCTTCTCGATATGTACAGAAACGTAGTGAAAACAGAAAACATTTAGAAAACAAAAAGAGGTTTATAAACAGATTATTAAAAATTCTATAAAATTAAATAAAGAGTTTCTTTCTTAAATTGTTAATTGTCACAATAAACATTTACAAAAAATGAAATAATTAACCTTCTCGATAGTTAAACAAGAGAATTGCATTGTTATAAATTGTTGCAATCAAGATCGGCAAATCTTGATGGATAAACTTTTTTATTTAAGCTTTCAACAATGCAATTCAAAAGGTTTTATAAAAATCCATTCAGTGGAACCGGGTTTCGAGATTTTTACATTTTTATGTCTTACGGCACTCCACTAATTGAGAGATAAAACTACAAAATTTTAGTAAGAAAATTTATTTTGTCGCATTAACAGCACTTGAGTACTGGAGCACCGGTAATAAAAAACGAGAAATTTGGGAAAATAAAACTTTTTAAAAAGTCACTAAAATTATACAAAATAAATAATATTTTTTACAACCGTCCAAAAAAAGATTGTTTTACAGCCTCTACATGATTTTTTATTTCGGTCGGTGCGGTGGCGCAAAAATCCATAAGTAACGTCAAAAAAAAAAAATCGTTTTTCTGACTGTTTCCGTTTGCAATCTTTTCACTTATTCAATTTTTATTAATTATTATAAGTAACAAAAAAATTTCAATTATGTAATTAATAAAGAGCGGATTTTTTAGTACCTGTCTCAGTCGGTCAGACAAAGCGTGCCGTATTACGTGTGTGTACGTACTGGCGTTTGAGATCCCTAAAAGTGTGGCGTCCGCAAAGATATTTATTACAATCAAAATTTTTCTGGTTAACGAAATCAAAATTAATTGCTTAATATTATCACACGGTATCATATCAAGTAAGTAAGTAAGACAATGGTCGGCTGCAAGGGAATAAATAATAAAAATAAAATAGTAATAGTAAATTCATTTCGGTGTAGCGAACGCGCACGCATAGCTCCACTATTCGCGACGTCCCTGCGACGCACAGTATTTCGCCGTATGTATTTTAGGTGGAAAAAAGTCATATCAAAAATTTAAAAAAAAAACGCCAATTTGGCACTAGTTGGGTAAAGTAGAGATTTCAAATTCAATGTTTTTATTGATAAATATCGCTTTTTGTCCTAATGCGATAAGCCTCTAGCAGCTCACAACGAATTAGCAAATATTTTGTAAATGGTGTGGTACTAACTGTTTGCAATAGAATCAATGGAAATCTCATTAAGAAGGTAATTATATAACTTACTTTGTGTTTATTGCTTAGTAAATAAAAATATTAAATGTGAAAGAGTGGGGAGATGCTAGCAAATTTTGAAAGATATTAGTCAAAAATAAAATGTGTACCGCGTTATTAAGTCTTAAATTAAAAAACGTTTTATGCACAATTAAATACTGTTTTCAAATATGTAAGCTGTTGTCAGCGCACGATTTTGCAAATACACTGCTCCAAGAAATTAACGCACCACTTGAAAATAAAGTAAAAAAATTAAAACTATGTACATTTGACAACTTTGATTGAGAAGGTTTAATCAAGCTATAATCTAGTTACCCATTGTAATAAAAGTTTTGACATTATAGTCAGAAATTTGAGTTTAATAGTTTATTAAGCAGAAATTTTAAAATAATTTTCATTTTTAAATTGTGTTAATTTGTAATTTCGTTTTATTGTTATTTGAATTTGCCGTTCTGTGGATAGTTTTTATCATTTGAAACAATAATAAAAACATTATGAGGAATTTGACTCGAGAAGAATGAGCCCAAGCGGTGGTTTTGTTGGAGGAAGGATGGAGCTACAGAAGAATTGGTAAAAGGTTTGGTGTATTTCATACGTCAGTTTCGCATATGATACAAAGGTACAGAGAGACAGGAAGTCACCTCAGAAGACCTGGGCAAGGAAGAAAAAAGGATAACCACTCCTATCCAGGATAGATTTTTAAGAATATCTGCGCTAAGGGAACGCTTTGTAACCGCCAGGAAGCTACAAACTGAGTTCCGTGACGTAGAAGGAATTCAAATCAGTACCGAAACTGTTAGAAAAAGACTTAAGGAGGATAATTTAACACCCCATATTCCTGCTCGTGGTCCTGCATTGACTGCAGAACACCGCAGAGCCCGATTAGAATTTGCTAGAGAGCACATAAATTGGCAAAGAGAGGATTGGGAGTCTGTTCTTTTTACGGATGAGTCAAAATTTTGCCTTTACAATTGCGATAGACGTGTTCGTGTGTATCGTAGACCAAATGAGCGGTACGCACAGTGTAACATTCAGAATACCACATTGTTTGGTGGAGGCTCAGTAATGGTTTGGGGTGGTATTTCCTTACAAGCTCGCACGGAGTTAGTAGTTGTAAATAATGGCTCTATAAATGCGGACCGTTACATAACAGACATTCTTGAAGAGCATTTCTACCATATGCCCCTTATATTAGTCCAAATTTTTTGTTAATGCAAGATAACGCAAAACCCCACACTGCCCGAATTGTTAAAGATTACTTGAATGAGGCAGAAATCAATGTTTTGGATTGGCCACCTCGAAGCCCTGACCTAAATCCTATTGAGCATGTTTGGGATATTCTCGGGAACCGTTTAAAAAATCTTCCACATCCTCCTGTCCATCTTCAAGAGGTAGGTCCTCAACTAAATGAAATTTGGAATAACTTAAATCAAGAAGACATAAGTTCGTTAATTTTGAGTATGGAACGAAGATGTGCAGCGGTTATTCAAAGTAGAGGTGGAAATACGCGACATTAAGATGTTTTCTGTAACTTTTATAACGGCGTAACTTTAATAAAATTTTGTTTTCGGTTTGTTTTTCTATATTTGGACACATTAGATATTAATTTACTGTAAACAAATGTTTTTGTTAAATTTTTCTTAATTTTGTACCAATTGGTCGAATACATGTTTCAATTTTCAAAAAAATTCAAGTGGTGCAAAAATTTTAAATAAATTTAAAAATCAGTCAAAGAATCGCATATAGTTAATCTTCTCGATACATAAAGCAAAAAATATTTAAGAAACAAAAAAGGGACCATTGCATAGACACTTAACTCTCCTCTAAAATAAAAAATAATGTTAATCAAAATAAAGGTTACAAAAAAATCTTACATAATTAACCTTAAGACAAAGAAAGAAAAACTCAAGAAACAAAAAACTGTTTGAAGAAATTATTACATATTCCATAAAAATTAATAATAATAATATGTTCAATTGTCATAAAAAAATCCTCAAAAAAAATTAATTTGTCTATCACAATTCTATCACAAAAGATTGTCTATCACAAAAGATGTAATTAATCTTCTCAACAAATAAAAACAGAAAGTCTTCAGAAAGAAAAAAATCTCTGAGGATCCTCATGTGTATAAAACAAATAAAAAAAATAAAATCCTGATAATAAAGGTAAAAAGTCTTAAACGCAATTAACTTTCTACACAAAAAAGCATAAGACAAAGTCTACGTCAAAAATTCTACAGAAATATTAAAAATACTAAAAAAATCTCATATAATTAACCTTCTCGATACATAAGAAGTTAACCTTCCCGATGCAAAAAAAAAGACATAAAAGCAAAGGAATCTCTTAAGAAATTAATAAAAATAATCCAAAATCTATAATAGAATAAAAAAGCTAATTGTTATCCCAGTAAAGTGTAAAAAATTCTCACTCAATCAACCATTTCAAAAAATAAAAAATGCCCTAACCAAATTAAATGAATGTACCTCAACAAATATTATAACCTTTCCTAATAAACCCATAATTGAGTGATGTGCAGTCAACCATATTAACAACAAATCCAAACGCTTTAGTTAACACATTTGCCTTTTTGGTGATATATTCCTAAGATTTTAAACCACGGCTTGACACTAATTTAATATAAATATGCACAGGTAATTCTGAGAAAATATTTGCTAAACTTTATGTTTTATTTTGAACATTTTTTTTAATGAATTATATTTTGTTCATAGAAGTTTTTAGAGATTTAACAGTAATCTGTCAGAGAAAAAAAATTTGGAATTTTCGATATTATATTTTAAGAGTCCACACTTGCATGGGTAAAATCGCTCGTCGTACTAGAAGGTTAAAATACGGCTATAAAAACAGATATAGTAAATAATTTAAAGCTTTCTCTAGAAAAGGTTTAAAAACCAATCAACTAAAGCAGAGTTCCTTTGTCTTGCTTTGATCACTTTAAAGTAAATAACATGCAGAAACAAAAAAGCTGCACAAATCTAGATATTATTGTTGTGTTTTGATATAAAAAATGTTTATAAAAAAATGACCTTTCATCACACTGTTATTCTCATATTTATGATAAAAACTGAATACAAGGATGTTTTTAAACGTGTTTCACTCTAAAGTAGAAGAAATAATTGGGAAACGAAATTCACAATATCTCTCTGAACAAAGAACAGGTTTTTCAGTAAAAATGCTTTCTAAATATTCCATTACCTCTCATAATTTGAATCATTTGAATACGGCTTTTCCCATTTTCTTTTACATCAATTGGTAATGCTATGAAGAATAACTAAAAATAAAGATTTCCGCCCATTACAAAGCTCTGTTTTTTATTCGATCTTTATTTGTAAAAGAAAGAAGCAGATTATAAAGGTATTCTTAATTCTCCAAGTTTTTTTAATTTCTTTAAAAAAATTTCAATTTATCTTTTGTTGTCGTTTGTGTATATCACAATTTGACAGCAAACTAAGATTAGCATTAAATCTCAAAATCACTTTGATAGATCAGGATAAATAAAAATGTCAATGTGACAATTTTTTACAACCTTGACTAACCTTAATTTCTTAGAAAGCCTTTAAAATATTCTACAAAAATTTCCGGCCCAACGAAACCCTTTCGTAGTGAGTCCTCACACCATGGTCTCAAAACCAAAAGGGAATCACAATCATGGGTAACAATCTCACCAAAAATCGGCCGACTATGGTACGGCCCAGGAACACACGAAATTCCCGTAGAACTATATTCCGAAAATCGTCAACGACTCATCGAAAGAATTATAACAAAATTCCCAAAAATCAAAACAGTTATCCTTCTTCAAGGAGGAGACGAAATACCTTTATACGATACTGACACCACTTATGCAGCCTTTCGCCAAGAATCCAACTTCAGATGGGCTTTTGGTGTATCAGAACCTGGTTGTATGGGAGCTATAGACGTTTCTACGAAAACCGCACACTTATTCATACCAGATGTAACCCAAAATTACGACGTTTGGAGAGGACCTCCATTATCTATCCAAGAAATGATAAAAAAGTACCAAATCTCTCAAGTCCATAACAGGAGCCAAATAGTCCAAGTGTTAAAAAGTTTAAATCCAGGTCTTTTACTAACACTTAAAGGAGTCAACGCTGATAGTAATCACCGTACCCTCGAAGCCCGATTTGACGGAATTGATAAATTCCAAGTCAATAACAGTGTTTTATATGAACAAATATGTGATTTAAGAGTGTTTAAAACAGATTTAGAAATTGAAGTCTTACGTTACGTCATTGATATATCCTCGGAAGCTCATCGAAACGTAATGCGTTTTGCAAAACCTGGAGTAACAGAGTTTCAATGCGAAGCCGAGTTCCTTCACTACTGCTATGGTACTGGCGGTTGCCGTCACGCCGCCTACACCTCAATATGTGCATCTGGTGCCAACACTGCTGTCTTACACTATGGCCGAGGATCCCCTAATAGAAAAATGATCGAACCTGGTGATATGTGTCTATTTGATATGGGAGCTAGCTACTTCGGTTATTGTGCCGACATCACGTGTTCTTTTCCTGCCAATGGCAAATTCACTCCTACTCAAAAACTCATCTACGAAGCTGTACTCGCCGCCCACCATGCCGTTTTTAAAGTCCTCAAACCTGGTGTAAACTGGTGTGATATGCACATTTTAGCTCAACGAACTTTACTATCAGAATTGAAAAAAGGAGGAATTTTGAAAGGAGATGTCGAGGGTATGCTAAGTACAGGGTTGGGGTCTATATTCCAGCCTCATGGTTTGGGTCATTTTCTGGGTCTGGACGTGCACGATGTTGGGGGGTTTATTGGGAGTACAAGGTCCGAACAGAAAGGATTGACAATGTTAAAAACCACGAGAGTTCTACAAGAAAGGATGGTGATTACACTAGAGCCTGGTTGCTATTTTGTTGATGCTTTATTAGATGAAGCATTGGAAAATCAGGCAATGGCGAAGTTTTTTGTTCAAGATGTTATTAAGAAATTTAGAGGATTTGGAGGAATTAGGATTGAAGATGATATTCTAATTACGAAACAAGGAGCGGTTAATTTAACTAAAGTCCCGAGGACCGTGCATGAAGTTGAAAACTGGATTGAGGGAAAAGATAACAATAAGTATAATTAAATTTGATGTGTTTCAATTCGTTTTGTTTTATTTCAATAAAAAGAAATATACTGGAACATCATTGAGTCCTTGCAAAACTTGGAATATCTTAAATTTCACACAGAAAAACAAACTTCTTTAAACTTTGTTCCATTCTCAGTAGCAACCCTTGCACCAAGAAATGACTGCCAATTCTGAATATGTGTCTTGTCAAAGTTTAGTAATGTTAAAATCTAGAAATTGGGCACGAAGTTCTTGTATACAAACGTCAATCTGTTTACTTTATGAGCGCTTATAGAAAAAAAGCGGTCAGTAACGTCAACCCAAGTTTAATTTCGAAATACACTTAACTAAATGCTCTCAGAATTGACAACTAAATAATTAAAATTCTGGGATAGTCTGAGAGCATGTGTACATGTTAAGGATTTTCTATGACCTTCTATCGCTAGATAATGTTAAATTGTGTTAAGTTTCTTATCAGTTTTTTTTTATTGGATTAGCGAATAGATAGTTGAAGCTACGCCTGCTTCCGAAGTGTAGGTATTCCGAATAAAATAAAAACAGAAATATTTTTTTAATAAGTAGTTATTAAATTAATAAAAAACCGATAGTCATACCTTTCATATGTTGATTTTCATTAAAAAAAATATTTTTTTGCACTTCTCTACTAAAAATCAAGTAATTACGCACTGAACAAACAATCGGGACCATTAATTTTACAATCATCTTCCGTTTTTACCGCAGTAGTGTCTGCAAAAAGCACAGAGATTTTTCTCGTTTAAAAAACAATTTAAAATTAGGTTATCGTATCAGAAGCCAAGTTTATAATAAAATAAAGTTCAAATAAAAAAACAGAAATGCATTTACAATATTGCATTTAAAATTTAAGTTTAAGCAGCGCCACCTGTGAGAAATTGTATTAGACCTTAAAATGTCAAATTTTGGCAGTAGATTTTAGTAGCTTGCAAAAAATCTGAGTTAGTTACTTACATCATCGACATCAACGCACATGATTTATTCGACAAATTAAAGATAAATTTTAAAATTATCGTTTTTCGGCCTTGTGAAGAATCGGTGGAAAAAATAATATACATGAGACTTGCGGGAACAATTTTGCTTTATTCGTGCGACCTTTTTCACTCGTGCGCAAAGTGCACTCGTGTAAAAACTGTCGCACTCATATGCGAAATATATGTTCCTGCACTTACCATGTAAATAACTATTTATTTTTTTATGATTAAAATTGATGTATATAGACCGCCCTCTAACCAAAACGGTGTATGATACAACTTGATGTAGAGGTAAGTTGGTGTTAATTCGGTTTATTTTGACTTAAAAAATCTCAAGTTGCTCTATGGAAAGGTCTTCCTGAGACTGTGTAGAAAAGAAACTTTGACTGTTCTACTAATAATTTATTATTAATAAAGTAAATTTTGTTTAATTTTACACAATATTGGTCTCTAAAATATCCTTAAATTCAGCTATCGAGAAAGTTAATAATATAATTCACTTCTATTCATTATAAGTTCATTTCTAATAAGATAATTAAAAGTTTGTATTACTTTCTGAAACAAGAACAAGTGCACCAAGAAACTGCAGACCGATTTCCTTTTTTTCTTAAGATTTTTAGCCTCTTTTACAGTGCAGCGTATCCTGATGACGCAAGTTGCTTATAAGCAGCAACAGTCATATTTTTTCTTTATAAATTTTATAACTTGTATTAATCCATTTAGAGATTCCTCTATTTTATCCCTCAAATTAAGATTGATTAAGATAAATTAATTATGGAACATTTCGATATAACAAATAAAAAATATTGCGACAAATTATTCTAGATAATACCGCCGAACACTTCCGCAATTATGACTAACATTATAGCATGTAATTCTGCAAAATGAGCCACGTCCATTAACTGGCCCCGAGAAGGAAATCATATATCATTGTTATATAAGCAGTGAGAGCTCAATAATCAGCTAGTGAAAGCCAAATAGTAAGCGAGTTGCATCCAGTCCACAAACGTAACGAAATTTTCTAGAAAACAGCTGCTTGGTTGTGTGTGCTTCAAAAGTGTTTTAAAACTGTTACTTTAGTTAAATTTTGTAGCTTTACATCTTTTAATTAAAGTAAAACAAAGTCCAAAACAGTTCACATTGTTCTAGTTGGAAACAGGAGCCTGATCAATCCAAGATTTTGACGTCAGCACTTGCCCACTTAATTCCTCTATTCTTTAGCATTCTCTAAAATCTTTAACATTACTTCAAAAACACCTGTATATTTAAAACGTGATTATTTTTATTTTATTACGAATATTTATTTATATTTACCTATTGTATATTTACTGTATAGGTATTTTGTTATGGATCGGGTTTTAAAATAAAATTATGTCTGTAACTCTGTAATCACGACCGCTTTATTTGATCCCTCTTATCTGCATACTTCGAATTCTTTAATAAGTTAGTAATTTAGTAAGTTCCAACTATTTTTAAAATTTCTCGTGTAACAAATAAGATAACGTACTTGACAGTAAGTATTTATTTACTTTATTTGTATTATTAATTCTAAAGATAATTCTTACCTTATCTACTCTGTCTGACTGTATTCCATATTTTCCTCCAAACCCTGCACTATAATCCTTCTGTGAGGCATGTTTTTCAACTTTTGCAATATACTCATGTCCCACAGCCGACTGATCCATCCTATCTTTCTCAATTCCAAATTTGCCCCCATATCCAAAAGCAGGATTACTTGGATCTTCCTCTAATTGTTTCTTCTTTTTCAAAGCGTCTGCTTCTTCAGTTTCTTTCCTCAATTGAGTCATACTGAAGGAAACAATAAAAAAAAAATACTAAAGGGGTGATAACTTATTACTCAATTGCCCCAGCTGTTCTTCCAGATCCAGCAATTGTCGTCGATCCCCATCGTTGTTCCTGTTCATTGACATCATTAACAAAATCCGGATCTGTTTCCCATTCGTCATCCTCTGTAGGTTGCTCATTTAAATTAATTTGTTGACCTGCTGCTGCTTTCCACATTTTAGGTTAGGTTTTTAAATTAAAAATACACAAACACAACACCAATTACACAACACAAACGGTGATTAAATTTTGTTTTAAGTGATTAATTAGTGATAGGAGAAATGTGCGCTAATGTAATAGTCTTATCAACAAAAGGCAACACCCGGCCTCCTACTGACATTGACAATTGTGGGACAACTGACCGACCAAGTATTACACCTACCACCTACTGGAGGAAACATACGAACTACTGACATTTTTTTTACAGATCAAAATAAAAATTTGTGTTTTTTTATTTATTTATCTCTTAATTTTTGGTTTAGAATTATGACTGGATCATAATTTTTTAATGACAGTAAACAAACGATCATAAAATTAAAAATTCACCCAATCACACCAAACACTCTTTTGCACACGACACGCATTTCGGCAATGATGTTACCTGAGATGTTAGCACTTTCAAGTGAAATTAAAAACTGAATATTTTACAAATATTACTAGTCAAATTACACAACTTAAAAATAAAACAAATGTTAATAAAACAGATTTTTTACTGTTAGACTTCGCAATTAACTATTATATTTAAGATTATTACGTAGTTTTCTAAAACACTGTTACAAACTCACCATATTTTACGTACTTACTTTGTCGTATTTGTATGATTCATTGTTTTTTGTTAATATATTACCTAATTTATATAACTACTTTCGTCTTTGTTTGGAATCACCTGATTTGATTTTTTCTTATTGACATACTTACACAATTTATTCAGTTTTGTCCTTTGTTTATTTATAAAATACGCACATTATACAAATGTTGATAAGTTTTGTTTTACGATATAGCCATACTATTTAATAAGAATAGCTGATATATTTTTAAATTTGGCGCTTTAAGTCAGGACAATCAATGGACGTGAAGGCCACGACTACTACGAAGTTCAAGTCCCATCATTTCACTTTAAAAATAAATAAATAAAAAAACACAATTTGTCATACGGTAAAAAATTAAATAGAGTGCAATCACATCTAATAACTTTAGCAAAACGATGTTATATTAAAAAAACAACTAATAAAAAATAATATTTATTACAAACTACAACTGCATTGCATTTAATTGGTCTAAAGTTATCTCCGAATTTTTCTTAACTTCATCAGAATCTACATTTTGTGACGGCAATTTACTCTGATTTTTATGTTTATTTTGTTTGATTTCAGAGTCTGAATTCCTGATTTTTTCTTGCAGATTTACTAACTCTTTATCCATTTCCATAATTTTAGCTTTATTTTTATTATTAATCTAGAAAGAAAAAACATCTCTTTATTATATCACAAATGCATGCTTTACCCACTTGTTTTAGTTCACTTTTGACAGATTTCGCTTTGGCTTTAAGCTTCAAGCTTTTAGCCCCAGCTACTTTAAAAACACTATTAAGTTTCTTCTTGTTTTTGCCCATGATTACCTAAAAAATACAATTTAGGTATAAATACAAGTAAAATAATAGAAAAGAGTATTAACACGCCTGCCCAAACTCACATAAAAATATTCAAGAGAGAGAGAGAGAGCAACTACTTAATTTTGCGATGCCCTTTAATTTAAAAATTGTAAAACTCAATAAACAGAAAAATACTGTCACATAAAGAATTAAGTTTTAATATTTGTAACAAAAAAATTACGTTTTATTTTAAAACGCTGCACAAATAGTCAAAGGAACAAAAGAATGTTAATTGACAACTTGTAGAGAATTAAGTTTTATATGTTTAAGTTCCTGAAATTATACTGTTGTCTCTAAAAGTTTAGATACTAGAAACACTTAATAGAGAAAAAGCTACTACCAGAAAGAACTAGTAAGCGCTAGAAATTTGAAATATTTGTTTGTCATTAATTAATTTTTGAAATGAACCAATCACAAATAAATAGTACAAATCAAAATATCTGACATGTATAAATCACTGCCTACTTAAAATACTTAAACCCAAAAATTTTAATTACATTTTTTTGTTTCTGTTTCTTCACAAAAACCACTTTTTCTTTTATGTCCTGAATTTTTCATTAAAATATCTCGATCTAATTTAAACGTGATCCTCATCATTTCTTTTAAAGAACTCACAGTTCTGACACGAAACACATCAATAATTTTATCCTCAATTTCCCAACCAATATTTTGAAATAACAAATTTTTGGCAATATTGACATAATCCTCGCCTTTGGCAAAACAATAAACAACAACTATTGGCGGATTTATAATTTCACACAAATCAGAATCTTTATACAAGCCAACAAAAGCATTTAGAAACTCCACAGCCATTGCTGGTAAATTCATTAAAATAAAAACATTATTACCGAAAAATTTAGGCAACAAATCTTTAATTTCCCCCAAAATAAACTCTCTGCCATCTCTATTAAACGTCTGAAAATACTTTTGATCAACTTTATTTTTAGCAAAATTATGATTTAGCCATTTATATGATTCAGGATTTAAATCATTCGCAAAAACGTGACACTTTTTCTTAGCTAGAGGTACAGAAAAAGGTCCAACGCCGGCAAAAACATCAAAAACGACGTCACCACTTTTTATCATATTTACAATTCGTTCATGTTCTGTACATAACCGAGAATTCCAGTAAACCTTCGAAAAATCAAACTCAAAAAAACACTTGTTTTCTTTGACTTGAGTCTGCATGTCATTCTCGCCCCTCAAAACTTCCATTTGGAAATTGCGGTACGTGTTATCAATTGACGCCACTTTGTTAACAACAGTGCGACAATTTGCAACTTTATCAAACAGAACTTGTCCGATTATGTCTTTGTAGGGGATTAGATGCTCCCGTAAATTAACATGTACAATGTGCCCCACTTTAGTAAAACTTGACATTCCTTCAATATCTGGGGGAAGTACAGAACGGAAGATGCTCTCAATTGAGTAATTCTCATAATTTAGAGTTTGAGTCTTAAATTTCAGATTTCTCTCATTTAGATTTAAATCACTGAGTGATTTCTGAGTTTCTAGAGCCAAATCCTGCCAGGTTTTTACCAATTCTGGATTTAAATACACATGGGATTCTCCTTCTGCCACATTTTGAATCGGCTTGAAATTATCAATTTTTAACAAATACTGCTTAACAATTGGCATAAGCGACGATATTTTAACGTTTTTAAAAATAAGACACGGCACTGTTATGTCTTTTTTAAACAAATTCTTGTCTAAAGTTTTTAAACCAGCAACTCGTTCTGGAGGTTTGAGGTTAGAAACACTAGACATGTTTCTACTACCACAAAACTTAAAAACACTTGATTTTAATAATGGAAAATTGTTTAGATTACGTGAATATTGCCCCAATTGCAAAATTTGGCAATGCTTAGACCCCAAATACAACAAAAACATCAAAGAAATGTGCACATTTTTCTAGGTTACTTACGTTTTGACAGATGTAGTTCACATGTGGCCGGTCAAATGAACTACAACCAAATTTTAAAATTTTATTAAATTATTAAAAAATAAAATAAATGATTTTTGGGGCTCAAACGTAAGCTAGATGCTTGATCCACTATAATTAATAGATTTTGATTGATTTAAATTCGAATTAAATATGATTTTTTATTTTAATGACTCTTCTATAGGGGATTTTTTATTGTTGCATCTGGCGGAAAATTCAAATTTTTTTGCAACATTTTTTAGTTATGTGGAAGTGGAACAAGAAAATTTTTTTCATTGCCAGTGTCGCTAACTTAAACTGCTGCCAAATCGGAATAAACTTCAAATTCCCTTCAAGGAAGTAAAATTAAACAAAATTCTGGCTGGTAAATTCAAAATTCGTTTAATTGTGACACCTAATAGCTTCACTTTTTACAAATTTTTGTTTACAACAATTACACTGATATTCTTCAAGTGCCAACAAACAACTTCTGCAATAAAAATGTTCACAAGGAATTTTATACAAATTTTGCTCTTTTTGGCAGACACAACACTCCTTTCTCTCACCAAATTTCACTCTTTTGTTATCATTCCTACAATTATCACTCCCTAAAGCCCGTTTTACACCAAACAAAATCGGATTTTGCGAATTCTGCATCAAAAACATATCAATCCGACTCTTGAGTGAAACATTCATCATTGGTTTCCTCGTTTCAGTAAATTTGAGTCCTGTAAAAGGGTCTCCAGGTTTTCTTCCAAAAGACTTTTCATTTTCAATATGTTTTTCAAGAGTGTCTCTATCTACAGTTTTCCCAGAAGGTAGAGTCATAGGAATTGCCATAATTTCACAAGTCAGATCATCAATAAAATCTGGAGGAACTTTAAAACCGGCACTTTGTTGTTTTGGAAGCGTTTGTGTTTGTACTACAGGTCCTCCCATAATCCTTCCAATTGTCTCTACTGTGACCTTTGAGCAACTCCTTGAAGGGCTCCCAAAAACCTTAATTGACCCCAAACAGGGTACAGTGTAATTAGTGCGAAAAATCAAAACTTTCACAAAACTTGCATCACTATAAAGCCCCCTTTTGTCACATTTAAAAAAAAGCAAATCGTTATCTGAATTGTGAAACGGGGGCGGTTGTGTTTTCGAGTACTTCCTACTATCACAAAACATCACACAAGTCTTATCACACACAGCTTTAGCAATTGAAGTGTACTGAGTGTTGGAATTTTTAGCAAAAAGCTCAATTCCTGTACTTTTCTGTCGTCCAACGCTTGTATTTAAAATTATGAAACTGATATTAACGGGACACAAAAACTCAAATTCTAATTCAACAGGAGGCTTTGTTACTGTATAAGCTAGAAAACCACGAGCTCGTACTGCTTCATTTTTGTCGATTAAATTGGAGGCTTCGAAATTGTCGGTTGTGGGGGCACTGCAAGACACTTTGGGCATTAATTTAGGGTCTAAAAAGTTGTACATAGTGGAATATAATCACACGTGGCACAAAACACATCACTTCGTTGCTTAATTAACAAGTTTTAATTAATATTTATGCAAATTAAGTTTTTTTAGTGAAAGTGAGGTTATGTTCGTGGGCGAATGACACTTGCTCGAAATTTTATTGAACGGCCATTCCATTACCAAAAAAATTTCATTTGGTTGTTAGGACTGATATCATTTTTTGAATATTTTTTTTGCTTTCTAATAAAAAAGCTCAAATAAAATATAAAATATAGCAAAAACATGCGGCCCTAGAAAAATATTTTTAACCGACCCACTTTTTGGTTTTGAATTTTTGAATACTCAACACAAAAAAAATTGCACCCTCAAAATAAAATTTTTTAGTTGTGTTGGCACTCCATTTAAATTTGACAATATCAGTTTTTAAGGTTTAAGTTGCATTCTAAAATACATAAAACAATAATTTCAGAAAAATGGCTACCGCGGCAACATCTCGGAGGGCGGTTAAGAGGATTCTAAAATATGTGGTGATCGTTTATAACCGAAAAATGATACGATGAGGCTAATTTCGAAGCATTTACAGTGATGAAAATGCAATACAGAAATTGATAGAGCTGATGCCGACTATGCATTTTTTATTTGATGCATAAAAATTATAAACACTTTCAAATATGTAAAAAAGTACATATACAAAAACTGAGGAAACTGCTTGTGTAAAAGGAGTTCTTTCGCAAGATATTGAGAAGTAGTACATAATCCTGTACAAATATTTAAGAAAAATAGATTATCTTTTAAAAAAAATAGATAATCAGACTTACAACAGTAAACAAAATTTTTGCACAATATTACAATTATACAGGGTGTGTCACAAATGATGGTCAAAAATTTAGCCAGTAGGTCTCTCAGTGATAGGTAAAAATCTTAAAGAATATTTTTTTCTAGGTTTCATTTTTTCGGAATCTCAATTGTTACTAAGATGAAATTATTTAAAAATTTAGTACAAAATACCACACCCGCAACTAGTCTATGTAGTATTATAATGGTAACTAGGCAGACCTAACCTATTTGAGAAGTGATCATAAATAAGCCTATCGTGATTTTATGGGGAGGACAAAATTTAAAATTTTTAGCATTTGTCGCAAAAATGTTATAAAGAAAAATGATGTTTTTTTGATGAGATGTATCACTAATTACATTTTTGATTATCATTTTTTATCATTTTTATCACCCAGTATTAAAAAATAAAAAACTGTCACATCGTAATTAGAAATTACGATGATTGTCGGATGTTTTGGACGTGCAAAAAAAAATAAAAACTTTTAATTTCTTGGTTACGTTTCGTGGCCTTTATTACCACTTCTTCAGACATTAGATTATAATTTTAATTTTAGATATTTATTTGAATATAATTTCATTTTGGGCCGGAAAGTATTAAGTAGTCTCCCATTTTGTTGAAATTCAAAACAAAATGGAGAACCACTTAATACTTTCCGGTCAAACATGAAATCATATTCAAATAAACATCTAAAATTTAAATTATAATCCAATGTCTGAAGAAGTGGTAATAAAGGCCACGAAACGTAACCAAGAAATTAAAGGTTTTTTATTTTTTTGCACGTCCAAAACACCCGATAATCATCGAATACAAAATAACGGACAATAACAATAATAATAATCAGTAATTAAAAATATCGAAAAGAAAATATTTTAGGTAAAGAAAAACATGTATGTACCTAATTAAAAAAATATGTTTATTAACATTTAAAGCCAAAAAATTGTTTTTCTTCAAAGTTCTTTGCTTATAAAATTAAAACTAAAGCCTTATACACATTTTGTGTAATGTAACATGTAGGTAATTTAAAAAAAATATATAGTGTTTTATTTAAGAATCAAAAGTTGCAATCATTTTCAGTAAACGTTACTATTTAGCAAAAATATTATTAAAAATGAATAAGTCCAATTTCGTTTACATACTTTATACTACGGTTCCATTTACAGTCGTCAATGCCATGAAAAAATTTATCTGGTTTTCTAAAGATTTGTGGTATCACTAAGTACACATTACCATTATATGTATAACACCTTTATTATAACAATTATGCCCTAATTACATGACATTTTTGATAATACCACAAATTGGTATTGCCAACCAAAATTTTTAGTTAATAGTTTTTTGCTTTTACGGACGTCCGACAGTCCCAATTTTCTTTTTTCACTCATTTTGTCACGAAGTACAAAATACAACTTAACGTGGAGTAGACGAATTAGCCAATTTCTTTATATTAACATTTCTTGGAAACCATAAGTACTTACAGGAATTACAAAGGGAGCGTGCCGATACTGTGAATGTGAAGAGAGACGACGAGAGAGCAGGATAGAGAGTTCGATGATTTTAATTCTTATCCATTTTACAGGAAAATTTCCTCAAAAAAGTATAGAGCCGCTAATTAACTGACGAACCTCAAATTTTAATAGTATATAGAAAACATCTTGAATTTATTGCCTTGAATATTTTTTTTGTGAAAATAAATGATTATCTATGCAAAATATCGTTACAAAGATAACATTTCATTTTTCTGAATTTCTCTATTTTTTTAAAAGAAATCTAATAATTTTTCAAGGGTTTTTTGGTTCAAGACATCTAAGTCATAATGAGTTGTGTTATATATTTTTTTCGTAGAAAAATATCGAATAGGTAAGTCAGTTTTTTGACGAAAATCCCACAAATTCCCATTAGTTAGTTGATGGTTGTGTAAGAATCCCCTTCGTCATCAAGATGAAATTGAACTATCTTTGTAAAAATAGAAAATTTTATCAAAAGAATCACTGTTTGCCAGCATCGCCGCGACAGCCATTTGGCAGGGATTAGATTACATAATTATTATTTTTAAAAAGTTTTCTCTTAAATGTATAAGTAATTTACTAAAACTTCTTGTTAAATGTCCTTGGTGTGTCGCATAAATATAAAAATTCACCCACTCACACCAAACACTTTTTTTGCACACGACGCGCGTTTCCACAAGGATGTTAAGAATATTTCACAAACCGCTCCGCCTTATACAGTGAGCGGGAAAAGAATGGAATATCTAAAATAACTTCCAAGCCATCTATTTAGAAAAACAATCGCTCGGACAGGACAATTTTATTTCTAGATTGCGTATTTTTTGAAAAAAAAAAAAAAATAATAATGCATTTTTTAAATCTATAAAAAATTCGTAGACATATTTTATGTATAATGTCCTATACGTACCTTTAACTGATTTCTAAAAATTATTTTTTCTATTTTTTGAGTTTTGTTAAACGCACCATTAATATTACACTGTACCACACACTGTATAAATAAGGTGAGATCGAAATGTAACTGAATCAGAGCAGGCTGTGCCAGCGTAACTGTAATGATAGTCTCATCGGCGAACAGATAAGTAATAAAACCGCCCACTTTTGCCCGGGACATTTGAATAGTAGCTTGCAATTGGCTGTTTTGAAAATTAGGACCATTGTAACAAGTCGGTGTCACATAGACGAATTTAGTGTTGGTAAGATCAGCAACCAAGTGTATGCAACTAACAACACGTATTCGATATTTTGTGTAAACCTGGCTTCTGCGTATGACCTTCTAAGCACATGTATACGCCCTACGATGATTTATAACTATATCTTTTCGCCGATTTGAGTGTAATGTTAATACGGCTTGCTCGATTCAGTTACATATCGATTTCAGGTTAGCTTTAAAATAAAATATAATTTATGATTTATTGTGACAGCTGACAGTTTTACACTTGTCATAAGAAATTGAAATAAGTATTGTTCAAAAAGAAAAAACTATAATAATAAATCTAAAAACACATTTTCGTAAAAATAAATTGTAATAAAGTAAAGCTAACTTCGGCTTCACACTTTGCCACTTTAATTTATAGAAAATTTATTGCTTTAGAAAAGGTGGGGATAGGCCCGTTGTCGGAGTTTATGAATCTAACCTTTGTTCCCATATATTTCTAAACTCTCGAAAACAAAATTTATGTTATGGCATAGTTGTTATTCTTAAAATTAGTATTAATTACTGCCTGGGGCAGTTCGATAGTAATGGAACTGTAGAAGACGGTATTATAGTAACTTTGAAAGTTGGTGACGATATTTCACTAAATTTAGTTAGAGTCCTAGAAGACTTACGAACAAAAAAAGCAAAATTTTCTAACTTTGAAAATAGAAGATAACACTTTACTGATTTTAATTATCTAAATTTAATTTTTATTAATTTTGGGAGCTAGTGGCGACATTGCTTATCAAATTTTAAAATAATAAAAACAAAGACAACATCTTCTATTTTAGGGGCCGGAGGCAATATTTTACGAATTTGTAAACTTAAAGGTGGCATTTGTTTATAATTTTTATAACAAAAACGTTTTTTCTAATTTTGCTAACCCGAGACAATTTTTATTGGTTTTTAAGACATTTTCTTCCAAATTTGTAAACCGAAGACGATATTTTACTAATTTGGAAGCCAGGGACAATATTTCTTATAAATTTTTACATAAATAAATACAAAAGCAACTTTTTTACCAATACTAGAACCGAAGGCAACACTTTACTAATCTGAAACTGAAAGAGAGATTTCTTATAAACGTGAACTTAAAAGTTTATAAATAATATTAATTTAAATAGTCAATAATGTCACATTTTTATAATTTTGTGAACCGGAGGCCACACTTTTAAAAGCTGGAGGCAATAGAAAAGTTACTAATTTTTTAAGCCGGAGGCTAAATATTTAACTAGATTCATAATCCAAATATCTATAGTTCGTTATTCTTTGTAATGCTCTTGTCTGTTCCTGTTCAACATATAATTTATATGACATAGTAACATATACGACAATGTGTTGAAAAGAGAGAGACAACGGCAAATAAATAAAAAATGGAGTATATAATAAATATCTGAGGGCAAATATCTATATTTCACAGACCTATTTTTTCTACAACTGTGATAGATAATTAATAAAAAATATTTAAATGTTGAATTCGTAAAAGTTACTAATCGCACCATTATATTTGTTTTTAATAAAATAAAATTACTTATAATTAAAAATGAATAACAGCAGGGCAACGTGAGTGGGCGTTATGACAGCCTACGAGAAGATGTAGAAATTGTGACGTCAAAGCGGTGAAATATAGAACGTGAAGAGTTTTATTAAAATAGCTTTATCAAAACAAATGAAAGATACTGTTATACTATAAAGGATTACATTCTTAATAAATATATCCTAAAAAATTTCCAAAAAAGGTACTGGGACATATTTAAAAAATACATTGGAAGTTTAAAATTTGTACAGTGCAAGGTTTTTTTAAAACGTTACAAAAACAGTTAAAGCTATAAAAAAGGTTTAAAGAAAAAGCTATAGAAAATTACTTTTTTTAATTTTATTTTTTGATATTCAAAATGCGGGTTTCCTCGGGTAAATTAAAAGCGGGAAATTCAAATAATGCATACTATTTAAGTCTTTAATAAACTACAGTAAAATACAATAAAATATTTTCTTCATCGCATTTTATCGCCGTCCGCTAAAAATTGTTGATCCTGGCTCTACATCATTGCTGTTTTCACAATTAGCTAACTGACGTACCTGATTCTGAAAAATAATCCATAAAATCTGTACTAAAACAAAAAATATAATTACGATAAGTAGGTGGCAAATAGCTGAAACCGTCTTCATAGTATTATGAAAATCCGAATTTTCAGTCCTTTTTCCAGGATTCCAATCACGAGAGAAAGTGACCTGAGCCTGAGTCCCACTAAATACCCAAGTCATCACAACTAGAGCAACAAAAAACGCAAAGAGTCTGAAAGAAAAGTGTTAGGTTTAGTATTGTAATTCGGGGATTTACCGGAATTTGAGCGCCATTTTCGTCTTGTTGATGCGATGTTCGAGAGTTGTATGAATGATCAGAGTTGGATCATGCTTTATATAAGCGAGGTTGAGACGATTTTGCCACGAGGGATTACTGGAAATACTTTTGTGGTATTTGCATTTTATGCATAAAGAAAAGTTCTTTGATTTTCTTTGAACGGTGTTATCCAATAAAGCAACACAAATAAAAAAGTCTAGCAATTCTAATAAATCTAATATAAATAATAATAATAAAATAAATCAGTGTCTAGACTAAAATTTAGATTTTTAGTAATTAAGGACCAATTTGTATTAATGCAATAATTCCTTTATAGATAAATAAAGTCGTAAGTTAATTTTACGTCAAATAATTCCACCTTTGATTCTTTGAGTCTATGTCTGAGCTTTTCTCGTGTGGAGCTTAATACGCTCAAAGAACTTAAAGCTTTTGATGTGTAAAAAGCTGGAAATCATTCACAAATATTTGTTTTGGTTACCGAAATATTTGAATAGACAACAGGTGTTTTAAATAACACGTAAATTTATTAAGATAAAATTCAGAATGTAAAAAAAATATTAAAAAATGTAAAAATAAAAGAATTGAAGTAAAAAGCTTGTTAAAATGCAAATAAGTTCATTTAATATGTTTTGACACTTTCTTATTTAACATTTAGTCCCTGTAGGATATCTAATGTCTTTTTCATAACAACTCGTACAATCTATTAAATTCAAAACGAAATAAGAAAATTACTTAAGCCGGTTCAATACCCATAATTTGTCCAAAAATTAACTGCGATATTTTTTCAAAATAATAAAAGAATCTAGTGGTGTTTATACAATGTTAGAAAAAAAGTAAAAAAAAAATTTTGTTGAAACCAAGGCTTCATTCAGTATTACCAGAGGTATTACACACCCACCTCTGTTTCTTATTTACCAAAAACATTCTGCTTTTAGTATTGTAAATTAGACACTTTTCCTCATGTCTTACCATCCTGCTTTTTCTTATCAACTTTTGATTTTGAAGTTACTGTAAAATGAGAACCGATTGCAAAGCTTTTTTTATTAAAAATTAAAAGTTTGTAACAAAAAGCTTGGTAAGACATGAGGAAAAGTGTTTAATTTACATAAAAATAGAATTTTTTTGGTAAATAAGTAACAAATCTGCGTAATACTAAGGCCCTGTTTCAAAAAAAAAAAAAAAAAAAAAATGTCAACTTAATAATAAACAATTTTTTAAAATTATTTTTCTAATATTCTATGAACACTACTAAATCTAGACTTCCTCATCATTAAAAAAAATATATATATCTCAATTATTTTTTGGCCCAATCAGATGAGCAATTTTGCTGAGTTGTCAAAATTCATATTCACTGGATGTCATCAGACTATTTTTCTTTATATTAAATTAACAAAAAATGTGTAGTAAAAATGGCTAAAACGGCTAAAAGTGATGAAAAGCAGTTCTACGTTGTGCTTGACAAAATGGCGTCGAAGTTTGAGATGAGAGAGTAGAATAAAACCACCATAAGAAAGGAGACATTTATATGTTTTTGCAGTAAGTTGTTTATCTAAATTTAAATAAATAAAATAAAAGTAATATGTAGAATGGTAAAAAAGTGGGACACTAAATTTGGCAACGTTCTCTCAAAATATAAAAAATTGCAACATTTAAATTAATCATTATTAAGGTCGCTATTGTCAGTGTGTTTAAAAACTTTATTCTAAACAATTTATTTGTTTAACATGTAAAACATTACATTTTCAATGTAAAAATAATCTCTAATTTATGAATACTCAAAGATTAAAAATCTCAGTGTAAAAATACAGCAAATTCACAAAATCGAAATGTTTCTTCTGTCAAACTGTCCCATTTTTTAAGCCACCACTGTACGTTATACACAAAAATGTCAAATAAATCAATAATTAAGTACAAGTAACATTCTGTTGAACCATTTATCTGATTGAGAGACCTGATAAAATCTTCCTAGACCGTGTCCTAACCAAAATGTTTCTTCTGTCAAACTGTCCCATTTTTTAAAGTCATCTCTGTACGTTATACAAAAAAATGTCAAATTAATCAATAATAAAGTACAAGTAACATTCTGTTGAACCATTTTTATGATTGAGGGACCTGAAAAAACCTTTCTAGACCGTGTCCTAACCAAAATCTTTCTTCTGTCTAACTGTTCCATTTTTTTAAGCTACCACTGTACGTTATACACAAAAATGTTAAATAAATCAATAATTAAGTACAAGTAACATTCTGTTGAACCATTTATCTGATTGAGGGACCTGATAAAACCTTCCTAGGCCGTGTCCTAACCAAAATGTTTCTTCTATCAAACTGTACCATTTTTTAAAGTCACCTCTGTACGTTATACAAAAAAATTTCAAATAAATCAATAATAAAGTACAAGTAACAACCATTTATATGATTGAGGGACCTGAAAAAACCTTCCTAGACCGTGTCCTAAACAAAGCTCAAATATATTTTGCTATAACACATTAACACCCACAATAATTTTAAAACATTTTGCATTAGCAAAACTTGCCGAAATAACTTGTTAAAATATACAGAGATTAAGGGTATAACAAAAAACAAGATGAAAAATATGTTTTATGAGCCCATGGGCTTTCTATCAATGCAGTGATAGAAATTTGAAAGGACAATAGAAAAAGAGAATTGTAAAATCATTTTAAAGAATTTTGTAGTTGAAAGTATTGAATATTTAAAACTGGTAGCAAGAATATTTGGTAGAGAAAGCCTTGGCACGAGAGTTTGTTGAAATAGCACCAATCTTTACAATCTATTTCCAAGTCTTTAAGCTTCATTTTCAAGAATGAGAAAAATATGGTTGGCACATGGTTGACACCTACCATCTATACCTCTCAAGACTTCTCCACGGTCCTTGTAGTAGTATACAGGGTATTCGATAATAAAACAAGCAATTTTTTGGATATTTAAAATTATTCTATAAGAAAAGGGTCGTACAGGTCGACTTAAACCCTAAAAATAAAGTTTAGTAAAAATAGCATTCAGTGGTTCAATAGAGAGACGAACTCAGGAGCGAAACCACAATATTGCGCAATAATCATGGGCGTTATACTGTGTGATTGAGTTATTATTGTGTTGTTCATGTAAAAAGTAGTTTTGAGTAAATTATTTGTTGAAAATCCAACTCTTTTAATTACAAGAACGCAGAATTTCTAAAACATAATGAAGAGAAACCCTACTATGAGCAATTTTATAATTTTAAAGCCTTGAAAAAAGAGGCAAGAAAAATGAAAACCAACCCTAAAACGTAGGTTTAAAAAAACTAGTAGTTTTTAGTAGTAGAATTTATACTTACAAAACCTTGAGAAAAAAGAATAAATGAAAAGCAACTCCGAAACGTTGGTAGACAAAAAAAACCTCTTTTATATACGTGGTCTTCATTCCCGAAAAAAAAACCAGAACCAAATAGGTTAAATTTAATATTATTAAACAGTAAAAAAATATCTGTATAAAACTATCTTCAAAATATCCTTCAAGTCATCCGTTTAACAAGGTAAATAACAAAAGTTTCTTGAGTGGTTTCACTGGATTATGACATTAATAGAGACTGACAAATTAATCAGTATTATTCTTGATGTATTTACTACGTAATAAATTGTTTTTTTTTTATTGCCAACCCATGTTAATATTTCATTTTTGTGTGTAGGTAGTAACTCTAGGTAATTTGATTGGTTTATTAGTGTTTTCTATTTGTATTGCTAATTTATATTGCGACACAAACAAAACATATTGCAACTTACTTAAAAAAATGTATTTTTGAAACAAAATATTACAATAAAGTTGGTAAAACTGGGAAATAATAAATGACTTAATTTCTAGTAGCATACACAATTTTATACGTAAACAAAAATATAAAAAGGAATGAAGTAACAATATAAAATAAAAGTACCTTAATTGCACTTATGTAACGCAAATAAGAATTTAAAATTATTCAGAAGGTACTTTACCTGGAAATGTTTAATTAAAATTAAAAACAAAATAAAAAAACCTTACTCATCAAAATGGCGACTTCATTGTAACAATTCCTAAATCGTCCTGAATCCCCACCATTTTCATTTTCCGTTTTTAATATTTCATTTGCCATAATATTTCGACAATTTTTAAGAACATCTAAATAATTCTTTTTACCGGGAATTTTAATCTATCAAAAAATCAAAATAATATTAATACCAAACGAGCAAAAAAAATGCAATTTAGTTGGGTGCAAACTGAAACACTTTGCATCCCACCAAATTTTTTTTTTGCTCTCACAATACTTACATTCAATGTAAACATTTGATCATCACAGAAACTCTGTCCCTCAGGAACCACCCTCTCTGTCTTCCTTTTCTTCTTGGAGGGTCCTGTATCATTCTTCTCCAGATCCTTTTCCTCTTTCTCTTTATCACGTTTTGGGCATGAACACACCCTTACACTGACCAATCTGCGTCCCAAAACCTCTCCACTAAAAACAAAAATTATTTTTCAACCCCCCTTCAAATTCAACAAACTTTTCATCCTCTAAAGTAAACACGACATCGATCGGCCGCCGATTCATCCCCAACGGACACGAATTTTTGCACACAAACTGGAAAAACTCTTTAACTACGTCCTCCCCAACTTGGGGGTGCCCCAAAGGCAAGACGATATTGAGTCTAGTGCCCTTATTTTTATCTCCAAAATAACGTGTTTCTTCGTTGCTGCATCTCATAATGTGTTGGAAGATATGAGGGTCGAGGTCTTTATTGGAAGGGTCATGGGGGTGTCGGTGACTCACACACCGGTGTACTATATCCTCGAAATGGTGGGTTTGGCTGTAAATGGGGGTTACACGAACAAAGAGAGAAAGGGTTGGAGGGCGGTTGTGAAGGACAAACAGTATTGGAAACTTTAAGTTGATTGCGATGAAGATTTTATTCAGCTTTACTGAATACTAAAATAAAAAAAAATGAGAGAAAAAAAGGGTTTGGAGTGAGGTATTTTACCTCCCACGGTGCTTTCTGTCCACTGGGGACTATTAAAACGTCAAAATTGTAAGGACCAGGGTATTCTTCAGTGCCGAGGTTCGAGGGTTGGTCAGGAGGAAAAAGTGTTTGGGTGGGGCATGTTTTGAAGTAATCGAGGGGCACATACTCGGATTGCGAAGTTTTGTAAGTTTCTTCCACCTAAAATATATTTTATAAAATAACTTTGAGAAATTATACTGACCTTAACGTTATTAATTAACATTTTTGTTATTTTTTTTTATTTTATAATAAGCAATAGTTAAACACGGTTAAAATATTTTGAAAAAACTAAACGATTAAATAAATGCGCCATTTGTCGGTGACTCGTTTAAACTTGTAATCTTTAAATAGATGATGATTCGCTTTTTCATGACGATATATTTTCTTTAAAAATCAATGATAAAAACCACCAAAAAAAGATAAAAAAATAAAAATCTTTTACTTCTACATAATTTTGCATTTTAAAAGTTTTTGTATGGTATATACACGATGATTCAAAATTATGAGGCATAATTTTACCTTGATATACAGCCCCACAAATGATAAAAGTCTGTATTTTTTTATCTGATCTCAGTTGAATCAGTTTATAAAATTACAGGCCTTCAAATTTGGATATAAAAAAATAATATTTTTTAGTATACCTTGTAAACCGCTTAACTAATTATTATGAAATTTAAAACTTAAACAAAGTTAAATGTGCTCTTTTTACAAGCAATTTTTGGCAATTACACCATTTTTTTGTAGCAAAAATGAATATGAATAAGCAAAAATGCAAAATTTTACTAAAACATATTGTTTTTGAGATATTTACGTTTAAAGTATAAAAATGAATCTAAATCTTCAAATTTGGCGCCCTCTAGGTCCTAAACGTTGCGGTATAGAGGTATAGGCCATTTTTTAATCATATACTGTTGTCTGTCTCTTTTCAACACATAATCTGTATTACATAGCAACATATACAATAATGTCTTGAAAAAAGACAGACAACGGTATATAATTAAAAAATGATCTATAGGTGTGTTAAACTGGTAAAGTTGTGAGGTAGGTTATGTATCAAAATTAACCCTAACTTCTGGTTTACACTAAACTAAAAAACACACTATAAACAACCCCACAACGATCAAAATTCTCAAATTTAAATTACGACAACAACGGAATGGTTATATCCAGTTGTCGCTGATGACAGTCACGTGATGTTAACAACTAGCTAACTTCACTGTGTTTCAGTGATTCAGTGCTACGCGAGCAATGAGCAATTCACACATGCGCAGATCAAGTGAAATGTATAGAAATTTCGCGGAAATTCTTAAAAAATTCCTGGAAATTCTCAAACCTAATAACAAATCCTAATAAATCCACGTAAAAAACATGGGAATTCATGAGAAACCATCATTGTACACCAGAAATCCCTATGTCCACCCCTCGCAATTAAGACTATGTAGCAATGGATGAGTTGTACCCAAAATAACACCCCTAAAAACGACACTTGCCTGAGGCACAGCTTTAAATTCTAACATTATTTACTCAACAAAACATGGGAATTAATGAAAAATTTTCCTTGCACACCAAAAAACCCTCTATTCACCCCTCGGAATTAAGATTATGTAGCAATGGATGTTTTTTTTACCCAAAATAATACCCTTAAAAACGACCCTTGCCTGAGACACAGCTGTAAATCCTAACATTATTCACTCAACAAAACAAGGGAATTCTTGAGAAATCCTCCTTGTAAACCAGAAATCCCTATATCCACCCCTCGGAATTAAAATTATGTAGTAATAGATATCTTTTACCCAAAATATCACTCTTAAAAACAGCCTTTGCCTGAGACACACCTGTAAATCCTAACATTATTCACTTAACAAAACAAGAGAATTCATGAGAAATCCTCTTTGTACACCAGAAATCCCTATATCCACCCCTCGGAGTTAAGATTATGTAACAATCGATGTCTTTTACCCAAAATAACACCCTTAAAAACGGCGCTTGGCGGAGGCATCGCTGTAAATCCTATCATTATTCACCCAACAAAACATGAGAATCTATAAGAAATTCTCCTTGTACATCAGAAATACCAATGTCTACCCCTGGGAATTAAGATTATGTACCAATGAAGGTGTTATACCCAAAGTAACACCCTTAAAAACGACCCTTGGCGGAGACACAGATATTCTCATAAATCCTAACATTATTCACTCAACAAAACAAGAAAATTCATGAAAAATCCTCCTTGTAAACCAGAAATCCCTATATCCACCCCTCGGAATTAAGATTATGTAGCAATGGAGGTCTTTTACCCAAAATATCACTCTAAAAACAGCCCTTGCCTGAGGCACAGCTGTAAATCCTAACATTATTCACTTAACAAAACAAGAGAATTCATGAGAAATCCTCTTTGTACACCAAATATCCAGAAACAACACCCTTAAAAACGGCCCTTGCCTGAGGTACAGCTTTATATAATATCATTATTCACTCACCGAAATAACGTGTGTTATTTACTTAAATGAGAAACATCTGGGATCTATCTGGGACACAATCGTAAAAACCCCAACCCCAACTAGGTAAAGTACATGAGGCACCACAGCAAGAAATCTGTTATGTAAAGATTTACAATTTAAGTCAGAGTGGCCATTAGAACTTGGGTCGAGAGTATAAATAATAGTGGAGAGATAGTTAGACTTACTTTAAAGTCACAGAGATTTTCTGGTTTTGTATCCATTAGAGTTTCGTCTTAACAATAATGTAATGAGTTGCATATAAAATTATTCACAAAATTTGATTGTCAGTTATTAGTTTTAACAGTTCAATTGTAGACTTTGTCCAGAGCCTACTTTTTTTTCTGTTATTTTGCAATCAAAGACATCTAGACATGCTAGAGTTGTTTAAAAGTTAGTTAACACAAAAGACTATCAAATAAAAAAATATAATTAAAAATCAACTAACTATTGTTTTTATTATAAACCTAGATGTACCATCATTTTTTATACATACCCCATCATCGTTCACCAGATGAACATTATTATCTTTCATAATACGGCCTCTAGAACACAAAAACCATTCAAAACAAATCTTACACAAAAATGTTTATTTTCTTACACATCTTCCTCCATACCATTTTCTACGATAAACTTGTCAACGTCTGGTATAATGTCAGACAGTTGACTCATTTGGCTCATAATGAACCCCCTTAAAGACCAATATATATATATATATATATATGAACTATCAATCTAGTAGTTAGAAAACTTGCAAATTTGAGGTTAGGTTAACCGTTTTCATATGATCGTTAATCGTTATGCAACCGCAATGGCGGCACATTTAAATCAGGTCACGTGGTATCAATGCAAAAAAAAACACAACTAATTTGTGTAAAATATTTTTGTTATCATTAAAATATATATATAAAAAAGAGTAGCTTAATGAATATAAAAAAAATTAAAATTCGCATTTCAATATGTCCTGCATAATGAAAATAAAAGCTTTAGTAGGCTCTGAAAGTGCAGTAACCTACTAAAATCACATTTATCGAAATTGCAGAATGCATTAATACATTCATAAAAAAATAAACATACAACTTAGCTCTTTGAGAATATAAAATATTGTTTTGGAATGTAAAAAAACCCCAAAACATAGTTCATTTCAAAATAATGAAATCGCAGCCAAGTAAAAACACAGTATTAGAAAAAAAAATAACTCGATTATAATGTCAAACAATCGTGTAAATAGCGATAAAAAATTGCAAAGAATTTGCCACGAAAAATGACAGTCAAATTTAAATGTCGCAACACCAAAATCAATTGAAACTGAGATGCCATTCATTTTGAAATGTACTGTATAAAATACAATAAAAGTATAAGTTATACCTAAATAAAAGTATCGAGTGTTTAAAAAAATTAACACCCATCATCATTTAACTGTTGCAACAGATTCGCAGTCTCATTTTGGCACTTCTTAAATGGAGCACTGTCGCCATGTTTCTCTTCCAATTTAAGAATTTCTTTCGCCATTAGCGACTCACAAATTGTTAGAAGAACTTTATAATTCTCTTGGCCAACAACCTGTAAAAAATCATAATAAATAAAATAATGTAAACACAATAACATCCAATAAACGCACATTGAGGGAAAATGTGCGAGTGTCAACTGTTTCAGTTGACGGTGTAGATGGCTTTTTTTCAATTTTCCGTTTTTTCCCTTGAGGTTGAGGAGTTTCATTCTTCTTCTCCTCTTTCTCGCGATCTCGCTTAGGGCACGAGCAGATGCGCACGCACAGGACGCGGCGACCCAGAACAGAACCGCTGGAAAAAGCGACATCTATTAGCGACAAAAAACCTGAAACACACCCTTAAATCATTGGTAGATTAGTTTTGTAATGTATGACTGTTTCTATAAAAAATATACTACTGTCAGTGATTTCTGTAAAAATAGAACTTTAAAAAGAAGATGAAAAATGTAAAAGAAACTGTTACAACCTTTAACAAATAAAAATTTCAACGGCATTTTTTTTAGAAATTATCTGATTGTCAAGACTGTCAGTCAAGTATTACAGTGTTTGACAGAAATACAGAAAAACAGATTAGTTAGATTAGATAATTGTCCAGACTCCTTATAAACAGGAAATGTTAAAATGGCATATATGGTCTGTTTTTTACCAAAGAAAAATACTCATTAATTGTTTCTTTTTTTTTGTCAAAGAGAAATATTTATGTTATTTCTCTTTAGTAAAAAAAAACAGACCATATACATATAATTACAGTTTATAAAGAGTCTGAACATTCATCAACTCATCTGTCATTCTGTCAAATTTCCAACGCTTACTGGTAAAAAATACACCTAAAGACTCTAGAAAAATATCCAAAAATAGTCGATATCCTTACCACTCATTTTCCAGTGTGAAAATCACTTGTATCGGTCTTCTATTCATCCCCCCCACACATGAATTCTTGCAAACAAAATGAAAAAACTCCTTAACACTGTCAGTCCCAGCTTGTGGTGCTGCCAGCGGAATCACAATACTGAGTCTTTTTCCTGCATTTTTATCTCCAAAATACTGAGCATCCTTGTTATCACAACGTATAATATGCTGAGCTACCAATTCCGTAACGCCTTGATTAGTCGGATCTTGCAATTGTTCGTGACAGATACATCTATGCACCAATTCTTGAACGTAACGATCTTCTTCAAACATCGGCATGACTCTAATGAAGAATTTCTGATCCGAGTCAGTTTCTTTTACGCTAAAATTAATCGGGAACTTGTGCTTCATATCTATGTATATTTTATTAAGAATCGGGGAGTACTCCCAAGGATTCCTTAAAACATTAGGATCCACAAACACTTCAAAATTGAAAGGGCCAGGGTATTCGGTATTGCAGAGTTCTTGCGGCTCACTTGGTGGAAAAATCGGGCCTAAATTGTATATCGTTCCGGTCATAAATTTGTAGTCCTCCATCTAAAAAATAAAAATTACATTAAAACCAATATAACTTCAATCAATTTGTTATAACTACGCGTAATTGCGGTACTTACCGGTTGTGAAACAACCATTTTTATTTATCTACAAAAGAAATAAATAATAAAAATAAATATCAAAAATATAGTTTTTTTATAAATTATTAACACAGCCTGGGTTAGTGAGGTGAGTGCAGGACTAGAACTGAAATGTTTAGACGTGTCAGGGTTTATAGTGTCATGCTTTTATTCTCTGATGCAGGTTTCGACCCGTCTATAAGTGCAGTTGAATCACTGATAGCATTCAAAACAACCAACAAATATTTTCAAAATTTTAGTCATTAAAATGTAATATTGGGTAATTTTAGGTAACCCCTGTATATTTCTCTTTGGAGTATTATTTATTTTAATTAATGTAAAACAAATGTGTATTGAAGAGGTCAAAGCCATTCAGGTGGTCCTAAAGTGAGTCATTTTGATGACTCACGATGATAAATAATTCTAATGACTTCATAACTTAAAAAAAAAAAAACACCGTAATATACTTTGTTTCATCTTGCAACTTGCAGAATGTGATTTTTCTCATTTTATACAGTCAAGACACTCACTCTCGCTTCCTTTTTAACCCTCCTGCGGTAATCGTTATTTTCTTAATCTTTTTGATGTACCATAAATTAATTTAAATACTAATTAAACAAACAAAAAAATTTGCATTTTGATTGTCATTGTAACACACTATTTGTTAAATAATAAGTTACTTTACCTACTGTCGAAAAAACAATATTTCTATAATTTTAGAGTAAAAAAAGAGGGTTATACACGTTCCTTATTCTCTCAAATCCACTTTATTATGCTACCTGTTTCGGTCATTTTTATTGATTATTTATTTTAAATATAATTTAATTAATCCTCTGTAAAGTAGGCAACCAACTAAACCTATTCACTTTTAAATAATTATGTCTAAATTGCGTCTTTACTGTAGAATCAGTATTTAGTACAAAAAGAGTAAACGAATGTTGTTACAATCCAACCCAAGCTGTAGACTTATTTTGTAATTTTTGTCCTTCATCAGTGCACTAACGTAACACTTTTATAAGTTAAATGAGAAATAAGAAACATATTTCAAAACTTATTTATGTTTTCTGATAGTAGGACTAGTGCCATAAGTCTATTAAAATATGCAAAATTTTACTTTTTTCAATACAAAAATGTGTAAAATGCGCTAAGTTATAAAAAAAATGATATAAAAACTCATCTTTTAAGCCATTGTTGGCATTCATACATTGTAAAACTCGTGCTTCGCCCTCGTTTGAAAAAACTGAATTCGTGCCACAAAACTGACTTTTCAAAACTTGATTTCTAATATTTTTTACTTTTTACTATTTTTTAATAATCTATTCTTTTTTTGAACAATAATTCTGACACTTTGTGATATGATTTGTGAAAAAAAAACGACCAAACATTTTTTTTTTTGACAGTGTATTAAAATAAAAGTGCAATTAAAGTACAAACCACCATATTATTCCAAAATTAAAAAAGAAAAAATTGTTGCACTAAAACAGGGACCAACATCATCATTTTTTTTAATTAAACTTAAAAAATCTATTTGTTTAATATTAATTCTAACATTATGAATTAATTCGGCAAAAGGCAACTAAAAAAGGCGTACAATGCAAAATGGGGCTTAGTGAGAGACAGTTCACTAACAACAGAGACAGTTCACCATTTTTTGGAGATAATCAAACTGTATTATTGTCTTTTCTTCTTGAAGAATTTGTTTTAACAATCGTTTCAGCTTTGAAACTATATTATGTTTAAAAAAAGATCCCCTAGAAGATTGTGAAATGCTTTTTGGACAACAAAGATTATGTGGAAATAGCTTTCTAGAAGGTAAATTTTCCTAATCATATCGTACAATCATAATTTATTTTGTTTTTCGGTATTTAATAGCTTTTCGTTTTCTCTGAATTTGTAAAGGTTAGTAAGGTTAAAAAAAAGGTATGAAACAAATCGAATAATCCACCCAATCACACCATACAATTATTTGCGCACGACAGCGACGTGCGTTTTGGCAACAATGTTACCACTCTCAAGTGAAACTAAAGACTGAATGTTATACAAACTGCTTGGCCTTATATACTAGTCGATTACATAATAGTTCAGTGACAGCTGACATTTTTTCACTTCCACTCTTTGTATGTATTTTAGTCGATTACATATTAGCTTAAAACTAAAATAATTCATGATTTATTATGACAGCTGACAGTTTTTCACTGCAGCGCAAAAAATCATTTGTTTGTATATGTATGTTATTTTTAAGCTGTTGTGTAATAAATTAAAATATACAAAGAGTGTAAGTAAAAAACTGTCAGCTGTCACAATAAATCATAAATTATATTATTTTCTATTAAAGCTAAAGTGAGATCGAAATGTAACTGAATCAGAGCAGGCTGTGCCAGTGTAACTGTTATAATGTGCCTAATGTTAATACCCACTGCCATGGCTTGCTCTGATTCAGTTACATTTCGATCTCAGGTTATTATGTAATCGACTAGTACATAAAGTCTTCAGTTCCTCTTGAAAGTGACAATATCTTTGTTAAAACGCGCGTCGTGTGCAAAAAAGTGTTTGGTGTGTTCGGGTAAATTTTTCAATTTATTCGACATGCCTACAGATCCCGTAAGAAGTTTTTAGGTACGATACAGTAGTTTTATATACTTCTACGTTAACCAAATTTGTGTTGTTATATTTTTTTTGTTTTCGTTGTATGACGAAGTAAAGTTTTTGTAAGAAGAAGCACATCAATAAATCAACTTTTACTATATTCTTTAAAACACTTTTTTCTGTGTTTGAAATTCTCTCCGCCAGAAACGTCATACTATTGTAAAACATAAGTCTCACAAAAACTCTCAGCAGGCTTTTCCTATGGTCTTCTCACATGTCATGTCACGTGACGTATCTTATACTTCTTAGTTTGACGTTCTTTTGAATTCTAACAGCGTTTAACTTAATGTATCACTGCGAAAATTAGCATAAAAAAGTTTCGATGACATGTGTTTTTTAGGTTTATCAGACTATCAAAATAAGAGAAAGGAGATGGAGAATATAGGTGTCAAAACATGAAAAAGAATAGAACAATGTTATAAGAATCAGCTGATTCTGTCTTAAGTTTTTTGTCATTTATCACCTAATCGCTGGAACTACATTTATCGCATATATCAAAAACAAATAATCATAAAATCAAAAATAAATACAAATTTGATGCTTAGACATGTATTGTTTGTTCATTTGACATCTGCACTTAAAATGTCATTTTTAAGAAAAAAATATCAGTTCTACAAGAACGTTATTAAGAAATAGTAGAGTTCTATTCAAAAACTGACAGTAGTGCGGATGTCAAGTTAGAAAATATTTGTAATATTTTTTAAATGTAATAACAAGTGATCAAAGAAGCTACTGACTTTAGTAGCTGCAAAAATCGATTTCAATCATATTACGAGATATTACTATCATTCAAATTTTGGCACTAACATAAAAAAAGTAAGAAAATCAACTTTTATACATAATCACCTTATTCGTCACAAGGACAATAACTAATGTCAAAATTGACAAGAAAAAGTGGTCTAATTTAATTTATTTATATTTTATTTACAAATTTAAGCCTGATAGGCTTCTTATGATAATTATTGTGTGAGCAGTTCTTAAAATCATTAAAGATGTGGGCTGTGAAACAAGCAGCAAAGCGAGTGAAATAAAATAGCAAATCTTAAGCACTTTCCCGCTTTAATTCTGTTTCTTTTCAGTTGTGTAAAAAATAGTATACTTAATTATCTATTAAAAGTTGTTAAATAAAAAAAAGAAACTAAATAACATGATGAATGTGTTACCTCAAGCCTTATTTACCAATCCCACTCAAAATACTTACACTAAGAGTCGTTTCATCGTTCATTGTCATGTTCATTGGATCCCTGAATAATTTCTCAATGAGAAAACAACTTTAAAAATTAAAACCATACTCACATTAACACCCCAGAGCCATGCATTATATCCAGAGAATCCCTTAATAAAAAATGTATTTTCGTATAAATTACAATTTAAGAAAACTTACATTCCTAGAAATTTCATCTCTTCCTGAGTGACAATGTCCGAAAGATTTTCATGTTCTTCTTCAATCATTTTTATTGTAAATTCAACAAAGTCGGTGAAATAAAACTAAAACTAAATTTATTATTAAACATTTATTGAAAATTAGGTAACAAATAAACTGATATCAAGCATTCAGTTATGATTCATCTAATTCCGTAATCTAGAGCCCACCAACACAGGCATTTGTTATTACGTAAGCAATCTCGATCTCTTAGATCTATGGATTTTTGGCAATCATCCATCTTTTCTTTTAATGTCAATGGTTATTGCACCATAAGTAATTCCATTACACCAACAAACTTCAGTATTATCACAAATCTCATAAAAAATTACCCAAAACACAAACAAACCGTAAAAAATGCAAAACAAGCGACTGTTTATATCACATAACCTCACTTTCTATCACAACTACCACATTCTGTCATTATGTACAGCAATCTTGATAAATGTTAAAACAGTAAATTACCTGGAAATGAATAACTGGGCTATTGTTTTCACATTTTCCACACTTCCGGTTCTGGATCACTGCATCCCGCACCGCCTGCTACGATAAACAACCAGAAAAAAATACGAAAAGTCACGTGATGTGACAATGACCTTGCATCTGATTCGTTGTGGGAAATTTGAAAGATGATTGTGTAGGGGAAGGAGAGGAATTGACGACACCTGTGGATGAGTCACCCTAAAACAGGTATAGAGTGTTCCTAATTGTTCTTTTTATGAAAGACGCAGGTAAAGGTGGAAAATTTTGCGTATTGTTTGGTTTTTTATCAACGGAGGAGTGTCATTTTTCTAACAAAATCGGCCTAAAAACAGTTTTTCAAAAGAAAAATCAAATTTAATGTTTTTAAATAGCTATTTTCTTTATTAGAAAAACGCAAAATTGGCTATTTTTTTTACAAGAAATCATTGCAGTATTTTATTAATGTTAAATACAGAATGTCCCCGGATCGACTTTAAAAGAGGAAAAAATTTCTTATTTTTGATTTTCCGAAAATTTCACTCTTGTTCATTTGCTCTGCTTGTTTTCAAACCCCCAAACCGCAAATTAATTTTTATTTAACTCGAAAGGTTCTCGAGATATCATTTTATTGCCAAAAAATATTCAAATTGGGCTCAAGTTTTATTTAATAAATTTTTGTTACAGCGTTTTATAACAGTGACTTTTTTATTGTCATTCTGATTGGTAAATGACGTACTTTTACGCACTAGTGCGTAAAAGTGAAAAAATACATTTTTTAATTTATTTATTATAAACATGAAAAGTACAATTACTTAAGTGACTAAATTGAACATTCGAATATTTCAGATTTCTTTCCTGAACTTCAATATAAATCCCATAATTTTCATCGAAATTGCGTTTTTGCTTTCAACAGAGTTTTTTATGTAACTTTCAGCAACAGAACTCGATCGCCATCCTCCATGTCTTTTGAGTAATGTAATATCTGCTCCTGAATCTGCTAAGAGTGTTGCTGAACAACGCCGAAAGCAGTGCCCGGTATATTCTTTTGCGTTTAGAAGGCAGAAGACATTCTGCAATTCTTTTAGGCATACCTCCAATAGTATTTATATCAACGGGTAGCGTACAGCACCTGGAATTTCTATAAGTTAAGAAGAATCTCTGATGTTCAATATGAGGATGTCGAAGCTTTGCGTATTTGAGGTGAATTTCTAAGAAACTAATTCCATCTACAAATTCTTCAGTTATTGTAAACATTCGTGAAATTTTTGTCTTGGTGTTCGGTATCTTCACTTTAATAAAACTTATACTATCTTCTATATTTTCCATCTTCAAAAACGTAATTTCTTCTCTGCGTAACGCACCAGAAATCCCAGTAATTAGCACAACTTTTGCCAATAAATAGTCTTTGTCATCAGCTGTTTTTATGAAACGTTCTATCTCTTGCTTGGTGAATACTTTGGATTTTTTAGCCCTGTACCCACTGGCACTTCGTTTTAGAAATGGAATCAAGTTTGAAAATTTTTTGATATCTACATTCTTGTTAAGATATATCATGGCTCCTAGCATGGAGTAGGAACTCTATAAAGTAGACGGCTTATACATGGAAGATAATATCGAAAAATAGGCCAAAAGTACCTTTCCTTCAATACTTGTTACATTTTTTTCCTCACACCAACTACCAAATTTCCTGTATGTTTTCTTGTAAATTTGCCTAGATTTTTCGGACACTAGCGTGGCTAGTGCAGCTTCCGCAGCATTTTCAATGTCGGAATCAAATTCAGAATCGCTCATTTTTGTGTTCCTTTATCACAGAACCTAAACACAGAACCCAAATTGACAGTCTGTAACTTTATAAAAACAGTAAACAACGAAATTTACGTCGATAGCAACCTGCCGTCTGCCTACTGTACAATGTGAATGTTCGATTGAAATCATTATTTTTGAATGAAAAATCTGTTATAAAGTGCTGTAACAAAAAATCTTGTCAAAAAATGATTCTTTTAAGCTCCTGACGTGTCTTTGAAGCCCTTTACAGGATTCACGTCGCGTGCTAAAAAGACTCTCTCTTTGCAATTTATTGCATTAATAGCTATTTTTTTTGTAATTCATTTGCCGATTTTGTTACTTTTATTTTGCATTAAAAAAACATGTTTTGTTTAATAAAATATATTTTTCAAAATTGTATAAAAACATGGATATTTGTAAGTCATAACTCATAATAATAAAAGATAAGAGAATATAGTAATGATAATTATTGAATACTTAATCTAGTAACTAGTAAATAGAACAAAACTTCTGGAGTGAATTAATTTTATACGTTATATATGATATGTCAAAAATTAAAATATTATACTTACTACCAGTTGTCAAGAAAAAAAACACAATATTCTATATTATAATTTGAACAAAAAATCTCTTCTTTGTACTTATAAACCCATCAACTGGGTCGTCATCAAGTGGTAACACTGTAACCAACTTACATTTCAAAAAAACCTTATTATTAAAAAAAAACAAAAATTTATTATGGCAAATCACTAGTAATTACTGAATCTTTCGATACACGTATTTTCAAAAGTCCTGGATTTAGGTGAACAAAACTGTAAGAAAAAATTATAAAAACCTCTAAATATTAAATTCAGACTCACCCAATATTTCTTTTCTTTAATCTACTGATAACCGCAGGTTTGATTTTACAACGTCCCCCTTCACTATTTTTCCCTCTTCCGGTGATAACAAACAAATCAATACTACTTTTCGATCCCCCTTTTAGTAAATTTATATTCCTGTCAATAAAAATATCTAAGTTAGGGATAGCTTCTTTGACGTAGAAATAGTGAAGATCGAGAGTATCAAATTTTTGTAAACGCTTTGAATGCTCATCTATGAAAGCAGCAGCTGCGATATGATTAGCTTTATCGTAATATTGTGTTTCTTTTTTTGCTAAACTTGAATAGAAAGCTGCAACTTCAGTCATTCCTCGTTGATAGTAAGATTTTGCTTTTTCATATAAATCTTCACGTTTTTTTAAGTGCTTGTTTGCTTCTTCTCTGTAGTAAGTGGCCGGGTGTTGCTCTTCAGGTTGCTAAAATTTTTACCAAATGCACAATATCTGAATATACAGGGTGACATAAAAGTATGGAATGAAATTTCATATTTTCTAAGTTAATTTTTTTTTTAGATAAATGCCCACTGTGCTAAATAAAATTTAACAATCAGAAATTATCTTTATCCTACAACCTAGTAATTATTAAACAAATTATGTTCTTGATGTAGACTATCTACAAAAAAATCTTTATCAAATTAGTTATGAAGACACATTTTATTGTGCCGCCTTGACGAGAATGTGTCGCGTAGAAGGCTATTTGGACATATATTTCTCCCAAAATACCACCAGTATAAAAAAGCTAAACATTTCAACTTCATAATAAACTTGATAAACATTATTTTCAACAAAGTGGGGCTACAGCTCACACTGCTCAAAAAAAAAATACTTACAATAGTTCTTTCCTATTCCTAGTCAAATAATTTATATATTTATTTATTTATCGAGGAACAAATATATAACGAATCACTATTTCAAAAAGGTGGCAAATAGAAGGACAGTATTTTCGAAGCACATGAGACATAATATTTAAAAAAAAAACTAAACTCACCTCGAAATCCACACAATTCTCTTCGGCCTGCTTCATCTCAAGTATCATCGTCTGACTTAAAGGCGGCTCTTTTACTTGATCATCAACTGAAGTTAATCCAACACTCGCAATCAAATCTTCAACTGTTTTATTATAATCATAATTATAAGCATGCCATATCTCCAACAAAGCTTCCTGATCAACACTTGGAAAAGCATTCAACAATTTCTGTTTTGATAATTTTACTGCTAAATTATCTGCAGACATATTTTTCCATTCATCTATGTCACGTTTATGAAGATTTAAAGCAACTTGCTCATCCATAATCTCCATTAAATTTGGTTCTCTCTGTGGAACAAAACGAGATTCTTCTTGATTTTGTAATTTTCTGGCGAAATCTTCATCTTCTTTAACCAGGTGTTCCAAAATGTGATTTTGTGCGTTCATTTGTTGGCATACTGATTCTATATAGAATGTATAAATTTGACGAGCTAGAGGTAGAGGCATTTGGACCACAGGTTGGTAACCTTTAGGGAATGCTGAATCATCACCACCAAATAAAGTTTCTAATTGGTTGACGAGAGTATCACCTAGATTTAATTCAATCATATTCTTCGGATCCTCTCCTAGACTTAAATCATCATCTGAATCTGAATCAGACACCATAATTGCTGATGAAGTTGAAGCTTCTTGAAAATCTTGATCAAAACAACCAAATTTCGTTTGTTTAACTTTATAAACATGTTCCGAATAGAAATCTTTATTTATATCTATCCTACTTTCAAGGCATTTCTTTAATTCTAAAGAATCACCAGATATAGTTTTCCGTTTGAAAACTTTAACTTTAGGCAATTCCGGTTCTTCAACATCATCACTTACTTCAACAGATTCTTCAATCTCTTCTTCTGGTTCTTCTTTATTTTCCGCCATTTCAAGATTGTTATCTTCAAGAAGAAGATCAACAGTCCAGTGAAAATTCTTATTGCATCTATTAAATAATTCCCGAAGTGAAGATTTTGGTACTTTTGGAAACAAATCCATCAAGTCTTTAATACGAACTTCCTCATTTACTTCTTCATCTATTACATCATCAGTCATACAACTCTGATCAAGCATTGTTTTTTTTGGTGGAGGTAGAGATCGTACAGGTGTACCAACACTAATATCACGATTTTGTGCTACAACTATTGTACCAAAAGCATTTGGTTCAAATTCAGTTGAAACATCACGTGTTTCCGGTTTTGGTTCTTCATGGCTAGTAACAGGAATAGTTGTATTATGGTCACAATTAATTGGAGTGACAATTTCCCAGGTGTGTAGAGCTTTTTCATCAATACCCCATGCGTTTTCAATATCTGGGAACAAGTCTTGTTTGTTGGTACTGATGGGTTGAAGAACATCAGTAGAATTTTCTTCAGTACACATTAAAATTTCATCAACGGGATCCCACGTATGTACCTCTTGGTTTTGATTAGTGTCAACTTTAGAAACGTCACTAAAATCCATAAGGTTGATAGCTTCAACTGTATTTTCTATTTGTTGGTTAAAAAGTGGGGTACTTTGTGACTTAGTAACACCATTTTGAACTCTTGGATACGCATATCCATTTTGGCGTACAATCGGTGGGAAAAGTCGAAATTGTGGCGGTTTTTGGAACTTATAATTGAGACTATAAGCACAAAGTAATTTTTGAGTGGTCACATTTTTATCATATCTGTCTAACATATCTTTGATTTTAGCTCGAGGTACACCGTGGCTATTCCTTCGGGCCAATTCTTTATCATTAAAACACCACCAAGTATCAGGTTCAAGAATTTCAATCATATAACCATAATCAGTAGCCATCATCGCATACGGCTTCATTTCCCACATTTGTGTATTTGTGTTATCAATAATAACAGGACTTAACCCGCGACTCATAGCTTGGAAAGCCCTTCTATGATTCCACTCATGTGCTTCTTGCAATTTACTTGGATCAAAAACGTATCTCCGATTTTGTATAAAATAATCATCAGTACTTAAAATATGTTGACTGTTATTCCCCGGCCCTAGTGTCACATCAGTTAGACCAACTGCTAGATGTGATTTACCACTTCCTGGTAATCCCCTTAGAATAATTAAAATTTTGTATCCTTGTCTAATATTGTTAACTACACGTTCTAAATCTTGTGATTTTTTAGATTTGATAACTCGAGGAGGTTCCTGCTTTTTTGGTGAGTTAGTTGGGGATTTTTTCGGTGGTTTGTTTCTTTTCTTTAAAGGTTGATCAACGACGTTATTGGACATTTCGAGGAGGACGTCAGAAGCCCGAACGACTGATACAAGTTAGAGTTTTTTTTTTTTTTTGGAATTTGAGAGTACTTACTATCAAATTTGCATTCTTGTGCGACTGAACGGATTATATCAATGTGGAGGACGTTCCCAAAGAGATCTTTGAGGCTTTTGACAACTCCATCGGAATGTTTAGAGTTGCGAGGAGGTGACATTGCTGCAATTTGCGCATAAAATGGAGACAAGAATAAAATACTTACAAAGATAAAAATACAAAATTGTGAGACAGTTGTTTCAGCCTTTGTAAGTTAATGGATTGGATAAACTATACATTGTTTTGTTTTAGAGATTTCTGATCTGATAAGTTATCTTTCATGGTTATAGTATTGCGTATGAGTGAAACAAACTCTTAACATAAAATATAGAATTACACCTGGACCGTAGATAGACTTTTTTAAGTATTAGACGTATTAATTTATTATCGTTATGAGGAATCCGTACCTTTCCTGCCGACTGCACTTTATCAATAGGAAATAATGCTTTGAAGGGTTTCAAATTTACCCCAAAGTTCTTGTAGATTTTATTATGTTTAAACAACACTGCATGCGGATTTTGGAACGTCGCTTACATACAGATAATGTTGCAGTAATAAAATCTGATTGACCTTTCACTCTTACTAAAAATGTTGTGGAAGACATTTGTTTTCGAATAAAGCAAAACTCCCAAAAATCTGTGAAAAATAGGTTTTACTTCCTATTAACTACGAATACATTAATTACTGTCTATAATACCATAAAACGAAAAGTTTATTAAGTTATAGATTAAAAATAACGGGCACACTCTGAACCTTATATTCCCCAGCGCAACGTCCTTAATATTTTTTTTTGATACATACAAATGTAAAACTTTGTGAGTGCCTTCCATCCAACGAGCCTGACAAACTTTTCTAATGAGAAACTTTCGACGCTGCTGCGTATGGGGTGTCCACCACAAGATGTCGATATGACATCACTTTGACTCCCCGTATATACAAGATTGATTTTTTGAAATTTGTTTAGTAAAATTAATTTAAAAATAGTGTTCAAAATTTATGATTTAAAACAAGTTCAAAATAGCTTTTTGTAAAAGCATATGCCATTTTATTAGAACATATTTATCTCGCTAATTGCAAATGTTGATTGATGGAAAATATAATAATTTAACTTAGAGATATAAAAAATGAAAAATTAAAACATATGACATGTTAATATGTTAATGTACAAGTGTAATTTTTAATAATAACCCTGTTTCTTGCTAAAACAACGTAAGTCAAGAACATTAATATTGATAAACTGTAAAGGTTATTCGACATTTCAATTCTTTAAACCACAAACGCTATATTGAGCCCAAAAAAGTTCTTTAAAACTCGCTTATTTGTGAATTAAACAGTTTTTATTGATTCTCGAAAAATTCTAATTGTGTGACTAATGCGGTTTTTGCAATGACCGATTCAATTTCAGCGTGTATTTGTCAGACACATATTTTTTTTACAATCAGTACTATATTTTAAATTTATTGTATGTATGTACGGGGAGAGATAATGACGTCTTACCGACACCTTCGGGATGGTGAACGCTCCATACGCAGCATGATTTTTGTCGGACAAGTTGACCACTCACTACTTTTTAATTAATTTTATTAAAAAAAAAATTAAAAATCAAACTTGTATATACGGAGAGTCATAGTGACGTCATATCGACAATTTCGGGAATCGGACATTCAAAAACGCAGCAGCGCGAAAGTTTTCCATTAGAAAAGTTTGTCGGACTCGTTGCACGAAAGGCACTCACAAAGTTTTACATTTGTATGTATCAAAAAAAAAAAATATTTAAGGACGTTGTACTGGGGACTATTAATTTTAAATTTAGTTTTTGTTTTTCTATTTGCTTTATTTTCCAATATATTTTTTAATAAAATCATGATTGTTGTTAAAAATGGATTAATCATAAAATTTTTTTGGTATTTTCTTGAGAGACGTAAGATGTAGGGCATAACCTATACAGGGTAAGTCTGTTAAAAGTATATCTTATATTTTTTCAAAAACTAATTATCATACCGACGGCGACGTCAGGGTTTGTCGTTAAAAACTTTTTCTTATTTCTACGCATGTGAATTTTGACAAAATTTTTATACTATTCTTTCTAATGATTAATTAATTAATATCAATTCATTGAAAAAATATAAAATTTACATTATTTCTAATGTCATTCTAAATGAAACAATGTGAAAAAAATATTGCAAAAAAAATTGTAGATAACCGCAAAACATAATAAAGTTTACTCGTTTTGTAAAATCTATGTTGATGCAGCATTGCCGTTACTCGACAATGGTCTGGAACTCTGTATAACATACCCATTAGCTTCTTTGATCCACCTATTTTCTTTGAAAGAATAGTGTTAAAAAACTTCTAGCCAACTCAATCATTATTTGGTGATTACGGTGTATTAAAAAAAAGGGTGAGTTTAATTTCGTTTACACCCGGTATACCTATTTAATTTTTTATTTACTAGTTAGTAACCTTTTGTTAGTCCTTGACGGATTAGGTAATCTATTCCTTAGTAGTCCTAGGAATTCAAAGCATTTGAAAGGTATTCTTTAGAATTTACTAGTATTCAGTGGAAATCTTTGGTAATATATGGAAATCTCGGCAATCACATAATAAATAAAAAATTTGGTATTCTTTGGCAATTTGGTAGTACCTTATTTTTATTAATATATTTCCGCATCTCTCAAACGTTGTAATTTTTTTTAATATTTCGTGGATATTCAGAGATTCAATAAAAACAAAATTTCTTTATTCTTTGAAAAAAAAAAAAATATGCAACATGTTTCGGCAACAGCCGTTGCCCTTTTCAAGCCAAACAAAAATTAACTTAATTTAATTTTTCATATGAAATGTACAGTCTATTTTTTTTTTATAAAACCACCAACTGTTGCATTATGTTGGTATCAAATTAATTTCCCTACAATAGTAATTTTTATTTGTTGGGTTTGTAATACATCTGTCTCAATTTATGTCAGATGTCAGAATATTTTGAATATGATATGAGTTGAGACCCCCTGAATTTGACACACTTGTACATTTTGCTAACACAACCTGTCTTCGTATCTGTCACAGATCACTCCTTCCTTTATTTTACCCCATGTCAGATAAATGCTAGTTTGCCAAATCTCTGTTGAGAGAAAATGCAATGTGGGTGGTTTTATAAAAAAAATAGACTGAACCTTATTTTCGTTTGTGACTTACCCCTCGGAATGCCCTGTATAATTGAAATCAAGCAGAATAAATATAGAAGACACAACAGAACTTTAAACGCACCTAGATGCTTTGGGGTAAATCCCCGAGTTCCAAATTAAAATCTTTGAAGCGCCATCTCTTGACGTAACATTAAAACAATCATCAAATAACATAAATTTTAATCAAAATTTCCAGAATTTCGTGTAAAATTCTGTTTAATAATTCATAAAAAAATTAAAGAAGGTGTTTTAAATCAGTTTTCGTTAATTGCGTGTTGAAATTCCATGACGTGTCACTTTCCCTCTATTTTTGAAAGGAGGAAATTCAATGTTGACATTGTATAAACGTCAATATTTCTGGTTAATATTGCATCAATCACAAAGGAAATGAATAATTAAGAAATTTAACTCGATTTTTGTGTGAAAAAAGTGAAGAAATGAGGGTTAAAGGGGTGTACCAAATTATAAATTTATAGTCAAACTGTTGGAATTTTTGGAGGTTGTGGTATATCGATAGGTTAATAACAAGTTTAAGAGGAGAATGACAAGTTAATTATTTTGCTGCAACAGTAGATAGGATGTTTATGTAAGATAATCACAAAGTTGCACCTTGGACATAAATATTTCTCACAGGGAGCAGGGAGTGCAGTAGGTGTTAGGACACTTACCTGAGGTCTTTAGCATCACTGATTAATAGGGACTAAATACACGAGTAGGGCACTGATGAAAATTGTTGCTGAATAAAGTTTTCAAAATATTTACCAGACGGTAAAAAGACAACAACAAATGTTAAGATAAGGGTCACATGTTTAGTTCCTTTTGGGGATTTTGGTTTCGTTAGGTTGGTGGTGTTTGACAATTTTGACACTTCTTTCCAGTGCAAAATTTGTCTATTTTCAGTTGATAATGTAATAATCTGGTATTTTAATCAAATCCTGACCTAGTTTAAATTCAAATTAACGTTTTTCGGTTTGTGATTGTGAAAATTCGTGTAAAATTCCACGGAAATTAATCCATGTTAGCCAACCTTGACCATCGCGAAAAACCCTGAACTTTCAAGGTTAAAAATATGTTACAGCTGATGCAGAGATCATCCGAGTTTCAAATTAACAGTTTTAATCATATTAAATCTACATGAAATTATAAAAATTATTACGTAAATTACATTGCACTCGTCGTTTATTAAAGCTAAGTGTAAGTTGGATTAGTGACTCTACAGGGGGTTAAAACAGATTTTCACAAGGGAGGGGTAATTAATTGTTTATTTGTTTACAATTCTGTGTTGTTATCGTATTTGGGTGGTTTTTAAGTCTTCCCTAGTAGTTCTAAATCGAAAATTGATCACTTCTCAAACATAACCTCACTTTTTGAGTGTAACGCAAATAGAGAATTTTGTCCGTTTCAGGCGAGATCATCGCTAGATTTAGGATTTTTAATTTGCAATGCCACGTAGTAAACGTAGATCGACGACAGAAATGAGTTCCAATGATGATGATAGATATGCGTCAAAGAGGCTTCGAAACTCAAGGTAAGCAGCCCCCTGGGATAACCCAAAACACCAAAACTTGTTGTGTTATGCTAGTTGCATCTGTTAAAAGTCATATGATTGTCTCACTTTTACGCCATGTAAAAGTTGTGTATGTCCCCCATGTGGGGCTGCCGGCTATAGTCACTGTCAAACAAGTGTCACATCACAGCGCAGGCGTGTCTTTGAATTTCGTAGCTCGGCCGTGAGTCTATTTTTAAATGTAAAATTCGCTGATATTATTTTTAAAACTCATTGATGCTTGTGATTGGTCACTGTTGATAGCTGTATGGACGATGAGGAGTGAGTTTTCCTAAGTTTTTTTAGTTGATTTGATGCATTTTCGGTTATTTTCAGCTCTCGAAGAGTTTCACGTGTTGAAGAAGCTCAGTCGTTTAGTCAGAAACGTTGTTTGGCTTGGTTTAGAGAGTATACGACACCAGACGATCCCGATACGTTAGGACCAGAAGGAATGGAAAAATTCTGTGAGGACATCGGAGTGGAACCAGAAAACGTCGTTATGTTAGTTTTAGCTTTTAAAATGCAAGCAAGACAAATGGGATTTTTCACGAAGGAAGAGTGGCTGAGAGGTCTAGGTGAAATGCAGTGTGATTCAATACAGAAGCTCCAGTTCAGATTAGACTATTTACGTTGTCTTTTAAATGATCAAAATATTTTTAAAGCCATCTATCGATACGCGTATGACTTTGCTAGGGTAAGCCATATTGACATTTCCCAATTTATTTGACGTTTCATATGATGCCAACATAAGCAACGAAAATTACTAGATTTAGGCTTTGTTTCGGGAGAATCAACATCGATTTAAACTCTTTTGGGATAATTTCAAGTTGAGATATATGTAGTACCGCAAATTTTAATACTTTTCCTTTGCATCCATCAATCACAACTTTGAAGTCTTTTAATTTTTTATGGAAACGAAGGTACTACCGTTATTATTTTAACTTGAAATTGGCCCATAAGAGGGTATTTTTTATTAAGAATATGTTGTCTATTCCCTACCCAATTTGTGGGCTTTTTCAGGACAGTTGTAATAGTATTTCGGGATTATCTAAATCTATTTTTATTCTGAAAAAGTCTGAAAGTAGGTTGGGGAAACGTTGGCAGACATAGTTTTAACAAAAAAATATCTTCAGAGTTAAATTGATGTTGATTTTTTGTTTTGTTTTTAGGATAAGGATCAACGGAGCATGGATATGGAGACTGCCAAAGCGATGCTTCAACTGTTGCTGGGTAAACATTGGGCCCTTTATACGCAGTTCAGTCAGTTCCTTGATCAGTCAAAGTACAAAGTTATAAATAAGGACCAGTGGTGTAATATCCTCGAATTTTCACGGACCATCTACAATGACCTATCTAATTATGATGTGGATGGTGCTTGTAAGATTTTTTTTACAGTTTGTTGTAAGTATTTTATTAATAATTTTTTTTATAGGGCCGGTGATGTTAGATGAATTTGTAGAATGGCTAAAAGCGTCGAGAGCTAAAGTCGCCATAAGTTGAAATATAGTCATGTAAGATTTTTTTAAAAACACACTGTAAATTATTTTGTTACAGAACTTTTGGTTTTACCTTGTTTTTTTACTGGAAGTGCAATTTATATAATTGTTTTGTTTACCCAAAAAAACTTCCAGACAAAATTTTTAAATGCAATGTAATGATAATAAAAGTGTAATAAAAAATTACGTTTAGAAATCTGTATAACATTGTAACTCAGAACTGACTTAGTTAATTTATTTTGTAAGTGTAAGTCTTTTTGGTATTATTTTACAGAAATCACCGACAACAAAATTAGTTTTGTATGTTTTTTTTGTTGTACAATAAATCTACATCGTAAATTTAGAAAATATCAATAAATTCCATTAGAAAATTAGCTCATTTGCAGTATCTATCCGCTTTCATTTTACTCCTTCTGTCCAGTAGCGCCTCATGAAAAGTTCCATCATCTTTTGCCTTTTTCAACTGGGACGAGTCTTCCTTACAAATTCGTAAACGTTTGTCTTGGAACTTCTGGAATTTTTTACTGCAAAAGACAAGTAAACGCTCTAAAATACCCGACTAAACGTAGTAAAATAATGACGTCGAATATGAAATTTTTCTTACAATTAATTTAAAAAAAAATGGGGCCTTTAAATCAGTCAGAACTACAAAACAATAAGTTCCGGGCATGATATTCCGGGTTAAAATAACGAAAGAAAAAATATTATTTGTTTTTGTAACAGTTACTATGTTTACATGACATGACTCAAGCGCCTAACCGAATGTAAATAACGGATTTGATAAGAGAAAGGTTTGTAAATGCAATAAGGCCTGATTATTGTATTAAAAAATCATATTTGATAACTTACACGTAATTTATTTCAACTTGTTGGAGATCCCCTTGCTCTTCAGCTGGCACATCTTTCAACGGATTCACGTCTTTGACAGTCTGTGACCTAATTTGTAACATATGATCAGGTCCTGCTTTCTTATCAGCGGCCACCACAGCATCATCTTCATCATTTATACTCATAAAACAATCCGTGTAGCTTTGCAACGCCATTTTACCCTCCTACAACCCCAAAACTTGAAAAAACACTCCACAACACGGTGATATTGACCTGAAAAACCGGCTCCCACTGCTCCATAGCCCCAATAGCGTCACTTCTTCCTGTAACAACCCCATTTTTCTCCACTCGTAAATACTTGCCATAACCTGACTTAAATGCAACTTTGCGTTCATCAATCAATACCGCTGTTAAAACCTCCTCAGGTGACGGGCCTTCACCCTCGTCATGTGGGGCCCCCAAGGTAAACAAACCGCTGTCAAGAGCTTTGACATAAGTGTGTTTACCGAATTCTATAGCCACGGGGCCTGTTATATCTTCAATTTTTGTGACTTTCCACCAATTGCCGTGAGTTAGACAGTCATGATCCAGTTTTGGAGACGAATCAACCTTTTTACTCTTGTGTTTGCGTTTTTTTGATCTGGAAGTGAGGTTAGGGTCAAGTGTCAAACAATTGGGGACTTACTTGTTCTTTTCGCCTTTTAGGACAAGTTTGCCTCCACGGACTTGCTCATATTCGGACATTTTAACAGTTTTTTGTGTAAAAATTCAGTAATTAAGGCAATTAAATTTTTGTGAGGTTAGGTTAGAGTGAGAGTTGGTACGCATGTGCGTCATTTGTCATTGCTTTAACAGATGACAGACTAACGTCTGTCATAATAAATCAATATTTTTTAATTTATTATTTTATTTATAAAATGGAAGTTTTTAATAAATTATATTCGCAAGTGAGTAGTTCAGTTAGTAGTACCGTGTCACAGTTATCGGGAGTGCTTCCTGGGAATCCTGTAACGCGTGAATTTGATGCCTCTACCCACATTGCTTCAGCTGGGCCAGGTACCCTCCTAAAAAACTATTAAAACGGCCACTAAACCCCGATTTTAGGTCTAGTTTGGAAGATTTACAAGGGCTGTAAACGCTCGACAAAGCAGGAAGCTTCAATTTTTGTTTTTGAGAAACGCCAGTTGGAGAAATGGAGCAAGTCAGATCGGGAGATTATTCTGGAAAGTCTCAAAAGGGGGGTAATTCAATTAACGAAAATCCGGCATCCTCAAATATTAACTGTCCAACACCCGTTAGAAGAAAGTCGTGAGAGTTTAGCATTTGCAACAGAGCCAGTTTTTGCAAGTTTAGCTAACGTTTTGGGGAAAACCACAAACATGCCTCAACCGGCAAATATGTCGGATTATAAATTATACGAAATTGAGATAAAGTACGGTTTATTACAGATAAGTGAAGGTTTAGCGTTTTTACACAATGATGTTAAGTTGATACACAGGAATGTTTCACCTGAGAGTATTCTGATAAATACACAGGGTGTTTGGAAAATATTCGGATTTGATTTTTGCGTTCATAACACAAATCCGGCAAATTTACCTCCAGCGTATCCTTGTGATGGCTTTTCGCCTACTTTACCGGAAATCTGTCAAAGTAATCTCGAATATTTAGCACCGGAAGTTGTCCTAAACCAGACAAATTCCCCTGCTTGTGACATGTTTTCTGTTGGGATTCTAGCATACGTGTTAAACTCAACCGGAAATCAGTCTTTTGCAACCGTCAGAGACTTGCAACAATTTAGGGCAAGGGCCCAACAATTAAAAAACTTAAATTTGGGGAAACTTCAATGCATTCCAGATGCGTTACGTGAATATGTAAAATTGTTACTTAATGTCGCACCAGAAGTAAGACCAGATGCACACCAGTTTATCAAAGTAGGCTTGTAGTAACATTTTAAATAGTTGGTAACACTGGAAATTTCAGATTCCTTACTTTGATGATGTTGGTATTAAAACTTTAACATATTTAGATTCACTACTTCAATGGGACAATTTACAAAAATCACAGTTTTATAAAGGGTTACCTGAGGCACTTCCAAAATTGCCTCAAAGAGTCAAAGTTCAACGTGTTTTAACATGTCTGTCACGTGATTTAACACACCCCGCTATGGTACCTTTTGTCCTTCCTAGTATTTTTGATATAGCACAGGAGTGTACTAAGGATGAGTATTGTATGTATGTTCTCCCCCATCTCAAACCCGTGATGAAACTGATGGAACCAATCCAGGTGAGTTTCATATAATGGCGGCAAGAGGGGAAGTAATTTTTTCTCCTTCAGATCTTGTTAATCATGCTTCAAAGAATGGAACTCTTACTGAAATTAACACCAGCTGAAGACGTGCAACAACATGTCCTTCCAATGTTGTACCGAGGACTTGATTCAGACACTCCTCAAATCCATGAACTTTGCCTGTCAGTGCTACCAACTTTCGCAAATTTATTAGACCATTCCAGTGTTAAAAACAGTTTACTACCGAGGATCAAACGCCTTTGTTTGTCCACTTCTAGTCTTTCTGTGAGAGTCAATTGTTTGTTATGTGTGGGCCGGCTTTTGGAATTCTTGGACAAGTGGTTGGTCCTTGATGAAGTCCTTCCATTCCTTCCTCAAATTCCGTCACGTGAACCTGCAGTTCTGATGGGGATTTTAGGAATTTACAAGTTGGCAATGAATCATAAAAAATTAGGGATAAGTAAAGAGGTCATGGCGACTCGAGTTTTACCATTTTTGATGCCTTTATGTATCGAAAATGGTCTCACTTTGACTCAATTCAATGCTTTAGTGACTTTAGTCAAAGACATGTTTCTGTTGGTTGAAACTGAACATCGGACAAAGTTAGAACAGTTGAATTCTGTCAAAGATGAACAGAAAGTTTTAACAGCAACAATGCCAACATATCAACCTACAACTAAACCAGTAGAACTCGGTCAGGCCTTCTCTGGATTAGGGTTAGATTCTTTTGTGTCAAGAAGTCAGGACACACAAAACCAAGAAACAAAGAGTTTCCAGAGTCAGGCGGTTTTGGAACCGGTTAAACCGGTCAAAAGGGCGGCCTCGCCTCCTAAGGATTTATCATCATCATTGCTTTCGGATTGGTCAAATGCAAATGTTGGGGGAAGTGGAGGGGCAATTATAAGTCCTGTAATGAATAGTGGAAGTGGTTTGAGAAGTGGAGGGGTTACTACTAGTCCAATGATGAGTATTGGAAGTGGTTTAAGGAGTGGAGGGGTAACTACTAGTCCAATGATGAGTGCTGGAAGTGGTATGATGAGTGGAGGGGTAACCAGTCCAATGATGAGTAGTGGGAGTGGCCTAATGACTGCTAATAGTACAAATTTCATGAGTGGTGGAGGAAACATGTGGGCATCACCGCAGCCTCAGTATAATTTTAACTCGCCTAATTCTTGGGGTGGTCCAAAAGGGGGTCAGGGGAATTGGGGGGCTTTAGATAATTTACTACCTGCTGCTAATGCCGGTACCTCCACAAGTAAAATTCCGATGAATCAGATGGGCCAAAGACAGCCTTTGCTCCCAAATTCGAGTGTGGGGGCTACAAGTCCCAATAATAACACACTGTCAAAAGATGATATAATGGATTTGTTGAGCTAAAATATATTCCGGTCGTAAATAGTGTTTTATTTATTTCACTGGTACATTTGCAAGGCTTTTGGCAACAATAGCCCCTTTTTCAGGCACTGTAAGAGGTACCCCTTTGTAGCAAGCCCTCAAATTAGCATCAGTGTGCAAATCAGGGGCTACAGTTTCGAAAATTTTCTTTTTGGGGTTCATTACTGGATCAGGTTGTCTGGTGTAGCCTTCACAATGGACTGGTTCACCAGGTGTGCAGCCTTTGGGTGGGATTAAGACTTCAACGCCTTGGTCACTGCTAGCACACATGACCATTGCTTCAGATGTAATTCCTCTCATCTAGAAAAATATCATTAATATTTTTTGCAAAAATTTTGATGAGAAATTACTTTAACAGGTTTGAGATTGCACAAAAGCATAACAACACGATCTCGTAACTCTTCAATTGGGACGTGTTTGACCAGACCTGAGCAAACAGTCCTTGGTTTGTCTTCTCCGCAGTTAATTTTTAGTACATAGAGAGTATCAGCGTCTGGGTGTCTTTGCACATCTTCGACCTTCGCAATACGAAGATCGAGACGACCAATGTCAACTGGGAGTTCAGCAGGAGGGGCTTCTTTAGGCTTCTTGTCCTTTTTGGGTTTAGATTCTTTTTGAGGCTTTTGGACCTGTTGAGACTCTTCTTTAGGAGTCTCAGCCATTACAGGAGTCGTAGAAATCGGACGTGAAGTCTGGTTAGGGACTGAAATTTGTGGAATTCCATTTTTTACTTCCAGTTTTACTAACTGTGCTTTTGCATCTTCTACAGCAGCTAGTAGTCTTGCGTTTTCTTCACGGAGTTCCTTAGCCAATAAACTGTTGTATTCATTGTTTAAATAGTTCAACTATAATCATATAACTTAAAAAAATATAAGTGAAATGTGGAGAAACCTAACCTCGCTTTTTAATTCTTGTATTGTTTGCTTTGCTGTCTCTGCATTTTGTTTAATCCGTTCTATTGATGACATTTTAATAAAGTTTCGTAAGTTTATTCTGAAAATATTTAGCAACATTGAGAAAATTTGCGATATTTGAGTTTTGAAATTACTAACCTCAATTATTGTTCAGTTGTGTCGAAATCCGGGTTTGTAGAATTTTAGGAAGAGACAAGTGAAAATTCATAACAGTTGTGCCAATCATATTTTGAATCGGTTGAATAATTTATAAATTTATCGGCTATCAAAAAAAAATACTTCCATTAAGTCACAATTGCTCTTTTCTCTAAAACCAAAAAATTGTGATTTACTTTTCTTATGATTTTTTTGTTGACACAAATTCGAGCGGAAATTCGTTCATTTGTGGTTGCTATTACAAAATCATGAATTTAAAAAAATACTGAAGAAATTTATTATAATTAATATTATCATTATTATTAACTTTTGATACCTAACGTTATTTTCGTGGTTTATACAGTTATAGCGATGGGAGAGGCAGATTTAAACTATTTAAAAATTTGCGCTAATTAACTCCATATTTGTGATTGGACGTAATGCGTTGTGTTAGGTTGGTATTACTGTAATCTGCATGGTTAAATGGAATCTGTAAAACAATATGGCTGATCATTGTGAAGTGGTGTGTGTAATTTGAAACTTAGGTAAGCTAATTTTCTACTGTAAAAATCTAGCTATTCTGTAATACATTTATAGGATATTTATTTAGCTTTTTTGATTGCCATTCAACAGTTTAAATTACCTAACTTATTTCTTTTATTTCAAGACTTTGTTGCAAACTGTTCCATGGGGCAGATTTGAACATAGTTTAGATGTGTCCCATGCGATATTTTAACTTTATTAAAGTTTAAGTTGCTTTTTTTCACAAAGTTAACAAAACATAGTTCGCACGTATATATTATGTAAAAAGAGAACAAAGGCAAATGTTGTTGAGGAAGATATGGAAGCCGCTAGGGCTTGGAAAAGTATCGATACCTGCTTAGGTATACCGATACTTTGATAAAGTGTGGCTGTAAATGGATATCCCATCCAGAATGCTTTGGATTTTAGAAATACAAGCTATTTTGATGAAATCAAAAGAATTCACAAGCTATTTAATGGGATATTTATTTATAGCTACCAATACTTCCAATACCTCGATACCGCGATACTTCCGATACTCCCAATACCTTCGATACCTCCGATACTTCCAATATCTTCGATACCTTCGATACCTCCGATACTTGCGATACCTCGATATCTTTGACACTTGCGATACTTTGGTAAGTAGCGATACTTTGCAGGTATCGATACCTGATACCTAAAAACAGGAATCGCCCAGCTCTAGAAGCCGCTATGCCAGCCATAAAAATGGCTCCATGTTTTTGCGTTCTGCAGTATCAACTTTCTGAATTCTAGATACTACACTCTGTGCCAGAATAAAAAAAATCACTGAAATTAATGCAAAATGTTTTGCTAAATACTCTCGCTATTAAGGGTTCACCTCCGAACAAGAAACCTTTATGGAAGAGTACATTCTTAAGTCAGCAAAAATGTTAGGGCTTAACTTATTCCAAAATTAGAAAGATGGCTTATGATTATGTAAAGTTTTTTGACTGCCAATATCTAGAATTCTGGCAACATAAAAACCCGCTAGAATTGATTGGTTTAAGCAGTTTGTGAAAAGATATGAAGAGCTTTCACTTAAAAACCTCGAAAATACTAGCTTAAGCCGAGCCACTAATTTTAATAAAACTAATCTAGCTGAGCTTTACTCGAATTTTTAACAAGTTTTACAATTATATACCTACCTATTTACACCGGAAAATATTTACAAGTTAGACGAAGCTGGCATAAAGGAAACCAAGCATGTGGGGCAAATTGTATCTGCAGAATGGGGTCAACTAAAAAAATATGCGGGATTGTAAAGGAAAGTGGAAATTATACTTCGCCAGTTTTGACATTTTTTTTTGCTTAATTTCATGATACCATGTTAGCAAAAGCTTCTTTACGAAGTCTTGGACTTGTGAATAGCCCGGCAAGTGGTGGGATTACTGGCCCGTAGTTTTTAAAAGTGTTTGAGCATGTACAAAAATTTACTAGGTGTTCCAACGAAAACAAAGTCGTAATTTAAATGGACAGTCATGAAAGACACTGCAACTTGGATGCTATTGTCTATGCAATGAAACGTAGGATGATCGTGGTTACGTTTTCTTCACACTGTGCCCACAGATTTCAGCTCTTGGATGTAGCGATGATGGGACCTTTTGAACACTAGACTTTCAGTGGTACAAAATGACTGGCTTCTTAACTATTCTGGCAAGACCGTCACATTTTACGATTTACCAGCGTATATGCTTTACTATCAAAAACATCATAACCGAATTTTGCAGAACCTGGCTATTCTCAAGGAATGCTGTTTCTGACGAAGACTTTGAAGCTGCTTCTGCGACTAATTGTGATGTACCACTTGATAAAAGAGAAACCTTGTCCGAAAAACAAATCTAAGCTTCAGCAAACCACAATAAACCATCAAGATCAAATCATATTGAAAATTTGTTAATAACTCCAAAAAATGGTACGGTTTCTACCCAAGGTAGAACCATGGAGTAAGAACAAAATAATACTAAGAATAAAGAAACCACGAATTTTAACATACACACCAAAAAAAAAATTGAAGCAGAAATCGTAGCACGTTTGTGCTAAGTTTGTGCTAAAAAATAAGAAGCAGAAGCTTGTGTCAAACTGGGATAGGATACGTGCGTTTGTACCACCAAGTTTGAATAAGAAAACTGAAGGCGATTCGAGTGAGGATACCTAGCAATAGTGGTAATTATTTGGTGCAGGATAAATCGGATGATTGCCTTGAGCAGGTTGAAAAACAACTAAAGGATTCTGAGAAGAAAAAAGATTTTGTTTTGGTTCAATTCTTGATCAAAATCGCAACCAAATATTACGAGGCGGAACTATTCAAAAATATGATGATTTTGAGTATAAAAGAGAGTTTTGAAATTCGTTTTCTTGGGAAACTTGAGGTAAGCGACGTAAATATTGACGACATTGTCAAAAAACTACCAACACCATCAAGCACTAGTGAAACAAAACGAACTAAGGCTATTCATATTTAATATAGATTTAGTACTTATAACTTTGTTTAAACTATAAATACGTATTTTGTCGTCTGTTTAAATCTGCCCCAAGGTTAAAACTACCCCCTACTGGGACTCGTCTAAATAGGTAGCTTGCATGGTTTAACAAAAATTCTCGTTAAAATGTTTATTTGTAAAATTTTTACTTTTATTTTGTTGTGAATTGTTGGTAAAATGTTTTCAATACACAATTCAATAAATTACTATATTTTTTGAAAATTGTTCAAAATGCTTATCCCTCCCCTATAGCACGTTATAGTTGAAAAAATTTTCTTTCCAGTTGTTATTTTTTTTTGTAGGTATAATTCAACGCTTTAACTGATACCATTTTATGTATACGTCAAAAGTGCGTTTAACAACTGATTTTTGATGATCTAAGATTTTAATGAAGGCGATTTAATAATAGAAACCATTTAACGCAGAAACGAGCGTCGGTGATGTTATATTATATGTAACAAGTGTTCATTTAAAAAAATTGTCAAGAGTGCCATGACAAAACAAAAACATTTTGAAGTATGTCTTAGCTTAATTCGGCTGCCGTACTGTCAGTTAAGACGACAAATCACGACTGTGCGCGCACTGTGAAGCTGTGTATCAAGTTCCGACATCCCTTCTTCGCTACATTTTCTTTTATTAAAATCTGATAGCACACTTGACAACTTTTTTAAATGAACAGTTGTTATATGTTATATTATACGAGGTTATTAATATATTTTTCGTTGATTGAAAACTATTTTAATCAGGGCCGGATTAATTTGTTTATATTGATTGATTTTGTTTAATTCATATATTTTTATCACAAGCATAGATGAAGAAAATAAAGGCACTGTAATTAAGACAATTTATTAAAAAATTAATAAAAACACTAAGAAAAATTAACTCTAGTAAAATAAGTGCTGTTACATTCTGCGATATAGTCAACCTGAAAAACAGCGTGTCAAACGGATCTCTAATACCTCATTTTGGGCTATCCAATATGAATTGGCCAAGTAAGCAGCAGCAGCTGTTTGTCGGATTTTTTTTTTAAATTACCTAACCAAATAAAGCATGAATGTTCATAAAGGATCAATTTAAAGTCTAGAATTCGGTGTGGTAAAATTATATAAAACAGGTTTTGAAGAACAATCAGCAGTAATCAAGATTTCAGCTGTACGAATGCCACAGAGATTCACATTTGATGAGGCAGGGCCAGTAAAGGACTCAACTCAACCAAATATAAGATTTTGAATGATACTGGACGATTATAAAGTCATACTAAATTCTTTGTTTGTGGACGAAGTAGTTCTATATAATTCTTCAGTTTGATTATTTACTTCAATTGCAAATCAGTCTATTTTGCCTTCAGCTTACCTGTCGAACACATTTTACTTGAGCCTTCAGCCCAGTTTAACCGTTAATTTGTTTTTTAATGAATTGTATTTGAGTCTTTAACTCGGTTAACTGTTTGAGTTGTTTGTCAATTTTTATATTTGAGACTATATGTTTAATCTTTGATCAAACAGTTTTTCTTTATTAATTCTCACAAATTCTAAACGGATGTTGCGTTATTTGTCAGCGCTTTTAGTTACACATCCTGATTGTTTCGTAATAAATATTAAGCCTTAGTAATCAATTAGCCGTAGAGCAATGACTTACTTAGCTTGCATTTAATAACTTCCATTTTTACAGCGACTATAGAAATGTTTATAAATCAAGTTTAATTCTCTTTGTTTAGAAACTACTTTTTATGTTATTTTGGTTTAGAACCACTGTAAATAGTTTATATATTGTTAAGTTTTTGAATGAATAAATTAGTATAGAACGAATCTCCGAAGTTTTATTACTCCTGCAGCATCGAACACTATAGTTTGTTTAATTTTTTAAATTAAAATATTAACAGTTATTTTATCGAGAGTAGTTTTTTGAAGGTTAATTTGTTTTTTTTTTTGGTAAATTTAATACAAAATTGACTTATTTTTAATATTTCAAGTTTTATTAATCATTGCGTTTTAACATCTTTTGGTTTATCCAAATGTTTTAATAAGGAAATAAATGGTGTTTCAAATATTAGACACATTAGAGTTGAACAAATTATAATAATGACCGAATTACTGCAGAAATCGCAAAACTGAAACATTTCAATTGTAATTTTATTAATTTTTTTAAATAAATTAAATATTACCAATCTAAAATTACTGAAATACCCTGCTTGTCTTTGATTTCCTGATACTGCCATTATAACTAGAACATGAGTTAAATACATACTGTAATTAAGTTTGCCCAAAACAATAAATATCGGGTGTGACAAAAATTTGTTAATAATATCTAAAAATAAATAAAAATAACTTTTGTAAAGGTTGGTATACTCTACCTCCATTTCCAGTACTGCAACTAAAAATAATAAAACAAACAGATAAAGACCAGAGTAGTCTTGAGCAGCTATTGAAGAACGCAGATCGGAAAACATTAAATTGGAAATTTATCAAAACCAACTGATATAAAATTAAGCTTAACATTAAAGACAGTGAAACTATCCATAAAAATAGATTTAGTCGTTTTGAAATTTTTTTATATTTGTTTTTGTAGAGTAAGTAGCCTGTAACGACTCCAATTAGCCAAGAGGGTATTCGAGAAATTGGGTTATAATAAATGAAAATTGCTTCATTTTCGTCCATTCTAAAAAATAATAATTAAAAATTACGTGTACTCAATTAAAAGAAAGGTACTCCCAGAAAGGCACAAATCCGAGATTGTAATAAACTGTCATTACAGAAGAATAAATAATAGAAAATAGAGACACTATTGCAATTCCTAAGAAAGTTTTCGATGGTTCCTTTTTGATAAAATAGATGATAACAGGTGCTACTATCACATAAAGTTGTGTATCTACTGATAAGTACCAAGAGTGTTGCATACACTGCAAAAATTATTATTTTTTTGAACAGGAAATTGAAATTAGGGTTTATAAGTCTTATTTAAATGATTTTGACCGGTCTAGCAATAAAAGAGGTGGAGATTTTTAAGGCGTATTTGGCGAAAGCAAAGAACATCTTTTTGTGTAACCGGAAAGGTTTTAGTTGGATTTTTAGAACTCAAAAAACACAGTGTACAACACTAGATGTAAGAAAGAAGCTCGACCTTTTTTTCTGTCAGACCGATCAAAGCTTTTAAGTACATTATACCTGGCTGTAGTAATCTAGAAAGTTGTTAAAAAATAGTAAAGTGGCCCACCAGGCTTGCTCACAAGGTGCTTGAATTTTTCTGACGTTTAGGGACCAAACTGGGCCATCACTTACATATATGTAGAGATTTTTATAAATTAGTACAGTTGCAAACAGTGCTGGTACTAGTCGTATTATTCGATGTAGGTAAAAGGCAAACAATTTGATTTTGATTTTTTCTGAATATTTCAGATGAACATAAATTACAAGAAGGCCACTTATTGAAAAAAATGTATCGACAGCATATGGAGCGGCCATTAGAAAAGCAGCAGGATAACTGTTTTTCCACTATAAAAATTCTTTAATTTTGTTTAAAAATAGTGTTAAATAAAACCTCAGTGATAACATAAAGCATGTTAGTATTTGCGGAAAATGCTTCAATTGAGGCTATATGACCAATTATGACCCATGCTATACTAAATACCCTGATACCATACAGACAGGTCAAACTATCATTTTCGCAGTGTGTTGATAACAGATGTTTTGTGTTGGTATATAAAGAAAAACACGCTAAAATGTTGGGTAGTTTTCCGTGTTTTTGGGCAAGAATATCGTAAAATGTGCTTGATATAACAATCGCCAAAATGGTGCCAAAAAATAACCTAGAATTTGATTGAGTTAAATAATTTAACGTAAAAAATGGTACTAACAAAACATAAAAATCGGAATTTACGCTCTGAGTAGGTTGCTTATCTGATACACATGATCCTTCCAAAAATTTTGCTTCGAGTGGTATTTGGAATATTTTCTGTAGCTGGGTCCATAAGTTATTTAGATTTTTGATTGTGCACGATTTAGGGAGGCATAAGCCGAAAAAAATTTTGGTGTATTTAATGAAAAATTTCCAATCTAGTGTTCGATTATATCCTTTAATTTTACCAATCTAGGGAAAAAGAATTGAAGGATTTTTATTGTTAGTTGTTGATTATCAACAAGTTTGGCTGTTTTACATTTTTAACCATGTTAAAGATGCTTTTTGTTATATTTCCTGTTGTGTTCAGTGACACTGTACAATATTGGCTATTTATAACCTTCTTACTTAGACTTGTGGTCGTCTCTGTAAGATCTGTAAGACACTGGTCATAATTTCCAAAAAGTTGGTAATTTCCATTGAAAAATCCTGGATGTAATTTACTGCTAGCATCAAACACTTAAAAAAATTATTAAAAAATATATAAAACTTAGTCAAAGCTTACTTCTGATTGCCCACCATTTTAATTTGAATAAATCTACAACAAATTTTTTTAAGTCTGAAGCACATTGAGTTCCTTCTAAGCTGTTTTCAATGGTGCCTAAAATTTGTGGTTTTACTAATTTAAAAACCAAAAGTGGATTAAATAATTTAGGATTAGACTCCCGAATTGCTAAAATACTGAAACAAGTTATTATAAATATTATTTTCATTGTTGTTGACTGTTCTAATAATATTTTAGTGTTTTGTTAGTTATAGTTGTGTTTTGTTATCGAGTTTTTATCAATTTTTTTTATAGTTAATTGGTGTCACTTAATGTCAAATGTGCATTTATTACGAAATAATTGCAGTGAATAAGTTTTAAAAAATTTCAGATAAGGTTTTCAACTAATACACTGCTTAAAACTATATTTTTTTTGTCATGAAAATTTTAAAAAACTGTTTTACGATTGTTTTTATTTCAGGGGAATAGGGCATTACTTGTGCAACACACTTGAACAGGCACACGTAACTGTGGCACACATGTACATTAACAAAAAATTTAAACAAATACGATTTTGTTTATATTTAATTAAAATGTATATTATGACAAAAAGCTAAATACATTTTTGTGAGTATAATTTGTCTTTTGTAACCCTCAAACCAATAAAGCACCCTCTTTTTCAGTGATCCTAATAATAGCACTAAGTTAAAAGATAAATTATTCTTGTTTTTTTAAAAAATGCGCCGAATTTTTATAACAATTAAAATTTTAAAATAGATAAAAATTAATTGAGGACGTACTTAAACTCGATGGGTCACTTCAGGCAACGGAAAATTAATTTATCATCTAGAATTTACTGAGTTTACCTAACAACAAACATTTATTGTGGTGATGATTTATTATTATGATAAAACAATAAGGACAAATAAACTTTATTATTGATAACAACGTAAATAAAGCGATGAGTATCAATTTTAGTTTCGGTAAAATTGCATTTTTGTTGTTTTCACATGCTGGATGATCATGTGGTATTTTGGAAAGTGCAAACGGACATAAAAATGTCGAATTTGAAGGACCGTTAATATCTTTCAAAAAATATATGAGAGTAAAATTTGTTTTAAAAGGCTATTTTTTTATTTTTTGTTACACTTTTGCAATTTTTCTAAAACTTAACTTATATTATTTAATTATTTATTAACTTATTATTATTTAAAACTTTTACTGTATATATATTTTTTCTTTTAAAACGTTTCTACAACAGATTGTGAACGAACGAATTTCTTAAAAAAAAATTTTTTTATTTTTTATATGAACGTTTTTCTTTTTCTTATTTCTTTTTCATTTGTAGTTTTTCTTGTTGTTTCTTTTTCAATATCAATGGATGTTTTTTTGGAACCTATTTTTGTTCTATTAAATCTTTCTTTGATTTTTTTTTCTAATCGTCGTTTATCTTATTCATCTTTTTTTTTCAGTTTTTGTTTTTTGAGTTTTTTTTAGTAGTTGTCGTTTAAATTTGTCTAAAGCTTTTTTTTCTTAATTTTTTGTTCCTCTGATCTTCGGCACATTGTTTTTCAAGTTCAAGTTTTTAGGTTACTTTATTTAATCTGTATGTTTTTGATAAATTTATCCACGTATTTATAAAAACGTTACTTCTAAACATTTTTTTTCTTGCAATCGTCAATTTTTAATTTTTGTAGAACCAGCTTTGTGTTCTCAAAATTTTTTTCTCAACATAGTATTTCTTATTCTTTTCTTCCAGTCACCATTTTTTGAGCTTGTTTAATTTTTTTAAAATTTCTGTTTCTTATCACGTGTGTTTTGTTATAAAAGTTATTGCAATTTCGGAAAAATGGACAGCAAAATTTATCGAAACCTCGGCAACCAACAAGAGTTTAATTTTCCTGTTCATCTTCCTATACTTTTATTTAAAAAAAGTAAAAAATTGCATGACAAAATATGTTAATTAGAGGGTCTTAATTAGTCCAGGACTACTAAAGTTAGACAAATTTTAAAGTTAGTCGCTTTAAAATTTCTGGAAATTTTGAAGCGACTCAATAATATTTTATGTTTAGCTTTCTTAAACGTTTTTTTATGTTTTTTAAGGACAAGAACAATGTCGTTCTAGAGGAAGCATTTTATTGTTTCTATTTAACATAGTTATCATGAGATTTTCTAAAAAATTGTTGTTAATCACTTTTGACATACTTGTTGTCACTTGTTCTATTTATATACAACATTTTGCAATACCTTATCAGCTTTTGATCTTCTCAATCAGTTTCGTATTATCAACAATACATATTTATCTGCTGATTTCAAGCACTTCAAACCGATTTACCGAATATAAAAACAAGAATTAACCTAATCTCCAACAGTACACAATCAAACAATGTTGGGAAAATTCGTAACTGTTTTAGCTTTGGTCTCAACAGTTTATTCTGTTGAATTCCAAATTAAAAATAACTCTCCTGATACTCCTGTTTTTATTCAACTGTTAGGAACAGAATATCCTGATCCTTTTACCCTACAAGGAAATGAAGAAGTGAGTAGATTTTTGTCAAAAAAAAAATTAAATTGTTTAAATAGAAAACTCTAACTTTGAATGAACCCTGGAGTGGCCGAATTTGGGGACGTGTTGATTGTCTTAGTGCTGAAGAATGTAATAAAGCAGGAATTATTCCTGCATCTCTTATTGAACTAACAGTCGGAAACGGAAATGCTTTCTATGACTTGTCTTTGGTTGATGGATTCAATATTGATCTAACGGTAAGTAGGTAAACACAATTTATCCTGTACCTAAATCTGGCTTACGAACACAAATAGAATATGTCTGTGTATTTAACGAGATATGTTTATTAGTAGTAATATTTTTTGAAGATTGAACCAGTTGGGGGTCATGGCGATGGCAGCGACTACAGCTGCAAAAAATCCGAATGCACCTATCCCATTTTGAACGATTGTCCCGATGAATTGAAACTGTTCAACGAAGATGGCGTTTTGGTTAGTTGTCAAGCAGCTTGTAACGCCTTCAATGACGATTTGTACTGCTGCCGTGGCGAGCATTCAACACCTGACACGTGTCATTCCTCTGATTGGCCAGTTGATTATGCCGGATTTTTTAAGGACAGATGTCCTGATGCTTACACTTACGCTTACGACGATGCTACTAGTACTTACACTTGTGATACAAACAAATTTGTTTTAAGTTTTTTGTAAGTTAATAAAAGAATTTTTTGGAGTTGCAATTTTTAATTAAAAATAATTTTTGGTTGGTTGACAAACTCTCTCACACTTTCATTACATATAAAGGATATGTTCAAACGTTTCATCAATCACATTTTTGCAAAAATAAATATTTACAATTGGATTAATTCTACAAAGAAATTTTAACGGAATTTGGTCGAGCTAAAAAAGTGGAAGGTTGGTTCTAGAGTTTTTTTCTTTTAAAGTAATCGTTCGCATTCTTCACTGATGACAGTTTCATCGTCATCTTCGGAATCTGTACAAATGTCGTCTTCGTCACCTGACCAATGTTCGAATTCTTCTTTGTGATGCTCAAGAGCCATCAAAGATGGGAAAAGACTGTCACAAGCAGAACACCTAAAACAAAAATATGGTTTAAAAAGAGAGAATTATGTTTTCTCATCATAATTACTAGAACCAATGTACATATTTTTTTGTAATTTTTTTTGTTACTGTTACCATTTGCGCAGCGTTTTAAAATAAGCCGACACAAATTTTAATTTTTTCCCAACAACTTTTGCCACAACTTATTTATTGGTGTGTTATATCTGTTTTTTTTTTTTCATAATTTTGGTCAGATACTATTACATTTAATTTAGCGTTTCAATTTAATACCAGGTAAACCAACTTGTCAAAATCATAAAATCCCAAGTTGTAAACAAATTGCTTTTCGAAATGATTGACATATCCTATTTTGTCGATTAAAATTAGAAATAAAAAAATACAAAGTATCATTTTTGATCCGGGTATTAAAAGCTGAAAGGACAATGTCAATACCGACTCCTATTTGTACTTTTGATTAGAGTACGATGAAATAAAGTTGATTTAGCGTCTGTTATTGGTAATAAAACTTGTATTGAAAAGTTGGGAAATGTATTTGTGTCGATCAAATAGTAGAAAATTTACAATACGAAGCTATAAAAAGTATTTCTTTACAAAATATTATCTAATTAACTTTTGAGAGTGGTTAAAAGGTGGTGAGAAGTGTTAAATTAGGCCTCTCGTGTTCGACTTTGGTGGGTTTTTTAATTAGGAAAAGGCAATTAAAATTAATGATCACACGTTAAATTGTGTTTATTAAAAAAATATTTTGTTGGGGGAAATTTATTCATTACAAGCATTTGATTTAGGAAAAAAATTATTATAAATTCAGATAAAGTAGAGCAATAAAAATTTTATTATAGGTAGCAGGTGAATTTATTTTTAAAGCGTAATTGCTATTTTCTTCGAAATAAGTTTAAAACTGTTTCAGTTTTATTAAAATGGTGTTTGCTAAGATGTTGTAAAATAAATTGAAAACTTCGACTAAGTAGTTTATGAGGAAAGCTTTATTTAGACGTGATTTTATTTGATAATAGTAAATTATGTAACAAACGTTAGAAAAGTTTTTTAAACCACTCCAATAAGGTAAAATATGCAGCAAAAAAATAGTTTTATTTACTAAAAGTAACCTAAATCAATAGTTTTAAAAATGATTATTATTTATTCATTCTAGAAAGTTTTATAAGAATCTACGAAAATAAGCGAGTTTTTGTAAGGAACTTAAATTTATTAAGCAACCAGCAAATAGTTAGCTTTTTTATCTACTCTAAGAAACTTAAATAAGCAGTCAAAGCAAAAAATGACTGACTTTGAAAAAGTTTTATTGAAAAAATCTTTAAAAATAAATGGCTTGTTCTACTTCAAGAATCTTAAATAATTAGTGTTAGGATTTTGGTATTTAAACCACAAAGTTCTTCTGACACCACTTTATTTAAGGAAAATAACCATTAGATTATGGAACTTTTCGTACAGCAATTTATCTCACAAACAATCTCGAAATCAACTACAAAATCTAACTAACTATAAAATCTGCTCTTAATCCTTTATATTAACTTTCTTATTGGGTTGGGCTAAAACATCCCTCTTTTGTCTTAATAGATATCATTGGTTTTTATCTGTGATGTGATTGGTTGGAAATAGCGAAGGGTTTTCCCTTAAAGTTATGATTTAGCATATAGTACCAAATGTATCCATACGTTTAAAGTTATACAAAATAGGGATGTTATTCCTAAACATTGCAGTTTTAAATATTATCTCTAAAACGTAAAATAATACAAGTGTTTCCAACAGTGGTGGTATGTACATAACATTAGCCACAATATTTATTAAGTTTTGTAAATGCTTATTTAGGCTATTTAGAGTAAATAAAGCTAATTTTTTTGCTGCATATTTGGCTTTACACACAACCAGTTTTATTGACCACAAAACAACTGGCTTTGTTTAGAGTTAAATATGCAGTGAAAAAAATAAGTAGCTTTATTTACTCTAAGTAGATTAAATAAATAGTTACAAAAATAACTAAACTAATTTACTCTAGAAAGCTTTATAAAAATCTGCAAAAACGACTGGCTTTCTCTAAGAAACTTAAAAAAGCAGCCACGAATAATTTGCTTTTTTATTTACTCTAAAAAATTTAAATAAGCTATCAAAAAATGACTGATTTTAAGATACTTATTAAGCAGTTAAAAAATTACTGCCTTCCAAAGAATCTTCGAAAATGAACGGCATGGTCTATAAGAAGTTTAAATAGCCAGCAACAAAAATAACTAGCTTTGTCCAGGGTTAAATATTCATCGAAAAAAAAGCTTTATTTATTCACTCTATGTAGCTGATATAATTAAGCAGTTATAAAAATGACTAAACTTATCCACTCTAAGAAGCCTCATAAAATCTACGAAAATGATTAAACTTGCCTGTCTGTAAGGAGCTTAAATAAAGCAGCCACGAAATAGTTAGCTTCTTTATTTATTCTAAGAAACTTAAATAAGAAGTCAAAAAATGACTGCTTCAACTTCATAAAGCTTAAATAATAAAATCTGGTTACTATACTTTTTAAAGTCGAGAAAGTTAGTGATTTTCGTAGAGCTTTTAGGTAAGTTTTTTGTATTTACTTATTTAAGCAGTTTAAAGTAAGTAAAACCAATTAGTTTAGTGGCTGCATATTTAACTTTCTTGAAGTAAATATAAATAAACATTTTAGCTGCTTATTTAATCTTTCTAAAGTAGCTAAGCCGCTCATTTTGAGGGATCTTATGTGGCAGGCTTTTTCCATTTTTCTTCCTACCTATTTTATCTATTCTGTGTGGATAAGTCTAGTCATTTTTGTAGTTGTTCATTTAAACATTTTATATAGTAAATAAAATATCTGTCATTAGCTGCTTATTTTTAAATTATTTTTAGATTAGCTGCTTTAAAAATACTTTATATTCAAAATGTAGCAAACTTACGAACTAAATACGTAAAAAAGTTTAGTTTAGTTTGCTTATTCGAAGAGAAAATGATCATTACTAGTTTTAGAAGTTATATAAAAGTTATAAATTCGTTATTAATGTGAAGATTGAAAAATAAACATTTAAAGTGATTAAAACAGTTTCTCAACTGTTTAAATCCTTTAAATTTGAAAAATTATACATTTTAAATAAAGCTAAGTAAGTTTTTGTGGTTTTTCACAATTGAAATAAGAGCATAAAATTGATGTGAAATCGGCTATTGTGCCATATTTCCATAAATACATAAATTTAAATTTTTATCGATTGCAAGTCTGACTTGAATATCAAAAAGGTATAAATTCGTACAACTGTAAAACTGTAAAAATGTTTCAATTTCAATAAACGAGACAATTTACAATCAAAATTTATTATCACAAAATTCCTGAAATTTTTCAATTGGGTCGTTACACTCAGCTTGTACAAAATGAATTCGCCTAAAGGCACAACGAAACCGATAAATTCGTAAAATTATTTAATCAAAACTCTCGTAACAATCCCTATTGTACAAAATCAGTTTCCAGGTATTTACCTGGATTTTTATTTCATCATAAACATACTCTGAAATAATTTAATTAAAATCAAGGTAAAATTTAATTGCTCTAAAACATATATAGTTAACTGTAAAGGTGGTATCGATTGATGTGCTTGGAAACATTGTTTTAGATAATTTCAATATGATGGAGGTACTGTATGATGGAGGCCTTTGAGTGGATAATGTGTAAGCATCCGAGTGTATCGAGAGAATGAAGAGGGTTGAGAATTAATGAAACAGATCGGCTGAAACAGCCCCAAACGGGAGCGATTGTGTGTGACAATGGCTGGCTGCTTGGCAGTAGCGAAATTGCGCCAATAAATTGATAATACGTTGGCTATTGTCGAAGCCAAGACCTCCAATTCGATGAAAGAGGGTTTTATGACTTTCTGGTCTAGGAGATTGAGAGATTTTTTCGAAGGTTGCATATGTTAACTTGCATTTTTTACCAGAAAAATCTTATAAATAAGGTGAACGATATATCAGGTGTTGCAAACGTATGAATCAGAATTTTACTTCTTTAGACGATACAATAATTTTTTATATTTTAAATAATGTATTAATTATTTATTTAAAATATAATTATTATTTGCCAATTTTTTTTAACAAATTTTCTGTTTTAAATTATTCTACAAAGCGCTTCAATTAATGAGGAACTCGCTCTTCGAGCTCGTTTTTTAAACGACACTGATGTACTGTGAGGTATAACTTTACGGCACTTTAATGTATATATTTATTGCAAAAAATTTTAAAATTGTATTTTTTTGAGATATTTAGGTGTAAAGCTAAGGCTGTAATGGCAAAAATTATATATTTTACAAAAGCGTGACCAAAAATTAACTTGTTATTCTTTATTTTTATGATTTTGACGTTTTATGGATTAACTTTTTTAAGCCATTTTTTTAAGTTTTTTTTTGGCCAAGTTATTTTAGTTATATAATTCTAACATTTCTTTGTATTACGTAGTACAAGATGAATAAATTAATTAACAAAATTTGAAGTGCAAATGCAGGAGATGTAAAAAAAGGGGAGAGAGTTTCGAGTAAAGGAGAAAATACTAAAAGGATCTGTCTAATCTCTAATCTAATCGGACTGTCAGTCACACCGCAGCTTGAAACTTTACGAAATAATTATTAGGTACGTCTACGGACCGACTGAGAGGAACGATGTTATCGCTTCGCCTCTGTGAACGAAAATCGCGTAATTTCCAGACACATACTCGAAGAACGTATCGTTATATAAGCAAGTGGAGATAATGACCGGGCAGTTAGTCTGGAACTCGACATGCGATTAAAGAGGAGCCGTTTATCGGAAGCGAGATTATTAAATCGTAGGCTTTATTTCGTCGTAAATATTAAGTTATTTATTAACCAAATTATTGTTGTAGATTGAAAAATAAACTGAGAGTTAAAGAATCAAACTTAAAATTGATTTTTGTTAAATAACTACTCTTGCAATGAGCCTTTAATTTTATCAAAAACTTTTTTTTATTTTCTTTGTTGAAGTTTTGAAATTTATATCTGTGTTTTCAATATGTATATCAAGAAAGATTCTGCAGAAGGGACACTCAACTTTGTTAGAAGTAGGTACAGAACTGCTAGCCTAACGTTGAAAGGAGACACACAATGGATTTGTGAATTGTCGGGTCTTTTTTATTACCATGAATATAGAAATCAAAATAATCAAATGGATGGGCTACGTAGTAAGAATAAAAAAAGATTACATATTTGAAAAAGTATTGGAAACTTGACTAAGACCTAAAATACAAACTGGTAAACCGGAGACAAAAAGGAATCATCTATTAAGCCACTAGCCTATTTAGAAAGCTTGTAATACGTTTACGCCTAGACTATCCCTTAAATTTTTGTTGTGTTTATTTTCTTCTTTTTTGCTGTTTTGCTCGCTATACTTGCTCCACAATTCTGTTTCTATTATATCTGTTTTACATTAATTTACCTTTTTTTAAGTAAATTTCTTGTTTATAAATGCAGTATTAATGTGCAGTAAAATTTGTTACTGTTTTCTATTCTTCCTTTAAGTATAGCTTTTGTTTTTCACTAGATAACTACCTTAAATTATTGATTTTCTGCACTTGTTTAATTGACATTTTGTCTGTTTGTGTAAAGTTATTAACGTACCTATCGAAAGTAAAGAGTGCTATAACACCAGCAGAATAGGTGAGCTTGCAAACGAGGATTTTAAGACATCCAAAGTTGATAAAAACATACTATACTTATGAATTATTTAGTTTTGTGTGTTTTTACAAAGATTTCTTATGAATATTTTTTTTATTGCATTTATCAACTTTGGAAGATGTTTGCTTTAGTGTAAATACGAGGTGTTTATAAATGTTTGTAGGGTTGTAAGAGGCTGTGGAAACAACAAAAAATGTTTCTTATTTTAAAGATAAGGATTTAAAAGATTTAAAGATAAAGATTTTGGCTAATATTATAATTATTATTAGACAATTGAGTAACTCCAGGAACCATTCTCTATTAACCCGTTGTGGAAATGGGATGTTACAATGAATGTTCGTGATATCGAAAATTTATACAGTTTTCTACGACCCTACAATCATTTATAAAAATTTTGTGTATGGTTTTGCACACTTCTTCTTTTGTGAAAACCACACTTTTATTAACATAAGCTCAAAAATTTATTTTGTTATATTGCATATGTCTAAAAGTGAACTTAAAAGAATTATTCCTTTCTAATTTTTGCATTTTTTGAAGTTTTTTTGTTGTGGATTAGGGCTGTTTGCCTTAACTTTCAACCCAAATTAAGTAATTTTTATTAATTTTTATACTTTGGTATACATTTCGATAACTAACTTTTTAATTTTTTGTTTTTTAGCTTTTTGTGGTTTTATTAAGTTTTATTTCTATTATTTAAATTATTTGTGTTTTTATATCTTGCTTTATTTGCATTTTGCAATATTTTTTATCCGGTTGAGTAAATTTTTGAAATATTTCTTCCATTATTTGTGTTGACAATTTGTATTCTGTTGTCTTTTACACTTGTTGTTTGTTTTTTTTTAAATTATAAATTATATTTTATTTTATTTGTTACAAAAAAAAGATAAAAGATTTAATTTATAGGTAGTTTAAAATATGTAGGTGAGAAGTAGAGAAGTAGTAGGACCAAGCGATTTTAATTTTGCTTAATCAGTGACTTGATTTATTGACTAATTAATTCTCTAATCGACTAAAAAAATTGGTGTAATCAATTTTTGTTATTATTTCAATTAGTAAATATGTTTGTTGATATTGGTTTATTGGGATAAAACGGGCAATATAACAATTTTATTTACCACGATTTTTCAACTATACAAGGTGATTTTTTATTTTCTCCCGCCTGTAACTCGAAAAATAGGCAGCACATTATACACTGCTCCAAGAAATTAACGCACCACTTGAAAATAAAGTAAAAAAATTAAAACTATGTACATTTGACAACTTTGGTTGAGAAGGTTTAATCAAGCTATAATCTAGTTACCCATTGTAATAAAAGTTTTGACATTAAAGTCAGAAATTTGAGTTTAATAGTTTTTTAAGCAAAAATTTTAAAATAATTTTCATTTTTAAATTGTGTTAATTTGTAATTTCGTTTAATTGTTATTTGAATTTGCCGTTCTGTGGATAGTTTTTATCATTTGAAACAATAATAAAAACATTATGAGGAATTTGACTCGAGAAGAATGCGCCCAAGCTGTGGTTTTGTTGGAGGAAGGATGGAGCTACAGAAGAATTGGTGAAAGGTTTGGTGTATCTCATACGTCAGTTTCGCGTATGATACAAAGGTACAGAGAGATAGGAAGTCACCTCAGAAGACCTGGGCAAGGAAGAAAAAGGAAAACCACTCCTATCCAGGATAGATTTTTAAGAATATCTGCGCTAAGGGAACGCTTTGTAACCGCCAGGAAGCTACAAACTGAGTTCCGTGACGTAGAAGGAATTCAAATCAGTACCGAAACTGTTAGAAAAAGACTTAAGGAGGATAATTAACACCCCATATTCCTGCTCGTGGTCCTGCATTGACTGCAGAACACCGCAGAGCCCGATTAGAATTTGCTAGAGAGCACATAAATTGGCAAAGAGAGAATTGGGAGTCTGTTCTTTTTACGGATGAGTCAAAATTTTGCCTTTACAATTACGATAGACGTGTTCGTGTGTATCGTAGACCAAATGAGCGGTACGCACAGTGTAACATTCAGAATACCACATTGTTTGGTGAAGGCTCAGTAATGGTTTGGGGTGGTATTTCCTTACAAGCTCGCACGGAGTTAGTTGTTGTAAATAATGGCTCTATAAATGCGGACCGTTACATAGCAGACATTCTTGAAGAGCATGTCGTACCATATGCCTTTTATATTGGTCCAAATTTTTTGTTAATGCAAGATAACGCAAAACCCCACACTGCCCGAATTGTTAAAGATTACTTCAATGAGGCAGAAATCAATGTTTTGGATTGGCCAGCTCGAAGCCCTGACCTGAATCCTATTGAGCATGTTTGGGACATTCTCGGGAAACGTTTAAAATATCTTCCACATCCTCTTGTCCATCTTCAAGAGGTAGGTCCTCAACTAAATGAAATTTGGAATAACTTGAATCAAGAAGACATAAGTTCGTGCAGTATGTGCAGCGGTTATTCAAAGTAGAGGTGGAAATACGCGATATTAAGATGTTTTCTGTAACTTTTATAACGGCGTAACTTTAATAAAATTTTGTTTTCGGTTTGTTTTTCTATATTTGGACACATTAGATATTAATTTACTTTAAACAAATGTTTGCTAGTTTTTTAAACTTTAATTTTCATAATTAAGGCATAGAGGGTTGTGAATTAATATCAACATTGTTGACAATATCTTTGATAGTGCTTCCAGAGTCAGTTCATTTCGATCGTTTGTAATTTTCCCAAAGTTGCTTATTGTTTGTATAACGAGTTGCCTATTTTTGAAATCCCGGGCGGGAGCAAATAAAACAATTACCTTGCATATTCAATCATCCTCAGGCGGAAACAATCTGCTGTCATGTTTGAGGCATAGTTACTAGTGACCATTTACTTAAACTTTACAAACAAAAATTAACTTTTGTACATGGAAAGCACGTAAAACGCGCAAATTGCAAAAAATAGCATGTAGAACTCGTTTCTAAAAACATTGTGGGCATTCATTTTTTGTAAAAACTTGCGCTTCGCGCTTGTTTTATACACTTGGATTCGTGCCACAAAGTTGACTTTTCGAAATGCGTTTTTTAATATAATATTTTGCTATTTGGTATATCAAAAGAAATAAATAATATATTTTTATATGTAATGACACCAATACTTTATTAAAACTATTAATCGATTAATTAAAGAGTTAATTAATAAGATTAATTAACATTGATTAATTTTAGTAAAAAAATACGTCGATATTAATCGATATTTTAATCGTTTTACGATCATTATGACGTCTTAGGAGCAAGCCAGTAGGTATCGATTAACGATTAAAGTAGATGTAAAAAATATTTTTTTGTTGTTTTGTTTATTGACACCAATATTTTATTTTTCTCTACAACCCGCGTTTCGACTACAACGTGAGCATAAAATGATTATTATGCGGCTGAAATGCGTGTCATAAAAGAGTTTGGTGTTATTAGGTATAGATACAAATGTTGCATTAAATTTACAAAAAAAGTTTGTTTAGGACCAATAAATTATAATTACTGAAACCACGAAATTTTTTCTGGGGTAATATTCTCACAATTTGCGTTTTTTAATACACAATATGTTTTAATAATAAAGTCATTGTTGAAACGTAAACATTGTCCTTTGAGTTGATTGGAAAGCCATAGGAGTATGAGTGAACGATTGAAAGAATTAATTGTGAGAACCAATAAGAGCGCAGCAACCGCAACCAATAACACCGGTTGGATTAACTATACCACAATACCAAGTTTGCAACATCAAAATTCAATTAGTAAATGCGAACCACATTAATTGTGTAATTTGCTATTGACTGATTTGACCAACAGAAAGAACAACTTCTCTACAAACAATCAATATACCGAGGTTTTGTTCCTTATCAGATCCAAGTCCCTTATCAAAAATTCAAATTCTTTAAAACATTCAAACGTCGCCCACAAAAGTATCAAATCGCAAATCTCCATATTTTATTTGCGAGAGATCACACAAGTTTCTCTCTCAATAAAAATTTCAAATAATCCCTTATTTTTTATTAAAGATACTCACCCGAAATGCCTCTTCTTCTGTTTGTGCGATGACAACTGCTTAGGGCAAGCGAACGTCCTGTCACAGACGTTACAAGTTAGCGCCTCATCTGCAAAAAAGCAACAATCCATCACTGAATAAAGAAACAACGTCTTTCAGGTCTTAACAAATTAACACCAGCTGAAACTTCACTACCATTATTCAAAGTTTTAAATTACACGACTGGTTTTCAGAGAAATTCTCCGGTTGGTGTTGAGATTTTTCAAGAAAAACGGATACGAAAAGCAATTAATAATAGCCTGCTTTACAAGGAGATTACCTACATTTTCATTGTCTGTCTACGATTTTAATGAGCTTTACATATGTTGCTCAGCAACTACTACTACTAAGTGAGAATTGCAAACTTTTTACCGAATAAATTAAATATAAATAAGCTCTGTTTTCCAGGTGTACAATTCCTGCTAATATATTTTTTTTATTGAAGCTGTAAGATTTTTTATTACTTACATACATGCTAATGAAATACGATATTTTAGTTTATTTATATTATATTTGCTTTATCCATTTATTTATTTATTTTAAATGAAACTCTATGTTGTTTTGTCTAAATGATAAAATAGTTAAAATTGAAAATAATAAAGAATTAAATAGCACAAGAAAATATCTATGGTTCCGTTAAAAAAACTGTTGAAAACGTCATAGTAAAAGTTCACTCGTTTCAAAATAAAACTCTTTTTAAACAATTTTAAGTTCTGTTTCAGCGTTTTTGCAAATTTTGGTTTTATTAAAAAAACTACTGAAAATGTCGTACTAAAGAGACTGTTTTCTCATACTTGTTTCAAAATAAAGCTTTTATTGAACAATTTTAAGTTGTCTGTTTCAGCGATTTTGCGACTTCCGGTTCTATTCAAAAAACTATTGAAGATGTCATAGTAAAAGAGACTGTTTTGTTACACTTGTTTTAAAATAAAACTTTTTAAACAAATTTAAGTTATCCGTTTCAGCGTTTTTGTGACATTTGGTTTTACTAAAAAAAATGTTGAGACGTTGTAGTAAAAGAGACTGCTCTGTTACACTTGTCTTAAAATAAAGCTTTTTTTAAACAAGTTTAAGTTATCTGTTTCAACATAACGACTTCCGGTTTTATTAAAAAAACTGTTAAAGACGTTATAGTAAAAGAGACTGCTTTGTTACAGTCGTCTTAAGATAAAACTTTTTCTAAACAATTTTAAGTAATTTGTTTCAGCAATTTTGCGATTTTTGTTTCTATTAAATAAATTGTTGAAGACTTTATAGTAAAAGAGACTGCTTTGTTACACTTGTTTTAAAATAAAGCTCATTTTAAACAATTTTAAGTTGTTTGTTTAAGCGTTTTTACGAATTCTGGTTCTATATTAATAAAGACTATTGAAGACGTCAAAGTAAAAAAAACTGCCTTGTTACAATCGTCTGAAAATAAAGCTCTTTTTAAACAATTTTAGGTTACTTGTTTCAGCGTTTTTACGACTTCTGGTTCTATTAAAAAAAATGTTAAAGGCGTCATAATAAAAGACAACTGCTCTGTTACATTTGTCGTAGAATAAAGCTTTTTTAAACTATTTTAAATTGTTTGTTTTAATCTTTCTACGACTTCCGGATTTATTAAAAAAAAGTGTTGGATACGTTATAGTAAAAGGGACTGCGCTGTTACACTCGTCGAAAAATAAAGCTTTTTTGAAACAATCTTAAGTTATCTATTTTAGCTTTTTTACGACTTTCGGTTATATAATATATTGTAGTAAAAGGGACTGCTGTTTTACACCTTTTTTTAACATAAATTTTTTTTGAAACAATTTTAAGTTATTTGTTTCAGCGTTTTGGTGACATTTGGTTTTACTACAAAAATGGTTGAAGACGTTTATAGTAAAAAAGACTGCTTTTACAATCGCTGTTATAATCGCTGTTACAATCGTTTCAAAAAAAATTATTTTAAGCAATTTTTAAGTTATCTGTTTCAGCATTTTGGCGACTAAAAGAGCTGAACAAGATACGTAAAGCTCATTAAAATCGTAGGCGGTTAATGTTGATAGTCTTCTTGTTAGACAAAAAATATAAAGTAGTTTCAGAATTTTTTGTAGATTGATGTAACAAGTGTTTTATATGAAAAAAGTGAATTAAGTATAAGTTCATAGGAGATATGTTTGTTTCTTTAATAAATTTGTGAATATAATGTTACAAAAAACTTAGCTTATTTTTATTTGTGCACACGTTATAAAGATTTAAGTTTTTAAAATAGTTGTAGTCGCTTTAATGTTTTTTTTGTTACAATGTTTTCTACAATATTGATGCAAAGTATGTGTAAAAGAATGAAAAATGTAGGGCGTTTTTCGTGTCGTAGCATAACAAGAGATTCGGAGAAACTATCCTTAATGCAGGGTCACGTTCCTTGTTAGGAAATAACAAGGAGTTGTTACTTTAAAGTAGAGAATATATTTTATAAATGGTGACCTTAAAAAATAATTTTTTAAATAAATTCTCTATGGTAAAGCTTAAAATAAGTAATAAATTTCCCGGCGCATTCACCATTTTTATCCTTCCTTAAAATTCAAATGGATCAAAAATACAAAACTGCATTATTTGTTTTAAACTCGTTTGTTTTATTTTTGAATGCATTTTCAAGCTTGTGTAAAAGCACAACAAACATAAAATACCACTAAACTGAGTAAAAGAGTAAATAAAACTTTTTATTAAATTGTTCATTAAACTCTACATTACATATTATACAAAAACAAGTTGGCATTGGTAACAATGGGATAATCTATTGAAACAGTTAGGGTTTGAGAGTGATTTATCTCATTTGCAAATTCTTATGTCACTTTATTTGTGTTTTATTAAGAATCAAAGAATTTCTAATAAACAAACATTAGACCAAATTTATATTGATAACTCAACCAGTTTTATAATGTTGTTACAAACTGTTCAAGCTGTTCAATGATTCAGCGCGTTTGTGAGAATATCACGTCACGCTGTTGTCTGAATTTCTTGTAGTCTTACTCATCGACTTTGACCACACGAGAATATGCTGCAAAACAGCCTGCTAATACGCGAAAGAAAGGGCGATAACTGGACAGTGTAATTCAGAATCTAGTTTAGTGAGGCAATAGAGCGGCATATATTATTGAACTGTTAATATAAATAAGTAGTTGTTAAATAAATTATTTGTTACAAAACCAACTCTTTAAATTGTAAAAACTCGGAACTCTGTTTGAAGGTAGAAACGCCTAGGACTAAATTAGACAAACTTAATCTATGAAACGCGACATTTTCTAGTTGAATATTCCGCCCCCAGGTGCCTTCTCTCAATAATTCAACATTTCGCTAAAATGTACCAATTCTCAAGTTTGTCTCTTTGTTATTCTCGAGCAAAGAAAATATTTTTGTTCAAACATCTTGAAATTGTACTTTGAAAAGCACACAGATCCTTTAGATAATTGCCACACTTCGTTTATTTTTCTTTTGATAAGTAAACGAGTGTAAATATTTATTTCGTGCTTCTATTAGAATTTATTTCCAAGCAATCGATATTTAATTTGGATTTCCCGGTTTAAAAGCAATATCGTGAGCGATAATCCGATGATATCGAAGATGCGACGCTTGATTAGGTTTAGGAATTTACCGCTGGTGGCACAGCGATTTAATTACGACACTACTAAGGTACAGACTGATGAAATCGGATTTTTCTTTGAAACAAAGTTGAAAAGTTCGAGACGTAATAGTGAAAGAGATGGGTTTTAGTGTTATTAGGTGGTGGACTTGTTAGAGAAAAGCGAGGTCAAATATAAAGGATCTTATTAGATTTTATGTCAAGAAAAACACTCGTGATAAAGATTTTTCAGACGATTTAAAATATTAAAAAGTTTACAATTTATAAAGAATTATAAGAAAGCGGCCAACAAAATTTTTTATTTTCTGCTAATTAGTTGACGTTTCGAATTTTTTATTAATTATTTATCAAGGCCTAACTATTAGCTATTTTCTAGAAGTTATAGCACACGGTTGATGACCGCCAAAGTATATCAACAGAAATTTGAGACTTGTTAAGAAGTCTTGATAAAGCATTAGTAAAATATTCGAAACGTCGACTAATTAATAGAAAATAATTTTGTATATTCATTTTTCTATAACTCTTCATAAATATATTATACATATACATAAAGGACGTCATAAATAACACTAATTTACAAATAATTTTAATTTTTTTATTTTGACAACTATTGCGCGAAATTTAAAAGGTCACACATTAAAACGTTGTTAACTTCGTAAAAGCTTTTTTGTGTTACGTTCGTCATTTGCTATCGATCCAAAAGGACTTAATCAAAGTTCTAATCAGGTCTACGTTTAATTTCGGTTTTCAGACGAAACGGAAATTACATATTCTCGGTAGAAAGGTGACACAGTCACATAATTTCAAGTTTCAACCTAAATAACAACATACAGAGAGAGAGTTCACCCTTGTTAAATTTTCTGACGAAATTAGACCTCTAATTTTCTATAGTTATAGGTATACATGCATATTTTAGTCAATTGCTAATTAAGGTTTGATGTAATTTGAATTAATTTGAAATCTATTGTTTGGAGTAATATAATTAAGGTGGTTTTAATGCTACATAAATTAAAAAAAGAATTGAAACTGTATTTGATTATATACTGCAAATACAAAAAACTGCAAATACATATGATTGGATAATTGCTACAGCTCTTTCTAAAGTTAATAGTGATAATTTCTTCGTGATATCTGGAAATAAAAATGCAAAAATTTAGAAGGAATTAATAATGTAAAAATATAGAAAATTTGTCGATTTATTTTCATTCTTACGGAAAAAGTAAAATATCCAAATTATGAAATTTTGAAAAATGCTGAAAAGGGATAACAGAGTAATGTAATTGGGTATGAAATATAGAGTACCCAACCATAAATGTCCTTTCTTCGTCTTAAAAAAATCAACTTTACTAATTTGTTTCTAATACAGATTGTTAGGTAAATGTTCTGCCAAAACAAATCCATAACATATTTATTTATTTATTTATTTATTTAAGAATAGAGAATGTAATATATTACAGTAAGCAGCAGGCGTTTGCGTATGCGGACGATGTAGCACTAATCGCAAGAACCAGAAAGGAGATAAAGGAAATGTTTAAAAAAATGGAAGAGAGTGCGAGAAGGTATGGACTGAAGGTAAATGAAAGCAAGACAAAGTATAAAGATATATGGGAACAAATGGAAGAGAAGACAAGGAGACCTGGAAGTGATAGGACAAAATGGCAGTAATTATTGCTTTTAAAGAGTAGACAGATATGAATATCTAGGGGTTACGGTGAATGAAAATAGTGATGAAGTAATGGAAATAGAAAATAGACTAACTAAAGGAACAAAAGCGTTAGGGACATTAAACACGGTATTGAGAAGCAAAATAGTGTCGAGAAAAACAAAAATTACAATCTATAGAATCCAGCCAGCAGTGCTATATGGATGTGAAATGTGGATCATGACCCAAAACAACTGAAATGCTCTGAAAAGTTGGAAAGGTGGGAGTGAAAAGCACTAAGAAAGGTGTTTGGGGGAGTGAAAGATAAGGAAGACAACTGGAGAAGAAGAACAATTAAAGAAGTAATGGACACATATAGATACCCAAGCATAACCCAAAAGATAAAAGGTCAAAGAGTGCGGTGGTTAGGTTATGTAGGGAGGATGGCGTCGAATAGGCACACAAAAAAAGCGCTACTGGGAGGAGAAGGAAGTAAAAGAAAAAGAGGGAGACCTAAAAAGAGATGGTTGGAGATGGTAAAAGACGATCTAAAGGGAGTAGGAGTCCGGGATTGCATGGAAGGGAGCAATAGAAACTCTTGTCACTTGTTTGTCATTCAAAATCACTAAAATTTAAAATTTTAAAGTGGGTAGCTATTTTGTTTGAATATCTAACCACGACCACAGTATATCCAAAATATAAAAACACTATTGCAATAAATTGTTTGTTATAAACTATTTGTGTATATTGTGTTAGTTGTTTTGTCGATTGGTGGTAAAATAATGCACAATCTTTCAGAAGAGTAGATTTGTGTTGACGCAAATAAAATTTTGAAAATTACTGCGTCTTAAAAATTACTTGTTTCGATTTAAAAAAATGTTAGTTTTCTCTACCCCTAAAAAAATCCACTTTAGTTAAGTGGTTCCATTCTCAAGGTGTAACTGAACCTTCCAGTGGTTCAGTTAACTAAATGTGTATTTTTTACGTATATCTAGGCAAATTTACCAAAAAAAATTACTAAAGGTGCAGACGGAGAAGAATATACAATGAAAACATTATTTAGGCAATAAAATGGCATAATAGGCACAAGAATGAAAGTTAAGAAAAAATGGTTATGATGTAAATGATGCAAAACTTATAGAAGTAGAAGCCAAATGCTTAAGAAAATTGTTTAAGGTAAACAAAAAAGTGTTTATAATGAAAAAATGTGTTGCCCTTCAGACTAATGAAGAAAAACCATCTTTTATCTTTTTCAAAAGATATAATGTGAACAAACACCGATATTCCTAGTGTTACCTCTTTTCAAAACATATTTATGTATTTGGCCAAAGAGCAAAAACTTAGTAGTAAGATCCCATCCAAAAAAAAAAACTAGAAAACCTATGTGCAATAAAGCAAAAATTATTACAAAACAAAAATATGTTGAAGATTCTCAAAGATCATAAAACATAAGATATAAAAAAATTAAGATTCTTAAAAATCCACAAAGAAAACTAAATTTAACCAAAAAAAATCCAAACCGTGTAAATTTAGAAACTAAGTACGTTTGGAAATTTTGCATAATTAAAAAAGATCAATAGTACTTCATATAAACAGATAATATAAGCAAAGAATAATAAAGGTCTTTATTGTGCAAATAAAAAAGATACATAACATTCATCATAAATATAACAGAATCTGCACAAAAGCCGAAGATCAGATGAGTGTGTGGTTGCAAAAGCAACCACACACCCTCTGTTTTTCATCTTAAGCTTAAGATGAATATTATAAATTAATAAAATAAAAATCCGTAGTATAATTTGCGACGAAAAATTATGAACAAATACTAAATATAGGTGTGTTAATTAACTTTTAATTTTTAAATTAATGAAATATTTAAAATAAATTCGAAAACTAAGTTGAAGCTAATAATCCATCAATTTTTTCTTAAACATTTAAGATATGCTATCTACTCAGTGAAAGAAAATTACCTCATTTATAAGATAATAAGTAATAATAACAATTATAATAACAATAATAAATGTAAATAATTGTTTTTTTTTTCTGGAACTTGCAAATAATGAAATGATAAGTTTTCTGTATAACATATAAATACATCATCATTTTCGATCAGACAGAACTTTCAGTGTAGAAAAATGAAGCCTCTAACTACATTTTTCATTTTATGTGTAGTCTTTTTAGGCGGTAAGTATTTTTTAAACTAAAAATTTAATAGTAAAAGCTATGTTATTTAGTTGCACACTGTCAACTTAATTGCTACTATTGTCGAGAAGATGAGTGTCTAGATGACAATCTAGAAGATTATGCCCAAGAATGTGAAGAGGATGATAATTATTGTGTAGATGGATGGGCTCCTCATCCACAGGATGAAAGCAAAAGTACAAATATAATATTTTTTAAATATTTTTTAACTTTTCTTTACAGAATTTTATTTCAAAATGTGTAAAGCGGCAGATGAAAACAAAGACATGGACGAATTTTGTCAAAAATACATAGATATGGGTGGAGAATGTACATATTGTAAAGAAGACCTTTGCAATGGATAATGTTTGAAAATAATCTATACCTGCATTGTTTTGGCAAGACCTGGAAGTTTAAAAAGTTTTTCTGCACCTTTACATTATTATCTTGCACATATGCACTTATTAAAAATAAATCACACTGCAACTCTCTTTTTCTTAAATTTTTTCGTAACTCAGTTACAATGCTATAGATTTCCCCTTACAAAAATGTTTTGTATAGGTATACAATATTTTTTGTAATACCTTTATGATTCATTAATTTTACCTTAAAATTCTTTAGTTACCAATAAACTGGAGAGCAAAGTTGTTAAGATTTCCTTTTAGAAAGAGATAAAAAATATTTTAAACAATCTTATTAACTTTATAGTTTACCGCCATAAAAAAAACGGTCTGGGTATTTTAAATATTCTTTGTCTCGTAAATGTACCACTCCAAGCAAAGTAGTAGAATTACTACCCATTACCGTTGAATGAATACACAATAGAAGTGGAATGCTATGCACTTTAGCGTGCGCGAAAAGTGGATGCCAGATATGAGCTTTTGGATGTGACCACTTGTTTTTGGGGTAGCGCTGCTTTCTTGACAGGTTTCTACCGAGAGTTTTCAAACAGAAAATTAATTCAATTAGTTGGTCTATAAGCGGCGCTGTATTTAAATCTAGTCAGGACAACCTTGAGTCTTTATAATGGAGTAAAATCGGGCTAAAATAACGCCTATTTTTGAAATGAAGGTATAACCAGATGAGACCTTCACAGTCTTGTAAAGTATCATTTTGGCCATCTGAAATTGCTATCTACAACTTTTTTTAGTAGGACCGAACTTTCTTAATTTCTTTTTTTTTGTATGTCGGAACAACAATTTCCAGGGTTTTTTAACCCTCCAGTACTCGGGCTAGGCCTGTGAGAAAAACCAAATTATTTAAGCGGTATATCCGACACATGGTGAGAGATTATGTTTGGTGCTTTAAGGTACCTTTCGCCTAAATGGTGAGAAATACGTACCTAAGTGAGACATACGAGTTTGATCTGTGTTGCGGGAATTGTAAATTATTGTAGTCTCTCAGGCCTAGCCCGACTGTCCGTGTTATATTATTGTTCCTTACAGGTAATATATAATATACAATTTTTTTTTGATTTTTTTTTTAAATTATTTACATGTGCTCGTGTTTATACTGTTTCGACGAAGCATCGATAACGTTTCGCGAGAGTTCTGGTGTGGCTGATGATTCACAGCGGATAATTAATCGATAACGTGTCACACTTCGGAGGCAACGGATATGATTCTTGAAAGAGTTGGAATTACGTTTATTGAACCAAAGTTTTAAAGATCAAGCAAACAACAAATTTCTTACAAATTTGACAAGACACATTGCCCCAAAATTATCCGGTGAACTTCCGGTATTGCCCATCAGAGCAAAAAATCAAAGGGAATATTTCCATTTTTGCCGAAATCGGAAAACTAAATACTGCTGCCAAAAATGCCACAAATTCTTTTGTCTACAACATGTACAATCAGTGTGCCAAGATTGCATTGAATAGACTGGATAAAATCATATTTTTTTTGTTCTTTTATAAGAGTGTATCTTAATTTACAGTATTTTAGAACAGTGCAATTATTTGGGTTTTTTAGTGAAAAACTATTCTTTTTAAGTTTTGTCAGTATGCCTCTGATGTAAATAAAACAGCTTAATACATTTATTTCAAAATCTTATTATTTTTTTTCAAAATGTGTTCCTTCAAACTTTTAGTCTCACAGGCCTGTTCCGACTATTAGTGCGATTCTGGGAAGCCCGACTACTGGAGGGTCAAAACGTACATCGCGTTTATAAATTAACTGTTTATGCTAAAATTTTAAAATTTTGTCCACTTATAGAGAAAACCAGAGCGCATCTAACAGTAATAAGATATTTTAGAAAAAGTTTTTTGTTTTTGAGAAAGTGATCTTCAAGGTCATAAGGCTTTAAGTAAGTTTTGTTAAAAAAAATAGGATAATAAACCTATTGGTTTCCGAAATATATTTTTTTTTAAACAAGGTTTTGCCGTGCTGCTCCGCGCAACACGCGTTCAATCTACGTAGGTACTCGCACAGTATATACAAGTATTATGAAAGTTACGACTTACTTGAAAGTATAACTTGTCAAAATCGTATGTTCCATAAAATTAATTTTTACTAAAAAAATATTATTATTATTAAACAATGGCTATTTTTTATGTACTAATTATTAATTATTTATATTTAATTAAAATAAGTAACTTAATTATTTTTATTTAACTATTTATATTATATCATTAATTCTGTCATTTATTGACCAGTCATATTATTGCGTCTAATTTCGACATATTTCGCATAGGTATAGCTTGCTATCCAAATTTTTAATTGATATAAACATTTAGAATATTAAACACTCCGTAAAGCTTTAAATATTAGAAAAATATCAAATAGGTAAGACACAGTTTTTTGACGAAAAACCCACAAATTCCTATTAGTAAGAATCCCCTTAAAAACTCGATAACTACCCTCGTTTTTTCTAAACTCGATAAACGTTAGCACTGTAAGATTCCAAGAAAAGATATATTTTTTTATTCTTTTTAGAGTTTTTTTGTATGTATTTTAGAAGTAATTATGGTTTGTAAGTTAGGCTACCTGTTATATAGACTAAACGTTTAGTGTCGTTTGAACAAGCTAGAGTGTTGCTTAAGGTGTTGTTGTAGGTCTCAATTCTTTTTTTTTTTTTAATTTTCATTATGGACTCCTTCGAATGTGGTGAATATAATAAAGATGTTTGTTCTGTAATGATAGGTAGAAAACTCATGCTTCTAAACAAAAAGAAAGACTAGGTGAAGCTGGTTTGGATGCAATCATATCAACAAAAATACAAAAGGCATCATTTGCCCAGGCAGGAGGAATAACCAGAAATGACATACTAGGTAAATCATATTTTCTTGGGTATTTAAAGATATATAAAATATTCGTGTATGGATAGTTTTTATAATAATTAATTTTTAGCTTTTAGGGAAAGGATTTACGGTAATGACAAAAAAATGAGCAAAATAAAGTTTTATTAAAATTTATGCATACGCATTTCAATTTTTTTATGCATACGTAAAATTGAAAATTGATTAATTAACTCATGCCCGAGTATTGTAATTTGTTGTTTTTACTTCCACAGCTTCTTTATTAGCCAATCAACGCCAGAGTGCACTATTTAACAAGAGTAAAATCATAAAAACTAATTACTAATCAAAATTAATTGTTTAAATATTTCAGCAAGTGCATAATTGTTTATATTTTAGCTAAATTAAAAACTTATAAGGCAGAACGAATCGCTGTTTGACAAAAATAGAGTCGAGCAATTAGCAAACTTATAAAAAAAAATTAATAAGAACAATCCTTTAATTAAATAAATAATTAAAGGCACGCCATGCATCGCTGCAGCAAGTCACATAATAGACTAAACACCTTTGGCAACACCAAAGGCTTGGAGACGGTTAGAAACAAACCAGTCATCGCTGCGAAAAGTAGCGTCATCATCCTAGCAACATCAACGGTCCAAGGACGGTTAGGAAACGAACCACTCACCGCTGCGAAAAATGACGCGATTATACCTAGCAACGCAACCGTCTAATAAAAGTCGTTAGGAAAGCGCGCTAAACACTCTTGATTGCAGTCACGTAGACAGCTCTGACGTCACTAAAAATTTGGATATAAAAGGATGATGTAAAAGGTTGATGTCGGTTGTTGGTATCTCATTTTTGGGCTACACGGTATAATTAACAAATTATTATTAAAACGCGCAATTTAATCAAATGGTTCTGATCTCTGCTTTCAAAAAATATAATTTTGCTACTTTACAACTGATGGCGACACTTTCTGGGCGAAAATTTCAGAAACTTCGGCGCACGCTTTTGTCCATATACATTCTTCTATGGTATAACTCATTCAACGCCATTACTAACTGTTTGAAGCAAGAACGCAAGAGCGTCATAAGAACCTTCATACATCCTCACATTGCTAAACATAGGCTCGATGGTTTCTGAGTTTAGAGCCCCTGTCAAGACATAACAAAAGATTGTCTCCGTCATTTTATACATGCATTTGTACTACGTGAGATAAAAATCAATGCATGCACTGCTTTTTTAGCTGAACTTTTTATACTTTGCCCTTTAGAAACAGCTTGAGTTTCTTCTATATATACTCATTGACATTACAAGTGTTACACTCAAACGCAATAATTTTTGAAAGTAATTTTTTGGCAGAAAAATGAGTAAAATTAAAGCAAGTAATGGTAGTAGCCATTGTAACGGTTCATCTTTGACAGTTCTTACAAAAAAATTAACTTCTTAGTTTTGTTAAGAAAAAGGCTTATCAGAGCTGATAAGTGGCAATATTTGCAGTTGTTGTGCCTTAGACTACTTTTTTAAAGATGAAAAATTGCTATCAGTCTAGAAAAGTAGAAGACACTACTCTTTTAGCTATTTCGACAAAGGTAGAATGTGACCTTTTAAGAAGTTGGTTTACTTGAGGTGTACAACAGAGTGTCAAAACAGAGGCTTTAGACGACTAGCTCTTCGAAACCGTTTTGCTACTGCGCAAAAACAAAAACAAAATTATTAAAATTAATTCAAATACAAAATTTCAGCCAAAAATAGATGAATTTGTTCTTCTAACTATATACTCAGTGAAACGGAATTACTTTTTTAAAAGATACAAAATAATAATAACTATTATCAAAATAAAAACATGTAAATATTTTTTTTCTTGAAACTTGCAAATAATGAGATGATAAGAATTATGTATAACATATTATAAACACATTATCAGTCTAACAATAAGTCATACAGTACTTTTAGTGTAGAAAAATGAAGGCTTTACCTACACTTTTCATTTTAGGTGTAGTCTTTTTAGGCGGTAAGTAGTTTTTAAACTAAAAAAATAAATAGTAAAAGCTATTATATTTAGTTGCATACAGTGAACTCAAGTGCTACCATTGTGGAGATGATGACTGTCTTGGCGATCTAGATAAGTTTGTCGAAGAATGTACAATTTTTGAAACTTATTGTGTAAATGGATGGACTCCTCATCCAGACGATGAAAGAGAAAGTACAAATATAATATTTTTTGATTGTTTTTTAACTTTTTACAGAATTTTATTTTAAAATGTGTTACGAGGGAGAAAATGACAAAGAGATGGACGAATACTGTCAACAATACATAATTAAAGGTGGAAAGTGTGAATATTGTCAGGAAGACCTTTGCAATGGATAATGTTTGAAAAAGATATAGAGACTTAAAAAGTTTTTTGCGTCTTTCCTTTATTATCTTGCAGATATGCACTTATAAAAATATAATTACAACTACAATTTTTTTTTTCTTAAATTTTTTTGGTAACTCATTTGCGATTCTATCTATTTGGATAAATTCAAAAGAGTCGAAATCTTATTGAAGATATTATTGAAGAAATCTTAGTAGTAAATTAACCAATACAAAAACATTTGCATTTTGAATTTGAGATTACATAATTGTACAATTTTTTGTTTAGCTACTTATTAATTTTGAAGTTAAGTTTAAAATTTTGAACTCATTATGGGCAATCTACGAGAAATTAATTTAAATTTTTTATAATATTTTAATTATAGCCTTTTTACTAAATCTAAGTTATGAAATAAAAAAATTTTTGTACGTGTTAATTGTTTTTTTTTTAATAATATTAAATATAATTCGAAACTAGTTCTCGAGGTTATTATTGGCTATAAACCTTTATGTCGTACCAAAAATTTTATTTTCTTTTTTTTAATTTACCGAATTTTATAAATTATTGCTAATAAATGTTGCCTAACGTCAGATGAAACTATGACTAACAATGTTAAGGTGGATAACAACAAAGAATTTTTTATTTTCATAAGTTTCTTCAATGTTTTTTCTTTATGACGAGATGCTTTAATAAAGAAGGCTTAGGAAATAAAAAAATTATTTCTAATCTAAATTTAACTGATATAGAATATCTACCGATAGATTGAACTATTATAGGTACAGTAAAACGCTGATTAACCGAAAAATTAAAGCCAAGTAATTTTTGTTTTGTTTTGTTGTAATAACTTGGTTGAAAGCTAGAGCGTTATTGTAGAACTGTGTTTGTTAAACTTAATAAAGTTTATTTTATGTGTGACAGTTCGTTTTTCTTTATTACCAGTCTATGTCCGATTATCTAAATTTTCGATTACCCGAATCTACCCCGGTTCCAATTAATTCGGATAATCGGCTTTCTACTGTATATTAAGGACGTTAAAATTACCAAAAATATTAAAGCTCTTTCAAACTTCTTTTTTTAATATATTATTTTTATTTTTGTTTAGTTTCATTAAAAATAAATCGTGATCACTTTTGATCTTTCTTTGTTTCAACTTTTGATATATTATTTTTTTTGTGTACTCAATATGAAATATTCACTAATTGCATTTTATGTTTTATCTTCTTGTACACATTTGTTTTGTTTTTTTATTTAGTTCCAAAACAGTTAATTTTAAAATTGCATTATATACAAAAATTTCGAATCTAGAAGACTCGTAAACTTTTAATCTTTTGATCCGTTTATTCTCCTCTAATCAAAAATCCGTTTGAACTGTTTAAACAGCCTCAATTTCATATTTGTCTTGATAAACTTCGTCTTCTTTAAAATCCTTCCTCTTATTTCCTTTACTCGTCGCAAATTTCTCATCGACATTGAAAAAATTGATCTTGGAACGAAATATGTTCTTCGGCTGTCACGCTATGTTCATAATTCGTTGTCGCGTGTTTTTTAAGAAACGACGTCAAGGTTTAGCTAATCTTTGAAATTTTTTACATTAAATCTAGATTTGTACAAGCTGAGCTTGAGATTAATTACTACTGTCAGTTCGTTCCTGATTTTATTTGCATTATGCAATTTATCGTACTCCAATATCCATCCATTTATCTATCTCCTTTAGATTTATCGATTGTACACCACGATGAAGCTACCTACCAAATGGACTTCCATTGTTGCATATATTAGGTTAGCAAACACAGAGAGAGTCGGCGCTTTCAATTTTGGAGTATTGTTGAAGTAAAACATTCCACGTCGGATATTGCCTCGTCGAATCAACAACCAACTTACGTTAAGATACACCAAGTCAAAATACACCCACATAATTCGGATTTTTTTACTTTCAAGTTTGAGTAATTGCGAGGGAGTTTGAACCACAGTTTTAGTAGTTCTGTAAGAAGAAATTTATAAAAAGTTAAAAGATTTTTTGTTGAGATTTAATATCGAGGCAAACTACAAGACAGGAAATAAAGTGAAAAGAATGAGAAAAGATACAAATATAAAAAGTTAAAAAATTAAAATAATTTAGTAGTTGCAACAAGTAATTTCATTAAGTTTATATTTGATCTCTGTACAAAAAGTTCACATAACATAGACTTTGCTTTTCTGATTTATACAAAAATAATAAATGCATAAACATAATAAGAAATTTCTAGAAATCTACTTAAATAAAGTGATAAGAGTCAATGAAAACACTTTATACATTTGGTATAAATTGGTTTGATTTTGAACGAAATTTGTTGCAATTTATTATTATTATTATTATGTGTGAGTTGTCCAACAAGCGAACCCAATTAAAGGACAACAAATAGTAGAAAGAAGTGAAAAAAAGAAAGTGAGAAATAAAAAAAAGAAAAAAACTAGAAAACCGAATACTGAAGAAATTGAAACCGAACTTTACTGAGGCTAGAAACATTAATATCACAGACAGAACTAATTTCATTAAAATTGCTGCACATGACATAGACAGGGGACTTCAATGCAACATTTGTCCGAGCTTTGCGACAATGAAAAGTTTTAACAAGTCTGGTGGTTAGACGAGGAACATGAAAATTAAGTAGGTGAAGAATATTTGGACAGTGAATCTGTCATGAAGAAGACGATGAAGAAAAGTAACAGATGCTAAATCTCTTCTCGTACGCAAACTTAGCACGCCAGATTGTTGTAGTAAATCCTCATAACTAAAACCCCGTGGTGGGTAGACACAAGATATTTTAAAAGACAAGTATTTAAGAAATTTACGCTGTAAAACTCGTTATTCTATTTATTTTCTTAATAAATCGTTTACCCTCTTCTTAGGTTTTTTCTTTTTTGACTAGATGTAACTGCTATTAGTTCTTGGAATTTACATAAAGTAACTTTTCTATTTTTCTATACTTATGTATATTTTATTTTTGATTTTTTTCTCTCGTTTATGAATTTCTTTTTTTGTTCTTTTTTTTTGAACTATATTTTGTAACGTTTCTTGTTTCTGGGTACCCTATTTTAGTTTTTTTTCCAATTTGTTAATTTTTTAAGATTTTTTTTTAAATTTTTCACTTTTTTTAATTTACCATTTATTTTGTTTTGTGTATACGTAAACTCTTTTTTATGCAATTTGTCCGCAACTGCATAATCTTTAAAAACCTTCATCTCTATATTTTGTTTATATTTTTGAATTGCTTTTTTATTCTATTTTGTTCTTACTTGTACGTTTTTTCTCGTTTTTTAATTTTTTGGTTGTGCCTAGTTTTTATCGTTACCTCTAATAAAGGCAAGTGATTCGTTTCTATACAATTTTTTTATCTTAAATTCGGCAATTGTTTTCAGGCATCTTTGTTTGTAATATTATAATCTATTATAGTTATCCCGTTCTGTTCAATATATCTATTCCTTTTCTTAATCGTCTTCTTTGTTCTTAGTTAATTTTTCCCAATCTCTTGTTAGTCTTCCGCCTTGTTTGCTTTCTAATTTATTCTTGGCTAATTTTTAATTTTTGCTTTTAACCTCACTCTTACACTGAAATTTTTCTTCTGTAATTAGTTTCTACTCATTAATAACTTCTATTTTTTTCGTAGTGTTTTGTTTTGTTTATGTATTTATTATAAACTGTTACAGTTCTTCATTCTTCTTTGCTAATGCTAATATTTCTTTTCAAAAATTTTTTTTGGTATCTTTTTTTCTTCTTTTAATGTATTTTTAACCTTTGTCAGAATGCTACTTTTAGCTCTACTTTTGTGTTTTTCTCTAACTGATTTTTAGATGTTTCACTTAAACTTTTCCGTCAGTATTTTTTTAAAGAATTCTAAATGTTTCAAAGAATTTAAGGGAAAGACAAGTATAAAGTGTTAAATGTAGTATGGAAGAAAGGGGGTTTTTCTATGATTTAAACAAAAAGGCTAATTTTATCATTACTTAAATAAGAAGATAAAAATCAAGCTTAAATCTACCGTGGAATAACCCTGATAAGTACTGCTTACAATATCTTTGCAATGGTATTAGACGGAAAAACGTATGCTGCCAAATAGGCAGATAGGATTTAGGAAAAAAAGAAAAGTCATAGACAATGTGTACATTTTGAAACATATTGCGAAGAAAAAAATTAATAAAGAGAGAAGGCGTATGTTTTCATTGTTATTAAACTTTAAAAAGAATTTTGCAGTGTAGACAAAAAATATGTGAATATTCGAGAGAGAAATGGGCAAGGATCTTGTTCTCTCCAAACACCATCATTTTTGTTTTATTTACATTTACTTGTTTCTAATTTATATTTCTATCACTTCAATTATTTTCTTAATCACACTTTTGCTCATTTGAATGCTTTTTACAAGATTCTATAAACAATTTATCGGTGCATTTTTTCAATTGTTGAAGGTGTTTATTTTATTTTATTTTTTTTGATCAAGCTGGATTTTAACCGCAGAAAAGTTAAGTTAAAAAGATTTAAATTTAAATTGTTAAAAAACGAAAACTACATCGAGTCTGTGAGTACACAAGCGGCTATCCAAGAAAAAGAAGAATATTTCGACAATAAAATTTTGCCTTATATACTGCGATAATAAAAAGGCAAAATAAATTGTTTAATATTTTTAATAGAGTGCTTTAGAAAAAGGAAAACTGTTTGATTTGTGAATTTAATTTAATCTTAAATAACAACTTAAAAATATCTATCAATATAACTCAGAATTTTTTTCTATTTTGCTGATGACTAGGGCTATGCAGAAACGTGTAGTTTTTGCCGCTCTATAATATACTAAACAGGAGCTAAATGTCTGTCAATGGCGTAGAAGTTTTAGGGAAAACGCAAGGGTGTGGTTTGTTTAATCTAATCGGGATATTATATAATATTTTTACCGATGTGATTTTTAACATTTTACTAACTAGGTTTGTACGCTTGGTGAGTACTATATACAGGCAATATCCCGTTTAGATTAAACAATCCTCACGCTTGCGCTTCCCGTAAAATTTCTACGATTCTACACCACTGATGGACATTTAGCTCATGTTTAGTATATTATAGAGCGGCAAAAACTCCACGTTTCTGCATAGCCCTACTGATGACAAAACTTGTAGTTAGATTATTGGATGTTTTTTCCTTTTACACGTTTTTTTCTAATATCTTGTTTTAAGATTTTGTTACCAAGTAAACAACCTTTTAACAACGCAGCCTATCGTCAGGATGTAAAGACTTTCTTAACAGTCGATTACTCGTGACAGGCCTCTTTAACATTGACCAGAGAAAAATTCACTAAACATCTCTATAAAAAACATTTATGTATTTTTTTAACAACTTTTTGCTCTATAGTTTATTGTAGATAAAAGAATTTTTAATAAAATTAATGAATTAAAGGTATTACAAAAAATGATATATATACAAAACATGTCTGTTTTAGACGACCAAAAATCGCAACTAAGGTACGAAAAAAATTAATAAACAGAAAATTGTTGTGTAATAAATTTTTTATTAAATGTAAATGTGTAAGACAATAAAACAAAGGTGTAGGAAATCTCTTTAAGCTTCTAGGTTTTGCCAAAACAATCCAGGTTTAATTATTTTTTTTTCAAATATTATTCATTGCAAAGGTTTGCCCTACATGAATCACAGACTCCACCTTTATCTATGTATTGTTTACACCAATTGTCTATCTCTTCGTCATCGTTTGCGTACTTACATAATTTGAAAATTGATTCTGTAAAAAATATATTAAAAAACAATCAAAAGACATTATATATGTACTTTTGTTGTTATCGTTTGGATCAGGAGCCGTTAATTTTACGCAATAATTTTCTCCACTTTTACAAGTATCAGCAATGTAAGTTGCATCGCTATCACATTGTTTACCTTTACATTGGTAGCACTGGAGTTGACAGTATGCAACTAAATAATATAACTTTTACTATAAATACTTATTAAAAAATGCTTACCGCCTAAAAGACCGCCTAAAATGAAAAATGTAGTTAGAGGCTTCATTGTTCTAGACTGAAAGTACTCTCTGATCAAGACTGATGATGTATTTATATGTTATACATAATTCTTATCATCTCATTATTTGCAAGTTTTAGAAAAAAAATTATTGTTATTATTATTTATTATCTTTTAGGATAAGAGGGTAATTTCTTTTCGCTGAGTAAATAGTTAGCATATATAAAATGTTAAAGAACAAATTGACGTATTTCTTGCTTAGTTATTAGTTTTCGAATTTATTTTAAAAATTTTATTTTTTTAAAAATTAAAAATTGATGTATACACGTTTTTCCGTATTTCTTGTTCGTAATTTTTTGGCGCAAATTGTACGAGGGGTATTTTTAAGTAAGTAGCGTTTTAATATTCCGCCGTATTAGCAGCGCCACACGAAGATCTCTCTAAGTGAGCAAATAAACAGGCCGTTACAATATAAACGTCAATTTCAAATTTTTTTATTTAAAAAGAGTGGTTGTGGTTCCTACAAACATACTGCCCACAGCCAATGCCAGCAAACTTTTACTTTGACAAAGTAAAAATTGTAACTCTGCCAGATTTCGGCTCTTTTGAATTTATCAAAATAGATAGAATCGCAACAACAAAGTTACGAAAAAATTTAAGAAAAGGAAAATTGCAGTGTACTTAATTTTTTATTAATTGCATCTCCGCTAGATAATAAAAGAACGGTGCAGAAAAACTTTTTAAGTTTTCAGTTCTTGCTAAAACAATGCATATCTTTTTCAAACATTATTTATTGCAAAGGTCTTCCTGACAATATTCACACTTTCCACCTTTAATTATGTATTGTTGACAGTATTCGTCCATCTCTTTGTCATTTTCTTCCTCGTAACACATTTTAAAATAAAATTCTGTAAAAAAAGTTAAAAAACAATCAAAAAATATTATATTTGCACTTTCTCTTTCATCGTCTGGATGAGGAGTCCATCCATTTACACAATAAGTTTCAAAAATTGTACATTCTTCGACAAGCTTATCTAGATCGCCAAGACAGTCATCATCTCCACAATGGTAGCACTTGAGTTCACTAAATATAATATAATATAATATAATAGCTTTTACTAATGATCTCTTTAGTTTAAGAAATACGTACCGCCTAAAAAGGCTACACCTAAAATGAAAAGTGTAGGTAAAGCCTTCATTTTTTTTACACAAAAAGTACTGTCTGATCAAGACTGATGGTGTATTTATATTTTATACATAATAGGTACTTATCGTTTCATTATTTGCAAGTTTCCGGAAAAAAAATTGTTTACATGTTATTATTATTATAATGGTTATTATTATTTATTATCTTTTAAAGAAGGTAATTCCGTTTCGCTGACTATATAGTTAGCATATATAAAAAGTTCAAGAACAAATTGATCTATTTTTGGCTGAAATATTGAATTTGAATTGATTTTAAAAATTTTATGTTTTTGCTTTCGCGTAGTAACAAAACGGTTTCGAAGAGCTCTGTTGAACGCCTCAGTTCACCTGTTGGTCTGTTTCGTCTTCTTCGGTCTACATCGAAACAAACGCATTACCGTCATTGCAGTAAAATCAACACGTGGTGTAATTACGCGATAGAACAAACCAACTTCTTAAAAGAACACAATTCTCCCTTCGCTAAATTCGCTAAAAAAGTGAAGCCTTCAATTTGAAAGCAATTTTTACTCTTTAAAAAAGTAGTCAAGGCACAACAATTGCAAATACTTGAACTTATCAGCTCAGATAAGTCTTTTTCTTAACAAAAGTAAGAAGTTAAATTTTTCTGCAAGAACTGTCAAAGGTGAACAGTCATTCAAAAATTGTTTTTTCTGATTTTTCAACCTGTTTCTAGGGAAAAAAGTATAAAAAGTTTAGCTGAAAAAGCAGCACATGCATTGGTTTTGTTTCACATAGTATAAATGCTTGTATAAAATGACGAAAAGAAACTTTTGTTATGTCTTGACCCCATCGAGCCCATGGGGAGCAGTGAGGATGAATGAAGGCTCTTATGACGCTTTTGCGTTTTTCTTTCGAGCAGTTAGTAATAGGTAGTAATGCTACTACTTTACTTGGAGTAGTACATTTACGAGACAAAGTCATTTTAAAATACCCAGACAGTTTTTTATGGCGGTAAATAAGTTAATAACATTGTTTGAAATATTTTTTTATTATTTTTTAAAAGGAAATCTTAACAACATTTTGCTCTCCAGTTTATTGTAGGTTAAAGAACTTTAAAGTAAAATTAATGAATTATAAGGGTATTATTAGAAAAAATATTGTATACCTATTCAAAACATTTTTGTTTTAGACAACCAAAGGAGAGATCTATAGAATTGTACTGAGTTACGAAAAAATTTAAGAAAAAGAGAGTTGCAGTATGATTTATTTTTAATATGTGCATATGTGCAAGATAATAAAGTAAAGGTGCAGAAAAACTTTTTAAGCTTCCAGGTCTTGCCAAAATAATGCAGGTATATATTTTTTTACTAACATTATTCATTGCAAAGGTCTTCCTTACAATATGTACATTTTCCACCCATATCTATGTATTCTTGACAGTATTCGTCCATTTCTTTGTCATTGTCTGAATTCTTACACATTTTGAAATAGAATACTGTAAAAAAAATTAAAAAACAATCAAAACATATTATATTTATACTTTCATTTTCATCGTTTGGATGAGGAGCCCATCCATCCACACAATACTCATAACCGGGGTCACAATCTTCGACATCTAGTTCGTCGTCTAGACATACTTCTTCTCGACAAAAATAGCACTTAAGTTGACAGTGTGAGACTAAATAACATAGCTTTTATTATTAAAATTTTTAGTTTGAAAAATACTTACCGCTTAAAAAGACTACACCTAAAATGAAAAGTGTAGTTAGAGGCTTCATTTTTCTATACTGAAAGTACTGTCTGATCAAGACTGATGATGTATTTATATTTTATACAAAAAACTTATCATCTCATTATTTGCAAGTTCCAGAAAAAAAAACAATTATTTACATTTATTATTATTATAATGGTAATTATTATTTATTATCTTATAAATAGTGTAATTTTGTTTCACGGAGTAGATAGTTAGCATATCTTAAATGTTTAAGAAAAAATTGATGCATTTTTAGCTGCAACTTAGTTTTCGAATTTATTTTTAATATTTCATTAATTTAAAAATTAAAAGTTGATTTATACACTTTTTCCTTATTTATTGTCCGTAAATTTTTTGTCGCAAATTGTACGTGACGTATTTTTTTTTAAGTAAGTACCGTTTTGATATTCCGCCGTTACAGTGCTGCGATCGGTATTTTGCGTATGCGCGCTGTCTGTCTGTACTAACCTATTGGCAACTGTGATTGGCAAGGGTGAGACACAATTATTACTACAACACTCGCTCCGCCGAGAGTTTCACCGACTGTGAAATTGGGTCTAAGGGTTTGGAACTTGAATAGAAACTTCTAGAAATGCGTTATAGCCGCTCCAGTCACTTTCTTTCCCAAACAATTGGTCACCCAGTTGTCACGTAGTAGCAAAATGGTCTCGAAGAGCCAGTTGTCTAAAACGTTTGTCTTGACGCTCTGTGGTACATTTTGATTCACCTGTTGATCCGTTTCGTCTACCTTCTTTTGTCCACTTCGAAACAAACGCATTACCGTCATTGCAGTAGAATCAACACGACGGGTAATTACGCGATAGGACAAACCAATTTCTCAAACGGTCACAATTCTACCTTTATCGAAATCGCTAAAAGAGTGAAGCTTTCAAACTGAAGGCAATTTTAACTCTTTAAAAAAGTAGTCTAAGGTACAAAAACTGCAAATACATCTACTTATCAGCTCTGATAAGCCTTTTTCTTAACAAAACTAAGAGGTTACAATTTTTTTTACAAGAACTGTCAATGATAAATCGCTGCAATGATAACTATAACTAGCTTAAAATTTATTCATTCTGTTGCTAAAAAATCACTTTCCAAATATTATTTCTTTTGAGTGTAACACTCCTAATATCTATAAGTATATATAGAAAAAAATTTAAACTAATTCTTGGGAGAAAATTATAAAAGGTTTAGTTAAGAAGCAGCACATGCATTGGTTTTTGCCTCACATAGTACAAATGCTTGTATAGAATGACGAAAAGAAAATTTTGTTATGTCTTGACGCGTGCTTTAAGTTCAGACGCCATCGAGTCCAAGTATAGCAATGTGAGGATGTATGAAGGCCCTATGACGCACTTGAGTTCTTGCTTCGAACAGTTAGTAATTCTATTACTTTGCTTGGGCTGGTACATTTATGAGACAAAAAATCTTTAAAATATCCAGACCGTTTTTTATACCGTTAATTTATAAAATTAATAACATTGTTAATAAAATACTTTCTTATCTTTTTTTAAAAGGAAATTTTAACAATTTTTTTTCTCTAGTTTATTGTAGTTTAAAGTGCATATGTGCAAGATAATAAAGTAAAGGTGTAGAAAAACTTTTTAAACTTCCAGGTTTTGCCAAAACAATGCAAGTATATATTTTTTTACTAACATTATCCATTGCATGGTCTTCTTTACAATATGTACATTCTCCACCCATATCTATATATTCTTGACAGTATTCGTCCATCTCTTTGTCATCCTCTCCGTAGTAACACATTTTAAAATAAACTTCTGCAAAAAAAGTTAACTTATATTATAATATATTCTTATATTATAATAAAAAAAGTTAACTTATATAAAATATATTCTTTTTTGTTTAATTTTTAAAAATTAAACAAAAAAGAATATATTTGTACCTTTGCTTTCATCCTGTGGATTAGGAGGAGCCCATCCATCTGCACAATAATTATCACCGACATCACATTCTTGGGCATACTCTGCTAGATCGTCATCGTCATCTGGACAGGCATCTTTTTGACAAAAGTAGCAATTAAGTTAACAGTATGCAACTAAATAACATAGCTTTTACTATTAATATTTTTAGTTTAAAAAATACTTACCGCTTAAAAACACTACTCCTAAAATGAAAAATGTAGTTAAAGGCTTCATTTTTCTACACTGAAAGTACTGTCTGTTCGAGACTGATGATGTATTTATATTTTATACAGAAAACTTATCATCTCATTATTTGCAAGTTCCAGAAAAAAACTATCATTTACATTTAATTATGTAAAATTTCCAAACTTACTTAATTTCTAAATTTACACGGTTTGGATTTTGTTTAGTTAAGTTTAGTTTTCTTCGTGGGTTTTTAAGAATCCTAATTTTTTTTATATCTTATGTTTTATTACCTTTGAGAATCTTCAACATATTTTTGTTTTGTTATAATTTTTGCTTCATTGCACACATGTTTTCTAGTTTTCTTGGATTGGATCTCATTACTAAGTTTTTGCTCTTTCAAAAAATATTTTGAAAAAAGTCAAGACTAAGTATATCGGTGTTTATTGACATGTTACTTCTTGAAAAACATCTTTATTAGTCTAAGGAGCAAGACCTTTTTTATTATTAACACTTTTTTGTTCATCTTAAGCAATGTTTTCGGCTTTCACTTTTATCAGTTCTGCATTTTTTCATCATAACCATTTTTTCTTAACTTTCATTCTTAAGCCTATTATGCCATTTTATTGTCTAAATAATAATAATAATAATAATAATAATATTTATTTTCTTTGATACATAAATACATAAATTAAACCTTACAATAGTATACATACAAAGAAGAGCAAAATCAAAGAAAATCTAAAGGAACTTATTCAGTTATGATGCTGACGCAACATTCTGATCTTCCATAAGTTCCTTTAAAAATAAAAATAAAATAAAAGTAGTGCAAAAAGAACAAATATATGCTATCGCTTTATAATTAAAAGTAATAAACTCAAATAAATTAAGTAATGGTATTAAAACGTTATCTAAATATTTTGTTAACTCAATCTAACTCTTACTCAAAAAAAATGAATATTTTGTTTTGAATGTCTTGATTGTGACGTTTGTAACACAAAACGGGATATTGTTAAACATGTTCACAATACGATAAGAAAAAGACCGTTTAAATAATTCAGTTTTGTGGGAGGGGACAGAAAGTAAGTCCTTACGCCTAATATTGATATTATGTACATCGGTGCGGAAAGTAATTTTTTTAGCTAAATACTGTGGGGCTTTGGACTTAATTATTTTAAAAATGAGACAAGCTGCATGTAATGTTCTCCTTTTTTCCATAGGCAACCAACCGATCTCTTTTAATTTATGGGATATATGTTCATAACGGGAAATTCCAAAAATAAATCTTAAACAAGAATTTTGTGCAACTTGTATTTTTCTTTTATTATTATGGTCTAGGCAGCAACCATATATGGCATCAGCATAGTTAAATTGGGACAATACAAGGATGTCTGCAAGTAGTTTTCTTGATTGAAAATTTAAAAATTCTCTACAACTATACAACCGTTTAAGTGCACCATATGCTTTCTGAAGGCAGTTATTAACATGAGTATTAAAGCGCAGGTTAGTATCCAAAACTAAGCCCAAATTTTTTGCCTCATTTTTGATCGGGATTTTCAAACCATTAACTGTAACATTTATTTCATGTAACACTAAATTTCTATCTGTTTTGTTTCCAAATAAAAGAATCACCGATTTAGATGGGTTAATTGTAAGTCCAAGAGCTCCTGAATAAGAAGAAAGTGTGTTTATATCTTGTTGTATTCTTTGCAATGTCTCTGTGCAATCCTCAATGTTAAATGACGAATATAGCTGAATATCATCTGCGTAGCAGTGAATCCGACAGTATTTAATGTAGTTTGGTATTAAGGAGATATATAAGGAAAAAAACAGCGGGCCTAAAATAGAGCCTTGAGGAACTCCTGTCAAGATCGGTAGACTCTCAGAGCAAGCATTTTTTATTTTAGTAACCTGACGTCTTCCTGTCAAATAATTTTCAATTAAAGTTATTGCTGAGCAATGAAGCCCTAAATAACTAAGCAGTGACAGGAAGACATCATGTTGCATTGTGTCGAAAGCCTTGCTGTAATCAAGTAGCAGTAGTAATGTTACTCTTCGAGAGTCTGTCGCTTGGATAATATCATCAATAATCTTTAATAAAGCAGTTGTACAACTATGCTGAGGTCTAAAGCCTGATTGGATTTCTGGAAGAAGACCCTGTTCATTTACGAAATCTCTAAGTTGTTCTTCAATAATTTTTTCGAATATCTTGGAAACTGCTGGCAAGATGCTAATGGGTCTGAAATCTTGCACATGTTTGGGAGTTTTTACTTTTGGAATTGGTTTAATAATTGATTGTTTCCATTGGTTAGGATGAGAACCGGTTTCAATACAAAAGTTTATTATATGCAATAAAATTGGTAGTATATAAGGGCAACACATTTTTAGAAATAAAATTGGAATATCATCCGATCCTATTGCTGGTGATAAAATAGTATTTAGTTTTTCTAATATTTTATTTTCGTTTACAGGTTTAAAACGAAATTTTGTATCGATAATATTTTTTATATTATTTTTGTAAAACGATATTATATCTGATTTATGTCTGTTGTTAATAACTTGTGAATTGCTGAAAAATAGATTAAATTCGTTTGAATCAGCACTAATGTTATTAGGGAAATCGCTTGTTTTTTTGGATAGAATGTTAAGCTTTTTCAGTTCGGACCAGATTACCCCTAAATTGCTCTGTTTTATTTTAAAAACCATGTAAGCTTTCTTTTCTTTTTTAATAGCACAGTTAGTAAAATTCCTTAATTGCTTATAGTATTCCCAACTAGTTTGTGTTTTTGTTTTTTTGTATTTAGCTTTAGCTGTATTGCGTAACTTCATTAATAATTTTAAATTATCAGTTAGCCAAGGTGTATATGGCTTTGCACTTTTAATTTTTAAGACAGGACAGTGTTTATTTAATAAAAATAGTATAGTATCATTGAAAAAACTAACCTTATCGTCTAAGCCTGTTATTTCTGTTACTCTATATATTGGTAACGAGTTTAAGTCGTTATGTAACACATTAATATTTATATTATTAAAATTTCGATAAAAGTATATTTTTTCTTTTTTTGAGATACTTGGACCATGAAATTTAACATATGTCAATTCATGATCAGAAATATGGTGCATATTAACTACGCCGCTACATAAAATTTCTGCATTAGTATTTATAAAAATTAGGTCTAGCAATGAAAAAGTATTATTGTCAATTCGTGTTGGTTCTTTAATAATTTGTAAAAGATCGTATGCTGTTGAAAGATTAGTGAGAGCATTACAACCTGGACTTGTTGTATTAAACATATCGATGTTAAAATCTCCCAATAAACAGATTGTTTCATTAGTGGTATAGATTGTACTCATTGTCTCCTCAAGTATTTTTAGAAAAAAATCATTATCAGTTCGGGGAGGTTTATAAACTACTCCAATGGCTATATTTACTCTATTGACATTAATTTGTATCCAAAGTTGTTCGATTGCTTTACTCGTGTCCATAATTTTATATTTCAGATTATCTGCAATGTAAAAACCCACTCCCCCTCCTCTTCCACATCTGTCACGTCTAATTAAATGATATTTTTCTATTTTAAAGAGATCTGATTCAGTGTTCGGATTTAACCATGTTTCACTGACGGCCAAAACATCATATGAGGAATTCAAAACATAACTTTTTAAATCAAAAAAATGGGACGCTAATGAACGACAATTTAGATGAGCAACAAACATTTTTATAACTTAAAATTGATAAAATCTTAACGTAATTATAATCAAATACTTAATTTATTTTACAAAAGTTACAATAGTTACAAAATAAGGTAGAATATTATATAGAAACAAACTAAAAGTTTATTATTGGAGTTGAACAAAAAATTATTTCTTTTTAGCGATAGCAAAAATTTTGATAGCGATAATAAAGGACAAATAAATTATCAAAATAACAGAGATGAAACTAAAGGTGAGCTCGTGGCTGTCGGGGACTTGAAACGTAATTGATTAAGATCGGCCGTATCACTTACTTTTCGTACACCACTTCCTAATCTAATTAGAACGGTACATTTATTAATAAACACACAATTCTTGCCAAGTAACTTCGAGGCTTGCTTTACAAGATCAAGTTTTGATGGCGTGAGATCCTCACGTAATACAATTTTCGTGCCTTTTAATTTTTTCTTATTTGAATAAACGAGATTTTTCGTGTGTTGACTTACAAAACGGATGAAAACAGGAGGAGGTCCTTTACTGTTTACGTTTTTTTGAAGACGACAACTTTCGATATCCATTGGCATTAATGATAAGCCAAGTTTGCTGTTACACATTCCTATTACATCGTCGACGACAGTGGAAGAATTTGTAGTACCCATGCCGTAGATGCGCAAGTTTTGCAGTCGTTGACTTTGATCCAGAATTTCAAATCGTGTTTTCAACATTTTCACTTCTTGTTCCAGAGAATCTACCTTGTCACTAAATTCTTGACGCACCATTTCACTTACTTTACGGGTAACCGCGGCGGCTAATTTTTCGATAAAGTCGGTGTTAGAAAGCACCTTCTCAACCACTTTTGATACTGTCGATTCGTCAATAATAGGGGTGCCTTTACTGCCACCCATGACTGTATTGAGCAAGGGGCACGGCCCAAATTTGATTAAACAAGACAGCGCACGACACACGCCACGTTACGCACGACACATTCCCTCTCTCTCTCTTTGTTTAATGTTTTCATTCTGTATTCTTCTCCGTCTGCACCTCTAGTAATTTTTCTTTGGTAAATTTGCCTAATTATACGTAAAAAATACACATTTAGTTAACTGAACCACTAAACGGTTTAACTACTCGTTGAGAGTTGACTCATAAAAATGTTGGATTTCATCTGTCAAACTGGTCTTTTTTTTATCATCTTTTAATAGTTTATGTTTTTTTACCAATTTTATGTACTAGTGTAAATTGTGAATGATTGTTTGTTCAAGTAGGATTTTTTTTATCTTTTTATCTTTTTAACATTATTAAGTCATCATAAAAATTTCCGACAGTAAGTTAGGTTAGGCACATTTAGCAATTATTTATTTTTACTCTATTTGTTGTAGAAGCGCCTGATGATGCCTATATAGGGCGAAACCGGTAGCGGCAATAAACTATTTTACAATAAAAGTGCAATTTAATGTACAGAAAACCCTCCATTACTCAAAATAAAAATATATTGGTTTCATTTCAGGGACAAAAATGTTGTGAACTAGTGTTATTATTATTATCTTTTTGTTCTTTTATACACTCTCTCTCTTATAATTTTTAAATTATTTTATTTTACAAATGTATTTCTTTGTAGGACAATAAACTACTATATTATTATTATCAACAAGATTTTTTTTTTATAAATTACCAAAAACATAGAGGGTGAGTATCTTAACTGGACTAAATTCTATAAATCGACTCTCATCAAAAAAAATTAAAAACGCTTTTATATTTTTTAATTTGCCATATTATTTTTATAATGTCATGGTTTTTTTTCCCATCTGGGAGCTAAACCACCCCCAACTTTTTTCAAATACAAATACAAAAGTGCTTTGGCGATACTTTGTTTAAAAGATTTTAAAACAAATATTAAATTTTTACAATTTTAAACTTATTTGAACAAAAAAAAAATGCGAAAAAATACTTTTTTGAGTTAATATTGTTCACAATGTTAATAATCTAAAGTGCTTTGCTAAAAAAAAAAAAAAAAAAAAAAACATTTTCAACAATCTTAACTATTTTAATTTAACCAAAATAGAAAAATTCCCGTTTTTTTTTGTCCAGATATTATCAAATTGTAAAAATTTATAGTGGGGCATATTAAAGACCTTTCAAAGAAGCTACCTCAATAGGTATTTCTGCATTTAAAAAAAATGAAGAGGAAAATGTGACGCAAACACAAAAATAATGTTGCAAGTTAAAGAAGTAGCAATGTTTTTTTTTTTTTTTTGATCCAACTAATGGGTGTCCAGTTATAGAATTAATTTTTGTTAAAATACTCAGTTTGTAGGGATTATTAAAAGAGACCGCATCTTCTCGTTGAAAAAAAAAAAAAAATCGGATCGTCGTATCTCGTACGAACTCGTATCTCGACTTTCGTTCGTTTGTAACAGCGTAAGAAGTTTCCGAATTGGCCTTCCCGTTTTCAGTTTACTCTATCGAAATTTACGTCAGCATATAGTGCTTTTTGTCTGGCGATCAGGTCGTGCTCTCTCTAAAAAATATTCAAAGGAGTCGGCAGCGGATCCTTAACTAAACTGGACTTTTTTAAGAGTAATAGAGAACTAACATTTTTTTTAATCGAAACAAGTAATTTTTAAGACGCATTAATTTTCAAAATTTTATTTTTCGACTTTTTTTATTTAAGTTTTCAATGGAGATTTTCATCTCGACGTTTTGGTGATTTCTCACCAAGGACCTTTCTAAAATCTAGCACTATTTACTTTAAAGCAAAATAGTAGTATTTACCACAAGAGAAAAATTTGTTTTATTACTTTACACAAAAACGTATATAAAACGTCAACACAAAGCTATTCTTCGGACAGATTGTGCATTATTTTACCACCAATCGATTAAACAACTTATAATACACAAATAGTTTGTAACAAATAATTTATTGCAACAGTATTATTAAACTTGCTTTTGTGTTTTGAAAATTAAAAATGTTAAATTGTCTGCCATTGCACTGTGGTCGTGGTTAGATATTTAAACAAAATGGCTACCTACTTTGAAATTTTAATTCTAGTGTTTTGAATGACAAACAAGTGACAACAGTTTCTGCTTTTTGTTTTTTTTTTCTCACTATTTTAACTTTCCTATTTTTTATATTTTTATATATCTTTTTGTTATTTTTTTTACTTAAACAATTGAAATTATTTTATTAGTTATTAATGTTATAAAATGTAATTTTTTGAAAACACTAGTCTTGATTTGAGATTTGCTCAACTAAATCAAGAAAATTTGCATAGAACAAGGAAGTTTACTCAGTTTGCTAATAACTATTCGTGGTAATTTACTTCTCGAACTATAGATACGAACCGAATTGCTTTTGTTTAAATTACGTAATTAAATTTTATTCGAAAACTTATCCCATTCCTTATCAAATTCCCTCTTAACAAAAAAATTACACAAATTCAAATATTCTTATAATTTCTTTTACAAAAATTCCTAATTAAATTTGACCACAGACTCCTTATCTCTATAATTGAACCTGAAATTACCAGTTACGCAACCTGGAGGATCATAATTCCTGAAGATGATCCTCTAGGATACTTAATTTTCTTGTTAAAAGCAACGATTAAGGTGCTTTTATCTCCAAAAACCGGATACATAAATTTCGTTACTCTAGAAATGAGTTTCTTTTATTTGCTTGTTATCTTTCATTCGTGTTGATTGTTTGGACTTGCCGCTAAGATTACAAAGACAATTGTTACTAGTTTCAGTGTATTTGGATCTTCTTGCTTTTCAGGAATTTACTGAAATTTGCCACCGGAATGGAATCGGATTATTGGTTTCCCAGTTGGAATGTCGTTAATCGACGATAAATAAAGCAATTTGTGTGAATTAAAATGGGGCTGTCGCTATGGCAGCAAGAAAGGAATGCTTTTAAAGCAGGAAATGCACCAGAGAATAAGTTGTTTCAAAAATAATGGTTTTTTAGAGTTTATAAAGTAAAAATATTAAAACATTGATCTAGAATAGTGTTGGAAGTTGATCTAGTCGTAACTACAATGTAATTAAAAAATTCTGTGAAAAAAAAGTACAAGATAATAAAAAATTTAGTTGTTCGACCGATTGGTGGTAAAATAATGCGCAATCTTTTAACTTTATTGCTAAACTTATAACTTTATACATTTTTACAACTTATAGCATTGCAACTACTATGAGTTAATAAAATAGTAAAATATATGATAATTATTTGATATTTTATATCGCATAATTACCATAATAGTACCATTAATAATGTCACTAAGAATTCCTGGCGATATTTTGAAATATCCTATAATTACCATATAATACTGTTTTATTAACTTATTAACTAATTTAATACATTATAGTTTTCGGTATATTCAAAAACAATACAAATGTCTGTTACATTAAATTAGAAGAAAATTGAATGAAAAATTTGCAAAACACTAATTTTTTTTTGGTTTTTTGCTTTATTTAATTTGTTGCTACTGAACTTAAGTGTCTTGTTACTAACCTGAAATCATAATTTAACTGAATCAGAGCAAGCCGTGGAATTGGATATTAACAGTATTAACATCATTACAGTTACGCTGGCACAGCCTGCTCTGATTCAGTTATATTTCGATCTAAGCTTATATTGTGAGTTGGCAAATGAGGGTACTAGTGTCAAAATTTTAACGATAAATCAATAATATGTAGTATAAAAAATGCGAATTTGGTAGAGATAAAACATGTAAGCTAGTTTTTCGTAGATAACTTGTAAAATAGTCATTTAATTATATTATTCTTATTTTAGTTTTGTCTTTAACAGTTTTGGTTGTTTATATGTTGTTACAAGAACATAAAGGGTAAGATTGTTACTATTACAACAAACTTGAGATTATGTGATATGTTGTAATTGATGCTGCTCTAACAAATTCTCTTGACATAGTTTTCTTTACGAATTGTTTTTGCTACCTATTTTAAACAATTTTATTAATTTTTTAAAATAATTCAGTAATTTTGTTTTCCTCTATTGTTTAAAATTTAAGCTTTACATTTTTACTTTTTACCAAATTTAACGATTTCACTTTTTATAAATATTTTTCTATTTTTAACTTTTATAAATTTTAATAATTTATTAGCCACATCTTTCTTAAATCATTTTGTTAGATCTTTTTGGTGTGTCAAATGAAACGTAAAAAGCACTTACTAACACTAAACACTACACTTAACACGATGCGCGTTTCGACAACAAAGTTGCCATTTTCAGACAGGAATAATTTACAAAAATTCTTATAGTGATTGAGACATACACAATGTGCCATCTAACAAAGATTGCTGGAAGATAGCGAATATTGGCTTTTGATTGGAACACTTTTTGCTAAAAATTCTAATAAAAACACATAAACAAAGTATTTTTTTTTGAAGATGACTTGTGAAAACGTTAAAATTAAACTCAAACATTTCGTCTATTTTCTTGTTCTAATATTTTCTAAAATTTCTAAAACCGATAACCACATTTCTTTCTAAAATACCAACAAAATCATTTTTTCCAAGTCACCTACTCCAATCCACTCCTTTATTCAACTCAATACTCAACATTTATTTTTTTTATAATTGAATCAAGTTTATCCCTATCCATTCATAAAAACAAATTAGTTCTCTGTCTGGATAATTTAGTTAAACAATAACAGTAATTCAAAACAGTGAATTAATCAACAAACAGAGCGTTATATGCAATTAATTCATGCTTCAACACCTGTACAAAGCAGTCGTGATAAAAATTTTTGAATTCTAATCATGTATTTATAAACTGCAGCAATCGAGTTAAAATTAACAAATTAGGAGTGTTTAATTTAGGAAACTATGCATTAAATCTCTTTGATTATCTTTAAGCAATTAATCAGAGCTGAATTTGAGAACAGAAAGCGGGTTCGCGATATTTACTCAGAGATTTAGGCCCCAAAGTGATTGTTATTTACTCAATAAAAATCTTTTATTTTAAAACACTAAATTAATTGGTTGAGTACCAACCTCGACCATGCATTGTCTAAAAATCTGAACTATTTTCACTACACAAAGCATTGTTATTTCACTAACAAAATCCCAAACAAATTGCATTTTTTCCATTAAACTAATCCTTTCTCTCGAACATGTCCGATTTATTTACATTTTACGTTCTCGAAACAGGATTTTAAATATTTATAGCGTTTTCAAACACAGCTGACGTTTTCAAATTGAAGTATTTGAAAAATCTTAAAATTCAATTTACTTACCGTAATCAGAATCGTCAGAAAAATCATCTCTGTCATCTAGTTCTATATCCGTGAAACTTGAATCTGTATCGGTGTCGTTATTTGTGTCGTGTGTTGTACAACCCTCTTGTTTACAAGCGTCAACATTGTCTAGATGCTCAGTTTTGGTCCTAGAAATGTCCTCTCCTGATAACTTATTGTAGTTTTTTCTGGCTGGACGATTTTCTGTAACAAAAAAATGTTTAGATGCAGTTTGATTCTTTAATACAAAACAAAAAAAATGAGTATTGCACTTGTTTTTTGTTTTGTTCAAAACTATTTTTGTTGCAATTCAATTGTTATAACAAAAGGAGCGATGTCTGGATCCTATTTTATCATAAGATTTATTTATTGTAAATTTTTATACATATATGTATATATTTTTTTCTTTTTAATTTGTTTTAAAAACAATTTAGGGAATTTTGTAAATAGACTCGAAATTATTAGTTTAGATTAAGCCAATCAAATGATTGGAAATGTAAAGTAGGGGTAAAAACTGATGTACACAGTTGAGAGTCTGGAACTGAAAAGGGAAGTACGACTTTCCTTTAAAAACGGGTTCGTATGTTTTCTTTTTGAAGTTCTACTACTTTTAGCACACTGATATATTTATTTTGTCTTGTTTACTATATAAACATATTACTTTCTTTTTATTTTTATTGACGCGATATAAAATCGGAAATAATTTATTCTGTAGTAGATTGCTGTTTTAGTGGTGTAATATTTCATAATCACGATGCGGGATTCCGAGCGGTCATACATCACCCTAAATCTAACCAACCCTAAACATAATCAGTTCGGTGGTAATTACTCTAATTACATGCGTATCACGTAGACTCAGCGCTTAATTGCTTTTAATTGAAAACCGAAGATAATCAATGACTATGACAAGAATATGTGGGAGATAATTGTGCGAAAATCAAATACCACAACAACAAGTGAATTTAAATTTAATAATTGAAGGGAAACTGGAGATTGGTGATGTGGAAATGTATGGCAAAATGTGAAAGCATACTTAAACATAAATCAATAGCTACAAAGTTAGAAATGTAAATTTAAGAACATCGAAATGGAAGATGTAGGTGTTTAGAATATTATAATAAAATAATAGTAGCTTAAAATAAGAGAAATACAAACACAAAAAAGCAGAACAAAAAATAAAGAAGAATAGATAATAAATCAAAATTGTATTGTGTGACTTCATTATTTACTAATATACAATTTCGTAATCACATTTTTTTAAAAATAATTTATGTAACACCATAAAAATTCTACACAAGAAGTTTTATCTAAGAATTTTAATACAAAATTTTTTGATTGACGTGAAAGTTTAAACTCGGTTGAATCTTGTCTCTCTTTTATAATAAAATTCCTAAATATTCTTTCGTGGAAGTTCTCTCTTTGACAGACGTATTCTCATTAAGCAAGCGAATTAAGCATTTCGTAAAACTCCTTTGTCAGTTAAAAATTCTCACTTTTATCTCTCTTTGCAACCGTCTAGTACTTGTTCTATTATACCTCAGATTCCAAAAGGAAAATTCTTTTGTATCTATGCAATACATAAAATATCACAATTTTTCGACGAAAACAACAATCCCCTTGTCTGCATCCCTATTTTCATGAGAATAACATAAACAGAAATGTTGCTTTTTGTCGCTAAGCTCTCACAAAACTTCAATAAACTGCAGCAAGCTCCCACCTGAGAGATCGTTATATTTTTACACGTGTTTTTGTTATTACTTTGAATATTTGTGTTTGATATGTGATTTCAGGGAGATTGTTTGATGTTATGTGAAACGAGTTTTTCAAAAAGCAAAATACTTTCAAATATTTTTTCTTAATTTTATTAAAGAATATTTGCATTTTGTTGCCTGAAATCGAAATCTGGATTAAATTGTATTATACGATACGACCTTTCCAAAGTTTTCAAAGCAAACTATGGAAATTCGAATGATGCAGATGATGATTTGGTGGAACAGAGAGTTGATATTTTAACTAAATTTGAAATTATAATTCTGGATTTGATTTAAAGGATTTGGGTTTGCATAAAATATGGTTTAGGTGAATATACATTATTAACTTTTTCATAATAACTTTAGAACACTTTTTATTTTACTAAAAATATTATTGTAGATTTTGTTGTAGTAATTTATATGATGTTACCAGAGATTAAAATAACAATAATAGAAGAAAGTTTGAAAGAATAGTTTGAGAAATTACTAGGAGAATATCGCGTTGGAAGCGCACCGAGACGCGAAATTCTGTGAAATTATTAATAGACCCGCAAATGAACCGATCTAGAAACATGAGTCATCGCTTTCAATTGACTGTAAAAAGGTCACAAACCATCCAGCACTTAGCAAGGACGTTCAATTATATAAGAAGGGAGACTGTCCGAGAGTTAGTCAGTCAGTTAGCGAGAAGTGGGCGATATTCTCGGGAGCGACGTGACATTACGGCGATTGTAGTGTGAATATCGAGTTATTTATTTATTATTGTTGTATTCGTATCAGTAAAACAACTTTTTAATTAACGAAACTTAGATCAGTCAAATCTGTACAAACGTTATAACATAAATTAAATTTGAAAATAATAAGACTAGAATTTTGAAAATTTTTGTCAAAATTAGGTCACATTATGTTAATAAAAGTTTGAGAAAAAAGGCGCACAGCAGAAGCGGCAGATAAGAAAAATAAAAGTGACAACAAAACAACGTAAAACAACAAAAATTGGCTTGTTATTTGTGTAATTAAAAGTTAGATTATAAGATAAACGTTTGAGAAATTAGTCAAATAATAGAAGTGGCAGATAAAGGAACAATTTAGTCACTTGTGATAGCGAAGCACAAAATATATATTTTTAGAATAATCATTTCTAGTTTCAATTCAATTTGTTGCTATTGGATTGAGTATATCTCCGAATCCATCATATTCAAAATGAAAATTCATTGCTCTTGCTATAATCCTCTTTAAACTAATAACAGAGTTTCGAATGTGTGTTAATATTATTTCAAAGCGATAATAATCAAGTTTCCAAATGCACTAGAGCTGTAATCTAAATTAATTGATTTGGAATTAAATTAGAGTGTGTACGATATTGTAGTTCTATAATTGGATACGTAGCCCAATAATCAAAACTCAGACTAACTACTCGTATTCCAAACACTGTATCCAAAAATTAAAGTAAAGTATATAATTAAATAAGAAGAGTTTGGTTATTGATTTTAAGAAACATCTCAGAAAACTTTGCAATTAGGAAATAAGTGACAAGATACGAGCCTAAAATAATTAAATTTTTTATGTAGGCGTGTTTAATCAAAAATCAAAACTTTTTGACGAAATAATTTACGAAACGTCAAAGTGATAAACTTTTTAAAATCTAAAATAATTTAATTAAATTTATGTGATAGTAATAATATTATAACGTTGATTTAAATCGAATTTTTTGCGATTTAAAAAATTTGATCCTAATAATAAATTATTTATTTAACAACGAATTAATTTGCACAATTATAGTAATGTAATCGCTTTGTTTTGCTGCAAATCTTTCAAAAGTTAAAATTCAAATCTGTCAAAACTAAAAATTGTGTCAAATTACTCTCCTAAAATATTTAAAAACCTTTGTCTCTGTCACGTTTCTTAAGTGTTTGTGTTAATTTGAATTTTGCTTTTGACAGATTTCAGATATTGAAGGTTGAAAGAAAGCCGTTAGCAGCGCCACGCGGAGATCTCTCTAAGTGAGCAAATAAACAGGCTGTTATAAACGTCAATTTCAAAAAAATGTCATTTATACGGTTGTAGTTTGGACTGCTTGAAAGTGTTTAATAAATGATACAAAAGAAAATTAAATTTAAAAGTAAGGTTTAAAGTGTCGTTTTTTTAAATTTATAACTTAACTCGTCGTTTTACGGCATTGAATGCAGTAATTAATGTATTCGGAGTTAATAGAAAGTTAAATTTGTTTGCAATGAAAGCTTTTTCACAGATTTCTGCGGGCTTTGCTCCATTCGAACGCAATGTCTTTCAGAAAATTGTCAGTAAGTGTAGATGGTTAAACAGGTTTTGTTTTTGCAACATTATTGCTATTTAAAAGACGTTACACAACCCGCATGCAATGTTGTTTAAACATAACAAAATCTTCAACCATTTCGGTGTAAATGTGTTAAAATTGGACGGACGTTAAGTCCAGAAAATATATCCGACTATTTTATTGTAGACTTTATTCCAATAAAAGTGTCATGTTTAAATTCTAAAACACCTTTATCAAATTTTAGCAACAACTAATGATAATTTCTTAATAAAGTATTAGAAATGTCAAATTTGAATTTAAAGTCTGGTCAGAATAGTCAATTTTAAGTGCCATTTTGATGCTTGCTTACTCGCTCACTACTTGTTGATCATATTGTATAATTGCTGTTTCTCATAAAACCGAGTAAATAAAATTAGAGCATTTTATATATTTTAATAAACTTCATAATTAGAAAAAACGTAAGAAAATACAAACAAAATAATAACGTTCTCATTTAAAAAATATATTTTTTACAAAAGTTTAATAATTATTAAAAAACAAGGCAAAAGACAAACACAAGCTAAAAATAACTCTTTCATAATTAAAATTTTTAACATAGCGTAGTAGGCGTGTTTGATCAATTTGAGCTACTTTTAATATTTCTCGTATAAAGCAATATAGAGAGTATTTTAATAAACACAAAGTTAATTTTGATTAAATACTTGTTGATAATAAACTTTAAATTTCTATATTTTTATAATTCTTTTTTTTATTTTACTTTGCAATAAAAATAGTTATAGCAGTTATAGCATAAATTTAATAATTTTATTGTAAGTAAAATTATTTATAAGTAATAAGAAATAGTTGATCTAATTTGAAATAAATGTACTTTTTTTACTATAATGCTGTAATTACTAATTTGTTTATTAGTTGCAAATTACTTGTACATTAATGATTTTTATTATGTTACAGATTTTTCATTAAGATACAAATTTTGACAAATGAGAACGATTTACTACAACAAGATTTAGATATTTATCAGATTGCCATAAACTCTTGACATTTAAAATTGTGATAGGTCGTAGTGGTTTTTAATTACAATTAACAGAAAACGAGTTAGTATGGAAGAAAGTGACTGTGAAATTAAAAAAATTACGCTTTCAGAGATTGTAGAACAAGCCAGAAGCAATACAAAGTTATTGTTGAAGGCAAAATCTGCTAAAAACTATGAAAAATTTTACCTTCAATTTATGAATTAGAAAGACGACAATAAGGTTAGCGTTTATATACTGGACATTGGTTTCGTCGTAGTTCTGCGACAATATTGGTTGATGCTGGTGGTGATATTACATCACTAAATCGCCACGGTGTGTGGAAGTTCACTACAGTGGCGGAAAGTTGTAGAAAAGAATCAGTCAACATCAACAACAACATCTGCTGATATTGTTATAGAACTGCTAGGAATGCCTAGAAAGTTTAATAACTGCACTATTTAAAATATGACAATTGATCACAAAGATTAATTTGTTTACTTTGTGTTAAAATTGATTTTTTTATGGTTCGTTTTGTTTTATTTCGTGAGTTTCAGTTTAATAAATTTTGTAAATAAATTTCTATCTTTTTTTATTATGACCAGTCGTAGAAAAAATAGTGTATTTAATGACTATTAAGACACCCGTATTCATTTCGGCACTTGCTAACGCTTGTATCATAGTTTTTATACTCGTGTTTTAGTAGTTATTACTAAATGCTCGTTGCATAATAGTTTATTAAAGAACGCGTTTTGAAAAGTCAATTTTGTGGCACGAATTGAAGATTATAAAACGAGCACGAGCGCGAGTTTTTATAAAGAATGAGTGCCACAATGACTTTAAAAAACGAGTGCTTTATGCTATTTTTTCTACTTTTCGCGTTTTACGTGATTTTTAAGTAAAAAAGTTAATTATTTAATCTTTAATGACTTTTGCGTTAATACCAGATACTTGGTAATAAATGTCAGTAACGTGTCAATGAAGTCATTGAACTTTGAAATGTTTTCAAATTTGTCTAAAATTATGTGTAAGTAATTCACAAATGTTTCTTTTTTACCTACCGTATCGGTTATTGATTGAATACTCCAATTGGCATTAACAACGTAAAGAAAATTTCCAAAAACTTTGTAAAATTATTTCTAAATTACTACACTAATTGCGTTTTTCAACGATCCTTTCATCATTATTTCAGACTAAGCAGTGCTATACACTCATCTAGCAAATAACTTGTAAATTATCAAATGCTGTGGGTGTTGTAAATCGACAAATAAAGGCCAAAGCTTCATTTTAGTTTCAAGTTTTATTTTAAAGATGTTTGTTCTAACTTCAAAAGTTTGTCGCTTTTCTACTGCCGCTTGTCCGGCCGCCCCATTTTCAAATATTTTATAGGTTAGTTGTACACACACACACAAACACTTTGTCGAGGAATTCTGCTGGTCATCAAGTGCAACAAAATTTATTCGAATACAATTATTATAATCTCAACGCTGACATAAACGTGACGTTTTATTTCATCGACAGGGTGTTACCCAGTGTTGCCAATCCGAAAACAGTAAATTGCGCTAGTACTTGGCTATTACCTCACCCAAATCCGACTCTGTTACCGACGTAAAGTAAAAAAAAATACTATTTCTGCACAGAAAGTTACGCTTTTACTATTTATGACATAATGTACTACTATAAAGTCAAACAACCAATAAATTTACGACATTAAATACCAATACATTATTCTATAATACATTTATAAATAAATGTTCTGTTTCAAAATTATAATTAAATAAATTTGTAAATGCAGAAAGATAATAACTTATTTAAATAATAAAAAATCAAACAAATTTATTAAATTAATAATGTATAAACGTAATGAACGTATGTTTACCTAATATATTAGTTTTGATTTAAAATAAATAACTACCTACTAATTAAATTTTAATAAATTAAATATTTATCTGTCTCGTTCTACAAAATAATAAATCTACATCATTAATGTAAATTTCGAATTGTTAATACTTCAGTATGAATTGTTTAAATTATTAGTTTGCAAATTAACTCGCACCAAACATAATTATAATACTAATAAATAGATAATGAAAGTCCTAATGAAAATTGTTTTGCCTAATTTGTGTTAATATTCATTTAACACATTATTTTGTAATGTAAGGTTTATAAGTTAACACGAATTTAAAAATAGTTTGTGATTTTGATTATCCTAAAATAAACAATTCTAAAAATTTACTGAATATTTCAACACTCTGTTATTCCAAATTAAATTCAACAAACCCATTTTCTTTGCTTTTAATCGTTTCAAACAACTGACTCTACTCTTCTAATTATTCGCAATAATTTGCTTTAACTGTTTTATTATGACAGAGCGGAAGCTTTTACCGGTTGTATTTCAGACGTTCTCAATTTATTTACTCCTATCAGTAATATATCCCTCTTCAAATCATACAAAAATTGAATATAAAAGAAAAAAAACACGACTTTTGAAGTTCGCATTTACGTCTGAAGGAGGCGTAAGCAATAAACGAGAAAAGAAAAAAAATATGTCGATTCATTCGTGCGTTAACAAGGGATGATCCGCACCATCTCAATCCGCTTATGAAAAATGGAAGTCGAAAATGTGGATGCCATTTTACACTAATTGATGGATTTGAATCAGGTATTAAGACTAATTTAATAGGATTTTAAACAAAAGTAATCTTTTCTACGTTGACAGATGACAGAAACTGTGAAATTGACAATCAAAAAATAGTATTGAAATTATTTCAAAAAGACGGCAAATTCCATAGTCTTCTTTTCCGGTCAATTTTTTATAATTAGTCGGTATTTAGTGACAATAGAAGTATTGTACCCAGAATAAATAATTTTTTGATAATGTGGCAGACTTAGGTACATCAAAAATAAAACGATGAAATTTGCAAGAAATTTTACTCTCTGACAGCCATTATGCATGCTTAGACAGAATTACAATTTGCCTCTGAATATTACATTGTTTTTTTCTTCTTAAATTTGCCGTTCTCTGCACCAGTTCAAACGTTGACGAGAGTGTTTTGCAGTTAAAAGAAGCAGTTTTTGTGGTATGTTTTGGTTGATTTGTTGGTTTGTTTCGTGTTTCTCTACTTTTTTCAGTCCACACCCAAAACGACGGGGAATTCTGCGATAGTACAAATCTACTTTTCGAAACGCCACAATTGTATCTTTGTCGAAATTGCTAAGATGGTAAAATCGTTGATGTCTTTGCACTAAAGACCCTAAAACAAGTAGTCGAAGACACAACAACTGCATATACTTCTACTTGTCAGCTCTAATAAGTTCTTTTTCTTAATAAAAACTAAGAGGTTAAACTTGTTTTTTGCAATAACTGCCAAAGATAACGGTTTATTTTAGGTTACTATATTACAATGGTTACTATAACTAGCTTTAAATTTACTCATTTTGTTGCCAAAAAATTACTTTCAAAAATTTTTTTCTTCTAGGTGTAACACTTCTAATGTTACTGTAATTTTCCGTAATTTTCAGTAATTTTTAACACAAAATATTAGTCTGGCAAATCAATTCGTCAATATTTCCAGCATGCAGTGTGTCTCCTTCTGTTGGTTAATAATGAAACTGATCTTGAAGGATTATATTATATTTTATGTTAAAGTTTATTATGTTTCTTTTATAATTTTGGTTTTTATTGCTGTTAAACAAAATTTTGTTATAAAAAAATATGTATTGTTTATATCACAACCCGGCGCATCCACCATTATTGAAATAATGTGCTTTATGTATTATTTTAAAAAATAACTAGATAGAAAATTTTGGGTAGTAATAATAATTATTAGTTATTACAAAAACATCAAAAAAAAATATAATTAACACAGATTACATTTTTTATAATTCTTAATATGACAATATTATAATATAAACCAGAAGCAAAAAGTTTTAGCTTAAAGCAAAAGCAATTTTTAATTGACTTGTCAATTATTAATAAAAGTTGCAAAACAAAAACTCTATTATAATTCAATTTTAATTTACAAACTTTTTTTAGAACTTAACGTCTTAAGGTCTCAATTTTAATAATTTCAGCTTTAGTATTATTACTACTGGACAAATATTTTTTTTAACGTAAATCATTTCCAAGTCTTGAAACATTCTAAATTTTCTATTACATTATACTTAAGAGAATACCTTTTATCCGAAAAACATTAAATAATAAATTAGTCCAGGAGTTGTTAGAAGTTTCGTTTTGTTAAAATGCTCCAAAGGGAAACTTCACAAACTGACCAAGTTTCAGTTTTAACACTCGAATAACTCAAATAATAGCTTACAAATTTTCCACGTGACGTTTATTGTTTCTCTTTTTGCTTTTGTCGTGCTTCGATGGAGTTCAAAGTTTTTGCGACAAACTGTTTGACTAATCAAATGCGACTTGAAAGTGACAAATTCATTCACCGAAAAGAAAATATAAATAAAAAATATTGATTTTGTTAAACTGCAAATAAATACAAATTTAATTTGCTATTTCGAGTTTAGTAAAAAACAGAATTTATCGAGTGCAGGTTTAGTAGCAACTATATTAATATTTTATTCCAGGAATTAATTGCGAAATATTTTATTAAAATTATCTGGATACGTATATTAAATAGTTGCAAAAGTGTAATAAATAATATCAAAGAGATTTTATTAAAAAATTTAATCACAAAGCTCTAGCCTTGTAGCTGCATATAAACAAGTTTTTAAAAATAAAATTCAGTTTAGTGCTAACGACATAAAAGTAGAAACAGAAAGAGAAGATTTTTTTTATTTTTACTTTTAGAAAAGAGGTTTTGATAGAACTGAAATTAAGTAAACAGTTTCTTTTTAAAAACGAAATAAATTAGTTGTTGGTCATCGCTGATCTATAAAGATTGTTAAGATTTTAATTTCTAAATTTTATTGTTAGTTTTATTTTTATTTTAAAATAACTATTTTATAATAAAAAGTTTTGTGTGCAAAACATAATAGTTCAAGTCGTTTTCGTTGACATTGAAATGTTAATGAAAATTTCTTGTGTCGACATTGACTGTAATAAAACACTTAGCTGGAAGTAAGTACTTTAGGCGTGCCTGTATTTAGAGCCCCTTTACATTATGCATGAGAAATTTAATCTTAGCCTTCGTCTACTATAAAATCCAAAGTAAACAACAATTCGATTTGCAGCTAGTCCATATTTGCTTGTTTATTTAGCTTAGAAAGCTTCTTCAAATAATAGCAATCATTACTTTGTTAACCTAACTGAAACGATTTTTTATTACACACTTGTTCGAAGCAAATAAAACGAGAGCAGATTGTTTAAAAGAAAAGAGTCGAAGTTTTGGTTAACTAGAAAACTCTCGATAATGGTTGAGAGTTGATACTTCAGACACGTTTTGTAACTTTAACAACTGCACACTTTAGAGTCAATTTATTGATTTATTTTAAGATTAAAATTCTTTGTAAGACATACACTGCGGATTCGGGAAAAAAACACACGCCACCTTATTTTAAAAATTGAGAAAGAGTCTTGAGAAAATAGTCTAAAAACATACCAAAAAGACATCCCGCCGTGAGTTACACTGTAGCGTAAAATTTAGCAAAATTATTAGTCAAGTCAATAAATTCGCAAAAATTTTTGAATACGTGCTAGAAGGACGTATTTTTATATAAGCAGGCGAAAACAATGACCGAATTAGGGAAAAAGTTTGCGATATATTACAGCAATGGCGATCAGAGTTATTACTGTGTAAATATAGAGTTATTTATTAATTAAATTATTGTTGTGTATATGTATATTACCAACAAACTATTTGCTATTAAAACAACTCTTTAAATTAAAAGAAACTCGATTTCACACATTTGTTGCATTATTTACATTTGCCTGTGGTAAATTAAATTTTACTATTTTTAATAATTACAGTAGTGTTATAATAATGGGGCATTGTAAAATAGTTAACACACAAGTTTTGTATTAAGCTTTGTAATAAAAAATCAAAAATAATTAGATATAAAATATTAGAGTTTCCAGAGCGAGCGACGTAAGATTATGTTTTGTAGTCCAGTGAGCCTAATAAAAGTTAATTGCAGAAGTGCTGTATACAACGTTTTTTGACCGCTTCTTAGGTAAACTTGGTTATAAAAATTATTGGTATTATGTTGTTGACGATTGACATAAGGACCTATAAACTGTAAACATGACTTTAATTACGATTAAATAATTAATTTGTCATTAAGTGTTTTAATTAAATGTGAGAATAAGCAATTTAATTGCAAATTGAAAGTTAATTATAGTTAAATGCAGTGGTTAACATTTGAAATGGAAGAGTTAGAGATCCAAAAAAATTTAAAATTGTGTAACTCTTAAAAAAATTTATCAATTGGAATAATCTTTTTTTTTAATTGTTTTTTTATATTTTAAAATGTTTAATGGAGCGTTTTTTGTGGGTTTGCCGTTTAAATTATACAGGGTGTTATAGACAGACAAAAGACGAACATTTTAGACTGCTTCCATTTTACCAAAAAAATTTTTGAGTTTTTTAAATAGATCCAAGAAAATCATCGGATTACATTTCGTGTAACAAAAGCTTCTAAAAGTAACCAAATTTTATGACTTATTTTTATTTATAAATAACGACAATAAAAATTAATGTCGAATCAACAAGTTTAATCAAAATTTAAACGCAACAGTGGCAAAGCGCTTTCGGAAACTAAAGTTCTATTATCAGTGTTTTAATAACAATATAAAATGGAAAGTTATATAAAAAATTAAAAATGTTTAAAAAACGTTTGTTAAAACCGAATCAAAATATTAAACAATAAAAATGTATATTAAAAACTATTGTTAATTATATTAATATACAATTTGTGAAAATACACAAATTCATTGTTGCATTAGCTTAAAAATGTATATTATTATACCTATTTTGCTTTACACTTTTTGACATTATTTGATAGAATTTAACTTTCTAGCATTCTTCTTGTTGGAACTTCTTGATGTAATAAATGAAACGTTAAACACCCACTAAGACTACACTAATACGACAACAAAGGTAACATTTTTTTCCTGCCATAAGATGACAATATTGTTGTAGATACGCGCGTTGTGTTAAGTGTAGTGTTTGGTGTTAGTGGGTGTTTCACGTTTCTTTTTTTCTAGTATTGAATTTGTTAGTAATGTGTCTTGAGATTCAATATCAGTGACAGATGTAAGTCAAAAGCACTGTTTCACGTTCTTACGTATATGTATGTGTAAGGTACACTCACTTTCATATGAAATGTACCACCAAGAAAAAAATAATGCTACAAATGTAAAACTTTGGTAAAATGTTGCTTTATTATTAGATAAAAAACGATGAAAATATGAGTAAAAAAATCAACAATTTAAACAAAAAAAAACTAATAATGAGTCACATTACCATGCCCTACAATGCAAGCATTTACCCTCCGTAGCATGGTTTCCAAAAAGTGGTCTATGTCCTCCTGTGGAATCTCATCTCATGCAACTTGGTGTCTCAGGTCGCCCAAATTATCAGGGGGCCTTGGCAAATTTCGCAATCGTTGACCAATCATGTCCCACACGTTCCCGATCGGCTATAAATCCGGGAAACGTGCAGGCCACGGTAAAATTTGCAACTCTGCTTCCTCCAGGAATTTTCGAGTAACGTTGGCAGTACGTGACCTTGAATTATCCTGCTGAAAAATCCTATTTAGCAAAGTCTGCGTAAACGGTACTGCTACCGGTTCTAATACATTGTTGATGTAACGATGTGCATTGTGCTCGGAGTGATGACAAGAGGTGATCTTTGTCCTACACACATTGCGCCCCAAACCATTACACCAGGCGTTAAAGCTGTGTGACGTCTTTCAGCAAACTGTAAATTACGTCGTTTTCCTAGATATCGTTTTAACCTTCTGCGGCTATGATTTTGCCACAAACAAAATCTAGACTGGTCACTAAAGACGATGCGTTTCCTCTCATCTACCCAACCTCGTCGCTCTTAACACCATGCAAGTCTAGCAGCCTTCAGAGGTGCAGTTAAAAGAAGACATTTTTTGGTTTGGACGGTATGCATGTAATCCAAAAGATGCAATCCGACCGTAAATTGAACATCGACACATGACGATCCAGAACTCTTATCGGCAACAGACCTTGTGAAGAAGTCGGTCTTCGCGAAGATTGCTGCGACGATATGGTCTCCCTTTCTGACGATGTTGCCGAATACCCTCTTCCGAACATGCAGACCATATTCGTGCAACGGTAGTGTGGTCACAATTGAGTCTTCTTCCGATTTTACGAAATGACAAACTTGCCTCTTTCATACCGATAATTCGACCTCTAACAAAATTGGATTAAAATCGAAAGTATGAAAAAAATTTCGACTTTGTCTTAGTGGAGGCATTCTAATAGAAGTTCTACGTTGTTGATTTTACAACTTTTCAACAATCGTACTGATATTTTTGGTCAAAAAAGTTATCAATCTTTACTAGAAATCAAGTTGAAAAAACCACAACGGCTTAAGATACATGACTGAAATTCTTATCGTTTTTTACTTAATAATAAAGCAACATTTTATCAAAGTTTTACATTTGTAGCAGTATTTTTTCTTGGTGGTGCATTTCATATGAAAGTGAGTGTATTTGAATATAATTATAATATATTTTACAAATTTTTTAAATTTTAGATTGTGAATTTTTTAATGTGTGGTATGTTCTTATTTTGAACAGTTCAATATAATAATACAAATTGTCTAAACTAATAAGTGATTATTAAATAATATAAAAACACATTGAAAATCAATAAGAACTGATTTATTCTGATATACATACCTACAAATACATCAGATTCAAGGTTATTAAACCAAATTCTTAATTTTTTATTTGTTTTTTGTTTTCTTCTCTTAACACATTAATAATTTTTTTACTGAAATATTAAATACGATATAAATTTCAAATTGATTGCTTAAAAACAAACTGATTTGTTTTCAATTAGTTATTTTTATGTATGATGCATTTATTTTGACATAGTAATAATAATAATAATAATAATTTACTGAAATGATAAGTTTTGCCGAAAAAAAAACACAGTAAATTGAAATAAATTGTTATTCAAGTTTATATAAAATTTTACAATAACTGGAATGGTAATGTTTAGAGATTTTTAAATAAACACAAACGATTTGTTTAAAAACGCGAGGTATTCAAATTGGTTGACTCGTTGACTGTATGTATGATGTAAAAAATTGCATAACAGCCGTTATAATGTGGATTGAATTTGAGAAATTACAAATACAATGCTAGTTTTGAAAAATTTAACAAAACCGACGTTGTTGTTTGTTAAGACGTTGCCTTTACACAAACCCTAAACTATCGAAAATTTACTATTATATTGTTACTCTACCTGGAGGTTCTGATATAAAGTGAGAAGTAACTTAAAGTTACATTTTTATGTCTAAAACAATTGATATTTTTCATAATTTTACGAAAAGTGAGTTTTTTTATATACAAAAAACATTAACAAATTTTAGCAAGGCTTTAGTTGTATTTTTATTTTGTATTTAAATAATGTAATTGACAATGACAACATTGACAACCTGAGAAAGGTTGTAAATAAAACCAAAACGTTGCTAGAATTTGCTGGTGTTTCTTTAACTCTACTTAAAAAAAATTCAGAAAATAGAATTTTTTTAACTATTTGTAAACAAAATAACATTTTAATTTTTAATGAAATATTAAAAGTTAGTTTGGTGGCATGCACAGAGCGCAAGTTAAAAATAGAAAAATTGCTGTTAGCAATAATAATTATTGTTAAAACGCGTTGTTTCAGTCTCTTGTAAACTTAATAACTAACCAAATTCTTTAAAAGTTTACTTATTGTTTAAAGCGACGTTTCTCTTTATTTTTTAATCAATTTTTTTATTTTTTAGTGTTTTTTAGTTGTGTTTTTTTAAATTTCTTTTGAAGTATTTTTGGTTTTTCTAATAGTTTGTGTTTTTTTTTAAATTAATTTGAAACATTTTTGTTTATTTTTTTGTTTTTTTACTGTTAAATTTTAAGATTTTTGGTGCTTATTTTTGTTTTTTCAGAATATTTTTGTCGTTTGTTTTAAACGTAATTTTTCCAATTTTTTTAATAGTTTTTCTAAGTTGTCTAAATAAGAATTTGTAGGGCTATCGATTTGTAAATAATAATTAATTTTAATTTTTGAAAAATCTTAGAACTTTTGTTCAAAATCAAATGTCAATTAATCAATCAGGTAAAGTTTACAAATTTTTTTTCAATCGTTGATTTTTAAATTATTTTTTTTTGAAATAACTTTTTGTTTTTCTAGAATCTTTTTTTTACTTATTCGTTCTAAACGTAGTTTTTCTTATTTTTCTTTCTCTTTCAATAGCGACTCCAAAATCTTTTACTTGTTGTTTTGTTTTTTACATTCATTTTGTTAAGAACTTTGTGAAATTATGAGAATATGACCAGAAACTTTAAAACGCCAAGACATTAATAGAGGGCTTCCAAACAGTATTAGTTCAGGGCCATCTAAGTTACCTCCTAATTTACAACGCATTAAACTTTAAATTCTAAAAATATTTTAATTTGAATTTTAAATTAAATATTTTTAACATAGTTCTGAACAAGTCTAGTAAAATTAGGCTGACTACTACATTTTAATTCAGAAATTTAAAGTCGTTGTCATTAAAAACCTGTGTATAGTCTCGGCAGAATTAAGTGGGTTGACTTTATAACAAAATCGCAATATACTGGATCATACACATTGTCAAACTTCTAGGGGTTCAAACCACGTTACAGATGAATTTTACTTTATCATAATTCTATGCATAACAGATAATTATGCATAGATCTATCATAAATGAAAAGTTTATCGTCAGTGTTGTTTACACCCTCATAATATCAACAATAGGCATTATTCGGTTTATTGCAGCTACTTATAAAGTCAACCCACTTAGTTCCGACAAAACTGTACACATTTAAGTATTTTGTGAAAGTAAGTTTTAAAACACGTTATTTATTCTTTATTTTATTTTTTATTATATTTTTTTTTATTTATTTACTTTTTATTTAGTGCAGCGGAGAAATAACTAGACATAAAAACAATACAATACATCAAAAAAAATAACATTAAACGGCTGTTAACTTCGGTTATCCTTTACACTTTTCACCGAGCCAATCAAAACAAAAGCAATTAATAGTCGAGATTGTTTAAAGAAAGAACGAGTGTTTAGTTTTATTTTAAAATAGATTTTTTTTTCAAATTAATGTAAAATTATACACTAATTTTATATCCATAAATAAATTTGAAAAAATTATTAATTACTGTAAAGAAAATAGTAGTGCAGTGGATTACATTAGTAAACGATTTTTTGGCAAAAATCATGCATTAATGTTGATATTAATGAAAGGTTAACAAAAAAACATTTTTAGAAACTTCAATGATAATTTTATAATTGGTTATTATTGGTTGTTAATATTTCAAGAGATGCCGACAGAATTTTTTATACAATATTTAATTTATTAGCAGACTTGAATATATCCATCTTAATTAAATATTAAGCAGAGACTCGAAACGAAACTAAGGAAAACAAATTAAAGCTTCAGTTGTATTTATGCTTACATCTCAAAAATAATAATTAAAAAAAACAATGACGAAATACACTTTAATGAAAAGAACTATAGCTTACTTAACTTTTATGGGCTTTTGGCCAAAAAATCAAAAATCAACAAAAACCCAGTCTTACATTATTCTTCTCTCATGTTCTTTTCTTTTATTTGGTAGCATCTTATACTTGATAGTAAATCGCAAATTTGGTGAGTACTTTTATTTCGAAAACATAACTTTATAGATTTTTTTCAGGAATTAGCGAAATGGAAGTGATTGAAACCGTAACTGGTCAATTTGGAGTATTATACTTTATGTCATTTTTTATTTTGAAACGTGACGGAGTTGTACAAATTGTAGATCTATTACAAGATTTTTCAAAATTTGGAAAACCTCGTAATTTTGATATAAAGAACAAACAACTTAATTATCTCTTGACATACTGTATTTTTATACTGATTGTTGCAACCGGTGGAGTCTTTCTATGTCCAATAATTTTTACACAATCTTGCTTAGAAATGAATCAGGAGTTGAATAGGACAAAACTTTGTGGTTTAGTGTCCCCAATATGGGTCCCTGTAGACTACACTGTATTTCCATATAAACAAATAGTTTATTTCTGGGAATGTTAAAAAATGCTGTTTTATGAATAATGGTTGTGGTGGAATTATGTCTTTTACTATGGTTGAAACAATAGAACATTTAATTATAAGAATTGAGCAATTGAAAGAAATGTTTCCTGATATTTTGAAAGAGAAAAATTTAGTAGTAAGACAACAAAAATTGAAAGTTTGGGTTGATTATCATTTGCATCTTCTTCATATCGGCCAATTAATGGATGAAACTTTCAGATGGAGTTTATCAGTTGTTTTGTGTGTTGGAATTTTGTTTGGTTGTATTGGAATTTCAGCAATGCAAGTAAGTCTTTAACAACATTATGACATTCCTGATAATTTTTGTTTACAGTCAGAGTCTAGTCATAGTTCAATTTTTCTCTTTTTGGGATGGATTCAGTCTATTTGTGTTTTATGTTTTTGTGGACAACGCTTGTTAGATTCGGTATTGTTTTTTTATTTTCTTTACTTTGATTTTAATTTTAAGTGTTTTTTAGTCCCTATCTGTAGGAACTATGGTTTATAATAGTAATTGGTATGAGTTGGATGTCGAATTTCAAAAATATTTATCGATGATTTTAATTCGGTCACAAAGACCGATTGTTATTTATGCAGGACCGTTTACAAATTTATCTCATTTCTTAATTTTGGGGGTAAAAATTATAACTTTTTGGCATTTTTTATACTGTTTGTTTTAGGTGTTTCGAAGTGCTTATTCTTATATCAATTTGCTCAAGGCTAGTTATTAAGAAAATTGTACATATAGATACCACTAACTTATAAAAGAAAAAAAAATTGCATATATTTTACTAGTTTTTTATTTTACTTCACCTTTTAAGATTTTTTTAATCAAACTCTTTTAAATTTAGATTTTCTTGTATTTAGAAATAAAGTCTAAAGCATAAATAAGTATATGCGTTTTGTCTATTTTAAACAAAAATACAAGTATTGGACATCAATAACCTAAAGCACTGTAATTTCAGAATAAGAAAGAGAGATATGCTTTTATGTTTAAATTGGTACAAAAATTGAAAGAATATAAAAAAAGGAGAAATTATTAAAAAGCAGGACGAAGAGAGCAATTGAGGCTCTGAAAAGAGTATTCGACCGAAGTTTTGATCCCCTCGCACAGTGAAAAACAATACAATAAATTACTAAAAATACAGAACCGAAAAATATTATTTGTAAAGAACTGGTTAGTAGAGATTTTTTATTTATGAGAGCAAAAGAAAAAAAGTGATGTATTCGAAAAGAATAAGAAATTATTAAGAAAACTACAACGAAAAATACGGAATCTAAAATAGATAAATGAACGAGTGGTAGAAGATATAACGCAGATTAGGAACACCTAACAAAACTACGAAAAACAAATTGGTCAGTTTAAAAATGATATTACAGAAATAAAAAAAATAAAAACTATATAAAAAGAGTTCGATATAAGGTCGAGTAAACATGATGAACTGGCACGAGAAATATAGAGCATTGGTAAGAACAAGTTAGTGATAGAAATGAAAGTAGAGTAAGCAATAAAAATTGGAACAAGATGGAACAAGGTAACAAACAAGGTAATTCGATTTACATAAATAAATTATTTATACAAAATAAATAAATAAATATATATTTTTGTAAATACGAATAATTAATCTGCCTCAACAACATTTTTTTACATGAATAGTCATACTAAAATGTTTTTTTACGTAACTAGTTATAAATGGCCGATTTTGTTTAACGAGTATAATGTTTCACACACAAGGAGGCTAACACTAACCTAAGATACATTTTCTCAATGTAGAGAATAAAAAACTACTATTCTTCATTTAAATGACTTTGACGGGTATTGCAATAATAGAGGTGGAGCTCTTTGACAATGTGCTTGCCAAAAATACAAGGATACCTTCTTTTATAAACCCGTACCGCATTAAATTGACTCTTACTAATACAGTAAATTATAAATAACGTTTTTACTTAACTTCGATATTGGGAGTTAGGTCTTGAATTTCTCTAAGCCAACAACCGTAAAATTGTTGACCTACCAAATGAATTACAAACAGTCTTACTTAAAAGTGCGTTAAGATCTTAGACCATTTACGCAACCGCTTCGCTGTAATGGACTGCCAATCTCCTAACCTTCCTGTGCGTGAGTTACACGCCAACATGCAAGTGACAGAGATATATATTTTGTTTCTTTCTTTTCAACACCGCGCGCCGATGTACGCAGTTGTCAAATTTATTTTGCTTCAAAGTTGGGATTAAAAAAAACAAACAGCCAATTTTAAATAGAAACATCACGTAACATTTACAAAATTTTTAAAGCTGATATAATTTATTTTATTCTGCAGACTTATATATTTTTTTCTTACACTAAATTTAAATTTAAAAACATGATATGGCAACGTTACAAAGCAAGAACTTGAAATCGTTCCGGCACAGTAAAGGACCAAGATATACTTTTGTCCTTTAGATGTTTTCGTGTGTTTCTGAACCGTATTAGCAGTCCATTGCAGCGAAGCGGTTGCGTAAATGGTCTAAGGTTAAGATGCATCATAATTTCCGCTTACCCAAAGATGTTCCGTACTTTTGCAAAGCACTTGTTGAAAAACTCCACTATTTTTATTGCTTTACCATTCAAAATCATTAAAAAAAATTTACTTTTTTGCGTTTTGTAATTATTGTGGTTATTGTGGTTGAAGTTGCTTTTCAGCAGAAGGTTTTTATGGTTATTATTGTACAAATAAAACGCAGGTAAGGAAAATGTTTTTTTGTAAATAAATTTTTACAGTGTTTGGAACGTTTTTCTCTTTTAGGAATATTTTTTACTGCCTAATCAGATTTTGTTATCAACCTTAACGCGGTAGCTAGTCGTTTCGTAAACTTAGTAAGTTTCAAATTCAAATTCTGTTAAACTAAGAATAAAAACAAACTAGGAGATGAAACGTCGGATTAAAAAACAAAGAAGAAAGATGAACGTTTTATAAAAGCTTTTAAGAGGAGTTGAAAGAACCTAGATGGATTAAAAAATTATTAACGAAGTGTAAAAAATCGATTTGTTTTGATGGGATTTTGATGGAATCCACCTGGAATTTATCAAAAATCTCGGAAGTTTTGCACTAAATTGGCTTACTTTTTTTTTAATAATACTTATATTTTAACATATTTACCTCAGGAGTTTAAATAAAGTAAGAAGCAATTTTGCAAAAATTAAATCCTTTACAAGAAGCGTCCAGTTACCGGCTCACTTTTTTGTCGAGTGTTTTTTTACAAGATTATAGAAAGGATATTGTTGAAGATATTCTTTCCTTCAAACAGACTGCAACCAAGTATTGTCTTTAACGACCCACATTGAAACTAGTTTCGAAAAACGCTTAAAAACTGGTGCTTGAATTTCACTGCCGCATATGATACAGCAGGAAAAATTTTTAATACACAAAGTTTATAAAGTTGTATTTTGCTTACGGTTTACGGGATACCACTTAAATAGAATTTTCTTTAAGCCGCTTTGAAATTACTGTCGACTAAAAGTTCTACATTGAAATAAAACAAAAATTGAAACCAAGAAATAACATTTTATTAAAGCTAGCTTTTTCGACTTGGAGGGCTAACACTTTTAACTCTTCGTATCTCAAATCTTAGTTTTCTCAACGACAGAACTTGGTCTTCAGTTCTTTCTAACATTAAAAAACTTTTAATAAAAAATGTGTGGATAAAGTAAAAAACATCCGGAAAATTATCCAGTATGATCTGAACTGAATGCCCTCGAGAATTATTTAAAATCTAGAAAAATTTTCTGGGTTAAAACGACTAATACTTTTAGTCTAAAACTTTTTCGTTTTTTATGAAAGGTACAATATGTGGTCTAACATTCAATTTAATAAGAAGGACTTAATACAAGATCTAACTAAAAGGACTTTGGAATAGATCAGGTGAGATAGGTTTGGGTGAAATGAATCAGATTTAGAAGTGGTCATGCTAGATGCAATTCAATGTTGTTTAAATAAAATGCTGTGGAAAATTTATATTGTTAATGTAGTCAAGTGTTATTTTGGACAGATTTCCGAAACAAATCGGGCATCTTGTTCTTAAGCTAAAGCTTCTACATACATGCAGCAGAAAACGCTGCAATAGTAAATAAAAATTTTTTTTACAATGACGGCTCTGAAAGGTGTCTCTTTGTTAACAAATGTTTTGTTCCTGTTGCTATGAATAAACTATCGAAAGCTCTGTAAAAATGTTTATTTTTTTATTCGTTATTTTCCATTTTTTTAAACTTTTTTATTCTAAATTTTAATAGTTCCTCATCAGTTTAAAAACCAAGTTTATTTTGAAAAATCCAAATCTTTTGCAACGCGTACTCAGGTAGCATCAAGAGCTGCTAAAAATTATGTCAGTATGGTTCTGTATTATTTATTAAAATTAAAAAGTGGATTACACTCGCCAAACACTGAAGACAAGGCCGGTTTTCAAGAACAGAAAGAGATTCTGCTTCTGCAAACTTTTTATCAACTTGATTGAGAAAGGCATCCATCCAAGCAGTGAGTCAGACCAAAGACGAAAAGCCTGCGAAATCGTAAATACCGTTGTACCATATGGCTGCGCAGAAAGAGTTGAATATTCCATCGTGATGAGAAAATATACAGCAGAGAAACTTGCAAACAGATCTTTTCCTGGTCCCGATTACCTCAAATGCTCAAATTGTAAGAACGTAATAAAATATACGCAAAAATGTAATTATTCAAACGATAGGGTAAGATTTGAATTTTCAAGAAAACCAACACAACGCCTGTGATAATAAGTACAAAGTTCACCCAACGCAAGAAGAAGCAGTATGAACACTTCGACAATGAAATAGCACTCAAAATGCTGCAATAATAAAAAGCGAGAGAAATAATACACATATTTTTAATAAATTACCTTTCAAGAATTAACAATTGTTTTATTTGAGTATCCTAAATCACAAGTTAACAGAATATTGCTATACTATTTGGATGAAAAGTTCACATATAAGCAAAACAGAAGCACAAGTAAACACTGCCAAGAGTGAAGAATGGTTTTTAGTACTTTCTAACATATTGCTCTTCTATCCTAAGAAAAAAAGGTTTTAATGAAAAAATTTTTCAGATTCACAAAATGCTTTAGAGTCCATCGCTTCATATTCTCCTCTTCAAAAACTCTCTCATATCATTCTGAATATCAGAGATAAGATAACATCTTTAGAGAATCAAGGCAGAGAAGTAACTTTAGCTGGATTCCAGCCTATTGTCGTATATGAGGAAATGAAAAAGTTGATCAACTCACAAAACTTGGAACCCAACTCGAACGAACAAACGTTATACGTGTCGATTATAAAATTTCTGCCACCATATTTCAAAAAAATTACACTAAATGGAACGAAGAATGGCGTAACGTAGCTTAAGACAAAGGTAAAATATATGCCCAATTCACTCCTCAAGTGCCTAAAATTCCTTGGTTCAATCACCCGTATCCTAACCAATCATTGCTCCTCACCCCAACACTTAAACAAAATTGGAGTAGCTCAAACACCTAATTCTCTCTGCGGAGATATTGGTGACCTAAATCACATTCTTTTTGCATGTCTATGCTTGGAGAACCAATGGCATGATCTGTACTCTTCCTGTGTCAAAATACGTAGACGATCACCCCTTAATAGCTTTGAGGTTTGCTTGGAATACCTAACCCCTGCTATTGTGAAAGTGCTTGAGCGGTTTTTTCAAGAATGTAGTTTAGAACATTGAACTTTGTAGTAATGCTGAAAACCCAGTGTAAAAGTAATAGTTTTTGATCCTATTAACAACGTACGTAAAACCCCTCGCCCTGGCCGGATAGCCCTGGCAGCTGTAAAAGAAGTGGCCATTGTAAAAGAAGGAAGAAGAAGACAATCATCGTTAATTTATTAATTGTTTGTCATCTGTATAGAAGTTGAATCAAGTTTTTCGATTTTTTTCTTATGCACTAGAATGGATCGTAAAATTCAAGAAATACAATATTCGAAGAAAGACAACAAGATATTTTTAAGGTTTTTTTAAAAATTACCGAAATGGGCAAAATTTAAATAAAACTTAAATTGTAGATTTTGTTGCAGAGATTTTCTCAGTAAAAGCAATTACAGTGAATACTAGTAATCATTTTATTTTTTTTAGATTTTGAGTTTTTAAGTTTTTTATATGTTAAAGATCGGTTATAAGAATTTAGAATCTACAAAGCTACGTGTTTCTTCAAAAACTGTTTTTTTTATTTTTGTTTTAAAAAGATTTACAGTTAATTTACAATTTGCGAAAAAAAAATAAACATTTCGGAGTCGATGTTTTTTAAAAATATGCTCAAGAAGAATTGGATTACAAACAAGCCAGAACTAAATTGTTTAAAATTTTTAAGTCAATAAGTTACAAGTACAAAAAAGTAAACAGAAGAAAATTTTTATGTGAACAGAAACACGTTATTGCGGCTAGAGCAAAATTTTTTAGAGAGTATTTTACTCTTACTAAAATCCAATGAAATTTAATCATATTTCTGGATGAGACATCGATCTACAGAATTGGCTGTTTCATGAAAATATGGTTGAAAGAATTTAATCTAAAAACAGCTCAAAACAGCTCAAAAATTAAAAATGAAAGAAAAATTAATATTTACTATTCTACAATCTGGTTGTGCTTTAATATTTTTACAAGGCTGCGATTTATTGTTAAACCATTTTGTGGGATGTTTTTAAACAATGGATTTTTAAATTAATTCTAGCTCTAAGAAAAATTGATAGAAAGTGCATTGTAGTAATGGATAATGCTCTGTACCATTCTATGTTCTTAGATAAATCACCCACTGCTTTTAGCAAATTTCAAATGCAAGAGCGATTAGTAAAAAACAATATAGAGTTTGATCTCACTTGTACAAAAAGCAGTTATGGTAATTAATTCAACCCAGAGCAATAAGCCTACAAAAAACATATGTTACTGATAATACGAGTATATTAAACAGGAATGATTACAAAGTGTTGAGCTTGCCTCCCTACCACTGTCAATGCAACCCAATTAAATTGGCATAGGCTCACTGAAAAAGTTTTTACAAAAGTATTTTTTGTTTATTCTGGTTTTTGGGTCTGTTTTTAACGGGCTCGAAACTCAAATCATGTCTATCTCGATGTGCAATTTATTTTTTGAACTTGAATGTTTGCCCTTTAGTTTGAAATAGTTTATTGTCTACAGTGAAGTACATTTTCACTATACCCATACTATTTTTAACGAAAACGACAAAACAAAGTCCCATTTGCTGAAATTACGCCATAAAAACATTACGTGGAATTTCCCAAATAATTACTAAAGTTTTACAGTAATAAAGGTGCTATTGTTGCAGTAATTACGAATATCGACTTGCCTCGACCTAGAAACGTGTGTGGGCAGGCTATAAAATAAAAGATTTTTCACAAAATTAATAATGTTTTTGCAATGAAGCACTTTCTCTAACTTTTATTACTGCGTAGGTGGCTATTTCTTATACAATTTCATTTATAATTAACCACCAATTTTCTTGAAAATTTACATTTAAATTTAACTTTCTAAGTCTAATTTTAATTACTTTGTTGTGTTTCATAATAACCACAAGCTTTAAAGTTCCAAACATTTAAGCTTTACCTTGAAGACTTTAATTTTTAAAATAATTTTAGAATTCACGACTAAACTTTTAAATTAGTTCATAAATTTGTAAACAACATATTTTCTTATATTAGAAACATCTTGTGTATATATCTTCTACATTATCATAATTTATAACCTCGCTCCCAAGCCGCCTACCTCAAACTTCATTTCGTTGCATCTTATTGAAATATCGCAACTAAAAATTGAAATATATTTCCTCAAGCTGCTGTTTTCGGTTGCTTGACTTCCGGCATAAAACCCGGAAGACGTTCCGGTTTATACTACATTCCAACTTCAGCCATAATGCTCGACAAAACTCTCTAATACGATTCCTACTTTTCCCATAAAACTCGAAACAAGCTGATGTGCAAGCGGTTTATTTATTTAAGGATGAGTACACTGCTTGTTTAAAGTTTCAGCTAATTGCCAAAGTTGTGGTGGATTTTTACCGATTATATTAAGCAACTGGTAATATAAAAGAGAAAATTAACAATAAAATTCTCATTGTAGGGTTTATTTAGTCTTTTCTTATTATTGTTGTAGTAAATTAAAACCGTTTCTGTTGTGAGAAGAGGCTTTTAGGGAGTTTATTACTGTGTCAGGCTTAATTCTAATTTTCTTTATCTACAAGAAACACAAGAAAATATATTTCACGAATATTTTTTAGACGTGAAATAATGTCTCTAATTAAATTCTTCAAAAAAACTTATTTCATAATCAACAATAAAAAAATCCATACTTCTACTTTTGCATGGAATTAATTTTGCAATGGAGGGACTACAAAGTCTCCAGTCACGCTAAACTGCCGCATTATTCGGTAATAAAACGAGGCAGAAGAAAATTCTCTAGATATTTGCGCCGGTGGAAATTCGATTAGGGAGCAATTTTACTGAAATATATAAAAGTTGCTTTTTAATAATTGGCTTTTCGGAATATGAAATTTATTTTTAGGATGCATATATATTGCCTAGGTTGGGCACCTAAAGTTAGGGCCTAACTGTACAAAAAATAGTCAAAATTTCAACTGTTATTAAATTCTCAGAAAAAGACAACAAACATTTTCACATTTTTTTTGGAGATAGTCTAAGAACTCTCTCAAATAACAATGGATGAGGAAAATAATTTAAATTAGCTTTAAATCCTGTTAAAATCTAGAACCAAGATGGCAGAAAGCCAGTGGAAGAAAGTGTTACATGTTATTCAAGATTTCTAATTGTAAAAAAGTTTTGTGTTACAGATTTGGAAGCTCTAAGCGTCTTGGAGACAAGTGCGATAGAATTAAGGGTTCTCTAAGAGAAAGCATTTGATTTATTAGCAGCTAGTTCTTTTATAGTTAATTGTTTTACCTAATGAATGCTTTTTTAATTTTCTTGGTAGGTTTTTAAAAAAAAATTTTAAATTTAAAAAAAAAGTAATTTTAAGTTTTTTAATTTTTTTTGTAAGTTATATTACTTTACAAATTTCATAATTATTCACTACTAACCTATTATTTTATATATGATATAGTATATACATATATTTTTTTAGTTTTAATTTTGATTTGTATAAATAGGTATTTTGTATAAATTGGAGGAAACTTATTGTTATTGGACTGAACAATTTTATTGCTAATAAAAACTATTAAACTTTATATTCTATATCAATATTCGTGAATTAGTTTCGTTTCATTTTGCTGTTGCTGACACCTCAAAATTCGAATTAATTTAACCAAGTTGTCGTTACAAAAACAGTTCTCGTTTTTCTACACAAACATCTGCTACATTTGACATTTTAATTAGCGTTCCCAGTTGAAATCCTTCGGCTTTAGATATCTTCGAAAAAGAAAAAAAGACGATTTATCATTAGCAACGTTCAATTATCGTCGCTTAAAGACATCCATTATCGCGATGTTGCGTTTGCTATTGTGTCGTGTATAACGGAACCAAGACGAACAAGTATCTTTTTATGAAAGGCGATAAAGCGAAACGGAGTTTGACGCAAAATCGATGCACCACACCGGTTCTTTCGGTCCTAAACATTTACATTAAAGCTTGATTGCTACGTCGATTTTAATTAAATGAATCGGTATAGATTTTAATTTAGGGAAATTGAATGGTTTATTAACAGTTTTTTAAATTAACTTCAAGTTAAGAGTTACCTAGAAGAGATTTTAAATGTACTCTAAATTAATTGAGATTTTCAAAATACACCGTAGTGAACAAATATTGATTGAGTTGGCAATGAAGTTACTAGATTTTTTTTGTAAGTTGTTGGTTTGTCTTATTTTTGTATTTATAACCACTACAAGTTTTGTAGATTCATAGCTTAAAGGGTGGTTTTCTCCATCTTTTCTTATTCAGAGCTTTCTTTTTTTACTGTTTTATTTGTAGTTTTTGGAGATCGTTTTTTAATATTTTTACCATGTTTTTGGTTTACCTCTTTGACTGTTGGATCCTAATCTTGTTTCTAATATTTCTTTTGGTAATCTGTTTTTTTTATTGTGTTGCGTGGTTTATCCATCTAATTTTTTGTGATTTAACTACTCTTATTATATCTGTGTCTTTGTACAATGTTCTTAATTTTTTATTTGTTTTTTTAATTCAAGTCTCTTTTACTTTTTTTTCACAAATTTTTCTTTGCGTCCTTCTTTCTCATATCTGCAGCATGAACTGTTCTTGTTGTTTGTGTTATTTTCTCGCTAGCGTATGTTACCACAGGTTATATTATAGTCTTGTATATATGAAGTTTTGTTGCTCTTGCCATAGCTTTTGAGCTTAGTAGAGAGTGTAATGCGTAGGTGCTTTTGTTTTTAGCTGCTATATATTTTGCATTTGTTGGTTTATTTTCTATTACATTTATTAGGTTACAAATTCCTTAATTTCTTTGAATTTGTATCTCTCCATTTTGTTTACTTTTACTTCTAGATATTTGTCTTCTTTGAATACTTTATCTTCCTATATCATAAATTTAGTTTGTTTTTTTATTAATTTCTAGTCTAATTTTTTCTGCTTTTACAATCAGCCTTCTCGTTACTTTTGATAGCTCTTCTTTGGTTCTTGTTATTTGTGTTATGTCGTCTCCAAATGCAAGGCATTGACATTGTTAATGGAAAAACAGACCTTGTTTATAATAGGTATATTGCTTTATCTTAATATCTTTTTAAGGACGATTCTAAAGAATGTCGAAGAAAGCGAATTTCTCTGTGTCTTAAGGCGTCAAACACTTCAAACTTTCTTAACAGTTTTCTATTAACTCCAATCTTATTTGTTTTTTTTCCAATGTCATTTTTACTAATCTCACCATTGTATTGGGTGTTTCAAAGTCATTTAGTGCTTAGTATAATTGCTATCTGTTTATGCTGTTGTAGGCCGTTTTGAAGTTATTAAAGCACAAGTATGTTTTTAATTTTTGATAGTGACCTTTTCCCTGTATCTGTTGTAATAAAAATGTATGGTCTACTAAAAATCTTCTTTTTCTAAAACCACACTGGTATTCTTCTACCACTTTTTCTATTTTTTTTTCTAGTTTCTTATTCAGTAATGTTGCCATTATTTTATATACGGTGTTCAGTAACGCTATTTTTGTATAATATTTACATTTTGTCTTATCTCCTTTTTTATGGATTGTGGCACAAGTTATTTTATCCAGTCCTTTTTAATTATACATATATCATCTTCTTAATCTTTTTTCTTTCGTATTTTATTTTTTTTTTTGTATGCTGTCTTTTCCTAAGCTGTTGTTGTTGTTTTTAGGTTTTTATATAATATTTTTAATTTTGTCATATGTAGGACGTTGTTCTTCTTGTCTGTTTCTGTTGTTTTTTTTTAGTGGTCATTCTTTTCATTGACGATTTGTTTAAGACTTATTAAATTTATTTAGCTTATTTTTTTGTTACTTTTTTTTGCTTTTTAATAATTGGTCATGTTTATTTAGACAAAAGATGGGAATCAATTTAATCAGTGATAGGACTCTCTTAAAGAAATTTTTTTTAAATTTTATTTTTTTTGAATTTTAACCGTTGAGATAAAATTTTTAAAAAATTAGTAGAAAAAAATTTTAAATTCTTGTTTAATTTTTTTAAATCCTAGATAGAGGTTTTTATCTCTTTATTTTTCTAAGTTTCTTCAATATCTTCTATTTTTTTAGCGTTTTGTTTTTTTTTCTTTTTGTTTTGCGTATTTTTTGCTAGCTTCTTTTTCCTTGCTGTGTTCTTCTTCTGTTTTTGAAGTCTATAACTTTTATCGTATCAATCTTTTGTTTTTCCTTTATTCTTTTCTTTAATTTTTTTATGCTTGCTTGTTTAATTAGTACTTTGATTCCGTCTTTGTGTATTTTTCTTGTATTTTTTATTTATTTTCTAATATCAGGTTGAATTTTCGGAGATATTTTGTTTATCTTCTTCACATTGGTTTGTTTTTCTGTTCTATATCTACTTTTTCCTGTCGATAGTTAATTTTTGAAAGCACATTTTGACTTCTTTCTTTAACAGTTTTTCTTGAGTTACTATATCTTTAATTTTTTTGTATTTTTTTTTATATAGTTACTTTTTATATGAACTTTATTATTTTTGCACTGTTTAGTTTTGATTTGTTATGCATTACTTCTATTTTATATTACTTGTTGATTACGTTGGAGAAACAAAAGTTAGTTAAATTTAATTAACATTAAATCTAAAGGTTCAATGACTTAGAATTAAGTAAGTAAGAGTCTAATATTATTTTAGGTGTCTATTTTATTTTTCATCGATACTCAACTGTATTCATATTTTAGATAAGTATGAGACAATTTTTATCATTTTAACTTGATATGTCACTTGCTACTAAGTAATAATAAAAAACTAAACAATATTAGAAAATCAGTGCATCTTTATATTTGTTTATCCAAGGATCTCTGTTAACAGCTTACTGCTATTGAAGTTTGAGATTCTCTACTATTATACTAAAATCCGTCTATAAAATCACGCAATTTCAAGTTTCCTTGTCCAATTTTCTTGTCTAAATCACGTAATGCAAATTCTCGTTTTGCCTTTCCCTCAAATATCAAATTTGACGCTCGACTCTAATCCGAGTCACTAATGGTCCTTGACCATTCGCCTGGTAATCCCATCTGCTCATAACAACGCCATGACACGCTTCGCTTCACTAGTCCCGCAAAACCCAACTTAGTATAAATCATTGTTTCAAAAGACCTCCCCTTTCATTGATTTCAGTCAAACAAGAACAGAGAAATACTTGGTATGAGAATTATTTCATGTATAAACAAAAGATAAATCGAAATACAATATCAAGAACGAAAGAAATAAACTTTCAAAGAGCTAGATTGGATTGAAACGCGACACTTTTTCGAGTAGTCGATCGGAAAAGGTGACAGCTTTTACGTGGTAAAAGTATAAGATGTGAACGTTGATGGATAAAATGAATTGAAAACAACTAAACTGAAACTAACCAAAATTGTTTAAATTTACTCATTAAAAAGTTTCACACAATTGGGATTGTTATAACTCTGATCAAAGCGGGCAATTTGCTGAAAACGTGACACAAGTTTTGGCCTAATCTGAGATGGAATTTAGGAGCGAAAAATCAAATTACACTTTCTTATCTAAGTTCAGCTGACATGTCAAAAGCTTTTTCATTTACTTAAAATAAACCGTTTTTGTTAATCAACTAAATGTCTAAATTAAAATATTACTCAGACAACCAATAGCAAAATAAGGATTAATTTATATAGGATGTGTATGTTTATCTATTTTTTAAAAATAAATAAATTAAATGATTGGACGTAATTCAATTTTAAATTATATTATCAGCATAATGATATTTATTTATGAATTAAAAAATCATTTATTATTATTACTCATTTCTGTCACTGACAGTTTTATTAAATCTGTGTAAAAATGCTAAAACAATGTGTTGTAAACGCTTGTTGCACAAGAAATGTATTTATAGTATTACGATTCTAAAACCGTTGATAACAACCACATTTTTGGCACAGTTTGTAAGTTTATTTAAAACAATAGCGTTACGAACAATTTTAGAGAAAAAGAGGTTCGAGTAAATAATCTAAAAAAATACTAAAAGAACATTGCGTTGGCTATGTCACACAGTTGCTTGAAATTACGCGAAATCATTACTAGTCACGCTCATGGATCGATCGAAAAAAATGATGTCATTGTTCTAGCTGCGGAAAAAGGTCGCAAAAACTTTTGAACACGTGCTAAAAAAACGTATTGTTATATAAGCAGAGACAAGCGATTGAAAAGCGAGCGCTTTATCGGAAGCGACGCTATTAGTAATCGTAGTTATTACTGTACAAATATTACGTTATTTATTTATTACATAATTGTTGTGTGCGTTTGTGTATATAGTAGAAATAATTTATTTGGTACTAACTTAACTCTTTAAATAAAAAAAACTTGATTTGCATATACGTTGCAATACGTTTCTTATGTAATTTTTCTGCCACTACAGTTATAAAGGTTTGAGTAAACTTGTTAACGAGGATTTTGAGACATCTAAGGCTAGTGTGACATTGTTGAATTGTTGACATTGTGAAATTAATAAATTGCTATTGTCAAGATCGACAAATCAATAAATTTTTCTTACAAATAAAAAAGTAAAAGATTATTTACTTTCTTATTTTATGAGGTCTAAAAGTTTCGGAGTCAAGTTAAGTTTGGTGTCATAAACGTAGGGCTTGGATTAAAATAATAGAATTATTTGTCAAATTAATTTTATAAAAACGTCATAAACGACAGATAAAACTTTATTATTTTAAAAGTGATTAAACCAATAGCAATTCTGAAGCCTTCTGTCATACTTAATTTGTAGCAGTTCTTGATACATTTGGATCTTAAACGCGTACATGTGTAAGTTTTGTCGAAGTACTCTTAATAAAGTCGTAGGGGGATTGTCTTAACTGTTGGGTAAGCCTTCGTTTTGAAGAAGTAGGATTTTTTTTGGACTGCTATATTTACGTTTTCCTCCATACAAGCTACTGCAGAGTACTGCCACACACCTTCTACAGCTTGTGCACTATTTCGAAAACAACTTTCTATCAAAACCGCTTTTTAAACAGGATTAAACATTGTGTATCGAATGAGCAAAACAAAAACGAACAAAAGTAGAATTAAATAAAATGAAGAACTAGATCAAAAGAGAAATTAATCGCAAATAGCAATAAAAACTGTCCAGAAAACCAAAGTTTAGTATGACGTTAACAACGTTCTAATACAGTTAATTTGACAAATTAATATTAATTCAAGCCCTACGTTTATGACACCAAAGGTAATTTAAGTCCGAAACTTTTGGGCCTCACGTTTGATTTATATATGCATGTTGAAATGAAATGAAAGTTATTCTGGTAAAATTGTTTTAAAAGAACAACATGCAAATGACAACAAAGGTTAACTCCATGAGAAATATTGAGCCTCGTTTTATTAAGTTTTATACAATGTTGGTAGTTTTTAAATTAAAAAATCTATAGTTTTAATTCTAATATATTGTCTCAAATAATTAGAAATAACAATAAGAGAAAAAAGTTTTTAGTAAATAGTTCGAGAAAATACTAGAAGAATGTCGCGCTAAGAGTTCCATCAAAGCTTGAAACTTTTTGAAACTATTACTAGACATGCAGACATATAAGTAGAGAAAGGTCACGAAACTTCCGTACATTTTCTTGGGGGACATATGGTTATATAAAAAGCAAAGACATTAACCTGTTAGTTAAATATAGTTAGTTAGTGTGGAACTCGGTAGCGATTAAAATGAGCGAATTATAAGTTATTGTAATTAATTATTTTTTTCGATTAATTGTTTATTTAATATAAAAAAATTAATGTTTTTATCTTTTATGTGCACTACAACCACCCATAAATTTGATGCGGCAATTAGTTTATCACTCAAGGCTAATTTTTTGATTAAATATCGTTTTTGATCATTCTCAGAATACTTACAACGATTTTTTAATTAACTGTGAAAAAATTCCAGGTAATCTAACCTTGAACTTGGAAGCAATTTAATAAAGCTAATGCGAGACGTCGTGTTGGGAATCGGGTAAAGAATTGAAAAAATGATGGAAGGTGGCAGAAACAGCAGCGATATAATACCGTACTTTTGGTGTTGTGTTAAATTGGACTAGACAGGTAATAGATGTATAAAGTTTTATAATTAGAAAAAGTGTTAAGTTAATTGGTTTGGAAGAAGTTTGCGTGGAATGTGAAACATTGATTTTAACTTTCGGATTTTTCCGTGTAATAAGTGTATTAAATTCACCAACAATACCACACTTATCTAAATTACTTTATCCATTTAAGCTTGACTAATGTCAGATACGATTTTATCAGAGATGAAATGTGCTTAAAATCGATTTATTAAAGGTTTTTGTGGTTTTATTTTATTAATGATGTGATATACGTACTTACTTAAATTACGACCATTTTTTGTGAATAATCCAACATTTATGTAGCCGTGAATAATACATATAATTTTTGGGTTTTATGAATGCTAACACCAAATAATAAAAATTGTTTAAAAAGTGTTTGCAATTCTTTAGAAATAAATAATTCTTTCCTGTCTGAAATAAAATATTTAAAACTCCTCCAACCATAAATTTTAGACCTTTTAAAAAATTTATAAAGCAGATAGCCATCTGAAAAGATTACGTTTTTAACTGTTTTGTCGAGACTTTTTCATTAAAACATGTTTTTCTCTTAATTGAATAATCTTTTGTAACTTCATATTTATGTTCATAATACTTATATTTCTTGTTTTTTGCTTTTAAAAAAACTCATTTTTAATAATAACTAAAAATACACTGCTCCAAGAAATTAACGCACCACTTGAAAATAAAGTAAAAAAATTAAAACTACGTACATTTGACAACTTTGGTTGAGAAGGTTTAATCAAGCTATAATCTAGTTACCCATTGTAATAAAAGTTTTGACATTAAAGTCAGAAATTTGAGTTTAATAGTTTTTTAAGGAGAAATTTTAAAATAATTTTCATTTTTAAATTATTTAATTTGTAATTTTGTTTTATTGTTATTTGAATTTGCCGTTCTGTGGATAGTTTTTATCATTTCAAACATTAATAAAAACATTATGAGGAATTTGACTCGAGAAGAATGCGCCCAAGCTGTAGTTTTGTTGGAGGAAAGATGGAGCTACAGAAGAATTGGTGAAAGGTTTGGTATATCTCATACGTCAGTTTCGCGTATGATACAAAGGTACAGAGAGACAGGAAGTCACCTCAGAAGACCTGGGCAAGGAAGAAAAGGAAAACCACTCCTATCCAGAATAGATTTTTAAGAATATCTGCGCTAAGGGAACGCTTTGTAACCGCCAGGAAGCTACAAACTGAGTTCCGTGACGTAAAAGGAATTCAAATCAGTACCGAAACTGTTAGAAAAAGACTTAAGGAGGATAATTTAACACCCCATATTTCTGCTCGTGATCCTGCATTGACTGCAGAACACCGCAGAGCCCGATTAGAATTTGCTAGAGAGCACATAAATTGGCAAAGAGAGGATTGGGAGTCTGTTCTTTTTACGGATGAGTCAAAATTTTGCCTTTACAATTGCGATAGACGTGTTCGTGTGTATCGTAGACCAAATGAGCGGTACGCACAGTGTAACATTCAGAATACCACATTGTTTGGTGAAGGCATATAATGGTTTGGGGTGGTATTTCCTTAACAAGCTCGCACGGAGTTAGTGGTTGTAAATAATAGCTCTATAAATGCGGACCGTTACATAACAGACATTCTTGAAGAGCAAGTCGTACCATATGCCCCTTATATTGGTCCAAATTTTTTGTTAATGCAAGATAACGCAAAACCCCACACTGCCCGAATTGTTAAAGATTACTTCAATGAGGTAGAAATCAATGTTTTGGATTGGCCAGCTCGAAGCCCTGACCTGAATCCTATTGATCATGTTTGGGACATTCTCGGGAAACGTTTAAAAAATCTTCCACATCCTCCTGTCTATCTTCAAAAGGTAGGTCCTCAACTAAATGAAATTTGGAATAACTTAAATCAAGAAGACATAAGTTCGTTAATTTTGATTATGGAACGAAGATGTACAGCGGTTATTCAAAGTAGAGGTGGAAATACGCGATATTAAGATGTTTTCTGTAACTTTTATAACGGCGTAACTTTAATAAAATTTTGTTTTCGGTTTGATTTTCTATATTTGGACACATTAGATATTAATTTACTTTAAACAAATGTTTTTGTTAAATTTTTCTTAATTTTGTACCAATTGGTCGAATACATGTTTCAATTTTCAAAAAAATTCAAGTGGTGCGTTAATTTATTGGAGCAGTGTATAATTTGTAGTGCAGTGTTTTTCAATTTATTTTTAAATTTGAGTTTTTAACATATTTTACAAAAGTGGTGGATACGCTGGACAAATATTTTTAATATTTTATAGGTTTTTGCTTTTATAATCATAAAACTGGAATCTGTAAAATTATTTTTGGCAGGGAGACATCTAACTCTTGAATTTTAGCTTTTAAGCATCTTTAGTTACCAACTCAAATAAGCGTTTTTATAGTGATAGCAATTCAGAAGAAGAAGAAGAAGTTCACAGATCATTAAGCAAAGCAGTGCTTCGCACCAATGACATAATTTGACAAAATTTTGACAATTATTGTGTGTTTTTTGTCTCCGCCTTGAATTTGATTGCGTTAGCATACTCGATAAAAATTGTGGATGCGCCGGGCAAATATTTTTATTAAATAAAGAATGTTTTGTATGTTTTTGTGTGTATAAACATAACCCAGGAATCTGTATTGTTATCTTTAGCAAGATAGACACTCAGCTCTAAAACTTTTGCTTTTAAACACTTTTCGTTATTTAAATAACTGTTTCTATTCTAAAGGCAGTTCCATTAAACAAAGAAGTTTATAGATCATTTATTCAAGCACTGTTTTATTTAATGGTTGTCTCAACTAACGACAGTCAACAAATCTAAATAACGGTTTAATTTGACAAAGTTTGACAATTGGTTTTTTGACAGTGGGGTTGCTTTTGTCTTCGTCTTGAATTCGACTGTTTCAAAGACTGCAAACTTTCGAAAAATGGTGGATGTGCCGGGCAACTATTTCTATCAAATGTTTTAATAAATAATGTCTTGCATGTTTTTACTTTTATAAAAATGAAATGAGAATCTGTGGAGTTATTTTTAGCAGGAGAGATATTTAACTTTGGTGCTTTTGCTTTTAAGCACCTTTCGTTACTTAAATAAATGTTTCTGTTGTGAAGGCTATTATTATTATTAAATAAAACAGTGCTTTGTTAATGTTCGTCTGCACCAATGACAGTCAATAAATGTAGATGGCGCGACGGTTTAATATAACAAATTTTGACAATGGTTTTTCTGACTATTGTTTTCGCCTAGAAATTTGAATTTTATTGCATATTTCAAAGCATACTAGAAGGTACAATGGCGAGCAAAAATTTTCGGGCAGACTTCAAATTTGAGTGATCTAAAATGTGAAATGAGCTTTACGTGTTAGACGTATTAATAACCTCAATTTAATAATAATTCAGTACTGTCGCATGTCATTTTGACAAATTATCATGACATTTATGACAATAAAGGTCAAACAACATTGCTTTTTTTTTTAATGACGTATGAATTGCTGCCCGAAAAGTTTTGCTCGCCACTGTACATAAGAGTCATGATACTAAGACTAAACAAGATATGATCACGCGCAGGTTTTCTCCCTCTCTCTCTCTTTCGACTCTGACGTCATTATGTGACAAATCTGAAATCTGGTGACAAACGTGGCGTTATTAGTGTGGCTATTAGCGTCTAAATTCTCTCTGTTTTAAGTGATTTACTGGTTTTTGTAATTGAATATTGTTTGTTTGATTTTGTGAACGATGGTTTATTGTGCAGTGATGGGTTGTACCAGCAATAATAATAAGAAAAGCAAGAACTGTTCGTCCGATTGTCGATACTTTAGTTTTTTGACCAATACCAAATTTTGTAAATTATGGGAGCAAGAAATGCTCTCAAAAGCATGGTTTTAATACAAAAACTGCTGGAATATGTTTAAAACATTTTTCTCGTGATAATTTTTGTGTTAAAGAAAAACTATTGCATGTGTTCAAAAATAAGTAAAAGTTAAAACGAAACGCGTGCCTTCACTTAATTTACAAAAATCACCAAAAGTGCAAACATCTGTCCAGAAAGATTGTGAGGAAAGAATAAAAAAGATAGAATTTGTTATAAACATACATATCATGTAAGTACTTATTTCATTAATTTTATTTGGGATATTTTTTTATTGAATACTTATACTTTATTAGCTCACAAGAAGAATCGGAAATGTGTAAGAAAATGAAAAATCTCCAAGCGGAAAACTTACGTTTAAAAAAACTTTTGGAAAAAGAAAAAGAAGAGAAAACACAAATTGATAAAATATTTACTGTAGGACAGCTTCGTAAGCTAAAAACTCAGAAACAAATTCAGTGATTTATTCAAAATATTACTAGAAGAAGAAGTTATCCATTGCCGGCAGTTTCGAACTAATATATGTTCTAATTTATTAATATTTTGACTTAAGTATGTTCTAATTTATTAATCATTAATTTAAAGAACGAGTTGTGCTACTTGTTGCTGGAAAAAAGTTAAAAGATATTATAGTGAGTTTTTGCTTTTTAAATTTGTGTATTGAAGTTATGTGATCGCCATACACTTAAAATGCATTATCCTCTCTTTTACTTAAGTATATTTTTTTTATATTTTAGTATAATTATTTTTTTTTAATTTCATTATTCAATATTTGTCAGATTAAATGCAGAATTGATTAATCGTTTTTTTGGCAACTTCTAAACTTTCAGTTTTTTCTATAACCGCTTTAAATTTAAAAAGTGTTATATGGCGCTTTAGTAAACTTATGATTATTTAAAATTCGCATGCAAGTGAATTTTAATTTGTTTATTAGCTTTTAAGATTTCTATATTTAATCACATATTTTATTATCTTATTACATCAATTTATATTTAATTAATATACGTGTTAATTTAATTTTAAAACTGATTTTACTTTCAAAATTAATTTTAGGGATTTCAGACTGCAACTTTTTACTCCAAAAGATTATTTCAACCCAGATTTCCGCTCGCAGGAAAAGCCTATGCTTAAACAAATCTATTTTTTGTGGTTTATACCACTCTACTCACAATTCCACCCTACAAATAAACCATTAGTAAAAAAAATATTTTTAAATAACCCGCTCTATTTTGAACTGTAAAAATAAACCTAATAAGGTTCTAAAATGTCTTTATATTAAGTATTATTAAATAATATTCATCTGAGACATTAGAAAAAACAAAAGTTTTAGTAATTTTCCGAGTAATTCTCTAATAATACTATTAAATGCATGTTTTTTCTAATACCGCAGTACATTTTTGTCACGCAATGACGACATGCGCAAACTAGTCTAAAATTCGTACGACAAGTGATCATATCTTGTTAGTCTTAGTATCATGCATAAGAGTAGTATTTTTGACATATGTATATTAATTAAAACTTAGTCAAAATGTTTTTAATCATTTCGTTTTAAAAAAAATTCTAACCTTTCACATCTGCAGTTTTATTGTATAATAAATGTGTTCAATAATTGTTCTCGCTGTGGTTTGCTGTGCTTTTATTTTTCTAGCATGAACGTAGGTTGACGTGATAAGTTGACTGTCTAAATGCTGTCTTATTTTTGAATTTAGGAGTTTTTGATTGCAAATCATGATAATTGTATACAGACGTTTAAGATTTTACTCTGCAAACGTTATCTTAGTTAAAGAACTGATTTTAATTTAGAAAAAGACTCACAAACTTAAAAAGTATGCAAGAGGTTAAAAATCGGAGGACAGCTGTCATGTGTCATTGTTTTGTAAAGTTAACCGAGACATATGTGTTTTCTGACAATTGCCCCACATAGGCGATCTGACCAAGCAAGCTATTTTGTTTGTATTACTTTTCAATTACCTAACGGTAAGAAAACTAACTCGTTACCTAATAATACATTTGGCAACAAGATATAAAAGTAATGTTTTTTTTTGTGATATAATAATTTGTTTACAAGCTGCGTTAGCAGCGAGTTAGACAATCTCACGAATTGAAACGAAATTTCAAATTTTATGTGGAGTAGTAGATACTATTTTTTCTATAATATTGAAATGCTAGTTTTACTTTGAAATTAATAATTTTATTTACAGTTAATCAATTTATCAATGCCCTATGATTGCAAATTTATATTACACAAAATGGCGAATGAAATCGCACTTCAGTATATGTTTATAAAATAATATAACTGTTTTTTCCCATATTTAATGTCTGTTTTATAAAAGAAGGTTTACTTAGAAAGTTACACGTGAATAAAAATATAAATATTTGTTAAAAAAATCTTAGCTTTAATTATTATCGAATATATATATTATCGAAAAACAGAAATAAAATACTTAATAAAGTTAGAACTTGCAAAAAAAACACACAAATATGACAAGACAAACACTAACAATGCTAATTAACAAGAAAATAAAAAATTAACACCTTATTTAAAAAACGCAAAAACATATTATACTCTCTTTTACCACAATTTCTAGACCTAAAAAAACTAGCCATATCGATGAAATTGACAAACGCCACCTATATTTCATTTTATTGTTGAAAAATTTAATTTTCTTTTTTTAGTAACAGGCTGTTTTATTTTTAATTAAAAAAGTTGTATTTTTACATAGAGTTTATTCTAGCAAAAATGCGTGCTTCTTTATTCATGAGTAAAAATAAGATTTTTAAAAAAATTTAGAAAACTTTTAAACCCTAGAGTGTTTTCTATTTTATTTTAAAAATTTGTTATTTTAAAATTTTGTAAAAACGTAAAAATTTTACTGACCATTTTAAAAATAACCAATCTTTAGAATATTTTTCTTTGTAAAAATGGTGGATGCGCCGGGAAACAATTTTATTTTTGAAACAATTTTTTTATAAGCGTTAAACTATTGAAACCATTAGTTTTTTTTGTTTCTACTATTATAAAAATAGGTTTTATTAATAAATACTAGAACTTAAATTTCAAGTTCGATATGTTTTTACGAATACCTTCTTAAAAGTTTCGTAATAACCCTATATTGTCTAGAAAAAATATAAGTTCGATTTATAAACGATAACCCGTGCCGACTTGCGATTTAAACATGTCCATACAAGTTGCGTAAGTAGGTACTGCGCTATGACTTGTACCTACATGTTTTATTTGTCATTTTATACGTGGTTTCTGAGATTATTAGTGCTCCGTCGTAAACATGTCGGTGGAATTACGAAGTGATAAACAAAATATTTTTCTAATTGGATCGCCTAGCTATCAAATAAGTGGTGCAAAATTACCCTCTAATCGACAAGTTCTGTCAGTTTTACTTTATAATATTCGTGAGGTTAAACTGACTGTTAGCCAAAGTGCCAATCTTGTGATTAGGGAGTGCAAAATATATTGGGAAAAATCAAAAATTTCAACAAGGGCATTTTCTAACTGCGTGAAGAAACTTGTTGATTTATATCATATTTGGAAAGAGTTGCAAAAAAATTGTAAAAAACTCAGGTTACGTTCAGGAGCCGTGAGAACGATTTTAAAAATGATCTTGATAATTTATTTAATATTGCATTCTGATGCTTTGGAGAGAATAAAAATAGAAGAAGATAAAATATTTTTAATGAAACAGAGAGGGCCAGGTCGACCAGGTTCCTTAGGTGGTGTAGATAAAAAATTGGCGAAAAAAGAAGAGAAATCTAGGCAACGACGATTGGAAGAAGAGGAAAGGATTGTAAGACAAAAGAATCACTAGCTGGGCAGAAGCAATCAAATCTGACTTCTAAAACAATATACCCGACGTAGTTACAGTTCATTGGGATTGAAAACTATTACCCGGGTGGATGTACGAAGTTCAAAAGAAGAACGCTTTCCAGTTATTGCTTCGTTTGACGATAGAGAACAGCTTCTTGCAGTGCCGAAACTAGAACGTTCTTCTGGAAAACATCAAGCTAAGGTTGTCTGAACAGCTCTGTTTGACTGGAATCTTCTTGATAAAGTACAAATAATGTGCTGCGACAAGCTTCTAATACTGGTCGTTTTAATGGAGCTTGTGCTATTTTGGAGCATACTTTAGAAAGAGAATTGCTGCTTTTCGCCTGCCGTTATTATATTTATGAATTGGTCCTAAAAGCTGTTTTTGAAACCAAAATTAAGCAAATTACTAGTAGCCCAGATATTTCGCTGTTGAATAAGTTCAGAGAAAATTGGAAAAACATCGATTCTAGTAACATTAAACCATGTCTTAATTTCGAAAAAAAAAGTATTGCTGAGATAGACATTTAAGTTTTGTTAATGATTTATAAGGCAGAATTAGACAAAGGTTTTGTAAGAGATGACTACCGCAAATTGGTCGAACTGCGCGTAATATTTTTAGGAGAATACACATAGAAAAAACTAAAACTAAGGCCCCCCGGAGTTATGCATCAAGCAAGCTGGATGGCGGGAGCAATCTATTCTTTAAAAATTTGTTTACGTCAGTCAGAATTCAGAATAACTGCGAAGGACATAAAAGCTCTACAAGATGTTTGCTTATTTATCGTGATATTGTATGTTAAAGCGTGGCTTGAATGCACAGTTGTGACTAAAGCACCTAATCAAGATTTGTGCTTCTTGAAAATGTTAAAAGAGTACGAAAAAATTGATGCAACATTTTCTAAAGCCTCTATAAGCAAGTTTAGCCATCATTTGTGGTATTTGTGTAAAGAGACAGTCATTTTACCACTGTTTGATGATGAAGTTGATAACCAAACTAAGAAGAAAATGATTGTCAACTTCAACAGGGGCAAATTTTAGCAAACGCTACAACCCCTCGTAGGAAGAATTGCCTCAAAAGTTGTTTGGTAAGTTAAAATGACTTTTTGTGCTATTTTTAAATTGTTATTGATTTTTTTTTGTTATTTAACTTATTTTTCTTTTTTTCTCAAATAAAACACTTGACGATTTTGTATCGGAAAAGAGCAAACAATTACTATCACGACTACAGATCGATGACAGTTTTTTAATGGAAGATGTATCTTCTTGGAACAATAATGCTGCTTTTCGGGAAGCTAAAAAGAGAATAAGTTGTTTGAGAGTTGTGAATGATACTGCTGAAAGGGCTGGTAAATTGATGCAAGATTTTAACGGACTTATTACGGCTGAAGAAGAACAAAAACAAAAAAAGTTAATACGAACATTGTCTAATATACAGTGCTATTCACGAGAGAGTTACTTCTGAAAAAATTAAGCCGCAACCCAAAATACTATTGGCATAGATCACTGGATACTATTTTTAATTTCATTTAAATCAGTAATCCAAGTAAGTTGGACGTTGGATCACAGTGACGTGAAAGCAACAAAAGTGACAAGAATAGAGTTAATCTCGTAAATGTGTAATAAAAGAAAAACTAACACAGCAAATTATGGAAATAGGATTTAACAAACCGATGACTGGCTAATACCAATTTGACTAGCTAATACGGTTTGATTTATGTGAGAGTTTTCATCAACTTCTTGAAGCACTGTAATTTTATTATTTAGACTAGTAACAGTTCTTTGACAGATCCTATGTATTGGGGGCTAGTGTTGACTAGTGGTTTCTAATTGTTTCAAGATTCTAGGAACCGGATGTAAACGGTTTGAGTACCGCTGAAAATACAGAGCAGCAGCAGCCGATGCATTTTCTGGCATTCTTTACAGATAAGAATCATATCTCTTCATTTGTGTAATAAGGCATTATAAGATTCAATACTTTTCGAGTTCTAAATTGTTCAAGATACAAATTGACATAATGTGTGACATAACAAATATTCAAAGTACTCTTGATTTTAAATTAAATATCTTTACAATCAGAAAGCTAGAGACCTTTGAAAGTTGTAACATGGGTTGCGGCTTCAATTTTTTCAGAAGTAACTCTCTCGTGAATAGCACTGTACATATACCTATATATAATGTAATGTGTGTTCGTTAAAAAAAAAACTCGTAGCAAGCCATGACATTGTTACGTATGTCGTACGTGACCCCATACAACAACTTGATGAAATTAATGAAAATTTGGTTGAACTGAATAATGTGATAAATAATGTTCGAAGACGATATGCTTTATGTGTTCAGCATCAAGGAAGACATTTTCAACAGTTTTTGTAGGTAATAAATGAATATTTTTATAAAAATGTATTTTTGTTTTAATTGTCGACAAGTGAGGTTATAAGATCTGTCAGTTTGACATGTGTGTAAAGATTAATTACAGACATACAAAACAATTGTTTTTTAGTTTCAAAGCACTCTAGAGTTTTTTTTTTTTAAAAACACACGATATATGTAATACATAAATTTCTAATATGTATTAGAATACATAAATTTCTAAATTTCTTTGTCTAATATATTACATAAATTTCTCTTTAGACTTAGGGCCGGTTTACAGAAAGTGAAATTAACTTTAATTGCGATTAAATAGTTAATTCGCGATTAAATGCCGATTTTGACCAATCAAACACGAAGAAAGCCGATTTAATCGCGAATTAACTATTTAATCGCAATTAAAGTTAATTTCACTTTCTGTAAACCGGCCCTAAATGTGTTAAATTTTTTTTATAAAAATGTTTTGTGTAAATGTTAGCAATTTTGAATTGTTTTCAGATGGACCAAAACCGTAAGTGGCCAAAGCTTAGGACATTAATTGTTTGAAATTTTTTTGTGATTTGTAAAATGGTTACTAAATTGTAACTAAAGAAATTACAATATTTTGTTGTTTTTTTAACATGGCTACACTAAAAATGTTAAATTTAACAATGTAGTTTTGTCAAATTTGATAATAACAAATTTTATGCAAATTTTGGAAGAACTGGACTTCAATTTTTAGCATTTGGCTATTAAAGACAGCTATGGTCAGGGCATTTTGCATTTTTAGGCAGGTTTTTCACTTCTAAACAGTTATAAAATCGTCTTTTAGTATAGTGTAGCCATAACAGGAAATTGCGTTACCAATAGCCAACATTCATTACTTCGATCGTTAGTTTCCCAATTTTCATTAGGAAACTTGTATCAAAACCGCTCGACTCCTCCCTGGGATTCCCCCATGTGCAAACAACTCTTCCGATAGCTCTTATGGGAAATCGCAACGTCCGGTTTCAGGTCAAACATTTGTATAGTTGGCATAAACGATATAGTGTACGGTAGGCGGAGCTTTAAAAACTCGTAAAAACTACATGAAAAGAAGCCGACTGGATTTTGCCACACGCTCGCTGTGTGTTATGTCTGGACGACAGGGACGTATTGGCCCACACATTTTTACTTAATTCGAAACTTAATTTTAAAATCGCACCAGTTTTTTGTTGATATAAACTTTTGCATATTACTTCGCATATTTACTTATATACTACTTACTTATTTATACAAGGTGTTAGGAAATTTGTGAGCAGCTTCAGGACAATAAACAAAATGAAAAATCTTGATAAAATGTTTAAAACCAAACAATCTTATCACAAATAGTCTCCAACAATTGAAAGACTACTACCATACTACTGGTTCTTATCATCTTATAAGTTTAAATTGGAAAAAAATTAATACATGTCCTAGTAACTATGACACTAAAAAATTATCATCTATCAAGAAAAAATATGACAAAAAAAACTAAAATTTTTCAAACTCTAAATAACTGTCACTGTGTCAGAAAATGAATTTTCTGTAAAAACTAGAGTTTAGAAAAAAGCTTAGTAACTAGAATTTCGACCGTATTACACACAACAAACATAAACATACACAACATACTACACGTAACATACACACAACACAACATAAACAAATCAACACATAAACACTAGAAGATATTGAACATTGAAGTTTAGTGGGTATGTCTAATCCGTATTCTGTCTTTTTCGTGAGTCTTAATCTGTGTCTTCATCAGTGCTTTCTTCTAAATTAATTATAAATTCGTTTGTCCCATTTAACAAAATGTCACCAATTTTTAAATAGTCGTTTTCAATTTGTTCGATTTTTGTAATTTTTTTTGTCCAGTCTTCTTTTGTTATCATGGCAACTTCATCTTGTACCAGCTTGACAACCTTTTTATCAAATCTAAGAAAATTATTTTTTCGACGAATTTTTTTTTTTTTCAGCTGACCCCAAATCAATTCAATTGGGTTAAATATGCAAAAATAGGGCGGTAATCTTAAAACCGTATGCCCATATTTTTCAGCTATTTCGTCTACAATATATCGCTTTTCAAATGTCTTCGTACGTAAAACTTCCAGAAGTTCTTTTCTGTTATAACTTTCGTCATAAAATAGGTCATTACTCGCTAGAAAATCCTGTATATCTGCTTTTCTGGAACTTGTATTCGGAATTTTTACCACTTGTCGGGAGTGGTAAGAGGCATTATCCATGACTATTACGCTATTTGGTTTCAGTTTAGGAATTAAACAATTCTCAAACCATTCCTCAAAAGCGTTGGATTCCATATTCTTGTGGTAATCCACATTACATTCTTCCATTTTTTTCCAAAAAGTTTTAAGCCATTTTCAACAAAACCATCAGAAGATCCACAGTGGAGAATCACCAAACGGGTTCCTTTGTTACAAGGCATCGATGACACTTGACACCGCCTCGAACCGTCGCGTCGGTCCAACCTTTCTTCGCAGTATCATGACTGTCATACCAAGTTTCGTCCAGGTAATATATCTCTCTTTTTTGGTCTCGAAAATTTTTTATGTTTTTCAGATATTTCTGCCTCCATTCTACTATTCTTCGACTTTCCATAACTGCTGTACTTTTGTCGATTGTTCTAAAACGAAAGCCAATCTTTTTCAGCCAATTTCTTAGTGTTTGTTCTGCACATGAGATATGTGATTCCATTTCGTACAGTTTTGTTCAAATTGTTTCAATAGTTGGAATATCATTTCTTTTATAACAGTCGTAGATTATGCTTCTTAATAGTTTTGTGGTAGATGCATCCAAGTCTTTTCTTTTACCAGCATCTGACCGCTTCTTCCTTTTGAAAATCCTATTTTTTGCAATTCTACGCATTGTTGTATATGGGACTTCTGTCAAACGAGCTGCTAATTTCAGTGCTTCTAGGTCGTTTGTCCGTATTCCGTCTTTTAAAATGTTTTTATACACTTTCAAACATAGCTCTTTGCACTGCTCGTTTAAGTGTGTCCCTTTTCTCTTTTCTGGAAGGATATTATTGTCTATTTCTTTTGTATCTGTATTTGAGTCCGTATCTGTACTTGTATTTGTAGTGAAATCATTATTTTGATTTGTACCTGGACGTGGTTCCACATTTTCCCACGGACGAAACATCTTTAATCTATTAAATAAAACCACTATCCTTTAATTCTAAACAGATAAATTGATTATATAAATTAAAACACTACACTAACAAGATACACAGAACACGAACGACAACACCACACTGATTTATTGAAAATAAAATAAATACATCCCTGGACTAATGTGCACGCGCCAAGTAATAAAAACCTGTCTGGCGCCTGCATAGCTACTTGTTTTTCCTGGAATTTGCTCCGCCTACCGTACACTATATCGTTTATGCCAACTATAATCGAATTTGTAAACTCTTAATAATCGCTAAAATATGCGAAACACCTAACTCTCTCCAAGCTACGTGTTATAACAACCTTCATTTTAGTTTGCCTTCGGCAAGAGAAGATTACAAACTTCATTAACTGTACCCTTTTATATAATCCGTTTAATGTAGCGTCGAGTTTCTTTCGGCATACGAAAGAGGTTCAAAAACAGCATTTAATTACTTTACTTGACCGATATGTTTGCTTGAAATCACGGCACTCCTTTTGTAAAGAAACTAAAGTGATTTGAATCAATACAAAATTGACGGTTTGTTTACTACCAATATAAAAATATTAAAAAACAGGTTTATGTCTCTGCTAAAATTCAAAATAACGGTTTTTGTTTTTATATATAATGTAAAATCGATAAGTAATTAGAACCACGATCGTTGCTTCTAGTAATTTGACGTTTAGTAAGCAACTCGACACTGATTTAATCATCAATCATTCTCCAGTTTCCAGCCGAAGTAAATATTTCACACTGTATACAAAATGCACGACCCTTTCAAACATAAATCACGATTTTTGGGGGGATATAAAAAAGTCGACGTTATATCCTTTTATCCATTTATGGGCTTTGTTAATCGATACGAAGGACCAAAACAGCATGATATGATTTTGAAAGGATGATGAAAAAATGTTGGTGGTATTGTTTGGATTGTTGGGACGTGTCAAATTAGTTGTGTGATTGAAACAATTGATACGTGAGGTCGTGCTGGCGTATCAATATTAGTTTGGAAAATTTAAATTGACACGTTCGTGGAATCGAAAAAAGTTTAAGGGATTTGTAGTAAAAACAAAGTTTATTTTAAAAGTTGTTGAAATAATTTAAATTTTAAAATAAACGAAATTTGCTTCAGATTGCTTAAAGCACAAGAAGTGTTATTATAAATAGGTTAAAAATTGCACATGATAGAAAAAAAAAGTCACATTTGTCGTTTAAACAGTGGGTTTTTGCTGAAATATTTTGGGTGTTTATTTATTTTATTAATTTATTTATTTCTTACTACATCAACATAGTCAAATATAACCTTAGTTACGGTAACCATTATGACATTCATAACTCCCGAGGGAGTTATAGAAGGGAGTTAAGAATTTTTAATTCCTTCTAATTTGCATATTAAAAAGAGTTACAAATATGGCGCTCTAAAGTTACAAGAAGAGAAGGAATGTTATTAAATAACAATTTTTGGCTTAAATTTCGCTTTTTTTGTAATTTTTCTGGAATTTGACTATTTTCATTCATTTTTGCAATCCACAAATTCTGAAAAAAAATTGTCAACAAATATTTTCCATAGCAATCATGCACAGTTAACTAAGTAAATCGTCCACAAAATTCTATTTATTTATAAAAAATACGTCAATTAAGTAAGAAATAAAATTATTACTAAATCACGTGAATTATTAGATGTTAATTACCGAGGGCAACGACTGTCCAGAGGGCCGTTGGACCGTTGGGCCCTCTGGACAGTCGTTGCCCTTAGTAATTAACATCCTTATAATTCCCTTGATACATAAGTAACTATTTTTTATTTTACACATACAAGGACGAAAAATACGTTGCCATACAGCTTGTTCTTACTACATCTTACTAACTAACAAATGTTTAGTTAAAAAAGTTGTCAAGAGTGCCATGACAAAACAAAAACATTTTGAAGTATTTTTTAGTTAAATTTGGCTGCCGTACTATTAGTGATAATTATTAGAAATATCAGAATTGTCACATTAAGTCGGATCAGTGACCTGAAATCTATCTCACAGAATATTTTATCAAATTAAAAATCTCTAAAGCTTTTTGTAAATAAATATTTACAATAACTAGTGCAATATTTACTGATTTTAAAGTGTTAACATTGTGTGAACAAAATCACTGACTTTTCTTTAATGGCCTTGTTCTGTGTTCCATCGAATTGATCCACTCTTCTTCAACTTTTCTACCACTTTGAAAGTAACTTTTGACTTCAAACTTTTTGTGCTCTAAAGTGTAATTATTTATCGCGACAAAATAACAATTAACTAGACCATAACAAACAAAACTGAAACTTAAAACAAACAAAAATTAAACACGAAAAAAGAAGGAACAAAATGAAACTGGAAATGAAAATGACTGGGAATCCTGTAAACGAGCACTCAAAAATAATCAAAATGATTTATTTATTTATATTTTTTTTATAGTTACAATGAATCAAATTTTGACATCTATTTTTTGCTACATTTTCGTTTATTAAACTCTCAGAGCACTCTTGAAAACTTTTTAAATGAACACCTTTTATTTTCTGATATTTAAAATTGTGCTAAAAATTTGTTTATTCCTAAAATACCCGTTACACTCTCAAGTCTTACCCAGTAAACAACTCATTATAACAATTTAATGGTAAAGAGCAAGAAGCAATTAGGGAAGCAGCCGCAACAAAACTAACTATAAGATAGATTGCTTGGTAAATTCTCATTAAATATAGTTTCTCATTCATATTATGCAACCTGCAGGTGGTCTTGGTAATCTCGATAGAACATACGCCTATTTACCAAGGGATTGAAGCAGATGTGCATGTTTGATAATAAATAATTTATAATGAAATTAGTTAAAGCAGGATTGACATCGCGGAGATGACCTCAGGGTTAATCGATACGACGTGGATTGCATAGGGATTCAAAGCTATTAAACATTTTTTTAAAACATAACGGTTACTTTTCACACAAAATTTTTTTGTTTTTTTAGCAGTTTCTAATCATTAATAACAATTAACATAATTTGTTTGCAATTCTACATATTTGGTTCAACAAGTTTTCAAGTTTTTTTAAGCTATCTAAAAAAAATTTATGAAAAGGACTTTAAAATAAGAGTTTTTTCGGTTATCACTTCTTTATTTGGTATAATTTTTTTTCTATGAAAATATGCTTATAATTTCAGAAAGAAGCAGTAATTCCTAGGGGTAAGAACAGAAGAATAAAGATAAAATAAGTAAGACAGCAATTTGTAATCCAATTAGATTAGATTAGAAGTGGCTATCTTGCACGAATGTAAGGGCGCATTATCACTTTTTTTGTACAGATGTTGTTGTTTTTCCTTTAATTTGACGTTAAAACGTATTAGCAAAGCAGCATAATATGGCCAGTAATTGTTTTTTTTTCTAGATAGTTTATGAAGATAACTCCTTTGGAATCCTAAAAAATTTTGGCCATAACTTTATGGGCCGACATAACATTTTTTGCATTTTTGGCAGTAAGCTCATTGGAAAAAGTCCACTGTTGTCACTGTATTTTCGTTTCTGGAGTATAATGATGTAGCCAGGTTTTATCTAAAATGACCAAAAGTCGCAAAAATTTTCTTGAATTATGTTAAAACATAGCGAAACAATCATTTAAAGCTGTAACGCAAGTGCGCATTTGGTCAGCATTAAGCAAACGTGGCACCCATCTCGCGAATAGCTTCCTCATATTTAAATGTTTATGCAAAAGATTAAATATCTATTTAGTTGAGTTGTTTGTTCTGTTGGCTATCTTAAAGACTTTTAATTGTAAATCGCTATTCACAAAAACATGGACTTAATTATTTAGGAAGTCGTTGCAGTGAATGAGGCTCCGCGCGCTCAGCATCTTTCATGCTTATATGACCGATTTTGAAGTGAGAAAATTATTTACAATTTATATCATAAAGCGGAGCGGATTTGATCTAATATTTGCATAACTTTTCTCCAGTTTTTAATGGTTTTATCACATAAAAAATAGTTCTTTTGAAAGACTCTCTACATAAATGCAATTCACTCTGTTAAATAATAAGCTAAAGTAATAAGTGTACAACAAATTTTGTCAAAATATTATAGATAAAAATACAGGGTGTTAGGTAAATGTCCGGCCAACGCTCAGCTGGCAATGGCGTTCATCGGATGACATGAAAACGTAGTAACTCTTTTACCAAAAGATCTTCAAAAATCATTAAAAAATTGGCGAAGATTTTCCACAAATTTTGTAACCCGCCTATGGATGCCTTATTTCATGTACAATAGTTAGCTTTAAAAATCGTAGCAACAAGTTTTGTATCTGACAATTATCATTTGGAACAAATGTCATGATATTGTTACATTAGACTGTCCTTTGTAATTGTAACCAATTTAATTTTTGGAAGAAAATAACTATAATAAGGTTTAATACAAAATACAAAAATTAAAAGTGGCCCCCATTTGCGTCTACGCAAGCATCAGCTCTTTGTATTAATAAATCTTGAATTCGCAACATTCCACGATGATTTCGTATGAGTTCAGCAGCATCCATCACCCGGTTTAAAAAATCGTCTTGGTTTTCAACAGGTGTTTTGTATACCAGGTCTTTTATGTGCCTCCACAGATAAAAAAGATTTTTACGCAAAATGTTCGAAATGCTTCAGTGACTAACATTAAATTGGCGGTTTAATTTTCTAGTACTAGGCTCTGGTGCTTATTCAACTCATTATAGCATAGCCTCATCAATATCTAGCTCCTTTGGTCTTCCTATTTCGTTGCCTTTTGGTAAAAAAGACCCCGTTTTGCGTAACCTTCAAGCTACCTCTTCGAACGTTTTTCTGTTTGGGTGTCTTCTGGTTGGAAAACGCTCAGCATACCTTCGCATGGCTTCATGAGAATTGCTTAAGCATTCTCCATATATCAAATGCATATCAGCATATTCACTGATAGAATATTGTGCCATTTTATAGTCTTGTCATTTTGACAAATTCAAATATTAATGATAATGCTAAGATACCATTTTTAAATCATAAACTATCTAATAAAGTTGAATTATGGTGAACGGCTCGTCAAAATAAAGGGGGGAAATCAAGGAAAATAATACAAAATAATTTTTGGAATTCGCCAAAATGTTACTAAGCTTTTGTGTCACACCTGATGAATACTATTGCGAGCTGAGCGTTGGCCGGACATTTACCTAACACCCTGTACAACCGTTTTTTTGAGGAGAAGTATCTTTAAGAGATGAAAATTCGGAATGAAAAATTATAAAAATACGTATTAATTCATTTCAATTCTCAATCTAAGATTAAAATATTTACACTTCTTTGTGAGACATTCTGTTTATCGATAAACACATTAAACATTGAATAATCACTATAATTAAAAAGTGTTTAAAGCATATGTACATTAGTTGAGAAAAAGAATAATGATGAGTGTATTACGTGTATATAAATGGAATAATACGAATCTTTAATTACATGTGTCTTGTAGTTGTAACAAATAAATTAAGAAATAATTTTATAATTAATATTTGTTATCAGTATTATTAACCTGGTTTGTAAGATACAATAAAGTCATTTTGCATTTGAACAAGAATAATACTACATAATTTACTAAATATAAAAAAATATATAATGAATATGTTTCAATTTTATTCTGTAATGTATGTTTAACTGTACGAAATGTTTTTTCTTAATATTTTTTTAAGATTACAGTTGCAACGTAAAGACCCTTTTATATTATTAAAAATTATTTTTATTGATGTTGGCTATCATCACAAAGCAAAAATTATAACCAACTTTTTTCTTACTTTTTATATTAGTAGTATTTTACTTGAATTGAATTTTTTCATGCAAAATTTTAGCGTTGATCTATTATTAAAATATGGGTGCACTCTGAGCGTGGAGTTTTATGTAAGTAATTTTTTGTTTTCTAAAAAAAACATTATTTTTAGGTCATTTTGATAACTATACGTACAATAATTATTGAACCTACTGTTATACAATTTATAAAAAACATGTCTGATTTTTGGCCGATTGATTTCTGTGGGTTAGAAGTAAAAAACAGAATTATTAAAAAAACAGAAAACACTAACAGAATTTATTTTATAATTTCAATATTATTTAGTATTATGGGAATTTTAATGTTGCCATTGTTTGGTGACCAGAAAGACTTGTTTTTGTGTGTTACAGTCTATGAGCATTATTTTGGAAAATGGGCAATAATTCTGTATTATATTTATTTTTGTTTGTTTCCATTGGTGGCTTATTTTGTAATTAGACTAGCTTTTATAATGCATTATTGCGTTAGACATATTCAAGTGCAAGATTATTTAATTAATTTGGTAATAACAAAACTTTCTGGACATCACAAGAAAAATATTTCAGACGTAAGAAGTGATAAAGATTATCAAGAGAAAGTTTACAAGAAATTTTGTACATATATTTCTCATCATATTATGCTTAAAATGTAAGTACACACATTAAAATAATTTCTAAATATTGATGTACAGCAAGATTTTTTGCAAAATATATAAAAGTGCAAAAAATATATAAATACTCGTATATAAATTTTGTCCTAATCATACATTGAAACCAGATAATAAGAGTTAATTTGTTAGTCCCACTAAACAAAAATTATTTTTAATTTTAAAACATTTTTTCAACAAAAACTAAACTCCTAAAGTTGATGAACGTACGCAAAATAAATTATTTATTAAAGAAATTGTACTAATTTACTTTTTTCATGATATTGTTTGACAATGACGAACGTGTTCCCTAGATTATTTTGATGTGTGTATTTTGTTAAAAAAAATATTTTAATATATATTTTTCGCAGCTGGATAAAGCAGTTTTGTGAAAAAGTAAAAGATGGAATGCCTTTTTATGCCGTTGCAGGAATTTTCACTTTAATATTTATAATGTTTCAGATTTTTAATGTAAGACATTCATTCTTTATTTATCCTAACTTTACAAAAATATATTTTTTAGAATTATAAACATTTATCATTGATTTTAAAATTCCAAATAATTGCTATAGTTATTTGCGAAATTCTTATTGTTACTTTGTTTGCTGTAGCAGGCCAATTAATTATTACTGAGGTAAGTTGTTATTTTTTTTTAATATTTTTTATTAATTATGTAACAATTTTATAGACAAATCATATTTTTGATTCACTTCTAAACTTTTCGTGGTACTGTTGGAATATGAAAAATCAAAAAATTTATTTAATGTTTATGACAAATTTATTAAAACCTATAAGCATTTCCTTGGCTGGTATTGTCTTGGATTACAAGTTTGAACTTGCTGTAAGTAATTTAAAAAAATAACTTATTTTACAAAAAAATTTTTAGTTGTTAAAAATGTGTGCTTCGTATGCTTTAATGCTTTATAATCATAAAAAAATAACATAACTTAAGTTGTAACGGCTAAACATTATACAGATTGCATCTTTGCCGCTTCTTAGAGACATTTTTTTTCATTTTTTTGTGTTTTTTGAAATAAATAACTTAGTATGATTTTAACTATTACCAGTAGAAAAAGTAGCTGTATCTAGAAATCCATTACACTTTGCATTTAGATCTAGATTTACCTGTTAATAGAGGTAACACATTAAAAATAAAGATATAGGCGCACTTTATAAGTTATAAATTAATGAATAAAAATATATTAAATTATGTATTAATGTGTACTTTACTTAAATTAAATTATTTGAATTAAGTAACTTGTTTTAATAAATATTTTTATATTATTTTTATGATGCTATATGTAATATTTAAAAACTAGAAAACAGAAAAGTAACTGTGCCATTGTTGGACCATAGAGATTGTTTATATCTAAACTAAAGTAATTATTTTTTTTTTTGAAAAATTTGGCTTTTGTCACTGTACTACAAAACAGCCAACGTAGGTAAATATTATTTGTTTACTTTTTAACCACTTGTTTCTTATTAGTCATATTACTGTCTACGTAATAACTACCATAGAAATGACTCCGCTTACGATTCCTAGAGTCGTAACATTAATGCATTATTATAATTAAACTTTTATAGCAAAGGTGTTCCAATATAGTTCTGGTTACACTGCCTTTCAGTGTGTTGCTGGTTGGGCGATTAGGTGATGTAATTCAATGTCGGTCGGGGCATTAGTCCGCGAAGTAGTTGTTTTTGCCTAATCGTGGAGGTTGGTTATGTTGGTGGCCGAGCGAGAGCCTAAGAGATAACTTTGTTATCCGCCAACATTATTATATCAACTCTTGCTACCTTCCAGCACTCTTCGTTAGATGACACACTATGTCTATACGACTATTAAACTTTTATGGTTATTGTTACATTAAATCTACAAATAAAAACATTAGTGATATTGAAAACAAACTTGAGAGTGATAAATGAAGCAGACATTTTTTAAGAGGTTGAAAAAATAGTATATAAGATAGTTCAACTAAAATAAAACCTTTTTGCAATAAAAGCTTCTTTACGGGTTTTACAACATTATTTAGTAAGAGTGGAAGGTCGATTAGATTTGTATTTGCAACATTATCTATATTTCGAAGACGTTCTACGATCCGCATGCAGTTTTGTTTAAACATAATAAAAACTACAATCACTCTAATTATTAATTTTATTTATTTTACCAAAAAGCGGTTTGGTTTGTTCTAATTCGAAAACTACTTTAACACAACTAATTCAAAAAACTTGTTTATCCAATTTTTGAAATGTCAAATTTGAGTTTGAAGTTTAGGTTAGAATAGCCAATTTTAAGTAACATTTCAATGCTCTCAATCCAATCAGTATTTGTTGATCACGTTGTATTTACCAACACATTAAACTTTAAATAATTATTAACAAATGTTTAAAGTACTTGTACATTAGTTTGAAATAATAATTAATAAGTGAATAAGAATGTTTGTTCCAACAACGAATTGGGAACGGTTATGACTTTAATTCTGAAATATAAGAAAGCAATCTCGCACTAGTTGTTCTAGAATCTTAAAGAGTTTTGTTGGAACGCTTCAGAATTTGTCGTGTAGCTATATTTCCATATTGTAGTTGTCTTTTTCTTTCTTTTGAAAGAAAGAAAAAGACAACTACAATATGGAAATATAGCTACACGACAAATTCTGAAGCGTTCCAACAAAACTTTATGCTTTTGCATAACTTAATTTAACTTTGTGTCCTAATACATTTGTTTAATATTTAATAAATTAAAAATATTATTTGTGAAACATAATAATGGAGGTTAATTATTAATTAAATAAATATTAATATAATATTATATTATAATATGTATTATAATATTAATTATTAAACGTCAGAGAAGAAGTTTTTAACGGTTGTGCGCATGACGAGAACCGACAATTCTAGGATAGTTCTAGGATAGTCAAAATTCCTGTTTGTTGGAACTTTGAACTTCAAAATTAGACTTTGATTCTGCTTGCTGAAACGCCTATTCTGAACTGCGCATGATTAAAACGGTTCGCAACCGTTCAGAACTGTTGTTGGAACAAACCTTCTTTTTGATTTTTTTTTTTAAATCGTGTACTTCTATTGTTAACCTTTGCGTTATTTGTAGTAATCTGTTTAATTGTTTGTTTGTTTTTTTCTTTTTACTTGATTGGCATTTTTTATGGTTTTTATTTTTTTATTTTGTGATTTAATATACGAGTTAAATTTTTTCGTTGAAGTTAACAATTTTACACAATTATTATTAAAATTTTTGGCAGAAATCAAACATTAATGTTGTTAATAATAAACGTTTAACGACAAAATAAGTTATTAGTTGTAGTAAGTTATTACAGTCTACCTATTTTTTTCTTTAACATACATTATTACTGAATTTATCTAATTTTATTACAAATAAATACTTCTTTAATAATTGACCTATTAGATGTCATAAGTCGTAATTGAATTTATTATCAGTTTATCAACTATTGACTAACAATCATTAACAAACAAAAAATGCGTAAGAAGCTTGCCACAAAGTAAACAAATTAAAATTTAAAAATTAACTATATACTTCTAATAAATTATTTTTTAGATCTTTTAGAATAAAAGAATTTTGTCGATGCTGGTTACACCAAAACAGGCAAATTAATAAACAACTCTTGTCTTATCATTCATTTATGCAGTATTCTTTTTGAATTAAATTATTTAATAAATAATTACAGAACTGACCTCGTATTAAAATATGGCTGTTCATTCACCATGATGCTCCATGTAAGTAATTACGTATTAATGTAAGTAATTACGTATTTTTTGCTATTGCGTGATTAATTAAAAAGTTTATCAAGTTACTTTTGGTTTTACTTTTTTAAGCATTTTTGTGATTATTTTTTACTTTTATAAACTAACAAGAGTTGTTTTGTTTTGAACCAAAATTGCACGAATAAAACTGGCGACTGGTTTTAATTTGCATAATAATCAAATCGAACAACGCTAACAAATCTCACACGTAACACTTGTCAAACCTTTTAAATTAAGTCATTATCACGTCCTCTTTTTGTTTCTTTTTTTCGCATAATAAGGCAGCTTGATGAAATTCTTAATTAAACATGCGTTATATGCTAGTTATTTGTAAAACAATTTCCAGGTTAATTCTACAATTATTTGTGCAATGATTCTAGAATCTAGTGCTTTAAAACTCACAAAGCAAATATTGATTGATTTTTGGTCTCTTGATTTATGTGGTCAACAAGCCAAAGATGTCATTTTGAAAAAAAAAACAAAAAAATTAAGGAATTTGGTTATTTTATATTGGTAGCGTTTGGTATAACAGGAACTGAAATGTTACCAAATTGGGGTGATCAAAAAGAATAGATTCTGTGTGTAACAGTCTACGAGAATTATTTTGGAAAATTGGGAAAAATTCCTTACTATATTTATTTTTTTCTTGTACGTGGTTGGCGTATTCTACAGTTCGGATAGTTTTTATGGTTTTGTATGCAGTTGGGCAAATTGAAATTCAAGTCTACTTAATAAATCAGTTAATTGACAAAGTTTAAAAAAAACATAATAAATATATTGTCTTCAATAAAAGAAATAATAAAAGATATCAAGAAGAAGTGTACACAACTTTTTGTGTTTGTGTTTCGCATCATGCTATGTTGAAAAAGTATATAAAGGAGATTAAAATGAAGGCAAAATTTTATTTGTTAATTGTTTTTTTATGTAGAATAGAACATCTAACAAATTTAATAAAACTGTTTTTTGTCAGGCAGATCCAATGAAAATATTTTCTTATTGGCTGCAAGTGGGTACCTATTCGCAGTATCATGTGTTTTAAAAAGAATAACAAATTAAATTTTGCGATTATTTTGAAACATTTGTTATAAATTCTGAGTATATTTATATAATTAACATTTTCTACAGGTGGTCAAATGAGTTTTGTGAAAGAGCCAAAAACACAATGCCGTTTTTTATCAGTACAGGGACGTTAGCATAATAATATTTATTTTATTTCAATTCTTTTATGTAACGTTTTTATTTAATTAATTGAGTAGTAGTTTATAAAAAATGTATTTCAGAATTTTCAGAATTTAAATTTGCTTTTAAAATTTCGTGTAATTGCGACATCTCTTTGTGCTTTTGTTATTATTATTATGTTTTGTCAAGGAGGTCAACAATTTGTTAGTGCTGTAACATAACTATAAATTTTTAATGTTTTTTTATAACTAATTTTGTAGTCAAATGGTATATTCTATTCACTTATAAACTGTTCATGGTATTATTGGAATTTTAAAATTCAAAAATTGTATATAATGTTTATGATAAATTTATTAAAACCTATAGAAATTTTACTTGCTGGTATTGTTTTGAATTACCAATTTGGTCTTGGGGTAAACAATGTTAATAAAAAAAAAAATGAAAGTCTTCAATTTTTTTGTTTTAGCTGTTGAGATTATGCAGTTCGTATGCTTTAATGGTGTATAATTTTAATAAAAATAATTAATATTTGCGACAAACCTAAATAACATCTTTTTAGCTAGGAAACTACCATAATTGTTGTTATAAACATTTTTGAGAAATTAGTTTATGTATTCTTACAAAAAATTCACGAAGTACAATAATTTAGCTTTTCTATGTTGTTCAATCAAAAAAGAAATATAATAAAAATAATCATTAAAAATCAAAGCTTTACTACTTAATAGTTATTTCTCACGTCATTAAAAAATAGTAAAAGTTGTATGAAGTCAAAAATGCTGTTTACTGTTATACTCATCTAACTATTTACTTTCGGTTTAATGCATATGAGTATATTTAAATAGATTGAATGCTTTTCACTAAGACATTAAACATTGAATAATTATTGCCATCAACAATAATGGTTAAAGGAAAGCACAGGCACATTAGTTAGAAAGAAAAATAATAATCAGTTTATAATAAGAATAGAATGCAACAATACTTTTTAAAACATGTCGTGTACTCCTGTAGTTTTATTATAAATAAATCAAAACGATATTGTTTATAATTATTGTTTATTACTGGCATTATTAACTTGGTTTATTAAATTCAAGTTTATGAAATATATAATTAATAAATTAAAATATATTATAATGAATATATTTAACATTTTTTCAGTACTGTATGTTTTTTAAACGACGAGAAATATTATTTTAATAATATATTTTTTAAGCTCGAGGTTGCAACGTAAAGATCCCTTTATATTATTAAAAATTATTTTTATTGATGGCGGTTATCACAATGTAACAAAAATAGTAACCAACATTTCTACTGTTTTCTACATTTGTAGTATTTTACTAGAATTTATTTACTTGATACAAAATTTTAGCATTGATCTTTTATTAAAATATGGATGGGGTATTAGCTTAGAGATTTATGTAAGTAATTTTTCGTTTAAGAAATAATATATATTTATATATTTTTAGGGAGTTTTAACAACTATTTGTACAATAATTCTTGAACCTAATGTTATGAATCTCATGAAAAACATGTCATATTTCTGGCCGATTGATTTCTGTGGGTCAGAAGTACAACAACAAATTCTTAAAAAATCTAATATAACTAACAGAATTTATTACACTGTATTGGTGATATTTAGTGTTGTGGGATTTGCAATGCTGCCAATGTGGGGTGACCAAAAAGAGATGTTTTTGTGTGTTACAGTATATGAGCATTATTTTGGAAAATGGGGAAAAATTCCATATTATATTTATTTTTGTGGTGGTCTGATGATAGTTTATTCTGGAGTTAGACTACCTCTAATGATGCAGTACTGCACTGGGCAAATTCAAGTGCAAGTTAGTTTAATCAATCAACTAATTACAAAACTTTCTGGACATCACGAAAAAAAGATTTCAAACATACCAAGTAATAAAGGTTATCAAGAAAAAGTTTTTAAGAGATTTTGCACATGTATTTCTCATCATATTATACTTAAAAAGTACGTATATTTAAAAAAAATATTTTTTATTAAATAATATTATATTTAATTTAGTAATATAAAATAATTTTTTTTAACAGGTGGATTAAACAGTTTTGTGAAGGAGTAAAAAGTGCAATGCCTTTTTATGTCGTTGTAGGTGCCTTCAGTTTAATATTTCTTTTATTTCAGATTATTAATGTAAGTTATTTAGTTATTAAACGTTCCTTAAAGAAATATATTTTTAGAATTTTGAAAATTTAAGATTAATTTTGAAATTTCGAATAATTGCTACAGCTATTTGTGAAATTTTTGTTCTTTCTTTATATGCCCTAGGAGGTCAATTAGTTATAGATGAGGTAAATTTTTATAATTCTTATAAATAATTAATAATAATTTTATAGACAAATCAAATTTTTGATTCTCTTGTAAGCAGTTCTTGGTACTGTTGGAACATAAAAAATCAAAAAATGTACTTAATGTTTATGATAAACTCGTTAGAACCTATAAAAGTTTCACTTGCTGGTATTGTTTTGGATTACCAATTTGGTCTTGGGGTAAACAATTTTAATAAAAAAAATGTAAGTCTTCAATTTTTTGTTTCAGCTGTTAAGAATATGTGTTTCGTATGCTTTAATGCTCTATAATCTTAATAAAAATAATTAATATTTAACACATACATAAATAACATATTTTTAGCAAATAAACTACTATAATTGTTATTATAAACATTTTTGGGAAATTAGTTGGTGTATTCTAACAAAAATACACGAGGCACAATTTAGCTTTTCTATGCTGTTTAATTAAAAAAGAAATATAATGATTTTTACAATATTTCAACTTGTAACTAGAGCATCGGCATCATTAGGAATTACAACACCACTTCAGCACCTTCACAGTACTTGTTGAGAAAATAGAAGAACTAGTGCCTCAGTTATCTACATTTTACATGCATTGTTATCATAAAAAAAATTTAAAATTTATAAATTATTATATTTTGTTCTCTGTGTTTTTATTAAAAAAAACTTAAGCGATGTACTTTTGATTAATGAGATAAATTTAAACAAATACAGAGTAAGTTACTAAAAACTGATGATAATAATTTATTTAGGTAATTTGTTATAAATGTAAGTAGTGACTGTTTAGTTTGAATTAATATTTAAATGTGTAACATAACATAATTTAAGTTATTTACGATTTAACAATGGAATAAACGTCAATAAAAAACAGTTGAACGAATGCAATAACAATCAATTTGCTAAGGGGGCTGTAGTACGTTAATTGTGTCACCAGTCCAAGCAATACTGGATGAAACTACGAAGCGGGATAGCACCACATGCCAAAAAAATCAAAGTCTTTTTATGGAAATCATTATTACAAACCACCACACTTTTAAGTTTCGACTGTATATTTTACATTTCATTTGTAGTGTCTGTATAGTACTATTTTCTGTAAACTAATCATTAAAAATAAAAGCTTTGCTTTTTAAGCTAATCATACTTTATTTAGATTGTTTATCACTAAAGTCTCCAACTAGTTATTTCTCACTTTTAAAAAGTAATAAAAGTTTTATAAAGTTAAAAATACTATTTGCTGTTATAATCACTGAACTATTTACTTTTGGTTAAAAAAAATTGTCATCGTTTCTGCTATAAGAATAAATTAATTTTTTCACCACTTAATGTATACGACTAAATTTAAAATATTCTTTTGAATACTTTTTATTAACTCATTAAACATTGAATAATTATTGTCATTAACAAATTGTTAAAGCAAAGCACATGTACATTAGTTTAGAAAGAAGAATGATGATAAGAGTATAATAAGAATAGAATGAAACAATACTTTTGAAAACATATCTTGTGCTCTTGTAGTCATTATAAACAAATTAAAAGGATATTGTTTATAATTATTGTTTATTACTGGCATTATTAATTTGGTTAATAAAATATATAAATAATAAATTAAAATATAAATATATTATAATGAATATATTTTATATTTTTTCAGTACTGTATGTTTTTCAAACGACGAGAAGTGTTTTTTTAGTAAGTAATATATTTCTTTCAAGCTTGCGGTTGCAACATGAAGATCCATTTATAATACTAAAAATTATTTTTATTGATGGCGGCTATCATTATATCGCAAAAATACTAACCTACATTTTTATTGTTTTCTACATTTGTAGTATTTTACTGGAATTCAATTACTTGATTCAAAATATTAGCATTGATCTTTTATTAAAATATGGATGTGGTATTAGCTTAGAGATTTATGTAAGTAATTTTTGTTTAAACAAGCCCTATATTCTTGATTTAAGAGATATAGGGCTTGCCAATTAAAAAGTCGTAAAAATTGTAAAGTAGTCGTAAAAACTATGTAAACAGTTATTAAATTACGTAGCCATGGCTTTGATACAGTCGACCAGCTTTGTTTTTGATGTAACAAAGCGTAAAATAACTAATTATTGTCCAACTGGACAACTGTGTCAACATTTCGTTACTAATTGATCACGGAAGTACAGCTGTGTTTGTAATATTGTTGTATCAAGAGATACACGGCAGAGCGAGAAAGAGGTACGAGGGAAACTGAGAATACAGACGATCAACTCGATATTTAACTGTTTACATAGTTTTTACGACTATTTTACTTTTACGACTTAATTGGCCAGCCCTATATCTCTTGAATAAAAAATATGTATTTTTATTTTTAGGGAATTTTAACAACTACTTGTACAATAATTCTTGAACCTAATGTTATGAATCTCATGAAAAACATGTCATATTTCTGGCCGATCGATTTCTGTGGGTCAGAAGTACAACAACAAATTATTAAAAAATCTAATAAAACTAACAGATTTTATTACACTGTATTGGTGGTATTTTGTGTTGTGGGACTTGCAATGCTACCAATGTGGGGTGACCAAAAAGAAATGTTTTACATTTTACATGCATTTTTATCATAAAAAAATGTTAATATTTATAAATTATTGTATTTTGTTCTTTGTTTTTTTATTAAACAAAAATTAAGCGATGTACCTTACACTAATGAGGTAAATTCAAGCAAATACTAAGTAAGTTACTAAAAACTGATGACAATAATTTATTTAGGTAATGTAATTTATTAATGTACTCTATTTTATTAGCTATTATAATATTACTATTATTTAAAGTTTTAACAAGAAGAATAAGTAATTAAACGCACCTTTAAGTTAAGTTGGCTTATAAAAACATTGATACTAAAAATCATTTATTTGATTAAGTATCATTATTTGATCATGTATCAATAAAGGGTAAAAAGTAAATATATTGTTTTCAAACTAACACCTCACATTTAACAGCAGAAGTGGGATCGTTACGAAAACTAATGAATTAGTTACGAATTTACGACAGCACGGGGTCCACCATATGTTGGATGATGAAGTTACTGATGGTTCAATCTACACCGAAGACCAAAAAATCAAAAGATCCAAGACAAATTGGCAAGTAACTCTGGTATCGCTCATGGCCGCTTAGGAGCAACAGCTATTAGAGTTGTCTCGTCGGACATAAATGCCAAATAAATAGGTAGTGGCTGCCGGTCCAGCTCAACCAACATCTTCTACTGTTTCTTTTCGACTAGCAGATTTCGACCCTGATAATAGCGGTCATGAGATAAAAAAAAATGGGTGGCTATTACAACAAAGTTTAAGAAAGAAAAGTGCATTAGAAATCGGTTAGTGGTCATCGATATTATTGTAACTGGCGACCAGTGATGGAAAATTAAAGGTAAACTTCAAAGGACTTTATACTGTTTGGAAGGTTTTACCGAATAAACAGTATGCCTTAAAAAGAAAACAATATCGATCTACGGTCGCCGCTGTTATTAAACAACTGCAACGTTGAAGTTTTACTGAAGCAGTCGTCAAACAAAATGTATTAATTTTGTCAAAAATAGTTGTCAATACTATCCAAAAGTTGCATGGTAAATACACTCCGTCTCAAAATTATTGGATATTCCAACTTAGCAGGTTATATAAGAGTTAAATTTTAAAAAAAGCAAAAGTTTGTACAAAATATGGTTGAAAACAAAAAATAAACAATAAATGGACAAATAAAAAATATCTAACTGTGTTCAAAATAAACAAAATTAAAATCAAATTTTTTTGGAAAATTAAAAAGTGCTCTAAAAACGTGTATTTCCACTTCTTGCTCTGATTACAGGTTCGATTCGTTGTGGCATGCTGTTAATTAAATTTTGGATATAGTCTTTATCTAAAGCAGAGGTCGGCAACCTTTTTCGAACGGCGGGCCATTTTCAAAATAAATTTATTTTAGCGGACCACATATCAAATGTAACTTAAATCTTTTTTTAAAATAGTGCTTTTATATTATGTACGAGTATAAATATTATTAAAAATAAATTATATTGATGCTTTGACGGGCCGCATAAAAAGTTGCAAAGGGCCGCATGCAGCCCGCGGGCCGCAGGTTGCCGACCCCTGATCTAAAGTATCCCATTCTTGCACAATTTGGTTTTGTAGTCTTTCAAGAGTATTAATTTGAATTCTCTGCTCTCGAATCCTCCAGAATAACTGATCCTATACGTGTTCGATAGGATTTAGGTCTGGCCTGCATGTCGGCCAAATCATTGTTCTATTTCCGACCTCTTCAAGGTAAGATCTGGCGACCCGAGCAATGTGAGGACGTGCGTTATCTTGCATAAGAACAAAATTTTCACCTATAAATGGTGCAAATGGCATAACATGGAGTTCTAGGATGTTTGTAATGTATCGGTGAGAATTTAAACTTACTCCAGACAAAGGTACTAACTCCGTGTAGCCGCCGAATGCAATCCCTCCCCACAACATCACCGAGTCCTCTACAGAATGCACTCGTGGAACAAAATTGGATTGAAAGAAAACGTTCTCCTGGTCGTTCGTACACTGGCATACGACGATCTGATGAATAGAGAGTAAATCGGGACTCATCACTCATCAGTAAACAAGATGTTTTGCCACCCAAACTGCGTGTTCTCGCGCAAATACTGGCCGTGTTACTAGTGAGAAGAGGACCCGTAGCTACAAATTTCACGTTCTCTAAGGCGTTGACGAATCGTTTGTGTTGAAATTCGCACATTTGTTGACACAAAAAATTGATTTTGCAACATTCTTGCCGTATGTAACTATCCTGTGGATTAGTTACAACAAAGCCCTTGAGTGACTTCTTCTTGTGTCCGGACTGTATCTAATAATTTTACTGCCTGCACTGCCTCATCGTGAGTCAAATTGCGCAAAACACGAATTTTATGAGCCATTTTGCAAATAAAAACACCCTAATGCATTTAATACCACTTTAACTAAAATAAATTTAAAACTTAAAAATCTAGCACTTGCACACTTAAAGTAAAAGATAACATTTTATGGCGTTAAAAAATTTGCTGTAGAAAAAGGTGCGGAATAGTAAATGTATTAGTTACAAAAACTTTTTCATTTAAATTAAAATTTTTATCTAGTAATTTTTAACATAATTTTTAGCTTTTATAAGTAGAAGTAGAAGCCATATCTAATTATGAATTTCACTTTGCCTTCAAATCAACAAGTTTCAGTTTTATATGTCCACAACTTTTACAGCAATAACGATAATTATTCTTTATGTACTCTACTGCATTGACTACATAATTATTACAAATTGTTTGAACAAGTTATTAAAATAAATAAAAAAATTACGATTAATTTATAAGATAATACAGGGTGTTGTAGAAATGAATGCAATAATTTTAACCAGAAATACAGCACCACAAATAGTGAAAACCTACAAAAAAAATTTTGTCTTATCTCAACTGATAACAAAATTATAACCTCAAAATTAATTATTACAAAACGTATAACAAAATTTTTTTAACATAGGGCCATTATAGGTTTTTCAGGTCAAAATAAAGCGATTTAATACAATTTACCTCTATACTAAGTTGCACCGTTTACGAGCTAGAGGACTCCAAAGTTAAAGGTCAAGTAATTTTTATACTTTAAACGTAAATATCTCAAAAACGGTACGTTTTAGCAGTTTTAGCAAAATATTGCATTCTTGCATTTTTATTTAGAATCTACTAGCATATTCATTTTTACTAGAAAAATTGGAAATTAATAAGAAAAAAATTGGTTAATTACCCAAAATGTGAAAAAAAGTGCCGTAAATTGAAATTGAGATTTGCAGCAAAATTTTGCTAGTAGAATTAAAAAGGGTACACTTAACTTCGTTTGTGCACCAAATTTGGTATTAATCGGTTAAGCGGTATTCGAGATATAACAAAAAAATGTTATTTTATACCCAACTTTGACGGCTTGTAATTTTGTTATTAGTTGAGATATAGAACAAAAAATTTTTTGCAAGTGTTTATTATTTATGGTGCTATATTTCAGGTTAAAATTTTTGCATTTATTTTCATAACACCCTGTATACTGGGTGTCCCCGAACTGGCGGATCAGCCATAAACTATAAATTTATCTCTTTAACCTAATACCAAATTCCGGAATTTTTTTTTCAAACTCTATCGTTTTCGAATTATAACAAATTTTATTTTAACCAATCATATAATAAATATTAATCCTTGTATTAGTAAAGGTAATATTCATGTTACTAGGCAATGAAATTAATATTTATTATTTAGTATTTATTATTTGGTTGACTGTAATAACTAAATTGTCAAAGTGACAAGTGTCATTTTTGTTAAGAAGGTTAGTTAGGGTTAATTTCATTGTCTAGTAATATGAATATTATCTTAACAATTAATATTTATTATGTGATTGGTTAAAATAAAATTTTCTGTAATTTGAAAACTATAAAAATTAGAAAAATATTTTTTCTGAATTTGGTATCAAGTTGAAGAGAGGAACTTGTAGTTTACGGCTGATTCGCCAGTTCTGGGACACCTGTATAAAAAAAAAACAAATAATATATTAATGGTACATTTGTCAAAACTGTGGCTTTTTAATTATTACACTTTTGCTACCGTAATAATTTTGTTTGTTTTAGAAAACTGTTTTCAAAAATCTTAGCAAAACTGTTAATTTGCGTTTTATAATTAAAAAAAAAATTGTTGTTAAACGTTATATATTTTACGTAGAAAAACTACCAAAAATCTAAAAAAAAATTGATTAAAAGGTGTTTCCAACATTCTGTGCATGCGTTCAAGTGTCAAATAATAAATAACTAAAAAAAGTGTCAAGATATTACCGTTTTCTCTCAAACTAAGATGAAATCTCAAAATACTGTTCAAAATTATTCGAAAGATAAGCAACCAAATAAACTTTTTATATGTCTAGTGACCGATAGATGGCAGCTTCTATAATTTTTTAAGTAATTTTAAAAACTTTGTAATTAACAAAGAAAGAAATTGGAACATATAGTATCTAAACTTTATCACAATCCGTAATATTTTAAATAAGAAAATAGTAAAAATAAATGATTATAAACACACAAATTTATGAAGGCCACTTAAAAAATATTCGTTAGCTTTAAAGATAAAAACACTAGCAATTTTAATTGACACTAATCAACAAAATGGATGACATTTTGTGATCAATTTGTAAATTATTTAAATAGAGATGTAATCATCGTTAATACTTTTCGTTATTTTAAAACTTTGATATCAAAGTTTGTACATTTAGTGTTCTAATCTAAAAGAAATTACTTTTAAATATGTATTTAAATGCACTTTAGTTAACTTCTACTTAACAATTTATATAGGTACATTGACTATTATTTTACTGTTATTTTTTTACCATTTCACTTTATATCTGCAGTGTTACTGTCTTTTGTCTTAGATTTGAACATGTTGTTATAATTATTAATAAAGTTTAACACAACTAATATATTTATAACTATTAAGGTAAAAACTGTTGTACAACAAACCATAAATTAAATGTGTAATCATTTTTCAGAATCTGTTGTTTTTTATTCATGTAACTTTCTTGTAACTTATTTTCTTGATATAAGTTATTATCTAAGATAATATTATTTAAGATAATATAAGAATATTATCTAAGAAAACGTGAAAACTTCACGTCATGTTTAAGTTTTCTTCAAAAATGTAAGTTTTTAATTTTGAAAAATGATAACTAAGAAATTTCTTTAAGATCAAAGTTACAACACGATGACCCATTTGTCTTATTAAAAATATTTTTTATCGATGTTATTTATCACAAACTTGCAAAAGTGATAACGATTATTTGTCTTGTATTTCATTTAAGTAGCATTTTTCTTGAATTTATTTATTTAATACAAAATTTTGAAACTACTTTGCTATTAAAATATGGATGTTCTATTAATGTTATGCTTTATGTAAGTATTGCTTTATCAAAAATCACTTAAACATTTTTTTTAAGGTTATATATTCAGCAGTTTATTCAGTGATACAGGAAACTAAATTTACTGAACTCATAAAAGACCTATCTACTTTATGGCCCATTGATTACTGTGGATTGCAAGTGAAACAAAAAATTCTAAAAAATTCTCAAAAAATTAATTCAGTATATTGCTATATTTTGTTATTTTTCGGCATTGCTTGTATTGCAATGTTGCCAATTTGGGGCGACCAAAAAGAATGGTTTTTTTGTGTGAGAGTGTACGAGTTTTATTTTAAAAAATGGGGAAAATTTCCTTATTATTTCTATTTTTTTACCTATCCATGGTTAGCTTATTGTGGATTTCAAATGGTTTTTATGATGCAATATGCGGTTGTACAAATTCGAATACAGGTTTACTTAATTAATCAACTGATTGAACAAATTTCGGAAAATAACAACAAAAATATTTTAATGGTTAGACAAGATGAAAATTATCAACAAAATATTTACGGAACATTTTGTACATGTATTTCTTGCCATATTGTTCTCAAAAAGTTTGTATTATATTGAACCCAAAAATTATTATTTTTTATTTATTTTTTTAACAGTTGGATAAAACGATTTTGTGTCATAGTAAAAACTGCAATGCCCTTTTATGTCGTTTCAGGGACATTTACTTTAATATTTATTTTATTCCAGATTGTTGGTGTAAGTAGTTTGTTACATATTTATATTTTTTATCTAAAAGAATTTTTAGAATTTCCAAAATTTAGATTTAATTATAAAATTACGTGTTCTTGCTGTAAGTGTTTGTGTCATAGTTACGGTCTTCTTGCATTCTGTTGGAGGTCAGTTACTGATCACTGAGGTAAAACTATAATATTTTAAATTAAATAATTATTTGTTAATTTTTTAGACAAATCGTATTTTTGATTCTTTGGTAAACTGTTCTTGGTATTTTTGGAATATAAAAAACCAAAAAATTTACTTAATGTTTATGATAAATACATTAGATCCTATAAGTATTTCTCTTGCTGGTATTGTTTTAGATTACAAATTTGGAATTGCAGTAAGTAAAAAAAAATTGACAAATATACATTCTATTTTTTCAGATGTCTAGAATGTGTGCTTCATATGCTTTGATGCTGTACAATCTCAATAATTTCTAAAAAGTAGTTTAGATGAAATGTTTAATGTTTAGTTGTAATATTACAAATACATTATAAAGCATTAAAAAATGTAAATAAATCACTAAATTGTAAGTAGTAGAATGTTTTATTTTTTTATTTTATTACTTTTTTATTCTTTTTGCTTTGTAAGCCGAACCGATAAGTTAATTGAATAAAATCTAAAACACTTGAAGCTATTTGTTGCTAAATCCCGAGTGACATTAAAATTCTTACTTTCTACGTAATGTTTTTTTAGAAAAACGCTAAGACAGTTCGATTTTTTTTATTGCGAACGTTTTATCAAAATAGATGTAATTTTTAACAGAATTACTAAACTAAATGTTCAAATTGACGTCTTTCTGTTTTTTGACAATAATACAACTAATTTTCGAACTCCATCAGTACATTATTTCTAATTTTTTTTACTAATTAAGCGGTACTGATTTGTAGATCTTTCTCAAACATCCTTGATTTTGTTGCATAAAATTAATTTAGAATTTTGGTGTGAAATATTACCGTTTTGTCTTAAACTAAGCTAAAATCTCAAGATACTGTCCAAAATTATTCGAAGGATACGCAACCAAATAAACTTTTTATTTGCCCAGTGACCCATAGATGGCACTTTATATAATTCTTTAAGTATTTTTAAATAATTTGTAATTAACAAAGAAAGAAATTGGAACATAGTGCTTAAACTCTAGCGACAATCCGTAATATTTTGAATAGGAAAATAATAAAAATAAATGACTATAAAGACACAAATTCATGAAAGCTACTTAAAAAGTATTTGTGGGCTTTAATCATAAAAACAATAGCAATTTTAATTGACACTACCAACAAAATGGATGACATTTTGTGTTCAATACGTAAATTATTTAAATATGGATGTAATCATCGTTAGTACGTCTCATTACTTCAAAACTTCGTTTGACATCAAAGTTTGTATTTGTACTTTGAGTGTCCTAATCTAAAACAAATTACTTTTAATATATTTTTAATTGGACTTTAATTAACTTCAATTTAACAATTTATATACTATTATTTTACTGTTATTTTTATTACCACTATTTTACTTGATATTTGCAGTGTTATTGTCATTTGTCTTAGATTTGAACAAGCTGATATAATTATTGATAAAGTTCCACACAAATAATATATTTATAATTATTAAGGTAAAAAAAATTATACAACAAACAATAAATGATTTGAGTAATTACGAGTATATTTCATATTCTGTTATTTTCTATTTATCTGAGTATATTGTAATTAATTTTATTGATCCACAATTGTAAGAAAAAGTATTCTCGATGTTCCATTTAACAACTATTACCTTAAGCATAATAAACAAAACGTGAAAACCTCACGTCATGTTTAGTTTTTTTTCAAAAATGTAAGTTTTTAATTTTGGAAAATAACTAAAAAAAATTTTTTAAGATCAAAATTACAACACGATGACCCATTTGTCTTATTAAAAATAATTTTTATCGATGCTGGCTATCACCAACTTGCAAAACTGATAACGATTATTTGTCTCGTATTTCATTTATGTAGCATTTTTCTCGAATTTAATTATTTAATACAAAATTTTAAAACTACTTTGTTATTAAAATATGGATGTTCTATTAACGTTATGCTTTATGTAAGTATTGCTTTACCAAAAACCACTTTAACTTTTTTTTTAGCTTATATCTTCAGCAGTTTATTCAATGATACAGGAAATGAGAATTACTGAACTCATAAATGACCTATCTACTTTATGGCCCATTGATTACTGCGGATTGCAAGTGAAAGAAAAAATTTTAAAAAATTCTCAACAAATTAATTCAGTATATTGCTATATTTTGGTTTTTTTCGGCATTGCTAGTATTGCAATGTTGCCAATTTGGGGCGATCAAAAAGAATGGTTTTTCTGTGTTAGAGTATACGAGTTTTATTTTGGAAAATGGGGAAAATATCCTTATTATTTTTATTTTTTTACTTATCCATGGTTAGCTTATTGCGGATTTCAAATAGTTTTTATGATGCAATATGCGGTTTTACAAATTAGGTTACAGGTTTATTTAATTAATCAACTGATTAAACAAATTTCGGAAAATCACAACAAAAATGTTTTAATGGTTAAACATGATAAAGATTTTCAAGAAAATATTTACGAAAAATTTTGTACGTGTATTTCTTACCATATTGTTCTCAAAAAGTTTGTATTATATTAATTTACAAAATCATTATTTTTTATTTATTTTTTTAACAGTTGGATAAAACGATTTTGTGCCGTAGTAAAAACTGCAATGCCTTTTTATGTCGTTTCAGGGACATTTACTTTAATATTCATTTTATTTCAAATTGTTGGTGTAAGTTGTTTGTGTTTTTTATTTTTTTTTATAGAAAAGTATTTTTTAGAATTTCCAAAATTTAGACTTAATTATAAAATTACGAGTTATTGCTGTAAGTGTTTGTGTTATTGTTATTGTCTTCTTGTTTTCTGTTGGAGGCCAGTTACTTATCACTGAGGTAAAACTTTAATATTTTTTCATTAATTATTTACTCATTTTTTTAGACGAATCGTATTTTTGATTCGCTGGTAAACTGTTCTTGGTATTTTTGGAATATAAAAAATCAAAGAATTTATTTAATATTTATGATAAATACATTAAATCCTATAAGTATTTCTGTTGCTGGTATTGTTTTAGATTACAAATTTGGAATTGCAGTAAGTAATTAATTTTTTTTTGCAAATATACATTATATTTTTTTCAGATGTCAAGAATATGTGCTTCATATGCTTTGATGCTCTACAATCTCAATAATTACTAAATAGTAATTTGAAATTAAATAACTAACTTTAGTTGTAATACTCGTAGTTAATTGTAACACAAAATTTGTAACATTGCAAATATTTTAAAAATCATTAGAAAATATAAATAAATCACTAAACTAGTAGTACGATAGTAAGCCGAACCGATAAGAGAGTTGCAAAAATATCTAAAACATTTGCAGCTATTTGGTGCTAATTACAATAGTTGATTATCAAAATATATTAAGGTCCAAATATATTAAAGTCCAACCTTGTTCTAGATTAAGTTTTGCAAATAAATGTTATTAATGTTTGTAGTAAGTTAATTAACATTTTGTAACCGAATCTAGTTGATAAAGTTTTTTATCAACTTATAATAAAATATAAGATAATGTTATAATATAATATAAATAATATAATATAATATAATTAATGTTATAATGAAAAGAATTATTTAACATTAAGAAATCATTGTACCTACTTTTCTCCAAGAAAAAGAAATTTCTGAGTTATATTAATAGATGGGTATTTTTAACTTGTTGGCTAGGATTCAATTAAATACTTAAATTAAACAATTGTTACTTTTTAAATAGTATTTATTGAAAATACTTAATAATTTCTTTTCGCCTTTTTCTTGTCGCAGCATTTTGAGCAGTTTTTTATTTTCAAAGTGTTCATACTGTTTCTTTTTCGGTTACGTGGACGTTTGAAGTCATCATCATAAACTCTGTGTTGGTCTGATTTTCGTGAATGCGATTTAAGTCTTCCCTCATTGTTTGAAAGATCACGTTTTTGTCTGTTCTTTATCAAGGTCTTGCAATTTGAGCATCTTACGTAATCGGGACCTGGTGTTGGTCTCCTGTCTGCTAGTTTCTTTGCTGGAGATTCTTTAAACCTAAAATAATATCCACTTTCTTCTATAATATCATTGGCACGTCCACATGCAATAGCGGTATTTACGACTTCGCAGGCATTTTGTCTTTGATCTGACTCACCGCATGGATATCTTTCAAATTGATGGATATGTTGTGCAGTAGCTGGACTTGTAGCTTGATGAGAACTTGCCGTTTCTGTAGTTTTAGGCAAGTAAAATAAATCTTTAAATTTTGATAAATAATAAAGTGCGGTATTAGCACAATTCTTAGCTGTTTTTGATGCTAGCTGAGTACGCGTCATTGGCGATTTTAAATTTGCAAAACGTACTTTCTTTTTGACCTTGTGAGGTACCATTATAATTTAGAATAAAAAATTTTTGACAAAAAAAATATGACATTTACTTTAACAAATAAAAAAGTAAATAGTTTTACAGAGCTCTTTGATAGTTTATTCATAGCAACAAGAAATTTTTTTGGAAATTTTATAATCGTAGTCTATGCTGATTGACAATTATGTCAATATGCTTTATGATTAAAAAAAAAAGGAAGAAGTAACACCGCCTTTGAAAGTAATTATGGTACAAACATAATTTACTATTGCAGAGTTTTTAATTGCAGGTAGAAGTTTGAACTTGGGAACAAGCTGCCCGATTTTTTTCGGAGGTATACATAGCAAATCGGGCAGCTATCTTGTAAAGAGGACTCTTCTAAGAAATTCAATTCCAAGCAAGCCGATTTAAAGCAGTTTTAAGAGCAAGCCAACTATGTGCACTTTTTGGGGCAACTGAGACAACTTTCTACCTACTTTTCACTTTCATCGCTAGCTTTACAACAAAGTTTATGAACTGTTGGTCGCCGTTTACCGCAACAACTACTACCGCCAACGAGTATATATTATATTACCACAGGCGTTAATGACTCACTTAGTTGAAAAGATGAAACGTACTTGTTCTATTTTTTGATTTTTGTGATTACAGGAGGCAGAGTCAATTGATACAAGTAGGAATAAAATGAATGTATTTTTGCGTTTTTGAATGAAGTGCATTTTGTTCCCAATTTTAAGCGATTCGAGTACTTGACTTTTGATGTCTCCGTCTAGGCAAAACTGATCAAATTTGGCAACCATTAGTAAGAACTTTACGTAAATAATAAGTGCGCATTTGATTCCTCTGAATGTCTATTGAATTAAAATATTTGTAACGTTACCAACTTAGTAAAAAGATTTGATCATAATACCTGTAGTAGCTGCAATAAGACTTGTATAACAACGATAAGTAATGTAATGACTTTTGTTAATTGTTGAATAGTAATTAGTAAAAGATGTAAAAATTTTAGTTTTTGTATGTATTATTACAAGCAATTAAACTAAAAGAAAGAAAGTTCGAGAAATTAGCTCCAGAAACTACTAGAAAGATATAGCGCTGGAAGTGCACCGAGGCGTAAAATTACATAAAATCTTCGCTTCCAATTGAACGTAGGAAAGTCACAAGCTATTCAGCACATTCTAGCAAAGACGCTTGATTATACACCGTGGCTGTAATTCGTTGAATCTGTTGCCAATCCTAAAGTAAGTAAACTTAAAGCTATGTCAATTTTTAACGTTTTCAAACGGAAGTGTAGATTTTGTTTCGTTTATGTTTGATAATTATAACAATTTTAAAGTTAAATACTTTAGTTTATTAATTATTATTTTGCGAAAAGTTTTTTTAAGGAAAACATTTAGGAGGTTCTTCTCGCAACAGATTTTGGTAGGTTCCCAAATGAACCACTTACTACATGTGTTCGTATTTTGTTTAAACTTGTTTGGATGCTTCAGTGCTCAAACGAATACGAAATCATTGAAAGAGCTTATGAATTTGCAAAAAAGACAGCTGCAACGTCACATTTTGAGCCCCAACATGGCTTCTACACTCAGCACTGCTACTTCTGCTGAAAGAAAGCTGAAGATCGAGGTCATTAAATTTAAGTGACTTGACCAGCGGTTTTGCTTATACTGGATATACACACATTAAAGTAATCAGAGATTTGATTATTAAATTGAATGCATTTTAATAAATACTATTTAGTAGAGAGCAGAGTGAGCTCCTGCTATTTGGGTCCAATCAGTCCCATTCTCTTTCTTCTTCTTTATCGCGGAGTCTGCAGTAATACCAGTGGAAAGAAATAAAGCAAAACAAAACACTTAAATCTAAGAAAATTGTTTAAACTACAATGTAATAAAATAAAATAAAACAAATTATTTAAAGAAGTTGTTTAAATTGTGCCCCTCCATGTTCTTGACAAAAAGCAATTCTTTTTTTTAAATTTTCAAGAACATTAACTAACATTTGTCGTGTTGTTAGCAATTTTATCTTGTAAATCTTCTACAGTATACCATGCTTTAGTGTACACTTTGTTTTTCAAATGACCGAAAACAATAAAATCAAGGGGTGTTAGATTCGCTGATCTGGGGGACCAAATTTCTCTACTCATTAAACAATTTCTAAAAACTTCTCTTAAAAATCGAAGCGTTTCTTTGGCGGGGTGTGCTCGAGCACTATCTTGCTGAAAAAACTCCTGATTCCGTTTTTGGTCATTTAGTTGGTCAATAAATAGGGTTTGAATCTAATTAATGTAACGTTCAGCATTGCTTGTAAAGTTAAAAAAGATTGTGGAAATAATTCTTTGCCTAAAAATTGCTAACCAAAGACCAATTTTTTAGGGATGTAATGTTTTATTTCTTGTAATATGAGGATTTTTGGCGGACCATATACGATAATTCTGAGAATTTATAAAACCATCAAGATGAAACCAAGGTTCGTCAGAGAAAAAGTATTATCCAAAACTTCGTTGTCATTTAAATTTTACTTAAACCATTAATAAAAATTTAATCGCAGTTCTAGATCTGGTGGATTTAGAGTTTGAACCATTAAAATTTTGTAGGAATAAAATTTATTTATTTATTTTTTTCAAAAACTTGGAACAAGTGGTTCTTGTCAATCCTACAATAAGGATGAGGAATATTGAGAATAAAGATCCTACATTATGAAGATGCTAAAATAAGGAGGTGTATCTATTACATACATTAAAAAAATTTAACGTGTTTTCTGAGAAAGAAAAAAGAAAAAAGAGTTTTCTGACAGTTTTTTTAAGACTTTTTTTAATTTTTTCTCTTACATCCTCAACAAGATCTTGTGTTATAATTGTATAATTGTGTATATTGAAGGACGGTCAGAATATTTCTCTTTTTTACAGTTCCTGTTATGAAACAACAGTCTACCAGACGCAAACAGTGCTGTTTAAAGAGGGGCAACGGAAAATTTTGTTCTGGGTATATTTTTTTAAATTGTCGGTATGTTCTTCTAAGGAATACTTCCAAACATTTTGGGGATTCCTTGTACTCATTCTAAAATATAGGATGCTTATAAAAATATTATGTTTATCTAAAAACATAATAGTTTAAAAAACCGCAAAATTTTTAAACTTCACAAAATGATAGGAAACGAGCTAAAATTTAATACCAATTGCTAGCAAATTTTAAGGCTGCCAACAGATTTAGGCAATTGCGTCAATGCGTTCACTTTGTATAAGGAGGGAGACTAACCGTGAGTTAGTCAGTCAGATAGCAAGAGCGAAACAAGCGAGTAAAGTAAGCGACATTAGTAAAGCGATGGCAATTGTGGTATGAATATCAAGTTAGTTACTTATTGTTGTATTGGTATACATAGTAGAAATGAATTATTTGTTATTAATCCAACTTTTTGAATCAGACAAACCCCGACTTTCCACAAACGTTGCAGTATATATGTACGTATTCATTAAATAAGCACAAAAACTACACCAAAATTTGTCTCAGGAAATTGTTTACATCTAATTTTTTTTTTTTTAATACAAGTGAGTTTTTAAACTTCTTGTTAATTCATTATTAAATATTTGGATATCTGTATGAAAATAGTAAAATAATCACACAAAATGCCACAAAACAATATACATATAAGAGCAGTATTTAATGATATAGCAGTATATAATATTTCTTTATCCAATTTTGTTATAAATAATTATTTGTTATCGATCTGTATAATTATCTGTATGAGTTATAAAACAAGTACATTACTTATATAAAACGAAGACAATAACTTTAGTTTGAATTTGATTGAGTACATAGCAACACACTGAAATAAAACATGTTTAAGACTTTGTCAGAAATGTAAGCTTTGTAAATTGTTAATTTTAAGTAATTATTTAATAAACAAAAGTGTTAATAAAGGTGATTAATAATTGACGAGCGTCAGCGAGTGAATGTCTTTAGTTGGCAAAATTATTAATCTCCTGTTACTATACATTAATTAAAAACATTGTTATTAACAAACAGTTAATAACAATATTTTTTTGAGATCAAAATTAAAATTGGATGATCCACTAATAATACTCAGAATTATTTGCGTCGATGCTGGATACCATAAAATTGGAAAACGGATAAATAATATTTGTCTTGCGTTTCATTTAAGTAGTATTTTACTAGAATTGAGTTATTTAATAAACAATTTTTCATTTGATTTGATATTAAAATTTGGATGTTGTGTCAACGTAATGCTCTACGTAAGTTTTTTTTTTCATTAAACCCAAAAAATTTAATTTGTTTTAGATTACATCAACAACATTTTTCTCAATAATATTAGAACCCGTCTCTGCCTCACTCCTAAAAAACATGTCGAATTTTTGGCCGACTGATTTTTGTGACCCAAAAATTAAACAAAGTATTATAAAACAATCAGAGAAAATTAATAGAATTTTTTACATTATGTTGGTATTTTTTTTAGCTGGAGGAATTACAATGTTGCCATTTTGGGGTGATCAAAAAGAGTGGTTTTTGTGTGTTACAGTCTACGAGCATTATTTTGGAAAATGGTCAAAAATTCCATATTTTTATTTTATTTGTGGTTTATTCTTAGCTTATTCTGCACTTCTATTTCTTTTTATGCTATTGTATTCTGTTGGAAAGATTCAAATACAAGTTTATTTAATTAGTCAAGTCATCGTAAAACTTTCTGAAGAAAACAATAAGAAAGAAATTTTACCTATTAGAAATAATAAAAAGTATCAAAAAGCAATTTACAAAAAAATTTCTGAGTATTGAACAACATATTGTGCTCAGAAAGTATGTTGTTTTTTAAATATGTAATAAAATTTAAGTTGTTTTTTAGGTGGACACTGGCACTTTGTGACGGAGTAAAAATTGCAATGCCGTTTTATGTCATTAACGGAACCCTTACTGTAATATTTCTTTTATTTCAAGTTGTTTGTGTATGTGTTTCAATACATTTGTTATAGTAAATATCTAACAACAAAATTTATTTTCTAGAATTTGGAAAACTTAAATTTAATTTTAAAACTTCGAGTATTTGCCGTAACTGTTAGTGCTTTTTGTATTCTTTTTATGTTTTCGGAAGCAGGTCAATTACTTATTACAGAGGTAAAATAATAATATTTTCTGTATAATTGTTTAAAATCATTTCTCTAGACAAATGGTATTTTTGATTCACTTGTGAACTGTTCTTGGTATTTTTGGAGTATAAAAAATCAGAAAATGTATTTGATGTTTATGATAAACTCATTAGAACCCATAAGAATTTCTCTTGCTGGCATTGTTTTAGATTACAAATTTGGACTTGCAGTAATGATAAAGAAAATAGTATTTATTACATTTTTTTAATTAAATTATTTTAGATGCTAAGGATTTGTACTTCATATGCTTTAATGCTTTACAATTTTAAAAAAGATAAATAATTCTTTTAATGCACCTAATAGTTCTTCGCTTCAAATTTGAGATAACACATTATCAGACATTATTTTATTTAGATATTTTAAATACTTGATTCAAGCAAAGACTGAATTATACTTTTGTTTGTACGGGCTAATTTCAAAGAGAGAGAATACCGGTAGTATCTTCGTTTCCATGGAAAACTAAAAATATTCGGGACTGTGATTAGTTGTTGCCATGGAAAAGTATTAAAATTTGCGATACTACCGGTAGTATCTCAAACTGAAATTAGTCCATTATATAATTATTAGATTGTTGAAATTCAATTACTATTAAATAAGAATTGTTTTATACATTAAACAAATTAAGAAACTGTATTTAATAGGTTTGTTTCAACTACGCTTTAGAAATAGTTCAGAACAGTTCGTAACTAAATTAAGCATGCGCAGTAAAAATTTTGGTCTGCTAAAACGCTACTGCGCATATATAAACGGCTGCGAGAGTAATTCAAAATTTGTAACTGTTGTGTTTGGAATTCATTGATGGACACTTTAAAACACTTACGTATAAATTCATAAACTTCAGTGATTTGTCTGTGTTTTAATTAACAGAAAAAATACTTAAATGTAATTATTATACCAATCTACCCAAATTGGATGGTTAGTAAACATTTATAAAATATGTATTTAAAGGACGTTTAAAAAAATCATTCCTGTTATTATCAGTGACTAAAATTAGACGAAATTTACTTTTTCAACTCATAAACGTCGTATTGTTGCTTTATTTCTAAATTCAGTAAGTTTTTTGTTGACCTAAACATCTGGCGTTTCTATTTTAAATCTATTTAAAAATGACAAAAGATTTTTTTGTCTGACTAACTACTTAAAACCAAACTTATTTTCTAACTCTTAAAATTGATATTTCAAAATTTTATTATTATTTAAAATTAAAAACAAAATAATAGAAGTCTAGATGTAAATGCAAATGCATTTGATTATTTCATCCAATTGCAGAAAATAATCGAAAATTGTCTATATTCAGCTTTATACCAGTGATTTATATTCAACAGTATGAATATTAATAGCACAAGGCTACCATCCTTCTAAATAAAATCCCTATTCATAACAGTATTAAACATCAAAGCCGTTAAAATTTAGTTAAAAAATACATAGAAAATCCGTTGGATCAAACCAAATTCGATTAAGTCACTAATGGATGGATAATGAACGTTATTTTATACAAAAATAAAAAATTTAAGAGAATTTCATTTTGGAACGTCTGTTTGTTTAACATTGCTGCCAACATTAAAAACCCAAATTACGCTTTTATTATTCAAGTCGTAGCGTAAGAATTATTTATGCTTCTTACAAATTTATGTTGTATAAACGAAAACACTTGATTTCGCTTTAAAATCATGCTCTGAAGGGTCACTTATTTTACTCAAAAACTCTGATTTGATACAGAAAGAACGGAGATTCTGCTATACATTGGTATTTCATTAGGAATTGAGCTCTCGTCTTTGACTGAGTTCGACGATACGGAATTTTATTGAAAGAAATGTTAGAGTTGAAACGTTTAGAAATATTGGACGAAACAAGTACAAAGATGTCCATTTGTGATTATTACAGTCCGTTAATGGTTTACTTGATTTTTATTATAAAAATTTAATTAAATGGACTATACTTCGATGTTTGTGTTGTTAGTTTTATAAACCTAAATTTTTGTCACAAATTTATGGCAAATTAAAATAAAAAAGAAACATTTGTATAATCAAAAATGGTGGATGCGCCGGGCAAATGTTGTTTTTATTACGTATCTTCACATATCTCTAATAATAAACTATAAATTGTTTTAGAACAGTTTGTCATATTGTTTTTTGTAACACAATCTGTATCTGAAAATATAAAACTTCAATTTCAATCTTGTTGTTCATTTTAAATTTATTTTTTGTTGTTTGTATTCCATATCTTATTGCTCCTATAGATAGCTCCAATTCGGTAAAAATAATTAGAATCCGAATAAAAAATCCATCTCGAAAAATTTCCGGTCAATTTGCAATCTGCCAGATCAAAAAACTCCCAATTGACATTTGATTGAGTTTTCTTCCGCGACATCTGCATGTCTCGACCCTAAAAAGCTCGTTTTCGTATTAACCGTTCACTAATTGCGGTCTGTAAGTCCCTCGCGTATTAAACAACGAATTTCCAACATTTTGTTTGTAAATACAACGAATTAAACACACCATGTCTCCTGTCAGCAATGTACAATTTCATTAAAATTTTAACATTTTGTAAACCAATGGCAGTGTCACTTTGTGAAATCGTGTTTTATTTTTCGGTGGAAACTTGGAAATTAGGGAAGCTTTTAAGAGCGGTAGATGGTGGCTTTGAGTACATTAATTAATGCTTTGTATGTACGCTTAAGAACGCACAATGTGGAAAGTTTTTTTGCTTGGTGGAAATTTTTTTTTAGTAAAGGGGAAGAGAATCGACAAACTGTCAGGGATAAGCTGGAAAATGATGGGAAATGAAAAATAGATGATTTAATAGGTTCAGAGAGAGAGCGGGAGTCACAAAATTAAGGCAATGAAAAGTTTTAAAACAAAAATGAAGCAGTAATTAAAATTATTATTATTATCAGTTTTATTGAAATCTAACTTTGTAGCTGCTCTACTTATAATCAACTAATAGTTAAAAGTAAAAATGTAAGTAATACACACCTTAAAACAATTAGGGAAATTAGTCCAAAATTAGAATAATTATAATGTGTCTACAACTTTAGGATATATGTATTTTTATAACTAACAAAAATGTAAAAAAAGTTTTTACTTATTAGCAAAACCTACATAGAAATGTATCTGAGAGAGACAGCATCGATTGCTTCACCTTGCAGTGCGCTTTGAACAAAAATTTGCAAAATTAGTTGCACAGAAAAAAATAATTACGCACAACTATCATAGAGTGTGTTTCAAAACTATTGTCATCAAAGCAGGCTTTGGTTTTTAGGACGGTATGTCTGGGTAATATGCACTATTTATTTGGGTTTTAAGCCTATTGCTTAAAAACCTACTGTTGAATGTTTGCGCCTACAATTCAAAGAAAACTTTTCGCATTCTAACCCTACTAACCTAGAAACTAATAATTACCATTAAAAATCAAATAAAACACAGAATCCGTTAATTTTTTATTATTTGCAAACACAAGGTAGGAATAAAATTAGGCAGGTAAGACGAAACTTGCCTGGCGAAAGCAAAACATTAGAAACAATACCAAAAGCATAGAAGAAAACCGTTGCAGCACATCAAACAAGATGTGCTACATGACCTCCATTCTGTTCGCCGCACACTCTTGCTTGTGTTTTCATAGAAGCGATCGCGTTTTCTAACAGTTTGGGTGAATTGTTTATCTTCTCTAACTTGAGGGTTATCCTTTCCCGTAGATCGTCCAAGTCCATAACAGAAGTATTGAAAATTGAATTTTTCACATATGGCCACAAGAAAAAGTCACATGAAGTCAAATCACATGACTTCGGTCGCCGTATCACTGGCGTATTTAAACTGATCACTCTGTTATCGAAGAATTCTCAAATAAAATTGAGATTATCCCGAGTTGTGTGAATACGCGCACCGTCCTGTTGGAAATATCCCTACTGCAGTTGGTCATCCAGCAGCTGCTCCATAAAGGGAGTGAGGATTTCAAGACCCTATCTCTGAGATGTTAATATTCTTACAACATTTTTATTCTTTTAATTGTTTTCTTTAAAAAATGTAACAATAATTTTCTTGGAAAAATATGGGTCCATATTAAGACGACGTTTGCTTATTGCAGCCCACACTCCAATTTTCAGCGGGTGCAACGGAACCTCAACGTAATAATAAGGATTCTTGCCGCTTTACATCCTCATGTTCTGTGAGTTAACATAGCCTAAAAGATAAAACCAAGCCTCGTCGGTGAAAAATGTTTTTTCCAGTGCTTCGTCATTGTTGGCAAGATTCTGCATAAACCACTGGCTATATGCCTGTTTCTCGCCAATTATTCGGCAGCAATTCTTGATGGGCCTGCAGCATATCGAGGTCCGTTTTCAAGATCCGCTAACAAGTGCTGTGAGACAGGTTCACCTGTTGTCGCAGATGACGAACCGAAGTGCTAGGCTCCTCGTTTATAATATTTCTTACGGCCTCCACATTTGCTTTGGTTCTTACTCGTGGTCTGCCTCCACCTGCCTTGCGATTCACACTCCCTGTTTCCCTGTATAAATCCAGAACACGGCGCAGATTTCGACTGAAATGGTTGAAGTAGACAGCCAATCCAGGAAACTCTTCCTGAAAATTCTCAAATGCGGTGTTTATCAAGTAAACCCACTGTTCGTCGACTCACTGACCAATTCTGAAGTATGCTTTTAATATGAAGCGCTTCTGTTGCTCGTTGAAAGCCATCTTGTTTTTTTAAACCACTAATTTTAAACTTAACTGAGAAAATCAACCGAAAATGCAGCGAAGTATAAAATTAGCAGGTTGTCAACACACACAGAACATAATTTATTTCATCTACTAACATAAAAATTTCAGAATTAGGCTTAAATCCAACCTAAGACATGACTTGTCTTGCATCTCACTTTTCAATAGCACTCTGGATGACAATAGTTTTGAAACACGTGATATAAAAATTTTATATTTTTATATTTTTTTTATATTTTTTGTATAAGAGCTAGACACAATCAGATAAGTAAGCAGATTGAAAATTATCCTTATTAATTCTATTAATATAGAAGTTTTTTCGGCGCTTAAAGCGGAAAGCGGGCAACCTGCTTTCTTTCTGTTTCGACCCTTAGGCTTGACATATCAACATGAAAAAATTGAGTAAAACAAACAAAGTGGTTTAATTTTTCTCATTTCTAGTGCTTAAACTAAAAAATAAATATATTATCTCTCGGATTTTGTAAACAATATTTAGTATTCTATAACTTTTTCCTTTAAATTTTTTATACCTTTGACCATTTTGACAGCGTTTTTAAATAAAACCAGCTCTGTACATAGAGTTTATAATTTTTATACCCGTGACCTGCGTTTTTTTCGGTTTCTCACTCGTTTCAACGCGCGGCTTAAAGTTTAACCTTTCAAGAATATGTCCTTAATAGGATTTGTTCAAATTTTAATTATTTTCAGAGATATAGTTATTTTAGACCGGAGCGAATCAAACAAAAAACATTGGGATCACCCGTCTACCTAATTTTACCCGAAACTTCAAACGCGTTTTTTTTCAAAACTATGTACCTTTTTCAAAGAGTTTGTCATGATTTGTCAGGTTCTACTTAACTGATTTACTTGAAATTTGGTGTGAGTGTTCTCAATACACGTCTCTAACGTACTAATTATTATTATAATAAAATAAAAAAAAATAACTATTTTTAAAAAATCCGAAAAGGCAAAAAATAGAACAAAAACTTTTCTTTTTTCCGACAGCCGGAATTTAACAAAAAAAATTTTTTCCCACATTTTCTTAGTTATTACGATAGCAACATTCATCTAAATTATTAATCTTTTTTATTTCTTTGTTTCGGATCATTAGAAGGATTGCAATCGTGCCAAACTTGGCACGCCATTTTTTTTAATCCTCTACTTCAACAACTTATAACATTTTGAGTTTTTAATTTTTTGACATTTTTTATTTTTTTATGTATTCCTAAAATATTAATAAATATCCTCTCAAAAAATGGATAGTAAAAAGGTTTTTTGTTTTTTAGTTGTAGCACCGGAAAAAAACACCTCAAATTCATGCCTCTACACCAGAATTCTTAATTGATTTAAAGCTCGCGGTTGACCGCTTTTAGGCAAGTTTATACGTGGTATACCTTCTTAACATTCTTTGAGTATGGATAAATTGTTGATTTGCTTATGTTCTGATGTTTTATATCTATTCCTATCTTTCTCGATAAATATTTTTCGAGAGTATTTATAAATTGGTAAATTTATAAATACCTCGACAAAAATTAATTTTATAAGACATTTTGCAAAGCAGAAATTAAAAACCTTTGGATATATTTAATAAAAAATGAAAATATACACTTGGAATAGTTCTAAAAATGCAAGTTTATTTATTTTTTAAGCGTTTTTATGCACTTAATATTACTGCAAATAGATTATAATAATGAATTACAATAAAATTATAAATAGATTTATAAATAAATATTTGTATCAACTTGATTTTAATTAACTGACTAATAAGCGATAAAAAGATAAAATGTCAGTAGGACATGAAAAGAAAACCAGTTTTAAATGAATTAGATGAAACTGCATTATACATGTATAATGTGCATTTAGTTAAAAGGAGCAATTAATGCTTTATTTTTTTTTTATATTTTGATCTAGTAACATAATATTGAAATAATAAATATAAATAGGAAAAAAAACACTTTAAACATAAATATTTTAAAAAAATTGAAATAAAAAATTGTGGTATTAAATCAAACCTACACAAAAGTTAAAATTTAAATTATTGTGTGTCTCTTGAGTCCGCTTATTCCCATTAAAATACAAAACCCAATAAAATAAATCAGATGCAGGCCACGCTTCAACATTGTAGAATATCCTTCAAAATTTAAATTCGTTGTTATCACAAATCTGAATTAATTTGTGTCAAAATTCCCAGTGTTTTATTATATAGCCCCAAGTCTCATTTATATTTGTCTAAAATATTCCAAATTCACCTAACTCGCTTAAAATACATTTCCGAAATATAAAGCATGAATAAATTCTCTTCAAACTAATTAAAATTCAGCAGCACGTCTGAAATTTATCTCCTGTTGAAACCTGTTCTATTTAAAAAAAATCACACGAAAACTTACCGCTGTTGTTATTGTTGAGTGTGTTGAGTAACGCGGCCGCGCTCGTAAGCCTCGTCCTTCGAAGGATCCAAAACATGTCCTCGGCAGGAACAAGGACTAACTGACGGTCGAACGCGCGCGCTTCCCCTTTTACCAGGAGTTTTCATGCACCGAATCACGCACAGGTGCCTATATACTTTAAAAGGGGGATGTTTTCAAGGGAGAGGTTTATTTACGGGATTTTAAGGATAGGGAAGGACTTGTCAGTGTCGTGTAGATGACAGAGGAAGGACTTACAAGATGAGAGCTTGGAAAATCTTGTCGATACTTCAAGGAAGAAAAAATTAAGCAAACTTTTTCTAAATGTATAATTTAGATTACTTTATTGTTTAAATTAATTTTAGGCAAAATATTTTCATTTTTCTAATTTTTTTAACAATTTGTTTATCAATCTTATTAATATTGGTTGAAAATCATACCTTATTTTATTTTATATGTTTTTTAAAAGTTTCAACTTGGTAACCCTTTCACAAATTACAAGAAAAATTTATTAAACGATTATTGTCAGAAATTTTTTTTTAAACTCAGTACGGTTCAGAAAATTCAAACATTACAAAAAAAATTATAATAATAATAACCTTTTTATTGCTTGAATTTCAACTAGTTGTGCTTGTTCATTATATTAACTGCTATTTATTTAGGTACATTTAATTTAAAGATTTAACAGTGTTTGATTGTTATTTTTACGAAATATTTAATAACGTACTACAGTAATAATTTTATATTTTAATACCACTAACTGAGAGATAAGTTATTTACAACCCTGATAGCCTATAATCTTGAACTTACCATTGTGCTATCCTCATAAATCTTTGCAGCCATAAAAAAAGGTCTAAAAAATTGAAAATTATTAAATATTTTCTATTTCCGGCTCTCCAAACATTTTTTGGTATATAATCAATACATAAATTTAAAAATAAATTGAAAATAATAGTATATTAAGTATGGAGAACGGTAATCCTTAACGTTCGACATGCTTATAACGTTTTTTGCGCGATTGGAGTTTCTAGAATAATAATAATAATTTATATCAATACCTTTGTGATAATCGGGAAGATTGAAACTGAACTACATAGTTCTGTTTTGTGGTTCCGTTTCCGAAGCAATTATGAGCGATAGTGATGATCTACCGGATGATTTAGAAGACGCTTGGCAAGAAGGATGTTCGGCAATAATTCCAGAAAAATCTAAAGCCCGATATGAAGAGACATACAAGTTGTTTAAGGAATGGCGTGAAGCAAAGAAGATTTCTGTAAATGAAAAGAGCTTGTTAGCGTATTTTGTGGTGAGAAGTGGACACTTGAAGGCCCCAGGCAGTTTATGGGCGGAGTATTCTATGCTGAAGAGTACAATTTTTCTCCATGATGCTATCGATATTTCTAAGTTTGCTTCATTAATTGCTTATCTTAAGAGAAAAAATAAAGGATATCGGCCTAAGAAGGCAAAAATTTTTACCAAAGAAGATATGAAAAAATTTTTGAATGAAGCACCAGACGAACAATTTTTAATTCAAATGATATGTTGTAGATGATGAGGTGGTACATCTGAGTTCTAGGGAAACCATATATTTGCAGGTAGCAATGATATTGGGAGTATCGGGCGCTTGTAGACGAGAGGAATTGTACAATATTAAAATGAGTGACATAGAAGAACATGAAGAAATGTTTATAGTAAATATTCCAAATACAAAAACGAATATTCAGCGAACGTTCACAGTTATTAATAAAGAAAATGAAGCAGTTCATTATTTGGAAATACTTCGAAAATACATAAGAATTCGACCAAGCAACCCAACGTCAGATCATTTATTTCTGAACTATCGAAATGGCAAATGCACTAGGCAAGTCACAGAAAACGGCACAATTGGAGGCTGGCCGTCAAAAATTGCAAAGTATTTAAAGTTGCAAACCCCTGAAGGTTTTACTGGACACTCATTTCGACGCACATCGGCTACACTTTTGGCGAATAACGGAGTTGATGTGTTGGGACTAAAAAGACATGGTGGGTGGCGTTCATCAACGGTGGCCGAGAGTTACGTGGAAGATTCCTTCCAAAACAAAATTGAATTTGCTCATAAAATTTTACACAGCGATGTTGGTGGACTATTACAACAACCTGGGACTTCTACGTCGGAAAATTTGTCTATTAACACTAGAAACTCAAATGCGAGTGGTATTACTACTATTAATTATAATAATTGTACATTTAATTTAATAAATAAATCGCAAAATTGTTTTTTTGTATATTTAATTGCTTACCGTACACTGAACGGTAAGTGAATTACTTACCGTTTTGATACACGTAGCAACCTACCGTCGTGGAAACAGGCACAGTAAACTGATAAAAACAACCAATCGCGCAAAAAATATATAAAAATTAAACTATTGCTTTTTGTAAAACAATAATTAAGTAAGCTGTTCAAAGGTGTCTTTGGACGATTGAATTTTATTTGATTGTTTACTGCGTCTGTTTTCTGAACAGTAAGAGTTATACTCAGTGACACTGAAAGTCTTACACCCAAAAGAAATAATTTTATAAAAGTGATTTTTTGGCAAAAGAATGGGTAAATTTAAAGCTAGTTGTAATAACCATTACAATGGTTTATCTTTGACCGTTCTTGCAAAAAAAAATTTTAAATTTTTAGTTTTTGTTAAAAAAGACTTTATCTGTAATCTGGCAGTAACTGCAGTGTAAAACTAAAGCTGTCAGTTTCTGCTGTCATAAATTTTGTTTCATGTTTAAGTATTAATTAAGACAAACATTAAAATACACAGATACAGCCTGCTTGGACAACAATCCTTTGTAATAACCCTTTGTTTTATTAATTTTTTACTAACAAAAACTTGTTCGTAAGCACATTTAGTAATATTAATTTATTTAAAATTAATTAAATAATGGTTATTTGGATGAAAATCAATCGCACAAAAAATGTCATAAATATCAGGAACGTTAAGAACATTTTACCGATCGAGGACAATTATCTGAGAACAGAAAACACATTTTATCCTCCTCGATGCTTAATAACTATTTTATACTCGAATTACTGGGAAGAGTAAAAAAAACACGTAAAGCTTTGTAAATAGCTTTGTTGTTTGTCAAAGTATGCTTCGTTAACGTCAATGCACTTCTGCATATACACAAACCAATTAGTGAAGCCTCTTCCACTCTAAAGCAAAAACTAGTGTACTGAATGTTTCTATCGCTGCTTCTGTTGACAAAAATCATTCACTACGTATTTTATCTTTAAATTTAAAAACAGTAAAAGTTATTAGACGATATTAAAATATTAAAATTTAACGACCTGATGTGCTGAATGAGAGCTGGCATAGTCATAATAAATAATTTGGAAATTTTAATCGTTTAATTCTTTATAAAGATTTAGTTTTATAATAACTATAAAAATATGTGTTTTATACTATTTTTTATAATATCTAATTTTTACGTATCTTTTTTCAGTAAGAAAGTTTAATTTTGAATTCTCTAATAAGCGTAGAAAAGTAATGTAGTGGCTATAAACGCAAAATGAGTGCTATGACAAGTTCCGTAAAAACAAAGTAAAAAAAAAATATTTTTTAAAAATGTGGAAAATATAGTTTTACAACTTTCAAAATACTTTTTTTAAATCAATACACCCATACCTTGCTTTACGGCCTAGATACGTTCCACAATAATTGGCCGCAAAGCGAAAAGCCGTATAAGGAATCAATTATTCTAATACAAATTCATACAAATTCAATGGGATCGGTTCCAAATTTGTTAAAAATGTAACATGGTTTATCATTCAAAATGCATTTTATCTTTTTATTTCATTTAAATCAAAAAAAAAAATACATAACAAGTACATACATACATTTGTAAATAAAATAATAACAGACTCCAAATAAACGAAGATGAAACAACTTCATGTTACATAAAATATGTGTATGTTTACATACATATTTTTTTTAAATTTTTATTCACACACTTATTAACGCTCGTAAACAAGAGGAAATAGAAAAGAGTGTACATCAAGATTGCGCTTGCACAAGATTGGCAACATGTAGATATATCGACATCGAAAAAATTTTTTTCGCCGTTATAGCGAAACATTTTAGGCCGTAAATCGAAAACTTGCCTTAATTGAAGAGGGCCGCTATAGCGAAATGCCGTATAAAGATCGGCCGTATAGCGAGGTATGGGTGTACTTAAATAGTTCAAGTAAATACTATAAAGACATTACTCTATAAGTCATGATGTAGCGCAAAATCTCGCAAAATTATTCGAGAGAAATGATGACATCACTCCGCCTGTGAAAAAATGTCGCAAAAACTTCCGGACACGTACTAGAAGAACGTATCGTTATATAAGCATTATAAGGTAAAACTTAACAAAGATTAAAAAGGAGTGGTTTATCGTAGCGACGTTATTTATTTGGTGATCGTAGTTATTACTGAGTGAATCGAGTTATTTATTGATCATATTTTTGTTGTGTGTATTTGTTTAAATAGTAGAAATAAATTACTTATTATTAATCCAATTCTTACGAGAAAGAAAATAATTTTGAATTTGCAGATACGTTGCATTATTATTAGAATATCCAAAAAAATATTTTTTAATTTTTCACCTTTTTTTAAATAGACACCATACTAACACTCAACCGCAAAATTAATTGGACACTTGATTTTTGTCCCGTAAATTTGCGAAAACGCTCTCTTCATTGATTTTATATGGCTACACATAAAAAACAACTAAAAAAAAGTATATTCAAGTTTTTTGGGTTAACTCCTATCACACAGATTTCTTTTTGTACCTATTTTCTTAGGCGGCTTCCAATCAGAAAGGTTTTGTTTGTTTTACACGTCTGTCAAATTTGTGTCGATAGCTGGTTCTGGTTTGTTTAATTTGGCTTTTTGGGGAAGAGATTTGTTGTAGAAGCGATTTATATTGTAATGAGTCCCTAAGAAGCTGCCCAGGACCAGGCTGTTGTTTTACATAATGATGGACGCAGCATGCGATTTATTGCAAATGTGCTTGGCTTTCCTAAAAGCACGGTATCCGATGCGATACAAAGATTCAGGGCAACTGGTTCCTATTCCAAAAGACCTGGGCAAGGCAGAAAACGAGTAACAAATGAAGTGGAAGACCGATTTCTTCGATTACAAATGCTGCGAGAACGGACTCTTCCTGCTACGGCTTTGGCCAGGAGACTGGTGGATTTCTCCTGATACTGTTTTAAGAAGGTTAAAGGAAAACAATTTGACATCACATCCACCTGCTACTGGCCCTAAGTTGAACGCAGAGCATCGCAGACAAGGATTGGAATTTGCGCGAAATCATGTTGATTGGAATATAGACGAATGGGGCTTCGTTCTCTTTACGGATGAGTCGCGTTACACTAGGTATTCACCTCACCGTCGTCAACGAGTATTTAGACGCCCGGGGGAACGGTATGCCCAGTGTTGCTTTGCGCCTAGAGTAGCATTTGGTGGTGGAGGTGTAATGGTATGGGGAGGGATTTCTTTGGAGGCTCATACAGCTTTTGTAACGGTGCGGAGAGGTAGCATTAACGCTGACTGGTACATTATGGAGTGTTTACAAGAGCATGTGGTTCTTTTTGCGCCATTTGTAGGAGAACAGTTTCTCTTAATGCACGACAATGCGCGCCCTCATACAGCCCAGATTACGCGTCAGTACCTTCACGACGTTAATGTTCAGGTGGTAAGGTGGCCACCCATAAGCCCTGACCTAAACCCCATTGAGCACATATGGGACAACCTGGGGAAAAGGATTAGGCAGAACTATACGGCGAGTTTCATACAACAGTTCAGCTGGAACATGCGTTGCTGAATGAGTGAGAGCTAATAGCCTAAAATGAGATCTCACTTGATTGCAAGTATGCTTCGACAAATGAGAGCTGTAATTCAAGCGCGAGGAGGAAATACTTTCATTAATCACTTAATCACTTTCCAGCACACAAGACTACTTTATTTCAGACGTCTTTTTCATATATTGTACCATATATATTAAGTAACTGCTCTGATCTTCTAACAGTTGACACTTCTGTATATTTAAAAAAAATGTAAAAAACTAATTTTGTCGCAAAAACTTTTAGCAATTGATCTTAGCAAATTTTAATCTGTTGTATTATTTTGTGTTATGTTTATTGTAGGTATATTTATTAGTATTTTATTAGGTTTTAACTATTTCTGTAGGTTAAATTATAAAACCAGATTTGCGTCTGCCATTTAACCTTTTGTATATTTTTGTTTTAATGTGCAATAAACTTTACTATTATTATTATACTCGCTTCTGAAACCATTTTTGTGCAGTTTTCTTAATTTTGTTTTGCTTTGTTTTGTTACTTGAAATCAATTTTTTGTTAAATTTGTAAATAAACATTTATTTTTGAAAATTATTAATCAAAATTATCTTGATTTTACTTTAAATGTTCATCATTGCACATTTTCAACTAAAATTATTTTGATTCAAATTTTCGTCACTGAAATTTTTTCAAAAAACTTAGTCTCCGGTCCATTTTGCGGTCGAGTGTAGATTAAATAAGAGATTTTAAGACTAGAAACTCAAAATTTTCTTACGATTGAACTTGAATTTTTAAAATTTTGGGAACTGCTTGAATTGATTAATATTTTTAACTTTATTATGAAAATCTCCAGATTCTTAATATTTTCAAGAATATAGAGATTTATTTAAATTTTAAAATAATTCGTTAATTCTCGAAAGTAGTAAGTATTGGAAATTTGAAATACTTATTTGAGACTAGTTAACTCGCGAAACCAATCAATTAATTACAAATGAATACTTAAGTATTACAAAATTTTCAACGTTTACTAGTTTTCCTCTGACCATAAATAGATTATTTTTATTTTTTATTATTTTGTTATTATTTTGATTTGACCAAAAATCGTAAAGAAATATGACGTTATACTTTAACAATAATTATTTGTATTTTTTGTAGATTTTAAGGTTTTTGTGCAATAAGTGCAAAAAACTAGAAAATGTTTTTGCAACAAAAACAAGGTTCGGTTTGGGTTTCGGTTCTAAATAAGTAAAATATATCGGTTCCGTAACGATTCCCGTTGTAGATGGATAAAAAAAATCAATTCTGCCCCGTTAGTAGAAAAGAATAAAACAGAATAAAGTTCCGGTTTTAATTCTGGTTCGGTTTTCAGCTCTATTCTGGTTATGGATGAACAACGGCTTAGAGATTTATGTGCATGACTATGCAATATAGGCACCTGCTGACTACACCTAAATAAAATAAAGGTTCTACGAGTATATCATTAAAAAAAATTTGATTTTAGTTTAGTAGTCGATAAAAATAAAATTTTTATAATAACCTAAAAATGAGTTGTCAGTCTAGCAACGGAAATAGTTTTTTAACTGTGCTTTTACTACGATCAAGTGTTAGCTCTAAAAGTAACATCTTCCTCTCTTTTGGCGCTTTTATCTCATCTCAATAGTTTCCTAGAAAATGTAGATTGATCTTTTAATATGAAGTAGTTAAAATTATATTTTTTAAGATGGTAGTTAAAATTTAAAAAATTTTATACGGCTTAAAAAAGGATTTTAAAATGGACCCATTTTCCCTATAATGATTTGCGAAGAGGTTGTCATTCTGGCAACAGGAGTGTCTTTTTTGTAGTGCTTTTACTGCCATCAAGTGTCCCCCTCGCATCAAAAACGACCTGTTTGAACAGTTTTTCTTGAATTACATAATAGTGAAGAAACTCTAGGTTGGATCTTTTATTATACGCGCTGCATAAAACAATGGGTGGTATTTATAAAAACTAGTATTTACTGATTCTTGTATTTTTATTAGTAAATACTTGAGTTTGTATTTATAAAATTTAAGAAAGTGCTAACTATAACAGTATATGCTGATACTGAAAAAGTAAAAACTTAATTTTTGTGAATGTACTTTTTGAATTAAGTATTTACTTGTACGCATATTCATAAAAGAAAGGAAATACTATAAAATATCAGTAGATGCTTACAAAAATATAAGTCTGCTATAGAGCAAGCTGATGACTATAGGTTTTGCAATGTTAGGTGTCCCTCGAGCTCCCAAACATTACAAAACAAGACGCGAAAATCCCCCTGAAAAAGATTATGTAAAATTATATAGATTTACACCTGAAAGTGTCCAATGGATGGCAGAATGTTTCATCGGGCGTAGTGAAGAAACAAGGGGTAGTGCGATCGATGCAGAAACAAAAATGAAAATTGTTTTACGTTACCTTGCCGATCAAGGTAAAAATCATATTTGAAAAAAAAAAAATCTTATTTCCTGTTGCGTTTATGTTCATCTTTTTTTTACCGTAGCCTTTAAAGTATTATTTTTTTTATTAATTTTTGAGTTTCAATTATTTTTCCAAAATTATCTACAAATTATAGGTATGCAATTTATTATTTAAATCAATAGTTTATAATGGTATTTACATTGATATTCGGTTTTTAATTGTTTTAAGGACTCTTCCTTTTTTTAATTCCTCGGGAAGTTTGCTTGATAAAATTGAAAGAATTTCAGTACTTACTTCTGTGACTAAAAGGATGTCCTGACAAGTATCAGCATTATTTTATAAATACAAATTTAAGTATATACTGTTTGCTTTTGCTACTACTAAAAGTACGTGCTAGTTCTTACAAGAATTTACTTTAAAGTAAATACTCATTTTTATAAATACCACCCCATGATTATTGCACGAGCGGAATTTGAACACGACAAACGAAGCGAAAAACCCTAAAAAAATCAGTGTAATAAGTATAGTGTTTTTATATCAACATTTTGCGTTTTTTACCTGTTTTTTATGTAAAAAAAGTAAATAGATCTATTAGAGCACTAGTTTTCTAATGGCTATAAAATGGGACATAATCATAATACGCATACCTAGTAGGTAGATTTCGTAATAACGTAAATTATAAAAAAAATATTTATCGTCTCTTATTATAAGAAAAATACTTAAAAACAATTTTTTACATAAATCCAAAGCTGAAATCACCTCAATTACTTTTGAAATTTGAATCAAACGCGGCCGTAATAAAATTCAATACTGTGTTAATTAACTCAACAGTCAAAAAAACCTGACAAGATTTTATTTTACAAAAAAAAACTTCATTTACCACTTTGTAAACCGAAATTATTTGCAACAATAAAAGCAAAAACATGTTTGCATCCCTACTTTTTAATTTAAACCGTTATCCTTGTTGTAAAAATTCGACTTGTTTATTTTCATTTCAGCTTTAATCACAACTCAATTTAGATTTATCTCGCATTAAATTCCTGCTAGATTAAGATTAATTAGAAAAATGCACTTCCACAATAAATTCCTATTTAAGTTCTATTGAATTGAATGGAAAAACAAAAAAATACTTGTGAAATTTATCCTCAGATGAATCCAAAGTTTTGTTTCTCTAACTTATTTTATTTTAACAAAATCAGGTCGACTTTAATTGATTCAGTTAATCGACTGATTGATGTAATGTAATCAGTTTGTAAACCCCTACAATTCTCTTTAATGGCTCATCAATTTAACGAAATAATGGGATAAAGATCCTCTCTCAACTATTCCTCATCAGTGTAACTTTAGACACATTACAACAGTGTCTAAAGCTTCGCCCACCCAATTTGCAAATTTTTTTGTTCTCACGTTGTCATTTATCTTCAACCCATTTCATAATTAATTAAATTTACTAATTTAGCAGTAACCTCCTATACTTAATTAGGTTTAATTAAACACTGGCTCAGTTTTGTATAAAAAAATTTATTAACAATAATTACATAGCTTTAGATAAATAAATAGGTGATTGTTTTATAAACGTATCAAGCTTTGTTTTGAATAATTCTGACTGTATCGGTTCTGATAAATTAACTAAAGGATTTTTAACAACATATTCAACATAAACTTGGCTATAAATCTGCTGTAACAACTCCCTAACTCCTTGAGCATTAACATCTGTATTCAAGACAAATTTTAATCCTGAAGGAGTCTCCAGAAAATGAAGAGTGTATTTCGACGTCTTGTAGTACAAAAAGCCTTCTTTTGTATCAGTTGGTGATATTTTACTGACAAAAGACTTGATAGAAAACAGCATTCCATACATTAATTTTCCTTCCTGAAATTTAACCAAATAAAGGTAAATTTTTATCCAGAATTTTAAATTTACCTCTTCTCGAGTCATTCCAGATTGTTTCAACCGATTCCACTCATTATAATAAAGCAAAAGACCGTTTTTATCAAAAATGTAAATATTGTGAACTGTCATTTTGACAACTAACCTCACTTTTGACAACACGCAAAAAAGACACAAAAATTGGGTTGCCAGTCAATTTGTGTTAATATTCTAATTTAGAAAGTGTTACTTTTTCAATTAATAATAGTTAAATATTGATTTTTATTAATTTTGTGACGTGATGGCGTTTAGAATTAGTTTGCCAGAAAACCGCAGCAAGCGCTTATGTTACTTATGTTAGTGCCGAAACCAAAAAACAGGTGAGGCCAAAAACACTTTTTAGTCGTGTCGTCTTCAACAAAAAATTAATTTTTTTTAGAAGATTACAATAAAAACTCTAGAATTTGAAATTATGCGCGTGTTAATTAGTTTGCCATAATTCCGCCCGATGCGTTTGTAAGACCAGCGTTGCCAACCCTGAATTTATTTAGGGACATTCATTTTTTGAAAATACTAAACCATATTTGACAGCTGATAAAATTAGTGTTGTTGTGTCCCTTTATTAATTAAAAATTGCCCATTATGGGCTTAAATCGAGTGTAGTTCCATTCCGATTTGTTATTTGAACACTTCGAGCAAATTTATTGAATGTAATAAATGCCGATAGAAGGCGTGCTAGCACCACCAGATAACCATCTGTTTGTAGCTGCTTTCCGCCCTCGAATCGGCAATTTCCCAGCTTAACTTTGCAAAAAATGGGCGAATCTCACGAGAATCTGCTAAAAGTCGTCCGCCATTGCCAGGAATCTCTTGATAAGTACACAGAAATCCGGAGTGATGGCAAGGTAAGTCCCGGGTTTGTCTCATCGTTGTCTGGGGCACTAAACCTGGGTTTTAGCTGTTGCACTACATCGAGAAGCTGTACAAGCTTCCCATTAAAGTGGTGCATTTGGAACAGACAGGGGTTGGGCGCACTGTGAACGGCTTACGTAAGTTAGGGGGCGAAGTGGGTGATTCAGCAAAAAGTCTTGTGGCGAAATGGAAGGCAATGGTCGTGGGGGAACAAGAAGCCGAAGAAGACGATGACGACGAAGATGATGATGACGACGATGATGATGAGTACCTGAGCAGCGGTGAAGCGCCCTCAAACGACAGCGGTGATAAAGACAGAGAAACGAAACATAAAACCGAAACTTCTGCTAGTCATAATATGAAACGTGATAGTGAAACGACTGAGACTAAAAAATCTAAACATAAATCAGAAGGTCACAGCTCAAAGGATAAACATCGACATAAATCCCACAAAAGGAAAAGTGAAGACACAAGTAGTGACGAAGAGTATTCAAAGAAACGGTCAAGAAAAGAAGAAGATAGACACAAGTCGAGGAAAAAGAGCGAGAAGTCGGCGAAAAAATCGCGTGATTCTTCTTCAGATTTAGAAGAAAATCAGAAATCGACCAGTAAATCGAAAGGAAAGTATGAAAGTAAACATAAATCATCACGTGACTCTTCTTCAGACCTCGAAGAAAACCAAAAATCGTCAAATAAATCGAAAGAAAAGTCTGAAAGTAAACATAAATCATCACGTGACTCTTCTTCTGATCTAGAAGAAAATCAAAAATCGTCAAATAAATCGAAAGAAAAGTATGAAAGTAAACATAAGTCAAGTAGAAAAGATGACGGAAGAAGACACGAAGAGAAAAAAAGTAAGGACAAGAAGAGTAAAGAAGTGAAGAAAGATAAGAGTGATAAAATTAAATCTTCGAAACCTAAATTGAATGGCAATTTGATAAATAACGGGATTGATTCAGGGTCAGGAGCTAGTTTTGCTGAAGCGTTGGGGATGTGTGAACCATCCTCAAGTAAAAATAATTCAAAGAAGAAAGTGGAAAAAGTTGAGAAGGTGGAGAAGAAGAAAGAGAAGACTGGAGATGAAACGGTAATTAATTTAGATCTACAGTTTCAGTTTAACATTTAAGAGAAATTTGTTAAATCGGTTTAACTGAGTGCTTTTTTTTATTTTTTACAAAAAAGTGTTACAAAAATTTTTGTTTTTACTATGAGGGCAAAGGACTGGTTTTTTAAGTTTTATTTTTTATATATAGGGTGTAGCTGAGACTATGCCATTTTTGTGTTATTTATTTTTTAAGGGAGGAAACGGAACATGAAGTAATTAAGGCAAATACATATTTCATAACACTTGCATTTGTTTTGTTTAAACTAACTTTCTCAAACTTCCGGTTTTGCTGGGAAATAACAATATTTTTATTACAACATTTTTGGTTATTGAATATTCACAAAAATAAAGAGTTAACAGAAAAGAGTTGAAAGAGGGGAAGAATCTAAGTTTTTGGTTATTATCATCTTAATTTTTTTTTAAACCACTTGCAATTTGTCATTAAAACATAACGTTACAAATCGTTTTATTGTCAGCTTACAATTGGTTAAAGTCATCGCTTACTCCGAATAGATATTTTTCTAGTCGCTCGGTATTTGCACTAATAAATTTAGATAATTAAATTTGTTTTAAAAACTTTCAGATTTATTATTTTTAGTCTTTACAATTATACATAAACACTATTAAGTGAAATATATTTGAAATTTTAGAGTTCAACAAGTTTTGTATTTTTTGTTTTCCTTTTTTTTTAATATAAGACTTCTTTTTTAAGTGCTTTATTATTTTGTTGTCCAGGTTCCTAAACCTCTCAAAGAACCAGCTCTGGACCCAATAGATATTAATCTTTCAAGTTTGCTGCCCGCAATCACCCCCAACTATCGCCCCCTTGGCAATTTACTTCATTCCGACATTCAACCAAAAAAAATCATGTCTGAATCTGAAGCTTTACAAAACATCATTACATCTAAAAACCAAAGGTAAGTCACACTAGCTAATGAAAACTTTAAATTGTGAACCTACCATTAAATTGACATTTGATTTTTTGTTTCAAAAACTTTTTTTTTATTTTTGTGGATTGAGATTGTGCATTTAGCTGTGTGAAATTTTAGAGCTTCTGGTACGTATGTTATTCAGTTTGTTGCACTAGTTATCTCACTCTAAATGCATGATTAGAGTAATAAGAAACTAGTGACGTAGGTCTGTGATTTCATGATATTGTAGGAAAAACTAGATTTGGTAGATTAGAACGACCAGATTGTAAAAAAGAGTTAGGGCAAAAAGGATAGAGGAAATACGAAAAGGTGAGCTTTTAGTAATCCAAAAAAGGGCTAGTTGTTAAACACTAGTGTCAAATGTCAAAAACGAAATTTATAGTACGTTCACAAAATTCTCATTTATGTCATTGCCAACAAAGTATTTTTTTTACAGGACAAAAGTCTATTCAGGAAATAAAATGGGATGTGGTAAAGTAGCGTCTCTTTTTGATCTCTGTATTCGAGTCCTGCAGGATAACATCGATGCCTTAGAATATACCGGAGGTGTCCCTTATAATGTTCTTAAACCAATTTTAGAAAAAGCTAATCCAAATCAACTCTATATGATGGAACATCACAATCCTTATTTAATTGAAGAAACAGATGAATTATGGCAATTACATTGCCAAAAAGATTTTAGAAATAAAAAAAGAGAAGAATTAGAAACTTGGAGAGAAATGTACCTGAGATGTTTGGATGAAAGAGATGCCAAACTCAAAGCATTGACTGCAAATATCAAGCAAGCACAGGATAAGTCAATTCCAGTTAGAATGACTAAGTTGGCGTATGTGGATGCGGTTGCAAAACCACCGAGGAATATAGGTAGTTATTTATTATTTTTGTTATCAGTGATCTTAAGATATGAAGAAATTGGCTGATTGTGGGGCCACTATTATTTCTTTGCCTATAGTCACGTGATTGCTCTCAGATACGTATTGTGTTATTGTGAGAGATATAATGGTACCGTAACAAAAAAAATATAATCAACTAATCTCAGTTTTTGTCTATTGTCACGTGACTGCTTTTAAAGACGCTTTCTGCTTAATAAACAAATGTCAACTTCTTGCCTGTCGTTATCGTCATATGGCTGCTCTCATATAGCTATAGTATATCCCCGAATCGACTTTAAAAGAGAATTTTTTTTTTATTTTTGATTTCTCAGAAAATTTCACTCTTGTTGATTTGTCTTGCTTGTTTTCTTTTAAGTTTCCTGTATTTTTCTGACGTTTCTCCCGACTCACCTTGTATATTTGTTAATATGTTTTAGAATGGCCAGCTTTATCTATATTCACTGACGTTCCTATATGGCCGTCCTACTCGAAATTGAAACTGTCAAAGTTAGTCTCAATTGTGGCGCTCTTTACACATCATTTATTGAAACAAATACAGTGTCCTACCTTGTTAATGTGTGTTTAATGTTTATTTCTAAATTCTAACGTACAAATCTTAGTAATAATAAACATACTTTTTATAATTTTTTTGCCTTAATCTAACTTTTAAGTGTCAGTCGGACTAATTTTATTTGTAACCAAAAACGTTAGGAGTCGCTAGTTCTGGGACCGACTGTTTCGGAGTGGAATGGCCGTAATAGATAAAGCTGGCCGTAGTTTTAGTAACTTTTTTGTTAATTTTTTTTAATGCAAATATTAAAAATTTAATCCTCTCTCTTGGATATTTTCATTTCTGTTTAATTCGGCAAGTAAATACTTCTTTCTATTATTTTTCTTGATGTATGTTACTATATAAAATTATGTTCATTGGGTGAATTTAAGCTTTGCACCGATGAGGGACAAAACCTCCAGGAATTGTAATAAACCGTAAAAAAAGATTTTATGACGGTTTTTCTTTCTTTGTTGAATGAATTTATTTTCCAGCGAGAAAACAAGCGAAAAATGGGACAGCTTTCGATATTCGAAAACCTTCAACAACAGCAAAACTAGCATCTCTCGCCACTGCAGGTGAAGCCGGAAAAGTAGCGGTTCCTAACCCCGGAAGTCGTGCTGCTGAACGATCTACAGCACATACAAAACCGAAAAAAGCACCTCTTATGCTAAAAAGTATAAGTTCATTTAAAAATAGGTTTAAAAGATAACCTGATTTGGGGTGTGTTTTAATTTAAATTATTTTGGCTGTAAGTTGTAGATTTATATTTTTTTAGTTTAGTGATTGGTTTGTAAGTTTTAATTGTGGTGTTTTAACTGTTGACAAAGCTATTTGTCATTATAATGTGATTATAATAAATATTTATATTGTATCATCTACATTGTTTTAAGTTAAGATCATTGTATATTATGTCATTTCACCAAGATTTTACATTTTTTACTGTTGGTGGTCAATCATTATTGTAATTATGTAAATTAGAATTTTAAAATCTAACTTAAAATATTTTTATAGTGTTACGTACGTCTTTATTAAGGAATAAAGGTTTATGCCTTCAACAGAAAAATAAATTAATAAAAAAAATAGTTTTGGTATTGCTACCTTTATTTGTTCTTAAAATTACTAAAGGTGCGAGAAACGCAGATTAAAGAATTTTATAATAAAATATTGTTATTTCTTCTATGAAGCGTTTGTTTTATTGAATAAATTGACAAAAAAAACTACTGATATTAGAACTGTGATATTTGATTCTTGGATATTAATTAATTTTGTTTGTCTTCAATAATTATGAAAAAACATTTGTAATTAAAACAATTAAAAACATGCAAATGCTCTTAATAAGTATTTACTAAAATAAAAACTTAACTCATTCACGCAACAACAAAAAAAATGTTACGAATTGTGTTTCTTTTGGCTTGAAAATGTTATTTATTGACTAATTATAGATTAGAAAAAAACAGGAAACCGATTAAAGTTTCCCAATAAATAAAAACGTTAAGATAAATCATCCACGAGTCAAATATCTTAAGGTCAACGTATTGTTTAAGTTTGAATTTGGCGCGTAAATTGATATCCGCCATGATGGCAACGCGTCATTTGATTGGTTCCTTATTGTGACGCATTCGTTTATTTCATCCCTTCCCTAAAATGGTTTCTAACTCCCCTACCCTGACGGTATGTCATGTCTGTGTATTCCTATCGTAGTTGTTAATTAGGATAGTTCTTAACGTTAGATTTAAATTAATTTTAAGTTTAGTGTAAGAAGTCATTAATTGTAATGGAAGAATACGAGTACGGGTATGTATACGTAATAAATAATTTATAAAAAGTGGCGGCGTGCCGCGGTGGCGCCTAAATCACGTTTACTCGGCCACACTGACGGAAGTCGTGGAGCTGCCATTGTGGTGGTTTCGTGTTGGGTGTTTGTTGTGAGAGAGTGTGCCGCCGCCACCGCCCCCATGAGAATGCTGAGGATGCCCGAAATGGTCGACGAGGACGAGAAAGGGTACGCACGGACGCCGCCCCCGGCCGTTCACCCCCGGGTCAACCAACGGGACCCGGACACGGCCGCCGGTTATGTGGGTCGCAGCGACCGGGGCCGGGGGCGGCCGCCCCCCGTGACATTAACCTTACACTTTGTGACAGACGCGCGTTTGATGAGTCGCTAATTTACCGAATTTATGGAAAGTTATTCAAGAACGGGTTCGGGCGGTTTCAACGCCAAATTTCGGTTATTCGAGACCCAAATTCAAATTTACTTATCTTTCTTATCGCTAAACACATTTTTACCTATTATTTACGTGTTTCAGATGATTTAACCTCACATTTTGACGCCATATTGGTTTAACGTTGAGTTGCATACTTAATTTTTTTTTTAATGTGATAAAACGCAAATCATTTATTTACGAAAGTAGTGAAAGTTGTATTAATGAAGATAATTTGTTTGGATTTAGAGAAAAAGAGATTTAATAAGTCATAAATTATGTCTTATCTCTGTGATATCGTTTTAAATTTAACTTTTTCATGAATAATTTCACTCGATATTTTTTTATCAGTATTATTTAAATATTTATCGTTTTTCTATATCTTAAGTGATACATTTATAAAGGATTTTCCTTGTTAGATATAATATCTAAAGCAATTTTCATTAAAATGGACAAAGCAATTCAAAAAACGAATTTAAGACTAATTTATATAATTTTCTTATTTTTGGTTAATAAATACACATATTGTTCGTGTTACTTACTAGTTTTACTTTATTTTTTACGAAAAACATGTCTCAGTAAGTTTTATTTAAATTTTTACATTTAAGTCAGATCTAACCTCACATTTTAACGCCATTTTGGCTTAATTCGGAGTTGCATACTTAATTTTATCTGGGAATTTGGCTCCACAAAATTAAAAAAAAAAGACGAAAAGAACAATAACCCGTTCAGAATTTACCACCATTGTCCACTGCTCACCATTTTTTTTTATTACTCATATTTCTAAAATAAATAAAAAACAAAATTGCGGGAGTCGCCTTCACATTTTGTCTGCTAAAGTTATTTATTTATTGATTTTAAATTTCAAGTACCATCATTTACAAGTAGATCTCAATGTGGCATATATCGGGTGTTCAAATAAATTTTTATTGTTCGTAGCACCTGTATTGGTTCTTTGGCAACAATTCGTGTGCTTTCTTTTAACTTGTGAATGACTTTCTGATAAACCGAACGATTTTATTTTTTTTGCCAATTCCATAACTTATTTGCGTAATCAAAGAACATTTTATCCTCCTCAAAACTGATATAATTTTATCAATTTCATTTTCTTGTTTTTTGTATTTCTTTCTCTTCTACCATTTGTTCTAACAATTCTTTTCTATAGTGTATAATTTTCTGCCACTTTTTGTTTTTACTTTATGTCTCGTATTTTTTAAGTGCCTCATGTGTTTTAATCGCGTTTAACATCTCCCACCTCTTCATTCCATTCTCTACATGTTCTTTGTTTCCGCTTGTCCAGAAACTGTTTTCTTTCTCTTCAACGTCTCTTTCGGCAACAGCTTTATCGATTCTTGCATTTTCAGCACTGTTTTTTTCTTCTTGAATTGCCAAAACTCGACTGGTTAGTGTCTCTTCTTGCATTTCTTTTTCTTTGAGTTTTAAATGGTAGTCAATGCGTGTTTTAGCTTCACTGTAGAATTCAGTCGCTTTTTCCATTTCGAGTGTTTTTTTAGCTAGGATTTCTTGTCGTTTGCGTTCAGCTGCAATTTCTTCCGTTTTCTCGAGAGCTATTCGTCATCGTACTTTCAGTTTTTTATCAAGCTCGAATTATTTAAGTAATTCTTCTTTTTTTGCTGCGTTTATTCAATCACGAGTTTCTCTCAGAACATGTGTTCGGTTTTGTTCTTTTTTCTTTGTTTCGTTTTCTAATATCTGGTCTTTGAGTATTTGAGCCTCTTTTTTTCTTCATCTTCTTTCTTTTCTCTTTTATCTACTGCTAATATTTCAATATCAAATTGTTTCTTCAAATTATTTTCATGTTTTTTTTAGAAATTTATCAAATTCTTTCTGTTTCTCTCATATAAGGTTTCAGAAGAATTAAAGCACTTCATTCTTTTGGATACTCAGTGGATCTATAAACATCTCTTCTTACTTTATCAATATATTCTTTTCGAACAACTTTTTGTTTATCTTGCATTTTATAAAATATTTGTATTTTATCTTATTTCTTTTTGTTTATTCTTTCGCCCCTTTCTTCTTTTTTTTTTCAGTCGCAAATTTTCAATAGAATTAACCCATTTTTAGTCATTCAAAGTAAAATTTCTGCTTTCCCTTTGTTATAAATAATTTTAAGTCGATTGAACCCTGCTACAAAAATAAAATTACGGAGGTCATTTTCACATTTTGTTCACCAATTACAAATTTATAAATTTTTCTATTGTAAATATTTTTTCGATTGTTATCATTGCCCTCTTATTCGATAGACCATTATTATTACAAAACTTCCTTTTCATAAAGGCAAGTCGATTGCCTACGACTAATTAAATAATTTTGATTAAAAAATTAAAAAAATAATGGGTTAATTGCAAGTTGAGATACTACCGGTAGTATCGCAAATTTTAATACTTTTCTATGGCGACAACTAATTACAAAAGCGAATTTGTTTAATTTTCCATGGAAATGAAGATACTACCGGTATTATTTCAACTTGAAATTACCCTATTAGACGGCCAAATTCACATTCTTTTTTATCAAAGAGAAATTTATAAATTTTTCTTTTACACTCGTAGCCATATACGATAATTTACGTCGTCATTTAAAATTTCGGATTGTTAATATTCTGATTCAGGACTGGCCATAAAAAAGTGAGACATTGAAACTTCGTGGAGCAACTTCACAGAGTTGATATGATATATAGTGAAATTTTCAGAAAGGGGTTAAAAAAAAACAAATTTAAAACTGATCTATGTATTTTTCTTATCATTATTTTTCTTATCTTAGCCTTAAGCTAAGAGCTTAAAATGTGTATTAAATACATACAATGTTTGTGTTATTTACTAGTTCTACTTTATATTCAAACAGAAACATGTCTTAGAGTAAGTTTTGTTTTAATTTTTACATTTAACCTCATATTTTAACACCATTTTGGCACATGTCAGTGTTGCATACTTAATTTTGTTTACTAACTAATGAAACGCTAATTAAAACTAAATATTCATTTAGGAAAGTAGTGAAAGTAAGATAAGTGAAATAATTTGCCTGATTTTAATAAATTATTATTGTTTTTATCAGTCATTATTTGTTAAAATAATTTTTTTCTCAGAGTCGTATTTTATTTGTTATCTTGAGTGATTCATTATAATGTAGGATTAGTTTTATTTGATAATTGTCTTATTTATATGGCTGTGAAACACTTGATAATCATTTTCAGTGCAGTTTAGTTAGTCACTGCTAGAGTGAGTGTTTTTGAATAAAGATGTGGGAATAATGTGAGGTATGATGCTTTTGTTTAATTTCTTTTTATATTATAAGTATAATTGTTAAAATTGAAAAAAAGATTGGATAAATTTGCAAATCATTTTTATCGAATTTCAAGGTTTTTCATTGTTCTAGAACTTTCTTATCTCTTAATTGTTTTAATGTCAGAAAGAATAATATTTGCTTTTAAAAGTGCATCCAAGTCTTAATACGTAAAAGGTGTTCTATTTTTTGGAATTATTTTTCTCGTCTAATGGATTAAAAAAATATGATTTGTTATTTTACATTTGTCACATTTTCGAAACAATTGCTAATTTTGGTTTCTGATTAGTAACAAATTATGAAAATGTAAAAGGGCTCTAATTTTTTAAATTTTAATTTTTTTAATTTGAAATGACCTACAATATAATATGTTTATCTGAGGCTTTAAAAGGTTGCTTTCTATACTTAAATTTTGAAACAAAATGACAAAGATAAACTGATCTGATCGTTTCCTTATTTTGATCTTTGTTTTTTTATTGGGAATTGATGAGGAGAGGGGGGAAGATCGTTAAAGACGTTTATGTCCGTAATACATACGACGTTTTACGTATAATTTAAAGAAAAAATCTAAATTTTTTAAAATATTGGATATCAAAAGTAACAAATTGCGGACAATAAAATAATTCACTTGTACATAATATTTAGTTACTTTTTGTACTTAAATTTTAACGCAAAGTTGACAGTTTAATTGTTTTCTTCTTAATTTTTTATTATTATTTTTTTCTGTTAAGAAATATGGTAAAAAACTGTTGAGGTGTTGTATAAAATGCTTAAGAAAAAATGATTTAATATAGGGAAAAAAAGGGAAAATTGTCGAAGTGTGCACTTTTGGCTGATCCTAACTGTACTCGAGAATGAAATATCACATTGCAATCAATTATTTATTGTTAGAGTCAAACAAAGTTGTTTACTATACTTTATAGCTAATAAAAATATTAATCTCTAAACCTAATGGAAACATAATTTTTGAAATAATTTATATACAGTTTTATGTAAATTTATAAAAACTATTAAGGGTGATGTGGAATGTTATAAACTTAAATATCCTATTTCAGTTGTATTACTAATGCTTGATAACGACTTTACATATCTCTTATTCTTGCAACTGGATCTAAGTACAAAAATATTCCATATTATGTCTCACTCCTCGTCTGTGTGCAGTTGCAAAAATACTTTACATTAGTGTCATACGGAATTAGTAAAAGACATTTTTTACTAATACGTTTAAACCAGAAAATTGACAAAAATGCAGAAACGAACGTAAGTGTTTTGCTTTTATGATACAATCAATTAATTGTCAAATTGTTGATACAAAATTTGATGCAGTGAAATTTGCAAGGGTCATATTCATTTTTACCTGACTGTTCGGCTACTTTCTCTGACGTTTATCCTACAAACTGACTTATTCTTTCGACAACTGCTTCCACTTTTAAAAAGTGGCCTTATTTTTGATTTTAACAACAATGAGAGTGATGGTCACTTTGAATCACCTTGTATTATTTACAAAGTATTTTGTTTAATTTTCTAATATTCTAAGATTGTCCAAGATGGGCTTGAATAATTAAAATTCGGAGTAATTATTATCATTTCTAATCGCACACAACTTACGCATAAAACTTATGCGAAATAACTTTCACTCATCATTAAAAAAAAGATTGTCTATAGAATTTATAATGTGAACCCATGCGTTACTGTTAAAACCTGTCTTTTATGGCTTTCAAAAGTCATCGATGTGGGGAACTCACCAACCCCAATTTGTACAAAAAGGGTCAGTAAATTTTTTTAAGAACTGGTTCATCAAACAGCAGAAATTTGATTTTAACCGTCGTAATTTTTTTTAGAAGTGAGGTAAATCATTTCGGTATGCGATTTAAAATAGAAAAATGACTATAAATAGATAAATATTCGTTTACTCGTCTCGTCGTCCATTTCGGTTTGATTTTAAATAAAATGAAATATTTTCAAAATTGTTTTTTTCTCTCTTGCAGCAAGCTTTTTGTAGGAGGCTTGTCTTGGGAAACAACCCAGGACAATCTTCAACGCTTTTTCTCTAGATATGGCGAAGTCATTGATTGCGTTGTTATGAAAAATGCAGAATCAGGCCGTTCTAGAGGATTTGGTTTCGTTACATTTTCAGATCCAGCCAATGTTAATTCTGTACTTCAAAATGGCCCACATACACTAGACGGAAGGTATAATGATTGAATTTTAAAGAAAATTTAGAATTTTATTTGTTAATTTTGAATTTTGTTTAGAACTATCGATCCGAAACCATGTAATCCAAGAACATTACAAAAGCCCAAGAAGGGCGGAGGTTATCCGAAGGTATTTTTAGGAGGTTTACCTTCTAATGTGACCGAAACTGATCTGAGGACATTCTTCACTCGGTTTGGAAAAGTTATGGAAGTTGTAATTATGTACGACCAGGAGAAGAAAAAATCAAGAGGTCAGTAAATTTATTTTTGAAATTGTTTAGGCTCCAGAGACGTTTAAAGAAAGATGAGGAAGAGTTGAACGACTTATAATACATAGATGAATATTTTAAGTTTTTCTAATCTTTAAGCGTCTCTAACGCCTAAACTATTAGAGATAAAAATATTGCTTCGTGGAATTTATAATAAAAAAATAGTTTTTTTACAAGTTTTTCCTAGAACATTTTTTAAGTACATACTTTAAATAAAGCCAGACTTAGGACACTTTACACAATTTCAAGAAATAAAAAAATTGATATCAATTTTAAAAATTGCATGTTATAATTTGGAACATTCATGACCAACACAAAAATTGTGGATGTTATTTTGTATAACTTGAAGAAAAAAATCTCTAGAGGTACTTTGACTTAAAAAACGAGCGTAATTTCGAATTAATATTTAACGGTAGCAGGGAACGGTTTTAATAACTCACTTCCTCTACTGTGTTTATCTCAAGAGATTCTGGCGAAATTACACAAATATTTTTCGAATTATTTAGAACCGAAACTAAAAGTAATTTTTGTTTTTATGTAACGATATGCTTTGTTGCGCAAAATAATTAAAAAAATTAATGATTGCTTGCTTGATTTTTAATTTAAGCGTTGAGACGGTTTTCTTGAAATTCCCAGTTTGTTTCTAACATTTTGTATTTTAAGTGATCTAATGGTCCAATTTTTTAAAATTTTCTCACTGACCACAAACTCTTTTACCTCTGTTTTACTCTCTTTTTATTTTAATTTGTTATTTTTTTTTGTCTTGTCATACTTTTTTCAATTTTATTTTTATTGATTTGTGTGATTGTGTGTGACACTTCTGATTTAAATATTACTCAGGATTGGCAATTAGACTCAATATTTTTATTTATGCAACATGAATTTTAAATTTTATTTACAAACATTCTTTGTTCTTTTTTTTTGTTATCTTATATAATACAAGCTCTTTTTTTAAAAACTTTTGAAGTATTTCTGGTTTTTTTTTAAGTGAAGTACTCTTGTCTACGACGTTAGTTGGCGCTAGCGTGTGGGTTGTTATCTAAATTCAGCAATTTTGGCTTTATTGTGTCTCTAAAATCAACAGAAAACACAATAAACACGTGTTAAGTTGTTGGTATTTATTTCACAGTTACTATTACATAAAAACAGCCAGGTTAGGCAACAGAGTGAGTCACAAGCCGGTAAAACAGGTCGCAATAACAGAACGATGTTTTATCAATTGTTTTTGCATTTTTTGATATTTTTTTACAGTTTTTAAAGATTATACCACTTATTATTTCATTTACTATTTTTTGTTCACTTGACAGGTCGGTAAACAAGACATCTGTTTTTATTGACATAAGGAAATTTCAATTTAACGGTTCTGCCACCAAAAAAATAAAATAAAATAGAGCTGCTAGCTCAGTCAGTATTTGATGCCCACTCTTTTCTTGTGGCTGTTTGCTAAACCAATAAACACAAATAAATTATTGTTCTTTATATGTTCTTCATACTTTGCAATTTGTTTTTATTGTTGTTTTCTTTTTTTCAATATTTTTTGTAGCATTTTATGCAATACTACAATTGTAATCTTTTGGAAATCTTATTTTTGTTATTCTCTCTGTTTTATCATTTCTTTTAACTTTTTCTGAATTTCTTATTCGTCAATTTAATATGCTGTGAGAACAAAAATTTGCTGAATAAGAGTAAGCTTTGGTTTGTCATATTTTTCATAGTTTTGCTTGATTTGTCAAGTAACACAAAGCAAAAATTCAGCACATTTTCGTTCTAACTGTACATTTTCTTTGACGTGTTTTTATGTTATCTTTGTTCTTTATTATTATTCTTTATCTACTAAATTATTCGTCTGATGTACGTAAATTATTTACGAACAACTACCAGATTTTTATTAATGACCACTCGTTAGTAAAAAAGACAAAAAAATTCGAATTTATAGACTAAATTTATGAATATACTCGTAGTTATTTTCACTACTCTCGTAATCAATAAATGTATCACAAAATTAATTACACTTTGATTAATTTACTGTTTGTTATGTTAGTAATTGTTTTTTAACAGCTTTATCAAACAATAAAGTTACGTCATAATTGATATTTTTACTAGAAATTGCCTACATGAAATTACAAAATTGGGTAATTTTTTTATATTTTAAATAACGACTGCTTTTAAAAAAATTATCTATATCTGATAAATTGAAACAAACATCGATAAATTCGGATAGGTCACTTTTTAGATTTCTCATTTTTTTTTTACTCATTACATGTACAGAGTTTTTTTATGAACAGTTTATTAATATCTGATTTTTTTCTTTAGGTTTTGGTTTCTTATCGTTTGAGGACGAAGAAGCAGTCGACAGATGCGTTGCAGAACATTTCGTAAATTTAAATGGGAAACAAGTAAGTAAAAACACTTCACCGAGGCGTAGCCGAGTTTTTAATATATTTTTTTTTGTCAGGTTGAGATCAAGAAAGCTGAACCTCGTGATGGTTCCGGTGGTAATAAAATGGGCGGTGCTGATCCATCATCTGCATGGGGACCACCTCAGGCCCCCATGGGTATGATGCAAGGACCCAATGGTCAAATGGGTGGTCCTCCAATGAATCTTGGAGCACCAATGGGACCCAATATGATGCAAAGCTACCAAGGATGGGGTACATCACCACAACAACAGAGCTATGCTGGATATGGTACACCATCAGGACCGGGATCTTATCAAGGTTGGGGAGCTCCACCAGCACCACAAGGACCACCACCACAATGGGGAAATAACTATGGAGGACCACCACAACAACAAGGATATGGATCGTATGGTGAGTTGAGATTGTAGTTTACCTAACTATAGCACCATCAAATTTTTTTTTTGCTAAATTCTAATTCAGTCCTATTTTATTGAAGTTATACAGGGTGTTCCAACTAAAGTTTGTACCTCCTAAAATTTCTGATTTCGTTCAAGTTTCGAAAAAATGCTAAAACAGATCGATCTTAGCTTAAAGTGGGACCAAATTTTATCATAGCTTTTAAGTTATTACCACATCCATGTAGCACCCAGAGCCACTCCTTCAGAAAATTTAAATAGCAAGTGGGATTGAGTGACCCATCATTTTAAAGCTGCTTTCTTTGTTTATACAACCACGTATCATTTATGGATTTTGAAAGATTTAAATTCTAGGATTTTAGTGTTTCTTAGTACTTTTAAAATTAAAAATTTCTGTTTTTCAAGTTTTCTAAAATTTGAACATTGAGGGTGTTAATCAGTTGAGATTATATTTTTTTATTAATTTTGGAGATCTGTTAGATTTAAGAATACATCGTTTCTAACATTTCTGGCACGATAAAGTTACATTTCTGAAAATGTGTGATTTTTCAAATTCTAGATGCTTGAGTTTGTTTTTTTATTAATTTTAAGATTCTAAAGCTTCTAAATTAAATAATCTCTGGTCTACGTCTCTATATCTAAACAACACAAAACCACATTTCAACTATTTATAGACAAAATAACAATTAAAAGACAAAACAAGAACAAAAAAATAACCGTAGAAAATAAATACAATTTTTTGTTAAAATTATTTCTTTATGTATACTATAGGTACTTACTTATTTTGAAAAAGAATTTAGTAGTAAAGGTGGTGCTATATAGTTACATATGAGAGTATAGGAGATTGAAAAGTATGTGATTTGAAGGGATTGTAGGTCCGAGTGCCGGAAGCGGAACAAGTTGGAATAGCTGGAACATGCCACAAAACAGTGGATCGACAGGTCCGTCAGGTAAGTGATGACCGTAAATGACAGATTTTTAGTATTATCACATCAAAAATAGTAAAATTTTCGTCTAAATCTGTCATTTATCGTGTTACCACACCCAGTGAAAAACAAATCACTTCTTACCACTCAGCAGTGTCAGAAAACCACACGTTTCTCTTTTTTTGTGACAGGTTACATTGCAGGGGATATGTATTCGCGCGGTCAATCTGGTCCTGGTGGTCCAGCCACCCCCAGTGCACCGCCGAACATGTCCTCATCTGGTGGCAGTTCAAAGCCTGGCTCTGATTACAACTACGGTTATGGATCGTACGCATCGGCGGCGGACGCCGGTGGTTACGGTGCTCCGCCCCGTTCGTACGGCAGCGATGGTGGCAGCCAAGTGAGCGGATACTCCTCCCAACCTCCAAACGCAGGTGCTAAACATTTCAATGATTTTAAAGAGTGGCCCAGTTCTTGACAACCTTTCGATAACGGCAACAACAACGCATCGAATGCTATTGTTTCAACATCATCTTCATCATCATCATCAACAAAAAATAATGTACGTCTTTACGTAAATGCAACTTTTTATGCTGATGATGAAGAAACAATGGCATTCAAGCACTACAACAACTTAAGTAATAATATGGGTATGTGTTGTAACAGTTGGAAACGTGTTGGCTTGATTAACATGAAGAGAGCAGCCGGACTGGTCACTCCCGCCAAAATCAATTATTCGGATTAGATTGACATATGACAAGAGAAGCAGCTAATTCGTGGCGTATTTTTTTGTTGTTTTTATTTAGAATAGTTGACTCGCCCTCTAACGGCAGAACCGACAACCTTCACGTATTTACAGTTTAGTTGCTAGAGGACGCGATTATTTTTTTTGCAAACATTTCTAATACTACAGACAGACAGAAATGTTGACTAATTTTAAGCACTGCTCAAGTTGTTATTAAAGTAATATTATATAATTAAAAATAGTGTAAATTCAAGTTTTACCTCATATCTCTATTTCAAAGTTAGAGTGTCTGCGTGGTTGCGTCTTTTAATATTTAAAAAATAAGTAAAAAAAAAACGAACAATGTGATTCATACTTAGTTAAGTAGGTGTAACAATTTTTTAAACTTAAGTTAAATGCATTTACAATAGTTGGTAATAAATGAAACGTTTCGTATATATTTATGATGTATTCCTATAATGAAACTGATTACTTATTGTAAGTTTTGAACGTGCTCTAGTCTCATCTTTCATAAGATTCAATATCAAATTGTAGGTGGCGTATTTGTATATATGTTTATACTATATAAATGTATTTTATCTAAGTTAATTCAAATTGACCAGCAGACAATCTAATCCAATAAGGAATTTTTAAATAATTGTTGTAAGTTAAGGTCACTATAAATATTAATTTTTATAATAAGTAAAGCATAGTACACAACCACATAGTGTAGGATTATCATAAGATCTGGCTGTACTGTAGTATCGAGTGATCAAAACAAGCCATGATATTACCACTGACACTTAAAACGCATGCGCAAAATGACGTCAGGTATTTATACGCATGCTCTTTATGTTTTGTCAGTAGTACTGTCATTGCCTGTTCTGAATATCAATATCAATTCACTCGTTATATCTCTCTTTTTTATTTATATTTTTTATTTCGCGTTATAATCGAACCGTTGTTTCTCAACTTTTTTTATTTCAAAAAGTTGAAAACAGTCATAAACGTTTCAATTATAGTTGACTCGAATTTATTGCTGTACATTTTTTTAAATCTATTTATAAATTTATTTATTGATATTATTTTAGTTGCAATTGAAGAAAATATATAGTGGTTGTGTAATAAGAGAGATCCACACCGAGAACTTTGAATTAGGGGTTGTCAGGGATGGGGAGGGGAAATCGCGTATTTTGGAATAAAATAAGCTAACTAATAGATTTTAGCAGTTAAACGAATTTTCATGGTGATTTATATTTAGTAGAAAAGTAATTCTGTCTGTCTGGGCCCTCATGTGTCTATCTAATCAATTGAGTAATTGATTCGTTTTTGTTTTTTTTATTAAGTAATTAACATTTTTTTTATTTTTTAATTACAAATTGAGTGTGACAATCTACATTAAGCAATGTTTGATGATAGCAACTTAGACGTAAATGATATTGTTTTCTAGTTTTAATTGTATAATATTCCTCGGTTAACGCAGACCAATACTGATGAATTTTTATGAAAATATCTAAAACGGTTAAAACAAAAATGAAGCGCTCTTTTTAAACTAGATCGTAGTGTATAACTTAAGTAAAAAAAAAATATAATTCATCCCTTATTCTTCTGTGGTGGGGGAGTTACTGTATATACACACATGACACATTCTAAAACAGCAAAAATTGCCTTAATTTCATTTATTTCACAAAGCTTTCCTCGGAGTGTACGAGTTACGATACAAAAAACTGTTTTTTTGGGTACACCCAGTACAATATTTCGACGAGACTGCTAATATCCGGTATAATATTCTCACCTGTACTTAATTGAGAGAATTATATCAGATATTAGCATTAAGTCGCGTCTTTCTATTGTATAGAGTGTACCCAAAAAAAGACCCGGGTCATGTGATTAGGGTGTGCTCTACATGCGTGTAGTACGGGCATGTTTGTCGGGCAACGTAATCACGTGATCGTGTTGGAGGGGTGGGGGAATGTCAAATGAAAAGCGAGGTTTACACTAATAAATTGTTACCAGAGGGGGTTTCCCGATGGTAACGGTTTATTTCGGGGGATGGGCTTGGGGGGTGCAAACCCCCCTGCGCCTTTATCTTTCCGATTTAAACAAACAATATCTCATTATCATCTAATCAACCAACAATGCCAATGCCAACAACAAATAATCGTATTTCATGTTCATCAAAACAATCGACTTAGGGAGTAATGTGTGGCTTCTGGCGTGGTGAGACCTAGTGCTCCTACGTCAGAGGTTGCCATTCTTCAGTCGGCACAAAATTGATCGAGGATAGTCGATAATGAACCGGTTATCATCGATGAGTTTCGTATGGTTTATCAAAAACAGTCGACTTATGGAGCATGTGTGGCTTCTGGCGTAGGAGACCTGGTGCTCCTACGTCAGAGGTTGCCATTCTTCAGTCGACGCGAAACTGATCGAGGATAGTCGATAATAATCGGTTGTCATTGATGAGTTTCGTGCGATTCCGGTGGTGTAGCCTCGATTTGAGTAGTTTGGCATTTGATTGGTTATAAGGATTGAGGGTGGGGGTCAGCTCGGTTTTTTTATTGGTTAAGGTGTGTACCGAGTGGACTATATGTAAAACACACTAATATATTAATATACATTTATATTATTTAAAGTAGTTTTAGCCAGTAATACAAAATAATTCTACAAAATATGATATATAGAATTATTTATAAATTGTATTTTATATTTACAATATTGCTGATAGTTAATTGACTTGTTAGTGTAATAATTAAATTTAAATAGAGGAGTAAAATTTAGAACAATTTGACTGATGTACAGATACAGAATAAGTTTTTAAATTTTAAACTATTATACAAGATGAAGTAAAAAAAGTACATTTACCTTAAATTAGGGCCTTTACTATATATAGTGCAATTCCTAATGTGGGTTTTACTAGTAAGGTGTTTTTTAGGCATTGATTTGTTGCTCAAAGGATATTATTTTGTATTATGTTAAGTAAGAGTTTTTAAAAAAATCGTATGTCAGCCGACAATGCTCTATTTAATAATATAATAAAAAGAAATGAACTGTATATTAAATATATGAGTGTGACCTGTAAGTGTAAAATTGTTTTCTAATTCTTAAGTCTGCTAGTTATTGAAAGAACGTGTTAATTAATAGTTAAGCAACCGTTAAATATTGGCGTAACTTGTCCCTCTTTTTATCTTCCTTCTTAATGTTTATCCTCTGCCACTGTAAAATCAGCTTTTGATAGATTAATATGTAATAATCTCACCTGTTGCAAGCAATCTTCATGATCAATAAGCCTGTTAAGTATTGTAAAGGTTGTCGAGGTCTACTGTAGTAGCAATTGTTATAGTATAACAAAAAAAAAGTAACTTTCAAACAAGAGACCTGGTTAAATAGTGTCGTTTAAGGAGTATATTATAAATATATATAATATATACAGTAGTGCATTTGTATCGGGGTAGTTAATTAATTGAGTATATTTAGCCTGAATTAAGATGTCTATTAGTTTTAACAGAAATACTTAACAAAAGAATTGTACCTATCATTATCTTTGATTATTCGATAATGAGGAAAAATATAATGATAAAAAATTTAAATGCTCTTATTATCTTCCACCTGTATCCCCACATACCCAATTAAGACCTGGAAAATTACATTAGAACAAAAAAATATCCAAAAATAAGATACAGGCTGGTTCAAAAGTGCGATGTTTGATTTAAAGTATACCTGGCTCAGAAATATTTGGGCTGACAACTAATAATTCGTTAGCCAACTCATATTATTTTTTTTAGATAGATTATATAAATCTAGTAATTGTTTATTAACGGTAGAGCTGAAAGTTTTGAGAATTTTTTTCACTTCTTTAGCGAACGATATTTAAATTATTATTCAAGGCGGTATAAAGTGCACTTCAAAGTCTATTTAAGAACGTAGTCAGAACTAATTTTTTTTCGATTGTTTTATGTAAATTAATAAAATTAAAACGCGGGAAAATTAAAGATTTTACTGTTTTAGTGTTACGCTTGTTTTTGACATTTTTTTCAAGATTTTGCAAAGTTTGAAAAATAAATTCTAAAAGTGGCTTTATAAGATTTAGGGTGAAATTATGTAAGAGAAATTCTTGAATACGTTGAATTGTGATTCACGTTTCTGCCAACATTGTAATACTAAATAGAAAAAAAAATACTGATTGAAAGTTTAAAACTTGTAAATACTACTTAATGTAAATAAATATTGAGGTGTTAAGTCCTTTTGAGTTAGAACAACTGTCAAAACACATAAATAAACACACATTTTTGACAGTTAAATTTTAAAAGAGTTGTTGATCAGTCGGTAGTGTTTGGCATGCGTGGTTTCTGTTAATTCTAACCTAGAAAATACATTATACCTACATAAAAGATGAATTTAAAAAAAATCGATGTAAAATGACACTCAAAAATTTTGAATAAAAAATTATAAATTAAAACAGTGAACCACAATTTTAACAGAGTCATAAATTGTACATACCGTTTTAATTAAAGCATCTTTTTCTGCCACAACTGTTGGGTGGCGAATCCCCTCCTTCTGCTTCTTTCGAACCTACCTTTAATCCTGAAATTGGTGCTTCTTCTTTTGCCTTATATGGCGAATCCCTTCTGCTTCTTTCGGACCTACCTTTACTCCAGATTTCCAGCGATATCTCTTGTTTCGTCCTATATTCCGTTTAATAATAAAAGTACGCAGCTTTTGAACGGCTGTGATGCGTTCGGTTCGAGAGCTGGCACACGACTGATTCAAAACAAAGACAAATAATGATAAATTTACAAAAAACAACAAAAAATGTCTATTATATCACCGAATGTCGAAGCGCCTTTGTCCCTTCGAGTAATAAATCATTCTGTTATGTAAGCAATTAGTTCAAATAATAAATCAAACATGTATTTAAATATATTTAGGTACATAAACAAGATGTTTCGAGTTTTGTTTCAATTTATATCTAATCACGAAAATAGCACCGAAAAGGCAATAATTAATTTTATTTAAACAAATGAGACTAAACATTGTTTTAAATAGCTACATTATTACCAATTAGAAGGTGAGGTCGTAAATCTCTTGTCAACCTTTTACGCAATCACAAAAAAAGTGTTTACATTTTTTAAATTCTCAGTTTAGATATAGGGTGTCCTAATTTTATTTCTATTGCAAGTCTCAGTTTATATACAGAATGTACCAATTTTATTTATACTATGATTTCAGCTCAAGTATTCTGGAATTTATTTTTTAAACTCTCCAAAATCTTGAAACGAAAAATGTCAAAACAAGTCAAATACTGAAACACAATTTTAAATTTTCCCGCGTTTTTATTTAATATTTATGAATTTACATAAAATAATCGAAAAAATTTACTTTTGACTACATTCTTAAATAGACTTTGAAGTGCACTTTATGCTACTTTGAATAATAATTTAAATATTGTTCGCTAAATAAGTGAAAAAAAATTTCAAGATTTATTCACCATAAAAAGTATAAGGAACGTTGTCTTGAGGCTGCCGTATGACGTCACGTGAAAAGGCCTAATTGAAGCCTCGAGCACTCGACTGTGATATTAGAACTGCACAACACTGTACATGCATTTGAATGTTATAACTTCATATCTTCGGCTTTGCTTAAAATTTTGTGAACTGAATATTGGCAGGACTACAAAATGGCGCTAAAGGTAGCTCGAATGCAATAAAGTAGTCCCAACATGTTCATTGAACTTTAGTGTACAAGACTTACCTCGTTTTTGGTTGTTTATAGTTATAACTAGTGTATAAATTGTTTAAAACAAAACATAAGAAACGTGAAAAAATTGTGTGTTTAGTTGTTTATTGACAACTATGATAACAAATTCATTGCCAACTTAATTTAACAAAATAATTGATGATACAGGGAGAAATGCGAAATTAAAGATTTTTTGTACATTAGGGCAATAACAACTTCTAATATATAATGTCAAAATTTAAATTGATTTTTGCAATAATAAAACAATAATACGGTGCATTCGAGTATTTATTTTCTTATGAATTATGGCACAATAATAAATTTCTTTCGTAAAAGTGTTTAATCGGAGTTGTATTTTTGTCAGTTAATAGTATTTCTCATAAACTTGCCACACGACCATTATTGTCTCTTGAAAATTGCAATAAATGATAAATAATTGATTAATGGTACTTGAGTTATTACGGTGTTGGATTTCCTTATTGTGCCAAAAATAAATTGAGACATTATCTGGCACTGCACTTTTGGCACATCCTGTATATTAAAAATGTGTTTCTGGATTTTTTTTTGTCAATTTTCCTGGGTTTTATGTAAAATCAAGTGAAAATTAAATAAAAATGTTGTCGCTCCTATCCATTCCTGACGATTGATTTTCAGATGAAATCCCTAACACAAGTCCTTCCGCCCTGCTTAATAGACCATCAAGTGTCAAGTCAAAACGTTCACTTGTGAATAATTCTACCGTAGGTGATTATGCATCAGGAGATTCTTATACTGGAGGACCACAACGAGGATCTGGTTATAACAACACACCTTCACAATCATATCATCCCTACAGACGATAACATTAATTATAAAAATATATAAACATTCCCACTGTAGCAACCCCCGGCTTTATCACATTTTTTATAGTTTTTTTTTTCTTGTCTTATTAACAAGCACAAGCATCAGGGAATTCAATGTGCTTGCAGTTTTGTAATTTTTGTTGATTTTTATCACATGACTACAAAATTAGTTAAGTTGTCAATATTACAATAAGTTTGTTGGGAATAGTTATGTTTTTTTTGTATATCTTGTATGTGTAATTTCAGTATAATCTGAATAAAACTAATTTTTTAGATTGTTGTTATTATTTTTACAAACGACTTCTTGCAAAAATTTATTAATTTTTCCTTTTATTTTTTAGAAATTTAACAAAACTTCTACAAAAAAGCGCACAGAAATGGATGTTTTTAATGGTGAGTTTGATATATATGATGATATATGTCTACATGCGATTCTCTTGGTATCTCCATATGAACTTTATTCTTTTACTGAAAATTCTTTCTCATGTATTTTAAAAACGTCTACTATTAATAATTATATTTCTGGAAAGAGTCATATTTTTTTTATACTTGTTAGATTATAACTGAATTTTTTTCGGGTACACCCTGTACAGTATTTGGACGAGACAGCCACCACCCGATATGACATTCTCACCCGTACTGGATGGCATTTGGTTGTTGGCTTTACGTCGCGCCTTTATACTATACAGGTGTACCCGAAAACCCGGGTCACGTGATTGGGGTATGTTCCACATGTGTGAGGTACGGGCACTTTTGTGAAACATCGCAATCACGTGATCATGTCGGCGGGTGGGGGGATATGCCAAATGAAAAACGGGGCTTACACTAGTAAATTGTTACCAACGGGGGTTTCCCAATGGTAACGATTTATTTCGGGGGATGGGCTTGGGGGGTGAAAACCCCCCGCCTGTATCATTCCGAAATAAATATATATTATCATCGAAAGAACAAACAGACCAAAGGCAACCAAACATAATTTCACGTCCATGAAGACAAACTTTCAATAACTTTCTAATCCAATAAGCAATATATTTTATTTTAAGTAGTCGATATGAGACCCCAAAGTTATGTGGTGCCGAGGAAGTTACTGAAGACAAACCAACCGACTTAGGGAGTAATGTGTGGCTTCTGGCGTTGGAGACCTGGTGCTCCTTCGTCAGAGGTTGCCATTCTTCAGTCGTCACGAATCTGATCGGTGGTGATCGGGAATGATCGTCATTGTTCGAAAATAACCGATCGTTACCGATCAGTTTCGTGTGATTCCGGGGTGTGGCCTCGATTTGGTATTTGATTGGTTAAGGATTGAGGGTGGGGGAATCAGCTCGGTTTTTTATTGGTTAAGGTGTGGGCCGAGTAGATTATCTGTAAAACACACCGATATACTAATATACATAATATATTGTAATATTTACTTACTTTAACTTTTACTAATATTCTAATATTAGAATTCTAATTACTAATATTTAAGTAAATAAAATTAGCAAGTAATAATACAAAATAAGATACGTAAATTCATTTAAAAGTTAGGTTTTATATTTACAATGTTGCTGATAGTTATTTGACTTGTTACTGTAATAATTAAATTCAAGTAAAAAAAAGAAATTAAACAATTTGGCTGTTGTACAGATACAGAATAAAACTATTATACAAAATGAAGAAAAAGTACATTTACTGTTTTTTTTTTGGCATTGATTGTTTTTTTGGCACAAATATTAATATTTTGTATTATTTTAGTAATAGTTAATAAAGATATATTCTTAGATTGTTGTTATTATTTTTGCTAATGAAATGATTTCTTCCCAAAATTTATTTTTTCTTTCATTTTTTTTAATTGAAGCACTAAAAAAGTACGCAAATATGGATTGTTATAAGGTGAGTCTTTAATTCAGAATATATCTACTTCTACAGTCTGTCCCAGAAATAAAGTTCCATAGAGAAAGATATCAGAAGACGACTTGCTATCTAAAGATATGTCTTGATTTTCGGTCCTTCCTGTATATTAGTAGCAAATACCGATGAGTTTTTAGGAGAATATTGATCAATAGACATACATTCTCACATTCTATGATCCTGATATAAACCTGACATTTTACGAAATTTTCCTTTCCTAAAAGAGTTTGTTAAAAAAAAGAGCTAAAGGAACAAAAGGGGCAACAAATAGATTTAATGAAGTATTGTTGGTTGCATAGGTAGGTATCAAAAGTAATTGAAGACTTTCTAATTCAGTCTGTTTTTAATTGCTTATTCTTCTGTATCTCATATATGCTTGTTTTATCAGGCATTATCCTGATACAAACCTGACAATTTACATTGTTTTTAGTTTAATAATCTTGGTTTGTAGCTGCCTAATACTTAGCATATCATAGATAGGCAACTTACAATACACATTAGGTTAAATTGCTCTATTGTGGGTTGCATCGCAACATTGTAAGCTTTTTTTTTTGATTTTTCTTTTTGTATATCCAATTCTTACGAAAGTTTCGTTTTAAACAAATACGAATTCATTAAAAGATTTTTATTAACACATAACATTCTATGAACAAGCAGACCACTAATTCAAATATAAAATAAACTTTTGTTATTAAAGTAACAAAATAATACTTAATTTATAAATAACATAAATAAAAGAACTTGGCTATCCTAAAATTACATATTTAAGTTATGGAATATATATCTGTAAATTTTGGTATCAATCCTGTTATTAAAGCCAATTTTGCTGTTGATAATGGCGGAACTGTTGTTTTTTCACCAGCAGAATCTGAATCAGGCATCATCTGAAAAAAACAATTACAAACCAATTTCAAAATAAAATAATTAGCACCTTATCTGCAACATGTTTGTAGACCTGACCCTCAACATTGACATGAAATGTTGAAAAACCATCATACCACCTTAAAAAAACAAATAATATAAATCTCCCAAAACTACTACAAACTTACGCTTCAGTTTTATCAAACATTTCCCTAAAATTCCACAACTTGTATTTCCAAAAAGTCATCATTACTTTCAATGCTGAAATGCCTCTAATACGCCACCGGACTTTAATTGTTGAGTCTTCAGGATGTTTGGTGATTTTCAGGATCTCAAATTTGACGTAAGCAAATTTCAGGTGTCCCACAGTCCGTAATAAAGCCATTTGTTTAACGTAATTGTACAACCCACTTGAAATAAAATTATTTATTGTTTAACAAAAATTTTTAAACCTACACTGTAGTGGTCCCTCTGATATTATTTTCAAAAACAAGTTCAGGGTGATATATTGTGTAGTCCATAGTGTGGGTGAAAAGATTAGGGAGAGTATTCATTAAAACATCATAAACATGACTGAGTTTGTCTGGTGAGGGCTTATTTGAAGAGTCAGGGCTGTCACTAAATGAAACTTGGTTTTCCTTAGGGACACTACTAATTTGACTAAACCTACAAAACTCGTATTATTAAAAAACAACGAATTTGGGGCGAATTACATAAAATTGGAATTAATTAACTGTCGTCTAAAATCTTCTACATTAAATACATTTTCTCGAGTGACAATATCACTGGAGCACTCTCTGTTATCCCCGATTTTACCAATCGGAGCTTTCGGAACAAAATCCTGGCTTTCAAAACTCGTTTCATATTTCGCTAAAGTCGAATACTGAAAAAATTTTAGTAAAAAAAATGTTCTGTCAAATTTGAGGTTAGGTTTGTTCAGGTGACAATTACTCATACTTAATACTCAAATTCGTGGAAGGTATTCACAATTTTGTGGAAATTAACGTAAAGACAGCTTCTTGGACTCACCTGTTCGGTCAGACAATCCTTGTTTTGGAGGTTAGTTTTTTCGTATTTGATGATATGACTTCTGGGGGTGATTATTGACGTTATTGAGACAAATTTATTGGTAATGTGGCGTAAACAGTGCGACATTTTATCACAACTCTTAAATTAGAACGAATTTATTCGCTTTTAATCATTCCAACTTTGAATGATAGACAGGAAGTGGATGACGACACGTGGTTTCGATTGTCAATTACGTAATGGAAGTGGTACAAATTACGAAAATGTGTTGTAAGTACATATTTATTGTTTTGATAAACTTGATGATAAACATGTTTCAATGTTTACGCTCTTACTTATACCATAAAAATGATAATTTTTTTTTTAAGACCCGAGATACATTGGGGATGTTTACAAAACCCGTTCAGATGGCGCAGGCATTCACTTTTTAGCTTACAACCATCCAAGCCTTCCAAATATTAGAGAAAGTTTGGACTTGTGTCTTTGAGTAAGCTCGAAAAGACACGGTACTTCCCGAACTTTAGGCGCTTTACAAGATATTTCAAATAATCGTATATTTTGTAAAAAAAAGTGAAAAGGATTTTTTGTATGACAATATGTGGCTTTTATTTAAAACACTGCAGCTATAATAATTTAATCATCATTATGTCAAATAGTGTAAAAACTATTAAAGGAAAACTAAATAAATTTATTATTATGTTTTATTTTGAACTGGAATTTGAAATAAAGTAATTGTTTATATTCTAATTTATATTACCGCATTTATTGGGATTAAGTAAAATTTTTGGTGCTTGTCAGGTGTTAAAAAAATCCAAAAATTAAATAATGTAGTTTTTCAAAACTGTCTAAAGTGGGTCTTATTATTTTAAAATAGAAACAATAGATTATCAGGCTGGAACCATATGTTTGTAAGTTATTGTGGAAGTTATAGTTATAAAAGAAACAAGAATATTAAATAATATTTTTATAAACAATTTTAATATTTAAAAATTAAGAAGAAAATGTTATTCAATAACATGATTTTGAAATGTGAGATTTCAAAATTTATTCAAAAATTTTTAAACTTTTATGAGAGACTGCTTTAATTATAATTTATGAAATAACAGAAATATAAAAATCTCACAAAATTATTATACATATATTTGCGTACTTGAATTCAGCAGTTAGTTGAATTTCATCATTCATTACCAGGAATTTTCTTTTACCGGTACCGCCAAGAATTCTTGAAATTTGTTGTCGGCCTACTTGTTTTTCCCGGAATTGTTTCATTTTAAATTAGGGTGGGTAACATAAGCTCCTTCAATTTTACAAATTATTTATTATTATTGGTGGTGCTATTTGTGAGTGAAGTGTTTCTGGTTTGCTTTTTTTACGATGGGACAAACTTCGCGTACAAGACCTTCAAAGATTTGTAAAAGAAATAAACCTTCTATTTCTCGAAGAAAATATCTGATTGCTAAAAAAGGTAAATAAAATACAAACATATTTTTAAAATAAATAACTATACAGAATATTTAATTATAGTTACAGTTTTAGCTATTCCTAAGAATGCAGATTGTACTGACGAAACAAGAAATGTTATAGGAGACACAAATCATGATAAAATCTGATCAGAAAAACAAAGAAGACTGGATGAAAAAGAGTAACATTTTCTAGGTTTGTATTCAAGCGTGTAATTGTGTAAATTGTGGAAAAGTGTGCTTTTACGATTAAAACTTTTTCTAAAAAGTTACACCACAAATTTGAAGCTATGTATAAATTTTATTTCAGTTAAAAAAAAAACAAAAGCGATGTCTGAAACTCATTCAATACTTTACAATCTGTACAATCATTTATATAGTAAGTATTTGATTTTTTTTTAGTTGTAATTTTTTTATATGTACCGTCGTATATACATTTTTGCAGGTCCCTTAGAAATTATTTTGAAATAATCTCATTTATTATTAGAAAATCAGAACAACAACCGGGCAGAAATATTCATGAATATACTAGCTAGATTTAATGCCGGAAAACGTTTAAATCTAACTACAAGAGGCTCATTTCAAGCAAGATGCACAATGAGTGGAATGAGGTATTAGGCATTAAGTGGCTTTCAAGTCCATGGAAATCTTTAACAAAAAAAAGCCCGGGAAAATATTTCAAAAAATACATTGACACTCAAAGTCACAGGGCAAAAGTTAAACCAAGAAGAAAAAAATTGGATTTTGAAACAAGCGGACAAAAGTTACCAACTATAAAAAATATAGATTACGGTTTAAATGCCCAACAGCCAGAACCGACAGAAGAGTATCTAAAAGAAGAATGTGCAAGAATACTTGCAAAATTTTTTCTTGTTAGTGGGCTTGTCTGTTTTTCTTTAACACATTATGTATATGACATAACAACGTATATAACAATGTGTTAAAAAGAGACAGACTAGCGCATTAAGAAGAAAACAAACTAGATATAAATTATCCATAATAACTTTTTTTTTAATTGTACTGATTTTAGGTTAGTAAAGAAGAACAAGCTTTTATCGAACAAAACTCTAAAGAACAGTTTGGCAGTGAATTGTTTAAAACAGAAAGGGCAGAAAGGGTTGACAGCCTCTTTTTTTGGCAACGTTATAAAGCGAAAAGCGTCAACTTCTTGCCATAATTTGGTTAAAGAAATTTTATATGGGAACAGCCTCTCTACGCCAAGTCTTGAATATGGAAAGACAATGGAAACAGTCGCCATAAAAAAATTTGAAACAGAATATGGTTTTGTTGTAAAAAAGGCTGGTTTTTTTATTGATCTTAATTATGGGTATCTTGGTGCATCTCCAGATGGTTAGTATATTAACTATTATTCTTTGTTAATTGATTTGAAATGATTTATTTTTTTATTACTCTATTCTGTTATAGGACATGTAGGTGAAACCCACCTCGTGGAAGAAAAATGTTTGCACAGCGTTTTTAAACAGAACGTGTCATTAGAAGAGGCTGCCGAAAAAAATAATATTTGTCTGGAAAAATATGAGAAAAAATTAAGATTAAAACGAAACCATACCTATTGGTATCAAATCCAAGGCCGATTAAATATTACCCAGCGAGAAGCATGCTACTTTGTAGTTTATACCGGAGATACAAACCCACTTTTTGTTGAAGAAATTAAAATTAACATGGATTTGTGGAAAAATAATATGTTACCAATTCTAATAAAATTTTACAATGACTGTGTCTTACAAGAAATTGTAAGACGCAGAATTCCTAAAGGGGAAAAATGTTTAGATCCACTATATATTGTTCAAGCTCAAGAAAAAAAAAACATTAAAAAAAATAAAGTGTAACTTTAATTTTCTATGTGATGCTTTACTATTGACATGTCATTTTCCTTTTATGCTTGGTATTTATTTTGTAAAAATTTTTTATTGAGGCATAAACTATGCAATTTTTATTATTTAATTTTTACCTTCAATAATTTCAATATATTACGAGTAAATAAATGAGTGTAAATAAATATTTATTTAATTTATTAATCAACAGTAAATTGTTGAAATGTGCTACTACAAAATAAATACATTGTTAATAATAAAAATGAAAATACGTATTAAACTCATTTTTTAAAATCTTAATCTGCCTTTTGCAAAACCCCACAAATGAAATTGAAACTATTGTTGTTAAAAATTTTATGTTAATTTGGTACTTTATTTTTTCGTTTCTTACCTTATTAATTTTCTTTTGCATATTGATTTAAATGATATAATTTGAAAATGGTTGCGCCATCTATTCGAAACACGCTGAAGTTTTGTCTGACTTTCACATAGATAGGCAACCCATATTTCTTAATGAATGTGTCAGATTGTTATAAAAATTTTATGGCGAAAATATCTAAGCTATAACACGAATATTTTAAAGATTTTTTTTATAGTTATTTTTATTGTATAATAGTGTTTTGATTCGTCTTCTTTTTAAGCACGAAAGCATTAGTATTTAATTGTTATTAAAGCAATTTTTACTTCTACTAGATACGACACTTTTAATATTTTTTATTAATTAATTAGCAGCTCTTTTTAACAAAAAAACCTACTGATGCAATTAATTAGATGTTGGTCTAAAAGAATCTCCAAAAAAAAACAACTCTAAGTTATTTCATAAATGAAAAATTTTCGACAAAAGTTAGTGCTGTTTTACACGCAATGAGGGCTATGTATCTCTCATCTTAAGATTTTTATTGGCTTTAATATTGGCACAATAAGTTATGCAACTAACTACTCACTGAAATATATTTGGTTACCTGCTTGCCTAAGCTCGACGTCAAAACAGTGCGAAATTTTAAACACTGCCATTCGATAAAAGTAACTTAAAAAAGTCGACTTTATTGCACATATAAATAAAGTTAAGTTTACAAAGATCAAATTTTAAGCGATGAAAAATACTCTAAATAAAATAAATAAGACCTAAAAATGCCGACATTTGATACCCTAAATATTTCATTTATTAACAAGTCACGAATCACAACAAATTTACACTAAATGAAAAAATTAATGGAAAATAAAACGTTCGATGCACAGATTTCCTTCATTTCTAAGCTTCAACGCAGGTCTAACATGAGCGAATTCCAGCGAACCATTCCGAATGTGAACGAAGTCTCTCCTTTATGTATGCGCAGATTGCTAATTTTATGTGCTCGGCCATCCTCGGTAGTTGCTTTACAGCTCTTCGGGTGAATTTGACATCACGAAGCTTGTATTTAAATTTCTATTTTCGATTAATTTCTCAATTATGCAAGAATTATTTGTAACTTGTGACTGAATTAACTAAAACTAGAATGTCTAAAGTATTGGAGTAGAGTGTTTTTACGCCTTATTTGTCTTTCCATATGAGATTTTTATTCGGTCAAAGTTTAACTATTATAATTTTAATCTTATGTACTAGTGCAATAAGGTCGACTTTTTTAAGGTGTGTTTTTAGAATGACAGTGCTTCGCATTTTCGCGTATTTTTGACATCACACTTCTCCACCCCATTAAAATGGTTGTTTTCCATGTGCCGTCTACTCAATTTGATCATCAACATTCTCCCCATCTCATAATCTCTAGTTAAAACCGGTCTAGGACAATTTGGCCTATCACTATGGTTTTACTTAAATATTTTAACTTATTACACACACAACTCTGGTCCCAAAAACCTATCAAACATTCTTTAGAGAATAAATTAAATTAAAGCAGGAGAAATAAATTTTTTTGTAATCTTATCGTAACTCTATAAAATCTCTCAATTTTTTTTCTACTTTACTTTCTTTACTGTCAGAACTGTCTTAATTAATAAGAATATATTTTTTGAATTTAATTTATATAAAATGATTGCAACGTATAATCGTCATTTTGGAGAAAAAACATTTTACGTTGTGCTTGACAAGATGGCGGCAAAATTCATTAAAACGAGAGTTTAAGATAAGAGGTACAATTTTATCATAAAATACTACAAATGATAAAAATCTTTAAAAAAAATTGTTCAATCTGAACTGATAACAAAATTACAAGCTATTAAAGGCTAAAAGACACCTTGGCGGTCAAGACAACGATTAGAAGTTTCACCGTAAAAAAACTAAGGTACAACAATTTGTTCTGCTGTTGCCAATTTCCTAGAACCATAAATTCCTTTTTCTCTTCTAGAAAGTTTCTATTAAATTTTTTTTTCAAAATCTTTTTTGTTGTCTTTTCTCCTCCAGTTGTCGTTTTTCAATTTTCCGAGATTCTTATTTTTTTTCTATTTGTTGTTTTTTAAGTTTTTCTGAAACATTTCTTGATTTTTTCTTCCATTAGTAGTTTTTTTGTTTTTTTTTTTTAATTGGCGTTTTCAAGTTTTTCTGGAATTTTCTTTCGTTCTTTCAAAAATTTTCTTAATTTTTTAAAAAGGTAACCTTTTTTGAAAATATTTTTTGTACTTCTAAAATGTATCTCTTTCTCTTCTAAATTTGGTTTTTAGTTTTGTTTCAATCTAATTTTTTCTTCTAAACACAGTTTTTCTTATTCTACTTTCTCTTACAGTCTCATTTTTTCCGTTTGTCTAAATAGTTCCTTTTTTCTAGTTAATATATAAAATGATTAAAAAAGTAGCAAAAAAATGTAAAAATTCAAAATCTCGTCAATAAACAAGTATCCAATTTTCCGCTCAAAATTAAAATTTTGAAATGTTAGAAACTTTATTTGAAACAATTTTTTGTAATTGCATAAAATGTAGGATACTTAGTTTTCTTCTAGTTGTTATTTTTCAAATTTTCATGAATCATATTTTGTTTTTTCTTTCATTAGTATTTACATAGTCTCTTCTTTTTTTCTATTAACGAATTTTAAGTTTTTCTAAAAAAAAAATTGAGTTGTTTTTTTTTCAAATGTTTCTAAAGCTTTTTTTGTACTTTTGAAATTGTATAATCGTTGATTTTGAGCTCCTTTATTTATTGTGTTTCAAACTGTTAAAACGTATCTCTTCTTTTTCTATATACAGCTTTTACTTTTCTCTCAATTGAAGTTTCACCTGTTCTTTTTTATTCTACCGATAATTTTCAATTTTTCTGAAGTACTCATTTGTTCCAATAAAAATCTTTCTCGTCTAAATTAAGTTTTTCTTATTCTTCTTTCTTTTACAATTCCATTTTTTGAGTTTGTCTAAAAACTTTTGTTTTCATATTCAATAAAATTTGCAGTTTATTATTTGAAACAGTAAGAGTTTACATAACACGATGATTCATTTATCAAATAATTTTTACATTTCATTTAATAAAAACAAAGATAGTTTGTTGTTTCGATGACATTACAAAGGACAATTTCTATGCGTTTTTTTATTTTTTAAATTTATTAATTTCCCTTTGTTTTAGTCAGTGTAAAGACAAGGCGCAGGTAACTACCTTTATTTAATACACGAAAAAATTTGGTTTTATACTGTTTTTATATATAAAACGTTTTACATTTCACTATTAATAACAAATGGAAAAAAATCAATTTATTTTAGTTTCAATACAGTTTTCTTTGTTAGGTCAATCTGAATTTTCTCCAAAATCTGTCCTGAAGCATCAGTTGTAAAAACATTTTCTTTATATAACCCTGGTTTTCCATTTTCCGGCATTTTCACAATTTCTCTTTCTACAATTTTTTCAATCTTAAATTGATAATCACCATCTCCATTAATTTTTCTAAAAGTATTTATATAACTTAAAAAAAATCAAAATAAGTTTTTGGCTTACGAAATTGACAATTCGCCGTTATTAACATCTATACTCATATAGATGTAGTCGGAATCATCACGATATTTGAAACTAACACCATCATCAAGATAAACAGCTCCATGAGCTTTATTTTCCTTAAAAAAATAACTCAAAAATATTTTGATTGTTAGATTTTACTCGTACCTTATCAACAGTATAATAAATAGTATAAGAATCATCAGTCATTTCAGCAGTGTTGGGTCTAATTGTATCCTTTCTTACAATAACGCCACCAGCTCTGTAATAAATTGGCAACTAAAAAAAATTGTTAAGAAATTTCTAAAACTAGGTACTTCAAAGAATTACATTTTGTCTAGTTACTGGCACACTGACTATTCCAGTTCCAGCTTGTACCTCATTGCTAGTAACAGAAACCCACATTTCGTCAGTACCTCCCGGAAAATAAACATCAACAGAAGAAACTCCAGACTCTGTTATAGCTTTTACCAAAATATCCCGTCCTAGAAAGTTAAAACTAGCTCAAAAACTACTAAACAAGTTAGTTTTAAACTAACCGGCAAGAAGTTGGTCATCAATTTTGTAAACATTTGTATCTTCTGGATAGTGATAAAAAAGTGGTCTGATAATTGGATCACCATTTGTTGTATGTTCAAAAGCTAGAGTGTACCAAACAGGCAAATGCTTGTACCTAGTTTGAATAGCTTCTCTAACCACAGCTTGAGTATCTTCAGGTTTTAGATAAGGTTCACGTCTTTCTGTACCTTTATCTGCGTGTGCTCTATAGAACGGAAGCCAAGCTCCAATTTGGTACCATCTTTCATAAAGATCATTTGCTGGATTATTAAAGAAACCACCAATATCTGAACCACAAATAACAAGACCCAAAATGTTTGAATTTAGACATTCCTGGACAGCAGCGTGGAGATAAGGCCAGTCTGAACCGTTATCACCAGTCCAAAAACTTGCGTATCTTTGAGAGCCAGCAAAGGTTGATCTACTAAGAACAAAAGGTCGGCGAGTACCATTATCACGGTCTAGGAGGCCTTTATGTGTTGACATTGTCTGTTAAATTTGTTAGTTTTGGGTGAGAACAACAGTAAATGACTTACATGAAGGAAGCCGTAAATATTATGAATTTCATTATGTCTGACATTTCCAAAATGGAGAGAATCCGGTGGAAGAGTCATTTCTAAACTGTTGTCAAAGACTGAAGGTTCATTCATGTCGTTCCAAATTCCGGCAAGAGTAGGTGTTGAACTTTTAAAATTCTCATACGAGTACATACTCGCATAAAAATCGCGTGCTTCAGGGTTTAGAAAATCCATCCAACTGCTGGTACCAGGCCAGCAGGAACCTTGAAAATTTGATCCATCTGAATTTTTAACAAACAAATCTTTTTCCAACGCCCCATCATAGACATTGTAACCTTCTTCAACCTTAATATGAGGATCAATAATTGTAACCAACTTCCTGCCAGTACCATTTATAAAATTTTGCATTTCGACAGGATCACTGAATGTACTTGGGTTCCAAGTGAAGTACTTGAACCCATCAGTGTAATCAATATCTAACCAAATTGAATCTAACTGAAAACTGGCATTATCAAAATTCGTAATAACTTCTTTGACTAGATCTTGTGAGTCGTAACTGTAGCGACATTGATGGTACCCCAAAACCCATAGTTGTGGCAAATGGGCAGTACCGGTTAATTTGGTGTATTGCCGAATGACTTGTGTTGGTTTAGGACCCAACAAAATAAAAATATCAAGAGTACCAGCTTCTGTCATAAAGTAAACCTGACTGTTACCATCACCATTACTTGTAGTTTCAACCCATTGTTGGGCTGCGTTATGCAAAAACACACCGGTGGTAACTTGAGAACTACAATAAATCAGTACTTAGCTGCTTCAGTATAACAGTGTTTTACCCATGGCCGTAGATGACAGGAACTGCGCCGTATAGAGCCATAGGGGATTCAATTTCGAAACCTCCAGTATCAGAGTTTTTAAGACGGTAAGGATCAGTACCACCTGGTGCTGTATTTTTCAAAGCTAGAGTATCGCAATGTTCGTGAATTCCATACAGTTGGATAGCTTCAGGGAAAGTTACACCAAAGCTAAATGGTGCGGTACCATCGTTCTAGTGAAAAAGTTGTGTCTAAGTTGTGTCAATTTTAAAAATTTGGTGGTACCTGAGCAAGTGTTAGTCTATCACCATTAAAAACAGCTTCCACAATACCGTCTTTACCAAATTCTATACTGAAAGGATCGTATGTGATACGAGCATAACTTGAATTTGAGTTTATAGTAACTGTTATTGAAGAATCATCACGAATAATCCCATTAAAGCTTCAGAAATTTAAATCAAAACACTTTTTACTAAATTTTACAAACTTACTCTGTTGGTGTTAGTTCTCCATTTAGTATATCGACAAGTTCGTACCGTTTCGAATCAGATTCTTTAATTTTCAATCTAAAAGTGTCATCCTCAAGACCAGTAAGTGTTAAAATCAAATCAGAAACCCCATTGTTAGATTTAAGAGTTGCTGTAAGTGTATAAGCATCAGGATTGACATTGGTGCTATCTGGATCTACTGAATAATCATTTGACGGTTCTCTTGTTCTCAAATTTCTTCAAGTTTTTGTTTGTTATTTAATTTTTTTATATTGATTCTGGTACTTACGTGCAAAAATCAACTCTACTACAATTTTTGAATGTGTTATGGTCAGCACCAAAACACACTGTTATTAGAGCAGTTGCAAAAAGTATGCTAGAATAATCACTTTTACTTTTTTGAAATTTTGTAGTGTTGTGTACTTACTTGAGCATCATGACAAATAATATTTACTAACAGAAATCAGATCAGATGGTTCACTTAAATACTTAGGCTATGAACCTGTGTCACAAATACTTGACTAAATTAAAAATTTTTGATAATCTGATAATTATGATGAAATAGTTAAGTGTGCAAGCAGCTTTGTTTCTATACGAATTTTTACCAGATAAATTTTTGGTTGTTTACGTTTAAACATCTCAAAATAGATTTTAAAAAATAATTGTTTACGTGTTCTAAATAAAAGTTTTTTGTTTAGAAGATTTTTTCTTTTTTCTGTCTACAGCTATCCAGAGATCTTTTCTAATGGGCATTTGGATTGAATATTAAATTGTCAACTAAATAGACTTCTACACATAATAGAAATGTTTTTAAAAAAGGTGAGGCTTAAGTGCCAAAAGAACTCTGCTTTTTCACTCTCTATATCTAATCCAGAATCTAGAAGGTTCGTGAAAAACTTTTTATTTGACCTCCAGAATTGTTTATCACGGAGAACTCAAGTTTTCATTTGGACTTTTCTTTGTATCCGGCTCAAAAAATCATAAAAACTTGTTATTATTATAAAATTGTTAAACTCTATAGTTTCCGAATACGCCCTTGCTTCCAAGTGTTTTAATTATTAATATGCTAAAATCTGCATCTTATATTAATAATTATGAAAGTTGAAAGAGAGAAAAAAAAACGTTTTTGCTTTTTAATTGATAAAATACTCAGAGAAGACAACAAACAGTTTTTTGAATTTTAATTAAGACAATCGGAAGAGAAAAAGAAGACATTTTTGCGCATTTTTAATAGTTAAGAGACGTATGTTTTTTCATTGAGTCTCTTCTTAATTAAGATGCTAAAAAAACCTTTATTATCTTATTATTATCTTATTATTACTCTTACTCTTATTATTGTTTAAATAAGTTATGCAAGTTTGCAAGAGTTTCAAGATTGTGTAGATTTTAATAAATAATAATCGGCCAAATTTAATAAGTTTTAAGAATATTTAGATAACAATCAGAAAGATTTGTATTTCAAAAATCTGTAAAAAAAATTGTGTTGTAAAAATTTAAATGTAGAAATTAGAAGATTTTATTAATATTTTGCAGATAGTAAGCGACAAAATTCAGTGTGTTTCAAGAATTTCGAAACAGGAATTGAATAACTTAGTTGGTTTTATAAGAGTTTTTATGATAAAAAATAAAAAATAAAAAAAAAACTAGATGATTCAAAAAATTGTGGATTAAGACCAGAAGAATCCAGAAGAATTAAACCGTTTCAAGAGTTTCAGGATCTTAAATACATATTTCAAAAATTTTGAAACAGGTTTCGAAAATATTAGTATGTTTCAAAATGTCTATGAATGGACAAGTGTAGATAAAATCCGTCGATAAAAATTAAAAGAATAAATGTGTTTTAAAAGTTTGTAAAAAAAATGAAAAAGTCAATGTGTTTTAACCCTCTTCTTGACGATGTATCTTATAAGATACATATTGAAAAAAAATTTTTTTTTAAGTAATTGCGCCATCTTGTACAAAAATAACAAACTAAATGCTTTAAGGCATTCGTATGTTATCAAATGATGGCGCTAAAAATAATATTAACCGTAAAATAAGGATTCTGTAACGATCTTTGTGTTGAAGTGACAAACATGGCTGCCTAGAGCTTTTGTCTGAACGTACCTTTGATAAGTTTTTTTTTATTTTTTCTTATTTACTATAAATTTGAAACGTATTTTTTACTCAGTACGACAAATACATACACAAACAAATAAGTTTGCGTTAACAAATTGAAATTTTAAACGTAAAAAGAAAATAATTGGGCCCTTTGAAAATTATGTATCCTCTAGGTTGGCGGCCATAGAAATATGTATCTTTCAAGATACACTACTTGGTTCGTAATAAAATATTGATGTATCTTGGAAGATACAGTGCCAAGATTAGAAAGAACTTTGTCTGAATTCTGCAGGATATTTTGCCAAAATAGCAAAATGCTATATTTTGTATACTGTAATGCATATTACCATTTTTTAAATATACAAGTATATGTATTTTTTAAAATCAAAATGGCAGTGAAGAAGGCCAAAACTAAACTAAAGCACAAACAACACTATGTTGTCAAAAATATAAATGTTTAATTTTTTATTTGTTTTTTTTTAGAATTAATATTTTTAATTATTTTGTTTTTTATTATTTTTTTATTCTTGTTTTTTATTATTTGTATTTTAAGAAATTTTTTTTTGTTTTTATTATTTTGTTTTTTATTTTATTATTATTCAATTAAAATATTACAAATTATTACATTTTTGTTATTTTTCAAATAAATATAATAACCATAACAATTTTTTTTGTATCTCTCAATATGCACGTTCTATAGTGCCTAAAACAAGGCAATGTAAACTGAAAGATACAAGAGCGTGTTGTAAGTAAACCTAGCAATGTATCCTCCAGTCGACATATCTGTAATTTCAAAACAATTAACAATTTTTTAAAAAATTTAATGTTTCTTGCTCTACAAGATCATTTTGAAGCTAAAATAGCCCATAAATATTTTTTTTTTTGTGGTTAAATTATTTTTGCCAAGAAAAGGGTTAAGAGTTTGTTGTTAAAAACAGAAAATTCAGACAAAGAAGAAAAAGACATTTCAAAAGTCTGTGATAACAAATCTGAAAAATTATTCTGATTCAAGAGTATTTAGATTCAGCACATTTATAAAAATATGTTCATAGAAATAAGAATAAGATGGTTTCAAAAATCTTTAGACAAACATTAAAATAATAAAGCCATTTATCAAAAATTTGTAAGAGAAATTAAAAAAATTACGTATTTTGAAAATCTGTCTACAGATAATAAAAATCAGCGTGTAGACAAAAAACGAAACAGTCTTATTTTTTGTAAATAAGAATAGAAATGCAAGGTTAAATTAATTATATTTGGAAAATCTGGAAACAGCGATTTCACGGATGCTTTAAAAGTGAAACGATAGAGATTAGAAAAATAGGAAATGTGCTTAAGAAACTCTTGGTTTTTCAATAAACAAAAATCGGCAGAATTTAGTGTGCTTCAAAAACCTTTATATAAATTATAAAGAGTCTGTGTTTAAAGAGTCTGTGAATAGAAATAGAAATAATAAAAGTATTTTAATTGTGCATGATAGGCAAAAATCAAAAAAAGTGTTTTAGGTATCTTGAAACAGAGATCGCAAGATTTAGTATGCTTTAAAAGTTAGGATATACTAGTGTGGCCAAAACCCGTCGAAGAATAAATGTGAAGAATAAATGATTGTGTTTGAAGAGGTTGCAAACAAAAATGAAAACATCGGTGTGTTTTAAGAGTTTGTGGCTAAGAGCAAAAGAATCAGTGCATTTTAAAAATCTGTGAATAAAAAACAGAGAGATTAGTCTGTTAGACTAATAGAACTAAATAGAAATTAGAAAAATAAGAGCGTTTTGAAAATCTTTAAACAAGCATTAAAAAAAATTGGGAGATTTATCAAATGTTTGTGTATAGAAATACGAAAAATAAATGTGTTTCTAAAATTTTATAGAAAAAATGAAAAAAGCTAAATTATTTTAATTAAAATCCGTTTATAGATACCAAAAAATAAGTGTGTTTTAAGTGCCTGTAAACAAGAATTAAGACAATCAATGTGTTCTTTTTTAGTAAATAAAAATGGGCAAAATTCAGTTTGTTTCAAAAATCTATAAATAGATTTGGTGTGTTTGAACAATATGTAAATAAAAATGAAAAGAATTTAAAAAAAGAGTATTTTAAAAGTACCTACGTCGATACAGATCAGAACTAATCAGAAGAATCTATGTATTTTAAAGATTCGTGGTTAAGAACAGAAGAATCAATGCTTTATATTTTCACTTCATAGAAATCGGCAAAATTCAGTTTATTTTTAAGAATAATTATAGAAATTAGAAAAATAATACAGAGGGTGTTTCGAAAATTTCTGAACAGTAATCTAAAAAGTTAGAATATATATCATAAGTTCGTGGATATAAATTAACAGACTAGTTAGATTTCTAAAAGTCTGTAGACAAAAATCTGAAGAATCTAATAAAGATATATTAAAAGTTTATGAATAAAAATTAGAAAAATCAGTATCTGTCTATAAGTTGAGGATAGTTACGAACGATTCAAAATAACAATTAGGGAAAGATAGTTCGAGCAAATAACCCCAGAAAATATATACTAGAAAAATATCCCACCGAAAGCGCACTGAGGTCTGAAATTCACTAAAATCAATCAAAAAGTCATCGCTTCCAATTGACAGAAAGGTCACGAAACTTTGGGATACATTCTAGCAGAACGTTCGCTTATATAAGGAGGAAGACATTGACCGGTCAGTCAGTCGGTTAGTGAGAAGCAGACAAGCGAGTTAAGTGAGCGATATAATTAAAGCGACAGCAATTGTAGTGTGAAGTTTTCAAGTTTTTATTTATTGTTTTATTAGTGTACAAAGAGAAAATAAATTATTCGTTATTAACCCAATTCTTTGAATCTAAAAAACCCGAATTTCACGTTGGAGTAGAAATTGCGAAAGAATAGATGTGTTTCAATAGTTTGTATATTTCTATTTCTAGTTGTATTTTCTAGTAAATAAAAAAATGAATAAGCAATTTGCAGTGCATTTCAAGAACCCTGTCGATAGAGATTAGTAAACAAAAATTAGCTAAATTTAGTTTGTTTTAAAAATCATTATATAGATTGAGTGTGTTTGAAAATCCTCTGGATAAAAATATAAAAATCAGAGTATTTAAGAGTGCATCAATAGACTAATAGAGATATAAAGAATCAGTGTGTTTCAAAAATTTCTGGTCAGAAGTTAAAAAATATTGCATTAATTCTGCTAAGAATTTGTAGGTTAATAGAAAACGAAAGATTTTGTTTTAAGAGTTGGTATTATTTAAGTGAATAAGAAAGAGAGTTTCAAGTAAATAGTTTGAGAAAATACCAAAAGTTTATCGCGCTGTAAGTTACACATGGCGTGAAATTCCACGAAACCATTACTAGACATGTCCATAGACCGATCAAGAGATATAGTATCACCGCCTCATCTGAGTGGAGAAAGGTCGCTAAACTTCCGGACACATAACTGAAGGGCGTATCGTTATAAAAGCGAGCGGACAATAACCGGACAGTTAGTTTGGAACTCGACAGCGATTAAAGAGGAGCGGTTCATAGGAAACGACATTATTAAATCCTGGGTGTTATTAATCTGTGAATATCGAAATATTTATCAAATTACTGTTATGTTTATTCGTATATACAGTAGAAATAAATAGTTTTTAGTACCTATATTTAGACCAAATGCATGATTAAAGATATGAATAGTTTTTTATTCCCTGGTAGGCACCTGGTTCTAAATATTTTTGTGGATTATAAATGCGAATTAGGTTTTTACTGTATTTATTATCAATTTGTAATTAACAACCTTTATTGTAACTCAGCCTATTTTGTAAACTTATTAATAAATTAAAAAACCGTTGCATATATTTAAAAATATTTAATTACTACTGCATTTATTTAAAACAAAAACAAAAGATACCACCGTTCAAGATAACCGAAAGCAATTTAAATTTTATAGAGGTTTCAACAAATATATTCGTTTCACACAACCAAATCACTATAAAGTAAATATTTAAACAAAATATTATTAATTAAATAAATACAAAATAAGCTTATAGATACATCTGTTACGATGATGGTCTAGTCTAGTAGACTAGTAAAATTGAAAGCAAATTGTAAAACTTGGCTTAAGTGTCTTTAATCTCTAAGGTTATCACAAGTGTTTGCTCTCTATAAGTAGAGGAAATGTTTTAATCACCTACATTATTATCAACAATGATTTGCCAGTAAGTACCTGTTTCTCTAAAAAAATGAGCTCAAGTTCTTTTTCTAGACTATTCTTGGTAATTTTTTTTATTACAAATCAAAGTTTTGCCGCTGATCATGGAACATTCAAAGACTGCAGTCGAGTAGAATTTTGTACGTAAGTTACTAAAATAAAAACTGATATTTAACATAACCGATTTGCTTTTTAACAGCAATTTAAGACACAGACAACCTTCAGATGATTATTCAGTTGATCCAGAAAGTATTAAATTTGATACAAATGATACAGTTACAGCAAATCTTAAATCCAAAACCGGCAATCCCGACTTGGTTTTGACACTTTCAGGACTTGAAAACAGTACTTTCAGATTGAAAATAAAAGAAATTGAGTCGAAACGATACGAACTTGCTGATGTACTCGATGGCGAACCCCAAACCAAAAAGTACTTGTACAAAAATTCTTGTATTTACAGCAACATATTTTTTTTCTTTTATAGTTTTGGTAGTATTGGACGTGGTAACAAGTCTCTTGTTGTTACAACAAATTCAGAATCAAATCGTGTTGAAATATTTTACTCTCCTTTTAATATAGATTTTAGTAAAGACGGAATTCCTGTTGCTGTTTTTAATGGAAATAGATTAACACTCTCTCAGGTAGGTTCTCTAACTCTCAATACCAAAAAAATTAAACCTATTATAATATACCCTATTTAATTAAGGGTGAGAAAAACGCTCCCTTTACTTTCGGTGTAACTTTCCCTAAAGCAGTCCAACTTTATGGAATAGCTGAACATTGTGATACTCTAGCTCTCAAAAATACAGTCAATAATACTGATCCGTATCGTCTGAAAAATTCTGATGTTGCCTATTACGAAATTGAGTCACCAATGGCTTTATATGGTGCTGTTCCTGTTATTTATGGTCATGGGTATTTAAATCAACTGATTTGAAATTAAAAACTGACAATTGTGTAGTCCTAGGGTTACATCTGGGATATTTCTACATAATGCAGCTGAACAATGGATTGAAACTAACAGAACCAGTGTTTATTTTATGACAGAAGCTGGTACTCTTGATCTATTTATTTTGTTTGGCCCTAAACCAACTGAAGTCGTTCGACAATACACAAAACTAACCGGTACTGCCCATTTGCCACAACTGTGGGTTCTGGGGTACCACCAATCACGTTACAGCTATGGCTCACAAGATCTAGTCAAAGAAGTTATTGCAAATTTTGATAATGCGAGTTTTCAGTTGGATTCAATTTGGTTAGATATTGATTACACTGATGGGTTCAAGTACTTCACTTGGAACCCAAGTACTTTCAGTGATCCGGTCGAAATGCAAAATGTTATAAACAGTACTGGCAGGAAGTTGGTTACAATTATTGATCCTCATATTAAAGTTGAAGCAGGTTACAATGTCTATGATGGTGCTTTGAAAAAAGGTTTGTTTGTTAAAAATCCAGATGGGTCAGTTTTTCAAGGTTCATGCTGGCCGGGAACCAGCAGTTATATGGATTTTTTGAACCCTGATGCACGCGATTTTTATGCGAGTATGTACTCGTATGAGAATTTTAAAGGCTCAACACCTACTCTTGCCGGAATTTGGAACGACATGAATGAACCTTCAGTCTTTGACAACAGTTTAGAAATGACTCTTCCACCGGATTCTCTCCATTTTGGAAATGTCAGACATAATGAAATTCATAATATTTACGGCTTCCTTCATGTAAGTCATTTACTGTGGTTCTCCCAAAACTAACAAATTTAACAGACAATGTCAACACATAAAGGCCTCCTAGACCGTGATAACAGTACCCGCCGGCCTTTTGTACTTACAAGATCTCATTTTGCTGGCTCTCAACGATACGCAGCTGTTTGGACTGGTGATAACCAAGCAGACTGGCCTTATCTCAAAGCCGAGTTCCAGGAATGCCTAAACTCAAACATTTTGGGAATTGTTTTGTGTGGTTCAGATGTTGGTGGTTTTTTTAATAACCCATCGAATGAACTTTTTGAAAGGTGGTACCAAGCTGGTGCTTGGTTGCCGTTTTTTAGAGCACACTCGAGTATAGATACAGAAAGACGTGAACCTTATCTTAAACCTGAAGATACTCAAGCTGTAGTCAGAGAAGCTTTACAAACTAGATACAGACATTTACCAGTTTGGTATACTCTGGCTTATGAACATACAAGAAATGGTGATCCAATTGTTAGACCACTTTTTTATAATTATCCACTTGAAGAAGGTGGTTATAAGATTGATGATCAACTTCTTGCTGGACGCGATATTTTAGTAAAGGCTGTAACACAATCTGGAGTTGATGCTGTTGATGTTTATTTTCCTGGAGATGAAGGTGCTTATTGGATATCTGTTAATAGTGATGATGTTCAAATTGGAAATGGCACAGTTACTATTCCAGTCACTCGAGAACATGTATTGTTCATCTTTATTAAAACTTTAAATAAATAATATTTTTCCAGATACCAGTTTATTACAGAGATGGTGGTGTTATTGTGAGAAAAGATACAGTTAGATCAAATACTATTGAAATGGTTGATGATCCTTATACTTTATATTTTACATTAGATGTGGTTAGTAAAAAAAACTGTTAATATTTCTTGTTAATTTAAATTTTGTAGTATAAGAAACAAGCTCATGGAACTGTTTATCTTGATGACGGTGTTAGTTTTAAATATCGAGATAACTCAGATTATAAATATATCAGTATTGATGTTGATAAAAACAGCCAAGTTTCAATTTCGTAAGTCAATATTATCTTACAAAATAATATCAAATCCAATTTTTTTAGTACAATTGATGGTGTTGGTGACTATGATTTTAATATCGCTAAAATTGTAAGAAGAGATATTGTAAAAATGCCAGAAAATGGACAGCCAGGAAGATACAAAGAAAGTGTTTTTACAACTGACGCTACAGGACAGCTTTTGAAAGATATCAAAATTGATTTAACAAAGAAAACTGTATTAAAACTAGAATAAAGTATTATTAAAGACCATTTTTTTGTTTCTAATTTTGTAGATTTTAAATCTTCTAGAACTTCAGAAGACTTACGTTGTTATTTCTAAAAGAATTAGTCACAGTTCAACAGTGAAAATACTGAACGGTAACCTTGCTCTATATAAGCAAGTGAAAGACATTAACCGGACAGTTCAATTCAGCTAACAAAAAAGAGCGATTAGATTATTCCGCAGGATTATGCTCAACGAAAAGTTTCAGACTTTCTATTACAGATTTTTTTATTAAAAATAAATAAAATTGAAAAAAAATTGGACAAGAATCTGAAGTGCTATTATCCGATTACAAAAACAATAAAAGAACAAATATTTGGAAAGAAAAGAAAAACAAAACAAGATTTTTTAAAATCAATAATTATTCCAAAAAAAAGAAACGACTTTTAGAAAAAAAGGATCAAAAAAATTTCTAGAAAGCATTAAAAAACGAGACAGAGAAAAAGACAGACAGGGCTACTTCTCTCTTTCACTAGAACAAAAGACTTGTACATGTTGGACATATATTATATCAGCAACAACAGAATTAGAGCAATGGTAACTTTATTTACAAAATAGCGTAACAATAATCAGCAGTTTGATTTATTTTTGAGAGTTATAAGTTTCAAATTAATGTATGTATTTATCTTCAATAAAGAAAATTCTAAGGAGTTATACTAACGGCGCTAAATACACTTGAAACAATGAGATTCGTAAATTTTATGCATATTTAAAGCGTTGCTGCAGTTATAAAGCTGCTGTAATAATTGCAACTATACTGCGGCAGCTTTTAAGTAAAGTTTAAAAATGACTTTTTAGCCTCCCATTGCAGATTTAGATGCTATACCTAATGGTTCCAAAAATAGCCTGGCTGTAGTACTATTTCTTTCTGTTCTGCTACGGCTGATTTAGATATCTCAGTAACTCCCAGAGCCCCCAAAAATTTCATTTAACATGTATATTAAATAATTTCTTATGATTTTGACCAACACAAAAATTTTTAATTTTAAGCCTTATAATTAAGCATAGATCTAATAATAAGACATGGATCCAGCCTCGCGTATACATTGCCGAAGCGACCTGCGGGGACAACATAGTATAAGAGAGAGATAGTTTAATACACAGATTAAATGTGTGTGAGAGAGCAAATCACTAGCAGGTAGACAAGGACGTTGAATTTTTGAAAATACAGGAAGAATAAGGCAAGAAAATAAACTTTTATTTTAATTCAGTAAACATATGAGCGCCAGGCTTTTATTGTGCATGCATACAATACTCGTACTTTACAAATTAATATTTAATTTATCTAAAATCATATTATCTAAAATTGTTTAAACGCTTCTTATAAACAAAATTGTTTAGAAATATGCAAATTTTAGCGATTTTAACACCTGTTTAAATGCAAATTCCACCTTTAACACGGTAAATACAACACTTTTAATGTTTTGCCTACCAATATGTTGTCACCATACTTCTTTGCCTACCCTCCCTCCAGTCTTATTATTAACTCAATGTAATTAAGCGACTTTTACGGATATAGTATAAAGATAATTTTTCAGATATTTATAACCTCCAAAACTTATTTTCAAATTACTTCCTCATTTTTATGTCTCTTTTAAAAAAATTTGGCAAACGGTCAATTTTTCGAAAATATTGTTTTGTTTTTGTGGCTAATTTTTCGAGAAAGTTTTTTGTTTTTGCTTTACTTTCAGTCGTAGTTTTTCATTTTCGTTTCTTCTCTCAAAAAGTGTCTTTGTTCTTTTAAGATTTTCTTATGTTCTTCTTTTTCTCCTAAACGAAGTTTTCTTTTTGTTTCCAATCGTGGCTTTTCAAGAGTCTTCAATAGCTATTCTTTCTCTTCTTATAGTTTTTCTTTACTATTCTAAAAACTTTTTTAATCTTCTAAAATTTTTATTTCTCTTGCTTTTTTTTCAACGTCTTACACCTTTTTTACAAATTCCCGTTCCTCATTTTCCACAAAGCGTCGTTCTAAAAACTTCTTTTGTTCTTCTAGTCTTTTTTTGCTTTTCTAAATACTTTCATTATTTATTTCTTGTATTTAACCGAGAGCGACGCGCAACGTCTTTCAAATTCTTCTAAAATTATTTTTGCTATTCTTTTTCAACTAATCATCAATTTTCAAATTATTTTAAAAACTTCTTTGATTTTTTACCATCTATCTTTCCTATTCTTTTTATTCTAGCCAACATATAAACTTTTCTAAAATTTTCTTTTACCTTTCTTGTTGAAAAAACAGTCGTCATAGCTTCTTAGAAGATATTTTTTTTTAAAACAGTTGCAGATAAATACTATTACCCTACAGGTATATTTAAAGAAACGTAATCAAAAAAATTATTTCAAAATTTTAAAAAATAACAGAAAAAAAATAATAAAATTTTATTTATTAAAAGAATTATATTCCAAAACTTATCCAAACAGGTTCATCATATTTAAACTTCAAATTTTTTAACAATTGACCATCAGCATCTTTCTTGTAAACTTGACTTTCATACCGACCTGGTTTTCCTACAAAATTTAAATAAATATAATTAACAACTACATAAATTACTAATAAATAAAATTACCTTCTTCTGGTTCTTCTACAACCCTATTTACTACAACACTATCAATAACAAACTCAAATTTATCAGAATTTGCATCTTCATCAATTTTCCTAAAAATCCCGCAAAATTAATCAAAATTTTAAAATAGAAAATTTGTCTAATCTCACGTCAAAGTAGCACCATCATTATCAACATCAATTCTCAAATAATTATATTCTTTATTATTAGCATAATTGAAACTTGTATAATCATCCACGTATACAGTTCCTGAAGATGTATTTCTCTGAAAAAATATAAAATAAATAATTTAAATTTACTTCAAAAGTTTAAAAATACTGTATCTATATTTGCATAAATTGTGTACGCGTCCCCAAGCATTTCGTCAGTACTTAATCTAACTGTATCTTTCCTCACAATAACACTACCCCGTCTGTAATAAATCGGTATCTGTAAAAAAAAAATTAAAGCGGAAGCTCATTTTTTAATCTACAACTAACCGAATTTATATCAACTGCAATATCAGTATCATTATCATTGCCTTGATACACCTCATTGCCGTTAATTGAAAGCCAATGTTCTAAATGCCCTCCTGGTAAATGTACATTAATCAAATCCATCCCTGGCTTAGTCACCGGCCGGACTAAAATATCTCTTCCCAGTATCAAATGATCCCGCAAAGTAAACGCTGGCAATTCATAAGGGTAGTTAAAGAAAAGAGGCCTGATAACCGGATCCCTGTTTCTCACATGCTCGTAGAAGAGAGTATACCAAACTGGTAGATGTTTGTACCGCAATTGGATAGCATCACGGATCACTTTTTGTACTCCTTCATCAAAGAGATACGGTTCTCGTCTGTCTGTTTCTGTACTGGCATGATTACGGAAAAACGGTAACCAAGCAGCTGCTTGGTACCACCTTTGTAACAGTTCAGTATCAGGATTACCACTAAATCCCCCAATGTCTGCTCCACAGAAGACAAGCCCCAGAAGGTTAGCATTTAGGCATTCGTCGTAACTGACACTCAGGTATCCCCAATCAGCTGTATTATCTCCGGTCCAGATTGCAGAATACCGTTGAGTACCAGCAAAATGTGATCGGGTTAGAATGAAAGGGCGTTTGCTGCTGTTATCGCGATCGAGAAGACCTTGATGAGTTGACATAGTCTGGAATTTTTAACTAGTTGAAATTGCTTAGGAATCTTAAGTAGCTAGTACATGAAGCAGGCCGTAAATATTGTGGATATCGCGATGGGCAACATCGCCAAAATGAAGTGCATCTCCTGGAAGAGTTTTTTCAATGCTGTTATCAAAGACTGAAGGTTCGTTCATGTCGTTCCAAATACCAGCAAGTGTAGGTGTTGAAGAAGGGAATTTGTCATAGGAGTAGAAACTCGCATAGTAAGCACGAGCGTCAGGGTTTAGGAAATCCATGTAACTGCTAAGACCAGGCCAGCAGTCTCCTAAAAGTTTATATTTTTACATTTGTGTGTTTTATAAGTCATTAAGGAATTAAAAATTGAAAAATTCTTGAAGAATCTGAGTAAACTAGAGTGTTTAAAGAGTTTGTCTTAATAGATACTAACTAAAGTAATAGTTCAGTTTGTCCAAAATAGTTTTTTAGTTTCCTCAATTTTAGTTTTATTTGTTTCTACAAAATCTTCAGTTCTAGCAGTTTTTTTTGGTCTCATTAGTTTCTCCAGCTCTATTTTTTTAGTTCTTCAGAATTTTAAAATTCTTATTTCTTAAGTTTTTTTGAATTTTCATTTGGTTAGTAAAGTTAGTTAAATTATAGTTCCGTTGCGTTGATTCCTCTAATTCTTTTGGTGTCGTTTTTTTTTTTAGTGTGTAATTAGTCTAAACTAGTCTCAGTTTTTATTGAATTTCTTTTTGCTTCTTTGTTTCTTTACTTTTCTGATTTTTTAGTTTCGTTACTTTCTTCAAACTTATTAGTTTTGTTATTTTTTATTTCTTCTTTGTTACATAGTAGGTTCCTTCCCCAAGGAGCAAAAGATAAGCAATTTCAATACTATTCCTGTTTTCTAGAATTTTTATTTTGCTATACCTAAATATTTTTTGCAATATTTTCTTTTTAATATATTTAGTTCTTTATTTTTTGTAGTTTTTGTAGATTCTTAAATTGATTTTCTTATTTCTTAAATTTAATTAATTACTTCAGTTTCTTCACTCTCTTTAAACTTTTTTGATTGCCTATTAAAAACAATTAAAAATAAAATATAAAACAAAACGAAAGCTTATTAGCTGTTTAGTTCCGTTAGCTTTTTAATTCTTCCATTTTTTTGTAATTTGGTTAGCTTCTTTGGTTTCTATAGTTCTTTAAGTTTTTCTAATTTCTATTAGTTTTTATAGTTACTTCATATTCTTTAAATCTTCTAATTAAGTTTCTATTTCTTTTAATTTGCTAGTTCCTTCAGATCTTTTTGTTTCTTCAGTTTTTTTAAATCTTCTTGTGGACATAATTTAGAAAGCTAATAACAAAATAAAAACGAAAAAAATACTTCCTTTACTTCCATCAGATAAAAGTAAAAAATAGAATTTATACCAAAAACTTTTTTAGAAAGTAAAAAACAAGCAAGAAGTTACTAGTAAAAACAATTCTATACCTTCAAAAGTACTTCCATCAGCTTTCCTTACAAAATACCCATTCTCCAAAGCCCCGTCATAAACATTATACCCTTTTTCAACCTTAATATGAGGATCAATAATAGTAACAAGCCTCTTATTAGCAGCTGAAATATTTTTCTGCATTTCAACTGGATCACTATAAGTTTCTGGATCCCAAGTAAAGTACTTTTTCCCATCTGTGTAATCAACATCCAACCACATTACATCTAAAGGAAAATTATAATTTGTAAAATTGGCAACAACGTCCTTGACTTCGTCTTGACTCATATAACTCCAACGAGATTGGTGGTAACCCAAAGTCCACAACTATGACAAAAAACTAATTTCTCCCGCAAGAAATTTTAAAAAATACCTGAGGCATGTGTGCAGTACCAGTCAGACCTAAATATCTATGAACCACGTCTTCAGGAGATGGCCCTATTATTACAAACAAGTCAAACATTCCACTTTCGACCATAATATAAGCTTCAGTATCAAATTGGCCGTTTTTAATATCGTACCATTGCTCGGCAGCATTATGCAAAAAAATACCAGAATGGGAGTAAGTCCTACAGTATCAAATTACAGTTATAGCAAATAATAAACATTTAGTGGTAATTGTACCCCCAACCATACAAAACCGGTACCGCTCCATATAAAGCCATAGGTGAATCAAGTTCATACCCAGCAACATCCAGATTTCTTAATCTGTATGGATCAGTACCGTTTGTACCAGTTTCTTGCAATGCAATACTATCAGCATGTTCGTGAAGACCATACAGACGAAGAGCTTGAGCAAAACGAGCATTAAAAGCAAATGCTTGATCTAGAGACTTGTCAAAAGTAAGGCGACTTCCATCAATTGACACTTGAGGAACTGCAGTTAAATAAAAATTGATGACAACCGGATCGTAGAAAATCTGAGCCGAAGTTTCTCCCAGTGCTATTGTTAAATAGTTGTCTCGTTGAAGAATATCATCAATACTAGAAATTTATTTCAGTATACTACTCAATGTTTTAATTTTTTTACCGAGCTGTTTGTTGTTCAGCAACTAAAACATTTTTTAGTTCATAACGATTTGAATCCACTTCTTTAATTCTGAGTCGAAAAGTTCGGTCAACAAGTGATAATAGCTCGAGATCTAAATCAGGGCCGTCTGTTGATTTAAGTGTGAGAGTTACTTTGCCACCATCTTGGTCAATATTGATTGTAGCGTTGTCCACAGAGTATTTGTTTTCAGGTTGGCGGTCTCGTAGAGTACTATTTGACGTATATATTCAGGTTATAGAAAGAACAGTTAGGTATTTATAATTTAACTTACTTGCAAAAATTTACCCGAGAGCAGTTTTTAAATACATTATGGTCGGCAAAATGACCAAGACTTAAACAACTTGCAAACATTAATAATCTGCAACAATTTAAAAGTTTTGGTTGAAATAAAACAGTTTTGGATAATCACCTTAGTAACATTGTTGTGGTTTTTAGATAAACTAGAAATGACTACTGATCTAAGAGAATTTATATTTAGGTGATGGAAAAAACACTCGAGATTAAATAGTGTAATTGATACATGTGGGTGTTTCAAGTATATTAATATTGTAGAAAAAATATTTGCATTTTTTGTTTGTTAATTTATTTACAAAATAATTATAATTAATTAGAAAAGATCAGAAATTATTATTTTTAACTGCTTAAAACCAGATTTTTTTTAACTTGTGGTGCAATCATTCGAACATCATGAGTTTGCCAAGTGATACAAATCTCAAAGATTAATAAACCTTTTTAAATAATTTTTAAGTGGGTTATCTTATCGATAATATTCTGTTACCTTTAAATATTTTGATAATTCTAGTTGTACACATAGAATATTAAAAAAATTAAAATAAAATTTAGTTAAGCTGTGTTTAGCACCTTTTTTAACAACGATTTTTTTTTCTTATGGGCTACACCCCGTCTTAAGTATAAATTAGTTTACTCGCTTTTTCCTACCTTCAAAACTTCCTGCTGCGCCACTCCAGCTCTCTCAGCAGAACTCGTGTTTTTAGACCTGTACTGTTTAATGTCTATTCCCTTCTGTAGCATTGACAGTCGGCCTCTAAGCCGGTTGTCACTTCAACTAAGCACCCCTGCATTCTGTATCGTCTGTGGATTACCAGGGCTGTTTATATTATTTATATGCCCCTTTTCATCTTCTACTTAGATTTTGAGCATCTTCTCAACGATTCTTTGCACTAGTCTTCAGTTCTCAGTGCTTTTCGGCATGGTGTCTACAGATGATGTTGTCTACATTAAATCTCTCTTTTATCTGTCTATAGCCTTTTGAGGTCTTCTAAGCAAATTGTCACTTCAACTAAGCACCCCTCCTGCACTCTATATCGACTGTGGATCTTCATAGCTGCATATGTTGTTTATATGCTCCCGTTCTCCACCTTCTACTTTGGTTTTAAAAATCTTTTCAGCGCTTCTTTGTATTATTCTTCAGTGGTCAGTACTTTTCAGTATGATTATTACGTTGTTGTTTGGATTAAATCTCTCTTCTACCTTTCTACAGCCTTCTAAGGTCTTCCAAGCAAATTGTCACTTCAACTAAGCACCCTTAGTGTCGTCCTGCACTCTGTATCGACTGTAGATCTCCATAGTTGCTTATGTTGTTTATATGCTCTCTTTCTTCATCTTATACTTTGGTTTTTAAAATTTTCTCAGCGCTTCTTTGTACTATTCTTTAGTTATCAGTGCTTTTCAGTATAATCTCTATGATGTTGTCTGCATTGAATCGCTTTTCTACGAGTAGTTCCAGTTCTACTTCTACTGTTGAGTCATCGGCGTGTGTCATTAGGGTAGCTTCTTTTGAAACTTTTAGGTGTAGAATTCCGTCGTATATGATGTTTCGCAAGGTCAGCCCTAGATCCCTGTGAAACTCCGCTGGTCACTTGTATGACTCGTCCGTCTCCCATGTCTATTGCCTATTATTCTTCTTAAAAATCTGAATATGCCCTTTTCTCTCAGAGTTTCATTATATTGCTGAGTTAAAAGCATTTCGCACATCAATGATCAGAAGAACACATTGGCCTATTTTGCCAATTCCGTAACTTTCTCTATGACAAACATCGTAGCCTTCTTAAAACTCTTTTTTTGATTTTTATCAAAATCAGCTGCTCGTATTGCTTTCCAATACGTTTAGGAGGCAGATAAACTGTCGGTTTTCCTCTTACATCTACACGTCGCCCGTTTCCTTGAGTCTCGTCCTTATGGATAAATTACTCTGTCACCCCGAAACACGCTGAAAAGGCCTTAAGCCTCAACAGCGCACATGTAAAGCATTAAAAAATTTGTAAATTCGTTTAAAAACTTTGTAAAACATGATCGTAAAAATAAATAAATGATTAAAATAAAATAAATTAATAAATAAAAGTGTCAGCAACTCCTAGCCAAACAGAAATTGACTCGGTATTATCTTAAGAGCTGTAAGAGTGTCAAAAATCAGAAGACGTAAAAGACACTCCAGGCAAAAACACGCAAAAATAAATAAATATTATTTAATAATTAACACACTTTTATCGCATTAATTATAATCGCCAGAGGTTTGTTCATAATAATTGTTGTTTTTCGTTAGTCAAACTACTAACTCTACAGATTTTGTCTGTTTTAATTTAACAAAACCGGCTTTTAGTATGTTTGCGGTGATGCTAGAAAAGTATCAAAACGTCTAAAATCATTAGGTAATTCACCGATAAAAATCTCAAAATAGTCTCTTATATTGCTTTTTTATTAAAAAAAAATAGAAAAAAAAACAATTGACAAGACACGAAACAAGCTTTTGTATAAAGTAATTGCGAATTTTATAAAATAAAACAAAACAATTTTATTAAATTTTTATTATAGATATTAGTCTCCAAGAGTTATCCAGGCAGGCTCATCATATTTGAATTTCAAATTTTTGAGCAAATTTCCATTTGCGTCTCTTTTGTAAATCTTACTTTCATACCGACCTGGTCCACCTAAAAAAATTAAAGATAATCAAAAATTGAAACAAATATAAAAGTTACTATTTTGTGGCTCTTCTACAACTCTATTTATTACAACACTATCAATAACAAACTCAAACTTATCAGAATTTGCGTCTTCATCAATTTTCCTAAAAATCACTCAAAAAATAAATCTGTTATAAAATTCAAAGTTAATTTAGTCTTACGTCAAAGAAACATTTTCATTTTCCGTATCGATCCTCAGATAATTATATTCCTTATTATTGACATAATTAAAACTAGTAAAATCATCCAAATAAACTGTTCCTGAAGATTTATTAGTCTGAAAGCAAAAAATATATTTTTTAAAATATAAATATTTTGTAAAAAACTACTTTATCTAAGTTTGCATAAATCGTGTAAGCATCTCCAAGCATTTCATCTGTACTCAATCTAACTGTATCTTTTCTCACAATAACACTTCCTCTTCTGTAATAAACAGGTATCTGTAACAAATTATAAGAACAAAAAATCCTCTTCTGAACCCAAAACTAACCGAATTCATATCAACAGTAATATCAATTTCAGAATAAATTCCTTTATAAACCTCATCATTATTAATCGAAAACCAATTATCTCCTCCTGGAAATCGAACACCTACCACATCAACCCCTGGTTTAGTCACCGGCCGGACTAAAATATCTCTTCCAAGCGTTAAGTGATCTCTCAAAGTAAACATCGCCAGATCAGTTGAGTAGTTATAAAAAAGTGGCCTGATCACCGGATCTCTATTCCTCACATGTTCGTAGAAGAGAGTATACCAAACTGGTAGATGTTTGTACCGCAATTGGATAGTATCACGAATCACTTTCTGTACTGCTTCATCGAAAAGATACGGTTCCCGTCTTTCTGTTTCTGTACTGGCATGATTCCGGAAAAACGGTAACCAAGCAGCTGCTTGGTACCACCTTTGTAACAGTTCAGTATCAGGATTACCACTAAATCCCCCAATGTCTGCTCCACAGAAGACAAGCCCCAGAAGATTAGCGTTCAGGCATTCGTCGTAACTAACACTCAGGTATCCCCAATCAGCTGTGTTATCTCCAGTCCAGATTGCGGAGTACCGTTGAGTACCAGCGAAATGTGATCGGGTTAGAATGAAAGGACGTTTGGTGCTGTTGTCGCGGTTGAAAAGACCTTGATGAGTTGACATAGTCTGGAATTTTTAACTAGTTGAAATTGCTTAGGAACCCTAAGTAGTTAATACATGAAGAAGGCCGTAAATATTATGGATATCACGATGGGCAACATTGCCAAAATGAAGTGCATCTCCTGGAAGAGTTTTTTCAATGCTGTTATCAAAGACTGAAGGTTCGTTCATGTCGTTCCAAATCCCAGCAAGTGTGGGTGTTGAAGAAGGGAATTTGTCATAGGAGTAGAAACTCGCATAGTAAGCACGAGCGTCAGGGTTTAGGAAATCCATGTAACTGCTAAGACCAGGCCAGCAATCTCCTAAAAATTTATATTTTTACATTTGTGTGTTTTATAAGTCATTAAGGAATTAAAAATTGGAAAATTCTTGAAGAATCTGAGTAAACTAAAGAGTTTGTCTCAATAGATACTAACTAAAGTAATAGTTCAGATTCTCCAAAATTGTTTCTTAGTTTCCCCATTTTTAGTTTTATTTGTTTCTACAAAATCTTCAGTTCTAGCAGTTTTTTTTGGTCTCATTAGTTTCTCCAGCTCTATTTATTTAGTTCTTCAGAATTTTAAAATTCTTATTTCTTAATTTTTTTTTGGATTTTTAGTTAGTATAGTTAGTTAAATTATAGTTCCGTTGCGTTGGTTCCTCTAATTCTTTTGGTGTCCTTTTTTTAGTGTCTAATTAGTCTAAACTAGTCTTTCAGTTTTTATTAAATTTCTTTATTTCTTTTTGCTTCTTTGTTTCTTTACTTTTTCTGATTTTTTACTTTCGTTACTTTCTTCAAACTTATTAGTTTTGTTATTTTTTATTTCTTCTTTGTTACATAGTAGGTTCCTTCCCCAAGAAGCAAAAGATAAGTAATTTCAATACTATTCCTTTTGTTTAGAATTTTTATTTTGCTATACCTAAATATTTTTGCAATATTTTCTATTTAATATCTTTTGTTCTTTTAGTTCTTTATTTTTTGTAGTTTTTGTAGATTCTTAACTCGATTTTATTATTTCTTAAGTTTCAGTAATTACTTCAGTTTCCTCACTCTTTTTAAATTTTTTTGATTGCCTATTAAAAGCAATTAAAAATAAGATATAAAACAGAACAAAAGTTTTTAGTTGTTTAGTTCCGTTAGCTCTTTAATTCTTCCATTTTTTGTAATTTGGTTAGCTTCTTTGATTTCTATATTTCTTTAAGTTTTTCTAATTTCTATTAGTTTTTATAGTTACTTCATATTCTTTAAATCTTCTAATTAAGTTTCTATTTCTTTTAATTTGCTAGTTCCTTCAGATCTTTTTGTTTCTTCAGTTTTTTTAAATCTTCTTGTGGACATAATTTAGAAAGCTAATAACAAAATAAAAACGAAAAAAATACTTCCTTTACTTCCATCAGATAAAAGTAAAAAATAGAATTTATACCAAAAACTTTTTTAGAAAGTAAAAAACAAGCAAGAAGTTACTAGTAAAAACAATTCTATACCTTCAAAAGTACTTCCATCAGCTTTCCTTACAAAATACCCATTCTCCAAAGCCCCATCATAAACATTATACCCTTTTTCAACCTTAATATGAGGATCAATAATAGTAACAAGCCTCTTATTAGCAGCTGAAATATTTTTCTGCATTTCAACTGGATTACTATAAGTTTCTGGATCCCAAGTAAAGTACTTTTTCCCATCTGTGTAATCAACATCCAACCACATTACATCTAAAGGAAAATTATAATTTGTAAAATTGGCAACAACGTCCTTGACTTCGTCTTGACTCATATAACTCCAACGAGATTGGTGGTAACCCAAAGTCCACAACTATGACAAAAAACTAATTTCTCCCGCAAGAAATTTTAAAAAATACCTGAGGCATGTGTGCAGTACCAGTCAAACCTAAATACCCATGAACCACATCTTCAGCAGATGGTCCTAGAATAACAAACAAATCTAACATTCCACTTTCAACCATAACGTAAGCTTCAGTTTGAAATTGCCCATTTGTGATATCGTACCACTGCTCAGCAGCATTATGCAAAAAAAGACCAGTGTGGGTCTTAAACCTGTAATACCAAATTACAGATATAAAAAAGGAATATTATCTGATAATAGTCAATACCCCCAACTGTCAAAACTGGTACCGCTCCATACAACGCCATAGGTGAATCAAGCTCATATCCAGCAACATCCAGATTTCTCAATCTGTATGGATCAGTACCATTAGAACCAGTATCTTGTAAAGCAATACTATCTGCATGTTCGTGAAGACCAAACAGGCGGCGAGATTCAGGAAAACGGGCATTAAAAGCAAAAGCTTGATCTAGAGATTTTTCAAAAGTAAGACGACTTCCGTTAATTCTTATCTGGATAACACCAGATAAATAAAAAATTATTTCAAAAGGGTTGTAGACAAATTGAACGGAGGCTTCTTCTACTTCTATTCTAAAGTAGCGATCTCGTGTGATAAAGCTATCAATACTAGAAATTTATTTCAGTATAGTACTCAATTTTTTTCGAGAAATTTTTACCGAGCTGTTTGTGGTTCCCCAACTAAAACATCTTTCAGTTCATAACGATTTGAATCAACTTCTTTAATTTTGAATCGAAAAGTTCGGTCGACGAGTGCTTGTAGCTCGAAATTTAAATCAGAACCGTCTGTTGATTTAAGTGTGTAGGTTACTTTGCCACCATCTTGATCTACATTGATTGTTGAGTTGTCTATAGAGTATTTGTCTTCGGGTTGCCGGTCTCGAAGAATACTATTTGAAGTATATATTCAAGATATAAAAAAAACAGTAATTTCAAAGTTGACTTACTTGCAAAAATTTACCCGAGAGCAGTTTTTAAATACATTGTGATCGGCAAAATGACCAAGACTTAGAAAACTTACAAAAATTAATAATCTGCAACAATTTAGAAATTTTGGTTAAAATAAAACAGTTTTAAATGTTCACCTTAGTAACATTGTTGTGGTTTTAGATAAACTAGGAGTAACTAGAAGTTCAAGTGTATTTATATTGAGGTGATGAGAAAAAAAACACTCGAGATTAATAGTGTAATTGATACATTTAGGTATTTGAGTTAAATTTTCATAATCTAGGGTATTTATAAGTTTTTTACTTTTGTTTATTTAGTTTAAAAATATATGATAATAAGTCTAAAATTGACAACATCTTAAAAGTAGAAGAAACTAGGCTTAGTCCAAAAAGTACATTTAAAAATCATGAGTTAAACAAATGATAGAACTTTTTAAAATTGTTGCTAAGTGTTTAACGTGACTGATAATTTTAAATCCCAATTTTTGATAGTACATTATTTGAAACTGTTTCTACGATCTGTGTATTTAGTAAAAAAAAATATTAAGCGTTGGAAATTTCATATACCCATTACTGATTGTTTAATTTCGAAAATTAATCATTCACAAATGTGAGTATTTTAAATTTCTTTACAACCCGCAGGCCGTAAAGTACTTATAATACTTACACAATACACTCAGTCTAAACAAGCATCTGACGTAATCGGAACTAAGAGTAGGTCTTCTGCTTGCAAGTTTCTCTGCTATGGATTTTTTTTTCAGCACGATGGAATATCCAATTTTTTTTATAGTATTATTTGCGCAGCCAGATTCATTAACGGTATTTACAATTTCGCAGGTCTTTCCTCTTTGATCTGACTTACTGCTTGGATGCCTTTCTCAATCAAGTCGATAAAAAGTGAGCAGAAGCAGAATCTCTATCTTTCTGTTCTTGAAAACCCTCTCTTGTCTTCAGAGTTCGGCGCGTGTAATCATCTTTTTAATTTTGATAAATAATAGAGAACGATATTGGCATAATTTTTAGCATCTCTTGATGCTAGCTGAGTACGCGTAACTAAAAATTTAGATTTTCAAAATAAACTTGCTTCTAAACCGATGAGGAACGATTAGAATTTAGAGTAAAGAAATTTAAAAAAAATGGAAAATAACAAATGAAAAAATAAACATTTTTACAGAGCTCTTGATAGTTTATTCATAGCAACACAAACAAAACATTTGTCATCAGAAACACATCTATTAGAAGCTTTAGCTTAAGACCGATTCCACAGCATTTTATTTAAACAATATTGAATTTCGTCTAGCATGACTAGTTCTTAGTCTGATCAATTTCACCCAGACCCAACTTGCCTAATCCATTCCAGGTCCCCTTTTTGTTAGATCTTCTATTAAGTCCTTATTAAAAACTGGGTTAAACCATATATTGCGCCCCTCATATAAAAAGAAAAAGTCTCCAATATAGGCCGTTTTAACTCAGAAGATTTCTCTAGATCTTCTCAAAATCTAGTTGTTTCTCGGAGGCAATCAGGTTAGATGTTTTTTTATTTTATCCAAAGTTCTTTATTGAAAGTTTGTTCTTTGTATAGAAAAAGCAATGTTAGAAAGTACTGAAGTCCAAGTTCTGTCATCGAGAAGACTAATACAAGGCCTGTGATACGGAGAGTTTTACCATGACTCAAGTCAAGCAAGCTAGCTTTAATAAAATAAGAGAACAGTTAAGAGTGACACCAAGGTAGACCGCATGAAAGTGTTTGCTCAGTGGTTTGAAATTCTGCGTTGTTCTTTCTTGAAGCTAAAGTAAAACTCAATATTTAAGGTCTTGGCTATTATTCGCTTACAATATTCTGAAAGATTTCTCCTCAGTCGTCAGAGGCATATGTTTGCACACCATATTCCATGTACTTTACTTGTCTATGGCTTCTACTCCTTGTCAGATGTTAAAGCCTTTTTAAACTCCTTTTTTCTACTTTGTTTCCTACGATTTCATTGTTTGCTATTCCTAGAACTGAAAATAATTCAGTTCAATATTCTGTATTCTGTTCTTATGTTTCTCAAAAAGAAGAATTCTACAAAAAGTTACTGAAAAATGTAGAAGAAAAAAGAAAAGAAGATGTGGTTTTAGAAGATTTTGTTGGTAATTAAAAACCCATGGTTTGCTTTATCGAAATTAACACTAAAAATATTATTAGAATAATTTCTACACTTTTTAATATTTTGGCTTTGTACCTAATACCATACGTTTCGTCGTGGTATTCTGTCAAAAAAATTTTCGGATTCAATGAATACAATGTACACTCAACATTGTTCTGTTTAGTTTTTAAAAAAAATGTTTTTAATTTAGAACAAAGACTTTAAGAAACGAGATCAGTAGCCCAGTTTTGCCATTCATCGTAACTTCAACTTTTTCAGAAATAGAGTGAAAACTGGTTGAAGATGTACTCAATTGCTTTAACTGCAAATCACAGTCTTTGTATCTCTATTTTACCTTGTTTTCTTGTTTTTTTAATAAAAAATTCTTCTAAGTCCCTTCTGACTTGTACTGTACTTCTTGCTTTAATATTTAAAAAAGTGGTTAATATTAGATTATTATTTATACTACAGTTATTATATTTTGCTGATTATCTTAAATATTGTCTTCTTCCTGATATATATGTTCCCATTTGCAGCTGATTCTCTACGGTTTCTAATATTCTTCATTTAATTCTTTTATTGTTTTACGGCTTTATGCTCTGTAATTAATTACTAATTTTTGGTTTCTTTTTTTGTCCTAATTAGATCTAAAAAATCACAACCATATTGTACTCTTTCTTATCTTCCTCTTCTTTATGTTTATAAATAACAGTCTTCTGTTTATAAGTTCTTCATTTCTAAGAAACCTTATCTTGTCAGACCAATAGTCCTAGTTTTATTTATTTTACTAGTTTATTAAATAAAGTATCGATTTATTAATAGTTATTTATTGTATAAGTGTTTTAGACAGCGTTTTATCCACGCAAGAATGTTTAAGCGCGAGACGCAGTCGAGCGTTTAATATTCTTAAGTGGATAAAACGCGACTAAAACACGAATCCAATATAACGTTTTATCCACAATTACAGCGATTTAAAATAAGAATCGCCAAAATTTTATCTCATGTCATCAAAAAATGATTTGACACTCTGACAGCAGATGTCACCTCAAAAATCATTGAAATAAACTAAAAAACATGGGAGGTGTTGAATCGTTTCTATTTATTTTCGATTGTTTATCGACTCCATTTATACAAAACGCTGTGCGAGTTGGTGAAAATAGAAGAAAGTGATACTGTTCCTGAGACAATTCTTGAGAAAACTGAAGAAGCGACTCGCCAGTTATTGCCTGCGAAGTCCAGGGAACATTATGAAAAAGTATTTTTAGAATTTAATAAATGGAAAAAAGAACGGGGGGTAATAACAATAAATGAGGAAGTTTTGCTATCGTATTTCTTAAATTTGAAGAAGAGGTATGCAATTTCATCTATGTGATATTCCATACTGAAGGCCGCTGTAAAGGTCTATAAAAACATAGACATTGGAAAATATAGTAAGCTCATGGCTTATCTGAAGAATCAGTCAAGAGGATACCTACAGGCCGAAGAAAGCTGTCTGCAGTATTGGAAAGAGCACACGTGGAAGAGTTTTTGACAAGGGCTTGCAATAAAGAATATTTGATGATCAAGGTAATCTCTGTCATTACATAGACATTGTAGATAATAAATTTTGGAATATTTTAGGTTGCATTAATAACGGTGTCTGGTGGCTGTCGATGCTGTGAGCTGACAAATTTGAAAATCAGTGATGTAGAAGACAGGGGCGCATACCTGATTGTTTCTATATCAGATACCAAAACGGCCGGGCATTTCACGAAAATCCACAATTATAGAAGAAGGATTCTCTATCAACACTGTGGAAAAGTGTAGGAAATACATGTCCTTACGTCCGAAGAAGTTATCCATTGAGAGATTCTTTTTACGATACGCTAATCAAAAATGTACATCGCAACCTGTTGGAATTAACACTTTATCGAAAGTTCCTTTTAAAATTGCTTCGTTTTTGAATCTGGCGAACGCAGAAGCTTATACCGGCCATTGTATGAGGCGCACTTCAACAACTTTACTGGCCAATGGAGGTGCTAATCTTACAACAATTAAACGACATGGTGGGAGGAAGAGCTCCGCCATTGCAAAAACTCATATCGAAGAATTCTGTATCTAATAAGCCTGATATCGCAAGGAAAATCCAAGGTTCTCCTGGTACTAGTCGTTCTTTATTATAGAAGACGTCCATTGTTCCTACAACTACTATTCGTTCTGGAACCCATAACAACTACAAGCTTCTTATTAATGGAAACGAAGTGAAATATAATAAAACGAAATGTCTATTAATGTAAATGTTAATGTCAATATTAATAATAAATAGGATGCGATTGATTTAAGATTGTATTTTTTCATTATTCCACTAGTGGATAAAGTATTACTTTATACGGATCATAAGTGTGGATAAAACTTCAATTACAAGGTAATTGTGGATAAATAAAATATTATCTGAACCTTTTAGATATTTCGTCTTTCCTCTTCTATATAGTTAGTAAATCCCAAATATCTATGTATAACTTCTACTTATCTTGGATGTCTAGTTCTTAACTAATTGTTTTCTTTTTTTTTAACTACATTTTGTTGTTTCCTTTTTCTTGTAGTATTTCACCAATGTTTTATCATTTATTAAATATAAATACTCTCTTCTTTCTGTTCTTGAGTTGTAGATACTCTACTACAACAAGTATCTCCCTTAGCTTTTGTTGCAGTATCCCTGATTGATACATAGTGTATTATCTACTTTTCATATATAGTTTTTGCATTTGGATAAGGGAAAGAGACTTAAACCATAAATTACTTGATGAATAGGGATTATTTAGAGTAATAACTGCTTTATAATTTATGACACTATCGAGGCGATCGGTACGTACCATCTGTTGGGAAGGGTCTTGGGCGAGTCGTTGTCGTTCTTTACCTGTTTCCTTGCTTATAAGAGACATCATGCCGATATCGGGTAGTTGATCATAATTAACAATTTAATGTTTAATAATTGCAGTTTAAATGTAAACAAATTGGTGGCTCTCATATACCTGTGATAGTACCTTTTAGAAAAGTATTGCTAAAAGCTTCTATTAACTTCCTTTTAGTTCTGTTAAAAAAAAAATATTTCTAAATAAGCTTAATACCGAGTATTATAAGAATTTTTTTTTTGACAAATCACACATTGGTAAACCGAATAAAGCTGTTTAAATTTCTTTGACAAAATGTGATAATTTGGTCACTACACCTAATTTAAAGTATAATGAGAGATTGAGAGTCTTGGAAAAAGAGTTTTGTTCTTGTAAAATCTTTTTTATTCTTTGAACATTTCAATTATTGTAAAATAAATAACATTCTTTAATAAAAAATGCAAATTAATAGGTATTTATTAATCATTTTTCTAAGAAAAAAATATAATTTCAAAGAGCTAAAGGCATGAAATAAAAAACAAAACACTTAAGCAACATAATAAATTTATTTAAAAAACATTACTAAATATCTTCATCATTGTCACTATCGTCCGTGTCATTTACATTTATAACAAATGTGGAAAATTTTTATTTGTTACAAATGTGTCTTCCACAGTTTTAATATGATTAAAACAATTTTCAAACAGCTTTGTGTTAATATCTTCAGTGACAGCTCGTAGCTCAAATTTATAACTGCACAATCCAAATTAGGATTTTTGTTGCCTTTTCTTAATTTGTGCTTTAATTGACTCCACACTAGTTCTATTGGATTTAATATACAATAGTAGGGTGGTCCCTTATCCAAATGCAAAAACTATAAATATATAGTATTTTCTACATCTAGTGCCATATTCTTATTCTTATTAGACTCTATTCTCATCTCCTTTTCCTTCATTTGAGTCGTTACCCATGTGTCATTATTTGCTTCTACAATTCTGCAATCCCATTTTCATTTTCATTCATCAGTCGAGAGCTTTAGTACTCTATTTTTACATTTTTTTGCCTTTTCAACTCACGTCCTCAGTTTCGGAAATAATTAAAAAACGAAGATATACATTTGACCATTTCCGAAGCTATACCATCTGTCCCATGACATTTCACAAACACAGTTTCAGACTTAAAAAATTACTGACTTGGTCATCTTCAAAAATCGATTTACCTATTAATCTCTTCTTCTAAATTGTCTACTTTTCTACACCACTAAAGGTCTGGAATCGACACTTCTCATGAGAATCGCCATTTGTGAGCGGTTATAACGCTGTTTTCGATGAATTTTGCTGTTATCATTTATCATTGCGACCATTAAATTAAGAGTTATTTTCTCAACATTTTAACTTCTTTTGTGTCTGTAACTGATAAGAAACTTTTAACTCAGTCACCAAAAGTTAATGATCTGATCATATCAAAAAGATGAGAATTCCAAAATTTTTAAGTCAACCGCCATATTGAATGTTTCGGATTAACGCAACCATATTGCACATTTATTTGATATATTTTTTACCATAACAAAAGCAGTAAAATTATTTAAATTATCTGTTCTTGTTGCAAATAATCAAGTTTTGACGTAAACTGTAGTACTAGATTAGATTAGACTGTGCTGTAGGTACTCGCAATAAGCATATCAACTTATATAACTTATTTATTTTCTGAAATTAGTACTTAAATTTTTTAAAATCTAGTAAAAGCAAGAGAAACCGAAATTAAAAAATCTCTCTTCGTAAATATTAAATTTGAACCCGCCTCCAGTTCGCGCCGCCACCGCAATCAATAAACCCTGGCTAAATCTTAGCAACGCAAAATCAGTTTGCGCGATCAGTTCGAGCGCGTGTCATTCACGATGTCGCGGTGATAATGAAAGCATGTCGGTGCTGAAAGCTGAAGAAGATCCGAAAACGGCAGGTTGAGCAGATAATGGCCGAGTCGGAGATGAGGCAGCGTCGCGCCGCCCCCAAAACCACAACCACCTCCGATCATTCTCCACTTCCAGACGCCACGACTTGGGACCGAAATAAGACCACTCTTCTGGCATGGAGGGACATGCCGAAACATCTACAGTTTAATCCCTATATTCACACGGGGTATAGACCACTGCTGACCGCCTGGGGATGTGTCAACAGTCTGTTTTATTTGCATAATGAGACGGTCAACATCGTGACACATGGTAAGGGGGTGGGTTTTCAAGGGTTTCAGAAGGAATTTTAAGTAGGGGATTTGTTCTAAGAGGATTAAGATTTGAGAAGAATGTTCATGAATTGTAAAGCATTGTAATTGTAATAATTTAGAGGGTGAGTCGGAAAATTTTAATTTTGTTATTTATTGGAAAATCATTTATTAAAAATAATTTAAACTATACAGTACGTTCCATTATTTCGGTGATTTACAATTTTTTTTGGAATTTCTAGATTTGGATTTGTTAAGACTTTCATATTCTTCTAATTTATTATATTTCTCAAATTTTCTAAAGTCTTCATCATTTTTAAATTCTTTAGTTGATATAAGTGATAGACAGTTTAAATTCCTCAGATTATTTATATCCTACAGCCTCTTTAAATGTTTTCAAGTCCTTCAAACTCGCCAGATTCTACAAAATTGCGAAAATTTTTGGTTTTCCCCTCAGATCCTTTAGATTCCATAAATTTTAAAATTTTCTTCCCTAAATTATTATTTTTAGTATCTTTTGAAGTCAAGTGTTGATATACCTTTTCCAAACTTTTTATAAATCTTTCTGATCCTTCCAATTATTTGGATTTTTTAATTTCTTCAGTTTTTTCAGTCCCTTCAAGCCCTTCAGTTTCTTCAGATTCCGCAAAATTTCCCGATTTGTGACTTCTCCAGGCTTTTTTTCCGAATCCTCGAACCACTCAGATTCTTCAGATTTTGCGTCTTCGAAATGATCTGAATCCTTTGCGGAGTAACACTGATCGTTCAATTTTGACATTTTTAAAAAAATTCAAGACTACTCGGATTATTCAGATTTTTTAATTCTTTCCAGTATTTTGAATTTATGGAATAATTTAAATTCTCAAGATTCAAAAATTCTTTAGAACCTAAAGATCTCTTTTTCAACTCCTTTGTCGTTTTCTAATTCTTCTTATATTCTTCAAATCTTCCGATGTTTTAGATTTCTCAGTTCTTTTAGTTTTTCTTATTAAAATTATAAAATTAAAATTTTTTGTAAAGAGTCCTCCAGTTTTTCGGTCTCTACAGACAATATAAATGTTTCAGATTCTTAAACTTTCTTTCTTTTGAGATTATTTAGATTTTAGTTCCTTCATTTTCAAATCCTTCAGCAAATTTTTCAGAATTCCCGTGTTTTCCAAATCTTTTACATACCCTATCTCTTTTTCAGGTTCTTTGGGTCTTTAAAATTCGCCTTGATATATTCTAGATTTCTCAAAAAATTGTCTTTTTCTTAGATTTCAGATTCTTTTCACAGCTTAATTTTTCTTTAAATTTTTCAAATAAACCGGATTGTCCAAAAGTTTTAGATTCTTTAGGTAATTCAAACTTATTAATTTTTTTAGATTCTACTAGTAGGTACAGTGGTTCGTCAAATTCTTCAATTTTTAAGATACTTTAAGATTTCCATTGCTTTGAATCATTTAAAAATTGTCTAAAATCTCGAGATGTTCTACAATTATTAAGACATTCTTTCAGTTCTCTCAAGTTTTAGAGAATTTTGAGCTTTTTTCAAGCCGTTTAGATTTCCAAAATTGACAAAAAAATCTAAATTTTTCTTTAAAATTTTATAGATTCTTCTAATTCTTTACATTCCTCAGTTTTTAAGATTCTTCAAGACTCTCACTGTTTTAGTCAACTCAAATTGACCAAAGTCTTCAGATTTTCTACATTTATTAAGTCCCAGTTCATTTTAATTTTTCATAATTTTAAGCTTTATTGAAGCCGTTTAGCTTTTTCTAAGTCTTTCAATTTTTCATATTTTCTACATGCTTCAAGTTTTAAAAATTCTTAAGTTTCTATAGATTTACTGGGAACTTATTCTTTATATTCTTCAAATTTTCGGAATTGTCTAGACTTTTCAAGTACTTTGACTCTTCCAAATATTAGATCCTCCAAATTTTCAAAGTTATTCCTTAAATTGTTCAGAATGTTCAGATCCTTCAATACTTCTTAAAATTCAACAGATTATCCAGATCTTTTAGATTCTGTAATTTTCTGATTTCTAAAACTTTCCAATTTTTCCAGGTTTTTCAGATTCCTTGACGCTTGAGATATACTACATTTTTGATGATTTCAGATTCCCAAAATTTTCAATATTTTTCAGGTTTCACAAATTAAGATTCTTTAAGTTTTACATATCCAGAAAGGATTTGTAAATTTTAAATGCTCTAAATTCCTCAAATTATTCAATTTTCATTTTCATTGCCTTTTAGTGCCTCGTCTACAGATTCTTTCAGAATTTTAAATTAAACTCCAAAATTCTTAAATTGCTCAGGTTACTCAGAGCTTTTTGGTCTTTAAAATTTTACAAATAGATGCTATAGAAATTTTTCAAATTATTTAGCTTCTTTAGATCTTTAAGATCAAGACTATCAATGCTTCAAATCGTTCAAAGATTTTTTAAAGCCTTCAAACTTTTCAGAATATTCAAATTTTCTAGATTGTGCTACCTTTTAAAACTTTCTTAGGCATATTATGGCTTTCAAATTATGTAGATTCTTTAAAATTTCCACAAGTTTTTCACAATCAAATTCTAACTAAATTTTCTCGAATTTTTTTCTGTTATTTTGAAGTACCTGTTTCCAAATTTCAGATTCTCTTAATAATCCTAATTCTTTAATTTTTTAACTCTTCAGATTCGTCCAATTTTCCAAAATTTGTCTCAAATATTTCGGCTTATCCTACTTCTTCACTTTTTCAGATATTTCAGGTCTTTTGAACATATTAAATATAATTAGACACTTTAAATTCCTTCAAAGTCTCAAAATTCAGCAAATTGTTCAGACATTTCAGGTTTTCCAATTTTTTTTCAAGTCTTCTAGAACGCTTCAATTTTCCTGACAATTCACACTGCTTTATGTTCTTCAAATCTTTAGATGTTTTACATTATTTAAATTATTAAAACTTTCTTCACATTATTCTTATTATATACGTATTTCTTAAAAGATTCTAATTTTTCTTCTCTAGAAAGTTAGTCAAATTTTTCAAATCATACAAAATTTCTGATTTTTCTAGTTTCTATAGATAATTTCAGTTTCTCTAAATACTGTCTTAAAACCTTTCAGAAGGTAAATTCTTCTAAATACTTCAACTTTATAATATTTATCAGAACTTTGAATAAATATTTTAGACAAATCCTTCAAAATTCAAAACTTTTGGTCCACGATTTTTTAAAATTTAAAATTGTTTTTATACTTCCAATTCTTTATCTTCCGACTCTACACATTATGTAGTAAAATTTTTCCAAACTTTTTTCTTTATTCTTAAAATTCCTTTTAATCCAACCAAACTTTTGTGATTGCTTTAAGAGTGTAATAAATTAAATAATTGCTTTTCATTTATTATCTTGCAAATTTTTTATCACTCTCTTAACAACCACACAAAGCGGCTTTCATCTAATAAATCCTCCAGGAAATCTTTTATTTTCTAATAAATAACTTTTTGTTACAGCAATTCCAATTTTGTACATCATCTACACCGTGCCTGCATTGCTTCCATGGTCCCAAGTCGAGCTCCGTTTTCTTTCATGGTGTCACTTCCTAGGAATACTCTGTCCATGGGTCGGCAGTTTCTTTTATCATCTTTTTATGAATTTAGATCGAAGCGAAATTGTTTATCATCGATTACTTCAATTGGATATGTTGGGAATTTGGATAAGTCAGAGTTTTGGTAAATTTTTAAACAATCTTTTAATAGACGCGATCTGTCGTCAGGATGTAAAGAACCTCTTAACAGTCGATATTTCGAAACAGGCTGTTAAGAGTTTCTTTTCCATCCACGACAAAAAAAAATTAAAAATCTCTATATAGTAACAACCCTTGACATTCAGTACTCTAGTTTTTCGTCGGTAAATTTTTTTTTAAGTAAAATAAGTAAATTATAGAGAAATTACAAAAATATTCTGACTCGGCCGTAAAAGGTATTTTAACAGACTTGTACTGTAAAATACTATTTAGTCAATTTTCGATTACATGCAAATCCGGTTACTCAATGAGTTAATTTCGACTGTAGCCTTGTCCTTTGTAAGGATCTGTTTGAATTGAATATTAGGGAATCGATAAGGGATGGTCGGGAATTTTTTCAGTCTGGAATTGAGATTAATTAAGGGATTGATTTATAAGCATGCAAGGATTGATGGGATGGGATTTTGGGAGATTGTGATGAAAAAATGAATTAGGATGGAATGGATTAATGTCAAAAGTGACGCTTTCATAAATAACTCTGCGAAATGCCAAGAATAATTCGATTTATGAGAGAGTTTTTTTGGTGTTTATTGCAAAAAATTATTTTAAATTGATATTTTCGTCAGATTATTCAGACAATTTAAGAAAAAAATCAAATTTAGAGTGTTCAGACAACTTAAAAAATTGAAAAATATAAACCTAAATTATAGACAATCTAAAAATTCTAGAGAATTGGGATATTAAAAAATAACAGCAACGTAGACAACCAAATCAAACAATTCTATTTATAAAAGAAAAATTATGTCATCCTATTTAAAAAAATATATGGTGACGTCATAGCGCCACCTTATTGGCTGCTACGAGTAATCCAAATACGTCAGAAAAATTTAAATTCAGGAATTTAAGTAACCTACAGCCAGTTCGAATAATCTAAAAACATTAGACAATTTGTACAATTTGAGAAAACTAAAAATATCTTAATCACTGCACACGCTGAACAGTAACAATGTTATAAACGATTATAAACGTATAAACTTGACAGTGTTAAAAAATTTGTTTATGATTATTGTTTGTAAGAAACAAGCAAAAACAAAATGAAATTTAATTTCTGCCCATTTCAGGCGCCATGCCAATGGTAATCGCCACCACTTACTGCCTGCCCCGCCTCCTCCGCTGGTTCTGTGTTACCTTCTACTGTCTTTTAAGCCTATGGGGCCTGTACAAAGTAAGCTCCTCCTCATTGACCACCCCACTCTAACACACTCTCCTCTTTTAGGCAATGACCGCTTGGTCACCATGGGAGCGCCGCCTCTGCTTCCTTCTGCCTTTCATCATGCGTCTCATGCTGTGGTGTCTCCGCGTGTCGAGTTTCGGGGGCGGCGATCCCGCCGCCTTCCAGCACGTGATCCTCCAGGATGCCGTCTCGATTTTCGGCGCCGCTATCGGAGCACTTCACATTCCCGAAAAGTGGTTTCCTGGAGCTGTGGATTTCTACCTGAACTCGCATAATATCATGCACGTGCTGGTTGTTGCCGCTGTTTATTCCATGCATGTGGCAACAATGCGAGATTTAGCATGGATGTCGCGGGTGGAATGTAGCGCCGCCCTCTGATGATTGGCTCCGCCTAGATTTTAATTAAATTGGCTTTTATGCGCGCACAAAAGTGAGTTCTTCCGGACACGCTGTTTTTAAACGTTTTCAAATTTTACAGTTGTGATAGAGTAGAAAATCGGGGTAGATTATCGGTTTTAAAATAGTTCTAGGGTTTCCAGTGATTTTATCTAGTGGTTTTCGATTTTATGAGCTTTATTACTCAATTTTAAGGTGAGTTGTACCGCATTTTAAACGAGTGATTTGGAAATAAATTATACAAGTAATGAAATAACTGTGAATGCTTATTCTAATTTTTTTTACAAAAAAAAAAGTCAAATAAAAGCCAATAATTTCAGGAACTATTCAGGCATAATAAGACAGAAAGTATAAAAATTTTCGCTGTGCAAAAGCATTTTAACGTTCCGAAATCTCTATTGCTCATGCTCAGTACAGTTCTGTATTCTTGTTAGAACAAACCTATTGTTATTTCAGAATAGAATTATGAGCAATGGCGTTCCTTGCATAACAGACCCAAAATTATTCGACTTTTTTGGCCTGGGACACGTTTACAGAGTGTTTTAATTATACGCGTTTATAATTTTAAATAATTGTTCTTGTTGAAATATTATTATTTTTTTAACTGTTTGTGGTTTTTGAGTGTTTTGTTTCAGAAGCGCTAGATATATTTTTAAATTTAGCGCTTTAGTAGTGACAATTAATGAATAATTACAAAATATGACCTGAGATAGCAATGCTTTTGAAATGGACTATATAAAACTTTTATTTTTTATACTTCGTTTTTCTTTTTAATGCGCTTCTCTGTCTGTTCAACACATTATCTATATGACGTAGCAACATAAGTACAACAGGGCGGGCCAAAAAAATCGAATATATATTTTTTTAAACTTCCGACACTGAAAAATTGGATCCTAGATACCTTTAAAAAATGCTTTTTAAAGATAAGCTCTTAATTTTAATAGGAAGGACTCCCTCATCTCAGTATGCTATTTTTTCTTTAGTTCTATCGTATTTGGCAAAATCTTATTTACATTTTTTGTTTAAAATTGAACGCTCTAAAAAACGTATCTTACAGCTTTTTTATAGCTCTTACCATTTAGAAGATATCAGAGGTCAAAGTTTGAAGAATTTAACTAAAATTTCTTTTTTACTTCTAAATTTTATAACTCGTAGATAAATAAATATTAGAAAATGTGCAACATATAATTTAAGGAAAATAAACGCCCTAGAAATTTTTTTGTGGTCAATCGATTACTCCAACCATTTAAAAAAAATGAGGATTTAGTCTCAAGTTTTGGCTTTTAAAATGCGAATATCTTCTAATAGTGGTTAGTGTAATCGATTAACCACAAAAGACCTTCTTTTGTAGAGTGTTCAATTTCCTACAAAACCGTATGTTGCGCACTTTATAATATTTATTTATCCACGAGTTATAAAATTTAGAAGTAAAAAAGAAATTTTCGTTAAATTCTTCAAACTTTGACCTCTGATATCTTCTAAACGCTAATAGCTATAAAAAAAATTGTAAGATATTTTTTAGAGCGTTTAATTTTCTACAAAAAATGTAAATAAAACTTTTTCCTACGATCAAGTGGTGCCGAGATATGGATTTTGCCAAATAGAAAAATGTGATGAGGGAGTCCTTCCCATTAAAATTAAGAGCTCAGCTTTAAAAAGCATTTTGCCTAGGTACCAATTTTTTAGTGTCGGAAGTAAAAAAAATAGTCGATTTTTTTGGCCCACCCTAATATACAACAATGTGTTGAAAAGAGATAAACAAGCGCATTAAAAGAAAAACGAACTATAGTCTCATTTTTAGCAGTTACAGTAAAATATATAAATTTTATTTTTCATTAAAAGAAAACGTAATTAAAAAAATACGTAATTAGAAGTGGTATAAATAAAAAACATATCTTTACAAGTACCTATAATATTAGTAATACCTATAATATTATAAATTAGTAAATGATTTCGGTCGCAGACACTTCACAATTTTAAAGTTGGCACCTGCGTTTACTAGTAAAAAAAAGAGTTTATTTATATCCAACAGAAGTAGCTATTAGTGATTTTATTAATTATTGTTGGTACAGCTTGTAGGCCGTTTAAATATTCTATTGTAGGCTCCAAGATATAAACACAAGTTTAAAAAATTAACATTACTTTAAAAAAATGTTTCTTGTCAGATTTATAGGTTAAAAAATAAATATTCCTAGATCTAGTTACTTCTAGCGGACGTGAGTAAACTATACACTTCCACACAAATCTCTATGCAATAACTTAGTGCTTCCTTAATTTTAAGAGTTGGCAATACTGGTACAACTCAACTTGCTTGAAATTTGAGACTCCTACACCAATCTTGTAGTGTATTTTATACAAAATGTTCAAAGTTTACATATTGTATATTTGTTTAATTCTTCTTTAAAAATAAAAATGGCGGTAAGACAAATAAGGCGATTACATGACGTATATTTTTGTGATTTAGAGAAATATTCCTGTTATGTAAATAAAAAAACAACTATGTAAAATAAAATCTTCCTTTATTATCAATAAATTATGTACATTTTGTGTATAGATATTTAAATAAATATTAGAAGTACTATGAAAATATTGAATCCTTTCCAAAAATAAATTCCCTTTTCATGTCCCTAAAAAAACCGCAAAAACTACTGTAATGGACTATTAGACTCTGAAGTATAACTCTTGACCCTCGAGAACCAAAATGGCGGAAATCGGTTACCGACCAAGTCAAAATTGCAGGTACTTTCATCACCCTTAAGTGTCCTTGTAAAAACGGAATAATGTGTCCATACTAGCTGAACATGCCGTTTTTTATTACAACTTTTAATTTGTAATTCCTGTAAAAAACAGTAGTACCAACACCCTTTAAAATCCCCCATACCATATGAAAAGTCTGTTCGGCTGTATCCCGTAAATCCCCTCCTCTACGTTTTTTCTTATATTGTATTTGTTTATCTTGTCTTTGCACAACCAAAGTAACTTTATCATCTTTTAACCGATAATAGCCCGTCAAAATAGGGCTTCGAGCGTTTCGACTCTTCATCTGACTCACACATTGAGCCGGCTCCTCTGATGATGTCAAAACAAGTACCAACCCTTCAGGAAAAAACCTTAAATATCTATAATAGGCGACTAGATGCCACGGCCTGTAAAACTGATCCTGAAAGTTGTTCTCTCCATGTCTTATATAAGTAGTTTTGCCAATATAACAGCCGTTAAAGTGTAATCGCGTCCTTTCGATAAACATATGTCGCCAAGAAACGTAATTATATGGGGAACTCCCGCAATTTAGTCCCCAGACTCTGGAATTTAACGTTAATTTGCACCTTGCTGCTAGAGGTAGTATTACCTCAGGCATGCCAACCTCCAAACTTCCGAATCACGTGCACATAAATAAAAGCCTCGACACACCATCGAGAACATTTCAAGTGACCTCAAATCAAGGTCACAACTTACCACCCAACGTAAAATATACAAAATCATTTCCATTGGCAAGACTGAAATGTGCGTGCTCTGGAAAAACACAAGTCAAGTGTCGCCAACAGCGGAAAATAAAAGGTACTTTCTGGTCGGTTTTAGGGACGCAAATTGCAGAGGTGTTTGCGAGTTTTTTTTGAATTCGTTGAAGAAGCTCACCGTCTTTGATTCCTTCAGTTTCTTCTATTTCCGGTTCTTCGTCGGGAGGTTTAGGCTTGGCATTATCAAGACGAAATTCTATATCTGGGACTAGTTGGACTGCTCTTCTGTAAAACTGGATTGCTTCATATAAATTCCCAGATTTTTCCAGTTCTACTCCTTTGAGGAAAAGTCGCTTAGCTTCAGTTTCATCGTCTTGATCTTGAAGAGTCTTTTGAGGGTTTTCTTGAGTTTTTTTCGGTGAGATTTGGAGTTCTTTTTGCCATTTTTCCCGGAAGCTGCTTAAGACATCTTCAACGTCTTCTACCTATTTATGTTTTTTTAAGTTTTGAGTTATTTTAGTAATGATTTATTACCTGTTTGATTGAAGAAGAAGAATCATCTTGATCTTCACCGTCTGTTGACGAATCTGTTGAAGATTCAGTTCCAGCTGCTCGTACTTGAGAACTCTGGGAATATTTTTTGAATTATGTAATTTCAGATGTAAAAAAACCGCAATTCTTACCATTCTTTTAAATAAAGTGAGTTTAGATAGTGGAGATTAGCTCACGGTCTGTATATCTTATTATAATTTTAACATTTTGATAATTGTTATAAAGCAGAACTTCCATCTTTTGCACAAAATCGCAGATTGTTGATTTGATCATCTGATTTTTGGCTGATGGGATTTCGGACTTTTGCAAAAATCTCCTTTTACCGAATTTTATTACCATCGAACCTAAAAATCGTTGAGTTTTGAATCAAAGACAGATTTATTTTATAGATGCTTTAGTATCTAATCTAGAAAAATATTATTAAAACATTATTACCTAAAAAAAGCTTTTTTTGATTTATTTGTGGTTACAGTAGAGTAACGTCTATACTCCATTTCAAAACAATATAGAGCTATACTCAAAATCACTAGACAGTGCTTGCCAATTTTAATATGTGTACCAAAAAAACATTTATTGTCCATGCAATGTTTGTAAGGCTCGCCTATTAATAAGTCGTTAAGTACTTGATACAATCCACCAGCTTTGTTTTCGATGTAACAAAGCATAAAATAACTAATTATAGTCCAACTGGACAACTATGTCAACATTTTGTTACTAATTGATCACAGAAATGCAGCTGTGCCCTTCAACAGGATTGGCTTCAAGTTTAAGCTCTAATTCACTTTTGCCGGTGACGGTGAAACGTAATTTTTGTGGTATCGAGTTGTTGTGTGTACATTTTATTAACATTGATAACGATAAAGAAGACATGTTTTAATTTTATTTTGATAAGTTTTTATGTAAATATTAAAGCCAACCCTGCAAATCATATGTGATGTAGCAAGGGCAATACAGCAAGTCAGCAGTAATTCAAATATGATGGAACCGGTTTGCATTTAAATGTCGAGTTGATCGTCTATATTCTCAGTTTTTCTCGTATCTCTCTACTTCTGCCGTATATCTCTTGATGCAACAATACATTGCAATTACAAATAATGACATAATAAAAGATTAAATAAGATCTTTAAAAACTAAAGTATCTCGAATATTTGGTAGAGGAAGCCTTGAATAACAGATAAGAGTGATTACTGACTTCGTCTAACATACAGAGTGCGATACCTTTGAAAACCCAACACAACCGTGATAGCACAAACATTTAACAGTTTAAGACCTGGTCATATTCAGAAATAAAATTAATCAAGTTTATCACTTTATTAAATATACACCACCACTTGCGAAAAATACTAACATTAGAGCTACATAATATTTATCTGCGGTTCATTTTAATTGGGACACAATTCTACATAACTTTGACTATTTACAACTGCAAAAAAATTGTCATTCATCTCAACGTTGCATAAATAAAATTGGTTAACCTATCACATAATTAAATTTTCACCTTAAAATTCCCTAATAAAAACTAACCTGAGAAACACCAACAAAACTTACTTATCATCACTTAAATCATCATACGACCTACTATTACTCGTACTACACCTTGGTGAACTATCACTATCACTACTCCTCGACCTCGACCTTTTGAATCTTCTCCTTGAATAACTCTCCGGTGACCTCCCTCTACGTCCAAACGCTAATTCCGTCCCTGACCTACTCCTTTTCTTATTCTTCTGCTTCTTCATACTTTTCGCAATTACTCTTTTCTGATGATCCAACTGCGGAAACAAATCTACCAACCAAATAAAACTAATTGGACTCGGCTTCGCCTCGTTACCTTGCGATATTTCCAATGCCTTCTTAGCTGCATTCATCTCCGCTTGTTGAATACTATGACCCATGGCACTTGCAAGACGCCGCCCCCGGAAATACACCGCGACTGTATATACTCGTGTATTGGTAGGACCCTTACATTCAATCACCCTGTAAACGCAATGTTTCATATTCAATTGTACCGTGGGTCACGTGACTGACTTATAGACCGGTATATCCGGTTCACCCCCATCCATTGTTCTTAATGTAAGACAACATTGTTGTAATTTAGATTTAGGGTCATTCCAATCTTGATTCATTATAAAATCTTGTAAACGAGGAAAAAGTGTGACCTGACAGAAGACTTCACAAAATTCTAATCCTTGATCAACATAAAGGGCGCCAATAAAAGCTTCAAGTAAATCAGCACGATCTTTTGTTTTTAATTCAGCTTTTGGATTATTATATACAGCGTAATTTGACATTCCTAAATCATCACAAACAACTGCTTGAGTTCGGTTATTAACCAAACTACTACGCAGTAACTAAAAAAAAATAATAGTCTTAAGGCTTAGAAGTTTGTAGTTTCAAAAAATTACCGATAGATGGCCTTCGTGATGTTCAGGAAAATACTTGTAGAGATACTCCGATGCAATAAGTTGTAACACTGTATCTCCTAAGAATTCTAGACGTTGGTTAGAACCTAAAGTTAGGTTGGTATAACCAACACTGCGATCCGTGAAAGCTCTGGCTAAAAGTCGAATATGATTGAATTGTAAACCTACACTTTCTTCAAATTTTGTTAAATTTTGTAAAAGTTCAAATTTTGGTATCCATTCACGGTCACCGGTTGGTTCTTGTTCCTGGAGGGGGTGAGGTGGCAGACTCATCCATACTTCAAGTAAATCAGGGTTGACCTTGAAGAGGGTTTCGGAAAAGACCCGATCGACTACCTTAAAATCAAAAAGAGAGGTTAGCTTAATACATTCGCAACTACCATGATCAACTGCGATGTCTATTTTAAAAGAACACTCCTTATTAGTTTATTTCTGCATATCACAAAAAAACAAGCCTCAACATGTTGCAATAATAACGAGCTTTAGTATTTGTAACGAGTGATTATTTACAGCTCTACGAGTAATTTTGTGAGTTTCAATTAAGTAATTTTAATTGCTAAGTTGCTGCATTTAGTACCAAAACAGATCATAGCCCAATTTTGTTAAACAAGGGAACCACCACAACGTATTGGATATACATACTATATAGAACAATCACAAGATCGTAATAATTCTTGCAAAATAATTATCTTATCTTTTTTTGCTTTAGTTTATTTAATTAAGCATTCAGCTCAATTATTTATTTCAGTTGTAACTGATTAAAATAAATGAGTCGTCAGCTCAACCTTTACACTAAATGTAATTTAGTTTATTGGAGCCTTTGGCTCGGTGAATTGTTAATTTGTATGTAATTTATGTTATTTTAGCTAGCAGCTTGCTAAATCATTTCTTTTGTTATTTATTCATCTGAACCTTCAGCTCACTTATTTATTTTACTTATACTTCATTTGTTTGACTTAAAAACCATAATTTGTGCAATTTCCATTCCCAAATAACCCCAATACTGTAAGCCTATTAGTAATAAGGTTGGTAACACCAGCACATTAATATTACAACAGTATTGTTAAAATTTGTTTTTAGTTTAAAAGTCAAATTAGACCATAACATACACCAATTTTAGATTATTGAAACTAAAGTAATGCGATTTAACACGTCTTATTTCTATACAAAGTTGCACCATTTAGAAGCCAGAGGGCGCCAAAATCTTAACATTCTTTTCGTTTTTCCTATATAATTTTGCAAACCCTTGACCGATTTTAATAAAATTTGGTATAAACAAACTACGAGCAAAACTAAATATTTTAGTCTTATACTTTTTCCCCCCAAAAAATAATAACTCAACTCTTTGAGAAGCAGAAATAAAAAATTGTAAGCAAAATTTGAGGCCAGTATTACAATTATTTTTCTTATACTTACATTGATTCCCCCATCGAGAAACAGCGCCCCCATTAAAGCCTCAAAACAGTTAGCCATAGCATGTCTCAATTCCAAATCATGGCACAAATCCGATCCATGTGCATACAACATAAACTGATCCAATTTCAAAGTTTTAGCCAAAACAGCTAAATGTTGATTTTGAACAATTGCTGCACGATAGGTTGCTAACCCTCCTTCCTCCAAGTCCGGAAATGTATAAAATAAATGAATCGAACTCAAGAATTCTACAACAGCATCGCCCAAAAACTCCAGTCTCTCATTATGTGTGATATTTGATTCAGTTTCTTGTTGTTTACCAAACCGTGACATGATATTAATCAGGGTGTTTATACCACGTTTTCTCGTATTCATATAGTGAATCCTACGGTCGCCATATTCCGGTTGTCGTATCCCGCAATTGGTTAGGGAATTCCTGGCATGATCCGGATTAGTTCCGAAGTTTTCTCTGTAGGAAGGATGTGTTAAAGCCAACTGAAGTAAAGCCCTATTTTTAAATTTGTAATTAATAGATTCTTCGAGAATATTTAAAGAGTGGTGAAACCGTAAATGACACACTAAAACCGGAATAAGCATAGCATGTTGGATTATATCACACATAATCCCAGTTCTGAAAAATCCTTCAGCTGAAACAGCAACTGTAATATCTCGTTTCATTTTTCCTTGAGTTCGCATTTCTTGTAATTTATTTTCTTTCGATTCGAGTTTACGTTTATCCTCGAATGTTGGTTTCGACATGTTGGCTAAGAGATGACGGAATTTGACGTAATCACGCCAGGCTTTCTGATAACTGTAAAAAAAACTGTCGAGGGTTTGGTTGATTGAAGTTGGGGGTGATTCGTACTCGGGGTTGCCGGCGTAGCTTAATTGAGGGGGGCGTATACCAAAATGGACAATTTCGGGGAATTTATAATCGCCGGGTTTTTGAAGATCAATGTTACGGTCTAGTTGGTCGACACGGACTGAACACGGTTTTTTGCCAGGATAACACACAACCATACCCTAGAAAAATTTTGTAACCAATAAAAAAACAAATTTCCCTCAATTTCAATCCACATAATAACACAAAAAATGCCAATTTACATTTGTAATAAATCAGTTGTCTCTCTTACACAATGACGTCAGGTATTAATAATGCGCAGTAGCTCATCGCGCATTTTCAAGTACATTAGTGGCTATAACTTTACAATGACCGTTGCTTCTGCGCATCTTTTCCGTTTCTTTCTTTTGAAAAGACCCATTGTCGTAAACTTTGGTTTTTACATCAGCAGTTCTAGTTAAAATTTACCACATATCAGTCGATTGTAACAAACTACAAAAAAATTGCTTACTAAAATATGGTTGATACGTTTCAGCTTCTATCAAAAAAATTCTGTTCTTCATTCCTCTAAATTCAAGGTTCATAAATTTAAAAAAAATCTTTTTCGGTATAACTTTTGGAGTGATTATTTGAGCAAAGTGATTGGGCAACAGTGTTATATGATGACTAAGCCGAGGATAAAAAGGTACCTGTGCCAGTGGCGCTTGGCGTGGAGGGGACGCGATCGAGTGTAAGCATATTAAACACATTGCAGGCATCGCATCGGGTCAATGCAGCGCTATATAATAATTGGGGGTATGACATCGCCGTGTGCCAATGCTTTGGCAAGGTCACGCGCTTTCATTCTAACTCGCTACCTTTAAATCCTCCCCTTACTGATGACCGTTCCTAAAGCTTTTAATTTTCAGATCAAAAAATTTTAGTTTTTGTACCATATTTTATTTATGTGCAATTATTTTTTACTTTTTACTAGATCTTTGTGATAAAAGCTCTTACTAAAAAATATTTGTTATATAATTGATAATAAAGAAGATTAATAATGAAACTATGTAAAATTAGTACGAGCGTCAGCAAGTGGATTTACGTAATTGTTTCATTACGACACAAGTTAAGGACAACATTTTTTTCGTTGATCTTAAACATTTTATCTAATTAATGGACGATTCTTAGCAAAAATCATTCACTAATGATGTTTGTTATTAATAAACAGTCAACAAAAAATAAATTAAAATTAGATTAAATTGTATTTTTTTACCTTGATTTCATCAGCATAACTCTGCCACTCATACTGACTCATTTTAATCATATTCTCTAAATCCTTTTCCTCAATCAATGGGGTTGAACTATCTAAAAGATATTGAAGAACTTGATTCATTGATAAAATTTCTTTGCCATTATCTGGTAATTCTCGAACAAATCTAGGCATGAAATGAAATTGAGAACATCCATTAATATCACCTGCAGCTTTAAAATCCAAATCGACCAATTCCAAAATTTCCCTAAATAAATAATCATCTAAAACAAGAAAATATATTTTTATATAAAAAATTAAAAAAACTCACGAAACAAATCCAATTCCCTCACTGTAAAATTATCCGGAATTTTCTCCTCAATATACAAAATCGTATATTCGATATTAAACCGAATCACTTTACAAGTTGGCAGTTTTTCCAATGGAAAATGTGAAAACATTGAAAAACCCTCAAAAATAAATTCGTGTTCATCATGATGAATTATTGTTGGTGTTTTAATTAAGAAGTTAGTAGGTGGAGAAATTGTTATTCGATAATGATAGAGACGATCAGAATTATTACTATCAGGAATACATTTTTCTAGATGTTTTTCACCGGGATAAATCCCATGCCGAATTCCGGATTTCCGGGATTTAATTGAACAGCGACAAAGGGGACCATCATTCATTTCTCCTGGATCGTTATACCACATTTCCGGATGAAGACGATCTGGGTGTTGCTGTTTTCGCTGAAGTTCTTCCATAGTGCAGTCTTCTTCATCAGTGAGATCTTCTTCAGAGCTGCCAGAGGAGCTTGACTCTTCAGCTAAATTACAAAAATTCAACACAATAATATTTATATTACCACAATAAAAGAAAACCAGTGAAATGGCTGACGTCTGGTGTCAAACTGAGAAAAACAACACAGTCAAAAAATTAAAATAAATACAAAGTTTTAAGTGAAAAACTGTCAGCTGTCACAATAAATTAAATTTTATATTGTATTTTATTTTAAGCTATTATGTAATCGACTAATATATAAGACGGAGCGTCATTCAGTCTTAAATTTCACCTGAGAATGGTAACATAGTTGCTGAAAAACGCGACCCGTGCAAAAAAAATGTTTGGTGTGATTGGGTACATTTTTTTATTTATTTGTAAAGTACTTTTTTTGACATTTGTAAGCTACCAACATCAAAATTTTATGAATTACCAACAATAAACTCACATTTGTGTTTACACAATCGAGCCCTATTTTTCCTCGGTGGTGGCTCATATTTCGGCTTCAATTTATTAACACTTTCAGCTCTTAAAACCAACTCTTCATTAAATTTATCACAAATTTGTACTAATCGTTTCGTAGCTCTCGTAATTTTCGAATTATTCTCATCTTTTCTATAATACAAATCTGAAGGAGTCGACCTGGTCCAAATATTTTTTTCCTGTTCTAAAACTTCTTCATGATCAACTTTCGACAATTCATGAATCTTATTCGAGACTTCTTCCCGTGTTGAACAATAATTTTTCCTCCATTTTGATAAAATTAAATCACGTTCTTTTGTTGGTTTCTCTTTGAGGCGACTTCGACTCCTGCTACGTCTCTTGTACTTCGAGCGTCTCGGTGATCTTGATCTCCTTTTTGGAGACCTCGATCTACGTCTGTATTTCTTATCCGCCTTTTTCTGCTTGTACAGTTCGAGTTCTTGGCGGTAGTCTCTAGGGGGTCTTTGAGAGCTTTTTTCAGGCTTGTCTTGCAAAGGATATTGTGGGTAGTAATTGTATTGGGCTATAGGAGGCGGAGGAACGTTAAAATTAACAGGGGGCGGATATGGGGGCATCATCGGAGGGTATGCTTGGTTCCACTGCCAGTTGTAACATTGGGGGTCCGGAGGTGGGTAATTTGGAGGATAGTTGGCGAATTGGGGATAACTTGGGTTGTAATAGTACGGATCACTCATTTTGTTGTCTAATTACGTTACTTTATATCACAGAAAAATGGAACAAAGGCGTTGAAAGAACAGCCTGAAAAGTGAGGTTAGATTTAAGGAGAATAGAAATAACTAATTAAAAATAAGTAAACTCGATTAGTTTAAATAAAGAAACTTACATTTTGGCAGAAATTGTTTAAATAAATTAATAATTAATTGAATAGCATCATTGTGCTCCTAATAAATATTAATAATAAATAGGTAGTATAAATAAATATAAACGATTTTGGGGTTCTTGGGGTTGGTTTGATACCAACTGTCAGACTGTCACACACAACAAAAATTCCCTAAATTAGATATTTTTATTAAAAAAATATTATTTTAATAGCTTATACTATTAAAAAATAGTTTTGTTTATGTCTTTTAAATACAGCAAAGTATTTGATATTTTAAAAAACGGCTAAATTGCTTTAAAAACATTTTTTTAAGTTTATTTCAAACTGAAGTGTTGGTATGAAACGGCGGGACTTTTAAATATTGCACATACGTAAAAAATGATTTTTTTCCGAATATTATTGAGTATTAAATAATTATGAATAGACTTTCAGACGAATTCTTTTATTAAACAACCCTACTCAGAGTCAGTCAAAGTTAATGCCTCTTTTTGTTGGCTTGGTAAAAAAGTGAGGTTAAGTTGTCACGGAATTGAGGTTATGTAAATTTTTGTTTTCAAAATTTGTTTAAAATGCTCACTCCGCAGTGGTTTTGTGGCCCCCAATTTCGCCCCCTTAGCTACAAAACAATCATTTCGTGGTACAGCGGTTTAGTCAAGACGAAACCTCCAGAAGCCCCATATAACCACGTTGTACAAATTGGGGACCCCACTTTAAGAACGGTGTCAGATGAAATTCCCCGTGATTTAATTAAATCCCCCGAAATTAAATTTTTAATTAATAGAATGAAAACTGTTATGAAAAAATACGATTCGGTTAGTATAGCAGCTCCACAAATTGGTATTCCAGTACAGTTGTTTCTGATGGAATTTAATGAGAAGCATTTAAAAGCTTACAGCCCTCAAGAACAAAAAATCAAAGACATGAAAGTTGTTCCATTTAAAGTGAGATCTCTATTGTTTTTGAAATAATTAAGTAATTAGCTGTTTCAGGTTGTTATAAACCCACAAATCAAAATCACAGATTACACAAGACTAACATTTACAGAAAACTGTCAAAGTGTGAAAGGTTTTCAAGCTGAAGTACCCCGTTTTAGGGGGTTAAAACTGACAGCTTTTGATGACGAAAATCAGCAATTTGAAGTAGATTTAGTTGGTTGGCCCGCAAGAATTGTTCAGCATGAAATAGACCATTTAAATGGTAAAATTTTTACTGATATAATGGACAGGAAAAGCTTAGCTTGTAGTTGTTGGCAAGTCATTAATGAAAGAGGGGGCAAAATTGAACTCCCTTACGGCCCCCAATAGTGTTGTACAGATGTTATTTGACTTGTTTATGAAAAATATAGTCTTTAAATTTAAGAACCTTTTAGTGCTTTTCTTGTGAAGTTATGTCAAAAACGTAAAAAGTTGATTTTCAAATATTTGTTTTGTTTATAAAGTTGTGGAAGCTACAAATGATGGTAAATTGTGGTCTTAGCTTACCATTTTGGTCTTGTACCCAAGTAAAAATGAATTATTTGATGTAAGTGAAACATGAGGTTGTCTCAGATTTTTCCTTTTTGTCTTTAACAAAAAATTGTGTTACAATTCTTGTAAAATAACAAGAACTTTTATTCGATTTCGAGAAGCCAATATATTTTCATTTGCAACAATTTAATACAATTTACGTATTTTCCAAATTTACATTTTGTCCATAAAATGGGGCGAACCGTTTTCGTTTCGCCTTCTTGTGAGTATTTCACAGCCTGTTTCATTGACAAGTAAAGTATGTTCAAATTGAGCTGACCATTGTCCATCAGCTGTAACAGCAGTCCATTTATCAGGCCACATTTCATCTCTCCAAGTCCCTACTGAAATCATAGGCTCAATTGTGAAACAATGACCTGGTTTCATGACCCCCACAGCACGATTTTCTACAACAAAATGTTTGTAACAACTGTAAAAGTATATCAGACACTTACTTGCATAATGGGGCACATTTGGGGCAGTATGAAACAATCTGTGTATTCCATGCCCACAATAACTCCTCACTACTGAATATCCATGAGCTTGTGCGTGTTTCTGGATCACATTTCCAATTTCCCTGTACTTTTCTCCAGGTTTTACAATTTCAATTGCTTTCATAAGGCACTCATGTGTGACTTTGACCAAATTTTTATGCTTATCGCTGACATTCCCCACGAAAAATGTCTCATTCAAGTCCCCATGGAAGCCTCTGTGATAAACTGTGATATCAACATTGCATAAATCCCCATCTTTGAGGGGTCTAGTATCTGGGATTCCATGACAGATCACTTCATTAACACTGGTACAGCATGAGGCAGGAAATTCGTAATAGTTCAAAGGTGAGGGGTAACAATCCCGTTCAATGCAAGCCTCATGTACAACTCTGTCGATTTCATCAGTGGTGACCCCCACGTCGCAAACCCTTGCCGCTTCATCTAGCACTTCGCGCCCCAATTTACACGCAACTTTCATTCCTTCAATTTCCTCATCATCGAGGATTTTTATCTGACCGGAGCCTTTAACGGCTTGCTCAGACAGTGGAACCCCTTTGGGGTGGTCGGCGTAGTCTGGACGTCCGATTGTTGGGGGCACAGTACGTTTGGGGGTCTGTGGAAAGGGGCGAAGCTTCCCAGAGAAGGGGTAATAAGGCCAAGGGTTGTAAGTTGTCTCTTTGGTTCCGTCAGGATTTTCGCCCTCTGGAACAGATCAATGTTGGTTATTTACGTGGGTAAAAGAAACTGATTAGAAATTTAAGCATGACAGCTTACCTACCTAACCTTACTTACTGGCTAATGAATGGATGATTTTGTGATTCTTCCAATTCGATTTGAAGCAGTCTTGAGAGCAGAAGAAGGAGCCTTGAATGCCGAGTTTCAGACAGGTGGGGCATTGTAATTTCGCGCTGTTTTCACAACCGGGGGTTTCACAAGTTCCTAAAGTGGACATTTTCGACAAAACACGAGGAATTTGGATTGGAAGTGGTTCAGGTTACAACAGAAAAAAAATTACGAGAAGTGTAGTAAACACGAAAATTCAAGTAATGTAGACAACTAGTAAAACAACAGTTAATTTTAATCTTATCACAGATCTTATTAATATTAAAATGATAACAATAAATATTATAACAAATATGTTGTTTGACTATTGTTTACTAATTAATACTTATTTATATATATATTTTTAGTTCCAGTCTAGGTTTTTAGGTCGAGATCAGATTTTTTTATTGTTTTTTTATTGATAACAAATAACAACAAAGAAATTATTGGATATTAAAATTATGCAAAATGCGTATCAATGTAACTTATTTCAATAATATTATACGGTATAAAATGTAAACAAAATTAAAATGAATCAGAGTAAGCTATGGTCTATCATTTTTGTATATTTACTTTTATTTATGTTTTTAACTCTACAATCGACTGTTGGGCGTATTATTATTTATTTATATAGAGCCAAAGTCGGCACGCAACTATTTCAGTTGCTTCCAGTGAATTTGACTAGTGCTTCTATAGTATGATCGTAATACGAGACGTTACTGACTAAAATTTTCCATAATAATATGTTTTAATGATTTAATGTTTCAAATATATTTTTTTATAATTTGAGTCTTTAATAAGAAATCTATTGTAACACATCTTCTGCTGTTTTAATATCTATTTACTAATTTTCTAACTCTAATGTAAGTGCGGTAGCGTGAAGAATTAATAGAATGGTATTTTGGTATTACACTTGCCATCATTCGTTGTGGCTTTAAATAGTCTCAATTATGATAAATTATATTTAATAGCAGAGATCGGATTTATATATGTTTTCATTGGCGTTCGTTTTCGAGCAATAAGGAGATTAAAATTACCGTAAAAAATGTATATTTTAGTGTTATCACTCTTCTTTGTCTAGTAGTGATGTAGGTGAATATTTTTCTTTTACGTAAAGACCTTTATAACTATCCAGTTTTTTAAAATCTATTTTTTTTTATTATAATGTTTTAGTATAACTGAATGAAACGCCGCTGAAAACGACTCATTCAACCGCTTATCGTACAAAAAAATTAGCTCGTACAAGTAGTGAATCGAGCGTATTGCTTTCGCATAGCATTTCACCATGCTAATTGATTCTTAAGGTGGCCTTCTTCGAAAAATCGGTGTTCTCGGTGAATTTTGGGTGAACATAACGTACAAAATATAAAGATTACGTTTTTGAATTTTTTATATATTAAACATAACACAGTGCAGTAGTTATTTATTAAAAGTTTCATATTTGTGAGCAAACATTTTAAATGATTAAAAAAAAGATAAAGTTTTCTTGTTTTGAACACTTTATTGAGTTAATCTTGAACAGTTTAATACATACATAGATCAGACTCGTACTAAATAAAAGAGCAAGAAAATGTCTAGTAAATCTTCTAATTTCAAGAAAAAAAATGCTTTTATTTAAAAAGATACATTTGATGTATCTTCTTCTTCGGTAAAAAAAAGAAATTTTTGATTGTTGTTTGGCAAAATATTAGATCTTTTTCTTTAAAATTAATTGGAATTTTTTTGTTTTTAAAAATAATGCCCCATTTTATTTTTTAGTTATTCTCGAAAATGAGTTATTATTTTTAAAAACAAAAAATTCCAATTAATTTTAAAGAAAAAGATCTAATATTTTGCCAAACAACAATCAAAAATTTCTTTTTTGCGCGATTGGTTGTTTTTATCAGTTTACTGTGGCTGTTTCCACGACGGCGACGGTAGGTTGCTGTTACTGGTTGCTACGTGTAACAAAACGGTAAGTAATTCACTTACCGTTCAGTGAACGGTAAGCAATTAAGTCTAAAAAAAAACAATTTTGCGATTTATTTATTAAAATTAAATGTACAATTATTATAATTAATAGTAGTAATACCACTCGCATATGAATTTCTAGTGTTAATAGACAAACTTTTCGACGCAGAAGTCCCAGGTTGTTGTAATAGTCCACCAACATCGCTGTGTAAAATTTTATGAGCAAATTCAATTTTGTTTTGGAGGGAATCTTCCACGTAACTCTCGGCCACCGTTGATGAACGCCACCCACCTTGTCTTTTTAGTCCCAATCCCAACACATCAACTCCGTTATTCGCCAAAAGTGTAGCCGATGTGCGTCGAAACGAGTGTCCAGTAAAATCTTCAGGGGCTTGCAACTTTAAATACTTTGCAATTTTTGACGGCCAGCCTCCAATTGTGCCTTTTCCTGTGACTTGCCTAGTGCATTTGCCATTTCGATAGTTCAGAAATAAATGATCTGACGTTGGGTTGCTTGGTCGAATTCTTAGATATGTATTTTCTAAGTATTTCCAAATAATGAAATTTCTTCATGTTCTTCTATGTCACTCATTTTAATATTGTACAATTCCTCTTGTCTACAAGCGCCCCATACTCCCAATATCATTGCTACCTGCAAATATATTGTTTCCTTAGAACTCAGATGTACCACCTCATCATCTACAACATACCTACCTTTTGAATTAAAAATTGTTCGTCTGGTGCTTCATTCAAGAATTTTTCCAAGTCTTCTTTGGTAAAAATTTTAGCCTTCTTAGGCCGATATCCAATATTTTTTCTCTTAAGATAAGCAATTAATGTAGCAAATTTAGAAATATCGATAGCATCATGGAGAAAAATTGTACTCTTCAGCATAGAATACTCCGTCCATAAACTGCCTGGGGCCTTCAAGTGTCCACTTCTCACCACAAAATACGCTAACAAGCTCTTTTCATTTACAGAAATCTTCTTTGCTTCACGCCATTCCTTAAACAACTTGTATGTCTGTTCATATCGGGCTTTTCATTTTTCTGGAATTATTGCCGAACATCCTTCTTGCCAAGCGTCTTTTAAATCATCCGGTAGATCATCACTATCGCTCATATTTGCTTCGAAAACGGAACCACAAAACAGAACTATGTAGGAATGATTGTATCAAAAAGACAATTTTACTTGTTTGGAACAAAACCATAGCAACCATGGAACAGCCACCCAAAGTTTTCAGTTTCAATCTTCCCGATTATCACAAATGTATTGATATAAATTATTATTATTATTATTCTAGAAACTCCAATCGCGCAAAAAACGTTATAAGCATGTCGAACGTTAAGGATCACTGTTCTCAAACAATAATTGAAGTCGTCGCTTCGCTCCTCCTCTAAACAATTGTCTTCGAACGGTAAGCATTCCTTACCGTTCTCCATACTTAATATACTATTTCTTTTCATAGATATCATATGTAATTTTTTTTAAATAAAAGCATTTTTTTCTTAAAACTAGAAGATTTACTTGACATTTTCTTGATCTTTTATATACTACAAGTCCAATCTATGTTTATATTAAACTATTCAAGATAACTCAATAAAGTGTTTAAAACAAGAAAACTTTATCTTTTTTTTAATCAGTTAAAATGGTTGCGCACAAATATGAAACTTTTAGTAAATAACTACTTCACTGTGTTACGTTTAATATATAAAAAATTCAAAAATATAATCTTTATATTTTGTACGTTATCTTGACCCAAATTACACACCGAGAACACCGATTTTTCGAAGAGCGCCACCTTAAATCGTGTTCCGCTCTGCTTTTAGAGCATAAATAAATCCTATCCCTATTTATTAGATAAAACTAATTATATCTAACGAATTAGGTAATTAAAAAAAAATTTAGTAGCCCTGCATAAAAAAAATAATTAGCAATAAAGCATGTGATTTACTATTAAAAATTAATAGACCAATAATTGTTTTAGTTTTTGTAACACTGATTATGGTACTATTATTAAAACTGTTTATTGCTATTATTATTAGTACCACTGTTGTATGTTTTTGTAGTAATTTTTGCTTCTTTGTTTTTTTTTATGTAGGTGTTTTATTGTGTCACGTGTTATTTCTTCAAAGTGATTTTTTATCTTTTTTATTTTCTCTTCTTCTGTTTTATATTACTGTTTTTACCTTTTAAAATATTTAGCATGTCGTGGTTTTTTATTTTTAATTTTTCTTACCACAAAATTTTTTGTCATATTATTTTTTGTTTTAATTAGCAAAAAATTGAAAGATTTACAAGAAAATAAAGCATATTAATGGGGAATTTTATTTTGTTTAAAATAAATGTAACAAAAAAATTATTTGTGTAACAATATTATGTAACAGTATAAAATTTTAAATAATGACGTCAATTCTTTCGTATGTAGCAACTGCTAAATTACTGGCGATTTTTAATTTTTATTTTTCGCAAAATTATACAGAATGCTCTATATTAACTTAGAGAACAGGATGTTAAAATAATTATTATTTTAAAATTATAAATAATAAAATTTAAAAAACACTTTTACATTAAACATAATACAACGGGCTTTCAATGACCCAATGTTATAAGAATTCCTCCCTCAAACAACCTATTAAAAGATAAAAAATTAAAATCACCAACAAAAGAATAATAAACTAAACAAAATCAGGATTAAACTTATGGAATTGTTACAATTTATAACGCTCAAGAATGCGCTATACTGGTGGTAATTTTTTTTAAAACCGGTATGCAGCTTCCTGATAAATTCTGCTCATTATTTGCATATTTTACATTTCATTATTATTTACTGAAAACAATTTTTACATCATACAATAGTCACAAACAAAGTATATTGATAAGAGAAAGAAATTTAGGGTCAAGGTCAACTCAATTTATGTCAAACTTATCGAATTAGCGTAATTTATAAACACGTGTAAATATTTTTCATTGATTAAGAATTGTTTCTAGAATTGTTACATCATGAAAAAATGACAACAAAATTTTAGAATTATATCTTTATTTGAGTAATTTTTGATATCTATTATATATGTACATAAATAAAATACAATAAATGTTATGATTTAATAAAAAATATTACATCTTCCATATTCTTCACTAGCTTCAACAGTTCCATAAGTTCTTTCGACATTTTCTTTGAGTCTTCTCAAACAATCACAATTCCAGGGATTCTTATCAACGAGATTTCTTGTACCTTCAAAACCTCCTAAACCTTTCTCCAAGCAATAAATTCTATTATTTGAAAGATCCAAATTTTGGTATTGAACCCCTTTCAACCAGTTTGGATCTAAATTTCTGATTTGATTGTGAGCTAGATTTAAACTCACTAAATTTCTGATTTTTCTAAACGCAAAAGGATCAACAATTTGAATCAAATTATTACTCAAGTCAATATGAGTTACGTGACTTGGAAAAGCATTTTCATCAACTTTTAAAATCTTGTTAGAAGAGAGATTAATATTGGTTAATTTTGGAGTACTTTTGAACCAGAACGGATTAATTGTTGTGAGTTGATTGTGATCGAGAAGAATCATTTTCAAATTTGTCATATTATAAAACGCTTGATAGTCTATATAACTAATCGAATTAAATCCCAAAAACAAAACTGGCACTTGCACACCTTCAAAAACACCTCTTCTGATCTCCCTTAACTTATTCATCTTTAAACTCATTGCTTGGTTAATTGACACGTTTCTGAAAGCTCCAGCTTCGATTTCTTCAATTTCATTGTCTTCCAAAACTAGGAAATTCGCATTGTTGATACCAAAAAGAGAGTCCCGGGCCAAAAAAGGGATGTGAGAGTGTTGGATTGCAATGTTGTTGCATTTTTGGCCAGAGGGTAAGTGTGGTTTGAGTTGATTTGCGGTAACGATAGTACTGAAGGTGTTTTCGGTAGATAGGGCACTGTCTGTGTCACATGTTACCATCACATTTTTGAAAATGAATTCGGAAGACGCGATTTGGGAAAAAGTGAAAATTAAGAGAGCTGTTAGTGCTTTTGGCGGCATTTTAATGGAGAACTGAAGAAGATTTACTGTGTGGAGAGTTTTATTGAGATTTGTGATAACCTAGGGCAAATGAGATAGGAAAGAAAACGATTTTTAGAATTGGGTGTAGGCAATTAATAATACAAGGTAATTAGATTTTTTTTTAACGGATTTTGTCATAATAACAATAATATTGCTCAGAGATAAAGAACGGAATAGGATTATAGGTATGTCAAGGTGAATTGGTGTTATTCTGAATCGATTTTTTTTAACATGTCTGTGAAAAAGTTATTAATTTTATAATGTTGTCGAATAACTATATTTTTTAATGGCTTTCAGTTGTTACAAAAATTTTACCTAAATTTATAGAGTGACTATGATCTGACTGCTGGAAGTCAGTCAAAATCTAGAAGAAATAAAACTTTTTCGGTGAACGAGAATTTAGGAAATGACGTTTGGTAAAAAAATTAAAAGTACTTTTTAAAAAATCTTGTTAGAGCAAATAAAAGTTCTAAAAAAAGAAAAGAATCCTAGAACAGCAACATCTTTAAAAAAAATGAGAAAGAGCGATTGATGAAAAAATTTGGAAATCGACAATTGAAAAATAAACAACACGAAATTTCAGGAACTGTTGGTAATGTTGACTGAAAACAAAACAAAGGAAAATTGTTGAAAAACGATAAATTGAAAGAGAAGGAAGAGCTAAGAAACATTCTGAAAAAGACAGTTTTGAAAAAACTTAAAAAACGACAGTTGAAAGAAGAAGAAAAGTCAAAGGCTTTTTTAGAAAAAAATTTAATTTTGAAAAAGTTTGAAATACGATTGAGAAAGAAAGGTAAGTAAAGAAGAATTTTTAAGCCGATCTGGATAGAGATAAAACAAAAAAAGCTTGAGAATGAGCAGTTTGATTAAGCTAGAATTATAGGCAATGCAAAAATAAATTAAATAATAAATTGTTTCTTTACAAACCTGTATTGAGGATCACGTCATAGTGGGGTGAGGAGTGTGCTTTAAACAAATTTAAACAAAAAGAACAGAAATACGAATAAAGAAATGATTTTCAAGGAAAAGTAAAGACAATTTTGAAAGAGCTTGAACGACCATTGGAAGAGAAAGATAAGAAAAAAAAATTTAAAAAAATAGAAAAACTCTAGAAAGCAAATAACAAAAATACTTTTAGAAAAAAAGAAAGAAAATACTTATATCTAAAGATGAAAAAATAATTGTAAAACTATAATTGAGAAAAAAAGAAGCTTTAATTAAATAGAATTTTGAAGGCACTTTAACAACAGTGTTTGTAAAAATTAGAATAAGTATTTGAAAAACACGATTGATGAAACAGAAGAACAGAAAAATATTGTAGATGTTTAAAAACGTTCAAAAAAAAAAAGCAAAGAAGTATTCCAAAAGCAAAACAAGAGGTTTCCAGGGAAATTAGGAAATCGAAAATTGGTAGAAGACAAGTAAAATAAAATTCTAGAAGAAACTGATGAATTTGGCTAAAGAAAAAATAAATATTAAACGAAATTTTGGAAAAGACAGTTTTGAATAAGCTTGAACTACGATTGCAGAGAACAAAAAATGATTCTGCTGTTAGAAGGTAGATACTAGAACTCAATTTTGATGGTTATAAAATAGAACAAAAAAACTAAAAATGTATTAAAAGAACAAAAAATAATAATAAAAAAGACAGTAAGATTTTAGAAAAGTTTGCACTACGGAGCGCGGCGTTTGAAAAAAGTAAAAATTTTTTTGTTAGAATTGAAAGACGTTGATTGAAAGACAAATAACATAAAAAAAAATCTGGAGGAACAAAGAAACATCTTGCAAGACTAAACAATTGTACAAGATCGTGAATATAAGCGGTAAATAAAAGTAAAAAGAGGATGTTCTTAAGATAATTTAAGAAACAACAATTGGTGAAGAAAACCAACTGGAAATTCTCTAAAATATCGAAAAACGTTGGCTACAAAAAAGAGAGGTGAGAAATAAACAATAATTAAAATAACTAAAACAGCGGCGCGGCAGCGGCGTTTGAAAAAAATAAATATATCGACGAATAATGGAAAAAATAAAATTAATAAAAACAAATTTAAAAAATTTAAAAACGTCGATTAAAAGAAAAAAGGACTAATTTCTTTTAAAATAGGAAAAGGGTTTCTAGGAAAATTTGAAAAACGATAATTAATAAAAAATAAGCAACAAAAAAGTGCAGAAAAAGCTCAGAAAAACTGAAGAAATACAACAAAATAAAAAAGCAACACAACAAAAACGAATTAAGCGATAAAATAGCAAGAGAATACAATTATACAATACAAGAGCAGTGGAAAAATATATCAAAAGAGTAGAATGAATAGCTGTAAAACAATGAAAAAGCAAGAAAAGTAGAATAGTAAACCCACGACAAAACTAGTGTAATTGCAATAAAAAGAAAAGGAAAGCACGAAAACAACTACAGGTTAATCCATAAAATAGCAATAGAATACAACTATACAATATAAGATGGGTAAAAAAAATATATTAAAAGACTAGCTGTAGAATAGCTGTAAAACCATAAAAGTAAGGAAAGTAGAATAGCAACAGAATGAATACAATGCGACAAAAGAACAAAAAAAAAAAACAGTAGAACAGCAATGGAAGAAAAGAAATAGCAAACACACGACAAAACTGGAGTAATTGCAATAAAAGAAAATAAAAAGTACAGAAACAACTACGAATTAAACAATAAAATAGCATTAAAAGACAATAAAAATAGCAATAAGATATTATAATAAAGGAGTAGATATAAAATATCAAAAAAAGCAGCAAACAAAATTTAAGTGAGTAGAACAAGAAAAAATTAAGAATAATGATAATATACAGTAAAAATAACAAAAAAGCAGAAGAACGGCAATAGAATAGTATTAATATTAGTAAAAATCAACAACATAACAAAAGAAGTAACCCCACAATAACGAGTTAAGCGGTTAAACAGCAACAACATTGAATATCGAGAAACAATAGAAAAATAAATTAAAGAACAAATTTAGATAATTTAAAGACTTCGATTGAAACAAAAAAGAATTTAAAAAAAAAACAACAGAAAAGTGCAGACGAATTGTTGAATAATAATAATAATAATGTTTATTAGTGTTATAGTACAAAGTACTTTACGCACAATGAATGTTTAATCTTACCTACAGATATATACAATTAAAATAAATAAAAAGAATAACTAGAAGAAAGCAAGAAGTAACTTATTTTATCTTTATTTAGGTGTAATTTGTTGTTACGTAACCAATTTTCAATAGACTTAAGATATGAAGAAATATTGTCATCGAGGATTTGGATCGAGGATCCAGACAGTCCTACGGTAGTGTCGTCCGCGTACTGAATAATATCCGCATCAGGAGTATAACCGGATAGATCATTTACATAAATATTAAAAAGTAATGGTCCTAATATAGACCCTTGGGGCACACCGTATTGTACTGGTAATTCTTTAGATAATTCGTCATTTATACGAGTGACTTGAGAACGATCACTAAGGTATGATAAGAGAAGGTCAGTACTACCAGCATTAAAATTGTAACATTTAATCGTTTTAATAAGTATTTCATGACAAATAGTATCAAAAGCTTTACTGAGATCTAAGAATAAGGTTTTGTGAAACAGCTTGTTTTCAAACGCATTATTAATGTTATTAACAAGTTTAAGGATAGCATGAAACGTGGAAAACCCTTTTCTAAAACCAAATTGACAATTTACAAGTAAATTATTAGATTCGAAAAATTTTGAGATTTGAGCAGTTAAGAGCTTCTCAAAGATTTTTGATATAATAGGCAACAACGAAATTGGTCTATAGTTGTCACTATTCTCAGGATCACCTTTTTTATAAACAGGGATTACTAGAGCTTTTTTAAACAAGTTGGAAATATGCTTTTATTAATGCATTCATTGATGAGTCTTGTGAGCGGAGTAATTATCAGGTTTTGAATTGATTTGATGACATCCAGATTTAACTCGTATATATCTCTACTTTTAGAATTTGATAAACTGTTTATACAATTTCGTACATCATTTAACGAAACTTCTTTGAAGGAAAAAACATAATTATTTTTCGTGATCTGAGGTGTGGTCATAAAACTTAAAGGATCACAATTTTGTGGTTTCATAGATTCCACTAAATTCTGCACACTATAAGTAAAAGATTCATTCAATTGATCAGGAGATGAAGAGGGGACTGTTGGGTGTTTTTTTGGTTTATTAGAATTAATTAATTTCCACATGGCACTAGGAGAATTATTGTGTTTTCTCAAAAATTTGTCATTAGCACTGATTTTAGCTTTTTTATATGAAAATGGTATTTACTTTTAAATTCGTTAAATAATGTTTTATTTTCAGTTGTTTTATTTGAATCATAGAACTCTTTTAAAAAATGTAATGTGTTATGCATTTTTCTTAAATCATTATTAAACCAAATAATTTTATTACACGTGCCCTTCTTAAGAGGAAAAGCAATGTAGAAACAGTGCAGCAAATTGTTTATAAACATGGTGAATTTGTTATCAATATCAATATCAGTTCTAATAAAATCCCAATTTATTTGATCAACAAAGTTATAAAATAATAATTTACCATAGTTAGTGATGGGTCTAAATATTTTTGTGACAGGATTTACTTCTTCCTTTCTAAGATTAATCTTAAGTAATAGGCCAATATGATCAGATATGCATAAATCTAATGGTTGTATATTAACATTAACTGAAGGTAAATTACAATATACATTGTCTATAGTATTATTTCCTCTAGTTGGGAAATTAACAAGAGAATGAAGATTAAAGCTTTTTAGAAAATCGGTCAAGATAATAGCTTTTAAGTCATTTACATTAAACTGAACATTAAAATCACCTCCAAAAATAATTTTGCGAGAGTTGTATTTGAATTTGTTGAAGAGCGTATTTAAAGTATTTAAAAACATATCAAAATCACCTAAGGGCGAGCGATAGACTGTTATTATTATTAAGTTTATGGAGGAAATTAAAGTAACTGCTAATTCACAGTCCAATTCCTGAGATAGATTGGTCACCCACAATAAAGTTTTATAACTTATATTTTCTTTTAAGATCTGTAGAACGCCTCCATGAAGATGTTGTGACCTATCAAAAAAGAGGCTGTCTTGTAGCCCTGCATATTTAAGTTATTACATTCCAAATTTGTTAACCAATGTTCAGAGAAACAAATGCAGTTTATTTCAGAGTCTAGTAGATAAGCTTCCGCTTAATTAAATTTGTTTCTTAGACATTCTTAGACGAATTTTTTAAAACGTAACTGGACAAAAAAAGAAGTAAAATTAAAGAAATTTTAAACAGGCTGAAAAAGAACGATCAGAAGAGTAAAGAAAGGCTCAGAAAAACTGTAAAAAATCGATTCCCAAAAAATTGTCAAAGGAGTTTCTAAAAACGACTAGTGAAGCGAGTTTTTGACTAGCAGAGAGATAAACAAGAACAAAGAAACTAAAGGAATGAAACATTGGTTAAAAAAAAGATTAAGGCTTATTTAAACGAAGAAAAGACGATTGAAAGAAAAAAATGAGCAAAGAAGAAATCTTATGTTATTATAGAGATTGTTGTAAAATTAATGCTGAAAACTGACAGTGTTGTAAATAAAAAACTTGTAATAATTCCGCTTTATTTAATGAAATTGAAATAAAATCTGATAATAAAAAATACAAAACCATAACACATTAGATTAACAACTACATACAACAATTAGTCCAAGTATTCACAGTGGCGTCATATATTTACGTTTTTTTTCTTATTTAAAAAGCATAAAAATGGTCACATTATAAAAACATTTTTTTAAACATACAATAGGTGTGTTTAAGTTATTTAAAGAAATTTTACAAAATTAATAAATAATCCACCACCACGTGATTTATTACTATTATTAGTGTAAGGTTATTTATTTATTTATTTATTTAAATCACGTGTTAGTGTAAATACATAGAGTTTAGATATAATAAAAGTTAACAACATTATAGATTCAAGGTTATACAAGTAGACAGCTATAATATAGTGATGCTATATAATAGCAAAATTTGGTCATTTTTGTCGCAGCCAACATGATTTATACACTATATACAATATTTAGAACAATTAAATGATATAAAAATACATGAAATCGTTTACTTAAAATAGTTACGTTATCACACAAGAACACATCTTGCAAAATTTAAATCCTTACACATCCTGGCAGGATTCCCGTCGAGAGAGGTGGGATTTGGCGCTTTTTTAAATACATAGATTATAAGGATTTGTGAAAAACGGCGCGGTTTTTGGGGAGATTAGCGGAACAATGAATGAGTCGAAAAAGTAGGTATCGAAATGTTCTCTCTTTTTCCACATGAAAAGCTTGGTATCTTACAAAGTAGTTTCGCTAAGTATATATTTATTTACAACTGCATCGATACAAAAATATTTTAAATTGTGCATCCGCTCCATAAAATTTATTAATACCAATTCCAGTAACCCTAAATTTTGGCCGATTCTGTAGGTTTCGTTGTGGCTAAATTTACGACAAATATACAGGTGAAACGGTACAGAATACGACCTTAAAACGGTACGAGAGTCATTTTTGGTAATTTAGTGTGAAGTAGATCGTAACGAGTGAGCAATTTTAACGAAAATTGAAGTGGGACAGAAACTGTTAATTAACTTACAGAAATCTGATAATTATTACAGAAACTTTATAGGATTTAAAAGAACTACATTAATAGAAGACCGTTACTGTTAAATTTTCTTTAAGTTGAGTTCTAAGTCTTAAATTTAATTTTCTTTTACAAAAAAACTTTTAAACGTTAATTGATTAACTGTTAAAGACTTACTGTTTTTTTTCAGAAATTTGTTAGAAAACATTTTAACGGTTACAAAAATAATTGCAAATTTTTTTACAAAGTAAATTTGGAGCTATAATAAGAATGATTTTATTAGCATATTTTTTGTTTATAAAAGCTATAAATTTTTACAGAAATTATATAGTCTTACAATAGAGGTTTGTTTTAGTATTGTTTACTGTTTGTTCTTTACAGATAGATTTGTTAACGGTGTTAAATAACTTGTTACTTAAATTTAATTTTAAAGATCTAAATTACAAAAATGTTGCTAATACTTTTTTAATAAAGCTCATTCTAGCAATTTTTTTGCTCCTTCAGAAAGTTGAACAGTAAATATTTTAAAAGTTTATTTAACAGTCTCTTCAGAAAGTGTTAATTTGTTAAAAGAAATGCTTTAGATCTTTATTCAGAATAATAATTATTTTTTGGTTAAAAAAATTTCTACAGTTAAGAAATAGACAAAATATTTAGACATTTTTTTTCTAATACGCAATGTTTGCAATTTTTAGAAAAAACTATAAATTTTTTTCTGAATATTCTGTTAAAAGTTGAATGTTATTTATAGAGAATGTTATAATTTTTAAACAGTTTTAATATTAATAGAAAAATGGACAGTAAAATGAATCAGTATACTAATTTTTTTAGCTTTACAGAAAATTGTATTGTTAAAAAACTAAAAAAAGTGTTAAAAATATTTTTTTATTTTGTACAAAATAATCTGTTAATAGTTAAATGTTATTATTTTCGAAAGTTATCATTTTTTTGCAAAAAGTGTTAATCGTTGTTTATTTATACAAACCGCTAGATTGTTTTTTTAAATAGATGTTTTTAAAAAAAATAATTTGTTAATAATAGTTAAAGGATTAATTGTTGTTTATACAGAAACAGTTACAAAGATAAACAGAATATCTGTTTTTAAAGCAGTTTTATCGGTGTATGGTAGACGTTATAATTTTTTAGAAAAAATCATTTTTTTACAGAATAATCTGTTAATAGTTTAAGGGTTAAATGCTATTCATAGTGAAAGCTTTGTTGCTGTAAAAAAGTTACAAAATTAACACTTACAGAAACGTGAGCAAAAGATAAACTTGTGGCCAAAATTTATTACCTTTAGAAAAAAAAAATACAGAAAGAAATTTGAAAAGTTTAAAAAAAACATTTTTTAAATAAAGCCTTGTAGATTTTTTTTACGGGATAATCTGTTTTAGTTTTGAAAGCAGTTTTTTTCTGTAGACTCACAATTTTAACATTTAAGAAACTTTGTTTCAAAGAATAACAAAATGACGTAAAAGAAAGAGCATTATTTACAGAAAATTTTATAGTTAAATTTTTAAAATTATTTTTCTGTTTTGTAGAAACAATCTGTCAATTAACAGAAAGTGTGAGTTGATTTTAATGGAAACAAATAGTTTAATAATTTTTTTTTATGGAATTATCTGTGAATAGTTAAAGAGGTAATTGTTATTTATACAGAATGGCTTAATTTTTAAAACAGTTATATTGCTGTAGACGTTACAATTTCAGTACTAAAGTAGTAAATTTTCAGAACTACATTTGTTTTTACCTTACTTTTTACCTTTTTTTCTTACTTAAAGTGTTAATTTTTCCAAAAAATCTTTAGACTTTTTACAGAAGAATAACTGTTAATTGTTAAAAGGTTAAATTTTAATTATAGAAGTCGTCCCAATTTTAAGAGCAGTTTTGTTTGTCGTACACCATAGACATTAAACAGATCTAACTTTTACAGAAAAGTAGCAGTGAAATAAATGAGTGAACTATTCTTTTTAGATTTGCAGAAAATTTAACAGTAAAAAATATAAATAAGTGTTTCAAATAAAGATAATTTTTCTACAGATGCTGTTAATTACACTAGTCTACAAAATTAAACTTTAGTTTTTTTTTTGCATAATCTAATAAGGGTAGCTAACACATATTTTTTTGTTTTCCGCTAGCACGTCACACTTCTCCGAAAAAACTTATTTCACTTTTTCATATAAAATGTTATTATTTGACTAACGGTGACGACTATATTTTTAGACCAATTTTAAGTGTGAGATACGTATTGGGCGCAGAATTTCATGGTCTTTAAATTGCTGTAAGAGTTTTTGCCCTTAGAAAGGCGGTTTTAAAGTTATAGCCAAAAAAAAAATGTTAACTTTTATCAGATTTGTTGTTCGCAAAATGTCATTTTTTTGAGGTATATTTCTTCTGGAATTATTTAAAAAATAAAATTGTTTAAGTTAAAATAGTAAGTAAAATTGTTTGCAAAAACCTTGATATTTTTTGCAAATACTTTCAGATCTTGATGAAGTCGCTCGCCATGTTTGTCACTCATATTTCCCAGTGGCGGCTCGTGAGAATCTCTAGTGGAAGGGCATAAGTAATAAATGTTAATACTTTTTAAAAATAATTTAGCTATAGGCGTAAACTGTTTTTATTATAATTTCAGTAGGTTTTATCTTGTCCCCGTAAAGCCAATTAGAATACACCACAAAACTTTATACAATCAATAAATTTTCCTAAAATATAACGATTTTGCTTAACTTGCTCGTTATGTTTTTGAATTTCAAGTCTGAATGCGCTACTAAGCTGATTTCGTAAATCAATTCGATCTAACGTAGCACATTCCAATGAATAAATACTTTTGCCTCATAGAATGCTTTTGATTTTTTTCGTTAAATGTTTTAAATCCCGTATTTCTGTCCAAATCCAAGCAGGATCGGAATCACTAGACCCCATTAACAAATAATAAACAAAACAATAAACTGAATTACTTACATCACAACCACATAACCAATCTGCATTTTTGTATGTACCGTCATTACAATTTCTTACCACGGTTTTACCCCTTTACCACAAGTTTCTGGTGAATTTTTAGCTTTGGTCTCGGAGGTCCCAACTCCTTTATTATTATTATTTTTTTTTTAAATTAACAAATTCCGCGGATTTTAACTCTCTTATATTGTGAACGGAATTCATCATCAATCCGATTAAATTATAATCACAATCATAAAAAACTTGACTCAGAAAAAAACGTTAAACAGTTGTTACCGGTGCAATACAAATTAATGAATAATAATAATTATCGGGAGCAATCGATTCAAATCGAAGCAACTCGGAGTAATTCTGCTGCTAATTGGTTCGTGGGCAAGTCTGGATTCTGCCCGAGATAGCACTGTTGTCAGATTGTTTCAGCAACAAAACTCTTGAAAAACTAATGGAAAGTGCGTGGGAAGTGCGTACGATATGGCAAGCGAAGTAGGGCAAAGCTAAGCTGTGCCCGGAATGCGCGCCCGCTAATATTTTTAACTTTGCGCGCATTTTAAACTTCTACAAAAAAGTTTTAGACGTTTTTAATTATTTTATTCAAAATACAATATTTCCTTATTTTCTAATTTTTTTATTTTTGTTGGAGGGGCAATGCCCGAATGCCCTCCCTGCACGAGCCGCCACTGATATTTCCAAAGTTTTCCGGAAAAAAAATATGAAGAAATGGTGACGCCACTCATAAAATAAATAACTTTATTTTTTAAATAATTTTAGAAAAAGCATACTCTAGAAAAAATGACATTTTGCAAACAACAAAACTATTGAAAGTTTTTTTTTTGATATAACTTTTAAACCGCGTTTCTTAGGGCAAAAACTCTTACAGCAGTTTAAAGACCATGAAATTCTGCGCCCAATACCTATCTCAAACTTAAAATTGGTCTAAATGTATAGACGTCATCGTCAGTCAAATAATGATATTTTATATGAAAAAGTAAAAAAAAAGTTTTTTCTGGGAAGTGTGACGTGCTAGCGGAAAACAAAAAAATATGTATTAACTACCCTTAGTAGCTAATGCAAAAAAATATATTTCATTCGAAGGACAAAACTAAAGTTTAATTTTGTAGACTAGTGTTATTAGAAAGAACTTTAAGGAATCTGTTTTTATAACTTGTTAAAATTAGTTATTGTTTTAATTATTAAAGCAGTTTGTTGCTGTAAAGTGGAGACGTTACAGTTTCAACATTTACAGAAAAGTGAACAGTAAACTGAATTATAGTGATATTTCTACAGAAACTGATTTATATAAAACTTAGATTATTTGTTTTACAGAATAATCTATTAAAAGGTTAAAATGATATTAACAGAAAACGTTTTAGTTTATAATGCAGTTTTGTTGCTGTATTTACTGAAAAATGGACAATGAAACAAATTACTGTACTAATATTTTTTTAGCTTTACAGCAATTTGTAAAGTAAAAAATGTTATTTACAAAAAATGATTGGTTTTTAAAGTAGTTTTTTTGCTGTAGTTGTCACAGCTTTAACATTAAAATTTTTTTAAAAAAATAACAGTTTTTAGTTATTTTTAACAGAAATTTTGGTGCTGAGTTAAATTTAACAAGATTTTGACATTTGTTATAAAGCTGTTAAATGTTAACAGCTGTATAATAGAATCTTAATATTTAGAAATATTTTATTGCTAGATTTTCTGTAAATTTTTACAGATTCGTTGTCCCATGCCAATTTTGGTCATTTCCTACCAGATTACTTAAAAAGACTCTAAATTTCACTGAGAATTGTCTATCACACAGCGCTGATCACAAAAACAAGTCCTACAAGTCCAAAAATTCCAAAATTCGTCACTCGAATTACCGAAGATGAAGAAGCTAGAGCACTAGCTGCAGTCTTAAGACAATTTGCGAACTCTTGGTAATCAACCCGAGTGATAGCACAGTAGTGGGTATGAGCGCAATTGGCATCACACCCCGTTTGGGGGTTGCTGTACATTCGCACTGAATTCGCGGTGTAGTACCTAAAAAAAAACTCTCTGAAATTGTTCTCCAACTCGGTTATCTACAAACCTATCGAAGAAGGTATTGTGGTTGACCGACGTCAGTTTATCGGCCAGCTGGTGCAGTGTGTTCGGAGTTATCTCCGTGATTCCATAATAGGAGCTAAAGTTGTATTCGACCGTCCATTCGGCCTCTCCCTTGGAATTTGAATTAGCGCGAGACAAGTCCAGATAGTATTGGGTGTAGTCTAGCACCTGGAATGTTAGTGAAATTTCATTTGGAGCGGTTCGGGAGAAATTATTATTATGAAGGCATTTCGGGAGTCAACTCGAGTACGGACAAAACGACGAGCCAAGGCTTTGAATTTAATTCAAATATGCATTTCACAAGACGGGAGAATATTGAAATTTACAAAGAAGAAAATATACAGACGTGAATAGAATTACATATTTAATGGAAAGTAGAAACAAGAAATTATTTACAAAAAAGAAATATGGAATATTTTATTATATTTTAACACTCGAAGATAATAAAAAAAATATATTTTTTTTAGAAATTAAATAAATAAACTGTTAGAAATTAGCAATTAATTTAGGAAAATAATATCTGCATTTAATCTGTAAATAAAGTAAGGAGAAAACAGGAATAGACTAAACTAAACAGCGGCAGAATAACATTGCAGCAGAATAAAATTAGCAAAAGCAATAAATGTAAAAATAAAATAATAAAACGGAAACAAAATAGCAACTGTCTAACAAAAATGAAACAATAAAAAATAATAACTATAATAAACTCACGATATAATAAAGTAGTAACAAAAGAACAAAAAAGCAGAACTTCTACAGTAATTCTATAAAAGTGTAGAATAGAATCGCACTAGAAAAGAGCACTAAGAAAATAAAATAGTTAAGTAATAGCAATAAAGTAGAAAAAAAATATATATATAATAATAATAATGTAGTGATAGTTTAGTGTAGAATGAAATATCAGTAGACTAGGTGAATAAAAATGACTAGACTAGCCATGTGGAAGAAAATAAAATAAAAATAATAAGAATTAGAAAGCAGCAATAGAAGAGAAAAAAAAGGAAGACAATTACAGCAATGCTATACAAAAGTAAAAAAAATAGCAGTCGAAAAAATCACTAAAAGAATAAAATAATTAAGTAATAGTAATAAAATAAAAAAAGAAGGATTGTAATAAATTTAAAATAAGAGATAAAATAAGAGTAAAATACTGCGAGAGTAACAATACCAATAGCTGTAGAATAGAATAGAATAGCAGTAAATTAATTATAGAATTCTAATAGAAAAGAAGTGACTAGAATAGCATGTGAAGAAAAATAGAATAGCAATAGAATGAGTACAGTGAGACAAAATAAAAAAGCAGTAAAACAGCAATAAAAGCAAAGAAATAGCAATACTGATATAATTGCAATAAAAAAGTTACTCAAAGGAAACGAAAAGCACAAAAACAACTAAAAGACAATAGAACAGCAATAGAATAGTATAATAAAAAAGTAGCGATGACATAGTTTTAAAATGACAAAAAGCAGTAAACAGAATTCAAGTGAGTAGAACAAAAAAAGAATATGAATAATGATGATATATAATAGAAATAGCAAAAAAAAACAAAAGAACAGCAATAGAATATTACTGATATAGCAATAAAATAATAGTGATCTATTGGTAAAAAGCACAACCGTCTGAATGACATTTTTTTTGAAATTGACGTTTATAAACGTCAATTTCAAAAAATGTCATTTAGACGATTGTGGTAAAAAGCAACAAAATAGCAACATAAAGCAACAAAAAAGCAACACAACAAAAACCAATAGCAATAGCAATCGATAAAATAGCAATATAATACAATTTTACAATACAAGAGAAGTGGAAAAATATATCAAAAGAGTAGCTATAGAAAAACTGTAGAACAATAAAAGAAAGCAAGAAAAGTACAGTAGCAGTAGAATAAATACAGTGCGACAGAATAACAAAAAAGCAATAGGAATAACAAACACACAACTAAACTAATGTAATTGCAATAAAAAGAAAGAAAAATGCACGGATAGATTAAATTAAACATCGGCAAAATATTATAACATTGCAGCAGAATAAATTTAGCAAAAGCAATAAATGGAGAACAATCACATAAAAAAAGGATTGCAGAAAATATGAACAAAATAGAATAATAAAACAAAAACAAAATAGCCATTGTTTAGCAAGAATAAAACAATAGAATGCAAGACTAGACTAATAAAAAAGTAGTAAAAAAAGAACAAAAAAATAGCAGAACATCTACAGTAATTCTATGAAAAAGTAGAATAGATTTGCACTAAAAAAAGCACTAAAAAAATAAGAAAGTAATAGCAATAAAGTAAAAAAATATGATAACTACGAATTAAGCAATAAAATAGGAGTAGAATTCTGCGAGAGTAGCGATAACATTGCTGTAGAATAAAAATGCAGTAGATTAGTTATAGAATTTAAAAAAATAAAAGCAGTTATAAAAGCATGTAAAGCAAAGTAGAATAACAATACAAAATTTAAAAAAATAAGAATTAGAAAGGAGTAACGGAAAAGTAGAAAAAGCAAGACATTTAAGCAATGCTATAAAAGACTACTCATAGAATAAAATTGCAATAAAAAATACTATAAGAGAATAAAATAGTTAAGTAATAGCAATAAAATAGTAAAAAAAGAAATACAATAACTACGAATCAATATTACTATTTTATCTTTTAATTCTTTAATTGTTGTGTGGCTTCTTTTCTATTTTGTTGCATTTTTACTAATAGACCAATATTATTTTATTGTAATTCTTTTGCTTTTATTGTTGTTCTACTGTTTTTTTTTCTGTCGCATTCTGTTACTGTTCTATTTTCCTTCACATACTTTTCTAATTACTTTTATTCTATTAGAATTCTACCGTTGTAACTGATGTTTCGCTATTCTATTTTATAGCTATTGCTATTGTCACTCTCGCAGTATTTTATTCCTATTTTATTAACTTCAAAAAATTTTATAATTTGCAAAACGCTTTGAAAAAAGTCATTAAAACAAAAAAACAGCAATTTAAAAAACACGTCTTTAAGTGAATAACACACAAATGAAAATAAAATAACAAATTATAAAACAGCAATGGAATAACATATTAGCTACAGGACATACAACAGCAATAGTTAATAAATAAAACTGTCTTGAAATAAGCGATATAGCAGTAATCACAAAATTTTATTAACATTAAAGAGAAAAAACTGTCGTAGAATAAATTTGATATTAAAAAAAAACAGAATAACGAAATAAAATTAGTAAAAAATAGTATAGAAAATATAATGTTGAGAATTTTAAAGTAAAAAATAATGTTAAATAGTGTCAATTATATTAATAAATACTTACTAACCTAAACCAAAACTAGAACTTTTTAAAATGCATACTAGACATACTAATAACATCAAATAAAATTTTTATCTAAATGAAATTTCAAAATTACATATTTTATAAATTTATTAGCTAAAAGTTTTATGAGATTAACAAAATATGTATTTTAGTGATAATAGATATCGAAAGCTTTGATATTTTTTGTACGAGTTTTATGTTTTTTTTAAATTGTTTAATTTTAATTTTAATTAAAACAGTAAAAAATTTCTTTTTGCAATAAATATCTAAATAGACAGATTAAAACAAGGTAATTGTTTACTATAGCGAGAATCGTTAAAAATGATTGTTTTTAAATGTGTTATACATCAAATTAAAGCAAATTACTTGCAGATTACGGTTCTGGTGGCAAAAATTAAAAAACTATTCAAATTAAAGCATAAGAACAACAAACCTGCCTTTCCTGAACCACAACAATCTTGCATTAAACCGTCATTTAAAGGGTGCCACACTTAATTTGTGTTGTACTGTTTGACTCTGTTGTGTAATAATTCCATTTTCACATAGTAATAATAAAATTGATTTTCGTTAAACCTATTTTTCATTCAATTTAGTTAACATAACCTTCTAACTTTAAAATCTGGCAATAAACGAATTATCACGATTAATCACGAATGCTAACGAATCACAACATCCCGCTCGCTCAGATCCCAAAGAAGTAAATAAAAATAGATTGCTCTTTCCAACCATTTTTTATTTGGTATTTCAACGTTAAAAAAAAGTTTTTAACTTTAAATTGATTTGCTTTTATCCCAATAACGATATATGTAATTCCTTTTTTTCATTTTTGAAAAGGGTACTTATAAAAAAAGTGGTCAATAGCGTCAGCCCGAGGATTGACTTACTTCGAGGATGTTTTTGATAGGTCTAGAGAGCGAAGCCCTCTATCACGCGAAAAAGGTACTTATGAAAAAGGTGGTCAATAGCGTCAGCCCGAGGATTGACTTACTTTGAGGATGTTTTTGACAGGTCTAGAGGGCGAAGCCCTCTACTACGCGAAATAGGTACTTATAAAAAAAACGGTCAATAGCGTCAGCCCGAGGATTGACTTACTTCGAAGATGTTTTTGATAGGTCTAGAGGGCGAAGCCCTCTACTACGCGAAAATGATACATATAAAAAAGGCGGTCAATAGCGTCAGCCCGAGGATTGACTTACTTCGAGGATGTTTTTGATAGGTCTAGAGGGCGAAGCCCTCTACCACGCGAAAAAGGTACTTATGAAAAAGGCGGTCAATAGCGTCAGCCCGAGGATTGACTTACTTCGAGGATGTTTTAGACAGGTCTAGAGGGCAAAGCCCTCTACCACGCGAAAATGATACATATAAAAAAAGCGGTCAATAGCGTCAGCCCGAGGAATGACTTACCTCGAGGATGTTTTTGATAGGTCTAGAGGGCGAAGCCCTCTACCACGCGAAAAAGGTACTTATGAAAAAGGCGGTCAATAGCGTCAGCCCGAGGATTGACTTACTTCGAGGATGTTTTTGATAGGTCTAGAGGGCGAAGCCCTCTACCACACGAAAAAGGTACTTATGAAAAAGGCGGTCAATAGCGTCAGCCCGAGGATTGACTTACTCCGAGGATGTTTTAGACAGGTCTAGAGGGCAAAGCCCTCTACCACGCAAAATCATACATATAAAAAAGACGGTCAATAGCGTCAGCCCAAGGAATGACTTACCTCGAGGATGTTTTTGATAGGTCTAGAGGGCGATGACCTCTACCACGCGAAAAAAATGCTTATGAAAAAGGCGGTCAATAGCGTCAGCCCGAGGATTGACTTACTTCGAGGATGTTTTTGATAGGTCTAGAGGGCAAAGCCTTCTACCACGTGAAAAATGTACTTATAACAAAGGTGGTCAATAGCGTCGCCCGAGACTTGACTTACTTCGAGGATGTTTTTTTGCAGGTATAGATGACAAAACTATTTCAATATGCGTCACTTTTACCAGCGCTATTTTATTCCGGAGCCATTAAACTTACTTCATAGTTTTAAAATTTCGTAAGTCGATTTAAAAATCTTCGGACAATTGTTTAATCGAAATAATGTTTTCGATATTATGTAATTTAAATCACAGTAGGTCTATACTACACAAAAAAGAGATTAGATGTAGTGACAGAGTGTAACAGTTAAAAATAAAATCTATAAAGTATGTTTTTCACTTTTTTCAATTAAAAAATTTGGTGTTTGAACAAAATAGTGAAAGTTTTTTAAAGAAAAATTTTTAAACCAAATTTTTGTAAATCGGGAAAACCGTAAATAAAATTTTACCAATATCTATCTATTTTGTTTAATTCTGTGGTAACAAATGTCATTTTTTGACAGCTTACAGAAAAGTGAGAAAAAGTGTAATAAAATTGATTCTTTTTCAAAAGTGTTTAAAAATTTTACTGTTTTGCCACCAGATTCACATTGTAGACGCAATTACCTTTCATTTGATGGGTTACACATGAATAAGTAACGTATATTAAAGATTCTCGCTATAGTAAACTGTTACCTAAAACAATTATAAAAGTGCATATTTAAAAAGTTATTTAACTTTTTACTATAAATATTCACTATAAATTAATAAATATATATCTTAAGCATTTTATGATTGTTTTTAAAATTGCTGACCACATAAAATTCGGCTGATTTATTGTTAATTTCCGCCACAGAGGCTAAACTTTTTCTTTTTTAAGTAACAAAATATATCTCCTTTTCCCCGTCCAGATTCGTATTTTCCGTCTCATTTCTCTCGCGAAAATGGCAATTTACCAAACTTAATAATGTTTTCAAGGCTTGGTCTAAAAAGCCAAACCAGCATTTCGTTGGTGTTAATCCATCCGTGTGGCCGTCCGGGCGCCGCCAAGTCCCTTGAAAGTCCGTAAAGCATTTTTGAAGTGAATTTACTCAGCAAGTTCCGCCGTAAAAGCTCAACTTTACATTTTAATTCACGCTCGTATGAAATAATACCGTCGTTGTGTCTACGGCATCGTAAAACTTCGACAAGGCGTCGTAAACACCAGTTTAAAAATGTTTCGAAATCGTGCACCGGACCGCATCTTAATTAAACATAACATCAAGAAAATTTTATTATCGGGCGTATACTGGAAACGAAATTGACCTATTTCCAAAGACAACAAATAAACTAGTTGTATCGGGTGTGCAGTTGAACACTGCAAAATAGACGTTAAATAGAATAGCAAAAAAGAATCTACAATAAAATTGTAGAAAAAGAAGCAAAAACATATCATCCTAACAGCTGAAAAAAAAAGGGTTTATAAAATAATCTTTGTTACTCTGTTATTAATTTATTACTAATTCGTTTTTGTTTTATTTTAATTATATTTTATTACTATTATATTAGTAACCTTTTTACCGTTTTCAGTTGCAATACTTTCATCATGCTATTCTGTTACCCTTTCCTCATTCAATTTTGTTTATTATATTATTATTCCAATTTTATTGTATTAGTAGTTTGTAGATGACTTACTGCTTTATAATCACTATTTTTTTATATTTTGTGACTTTTCTATTTTTATTATTTGAAATGTATTTATCGATTTTTTGTTTTTTTTAAACATTGTTTTTCTCAATTTTTTCCTTACAATTGCCGTTTTTTAAATTCTTTTAAAATCTTTCGTTTTTATAAAAAAAAATTCTAATCGTGTTTTTCAAGCTCTTTTAGAATACTCTTTTCTTTTTCTAGGGTCTATTTTAACTTTTTTTGCTTCCATAGTCATTCTTAAATTATACTAGATTTTTTCTTTTTCTAAAATATGTTTGTTTGGAATTTATTTCCAAACGACTTTTTAACATTTTTAACAAAATCTTTTTTTTGTGTTTTTGCTGCTACTAATCATCATTTTCAACTCCTAGAAAATTTGTTTTTATAACCTTTTTTTACTTGTTTTTAGCAGATGTTTTTCAAGTCCTAGCATTCTCTTTGCTCTTCTTTTTTTACTATCCTGGTTTTTAACTATGTATTTTACAACTTTTTCATAATTTTTTCTTGTTTTTTCAAAAACTTATTCAGTTTTTTTTTGATCGACATGTTCTAAAATCTTTCTTTAATCTTCCAAAAACTTTATTTGTTTTCCTAGAATTTGTTTTTAAATTTTTATTTTATAGGAGTTTTTTTTGTTTTTCCCTTCCATTGTCATTTTCCAAATTCTTATCCAAACTTTTTCTTTTGTTTTTCGTTTTTTTTAAATGATTTTTTTAAACTTTTTCAAAATTTGTGTTTGCTTTTGTTACTAACTAAGATAAACCACAAAATTATCTTTTATTGTCTAGAATATTTGATTTTGTTTTATTTTTTTTCCAATAGTCGTCTATAAGGTTTTTTAGAATACTTTTTATTTTCCAAAATCTTCCTTAGCTCATTTTCCTCTTCCAGTCGTCGTTTTCCAAATTCTTTAGAAACTTTTTTGTTCTTCAAAAATTTTGTTCGTTTTGACTTTCAACCAACGTCTTCCAACTTTATCTAGAATCTTATTCTACTTTCTGTTTTCATCAATTGTCGTTTCTGAAACTTGACAAAGAACATTTTTTGTTTCTTCTAAATCAATAAATTTAGAAGAAAGAAGTAGAATGGCAATGCAATAATAGTTTCTAGTCAAATATCAGTATCTTTTGTTAAAAATAAATAAATAAATGGAAATAAAAAGAAAATAGTAATATTTTTTGTTAAAAATAAAAGAGAAATAAATAAAAGTAAGAAGAAAATAATAAAAAAATTGTAGGTAGAGTAGACAGTTTTAAACTATGGTAGAGTAGTAACAAAATATCAAATTATAGTAATAAGGTAAGGTCGAGATGTAACTGAATCAAAGCAAGCTGTGCCAGCGTTACTGTAATGATGTGTCTTATGTTAAAACCCACTTCCACAGCTTGCTCTGATTCAGTTACATTTTGATTTCGGGTCAATAGCAGAGTAATAAGTAGAGTATAAGTAAAGTCAAAAATAGTAGAAACAGAATATTGACGTGTTGCTAACGAAGAAAAACAGTAAAACAACTATAAAGCAGCAGACTAGATTTATTGAAGAAAAGGTTCTCCGCAGAGCTTAGACTGTGAGATGCTTTACAACGATAGGTAAACCCTGAGCTTTTTGGTGTTTTTTTTTCTTTAGTATGTTATCTCTAACAAACTAAGAGTAACAATGAAGAGTAAAATAGTAAAGTAGAATATCTATAAAATAGCAATAGAATTAAGACAAAAAAAATAAGACCAAAAACAAATAATATAAGAGAAATATAATAGAAATAGCATAAAAATATTATTAGAATAACAAAGAATAATAATCGAATAGTATAACAAAATATTAATAGAATAGCAGCAGAACAAAACTTAGCAGAGAGTATGGTAGTATAAAATAACTATAAAATAAAAATATAATAAGCATAAAGTAACAACAATCAAAATAGTAATAAAACATTATAACAAAATAAAATAATGACAAAATATTAATAGAATTTAAACTGTTAACGGAAACTAATATAAGAACAATAACAGTAAAGGTAAAAGAATATCACTAAAATAGCTAATACAACAAGATGACAATAGAATACAGTAGAGTAAAATAACAGCAAAATAGCAGTGAAACAGTACGAGAGAATCAATAGAACAGCAATAAAATAGAAAAGAATTGAGGTTCGATACTCATGAAAAAGTAGTGAAAAAGAAATAAAAAGTCAATCAAAGAGCAACAAAATAGAAATAGAATGACGTTTAAAATGTAGTAAAAAACTAGAAGTAAACAAATCTTAATTAAAATTGCGTGAAAACAACTGTGCAAAAGCATATAAAAATAGGCGAAAAAAATATTAAAATAAAAAATGCAAGAAAACTGTAACAGCAGCAGAATAATGCAATAGCAATAAAACAGCTGCCTGTCGCTGTTGAGCTAATTTGATATTGAGATAATATCAGTAGTATCTTCATTTTTATAAAAAAATTAAAAAATCGGACCTGTAATTGATTCTTGTCATAGAAGAATATTAAAATTTGCAAAATTAGCTTATTAGAAAACCCTATTGTCAGTACGAGTTAAGTATTAGTCAAAAAATCAGGTTTTATAAATTGAGTATTTTACATAAGACACTCTATAAACATAAAAATACTAATTTCCGAGTTATCTACAAAAAACTTTAAACACTGAAAATCCAATAATCGACTTTGCGCTCCACAATATTAAAACTCTTTGAAATTCATCACAAACTTAATTTTTCTCTTCATAACCTGATCCACCTCTTTGAAACTTTTGTCGCTATTTTTACAGTCCGGTCTTTTGCGAAAACGCTAGATTTTAGTGCTTTTAAATAAAGTCGTACCTCGTAAACTCTCTCCACCACCTCAACCAACTTCTATAAAAGAACCCGGCGAATATGCAGAGAATAATTCCCAAAGAAAAAAACTAGCACAGTGTTGCATAATGCATGATTTCCGAATTTCCGTCGTTTATATCGATTGCAGACGACACTTGTAAAATTCCATCGTAAGTTCTGTATCGTTTCTATTATTCACGAGAAAACGATTTGGGAATTTTTCGATGCGGTTTATTAGAGAGAACCGGACTAAAATAAGTTTAATTATACAGAGTGTCCCAGAATTGACGGATTAGTGATTAAGTACAGAATTTGATATTTATTTTAAAACAAATTCTGTTTTTAAATCCGTTTTAGGTTTATAAGTTTTTTTTAGTGAAGACGATTTTTAATCAACCAATCATATAACGTTCGCAGGCAAAGTTCCAAAAATTGTGTTTCATCCACTTTATTCCAGTGGACTCCAGAAAATTGGTCAAATTCAATCAAACATTGCCAGAAGTTAATTCAACTTAATTGAGAAAAGTGGATGAGTACCTGCACTATACACAACACTTCTCCATTTATAATATTTTTAGCAGAGTCTGACTCAGACACAAATTTTGATTCCGACTAATTTATGAATTTTGCTTTTTGCTATTGTGATTGTGATTGATGATTAATTACTCTTCTGATCTTGTCTTTTGGGGTTTTTAAACCAAGAAGAACTAATAGTATATTAAGTATGAAGAACGGTAAGGAATGCTTACCGTTCGAAGACAATTGTTTGGAGGAGGAGCGAAGCGACGACTCCAATTATTGTCTGAGAACGGTAAGCCTTAACGTTTGACATGCTTATAACGTTTTTTGCGCGATTGGAGTTTTAGAATAATAATAATAATAATTTATATCAATACATTTGTGACAATAGGGAAGATTGAAACTGAAAACTTTGGGTGGCTGTTCCATGGTTGCTATGGTTTTGTTCCAAACAAGTAAAATTGTCTTTTTGATACAATCATTCCTACATAGTTCTGTTTTGTGGTTCCGTTTTCGAAGCAAATATGAGCGATAGTGATGATCTACCGGATGATTTAGAAGACGCTTGGCAAGAAGGATGTTCGGCAATAATTCCAAAAAAATCTAAAGCCCGATATGAACAGACATACAAGTTGTTTAAGGAATGGCGTGAAGCAAAGAAGATTTCTGTAAATGAAAAGAGCTTGTTAGCATATTTTGTGGTGAGAAGTGGACACTTGAAGGCCCCAGGCAATTTATGGGCGGAGTATTCTATGCTGAAGAGTACAATTTTTCTCCATGATGCTATCGATATTTCTAAGTTTGCTACATTAATTGCTTATCTTAAGAGAAAAAACATTGGATATCGGCCTAAGAAAGCTAAAATTTTTACCAAAGAAGACATGGAAAAATTCTTGAATGAAGCACTAGACGAACAATTTTTAATTAAAAAGGTATGTTGTAGATGATGAGGTGGTACATACATCTGAGTTCTAAGGAGACAATATATTTGCAGGTAGCAATGATATTGGGAGTATGGGGCGCTTGTAGACGAGAGGAATTGTACAATATTAAAATAAGTGACATAGAAGAACATGAAGAAATGTTTCTAGTAAATATTCCAAATACAAAAACAAATATTCAGCGAACGTTCACAGTTATTAATAAAGAAAATGAAGCAGTTCATTATTTGGAAATACTTAGAAAATACATATCTAAGAATTCGACCAAGCAACTCAACGTTAGATCATTTATTTCTGAACTATCGAAATGGCAAATGCACTAGGCAAGTCACAGGAAAAGGCACAATTGGAGGCTGGCCGTCAAAAATTGCAAAGTATTTAAAGTTGCAAGCCCCTGAAGGTTTTACTGGACACTCGTTTCGACGCACATCGGCTACACTTTTGGCGAATAACGGAATTGATGTGTTGGGACTAAAAAGACATGGTGGGTGGCGTTCATCAACGGTGGCCGAGAGTTACGTGGAAGATTCCCTCCAAAACAAAATTGAATTTGCTCACAAAATTTTACACAGCGATCTTGGTGGACTATTACAACAACCTGGGACTTCTACGCCGGAAAGTTTGTCTATTAACACTAGAAACTCAAATGCGAGTGGTATTACTACTATTAATTATAATAATTGTACATTTAATTTTAATAAATAAATCGCAAAATTGTTTTTTTTTAAATTTAATTACTTACCGTTCACTGAACGGTAAGTGAATTACTTACCGATTTGTTACACGTAGCAACCAGTATCAGCAACCTACGGTCGTGGAAACATGCACAGTAAACTGATAAAAACAACCAATCGCGCAAAAAGTCTGTTAAAGTCTGTTAAAAATCAAAACGTCAAACTTCTGTCACTTCTTTTGAGTGTGAACACAGTATAAAAAATAATTTTTACAAATTTGAAAGCAAATAAAATAATAAGACATGTAGTCCACGATTGATTCGCTAATTTTGAGACAGCCTGTATAAAAAGAAGTAACTTTTCGGTCAACAATCACTCATTTTTAATACATTTTTTAATTAAAAAAACATTTTCCATTTACAGCACAATCAATACCAACTTTCAAACTTAATCCCAATTTTAAATATTCATAAACGCGGCAACTTTCCGGCGGAAAAGTTTTTCACAATGTTTTGCATACAAGCACAAATACAAAATTCAACAATTTGCTACCTAATAATGTATAACGCTTTATTTTTGATTTTTTGTAAATTGTCATGAGATACTGCAATCTTATAAATGATTCACGTCGACCACTAAGTACATTCTTTTATTTTCATCCAGCTCTCTCTTTAATTTTAAATATTCGCTAGTTTCGCTTTAAAGCTAATTTTATCCATCTCGTCGCATAATTGAAGTACTATCTCAAGTGTATGTGGCAGCAATTATGCAAATATGCATTCAGATAAAGTAGTCGTTTCTTATTTTTGAATAATGACGCTATCTAGGGGTCTACTCTATGAATATTTCATTATTTTTTCAACAGTTTGGAAAACTTAATTAAGATTTAGGAGCGATGGGAAAAGGAAATACCTGTCCAGTATCCTTGTCGAATTTGTATATCCGCAAACCAGGGTTGTTGGCGCCATCTGTGGTTCTTTTTGGGGTTATTGAGGGAGCCAGGAGAGCCCATGACACAGGACGACCTGAAAAATTAACGAACTTAAGGGTAAGCTCTACACAAATTTCACTCTATGGAAAAGAGTGATAAAAGTTCTCCCTGTTTTAACAAAAAAAAACTTTAGCAACATTTACCAAAAATTTAGTCTTTTTTTTATAAAGTCTATTCATATCAAAAAACTTTTTCAAAATTTAAACGAGTGTTTCGGATTAACAATTCTGAAAATTTCAATATTGGTAAATGTAGCAAAGAGCAAGAGTGAAATGAAAGAAATGATAAAAGTTATGGAAAGATATGTTTGAAACAAAAAACTCCAAGTTAATATAGATAAAACAAAAATAATGGTGTTTAGAAAGAAAGTAAGAATCGAAAAAGAAGATGAATACAAATGGAAAGGAAAAAATATAAAACAAGTGAAAGAGTTGAAATATTTGGGATATGTATGAAATAGTAGTATGACAGACAAAGGACAAAGGAAGTAGTAAAAAAAGCAAACAATGTAATGGGAAGTGTCTGGAGTTTGGGAGAACGTAAATTTTGCCAAAAATTTTAAAAGAAGAATTATGATGTTTTACAGTTTAGTGAATAGTATTGTTATGTATGGAGCAGAAGTATAAAGATGGAAAGAATATGAAAAAATTGAGCGTGTGCAATAAAAGTTTATAAAATGGGTTTTAGGGTTAAATTAACAAAAGCCAGAGTACATGGTAAGAGAAGAAAGTAAGAAAGAAAAGTTGAGAGTGAAAACAAGAAAAAGAGCGGTGAGATTCAAGGAAAATCTAAGAATGCGACATGAATGCAGAATACTACAGCAGTGCTGGGCTGAAATTAAAACAGCAAATGGTAATGTTAAATGGATAGAACGGGACGATTACTATGAGAAAAAGGGGTATGCGGTGTTGAAATTGAAAGAATGAGAGAAGGAGGAAAAACAATAGAAGAAGAACTAAAACAAAGGGATGCTGACATTGATAAACAGAAAAGAATTGCGAGTATAAGAGAATCAAGGTACCATTCCAAATATGCCCTAATTGTTACCATCGAACTACCAAAATATCTACATAAAATAAAAAGTAAAAATAAAAAAAATGGTTGCAATACTGAGATGCGGAATTGAAGAAGAGAAAATGAGTTTTAAGAGAAGATTGAGAAAAAGTTTGCATATTATGTAGAGAAGAAAGGGAGATTGTAGAGCATTGTTTGTCAGAGTGTGTAGAGTTAAGAATGTGCGAGTATAGAAGAATAAAAGTTCTAAACGAAAATGGAGAATGGAAGGAATGGACGAAAGAAGTCACGCGTGCTAGAAGATTGGAGAAGAATTAAATTTTTATGTTAAATTAAAATGATTGTATGAAAATGGTTTATAAACTTTTAAATACGTAAAACTGTAAAGCCAATTAGGCAATAAACACATTAAAACTAAACAACAAGAACTAAACAAGAAGACTAAAACAATTTTGTGATTCTCAAAAAAGAATCGTTCAAAATTTATAAAATTTGTGGTTGTATACACAATGAAGAAGCTTTGAAATGAAGTGTTTCTCGATCCCACTATCTATTTAAATTTTTTGAAGGAGTGGCTCTGCGCGCAATGATGTGGTAGGTAATAACTTTAAAAATATAATAAAATTTGAGTTTTCTTGAAGCTAAAATTGACTTGTTTTAGCATTTTTTCGAAATTTGGACAAAATCGGAAATTTTAGGAGAAGCAAATTAAAGTTGGGACATCCTGTATACTATTATAACGACTTGTTCTTAAATCCTAATTTATGTGTTTGGTAGTTATTAAAAAAATGTTTATTAATTAAATTTTGGTGTTTAAAGTTTAAATAAAACATTTCGGGGTCCTCTTAACCACATCCATGCATCAATAGGGTATTAGCGGCGGCAGCTGAGGTCATTAGAGAACTTAGTTAGTCTTAAGGATCTAGTTAAGTACACATTAATGCTGTTTGGACTGTGTAAACGATGTTCGCAATACAGAAGGCCCTTTCGAGGAGATTAAGACTGGGGAAAGCTCGTAACTTGTTAGTGGTAATACAGTCGGCCTGTACGTGTTATGCCAGACGGTGGCGGTTCTCTTGCAACCACACTCTCCTTGCTCTTATACTTATTTAATGCACATCCAGACGATTTGTGAAGGTATCAAACTGCCATTCGAGGAGATAATCGTTTGATATATGCGAGAGTGTTTACACAAAGATGAAGCAGAACCAATCAATCTGAGGATATGAATCGCGAGTAAATACTAACGGACACAAATAGCCCAAAGCGAGAGAACTTTGACATAGAATGAACGATGTTTTTTAATTGTTTTTTGATGCAGTTTTTGTAAAATTCCGATAGCTGAAGCGGGATGAAATGGTTTACTCGCGACTGGAAATGGAAAAAATAAAAAAATATATTTAGAGAGGGAAAAATCAGTTTTTTACTCGTATTTTTGTTAAAACAACATTCAACGGTTTTAAAAAATGTAAGGCACATTAATTTGTTATTAGTTTTTGGATAATAAAATTCAAAAATCAATAAATCACAAAAATTTTGCCGATTTCCTAGCAAGAATGACTTTTTGACTATTGGTAGCACTTTGGCTAACGCAATTTTTTTTTTTGTTTTTATTATGTTTTAGAAACTAATTTTAAAACATCACACAAATTTGTTAAATAGTATGCGTTTTACAACTTTTGTTAAAGTGTTTTTGTTGTAAAAAAATGTTTGAGTATTAAGTGAACGTAATTTTTTACGTAGAAAAAATACTTAAAAAACTGAGAAAAATTTATTCAAATATTTTGGCAAATCTGCTTTTTTGTGATAAGATTTGTAAATGGTTTTCTTATTTCAAAATTGGTCATATTAGCACGGAAGATGCTGAGCGCGCAAAGCCTCATTTACTGTAACAACTCTTTAATGATTAATAAAATCCGTTTTCTTGTAAATAGCGATTTACAATTAAAAGTGTGTAAGATAGCTAACAAAGTAAACATTTCAACGAAATAAGCTTCAATCTTTAGCATAAAGATTTAAAAATGAAAAAGCTATCCGCAAGATGGGTGCCACATTTGCTTAATGGTGATTAAATGCGCGCTCGCGTTACAGCTTCAAATGATTGTTTAACGTAATTCAAAAGAACTTTTGTGTCGTTTTGTCACCATAGATAAAATATGAATTCACCATTATATTCTACATACAAAAATATAGTCAAAACAGTGGACTTTTTCCGATAAGCGTGCTTCTAAAAAGGTAAAAACTTCTGGTTTTTGAGTCTAAATTTTGAGTCTTATAATTTCAGAATCCTTCCAGAACTTGTGGATCCAAGGGTTCCAAGAAATATGCAAATTAGGGAACCTAATTACAGACTCGATGCACATATACAAAAATTTAGGACAAATAATAAAATATGTGCAAAAAAACAAAAATGTATTGTTTGTGTACCCAATAACTAAATAAATGTACAAATTTTAAATTAGTTGTTTTTAATAATTATATTTTACTTATAAAATAATCCAAAAATACTTGGTTAAAATCAATAAATGAAACTTCTAAAACCTTTATAAAATTATTAATCTTTCTATAGTCAATCTTATTTGTGCTTTGATTATCTATAATTTGTGTTTTTTAAAACATTCGGATTGCTCTATTTATTTTAATTTTATCAGCAAAACACTTAAAAAAATTTGGTTTTCAATAACAATATCAAATTGCCCTGACAGTTTTGTATAGAAAACATAGCACAAAATACTTAATAAATGTGATATCACAGTCGATTTCCTGTTACTATTTTTGACAAAATTCATTCATTTTCTGCTTTATTGATTGGCCTATTGTTTTAGTTAGATACTGAAATGGTTAAATTTTTCATATGTTAGTTAACGTATAAAATAAAAAACACTCAGAGATCAAAAGTACTTGTAAAATGTTGAATGAGAAAATTCATTCAAAGCTGTTTTCAAGCATAAATAGATTTCACTACCTGACTCACAAATTCAAGATTTACTGCTACCCTTGAAGGTTGTCCGTGCACAGCGGGCGACACAAGAGAGGCAGGCTTTCGAGAAAATGTTCAGTTAGATACTACTAGCGCCCCTATAGCGGATTTAGTTTTCGTAACAAAGTACCCCAGACCCTTAAGTAAAAACTGTTATGTTGGCCTATAAAGTTATGGTCACAATTTTTTAGAATACCAAAGGCGTAAATTATAAACTTAGCTTAAAATCTGCAAAACCGTTTCAAAGGTTTGGTTCAGCGCCCTTCAAGTTATTTTTTTTTAATGGGGCAGTATAATCTTTTCGTTTTTTTGCAAGGTCTGTCTTTGACACTGTATATAATTTAAACTACAAATTTACAAAAAACGTTATATTAAACATCTTAAAGTATAAGAAATAAGCTACCCAGAAAAAAAATCATCTCAATTAATAAATTGTTGCAGGAGTTACAAAATTTAAAAATTTACTAAAATTTTAGGGTGTTCTATGGGTTTTATTAGTTTTCCAGATATTTCTATATAGTTTTTGACGGTGAGACACTCTGAATAAATATTTAGGTTTGGCCCCCGAAACGTTTTTAATTTTAAATAACATAAAAAAATCATTAAAATCGATGCTGTTCTTGTGATCTTTTTTAAAATGTAATAAGTAAAAAAAACAATAGTGTATAAAAAAAATATTTTTTTCTTGATAAGTTGAAGAAAGGAACTTGTAGTTTACGGTTGATCCGCCAGTTCTGGGACATCCTGTATAGTTTTAATTTTCCAAATACTTCTAATAACACTTTACTGTGAGACACCATGCACAGGTGTCCTATCGTATGTTCATAGTGGAATTTTAAACCTTTAAAATAAACGAAAAAAAATTAAACCTTCTTATTAACTTTCCACGTATTGGACGCTACAATAATCTTAAAAAATATTAGCGATCTGTTAGCCCGTTTAAGAGAAAATTTGCAATTTATGCAATAAAATTTTATTTTAATTTTTTTTCCTGCCTACAAATAATGCTTATATATCAGAAAGTCATTTTTTGCACAATTAAAATTAATTAAAATCTATTAGTAATTGAGATATCTTTGATTAAAACGAGATGTCATTTTAAGAAAGATATTTACCACAAATACACAGGTCAGGTCATGTCGGGTCAGGATGCGCCCAAACTGTGGTTTTGTTAGAGGAAGGATGGAGCTACAGAAGAATTGGTGAAAGGTTTGGTGTATTTCATACGTCAGTTTCGCGTATGATAAAAGGTACAGAGAGACAGGAAGTCACCTCAGAAGACCTGGGCAAGGAAGAAAAAGGAAAACCACTCCTATCCAGGATAGACTTTTAAGAATATCTGCGCTAAGGGAACGCTTTGTAACCGCCAGGAAGCTACAAACTGAGTTCCGTGACGTAGAAGGAATTCAAATCAGTACCGAAACTGTTAGAAAAAGACTTAAGGAGGATAATTTAACACCCCATATTCCTGCTCGTGGTCCTGCATTGACTGCAGAACACCGCAGAGCCCGATTAGAATTTGCTAGAGAGCACATAAATTGACCAAGAGAGGATTGGGAGTCTGTTCTTTTTAAGGATGAGTCAAAATTATGCCTTTACAGTTGCGATAGACGTGTTCGTGTGTATCGTAGACCAAATGAGCGGTACGTACAGTGTAACATTCAGAATACCACATTGTTTGGTGGAAGCTCAGTAATGGTTTGGGGTGGTATTTCCTTACAAGCTCGCATGGAGTTAGTGGTTGTAAATAATGGCTCTATAAATGCGGACCGTTACATAACAGACATTCTTGAAGAGCATGTCGTACCATATGCCCCTTATATTGGTCCAAATTTTGTGTTAATGCAAGATAACGCAAAACCCCACACTGCCCGAATTGTTAAAGATTACTTGAATGAGCCAGAAATCAATATTTTGGATTGGCCAGCTCGAAGCCCTGACCTGAATCCTATTGAGCATGTTTGGGACATTCTCGGGAAACGTTTAAAAAATCTTCCACATCCTCCTGTCCATCTTCAAGAGGTAGGTCCTCAACTAAATGAAATTTGGAATAACTTAAATCAAGAAGACATAAGTTCGTTATAGTGTGTCTACCGATATTTTAAAACGACCTTTTGATTCCTTAAGTGGTTTATTATCCGTTTAACAAGGATTATCATAAAAGTGGTGAGCAACCCATTCAAATTTTAAAAACGTCAACCCTCGAGAGTTTATTGCAGAATAGGTAGATAATCCCCTAACAATGAGACTATCGTAAACGATCCAAAATGTTAACTACTGATAATAAAGTCGTTTTAGAATATCAGTATACAGACTTGAAATTTTGAGTATGGAACGAAGATGTGCAGCGGTTATTCAAAGTAGAGGTGGAAATACGCGATATTAAGATGTTTTCTGTAACTTTTATAACGGCGTAACTTTAATAAAACTTTGTTTTCGGTTTGTTTTTCTATATTTGGACACATTAGATATTAATTTACTTTAAACAAATGTTTTTGTTAAATTTTTCGTAATTTTGTACCAATTGGTCGAATACATGTTTCAATTTTCAAAAAAATTCAAGTGGTGCGTTAATTTATTGGAGCAGTGTAATAGCAATACCGCAAAATGAGAGGTAGTTATTTATGATTCAGGCAGTAGGTAGTTGTAACAATAAGCTCTATTTACCTAAGAATTAAAGCCGTCTATCCCAAAGCTCATAAATTTTTGTCACTATAAATAGAGATCTTGCTTGGCGCTTAATTATTAGTAGGATTTTAGTTTGGAATTTACTTAGGTACTTTTATAAATTGGTTAATTGTGCGGCTATTGTTATACATTTTTAATTTTTTATTTGGCAAAACCACTTCCTATCATATTACCTTTTAAATACCAGATCAAAAAAAAAAAAAAATTAGAAAAATTAATATAAAATTTTATTGCATAAACTGTTATTTTTCTCTTAAAATTGCTAATACTTTTTAAGATTATTGTAGCGCCTGAAAAGCAAATGATTAGCTAACAATTTTTTTTTGTTTATCCTAAGGGTTTAAAATTCCTCTATACGATGGGACACCTGTATAAATATTTGAATGCAGCCACCAACAAGTTACTGATTTTAAATAACATATAAAAACGGAACTGTTTCTGCGGATCAATGAAGAAGAAGATTAATTAAAGTGTAATAAAATAAGTAATGATTACAGCATAAAAAGGGCGATTAAATAAAAAACTAGTGCCTTGCATCTTGCAAAACCATTTTTTGCCCTATGAATTTTTGGCAATTATAAACCACAATTGTCGACCAGTGATATCAATGTCAATTATTTTTTCTTTAGATTCTAGACATCTTCATAAAAATTGACCATTCCCTCAATATTTTTTTTATATGTATTTGCATTTGCAACTTCTCGTCCTAACCAAAGCCATAAGTTTATTCGTGACTCATCCAAACAAAAAATTGGGAAAGATGTTTTCGATGATTTTAAAAGCGTTTTTTATATACTTTTTTTGTTAGCTTCGGTCGAGGTAAAGAGATAAGGACTAATTACGCATCGATTCTCTCACTTTTATTCAGTTTTCCATAAATCATTGTTAACGTCGGGCCGTTTACTGAAAATTGTGAAAACTTCTGAAAATTTACATTTTTGTGTCTTCGTTTTAAATAATTGCCATTAGAACGCGAGCAAATTTTGTAAAATTGGGGATGATGCTTCAAAGGGCTTCAAGGTCGACATTTAAGAACGATTTATTCTTCGATGTTTAGTGAAAAGCTTCTCCAAGCCGAGTCTTCTTCAAGGTTTTTCGGTAAATCATGCATGCAAGAGGGCTTTTTGGGAGCTTAATGTATTTATTGAAACTAAAATTTATTTATTACGTCTTTTTACGCAACCAAATTTTTTTCGATGTAATTTTTTTGAATAACGGTGCTTATAAAATAAAATTACACAATTCTGGATTCTTTCTTCTCTCGGCAAGTACCTGTTTAAACAATACGTTTGTAATAATGAAAAAAAGGCAATTAAGGGTAAATTTAGGTACCTGATTATGATTTTTTTTAGGTTTATTGACCTTGCCCAAACCAAAAGTTTTAACGTTGTCTTGTACTATTTTAATTTATTGTTTAAGAAATAATTATTAATCACTCCGATAACTTCTATTATGGCCAATTATTTGATCACAATAAGCATTTCTCCAAATTTAAATTAGCTCACATTTTATCTAGTGACTTTTAATTTTGTCAGGTCTCCCAACCTGTTAGTGGCGCAAGTAAAACGATGTTTTGTTGTTTTTTTAACACGGCGACTGTCTCGGTCTTCTAATCGCAATAAAACGTGTTTCAATGTGTTTAAATTATTAAATTTGGAATTACAACGAATTGTAAAGACTCTTAACTTCGGAAAAAGTGTGAATTTCATCATAAATCAAACCAAAGTGTGTCTTAAAATCATCGATGACGTCATACCCTAGTCTGGGTGAGTACTTCTTGGAAATTCTCGATTTCATTTAAAATAAGACCGTTGGGGATTAAAGTTCGTAATGAAATGAGTTTATTTATTAAAAATTAGGGCTTAATAATTAATTAAAGGTCAGTGACCCGTTTGCAGAAATACCTGAAACAAATAATTCAACGCCGCCTCAACAAGTTCGAATTTGTGCTAAAAAACCGACTTTTTCACCTGTTTTAAATTGTTGTAGAGTGTTGTGTCCAACTGAAATATTTAAATTAATTAATTTTGAATCACCAACTACAACACTATTTGCCATTTATGTATTGAGTTTTAAATTTTGCTAGTAATTCAATTGGTGACAGATTTCAGCTTCCATGGTGGGGGTAGTTTGATTTCTGTTTGAATTATTAACTAATTTTTGATTAATTACTCATTAACTGTTTACACAGACATTTTATTAATTGTTTTAATTGTATAATTACGTTAAATATTCTAATTAATTTCCAAATTAAACACCCATTACAATAATCTAGTGATTTTCTATTTAATTGTTATTTGATTGGTAATACCATCTAAGCGTCCATTTTTATTTATTTAAAATGTTGTCCGGTTTATTGTTTTTCTTTCAAAGATTAAACTCATAAAAAACGTCCTAAAATTTCTAATTAATAAAAATTTGTGGCTATAAAATGTTGTTTTGTGGAAAAAGTGTTTAGTGGGATAGTAATTTACGAGTTTTCTTTAGAATTTTGCTCCCGATTTTAAAATTTCAGTGAGTACCTGAAAATTGCATTAAAAAACACTTTGTTAGGAGTTTCTGAAATCAGAATTGCGTTTACTACTATTTTTCAAATTTTCGGACAGTTCATTGACCTTTATACAAGTTTTTCAAAATCGCCTTATAAATATTTAAAAATAATTATTAAGTTGATAGCGCATGTCAAGGCATCGTGTTGGCTTTTGTTTCAGAAAAATGGTGGCCATTTGCATCATCTTTTGAAAATCAGATTCTTTTTGTGCTTCATTTCATTAAAATTGCCTTCTCGTGGATCAAGAAAGAAATTATTGGATCAGTTTCAGTTTTGTAAGAAGAATTTTCTCTGGTTTTATGGAAATTGGGTGCGAAAAGTGAAAAAAAAACTTTTTGTCAAGATGGCGATTGGATTTTTTCGTAAAAATATCTGGATTTATTTTAATATTTTATAACTAAATAGATTTTTGTAGGTGTTGTTTGGCGTTCCTGTGGCTAAGGTGATAAATAATGGATAACTTTCTTGATTTTTACTTAGGTAGGTTGCCAATTTTTTTAAAGTGGAACTATTGCATTAAAATAGCAGCCGTGCCTGTTTTATCCCATAGGATTTTAAGTAGGGAAATATTAGTATGAAGTGAGAACGAGAATAAACTGAATTAGAGTTGGCTATGCTTAGTACAGTACGCTGTGTACAGTTTTGCTTGATCGAGCACTGTACAAAAATGACAGACCAAAGCTTGTTCTGCTTGACTTAATTTTCGTTGGCACGGTAAAATTTAACAAGAAATCGCAATAATATTTATACTGTTTTACTATTTACATAATAAAAAAATACATAATATTTATTTTTGTTATAAACGTTTATAATAGAAAAATTATAATAATAATTAGAGCTCGCACGAAATATGGGAACAAAAACGCTTTCCAGTCGTCTAGCTAACTACTCGCTTCTGTCACACGATAAAACATTGAAACTTGAATTGGTCGATAGTAGTACCAAATTAGTACCGCTATCGACCAATTTAAGTTTCAATGTGTTATCGCGTGGCGGGTACGAGTAGTTAGCTGGACGACTGTAAAGGGTTTTTGTTCCCATATTCCCACCGAGGTCTAATAATAATACAAACGTTAGGTCAGACTTAGAGGTTTTTTTTAGTCGATATCAGTTTTGCTCAATCAAGCAAAGTGCACACATCAATATGCAAAGTCCACACATCGTATATCAATATTTGTTTTAAATTTTTATATGTCAAAAAATAATTATTGAAGAGTGAAGATTTAATTCTGAAAGTTTTTTAGAGAAACACAACTTTTGTTTTTGCGATTAGAGTCAATGGCCACGCTCGGGTTTAAGAAATCTGATAACTTGATAGTTCTTGCAATTGCTTTTTTTTTAAACTTGCATTTATTGATAACCAATGAAAGCGTTGGAAAATTCTATTATTTTGTAGTGCGTAATTTTTCAAAACAATTGAATATAAATAAATAAAAATGTTTAAACAAAAAATAATTTGTAAAGAAAATTGTAAATTATTATAATAATAATTAAACTTTCTTTAAACTAAAAAAATATTAGTTGAGCACGTTAAAAATAATAATAAAAATTAATAGCAATTTTAAATTGGTTGCACTAGTGTGCTCTCAGTGTATACTCATATATTTTTAACAATTGTAATAAACAGAAAGGGACAACACAACTTTTTTGTTTAAATGGAACATGCAACACACTTTTTGTGGTATTTACGGTTATTGCTCTCTCATTTGTAAACGTATTTTGATTATAATCTATAAAAGTTCAAATGTTTACTATTATGGCTTGTTTTTTTTTCCAGAAAGAAATGAATTAATAAAACACTAAAATGTGTATTTAAAATTTTCAAGTTTTACTGGTTTTTTTCTGACGAAAAAATTCTGGTTGAAGGAACTTAGTTTTGAGCTCATTTGATCACTCGCAGCGGCCAATATGGCCGCGCTATGACATAATATATTTTTAAAAACAGAGCTAGTAGAAAATCGCGGAAGAGTTCCTCAGTGCGTTGTAAGAGACTGTTAATAAAATATAATAATAATAAAAAACTTGCACTTAAAAAAATACAGTAAAATAATTTTGCAGTAAGTAGTATTCAAAAGGAGAGTGGTTTTCAGTCTTATGGATATCATAAGCCCAGTTAATTTTTTTTGATACTTTTTGAAAGATATTAAAAGTACGATCATTTGGTAGCTTTGTAATAAGTAAAGTCACAAAATCGATTTAAAGTTTGAATTAAGAGTTTATAAAAGTGTCTCATCAATTTATGCTGCGGTTACCTTGTAAGATAAACAGTTACCCACAGAGATTTAATTTTATTATATGCAAAATGCAATAATAATTATTAATATAAGACAAAATTATTACATTATTTTCTGTCTTATAAAACTTAAACTAAATTTAACAATTTGGATCAATAATTTGAAATGATTGACTTATTAAAAGCTTCAAATGATATTAAAAAATTTGGATTTGAGCTTAATGATTTCAATAAGACTGAAACACTCTCCTAGTTGACTTTTAAACTAATAGTGTTTTCTTCTGTTACAGTAAGTCCATTCTGTGAAGTGCGTACGTGATATCTTCATTTACGAGTGCTAAGACTACCAGTTGTTCGCGCATTTTTAAAATTTCGAGTGTATGGACCGGACCACCAGTTCGCGATTTTTCTAGTTTCGGGTGGTGATGAGTGCATGAACTTTTTGGGTGCTTTACCATGCAATATGGACCATCCGGACTTTGAGGAAAATCATGCTAATTGAGGCGGGATTAAAGGGTTAGTTATGATAAATTTTGATTAAACTTTTAATAGTGTTTTTTTAATTGCAGTAGGTCCGTTTAAAGAAGAAGAAGGCAACGGGGGAAGCATTTGGTGTGAGTCAAAAACTTTCTCTTTACTTTGTTTTTAGTAGAAATGTGAGTGCAAATATTTTGTGTAGGTAAACTATATCTTTGAAACAGTGTGGTGTTTTTTTAAGTGAGTTTAATGGTAAGTAGACACGAGTATTTTCTTTAATATATTATTGTTATAGCTCTTTGTCTTCATAGTACTTATTACTAATTTGTAGATCTGGCTGGTAGAAGTCTTCATTCTATTTTACCAAATCTTGTTTTTCAATCACTTAACATAATCTAACTTATTTTGTATTTTTTTTTTGCTTACTAGCATCACTTCGCCATTTTGCATGAGGCATGGAGCATTCATTTGAGAAAAATTCGAGCTGCGTAGACCGTTTTAAAAGGTTAGAAATGTTTGAAATATTTACAAAAAGTTTTGAAACTAATAGTTTCTTCTTTTATTACAGTAAGTCTGTGAAGTGCGCGCGCGATATCTCAAAATCCCTGTGCTAAGACAATGAGTGGTTCGCGATTTTTAAAATTCGAGTGAAGTGTCATGGGATATGGGCCATTCAGACTTCAAGGGAAAATCGTGCTATCTAAGGCGGGATCAAAGGGTAAGTTATATTTACGAATTTTGATCAAACTTTTTAACTAATACAGTTTGTTTTATTACAGTAAGTTCGTTTAAAGAAGAAGAAGGCAACGATGGAACCAATTTGAGTGAGTCAAAAATTTTCTCCTTACTTGGTTTCTACTAGAAGTGTTGGTGCAAATATTTTGTATAAATTATATCTTTGAAACAGTGCAGTGTAAGTGTTGGGTAAGTACATGTTTTATTGTAATAAATTTTCAAATTTTTTCTAAAGTATCATCTAATAAAAAATAAGTATGAAATGTTGTGTGATAGGTAAGTAGTATTTACGCTGGACTACATGTGTAATCTTGCCTAAATGCCATTTATCCATCGAGTCAGTGGCGGGACTTTCCTTAATAAAAAAGTACTTTTTAAAAACATTTTCCTCAAAATGAAAATCAGTCAGTTTGAGTATATTTTATTATATGCAATCCTTTATTATCAAAGATGTTTATTGGTTTATTTCTAAATTTTCCATGCTTTCTCTATCAATCAAAATCTATCACAAAAAATTGAAACAATTGATTTTTTTGTTATTATAGAATTAGCCTATTATGATTACTTCTTCGGTGTTAACAGTTCTTTAAATTATATCGATATATTTTCAAAATTCAGTCTGAAGGTACAAACTAGTACAGAGATTTGGTTTTTAGATGTTTTATCATCAAACATGGTACATAGACAACCTTGTCTTCTTGGGACTTTTTAACTAATTCAGGAATTTGGTATACATTTTCATTTCATTTTACATAATCTTATTAATCAATCAGTTAACATTATTTATAATTTATTTATTATCATCTCTTCGACAATCTGCATGGGCCATGGATCATTCATTTGAGGGAAAGTCGGGCTGCATAGGCTGTCTCAAAGGGTTAGTAATGTTTTTAAAAATTTAAAAAGAGCTTTAAAACTAATAATGTTTTCAGTTACAGTGAGTTCATGAAGTGCGTGCGCGATATCGTGCTAGAACAATGAGTAGTTTGCGATTTTTGAAAATTTCGAGTGCATGGACTCCCAGTGGTTCGCGATTTTTAAACTTCGAGTGAAGTGGGTTATGGTCCATCCAGAGTTCAAGGAAAAATCGTGCTAATCAAGGCGGGATTAAAGGGTTAGATATGTTTATAACATTTGATTGAACTTTTAAACTAATAGTGTTTTAATTCTTATAGTAGGTCCATTTAAAGAAGACGAAGGCGACGGGGGAAGCAAATGAGTGAGTCAAAAATTTTCTTTTTACTTTGTTTCCCAATCGTAAATTTATATCTGTGCAAAGTGTAGTCTTTTTACTTTGTTTCCCAATCGTAAATTTATATCTGTGCAAAGTGTAGTGTTTTTGTAACTGGGTTTAATGGTAAGTATATAGAAGTTTTGGTCCAGATTTAATCTTAAAAATCTTGTTTTTTTTGAGATCAAGTCCTTTATGATTCCTGGTACAATCAAGCTAAGATATTTTCAAAAAGAGTTTATACAAAGACTTCGACATCTGAGATAATCGTGGACAAGAGGAAAAGAAGAGTTTAATCTTTAATGTTTGATTCAGCGGTTTAAAATCACTTAGAAGGGTCATTAATCTGCATTACTAAATAAATAAAAAGCAGAATATGCTGAATTAGAGTTGGTTTTGCACGTCTGCGTCTGATCGAGCAAAAATTAAGTCATACAAAACTCAAACCACAGCTCGCACTGATTTACCAAATTATCGTTGTCTTCTTATTACTACTGTAATAAACTTTTTGTCAGTATTCATGTAATAAAAAATTAAATGTAAATTGTCGTGTGGTAAGTAAACGGTATTTACGCTGGATTACATGTGTAGCCTTGCCTAAATGCCATTGATTTATCGAGTTAGTGGAGGGACTTTTACTAATAAAAAAGTATTTTATGTTGCAACATTTTAATTAAATATCATTTATTGTAAAATGAAAGTTAATCTTATTATCATTAACGTTTATCGGATTTATTTTAAATTTCTGATATTTAATATAGAGTCAAAACCTATTACAGAAATTTGAATCAACTCATTTTTTCGTTGTTAACATAGTATTTATTATAAATATAAAGTAGCAAATCTTCTTCAATATAATGTGTATGTGTACATATGTAGTATATCGTCAAAATTCAATTTGAAGGTATAGACATTTGGATTTTGAATGTTTCGTCATCAGACATATAGTTACAGGTATTAGTATACAGGTATATAGTACCTACAACACAATGCACATTGGCTTGATGAATATTTTTTAAATAATTCACACGTCTGGTCTGGTATGTTTCTATTTTATGTTACAAAATTTATTAATCAATTAACATAATTTATCGTCATTTTGGATTTTCTGTTATTTATTAGCATCCTTTAGATACCGCGCATGGGTCATGGATTATTCTTTGGGGGAAAATTGAGCTGCATGAGCTGTTTTTAAAGGTAAGTAATGTTTTAAACATTTTGAAAAAACTTTGAAACTAATATAGGGTTTTCTTTTATTATAGTAAGTTGGTGAAGTGCGCGCGATATCGTAAATTTCCAGTGTTAGGACAATAAGTAGTTCGCGATTTTTGAATATTTCGAGTTCATTGACTATAAGTGGTTCGCGATTTTTAAACTTCGAGTGAAGTGGGGTATGGGCCGTCTCCAGACTCCGAGGAAAAATCGTGTTAACCAAGGCGGGATTAAAGGGTTGGTTGTGTTTATAAAATTTTATTGAACTTTTTAAATAATAGTGTTTTTCTTTTATAGTAGGTCCGTTTAAAGAAGTAGAAGGCAACGGGGGAAGCAAATGGGTGAGCTAAAAATTATCTTTATACTTTGTTTTCCAATTGTAATTTATATATGTACCTGTGCAAAGTGTAGTGTCTTTGTAACTGCATTTAATGGTAAGTACATGTTTTGTTTTACAATCTTTTATATTACATACTTATCATTGTCAGTTTTAGCAGATTTCTCTAAATAAAGAGTCGTCTAGATTTAATCTTAAACATCTTGTTTTTTTTTAAGATTAATTTTCTCATGATTTCGGTGGCTCAGCAAAGCTTATATATGTATTTTCAAGAAGAGTTTATGCAAAGACTTCAACTTCTAAGATCATCATAAACAAGAACGACAGAAGCCTATCGTTGTTATATTGTTATATCCTATATTGTTAATATCTAATGTTTAGACTCAGCGGCTTAAAATCCCTTGAGAGATCACTATCTGTATTAATAAATAAATTAAAAAATTGTTATACGGTTAAAACGAGAATATGCTGAATTAGAGTTGGCTTTGCGCGTCTGCGTCTGATCGAGCAAAAATTAACTCATACAAAACTCATAAACCACAGCTCGCACTGATTTACCAAATTTTCGTTGTCATCTTATTACTACTATAATAAACTTTTTGTCAGTATTCATGTAATAAATAATTAAATGCAAATTGTCGTGTGGTAAGTAAACGGTATTTACGCTGGATTATATGTGTAGTCTTGCCTAAATGCCATTTATTTATTGGGTCAGTGGAGGGATTTTTTTTATAAAAAAATATTTTTTTGTTGTAACATTTACACCAAAATGCAAATCAATCGGCATTTTTTATCAATTTACAATGAAAGTCTATCCTTATTATCACTAAAGTTTTATTTTATTTTAAAATTTTCATATTTTATCTACTAATCAAAATCTAGTAAGTACAAAAATTTTAATTAGGTAACTGATTTTTCTATTGATAACATAGTATTAACATAATTATGATTACTTCTTCTATAGTGTAGCAGTTTTATTTCAACATGTGTACATCACAAAATTCAGCCTAAAGATACCTACAAAGATTTGGATTTTGAATGTGTTGTCATTGGATACAGTATACATATAAATGTAGACCATCTTGTTTTCATGGGACTTTTCAATTAAGATTTTAGTCATCGTGTATGGGTCATGGGTTATTTATTTGAGGAAAGACGAAACTGCATTTTATGTAGATTTTAAATGGTATGTAATGTTTTAAAAAAATTGATAAAGCTTTAAAACTAACTCTTCTTTTGTTACAGTAAGTCTATGAAGTGCGCGCACGCCATCGTAAATTTCAAGTGCTAAGACAATGAGTGGTTCGCGATTTTTGAAAATTTTGAGTGCATGAACTACCAGTAGTTCGCGATTTTTAAACTTCGAGTGAAGTGAGTTATGGGGGCCATCTCTAGACTTCATGGGAAAATCGTGCTAACCGAGGCGGGATTAAAGGGTTGGTTATATTTATAAAATTTGGATGAACTTTTGAACTTATAGTGTTTTTCTTTTTATAGTAGGTCCGTTTAAAGAAGTAGAAGGCAACGAGGGAAACAAAAGTAGTGAGTCAAACATTTAGTCTTTACTTTGATCGCGATACGAATGTGTTACCATTTTGTGTAAATTATACCTATCTGTGCCATAGTGATCTTTTTTTTTATTAAATGTAGTGGTAAGTACGTACTCTCTCATTTCTTGTATTCTTTTGTATAATTATAATATTATTGTAATAAATTAACATTTATGTTCAACGGGCGTCTGATAAAAAAAAACGAATAAGGATAAAGAAATGTTGTGTGGTTGATAAATTGTATTTACGCTGGACTAAATGTTTAGTCTTGCCTGAATGCCATTTATCTATTGGGTCAGTGGTGGGTCTTTTTTTTATTATTATTTTTTATTTCATAACACGTTAATTATTAAATCAATCAATCAATCAAATAATTTCAGTTAACGTCGGATAGTTTTTTTTAACTAATAAATTTTTGTCAATTGTTTCATTATTACGAATATATGTATAGACTTTTGATCATTAGCAGTTTGTAATTAAATCTGATATAAGTATTACAGATTTAAAAAATAGGTAATCATCGCAAATGCAGGGATGTTTCGTTATCGAACATGTAACATTTGCAAGAAGAGCGGGCTACATAGGCATCTATAAAGGGTTAGTAATGATTCAAACAATTCCATAGAGCTTTAAATCTAATATAGTTTTTTTGGTGCAGTATGCCCTTTTTGTGAAGTGCGCGCGCGGTATCTCAAAATCTAAGTATTCAGACTATCAACAGTTCGCGATTTTTAAACTTCGGGTGAAGTGTTCATGGGTTATGGATTATCCAGACTTTAAGGAAAAATCGTGTCAACTAAAGGCGGGATTAAAGGGTTAGTTACGTTTATAAATTAAAAAAAAAATAAATAAACAGTGTGTTTTTATACTACAGTAGGTCCGTTTAAAGAAGAAGAAGGCAACGAGGGAAACAAAAAGAGTGAGTCAAACATTTTGTCTTTATTTTGATTGCGATACGAGTGTGTTACCATTTTGTATAAATTATACCTGTGTCTGTGTCATAGTATTTTTTTTAATTAAAGGTAACGGTAAGTACGTATCGTCTCACAATTTGTTGTATTTTTTTGTATAATTATATATTATTCTAATAAATTAACATTTTTGCTCAACAGGCGTCTGATAAAAAAAATAAATAAGGAAAAAGAAATGTCCTGTGGTAGAGCAACTGTATTTACGCTGAACTAAATATTTGGTCTTGCCTGAATGCCATTTATCTATCAGGTGGGTCAGTGGTGTTTTTTTTTTATTAATTATTTTTTATTTTATAACACATTAATTCTTCATTCAATCAATCAATAAATATCAGTAAATGTCGGCCGTTTTTTAACTATTAGCATTCTTGTCAATTAGTTAATACCATTTATGGTTTTATTATTATTATTATTGTCAATAATTATTCCGAATATATAGACTTTTGACTATTAATACCTTGTAATTAAATATAATAATAAATATTACTTTTTTTATATTATTTACGCAAAAGTTTTTATTCTATTTTACAAATTTTTGTTTATCAATTATGTTTATTTCTAAATTTTTTCTACATTTTTGATGTTTTTTCTTAATCAAAATCTATAGAAAAAGTTGAATGAATTAAATTTTTGGTTGTTATTTAATATAGTAAGTATGTATTTTACTGTTATTTGCTGTTTTTGTGTTATTATGTTTTTTTCTACCTTTTGCCATTCGGTCACACAGTTGTCTGCTTTTCGATTTTTCTTTCTATACAATTTTCCTTTATTTTTATTGTTTCATCAATGTTATTTTGAAGTTTTTTATCTTATGGCTATTTATCTTTACTTTTTTTTTGTTAATATATTATACCACTTACACCAGGTGGCCCAAATTTTTTTTTTACTAATTTGTTACTATTCAATTTTTATTTTGTTTTTATACTTTTGTAACTTTGTTTAATACTACTTGTACTTTACAGTTGTCTTTTTATTGTTCTAACAATTCTATTTGTTAAAGTTTTATTTTTGCTATTCTTTTGTTTGCGCTACTATTATGCTACATTTATCTGTTCTATACTTTTTGTGTTGCTTTTTGATATTTTACTTTGTACTATTTCAGTCGAGTAAACTACTTACTTCACACTAGTGGTTTTATTGACCTATTACAACACGCAAAATTTAGTTTTTTACATGAAAATAACAGTAGCAGTAAAACATCATAACAACAACAAAAAAGTAGTAGAAAAGCAATAAAACAGCAGCTGTGACATAGTGATGAAGTAGTTTTGAAATAAAAATGAAATCAAACAGTAAAAAAATATTCGGTTTGTGTGCTTTACTAATTGCGACCTCTTTAAACTAAAATATAAAATATTATCACGCTACCTGCTACAAAAACTATAATTTTGTTATTTTAATACGCACTAACAGGTTATTTTACTTATTTTGTAATTACCGAAACGCACTTCATCAATGAAATTTTTGATGGAAATTCTTTACTCAAAAATCTTGTTATAATGTGTTTGCTGACAATATAGTATATCAAGTCACTGGTAATTCAAGTACCTAAACTTGTCGTGGCAGTACCACTAAAAATGATAGTACAACGATCAGGGTGTTTTGGGGGATATTAAGACAACCAAACCTTTAGTAGAAGGCTCAAACTCAACTGAGGGCTAATTGAGTACTTATAGCTGCTATATAAAGTAATTAAGAGCTAACTAAAATACCTATATCTGCTGCTATAAAGCCTACAATTACTGTCAGATTTCTAACTGTAACTGCGCTGTAGATTTGTTTTGAAAGCATGAGTTTGCTTTTCCTTTATAGAAGTAAATCGCTCAGTATGTGTTGTTTGAAGGGAATAACTCGGAGAATATTTTTTTAAATTTAGTAATTGTAATGCAATGCGCTAATAACTGTCAAACTAGTCAAACTGCTTAATGGTGTTTTGCTATTTCACCGCCTTGTCGCTCCAATAGATTTAAATACTTGTCTGAAGCATGTCATAAAATGATATTAAAACAGCAAACGAGTAGCAATAAACCAGTGTTTATGATTTAGTATCTACAAAACGTCATAAAGAATAAAAATTGTATTGAAGGTTATTTAGGGAAAAAAATTGTCGAATATTCAAGCCTCAAAGGACATATTTAATATAAACAATTTAAATGTGACTTACATAAACACACTGGCGGCAATTTCTATCAAAATATTTTCTAGAACTGATCCAAATTTACTCCTTTTTCAGACAGTCTAAGATTAAAGTTTTTTTTTCCCAAGTTTGGCGCCAAGTTGGTTATAAAATTTCATCTCGATTCAAAGTTATATTCAGCAACAATCTGTTCTGGCGGTGTTATTATAATGTCGTTTGTGTTTTCTTTGGAGTTTTTCAGCTGCTGTTAGTAAGAAATCGACATCTAAATGATATCCGATTCCCCTTCTTACTTACAAACTACCACAAAAAGAACATTTTAAGAAAGAAATTGGATCAGTTTTCCCGAGGCGTCAAGTTGCATTCCAATCTTATTTTCCAAGTAGCTTTAGAAAACGCAACTTTTCTCACATTGAGGCTTGTAATAAAGTAATACTCGAGATTTTTAACAAATTACCCGTGAATATTAATTGAAAAGAAAACAAAAATTAGTTTGATTTGACACAAAGTTAAAAAGTGGAAACTTTTCAATCTTCTTATAACTCGTGTCGATATTTCAACAAATCGATTAAGGATATCAGACCGGAAACAAACAATCGATGGTCAAACGGTGCGCACCGACGACATTTCAAAGAGGAAGAAAGAATGATTGTTTGCATTTAGTCGACTATAAACCGACAAATAAACGAAATTTTCTACAAAATCACATTTCAGTCGGTATTACATAAAGCTGTTGCTCACGACTTCATCTCACAAAATTATTTTACACAACAACGTTACTAAACGGCGCGGCGTATCAAACTACTTATTTTGACTTACTATGTGCAGTTATGTTGCAATTATAAATAGATTAGTGTTTTATCAAATGTATCAAATCTGAAGTATTTCAATTTGATGGAAAATAAAAGATCGTATGGTCAATTCTATTGTAATAGAATCACAATTGTTTAAATTTTTTGTTTAAGTCATGACCAACGTCTAATGCTTTCTTTAGCATTTCAATGTAGCCATTTGGGTGACACTAAGTAGTTTGTTTCACCTGAGCTGGGGAAAATTGTATTTGATAAAAAGAGGAGTTGGTTCAAGGAAAGAAACCTGTTGAAATATTTTTTGGTAGGGTGGGAATTTAGCGATTTCTCGAGAGGTTTAAATCCTAAAGTGGAAGAAAACGAAAAAACAGTTATACTCAAGTTACGGTATTAAGTTTAGAATTTATATAGATGGTTCAAAACATGTTTACTTTTTTTAAATAAATAAAACAGTTTCTTTACTTACCACTTGTACCGTATATAATTCTAAAAGTATCAGAATGTAAATGTCCAAAGAACTGTCCAACGATAATATCAGCGTATTTTCGCACCAGTTCGAGATATTTCTTGTTGTGGTAATCCGTGTAGACTGAATGTGCTGGAGAAAAGCCTCTTTGACGTTCGTCAGAGCCTGGAGGCATGTGACCGACGAGGTAAACCTGAAACAGGACATGTGGAAAATCAAGTTTTTGTTCGAATAAAAAAAAACTTTTTTGTATTTGATTGGTGAATTAAGGAGAAACGGGTTATCTTAACCGGAAATTGTTTTTTTGTAAAAAACGTTGATAAAAAGGAAATGTCAGAAAAATGATTTTTTTTTTGATGTAAAACACAAAGTTGTAATATTTATAAAAGAAAAATGTTTTTACCCGGCGCATCCACCATTTTTACCTATAAATTATTTGGAAATTTTATTTTACTCAGTTAAAATGTAGTAGTTTTAAATGTTAAAAATGTTTTTAAGCTTTTACTATCTACTACTATTTTTAATTTGTAATTATTTTTATAATCTACTATTTTTACTATTAATTAGTTGTCAATTTTGTTTTACGTAGTTAAAATGTAGTTCTAATTTTCAAAAATATATACTAACCCGGCGCATCCACCTTTTTTTACTCCACAATTAGTTGTAACAAGTAGTTTTCTATTCAATCTTTTTAAGAACGATTAGAAAAAATTTCCAGCACAAATAAAACTGTAGGTCAGCAATAAATTTACGCATTTGCTTCCTTTTAATCTTCCAACCGTGCTGAATAAAATATAAAAATATTTTTGTACACGAGAACTCTTTAAATCCATGCTAGCTCAACCATCCTTGAAGCTCAAAGCTACGAAATGTTGAATATACGAGTATTTAGTTTAAATTTACTTTTTTATTGATCGTTTATTTATGAGCTTTATTAATGCATTCATAACTAGGACATTGAAAACTTAAAAGTGTATTGATATATCGTATTAAACGATAAATCAAAAGTGCCTTTAAATATACGAAATATGGATCGTGAAAAAAATCGATATATCGACAAAAAAAGTTTAAAATACAAAACAAGTAATTACAGTAAGGTAATTTTTATTATAATTCTCATTTCTGATATGCCTAGGCTCAGTTTACAGAAGGTGAATTAAATATCTAAATGTAATTTACTTTTAGTTCGCGATCGAACTGGCTTTCCTGACATTTGATTGGATGAAATTAACATTTAATTGCGTGTTAACCGTTTAATCTCAATTAGAGTTAATGTCACTTTCTGTAAACTGGCCCTTACTATATTAAAAAAATATTAAAAATACAATATTAATTATGTGTGAGTACGTGGTAATAATTGATCTATCAACAAATTAATTTACTCAAATAGCTTAAAAGAAACTCCCAATAAATATTGTAAAAATTGCTAATAATTTGTTTATTTTAGTCGCTGTTTTTTACTGGGACAAACTACTTTTTAGTAACCGACCTATCGTTTGCTTATACAGAGCCAAAGTCAGGTCTACAACTATTTTTGAAACTACGCCTTAGCTATGAGTTTAGTGCTTTAGTTTCTTGAAAACTCGAGAATAAAATATTATCATTTAGAATTCAGAGCTCAAAAACAATTTTAACATTATTTGCATTTAAGGTATAAAATTCTTAATAAATACATATCTTTATTGTAAGACAACTCATTAGACCAGTTGACAGCAGAAAAAGCACACTGATAAATTGTACATTTAGTGGTTCATAACTTTGCAGCTTCATTATGCTACATCCTTGCAAAAGAAATAATAATAAAAAATTTAGAGTAGATAATGTTGACTGACTTTTAAATCTAAATTTATAAAGGTAAAGTTACTTTTTGGAAAGGTTAATGATAATAATGTACCAGTTGCAAGAACGGGTAAAAAACAGGTTAACACCGATTGTTGATCTTGTATTGCCACTCCAAACAATCTGATCATGTCACTTACTAAGATAATCCTCCAATGTTTTAGTCCTGATGATGTTCTACAATAAAGAATAAAACTTGTCGACTCGAAATAATCTTGTCTGTTATTTATATGTTTCTATAAGTGAAACAACTTGGGTTCAGTAAGTCAGGTCAGACCAAGTCAGGTCATGTCAAGTGAACGCGAACAACGCGATAAATAGTAAAAAAGACAATAAACGATACAAATTTTGCAATACTAGTGTTGAAAATACATATTTTAATTTGTTTTAGTTAATTATGCATTTTTTTCTCTTGTCATTATTTTATGATTAACCTTACCGAAGTAGCAGATTTCGAACTTTTGCACTAATTTGTTTTTCGTAATAACACTTTTGTTTGTGTTTTGAAATTTCAGTTAGACTTTGGAAGTTTACTATCGTTGAAAGCTTTATCTTAAAACACTGTAGTCTATATTTAAATATTTTTGTAATTTTTGTTAATTCAGAAAAACACCTGCTGCTATAAGGACTACCATTAAAGTATAAAAGCAGCTTTATAACTGCAGCTGCGCTGTAGATTTGCGTAAAATTTATGATTAATTTTTAAAAGTCTATCAGTTGTGTGTTATGTAAACAGAATGTTTTGGAGAATGATACATTTTATTGATGATTTATTGTTTGGAATTCATTTGAAATTACTATATGTTTATCTCAGTTGTGCAGTCTTTCTTGAAAAATATTGTTTTTTAAATAACCAAAATTAATAAAATATAAAGATGTTAAGTCCAGAGCTTGTGTAGGTCAAAGGTACGGTGTTCTTTTTTTAACTAGTTTTTTAATTGCAATTAATTTGTGGCAACAATTCTAAATTTTTACGTGTTGTATACGTTGTTGCACCATCTTGTTGTAAAAATATCTGTATTTTTGTCATAAGGTCGATTAACAAACATATTAAATTTGTTTACGATATTTTTGTTGATTTGTAATTTTATTAAAGATTATTATTATTGAGCTAGTTATTCTTGTTTTTTTTGGCACTTTTAGCTATGCCTCAACGCTTTTTGACAGGTTGTATCGTGTGTTTAAAAAAAAAAACTCTAGAGTGCTTTGAAACTAAAATACAATTGTTTTTTATATCTGTGATTAATCTTTATACACTTGTCAAACTGACAGATCTCAATAACCTCACTTGTCGACAATTAAAACAAAAATACATTTTTATAAAAATATGTATTCATTTATTACCTACAAAAACTATTGAAAATGTCTTCGTTGATGCTGAACACATAAAGCATATCGTCTTCGAACATTATTTATCACATTATTCAGTTCAACCAAATTTTCATTAATTTCATCAAGTTGTTGTATGGGGTCACGTACGACATACGTAACAATGTCATGGCTTGCTACGAGTTTTTTTTTTAACGAACACACATTATAAGGAACACTAGATTGAGACATTTTTTTGGACTTTGTTCAGATCTCAGTTATAAATAATGTAGTTGTAAAATTTTAGCAAAATATTATTTATTTTTTTTTTATTTAGAATAGTGTAAAACGACTTTTGATCTCAGATATTTTCTTATGTCGGTAATAAATTTGTGTTAAGTCAAGATTTTTCGGGTTTATCAACTAAATTGCTCTAATTTCGCTAAAATAAGCTCATATTCTATTCTACCCTTGTCCTCTGTAATGAAACATTCCTCTTGACCTCATAAATAAGCAAAAAAGAACCTTATTATGAAATGTATAGCAGTCATATATCACGGATGCAGCCTATAAACTCGTTCTTTAATCTCTTCATCTCAAAAAAGATAAGTCTGATTTATGTAATGAGTCTCATCCGGAAACGTCCATTCTTTATTTTTTCCTCCCTTAACATATTTCTCTCGATGTATTTAGCGACATGTCTATATTTAAATACACTGTCTTGAATATCCGCGTGATCAATTCTCTTGAACAAACAACCGCCACGTCTTTGATCCAAAGTTCTTGAAAGAAATTCGAACCACCATCATTCTGATAGATGCAACATCACGACAATATCCTTTGTTCAATATCAGAAACCGATAGGAGCCATTTGTTCCTTTGTCAGGATAAACACATCCAAGCTCGAATTACACGATTCTCAATGACAATAACATCGCCAGAGAATAATTCAGGTGAGATTCTCTCAAGGACAAGACCATCTGTACATTATCCCAAATCCAGAGATTCGCATTTCACGCAACGTTATTTTTATCGGAGCGAAACAAAGAAAACGTGCACTTACGTGACGGGATTTCATCTCGGGTTTGCTTTTGAATTGAACAAGAAACATTAAAAAATTTCTGACGGATTGCACGTCTCGTCAACGAAGTACAGATATTGCTAAAGAAACTGGTTTTGAGGTTCTACTCCTCATCACTGTAGTGTAACTAGATTGCTAGAGGGTGTATTTTGTTAGCTTTTAATATCGTAGCAAGCAACAGTTTTATTTTCATTAAAAATATTTAATAGGGTCGGTTGTATATGTGGGTCGGGGTTTAAGATCCAGTCAATGTTCCGCCTATAATTTAAAGAAACGGCTGCGCGGAATTGAATGGCAATCTATGGACGGAAATTGAAACGCTCGGAGAATTCTTCACTATACTCCCTACCCGAAAACAAACCGTCGCTCCTAATGGGTACTTAAAACTACCGATTTATATCTCTTTACGCCTCATGTAGTCGCAGTTTCTTTCGTTATAGGACGTAATTTCTCAAAGATCCGATCAAGAGATGTTTATTCATGTTAGCAGAGGGAAGATAAACATATAACTCTATCGAGAATTCTTCTACTACCACTAATTTCATACTGTTACTAACTTTACTGAAAGAAAATTCTGTCTTGGTGATTAGATATATCAACGAGAAGTCGTAGAGCGGTCTCGAGTTTATTGGCTTTAATTAATGCGGATATGCTTAACAAAAACCTTTGAAACTCTTTGTAGAGTTAGTGCCTATTATGTTACTCTGTTATCGTAATGTTAACTTATAACACAACTCAATATTTGTTAATTATAATGTAAGATATTATAAATACTTGTTTCGACATATTAAGATCACAATTAACAACTCTTTAAACTGTTAATAACACTTTGACAATAAGTAAAACCGTTAGATTTACTAGATTTACTAATATTTTGATTATTTTTAGACAATTTAAAAAATAATTCTGTTAAAGTTAAATTAATGTTATGTTATTTTGTTATCGTAATGTTAATTTTAAGACAACTTAATAATTTGTTAAAAACGTAAATAAATAACATAACTAAAATATTATGAATACCTGTTTTGACATGCTACGATTACAACTAGCAACTGTTAAGCTGTTAATTACACTTTGACAACATCTAAAACCGTTCGATATTCTACATTTATTACTACTCGTAGTTACTTAATTATTTTTAGACAATTTTAAACGATATCATGTTAATGGTAAATAAATGGCATATTATTCTGTAATCGTATTGTTAAGTTTTAACACAACCTAATAATTTGTTAAATTCATAAGTAAATAAAATAATTAGGGTATTTTAAACAATTGTTTTGACATACTTCAATCACAATTAACAACGCTTAAGCTGTTAACAGCAACTTATTATTTACCAGGCAATTTAAAAAGTTATCTTGTCAATGTTAAATTAATGTTATGTTATTCTGTTATTGTAAGGTTGTTTTAACACAACTTAATAATTTGTTAAACTTATAAGTAAATAAAGTAACTAAATAACTAGGATATTATAAATATCTGTTTCAACATACTACGAACACAATTAACAATTGTTAAGCTCTTAATAACATTTTGACAACATGTAAAGCCGTTAAATAAACTAGATTTACTACTACTTTAATTATTTTTGACAATTTAAAAAGTTGTCTTGTTAATGTTACATTAATGTCATGTTATTCTGTTATCGTTATTTTTAGTTTTAACACAACATAATAATTAGTTAAAAACATAAGTAAATAAAATAACTAAGATATTACAAAGATCTATTTTGGCATATTTTTATTACAATTAACAACTCTTAAATTGTTAATAACACGTTAAGAACACATAAAGAAGTTAAATAAAAAAGATTTACTTTATTTATTTTTGGACAATTTAAAAAGGTATCTTATTAATGTTAAATCAACGTCATGTTATTTTGTTATCGTAACATTAAGTTTTTACCAAGTTTTAACATAACTCAATAATTTGTTAAACACATAAGTAAACAAAAGAACTAAGATATTATAAACACTTGTTTTGATATAATACCATCACAATTAACAACTATTAAGTGTTAATAACATTTGGACAGCACATAGAGTCGTTAAATAAATTAGATTTAACACTACCTCAATTATTTTTAGATAATTTAGAAAATTTTCTTATTAATGTTAACTCAATGTCATGTTATTCTGTTATCGTAATGTTATTTTTTAACATAATTTATTAATTTATTAAACACATAAGTAATTAAAATAAGAAAGATATAAATAACTGTTTCAATAGACTACAATCACAACTAACAACTGTTAAGCTGTTAATAACATTTTAACAACACGAAGAGTCGTTAAATAAGTTCGATTTACTAATACTTAATTATTTTTAAACATTTTAATTAAAAAATTATTATGTTGATAATGTATGATAATGTTAAATTAATGTGATGTTATTTTGTTATCATATTGTTAAGTTTTTACAAAGCCCAATAATTTGTTAAACACTTAAGTACATAAAATAACAAAGATATTATAAATGCTTGTTTTGGCATACTGCGATTATGATTAACATCTTTTAAACTGTTAATAACACTTTAACAACACATAAAGCTTTAAAGCCGTTGAATGAACTAGAATTTCTTCTACTTTAATTATTTTCAAACAATTTAAAAAGTTATTTTGTTAATGTTAAATTAATGTCGTGTTATCGTAATGTTAAGGGGGTCAGTGCCTCACAAATTAAAAAAAAATACATTTTTTTTTCTCGAAACTACAACTCTTTCTGCACATTTTGTTTTTTGCAAAATTAAAATCCGAGCACTGGAGGTGACCTAAATAATTTTTTATAAATTGCGGTTTCTTGATTTTGATTAGACAAAGTTATCATATGTTTTTAATTTACGCGCTTTCTAAAAAGTAGGTTTTTTTGAAGAAAGGTACACTTTTCTCTGGTTCTAATTAACATATCGGAACAATTTTGTTTTTATCATATACAGTAATGAACTGAAGGTAATTTGATATATAACTTTCTAAAATTCGGATTGAAACATATAAAAAATAAAATGTGAAACTAAAAAAAGTGAATATAAGTTTTTTTGGTTAAAACTTTTTAAATTTTCTACTATAGCATATTATGTATCCTTCATCACAAAAAAGTGTGCAAAACCTTATTAAAATTTATTCAGTGGTTCCTGAGAAAAGTGTACCTTTCTTCAAAAAAACGCACTTTTCAGGAAGCGTGAAAAATTAAAAACTTTGTCTATGCAAAACTAAGAAAACGCAATTTATAAAAGATTATTTAGGTCACTTCCAGTGCTCGGATGTCATTTTTTTAAATTTATGAGGCACTGACCCCCGTAAGTTTTGACACAACTCAAGAATTTGTTAAACTCATTTGCGTGTACACAAAAATACTAAAAACTATTATTTAAAGAATTTAAATTATAGTTACTGCTTATTTAATATTATGTTATTATATTTTGGTGTTTTACGTCCATTATTTTTATAGTTAAAAATTATTATTACGGGAAAGTGGACAAGGCAGATAAACTATTTTATAAAGCCGACGTTTTGTGTTTCATAAGTTAGTGGTTATTCTTCCGGCGACCACTGACCGAGACAAGTTGGTTCCATGCCCAACGAATTTTGACATAACTTATAAGCCTTGACAAAGAATCCAATAAAGATTCGAAACGTCGGCTTTATAAAATAGTTTATCTGCCTTGTCCACTTCCCCGTAATAATAATTTTTAATTATGTTATTTTGTTAATGTAAAGTTAATTTCTGACACAAACCAAAATATTATCATTTATGTACAGGAGATAATAAAAAATAAGGATTTAAATTAAGAATGCTTTCAGTAATGTTAGTTAACCACATTGGTTTATGTTCTTCGCTTATAATCTTAATTTTTTTTTTTTTTGATAAATTTGATAAAAATATGTTAACGTAATGTTAATGTTATGTTAATTTCGCTTGAATATTTCCACCAGAAGATTTATTTACATTAACTGCAAATTCTAAATTCCTTTTGGTGTACGCAATTTGTAATTCGTTGAAAAATTGTTGTTAGAGGTTTTCAGTGTGTTTCTGTGCTTGCATATTCAACCTCACCGCCATTTCCATATATGCAAAATATCCGGTGGTAAAAAAGGCCGCAACGACACCCGCTTCCGCTTAATTCGGCGATAATGCGTTAATGCTTCCTGTTATTAGTGTGAGTTTTCCTCCTCCCTTCCCTTTTCGATCGTCCTAATTAAGCCATCCGTTTCGTGTTATTTCCGTAGAATTTTAAAAAGGAAAAGAAAATATCGTTGGCGAGAAATGAGAAGAGGTTTTTTTTCTTTGTCTCGGACGAGAAATGAGCTTTGCCATTGTCGTCGATCGCTTTTTTATCTCAGAGAGTGTTCGTTCAGTCCGAACTTAGGTGTTATTAGGAGTTATTTTGTTCAACACGGAAAATTTCATTTCTCTACGGTGAATAATTCGCTGAGGGAAATTTAATTAAATGTTTTCAGATTGACGCTAAAGTGAACCTAATTTAATACGGAGACTAATAATTGGATTATGCAAGGATGAATTAAAATTGTGTATTACGGATAATTATTGTGAGGGAAGTTTAGCGGAAAAAAGAATTCAGAGGCACTTAAAAAAATATTCAGATGGAACTTTATAATTGAAATATTTGAATACAGAGCGGTTTATTATTATAGATTAGTATGACTTTATATAGGTACTGAAAGGTCAGCTGATGATGACTTAAAACAAACCGAAACCGCTACTGACTAAACAAATAATTAATACAATAACGTAGTAATTTATTTATTCAATTTTTATAATAATTTTCTAGATTGGCTAGGAATAATTAAGTGGTCAATAGATAGTTGTTTGATGTTAAAAATTAACATTACATTATCACTAATATCTGACATTTATTTCACATTAACAAAAACCATTATTGCATGGTAATAATGTTAACGCTTTGACTTAACTGTTTTTGCAATTAAGTCAAATGGTAAACATGTTCGTTTCTGTTAAAAATTAACCATTAACATAATATGCTATTATTTTAACATTACTTTAATAATTTACTTGTTAAATTTGTTATATTAAAATTAGATAATTTACGTTAGGTTTGTTCTAACAACAGTTCAGAATGGTTTAGAATTGAACTGCAGATGTGTAGAACCATTTTAGCAGTTTAAAATCTCTACTGCGCATGCTTAGTCTATTTCAAACCGCTTTGAACTGGTTTTGAAGTGTTGCTAAAACAAAGTTTATATTAGACGTCGATTTAATTTCAGTTAAAAACTGGTGGGTAATTTATATAAATTAATTTGAAAATTCCTGAAAGCAATCCACTCTTGGATCTCCACTTTTTTTTGATTGTCTATTGTAATTATCGCATCCAATCACTTTAGTATAATACCAAAAACTGTATATATTTATTCCTATCTCGTTTAATTTTCTCGTGGCTCGTCTTGAGCCAATAATAAAGCCAGTATTGAGCGTCGTTGTTCATTTTGTTCGTTTTCGGCTATCATATCGCTTGCACAAGACATTCCAGCTGCATTTTACACAGTAAAAAAAAATGTATGACACGACATAACGACGCTGAATTATTGGCTGTGTATCCTGTGCTTACGTCTAATGTCTATTGTTATGCGTTTCCGTCTGTTATTTATTACCCCAACGAAAATAGGCATCAAGCTCAAGTGCTGTTTTGGGTTTATTTATTTGCACTTTTATCGCCCATTTTATATAACTCATCGTAATAAGAGAAAGATGGTTCAAGAAAGGGGGGTGATTGGACTCGAGCACCTTTTGTAATTAAAGTGAGCACTCTTAATTCGTCCAATTTCCTTTTCTGTTATTAAAACTCAAGTCGGAAGGTTTTTGTTTGCTTTTTACCACGGTGCTTCATTAATTAATTACTTTATTCCTAATGAAAATATCCTCTTTTACTTTACAAACGATTCTAATTATTTCTAGAAGGATGAATTTTTACTTTCTTGTTTAAGAGGACAACCAATCATAAAGATTAATTAAGATGCCGATCTTTGACATAACGAAACGAGTTCTAGGGACTGACAGGTTATCAAACTTTGCAAATTTAAATTTAGGAAATTGTCGTTTATCACTAACAAGATTTTTTTTTGACTTAGTTTGGTCATTACGTTGATGTCGGGTTATACCTAATTTCGGACATAACTGTTGCGCAATGGTTTTTACGTAGAATATGAGTAAAACGGAATTATAAATTATGCTTCAAATTTTACTTTTAATTATACTATTTGTTACTTTATTAAAATTTAAGAAACCTAATTTTTGTTTTAGAACTGATTTTCTTATAAACGAGAAAACGAATTTTAAAATTATAATTTTTTTTTGTGCTGTCATAAGAGGACTTTTTACTTATTTGTTCAAAAACACTGATTTACGGTTGTGTAATTGTTGTTTTGTCATAATTTTTGATATATCAGGGTCACCATTTAAATAAAATGATTTATACCAGACACACTTTTAGTAACACGTGAATTTACCAAATCACATTAAAAATTTCTTTGTTATGTAAATTCTCTAAAAATTATTTTTTAACAATTTTTTTATTTGGTTAAAAAGAAAATATATGGGTCAAATATTTTTTAACGACTTTGTAGTGGCATTTTTCCAAAGAACGGTTTAGATTCTAAACTTTAGAAGCTTATTCAAGTTTAGTTTTTTTAAAACTTTTTTATTTATTTCTACTATGTACACGAATACGCGCAACAATAATTTGCTTAATAAATGACTTGATAATCAGATAGTAATAGCTACATACTTTATTAACGTCGCTTCTGAAAATATCGCTTATTGTAATTCCTGTCGAGTTGTACACTAGCTGCCCAGTCAATAGTCCTTCTCGCTTACATAACTATGCTCTCTTCCAGGATGTGTCCGGATGTTTCGCGATTTTTTTCCACTCATGCGAAGCGATGAAATTATTCTACTCGATCGGTCCATAGGCGTGTTTATTAATGGTGAACGTTTCGGTGCGACTTTTATCGCGATATCTTTCTGGAATGTTTTCTAACTATTTACTTAAAACTCTTTTTCTCTTATTGTTATTTAGAAATGTTCGTAACAGTACTAATACCATTTTCTACAAATTATAACTTCTGATACCCAGAGTTGTTAAACATTTCTAATGCTTGACACTGAATAGAACTTTAGTAAGAATATCTGCCGGATATAAATATATAAATACGTTTACGGTTAAATTTTGAGTGTTTTTGTTATTGTTAAAAATTGTTATCTTATCCAGTTTTTAAATTTCAATATTGTTTAACGTTTTTTCTGAATCAATAGTCTTTTTGATAACATTCTGTTAATGCCATGCTTCTGTACTCGATAGAAGTACGGAGGATTGTTTTTTATAGGCTAATTTTAAGTTGTAACCAATCACAACAGCAAATTTTATTAATTTTTCATGGAAAGGTAGATACTGTCGGTATTATCTCAACTTGAAATTGGTCTCTTAATGTCTAATAGAGAGCACCCATGAATAATACACAACAGTTATAAGAGCATTTTTCATTCGAATCAGCAACAGCAAAAATCACCATTTTTTATAATTTTGTGTAATGAATTCTATAATTTTAAGGTCTCTTTAGGTATTGCAGTACTCTCTTAGATGCTAGCCAATGTTTTGTTCTAGAATTTTTGTTGAACTGACTTAACAAACTGCAAATGAAATATCAGCAAGAGTTGCTACTGCCATACATTAGTAAAGCACCTTCTGGTAAGAATACTGTTTTATATCTTGCTTTAAAACTGTTTTTAGTTTCACTGTTTTTTTTTATTTAAAATCATTTAATAATATTTTAATGTACCTTGTTTGAAATAGTATTAATTTTTCCTTGTTTTTTTTATAGAAAATTTTAATTTCTAAACAATAGTATGCGTTTTCAGTTGGTGTACTTCCCTGTTGTTATTGACTTCAAGAGTTAAAATTTTTAGCTATCAACTTTGTCTTTCCTCTTTTCCAATTCGTATTAGCATATTGTGCTAAATTTAGTATTCTCTGTTCTATTTTGTTTATTTTTACAAATGTTTTGTCATTATTACAAATATGTAGAGTACATTCCTATCTAAATACCATTTCTCGATTTACTAAAATATTTTTTTTATTTCATTGCAACAGTAGAATTTGAAGTTTTTTTTTTATAATATTTGCTTTATTACTATTTTTGGATATTCTACAGTTTTGTGTCTGACACAACGATGACACATATTTAAATTTTCTAGTTTTTTTCTTGTTTCTTTGCAGTCTAATTGAATTTTCTTTTGGGTGAAATCGCATTTTTAGTTTTCTTTTACACTTTTATTATTTTCGTTTCAAATGCGTTGTCTTGGTGTATTACACATTTTTATCTAGGTAATACTGTAAATAGTAAATTTTTGGGCAAAGGTAATGTATTTCTTGACTCTACTGTAAGACGAAAGGTACAAAATTTGTTAGAAAAACCTATGTATTTATTGATTGCAATATTTCATAAAAATCAATTGACAATTACATTAATTTATTTATTGTTAAAAATTTCGCGTGATTATTTATTTCTTCGTTTTTTTACTCTGTCGTTTACTAGCTTCTTTTAATGAAATGCTTTTTTGATTTAAATATGTTTTCTAGCTTCGACCAAATTTTTTTAGACGTAGCACAGCTTCTAATTTATTTTTTAACTACTAAACACAAATCGGTTTTTGCTCTCTTAGCTTTTGCTTTCTATTCTGCTAGATTAGCTGCATATTTGGTGGTTGCAGATGCCAGCGATATTTACATTTTGACAGGTCATTTTATTTTAATTTTTTAACAATTCAAATTTTTTTGTTTGCGTTTGTTTTTGTTAAACTTGTAACTCGCCCAAATGTGACATGGTCTTATAACTTGTTAAACAGTAAACGTTACTCAATGCTTGAAGTAGAATATGACCAGGATTGAAGTTCAGTTTTTTTTAGATATAAACTTTTTTCTAACAATATTTGTGGCTTAAACTATTGGTGGTGTAGAAACTAGAGTAAAGTGTGATTGGCTAGACCACAATAGGTGGTGCTTAAATTAAGCGCGGAATTTAAAATTAAATTAACTGAACCGTATTTCTCTCCAACCAATAAAATGGAATTACATTGTGGTTTTGTATTGGCGTTAACAGTGACCAAAATTCGATTACAATGTGCCAACATAACGATCTAAACGTCATTGTCCTTTTCCAATTTTTATTTTCTAATTTCTTTGATCTAGAAACCCACTCATCCTGTCTTTGTGCTATTCCGACATGTGATCGGCTTATTTTAATAGCAGTCATTACAGCACCGTCTCTGCCATTACAAGCCACTTTGGCAACTTTTCCTCCTCGATCACCATAAGACTCTTCCATAGTTATTTTTATGTCAGTTCGTGTAGGACATAAGGGGATTTGTCTGGCTTTCGTAGATGTCCAATTTGTCATTCCGAAGGCCTCTACTATGAATTCTTCGCCAAGGATTTCAGTTCGTGTTACCGAACGTTTCACTCAAAATTTAAACTCTCCACTCGAGATTTAAAGGGAATGTTTCTTCTAGATAACTCTCGAGAAAATTTTTCTGGCCGCTAATCAATTTATTTAGGGGTGGATAAGCCGTCGCGCAAGTTTCAAGGACATGGCTTTGCCTAAGGGAGGTATGTCGAACATATGCAGGGCTGCCAACTTCCGATACAACTTCAGGCTTGATGAGGGTTTACACCGAAAATTAAAGCAACCACTACAAAATAAATTCTAAATTCTTGCCGACTTGCCGTTAATAAAAAATTTAAGACAATAATAACTTCAATGTGGTTAAAGAACCGTAAAAAAGATAAAACACCCACGGAGGTTCGTCTGAAATAAGTTGTTTGATTGAATTTGTGATGTGTTCTAAAAATAGATATTTTTTTTCTCGGGAAATTTTGGCGGTTTTGAGTCGTTGTTTCCGGTTGGAGATTTCGGATGGTGATTTCTTTTATGAGATGTGGTGATTAGCACTTTTTCTCGCTTGGCTTGGATCCAGTAATCACAAGCTGTGCACAGAACAGGTCCTTTGTGGCTCGTCCATATTGATCCCAACTCGAGCAAAGCACAAACATAAATGTGATAGCTGGTTGTATTGATAGATATTGCGTTCTGTTTGTTTTCTATTTATGAAACGGTATAGAAAAAAAAACTTAGTTGGTCAGAGTGATTAACTGATGAACTAGAATTTTGTTAAATGTGGTTTATTAATCGTGAATCCATACACAAATACAAATAAATTGTTGGGTTTATTAGTTTAATTAAAATAGTAGTAAAATTTTTAAAGTAGGTACATACCTACAAAGAAAAAAAACAGTTACGAATATTTTATTTAGTACGGTCTAAAGATTAAAATAAAGTAATTGTAGGAGTTTATGACTGACCTACAGTTTTATTAGGGTCGGAATGTCAAAAAGCCAGTTACTAAATTATTTAAAGCATTAAACGATTTTTTTTATCTATTCTTTTTTTTATGACTCTCTTTTTATTTTTTTTAAGTAACTACATTTTTCTAATTTTGGAAAACGGCTAATGTAAGAAAATATAACTGTTTCATAACTCAGCAAATACTCTATCCTGCTCTTATACCTTAGTTTAATGACATAAATACAATAAAATTAACAATTATTCTGCAGATAGATAACAAATTTAAACGCTTTAGTTAACACACTTGTTTTCTTGGTGGTACATTTCTAAGACTTTGGAATTTGGGTTGATATTATTTAATATAAATATATAGATGCTATCAGATGTTCGAGATGCTTATTTTTCCTAAACATAAAAGTCAAATACAAAAATATTAAATACAGTATTATAAACAAAAAAATGTCGTGGAAAATGCAGTAATTAAAACAAAATAATATACATAAAAATTAAAAAAAATGCGCTTTAAAATTACGAGTACTAAGAACAAATGATTATTACTATTTTTTTAATTTTAATTTTAACGTATACCATTATTTATTTTTAATTTTGTATTGTAACAAATAAAAACTATTTTTTTCTTAGATCTGTACGCTTTTGGCTGGTTTGGAAGGTCTTAAGGACTTTAAACACTGCGTACCTTTGTTGCAACAATCTTGTAACAATGTTGATCTGAAGGATTTGATGCAACGACAGCAAATGTTCAATTCTAAAAATATTATTTTTTATTTTCGTATCTTTTTGTGGTTGTCGGATTTACTAATGTCTAACCAAAGGGTCACCGTGATTATCGTTGAATTGTTTTGAATAGTGCAAGCTTCAGAAGATTTTTAATTTGGCGTATCATCTATTCTGTAGTTTATTGTCTTCATACTGTTTTAGAAAGAGAATTATCGCTCCGTAGGTATCGTTTTAATTATCGCTCTGCGAGTGCAATTAAATAGATTAAATAATAGGTCATTGTAGAGTTTCTGTTTGATTTTAGGCACATTTGTAAACCATTTTAGCGCTTTTGATCTTTTTTGTTGTTTTTAGCTTTGTAATTTCGATCTGATTTTTCTATTCATTGATTTATTTCTGATTTCTTTTTACCTTTTGTTTTTCTACCATAACGGGAGCACAAAATTGTTTTGACAACAATTTTATTAATATATGTTAGCGTTAATATGCAAAATTCGGTTGTTAATACCCAGAGATTTTTATGTGTGTTTCCCCTAATAAAAAACGAGATCAAGTAATGTAGTTGATACATATTTGTTGGATTTGTTTCGTCGTGTTAAGGCTCCTTACAAAACTTGCAAACATTTTTATTTTGCCTATTTTTTGACACTGGTGGGTTTCTTCCTCTAACTCTGCAGAAAAATAGCCAGATTTTAAGTCTATTTTTGGGCTTTGCTATAAAACGTTTTCTTTCTCCTCTAATATAAATTAAGTTTGTTCTAACAACAGTCTAGAACAGTCTAGAATTGTACTACACATATGCAATAGCGTCGTAACTGTCCAAAATTTATACTGCGCATGCTTAGTTTAATTCTAAACAGCTTTGAAGTACATTAAAAGCGTATTGTATAATAACTAAAGTTTTAAGGATTTTATGCATATTAACTAAAATCTATAAAGTTTATACATAATATCGTAATAATTCTATAAAATTCTGGATGTTTGTGATTTAAAAAGTTTAGGTGTTAATAAATAATTTATTTTTTACTACTATTTAAACGAATAACAACATTAACTCGATAAATAATCAACTGAATCACACAGTATAACGTCCACAATTATCGCTCAATGATTTGCTCTCGAAACTACCGCTCTGTTAAACCACTGAACTCAACACATTTTTATTTGACTTTTGCTAACTATTTATCGCTCTCTCACTTGTTTATAAGTTAATATACAGTTAGGCCGCATTCTAACAAGTAATCGTATACTTATGAACAATGCGTAAGCATTTTTCAAATCGAATCAAATTCTAGACAATGGCCAAGTGCCCTAAATGTTTTATAACTTATAACTTATAACTCTTATAACTTTAACTTCTTCAATTTTAGTTATAAAAACTTTCACAAAATGGCTATTTCTATCATTGGAATTTAAGCAAACCGTTTAACGGTTGCGATCTTTGCCCATAAAAACTGATTTCTGTAATGTGATAAATGCGGTGGCGTCCTATAACATTTGACTTACATTTTTGTTTAGATTTAATTTTAACTTGTGTGGTACTTATTGACATTTGTTGATCATAAAGACAAAAAGCTCTGGGAACAAGTAGCAATTGGTAACAGTATTTTTTATTTCTTAATTTGCATAGTTAATGATATTTATTTTATTTTAGTTCTATTAGTTTGGTGTTCAGCCATTAAGTTATTTAAATAGATTTGCTTTAACACAATTTGATAAAATATTTCAGGTGAGCCCATTACCGAAGAGCAGAGACTCTATCTTAGCAATGTAACGAGGTAATATTTAACCCTTGACGTAAATTAAATTTTCAAAATGACTCTATTCTAGAGATTCTGAAAACACAAAAACCCAAAAAAAAGTTAACTTCAAATGACCTAGTAATTCTTTTATTAGGAATTCTTGATGGGTTAGCTTTGCTGAGGCACGTTTTGTCACACCGTTACAAAATATAAGCTAATCAAAAAGCCGTCAATTCCCCTGCCACTAAAGAAAATTTATGATAATTGCTGTTAGCGTCGGAGAATTTACAACGTCATCTCGTTTCGGTGTAGAGAGTCGCCAGTGGCTGGTGCGTGAGCCTTGGACATTCTTAACGAAACTTATAACAGTGCTAAAGCAAAGTTACTGCCGCTCGCAAAAAGAAAAGTCGAAATAATGGCTAGTAAAGAAGTTGACGGAGGTATTCGGCGATATTTACAAGAACAGAAGGCGATATATCGTTGCTGGAAAAACTTTCGCAATACCCTTCAGACTGGGCATTAGCGCTGTTGACATACAGAGAATTTTATTAAATGTGGAATGGAAAGAGGACAATGTTATCTAGATGCAAGCTTTAAAAAATTTATACAGGATGTTTCAGAATTGACGAAGGAGATTGAAAGTACAAAATGAATACGATAAACAAAAGCTACATTTTTAATCTGCTTCGCTGTAGGAGCTTTTTTTAACAACGGCAAAATTAAGTTCTGCAATAAACGAAAATTTGCTTAGTATCAGATGTACTATTAAAAATTGGTGTGGTTTGTTTGGTGGATCGCAGAAACTTATCATTGTTATTATCATAGGTACTGACAACAAATTTATTGTGATGCATAAAAAAGTAGTTCGGTCAAATCAGCTAATTTTACTAGGAAAATTTAGTGAACCCTTAACAGCTCCTTCGTCAATTCTGGGACAGCCTGTATACAATATGTCTTAAAGAAGCATTTCATAAAGCAAAAAATTCAAAAAAATAAAATTAATAAATAGTAGAAGCGGACTAATGATGGAGATCTTCCGAAACCGTTCCCAATACAAAAATTATAAATGTTCAAGACCGAGTAGTGGGGTCTATAAGTGGCGCACTTTAATCATTTAGCTGACTGGTTGAAATTAGAGATTACTTCTAAGTAAGAATTTAGAAACGCTATCAAATTCTTAAAACTAAACTTACTTTAACGCCCTCTTTCTCCTTTAAAACACTACACCTCTGTTCTCCATTACTCTTGTTCGTCAAGCACTCTCCAATCTATCTGACCTCTTCATGAAAATACCTCTCTATTGTCTTTTCACCTGTATCAAGACTTTGTAACTTTTCCCCACCTTTCACTGTTATCACACCCTCACGTTTACATAAATTACAAATTCACATACAAAACAGACATCCATCAAGCACACATCCTCCAACAGATGCCAGCGTTGAATATTTGCCATAACGCGAAAAAATAACGCAACGATTACTGTGATTTATGATCGTAGAGAAAGCAAAAAAAGTCATTGCGGACATTTTGTTGATGGCTGGAAGCGCATAACTCGGTTTCTTAATTAAACTGGACGAAAGGGTCCTTAAAAGGTCAAGTATTGGACAAGAGCCGGCTACTAAGTCATTTCTTGGTGAAGAGGCGGTATTAAAGGGTTAATAGTTGACGGGATGTGGAGAGTGCTTAGAGAGATCCGAGGAAAGGGGTTTAGAAAATACTGAAAGAAAAAAAACACGAAAGTTTTGGAAAACGGTTTTATCATTTATAACATTTGACGCTGTGCTGATGAAGGACAAGAACTCTAAATATATGTGCCTGTTTATAGAAATTTGTTAATTTAATTTTTTTTGTTTTTGATTTAAGCTTATTGTTAAAAACCGAATGAAACTCTAAAAACACACGTTTGAGGGTTTTTGCAATGTCCAGCTTCTATAATTATTGTCCAATGATTTGCATGAACGGGTACAAAGCTCCGGATTGTTCCGGTCGACAGAGTGCCTGGAAATCACTCCGGGTTATGTATTTCTCATCGAAATGGATCGAACTAGGCCGGATTACAAATCTGAATACCTTTGTTAAAACTGGGAAAACTAAATATTTTGTTTTCGAAAAATACTGGATTATTTTTACTTTAAGTTACTACTTACGTCACAAATGTACACCCAACCGTTTCCGGAACATGTTTATAGCCACGTTTCTGTTGTCACTGAACATAAAATGAATCTTAGCTATGTTAATAATGATCAGGTCACCGACGCCATTTGTAGGAAATAGTGCAGTAAAAGCGTCGTAACTTTACAATGTGTCTAATAAAGTGTTCGCAATAAAAAATATAATGTACAGTGTGGTTGAAAATACAGAGTGATAATATAAACTTGTGGTTGTTTTATGATTAAATTTGAAAAAAAAATGCGAGTTAATTAAACTGTTTATTATTACAATATTTCCCTTCTAAGTGAAAACTAAGATACCTGTAAGACTGATAGATCAGTTTCCACAAACCGAAATGGAGTGTAAAATCATAATTTTTTTAAGCTAATAGATGGCGCTAAACAACAAAAACTGTCATTAGTGTTATTTTTGACAACAAGTTTAGGTTTTTGATTTGTTATGTAGTGTGCTTGTTGTTGAACTTGTATACTACACATTTTTTTTTTTATTTTTCGAAAACTATAGTTTTGCACTCCATTGAACTACCAGTTCTTAGGTATATATCTTGGTGTACATTTTAATTTAAAATTAATTAGAGTTTTTGGTACTTTTTTACATGTTATTTTTAATTATGCATGACAACTGGTTTTGTCTTACTTTTATTAAATTATCAGGCGCGTTTTACATTTTATAATATTTGGTAAATGCCCTGATGACGGTACTAAGTCATTCTAACGGTTATAAATTGTGGATCTAAAAAAAACGGAAAATATTTTTAGACAGCATTACCCGATGTATTGTAGAAACCTACTAAATAAAAAAAAATCGGAAAAAATTTAATTAAGACGCTGTTATTTAAATTAAATTAATAATTTAAATCTTAGTTTTACACTTTACAATTGCAGTTCTACTTTCTCGTGTTTAGTACTTTTTTAGTTGCGTTAGAAATTGAATGGAACTTTGCAAAACTGTCACTTAATGCACACGACAACATAAATTAATTACAATGCAAATAACTTTACTGACCGCTACAAACACTTTAAAATCTTTATTTCTCGAATTATAGTTAACTAATTAAATTCTGCATTACTTTGTTTTGTTAAACTTGTTAGTTATTTGTTTGCAATAGGTTTTTTTGTCATAAATTTGATTTGTCATTTCTTGTTCCTGTTTGTGTGGATTGTATTGATGTGGATTGAACCTAAACTATTAGGTTCGAAAGTTAAAGTTTTTCTCTACATATTTCTAGTGCTTCTAGAAGGAGTAATTTTGTTTTTTTTATTTTTTGTTTAGTGGTTTAATAGTGGTTTTTTAAAATAAATGTTTTTTGAACGTTATCGTTATTTTACTTTTAATATGTTTTTTTATTCTTGACTTTAGTTTTCTGCTCTTTTCTTCGATGTATATTGTCCTATATTTGTCATTTGTTTGTATAATTCTGGGATCTTATAGTTTATTTGTATTCTGTTGTTTTTATTATTTTTGCATTTTTTATAGTTTTTTTTATATTTTTTTTGCAATTTTTGTATTACGTTTTGGAAAATTTTTTTTTCCCTTATTTTGTAAGTATGTTTTCTTACATTTTTTTATGTATTCTTCTTTGTTTGTTATACATATGTTTGGGAAATTTTATTTGATTTAACTATTGTAAGGTTTTGCTGTTTGTTCGTATTTTTATTTTCTTTTTGATGTGTTATCTTGTTTATATTGATTTTTTCTGAATTTACGAAGTTTTGTAGTTATTTGACGTTTTATTAGGTTTTTATTATTTATCGTGTTCTTAGTTAAAGTGTTATCTGTTTCTATATAAAAAAATAACAGCAGTAGAAACACTATTGAATTTTTAATCGGAATGCAATAAGGGATGGAAACTTAAAGAAATATTACTTTTCTTGTGACTTTACGTTTTCAAAATGTTTATTGTTTTTTTAGCGCTAGTTAGTGGTTACTTTCAAGTTCTTCACCAACACAGTACTAACATTAAGGTAACCATTAACCAAACCTAAAGAAGATACAATAAACAGTTTCGAAACGTAGGTTTTTATCAAAATAGAATTTTTATTTTTCTAGCTTTAAATCTCGTCATCGCATTTTCATTTACTAAGTATGATCAACGGAAAAATACTGTAACAATTCTTTTGTTATCTGGCGATTAAAAATTGCGGTTTGCTTCTCTTAGGGTTTGAAACGTTTTGATTAAACTATTTTTTTTATTAGATAACTGTCTTACGTTTAGAAATATTTTTTTTTAATGAAAAGCTTTTTTTATTTACATATTTGACACATTTTTATTATTTCGTTCCGCCTCTCTCTATTGTTAAGTATCTCACATTGAAAGTCTTTTCTTTCCGCTCGATTTTCTTTGTATGAAAATAGAGTGACATGTTCATCCGGTCCGTCAGAATTTAATTGACAACGACGTTGGTGTTCGCGTCGACGTAATCTTCGTTTTAAAGTGTATATAGCGTCGCGACGTCCCTTATATTGCTCTTCTGTTCTGATCTGAAGGCTTAGAAACGTCGTTGTCGCATAACCGGAAGCGAAATATATATTTAGGAGGGCATTTTCTCGGCTCAACATACGACAACCAAAGAAATAACAATGATAAATGCTCGTAAATAGCTGGAAAAGTCATTCAAGCACAAATTAAAATTTACACTGATGCAAATTGAAGACTGGGTCAGATTATAGCTGATAATCTATATTGATATCTGGGACCCAAGCTATATTAGGAGAGGAGAATAAAACGGCTTTCGGTAATCCCAGAATCGGAATTGATGTGTGAGGCCGGAGTTCAACAGGGGGCGACCTTGGATTTACGCCATTCAACAAGCTGAGTATCGACTATTTCTTTTAAATCACCCTGTAGATGATAATGTATGTGTTTACTTTTTGTTGCGGGATTTTCTCGTAATTTCCTTCAGATATTTACTTTTTATAAAAACTAAGAATTGCTTTAGATGTAAAGTCAACAATGCTGGTAATTGTCGACAACGTTCCAGACGAAAATCAAATCAAATGCAAATCCCGCATTGCATTTAATTGCATGTCGAATTGGAGCTTTAAAACCACAGCTAAGACTTGGAGCTTTGTCACTAATGATTGAAATTTTGTTGAAATTCTGGCCGAGAATATCGATTCAACTTAAAATTATGTAAATTCTAGCAAAGTTAGAAATTCTTGTTTTTTTGATTTAATATTCTTGTCAAGTTTTTTAATTAAATGAAAACGGATGTGAGTGATTAAAAATAAATTAGTGTTTTAGCAATTATGGAAGGATTAAGGCGATGCGACGTTTGTCAGCTTGTTCAATATAAATTGTTTCATATTGTTGCGGGAAAAGTTGACAACTCGAGAGATTAAACGCGGGTTTTACTGGCCGTTTTATTTTGATATTAATCTCGTTTCTATATTAACAAGCTCATTCTAATTTTATACGATAAATGGACAATAAAAGATTATTTCTAAAAATAGAATTTTAATGAAATTAATTTAAATGTAGAAAACTGATTTAAAATAAGTTATTATTTAGCGTTTCTGCATTCAAAAATTTGGCAAAAGTTTTTTATTTATTCAGAGTTGGTTTGTTGGTTATTACTTTTAATTTAAAAATTATTCAAATTTTTGTTGTATTAAAAATGGTGGATGCGCCGGGATAATAAAAATATTTTTTGGTAAAGTTTCACAAATTGTTTATAAGAACGCATTATTGTTTGTTATAAAGCGGCAAAATGTGGTTATGCCAATAAAATATAATTTAAATATAAAAATAATTAATTTAATAACTGTTATTATTTAGCGTTCAAAGATCTGACAAAAGTTTTTGATTTATTTACAGTTATTTATTAGTTTAAATTTAAAAATAATAATTTTTTTGTGTTAAAAATGGTGGAGGCGCCGGGATACTAGAAACAATTTTTTTTAAGGTTTTATTTTCACAAAGTGTTAAAAAACGTTTTTTTGTTATAGAGCGACAAACGTAATCATGTCTAAAGATTTTATTTTAAATAGATAAAACCGATTTGAAATGAGTCAATATTTAGCGGTTTTGCATTCAAAAACCAGACAAAAGCTCTTTATTTATATAGAGTTTTTTATTAGTTTAAATTTAAAAATAATTTAATTTTTGTGATGTCAAAAATGGTGGAGGCGCTGGGATACTAAGACTACATTTTTGCTAAGGTCCCATTTCTACAAATTGTTAAAAAAACTCATTTTTTTGTTGATGTAGAGCGATAAAAGGAAATCATTTAAAAAGAAATATTTTATTTAATTTACTCGTTTCATGGTAAACATGTCATTATTACTACACTAAAGGACCAGTTTACAGAAAGTGTGATTAATTTTAATTAAAATTAAATAGTTAATTTGGGACCAAGTGTTAGTTTTAACCAATCGAAGGTCAGAAAAGCCAACGTTGCTATTGTTGTCGAATTTAATTACTAGGACCTCGTTGCCTGTTTGGATAAATATTTTAGATTGTTTAGATCTATACCCGGATCACTTTTGTAATAATAAATTTCAAAATTTAACCCAAAATTTTGGCATTGTGAATTATTTAACGTCAACCTGACCTACATTTTAAAAACCCAAATTTTCGGTAAAAATATAATTCACAAAGCCAAAATTTTGGGTTGAATTTTGAAATTTATTATTACAGAAGTGATCCGGGTTTATTTTGTATTTTTTTGTATAGGTAGATAAAATTTAACTTGAGGGAAAATACTCAGCGTGTTTAAATGGATTTTCTGCAAAAGCCTGCATTAAAAAGAACAACTGACTTCGTGAATTCTTTAAAAGCTTTTACTCTGTAAGCAGACGTCTAGAATATTAATTGTTACATATACCTTAGTTTGAATATCCGTCGACAAAAAAGAAAACAATTCAAAAACTCATAAAAATTCAAGTCCTGCTTTAGTACGTTATATTTTCTAGTACGTAAAATAGGATGTTGATTTTATTACCACTTTGTATAATATTGGTAAAATTTAAATTTGTAAAATATGTATAACGACGAGTTGGTAACACTAATATTCTTAATGTTTCCATTATGTAGATATCGCATGTTTATTTGAAATACTGTAATAACAAACAATTTAAATAATTTGAGTTGAAGTTGTTAGAATTAGATTCGTATTCTCTTTGTCATTTTTGTGTTTGTAACCCATTTTGTGTTCCGGCTCTTATTTACTGTAGAAATTAATTTTTAAAGCCTACTACTTTATATAAAATTACCTTTAGACACGAACAAACAAATCATTTAGGAATTTTAGAATTCTTTAGAAAGTAAGAATTAAATATTTTTTAATAAAATTAAAACTGTATTAAATACTATTTTCCAGCAAATGCAAATTTTAAATCGTTTGTAAACATACATCCAATTTTGTGATTAATATGCAAGTTACACTGCACAATTATTGACGTTGGGAAAATTAGAGATGTTCTTATTTGATTAAATTAGGACTTGATGGAATTTGTAACATGATATGGATGAGGCATGTAATTCGTTGCAAATTAAGTTATTTTAATGGAAATAGTACATTATTTCAATAAAAAAAATTCAAAAAAGTACATTATGTTGAGAAAAAATTAATGTAATATAATAAATTTTCATTTCTGCTTTCCTAAGTTTTCCTATATATGTATATAAATATTTTTATGCTTGAATTGAGTTTTTTTTCTATTACTAGAGTATTATCTATGCATATTTACCTTTATTATTTAAGATCTTTTTTACTTTTTATTCTATAAATTCTTCTCTACTTACGTTTTTGTCTGCCATTTTTCTGCTTAAGTGTTTCATTAGTATTGTTTTTTCTTCTCAATTATCTACTTGTTTTTGTATAATTTAAAAAAAAATGAAAATAAAAAAAAATTTGGAAGTTGTTTTATTTTCTCTTATTACTGTTTGTTTGTCTAGCAGATTATCCAGTTTTATTTATTATGTTTTTGTTCCTATCTCTAAAGCATTCTTAATTTGTAACTTTGTATATTTTTTTTTTGTCAATAAGTTGTTCATATCGATGTATAAGTTGTTTTTCTGTTACTGGCGGTTTTTTTTCAAGTCTGTAACATCAATGTTTGTTTTGTTTGATTTTTTCAAATTTTTTCACTGTATATTTTGCGGATTTTATTCCATTTTTTATAATTTTGTTTTACCTTATTTCAGTTCCTGTAATTTATATTGCTATGACCTCTGTTCTTTTTTTATTTATTTATGCCTTGTATTTATTTATTTTATCATATCTAATAAGACATCTATCCTATTATCTCTTACTATTTGCTTTTTTTGCGGTAACCTAACATTTTTTTACTCTTTTTTTGAATATGCCATCATTGTCCGACTTTTTTTATTTAGTCCGCCGCATAGTTGTTTGTATCTTTTATTTCAATTTTTTGTGGCAGTTTTGGTTTAATGCACGATTGCTGGTAAAGCTAAGTTTTTATTTTATTGTTAATTTTTCAATCGCACATGGGTTATGACTTGTTTTAATTTCAAACAACAGCAAATTGTCAAAATTTTAAATCACAAAACGGTCATAGCCATTCTTAATTATTACCTAATTATTGCTGCAATTATTGCAATGATAATATTATTAAAACACAGGTTATTGACAATGATTAATAAATTAATTAAAGTATAAAATCTTGATGCTTAAGTACTCTATATGTCTTCGTATATTATTTTTAAAATTCTGTTCGTAAAAACTGTGTTTCTCTTTATGAATGAAACCTTAAACTTTATTTTAATAAAACAGCTTTAAATTGAGAATAAAAAAATTGATTTTGTGATAAAACTTGTGGTTTTGGTTAAATTTGAATGTCGAGCAAAATTTGTTTCTTTATAACTCTAAAATGACTGTCATAAAACATGAAATACCTCACGAAATCAATTTCAGAGTTTAGTTTCGTATAATAATATTAAAATTTTTATTTTTAATAAAGTCGGAAATGCTTTTTTAAAATTTAATTAGATGTATTTAATCAGTGTTGGAAGGTATGTAATCTAGAAGTGAAAAAATTTAAGTAAAATCGCGATAAGATTCCTAGCACAACGTTCTATATAATAAAAATAATGGCGGTAATAAATTCAGAAAAGAAAACGTTATTTATATTTTCTTTACTTCGTCGGTTATGTAAGGCGAGCGTAAGCGCAATTACTGTTCTTTATCTTTTATGTTTTTTCGCATGTTATGCACAAGTTTTTATTAAGGAATTTATTCACTAAGAATGCTTTACATTATTGACACGTTAGGTGTACAATAATAATTGCTTTTTAAGTTGTGTACTTAACAATTTTTAATTTGACAGAACACCTAAACTGTTAAAGATTAACAGCAGTGCAAAAGCATAAAATATAGACTGTTTATGAAAAAAAGAAAAAAAATTGTAGCAAAAGAAATAATTTTTTGCAATGGTTTATTTTTGACACTTCTTGCAGAAAAAAGTTTAACTTCTTAGTTTCTGTTAAGAAAAAGACTTATCAGAGATGATAAGTAGAAGTATTTGCAGTTGTTCTCTAGTCTGAAGGCATCAACGATATCACTATCTTAGCGATTTTGACAGAGGGAGAATTGTGGCCTTTTGAGAAGTTGGCTTGTTCTATCGCAAAATTGCCCGACGTTTTGATTTGAGAATAGAACCTTGAACAATAAGTCTTTAAAACTCCAATCTGTCGTTGCGTTTTCTTACCTACAACAAATCTCACTATATTTGTTTTAATTCTTTTTAATAGTTTGTTGAGGGCAATGAATTTTAAAAGAGCACTCTGCTCATTCAGAAATAAGCACCGGAACATAGCTTTAATAATTCATCGATAAAAAATACCGTCATTACGAGATAGTTGGTTGTGATAACGTTGTGCTTATTTGAAAATAATTGAAACAAAGCAAAATGAAATTTGTTTTTTGGGGAAAAATTACAACTTGTCAAACGATAAAATCAATCACAGTCCATTTTGGCAAATGTAATTTTTCCGGTTCAGGTCCTCGGTTCTAACATGTATTTCATCAACAAAAAAATGTGTGCGTAAATTACGCACCTGTGCGTGCACATTTAATTAAAAACGAAAACTGAAAGCAAAGCGAAAAAAATTTGTGGGGGTGGAAACTGGTGTTGCTTTTCTAATTAGGGTGAACGGGAAAAGACGAGTTTAAGTGATGGTTAAATATTTAGGAAAATGAGAAATTGATATCTGACTTAAAAGCTTCTCATAGGTTAAAACACATTTTTTTTTGTAATTTATGTTGCACAAAAATTAATTTACAATAATAAGAAACAGAAAATTGTAGCAAGACTGAATGAAAGAAAAACATAGAGAAATTAAGAGTACAACCGACCCAACTAACAGGTACACAATCCAGTGGTGGAGTAAATATAAAACTGTAAGGTGATGAGATTAATTACTCTAGGACGAGAACAATTCAAATTTATATTTGATATTCTTAGATCATAGTGTTGCAACAAAAATCGTAGATATATTGACGTCGAGTGAGGTAGCTGATAGATTTCGCTAAAAATATCTATAAGAATAAAAGCATTTTTAGTTATTGTTATTGCTCTTTATTTACGAATCTTTGAATCACGCATGTCTGATTTAAACTCAAAATTTTCAGATTTTTTATGTTGATTTGAGTTTTATTACATCCTAATTTTAAGCTTTACAAACTGCTAGTACTGCTATACTCTTTAATACTAAAATAACTATTTCCAATTTGCTTACAAAATTCGTTAAATATTTGCTAAATATAGTAAGAAATGAAGAAAAACTATGATAAAAACTATAAGAAATGTAACTGATGATTTAATGAAACTTGAGAAGATAGAAAACAAGTGAAAGTACAGTACAATACCAGAAATATGTTGGTAATTACGAAAGTCAGGCATGCGAAACTAAAATAGAATATAATATGCAAGAACAAGAAGCAAACCATACGCTAACACGAAAAAAAAATTGTGAAAACTATAAGAAATGTAACTGATGGAATTAGAAGAGATAGAATACAAGTGAAAATACAATACAATACTAAAAATATCATGGCAATAACAAAAGTTAGGCATGAGAAACCAAATTAGAATACAAAAAGCAAGAACAGTAGGCCAAAATATATGCTAACCCGAAAAAAAATGCTAAAAACTATAAGATATACAACTGATAAAACTAGAAAAGATAGAAAACAAGTAAAGATGAGGTACAATAACAAAAATATGTTGGTAGTTGCAAAAGTCAGGTATAAGAAACCAAAAGGCAACATAATGAACAAGAACAATAGGCAAAACCATAACCTAACACTGAAAAAAAAAGAAAGAAAATGACGAAAACTAAAAGAAATGCAACTGATGAAACTAGAGATGATAGAAAACAAGTGAAAATAAGGAAAATACCAAAAATATATTGGTAATTGCGAAAGTCAAGCATGAGAAACTAAATTGGAATATAATAAGCAATAACAAGGGGCAAAACCACAACCTAACATTGAAAACGAAGCAAATAATAAAAACTATAAGAAATGCAACAGATAAAACTAGAGAAGATAGAAAACAGATGAAATTAAGATACAATATTAAACATTTGTTGGTAATTACAAAAGTCAGGCATGAGAAACCAAAATCAAATATAATATGCAAAAACAGGAAGCAAACCATAACCTAACACGAAAAAAAAAAAAAATGAAAACTATAAGAAATGTAACTTATGGAACTACAGAAGATAGAAAACAAGTGGAATTACAATACAATACTAAAAATACGTTAGCAAAAGTTAGGTATGAAAAACTAAACTAGAATATAATAAGCAAAAACAATAGGCCAAGCCATAACCTAACCTGAAAAAAGAAAGAATTGCTAAAAACTAGAAGAATTGCAACTGATAAAACTGGGGAAGGTAGAAAACAAGTAAGGATAATATACAATACCAAAAATATGTTGGTAATTGAGAAAGTCAGGTATGAAAAATCCAAAAGCAATATAATAAGGAAGAGCAAGAGGCAAAACCATAACGTAACACTAAAAAAGAAGGAAATAATAAAAACTATAAGAAATGCAACTGATGAAACTAAAGAAGCTGGAAAACAAATGAAAAGAAGATACAATATTAAAAATTTGTTGGTAATTACAAAAGTTAGGCATAAAAAACCAAAAAGAAAAGCTAAGGAAGTAAATAAACTGTAAAAAAATAAAAACCACACAATCGTTTTTTATGATTTTTATTTCAGTTTAGACGCGTAGTTTGAAGTGATTTCTGAAAGCACCATGAAAATGAAAGAAACTTAAATCAGTTAATAAAAAAAGAGTAAAATAGATGTATTTTCAAAAAAAAAATTGTTTTAGCATTTAATTTTTTGTTTTTTTTTCCAACTAGCTTCCTTCTTGTTTTTATTAAATTTGATTTTTTAAATACTTTTCTTGTCTTTTTTTGAACATTTTCTTAAATGATTGTTACATTTTTTTTTAAATTTTTACTGAGTATTGTCTTATTAAATAATAAAAAAGTAAATGAATAAAAAATAAGGATGTAAAAAAATCATAAATTTTTCCTAAATTGAGTGAAACATTTTATTGTCACCTCGATAAAAATCGAGTAAAAAATCGTCTTGATCTCTCCATGTCACATCATCGGACATGACCCTCTTCATTCAAAAATTTCGTATTCGCATATCATGTCTAGGTCTTTGAGAGACTATAGAAGAGGTACTTGCCGAACGTCACTTTCAATTTAGTGCACGTGATCCGCATCCATGATTTATATCTCTAAGACTTTTTTCTTCCATTTTTTTTTTAAATAAAACGTGATAACTCACCTTAATAGGAAGTTGTTCGCCAAATTATAATTAATGAGTTTCGTTATCTCTTGTGGTGTTCAAATGACCGGTTTATTTAATTGTTTTTGCATAGTACTCGACATGGGTATAACGAAGTCATTAAACTACACGTTTCCCTAAACACCCATAATTTTACAAGGGAATGGTTTATCTCACTTTATGAATAATATATAAAGTTGGCATACGTTTCCGTTTCAGGGCCTCCAACTTACCTTGTTACACTCACCCAATTATATTTCATCGAAAATAAACATACACAATATGAGCGTAAGTTTTACCTAACGTAATTAAATAGTGATGTTTTGTTTAACTAATCAACTCTACAAGCTTCTCAAATCTAAAATGAAAATTTAACTACATACAAGAAATAACAGACATTATTTTACCAAGATAAACATTATATTGTAGGAGTATATGTATAAGAACAAGAAAATTGAATTAATTGGAAGTCTATATTATCTTAGTGTGTTGATTTTTTTTTTAAATCTACCCAATAACACCAAACATTCTTTTTTATGCTACGCTCATTTTGGCAACGATGTTACTATTCTCAAGTAAAAACTAAGGCTGAATATTTTATCAACTGCTCTGTCTTACATACTAGTCAATTCAATTACGTAATAGCTTAATTAGATATTATGTATCTCCAATTAAGTAAAATAAAATGACAAACAAATTACTAAAAAATTAAAAAACATTGAAAATTTGATCTTTTGGAATTAGACCTTGTTAATAGAGTTTCTGAACTTTGCGTTTTGCTAACTATTTTAGGTAGGTTCTTCAGAAGTGGAGTGACAAAACTGGTTAGAAAAAGGGAGAAATGAGGAGGTGGGATTTACGCGGGACTTTAGAAAGTTTTTTATACTTTGATTTGTAGATTCCAAATTAATAGTTATTATTTTTACTACTTATGACAACAACAAATGAAGAATCGATGATTTTGTCAAAATTTCATCAACGCATTAAATCTGCGGGGAAAAAAATACATGAAAAGTTGTCCAATTTTAGTTATTTTTGTAATTAAATGCAATAATTGTTTTGAATTCAAAATTTATAAAAAACATGCCAGTACGCTTTGCTACATCACTGCAGACTCTTATCATTGTCTTTACCATAAAATGGCAAGTATTAATTTTTTTAATCATCAGCTTGTTAATTTTTACTTCAATAATGAGAAGATTGAAAAAAAATCAAAATTATTAAATATTCTATTAGCAGTCACAATTTTGAGATCTACAGTCGCGAGAAGAAAGTTTTGATCGCCAAATTTATTTTTTACACTAAGAAAAATGTTTAATTGTGACTATTTTCAATCTTTTGACATTGAGCTATGAGTTAGTGTTACTACTTTTATTATCGATTGGTTTTAATTTTTTTCCCGCTGAAGATCTTTTAAAAGTACCAAAAGAAAAGGATTAATTTACTTGTGACATTTGTTTGACATTTTGACGACCAATATATTTTTTCCGACTATAACTTTGTGCTGTTAATAAAACAGTTTATAAAATTAAATATGAAAAAAATTTGTCTATAAATCCACGACTTTTGAATACAAACCAGAGAAAATATCTTGTGCCTTAGGCTCCTTCAGTTACACAAAGTTTGAGCAAAATTTTCTAAAACTTAGGTTCTCAAGTTGTTCACAACTTTTGTAAAATCTAAATTTTTTTTTAGGTAACCCTAAAAATAAAACAGTGTTTCTAAAAATATCAAAAATATATAAAACAAATTGTAAAAATTGTAATAAAAAATATAATAGGCAAACTTGCAGTTACAGATCTCTTCACACTAAACTTTAAAAAGAATATGTTTTATTTCAAATTTGTCAGAATTCAGAAATTTAGCGTTGCACACCATATTTTTGAAATAGGTCACAAAAGTGACAAAAATAATACTAAAATTGTTGAAAGAATTAATAACTGTAAATTGGGTGGAACTCTGGAAACGCGACAATATACTTTTTTATCAAAATAAACTGGTAACTTATTATATTTTGCGAATAAAATAACAACATAAACAACAATAGAGTAGAGATAATATTTACTTCAACAAATGTAGAAATAACAACTGTGTTTACTATTTTTTTTCAATTTAAATAATTTACGTTTTAAATTTTTTATTTGTTTCTAAAATGACTTTTTTTAAAGTTATATGCATATTATTGTATTTTTGAAAATATTCATTTATTCTTCTCTTCATCATTTCTTAAATTTTTTAAGAAATTTTATTTGATTTTATTTTTGAGCAAGTGAAGGACAAGAAAAATTATCGTGTATTGATTTTTTTATTTCGATTTCTGTTTAAGTAGTTTTTTATTTTTTTTACAGATTTTGGTTTTTTTTTTGAAACTTTTTTTTTTGTTGCTTTTTAACAAACAGGTAACCGTTTTTTTAATTTTTAAAAATGTTTTTAGATTTTTTTTCGCTCATCTTTCTCTTCAATTTTAAAATTTTTTCAGAATTTTTTTTGTTTTTCTAGAATCTTTCTTAGCTGTTCTTTTTCTTACAAAAGCTTTTTTTAGCTTTTTTTAGAAGCGTTTATTTTGTATATGTATAACGTCTCATTGTCTATTTTTTACTTTTTTTATTTTTCTAGAAATCTTCTTTTCTTTCATTCTAAAAGTTGTTTTTAAAGATCATCTTCTATTTTTCTAGAATCTTTATACCTTTTCTTTTAATTTACTGTAATTTTTTACTGTTTTCTACTGCTGTTTGATTTTGTACCCCGTTGTTTATGATTTTGTTTTTTTTTTGCTTGTTTGTTGCTACATTATTACGTTTTGTTACTATTTTATAGTTATTCCGTTATATTTTGTGACTGTTCTTATTCTATTGTTAAACTACAACACTATTTTATAAATGTTTTCCTTTATTTCTGTTTTACTGTACTTTTTTATGTGGTTTTTCTTTTATTATATTCTATGCTTCTTCAATTACAAGAAGTTTGAGTAAAATTTTTAAAAACTTAGATAAATTGTTTACAATTTTAGTAAAAGTTTAAAAAGTCCTTTCTCATTAATTAAATCATTATTTTCTTTAAATGAATAAATATATAAAAAAATGTGGATATACAAACAATTATTATAAACAATACCAGAAAAACACTTTGTGGGAATACAAACTTTATGTTATATAACTAAAATATCAAACTTTTTCTTGTTTCTCTCAACAAATTGAATTATAGCCGTCTCGTTGCCTATAACCCGCCAAAAGTAGCTTAATAATTATCACACAGGGAGTTTTTCTCCCACCTAATGATCATTAAAGTGAAAACTCACCGTTTCGCCATTTCGTTGAAATTTCTCCAGTACTGTATTTAGCCATTTCCATTGTTCCGTAGCTTCGTCGTCGTTGTCGCTTTTCTTCATTAGATTCGTGTTTAGGACAACTATTTGCAGCTTGAGCATTTTTCTTTCTATCATGTAATATCCTCCTGAAACATAAAAAGTTTGTATTTGTTGTTGTGTTGTTTTCGAGATTAAAAATCCAATATTTATGGTAGGGACAAGGATCAGAGTGTTGTAGGCTTTAACACTAGAAGCAATCGTCAAAGTCGTCCAATTCGGACACGAGCGGTCCTTGGAGACTTGCTTTCTGACACGTCATAAACATGACGACTCCTCACCTGAAAGCGCAGAGTCTGCACGAAAAATCAGACATAATTTCGTTGAAAGTTTCAGGAATCGGTTCTGAAAGCGTTTCTCTGTTCGGGCATTCGAAATGAAATCGGTCGATAAAGAAGAGAGTGAGTCAGTAGTTTTTGGATTTGTTTTACTTTTTTTTTGCATATTTTTTTTTGTTCCTAAGGTTGTTTATCTTTATACAGGATGTAAATAGTTAAACAAAATAAAGAATAAAATACATAAATGTAAATATTTTATTGTTTTTTTTATATTCTGCTAATCTTCCTCTCTGCTTTCCGAGTAATGTTATTTCTTTTTAATGCAATTCTTTTGTATTTTTTTAGTTGTATAGGTTTATTTTTCTTTACTCCGTTGTTTTTTTGTTACTGTATTTTTAGTAAAATAACATCAAATAAAAAATGCACTAAAACAACAACGGTTAGCATTTTGTATAGCACAATAATATTGAAGTAGTAACAATAAAAATGCAATGTAATAAACAGCTAAAAAAATAGTATATTGTCTGGTAAAGGTAATAACACAGTAATTAAATACATTTGTATTGTATATAACTATAACTATATTGTATATAAATATAAATACATTTATATTGTTGAGTAGCAACAAAAGAATAATAAAATGTTAATAGATAAAAGCAAATAAAAATTAATTAAAAAATCTCAGAATGCCAAAACAAGAATAACAAAATGGGTATGAAATACAGATACAAGATTAATAAAGTAGTAATAAAATGCTTCTTTTCAAATAAATTTGCAAATTATCTATATCGTCTTTTTAGTCGTAGAATTGTTTTATTTCTTTTTTTCTTCAAGTTTTTCTTTTTTTTTCGGATCGATCAGTTTGCTCAAACAGTGACGTTGACTCACTTCGACTTTTTTCGAACGTAAACGAAAACGTAAACTAACGATTGTCTTTAATTGTTGCTTAGAAAATTCCTGATCTTTATTGCTGTTTTTACTTAAAACCGAATTGCTGGTTGACTACCTTATGCTTGCTCATATAGGACCAAGGTCAAAAACAAAACTATTCTAGATGTTTTTTTAGTTTTCTTTAAGAACAGGGATCTACTAGAAGACATTTTAAACTAGTATTGGCGAAAATATTTTATAACAGTAACAGTAAATCAACAATTATTTATATGTAGAAACTGATGAAGTAGCTAAACCATTGCATTGAAGTAGTAGCCGTAAAATGGCAATTACGTAGCACAAAAATTAAAATAAAATAATCCAAACATAAAATTTTTGTTGGTAGTGTACTAGTTTCTCTATGTAAAAAGTATGCAAAATAAGAAATAATCTAAGAAATTGTTATTTAATTCTGCAGTAAAGTAATTTCAAAAATTGCTGTTTTATTGCTTTTTCTAATTTTCTGTTATTCTTCTGTCGCTGCTTTATTGTCCAATTTATGTTTTGTTTTTCTATTGCAACACTGTTACTTTTTTGTTACAATTTTATTGTTAATTTTTATGTTTAGCGACTGTTCTTAATCTGTTATTAACCTAATCTAATAAACGTTTTGTTTTGTTTCGGTTTCACTAGACTGTTATTTTTTATGGTTTTTCTTTTGCTATACTCGTTTTTTTTATTTGTTTCTTATTTTAACTTGATTCTGTTTACCGTAATTTTTTGGTTTATTTTTTGCTATATGCTATCTCTAATTTTTCTAGAAACCTCTTCTAAAAATGTTTTGTAACTGCTCTTATTTTATTGCTGTTCACTGTTTTATAAATATTGTATTTTTGTTTCACTAGACTGTTATTTTTTTAGTTTTTTTTCTTTTTTTTAATTCTTTTTTTATACTGCTATTTTATAGCTTTTCTCTTTTGCTATTTGCTATACCAAATTTTTCTAGAAATTTTTTTCGTTTTTTTAAATTTTTTTTTCTTTTTTTTAAATCGACATTTAGAATTTTTCTCTTTTGTTTCACTAAGAGTTTTTTTAAAAACCTTTTTTGCCGTTGGAAGTTTTTCACTTTTCAAGTCTTTCTGCTTTTTTTAGATCTTTTATTGTTTTTTTTTCTAGCAATTATTGTTATTCAAATTTTTTTTAAGTGCAGTTAAAGCTTTTCTAGAATAATTTTCCTTTTTCTTAAATCTATTATTGCTCTTTCAAAACTTTTTTGTTATTTTTTTTCAAAACGTTGTTTTTTAAGCTATTCTAAAATCTCTTTTTGTTTTACCAAAATCCTTTCTTGTTTTTTTTTCAGAACCTTTCTTAGTTTTTCGTTTTTTTCTACTTGACGTTTTTTATCTTTTCTAGAATTTTGTTTGTATTAACGGACACCGTGTTTCAAGCTATTCTAGAATCTCTTCTGATTTTCCAGAGTCTTTTGTCTTTTTGTTTTTATTTTTTTTTAAATCAAATATTTTTGAGCTTCTCTTAAAAAAAAATGTTCTGTTTTTTTTTTAGGATTATAGGATTTTATCGTGCTTTTTGTTTTCCAAAATCTTCGTCTTTTTCCAAACGCAATTTTTTAAGGTTTTCTTAAAGTGTATTTTTTTCCAACTATTAACGTATTTATAATCGATTGGCTCAGTGACGTCGCCTCATTTTGAGTTTTTTCTGATTTAAAATACTTGTTCCAGAAAAATGATTTATTTTATTTTTGTTTCAATTAACTGCTATTCTGATTTTTCTATGGTTTTTCTAATTCTTCTTTTTGCTATATTTGATCTTTATCTATTTTTTGCTATAAGCTATCGCAAATTCTTATTAATACTTTTTTAGTTTTTTACTGTACTATTTTTTTCAAATCAACGTTTTTAATTTTTTATTGATTTTTTTTCTCTACTTGCTTTCTTCAAACATTTCTTTGTTGATACTTTTTTAAGTCAAGTCGGCGTGTTCTCACTTTTTCTAGAAATTGGTTTTGCTATACCTTTTATACTAATTATCGTTTCTCAAATTCTTTTTTTTTTCTTCTATCAAGCGCTGTTTTTGAGCTCTTCTAGAATCTTTTCTCGATTTTACAAAGCATTCTCTTGTTCTTGCTTTTCTTTCAGCTAACGTTTTTTATCATTTTTAAAACCTTATTTTGTTCTTCTTTGTTTTCTGAACGCCACGCCGCGACGTATTTCAAGCTCTTATTCAAATAAATAAAAATCTACTCTTCTCTAGATACTTGAATAAAATGGTTTCGACAAAATGTAACAATATTCTCTTTTGTTCTGTTCTTTCATTTTTCTATATTTTTAATGAATTAAAAAGACATATCTCTCTAAAAACATGTACAATTTCCCGTATCTATTCGTCATCTGCCCGTGTACGTTCAATTACGCCACGAAGCGGATTATTTCTGTTAAAATATGCAAGAGCGTTTCATAAATTATATTCGAGGCAATAAATAATACAGCCATTATACTAATTACGTGTGGAGGAAGCTTTATTACGCAGACAGGTGGAAAGGTAGCTGTCAGCTTTTAACTCAGATGAATGGCCAAATAATAATAAAAATTTCAAGTCAAAAATTATAGAATCGATCATCGTATAATCAAATTGACTAAATAACGTTTGGCGCTTGTGCAAATAACAAATCTTGAGATATGCAAGCAATTTATTGTGGAAACATCTGGATCTCTGATTTTCGAAATGGCTTTAGATATCGCGTGAGGATCAACGGAACTCTAATAAAGCAAATATTCCCTACCCGGATTGTTAATATAAATAAACTTCGATCTCGACGGTATTAAGTTTTGATGAAATTTCTCCTAATGTATAATGTCGCTACAAAAAATAAGGGATTTTTATGTATAGAGGTTGCACAAATTGGATACAATATTATGCAATATTATACCCAGTGAGTTTTCTATACGTCATTAGTGAATTTACACTATGTATAGAGGTTGCACAAATTGGATACAATATTATACCCAGTGAGTTTTCTATACGTCATTAGTGAATTTACATTATTATTAGTAAATAATTAAACATTTATTTTTTTGTTTATATTTTGACGTTTTACTGCAACGTTAAAGTAACGTTCTTCTAAATAAAAGTAATGACTTTAGTGCAATGTTACGTTATTTTTACGTATAACTTTTAACGTAAATGTTATAAGCATTTTTTACGTTTTATTAAACGTATTGGATAAGTACATCCGCATTTCCTTTGGTTAAAATTTTACTATGATTATTACGTTGATTTATAAACGTTTTAAAACAGTTAAAAATTTATCGTAGAAAAACGTCATTTGAAAACGTATGTTTTACGTTATTTTTAACCTTAAATGTATCTAAATTATGTTTAAATCTGGTAAACTAGTAAACGTAAATGTAACGTATAATTTTTACAAAAATGTTTAGCAATTTTTTCTAGCTAGCACATATTTTCGTAAAATGGTGTCTAATGCCTACTATCTGTACCACGTTGTAACAGACATTTATAAAAAGCAAGAGAACATTAAAGAAGGAAAAGCAACATTATAGAAGAGAAACAACAAAAAGTAATAGTAAGTATTAGTGTATTAGAAAATAGTGAAAGAATAATGTAAATAATAATAATAAAACGTCATTACTATAGCGACACAATATAACAAAAATAGAACTGTAATAGTAGGTTAATAGTAAAGTAGCGGCAGTATACAAATAGTTATAGATCAGCAGTAGAATAAAAATAAAATAGTGATACTAGAACTACTAGAAGCACAGTAGAAACATAATAAAAGTGAAACAGAACAAAACTAGCTGTAGTGTATTAAGTAGAACAAAACATGCTGCAAAGAAGTAAATAGCTCACACTTTAGCAAAAGAATGAATGCAGCAGTATAACAGTATCAATTGTCTAAGTAGATAAAAAATAATAACAAAGTAATAATAAGTGTGTAATAGAGAATAGTGAAGCAATAATAAAATAATGAAACATTAACCTTTTTCCTTATTAGTCATTTTCGTTACCGCATGCGCCGCGGCATTAAGTTCACTGAATTATAAAAAGTATAGAGAGCCCATCCAACTTAAGAAATAAAGTAATATTAATTATAATATAAATTGAATCAACCTAAGAGTTACCTCAGCCACTATTCTTTAACAATAATAGTAAAAAAATCAAAACGCCCATCTGACGATCTGTGTCGAGCTTTTCTGCCAACAAGCCATCTATAAATATTGTAAGGTCAATGGAGAAAAATGTCATATGTTCTGTCAAAGAAATGGCTCGTTCGCGCATGCGGTAGGAAATTAAGAATATGGAAAAAAGTCAATTATCACCATAGCAACAAAATAGAATAAAAATAATAACAGTAAAATAGTAAATAGTAAAACAGTAGTAGTAGATTAATATCTAGTAAAGTAGTTGCAGTATAGGAATAACTATAAAACAGCAGTAGAATGGCTGCAAAGTATCAAGCAGAACAAAAAATGGTAGAATGTTAATATAAATTTATATCACAGTGTTCTAGAAGCAATAAAATAGCTTAATGGTAATAATACATAGTAGGTCAACAACAAATGAAACAAAAATATAAGACCATTAGATAGAGTAGGAGTAAAAAATCAAATAGCAACAAAATAGTAAATAGAAAGTAGTATAACCGTCACATAATAAGCAATAAAAAATTACAATAGAAAAACAATAAAAAATAAATTTAATAGCAACAAACTAGCAATAAAATAACAACTAAAATAATTGAAAAATAAAAATATACTAAATCACATGACATAGAAACAATAGCATTACTATAGCAATAAAAAAAACAAAATAATGCTAAAGACAAAGTAGCACGACAATTAGTTAAATAGTAACAATATTATATTAAGTAGAAACAAAACGGCTACATAATAATAAAACAGTAATAATAGTTAACAGTAACATTAAAAAATAGACAAACTGCAATAACAACAAAATACAAATATAGCAATATATAATGATGATAACAAGTGTTTACTTAAAAAAGTTGTCAAAACTGCTATGAGGTTTGGACAAAAATGGATGTCAGAACTTGATATACTGTAACTAAGAAAAACATTATAATTAAATAAATAAATCATTTTGATTATTTTTGAGTGCTTGTTCACAAGATTCCCAGTCATTTTCATTGCGAATAGTTTTGTTGTTGTAGTTTCTAGTTTTATTTTATTTCTTCTTTTTTTTGTGTTTAGTTTTTGTTAATTTTTTACATAATGTGACAATTTTGACATTTTTGATAAGTGTCACTGACGATACGGCAGCCGAATTCAACTAAGAAATACGTCAAAATGTTTTTGTTTTGTCACAGCACTTTTTACAACATTTTTTAGTGAACACTTGTTAAAATAGCATTGAAGTAGAAATAGATTAAAACAAACAGAAATAGGATAAAATAATAATAATAGTAGTGAAAGACAAAACGCCAACATGATTGTAAAGGTAACAGGTAATGAGGTAATAAAAGCAACAAAGTTTAAGAAAAAAACAATAAATCTTCGAAAAAGTAAATAATAAAATATAGAAAGGCACAATATAAATTTAATATAAAACAATATAAAAGATATAAAAAATATAAAACCAAAAAATAGTATTAAAAATAAAAGTATTAAAACAATACCTAATTAACAATGAAAATTTAAGACAATAAAGAGCAAAATAGCAATAAAATAAAGACAAAAGTAGAAAACATTAGCAGTAACACAATGGTAGTGCAGAAATGTACAGTAACAAAATAACAAAACAGGCAGTAATCTTGTAAAACAATACAGAAAAATATTCATTGAATGAAAAGCAATAAAATAGCAATAGGAAAGCAATAAAACAGTAGTAGTCTATCAATAGAATGAATCTAAAATGGTAATGGGGAACAACAATAAAGAGAAAGCAAGAAGTAGTACAGCCACAGCATTGCAGGTAACATAACAAGATAGCTGCATAATAGCAATTAATTAGTACTAAAATTAAAATTAATTAGCACTAAAATAAAAACTGATAACAAAATAGTAAAAAGTAGATGTAGCACAGCTACGAAATAGCAATAATAATATATAAAGTTACTAAAAACATAGACTAAAACAAATATAAAACGTCAATACAATAACAATAAAAAAAATAAAATAGTCTCCGAGTTCCGTATAGCAGTAAAAAATATGTTATCAAAAGCCAAAACAGCAAAAATATAAATAGATGCTCTGTTACCGTATTAACTTTTGACATTTTTTTTATTTAAAAAAATAGGATAAAAAATCTAATAATAAGACTATTGACTATTTTTTCTTCAAATTTAGTCCGAAATATGTATAATTTCTGAAAGCACCGTCTTTCCGTCGCGTGTTTACCCTGTTTAAACTTCTTTATCTAATCACACAATAACAATCTAACATTTCTAGTGCTTGAACAACATCATACTAATCAAGAAATTGATTTTCACATAAAAACTGATGAATTAGGTCTCTTTAGAATTAATTATTCCTTTATTTTACAACCGGTCGTAAACCAACATCGCTTTGAATTTGAAATTAACCGTCTTTTCACATCGAAAAATAAACTTGTAAATAACGGCAATTTCTCGAATCGTTTCGATAATGAGCAGCTAGCGGAAATTCACTCGTTGGAAATCCAATCCATTTAGGGTAGGGTGCACCGAACTGATGCACCCGACAAATGAAATTGCTCCGCTTTCACATCTTTGCCACGAGTTGGGTATTATTCGGCAAAGATTCGCTCGACAACATCGATTTTAACGTCAGCTGGGCCACACACACCGCTAAATCGATAAGGACATTACCGTGATTCCCTTTGCGAAATTAGGCGATATTGCAACCAGCAACCGAGATGGATACATGAAACAGAACGGAAACTTATTAAGAGATTGGGACGCCTTTTGGATTTCGTGGAAATAAAATTTGTTTAGTACCAGGTTTGCTTTCGTGAGAGAGAAATTTAATTTTGGTTAAAAATTCAACCATTTTAATTATATAATTACGTTACATCTTTTTATTTGGGTACTTTTTGCTTAATTTTGTAAATGCTGGTTTTCTAGTTTTAAAGCAGAGTTTAACAACGAATTCTAAAATCTACAAAAATAATTATTTATAAATAAATAAACACACTAGAAGGGTAAACTAAAAGTTATTAATTTTGTAGCAGAAATATTTTTTATTAAGTACTTTCTCTAGGTTGCACAGCTTAACAACTTTGTTAACAATTTATTAATTGGTTTTTTAAACTCTGCGAAAAAATTACTTGAAAAAATTGTTAATTACCGATTAACTATATTAATTTTAACAGAACTCAAAATTTTTGTCAAATTTTTAACTTGGTAAACTTTGTGCAACCTAGGGTACTAATATACGATTGTTTTAGATTGTTTATTTAGAGCTTATTATTTTATTAATTAAAACTTATTTGAGTTTCAGTCGTAAAAGAATATCAAGAATCTAAAATAGTTACGGAATAGCTATAAAAAATAGCAAAGTAAAGATTACTCCCTTAATAAAGCACGTGTGCACGATTGCGTATTGCTTCTTGTTAATTGTCAATTACTTTTTTTCTACTTTTGTTTATTTATTAGTTGCTTTTTTGATTTTATTAGAAAAAAATAGTTGTAGATTTTTAAGCAAAAACAGTAAATATGTAGTATAAATAATATACAGTACAATATATTGGTATAGTACAACATTAGAACAAGTGCCAAACTGACATAATAGAAATAGCTTTAAATTAGCACTAGAACAACAATAGAGCAATAGAAGACCAGAGTAGCAGTATAGAATAGAAAAACAACAGAACAACATTGAAATGACAATGTATTAAAAACAAATTTGTATTGCAATATAAAGAGTTTGATAAATAAAGACTAATTTATTTGTGCTATGTACACAAATACAACAACAATTAATAAATAACCTAATATTTACATTACCATCGCCTTCGTTTTAATAATGTTACGTCACTTTTTGCTCGCTTGTCTGGTTTTCGCTAACTAACAGAGCCAATGTCTCTCTTCTTGTATAATCCAAATTTTTTTTAGAATATTCTAATGTTTTGTGATTTTCTTTGTTCAATTGGAAATGATGACTAATCCTTCTGGATCGGTTTATAAAAGGTTTTATTAATTATTTATTTGTTAAAATTGATGTTATGTTTAATCTAGTATCAAATACTGTAACAGATGACGAAATAACCAAATTAAGCCAAAAACGAAGAATTTAAGAGCAAATTTCAAGAAAACATAAAAGGTCTAGCTTTGACAAGCATTTGTATAGTCGTTAACAACTAATTTAAACAATGTCACTTACAATTAAAAAAAAAAACAAAAAAAAACTTTTTGGCCTAATAAAAAAAAACAAAAATCTGAAAAAATCAAAAAATTTTTTCATTCTAAAATTTCTAATTTCTTTCAAAAGTTTCTGCTATATTTAATTGACTTTAGATTTGACATAAAGAGTGAAAGACCAGACTTCTTCAAGCACTTAGCCCTCACGGTTGGACCCATTGCACCACTTTTTGTGGTAGTCCTACGCCGTTCATTTCTTAAACCAACCGACCGTATCGATACATTTACGAAGATTTTCAGGCGCGGCACATCAGATCAGAAGTTTCCCAGTATAGATTTCCGGATAGATAAAAGCGCTGGGCAGTGACACAGCACGTGTTCCATGCACTCATCATCTTCATTGCATCTTCAACGTGTGGGATCTTTCACAATTTTTATTCTATGAAGATAGTTGTTTAGTCGACAATGTCTAGTCTAAATCTTTAGGCAAAATTTGGCCAATTTTTTTACAGGGATTGGTCATTATGATTTTGCTCTGTCTACAATTTTCACGATTCTTTTATCTGATTGTGTGCTTTTGAAGAGTGTCTTACTTTATTACAGTACTGAGAGCGGTATCGAGTGTCCTTATTGACCTTATTATTTACTTTATTTTGGTGAATTACGTCCATTCTTTTTACATTCGAAATTTGTTGATACGGGGAAGTGGACAAGGCAGAAAAAAAAAACTATTTTATAAGGCCAACGTTTCGAATAATTTATTGATTCTTTTTCAAGGCTTATAATAAATGTCAAATTTGTTTGGCATGGTACCAATTTGTCTCGGCCAGTGGTTGCCGGAAGAATATTCTTTAGAATCAATAAATGATTCGAAACGTTGGCCTTATAAAATAGTTTTTTTTCTGCCTTGTCTATTTCCCCGTAACAACAAATTTCTTATAAAAAAAAATTTCTTATTATTTACTTGTTTTATATTATTTAATAATTTTTTTGTTGTGTCTTTCTGAATCTGTTCTAGTTTTACAACTTTTTTTTGTTTTGTGTTGTTTTTCCACTTTTTTAGCTTTATTTTATTCGGATGTTTGTTCCAGCTTTAACCTAAGAGTTTTTCTTTCTTTTACTGGCGTAGCTTTAATTGTTTTTGTCTACTCATTTGTCTGTACTAGTAGTTTTTACCATAGATAATTAAATAACCGGTCAATGTTTAATTTTAGTGCCCTAACACTTATATTACGACAACTACCAAATGGCAACGAACTCTAAGTTTTTATAACATATGAAACACAACTAATAGTTTAACAATTTTATTTACACAACAATAATTATTAACAAATAACACTACACAATTTCAGGTAAATTTAATTGTATCTACCGTTTTAATTCTTAAAATATTCAGTTAAATGAAAAAGTTGCTATTTTATTTATTTTAAATGAAAATGTTTAAAAAGTAGTGCAGTTGTCTCAATTTTGTTACTAAAACAACCTGTCATAAAAAATTAAAAGATTAAGCTTAGACCTTTCAAGTTTCGTGTTTGCATATCATAATTCACAACTGTACGTTTATTACAAAAATTTTTGAATTAATGAGATAGAATTCCAAGCTTAATCAATGAAATTTCAAGTATGATTGAAATATTTCAGTTAAAGGATTGTAATTCAAAATTTAAATACCAAATTTATGGTTTTAAAATAAGATTAATAAGACTTTTTAATTAAGTGAAAAACTTGTTACTGATATTACATATTTTTTAAAAAAATAAGTATTTTAGTTTAATTTAATTTTGTTAATTTAGAAACAATTCAAAAATTGACAATATATTTTTATTTAAGATGTTTTTTAAACGTTACAATAATTAGAATAAAAAAAAGATATTTGATTAAATACGCATTCCAATCTAATTTTTTTAATTAAAAACGCTTAATTAAAATGCAAAAATTGTAACAATTATGCTTTATTTTAGTATAATTTTCTAGTTATAAATATCAAAAAAAGTAAAATGTTAGTCTGACAGTCAACGAATCGATTTTAGTTTTATTGAGACGAGTCTTAAAATATCTACACCCTAAATACAAAGTTCACAGTTTTGACGCGTCAACACTGAACTTTAGCAAACTTTACTTCAAGTTTTAATTTTATTAATGTACAGAAACTTCAAGACAAGAAAATTGTTTTCTTGAACAAATTATTCTTCTGTTAGACAGTTAAAACAAAATATCTATTTTACAATGTTTTTTTATTACTATCAACACATGTTAAATATTTTTATCGCACTATTTGCATGCCTTGCTCTCAAGTGTATTTTGTCACGAATGTTTAAACTTGGTATTTTATTATGATTATTTTTTGGTGGAATTTATTGTAACAATATGACGGTTTTTAATAATCAGAAGTGGGATCGCAGCGTAGTGGTGTAACATTTGGCAATAATCCCGAAGCAGGAATGTCGGCAATTCAGGTGCGAGCTCTAAATTCATCGATAGGACCGATAAAATTTATCGTTTCCAATAAAAGTAAAATTGGCCTTAATTCAGGCATGCCTACGGAATATAGGTACCTACCTGGGCATGTATACACCCATTACGACGGCCGGCCATATTTATATCCACATGTACGGGACCATAACGCCAGCGAGCTTTTACGACGGATGTCATAAATCCAACGAGATGATATGACATACACCGAATACTATTTACATTAGTTATTTAGCTGTTTCGATTCGATTGCAGTTAAAACTTAAAACATTTAAACATAAACTATACTTAACATAACTGTAGAAGTACAAAAATATAATTAAAAATAAAAATTTATTTAGAAATATTTGAAAACTTTGTGTTATACCATTAGAAAATGCCTAATAGTTATTTATTTAATAAACAGGAAAATTCAACGAACAAATCATTAAAGAATAATATATAACAACAACAGATGAAAACTAACAATATCAAGAAATTACTATAACAATAAAAGAAAAATAGGAGACAATAGAAAAACTAATTAAACAAGCAATTAGGGAGCTAACTAAGGAGAAGAATAAAAAGAAAATAAAAGATAGGTACAATGAAGATTGTAGATATAAGAACAGAAAAAATAGACAGCAAGGAAAAGGATGATAGAAGAAAATACATAGAATAGACCGAAAAAATACAAAATAAAAACAGAATACAAAAAAAAATGCAGAAAAAAAAAGAAAAACACAACGCTAAAAAATTGTAAATATAGAAGAGATTTATAAAAATAAGGAGATAAGAAACTACTATTAAATATGCAAGAGAATTGAACAAAAACTTTGATCTAAAACTAGATAGGTTTTGTTGAGATAAACATGGCCAATTAGTGGGAAGTGAAAAAAAAGTAGAAAAGAAGTCTTATACAAATAGTCGATTTAAAAAAACAGTTGAAGAGGAGGAGAACAACAGAAACAGATAAGAAGAAAGAGAAAAAAAATTCTGCATATGATAGCAGAATATATAACAGAATAGAAAACAGACTATCAAAAAGAATATTAGTTACAGGACTAGAACACAATAGACGAAGAGGCAGAACAAGGACAGAGTGGAAAAAAAGTAGAGGACCACGTTTAAGAACTATAAATAGAACAGTAAATATATAAAAAATATAAATAAAAAACAAAGCTCTGACTACCACCAAACCATGTGCCGACAAGGCTTATAGTGCTTATTACATATATATTATTAGTGCTTATTATATATTATCTTTTGTAGCCTAGACAAAGTACGCAAACTTTAGCTATGGCAGCTGAGTTAAATAATAATAAATCTCTCTTACGTTCAAAAATAAAGCATAAAGTTTTGTGTATTTCTGTTTGTATTTAGCACAGTTTAAGATTGTCTCTTGTGGTAATAACCTTCAAGTTAGATAGAGTCATCTCATGTCAAGTAACTTTATTTTTACTCAAGAAAGTTTAATTACTTAGCAGGAAGATTAAACTTTGTTTACTTATTGCGAATTCGTTTTAAGTTTATGGATATGTCTAAGTAAATAAAAGCCAGTTAGAGATCGAGTTAGATAAATAAAAGTTGACTTCCACTCAAATTAAGAAACAATTTTACTTTATTTTTCTTTGTGAGTGTAGTTCAAATTGGATTTGGATTTGTTTAGAAAATTTCAAACTAATCGAAACTATTTGTATATAGTTGTATGGAAATTTTCCACTTGGTTAAATACGAAAGTTCGGTATTTCGAGATCGCTGAAACGATAATTATCCTCTCTCCCTGTTTATACCTGCGTGAAATTTTTAGGCACATCTGGCGTCCTATTGAAAAATTCCTAATCGACTCGACATTCCTCTTGAATAAATATTTGACAACGCTTCCGGTGGTGGTCGGGAAATCACCCGAATGGCAAATTTTTTCATAGACATAATTAAAAGTTATTTGATAAACAAGGATGCCAATAAAGGCAATTAATAATTGAGAAAGCACGAGCATTAACGAGTGACTACTTTTAATTGTCCAAATTATTATTTATGGATATACGAGTTGATCGACCGTTAACTGTCTCCTAGAATTTTTATATTATTAATTAATATAAAATCATACATTAGTAGTTACGTTAATAAACAATTTTTTGGCAAATGTCTTGCATTAATATTAGTGTTATTCCCCATAAACAGTTTATACAAAAAGTAATTAAGAATTACAGTTATTTTTCCTTGTTTTTCTATCAAAAATGTACAAAACTGGTCAGTTGTTTGCCCCCTCTTTGGTCATTTTTCAGCATCGCAAGCGTCCGGACGCCGCTTTCCCGTCATGAATTATTTATCAGACGTAATTTTTTCAGTAAATCACTCCGAAAACCCTTCCGTCTGTTTTTTGCTCTCGCCTCTTCTAAATTGTTCTTCTTATCCTTGGCATGGCTCAACTTCCAGATTCAAAGTTTACGGCTGGATTTTTACCGGGATTGAATTCTTGGCTTGTTAAAAGGCCGTTTAAAGTTGCGGACGCTTCGACCATCGATCTTTACTCGAAACTGGTCCCTAATGGAAAACAATAATAAAAAGCCGACGAGAGAGGGCACGCTACTTGTTTGCGAATAATCGCTAAGAACTGAACAAACAAATTACGAGACTTACAAAGAAAGTTCTAATCTACTCGGTTTGAATAATAAGTCAAAGGACGCCCGCAGGGACACACTTCGGGGACAAGGTTTCTCTACAAGTGGACAAGTAGAACGAGATAATAAAGAGTTAGTAGTTAATTTTGTACAAAGTAACTTACTACATATTTTTGGTAACATTCAAACTTGTACTTAAAAAAGTTGTAAAAGTTTAAAAATAAATATAAAAATTGGTAGCCCGGCGCATCCACCATTTTCACAAAATTATTTAAGTATGTAGACTTTTTTATCAGGAACGCCGGTTCTCATTTTAAAATGCATTACAGTAAATTATTATTTTTTTTTGAAGCAAATTTTATTAATTTTTAAAGAAAATTAAAAGTTGAGAACGTTTTTTTATTTAATAGACGTCGTTGTATTTCGTAAAAGCTTATCTATTAACTACTAACTACTAACAGTTCAGGATGATTTGAAACTTAACCGAACATGCGCAATAAAAATTTTAAATTGTTGAAACGCTACTGCACATGTGTTGTTAAATTCTAAACCGTTCTAAACTATTGTTGAAACAAAACTGAAATTTGCTTTATTTACTATTTTTACTCACCGTTTTTATAACATTTAATTTAATTTAATTTTAATTACTTTTCGATGCTAATGAAATAATAATACTCCTAAAATTTACGTTCAATATTGTACTTGAAATTAGCGTAACATTTCACACACGTCATTAGTTTTATAAAATTTATAAATGTTTTTCTATGTTGGTAACACTAAGTAGTTGGCCCTACTTGCTTTATTTATTGTGAGGTTAGTAGAGTTATGAGTGTTATATACATATAATACCATATAATTAACGAGATAATTTATTGACAATGCACTTAGGCAAATTATTATTAAATTATTTAAGAAACTGAATTTTTTGTTGAAAATCAAGTGGGTGTAGCTCTTGCACTAATAAATATTTGTAGGGCCCTAATGTATTTTTAAATTTTTTTGTAGTGTTATATGTACAAAAGTTCTAAAAAGAAGGATGTTATTGTTTGGTTGAAAGCTTTTTTTTTACAGTGAAATACAATGAAAAATAAAGCAAATAGAAAGGAAATGAATTTAAAGTTTAAAATATGCACCGTTATTGTTTTTAATCTATAACTTAACTAGTTGTTTTCTGGTGTTAAATACAGTAATTAGTGTATTCAAAGTTAATAAAAAGTTAAAACTGTTTGCAATACAAGTTTCTTTATAGTTTTTTGGGGGTTTTGCTCCATTCGAACGCAAATGTTTTCTACATTTTCAGTAAGAGTTAAAAATCAATCAGAATTTGTTTTTGCAACATTATTGTATTTACAAAACGTTTTACAATCTTCATACAGTGTTGTTTAAACATAATAAAATCTACAGTTACTTTGATGTAAATTGGTTAAAATTGGACGTATGTTGATTCCAGGAAATACTGCTAAGCATTAGTTTTATTATAAACTCTACTATTGAGGTGTGTTATTACAATAAAAGTGTCATGTTTTAGTTTGAATTTTTTTTAACAAAACTTTAGCAACAACTAATAAAAACTTATTATTCAAACTTTTGGAATGTCAAATTTAAATTTAAAATTTGGTCAGGATAGCCAATTTTAAGTAAAATTTTCATGCTACCAATTTAATCAGTACTTGTTTATTACGTTGAATATATACGTTATTTATACGTATCAAAAACATCGTATTGAGTTTGTTTATTTAATTGCGGTTATTTTACGTTATTTTGATTATATTTACAAACGCAAGGGTTTAGACAAATTATTTAAAATGTTACAGTTGCATTTCTTTAACTTTCTATGTTACGTCAATTTTTGGTTTATAATGTAAATGTTTTTTGTGTTTTTTTTACAAAAATTGTTTTAATTGTGTAAAACGACTAGAAGCTGTAATAAATATGGGAGTTCTTATAATAACCTAAATAAAACATTAATATATTAAGCAAAAAGTTGGTTTTAAATTGCAGAAAAATAATAACTATTTATTTAATTTTATACGTATTTGGCGATCATTTCGTTATCATCAGAAATAGCTATAACAAAAACCATGTCTTAGATTACCAAGGCATATAAAATATTTATGTAACAATTGATTGTATAGTTTGTATAAAATTAAAATTACGTGTACAATAACAAATAAAACAGATTAAAAATATTTTTAATAAAATGATTGTCGAAACACGTAAAATTAAATAAATAAAGTTATAATTTTTCTGCATTTTAAAACAAACTTTTTGCTTAATATGTTGATGTTAAAAAATGTAGAACTACAAAAGAACACCTACTACTACAAATTACTAAATAAAACAGTTTATATTTTAAGTAAAAATTAAAACTGTTTCTGTTACTTAACTTTTTAACGTTATGTATTAATTTACACAATAACATTTACGCAAAAAATTATACGTAAACTTAACATAACCTTCTACGACCGTCATTACATTTTTAAGAATAAAAAAATTAGCGGTGCATTAAAAGCGTTAAAATTTGTTTGAAAATTATGTTTTATATTATTATTTATTTATTAATTATTAAATGTGAATGCGAATAGAATAACATATAAAGCTTTGTGAAAATATCATTATATTCTTGCATTGTAAGTTCTCGTTGTAATGAAATTTTTCTCATATTGGTTGTAATATGTATACTATTAGTTCTAGAATAATAAAAACACTTTATTTGTCACTCACAGAACAATAATTGAATTGATATTTATTTTGTTACTTGCACAACGTACTTTCTAGATTAAAAAAACGTACAATATTTATTTTGTGAAGATAAACACGTTTCATGAAACAATAAGAGAGCAAGTAGACAATTATTCTACAACATTTCTCTCAATTAAACTTTGTATTGATTTTGCTATTTACTTTTATTATTTGCTTTATTGTAAAATTCTGTTATGTCATAACTGTGCTAATTTTACTTACCTTTGGCAAAAGTGTGCATCGAGTCCGTAGGCAACCACCGACTCCACATTTTTCCCAGCTCCTTCTTAGCCATCGGATCATCATGTCCAAGTGCCGGAAAAACAAACTGTGAACTGAAAGTCTTTCTGAGTAAATCCGTTAGATTTTGAAGAAGTTGCATTTTGACACTTTCGTGTAGTTTTCTTGCGTTGTGTGAGAGTGCGTCCCTGTAAGAAAAATCCATTATTCACATCACACCTGAAGCCAAAGCAAAGTCGCGATGATCCTCCTGAGTCCATTATCTTAACGCCATCATCGGATGTATCACAAATTGAATATTTGTTGGGTTTGAACCCAAGAGACGCGACCGTCCACTTTCTTGATTTCATTACTGACTCGCCTTTCGGCTAAAACGAGAAAGGAATAACGGATGGACGATAATAAAATCGAACAAGTCAAAAAGGTGTTTTTGGATTTTTTGTTGTGGCGTAAATTCAACCGAGATTGCTAAAGAACGGAGTTTCTCCCTTTTTTTACTGCTTTAGCAGGCATTATTTTTGTACAGTGGTCGTAAACAGTTTAGTCAAGGGAAAAATACCGTTATTAGTTTCATTACGTCTTTTCGGATGTTTCGGTTAGGTTTTATCCTCGTTTTTACGAATAAAACTCTTATAATAATATTGCAAATGTTGAGTTTATTGTCTATTACGTTTCGTATGAATATTATTTTTTTATTAGATGTTTAAAATCGACCGAGAACAGTTTTATACAATTTATCGACGACACTTCTTAACACCGATGTAATAGAACTCAATCTTTTGTCGGCGCGGGATTTATGGATGCTGTAAATGGGAAGCTTTTCGACGAAAAGATGATACTTGCAAGATTATTTACTACATATAGTGTTACAGTGAAATATAGCGGATAAAAAAAGTTAAAAATTTATCCGGCGCATCAACCATTTTTACTCTCAAATAATAGATTTTTAGACAGGCGTTTAGAACGTACTCGTGCTCATAAAAAAATTATCATTTCATAAATCGGCTAGCATTTGAATATATCAAAACCAAATAAAATAATATAACTTAGTAAATACTCTATCCTGCTCTAACGTCATATTTGAATGACGCAAAGCAACTAAATTCACAATTATATATAAATGTTGGTAACAAATCCAAACGCTTTAGTTAAGACATTTACTACATTTTTAAGACTTTAGAGCCCAAGTTGATACTAATTTAATATAAATTTTGATACATATTTTTGAGAAACTAATTAACTAATTGTCAAATTTTATGTTTAATTTGAAATTATTTTTTAAACTAAATTATTTTTTGTTTATATAACTTTTTGGAGATTAAAAAATATGTTAATTCGGTAAGGAAAGTTTTGGTTTTCTTCTGGGGACAAGCTTATTTAATTTAGTTTTAGTAAACTCTGGTTCAAACCAAGAGTGGTAGTTATAAAGAACTCATAATGTCAACACAGAAAATAGTGAAGTCTATTTCAATGACTTTGACCGGCAAAGCAATAAAAAGGACGGAGCTGTTTAACACGTGTTTGTGGAAAGTGGAGAACATTTTTAGGGTAAAAGCGAAAACTATAATGCATCTTATGGTGTCTCTTACTTTCGACAAGCTCATTGTTAAAAAGTTTCACCTTTTTTATTGCTTTTCCAGTCAATGTTATTTAAATAAAGAATATAAAACAGAAAGATATAAATAGACAAGAAGTAGTATAATTCAGGTTCTAGGTTGCAAAACAAAAATCTGCGTGCGGAAATGGGTAGAGAGCAAAAACTGTTAAAAAAAATACGGAAAGAAAAATTGAAATCATTGTTCGAAAAATTAGAAAATTATAAAAAATCTAAAAACACTTGAAAAATAAGTTTTTTTGTAAAAGCCTTATTTTTAAGTTTTTCCAAAATTTTTCAATTTTTTGGGCAACGTTTTCAATTTTTCTTTCTGTAAAAATCTTATTTGGACTATAAAAGACATTAAAAAAATAGCCAAATCAGTTTATAAGAATTCGAATATAATAATATAAGTAAATAGGTATAAAAAAAATAATGAAAAATTTAAATTGGATGGATTTACAACAAACTGAATCAAAATTTAAAGCATATTAATAAAATTAGAACAACAGAACTTAAATTAACAGAATAAGAATTAACCACAATTAACATTAAAGTTGGACTCAATTAGCAAATGAAATGAAATAAAAATAAAATTAAAACGGAATAGGTATAAAGAGCTTTAGAAATTAAAATTACACTGTAAAATTAAAATTAAGTTACATTAAAATTAAACAATATTAATTGTAGTAAAAGTATATTTTCATATTGTAATATCCAGATTAGAATTTTAAGTCAAAAGTAAATATTTATTTGTGAATTGTATAGAATTAGATAGAACTGCATAGAACAAAAATAAATGGATTTATAATAACTTAGTAGAATCGATATTGAAATCGTATAAGCTTACAACTAAATAAAATGGTTTAGGTATCTATTTTGGAAATCAGTATGCTCAAATATAAATATTTAAAATTTGAAAACTTGCAGACAGATTGCAAAACCACGAGTTAGTTTATGAAGTTTGCAAATTTTGTAGAAAAAGTAGCAACCAACAATCGATAGCCATAAACACAAAATAGTGTTTCATTTAGTGCTATATTGATAGATTGTTTTTCTTTAGTTTTATTGATATTTTTTTACTGTAATTTATAAATAAAGTAATTAATAAATTAATAATTACACAAACTTTTATTCTTATTTTGTAAAATTTGCTCATCTTCAACCTTTCAACCTTCAATTGAACCTACAGATTACTATTGTACAAATCACAGTACTTTTTGGTTTTTAACATTTTCTTAAATGTTTTAACTAAAACAAAAATTTTGTATATTTAGTGCTAAAAGATTAAAACCGATTGTCTTAGCATTGAAATTGAATAAAATCAGAAAACAGACGGTGAGAGTAAAACAGACGGTGAGAATTGTCTAGTATTACAACAAAAATTGGATAAATAAAATTCAATCAACAAATAATAATCTTGTAACGCTCATGGTTATCAAAAATAGGTTCAAAATGCTAATGTGACAGTTTCTGATGGTTCAGCAGCTAGAATTAATAGCTTAAGACCGCAACATCTAATAGACTTAATTGGCAAGACTGTAAGAAAAGCAAGGCAAAAATTATTGTCTCAGGTTACCAGCTTTTAGAACTTCATGTTGGTCGGCAAAGTAAATTGTACAATTACTCATTTTTTGTATGGAGCATTTTTATTCAAAAAGTATGATGACATTTGTAAAAATTGTTGGTTGTACCTTTCGTTTGGTTTAAAAACTTGGTGGTCGGCGTAGTTCAGAAAATCTTGCTGATTTTTTAAAACCTATTCAGCATAGAGTTGGTGTTAAAGTGGGGGTGAGGCTGCTATACTACTAAAATATATTTGCAAAAAACTTCGGTGTTGTAATAGTGTTACTTAAAGTCGACATTAAAAATGCTTTTAGCACAGTTAAAAATGTGTTTCTTTAAAATATTAATAAATATAAGAATGAAATAAATAAAATATTAATGCGTGCGTTTTTAATGGCAGACTTTTTGTGTACATTTGTACCACCTGGTTTATTAAGATGCGATGAGAAACAAGCTGTTTGTTAAACTTTATTAAACATTTTATGTAATAAAAATCAATTTAGATAATTAGAAATTTTAATAATATTCAAAATTACATTGGTTCGAATTTAAACAATGACCAATGTGATCAGCACTAGGTAAAATATCAAAATTAGTTTGCTTAATTTTGAGTTTTAATTAGTGGTATAAAAATGTACTAAAGAAATAGAATCAAAATTATATAAAATTATTGGAATTGACACTACTTATAAATAAAACAAGAAGCACGTAATAGTATTTTTTTATTTCTATATGGTTATGAGTAGGTATTCTAAGCTGAGCTATCTAGATGTGATAATTTTTTTTTTTGGTTCAGTGTCTTATTATATATTTAGCTATTTTCTACAAATTTTTAAAAAAAGTATTTTTGTGTTTATTATAGGTTTTTAATATATTTTGTACAAGTATATTCAAGAGCTTAATAATATAAAAAACCTACATCTAACTACTATTTTATCAAACATTTAGATAACATAAAAATTCCGATTATTTTTGTCAGTGATAATAAAAGCACTTCAATAAGGTTTTGCGAAATCAAAACAGTATTTAGCTATCATTAAACTGCTGTAAAAAAAATATTTGCACAAATAATATTTAAAGCACTGAAAATGTATTATTTATTTTGTTTTGCACACTCGGGAAATTGTTGGTTTTACAATACGCCTACGTAGTTGTTCGTAACGAAGGAAAATTTATTATCGCACTTGTGTCTAGCAATAACTTTATTATCACATTAGTAGAATAACATGAAAAGCAAATAAGAGTCGTGAATGCGTAACTAAGTTAATTTCTAACTAGTTTAAGTTCACTTTTTTCCCAACAAGTTGTGCTCCTTCATTCTGTCTCCTACCGTTCAATCAGCGATCCATCCTAAGTAGATCAGTCTCCTATTGCGGCATTAAGAAGGAAAAAATAGGTTTTTAAATCGTTGGAAATTGAATTGTTCCCGATGAATTGTTGTGCGTTTCGTTGGGTCTCCGGAAGAGGGCGTGCGTTAAATCAGATTCCAAGTTAGACGATTACGGTCCTAATAAAAGTTCCGGGTCTCCCCCATGCCCAAATTCCGGTCACATCTGTTCCATCAATAATCGATATCTTTCCCAACATAATGAATTTTTTAATGGTTTCCACTTACTTTTTTTTATTATTATTCCACAACGTACGCCTCAATAATAATAAATTATTTAAATTGCTTTTATCAAAGTCTTTCGGGATTACTGGAGGAAAATAAGCAATTCTATCGCAATAAAATGAGGAATCTGAAAGCGTGTCTACCTACAGATTAATTCACCGATCGAAGCGAAATTATGAAAAATTTTTCACGAGTTTTGCTGAATCCAATCCGAGATTTTTATGTGTTTTATTACATTCTTTAAGTTTGAGCAAGAAACAAAGTTTGAATACAAAAATCAGATTTAAGCCTGTTGAATATACTCAGTGATATTAGAAGTGTTACATCTACAGGGTTATTCACGTAAGATGACGAGCCTAACCAGGTAAAAATGCAACCCAAAATACAATTTATAAAGCTAACTGGATCTCTATTGCATTATCATAATTTACATAAAACATAGATAGCTGCTAGCTATTAAGCTATTATAAAAAAATTGCAAAACTGTAGCCTTTTGGGGTAATCTATCGATTTAACTCTTGGACAAGTTGTATATGGTATAGATGAAACTTATTTTTTTTCAAAATTCTACAAACCGACGAACTGTTTAATTCCTATCTGTGTTGAAATCTCTTTTTGACCGATACGTGAATTTTCGGTTGCAACTTCAATAACTGCGACTTCATTTTCAGGGCAAGTGACAGTTTTAGTTCTTACTCTTTTAAAGCAAAGCCAATTATTTCTTAGCGTGCTTTCTATTCTTCTAAAAATTTTGTCGGTCGAAGCTCGGCGTTCGGGATAACATCACTTCTAATGTTACTGAGTAAGTAAAGATTGCGCAACGGTTTAAGTATAGAATAGGAATAAAATTCAAGTTTAGTTTTTTTCATTAAGTCTAGCATTACAACATTGTTTTTAATACTACGGTTGCTGTTATGAATTTGTTTCTAAAAAGTCCTCTCTAATTTTATTAAAAAAGTCAAACAAAAATACGAGCGCTTTTTGAGATAAACGACCAACCGTTAATACAAAACGAGTTTAATCGCAGGTTGGCTTTGACCAGATTATCTCTGGTTGTTTGTGACCGCAGTTAAAGTAGAGAAATAGCTAATAAAAAGCACAACATAAATGCCCACAAATCGATCTTAATTGCTAATTACAGCACCACTAGAAAACGTAATGAATTTTTTGGAATTTATTACTAAACAAGAAAATTTAATATACCACACCAGGTTGCCATTGTAAAATCTCAAAACAAAATAAATTAACTCACTGAATTACAAATAATATTTTATAACGTTAATTTTATATTTGGACTCGTTGTAAATGAATAAGAATGAGCTGGTAAATGCAATTTCCCAACCTATGGTTAATCACAATGCGCCAAGCATTTTATTAAAAAATGTGTCTAATAATACAGCAACTGCTTTTAATTACAGTCTCGTGGAAACCCAGCGTGCTGTTTATAACGCAAAGTTCATTAAACGATTTTCAACTTGATTATGTTTTAATATAGCGACGTCTGACGGATTTTAATAAAAAATCCTTTTTAGGTAATTGACGGTCGGGGATGGATTAAGGCAACGATCGTGTAACAGATGAGTCTAAATGCGTTTCTTTGGTTTTACTTGGGGATAAGTTTGCAAATTTAGATCTAGAATTGATAGAGCTATTTTGGTTTGAATGGAGAAGATTAGGTTAAAAGGAAAGTTATTATAATCACTAGATTTATTAACTTACTTCATTAAAACTAAATTTTTAAATCAATTTTTATTCTGATTCTATTCTTTTTCTATTTTTGTTTATTTTAAATTTTATTATAATTTAGACAAATTAAGTGAGTTCATTTACTACATACAACCATTATAATTTTTATTTTACAAAAAAACTGGGTTTAAAGTGTAAGGTTTAAAGTGTGCACTGTTATTGTGAATCCATAACTTAAACCGTCGTTTTAGGGTATTAAATACAGCAATTAGTGTATTTGGAGTTAATAGAAAGTAAAACCTGTTTGCAATAAAAACTTCTTCACAAATTTTTGCGGTTTTCGCTCTATTCGAACGTAAATGTCTTCTACAACATCTTTATTAAGAGTGGAGGATTGATTAGGTGTTGTTTTTGCAATATTATTTGTATTTAGAAGACGTTCTACAACTCGTATGTAGTGTTGTTAAACCATAAAATCTGCAAACACTTTGGGGTAAATGTGTTAAAATTGGACGTACTTTGAGTTTAGAGATATTTGTCAACCATTAAATTTATTGTAGACTATACTTTTGAAGTACGCCATTACAATAAAAGTGTCATGTTTGAATTTAAGAACTATTTTACCAAAACTATAGCAACAACTAATGACAACTTATGTATCAAATTTTGAAATATTGAATTTAAATTTATATAAAAATTGTTTCAGCTTTTTAATTATTGTAAGTTATATTTGAATTACTTTTATAAATTAATTTGATTTTACATCAAGGATTAATCTAAAAAAGATGTATGTTTTATTACTGTTATTATTTTACTATAATAATGCTAAAATTTTACATTTTGTTTATTTTTTCTTTTATGTTTTTGTTTTGACCACAAATAATAAGCAATATAAAAACTTTTCTTTAATGACTCGCCTTTATCCGTACAAATGAAATAAATAAACTGCTTCATTACTTTAATGCTCGTTCATATTACAACAATGCATTCAGTTTTCCTTTTATTTTGTCGCGAATTTACGTTTCGTTGTAGGTATCTCATTAGCAAATAATGAGATGTAGGAAAGTTTTTATTTCGTTTAAAACATTACGCAAATTAGAAGCAAGTGCAAATATGGGTCGGAAATCAATAACAGTGTGACTTCATAAATTGATAATAATGTAAAATTAATATGCAAGAGGCGGTGAGTTTCATTAAAAGACGGCGGACGCTGTGTTAATGAGATTTCCCAGCACGATATGGCGTGCAACATGAGACTTTCCTCAATTATTTCGCTTCAGTAGGATGTATGTATGTGCTGTATGCATCTTTGTGCATATGTTTGACTATGAGGTTAAGGTCGTCGTAATGGGTTGTTTGCATGTACATATTAGAGCGGAAATGTCAGAAAGGGTGCTTTCAGAAGTTTTAGGTGAAAAAAATTCTTTGAAGGTTTTTAAAATTCTAATTTAGAATGGAAATTCAAATACAAAAAACAATAGCCCAGCTCTTCCTGTTATACCAAATATAAGTTGCATCAAGCTTTTGATCAAAATATTTGACATTTTTTTGACAGTTTAAAGAGTACAAAATTAGAGTACAAGAGTACAGCAGCCTTCAAACAACCATTCCATTACATCTTATAGAAAATAACTTTATTTTTTTATTTATTTATTTAGCAAACGATGTTTAAATAAGTTTTTAATATGACATGTAGATATTATAAAAAACTGTTTACTCACATTTTTAAAAGTGGACTTGTCTACCCTGTTTTGTGTAGGTAAATACGATACGTATTTAAATTAGTCGCTTTGTTGTTTGAAGGCTATTTATTCACATTTTTAAAAGTAGAGTTGTCTACCCTGTTTTGTGCAAATACGATAGATTTTTAAATTACTCGCTTTGTTTTTTCAAGGCCTTTTTTAATTTTTTCGGTAATTTTTTTTGTAAATTTTAAACTAATTGGAATAACTCATTTATTAGTTACTGTAAGTTTTCCCTCTTAGATCCATTGTAAAATATTGATGTTATCGATTTTTATTTTAAGGACAAGTTAGGCAATTATGCGAACGATTATTTGGTTAAAATTGCTGTTAGAAGGAAAATAGGAAAATTTACTCTCTTGGATCACTTCTCGCTACGCTCGTCGTGCCCTAAAACTATTCGCGCTACAAAATGCTTTTTATACAACTCAGAAACCAAAGATTTATTCATATATTTTTCGTACTTTACATGATATTTTTGGAATTAATATTTTAATAATTTCAAACGGAGATACAATTTTAATAATTTTAGAAGCAGAAAAAATACAAAAACAAAGTTGATATTGTTTTTTGAATATATATTTTGATATAATATTTGAATCATGAAAAAACATTTTTCTAATTCTGTAATTTAGAAGCGACATTTTACTAATTTTGGAAGCCAGAGACGATATTTTTAGTTCTTAATTCTATTAAAGTATAATTCTAGAAACAATAAATAACATTTTACTAATTCTGTAATTTAGAAGCAACATTATACTAATTTTGGAAGCCAGAGACAACATTTTCAGTTTTTAAATCGATTAAAGTATAATTTTGGAAACAACAAACAACATTTTACTAATGTTGGAGGCTTAAGTCCACATTTGCTTATATTAGAAGCTATATATAACAATTTAAAACACTGTGTGCTTTTTTATTTAGTATATAAACACAAGAGTGATATATTTTAAACAATTTGTGCCAGAAACGACCTTTTTGCTATTTTTGGTAGCTACAGAGAAGTTCTTTTAATTTTATAATGTAGATGCAATAATTCAATTAATTAAATAATTTAATATTTTGAAGTGTTAAATTCATTTTTGATTAAAACAGTCTTAAAGTACGAAGATACGGAGATTACTGAACAACATAGTTACAACAGATATATTAATTACTTCTATAAACTTCTAGCAAATTGCTACAAATAAGCAGGTAGCGACTGAAAAAAAGAGTTAAATATCTCTAAAATTTTGTAAAATTAGAAAACATTTAGTCATTTTAGGACTACAAAAAAATTCTAAACATAAGAGTAAAGCAAAAAAAATTCATAGAAAAAAGTGACATTGTTTTTGTAATTTTTGAAACATAAAATAACATTTTACTAATTTTGAGATGTAAAAGCGTCATTTTACTAATTTTGAAATTAGAGTCAATATTCTATTAACTTGAGAACTAGAAGCGACATTTTACTAATTTTGTAAACCAGAGACGTTATTTTTTGTTTTTAAATCCATTAAAGTATAATTTAAAAGCTTGAAGCAACATTTTACTAATATTGGAAGCCAAAGGCGACATTTCATTTATTTTAGAAGCCGTATGTAACCCTACTTTCTGTTTTTAGTTGGTATATAAATACAAAAGTAATATTTTTTAAATATTTTGTGTCAGACGGCAATTTTCTAATTTTGGTAGCCAGAGGCACATTCGACTAATTTTAAAATATAAAAATATATTTTTAATTAAGTAGTGGCAAAAACGACATTTTTTTGTAATTTTAAAAGGCAGAGACAACATTTTACTACATGTAAAAGCTTAAAGTGATGTATTTTACCTTTTTTCAATTATGTGTACAGTCAGGCACACAGGAAAAGAGCAGTGTGGAAAAGAAAAAGAAAAAATAATTTGCCCATATTTTAAGAGGTCTGTTTTGAATTTTGTATGAACCATTAACTCAACGACAGCAATCGCTCATTAACAAGATTGTTATCTCAATACGCATTCTGTCTTTGGCTGTAATATAGAAGCTGCCAAAGGCAAGATTTTATTAATTTTGAAGTTCGGAAATATAATTTTATCAATTCTAAAAACTAGAGAAGATATTTAGTTTTATTTTTTAAATTAATAAAAACAAACTTTATTATTGTTGGATCGTCTTTGTGTGTCGAGTAACATGTAAATCATTTAGTAACATCAAATACTACACTTAACAACACGCGCGTTTTGGCAACAAAGTTGTCAGTCTCAGGCCTCAGGTTACTCATTCGATGTTGTCTTCTTCAGAATTAAAACTGAATTTTTACTCCTTCTTGAGGATGACAACTTTGTTGTCAAAGTTTTTTTTATAAATTACGGTAAAAACTCTCGAATTAGAATTTGTGTCTCTTGACTAATCGAGCAATACTATTTAAAATATGACAGACTACAGCTTGCTCAGACCCAGCAAATTTTTGCTTTTACCATATTATAAATTAACAAATACAGCAGTAAGATTTGTTAGTAATTTAAGGAGCTAGGTGAAAAAAATTTTTTTTTTGAATTAATAATCTCAAAAGCCCTTTAATAAGAATTCAAGACAACTTTGGACATCCACTTAATATTTTACTAGTTTAAACTATTTAAAACTTAAAAACGATATTTTTTGAAGCAGAATACTTTGCTAAATATTTAGATGCCGATTATAAATTTGTAATTTTAGCAAATGCCCTTTTTATCAGTAGGCTGTAGCTACTGCACTAATTTTGTGAATAAAACAATCAACTCATTTTGTCAGTTTAGCCCCAATTATTGACAGATTCCTTTCGCTCTACCATCGATCTTTCCTGACATTTCCTTTAAGGTCCGCTTGGCCTTTTATCGTTTTATGATGGGTCACGTACACACACTAACCCTTATATGATTACTTGACATATCTCCGGCGACACGATGATCCAACACATAAAAAGACCTGCCAAAATATTGAACACCAGAAATTACAAAAAATGTGATTACTTAAAGGATTTTCTTTAAGACTTACCGGAAATTTTTTTCTTGTTTATGCTATGCAAATTTAAGAGTAAAGGTCGACACGACGCTGGTAAATTAATAAAAAAAGAGATCAAGGCAGACGTGGCTTATGATTATAAATTTGCTTTTGGTAATTTTAATTTTGTTGTGATATTTTTGTTAAAGAAATGTTAAATCGAAAATATAATTACTAGTGGCGTAATTGTTTTCCTGTTGGAGTTTTCGCGAGTGAAAATTTTTAATGAAAATTTTCAATATATGTCCTCTCTGTAAAGTTAGCAACGCTCATGACACCCAAATTGGAAAAGTTATAATTTTGTTAAATGTGGTACTGAATTCGACCGCACAAACCCAATTATATAAACCCCAAGAGAATGAAATTATTGTTACTTTGAAAATGTTTCTCTTTTGTTAAAAAATCGCTAATAGTTCTCGATGGTCGTTAATAAAATTTCCTAAAATTTGATTAAAACAGGAAGTTCTGCTGTCGTTTAGCGGCGACATGAAAATTATGCAAATTTTTGTCGGCCGATTTTTAATTATTCAACAAGGTTTAGAAGTTTGCCAAAAGGGGAAAGATTTTACGGTTTAACTGACGCAAAACTATTTTATTCAATTTTGTTCAAGACTAATAAGGAAAAAGCCGCACGGATCTACTAAACGGCTTAAAGTTTTAACAGATTTTCTATTTATAGTGATGGGAGTTTAAGGAAGTTGAAGCCACGTGATTACGTGCGAAACTTGACGTTTCTTTGAGATATCAATTGCTTGATGAAAGTTTTCACACAATAAACACGACACATTTTACAGCACTTTCAAACGATCGATAATAATAAGAGAACAGCGAGCTGAAATGATAAAATAAAAACCGAAGGAAAAGGAAAAAGTGGCAAAAATACTTAGCAAAGGTAACGGATGGTACAAGACATAAAAGCTTAAAGAACTAGTGTGACATAAGCTTATTCTAGATTTGATATTAGTTAATGCACATTATAAATATATACAATAATTATAAATAAATTAATGTATTCTACACCCATCCTTATTTGATAGCTAACTATGCCTATGCCTATAATATTGTATTTGTATTTCTATCACAATCAAATTAACCATAAGATTGATATTTTTCTATAAAATTGATACAATTTAATTTACTACATTCTAGTGAATTAACACAAGGATTTAACAAACAATTTTGAAGTTATTTAAAAAAAACATATAAATCAACTGTACAACATACATTTTTTTCGTAGCACGATTTTTGGAATTAGAAGAAGCCTACTTAATTTTTTGTATTTTTTGTCCCAATACATAACAAAATTTTGGAAAGGTACCACAAAAGTTCCTGATTATAGCACTTTTAAAATTTTTAGAAAATAATTTTAATTTTTTATTTTGTTTAAAGTTAGAACTTTTTTTGAGTACCAAAAGTTTTTTCAATAGTACGCACTATTGCTCAACTATTTAAGTACAATTTGAACTTTTAAATTTTTTTGTGATTAAAACAGATTTAAAGATTAGCAATAATTAATTCTATAAAAATGAAAATAAAAAATAAAAGACCAAGGAAGTCCCAAATGTTCACTGGCAAACTTTAGAAAATAAAATCTAGTAATAAACTGTTAATAAAAACTCTAAAACCAAAAAAAAACTGTTATAAATGAGCAGGCAGCAAATGAAGACAACAGTAATTTTTTTAAGAATATTGTAAAATTAGAAAACGTCTAGTTAATTTTGGAGAAAAAATCTTAAAGACAAAAAATGTAGAGAGAAAAATTAAACAACAAAATTATTTTAAAACTATTACGCTAAAGTCTGAAGAGTTACCAGACTCTGTTTTTCGGTTTTTTAAAAACTGATTTTATTACATTTTTAGGTCTTTAAAATGTTTTAAATTTCGAAAATTTTTGAATTTTTATAATTTGTAAGCCTTTTATCTTACTTTTTAATTGTTTTAATACTCTAGATAAGCTTTTAAAACTCTAATTCTCTGAATTATTAAACATCTTATAATTTTACGATTATGAAAATTTTAAAATTCTAGTTATTTAACTATTAAGGGCTTAATTAAGGGGATTATGTCTTGACGTTGGAGAGTTTTTAATTTTCTGAAAACCATTAGTGACGATTACACCCGTTTTATTTTGAATCGTTTTAATGGATTATTTTAATTTTTCAAATTAAAAAAATATTCAAAATTTTGGCATTTTCTTTAAACTATGAAAAAAATCTAGATTAACTAGTTGTCGTTGCCAGATTGCGGTATGTTGTTATTTTCAGTTTTACTATTTTTCGAAATGAAATCTGATAGAAATGTGTGTGAAAACGTGTATTCTAGAGAAATGTTACAGTAAGTTAGAGTAAATTTACTTCTAACAAAGGATGTTTCCTTTTAATTAAACCCAATTAAATATTTTAAAATTTTTGTAATTTACAATTTTTAAAACTGTGACTTTTCACTCTTTTTAGATTTATTTAATTTTTTTTAATCGTAGATTTTTGTTTTTCAGAATTTTAAACTTAAAAAAAATATGAATTTTTAAATAAAATTTTTAATAAGATTCAAAAATAATTAATTTTATTTTGTATATAGAGGAAAGTAAAAAATGGATTTAGATTAGATTTGTAGAATAAAATTTGAAAAAGTTTCATTTTTTACACTTCTTAAAATGTATGCCTAATATGGAATAGGGCAAAACAACAGAAATGAAAGTGATAGGTAGACACCTTATGCAAAGTGGCTAATAAACAAATTAACAATAATAGATAAATATTTGTGAAGAAAAACAAAAAAAAATTGAATAAACATAAACAGAATGCTGAACAAATAAACTAATAATAAAAAAATATCTTTTGAAAACAAATGAAAAACACTGCATGGTAGAAGGTCAAAATTGCATGCAAAAAGGTTGGAATTGTAAATTTGCGCTTATCTACAGAAATCACAAATGAGAGTTTTGACTTCATCGTCAGAACAGTTTTCATAAACCCACAGTTTGCACAGCACACACTGTATCCAGATTTTGCCTCTTGTTTCGTCTGAGTATTTTGAACCGCAGAAAATACAAGTTGCTTTGTCTTCAGGATTGTCTTCTACCTCAACAGTCCCATTGTCATCATCTAATGAACAATTTTCGTTGTTTTTAAATAGCCCATCTCTTTTGCTCTGACTGTTGCCACCGCATGTTTCATTGCTTAACTTTGTCACTTTTTTCCCTTACCTTCTTTCCTTTTTTTCTTCTCCATTCTTAAATAAATAAAGGCTATTAGGTCGATAAAAATCCCAAAAATCTTTAGTGGCACTTTTATGGAACACATAGATATAGTGTTCCTAATGTGGAATACTATTCCATATAAAGCCTATGTAGGTATTCCATATTAGAACCACTTCACTTGTTTGGTTAGAAAAGTATTTTATTATTTAAGGGTTACAAAAATTTGCAATCTAACATGAATATAGAATGAAGTTGACTAGAAACTACTATTCTTACATACAACAATTAAAATCAACACTTCTAATTTTTCTTGAGCTTACCTCTTACCTGCCAAAAAATTTCTGAAACAATCAGAATACACAAAAGCACCCAACATCAACAAGATCAGCGGCAATTGACTAAAACGTGTTGGAGTAACTTAATATGCTCCATTGGCATGCGCTTAGTGCCTTAAATGTTAGATGTCGCAAATGATTCAAAAAATACCGAGGTATTCCATATTATGTACATATCCCATATTAGGCTACTTTACTCTAAACATAATTTTACTTAGTACGTACGAGTATAACATTAGAATGGAATTATTTTTGTATATAAAATGAGATATTTTGATGTTTTATAAACACATCTTGTCCATACGGAATATGATAAAAATTGTTTGGACCCCGCGTTTTCACCATTTTTAGCAACAACTAATAAAGCAAATTTTGTCTAAAAATATGGCCTAAGTGTTGTACGAACTTTATATTAAAACATAAATTTAGTAAATATGTTTGAACTGAGATTACTTTTTGCAAACAAGATGACATGTTTTTATGTTTTGTAAATACTTTTTGTTTATACAGAGTGAAGAAAAAATTCTCCCGGCGCATCCACCATTCTTAGCAACAATTAAAAATCCTAAAACTTTTTGCAATTTTTGAGTTTTCTAATTAATCAACAAACATATTTGTTTAAACCTTTAATAATAAAAATACTTTAAGTAAGTTTTCTGTCAACTTCCAGTAAATTTAGTAGAAAGTTTTCTTCTAATTTCGTTCACATTATAAAACGCATTTCACAACTTGTTCAAGAAAAGATGGATTTTGAAAGGTTCACGTCTGTTCTTATGCAAGTGGTAAGTCGTGTTCTTTTTCCACTTTTCAATGTGCCTAGCCTAGAGCTTTTCAAATCCGAATAATATTTTCATGAGATCGATAGCAACGTTGCCGTGCCTCTAACTACTATTCATCTATTATTAAATCAAGTGTTTACCAATTCTATTACATGTGTTAGTAGTTTAGAAGTTAAGCTGTACTGGTATTACATTCCTAAATAATCCTTCAAACATCAATAATAAACAAAAAAGTTTTCTTTTAAATTTTCGTATAAAATTTTCATCATGTCTTTTCACACAAACGTAACAATAAAGTGTCGAACCGTCTACCAAAAGTCTTAAATATGTATCAAGCTATAAAACTAAACACAACTCGGCTATAAAACTTCCCAGTCGGTAGAGAACAGTTTAAAAGACAGCTCGTTATTTATTCTTGGAGAAAATCTAAACCGGTTGACTGCATTTTGTATTTTACAAATAGAAGATCTGTAACCAATTAAATTCTTGCTATGAATAGCACAATTAAGTGTACATGCAGTTGTGCACTTAACAATATTGCAAAATTTGCTTGTTAACAAATCATAATTAAAGCGCACATTGGATGTTTCGCTAAATATTTGGTTTGAGACGATTGTTAACAATGAAACATTGATTTTTGTTATTCTAAATTCAAATAATGAAAAAAAATATATATCAAAAGGATGTAGTTAGGTATTGCAATATTTAAGCTTTATTGTATAAGATAAAAGCAACAAGGTTTTACTAAATTAATTTAAAATTAAACTAGCAGTTGTGTATGTGATATGTTTGTTACAAAAAAAAGTTAGACCGGTAAGGCGGAATGGCTAATTTTTTGCTCTCAGTAGCTACTTTTATTTTATTGGGTAAAACGTTTTTTTTGCATTTTGCTTCTTAAATATTTTTTAAAGTTTATTTTTTTGCAAGATTTACTATAGCAGATATAACTATTTTGACTTAAATTTATAATTTCTAGTAATAAATTATTGTCTTTTTAATGGAATTTTCAACTATCATGAAATTATAAATTCTAAATTCCGAAATATTAATTATGCTAGATTAAATTTTGCAATTACATTTGATATGGAAATATTGCTATTTAAACAATGTAAAAGAATTTTGATGTTGGTTGAAATAACGTTTGTTATTATTAATATATTTTATTATTGACATATCAGTACCTAGTTATAACTTGTTCTGGTGATGTTTATTAATTTGATTTACTGTTAATATTTGTGATAGATAAATAAACATTAAGTTTGAACAGAGTTTGGTTATAAATAAATATGTACAGAGTTAGTTTAGTTGTGCCACTTGACATGTTTGGAGAATCCTAAAATATTTTGATTTAAATTTTTGGCTGTACATACTGAGGTCTATTTAAGTAAATTAAAGTCAACTTTATGGCAACATATGTTGTTTTTTTTTACATTTTTAAATTTGTTTTTTAAAGTAAAATAGCTGCGTTAAGTCGTACGTAATGGCAAACAAGAATAAAGTAAAGAAGCGTCAAAAACTGTAATTTTTAAACGCAACTTTGCGGTTTTTGTCTAATCAACTTTTCGTGACGCCAAATATAAATAAAATACAAATTTATTTTACTCATCTAACCACCTCTCTAGCTAAAATTCTAAAAACTAGTGTAAACCTCTAAGCGCTGTTTGAATTATCGGTGTAGCGTGTTTTACACTAAGATAAATACAAACACACAACCTCGAACTTGTCTGAATTTGTCCGGTTCTGTGTCTGGTTGGTACGCTTTCTTAAATTTTGATCTATTAAATTTTTGTTGATACAATTTAAAAAAACTGGAGTTGGAGTTTGTTTTGATTATAGTTATAACTAGAAAAATATATTTAAGCAAAAATATTTGTAGTTTTTGTTGATAAATGTTATTATCTAAAATATTTGATGTAGGCTATTTTGTAACTATTTAATCAGGAGTTAAACATGTAATAATCTTGTTGTATTATGTTAGTATGTAGATAATTGCGTTAATTCAAAATAAATTGTTACAAGCGCTATTAGTAACTGAAATTGAAATTATTGAAACTTAATATTTTACAAATAAGTGTGTTAGTATTTTTTATATTAATTATTAAATTTAAAAAATATAGATATATTTTTAAATGTCACAAAAATTAGATATTTGAAAACTTGCATTTCAAATTTTAAATTGACTAACTTTTGCTAATACATATATGCTTTTATTCAACAATTCAGTAATAATTTTGTGTCTTTTTGAGAAATAATTTAAAATTTTATTTAAATCTACATTTTGATAAACTTTTATTAACACTAATAATTTATCAATAAAAGCTTGATATAAATTTTTTCTAACTATTTCAATAAATGCAATAAATAGAACATACAAATAGACGTAGATTTTTAAATGAATACATATTTAACTTTTGCAATTTATGAGAATTTAAAAAGTGTTTTTTAATAGTAATAGTAAATACCCTCTCTTACTTTTTTTAAATTAACAATATTAACTTTCTAAAATTAGATTTTTAATCTGTTAAATACGTACTGTAACAACGTGTATTTTACTTAACTATAGATTTACTAAAATTTTTAATAAATAATGTTGTTTCCTTTTTATTATTTGAAAGATGTTTAACAAATGATGTTGAGAATTTGAAAAAGCTAAGGTTTTTCTTGAAATTATTTGAAACGAATAATACTCCAGTTTAAGGATTATTATCGTAAGATTATCGTCTAGTCATCTATTTTAACATTATGCTGAAGCAACGCGTTTCAAATTCAAATCTCCCGCGATTGCCAAACGCTGAAAAGGAAAAGCTTGAATAATTGTTAAACCAACAAAGCGCTGCCACAGTATTAATACTAGTAGACCGTCGCGACCGACAGTTCCGTTAGCGACTCTATGCTCACTATCTTAAGTCTATTTTCGCTTCTAATCGTTTTAAGGTTCTTGGACTGACGCATCTAACGAGAAAAATGTGCGTGCTGCGTTCTTATTAAAAAACATTAACAAATAATTTTTTTTACTTAAAACTAAAAACCTAAAACTAGGTTTTTGCGTAAATTTTTTATTATAATTTTTTTTAGGACGCAGTAACCTAGTTTTAGGAATTTTAGGCAAACTGATTTTTTTACAAATATTTATCTTAACTCAAAATGCTCTAAAAACGTTTTCCCTCTTTTTTAAAATCTCTGATGGTCCGTAACGCTATAGCGGATGATGTACGCATGGGATGTGGTTTGCGATAGAGGATGTATTAAGGACGAAATTAGAAAAGGCTCAATTTTAAACTAGCTTATTAATAATTATTATAATTCGTTAAAAAGATTACATATTTTATATGTTGGAAAAAGATGTTATTGATAAAACAAAAGAGTCAGAACGGTCAGAATTGGATTTCTATTTTTCAAATTTGATTTGCAACTAAAAACACTAAAATTAAATTGTTTTTGTTGTAACTGTTGCTTATATTTCTAGTACAAAACACAAACTTCTTTTTTTATAGTAAAATTTTGCACAGTAATTTCTAACACTTAAGGTGACATTTATAATTAATTTTAGATGAACAAATTTACATTTTTGTTTCAGCTTTGCAAAGACTTTTAAGTTTTTTTGTGTTTAAAACAGATTTATTGCCGATTATTATCGCAAAGTTGTTAACACAATATTCGCAGGGTAACAAGTACTTTAAGAGCAATCTACACAACCAAAGCCGGTTGAACTACTTAGACAAACCGCTAGAAAACAACAAGCTCTTTGCTTTATATTTGCGACAAGCAATAGAACTACTCCGTATAGACCCTGTGTCAATGGTTCGAGATTGAGAGAAAAATGATGTAATACAAATTTCGGATGTTTTTTTAAAAGCAGTTTCTTTGTTGTTTTTTAAATAAAAAATTTTATTTAGTAAAAATAGTTATTAAATTAATTATTTAAATAACTATAAAAAATAAGAAGGGTGCATTTTTATATTAGCCATTTAAAATGCAAAATTGTAAACTTTTTGCTAGCTAAAGTTAACTTTGTTTTTATTATTATTGTGTATTACAAAAAGTATAATATGGTTTTAAAGTGAATTTAGCCGCTAGATCTTTTTTAAATTTGTAATTAAGAAAATTAACAACAAATTGTTAAAAACAAGTTATTTGCAAAACTAATATTTCAATTAATATTTAACGAAATTGCATCACAAGTCACTAATTACAATTTTATTCTCAATTATAAAATTTAAAATGGAGGATCTAATAAACTACGCACAAATGAATAGGGATATTGCTAGAATTTCTACTTTTACTTTTAAATAAGACGAGATTTTAATTTAAGAAACAAATGGCATCAAACATTACAAATTAAAATAGATTTTGTAATAAAAAAACTAATAAAAAAGCTCAAAAAAAAAATAAAATCGTTGTTGCTTGTTTATGCAATTTTGATGTTATTGATTTAAAGTCACTTTTAACATCGAGTATAATGTCCACGGTTATTAACAACTTGCTGACATCTTTCTGGCATACTGTTAATAATTTTATTAGAAATCTTAAGAGGGATTGCGATTCAAAGAGGCGGTAACGCTTCTTGTAGTTCATGGAGGTTTGAGGGCTGTGGATAGTGATCGGAAAGTCTCTTTTGCAATGCATCCTACATATGTTCAATTGGGTTAAGGTCTGGTAACATTGGTGGTAAAGGCAAATATGAAATTTGATGGTTTTCCAAAAATTGATTTACTATTGGAGCTGTATAAAGACGTGCGTTGTCGTCAAGAAAGCGAAATTCTTTACCAATAAAGTTTCTTGTACACTTATTCCTACACAATTTCCTGAACATAACACACCTCTGTGAGGTTCCCATCAATGATGTATAGGTTTGTACGGCCTCCAGAATAAATGCTAGCTCTGATCATAACACCACCGCTTTGAAACCGATAGACAGGCTGCACAAATTACGGCATGATGCGCATTCCTCGTTCTCTGTACACTCTTTGGATGTAGTTGTGTAGACAAAAACGAGATGTTTCAATGAACATAACAGCTTGCCAGTTTATGTGCTCGGTCAGCCGCTTGCTACACCATTCTCTTCGTAACCGCCAGTGACGTTCTGTTTCGGGTGGTCTTCTTAAAGAAGCATACGATAACAGTCCAACTTTCCGTAAACGGTTACGAATTGTTTAAAGTGCAATAGGCCGCTTAGGAACATTTTGCAATTGATTTAGAGTCTGACTCGACTGTCAAAAAGCGGTTGCGTCTTGCTTGTATGACTATGTTACGATTTTCTTTAGGGGTTGTAACACGTTGGAATCCGCTACCAGGCCGCCTAGCAGTAGATCCTGTTTTCCAAAAACGTGAGAGGGTGTGGGAAACCACGCTTTGAGATACACCGATAGTTTGGTCAAAGTCAAATTGTCGGTAACCCTCATTATGCATTTGCACAATAATTTTGCAAAGGTTGGCTAGAAGATGAAGCCGTTTTATAATTTAACTGTAAACTGATACGAATAAGTGGACACAACAAAAGAAAACAAAAATTTTTAAGAAAAACTTATATTTTCATTAGAGCCTTTTCTTTCAGGCCCTAACCTTACCAAAAGAAAAACGATTCAATTGGTTTTCAGTTTCTAGATAAGCTAAATGAAGGTTAATTAATCACATAGCTTTGAAAAAAAATGGTTACATCATTAAATATTATGATTTTTTAAAATATTCCTATTCATTTGTCGTAGTTTATAACCGACTAAATTTTTTACGTAATAATGCTGCTTCGCCTCAATTATTTAGTAAATGCGCTACAATTTTTGCTTTTTATAATATTTTGACTAAAAGTATTTATTTTATTGTTCTGCTTTTGCACTCGTTATCTTTATTTTTTTTATGAGGTTATTTTCCATATCTTATTACACTCCAATTGTAAGGGTTTCTCTTTTAAATTGAAGACATAGATAGATCTTCCAGTTATCAAGTGAAACTTTTGAAAATAATTTAATTTGTATTTCTGCTGTTATTTAAATTATTTATAAAAAAAATCAAATCTGAAAGAAGATTCATAATCACAATAAAATTTTTTTGAATAGTTTAATCGAAAATTTTTTTACTCAATAAAATTAATACTTTATAAAAATAAATCGAAGAAAAGATCCGAAACATTTTAACACAACAGTTTTTTTTTTTGAAAATTGCAATATTTAGATTTAACAAAAAGTTTTGAAAAATAATAATTTATTGATTTATTTTGTCAATTTTTAAGTTATTTAAATGGTTAAACGGCAAACATTTTTTTTATGATTTTAGACAACTAACAGATTATTAAATACTTAAAAATTAATTGCTGACATAATTTACCTTTTGAAGTCGTGTTTCGAGTTTTTTTATAAACAGTTTGTGCTTAATCTGTTAATCTGTGATTAGATAGATAATAATAATAAATTTCTTACCCTGTCCACAAAACAAACTCGACATTATCGTTCTGTCTGGACATCATGGTTTTCGCGGCCGACTCAATCAGCTCCCACGGGGCATCACAGCTGTAGTCTCCATACCGTCCCATAGACCTCCTTTGATTCCTAGCGGTCGATCCCCCATCGTAATCCGACCGCCAACATCCTGCACAAGAAGAGAACATTTCAGCACATCTCTCTCCCTAAATCTCTCATATTCATACTAGATGTACCGGGTGCGATTTATTGACGAAAGCAAATAGCATAAAAATGACACACCAGCAGGTGAAAAATTTCTTTTTCTTTTTGGCAAGTCGGAATTGCAACGTTTAGTTTCCGGCAGCTTAGGGTCGGGTAATGGCTTTGAGTTATTGGAGAAGTTGTATCAGTGCAAGACCCTTTGATAAATAATCTTCAAACACTTTGCGGGATGATACAACCTCCGATCGGGTTTATAGAGTCAATAGAGGTCGGTATGGAAGCATAAATATGTCGCAGGAAGGGACCCAAGCAAGTACAATTCAATTTCCGTTCGGTTTCGTAAGACGGTCATTGGGAAACTGGAAACTTTATGAAGTGGAAGTGGACAAACTTTAGATAGTTATTTTTGGGTTGAATTATTGAGATTCTACTGTATTCAAATTTAACTTATTTATTCGGTAAGTGCTCGATAAGGTTTAAGAGCTTTATCTTGAAAGCTATTTTTAGCTGAAGCTTCAATTTGTGATGTCAGTGCATTTTCATGTATAAACATAAAGTATGATATTACAATATACTTGTTATCTAAATCAAAAATAGAGTGTTTTCCTGTGCAAAATACAATACTTCCTTCGAAGTCAGAGATATTAAATTTCACTACAAAGCTTGTTATTGTGTTCTAGAATTAATGGATGGTTTGTTTATAGGTATTTTTATACGAGTTTTTGGTGAATAAAGAGTTGAAAATGAAGTAAAATATTGGTTTATTTTTTTAAGGAAGTGGTTTGGAAAGCGTTAAAGTTGTTATTTTTGTAAAGTGAGAATTGGAATCAAATCAAAGTTGTTTTTCAACTGAAATGGGTTTTGGAACTTATCCAACAACGAGTTTTAAATTTTATTTTATTTTATAAAATTAATGTAGTATTTGACATTATTGAAAATATTAAATGAAGCATTTCAAAAAGCAGCTAGTTTAATTAATTTCAACTGTAAATAAAGGTAAATAAAATTGTGTTGTATCTATTGTAAAAAATTGTTATTTAATATTCAATCGGTTAAAATGAACGCTTAGTGCGTCAAATTATAAAATTTTGCTTCAAATTTAATATTATCAATTTTTGTTTGACATGGTAAAGGCGACTAAAATTAGATAGTTTTGAATATATTAAATTGTTTTTTATAAATTAGGGCGCTACTTTTTTATATTACAACAATTTACTGTTAAATCGTGTTGTTACGGGTTATTTAAAATAACAATAAAAAAAAGAAAATTTGAGTAAACAGCCTCAAAAAATAATAGCAAGAATTTGCGTGGGAAGCGCTTTGAGGCTTAAAAGTTTATGAAATCATTAATAGACTTGATTTCACTTGAATCTTAAAATTATAAAATTATACTTTCGGTAGATTCCAGCAAGGACTTTTTATTATATGAATAGAAAGCCTGACCAATAGTCAGTCAAATAGCGAGAACTAGACTCTTATCAAGAGACAACCTAGTATCATTGACTGGTTGATAAAAATAGACTGTTAATGTTACACTTTTTAATTATATTTTAAGAAGCATTAAAAAAAGACAAAAATATAATGAGCAGTCTCTCAATCTGCTGTTGCTGTCGTTAGACGAAAGGAGATGGGATATTTGAAACTTTCAAAACTATTTGGTGTACCAAAACGGATCATTGAGTATTATTTTAAAAGCTAACAAAAAAATCAGTTTGTATGAAGTACTCGTACTAAGCTTTGCTTGAATAAGAAACCGGCACTTTTTGAAGCGATGGAGAAACAATTAGTAGGATACTTACTGCATTAATTTGGATGAGAAATACTACAGTTTGCGACTGAAAGACACAACTGACTATTCGAAATAATTTGAAATATCTTTTTAAGCAATCTATAAAGATTGCTAGAAGAAATTGTTTCTGCAATTTTCCGTACATTCTCAGTGAAAATTTTTCAAGCAATTTTAATAGCACGACTCAAGATTCACTTAGGAAAACAACTTTTTAGATATTAAGAAGCCAGAGTTAGCTAAAATAAATTATTTTATAAATCTTTTTCACAATGTTAATGAGATGAGAATAACTATTTTTTGACACAAGCATTTAATAGTTCTTAGCACGTTTTTGGTTTCACGTGGAAAGAGGCAAGCTGATAGCTGTAGTTGCTTCTAGAGGTGCTTCTAGCTGATAATTGTAGTTGCTAAGGGATGAGTACTTCTGGTTCCTACTTTTCTTCACCTTTTATTTCTTCTCGCAAGAATAAAGCTGCAAAAGTGATGGATTTCACCCACCAGGATCTATTGACAAATACCATTTTTTAGAAACTTGGTTGAGAAAGATCTCTGGACTGGTTGTGACAAATTCTCAAGTTGGAATGCTTTTTGGAGAAGTCTACAAAAGATCTGTTACTGTTAACTATTTAGCGTTTAGAAAAACGAGGTTTTTTTGCAATCGTCATATATTCTAAGAAAAAAATTTTAGAATCTATAATGATGCTACTAATCTAAGCCCAATTATGCAGACTAACTCTGCTGATGTTGTCTAAGATATCATTTTAAAAGAAGTTGAAAAAGACTCAGCCGCCTCTGGTAACACATTTATTAACCTTACTTCTGGTTGCTCTTATAAGGGTTTTTTTCTCTGGCTTTTTGTGGCTATTATAGTCAACATATAAAAGTTTTTATTGAAAAAATAGGTCACTATGTAAAGTAAAGCTAGTTCCTACACTTTCACGAAAATGTAAGGTAAAGCTAGTTCCTACACTTTCAGGAAAATGTAAAGTCAAGTCTAGGTGGTTTAGCTAACGTGGTAACATCTTTTTTGTAAAAACTAAAAATAGAAGAAGCTTTAAAAAAAGACAAAAATAAGAATAAAGTACTGTCGCAAAAAAAGAAACTAGGAAAAATAATAAATACAAGGTTTTTTTTTACTTGTTAAAAATAGCAAGTAAAAACTTTGTAGGGTGTTTATATTGTACTACTTTACTTTTTAAGATTCTTGAGGTGAGAAGTAAGAAAAATGCCAGAACTGTTTTGAATGGGTACATTTGTAAAACGAAAAAGTAAAATAAAGGATTTTGTGTCTTTTGTGGAAAAGGTAGAAGATCTAATATTTTTGATTTTTTTTTTAAATTATATTAGTATAAGCACCACAAGTCTTGTAGGCTCGTAGCTTGGTAGACAATTTTTATTTATTTTATTTATTTAGAGCTTTTTTTTACTGTTTTATTTGTAGTTTTTTGGAAGTTGTCGTCTATTTTTTTTTTCTCTGTCTTTCATTTGTGGGGTCCTGGTATTGTTTCTTATATTTTTTTGGTAATCTATTTTTCTTATTCTTTAACTAGTTTTATTATTTCTGTGCTTTTGTATGTTTTTAATTCTTTGTTTGTTTTTCTAACTTAAGTCTCTTCTACTTTTTTTCCATAAATTTTTCGTAGAATCTTTTTTTCATATCTGCAGTATGAACTGTTTTTGTTTTCTCAGTGTTCATCTCTCGTAAGCGTATGTTACTACCGGCCATAGTATGATTTTGTAGATATAAGTTTGGTTGCTTTTGCTACGGCTTTTGAACTTTGTATAGAGTGTAATGCATAGATGCTTTTGTTTCCAGCTGCGAATCTTGCTTTTATCTGTATTTGTTGGTTTCTTTCCTATTACCCTTTTTTGGTAGACTAATCTCTAGATTTTTCTGAATTAGTATCTCTCTCTTTTGTTTATTTTTAAATATTTATTTTTTTGAAATTCTTTTTCTTTTCATATCATTAATTTAGTTTTTTTTTATTAATTTTTAGTCCAATTTTTTTCACATTTATTATCAGCTTTCTTCTTACTCTTAATAACTCTTTTTTGGTTTTTGTTATAAGTGTTACGTCATCTGCAAATGCAAGGCATTAAATTATTATTATCATTTGTTTTATTATTATTATTGTAGAAATTTTATTTGTTTAAATAAAATGTTAATTTGTATTAATGTCAAATGTTTTTTGTTTTATTGTTTTTTTGTTTATTAAATAAAAATAGGTACAGTAAAGGGACTGGTCACTTTTGATTTGATTTCTTAATATGAGACAGTTTTATTTTTAAAACCTATACTGTCTCAAAGTAGGTAATTTGTAGGTAAAGCAAAATAATATTTTTAATTAAACAATTTTTTAAATAATTTAATAAAAACCAAACAACCAACCGTTTAAATAAAAAAAATTAAATAAATATTGAAACGTTATAATCAATAATAACTGACGCTTGAGGTTCTGTTAGAGATTAGTTTTGAGATCTTGTACCTATATAATGATGACAATGTAGAACCTCCCGCACTAGTGTAACGGTTAATTATCTGTCAATCTTACTCCAGATAATTGTATTTTAGTTAATTTGTGTATTAATCCTCAGGATATGTTTCAACTCTGATGAAACTTAGTATTGATAATAATTTCACCTAATGCTTTAAGCACGAAAACATGTTTTAGTTATTGTACATAATGGAAACCTGAAAGTAAAAGCGAAATGTGTGTTTTGGTTAAAGTTTCTAAAAGATATTTGTATATTAAAAAAAAAAAAAAAAACTCGCAATGAGCAGTCAAAAGGCACTTAAACATGTAGTAATTTGAGGCCACAAAACACTTACACTTACCGTTGTAGGGCACATCACTATAGTTATTCTGACAGCTTTACAACTACACCTGCAGTCCTGCACTGTAGATTTGTGTACAAAACATAAATTTTTGTTTACTAAGAATACAGCTCTCTAGTTTAGTTTCTAGACAGTACCTCGTTGTAATTACAAAATCATCGGCAAGCATTTTGTTTACTTGCTCTCAACGAAAATCGTCATCAAGCATTACTTACCACTCTAGAATGGTAAATAAATTTATCCCAATTTAATTAAATAATTGTTTAATAAACGAGAATCAATTACACAAAAATGCCCTAAGCAGAGAAACGTTAAGAATATTTTACCAATCTCAGAAAATAAACAGATAACAATTCTCCTTGACCAGTATAATGTTTTTACTGTTTTTGATACTTAACATAATATTTTTAAGTTTTTAAGACTGTGAATAGCTACACAGATACAACTAATACAACCTTTTGAAAATCGATATATCTTTATTGCATTTAATTAACTGGTTATCCTAGTACTTTCATAACTCAATACTCCTCCCATCTCCATTTTGTATGCATTATATCCAAACTGTATATCCCTGGCTCGACCTTTAATTGACCGTATCTATGAGTGACATGCAAATCGTGTCGTCAAGTTCCGGAGCGATGACAGTGCATCTTCACCGAAAAGCATTTACCGGAACTGCTTGTGGCGATGGCTTTATTCCCTCGGGTCACCAGACCATTTTATGTCCTATTTGGGATTATACACAGTATAGTTATGTCAGCTTTAAAGTAAAGAAGCGACGAAAAGAAGAAAGGGTCGATGATCTGGCAACCTTTTCTCTTATCATTCGATCGAAAATTAGAGCTAACAGCTAAAGAAGTCAACTCTCTCGAGTCCATTCTTTTGTTTCCAATTAAAATCCCTTGCGATAAATTTCAATGAACACGTCCATCGATAAAAAAATACGTTCCGGAGGTTAACCTTTATCGGATTTTAAATCCGACCGAACAATAATGAGGTTTATTCAATAATTCAGCGCTCGATCTTCTGCCGAAAATCCAATTTCGCGGCTTTTTGATTTTTAAACACAAGTAAACATTAAGGGCGTTCGGCCGTTTGATCAAATATTCATAAGCAATTTTTTCGAAGAATTGCCTTGTTACGGACCTGAATTTTCTTATCACGCACCTATAAATTCTCGACCGGATAATTTTTGCATAAATCAGGACCGGAGTCTAATTAATTAAGACCGCCGTGAATGAGGACCATAAATTTTCGAAAATAAAGACGTGGCTTGAAAGTGGATAAATAGAGACTATTTGTTTAGTCAGGGGCGGTCCTTGCGAGAAAAAAAAACCTCGACGAAAGAAAAGTCCGACAAGTAGATATTGATGATTTGCAGGGAAAACTATTAATCTTTTGAGTAATTGGGTATAAGGCAACAAAAGAAAGTTTCTGTATTTTCCGGTGGGAAAATTTTATAAATGAATCAAGACTGAGAGACGCATTAACGTGATTGAAGTACTGAAAAATATAGATGAAAAAAATTCAAAACACTTTTTGTCTAACATTTTAAACGGAAACTTGACTTGAGAAACATTTCTTGTAAAAGCAATTTGGAATAATATAGTTCATTTCCTCTGTTAAAAGCTTCTACTAACTTCCTCTCTTGTTTTTCTCGAGGGTGAGCTTAACATGATAAAAGACAAATATTTTGGCGACTCGGAAAGTTTACTTGAATATTCTACGACAACAAAATGGCTCGTGATTGCCGCTGGGATGCCACATCGATCTGACTCTTATTCATTTGCACTGATTTTTTCAACACCCGACAAAGTTTTAAAGCCAACTTTGTACAAAAAAGTTTATTTGAAGTGATATAAAGAAGCAATTTTTATTGCAAATAAGTAGCAATAAAAATTTTAAAACTGGTGTATGCAATAAGCGATAAAACAAAGATATCTAATAGCAAAAAGAATACATTGGATGCGTCTGTTAAAAGCATATGCAGATTATTCTAGGTTTTCAAGAACGTAATAATTTTGAGGTATATAACACAAAAAGTATAGCTATAATTTTGAATTTTAGAAAACACACATTTTTAAGATTATAAAGAGTTTATAAAGATACGGCAACACTGCGAAAATTGTAGTTATATTTTGACGGTTATATTTAATAGGTTCCGTGCAAGTGTCAAGCGATTTTGTCTGCTGTTGCGGATAATACAATATCGATCACAGAACAATTTTGTATAAAATTCCTAATCTTCAGCAAATGCACAATGTAACGTATGTCTACAAAAGAAAATTTGATAATAACACGCTTAACGAGTTTTGCAAGTCAAAAAAGTGGGTAAACGAAAACATTCAGTCCTCAAGTGCCAAACTGCGTGACCTTTATATACTAAAACAGAGATATCCTCAACTAGATGACATCTACAAAGAAGCTAAAAAAGCTCATAGGAATTTGGTTGCCATTACCAAAAATCAATATCTTCAATTCAAAATAGCTAACTCTAGTAATTCAACTAAGTCACTTTGGATAATCGTTAACCAAATTTCGGGTAACAGTAATTCAGAAAGAAATAGCAATATAACTCTAGAGCACAACGGTCTGTTATGTGACGACCCAAAGCTAAATGCAAATAGATTCAATACTTATTTCAAAAATGTTTCTATTAAAATTACTAATCAATTAAATCAACAATCAAGTGTTTCAGGCTCTAGTTCTAGTGCGAATAATACTATAGAAAGTATTCTTCTTCCTTTCAGTAATGATGAACTATTAAACTTGTTAAACTCTAAACTTAAGAGCAAGACGTCATCTGGACCTGACGAAGTGCCGAAATACATTATTAAAAAATGTATCCCTGCCATAGTTTCTCCGTTAACGTATCTTGTGAATCTGTCATTTGTTTGTGGCAAATTTCCTGAAGCATTGAAAATCGGTAAGGTTATCCCAATCTATAAAAAGAACGACACTCATGCTATCGAAAATTACAGTCCTATTACCTTGACTTCGGGTTTTTCTAAAATATTTGAAATATTTGAAGAATATTTATTAGAAACTATCTTAGTCGCTTGTGTAACTTTTTAAAGATAACAAATGTTATATCCGACAATCAGTTTGGATTTCGAGAAAAATGCTCCACAAAAATGGCTTTACTAACCTTCTATGACAATATCCTAAAACACATTGATGCCGGTGAATGCCCTATTGGGATTTTTTGTGATCTTAGTAGAGCATTTGATTGCGTAGATCATGCTAAGCTACTTGACAAATTGAATAATATAGGTATTGGAGGTGTAGCTCTGGAGTGGATTAAAACTTTTTTACAGAACAGAAAACAATAGGTTGAACTTCCGGGAAAAGATTCTTCTGAAAATGTACAGTCAAACCTTGTGGAACTAAATATGGGTGTTCCTCAAGGATCTGTACTTGGGCCAGTCTTATTTATTTTGTATATTAATGACATTGAACATCTCTCATCAAAGGGATTTATAATACTTTATGCAGATGATACTGTAATTATCATTTCTGACAAACTAGATATAATTCTGAAAATAAAAGCTCAAGATGCTGTAGATAATGTTTTTAATTGGTTTAATACTAATAAATTACATTTCAATGCTGAAAAAACTAACTGTCTGCGCTTCCATGTACCACAGAATTGTCCTATCCCAATAAATGTAAATGTTACTAATAAACAACTAGTTGATACCAATAGCACTAAGTTTTTGGGAATAGTATTTGATAAATGTTTGAATTGGAAAGATCACTGTGCAGCTTTAATAACCAAAATGTCTTCTTTGACATATATGTTCCGAGTGCTAAAAGATATTCTTAATGTAAAACAACTAATGCAAGTTTACTTTGCTCAAGTTGATAGCAGACTTCGCTACTGAATTTGCCTATGGGGAAATTCTTCGATGGCACTGGATGTTTTTGTTTCGCAGAAAAAATTGTTACGGGTAATTTTTCGTTTGTCTAATATACAATCCTGTAGAGATATTTTTAAGGAGTATAGAATATTGACGGTATCTTCCCTCTTAATTTTCGAGATGGCTGTTTCTATTTATTCCAATCGACATAAGTTACCTTATGTAAGCGATGTGCACATGCTAAACACCAGACAACCAGGCAACAACCTCTCTATTCCTTATACTAGATACAACATAGTCAAAAATTCCCTACGTTGCTTAGGTCCCACAATATATAATAAGTTACCTCTAAAATAAAAATCTTTAAATAATAAGTTACCTAGCGAAATTAAAAACTGCAAAACTATTACAAAGTTTAAGCTCAATCTAAAAAACTTTTTAAGTACTAACACATTTTATACTTTAAATGAGTTTCTCTTATCATGAAAGTCTCTGTTTTCTGTTTTGACGTTTCCTGTATACATATGTCTGTATTTTTAAAGGAATAAATACATATTATTATTATTATTTGATAGTAAAATAAAACTAAAATTGATTTGTGAGCTGTTTGGGGTACCGCAATCAAGGTTCTAAAATCTATTTTATGCTCTTCCGTGTGATTCAAGTACAAAAATTTAAAATTTTGGATTAAACAAATTAAGATGGGTTATGTTTGAAATCTTTAAAAAATTTTCAATAATTTTACTAAAAACAGTGCTTGAAACCTGAGATCTCATATTTCTTAACAGTACTTCAAATAACATGTAGAAGAAAGATTTTTTGCTTAATTATTTTGAAAAACATTTATTTGTTTTACCACCAATCGATTAATTAGCTGATCACTTGCACGCAACCAGGATTTTTTGAGTCACACGGTAACTGCTATTAAACCCTAATTGGTAATACGCAACTAGATATACCATAACATACAAAGTATATGCATTAGAATGTTTATATGCATTATAAACATAATAAAAAATAGCTACTATTGAAATTAAAATCAAAGACCTGCTACCCGTATAATTAGGTTTGCAAACCAAAATTTACTAGAATTTGACATTGAGACTTTTTTCTGAACTATTAAATTATGACTCGTTCCTGTAAGAATTTTGCTGTGATCTCCGCGCAGAACAGATTTTTTTGCACGTGGTTGCTCTCGGACTTATATCTATTTATTCCTTAAGCATTGTCTTGTAGGTGGTTGTTCCACATTAAATTTTAAGTATCATTTAGTGTGTAAGACAGCGAACATATATAGTGTGGTTTGTGTTGTCTTTTTCTTTGCGACCTATTCGACGCCTCATCAGTCGCGCTGTTAACCAGGCCAGATGGCACCGGATATGCTTAAGCGTTCTCTACAATTAATTGTGTGAACTTTTTGTAGGTTTTTATTGTCTAAACTTATTTTTGTTATTTACATTTAACGAGAGGTAATCTTTTTTATTATGTGTATTAATACGTGGATTTTTACGTCTTGACCAGATATCTTTGGCAGCTGTAGCCATTGTCATTAAAGAAAGAAAAAGACACGTTCCAGTCAGAAACAAAAGGAAATTGTGGAAATATAGATTCTAAAAGAAAACAGGATGACCAAAATGACACATATTTAAGAATTTGGTAAATCACTAACTGCAGGTAGTTTTATATAATTGTTAAGTCTTAATAAAAGAACAAAAAACAAATAAAAACAAAGGTAAAATGTTAGCACAATGTTAGTGATTTTTTGATAAAAAAACTAATACTTGCAGTGTTGTATTGGTTGGGCATGAGTACCGTTTTCTTTAACGTACTTTGTCTATAGATCACAGGAATTTTATATCCAACTCAAGTTACCTAGTTGTGAACATTACGCGACTGGCACTGCGATTTATATTGTTCTGTCATTTTACGAAAAAAGTATATCAAAATTTTAATAATTAATGAGTGAAAAATGTATTCATAGTTTGCAAATCTCGCTTTAAATGCAAACCAGAGTGGTACCAAACGCTATGAAGAGTAAAGCTTCTCCTCTCGGAACAATAATATAGTCAAAAATTCGTTTTTGAATCAACAAAAGTGTGCCAACAGCCACTTAAGTTTGACAAAGATGTACCCCGATTGTCATCATAGATCACACTTTCCTCTGCGTTTGATGATCTTAAAAATGGTAATTTTCTACGTTGTAACAACTTTAATTTGTACCAAGTCTTGCATCAGAAACTAGCAGAAGTAAATCTTTAGTGAGTGTTCTTGACGTTGCTGCTAGTTGTCAAGATATTCCAGTAATTAATAATCTCTGCATGGAGACGAGGTCAAAGAAAACAGTCTTTAAAATGGACAAATTAGACAACGATCTGACGAGCTATAAATCTCAATACAATCAAGGAAAGCATTAGGAGAGGTTACGATGATCTACATAAGGGTGCACTATTTTGCGGCGACTTCTTAAAGTTTGAGACACAAGGTCCCATTGCAACATATTATTAAGCAAGAGAAATTCAAGAAAATTTTATTGTTTTCAATTCTCCTAAAGGAAATGCTTAGCAGCAGATTTGTACTGTTTAATTGCGAGTCTAACCAATCCTACTGCACATTTAATTTGGTCACCAAGCAGATAAAGCTTTAGCTTACAGTTTTATAAAATCAGGAGTTTTTTCAGTCATATTAAACGTAAGACTTAAAACTAGTAACCAGATTTGCAGATATATAATAACTTGAATTATTTTCAGATATACGAGTACTTTGATCATTTCAAAGCGTTTGAGACTCAAATACTTTGAAGCATTTTACGTGCCCGAGATAACTGCACTAGGGCTAGAAACATGAGTGTCTGAACATAATTAAAGTTCTGTAAACTTTCTGTAGGCTAATTTAAACCAGCAAAAATTTCTTGAATTTATTCTCACCTAATATTGTTGTAACGTATGATGGGAGAGACGTCTGGTAAATCAGGAGAAGCTAGCAGTGGCACCAGCAGAAGTATTATGTTATCAGTTATACGAATTTTTTGAATTATGTAAATCTGTGTTTTATTAAATAGAATTAAAAAATTTTTTCTTTTTTATTTTCCATTTCTTCTTTGATAAGACGCTTGTCTAGTTGCCTAGTTTCTAATCAAACCGACTTAGTATTAATTTCATAAAACAAGTCGTAATTTTTTTTACTGCTTACAAACTTATTTCAAGTTGTTAGAACTTTGCAACATTTTACAAAGACAGTATTAGTTTAATTTTGGCAAAAAATGTGTTGAATCTTTATTTTTAGTTTAGTGAGTGCTTGCAGTGTATGGTGGTAATCTTACATCTAACTGCCAGAGTTTTCACGTTGAATCTACTGTCTTTGATATGACCTAACGACCATTGGTGGCCGGGCCGACAGCTTAATTAATGTCTTTCAACACGACAGTCTATCTAAGTGAGAACTGCTGACTGCCTTGTTTAAATTTTCTAGATTAAATTTAATCTACGAGACCAGCTTCGCTAAGCAGCATAGTATTGTGTTTGAAGTACTACGATGAAAAGGCTTTACGCCTTAGCAGCGCACATGTAAAGCATCAAAAACATTGTAAATTAGTTTTAAGAACTTTGTATAATATGAGAGAAAAAAATAAATGATGTTTGAAGGACCACAACTAAGAAAGAAATTTTGAGTTGGCAAATCTGATAGGTAGCAGCGATAGAACGTGCACTTTTCTCATTATTAACAGCTTAACAGCCGTCAGCGTTTATTGCTCAGTTTTAATTTTTTATTAACGGTAACATACAGTGAAACAACTCAATAAACAGTTGTTGTTGCTGCTATAAATTGATGACCCAAAAAATAGATATTTGTTGTTTATTAATAGCTTAAAAACTGTTAACGATCATTTTCTAGTTTTAAATTTTTAACAACGCAACGCTAACATACAGTGAAACGACTCAATAAACAATTGTTGTTGCTGTTATAAGCAGATAACTAAGAAGTTATAGATATTTGTTGTTAATTTTTTACCAACGCTAACATACAGTGATACCACTCAATAAACAGTTGTTGTTGCTGATATAAATAGATAACATAAGAAGATATGGATAATTGTTGTTTATTAACTACTTAACAGCTGTTAGCGTTTATTGTCCAGTTTTAATTTTTACTAATGCTAACATACAGTGATACTACTGAATATATAGTTGTTGCTATTATAAATACATGACTTAAGAAGATATACCTAGATATTTGTTATATATTAACATCTTAACAGCCGTTAGTGTTCATTATTCAGTTTTAAGTTTTATACAGTAAAATGACTCAATAAACAGTTGTTGTAGCTCTTATAAATATATGACTTCAGAAGATATAGATATTGGTTGTTTACTAACAGCTTAATAGCCATTAACGTTTATTATTATGTAGTTTTAAATTTTTACCAGTTCTAACATACAGTGAAACTACTCAATAAACAGTTGTTCTTGTTATAAATACCATATATGATCCAAGAACAGTAATTAAATAACGTGACATATGTTACGGTATGTATATTATTCTCCCTATAATGTTGTTGAGCCAATTATTTTTCTATAGTAACGTGACTGTTTAAGGGTTGTATTTAATCATCCCCTTTATATTTAAAATTGCTTAAAGCTGTTATTTTTTGCGTGGTTTGATGAGTGTGTAAATCAATATTTGGCCAATTTTTGCTGTTAAAAATTTGCTACACATTCCTCTATAAAATATGTCATTTATTGGCTGGTTCTTGTTAATTTTGTGTTGTGTATATCAGTCTCACTAAAATTTTATTACAAATAAATAAAATTGGAAATCATATTTCACCCCACTGAGCAATAATTTACTCTTATAATACCACAATAAATCGGTTTCAGCTGCATCTGTTATCTCTACATATAAAAAATTATGTTAAAAATCTCTACCGTTATTGTTTTTCCAATTAAATCGTTTAGCCGAAAGTCATATTTGTCAATTTTAAAATTAAAACAAACGTCAATCAAAATTTTCAAGCTTTTTACATTTGACATACACTAATTGGGAAATTTACTGTTTGTGAAATGGGATTGATCGGAAATAGGGACACATACCTTTCTTCGCGTCTCCGTGATGAGCGTAGTAATGGATGTCCGTAATATGCCAGAAGTATCCTGGAAAATGACAGGAAATTGATATTTAATTGAACAATTTTTAAACACCAAATTTTTTTTAACATTACATACGTACAAAGACTATTACGAAACGATTCTTCGTTTTGTAATAACATAAGCAAAAATTTGCGTGTTGTAATAATAAATACAGTGTAATTTTTCTGTTGGTTTTAGAGAACGGTCTTTGCTGTCAAATTACATTTTGCATAAATTAATTTAATAAAATTGTTTGCTGTCACTGATTAAATCGTTGCAAATTAAAGCTGAATTGGAATTAACTGTGAGCGTCTTGTTTGGTCAAGCAAACTATAGAAAAATGACAAACTATAGCTTGCTCTGAGTTAGTTTTACTTCATCTTATATTATAAATTTCTTGGTATTTCTATTCAATTTGTAATCAAACGTTTTCTTTTTTTACTCTTTAACTGTTTTTCTTATTTAATTATTTTTTTAACAATTTTAGTTTTATAAACCGTTATCAATAAGAAGACGTCAAATTGTAATATTTAACTAATGTCTTTATTGTCTCGCTCAGTCTGACTTTATACATATTTTTTTTGAATACATTTACCGCATGGTTATTAAATAAAAACTCTAAAGTGCTGTGCAAGTGAAATTAAGAAATTTCTTGTATTTTTAATAAGAAATGTTTTTAATAAATAATAAAAATCAATGCTTGTTGAAAGTAGAGAACGACTTAAAAAAATGTTTTAGAATTTTTACCATTAATTAAATTCCAGTTGCATATTTTGCATAATTTCCATTGTGATTACTAAAAACAAACACAAATTTATTTGTTAACCTAAAGAAAATATTTCTCCATGAGTTAACTTTCATTTATCATTTCGTCCTCTTTTCCCTTCTCATTGTCCTTTAAAATTTTTATTTGCTTAAAGCTCGCTAGTTTATTTTAGCTTGCATCCAGCAGGAAAAATTTATTGTAATTTTATGGAAACAGTTCCGTGTGTGTATATAGGTGAATGCGTTTTTCTTGCTGTTGCAACTGTGGCGAATAAAACACAACCGGAGTTTTCCGTGTGCATCGAGTAGCGCTTGGGTCATTAGGAAATTGCTGTTTTCTTTTGCCGACAATCTTAAATGGAACTTCAGTTGATTTTTACTTTTCGAAACTTAATATAAACGTGCTCATCGATCCGTATTATAACAATCGTGTGGAATTTTGGTCGACCGGAAAAATCCGGGACGTTCGATTTCCGGTCGGGTTGAAGTTGTCGTTTAAGAACGTCTGGAAGTGATTTACGTTTACGTAAACCTAAAATTAATTAACGCACTCTTGCATATTATGAGAGAAATTAATTTTATTGATCTTGGATCAACATTTCTCTCTTATGTAAATTAATCATGTCGATTTGCTATTATGAACTTTGTATGATATACGTGATGTTGTGTTATTACAGTCCTATTGCGCTAAGTACTCGATAATTTGTATTGCATTTTACGCCTATAATTAATAATCACGGTATTAACTCCTTTATTATTCAAGGTTGCCAAACGATAATGCGATAATTAATTAAGTTCACTGAATACAACATAATACACTAATTGACAAACAAAGACTAAATTATAACAATGATAATAGATAGTAGTGTTTTATGATACGAGTCTTAAAGAAGTATTTTGTGGGAGGCATGATTTTGAAGCACGACGAGCGTTGCAACGAGTGCTCTAAAAGAGTAAGTGCGACAAAATGTCTTATAAACGAGTAGTGCATGAGCTAGCAAACATACATCTAAAAACACTAAGATTTATTTTGATTTATAATTTAAGTTAAAAAAAATTTAAAGAATAAAATTCTAAAAGTTACCAAGATGTCCAGCGGTCATTTTTAATATACTCATGAGCTAATTTCAAGTTGCGATAATAAAAGTTGTATATTTGTTTCCACAAAAAATTTAAAAAAATTTGGGATTGTGATTGGTTGTTGCTATGGAGAAGTATTAAATTGTGCGATAGTACTGGTAGTATCTCGACTTAAAATTAGCTCATGAGCTATTCCGTATTCATATCACCCATTGTTCTTTATTTTAGGTTTACTCTGATAATTTTGTAGCACTATTTTCTAAAAAAACAGTGCTACAATCTTTAATTTTGTAGCATTGTTATTGATAACTTTTTATGTAATTGCTATTGCAACTTTGTTAATTTTCATTAATTTTATTAGGAAATCTAATTATTTTACAATGTTGCTGTAGACAGGTGACAGCGAATGACAAAAAAAGTAACAATAAGTAGCATTTAAAATAGCTCAATAAAAAATTGCTTAAAAAAATACAGTAAAAAAAAAACACGGCGACTGACTATTCTGGAACCCTTTTTTATATGTTTTGTCTCTATTCTTCAAATACGATTTTTGTAATTATAATTTTTTAAAAATATAACATAAAGTATATCAAACGTTTAACTAAATTTAAAAAATTTAAATTTTAACAAAAAAGTAACAAAAGTCAAATTATTTATAAATTTGTGTTGTTATTTATAGGAATTGGGAAAACGGTTTTCCAGACTATTTGTTGTTTATTAAGTAATTTGTTTTTTTCTTTACCGGTTTTAGCGTATATTTTTATCTACTTCATGTAGTTTTTATTTTAATACGTACTTAATATAAAATATTAGATCCATAAGTATGGTAGAAGTTTGTATGTATATTATAAAAAGCAATTTTACTTACTATAAAATTAAATGGTGGCTACAAATAAACACATAATTTAGGAAAGTATTTTTTATATAAATTTTAGTGTATAAAAATAATATCCAAATAAACAAGCAATATTTAATGCAACAAAAACATTGTTAAAAAATAAAATAAGAATAATAATACATAAAATAATTAATACCGAATAATAAAGAACTTCAGGTTTATTACATGTTCTGAGATATTTTTTTGTCTAGACAGAAGGCAAACTAAGGTTAGTTACAACCTCTCTATTGTAATACATACTCTTTTATTGTAACACTCCCTACTGGTTGGCTCCTGAATCCAACTAACTCTCGTATCACAATAAAGAAAGTGCTAAAACTAATTTTTTAAAATACAATTTTGTTCCGTACCAATTAAAAATATAAAAAGTATTAAATAATTATACAAAATTTTATTTTTAGTTCTAAATTAATTAATTTGTTCGAGATACCTTTAACTTTATGTTTTTCTTAACAAGTTACTCATTTTTTCTCAACAAGTTATTATTTTTTACGAGAGGTTTGATAATTGGGTTAGTCGTTAAGGATCTCCGGTACTTAAAAATTAATCGAAATATTTTAAATTAAATATAAACAGAGTTTATATTTATTATATTATTTTTAAGAAAAAGACATAAGAAAAAAAATTAAATGTGGTACCATTTTAATCATAAATGAGGAGACAAAAATTTCTTAGGAGACATATATTTTAAATTAGGGTTTAGTTTTTGAGATAATCGTTGAGAAGTGGCGAAAAGCCGTAAAATTAATTAAATTTTTCGGGATCTTGAACGGAGATATTCAGCTTTGAAGTTGAGGACGCCCATAAGAGCCAATGCATTTTCAAATATATTTTATTTTTTTGTGGCTAAACGGCTGCATATATTAAATTGAACTTTTAGTGGAAGAAAGCGTACGTTTTGAAGAACTACATTGCATAAATATCTAAAAAATTTTGAATAGTGCCCTTTTTTACAGGACAAGTTTTGGACAACTTCGTATCCAATATATCTAGGGCATAAGCAATTATTTCTGAAAAAATCAACCCCCACAGAATCACTTTTTAAAGGGTTTTATGCGCTCCGTGCACCCTACTAGAATATTAGAAAAAAAAAAATTGTTTCCAGAATTAAGCTGACAAATATTTTTTTTGTTGAAAACAAGGCTTCAATTGGAGGCACCCAGATCTGTTATTTATTTATTAAAATACTATTGTTTTTATTGCTGTAATTTAGACACGTTTTCTTCGGGCATACTACTTTGATTTTTGTTATTAACTTTTAATTTTAAATCAAAAAAAGCTTTTAATTTATCTTAAAAAATAAGAACCAAATTTAAAGCTTTTTTATGAAAAACTATAAGTGAATGACAAAAAACAAAATGGTGTGTCTTAAAAATCTAATTTACAATACCAAAAACGAAATTTTTTTGGTAAATAAATATCAGATCTGGATGTCTCTAATTAAAGCCTTCTTTTCACCAAAAAAACTATTTGTCAGGTTAATATTTTAATAATTTTTTTTTATATTTTTTTAACATTCTACGAACGCTACTAGATTAACCCTCTTCATTATTTTTGAAAAAATATTTTGATTAATTTTTAGGTGAATCATAAGTATTGCTTATCCTTAATAAAAAATGTATCTGAGGTACCAAAAATTATAATTATTATGTGATTAAAACAGAAGTAGAAAGCATTTGAATGCTAAAAATGTTTGTGAAGTGTTCAACACATTTGGGCAGTGTCTGTAAATGCAAAAAAGGTAAAAGACTTGAGAGGAGAAGAGAGGGATGACAAAGAATTTTATAAAAATGTCAAGAGAATTTTATGTATGGTGTAAAAGGATAAGAGGGGATATATATTTGTATAGTAAAAAATGAATTTACAGTAAGACAAAAGGGAATATGTGTTTAGTTAAAGATCTCCTTAGTAGTGTTAATTTTTTTTTAGATTCTTTAGATTTTTTGGAATTATTGAACTAACTAAATATCGTAAAGCTATAATTTATTTCGTCTAAATTAACACACTTTTTATGTGACTTTTATTCAACGAATTAGAGTACTTTAGGGAAACCAATTTTATCTTTATAATCATTATATAACAATTTTGTTTGGTTTAATTCTCATACATTGACAATTTTCCCTAAACATTTTGTACCAAAATCCACTTTGATTGTCTCCATTACGCTTTCCATATTTGTCCTAAAAATATTTTTTAATCTATGTTATTACATTCGCCGAATTCGCGCGATAAACCGTCTCTAACCTCGACTGGGTGGCAATAACTGTATCCAATATCCGTCCGTTTGCCCCACAAACCGTCCACATTATTACATTTTTACTCTTCATAGTCGTACAATTCTGCAAGAAATAATGATCCGGAAAGCACTGTCTTACACAAATTCCATTCGGAATTACATCTCGGAAATGGTACAAAGTCGCACTTAGAGAAATTGGATCGATTTATAAATCCTGCAATTGCTGTAAATCCGGCTAGGTGTGCGATTTTCTACCACTTTCATTAAAGTTTTTAACGAAATAAAAATTGCACAAATTTTCGCTTAACTACAAGCAAATTGCTACTAATTTGGACGGAAATGGACGCTTCTAGGGTCAAAGTTGAACAAATATGTTTCAGTTATAGGTCTCGTTAAGTGGCACCTTATCACCAATACTGCTGCACTGTACTGTAATACTTTGTACACTAAAAGTTTGTTATACGACTATACAATACGCAATACGATAGGACAAAATGAGTTATCGCTTTGAATTAAATCCAGAAATCATCCGACACGTTATAGAAAGGACGTTAGACTGACCGGGAGTTAGTCAGTCAGTTAGTGAGAGCCAGTCAAGCGAGTAAAGTAAGCGATATTATAAAAGCAACGGGGATTATAGTGAAAATATCGGGTTTAATCATTTAATTTATAAGAGATTTAATATAATTTTAGAGGTTAAAATATTAGACTTAATTATTTAAACATTAGAGACAGATATTAAATTGAATTTAAGAGATTTAATCATTTCGTGTTTTTTTCTTTTTTTTTTTTCTCCCTCTGTGGCTAATGAATCTTTGCTTCAAATTATACCTGATTTTGTTAATCATATTTTTTGTTTGTTTTATAAATGATGTTAATATGAAGGTTAGCTATTTTGGTCTCTCCTAAATCAAATTCGTGGTAATTCAAACAAATTGCTGTTATCTCTTCATTAACGTTACTGCTGTAATGGAAATATGCCATTGCACGAGTAGATATAAAAGAAATCGCTTTTATACGTGTTTGACACGCGATATCGGTCGACCGACCAAGAAAATACTGCTTAAACATACAATTCGTTGTGAGCGTTCGTGCGTTTCCTTTTCTATATAAAAGAAAAATTTTCGGTATCTTTGATCGAAAATGCCTATGTTGAGTGATTCAGGTCGAGTGTGTTTTGCATTAAACCAAATGAGTCCGAGAGTAATTTTAATCAGCAAGCCTCGATTAGTTTTCGAAAGGGGAGCGAGAGAGAGATTTGCTTGTTTTGATTCTGATGAAAAGTTTTTTTTTAGGGAAAATGGACTAATTGTTATTTGAGTCCCGCAGAGAAATTACTCGACCTAACAAGAATTTATAGCACAGAAAATGAAAGATTTTGTACGATTCTGCCACATGCCGGGCTGAATTAAAAAGGAATTGGAATGAATGAGACAATTCTTGGCACGATTCATACATACTTTCAAATTGTTCATTTATTATTAAGATACCGTTGGTGATGAAATAATCAAGTTAAAACTGGATGAAATAACACTATTCTTGAACATTTATTAAATATGTAATAGAAAAGTAATCTTAAATAAGGATTTTTCATTTATAATGTAGCACGCTTGAAATAAAAACATGCGTTACAAATTAGATTTGTATAAAACTAAGTCTTCATACATATTGGTTCAAAATAAGTATTATCTGTTATAAAACACCACAAAAAAAATTCTCAAGTAATATCAAAATTACAAATTTTTTGTTCTTTGAATTTGTGCCCCATAGTAAGTGGCTGAGGCTTCACTGAATAGGGACTCGAGAAGTACCTACCTGCTTTCGTTTTTGTAGATAAGATAAAAAACACGAAATTATAGTAACTTTAGATGAGAAATGTATACTAATAGTTGTCCGAACGCGTACAGATTAATTTTGATTTTATTTGTTTTTTTTTTGTTACTCACCGCTAATGTTACATTTCGTGCTTTTTTATTTATTAGATTTTTTCTTGATTAAAGTTTAATAACATTTTTCTAAACAATAACGATGTACTCGAAAACCACGATTTAAATAATCCTGTTTACAAATCGGAATTTCATACAAAAAGTTGAACATCTTAGTTTTTGTTAAGAAAAAACTTATCATAGCTGATAAGTAGAAGTATCATATTTGCAGTTGTTGTGGCTCTGACTATTTGTTTGAAGTGTAACAAAATGCCTCCAGTTCAAAGACATCAACGATATTTAGTAATTATATTAGTCATCTTAGTAATTTCGACAGAGATAGAATTGTGGCAATTTGAGAAGTTAGTTTTTTCTATCGTGAAATTGTCACTCTGTTGATTCTACTGTAATGATGGTAATGCGTGTGTTCTGGGTGTGAATAGAAGAAGGTAGACGAACACAAAACAGATTAACAGGTTAACCGAAGTATACCACAGAGTATCAAAACCGACGCTTTAGACTACTACTCTTCAAGATCGTTTTGCTACTACGCAACGACTCGGTGACCAATGGTTTGGAGAAGAACATCGACTTGTTAGTATGCAAACGCTATATCGCCGCATTCAAGCTTTTGGACTTTTTTCTTACCGTCTATGGTTAATGCTTCCTTTTACTGCGCAACACCGTAGTCAATGTTTGGGCTGGTGCAGAGAATGGCAGATTTGAGATTCGGAATGGCATAATATGATATATGATATCCACTATCTTTTTTTGTCCATGCCTAGACGGGTACAGTATTTTAAATTATTGATTTTTTTGAGTTAGTGTTACTAAAAGTGCTTGCAAATCTTATCGTTCTATTCTTGGTGTAAGTATATCTATTGCCAAAAAGACGCGTCCAAAAAATTATTTCTTCTGAGTGTAATACTTCTAATGTCATTGAGAATATTCTATTAATAAAAACTTTCAATTTTTTAAAAATGTGCTTAGAATATAAAGTCTATAAAACATCAAAATTTTAACAACTGATCTATAAAAAAATGGAGCTGAATTGAAAGACTTTGTATATAGAGTTGTCACTTGTATTTCATATTTTTTTGTTCTCAAATTTAATTTCGTTGAAATTTTTTCATCAATAAAGTAAAAAAGTATGAAATTGTATAGTAGATGAGACATATGTCTCTGTTGCCGTTAAATTCGTCGGTTGCGCGTAGAAGGGTTGATCCGATGACAAGGCAGATAAGTCCTCGTTCCATATTTGTTCCACTCAACTTTTGACATTTTTGGTCATGTTCCAAACTCTCGCTTGGTTGCACCCACATATCGATTCTCCAAGCCTCCGCAAGAGTAATTACCCGACGTTACCACATTACCTCAATTCTTTTGTTCCTTTTATTGAGATATATGACATGACGTTGTCGCTTGCGAGATAAAAACTTTAGTAAAAAAATTTCGACTTTAAATTAATGAGAGAGCTGGGGGAAAAAAGCGTCGGTGTCTTTTGTTTGTATGTTTCTGTTGCGGAATTTTTATCTTATACCTGAAACAAATCTCGTTGATCCTTTCATGTGTAAATTTTCGCAACAATTCGATGTATATTCTACATCGACAAATAAATAAAAATGTTGCCACTTGGCTGACATATTTCACATAAATTTTAGATAGTCGTTTTAGAAAATTTCCACCATCCATCTTAGCTGAAAGCTATAAAATGAAATCGCTGGTAGGAAAGAAAAGTGTAGAAAAAAGGGTTTTGCGCTCACTCGACAGACTTTGATTCAAAGCAAAAACGAATTATGAACACAAAACGGCGTTTAATTAAAATCTAAAATTCTCTAGAAACTCAATCGTTTTGTCGCTCTAATAACCGTTTCCGGGGATAGCGACGGTAATTAAAAAGATTGCTAGTGAAATTAAAGCGCTTCTTTTCGAATTGTTTCCACAAATGATGAATCTACTCACAAAAATTACTAAAACAAAATCACAAACTGTTCAAATACGTGCAGAGTTCAAATACGTGTTCAAAAAAGAAAAAAAATCTTGTAGAAAGTCAACAAACAAAATAAGTAAGTACAAAAATTTTAATTGTTAAATTACTTCAAATATACAAATCTAAAATTTAATAAATTACAATCTCGATTTATTTAGAAGAAAAAGCTTTTTGCACTCTTTTTATCAGTGCAGGAGAGTCTGACTTCTCAATAGTATATCAATTGACAAAATTCGTATTGTTGTAAGGATCTAGCGAAAACTTTTTAAATAGGCTTGACCTACAACAAAACTTACATATTAAGATATATTCGGGTTTTTAAAAAACAATTTTGTAATTTTAATTCTAATTTGAATATAACGTAAAAAAGTAATATTAAAATAATGATCTTTAAATCCTAATAATTAAAAAAAGCAAGTAATTTAAGAAAATGTTTAATTTTACAATAAGAAAATAAAAAGTTAGAAGAAGAAAATTAACTTATTATTATATAGAGAAGAACACGTATGTATCTGGTTTTTGTAGAAGTAGAGAAACTACCCCCTAACTCAACACGTAATTAAATTAACTTAATTTAAATTTAAACAATAAAAACAAAATCAAATTGTAAAATTTTGTATTTTTTTAGATTATACTTAACAAATAAAAAGAAACGCAGACAGACTAAGAACATAATCTTCTCTTTACCTCGCAAGTGGATAGTGTCACATTGTTAGACATTTTTTAATTATCAAGAAAATGGAAATTTTATTATTAGAACGTCGTTAAGGAGAATTGAATTTGGACTCAATTTATTCATAACTTTTTGTATATAAAAATCGAATTGAATCAAAATTAATTATAATAAAAATCTTAGATTTGAATAAGACTTCTTTCTGACTTCTTTCAAAGTTTAAAATGTTGCTATCATATTATTTTTTATATTGGTGTATACTAATTAGTTTTCTAAACTGCTCTAATTTTAAATTAAGAAAATATTTACGGACAAAATAACTAATTACAATTTGTCTAAAAAAAATTAAATTGTTGTTAAATAAAATTAAAAAAATCAAAATCTGGGAATAAACATACATCTAATCAAATAAAACTTATAATTTAACGGGATCCAGAAGTCGCTTTTGTGTTATGTTATAAAAACGACAATTTTATACAAGTTTTGTTTACAGATAATAATACGAAACTCAATATTATTTAAAAAAATTACAGTTATGATAGTTATAAGAGCTTTAATAAAGAAAGGACAAGCATTAAAGATTAAAGTGTAATGAAATTATTTTAGTAAAAGATTCTTTGATAAGAAAAGAAATCAATCTTTTATTGATAAAAATTAAAAGTCTTTACAACAAATTATAATTTATTCAAGTTATAATTCTAATAGATGTCAACAGAAAAATAATAAATTTTTAGTTTACTAGTAATCAGCCAGCTTCCTGGCGTTGTATTTAATTTTGAAACACATTTTAGTAGTTTGTGTTACACAGGAGCTTGTTGGGCAGTAATGGCATGCAATTAGTCCACAAAGTAGTTGTTTTCATTTAATCGTGGAGGTCGTCAAGCAAGAGCCAAAGTGGCAACTTTGTTGTCCGCCAGAATCATAAGCTAACACTCGCTACCTTCTAGATATTTTTGTAAGAGAGCGAATAACGTCTATTCACATAGCCGTTAACCTATCTTACTTGTTATAAGTGAGCTATATTACCTGGTCTAATCAACCACATCTTAGAGCTTTCAGATGCGCTGTACTAATGGAGAGTGAACACCTCAAAACCGGTGTAAAGCATTCTGGAGTTGTGTTCGATTAGAACATGTTTTAATTATTAATTAAGTTATTTAAAAAAATATAAGTAATTATTAATATTAAGATATTAATTTAAGTCTTCAACAACTAAAACTGGGGTTCTTGCAACTTAATTCATGATTAGTTTGGTCATGATTTTATGAGTTTTGGCAAAAAACTTCAGATGGCAAAATCTGTCTAATTTTTTCAATCTAGCTTTTGATAAATTTTATATTTTTTAAATCAAGTTGTAACTTGAAAGAAACTTCTAGAATAGAATAAAGTTTACAATTTACGTTAATTTATTGATGAATATATTCTTAAAAAAAGTTAATGTGACAATGCTTTTGTCTAAAATTAAACAAAAGTAATTAATCAAAATTAAAATAACAATATTTTGTTACTACGAAATATGATAAAATTAAATTTGACAATCTACAGTTTTGGAATTTAATAATAAAAATTTTTACACAAATTTTGAAAGAACTGTACTCTAATTTAACACAATTTAAAACAATACTGCGCATGTGTAATACAATTTTGCATTCTTTTGAACTCTTGTTTTAGTTTGTATGTATTTGTTATAATTGAATCGGTCATTTCGAAAACCACATAAGTCAAATTTTTTTTGAACATGCTTTTTTTTCATCAGCTCAAAATCTATGCAAATGAAACGAGACAGGGTTGCGCTATAATAACATTTGATTTTATGCCATTGCCAGTATTGCCACACATACCTAAACAAAACATTTTTTTTGTTTACGGCAATTATGAGTTCACTGTTTTGGTAATTAAACATACTATTAAAAAAACTCTCAACTTCTGCTTTATTCCATCAGTCAAGGCTTATGATTTGACAGTGATTATTAATAGTAAAAAAAAAGATTTAAAACGAGTTCAAAATAGCATTCTGTTAGAGCATATCTATGCCATTTTATTAGAATATATTTAGCTGGATAACTATAAATGTTAAATGATGGAAAATATAATAATTTACCTTAAAGATAATAAAACATGAAAAATTAAAACATATGACATGTTAATAAGTTAATGTTCAAGTGTAATTTTCAATAATAACCCTGTTTCTTGCTAAAACAACGTAAGTCCAGAATCGTTTTGTTAAGTTTTTTTATTATTAATAATGATAAACTGTAAAGGTTATTCGACATTTCAATCGTTTAAACCACAAGTACTATATTGAGCCCAAAAAATCCTTTAAAATTCGTTTATTAGTGAATTAAACAGTTTTTATTGATTCCTGAAAAATTCTAATTGTGTGACTTATGTGGTTTTTGCAATGACCAATTCAATTGCACGTTATGTTCTAATTTGTATGAGTGTTGTGATTTGTAGTTGAGGTTGCATTTTCACTTTGTCAGGATTATTTTTTTTAGTCAATAACCATGTACATATTTTTAACATAACAATAAATGCCCCAATTTTTTTGTTTTAATTTTTTTTTATTGATCGTTGCGTTTACAATAAAATTAAAATTGAAAACAAAAGTTTACTTTTCCGCTCATAAACTTTACTTCAACTTCTCAAGAAATTATTTATTTTTGAATCAACAAGACTTGGTGTTCTTTTGAAAAGTGTACAGAAAAGTTTTGATTACTAAGAAAATTAATATAGAAATGTAAGTTTGTAACATTTAAAAATTGGTTTTATGCTAGCAATACTCTTGAGAAAAACGTTACAAATTACATTTTATAAAAATCTATCTCGACGCATCTACTATTTTTACTTAAAAAGTTACCAAATATATTTATGTTTTTAATTATTTGAAAATATTTAATACTTTGGTTTTAAATCTAATTTTTGTTGAGAAATAAGTGGTCGCATTGCGTCTTGCTATCGATTCTGCTTCACGGGTGGCTAGTTTGAGTGAACGTTACAAAACGGCGTTGCTTTCCGTCAATAAGAGTCGAAATAAATCGGTCCCTTGTTGGCGCTCACAGCCCCTTAAATAGCTTAACTTTCTTAATTAAGTCGAGTCCTTAATCAACGATATGCATTCCGATTCCAATTTGTTACGAAATGAATATATACCAACCGGTAACGAGCTAGTTTCGTAGGTGTATGACCCGAGTCCATTATCTCGGTTTACTAAATAATAATAATAAATGTGTATTCCTGTTGTTAGTAAAGTTTTGGTGAAACAAAGGAACTTACAAATGACGTACGAAACAAGAACTGCTTCGGGCGCCTCCTTATTGCTGAGACGACAATGAATATTCATAAACGTTATGGAAATGTAATTCTGTATCATCTGCTGCAATTTATAAGTATCACACTGAAAGGAGTCATTTTTCGGCATTTCGACGAGATTTTCAGACTTTACTGCCGGTAGTTAATGATATTAAAAGAGAGTAAAGGAATTACTCAACATCTACTTTTAGATTTCAGTTTTGATAACGATTCATTTGTTGACGTTCTGAGAAGTTTTGAAGTTATTACATCATTTTAGAATTTTTTAAAGCACTTAAGATATTTGTTGACATTTCTTCTGTCGTTTGTATTGGACACGTGATTTATATCTTGGTAAATTTTTCTACAGCAATCTGCCATTATTCCAACACAAGTAATTATTCAAATGGCATTATCAGAGGTGAGATTTATCACTTCCAACAATATCTACATCTGCATCTCGCCGAGGTCCATTATTTAAACCCCTTGAATCACAGACGAGGCCTCATTTATTATTGGTCACTGCTTAATTGAAGTTGGAGCGAGATATACTGTACTGGTTTATTTTAATTTTGGATTAAATTTCACTTTTTTTTTATTTTGACCAAATAATTAAAGTATGTATATGAGAATGGCAATTTTAATCTACTGGTATTACAATTTGACTCGGAACATATAATTACAATTAGTTTAATTAAACGGGGGAAATTTAGATTTAAAAATAGTGGACATTGTCACATTATGAACATAATTGAAAATTTCTAGTTAATTGAAAATGGTATTTGAAACGCGAATATTATCTAATTTGCATTAATTAAATTAAACTGATACAAAGGGGGTTATTAAGTGTGATGAAACTGTCAAATTGTGACGAATACGACTCTATAAAAATTTCCTCCTGTTTTTTTAGATTGTTTGTTATTTCTGTAAATTTTCTGCTAATTTTTTTAAATTTCTACTGTTTTTGTAAATTATTATTTTGCAAATGAGTTACAAACATTTAAAAACTCTGTATTTTATAGATTAATATTTGATAAATAGTTATTTAATAGACAAAAATGATAATCAAAACGGTTATTATTAATTAAAATTGTTTAAAGCAAAAACAAAGTTTAGCGACAAAAAAAATTGCGGTAAAGAGACACTCTGTATATTTTTGAAACAATTAATTTTGCAAAACAATCTAGGGCTTTTTTGTGTACAATATTGCAAACTGCAATTTTTTTGATAATTAAAAATTAATACTTATAGTCAGATTATTTTAAAAAAACAAAAATTTGCCTATTTTTGCCCCTTAAAAATTTAATACCCACGTCTTAAATTAAGGGAGGTATTACAAAAATTTAGCTTAGTAAGTTTAAAAATAAGCTTTAGCTTGGTAGAAATTTTTTTAATAATTATTTTACTAGACTAATATACAGGGTGAGTCACGAAGTATAGTATAAATTGAAACTAGTAATAGTTCCGCAAATATCAATTACAATTGCAAAATATCACTCGGTCGAAAATGTATAGATTTTGAGAACAAAAAAATTTGCAAATTTTATTGAGAACCACTGGCGCGCGCGTTTGACGAACTCGAGTCAATGAAATAACTTACAGATATACCAAACGGCAAAAAAAGTCAGCGCTGCTTACTTGAAAAAGGAAGGTCAAGAGCCAGTCACAGTTCGTCGTTTTCTGTTTTTCGGTAAAATTATGCTAATGGTAGTGTTGTGGTTGTTGTGGGGGTGATAAATTAAAAATTGGCAGCATATTTGTTTATTGAATAAATTGATATGGTGCTTCTTTACGGGGAAGCTCAAGGAAATGCTACGGAAACTTGTAAATCTTGGATTTGTCGATGTTTGTATTCGGAATTCCGGCATCGGGCATATTTGGATTTTGGATTCATCCTTGTTTTAGGTAAACACTTTTTTTTGTTATAACCGAAAGTAAAAGTGTTTATGTTCCGAAGAAAATCAAAATGAATTTTGTTCGATTGTTTTGTCTTGTGCTTTTTCTGGGTATAAAGCCAGTGACCATGAAGCAATCATTGCGCGTACGTTCGTGACCACGTGTTTTTCATATTGTTATTATGACCACGGAAAAGTTGCATCTAGAGATAGCATAATTCGCAGTTTAAATATTTGACAAACTTCATGACACCCTGTATTAATGTTGGTTAATCACAGTATAGAAATAAATCAATATGGACAGCTGATAAAAACTGGTCAAGTGCTAGCATCCCTTCACGTTGAATGTGTTAGATGGAGCCAGACTTTTAGATTTTTAGGCAACTAATAATACACAATTTAAATCTAAACGGCTATAACTGATAGTTATATAATAAATAATCAAAAGATAAGAGTCAAACAACGATTAAACTAATTTTTATAGTATTTTATTTATAGAGTTTATTTGTATTATTTGTAGGCACATTAATTAATTAATTAATTAATTAATTAATTAATTAATTAATTAATTAATTAATTAATTAACTTAAATTGACATTAAATAATTAAGTTTATTATTATCGTTTATATAACGTGTTGCTTATTTTTGAAATGTCGGGTGGAAGCAAATAATAAAATCACTCTGTATATATTTTAGATTAATATCAGCATAATATTCAAAACAAATTCTGATTCATAGCAACATAAATTCTACTAATTACCAGATTATATTCATTCCCTTTAACGTATTAATCGTCCATTATTTATATTTGTTTAAAGTATTAAATATATACCATGCAAAAATCATATTAAAATATTCTCTCATTATTCACCGTAAAAATCCAATTGAATTAAATCAGTGTCAGTAAAGCTCCCTCAACTTTCACACGCAATTAAATCACCATTATCTAAAGCCATAACGGCCATTCACTTGTGCTTTGTGATGATTTGTGTTAGCGACATGCTTTGAACTTTCATCGTATCGCTGATGTTACTCAAGATTATTAATTTTGCCTTCCTGCAACAAGCTGCTGGTCGTTATCATAGGTTTGCTAGATTGCTGTTTGCACGTACTTTACGACAACGAACAAACCAAACGACCAGGAAAATATTCTTGCCAACTTGCTTTCAGATTTATCGACAAGCTATTTACTTTGCTTTAGAAATTGGGATTGCGAACTTGTGTAGATTTTAATCTAAATTGAAATATTGTTTATTTTTCTAGTCGAGTTATAAAATAGCTAGTTCTACAGGGTGTCAAAGAATTGACGAAGGAGCTTGGAAATGCAAAATGAAACCCAAAACGTTTTTGTTTTTTCATGGCACTTTTGATAACTTTTTTAAATGAACACTTGGTATAACAAAAATTTTACCGTTTCTAAACAACAAATAAATTTTAAAAATTTGTGCGATTTTGAAGACAATATATTTCTGATTGGTCAACTTTAAAGTCTCATAATTAAAAATCGAAAACATGAAGGACAAATTTTTGAACAAAATATGTTATGATTTGTAATATTTAGTGTACCCTTAACAGCTCCTTTGTTAAATTTGGGACAGCCCGTATATCGCGCATTTTTAAAAATTAAGAAGAAAATATCGTTTCTATAAATCGAGCCGAATATGTACAATTTTACTGTTGAAGACTCGATTACCTCTTCTCTTACGTATGTCCCGTTGGCAGGATCCGATAACGCAGCCCAATTATTAAGTGATACATTACCGTTGCCCTAAGGGCAACAAATCCCGAACACGTGAGGTCGCGCCCGTTCCAATTCCGGCCCTTTGTCAACTTTGACACCTGTAATTCTCAGAGAAAGAGCAAGAGAGAAAGATAACTCCCATTATCGACGTCAAACTTTTTGTTTTTTTTGCACCGTGAATAATTCGGAGTTTTTATGCACCGTCTGGAAATTATGACTAAAGTTCGAAGCTTGTAATGAAAAATTTATCACGTTATGTGTCAGCACTTGAGATCTAACATTTTCCAGTTTATTACAACATTTCAAATAAATAAAGTTTTCATATATTTTTCAATAAGTTTTCGTGTACTTAAATCAAAAATGATAAAATGATTATTCTTATTTTACACGTAAATCAAGTGGATTTATATATTTTTTTATCTAACTGCATAAATTAGATTAACAAATAATGATAACGACTTAACGACTTTTACATTAGGCACACTAAACGAGTTGGTGTTAATTTTTAAACAGATTTTTTTATTCCAAAAATCTATTTTGATTAAAACCCATTTTTATATTTAAAATTAAATACCATTAGTGCCAACAAAAGGGAGCAAAACTGAACAATTACACTGTCATTATATAATCATTAACTGTAATAGCCGCTTTCACGCACGAGAATGTATAACGTAGTTTGGAAAATATAATGTGGTGTTATATTTTACTTATGACTGTTATTAGTAACATTGTATCTAGTCTAAAAATAAATATAATAAATTACTGGAATAACATGGGTATACACTGGACGAACATTTTTTAAATTTAAGTGGAAAAGTATTTTATCACAAGAGGATTAAATTTATTGTAGGATATATTACAATTTTAAAACAAAAGTTTTAATTTACTTGACAAGAACAACAAAGTTTGGGTCGGAGAGTTATGTTTTATACTCAGTGACATTAGAAATATTACACCAAGAAGGAATAAATTTTTGTCAACAAAATTTTCTGGGTATAACACTTCTAATGTCACTGAGTATAGGTTTTATCAGGAGGTTTTTTTTAACATAACCCTGTAAGGTAAGCAACCAACTAAATTTATTCGCTTTAATGTATGTATATAAGCGTAGTGATTATATTTATTGCTTCATGATCGCGTCTATATGTAGACTTGTATTTATCAAAAACTATTTTAATTTGACTTCTATATCTGTAGTTTTCAATTCGCCCAACGTTGTATATTTGTTACTCAACCAATGTACAACAAACAAACGAAAAACTGGAACATACAATCAATGTTTCGTTACAAAATATTACTTCCGAGTGATTCTGTGCGGATGCCCTTGAGCAGTTCATAAATTTTTCTCTACACGGTTGTCAGAGTAAACAAAATTAGTGCACTAGCAATATTACAAAAAATAATAAAAAACTTGTTTCCAATTAGGCAATAGTTGGAACTGCAGTTAAGTTTGTGTAATTCAATACTTGTGTCAAAACTTGTAATGATATTGAGTCGAATGCAGACGGAAGTTGTGTACGTATTAATACGATATGAGCAATAGAAGCTAAGATGGCGGAATGAAAGGACTCCCAAAAGACCGATGTGTCGAAACAAGTTTTCTTGACATAGATAGGTATGGTTTTTAGTCGGTGCGAAATTTACTCAGTCGTTTACAAAATAAACACAACTAAGTGGAAATTACACATAAACTTGAAAACTTTATAAATATTTGCTAAACAACATTTGTTTAGCGGAAAAGTAAAGTTTAGCGAAATTTGTAATTGTGAAAACATTTTTTTAGAGGTTTGAATTAATCTATTACTACACAAAAAATTTTTGTAGCACGAGTCGAGATTTATAAAATAAGCAACAAAGCACAAAAACATTACTGTTGTATATTTTTTTACATAATATTGTCTTCAGCGCTACTAGAAGACTGTAATGCCAACATTGGAAAAGAAGTGTTAGTCAGAAATATACCTACATATAGGGAACGGAAATCTACGTGAAGATACATAAAAACGATAAATTAAATTGATCACTAACTGATAGAGATGCAAAATGGGAAAATTTATAGTAGGTGGTATTTAAATTTAATGGCATGAGTAAAATTAAAGCAAATTATATTCGCTTATACAAATAACAATTTGAAAATTATGGCAACAAGACAATTTTGTATAAAATTTAACGAAAAAATAAAGAAAGAAAACTTTATAACAGCGAAAGAAGAAAACCAACAACAAGAAATAAGTAGCACAATATAAGAAAAGAAAAGAATAAAAAGGAAACAAAAGTTTGGCACGATGAAGATTGTGGAATTGAAGAACAGAAGAAAGACACAGCAATAAAAGGGGTGCTAGATGAAAGTACGCAAAACAGTCAGAAAAATTATAAAAAATATAAAACAGAATACAAAAAAATTTGCAGAAAAAAGGAAGCACAACGCTAGAAAAATAAAAAATATAAAAAAATTACAAGATAAGGAGATAAGAAATTTCCTTCAAGAATGCAGAAGAATTAAACAAGGATTTCAACCTAAAACTATATTTTGTCAAGATAAACATGGCCCATTAGTGGGAAGCGAAGAAGAAATAACAAAAAAATGAGCTGAGTATTTTGAAAAAGTCTTAAACAGATCGTCGATCAAAAGAAAAACAGTTGAAAAGGAGGAGAACAACAGAAACTGACAAAGAAAAAAAATTCCACATACGGAATAGCTAAAAATATGTATTATAAAAAACAGAAAAACAACAAAAACCCAGGAAAAGACAAAATACAAGAAAAAATGAGAAAGCACGAAAAAAAACGATGACAAAGATGATGATTTAAGTACAAATGTATGGATGAAAAACAAAAACAAACGGAAAAGAGCAATACTATGTCTCATCCACAAAAAAGAAGACAAGGAAAAATTATATTATTGAACACAGTATATAAGATAATGTCGACACTGCTGAATAATAAATTAAAAGAACAGATGGAAAAGTAGTAGGAGAATGTCAGTGCGATTTTAGAAAAAAAAGATTTTTATTAGACAAAATCTTTCTATTACAACAGATACAAAAGTGAAGGTATCAACAAAAAATAAAAATATACTTGCTTCTAGTCGCCCTCAAGACAGTCTCGACAGCATATCTTGAAACACCCGATAAAATAGCGAGATTAGTAAAAATGACATTGGAGAAGAAACAAATAGAATCCGGGTTAATGAAAAATTGTCTAGAAAGTTTGAACTATTGTAACGCTTAAGGCAGGGAGTGCCGCTTTTTTCGACAATGTTTATAATTGCTCTAAAAAAATATTAGGCAAAGCAATACATATAGATTAGGTCTTCTTTTCTATCAACATCAATGCCTTGCGTTTGCAGATAACGTAACACTTATAACAAGAACCAAAATAGAGTTAAAAGAGGACTGAAAATTAATGAAGGAAAAACTAAATTTATGATATGAGAAGATAAAATATTTAAGAAAGACAGATATCTAGAAGTAAAAGTAAAGGAAAGAGGGAGATACAAGTTCAAAGAATTCAAAATTTTTTTGTATTTAGAAAGTGTAATACAAAAAAAAACCTACAAATACAAAAAAGATAAATGCAAGATTAGCAGCTGGAAACAAAATCGTTTATACATTACAGTCGATATTAAGCTCAAAATCTGTAACAAAAGCAATACTTTATCTCCTCGAAACCATAATAGACCTGTGGTAACAAACTCTTGTGAGAGGTGTACACTGAGAAGACAAGAACCGTCTATGCTGCAGATATGGGAAATAAAGATTTAAAAAAAAATGTGGAGAGATAGAAGTAGAAGAAATTTTAATTAGAAGAACAAAAAAAATGAAAACATTGTACAAAAGCACAGCTATAATAGAGTTAGCTAAATCACAGAAAATTTAATGAGTAGGCCACGTAACAAGAATGAAAGAGGACAAATTACCAAAAAAAAATTTGGAAACAGGATTAAGCCTCAACAGACAAAAAGACAGACTAGGGACAGAGTGGAAAAATAGTAAAAGACTACCTCTAAAAACAACAAATAAAGCAGTAAAAGAAGAAAGCTCTGAACAAAAAAAATGGAGAAAATCACCCACTAAAGCCATGAGCCTACAAGGCTTGTAGTGGTTATATATATGTTCAGTTTTTCATAATAAATTTTTTACAGTTTTAAAAAATTTAATATGTGCCAAGATTTGATATTATAAACAAATTTCTATTTTTAGTCAATTGTATAAACCTGTCTCAAATAAAATTACAATTAAAAGTCTTTATTACTGTTTTTTGTCGCCCTTCTATTAAATGAAATTTCGTCTTATCACAAAGCGATAAAACTCTTTGTTTCGAGTGAAATTTCAATGCATAAGAAATTGTTCTCTAACTTGCATTAAGTTAAATTTTTAATCGTTTTTCTTAAATAAATGAACAATGGTAATAACCAGCACAGCGAGAATATCGATCGATAAGGAAGAATAGGGAAAATGGTTTATTAAGTCTGTTTTAAAGTACATTACATTATGTGTTAATAGTGAGGTTTAGTGTAACCTCGAGCTGAATAAAGCGGGCTCTATTAAAGCTTTGTTTAACTTAACCGACAAATAAATCCATATAAACCTCTATTATTATCCAAATTATTCAGATTTTAGTTTAGCTAAATAAATACTTTGAAATTATTAAAATTTAGTCATACGCTATAATAAGCTTTTACTTTGATAAAGCACACAAATGCTGTTTAATCCTGAAAGCTTCCAATTTCCAATATTTTGCAAATATTCCAAATGAAAAAAAATATTCACAATTAACAGAACCGATCAATCATGGCGGATGACAACGACGATAAGGCACTATTACATCCATGAATATTCCAGACTCGTAGCTCATGGGCCGACACGTACATATTCGCGTATTGACACTTGCTAATAATCATCATTCCTATTGATGAGTATGCCATAACATCAATTCTTCTCGACCAGACAATGCATTAATAAAATTTTGTTCATCCAACACCAAAGCGCACAGAGGAAATTAAAAGGTCTGAGTTGTGCGCAAAAAAATGTATTTTTGTGTTTGTTTACCAACGGAAAAATTAGCACAAACGTCAATTTTGTTTATTTTAGAAGGAATTTCTGATTTATATATATTTTTTTTTTGAATTTGTAAATTGTCTAAATATTATGAACACTGATAAAGTAAACTTCAAAAAATCGTGCATAGTAATTAACAAAAAAAGTAATAGGAAAATTTAAGCAACTATAATTTAATAAAGAAACATAAAACAAAACACTAGTTTACATAACAAAAAGACCACAAAACATTAAAAAACTTTACGAGTTTAATATCATGAAATTTTAGTGTCACAATTAAAAAATAAGGCAATAAGGTCCGATGTTGTTGTTTCGTGTTGATAAAATTGCGTATAACCAAACCATCAATGACCAAGTGTTGTCTAAGAAACTAGGTCTAGGTTTTATTGATGTTAGTAAAACATTGTCAAATGGAGCAGCATGGAACAGCAACAGACAAGACAGGGTAGTTATTAGTTGGCCTTAGTGAGATGGTTTGGAGTAGCGCGTGGTAGAGTGACGATGGTTACATGTACCTTTTTAAAGAAATTTGCTATAATACTGTAAGTAAAAAGACTGAAAAAATCAAAAAACTACTTAATTGCAAACAGAAGAAGAAGAAGAAATGCTTAAACTATAAAAATGATTTTTCTAACAGCAAGAGAAGCCTGCAAATAGAGTCGCACACCAAGGTCCCTAAGCTCATTTTGTGCAACTTTTTAAAATAAAACTATTGCAACAACTCAGTGTCTCCAATAAAACTTAGTGCTTTGTCTGTGAAAGCATAAAAAATATGTACTATTTTAGCAAAGACAGCAGTAATGAAAGCGGAAAAAATGGTTTTAAGAAAGTTCAGAAGAAAAATAAAACGTAACATAAATGTAAACTAAAAGTCTCTTTTAATATCTCACAATTTAAAAAATTTAAAAAACAGCAAGTAACTATTTATAATACTTGTAATAATAATTAAAAACAGGTTTACTAATAACAAGTACCAAAAGTATAGTGACAGTAAATAGGTTAAATGGAATAAAATGATTTGGGCATTTAGTAAGATGGGAATCTACAAGAAAGTAAAAAATATGTCTTAGAACACTGAGGAAAAAACTGTTAGAATTTTATAGTAAAGCAGACACATTGTTTCAATACAAGATCTCAACATCTTATCTTCGAACTATTGTGTTTCTAATATTTTTTCAATTGTCTTGATGCGATTATATACTTTTATTGTTAACTCATTGATATTTCTAATTTTGTTTTCTGGTGTCGATTCTATTTTGTAGCTAAACTGTATTATAGTAAAGTTTAACGTAAATTTTTTGTTGACAAACTTTACTCATCTCTAATTGTTTGAGATTCTCCAGTATCTGTACCTATAGTATCAAATTTTTTTTCTAGAATACTTAAAATCTCTCAAATCAAAATTTTGCATGTTTTTAACAATTATTAGATCTTGTGTGAAGATTGTTTTGAAGTATTCCAAGTTCTTTACATATTTTAATTTTTTTAATCTGCATTTTTTACTCTTTTATTTTTTAAGTACCTACCCAGTTTTTAAAAACAAGATTTTTGGGTTTTTCAGGTTTTTTATATTTCTAATACCTTGAAACTAAAGTTTTTTTTAGATATATTAACATACGAGTATGTATTATTCCGTTTTTTGGATTCTTCAAATTTCTTAGGTTTTTTAAATTTTCAATTTTTTTTCGTAGTTTATATTAGTTTTATAAATCTTTTAAATTTTACGTTTTTATGTGTTTTATATAAGTTTTTTTAAACCTCAGATGGGCTGACATTTTTAAATTTGTTTATCAAAAAAATCTTAAAATATTAAAATTCAACAATTTTTTTTTAAATTTATTATAATATTAATAATAATAATATAATTTTAAATTAATTTAATTAATATGTCTTACAAGATTTCTTATTTAAAATATAGTTTTTACAGGACAAACACAAAATAATCTCGAAATTTTTTTGTCTGGTTTTTGTTGACAATGTCTGAGTGTTTTAAAAAGATTTAGTCGGAGCGTGATTAAAATCAGGATGACGTAATTATTTAAAACGGATCCACATCCATTACGTTAATCTGTTTCAATCAGAACAGCTAAGAAGCTTTCAGCAGTGGCATTTATCAGAATTAGTAGCATTAGGTTGTTAGCGAGCGAAACGCGTGCTACCGACGGTAGATACACACAACATACTATGGTTTTATTAACCGCACCCGGAGTTACAACATAGTTCCGGCCGTTTAGAGTTAATCCTCTGGAAGATATGGGACGAAAATGTGTTTTCCATAAGACCGCAACTGGATCACTTATTAGGTTTTATAATATACAGAGACAAAGTTTTATCATAAATATTATTACGTATATCGTTTAAAAAATATCTTGCAAAATATAATAAAAATTTTTACAAAAAATATGAATTTATAAAAATTATTTTCCTTTTAGAAAATCTTTATTTATAAGAATATAACATATTCTTTTCTCGGAGTATAACATTGTTGCATGTAACTAAAATGTTGCTAAAACAATTAATTTTTGTTATATATTTTAAAATGTTTACCTTTTTATTATTTGTTTTTTTTTTCTCACTAATTGATCAACTTTGTTTTAGCAAGTTATTTTTTTTTGCTGGTGTTATTGTTTAATTTAGTTGCCAGCTTTACAATGTTTTTAATTTTATTGTTTTTATATTTCTTTTATTCGCTGCATTTTTATAGTAATTTTTCCATTGTCGCGTTTTTTTTTGTTTCTGTTGTCTACAATTTTTATTGTAGTATTTTTAGTCTTCTTTCTTTTTTTTTTCAGTGATTTGTCAATTGTTTTTTTATGGTTTTTTATTTTTTTTACATTTTTATTAAACTCTTTTAGTTTTTGGTTTACTTCTAGTTCTTTTATATACTATTATTTATTGATTTACTAGTTTTCGCTAGTTGAAGAAGATGGATTTTCGGTCTTGAATCTTTGCGTTTACCACAAAAAGACTCACTTTTACTCTTAATGATAATATAATCTACTATTTTTAAAAGCTTTTATTCTAAGAATAAGAAAGATTTTTCTCCATCTTCTCCTAATCCTCGTATTTTAATTTAATTCTTGATTATTTTTAAACTTTTTTTTAACGAGATTGCTTGAATCCTCTCAGAAGAGTGATGTAATTTTTATGTTAAAATATTAAACGGCGATGCAAATTGTACAGATTGCATGCAAATCAGGGATGTCTTACTTGGCCTAAACAATGGCAGAGCCCTTTGTGCTTCGCATCATTAGCTCAATCAATGGAGGACTTGATTTCCTTAAATAAACAGAGAGAAGTCGCGGAAATGTCCTCCATCGTCAGATTATAACGAACATTCAAATACTTATTTTTCACAAAGGAGGAGAAGTAAAAGAAAAAGAATTTTTTGTTAAGGTACTTTTAATTTAGGGGCGTTTTATTGTCAGATTTAATCCGTTTTTGTGTAAGATAGAGAAAGTCTTTTATTCGTATTGAATTAATTAAATTCTCGACATCTATTCTAATTAATTTTAACCGGTTCAGTGAAATTGTTATTTATGAAAAAAAAATTCTTTCTTTACACTTCCAAAACTCTAATTACTTGGGAATAAAGGGTGCGGTTGAGCACCTGCTACCAAGGTTATACTTAGTTCAATTCTTTTGAGATTTTTTTATTGTTTAAATCTAATTCGAATTATTAAATTTAAATATACTTTTGTGCTAAATTTAATATTTGGCTTATATAACTCGTAGTTGTAAGTTTCTAAATTAAATTCAACCACAAATGTGGGCGTGTAATTTACCAATGTATTTTCGACTCTAAAACTTGTACAAACCTAAATTATTGTTATTTAGTACATGTTTAGTTTATTTTGGAATAGTTGTAACAAAATATATACAATCAAAGCTAAATACAAGATGTAAAAAAAAATTGAAACTAACAAGTCGACATTTAGAATAAAAGTAAATTTTCCAAGTTTTTGAAATGTACTAAATTAAAAAAAAAATATGTATACTTAAGAAATAATATAATTTAAAGTCAAATTAGTTATTTGTAATTTACAAAAATTGATCGATAATTTGTTTTTTAAAATATATGCGGTTATTATAAACTCTTATTTGAGGGCTATTTTAGCATTCACTGCTGTAATGCGTACCCCCAAAAAATGTTTTGTTTCAAATCAACAACTCACAATGTTTTCTTTAGTTTTGTTATTAGGAAAAACATTTTTTATACAAAATTTATCATAAAAAATACTTAATCCACAAAAACATAAAATTTTTTTTTCTAATTATTACTCTACGAAAAGTGCTTCTGTCAACCACCGAAAAAAGACTCAAAAGCATTAATCTGCTTAAGGCTGTCTATTACCTTCCTAGAGATCGTAAGCAGCGTTATTTCTATAGTTTTTGTGAAACAGGCAACAATTATTGCTTACTGTTGTTGTTATATGTTGATGATATGCTTACGAGACGTTTTTTGTTAAAACATGATTAAAATGTTTTTGCAAAAAGAGCACTATCTTATTGCCAAATCTAAAAACGCAAATAAATATAATTGGTGGATGCGCCGGGCTAAAATTAAATTTGAAAATTATTTCTGCACTTATTAGCAATTGTAAAAAGTTAAGGCAAATTCTTGTTAATTAAACAGATTTTTTAAATTAGAAACACCAGATTCTTATCAAATCAAAATAACGCACATATTTAAAAATTCTGAAACTGTAAAAATTGTAAACCCGCAAAATTAAAATTAATTTTAATTTTTTTTTTAATTTAAAATATTTTATTAGAAACCCAAAAGTTTTATTAAATTTAAATAACGGATTTACTTAAAAATTGCGAAAATATAAGAAATGATGGATGCGCCGAACAAAAATAAATTTTAATTTTTTTAAAGTTTTTTTTAGCAATTTTAGAAAATTGGAGCCAGTACTAATCGTTTGAATAGAAATTTTTTTAGCAGAAACTTTAGGTTTATGTCAAATTTAAATAACGCACATTTAAAATTGCTACATATAAAAATGTAGAGTAGTGGATGCGCCGGACCAATCATAATTAAATATTTTTTTGGTTTTCGTAGAAAGTTGAAACAAATACCTATCGAATAAACAATTTTTTTTATTAAAAACACTAAATTCTTTTCAAATTGAAATGACCTGCATATTTTGGAATTGTGAAAATATAAATGTGCTAAGCCAAAATCAATATTAAACATTTTTTTGGTTTTATTAGCAATTGAAAGATACAGGAACAAAAAGAGGAATGTCCAAATATTTGATTATTATCGAACTGAAATTTCCATCATTTTTCATCAATATTAAATGCAATACAGACAAAAAACAGTTAAAAACAATGATTGTCAACACTTTTAAGTTTACTGAAGAGTTATATCAAATAACAAATTTTGATGTATTTATGAAAAGCGATAGGAATTTTACCTCTGTAAGAAAACAAATTTTTGGACATTTTTTTTATTCCTGTATTCTTTAATTGTAAAAAACTGAAACAAGTTTTAGTCGAATATACAAAAAATATGTTATTAGAAACAAATCGGCTTTCTTCGTGTTTGATTGATCAAAATCGGCATTTAATCGCGAATTAACTATTTAATCGCAATTAAAGCTAATTTCACTTTCTGTAAACCGGCCCTAAAGTTTTCTTAAATTTAAATAACACACATATTTAAAAACTGAGAAAATATTAATTTTGTAAAAATGGTGAATGCGCCGGGTTAAACTAATTTTAATTTTTTAAAATTTTATTAGCAATTATAGAAAGTTGAAACAACAACTAGTCGATTAAATAGAAGTTTTTTTATCAAAAACATCTAATTTTTATGAAATTTAAATAACGCACATATTTAAAAACTGCTAAAAAAAGTGTCAGAATGATGGCTGCGCCAAGTCAAAATTGAAACTGAAACAAATACCAATCGATTAAACAACATTATACTCTTATCAAATTTAAGTAACGCACATAGTTAAAAATTGCTAAAAAAAGGTAAAAATGGTGGACACGTCGAGTTAAAATTAATTTTTTGTTTTTGTTTTATTAGCAATCGTATAAAATATAAACAAATACTAATTAAATAAATAAAACAATCTACATTCTTATTAAATTTGGTTAACGCAATATTTAAAAATTGGTAAAAATAAGAAAGTGTAAAAATGCGTCGGGTTATAATCAACTTCAAAAATTATTTTCGATTTTATTACTATGTAGTGGCATTTACATTTTTACTCTAGGGCACATTATTACAGTTGCTACGGCAGCTTTATAACTTCAACTGGGCTGAGGATTTGGTTAAAATAACAACTATTCAGTTAAAAAAGTTGTCAAGTGTGTTATGAGATTTTGATAAAAGAAAATGTATCGAAGAAGGGATGTCGGAACTTGATACACAGCTTCACAGTGCGTGCGCAGTCGTGATTTGTCGTCGTAACTGACAGTACAGCAGCCGAATTAAAATAAAATACTTCAAAATGTTTTTTATAGCACACTTGACAACTTTTTTAAATGAACACTTGTTTTATCTAATTTTTTTAATTTTTATGTAGCGCTGTAATATAGCTTTACTTAAGCGATCAGTTTGTGTGTTATATTAACAGAATAACTTAGAAAATAATGTATTTTATTTGATACCTAATCACTAAAATGCATACTGTGATGTGTCTTGATAGATTAAATCACCTCACCAAGTGCATTCTGCAATACATACATCTGTCAAACAATTTATACTTGTATAAAGCAGTTTTAGAAATTTAGTGTCTCTTGATGTCATTTGTCAGCTGACAATAGATTTTAAATCGAAAATAAACAAAATGAGACAAAAAATAATTGGTAAAGATTATCTATTGGTAACTGATTTTTTCTATTGCCCAATTTTTTTATATTTTTATAATTTATAAATTTGACTTTAAATTTGTTTTTCCAATGAGAAATTACAACAAAAAGCTAGAGGTTATCAGAAAAATTAAAAAATATTGATATATAGATTTTTTCTTTAACGGCCTGTCACAACATGCCGACTGTTAAGCAGGGATGGGCGGCGACGCGTCGACTTTAGTTGTCGACTTCGACATGTCGACAAAGCGTCAACAACGTAAACAATGTCGACAATGTCGACAAATGTCAACAAATGTCAATATTTTAAAATGTAAAGTTATGTTGTATACTGTTCACGTGTTAACTTCTTTTAACATGTATAATTTTTAACATTAACAGTTATTTAGGTACATTTTACATTAAAAAATTGTACAAAAAAACCTAATCTTGATAAACTTTTTATATTATACAAAAGTAAAGAAAAAATTAACAGCCAAAAGACCATTAAAACGGCTTTAAAACCTGGGTGCGTGCGCAACAGTGAGCTAATTTAAACATTCTGATTGTCGTTGAGTCAGACACAGCAGTAGTAGCCTTGCCAAACTTATAAAAAAAGATAACTTCTTAAGTTTATATTAAAAGTCGACATTGTTGACTTTGTCGATATTGTTGACATCGTTTTTTAAATCGACATTTACCTAATTGTCGACGCGTCAACAATGTCAAAGTTGACACAAATTGTTGACATCGCCCATCCCTGCTGTTAAGACGCTTTTTAACTTCTGACGACAGACCGCATCCGTTAAGAGGTTGTTTAACAACTAGTTATTACAGAAATATAAAAGGTGTGCCTAGCAAAAGTAGGAATCAGTATATGTATATTACTTAATGTGCCGTTTCTATCGACATTAAAGTTGTAAATTGTACTGTCTGTTCCGCCACTCAAATCCCTTTAAAGCACCAAACAGACTTTCGAAATACAACACGACCTCTTAACTCTAGATCTAGTACACACTTAATTATATTTTTCCAGACAAGTTCAATAGCCTGTAATTATATTTTTATAAAAGCCTGTTCTTATCTAAACACCACTCAACTGTTTAATTCCTGGATGTTAAAACCTGCCGGAGATCAAAGCGTAATTACATTTTCTTTTTGTCCTTTCTCATGAATTGTTGAACGACATTAAGTCGATTCCGGTTCAAGAAAAACAACCGGAATATAATTCTTTTTTTTTCAGAGAAAAATACTTTAATTTCAAGTAAAATATTTGTGAGTGTAGCAAGGCCGGTCATCCATCATTTCTGTACAGGCAGATACAAATTAGATGACTGAAAAATCAACAGTTGCCAACATAACAAAAAGAGCTGAATTTGCAACCAGCTTCATTTTGAAATTGCATCCGAGATGTAGACGCTTCAGTGGTATTTGCATTTAACTTGTCGATCATAGTAGATTGAAATCAACAGTTATGTTTTGATTGTAAGTGATTGATGAACGAAATAAATGACAGAATTTTAGATTTTGTATATTGGATGGGATGTAATAAATTATTTTATAATTATTATTTGCAGTTAATGTATATATTATTCAAAAATTGATATTGCACTTCAATTGAATCAATATTTGTTTATTTTTGTGTAGGTAATAGTATATTACACAATGAGAAAAGAAAATTATTTTTGCTTATAAATATATCATGTGTTTTTTTAAATTTGACGTCAAAGTTGGCTGTGTATTGTCGTTTGTGAACAAACCAGAAAATGACATCTAACCTCACTTTTGTGAATAAAATTAGAATTGCTCTACTTACGGTTTATAATTACAATTTAATCGAAAAAAATTATAACAAATAATCGAAATGTCCACCACCTTCATCTAGGCACATTTGGATTCATCGACACATTCCATTAGCAACGTTCATCAGCATGTTAGGATGTTCATTAATTTTATTAATTCTTCCAACAATTCGATGTCGTAACTCGTCCAAGTTATGTATTGGGCGTTTGAAAATGGATATTTTCAAATTATTCAAACTTTGACTATTGACTTTTGCTACTTTGCAAATAATTACAAAAGTGAGGTTAGATATTATTATGTGGTGCGTTCACAAACGACAATGCACAGCCAACTTTGACGTCAAATTTAAAAAAACACCCTATATATTTCTCAGAATTATTCGCTATATTGTGACTCATAGTTCTAAAACTATTTAGCATTTCTCTGAACTATAATATAATAGTTATAATATTAATATAAAATTAATAGTTATTATAGTTTGTAACAATGTGTCAGTACTTTGAAAATAATTTAATAGTTTAAGATTTTTAAATAGATTTAATTATTTATAATAAGTGACACTTATTGAACGTTACCTTTAAAATATTGTAAAAAAAATAAATTTAACTTGTTTCTATGGCATATTTTCTACAACTATTGTTTCTAAAATTTATTTTTAACTACATTTTTTAACAGATTACGAGAAACCTTATAAATGTCAGACTAATCTTTTAATTGACTACTAAACAGAACAGTCACTCTAGATAAAATATTTTCTAAAAAAAAACAACCAAAAAAGCTCTTTGAATAAAAGTAGAATTAGTTTGGTCATTTTTAGCTGTCACTGCATATTAAAGTATTATTCACCTCTAACACTATTTTGCATTTAACGTAATTACATATAACGCATTTTTCAGATTAAAAACTTGTACAAAATTATAACAACAAAAATGAAACTGTTGTTTTAGTTAAAACACTAATCCCTAAAACTCACAAAATATGAATTGAAAAAAATTATTTACATGATGAAGTAAAAAGACCTGGAAGAAAACAAGTAACCGAATAATGTCGAAATTTTCTCAAAACAATTTTGGAAAGTAAACAAATGGAGTTTATTACTAAAAACAAAAGAAAATTGTATAATGGTTTTGCGTTAAATATAATATTGTACAAGAGAATGAAATTTTCACTTTCTAAACAAATGTTTTTAGAAATTCGTAAAATAATTTCTTACAAAATTAAAATAATGCGTGTTTATTAAAAAAAAAACTTTTAAGAGTTTTGATATGGTAAAGCAATTGCTTTGAATGTCTTTGATAACTTCAATCGTTTACTTGTTAAAATAAAATGTCACTCAATTTTAGGAACAAAGTTTTTAATGGCAAAACCTGAAAATACATAAAAAAATATTATAAAGTTTTGGTGACAGAAAACCATGTTCTAGCTTCACACAACAAATGAATTCTGTTGAAGCCTTCTTAAAACTCGTAATAAGTCGACACTTTTTGACTAATTTTAATTAATTTTGCCATTCACCACCTTTTTGTTGAATTTTTGACTTTTTTAAATTTTTGTAACAATAAATATTTATTACTGTATTTGGTCTCTTATTATCAAAAACTTGTAAAAACTTCATCCTACTTTAAAGAGAAATTGTGTCAAAAGTGGGTGTTAAAAACATTTTGAATTAAATGTTTTAAATTAAAAATAAATAGTTACTGAACAATAGTTATTTAAATAAAAGAGTCACAAACAATTTAAATAAAATACAAATTAAATAAAATTTACAAAAAACCTGGAATAATTAAATTGTATATCATTTGGCATTATTTATATTTAATTTTATATAGAATACACTCGAAATTCTCTCTTCAACAATTTAAAGTATCAACACTTCAAACGCAAATAGAGTCTTTACATTGACCTGTCATTCTCTCAATTTCCAGTCAAATCAGTTTACACATTAATTAGCAATAGCTGTAGCAATAATTGCATTTAGTAATCTACTTGGTCGAATTGTAAACGTTCCTCCCTCAGCATTCTATTAACTAAAAGCAGTAAGTTTTTGAGTAGGTCGGCAATTACCGACACGAGTTAATTATTCATCGGTTTTGCTCTCTGTTTGCAAAAGCTTAGGATGAGAAGAGAAAGACGTAATGGCGAAGAACATACCACAATCTGAATCGGACCCGGCCAACAGAAAGACACACATCATCACTTATCTGACTATTATGTTGTCATGTGTGTTATCATTAATCATCACCCCAAGAGAAAAAAAGAGATCTGTACTAAGTTTAAAGAAAATATTTCGATTCACAAAAAGTATGCTGCTTTCGATAAAGGAAAACAAACTTCTCGAAATAATTCAAAAATTTTAATTTTAAAGGAATGAACAAAACGAACGGAATTAACAATAGCATATTTACACCAAAAAATTATAATCTGTTCGTTTTAAACTTTTTTGAAAACCTACAAAGTGTATTGATTATTTTTTTTTTAGGAATTTTAACTTGTTATAGTACTTGTTGAAATAATACTACTCTAAATATTTAATATTGTTTTGTACTCGTTTTGAAAGACACTGATATGATACTGATAAGAAATGGAAAAGTTTTTTGTATTTTTTTTGGACGGAAGAGTATAACAACAGGTTAAATTAGTTGGCGGAGGTTGTTCTTTTTTATAAATAAATAAAAACTTAAAAATAAGTGCAGCAAGAACTACCCATGTTTAAGCATACCTGGCCTACAGTCAAACTTTTGGGGTAATTAAGACGAATTCAATTAAAGAATTAATTGGTCTAAGTTAGCAAGCAATTTATAATTAGGGTTAACTTTACAGTGACAGACAGGACAAAGAAGATTGAAAAGAAATTAATTAGTTAATTAGAAAAAAAAATTCTTATTTAAGGTTGATTTTTCAGAGAAAGAACTAGACTCTTATTGGTTAATTTCAAGTTGGGAAAATTAATAATTCTGGATTGTGATTGGTTGTTGCTACGGAAAACTATTAAAATTTGCGATGTTGCCGGTAGTATCTCAACTTCAAATTAGCTCATTAATTTATTAAGAGATTTTATTAAAATGTCGAGTCAGTAAGTTATTAAATAAGAATGTAAAAACTACTTTTCTCGTTCGTTTCAGAAGCAGGTCAAAAAAAAAATCAATCCATCTCTCGTCCAATCACCTAAAGGATTGTATCACCGCGTTTTTGAGATTACAAAAGATCCGTCTTGGACCAGATCCGTAATAATAGATGAGGTGCAGTGAGGAGATTACGTTGATGAAACGGCTCTTTTGAGAATAAAACTTGGGCGAAGAAGGCTGCGATAATTGTGCCAGCTTTGTCTGTCATGGAACGATTAGTGTCACTTTTTTCAGCCTATTTTCTATTAGAGAACGTTTCAGTCAATATTTACGGTCAGATTTTCAAGATCAAACACTAACGATTTTTATGACTTGCATGAAAACTAGTAGTTGACACGCGATTTGCCACTATGCAATTAAGTTGGTATTATTTTTGAAAAGCTGCAATTAAATGAGAATAAAGATGATTGGTGCCAGGAGGTGGGTCTTGGAGTAGATGGAGTAATTGTACACAAATTAAATCAAATTGAATGCTCGACTTGGGGTTTTCAGACGGATAAATTATTAAAGTAGGACGGGAAATTACGAACAAGTAGTGTTAATAAAATATTAGATTGTAAATAATTTAGTTAAGAAAATTGTTTAAAAAAAGTGAGTAGAAATATTACAAAAATCACACGGTTTTACTATTTATTTGTAATAAATCAAATATTTGATTTAAAAAAAACAAATTAAAAACGTTTTAAATTTTATTATTTTAATAAACAATATTATGCAAAAGTATTAACTTTTTAATAAAGTTAATAGCAATCCAAATTGACAACAAAAACCATAAAGATAATTATTTAATTTGGTTTCGATACATATTTTTCATTTACAATTATAAAATTAATCAATTTGCTAAATTGAACAATAACAAATGCTTTTATAAAAAAATATTGTGAGTTTTTACCTAAAGCATTAATTTAATTCAAAAGCAAAATATATTTTAAATATTGTTTTACATCAAAAAATAAATTATTCTTACCGACCAAATTTCAAAATCGCTAAATTGAAGATAAAACAAAATACTCTAAAGTTACGCTTATCATCTGGTAAACAATGAGTCCTACATTGTGATTGACAAAATGGCAGCGAATATTAATTACAACAGTTACAAATTTTGGACTATCTTTCAGCAATGTTTGGCTTTTATTACTCTAATTACGAATATGATGTCTTCTTAATAACACTTTCTGTTTACCTGAAACAACCAACAATTCTGAATATTGTGTCTTGTTAGTCACGTCAGTGATGTTAAAATCTAGAAACTGGGTAAGAAATTTTTGGCAATCGAATAAATCATGCGATCTTTCTTGTTTTCAGTAATGGACACGTTATAATTTACAGTGTTAAACTATTTTAAAAAGTTGAATAAACATAATCTTGGAAATAAAGTTTTAAGACAAACGGTTTTTAAATAACTATTAATAAATTATATAAATAACAAAAACTTAGGTTAAACAACATTTGAGACCGGTGACAGGACTAATCTGGTGTCTTAATATTAAAAGGCAGAACATTAGCAACGCTTACTCCAAAAAGTAATCATTTATTGCTACTCTGTTAAAGCAAAACAACATGGTAAATGTCAAGTCACTACAGACTTGTTCGTTATTTCGACTACTGTTTATATTTCACTATCTGTCTTGTCTTGTTGTCACTTTCCGACTGACTTGACTTGTCTCACTCTCACTTTCTTACTGAAATGTAGCGGTCAATCTCTCTTCATATATTATGGTTAGTCCGCCTTCTAGATTCATTTCGGAGAAAAATATTCTTAAAGCGTGACGTTCTACCTGCTCATACGAATAATGAATCACACGCAACGCTTTAACTTTTCTGAAACTTTGCTTACGATGATTAACAGTAAGAATATTTTGAAGTAGTAAAAACGTGATAGATTAATTTGTTAAAAATTTAGAAAATCTAAAATGATGAGAGCTGTTAACAGATATGGTCAAAAACTTATAATCTCTTGTAGAAAAAGTTAAAAATATAAATTTGTATAAATTATAAGAAACAGAAAATTAGGAATTTGAGTTCTTTTACAATTGGAATGTTTTTATTTGAAAGCATTTGTTTAACCAAGCTATTTGGATATGGTAACAGGAAAAATATTTAGCAAAAAGAAAGTAATTACTAGAACAGTACCAATGTCTACTAGCTATCCTCTAAATTACAACACCAATGTTTGTATTGATAGCAAAGCATTTTATGCTTGATCCCACCTCTCTCTTCAATTAAAGACCAAACTCTTTTAAGTAGCTTATAATTGCCATTACCGCTTTCCTTCTCATATTACTACATTGTTTTTTATTTGTTAATTAATAAACAGAATATTAGAAAACTTTGAATGTTAGTACAATTTGGTAAAAGAAGCTTTGGCAACAAAGTTTAGTAAAATAGCGCCAATCTTTATTTTTTGTTTATTATTAATTCTTTATTTAAATACGTTTAAATTACCACAAAAGTTTGATGATAGGCCTGGCGTGCTTAGACATAAGTACTTTTTGCTGCACATATTTTTAAGCTGTTATCTATTTATAAGAAAAGCAAACTCCGCCAGTTAATTTAATTTTTTGTTACTGTGCTTTTTAGTCTAAAAAAATGCAAGACCAATTTCTATTTCTTTTAAGAAATTTAAGTTGTAATTTTATATTTAAATTTGTATTAGTGGTCCAGGACTTAGATTTTAAGGATACAAGTGCAAATTGCATTATTGTTATTGTAACTGTCAATTACAGCATTTTTTTCTAATAGTTATTGCGGATGGGGAGATGCACCAGGTGCAAATTTAAGTTGGAATTTGCCTCTTCGTTAGTAATTTTAATTTAATTTTACTACAAAGTTTTGAGTTAATTTTTTAAAAAGATTTTCAATGTTTTTAGTTTATGAGAACGCCTATTTGGGACACCTTGTATAGATAATATGGAACAGACAATCGGTAACTGTGGCGTATTGAAGGATAACCCGATTTATTCAAGATCACTTGTATCACTCGGAAATTATCGCTCGTAAACATAGCTTTGCGAGATTAGACAACAAATGTTAAATTAACTGTAATTTTGAAGCATTCAGTATTTTAAAATTTTCTGATTAACTGCTGTCAAAAAATTGTAAAGAACAGTTCAGTTGGCTGTTATTAGCTTGTATATGATGAAGTGTGGATTATAAATTAAGTTTACAATAAACTCATGAATATAAATCGAAATTATTGCTGACCGTTCGAACATTATTATGCAATTATTGTTAAATTGGTTCGGACAAAAGAGATGAAACGCGAGTGCATCAAAACTATCATTATTGTTGATTTATTTTTTAACCAATATAATTTAGTCAACTTAGAAAAGTCAGTTGTGTAAATGTTTAATTTTGTTTATTGTTTCTTTAGTCCTAAGTACATTTTGTAGCTTTGTATGGTAAATATTTAACCAGACCCTTGTCTATTATCCTTAATTTGATATAATTTCTTAAGTCATTTACCACAAAACTGTTACAAATAGACATCAAAGCTGGCACTTACGAGGGTTGGCCGTTTTGGGCGCTTTAAATTATTTATAATTGCTGACCATGTCTAAGGATGTTTTACTAAGAAATACGGTTGACTGAGTCAAAACTAAGTTAAGTTAGGTTATGTCTTATGTAGTTTTATTTAATTTGTGGTAATTTTAAAATCGGAGAAACCTCCCAAAAACTCCGCCAGAGTTTGCTGGTATTAAATGTTTTCAGATTTTTTTTTTAAGTTTTACTTAAACATTTTCTTTTCTCTACTGTATTAAAACTAGACAAGTAGTAGCTTCAAAAAGAACAAACATTATCTGTCTCAATTATTATTAAAAAAATATTTTTTTGTTTAATTTAAAATTTTAATTTAAGTTATAAAATTTTTGAGTAAGACATTAAGTAAAAAATTAAAATTGTATAACTTAGAAAACTAAAATTGTTTTTTGTGTTTAATTTTCCGTTGTAATTCGACTCCCTTGTGCGTAATTTATTATCACTCCGTTGAGTTATCTCATCAATTTATCACTCGATCACCCTGTATTGTCACTTCTTAACCTCTTTGGCATCGTCGGTCGTTCATTTCTCCGATGTTCCCGTTTTTGTAGTTCATTACGACAGATTAGTTTCGTTATAAATCACGTTCGTAACGTTTTAAATCAGATAATATGGGGCGAGTTTGAAATTTTAATGTATAGGCCGGTCGCTGGTTTCGTGCTAGATACAATGCGGTCTTAATGTATGCGATTTTATCGTAGCCGATTTGATGATTTTGCCAGAGTCAAGTAATGTTTTCGGGGTCATTACCATGTCGAAATTGTAAACAGTTGGGTAATGAGTCGGCCAACTTTAGGGATGTTGTGACGGCGATGATAATGCGAAATCGATACGAGTGCTTTTTTAACAACACAAACTGTATTTCGAAGAGATAATAGAGTTTTTGCAGGGACGAGGTTTGGTCGATGACGTTTCAAAGTAAATGTCTGTACATATACAGAGAGACTTATGTATTATAATGTATTTTTTTATATTTATTTAATATTAGTCGGAATTCTACATTTAATACGTGATGTGCCACAAGAATATAGTTTTTTGTAACCTTATTCAGCTGCCATAAAATTTTACAGGCTTTTTCAAAACTGCAGTGACTAGAAACTTTAAACATAACAATTGGTGTCAGAAGTGGGATCGGAAGCTACAAAAAAAAATTGGTTTTAAGCTTCGCGGAAAAAGTGACGTTAGCTCGTAGAAATTGGATTGAATTTAGGTCACAAAATTATTTTTTTATGTGTAAATGCCAAAAATCCATTGTAGTATATTTGCAAATTGTCAAGAAAGCAGCAATATGGAAGCTTTATTACAAAATATGTTTGCGTTGTGGCAAAAAAATCCGTTTACTTAAAGAAGAGCAAAGAGTACAAAAAGAAAAATTGAATAAACGTCTAGTTATTTCAAGAAATTTTTTATTTACTCAAAAAAGACCAGAAAATAACAAAAGAAGAACTGAATAAACTTCACGTATTATAGCGCTAGTCTACGAATACTTAGATCTGGTTCATCTTCAATCACATAAAGAATTTTCGGCTCCATTTCAAGATTGTGATCGCTTCTTCGGCGTCTTTCTCGATGATTTGAGGTTGTTACAATACTTGTGAACGTTGGCATCATGGCAATTACACTTCCAGAAAACGTTGGGACAAACGCCGAGCTGCAGACGCATTACCGCGACATAGGACCACATCCATATTAGAAAAAAGCACTATTGATATAAATTTATTGTTGCACTACCGCAATTTATTATTAGAATACTGTTGATTAAAACGACACAATGTGAAGTGAGATTATAGCCGGTTGCCGTTATCAGTGTTTTTTTCTAGAAAAAACGCTCAAGTTTTTACAAGATTAAATTTTTTATTCCTTCGCTTGAACTTGAAAATGCCATTATGAGCGCAGTGTTAAATTAGGGGTTACAAAAATGTAAAATTAGATTTTTGATATCACAAATAAAATTTGTGAAATTTACATCTTCACAACAAACTAAAAAACCTGCTAAAATTTTTGCAATACCTTCCATAACACCTGTATTTAAGATAGAGGACAACCGTATCTTTTCTTAATAATTTATTTCTGAAAATTTTGGATTGGTGTTAAAATCTAGCACCTTTACTTGAAAAAACATCGTGAAACAAGTTTTACGTTCAATTTGAAATAATTGCGGATTGTAATGGCTAGATTAAGTTAGAGAAAGCAAAGTATTTGGCTGCCATGCTTTGGAAAGCGGCACTAAGAACTTTGCAAAATTTGTTACCCAAAAAACGGCTGTTATATTTCAGCTTAGTGGAAGCATTAATTTTGAAATTGGAGGAAAACCACTTAGCAAGTTTGAGATACACTCAACTCAAAAGCAAAGTGCAACAGTCTAAAGAAGATCTCACAGCATTTGCAATTGAAATTGAAAGGTTGCTTAATGCCGCAATTCTTGATAAAAACTTTACCCAGTTTGAAAATTTATGACTGGAATAATAGATCAGAAAATTTTATAAATGGATCGATTTTCACATTTAATGATATTGCAGGATGTTTAAAGTTTAAGGCTAAAAATAATAGCTGTGACTAAAATATTTAAGAAAAATAGATCGATAACTTCTGAAGTGCTACAACTGTGGAAAGAAAAAGTATTTGCAAAACAGGTGTTGCCGCTTTCGAAAAGAAGTGCTAATGTAATGTGCAAGCACTAGTTCTTTATGCAGAAGTGCGCAGGAAATTTAGAGTAGCCAGTTTGAAGAGATAGAAACTGGCTGGGCGTAAAAGAGCTCCAAAATTATGTACCTTTTTTAAAATCTTTGACTGTCAAAGGATTTCTACAAAATATTCACTGCATTCTGCGTGTAGACTTTAGCTTAAATGTAAAAATTAATTATCTACTTGACCTGGCTGAAACAAGTAGAAATGTTGAAGAAAATTCACCATTTGTCAAATCAATTTTAAGAACAGTCAATGAAGTTTAACTTCTAGTTGTGAGGGGGCACTATTTGATGATTAGAGTAGCTAATGCAGCACAAAATTGTCTAGTTTTTGTAGCTGACATAACTGAAGACTGCATCTTAGAATAAAAAAGTGCTTTTATCACACAAGAAAACATGTCATTGTCAAAAAATAGTACTTTCTTAGTATAAAACTACTAGCACTGAATGAAATTCTTATTCTCATTAAACATAAAACTTGTAAGATAACTCCTATTCTGAAACCAACAAGTGCGAGCCACTTAAAGAACTGTTTGGTCTTAAAAAAAATAGGTGTTAAAAACCCTATCATTTTTGTAAGAGTTTTAAATGTTAGGGAACACTTAAGGAAGGTACATTGTTGTGAATTTATGAGTTAGTTTTTAGCATAGTTCTTAACAATAACAAAATTAAATCTTCGACTGACTACAAGAATCAATTTTTACCGATGCTTGAAGTTTTTTTATTACAGAAGCAACTTGCATTATCTTTTAAGAAAAGAAGAAAAAATTTCTAACTGCTTTATTCCACAGTTTACAAATCGTTATTTAATTTATTTAATCAATAAAAGAAATTAAGACAATTATAAAACGTAGTCTAACAGACAGTTCGGACAATAATAGGTGGAAGAACCTCAGGCAGGTAGGTACTTATTTTTTAAAATTAAGATTGTGTAGATTTTTTAAAATTTTTGTACCTAATTATGTTATTCTATAAGTTAGTATTAGTAATTTGGTATTTTTTAAATATATAGCAAATATTCAACTAGAACTAAATATTTTATTTCATTTAATAAAGGTTTAGAATGTGTTTTAACGTTTCCAAACATTTTAAGTTTTAATAAAAAAACTGAAAAAATTGTTCCATGAAACCACAGTACAAAAAAAAGACGTGGACTAATTCGGAGTTTTTGCCCTAACACCAGCAACAGTGTTGATCTGGATTGGAATAGGTATTGCTTTTAAATTAATTGAAAACTTGACAGTCATGATGCATGTCACCACTGGCTTTCTTTTACCTTCACCTAATTTTAATTTTTATATTTATTACTTTTCTTATTCTGTACCGCTGGCGCTGTATTCATATTTCTATTTAATTAAATCTAAGTAAACCGAATAATTACTCCCACATTATTTCCTTAAACAGAAACTCTCTTTTTGTACTCTCCTTTAATCCTGCATAAACACTTATTTAATAATAAGATTTGTTAAGTAATATGAGACCTTAGTTGAGCTGAACAGTGCAGTCTATAAATTTCGTTCAACCTGGCTTACCGCAGCTTAATAGGAACACCGCACTTTATAGTTGTATTAAGCAACAAAACAAGCCTAAAACAATGATGTAGAGCCGACTCTATAAATTCACGAATGAGGTGGCGGGTTAGTATTGCCCTTGGGAACTCACGTGAAGACGACATACAATCCCTTCGAAACCCCAAAAGACTTTGGATGGGGCCAACACTAGCAACATAATAAATTCATCAAGCTTAGAACAATGTCAAATAAAAATATTACAAAAAATAAAAAAATGTGGGCAATAATAATCAATCTATCAGTAGCACTAGTGGCAAGCTATATTTTTTTTTCAACAGGTGTATTTGAGTGAAATAAAGCAAGCAGTAATGGTTGTGCTTGTATAGCTTTTTTATTTATCATTATCATTACTACTCTGTAAATATAATGAGTAGTTTTCGTAATTACTTCTGTAACGATAAAAAACCGTTGAATATTTAATAAAAAAAATCTATTGTGTTACTTATAAAATATTAACAATTTCACTAGACAATGCCTGATTGTTATAAAGTAGTTTTTTTTGTAGACTTATCACTTCCTTTGAGTTAATTTAGTAAAAAGCTTGCAACTTCTTAAAACCCACTTTCGATTTTAGAATCTTCACTTACAAAACACTTCACTGATGAAAGCCATAACGGCTTGTCTTTATCGCTAAAGTTTCTTTTGTAAAATTAGTTTTTCTAAGGTCAAAAGTGTCGTTTCACAAATTTTCTCTTTATTTAATCGATCCATCAAGGTTAATGGGGTCAAGTTGTTTGCGCTTGGTTAATTTACAACAACACGTCAGGATTATTATACGGTTGCATATTTTGTTGGGTATTATCCTTCGATCATTCACTTGAATTGCACTTGTGTATTACCCAGACCCAGTCCTGAATAATAAGCACTGTTGGAAATTGTTTTGGATGTGATTATTGGACGGACGTGACCTACAATAAACATGTAGAGGGAGGGATTTAGGGATTTGATAATGGAAAAATTCGAAAAGATAAATGACAGGAATAAATTTTAGAAATTTTTTATTTCGATTGACTTGGATTAGTTTAAGCTGACCATAAATAAAAATTTATATACAGGGTGTTATGTAAATGTCCGGCCAACGCTCAGCTGGCAATAGTGTTTATCAGGTGTGACACAAAAGCTTAGTAACATTTTGGCAAATTCCAAAAATTATTTTGTATTACGTCCCTTGATTTCCCTCCTTTATTTTGACGAGCCGTTCACCATAATGTATTTTTATTAGATAGTTTATGATTTAAAAATGGTATCTTAGCATTACCATTGATATTTAAATTTGTCAAAATGACAAGATTGTAAAATGGCACAATATTCTATCAGTGAATATGCTGATACGCATTTGATATATGGAGAATGCCTTCATATATCCAATAAGCAATTCTTATGAAGCCATGCGAAGGTATGCTGAGCATTTTCTAAACAGAAAAACGTTTGGAGAGGTAGCTCGAAGGTTACGCGAAACGGAGTCTGTTTTACCAAAAGGCAATAAAATAGGAATGCCAAGGAAGCTAGACATTGATGAGGCTGTACTACAACGAGTTGAAGAAGCACCAGAGGCTAGTGTTAGAGAATTAAGTCGCCAATTTAATGTTAGTCACTGGAGCATTTGGAACATTTTGCATAAAAATCTACTGTATCCGTATCACATTCAGAGAGTACAAAGTTTGACCTAAGAAGATTATCCAAGAAGACAAAATTTTTTGCGAATGGTTACTACAAAAAAAAACGATCAAAGTCCCATGTTTGTTTCAAAAATTTTAATGACTGATGAATATTGTTTCACTAGAAATGATATTCTTAACTTTTACAATACACATTACTGGGCAGATGCAAACCCACATGGGATTCGCAAAACAAATTTTCAGTATCAGTTTGCAGTAAATGTTTGGGCAGGGATTATAGGCAATGTTTTAATTGGTCTATGGATATTACCAAAACGATTAAATGCTGACATTTACCTAAATTTTTTAAGAAATTCGTTACCTGAACATTTGGAAGAGTTGACACTTGCAGTTCGTGCTGAAATGTGGTTCATGCACGATGGTGCGCCACCTCATTTCAGCAGAAATGTGCTTTATTTTTTAAACGTGACATATCCACAGCGACAGATTGGTAGAGGTGGTCCTACTTCTTGTTCGATGTGTCTTGAGATGTCCGGATCTCAATACATGTGATTTTTATTGTATACAAAACATCTGTTGAAAACCAAGACGATCTTTTAAACCGGGTGATGGATGCTGCTGAACACATCCGTGATCATCGTGGAATGTTGCGCATTCAAGATTGATTAATACGGAAAACTCATGCTTGCGTAGACGCAAATGGGGGCCACTTTGAGCATTTACTTTAATTTTTGTATTTTGTATTAATCCTTATTGTAGTTATTTTCTTCCAAAAATTAACTTGGTTACAATTATTACAAGAGACAGTCTAAGGTGACAATATTGTAACATTTGTTCCAAATGATAATTGTCAGATACAAAACTTGTTGCTACGATGTTTAAAGCTAATTATTGTACAATAAGGCATCCATAAGCGGGTAACAAAATTTGTGGAAAATCTTCGCCGATTTTTGAATGGTTTTTGAAGATCTTTTGGTAAAAAGTTACTAAGCTTTTATGTCATTTCCGATGAACGCTATTGCCAGCTGAGCATTGGCCGGACATTTACCTAACACCCTGTATTTTGATTATGACTAAAAACAGCCTACTTGTCGATACGTTAGCTAGTTGAACAATTCCAAAAAAAAAATCCTATTACGTTTGTTAAACTTATTCGTTATTATCACGTTTGATATTAAGTTACTTAATTTTCAAAAAAGAAACACACTTCTCAATTTAAAATTTTAAAATATTGCTTAAACAACCAAACATTTTGTCACTTTCAAATTTAGACTAATTGTTTAAAAAATTTTAAAATTTAAATGTTAAGTTAACAAGATTAGATACTGTTTCGGATATAACCAGGGGTGCACACCATTTTTAAAAATCAAATTTCGCAAATTTAAATAAAAATTTTTTAGCAGTAGCCTTCAGTTTGGTTTCAATCCTTTATAACAAAATTTGGATCCCAATGTAATTAATCAAAATGTAATGTTTTGAAATTATTTTGTCAAGTTTTCAACAAACTTAAAATTTTTTTTATAAAAATTGAATACCGCTTGTTTATATTATTTTTGAATAAAAATTGTTGTTATATCTTCAATTAATTATTCTCAGTTTAAAAAAGAGACCTAAGAAAAGTACGGTTTTTATCAAATTAAATGCTTATTCTAACTGCGGTCGGTATAGGGAATACATGTTAAATGTACGATTTTCTATTGTTAATATTTCGAAATTTAGTACCGCAAGGACTATTAAAAAAACACCTGCGTATGAAGAACAGTTAGAAGTATGTGTATTTAAAAATTGAAAGATATTGTAAGAAAAGTGATTTTTCACGGAACGTCCTTAAGAAGCGGAACACTGACAGCCGTCATGTGTCATTGTTTTGTAATTTTAACCGAGACATACGTTTTTTGTGACAATTGCTACACATAGGTGATCTGACCAGAACAATTATTGAACACATATTATTTATCTAGAAAAAAATTTTTCAAACAATTATTGGCGCACTTAACAATCAAAATGTGGCGGTGCTTTGTCTTGTTAAAACCATAATATTTCTGCTGGAATATTTTGATTGCTGTGGTTTAAAAATACACTACTCTACAAAAGTTAACAAAATTGAGTAATTGTTAAAACAAGCAAAGTGTATTCTATTAAACATTTTGGTATTTAGCAAAATCAAAAAAGTAGAAGCATATCTGCATTTGAAGATGCATTAAAATACATTTAGCGGCAGTGATACAAAAGCCGTAAAAATATTGCTAAAAGTTTGCTAGTGACAAATAGCATTATGCCTCGATGTAAACTAACAATTTTTGGAAGCTAATAGGGTTGTCGGCATAATTGAAGCAGATTAGCTGCAAGTTCCGGAACCCAACTACTTTTATGTTAGTGAAATTGTCATTTCATGACTTATTCATCGATATAAGAAGACAAGGAGTAATGGGAGTAATGCAGAGAGGCTAAGAAATGGACGCCTACAATCTACAACTCTAGCCCAAGATTATTAACCGTCAACGCAAAAACAGCCTCTTAGTACCTACCGGATGCTAAGAGAAAGACTCTTGCATCCTACAGCAACTATTGTGTGCCGATAAAAACGGTTCGGAGACGACTTGGAGAGGTCAATCTCGCTGCACAACGTCTCTTGTGTTTCCGAAGGGTTTTCTGTTAACTTCTCAATATTAACGACAAAGAATGCAATGGGCTACAGAACACCTTTATTATCGTGAAGAATAGAACTCCGTGCTTTTTTCCGTCGAGTCCCAGTTTGGCCAATATTCTAATAGTCGTCATTTACGAATCTGAACAAGGAAAATAAAAAGTTTATCAAAACATCGTCGTTTTTCTTGGCGGCACAGTTTTGATTTTGAGGGATATTTGTTTTAATAATCGTACCGACTTACTGATACTTGAGAGCAATTTGACTGCCGTATTTCTGTGGATCACGTAATCAACCATTTTATATTTGTTTCAGATGGATATTTGAGAAAAAAATTTGTTTTTGGACGACAATGCTCAGCTGCACCCCGTAAAAATTGTGAAAAATGCACTTGAAGTTTATGGGATTTTTTCTTTACAATTGCCATTGCTGCCTCCCGATTTTAGTCCTATTGAGCACAGCTGGGACCTGCTTCAGAGAGCATTAGATCTTTATCAACCTTCACCACAAACTCTTTGAAAGTTAAGATAGTTCCTTCTCAATCGTGAGCACTAATTGAGCAAGATTAAGTTGATAATTTAATCGAAAGCATACATAGTCGTTACCAGGCAATCATTGATGCTTGGGGTGGGCAAATTCGGTATTAAAACTTAGTTTTTAGTGGGTTTTTAAAAGTGTTTTTGGTGTGTTTAGAATATTTTTATTTTATTTTGGAAATTTGAAGAAATTTATTTATTGTTTTGTAGATGTTTTACGAATAATATACTTTTAAAATACATAGTTTTTTATACAGTATGATATATTTTTGTTTAAATTTTTGAAATTATTGCACATTTCCTTAACTTTTGTAGAGTAGTTTAAATTACAACTATAACTCAATTGTAGAAACTTCAATTTTTTGAACTAAAATAAAATTATTTTTAAGATGATTAGTTTTTTAATTTTTTCGTTTTGATTGAGTATTTCGGCGTCTCCACCATTTCTGCTTTTCTTTTTTTCCTTTTCTAATTTTCAATAACATGGAAAAAGTTTGTTCAACTTGAAACTACCTTGTTCGGAAGAATGTAATACAGGCGGCCGTTGTTGTTATTTCGTCGGGTCGAGCTTTTTAGAAAAAGTGGCAGTGAAGCCGACCTTCTCTCGGTCATTTATAAAAATGAAATTGAGTCTGTGACATTTTTCCGAGACCCGAGGAAATGACGACTTGCAGAGGGCAAACGTAATATTATATAAGAGAAAATGTTCGTTCAAACTTTTTCACAAAAAAAAATAAAATCATTATTAAAATTGCTTAGTTAGTGAAAAATTCCATTTTGCCAAGCTTTTACTTTTTTAGATTTAAGAAATGCGTCGAAACGCTAATTCACGTCACTGATAATACCCGACTAAGTGATGGATGAACAAAAATGTCATCTACACGGATTTTAAGATGGATTCAGTTAAAGTCAGGAGGAAAAAATATTAATAAATTTTATTACAGAATTTAATAATTCTTATTCATTGTTTTCATCAATCATTGATTTGAAACGTTTTACTTCAATTTATTTTCTTTTCATAAATCATCTTTGCATGGAAGAGTTTTGCTTCATCCGACACTTAAAAAACTTAGGGAACAACGAAGAGTAATGATCAAAGTAAGGGGGCGGATAATGAGTTAGTTTGTAAACATTTTAGTAAAGTTTTGTAGAAGTGTGAAAAAGCAAAGATTTTTTATCAAAGAAAATAAAAAAGTTGCACTTAAAATTATCTAAATATTAACTATTAAAATTAAAATATAGCAACAAAACAGTTGCTTCGCATAAGAAACAGCTAAAAACTGTTTTACATGATAATCAAAATATGTTCAAACTTTATTTAAAAATGTTACTCAGCCATTTTCAGCCAAATTCTTGTCAAGTTCGCTGGTATCGAGGTGATTAGATGATGACTAACAGACTGTGATATGACAGTACCTGCAACAGATAAAAATGGAATTATAAATAATTTTAAAGGATGACAGATTTATGCTAGTTTTTAAATTTTATTAAAAAATTAAAGCAAATTTCTTAAGATCATTAATTTAGGTCGTGCAAAAAATTGATTATATACCAGAGGAATAAAGTGCGATTATTTTCTCGAAATTTTTAAATATATCAGAAAAAAATTGGGATAATCTAAAAAATAAAAAATAACAAAAAATTATAAGTAAATTATAATAAAAAAATCTAGTGCACATTAAAAAAAATATATTTAAAGTGTGAGGAATAAAACCTACTAAAAAACACAAAACAATGTAAAAACTGTGGAAGAGTTATAGAGAGCAAATTAAGAAGGATAATAGAACCAGTGCTAATTAAGACAACAAATCGATTCTACAACGAACAAAACATAAAAGATTATACAGCACCAGCATACAAATAACTCGTAAACATAATAAATAACTCTACTTGACATTTATAAATCTTGAGATACCGTTAACTATATTATTAGAGATAGCAGTGTCTTTTAAAAATTTGTAATACAAGAAGAAAAACAAAATTTTGTTTGAAATAGACAAAAAATTGGTAAAAAAGTATGGAAAATAAACTATTTAATAATAATAGTAGAAAACGTAAAATTAAATATAATAAAAAATATAGGTATACAAAAAAAGTTTCTAAAACAACAAAAATGAACGGCGCAGGGCTATTTTGAGACTGATTTCAACTAGTGCTGACAATATGAATTGGTTTTTAGATTATTCGATTATAACAATTTAACAATATAAAATTTATCTACCGTTTTTGAAAAGATATTTAAAAAACCTTTTATCACGGTCAAATCTGCCTTTTAAAAATCCATAAAATTAATTATAAAACGGTTTTCAATACGTTTAAAGCCGGTTTTGGAACGGCTTTAGAAAATACATATAACTAGTTTTAAAAAATGCATAATATCGGTTTTGAAACGGTTTTAAAAACTTGTTTTCCAATAAATTTATTTATCGGTTTTTTTCAAAAACCGGTTTTGTCTTAAATTGGTCATTCAATTTTAATTTATTATTAGTTTTGCCAGCACTAACGATGACAGATAAAACACAAGATTTGAAGACTCTTATTTCACATACGAGTTACAGTGGACATTAGGTTGACAATTTTTTTTTATAAAAAAGATAAGTTAGCTGGTAAAAACATTGATTAGAATGAGAGATGACCCAATAGAGAAAAAATATGAGAAGCAAGATTTTAGTGTAAAAAGAAAAATAAAGATCACGAGAAATATTTGTTTAATTCTAAATAATTTGGTATATAGGTATTTTCAATATTAAATTCAGGATAATAGCAATTACTTTTTTTTAAATTATTATTTATTGCGATAATAAAAACATTACAAAATTAAATTTGCAAATACATATTTTGTTTATATTATATGTTTTTAATCCAAATATTTATACCTCCACAGATCAGATTTTGTAAATTCGGATTTAGATATTTCAGTGTTATAAAATATTTAAATGTGCTGATATCAGATTTGAATATTCGGTTTGGAATATATATAACACAAGATAATCTAAAAATATTGAGCTTTTTTTTAAAAAATATTAAATTTGTTTTTTTGAGAATCGTTATTTAAAATATGATAAAAGTTCTAAATCTAGATCTAGTCTCATACAAATTTTTAAAGTTTCTAGATTCATCTCAACCTATCCTAAATAAACAAAATCATTTTTTCTTTAATGATTAGAAGAAAAAAATATAAAATTCATCGTATCCTAAGCTCTTAGAAATCCATTACCATTCGCTCCATCAGACACAAACCTCTCGTTCACGTTTCCTTCACAAACACTTTTATGATTCCGGTAGGTTTAAGAGGATTACGGATTACACATCCATGAAATTTTAAAAGTGAGAAACGAGCATGGCCATCTCTTCCGATAAATAATTCAGTTCTCTACTCACACAAGTTCGATGCTTTTTTTTAGAGTTAAATGATAAATACCGGGAATTGTGACGCTTGTCTGACTGGTACAAATGGAATTTGCCGCAAAGTCCATCCATTCTCTTATCTGTTGACAATGAGAGAGGCCTTTTTATAAATAAAACTGATCTGTCAACGCCGCAAAACACATGAAACTTTTGATTTATTCACTGAAGGGTAAAAAAATTGCTTTGGATTTTTTTTTTACTTATTATCTTTATAAGTAATTTGTGTAATGTTTTAGTTGTACGACACGCAGTGGAGAAATTACACCAAAATAATATTTTCGGGAATAATCAATGTACAAAAACAGATTTGGTAGTGACATAATTTTTTTTACAATTGTCTTTTTCTATATTGCTTCTCAATAAATTTCTGCAATTTTTGAAAAGAATTAAATTTGGGAAGTTTGGCTAAACAAGACAGAGATAGGGAAGGAGCTCAAGCTCAAATTACGACCCTTTCTAACCTCTCTAACAACTATTTGAAGTTTCTCCAAGGCAATTATTTGGATAAACAATGTGTCGGGTGCAGCTAGCAGGTCAAGGATATTTGCCTTGTCCTTTAGATTAAGATAAATTAGATCAGGACCGCACGATTATCCGTGTTGACACACAGACCAAAGCCACTCCTTCGTTCAGTAATGGCACGACTTAAGCTCGATCGTTAGCGCTGAATTAGGGCTTTGAGTGGACGACAACAAATGAAACTGTCTACTTTTTCATAAATTAGTACATTTCTGACACACTAGAGCATCAAAAAGGAAATAAATTCTGCTACAAGTCAAGAAAATATCTTCTATTTTTAGAACTAGAGAATTGTAGAAATGTGGATGAGTAAAAGTATAAATTTATAAGTAATGTTGTATAAGTGGAAACTTTAAGAATAAAAATTGTAAAATTTTGTTCATGTTTCTATTGCACATAATTAAGAAGTTTAGAAATGATATACATTAGTGTATATCAGTGACATTAGAAGTTTAACACTCAGAAGAAATAATTTTCGGAAAGAAACAGTTAATCCATAAGGTTTAAGTTGCTTAGAACAATGTGCTACAAGCCAACATTGACTATCTCAATTTGTTGATGCCTAGACGTGTACAGGAGTTACGAGGTTGCCAGACACAATTTTTTTAAAGACAATGTTACTAATATTTATTGCAAATTTTATCGTTTTGTTCTTGATGTAAGTTATAGATGTAAGTAATTATTTAATTTTAAAAAGAGTCTATCTATATAAACGACATAATTATTAATTAAAAGGACTATCTACATTATAAAATAAATTAAATTTATTAGTTAGTTGGAACTAAATAAAACTGACTTAAATAATTTATACATTCAAGTCTATTAAATCATAAATTTGACTAAACCTGTGTTTATGTTATTTTATTTGATACAGGTTGGTATATAGTACAGTTATATTTAATTAACAAAGAGTTAACATCGAGTTAACATCATTATACGAACTTTATAAACTTTTTCAAATACGTTTCATTTAGTAAAATATTCTCAAAATGCAGTCTAAACAAAATTAAAGTTAATCAAATTAAATAAAATATTTGCTTTAAAACCAAGTTAATTACATGACAAACAAAAAGTAAAACAAATATTTGAAAAGCATTTAATAATAACATTTTTTTTCTAAAACAGCTTACTGTACTAAATACAATTTTATTTCAAGGCAAACTCCATTTTCCTTAAAATTTTTGCGTAGGTTGTCAACTTTGGCAATATTTTTTTATGCTGTTTCCGTTTCTGTCATAAACAATGGCCATTTACGACTCTCCTTTGTATCGATTCGATAAATATTTTGTCAACGTGACAAGCTCTTCCGAATTCAACACTTGTTTGTAGTGTATTTACAACTTTAGTTTTAGGTTGATTATTCTTCAATTAAACAAAATTGTTATTAAATTTTAAAAAAAACATACAAGTTTATTTATTAGCTGTTAATGTTTACTTTAAATTACACTGTTAGAAGCTATTATCTCAAACTGGTAATAAGAATCATAATGTGAAAGAATGACATTCTCATCATGTCGTTCATGAGCGTGACGATAATTGTTTTGTGGAATTTTGCGCTACGATGTGATTTATAGCGTAATGTTATTTTGTTATTTTCTAAAACTATTTACTCAAAACTTATATTATTTTGAAATTTTTTGCAACATTGATAGAAAGAAGATAAATTTTAGCCGCTTTTACATTTTAATGACTTAATATTTGATTTTAAAAATTTTTGTTTACTTAAAACAAGTTTTTTCTTCTCATTAAGCGTAAGTTCAAGTTTAAAATTTTTGGGCGCAGTCTATTAATAATTCAACAAAAATACAATCATTAAATCGCTCGAATTAATTTCGAGGAACACCTGAAAGGACTGGATGTTTGAAATTCAAATCAGATTTGCTTTACATACGACTCGAGCTGGTCCGATATGACACACACTGAAAAAAACCGAGACGAACAGATGAAAAATTTAAAATTTACAACTCGCTTTACAGTCATGGAGTGTTTGTTCGTATTCATGATTTATATTCGGGAAGAAACGAGATCGATGGTTCTATTTTGACGAAATTCTGATTGTTTCGCGGCGGTTTAATCTTCTTAAGAAATGTGCTGAAGGGTACTATTATGCATCGAAACGTGTAATTTATTTCCATTAAGCTAATTGAAACAGCATTTGCGTCATGATAACATTTAGCTATTTTGTGTAGCTTTTAACAAACAAAAAAAATCGTTAAGAGAATTACTGCTTAAGGTTTAATTTTATTGCTGAAGCGTCTTTTTTTATTTAATTAATAGACGTGTGTTACTATTCTTGTAGGTTAAGAAAAGCTTTTATTGATTTTCTGACGAATTAGCGTCAAGTTTGTACAAAGGTAGGAAAATGCGAACAAAAGCACAATTTGTACGCGGCTACACGGCTTTTTTCACTTAGAAAAAGGCAACAAAAGTTTTTAGGTATTATTAACCGAGTGGAAAATTAATACCTCTGTTTGGGAAAAAGTATTAAATTTAAAATAAAACAGGCCGGAAAAAACTCAACCAGAGATATTATCTCTAATGCTATTAAACGATTTTTTTACAATTTTAAAATTGCACGATAATCAATTATTATTTAGTACATTTTTAAAACTCTACTTGATAGTTAAAACATTAATAAAAATTTTAACATTTTTTTAAAATTAAATATTTTTTTAGTCTGCGTCTAACAAGTTTTCTTCGTGTATTAAAAAATTAGATTAAAAAAATTAAATAAGTACTTTAAAGTCTGGTTTACAGAACGTGATATTAGCAACAAAATTTTTTTGTGATAATTGTTGCTTTTTACTAAGTTGAACTACTTTGTCAAAAACCTTTTACTTGCTTTTACAAACCTAAGATTAATTACGCGACTATTCTTGAAGTTTTAAGCCGATAACTAATTTACTAGTTCTATCCTTGTACATTGTCTTGTTTTTAATGTTTTTTTCTTTGGTAGTTTTAATTTTTTCTTTTTTGCAATCGCATTATCTTTTATTCAGTTGCAGTTTTTTGTGTTCTCTTTTTTCTTCTCGATATATTTTTTCTGGTTTTTAATTTTTTTAATTGCCGTTTTTAAGCTTTTTAAAACTCTTTTATAATTTTTTTACTTATATTTTTGTTCTAATTGTTGTTTTTCAATCTTATACAATACAAATTTTTTTTTCTAGAAATTTCTTTAACTCTTCTTTCTCTTTATTTTTACTTAGACAACGTTTTTAATTCTTGTAGAAATTTGTTTTGTTTTCTTTTTTTTTAATGCTTTAAACAAATGTTTATTTTACTAATCGTTGTTCTTGTTTTCTTTTTTCAAACCTTTATAGAAGCTTTTTCAAATTGGTACAAAACGGTTTTTTGTTTTTCTAGAGTATTCCTCAACTAATTTTTCTTTTTATTTTGTCGTTTTTTAATTATTTTTGTCAATTTTTTTATTTGTCTCGAAATTTGCTTTGTCCTTTTGTTTAATGTCGTCAAACAAATTGTTCTACTTTTTTTTACTAATCGTTGTCTTAGTTTTTAACTTTCAAGTTTTCTTAGAATTTTTTTAATCTTGTACAGAACGGTTTTTTGTTCTTTTCGAATTTTTTTTAACTGTTATTTTGTATAATTTTAATTATTTTTTTATTAATTTAGAAATTGGCTTTACTTCCTTTTCTTTATTAATGTCTTCTAAAGTTTTATTATGGTTTTTTCACTAACCATTGTTTCTATTTTTAGTTTCCAAGCTGTTAATAGATATTTTTTCAATTTTTACGGAACGGTTGTTTGTTTTTTATACTGTTTTTTTCATTTTATATATTTTTAATTATTTTTGCTATTTTTTTCATTTATTTAGAATTTTTTTTACACTTCCTTTTCTTTATTCATGTCATCTAATTTTTTTTTAGTTTTTTTTAATAATCGTTGTGTCTTAGTGTTTATTTTTCAAACTATTTTAGAATCTGTTTTAAGCTTGTTCAGAATGGTCTTTCATTCTTCCATAGTTTTTCCTAACTATTTAAATTTATCTTGTTTTGTCGTTTTTTAATTATATTTGGCAATTGTTTTTATGTCTCTAGAAATTTACTTTGCTCTTTATTTTCTTTAAATGTTGTTTTACTAATCGTTGTTTTTGTCTTAATTTTTGAAGCTTTTCTAGAAGATTTTCAAGCTTATATAAAACATTTTTTTTGATTTTCTACAGTTTTTCAACAGTTCTTTTTCTTTTTTTGTCGTGTTTTAATTATTTATAACAATTCTTGTATTCTTCTAGAAATTTTCTGTATTTTCTCGTTTTCCTAATGTTTTCAAAAACGTTATTTTGGCTTTTTTTCATTAATTATTATTTCCTAGCCTCCGTTTTTTAAAAATTTTGATATATTTTTTTGGAATAGAGCATTAAGTAGTAATTGAGCTGGCAATAAAATTTAGAGAAAAAACTGATCAAATCGATAAAATTTATTGCAGTAAATTTGGTATATAGTGCTCTAATTTCATGCCACAACATAAGCAATCCAAATTTTTAATAATAACGTAAATTTATTCGTATGTGGTGGCTAAAATCGGTTTTAACTTATAATATGCGAAAAAAACAACTGCTTTATATTGAAAAAATGTTTTGTCAGCTCATACAATAGAATCTTTATCTGCTCCTCTTTTAGAACAAATAAATTTATTTATATAATTTTTTATAATTACAGTTTAATAACTCTTATACTGTTTTTGCGATGACAGGATGCTTTAACAGAAGCTCAAAAATGCTGTTATAAATTTTTTTAAACTCGTAGTTTTAGCGTGAAACATAAATGAAAATTTTTTTTAATCAAAAAAATTTAAAATAAATAAGTAAAAGGTACATACTGTCATATAGAAAAATAAATTCTTAATATTTGGACTAAAAAAATTAAAAAAAAAATACAAAAAAAACTGTTATAAAACAAAGTTGTAGAGATTTAAATCATGTATTGTATCTCTGTCAGCAGACAATAGTGTCTACAAAGCGATATTTTTATCTCTGATACTTTAGATCATAAACACGCTTAAATAGAAGTATTTAACAATTTTTTAAATTCTTAAAAATGTATCAATATTTTTAAAAAATGTATCCTACCATAATTAAGAGACTGTATCATATTATTAGGTGTGGTTATATTGCGACACTAAAAGAAAAAGTGACATTTTGATGCGTAAAGACTAAGAAGCAGAAATAAGAATAAAAAAATAAAATAAACAGTTTTACTACAACATTTTTAAGTAATCGCTTTATAACAATTGCAATAAGTAACGACAATATAAACTTCGTTTTTTGGAGAAGACGTTAATTTGTCAGTCCCGGCTATCAATGATCGTTAGGTCATATCAGAGGTTGTAGATGCGACTTGAAAAGTTTTGGCACTTGAGTGTAGCATTATCACTGTAAGATAATTTATTTATTTATGTATTGCAATTTAAGAAAAATTGTTAACTTCTTGTCATCTTTAAATGTCTCTAGGTTCTAAGCTAATAGAAATAGAAATATTGTCTGTCAATTTTTTTATGAAAAAAATGTAAAATTTGAAATTGGAAAACTCTAGAACTGTAAATTTGTAGAATTATAAAAAAGTACTTGAAAAGATGTATCTACCTAAATCGTTTTGAAATTCTCCCCTTTTTCGATTAATTCAAAATATTTGCTTCCGTAAGTTCGTATCAGCTCCTAAATCCCACACACACTCCTCTCTTCTTAGATCCTTGTAATCTTGTCGTTATCCTTTCACATTGTCCCGTGATTGAGAACGTGTCCTATGTAATCTGGCCTCCGGAAATACAAAAGCTCCGGTAATTGGTGACATGAATTCGTTAGCGTTTCCGGTCAAAAGGTGTCGATTTAACATGGCCGAGTTTCGAATCCGGGAACTCTCTAGAGACTTATAGCCGGAATCGATAAGGTCTACAGCAGATGCTTTCGCATTTCCCACGCGACCGTTACGGTTCCGTATTCATACTTTTGACAAAAACTCTTTTACGGCCGAATTTATCAAACGGCAGGGTACACGGGTCACAGACACTCAATATTTTTACCCGGATTTTTCAAAGAAATACTACTGAAAGATTGCTCATAACAGAAAAAAGTAAATCCACAACTTGAACTTAAAAGATTTTTCAACTGCCGACAGTTGGAGAATTTAAGAAATTTTGAGGTACTATTAAAAGAAATGAAAGAGTATAAACAGGAAATTAATGAATTGAAAGAAGAAGTTATTAAACTTAAAATAGAAAAGAACAACTTGAAACAAGAACTTAGCAAAATAAACAGCAAGATTATACAAATAAATTTAATTAAAGATGAACTAGAGAGAATAAACAAAACAAATAGAAAAAACAATATTATAGTTAATGGATTAGAAATTAAAGAAAAAAGTGCAACAGAAATAGACGTAGAAATAAATCAAAACTGAAACAGTTAAAAAATTATAAAGTTATATACAACAAGTGACTTTACAGAAAAAGAAAGAAAAATAAAAAGAAAAATTAAAGAAATAGCAGAAAAGAAAAACAAAAATAGAATGAAACCAAAAAATTGATCCGTTAAATATTGTAGAATTTTTGTAGAACAACCATAAAGTATATAAAAAAACAATTAGAAGAGTGTACAAAAAAATTGCAGAAATAAGAATGGAGAGCACAACATAAGAAATATAGAAGAGAATTACAAAAATAGAAAGATATTTTTTTTAGCAAGAATGCAAGAGAATTAAACAAAGATTTTAACCTGAAGCCATATTTTGTTGAAATAAACATGACCAATTAGTGGAAAGCAAGAAAGAGGTAACAGAAAGGTGGGCTGAATATTTTGAGGAAGTCTTAGGCAAGTCGTCAATTAAAAAAAGAATTGTTGAAAAAGAGGAGAACAGAAATAAACAAGAAGAAAGAGAACTTCCCACATATGATGAAGTTATAAGTATTATTAAAAAAACTGAAAAATAACAAGAACCTAGAAGAAGATAACATACAGGAACAAATGATTAAGTACGGAAGAGAAACAATCACGAAGATGATACATGATTTAATTAAAAATGTATGGTAAAAAGAACAAATACCTTAAGCATGAAGAACAGCAATAGAACAAATACCTTAAGCATGAAGAACAGCAATACTATTTCTAAATTATAAAAAAAAATGATGCAAGACAAATTGTGGAAATTATAGAGGGCTAGCGTTATTGAACACCGCATATAAAATAATGGCAACATTTCTAAATAATAAGCTAAAAGAACATAATGAAAAAGTAATAAAAGAACTCCATTGGTATTTTAGAAAAGGAAAATACGTAGTAAACCAAATATTCTTATTACAACAGATACAAGAGAAAAGTTACTAAAATAAATTAAAAGCAAACTTGCTTTTTATCGACTTTAAGACGGCCTACGACAACATAAACAGAAAGCAATTATAAAGCATTAAATAACTTTAAAACATTTGATAAAATAACGAAAGTAGTAAAAATAACATTGTAGAAAACCACAAATACGACTCTAGTTAATGGAAAAGTGTCAAGAAAGTTTGAAGTGTTTGATGAGCTAAGACAAGGACATCCGCTTTTTTCGACATTGTTTATAATCGTTCTACAAAAAAAATACAACAATGTATGTATGTATGTATGTATAGACAAGATATGCTTTTCTATTAACTACATCAACGCCTTGAATTAGAAGACGACATAACACTTATAACAAAAACTAAATGAGAGATATCAAGAGTAAAAAAAGGCTGATTATAAACTCGGAAAAGATAGTACTGAAAATTAATGTAGAAAAAACTAAATCTATGATCTGAAAAGATTTAAAAAAAGATATTTAAAGAAGAGATGTAGAAGTAGTAGTAAATAAAGGGGAGAGATACAAATTTAAAGAAGTCAAGAAATTTGTCTACCAAAGAAGTATAATAGAAAATAAGCCCACAAATACAGAAGAAATAGAAGCAAGAAAAGCAGCTAAAAACAAAAGCCTCTATGCATTACATTCTATACTAATCTTAAAAGCCGTAGCTATAGTAACAAGACTTTGTGTCTACAAAATCATAATACGACTGGTGGTAAGACAAGGATAGACACTAAGAAAACAAAAATAGTACATGCCGAAAATGGGTTCTAAGGAAAATTTATGGAGGAAAAAAAGTAGAAGAGATTTGGATTAGAAAAACAAACGAAGAATTAAGAGCATTATACAAAGACACAGATGTAATAAGAGTAGTTAAATCACAAAGAATCAGATGGATAGATCATGTAACAAGAATGAAAGAAAACAGACTAACAAAAAGAATATTGAAAGCAGAACTAAGATTGAACAGACGAAGACGCAGACCAAGGACATTGTAGAAAAAAGAAGTAGAGGACGCTCTCCAAAAACTACAATTAAAGGAGTTAAAAATGAAAGCTTTGAATAAAAATGATTAGAGAAAAATTACTTACCAAGCCATTAGCCTATAAAGCTTGTAGTGATTATATAATAATTGCAATTTAGAGTTGCTTGTTTTTTAAGTTACGTTTGCGTTTAATAATAATAATAATACTTTATTAACGGCATCATCATTTACAGCCTTTACAATAAACAAAACAATTAAAGATTACAAGATTCATGTTATAAATTTGTTGAGATTATTCTTAAAGTTATTAAAAGATGGTGCAAAAAAATCAATTTTTATTTAGTTTCTTAATTTTAGTTTCTTAATTTATATCGGCTAAGTATTCATAAACGCCAGTATTTCTGCTTCTGATACGCTCTAGAAAGATGACGACATGCTTAAGAAATTTTTCAAGCGTATTCTGTTTTGAAACATTAAGTAAGTCGTTCTGTTTTTTACTATTTTTTATTGGAGAATAGTTGAGTCGAAGCACACAACCAAACCCTTACTGTTTTATCTTAAAAAATATTTAATTAAATTAAGAAAAATGCAAAAGTATTTAAATTTTTTGTAGATCTTTTAGATATAAAATTCCTTTATCGCTGAAATTGCAATGCAACAAAAACAATTGAGTAGCATCTGGCTAGCAACTTCATTAAGACAAAGCAGGAATAAAAGAGATAAAATTATGTGATAAAAAATCTGTTGGAGGCCATTATAAAAAAAGCACCCTCTTATTCAATTACCGCAAGAAGTTATCTCTGGGCCCTTTCTCGAATAGAATTAGCCATAAATATCGCAGCTGTAAGTTATCATTGTTAAATTTTTTTCCTCGCTTCTTTTTCTTTCCGAATCCGCCCTTCTAATAATTAAAGGGTAGACAGCTATCGACAAAGGAACCGGTGATATACAGTTTCTGTCTAATTATCGCGGCCTGCTGGATTCGAATATCTGCGCCTCCGACTTCATTATCTAGATGATGTATAGATCCGGTCCTGGGATCTAATCCGATATTTCTACCACGCACACGTTTTATGAATTTTTTTATTAAAAAATGTAGAGGAAGTCGTAACTCTACCGAAAAGTAGCAAAAAGGGTCGATACGAGGGAGACACTGGCATGCAAATTATGCCAAAAATCAAATTCTCGATTAAAAAATATATGAAAGGTTTATAAATCACAAAATTTAATATATTTATTTACATATCTCTTCATCTCGTAACTAACGAAAAGTTTTCTTTTAAAAAAAATAGTAATTTTAAAGTATTAATGTTGGTACCAAATAAAACGTCATGTTTACTTATAAAGTTTGTTTCAACAACAATCTAGAACGTTTTAAAATCGTACTGCACATGTGCAGTAGCGTTTTAGCCCTTTAAAATTTTTATTGGCCATGCTCAGTTTAGTTCCAAACCGATCTAAACTGGTTTTTAAATGTTGCTAGAACAAACTTATTATCTCAAATCAAAAATGTCACAATCTCTCAGTTTTAAATCATTATAATTCTACAAAATAGATCTAGTTTTTTACCCTCATTATTACAATTTTTTTCTTAACTTTAAAAACTAGAACTAGTAAGATATTTATTAAAATTAGTTATACTTAAAAGACCACCAATTTTATCTACTTAAGTAATAATTAATTAATTTTTGTTTAAAATATTTAATAAATGGCACATTATTTTACTTGGCAAACCAATTGTTAGTTTAGCTAGCTCTAATTTTAATTGAAGTTCGTAGTTAAAATTTGAGTTAAAATGACTATATACTTGTTTATTTTTTTACAGTTTTTTTAAACTTTGAAAACTAAAACCAATCAGACATTTACAAGACTAGTTGTAAACAAAAAACTACCAGTTTTATCTAGTTAAATAAAATTCTACTATTTTTTTTTAAACGTTTTATAAATGGCAGACTAATTTACTTTGCTAATCGTTTCCTTATTTAGCTCTAGTTTTAACTAAAATTCTTAGTTAAAAGTTAAATTGAAGTTACTACGTACTTGTTTATTTGTTTTTTCTAAATTTCGAAAACTAAAACTAGTCAGATATTTACACAAAGTTAGTTATATTCAAAAGACTACCAGATTTATCTAGTTAAACAAAATTTTACTTTATCTTTTCCTGAAAAATATAATAAATTGCAGATTATTTTGTTTGACTAGATAACTATTATTTTAATTAATCCTATCCTAGTTGTAACTAAAAAAATTTGTGAACTAAAAGGACCGGCAGTTTTATCTAGTTAAATTTTATTTTAATACATTTATGTATTATGTAAATATTATATAGTATATTTAATACTATTTTTATTACTCTAGTTTTAACTAAAAATATTTAGTCAAAAGCTAAATTACAGTGACTACATACTTTGTAAGAAGCTTATGAAAACTAGTCAGATATTTAGCTATAACTAAATAATAGTAAATTAAAGAAATTATTTAAACTTGTACTTACAAACATGAAATTACTAATTTATTTATGAAGTTTATATTGTAAAGAAGTTTGAAAATAATTTATTTAATTAGTAACGAAACAGTTACATGTTTAAAAATTTTTTGTTAAATCTCACTGAAGTAGTCCAATTATACATATTTTATCAATAAATTAAATTGTAGTAAAATAATGTTTATTAGGTGGCGTTAAAAACAATTGCAAAATTTCAGTTTGTTTTTATTAAAAATGTCTCAATCCGAGATAAAAAATCTAAAATCTAGTTTAATTTTCTTCATATGGATCGTCTATTTATGGGAGCAATATTTAAGAATCAGACAGGTATTTTACCTCTTTTTTACCACTTTTCTAAACTTTTATGCATTTTTTAGTACCAAAAAGTCACATCATGTACCAAACCTCCGGAAGACCTCGGAGATACATTCCCTAAACAATCTTTCTACTCATCACGAAGTCATGTTCTTCAAAAATACCGCGTTGCTTTTACTAAAGACTTTCTCTGGATTTTGTCAACAACAGTTGTCATTCAGTATGATATTCTACTGAAAATTTGGAATGAAGTGAACCCAATGGATGAGCTTGATGATATCACAACAAGTTGCTTGTGGTATTTATGCTATACAACGTTTCTGTCTTTTCTTAAATTGCCTTTTACACTTTACGAAATTTTAGTTGTTGAATACAATCACAGTTTTTGGGATAACACCGAACTTCTCATTTCAAAAAAACTTAAAAACTTTATTGTTGGTCAAATTTTAGTTGCTGCTCTAGCTGCACTTCTTGTCAGTCTTATCAAAGCAGGTGATAAGGTTTTTATATACTCTTTTTTGGTTTTTTGCTTGATTGTATTTATTGTTGGGGTAACTTATCCACGAATGGCACCTTCACGATTCCGAAAACTTACTCTAATTGAGAATGGAGATTTAAAAACCAAAATCGTAAATTTAGCTCAGTCTCTAGATTTTCCACTCGATAAAATTTATCTCGAGGAAAGATTCAAGCACAAATCTGCTTTAAGTGCCTACATCTATGGATCTTCAAATAAGAAATCCATTGTTATTTCTGATACACTTATATCGAAAGAGGAAGGTTTAGGGTGCACTGATGATGAAACTCTTGCTTTAGTTTCTTTAGAAATAGGAAGATCGCAGCATCGACATTCGCTAAAATATGTCTTACTTGTCGAATTGAATCTTTTGTTATCATTTCTTGCGTTTTTTAATTTATTTAGAAATCCAAAAATTTACAAAGTTTTTGGTTTTTATCATTTTCAACCAGAGCTTGTGGGTGTTTATATTGTTTTGAAATTTATTATGCTGCCTTTTACTTCAATTTTGAATTTTTGCTCTATGTATTTTTCGAGAAAACTTGTGAAAAACAATGACAGATTTGTCGCAAATTTAGGAAATGGAAAAGCCTTAATTCAAGCTTTGATTCGTATACACAACAAAGAGAAATTTCCGGTGTGTGACCACCTGTATTCAATGTATCATAATGACAAGCCACTTTTGATGGAGAGGATCAAAGTAATTAAGAAGATAAATGAAGAAAAACTTGAGTGAATGTATTTGCCTGTACTTTAAAGAAATAATAAAAATTTTGGGATCTTTAAGTTTTTTAATTTTTATTGTAAAATATCACACAAACAAAAATAAACTAAATTAGAGCAAACTTTGTTCAGTCATTTTTGTATTATTTTACTTAATCAAGCAAAGCACGCACTGCTAACTGTAACTCAGCTTATTTTGGTTCTTACAGTAAAGATTATTACATCAGCTGTTTTTAAAAATAAAGGTATTATTGCTATCTTATTTTGAGTTAATATAGTGTTAAAACATTTACAGAAAAATGTTGTTAAATTCTGCAAAACCCATGAACCAATTGAGAGAAATGATGCTAGCAGTAGCGAGCACACTATCGCGGAACGGAACGGAACAGCGCGGAATCGCTTGGATCGTTTGCTGAGCGAATTTTTCCAATGTTCCGAGACCCCCCTATAATGTCATGCCTGTCACAGCTTACTTTAAAGTTATGGCTAATTTTTCCCCTGCACCTATTGCTTTTCGAAATGCTGTGTATTGTTTTTTTATGTTTAGAAACTGCAATAATTTTTAAAATTTGATCGACAATCGAACAATTTTCCACAATCGACAAATTAGACAATCGAAAATAATTGAAAAATTTTTGGCCGTTTTCAAGAGATCTGAAAATAAATGGTGGAACTTTCCATGTTCTTCTCATTTTAAATTTATAACGTGGACCCATATGCACTTTTTTAATTTCTTCTTCTTATAAAACTACAGACGACGCTACAATTTTTTCATCCAAACTGTTCATTGTAAAATAATAAATCAAAAAAATATACTGAAGACAAAGCCTTTTCTCACTCGCACACTCAGATAATAAAAAAGATAAATACTGAGCGGAAAGAAATATTTTCTAGGAGCAGAGCGGCATACAACCGTCTAAACAGTGAATGCTTGAGTCGATGGTAAAACGACATTATACTTGTTATTTGGGATTGGCTAAACACTCGAACGTTTTTTGCTATGTGTGCTCGCTTAGAACGATATCAATGGCGTAACATAAAATTTTTATTAATAATATGTATTTAATTGTTTTTCCAATTTAAGTAATCATTAAAAATAATTATAAATCTACAAAAATAATTGAAAATTATAAATTAATAAACTTAAACGCTATGAAATTCTTCTTTTCAATGTATAGTAAATCACTTGCTAAATTACGCCAATGAATCGTTTTGCTCCCCACCGAAGAAAATATTTGATTCCGCTTATTAGTGATAAAACATATTTTAATGACGTGAAATTCCGCATTAATGTGCTGAGGTAATAAAAAATTTCCATTCCGTTCCGTTCAGTTCCATTCCTTTCCATTCCGTTCCGTTCCGCGATAGTGTGCTCGCTACTTTTATTGTTTCGCATGAATGGAGAAAAGTGAAATTTCTGGATACGTTCTAGAAAAACGTATCGTTATATAAGCAAGTGGAGACACTAATCGAGAATGAGTGAAAACCAAACAAACAATAAGCAATTAAAATGTGAGTCGTGTACGTAGTAGAAATAAATGATTCGTTGTTGATCCAACTGGTTGTAACAAAAGAACCTTGATTATGCATAGACGTTTCAGTAGAAACAACAGTCTGCTTAACGTAATGACAGCGATAGAGCTTACAACGTAGGTCTACTATGAGACAGTTCTAGTAAAAATACTATATTTTTGTAATTTTAGATTTGTTTTTTTTTTTCTGTCAACCTACACGTCGCGGCTTAAGTCATACTTTAAATCTGTGGTCGGCAACCTGTGGCCCGCGGGCCGCACTGGCCCTTTACAACTTTTTGCGCGGCCCGCTAAAGCACCAATATAATTTATTTGTAATAATATTTATACTCGGATATGGTATAAAACCACTATTTACAAAAAAGATTGAAGTTACATTTGAATGTGCGGCCCGCATAAAAAAAATATTTTGAAAATGGCCCGCAGTTCGAAAAAGGTTGCCGACCCCTGCTTTAAATGATGTATGACTTATCTAAACAACCTGATAGAACTATCTGTATCAAACGTAGAAAAGCCGATTTGTCACAGCTGAGTAAAATGTCGAAAATTTCATAATTCTCCTTTCCGTTAATAACCATTATTATCATCATCTTGTCCCTTACTTAAGCTCTTCCTAACTTTTTACGTCATATTTACCGGTATCTGTCTCATTTTCGTCCCAGATTGAGTCGTTGTACGACATCAGTGCGGCACGTCTCATTTAAAGCCGCCCGAGATGGATTATATGTAATAAAGAAAAGCGAGCACGTGACTTTTACGCGATAAAACAACGACTCAAGAATAGGATCGTAGTTTAACCCTGTTCGGAGCTTACACACACATTCTCTCACCCTGCTCTGGTCTAGATTAAGTCGTATACAGGCGACCTGGCCTCGATTTGATGGCCGACCAAATGGTTACTTCTTGATTTACAAGGTTTAAGTCGTGCTATGTTAGAAAAGAACGAGAATGGAGAGGTGGGAAATGAATTAAGAAAAGAGGAAATAAAACGGGACTAGAGGAAATGGTTAGTAGAGGATTTTATTAAGTGGAGAGAGTAGGAAAGGGAAATGTTTGGAATTAATAAGTAGACATAGTAAAAATTAGACAATGGAAACAATAACAACATTAGTAGTAACTTCTGCTGTTAATTTTTGAATTTTCTACATGATACCTAAGCATTAAAATGGCGGCTGTATAAATTTCACTAATAATTAAGTACTTTTATACAACAGTCTTTTTAGTCAACTCTCTGGTTGAGATAAATAATAAAATCAGCTCATATCTTTGAAAAAATAATGTTATTATTTTGTAATCTTGACATGTTTCGATTCATTAACATTTCGGATTCATCAAGATATAAAATCTGAAATAATTGTTAAATCTTTTAAAAAAATAATTATGCTTTTTGTTTAAATTCGGCGTCACAAAAATTGGTTGGATTGATAAAAACCGTAAAAGTTGCGTGTGCTAATTGCAGTTTTTGACGTCGTTATAGAGTCCGTACACTTTCAGAACAGCACACCAATAAAAGTGTGCAGATGATAAAATAGTATCGGGCGAGTCCCATTTTCAAATTGAAGGGGAGGAAGCCAAGCGGCACGTGGTCAGCGAAAGGTCAGCGGCGTTCGTCATCTTGGTCATTCTATTTAGTGTCGTTCGGTGACAGATTTTGATGACCCAACATGCTGTTCTGAAAGTGTACGGACTCTATCTTATTCCAGACCTGTATAAACCCAAACCAAAACATATACTAGGCTTTAAATCAAGCCATTAACGGTCACATTTCTATCACATAAAATATTATTTATTTGACATCCCTGTAATTGTCCTTCATCGTAATCGCTGTTGTATCTCGATTGGCTTTTATCGCTGTCTGAAATCCTGCCATAAATTCGCCGTTATGTTTACACGAAATAAATAACAAGTTCGACCCTATAATTTTTGCTTCTTTCCATAAATTTTCCTTCCCTTCGACCTGTCTTTACTAAAACTCTTATCTTGTCTTTCGAGAAATATGAACCCGCTTTCGGACGTTTTCCAATAGGGTTATCGAAGGATAATTCTTGCCAACAACAAGAAGTTTGAGGTTTTTTCGGATGTAAAAATATTCAGTCAACTAAAAATAATTTTTTGTAGTCGTGTAGTATAGTTAAAGACATTAGTCATGAATCTATACCATCAATAATAAATTTGTCACATTTTTTTTTAAATAATTATAATGTTACATAACTGGCTTGAGCTCATTTTTAATTTAATATTTGTTAGTGTACATTCTACCCTTACTACAACTGTGCTTAGCTTTAAATATTGTATTTGTATTTTATTACAATGGAATTAACCATACGATCTATTATTTTTCATCAAATTGAATTAAACATTCGAACTGAGCTGTTTTATAAATTTGTTTACTAAAAAATTACTATTAAAAGCAATGCGACTTGTGTGGTAAAATTAAGTGGGATAGAATTATGACCAACATCTTTTATTACAGTTACATTTATCGTATTTTTTAATGTAATTTCCAGATCCTGATTCTTCTATTTATTTATTTAGCAACAATTTAGGAAATTCAATACATAAATTGGAGTGATCGCTTCAATTTCTTGTATTATAGTTAAACGCTATTTAATACCATTACACAACTGGTATTGACATGTGACACAACCTATGACCCTAAATTGACAGCCATTTAATACTAACAATAGCTCATTTAGTCCTAACTACATTTTCCTCTTTTATCAATATTAATTCAACATTGTTTATAAAATATTAATAATTCTCTTCAGTTGATGTTTATTTAATTGCACGTATTTTAATCAATTATGAAATTCCTACCAACTCAACTCGGGATAACCTCGCACGCAATTTTCCTGACCTGAATAAACCACTTAATAAAATTCTATACGAAATGGATTAGCTACCGTTTCTTTTTTCTCGTGATTATTTATTCTGGATTTTTATGAGAGAAATAAATGTCTTATCTCTAATCGGTTTGCGTTTGGTGAGCAATAAAATCTTGTCCAACACTAAAATCTGTTGATAGCAAAACTTTGACGACTTTTAACAACTTGATCCGAGTTTAAGATAGATGGAGATGTGAACGTTATCGATTAAAATGGGAACGTTTTGACGGAAATTTCAGATAAAACAGTTTGAAGAAACTTTGTTTAAAGCGTGTTTGATACAAGACAAGCAAATTTTACTACTTAGAGGTTGTAGAAGACTTCTATTATTTTTAAAATTATGCGTAGAAAAATATGCCGCAAGTTAAACTCTAATTTAATAATGACAATAGTAATAAAACTTAAATTGTTATAATATATTCATATATAGTTTACATAATTGTGCATTTTACATATTGCTAGTGGAGGCGTGTGTTTCATTATTTTGACAGTTTGTTGTTAGCTAATTTTAGATGAGTTGTTATATGAAATTTTAATATAAAGTATTAAATATAATTTATATTATTAATGCCTACTTCGCTTCTGGAATTAGTGTCCAGATTGCTATTAGATTTTTGTAGTTTAGTGCATGTGTTTAAGCAAACTAATCATGTGGTAAATTTTTCTTGAGGTAGAGACTATTATAGTGGCGTTATAATAGACCTTTTCTTGTCAAATATTTATGCTACCACAACCACGGTTTTGTTGAGCATTTTGAAAATAGATATTAGATTGCTTTTATTATTTTGTGTTTTCTGCTACATATTAGTATGGTGAAAGTAAACCTGTAAGAGAGTTATACAGAGTCACAATAACATTTGTAAAAAAACTTTTTTAATTTTTAACTATAACAAAAAATATAGTATAGAACGGTGTGTGCACTTTAGGTCTGATTAGGTGATAAATAGAAATGTTCTAAGTCGACGTTGAGAAAGAGAGCAGCATTTGATAAAGCAAAGAAACTAATAGATTTGTTATTTCTGATAAGAAAGTATAAAACAAATAAAAAAGTATATAAATAATTAAATTAACAAATTTGTATTAAAAACAATTAGGAACAAAAAAATATAAAATTAATATTAATGATATAGTTACGGTGAATCATCGAGAGAGAAGTTTCGGGAAGATTCGAAGCGCTTTAGATGATAAAACTTACGTTGCTAGAATAGTTTAGAAGATGCTTCTAGATGATTTTATAAGGTGGAATAATTATTATATAAAGAGTAAGACTGACTGAACAGTCAGTCAATCTGAAAGGAGAGCCAGATAAGTGTGAACAACGACAGTGTTTTAATTTAATAAAAAAAAATGAATCACAATTTTACAACTTTTTTCTACTGCATTTATTTATTTTATATATTTAGTTTGTTGCCTTCTGTTTTATGTAATTTACCTTAATTCATCCAGCATAATTTTTTGATGTAATGTTTTTTTATTACATTATTACATCAAAGTTTATTGATTTTAAATAACATCTATTTGTTTAAAAAAAAATTATTTTATAATTTACCACAATAGCGTACTTCGTCCGCTTCGTGTTGAAACATCCCCTCGAAACGACCATCGGTTTCCGCCCTTCCATTTCAACCTCAAATACCTCCGCCCAATTAATTTATTTCCGATCTTTTTTCAGCAAGAAACCTACTCAAAATGAAAATCAGCGTTAAATCGTTAAAAGCTGTGTAAAAGCTCTTCACAAGCTTACTTGCCTAAATCGTTCTGTTTTTAATAATTCATGTAAACTACACGCTTTCACTACATTATAAAAGAAATTTCGAGAGCTTTGCGTTAAAAATTAAAACGAAAAGGGGGCGAAGAATCCGAAAGTAAATTCATTAAATTTTCAATTGTACCTAATTCTGAAATGACAAACTCGATTATGATTTCAGATGGTTTTCAAATGTATAGAGAGTGTGCTTTGAAAAGGATCGTTGTTGGAATATTTTACTCAATTATGAGAAATATAGATGTTTTTTAAGAAAAACAAAACGTGGAGAGAATTTAAGAGAGGTCAAGGTTATACAGGATAGGGTTTGACTTGTGTAATTAAATCATTTTAAATCTTCCGGTGCTACAAATATTTAAATAGTTCCTTCACTAAGAACAAATTTACATAAAGTCTCATTTCTCGTTCGCTTAATCTCACTAATGGCAGCTATATTTATATTTCGTATATTTGCATAAGAATCGACGCAAATTTTCTTATATTTGTTTAAAAAATTTAAATTTAAATTATTTGAGGAGGTTAAAAAATTTGAATATGTCTATTAACTATTGATTGACCAAGTAAATATTAAATATCTATTAACACTTGTGTCTTACATCGAGCACGAATACACATACCCAAAATTTTATAATGAAATTAGACCACAATTGTAATTTGTCATGAAAATTTAAAAAAAAAAAATAATTACACAAATAATTTCCATAGCGACGTGGTATTATAGCGAAACTCTGCATTAGTGTTTTTTTTGTAACTATATAGTTGACTTGAAATTTAAATTGTGACATTTCTATCTTTTATTAGTGTGTAAAACTAGTTGTTTTTATTTATATGTTAAACTTGTACAATACTGCCAACTTTAGACAAATTAAATTACTTTTCTTAGTGTGGTATTTCCAACTAAACCAATTCAGTGCAATTGCAATTGTTTGAGCTTCTCAACAGTCAAAACCACAATCTGTTGCTCAGCTATTATAAGGACCTCTTTAGTAAATTCTCGCTTGAGACCACTGACGCCCTCTTTTCTACCTATTCAGAAAATAAATGCTAACTTTGTAATTAACAAAATAAAATCACAATTGCTTGTTAAAACTTGTTGAAACTTTTTTTTTAACAAGGTCTGGAAAAATACATTTTGTCAATTAAAGCTCCAACTGATTGTTTGATGTCTGATTTTATAAAAATCTCTAATTTTGGAAATTACATTCCGCAACTAATTATTAATTAGCATTCAAATCGGGTTTGGGTCACCTTTTAGTCTTCCATTTCCGTCCCACAATCACTCCTATCTAAAATTCTTCTAACGTCGCTGTGTTTCATTAAAGTTTATTTTTTCGGTCCCTTTTACCCGAATAACATTAACTTCCGGTTTTATAATTGGAAGTTTCGTGCTCGGTGTAATTACACAAAAATACAAATGTATCTACAGGGAGTTCTAGAATTATTTTACATAAATTCTACTGAATCGTTCTACTTATAGACTAGTTATAATACTAAAAAATTGTTTAGAAAAAGATTTTATGTATATTTTATTTCTATAAGCGATTTATTATTACACTAATACAAAATACAAAAGTTATCGACGAGTTCTAAAGCCAATTTGTGTAAGATTTTAAATGTATTAATAGTTTTTTAAAGCAAAACGGTTTATCTTCGATTGTAAATATACTGATCAAAAAAATTGGGGTAACACTTTTTTAAAAGCTTTGTATCGTTTGCCTAAATAACAAAATAAAAATTCTAATAATGATTTATATTACTTTAATGTCTACTTAATAAGATCTAACAAAACAAATATTTTTAACTAAGCAGTTGCTTTAATTTTAATAAAAGCAGTTTTTTCTAATTTTGAAAAAAATTAAAGTTTAAAAGAACTACCAAAAATAATGTATGTTCAATAAACTCAATATCCAAAAAATTAATTTAACTAGGGTTATTAACTGACTAGTAACGTGTATGTTCTCTATGGAAGTCGATTACACTCTGACATCGTCGAGGCATATTTTGAACCAAGATTCTTATCAAATTTTGTAGTAGATTTTGCCATCCTTCTACCAGAACTTCAACCAACTGTTCTAAGTTGCTAGGTACCGCAGGACGCTCCTTAACATGGCTGTTAAGCATATCCTAGATGCACTTAATGGGTTTAAGGTCTGGGCTTATGGCAGGCTATTCTATTACCCGGATTTTATGCTCTTGAAAAAAGTTTCTTATATGGTTTGCAGTGTGAATTCTACAATTATCTTGTTGTAATATGAATCTTTCTTCAAAATTATTGGTAAATGCTACAACATAGTTTTGCAGAATTGTGTCCATATACATTTCAGCATTACGTCGTTGGGGAACAACGACTAACTCGGTGCGACTATCTATACTTATGCCGTCTTAAACCATAACTGATTCACCTCCAAATCTATCAACTTCTAGTATCATATTCTCGATGTAGCGTTCTCCAAGACGTCTCCAAACTTATCAGTAAGAAGCACGGGTATTCAGTGGCAAAGTTGCCATTGTAGATGCTCGCGAGCAAACGCTACTCGAGCAATTTTGTGGTTTCTGCACAACCGTGGCGCGCGCACAGATTTACGAGATTTACGATCATTTTCTTGTACCCTATTTCTTAATGTTTGATCAGAAATCTGCATTTCTGTCGCATTTAAATAAAGATTTTTTATTTTGTGAGTCGAAGCAGGACGTTGACGAAGGTTGGAAATCATGATAGAGCGCTTATCCTGATGGGTGGTTTTTCGTTTACGACTTGGTCTACGTCCCCTAGAGTGGTTTCCTATAGTTTGATATCTATGCCAAAGTCTACAGATAACAGATGGACTAAATTTAAATTGATTTGCCACATAGCGCACAGAACGTTCATCAGCAAGCAAGGTTACAGCTTGTGCAACTTCAATCTCATTAAAAAAATGCATGATGTTTAGAAGAATATGATTAGCATCAAAATTTAACATTAACTTTCATCAACAGGTTTCTAGATTTTTTTATCTTGCCAAATTGTCTACGAGTGTTTTGTTTTTGGGTTTTTTTTACATTTTTACGTTTAAAATTAAAATTTTGTGGGCTAATAACAAAAATTTAAATTGATACGTATAAAAGAAGATTTAGAGACTGTATCAAAGTAACTGTAATCAAAGAACATATTAATAGTCTTGTATTAAACAATATAAGGTTTATGTGTTTGCCTAAACTTTTTAATGATTTTTAGTGAATTTACAATAGCATTTGTAATTAGTTTGACAAATAAAATAATGTAATAAGTAAATAGATTTTAGTTGTGTATAGAGAATGCGGACGTAACGCTAATGCAACGGCTCGCAAATACGTCGTCAGACATCTAATAGAAGAACACATGAAGCTAAGGTAATGTTTAGATTAGTAAATAGGATAAGAACCACAGATTTGGTGCAACCACTAAAAAAAGTATAGCAAGCGCTGAGCATCTTGCTTAAACCGTGGAAAATACAGAAGATGTTTTACATAGTTTTGAGGAAAATCCCAGAAGGAGCATTAGAATGGTAGCACCTATGGTAAATGTGTTTCGTAACGACATTTGGAAATATTAAAAGAAAATCGAAAACACAATCTTTATGTATCCTTGTGAACATGTACAAAATTTAGGAACAGAAGACCACCAACCACGCCTAAATTCTTGTAGAAGAATATTCCAGCAGCAAGAACAAAATCCGAATTTTGTATCTGATATTTTATTTACAGACGAATATTGTTTTTTACGCTGTGTTTTTTTTTTAATCTGGATTATTGCCACATCTCGGCTAAAGAAAACCTACACGCAATAGCAGCACAAAATTTTCAAAAATTTTTTTGTGTTAACTTATGAACTGGCATTGTTAGGAAATTGCTAATAAACATTTTTTTCATTAGCTTAGCATATTACCAAAAATTTAACATTTTAGCTTAGCTCATTTAAAATGCCTGTGTGACTTAATAGTGTCTTTTATTAAAACTTTCTCAACTATTATTAATTAGGACTTTTAAATGATCTTCTACTCCACCTAAATCTATGTATTTATGTATGTGGTGGCAACATGATGGTGCTCTACCACATTATGCCAGACTCGTGACCTAGACCGAAGGTTTCCAAATTTTTAGTTTGCGCGTAAATTGGTGACCTAGATCTTCTGATTTGACTTTTTTGGACTACTTCTTTTGAAGTCACATGAAAAAATATGTCTACCGTGAACCTATATATTTAATTGAGGACCTACATGGCAGAATTATAAAGTTACTAGGAACGACTAGTCTAAACATGATTGAAATGCTGGAGAGTGGAGAGAGTTTAATTGAGCAAGCACATTTTTGTATTGAAATAGATTGCTCTTGTTTTAAACATTTTTTTAAAATTTAATGTAGGTTTTGTTTCCTTAATTTGTTAACTTATTAGTTATTTTAATTTTTACTTTTTGTTATTATCATATTATGATACGATAATACTTTATTTTATTTTTGTTTTAGAATCTATAAACTCGTTGAAAAAACTAGATCCGGAGGGTAATTATCATGTTTTATTGTGACACTTACATATTGTTTTGTATTTATTTATTGTTTGTTTCGAACGAATCGTTTCACTTCATCAATGACGTTGATGCTATGTTGGTGAATTTCAACACATACACCAACTTCACTTTAACGGGTAAAATTTAAAAAAAGAGATGATGCAATTAACGATTAGCATCGCCTGCAAAATGTTATGAAAATAACAGTTATGAAAATAACTGTTTTGGAAGACTGAAGCCAGTAAAAAGTAGCAGAAACTAATAAAACTTGGAGGAAAGTACAATTAGACGCTATGTGCTATAACTAAATGACAACTAACATAAACAAGGGTGGTGTGGCAACCTCCCGTTGGTTACTTTCAGGCAAACAACCTAATAAGAATATTACAGTGATATTAACTGGGTATTAATGGGTACTTTAACTGCGTTATATTTGCTATTCTGAAAGTTCTATCAATGACGAGCAAAAATTCGTTCGGTAAAAATCCTATAACTCACGAATAGTAAAGAGGTGCTCATTAGGGATCAGTGTAGCAAACCGCTGATTAAGGTTAAAAGTTTATTTGTTAAAGATTGGCCATAGTCTCTCTGCCTGCCTGTTAAAAATAGAGAAACTTTGTGTTTTGCTCCAATATGTAATAAGTTCAATTTTATACCAGTCGATGATGATCTATGAAATCTGAGACCTTATCTTTTCTTCAGTGTATTACTGTATCTTTTTGTGACTTATAAAGAATATCTTTTGCGTTCTTGTTATTTTTCATTACACTTTAACCAATTTTACAACAATTCTCATGTTTTCCTTGAAAAATTATTTAATTTTACCGAACGAATTTTTTGTGCGTTAGAATAAATTAATTGTTAATATGACAGCAACAATGATAATTTTTCCAATCGATTAAACAAACCAAGCCAATTATAAATTTCTGATGATATGTCTGTTACTAAGCAAATACTTGTTTATTGTAAAATTCTACTTTGTCATTGCTTAAAAAAATACACGTTTTTGGTCAATTTATTGTAAAAAAAAACCTATTAGTTAAAAGTGAAAGCTCTTAGAAAAAAGCAGATCAAAAATTTAGTTTTTAATCATCTTATTCGTTTTGCACTTTGAAGTTCTTTTGTTAATTTTGAGACATCCTGTATAGAGGCGTTAGCTAAATGACATAAAATTTAAGAGTAGGAAAACGTTATACATATTAAATACAAATATTATTTTTTCTACTTTGCGTCTGTAACAGAGACCAATTTGGGTGTCGTATTAGCCAATTCAGCATCCAAATTGCGAACGTAAAGTACTATTTTAATATTGTTTTGTTAGTTATAGTTGCTTTGCCCTCGGTCACTCAATTCCTATTCTCTCTTCCACAAAGACATTTGCTTTTATCAGAGCAAATGTCTCGTTAAATTCCCTGAACATGCTTATCGTTCAATAGAAACCGTCTGTAAAATAGATACGTGTGATGGTCTTACTTTGAGCGATTAAATCCAAGCAATTTACTCAATTTCTTGTCTCTGAATAAATTTCCCTCAACTTTTAACCTGCACATTTTTTTTTTCAAAATCTCTCTCGAACAATATTCATCTAATAAAATTTAATTGCTTCGAGTTGAGTCCTTTTGCGGCTTCGCCCTCTCAATATACACACACCGTGAAAGTCGTGAAATTGCAATTAGTACAAGTTTTAATTAAAAATTTTCTACGCGTCCTTTCTGAAGAACAAAACAGAATAAATTAATTAATTTTGGGTGTTTTTTTTTAACTAAATTTTCGAGAACGAAACATTGAAACAACTACAAGATTAACAGACAAGTGTAAAAAATCACCAGACTGTTATTAATTTTGAGCTGTTGTCTCATATTTCCCTAATTAAGTGGCTTTGGTCGCATTGTTTAGGAGTGGAACACACCCACGGTGTATTTACGCGTAAACATCAGTAAAATTGATGGTAAACAAGGTTTAAGAGAATTTTTTTTTGCAAAAGACTAAAATAGATTTATTTAAATATAACTTTATATTTTCAAACATTATTTAATTGAAGATGTTTGTTGTTAATTGCAGTTTACATTTGTGTATCATTAAAATTATTGATCGTTTCCATTAGTATACAACCAATGTTTACTAAATAAACACACTAAATAAATCCAAATTTACTTTCAAATTAGGAGGAGTGTGTCTTGATATAACCACACAAGAATTTTACAATTGAGTTGTTTTTACTCATCCAATTCGGAAAAAATACATAAATTAATTAATAAATATCAACGATAAAAAATGTGTTTAAATAAACATAAACTGAAATTGTTTATATACTTTAATAATTGTCGTTTGTTTTAGATGTTTTGCAACGTCAACGTTTTGATTTTTTTATTAGAAAATATAGCATTTGAAAGAGTTATAACACAATTTAGATGATTTGTTGATAAAAAAATGTAGCTAATTGACTGTAATTACGGGAATATGTTTTGATTTGATTGCTTATGACTACTGATAAATAAAATACCTAAAATTGCTATTTACACTTAAAATATGTATTTAATAAAATTATAATTTAGTTTAGTTTATGTTATAAACAAAAACTTTTGTTAAATAATTACAAATAACACTAAAGTAATTTAGTTAAATACACACAAACAACTTTCATATTTTACATTGTTGGAAAGATAAAAAGTTATTTGTTTTTATAGCGCATGCAGAATTTATTTGTTGTATCTCATTTCTGTATGCAGCTAGAACAATCTTTGTGAGTGATATTTTCAATTATTTCAACATAAATCAACAAAATACTTTATAAAAATGTTTTTTTAATTAAAATCGGTTTGTTTTAAGCAAGTACTTTAAGTTTAATTTTTATAAATTACAATTAACAAAAATTTGTAATTTAATTTTAAGATTATTTACTACAAAATTTTTGTTTAAACTTTTTTGCGTTGTTCCCAGTTTGCTTTGAGCACTATTAATTAGAGGAATAATTGCTGCAAATACATAAGGCTTAGAATAAATAAACTCTAGAACACTGTAATCTGCCTTTTATTAGAAATTGTTACAAAAACTGAAATAACAAACAAAAATTTTAATTTGACAAAAGTATGTTACGTTTTTTATAACATTTTCTAACTTTAATTCTTTTACATTATTATTTAGGCATTAATAATCAGAAGTAATTCTCGTAAGCACTCTACCACTGTTATGTAAAAATTTTAATTGATAAAACTTGTAGGTTTGACTTCGCGGTTCTTTGAAACTGTACGGTAGAATTAGAAATTTAAAATTTTAGAGTTATAAAATTGTAAAATTGGAACATTTTAAAAATTGGTAATTTTTCAAATATGAACCCAAATCATCTTGGAGTATTTTTGAAATTGTAAAATTGTAAATTTGTAAAATTATCTATTTTAAATGTTGTAAAACAGATACAATATTGCAAAATTTGTAAAAATGTAATAAATATTATAGATTTGTAAAATTTTTGGGTTGTAAAACAATACAGGGTGATTTTTTTTATCTGTTCCCGCCCTAAACTCCAAAAATAGGCAACACATTATACTTTAAAAAATTTATTTTCAAAATTAAGCCTTAAAGAGTTGTGAATTAATGTCAACATTGTTGATAATACCTTTAACAGAGTCAATTTATTTGGATCATTTGTTGCCACATTATTTAATTAATTAACTTACTTTTCGATAACGTGTTTAGAGTTTCGGGCGGGAACAGAATAAAAATCACCCTATATTTGTGTTTACTGATTATTTTTATTAAATTATTTTTTAGTTCTACATTTCTACACTTTTTAGATCATATAATATTACAAGTATCACATATAAGCATTGTTCTAATTTTACAATGCTATAATACAAAATTTTTAGTTCGACAATTTTAAATTTTGATCAGTTTTTTAAATTCAAATACGGTTTTCTTAAAATCGAATCAATCAATCTTAAAATATTACATATTTTTAACTGTTGTTTAATATATTTTTGTTAACTGTTTATCAATAACATTGCTATGTTGTTATGCATAATTTTTTAATAAAAAATAAATGGGTTCAGTATTTCTGAAAAAAAATGTTTTAAGATAAACACGACCAAAGAAAAAATATTGTAATGAATTTGCACGTTTTATTCAAAGATGAATAATTTTTAACATTTACTATTGTCGTTGTTTTTTTAAACAGTCTTCACTGTGTTAATCGTTTCCATTCTTGTTTATTTTTATTTACAAGAAATGTGTAAATTCGAAGATTTTTGATTTTTTGAGTTGGATTAATAACAAATAATTTTTCTCTACTATGTACACAAATACACACAATAACAATTTGATAAGTAAATAACTTAATATTTACGCACTAATAATGCCCACTTCTAGCAAATATATGGAAGTTACCGCGATTTTTTTAAAGCGGAGCGATGAATCATCTTTTATTTCAACTGGTCTATGGGTGTGTCTAATAGTTTTGTAGAATTTTGCGCTATAGTGTGATTACAGTACGATGTTCTTCTGGTATTTACTTAATATATTTACCCGAAAAATTTTTTTTTGAATTGTTTGTAACAATAGGTAACTCACGAATAACTTAAAAAACAAGTTATTTGTATGATTTTTTCTAATATGATTTTTATATTATATTTATTTTTTGTAAAGGAATATATTGTGTTGTAATATTACTAATTTCAGAGCACTAGTGATACGACGACTATTAAAGCACCTAAATGATTGTTGCAATAAGTTTTTTAAATAAAAATTGATTTTACTACTAGTCTATTTTACTACTAGTAATTTTTAGTTTGTCGTATGTCAAATTGCTTGTTTTTAATAGTCACGAGTTTTTATTAATTTTATTATTATTTTTTAAAATTTATTTTTTTTTGATCGCGTCTTTTTAAGTCACAATTTTTAGAAAAGCTTAATCTAATATATTTATTTAATATTCTTAAAGTAAATAAGGTCGGTCATTTACGGAGTTTTTTATTTAACCTTCTTGGAGTAGGTGAAGCTCGTTATTAGCACAGTAGAAACTGTTATTGTCAGTAAAAAAATGGAACAAGCAAATACTTTATGTTACAGTTTTCAAAAAAGCTCTTGTTTTAGCTTAGTTAATTATTTAACCTATATAGAATAGATAATGTCGACTATTATGACAGTTTTTGTTTAATCTTCTGGAATAGGTAAAGTCTGTTATTAGTGCAACAGAAGCTGCTACTATCAGTAGAATCTAAAAAATGAAATGGGCAAAATATTTTTTTTTAAACCGAAGAGCATTCGGTTAAGTATACTTATTTATTTAATCTTCTTAAAGTAGATAAAGTCGGCCATTAGCGTGGTTTTTATCTAACCTTTTTAGAGTAGATGAAGCCTGTAATTAACGCAGCAGAAACTGTTGTTAGTACCCTAGTAGCACAGTTATACAACGGCTATATAACCATTCAATATAACCGCTAGATCCAAGATGTGACGCTTTTTTGAGCTAACCGTAATATAACCCGGGTTAGATTCAAATGGAAATGTTATATAGCCGATATATATCCGTGATTATATTATGGTTATATAACAGCTCAGTTATATCTCGGTTATATTGAGGTTATATTTCGTTATCTAACCGTTATATAAGCGTGGTTATATTGTGGTTACATAACATCAGTTGTATCTCGGTTATATTTTGTTATCTAGCCGTTATATAAGCATGGTTATATTGTAGTTATATAACCGCCGATATACCTCGCTTATATTGTGGTTATATAACTTTTTTTACATATTTTTTTGTAATTTATTAAATAATACACATTGCATAAATGCATTTGTTATGATATTTATTAAAAGTAACAAAATATTTATACATATTATACCTATTTACAAATAATTTAGTTTGTTTTAAATTTTTTTAACTTTTTCTTTAAATTTTCTGGTCTGCACATTAAATATTGCCCAATCCTCTTATTATTTCTTGGAGTTGTGTTTTAGGAAATTTTCTGGTAACAGCTCCTACAAGAAAAAAAAATATATTATCATCAAACAACAAGTTTTTAATTAGACATTTGGTACTCACCAACTATGCATTTATATAAAGATGTATTGGAAAATGTTCTTTTGTTTGTTTTTCCACATAGAAAAAATGTAATAGAACTTCATATTTTATTAGCTTATTCAGCTAGAGATAAATACTTTTGTGTTGATTGATCCCTCCATAAAACAAAAGATGATTAATCTGTAAACAAATTACAATTGGAAATCATAAAAAATGATTTAAAAAATTAACTAACCATTTTTTGACTGTCTTTCTTCTTTTTCAAATGTTGTGGACTGTATCTTCATTGGATTGGGGAGTAAAATAAAATTCGGGGGTTTCTTGATTGACGTCTATTTACACTATTTACATGATTGAGAACAGTTACGCGAGAGAGAGTAGAAGACTTGATGCCTCGAGCATTACCGTGATAATAATGTCCCAAGTCTCAGAACTCTAGGAGTGGTTGTGTCTTTTAATAAGCAGGTAACATATTTTTCTACCCTTCTTGCAGATACTTCAGATACTTCTTGCATTCCTTGCATATTTTAACACCAAACTTATGGATTCTGAATTATCAAACTGTTCTATTGAAGTAATGGGCAGTTTAGAAACACTGACATAGATGATTTTTAGTAACAAATAACAAAATTAGAATTTCTTATGACATTTGATTCTACCCCTAAAAGAAAAAATAATAATTTACCTATATGTTTGTGTTAGTATTAGTTTGTTTTTGGCATTTTAAAATACATTTGAAATAATCCAGCTACCTGTTAGGTATTTAGGATTTATTACTTTCTTGGAAATGCAAGCCGATCTGGCATTTATACCTAAACATTTTCTTTTAGTGGTTTAAAACATAATTGTTAATAGAAGATTAAGAAAGACAATTATTTATTCTTGAAAACTTAATAATGATGTAATGTCAAACTTTTTATATCAAAGATTTTTTGTAAATTTTGAATATGGAATTATTGCCCAAAAATTTTTAGATTTTACTATTGTCTTTATATTCGAAGAAAATACAGTTACTCACAAAAGATTACGTTTTAATAAGCTAAATGTGCAAAATTAATAAATAAAAATTTGTATACTTACATGATATACAAAAAACTAAGCACTATTTACAGCTATTTACACTAGAGTAAGAACACAAGCATATTACTTAAAATTAAAAAAAAATGCATTTTTAGTTATTTTCTAATAATATTATAAAATACAGTCATGATTATACAAGTGATGTTTAAAAAATAAATGCCGTAGCACTTTATTTATTAACCACTTAAATTTTGTTTTTTAAACAGTCTCAAAGACAACTTTCTAACTACATATATATTTTTAAAGGCATTTATTAATACCTACGTAACTTAAAATCAGACAATAAATAAACATACTACAGTTTTGAAAAAAAAAAATTATCTTGTATAACCGATATGTAAACTGCATCTAACATACACCATATTGCACAAATATATAATATAGCGGTTATATATTCTTTATATAACTTTTGTTATATAAGCTAGATATAACCGTGATTAGTTAACTGATATATAAACTGCCTCTAACATATTCTATATGACACAGCAAACACAATAGTTATATATCTGTTATATAACATTTGCTGTATAAGCCCAACATAACCAGGGTTAGATAACTGTTATATAACCTTCCCTATATAAGCCCAACATAATCAGGGTTATGTAACCGTTATATAACTTTAGTCTAACCTAGGCCATATTGTCTAATGAATATAATGGTTATATATCTATTATATAACCACTGTTATTTACGCCACATCTAATCAAGGTTAGATAACCGTTATATAACCTGAATCTAACATAACCATGGTTAGGTTCGTATATAGCGGTTATATAACCGCGTTATAATTCTGGAATAATGTGGTACTAGGGTAGATTCAGAAAAAAATAAGCAAATTAAATTATTTTAGTTTTGAATTTAAAGGTTAATTTTTTAATTTTTTACAAAAGCAATTGTCAGATTTACGATAAAGTTATTGTTAGTTATTTCTACCAAAATGAGGTTGTAACAGTAACTTAGAAAAATAGAAAAAATTACTGCATAGTTTTATTGCCTTAACGTATCTCAAAGATTTATTGTTTCTATTATTTACTGACTGTTCTATCAGTAAAAAAATTTCGGGAAAACTGAATACAACTTAAAAGCTTTTGGTCTAAATTGAGCTAATGTAAAAATAATAAAAGACGTTTTTAATTTCAATAACAAAAAACTCTTAATACACTGATTTTTTGATATTGAAACATTATTTTGAAAGTTACTATTAGAGTAAGCAATAAGAGAACAATAGTAAAATTGATTACTGTTGAATCTATTTCCGTTATAGCTTTATTTGATTGATAACCATCAATTTCCCGGTTTTATTAAATATTCCTCGTCTCCAACTTTTGAATAGTAACTCACTTTTAATCGATACTAAAACCGCTTTAACTCTCAGAGAAATTCTCGCATACCTACTTTTCATTAGGTGATTTGTTCTGCTTCACATTATAGCTAATCAATGCGCTTAATGACCCCAACACTTGGTCGTAATTCAGCATCAAATCAAACAATTCCTTTTTATACTTCAAAGCCATTGATAAAAAAATATCTCACTCAGCTATTGTCTCTAATACAAAGTATTCCAATTTTTTTTAAATTTTGTTCTAAAACAAATTAACATTTCCAACGAAGAGAATCTCTTGTGTTTCACCATCAAATTGAGTTATTTGTTTTGAACCATATTCTACCTGTTTGAATTTATATAATTCAACGGGAAATGCTTTAAGTTTTACTCCCCTTTTCCTTATAAATATGAATATTACCAACCTTACCTCTTAAGTAAGAATTCATGAATAATTAAGGTTAAACTTGTATAAACTGTTTAAAGTTTGCTGCTAATACTAACACCCCAAACTGAACAGGCTTGCCAACTACTTGATGCTAATTGCGTTACATATTCCTTGTTTTATACCAACATACGCATTGTCAGCAACTAAACCACTATTGTCCAAACTTACTAATTGCCAACTGACTAACTAAAATTCACTAGTTTAAGGTTGCTAGGATTGTACTTATTTAACAATAATTTCCGACTGTGTAGACTACACTTTTTCAGTTTTAAATAATAAATGAAAGTTAAACAAAGCAGAAAATTGATTGTGATGGCTAGATGTTGTTATCGATTAACCATTATTACTTTGGGAAATCTTTGTTTAATTTTTCAAAGTTGTGTTTACTATCTACATTTAAAACTAAGACTGACTAAAACTATTTTAAATTTATTTGCAGTAGTTATTTTACATTTTATTGCATTTTTTATTTCTAATTTTATTAAAAAAAAATATATGATAGTTTAACTTTTTAAATTGTACAATATCAGCTATTTTAACTAAGATTTTAGTTATTCTAAATGTTATCATTGTTGTAGCTGTCAAAACAAAGATTTAGTTTAAGAAACACAGTTTACTAAATAGGTGTTTCTTAAACGTCAATGGACATCAACAATTTGGCACGGTTGTTTTGGAACATACTGTATATGAGAAACAACAAAAAGTATAACTGAACATAAAATTGGGAACATATTGCATAAAACTAAAACTTACATCAACATTTGCAAAATTTAAACTACTGATAAGTATATCTAATAAACAATAAAATAGAATAAACAAAAAAACACCTGAAGATGTCAAAAAATATACTAAACAGTAGTATAAAATTACTTCAAACTAGGAATAAAGTATATAAATACAAACTAATTACAAAAAAGTTACATAAGAAAAAATGTAAATAATAGACCAACGAATAAAAGAAACAACAAAAACGAAACTGTAAATTAAAACAGATAGAGTAAAAAAACTAAAAAACGAAAAAGAGAACAATCACAAGAAGTAAAACAGTTTTTATACAGACAATTTAACAAAAGAAGACTAAATAAGACTATTATGGTATTAACAGAAGACGAGACAAAACTACCAGAAAAAAAAGAGCCTAAAGTTTGCAATAAAAAAATCTAATAAAACAACTAGAAAAGCTTGCAGTAGACACAGATCTTGCTACCTAAAATATAGAAAACATAGAAACAGCAAGAAATATAAAAAGACTATGTACGGAAACAGAGGTTAAAAGTGAAGTTAAAAACTGAAGAAACATAAACTAAACAAAAAGAAGTTATCAAAATATTTAAGGAGATAATAGAAACATACAACAAAACAATAGCAGATAAGAGCTAGGCAACCGTGCTTTTAAAAACATCGCAAAACGTACAAAAGTTTTTCTGTACCTCAAACAATACTATAACAAAGAAAAAAAAATATTTAATACATAATAAAAAGATAGAACATAAAATTACGACAGAATATGGGAGACCTACATCCAATTGTTAGTACTTATAAATCTGACAATGCTAAAAGTCTAGGAACAGGCAAAAACTTTAAATACTGTATTGTTACGCAACATTTTGACATAACAATAAAAAAACAAGACTATTTAGTAAATAGTGAAATGACGCGCCAAGAGTTATACCAAAGCGTGAAATTCTATGAAACCGTTATTAGACTGGCTTATAGACTGATGAGATCAAATTACGTCATTGCTTTGCACGCGTGGAGATAGTTCATAAACTTCCAGATACATTTTTATAGAACGTATGGTTATATAAGGAGGGAAAACATTGACAAGGCTAGTTAGTCAGTCAGTTAGTGAGAGCCAGACAAACGACTAAATTAAGTCGACGGCGATTATAATGTAATAATCGAGTTATTTATTTGTTGTTATTGGTGTACGTAGTGAAAATAAATTATTTGTTATGAATTTAACTCTTTGAATCTAAAGAAACTCGCATTATACAGAACAACATTTGCATACAAAATTAGCAAATGACTTGATAAAGTAACTACACAAATATAAATACACAGAACTAGAACAATTAAAAACATCATTGAAGAGAAATATAAGTTTTAGGAGTTATTAGTAATACTCACTGCACAATTAGGCTTTTCGACATAACAAATTTATTTACAAATATTACGAAAAAAATACAATAAACAAGTTAACAGAATAACAAAAACGAACTTAAATAAAAAAACAAGAGAAACACTTATAGAACCTCTAAAACTACCTTTGAAACAAAACGTTTCAAATTTAATAATAAGTTTTACAAATAGACTTAACATGGGCTTTCCATTTAAACTACTGTCAGTGGGCATATTTGTATATGTAGATAATGTATATTGTAAATAAACAAATAATAAATAAAACAAAAAAAATAAGCTATTGAAGCTATGACTAAGATATGTGGATGACATACTCTGCATCATCGTGGACAGAGAACAAAGAAATAAGGAACTATGTAAAGAAATTAATTAACTAGAAACAAAAGTATACAGAAAGAAACTCAGACTGATACAACTATTGATGCATAATCGGATCATCTATCCAAATACAAAAAAAATATCTTTCAATACATGTAGTACAAAAAACTGTAAAATTTTAACTTTAAAATGCTGATTTTATAAATTGACGCTAGAAGCAAGACGGAAACGTAAAAAGTTAAAACCACAAAACTCTCATGATGCTAGACGCAAGAGTTGGTTCAACTTCTCTTGCGGTTTGGGTTAGACCAATGAAATTGTTGCAAATAGGTCTTTGTTTTAATTTATATTTTTATTTCGTGTTAGAAAAGGCCTTGATGATTAATATAAAATAATAACTGGCAACAGTCAACAACAATTAAAAGTCAAATAAAAATTTTTGTTGGCTGTTTATTAATAACAATATTAAATTATAATTTTTGGTAAGAAATCGTTTATTAATTTAGGTTATTAAACTACAATTTTACGTTAATAAATTGTTTTTTAAATAAAAAAAAAATGTTTCAAAATAAGATGGGTTACGGTCAAGGAAAAAACGTAATCTATTCGTAAGTTAATAGGAAATTAATAATCTCAACAATAAATTAGTTCACAAAATAACAATTTTTTATAATTGTCGACACTATTTATTCTCAATTTACAATTTAAAATATGAATTTTAATTTTTATATTTTTTTTATTTCGTTTTTGGTATTTATATCCACAAAATCAGTAATCAGTTACCAATTGTTATTATTATTTTGTGTAGATGATTTTAAATAATTTTTTAATTTGTATTTTGATTCGAGAGCGCTTGAAACATTAGTCTCTATTCAGAATATGAGAACTGAACGCGTCCTTCTAGACTCAGCAATAACCCCTTTTTTATTATTTTAAATTATTTTAGTATTATAATATTTTAGTAATTAAAAAAATATTTTATTACTATTTATTATTAATAAAGACATGTACTCGATAAAGCCCGTTCTTACTTTAAACAATTTAGTTTTTTCATCTTTTTATTAACATTTTTCTTTGATAAATAACTACGTATTTAAATTGCGCTATAGAAAATTAACAATTTATCTTTTTTATTAACATTTATCTTTTGCTGCGTTAATCCACAAATGACTCTCTTGCGTTTTGAGCTCTCTATTTTTGTCATTTGATTTTGCCTTGCGTCTTTTGTCAGTTTATAAACATAGTTTAAATAAAAAATTAAAAAAGAAAAATAATTGATAAAGAAAAACATGAAAAACATAAGAAAGGTCAATAAGTAAAACAAAATACTAGCATTAACTAGCAACAACAAATTTGCAATATTAATATACTGAGAGGTAATATAACAAATAAACTGAAAGAGTTTACTAAATCAACTGCAAAAAATACAACAGCACAAACAGCTTAAGCCTTTCGGTTTAAATTAATATTTTAATGTGTTAGGAGAGTAACATTTATTTATTTTTAGTAATTTGACTAATGTCTATTGTACTTGTACTTCTAATTTTTAAGTATTTTGCAATTAGATTTAATTCATATTTGTTCTGTGATTTACTTTTTTAAAGCATTTTTAAATGTTTTACATTATATTAAATTGTACCAACCTAGCAAAATAAATTACTCGTATCTCCACAGTTGTTGATTCTAGGAAAAATTCAAATTCTTTGTATAAGGAATTCAGTTATTTTTCAAAATTACTTTTTAATTATTATCAACATTAAATAAATTGATTCCCAATAATGAACTTATGTTTCACTTAAATGGTAATGAAAGGCGTGGAAAAGAAAAATAATTAAAAACAAGAATTAAATTAAAAAGACTTGTAGCAAATTTTAACGACTATTTTAAAAAATCAAAAAACTTGGCAAACAAGATAATTTGTTAAATTCGAAATGATAAATTTTGCTGTATATTTGTTTAATACCATTAAATGGTAAACTTGATTAGGAAAAATGTATCCGAGTAGAGGTAATAAAAATGAGGTAAAACATTATAAAAAAATGTGTTCATAAAACGATAGCAAAGAAAGATTGCTGGCAAGCACGATACGAGAATAATAATGTTACTTTCATTGATTACCTTGAGCAAAAAATGTTTTTTAAAGACAAAGCTTGCCAAAGAAAATCATTTTACATTTTTCTGAAGCTACCATACGTTAAATTTTTATTGTTATCGTCTTTTTTCTCACTTATAAAACAATCGTGGATTTCGTCTAAAACTTTTTGGAGAGAAACTTTTTTCATATCGAGTTAAAAAACTCCGAAACTTTTATCATGGATACTGAAATATAATACAAAATCATTTTACACACCTATCCTTTCGTAGCTTTCTCGTCCTGCGGCTACAACCACAATCAATCCTTGTAAATAAACCCACCACATGGTCACTACACCACACACTGTTTTAGTATTTCTGGTAATTTAATTGATCACTCGCGCACTCTTCATTATTAAAATTCTCGTCTCGAGCGTAATTGTTGTCGGTTTTCGGACGTCATCAGAGCGTCACCGGCGTCGGATATCAACTGAGATCGGACGTCGGAATCAGCGTCGAAACAACGCGCCGCGACGCCGCACTAACATCGTGCCAAATTCCTTTTATGATTTACTGGCAATTTCTTAATTGGGACTTGAATCGATTTGAAGCAGCAAATTTTCTACAAAATGACTAAATTAAATTTAAAAAATGTGAGTTATACTACACAAATAAAAATAAGATTTTTGGAGCAAAAATGGTGGATGCACTGAGATAGAAGTTCATTAAAAAATAAATCAATTAGTGAATAGAATATAATAGAATAGAATAGTAATAAATTAAATACAAAAAAATAAAAAAACATAAATAGGATACAATATTTGTATTATGTATCAAATACAATATAATAGGTAAAAGTAATATTTGGACAAAATATAAGATAAATATAATTAAAAAAATTGTAAACATTGTAACAACAGTACAGAATGTTTTGTAGTTAACTGGTATAAATTAAGTTACTTTAATAAAAAATAATAAAACAATAAATTATAATAATAAACTTGTGAACAAAAATGGTGAAGGCGCCAGGATACATAATTTTATTTTTTGAGGTGTGTTTGGTTTTATAAAAAGGCAAATTAATGAGTAAATAAAAAATACTAGGCAAAATATTAAATACTAAATTAAAACGAAAAAAACTAGAATTTAAACACAATATAAGTACTATAAATAATTATTTAGCATAAATTAAACTACAGTTACACTAATAAATATTAATAAATTAATAAATGACATTTATTAAATATCAAAAACAAATTTTTTGGACAAAAATGGTGGATGCGCCGGAATCAAAACTGTCATTTTTATGGTTTGTTTAATTATTTAAAAAATAAATTTATTAATAATTACAGAATACTAAACAACAATTAAAGTATAAAAATTTTAAAAAAGGCAAAACACTAAAAAAATATAATATTATAATATTAAAAAAAGCGTAACACAAACATAAGTAGAAATAAAAAACTAAATAAAATACATTACTAACTGGAAGAAGCTGTACAATGTATCAACATTTTGTTTAAAAATTATTTGGCATAAATTAAACTGCTGTTTCTCTAATTAAAATTGAGTCTTTAATTCATTAAAATAAATAAATTTTAGACTAAAATGGTGAAGACATTGAGATAAAAATTAAACAAAATGGAATAGATCACTAAGTGTAAATGTCTGGATACATTGTAACAACGTTACAAAATCTTTTAAAGTTATTTAGCACAAATTAAAGTGCAATTACTCTAGTAAAAATTATGTGTTGACTGATAAATATAAAAATTAATTAATAAATACAGTAGTGGTCAAAATGATAGCAACTTTTAAATGAATTTAAATATAAATACTAATTTAGTGTTGTGACTACCCAAATGTATCTCTTATAAATTCTTTTCACATAAAAGCTAGAATCAGCACCTGAGACAAGACATCTTTCAGTTCTTATAAAAACAATTTGGTTTTTGTTGTTTTTACGTTGGTCAAAAAGATAGCAACTCCGATGTTTCAGACGAACGAATGAGTCTCAGTTGTAATACAGGTATCCAGATTGCTATATCGGCTGATATTAATTAATGAATTGACTATGGGCCGTAATATAACAGTGTCTAAACCCGTACGGAACATCATAGTACAACGGTATTGAGACGGAGAAAAGCAAGTGGAAATTGCAAAAAGTCTTCGACTTTGCAAGTTTGTGGTGTCCCGAACTATTAAGCGATTTCACAATACGGGAGAAGTTTTAGCTCGGAAGAGTTCAGGGAGGCCACGAAAAACCACAAAACGAATGGACCGACAAATACAAAACCTTTCTAGACAGCAACCATTTTTATCATCTTTTAAGATTTGTGGACAATTATCAGATTCTGAAGATGCACAAGTGGGTGCACGAACAATTAGGAGAAGATTAGTGGAGGGTGGTTTATTTGGCAGCCGTTTTGCTAAAAAACCGCTACTTTCTAAGCGAAATATAAAAGCCCGACTTCAGTTTGCTCAAGAGCATTTCAGTGGACGGTGAATGTTGGAAAAAAATTGTATTTAGCGATGAGTCTAAGTTCAATCTTTATCAAAGTAATAAGGCCTAATATGTATGACGCCCTCGAGGTAAAAGACTGGACAAAGAGTATGTGGCAACTACAGTTAAACATGGTAGCGGTTCTGTGATGGTTTGGGGATGCTTTTCTTCATACGGTATGGGTCCCATCTGCAGAATATTCGGCAAGATGGACAGGTTTATGTTCAGAGACATATTACGGAACAACTTAGTACCCTATCTTGACGACGTCATGCCATTCTTTGCCAATTTCAGCAAGATAACGACCAAAAACACTCATCCAAGCTTGTTGCTAATTGGTTTTAAGAGGAAAAAATTGACGTTATGAAATAGCCCTCGCAATCGCCTGATCTTAACCCAATCGAAAACCTTTGGGATCAACTGGACGAAGCTATCAAGGGCCAAAACTTCACAAATTTGGACGCTCTGTTCACCTCATTGCAAACTGCATGGAATAATATTGGTAAAGCTCAAATTATCAAACTTATTGAGTCTATGCCGAAACGGTGTGCAGATGTTATTAGGGCGAAAGTTTATTGGACCAAATATTGATGTAGTAGCTTCTGTTTTAATAAATGAAAGAAAATGTATGCTGTTTTAAATTTGTTGCTATCTTTTTGTCCATCCTATAAACACAAATTTTTCAATTTAGTTTGGGGGATGAAATATATAGATTGAAATAATACATAAACTTACTGCTTATTACGCAATCTCTAGCTCCCTAACCTTGTATTTTGTCTTGTTACGTTTAAGAATATTTTATTTATAAAATAATGATAGTTGCTAACTTTATGGCCACTACTGTATAAAAAAATTATAGAGAAAAATGGTGAAAGCATCGGATTTAGGACTTATTATTATGTTTTAGTTCGTGAATAGTAAATACTAAGAAACAATTTAAAGACAAAAATAAAAAAATATTTATTACATATACACGATATAAGAACTAAAAGAAAAAATAATAAGTACAACATAAACCTAAGTAAAAATAAAAAGCTAATTTTTGGATACAGGTTATGAGGCATAATTTAAATGTAATTTGACATTTCAGTTTTACTAAAAATAAACCTATTAGTGTTGAATGCATCCGAAATTTATCCTTCTGTCCCTCCTTTAAGAATCGAACACTTCTCATCAGAATTCTTTTCAGCGTAGCAATTGCATAGCTGTTTGCTTCCCGTTTGTCTCCTTTTGATGTGTACAATATTGAAAGAGTCATCTTTCATGAATTACTTCTTTGAGTGTTATGTGTTGTTTTCTGAAACCGACTGCCGTATCTAATGAATAGATAAAACGCAATTTTCCAACAAGGAGAATTTTAACAAGTTTGTTTACCCAAAACTATTTCTCTAAACCTTTTCAATCAATAAAATTAAACGAGCTTTTTAAACACTTGATGTTGGTTTGGCGTGTTTAAAACTCACGCAAATTGCGATTTTATAACATGTGTATAAAGTTAGATGCAATTTTTGGAATTCAAACATTTATATATGGTCAAAGGCAACGCCCGAAATTGTCGATGCGCCAGTGAGTAACATATCAAATGCAACAGGACATGACCTGGACATGTTCAATTGTTGTTAAAAGCTTTCTTACATGTCAGAGAACAATTACAAAACTTGATATAATATAAGAAAAATTACACAAAAATTGTGTAAATATTTGAGTAAGAGAATCGATTCAATGTGAGGACCTGCTATTAAATTAATAGACTATAGACAGACACAGGAAAAAATGTTTTGATTAATTTAGTGTGTTTGTATTATTACTACTAATATTGTTTTAATACATTACTACAAAAAAACTAAACATTTGTATAATCATTAGTAAATTACTTTTGTTAACCCGGCGCCTTCACCAATTTTGTGACCATTGCCTTTAATTTTGTGTAAATATACATGATTGTTACAGATAAACTCGCAGATGACCCATTTATTGAGTTTACAGTAGTTGATATAGTAAATATATTACAAAAAAAGTAGGTAATTGTCTCGAGCATTTAGGTATAATATTTTTTTATTTTTCTAAATACTATACAAACATGCTTTCTTGTCAATACAAACCCTTAGCACACTACTACTTTATTATTTCTGTTTTTAGTAATACCTTTACAATTGTTGTGCCTATTTGCTGCCACATTAAAATTTATTTCTGTATCGTTATTTTTGACAATAACATTTGAAATGGTTTACAGCATCGTATTTTTACTTGACGTACGTTTGTATTCTCCATAGTTTCTATTTTTCAGTGCAATAATATGCAGAATGGCGTCCGGAAAAATATTACAGCCGCAACGCTATGACTTCACTCATTCCGGTTACATTTCTCCAATGTAGATTGCACTTTTCTATTCTAAAGCTTTAGATTAAGTTACATTTATAGTGCATCTGGGTGTGATGTGAATGTACTAAAATGATATTATTTTAATCTGTATTAAAATAATTAGTTTAGTAAACATTACAAAACAAAACAAAATATTTAAACAAATTTTACACAAGTATGCACTAATTTTAAATAAATTGATGTTTTGTTATTGGTATTGCAGTAAATTAACTCAATAGAAAATATAAAAACTAGAAAGCGGAGTAATATAATTTATTGTTATTTTATTATTATTTATATGATTCAACAATTTAATGCTATAGGTATTATGAATATATTTTACACCATATTGACGACAATAATAAAACCATTAATTTTATAATTTTACCACTCGATATTTTGATATAATAATTCAATATTTTTATATTTTGAATATTTGTTTATACATTTTTTTGATTTGCAAAGATTAATCTTGGAGCTGTTTTTTTATACAGTGAGCGGCAATATTATGGAAAAACCTTTATTAAAACTAAAAACATTTTATTTTGACAAAAATTCTCGAACAGGTCAATTTTCTTTTAAAAAATACATTATTTTTAACTTGATTTGAAATTTTATATATACCTATTAAATTTTGAGTAATGATGTCATTTTTTAAATAGAAACCCTTAAATATTTTTAGCTTTTTTGTAGATCTTTTAATTGTTAAAATGGCAATACCAAAATATTTAACGTTACGTAATACATAAAGTTTTTACTCATTGTTTATTACAAAGTAGAAAAATCTATTTATATTGGCCTTGATATTTAAAAAATATAATACAGTTTAGATAGAAAATTAAGAAATTTACAAAAAATTCTTTCTGATAAAGTTAGTAACGATTTGGCAAGACATTTAATTTAAACAGGACTCAATAAAAGCACATAAAACTTAAATTCACACAAATTGATTAATTTTAAACAAAAGAAAGTCAAATTACCTGTATGAAGTTAACAAAAATTGACAAAAACAACGGCTTAGAATTGTTCATTGATAAATAATTTATTATTGCTCACCAAATTATTTTAAATGTCTATTTTTGTAAAATTAAATATTAACAAACGAAATTGCGTTAACTGACTTATGTTCGTTTCTCCGAAATACAATTTCTGCTTTTTCTTGTCATAAATAATTGCTAATAGATTGCCCATTATTGCCTATTTATTAATTTTGATTGTTTACTTTTAAAAATAGTGATATAAAACAATAAACTCTGAGAGCTATTTTCAAGTTTTGTGCGTTACTTACACATCTATGTTTTTCTACTGTTAAATATAATTTATTAATTGTCCAAAATTGCTCACTTTTTAAACAAATTGTCCAAGATTATCTACTAATTAATTTAAAATTACCACTCAGGCAGAATTAAATATTTATATGTATAAGAAACAAAACTGCGAAAGCTATCTTCACTTTTTGTTTGGTATTTACAAATTTAAATTTTTTTTCATAAATTATTATTTAATTATTGTTTTAAATTGATTATTTTTTAAACCAATTTGCCGAAGATTGATCGCAAATTAATTTTGAATTAACAACTTTATGGAATAGAATAGTATTACAAATAAAAACACAATTTCGGGGGCTATCTTCACGTTTTGTCTGTGAAAGTAAAATTTTTGTTATTTTGTAATAAATAATTGTAACTCGTTGGTCTTATTATTGGCCACATATTAATTTGAATTGCTCACCAATAAAAATGATGATGTAACTGACAAAACTTATAAATGTGTAAGTGCAGACAAAACGTGAAGATAGCCCTTACAGTTTTTTATTTCATATCATTATTTTTAGAGGTGGGTAATTAAAATTAATCAGAGTGCAATAGTGTGCAATTAAGTTGCAATTATTTATGATAAGAAAAAGATTTAAAAAATCAGCAAAATTTTAGAAAGTCTTGTCATACAACGCTTTAAAATGTACCTATTTAAAAACAGTTTGAATCAAAATGCTGATAGAATTTTTGGGAAAACTTTAGCTTTTATCTAAAATTTTGCTTCAATAACTTTTAAACTTTTTAAAACACAAAAAACTTATAAACAAAATTACTATAAAGATACTTTGCTTACCAATATTAGATCGTAAAAATTTACCTTAAAAAACTGTAAATAAAAACAAATACGAAAACGCAGACGGTTACTTTTTTATCTAATTTCCAGTTTTGGTTTTTCTTTGACAACAGTGTTGTGCTGTTTGCAAAGGCACAACTTTGGCACTTTGTCACAAAAGTCTTTTGATAAAATTGTTATTATAACAGGTTTATGGTGCTTTCAGATAGAAAAACAAAGCTAAAATTTAAAAAATTTAAATTTAATAATTAAAAAACAGAACGAGATAGAAACAAAAAATATATTAAAAAGTATTTGAAATTTAGATTTAAGCGATTTGACTGTTTAACGTTAGAACTTCTTAAGAAACATAAACTCTAAAATTATTCTTTACTAGGGAAAATATAAAAAAGCAAAAACTTTCTCTAACAGCTAAATATTGAATCGTGTAAAAACCAAAACATTTTCAAGGTTTGTAGCTCTTTGACAAAGATAACCTTGGTAAAATTTTGCAAAGTAAAAGTCAATACAAATGCCAAACTTGCTGCTTTCAAACAACAACAAGCTCGATAAATTGTAACTAAACATTTGAGTTATTTACAACAAAAGACAATAATAGCAAAAAAAGTTTAAAAGGCGTTCAGCTCCATGTTCTGTTGCGATTTGCGTCAACTACAGTTTAGAACCCAAACAAATTCTTAGACGTTCTAGGGTCTTGGACTAACTTAAATATGTTTTAATGTTAGACCTGTATTTTATCTGAAGTCTTTCATCTCTTGAGACTAGTCCAAATTATACCCTTGCTGATAACTATGCGAACTCTAAGCTTTTTTGATTTCTGAATTAGCCGCCCAAAAATAAACTGAACTATATATTGATAAAGAAGAACATATTTTCTACACAAAATTATAAATATATGTATAAGACATACATTGTACAACGCCCCAAAAAAAGATTTTCATCTAGCCGCCTGTGAATTTTCCATGTAAAATAAAAAAATGCCGCTTTAGCAAATAGGGGTAACGAGTAAACCTAGTAATGTCACTAAATGGGCTGATTTCAAGTTAAGATAATACCAGTAGTATCTTCGTTTCCATGGAAAAATAAACAAATACTTGGCTGTGATTCGCTGTTGTCATGGAAAAGTATTAAAATTTGCGATACTACTGGTAGTAACTCAACTTGAAATCAGCCCATAAGGTTGTAACAAGAAAAATGAAAAACCCCATATATTTGGTCTCTCTACAAGCGGCAATTTTTAAAGAAAAAGTTTTCCTGCCATGGATGTTCATTAAAGGTCAAAGTTCCTTTGCCAAACTTAAAATCTGAATTGACATTTGATTGATAGGTGACAGAATACATTAGTTCAAACTTAAAGAGTAGAGCGGCACAAAAAAATTAACATGTAAAATAATTTCAAAGGTAACTAGATGAAAATCTTTTTTTGGGATCCTGTATAAAAACCTATAACAACTGGCCGTTACAAAATGTATATTTTTTATTTAGAAATTTTATTTTGCATACTAACAATTATTCATCGTTTTTGCAAACTTAAATTGTACGGAATTGGCGGTGCTTACGTTTTGCTATACTTGTAAAGGGCTTGCAGTAGCCTAGTGGTAGTAGACTCCGTACACTTTCAGAGCAGCACACCAATAAAAGTGTGCAGATGACAAAATAGTGTCGGGTCAGTCCCATTTGCAAATTGAAGGGGAAGAAGCCAAGCGGCACGTGGTCAGGGAAAGGTCAGCGGCGTTCGTCATTCTCGATCATTCTGTTTAGTGTCGTTCGCTGACAGATTTTGATGACCCAATATGCTGTTCTGAAAGTGTACGGACTCTAGCTGCACATTGCAAGCTACAAGAGCTAAACCGATGTGGGTTCAAATCCTATCGAAGCCATAGGTGTTTTATGAATGTCTGACAATTAGGGAAAGCTAACAATAGACATTGTCTCTGTGAGCGGCCGGGTTAACAAAAAGCTACCGAAGACCACACACGTGGTGGGCTTGGTAGGGCAGGGTAAAATGGGCTGGGAAGTTGGATACGCCATAGCGTAGAAAAGATTTGAGTGGTTTCTTTACAGAAAATACTTGCCATTATATTTAAGAACAACAAAGTTCAAGGAAAGACAAACAAAGTAAGTCAATTACAAAGCAAAATTTATGAAAAAACTGGCATGAGAAAAAGGTCTTCCACAAACTCTATTTCTGATTTCTATGTGACCAATTAATACATATTTTTTTGGCTATACACTAAATTACTAAACAATGGCATCTTAACACAGCGTTGGTTTAATAAGGACAATTTTTGGGCTAAATTAGAACTTCTGGAGTTAGGTCTTCCCTTTCACTTGCATTTACCGACATATGGAAAAGTATAGTCTACCTGAAGTTGCAGAAAACATTATATTTATATTTTACAGTAAACAAAAGCGCCAAATTGTTTGCATACCTTATTTTGCAAAGACGGGCCCTACTAAAAGGGAGCAAAGACTACATAGTACTACAACTCGTCGCAAAAAAGTTAGAATTTTATTTTAAAAGCAACTTCTGTTTTGTTTTTTTATATTTTCTATTGTATTAGTTTGCTTATTACACCAATTTTGTCTATGTTTACAATTTGTCATAGTCAATTAAAAGTTTTATTTTTTATAATTTTACTACTTTAAAACACAAAAGTCTTACGATTTTATACACATAATTTTGTCGTATTTTAAACAGTAATGTAAAAACTAGTTATAAACTAATTGCTTTAAGTAAAACCATGTCAAAGCTATATTTTTAACAAAAATAATTTGCTGTAAGCTGTTTATTTCCTCAAAGTGAATGAAATTAGTTCAAAAGGCCTCATCGAATACCTCCCGCCTAATAAATTTCTCTAATTAGCTTTCCGCAACCTTGCTATTGGCACATATCTTGTAAAATGACATTCAAAAGCATTTCAACTAATTATGAAAGCATTCACACACAAAAAACCTTCTTATTTAGGTGTACACACCAACGCAAATGCAAATCCAATTTTCATCCGGATGTGTTAATCCCGTTTACAAAGCTTATTCTATTATTTATAGTGTTGAGCGATTCTCATGATAAAGTGAAAATGAATCTGACGAGGGTCTGTAAGTATCACATTGAACGGATATTGAGGTCGGAAGGTCGGCTAAAACCGGAAATGCCACTTACCATCAACAAAATGGAAAATATGTGTAAATAGATCGAAGCACCTACTAAAATTTGACAATAAAAATTTTTAAAACGCAAAATTTTTGTTTGAGATACTGAAATACATTTCAAACATTTATAAATTTTTCTTGTGAAGAAATATTTTTGCACGCACAAGCTTTTGGTATTCAATAAATCAATTTAGTTTAAGTCTCAAACATTCTTTTTTATCTAGTTCGGCACGAGCTACAAGAAAAAATGGATAGCCAAAAGTTTTTTTTTATTTTTATACACGTTAGAATTTAGTAAACATGACAACAGAAATTTAGATACAAAACGAATAAATGAACAAAACTTATTGGATTAGTTTTAGGCAGATATATGTTGCACATGTCACGCGAAAATAAATTTATGATACTGTTGCTTTAGTCTCGTGTCTGCAAAAATGGTGGATGCGCCGGGATTGCACATTATATTTGTTTTATAGTCTGTAATTTTATTTTGACCAACTTTGTAAACTAAATTTAGTGCACCTAATGGGTAATACTTGTAAAAAATGTAAAAAATGTTATGACACCCACAGATGTCAGTTTAAATTTCGAGTGAAACCAGAATTTTTAGACATCTAAGACTTTTGTTAATGTATTACATTCGCAGAAATAGATAATAGTTAACTGTTTATTTCTTATTCAGTTAACATTCAAATACAATATTTCACTTAAAAAAGTGTTTTTTAATATTTAATTTGTTTATTACCAGCAAAAATAAATTTTTGGTCCCGTGAACGTTGGCCATACTATTACTGGTCAGTTAAACGTCAATTAAATGTCAATTTACAATACCAATATTGTAAAATAACACTTTTATGTACTGGTATATTTTTCGTTTACGAGTTACTTTAAAATTAAAGTATTTATACATAAATTTAAAATGATTACGAAAATGAATTACAAGTATAAATTTTACAATAAAGGTTTTTTTAATTTTTAATAACAAATTATTGTGTTGCCAACATAAAGTGATATTTTCTACTGTCAGAAGAATAATTAAAAATATTGATTTTTAATAAAGTTTTTTTATCTTAAAAATCTAATATAGTTGTCGTGTGATAAATAATTTACAGTACTTAAACTTAGCTGAAAATAAATCTGCGCAATGTAAATTTTTATTAATTTACTATTATTAATAATTTTAACTATTAATAAAGACCTAATAATAATAGTGGAAGGGTAGAAGAGATTTTGATAGAAATCTAGTTCTAGTGCAAAATTTTTTTTAACATCCAATTTATTTATTTAAAATAGAGCAATAGCTGACATATTTTGTAAAAAATTAAAAATTAAATTAATTAACGATAATAACAAACAGTTAAAGCTGAAAATTAAGACACAAATTGTTGATAAATAAGTGCAGCAAACAAACTTTAAATATAATTTATTATTTCTTAAGCAACTTTTCTTTAATTATTGATCTAACAATATTCATTATAAACAACTAAACTGATCAACAATTAAAGTGATCCACCACAAAAATTGTTAATTATACGGGATTTATTTTTGTTGTTGTTGTTGTTTTTTAGTACTCTTTCGCCTATCTGAAGTATTTTATGGTCTATCTAGTGGGAGTTTTTAGGTGTTAATTTTAAAAACGGGTTTTTTAGCAGTTTTATCCTACAAAACAAGCCAAATAATAATTTAACTGAGTGTCTTTTTTAGTAATGTAAAACTGATACGTTAAAAGTATCATTGAGGGTGACTTATCCTTAATTTCTAATACTTCAACAGCGTTTATCTGACCGAAAATTGCACCATGTGGTTCACATGATGCAGGAAGGGTTATCTCATTGCGTGGTGGCGCGAATTTTTATTGTAGCACATGGGGTGATCAATAGAACCATTGATCGCTTTCAAGAATGTAGAACTCCTCGTTTCAGATATGGTGGAGTTCGTGTGCGCAGTCTAACTCCAAGACAAACTCGTTTTTTACAAATTACTACTCGCCGAAACCCTACCTATAACGCTATTCAGTTAAATAACGCGCTACGACGAGTTACAGGAGTAGCTGTTTCTACTCAAACAGTTTGACGAAGGCTCCACGAATATGGCTTAAGGGCTAGAAGACGTGTACCATACCCACTGTTAACCCGGCAACATCGAGTACAACGGCGACATTGGGGGGAAGCTCATTTGAACTGGACCCAGGACGAATGGTCCCGTTGTATTTTGCAGATGAGTCTCGATTTACCTTTTATCGTTTGGATAGGCGTATTGGAGTGTGGCGACGTCCGCACAAGACGTACCGTGAAGAAATGTGAGAGCACGGGGTACCTTTCGGAGAAGGTGGTGTTACTCTTTCAGAAGGCATTATTTTTAACGTCTGCACAGAGGCTGTGGCACTACGGGGGTTATGCACAACGTTATAGGGATATGTGTATTCTACCGATTGTAGTCTCTTTTGCCAATAATTATGGAAATGAGTTTGTATTTGTGGATGATAATGCACGACCGCACCGTGCTCGGATAGTGAACAATGTTCTTATGGATTTGAATGGTATTGAACAAATGGTGTGGCCGGCACGCTCCCCTGATTGCAACCCCATCGAACATCTATGGTCGTACATAGAGCACAGGTTATCGGAACAAAATGTCCAATTAGAAACTTTTGAGGAGCTTCAAAACATGTTGGAACATGAATGGAAAGCAGTGTCTCAAGAAATCATCAATAATTTAATAGAAGGTATGCCTAGGAGATGTATGGCTGTCTATAGGGCTAGAGGTGGTCCTACTATATAATTATTTATACAATATGTTTAATAAATAAATATGTAAATACAATATGTGTTTACTAAATATTGCTGTGGGTATTTACTGTTTTTGTAAAAAGTTGAATGAATAACCAAATATATAGATTTACGATGTTGCGATGCACGTGTACCTTTCTTTTTTTACTTGGCTTGTACTTTAATAACAGTTTTTTAAAGAAATATGATGTATGAAAATGAAAACATCACTTATTATAGAGTGAATCACTTCAGTTGTTGAGTAGTTTATATTAATCTAATTTAAGGCAGTCCAACAAATGAACTAGATCAAAGAAATTTTGAAGAATTCCAGAATTATAAAGCGCACTATAGCGCGTTATTCTGAGAAATATTTGTCATGGTTATTGATGGGATACAAGAAAGCTAAGTCATTGTGAAGCGACGTATTATACAGGTTGTCCCAGAATAGACGACAAAGAAGCTGTTAAAAATACATTAGATATTAGACACAAATTGTAAAAGGTTTTGTTCAAATGTATTCATTTGTATGCATATTTTTGTTTTTAAATTATGAGCCTTTAAAGTTTACCAATCGAAAAATATATTGTTTTTAAAATCGTAAAAAATTTATTTGTTATTCAGCAACAATAAAATTATTATTATAGTTAGAAAGTTAGGAACAAAATTTGAACTTTGTAACTGATACTTAATTCACAATCGAATAGTGTTTTTTTACGCGGTGGGTTTTTAATTTTTATAACTACTACATTTGGTCTGAAGAAAACCCACACTCAATAACACCACAAAATTTTCAAAAAAATTTCTGTTAGTTTCTAGGCTGGTAATGTTACTAACTTGCCGGTAAACAATTTTTTGCATTAGCTTAGCAAATTACCCCAAATCTAAAACGTTAGTTGGACTCTTATATAAAAAAATTAAACAACTATTTACCAAACCATTTAGATAATCTTCCACTCGATTTTAAACTACGTGTGTGGTGACAACACGATGGTGCTTCGCCACATTATGCTATATCTATGGGATGTCTACTAAACCGAAGCTTTTTTAATTTCTGAATTGAGCGTGGAGGTTGAAAATTGGCCTCCTAGATTCCTTGATTTCACTCTCTTGAACTACTTTTTTTGAGGTCAAATGGTAAATGTCTACCGTGATACCGTAGATTTTATTGAGGACCTACATGACTAGAATATATAGTCGCTAGCAACAATTACTCTAAACATAATTAGAAATAATGAGAGAGTTTAATTCAGCAGAGCACTTTGTATTGAAATAGATTGCGCTCATTTTCAACATCTTCTCTAAACAATAATTAACGTAGTTTATAATGCAATTTTAATTTTCACCTTTTGTTATTATTATTAGACGCTACTACTTTATTTTTGTTTTAGAATTTCTAAACTTGTTGAAAAAACTAGATCCGGAGATTAATTAGCTTAATTAATTAATTAGATTAATTATAATAAACATATTTTGTTGTGACATATTGTTTAGTGAAGAACTTACTTCAGAGCGATCTAGTAAGGACAGTTTTCTGTTGAATAAATTCTGTTCCAGAGTGCTGAAAGTCTTCTTTACTGGCGACAGACTCACAGCTTACAGCTGCAAGTTTGATCAACATTTTTTTTTGTTTCCGGTCTGTGTAGGTGTCCTGCAAAATTTATTTGTAACTTAAATAATTGAGAAGTAGTAAAAGTGATTAGAGATTACTGCAGCAAACCGCTAATTAAGAATAAATGTTTGTTTATTAGACATTGAGAACTTGTAAAAGTTCTAATTAAACATTGAAGGACATAGTCATAGTGTGGCATGGTCTGTCTCTGTGCCTTTTGGAAAAAGAGAAACTTGTAGTAATTTGTTTTGGTCTATTACGCAGTGCGCTTAATTCTATACCTCTCGATGTGATCTACAGAATTTGAGACTTTATCTTTTTTTAGGGTTAGTTGCGTATTATTATTTTTTTTTGAGCGTTTTGTTAGAGGCAATGTTATTAAATCGACAATCATAGTTATTACTGTGTGAATATAAGAGAGAAAAATTATTTGTTTTTGGCCTAAGTTTTTAAATCAAAAAATGTCAATAATTTTACATTATCTATATACATATCTTAATAAAAATTAAATTAAAAATGAGCTTACGTCAGGCATATCGCATTATACCTATTTTTTATACCAAATACAATTTTTTTTCTGTAAAATTTATGATTGACATACGGTAAACTTTATGTGGCATAAAGTCATAACAAATGTCTTTAATAAAGTCATTAAGGTTATAATTAAAAGCTAAGATATATTGAGTTTTAGAACAAGATAAATCCTCGTGTTTAAATTCTGTCTCTTTCTAAGCAAACACATGTTCGAGTCCATTATTAGTGTTATATGTATCTCGTGACGTATCTGCTGTCACTTCCAGTCTTGAACAATTCCTAGTTCGTGCATCGTCCAGCCTTTTCTATTCTAGCTCAAGATCTTTTCAAGCACGTAGCTCGAATGTCTTCCGGGCCGCCGGTATATCTTGTGCACGGTTCGATAATAACACGCATGAAGAATTTAATATCGATATAAGGTCTCTTCCACCTTACTATGAGGGGCTAATATTGATACTAGGCGCTTCCATCTTTTATTTATGGCATTAAATAGCGGACGCTTTATTGTGCATGTGTCAATGTCGATGGTCGGATAATGGCCAAGTCGAGGTGAAATTAACTTGAATTTAGTGCATTGACGTGTCGTTAAATCAAGACGGCTTCTTATTTAATAAAGGACGATAATTTAGTGAGAAGACGGAAAAGCACCAGCATATAAGAGAGTTTTATAGCGTGTTATATTGCCGGAACGATAAAGAGAAAAGGACACAAGGAATGTTGAATATTTTGAGCGTGAGGGGAGAAGGAAAAGAAAGCAAAAATGCGGGAATTTTTTATTTTGAAATTTGGAATGTGGGGGTTGGGAGGGAAAGTTAAGATTCAACAGGTTATGATGAGGGAAGACGTAAGGTGACAGACAACTTTCTGGTTTGACTAAAAACAAATTTCTTTTATCTGAATTTATATGTTTTAGTTACTTATTAATTTTAGAATTATTATTTAATTTTTAGACACTTAAAGCAGTATTATTTAGTAAACAAATATGTCAATAAATACAATTAAAAATCAGGATTGTTTATAGCAAAAAGTTTATAGCAAAAGTGACTCTCTTTAATTATGTACTCGTATGATATTAGGACATCAAGATGCAAGTAAATTTTATTGTTTATTTATGTTTACTGTAAACAATTTTTAAATAATTTATTGTTAAAGTATTATTAAATTATTTAATATCTATATTAACCAACAATTTTTTATCAAAAATTTTACAATAATATTACTGTAAAAATTCAGCAAAAAAAATCATTTAACAACTCAACAAAATATTATAGAAATATAGAATACTAGAATAAGACAATGGTACTAGAAGACTACAAACTTATAAGGTTAATTAAAATTATAAAATCTTGAATTTAAAGCATTGGTAAATCTATTAAGGTATAGAATTAAAAGTAAAAAGTATTCAAAGCAAATATATTCTAGAATTCTAAAATATTTTTGTATAATTTTAGAATTTAAAAATAAGTAATTAAATAGAAGAATATTAGAGTTTCCAAAACTATAATAATAAAAAAGAATAAGAAAAGCGTGTAATAATAGTAGTAGTATTGAAATCTATACCTTCTTAACACAGAAACATTCAGTAACAAAAAATAAAATAATCAACAGCTAGAATTATAAAATTGTAGAAGTATTGAATGCTAAAACAGTAAAATTATTAAATTAAGTAATTACAGAAACATAGAATTATAAAACTAGTATCGAGACAATATAAAAATAAATTGGCGTTACAATAAAATTGCTACAAAATTTATAATATCAAAAAATAAAACAACAAAACATTGTAGAATTATAAAATTTATTAAAACGAAGAACTGAGAATTAAAACAGTTAGAAATATACATGTAAAAAAGTGTATTTTAGAAGTCGCTTTATAAAATTAAAAATCTATAATTGAAAAGACGTAGAAACGTAACTTTATCTATCAAAATACCAAGATTCTTACAAAATTTTAAAATAGTATAAAATAAAACGACGGAAAATTTTAAGATTCTAAAATTTATTAAAACGTAGAACTTAGAATTAAAAAAGTAAGAAATATGAACGTAGAAAAAATTTATTTTAAAAGTTGCTTTATAGAATTAAAAATCTAAAATATTCTAAAACTCTAGAATTTATTAAAACGTAGAACATTAAAAAAGTAGGAAATATGAACTTAAAAAAAAATATTTCAGATGATGCTCTGTAGAATTAAAAACCTAAACTCAAAAAGATGTAGAAACCTGTATTTACCATTCAAAATTACAAGATATTAGAATATTAGAATAGTAAAAATATAAAACGACAGAACTTTGTATAATTGTAAAATTTGTTAATACGTAGAAACTAGCAGTTTCATACATAATTTTAAAATGTAAAATTTTTTTGTTAAACGGTGAGAAGTATGTAGAACAAACAAATCAAAAAATTGTAAAATATAAAATTTTAAAATTTTTAAAATTTAGAAAATTTGGAAATTAGGATATCGAGAAAATATTTAAAAAAATTATAAAATTAGAATGTATTAAAATTAGTAGAATTACAAAATTCGTGGTTAATTTTTATTAAATCTAGCATCTATCAGAATGTTTTTTTATTTCATGCTCGGACAACATCGGTCCCTAAAGTGCCCTTTGCGTACCACACACCAATTTTTTATCCTGAGATTTATCTCGTTCCTTTTCTCTTTTCCGGTCGTGCTTCTCGTCTGTTCTCCCTCCCTTCCACCTCCTCTCAAATATATGGCGTCTATCTTTTTGTGCGCTCGTATATGGCGCACACTACATCAGTGAAATTATAAAGCCACTGACGGTTGACACGAAACGATATTTTCACAAGAGAATGAATTATGGATTTAATAAACAAACCATAAATAAAACTCGTTTTAATATATTACGACACGGGTAAACACGGAACGTTTCCATTTCGAAGTCTTATTTGTCATGATGGGACGTTCTAGCAATTTGACGACGGCATTTATCACCTTGGCATTACTATTTCTAAATAAATTCGGATAAATTAAGAGAAGAGAGGGTTCATAAAGATGAAGCGCAACACGTGCATTCATTGCAAGTGGGTATCAGATTGTGTATTGGGGCTTGGATTATATGAGGAGAGCTTTCCGAAAAGCCAGAGCTTGTTATTTAAGCACAACGTATTAAAAGTTATGGCTCCCGTGATGTCGTATATTATATTACACTTCGCGACACTTTGGCACTCTACCATGCTAAAGACCGGAACGGACGCCCCAGGGAATACATCACTCCGGTCTTATCGAAAGCACTATTTCTAATATTTATGGTAGAGAAGAGAAAAAACAACAATGCATGACCGACAGACCTTTGTCTTTTGACACACAAAATTTGAGCTTCATGATTTATACAAAAAAAAAATTAAATATTTTTTATAATACAGCATAAAATTTTATAATCATAACTACCACCAATAATTATACTTAACACAAATTTTAGAAATAAAATTAGCAAATAATTATTAAAATTTTTAAGTTTTAAATCTTAACAATATCATATAAATCTAATAGGTATTTGTAAGCAAGAAATAATAAATAAGTTTCTGTGAACAGTTATTGAAATTATAAATAACTTTATTTTTGTAAAGTATCTTATTAGAAACCTTTTGTGGTATTTCTCAATTTTAATTTACTGTGTTACAATTGCCGCAATATAAGACAACAATTCTAAGAAATTTTATTATTATTTTAGATACAATTCTACAATGCTGCAAGTTTTGTATTTTTACCAAAAATTATTTCAACAGTTTCGCTATTTGAAAAACTAAAAATTTTAGGTTATTAGAGTTATTATTCCTATTATATTAGTAATAAAATAATGACTGTTAAATTTTAAAGTTGTAAAATAATATAATTTTGGTGATGTAAATTTTGCAAGTTTGCAAGATTACTGTCTAGATTAGAACTCAAGTATTGTCTTAAAACTTAAAATAGTAAAATGTGTTGTAACACATTTTAGAAATCTATGATTCTGCACTGTTTCATCTAGTACCGGACTTTTACTTTCTCATACAAGCTGACTTAAAATATCTTTAACAATTTCTCAGGGAATAGTCTTAGTTAAAACTACGTCTTAAAATTATTTAAACACAATGTACAATTTTGGAAAAACCCAAAAATTTTTTAAATAAATTTCTATGCATCTTTCCAAATATCTCAAAAGTCTGCATATTCTGACTAAAACAAGTTTATAAGATTATATAAGGTCTCTTAGGTTTGTTGACGAGTTTCTGATACTTGTTTCATTCAACTGATTTTTTATAATATGATGTTTTCCAAATATACTAATTTTAATCTAGTTAGAATTTTTTAACATTTTTTTAGATATAAGGTGCGTTCGGCTTTGCTACGCCGAGTGTCTTTGTTTGTCTCATTCAGGACAGATAAATCTGTCGCATTATTTAAATTTAAGATTTACTAATATAAAAACTGTTCTCATGACAACGTACGCTCTTTCTGCCTCATCTAATAACTGGGTGCTCAAAGAGCGTGTGTTGTTTTGGATACAGTGTCAAAACGCATCAAGTTTTTGTCACCCGATAGAGATAGTGATATATTAACTCAATGAAGTAGATAAGGAAAGAGGCCGTGCACTCGAAGTGGCAAAGCGAAACGCAGCTATGTGCTATTCGATACAACAAAACCGGACATCAGATTTTAACACTGATTACTAAAATTGTGTGAACAATTTTTTTTTATCAATTTTGACGTTAGTTATTGTCATCTATATTGTGATTATGCGCAGATGAAAAAAAATTAATGGTAGATTTATACACATTTTTATGTCAGTGTCAAAATTTGTTTTTTATCTCAAATTGTATTACAGTTTTTTTATAATTGCATTGCTTGTAAACCATTTTAGAGACTTCCTGTAGGTATACAACTCAAGCTCGTTAATAAAAATAAGGTTATACTTTTGTTACAGAGCGTTCTCTATTTCGTCGTGTCAAACCTATAGTGCTTCTTTTCAACTGTTTCAAATCGCTCCTATTTTTTATCTACTTTGTTTTAAATTATTTCTTTTGTATTATTGCTATTGTGTTTAATCTAATATTTGTTGTGTTAGTCTTTTATCACTTGTTCGCTCTACTGGACTCAATTACTTTATTTTTTATTATTTCTACCACAGCAAAGTTGTTATAATTTTTAATATTTCTCTATTTGTATTTGTTTTCTACAGTTTTTTTACCACAAAGTTTTTACAATGTAGCACTTTTTTATATAACCAGTTTTTTTATTTATATACTTAGCTTGTTTTTGTAGTTGACTACTACCATTATTTGGAATAACCAAGTTAACCACACATCTTGTGTCTTTTCTGATTAGCTTGTATTTAGATGTCTATCTTTTAGTCGTACTTTTATTGATTTATTTTTTGTTTTAACTGTTTTTTAACAGTACATAAATTGCTTTCTCTTTTTTTATCGTAAAATTTTTGTTTTTTGTTGTTATTTTCAGTGTCTTAACGTTTCTATCAGCAGGTTCTAAATTGTTCTTTTAGTTTAAATTTTTGGTATTATGGTGACTTTCTCTAATACTAAATTAAATTTGTTTATCAATAATAAATCTCTCGGTCTTAGGCTGCTTTTTCAGTAAGTTGTAACACTTGGTTTGCTACTGATCTGTGTTTTTTTAATTTGCATTTATAATGAAATTAAGTAGCGCCAATAGACCAGTTGATCTATATCAATTTTTGTGTTTATTATTAGAACCATATTTTTTCAAACCAATTCTAAAAAGGCTATGTTTTTGCAATTTTTGCATTTAAAATTCTCTTCTTATTTATATTCTTCTATTAAATCATTTTTTTGGTTTTTATTTTTCATTGCTTTTTTATTATTTTTCAAAATTATTTTTGGTCAAGATCTACATCTTGCATCTATACAACATTGCTGGTTGAATCACTGTTATGCAAAATTTGATTTTTGTTTTTCTGAATATCATTTTTCTTTGCAACACTATGTGTAATGTTCTCAACGATTTTGTGTCTTTTGCTATTTATTATTATTTTTACAGATTGTTTATTGGTTTCGTTTTGCATAATACTAAAATATTTGTGTAGATCTGTTCTTTTAAAGCAATAATTTTGTTTTTCTACCTTATTATTTCCAAATTTTCTTGTACTTTCTTTCCGCTTCTTTATAAAACCTTTCTTTTGTTCTCGTTTACTTCCAGATTATAAATTTACCTAGTTTTTTTTGAGTTATATTTTTAATTGGTTATAATATTGGTAATATAGGGTATAATATTGAGCATTTTCTTATCTTTTTAAACTTTTTATGCTTAAATTTATTATTTTTTTAGTTATTTTTTATTTGTATTTTTTTTTAGAATGTCGCTGGTTTGTTTGTTTGTTCTAGTACTATAAAGTTTTTCAGTTTTTGTTTTTTATTCTTTTACTTTTATTTTCAGAAGCAGTAAAAAGTAAAATATTTAAAAAAAATTTTAGACAACTGTTTAGTTTAGTATGTATTTATTTTTCTTTTTTTTAATTTTTTATTTTATTTCTTTTATTTTAGCTTTATTTCTACTTCTACAAACTATATTTTCATCATTTTTTATCAAACTAGTTTTAGATTTTACTGTTTTTGTTTTTTTTTAAAGCACATAACCATAATTTAAACCGTAATTGTATTTATTTATTTTTTTATTATGGTAGAACTTGTTTTTAGCCGGTTTATCTTTTAAAAAAGTTTTAAAACAAGCTATATTTAGACATTTTGTAAAATGTTTCTATTCAAGAAACACCTTTATATCTAAACCATCAAACATTTTATAGCTTAGTAACACAGAAAGTATCACTTTGAATTGTGTTAATAAGAAATCTATATTATCTTTTTACACTTTTTATAACCTCTTAAAATTTATGACCAAATCTGGAAATACATTACCTTTATTATAGACAACAAATGTATTAACTAACTATCAATTTTAGTTAATTATCATTATTAGAGTCTCTTCGCCATTTAGTTTATCATTATGGGAACTGTAACGATTATTATCATTAGGGTAAGATCAGAATGCAACCACCAGTGATAAAACCTGAAGGGTTAATGACTAAATTTATGACCTAATAGTGTTGATATTTGGAAGTAAATTTATTTAAGTGTTATCGAATTATGATAGCAACACCTGATAACACATTATAATACATTGTTTCAAAATGTAAGGTAACGAGTGTTCAGATAAGTAATTGAATTCCGCGAGTACTAAAATTTTTGTTTTTTATTTAGTTTTAAGGCAAACTTAGCTTTGTACGCACGTTTAAAAATAAAATTGTTTAGAGTTGAAAAATTCTTGTCGAAAGTGTATATTCCATAAAAAAGCCATTGAAGACGTCAAAATTGCACATTTATCACAAGACCAGGCATCGTCCGGCGATAAAATCCTATTTGTCCTCACTTTTCTCGGCCTAAATTCGCACCGATTTTCCACATCTGGTGTTCCAGTTTTCCCTTGTTCAAGACCAAGAAGTAATTCTCCATCCAACCCTTTTAACCGTTCCCCTATTTAGAAAGCATAAAGTTGGCCAGCCGTTAGGAAATATCAAGACGTGCATTAAACGCACATAATAATCTTTACAAGCCCACATCAACCCCGACCGTAAATTTCGAGAACTTTTAAAAATTTACGTTGCGTGAAATGATGTTTTAATCGAGAGTTGGCGCACGATATCGGAGACCCTAAACGCACAGACATTATCCGGTCCATTAAGTCGCTTGTGTCCTTCGAAATTATTATAAATTTTATAAAAATGCGCGGGGTTTTGAGTTTATAATACGGGTAAAAACAGGGGATGAGAGCATCGGTAGAGTCGGATATGTGAGGTGTGAAACTTAACGAGAGCTAAGTTTAGAAATATTATGAGCAAATTTTTTAATCAGCTCTCAGAATTATAGCATTATATTTCCGTAAAAAAACAAAGATTTGTATTGAGGTAACGATATCTTAATTTGTATTAAGATCTCCGAAACGAGTGTGAAATACGCATTATAAAGATAAAAAAACGTATAGCTACGAGCTTCAAGAGCGCATTTATTAACACTACAACACTAAAGTCTACAAACATTTCCATTAGTTTTTTATTAAAAAAAAAAGAAAACTTTTAATCGATTCCATAATGAGCTAAAATTTGCAAATTAAAAGCACAGCATACCAACACAAAGACATTTATAAAAGAACGTAGATGACATTGGATGAAAAAACGGTAAATAAAGTGATCGTTTACTGACAGAGATGCAAAATGAGAAATGCGTTTAGAACGTAAGATTCTGTAGAAACACAAACTTTGATTTTGATTATTTTATGGTAGGAATAAAATTAAAGCAAATTATACTAGCCCATACAAATAACAATCTAAAACATATGAAAACAAGACAATATTGTATAAAAATTTAACAAACAAATCAAAAAAGAAAAATATATAACAGCAATACAAGAAAACCAACAACAAGAAACTATTAGAACCATAGAAGAGAAACGGGAAGCAATAGAGAAACTAAAGAAACAGTCAGAAAGCAAATTAAAGAAAAGAATAAAAAGAAAACAAAAGATTGGTACGATGAAGATATTACATTTCAAGAACAGAAAAAAAGACACAGCAAAAAAAGGATGCTAAGAAGAAATACGCAAAACAGTCAGACAGAATATAAAAAACAAAGAACAAATTACAAAAAAAATGTAGAAAGAAGAAAAAGGAGCACAACGCTAGAAAAATAAAATGTGTAGAAAACAATTACAAAAATAAAAAGGTGAGAACTTTCTATCAAGGGTGCAAGATAATTAAACAAAGATTTCAACCTAAAACTATATTTTGTCGAAATAAACATGGGCAATTGATGGAAAGCGAAGAAGTAACAGAAAGATAACCTGAAAATTTTGAATAAATTTTATACAAATCGTCGATCAAAAGAACAACAGTTGAAGAGGAGGAAAACAGCAAAAGCAGTCAAAATTAAGACTTCTCACATAGATGAAGTTAAAAATATTATAGAAAAACAGAAAAACAACAAGAGCTTAGGAAAAAACAACATACACGAAAAAATGATAAAATACGAAGGGAAACGATGACGAGGATGATATGACGTAATTGAAAATGTTTAGATAGAGGAACGAATGCCTCAGCTATAAAGAACAGCAATACTATGTTCAATTTATAGAAAAGAAGATAAGACAAAATGTGAAAATTATAGAGAAATAGCGCCATTGAACACCGTACAGATAAACCTTATTTTTTTGACTTTGTCTGATGGCATTGTAAAAGGGGTTGTGCCAGTTAGCACGTGTTCTGTAAAACTACGTACCGCATTGATATGAGTCGTATGTTGGTTGTGTTGTTTCAACACCTCTAACGCACTTGTAATAAGGGTCGTTCATAAATCAGTTAGTGTGGGTGGTGTCTCGGAGTAAACGTTTACACTCGGCTAGGTCAGTGGTTCTAAAACATTTCAACGTGCGCCTTGCATTTTACCATGCATAAGCAAAACAGTTTGGGGCCACTGGTTTTTCCCAGTGTGAACGTGAACCAGAAAATCCCACCCACTTAACCGAGTTAAGAATTAACCATATATATAAATGTATTAGGGGTCATGGAAAAAATACAACCAACTGACGACTGTACAGCATCTTTAAAGAGCGGCTTACAGTTTTCGCAGAATGTTACTTGAAAGCGCATTTCTTCAAACAGTTTTTTTCTACTTACGTGAAATTATGTTCAGTACTTTTTCCTACCACGTGCTAAACGCCACAATCCCTTTTACGATCTCACCGGACAAAGTCAAAAAAATAATCTATAACAGATAATAGTAATACTACTAAACAATAAATTAAAAGAAGATATGGAAAAAACAGTAGCAGAATACCAGTGTGGTTTTAGAAAAGAAAGATCTGTAGTAGACTAAATATTTTTATTACAACAAACACAAGAGAGAAGTTACTAACAAAATTCAAAACATAATTGCTTTTATCGGCTTTAAGAGAGCCTACGAGAGCATAAAGAGAAAGCAATTATACCAAGGATTAAAAGGCCTTGAAATATTTGATAAAATAGCGAAATTAGTGGAGAAAACTACAAGTAGGTTTTAGGTTATAGTAAAACGGTTAAGAAAGTTTGAAGTGTTTGATGGATTTAAGAAGAAAGCAGGGAGATTTGCTTTCTTCAACATTGTTTATAATCGCCTTAGAAAAAAATATTAAGACAAAGCAATATATAGACAAGGTTTGCTTTTTTATCAACAATATTAATGTCTTGCATTTGCAGACAACATGACAATTATAACAAGAACTAAAGAAGATGTATTAAAAGTAAGAGGAAGGCTGGTCATAAACGCAAAAAAAGTATGACTACAAATTAATTTAAAAAAGTAAATTTATGTTATAGAAAGATAAATTATTTAAGAAAACAGGTATCTAGAAATAAAATTAAACAAAAAAAGAGATACAAGTTCAAAAAATCAAGATATTTGTTTACCCAAGAAGGGTAATAGAAAAGAAACCAACAAACTCAAAAGAGATAGAATTAAGAATAGCAGCTAGAAACAAAAACGACTATGCAAAAGCGTCTCTACTAAGTTCAAAAACCGTTGCAAGAGTAAAAAGGCTTTACGTTTACAAAACCATAATACGACTAGACAAGAACAAGTCAAATACAACAAGAACAGTCTACTAGTTATGGGAAAGAAAAGTTTTAAGAAAAATTTATGGATGGAAACAATTAGAAGAGACTTGGATTAGAAGAAAAAACAAGGAATTAAAAAGATTATACAAGGACACGGATGTAACAAAAGTAGTTAAATCACAAAAAATCAGATGGATGATGAAAGAAAATAGATAAAAAAAATATTAGAAATAGGACTAGGACTCAACAGACGAAGAAGCAAGCCAAAGACAGAGTGGAAAAAAGAAAGAAGGACGACCTTTAAAAACTACAAATAAAGCAGCAGAAGAAGCCAGCTCTGAATAAGAAAAACTAGAGAAAAATTGATTACCAAGCTATAAGCCTACAAGACCTTGAAGTGCTTACTTTTTGTCTTTATTTTTTTATATTTGTTGTTCTCTGTTTTTTGTCCTAACTGTAAACTGTTTTTTTTTAATTTTTTGCTATCATATATTTGGTTTTATTTCTGTTAATTTTTTCCCAGTCTTCTAAACGCTTAAACAATCATAAATTATGTACGAACTATAATGATTACTAACTGACCGTATTATTCTGACAAATTGAAGTTAAACAAATTTTTTTACGCATGTCTAGCATCTTTTAAGTAGCTTTTTATGCGCGCTTAAGTAAACCAGTGCTGTCTGCCTGCAAATGTTAATTTGCTTTTTATTAAAAAAGCATAGACGTTTAGGTCTTTATCCGTAAAACCTGTGCAGTGTGTTTGTACAGGTCGACTAACTATTAAAACATATAAAACATACCAGTTTGCTTGCACAAACACAGACGCAGGCAGACAGACTATAAAGCCCAAAAAACTTTTTGAGATAGATTGTGAAATAATAAAAAATAAAATATACCTACAGTTTTTCTTGAATCTCACTTAAATATTTAAAACCTTGTATTTTTTTTAAATTTTAGCATTTAAATGCAAATTTTGCTCGACCTTTCTCAGCTTATTTAGCATTCTCGGCTCCTCAAACCTGCTTACATTGCATTCAAGCAAATGCAACACTTTAAACCTTCTAAACCTCTTCTTGTTAGCCAACTAAAACCCCCGTTAACACGAATCACCCTAATAAAAAATTACTCGAATCGCCATTTCCCGTTGTAAAACTCTCTCGATTCACATTTTTCTCCTTAACCGAAGTTGAAATCAGTGTAAAACTAAGTCGATTGTGCTATTTCGTCCTACCTCCCGATGGCAGCGCCATGAAATCGTCCATTAAATTTTACGATTGTAGTGCAGATAAACTGGAATCGCTATGAATGGAGAATTCGAGCGTCAATACGCTACCAAAAGCTAATTTCCACTTGATATTCTATCAGAAGCCGCTTAATGACGACACAAGCGGAGGAAATCGCGTCTCATAGCTAATTGTCGATCGTAAAAAGCCACAAGGATTATAGCTAGGGCGGGTTTAGATTCGATCGAATTTTTACAAGAGGAAAATCGATTCCTTAGTCAACATTATGAATAGGGAATGGATGGCAAACTACGAGGATCATTGTTTCCCAATTTCCCATCATAACTGCTTTGAAATGGGTCAATGTTTAATCTAAATTGCTTATTGCTCGAAAGGATATACTTGCTGACATGTTTCCTTTACTAAAATTATATTCAAGTGTTGTAACAAAAGTTGTCAGAAAATTTAACAACCAAAGTTTGTTTTGTAAAAATATTTTTTCTTAATTTTAAAACTTCAAGTTTTTACAACTTTGTATTTCTACTACAATATAATGTTACTTTTTTATAACTTTATAATTTAGTAAAAATTAATAACTAAAAATTTTTAGATTTGTTTAAGTCTCTATTGTGGCGAAAACTTTCCAAAATTGTGACAGAAAAATAAGAGAAGCTATTGCAATAGGATAAAATAGATTTTTCACTATTATCAATTTAGAATCTAATCATTAAAGCATCAGTCCCTACAAACAGATAAAAATTTCTTTTACTTTTTCAATTTTCGCAGTTAAGCACATCTCCAACCAGTTGTTACTCGACTCCTGAAGATGTTTAAATTTATTGAGTCCCGATAATGTGACAACTACACCAGCCAAATTTAAATATATATATTTTTTAATGTTGCTTTTATCATGGTACGCTATTACTCGTTTTGCAATTAAAATTGGCCCGGCGCATCCGCCATCTTTTTAGTCATAAAAATTAATTTAAAATTAATGACCTGAAATAATGTAAAAACTCTGACAACTACTACTGTATCAGTTAAATTTAAATAAAAAAAATGTTGTTTTGTTACGGTAGACTACTACTTATTTTGAGTTAAAATATTATAACGTGGACTCAGCGCATCCGTCATTTTTTAGTTTAAAAAATTAACTTTGAGATTATTGACCCAGAGTAATGTAGCAGTTATGACAACCACTACTACAACAGCCAAATTTAACTAAAAATATTATAAAATAATGCTGTTTTGGTCTAGCACATTAATTTTAATATTTGCAATTAGTATGATACAAAAGTGACCTGACGCATTCACCATCTTGTAATTTTTTTTGAGGCAAATAGTTTTAATAACTGGTGATAACCGCTATTACAACAGCCGTATGTAACAGAATATATTTAAAAATGTAGCTGTTTTGTCATGGTATATTACTATTTATATTTTCAAATAAAATAATAAAAGAATTGATTCAGAATAATGTAACAGCTGTAACAACCACTACTAGAACAGTCAAATTTAACAAAAAATGCTTTAAATTTTTGCTGTTTTATACAGTACATCACTACTTATATTCGCAATTAAAATAATAAAAATTATTCGTCCGGCGCATCCACCATTTTTTAGTTTTAAAAATTAATCCACTCGAAAAATGTTCTCTCTAAAGCCATACAAACACACCCTCAAAATTTCAATATTTAATGTATGAGAATTAATAGCGGAAAACCGAGAAGAAATCTCGTCAAACGTAGCGTATAATTGACTGCAAATTCACCGAGTGTCTTACCACAGTTTCATGTTGAAGTCATTCTATGGTCTGATGAAGAAGACAACGCAGAAATCGTTATTATGCGACATTTTTATATAACCAATCGGCTTATAGGCGTGTCACGTAGAGGTTTACTGTCGCCTGTCACAAAAGGAGGATTTCAAATTTGTATGTAAAGACTGCTAACTAGTGTTATTTGAGGTTTTATTTTTTAGATTTTGCTTTGTGTGTGATTCTTAAGCTAAAATTATTTCATTCAGATAAGAACTATCGATCGGAAAAGAAAACTGCCGGGAGTTGTTACAAACTAACACGCAACGAATAGAAAGAATAGTTAATAGTTGTTGTTAAATCAAAAATAAAAATTTAATTAAAAAACTGTCAAAATTTATTAAGGTATTTTTTTCTGAGATTTCTTTTAAGTAAATTGGTAATTTCAGTTACACTTCTCTCAAAGCTTTTTTGATTTGTTTACTTTTGTTCTCGTAAGCAAATTGAAGCTGGAAGAATTTAAATATCATCGTTAGCACATCTATTCTGGCGAATGTCGTTTTCGCTTTTCTAATTCCGTTAAAGTTGACAAGACTAATTCCTTTCCGAGTCGCGGAGGGATAAATTATGTTAACTATAATAACGCTGTTATGTCGTCTTGACAAAATCGCATTTCCTTTAAGATCCTTAATAGAACTCATGAATTTTTATCACTTGTTGCCCGTATCCCGGCCAAATATCCAGGATAGGCCGAAAGAAAAATGACGTCGTCATGACAACGACGCGACTATCCTTAATTAATCCCGGGGTCTTTAAATAATGACGTTTCATTTGTTCTAATGACCAGACAGGGCATTTCCAAGTCGTTTAAAAGAACTGCCACTATTAACCCTTAAAGTAACTAGACTTTAAGTTTGGAACTAAATTTGAAATCATTGGAATGATAGGTGTCTGCAAATAACTAAATCTGTTGGCAATCCTAAAGATATTAAATCTTGTCAGAATTTACTTTAAATTAATGGCTATTCGATTTGCTAGCACATTGCTCGCAGTCATTACATTTTTTAAATTACTTTTTAGTTGTAATACCTGTAGCTGTTTTATTAGAGTTTTAAAATTATAAAACATTTTAGAATAAAAATAAATAAAATGTAATAGATTTGGTATTTAACTGAATAACTCAACCCTTGTCTAAAAAGCCGCATTCCATTGTCTCTCATAAATTAACTCTGTGAGGTGTAAACACGAAGAAAACGTAGAGAACATCTTTAATTAAAATAATTGCAACGTTGTGGTCATTTCGTCTCTTTTATCGTTAAACAAAAGAAGCCACAATCCTAAGTGCTCAACTCCGGTGTCCTCCGGAAGAAGTTCACTTCACTTTATCAATTTTCCGTAACTCTGAATTCGCTACTTCCTATCACGAGATGACTTGTTTGTTCGATGCAAAGAACCGAAAAGTCGAACGGGGAATTCAACAGATGTTTTTCCTTTAGCGGAAATAGCGGAAACAGGTTATTATTGCTATTATTGGATCGGGAATAAAATAAACATTTGTGTTTTCTTGTTGGAGGTTTTAGTTACAAGTTACTAAATAATTTCTCTAAAATCCTAAAAAACAACTCACTTTTTGTAAAATTTTTGCTAAATATTAAATGTTTTAAATTGTTTTAAAATTGCAAAATCATGAAAGTGTTGTAGAATAAAATAGCTAAAATCAAATTTGCAAATTTCTAATATTGTAGAAATACGTAACGTCGCTTACTCTTTACTCGCTTGTCTAACTAACTGACTGACCGCTGGCTTTTTATGTAACCAAACGTTTTTTCAGAATGTGTCGCAATGTTTCGTGACCTTTTTTCACTCAGGTGAAGCAATGACTTATCCCTTTCGATCGGTATATGGGTGTATACAGGGTGGCCAAACAAAAACGAAACAGAGGTTATAACTCTCAAAAAAATAATTTCTTGAAAAAACACAAAAACAGGTCTATTTTGTTTGGAAAGGGGACAGCTTTTAGCATAAATTTAACAATTTTGTATACACATCCCTAAGCGGGGGACGCAGTTCTTCAAAAATTTTAAATGGGATGGGAGGTCAAGTTGCACATTGTTGGAAAGCTCCTTTAATTCTGTATACAGTGGTGAGTATTTAAATTTTGTGGGATGTAATATAAAAACATGATAATGAAGTGACACATTAGTTTATTAAATGTTCAAAGTGACTCCCACATGCCTCCAATAGTATAGCTTGTGTTCAAAACGCTGTCGAACATTTTGGAGTCTTTGTGGAGTAATTTGACGACAATCGTTCACTATCCGCTGCCGTAATATTCTTCAGTTTTTTTTTTAGAAAGGCGAGTAAAGCACATATTTACTGATGTCAACATTTTTCTTCGTTTTTAATATTGTTCTAATCATAGAATAAAAAGCCCAGAGACTCGATGATTTATACTGTTTTGATAAATGATCAAAATATGCAAGTAGAACTTTTTCATTCGTAACATTTTTAACATTTTTTTTGTGGCACCATGAACTGAACCGGTGAAAAGCCATTTTGTATTTTTTTTTGGATTTTTCTGGCACCAAGCAAGAAGCAGCATTTGTCACCGCTTTTTCGGTATTAGAAGGTAAGCTTTCTGAGTCACTCATGTTTACAATATTGTTATTTTTACCACAAAATACAATTTTTACTGATTATTTTAAAATGGCGAGCTTTGTTTGAAAAATTGTAAGCGGTTGCCATAGTACTTACTGAACATATCCGTAGGTCACCTTACTTAAATAAAAAATAGAAGTTATCGTAAAAAATAGAAGTTATCAACAGCATTAAATTTTCGATTTTCTTAATTTTTTGCAGTCATAGATAAAGTTTTGATGCTTCTATCCCACTAATAATATAAATAAATATTATAACTATACGATTATAATATAACAATAAGAGTGAGAGGGTGTTAAAAAAAAGTTTAGACGAATATTGCTTACACTAAGTGGCTAAAATTTCGAAAACAAATTGCTATAGGTTATAAAAAATAACTTGAAGTTGAGCAATGTTGTTATTTTTTATACAGGCAATAAATAACCTGAATAGGTGTATTTTATCACGTTTCCAGTTGAGAAACATCTGCAGCATCGCATTCAGTTTTCCCAAATTATCACGCAAACATAAATTAGAACAAAATAGAATAGAATTTCTCTTTGTTTAATTTTTTCGTTGTAATTAATAATCAAGCGACAATATAAAAACAAATGAGTTAAGTTTAAAATTTTGGTATAATAGTGGGTCATCATAAATCACTCTGTATCTTCAATGAACGTCTCTCAAACCAGGCGAAAAAATTCCCACCAATCCCACACTCGTTATTAATGATTTTTCTCTCGCTTCGAATACTTGAATCATGAGGAATTTATGACGTATTCGTAATCAGTCTGTTAGGCACAACGTCTGCCGGCATCTTGGGAAATAAACTCTGGGCTTTTTCAAATATTGAACAAAAGCTGAATATATCTAGAGGCGGGAAAACGCCAGTGACAGAGTGGCCATTAGGTTGGTAGTTCTTGTCATCAATTCAAGCGACAATCCTGAATGGAAAAACTTGAAATTGGAGAATTATAGCGCTTTCGCTTTCACAAAATAAATTTTAACACATCGTCGCCAACTGACCGCACCAATTTTGTTTAGTAAATTAGCCCTTCATAAAAGGATCCGGATTGGTATTGCCAACTTGGGGCCCTCAAATAATATTTCGCTCGGACCGAACACAAACAAAGCAATTTGCATGCCAAATAAAGAATTAAGGGCTTGAGAGGGAGATAATTTTTAAACGACCGGGTTTCCCAATCTGATTTGTTTGGAAATAAAGCAAAAAAGAGACTTTTTTCGGATACCTGGAGTTATTTTCTGGTGCGGTTATAAATTTTATAAACTGGATAGGTATTTTTAAAATGAAACGCAAACGATACTTTTTAGTCGTCTCTTCGGCAATCTGTCAAAACACATTCACGCTACGTCAATCACATTATACATTTTTCCATTAAAAATTCTATCATGTTCATGTTTTACAACTGCTTTATCGATTTGGGAGTTTTACAGGCAGTTATATTCTATCAAGTGGACATTTTTCAATCAAGAACACTTAGCAATTCATTTCGAATGAGCACAAATTGATAAAATGACACGATTTGTTTAACAGCACTTACAAAATGATTTCTCTCGCTTTTCTGCTATTTGTGATACCTAGCTTAATGTTAATACCTTGTTTCAATGAGCAGCATATTAGGCTGATTTTAAGTTGAGATACTACCGGTAATATCGTAAATTTTAATACTTTTTCATGACAACAGCCAATAACAGCCTCGAATTTGTTTAATTTTCTATATATATCTATATCTCAACTTGAAATTAGCCTATAAAATTGTTGGCAATATAGGCAAATTGATGTTTTTTGTTTTAAATAAAACAAATTTTTTGCATATTTTATAATTGGCTCTTTTTACGTTAAAAACTAGGAACTTCTTGTTCGTGTAGGCAAGTTAGGCAAAGCCTACCCTAACATTCTAAATAAAAATTATAAGTATTTATCCACAATTACCTTATAATTGAAGTTTTATCCACACTTACGAACCGTATAAAGTATCATTTTATCCACTAGTGGAATAATGAAAAAATACAATCTACAATCAATTGCATCCTGTTTATTATTAATATTGAGATTAACATTTAACATTAATAGACATTTCGTTTTTTGTTTTATTATATTTTACTTTGTTTCCATTAATAAGAAGTTTGTAGTTGTTATCGGTTCCAGAACGACTAGTAGTTATAGGAACAATAGACGTCTCTTCTAGTAAGGAACGACTAGTACCAGGAGAATCTTGGATTTTCCTTGTGATATCAAGCTTATTAGATACAGAATCTTTGATATAAGTTTCTGCTATGGCGGAGCTTCTCCACCCACCATGTCGTTTAATTGTTATAAGATTAGCACCTTCATTGGCAAGTAAACTTGTTGAAGTGCGCCTCATACAATGGCCGGTATAAGCTTCTGCGTTTGCCAGATTCAAAAACCAAGCAACTTCAGAAGGAACTTTCGATAAAGTGACATTCTCAGAGGTTGCGATGTTTATTTTTGATTAGCGTATTGCAAAAAAGAATCTCTTAATGGATAACTTCTTCGGACGTAAATACATGTATTTCCTACATTTCTCCACAATGTTGATAGAGAATCCTTCTTCTATAATTGTGAATTTTCGTGAAACGCCCGTTTTGGTATCTGGTATCGACACAATCACGTATGCGCCTCTGTCTTCTACATCACTGATTTTCAAATTTCTCAGCTCACAGCATCGACAGCCACCAGACACTTCCGTTCTTCTTTTCATTTATTACTTTCTGAAAATAATTTTTTATAATGTTTCCTTGACTTCGCAGGCAATAACTGGCGAGTCGCTTCTTAAGCTTTCTCAAGAATTGTCTCAGAAACAGTATCACTTTCTTCCATTTTCACCAACTTTCACAGCGTTTTGTACAAATGGAGTTTATAAACAATCGAAAATAAATAGCAACGATTCAACACCTTCCATGTTTTTTAGTTAATTTCAATGATTTTTGAGGTGACATCCGCTGTCAGAGTGTAATGTCAAATCATTTTTTGATGACAAGAGATAAAATTTTGGCGATTCTGATTTTAAATCGCTGTAATTGTGAATAAAACGTTATATTGGATTCGTGTTGTAGTCGCGTTTTATCCACTTAAGAATATCAAACGCTTGACTGCGTCTCGCGCATTCTTTTGTGAATAAAACGCTGTCTAAAACACATACAATAAATGACTATAAATAGAACAAAAGCATTATTTAAAAGCAATTCCAACTTTACTTACTTGATATAGTAACAATTTTGAATATTTTGACATTACAGGTTTTATCTTTGGATGTGTAAAATAAAAATTTTAAAGCGCCAAATTCAGTAGCCTAAGGCGTCGATTACCATTGCCTACCTTGTTTTTTACGTTAAATAACTGTTACTCTCTTTTACTTATTTACCATTGTATTGTCTCTTCGTCTTTGTAGACGTAGAGACAAGTCATGCCCTTAAACTGCTTATCGTACCACTCTAGTAGGCTACTTTTATCGATGTCTATCGGATGCTCTTGATTTGAATTAAATGCACGTTTTCTTTGATTTTTTTTGTCTTTCTCTCAGTTTCTCATAGTACATATACAAATTCATAACCTGAAAAGAAAATGTAACTGAATCAAAGCAAGTCGTGGAAGTGGGTATTAACATTAGACACATCATTACAGTCACGCTGGTAAAACCTGCCCTGATTCAGTTACATTTTGATCTTACCTTATAAAGTAAACAAAACTTGGAATCGTAACCGAGATGAAAGAAACTCTACGTTGTGTTTAATAAAATGAAGATGAAGTTTGTTGAAATGTAACTACATGAGAATTTAAGATAAAAAAGTATAATAAAATTAAAATAGTATTTGGTGTTTCTAGAGCAGAAAATAAGCATTTACAGTCTACGGGTTTGTTATTGTTGTCTGAGCACAGCGTGAAAATCTTAAGGCTATTTCTGGACTTAACCTGCAAATTGATAAAGTTTAAATATATTTTTAGATAACACGTTTCATGTGTTGATTAAATAATCTACACAATAATTTTTAAATGTTTTACATTTAAATGTAGGAGAAATGTGCCTGATTAATTTGTTAAAATTTATGTAATAACTAGAATTAAAAAAATATAAAATGATAGATCATATAGAAAATAATCGGAAATACTTTATAAAAAATTACCTCAGTTGTAAAATTGATAAAAATGTGATGCCCAAATTCGCAAAAGTAAGGAAGAACAAAATTACTAAATTATTTTAAGATGTTCTATTTATAGAATGAGAGTTTTTGACAAACTCATTTCAACAATTAACAATTCTTGACACAAGAGTTTGTTGCGACAGCACTAGTTGTTACTGTCTGTTCATACGAAAATTTGTTGTTTTAATGATGACAATTTTATGCCCAGTATTTATCTCTTTGAGATTTTTTAAAATTTTGTTAAGATAGTTTTAGTTACTATTTTTTCTTTTTATCTTAATTTACTTTTTCCAAAATCAGTAAAAGCAGTATAGAGGCCACTTTCAACTAGCTTGCTGGTTTTTTCCATCACATAGCTCATAGCTAGAATTGATATTGAATTAAACAATATCTTTTTTTTAACAGAAAAAAGCTGTGGTAATCGTCAACAAAACGCCTATACGCAGATAGGTCATTAAAAATCTGCCACATGGGTATCTGCTTGTAAGTCATGTTAGCACAAATAAACCAAGCTACAGATAATTAACAAAAATCGAGACAAATAATTCCATCAACAAAAGCTAGTCATATCAATTTTCTTAAATAATTTTCCATTAAAATTAAAATTTAATAACATTTTATTTTTTTTTACATATTATTTAAGCATTGGTAATCAGATATAATTACTCTCGAAAGGGCTTTACCATTATTATGTAAGAATTTGTTTAATTGTAGACTTGACAGATTTCTAATTGTTTTACTATGTATATCAAAACACTCCTTTTTAAAAAAAGTATTGAAAAAATTAAAAATTCTAAAAAAATATGAAATATGAATATTGTACATTTGAAAAAAGTAAATAGTAGTAGCATTTTCTAATTATCAAGTTTTCAAAATAGAAATGAAAACTGTTAAATTGTTTAATTACTTTAATTTTAAAAAATATCTACACTACGCGATTAAATAATATTTTAAAGTTGCTTTTTACTTTTATTGAAAACCAGTAAAGTCTTTATAAACTGAAACAAAGCTTGTGAAATGATAGAAACACAATTCGTTATTATATTGTATTTCAGTATTTTATTATTCAAATTGTAGAGAAGCATTGCACACACATATCCTATTTCCTTTTTCGTTTTTCCCTCAATTCCCTCTCGCCTCCTTACTTTGAATGCACATATAAATATTAGTTTCGTCGACAAAGTCTCCACGCGTCCATTACTTTATAATCCCAATCCTTGTAGTCATTTTCGATGAAAGAGCTCTTCTCGGGAAACCCTCCTCATCCATTTGCATTTTAACTCGTATGCTGTCGCCCGAGACCGATAAAATAAAGTAGTTGTTCGTTTTATTCATTTCTATCGTGGTGTGGTGTGGTGTCCATTTAACGAGTCCGCGATTTTCCTTCTTGTTAATAACGATCGGGAGTGTCGCGCGATCGTTAGTTAACGGAAACGACTTCCTCGACTGTGGCATGTCGTTTAGATGTCTGCCAACGTTCGTTTGTAAATTACGTTTATTACGTTAAAGTGCGTGCTCCGGGCGTTGATAAGACTCTTATCTGCAGCGAGCCACGCCGAGTAATTACATTGTTTCAGATAAAATTAACTTATCCGAAACGAGTGTATATAGTCTTCGTTTACATATGTCCCGGCTGGAGAAGAGCGCTTTCTCTTCTACTTCCCAGACCGAATTTCTGTTTATTCTATGTGCGTTTAGTATTCTTACAAGGGGAAGTTTTAATTAAACTGGAATGGGTAGTTTTTTAAGAAGCCAATAAGAACAGGACAAACACTATAAATTTTTACAAGCAATTATACTAACAATTCTGTTATAAAATACTTTAAATTGCAGCACAATTAAATTTTAAAACTAGTGAAATGTCAGTTATTTAAGAAGATAAATGCAAAACAAATAATTTTCAACAGCTCTAACATATTTCTCTAATAAAAAAATTGTACATAATTCTTTCAAACACTAGCTAATATTAAGATTTACTATTTAAATTTGGCACCTATTTTGTACTAAAATTAAAAACCAGTACAGTACAGATTGACAATCTTATGACAACTGTGAGTTTGTGATTTACAGCTCTTATGAAATATTTTATTATATTTTTCAAAAATGTTGAAGGTAATTCTAGTACACAATGAACAAAAATTTTGACAAATAACAGTTTAAATAATGTTGAACCAATAAACTACTGTTTTATGGCTTCGACATTTTTTGAGTACTATCAAAAGATACTCGGAGGTCTAAGCTTATCGCCCAGATCGCATGGATAAACCACCACTTTAAAAAGTTATTAAATCGTAATGTATAATTGATCAGAATTCAGATACTTTCAGGCTTTAGGACGTTGTCGTAGATTTGTGAAAGCCCGACTTTTTGCATCAGACAGAAATGGCTTTCAAAATGGCTCTAGCTTATCTAAAAAGACTTAATACTAGATCACACATCTAATCTTATCTACTTGTTAGAGACAGTCGGGTAATAACAACCCTCATTGTTGTTGAAATTTTTGACTAGGGCTGTAGCTTTATCGAATGATAGTATTGCAATGTTTGTGCGTAATCGGATTCTTTAAATTCAAGGACTTGGAATAATAACAATTAATTTATTTCTTTTCTGTACTCTGATTTATATACCTATATAAGCACTAAAAGCCTTGCAGGCTCATAGCTTAGTGGGTAATGTTTTTCTATCCTTTTTTATTTAGAGCTTTTTTCTTTCACTTCCTTTGTTTTTCTAATCCAAGTTTTTTCTACTTTTTTTTTCATAAATTATTCTTAGATCCTTTTTGGTCCATATTTGCAGCATGGACTTTTTTTGTTTTCTCAATGTTCATTCCTTGCAAACGTATGTTTCCACCAGTCGTATTGTGACGCGAACGACTCAATTCTAAGAAGCGGTGAATCAGAGTATCGAGTATTGTGTTGTGGACCGCTCACTTCTAGGAACTGAATAGAACTTCGAGTATTATTTACGTTTTGAATGGGTTTATTTATTCTTGTTTACGTCGGCATTGTTTGTCGCTATTGTGATTGAATTCCAATCATCTTGCCGAATTGAAATAATTCAGGAGAAACGCGAGAAAATACTCGAAAGTTCTGGAAAGAGTCCATACCCATATATATATGCGAGACAGCGAGTCAGTCAGTCTGTCTGGTTTTGGGAGAGCGACATAAAGGCGAACTCCGGCGATATCCAGCGAATTTAGAAAGCGATAAATTAAAGTGTTTTGTGTTCCGTTAGTGATTTAGAATATTAGCTGTGTTAATTAGTTGTAATTAATTTGATTTGTAAATAAACTTGCCGAGAAATTATCTCCAGCTCTTTAAATCAGAAACCCACATATAATAAACGTCACACTGGTGTCAGGAGTGGGATTTAAAGAAGCTTGGTGGACAAAGAAAAGTTTATGTCTCTGGAACCTTCTGGAAGAACAACAAGAAGTCAGACAAGAACCATGGAGGAACAACTTCGTGTATTCTTCGAGAAACTAGAAAAACAACGCTTGGAAGATAAAGAAGAACAGAAGAAATTTCTAGAAGATCAAGAAAAACGACGACTGCAAGAAAAAGAAGAAGAAGAAAAACGTCGAATGGAAGAGCAAGAAAGAATTTTCGAAAAATTCGATACCTTACAAGATGCTCTTAAGAAAGATGTCGAAGAAGTAAAAAAGGAATTTGAGGAAAAAGTTTTCGAAGTAAAAGAAGAAGTAAAAGAAGAGATAAAAGAAGTTAGGGAAGAATTAGAAAAGAAAGTTTTAGAATTGGAAAGTAAAATGAAGAAACTTGGAACAGGACAAATTTTAGGAAGCGAAGTAACATCGCAACGAGTAAAACCCCCAACTTTCGATGGTCAGTCTTCGTGGTCAATGTATAGGAGGCAGTTTGAAGCAGCGGCGGAGATAAATTGCTGGAATGATGAAGAAAAAGCCACAGCTCTGGTGTTAGCACTGCGAGGACCAGCTCTCCAGCTGCTTCAGAATGTATCTGATCGTGATCAGAAAAACTATCACGCAGTGGTCAACGCCTTGGAATTGCGCTACGGAGACCAGCACATGGACAGAGTATACCAAATGATGCTTAAGTCCCGACATCAGAAAAGCAACGAAAGTTTGCAAGAATATGCCGCGGAAATAGAAAGATTGGTTAATTTAGGTTATCCTTCCGCACCTGCAGACCTTCGCCATGAGATGGAAGCCAGCGCATTTATTGATGGTTTAAGAGATGGCGATTTACGACGTTATCTACGTCTACATAGATATAAAACCTGTGCTGACGCGCTTATCCACGCGTTAGAATATGAGGCGGCAAATGAAGACTTTTCACGACGACCAGCTCAACGCGTGCGATTGATGTCCGCAGAGGAAACTCCAACAAATAATTGCTGCTGCGAAGAACTGAAGAGTATGTTGGAAAAGATGCAGCAGACACCAGCACGCACTGGAGGACGGCCTAAGTGTTATGGTTGTGGTAAGATAGGCCATATAAGAAGGGATTGCCGCCAACGGGGAAGGTCTGAGGATGTAAGGAGGGGTCAGGAAGATGTCACAGGCCTCAATTTCCCGGCATCAGGAAAACTAATTTCAGCTAGCACTTTGGGGCGTGTGCTAGCTGATACGCCCAAAGCCCCTAGGATCATCTCCGTCTCGCAGCTAGGAAAAGGAAATGATAGTCTGTTGCTGGATGGACGAATCAACGGTCGAGACACCAAGATGACGGTTGACACGGGAGCAACACTTTCTCTAGTGAGACGGGACATGCTGGAAACATCTCAAAATATCTACATGACAAGATGTAACTTCGTTTTGAAAACCGCTACTGGTGAAACAGCACAGGTACATGGAGAAGCTAATGTCAAACTTGAGATAGGACCATTCAATATTGTACACCGAATGGTTGTAGCTGAGATAGTTGATGAAGTGATCTTGGGTTTGGACATTATGGACAAATATGGATTTGTGCTGGATATTAAGAACAGGATGTTACAAATGGGAAACGAAGAAATCTTGTTACATTCTGCGACCGCTTCATCGGACCATGTAAACATCATCGTCTCAGAATCAGTTCGTGTCCCCGGCAATTCTGAGAAAATTGTGCTGGCAGAGTTGGAAAAAGATCCTGGGGGATACCGAACGGGAGTTGTTGAACCGGACATGACGAAATTCACGAATGCGACACACAATAAACAGATCTTGGTAGCTAGAGCACTCGTTGAGGCTGGTGGAAAGATTCCTATTCGCATAGCCAATCTCAGCGAAAATCGAGTTACGTTGCAGAAAGGGGAACAGATTGGCTTCTTTCAGCCTGCATTACGAGTTGTTCGTTGTGAAGAAAAGGACAACAAGAGTTACCAGGAAGGAGAAGGTAAAAATAACCCGGAATTGGAAAATTATTTTCTGGAAGAATGGCAACACTTATCAGAAGATCAGAGGAAAGCAGCCACTGCTTTTATTCGAAAGGAACAAGACATTTTTGCAATAGGGGACAAGATTACGGGAAGAACTAATTTGGTACAGCATCGAATTAATACGGGATCAGTACAACCTATTCGTCAGCCCCCGAGAAGACTCCCCTTTGCGAAACAGGAAGAAGTGGCTCGAATGATCGAAAAAATGAAAGAAGATGGCGTCATTGAAGATTCGTCAAGTCCCTGGTCTTCACCAGTTGTACTAGTAACAAAGAAAGATGGGTCAACTCGTTTCTGCGTTGACTATAGACGGCTCAACGAAGTAACGAAGAAAGATAGTTACCCACTTCCACGCATCGACGATACACTGAGCATGTTAGCTGGTTCCCAATGGTTTTCTACTTTAGACTTGAAGAGTGGGTATTGGCAGGTTGGAATTCACCCTGAGGATAAGGAGAAAACTGCCTTCTCGACTGGAACTGGGCTCTACCAGTTTAATGTTATGCCTTTTGGACTTTGTAATGCGCCAGCTACGTTCGAGCGGCTAATGGAACTTGTCCTTCGAGGGTTGACTTGGAGAACTTGCCTTGTGTACCTTGATGATGTGATGGTTATTGGGAAAACTTTCGAAGAACATCAAAGTAACCTGCAAGAAATTTTCAGCCGATTGCGAAACGCTCGTCTTCAACTTAACCCTAAAAAGTGTTGCCTTTTCCAAAGAAAAGTCAAGTTTTTGGGACACGTTGTTTCATCGAATGGGATACAAACTGACCCTGAGAAGACTGCAGCCGTACGGGAATGGCCCCGACCTAATGATAAGCACCATCTACGAAGCTTTTTGGGTCTTTGCACCTACTATCGCCGTTTTGTCAAAGGATTCGCCGATATTGCCAAACCTCTTCATAAACTGACCGAAAAGAAGACGCCTTTTATTTGGGACAAAGAGTGTGAATCGGCCTTCAAAACATTAAAAGTTACACTCTGTACGGGACCAATACTTGCTTACCCAAGGGCAAAAGGTCAGTTTATTTTAGATACGGACGCCAGTAATAATGGAGTTGGCGCAGTATTAACTCAAGTACAGGATGGCGAAGAGAGGGTTATCGAATATTATAGTAAGGTTCTTTCTAAACCTGAAAGGAATTACTGTGTCACCCGAAGAGAACTGTTGGCTATCGTGAACGCGGTAAGCCATTTCCACAAATATTTATACGGCCAACATTTTACAATAAGGACAGATCATGCCGCTTTAAAGTGGCTGTTAAATTTGAAGAATGCTGAAGGTCAAACAGCGAGATGGATTGAGAGACTTCAGCAGTATGATTTTGAAATCAAGCATCGCTCGGGAAGGTCTCATCAAAATGCAGACGCCTTGTCCAGAAGACCGTACTGACCCGACTTAACGACGTGGTGTATAGAATCCAAAAGAACCCCAGGGCTAAGATGAAGGTAGTGCATTTAGACCGTTTAGCCCCCTATGCGGGTTCAAATGACGATGAATGATTGTTCGAGACGAACAATTCTTAAGAGGGGGGTAGTGTGACGCGAACGACTCAATTCTAAGAAGCGGTGAATCAGAGTATCGAGTATTGTGTTGTGGACCGCTCACTTCTAGGAACTGAATAGAACTTCGAGTATTATTTACGTTTTGAATGGGTTTATTTATTCTTGTTTACGTCGGCATTGTTTGTCGCTATTGTGATTGAATTCCAATCATCTTGCCGAATTGAAATAATTCAGGAGAAACGCGAGAAAATACTCGAAAGTTCTGGAAAGAGTCCATACCCATATATATATGCGAGACAGCGAGTCAGTCAGTCTGTCTGGTTTTGGGAGAGCGACATAAAGGCGAACTCCGGCGATATCCAGCGAATTTAGAAAGCGATAAATTAAAGTGTTTTGTGTTCCGTTAGTGATTTAGAATATTAGCTGTGTTAATTAGTTGTAATTAATTTGATTTGTAAATAAACTTGCCGAGAAATTATCTCCAGCTCTTTAAATCAGAAACCCACATATAATAAACGTCACAGTATTATGGTTTTGTCGACAAGAACTCTTGTTGCTCTTGCTACGGTTTTTGAACTTACAATTAGTATAGAGTGTAATGCATAGACGTTTTTCTCCAGCTGCTATTCTTGATTTGATACTTCTGATTCTTGAATCTCTTGATTTTTTTAAATTTGTATCTTTTTTTATTTACTTTTACTTTTTTAAATACTTAATTTTCTCATATCATAAATTTAGTTTTTTTTTATTCATTTTTAATGCTATTTTTTTGCGTTAATAATAATGAACTTTTTGTTATCTTCGATAGCTCTTCTATGGTTCTTATTATGAGTGTTATGTCGTTTGCAAATGCAAGGTATTGATGTTGTTGATAAAAAACAGACCTTGTCTATACATATACAGTCTGTCAATTTTAAAGCAATATCTCTAGAATTGAAAGAGTTATTGAGAATCACTTAAAACCGTTTTGGTAGTTGCCAGGGGGAATCAAAATGACATGGTAAGTGACGCACCCCCACCCACCCTTTAAGCCACAGCCACCCCAACTTGAAAATTTTAAATGGCACTACCCTACTTGTGATACATCGTTGGAAAGCTCATAACAAACGCTTTCCAAAAATGTTATGCAAAAGCCTATTTGACAAAGTCATTTTTCCAACTCGAAAAAAAAACTTTAAATTTTCATTTTTGTTATTCGCTGTAGTAAATAAACTCTAATCGAAACTAAAATAAAACATTGCCCAAGTGATTAAATTTTATTTTTGGTTGTGTATTTTGTCAATAATGTCAATTTTTCCTTTAGGACATTGCATAACACAAATGAAAATTTAAAGTTTTCTTTTCGAGTATTTGGAAAATGACTTTGTCAATAGGTTTTTGCATCACATTTTTGAAAAGCGTTTGTTACGAGCTTTCCAACGATGTATCACAAGTAGGGTAGTGCCATTTAAAATTTTCAAGTTGGGGTGGCTGTGGCTTAAAGGGTGGGTGGGGGTGTGTCACTTACCATGTCATTTTGATTCCCCCTAGCAACCACCGAAACGGTTTTAAGTGATTCTCAATAACTTTTTCAATTCTAGAGATATTGCCGATTGCAACTTTTAAAATTGACACACTGTATATGTTGCTTTGTCTTAGTATTATTTCTAGGGCGACTATAAACAATGTCAAAGAAAACGAATTACTCTGTTTTAAACCATTAAACACTTTGAACTTTCTTGACAGTTTGCTATTATCCCGAATTTTATTTGTAGTTTTTTTCACTATTATTTTTACTAAACTCGCTATTTTACCGAGTATTGTAAGGTTTTTAAATGCTTGGTGTAATTGCTTTTTGTTTATGCTGCTGTAGGCCATAAAAAGCAAATATATTTTTTTATCCTACTCTACTTCAAAGTTTGTTAATTTTAACCTCTTGACAGGTCAGAAAATTGCTCTTGTTTCGCTAGAGAAGCAAAACGGTTGCAATGGCGCTGAGTTAAACGTCAACTAAAGTCGCAAGTCTTTTTTAAATCTACATAATAATCTGGTTTCTACTGTTGGAATAAGATATCTAATACAAAAAATTACGAATACTGTAAATACGGAAGACGAGAGTCACGTTAAAGTATTGCAAATTCAAGAGCCTGGTTTGTCATGACACATAACCTCAAACTGTGGAAAAGAAATAAAAGAAAAATTCATCACCATCCTGTAATCTATGCTCTAATATTGAGATATTTTGGCTGTAATCAACATAATTAGTATCCGTCAATTATTAGAGTTTGACACCTTTCAATTTTAAATTTTCCGTCAGCTATTGTATTTGTTGGAAAAATGTGATTTTTACACAGTAAGTGCCTCAACATACAACATGTTTAACAACAATCAGGTAAAAATATGAAAACTCTGCGGAGTTCTTGTTAGTACAGTCAAGTTATTACGAAGTATTTTGAGGTTAGGTTACTTTTCTGTAAGCTTATTTTACTGTTAAAAGTTTTTTATTTTGAGTAGGATAAAAAATAATGTGTGCACCTCATCAATAAAGAGGTTTTCCAAGCCTCAGGAAGTGACCAGCTTCGACTTCGTCTCAGCTGGCCATCTCTTCCTTCGGCTTGGAAACTGCCTCTTTCTAGCTAAGGTACACAATATACTATTAATTTTTACCACATTTTCCATATGTTCTTTTAATTTATTATTTAGTAGTGTTGCCATTATCTTATATACGGTGTTCAGTAACGCTATTTTCTATAATTTTTACATTTTGTTTTGTGTGCTTTTTTATTGATTGTACATATGTAGTATTGCTGTTCTTCATGCTTGCAGTTTTTGTTCTTTTATTCATATATTTTTAGTTAAACTACATATCACCTTTGTCATGGTTTCTCTTCCATACTTTAGTAATTTTCCTGTATGCTGTCTTTTCCTGGACTCTTGTTGTTCTTCTGTTTTTCTATAATACTTTGAACTTTATTATATGTGGGAAATTTTTTTTGTCTGTTTTTTTTTCAACTGTTTTTCTTTTGGTCGACGATTTGTTCAAGATTTTGTCAAAATGTTTAGCTTATCTTTCTGTTACTTCTTTTTCGCTTCTTACTAATTGGCTATGTTTATTTTGACATGATATGGTTTTAGGTTGAAATTCTTGTTTAGTTCTCTTGCATTCATAATAAAAGTTTTTAATCTTCTTATGTTTGTAATTCTCTTCTATATCTTCTATTTTTCTAGCGTTGTACTTTCTTTTCTTTTTTCTGTAATTTTTTTTGTACTTTGTTCTTTGTTTTTATATTTTTCTTGGCTGTTTTGCGAATTCTCTTTTAGCAGCCTTTTCCTTGCTATGTCTATCTTTTATTCTTGGAGTCTACAATTTTTATCGTACCAATCTTTTGTTTTCTTTTTATTCTTCTTTTTAATTTGCTTTCTTTATTTTCTATGGTTCTAGTAGTTTCTTGTTGTTGTTGGTTTTTCCTATCGCTGTAATTTTTTTCTTTTTGTTTGTTGAAGTTTATACGATATCGTTTTGTTACCATATTTTTCAGATTGTCTTAATTTGCTTTAATTTTATTCCGGTCAATATACTTCTGTTTATAACAGCAAACGTCTTTCTAGAATGTTGTAAAATCTAAATGCCCCGTAACTTTTTTTTACTCAATTGGAAACGAGTCTATTAATAATTTCGCGCTTGAGTGCACTTCCTATGCGATATCGATGTTTTTTGCATAATATAACAACATGTCGACCTAATTCTAGATTTCACATTATAATCCGCTATTAAGCGATGAATTTCAATCAATTGATCGCAATTTTTTTCGAATACTTTTGCATTTATTGATTGATAAAAGCGATTTTATTTAAGCTCAGCGTGATTATCTTTGAAACAGCTTTAAATGGGTTCATCTAATCATCTGGCGCGATTCTATTAGTCAGCATTGACAACACTGCTGAATATCTAATCGTCTGTTACAGAATATAAAAGTACTCTAATACCGTGTTCTATAACTAAATTTCTTTCTTGAAAAAACTTAAAAATGGGCTTCATCATACCAAAACCGACCCTAGGTGTTACCAAAAAACGCGCTTTAAAAGTGGTTTGATTTTCGCTATTAATCCGAATGGAAGAATTAAGAAGGCATTCTGCAATTCAGGCATATTATTGAAGGTTCGAAAATCTGATGTGTCTCAACAGTAAAGACACTTCTATGTTCATTAGTCTTTGTGAAGATGACGTTTTAAGAGTGATACGGAAGATAACAACTCGTTTTTATATTCTTTGTTACTCTTTTACATTTGAGATCATTAAAATTTACATTTTTCTTTTCAATATTTAGTGCCCAGTGCTGTCAAGGAGGGTTTACAGCAGATAAGGTACTGAACTTAATTGGAGGTACAGAGCTGCTTCTTTGGTCTTACTTCTAAAAGTTACACACAATAGACACTGATGCTTCTGTAAAAACGTTAAAAAAATTAGATTTTAAATGTTTATAACTATAATAGAAGAGAAAGCCATCTAACTACATATTTTAGAAATACTATAGCGAATAATTTTACAATTACAAAATATGTAATAAAATTATAAAAATGTAGACTTTGTTGTAGACATTGTAAAGTATAGCGTTGATATTCTACTCTAAGGTAGAATTATATTCTACTCTATCTAAAGATATTCTACTCTAAAACTTGTAAATATTTTTTTTACCAGAAATTAATTACAAGAATAATTAAACCGTCGTCTGTCTCTCCTACACAAAGAAATTTTATTTCATTCAGTCACAAAGTGTTTTGCGGTTTTCGTTTACAAGTGAACCAATTAAAATAAAAGTAGCGATCTCAAAACGCCTCAGCTGGCTCTGAATTTCGATTCGACCAAGATTTGGTTTGTACGCGGATCCCCACGAGAGGGGGTTCTTTTCACCAGCCGGACATTGAATTACGGGAATCCCCCGACACGGACCCTTCACTTTCACCGACTGTAATTACATTTTCGGCTTTGTTTTTACTGAAAACTCACAACGGCTGGAAATTAATGGATTTATTCCCGAGAATTTTCAAGGGGATAAGCGATTTTTATTCTGGCGACGGCGACGATGCACGTTTATCGATGCATGCTATATACAAGAATGTGCCAGACTTCCGCTAGATAATTAATTTTTGGTTAGGAAGTTTGTAAGGAAAGAGGGTTTTTTGCTTGATTTGGCGGTTGGTGAAAACAAATTGAGGAGATTTTATCGACGGCTTAAACCGGGATTAAATCTAGTTGATTAATAAAATACGTAAACACTGAAAAAAATTCACGTAAATTTTATACAGTGGGAATTAGAATATGTTGAATTGAAGTTGGCTTTGCATCCCTTACTTAATCGAGCAAAACTGTCAAAATATGACAAACCACAGCTTACTCTGATTTCCAAATTTTTATTTTTTGCGGTATAATATTATTTTATAACTTGATTCAGTCAGTTGCTGAAAGTTTTTTTAGTACTTGTGGTATAAAAAATTTATTTCAAATTTTTTCATTACCTGTTTTATCAGCATTTACAAATTTGTTTTATTCCAGTTTTACAATTTCTCCATTACACAAATCAGGTCAGTTAAAATTGTTTCGTTTATTTTAATTGGTTTACTTTATAAATAAAGCCGCCATAGACTTTGAGTGTATGAAACAAAATTTCTTTGTGTAACAGAGAGACAAACGACGTTTTAATTATTCTCGTAATTAATTTTTATAAAAAAAATATTTTCGAGTTATGAAATAAAACATTTCTCTTGTTAGTCTCTCTGAAACAGCTTTACATTGTTAAAAATGATTTTTTTTTATCTAAAACTTCTCTCTTAAAGTAGCACTTTGAAATTAAAAATGGCCGCTTCATAAAAGCGTGCAAGTCTTATCTATTAATTAAATCTGCAAATAGCAATTCAAATCCGACTGAAAATCGAACCGTTAAAAGCTTTCCCTGCAATAATTCGCCGAATTAAATTTTAATCGTCCGGAAAAACAAAATTATCTGCACACAAATAAAAACGCTTTATACTAATTCTTGACATGTGTTAAATCTCTTGGGAATTCTCCGAGTAATAAAATTAAAGTTTCTGTCATTTCTTGCTTTACGTTTTAAAATCTTGCTTTGCCAACTATTCAAATATGCACGGAAAGCTCTTACGCTCAGTTAATTCATGATTTTGTTTACTTACTGCTTAATGTTCTCCCGGTGGAAGCCCTATAAGCATAAATTCAGTTTATGGCACTAAACTGGAATCGTCTCTTAGAATGCAAGTGCGCTAAATAAAATTTCCCTAGACACTAAGTACTTTCGCACGGAATAAACTATGCCGAATGTATAACTTTTTCGAGTTTACAATTGTAGTTATATAAAAAAAAAATTTTAACAATTTTAGTAACATCAAATTATTTTATTATTACTAGGTAAATGTAAAATAATGTTTACATATTTTAATTAGATTTGTCTATTCTCAACTATTCACTGTTTTAACTAGTCAGTTAATTAAGTTTTCAATTTTAGTGGTGGCAAGTTATTTTCTGATAACAGTTACCCATTGTTAGTGCTATTTAAAGTTAACAGTTAAAGTACATTTTTTTATTTTAAATTGTTGTAAATATCGTGCATTGAAGTGCAGCATATCAATAAGACAAGTAGTTACTTTAAAAATTGATAACTGTTTAAAATTATAACGGTAACGACCACCAGACTTCTAAAAACGGTTAAAAATTTTAAAAACTTCTAAATATAGTCATATAAAATCGCACTTTACGTACCTAACTAATAATAATAAAATTTAGCAAGTTTTTTTCTTATGTAACCAGTGATGTAATAAAATTTATTACATAACTAGTAATGTAATATGTACTATTACATAATGCTATTAATTGACGTAAAATTAAACATTTTGTAACTGAATAAAAAAAAATTAACATTACAGATTTCTTTATTCTAGTGAAGTGGTTAAAAATGTGGGGCTCAAATTTAGGAAAAAAATAAAAACAGGGAAAAATTATAATATATTTTTATAAACTATGCAGTTAAAAATACTGGTTCAACAAAACAATTTGGAGGAGCTGGTAGCATGAGCTTTTGGTAAAAAGAGCCTGATACAGTATTGTTTAAAATAGCATTAATATTCACTACTTATTCTTTTTTGCTTTTACATAAAGATTCATTCTGGTGTTTTATTTTTGATGCGTAACGTTTTGTCTTTTTTTCTATTTTTTTACGGTTTTGTTTTGCTTTACGACATCTTTTGTTGTCATGCTATATTTTTGTTGTTGTTTTTATTTTTATTTTGGTTTTGCTACATTTTTTTTATTTGCATTATTGTAATGTATTCGTATTATTATACGCAGTAGAAAACTGTTTTTAAATACTAAATTTTTGCGTCGACAACTGTTGTCATTTAACTTTGCTTACCTACATTTTCATCAGATGACGGTCTTTTGATACTAAAGATTTTTCACCGAGTTCTCAATTATCATTCAATCTGTTACCAATATTATGTATGCTTTGTTCTCTCAATTAGCTATTGTTTAAAGGTTTATTTTAATAATTAATTTATTTAAATAACTAACATTACACCTACACATTCTATTTGATTACTTTTCTTTTGTAAAAACGCGTTGTTGTTATTTTGCGTTTTATAAGTTTTCTACGTTTTTTGTTTTGTATTTTGTGTTTGTACTATGGCTATTACTAAACACTTTTACGTCTCGTTAACTATATTTATTATTCACAATGATTAATAATAAAAACAAATTAATTTTTAATTGGTAATTTATTACGAACTTAACTGTACAATGGTCTGGTAAATAATGATTATTTAATTTTTATTGTGACTGTACAATGCACGATGTTCTATGCTGGCTCAGCGTTTTGTTCATCAGGGGATAAATGGTATAGAAACACAATTTATCTTCTTGTTTTACATTGTAACGAAGCGTTTTAAGAATTCAGTAAACAAAAGAAGATAACGCCCAGCAGCTGATTCGGACCGCGTGACCGCGACGTCATACGTATACGTTAGGGCAGTAGTGGTGGTATAATTCCCACCACACCGAGAACCACCACTAACGCTTCGCTACGATACTCCTCTCATACCCTTCGCCTACAAACGAAGGCTATATATTGCGCCTACCGCCACCGAAGTTGCATACTTGCAGGAGCATTATCCCTGTAAGTAGCCACCCCCAGACCCGTCCACCCCTGGAGCATTATCCTAGGGGCTTCCTCTCCGATACCGCTACCCACGGAGCATTAACCCGTTGGTAGAGTCCTCTCCGAAACCGCTACCCACGGAGCATCAACCTGTGGGTGAATCCTACCTCCCCTCCATTACAAGTGCGAGCCACCGAAGCCGACACGTCAAGGACGAGGAACCGAGGGCGAGGAGACGAGGACGAGAAGCCGACGACGAGGGACCGCCGGGGACGAGGCTGTATATATATTATTAGAGGATTCGTTTTTAATTTGAGGATAATTATTTTATTTTTATTATTTGTACTTAGTTATTATTGTAAATAAAACCCCATCAAAGCCGCTCTTCTCTATCTACGATACCCAGAACCCGACACGGAAACAACCGTTACAACATCATGGGAAATGACAAATTTTATTTGCTAACAAAACACGTTATAGTATTACCAGAAATTAACGTGTTATACTATTATTATTATAAATACAATGTAATTGTATTTTTATTAGGGCATGATAATATTTTTATACACATAACCTTAAAAGTACGGGAGGGGAAACATCAATGTTTTATTAAATTTTTGTGATACAAATTGCACTAATATATTGTCACGCGTGTTACTTGTTGTTGCAGTGTTTAAGTGAAAATTATTGAAATTTTTTGGAGATTGTAAACAAAATTCTTCTTATAAAACTCGTATTATAATATACTATATATCACTTAAAACTCCTGTACGTCTCACAGATTTTATTTCTGTGTTCTACTTATATGCTTTAAATTATTAAAGTGTTTTCGTCTACACCTCTTACAACAAATCTGAATAAATAAAATTCATTAATTTTTTTGTCGATTTAGCATTCTATATGTGTGGAATAATCTTGTAGGGGCTACGTTTCAAAACCGCACCTATATTTATTATGTAGAAGGGTCGGCATCCGCAGTATGTACAACATGAAACTGAATGACCCATGGAAAGTGGTCTTTCTATCACGTTCCACACATCGAAAATTTCAGACAAGGAATTGAAATCGGGGAGTTTTGAATTATTAGTAGTATACTGGAACGAGATTAGTTAAAAATGCTTTTGTTTTGTAATCAATAGTGTAAACACGGGCGGATAAATAATATCGTCAGTGACATTAGAAGAAATAATAATAATAATAATAATAATAATAATTTATTTCGTCCCAAAATACAATTAAATCGTATAACACAAGTCACAAAAGAAAAGAAAAACATAATAAATATAACAAACAAGACAGGAATTCATTGACAGTGTAAGCACAATGAACATGAAGAAGTTTCACAACCATTTTCTTAAATACACCTGAGTTTCTAGCTTGTTTGATCTCGGCTGGAAGCATATTAAAATTTTTTTGACCCATGTACAGTGGGTTTTCTTTAAAAGTCCTTGTATTGGGTTTAGGCAAGTGAAAATTTTGGCAACCACGATTGGGGTAATAGTGTATATCACTATTTTGTGTAAAGTGGTTTTTAGATTTATATATTAACATTACTAAATTAAGAATATAAATATTTCGAAAGTGATTTTTTAGAAAAAGAATGAGTAAAATTAAAGCTAGTTAAGTAGTTAGTTACTGTTGCAGCGTTTTATTTTTGACAGTTCTAGAAGTATTTGCAGTTGTTGCGTCTCTGACTACTTGTTTTAAGGGAATCAAAATGCTTTTAGTTTAAAGGCATTACCGAAACTACCATCTAAGCGATTTTGACAGGTAGAGTTGTTAGTTTCTTCTATCGCAAAATTGCTCGCTGTGTTGATTGTACTGCAATAATGTTAATGCGTATGTTTCGGTCAACCGAAACGTCGACAGAGCGGAAAGACAGGTGCTTCAAAAAACTAGCTCTTTGAGACCGTTTTGATACTACGCGACAACTTAGTGACCAACGAACGGTTTGAAGAAAATGGTTGATTTGTTAGTATATAAACGTTATTACGCTTCTGGACTACGTTTATCTTACCGTCTATAGTTAGCAGTTTAGGTTTTAATGTTTTCATTGCCTAATTGGCTTTACAGTTCTACATAAAGGTAACAACAAAATAAAAAAAATTAACACAAATTATCAAAAAAAATTTTTTAAATTTTTCTGCAATCTTCTTCTGGCACATGTAACTTCTTTCATCCATTCCTTCTCTTCTCCATCTTCGTTTAGAACTTGTATCCTTCCATACTCACACGTTATTAACCCTACACACTCTAACAAACAATGCTCTATCGCCTCCCTTTCTTCTCTACATAATCTTCTACACATTCTTTCCCAATCTTCTCTCCAAAATTTATTTTCCCTTTCTTCATTCCTACATTTGTATCTTGCAACCATTTTTTTTATTTTTTGGCATATTTTGAATTGTACCTTCAATCTTTTATACTCGAAATTCTTTTTTGCTTATCTATGTCAGCATCTCTTTGTTTTAGTTCTTCTTCCATTGTTCTTCCTCCTTCTCTCATTCTTCAATTTCTGCACACGCATACCTTTTTTTCTCATAGTAGTCATTTCGTTCTATCCACAAACATTACCATTTGTTTTTTTTAATTTTAGCCCAGCACTGTTGTAGTATTCCGTATTCATGTTGCATTGTTAAATTTTTCTCGAATTTCACTGCGCTTTTCCTGTTTTTACTCTCAACTTTATTCTCTTACTTTCTTCTCTTACTATGTATCCTGGCGTTTGTTTATTTAACCCTAACACTTATTTTATATACTTTTCTTGCACACGCTCAATTTCCTCATATTCCTTCCATCCCCATACTTCTGCTCCATACATTACAATACTTTTGATCAAACTGTCAAACATCATCATTCTTTTTTTAAAATTTTTACCAAATTTACGTTGTCATTACTTTGTTTGCTTTTTTAACTACTTATTTTATTTGTTTTTTGTCTGTCATACTACTATTTAATACATAGCCTAAATATTTCAACTCTTTCACTTGTTCTATATTTTTTTCTTCCCATCTCCATTCATCTTATTTTTCGATTCTTACTTTCTTTCCAAACACCATCATATTTGTTTTATCTACATTAACTTGGAGTTTTTTTTCTTACATATCATTCTATAACTTTTATCATTTCTTTCATTTTACTCTTGCTCTTTGCTACAATTACTAAATCATCTGCAAGCGCCAGGGACCACACTTTCTCTCTGCTTAGGTACAACTATTCCTCTTACTTGCGCTCTACTTATAACTTCATCCACATCTCCATATATGCAAAGAATAGTCCAGGACTTAATGGACAGTCTTGTCTGGCACCTTCAATTGTCCAAAAACTTTCACTTACTTCTTCGCCTACTTTTACTTGGTTAATAGTTTTCTTGTAAATTTTTTCCAACTTGCTTACCAGCACTTACACACCCCTTTCTCTCTAAGATACTGTCATAATTTCTCTCTAAGATACTGTCCCTATTCACACTGTCAAAAGCTTTTCTGAAATCTATAAACAATGCATACATACTCGTACGTCCTCCCGCCTTGTCTATTTCTTTCTTCGCCAGATGTCTCAAAATAAAATGTATATGTTATGGACCAAGTGATAACTTAAACAGTATACATAATGCCCGGTCATTATGAAAAATGCCCAATATGAGATTATGAAAAATGCCCCGGACATTATGAAAATGCCCTCGTGCATTATAAATAATGCCCACATTAATCACCTGGTCCATAACATATACATTGTTCATGGCTCCTCTTCCTTTTCTGAACCCTGCTTGTCCGTCTGGTAACATACCTTTTTCATCCATTTCCTTTCTCAATCTTTCCTCTCAAACCACCGCATATATTTTATAAGTCGTATTAAGTAAGGATATACCACGGTAGTTTTCAGTTTGGTCTTTATCTCCTTTTTTATGTATTGGTACAATTAACCTTTTTCTCCACTCCATAGGAAAGCCTCCTCCTATGCACACTGCATTTAGCACTTCCCATACCGTTTCTCATAGCTTTTTTGTACCAAACAACAGCGCTTTATTTGGAATTCCTTCTTCTCCGCGTGTTCATGGTTAGTGTTTTCTTTAACTGCAGGAGACTGTCGTCATTTTTTGAACTGGTGCAGTGAACCAGCAGGTTTGGAAGGCAGAATAGCATGATGTAATATGCCACTTACCGCGATGCTGCCTAGACATGCCTGATAGCCGTCGTGGAAAGCGACGTGATATTGGATTTATTGTTGAAAGACATTGTGATATTTTACATTTTTTAAATTTGACATGTTGTTGCTTGCCTGACCTGTTTCAAATTTTATTTGAACACTCGTTACAATTGATTAAATTATTGTTGATTCGAATATGGAAGAGTATGAATAGTTCAGTAATGAGCCGGAGAGTGGATCATAATAGAATGGAAACTATTTATAGTAAATTAAGGTAATAATGTCAATAATTAATTTGTGAAATCCAGTTACACATTTTGCTGTATACAATATACCAATTTTTATTCAAAAATGATTAAAACATTCAACTAAATCTTTTAATAGTATGAAAAATGCAAATATGTCCATTAGAGAGAATCTCGACCAGTAAATTCCATTCAGAGCTCTCTTCTCTAACATTTTTTTTTAAATTATTTAAATCTACATTCAGGATATTTTTTAAATATCTCTTTACTTAGCTAATCACAAAAAAATATTTTAGTTTCAAACACATCCTTTAATGGTGTTAAAAGTGCAAATATGTGATTCATTAGTGTTTCGTTGGAGCGTAGCGAGATTTCCATTTTTTCAAATTATCTAAATCTCCATGCAGGGAGAGTCTCTGGATGTCGTTACTGAGGTTTTGTGTGACCCTTGAGACCGTTGACAGATAGAAACATTAGTATCCCAAATTCGGGGTTAGGAGGTACACACGTTTCGACCTAATCGAATCAAAAATTCGACTGAATAGAGATAGGAGCTGATATCGGTTGAGGGAAGTTCAGAGAACTTAATTAAAAGTTGTCGATCAATTTGCAAACTAGAATTTATAGCTAAAACTAATCAGAGAGAAATGTTATAAATATTAGGAGAGAGCTAATTGAAGCAAAAAATGTTTTTGTATTACACATTTAGAAAAAAATATTTGCATTTATCAGGTACCTAATTAGTACCACAGTTTCAGAGTTTTGCTTTCATAATTGCATTATTTTGTAATTTTACGCACAATTGAAGCAAAATTGTGTGCCTACGCCTTAATTACAATAATGGTAAATATAACGTTAGGCCCGTGGGCCGTAAAGAAGTTAGAATGTTCGTTGCTTAACAGCACGAACCTATCATAAAAAATTGACAAACCACAGGTAGAAGGGTAAACAAAAAAAGTTTTAAAAAGGCAATAGAAAATTACCATATAGGAAAACAGAAGAAGTTTTTAGAAGAATGTAAGAAACGACAGTTAGTAGAACAAGAAAAAAATAGTGTGACTAACAACAGCTAAACCTGTCGTCTAAAAAAAAATTGAAAATTATACAGGATGGTTTAGTTTAGTTCTCGTCTTTTGTAACTCAATTAAATTAGACTTAAGTCAAAATATTAAAATTTTATGTTAAGTAGTAACTGAAGAAGAGCTAAAAAAAATCTAGAAAAAGTTAAAAAACGTCGGCTTAAAAAAATTAATAAAAAAAGTAAAAAATAAAGAAGAAATGAACTGAACCGAACGGCCTTGTATAAAAAAGTTTAAAAAATGACGATTTGAGGAGAAAGAAAATTAGAAACTACTTTAAAAAAGCAAAAGACGAATTTAAATAATTTTAAAAAATTAAAAATAAAAAGAAAACTCAAGAAAAAGGAAGACCTCTAGCAGAAAAGAACTACCAAGAAAGATTTTCAAACAAAGAAGGACTTTGTGAGATGAAAAAAAAATGTTTAGAACAGCTTAAATTAGCAAAAAATAAACAGAAAAATAATGAACAAGAAAATCTACCTCTAGAAGAAAAGAACTACCAAGAAAGATTTTTAAAGAACAATAAAAGTTTTTGTAAGATAAAAAAGAAATGTTTAAAACAGCTTAAAAAACGACGATTGGAAAATAGGAAAAGGTAAAAAACACTCTAGAAAAAAAGATTTTAAAGAGTTTGAAAGGTGACGATTAAAAAAGAAAGAACAAGGAAAGCTACATTTAGAAAAAAAAGAAAAGAAAAATAAAATCAACATTAAACACAAACTTTAAACAAAACTACGACTAAAAAAAGAAAATAACAAGAACAACAAGGAAAACATAAAAAAAATGGCAACTAAAAAATAAGGAAATATCTTCTAGAAATCAGAATTACATTATTATACAATGCCTTCAAAAATAACTTTAGGTCACGTGATTAAATTAAAATAAAAATCGTAATAAAACGTTTGGGTGTCTGTAGTTAGGCTACTGATAAATAATCTTCGGCGTCTCCGAGTAGTTCAGCAGTTGGCCGGCTAATTAGTCGGTGAAATTCAGCGCGCGCGTGTTAGTCATTTAAATGGTCTATACGAGCGCTCAAAACCCAGCAGCGTCGTTGCCTCAAATGTACCCAAAATACAGGCTGGACCAAATGTATGGAACGGGCCGTTTTTTGGCTAAACAATAAACAATTTTGAGAAAACAAAATGCAGGCATAAATGGCTAGGAAGAGGCTATCTGAGACAATGTATAAAAAATTATTTGTTTCAATTTTTAAGATAGCAACATTTTTGTCTTTTTGTAAAATTTATTTTTGATTTTTTTTAAAAACAAGCTTTTTATAATAAAATAATTATTAAAAAATTATTAAAATTTAAAATCAACGAAATTAAAAATGTCAAAATATAGTTAATGTTAATGCTATTCTCTATTTTTCTCTTAAATAATACCGATTGTGTGGTTAGTATTATAATACATAATTTTACAGTTGTACAGTTTAAAATACCGGTTTATTAGCATTTTGCAATTTCGCCGTTTTAACCTGCTCTATAAACAAACTAAATTGAAATAAAAATAGCTAAACAGAATAATACTAATTTTGTACAAATTTTTAATTAGTTGTAAGACGTTGAAGTATCAGTCCGGTCTATTTCGAGCACATAAAGCAGCAAGTAACAAGTTTTTCCATTTAGAATGCTAAAAGCGCAAAGAAGAAGAGCAGCAAGCACGTAATATTTCAACGTAGCGCCGGCTACAAAAGCAAATTATCATATCCGTTGTATAATGTGTTCTTTTGCATCCCCCTACGGTGAATTCCACTTGAATTATTCCCAGGATTCCGGGCGTAATAGCACAGAGGTGCAAGTGTGTAAGAAATGATTATCATTACCGAAAACGTCTCCTTCTACGTCGTATGATTCTACGACGTTCCTCTCTTATGAAGCATTGTCTCTAATTAATCGTTGGAATTTGCTCAAAAGAAAAAGAAAACATTGCTGTGGAAAATTCTATTAAACAGACAAAGTGCAAGAGAATTTTGGTTTAAGTTTTGTGGTTGTGTACTAGCTATTAAACTAATAACGTGTACAATCACTACAATTGAAAAAGACGATTGACACGTAATTATAGGTAGCATTTTTCTATTTTATAATGTAATGGAAAATCTACAAACACTTATTTTACTCTGTACTACATTCAAGAATCAAATAAAATCTTTATTTGTGGAAATATAAAATCCGTCAGAAATGACAATAACAAACCGATTCAAGTATTTTTCTTTTTGACGTTTGTTAGTCGCTAACAAATAGAACCAGAAAAATAAATCGGTTTTGGTGAAATATTTTATAAGCTTTAGAAATTGTATTGTACAGGAAATACTTACGAACATTATTTTGTGTAAATTTTTTAAAAACAGTTGTTATTGGCTAATATTTTGATACGAGTTATTAATAGACCTCGGTGGGATTATGGGCACAAAAACCCTTTACAGTCGTCTAGCTAACTACTCGTACCCGCCACGCGATAAAACATTGAAACTTAAATTGGTCGATAGCGGCACTAATTCGGTACTACTATCGACCAATTCAAGTTTCAATGTTTTATCGCGTGGCGGGTACGAGTAGTTAGCTAGACGACTGTAAAGGGTTTTTGTTTCCATATTCCCACCGAGGTCTAGTTATTAATCAAAAAATAACTCAAAGAACAAAGCTTGATTATTTCGTTGGAGAACAAAAGATCTGAGGCTTGACTGCTCTTAAAAAATTTTAAACTCGTTCTATCTTCTAGTAAAGGGCTTAGTTGTATTAGCTGAAATTTTAGGGCTTATTTTTTTTAATAACGAACATTTTTACCATTTTTTAAAAATATTATATTTTGCTGTATATAGATTATTGTCTTTTCATTTATTTAAGGTTGCATGTCATTTTTATTTTTATTATTCTAATAAATTGTTTACTGATTTTGACGTTTTTTTTTTTAAAAAAAGTTTAATATATGAATAAATATTTGTCAATTTTTATAACAAGTTTTATGTTGGAAAGCCCTCTTTTAAAAATATTTTTTTCGTGCACATTAAAAAAAATTCTTATTAATTTTCTAGAAAGAAATTACATCTCGTTTTTTAGATTTTAGATTAAGTATAATTTTTTCTCTGGTTTCCAGTATTAGAAAATTATCTGTATTTTTATATTTATTATTTTAAAAATTGATTGCCTTTTTTATGGCAACAACCAATCACAGTTTCAAATTTCTTGAATTTTGCTTAGAAACAATGATACTACCGGTATTATCTTAACTGGCAATTAGCTCGTACAACTAGTAAACAATAGGTATAATTTTGGGCTTTTAAAATTAGTAAAACATTGTTCCAGTTTCTAATACTAAATAAAACTACTGTTTTTTTTATTTAATAATAATTTGAAATTTAGTAAAAACAGTTTCTGGCTTCTAAAGTTAGTAAAACAGTTTTTGACTTCAAAAAACTAAAAAAAAAACAATAAAACGTAAATATCCAAATTAGTAAAGTAATATTTTCGGTTTCTAATATGAAAACAAAATATTTATAAAAATATAATACATAATTTAAAACTTAAAAAATACTTTCGGTTTATAAAATTAATAACCTATGGTCTCCAATCACTAATCTAAAACAAAAATATTGTTTTTGTATTTATTAATTTAAAATTTTGCATTAAACGTATACTTTTGACTCATAAATTTACTAAAACTTGTCTTTAATTTTTAGAATTATTTTTCCTTACTTTAAAATTAATAAACTGGACTTTTCAGTCTCCAATATTCAAAAAAATGCCTCAGAAAGACTTTTCACCTCTCTCACTTCTTAGCTAAAAGTAGATAAAATATTATTTGTGGTTTTAGTAAAAATTAGTTTAATAAATAAGTATCTTTTTTGGAAAGCCTTTTCTAAATTTTTTATATTTTTAATTTGTTTTTTTTAATATGTTTTTTTTTTAATTTTTCGGTTTATTTCACTAATCTTTCTATCGGCAACTTTTTTTACTTTTGTTTCAAATTTACTTACTCAAACTGTTTACTTTTACTTATATTTCTTTGTTTTTAATTTATTTAACTTAGAATCTTATCAATTTTTTTAATCGTTAATAACCCGCCATAAAAACTGTCAAAAATGCTTTACAAAGTGTAAAAATTTTTAAAGATATTTTGTACTTTTTTTATTGTTTTTGAAGGTTTTTAGAAGCTTTTTTTGCTTTTCTTTTATTTTCAATTGTAATTTTTTATTTTTTTATGCTTTTTTTTGATAGCTTTTTTTTCATTATTGTATCTAAAGCTTTTTTAAAAGTGTTTCGTGTTTTCTAGACACTTTTTAGTCTTCTTTTTCTTCTAATTGTCGTTTGTATGATTTTTTTTACTATTGTCTTTTATATATATTTTTTTCTTAATGACGTTTTTTAAGTTTTTTTGTTTTGTTGTTTCACAATTGTTTCTTAACTTTTTCAAAACTTTTTTGTGGTTCATCATCTAACCGACGTCTCTTAATTTCTTCTACAAAAATTTAATTATTAATCATCATTTCTTTTTGTTTTTATTTAAGATGCCGTTTTTCAAGATTTTTCAGAAACTTCTTGGTTTTTTCAGAATTGTTTCTTGCATTTTTAGAACCGTCTTTTGTTTTTCTTTTTCTTTTAAAAGTACTTTTCCCAAATATTTCAAAAACTTTTTATTAGAATTAATGTTGTTTTTTTTTTCGTCTAGTCGTCGTTTTTCTTCATTCTGTTTGAGTTTTTTCAACAATAAATGCATTTGTTTCTCTATTATTTTTGATCGACTTCTTCTTGTCGCACCTTAGTCTATAAATTATTTGGATACCGCCCAACTTTTTTCAATCTTACTCGTGACATCAGTGTAACAAATAAACAATTTCGGGTTTTTTTGTTTAAAGAGTTAGAATAATTACAAATAATTTATTTCTACTATATACACGAATACACACAACAATAATTTGATACATAAATGACTCAATATTTACACAGTAATAACTACGATTGCCGTCGCTTCAAACAACCGCTTACTCTTTAATTGTTTGTGAAATTTTACACTAAGTAGCCCGTAATTGTCTTTCCGCTGCTTATATAACGATACGTTTTTTTAGTAAGTATCCAGAAGTTTACTCAAACAACTTTTATTTAAGCAAAACGATGACTCAGCTTTCTCGTATCCAGTTAATGTCCGTGACGAATGCTATAAATATATAAATTTGTTTCATTAATATAACTAGGAAAAAGACAAATATTATATAAAATTTGTTTTAAACATTATGGTTTCAATATTTTATTTACTCCCAATCAAGCGATTAAATTGAGTCGGTTTGAATATTATCAAAACCTAGTCTATTGAAGCCTAAATTACAAAATCATTTAAATTCAAATTTGTACAATCCAAATAGTTCTATTTTAAAACGGAATTCTAGATAATAGTTTGTTTAAAAAAATAATTGGTTACAATTGCTCAACTTATCTTTTTATTTCTTTTTAGTTAATTAATGTTTACAGTTAGCTTTGACCGTTTTTAGCCTCAATTTTTTATCAATATTGATCGGACTACTTCAAAAGAAAGTCTCTTTGTGGTTTAACTTTTTTAATTTCGTAGTTATCCTTTGATACTGACTTTGGTATAATAAGGGCTTTGATTTTTGATAAATTTCTAAATACACGATTTGGAAAAAAGTTAAGAATACGATTTGATTTCTCCTAATTTGTAGAAAAGTCTCAATAAAATATTCCTTTAGTGTCTGATAGTAAACTTGAAGTGATAAATTTAATCTGGGAAATTCCCTGATAGATGCAGATTCTAACTTTGCAACTTAACTCGATTCACTCCCAAGTAGTTTTCCTGCTTGAAATGTGTCAGTAGTAAGAGAAAAGTACAGGCTGAAAAAAAAAATCGCAGCTAGCCATGAGAAAAGAGGAGTAGGTCGTTTATTAGACACTCATTAATAACAATCAGGCAATTATTGTGTTTTTGTAATTAATGTTTTTAAAATATTACTTTGTTTAGACAAACATTGTTCACGCAGTATGTTTATAAATTAGATATACTTTAAAGAAATTGAAATAAACAATATAATTTTACTTATTTTAATTATTTAACATAACGAAAAAATCTTTTTTAGTTTCTAGCATTTGCTACTGGTGTCGCTTTATCACTTATTGAATTTAACAATACATGCGTCGCGGCGACTTCTTTGTAGAGACCCAACAAAGTAGCTCAGATTTAGAGTGATAAAGACGGTTTTTTGAGACAGCATTAAGACAGTACCTACATCTTATTGTATTTTGAGTTGAAGTTTATTAAAAAAAGAAGAGGCAGAGTAAGATTTACAGCGTTGTTTAAGGGACCCTTAAGAGACCAAAAGTCAGCAGAAATTTGCTGGAATTAGTCATATTCTGATCAAAAAATTATTTTAAAAAATGAAAATATTTTTTTTTAGTGTCTAGCATCTGCCACTGGTGGCGCTTTATCGCTATACGTAGCTATTAGGACGTACGTCGCGGCGACTTTTTGTTAGAAACCTAACAACGTAGCTCAAATTCAGAGTGAGAAAAACGGTTTTTTGAGACAGCGTTAAGACAGTACGTCTTAGTAATATCATTGTAAAATAGTAATTTTGTATTTTGGGTTGCCATTTATTAAAAAAAGAGGGACAGAGTAAGAATTACAGCGTTGTTTAGAGACCAAAAATCAGCAGAAATTTTGCTGGAATTAGTCAAATTGTGATAAGAAAAAATTTTAACAGTTTTTAGGTTACTAATAAATATTAAATAACATTTTTAAAATTGTAACATTTAATTTTGACATGCATGTAAATGAAGGTATCAGGGACATTCAAAACAATTGTTTTTTATTTCTTTATTTCCACATTACTCTACAGTTTTTTTAATGAACACGCGTTACAACCGTCCACGTTTTATTGAATATTAAGAAGTCTTCAATCCTAATGCGTTTTTAATGTGAGACTTCCACTGCTGTTTCAGCTATTATACATAGGTCCTGTCACGACAAACTTTCCGTAAAAAAAGATAAATTAATATTTCGATTGCTATTTATGTCGAGTTTGTGATTGATTTGTTTTATTTATTTAATAAAAAACACGAAAATTGGCAAATGGAAATTGGTGGCACGCCAAACGCTAATCTGAATTTTTTTTGAATGCTCAAACTTATGAAATTTCAAGTCCATCAATGTCACAAGACGTTAAATATTTTAACGTGCGGTAACACTTCATTACCGACTTGACTCCGTTGCGGGTTAATATATCATGTACAATTCCCGTCAACTTAAAAAGCGGCGACACGAAACATGCGAGAAATGTCTCATTTCTGGGATTATTAGTGGCGGGAAAAATCTACTTAGGGTGTGCTCTATTTTTAGATAAAGTTAGCATAAGTTGAGTTATTTAACTTAGATATAGGGTGAGGGGTATTTTGTACACTTCAAAGTAAGTAAGGTTTCTGTTAGGAAAACATTGTAAACATTTTTTGATGCTGATAGCAGCTTATATAAGGGTGTCATAAATGAAACTTTACCGATTTTTTTTCTCAAGAGTGTTGACAACAGCAGATTTAATATAAATCAAAATATTTTACGTAATTTATAAATAATTGAATGATTATTATCGATTTTAAATTTTTTGGTTTATTAGTCGGTTTTAAAATTAGTAGATTTGACACAAAGAGTAGTTAAGTAAACAATTTAATCACGTGTTTGAAAAATAAGAATTAATTAATAAAAAAAACAAAGTAAAGAAATAGAGAATCTTATAGTTAAAAAAGAATTGTGAGATGAAAAATTAAATTTTGCAACTAAATTAAAAAATGAATAGAAACAAACAGAACAAATAGAATTACAACACTTCTAAAACAAAGTTTGAAAATTAAAGAAAAATAAGCTTAAAAGAAATACTCAATAATAATAATAATAAATTAAGTTAGTAACGAGGCGAGTATTCTACATTAACCAGATTTGATAAAGAATGAAAAAGAAGTTTAAAATATAAGACAGAACGAGAAGAGAAAAATAAAAGAATTAAATTAAAATTGTTTTGCTAATTAAAATTAACCATCAATAAAAAAGAATACAAATGTGACCTAGAAGAAGCAGATAACACAAAAACAATCACAATACAAAAAACTAAGAAGTTAATTAACACGGAAGCATAATAAACTAAGAACACAAAAATTAGAATTTTGTATGAAAATTAGGAATATGGTTCATAAGAAGTGAAAATGACAAAAAAATTCAATTGTATATAAATTTAATACCGTGTGTTTATAAATGTCTCGGCTTGAAGTTAACTATCTCTGAAATTTTTGTTAAATTTGCTGCTTTGTTGTAATGACTATTATACATCATGCAAATGGTTGTCAAAAACATGTTAACAAAATTTGCAAAGCCAACTTGATCCCCAGCCATTTGTAAACACCCTGTATAAATAATTGAACATACCAGTTGCATCCAAAATAAAGGAAAAAGAAGACGAGAGAGACAGTCGAGGACAGAAAAAAAAGTAGTCAAAAAAATGTAAAGAATGCCTATCGAAATCACAATCAACTGTTTTCTATTAATTTTTAAAGTTTTACTACATTTTGAAGAAAAATTAGAAATCTTCGAAATAGATAAAAAATTGTTTTTTTTTGAGAATTAACACAAAGAAATTTTGGCAATATCTAAGAGTTTACTTGTTTTGAGATCTTCACGTGTTAAGTGAAGAGAAAAGAGATTACTCTATAGTATTGACAACGTCTGATAACATACTTGTATCAATTTTAGTAAATACTATATCGAGATTTCCTTCAAAAAATTTGTTTAAATCTTTAACTTTTTTTTCTATTTGTTTAGAAACGTATCCATATTATTCGCGTTTTCGACTCTTATATTATTTAAATCTAAATCAACTTTATTATCTGCTTTATAATTTTCTTCCATTTTTTTTCAAAATTTTGTTGTAGCTATCTTCAAATAGGTCAAGTTCTTTTATTAGCTGTCAATTTTTATTACGGTATTTTTATTGTGGTTTTGTACTATTTAAATAAGTATGTATATATATTTTTAGTTATTAATTAAATAAATTAGGTCGTGAATTTTACCGAATTTTGTAGAAATTACAAGAAATAATTTATAAAACAGTGCAAGACAGAAGAAACAACTTTGAGAAAATGACGACACAAAAAATGTAGCAAAAAATTAAAAAATACTACTATATCCATCAAGAAAAACTTACAGAGTTAATGTGACAAGGAAGTAGATAAAAGGAACAGCTATGGTGAACAAGAGATATCAAAAAAGAACTAAAAAGAAAAATTTTTTCGAAAAATAGCACAGAAGCTATGTTAAGAATCTAAAATGCAACGGATAAAAGTTAAACGAATGGTAACTTAAAAAAAACAAAATGTAAGAAAAATAAAAGAAACTAAAATATTATCTACAATACAAAGTACTAAATAATTTTAGAAAAATATTAAAGTAAGGCAAAGAGTAAATACATAAAACAAAGAGAAACAAATCAATAAGAAAACCACGAATATGATAACTAGATGGAAAAAATATTTGAAGAAACTACTAAACTGTCACACAAGAAAAATATAGAGAAAGAAAGAAAACAAGTGGTAGTATATTTGGAAAATCTACTAAACTCTCAGTCAAGAAAAATGTATAAAAATAAAGAAAAGAATTGGCAGAAACCAGAAAAAAAGCAGAAGTAAAATAATATTAAGATCAAGAAAAAAAAACAAATTTTTTTTTGATCACGACAAAGGGAAGATAAGAGCAAAAAAGCTATTTTATAAATTGCACAAACAATAAAGAAATAGCTTTGCTAAGTGTACCATTGAAAATCGACGAACAAATAATAATAATAGTAATAAATAATAGAAAGCAAATAAAAAATAATTATTTAAATAACATTAATAAAAGTAATCTAATAAGAATGAAACAAGACAACTTGTGGAAAGAGACATTAAGGACGTTCCGTAAAAAATCACTTTTCTTACAATATCTTTCAATTTTTAAATACACATACCTCTAACTGTTTTTTATACGCAGGTATTTTTTTAATAGTCCTTGCGGTACTAAATTTCGAAATATTAACAATTGAAAATCGTACATTTAACATGTATTCCCTATCCCGACCGTAGTTAAAGCATTTAATTTGATAGGAACCGTACTTTCCTTAGGATTTTTTTTAAAAACTGATAATAATTAATTGAAGATATAACAACAATTTTTATTCAAAAATAACATAAACAAGCGGTATTCAATTTTTATAAATAATTTTTCAAGTTTGTTGAAAACCTGACAAAATAATTTAAAAACATTACATTTTGATTAATTACATTGGGATCCAAATTTTGTTATAAAGGTTTACTATTGAAACCAAACTGAAGGCTACTGCTAAAAAAAAATTTGATTTTACAAATGGTGTGCCCCCCTGGTTATTTTCGAAACGGCTTATATTAGAATAGTGCCAATTTTTTTCAGCATTATGAACCAAATTGATAACTACTTGATTTTAGTTTTGTTCAAAATTTTAAATTTAAGAGAAAGATATGATGTAATGAAATTTTAGAGAAAAAATATATTTTTCGAATATTTTTTCTAACTTTTTTTATAATTAAAATCTCGGAAAAAAACAAGAAAAGACTAGTCCTTAATTTGTCTCATAATGTTGAAAAAAAATCGCCATCGTTCTAACATAAGCCGTTTCGGAAATAACCAGGGGGGGCACACCATTTTTAAAAATCAAATTTCGCGAATTTTTTTTTAGCAGTAGCCTTCAGTTTGGTCTCAATAGTAATCCTTTATAACAAAATTTGGATCCCATGCTCCATTTTCAAAATACAGAGTTTTAAAAAATCACCGGCCGCCACTGGGTGGAACTACCTTAAAATAAAATGACATAAAACAGAATGGCAAAATAGGTATGAGAGGCAAAATTATAAAGATAAAAATAAACAGGAAGACACAAGAAGTGTGAAGTAATATTGTCTAAGAAACTTTTGCAAAAAAACAATATGGAGCGAATCAAAAACAATGTCAAAAAACACAAAATTGTGGAATATTTTTTTTGCATACAAAGTAATATTTGATTTTAATTTTATTGTGAATTTACAAAATAATTTTGGGGTGGTAGTGCAACAGCTAAGTACTATAGTTTTTAGGCTGGTACGGCCTCTGACATGACATAACGGCTATTGGTAACTGAGACTGACAATTAAACAGCTTTGCTGTAAAATGAGATAATGATATAATAATGAGTAATGTTAGAATAGTCAGCCAAATAATAGTAAATAATGCAGAAATAATAATAAAAAACAGTACATAAGTAAATAAAGAAAATTAAAGTAAATAATAAAAAATATTAATTAAAAGTAAAACAAATAAAAAGCAGAAGAAAAATCGATGTCACTTGATATATAAGTTTGTTTTTAAATTTTGAAGATAAGCGCTTTGTTTTTTTTAACTTTTTTTGTACTTAATTAGAGCACACTCTAAATCCTTGTGGGCGTTGAGTTAGGCGTCGTGCACGTATCTAGCGTCGAGCCTTTCCGACAATCCGTTAGTTACACGCAAATTACGCCCGATTGAAATCATAAATAAGCCAATTTATGGCTTGCCGCGTTCTCTGTACATCTTAATGAAACGGCAGAGTCTCTCGAAGCAAACGTACATCCAACAATATATAAATCTCGTCTGCCTTACGCATTTAATTACGAACCGCAAACGAACGACGTTCCCTCTCTATCGAATACACATTGTTTCTGGGCGCGTGCTGTACATCCAACACATAAGTGGCGTCCTATAAACAATTGCTGAATATTAGATTGAGTTTGTTCAGGAATGGCGTCATGGCGGCAACGAACAATAAGGGAATTTCGTCTATTGTTAGTTGAACAAATAACTCGACTCACGCCGGAAAATACGAGTTGCATACAAGTCGTGTTTATTTTTCATGAATATTAAAAGGCGACATGCCACTTTTAAGTCTATTATTATAATAACGGGACGGGTTTAGACTCTAATGCGATGACAACGCCAATGAAATATTGCACGTAGAAAGCACTTACAACAATGAACTATGAGGAATATACAACCTGTTACCAAGTTTTACCATTTCTAAGTTCACTCGATTTAAGTACAAATTGTAAATCTACTAATTAGTCGTTTTTCTTCCGCCATTGTCATCGAGGGATGGCTACCAACATTCGGTCGAGATCTGGAGGGTCTAATACAGAACTTCACGGACACCATCGCCGACGTCTTGGAAATTCTCACAATTCTGTCACTCTTAATACTTTTCCTGTAGAAAAACATGCTTTTACCAAACGCCACTGCAGCACTAGAAATACATCTTTAATTTCTTCAGTAAAAACAATACAGTAACCAACGGTTACAAGTTTAGTTATCTAAAAATAAGTTACACAAATTACACAACAAAAACTTTTAATAATAATTAAACAACTAAATATACACTTATATCGCTTAGAATATTCGCCAATAATTTGTCTGTAATAATTGCTGTGCTTCGCTAAGTCAAAACTGCTGGTTCGCTGTTTATACGCTTTTTGATATAGCACAAAACTATTCTACTTAGCTGCTCGTTTTATAAACCTAAATTTGTGCGACAAAAATGTTTTTATAAAACATGTTATTTAATGTACTATTAAAACGCACTAGTTTTTCTACAAAAGCTTCATTATTTCCCTCATATCAGATTCTCTAGACCGATTAAAACGCTTACATTTCCAACATAACACCGCCGACCACTATGAAATTTATAGTCTCGGTGAATGTGAATCAATATCGCTACATACAATTAACAATAGCTCTTCGAATCCGAGCTTTCATTGCGTGTCGTGTCGACCAGAACATGTTGTTATTTGTTAATTGGCAACTGCGAAAATGCACACACGCCAAAATTCAACCTTTTCCCACTCAATATAAATCAGCATTAAGGTCTTTGCGTCAAAAAATTTATTCTCATAAGGCAAGCTCCAGCTTAATTTCATGACTTAGGGCTCCCGAGAGATGTCTGACGGGGCTAATGTGAAATATTCTATTGTCAGAAAAGCGTGGACAATGCGACGGAAATTTTTGCTCTATAATCAGATTGTTGCAGTTATTTCAAATCGGCTTTTGGCTCGCTTCTAATCCCTCTAGATTATTAAGTGTAGAGAGGGGAAAAAGGACAATGTATTTAACGTTAAGAGGATACTTACTGAAATACTATTGTTGTGTTCTGTTTTTAAATCTTGGAGACGAATAAATATTACATATTATTCACTACTGAAGTAACTAACTTTTCAGTATTGATATCATATTTATAATTATATTTTAATTCAGTATTAAATAAAAGAAATAAGAATTAAATAAAATTACAAAGATGCAATACGTGTGAACAAAAGTGGTTAAAAACAAACCTACTTAAAATGGTAGCAAAAACAATTAGTAAAGAATGCTTTGGCACGAAAATTGGTCATAAGGATAACCCTAATGTTTGTTATCTATTCTCCTTATTGCAAGTCAAATTCCAAAAGATTCAGCTTATAAACAATTGTATTTTTTTAGAAAGACAGATCTAAATTTGTTTAATTGTCTGAATCTACACCTACAAAATTAATTTTTTTTCTAAATATGTCAATTGCCAAGTACAATTTAGAAGTAACTATTTTATTTGTTATTTTGACATTTACTAACTGCTGGTTACAAAGCCTTTGCGTTATTTTTATATTTTTATATATATTTTTTTTAAAGACTGACGTGTAATCAATACTACAAAGCTTATGTAGAAGATTACTTTACAAAACTAAATTTAAACAATTTTTTTTTGTAAATTTGGTACATGCAAAACGAATAGCATATGATGATTTCTTATTGCTAATTAATCTACAGCAAAATCTGATGCTATTTTTGCATTTTGTATAAACCACTGTTTGATAGAATGCCTAGAGGTAGAAGACCAAATTTAGATTCCCAGTTAAGTGATTTTGAAAGAGGTCGAATTGTGGGGTTATACAAAGCTAGATTTTTTTATCGGCAAATCGCTAACATACAAGCACGTGCTCAAAAATGAAGAATACACTTTTTATTTTATTTATTTATTATAAACATCAAAAGTGCAATTATTTAAATGACTAAATTGAACATTCGAAGATTTTCGATTTCTTTCCTGAACTTCAAATCCACGTGGAAACGGTACTTGTAGACGCCACTTCAGATTTGCTATTTTTGTCACAGATTCTTCTTTTCTTTGATAAAGTTTCTTCTTTTTCCATAATTTTCATTGAAATTGCGTTTTTGCTTTCAACAGAGTTTTCTATGTAACTTTCCGCAACAGAACTCGATCGCCATGTTCCATGTCTTTTGAGTAATGTAATATCTGTTTCTAAATCTGCTAAGAGTGTTTGCTGAACAACGGCGAAAGCAGTGCCCGGTGTATTCTTTTGCATTTAGAAGGCCGAGACGTTTTGCAATTTTTTTAGGTATATCTCCAATAGTATTTATACCAACAAGAAGCGTACAGCACCTGGAATTTCTGTAGGTTAAGAAGAATCTCTGATGTTTAGTATGAGGAGGTCGAAGCTGCGCGTATTTGCGGAAAATTTCTAAGAAACTAATTCCATCTACAAATCCTTCAGTTATTGTAAACATTTGTGAAATTTTTGTCTTGGTGTTTGGTATTTTTACTTTAACAAAACTTCTATAATCTTCTATATCTTCCACCATCAAAACCCTAATTTCTTCTCTGCGTAACGCGCTAAAAATCCCAGTATTTTGCACAACTCTTGCCAATAAATAGTCTTTGTCATCAACTGTTTTTATGAAACGTTCTATCTCTTGCTTTGTGAATATTTTGGATTTCTTAGCCCTGTACCCACTGGCATTTCTTTTTAGAAATGTAATCAAGTTTGTAAATTTTTTGGTATCTACTTTTTTGTTAGGATATATCATGGTTCTTAGCATTGAGTAGCTACTCCATAAAGTAGACGGCTTATACATGGAAGATAATTTCAAAAAATAGGCCAAAAGTACCTTTTCTTTAATACTTGTTACATTTTTTCCTCGCATCATCTACCAAATTTTTTGTATGTTTTTTTGTAAATTTTCTTAAATTTTTCGAGCACTTGAAAGGCTAGTGCATGTTTCTGCAGCATTTTCAATGTCGGAATCAAATTCAGAATCGCTCATTTTTGTGTTCTTTTATCACAAAACTTAAAGACAAAACCCAAGTTGACAGTCTGCAATTTTAAAAAAACAGTAAACAATGAAATTTACATCCATAGCAACGTGCCGTCTGCCTACTGTACAATGTGAACGTTCGATTAAGATCATTATTTTTGAAAAAAATATCTGTTATAAAACGTTATAACAAAAAAATGTTGAATGCAATACATTGTAAAACCGATGTTTTTTAAGCTTTTGACGTGTTCTTGACGTGAAGATTCACGCCGCGTGCTTAAAAGACTCTTTTTGCAACTTATTGCATTAATAGCTATCAAAAATGTTGCGCTTATAATGTCATTCATTTCAGTATAAATAACAATTAATGACATTGACAGATAATGTTATATCTATTCTGCTGCTGCACATTTAATTATATAAATTATGTAAAAGAAAATTGAAACGAAAAGAGTACAACGTATTATAGCTATTTTCCCTCACAATTGCTATTATTAAGGCCGAAGATTTTCTCTAAAAAGTTATTGGCGGTTTAATTCGTTCGAGTGACGTTAATGCCAGTGATGACGGTTATTACAACGGGTGATGGAAGCTTCGCTTTAATAAAATCGAGATAGAAAGAGCACCTTCCGGTTACTTAATCGAGACGTAAAAATTTCAGGGAATCGCTCGTCAAATGGAAAAATCGCGTCACACTCCATTTATTCATGATTCGAGGGAAATTCGACAAGAAGTACATTAAGTTTAATTCCTGGCAAGATTGAAAACTCGTTGAATAATTTTATTGTTTTGGCCAGATTCAACACGTCAATTCCAACAACGAGAAATTTTTTATTTAAATCAAGATAATTAAAAGCTTTTGTTTATGTTAAGAGCTTTTATAGCTTTTGCATTACAATTTTATCTAAATTCTATTGATTATTTAAACTTGTTTTTAATACGTTTACTCAACTTGTGCTTTTTGTTAATTTATTAACTCAATATACTCAGTAACATTAGAAGTATTAATCCAGAAAGAATAATTTTTGGAAGTGATTTTTTGGCAATAGAATGAGTAAATTTAAAACTAGTTATAGTAACTATTACAACGGTTTATTTTTAACAGTTTTTGCAAAAGAAAAGTTTATCTTTTTAATTTTTGTTAAGAAAAAGACTTATCACAGCTGATAAGTAGGAGTATTTGCAGTCGTTGTTTCTCCGACTACTCGTTTTATGGGTAACAAAATGCCTCTAGTTTGAAAGCATTAACCATATCACTATCTTAGTCATTTCGACAGAGGAAGAATTGTGGTCTTTAGAAAAGTTGGTTTGTTCTATCGCAAAATTGCTCGTCTTATTGATTCTACTGCAACGACGGTAGTGCATGTGTTTTGGGTGTAGACAGTCATAGGTAGAAGAACAAGAAAAAGACCAACAAGTATACCAAAACGTACTGCAAAGCGTCAAAACAGGCGCTTTAAACATCTAGCTCTTCGAGACCGTTTTGCTACTACGCGACAACTTGATGTTTAATAGTTTGGAGAGGAAGATCGTCTTGATCTTTTTTTTTGTACCGTCTACGGTTATTGCCTCCTTTATCTGCAGAACACCATTGTCAACGTTTGGACTGGTGCAGAGAACGGCAAGTTTGGGAGACACAATGACATAATGTGATATTCAGCGACAAATCGCGTTCTGCCTAAGCACACAATCGTGGAAGATTTGAATTTGAAAAGCGCTACTTCAAAGTTCAAACTCTCTTATATTTTTTTCCTGGTAAGACTGATAAATGTATAAAAATCTATTCAAATTTGTAAAAATAAATGTAAAAATCGCTGTAAACATTCCCCCAACTGTTAACTTAATTTTAATTCTCCTCTCCGACTTCATAAAATGTTATCTGTCCTCAAAAGCCATAAATTTGCGTAAAAATCCGTTCTGCCTGAAAAATGAGACAGTCCAGTTCGATTTTTCGGTGATTTATGCTCTCTCGATGTAAATTGTTCGTTGCGCGTTCATTGTTCAAGTTCGTATGCTAAGCAATTTTTTGCTTGAGTGAATTTCGGCGAGATTATGGACGTTGGTCAAGCGGAAACACGCAATCTCAGATAGAAACACCGTTATTTATCTGCTTCAGCCTAAATAGGCACTTTATACAAAACATTTTCTCTCTCGTTAATTAGATTTTTTTCCTTGCTGGGAAAAAAATTATATAAATACGAAACGTAATAAGGAGAACCGGAGGGCATGAATCGCACTGAATACAGAAGAAACCCAGAAATAAAGCGTTTGAAAGGAGAGACAGTTCGTGTGGAAACGAAACGTGACCAATAGAAGCTTTCTGTTATTGTTACAAGTTAAAGAATTCGTTTCTAACTGGTGTTATTTATAAGTATCGAGGTCTTTTTGAATGACGTTGCTACAATATTAACTGGATTGCACGACACTGAAATATAGAGAAAAAGAGACGATGAAAAGCTGCGTCTTACTTAAAAATCCATATATAGGAGAAATGGAACGCTTTCACAAGTTTTCCTTAAGCGATACGTGCTCAAATTAACACATTCTAGCGATTTCGTGACGAAATATTGTAAATTTTACAAAGAGAATTGCTCTATTGTTCACTTGTCTCATAAAGATTAGGGTTTATTTTTGAAGGGTGGTTTTTGATCAGAAAAACAAACAAAAGATTAGATTCTACACCTTAAAGTAATAAACGACACTCTACTTATTATGTACTTATTGATAAATGAGCTAATTTCAAGTTGAGATACTGCCGGTAGTATCGCACATTTTAATAGATTTTTATGGCAACAACCAATCACAGTCTCAATTTTTTTTAAATTGTTTGTAGGAACGGAGATATCGCAACTTGAAATTAGCCTATTAGAAAATTACTCTTTTATATATACACTCACCAAAATTTTAAATAAAAATATATTATATTTCGTGACAACTAATTATTATTCTTTGTATTTCAAGAAGGAACTGTGTATTGACTGGCTCGTAATAAATTAGGTAGGTCATAAAAAGTAAAATTTATGTTTTTAGGGTGTACATTTTTGCCTTCTTAATTGTAAAACTATACAATAAAAACGGAAAAAATAAAAGAAGTAAGAAATAAATTATAAAAATGGAAATGGAAGAAGAAAACTAAACCTAACCTATACGCTGTCCGCTGAACACATAGAGTAATAATACTCAGTGGGCGGAGACAAGTAGCGTAGAACGTTCTGCGGTGAAGTCAGATTTCCAGTTGTGATTAATTGCTGCCACGTAAATGTATTAAAATGCTCGATATTATCGGTAGTATCTCAACTTGAAATTAGCTCATATATCAGCAAAGAGTAAATATACTTTTTTTAATAAAAGGTTAATTAAATTAAATTAATTAAAAGGTTTCCTAACTGAAAGGTTTTTTTAATAAAGGTTCTTTAACAAATAAAGAACGCGTTTCTAAAAGTCAGTTTTGTGCCACGAGATTAAGCTTATAAAACGAACGCAAAGCGCTCGTTTTTGTAGACAATGAATGCTCACAATGACTTTAGAAACGTTTTTTATGCTATTTATTCCAATTTTGCGCGTTTTACGTGCTTTTCAAGTACAAAAGTTTATTTTTTATTTTTTTTGCGTTAATAGGAGATAGTTGTAAATAAATGCCATAAAAGGATCAAATATTTTTTGGATTATTTTTAAATTTGTCTAAAATTTTGTTTAAATTGTATACTCATCTAGCAAATAATTGGTAAATGACCAAACGCTATAAGGATTGTAAATTATCAATGAGAGCTGAAAGCTGTTTGAAAGCCTTTTTCTTTGAAAGAAAGTTGATGTTACCTCATTGTTCAAGCGGCTTACTTTATGTTTGAGTGTTAAGTTAATTGCGAGACATACACAAATATCTTAATGACGAATACAGGTCATCATGTGCAATAAAATTTTGTTTGAATAAAATTATAATCTGTTATAAAGCTTAAAAAAAGACGTTGCAAGAAATAAATAAGTTTATTATTACTTTTAAGTTTGAAGTTAAATACAAAACTAATAAAAATGTTGGAAAACTCGAAGACAAAGAGTAATAAAGACAAAACAAAGACAATTTTAATATCAACAAATAACAATTAACTAATAAATAAGTAATTGTAGTTTATACTTGTAATTGTCTCGTTAAAATTAATTCGACCTGATTGCACTTAGTTGACCTATTAAATTAATTTCCTTGTATTGATTTCGCGTAGTGCTTTCCACCGATGGCTTATTATTATTGGCTAATTTAAGAATCAATAAATATTTAAATCTAACAAACAAGTAAATAGCATTAAATTAAAACTTGTAGACTTTTATTGATCAATTTTATCTAAATTTAAATTTCAAGTAACAAGCTGAGATATTCGAACCAACAAAAGACTGAAATTAAATTTAAGCAAAACGTGTCAGAACTGCTCTTGCAGTGTTCTACCAGAAGCGGATTACAGTGTTATTTAAATGCATGCGACTGTATATTAATTGTATGTTTACAGCAGTACTTCCCCTATGGCATTTAGCTGCTTCATTATTCATTTCAGGTGGCTAATTACATTGCTATTTACTTAGTGTCACGTGTGCATTTAATTTAATTGAAACGCGGACGACTTATTATCAAGCTCATAAATAACCAGAAATTCATAGTCAACAAGATAAATTTTTAGACTCACCCGGTATAATCTGTCTTAAAGTCACATTTCCTTTATTTTAACCAACACCACAGTCGCAATTTCAGTTTGATACAGTTTATAATTAACTAGTTAAGCAACTTGTTGTAACTTTAATAACTTTCGGCTATACAACTATGATAAATTGGACGCTCCACTTTCCTCAAGAGATTTTTTCTCTTCTATCTAAACAAACCGAATCGATCCTGTGAATTACAATACATTTGAATTTACATTCATGAAACTGTAATGACGTTTCTGAAATTTCAGTCAGATGTAAGTGAAGCTTATCGATTTTCGATTTTCAAGTGAGAACTTTAATTGAATGTGCGCTTGTTTTTTGTATTTGGTTGGTGGTTTTGACGGGGGATGAGTGAAAACAGGTGGTCGAATTGTGGCCTAATAACGAAACAAAACGCTATTGTGACAGTGACGGATTTCAGGAAAAGCCTCTAATAATAATACAAATCGATTCAGGGTTTTAAATTTGTTCAAAGTTTGTAAAGCGAATTTATTGCATAAAGTGCAATGACAAATGAGAAAAAATCGAGTTATAAACGCTGTACAGGATTATCAAAACGTCATCTATGATGGCTTTTGCAACAAAAGTTTGAAAATTGCTGTTACATTTTAAAAATAGGCTATTTCATCAGCTTATGTAGATAAGCCAAGTTAAGCTATACATATAGGTTTATGTATTACAAATTTGACTTTTGACAAAAATAAAAAAAAAATATTAAAATTTTTTAACCAAAATATAGGAAAAATTGTTGTTAAGATCAAATTTAATACAATTAGAATAAAAACATATTTTTTAAAGTGATACATTTCTAATTACTAAACGTGCGTCCGGATTGATAGATTATTTTATTAAAGTTGTATAATGTAATTGACACAAGTATATTTTATATCTATATATTTTTTACAACAAGAAATTTGTTGAGCTTGCTAGAGTAGATCATCGAGAATGTTTCTTAGTCTGTTATACACCATATTAATTTGTTTTTGGTCACAAAGGTATAGACAAAATTAAAGATAGTTGCTAAAACAGGTCAATTATAGCTTGAAGGGCTACCAAATTTTATTATAGTTTCAAAGTTATTACCACATCCCTCTGACACCTAAAGCCACCCTTTCAAAACATTTAAATAGCAAGTGGGATTACTTTAAAGCCGCTTTTATTGTCTACGCAATCAAGTATCTTTTATTAATTTTGAACGATACTTTCTTTAAAAAAGTATAAAAAATCAGGTGAAGTAATCTTTACTTTGTAATCTAAATAATAAGAAACATTGCAGAGCTTAAAGACTTTATTTTCATTTTAGTTAGTTATCATTTTAAAAACTAAAATATAAATACCCACTAGAATTAAACTAGTAAATACTTGAAAATTTATAAGTTGAGTAGTGTGCAACTTGGGAAATAAATTGTGACAATTATTTTACAAAATGGTTGCTTTTATACAGGTTAGAGAAGTAAAATTATGTTAGCAAAGAATAACGTGGGAAATATAAACATCAAAACTTTTGTACTTAATTAACTAAATTATAATTAATATTTACATGTTTTTATAAAAAAAATATGTAGATTAGTTTTCATCTTCTGAATTCAATAATAAAAAAATTCAAATTTGCAAATGGATAAAAAATCCCGGGAAACGCATTTACAAGTACGGAAAAAGTGGATCTACAAATCTAAATTAAATTATAAAACACCAAACATATATCGGAAAAACGATTTCTGGGGTAATTCGCAATTTTAGCTTTCAGATAAATTGTGTAGCTATATAAACTGATATTGTTTGCTTGTGGTTGTAGTTTTTTTTTCTAAATTAATAAATCAATAATTGTTAACACTCAAACTTTCCAAAAACAACCATCTATTTGTTTCAGAAGATCAACAATGGCTTCCAACATACAACTAATTGACTTTAATATAATTATTGTTATTGTGAGTTATTGATTTATGACCAACTTTGGCAAGTTATGAGAGTGTGTTTTGATACTACAATAAAACATATAGCCAGAAGTTAGTGTTAGGCAATCGCTGGATATTGTTGTAACTTAATCTTAAAATTAAGAGCTAAATTACATAGGTAAATTGGATTATAGATAAAACAACATGTGTGCAATCTGGGTTTTTTAGACTTGAAGAGTTGAAATGAATAATTTATTGCTACTGTGTACAGTAATACAGCAACAACAAATAAAGAACTGCGGGGAATATCGTTTATTTTTTACTCGTTTATCTGGTTCTCACTACCTGACTGACTGACTTTTTATCAGTCCTTTTTTTTATACAGTATGTCTGCGGATTAATTTAAAAAGAAAAAAAATAATTTTACTTTTTTCAAAACTACTAATTTTTTATTCAAATAATGCTCTTCTTTTTTTGCACAGATTTAAATGCGAGCTCTAAATTCATTAAAACTGCGTCTTATTTCTAAGATTAATACCGACTGAACTGCATTTTGTATCCTATTCTTTAACTGTTCTACATCATTGTCTAGTGGCTCACTGTACACAATTTGTTTTAAACGACTTCACAGATAAAAGTCCATTGTTGTGAGATCAGGACTTTTCGATAACCATAGAATGCTACCATCTCTCCTTATACAGTTATCATGAAACCCTGTATTGAACCACTGGCCAACAATGCCGGCATAATGAGCAGGGCACCCATCGTGCTGGAAAAACATTTTGATTCGGTAGTTTAACAGCAACTTATTAAGTTTATTAGCTATAGAATTTTGCAACATTTCCAAATATGAATTACGGATTAAATTTTGATAAAAAAATATGGGCCAATATTTCCATAGTCTGAAACCGCACACCACACATTAACTTTTTTAAAATATTGTATGTGGCAAGAAATCTTAAAGTTTGGATTCGTCTCACTCTAGTACCAGAAATGTTGAGACCAAACGACTCCGTTAATTGAAAAGGTTGATTCATTGGAAAATATAATTTGTTGATGAAAATTTGAATCTTTCGAAACTTCATAGGCCATTTCCAGACAAAAATCTAGACATTTGGCTTCATCACCATTTTCTAAAACTTCTCTAAATTGTTGTTTAAATGGTAAAATTTTGTTTATTTCTGAAGAAATTTTTTGTAAATTTGATTTTCTTATCCTAGTTTGTATTGCCCTCCTTTTTAAAGACAACCTTGTAGCTTCTCTTGCGAAATAAACGGCAAGAACTGAAGTAGTATCGTCTTCATTGAACAACTTTTTTGAGTTCTTAATGTTTAAAACTGAGTCCGTTTTAAGTAGTTTGTTTACCAAGTTTTCGGTAGCAGTCTTTCCCAGTTTCCTAACATTAAATTAGATAAATTTTTTGTTGTAACGTCAACATTATAGCATAAATACTGTTCAGATGAACAACGATTTAATTTGCACTTTTAGTAACTTATTAGAGTTGTCATTTATTGTCAGTGCTATATAGTGAGTTACTCTAGTGAGTTACTTCTAAAAATTAGGTAAAAATATTTTATTAAAAAATAATAATTAAATAAAATGCAATTTGTGTTTCTTTAGGGTTTGAAAGCAAGCAGGGCAAATCAAGAATAGTGAAATTTTAGTAAGAAAGTAGTAAGAAATTTTAGTAAGAAAGTAAAAATAAGAAATTGTTTTCTCTTTTAAAGTAGATTTGAGACATACTGTATCATCAAACGTCTTTGCTAGAATGTGCCAGATGTTTCGTAACCTTTCTAGATTTATTTATTAGGAAGTGATGATTCATTTTTACTGTAATTTTTGTAATTTGTAGAAAGGTTATCAAGTTGTAACTTTAATTAAACAAGCAGAAGAAAATAAAGTAAATAAGATTGCTAAATAGATTCTAAAAAAAATAAGAAAGCTCAAATTAATTTAAGTTAATTAAGGTAAAATTAATCAAATGGTTTGAGAAAAGCTTTGTGTGTTGAAAAATGTTCAATTATCGCTGTTGGAAATATAACTAAATTGCGAGTTGAACTTTCCAACGCACTTGGTTGATTTTTATTTGCTTCTGAATATTTAATCATTAGCAATAAGCAGCAATTGTTGAATTCGTTGGTAATGCTCATTCCAACTGCGTGTCGAACTGTTTACCGAACTCGTGGGTCACCTCGTGGGATAAATAGGCGATAAAATATTCACGACATTACTCCCTGTAGAACAGGTCAGAGAACGGGCAGAGATCCAAGGGAATCTCTCAACCAGCCGTTCCCAAATTGCCTACATGTTTTTAATTATAACGAAACCTTTAAAATATAAAAATTTAATTTTCATCACTTTACAGACACGCCAACTTGAAAATTTAATCACACCTATATTTTCGATTTAATGTCTGGTCAATTAGACAAATGTCGATAGCGATTAAAAATTTAACTTAATGACAGTGAGGGTGTCGCTCAATTACATGAAACTGCTTTCAGTTTGAAATTACATAAACGTAAATAATAAATGGCGGTGTATACTAGTCTTGACGAGTCGAAGTGAACATCTAAAATTGTTTCAATTGTGGTGAATAATCCATCCGAGTGCGTTCCCTCAAGCATCCCACAAACGACTCTTTTGTTTTGGCCTATGTATACTCTGTCTTATTATAAGTTTCATTCCGACGGATTATATATACGTCTTGGGTACAGAAACCCTCGTGATGTAGACGGAATATTGAAACACGAGCTGGAACGTGATGAGTCCGTTGAGATGTATACGTGTTTCATTTTCTATTTTAGATATTCAAGTGTTGGCATAATGGCGAACGACCTGTGTTAGGGATAGAGAGGGCCTAGTAAGCCGGGCCTGCTAAAGTATTTTCAATCAGACAATTTTTATTGAATATTAAATAGTATGTAATATAAATAATAATAGTGTTACGTGCGAATAAAATAACAAATAAAGAAAAATAAAGTCTTAAAAAATATGGTGTCAGAAGTGCACCGAGGTGAAAAATTCTATAAAATTATTGATGGACTCGCATATAAACCGATCGAGAAGAATTAGTCATTATTTTTAATTACATCTAGCAAGGTCACGAAACATCTGACACATTCTAGTAGGGGCGTTTGATTTTACAATCAGCGTCAAAATAGGAGAATAACTTTATTAAAACTGAGAATATTTTGTTTTGACAAAAATTCTTGAACAGATCAATTTTTTTAAAAAGAAAAATATATTATTTTTAACTTGATTTGAAATTTTACATTTACCTATTGGATAACAAAACACAAGCAAAGAATTTGTTAAAAGTAAAGGGAGTTTATCCCTTAAAATAAATGTTCAAAGTGCCATCATCTAGCAGCTTGACAATAAACAAATCTGTAGACAAATTCTTCTTGAACATCACGAAGAACTTCTAGACTAATATTCTGCATTTCGTTTCTAATTCTAGCTTTTAGCTCTTCTAAATTTTGTGGTCTGTTGATAAAATAAACAACCCCACAAGAAAAATCAAGAGGTGTAAGATCTAGGGATCTTGCAGGCCACTCAATTGATCCTCATCTACCAATCCATCTTACAGAGATATGGTTGTTTAAAAAGTCACGAACAGGAAGAGCAAAATGCGGAACTGCTTTATCTTTTTGAACCAGATATTGATTTGGAAAGTGTTGATGGTTTCTGTTAGGAAATATTTCTGTTAAGACAGGCAAAAAAGTTAATATTAAAAAAGTTTATAATGAATAGTTTGAACTTAAGTACTACCAAAAAAAAAAAATAATTGAAAAATTATTAATTAAAATTGTAATGTACTCCATTTAAATAAGCATATCTGTTAGTCTTACAATATTGATTTCTTATTTTTTGATACCAGACAAATCCTTAATGTTTTGGAAACATTTGCATCCGACGACAAGGTAGTACAGTGATTTGAACGTGTGTGTCACGTCGCGCAAATCATTTGATGCGAGTAGAAGAGAAATAATTAGACACAGGCGGTAGACGGTTAGAAAAAGAGAAGCTGTTGGTATAATTGGTAGTATGTTTAATATTTAACGTCACTGACGCTTATGAGTCAAAGCTAATAATAAAGAAATATATGGACATATCTCAACATTCAAAATTCAATTGCTTTTTTGTAAAAGTGGCTTAATTAGTGGTAGATATTTCAGTATTTTTGTTTTTAAACATTTTCAAAAAAATTTATCAAAATCTGATTATTTTAACGAGTTTCAAAATAAGGTGCTGACTCTGCTCTCCCAATAAAAAGAAAACGGTTATAATCAAGCAAAAATAAATTTTATTCAAATTACATTACAGAAAAATAAACTAAATTTAGTAACAGATTTTTGGAAATTTTTTAATGCTAGATTATTACATCTTGCTTTATTAAATTTAAGCACAGACTGAATGCTTTTCAATCTGTATTAATTAAATCTTCAATAGTCTTGATATTATATAATGTTTAAAAAAAGAAACACATTTTTTAACAATAATGATAAATCAATTAAACAAAATAATAAACAGTCAACAACAAAACTCAAATTCTGTCTCTCAATTTGGCAGAAAAAAATTGAAAATTAAAAAAAAATTCTGAAAATAACTCGATACTCAAGCACCTGCTTCATTGTCAAAACTAACAGGGTTATCATTTTCTAAGTGCACTTGCTTATCACTTCCTAATTGCACTTGAGACACCAGTACATTAGAGTGCATGTTGGGATACGCAACGTTTTTTTGAATAGGCTGTTTGTACTGAGGAATCTCTTGCGATTCTAATTCCATGTTGCTTTTCGAGTTACTTGAAACCTCATGCTGTTTCAAAAGCGAATTCTTCAAAGTCGGGATATACCTAAAACCAAACGTTACTTCCCTGATAAAAAAATACAAAAAACTTTACGTTATGTTATGAAAAACTTTTAAATGGTACTTAACCCCATTGCGATTTTTATAACGTTTATCACAACCTGTCATATTACACGCATAAGGCTTGTTCTTGGAGTAATCAAGAGTGAAAAATTTGACATTCCTAAAAAAAACCAAATCACATAATAAAACCCTTTTCAGCACCTAGGTACCTCGCAATTTGTGGAACTTCCTCTTTAAGATTTTCAGATTGTACTTTTTCTTTCATTAATTTCATTTTTTGGGCCTTATTTTTACACCCTATTTTTAAGGATACCTCCTCCTCCTTCATGTTCTCCTTATCAAAAAGAAACAGAGATGAGGCTTCAGAAGGATCACTAAACCTTAGGGCATCACTCATCGATACAGCCGAAGGTTTTGCCGCTTCTGATCGATCGGGTGTTTTATGGTGAAAATCTGGAAGAAATTGCCGGGGGCGGATTTTAAAACAGTAAGGAAGATTTTACCACAATTTTGTGTACAAATGTTAGTAGAAAGTTCAGCCATTTTTTTGACAAGTTTTTTTTGTTTAGTTAAAGGATACTTGATTTGAGTGAAAACCTTACAAAAGAATCAAAACACAGCTCGCGGCAAAGCCAACTGAGAAGTTGAATTTCTCTGCTAGTGGTTAACAATTTTTTCTATTATTAACCCAGGTTGGGAGGCCTATAAATGTCTTCACCACCGTGGTATATATACTATTTTTTCCACTACTAACCAAATTTAAGGCAAAAATTAAAAATAAAATTTTTTCTTGTAAAGATCAAGTAGCCTTGGGAATGCAAATTCGCCTTTACACTAATAAAACAAAAATCAAGTAGGCTGGTGCATTTGACATTTCCACTTAAATTCCATTTTCATTATAAAACTTCATTATCGAGTTTGTGTGTTTTTTCTAAATATGGATATGGATATTAATTGCACACCGCCTGAAATGCGGGAAGAAGCAGAGCAGTTAAACGAGGAACTACTGCCCCAAAAATCTAAAAGCGTATATTTGAAAACTTACGAAATATTTAAACATTGGTGCTTAAGTAAAGGTGCTGCTGCAATTAGCGAAAATGTACTTCTTGCGTATTTTAATGAATACGCGAATGATAAGAAGGCGCATTTTTCGATGCTGAAAGCCAATATTAAGCTCAAAGAGAACATTGACATTTCGAAATTTTTTAAATTAATCGGTTATCTAAACAAACAACAAGAATTATAGCCCAAAAAAGTCCTCTGTGTTTTCAAGAGAAGAAGTTACAAAATTTTTAACGCAAGCGGCTGACGCCCTTTACATTGCGATTAAAGTAAGTACACGTTTACATCATATTGTTTATTGACATTAATATATAAATATTTCTTAATTACAGGCAGTTCTTGTAATAGGTGTTGCGGGGGCACGTCGTGGCGACGAACTCTGCAATTTACTATTGACGGATGTTGTGGACAAAGATGATATAATTGTTATAAATATTCGTCACAGTAAAGATGGATCTTCACGAAAATTTGTTGTCACTGACGCTCTGTGGATTGAAATTATAAGGAAATATTTAAAATGCAGATCACATGTAAACTTAACTCGATTATTTGTTGGAATTAGAAATGGAAAAGCTACAAGACAGTGTATCGGGCATAATACAATTGCACAAATGCCTAACAAAATTACAACCTTCCTAAATTTAGCAAACCCTGGTTCTTTCACTGGTCACAGTTTTCGAAGAACTTTTGCCACTATTTCAGCAGCTAGTGGCGGTAACACACTGCAATTAAAACAACATGGGGGTTGGAAGTCTGCAACGGTAGCAGAAGGTTACATTGAAGAATCACTGGTACTCAAAAGGTCAATCGCAGATATGCTCCAAGGGCCTTCTACATCTTCGACTTCTGCGGCTTTATCAGTCAAATCACAGCGTTCACCTTCATCGACTGCATTTCGGTCAACCTCATCTTCAGCGCTTGAAGTTTCACCTAATATCATCAATGAAACCAATACTCTACTTGAAGTTCCACCTAATAACAACAATGAAACCAGTACTCTACATAATACGGTTATCAATTTACCAAGCACAGCTCTAACAAACACATCGGGTGCAACAATCAATATGACTTGCCACAATTGCACAATTAATTATAACTTTGGGAAACAATAATTAAACTCAATTCCCACCGATAATAGATAATTTGTGTTCAATGTATTAATACTTCTTTAAATAAAGTTTTGTTGTTTTACATAGTTTTCTAACATAACATAACCTACATTGTAGTTACTAGATCCGTCTGTCAAATTCACAGATGTCACTATTGGTTGAGCGCGAATTTTAAACTATTGGCATTTCTATTAAAATAATTAGGTCGTAAATACATTCAATACATTCGCAAATAGTTAAAGACAATCTCCTGGATATACAAGATCATGTTGCACAAGTTTTTGTTGAACAACGATTCCTGAATTCTCAAAACATTTGAATTTTTCCATTATTAACCTAGGTTAATAATAAAAAAAATTATTAACCACTAGCAGTGAAATTCAATTTTTCATTTGACTAACAAACGCAATAATGGTCAACTTCATAGCTAGTAGTGGAAAAAATAAATTATTTACATAGAGCGTGCGAAGTGGACGGTTATTTTGTTTGTGCTTGTGGTTGCCAAATTCTTTTCCTAGACTTTTATAGATAGTCTAAAATCAAAGAGTTTATGAAGTTCCATAATACTTCATTCTACAAGGCAGCATATAGACCCCTATTCCTCTTCAAATTTGAACTTTTTAATCTGTAGCAGAATTTTTTTGGAATAATAACTGTGCAGGATAACACAACACCTCTAAGTTTAACTTAAAAATATAAACTACGGTATTTTTAGTCTAAATCGTCATCGCTTTTATAACACTCGTCGCTTTTAAGATCCGATTCTTCAAAATTTATTATAAATGGCGGAAAATTTTGAAATAATATGTTGCCATGCGAATGCGCCAGTCTTCTTCAATTAACGTCTCGCTATGGTTACTACAATGAGCCCATATTTCTGACGAACAGTTTAATAAAGCAGTTTGCCACACGTTACTAACACGGATTTTCTTCTGAAACACACGGTTGACTCGTTAATACATTTATTATAATAGGTCTTGCAATGAGCCCAAGTTATTTCAAACTCATTATGTTAGCAATGATATTGAGCAAGTCGTAATACGATATTTAAATATTGTTATAAAGCAGCAAATCATCAACGGCATATTTTTTGAGGTTTTGCAAAAGTGGCTAGATTTTTTGACAAAGTAGAGCTTTTGTTTCACTTTTCCAAAATTTAACATTTTGTTTCGTTAAATAGCGCCACAATTCAATTTTTTGTGATAACTATGTTTTTTTTTCTTTTAAAGAGGAATAATATAATTACGACACTTTTGCCTAGTAAATTTTTGTTTGCCGGAATTAAATTATATTCGACCCAATTTTGAAAAGTGAAAGACGGTAAAACAATTTCTTTTACTTTTAACTTTTACATTTCTTATTCTTTTATCGTCTTTTTTTACCCACCTACGAAGATCAAAACTGTTTTTGTAGATCCCATTTTGATCCAAAAATATAAGATTAACTTTTTTCCCGGGATATTTTAATTGAAGGTAGCGTCTCAAAAATTTAATTTTTGTTATTACATGATTTATTTCTATCAAAATTATTCGATTGTTAACTTTTTTGTAAGTAAAACCGATGGCGGTAACTATTGCATAATAATAAACTCCGCAAACTAGTAAATTTATGTTCCATTTACGCAAAGTACAACAATTTTTTTATTCCAAAATGTTAACCCGTTTTTAAATTTTGAAAAATTTGAGCTTCTATCTCTTCTCTTAACTAAAAATTATTTATCCACAATTCCCTTATAATTAAAGTTTTATCCACAGTTACAAACCGTATAAAGTACCACTTTATCCGCTAGTAGTAGAATAATGAAATTACTTTATTCTACTAGTGGAATAATGAAAAAATACAATCTTAAATACAAGCTTTTTATTTATTATTAATAATGACATTAACATTTACATTAATAGACAATTCGTTTTTTGTTTTATTATATTTCACTTCGTTTCAGTTAATAAGAAGCTTGTAGTTGTTATCGGTTCCAGAACGAATAGTAATTGTAGGAACAATGGATGTCTCCTCTAGTAAGGAACGACTAGTACCAGGAGAACCTTGGATTTTCCTTGTGATATCAAGCTTATTAGATATAGAATCTTCGATATAAGTTTCTGCAATGGTGAAGCTTCTACACCCATCATGTCGTCTAATTATTGTAAGATTAGCACCTCCATTGGCAAGTAAAGTTGTTGAAGTGCGCCTCATTCAATGGTCGGTATAAGCTTCTGCGTTTGCCAGATTTAAAAACGAAGCAACTTTAGAAGGAACTTTCATATAGTGTTAATTCCAATAGGTTGTGATGTACATTTTTGATTAGGTATCGTAAAAAAATCTCTCAATGGATAATTTCTTCGGACGTAAGGACATGTATTTTCTACACCTCTCCACAATGTTGATAGAGAATCCTTCTTTTATAATTGCGAATTTTCGTGAAACGCCCGTTTTAGTATCTGGTATCGAAACAATCAGGTTTGCGCCCCTGTCTTCTACATCACTGATTTTTAAATTTGTCAGCTTACAGCATTGACAACCACCAAACAGACACCCCCATTATTAATGCAACCTAAAATATTCCAAAATTTATTATCTACAATGTCTATGTAATGACAGAGATTACCTTCATCATCAAATATTCTTTATCGCAAGCTCTTGTCAAAAACTCTTCCACGTTTCCTCTTGCCAATCCTGGAGCTTTCTTCAGCCTGTATCCTCTTGACTGATTCTTCATATAGGCCATGAGCTTACTAAATTTTCCAATGTCTATGTTTCTATAGATATTTATAGCATGATATGGTCTTCAGCATGGAGTATTCGACCACATCTTCTTCAAATTTAAGGCATACGATAGCAGAACTTCTTTATTTATTGTCATTACCCCTCGTTCTTCTTTCCATTCATTAAATTCTGAAAATACTTTTTCATAATGTTTCCTGGATTTCGAAGGCAATAACTGGCGAGTCGCTTCTTCAGCTTTCTCAAGAATTGTCTCGACAACAGTATCACTTTCTTCTTTTTTCACCAACTTGCACAGCGTTTTGTACAAATAGAGTCGATAAACAATCGAAAATAATTAGCAACGATTCAACACCTTTAATTTCAATGATTTTTGAGGTGATATCCTCTGTCAGAGTGTAATGTCAAATAATTTTTTGATGATATAAGATAAAATTTTGGCGATTTTGATTTTAAATCGCTGTAATTGTGGATAAAACCTTATATTGGATTCGTGTTTTAGTCGCGTTTTATCCACTTAAGAATATCAAACGCTTGACTGCGTCTCGCGCTTAAACATTCTTGCGTGGATAAAACACTTATACAATAAATAACTTTAAACCATTTTCTTCTCTTTTATCTACCGGTCTGAGCATTTAGCAAATTTTTGTTATTGCAATATATGCTTTAAATAACTGTTTTTGAAACGTTAAAATTAATGAAAAGTTTTTTGAAATACCACATCAAATGTTTTGCAAAACCGATTTAGCAGTTCTTGTTCTGAGACATTTAATTTCAAGTTAATAAATTATTGTTTACTCCTCCGTATCGCTTGTTTTAATTTTGCATTTAATAAATTGCGTCTCCTTCTATTCATGATTAATATTAAAAAATTTGATTTACAAATTGCCAATGTGACATATAAATAAGACGTGAAACATAAGGCAACCAAATTCACTGTCATTTTAAAAATGGTATTGCCAACTGTACAACAATTTGACAGGTATTATAGAAAAAAATTCACTTTAGCACTAAATTTATAAACTTCAGGGTTGCCAACAGATTCAAGCATTTACAGCCACTTTGTAATTGTTTTTTTATTGTTGTTGTATCAGTGTAAATACTGGAAATAAATTATTCGTTATTCATCCAACTCTTTAAATGTAAAGAACTTGAATTTGCACAAACGTTGCAATAATATAGCAACCCTGACCTCCATAGATGCATATTAAAAAATACCAAAACTGACTGTTGCTGAGAGTAATGCTTGTCCATTTTGGAGTTTTATTTGGCACAATCCCTGTAACAAATTCGACTTCATCTATTGTCGCGCGTCAGAATTTGCTTTCGGGTAGATTTCAGGAGGCCATAATCCGATTGCTGGCTTCCGTGACGCATAAATCACAGCCCAACATTAAACATCAGTAAAGCGTACACTTAAACGGTACAAATTTGTTTATGTAACATGGAAAATTAGCGCTGACAACAGCTCAGCTGGGATTATTAACGCCGTTATAATTCTTAAATGTCTAGCGTTGAGGGAGGACCCACCGTCTTCTTGAAACGGAGAATCCAAGCAGATTCATATTCAACGAATATAGCATAGCATAATTCAACTCTTGAAGTATATTAAATACTCAGTCTTTGTTGAATATCAACTCGACTTTTGTGTTATTCAGTTTGGAAAATTAGTAAAAGATTCCTGAAAATGCGTGATGAGTTTATTAAAAGCGGCGAGTATTTGTGCTTTTTTATAGTGAATTGCACTTGATGAAAGGCTTCATATCTGGCTTTCAAACACGTGTTGACATGAACAGAGATTACCAGCCAGGCTTTGTAGAAGTAAAAAAATAGCCACAGATGGACAATAATATTATCGTAGTAGAAGGTAAAATAAATTTTAAAAATCTATAAAATATTTCAATTTTGTGCTACAGTAAACTGTTTCAAAATTTACTGAAAAAAAATTGCTGAAACTGTTTTATGAAAATAGCTAGTAAATTAAAAGCAGATTTTAATGTTTTAATCGAGAATGTCACTTTGGTTTTTTCTCGCTAGTTTTTTGTTTTTTTTTTTTTCAAATTTTTGTTATCAAACTGTAAAATTTGTTTTAGTTTTCCTAAAATCTGTCAAATAACGTTTTTTCAGTTTTTCTGAAATATTTTTTAGTTCGTTTAGAATTTCTTTTTGTTTTTTTGTTTTTTTTTGCTAGTCGCAGTTTTTAGTTCCTTTTATTAAACTGTATTTTTTAAAGTTTTTACAGATTTTTTAAACCGATGTTTTTTTAATTTTTTTAAGATCCCTACTCTTTTGTTCTTTAAAAATTTCTTTGTTTTTTGTTTATAGAAAGTAATAGCGTAGCAAATGTGCTAGTAAGCACTTATACTACAAGACTATATTAATGAAAAGCTTTTTAAATATTTTATGAAAATTGTTCTGTTAAAGAAGGTGTGTCTTAGGTAATTGGTGAACAAACAGTAACAAGTAGGTAATAACAATAATAATTATAATTCTAAAGCTGCTTAAGCTGGCGAAAGTTGTGTTTGATAAACGTCTGGATTAACACAACGAAGCAGTAAGTACTAAAGGCTCCCATTACCTTCGGGTATCGTAAACATTGTTAGAGTTATGCAAATTTTCACTCCCGACTAAACGTAGAGTTTCAATAAACTTTAGATAAAGGTTTAAGCAATGAACATCCCAAACGATTAATTGTAAGTACGTGAAATAGAATACGTACAGCTATTAGAGTGCTATTTTAGTTCAACTCGCTATATTTTAATTAAAACTTTCCGTCGATTAATTTCGAGTTTCATAAACCACATAAGCCCGTTTTATTTCATTATGAATGTAAAGTTTTTGATTTAATATTTCAAAGAAAAAATTCAAACTAATTTGTCTTCGTCAAAATAATTTATTGATGGAAAAAGAAGGGTTAAACAATTAGCTTGTCAGCTTATTCGATTAAGTCCTTAGAAAAATTAAAGTCAACCCTTCTTTGTGTACCTACTCCTACAAACAAAACACTCCTCAAAGTTTAATTGAACTTTAGAAAACACAAAGATTTCAAAGTGAAAAAGCTTTGTAGTACTAATTGCAAAGTTCCTTAAGCGATTACGATCTTCCAATATTATATGAGACTTTCCAATGTCCAATTAAATCCAATTAAATTTAATTTATTAAAGCTATAGCTTTGTTATCTCGACTAAATAAAGAACATTTCTTTACTAAATTTAATCCTTTACTCAGACATCTAATTCTATTACTAAAAATTATTATAAATAATATTAAATAATAACTAAAATTAAACACTAAATTTAATTCTTTATTTAGACATCTAAATTTACCCCTAGAAGCAATGATCATATTAATTCTCTACTGATAAGCGATTACGATCTTCCAATATTATATCAAACTTTGCTATGTTCAATTAAATTTAATTAAATTTAATTTAATAAAGTTACAACTTTGTTATTTTCTCTAAACAAATAATATTTCTTTACTAAATTTAATCTTAGAACTCTTTACTTTCGGAGATCATTCTATGTAATTCTACTTTAAATTTTAAGATAAAATATGATACTTATTATGCCTCCAGAAATTGATTATCTCACTCACGACCGCGGGCTTAACAGGCTAAGGCCTCAGCCCGAAAGCATTTATTTAATAATAATAATAATAATTTTTGCCGGGTTTAACACATAATAATCTTTCACTCAGACATTTAAATCCATCACTAGAAACATTGCTCTTACTAATTGCTCTACCGATAAGCAATTACGATCTTTCAATATTATATGAGACCTTTCATTACCTAATTAAACCTAATTAAACTTAATTTATTTAAGCTATAGTTTTGTTATTTTGACAAAACAATGAAGATTTTTTACTAAATTTAATTCTTCACTCAGATATCTAAATTCATCACTAAAAATATTGATCATATTAATTTCTCTATGGATAAGCGGTTACGATGTTTTACTATTATACTAAATTTTCTAATGTTTAATTAAATCCAATTAAAACTAGTTTATTAATGCTATAACTTCGTTATTTAGACTATGCAAAAAACATTTTTTTATTAAAGGAGATCATTTTCATCTTATGGAAATCTAATGACCACTTAAATCGAGACTTTTTTGTACCAGTCTGTAGCTCTTGAAATAAAGAGCAATTGGTGCCAACTTTGTAACTTTTTAAATAAAAGCTAAATTAAAGATTAAAAATTAGAAACGGCAATGCAAAATGCATTTGTAAGAGTGAGAGCCAGTGGAGCCAGGCAAATGGAGAGGTAGAAATGTTTGGAACTCTATAAATTATTAAAACTGGGTTTTGATCATAATAATCTGGTAGTTTTAACAACAGGCTTAACGCCATGGGAGGTGCATTACGGTTTGGGACCTTTCAGAAAATATTGAGAAAAAAAATCTGATTATTTGGTGCTGATATTTATAATAAAACATTTAGAAATACTGATATAACGGTTATACTGGTAAAATTAACTAATGTAATACTAAATTAGTAATTGATATACACTCAAAACTGATCCAAACATATTCGTTGTATACTTGTGGAACTAGACAATTGGAAATTATTTGAAAATCTAGAACTTTGTTTAACTAAGTTACGAGAACGAATTATTGTAATAAGTAATTTTTGTGGGCACATGTTATTTTATAACTAATGATAAAAAGTGACCTTATTAAATTATTTCTATAGCAAATCCACAATACTACATTATACTATTTTATATACCGAGACATTAAAAATTTAATGAATTGCAGGCGCTTATGATTTAAAGTATATTTTTGTTAGCTTGTATCATCTCTTTTTAATGATTTTTTCAAAATCTGTCACGTTACGTCAGTGGTCCAATATATAGCCTGAAAAGTGTGTCTAGAATTTTCTCACAAGCCTGACGGAGTTTTAGATCAATTTTAGCCAGTGATCATCAAACTGAAGATCTTTTATGATTTTTATTAATGACATTCTCATTTCTAAAACAAAATATTGCAAAAAATTTTTCAATGAAAGGTTTTATTTTATAAATATTACTAATGTTTCTATGCGTATCAAATAGATCGTTTATTATATTACAATAAGAATTATAATTAAATTTACATCTAGGTATATGGCGAATAGTCGCATCTTATTTCTATAATGATAATTGCATATTTCAATACAAGCTAAGAAGAATTTACTTTATCTGAATTCTAAGGCAATAAAATGTAAATACCAAGAAATATCTATTTAGCCGGTGCCTGATCTAAGACCCATGGATCAACCGACTTAATTCCTATAAATAAAAAGTGAGAATTTTATAAACTTGGTGACAGAAGTCATTTAAACTTTAAATTAATCTAGCAACTTTATATGAAGAATTACAAAGTTGACGCAATGATACCAATTGCTTTTTATTTCAAAACTATCGATTAATACAAAAAAATCTTGATTTGAGTGGTCATTAAATTTCCGTAAGATGGAAACGATTTCTTTTAATCCTTTACTCAGACATCTAAATCTGGATATTACTAGAAACATTGATTATTTTATTACTTTATTAATTACTCTATCAATAAGCAATTACGATCTTCCAATATTATATGAGACTTTTTAATTTCCAAGCAAATTTAATTTATTTAATCTACAGCTTTGTTATTTCAACTAAACAAAAGAACATTTCTTTATTGAATTTAATCTTTCACTCAGAGATCTAAATCTATTACTAGATTTAGATATTTAATTTTCTGCATTTAAACGAGTGTTAACACTGCTCAGAGCCATTTTTTTATGGTTTTTATCAATTGAAACACGAATCGAAACCGAATTTAAATTTCACGTGTCACGGCACGTGACGAGCTTGTAATTAATTTACAGACATGTCAGTTCTTGTTTATTTCACCATTGGAAGTTGTCCGAACTGGAACTGACACAATAAGAGCCAAAAAAACAGACAAACAAACCAACCAGTAATAATTAAGCATAAAGATCAAGAATAAATTGAACATGTTTTTAATTGGACTTTGATATTGCTTATACAATATTTGTCCAGCAGAAAAAATTGTAAAATATTGTGTTGTGATTGGTTAATTTTCAGTCGTATTTACATCACACAAATTTTAACAAACATTTTTATTAAAAAGTATTTTACAAGTTATTCTACACTATTTTTGAAAAAAAATTGGTTAAACGTGTTGCATTATATTAAATTAAATTATTATATTATATTAAATATTATATTTAATATTATATTAAATATAATATTATTAATTTAATTATTTAATATAATATTATATTTAATATTATATTACATAGAAAAACACCCATTAAATTTAACCGTAAAATTCAATTCATAAATGCACTTAGTTTTCATTCAGTGATTATTAATGATCGGATACAAAGAGGGATTTGAAGGGCACGCTCATAGGCGCTGCACTGATCGCTTTCTGCGGGTACGATCGACAAGGTTGCAGGATTCTTCTTTCGTTAATTAATTTAATTTAACAATTTAATATTTTAATTAAAAGCGAATTATTAATCAAAAGTTAGTGTAAAACACGAATTTACCCTGGTCAAAATAAAAACAATTGTAAGTGTTCGAGATCTACGCTTATGACTTGTAAGCACGTCATTACTACCTCAATCGACCAATTCAAGTTTCAAGGTTTTTTCGCTTGGCGAGTGCGACTAGTTAGCTAGACGGCTGTACAGTGTTTTTTGTTCCCTCATTGGATCCGCTCATTAGACTGATTATGCCTCAAACACAGCAAAAAATTGTTTCCGCCTAAAGAAGACTTAATAATAGTCAAAACGTTGCGGTAAACATAAACTGTTTTATTACTCTTGTTTTAAACAACTATTTTCTATGAATAAGTCAACAATCTTGAAATTTTAAAAACGATAAAAAAATGACAAGTAACAAAATGCAGTGTAACGAAACAAATCTTCGTCTAGCTCTAGCAAAAATTTTTACTCATTCTAGATAGAATAAGCACGTAATTTTCTTTTGATATTCTTTGTTTAATAAATTTAATAAGAAAGAAAAAACAAGAAACAATTAAGAAATTTACATAATATTTTTAATTAAACATTATTCTCGATTTGTAAATATTTGTTTTTTGTTATAGATAGGTTAATTGCAAAGCTGGAAATTTGTTAAAATTGGGATGAAATTTTGCACCTACGTGATTACGGTTTAGACAGGTTTTACTCTTATTCTAGTTGTTAAAAATCTTTTTTTATTTTTTGTTTTTATTCTATCTTTAATTTACTTCTTCGTTCATTAGATCTTAGTCATGTTTCTATTAGTTTTATAAGTACATAATCTATTTTATTTTATTCCGTTTTTTATCTAACTCTTTATGTTTTAATTATCTTTATAACAATTGTGTTTTTATAAATTTTTTCTAATTTTTTATTTCTTTTTTGATTTAAATTTTTTTTATTATTTTTACATTATAAATAAACGTTTACATTATAAATTTAGTTTTTTTTATTATTTTGGCAACGATTCAAATTGGTCTTCTTACAATTATTACTTTTGTTGTTTTTGTTATGTGTGTGTGCGCCACCTGTAAACACAAAACATTAGCGCTGTTGTTAGAAAAGTCAATTGTGTCTGCATATATTAGTTTTTCAAAGTATTTTCTTAAATGCTATTATAGAAAACAAATAAAAGTATTTTTTTGTATTAGACCGTAAAGACTTTAAACTTTTTTGAAGGCATTTCATGAAATCTGTTTATATTTTTTTTCTAAAATTATTTTAACTAATATTATCTTTTGGGTCCTTTAAGATCTTTTAAAATTTGGTATTACAAAGTTGTCACTGTGTAGTATTCTAAATTCAATAAAAGTAAATAAATTTCTAGTTTTTGTTAATGACTTTTCTCTTGTAATCGCTGCAAGTCAAAAACATTTAATCTACAGCAGATTTTCTTTTTCTAAAATTGCTTTGGTATTTGTCATTCAACAAAATTATTTCTTCGTAGTTTATACACTTTGTTGTGTTTTTTTATGGATTGTATCTATGGTTGCTGTTTATGTTTCTGTTATCTTTTTAACTTTTTAAATCCGTTTATTTATATTGTATCTTACTTTTATCAGCGTTTCTCATTTTTTATCTTTCTTTTTGTATATGGTTTTTTTACTGGGTTTTTTATAGTTTTGGAATTTTTCTATAATATGTAATCAGGATAACGGAGGATGGACTATGAAAAAAAATTACAATTGTAAATTAGTCGACGTTTCGCTGATTTTTCTCAGCTTCCTCAGGATTTTATTACCTAAAAATAAGTTACACATCATAAAGAAAGAAACAGGGGATTCCGTCGACGTTTCGCTGATTTTTCTCAGGGGATTCTTCATGTTGTGTAACTTATTTTTAGGTAATAAAGTCTTGAGGAAACTGAGAAAAATCAGCGAAACGTCGACTAATTTACAATTGCATTTTTTTTATAGTCCATCCTCCGTTATCCTGATTACATATTGAAAATTTCTGGACGTTAAAAAAATATCCACAATTTTTCTTTATGTTTTTTACTTTATTAAATGACGTTTTTTTTTAATTTTATCTGTTTTATTTTTTTAATTGTTTTTTTTGTGTGATAATTTGCTTAAAACTTTTTACAAGTAAAATATTATTTTTGTCTACTTTTTACTCACTCAATTTGTTTGCACTTTTAATGAAAGTTTTTTGTATTTTTATACAATTTTTTTTATTACTTTGGCGTTGTACTGTTACTTCTTTATTTTGCAAGTTAGTTTGTACTCTGTTTTTAATTTTTTATATTTTTTTGGTCATTCGGTATTTTTTTCGGTTAGGATCATTTTTCTCACCGCGTTTTTCTTTTATGTGTAGTCTATAATAATCTTCATTGTGCTAATCTTTTGTCTTTTTTTTTCTACAATTTGTTTGTTTATTGCTTGTTTCACAGTTTTTTTCTATCGTTTCTCATTTTTGTTACGGCAATCCTTCACCAGTATAAACTGCTGGTTTGTTTTAGCAAATTCTCGCAGTTTATCAAAGAGGACCACTGCTTTAGGTGTAAAGACGGAGATAAAACAACAACAAATCGGCTGTAGTCGAACCAGTATCTAATATCGCTAATAACAAAATAAAAAGGCACGTTTTACTTATTAATATCTTAATATCAAGAAAATTGATTACAATATTTTTTCGTTGATCGTGTTTTAGAACTTTGTAAAAGTTCTGCATATCTGGGATACTTAATATTTCCACATTAGTTTTGGTTAAACATTCGAGATTTTAATCAAGTTAAAAACTTTATATATTTAGTTATAAGTATTAGGTTACTGTAGTTCAAACTTCTATTTCAGTCAACATTTAGTCACGTGTATTTGCTGATTATTTCTGCTTTATCCTTCTTCCTGAAAATATAATCTACTCAATTTTTCACTCTTCTATCCCGGTTATTGTTTACAAAACCTGCACTATCATCATTATTTATTGAAGCGTTAGTCGAAATTGAGCGCTACAAATCACTCGACGAGTCAACGAATGAAATTTTTTTCTGTCGAAATCTTTCGAGTCCAGGTGGATGACGACACATACACATATACAGGACAAACGTCCGGTAATCTATCGCAACCGTCGAAAGCTATTACAGTGATTAATTTCACGCAAGTCCGGGTTGCTTCATTTGGAAAGGGATTGACAAATGAAATGGTGGTCAGCGGGACAATTAGTTTGATGTACGTGAACTGTGCATATGTAATCTAAAGCAATTCCCAACAATTTGAAACGTCATCAACAAGGAAAATGGTTTTTAAGCAAAACCGCAGAGTTGATTTAAATACTTAAAATTTACTTGAAAAAGGTAGTAATGTGTTCACAATTATAAAATTTGGTGGATGCGCCGGGATAACAAATTTATTAACACTCGCGAAATTTCTAATTAATACAAGAAAAATCGTTTTTTGATAAAAATATAATAATTTTGTGTTTAGAAAAATCGACAAATATTGGGTTTAAAAATTTAAAATTACTTAAAAAGAGGACGCAACGTTAAAGTTTGTGTTTACAGTTATAAAATATGGCGGATGCGCCGAGTTAACAAATTTATCAACAGCAAACAAGTTTTTTACTTATAATAGAAGGACAGTTTTTTGGTGAGAAATATAATTTTAGTTTAGCAAAACTGTCAAATGTTATTGGAACTAATTTGGTAATTACCAAGGTATGTCAATAATTTAAAAATAGATATCGTCGATAGATGGGCTGCTGTATTTGAAATTTTAGAAAATGCCAAAAAGTATAACGTATGTAAATTTTTGTTTAAATTTAAGTAAAAAAAAGCAAGAAATAAAACAAATAACAAAAAAAACAAGAAATAAAACAAATTAGAAAAAATGGCGGTCTACAACGTCAAAAAGTATAGAATGAAAGTTTAGAGCGGGTAGCTATTTTTGGTTGATTTAATGTTTAAAAACGAAACAGATAATAATAATCCTATTTAAACTAAGTTTCTGTAATTCACACTGTAGAGGGTGTTTTAAAATTATTTGGTATAAACTTAATTTTAATTACTTTATTAGACCAGTAGAATATGAAAATTGGTATTTCTCTGAGATTTTTAGAATTGTCTTAGAAATAATAATTTAAAAAAATAAAATAAGTAAAATTTATTTTTATTTAGTTTTAGTATCGTAATAAAATTTGAGCAATATATTTAAAAAAAATTGAAACAAATACCTTTCGAAATTTTTAGATCTAAAAATATTCTCAGTATTTTTTTGCCACTCTCAAAATTTTAGTGAAGTGCAGCGTTTTTAATAAGCAAAAGTTTACAAAATAAACGATTAAAGAAACACCTATTTTTTTAATTTTTGAAAAAATTTAATAAATTATCCGAAATGTTGGTAAAAATTTGATTTTTTACCAACTTAAAGTAACCTAAATTTACTCTTTTTCTACAACTCAAACTTATTTTTATTATTTTTTATTATGAAAATATATATTTTGATTTTTTATTTTTAATTCTTACACTCTTATACCAATCGAGAAATAACTAGGCTGCTGCTAAAGCAGTAATAGATGCGTGATAGATGATTTTTGGAGTGTCAGAATTGCCTGTAGTAGTATTACGTTGTTAAAAAATTTTTATTGTTGTTTTATGTCATTACTGCTATAAACTTACAATCGTTCAGCTAAAACTAATGTTAAATATTGTAATATCTAATTCTGAAAGCTGCGAGCTGTAGAAAATTCTTAATTCGATGTTTCGTTTATCGCATTATATTGTGCTTTCGCTAAATTTTGAAAGTAGAATTACCGTATATTCTTGTCTTTATAATCACTTGCTTCCTAACATTAGAAGAATCGCAAAATAATTGAAAACTAGAAAACCTAGCCGTTTTCCAAAGACTGTTATCGCTGATAGGGTTACAGCACTTTTTTAAATTTCCTTGCTAGTAAAGAATATTATAGACTACTATTATTTATCACTTTTGCTAGTGTTTTTATAAAACTTTTTGTTACAAAAACTATTTAGTTTTAGCTTGCCAAAACACACCAAAATTTTTGAGCTATTTTTTACATTTGGAATTATTTCGTTTCTAATTCTGACTGAAATGCTGAAATTGACGATATCAAATTAAAAAGAAAAACGTAAAAAATAATAATATTATCGTTGTAACTAAAAATTTGCGATATTGTAGTATTAAATCAACTTGAAATTAATGTGTTCCAACTTATAATTTTGAAATGTCAACTTAGCAGGATTTAAACTAAATATCAAAACCAAATTTACACCGACACTAACTTATTTTCTAATATTTATTAAAATTGATGCTTCTCTTAATAATACAATAAAAATATTTTCAAAAACTATTAAATTTACACTAACCCTATAGCTTTGTGTTTTAACAAACATAGCTCTATCTTTAATTAGAAAAAAGCTGCTCTAAATTTCTAATATTTAAGAACTTAATTAACTTTTACAAAAGAAGACTGAAATTACAAACCCAAATGAAACAATAATTAATTATTTCTACCTTCGTATCTATGACGTTTAAAATAGCAGAATTTAATAGAAAATTAATTGAAAATCCTACTAATATGGTTTCTGGTCTTATATGTTCCCACACAATTTGGTGTCAATTCTAGTTATAATCGAAGTAATTATACTTTATTTTAATGATTTTTTTTTGAAAATACGCTCTGTATGTGTAAAAATGGGATAGAAACACTTTAACACATGGTCAAAAAGTGCAATTTGACAAAATTTGAAAGCGGTTCTTGAGAATTACACAAACTTAGAGCAAGAGCAAAATTGCTTAGAATATTTAAACGTTTTTAATCATACAATTGAATTAGTGGCTAAATGAGCAGTGTGCTTTACCAGCAATCGAGTGGTAGTGGATTTGATTCCCACTACCGATTATTCTGATCGTAGTTCTTGAAAGGTTTTCTTGACCGGTAGATAAATGCTGGAACAGTATTTTCAACTATCTAAAAGTTTTAATGCACAATCTCAAGTTGAAGTAGACATATAAAAAATTATTCACAAATGATAACAAATTCATATGCAACCAAATTTACAAATTAAACAACTTTCTTGATATAATTTCCGTTTCAGTGAAAATATTGAATCTAAGTTACCTAAAGATTATCGATTTCTTTCAGTTTTTTATAAGTTGTCAAACTGAATTAGTACTCAGTATTCTGTTATTTTTAATTTTTGTACTAATGTAACATGGTAGAGATAGAATTTATTAGCACGTCCTATCCTAGAAACAAAACATTGGCTAATTCCTAAATTTTGTGCCACAGCATTTTGCCTAATATTATGGATTTTCTGTAATCGCCTGAATTACAGCAATCTTATTACTTTTTCCTGTTGCAGTTTTGTTTAGTGGCTTTTTCAAAAGAGGACAGTCTTGACATAATTTTGTTTTGTTAAGTCTTCGAAACATTTTGTTAGTTAGAACCACTCGATGGGAATATCTTTCGGCATAAAATCTTACTGCAGATGAAGCGTTTTTTCTACATTTCCTATATATCAGGATCATGTCAGTCTTTTCGTTATGTGAACATTTTTACTAAATTTGCTCAAAGACAGTCAAATTTACATAAAACGATATATGTACAGTAACTAAAATGTAAGATGGGTTGCATAAATCTTTTGTCACCTTTTGTGAATAAGCCTGTACCTTACCATAATTTTTCTAAAAGTTTGTTAATCAGTTTTTTCCATTTTTTAAATGTTAATTGGTTAACTCATCTTTTTTAAGGTTTTGATGGTTTTTTTTATGTCATATTATTTCTATATTATTTGACAGTTATAACCATTAACATAATTTTTTCGAGGTTTTTTTTCTTATGCTTTTGTTTACTCTGTTTTTGTTTTTTCTAAAAAAAAATTTAAAAATGCTGCAATATATCTTCTTTGTCTTACTATCAATCTATCTTCTTGTATAATATGCTATTTGCTATTTCAGAATTCTTTTATTATTTTATTTTAAATTTTCTCATTACTTTATAGATTTACTTCAAATCTATCCAGTGTTTAACTACATCATGTCTTTATTTTTACTTAATTATTATTGTCAGGTTTTGTATACATACTATAACAATACAATATTTGTTTTGTTTGTGTTGGCTTTTTAATGAAAGTAATTAAATTAATAATTTAGTACGATTTTCAACTTTCTATATTTTGTTGATAGTTTTCTCCTCTATTAGAGGAAACCTTGGTTATAACAACATGAAATTGAATCTTGATTAAATTAATTGTTTCGTTTGTGTAGTCACCGAATCCCAGTAAAAGTCACGTCGTACCTTAAAGAAAATTGTCTTTCGGATGTAAAAACACACCCAACCAACAAAACACTTACATCCCATCACACAATGGTCCTCTCTTTACACTTCCGCAACGCGTATTCTTTTATCTGGACCATTTCATTTCAATTCGAAACAAATGCTTTGAACTGGGAACGAACAACGTGTTTAAGATCCTTTCGTTTCTTTCTCGACAATCGGCCATTTGTTAATTGAATTTGAATTCGAGGCGAGTTTGAGGCTTTTCTATTTACATCAGCTCAACTGCGACTGGCAATCAACGCCGACTCTGATTCTATTAGCAATGGTGGCTTTACGGATTAGCTTTCCAAACTCCCTGACGGAGGCGAGGCGTCCTCTTAGGATTCGATTACGTATTGCGTAATACTAATCAGGTTAAATGACGATATTTGATATTAATAACATGATGATGATTTGAAATGGAAGTTTTTACGAGGATTTAGACAAGGATAAATCATTTATGGTAAAGAGATTACGGTGGGAAAACTTTTAAAGAGCTTAAACCACTTGTTCCATCTATTTACTTCCTCTTCCAGAAAATCCATAATGCTAATTATTAGATAATCCAAAAGTTGCCAAGTCATTAGCTATTATGGCTTTACATTTTAGCTAAGCTTTATTTTTAAAGGAAAGTGTGTGGCAAGGTTGCTACTACAAAGACTGGTTTTTTAACTTATTAGGTAAATTTCGATTTTTTTTATTTTTAATTAACAGAGCATTATTTAAGGAACTCGTTTAGCAGCACGAACTTAGGTTTTTAAAATCAGTAATAAACTGTGAAAGATGGCAAAAATAAAAAAAGCTAAAAAAGATTTTACAAAAGAAATATAAAAAGAAAATTATATATAAAATTGGTTTGATAAAAATAAAACAAAAATATAAGAATAAAAATGTGGGCAAAATCTTCTAAGTGCGAAATTTATTTTGAAATGTAAAAAAAGAAAGAAAAAAATAACAGCCCAACGTATATTACAAAAAAGATGAAAATACGTAGTTAATATAAAAGAGAAGATATCTTGCTAAATGACCGCGGTTGAGGTTTGTTTTTTATATATAAAATCAGATATAAAAAAAATTCTTGATACATCGTGTTACCAAGTATCAGCTGTAAGACTTCGATCGTCTTATTTTCTTAATTTTAAGAACTTGAAATACATAGGACGATCACAAAGTTATACTAATTTTCTGTTAAATTATTACAGTAGAATTTCCTTGTAACGATATATAGGATGTGTCAAAATTCGCGGGCTGGTTCCCACTAGAGTACCTATATAATGATTTTTATAAGAGTAGGGCAAAGAGCGTGATTCGATTTGATTGGTGGATCACTTTTTCCACAGCCTATTTGTTGTTTATTTGTTTAAAATATCCGTCATTGTGACATTCGTTGTGACATTTATTGTAAAGCTGCAGTGCAAAAGGATGTAAAAATAGAACCGAAGATGGTATAGTCTTTAAATCTATCCCGAAAAACCCACATAAGCGTACTGTTTAGGCAAAGCATATGAATAGAGTCCCACCAAAAAATGGAAAACTATGTGGCAAACATTTTTCAGAAGACCAGTGGGAAAGTTATGGGTAAATACTGAAGAAGCATGCTGTACCTTCCATTTTCTGCTTTCCTAAGATCTCATTAAATTTAGAAGCACGTGCTGCGTTACCAGAAAATTTAAACAAAAATGTAAAAAATTTGGATCATATTCATCTCCAAAGAAAAATTTAAAATTTAAAGAAAAGACTGACGTATTTTAAAGTAAATAACAAAAAATTAAGTCATACTTTCAATTCATAATAATTACTGTTCAATAAAATATTGTTTTGTTTGCTTTTTCTATGTTTTACATTTTTTAATTTATTTTAATCAGTTAAAAAAACTATTGTGACGCTACTGACCTAATGACATTGAATTTACATAAATTTGGATCAAAAATAGTTGTCATATATACGTGTTTGCCCTACTCTTATTAAACTAATATATAGATACTCTAATTCCCCCCATTAAAACAATCCAAACCTTAAAGAAAAAAAATTTCTAACTTCAAAATTTGAAAAGTTATGAGTATCTGAATTTGCAAAAAAAATTGAAATTGTTTTGATATAGTTAAAAAAATCAGAAAAACGAAAAAAATTAAACAATAAAGCATTTGAAATAAATTCGTATTCATAAATCTCAAGAAAATACAAAAAAAAGTATTGAATTTTTTTAAATAATTTTTTGTGTTCCTTGAGGGTCTCCCATTTATCTCTCCAAAGGATCTTTGCGACTTTTGTCACACCCTATATTTAAAGGACTATTATAAAGTCTCGTAATAATCAAACGTCATACAAAGCAGATAAAAAATACATTCATTACAAGTAAATTCTGCTGTATTGCTAAATTTTGTTTTGTTAAGTAAATTACAGTATTTTTTAATTGATTTTTTTAACAATTAAGATTCTCAATTTTTGAAATAAATTTTACATGTAACGGTTTTATATTTTGAATTTCAGTTGACAAATTAAAAATTAAATGGAAAACACTGTAATAAAGTCTTAAGCTCGATTATTCATTTGACTTGTAAATCTGAACGTTTAGCGATTGTATATTAATTGTATTTAAGTCTTTAGGTTAGTAAAAAAAACATAAAATAAGAATTAAAAAAGCAAAACAAAAATCTTGGGTAAAATTTGATAATAAAGTGACAGAAAACTAAACATTAAAAAATAGAGCCAGTAACACAACAACAAAAGAAGATAAATAAATGAATAAAAGTAAAGAGCGGTTTAAATAGATAAGAAGTGGCAAAATAATACCTGTAATATAATCGCATAATAAATCATAGAAATGTCAATCTTTATTTGCTAGTAAAAAATATCGTGTTTTTGCTATGTGCTACAAAAACATACTAACTAGTAACTATGGAGTTTTGTATACATACACTCTGTCATTTTTATGTTTAACAAAAAATTATAATTATTATAATTATTAACAAAAGTTAATGTCTAAAGTAACATTCATGATTAATTTTTCAAGACTTGTGTAATGCTATGAGAGCTATTATGAGCAGAAACATTTGAAACGCATTATACAGAATGTACTATTATTATCACTTTAAGAATATTCTATTAAAATTCGTAAACATTTAAAAAAACATTTTTGATTTTACTTATAGATGGGCTAAAAACTACTCTGCTCAAAATGCTTGAGTATCTCTTAATTTTTGGGTATTCTTGCTTTGCTTAGGTCTAAAAATTGGCCCCAAAAAACCGTAAATCCAATTTTTCGTCTTTTAAGCATAAAGTGCTGTTTTTTGTTGTTTTGGAGGCGTTGTTCAGAAATTCTTTTATCAATAATTGATACTAAATATCTTAGTAACTTTAACCAAAAAAGAAAACACTTCGGTAAAAAAGGGTCAAAGAAAAACGACGTTAGGAAAACAAAAAGAATTTAGAAAACAACATTTGGCGAAAAATAATATAAACAGGTTTTAAAAAGACAAGAAAAGATTTTAGAAGAACGAAAACTAATTCTAGAAGTTCAAAAAACGGATTTTGGAAAATAAATTAGATTAGCAATTACTGGTAAAAAAAATCAAGAAATTTTTATAAAAAAGTTTTTTGGAAAATTTGGAAAGCAATAATTGGGGATAAAAACGAAAGCAATTTTGAAAAAATGTTGAAAAACGGCGACTAAAAGAAAAAAAATTAAAAAATATTCTAGAAGCAACAACTTTCTAAAAATATGTGATAATAATTGACGCCTAGTAAAAAACAACAGAAAATTGTAGACAACAAAGAAAGTTTTTAAAAAAAATTTGAAAAACGACGATTGGAAAGAAAAGGCGAGCAAAGAAGTTTAAAAAAAACAACATACGCATTAAAACACTTGGAAAACGTCGCGCGGAAATAACAGCAAGAAAAACTTTATCTGAAAAAAAAGAACAAATATAAGACACTGTTAAAAATAAATTAAAATTTATGACTAAACAAAAAGGAAAAACAGTAAAAGCTTCTAGAATAACTTAAAAAATAACAACTAATAAAAACAGGAAAACATTTTTGAGAAATTTGTCAGTTTGCAAAACACTATGATGATAACTAAATAAAAAAAAATAAAACAAAAATTTGTAATGCTGGAAAAAATTGCCGTACGACAGAGACCAGAGGACGATGCAAAAGTATGAAGAACTGGGATCGATTGTTTAAGACGAACACTTTTACAGAGTGCTCTTGACGGTGAAGTTGTTTATTGAGCGAGTTTTTCGCAAGCCTTACGTCATTGTGTTTTAAATGTGCTAAAAATAATGAGTCGTCTTAACATTTATTTTACTGATTTATAAACATTACGTAAACTACTAAGTGGAATACACTAATTTTCTATCAAAATATAAACAATAACATAAACACTTTAAGACAAAAACTAGAAAATTTATTTACTTTGTTTTATTGAGAAATAATATAAAAAATGTTTTATTGATTTATTAATGGATGTATGTTTTGCAACCATTGTACGAGCATATTAGCTAGAAACAAATTTTTTAGATGAAAATTTAATTTGGCCCGAGTTTCATTTTTTTTTGTTGGTGTTGAATTTTGGTATCAAAATCAGCATGTAGTTTTTAATTTCAGACTGTAAAAAGTGTAGCAAACGGTATAAGAAGAAACTACTGTAAACAAAAAAATTATAAAACAAATATTTCAAAAGACAAATTAGAAAAACCTAATGTAAGGTACCCAGCTACCCAACTTGGTAAGATATGGGTTAAATGACTGTAAGCATCTAGAATAATAGCATGCTTTATCTTGGCTCTATATAAACGAGCGAGAGGTTGGCAGTAAGAAGTTGGTACTAATCTGGTTTACCAAGAGATTTTGAGCAATTATTCAAAATAATATTGCGTTGTTTATTGACTGAATTTTTTTTAGTTACTTGTATTTTTTACTTATCGTTTTGATTCTACTTAATTATGAATTTTGTTTTATTTTAGTATTATTTTGTCTTAATTATAATTTTTATTTAATTTTTTTTGACTTTTGTGATCCTGTTCTTGATTCTATTTTAGTATGAGCATGTTCGATGCTGCAGGAGTAATAAAACTTGGAGGTTCGTTCTATACTAATTTATTCATTCAAAAACTTAACAATATATAAACTATTTACAGTGGTTCTAAATCAGAATAACATAAAAAGTAATTTCTAAACAAAGAGAATTAAATTTGATTTATAAACATTTATATCGTCGCTGTAATTTTGGAAGTTATTAAATGCAAGCTAAGTAAGTCATTGCTCTACGGTTAATTGATTGCTAAGGTTTAATATTTATTACGAAACAATGAGGATGTGTAACTAAAAGCGCTGACAAATAACGCAACATCCGTTTGGAATTTGTGAGAATTAATAAGGACAAAATCTGTTTGATCGAAGATTAAACATCTTGGCGACTCGGCAAAAGATTGCAAACCTGACCTCGGTTAATAACGTAACTAGATATCCTAACATTACAATGTACTAAACCCTGATCGCGCAAAAGTTAAATATAAAAAATAAAAATATTAAATATAAGGCAAATTGTAAACAAAAAAATTAAAATTTTGTTTAATCGAAGATTAAACATCTTGGCGACTCGGCAAAAGAGTGCGATCTCTGGATTTGAATTAGCTGTCCTAGGTTGTGAATATCCTGTGTTCCCAATTGATTAATTCAATTTAATCGGAATTGTTTGAATATACAGCTTCTCTTCTGAGATGTGGACTGTGGAGTGTTTCATCTTCTAGTGTTTGGTGGATTCTTGCTGTAACAATTTTTCTGACACCAGTATTTTGTTCATACACATTTGTTATGAAATTGACATAGGTTGGTAGAAAATATAAACAGAAATTTGATCTAACTTAAAGTGATTGACATTGACATTTAAGGGATGTGTAAGCAATAACTAATTGTCCAAGTGTTATAATTTCTTTGAAACATATTTTCATTAATTTTTAACTGATTTGAATTGACTCTAAATTTTTTGTTAAACTGTTGTAAAAGGTTTACTAACTTGCGGCTTCAATTACTGCGTTTAGACGCTCCAAGATTCTTCTTCCAGTTGATTCCAAATCTTCATCGTGAAGTCGATGCCTGGATCCGGTGGATATTTTCCTTGTAGGGTGGACTTCCATTTTGATTTCCTTGCTGATAAAGCAATGATAATTTTGCTTTTTTCTTCTTTCCGTAACCGTTGTAGAAATGCGAGTTTCTTTGCGAACGTCAAATTTGCCACCGCCGAACTGAAGCGATTAACGATTGTTGCTTCGTTCATTTCTGTCTTCGTTTTTCACAATTTTTGTAGTTTGACTTCTTGAACTGCTTCTTATTTTGTTGGTGAATTTTTGAAAATAACTTGGGTTTTGTGGATAACTGACTTTTACTTGAAGATTCGTTGTTTTGTTCACGAATTTTCTTTTTAACTCTCAGGTGTTTTATTTCACTGTTTTGAGATGTATTTTTATTTACCTGTTAAGCTTGTTGACTTTTTCTCTTTTTCGGTGTTGTTTTTTGTGGTTTGGTGCCTTTTTCTTCTACTCTTGCAGTCTCAAGTTTTGGCTCTTGAGTCAATTTTCGTAAAACTTTTGATGCATCTGTTTGAAATTCGTCAATTGTAACTTCACTTGGAAGTTCTTTGACTTTCATTTGCGTTTTATCGTTGTCTAATTTTGGTTTGTTACTGGAATCATTATCGGATTTTGAAGCTCTCAAAACGGATAATTCCTTTTCCACTTTTTCAGGTTCATGATTTAGCTCTAGAACCGATTGTTTCTTCCATCTTTCCGAAAAATTTTCATCAAAAGTTTCGGAGATTTCCAGAATGGACACTTCTCTTTCCACTCTTTCAGGCTCAAGACTTAGTTCTTGAGTCGATTTTTTCTTCCGTCTTTCCGGAAAATTTTTATCAAAATTTTCGGAATTTTCTAAAATGGACACTTCTTTTTCCACTCTTTTAGGCTCAAGACTTAGTTCTTGAGTCGATTTTTGTTTCTCATGAATCAAATTTTGATTTTCTTGTGTTTTTAATTTGAACTGGTTGGCATTTTTCTCTAACATTTTTGCATCCTTTTTTGCTTGTAATTTAATCCATCGTGGTAAAGGTGGAAGTCTTACTGGGCTCACTCTTTTAGCCGTAGTTTCTTGTTTACTTTTTCTTATTAATAATTGTATTATGACATCTGCACAACGTTGATTTATTGTTTCATATACGTTGTTGTTAAAATATTCGTCTGTAAATTCTGTTTCCCCACCGTGTATCTTGATGTCGATAAATTCTATTGTATTTAACTCTTCGTATAAACGTTCCAAATGTTGTTCGATGAAAATTGTTAACATTTGTTTTGTTAATTTTACCTCGACTTTGTCAAGGTAATCTGATAATTCTAATAAACGAATTTTTTGTTCCTCGATGAGCATCATTTGATTTTCATCAGGGCACTGTTTTTGAAATGAAGAAGAATTCATGTTCATGTACATGATTTTCTCCCAACGTAGCACTGTTTTCACACACAGCACTACTTTTTAACTCGCGGCGAAGGGCTTTTGACCACGAAAGACCACTTTTTTAACTCGCGACGCGAATTTATATTTAAATCAAATTTTTTATTATTTGATTTTGTTTAAAACTGACTTGTAATCTCAATTTTTCACTTTGCTCGAAGGACCATGATCGACAGATCATGATCGATGTCGCTTGAGTAAGAAAACTTGAGGGGTTCGTTCTATACTAATTTATTCATTCAAAAACTTAACAATATATAAACTATTTACAGTGATTCTAAACCAGAATAACATAAAAAGTAATTTCTAAACAAAGAGAATTAAACTTGATTTATAAACATTTATATCGTCGCTATAATTTTGGAAGTTATTAAATGCAAGCTAAGTAAGTCATTGCTCTACGGTTAATTGATTGCTAAGGTTTAATATTTATTACGAAACAATGAGGATGTGTAACTAAAAGCGCTGACAAATAACGCAACATCCGTTTAGAATTTGTGAGAATTAATAAGGACAAATCTGTTTGATCGAAGATTAAACGGAGCATATTTTAAAGTTATTCTAACTTAGCTCTAATAATAGTTTCTATTTAATAATATTTTGATGAATGAGTCGATTAATTGATTTTGATTATATTCTTGTTTTAAACATTTTAATTAAAATTTTATTCTGATTGTTCCATTGTAGTTGTTTGGCGTTCCCCCTCTATTTAAGCGTATATTTGGTTGCCTATTCTCCCGTGTTCAATAAACCGAAAAGTTTTAATGCGATATTTGCAGAAAGATTACATTGAAATAATTTTATAACGTAATAAATTTCCGAGTGTTCTCGTAACGAACCGAAATGAAAAACCTTTGTATTTTTTACAACTCTCTTCCAATTTATCACCTTTTTATCCGTGGAAGGTGATGTTTTCTAAAACAGTTATTTCCATTAAATTCCTTTTTTCGTTCATACAAGAGAAACAATTTTATAACGTTCCCATTTCCATAATTCATGACTGAAATATTGAGTTGGCGTTGTATTTACAAGAGTTTTTCTATTTAAGTCAATTTTACGATTTCTTCAAAGTTAGCTAACAAGAAAATATTGTATGAAGTTGAAATTAAAATTTTATGGACGTCGCTTGACATTGTGTTGAACACAAAGTAAAATTGCTCTCCCAACTTAACTCCATCTTCATTCTTTGATGGCAAGGAACGTAATAGCTTTAAACAGGATACAGGATATTGGTGATACAAGTTCGCAAGCTCTGACGACTTTTTCACGGTTCGTCTACAAAGAGAATCGGTGGCGGCGTGTTCAATGAACTTCCAGAAGAATAAAGAACCTTTATACATATTTAAACGAATACTATATCATACATACCACTCTGTACAAATAAAATCAATCTTTACGCGTTTTTTACCAAAGTTTTTTTAGCGAGAGAATGCAACACGAACAACTGTCAAAAACACAGACAAAGCTCTAACAAAATTTATATCTGAATTCCCTTTTTTCGCTGTAATTATAATCCAGAGTAGGTTTCAAGAGATAAATTATGCAGACACACTTCTCTTCTTTTCTTTGTCTGCCAATATAAAATATGCAACTAACTATAAATAACTATATCTACAACTATATTTTTTATTGTATATAACTCTATGCACAATTTAAAATGGAGGGGAAAATTAACTACAAAGCATTTCTCGCGTGATTGCAACTTCAACCAATTCAGGTTTGTTGAAACAAGACAAATTTAGCATCAAATTCTCGCTAATCTTCGACCCTTCAAAGCATTATTTCATCGATCATGTCACAATCAAAACTAACATTGCATGCTAATCAGATCCCGATTTGGCATTTAGTTGGCAGCATTGTTTCCTCATGCAGAAGAATAGACCGTCATCTCTGCATGCAACGCTTCACATGTCAAACAAAAAATAAAAATTATGACCGGTAGTCGAGTCGTCCTTAGAACGTTTTCACAATTACAATTCGAGGATAAGTAAAAACAAGTCGCCGTTTATTGGTTCATATTTCAGGCGGCTGCGGTTACAGTCAAAAAATCATAACGTTTTTAAGCCGGAGAGAAAGGAACGGAATAATTGCCGGAGACGGAAGTGTGATAAACGGCAAGGAAATGGAGCGTTTGTCCTAATTTGATTTATAAATATAATCAAATATGGGACGGTTTATGTGGTTTTATCGGGTGGGGCTTTTGCGGGTTGTTTATGACCTAATTTGAGGTAGACTAAGGAAGTGGAATAATTTTATGGAATTTTTTGCAAACTAGCAATAAACGGCTTGATTATAAAGGTTCTGGTGCAAAAAATAATACCAAAAAATTGTGTTAATAAAGAAACTGCTATCCCGGTGCATCCACCATTTTTGTCTTCTTAAAAATTAACAAAAAATCTCTTATTTTTTTATTATTTATCGCAATATAAAAGTAATCACGATTAAATAAATATTTTTTTAAATAAATTATTAACTTTGTTACTCCTCTTTAATTGAACCTAAACGCCCAAATTTAGATTATGTTTTTTTAATTTGTATAAAATTTTTTATTACAATTCAAAGCTTTAAATTCTCAAATTTAACATAATCGATGTAATCATATTTTAAAACTACAAAGCACAATTTATTGCAAAATCTACTATATTTAACACGCTTTTTCAAAGTTATAATTTTATAACCCATTTATAAATTAGAAGGAAAATTTTGTATAAACGGCTGATAAATAACAAAGCTTTTGCCATCTAAATGTTTTTTGCCAAAACTCGACAATCTTTACTTTTTAAATTTCTGTTCTTCTGTTGTCTATTATGTCCATTGACAGAATTGTAATTTATTTCGATTATTTTGAGTCTAACTATATATATTATTTTATAAACAAAACGCAATTAAACAAACAAAAAATTAAAACAAATATAAAAACAGATAACTTTTTATCTCATTTAATTGAAAATTTTATATTTTAGAACTTGGTTCTTTTTTTATGAAATTTTTTATACAAATTAAATTAAATTAGAACGAATGGGGCAGATTAGAAGACAAACCAGAATTTATAAAAGGTTAAATTTTGTAAAAGTATAAAAAAAAAGTGAGCTTAGAAGTAGGTACGACTTCAACTTTGAAAGAAGTCAAACTCAACAAGTTGAGCTTGTTGCAATTCACCATTTTTAATTACAATTTATTTTGATTAAAGTTAGTATAAGTAACTCTGTCTTTTAGACAATTTTACTGTTTTTGTCGTTATGTAATATCGTTTTTTTTTTTGTTGTACTTATTGGTCACTTGTTTTAAACACTTTAGTAATTTTAAGAATGCTGATTTGTTGACACACACAGCTTTTTGTTTTTACTTAAATTTTCAATTTTTTTGCCTCTTGGAGGACTAAGCTTGCAAAAACCTTGAAAGCTTGTAATACTAATAATAATAATAATAATAATATGTATTTATTCCTTTAAAAATACAGACATATGTATACAGGAAACATCAAAACAGAAAACAGAGACTTTCATGATATGAGAAACTCATTTAAAGTATAAAATGTGTTAGTACTTAAAAAGTTTTTTAGATTTAGCTTAAACTTTGTAATAGTTTTGAAGTTTTTAATTTCGCTAGGTAACTTATTATTTAAAAATTTTTATTTTAGAGGTAACTTATTATATATTGTGGGACCTAAGCAACGTAGGGAATTTTTGACTATGTTGTATCTAGTATAAGGAATAGAGAGGTTGTTGCTTTGTCTGGTGTATAGCATGTGCACATCGCTTACATAAGGTAACTTATGTTGATTGGAATAAATAGAAACAGCCATCTCGAAAATTAAGAGGGAAGGTACCGTCAATATTCTATACTCCTTAAAAATATCTCTACAGGATTGTCTATTAGACAAACGAAAAATTACCCGTAACTATTTTTTCTGCGAAACAAAAACATCCAGTGCCATCGAACAATTTCCCCATAGGCAAATTCCGTAGCGAAGTCTGCTATCAACTTGAGCAAAGTAAACTTGCATTAGTTGTGTTACATTAAGAATATCTTTTAGCACTCGAAACATATATGTCAAAAAAGACATTTTGGTTATTAAAGCTGCACAGTGATCTTTCCAATTCAAATATTTATCAAATACTATTCCCAAAAACTTAGTGCTATTGGTATCAACTAGTTGTTTATTAGTAACATTTACATTTATTGGGATAGGACAATTCTGTGGGACATGGAAGCGCAGGCAGTTAGTTTTTTCAGCATTGAAATGTAATTTATTAGTATTAAACCAATTAAAAACATTATCTACAGCATCTTGAACTTTTATTTTCAGAATTATATCTAGTTTGTCAGAAATAATAACTACAGTATCATCTGCATAAAGTATTATAAATACCTTTGATGAGAGATGTTCAATGTCATTAATAAACAAAATAAATAAGACTGGCCCAAGTACAGATCTTTGAGGAACACCCATATTTAGTTCCACAAGGTTTGACTGTACATTTTCAGAAGAATCTTTTCCCGGAAGTTCAACGTATTGTTTTCTGTTCTGTAAAAAAGTTTTAATCCACTCCATAGCTACACCTCTAATACCTATATTATTCAATTTGTCAAGTAGCTTAGCATGATCTACGCAATCAAATGCCCTACTAAGATCACAAAAAATTCTAATAGGGCATTCACCGGCATCAATGTGTTTTAGGATATTGTCATAGAAGGTTAGTAAAGCCATTTTTGTGGAGCATTTTTCTCGAAATCCAAACTGATTGTCGGATATAACATTTGTTATCTTTAAAAAGTTACACAAGCGACTAAGATAGCTATACTCAAATATTTTAGAAAAACCCGATGTCAAGGTAATAGGACTGTAATTTTCGATAGCATAAGTGTCGTTCTTTTTATAGATTTTGATAACCTTACCGATTTTCAAAGCTTCAGGAAATTTGCCACAAACAAATGACAGATTCACAAGATACGTTAACCGAGAAACTATGGCAGGGATACATTTTTTAATAATGTATATCGGCACTTCGTCCGGTCCAGATGACGTTTTGCTCTTAAGTTTAGAGTTTAACAAGTTTAATAGTTCATCATTACTGAAAGGAAGAAGAAACATGCTACTTTCTATAGTATTATTCGCACTAGAACTAGAGCTTGAAACACTTGATTTTTGATTTAATTGATTAGTAAATTCAATAGGAACATTTTTGAAATAAGTATTGAATCTATTTGCATTCATCTTTGGGTCGTCACATAACACACCGTTGTGCTCTAGAGTTATATTGCTATTTCTTTCTGAATTACTGTTGCCCGAAATTTGGTTAACGATTATCCAAAGTGACTTAGTTGAATTACTAGAGTTAGCTATTTTGGATTGAAGATACTGATTTTTGGTAGTGGCAACCAAATTCCTATGAGCTTTTTTAGTTTCTTGTAGATGTCATCTAGTTGAGGATATATCTGTTTTAGTATACAGGGTGTTATGGAAATGAGTGCAAATATTTTAACCTGAAATACAGCACCACAAATAATAAAAATCTGTAAAAAAATTTTTGTCTTATCTCAACTGATAACAAAATTATAAACTAAAAATTAATTATTACAAAACGTATAATATTTTTTTTTAACATAGGGCAATCATAGGTTTTTCAGGTCAAAATAAAGCGATCTAACACAATTTACCTCTATACTAAGTTGCACCGTTTAGGAGCTAGAGGACGCCAAAGTTAAAGATGAAAAGTCAGTTTTATACTTTAAACGTAAATATCTCGAAAACGATACGTTTTAGCAAAATATTGCATTCTTGCAGTTTTATGTAGAATCTACTGGCATATTCATTTTTGCTACAAAAATTGGAAATTAATAAGAAGAAAATTGGTTAATTACCCAAAATGTGAAAAAAAAGTGCCGTAACTTGAAATTGGGATGTGTAGCAAAATTTTGCTAGTAGAAATAAAAAGAGTACAGTCAATTTCATTTGTGTACCAAATTTGGTATTAATCGGTTAAGCGGTTTTATAGATATAACAAAAAGATGTTTTTTTATACCCAACTTTGACGGCCTGTAATTTTGTTGTTAGTTGAGATAGGACAAAAAATTTTTTACAGATTTTTATTATTTGTGGTGCTGTATTTCAGGTTAAAATATTTGCACTCATTTCCATAACACCCTGTATAATGGTCACGCAGTTTGGCACTTGAGGACTGAATGTTTTCGTTTACCCACTTTTTTTTATTAGACTTCCGTTTTACCTTCTTTTTAGGAAAAAAACTGTTAAAGAGATGTAAAAATGATTTCATGAAATATTCAAACGCCATGTGAATATTATCTAAATGGTACAAATTATTGTAAAATTCGCAAAAGTTTTGAAATAATGACAGAAAGAAAAACTACAAATTTACTTAAAACTATATATAGCACCAAAAATTTCAAGTTTAAATTTAAATTAGAATTTAAGTAAAAACAAGCCAAAATTATTTGGTTTGAGCTGACAGTTTATATAAATAATTACAAATAAAATAATTAAGCAAGCTGATAGCTTAGGTTGTTAAAAAATATCGAAGCAACTGTTTAACAAAAATAAAACTACGAATTTCAAATCGTTTTATGTTTTTCAAATTTGGAATAATTAGAACTTTTTAACATTTTTATTTTGCTGTTTCTTGCCTACAGTTGACAAATATTATAGTCTAGCTGGATTTCTTGCAACTAAGAACTTTTTTTTTAGTTATAGTCGGATTAACAATACATAAATTACATTGTTATACACAACTGTCTTAAAATAGCACATAATAGCTCACTAGTTCAATCACTATTGCCTCGTATTAGGCACACATTGTTTTTTTAAATTGTTATTCAGATAGATAGAAATCTTGCGGAAAACGTCTTTTGAGTCTTTGGTGGATGCCTTTTCGTCCCAGTTGATATACTTTAGCACTGTTACAATCTTGAATTTTTGAATGAAATCTTTTTGTTAAATATGTGATAAACTGTTGTAGGTACGTTGAGCTCGCGATGGAATTGGTCATTTTTAGTAAACCAAGGGGCGTTTACAGCTGTTCTGAGTATTTTGTTTTGCAGTGCTTAGAGCTTTTTTAAATGTGTTTAATTTGCATATCCCCAGACTGGACTAGCATATGTAAAGATGGATCTTATTAAAGATTGATATAAAAGAAGAGAGCATTTAGTTTTTAAAGATGATTTGCGGTTTAACAGTAGATAAAGTTGCCTCATTCTAGCGTAGCTTTCCATGTCAGTCGAGCGTCGAAATAAACCTCAAAATATTTTGGATATTTTGCTGCTTGGTTTTTTTCGAGTCATCTTAATTCAGCATTATTTCGATTTAGAGGTGCCGGTTGCGTAAAGCGGTTGAGTGTAAAGATTTTGGCAACACATTTAGATTCATTGAGTGAAACGTTCCACTTTCTAAGCCACTGTGTTGTTTCATTTACCGCATGTTGTAGTGTGTCTACTGTTTCTTCGTGTTTCGAATGTTGGTGGAACAATATGGTATCATCTGCAAATATAGCAATTTGCGTGTGGGTACACTTTATGACTGCCATAAAAATATTAAAAAGGATAGGGCGAAGTATACTGCCTTGTGACACTCCGGCCATTATAGGTCGTATTGTGGATGTGGCTGCTTGAATTTTTACTGCAAAGGTTCTGCCAGTTAAAAAGGAAAATAGAATCTTCTTGAGGTACGGTGGTATATCATATTATAATAGTTTGCATTTTAAGCCTTTCGTTCAAATTTTATCAAAAGCTTGTTGCACGTCAATAAAAGGAGCCACTGTATAGTATACAGTGCATACTTTTTTCTTCAAATCCTTGCTCTATATATTCAACAATACGTAGCAGTTGGTGAGACGTGAAGAAATTGGTTCGGAATCCAAAGTGGAAATCTGGTAACAGATGGAGGTCTTCAATTTTTTCCAATAATCGCAGTTATATAATTTTTCGAGCAGTTTGGATAATTTTGGAAGCAAACTTATGGGTCTAAAGCTATTTGCTTTCTTGCTGTCTTTTCCAGGCTTTAGGAAAATGGCCAAGTCTTATACAAGCGTTGAAAATAATGACTAAGTAAGTAATCGACTTGCTAGTGAGGTTTTTGAGAACTATGTTGGGTACAAGATCATGGCCTGGTGTTGATAGGTAAAGTTTGGATTAGTGATCTGATTTTCTTGGGAGCAGTAGGAAAATTAAAGTCAGCGGTATTAGGTAAATGGGTTTCAACGTGGTTATCTATATAGAGTCTATGGTGTGGTGTTGTTAGTCTAGCGGGGGTACAGGTTTTTTCGATATGGTCGGCAAATACGTTTGTTTTTCCTGGTCTGTTGTGTGTAGTTTGTTATCGACCATGATTGGGGGAATTTGTTGTGGTTTTCGTAGTATACGTCTCGTAGTTTTCCAAAGTCCTGAATCATTAGACTCTAAATCGCTCAAGCAGGTTTGGTACGAGTGAATTTTGTAATTGTCAAGTTCTTTTTTAATTTTACAGGAAAGATTGTTAACTTGATTCTTAATCACTGGATCTCTATAACGCTGCCATTCTCTTCGCAGTTGATTTTTCTTATTTATTGGTACAACTATGTATTGAGGCGGAATATTAAGATTAAATTTTTTTGGTGTTTTTCTGTTTCTGGTATTTTCTCGCACGCTATCGATTATGCATTTTGTAAATGTTATTACCATGTTATCAATGTCGTTATCGGTTTCAAGTTTGTTAGTATAGTAAAGTTTATTATCAACAGAGTTTTTAAATTTCTTCTAATTAACAATGCCATTAATTAGTCAAGGTTTAAACCGTCTTAATTCTGGTGTTGCAATAAAATTGATAACAACAGGAAGATGATCGGAATCTAGCTCTGTTATTACTTCTTGATACACTGGAATGTTCAAGTTTCTTTCAAAAGTAATATCTAATATATCGGGTTGATGGTCCTCTCGGTAAGGATAGTACGTAAGTAACTTACAGGTGACAAATATTATAGTTTAGCTGAATTTCTCGCAACTAAGAACTTGGTAAGTCGGAATTAAAAAAAAATATATTTTAGAAAACTTGTCTACTGCATGATAAAACAATAAGACTTTTCTAGCTATTTTAATATTTTTTATTATACATACAGTAACTTTACTCAGTTTACCTCACTGATTCGCAATTATATTATTATACTAGATCAAACAGCTAATTTGAAATTGTGCATTTAATGGTTAACTATTTTCAGATATAACGCTGAGGATACAAGCTCTAAGACAGTAAAATATAAGAGAAAAATTCAGTGCGACACACCCGTATTTTGAACGAAGCGTTTAAAAAATAAATATATACTTAACATGTAACAGTTTTTTATTGTATTCCTAATAATTTCTATAAAAAATGTATTTAAAATTTTAGCACAATGCTTTTTTTACAACAGTTTTACATTATTTTACTACCAATCGGTCGAACAGCTAATAGTAAAAAAAACAGTTTATAACAAATAATGGGTAAGCACAATATTATTGCAATTTTATCAAACTTAATATTTTTTATAACTTAAAGCGGCAAATTAAAAAATATACCAATGCTTTACAAACATAATGTATATCGTTTAACTCGAAAACTATTAAAAAAAATTTATGGCAAATTTATGTATTTAACAAATTTTGAAGGAGGACTCCTAGGTACCTCTGAATACCATGTAAAACTTGTTATAATCTAAAAGTAACTGTTCTATTGGCTAAAAATTAAAACTTACATTTATCAGTTTCTGGAACTAAAATCTAGTTTTTTGAATATTGCTTTTACTTGAATGCATTCGCAAATAAAAGATCGCCTGCGAGTGGTCAATAAATCTGACCTCTGAAAGCAGCAGGAGGCACGAAAATCCTCTATTCTTGTGCTTTTTCCCATCAAAATCGATTTTTTTTTAAGTCGGACTCCCGTCGAGGGTGCGGTTTTTTTTCATCACGCATGTATTAAAGCGACTTTTAATAACGCGAAAGTGTTTGAATGAATTTTTTTTAATATAAATTATCAAGAATGTTATGAATTAAAATTCAGATGTCAGAGGTTATTATTCAAACATGTCGGCTTAGATAAACCTTGTTTCAGTGAAAGAAAAACAGAGAATTCTACGGGGAATCGGCGACAACCAGCTTGAAAAATCACCGTCTAGAACTATTGAAATTAATTTTTCATGTCGGAGAATATTTCTGCAGATTCGAGAGTTTTCCGACGAAATTGCTGGCTTCGGGGCTATCGACAATTATTTGACTCACTAAAATAATTCCCAAAGTTTTTCCAGATTTTTCATCATTCTTTGTTTTTTTTTATTTCAATATTCCAAGAGCTGAAAGGATTGCTTGATTATCTAGTCGGATCAATATTTTTTATAACAGATATAAAAACTTTTTTAGTAGCGGGTGTTTATTTAAAATAAAATTTAGAGTGCTGGAAAATTACACGTTTAACTTAGTCAGCTCTGGCCATACCTATAGTCTTTTTTTACCAGAGAAAAGGTAGTAAGTGTTGATTAGTTATATTTTAAGATAAAAAAAATTTCTGGTTAAAGTTGATGAATATCGCTTGGCCTTCCGTTGACGGAAGGCACTTTTTTTCTGTTAAATTTCAGCCCAAAGCTGTCAATCTGTTGTTATTTGAAATTTTGAAGATCGATAAATCAGCAAACTTTTATCTAGAAAGCAACAGCAACGATGACCAAGATGTCGATGTAAGTAATCAAATTACAGCAGAAAAGAGAAAAGTTAGAATAAAAAAACTAAATAAAAAACCGGATAATAACAATTTCTTAATGACAATTTTAAAATAAAAACTCTAAACAATTCAATAAGTAAGTTGCAAAAAAATAGCATCAGTGCTTTTTATTTTCTGAAAATATTTTTCTTTAGATCTATGTGATATGCTGCTCTTCAGCGATGAGATTTATTGACCGCTTTCGTTGCGCTGCATTCCCAGCCTATAAAACAGGTATCTAGGATATTGTTTTATGGGTTATTTGGTATCAACGATGAACGATGGAAACTTGGCGCGAATTAATAGGGGGCGTCTTACGTGGCCCGAATTACAACAACACTTTTATTAATATTCGAGTGTAATAAATAAGACCGAGGGCGGTTATTAAATCCATGCATGGAAATTACGACGGTTTGCTTCGCTTGTTGTATAATGTGAGATTTTTTTTCTAAAATGATGCTTCGAGAGAAAATTTTCACGTGTAAACACAATGCAACCACTATTAATTACAAACTCATCTATGAGGGTGTACAAACGAAATAAAAGAGGAAACGGACATTAAAAAAATCGAGCCAAAAGCATACATGCCACTATGAGTGATGAATAATTTCAATGGGTGGGTTTTCATAACGGAAAAAAGCTAATTGCTGCTTTTATACAACTATTGGAAAATCTATACTACATACAAGCTGTTTTTACAAAAAGGAATTAACAAGCAACGGTTTAAAACATTGAAAAGCAATGAATTTTTATCGGAGTGGATAGAATGAGAGTAAAACAAAATAAGATTGAAATCAAATAGTAATAAAATAAAGTAATGTTAAAGAAATAGTCAAAATAAAAAATAATTTGAATGTAGTAAAGCCAAAATAATAGTTACTTTATGTCTTAAAGTCCTAAAAGACATAATGAAGAGGTTTAAATCATTATTGACAATTGTGCTTGTGCTACATACAAGGTTTTATTTCATTTTGTATTATTGTGTGTTGTAACACTAATTATTTTTCAATTCCACAGACAAACTGTTAATCAGTAGTACAACGGACTAAAACCAGCCATCAATTTAAAACAAAACAAAAAGTAGATTGGTAAGACTGTAAAATTTTGAACATTAATTTTAATTGCTGCCAGTTATATAACTTGTGTCAATTATCTTTGAAAACTTTACAAAATATATTTGCGGTACATTGGCATTATTTAAATTTACCTAATAAGATTGAACCATAAACAGTTATATAAAAAAATTGTTCTATGTTTTTGCACTATAGTTACGTAATATCTAAGTTGTGCCAGTCCAATCAACAGCATACCGCTAAGGTTATTGTAACGATTTTATGTTATTAAAAAGTGACCGATTCGATAAGAGCGTTTAAAAATAACTTAAAGGTCTTGTTAAGGCTGGTGTTTAGTTCTGTTTTTGCTTTTGGGAAAAATAAATGTATTTAAAATTGATACTATTTGAGTTTACTAAAACCAAATTAAATAAACTTGTTTGCATATAAAAGCCTATATTTGTTGTACCGGGTTGACGTATTTTTTAATTTTCAAAAAGTTGTATAAATAAACAAAAATTATTTCGAAAAATAGTTTCAAATTAAACCTAAAGTTAGGCAATTATTTTTATGAAAATTCGTGGAAAGATTTATATTAAAATTGTGCCAATCAGGGCTTCAAACTCTTCGAAATATAGCATCAAAAGGGCAAATGTCTTAACAAAAGCTTTTGGATTTGTTAACGATATTTATGAATGATTGTCAATTCAGTTGCTTTATGAGATTAGAACAGTATAGAGTATTAACAGAGACAAATTTAATTTAATTTGTTTTTGATAAATTTAAATGCTAGCCGATTTACAAAACAATCCTTTTTTATAAACGTGAGTACGCCTAAACGCCAGCTTTAAGAGTTATTTTTATAATAAGTTTGTAGAGTGTCGTCTTTTTCAAATTTGTTGAAGCTTTCAAACGTTTTCCACCGGTAACTCTATCAAATGTGACCAAATTAAAATTTTTCAGTACATGATAAAAAAGACTAAAATAGTTTGAACACTAGTTCCAAACCTAAACTTTAAGAAATGGCGCTATTTTCAGAAGAGGTTTAGAAATCAATTGAATAACGTAAAATTTCGTATTTTGCTTTGGTCACGTAAGAGTAAAAAATATGCAGAAAAAAAATTTACACAAGTTGTTGCACATTATTCCTGTGTGTTTGGACGCAAAAATGTTTATAAAAAAATAAATTTTTGTTACTTTTTTATTTGTAATTAGAATTAAATACAGATTATTTTTTGAACATGTTTTACTTGAAGAAAAATTTAGAAAACAAAATTAAGAAAATCTTTTTCTTAAAAAAACACGGTATTTTTAAATAAATGTAACACAACAAAAACACTAAAAATTAGATCAAATAAAATAAGAAGAAGTAAAAAAATAGAAATATACGATTTTAGTTTTATTTCTTTGATTTATATATAAATTTTTTAATAAGCCTTAAGAAAGATTCAATAAAATCAAAACGTTGACTAAGTTAAACCGTAATACTTGTTTTACATTGTTATTATTCTATTATTACAGTACATTTTATATTTATATTAACTTGCTGATATCTTTCTGGCTTACTGTTAATAATGTTATTAGAAATCTTAAGAGGGGCGGTAACGCTTCTTGTAGTTCATGGAGGTTTGAGGGGTGTGGATAGTGATCGGAAAGTCTCTTTTGCAATGCGTCCTACATATATTCAATTGGGTTAAGGTCTGGTAACGTTGATGGTAAAGGCAAATGTGAAATTTGATTGTTTTCCAAAAATTGATGCACTATTGGAGCTCTATGTGGATGTGCGTTCTCTTCAAGAAAGCGAAATTCTTCACCAATAAAGTTCCTTGTGAGTAACACTTATTCCTACACAATTTCCTGAACATAACACCCCTGGCCCTGTAGGGTTCCCATCAATGATGTGTAGGTTTCTACGGCCTCCAGAATAAATGCTAGCTCTGACCATAACACCACCGCACAGTGTGTCCAAATGCAAAATTTCCGGCCAAAGTTCTGAAACTTTCAGAAACTATTTCCAATAGAAAGATAACTAAGAGAAAATTATTTAAAAAAAATTTTTATTTTTAATTGGGGTTGTAGGGGCAATTTTTTTTTAACTTAAGTAATATTAATAAAAATTAGTGTAAAGGATTAAAAATATTTACAAAATATTAACAGAAAAATATTAAACAAATTCTTGCATGTTTAAGTGGGGTTGTAGGGGTGAAAATTTTTGTAACTTAAGTAATATAAATAAAAATTAAAGTAAAAGATTTCAAATATTTACAAAATATTAACAAAAAAATATTGAAAAAAAATTTGCATTAAGAGTTGGGGTAGTAGGGGTGAAAATTTTTCTAACTTAAGCAATTTTGATAAAAATTTATGCAAAAGGTTAAAAAAAGGCGATTTTACCAGTGCTTTTTAACAGCTGATTTTTGTATAATAAAGCAATGTTTTTTATTAAATTCAGGTATCAAAATAAAGTAGTTACTCTGAATTATATCTTTCATCTATGATTTTTTAATTCACTTTAATACAAAACCTGGAAAAAGCGCTTTAAACAGCCACTATTTTCAAAGTGATCACGTACTGGAGTCCGGCGTCCTCGAAGTTGTTATTTCAGGTACTTAGTACTAACTAATTAGGAAGCAAACCCTTACAAAAAAAAGTGTATACAGTAAGTTCAGATATTTATCTTTTTAATATGAGTCATTTTAAAGGCATTTGAAAAAGTTGAAATTTTGCTATTTTGACCGGAAATGGAGGAATCGGACACACTGTGCACCGCCTCCAAACCAATAGGCAGGCTGCACAAATTGCGGCATGGTGCGCATTCCTCGTTCTCTGTACACTATTTGTCGTGGGCTGTAGCTGTGCAGACAAAAACGAGATTCGTCAATGAACATAACAGCTTATAACAGCTTTTACCAGTTTGTGTGCTCGTTCAGCCGCTCGCTACACCATTCTCTTGGTAACCGCCAGTGCCGTTCTGTTGCGGCCGGTCTTCTTAACGGAGCATACGATAACAGTCCAACTTTCCGTAATCGGTTCCGAATTGTTTAAAGTGCAATAAGCCGCTTAGGAACATTTTGCAATAGATTTGGAGTCTGACGCGGTCTCAAAAAGCGGTTGCGTTTGGCTTGTATGACTATGTTACGATCTTTTCTAGGGGTTGTAACACGTTGGAATCCGCTACCAGGCCGCCTAGCAGTAGATCCTGTTTTCCGAAAACGTGAAAGGGTGTGAGAAACCACCCTTTGGAATACACCGATGGTTTGGCCAATGTCACTTGTTGGTGACGCATTCGGACAATAATTTCGCAAAGATTTGCTGGAGGATGAAGCCGTTTCATAATTTAACCGTAAACTGACACCAATAAGTGGACACAACAAAAGAAAACAAAATTTTTTAAGAAAAATTGGATCCTTTTCTTTCAGGCCCTAACCTTACCTACCAAAAGAAAAACGATTAATTTGGTTTTCATTTTTTAGATAAACTAAATGAAGATTAATTATTCACATAGTTTTGAAAAAAATTGATTACATCATTAAATATTATGATTTTTTAGAATATCCCTATTTACTTATGCGTAGTTTATGTTGTGCGACTTGAGTAATTTTAGAATTTTATTAGTTAAAGCCCCTTCTTCGTATTAAGAACATCTGTTATGCTGTTTCCTATCCAGTTCAATAGCTTTCTAAATATTCCATTACTTAATACAACTTTTTATTTTGGATTCTGACTTTTCCAATTTTTTTATATGACCTGGTAATTCGAAAAAAATTAATAATATTTGTCTTAACTACAAATAGTAGCACTTGTTTTAAAAGAAACAAAAGATAACATTGATAAACAATTTAAGGCTTTATAAAAACTAAAGAAAGCTAATTTGTAATGAGCACGGAGGGCTGCTATAAAGTTTGTTTTAACAACAGTTCACAACGATTTAGAATTACAATTTAAATTACACATGTGCAGTAGCGTTTTAGCGGTTTAAAATTTTTACTGTGCATGCTCAGTTTAGTTTCAAACTGTTCTAAACTAGTTGTTAAGTGTTGTTAAAACAAACCTCTTAAATACATAATTAAAAACAAAACAATTTAAAAATGATAGTTTAAAAATAACAGCATGAATATTGATACAAAGCTATTATATACGTAAAAAAATCTAAATAACAGCTTAAAAGTGAAGTTTAAAAATAACAGCATAAAAGCAATAGTTTAAAACTAACAGTTCAAAAACAAAAACTATTTTAACTATTATTTATAAAATAACAGTAACAGTATAGTCACGAGTGCTTTTTAAGCAAAATGTCTACTTTTTCTGTCTCAAATACTTTTAATTGTGACATCCGTTTCCACTACTAGTATCTTAGTATTGTTATAAAAACGTGTTTGTATAAAAATAGACAAAAAATAAGAAATTAAAACATAAGGAATAATGTTGTTTTGTTTAAATAGATTAATTAAAAACAAAAACATTTTACTTATTAGAACTTTCTGGCTAACGGTAAACAGCTAGAGTTACAGATTGTGTAAGGGTCGAAACAGAAAGAAAGCAGGTTGCCCGCTTTCCGCTTTGAGCGTCGAAAAAACTTCTATATTAATAGATTTAATAAGGATAATTTTCAATCTGCTTATTTATCTGATTGTGTCTAGCTCTCATACAAAAAATATAAAACATAAAGAAATAGCTCTCATTAATATAGAAGTTTTTTCGGCGCTTAAAGCAGAAAGCGGGCAACCTGCTTTTTTCTGTTTCGACCCTAAGTTGTATTAAGGGTCTTCTAAAAGAAAAACAATTTATATATTTTTTTTAGCATTTTTCTTAATTAAAACGTACACGAAAAATTTGCTCTATTAATATGTTATTCCTATCACATTAAAAAAAAGGTCCATTGTCAAATTACACAAAATATATTGTTCTTTTGTTATGAAATATTGATTTTTAGAAATAACGCTAGTTTAGAGAAAAAAAACTTTACCTTTATAAGAGTAACAAGTGAACAGCCTTACAATACGTTTATAAATAAGAAAAAAACAAAAAAAAAATTAAGATAAAGAATGTATTTATTTATATATATATAATATGTAATTATTTTAATTATTTAACAAAATGAATTTATTTTTAGTTTTTAGCATTTGCTACGGGTGTTGCTTTATTGCCGAACGAATTGAACAAACATACGGCGGTGGGCGGCTTGTTAGTAGAAACCTAACAAAGTAGCTTACATTAAGAGTAAAAAAAACAGTTTTTTGTAAAATAGTATTATTGTACTTTAGGTTACCGCCTATTAAAAAAGAAAAGAGCAGAATTAGAATCAACGCATCCCATTGTTTAGATAATTTTTAAGATTTTTTCTTAGTTTTGGTGTATAATTCTAAAATCAGGTAATCAGTATTACACTCAGGTATATTATTACTGGAATAACTTTTAAGTAACGTCAGTGTATACCGTTATTGTCCCATTTTTTCTCATTCTTCAGGTGGTTTTTTTCTCCATTGGGTCGCGTGAATATCTCCCGGCCACATTTTCCGTTTGTATGAAAGTGCTCGCATAACCGTAACACGAATGCACAATAAATAAGCGTTATATTGCACTCTTGCATGCGTCGGTCCGCTTTGCATTAAACTGCTCGTGCAATGCCGGTTGCATAATGGAATTTAACGCTCAGCGACGGCCGAAACGCAACACCATGCATAAAACAATTACGTGCCCTTTCGGACGACTGCTCACTTTTCAATCTATAACTTTGCCGATGTCATAGTTTGAAGCCGCATGCGGAGTTTTCAACAACAAACAAACTTGAGAAGGCGAGGATAAGTCGCGATGGAGGCGGGGGAGGATTAAGGCGGGGAATTGAGTACAGCACATTAGACGTTTCAGCAGATATACAATAAAAGTTTGGGGTGAAAAATAAAGTTAGCGGAATGGAGGATATTGATACTGGGAGTGTGGGTTAATTTTAATTAGGAATTTTAATTGTGTATAAACACATTATTAGCGACACAAATTGTTTACAAACATGAGGTTTTAACGAAATTAACGCTGTTAATGCATATTATAATATGATTAGTTTTGAAATTTTGTTGGGTTGTACAAATATAGTCAAAAATTTATAAAGAGAATTTAATTTGAGTGTTAAATTTACATATAATCATATCATTTAAAGCTTGTAAAAATGGTGGATGCGCCGGGTTAAAATAATTATTAAAGATTATTTCTGATTTTATTAGAGAACAAAAAGTTACGTTTAGTTAAGTTAAGTAATATTTTTTTTAATAACAATAAAAAACTGATTAAACAAGTAATTAAAAAACAATTTAAAGAGAAAAATAAAAAGAAATCAAAGAATAGTACGATAAAAAACAGTAGAAAGATACAGCAAAAAAAAACACTAAAAAATATGCATAACGGCTAGAAAGAATATAAAAAGCAATGAGCAGAATACAAAAAAATTGCAGAATAAAAGAAAAGAGAGCACACCGCTAAAAAATTAGAAGATATAGAAAAAAATTACAAAAATAAAAGAAAAGAATTTTTTAATAAGGATACAAAAAAATTAAACAAGGATTTCAACAAAAAAAGTAGTAACGGAAAAATAAGCTAAGGGCCGGTTTACAGAAAGTGAAATTAACTTTAATTGCGTTTAAATACTTAAATCGCAATTAAATACCGATTTTGACCAATCAAACACGAAGAAAGCCGATTTAATCGCGAATTAAAAGTTAATCGCAATTAAATATTTAATTCACTTTCTGTAAACCGACCCTAAATATTTTAAAGAAGTCGACCAAAAGAGAAAGAGTTGAAGACGAGGAGAACAACAAAAACGGACTAGAAAAAAGAGAAAAAAAGCTTTTCACCTATGATAAAGTTAAAAATATGTATTATAGAAAAACAAAAAAACAGCAAGAACCCAGAAAAAAACAACAAACAAAAAAAATGATAAAGTACGGAGAAGAAACGATGGTGAATTATTTAAAAATGTATGGATAAAGGAACAAACGCCGCAAGCATAGAGAACAGCAGTATTCTGTTCAATACATAAAGAAGAGAATAGAGAATATAATACATACAATAAAGAATTATAGAGGAATAGCGTTACTGAACACCGTATACAAGATAATGGCAACAATACTGAATAATAAACTAAAAGAACATATAGAAAAAGTAGTAGGAGAATACCAATGTAGTTTTAGAAAAGAAAAATCAGTAATAGATCAAATAAAATTTACAACAAATTGTATTGCTATTTTTCAGTTAATTAGCGTTTAATTAATTTTGGGCAAAATATTTTTAACTTTCTGATTTTCCTAACAGTCTATTTAGCAATTTTGTTAATTTTGTTGCAAATTATTTTCTATTTCATTTTGAGGCATGTGTTATGCAAATTGCAACTCTATAAATCACTTATTAATTAAAAAGAACGTTATTAAAGATTTGCATCGCAATTATTTTTTTTTGTTTTTAATTTTATATTTTAATTTGTTTTATTTTAGTAGAATTAGTAATTTAATTAATTTTTGTGATTTGGAGTTAACCTCAAATCCATTTAAAGATTTTTAGTCTGGTTTAACAGATAAGTTATAGTTAATTAATTTATTTAACTCAAAACTTTAAATTAAAGAATTTTGGCAACTTTGCCTAGAAATTAAACTTAGTAACCCAAAATATGACTAGACAGGTTAGAGTCACAGCGACCGCCCACTCCTTTAAAAGGAGAAAACGATATTCAGTGGATATGCAGTGGATTCGTCGAGTAATTTACGAATTAGTTACTTCGCCTTAACTCTTTACCCTCCTGCATTTGTGAAAGATGTGCAATAGCTTTTTCCATATTTCCAACCAAAACCTGAATGTTTTCTAAATGAATTTGAATTGCAAACGTTTAATTTAAATTTGTATTTTTATATTTAATTATTTAATTTGTTTAAAATCAGGTTTTGTTTTTTTTAATTGTCAATTTTAAATTTCCATTAATTAATTTATTAACTTAAAACAATTTTTATTATTTTTTTGTGTTTTTAATTTTTAGTGCAAATTTCAGCACTTATTTCTTTACATGACTTGGTTTTCTTTAATTTAATTAACAAACTTATTAGCTAATTTTAAAACCAATTTCTGGGTTAGTTAGTACTAAAATTGTTTATTTGTTAAAACGGTTTTTTTTTGTTAATAAATTGAAGTGTAGTGTGAACTGACTTTCATTTTGCCAAATCTTTTATTTGTTTTGCAACCCTGCTTCACTATACGACCGAGTTTTATTTTACTTTTGATGCCGTATTTTTTTTTTTATTCTGGTCCCTTCAAAAAACAAACACAACGTAGGGCTATCCAATTTCAAGTTGAGACCATACGTAATTACAGTAACAAACACTAAGTTCTTAAATTTTGAAAGTGTTTATTCACTAACTAGATGATGAAGAAAATCAGTTGAGATTTTTATAAGAGGATGCTGCATACAACATCTGGAAATTTGCAAATCTTTTAAATGTATTTTAAAATAAATATAATAATGCGTTTATTTTTTTATTTTATTAAAAACATTAGTTTGTTTATTATTTCTTAGATCAAAAATAAATTTGATGTAAATTCCCATTGCGTAAAATTTCGTTAGCTGTATCAGTTTAGTTTTGTTTTTTTCCGAACTTTTCCAACAGTTTTATTAATGGATGAGCGGTTTAAGTAACGACCCAGCAAACAAACTCTTACATTTAGTCCACCCGGACTAGTTATCCTGAAACTAGTTCTCAACCCTTACAAAATCCAATAAAACAGGAAATAACTCGTTTAATTAACGTAACTATCTAATCCCTCCGGCTTTTTGATAAAACATATTCATTTCTCCAGACTGTTCTTTTCTTATCTCCTCTTTCAAATTAATTGTTTCGTTTAATTCGGCGTTAAAATGATAAGACTCCACTTGCGTGTCGATATTTTCGTGTTAGAAAATCGTATATTACCAGAATAACAAACACTAATTACAGATTACAGGAGATACACGAAATTTATATTTTTGGGAGAATGCAGATGTCAAAAATGCTCATTTTAATTGAACGGGGAAAATGCACCTGGAAAACTTTTTCACATCAAGTTTATTTATTGAAATTGCATTCGTGAGTTCGATTCGAGAAAGTTTTAATAATTTCAAAGTTCTGGTGTGAAGTTGTCGGTGGTAGCGTTACGGTTGGAGAGTTAAACAGCATCCGGGAAATTTATGGGGGGCGAATAAAGGCATTATTTTCAGGAAAAGGGGATTCCGGAAGGGTCAAAAGCCAAATCAAGTGTCTTTATTTTTCAGGATTTTTTATTGGCTGACAATTTAAAGGAATTTTATAACAAAAATATGGCAAAAATTAAAAATAATAAAGAATACCAAAATATTTGTGTGCTTAAGTGGCTAACATAATTATAGTTAATTAAGATTTATTAGCAAGCAAAAGAGTTTCAGTATGGCAGTTAAACAAATAAAGGCTAATTACAGGCAAACCGCATACAACGTTTTATGTTTTTTGTTCAAATTTTTAAAAATTAATTATTTATTACTAACATTTACAAACTTTTGTAAAAAAGTTAGAAACTACATACAGGTTGTTCCAGAATTAACAAAGAAGCTGTTAAGGGTGCACTAAATGTTACAAATCATAACAGATTTTGTTAAATTATGTGACTTTTAAATTGACCAATCAGAAAGTAGCAGTATATCGTCTTCAAAATCGAAATATAATTTAATTCCGGAAGTCAAAAATTTACCAGGCAAAAGTGTCGTTATTATGGATAACGCCTCTTACCATTCCTCTCTAGGAAAATAGTAATTATACACCGGTCAACACAAAAAATTAAATTGCGGCGCTACTTAACGTAATAAAATGTTGCATTTTGAAAAGTGAAACAAAAGCTTTACTTTGGCAAAAAATGGAGCCACTTTTGCAGAACATCGTAGAAAAATTTGTCGTTGATAATTAGCTGCTTTAAAACAATATTGAAGTATTACGACTTGTTTCATATCATTGCCAACATAATGCGATTGAAATGATTTGGGTTCATTAGAAGACCTCGTATAATAAATTTATTAACAATTTAACCGTTTGTTTTGGAGAAAAAAACAAAACCATGTTAGCAACGTATGTCAAACTGCTCTATCAAATTGTACATCAGAAATATGGGCTCATTGTATTAACATGTCGAGACGTTAATTGAAGAAGACTGGGACATTTACATAAGCAACAGCTTATCTTTTTGTTAGAGTGCACAGTGGGACCAAGTGGTAGTAAACGCGGCCAAAAATCCAAATTTTCAAATTTATATAATCGTTCAAGAAACTATTTATATCTTAAAAGGAATGTCCATTGCACCACCAAATACAAATAGTTTTGTTTGCAAGGGGTGAAAAAAGGTTTAAAGAGGTAGTCAAATCCAGCGTTGCTGTCAGTTTTACTTGAGATTTTAAGCAAGTCGGAGAATGCGGTTATTGAAAAATATTTTTTGAGCAAAAATTTAATGTTTTTTATAAAAATTTGATATGGCCCAGCTTAAACAAGGTAAGAATTAAATTGTTTATATTTTAAAACTGAATTAAATAAATATAAAAACTAATTATAGCTCAACAAACTTAAGCAAAATAAAATAATTTTCTTTAAAAAATTGTTTCTTTGTGAATTACTTTCGCCAGCTTTTGCTTTACTTTTTGTTTTATAAAAAAGATTTATCAATGGACTTATTGTTTTCATAACATTTTCTTGCCTTTGTTTGCCTATTATGTAATTAATGACCAATAAGTACAGGGTGGTCCCAGGCAAACGAATCACGTAAGTTTTTGGATATTTAACGGAATGTTTTTAAATTGCTTGAACAGGTCGATTTTTGTTTAGTAGGGGGAAAATTCCTAGAATAATAACATTAATACTTTACCCCCTTAGCGGGGGCGGCAACCACATTTAGAAATTTATATGTCAAGTAGTATCAAGTAACATATCTTTGGAAAGGTAATTAAATTTTCTATATTACAGTGTTTTGTTTTTAAAAATTGGTAAATAATGTTAGAATTTTTAGAAATTAAATTCTTTAAAAGTGTTCTCGTCCACAGAAAATAATTCGCCATATCGACATATCGCCGAAGTCACACTCGAAAGATGTTCCGAACAATGACAAACACAGATCTTTTCAACATTTTGCTTGTGTCCTCTGATCCACTAATTACCAGCTTAAGAAAACTGCCACCCAAACCTCGAGATACATTTTCAGTTGATGTTTTAGCTTTTTTGAGCTCACCGAAAGATGATGAACATATGTCAGAACTTCTTATAACATTATCTGAAGAAAGCAGTACTTCAGACACAACAAGCGACAGTATCATTTGATTTTTGAAAATAAAACTTGTTTTAATTTTATATATGTTTTTTTTTTTGTTTTACAACTTTAACCTAGCAAATTTTAAAGTAAAACTAAAACTTTTTGCCGCGTATCTGTGTCATTGGTCCTACTGTGCACTGTGTTACGCAATAGTTTTTATCGATATTACTAAAGTTAGACAAATTTTCACCCTTACTACCAAAATAATTGATACACATTTTTTTATATATTTCTTTGGTTAACATTTTGTAATTATTTTTAATCTTTTACATTAATTTTTAGCAAAATTACTTAAGTTAGGGAAATTTTCACCCCTCCTACCCCAATTCTTAATGCAAAAATTTTTTTCAATATTTTTCTGTTAATATTTTGTAAATATTTAAAACATTTTACATTAATTTTTATTTATATTACTTAAGTTACAAAAATTTTCACCCCTACAACCCCACCTAAACATGCAAGAATTTGTTTAATATTATTCTATTAATATTTTGTAAATATGTTTAATCTTTTTGATTAATTTTTATTGATATTATTTAAGTTACAACAAATTCACCCCTACAACCCCCAAAAAAAATTAATTTTTTTTTTAAATATTTTTCTCTTAGTTATCTTTCTACTGGAAATAGTTTCTGAAAGTTTCAGAATTTTGGCCAGAAATTTTGCATTTGGTCCCACTGTGGAGTGGTTGGGTTTTGTCGTGGGTGATGACTTTGAACAGATCTGCGTGAAGTAAAATCTTAAATGCGATAAGTGAAACCGCCTTTCACTTTCACCTTTGAAACCCAAAAACATCTGACTAGTTTCAGATTGCGGCAAATTTAAAAGTTTGCATGAAATGCGCAGGCAGAAACCCGTTGTTTGTTATATTTTGTACAATAATACAATAAAAATACAAACTAAAAGACAAATTTAATAGAATAGACTGCACAGGGATTATTAAAAAACAAAAGATAAAATAAAGATTGTGAAATTTTTTTTTAAATTTATTCTGTTGACATAAAACATTTTGCATTATTCTTGCAATTTTGCGCAACCTAAATCGTTTTCCTCGTCGGAAGAAATGTAAAATTCCGAATCGTTATCACTTTCGTCAGCTCTAACAGAAATTATGAAGTCCTCTATATCATCCATAATGTGTTCTCTGGCCATGTATTCCTCCTCGGTTTTTTCTACGTGGTAACATATATTTCTCCATTGTTCCACTGAAATCTTAGCAAATTTGTCTTCAGCTAATTTCCAGACGCCACATGATTTTTTACTAATGCCCAAATTTTTTCGATGGGGTTAAGCTCCGGGTGATATGGAGGCAACCGTAAAACTGGCATAACAATTTCTGCCAGAATTTTGTCGATCGCAAATTGCTTATACAGTGGTTTATTCAAATTAATTTTTTTATATAATACTGCCTTTGTTTCTTTGGTCCCAAAAAAAAATTCCTCTTTCGTTTAGCCATTGCTGCATTGCTGCTTTGTTCCATGATGAGTTCGGACAAGGTTCTAATGCCACATTATGATAGGACGCGTTATCTACCACCACAACCCAATTTCCTTGAAATGTTGGGAATAAATTTTTCTTTCAACCATTTGGTGAAGTTGTTGTTGTTCATTTCGTCGTGATAGTCGCCTGTTTTCGATCCCGATTTAAAGCATTAGGCACAAAACCTTGCGCGCCTCCAGCGTGTAAAATAATTAGACGTCGACCTTTGGCTATCGGTGCTTTAAGCATGTTATTTGTGTTATCATCCCATGCCATCGGTACAGTATGAGAACTGTGAAGGTAAGTTTCATCACAGTATATAATATTTCGACCTTCTTCTTTGTACTTTTTAAGTTGTCTTAAATATTCAACTCGTTTTAACCTGATGTCCGTTTTTTCAATTAAAATTTTTCGATTATCTGTCGATTTCTTCCAACGAAAACCTAGCTTTCGGATGAACTGTCTAAATGAATCTATTTTCCCAGTAAAATTAACACCTTCACGTTTTACTGCCTCAAATAAAACTTGCATTGTCGGTCTTCTTTTATGAATGGCGGCAAAATTATAAATTACTTTTCGAACTATTTCTTCTTCGAATTCATCCAATGTGCTTTTTGGCGATGGTTTGTTGATTTTTTTACGCGGAGATTGAAATTTGCTATTTTCAGGTTTCTTGCTACCTTCTTCTATAATTCTCCTTATCGTGTTAAGACCAACACCAGTGGCTTTAGCAACACGTTCTTGTAAACGACTTAAGGGAATTATAACTTCACCTTTCTTTTTTTTCTCTTTTATAAACAAAAAAACGTTATAAATTATCTGCCTTTCTTGACTATGTACAACGCGACCGTTATTGCCCATCATATTGTCGCAAAGTATGTTCTGGAAAGACACATTTATATCCTTGTTTCTAAATTGTACTAGGTATACTTACATAACTGTAAACCACGAAAAAAACAAAGTCTTGAAAAAGACTGTTGAAATAAAATTATAAATCTGTCAATACACGCAGGCTTAACCACAACCGTTCGAGAAGAAGGAACGAAACAAAATGAGAATGTTTTTAGGTTAGTGAATAGCGCCTAACCAAGTCGTGTTTTCGTACTTTGCGCAGAATGACTCATCGCCCACGATAAAATCCAACCACTCTACCGTCTACCACCTATGTCTAGTTATCTCTCTTCTTCTCACATGAAATGATTTGCGTGACGTGACAAACACACGTTGAAAATCACTGTACTACCTTTACATCTAAAATGTCATATTATGTTGTCGGATGAAATTTTCGATTTAAAAGGATGCCGTTTATTTACGAAACACCCTGTATACCAGTCGATGATGATCTAAGAAATCTGAGACTTTATTTTTTCTTCAGGGTTAATTGCGTATAATTGTCTCTTGTGATTTATTAATAATATTTTTGAAGTTTTTTTATTCATTGCACTTTAACCAATTTTCAAATAATTTTCATGTTTTCCTAGAAAAATTAGCTTTTAGATCGCATTTGTTTTGCACTTTTGAGCTCCTTCGTCAATTCTAGAACATTCTACATATTATAAGAAAATTAAAATTCACTAAGCTTATTCAAAATTTCTGTCACCTCTTGTTTTCACGGATGTGACAATTAAAAAAAACGCTTCAGTTCAAGGTAGTTACTTATTTAAGCACCTTGGAGTAAATGAAGGCAAACATTGGTTATCCAAATTGTTCTACTATTGCAACTAAAAGATAACCTGTATAAAAACAGTAATAAAGTTGTTTGATAATGTTATTAAAGGATAATCATGTTAAAGTTTGTTATTATTTTTAATGAAATTGTTTTGCGTGTATCCTCTCATCTGGTGATCGTCCAGGTTCCAATTTCGCCGAGCTTATATGATTATGTCGCCAATATAGTCCTTGTGATACATCAGAGACTTACAACCCTAGTCGGATTAGGCGTTTCAGTGTGGTGGTGTTCAATCTGAAAACAAACCACAAGGGTTTCCGGATTATATCGGCCGGTAATCGAAGCCAGCCATCCCATTCAGTGCAGAAAATTAACCGAGGGAAATGCATCTGATCGAATTTCTTAAGTCGATCGATACCCTCTCAATATTAATAAAGCAATCGTTTTTTAATTATCTCCGAAAATTGGCTATGACTGCTTTCGACAGATCTCAAGCACTCAAATTTCGTTCGACAATACTTTTTTAATTAGGTTAGGTAAACGAGATTTTGTGTGGTTTAAAAACAGTTTATTTGGTTGGCAATGCCAGTACGTGTAATCCAATAATTCCCTCTTCGTCGTAATTAAACAACACTTGGCACAATATTCGATGTTCCAGGGAATATATACGATGTTAATCCGCTTGTATTATTGTCTGTCCGGGATAAGCACACATCTATTTGTGAAAGCTTATGGCTGATTGAATGGACTATTAGGGTCAGACATACGTGAGCAAAGTGCCTACTTAAAGCCAAAGACTTAAATCCAAACCAAAATGGTCGAGAGAAGTGACATCACATTTAACAAATCAATAAAACTTTGAAGAGATAATTCAAAACAAGAGAACTTGAATAAAACGAACAACCGAGATATAGAAAGTAAAAGTCTTTAAGCATTAGGGTTGTAACTTTGAAAGGAACAATGGAACAGAGGCGTGTATAAAGAAACCACCAAGGGGGAGACTAAAGCGGTAAATTAAGTGAGAATGGAAGATGAAATTGATGGAAAGTGAGCTGTATAAAAGATTGCTACTTTATTCTTTACTTAAAAATCTAGAAAAAATTATTTTTAGGTCAAATAAGGATAATTAAGACAGTTTGGCAAATAAACAAGTTATGCCAGAGTCTAAATCCCCATTGAAATTGGAAAATCTGACGCGACCACCGACTTACAAAACAATTATTTCTCCCTTGCTTCCAACAACCGCAGAACTAAAACCATCGGAAACTTGGTGTTCATTTGAGAAAGTTAGGTGTTTAACTTGGACGATGTTTGCTTATTGTAATCAAATGCAATTGCCAAGTTTTTGTTTTATGATCCGTTTACTAATAAACCACGATATTTACACAAACGACTCAAAACTGGGAAACAATACTGGGAAAAAAATTTTTAAAATATTTTTGATTAGAAAAATTCCGCATTCTAGATAAAATAAATTATACTTTTATGCTATTTTTATAAACTGGAAAATCAGTTTCTAAATCGATTTTATGAGATTATTTACAAAGCTAGAAATTTATCCCAACGATATGAAATAATCATCTTCTAACAGCTTTTAAAAGGTCTCAACAATTTAATTAGCAAGTCTTATAATCTCCATAAAAAGCTGTAACAGATTTTATCTCACTACTTTTCCTGATGTAGAAAAAATTAGTTTTCAAGCTTTAAGGTAGTTTTAATTAAAAACAAATCTTTAAGGAAAATATTGTTCCAAATTCTGGGTGAGGCAGTGGCATCCTCCTGGGCGGTGTTGTTGGTTGGATTGTCTGGAACAGAGAAAAATAAATATTTGTGATTTGTTTTTCAATTCGCATGGTAAAAGAAGCTTTCTCTATGGCTTGGATATGATCAGGAAGGTCAGAATAAAGTGATTGGAGAAGAGCCGTGAGTGGGTGAGGAAGTTTTTGTTTGGAGCACTGAGAAATTCTGCTGAGAAAAACATTGTTTTGTGTAAAGAGCTGAGTGTGTTTAGTGCAATTTGGTTGTTGCTGGTGAGTGTCGTAGTGATGAATTTTTGTTGGAGAGTTTGGAGTCTGGTTGTGATGGGAGTGGTTTTTGTGTCGTGAAGTCGAAGCGGTGGATTCAGCAAGGAATTAATTGCTGTTTACAGGTGAAAATTTGTTTAAAAATGTGAGGGTCAGCGTAAATAAGGGCTTGATATCCGAAAAGGAGACAAATAAGGGAATCATAGGTGTAGAGAATAGGGTTACCAGCCGTCATTTATTTCAAAGAATAGTCTTTTAATTTTATAAACTGTCCTTTAGTCTTCAAAATATACTTAAAAGACACAAATTGTCTTTTCATTTAGTTTTTTAATCAAAAAGTCTTAGAAAATTGAAATATCTAATTGTGATTGGTTGATATTCAAAATTAAATAATTGTCTAGAAGTCTTTTGAAGTCAACAAAATAAAATTTTAAGTCCGTGTAAACAAAGAAAAGTTTCTTTCAGACTTGAGTTAAAAGACCTACCTAAATAAAATATTTAATGAAAGAGAAAAAAGAACAAGAAGTATGACTAATGAGAAGACTAAAAGAAAAAAAATTGTAGAAAAAATCACAAAAGAAACGAGTATGTTGTATAAGAAAAAAAAGTAAGATAAATTCTAAAATAATAAAAAAATGATCCTTTGAGCCGGATACTGAGAAATATCTGAATACAAACAGAGCAATTTACAATAATTTTTGCTTCTCACTCCTAAAACTCCATACCTATTTTAAGATTTTTAATTGAATTTTATGAACTTTTAAGGTATTAAACGTTTTATGAATCTTTGACCCAGATGTAAAGAAACGACTTATTGTTAGTATAAAAAGGAAAATTTCTCACGAGCGTTTCATTTTTCTTTTTTTATAAATACTGAAGAAACAGTTTTTTATATTAGTTGTTTTTTAAAAATTGTATGGTCTTTTAAGCCGGATATAAAGAAATGTCTGAGTATAAATAGGAGAATTCGCAATAGTCCTGTTTGTGGCTTTCATAAATTAACAAGTATTTTAAAAAGTTCGACAGTTTTTTAAGTTGTTTAGATTTTTATTTTTCTCTTCTTTAATTTAAACGACGTTTAAACTGTAACTGTCGATTTTTGATGCATATTGTTATTGATTGTTATAATGACAGTTTCAGTCTAAACTTCATTTAAATTAAAGGAGCTTTTAAGTTGATTATAAAATCGGCTCTTAGTTTGGTGCCAACGTTTTAGGGTTTACTGGTCCTTACAAGTCTTGAATCATTGACAACAAATTAACAAAAAACATGTATAAAAAAACGAACAAAATTAAAAAACATGTGGTTTTTTATAACCAAATGAACAGAATTACCCAACATAAAATATAAAATTGTGAAACTCTTTCTATTTTTTTAAATATAAAATTTTTTGGTTCTTTGGGCAAGATATTTGGAAAAATCTGAGTATAGAAAAAGTAATTTACAATAATTTTTGTTTCGCCTTTCAAAAATGTATATTTTAAGATTTTCAATGAAAATTACGAGCCAAAAATAACAGTTTTTATTTATTTATAATAAAAATTGTCAAAACATTTATTTTTGCATTAATTATTGCTTTCAGCTCTTAAATTATATTACAAAGAAAAGCCGGATGTTAAAAAGTCCATAGCCTACTCAAATGAAGAGTTCTAAAGACAATAGTGAGATAGCAAAAATTCAAACTCAATCCCTCCTTGCTCTGTCGTCCTAAAAAACAATCCTAGATATGCCTTTGACAACGTCCTTTATTTTGATATCGAAAAGTTGGCAACTCTAGTGCAGAAGTGTGCTGAAGTTGCTACTGTTGCATTTTTCTAGAAAACAAGGGAGAAAATTGGAGCGGTTTTCAACTTTTCAAAGTGTGGTGAGGTCAGTAGTGAAGGATGAAAGAGCACGGGTGGCATGAAAAAGCACGTTACTCCTAGATATCGGATGGAGATGGAGAGAAAAATTTGACTGTTTGCGAAATTGAGACAGATGTCAGCAAAATCAAACTTGGGAATTCGTATGAGGTTTGGATAACAAAAAAATGCCTGGGTTGATTTTGATCTGTCAGGTGTTGATCCAGGTGTTTTGGTAATTTAGTGAAGACAATCTAGAAGGTTCAAGAGGCTGCTCAAGAAGAGATCTGGGTAATCTAAAAACCGGTGTCGCCGGCGAAGAATCGACTTTATGTGCGTAGAAGATCTGGAACAGAAAAATCAAATGAATAAAAGCATAGAGCCCTCGGGAACTTTTGAGAACAGGGAAAAAGAGTTAAATAAAGAATTGAAAACTTTAATTTGACACATCTGATTTGTAAGAAAAGAGTTGATTATTAGTTTCATAAGGGCGTGAATTGAAGCGAAGGTTGAGGAGTTTTTTGAATAAGTTTAGCGTGCCAAACTTGGTCAAAAGCCCGCTCAATGTAGAGAAAGACGCTCACAGTGCACTACTCATGATTGGCAATTCATATGCAGTCGGTGTGAATTTCAAAAATGGGGTTTTCTGCAGAACATTTGAGCCAAAATTTAAATTTTTTTTAAGTTAAATATGAGTTTTTTAAATTGGATATTCTTTGAGGATATATTTAACAAGGTTAGAAGAAATACCTAAGAAAAAAGATTTTTTTCTAAGGTATTTTCCAAAAAATTAAAAAGTGAAATTGGTCGGTATGAGAGTTAGTCTGAGTAATTGAGGTTTGAGAATCATAATAGCGTAGGCGAGTTTTCAGCAAATAGGAAAATAGAAAATCTAAAGACAAGAATTGAAAATAATTGAGAATTTTGTGAGAGCGACTGGAAAAATATTATTTAAAAAAAGGGTTTTTTTTGGTTTGGGCCAAGAACTTTGAAACCTCTTAAAAATAAAGCGATTTTCATCGGGAGTATTGAGGTCTAGTCTAGGTCTAGTTGTGCTTGAAAAGTGAGTTTTATAGAATTGGGGGTTGTTGTGCACCTGATGGATGTTTTAGAAGATAGCTGCAAAGCAATTTGCTTTGTTTTAAAGGATGAAATAATTTTTTTTTGATTCATTTGAAAACAAATGGCGAAAATGTTAAAATTCTCTAAAAATAAGATACTTGAATTTGTCTTCGAAAGTCTGTTATTTTTTTTAAATCAGTGGTCTAATTGAAATTGGTTAATGTCGCGACGAACTTATACATTAAAAATATAAAATTATTTTTAGAATAGGAATTGAAATAGAAAACGGAGTTTGTTATTTTGTTTGAAAGAAAAGAAGAAGGGTTGTAGAGGTGATGTTGGATGTAAGAGTTTTCGATGCTTTAATTACTGAATTTCAAATTGAACTACTCCTGAAGTTGAGTACATGTAAAACCAGTGGTCATTCTACTCCTGAAGAAGCTAAGCTAAGTATCAAGTAACGAAGTGCATGTTTCGTTCGTTAATTGTCAATGTTTTTTCCTGTTAGTTTTTTTTATTTTAAAAATATTTCTTATACTCCTAGTTTCTACTAAAATAGGTCTTAATTTTTTTTAAATTTTGATTAATTTGGATCGATTTTAAATAGTAAAAGATGCTTTCCGGCATCGCCGCCTTGATTTATATCGACGTGCCGTAAACCTGGTTACGTGTTCAGGTTAAGTAATGAACTTGAGTTAGTTTTCGATTATCAAAAGTTTTCTGTTTGAAGTTGGGAGGAAGGAAATCAGTGGCGGGATAATTTAGCACCGCGAGCTTCCACCACTACTTTAAGCCTTCAATCACTAAGTTTATAAGAATTTAATGATTCCCTAAGCTAGGATCGAATGGAAATAGTTGTACCTAAAACTTTGAAACACCTATTAAGTTTTGTTTAATTTATTTTCCTTGTTTAAAAAATAACTGTATCTCTTGTTTGGTATGTATTATGATGAAATACCTCCCTGACCACTCATAAACTATCACGTCTGTATGTATTATTGTTCGACAATAAAACCGGGGAATATTAATAATTCAGTGCGGCGGCTGGCATGACAGTTTTCATTTGGATTGTTCAAGAGCGATGTTAAACTCACCGACCGTGTTAAGTCGTGCTTAATTAAAGTCTTCTCTACATTAGATAGCATTGTATTCTCTACCCTTTAGAAATAATTCACTCCAAAGTAATTTTTAATTAAAGTAGAAAGCTTCGATGTTGCAAAACTAGAAAAGTTGTAAGCCGATATCTAAGAAGACCAAGTATCATATGTCAAACGTCATAAAAGTACAGGCTTCGAGAGGCTTTAACTTGCTTTATGGATCATATAAAATTTTTAGCTTGTTCTTTGATTATTATTAGATTCGAGGAAAAGTTTCAAAACACCTGAGTGCTCTCTTAAAGTATTTTTCTAGATGTGAGATCATTTTGGAAATGTACGCATATGTACATTGCGGTCATTAATTATTCACGAAGAGCTCCCCAGGTGCACGTTTCTGCAGCTTTGCTTAATAGTCCATGCGTCTTGGTCACCCCCAACATCTGCCAATACTTGCAATCGCTCCGAAGGGATGCACTAAATGTCTACCCTTCGCTACCTCCATTTCCTATATCCACACACTTTCCAAATTATTTGCCATAAATAAAAATTTCAAATACACTCAACAATTTTTAATTAATTTAATATATCGTAATACGTAATGATTTAGCTAAAAAATAAGTCTCAATCAAATACAGAGTGACTCACGAATGATGAATCCATATGCAACCAAATTTACATATTATGCAACTTTTTTGATAAAATTTTCATTTCAGTGAAAATATTGAATAAAATAGCCCAAAATTATTGATTTTTGTCAGTTTTTTTACATCTTCTCAAATTAAATGATACATAGTACTAATTAATGAAAACGCTTATAAAAAAGATTTATTGAAAAATAATAAACGAAAGAATGGAGTTAAAACACGTAATAAAAGCTTTAAACAAAAATTTAATGTATTAAAGCTAAAAATGTTCACCGCCATTTCTCTCGTAAGCATCAAGCCGATTTATAAGCAATCGTTTAACATGTGTCAACATTTCTAAAGTGATACCTACTTGCACATGCCTTTTTTATTCTTTGTTTTAGCTTTTTAATGTTTTCAGTAGGGTGTCCGTATACTTTTTGTTTTTTTTACCTTATAAAAAATGTCCAATGGCGTCATATCAAGACTTCGAGTGGGCCACTGATTTTTAGCACCTCTTTCAATCCATCTCTTTCTGGATAGATCATTTAAGTAAGCTTTCTAAGATGAAATTTATTAGGGCGTATTATTCTAGAAACAAAACTTTGGCTATTTCCTAAATTTTGTGCTCCAGCATTTTGCTCAACATGTGGATGTTCTGTAATCGCCTGAATTACAGCAATCTTATTATTTTCTCCTGTTGCAGTTTTGTTTTGTGGCTTTTTCAAAGAAGACCAGCTCTAACGCAATTTTGCTTTAAATTTTTGAAAAATTTTATAAGTTAGAACAGTTTATATTGCAATCCTTTATAATAAGGAAAGAAATTATATTTTTACCAAACCAAAGACTGTTTAAGCCGTTTTGGCTGTTTTGTTAAATTTGTTTTTTGAGTTAGAGAAGGGGCGCGTTGTTATTTCGTCAAAATAACAAAATGTTCTCCGCGTATGCGTACTGGGAAAAATGTGGTTTGCAGCCTCAGCCCTAGGTCGGTTATAATTATAATTTATAAAGTAGAGGATGTTTGTACGCCGTCCCCGAAGACGCCCAGCGCCCCCTTCCACAATAGGTCTGCTCAAGGCTTCGGCCCATAATCGTTTACAAAAAAATTTAGACACAATTTAAAAATACGCATGCGCGGCACATAGAAATTTAGACACAGAACACAGCTGTCTGTTCATATTTTCGGCAGAGTTCCGCTACTTGTTTTTAATTAGTTCTTAATTTAAAAACAAGACAAATAATTGTGGCTTTATTTTCCATCCTTTCCCTCACTCTCTCTCTCTATCGCCGCGCAGAAGAACTAGATGGTACAAAACTGGTAAGTCACAATTAGTTTGTTTCTTTTTTCGGACATATTCCTGGACTCTCGGTTTGGGTAATAACTGACAATTTTAATGCATCAGAATTTATGAATATTTAAGCTTATTTACACTAATTTGTTCAATAAAGTTTGTATATACGAAGCAAACTACCGCCGACAAAAAATACGTTGGGCTAGTGTAAAATAAAATGTTTAAGATGAGTATTTCTTTCAATTGGAACTTTTCAGACTCATTGTCAGGATTGTGCTTCATGACTGTGCAATGCTTGGAAACACACCGTATAAACTAAGTTAAAAAACGCAACAATAAAAAATAGATTAGCTTCATGTTTGCGTTTTCAATAAATGCATTCTTCTCTTCAATAGAAACATGGTTGGAAACGCATTCGCATCAAATAAAACCTGAAATGTAACAATACATGAGAGCATTATTAAAAACGCAATCTTTTATGTATGTATGTACATATTCGAGTAAAGTGAAGAAAACATAATCCTCTCAATCTTCCAACCTCATTCTCTCAAAGTTGCAAAACCGTCAAATCTCAAATAGTTTCAATACATCTTGCATTGAAAATTACACGAACTCTATTCGAGAATCGATTTGTTGACATGAATTTTGCTCTTGGCGCTAGTTTTTCACAAAACTGGCAACGTCTACGTTATAATAACACTAAAGTGATACATTATCAGCAAGTAGCAGAGTCGGCGAAAACGGGATATAACCTCACTACATCACGTGACTAGTGTAGTGTAAAAGGTAGCCGACAGTTTCCAATTCAATAATCGGACGACTACACAAAATACAACCAAAAAGAATTTAACAAATCATCTTTTGCAACAATTACTAAAATATGACAATAAACGAGTTCTTTATACCATTTTATGTAATTTGCATTTACGAGTATTTTTCTATTTTTTTAACTATAAAAAATTGTGTTATGGAAGTAACTGAGATATTTTCAATTTCATTGAATTAAATTTGTTTATTTGACTGACAAATTAACTACTAAACAGTTATTTACATAAATACCTGCAATTATCAAATTAGATTTACAATTAAAGTAGGTTATAAATTATCAATTTCTCTATTTTTACAAAAAAAAAAATTGCATATTTTGAATGATAATAATGCTATAAACAATTATAAACTTTTGTTTGTGGTTTGATGGCACACAGTGTCTCAAGCAATGGACCTAAATCAAAAAATTAATATTTTTGAATATAATTTTTATCCATAATTACCTTATAATTGAAGTTTTATCCACACTTACGAACCGTATAAAGTAACACTTTATTCCACTAGTGAAATAATTAAAAAATACAATCTTAAATCAATCGCATTCTATTTATTATCTATCATATTTCACTTCGTTTTCATTAATAAGAAGCTCGTAGTTGTTATCGGTTCCAGAACGAAAAGTAGTTGTAGGAACAATGGAGGTCTCCTCTAGTAAGGAACGGCTAGTACCAGGAGGACCTTGGATTTTCCTTGCGATATTAAGCTTATTAGATACATAATCTTCCATATAAGTTTCTGCTATGGCGGAGCTCCTCCACCCACCTTGTCGTTTAATTGTTGTAAGATTAGCACCTCCACTGGCAAGTAAAGATGTTGAAGTGCACCTCATACAATGGCCGGTATAAGCTTCTGCGTTCGCCAGATTCAAAAACGAAGCAATTTTAAAAGGAACTTTCGATAAAGTGTTAATCCCAACAGGTTACGATGTACAATTTTGATTAGCGTATAGTAAAAAGAATCTCTCAATGGATAACTTTTTTGGACGTAAGAACATGTATTTCCTACACTTCTCCACAGTGTTGATAGAGAATCCTTCTTCTATAATTGTGAATTTTTGTGAAATGCCCGTGTTGGTATCTGGTATCAAAATAATCAGGTATGCGCCCCTGCCTTTTTCTAAATCACTGATTTTTAAATTTGTCAGCTCACAGCATCGGCAGCCACCAGACACCCCCATTATTAATGCAATCTAAAATATTCCAAAATTTATTATCTACAATGCCTATGTAATGACAAAGATTAGGTACCTTAATCATCAAATATTCTTTATCGCAAGCTCTTGTCAAAAACTCTTCCACGTGTGCTCTTTCCAATACTGAAGCTTTCTTCGGCCTGTATTCTCTTGACTGATTCTTCAGATTGGCCATGAGCTTACTATATTTTCCAGTGTCTATGTATTTATAGACCTCTACCCCTTATAGGGGCCTTCAGCATGGAGTACTTTGACCACATGAATGAAATTGCTTACTTCTTCTTCAAATTTAAGAAATACGATAGCAGAACTTCTTTATTGAGAACTGTTTTAAGAAATATTAATGCAACTTTAATTTGTAAATGGAGCTTTGACAGTCGCTCAGGGCACAGCGATTATAAACAAAAATCTGTAAAAAATAAAACAGATAAAATTGTTTTTTTTTTAATTGCATTAGTTTCTTTAAAAATAGTTGCAAATGATGACAGTGATCTGTGGGTCAACACAAGGCCTTCTTCGACTTGGTACTATAGATCAATTAAATTTCTTTTTATGAAAGAATCTCTAGAAGTTGTTAGAGACGAAAAAGCTAAAATTAATGCTGCAATTAGTCAACTTGAACTTCACAAATTTTTGGTGAGTTCATTTGAGAGAGAATTAAATTTTACATTACATTTTACTATGATTGATCGAAGTTCGTTCACTTTAGACACAAATTCTACCCCAAGGTGTTATGTCTGTAGGGCTACGCCTAAAGAAATGTATCAAAAAAAATCTAGGTGAAAAATCTTCTAAACCTGAACATTACCGCTTTGGTTTGTCTACCTTTCTCGTTTAGATAAGGTTATTCGAATGTTTGTTGTATATTGTTGATAGATTACCAATAAACCAGTAGCAAATAAGAGGAAACCAAAATAAAGAAAGATACAACCAGAATAAAGTTAAAATTTAACAAAATTTTATACAAAAAATGGGACTTTCAAACCTAAGCCAGGTTTGGGTTCTACAATAGTAATAATGGAAACACTAATAATGGAGATTACTAGAATTGACACAAATTTAATTGAGAAATTTGCAGTTATTTTAAGAGTACTAAACAATGGGCTAAAAATTGATACCACAGCATTTAAACAATTGTTGGATAAAACGAAAGCATTGTATCTCTCCCTTTACAGCTGGTATTACATGCCGATTTCGCTGCATAAAATTTTAATTTATGGTTGGCATATAATTCACAAAGAAATAAGAAAAACAAGACTAAAACATACAACAAAACATCTTGGATTAATTCAAACATGGATTTGCTAATGTCATTCCTTTTGAGTTCCGATTCATTACTTTGAAGCAAAAGAAGAATTACCACCCAAAAGACAACTAGATTCAACAACGAAATCATTAAACAATATACCGACTAACTGATAATAAGGACTCTTATATAATTTCCGATTCGGGAAATTTCGATATGAGATCATTAAATGACTTTATCTTTATTTTAATTTATTGAAAAAATCTACAAAAATGCAAATTTATTCTTTGTATTTAGAAGTTAACTGTTTTTTTAATAATTACGCCTTTACAAAACAGATTTAGATTTTTGTCTATTTGTCTCATATCATCGTGACACTGTGCAGCACTCCAAAATGCGCTCGAAACTATTTTATAGCTTGTTTAAGATGCTTTGCTGCAATATCTTCAGCGATTTAGCGGCTTTTATGTTGTTTATGTTTATAAACAAAAACTTTCTCAAAATAATATTTGCGCTTTTTACAAAGAAAAAAACTTAAAATATGATTTAAATTTTGCTTAATACTGTTTAAAAAAAGATATTATAGTTAGTTTGTTATTATCTTTATTAATTGCCATATTGCAATAAAAATAGAAAATATATAAAATGCAATAAATAATAAAACAAATATTTACTATAATATACAAGGTTGCTCACAAATGATGACGAATCCATATGCAACCAAATTTGCATATTAAGCGACATTCTTGATAAAAATTTTATTTTAGTAAAAATATTGAATCAAAGTTAGCTAAAAATTATCAATTTCTATCAGTTTTTTCATAACTTATCAAACTGAATGACAAAATCGGAGTCTTTTCGGATAATCCGTTATTTTTAGTTTTTGTATTAGTGTAACAAATCATCATCAGACTAGCGTAATTCTCACTTATCTCTTTACTATTTTTAAAGGTGTTTCAAGTGATTTAATGGAGTCTACTGTTTTTGAAATGTCCAAATACGTCCCCTGTAATATTCTTTAACTTGGAATTATTTTCTGAAACTCTACCTCTATTATGATTTTAAAAAAAGTTGTAAATTACAGTCCTAGCCCGGCGATGGTACTCTGGGGTATCTGACACCCAGCTATTTAATTTTCTTTCTGTATCATAGATAACTATAAATGTGCCGAAGGATACATTTCAGTAACTTCGTATAATACTTCAGGCAATACATTCATGGAATAATATCTTTCCTACTGTTTCTTTCGAGTGAGAAACAAGTGCTCAAAATTGCTCCGGGTATCTCATACCCCAGTGTACATACCATTTATGTGAGTGAAATATTATGTGTTCTACAGTGCAATAATTGAACAGTATAACATCTTCTGAAGGTAAGTTGAGAACTAACCTAATAATATTCACTTTATATTCAATGCCACAAATGTTATACAGAATATGAGATACGAGAAGGAACAAAAAAGGTTACAGAAGTTGAGGAAAGAGTTGGAAGATGAAGAAGAAAGCGAACAGGAGGCCGGCATTTTGTATTCAGATTTGAAAGGCGAATCGGACCATATTAGTGAACTATCAGAAAACTCTGATACTGAACAACAGGTAAATGACTCTGATTTCAACAGCAATATCGAAAATGAAGACACAGAGGCCATTAGAGGTCAACGTAATATATTTATGGGTAGAGATCAAACAATTACGTGGAATAAAGTACCATCTTCAAAAGTGGTCAGAACTCGCATATATAATACAAACAATATGAACACCTTACTGTCTAGACGCAAACATCTCAAAACGTTGGGGTTTTCACTAATTGAAGAACAACTAAAAATTCGCCAAAGTATCCCATCTATGCAGCTAGGCTTCAAGAGAAAAATTGACGAAATTCTTAGCAATAATCATGATGCGGACCCTCTAGTTAATGGCAATGGCCAAGTACTGTTACCACCATCGTAATCCGATTTTTATTTAATTAGGTTTTCACAAATTCTCTTTGTTGCTTGAATTAACAAATTCCATCAAATCAACGTTAAAAGTCGCCTTCTTTGCAAACTTTAGCTGCAAGGTCATCCCTCGACCGGATGCATTTTTCTACCTGCCAGCCGTCAAACAAAAGAAAGCGAGAAATCTCGGCTCCCGTGCTCACCTGCACAGGTATCCACGTGTGGAACCACACACAATAGCTCTTTTTAATTCGAGTCTTTTCTTATAAATTTCATCTCGTAATTCCTACGGCAACCCTATCAAAAACCGCAATTAATTAAACAATTAACTCATCTCGCGCATTCCTTGATAATTAGAACCGCGACATGCTCAATCTCGCTCTCATTTCGTCAGGTAGGCTTCTCGCGACCTACCTCGCATCACACAGCCCTCTCGCATGTTGCGGACTAATGCTTCTTTCGTTCATATCTCATGAACGCGTTGTCGTAAAATTATGATTCAAACGCTGTTCAACTCCTTTTTCAATTCCGCTCCTCCCATGCTTTATCTAATTTTCCCGATTCAATTATCTCGCGATCTTGATTCGCGCAGACAAACAATTGGACTCCTCGATCTTTGCCGAACCTTTTCGAAGCTGGCAAAAATCTCGCTTTAACCACCGTTTCGGCTCTTCGGGAGTCAGTCTCAGTCGTGAGTCGTGAGTCGGCATTCGATTGCAAGTTCATGAAGCTTGTCTTCATCCGTGCTTCTTTCACTCTCTCACCTCGCTCTCTTTCTCTCTCTGCTCGTTCGCGCACGCCACCTTGCGGAGTAACAGCGCGTTACTCACTCGCATCACAGCGCCGTCTCTCGCTCAACTCATTCAACCCTTTTACCTTTCTTTGTAACCCATCGCCTGACAGTGCCGTTTTAAATTTAAACTTGTGTTTCATTTTATTTCCTTCGTTTTAATAATTTAATTAAAATTAGAGTCCAAATAGAAAGAGTCGATGCCGTTTGTGCCCCAGACAATCTGATAGAAAGTTATTTTTTTAATGCTTAGAGTGCCAAAATTATGTGTGCTTTCAGCATGCTAATCTTATCTGTGATGACTGCCAAACAAATGTAACTGGCTGAACTTAATAAATTAGACTTTTAGTTTTGGGAAAATCATGCCAAATGCCTGCGTGATTTTTGTTTCTATTTTTTGTTGTTTATTGGAAGAAGTTGTGTTTTTTTTTTGTTCGTAAAGGAGGCATTTTATGATTTCTTCTATTTTAGAATTCATGTTTTGTTATACTACTTTTTATATTGTTTTTCTTCAATAAATACATTTAGAATAACCAGAAAATGCTAAAATATTTGGATTTTTATTTTTTTTGTACCCTGACAATATTTAAATAATTGGGTAGGTACGTGATACTCCAGTGTACCATTCTTGTAAAAAATATATAATGCACCATCGCCGGGCTGGCATTTTCCTACCTATCAGAGAAAACATCTCAAAAACTCTGATCGTAACAGTCACTAGCGTGGTTTGACAGTTCACAACTTTCCAAATTCTAAAGAACGCTTCACACGTGTTTTACACAATCTTTGTTAGTCTTTGTTAATGCGATGCTTGCTTTCATTTTTAATTTTAGTAACTTTAGTGAATTTTTCTTTCTATAACGCACATGTACACCAATTCCAAACTGAATCATTTTCCTAATTGTTTTAATTTTTAATCAAGTTGCCTAAATAGATTAATTCGTTAATATTCAAGAGAATTTTGGCAATTTCAATTTTTTTTGTGTTAATATGCCACGTAACTGTCCCATTTTTAATAGCAACATTTTCGCAATTAATTAAAACAAAGAGGCAAAAACCCAACACTCTGTACATTTTAATTCACAATTAAATTTTCGTCGCGTGCTCTGTCATATTTATAGAATAAATGTGAACAAGGTCGCTCGAGGTTATCGACTAGTATTTAATATGATCTCTCCGTATATCTCCTTGTTTAGTGTTAAAATAAAATTCTCCGGAATTAATCTTGTCACGTTTTAAGACACGAAAAAATTAATCCTTTAGTTAATCAATATTTTGTGTACGTTTCTTTGACGGCTTTATTACAAAAATTTTAATCAATTTTTTTTAAATTAATTTAGTTTGTGTATTTTATAAATTTTACATTTTTATATTGAAAATGGATGAAGAAAATTTTTCAAACTCGATGAAAAACTTTCTCGTGACTCTCAACACGAACTGATTTATTACTTTTATTTATTACATGATGTATGACGATTTTATCAGATCCATAAATTTTTCTTTATAGTTTTGGATAATCCGAGTGATAAAGGAAAAGCGGAAAATTCAGCGCTATTCATTCATAACATTCTAGTTTTACAGCCAAGCCAAAATATCACATCACTTTTATTAATAGTTATTAACATAAAGGATTGATTATAATAACTTTATGTTGACTATAAACCGTTTTATCTTTTTTGAAAATTTTAAAAGTATTTATTAATAATAAAATTCAATACGGTTCTTTGTCAAAAATCATACATTAGTGTTGATATTAATTAAACGGTTTTAAACAATATTTTACATAATTAAATTTAAATAAGTTTTTTAGACCACTGTGTATATAATGTCCAACTCTTATTAATTATGCTGAAAGCTTCCGGGTTAGCCTCAAGCATGGCAAAAGTGATCGAACGTAAGCTCTAAGTCACTTTCAAGCGTTCTGTCAGTGACAATATTACCAACCCTGAAAAGACCACACAACATAGGAATGTCGCTGAAATTTATTAGACCGCAAGTCTGTCAGCTTCTAAAACGAAAATTAATTTTTGGGATATGTATATGTAATTTTTTGTTTTTTTTTTTTTTCTATGAAAAAGGATTTAGAACACTCGTGATTTATCCAAGACAATACATTTTCACACGCGATAGAACAAAAGTAACCAGAGTGTTATAAATTAAAGAGAAAGATTTATTTTCAAGAAGAATAGACTAGAGTGTAACGGGTGTACACTAAAATTTTGTTAAATAAATTTTTTAGTCAAATTTATTTTAAAATATTTTTGAGATGTTGAATAACAAAAGATTGTTAAATCTATTTTCATTTACCTCTTATATAAATCCGAACAAATCTAATTTAAGAGTCTTTTATTACAAATACTTCATCTTTTGTTTACATTTTTTCTTTTTTTCTGTTTTAATTAACTTTGACAATACAAAATCCCTCATAAAATTTCCGTCTTTTTTAAGAGCGACTCTTCATCTCAATGCAATTCTAAATCTTATACAACCAGTCAAACGTAGCACCAACCTTTTCTTTGTCGTCATCATCACCTACTTTGACTTTATCACTGAAAAAAATCTCTTGTTTCCGGTCTCTCATTCGGGTCAAAAATCTCTTAATTTGTTAATTACGACCGAAAAGACACACATTTGAGCCTTTCCACAAAGATAACATCTCGGCAATTCTCTACAATTATCCCAGCTTTCGCCATTTGCTCAGCCAATGGTTGGACGCCCACCGAAGGGTTTCTTACCCTAATAGGGGGCTTTCAGCTTGAAAGGTCGAACCAGAATTGACAAATTTGTCTTATATTTATTTAATTGCTGAAATAATAAATGAAATGTAATGTTGTAATGCTAATTAATTTGTCAATTAAAATATTTTTAGTCGCGTTAAATAATAAATATCTAACACCAATTGGAGTTAAAAAAACATTTAAAAAATGCAACACATAAAATCAAGAGCTGATGTACACTATTAGTAACTGGAAGTGGATTAAAAGATACTTGACTGAAACTAAAAAATATTTATAAATACACTGAACAAAATGAAAAAAATATAAAGATTTTGTAATACATATTCTCATTTTGTTATCAAAAGAAATCAATAAATTTTTAATTTTTAAAATTGAAATGACGTCAAGTGAACATAATAGATATGTCCAAATAAGACTGTCAATAACTTTCTAAGAAACAAACTCTTAAATTTGTTTTGTGTTTAAAGAACAAAGCTTATTAACAATCTGTTTAACAACAGCGAAGATTGTGGTACAGTGGTTTTCTCAAAATAAGTTTTTGCAAAATTTGTTTTTTAGGACTATTTTACTGAAACACAACACAATTAAAAAATTTAAACTTTATACAAAAAGCAATCATTTCTTTTTTTTATTATAAACAAAATTTAAAAGCAATAAGTACAAAGATGTGGAAGATAAAGACATAAAGTCGTAGATTGTTGTTCTAAATCTATAAAAGTTAAACAATTTATAAAGTACGTACTCCTTTTCTAACATCTTTAGAGAAAATATAAATAGAATAGCTCTAACGTCAGGAAATAGTAGGTACCACACAAGATAAAAACATATAAATTTTTTTTATAAACGATCAAAGTTTAGGAATAACTAATTATTGATCATGATAACAAAGTCAGACAATAGTAAAAAAATAATAAATTTCTTGTTAGATTTTTTTAGTATGCTAAATAAAACGTAAAACATCTACTAAAACTAAACAATATACATATCACGACGCTCGTTTTGACAACAAAGTTGTCATCTGCAGGTTGAAACAACTTTTTAATTCCTATCTAAGGATAATAATTTTGGTGTCAAAACGAGCGTTGTGTTGAGTGTAGTGTTTGATCTTAGTGAGTGTTTTACATTTCTTTAGTAAAAAACTATTTAGCAAAACTTTTCTTAAATACTTGGAGAAACCTGGCTGCATTACAAACATTTGAGCAAAATGATATAGCTGAAAGCAAGATCCAAACACTCGTAGTGTTAACCTCAGTAACAGATGCTGATGGATTCTACAAAGTGTGGAATAGAAATAGAGTCTAAATATTAAATACTTTTAAGTATTTAGATGCAAAAACTAAAGACAAATTACTACAAAAAGGCGAGTTTTACGCTTACTCTATAGAGCTCATATTTGTTAGATACCTAATACAATCAAAAACATACTGTTACGTAGAATTCAAAATAACTACATATAAGAAAATGAAAGTTCGAATAAATAGCTCTAGAAAAAAGCACGTCGAGGCGTAAAATTCCCGAAATCATTATTAAACCTGTTCATAGACCGATCGAGAAGAATTAGTCATCTTTTCCAATTAAAACTAGAAAAATCACAAACATCCGGCACATTCTAGCAAGGATGCCCGATTATATAAAGAGGGAGACTGACCGGAAGTTATTCAGTCAGTTAGCGAGAACCAGACAAGTGACTAAGCGGTATTCTTGATAGCGACGGATTGAATTAAGTCGACGACGATTGTAGTGTGAATATCGAGTAGTTATTTATTGTTGTTATGTAACTGTACATAGTATAAATGTAAATACTTTTATATTGTGTTACCTAACTAGACCAGTAATTAAGAAGAAAAACATTGACTAGGTGTAAAGACAGTGTTTATAAATTTAACCTGAGCTAGGTGCTCTAAAAGTACTAAGATGTAGAAGATCTTATTACACAGAGTACTTACTACTAGTAATAGTTCTGTAACCTGAGAAGCCATAAAACAGAGAGCAATAAAATCTAGTATTGAATCAGAACTCAAAAAGGTCTCGAAAGCTATTTAACTAAACATATTGCTTCAACATTATATCTGCAAATGCATATAACAATATTTATCATAAAACAAAATTGATAAAAAAGGTTTTTCTTTTTTACAAAACAAAGCATAGAACTTAAGACAATATTTGATACAAAAAGTTTAAAAAAACAGTGACAAAAAGAATATTAGGAGACATAGTGACTAAAAAACTCCAAGATGACAAGCATAAAATCTGCTTTAAAATGTTGGGTTTGTCAATTAATCTTTAAATAAAATATTTTTATTAATTTTGTTTTATCTTTTAAATTATAGTTCTGTCTTGAAATAGATCCAGCTGAGGCCAAATTTAATTACCCAATGAGTATTCACATGACATTAATTTTGGTTATTTAACATTTCTTCAACGAGAACTATTACTTATTAATACTTTTAAAATAATTTTAAAAACACTCTATATAAGTATCGATGCCAAAATGTTTCCTGTATCATGTTGCACAAATATTTATTTACGTGTTATTTATGGTTTATTGGAGTGATTTCAAGTATAGATAACACCGGTAGTGTCTTTGTTTCTATAAAAAAAATTAAAAGAATTCGGGGCTATGATTGGTTGTTGCCATGAAAAGTATTAAAATTTCAACTTGAAATTAGCCCATATAAGTGTTAAAAAAAGAGTCAGTTCTTAGTTTTATTAGGGAAAAGTGATACCAACACTACAAATGAATTTCCGTAATTTTTTGACTACGGTATTATAGATAATAGACTAATGGGCTAATTCCAAGTTGAGATAATACCGGTAGTAGCTTTGTTGATATGAAAAATTTAAAACATTTGGGATTGTGTATAATTGTTGCTACGAAAAAGTAATAAAATTTGCGACAGTACCGGTATTATCTCAACTTGAAATTAGCCCATTAATCTTTTAAATTTTTTTGTGGCTGCAATAATAATTTACTTACTCTTATTCTTTACTTTATCTTTTTTTACTTATTTATAAGTCACAAAAGTCATTGTAGAGAAAACTGAAATAAGTAATACAACACGTAAAGTAAAGAGATACTTTTCTCTGGACAAGATTTAGCTGGCCATAACGTAAACTACGGTATCTTGAATACCACGGTAGCTGCATCGACTTTTTAGCCAATCAACGCTGGACTGCAAATATAGCTATTTTTTATTATGTCTTTCATTCTAATGCATACAGTTTATATGGTATGGTATAACTGGTTGCATATTACCGATTGCAGTTTGCCTATAACACTACGAAAAATTATAATTCAACAGACCTTGAGGATCTGAGAATGAGTTAAAAATTAAAAAAATATTTTTTGTAATTAAAAATAACATAACAAAAACTACAAAACTTTCGTTTAATTATATATCTTTTTATTTACAAAAATTACAAAATAAAATTAATAATAACAAAAATAACTTAGAAAACAACTTTTAAAACTGGAGCAAAAACCCAATACAATAGACAAACCATCATTACAATAAACAAATAATGAATAGCAGCTAAAAAATACATCTTCTTCCTTGCTTTTGGAACCGTATCAAGAGAATCATTCAATAAATGTATCCTTCCACCTACAATCACCTTTTCCCAGTATTTCCCCCAATTAAACGTCTTCATATCAAAATTAAACAATTCTTTGTCTCTCGTATCAAGTTTATCGAAAAGACGATCAGTGTTATTAGTTTCGAATTGCCAAGAATGGGTCGTAAAGAACGACAGAAGGCTGATAAGCTTATTGATTTTTCGGTACTTTTCAACAGCTCTAAAAACTCAAAATTGTATTAAAAAAATAATAAAAAATGTAATACTCACAAAGGTCTTTTTCCAGCAACTAACAAAACTGAGTCAACCAAATAAGCAAAAAGCGTGTGATAAAAAAAAGATCGTATTAGATGAACTGTTTGATAACGAGTTGTTTGAATATATCTATACCAAACAGCATCCTTTAAAGGATAAACAAATGTAAATTTTTTGAATTCGCTTATAAGTTGACCCCAAGTCACCAAATTATTTTTATGACCCGGAAAATTATAAATTGGGATTAATTTGTCTTTTGGTTCATTTTTTGTCCTGAAAAAAAATCTAATTCATAAAAATACGAATTAGTAAAAAATCCTCACTGTTCTACATCCCAAGCTGCAGCTAAGATATTATTGATAACATAATCGGCTGGAACAATTCTAGCTTCGACATCTTTATCAAGATGAAGACTTCTTAAAACACCTAAACATACCCCAACTACTACACCAACAACTCCATGGAAGTTATGAATCCAGCCAGGGAGTGGTTCATGGGCAGTTGAAACCACTATTTTAAAAAATAAAATTTTGGGAATTTAATAATTGTGACTTACCAACTGCTGGTCGTATAATACAAACCGGAAGTACTTGTTTATAGGACCGGATTAGTTCTTCAGCCACTGCTTTAGTGTAGACATAGGTGTTAGGCCAATCTCCTAAAAGGCTGCAAAATAATTATTTGATTCTTTATTATTTTTCTTAATTAAATTTTTGCTAATTTGAACAGTATTTATGATATAATGTTGACTTTACAACAAAGAATTTATCTAATTTAATGTTACGAAACTGGGGAAGAGTGCTACCAAGTTGTCATCAGAAAATTCAACCAAAAATACCCAGAAGCTACTATTTTAAATTACGGTGCAAAAATGAATTTATATACAATATTTATATCTTTATTTATACAGTAGTGTCGCGCTAATCCGAATCAATTAAAACCGAGACGATCCGAAGTATCCAAAAATCGGGATTACCGAGACATGTTTTCTAAACAATATTTTAATTTTTTCAATGTAAAAGAAAGAGAAGATGAAGTTGTAGTTCTAGGACAGCCGGTTTGAAAAAATCTTCACAATTCCCGGATTCCAACTGTTTCTTGTCGGCATTAATCCAGTCCATCACCTCATCAAGATTTACTTCAACTTTTTCTACATCTAAAAGCATTGTAGCAACTAGATCAATCTCTTCTTCTGCTGAGCGAATTGTATTTCTTAAAATATTCAAAAGGATTATATCTTCAGGGTTATCATAATCTGCATCATCATTATCATTGTTAACTTTAAGGATTTTCTTCCAACATTTCTCCAAAGTTTTAGATGGCACTTTTTCCCATGCGTTATGAAGCAAACATGCTGTTTTCAGGTTTATATTTTTGATACACTTCATAAGATCTTTTTCATTACTTGTTAATATTTCGGCTAGAAGACTTCTTTTATAAAATAATTTTATTAATCTAATAGCATTCTGATCCATAGACTGTATTAACGCTATTGTATTCGGTGGCAGAAATTTTACAAAAAAATTTACATCGCCGCTGATGAGATCTTGTTCTCTGCAGTGACTAGAGGCATTGTCAACAAGTAAAATTGCTTTTTCAGGCAAGTTTTGTTCTCTTAAAAATCTCCTTACTTCTGGGATAAAACATTCTTGAAACCATTCCTTAAAAATTAGCTGCAGTCATCCAAGCCTTAGCTGTAGCTTTGTAGTACACAGGTAGCACATAATTTTTGAAAGCCCTAGGTTTTTTTTGCTTTTCCGATTACCAAAAGCTATAGACAATGACTTCCATTTGCATTGCAACAAGTTAAGGTGATGCGATTCTTACTAGTTTTTTTTCCTGGAGTTGTTTTTTCAGTGCTAGTTACCAACGTTCTGTCTGGAAGTAATTTCCAAAATAGCTCAGATTCGTCTGCGTTATAAATCTGTGATGCCACTAAAGAGTGGTTCTTAATGACTTGATCTAGTTTTGTAATGAATAGTTCAACAGCAGGTTCATTGGCCGACAATTTTTCACCTCAAATTTTAAGAGTTCGGATGTCATATGTTTTTCTAGAATTAGCAATCCACCCTCTGCTTGCATTAAAATTTTTGTTGCCATAGTATTTTGTATAAACTTGCTTAGCTTTAATTACTAATTAATTACTAAAAATTTAGAAGAAACTGGAACATGTCGATTTCTGAAATTTATAAACAAAAAAGCAAGCTCTTTCTCATTTTTGAGTACTCTGCTTTTTTTAAAGTTTTCTTTTTTCAGACCCAGAAACACATTGAACAACAAATCTTAAATTATTTCAAATGACGTCAGATTTCTTTAATTTCAGGCGGTTTCTACACTTACCCTTTAATTTTATCAGCATTTTTCTTAATAGCACTGATTGTTGAAGTTCCCACCCCATATTTGGCAGCTAAAAATCTTCCACTTATGCCTCGTTTTAAATCATTAACAATATTTGCTTTTTCTTTTAGGCTTCGAGTTTTATGATTTCGTTTTTGAGGTGCCATGTTGCAAGTTTGAGAACACTGAAGTCACTGCAGTTTTAAATGTTTTTTTATGTTTACGTTTTTCCACACTCCAGTCAAAACAATTCTTTGAAATGTACAGTATTTTCATGAAACGTAGCAAAATTATTGCATCCGGACTATCAAATTAATGAAATTTGGATTACAACATACACAATGAAGGAAAGAGTCAAATCCGGATTACTGAAGAATCTGAATTACCGCAGGGTTTGAATTAGTGCGACACTACTGTATTTGGAAAATTTTTGGCTGATAAACTGGATGACTTGCCATTAAACCACCGAATGGAAAAGATTTTCTAGCACGATGAGTGCCTTGCTCATTAAACCGGCACTGTTCGCCAGCGGCTCAATACAGAGTTCCATGATAATTGGATAGAGAGAGATGATAACATTTTATAGCCAGCGAGAAATTCTGATCTCACAATATTAGACTTTTGTCTGTGGAGTCGTTTAAAACAAATTGTATACATTGAGCCACTAGACAATGATCTAGAGCAATTAAAATATAGAAGACAAAATGCATTCTAGTCCTTATCAATCTTATAAATAAGACGCAGTTTTAATGAATTTATAGCTTGCATTGAAATCTGTGCAGAAAAAAGAAGAGCATTATTTGAATAGAAAATTAATAGTTTAGCTTTTTGAGAATTTTATTTCATCTTATCATTTGTTAAATAAAATTTTTTTTTCTCTTTTAAAGTCGCTGCGAGGACATACTGTAAAATCTGTTTTATGAAGGTCAAAATTTCGATAATGGTTCGAAGGTTAATAATTATTTTCGACGTCTTAAAAATTCAAAACACAATAAATGTCTTCACAAGGTTAAAATTGCGTAAATCAGTAATAAATAACAACCAAAACCTTAAAACCGAACCTTATTAATTTTTCAAAACAACAATTATTTATCTGTTTACACCTGTAGGGAAGAAAACACTCTCTACGTCCTTGACATTAATTTCAATGCACTTACATCATTACAAAGGAAATGTTCGAAAACCTTGCTGGAGAAATCTGAATTTCAGAGCATTGCACTGACCTTAAATGCACTATTATTAATTGAATGCAGACAGTATGACATACTTATGTAATTTTCTTTTTGTTTCAATGACAACACGGGATAAATATTGATGAAGTACAGTTAAATAATTATTTGGAAACTGCGGGATTTTTTCCTCTTGCAGGGATTACGTAAGAGAATGCATAAGACTGGTCATTTATATGGAAATATGCTCGAAATTTAAATATGATTAAGAAAAGTGCAATGTGATATTTTGGAATTTGTTTGGTTACCTTGCTTTTTCATCTTGAAAGCTTAATGCAGCTAAGTTGTAATAAATTATTAAATAAATATGTATTTTAAATATGTTTAAATTTTTTGTATTCTAATCGCTTTTTTGTATTGTATTGTAATTAGTTTCTTTTTGTTTTAAATTTGTTTATATTAGTGTTGTTCGACTACATTTTTCACATGCTCTGCTGCTTAAACACGTGATATTTCCTTATTTATTATTTATTCTGATTTTAAGTGCATGATTGTACTATTTAAAATAACAATTTTTAAATATTTGTTACTGTATAAAAAACTAATTAATAAAACAATCTTATATTTAAATTTTGTTTTATGTAAATTGTAAATCTAGTCAAGTTTATTTTTTCTAGTACAATTTGAAAGCTTTTGAAGTCACAATCATTTTATACCATTGCGCCAAATTGCTAACTTTACATATAAAGTCACACATTTTTGTAAAATTTTTTTGTGAAAGAAAAAGATGCTTACAGGGTAACTACAACATAAACTCAAAAGACACTTTTATAAACTAAACAGTGTGTTTTAGTCGTAAATAAGTGATGTAATTTAGGAAACAACAATTGGGAAACAAATACCTACTATTTTTAGCTTCATTATTTTACACATTTACATTTTGATTAATAAACTGATGTAAGACTTGTTTATCAACAAAATAATAAATTCTGCTTAAACCTAATTAAAGAACATGTAGTAACACTCAAAAATGATTGCTGTCTACCTACTTAGTACTAAGTACAAGAATTTTACCATTTTATTAATTGATAAAAAAACTGTTATTACATCTTTTAATACCTAGTTTTTAAACGTTTTTTTACGTATTGTATAAGCAATCTTTTACGAAGACGCAGTTGTAAAGAACAAATGTATTAAAATTACCATAATAATAAACGTTTTAACAATTATTGCAATAACTCATCTTATTCTTCGTGTTATCCTTATAAATTAAAGAAATAATAAAAAAATAATGTATTGTATACGACCATTAGGGGTATTTAAGGCCTCGTCAGTCTTATTTGACTCGCTCTTTAAATTCGTTTAAAAGAAACTTTCTAACGCGGCCGTTTTCTTTAGAAAAAAAAGTAGTTAGTAGACATAAATAAAGTATTATAAATTTAATATAAGTATTTATATTAAATAATAATTAATAATACTTAATAATAATTTTAATAATTAGTTATTTAATTAATTAATAATTGTCCCTTTTTATTTAATAATTTTAAATAAATACAAGTTTAATATTTTAGGATACTACAATTTGAAGAGTTTCACAACATCTTGAAATTTGGGTTTTAAGAACTTACAGATTATAATTATAAAAAATCCATAAAGGTTCTACAAGATTAAATAAATGTCCTGAAATTTTGAAATCTTAGATAATGCAAATTTTAAAAAATTATTCTTGAAAAATTTGAGACATCATGTTTTAGAAACCCATGAAAAATTTTAAACTCTTCTATTTTTAGGAGATTAATAAATTAGAAACTAAAAAAATGAAAATTTAGAAATTTAAAAAATACGTAGATGATACAGTAAAAAGCGAGGTAAAAAGCAACAAAATTTAAAAAAACAATAAAACAACTGTTTCAAAAGAAATAAAGTTTTTGAAGCTGAAATATAAAATTAAAAAATGTTATAATTTTAAATATTTTAAATAATTAGAAATATTAGAAGAGTTAGAAGGTTAGTAATCTAAATTTGTTATTAGATATTTTAAAAAAGTTACAAATGTCAAAGCTGAGGAATAGGGAAAAAGTTACTGGTAGTTTTTCAAAAAACCTTAAAATATAAGAAATCATTTATTAATTAGAAACTCACAAATGTTAGTAACTTAGAAAGTCATTAACTATCTTTAAAAAACTCCAAATTGTTAAATCTTTTGAGATTTACGACCTAGAAATATTATAAATAAAAATTGAAAAATCTAAAGCTTCTAAAATTTTCAAATATTTTTGAGAATAGTAAAATATTGATCATTTTAAAACAATAAATTGTTTATATTCTAAAAAATTAATAATTAAAATTTTTATTTTCGTAATTATAAAAATCATTGAATTCTAAGAAATTTTGGACGTTTTATAAATAAACAAATTTAAGAATTATGAGAATAGATTATTTTTTAAAAAACTGTTTTTTAGAAATTGTGAAAATATTAGAATCTCACAAAACTTGTATGCTTATAAATGTCAGAATATCAGAGAGTCAAAAATCTATTTTTTTTCAATTACAAATAGTTTATTTTTCTAATTTTTAGAATTTTTTCAAAAGGACAACCACTAGCTTTTTATGCTTTTTGTTGACTCGGCTGCATACTGAAGTATAAACATTCATATAAATAATATTCACAAAATATCTATGATTTGGTAGGATTCGAACCTACACCAGTTTAGGCTTTAATAGCTCGAAGTTTTAGAGTTTAATTTTAAATAAATTATAAATTAAAAATTTAAAATTAAATTAAAATAATTAAAATAGTATAAACAAGACGATATTTATGGTAAATTTTGATAATATTGTTACGTAGTTAATACAGTAGCGGCCGGTTAAAGCAAACATGTGATACAACCATTATTTTGAAAGGTACAAATTACTATTTTATATCTTATAATCACTATACTCTTTATTATGACTTTCAGTTATAACAAGCAATTTCACCGGTCTCTTTAAGATCGTTAACGTTATAATAATAATTAATATTAATTGCTCAGAAATTTTAAAATTTTCGAATATTAATAATCTAAATTAATTACACATCTTAAATAATTAACAATTTGTCGAAGCTGGAAAATTTCAAAAACTTGAAATCTTAAGAGCGTAAAAAACAAAAAAACAATGATCTAATAATATTTGAAAACTTTAATAATTTTAAAATTAATTTTAATCTATATAAAAAATGCATTTGAAATTTATTTAGTAATAATAATAATACAGAAATTTTAAAATGCACCAACCGCCATTTGGATCAATTTTGTACAGATTTCAAATTTAAAACTTATCTGTTTTTTTATAAAAATAATAAACTTTTAAAGCTTGTTCCTTCTTAAAAAAAGAACAAAAAAAAATAAAAAAATTATTTTAGAATGTTTAAAACATCTGGAAACCTTATTTAAGACTCTATATAAACTAAAAAAATAAGAATGAAAATTAAAGAATTTGAGTAAATACTTATAATCCTAGAATATCAATACTAAGTCTTCAACCTTACTTAAAAGTTTTTTAAAACTTTAGAGATCTAAGAATTTGAAAGTAAAAAAGTAGAATTTTACACCAACTATGTAAATGTGAAGAGGTTTACAAATCTTAGGTGCTGACAACTCTTACAATCTTAGTGTTAGTAGTCAATATTTCTAATTACGTCCAGAACTAAATATATTGCGTTTTAACATTATTCAAATTTAATAATTAGCAAGGTTAAGCTGTTAAAAACATCTTGAAAATTTTAAGAAATTTCTTTTTTTAACAGCTCGCCCAAAATTCTCATTGCAACAAAATTAATTAGTTTTTAAATATTTTATAATTTTATTCTACAGTGAGTTGGTAGCAAGAAAAACATTGCACGTTTTATTAAGGACTAGTTATAACGCTGGCGGACTATTAAAACAGCTGGCAGTTTAGAGAAACAAGGCGAAAGTAACGATTCTTACTACTGTCCGATTAATTTTCAGTTAAAAAAGAATTCTTAATTAATTTTGAATAAATTTACTTATTGGTCTTGAACGGTAAGTAAGTTTACGTTGGCAACAAGTAAACAAATCTTACTGTTTTTGAAACAAACGTGGCAATCAATTGCGTTCAATAAAAAAAATTAGAAATTATTAAATTCAAAAAACGTAGATGTTCCAAAATTTTTCAATTTTAGAAATTAAAAAAAAAAATTTTGAAAATCGCAGAAATTCGGCATTAGCAGGTCAGCCCAACGCTAATGAAGCTAACGACTACTAATGTTTTTTATACCTGTGTGACCTACACCTGTTTTTTTGTCTACCTTCAATTATTAAATTAAATATCAAACGGACAGTTTTCACATAAATAACAAACAAAAATGACCATTACGAGTAACAGAAAACTTTCTGTCTTAGAGAGGAAAATAACATTTTTCCTGTTACATTCTTAGAGCTGCTATAATTTTATTAAATGTAGGTAAAACAATTTAGATGTAATTAGATAATTAGGTGATGTAAGATAAAAACATTTAATTAACATTTTATTGTCTATTTTATGCTAATTATCAATTTAATCCTAATTGATTTCCTAATCACGAAAATTTTGCTGTTTACACCAAAAAAATTAGTAATTTTTGTATTAAAAATTAACAGTGTTGATATTTTAAATAGAATATAACAAGGGTTCAAATAGAAACAATGTCAAAATGTGCCATAGATTTAAAAATGTAAGACGTATTTATTTTATCACGCCTCATCTATCATCATCTGTCATACCCATAGATCTAATAATAAGACTGGATCGAGTCTCGCCTATACGTTGCTGAAGCGAGCTGCGGTGACAACATAGGCAGTACATAGTATAAGAGAGAGAAAGAGAGAGAGAGAGGTAGAGTATAATAGACAGATTAAATGTGTGTGAGAGAGCAAATCACTTACTGGTAGGCAAGGACGTTGAATTTTTGAAAATACAGGAAGAATAAGGCAAGAAAATAAACTTTTATTTTCATTCAGTAAACATATGAGCGCCAGGCTTTTATTGTGCATGCATACAACACTCATACAATACTCATACAAATTAATATTTAATTTATCTGAAATTATATTATCTAAAATTGTTTAAAACGCTTCTTATAAAGGAAATTGTTTAGAAATATGCAAATTTTAGCGATTTTAACACTTGTCTAAATGCAAATACCACCTTTAACATGGTAAATACACCACTTTTAATGTTTTGCCTACCAATATGTTGTCACCATACTTCTTTGCTTACCCTCACTCCAGTCTTATTATTACCTCATACCTGTTTAAATTAAAGTAAACAACTTGATAAAACATTTATAATTAAATCATACTTTTTTAATTACCTGAAAATCAAGATTAGATTACAGTATTCTATTCGAGATTGTATAGTCTAATTTTAATAGAATAAATGACAAAGATGGACAGATAACATATATTACACCACGCCCTACGTTTTTAAGTCTATGACACTCTACGCCGACATTTTTACTTGAACGCTCTATATAACATAATTATAAAAAGTGATATATAATTCAAACAATTCAAGCGTTTATTGCTTTTTAAATTAAAAATTTAAAAAAATGTAAAAAACAGTTATTCTTTATTTCAGTATTTGCGCAATAATTATTTAATTAAACATATTGTTATTGTTACATAATCTATTGTTTTAAGCTTAAATCTGTGTTTATGAGGTGCCAATCATTAGTTGGCAGCTACTTTCAAATACATTGTTGATGAATTTTAGTTAGGGAATAATTAAATAAAAATTTATTACGAATAGCATTTCCGAAATAAAAACTTGATGCATGGTCAACCGGATTATTTCATTTTATTGCAAATCTACATAACAGAATATTATATAAGTTAATAAATTATTCCAAAAAATCAAATCAAACATTGTCCCTGAACTTAAATCTGGCTTTTACTTCCAAAAAAAAAATTTATAATTTTCATTTGTTACCTCTAAAAAAGTTTTTAGTGTAGTTTCTCCAAATTTAATTTTACGTCTTAATTGCACGACATGCAATTGCGCAATATGCACAAAAATAAAATTGTAGGAATAATCAATAAACGAAAGCAAAGAAAATATAAAAAATTTATAAAAAATAGTGATATAACAAGAATTTCAATAAATCAGAAGTTTTATAAAAATTGTCTAAAAATGTTCAAAGTTTGGTAACGAATAAAAACAAAAGCATTTTTTATGCAGCCAATCTTTAATTAAGCTGCATCAATTTCCAAAATAATTTTCAATTCCTTTTCACAACTTCCACTAATTAATTTTGTCATCTAGCATATATATTTAAAAATTTAAAAAAAATGTGTTAGTTGTCTAGATATTCTCATATACTTTACATAAAATAATAGTTTTCTTTATCTCTATAAAACAGTGCGATTTCTACACAAATTTTAAATTTTTTTTAACTCAAATCTCACTACTTACTGCGGTGTAACAATTTCCAAAGTTCGATCGTCCATAACTTCCATAATCTGCAGTAATTTTTCCGGCTTAACATCCACATCGTAAAACACTTCATCGATTTTTTTTCTGTTACAATGTGAAAACGCTGTTGAGACATAAACGAAAGCTCGCAAATTCTCCATTTCTTTCATCATATTCATAAGATCCCGAACTGATCTCACATTAGTAAAAGCAGCAGTTTTGAGATCCACATCAAACCGGACATTAGCTGCAGCATGGATGATACACGTGACTTCCTTCTTAATGATTTCCTGAGCTTCCAGACTGAGTCCGAGCATGGGCAAGCTACAGTCGCCATTCAAAAGGTGGATTTTCTTCGCGAAGTCTTTATTCTGGGCTTTCAGGGGCTTAAAACACTACAGAGAATTATTTTTTGAAAATGAAATTTTTTTCACTTACGCTGTTTTCGAAAATTTCGTTGAACCGCTGCTCTAAGGCTTGGTCATGTTTCGGTCGTAGCAAAATGTAGAATTTTTCGATATCGGGACATGTTCGCAGGATCTTCTCGATGATGAGTTTGCCGAGGAAACCGGAGGCTCCGGTTAAAAAAATTGTCTGATGAGAGTAAAAGTCTTGGATCGGAGACATGACGAGAGTGTCTGATTGTAAGGAGCGCTTTTTAAGATTAACCTTACAATTTGTTTTACAACCGGTTTTTGTTACGTACTTGTATGCTGTTTATGGTACTTGAAACTGACCTAATTAAATCATGGATTTGATTCAGTGATTGCAGAAAGGACACGAAATTTTTAAGTCATTGTATTGAGTGTTTCAAGTAAAAAAATCTCATTTGCCAGTTAAAAGCGTTAAATTCCAATTTATAAAAAAAATCTAAATACATTGTTTTTGTAAATAATAAATTTAAATTATAGCACAAAGTACTATCCATCGGTTGCACAAACGTCAATCAAAAGTGACAGACTAATAAACTTTGAGTAACTCAAAATAACGTTTGATTGGTTAAAAATGCGTTAATAAAAACCTAATGCCCCATCAGTTTTAATAAACGTTTGTGCAACCAGGCATATGTCTCATCAACACAGACACGTCTTGTGTTGTAATAGTTTTTTATGTGTTAAGGGCATGATAAAGAAGATTATGCTTATTAGATAAACAAAAAATTGTTTAATCCCGACATAAGAAAGCTTATGAGGGACATTATATCTACAGTACATACAACGTCCCTAACGAATGGAAGTTGGCTTACATCACCCCACTACATAAAAAAGATGATCGTAGAAATTGTGACAACTATAGAGGACTTTCGGTTACAAGTACCTTTAGCCGGTTATATGGACGGATTATACGCGATAAAATAGAATCAGAATATTCTAGCAAAGAACCAGAAGAACAAAGTGGGTTTCGCGGAGGACGATCATGTATCGACAATGCGTTTTGTATTAAACAAATAATTGAAAAACAAATTGCAAAAAACAGGGAAACACATTTTTTATTTATTGATCTGAGTAAGGCGTACGATAAAGTACCAGTTATCAAATTATGGGAAGCATTGGAACAAACAAAAATAAATAATACATTAATAAAAGCAGTACAACAAATGTACAATAACTGTAGATCTCAAATAAAAATTGGCAAAAAACTGTCAAGTGGATTTCGGATATCAAAGGGCCTCAGACAAGGTTGTTGCATTTCACCAACATTATTTAAGATATATGTAGAACACGCCTTTAAAAATTAGAAGAAGGAATGCTGCCGAATGGGCTTTGAATTAAACAATACCACTCTTTATACTATGCAATTTGCGTACGATCAAGTAGTGGTAGCTCAAACAAAAGAAGACCTAGAACTAGAATATATGACGAGAAGTTATGTGAGGAATATAAAAACTGGGGAATGGAAATAAATATAGAAAAAACTAAATATATGGGCATAGGAAGCAATGATGGAAATTTACTATTAGATAATGCAACTACCTTTGAAAGATGTACAGCATACAAGTACTTAGGAATAACGTTCGAAGAAAACGGAAAAGATGAAAAAGAAATACAAAAAAGAGTAGGCCAGAATAGAAGAATCATAGGAGCACTTAATGGAATTTTTTGGTAAAAAAATATAGACAGACAAAAGAAGCTAAACATCTACAACACCGTGGTAAAAAGTGTATTAACATATGGCGCCGAAATATGGACTATGACAGAAAATGACAAACGGAAAATACTGGCAACAGAAATGGATGCATTACGAAGATCTGCCAGACACTCAAAATTAGACCATAAAAGAAACGACGAGATAAGAGATATAATGAATACAAAGACAACAGTCATTGACGAGATTGCACAAAAACAATTAAAATGGTATGGACACATACGACGCATGGGGGAAGATAGGTTACCAAAACAAGTGCTAGAATGGACACCAGAAGGAAGAAATCGAAGAGGACGTCCGAGGAAAAACTGGATACAGGGTATCACCAAGGCCATGAGTGAGAGAAATCTAGCCGAAGCAGATTGGTTAGACAGAAAAAAATGGAGATTGGGAATCGGAAGGCGACACAAGACGCTATAAACCGAATATATATATACATACAACGTTTTATATTATTTTGCATTTTTTTAGTTTTTTAAATCAAAAATTTTCGGCCAATTTAGCAAAAACTGTCTCGTCTTTTTTGAGAATACCAAAAAGTTCTCAAATTTTTAAATAACAATTTTTACATTGTCAATAACAACAAAAATAATAATTAATATATTTTTATTTAATTTGTCTGCAATAATAATAGAACATAATTTTACAAATTTTAGAATTTAAGTTAAATTTTTGTCGAATAGAGTAATTCATTATAAAATCACATTTCCGAAATAAAAACTTGGTGCATGGCCAACAAGTTACTTCCTTTCCTTTTTGCAAATTTGCATAAACAATCATTTATTTAAAATAATTAATATTTAAATTATTCAAAAAAAAAAACGATTCTTTGTCTGTGAATTTATATTCGCTATTAATTATTCCGAAAAAGAAAAGAAAAATTCTTATTACATATAAATTTATATTTTGGCACATTTTTTTTATTTCCTATTTCTCACCTCACATGTTTTACAATAGATTTATTGTTTTATGTTTTTAAGCCAGTAAGCTTTAAATATTTGAAATACCTATTTGTGCTTGGTTAAATAAATCAATAGAACTCCAAAACGTAATAGAAATTAAAAAGGATTAAGTGAAGATAAAATGTTTATGTAAAATAAACATAACTTGTTATGTAAGATAAACATTACAAAGAAAATTGTGATATTAGCATGACAAAATAAAAACACTATTAAAAAAATTAAAAAGAAAACAGAAATTTTCTTTGCTGAATTCTCTTGGTGTGTTGAATAAAGCAAAAAAATGTTTCGCTCAAAACCTAAACAAACAAAACTAAAAAATACATTAGAAACAAATCCAAAAAAATCAAAAAATACGTTAATAAGAGAAAGTGGTTTTTAGCTTGAAATATAAAACGTAAAAACCAAGAAAAAATGTTACGAGTTGCAGAAGAAATAAATAAATATGGATGGATTTAATTTGGTAGCAACCCAAGAAAGAAAACAAATATGAAACATAAGGGAAATAATGAAAACCGTTTAATAGTAAAGACCTAAATACTCGTAAAATATTGGTAAAAAGCATCTTAATATAAACAAAAAAAAATTTGTTACAGAAAGAATTGTCATATTTGTCATATTAAATGGAAGATACTAGAAGACTAAAGATTCATGCACTGACAGAGAAAACAAAAAAGTTTTTATGATAAAATAAGAGAAAAATGTTCAGGGATTGTGGTTGTATGTGGATGTGATGTTACACCAGAAATTGTTAACGAAGAGTGGCATACGAAGACAGCAAACGTAATGTAACAACAAAAATTGAACTACTACATACAGAGGTTTGGAAACAGACTCGGTTCATTTTCTAGTTAAATTTTAAACAAAGCAAAACATAAGAAAAGAAAAGAAAAATAGAATAAATACAACCAATAAAGCAAAAACAAAGAAAATACAGAAAACACAGATGCAAGAATAGGAATATTAAACAAAATAAGGGAATAATAATTTAAAAAACTGTAAACAATATCAAAATGAAGAGTATAATAAAGAACATAAAAACAAAAAAAATGAAATGAATAACTTATCGAGTAAAAGTTTTACACAACTAATTGACGAATTTTAAAAACAAACCCAAATATTTAAAAAAAAAAATAGAAAGAAGCAGTCATGACTTATAAAATTTTAGCAAAAAACATTAAAAACAAAATAAAATAAAAAATGGAAGAAAATCGAAGAGTACCCAAACGGTTTTTCAAAAAGAAAATCATCAGAAATCGCAATAATAATACATATTTGTAAAAACATTAAGTGAAAAACGTGATTGAGACAATTAAACATCTAAAGTTACATTAAAAATACAAATTATGTGTTGCCCACTTATTCAGTATTTATCTCAATATAATTTTTATTTATTCTTAGCAAACTTATGAAAGAGTTATCAGTCATCTTCAAACTGTATAGGTCTTCTGTATAAATATTTGAGAGTATAGTGTGTCTATATTTAGATGAATTTTATAGTGCAATAGAGGAGTTAACTTTTCGGTCCCTTACTGATAAAGAAACCCCCCAGCCTCTGAATTTTAAGTGGATTGTAAAAATCCGACGCGTGGCATTTGTTGTTTGTCTCCTTTGAGTGACCAGCTTGTCGCTTTGGTAACAATAGGGTTTACTTATCTTTACAACCACCCTTATTAAATCCCTCATAAACTAGTTTAAGAAGAACATAAACAATCTTTAAGAAGAAAACTTTTAGAAATGGTAAAAGCTACATTTAAAAAAACTGAACAATAACCAAGAACAATTAAAACTGGTTAGGGATATGGAAAAAAGGTACAAGGACCTGTGTTTAGAAGAAAGAAATTGGCAAACAATAGTGTAAAAAAATTAACTAAACCTTAAAACAGATTTACAATAAACCAGATATAATTACAGTGATAAAAAAACTCGAAGGGTTAAATAACTGAAACGTGTTTAAAATATTGAGATAGAAAATTGTTTTTAGGCTCAATATTTACTGGTAAAAAAAAATAAAAAGGAATACTCTGCACAAAACAGTGGAAAAAGTTAATAAGAGATTTAGAACAATTTAAAAAAATAGAGAAACAAAGCGGAAGGGAGAAAGGAGTCCTCAAAGCTATAGACAGAAAAACGAAAATTTGTATTTAAATAAAACTTAATTATAAACAAAAGAATGATAAAACTATTTCTTATAATTGTATAAAAACTGGTTATAATAAGTTACAGCAAATTTAATAACTCTATAATTTACTATCGGTTTTATGGATATAATCGTATAAACATTTAACAATGTGTAAACGAATAATTAACAATAATTAACAATAAAATAAAAACAAATCATTATGATATACAAAAAAATATTGGCAATAATATTTTTTTTAATTTATCTTTTCTTATATAACTGAAAGAAATAGAAATTCTTATATATCTCAAATCAAATTCTTATACAAATTGCTTGAAAAATATTGTCACGTTAATATAATATTAACAACAAATTTGCATGCATTTTTTTAACAAAAAATTGGTTAAGGTTACTAAATAAAATCTTTTTTTTTAGTTTGACGTAATAATATCAATTTTATATAAAAAAAATTGCATGACGTTAACTTGACTTAACGTAGTTACAGTAAACACAATAATTAAAAATTCTGCTCTGCTAAATGATTATACTTTTTATAAAACCAAAACAATAATTATTTGTAATAATTCAATATTTATTACACTAGTGTGATTTTTTTATTGAGACAAATACAAATATTACTGTTAAGTACGAGCGCTATTTCATTTATCTCATTTAAAATTTAAATAAATATTAGTAATTACATCTTAAAATTTCTAATTTAGTTTTGACAGAAAACTTTTTACTTTTATTTAAATAAACGGTATTTATTTTATTGCTTATTTAACAAGTCAGAATCTCCTAATTAAATTGTTACATGTTTTATGCTTAATTGAGCACGAAGTACAATAACACAATAAAGTCGTAAAATCCTGTTTATGGGATGTACTCATTTACATAAATTAAAAAATTCATAGTCTTCAATTTTACCACAAATTTAAATTACTTCAAAGAATTCAAAATTTCCCTCATTATAGACTCATTAAACCGAAATTACGGCTAAACATTCTCAAAAATCAGTCAGTTTTCACCAAGATGTCACAAATCGAAGACTTCTATTCCGACCAAACACTTTTCCTAACAGGTGCTACAGGTTTTCTCGGAAAACTTATTTTGGAAAAACTTTTACGCTCATGTCCTAATCTGAAAAAAATTTACGTTTTGTTGAGAAGCAAGAAAGGTCAAAGTCAACACGAGCGGCTTGACGCTCTTCTAGATCAACCAGTAAGTAACAAAAAATTAATAAAGCACCCATAAAATTTTTTGTTAGTGTTTCGAAGGACTGAGAATAATGACGCCAGATTTCCGCAAAAAAATCGAAATTTTGAATGGTGATTGCAGTGCCCCATTTTTGGGACTAAGTGAACAGGACCGGACTGTGCTACAAAGTGTTACAGTTGTTATACATTCAGCTGCAATTGTTAAATTTAACGTAAAATTAAAAAACGCAATTTTTACTAATGTTAGAGGAGTTCGAGATTTACTAATTTTGGCAGAAAAAATGCCAAAATTGCAAAGCTTTGTCTACGTGTCAACTGCGTTTTCTCATTGTGTTAGGACCGCAATTGGAGAGGAATTTTATGATGTTGGGGTTGATCCTGAAGGAATCATTACTATGGTTCAAGGACTTGATGACGAAAATATAGAAACTCTAACCCCATTGTGAGTAGTCAAAATTTTTGAGAATTCAACAAATTTTTTTTAAGTGTTTTGGGAAAATGGCCCAACTGTTATGTCTACAGTAAAGCCTTAGCTGAACAACTTTTTCAAAATGCTTCAATTCCGTTCACAATAGTACGCCCAGCAATTGGTAAAAAACTTTGTGAAATTAGCCAAAATAATTTTGAAATTGTAGTTGGCTCATCTTACCATGAACCAATCCCAGGCTGGATTGATAACTTTCAGGGAATTGTAGGTGTTTCAGTTGGTGTTTCAATGGGTGTTTTACGCAGTCTTCCCATTAATCCAAAACTTAGAGCAAATGTAGTTCCAGCAGATTATGCAGTTAACACAATTTTGGCCTCAGGTTGGTACTGCCAAAAATCAAAAAATTCGATTTATAATTTTGCCGGAACTGAGTCAAATCCAATCACTTGGGGTAATCGTAACTCACTTAATTGAGCCAAATTTCTAACTAGCATTTTCAGGAACTGTAATTAACAAATTATCGCAATTTTGTTTCAAATATCCCATGACTTCAGCAATTTGGTACCCAAATTTTTCAGTAACACCAAATACTACAATTCACAAAATTCGGGTATTTTTTTCGCACACCCTGTATGCGTATTTGGTTGACGCTGTTTTTTATATTATTGGTCGGAAAAGAATGTAAGTCAGGATTTTTGTGTGACTTTGTATTGATGAATATTTTTAAGTGCTGTTAAAAAATATAAAAAAATAGGGGAACTCACGGATTGTTTGTCCTATTTTACCTTGCATTCGTGGCAATTTTCTGATGATAATGTAAGAAAACTTTGGATGAAAATGTCGGAAAATGATAGGAAAAATTTTAATTTTGATATGGAGAAATTGGAGTGGAGTAACTATGGTGAAAATTGTGTTGTTGGAGGTCGCATTTACTTGATGAAAGATCCTCTGGAAACAGTCCCAAAGGCGAAAAAAAAACTTTTTGTACTTTTTTGGATTCATTACGGGTTTATGTGTTTCTTTTTGTATTTATTGTACAAGATTTTTACTTGGTTTTTTGATATTTTTGTTTAATAAATAAACTTGTGTTTCGGTACCTATATTTTGTTAAATTTATTTGAATAAAATCTAAAAATTAAAAAAAAACATTAATAACGTAAAACAGTTGAACATAATAAGTAATTTATTTAATTGCTTATCATGTATTACCAATAAATAAAAAAATGCAGATGTATTTGAATAACAATTGCATAATCCAAATCCAAATACAAAATATGAAAAAAAAATTTAGTCACTCTTTATGTGTTATTATTCAATATAAGTATTGTTATTCTTAAAGAACAATAAAGAACAGCTATTTTTTTAATACTTGTTCCAGTTTGTATTGTGTAAATATAAGCTTTGTTCCAACAACTCTTTAGTACTAGTTTAAAACTAAACTGAGCATATCAAATAATTTTTTGACATCTTTAACTATTGTAGGTATTTTGAGCGTTTTCTTACCTACTTACAAAATTCATATAAAATAATTTTACATTTTACTTTTGTACTAATTTTTATGATCATTTTTTATAAAATGCTTGATAGGCTCTTAGCCTATTCATCCTCTACTTTGTCTTAACTTGTGTTTTTTACTCTCAACTCCTTCAAGTCTTTTCAGGTCTTCTTGTTCTTCTTTTTCTTGTCGTTTTTTTACTTTTCACATTCGCACTACTTAACCCAACAAAATTATCTCTTAATTTGTTTTTTATCTCTTGCTCTTTTACTTTTTATTACTACATATTTGTATTAATCTTCCTCTCTTTCTTTCTTCATTTTCTGGTCTGCACTCATTTTGTTTTTATCTTTTTTGTAGTAGTTTTCTATTTTTCAACACAAAATTTTTTAATATTGTCTCTTTTTCTGTATATTTTATTTAATGTTTTTGTACCTTTCATGGTGTCACATTTTTTGTTGTTTTGCCTTCAAGAATTTTAATTTTTGTTTTTTTTATATTTGCTCTTTATTAATATATTTTTTTAAATGTTTCCATCTTTCATCAATGTTATTTTCGGATAATTCTATATTTTCTTCTTTGTTGAAATTTGTTTCTATATCTTGTAGGTTCTTAGCCAAGCTAGCTTCGTAGATTATGTATGATCTATACCATTAAACAACGCAGCCTTTTATCTCGTCTTTCGGAGGAGACGTTAAGCCGTTGTTCCTTGCTACTAGTGGTCATTAGGTCATGTCAGAGGCTGTAAATACCACCTGAAAACTCTGGTACTAATTACTACTAGAAGATTATTTATTTTATTTATATCTTCATTTTTCAATATACTCTCTGATCGCTGCATATCGTTAATTTACAAAGCACATTATTTTCATTTTCTGTTTGTGTTTTTACATCTTATTTTAACAAGCTATGACTAGAATAAGATCACAGTTTGTCTCTGTTTTTTTATAACTTTCTAAATTTTTTGTTAGATTTTGTAAAACAAAACGAAAGAAAAATCCACTATCACTAAACAGTTTGCAAACACGACGCGCGTTTTAACAACAATGTTGTCATTAACAGATACATAACATTTTTTTTTCTAGTGCAAGAAGTTTTGAAGGAAAAGAGTTAAATTAATTGACAAAATATTTGTACTGTCTTCTAAAAGAGGTAGCAGTTTAATAAATTAAAAGACAACAAAGACTACTAATGCCTCTACACTTAGCTTATAATTTTTTTTATTTAGATTCAATTTAAGTAGGAGCAAGATAATTAATTTGGTCGATAAACAATTGGATTAAACAAATAATTACTTTAGGAAAATGGATAATATTTCAATGAAAGAAAGACGAAGACAAAAAAAGTTAATTAGTTTATCACTATTTAAAGCTAGCTTATTCGACCAGTTAAAAAATTAACTTCAGAAAATAAGTTAATTTCAATTGACACTAAGTAAACTAACAAAATCAAAGAGAATGAAAATTATTTGCTATGAATATCGCAAATTTTAATAAGTTCTGAATCACCCACGTCTGACTTCTTTCAAAGTGCAAGTCGTACTTCTTTTAGTTTCTCGGGAGTCTCAATACCGGTGCCAGTTTTAATCATGATACTACTACTACTACTAATAGTAGTTATTGTATCATGAGTTTTAATTTAATCCTATTATTTCTAGATACATTCAAATTTTTATCACCACATATCTAAGCTACACATTTGATTATCTGAAACTAAAATAATAGTTTACACTTTTCTTTAAAAATCCTAAAATTGTTGCTAATTTAAAGAAAATAAAATTTTAAAATAAAAAATACAATAAATAAAAATGATAATAAAATATATTAGAAAATAGAATCTTATCATCGCCCTTTTTGTTATAACATTTAATCACGACTTTTTGTTTATAATAATAATAATAATAATAATAAATTTATTCAAATATATATACATATACACACATACATACTGAATAAATACATATACTCCATCAAAAAAAAATTTACATGGATAGTCAAGCGTATAGTAAAACACATACAATCACACACTGAACAAACATATATCGCTTAGATACTCCTCGGTCGAGTAATACGCTCTTTTTATTAAGAAGCTTTTTAGTTCCTTTTTTAGTTTGTTTTCATTTTCTTAAATTTTTCTGGAAGTCGGTTATAAATTTTATTAGCTAAGTGGTTTACACTTAGCTGAGATGCGCTCACTCGGTGATAGGGAACAAGGAAGTTGTTTCCATTTCTCGTGTCATAATTATGGTTAAACTTGCTTTTCGCTAGAAGGTTCTTATGGTCATATACAAATAAAACACAGGTAAGTATAAAGACGGAAGGTAGAGTAAGAATGTTTTCTTTTGGAAATAAATATTTACAGCTGTGCGTGCTATTTACGCCACATAGTATTCGCAGAACATTTTTCTGTTTCAGGAATATTTTTTCACTGTCAGATGATCCTCCCCAAAACAATATACCATAACCCATTACGCTGTGGAAGTAACCGAAATATGTTATTTTAGCTGCATCAGGTCCTGCAATTTGTTTCACTCTTCTGACAGCAAAGGTAGCTCTAGATAGTTTTGACATCAAGGTTACAATATGGTTTGAGAACTTGAGGTTTGGTTGCAAAGTATCACCGAGAAACTTTAAGTTAGTACCTGATGATGTTTTTGTTTCAAAAAAAAGTTCTTGAGTTTTTTCGGTGTTCATCTTCATCTTGTTTGCATCAAACCACTGTTTAGCTTGGGTTAATGTAGTATTTCCCTTCTACTGGAGTTCTTGACTATTTAATACGCTATTTAGAAATGAGGTATCTTCGGCAAAGAGGATGACTCTGTCGGCTTATACATTTGCAGGTAGGTCATTTATATATATGAGAAATAGCAGTGGTCCCAATATTGAACCTTGTGGGACTCCATGACTCATTTTCCTCCAGGAGGAAAGCTTGCCATTGAAGAGGGTTTTTTGTGTCCTTTTTTCCAAGTAGCTCTTCATAAGGTCTAGTGCTGACCCTCTAATCCCATAAAACTCTAGTTTTCAAGAAGTACTTTATGAGGAATGCTGTCAAATGCCTTTGATAAATCGCATGCCTAAATTTTACATTTTTTCTTATTGTCGAAGGCATCACTTATTTCTTGCAGTACTTCGGTCAGTGCGGATTCAACCGATTTGCCCTCCAAAAAACCATGTTGCTGGTTACAGAAGATATTCTGCTTCTTGAAGAATTTTAGTAGTCTGTTCTTGATGATCACTTCGAAAATTTTTGAAAATGCTGGAAGAATGGAAATTGGCCTATAAGTTTCAGGAGAGTTTAAGTTTCCACTTTTATAGATAGGGATTACTTTTGCTTTCTTCAGTTGATGTGGAAAGTGACCATCAGTAAGACATTTGCTAATTACTGTAGTCAATGGGAGTACCACATATGGTATTATGTCCTTCAAAACAATTGTTGTCATTCCATAAATGTCTCTTGTTGATTTAGACTTTAACTTTTTGGAAATTTTAAGTAATTCGGTCGAATTACATTCATAGAAAAAGATTTCTCTGTCCCTAAGCTTGACTCATGCTTCCTTTTTTGAGATTTGGTCTCATTATTTATCATTTTCCACACTATTTCGTTTTTATTTTTGGCATTCTTAATTTTCTTCATGTTTGAATTTCTTTATATATCTTTTATTTCTTTCAATGTGACGGCCAATATCCCATTTCATGTTCTGGAGTAACTGTTTTAGATGTTGGATATTTGCTTTACTTGTGATTTTAATGGTAATATTGTCCTTATTTTCAGGTTTTGGATTTATGGATGGACAACAATATAAATAATATCGTTGGACTTTCTTTACCTAAACATGATAATAATGTTAAAATAAGAACTAAAAATGAAACTTTAGTCCCTCTCAATAGAGACTAATTTATCTACGTTTGTCCCGGAAATTCAAAAATATTTTTTTTTGTTTTTAGATGCTTTATTTAATTTTATAACAATTACAAAAGCGTTTCGGCACTTTTCACCATTATCAGCTTTTCCAAAAACTCCACATTTATATTAGTTAGTGTTAGTTAGAATTAGTTCAACCACAAATATTATTTAGGTGCCATATAATAAGCAACATTAAAAAAGTTGATGATGGCAAGAGATGCCGAAACGTCTTAATAATTAAATTGTTATCAATTTAAATAAAAAATCTGCAAACTATAGTAAATAATTTACTATTACTATCACTTTAGACATTAATTAATAAAAATTATTACAAAAATGCTTTTAGATTATGAGCGAAAGTGTTTATTGTATCTAAATAAAAACAACTTTCTAACCCACACAAAAATGTATAACATTATAAAAAAAAATTTTATTGTTACATTTTTATGTGTCATAGAATTTTCCTTATCAGGTAACAAAACTAAACTTATTTAGATAATGTAATCTTTATAATAATTTGAACGTCTTACAGAAAAATACTTTTGTCAAACATTTCGAGTGATAATGTCTAATAAAACCAAAGTGAGTTTTATCAAAAAAAAAAAAATTTTCTAACTAATAACAGTTTTCAAAGTAATGCCAGTGTTTATCCAAGGTTATATATTTCAAAGAGCGTCACCCAAAGTAAATTTTCCATTGCGCTATCGTTCTCGAAATCCTCGAAAATTTAATTTGGAGAAAACTCCCGTCTGTTAAACGTTGATTTATGAAGAGTGTTTCGGAAAGTGTAATTGAATTATTTTATTTCACAAACAGCATAATTAAAGTCGGAATATTGTAAATTTAGCAAGTTTCCTTGATTAATTGCCTCCGAGATTCACCAAAACTTTTCAAATAATTAAGAAAAATTCGTTGATCGAGGACCCGCATTTACATTTCCTCAATCTGTGCTAATGTCATTGACTTAGCCTCCAGTTCTTTGAAGGAAAAAAAAACAAAACTGGGTTATTTAAATGTAGGAAAATAATGGCGACCGGTCAACACGTGTGTGGATTTTAGCAAGTGTGTGAAATTATTTTCATTTGAAATTTATTTGCAGGATGAGATTTTAGAACGTTCCACTTGGAATAAGCCCTTGGAATTTGTTTTATCCTGTTTGGGGTATGCTATAGGGTTAGGAAATGTTTGGAGGTTTCCTTATTTGTGTTACCGGAACGGCGGCGGTGAGTTTTTGTATATTTTATAAACAAAAAATGTATTGTTGATTTGCTAAATATTAAAAATTCAATTACGAGCTTTTGTGTAAAGCACATTGTTAAGGAACTAATTAAAAATTTTATTAAATTAAGGAGAAAATTGCTTGGATGAGAGAAAATGGGTTTAATCCAACTGTATTTATCTCTGATTAGGAAAAAAATATGTAAAGCCGGTAATACTTAGATTGTGGTTTAGTTATTAGACTGGCATTTTTATCGATTTATCTTTTATTTATTTTTTCTTTGAGTTATTGTAAGTTTTGTTAAGAATTTTATCATCAAAATTATTGTCTAATTCCATTTAAGTTTATTGATCTTTAGTAGATCTAAATACAATAAAAAAATTACAACACAATATTCTAGTATCTAGAATAATATAGTTTCTATATTAATTTCAACCTCCATTCATAATTTATTATCTAACATAATTCAATTCAATGATAAATTAGAAGCAATTACAACTTGACAAATACTGGTCCTTCAAATTATATTGACATAAATTTAACTAAATAATTTATCAAAATTTATTTTTCTCTAAATAACCGATTATTGCCGTTCTTTATCGTTCACTTTATTAATGATACGGTCAGTCAGCTGCCGATATAGATTACTATCTGAATCTGACCAAAGTAATCAATCATTTTCCATGATTTATAGACCACTGAAATTAAAAAAAAATTAGAGAAAAAACAGAAAAATGGATAAATCACTAACAGTTTTCTTTCTCAAAGCTTTTTAAATTATTTTTTTATAATGTTGTATTATTAAATTTTCACGATAAAAACATAATTTTAGACGTTAGGTAGAAATTAGAAAATAGATAATTTAGGTAAGATTTTAATTTTTTTTATTTGTTTATTTACATTATCATTAATATTTTTTTAAATTCTTTAAATTATTTAAGATTTCTTACATTTTTTGTACTTTTTTTGTATTTTTTTTAATATATATTTTTAGATACGTGTGATTTTTTGATTGGTTGCTTTTCTATACTTTTTTTATATTTATTTCAGTGAGATGAACTTTTCTGACTGTTAAAAAAGTTTCTGTTGTAGATTTTCAATATTTTTCAAATTAATATCAATTAGTGTTTTTGATCACATTCATCATATAATTACTTATAAAGAAATGAACAAAACCTCTCTTTTCTGATAATTAATCGACGTTTTGGATGTTTTATTGATCCTCCATCAAGACTTTCTACAAATTATTGCACACAGTCAATGACCGTCAAAGAATAGCAACAAGTTGACATTTTCCGGCGGCTATCGGCCATAAGCAATTTCAACAAAAAAACAGCTGATTGTCACTAAATTATCTGTTTTACTGCTCGGATGCGGCCTAGTTGATAAAAATTTGCACTAAATTGCAGCATTTTTTGCAGATCGCAAAAAATAAGAAAAGAAATTATACATTTTACTAGAAAATGTCAGAATTTCACTTATTGTGACAGAGGTTTAATTACCATTATTTTCTTAATGTGTGTAATTTTTTTTAATTTTTATTTTATTAACTTTTTTTTGTTTTTTATTCCAGATCTTAAAAAAAATTTTTTACTTTTTCACATAAAACAATTCGAAAATTTTACTTTTTAGCTTTCCTTTTTTTGGTCGTCGCTTATTGCAATTTTTCTAGAATTTTTAATGTTTCTTTTTCTTCTTAACAACTTTTTTTTGCTGTTTTTTTTGTAATTGGTTTTTTTTCAAATTACTTTAAAATTTAATATTGTTTTTCTAAAATCCACGTTTTTGTTTCCTTTTTATCTTAAATTAAATTAATGGTTAATTTTTAAATAATGTTAGAACATTATTTTATTATTCTATTCTTTCTTTGTCTTTCTTAACGAAATGTAGTTTTTTCCATTCAACTTCTCCTTTTATATGTGTTGAATAAAAACCTCTCCTTTTATGTGTTTTTTCATTTTTTTCCAAAATCTTATATGTATATCTATTTTTTATAAACGACTTTTGTGTAATTTTTAGTTTGAATATATAACATAAATTATTCGATTTCATTAAAAACTGTGATTTAATCCATTCTCAATTCTCAAAAATATTGAAACATTTATAGTATGTTTTATTTCTTTTTATTTTAATTTGCTCTTTTCTTTTATATTTTCTGTTCACAACTTTTAGAAAGTAGCTTTAACCACCTTATTTCACAATTTAGGGGCATTACACATTTTTTTCCAAAATAACCTCTTTCTAAAAAATTTACAGATTTGAATACCTAGGTCCTTTTATAAAAAATCAAAGACTGTACGTTTGTACAGTTATTAAGTTACAGTTATTATTATTGAACACATTTGTTACATCTTTTTTGTGGTCTATCTACTGCTTTTTTTAGTACCAACACCATCATCTGTTGATTGCTTCAGTTTTATTCTTTTCTTCTTCTGTCGTAGCTCTAGCTGTTTTAACTCTTTTAAATAAATTTAAGGCTGCTAATGAACCTATCACTACCTAGTTTACAAGTTCTTCAGAAAGTTGTGACAAAACAAATAATGTCAAAAACCCATTTTAGCAATGTTTGTGTCAGATTGTCTAGTCACGTTTTTGACTACAATTGCTTTTTTGTCAACGCAATTTTGTGTGTTTTACTGCTTGTCATTCTCTTACTTGTTTGCATGGGTTTTTTGTTTTTTTTTTGCTTTCTTTAACTACTCAGACATGTTTGTAGTCTTTTTGCTTTGATTTCTTTTTTTTTTGTTCTTTTAGCATCACCTTTTTTACTAATATTTTTGCCCTTTGTTCAGTCATTAATTTTTTTCTTCTTCTCGTAATTTTTTTATGGTTCTTTTTTGTGCTTCTGCTTCTACCATGAGATCACAACTTTTTGTTTTCTTATGTTTTTATTTTTTTTATCGCCGTGTTTGTTCCCTTTTTCTTGCCTACTGTTGATGTAGGTATCTCTATCTAGCATAATACGATCTTTAGTTCTATTTACTGATAAAATTTTAAAATTTTTATGAAAGTAGCTGTTGTCTCCATAAATCCAGTATTTTTTTAAACTACCACTAAATGTCTTTTACTTACCAGTGTTTTTCCAGTGAGTACAATTACGTTAAAAAGACGTTTATGCTTAACAATATGTTTACCACCGATAATTCTTTAAAATGGTGTAAAAACTTACGTTATTTTTTCGAATAAATTAAACATAAATTAATAAAACTCTTTTATAATTACGGTTGTTAAACGTAACTACATAAAATATTTTAAACGATTAGTATTTATGTTACTTTTACGTTTTAAATACTTATTTAATTATGGGTAACGTATATCTCTTAAGTTATGAGAGATGTAATGGTTAACAGAAATTGATAAATTTTTAATGAAAATAGTACGTTACGTTTACGTTTTTTATTAAATACCATATTTAAATATTATTTATGTACATTTAAAGTTAAAAAATAACGTAAACCTTACGTTTTTAAATTACATTTATTTTACGATAAGTTTCTAATAACTGTTGTAAGACGTTAATGAATAAACGTAATAATTACATTTAATAAACGATTTTAAAACAACAAAATTTTAAGAATTTATATGAACCGTAAAATACGTGAAAATAGAAACAGTTGTGATTTTGTTATTTTTAATTACTTTTTAACGTTAATAATTACGTATAACTAAAAATCTACTACACTAATCACAGGTAACTTGTTCTTTTATCTGCCGCTTCTCTTCTCCGACTATTCTTCTAGAAGTTTTAAGAAACTTCTATCCAAAGACTAGCATACCCAGTATTTTAAATAAAACATTTTTGTCTAATTATTATTAATTTTTTTATTTATTTTTTACTGTAATAAAGTGTTTAAATAAAAACACAGAGAGAGTTATTGAAACATTTTATTATTTCAGGCGCCTTCCTGATAACCTACACTCTCATGGTCTTCCTCATGGGCATGCCCCTCTTCCTCCTGGAACTCCTCGTGGGCCAATATTCTGGTCTAGGTCCCGAACAGGCCTTTGCCAACTTAGCACCACTCTTCTCTGGTCTTGGCTATTGTACTCTAGTTGTAATCACTCTAATTACTATTTATTACATGGTGATCATCGCCTGGACACTTTTCTACTTTTTCGCTTCATTCACGAACGAATTGGGCTTCGGGTCGTGTCACAACGACTTTAATACGATGGGTGAGTGAGGAAAATTAAGTCCATTGTGAGTTAGAACTTTTATTGCGGAGGCCATTAGTCAGGATTATTGCGTTCAGGGGGCTAAGATAATTGCTGGTGTGCTATCGATTTGTGGCGGAGAGTTGTGGCTTTTTTAATGATTGTTTAGTGTTTTTTTCGAGAAGAAAATTATTTTAATTAAAAGTTTTGTTAAATTAAATTGAAGTGAAAGGTGTTATTATAAGACGAATTGTTGATATATTTGAATGGGATGAGAATTCAGGCAGATTTATTAATTTGTTAGGAAATGCTTACATAATAGGTCAATTTAGAATTAATTATGAAAGAAAAAAATAATGAAAAAATTTGAGTTACAAAATGAAAATACTTTGAAATAAACTAACTTCACTAGTTATAAAAGAAATTTATCTAAACAAAATAGATACCTAATTTCTACGAAGTAAACACAACTCTAGGAGCATTTTACAAAAAAAACATTTTTGAAAAAATTTGTGACAAGAAAAATAATATAATTTATGAATTTTTTTTTATCACTAGTATTATTTCAGATTACTTTTATAGCTTTATAATTTTAGAGATAACACTCAATTGCAGGTAAATATACCTAAATCCTGAAATAAAAATTTTCTCAAATTTTGTACTTTTGAAATGCAAAGAGTCTTTGCTTTTATACACAGTGAGCGGCAAAATTATGAAATAACCTTACTAAAACTAAAAATATTTTGTTTTGACAAAAGTACTTTTAAAAAATACGTTATTTTCAACTTGAATTGAAATTTTACTAATTTAGCTACTATATTTTTTTTGATTGGTAAAGTACATCGTGCATAAAAAGTTCATATTAAAAAAGTTTATTCACAATTACCTTATAATTGAAGTTTTATCCACATTTACGAACCGTATAAAGTAACACTTTATCCACTAGTGGAATAATGAAATCACTTTATTCCACTAGAGGAATAATAAAAAAATACAATCTTAAATCAATTGCATTTTATTTATTGTTAATAGTGACATTAACATTTACATTAATAGACATTTCGTTTTTTGTTTTATCAGATTTCACTTCATTTCTATTAATAAGAAGCTTGTAGTTGTTATCGGTTCCAGAACGAATAGTAGTTGTAGGAACAATGGACACCTTCTTTAGTAAGGAACGACTAGTACCAGGAGAACCTTGGATTTTCTTTGCGATATCAAGCTTATTAGATACAGAATCTTCGATATAAATTTCTGCTATGGAGGAGCTTCTCCACCCACCATGTCGTTTAGTTGTTGTAAGATTAGCACCTCCATTGGCAAGTAAAGATGTTAAAGTGCGCCTCATACAATGGCCGGTATAAGCTTCTGCGTTCGTCAGATTCAAAAACGAAGCAACTTTAGAAGGAACTTTCGATAAACTATTAATTCCAACAGGTTGGGATGTACGTTTTTGATTAGCGTATCGTAAAAAGAATCTCTCAATAGATAACTTCTTCGGACGTAAGGACATGTATTTCCTACACTTCCCCACAGTGTTGATAGAGAATTCTTCTTCTATAATTGTGAATTTTCGTAAAACGCCCGTCTTGGTATCTGGTATCAAAACAATCAGGTATGCGCCCCTGTCTTCTACATCACTGATTTTCAAATTTGTTAGCTCACAGCATCGACAGCCACCAGACACCCCCATTATTAATACAACCTAAAATATTTTAAAATTTATTATCTACAATGTCTATGTAATGACAGAGATTACCTTGATCATCAGGTATTCTTTATCGCAAGCCTTTGTCAAAAACTCTTCCACGTGTGTTCTTTTCAATACTGCACCTTTCTTCGACCTGTATCCTCTTGACTGATTCTTCATATAGGCCATGAGCTTACTATATTTTCCAATGTCTATGTTTTTATAGACTTTTATAGCGGCCTTCAGCATGGAACTTCGACCACATGCATAAAATTGCATACCCCTTCTTCAAATTTAAGAAATACGATAGCACAACTTTTTTATTTATTGTCATTACTCCTCGTTCTGCTTTCCATTCTATAATTCTGAAAATACTTTTTCATAAGGTTCTCTAAACTTTGCAGGCAATAACTGCCGAGTCACTTCTTCAGCTTCCTTAAGAATTATTTCAGGAACAGTATCACTTTCTTCCATTTTCACCAATTTGCACAGCGTTTTGTACAAATGGAGTCGATAAACAATCGAAAATAAATAGCAACGATTTGACACCCCCCATGTTTTTTAATTAATTTCAATGATTTTTGAGGTGACATCCGCTGTTAGAGTGTAATGTCAAATTATTTTTTGATGACATGAGATGAAATTTTGGCGATTCTGATTTTATATCGCTGTAATTGTGGATAAAACGTTATATTGGATTCGTGTTTTAGTCGCGTTTTATCCACTTAATAATGTGGATAACTCAACTGCGTCTCGCGCTTAAACATTCTTGCGTAGATGAAACGATGTCTAAAACACTTATACAATAAATAACTATTATAATAAATATATAGTTTGAACTTAACTACTACGAAAAAAATTTTTTAATTGAGAAATTATCAATTAAAATTGTAATGTACTGCATTTAAATAAGCAAATCTTTTTGTTTCACGATATCGATTTTACATTTTTTTATACAGAACAAATCTTTAATGTTTTGGAAACATGTTCATTCGACAACCTAATGTGACATTTTAGATATAAAGGTAGTACAGTGATTTGAACATGTGTTTGTCACTTCGCGTAAAGCATTTGATGCGAGTAGGAGTGAAATAACTATACACAGACAGTTACAAAAAAATAAGCTGTTGGTATAATAGTAGTATGTTTAATATTTAACGTCTCTGATGGTTATTAGTCCAAACTAATAATAAAAGATTATATGGACATGTCTCAACATTCAAAATTCAATGGCTTTTTTTGTAAAAGTAGCTTAATTGTTGATAAAAATTTTAGAATTTTAGTTTTTAAACTTTTAAAACATCAAAATCTGATTATTTTAACGAGTTTCAAAATAAAGTGCTAACTCTTCTCTCCTAATAAAAAGAAAACGGTTATAATCAAGCAAAAATAACTTTATTCAAATTACATTACAGAAAAATAAACTACATTCAGTAACAGATTTTTGGAAATTTTTTAATACTAGATTGTTACATCTTGCTTCATCAAATTTAAGCACAGACTAAATGCTTTTCAATCTGTATTTAATTAAATCTCCAACAGTCTTGATATTTTATAATGTTTAAATATAAAAAAAGAAGCACACTATTTAACAATAATGATAAACCAATTGAACAAAATAGTAAACAGTCAACAACAAAACTCAAATTCTACCCTTCATGTTGGCAGAAAAAAATTAGAAATTAAAAAAAACTTTTTTCTGAATATAACTCAATACCAGCAACTGCTTCTTCATCAAAACTAAAGAAGTTATCATTTTCTAGTTGCACTTGCTGATCATTTCCTTGTTGCACTTGTTGATCATTTCCTAATTGCACTTGAGACAACAGTGCATCAGCGGGACTATTAAACGGGTCAGATTCATTTGCCATACATTCACAACCTTCAAAATGTATCATGTTGGGATATGCAACGTTATTTTGAATAGGTTGTTTATACTGAGGAATTTCTTGCGATTCTAATTCGATGTTGCTTTTTGAGATACTTGAAACCTCATGCTGTTTTAAAAGCGATTTCTTCAAAGTTGGGATATACCTAAAACCAAACGTTACTTTCCCGATAAAAAATGCAAAAAACCTTACATTATGTTGTGGAAATTTCTTAAATGGTACTTAACCCCATTAAGATTTTTGTATCGTTTAGTACAACTTGGCATATTACATGCATAAGGTTTGTTATTGGAATAATCAAGAGTGAACAAATTGGTATTCCTAAAAAAACAGATCAAATAATGAAACTATTTTCAGCATCTAGGTACCCCGCAAGTTCTGAAATTTCCTCATTTTCAGATTTTAGTTGCTCTTTTATTAACCTCAAATTCTTTGTCTTATTTTTATACCCCACTTTTTGGTATACCTCATCTTCCATCTCCTTCTTATAATCATAAACAAACTTAGGTGGGGCATCAGAAGGTTTGCTAAATCTCAAGACATAACTCATCGGTACGGCCGAAGGTTTTGCCGCTTCTGATCCTTCGAGTATTTTGGGGTGAAAATCTAGAAGAAATTGCAAGAGGCGGATTTTAAATGATGGGGTCTTACCTATGTGTTCTTGTTCAATATGTTTTATTAAATCGGACTGGCTGTAGAAGTATTTACCACAATCGTATGTACATCTTTCAAGAAGTCCAGCCATTTTTTTAAATTTTTGTTGTTGACTCGTTGTTAGGTTCGTTGTCAACGAAAAATGTTTGAAAATGAAAATTTTTTAAAATGAAAATGTTTCTTGTTGTTGATGTTGCCATGGTGTAATTTCAATGAATGATTGATTTAGGCTTGTTTTTAAATTTTATTAAAACATTACAGCAAATTTCTTAAGATTATTGATTTAGGTCGTGCAATAGTTATTTGTGTACCAAGACCAAAAAGTGATTTTTTTTGGCCTCGTCTGATTTCTGGACTCGGCTTCGCTTTGGCCATTAAAATTCGACTCGGCCAAAAAACACTTTTTGGCCGTAGTGCATACAAAATTTTTTAGGCGACTTCAACAAAAAATTGATTTTTTATTAGTATTTTTAGGTTAGCTTTTTGACGCAGCGGCCGAAAACTGCTCATTTCCGGTCGCTGTCAAAAAGGTTATTTTTTGGCCGCATTTGAGGCGGAAAAAATCAAATTTTTGCCAAAGTCGACTAAAAAATATGTTTTATATATTTTTGTTGTATTAGTGAAATGGCGAATTTGCATTCCTGTGCAACTTGATTTTTACAAAATTAATTTTATGTTGGCTAGTAGTGGAAAAAGTAGTATATATACAACATTTATCGGCCTAGCACCTTGACGCTCGGTCAATAATAACATTCTTCGTACCTCTCTCTTTTTAGTACACCTAAAACAGATTGCTGAGAAACACCGTAATCGGCTGCTACAGTATACACGGTCCCAAAAATAATTATTTTACGGACTATTTTGAGTCCGTAAAATGAGTCTTTTTCAACTTTTGAGGATTACTTGGATAAATAAAGCATAATGGTTGAATATAAAAATTAAGAAACTTTATTAAATGTAATATCCAATAGTTACAGCAAAATTAGGTTTGCAACACATTAGGTTGTTACATTAATAACAAAAAAAATTAGATATAATATTCAATAGATACTTATTAATTCCGCAAAATAAAAATGAAATGAACAATTTTGCGCATTTTCAAAGCAGTTACCTTCAAACGAAATACCCGAGCTTGAGGGTGTCCTATTAATTTCTCTTAACGTTGCAACTTCGGTAGTAACAGATATTTTGTTACTCGATAATGATTTATTGGTTTCCTTCTTTCCTAAAAACTTTTTCTCAATTGATTCTTCTATATATGACTCTGCTGTTGATGATGACCTGGAGTTAGTAATTATTATTTAGAATAAAAAAAACAATAATTTTGTGAAAAACTGACCTTCATCCTCCTAGTCGTTTTAACTAAGTTAAATTAACGTCAGCATCTGCCGCCAGAGTCGCAGAATTTCTTCGAAAGCAATGTCCTGTATATTCTATCCTGTTTGGTAGTTTCAGAAATTCAGCAACAATAGCGGGCATTTTCCCATAAGAATGGATTCCTACACGTTGTACCGTACATTTTCCATTACGATAAGAAATAAAAAAATAATTGTGCTCAATTTTTGCTGGCCGTAGTTGAACATATTTCTGGTATACTTCCAGAGGATTAACAGCCTCGCTTTCAGCTACCACTGGAAAGATTTTCTTAATGTTAGTCTTTGTATCGGGGACTGTTATATGAAGACATCCTGCGTCTTTTTGCACAATACCTTGTATTTTTAGTGAATGTAGCTCTTTACGCCTACAAGCACCACACACGCCAATGAAAAGAGCAGCCTACGAAATTAAATAAGAGACAGATGTATGTCATTAAAGTATTATTTTAAACTTACTTTTATTAATATACACTTCTCATCATCTGCATTTGTCAAAAATGAATTGATTTTTTGACGCGTCAAAACTTTTGATTTTGTAGACTCGTAGCCTACTGAATTTCTTTTTAAAAAAGCTGCAAACTTGTTTATTTCAATATATTCTTTGACAGACAAAACAGCTGATATCATCAAATATTTTGACTAGAGTGTAGATGGTTTTACTTTTTGCGACTGTAATAGGAAAATATGAAAATAATTTACAAAGGTTATTAATAAAGTACCTTTAGCGACACTTACCTTTTCATATAAATAATTTAACATCGCATCTTCGTCTACAATTACAATCTTGTTTCTTTTCTTCCATTGAATGAATACTTCATATTCTTTTTCATAAATTGGCGAGATTTCACTGCTAGTACATATAACAATTTTTTTTTCGCTTTTTCAGTAATTTTTACAGTCCGGTTACTCTGATAACATGGAATAAATTCGAAGTTTACTAATTTCGAAAAATATTTGTTCTAATTACATTACTCATAGGAATTTTTTTTGGACGCTTTAACAAAAAAATGTTTGTAACACGTACCTAAATAGTTATTTTGCGGACTCCTCTGCTGAAACAACAACGACTAGTCCGCAAAGCAAATCATCAACGACAAATTATTTACGCTCAATTTTTTGCCAAAGTAAAGCTTTTGTTTGCAAGCGTACCTAACAGCTCCAAAATCTAACTTTATTTAGGGCGGTTTTGAGCAAATTAAATTAAATAGTTTTGTTTGAACCGGGTGCTCTCTTTATCGGAGTGTGATAAAGTTTTTACTTTACTGTGTATTTGGCGGTAAAAATTAAAACTGTACAAAATGCCAAGTGAGGATGAATATTCTACTCATGAAGATAAAAGAAAAAATGCACTGAAGAACTTGCAGATGCCTTTAATAGGAGCAAAATTGCAAAGAGAATTTAACAAAATCGAAAATAAATTAAACCAAATGATGAGATTGTTGCAACAAATAACACAGGACATTTACGAAATACGAACTAAACAAAAAAAATCTTGCGAAAAAGTTAAGAAAATCCAAGAGGAAAATGATAAAATCAAGAAGGTTAATGTAGATCTGAAGAAAGAAGTAAAGCTAATTAACGACAAGTTAGATGCACTGGAACGAGAAAAAAGACAAAATAACATAGTAATACATAGACTTGAATTAAAAACAACAGATGGAAGTATTCTAAAACAAGAAATGAAAAAAATTATGAAGGAAGAAGTAGGAATATAGGTGGAACTGAAAGCAGCATGGAAGATTATTGGTAATGAAATTTGTCTACTTGAACTAAATAATGAAGAAGATAACAAATTGGTAATGACAAATAAATATAAACATAAAAGTAACATAAATAATAAAATATTTGTAAAAAAAAAGTAACCAAAAAATCGAAAATAACTCAACAAAAATAATGTAAAAAGAATCCAAAAAAGTAATCACTGAAGCTGCCAGACAAGTATGTGGAGTCTATAAAGCGAATAACCAAAAAAGCAAACGGGATGGTGGTCACAGCAAATAAGAAAAGAAATTAAAAAGAAGAAAAAATACCTAGTATATGGAACGGATCAGAATTATAAAAACCACAAAATACAAAGAAAGGTACTTAAAGAGCTGGTTATAGCGGGTAAAGAAAAATGCTGGGAAGAATTTGGAGAAAAATTTAAAAAAAATAGTGTTGAAAATCAAAAATTGTGTTATAAAGTCTTAAAAAATATGAGAGACAAGACAAAAGAGATACAACAATAAGTATTAGAAACAAAACGGAAAATTTGTTAAGAGAAGAGGAGAAAAATTGACCAGATGGAAGGAGTACTTTCAAGAATTTTTGAAGAGTAAAAAATTACAAGCGTTAGAAACAAATCATAATCCCACCAAATTATGAAGAAAATCAGAATCGGTGTATAACAATAGAAGAGTTAAGATATGCTATACAATGGCTCAAAAATAGAAAATCTCCAGAACAAGATAAAATAACTAGAGAAATGATAAAAAATATGGGAGAAAAAGCAAGCAAAGAATTGCTTAAACTACACTCAACCGTAAAAATAACCGGACACTTGATTTTTGTTTCGTAAATTTGCGAAAACGTTCTCTAGATTGATTTTATGTGGCTACACATAAAAAACAAATAAAAGAAAAAATATTCAATCTTTTTGGGTTAACCCCTAATCACGCAGATTACTTTTTGTACCTATTTTCTTAAGCGGCTTCCAATCAGAAAGGTTTTGTTTGTTTTATACGTTTGTCAAATTTGTGTCGATACCTGGATCTCGTTTGTTTAATTTGTCTTTTTGGGGAAGAGATTTGTTGTAAAAGCGCATATTATAGTGAGTCCCGAAGAAGCTGCCCAGGACCAGGCTGTTGCTTTACATAATGATGGACGCAGCATACGATTTATTGCAAATGTGCTTAAAGTGTCCTAAAAGCACGGTATCCGATGCGATACAAAGGTTCAGGGCAACTGGTCCCTATTCCAAAAGACCTAAACAAGGCAGAAAACGAATAACAAATGAAGTGGAATACCGATTTCTTCGATTACAATTGCTGCGTGACCGGACACTTCCTGCTACAGCTTTGGCCAGGAGACTGGCGGATGTTCATGGAACCATGATATCTCCTGATACTGTTTTAAGAAGGTTGAAGGAAATCAATTTGACATCACATCCACCTGCTACTGGCCCTAAGTTGAACGCAGAGCATCGCAGACAGCGATTGGAATTTGCGAGAAATCATATTGATTGGAATATGGACGAATGGGGCTCCGTTCTCTTTACGGATGAGTCACGTTTCACTAGGTATTCACCTGATCGTCGTCAACGAGTATTTAGACGCCCGGGAGAACGGTATGCCCAGTGTTGCTTTGCGCTTAGAGTAGCATTTGGTGGTAGAGGTGTAATGCTATAGGGAGGGATTTCTTTGGAGGCTCATACAGCTCTTGTAACGGTGCGGAGAGGTAGCTTTAACGCTGACTGGTACATTAAGGAGTGTTTACAAAGCATGTGGTTCCTTTTACGCCATTTGTAGGGGAAGAGTTTCTCTTCATAGACGACAATGCGCGCCCTCACACAGCCCAGATTACGCGTCAGTACCTTCACGACGTTAATGTTCAGGTGCTAAGGTGGCCACCCATGAGCCCTGACCTAAACTCCATTAAGCACATATGGGACAACCTGAGGAAAAGGATTAGGCAGAACTACGGCGAGTTTCATACAACAGTTGAGCTGGAACAGGCGTTGCTGAATGAGTGGGAGCTAATAGCCCAATATATCGCAGACTTCTTTATTGCAAGTATGCCTCGACGAATGAGAGCTGTAATTCAAGCGCGAGGAGGAAATACTCGCTACTAAAACCATTTCTTTGCAGTTTTCTTAATTTTGTTTTGCTTTGTTTTGTTACTTGAAATCAAATTTTTGTTTAATTTGTAAATAAATATTTATTTTTAAACATTGTCAAATGTTCAAAATTATCATATTTCATAAATCAAAATTATCTTTATTTCAATTTAAATGTTCATCATCGCACATTTTCAATTAAAATTATTTTGATTCAAATTTTCGTCACTGAAATTTTTCCAAAAAACTTAGTGTCCGGTTAATTTTGCGGTCGAGTGTATTTAATAAATTATGGGACACCGAGAAAATACCGAGAGATTGGAAATTTGGTGTCATTCTACCTATTTATATTAAAAGAAATATAAAAGATTGCAAAAATTACCGTGGAATTACATTGAGACGTGTGACCTTAAAACTTTTCGAGATGCTAGTTGATGGTAAATTGAGAACACAATTAGAAAAAAGTTTTAATGAAACACAAAGTGGTTGTAGGAAGGATAGGAATACGCAAAATCATATATTTACACTGAGACAAATAATAGAAAAAGCTAAGTTTAAAAAAAGACGGTTGCTTTAGCTTTTATTAATTTAGAAAAAGCATTTGACAAGGTGCTAAAACAAAAATATAGGAAATTTTATAAATGAAAGAAATAAATGCTAAAACGATAAATGTAGTAAAATGTTTATATAAAAAATGTATAAATTATGTAATTTGCAAAACCATGAGATCAGGAGCTTTTGAGACTACTGAGGGTCTAAGACAAGGTGGTTTAAGTCCTTTGTTATTTATTACATTTATGGACAAGATTATAAAGAAATGTTCCAGTATATTTAAAAAATTGAATGTGGGCTACATAAATTTAAGAATTGTCGAAATCTCAGAAGGGGCAGTTGCTGACGATATTGTTTTAATTGCAAGAAATACAACAATTTTGCAACACAAGAATATGGGATGATACTTTAAAAGAAAATACATTAGGTATAAACCAGGAGAAAACTAAAATATGACCATTGGCAACCAAGCACACAAAGTAGAATTAAATGAGGGGGAACTTGAAACAATAAGTGTTTTTCAATATTTGGGAGTTCTACTACAGAATGATAGAGAGCAAAAAACGGAAATAAACATCAGAATAAAAAAGGCAAAAAAGTATTTCTACGCGCTAAATAACAAGTTTTTAAGTATGAAAGAAGTCACAAAAAAAAAACAAAGATGAATATATTTAAAACGATATATAGACCAACCCTAACATATGGCTGCGATTCGTGGATTTTATCCAAAAAACTAAAAAAGCAAGATCCAAGCTGCAGAAATGAAGTATTTAAGAAAAGTTCAGGGGGTAACAAGAAGAGTTAGATTAAGAAATACAGTAATACGTGATGATCTAAAAATAAAATCAGTGGTAGAGTATATTAAAGACCGACAGCTAAGTCGGTGGGGACATCTCCAAAGAATGGAAGATTCAAGAAAAGTAAAACAAATATGGAAGTAGAGAAATGCTTAGAAAAAAAAGGAGTAATTGTACAGGAAGCAAGGATGATGGCAGAAGATCGAAAAATATGAGCCAATTTTTGTACATTTTATACAATTGTAATTATCACACACCTTACGGTAAACGCGATTTTTGATAATATATATATATGTACATATATAAAATTTATTTTTTTGTAATGGCCGGTTTTTTTTCTTTTAAAGAGGAATGATAAGGAGCGTATAGTACATCATATAATAACGACACTTTTGCCTAGTAAATTTTTGACTGCTGGAATTAAATTTCTGTAATCAAATAATTTTCTTTTGTTAATGTTAATTTTGCAATAAATTTGAAAACACTTAATATTTCCGAAACAATTGAAGACAGGTATAGAATATTGTACATGAAATATGTATAGAAAGTTATATTTTTTGTATAAAAATTGCGCAATAAATGTACTAATCAACGTGTTTGAGTATTTTCTCAAAGAGGCGCTCATTTATTCATTATTGAATTTATTCCAGTTGGCTAAAACCACTGTATATTATTTAATATTATCAAAATCTTAAATTTGTTATTTATAAATTATGTCTTTATTAAGAGTCAATTTCATGACATATATTTCCCTTAGGCTGTTTCAGCGCCACTGAAGACTCGAAATGCCCCATCAACTCCACCTACTACAACAAACAATGCACCTCTGTCGAGTCAATCTGCAAATCGTACAACTTCGACGGCGCCGCCAACCAAACTTTCTGTTACAACGCCACTTCCTCCATCCACATAAGCCACGTCATCAACCGAACTCTCGCAACTTACGAGTACTTCCGCGACTACGTTTTAGGTTTAAACGATTCCACTTGGGAAAACTTCGGCGGTCTACACTGGCAACTTCTCCTCTGTCTTCTCCTAGCCTGGATCATCGGTTATTTCTGTGTCATAAAAGGCGTCAAAACTTCCGGAAAAGCTGTCTATTTCACTGCACTTTTCCCTTACGTTATCCTCACGGCATTAGTCGTCCAGGGAGTTATCCTCGAAGGAGCAGTCGACGGAATTTTACTTTACTTGACCCCAAAATGGGAAAAGTTACTCGAAGTCGATGTCTGGGCAAATGCTGCTTCCCAGACTTTTTATTCGTTTGGGACAGGTTGCGGGTCGTTGGTCACTCTAGCTTCGTATAACAATTTTAATAACAATTGTCTTAAAGACGCGTTTATTGTCACTGCTACCAATATTTTTACTTCGATTTATGCCGGATTTGCTATTTTTTCCATGTTGGGCTTTTTGGCACACCAAATGGGTGTGCCAGTTGAAGATGTAGCACAAGATGGACCAGGACTTGCTTTCGTGGCATACCCTGAAGCTATACTTAGATTACCAGCACCCACAGCATGGTCAATAGCTTTCTTTTTTATGTTATTTATTTTGGGACTTGGTAGTCAATTTGCTGGTATTGAAGCAATCAGATGTCTGATTCTAGATAAGTGGCCCAAATTACGAAAGTACCAAATTTGGATAACTTTAATAATTTGTTTGTGCTGTTTTATTCTTGCAATTCCAATGTGTTTTAATGGTGGGGTATATTTATTTACTTTAATGGAATGGAATACAGCTTCATGGGCTATACTTTTGATTGGTATGGGTGAGGTTTGTGTAGTATCGTGGTGTTATGGATGTAACAAATTTTTGGATGACATGGCCCAAATGGATATAGTATTATCAAAACCTGCAAGATGGTACTGGTGGGTTTGTTGGGTTGTAATAACACCAGTCACACTTTTGGTAATTTTTTTTTAAATTTATCACGAAAAAAAGTTTAGTATTTTAGGGAGTTTTTATTTTCCAAATGTCAACAATGACTCCGGCTACCTACGAAGATTATATCTTCCCGAAATGGGCAGATTCATTAGGTTGGATGATGGGTTTATCGACACTAGTACCATTTTTTATTTGGGCTGCAATAGTAGTTTGGAAACGAAATTATGTAAAACTCACAATTTTAGTATTTTTTTGTAATTTCTCTCTGTTTTAGACTGGATATGAGCTTTTTAAATCTACAAAAAAATGGCGGCCTCAAATTTGTAAAACTGAAAGTAATTTAACACTCACTAAAGAACAACTTTCTACGACAAGTATTGATACATTTGACAACATCTGTGATAAATAGAATAAAATTGTTATAAAATAATTTCTATTAATTTATTAATTACAATAAATTTAATTATTATAATTTGGAAGACTTGTAATGTAAGTAAGCCAGAATATATAGACATTTTTTTAGAAAATTAAGAGGTTTCAAGGACGAGTCGGCTTGATCAAATGAGTATCCAAAATAATAGGCCGTCGCTGCATAAAGGTAGCTACCCTACCAGTCTTGTATGCTATTGGCTAATTGCTAATTATAATAGCAGCAGTGCTTACTATACTTCATGGCCCTGTAGGGTCTATTATTATTTTATATTATATATAATTATTATTTTATTTATATTATATAATTAACATTTATTTGATAATATGTACAATAAAAGTAAAATTTTATTTTTTTACATTGTTGTTAAATTAATAAATCAGTTTTAATTCTAATATACTTAGTCAATAGCTAATAACAAGTAGGAATTATAAAAATTAATAAAAAGAATTTGAATTCAATTTTATTAAATCAGTAGATAAGAAAATAAAAACAACCTTAGAATCTCTAGAATCTTAGACAATTTATGCCTAAAAATTTTAGAATTTTTTAATAATTTAATAAATTCTAGACCTTAAAAACCTTCATATTTAAAAAAACTAGAAATACGCACTAATTTCTAAGTATTTTATAAATTAAAAAAATTAAATATCTAAAGGCACAGAAACACCAGAAATTTAATAATTGATATATCTAATAATCTCAAAACTTTTAGAATGTTAGAAAACAAATATTGAATTTTGTAGATTTAAATATTTAGTAAATAAAAAAGTTTTGAAGTATTATTTGAAATTTTGGATCTGAAAAATGTTAGATGCATATTTAGAAAATTAGAAACTAAAAAATTAATAAAAAATCTAATTTATAATTTTTTTAAATGTGTAGACTGTAGATAATAAAACAAAAATCATAGTTAAAATCGCTAGAGTATTAGACATTTTAAACCTAAAAATTTTGGAGATTCTAATGTCTTGCAGGAACAAAAATCGAATATTTTCAAAACTCTAAAAATCTTTAAATTAAAAAAAAACGGAATTACGGACTAATTTCTTATTATTTCAAAAAATATATATAAAAATTTAGGAACACAAGAATCTCAGAAATTTACGAGTAACAGTTGATAAATCTAATAACCTCAAATGTTTTAGATTGTTAGAAATATTGAATGTCATGAATTATTAAATAAAAAACCAAACATTTTCTAAACCAAAATTCTATAAATAAAAAAATTAATTTTTAGAATTTTAAAATGTTCACTTAGAAATGTAAAAATTAAAAAAACTAATAAAAGAATATTTGAATTTAATTTCTTTTTGAAACCGTAGATAAGAAAATAGGAACCAACTTTAGAATCTCTACAATTTGAGATATTCTAACGCTATAAATTTTAGAATTCTTAGAATTCTTAAATTTTTGCAAAAGCAAAAGTCTAATAAATTTAAACTCTACGAATTTTTATATACTGCTCAACAATTGAAGTGATGCACTCTATAATAAGTGATGTTTTTATTTTCATACATCACATTTCTTTAAAAAAAACCGTTATTAAAATACAAGTCGAATAAAAAAAAGAAAGGTATGTACCTACACAAGCATCGTAAATCAGTATATTTGGTTATTTATTCAACTTTTTATAAAAACAGTAAATACCCCCAGCAATATTTTGTAAACACATATTGTATCTACATATTTATTTATTAATCATATTGTATAAATTAATGTCTTGTAGGACCACCTCTAGCCCTATAGACAGTCATACATCTCCTAGGCATACTTTCTATTAAATTATTGATGACTTCTTGAGGCCCTGCTTCCCATTCCTGTTCCAACATGTTTTGAAGCTCCTCAAAAGTTTCTGGTTGGACATTTCGTTCCGATAATTTGTGCTCTATGTACGACCATAGATGTTCGATGGGGTTGCAATCAGGGGCGTGCCAGTCACACCATTCGTTTAATACCATGAGCATTAAGAACATTGTTCACAATCCGAGCACAGTTGCGGTTATGCATTATCATCCACAAACACAAACTCATTTCCAAAATTATTGGCAAAAGGGACTACAATCGGTAGAATACACATATCCCTATAATGTTGTGCATTTATGCATAACCCCCTTAGTGTCACAATCTCTGTATGGCCGTTAAAAATAATGCCTCTCCAAAGAGTAACACCACCTCCTCCGAAAGGTATCCTGTGCTCTCGCATTTCTTCACGGTACGTCTTGTTCGGGCGTCGCCACACTCTAATACGCCCATCCGAACGGTAAAAGATAAATCGAGACGCATCTGCAAACATACAACGGGACCATTCGACCTGGGTCCAGTTCAAATGAGCTTCCTCCTAATGTCGCCGTTGTACTCGATGTTGCCGGGTTAACAGTGGGCATGGCACACGTCTTCTAGCCCTTAAGCCATATTCGTGTAGCCTTCGTCGAACTGTTTGAGTAGAAATAACTACTCTTGTAACTCGCCGTAGCGCGTTATTTAACTGAGTAGCATTGTAGGTAGGGTTTCGGAGAGGAGTAATTTGTAAAAAACGAGTTAGTCTTGGAGTTAGACTGCGTGCACGACCTCCACCACATCTGAAACAAAGAGTTCTACATTCTTGAAAGCGATTAATAGCTCTATTGATCACCCCATGTGCCACATTAAAAATTCGCGCCACCTCGCGATGAGATAACCTTCCTGCACCATGTGCATCACATGCTGCAATTCTCGGTCAGATAAACGCTGTTGAAGCATTAGAAATTAAGGATAAGTCACCTTCAATGATATTTTTAACGTGTCAGTTTTAAAATTACTGAAAAAGGCACTCATCAGTTAAATTCTCATTTTGCTTGTTTTGTCAGATAAAACTGCGAGAAAACCCGTTTTTAAAATTAACACCTAAAAATTATCACTAGATAGACCACAAAATACTTCACATAGGCAAAAGAGTACAAAATAACAACAAAAAACAAGAATAAATCCTGTATAATTAACAATTTTTGTGGTGGATCACTGCAATTGTTGATCACTTTATTTTAAAAAACGAAGATATGACCTAATTTCTTATTATTTCAAAAATTTTAAAAACTTGAAAAGTTAAGACACAAGAATTTCAGAAATTTAATAGTTAATTATATAAATAAATAATAAACTCAGAAGTTTTAAAATGTTAGAAATATTGAACTTCTTAGATTATTGAAAAAACAAGTCATTTTAGAAACCAAAATTTTAGAAATAAAAGTTTTTCAAATTTTTTAAAACTGTATTTGAGAAAATGAAAACCAACCTTAAAATCACTAAAATTTTAGACATTTTAAACCTAAACATTAGAGAATTTTAAAAATCTTACAGAAACATAAATCTAATAAATTCAAGACTACTTATGAAAATCTTCATCCTTAAAAAATTTTGGATTTACAGCTCAATTTCTAAATAATTCAAAAATTTAAAAGTACTGAAAATTTAGAGGCTTTAGACAATCTTACAAATTTACAGTTGGTAAATCTAATAAGCATAAAAATAAAAAACAAAACACTTAGAAAACCATAGTTCTATAAATAAAATAGTTTTATTATCTTTAACGTTTTCTAAATATAATAAAAATTAAAAATAAAATTTCTAATTCATTAATTTTTTTATCTGTAAATAAGAAAGAATCAAGCCTTTGAATCTAAATGAGATATTTTGAAGCTAAAATTTTGAAATCAAAATCTTGCAGAAACAAAAATCTATAAATTCAGGATTCTGAAAATGTTTTGTTTAAAAAAAAATTTCGAAATATAGCTTAACTTCTAAATATTTAAAAGAAGCTATAAAATATTGCAGGTATTATAAAAATTCAAAAATCTAAAAATTCAATAAAGTAATATAATATACCCAATATATGTAATTATTTATAATTTTTTAAGACTCAAAAATTTTGTATCTTAAATATGAGAAAATGGAAATCCTAAAAATTCCAGAATCGTAGAATCAGAGATAGATACACTTGAAATACCAAAAATTTTGTGCTCTTAAAAATTTTGAAAATTTTAAATGTTACTTTAAACCTAATTTTTAGCAAAATGCATAAGATAACTTTGTAATTTTTTGGTTTTTGTATCTTCCCCAAATCTACAGCAAAACGACAATATTACAAATATTAAAAACTATGATATTAAAACAACAAAATTGCAAAACAAATATCTTTTATTTATTTTATTTTTTCATGTACATTTAATGTTAGTTGATTAATTTACTCTTAGTCTTAACATTGGAGTATTTATTCGAACTTTTGGTAAACCTTCCAGAAGTTTACTGTATGGTAAAGGAGACCCAGTTTCTAGATAAAAGGCTCCATTAGCATCTTGCGGCACATTTTCACCCATAACAATCTTTCGATTATTATTACAAGCCAAAATATGGTACTCTATCGAGTTTCTACAAGACACAGCTTCATATTTTTTCCCAGAAATTGATTCCATATAGTACTCAAATGACTTGAAATGACTACAACCAACTACAAAAAAGTAAAAAATTAAAATTTCCACCAGAAAAATAACTCACAAGCTTCAAAAATATTAACCGGATCAAAACAATCAGGTTGTATCGGCCCCCCATTTTCAACATAGAAATCCGCAGTGCCTATATTATCACTCACACCCAGAAACCCAGCGTTGGTGTGTATAACATCCACGAATTTGGCATCATTTTTGCTTAGTCTTGAATCTATACTTCTTTTCATTGGTACCTCAAACATGGGTGCTGCTACATCCAATCCGGTTATCCTCCCCACTTTTCTCCCACTCTTTTCCGCCACTCGTTTTCCGGCAAATCCCGCCACGTGACCACCAAGGGAGTGGCCAATTAAGTGCACATTCTCTAATAATTTCGGATCTTTCTTTGTAATTTCAAGGATAAAGTCGCCGATAAGGCGCCCAATATCCTTGGTACTGCTTGATGCATGGACGTAAACCTTTTTGGCATGTTCTGACCAGTCCACTGCAATCACGTTGTAGTCTCCTCTGTTGTGGTAAGCTTCAGCCAATTCGCTGTTTTTCTCATCGGTACCAGAGGCTTGCCAGCCGTGGACGATGATTTTCGTGGGTATGGTTGCATCAATTGTGGATTTTTTCGGGTCAAGGATGTGGGTTTTGTTTTTGGGGAGGTGGAGGATGAAGGTTATATCCTTGGGGGAGACTTCGTGGAAGTTGAAGTTGTTGGCAAGATTGCCGATTTCGTTGGAAGTGACGTCGAAGAGACGTGAGAGGAAGGTGTTGAGACTTGGGAGTTCTTGTGGTTTTGGGAGGTTTTTAAAAAAGTCAAATTGGGACTTACTTGGAGTAAAAAAAATTAAAATTAAAAGAAGTGAGAGTGGCTTACACATGATGGGTAACTATGAATGACTAACAAGAATTCTTGCAAATGCAGTTTAATAATTATTTTACTATAATTATGCAAAAGTGCGATACATTCACATCTTTTTGCATAAGACTGAAGGTTGTTACCTTCAAGGTTTTGATTTTTCTCGATTGAAAGTCGAGAGAATTTAATCATGTCTAATTTTGGAGTTGTGTGAAATTTCAATTTTCTGCTTTTATTGACGTTTCGGTGGTTTGATGATACAAAGCTTTTTGTCAAATAAATTCAGATATGTTTCGTTTTATTATTTCGTTTTATTGCTTGAATTAATGGAGTTTTATGTTTAACATGAACCCACAGAAGTTGCATGTGAATGTTTTCAAGGATAGTTTTTAAAAGTTAGGTTGTAATACATTCTCTAAAAAACTTTTCAGAGATTTTTAAAAACAATATAAAATGTAATTTCAGTTTTATAAAATTCTTGAATTTTAATAACCTGCGGAAAAAAAAATTAATGTTAAATGTGGTAATTAAAACAAAAATTTTATAAAAACTAAAATCAGCAGGCGACATGATATAATAGTTATAAAAATGGAAAGAATTTTATAAAGATTGAGAATCCTTTTTTGTTAAAAACAAATATTTATTAGAAATTGTAGAGCTCATTTTATAAAAGAAATGACTGTCACAAAAGACATTTTATAGAAATTGGAATCAACAAGAGATATACAGGGTGTTATGGAAATGAGTGCAAATATTTTAACCTGAAATACAGCACCACAAATAATAAAAATCTGTAAAAAAATTTTTGTCTTATTTCAACTGATAACAAAATTATAAACTAAAAATTAATTATTTCAAAACGTATAACATTTTTTTTTAACATAGGGCAATCATAGGTTTCTCAGGTCAAAATAAAGCGATTTAACACAATTTACCTCTATACTAAGTTGCACCGTTTAGGAGCTAGAGGACGCCAAAGTTAAAGATGAAAAGTCAGTTTTATACTTTAAACGTAAATATCTCGAAAACGATACGTTTTAACAAAATATTGCATTCTTGCAGTTTTATGTAGAATCTACTGGCATATTCATTTTTGCTACAAAAATTGGAAATTAATAAGAAGAAAATTGGTTAATTACCCAAAATATGAAAAAAAAGTGCCGTAACTTGAAATTGAGATGTGTAGCAAAATTTTGCTAGTAGAAATAAAAAGAGTACAGTCAACTTCATTTGCGTACCAAATTTGGTATTAATCGGTTAAGCGGTTTTCTAGATATAACAAAAAGATGTTTTTTTATACCCAACTTTGACGGCCTGTAATTTTGTTGTTAGTTGAGATAGGACAAAAATTTGTTTACAGATATTTATTATTTGTGGTGCTGTATTTCAGGTTAAAATATTTGCACTCATTTCCATAACACCCTGTATAATTACTGTACAAATAGAAACAATAAAATGTATTTTATAAAAATTGTTAAGCTCATTTTATAATAATTGATCTACAGTTTTTAGCATTTTATTAAAACTCTAATCAACAGAAGATATTATATAATCACTATAAAAATAAAACAGTAAAGGGCTTTTTCTAAAGACTGCAATCAAAAATCCCCTTTTGTAAAAGGAAACATTTATTATAATTACCTATAATTAAAAAATTATGAAATTTTTTAGCTTGTCTAAAAAAATAAAAGTTAAACTGTGTTAATTAAAACATTTTTTTTAAATGAGATCAAGAAGAGACATTATATAATCGATATATAAAAATAAAAATAATAAAAAGCGTTTTATAAAAATTGCACTCAAAAATCTCTTTTTAAAAAAAAACATTTATTAGAAATTGTAGAGCTCATTTTATAAAAATTGACTGTCACAAAAGGTATTTTATAAAAATTGAAATCAAAAGAAGATATTATATAGTCACTACAAAAATAAAAGGCATTTTATAAACATTGCAACCAAAAATCTCTCTCTGTAAAAAAACACTTATTATAATTTATAATTAATAAATAATAATTATTAATAATACATTTGTAATTAATTCTTGAAATCTTGTCATTTTCTGGAAAAAAATTAGAAATTGAACTATCTTAATTAAAACAAAAATTTTATAAAAACTGAAATCAACAGGAGACATTATGTAATTGCTATAAAAATGGAAGCAGTAAAAGGCATTTTATAAATATTGCAATCAAGAATCCCTATTTAAAAAAAAAACGTATATTAGAAATTGTAGAGCTTCTTTTATAAAAATTGACTGTCACAAAAGCCTTTTATAAAACCTGAAATCAATAAGAATAATATATTCTCTTTTATTATAATCACCATGACCGTCTAAATAAATTGACGTTTATATACGGCCTGGTCAAGACCTCGATTTGACAGTACTTTTATGTCGCTAGTTACCCGGCGAATTCTCGCCCTTATTTGAATTCAAACATTTTTTTATATTTTTAACATCTAGCTGTCACCTAACCTAAAAATCTGCAACAAACTATTTGTAGGACAATGTTGTAGAACGTTACTAAAAGTTTATTTTATTTTATTATACCTAATAAATAATGCAAAAATAGAATATTTCTCTATCATGTCGGGACAATATCTGAGATGTAAGTAACCGACAGGGCGCAGGAACGTAATTTATAAAAATTAATGTTAAATGAAAGAAAAATTTTATTTTTTAAAATTTAAACAAAATATTTAATACAAATTAATATAACACTTAAAACAATACTCAAAACCAAGTCCTTTATTAGCCGTCCCAAGCACATTGACAGCGTTTCTTCGTTGAATTGCCAGACTTGATATTTTGAGCCTGGATAGAGCCTAAAAGATTTGAAGTACAAGAAACCGAAGCCAGAAAGGCTGGCAAAATGAAATATATGCAAATTCAGTTAGAGGAAATAATAATATATAAACTAGTGGTTCATACATGTTTTCAAAAGTGATGTAGACAGATAGGAGAAGTTTAGAATTTTAAAACTTTTCTGGAAATTGGTTTTAAAGTTAAGTTTAGAAATAAAGAGGCTACTGTATCTGTTTTCATATTACTAAAGTGGGATAAAACAGATTTCAACAATTTTTCCAAAATAATGTCTATAATTTGGTACTTATGTTCTTTACAAACAAAAAACTGCGACGAAACCAACGCGTCCTTTAGAGTGCTTGCGATGGCTGTTCTTGGTTGGCAACTGACGGGTATGTATTGCAATATTTTTAATGTAGAACTAATTAGTTGGGTTATCAGAACGGTAAATACATTTGAAGGATATCGCAATGAGCTCTTGTCTTGCAGATGTATAAGAGCCACAAGAGAATTCCTTCCCGCAGTACTTGACAAACTGTTTAAGCATGTACCGCAATGAATCCTTTCCTGAATGACGCCGATTCAATTGTAATTTCTGGTAAAACAAATAATTTGAGATCTCGTATTACAAACAACTGCTTTTTCTGCTAAGACAATATCGTCTTGTGCTACATAAAAAATTATTAAAAATTATAATAATAACCAAATGTAATTAATTTTTAACCAGATTCTTGAAATATACTGTCACATCATTTTTTCCGTAGCTGCAAATCACTAGGAAATTCATGTAGTAATTCGGGTATCATCTTTTGACATGAAAGTACAACACAACGGCTATGCTTACGCGGCATATTTATTAAATGAATTACAATCCAAGAATTAACGTAAACACAAAAATTATCAAATATGCCTATATAAATCAATAATAACTTAACAAAGAACACAAGAAACGTAGAAACACAAAACCACAAAATGTAAGTATTTAAACAAATAAGGATTTTAATAGAAATTAAGAATTGAAAACACAGATTATAAACAATATTATAAAAATTATTACGTTAGATGTCACCCAACAAAAACGTTTGAATTCAAATAAGGGCGGAAATTCGCCGGGTAACTAGCGACATCTTTCACATTAAAAAGTTGTGTCAAATCAAGGTCTTGACCAGGCCGTATATAAACGTCAATTTATTTAGACGGCCTATATAATCACTATTAAAATGAAAAGAGTAAAGAGCATTTTATAAAAATTGCAATCAAAAATCACTTTTTAATAAAAAAAAATATAATTTATAATTAAAACGTTCTTCAATTTCCTAATCGAAAAAAAATTAAAAGTTAAACTGTGTTAGTTAAAATAAAAATTTTGTTAAATGTTGCAGCAAAATAAATTTGCAGATAAATCTAAAAAGTACTCAAAAAAAAACAACAACAGAATGATTTTAAATAAATAAACTTTTCAATTAAGACAAAAAATAACCTAAAAACTTTTTTTAAAATATTAGTAAAAGGCCTTCCAAAATATATTTTTTTAACAAACGTGCTTTTCTCTATTTTTCCAAAAAATACTACTGAAAATATATTTTATTAAAAAACATGATAAGTTTCATTCTAAAAAAAATTTTTTATATCCACTACCATGCTTTCTGTGTATCTGTAATGCCGGCTGATTTTTATTGACATACCTTATTTTGATATTATTTTTTTAAATTTACCTATTTATTTATTTATTTACAGTGAAACATATGAAACATGCCTTATTGCCCAAAGCAACAGACGGCTTATAAAGCCTTAGGCCAAAGCTCCTCAATTTTGTAAATCTATGGCGTTTAGAAGCCATAAACATTTTCGTAATATCCTTAATACATAAATATGTAACATTTTTTTCAGTACTTAAATTTTTTCATACATAAAAAAATGAATTAAAACTGTTGTCAATAGTACAAAACAAAACATAATGTAATGTTTACAGAATGTAAAAAAACAAAAATTTGCAAATGATAATAAAATATACAAAACAACAATTGATTATAAAGTTGTAAAGGATTTACTGCAACAAGGATCGAGTAAAACCTTTCCAAATTGTGTCCAAATCTGTATTCATAGAAAATAAACAATGAACCTTTCAAACATCAAATTATACAAATATTAAACACAGAAATTAAATATGAAAAAAAAATTCTTCTCAAAAAACCCATCACTGACTATTTGCTCTGTTATTCAGGTATAAGCTTAAAAAATCTAAAGAAAAAAAAAACAACAACATTTTGAAGTCGTTGTTATTAGTCTAAACAAACCATTTAAAAATGGTAGCAAAAGCAATTAGTAGAAAAAGCTTTGACACGAGAATTTGTTGGATTATAACTCACAAACACATAGTGCCGTTAACCCGAGAATTTTGAATTTGCAGCGTGTTACCTCAATTTCAAAAATAACAAATTTTGTAATTGCTAAAGTTGTTACTTTTTCAGTTCTTTATATTTTATTAAAATTTTAAAAAAAACCGACTTTGGTTTGATACAATTTAAAATTAATAAGGCATTTTATAAAAACCAGAATCAACAAAAGACATTTTATAATCGCTATAAAAATGGAAACAGTAAGAAACATTTTTCTAAGATTGGAGTCAAAATTCGCTCATTTATGTAAAAACAATTATTAGAAATTTTAACTCATTTTATAAAAATCGATTGTCCAAAAAGGCGTTTTCTTAAAATTAAAATCAGCAGTGGATATCTTATAGCTGGTTTTATAAAAACTGAAAGCCACAGAAGACATTTTTATAATCACTACAAAAATATAAACAGTTAAAGGCATTTTAGAAAGATTGCAATCAAGAATCCTTCTTTGTAAAAAAAACATTTATTAGAAATTGTAGAGCTCAATTTATAAAAACTGACTGTCACAAAAGACATCTTATTAAAACCGGAACCAACAAAAGACATTTTATAACAGCCATAAAAACAGAAATTACAAAGAAAATTTTAAATGTTACTTTTACAAATATTACAAAAACATTTTAGAAATAGAAAAACATATTTTATAAAAATTGAAATCAACAAAAATCAACATTTTATTGCTTTTTTATCAAAACCAAAAACCGTAGATGCCATTTTATAAAAGCCGAGAATAACAGGCGACAATTATTTATAAAAATAAAAAAAGCAAGTTTCATTTTATTAAGATACCAGTGTTAAAAATTGTCTTTTGTATTAAAAAGTATTAGAAAATGTGAATCTCATTTTATAAAAATTGGCTGTCACAAAATAGCTATTTACATTCGTATGTGGTAGGCTTAATTTTACAGGCGACAGCTTTGTTTCAGGCCCGAGCTGAAAGCGAGGGCCTGATTAGTTGGAGCCTGTAAAATTAACTACCGCATAAGATTTGTATAATTTTTTTTGTCCGAAAGAGTCAAATTCTGTTTTTTTTTGCGCCATTTCAAAAGTTAGGTTAGGTACAAATAAATTCTAAAAACCAATAAAACGTACCCAAATGCGGCTTAAATACTCTGTCATTGCTTGCATAATTTTCTTTAAAACATGTTCAATGGTCTTTCCAGTACTTTTATTCACACTTTTTAATTCTAAGTTGATAATTACTGAGAGATTCAACATTCAAGAATAATGGCCACGGATCCATAGAATAATGACATTTATTAACTAGACAGGAACACACAGGTTCTGAATAGATGGCGCTGTAGCGGTTTATTTTTAACATTCTGTTCTATATAAAATTGCATATTATTTTTAAAATTATCTTAAATACACACGATATCATTTTTAAAATTTATTAACTGCAACTTTTTCTAAAATATACTTTTATACCTATAATTTCGTATTGTTGTTGGTAATGGGGATCCACACTTGAACTACGCTGTGCGTTGTCTAAGGTCTCACACAACGTTTGACGTAAGACCTGTGACGTTTCAGCGATTTTTTCAATATATTATTTTTGTATTAAATATAGCTTTATTTGTGGCAATATTTTAGGTACGTACACTTTGATACATAAACTATATTACTGCAAGGTTAGTTTTTTCCTCAAGCATCTCCTGTGGTAGTTCTAACCGTACAATGTGAGACCCGGTGTTTTTCTCATTTTTACCGCACAGTTTCCAAAAGTCCGACTTACTATTGGTGGATGCACAACTATGATAGCCTACTTTACAATACGGGAGGACAAAAAACATTTTATAAAACTAGAATCAACAAGAAACTTTAAAAATGAAAAGAGCAAGAAACATTTTATAAAAATTAAAGTCAAACGTCGCCTTTTTATATAGAAATCTTCTTAATGCACTCAAACTTACTAAGCTACCAAAGCCGACTACTTCTATTTCGATTTTTTACAGTAATTGCTAAATTAACCTAAATTTTTGAATCTTCTTCTGATTTAAAAAACCAGAACAATACAAAATAAAATAAAACGTTGTGTGTACCATAGGCATAACCGTCACTAATGGCCCTCGGAAATTTAAAAGCCCTCCTACGTCGAATTTTAAATATTCCTTTTCATGATGGCCTTATAATACTATTGTTTTTGTGCAGTAATTTTTTTCATAAATAAAAAATTGAATAACAAATGAGAATTCAATCGTTTGTCAATAATAACACAAAACAAAACAAAATGTTTTCATAACAAAATGATAATAAAGTAAATACAAAACAAATTGTTGAATTGATTATAAAAGTATAGAATGCTTACTTAAAAAAAACCGGATAAAAACCTCCCAAACCGTTTCCAAAATTACAATTATTTTTGTGATTTTTAAAATAATAAGATTAAAATTCTAATATTAATTATTTCTCTTTCAACTAAATTACAAAATTTCTGCACAGGACCGTAACAAAAAAATTAAAAAACTTATCTTTCCTTTTATTATAGTTTACCGTAATTTACATATTTTTCTATTGTGATTTTTCCTGATTTCCTTCTTGATCAATACTAATATAATAAACTCCTTTAGCACTCCTTGTAACTTTATCTCCCATAAATGCCTTCCGATTACCATCACAGAGTCCCAAATTAAACCTGAAATTATCCTCACATTTCGTAGCTTCATATTTTTTTGGATTTAGTATAGTTTGCGAGAAATAGTAATGCGAACTTTGGTGATTACAAGAAACTAAAAAAAAAAAAAATTTGTACTAACCATGTACCCTTAAAATATAGCACAGTACTAGTATTTTGAAGATCTAAACTATCCGTACAATTCAATTGCTTAATCCCACCGTTAACATAAAAATCCACAACTGCAAAAGGTTGAATATACCCAATCCCAAGCGCTGTATGAATCCCATCAACAAAATCAGCATCTGTTGATGTCAAATGCAGTTCAGGAGGCCTGGCAACCGGCGTTTCAAAAAGAGGACTTGCCGCATCTAATCCTGTAATCCGATCAAGTTTTTTCCCGCTTGCGGTCTTTACCCTTTTTCCAGCAAATCCTGAAACTTGAGCTCCTAAGGAGTGCCCAATTATGTGGAAATTTTTCAAAATGTCTGCCTTTCTTGACTGGTCAACAATAAAATCACCCACAATAAAGCCAACCCCTTGAGTCGCCGATGATGAGTAGACGTAATTATCATCAGCGTCTTTAGACCAATCAATTGCGATTACGTTATAATTGCCTTTTTGGTGGTAGAAGTAGGCCATTTCCTTGATCCAGTCTTCTTTACCACTGTCTGTCCATCCATGGATGATTATTTTTGTTGGATCTGTGGGGATAAATTCGTTTTGGGGGTTCTCAGGGTCCAGAGTGATTGAATCGTTGCTTCTTCTGTCGTAAAGAAGAAATTTAACATCATCTCGCGAGATGTTAATAAATTGGAAGTCGTTAGCAACAGCACCAATGTTGTTAATAGAAACGTTGAAAAGTTGGCTGAGGAATGAAGCATCTTCAGCTACTAAATTTTGACAAAAACTGGCTCGAAATGTTAACAATAAAAAAATGCAAAAATTAAAATCTAACATTTTGTTGTTAAGTGTTTTAGTTGTGTGTTAAAATATGACAAAAAGATTTAGGTTTTTGCATTATATACATTATCATTTTTGTTACGTCTATGTTTAAATTATGTCAAAAATTTATTCACTTTTGTGATTTATTGTTATAACTATTTTAAATATTTTTTAAATAAGAAAATTTCCACACAATGCGCAACAAGAATTTTTTTAAATATTATAACAAACTCTTGTGAGTATTCTTAAATATTTCATTTATCTAGTTATAAGTCAGGACGGTCTTTATATTATTTATTTTTTTTTATACAATTTTGGAATTAGATTTAAATAATAAAATTCCGATTCGTGTCTGATAAATATTTTATTTAGATTCTGAATCAGATACAAAACTTACAAAATTGGAATAATAAATTTCATGTAAAAATTTTATTTCTCAATCATATTTCCATCTTTATCAATATTAATATAATACGTTCCTTGAACATTTCTACTAATTTCATTTCCCATAAAAACTTTGTGGTTATCTTTACATAATCCTGAAATGAATCTTGAGGCACTTTCACAATAAACAGCTTCATATTTCTTGGGGTCTTGTATAGTTTCAGAAAAATATAAAATGGAACTTTTATGGTCACAACTGCCTAAAAATAAAACATATCTAACATATATACTCAATGATATTAGAAGTGTTACACCCAAAAAAAATAATTTTTTAGCAATGTGATAGACTTACATCAAGAATAAAACGATAAGATTTGCAAGAAATTATACTAATTATAGTAACAATAACTCGAAAAAAAATCAATAATTTACACTCCTGTACCCGTCTAGGCATGGACAAAATAAGATAGTTGATATCATATTATGCCATTCTGAATCTCAAAGCTGTCATTCTCTGCACCAGTCCAAACATTGACGACGGTGTTCCGCAGTTGAAAAAAGCATTAACCATAGACGGTAAGAAAGAAATTCAGAAGTACGAATGCGGCGATATAACGTTCGCATCCTAACAAGTCCATCTATTTTTCCAAAACATTAATCACCGAGTTGTTGCGTAGTAGCAAAACAGTCTCAAAGAGCTAGTTCTCTTGATGATGTGTGGTACGCCTCGGTTGACCTGTTGGTGTATTTCGTGTTTCTCTACCTTCTTCTGTCCATACCGGATTACAGTAACGGATTGCAACACAGTAAATAATTTTGCAATAAACCACCATTCTACCTCTATCGAAATTGCTAAGATGGTAATATCGTTAATGCCTTCAGACTGGAGACATTTTGTTACCCTTAAAACAAGTAATCGAAGACACAACAACTACAATAAGTACTTCTACGTATCAGCTCTGATAAACTTTTTCCTAACAATAACTAAGAGGTTAAAGTTTTTTTATAAGAACTGTCAAAGATAAGCCGTTGGAATGGTTACTATAACTAGCTTTAAATTTACTCATTCTGTTGCCAAAAATTCACTTCCAAAAAATTATTCCTTTTGGGAGTAACACTTCTAACATCACTGAGTATATTATATTTTTTTAAATAATAATAATAAAAATGTGATTTTGTTTAAGTAAAATTTTTGCAATTTTGATTTACATTTTTTACAATATCTTACACAAGTAATTGCGTTTTTTTCCAACATGTGATGTTATCTAAACTATTTGAAGCATATACAGTTGTAAAAAAGTGATAAAGACGCTATTAAAATATTTTAACAGTGAATTGTAAATGTAGAAAAAAATTTTTTTATTTAATGACCAAGAATGTTAATAAAAGCGATTAACAGTCAAGAGAAAACATTTTCAAAAATAATTCTCTCCTGAGACTGACAACTATATTGTTGGCAAGAGAAGTGAAGTGTTTGGTGTTATTGTGTGCTTTTTTTTCGTTTCATATAGTAATTTAAAATAATTCATTTATTGTTGATATTAACGAACGGCCAATAAAAAATTATTATAACATGAGCTGGAAATTTAACTTTCACATAAATCGAAAAAAAATTATATTTTAAATAGGTTCAATGTATTCTCATTTGAGAAAAAATAGCACTCCTTGCCAAAAAGAAAACCCAGTCTTGTAATTCTAACATAACTTAACAGTTTCAAAATGGTTATTTAACAAACAAGGTGGTTATTAAGTGTAATCGAGATGTTTTGCACATGAGCAAAGCAAGTGCGCTTAATAAAGTAGAGGTTATTACATGTGAATTAATAAACAAGTTGATTACAAAACTTTTTCGTTGATTGTCCCTTAGTTAAAAAAAAACTTACTGCCATCTGTCGGTCACTGGATAGATAAAAAGTATGTTTTGTTGCTTACCTTCCAAATAATTTTGGACAGTATTTTGACATTTTAAATAATAGGTTAGGTTGGGGTAAAACGGTGGTATTTTACATTAAAATTTTAAATTAATTTGATAATATCACTTTGCTTCACGTTCGCTGCGTCTTGTAGACTCTTAGAACTTTTATTTTTTATTTATTTAACAATTTTGCGCATGGGCGAAGTGCTGAAAACACCCCATTTTAACAACAATTTTTTAGAAAAAATCATACATTAATATATCTTCTTCTAAACGATCAACGAAAAAGGCATTAGAAGTTCACTTTAAAAACAGATTTATCAATTATTTAAAAAAAAAAAACTAAACATAAAATTTAATTTATGTAGGTTCTTACATATTTTCTGAAACTTTTAAACAAATCTTCAACAACTTAACTTGTTCCAGTATTTATGGTAAGCCACACATTTTATAACAAATTTAATAAAAACACTTAAAAAACTAGTTACATATCAAATTGGCGCAGTCAGAAGACTACTGCCATTCTTGGTACTAAGGTTGGGCGATTTTCATTTTAAATAATCGATAATCGATTATACAATTTAATCGATTATTTCGATTAATCAATTTTTCCGATATTCGATTAATCGATTATTCGAAATAAGCGATTATTTAGTACTTTGATTAATTAATCTTGATTAATTGATTTAAGTATTTAGAATAAAAATTTAGAATTATAAAATTTAGATCCTACGACCTTACAAGTATTACATGAATCAATTATTGCTTAACCGATTAATCAACTAATCAATTAATCAATAATTGATTAATCCTAAAAAATATAATCGAACTGCGATTAATCCATTTTTTAATTGATTAATCAATTATTTTGCCCAGTCCTACTTGGGACGATAAAGTAAAAAAAAAATTAAAATTACTAATACATATTTTTTTCTACTTTTAATCTTTAGTGGTAATTCTGACAATTCTGAACAAACTAAATTTGATATAGATTCGGTTGGATTTTTCGCCTTTTTTGTGGTTTACTTTTGTAAATTTCCTTTTTTTTCATAAATGACCTTATTATCAATTGATTCCTTCTTCAATGCATTTTGTTTTCTCTTTACTACGGCGACGTCTACAAAGTGTTAAAAAAAGAGTGCAAAATATTTAAGGAGATAACAGTGTGGACCAAAATAAACCAAAAAGTCTTAATAAACATGAGTCCGTAAAGTAATGGTTTAGGAGATGAGGAAAATTATTCTTTTTCAAAATATTTATTTTGCAATTATTTATTGCTTATTTATTATGTGCAAACAAACAAAGAGAGCTTCTAGAAAACACAAAAAACACAGTTATAGAAGATGTTCGAAAGACTCTCATTCCATTTCCAAGCAGACATGACATCATTTTCTGAAAGATATTCGAACTCTTTCTAAAACCCCAGCATTGGTTTAAATTTGTTGACAGTTTTAATTAATTTTTTTCTACAACTTTTCAATGCTATTCACAAAAGTACCATAGACTAGTGTTTTTAAGTATCCTCAAAAAAAGAAATCTAGAGGGTTTAAATTAAGCGATCTTGCCATAAAGCAGGTCCTGTCTACGTGGAAACGTTTAGTGTAAATGCTCTCTAACGGCAATCGAAAAATGAGCTGGAGCATCATCATGCTGGAACCTCATTCAATGCCTTTGGTCCAAAGAAATGTCATCCAAAAGATCATAGAATTATCCCTCATTTTAATCCTATTGTCACAGTAAAAGTGTGTTGACCTTGAAATGTTCCTATTGTGTTCCGCATAAAGTTTACGTTAGCACCGCTTGTTTATCTATTTGGTAAAACAGAACCTAGAAACCTGTCGCCTACAACGCCCATCCAAATGTTTAATAAATAATGTAACTGATGTCAGATTTTATTAGAGCATGGGGATCTTCGTCGACCCAAACATGCATATTATGAAAATTCCAAACTCCACTTTCATGTAAATCTGGATTCATCCGTAAAAAAATATTGTCAAGAAAATGCTGGTTTTAAACATCCTTGCGTAGAAACCAGCCGCAAAAACCAAACTGTACTCGTTGTACGTACATAGATGGTAGGGATAAAGCTGCTGCTCTTGGAGGATTCTCCAAACAAGAGGAACACTAATTCCTACATCGGCTGATATTTTCCGCACACTTGTCTCTGTGCTAGAATTGCTTGTTCTGTCTTAGGAGTAGATACCGACCATGGTCTTCCAGATAATTGGCACTATTTGAAAAATGAATCGGTAATCGGCAATCTTTAGTAAATTCTCCCAAACATACGATGTGAAGGAATCTGCCAATTTGCAATTTGCTCGTTTCACTCGTGTCGCAAGTTTCCTACTCTAAAAATAAAAATTCACTTATACACTTGTATTGAAAATAACTAAACTGCTCCAACAAAAAATTAAGGATGTTGTTGGTTTTCACCAAAAATGCATGGTGCTTATAATTATTTAAGCCAGGTTGAAACAGAACACTTTACATTTATTCTATTTTTGACGTTTTTGCTTTTCTCTTACGTTTTTCTGGATATCAGAAACAAGTGATAGCTTATCGTAACTAAACTCTATTTACAAAAAATCAGTAAAAGTTAGTTCTTTATAAGAATTTGGTGTGGAAGCAAACATGCGTCGAAAATTAAGTGCTGTTGAAACAAATAGGGCTGTGAGAATGTTACAGTCAGTGCTTCATCAACAAGATGTGGTGAAGCACTGACTGGGAAGGAACAAGATCCCCACATAAATGTCTCTTAAAGTCTGATACCTCGACTATCGGCACGATTTCGCGAAACGGGCACTATAGCTGAAAGTCCACGAAGTGGTTGTCAATAAAAGATAATTACGTATCATTATGCCACTGTACGAGACCAGACACGGCCGAACATGATTTGCCGAGTCGGCGCTTCATTTGAAACCTGCCATAAAATGGTACCAAGCTTATACCACACTGTTTACACGGGAAGTATAGAGCGTTTTCTGTCCTTTCTATCTAACCTCCTTGCGTGAGACAGAGTATACCAAACTCTCGCTCTCTGGCGGAAACTGCCAGCAGTAACAAAAACGCTGGGAGAATCTGACGTCATCTGGAGCGAATTTTAATGAGAATGAAAACTGCTACACCTTAAATATTTTACACCGTTTTTCAACACCCTGTATATAACAAAATTATGTTTACGATTCAGTTTTATTACTCAAATAAAATAATACAAAACATTACCTTCATTCTTAATATTTGGCAATTTCTTTTTACAACTCAACTGGGTTTTTCCGACATTGACATAAAAATCCACTGTACCAAGAGTCATAGAATACGCAGAACTTGCTACACTTGTATGAATAATATCAATAAAACTGGCATCAGTTTCACTTAATCGCAATTTCTTAGGCCTAACCAAAGGAGTGACAAATCCAGGCATTGCTGGATCTAACCCAGTGATCCTATCAATACTCTTCCCAATTTCACTCTGAACTCGTTTTCCAGCAAATCCTGAAATTTGAGCACCCATAGAATGTCCAACTACATGCACATTTTCCAAAAAACTATCAACTTCTTGCGAGATTTTAACAACAAAATCTCCAACAATAAAACCAATAAATTGGGCAGCTGCACATACGTAGAAATAATTTTTGGTTGAGATTTTAGACCAATCAACTGCGATAACATTGTAACTGCCTTTTTGGTTGTAATAGAATGCCATTTCTTGAACCCATTTCTTCTTGCCGTTGTCTTTCCAGCCGTGGATTATTATTTTAGTTGGGTTTGATGGATTTAAAAATTCGAGTGGATTCTCAAAATCGATTGCAGTTGTTTCTTTAGTTGAATCGTAAAGCAAAAATTGTAAATCATCTTTCGAGATGTCAACAGTAAATGATATAGTTGAAATAGCACCAATTTTGTTTATTGTTTTGTTAAAACGTTTTGTCCAATTTGAAGCATCTTCAGAATTTGATTCATCTTGACCTTGATTGAATTTATATAAGAGAAAAAAGATAATAAATGATACACACTTTTTGAACATTGTAATATACGTATTACACTGAAACTATAGAATTATATTTTGTTGATTTGTACTTGACCTATACACATATTTTAACATTGATTTATATTTTTTTAACAAATTTATGACTACTTTTATGTCATAGTTATTCTCCAAATATTTAAAAAACTAAATAAATAGTGCGTTTTGTAATATAAAGTTAAATTTTAATCTTTCTTGATAACAAAGAATTTAATGTTTAATTTACAACCTTGTTCTGATTGTTAAATTTGTGTTTTATGACTACTTTTCGAAAGGTTTAGTCAAAAAAATGAAAATAAACTTGGAAAACGGCGTTTGCAAAAAAGAGAAAAACAATTAAAGATTTTAGAAAAACAGAAAAAACTTTAGTTATTTTGAGAAACAAAGTTGACTAGAAAAAGATCGAAAAATCTTTGGGAAATAGCTTAAAGTCGTTATCTGGAAGAAAAATCGGAACAACAAAAAATATTGAAAGATCAACAAAAGATTCTGAAAAAACCGAAAAGGTTTCTAAAAGAGCTTTACTTCTAACAAAAAAATTTTTTTACGAGTTTTAGTTTTGTTGTTTGAATAGCTCAATCAAAAGAAGAAAATCTTGAAAAACTATGTCGTTTGAAAGAAAAAAAGTACAATAAAAGAATCTGGAAAATCAAAAAAAGATTCTAGAAGAATTTGTAAAAGAAGTTTGGTGTAAAAAAATATAAAGACAGATTTAGAAGCAGTTTAAATTTAAATAATCAACAAAAAATTCTGAAAGAATCGAAAAAGATTCTGGAAAAGCTTAAAAATGGCATTTTATGAAAGAAAATAAAAACATTGTTTTGTTTTTTCCGCAATAGTTAAAAAAGCGTAAAAAAATCGAAAAAAGTTGAAGGACATTAGACTAAAAAGGCAAAAAGAATTTAAGAAAAAGACAAAAAATACAAAAAGACCACAAAAGTATATAAAAAAAAGTTGGGAACCATCAACTAAAAAAAGGCCCTGGAATATCAAAAAATTCTGGAAGAACAAAAAATGATCTTAGAGAACTTTAAACATCAGCATTTCTAAAAAAAATTAAAAAACATTTGTTGGTGGAAAAAAGCAAAGTAAGTTTTTAGAAAAACAAAAGTGTTCTCAATATTGACAGATTCTAGAAGAACAGAAGAAGATTCGAATTATATTTTTTTAACAAATTTCTGACTATTTTTGTCATAATAATTTTCCAAAAATAAAAAACTACATAAATTGCGTATTTTGTTAAACTTAAAACTTCCTTGATAACAAAATATTTAATTTTTTATTTGCAACATTGTTTTGGTAGTTAAATTAATCTTAAAAACATTTTTTTACATTTTGTTTCTAATGTATACATTCACAATACAATAATATAGATTTTGTTTAAAGTATAAACATTTAGGAATTATAATTTTATATATCGGTTTTTATGACTTTTAGTTTTAAGGGTCAATTAAAAGAACAAATAAAGAACTTAAAAAACACTTTTTGAGAGAAAAAGAAGTACAATGATTCTAGAAGAACAGAAGAAGATTTTAGAACAGTTTGAAAAACAAAGTTTGGTAGAGAAAGACCAAAAAAAATTTTAAAAGCAGTTTAAAAAACATCATCTGGATGGAGGAGCAGAACAAAAGTAGTTTTAAAAAATCGACAACAGATTTTAAAAGAATAACCAAAAACGATTCAAGAAACAACGGCGTTTCTAAGAAATAGAAGAATCTGAGAAACAATAATTAATGAGAAAAAAAAACAAAAAAAATTTGAGAATATGAAAAACATTAAGTTGAAAATACGCAAAAAAGTTTATAAAAAAAAACAAAAAAAATGACAAGATAAACTTGAAAAAAAAATTGATAAAAAAGAAAAGCATTGAAGGATTGTAGAAGAACAGAAAAGGGTATAAAGAACAAAAAAAAAGTCAGCTGAAGAAGAAAAAAGTACTAGAAAAGCAAAAAATCTGAAAGAACAAAGAGAAGTCTTAGAAAAGCTTAAATAACTAAGTTCTTAGAAAATAAATGAATTTAAAAACCAGTGCTTGATGTAAAAAACAAAATAAAATTAAGAAAAAGTTGAAGGTTAGAAGAAAATAAAGCAAAGACAGTTTCTAGAAAAACAAAGGAAAAAAAAGAAAAGCAATAAAAAATTCGAGAAGAACAGAAAACGATCCTAGATATATAAATCAAAAACGACCATTAAAAAACAAAAAAAAATTAAAAAAAATTGAGTATAGTAAAAAAACAAAAAGATACACGAAAAAATTAAAAGATGTCAACTAAAAAACGAAAGAGAGTTCTAGAAAAACAAAATATTTAAAAAAATGCAATAAAAGCTTAAACCACGTTGTTTACAATAACAAAAAATTAGGAACAATGATTGGCTGAAAGAAGAAGAACAAAAAAAATTATAGAAGAAAAGAAAAAAATAAGAGCAAAGGAATATTTTAGAACATGTTAAAGCCTAAAGGAAGCCTAAAAACGACAACCAAAAAAGAAAGAAGAGTTAAAAACATCTCAGAAGACAAAAAACGATTCTAAAGGAGCTTGGAGAAATAAAAAACGTAGAACTTGTATTGAAGATATTTACATGTACCGTTAGTTATTAAAAAATGTCACATTATATGGTCCCTGACTAATAACCCTATTTTCACAAATTCATTTTCAACAGTTTTAAATAAATGTTTTTTTTAAGATAATATTATTTATTGCAAAGAGCTAGTCAATATAATTCTGTTAAAAATAAATATCACTATGGATTTTTTTGATAAACATTTAGCATAATAGAAAAAATAGACCAAAAATAAAAATAGAGTAAATAATAAGAAAAAATCGAGAAAAAAATAAACACACAATAATTTCCTTGTTGGATTTTCTTGGTGTTCGAATGAAACATTTCAACACCATTTTCAACACCAAACATTTTCAAAACAATATAAATACAAGAAAGATAAATCTAGAATAAATGTAGACAAGATATTCCGAAACTATATAATTTCTGTTTTAGAACAGAAACAAAATTCTGAGATTCTGTGTAGAAATAAACGATTCACAAAAACTAACAAAAAACACCAAAAATAAACGGGTTGTATGGGTAGTACCTTTAAAACACTTATATTGAAAAAATAAAATAAATAACAACATAAACATAGAATAAAAGCAAAATAAATAACTTTGACACTGAAACAAAACCGGGGTAGATTCGAATACCACCTTAACCATGTATATTTGTGAATGTTGATCCAGAGTCTCAGTACACAGGCCAGTAAATAAGACTGCTGCAAAACACAAACAAACAATAAAATAATAAAGCAACAATGTAATAGAAACAGTGTAGATGAAATTTGTTTCTTGATCTGTGAGTAGTTTGTTAAAAGTAGTCACTTTATAAGCACAAGTTGCTATTTTTTTAAAACTTTTGACTCATAAACGTCCTTTTTTTATCAATTTTAAATTATTAATGACAGTTTGAGTATAATAAGCAAGATAAGCTGACACCATCGTTAAAAACCAACCGCTATCTAGCAAAAATAAAATTTAACAAGTACGTTTTACGCCAGTTATTGCAAGGCCAAAATAAAAAAACGACGCAATGTGGATAAAAATTATACTTCTCACAATAATAACCCAAAGTAAGTAATTTAAAAAAGATTCTTTTATAAAATCTCCTATGTACAGAAAATCGTTATTTAGGTGTAATAAAAAATAGCGTATTGTACTCATGAATAATAAAAAAGTATTTTTAAGGTTCTGTACACGCTTTTGACAAGATTTTTGATTGTGAAGACCACATCAGTACAAGCGACGAAAATGGCACTATAGAGTACCACAATTTTGTCACAACATCTGTCAAATATTATCTATATACTGCACCACCAGATAACGAAACTATAGAACTCAATTCAACAAACCTCCATCTTGTAAATCTAACCCAACCCACAAAAATCATAATCCACGGTCTTGGTTCTTACGAAAACCAAATTTGGATTGACAAAATGGTCCAGAATTATCATACGAAAGGCGACTATAACATAATTGCAGTTGATTGGTCTGTTATCTCCTCTGAAGAAACTTTCTACGTTGTTACGGCTGTTGATGACCTTGGTCAATACGTGGGGGATTTTATTATGGAAGTCACTAAGGATAATTACGAGTACCTTTCAGAAGTTCACTTAATTGGGTCTTCCGTCGGTGCACAAATTGCAGGAGCCGCAGGGGATGCAGTTGCTGAGAAAACAAACAAAAAAGTTGATAGAATAACCGGTTTAGATCCAACCAAACCAGAAAATTTTGAAATTTTGGATAAGGACGATGCGGAATTTGTTGATGTCATACATACAACAGTTTTCTACGGGGAAGATAACTGTGGAACGGTTGATTTTTACGTTTTTGCGGATGAACCAGGAAAACCGATTTGTCTCAACGGTAAAAAAAAATCTTTAATTCGTAATTTTTTATATATTTTTTTAGAAACTTGTGGAGATCTCTTAGCCGGTGATTATTACGTAACAACCATAGTCGACGGAAACAGATTTGAAGGTTTTTCGTGTCATAATGGTTCTTTAACAGTACAGAAGTACTGTGATAAGGCAAAAACGGTTGCAATGGGTGAATATGTACCAAGAAATGTCACCGGAAGTTTTTTGGTTAAAGCTGCAGCGTCTGTAATTTATTCAGAAAGATTTGTCTTATCAATTGTTGTTACTTTAGTTATGTTGCGTTTAATCGTCTGATTTTTTTGTTTTTATATATTATTATTTATAACTTTTAGTTGACACTAGCTCAACTAGCATCAAATTTTTTTAAATACCAATCTGGTACAATTTGTTGCTTAATACATCTTTTAACTGATAACACGGCCTTGAATAGTGTTTACCTACATGATAATTATACACAATTTTCATTGTTTTGCTTATCAACTGGAATTTTAATTTTAGTTTTTTTATTTTTAAGGTTAAATAATAAACAAACAAATTTACGTTTTTTATAAAATATTAATAATCTTACCGTCATTACTCATTTATTTACGTTATAAGTTATTCGAAATACTAGCAAAAAGTATTCAAAAACTTTACGAAACAAATTTCTATTACGGCCCTGTGCATCATATTTTCAAGTGCTAATAAACAATTTTAAACACTCATAACGCTTCTAATTCAATGATTTGCACAAAATAAAATGGCTCAAATGCTAAATTGTGTAAATTTAAATTTATAATGCATTTTAATAGATTTACAACTCAAAATTGTTAAAAATCAAAAATCAGTTATTTTAAATTTAGATGAATTGCAAAGTGCATGAGTCTAGTGCATACATCTAAGTTAATAAAGAACAAAACACTTTTAAGTAATAAAAAAGTGATTATACTGCAAAATTAAGGAATAAATTTGATTTTAAATAATATCATTACGGCCCTGTCCAAGCAAAATGTCATTGTCAATGTCAAATAAATTACAGAAATCTGTAATTGTTGTGAGGTTATGTGCACCTAAATAAGTCATAGCTTCAAAAATACAAATGTTGAGAGCCTTTTTACATTCCAGACTTATAAATAAACAAAAAGGTGAGTGCCACTTACTTTAACAATCATTTTCTTGCCATTTCTTATTTTTAGGTTATATTTCGTTTTTCTGTAAATTTTCAAATATGTCTCAAAATTCTGCCCCCGTGGAAGCCTCAATTCGCAACAAGTTAACAACAGAATTACAAACAACCCATCTCGAAGTCATAAACGAGTCATTTATGCACAACGTGCCCAAAGGATCTGAGACACATTTCAAAGTTGTGGTTGTCTCTGATAAATTCTCAGACTTGCCTTTAATCAAAGTAAGGAACAAAACAACACAAATTGATACAAATGTCTTTATTCTAGAGACACAGATTAATAAATGACATATTAAAGGAAGAATTAAACAGTGGGGTCCATGCCCTTTCAATTGTGGCTAAAACCCCATCTCAATGGAATACAAGCGATCAGAAAATTGAGCCGAGTCCTAACTGCAGAGGAGGTTTCGGTAAATAATTGCATAACTTAATGAAAATAAACAAAAAACTGTAAATTACTGTCACAATACAAAACTGTCTAAGCGTAATTTTCCTTCATTTTCAGTCAGGTATATCAGATCTGCTATTGTTTGTTCGCAAATTGATTCTTCTGCCTTTTGGTGCATCTAAAATTGTAAATTTATTAGAGAAAAACATTTTTTTCAGGTGTACCCCTTTGTAATTGTAATCTGCTCCAGGGGGGTACTTGAAATTCGGCCCAAAATTAACAGAAACAGTCGCACTTTTATGAATTGAAACTGTAGGGAAGTAGGTCCCTTGATAGATATCCTCAAAAGCAACCCCTTGACATTCCCCATTTTTAAAATACAAGATTTTGCTCCCTTTCAGAGCTTTTAGAGCTTTCAAACGCTCAGCAACATTGTCTTTATCCTCATAGTACAAGTGACTTTTGAATTTAACAAGGGGCTAAAATTGTTATATTAAATTTTGATTTAACAACGGTGTGCTTTACCCGATCTTTGTAAGTGTTAGGAACCAACTTAGTTGTGTTATTTTGGGGCAAAACAATCATAAAGCCCAAAGTGTCCCCCTCGCCGTACGCCGGACTGTAGTGCTTCCCTGCAGATTCGTGAAATCTTGTGCCTTTTCGGGACCTCCAGGAATACCCGAACTTGTCATACCCTAAAGGAGCTTGCAAATTAGCGTAGTCTTGCCCCCAGCCCATCCTCGTGGCTGTTCCTTCAGGCATTTCCTCGATTGTGGCCTCCCAGTACCATGTACCTTTTGTGACACCTTAAAACCCAGATTTTAAAATACAATTTCGTCTTTTAGATTTAGTACCATGAGTGGCTCTCACTGTGGAGTACCCTTTTTCGCCAGTCACTGCCAACCTGTCTTCTGAGATTTTCAACTGCGGGGCTCTGTCGTGTAGTGCGAGTAGTACTGTACCAGGGATTAGAGTTCTGTAAAGCCAGCCAGGGATGGGTTTGCCTGCCCAGTCTGAGCTTTCATCAAATTCTTGTCTGTAAGGAGCATGGGGGTCCGGTTCTGCTAAAAAATACCGGTACCCGTCCTTGTTAAATGGGTGGTCAAGTGGGTACCCATGTGCTGGTAATTTCGGGGCTCCTAGTTCAACTCCTCGGCCCTTTTTACCACCACCACTCACGTCTCCAAGGAACTTCCGTTTTGCACTTCTTGATTTAACCCCACCAGCAACTGAAACTGTCATTACATTAGAACTTTATCTAATCTCATCACTGGAACTTACTTCGTCCCATTACTTTAATCCTCGCAGTTTTAATAAAAAAAAAACAGAAATTAGTGAATTATTCAATGGAGTGAGGTTATAAGGATTGATATTAGGTTTTTCAAAGCCACCTTACCATGTTGAATTCCCATATCTGTCACTTTGAGAGTGCCTCCTTTGATCATTGCCTCATAATTGGGTTTAATTTGAGTAAGGTCAGTGTTGATAAGACCATACATTTGTCCATTAATGGGATTTTCCTCAAAAATAAATAAAACGTGGATGTCTTTAATAAGGGCTTTATGGACTGTTGCATGCCACGATTGGGTTACACGACGAGAAGTCGTGGTAAGGGCCTCCCAATGGTACTCAATATATGGTATAATCTCCTTTTCTTTACTAAATAGGAGTCTGTTGGTACCCTCCTTGAGGCTACCTTGTTGCAAATTTGCAATAGCAGTGACACACATCTGAGCAATTTCTGTTAAAACAAAAAAGACATTAAAAAACAAACACAGTTTTGATTATTACGAGCTTGGCTTTTTTTGAAATTCTCCAATCCGGTAGGCGAGCAATTTTTGCATAAAAACACATAATTTGATAGGAATGGCACCAATTTACCCAGCTGGTACCCAATACACGATTCGTGGAACCACCGCGAGCAATTTGCACACAGCAATTCCACTATATTCAAATTTCGGTCTTTCCCGCTAAAATTTAAATAATACCAATTTTTGGAAATCTGGTAGACTCTGGATTTATTTACCAATAGCAGTTGCTTTGTTGTTCATTTGTTTTAGCAATTTTTTCGGCGCTTTCAGTTTTTGGAATTGGGGGGGTCGTGCTTGAAGAAGCGTCTTCAGTTACTTGGGTTGGTGACGATGTCGTTTCCATTGGAGTTTCTTCATTTTTGCTGAAAATTGTTGATGATAAGTGAAAATTCGGAAATTTGGGGTGTACTTACTTAGATTCGATGTCTTCAATCATTTTTTACCGGAAACTTTTGAAGATTTATTTGAGGTTATGTTGTGACAGATGTAATTTTTTATGTTGGCATTGGCAATGGTTGAAGACCAGAGAAATAATAGATATAGAGAAAGTGTAAATGGATAGCTATTTTGGCCTCATGCTTGAGACATAACCAAGCTTTTGTGTGGGCATGTAATTCTTTTTTGGTACATTTGTAAAAACTTAAAAATCACGCAATGGCTGTAATTATATTTTTTTACAACCAGAGAACAAAAAACTACAAATACAACGTTTAACGGTTTGTCTATCCCTACGCCTAAATTTAAATAAAATGTTGGTCTAGTTTTTATAATACCACTTTATTTTAATTCTCTAATCTATGGCATTTTTGGTTGCATAATCAATTACCTAGAGAAGGAAAATAAAACGTTAGCGAATGCGCATTGACTTTCGATTACAAAATGAAGAATATAATTCAAAATGGCCGCACATAAAATTGCCTGAGTATTTTAGTAGGGCTGGGAAAAGTATCGACACTTACAGGAGGTATCGATACCTGGTCAGGTATCGTACACCGATACCGACTGCATGTATCGTACACCGATACCGACTGCATGTATCGATACCTCGATACTTCCGATATCTCGATACTTCCGATACTTCCGATATCTCCGATACTTTGATACCTGCGATACCTTGATAAAGAGTGGCTATAAATAAATATCCTATTCAGAGTACTTTGGATGTTGGAAACACAAGCTATTTTGATAAAAACAAACAAATTCACAAGCTATTTTATGCGATATTTATTTATCGCCACTTTCGATACCTCGATACCACGATACTTCCGATACCTCAATACCGCGATACCTCCGATACCTCGATATTTCCCGATACCGCGATACCTCCGATACTTCGATACTTCCCGATAGATACCTTGATACCTCCGACACCTCGATACTTCCGATACCTCGATACTTTGACAAGTATCGATACTTTGCAGGTATCGATACCCGATACCTAAAAACAGGTATCGCCCAGCCTTAGATATTATACTGCTTAAATTGATATGTCAATATTCTCTCCCTCTTTCTTTCTCTGAAATGAGGTTCTTTAATTAGTGTGTATATTTGGTTGCATATCTTTTTAACCGAGAGATGTTTTTAATGTTTTTGAATTTGGAAATGTAAAATTATGAACAATTATATAAATAATGTAATAAAATATGTGCCATATAAATAAAAAAATTAAGGTAATATAAACATCTAATGAAAATAAATCATAACGGCCCTAAAAATGTGACAAAAAATGTCATTTTCTGCCCTAGACCATTCATTTTACATCAATTTGACACCAAATTTGACATTTATTATAGATAACGCTTTTGCTTTAGAGAACATAATGATTTAATTTTTTTATTTGATTTAAGTAATGGGCTCCAGAAGCCGTGACGTAAAAAATGCGCGAAATTTTGAAACACTGTCATTCGATAAAAATACCTTGAAAAAGTCGACCTTATTGCACATGTAAATAAGGTTGAATTTATAAAGATCAAATTTTATGCGATGAATAAATACACTAAATAAAATAAATAAGACCTAAAAATGTCGACATTCGATAGCCTAAACATTTCATTTATTGATAAGTCACGAATTACAACAAATTTACACTTAATAAAGAATTTAATGGAAAATAAAATGTTCGATGCACAGATTTCCTTCATTTCTAAGCTTTAACGCAGGTCCAACATGAACGAATGCCAGCGAACTATGCCGAACGTGAACAATTTTCTCTATTCGTGAGCGCGTTTGCGCGCTACTTTCCTACTCGGCTATCTACGGTAGTTGCTTCACAGCGGTTCGGGTCACTTTGAGAGCACGAAGCTTGTACGGTAATTTCTATTTTCGATTAATTTCTCAAATATGCGAGAATTATTTGTAACTTGTGTCTGGATTAAAACTAGAATGTCTAGAGTATTGGAGTTGAGTGTTTTTATGCCTTATTTGTGTTTCCATATGTGATTTTTATTCGGTCAAAGTTTAGCTGTTATAATTTCAACCTTATGTATTGGTGCAATAAGGGCGACTTTTTTAAGGTATGTTTTCAGAATGACAGTGCTTCAAACGTTCGCGCTAAAATTACGACACACTTCTCCAGCCCATTAAAGGTAGGCGAAAAACAGTTGTTTATCACACAGGCCTAACCTTTGACATAGCCTTAGACTATAAATGCCTACTTTTAACCTTTGTGATGTAATATTGTACTATTACCTTGGGTACAAAATTTTTTTTTTTATTAGGTATCTAGATTTATTGTCTTTATTTCTCATTTGGAGGAACTCATTTGGAAAATGGATTAAAAATATGCAGAGAAAAAGAACTGAATATGAAAATTCTTCTGGGAGATGCTTTCCGGTCAAGGAAAACTGTTAAAAAACGGTTCTTTTCAGAACCACAAAAATATTTCAAACAGATGTAGAGTTTCATATTACCATATAATTACATCTTACGTTTTTGAATACCTCCTATACATCCTATGATCCTGATACACATTTGAAAAATCACAAAATTTTCAAAGAAGTACCTCCTCACACATTCTATGATCCTGATATTGATTTGAAAAATCGTGAAATTTTTAAAGAAATACCTCCTCGCACTTCTATAATCCTGATACAAAATTTAAAAATCGCGAAATTTTTAAAGAAATACCTCCTCACACTTCTATGATCCTGATACAAAATTGAACAATCGCGAAATTTTCAAAGAAATACCTCCTCGCACTTTTATTATCCTAATACAAATTTGAAAAATCGAGAAATTTTTAAAGAAATACCTCCTCACACTTCTATGATCCTGATACAAATTTGAAAAATCGAGAAATTTTTAAAGAAATACCTCCTCGCACTTCTATGATCCTGATACAAAATTTAAAAATCGCGAAATTTTTAAAGAAATACCTCCTCACACTTCTATGATCCTGATACAAAATTGAACAATCGCGAAATTTTCAAAGAAATACCTCCTCGCACTTTTATGATCCTAATACAAATTTGAAAAATCGCGAAATTTTTAAAGAAATACCTCCTCACACTTCTATGATCCTGATACAAAATTGAACAATCGCGAAATTTTCAAAGAAATACCTCCTCGCACTTTTATGATCCTAATACAAATTTGAAAAATCGAGAAATTTTTAAAGAAATACCTCCTCACACTTCTATGATCCTGATACAAATTTGAAAAATCGAGAAATTTTTAAAGAAATACCTCCTCGCACTTCTATGATCCTGATACAAAATTTAAAAATCGCGAAATTTTTAAAGAAATACCTCCTCACACTCCTATGATCCTGATACAAAATTAAAAAATCGCGAAATTTTTAAAGAAATACCTCCTCACACTTCTATGATCCTGATATAAAATTGACAAATCGCGAAATTTTTAAAGAAATACCTCCTCGCACTTTTATGATCCTGATACAATTTTTTTTTGTCATTTTTCACTTTCTCATCGGGATCACAGAAGGTGTGAGGAGGTTTTGCTTCGTTATAACTTATAAATTTCTTTAAAAATTTCCAAATTTTTCAATTTCGTATCAGGATTACAGAATAAGTAAGATGTTTACCTCAGAAAGAAGTGCGTTCTATGATCCTGATACAAAATTGAACAATCGCGAAATTTTTAAAGAAATACCTCCCCGCTTTCCTATAAACCTGATACAAAATTGAAAAATCGTGAAATTTTTAAAGGAATACCTTCTCACACATTCTATAATCCTGATACAGATTTGAAAAATCACAAAATTTTCAAAGAAGTACCTCCTTACACATTCTATGATCCTGATATAGATTTGAAAAATCGTGAAATTTTTAAAGAAATACCTCCTCGCACTTCTATAATCCTGATACAAATTTGAAAAATCGCGAAATTTTCAAAGAAATACCTCCTCGCACTTTTATGATCCTAATACAAATTTGAAAAATCGCGAAATTTTTAAAGAAATACCTCCTCACACTTCTATGATCCTGATACAAAATTGAACAATCGCGAAATTTTCAAAGAAATACCTCCTCGCACTTTTATGATCCTAATACAAATTTGAAAAATCGAGAAATTTTTAAAGAAATACCTCCTCACACTTCTATGATCCTGATACAAATTTGAAAAATCGAAAAATTTTTAAAGAAATACCTCCTCGCACTTCTATGATCCTGATACAAAATTTAAAAATCGCGAAATTTTTAAAGAAATACCTCCTCACACTTCTATAATCCTGATACAAAATTAAAAAATCGCGAAATTTTTAAAGAAATACCTCCCCGCTTTCCTATAAACCTGATACAAAATTGAAAAATCGTGAAATTTTTAAAGGAATACCTTCTCACACATTCTATAATCCTGATACAGATTTGAAAAATCACAAAATTTTCAAAGAAGTACCTCCTCACACATTCTATGATCCTGATATAGATTTGAAAAATCGTGAAATTTTTAAAGAAATACCTCCTCGCACTTCTATAATCCTGATACAAATTTGAAAAATCGAGAAATTTTTAAAGAAATACCTCCTCGCACTTCTATGATCCTGATACAAAATTTAAAAATCGCGAAATTTTTAAAGAAATACCTCCTCACACTTCTATGATCCTGATACAAATTTGAAAAATCGAGAAATTTTTAAAGAAATACCTCCTCGCACTTTTATGATCCTGATACAAAATTTAAAAATCGCGAAATTTTTAAAGAAATACCTCCTCACACTTCTATGATCCTGATACAAAATTTAAAAATCGCGAAATTTTTAAAGAAATACCTCCTCACACTTCTATAATCCTGATACAAATTTGAAAAATCGAGAAATTTTTAAAGAAATACCTCCTCGCACTTCTATGATCCTGATACAAAATTTAAAAATTGCGAAATTTTTATAGAAATACCTCCTCACACTTCTATGATCCTGATACAAATTTGAAAAATCGAGAAATTTTCAAAGAAATACCTCCTCGCACTTTTATGATCCTAATACAAATTTGAAAAATCGCGAAATTTTTAAAGAAATACCTCCTCGCACTTCTATGATCCTGATACAAAATTTAAAAATCGCGAAATTTTTAAAGAAATACCTCCTCGCACTTCTATGATCCTGATACAAAATTGAAAAATCGCGAAATTTTTAAAGAAATACCTCCTCACACTTCTATGATCCTGATATAAAATTGACAAATCGCGAAATTTTTAAAGAAATACCTCCTCGCACTTCTATGATCCTGATACAAAATTGAACAATCGCGAAATTTTTAAAGAAATACCTCCCCGCTTTCCTATAAACCTGATACAAAATTGAAAAATCGTGAAATTTTTAAAGGAATACCTTCTCACACATTCTATAATCCTGATACAGATTTGAAAAATCACAAAATTTTCAAAGAAGTACCTCCTCACACATTCTATGATCCTGATATAGATTTGAAAAATCGTGAAATTTTTAAAGAAATACCTCCTCGCACTTCTATAATCCTGATACAAATTTGAAAAATCGAGAAATTTTTAAAGAAATACCTCCTCGCACTTCTATGATCCTGATACAAAATTTAAAAATCGCGAAATTTTTAAAGAAATACCTCCTCACACTTCTATGATCCTGATACAAAATTGAACAATCGCGAAATTTTCAAAGAAGTACCTCCACACACATTCTATGATCCTGATATAGATTTGAAAAATCGTGAAATTTTTAAAGAAATACCTCCTCGCACTTCTATAATCCTGATACAAATTTGAAAAATCGAGAAATTTTTAAAGAAATACCTCCTCACACTTCTATGATCCTGATACAAATTTGAAAAATCGAGAAATTTTTAAAGAAATACCTCCTCGCACTTCTATGATCCTGATACAAAATTTAAAAATCGCGAAATTTTTAAAGAAATACCTCCTCACACTTCTATGATCCTGATACAAAATTAAACAATCGCGAAATTTTTAAAGAAATACCTCCCCGCTTTCCTATAAACCTGATACAAAATTGAAAAATCGTGAAATTTTTAAAGGAATATCTTCTCACACATTCTATAATCCTGATACAGATTTGAAAAATCGCGAAATTTTTAAAGAAATACCTCCTCGCACTTCTATGATCCTGATACAAAATTTAAAAATCGCGAAATTTTTAAAGAAATACCTCCTCGCACTTCTATGATCCTGATACAAAATTTAAAAATCGCGAAATTTTTAAAGAAATACCTCCTCACACTTCTATGATCCTGATACAAAATTGAAAAATCGTGAAATTTTTAAAGAAATACCTCCTCGCACTTCTATGATCCTGATACAAAATTAAAAAATCGCGAAATTTAAAAGAAATACCTCCTCGCACTTCTATGATCCTGATACAAAATTGACAAATCGCGAAATTTTTAAAGAAATACCTCCTCGCACTTTTATGATCCTGATACAATTTTTTTTTGTCATTTTTCACTTTCTCATCGGGATCACAGAATGTGTGAGGAGGTTTTGCTTCGTTATAACTTATAAATTTTTTTTTCTCCAAGTTTACTTTTACGGTTATTTTTTCACTTTTGTTTATTTGATTATAAATTAACGTTAACGATTTTTTGTGACAGATGTATTTTGAAATAATACATTAAAGTAGCTAATTAAATTTTTGATCAAATGTGTCGTTTGTTTTTAATTAATCTTTTAATATTGAAGCACTTACTTTCTTATAATTTATGAAAGTGTCGTAAATTTTATTCAAAGAAACCCCATCATTGTAGTTTCTTCAAATTTATGGTATTCAATATAAAAATAGCACACGTCTATTGTAGAAATTTGAAAGTCATTGCAGCTGGTAACAAATTCCCAGGTTACAAATCTACTTCAATTTTTAGGGTGTTGTCCGGGAATTTATTACTACTCCAACTTATCAAGTCATCAATTAGACTAAAATATTTAGTAAATAATATAAAAATAGGTTTTAATTGATGTTGATGTAAAAAACAAGACGTAAGTCAGTTTTATAGGTTAAATAGATTGCTAAAACAAAAAATTTTTTTGGAGGTAGATCAGATATTAATTTAACGTAATATATAAACTTTATAATTTTTTTCGTGTTTTAAGACGTGTTTTTAGAGTGCGGATATAACTTGATTCACCTGATATTGTATTGTGACGGTTATCCACCTCAACAATATAATTAGCAGTATAAATAAGCAAAAAATAGCGCCTAAAATAATACATATAAAATAAAAAGAAATTGACTAAAATAAAATTGACTAAACTTTCTTGCTAATTTATAACGGACAAGATGTACTTCTTTAAAGACTGGTTGTAGATTTTAGCAACACTTTCTTCTATTCCTATTATTGGAAAATGTGTTTACAATTCATTTCAAAAAACAAAATTATGGAAACTGGATTCTTCCGGAGTAAATATTAAAAAACAAATAAAAAAAGATTCTTTTTATATTAATTTAATTGGAATAATAAATTTTATTGCACTTGTATGTAGTGTGATTTCTTATGCATTATTAACAGACGAGAATAAAAACGTATTTTATCCAATAGCAATTTATAACAATTTACCACCAACATTAAAAAAAATTATGATTTGGAACCTCAACATCGATGTAATGATTCTCGCTTTAATAGGTTTAGGTCCTTATCATATCACTGTGTATTTTTTCAATCATTTTCGATATCAATATTTAATGTTACTGCATTATATAAAAAATATAAATTGTGGTTACAATTTTTTCAAATTTGATAATTTAATTTGGGACGAGAATTATCAAATGCAAATTAAGAAAAGACTCAAATTTTGTATTGAGCGTCATGTTCACATTAATTCGTAAGTATAATTTAATTATCTGAATGTTGTAATAATTTTCAAAATTAACAGAATTTTATGTGGCATAAGAACAGAAATACAAAATTTTATAATAATTTATGGTTTAAGTGGATTTTTGTATTTTATAGGAGTTATAATATTTTACTGTACTGTAAGTTGCAAGTCTTTATTTATTATAAATACACTACTCCAAGAAATTAACGCACCACTTGAAAATTAAGTAAAAAAATTAAAACTATGTACATTTGACAACTTTGGTTGAAAAGGTTTAATTAAGCTATAATCTAGTTACCCATTGTAATAAAAGTTTTGACATTAAAGTCAGAAATTTGAGTTTAATAGCTTTTTAAGCAGAAATTTTAAAATAATTTTCATTTTTAAATTGTGTTAATTTGTAATTTCGTTTTATTTTTATTTGAATTTGCCGTTCTGTGGATAGTTTTTATCATTTAAAACAATAATAAAAACATTATGAGGAATTTGACTCGAGAAGAATGCGCCCAAGCTGTGGTTTTGTTGGAGGAAGGATGGAGCTACAGAAGAATTGGTGAAAGGTTTGGTGTATCTCATACGTCAGTTTCGCGTATGATACAAAGGTATAGAGAGGCAGGAAGTCACCTCAGAAGACCTGGGCAAGGAAGAAAAAGGAAAACCACTTCTATCCAGGATAGATTTTTAAGAATATCTGCACTAAGGGAACGCTTTGTAACCGCCAGGAAGCTACAAACTGAGTTCCGTGACGTAGAAGGAATTCAAATCAGTACCGAAACTGTTAGAAAAAGACTTAAGGAGGATAATTTAACACCCTAAATTCCTGCTCGTGGTCCTGCATTGACTGCAGAACACCGCAGAGCCCGATTAGAATTTGCTAGAGAGCACATAAATTGGCAAAGAGAGGATTGGGAGTCTGTTCTTTTTACGGATGAGTCAAAATTTTGCCTTTACAATTGCGATAGACGTGTTCGTGTGTATCGTAGACCAAATGAGCGGTACGCACAGTGTAACATTCAGAATACCACATTGTTTGGTGGAGGCTCAGTAATGGTTTGGGGTGGTATTTCCTTACAAGCTCGCACGGAGTTAGTGGTTGTAAATAATGACTCTATAAATGCAGACCGTTACATAACAGACATTCTTGAAGAGCATGTCGTACCATATGCCCCTTATATTGGTCTAAATTTTTTGTTAATGCTAGATAACGCAATACCTCACACTGCCCGAATGGTTAAAGATTACTTGAATGAGGCAGAAATCAATGTTTTGGATTGGCCAGCTCGAAGCCCTGACCTGAATCCTATTGAGCATGTTTGGAACATTCTTGGGAAACGTTTAAAAAATCTTCCACATCCTCCTGTCCATCTTCAAGAGGTAGGTCCTCAACTAAATGAAATTTGGAATAACTTAAATCAAGAAGACATAAGTTCGTTAATTTTGAGTATTGAACGAAGATGTGCAGCGGTTATTCAAAATAGAGGTAGAAATACGCGATATTAAGATGTTTTCTGTAACATTTATAACGGCGTTACTTTAATAAAATTTTGTTTTCGGTTTGTTTTTCTATATTTGGACACACACATTAGATATTAATTTACTTTAAACAAATGTTTTTGTTAAATTTTTCTTAATTTTGTACCAATTGGTCGAATACATGTTTCAATTTTCAAAAAAATTCAAGTGGTGCGTTAATTTATTGGAGCAGTGTAGTTACAAATTTCTTTAAGTACGAAGAAAATTTGGAAGAATATTATGTGCTGTTAATAACCTTATCCATTTCTGGAGAGCTTAATGCTGGACTTTTAATACTAACTGGTCAATTATTTGAAGATACTGTATGTCAAATTTCGTGGAAAGTGTATCTTATTTTTATTATTTTAGGCTTTCGATCATTTTGAAATTTTGAAAACTGTTGATTGGGAATATTGGAATATGGAAAACAGAAAAATCTTAATTATCTTTTTACAAAATAACCAAAAAAGTTTTAAATTAAAATTTTCTGAAAACATTTCACTTAACTATTTATTGGGTGTCACTGTAAGTAAAAAATTTATCAACATTTTAAATTACATTTTGATTTTAGCTTGTAAAAGCCGTTTTTTCTATATTTTCTGTCTTGAGACAAATTGAGAATTCAAAAAAATAATTTTGACTGAAATAATTTTTTTTGTTTTTTTACACAAAAAAATATCTAAAGCAAGAATATAACATTAAATTTTGCAAAGTTAGAATTAAAACAAGTATTTATTTAACAGCAAATTGTTTATACAAATAACTCTTAATCATTAAATAACTCAATAATACACTTTGATAATAGCCGTTTTTCGCTCGTTTCACTACTAAACTCAACTGTTTGGTTAATAGGGGCATGGGTTACTTGCGCGCCGCGGTCAACGAAATCCGCAGGTACTCCTGGTAAAACCACCAATTCCACCAATCTCCAACTATTTTCTATATTGAAGACAGTAATTTTTAATATTAATATTTCAAATACAAGTGCAACATCCAACCAAATTGCTAAAAACTTCAATTTTCTTGCATTTTCTCACTCCTACAACATTTCATGACGTTTTCTGACAGCGATAATACTGAACTAGTGCAAGTTATCGGAAATTGCACTAGTGTAACTTTTAACACATGATCTCTATGTTGATGAATAAACTTCTACTATAATAATGAACCACATTTTGGACTTATGCATTTGTTGATAAAACTGGCACAATATGGGAGTAAAAGGAGTCAGAATAGGTTAAGTTATAGAAGATTTTATTTTAAAAATTGCAGGTACCTAAAGGAAGCATTTAGACGTACTAAAAGATTATTTTGCTTTTAGAGTGGTTGGGTTTTGTCGTGGGTGATGACCTTGAAAAGATCTGTGTGAAGTAAAATCTTAAATGCGATAAGTGAAACCCAAAAACATCTGACTAGTTTCAGATTGCGGCAAATTTAAAAGTCTGCATGAAATGCGCAGGCAGGGACCCGTTGTTTGTTGTATTTTGTACAATAATACAATAAAAATACAAACTAAAAGACAAATTTAATAGAATAGACTGCACAGCGATTATTAAAAAACAAAAGATAAAATAAAGAGTGTAAAAAATTTTTTTAATAATTTATTCTGTTGACATAAAACATTTTGCATTATTCTTGCAATTTTGCGCAACCTAAATCGTTTTTCTTGTCGAAAGAAATGTAAAATTCCGAATCGTTATCACTTTTGTCAGCTCTAACAGAAATTATGAAGTCCTCTATATCATCCATAATGTGTTCTCTGACCATGTATTCCTCCTCGGTTTTTTCTACGTGGTTACATATATATTTCTCCATTGTTCCACTGAAATCGTAGCAAATTTGTCTTCAGCTAATTTCCAGACGTCTTCTAATTTAAATGTTACGTTGTGAACGGCCACATGATTTTTTACTAATGCCCAAATTTTTTCGATAGGGTTAAGCTCCGGGTGATATGGAGGCAACCGTAAAACTGGCATATCACATTCTGCCAGAATTTTGTCGATCGCAAATTGCTTATATGGTGGTTTATTCAAATTAATTTTTTATATAATTCTGCCTTTGTTTCTTTGGTCCCAAAAAAAATTCCTCTTTCGTTTAGCCATTGCTGCATTGCTGCTTTTTTCCATGATGAGTTCGGACTAGGTTCTATTGCCACATTATTATAGGACGCGTTATCCACCACCAAAACCGACTTCTTTGAAATGTTGGGAATAAATTTTTTTTTCAACCATTTGGTGAAGTTGTTGTTGTACATTTCATCGTGATAGTCGCCTGTTTTCGATCCCGATTTAAATATATTTAAAGCATTAGGCACAAAACCTTGCGCGCCTCCAGCGTGTAAAATAATTAGACGTCACCCTTTGGCTATCGGTGCCTTAAGCATGTTATTTGTGCCATCATCCCATGCCATCGGTACAGTATGGGAACTGTGAAGGTAAGTTTCATCACAGTATATAATATTTCGCCCTTCTTTTTAAAGATTTTTAAAACAGTGTAAAACAAAATTTTAGATATTGCACTTACATTATAAACAAAAAATAAAAAAATCTGTTTCGTAAAATGGGTTTTATTGCGTTTTATAAAAAGGAAGTTATGCTGCCGCACTCTGTATAAATTAACATTTTATAAAAGTTTAAAAATTAAAGTAAAAAATTCCACTTCAAATTGTGCCCAGTTTAATCATGTGATACTTGTTTCAAATATTGAGTCAAAAAATGTTTGACGTCATTAAAAAATTACTTAATTACAAAAATATTTAAAAAGTGTTTTCTTTGTAATGATTTAAATGAATATTTAATATTGTTAATGAGTATGATCATTTTGTATTTTTAAATTAATAAATCATTGATTTATACAGTACAGTCTACATTTAATAATTTAGTTTAAATAAGAAAGAACAATGATATTGTTTGAAGAAAAACCTTTACTTGAACTTAGCAAAAATGATTGTTTATGGCCTTTACGATTTATTTCCGCGATTCTCTGTAAAAACAAAATTGCAAGTTTTATTGTAAACAAATTATTAATTCATTTAGTACTTTTATTAATAATTCAAACTTACTTTTTTTATCAAGAAAATAGTGGACAATATTTAATAAAATTTTTGCCGTCTTACTTAGGATCTCTTTTTGTAAGTACCTATCTAAATATTAATTTTATAATATACAGAATGTTCCTACTAAAATTTGCACCCCCTAAAATCTCCGATGTTGTCAAACTTTCAAAAAAAAAAAAAATGCTGAAACAAGTCAATTTTAGATTAAAAAAGGACCAAAGTTTATAATTAAATTTTTTTTAGGGGATGCAAATTATAGTTGTGACAGCCTGTATCTGCCACCAGATAACAATGTGTTTACATCATTATTTAAAATTTCAAATTGATAAAACTACGTTATAAAACAAGCAAAAAAAATTGTGTTTGAGTTGACATCAAATTTGTATAAAAACGCATTGTCTCGTGGCGGTGAGTGTAATAAATTGTTTAGACATTTGTTTTAGTATTTATCAACATTAATCTCTATTCCTATTATCGGAAAATGTTTATTTAATTTATTAGAAAATGCGAAATTATGGCGACTGGATTGCTCCGGTTCAAAAATCAAAAACCAAATAAAAAAAGAATCTTTTTATATTAATTTAATTGGAATTGCAAATTTTATTTTGGTCATATTTGCTGTAGTTGCCTTGATACTACCAACAGATGAAGACAAAAACTTTCTTTATCCTACAGCAATTTACGAAAATTTACCACCAACATTACAAAAAATAATGATTTGGAACTACAATATTGATTTGGTTTTTATAGGTTTAATGGTTTTAGGTCCTTTTCATATTTGTGTTTATTTTGTCAACCATTTTCGCTACCAATATTTAATGTTATTGTATTATATAAAAAATATAAATTCTGGCAACAAATCTTCAAATTTAGTTAAAGTATTTTGGGATATAAAATATCAAGCAGAAATTAAAAAAAGACTTAAGTTTTGTATTAAGCGTCATGTACATATTAATTCGTAAGTAATATACAGGGTGTCTAAACTAAAATTTGCACCTTCTAAAATCACTGATTTCGTCCAAGTTTCGAAAAAATGCTAAAACAGGTCAATTTTAGCTTAAAAAGAGAAAAAATTTAGTTAAGACATCCTGTATTAACTATATAATAATTGTAATAACATTTAATTAAATTAATAGAATTATGTGTGAATCAATAAAAGAAATACAAGATTTTATAATAATTTTTGCTCTATGTGGAATTGCGTATTTTATAGGAGTTGTAATGTTTTGCTATACTGTAAGTAAAAAATATTTATTTATTAATTTTAATTAATCCTTTTTTTAAGTTTGATGGAAATTTGAAAAAACAATATATTCGTTTAATTCCTTTAATTATTACTGGAGGGCTTAATGGTGGTTTAGTTATAGTAACTGGCCAATTATTTGAAGATACTGTACCTATCTTATATGTTTTATATAGTGTATTATTTTTTTTATATTTCAGACATTTAATCATTTTGAAATATTGAGAACAATTGATTGGGAATATTGGAACATTAAAAACCGAAAAATGTTTATTATATTTTTACAAAATACACAAAAAACTTTAAAATTGAAATTTTCTGAAAGTATTTCACTGAATTATTTGATAGGTGTTTCTGTAAGTAAAAATTTTTAAAAAATTTTAAATCAACATTTAATTTTAGGTTCTAAAAGCCGTTTTTTCCATATTTTCAGTCATGAGACAAATTAAAAATTCAAAACGTTAATATCACAAAAATTGTGTGCACAAAATATTAATTATCTACATAAGGTGCTCATATTGTGTTTTCTATAACGTATTTCTTTTATAACGTACTCAAAAGGTACGGTATAACCGAGTGTTACTGTACCTATAACATCATATGTAACACCCACTAACACCAAACACTACACTTAACGACGCGCGTTTCGACAAAAAATTTGTCATCCTCAGGAAAGAATTAAAACTAAAACAGTTTGGGTGTTTTACGTTTCATTTGATACACCAAGATAATTCAACAAAAAAAAAATGTGTTTCTTATATTTCACAAATTAAAAATTATTTATTCATGATAATAAATGTTTTATTTATAATAAAAAATTGATCCTCATACGGCTAATAGGCAATTTGAATTGTTGAAACTGTTGTGTGCAATAACGAAAATTAGATATAATCTGAACTGCAACAAACAATCAATCGTAACTTTGCAATGCTTTACAATAAAAAAATACAAAAAAATTGTAGACAAATTGAAAGGCAAATAATTTTTTGTAGATTTTCACTAAACACAACAGCCATTCTATAATTCAACATATTATAAATTAAATATCTAAACCAATCATCTTCTTTTTCCCGTGGTTCTCTTATTGTCTTCGTTTCTTCATTCTCTTTAAGTTTATTTAAATAAAAGTTTTTCTGTAGCATTTTTGCAGTTGTAGTTTTTCTTGTTCTTTTTTGTTTAGACGTTGCTTTTCAAGTTTAAGAATAACTCTATTATTCTCTTAGAATGTAACTTTGTTCTTATGTTTTCAATTAAATTAGTATTTGTTTCTCTTTTAATTGTATTTTTTAGATGTATTTCATTTAATTCTAGATTTCAAAAAAATTTCTGGTAGTTACTTTTGCTCTTTCAAAGTCTATAATTGTTGTTTTTTAATTCTATTTCTTTAATTCTTTTTATTACAATTGAAGAGCTTATTGTAATAACACGATAAGCCACTTAAACATAAAAATCAGTTTTATTTTTTTATTTGGTTAAACATTAACCTGAGAAGCTACTGTGAAAGACAGTCTCTTTGTCTGTGAAAGACAGTCTCTTTCACAGTAGCTTCCCAGGTTAATGCTTAACCAAATAAAAAAATAAAACTGATTTTTGTGTTTATGTGACTTATCGTGTTATTACAATAAGCTCTTCAATTGTAGTTTTTCTTGTTGTTTTATTTTCTGAGCGTTGTTTTTCAAGTATTTCATTTTTTTTTGTTTTTTTTTATAATCTTGATTGATATGTAATTGTAAAATATGTTATATGTAATCGTTAATTATATATATAATAGCTCATCAGACCCTCCGGCCCATGGCTTTAATTTTTTCCACAATTTTCCTCTTCTTTTCTGTTCTTGCTCCCTTCAATCCAGTCCCGGACTCCTACTCCCTTTAGATCTTCCTTAACCATCACCAACCATCTCTTCTTCGGTCTCCCTCTTTTTCTTTTACTTCCTTCTCCTCCCAGCAGCGCTTTCTCTCTTTCTTTCTTTTTTCTATTCGATGCCATTCTCGCCACATGTCCTAACCATCGCACTCTTTAACCCTTTACTATTTGGATTATGCTTGGGTAGCCATATATATCCATTACTTCTTTATTTGTTATTCTTTTCTCCAATTGCCTTCCTCGTCTTTCACTCCCCCAAACATGTTTCTTAGTGCTTTTCTCTCCCACTTTTCCAACTTTTCCGAGGTGCTTTGGGTCATGATCCACGTTTCACATCCGTATATCACCGCTGGCTGGATTACAGTTCTATAGATTCTAATTTTTGTTTTTCTCGACACTATTTTGCTTCTCAACACCGTGTTTAATGCCCCCAGCGCTTTCGTTCCTTTAGTTAGTCTTTTTTCTATTTCCATTACTTCTTCATTATTTTCATTCACCGTAACCCCGAGGTACTCAAATCTCTCCATACCTTATCGCACTCTTTTCCAAATTTTTAAACATTTCCTTCATCTCCTTTCTGGTTCTTGCGATTAATGCCACATCGTCCGCATACGAAATCACTTGCTGCTTACTGTAATATATTACATTCTCTGTTCTTATCCGACTTTCCAATCGTTAATCAATTTTACTAAAATATTTCTTTTTTTTTAATATTTTTTACCTTTGTTTCTTATAAATGTTGTTCTTATTTTTCTTTCCCTCTCAGTTTTTTTTTGTTAATAAATTCACCTATTTTTTTGTGCTTTTGTTTCTCACCATGTTCATTTTCTTAAAAATGCGAATAGAGTTTCGAGAAGATGGTCAAAAAAATTTGGCGAAACGTCGGTAGAAGCCTTCCAAACTGACTTAACCCTAAGCCACCAAAGTTAGGTATTTCAGGTAAAATATTTTACGTTGGTTTAATGTAATATTGTTGTGTGATTTACCGGGCAAGTGATGACGTCATATAATAATTTTAAACAAAATATTGTAGACCATTTTACCTTAATTAAAAAGGTACAAAATAAGAAGACTTATTAAAAAACCGTGTAGTGTAATAAAACAAGAGTTTTATCTCGATTTTCAGGAATATTACGTCACGCTTGGGGACTCTATTGTAATGTTTATTCATTGATTTAAATTTTTTGAATAAACACTTCTAAATTTTTTCTGTTTTTTGCTTGAAAACACTATATATTTAACCAGCTAAACCGCCAACAACTGGATTTGCTTATAAATTCGCATTTAAGAAGACTTTTCAACTCTCGAAGTTTCTACTAAAACCGAGAATTTTATATTCCCTTCAATACATTTTCTACAAATTAAGATATTTATGTAAATTTTATTCGCGAAACAACATTCGTTTTGGAAGTTACACCAAATTACGTTTCATTAACTAAAACATCAAGCTCCAAAAGCAAATTCGCTCCAAGAAACTTCCTGAAAGAATTTCAATGAAATCGTCTTTCTATTGATCCTCTCAGAGTGACCTTCATTGCAAAGCAAATTTCCTCAGAAAGGAAACTGCAAATGTCATTTTCTCGTTTTTGAACGTAAATTGTCCTTATTTCAATTCAGGAATTTATAAAATTGAGTTCGTCGATTTAGGGAATTTTGTGATGATAATTTTAAGCAGTAATAACTAAATCATTTATTACAATTTGTCAAATTTTGACATTTATTTGACGTTTTATTTGTTGCCAACTTCGAAATACAAAACTCTACTGTAAACTACTCGGAAAGCAGGTGTTTGCGTATCGAAATAGCTCTATTAAAACCGCAAAATAGAAGAAAAATATGTTTATTTACTGTCACAAGTAAAATCTTCTGATACAAACACTAAAATCCCCCTTTTCTACTTATCTAAATACTCTCGAGGATTAGCACTCCATCCACACACACTTGGTGTAGTCCAACAGGTGCACTTTTACAAAATAAATATATCCCAAGGACATCCAGGATCAGTCTATCCATTTAAAGATTTTTATTAAAAATAGCAAAATGTCAAAAATGATCGGGTTAAGGGCAGTAACCTTGTTTTTGCTACACTTTTTATAAATCTATCAACGTGTTCTACATAATAATAATAAAATATATCGACAACCACTTCGTATACGTTTGGGTCGCTGGCCAATGTAAATATACAAAAGAATATTAAAAATATACACAGCGTCGCGACTGACAGTGACTCATTTAAATGTTTCGCGTGGATTTTTGAGCTTGGTACAGCTGTTGCAGAATAAATCGGACCACGTGCAATGAAAAGATTTCTGATTTTGGACCAAAAAAAATTTGTTTACGCATTAGAAAATCAATCAATAGTATATAGAAATAATATCTTTTTATTGTTATAAATTATAAATGTAATCTCCTGTTTTGTAATAATTTTATAAAGCACTCAAAAATCTATAAAGAGAAGTTTAGAGCAAATTAAACTGCCTGAAGCACATTTCTGTTATTAATGATTTAAGTTTTAAAGACTTTTTGTGTTTAATATAAAATTATTCAAAACGATTATATTATGTTACGTACAATTTTGTGACTTTATCCACGTAATTAGCAATAACAGAGAGTTCAGTATTGAGGTAAAATAGTTATACTAATCACTACTGAACTTACTGTTACGCCTTAATTAATTGAAATTATTTTTAGTTTTATCAGAGAAAAAAGTATAATAATCATGACCAATTTTTAAAATTTTGACTTACCTAAAAATAATAATTAAAGCAATTTATACAAGGCCATACAAATAACAATCTCAAAGAAACTACTAGAACAATAGAAGAAAAATAGAAGACAATAAAAAACTAATTAAGCTAGCAAACAGAAGAAAATAAAGAAAAGAATTAAAAGAAAACAAAAGATTGGTACGATAAAGATTGTATACTTTAAGAACAGAAGAAGAACACAGCAAAATAAAAAAAGCTAAAAAATATGCAAAACAGGAAATGAATGTATAAAATGTATTTCTATCAAAAATGCAAGAGGATTAAACAAAGATTTCAATGTAAAACCATATTTTTTGTCAAGATAAACATTAAGCCAAGAAGAAGTGATAGAAAGATGAGGTAAATATTTTAATGAAGTCTTAAACAAAACGTCGATCAAAAGAAAAACAGTTGAAAAAGAGAAGAACAGCAGAAATAAAGAAGAAGAAAAAGACGTAAACTTTCCACAAAGTGATAAAGTTAAAAATATTACAAAAAACCAAAAAATCAGTACAAGAGCCCAGAAGGAAACAACATATAAGAAGTAATGATGAAGTACGGAGGAAAAACGGTGACGATGATAATAATAGTATAATTATAAATGTATATAAAAAAGAACAAATGCCGCAAGCACGAAGAACAGCTATACTATGTTCACTCCATAAAAAAAGAGACAAGAAGAAAGCAAATTAATAGCAGAACAGAACTAAGATCCAACAGGTGAAGAAGAAAACCAAAAACAGAGTGAAAAAAAAGTGGAAGACGACATCAAAAAACTACAAATAAAGTAATAAAGCTCTGATAAGAAAAACTTCTTGTAGTGCTTATACATATCACGTGTTTCAAAACTATTGTCATCCAGGTGCTATTGAAAAGTGAGATGGAAGAAAAGTCATGTCTTAGGTTGGATTTAAGCCTAATTCTAAAATTTTTATGACAGTAGTTGAAATAAATTATGTGACGTGGGGTTATGTTCTGTTTGTGTTGACATCCTCCTAATTTTATACTTCGCTGCATTTTCAGTCGATTTTCTCAGTTAAGTTAGAAAATTAGTAGTTTAAAAGAACAAGATGGCTTTCAACGAGCAACAGAAGCGCTTCATGTTAGAAGCATACTTCAGAAATGGTCAGAGAGTCGACGAACAGTGGATTTACTCCATAAACACAGCATTTGAGGACTTTCAGGAAGAGTTTTCTGGATTGGCTGTCTACTTCGACTATTTCAGTCGAAATCTGCGCCGTGTTGTGGATTTGTACAGGGAAACAGGGAGTGTGAATCGCAAGGCAGGTGGAGGCAGACCACGAGTAAGAATCAAAGCAAATGTAGAGGCTGTAAGGAATATTATGGACGAGGAGCCTAGCACTTCGGTTCGTCATCTGCGACAACAGGTGAACCTGTCTCACAGCACTTGTTGGCGGATCTTGAAAACGGACCTCGATATGCATTCGTATAGGCTGCAGGCCCATCAAGAATTGCTGCCGAATGATTTGCCACAGAGACAGGCATATAGCCAGTGGTTCATGAAGAATCTTGCCAACAATGACGAAGCACTGGAAAAAACATTTTTCACCGACGAGGCTTGGTTTCATCTTTCCGGCTATCTTAACTCACAGAACATGAGGATGTGAAGCGGCGAGAATCATCATTGTTACGTTGAGGTTCCGTTGCCCCGCATAAAATTGGAGTGTGGGCTACAATAAGCAAACGTCGTCTTATTGGACCCATATTTTTCAAAGATAATTATTGTTACATTTTTTAAAGAAAACAACTGTAAGAATAAAAATGTTGTAAGAATATTAACATCTCAGAGATACCGTCTTGAAATCTTCACTCCCTTTATAGAGCAACTACTGGATGACGAACTGCAGCAGGGATATTTCCAGCAGGACGGTGCGCGTATTTACACCACTCGAGATAATCTCAATTTTATTTGTAAATTCTTCGATAACTGAGTGATCAGTTTAAATACGCCAGTGATACGGCCACCGAGGTCACGTGATTTGACTCCATGTGACTTTTTCTTGTGGCCATATGTGAAAAACTCAATTTTCAATACTCCTATTGAGGACTTGGACGACCTAGGAGAAAGAATAACCCTCAAGTTAGAGGAGATAAACACAATTCACCCATCTATTAGAGAATGCGATCGCTTCTGTGAAAACACGAACAAGAGTGTGCGGCGAACAGAATGGAGGTCATGTAGCACATCTTGTTTGATGTGCTGCAACGATTTTGTTGCATGCTTTTGGTATTGTTTCTAATGTTTTGCTTTCGCCAGGCAAGTTTTATCTTACCTGCTTAATTTTATTACTACCTTGTGTTTGCAAATAATAAAAAATTAACGAATTCTGTGTTTTATTTGATTTTTAATGGTAATTATTAGTTTCTAGGTTAGTGGGGTTAGAATGCAAAAAGTATTCTTTGGATGGTAGGCGCAAACATTCAACAGTAGGTTTTTTATCAGTAAGCTTAAAACCCAAATAAATAGTTCCTATTACCCAGACATACGTCCTAAAAACCAAAGTCTGCTTTAATGACAATAGTTTTGAAACACACTTTATAATAATACAAATTTGCTTGATTTTCATTAGCTTTTGACTCAAGAGATAATAAGCATGCAAAGCAATAAAAATCTTGCCGAACTATTATTACCTATTGTACTTCAACTACCTACGAGTACAAAATAAGGGTTTTAGAAAATAAAAAATATATAATAACTTGCGCTGAATAGAGCTTCCTTTTATTAAAACAAACACACAAAAATTAAACAATAATAAAAACTAATGATTAATTGTTACTAGAGTTTAAGTTAGTTCTTTAAGCAGTCAACGCCTAATTAAATAAATTTTTATTTATATATTATTTATATTAGAAAATAATTTTTCTAGTATTTGATGTATTTCCGGATCTGACTCACTTGTTTTGATCGGAAATCCAAATTTGCAAACCGGAATTGCGACCTCTTCAATCAAAATTTTAAATTACCAATTCGGAAGTTTGAATGTTCTGTAATGCATACAAAATAGGTACAAGTCTTCAGAATATTGTTTAGATATGAAAAAATTGTTGCTAAAATTACAAATACTAACTTTCTCAGAAAAATAAAATATAACTGATTTTAAAATACAAAAAGTATAAGTTTAAAAATATAGACAAAACATTTTTTTAACTTGTTTGATAAATAGCTGAAAAAATTTTTAATTCTAATATAACTAGTGATATAATTAAATATTATTACTTATACTTACAATCTTATAAGTGTGTTGATTATTTCTAGAACTTTTTTTTTCAGTGAAGTTTTGTAAAAACATTTTGAATAATTTTCAATTTATTTCCGAAAAATACAGGAAACTCGATGTACTTTTATAAAGAATTCGGTAATGGTAAAGCTACGAGATTATTAACTTCGTGAATTTGCCTTTAAATGCTGCCAAACAGCTGCTGTCAAATTTTGAAAAAAACGTTGCCAAATTTAGTGTCCCATTTTTCTGTGGACACCATTGTACTCGCAGATACACTTATATCCATAGTTATTTAAGCAATTTTTACCAACGACTGCATTAATAAAAAAATTTGCTTACAAAGTTTGAAGAAATTTTTTATTAAGTTAGGACGCTATTAATTTTAGTAGTTCTGTTTTAGAATAGGCAACATCTGTTCTAAATATTATACATACATAATGTATAAAACATTATTGCTTTCCTCATTACTCACTAAATGTTTATAGCCCAAACACTCATATTATGTGTTGTCATTAATATGTTTTATTACAAATCAATTAATATTAAAAAATTGTAGAAAAAGGTAGAACAAAATCATACATTTAATAAAATTTAATATTTATTTCTAAAGATTGTAATTATTTATAATAAAAAGAATAGATGGTGTAATGTAACCAATGCATACAGTAGTTGTAAATACCCAAACCAACTTTTATTAAAATAATTTTCTTAACTATATAAAAAAGTTGTCCAAAAATTTTCCTGTGCAAAAGAGCACTATCCAAAATTTTCTAGATATTTATACACTGTAATTCTTCAAAACACAGGTTTTCTTCTAGTAAAAATTCAATATAATCTCTATAGGCGTTTTGCCACAAAAAAATAAATTATATTCGAAAATGCATTAGCTCTTATGGGCGCCAACTTCAAAGCTAAATATCTACATTCAAGATCCCGAAAGATTTAATTGATTTTTTGGCTTTTCGCCACTTCTGAATGATTATCTCAAAAACTAAGCCTTAACTTTAAAAAATATGTCTCTTTAAAAGTTCTTGTCATATCATTTGTGATTAGAATGGTACCACATTTAAATTTTTTCTTGTGTCGTTTTCTCAAAAATAATATAATAAATAAACTCTAAACAAATCATTTAATTGTAACACCGCATCTACTCTCTCAAGTTGTCGATCTCCCACTCCCACTTGTGTACTCTCCTAACTGCTAAGCCACGGGTTTACGAAGCTGACTACCCCTAACCTGTACCCCTAACTACTGATCAGTAATCATCGTCTTTAATTTGGAAAAGAAAATCTGTTGGGAAAAGTATCTAATATTCATGAACTCTTAAGATAAATTTCAAATAAAATTCCACCATGACGTATTTAAAAATATAGAAGATTTTGTCTTTCTGTTGCACTCAGATAATAAGGATATAAAATCTATAAACCACCTTCGTGAAATTTTAGCTGCTTCAAAAACCAAAACCATTGATAAATTACTACCAACTAAAGACAGCCTTTATCAACAATGCTTTTGTGCACACTATCAGTCTAATATTTGGCTTAATGCTTTACATCCCAATCAAATCCCACCTAACCCATCCCATCGTTCAAAATGATCAATATCCTCCTACAGTAGTGCATCCCAAGCTTCGTGAATCGGCACACATAGCTTGTCCAAAAAGTCTGGAGGATGAGGTAAATTGCTTAGTCTTGTGCCTATCATATCCCACACATGTTCACTGGGTGAAAGATCTAGTGAACGGGAAGGCCATAGAAGCACCACCACGTTAGCTTCTTCTAAGAAGTTCACTGTCCTCCCTGCAGTACGTGGGCAAGCATTATCCTGTTGAAAAACAGGATTTTGCAGCCCTTGCAAGTACGGCAGTGCAAATGGTTCCAACACAGCCTCTATGTACCGTTGAGCGTTTAGGTTGCCAGGAATAAAAACCAGAGAAGACCAGGTAGCACCCCAAATCATCATTTCCTGAGTAAGCATAGTTTGCCGAAAAAGTGCCAAGTTCATGTTTCTGCGCTCGCCGCGAAGACATCTGACCCGTCTACGTCCATCGTGGGCCCACAAACAAAAACTAGATTCGTCGGAAAACACAATCTGATGTCATTCCTGCCTCCAATTCACCCGTTTCATACACCATTCTAATCTGCGAGCTCGATGGTGAGGCGTACCAAAAAGGACGATAATGTACTCGACGATATATGGACGCCATTGAGACTCTTACATTTAGAGTTTCTCTCCAAGTGTTTCCAACTACTCGCGTGGTTGAAAATCTGTCTCTTAACGCCAAAAATCTTAAACGTCATTCTTCGAGGTCTGTTGTTCTTCGATGTGGTCCAGATCCTCTCCGACGTCCATAGAAACCTTCCTCAGACCATCGTCTCCAACATCTCATCACTGTAGTTGCGTTACAACCAATTCTGGTGGCAATTTCCCGAAATGAAAGACCACCCTCTCTCATGCCAATAATTCGACCTCGTTCGAAATCATTTAGTTGCCGAAAATTTTGACGTTAACGATTTATGGGCATTTTAAATGAGTTCTCCTCAAAATTGTGAAGATAAAACTGATCCAAAATGTTCGCAACACAATCTTTGATATTACCATCTTTCCTATATAAAATTTTCCAAAAAACAGGATTGACGATCATTTTTTTTGTAGAAATTTTAACCATTTAATTATTGTATCAAAATTAAACTTTTGTAAAATTTTTATTAAAATAGTGAGAGTGAGTGAGAGTGTGAGAATGGAAGAGCGAGAATTCAATGATACAATTATCTAAAAAATTTGTATAGTGCCCTTTTGCACAGAACAATTTTGGATATAATAGGTATATTTAGAGCATAAGCCATTATTTCTGAAAAAAATCAGAAACCTTTAGTCTTAAAACCCCCACAGGGTGACACATTTGAGGGCACTTGACACACTGCTATCAGTCTCCGAAGAGATAAAAATAATTCGGAAAAAACTTACGTGATAGATTAGAAAATATTTTAATAAAAGGTAAAACAAACAACAAATTAAGAATTTAATCATACTGAATTAACTGCAATAAACCTAACAAGCTTCTAAAAGTTCTTAGCGGTTTGAGGCTTTTGTTGCCTTTTGCCAAGAAGTTGTTCTTCTTGAAAGAAAATATCTTCTTGATAGACAATTCTCTAAGAAATGTCCCAAAAAAACGTTCTCTTCTAGAGTCCGCCTGAATATTCGCAGAAAGAAGACATTTCGAAGGAAAAACTTTCGGAAGATTCTAGAAATTTTACCTAGTAGGAAACGCATTAAGTGGAAACCCAAGAAAAAACCCCCATCCCTCGTGAAAAATAAAAAATGTCTTATTACAAGTGGAAATCCGGAATTAGTCTTTAGCTTGTTTATATCCTTCTGTACCCTTTCTACAATTGATTATTCTAAGACTTTCATAAGATAAACCTAACTGTTCAAAAATAGCTAAGTATTTCTAAGCCTTTTTTTTAGAAAAATTAAAATCTCTATAATTACATATGTAGTTTAAGTAAAACGATATACTCAATCTATATCTACATATACTATACAATAATGGCTACTGCTTGTATTATATTTCTAAGCAAAAATTACTATAAAAAGCGATCCAAAAGCAGTGAACTCAAAGCAGGTTCAGAAAAAATAAATAAATTTGTTCATTTAAAATTAATGATTACTGTCATCTTAGACGTCAGAAATCATTATGCGAAATTCTGTTAGAAAATAAGTTACAATAAAAACAATTTGAAGACAGTTTTCTAGAGGTGAACCGAATGTAAAGCAATTAAAATTTGATTTGTCATGTCTGAAAATTTAAAAGGCGCACAAATCTCAAACATGACCACTACATATAACTTTTTTTCTCACGAACAACTAAGATTTCAAGATCTTTGGATCGCTCGGTATGCCAGTTGTATAATAAGATAAAAAATAGTATATAAATGTAAAAAAAATTAATAGATAGAATCAATTTTAAGTTGTATATAAAAAGGTAAGAAGACCTAATAATATCATTGGGGAAGACTAGAAGCTTCTAGCTCTTTCGGTTTAAGATAAGATTTTCCCAAATTACTTACCGATTGTTCCAAATTTTTGAGATATTATATGTAAAGAAAACTAATTTACAAAATTAATTAAAATTGTAGATAGAAAGTAAAAAACTTAGCAAATGTCAAGACTACAACCCTCCAGTTGTTTTGGTTCTCGATTTATTTACCGATTTTTAAAAAAATTCTCAAAATTTTTTAAATATTGAAGATAGAAAATTAATCAATGAAATAGATTCTTAACTGTATGTAGAAAAGCAATAAAACCTAAGAAATAAATTAATAAATATTAAAAACCTTCTAAATTCCTAAACTTTATTTAATTATTTATTTTATTTTACAATATATGGGGTGTTCTATTATATATTTTTTCGAAAGACTGCGTCATCAAAAATCTGTATTCTTCTACTTCTACATATCAAAATATAATCCCTACTTTAATAAAAATATTATTTCTGTTGGTACATAATTTGATTGGCGTGTGCAACATCACCCCACCTCTTAACATCCCGCGTCCAAGCAAATTCAATAGGCCTCAGATCTGCCTTGGTGTCTTAATACCCGCGCCGCCTCTGTCCCGTACTAATTTCGGCGCACGCCGCCTGGGCGTCCTTTGTATTGATTCCCGCATGATCCTGTATATCGGGTCGCCGGCGGCGTCGCTTCAGTTGCGCTCGTAAGTTCGTGCGAGCACTCCTCCGTCGTGTGTCTCGGATGCGTCGTCAATTATCAGCACCTCGGTGAGAGTGTTTGGCGCGAGTGGATGCCGCCTAGCGCGGGATGACGAGCGAAGAGGCGGCGACCGAGCCGCCCATCTCCAGCACCGCCACACCGGACACATGTCTTGATGAAAGGAAATACTGGTGCTTCCTTCTTTCGAGCATCTTCACCTTCTTGGCCGGCCTCCTCATCGTGCTGGTGTGGCGGCTGTTTGCCTTTCTCTGCTGTCGCAAAGAAGTGCAATATGGTCCCAATGATCCAAAACAGAAGGAGCAAAAAGCCGCCAGACAGGGCAAGCAGGAGTTCGAAGGGACCTTCATGACGGAGGCCAAGGACTGGGCGGGAGAGCTCATTTCAGGACAGACCACCACGGGAAGGATACTGGTAAGAGACGAGCTGTCTGGATTGACGCAACACAGTTACGCCCACCAGGGGGTGAATAAAAAAAGTTTTAAGGGTTTTTTTGGGAAAAGGTTGGCACTAGATATTGATTCTATTGAGAATCAATAAGAAATTGATAAATTGCATATGAAATAATTATGAGGAAATTACATTGAGTAGCTCTCTATAGAGAAATTTTGACTGGTTAGGGTTTGGAACCAAATGACAGTTGTCAGATTGGTAAATAATGGCGCAACAATGAATATAGCTTGGAAGCTTTTTGAAACAAAAAAACATTTCATTTAATCAAAGTTTATTAAAAACAATCTTGTATACACCTCAAAACACTCAATTCTTACTTTTTGACGATTTCAAAATCGATTTCTTCAAACAAATTTTTGTTTTTATTTTAGTTCATTTATTAATGAATGAAAAAATTTTATTGATTTATATTGGATGACCCAGAACTCTCATCATCTGTATTCAAGTTTTAATTATATTTACCTACCGACTTTTAGTTAAAAAAAAAAATACAGAAGTAGTTATAACAGATAAATGCACAAAAGAGAAGTTTCACTGGATTCGGTTGGTTGGTTCATGTAATTTACTTATTTAAGAAAAGTTTTCTAGGAAAAGGCAATTTTTATTTAAAAAATAACTAGATTCAAGTTCAAGGTGAGAAACAAATTTAATAGAGTCAAGGTAGATAAATACTGAAAGATAACTAGAAACTTTTTCCTGATGAAATTGCATTCAGTTGGTTGATTTTTTAAAATGAGTATTATGAAAAGTTTTCTATGGTAAAAAGTAAATGTTTATTTAAAAATTACTAAAGTTCAAGGTAGAAATCTGCATTGGGTATTTTTCAGAAAGATTAATAGAGTCAAATAGAATTTTAAATTTGCTTTTCTTGAGAATTTATTTTTTGAAAAATGCTATAACAGTTTAAGGCAGAGACATGAAATATTCAGAATCAGATTAGAATATATTTATTAGCGCTTACTTAGTGGAAAATTATTAAATCAGGTGTGTAGGGAATTTATGTAAAGTTATTTAAAAATTTAGACATTTTTCAGAAATAGCGGTGAAGTACAAAAAATGCTAATTAAGGTAGGCGCTAGAAAATTTTAATTACATTTACTAAAGAAAGTGTCAATAATACTTATTAATATAAATAAATATTTTACACAAATCAAAAATAACCAATTTTTGACAAAATCTTGTCTAAGTTGCAATTTAATTATATAAAACGTATATTTTGGATTTATTCCAGATGTGATTAAATTACGGCATAGTAAAACAACTTTTATTTTTCATTTTGTTATTATTTGTTGTACCTATACCATAAATTTGAGGTAAACCAAGATAGTCATAATACACCAGAGCGTAAAAAACCGTGAGTTTCGCTCATAATATCCATTTTGCTTAGAATGCTAGCTCTTAATGCCGTCTCATTTATATTTAATTATATTAACCTAAGTTTATTAAAAACAAATTGACCAAATCACTTGAATAGACAATTTTTTGCTGATAAATTTTATCTCTTTTATTTTTTTAAACCGTTTTCTATTATCTGCAAAGAAAAACTCTATTATATCTTTTTTTAACTAAAAATTTTACAGATTGATCTTGTTAGGCATTTTTGACTAATTAATGTAAAAAAACAGGCAATAATTTTCTTTAAAAATTGTTTTTTTTAGTTTTATAAGTCCAATAATTTAACAAAATAATTTTTATGTATATTTAAATTTAGCATAATATCACATTTTTTTTTCATGTTTTATGAGACTTGGGAGTGCGGATAAATCTTGATTCACTTTGTAAAGACCCAAAACCTCTGCAAACTCTTTATCTAAAGTCAGATTTTCTAAAATAAGCGTTAATTTTACGGTTTTATCCCTATTCAAACGCTTTGATATAACGGGAGATCCAATAGTCGTAGAAAAATAAGAAAATATAAGGTATTTCATATGTACAGTTACTTTAATTGTTGCAAAAATCTATTCTAAATTAAGAACCCTGTGTTTTGTGCAAAACTGTAGACAATAGTTATTTATGATATTAGTGTTAAAAGTAAGATTTTATTTTGGGAGTGGAGAGGATTAAAAAACAAGCGTAGCGAGTTTTTTAACTCATGAACAAAATAAAATCACTTTTAACACGTATATCATACACAATTTTTTCTACAAAACGCAATGTTTATGAACCAAAATTTTCGTACCAACCAATGCTATTGTTAGTAAAAAAACCGCACAAATATTGACTGCATTTTCTGATAATATTATAAGTAAAGTTTATTTTTTCTTTAAATCAATTGTCAGTGTCAAAAATTCTGAAATTATGTTGGAACCCTGTTAGATTGCCATAAAAACGAAACTAAAAAGGCTAATTTTAAATGGAGTTACCAACCTTAAAACACTTTGACAATTGATTTTAATTCCGAATGGGTTTTACAATGAATAATCTCGATAATGAGGGTAACGAATCCATCCCTGCTGAAATCGAAGAACCCGCCAGTCGAACAAGATTGGAATTATTGCCGGCGAATTTCAAAAGAACAGTACGAAATTGCTTATAGACGCTTTTCGGAATGGTGCAACATTAAAAAGGTCCCTGGGAAATGTAACGAAAGTGTTTTACTGGCATATTTTGAGGAAAAAGCCAAGAAATAGAAATCATCAACGCTGTGGGCAAATTATTCCATGATTAAAACTATGTTAAAAATAAAGCAAGATCAAGATATAAGCAAACATTATAAACTTATTGCTTTTTAAAACGGAAGGGTAAAGGATATCAAGCAAAAATGGCAAAAGTTTTGACGAAGACGCATTTCGACAAATTTCTCACAGAAGCACAAGACGAAAAGTATCTGATGATGAAAGTCGCAGCAATAGTGGGTGTCTTCGAGGCGTGTCGCCGCGCCGGGAGGAATTGTGTCAGATTACCATCGACAATATCGAAGATTTGGACACTTTGGTTGTTGTGAACATACAGATACCAAAACGAAAGTGCCTCGGACTTTCAGTGTTGTTGGTGAATTCTATTTAAACTTTTTTAGAAAGGATATGACACTCCGGCCACCCAACATTGATCATAGACGACTTTTTCTTAAATATATAAGGAATAAATGTGTGAAGAAACCCGTTGGAATTAACATGTTTGGTAAAATGCCTGCCGACATTGCAGAGTTCTTAAATCTACCAAATCATCAACTCTACACCGAACACTGTTTCCGTCGTTCGTCGGCCACATTGTTAGCAGATTCTGGTGCAAATCTTACTACCATTAAAAGACCTGGAGGATGGAAATCTTCGACAGTAGCTGAAAGCTACATTGGAAATTCACTGGAACAGAAGAAGGAAATTGCGTGCCAAATACTTTCTACTGCTGCAACTACTAGCAAGACCACCAGTACTACCAGTAGTATTTCTACAGAAAATAGATGTGTCACACATGTTGACAGTAAAACCAGGTTGAGTATGATGGCTCCGCAGGGAATTACAATTTCAAATTGTTCTAATTTTACTATAAATGTTAATACTAATAACTAGTTAGAATGTTGGTTTGTACTTATTTCAAAAAAAAAGGTTGATCATGCATTTGTTAAAACGTTTTATTAATTTTCAAAGCAAAATTTAAATAAACCTTGAATTACTTCTAACACTAGTGTTAAAAGTAACTTACTTTTAATGCGCGTGTCAAAAAATGACACTTTTAACATCAAAAATGACAATTAAAAAGCCCACTTTTAACAGTTTTGTAGAAAAAAGAAGTTACAGTAAAAACATTTTTTTTAATCTTCCGGTAGAACTAATTAGAAAAAAATTAAATTCAGTTCTGACATTTCAAATAACACACTATTTTTAAATACGAGATTCCATGATTTTTGCATCGTCTTATATTAGACCTCGGCACAAATGTAACTGTAACTAAAATTATAAATCTCTGACAAAGATGTCAATTACGTTAATTATATTTATTACCTAAAATAAATGGTTTTCAGGTGGTCTTAAAATAACTAATTTTTTTTCATTTAGATAAGCAGGTAAAAAAATTATTTAAAAAAAGTTTCTTGTTGAATTTTGATTATATGTAGATCTAGTATTTAAAGATTTAAGACTTTAGTCACAGTGGCCACTTTTGTCGTTTAAAAGTGTTGGTAAATTAATATGATATATAATATTTTATTTTTAAGCAAATAATGTGTATAAAAACTCATTTACTTTCTTTGGTTGCAATTACAATAAAATTATAATTTGCATCAATTTGGGGGAGAGTTAATAAATAAAGCTAAATAAAACAAAAATTAAAAAAAGGCAATTTACCTTATATTCCTGGATAGGAATCGATTACATTTTACAACTTACTATTTACAATTTGAACTGCCAGCTTGCTATTTTCTATTTTGATAATTATTTTTTTAGTTATTTTTCTATTTTGATTCACATGGGCACTTATACCACACACAATTAAATATTTCGTTTTTTCATTTTTTTAATAAGGATATTTTAATTCTTAAATAATTTGAATATCTATTGATAAATAAACTGTTAATTAATGTATAATACAGTTCAGAAAATGGATCTCAGGGGTTGAGTTATTTCCATTATTCACAAGTACCTAAGAGAGGAATTTTTTTATTTATAATTACTGTTTATTATTGTTTCATATGGTACTTAACTAAAGTATAAACTAAAATTGAGTTATATGATGATCAAGCAAACTTAACTGAAAGGAAATTAATAACAAAATTATTCATTGATAACATGTAATCTAAAACTGTCGCGAGCAGGAAAAGGAAACAGTGAATAACAAAATTAAAAATCACGACACGCATCAAACTTTGCCTATTCATCTTGCACTCAATATAATAATTATTCCTTTCATGTTTTCTATGACATTTCAATGTACAATTCCGTCTTAAAAATAATCCACTTTGACCAAGGATATTTGAGAAAAATTCTCAATTTGCGTCAAAACATCTCCCTTCTTATTTACACTCTCCATCCGCGAAAAATTCGTTTTGAACGCCAGATGGAAAATGTCACTTGTAGATAAAATCACACCAATTTGATCGAGAATAAGATAGTAAAAAAAATCCAGAATCGTAAAATAAGCTTTTCACCACTAAAGTTTCAGATCAAGAATAGAACGATTTTTTGTTAGCAAGTCGTTACGAAAAAAGTTTATTCAGGTAATGTTTGTAAAATACACAAGTGTAATATGATTTGAGATAATAAAGATTGTTTATAAGAGGATGTGTAATGGGAAAAGTAGGTAGTAATGAGGTGTTACAAAGTAAATATTGATTCTACATATAATCCAGAAAATAATTTTGTATCGTTCTAATAAATAGAATTTTTGGTCTAATGACAGATAAAATTGATGTTAACAGCTAGGAAATTTCGTATTCATTTGCGTTTTTAACACGCGTATATATCCAAATTTTTAATTATTTTGATGAACGTTAATAAAAAAACAAGTTGTAGGGTTATCCAAATCCAAATTTAATAACAAAACAAGAGTAGCAAGACATTAGCGCACATTAGTACCAATACAGCAACCTAATAAAGTAATAATAATGAAAAAGAATGGCGGCCACAAAATTTAATACAAATCTTGTGTGTTAACTATTTTACAGTGCTCAACCGTCGTGTTTCAAATTAATTTCGCGCTGTAAAATATAAGTTATCACACGCAAATGTAAATAACTAATATTAACCAAAATTACAGTAAGCAACTAACGAGTGGGCAAAAATATTTTAAATTTTAGTCTGCACTAAACAGAGGGCGGCGACTTCAGCCAGATTGAACTTTTTAGTAACCTTCCAAAACTTGAGCCATATCTCTACCCTCCTGTTCACTGAAGCAATACAAGACCGGTCAAATCCTGACCTTAATAATTTATCGATCCTGCGGCAATACCGCGGACAAAATACCAAATATTTAATTGGTTTGCGTCGAGTCTACCAATTAATAATTGATTAGTTTTTGGTGTGTTCACACTGGCAATACGCCAAAGTATCATAATGCCGAAAAAATTGATCAAACATTTACATATTTGTAGTCACGATATCCTTCTCTAACAACGCGTTTCCTTTTAATAATTCAGTGGTTTAATAATTCCGGTGATAAGATTAAAGCGGCTGTTATCGATTTACCGTCTCCGGAAATTTAAAATTATGTGTTCGATTTTCAAGCGTGGGATTTGTTTAAGAGGAAGAAGAAATCGGATTGGGAATTGCCCCAAGCATATTTTCTACTCACATTTTTCCATTTAGGGAAATTTATTTTTAAATGAAAAATTTCTAAATAATATACTTTGTACGAATTTGGATGGATAAGTGTGAGATTTTATTTCATTGTCTGTCTGAAATGTTTATAGCTTCGGAGTTATAAGTATTTTATATCTAGGACATAAAACCGCATGAGTGTATACCAACTTAGTGGAACAATAGCAAAGTTTTCAGATTTATGAGGCTTTAAGCTTTGACACAAAGTAACTTTTTTGACCAGACATTTCAAATATTAGGGGCAAGCTTTACACAAGTTTTAGCAAAAGCCACCCAGATGAAAAAAAAAACTATCATTAAAATCAATAAAAAATTGTATGCGAATATTAAATACACATTTCTCAAATTTGTTTTGCCCTGCAAATTGCTCCGACTGCATAGACTGACTACTTCAAAGCTCAATTACCATTCATACTTCTTCACGCTACCTCAGAAATATTACATAAGGTGTCAGAAGCAGGTTCTGCAAAAAATTGAAAGATTTGAAGACTCCTATTTCACAAAAAACATTAAATTTTTAAGTGGCTTTTCGATAACCGTCAAAAGGGTTTTACCAATCTTTTAGCTGCGAATTAGGATGGCGACCCGCTGTTTTTTGCGCTTGGACCAATAAAATTTTGAATACTGGATAGTCATGATAAGTGTATCATTAATATTTCGTGTTGAAGAAGGTTTCTTAAAATAATCAAATTTACAAAAAACGCTCTATCCTAGCCTAGACTTTAACATTTATACTGAGCCCAAAAAAGTTAAAATTGGAAATTCATTAAAAATCTTATTGGCAAAAGCGCAAAATAAAGTTCTCTTTGTCCCTTATTCTCGTTTGTTAACGCAGACAAAAGTATGCAAAACCGTTTTGATATATGAGATAGATGGTTATCGATAACTTATTTAAAAAACTTTAAACAATTTTTTTGTAAAAAAACTGTCTAAAATCTTTTAGTTTTTGCAGTACCTTCCTGCTTCTAACCCCTTGTATAGTTAATTGCTACAGCAAATCTAAAAAAAGAGCTCAGAACACTCCTGAAAGTTTAAAAACCACCTAACCAGCAAAAATTGTATCATCAAAATGACTCCATTCCTCTTGAAGTTACAAATTTTTAAAATTTCCAAATAGCGAACCAAATACACTCAACTATAAAAATAAAAATTTTAATATTGGAGATAGTACCAAAGGCATGATAATTAATCAATCCTAAACGGGTATCTCAAACTTCCAACGCTTACTAGACTAGTATAAAATAAACTTATTAGGATTTTAAAAACTTTAAAGCCAATTATGGTTGCCATTAAAAAAATACAATATTTATATTATTGTGGCAAAACTAGTGACCAAAAAAATAAAAACATTTTATCCGCAATTGCCTTTTAATTGTAGTTTTATTCGCACTTACGAACCGTATAAAGTAACACTTTATCCACTAGTGGAATAATGAAATCACTTTATTCCACTAGTGAAATAATGAAAAAATACAATCTCAAATCAATCGCATTCTATTTATTTTTAATATTGACATTAACACTTACATTAATAAAAATTTCGTTTTTTGTTTTATCATATTTCACTTCGTTTCTATTAATAAGAAGCTTGTAGTTGTTATCAGTTCCAGAACGAATAGTAGTTGTACGAACAATGGACATCTCCTTTAGTAAGGAACCTTGGATTTTTCTTGCGATAGGTATCAAGCTTATTAGATACAGAATCTTCGATATAAGTTTCTGCTATGGCGGAGTTTCTCCACCCACCATGTCGTTTAATTGTTGTAAGATTAGCACCTCCATTGGCAAGTAAACTTGTTGAAGTGCGCCTCATACAATGGCCGGTATAAGCTTCTGCGTTCGCCAGATTCAAAAACGAAGCAATTTTAAAAGGAACATTCGATAAAGTGTTAATTCCAACAGGTTGCGATGTACATTTTTGATTAGCGTATTGTAAAAAAAATCTCTCAATGGATAACTTCTTCGAACGTAAGGACACGTATTTCCTACACTTCTTCACAGGGTAGATAGAAAATCCTTCTTCTATAATTGTGAATTTTCGTAAAACGCCCGTTCCTGTCTTCTACATCACACTGATTTTCAAATTAGTTAGCTCACAGCATCGACAGCCACCAGACACCCCCATTATTAATGCAACATAAAATATTCCAAAATTTATTATCTACAATGTCTATGTAATGACAGAGATTACCTTGATCATCAAATATTCTTTATCGCAAGCCCTTGTCAAAAAGCTTTTTCCTTGACTGATTCTTCAGATAGGCCATGAGCCTATATTTTCCAAAGTCTATATGTTTTTATAGACCTTTACAGCGGCCTTCAGCATGGAGTAGGTACTTCGACCACATGGATAGAATTGCATACCTCTTCTTCAAATTTAAGAAATACGATAGCAAAACTTCCTCATTTATTGTCATTACCCCCCGTTCTTCTTTCCATTCATTAAATTCTGCAAATACTTTTTCATAACGTTCCCTGGACTTCGCAGGCAATAACTGGCGACTCGTTTCTTCAGCTTCTTCAAAAATTGTCTCAGGAACAGTATCAATTTCTTCCATTTTCACCAACTTGCACAGCGTTTTGTACAAATAAAGTCGATAAACAATCGAAAATAAATAGCAACGATTCAACACCTCCCATGTTTTTTAGTTAATTTTAATGATTTTTGAGGTGACATCCGCTGTGAGAATGTAATGTCAAATCATTTTTTGATGACATGAGATAAATTTTTGGCGATTCTGATTTTAAATCGCTGTAATTGTTGATAAAACGTTATACTGGATTCGTGTTTTAGTCGCGTTTTATCCACTTAAGAATATTAAACGCTCGACTGCGTCTCGCGCTTAAACATTTTTGCGTGGATAAAACGCTATCTAAAACACTTATACAATAAATAACTATGATAGTACCATTAGTTTCTGAGTAATAAAATGTCTTTAAAATGTTTTTGTTTAAAATCTCTATGTTTAACAGTAACCAAAATATAAATTTTTGAACAATTTGAAAAAAAAAAAGGTAACCAAATGGGTACATTAAAATATCAGTTATAAAAAAAAACTCTTTTAACCAATCTTTTATGTAAAACTTCTATTTATTGTTTTGCACTTATCATTATTTATTATTTTATGGGGTTACTTTCTAATATTTTACTAAACATCTAACTGTGAGAGTTTTTCTACCCAGTTATTATGAAAAAAAACTTCTGTTCTAAATTTTTTGTTGATTTTAATGGTATTTTTTTAATTTTCATCCGACTTATGATTTTTCCTAGAATAGAAGAAATTTTAACATTGTTTTTCCAGTGTAGAGTTTACGCCTACCAAATATAAAAAACAGCAACTTAATAAATTTTATCATTTAGTATATTTAGCAATGTGATTGCCCCGATTTGACCCGACCTGACACTTTTCCGTGTTTTCCTCAATTTCTCTACCTGTTTATTTAATTCCTAACAGAAAAATTACCTTGCGTGCGCTATATCCACCCATCGCCAATTTAATAGCCCATTAACTGCTAAATTTAACAGAAAGATAATCCTCAAATACCCGAATATGACTTGCATCAATTGCCACTTGTATGACCGATCTATAAAATTCTTAATTTTATTTTCTAAGCGAGTTTAATCGGTTTGTAACGCTTCTTACGTGATGTGACATCTCCAGTTGCCACGTAAATAGAATGTTAGATATATTTAGAATTGTATTTATAAATGTCCAATGCTTAAAATAATATCTAGTATTTGGACGAAAGGCAGTTATGACGAGGTTTCAGCTGACGCTTGACGGGTTAATTATCCTCACGTAGGGATATTGCGTTATTTTAATAAAATAGAGCTGGCCTAAATTCTAACACTTTCTGGCGTAATGGTGGAAGAGAGACAGGTGGTGCAAAATGGGGGAGGTTTTGATATATGGAAAATGGAGAAATGGCAATTTAAGGGGAGTTTTTGCTTTGTGTTAGAATTTTTAATTTTTATATTATCTAGCTCTCTAAATAAAAATTAAATGCTATTTTTTGGTAACTGCATCGTTTGATAACGGCTGCACCGATTTGGATTTTTTTTCTACTTTATACTCTAATTGGTTTATTAGTTGCAAATTACCTGTATTTTTAACTTTTCAATAAAATACGAATTTTGACCAATGAGAACGATGTACTAAAGCAAGATTTAAATAATTATCAGATTGTCATGGACTCTTGACATTTAAAATTGTGACAGGTCGCATTGGTTTTCTATTATAATCAAAAAAAAAAAAAACGAGTCAGTATGAACGAAAGTGATTTTGAAATGGAAAATCTTGCGCCTTCAGAGATTGTACAACAAGCCAGAAGCACCACAAGATATATACCAGACACTGCCTCCCCTGCAGTTCTGCGTCAATATTAGTTTGCTGGTGATGATATTACATCATTAAAACGCCACGGTGGGTAGAAGTTTATTAAGGAACACTCTGTATAGAAGAATCAGTCCAAAATAAAGTAAACGGGGCTAATCAAATTTTGAATTTGATTGAATATATTCAGACCAATATTAATTCATTAATAATTGCTTCATGAACATCAACAGCAGCATCTGCCAATATTGTTACAGTACTGCCAAGAATGCCGCAGTTGCATTTTAATACCTGCACTATTCAGAATATGACAATTCATCAAAAAGATTAATGGAGGATCCGTGCGTCGTTCGGTCCGTGCAAAAATTAATATACAAGAGACGTGCGGGAACAGTTTTGCTTTATTCGTGCGACATTAGTCACTCCCGCACTTCTCGTGTAAATAACTATGTTTACCCTTATTATTAGTCAAAAGCATGAATATTCACTTGCTGAAAAATCCTTCATAAAAGTATCCAAAAGAGCCTGCTTAAACTTGCGATGTGCAAATAATAATAGTAACCAAAAAGTTACTAAGATTTATTAAAAAATATATTAAAAGTTTGAAATAGCGCATCGTTGGCTTTATATAAAAACGCTGGGTAAACGGTTAAAGCTACAAAATAGATAAAAAAAACAAAGCTGTAGATAAATAAATTAACATCAACATTTTAGGCACTAAAAACATGAAACTATCGTCCACGGATTTTATTACACCAAAATTCAATTTTCTACAACTTTTTCGTTTAATAATTTTTCGTCTCTTTAACCGTTTACGTAACGTTTTTATAAATAATGTAAAGCCAGTAGTGGAAAGTAAGAATAATATTAAATACAAATTCCGTACGTCTTGATCAGCTGTGCCAGAAATAAAGTAAAACAAGTGTAAAAATAATACTGTGTTCATGTTTTAAGTACGTTTTTTGTAACAGGTATTTGAAGTACAGTGAATGAGGGTTACGTTTCATGTTCTAAACAAAGTTTTTTTATTAGTTATGATAAGCATTTGTGTTTAGAGTTACTCAAAGTCAATTTTCTGAGTTTTTATTTGTCTGGAATACCTACAATTATTGTAATTAAAAATGATTTATTAACTAATTTCAGGAGTTGTATCTAGAATATCTTTAAGACAATACTTTAAAAATATCTGTGCTTTATTCTAATTCACAATTTTGCATAAACAAAGGCTGTCTTAATAAGTTTGAAGCTTTGTCTTAAGATTTTTGACAACATTTGACACGAGAATCCTTATGCATTCATGCATGTATAGTAATCAAGAAACGCTAACGTTATAGAGTCCTAATAAAATAGTTTAACTTCAATAATGAGCAAATTACTTACTACTTCTGGTTTCTTTGCTAAATATCAGCCCAGCATCTATAAATCAGACCTAAACGTAGGTCAAAACATTAGGGAGGGGTGACCTAAACTGGAATGCCGCCATTCAAAGTACTATAAAAAACTGTAAATTATGGTAAAAGCAAGGGGTGATGGGTTAAATTGCAACCTCTTTGTTAAGAAATTAACTTTTGTATAAACAGACAGAGCCATATAATGTTAGCCTTTCTGAATTACTATACAACTCCGAATCGGAAAAAGTGCTCATAAAATAAACAGATTATAAAAAAAGACGGTCAGTAGAGTTAGCTCGAGTTTAGTCTCAAAATTTTTGAACGTTAAGTGTGCAAATCAAATCAACAACTAAATAATTATCGTGTTTGTTTATCGGTCACTAGATGTAAATGTAAAAAATCTGGTTAATTTACATTGTTGATTGAAGCTAGATTTTGCATAACAGCTAATAATGTGTATAAATAATGTTTTTCATCATTTTAAAAGGGCTTTTTCTCACAAAAATTTGCTTAATCGTATTAATAATAATTATGTACTTCAGTCAAAAATTTATAAAAATAGGACAAATTCTATATTTTTTAAATGAAGCAGATAAACAAAAACAAACTGTAGTACTGAAAGAAGTAAGACTGTGCAATAAAAGCATCCAAAATTATTAATGTATTAATTAACTAACATTATTACATTGACGATCTTGAATTTTACAGTTAAAAAATTAGGTAGTTGCCAAATTGTTTTTTTTACAAAAACAGTATTCATTAGTATAGTATTAGTATAGTAGTATTTTCTGCTCAGTATTTCAGTTCCTGCTATTACTAGGTCTTCCTCTTTTTTATTCAAAATTTTTGCTATACCCTGCATATCTTTTTAAAGATTTTTTTGTTTTTTATACAATATTCTGCTTCCAATAATTTTTAACTGGCATTGTGTTACTTACTCTTTTTGAAGACCGATGATCGGAAAAAATCAAAGGAACTATATGCAAAAGAATAGAAAAAACCAAGAATGATTCTGAACGAAAATCAAAAATAAAAAAGTACAACTAAAAGAAAAAAACAGACAAACGAAACTTCTGAAAAGATTAGAATCAAACAGAAGAATGTCTTTAATAAAATCCAAAATTTGCAAAATACTTTTTAAGAGAAACTTCTGACAGTTAAACAACAATTGAAAAAAATTGTTGAAAAACTGAAAACAGAGCAAATGACGACAATTTAACCAGAATGATTATTAAAACCCTCGTTATTTGATGGTAAAACTTCATGATTAATGTAGAGGAGGTAGTTTTAATTTTTCTAAACATACTTTTAGTTTCTTCCCTCTTTAATATTCTTTTTTAATCTAATATTTGTCCTGTTCTAAATATCGGTACTATTAACGCTGGTCTCTAATCCTTTTACGTTTTTTTGTCGTTCACCTGCGTCAAATTTGTTGTTTTATAAGCTAATTTCAAGTTGAAATACTACGGGTAGTATCGTAAATTTAAATACTTTTCCATGACAACGACCAATCACAACCCAGAATTCTTTTAATTTTCCATGAAAACGAAGATACTACTGGTATTATCTCAACTTGAAATTAGCCCATTAGACTTTAAATAAGTAATTGTATTAATACCGTTTTCATCTACATTTTTCTAGCACCTAAATATAGTAAAATTTTCTGTCATTTCTGCATTACCGTTTGATATACTTAATAAAATATTATTTAATGTCCACTGTAGCAATTTTATTGATTATACAAAATGACCTAGAACTCTCATCATCTGTTATCAAGATTTAATTATATTTCTCTGCCCACCTTAACCTTCATTGAAAAGCTTTTATAAAGTCAAAGTTAGTAACGATAGTAGGTAAACACAAAAGATAAAACCTTTTTGTGGTTTTAAATGAATTCGGTTGGTTGATTTTACGTAATAATTCACTTATTTAAGAGAAATTTTCTAGGAAAAAAACAAATTTTACGTTTTAGTTAAACACAACTAGATCTGCCGCCACAAAACAAAGCTTAAATGTAGAAAATGTGCTCAAAGCTGTGAAACACAGAAAGTGAAAATTATTAATTAAAATAGTTTTAAAACAAATTGAAAATACTGTCATATACAGGATTTAATTATTAATATTTGTTTCATAAAATAATAATTAAAAAGTTGCCAGAACTTATTTAAAACAAATGTTAAAAGTTTAAAATTTGTGTGTTTTATAATTTGGCTTTATTTTAAAATTCTGCACAACCGAACAAAGCTACAAAAAAATGTTGAAAAAATAATAAATTTTGTATAACAAAGTAAGCGAGACTATATTTTATCCCTAATAGTTTACGCTCTAGAAACGCTTAAATATAAAAGAGTTAAACAACTTTTAACAAAAAAAATTTTGCTTGACTACGATTATGACGTTACAAAGAGGGTCACAAGCAGGAATATATAAAATGTAACTCTATCATTAAAATTGACTTGTCAATCTATATTTTTCTCATATCTGTCATTACATTACGTTCCAAATTTAAATTTTGCAGGATTACCTACCTAATTTCATTCAAAAAGCTTCTATTTTTTCCTAGTCCTAATTGCGCGCAATTGTGTGTAAACCCCCGCTATCCGCCACTGGCTGGCAGTAAATTGCATTTGGATACTGGGTCAGGAGGGTGTATTGATCTTGAATTCTGCTGCTGCAAAGACCAAACTCTGCAACTTTTCCCCCCAATTCATTTCTCTCAAACACTAACCAGTTAATTATAGAAGAAAATGTAATAAAATTAGTTATATTGAGACAAGTAATATTTCGTTTATTTAATTTGTAACAGTGATCTCGACTGTGATTAATAGCATTTTTCGATTTGGAGGAAGTGCATTAAAATTTTATCGCTTGTAAACAAGAACGTTAATTTTCCAAGGGATGTAATTATTCCACAGTTCGTAAACTGTTATTCGCGTGAAGCCAAAACTAATTGCAGAAATTTTTTCATTCAAAAAAATATTACATTTTTAATAGCAATTCGTTTGATTGAAAATAAAATTGATTTATTACTCATCGGATTATATTTTATTTTTCAATAAATGTCACAATATGATTCGATTATAGTCGTGTTTATGAATAATAAAAAGACTTGGAAATGCGTTTAAAGCTGATGAAATATAAGAATTATCCTCGATTTTTCTCAACTCGATGAACTCTTTTAATTCTTTGTGTTGCGATCGATTACTCAAATCTTACACTGTCGTGTCTTTTTCGACAATAATAGGAGATTGCCGGAGTCATTTCGTTGTCTAATGGGGCTTTAATGGGACTTGGACAAGCTATTTTCGCTTGGGTGCACAATTTCGACATTTTAATGTGGGTTTTGACCACAATTTTATTGATCCAAAAGCTAAACAAAAGGAAACACAGTCCTAAAACTGTTTTAACAAAAGTACAAATTTGAGAATCGTTCTGAATTATTATTATAACAAAAGGGATCCCATTTAATAATTGAAAACATTTTGTGTAGTTAAAGAGGTATTCTATTTAACTTTAGTTTCTTCAAAGCCAAAAACTGTATTATAACTTTAAAACCAAAGTTTTAATCTAAAATTTTATCAAAATTCAGTGAAAACCTCGTCCATTCAATCCTAGCAACTCTCCGTAACTTTATTTCCGTATTTCGTCCAACAATTTTATAACACAACTCGAATTCCAGCGTAAACTGATACCTCTGGAAACATCCTTTGTCCCGTTTATCTCCGATTACAACTCTTGAGTGATAAAACAACCCCAACACACTACTCTCTATTCTCTTTCCCTCAGCTAAAACTGTGACATTATCGATCCCTGTTTTCGTCAAAAATTGACCGCAAAACGTTCCACAAACTCGTAAATAACACTTGAAATATATTGACTGGGACGAGACGATTTTCTTCCAAATGTTACCACTGGGGGTTTTGAAAAATAATAAAAAGTTAAGTTATTGGACTGTGTTTTTTTACGGTGATCCTGTAAGGAAGGAAATGAGCCAACATGATGACATGAAACGACCACAACATGTCGTAGGAATTTATTTCTTTTGGTGAAGGGGAATTTTGGTTTGTTTTTGTGGACGCTTTCAGAGAGATTAAAAATGAATTTTATATTTTGCAGCTTTGTTGAGGGTTTTTAATAAATAAATAAAATGCAATAAAGAAGGATCTAGTTTTATAAAATGCGCTTACATATAAACCCTTTCAGTTTGTTGGCTTGGCTTTAGAAAAATAAATATCTGAGAGAAAATTGCAACGATTTCTACAATAAAACGTTTTATCCAGTTGACTCAATCAGAGTTGGTAGAATTTGTCTAAAAATGCTTGAATTTCATAATTTTATGAGTGATTTAATAAGGATTGTTTTAAAGAAAAGTATGCACTATTGTCACTAAAATGTCCAGTTAAACCATTGAAGCAACTTCCAAAAATTGTAACATAAAATTCAAGCATTTATAGACAAACTATACAACAGCGCCTTGTGCCAGTCTTGCAATTTTTATAGAAACACGTGATCCTCTGGTTTACTAACATGAAGCTTAGTTACTTTTGAAGCCAATTACAAAAATGGATCACTAAATTATTGATTTTTAGTTCCATCTTCTTCTCTCTTTGTTAGATACATATGTTGAAGAACTTCAGTAAATATAATAAATTTCTCTCTATTTGTACACTCATCTACCGTTTTGTGTTTCTCAAACTTTATTAAATCTCAAAATAAATTTAATTTTGGAACTTAAATTGTGTAAATAGAAACAAAATCATCCACTAATTAACTCAGTCCTTAGATCTGTCAACTTGTTAAGGGCTTAATGTTGACTCAACTCTAATCTAAGATTAGTTAATTGGTGTTAAGTCACGTAAAGGTTTAATTACACGTGACACATTACTACTCCTCTTAAAAAACACTATTAGGACACTTGGATCGTTTGTTATCTGGTGATTTTCATACAAATTAACCTTTTACTTCCGCTTAATTAAAGAGCTACGGCGCCGGTGCTGTACAATTACGTTTCTTGCTGTCTAATCACGATTGAATTCAAGCCAAAAGATGGGTTGTTTGCCAGAAAAAAAAGGCTTTATATATCGTCTATACTGGACTGTAGAGGGCGCTCTACAGGTTTATAGTGATTGTATATACTGGGGTTTCTACAATTTAAAGGTTAATTTTTCAATGCAACCAGAAAACTTTTAAAGAAGATTGGCTAAATGTCATTACTTGTTATTTAATCTGCGATCAATTTTCAGAATCAAAACCCAACCTATAGCTGCAATACAAAGTGAAAATCAATAAAGAACCTATAGGTCCTTTTTAATTCCAAAGTTGTGATTCAAAAACTCTCTTAAAGAGTGTTGACTTTTTTATTGCAACCAGAAGACTTCTGAAGATGGTTAGCAAAATTTCGTTGTTCTTTCTTCGATTTGACATATTTTTTTTACAGCTTAAAGCTGCAATACAAAGTTTATATCTATCAGAAAAAAACATGCAGGTCCTTTTCAATTTTAGAGATAAGGTTGAGAGAACTATTTTGAAGATTGTTTATTTAGAACCATTTTTAGATGACTTCTTATCAATAAAGAACTTGTAGGTCCTTCTCAATGCTAGAGGTTGAATTTCGAGAACATTTTGAAGAGCGTTAATTTTTTCAATTAAATAAGAAAACTTCTAAAGATGGTTAGCAAAATATCGTTACTCATTATGTAATCCGAGATCAATTTTTATAATAAATATCTTAATAATCTAACTCAACTTATAGCTGCAATACAAAGTCTATTTCTACAAAAAACATGTAGGTCCTTTTCAATTCTATAAAGATTAGGTTGCAAAAACCCTCTTAAAAAATGTTCATTCAGAACCACTTTCAGATGACTTCTTATCAATAAAGATCCTGTAAGTTCTTTTCAATTCTAGAAGCTGAATTTCGAAAACTATCTTGAAGAGTGTTGATTTTTTCAATGCAATCAGAAGACTTCTAAAAATAGTTAGTAAAATATCGTTACTCATTACTTAGTCCGAAATAAATTTTCATAATCAATATCCAACTTACAGCTACAATACAAAGTCTAGATTAATAAAAGACATGTAAGTCCTTTTTAATTTTCAAGCTTGCGTTTCGGAAACCATTGAGTATTAAAGAGTGTTGATTTTTTTCAATGCAGTCGGAAGACTTCTGGAAATGGTTAGCAAAATACCAGTAGGTTCTTTTCAATTCTGGAGGTTAAGGTTTCGGGAACTATCTTGAAGAGTGTTGATTCAGAACCATCTTTAAATGTCTTCTAAAGATGGTTAACAAAATATCATTACTGATTCATTACTCATCAAGAAAAGGTTGTAAAGACCTTCAGAATCTTGGAATGGAGCGGTTCCCTAAACGATCATAATTTAGATTGGAGTCAAGCAAGAACTTCAATATGAGATTCAAAAAGCATAAATATTCTCTAGGCAGTAAAAAGACAAATGTACAAATGTTAAATATTCTAGTGTTTAGTTTCCTGTATAATCAATATCCTTTATCCTTTAACCGGAAATTATTTTTTTCATAATGGCGTCAGGTGCACATTCCCTTGTGTAATTCAAACCTTCCTTAATCCATCACTCCTTTCAACATTTCTACATGTTTACAAATCACACATTGTGGTGTACATTTGATCGATTTGAAACACAAGACGTGTGCTATACAGGTCAGTGCTCTTATTATTATTTCATAAAAAAATTCGATTGACTGGAAAGACGGTTTTGTATCGATTTTGTGTAAATAAATAACGTTGGATATTACATAATGTAATTAATTAGAAGACATGTGAGGATTGTTTCAGAGTAGACGCTTGGGTAAATAAGTAGTGGAGGAGAATGTAAAAGAATATATCGATTTGAATTTGGGTAAAATGACGCATTTATGTAATCAAATGGGTTTCCTAACTTTGTATTTATAACACTAATTTCATATTTATTATTTTATAACGTTTATTATCTGTATGGTTGGTAGTTATTTACATTGGCTGGATTTGGAATTTAGATAATAAAAATTTGTTAGTATGATTCTGATTATTAAATCAATAAAACACTATTCAATTTCTGTTTTCTAGCATCTAATCGATTCAATGCATTATACCTACCTTATTATTTTGTCATCAGATTTTTATTATTGATTCAAATTTTTTAACAAAAGTATATCTGTAGTTCTAAAAAATATGAAATAGGAGGACCATATATAAAATGCATGTCGGCTAATTCTGCATTAAATTTATCTTAGCTCTTTATTTTAGACTTTTCTGATGACTACTGCGTTTTAGTTCCGACCACTTTCAGCTCTCCTTGTTCCATCTATTAAAGACATTCATCGTTCTTTTTTTAATGGCTCCACAACTATACTCCTTAAGTCCTTGATAAATATTTTGATACATAATTAGATCAATGTTGTCTTTTGGTCTAATATCACGTGACACTAGTGTACTATTATTAAGTCAATGCTCTACACACAGCTAATTTCATGTCTCTTTCTTAAATCTGTCTCTCAACAACAAAATGACTTTTAAAGCGCCAAAAATGTTGAGTATTTGGCATGGTTGTTTTGGCAGTATATACTCGCAACGTCATTACTTGTGTTATCTTGTGTATGTATAAATAAAGAAAAACAACAGAAAACAAAGATAGAAATATTGTATTTCTGCTGTGATTGGTTAGAATAGAACGCAATTGTAAATTTATGTTTATTAGGTAACAAATATGTCACCTCCACCTGCCTCGTTAGCAGGAAATTTCTCCATGAACTTGAGACCCCATTAACCCTTTGCGTGTCGGAAGTTTCTTTAAACTTCCATTGATCGTATCTTTGTTCAATCAGAACCCCCCGAGTTTAATAACCTGAATTCCTTCTATAATTCGTCACATTTGTTTTCAGGAATTTAATTTCGTCTGTAATAAATTTTCAGGTGGTCCTCGTGTTCATACTCAGCATTGCGTCGCTTATAATCTACTTCATCGATGCCTCCAAGTAAGTGACTTTCTAGTACCTAAATTAAGAACTTATGACGATTAGATTGTTTTCAGTGAAGGTGTGGAACGCTGCCAGGAATGGAGCAACAATATCACGCAACAAATCGACCTTGCCTTCAACATATTTTTTATGGTCTATTTTTTAATAAGAGTGAGTATTGACCAGATTTGGTCCTATTGAAAATTTATGGTTTTTCAGTTTATAGCTGCTAGCGATAAGTTATGGTTTATGCTAGAAATGTACTCATTCGTAGATTATTTCACGATACCCCCGTCCTTTGTCTCCATTTACTTGGACCGCACGTGGATAGGTATTTTTGAGAAGTTTTGAGATTTTGGATTTTTGACATGCGGGTTTTAGGTCTTCGGTTTTTAAGAGCTTTGCGTCTCATGACTGTCCCGGATATTCTTCAATACCTCAATATACTGAAGACTTCCAGTTCCATACGACTTGCTCAGTTAGTGTCCATATTTATATCCGTATGGCTTACAGCAGCCGGAATTATACATTTGGTAAGTAAAAAAATAAATTTTAATTGTTGCTATAAAAAAGATGATAATAAAACTGATGAGAAATTTTAACTAGCACGTAACTAACCTCTTCTAAATTATTCATTAAAACCTAGAAATAGGCAATTTGGCTAGCTACTATCTCAATTTTTAAGTCAGAAATCTTAATTTTTGTCTATAAAAACTAAAACAATAGAACTGAAATCATAACTCTTCTTTTCAATTTTATTTATTTCAATTTTTTGATCAAAGACTTTTTTACTAAAAAATCCTAGATAAAAAAGTTTAATACAAATTTTGTGTGTTAACAAATTTACAGCGCTCAAATTAGCACACTCTGCTAATGTTTCAAATTAACTATTTTAAAATATTTGCTCTTAGAATTCTGATTAAAAAATGACATTATATACGAGTATGTTTGGGGATGACAAAGCAATTTTTGACTTTTTGGAACTCAAAATTATCTATTTGTTCTACTATAGTGGCATATTTGTATCAAACATTATGTTTTCGCATAGTGGTGGTCATTTTGCAAAACTTTCCTGTGCATTTTTGTCCAGAACATAAAATTAGGTAAATTTATTAGTTTGTAATGTTGTAAACAAATGCAATCATTGGAATTGTCTCTATTATAATTTTGACAATTAATATTTTTGAAATTTAAATTTTTTGTTTTTAATTGTACGTAAAACAGGCATATTCGTCACTAACCGCACTCAAAAAATTGAAGCCCTCCTTCGTCGTGTTTTAAACATTTTTTGTTTTTTAATTTTACATAAAAGAGAAATAATCGTCACTAAAAGCACTAGGGCAATTAAAAGCCCTGCTTCGTCGGGCTTTAAACATTTCCTTGTGCCATAATTTCCTTTTATTATGCCCTATATCACATAAATAGCTATTTCAGCCAAATCGTAATATGTATAGTGATTAGGACCAAAATAATTGATTAATCGATTGAAACATCGATTAATCGAAATTCGATTAAAATTTTAAATTAATCGGTTAATCGACTAATGATTTATTAACTAATCGATTAATTAGAATAATCAAAAATAAATTAATCAAAACAATCAATAAATTATTAATAAAATAAATTTTTATCACACTAAAATTCCGAGCTGTTTAAAAATTTTATTATTTTTGGAAGTCTTTTTCTACAAAAAATACTAACAGTATGTTTACCGTCGTTCCAAAATTCAAGTTTGAACTATTATCTTTAGACTATGGCAAAAAAAAAATTTACATGAATTAACAAAATTGTTTCTTGTAGCGCAAAAAACATTTTTTTTTGATTTTTTTTTTAAATTTATAAACTTAGCCAAAATCTGCAAAATCATTTTGAGCCCTTGGTTTAGCATTCTTGCAAAACCCGTTAAAAAAAAACAAAAATTTGTTTTGTTAAAATGGAGGCATTCTAAATTTCTCGTTTTTTACAGAGCCTGTTTTTGACACCCAGTATAACTTAAACAACAAATTTACAAGCAACGCTCTATTAAACATCTTAAAGCATAAGAAATAAGTTACCCAAAAAAAGATTATCTCAATTATTAAATTTTTGTGAGAGGTACAAGACTTTAAGCTTGGTTAAATTTTTAGGGTGAATTCATTTAATAAAGATTAATTATTTGAAGTAATAAATAATCGATTAATCAAAATAATCGATTCATCGATAATAGGTATAATCGATAATCGGAATTTAATTAATCAAAATAATCGATTAAACTGAATAATCGATTATCGATTATTTAAAATAAAGTCGCCCAGCCCTAATAGTGATATCTCACAATTTCAGAACCCCTAACTTATGATGTCGGCCGTTATATATACTATTCTTCAAAAAAAAATTGTGCTTTTCAACATTACAGCCTCATTCTTAAAACTTTGCTTTTATAATTTTGTTAAAATTTATCTACCTGAATTCTGTTACCAATTTATTGACAAAATATGTCTGCTAAAGTATTACAGCGGCCATTTTAAAAACAGGCTTTCACTATTTTGTGTTTATAAATCAAATAGTAGCAATTGTGAATAAATTAATTGCTTCTAAAATTTTGCTTTAAAACTCCAATTAGACGTACTTTCACCCAAAAAATTTTTTCGGTCTCTATATCTACCAAATTATTCGTTTTTTGGCAACGGCCGTCAAAATTGTAATTAAAGCCGTTACCTCTAATAACAAAAAAATCGCTTTTCGCCTAATGCCAATAGTAAATGTTTTACGATATTTTTGTATAATTAATTTGTATAATTATGTTTGCACAAAAAATGTTGTATACTATAGTATGTTAGATCTCATGACAAGAACGTAGCTTGGAAAACCGAGAACGAAGCCCTAAATGTTTGAAACCAGGAAGACTGTTTACAACCTGAAGGTTCATATACTATTTATTCAACGATCTGAAAAAAAACCTTAAGTATTTATTACACTCAAGTCTGCTTTCACTATATCTAGTGTTTTTAATTGTACAAATTTAATCACTAGAAATGAGGCAATATTCCAATGTTAACAACAAAACAACCAATTTATAAAAAAAATGAAGCTAAAATCTTGTTACTCCAAGAAAACGACAAGTGGGTTCGGTTCGACTGTCTCATTTCTAGTGATCTAGAGGGTAAACTATTTTTTTTTTTACAATATTCCTTAAAGAGTAGTACAAATTTTATTTATTTCAAAAACAATTTATGGTATTAGAACAAAACTAAATAATTTTGATTTTGAGTTTTTAAATTTAGCTGTTTTGTAAAATTTTGCTTAGTAGAAGTCATTATTTTTGTATTTGAATACCAAAAAGACAATCCAAAATCCTGATGATATTAATTAATTTCGCAAATGATTTTGCGTGTTTAAAAAATATTGCTTTAAATATAGCACTATCAAAAATCAAAAATTTTAACTTTGAAAAAACAATATTTAATCTTTTGACAAACATTTTAGAAAAGCCGCCCCTGGAACTCTGTGTATTATATATTTTTAAAACATATATAAAATCACAATTGTTTTCAACACTCTTGTTGCATTAAATTAGTCCCCCACCCTTCCGAAAAAAAATAAAACAATTCTATTTACCTAAAGTTTATTAAAATTTTCAATTCCCAGATACGTCACAGTACACATACAAAATTAATAAGATTTCAGATCTGTAATGCAAATGGAAAATGCAGTTTCAGCATCATAGGACTGTGACATTAATTTTTCATAGCATTGTACATCCAAATAATTTAAAAGCTGCTCCATTTTGACGCCAAACTCTAGTAACGATTTTATGCAAAATTTGACGAAAATAGAATCCTAATACCTACAGAGTGTCGTATTAAAATAATTTTAGAATATAACCAAATATTTATTAAAGAACTCTCACAATCTCTAAAATCAATAGATTTTTTTTATTTTCCACTAAAAGAATTTAAATAAGATCAGTGAAACTTTAAAAATAGATGCTTTAAAAATTCCAATGTGTATTAAATAAACAGGGTAAAGTGGTACAAAAGTGCACACTTATCAAAGTTCAAAACAAAAATTGTTAAATGTGTTAATTATTGTTCTAAAAATAATAAAACGTTTGTATTTGTTAACAACTGTTAATGATATCGCTGACAGAGAGTCATAGACGATCCTTAAATCTACAAAAAACGTACCATTATAAAATCAAGCTTGGGCTGGCGTTAATGACCGCCAAATTTCTTCGAGTTACACGGTGCAAGAATGTGCACTAGGCATATACGGATAAATATAAAAAAACAAATAATAAAATGTTTTTATTTATTTTTCAGTTGGAGAACTCCGGTGACCCTCTCGAGTTCAAAAACCCCAACCCTTTGCCCTACTGGACCTGTGTGTACTTTTTAATCGTGACAATGTCTACAGTGGGTTACGGTGACGTCTACTGTCACACCGTTTTGGGTCGAACCTTTTTGGTTTTTTTCCTGTTGGTCGGATTGGTAAGTGTCTTACTAAAAATTTTTGATAAGAAACCTCCCATTCTGCTGACTCTAGTAAAAAACCGACAACAGCAATGTTGCAATGTTCAGGTGCTTCGGAGCTTTCTTGATCTGAAGCTATTTTCTATTGTAAATAATCGAGTCGGCTTTTCTATAATATAAATTTTTTTGATTATGTAAACCCCCCGAAACCAATTTTTCCCTTATATACACACACGAAATAAAACCCCCCATATCCGCAACCTTTCTTGGGATCTTTAGGTATTGTTGTAATCGAAAATGTTCTTTGTGCAAATGTTGTTTTGTGTATTTTGACATTTTCTACCACCTTTTTGCATGGTTTCACTCGGCACTGCAAAAAAATGCTTTATGTGCTTATTAAATGTGTTAGAGCTTGGCACTAACCGAAGAACATGGACCGGTTAAAACCGGTCCGGTTTTTCCTATTAAAAGCATCAGGAATGTTTGTTTTCCAGGCAATTTTTGCTAGTAGCATTCCAGAAATCATTGATCTAGTAGGCACTAGGTCCAAATACTGCGGCGAGTACAAGAGAGAACATGGAAAGAGGTATTATAACAAGGAAAATATATGGTGAGGTTAAAAATACATTTCTTCCGGAGATACTTTGCCAAATTTTTAAATAGAACAACTCATTTTTTTCCTCACTAATTTCATCGACTTGTACAGCCGGAAAATGCATGAAAAATCTATCATTTACCCTAGATTTTCATTACAAGACACAGCCAGCCCCGCACACTTAATTTTAATTTTTTTATTTATTTGTTTTATCACTTTTATTAATGTAAATAGTTAAATAACTTGTTTGTGCACTAATCTTGATTCTAGCAAGTAGTTTTGCATTAATTAGCGACAATAACATAGTTTTTACCCTTAAAAAAATCTATTTTGCACTTGTGTGACTGTGAATGGTTCGTCTGCCAAAAACAAAAAACACACGATTTTTGTCTTTTGTTCTGGGATTGGTTTCTAGACGTTTCTCCCTTTCCTCTTTTAGTTTCTGTATTAATCTAGTTTGGGACATTTTTCGGGTAATTTAAGCAAATAATGAGAGAAACAAACGGCTTCTATACGATATTTAAAAAATTTTAAGTGACCTTAGCTTCGAAAAACATTTTAGATTCGACTTTCATTAATTACCAACTTTTAGTCTTAGTTACAACAAAAGAAAATATTAAAATCTAATTTGAAACATTTAGAAATGAGAAAAACTTTTTTGGCTCAGGGTTTTGTCTCTCGATTGAGACAAATGGCAATATTTACGTCAATTCATAAATCTTGTCTTACTAATCGCATTTGAACAAACTTACAAATGATAAATTCAAATTATAGTGCTTAAGATATAGTTGTTTTTAAGTTTTATTTCTTTTTCATTAAAATATTTTTATATTTATTCAATGGATATAAAAAGTAATAAAAAATATTGAAATTGAATTTTTTTATGATAAAGGCACCGAAGCGATATTTCATCTTTAATATTTTAGGCATTAGAGACGCTTAAAAATTAAATAAAACATGTTTTCTCATCTTCAAATAACTTTTTGTAATTTTTTTTTTAAATTTGTTTCTCTAAATCAGTAGATTGTTTTTAAGCTACTTTAATTGAGAATTTTCACTTTTTTGATTCATCGCTTTGCCATGGTACCATGTTTCACTCATTTTATATCAAATTATAATTAATTAATATTCAGTAAATTTAAAAAATAATAGAGCACCACCATTGTTGTCAAAGTAAAGAAATAAGGTTTGATAGGCAAAAACTGCAAGCGTGGAGCGGTTGACTAAAATGCTTATTATGGTAGATACAGCAATTTTTATACAGTACAAAATTTTAAAATGTTTAAACAATAGTTAAGGTTTTTATACAGAGTGTCTTAAAATTAAGACACACTTTTTAATTTTTATTTTTTTAAAATTAATTATAAATTAAAATTACTCCGCGCTAAATAGACTAATTCAAAACATTTTTCTAATTGTTATTAAACGTAATTATTCCTATTATAAATTGCTTTGTGCAAATCTGTATTAACAAACGCCTATATATTTCTAAAAACTGTTTGTCAAATTTTTTAACAATTTTTCTTTTACTCCTAGTACGTAATTTACTACGTAATTTCTGGCGACCTCGTGGTCCAACAAAATTTCGCTACGCAATACGTTCAAATATGTTTGGATATTTTTACCAAAAATCCAATTTACGCGCCCCTCATAGTACAATAATCGCATCCAAAATTCTAAAACGGAAATGAAACTATTTTTGAGTGTCGCTTTCCGATTGTCATGAGTAAAACTTACAGCAAACAATAGTTACATATAAAAATTCAATTTTTGAAATGCATAGATGGTACTTGGATTTGTATTTTTCTCTTTTTTGACGATTTAAGGTCAAAAAAGTTTGCAGAATAAAGGACACACTCCTTACAGATAAAAATAATGTTTACAAACAAAATTTTTATAACACATTTTAAAACAAAGGCTAGGAGAGAAACAAGTCTAAAAAAATCAGTAGTAACTATTATCAACTTCCAAAGCTGGAAACAACAAAAAGAATAAGAGAAGTTCTACATCAAAGCTTACATGCTACACAATTTATTGTAACGACACACAGGGAGTTAAGGCAATTAAAATATTAGAAAAATATGTCCAGAATTTTCCAAAAGAAGGTATGAAAAACAGAAATTTTACAATCTCATGCGATAGGATAATCTTAACAATACAGTAGTACAGTAAACTGAATTAAAAATTTTCTGAAGCTTGCAGCTTTCAGCACGATATTCAAAGATATATTACAACTGAACGTCTGAAAGTTCGACAGCCACGGTAAAAAACAAAACTTATAATTATAATTTTGCAGTATTACCCATGAAAAATCCAAAACTGAGCCATTTGGACTGATCAGACTTAGAGCTGTTAGTACTTGTAGAAATTCTAAGATTCTTTAGCCCCTTGGACCGGCCAAGATGTATAAATTGTCTAAAAAAAATAGAGAATAAAAAAAATCTCAATACAAAACTAAAAATAAACAAACAAAATACAAGACCAAATATATTTATAAATCTGCTATCATGAAAAAGACAAAAATACAAAATAAATTCGTCGATACGTGAGTAAAAACAAATAAAGTGTATATTTGTTCATCCCTGTAGTCTAAAAACTCCACTAAAAATATAACAATAGACTAGAAAAATAATTTAAAAATAAATTTAAGTAGGCAACCAACAGTAGAGTTTTAATATTTTCTCAATAGTAACCTACAGTTACATATTTTTTTAAAAACAAATTGTAATATTTGATAAATTTTTACACAAAATATTTGTAGAAGTTAATCACTCTCTTTTCTAAACAAATACTCAACCAACATTTTTTTATTTTAATGTTTTCATTAAATTATCCTAATTTCGTTTTCTTACTGGTTTCTAAAGCATCTAGTGTACAATTAGGTACAAATTTCGGACAATCAATTATGGTTTACTTTGTGTTTTGAGAAATTATAAATCAATAAAAAATTGATTTGGGACATATAGACATGTTTTTCAAAAAAATATTGTATTTAACTAACAATTTTGAATTGTACAGAAAATGGGTGTTTCAAAAAACGTGTTTCGTTAGATATTGTCTAAATTAAATAAAAAACCAATCAAGGTAAATATAACACCAAGAGACTGCAGACCGATTTTGGAGTTGTTGCTCTATCTTCAGTGCAGCGTATTCTTGTGCTGTATCTGACTTGAAAAGGAGATGAATGTTAAATAATAATAAAATACTATAAATTTGTCGTATAGATAAAACGATAATTATGTCAATTATACCAACAAAAACTTTATTTTTCTACAAAAATTCTAACTAATCCATAAAATAAAAAATTATTTTTATTTCCAAAAAAATCCCAAATTTAAAACATTTTTAAATTCAGTAGTACCTTTCCAAAATTCTGTCATGTATTAAGTCCAAAAATTACCTACAATTTTTTAGTAACAATTAAAATTGTTAGAGCCTCGAATATTCGAAAGCTTTGGTCACTCATTTATCAAGTCAAGAAGTTTGTAATTTGAGAGTAATATTGTTGTATGGAAGCCGTTGGGTCGTGTAATTCGGGCCCAACCGAACCGCTGCAAAACGTTGTTGTCGTATGTTAGTGTGTAGTAGATAAAATAAACAAATCGTAGAGTAGTGAATAAACATAAATATAAAAATTGGGGTCCGAGGAGGAGCCTGATGGGGTGTGTGGGTTGTTAGGCCGTGTTTGCCAGCTGGATTCCCGAGATCACAGAGCTCGCTGCCAATCGACCCAAGTACGGCGGAAAGTACAGCAAAGACATACGACGCAGGTATTAAACCAAGGCTGCTACATTATTATTATATATTCCATCCATCTTTTTATATAAATATATTATTAATTATAACCACTCGGAATGACGCTGTGATTATTATTATTTACTCAGTTTGTAGCACTTGGGTTATGCTTTGCGCTATTCGGTAACTTTTTAGCGTTGTTCGAACCGAAAATATCACCACTTTCCGAAATTTTATAAATTTTAATTTATCACCGATTTTAAATTGTTCGGAAATAGGTGGTGGTTTTGGTGTTAGCAATCACCTTTTAGAGTTGGTTTCCCAGCAAACAAAGTCTATGTGATGTTTAACACCAATTGTGTTGGTTTGTCTCTACTAACTCCACCTTTACCATTTTCACATTTAATTAAAATGCAATAAACAAAAATTTTCAATTACAAAAAACTAAACAAACAAATTTAAACTACACCAGAGTCTTGATAATGTGGACTATGTCAGGCAGAAAATAAAAAATATATATATGAACTACATTTTTGAAAAGTTATCAATAATTGAAAGAAAATATTTTGTAACATTTTTGTAAATAATTAAAACTTAAAAAAGTAGGTCAGATCAGGTCAAACCAGATTAATTTTTGAAAATTGAAACTCAACTGTATTTGAAAAATTTTCTAATTGAGAATCAAAATATATTCTAAATCACCAACGCCAATGAAATCTCAAGTGCTCTCGAGCAATTTGTTCATAAAGACTTCCATTTTAATTTTTTGATACATAAATAAGTACTTTATAAAAATAAACAATTATTAAATTAAACTTTTTTATTTTTGATTTTGCAGAAAATAAACTGAGGCAGTTGTGGTTTGTTGCACAATTTCTGGTAGAATTTTAGGTGTAAACCACTGTAAGCTTTCCCATTTTTCAAATTTGTTGATATTTAAATAAATGATGTTTAATTAATTTGTTTAAACATAATAAAAATTAACATATCTATAGTAAATCCATCAATACGCAACATTAAAATTGCCAGAAATTGTTCAATTGTTAATTTAAAATTGTTAATTGAAATTAACAATTGTTAACTTTTGTTAACAAGATCGATTTAGCCCGTCAAAGCTTTGGTTCAATGTGGATGACAACCATTGATAGCATTAGCAGATGAATATATATAGTCACTTTATCTTGGTTAAATCTACGATCAGATCTTCGACAACACTACACAACTACACTATTACAGGTAACTCGCTTTTCTATCTGCCGTTTCTCTGACTAACTAAAGTCCCCCCCTCATTTCAAAAAGCTTCTTCAGTGGAGTTCCATTTTGTTGTATCACTAAAGCCAGTAACAATTTTCAGATCCTGATTACTCTCTTGTTGTTACAGTAAATTTTTACAAGTGAGCCTTTACTCCAATCTTTGTTCTTTTGTTGCTTCCTTTTCTCTTAAGTTTTCTACTCAAAACTGTACTCTCTTTACTTTATGCCTTTTTCTTGTTGGAAATAAACTCTTTATTGTCTTCTTACTCAAGTTTTTGCAAGCCAAAGTGTTTTTTGGTTTGTTGGTAATTGGATATTGACGTACCACCGCTGCAATAATTCCTAGATTGTACCAAAAACCAAAAATGTTACTGTGTAACACAAACACCTCAATCTACTTTTTATATTTTGTTTTTTCAAGTTTGTCTGCATTTGTTTCAACACGGTCTGGTTTATCTACTAGGGTGGTGTAATATTAGTACCATGATTTTGCACTGTTTCTATAACAAAGCTTCTACCACTGAAGCATTGTTGCTCTCTTTTGCTTTAAAAAAGCTTCTTTACTTGGTTGCTGTAACCAGCTTATTTTTTTTACAGTCCATGTCCAGAAAACATTTCTTAATTTTTTGACTACCTATTCCGTTTGTGGTTTAGCATCACCATCTTCTTTTTTGCCTTTAAGAAACATCCAAAACTCAAGCCACACATCGAAGCATCAATATCCATTGTATACATCTTCTTAAAGTAAAACTAAAACAGCAGTTTTTTGCCTATAGAGTTCAAGTGACTACAGAAACCTTTTTGACAGCATTGTAGGTTAGATCAAGAACCAAGATGTAAACCTCTACAAACAAAAAAAAAATAACAGAGAACATAAAAGGAATTCTCCTTATCTTTCGCACAATTCCTACACATAATCTTCACTAAATCCAATGACTTGCAAAGCCTTAGAACCATGAATGGGCTAGTGCACGTCGAGGCTTTCCACAGTCTTATCTAAAGCTGTTGCGACTCTTGATTAGGTCCCTGCATATCATCTTTGTTAATTCTAATGACATGTAGGTATCTTTCTGGTAAGAAAAACTCTGAAATCTTAGAGGTCCCCTTCTAATTCAAGCCCTTCTAGAGTCTTATCCAAAATCTTTGCGACTCTTACATAAATCGCATTTAGTTCTAAATTTGAGAAGATTGTCTACAAGAAAACATTTTCAAAATGCCACAGAAATATTTTTGATAAGCAAAGCTTTAGAACTTTGAAGGTTGCCTGCCTACATTGAGACCTTCTCTAGTAATATCCAAAGACTTTGCGACTCTTACATAGATCGTATTTAGTTTTAAATTTAAGAAGATTTTCTACAAGAAGACATTTAAAAATGCCACTTTCTACAAGATATTGCTAAAGCCCTTGGATTTTTGCCGTATTTGTACCCTTAGGTTCCTGATGAAAAACACCAACAGTAAATATTAGGTTTTAACATCCGCAAACCCAAGAACCTCGGTACTAACCTACTGATATGAAGCTCTAGCAGTACGGAGTCTAATTTAGCAAGCCTTCCGACAGATTTTTGACATATCTTCAGCTATATGAATCCCTCGAGTGTTTGCTTCGTGCAGGGTCCTTATACATAAAGGCTACATACAGCTAGGTATGCTTGGTGCCCCCAAAAATTTTTTTCTTTTTAGAGAAATGCCTCATCTACGCAATCTGAGCAGTAACCCAAGTTCTCATGTATCCAAGAAGTGCCTATACCTTTCCGTATAATCGTCACTATCCAAAGGTTCACCACTAACCATTTCTCTATTCGCAACCTAGAGAAGCGCCTAATAGGTAACCCATCTACGAAATCGCTCTCTTGCTATCTATTTTACGCTTTTTGTCTTTCTAAAAAAACTTCTTGCCTTCTCCTGTCTTCTGTGACATAATTTAGTAAGTTCGTAAGTAAGAAACTTCTACGAAGCTTAATCTATTCAAATTTTTATAACAAAAAACAAAATAATGAGCATTACACAACTGCACTGTTATTGATAAATTATTATTTATTTCTCTTGTTACTTTCATCGACGCTTGTTATACAAACTGGATAGATCTCGATCAAATAACAATAAAAAATATTACAATTTAAAAAAAAGGTAAAAACAGAAAAATAATATCATGTGATTTATTAAAATAAAAAAAGTAACAGACCATTGTTTTTCTCCTTGCTTAATTTTTCAAAATATGTTCCGTTAAAATTAAAGTCATGGCATGTTGCGAGTTCTTTTATTAATGACAGCCGGTCTTAATGTTAAATTTTTAAAAATCAAGTTCTAAATAACATTTGACCTAATTTGACGTGACCAAAAATAGTACTTAAAGATAATACCTGTCACTGCACAAGCACATAAATCAATTTTTTTTCTTAATTGCAGTATAGCTAAGTCAGAACAACTTTAATTGTAAAACGTTTTTATATAGTAATATTAAAAATAAAAGTACAAAAATGTATGTTCATAATGTTGTACATGAAAACTAAAAAAAAAAAATTTTCCAAAATTTACTGGAACTCTAAGAAAATACCTACCATTTTATCTGTCCGCAAACTTTGAAACACCCTATATAGTAATTTCAAGCATATATCTAAATCTTTTAAGCTTCAAAATCCATTACTACTAAAAATTTAAATTCCAAAAAATGGTGGATGCGCCGGGTCAATATGTTAAACGTAAATATTTGATACTTTACTTAGTTTATCTGAGTTTAGTAAGCCCTAAACAACTTAATCTGATCTAACCTAATCAAAAATGAATAGTTTCTAAAAATTATACCTGTCACTGAATAAATTAATTAATTATTTTTTTTTAATATACTAGAGGTTATTAAGGAATAAAATTTTGTTAGAAGATATTAACACAAAAAAATGTTTTTAATATTTCTAATCATGGAGTTGTAAAGTTTTTAACTTCAAATTGTAATAATAAGATTACAGAATTTAAAAATGGTGGATGCGCCGGGTTCACGCAAATAAAAAAATTAAAATTTTTGCATATCTTTAATATATCAGTTTTTGATTATTCTGAAAAAAAATATAGAGTTCTAAATGATATTTGACCTGACCTGACTAATTAAAATTATTTTCACTGTCACTCTAAAATAAATCAAAATTTGTTTTTATTACATAAGAGATTGTTTGCTGGGTTGGCATGCTGAGCTAGCAGCCGAACTGAAACTGCATTCTGTATGCTTAATCCACTAATTAGTTTTAGTTTAACAAAGAAATTAGACCACCCTCCTTCCCTTTTTGTAAAAAAAACTTTCAAAAATTTTTTGTTTAAATCGGATCCTAATGGTTCGAGCATACAGAATGGGATGATGAGTGGAGTCTAGTTAGACCATAGCTGGTCCTGTAGTCGATTAGTAGCACCTAAACAAGCCTGCACAGCCTGCTAGAGCCACGCACGGCCGCGCTGCATCGACCTGAAAAGTGCAGGATGACAAAACTCAAAAAATCAAAAGTCGCCTTCATCTAGGTAGAAAATCTCAAAATACGACCTGTAAGGCTCCTCTAATTGGACTAAAAATGCATACTCGATGTTTAATTTGTAACGAAAAAAAAATCCCATCTCCTTTCGCCCCCAATCCTCGCCCTTGCGCTTGTCTCGGGGACTGGCTTTGACAGCAGTCAACGCAGCCCCCATGCCTCTGTAAAAATGCGACCAATGTGTCTCTTGTCCTGGCGTCTAGGCGATTTTTGCGAGTTGTATCCCAGAGATCATTGACTTGATCGGGACTAGACCAAAGTACGGCGGCACCCTGAAGAACGAAAGAGGCAGAAGGTGAGGACTTGGACAGTCTAGATTGAGAAAGCGAAATGTTTCCGTTGATGTGCACAAAAAGGAAACTTTCCGCTTACTCAAACTGTTTATTATAACCATTTTCCTGCACGCTTCGAGTCCCTTTTAATGTTCTCCCACCTTCTCAACGGTCTCTGTTTTTATTGTTGTGTCGATGTGTTCTCCTTACGGGAATTCGTGGGTCAGCCTGGGGGTGGTTTGGGGTGGCTATTGCCACTGGAGTCAGATGCATGGCACATCAATTTGTGCGTGGCCAGGCTGTGTGCACAGGCGCTCACCTTGTACATAGAATAGTTAAAAATTCCGAAATTTTTTGCATGCTGTTTGACTAAAATTACTAAACCTAACAAGATTTTCTGTTTGGAAATTCATCAATCATTTTGAATTTTTTTTATTCAGTTGATTTAATATTAGTTTGTGCTAGATTTTATTGTGAATTCACAATCACCTTCATTGAGTTGCTGCACTGAATAGTTGAAATATGGCATGATTATTAAGTGCAACGACAATAATTTTTCTTTTTTTTTGTGATTTTACACTAATCTTGTTCTGTCAAAATTAGGCATATTGTGGTCTGTGGACACATTACTTACGAATCAGTCTCACACTTCTTGAAGGATTTTCTACACGAAGATCGAGAGGATGTTGATGTCGAAGTTGTTTTCTTACACAGGTATTTTAACATTTTTAATAATTTATTTAAAATAACCAACAAATTTGAAATTAACAATAAAAAAAAATTAAAAAAATGACACAGTTTTGACAGTTTAACACAGACGATAAAAAAGCAATTTAAATAACAGAGCTAATATTTACCTTAACAGGAAATTTTAATAATAGGTAATAACATCTCCACAACAGTATGTAATTGTTAAAATCTGTTATTGTTATAGATCAGAACTTTTAACAAAATAATAATTGTTAAAAGTCTGTCAACATAGACTTAGTATTATAAGAGCTTAACAACTAAAAAAAATTCTTAAAACTATCATTTTTAGAAAATCTTCATAAATAGTAAAAATGAAACCAGCAGAACACAAAATTCTGATAAAATATAAAACAAAGTCAAAAAATAAGTAATACAAAGTCACATTTATAGTCTTTCTACAACGGTTTTTAATGTTAAGAAAATGTGAAACAAGATAATGTAATTGTTAGAATCTATTTTTTCTACAGAGGTGACGCAACAACTTTATTACAAATGATAACTGTTAATATTTGGTTTATTGTAGACATATTGTGGTAGTCGCGCCATAAAAAAATAGTAATAATTATCAAAAGTTGTTATTTCTAAGATTACATAAATGTTAAAATCTATTACATTCAAAGAAAAATAAAATCTTAAAGCTGTTATTTTTAAATTATCAAATAATTTTAATAAAAAAAATGAGTATTATTCATAAAAATTAAATTAAAAACTAATAAAAGAGTTAATAATTTGTAGAAAGTTTTAATAGCAGATTATAACACTACCTATTAACACTTCTATAAGAGAAAATAATAATTGTTAAAATTTGTTAATTTCATAGAATGATCTTCATAACAGTAATTTATAACATAGTGATTGCTAAATTCTGTTATCACAGAGTTAGTGATATAACAGCTTTATAACTAAATAAAATAATTGTTAAAACTCTTATTTTTAAGACATCTTTATAGAATGACAGTAGCAAAACGCAAAATTGTGATGAAATCAGAAAAATGAATTACACACCCACATTTTTTGTCTTTCTAAAACGGTTTTTAAGGTTAATGTGATTGTTAGTATTTATTATTTCTACAAAGATAACGTAACAGCTTTATCACAAAATGATAACTGTTAAAAAAAAAATTATGTACACCTAATGTGGTAGTAACGTCATAAAAAAAACTTAGAAACACTAAAGTATAAATTAAATAAACTAATTAAATATCTGGCAATAAATGTTATTAATAACAATTGATAACATACTTACAAAAAATAATATAATAATTAGCAAAATCTTGTATTTTTAAGAGATAACTTTTCGTAACAAAATATATAATTGTTAAAGTATTAAATGTTAAACATTTTATTATTAACAGTTAAAATTTGTTATTTCTGTAAAAAATACAAAATGATTATGTTATCTGTAACAGTGTTGTCATATAATAAAAGTAATTGTTAAACTTTATTACTTTCGTAGCTTCAGTAACTGTTAAAATTTAGGTGGCATTGTAACGGTTTTATAACAAAATTTGGACATGTAGTGTAACAATTCTTTATTTCCAGAAAGATAATGCTACAACACTTTTATAATATAAAAATAATAAAAATAATAATTATTGCTAAATACTCTCATTTTAGCAAAGATAAAAGCTTCACAACAGAGCAATAATTGCTAAAATCTTGTTATTTCTAAAGATAATCCTTCAATTTGTTATTAAAAAAGCAATGCTAATTTCGCAGGTATTTTTTTATCTAAACAATTACTGTAATTTGTTATTTTTAAAACTAAATTAAGATTTATGTTTACCTTTATAATAAAATAATAATTGTTAAATTCTCCATTATTTTGATGATGAAAATAATGTTAGATGTTATGGAATCTTTACGTTAACATTGTATCACAACACAATAATAATTTTTAAAATTTTATTTATATAGACATAACACTAAAACATTTTCATAACAGAATACGAAATGTTAAATCATGTTACTCCACATAAATAACTGTTAATTCTATTAAGAAAATACAATACCTATTAACAGTTAAAAGTATCTAACAGTTAAATACATTTTTAACTGTTAAACTGTTAAATTCTGTTGTTAAATTCTTCGCTATTGTAGTAGAAATAATGTTATAACATCCTCATGTACAGCAATAATAATAAAAATAACAGTAAGATTTGCTTCAAAATAAACAAAACATTTTAATTTATTATTGTCTTAGACATAATGCTATAACACTTAAAGAACAAAATAATAAATAATAACATATGTCGTTTCATAAAAATAATTTTTAATTTCATTAAGAAAATACGTCCACAACAAAATAATAGTAACTGTTAAAATGTGTTGTATTAATAATAAAAAATAACGTTAAATACTTAACAAAATAAGAGTAAATAAAATGTACAGTTTTTATAGACATATCACAGACAATTTTAAAATGAATTTTAAATCTATTGTTGTTAAATTCTCTTTTATATTCATAGAGGTAATGCCCTGTTGTCTTTAAATTTACTAACAATAAAAAAAATTATGTTAATTAACTGCTTCACAACCAAATATTAATTATGAAAAATTAATAAAGTTGAATGTTAGAAATAACTGTATAAAGTAAATACACCAACAACAATGTAACAGTAACTGTTAAAATATGTTATTAAATCTTTACTGTTTATACACTTACCATGGCATTTTTGTAGATATCTGCTAATAATGGTAGAGATAATGTTACTTATCTCTAAAAATCTGTTGATTTTAACAATATTTTGTTATGGAAGTATTGTCTTTATAGAATTAACAGTTATTTTTATGAAACATATTTTAACATTTATTATTCTGCTATGGAAAAGTCGTAGCGTTATGTTTATGAAAATAGTAAATTTTATTATTATTATTGCTATTGTGTTGTGAAGCAAGTAATTTTTAGTAAATTTTTCATTATTTTTTGTAGATGACGTCTTCACAAACGCCACTAATAAAGAATGTCAAAATTTCTATTACAACAGAAATTTATTATTTTAATAGATACATCGCTATAACATTTTCATAACAGAATATTAAATGTTAAAATATATTTCTTCGTAAAAGTAACTGTTAATTCTACATGTTTCAACAAAATTATTGTAACTGTTAAACTTGTTGTTAAATTCTTCATTATTTTAATAGAGATAATGTTGTGACATCTTCATTATAACAAAATAATTAATCTTGCATAAAAACAACTGTTAATTTCGTTAAAGAAACAACTCCACACTAAATAACAGTAGCAGTTAAAATCTGTTATTTACAGAAAAAATAATTGAGAGTAAACAGTAATTTGCAATAATGTTTTTAATGTTGTTCTTAATGTTCTGAATACTCTTTGCTTATATTTTAATAAAAAATTTGCGTTTTTTATATATTTAAATAATTAGAAATATCGCTGTTTTATATTGTTTATTTGATAAAAGATTAATATAAAAATGTATAGTATCTTCCTCAAAAAGGACTAAAAGCTTCAAACATTTTTTTATCACGAAGTAGTCACCTTGTTTTAGTTACTCCCTCTCTCATGACATCAATGCCTGATTTAGAATTTTATAATTTTCTGAAAGTATTTATATTATTATTTGTCTAAATATTCCTCTCAGCTCATTAAGTATGTCTGTAATTTTTAGTCCCTTTCCGAATATCTTTAACTCTAATCCCAAATTAATCTCTTTAGCAATTTATCTTGTCAAAAGAGACGGCGATCTTAATTCACCAAAACTTGGTTGTAGAAATTAACCCTCCTCTTAACCCGCCCTTCCTTGATAATTAATTAGTTTCTTGGGCACCCCAAACTTAAAAACTCAATGCCTCTCGTCATATTATTCTGTCCCCTTTTATAGAAAAGAACCCGACTTGGAATTGGAAGGTCTTCTCAAACGCCACTACACGACTGTGGAGTTTTTTCAGGGAACCATGATGAATGCTGTTGACCTTGAACGTGTCAAGGTATCCAAAAATCGGACTACTATGGATCGTGTGTTTATTAAATTTCGCTTTTTACCTCGCCGCACATAATTTTTGTTTTTTTTTTGGACAGTGATTGTTATTTCTTTTTTCCAAAAATCTGTGAAAAAAGAAGTAGCAATAGACTGATGTAGGATAGTCACGGCCTTTCTGCTGCATGGTAAATTGCTGGTCTGGTGTATGCCCAAGGATCGTAGAAATTTTTTTACAAAAACCAATTTTTGTCGTTGTTTTGTGGTTAACTGTTAAAATGTGCAGGAAACCACCAGACCTTGAACTGGAAGGTCTCTTCAAGAGACATTTCACAACTGTAGAGTTCTTCCAGGGTACCATCATGAACCCTATTGACCTTCAAAGGGTCAAGGTAAGTCACCAAATAACACAAAACTGGTTATATTGTTGTTTTCGATATGTTAACTGTTTTTAAGTTGTCACTACTGTAAAATACCTAGGGACATATAACAAACCCCAAAAAAACACTAACTTATTTTTAGTTTTTTTTCAAAAAATTTAAATAGACTAACAGAAATAGCCCCCCTTCTCAAAAAAAATTATAGGAATCTTCGTCAAGCGGTAAGTTATTGACGAAAAGAGAAAACAACTTTTAGTCTCTCACGAAATTATCCAGTTTGCATGTTTCGTAACTAACGCCACCATCTTCAGAGTTGCAACGAAGTTAGTATTGTTCTTTTGTGGCATTAAATTGTGGAATGGTAGAAAAGTGAAACGTTCAAAATTGCATGAATTCACTAAATTTGTAGATTTTTGGGCTAATGCGTTAAATTAGAGCAGATTTTTTTTAGTCTCACAGTTTTTATCAAAATCAAAAACTGGGAGATTTTTCAAACTAGGAGGATTTTGAGGTCCTAATTAGGGTTTCTTTAGGTACATGAAGCTGATGCTTGTCTTGTCCTCGCCAATAAATACTGCCAAGACCCAGATGCTGAAGATGCAGCCAATATTATGAGAGTCATCTCCATCAAAAACTACAGCGATGACATCAGAGTCATTATTCAACTTATGCAGTACCATAACAAGGTAAACATTTACATTTTAATTTATGATTTGTTTTCATTATTAAACTGTTAAAATCTCTTATTTAAACAGATAACGTTTTAAAAGTATAATAACAGAAAAATAATTGTTAAAATCTGTTAACACTACCAAAAGTAATTCTGGAAATTGTTTTACCGTTAAAATAACAGCATTGGTTTGCTAACTAAGAACAAAATTTGTTGTCAATAATATTGCTGAATATATGGTATTCAGAACAAGATTGTTAACATTAACGTAATAGTATTTTACAGTAGAAGTCTGTTAGGGTAGCCTTTACGGCCGAGCCAGAAATTTTGTGAGACGAGCTCGAAAAGCGAGTCAAATAATACTGGCGAGGCCGTAAAGGCCCCAACAGACGTGTACTGTACAACAGTTTTTGTAATACCTCAATAATTTGGCCGCAATTAATTTTTTGATTTTATTAATTTTAATTGAAAAATTGTACGTTGTACGTTGTCAATGTCAACCGTTGTTTACATGAAAATTGTTGATTGGTTTTTTATTTGTATTTCCATAGTGATTTAGTATTTACGGCCGCTCTTTACGGATCCTTGGTTGTTAGGTATTGTTTTCATTGTAACAAACAATCCTTAAAGCTATCTTTAACACTGAGGTATTACAAAAATATTTTAACATGTTTATAATGTATAATGAAGGCTATTCTTTATCGCATTCTGTTAAAAGTTAAAAATTAACGGCTTCTTTATTTTTCTTAACCAAAATTGTTATTTTCTAAAATGTTATTTTAGTAAACTTACGATAAGTAACTTGTCGTGCATTGTTAATTTTAGCAAATTCGGTTAATGTCTTAACAGAAATGCTAAAATGAAATTGTTAACCTACCCGTTATTTTTAACAGAATGTTACAGAATAGGCCTCAAAGTGGTAATAACAGCTTCATAACCAGAAATAATTGTTAAAATCTGTTATGCCCATAGAAACCATTGCTCAAAATTTATTCTAAAGACAGCAATGTTATTAAAGGAATTTAAATTTTTATAGTAACGACCAAAACAATTTGGAGTCGGAATAACAATATAAAGAGATAATGAAGGATATTCTGTACCGCAATCTGTTAAAAATTAACGGTTTCTTCATTTTTTTAACCAAAGTTACAATTTTTTAAAATGTTATTTTAGTAGACTTTTGTTAGATAATAACTTTTCCTGCATTGTCAATTTTAGCAAATTCGTTTAATTTCTTAACAGAATTGCCAAAATAAAATTTTTAACCTACCCGTTATTTTTAACAGAATATTACAGAATAGACCTCAATAACTGTTAAAATCTCTTTGCTCCTAAAAATTTTGTTTTAAAGTAAAGACATTATAATATTAAAGTAACAATTTTAGCATTAAAATAACCAAATAAATTACAACATTAACAACATTGTAACCATTAACGTAAATGTTTTAACAATTTCTTAAATTAGAATAATCATTAAATTCTCTTATTTCCAGAGAGATTCTGATCTAACAGCTTTGTAACGAAACAAATAATTGTTAAAATCTGTTATGGCCATAGGAATAATTATTTAAATTTTATTCTCAAAACAGCTAGGTTGTCAAAACAACAATTTTAATTTTTATAGTAATTATCAAAAAGAAATGATATAATTCGTGTCAGAGTAGCGACATAACAGTATAATATCTGCTAACATCTGTTCATTACTAAAAACTCTGTTTTAAAGAGATTATAATTATAAAGTAACCATTTTAATTTAGCATGAGAATAACCATATAAATTACAATGTTAACAACATTGTAACCATTAACCTAAATGTTTTGACACCTTCATAAGATATACTAATTGTTAAAATATCTTATTTCCAAAGTGTTGACGATATAACAGTTTCATATCAAAACAAATAATTGTTAAAATCTGTTATGCCCCTAAAGAATCATGTTACTAGAATAACAGTGTAAATTTTTTGTAGTAACTACCAAAACAAAGTGATACTAATAATTATTGTTAAAATCTGTTATATATGTAATAATTTCAATTTAACATAAGAAAAACCAAACAAGTTGCTATGTCAATATTATTATTTATATATTACAACACCTTCGAAACAAAAAATTAATAATATATGTAAATGTTAAAATTTGTTATTTTCATAGACGTAATAAATGTTAAATAACACCTTAAGAATAATAATTTGTTGTAAAAAATACTGTTTTTCTTAGAACTGGTAAATGTTGTAGCACTTTTATAACAAAATGTTAACATGCTTTCTTTTTTTAGGCGTACCTCTTGAACATTCCATCATGGGACTGGAAGCAAGGCGACGACGTCATTTGTTTAGCCGAACTAAAGCTCGGTTTCATAGCTCAATCATGTCTAGCACCTGGTTTTTCAACAATGATGGCAAATTTATTTGCTATGCGTTCATTTAAAACGGTAAGCTTAATCATTTCCCAACCATTCATACACAAATTAACCAATCAACAGCAGAATTTCGGTGCTTTTCAAACTCACTTACCTTTCTTTTTTGATATTGCTTTATTGAGTGTTCAATGGTTGCAGTCTCCAGACATGCAGGTGTGGACCAATGACTATTTGAGAGGCACGGGAATGGAGATGTATACCGAAACGCTCAGTCCCTCCTTTATAGGCATGCCATTTGCTCAGGCCACAGAGTAAGTCGGCTGAAGAAAAAAAAATACAACGATATACGATGCACTCATGTTCATGCAGAGCCTCACGACTGATTACTATATGAGACGGCGAAAAAATGGACCAAAACAATGAAGGTTTTATCCAAAATCGAAATTGTCGCATAATACAAAAATCGAATTATATTTTCCTAAAACTACTTTCTCTAAACTACCAAATGGAAATGTTTTTTCCAGCACGATAGGTGCCCTTCTCATTATGCCACCAGTGGCTCAATACAAAGTTCCATGATAACAGGATAGGAAGAGATGGTAGCATCTTATGACCACGAAAAGTCCTAATCTCACAATAATAAACTTTTATCTGTGAGGCCGTTTAAAACAAATTGTGTGCAGTGAGCCACTAGACAATGATGTAAAGCAATTAAAAGATAGGATACAAAACGCAGTCCAGTCCTTATCAAATTTAAAAGCAAAAATAAGAATGTTTTCCTCTTTTAATCTCTAGAGATACTGTACTATATTTTCAAATTTAGAATAAGAAACAATTCACGTGACAAAATCGGAAATAACCAAACCATAAATCAATAAGGACAACAACAAACGTAAACCAATGAGAGTGCGAAAATCAGTTCACGTGATCTCTCTATACTCATCTCTTTCTGATTAAAAATGTGAGACTGCACTGGTTTAAACTGACTTCTGAGGCTGAGGCGGTAACCATAGTACGATTCATTTTTAGTAAAGCGGCAAATAAGCCACTTTGTGACAAGATTTACTAGAAAATTAGGCGGAGTTATGAAACCGCTCAACAGACTATTGAAAGACCCAAGAAAATAGTGCGTGCTTACACTGTTTTCCAGGACCTTCTGACGGTCTATCGAACAGCTTCATAACTCAAAACAATTCTCTTGTTAATTTTGTTACAATGTAGTGTATAATTGGATAAAATTTCATTGGATAGGTCCATTGAGCGTGTTCCGGCTTTCCTATTGGATACCGGACCACACTCCCAGCCAATCCAGAACCGTGTGACAAACAATCAACACAAAACTATCGACGCTGCGTACATTCTGGTTGATTTTTCGCAAGCTTTTGTGTAAATCTGCTGTTGATGTTCTTCATCTACTTGGATATTTCTCCCCCTTCCTATTCCTTATTTTTCACCATTTTATACATTTACTCTCAAAAAGAGAGTCGCCAGCAGCGATCCGCTATTGATGGCTGGTTGTGGTTTGTGACATGCCAAGTGTTGAGTGGCGATGTATTGTGGTTTCAGTCCCCCGATACGCAAGTCTGGCAGAACGATTACCTGCAAGGCACGGGATGCGAGATGTACACTGAGACTCTGTCCCCCTCGTTCACAGGCATGACATTCCCCCAGGCCAGCGAGTAAGCTCTTTTACCACACGCAACACAATCAAAATCAACCACATGACATAACAACTGAGCAAAAATAGACACATGAGGCCCAAAAATAATTTACTATAGTAAAAAGAAATAGAGTAGATATTGTTTGGCAAAAAGATGCGCACACACACCATCTTGCTGACAAACTTCAATAAATTGCGAGCGGCATCAAAACGTTAAAAAGCATTTTATTGACTGTTTTACATTTCATGTTTTGGGCACCAGGTGTCTGAAAGTACACTAACTAGCAGTTTTTATGTTACTAACGAAATCATTTTCTAAGATGTAGATTGTTCTGTGTTTGCGTGTTATGGATTTGACCCCATAGAATAGGTCCCACCACTGGAGTATCATTTTTTAGATTTATTATTGCAACTGGTTTGTTTTTTAAAAGACTGTTTTTTGGGGGATGGAGCTTACAATAACGATTCAAGCGTATTAACGACTTTCAAATAATTAAAAAAAAACACTTTAGACTCTTTATATGCTTGCATTTCTTCTCTAGCTTTGTTGGGTTTTTATTTAGCTCTTTTTCACTTTTAGCTCTAGCTTATTTGCATGTTTGTTTCTTTTTTTAGTTTATTCTTAGGCCGATTATTGATTTTTCGACAATAAACATTACATAGCCGCATGCATGAACTGGCGTGCATTAAATTGCTTCTGTTATTGAATGATTTCGAAATGAGATTGTTTTAACAAACAAAACAAGGAAGTTTACTTAGAGTTTGTTCAAATTATCTCATTGTTTAACTAGAAGTTTTTTGATTGTATCTTTCAAAATTATATTGTTTATATTTTTAACATTTTTTTTTTAATAAAAATGTGTGGTAGGTTGTGCTTCACGAAATTGAAACTACTACTTTTGGCCATTGAAGTCAAAGGAAGTGAAGGGGCAGATACGAAAATTTCGATCAATCCAAGAGGAGCAAAGATTGTTGCAAATACTCAGGGATTCTTCATTGCGCAGTCTGCCGACGAAGTCAAAAGGTAAACAAAGCAAAAAATTTTAATTAAAACAGTAGTAGTTCTAAAAATTCAGTTTTAATTTAATTATGATTAATTAAAATTAAAGAGCTACAAAAACTAGTAAAAAATAAACAGTTATCATAATAGAGAAATCAGTTTTTGCGGGCAAAAACCGCAATCGTGGAGCGGTTCGCTAAAATTCTAAATGTAATAGAAATAGCTGTTGCTGTACAGATTGCGCTAATAAAATTTAAGAAGTTAAGAGATTAAGTTATAAAAAGTCTTTAATACAAATATAAATTAGAAAAATAAGCGTTACTAGAAAAAATATATTTCGTTTAAAAGAAACTCAGCTCTTCAAAATGTGCTCAATATTATTTTCACAACGTGTTTAGGATGCAATGCTGGTGAAATCTTTAAGCATTAGAAGATCTTTACCAAAAAATGCAGTTACTTTACCGACTCTAATACGCGAAAATTACATTAGAGACTATTAATAAAAAACTAAATTTTTTAAACGCTCAGATAGCGCTTGTAAATGCATTTCCGTCTATTTGTCTCTTTCTAACGCCGCCACCAGTAGTAGAGCTTGCGCAATACTCAAATATCTTACTGTTTTTTTATTTTTATTTAATTTGTTATTAATACAATTTTTTCGCTCCTGATACGGAAAGCTTTTAAAACAAAAACTAAACTAAAATAGCGCTCAGCTACAGTTGTAGACATCCACAAAGCTGGAAACAACAAAAAGGAAAGTCTAAGAAAACAGCGCAACGACACAACACAAAAAACAGAGGTATTTAAAATCTTGAAAAATAAAACCTAAGATGTATTTTTTTTACAATAACTGATTATCTAATCCTTTCAATATCAGGAGCAAAGCGACAAGAAAACGGTAACAAACGGTACATCTACTTCCAAAACTAAAAAGAGAGAAAACTATACAAGAGATAAGTCGAATTAAGAATCTTCTAAAGCTCGCAACTTCTAAAACGACAAAACATAATTACGGTAAATTTTGACTAGATGTCCGCAGGTACAACAGCCTCGATAAAAAAACAATAATAATTAACGTCGTAGTTCCCATACGAATTTCGAATTATTTTACGCCCCTAACCTGTCCTAAATAACCGCTTAGTGTTATTGCTTTATACCCTTTTAAATTCCAAGGCTCTTTGCTCATTAGACCGGCCCAGATGTACAAATTAAGGACAGAAAACAAATAGTACATATATAATACCTCCAGAGCTGTAAATACAACTTTCCGTTGGCGGGACGAAAACCGAGGACAAATTAATAGTGTATATTTTATCAATATAAAAAGAATTAATTTAGTTAATTTAAATTTTGAATTACAATTTCATTACTTTTTGTCAAGAAAATATTGAGTGTATATATTAGAATGCATTAATCTGCTTACAAACTATATTTATGGCCCCTGGGACTGCTTATAGCTCGCACTTACAGCCCTAGGAAACGTAAGCAGAATCATTTCGTTGGTAATCATTACCTTGTCAGCAATTCTCGCTTACTGCTGCTATTAATGAGGTATTAATGTCATGTTTACAAAACAAGTGGTTAAAAAATAGTATATTATACGCGTTGAATAAGCCGATGATTGTTGCAGGAAAAGATTTTGAGCACGACGAATGAAATGAGAAGTGCTCAAAAGCAACAATACGTCTCATACGACAAGTGTAATATAAAGAGTTTTTCAATAAGGATGGGTCGATGTTAAAATGGAATAAAACAAGCTGTGTGTGAGGTATTTAAAAAAATATTTTTTTATATGAAAGGTCCATGCATGCCTTTATTTATGGAATATAACATCGTTCAAATGTCAGCCGCGACTTCTAACTGTGGCATGAATGCGAGTGGACCAATTTTGAATGACTCGCTCGCATAGATCTGGCTGAATTTGACCGATGGCATGGGTGATATTGACTTTAAGGGCATCGGTCGATTGCGGTTGATTGGTATAGACCTGCGACTTGAGAAAACCCCACAAAAAAAATCTAGCGGGGTCAAATCGCACGATCTTGGTGGCCAATTCACGTCACCTTTGCGAGAAGTAACTCTGCCCTCAAATCTTTCATGCAGAACGTCCAGCGTGGCGTCTGCTGTATGGCACGTAGCCCCGTCCTGCTGGAACCACATGTCGTCTACCTCCATATCGTTTAATTTAGTGCAAAAGAAATCTGTTAGCATCGTTCTGTAAAAAAGTATGGACCAATGACGCCGCCGGCCCAAAATCCGCACCAAATAGTAACTTTTTGTGGATGCATTGCAACTTGCTGAACCTCGTGTGGGTTAGCGTCGTCCCATATACGGCAATTTTGAGTGTTAACGTAGCCATTCGATGATTTTTCGACCAAATGTGGGGTCTTCTTCTAAACGGTTCGAAGCCCAGTCAGCGAACAAACGGCGTTGTCTATGGTCATTAACTTTAAGCTCCTGAGTCAATTGGATTTTGTACGGGTGTAATCCCAAATCCCGACGTAAAATTCGCCAAACTGATATCTGCGAAAGGCCGAGTTCTTGTGCACGACGCGGAATTGACTGCCTCGGGTTTTGCTGTACACTTTCACGTACGGCAGCAATATTTTCGGCCGATCTAGCATTTCTTTGACGACGGGGTGTTGGCTGATTGTTTACCGAACCCGTTGTTTCAAATTTGGTCACCAAACGCTGCAGAGTCAATTTTGAAGGACCACCATGTCTTCCATAAAATGGGCGCAACGAGCGCAATGTTCGATCTAACGAACAGTCATTTTGATAATAAAGTTTTATCATTTGGACGTGTTGCTCAATTGTGTAATTTGCCATGGTAATTTGAACAATAAAAACCAGATTACACAGACACTACCAAAAAAACATGGCCGCCACAGGGTGCCAACATCAACCCATCCTTATTGAAAAACCCTTTACTATTTTTTATATGTTGGTAATTTGCGTTTTTTACATATTTTTATGTAGAGAAAATTAATATGTTGCGTAGTATAATAGGCGTATTAAAACACTAGTACTCTAATGCCTATTGTTTAACCATCGTTAAACAGAGTATTTCCTTTTTTTTTCTGTAAAACACAAATGTATATCAATATGCAATAGGTCATTAACTGGGACCTATGGCTCAAGAAAATTGCAACAAATATTTCCGCATGTTGAAATAATTAAAATAAAAGTGGGTAAGCACAATTTTGCTTACTTCAGCGGGGGCAAGGTACTAGGACAGTTGCACGGTTTTCCAGCGACCGACAAAATGTACATTATTGTATCACTTAAATGTACAGAGTAGCAATTTAATATAATTTATAATTTGTTTTATATTCACTGTAGGTTAGGTTTATATTGTTAAGTTTTTGTTATAATAAATCAGTATTGATCGAAGAGTTGTCTTGTTCTTTACTCACCCCTTAACACCTATATAAAAAACAAATGAGTGTTATTATCGTCTTGTTGCTCTAGATCTAGAAGATGCAAGTTTTTGAAGATTTTTAATTTGATGCAGTAGCTTATCATAATATTTGATTATTTCACCCAATTTTGAAATTTTATTGCTTCAAGAGAAAAAACTTTTCTACACGACTATTTTGTAGAAACAGAAATAATCACATCACTGATTTTTTTCTTCTGTTTCGTGAGTTTCAACAAGTCATTACAAGTCTTCAATCTTCGTTTTCTTTCGAAAAAATCTTTACAGATATTTAAATTTTTTTTCGTAATTTAAATAAAAACACTTGTTTTAGACTGCCTGACTAATTTCAGTAGTTTACAGCTATGTAAATATGTATTTTAGCTTTAAGTTTAAAGTGGCTAGATAAGGGCCTTAAATTTTGTTAAAACTTGACTTTAACTTTTTATATTTTAATTATTAAAACCTGTACAAAAACGGCTACTTCTGCATAATTAGAATTTTAGCAAACCGTTCCACAGTTGCCGTTTTTGCCCGCCAAAACTAATTTTTATAACCGAGGTAGTGCCCTATTACTTTTTATTTTTACCATTATTTATACTATTATTTTAAATTGTGACTCAACAAGATTTTTTTTTCCAGAGCGTGGTTCTACTGCAAGGCATGTCATGACGAAATAAAGGATGAAACTCTCATCAAAAAATGCAAATGCAAAAACTGTGAGTTTGTTTTCTTCCCTTTTGTCACATTTATCCTCTACTATCTACTATACATACATATTTTCTTACTTTTCCCTTTGTAACTGTGATGCCCATCAAATAATAAATTCATTCTCATTGCTCTCATGACGTGACCGTGTAAATATAAATTCATGAATTACCATTAATTTAAAAAAATTGCCATTATACCCCCGTAACAATCGTAAATAATTGAAAAATCTGTTTGTGGTGGCTTTTAGTGGCAGTTCAGCAACGTAACTGGTCCCATGATCTAGGTAATTGATGATCTATAATTGACTCTAGATCTGTCTAGATCCTGCCTGATGGATCGGCTCGTTTTCTTTCTACATTTTTATATATTTACATTATCTAGTTTGTTTGCTACCATGAAATGTTACTATTTGCATTCGAATTACACATTCCAATATGGTTCTCTCACTTTAGTTTTGCCATTGGTATGTGTAGTATTAAAAAAGTTTTTTCTCCCTTTATTTTGTTCGAACGTAGCCGAAAACTTGCTGAAATTTTGCCTGCGAACGGAATGTACTTTGACACACATTCTGTACCCTCTTGCACATTTCTTATGCATGGGATAGGTTCATTTTCATACAAAAAAACTAAGTAAGTATCAAATACCAGGACTACAGACATGTGTGCGTACCCTGGGCTTCCCCCCTCAAAACAATTAAATCCATAACAGAAATTTTTCGTTTTTTTGGCTTTGTTTACAGATGTCGGAATGATCATGATGCAGACAGGCATGGTCAAACAAGGCCTAAACTCCGCCTATCAAAGATGTCTGGATGGTAGGCCATCCCTAAACTAGCTTCGCATTTTGCGCTTTTTTTACAATTTTTTACCACTTGGCAGCTGCAAAGCAGTTTCTTTTTAAGACGCTAGGTAGTAACGGTGCCACTTTACCTCCTTCCACATCAATGGGCGTGGTAACTCCTCCCTGTACCCCAAATTTCACCACTGTACACGCCCCTAGCCCAGGGTTCTAATTTTATTTATATGGGTCAAAAAAGAAAAAAAATTCTTTTTTGACTTGATATTAGGCCTCGACTAATGATTTTTGTCTGGTTCGTTGTACAGTGGCAACATTCAGGAAAGGCGTGAGGGCCATTCAAATGGTTGGCCGGGCAAGTACGTATCAATACCATTATCACTTATCACACATCACTTTTTTTTAAGTTTTGATAACATTAACACAAGATTGATCTGTCTCTATGTACAGAAAAAAGCTCGTTTTTTATATGTTGTCTGGAGCACTTCAAAATTCTTTGTTAGTTTTGATGTCAGGAGAATTATTTTAGTTGTGTGTTAGAAGTGTTTAGGTTATTTCATCATCATTCCTGCCATTTTTTTCCCATCACCCCTAAACACACACGATATTTCACCCGTTTTAATTTGGTATGCAGGCGAGGACTTCACGTATTCAAGTAAGTGGTATTGATAAGCAACGAGGGACCACCGGATCACAAAAAAAATTCTTTCTTAGACACATCTCTTCTATCTTTTCTGCTGCATGTCTTTGCCTTGTTGTAGCATGCTAGATGTTGCATGAGGGCATTTTATTAGTCGTTACGTTGCGTCTTGTCTATGTGACTAAACACAAAACGCAATTGTAACTTAGCGTAGGGGATATAGTTATAGTTGAATGTGCGAGATTGGTTTGTGGTTTACAGATGACCATCATCCTCCTCCTACTTTCACACCACCAGAGTTGCCCAAGAAAGTTCATGTCAGAGGTACTTAATTATAAATTTTGCTTTATATAATGCACCGTTTCTCCTAACCTTAAGCACAAAATATAAGTTTTTGTTTTGTTTTGTTTTTTTTCAATTTTTGTTTGTGTTTTTTGAAAAATGTAGCTCAGCAAAATTAGACAGTTACTCGAAAAAATTTTTCAGAAAATCAGATTTTTGTGTAGAATCTTATTCTAACGTTCTAGTTCACAAGTTTGGCAAAAAAATCAAAATGGCGACTCAAGAGTTAAAAAAAATTATTACAAAATTTAAAAAAATATTAGAAAATGTCAAATATAGCATTCAAAATCATAATTAAACAGAAAGATATCTCTTATACATTAGACCAAATTAGCAGAACAACTTATTTTTCTTCAAAATTGCGACCAAAAATATAATATAATTATATATAAAATAAAATATAAAAGAGCTCAAACAGAACAAATAGAATCAAATTTTCCGAAAAAAATTGTAGTGAGTATAACTTGGTTTTGCCAAAATTTGACGAATAATTTTTCCAAAATAGCAACCAAACCGACAATTTTTAAGGAAAATTAATCAAAATAGAGTAGAAACCAAAACTTCCAAAAAAGCAATTACCGACAACAAAAAGAAAACGAAAAGACAATGTACAATAATTTACTTTACAAATTTAAAAACCGATTTTTCCAAAATGCCATTCTAATTTAAAATAAAATTCGCAAAAGATGTTAGAGCCTAATTTTCCGAGAAATTGGTTGAAAAATATAAGAGTAATTTATGTAAAAATATAATTAACAAGCACATTTTCACAAGAATTGTAAAAGCAAATTTTCGAAAATGGCGACCAAGAAGAACAAGAAGAATAATTAAATAAATATGCGAAATCCAGCACGAATTGCTACTCTACTTAAGCTCTATACTATAATACCAAATAGATATATTATATTAAATAAAAAGAAAAATAAATATAAAAATAAAAACTAAAAAAATAAAAAAACAATTTTTCGAAACAAATCACCATAATAAAATTATAAAAAAAATTTCTGAAGAAACAGTCATAACAAAGAAAGGCCAAGAGCATGTTAGAATAATTTTTACACTTTATGCAAATGTTGATAGAGTATTTTCCAAAATGATCACTAAAATATCAAAAAACATACCTAATTTTTGAAAGAAAATTTTGGGTAACAAGCTATAACCTGTTTTTTTTTAAGAGATTAGTTAAAAAAGCTAAATATGTCATTCCAGGTAACTGAACTAACTTCCTTGACAAATTTTGTAAAAGTAGAGGCAACTGAAATATCAGAAAACATAATTTTAGCAAAAAAAGCTCGAAAACAGATAAAAAAAAGAAAATTATCTTAAAAAAATATTATATTTCGATAATAGTAAGTCAAAAAAGTTAAAACAACTTGTTATCGTCAGTTTTTAAAAATTTAACAAATAAATTTTCCAAAATGGCGACCAAATTACTTAATTTGCCTAAATTAGAGAAAAAAACAAAATTTTCAGAAAAAATTATTAGGAAAAATCGTTTTATTAGTTGAAATAATTTGTTTCCGCAATAATTTGACAAATATATTCTCCGATATCTACTAAAAAATACAATTTTTGAAATGTCAAAAATATTCAATTTTTGGAAAGATATGTGAAAAAATTAAATAGAATTTTACGATAGAATAAATGAATGTAGTATATCAAAATATCGTAATTAACTAACGTATTTTTATGAAAATTGTAAAAGTAGATTTTCTAAAATAATAGCCAAAAGGTCAAAAAATACAATTTTAAAAAGAAGAGAAGAATTTAAATAACAAGTTAAATCTATTTTTGTCAAAGAATTGGTAAAAAAAGCAAATTGTGTCATTCCAAACAACAGCACTAACTTCTTTTACAAAATTATTTATAAAAACAGAAGCAACTGAAATAGCACAAAACTTAATTTTGGCAAAAAAAGCTCAAAAAAACGGATAAAAAATAAAAACTAAATTATCTGGAAAAAATATTAGAAAATCTCGATCTATTAGGTAAGTCAAAAAAGTTAAAACAACTTGTATTGGTGGTTTTTACCAAAAATTTAACCAATAAATTTTGTAAAATAGCGACTAAGGTACTTAATTTGTCAAGATTAGAAATGTACTTACCAATATCTACTAAAAAACACAATCTTTGAAATGTTAAATACATCCATTTTGGGAAAAAATCCAAAAAAAATTAAAACCAAATTTTGCGAGAGAAAAAAATGAATTTAATATATTAAGATATATTATATCTTATACCTATAGTTTTACAAAAATTGTAAAAACAGATTTTCCAAAATGGAGCCAATAATTAAGAAAACAGTATTTCGATAGAACAATTTTAACTAAAGAATTTAAAAAATAATTTTCTAAAATGGCGATTAAACTGAAAAACTTAATTCAAATACTTTAATGGGTTAAAGCACTTAGTATTTTTGCAAAAACACCAGCAGAGGAATATCCAAAATGGCGACCAAAACCTCAAAAAACCCTAAAAAAAGTGTTCCTTGACAACCGTTTTCTAGAGTATCGTAATAAAACTAAGACATTTTGGAGTATTTTCTAGTCAAATATGGCCGCCATTGTTGTCATTGGTGGTTGTCACGACTGTCACACTTTCACGAAATAATGATTTCAACCCTATTACATATGGTTTTTCCATTGCTACATCTGAACTTTTTGAATTCTTTTCAAGTTTTGTCTAAATTTACTGATCTAATGTGCTTCTTGAAAAACTCTGCTAAGCTCTACCTAATTCCAAACTCCCATTGCTTTACCATCATTGTTATTTTTTTTAGAAAGTAGCGTAGACTTTCGAAAATTTTTGAAAGAATTATTGATTTTTGTTTCTTTCCAGGTGACATGAACAGGCATGACGATATGCACTGTAAGTCTAGTTCAAAATAATTCAAAATTGATTCAAAAAAAAAATCATTCATTAAACTAGGAATTGTGCAATAGGTAAAAATCGGATTTGAAAAAAACAATGTCTTGATTTTTGTCATAAGTGTAACACCTTTTTGATGTTGTATGTTCTTTCTTCTTTTGGTGTTACTTCTTTCAAATTCGAGTGCGAATATTTGAATCAATTAGATCTTCAATTATATAGATTTGGATTCGTTCAATCAAATCCAAAAACCAAATTTTTAACACGATTTCATTTTCCAGTAACTCAACGAAACCACAACCAGCAGAGGAACAGTACAGTCCCCAACATGGTAAATTCAATAAAACAAGTAAACAAAGTAAAACCAAACGTGACAAGAACTGAAACCATTGTTTCACCTGGTTATAATTCAAGGTAAAACATTTTCAATATTTTTAATTCCAGATTAATCAATTTTATGAACAACTGAGTCTATTATATAGGTTTTCTAAACCACGTCACCCTATCAAGCGTTTTTTAGTGCTACTAGAAGCACTGCATGGTTTTTCCTCCTCTCCACTATAGCCACAAAAAATTCAAAATAGGGTGATTGTTGGTGGTATTATTTTTTTTCTTTGTGTGTGCTATCAGCAGTGTACTGTTTTCAGACCACCGGAACAGGAAACTACGACTTATGCCGGCTATCATCTTGCCTATGAAGTCAAAAAACTCATGTACGCTTAGCTAGTACTTACACTTTTCACTTTTTTAACTGTTGCTGCTTGCATTTGTTGCCTTGCTTGAAACATTTTAGAAGTTTCAAAACGAAAATTCTAAAGTGTTTTTTGATTTTTTCATTATTTGCCTGTTTATGTGCGTTTACAGTTATTCTATATAACATTATTTAGTTTAGGTTTGACAATCTTAACACTTGTATCTTTCTTTTGTGCTTTTTTATTTTTGTTCCACTCTTAGCAATCCACAAACAAAACGCCCTCTATTTGCTGTCTTCAAAAAACAGCATGGGATCCACGTTTTTTTAGATTTAGGTGCATGTATTTTATCTGAGGACCATTTTTCCTGCAGAGAGTAATCCGGTTTCACACAACTAAAATTAACAAATATTTAGCAGGAAATTTGACAGATGAAGATACAACCACACCATTGAAGATACAACATATTCCTCGAGGTCTTCCTCTTATTCTTCCTTTGCACTCCCCAATGTATTATCCATTCTCTTGTTACTCGAAGTCTTTCCCTTCTTCTTTCTTTGTGCTCTTTCTTCTTCTAATGACTTAATTTAGTTCTTCTCCTGTTATACCAGCTTCTTCTGTTCCTGTTTCTTCTTTTCTAACAAATGTGACCTCTCTTTTTTAATCTCATCTTTCTGGAGGTCTGTCTCCTCTTCTTCCTGTGTGCTCCCCACTGTAATATTCATTTTCTTGTTCCCTGAAGTCTACCCCTTCTCCTTCCTTTGTGCTTCTCGCTGCATTATCTTCTATCGGTTTCTTATAGACGTCTTCTTGTTTTTCCGAGTCTATTACTCTAATAGTTTTGGTCATTAACTGTTTCAGTATAACCAAATAGTTTTGGACTTCTTTCGTTGTTAAAACCTCTATTTTCCACTTCTTATAGGCAGTTTCTCCAATTCTTAGTAACACCTTCTTTCTACAATTATTCTATTTAGCTTAGTTTCTCAATCTTCAACTCCACATTTTCTTAAACATGAGTAGAAGTACCACTTTGCCTTACTCTCCAATTTGTTTGAGCAATTTAACTGTTTTTTATTATGTTTAACAAATTTTTATTTCGTTCTTCTTCTAATGACTTCATTTAGTCCTTCTTCTGTTCCTATTCATTCTTCTCTAACTATTCTACTTTTTCCTGATTTTCGAGGTAGTGATATTCACCCTTCCTTGTCTTTTCTGTCTAACATTTATTTAGACAGAATTGCTTATAAAACGCTATTGTTTTGTGTTTTTTACTTCTGTGTCCATTTTTTTTCCGTTTTTTTTGTTGGGAAACAATGCGCCCTCTTTTTTTAAATCTCTTCTTCCTCAGGGTCCTCCTCTTCTTCTTCCTTTGTGCTCCCCACTGTATTATCCATTTTCTTGTTCCTCGAAGACTTCCCCTTCTTCTTTCTCCATGCTTCCTACTGTATGAAGATACAACCACACCATTAAAGATACAACTTGCTCCTCGAGGTCTTCTCTTTCTTCCTCCTTTGTGCTTCCCACTGTATTATTTTCTATCGGTTTCTTGTAGTCATCATCTTCTTTTTCCGAGTCTATTAGCTCACTAGCTGTTTCAGTATTACCACATAGTTTTACACATTTGTCGTTAAATCCTCCACTTTTCACTTCAATCAGTCTTAGTTCTATCATCTTTTTTAGTAGTTTTTCTATAATTTGTTTATACAATCTACTTTATAGATCTTTAGTAGATCTCCTAGCAAGGTCATTCCTGTACCTATCCAATAGGTAGTATTTCCAGTTTTTATCGACACATTTTTTCTAAAATTATTCTACTGAACTTACTTCTCAATCTTCTGCTCTATATTTTGTTAAGTTAGAGTAGGAGTACCATTTTTCCTTAATCTACGATTTGTTTGATCACTTTAACTGATTTTATCATGTTTTAACAATTTTTAATTCTTCCTTCTTTTAATGGCTTCATTTAGTTCTTCTTCTGTTATGTCAGCTTCTTATGTTCCTATTCCTTCTTCTCTAACTATTCTTCTTTTTCCAGATTTTCTATATTTCAAGGTAGTGGTATTTCACCTTTCTTTGTCTTTTCTATTTAACATTTTATTACTGCTTCTACTGCTCTGTTAAATTTGTATTTATTACATCTGTTTCCATTTTTTGTCATATTTCTTCTGCTCTCGTTCTAGTTGTAAACAAATGTTTATTTCTTCTTTTCAATTACGAGTTCTTTACATAATTTAATATAAAATTTCCTGCCTCATATTCAACCAATTAAAATTTATTTTTGTCTGATTAGTAAACCAATCAGAATGCGGCTTACTCTCTGTACAAACCAAGTATAGACGATTTTTTCCCTCGTTGAATGAGCTAGATTTAGTGCAAGTTAGTGTGAGGGTGTTCCAGGAGCGTGGTTTTGACAAATTCTGTTCCAGGCCCACCAGCAGAAGTAGTGGGGGTACGAATCAAAACAACAATGGTGTCGCCCTCCCAGTGGGTCTTGCCGATGACCAAGCAAAAGATTTTGACTTCGAAAAGACTGAAATGAAGTATGATAGCACTGGAATGTTCCATTGGGGTCCAGCTAAAAATCTGGAAGAGTGTATCCTGGACCGAAATCAAGCCGCCATGACAGTATTAAACGGTCACGTAGTCGTGTGTCTCTTCGCCGACCCGGACTCGCCTCTGATTGGTCTAAGAAACCTTGTAATGCCACTCAGAGCTAGTAATTTTCACTATCATGAGCTCAAACATGTCGTTATTGTCGGTTCTGTTGATTATATCCGGAGGGAATGGAAGATGTTGCAGAATCTACCAAAAATCTCAGTTTTAAACGTAATTTTATCTGAATTTCGGGCGCCAAATTTTTGATTATGTTTTTACTAGGGTTCACCATTAAGTCGAGCAGATTTGAGAGCAGTCAACGTGAATTTATGTGATATGTGCTGTATTTTATCAGCAAAAGTGCCAAGTAATGATGATCCGACTTTGGCTGATAAAGAAGCCATTTTGGCTTCACTTAACATCAAAGCTATGACTTTTGATGATACCATTGGAGTACTAAGTCAAACCAATGGTGATAACGAAGCTGGAACACCAGTGGGAAGTCCTATTATTTTACAAAGACGAGGCTCAGTATATGGTGCTAACGTTCCTATGATCACTGGTTAGTCATCTCTCACTCAAAAAAATCTAGTAATTTTTATTTTGCAGAGTTGGTAAATGACAGCAATGTACAGTTTTTGGACCAAGACGATGATGACGATCCCGATACTGAATTATACCTAACTCAACCATTTGCATGTGGTACCGCCTTTGCTGTTAGTGTATTAGATTCGTTAATGTCGACGGTTGGTACTCTTGACTTCAACTCAGTGAAATTCCCTAATTTTTTAATTTCAGACGTACTTTAATCAAAATGCCTTAACTTTGATTCGTTCACTGATAACTGGAGGTGCTACTCCTGAACTAGAGTTAATCTTAGCTGAAGGTGCAGGCTTAAGGGGTGGCTATAGCACTCCTGATAGTCTCTCAAATCGTGATAGATGTCGCGTCGGTCAAATCTCACTCTACGATGGACCTTTAGCCCAGTTTGGAGAAACAGGAAAATACGGAGATCTATTTGTTGCTGCTCTTAAACAATTTGGAATGTTGTGTATAGGACTTTATAGGTTTAGGGATACAAGTTCGTCATGTGATGCGAGCAGTAAACGATACGTCATAACAAACCCACCCGATGATTTTCAATTGTTGCCAACTGATCAGGTAAAAATCCTAAGCAGAAGACATAAAAGAAGCGACTTAATTTGCAAGTGATTTTGTATACCACAAATTTGCTCCCTTAATGACGCACGTGTTCACTAGTTTCAAATAACACTAGTAAAGCGTGTTGCTCTATCACAAATCACTTTCAATCAAAATACTTAACACATCAATTGTTCTATTTAAATTTGGGGTAGCTTGCACTATCTACAAGAAAAATAAATTTGGTTGTACGTCACTGTAAAACTTCATTCACAACACTGTAATCTAGTAAAATTACGCGCTAAGTTCAAATTTATATAAAATTGCTAAAAGTCGTTACCGTCAGCTAAGAGAAAAAGAGTCTTACGTTGAGTTTAACAAGATGCCGGCAAAGTTTAATAAAATGTGACTGCACAAGTGTGCAAGAAGGAAAAGTACTATAAAATTACAATGTGACAGAAAATATTTATTGTTTTGATTCTTAAAGTAGTTCATAAACATAAACAAACTGAAATAATAGCACCAACATCATCAGCGGCGAGACTAATGGGCACTAAAGCTTAGATACGGCACGAAGATTGTAAACGATGGTCTGGGAGAGAATAGCAATTGATACCAAATCTTTGGTGAGACATAATGCAGTGGGCCAGAAGGAGGAATCAACCACCGAACCTCTAAGGAGACAGCTTTTGCAAACCAAAAGTAGAAACTTCAGCTCTTAACCGATTCTCCGAAGAGGCAAATTCGTCGAGCCATGATTTAGAAATGACAAAAAGGGCCAAGCACTACTGAGTTTTTGTTGATACAGATTCGCAAGCCAGATGTAGAAAAAAGTCGTGGCGGGTTACTACTACGTCCTTGACAAAATTACTCTATTAACCTCAGAAGGCACTTAAGTAGCAACTGATTTCTTATAACAAATGGTACCAAATCTCTAGAGAGACATGATGCAGTGGGCCAGAAGGAAAAGACAACGGAAACTATCGAACCTCTAATGAGACAGCTTTATAAGTAGAAACGTCGGAAGCTACCGAGTCTCTGATGAGACAAAGTCGGTGAGCCAAGATTGGGTATTTCCCAATTTTGTTGTTAAATTTGTTATTACAAAAAAAGCCGAGTACTACTGAGCCTCTGTTGATACAGATTTGGCAAGCCAGTTGTAGAAAAAAGTTGGGGCGGGTTACTACTACGTGCTTGCCAAGAATCCACTATTAATCTCAGAAGACACTTCAGTAGCAATTGACTTCTTAGCAAACTCTAAGCGTACAAGCGTGGAGGGGTGCAAAAGGTTAGGTAAGGCGCGAAAGAATATGACGAAATGACGGCCTGAGAGATAAGAGCAAATGGTACCAAGCCTCTACTGAGAAACACGCGGCGACCTTAAAAGACTAACAACGAAAGCTACTGAGCCTCTGATAAGACAGATTTGGGAAGAAGGAAATGGGGAACAAAAATAGCTACCGAGCCTCTGATAAGACAGTTTCGGCGAGACAGAAGAGGGAAACGTCGGAAGCTACTAAGCTTATGACGAAAGAGATTCGGCTAGCTTGAAGTGAGGAAAAGTCGTTACGGCTTACTACTACTCACTTGCCTTGTTTACACGGTCAATCCCAGAAGGGACTTCACTTCACTAGCACTTATATCCTTCGGAAAAATTCAGAAACGCTCTAGCGGCTGCACAGATCTTTTATACAAATAGATGCAGAAAAAAGTCGCGGCGGGTTACTACTACGTACTTGCCAAGATTACACTAGTAATCTCAGAAGGCACCTCAGTAGCAATTGATTTCTTAGCAAACCCTAAACGTACAAGCGTGGAGGGGTGCAAAAAGTTAAATACGGCACGACAAAATATAAATGATGGCCTGAGGAATAAGAGCAATTGGTAGCAAGCCTCTGGTGAGAAAGATGCGGCAGGTCAGAAGTAGGAGACAACGAAAACTACTGAGCATCTGATAGAAAAGATTCAACAAGGTAGAAATAGGGAACAAAAGTAGCTACCGAGCCTCTGACAAGGCAGTTTCAGAGACAGAAGACGGAAACGTCGAAAGCTACTAAGCTTATGATGAGACAGAATTCAGAAATGCTCTAGCGGCTGCACAGTCTTTTGTAGATTCCCCAGAGCGATCTTCTTCTTGAACCTTCTTGGTGTGTTAAATAAAACGTAAAACACCCACTAACACCAAACACTACACTTAACACGACGCGCGTTTCGACAACAAAGTTGTCGTCCTCGGGTAGGAAATCAAACTAATCCTCTGATCGAGTATAACATCCTTTGTAAACACTTTGATGTAAATTTTATAGAACCCAACCTAGGCTTCTCTTTTACGCAAAATTTTCATAAACAAGTCGCTTCTTTATTCTTGTCTGTCCTCGACTTGTGTAAATAGCGAATTCTGTAATGTTTTGATTTTAGGTATTTGTGCTGATGCAGTTTGACCCAGGTTTAGAATACAAGCAGGTTAGAGGTCGCACTGGTACAGGTCAAGGGAGCGGTACGGGTGGAGGAGGGACAAACAAAGATGACAACTCCTGACTACTGCTTTGTAGCGCCCTTACCGACGGACCCTACTCATACATTTAAAGACAAGAGAGGTCCAAACAATTGTACCCACCATTCCAATAACCCTTATTTCCAATGGGTGTTTTTGTTTTATTTTATTGGTTGTTTTTTTGGTGTAGGCCCATAATTAAAGGGTTTCATTTAGTTTATGATTTTGAAGTTTTATTTTAACTGTGGGTGTAATTACTAACTCGTGTGAGGTCGCTACAATACTAACATTTGTGGACTATATGTAATATATCTATAGACGCTGAAAAATTTTTTTAAATGCTGTTGTGCCATGTGAATAGACTGAGTGAAATAATGAGCTTTTTATAGAGTGTATAAATGATGTAAATATTTGTTTAGAGAGTACAGAGGTGGGTAAAATGACCTAATTGTTACGTTTCTGTTTTTGATTTTTTTTAACCAACACTCACTTTGTTAACCCAGGAATTGTAAGATATGTATATTTCAAAAATTAAATTGTGATATTGTAAATAATTAGTTGATAGTTCTAGTTTTGTTTGTGTGAATTGTTAAGTTTTTTAAGGGATTTAGAGCTAGGGGATTTTATCTTATTTAGCAATATTTTTAAGACAATGATACACCAAATACCAATCCCTCGTGCTTTATAGTCGCTCAGTGTTTTAAGACCCATCTCTGATAAAAGGCGAATTGATGCTACAATCTCACATGTGTGTCTTGTTATTTATAAATTAAACGTAATTATGTAATTCAGATCATCCCACCGTCACTTATCTTCGAAATGACAGCCGGTTTTTAAAGCCCCTCCCACCAAAATGGCGCCCAACGAACTAAACGCCATCTATCCACGTAAATGTACACGCTTCAAATTTTTCTATGAGCGACGCTCGTAGAATTTAGAGCTTTTTATTATGGATTTTCTACCAGTGATACACTGTATGACTGCACCCGGTACACGATCCGAGCAAATTTTAATTACTTGTTGATGTTAATGATTGTTAAATAAAGCAAATTGTACAGAAAAATTCGAAAATAAAGCTCTATTTGAATAAATACACATAATTTACAAGTTATTTCGATCTCTACGACGAGGCAGAGCCGAGGTATCCTTGCTTGACAGTACTGACCTTGAGTCGATAGGGGGGCAGCACTAGAGTATCCTTAAGTGTGCTTTTGGGGGGCGCACGCGCATTTTTCGCTCAAAATTGTATTGAAAAATTCAAAAATAAAACTCTTTTTGAATAAATACACTCAATTTACAAGTTATTTCATTCTTTACCGCGAGGTACTCTTGTTTGACAGTACTGACCTTGATTTGATAGGGGGCAGCACTAGAGTATTCTTAAGCGCACGCGCATTTCTCGGACAAAATTGTACAGAAAAAATCAAAAATAAGGCTCTATTTGAATAAATACACACAATTTACAAGTTATTTCGATCTCTCCGACGAAGCAGAGCCGAGGTACTCTTGCTTGACAGTACTGACCTTGACTCGATAGGGGGCAGCACTAGAGTATTCTTGAGTATACTTTTGGGGGGCGCACGCCCATTTTTGACTCCCACAAAAGGTAATGAACTAAAATCGTCGTCTTTCAACCACTTTGACGACGAAATTTGTGACGATATTAACGACCTAGACGACAACTGACGTCGAGGTAACCGAGCACCCCCTATCGGTGATATTTTTAAGTATTTATCAAGGTCAATACTGTCATTCAGTGTGATTTTTGGCGCGATATTTTCGTAAATCTGGTCAATCACAGCCTTTTTAATCTGGTCACTTGTTTCGACCTTATCACAGTTATCTTCAGGGTGAATTGCTAAAATTTCTTCTACGTTGTTTGTGCTTTGAATTGTATTCGTGTAAATGCCGGTTTTGGTACCAAACACACTAAAAAACCGTCGTTAGAAACATGTTTTAGCACGGGATTTTTACCATAAGTTAGGGAAAAAGTCCATCCATTCCTGGTATTCCTCTTGGTCGTAGTTGCTAGGAATTGGCTCTTCGCCTCTTAAAACCCGATCCATACGTTCTAATTCATCTCTGACTTGCTTTGAAGCCTCACTTTTGCTATCCTCGCCCCAACTTAGTGAACTAGACGAGCTTTTACTCCCCCAATCTTTAATACTGGTCAAGATAACATCAGAATCGTCACTTGATAAAATATGAGTCTTTTCAAAAACAGGACAGATGTCTTGTGTAATTTCCTCGCCGAAATAAAGCCTGTCATTGTGGGAAGTCTCCGGAGGTGGATGCTTAAAAATATTGAGGTTATCTAAAGGCAAAGTTCGAATACTTCGATTTCTCTTCATTGAAGCCACCAAATAAAGGCCTTCATTGCCCCAATTAAGACCAAACTAGAGTTTTTTAACCGTCTTATGGGAAAAATATTGATTTGTTTTGATTTGACAGGTTGACATTTCACGTCACCAAAACAAATTATTTATCAGTGAGATAACCGGTTATACATGTAAGACATGACGTGGTGTTACACTTGAATTGTAATGATTTTGCAACTTTCAATTAAATAAACAATTATTTAAATTACCAAATTTTTTTTGAAATTTTTTGGAGGGGGTAAGTACAGGACGCGATCTGTCAACCCGTCATCACAAATTAACAAAAAGTGTGTCTAAAATTAGATTAAAAATTGCACTGTAATGGTATAAAAACATTTGTAATGTTTTGAAGTGTTATCTGTTGTTTATAATTACCGAAAACAATGTTTTTGATTAAAATTTCTAGGGATTTTGTTTTTTAATTTTGTCGGGTTGGTTATTGAAGTGTCACATCACCCTTCAAGTGCCAACAGCAGTCCCGTTTGCTGGTAAACTTTGTACCAGGCCCAAAAAATCAAAAAAACGTGCAAAAAGTGTTAAATTATTATTAAATTCCAAGAAAAATAAACGTAAGTTTTAATTTATTACATAAAAATGTAAGAATCAAACCCGAAAAAAATATCTTCTCAGACAATGGTCTTGAGAATGTTATTATTAATCCCAAGCCATTTCTAGTTAAATTTCCGCACTAATAGAATCAGCTGAGTCACAATAGCCCCAAGGTTATAACCCCTTTTGTTTGATTTTCAGAAAAATGTTCATTTGGGACTGGTTTACTGGCGTTTTGGGGTACTTAGGTAAGTGTCTTTTTCTCTCATTTCAATTATAATTAATTATGTTACGGAGGTGTGAGACGTAAAGGTCGCTATTTATACTTTGGTTTGTCTGGTTCTGGCAAGGCTAGTTTGATTAAAGTCTTATCAGAAGAAGGGTTGATCGATTCCATCCCTTACACACATCAGAATGGTGAGTTTTTCTCAAACAGTTACTAACAGAATGTTGTATTTAGGCTTGTGGAAGAAGTCGGGCAAGCTGCTCTTCCTGGGCCTCGACAATGCGGGAAAAACAACTTTGTTGCACATGCTCAAGGATGATAGGCTAGCGCAGCATCTTCCAACCCTCCATCCTAGTAAGGCATTTTTTTCAAATTTAACACGAATTTAAGTGGTTTCGGGTGATTTATGGGGCTATAAATACAGGAATTGTTTAAATAGAAGGTCAAAAGTCGCGAAGTAAGTGCCTTATATTTGGTGATAATAGTTATCAAAATGTGAAGGTTTTGCTATTGAAAATAGAATGATGTTGTATTGTTTATGTTATTTAATTATTTTGTGAGTGTTACATGAGTTTATTTTAACATCATAAGTATTTCCTTATAATTCCAAATTCTGATAAGTCACAATTTTGATAATTGTTTCAATAAATAACATTTATTTAATTTTTTGATTGTTTTTCGGGCTTTTATTTTTTAATGCTAATTTTGGCAGTAATTGAAAAACGTTAAGCTGCTACATGTAATTCCGAGAGAAGTTTAAGTGTGCCAAATTTCATTACAATCGCTCAAATTATTACAGAGATATTTAGGAAAAACGAAAACTATCCCACATTTTAGCGCCCTCTAGCTCTGAAACAGTACAAACTTAGTTTACAGATAGATTGAGTACATTTTTTTCTTACAGTTTCCGTATTTTTTTGCAAATGTAGATAATAAAACACTTTAAATAATATTCATATTATATAAATTTTGTTTGATCATGTTTTAGTTATTTATTTGATCCAATTTACATTCTTTTAAATATTTTTTAATCCATTTTGGGTAATTTATCCAATTTGGGACATCAAAAAGGGTAAAACATCATTTCTTGTCATTTTTAACATTATGTATTGTCATAGTGAGTTAACAAAAAACTAAAGGTTGGTTTTACACAACTTAACAATTTGATTTGTTAAATTTATTGATTCGCGTAGTATTTATTTTGAGGGTTTTTCATTTCTTTTTACTTTCTTTTTAGATCATTTGTACATTGAGGTAATAATAAGACTGGAGTGAGGGTAAGCAAAAAGTACGGTGATAACATATTGGTAGGCAAAACATTAGAAGTGGGTATTTACTGTGTTAAAGGTGGTATTTGCATTTAGACAAGTGTTAAAATCGCCAAAATTTGCATATTTCTAAACAATTTTGTTTATATGAAGCGTTTTAAACAATTTTAGATAATATGATTTCAGATAAATTAAATATTAGTTTGTAAAGGATGAATGCTATATGCATGCACAATAAAGGCTTGGCGCTCACATGTTTCCTGAATTAAAATAAAATTTTATTTTCTTACCTTATGATTCCTGTATTTTCAAAAATTCAACGTTCTTGCCTACCAGCCAGTGATGTGCTCTCTCACACATATTTTATCTGTGTATTATACTATCTATCTCCCTTTCTCTCTATCTCGTATACGCGAGGCTCGATCCAGTATTAATATTAAATCTATGCATTTGTACCCATGTTTCTTCACTTTTTATTAAACTTTTATTTACATTTGTATGTTCTTTAATTATCCTTTCGGTTTTTGATTTACATGAGCTTTGCTTTGTTTTTTTTAATACTTTTTAGATTTTTTTAGTACATAATTAATATTATTCGTTACTGACCTTACGTAACAACTCTTTATTAAATATCAACAAAGCAGAAAGTGCTAGACAAAATAACGTGGGACTAAGTAGCGCCTAACATTTAATAAGTGCATCATATAACGTGGGATTAAATAGCGTATAGAAATTAAAAGTGTGACAAAATAGCGACTAAAATAACGTAGAGTGTCCCTCTTCAGAAATATAAAGATAATATTGGAAGACCTACAGTGGTGGACATTGAAAAGTCAGACGCCAAATTTGGTGACAATCTGTCACAATTTAGAAATTGCACTATTTACACTAATATTTTATTAAAGTAATTACTGCCAGTGCCAATTGTAATTGCTATATAATGCGAAAAAAGGACCAATTTAAAGATTAGAAATTCACAAATACAAAAAAGTTTTCCCAATTTCCAATAGCCACTATATGTTTAAAATCTTCAGATATTATTTACTAAACTTTAAGTTACTTGAGTTTCATCTCTTTCAAATTTATCTGAGACATTTTTCTTTCTGCTGTTTTTCATTAAATAATTATCTTTTTCGTCATCGTTTTTTAGTTTTTTTGACCATTCTTTTCATATTTATTAATAATTTTTCTTTTTCTTTAGCATAATTATTGTTTTTTTCTTAATACCATTATGAAATGTTGATATTTACGTCAATCTTTAGCGTTATGTAATAGCACATATTACATACGTAAAGTGCGAATTTACACCACCTATTATGAAAAGTATTTTGAGAATATTTATTAGGTTTTTTTTCAAAATCTATTATTGTTTGAATTTCAAAACATTATGCTCATTAAACAAAATCGGTTTTTTCGTAACTGGTTACGTAAGTAACTATTTAACGTGTATTGATAATTTGTAGATATTTTTGCAATTTTTACTTTTTCATGGCCCATTTTCAGCTTTTCTGATTTTTTTTATTATTAAAACATTTATTGTCTACTATATTCAGTTTAATTGAGTCCTTTTTTTTTCAATTTAGCCTTATTCTTTTTTATGAACAATTGATATTAAATTTCACTGTCTAATAATACAACTTTATTATAAAAATAAATTTAATAGATGTCAATAATAAATTAGATAGATAATAACAAATTTTCAAACAATAATCCCGAAACCAATTAAATCACAATTTCCATTATCTCTACTAATCAAATCGCCCCCACAATTGACCTTCAGAAAACTTAATACCAGTAATAACACTAATTTTTTAAATTACAGCATCAGAAGAATTATCTATCGGAAATATGCGATTTACAACATTCGATCTAGGCGGTCACTCTCAAGGCAAGTATCAACTAACACAAAAGTAGAAAAAATAAAAAAATATGGAAAGTGAAATTAGTTTTCATGTCACGTGGTATTGCCACCTGTCATATAACCGTACCACCAAATTTTTGGCAATACCATCACTCTCTCTTAACTCATCAAGTTTTGTTGTTATAAATTGATGTTTGTAACATGTGACGTGATATTATTGCCACCTGTCACATGATCATGAACATTCTCTCGCTCTCTCTCTCTTACAAAATCTGTAGCAACACTACGTTACTCTTTCTCTCTCTGCTCATTTCTAGTCTTAACAGTTTTATTATCATAAACTACTTAATTTTTAGCACGACGAGTTTGGAAAGATTATTTCCCAGCAGTGGACGCCATTGTATTTCTCATAGATGCAAATGATCGTGCCAGATTTGAAGAAAGTAAACAAGAATTGGTGTCACTTTTAACAGACGAAACTCTTTCATCTTGTCCTGTACTCATTTTGGGCAATAAAATTGATCTACCTGGGGCTGCATCAGAGGATGAACTTAGGATGTATTATGATTTGTATGGACAAACGACTGGAAAGGTAATTATTTGAAAAAAAGTACAAAAAGATTTTTTTTGGTGCTTTTTACAATTCTAAACACCAACAGAAAAAAATCTTTGTGTTACACAAAAACGTCGAGTAGTTTTCTATTTACCGTATTTTGAATTAATTAATGGCTCATCAATTTTGATGAACGTTTATGCAAATTTATCATTTTTTAATAGGGTAAGGTGCCCCGATCGGATTTGGCTGCCCGTCCCTTGGAGTTATTCATGTGTTCGATCCTCAAACGGCAAGGTTATGGTGAAGGTTTCCGTTGGCTTGCACAATACATCGATTGAAATCACGTGATCGGTGGTTAAACAACGGACTGTTTATATATTTGTACCGTTAAGAATTCAAAAAAAAAACTTTGCGAATTGTCACGGGTAATTTTATTTATATTTTTAAGGTTGTAATTGTCATTTCATAAAATCATTTCTTAAAACAAAACTGTAGTGTCTTAAGTGTTATTCAATTGTTTTTGCATTACCCGTGACTCAATTCAGTATTGTTTTGCCCCCTTCTTTAAAAAAAAACAATTTTTTCAATACATTGTGTCCATTTTGCAATTCTTTTTGTCGATGTTGACGTTTTTTAGGTGAGTTTAGTCAAAATGGTTTTGAACCACCGCAAGTTATTAGCGAAATAACGGCACTGGTTGCTAGTTACCTACGATGGTTTGGTGTAAATTATTTAAATCAATTTCAAAATAAATCAATATTTTTTGTTGAATAAAACCGCTTTGTATAAACAATTATATTTTATTTAACAAAACAAGAACATATCACAGTTTGTTACGTAATTCTTGATCTTCAGGAATTCTAGCAAAGTGACTTTCAACTAATTCAGCACTCACTTCAGATAGTTTTGTGGGATTCCATTTCGGATTTTGGTCTTTGTCAATCAGAAGGGCCCTCACGCCTGAAAAAAGCAAAAAATTTCAGGTGAATAAGACTGAAACGGAAATTTTGGTTACCGGGTTCTGTGTTACCGATACTACTAGATGGAGAAACTAGTGATTTTTAATATTGTGTGTTTTCAAAAACTGTATTACCGACAGTACTGAGCCTTTTCGAGGATGGTTTGTAATGACAATTTACTTTGTCATTTTTTTTAAGTGTGTTACTTATAAAATAAATTATAGTACACTGTATTACCAACACTATTGTACCAGGGGAATTACGGAAACAGTTTACAGTTCATTGAATTACCGACACAATATATTCGGCTTTGCCATTCCGAGTGCACCGCCTCTTTCCTTATCTACATCATTGAGTCCATATATCACTATCTCTATCTGTTGACTAAAATTTGATGCTTTTTTGACACTGTATCCTAAACACGCGCTCTTTGTACACCCAGAAAGAGCGTATTTTGTCATAAAAACAGTCTTTAAATTAGTAAATCCTGAATTAAAATAATGCGACAGGTTTATCTGTCTTGAATGAGACAAACAAAGACAGACTAGGTGCATTCGGAACGCAGCTATTGTATCCAGAACACCCCGAAACTTGACAAAAATTTAATGTCAACGCTCGAGGCGAAGCCGAGTATGAAACTTTGATTTTACCTTCATAAAAGTCTTTATTGGCCAAACAATTAACCGCAATTCTGTATTCCATCTGTAAGCACTCTGGTAAGGTCATCTTACTGCCATACTCCAGCTGTTTCATCGTAACCTTCATACTGGTTGGCGACATTTTCCCCAACAATTTCACCATTTCTTTTGCAAACTCAGATTCATCCTTCTCCAACCTTCCAATAATCTCTTCAACAGACCCCGCCGAAAAACAATGATTAATCTGTTTCAGCATTGGCTCCAAACTAAATTCACTTTTATCCTTCACACTGTATTTCCCCAAAGTAGTCTCAATACTTTTAGCATCCCCACATTTCAACAAATCACCTTCCAAACTGGCTAAATTATTACTATCAACGTAATGTGTTGCAATCCCTGCTTTAAGTAGATCAGCCCCTTTGAGTCTGTACCCTGTCAAGGCTAAAAACAGCCCCAATTTGCCTCTGAGTCTCGGGAGGAAGTACGAGCCGCCAACATCAGGGAAAAGTCCTATTTGAGTCTCGGGCATTGCAAAAACCGACTTTTCAGTAGCGACACGGTAGGAGCCATGCACGGAGAGCCCCACACCGCCCCCCATAACTATACCGTCAATAAATGCAATGTAGGGGATTTTATAAGCCCCAATAAGGCCATTAGTTTTGTACTCTTGTTTAAAAAACGCATGACCGAGTTTTTCACCTTTCAGGCCAGCCAAAGCAATGGATTTTACATCGCCCCCTGCACAAAAAGCCTTATCACCGGCCCCCTTAACAATGACAAGAGTCTTTTCATTTTCCCACTTCTCCAAAATGGGGTACAATTTATTCACCATTGATAAGTTTAGAGCGTTTAGGGCTTTAGGTCTGTTGAGGGTTATCACCCCCTTGTCACCCTTATCTTCAAAAATGACATCATCAGCCACATTTGACATTTTACGTAGAATTGTGGGGCTCCAAATGATGAACTTCTTGCACAGGTTTGAGGTTAAGAAAACACTTTTCTGCAACTAAAAAAATAAAGGTCAAGGGGCGATAATTATACACAGCGGAGGCCCATTACCATTTTTAACACTTCAAGGATTCAAACACCAGACAAAGTCAAAGTTCACAAAGCAATTACAAGCAAATTTTAACCAGATTTTGTAAATCACATGTTAATTGCCAAATTGTGGCGAAATTTACTGATAACTGGAGAATTTGGCTCGAATTTTCAAAATTAAAAAAACCTGTCAGTTTTGCTAGAGATGCAAAACAAATCAACAAATAATTTTTACCTTGATTACGAATTTTTTTCAAGTTTTTTTAGGCCACTGTGTATATACAGTGATATCTGCAGAAACAGAAAATTTGATTGTAATTCACTGATAAAATATGAAAGTCACTCACTTAGATTAGCTGTTTTTGCAATTATAAACAATTTTTTATCATAAAAATGCTAAAACAACCAACAATACAACCGCTTTTTATTTTTGAGGTTATGTTACCAAATACCCACAATTTATAGTTAAATTAACAAAATTTGATCAAAACACGGTAATTTTATTAATTTCCGGTTGTGTAATCACTGTTAACACTTTTTATTCTACTTCTTACAATAAATTAAATAAAAGAAAGTTTGTAATGTTGGTTGCATACCTCTCTCAACTCTACGAAGTTCCAACCACGGCCTGCTAGAAAAAAAAGTGGCTTATATACCACTTTATTTCTGGCAGGCCATGGTTTGAACAATTTTCTTAATTATTTTAATTAGCTTTTTTCCTTATTAAGAAATTTTCCTTAAGACGTGCCCAACGGAAATTGGCGGCATTAAAACCACACCTCCTTGGTTAAAAATTTAACGTTTGGTAGTTCATTAAAATATAAAAAGTATAGAGAACGCCTCCCATTTTTTTCTTTTATTTTTTTGTCTTAATTGGACTATTGTACGCAAAATAAACAAAAACATTTTTTATTTTCATATTTGCATGTTAGTTTTATTACATTTATTGTTACAACTGCAATATATAAATTAAAAATAAAACAATTTGTACTAAAATCATTTTTTTATTGAAAAAACAATTTCTTTAATAGTTATTTATATTATTAGTGGATAAAAGCATAATCATACAACGAGTGTGTAAATTACAGATAACGATGGCGTTACCCGAGTATCTGTAACACAAGAGTTATTGTAATGTACTGTAGCACACGTATGATATACAAAACTTTATCTATGACTGCAAAAAATTGACAAGATCGAACAGTTAAAGCTGCCGATAACTCCTACTTTTTTACATTAAAAGTAAGTTAACCTATAGATATATTCAGTAAGCACTACGGCAACCGCTTATAATTTTTCAAATAAAGCTCGCTATTTTGAGATAATCAGTAAAAATTGTGCTTTGTGGTAAAAATAAAAAAAATGTAATCAAGAGCGACTCAGAAAGTTTACCTTCTGATATTGAACAAGCGACTACAAGTGCTGCTTCTTGCTTGGTGCCAGAGAAGTCCAAAAACAAATACGAGATGGCTTTTCAACGGTTCAGTTTATGGTGCGACGAGAAAAATGTTAAAAATATTACGCATGAAAAGGTTCTACTTCCTTGATCATTTATGAAAACAGTGTAAATCATCGAGTCTCTGGGTTTTTTATTCTATGATTAGAACAATAATGAAAATGAAGAAGAATGTTGACATTAGTAAATACGTGCATTTAATCGCCTTTCTGAAAAAAAAAAAAATCTGAAGGATATCGTGCTAAAAAATCGCAAATTTTCATTAAACATGATATTAGCAAATTTTTACAAGAAACAAATGATGATAAATTTTTGTTAATGAAGGTACTGTACCCTTTTTATGCATAAATTACTCTTACTTTAACTGTGAGATTTGGGATTCGGGGACCTATCAACATGCTTTTGGAAGATGTCAAAGATCAGGGACAATACTTCCATGTTCTAATATCAAACACTAAAATAAAAATATTCAGTGAATTTTTTATTACGTCAGACGGAATTGATGTAGTCAACATGTTTGTATCAATTCGAAAATACGCTGCACTTCACCCTAATACCGCCCGTAGTGGACGGTTTTTTTTAGGATACAGAAACCAGAGGTGTATAAAGTTACCTGTTGGTATAAATACATTTGCTGCTTTCCGAAAAAATATTGCTACTTTTCTTCAGTTATCTAATCCAGCTGGATTTACAGGACATTGTTATAGGCGCTCATCTACTTCGTTGCTTGCTAATTCGCGAGCTGATCTTTTAACAGTCCAGCGTCATGGGGGCTGGCGCTCGAATACAGTAGCAGTGGAGTATATAGACACGGCAGAAGAAAATAAAAACAAATTGCTTCAAAAATTCTGGATGACAAAAATACTATAACAGTTAGAACTACTTTATCGACAGCTGTTATCGAAAAAAAATTATCAGAAATGGCTAGTCCTACTATAAGTGTGAAAATTGTGTTATTAATATTTATAACAATAATAGCATGTAATTAAGATTGAGTTTGAAATTAAAATGAATTATATTAAAAGTGGATTTTTATTTTATTACTTTACTAGTGTCACTTTAATTCACTCAAATATTCAATATAATATACAGTTATCAAAGCAGTCAGATAAATAAATTTAAATAATTACAATACGTGTTGTTTACCATAGAAGACATGTATTATGTATTATTAAAAAAATTCAATACTTCCTCTTCTTATTAACGGTTGTTCTCCATCAAAATATGAAACAAATGTAAAAATTTACAATCTGCTTTTAAAAATTTCGGTTTTATACTCACAAAAATGTGCGGCAGGCATAACAGCCTGCCACAATTCCTATTGGTGGATATAAACTTTGTCCATCTTCATCTCATTGGTGTCAGTGGAATATGAAAAAGAAACAATGGTTATTACTTTATAAAAAAAAATGTGAAAACAACTTTCCTTCAAAAGAAAAACATGCCTTTAAGTAATTTTTGGACTTGGAGCGGTAAAAGAAAAAAGTCAAAATTTGTGAAAACAATTGTTATGATGCTTACAAGAGATAATTTATAAAAACTGTTAATTTCTGCGATATCCCTGGAAATGAGTTGTCATGTTCTTCAATGTGGCTCACATTCATGACACCTACATTCCTCCAGGTTGAGGTTCATCGGGACTAATCCAATTCCTGGAAAAGCCCTGTGGATGTCTCTCATGAACCGCAGAAACTGTGCCTTCCCGCTCTCCTCTTTGTCCAGGATGTTTCGGCGGTACATCCTTTCCAATTTCAGGTTGTTTCCCTGTCGACGTTTATAAAAATTCATCACAATTTTTATTACAATAGAGTTTGGTTGTAACGACAACCCGAAAAGAAACAAATAACAATTCTGAGTATTTATACAGACTGTTTCAGTGTTACCAAGTGGTCGTTATAACTGGACTCTACTATATCAAATAATTGTGTGTGGAGAAGATGAAGTAGACTAACACGTGGCCGCCAAATCCGTTTAGCCAATCACCGTAAGACTACACATACCGCTCTTTCTTAATCATGCCTCTCGTTCTAATGCATACAAAATATATGAAACGGTATAACTGGTTGCATATAATCGAATGTAGTTTATCTTAAGCCCTGCCTATTTTACATGGCAGATGCGGCCACGGTATAGTCTTTTCACCGTGATGTGTATGTTTTTTCTTATTAATCTTACATCTGAGGCACTGATGGGAGTGAGATCATGTCTGGCGATTTTGGCAGCAACATCCCGGAAGGAGCTGTACCAAGAATAAGCCGTGTCCGTGCTTAGTTCCAGTTCTTCCATTATGCCGTTTTGGGGAAGCCCTAAAAAAATTGAGTGTTGGTATTTGGTTTGTTACAATAAGAATTGTGCTGCGCATGCGCTGTAGTGTTTTAGCTGTCTGAATCTTTATTGCGCTTGCTCAGTAGAGTGAGTTGACTTTTAAGCCCTCCCAATAAACAAACAGAAGCATAAAAACTATTGCAGTTACCGCAGAAACCTCAAATAAACCATAAAATCACTCATAAAACTTGATTTATGAGAGTTCCCATTTCTCGGAACCATTAAAAGATGTAAGCAAACCTTGCCAAGGTCGTTGTTAAATGTACCCTCGTAAATCAAGTTTTATAAGTGGTTTTATGGTTTATTTGAGGTTTGCGGTAACTTCAATAATTTTTATGCTTCTGTTTATTGGGAGAGCTTAAAACAGCTCACTTAACTTTCATTGAACTATACATATGTGGTTCAATTTTTTATTTTATTCGATAAAACCTACAAATGCTGATTAAAAAAAACTCACCCAAAACCCACCAATATGCCATTAACGCAATTTTGTGACCAATCTCACTAAAGTCAACTTTAGCAAGAAAGGTACCTTCAGTTGCGTTGAATTCGTGTCCATTTGGACACTGGAACCTCCATTTGGGCCACCTCGCAGCGTCCTCGACAGTCCCCAGGGGTTCGCCACATGTTGGGCATTGCCTTTGTTGGTCGTCTCTTCGGGGCACCACCAGCAGCTCTTCCAGAAGTTCCATGGAGCGCTCCTGTGCCCCAGCTTTGTCGACGTCTTCGTCCCCGATGAACACGCTGAGTGACGACATTCTGAAGTCTTTTTGGAGAAATTGCTGAGCCATAACTAATAAAACTCAGGAAAAACAAAGATTATGATGTATTAAAAAATACAATTTTTTTTAACAATAGATTAATGCACTAAAACAAAAACGGTCAGTTGTTGAAGCTTCGAAAGTCAGAGTCAGAGGGAAATTAAAAATTAAATTTTGAAGTTCGTTAAGAAAGGAATACGACAGGAGAAGGGGTTCATTTTGAACCAATAGTAAGAAACTCCACGTCCTTTCTGGAATAATCGAGGGTGGGAACAATTGCTATTGGTTCAATTGAATCTTCTCCTGTCTTATTAAAGTTCGTTTTTCTTTTCATTGCGCTTCTCTATCTCTTTTCAACACATTGTTATGTCATATAGAAAATGTGTTCAACAGAGACAGACGAGCAATAAACAGAAAAACGAACTATAGTTTATTTACAAAACTTCAAAATTTGAAATTTCATTTTATATGATAATCACTCACTTATTAGATTTAGTTTTTTTACAATTATAAACAATTTTTTATCATAAAAACGCTAAAAAGCCAACAATACAACCATTTGATATTTGAGGTTATGTTACTAAATACCTGCAATTTATAGTTAAATCACCCAAATTAAGCTAAAATACGGTAATCTTATTAATTTCCAGTTGTACAATCACATTTCGCTTTGTTAGCACTTATTATTTTTCTTTTTACAACAAATTAAAAATATGTGAAAAATTGTAATGTTGGTTGCATACCTCTCTTAACCCCAAAAGTTACAACAATGGGGTGGAGAAGTGTGTCGTAATTTTAGCGCGAACGTTTGAAGCACTGTCATTCTGAAAACATACCTTAAAAAAGTCGTCCTTATTGCACTAATACATAAGGTTGAAATTATAACAGCTAAACTTTGACCGAATAAAAATCACTTATGGAAACACAAATAAGGCATAAAAACACTCTTCTCCAATACTCTAGACATTCTAGTTTTAATACAGTCAGAAGTTACAAATAATTCTCGCATATTTGAGAAATTAATCGAAAATAGAAATTACCGTACAAGCTTCGTGCTCTCAAAGTGACCCGAACAGCTATAAACCAACTACCGAAGATGGCCGAGTACATAACATGACATAACATTTGCATCTGCGCCGACAAAATGGGAGAGGCATCGTTCACATTCGGCATGGTTCGCTGGAATTCGCTCATGTTGGACCTGCGTTAAAGCTTAGAAATGAACGAAATCTGTGCATGGAACGTTTTATTTTCTATTAAATTCTTTATTAAGTGTAAATTTGTTGTAATTCGTGACTTATCAATAAATGAAATGTTTAGGCTATCGAATGTAGACATTTTTAGGTCTTATTTATTTTATTTAGTTTATTTATTCATCGCTTTAAATTTGGTCTTTGTAAATTCAACCTTATTTACATGTGCAATAAGGTCGACTTTTTCAAGGTATTTTTATCGAATGACAGTGTTTCAAAATTTCGCGCATTTTTGACGTCATGGCTTCTGGAGCCCATTTTCTTTATTTTACGTTTCAATTAATTCAGATATTACATTACTAACTGTTGTTCATTATTTTAAGCCCATAATTTGCTGAAATTGTGTAAAACACGCGTTAATAACAATTTTATGATCAACAGTTATACAACCCGCGACACACCTGAGTGACAGTTGAGGTTATGTTACCTTCCCTGACATATTCCACTTTTTCCTGCGATTGAATAATTTAAATTTACAATTTATCCCACATTTTACGTTTATAAACCGCCACAAAGATGGGTGGCAAGCACAAGCAGGCACAGAGAATTAAAAACAACGCGAGGGTAAGCAGCCCCACTCAGTCCCCTTCAGCTAACCCCTTTGCAGCCTTCCAGCAGTGGGCGCAGCGCTGAATTACTCGCGTCTTCGTCACAAATTCCTCAGTTTGGTGCTGTTAAAGAAATTCGATTTGTTCCCCCAACTTTATCGTTGCTGAAAACTGAAGAATTTGATTCGTCAGTATCGCCAGCTTTTCAGATTGTCTTCAAGAAAATGAACAAAAAGGATTGTACCACGAAATTGAAAGTAATGTATATATTGAAGGGTTAAATATTAAGTGAGTTGGGTTAGGCCTTGCAGGAGTTTTGTGATTTAATTGCAAGTTCTGAAGCTGAAGCTGTTAAGACAATTCTGGCTTTTTGGGCAACGCTGTATAGTATTTTAGCTACTGATACTGATCATAGAGTGAGAGAAGCAGTGCATAATGCCCACTTACAGATTATACTGAAAGATAAGAAAATGATAGCCCCTTTTTTGAAACAGTTAATTGGGCCTTGGTTTACATCGCAATATGATAATTATCCTCCAGCTGCCTCAGCGGCTTCAAAAGCCTTTACTGTAGCAATTTTCTACTGTGTGTGTTTCTTTTAGTGATTTCCTTGTTTTAGGCAGCATTTCCCCCAAATAAAGTCCAGGATTGTGTAGTTTTTTGCCAGAAGGAAATCTTGACTTATATCTTCGATAATTTAACTACAAAAATTGAAACGAATCCAAAACATGGCACAAATGAGGATGCAGAAGCAAAATTTGAGAGAATAATTATTTCAAGTCTTCAAGGTTATTGTTTGTATTTAGATACTCTAACTCAGGAACAAATTGAGAAAAGCACAGATCAAAATAAGGAAATTATAAGTAATTCGAGATTTCTTAAATTGGCAGTACATAAAACAGCCCAAATTCGAGCTACTTGGTTCAAAGTTATTTCAATTTTGTATCATAAAGCTGCGTTTTTATTAGAGGATGAGCATAAGAATGTTGTTCCAATTGTTTTTACTAATCTGGATGAGAGTGAACCTGCAGTTGTGGGATTTGTGTGGGATGCAGCTTTGCTGATTATGGATTTAGGACAGGTAATTTATTTATTTATTAGTACATACAGTATATGTAGAGAGGTCTTAATTGTGTAACACCTTGTATATGTAACAGCAATTAAAAGGAAAACCTAATTTTTTTTGCTTCTTGTGATTCACTGTTTCAACTAGTATCGATAAGTACTCGATATTGTCAACAAGATGCAATACTGCTTCTTAAACAACTCAATAACACACTTCTATCGCTTTAAATAGTCGCCACAGTTTCACTGTCTTTTGATAACCGAACTGCATCACTGTGGTGCCTCACCTCTTTTACATCTAGTGTTGCCAACTCATTGACGATGATTTCCCCCATACAATTGGTCAAAATCTCCTAAATGCAAAAACATACTGCATTTTAAAAAGGACTTCAACCACTAAGTAAAAAGAATATTCTTTACAACATACAATGTAATTTTTAATTTATTTCTAATAAATAGATAATAAATCACTTTTCAAATAAGTGATAAATTTGAATTACATCGTAATCAAGAAATATTGATTAAGTTGGCAAAAAAAATTAGCAGTTTAACATTTTTTTGGTAATTTGTAGTAGTAGTTAAAAATCCCCGACAGAACTTTTCCCCCTACATATTTCCCTCTTCTTCAAAAAATACTCTAAATTTAGGGGGAAATCCCCCAAGTTGGCAACACTGTTTTTATCCACAAAGATGGATGTAGAACCAGAAATGAATCATCTTTCTGCGAAGAGTGACGTAAGTTTCCGAAGTAAATTTTAAATAAAGTTATCGCTACAATTTCTCAGTGCATGTGGCAACAATAATTTTCTAAAAAATAAAAATAAATAATTGGTAAATTTGAATACATCTGTTAGAAGAAACTGTTACTTGTGTTTTCCACATTTTACAATTTGAAGAAAAAACTTGAAAAAAAAAATTGTTCCCATCTTATGGAAATTATGGAAACCACTCAAATCGAGACTTTTTTTGTATTAATGGATAGCTCTTGAAATAAGGAGCAATTGGTGTCATTGAGCCAACTTTCTATCTCTTTAAATAAAGGCCAAATTAAAGATTAAAAAATTAAAAACGGCAATGCAAAATGCATTGATAAGAGTGAGAGCCAGTGAAGCCAGACAAATCGAGAGGTAGAAATGTTTGGAAGTCTGTAATTCATCAAAGATGGGTTTTGACTGTAATAATCTCGTACCTTTAACAATAGGCTTAACGCCGTGGGAGGTGCATTACGGTTTGGGACCTTTCAGATAAAATTGAGAAAAGAATTCCTAAAACATCTAATTACTCCTGTTCTGATTACTTAGTTTCTAATTACTTTGGTTATAACGATTTTGGAAAGGTAGTTATTTATAATCGTTACAGCCCTAAAAGAGTTTTATTACAATAAAAATAATCATACAGGACATGCAGTAAAACCCGATTGTAGCGTACACTTCAGGACTCATTTAAAATGTTCGTTATAACCGGATTTTTCTGTATTTTAATTTTAGTTTTGTCCCACTTTTTAGTATTTCAACAAATGATTTTTTTTAGGAGTGGTGGAAACTGATAAATATCGAAAAAAACTATTTATCAAAACTAAAAAAAGTGCTACGAGAGGGAGGTCAAGGCAATGCGAGTGTAATTTACCCCAATTTACTTTCATTTTTACATAAATTACCTCCAACAGTACGTGTGGACCAATTTTATGACAATTTCTTCGAAAATATACGTTTAGGGTAAGTAATATTTTCTCATTTTTTTTCAAAAAATTAATAATTTTTATAAAATTAGTTTGAAACGAAAAAATGTGATAAGTAGCCGCTCGGAATCAACATCAGTAGTTACAACTCTAGTTGAATGCCTTCAATATGTAATTCTAATCAACAACAAAAATTCAGAACTTTGCTCAAAATTAATTAAATCACATTTATTACCTCTAATTGAGTGGAGCTTTAAGGGTGAACAAGTGTGTTACCGCACTGTTTTCCACCAGGTGGCGGTTTTAGTACAATATTGGAATAGGAATAAAAACCTGGAGAATTATCCTGAATTTTTGAATTTATTCTGGAGTAGTGTTATAAATTTAATTGAGTCTGGATCAATTTTTGATGCTGAAAATCCAGAAAGTCAGGATTTAGTCGACCGCCATGTTGTTTTTCTCCAACATTTGAAAAATACCGCCAAACCGAAAGAACAACAGAAAGTGAAATTTTCTGAAGGGGTTCAATCGGGACATGAGTCGCACCTAGAAGTCGCTACTGAAACCGACTCTGTCTACAATCAAAATTTAACAATTCTGGTCTACACAATTCTGAAATCTTATATTTCACAAATTCAGGACAAGAAATCACAATTTTTAATCCCAAATGTTTACTCTTTAATTCGGTTATTTGAAACTCGCGAGTTTCTGATTGGTTTTAGCCGAAATTTTAACCAATCAGAGAATTTTTTACAACTCTATGAGAAATTATTTGATTGGCTGAAAACAAAAGAATTAGCTTGTGAAACTTTAGTTGATTTGACATTTATTCTACTGAAATATGTAACAAATGATCAGAAAAAACAAATTTTGGAGTCATTTCTGGAACTAGATCGTCAATTGTTCGCCTGGTGTGTCAAAAACGCATTTTCGCACCCTTACAATCAGGATCGGATTGTACAAAATTGGATACAAAAACCCAAAGTTGGGGAATTTCTAATTTTTGTTACTGAAACCAATCTAAAAATTGATTGTTCACCTGAATTTAAAACACTGTTTAAACTTGTTTTTGCCGAGGACGAAGCAGGAGGTAAGTCATGATTTTTTCAGTCAAATTTTACAATTTTGTTTCACAGAATTACTAATTGATAGAAACACACTTAACGAGATTGTTAAAAAAATTCAAAGTCCACTTTTACAACCAAAAAATTTCGAAATGTCAATAGATTCCTGTATTCATCTAGCGTCTTACCTTACCGGCATTATCTACACTGAAACAAGCCTACTACGATCTGGCGAAGAGTTGTTATTGTCACTTTTCCAATTTTCATGTAGTGACCACTCTGAGTTAGAATTTCTGACAGATGATACAGAATGGGAAGTTAATACTGCATGGCAAGATGTCATAATGACATTTTCTAAACATTTACCTAAAGAAAATTTGAGAAATTTAATTGGGAAATTCGCAAATCTAGTTGAGGAAAATTTCCTTAAACAGTTTCCAACAGATGGCGCCACTAATTGTTTGACTGAGACTATAGTTAGTTTTATGAGAGCTATTTTTTCTGGACAACCCTATATGTTAACTGAAGTTTTTCATCTGTTTTTTAACCGAACATTTGTACCAACTTGGAAAAACAAAATTGAGGAGTTGTGTCTTCAAGGAGAGTATCTAACCGGAAATTTGACTTTTCAAGAGGGGAGTTTTAAGAAAGGGAGTGAGGATATGACACAAGAGGAGATTTTGAAGTATTTTATTTGGAGTTATATTAAAATTTCGGTTTTATATTCAGCTTTAGATGAAGATGAAGAAGACACAAAAGAAATAATTTTTGTACTTGATGATCATAAAAAACTTGTTATGGAACTCGTGTATGACATAACAATGTGTCAGTCATTTCTGGAAAATTACAAGATTGTTAAATATTACAAAAATGTGTCTCAGTATTACGATTTTATTAAAGAAAAAACCCATCTTACATTAGAAAAATTACAAATTGATTTTGACAAAGACTGTACTACACGAGTCCAATCAAATTCGGGATTTTGGGCCAAAACTCTCTATGTATATAACCACGAAATATTCGATAACTCTCCTGAGGAAATTTTCAAAAAGTATTTTACTGATTTCACTAATCTACACTTAGTTCAATTGTACGGCCGCCATGTTGATTTCGACCACATCCAATTAACTCCGTGGACAATCAATGACGTCATAATTCTTCAAAATCTGGCACACTGTGACGAAATCGATGTCCAAATAGCTCAAGTTTTTGAGAAAATTAAGAAATTTCGCAACGAGGACATCCCAAAATTTCTTTTCGAGAAGTAAAGAAACCTGTAATAGCGACCAACACTTATTAAATGTTAAATTTGTAGCAAGGAGAGGACCTGGACTGAGTCTCAGACTGTAATTGAAACAATTCACTTATTCTCGAAACTAATTGAAGTCAAATTTGAGAATTTGAGTCGCCAACATTGGGATTTTGGTGTTATTTCGTTGGCATCATGGGCTTCGAGTTGTTACAAACTTCGTTCGTATTACGAAAATGAACAAATTCAAGCTTTTATGGTTGCAGTTTCTGAGTTTTTTGTTGTTTTAAGTGAGAAAATTAATGAATTGAAGAGGAATAATGTTAGGAGTAGTTTTGTGGATGAATGGGAGGATTTCTTTTTGCCGAATATTCATTTGGATTTGGTACAACTGTGGCTATTTCTTGCTGGTTGGGTGTGTGAAAGTAGAAATCTGTATTACCGACATTTTGATTTTAGAGCAATTTGCTGCAAAAACAAGTGTCCCACTTGAGTTTTATCCTTTTTTACAAGAATTTGGCCGAGTTTCTGATAGTTTTGTCCACACGTTGATTTTTAGTAAAGAAAATACGTTGCCAAGTTGGTCAAAAATTCTTAGAAGATGTGCAAGTTTGCTTACGAATTCTGTCTCAATTTTGCAACTTTGGGGATATAAAATGTTGAGAGTTTTAGTACCTGGATTGATAGAAATTGATTTACAGTCAGATAGTAGTAGTACACCTAATATTAAAGGATTTACTATTGGTCAATTCAAGGAGATTTTAGTACAGACACATAATATTGTAGATGGCGTTCTTGCAGGATTTAAGTTAGGTGAAGATAGCTGTCAAGTTACCCCATTTACAGATTCTTATACTTACGTTTTTGCTTATTTGTGTCTTTGGGGAGTTTTACTTGAAATGTGTGAAAAATCACCACCTGAATTGCGCTACCAGTACGCCGAGTGGTTCAGGTTTGTCAACTTAAATAAAAAAAATATATATTTTATTTGATTTTTTCACAGAAATGATGAATACTTCAAGTCACTTTTGAATAACTTATTTAAGTTAATGCCGACTGAAATCTTGCATTACAGTGAAGGGAAAGCCAAAGCTTTTACTAAACTTTTTTCCCAAAAGCCTAATCTAGTTTTCAAAGGTGAAACACGAGTCACATACTTTGCTTTTTCTAATTTCAAATTACAGAACCCCGTACTAGTGAACAACTCGAACATGTTGTTTGTTGGATTTATACGTTTTGTTTGGGTCAATTACCAGCTTTAGTGCGTCAATGGTGGTCACAAACTGAAACAAAAGTGACTCAAATTGTTGAAAAAGTAACTGCGTTTTACGTTTCGCCACAATTATGTAATCAGGAGTTGCTTGATATAACACAACATGAAAATAACTTTAAAAATATGACGGTTTGTGGGTTGATTTTGTTGATTTTTGGGTTGATTATCAAGTTTTAGATTAAAGTTGTGCCTACTGTACGTGAAGTAATAGCGATTTATACAGTAGATGAGGCACAGATGGAGCTAGTGATTACACTTCCACAAAATTATCCTTTAGGAGATCCTGATGTAAGGTGTAGTCGTCAAATTGGAGGACCACTACATAAACAGTGGCTTATGCAATTGAAAAAGTATTTAGTGCATCAAAATGGCAAGATTTGGGATGGTTTATCACTGTGGAATAGTAGTCTTGATAAGAAATTTGATGGAGTTGAGGAGTGTTATATCTGTTTTGCTGTACTACATCCAGGGACTTATCAGTTACCGAAATTGACTTGTCAAACTTGCAAAAAGAAGTTTCATTCGGCGTGTCTTGTAAGTTTTTGATTTAAAAAAAAATAACATTAAAAATTTTTTTTTCAGTATAAATGGTTCAGTACAAGCAACAAAAGTTCGTGTCCTATTTGTAGAAATTTGTTCTAAATATATATTTTATTGTGTTGTAATTAAATAAACATTTTGTTAATTACTTTGCATTTTTTTTAATCATATTTAAGGCTTTGGGGATTAAGAAATGGTATTTTACCTAAAAAAGTTGCGCAATAATTCAGTTGAAAGAAAAAATGTGGCAAGTTTTTTTGGTAAGTAATTAATCTTGTGTATAATACACTATTTTTTGTGTTTTTAGACTGTTTTGTGTTTCCAACTTGTAATTACAAGTGGACAACTGACTTGTCCTCCTACAGGTCTGATTTGTGTGTCACCAACTGAATATCAATTTTGCACAACTGTGAATGGCCGAATTTTATTAACTGGAAGTCGTATGAGTTGTCCTGAGGGAGCAACTTGTACCATTGAGTCTGCTTTTCCTTGTCAAACAGCTACAACGACAACAACTCCGCCCACAACAACAACTCCGGCAACAACAACTCCGCCTCCTACAACAACAACAACTCCGCCTCCTACAACAACAACAACTCCGCCTCCTACAACAACAACTCCACCTCCTACAACAACAACAACAACTCCGCCTCCTACGACGTCGCCTCCAGGTGAGTTAAAACTTTGAAACATCAAAAAATAAAAAAGGAATAGTTACAGCGCCTACTTGTAACCAAACAGCTGTTTATCCAGGACCTAGATGTGACCAATACTATCAGTGTCTTTATGTCATGTGGTGGTGGGATTATGAATTACTTACTTGTCCCACTGGACAAGCTTTTAATCCTCAAACGCTAAACTGTACTGCTTCTACAACTTGTGTTACAAATTAAAAAAAAAATATAAACTGCCGTCATGTGGGTTTGGTCATGCCATGGGTTACTACAAATGAGAAACAAGTTTTGCATTGTATGGCAGGTTTCATCAATAAAATATATTTGTATAGATGCAGAAAACGAAAAGAAGCACCTTTAAAACACCTCCTCACACATTCCATGATCCTGATATAAAATTGAAAATTTTTTACAGGTTATACCTCCTCACACATTCTATGATCCTGATACAAAATTAAAAAATCCCGAATTTTTTTTAATTTTAATAACCCAAAACTTCCTCACATTTTGTGATCCTGATTCAAATTTCAAAAATCACGAAATTTTTAAAGAAATACCTCCTCACACATCCTATGATCCTGATACAAGAGAGAAAAATCACGAAATTTTTAAAAATATACCTCCTGACACATTCTATGATCCTGATAGATCACAAATTTTTAAATAAATACCTCCACACACATTCTATGATCCTGATACAAAATTGAAAAATCCCGAAATTTTTTAATTTTTAATGAAATAAAACCTCTTCACACCTCCTGTGTTCCTGATACAAATTTGGAAAATTACGAAATTAAAAAAATACCTCCTCACACATTCTATAATCCTGATACAAATTTAAAAAAATCACAAGTTTTTAAAGAAATACCTCCTCACATATTCTATGATCCTAATACGAAATTGAAAAATCGCAAAATTTTTAAAGAAATACCTCCTCACATATTCTATGATCCTAATACGAAATTGAAAAATCGCAAAATTTTTAAAGAAATACCTCCTCACACATTCTATGATCCTAATAATACGAAATTGAAAAATCGCAAAATTTTTAAAGAAATACCTCCTCACACATTCTATGATCCTGATACAGATTTGAAAAGTCACGATATTTTGAAAAAATACCTCTTCACGCGTCCTGTGTTCCTAATACAAATTTGAAAAATCACGAAAATTTTAAAGAAATACTTCCTCACACATTCTATGATCCTAATAAAAAATTGAAAAATCACAAAATTAAAAAAAATACCTCCTTACACATTCTATAATCCTGATAAAAAATCAGCTCATTTTTAAAGAAATACCTCCTTACACATTCTATGATCCTGATACAAAATAGAAAAATTTTGAAATGTTAAATACTCTTTATGAACCTCTTCTCGTTTGAAATAACTGAAGACTACACATTCTGTGATACTGATACAAATCTGCTGCAGTTTACTACTGGAGAGCTGCTAGCGTATTCTCTGTGATCCTGATAGGAAGATAGTAATCTAGTGTATTTGCATAAGTATCCAGACAGTTGCAAGGCGCGTGACGTTTTTATAATTTTTTTTTCTTTACATTAATATTTCTTTTGAATTTTGACAGATAAATTTGTATATTCATTCATATTTAAATTTGTAAATCATCAATTTGTATGATTCTGATTCCAAGAAGTAGGAATCTGTGTTACCGACATTAAGAATTACCCACTCAATCTGTACACCCACACTTACCTGAATTATTCAAGTCAACACTCCTTATTTGAGGTTTAGATTTTGATATATTTCGGGATAAATAAACCAAGTCTCTTCTATCAAACGTCTGACATTTTTTTAAATAATTATATTAAATTATTCAAACAAAATACAACTTTTGTTAGTAAAAACTCAAATCGTATTTTCTATTTCTTCAAAAAAAAATTATATTCACAAGCATAAATCAAATTTACAACATGCCAAAGCCTTTCGAATAACTTATAGCTTTGATCAATCTATCTTTAAGTTTTTCTTTTGACGAGTATTCCGGCAATAGTAAAACATTAAAACAAGTATGGGCTGTTGGTAATCGATCCGCATCAGGACCATTCCTTGCAATAACCAATTTTAAACGACTCAAACCTCCAATAGGGACTCGATCCGACCCTGTAGTAAATTCTAAAAGTTTTCGCTTATCTTCAAGGGAGAGAGCATGAACTATTGACCAAAAGTCTTTGATGATTTGACTTTCACTGGTATAACCCCCATCGTATTCAGTCGAGCTTTCGAGTTCGTCAAAATCGAAATTCTAAAAGCACGAATACCATACAGTATTTTTTAAATTCACAAATAATTTTTAACCTTGCTTCCACATATTAAAACTTCGATTTCTTCCGGACGGAATAGTAATTCCAGCGGTGACTCGTCTACAACCATTTGGAACCCTTTATAAAAGGCACGAAACTGTTTTTCTACTGATTTGTTTAGTAAAAAGTCGGCGTATAAATCAACAAATTCCTAAAATACACAAATTAGAAAACAATTTTTTTTAAAATATTTAATTACATATTTATTTTCTTGTGTAACATTGATTTCATCGCCCTGTTCTTTTAAGTCGTAATTTATTATAGAACCGAACACATCCTGGTAGCTAATTCGGAACGTTTGCATAAAAACTTCCTCTACATCAGGCTCATTATATTCCAATAATTGTTTTAAACTATTATATAAAGTCTAAAAAAAATCTAGTTATTTAACCGAAAGCGAAGTTCGAGTGATATTACAGGATTCCAGTCTTGTAAGTCTTCAAAAGATCCCCTTTTACCCAACAGTTTTCTATAAAGAACCATAGGAAAATTCACTGCCAAAATAACGTTATTATAAATGGCAAGTCCTAACACTATTCCAATTAATGTAAATTGAGCGTCACTTTCAAAACTTGTTGGATTAAACCAAACTGTTCCTGCTTCACTCTGATTTGTAAACATTGCATAATCAGGATTAAAAATTTCTTCAATTACTAGTTGAAAAAATTCTTTCGAAACGCCACCTTCGTCAATTCCTTGCTCGCCTTCAAATTCCACTACTAATTGTTTTTTCAAGTCGTTTGGGTTTTCCATCGAAATCATCTCCAACTAACAAAAAAAAATCAAATTTGTCTCTCAAAAGACGGGACATTGTGTAGAAAACGTTTATGTACCACAGGTAATAACTCGATTATGGCCGTTGAGAAAATAAAGGCCTTCCGTTTCACGTCAGATTTTTAAACATTCCATCGGGCCCTAATCTCCTAATTATGCCCTAAACTTTTCTGTACAATTACTGGATTACCGACCAAAATAATTCTAATTATACATCTAAAGTTACAGAGAACTTAAATTTTATAAAATTCAATACAAAATACGCTATAGTCAATTTATACATCAAATCTGTGGTTGCAAAGTGCCAATCTCTTTTGGGCTGATTTCAAGTTGAGATAATACCGGTAGTATCTTCGTTTCCTTGGAAAAATAAACAAATTCGGGGCTGTGATTCGCCGTTATCATGGAAAAGTACTAAAATTTGCGATACTACCGGTATTATCTCAACTTGAAATCAGCACATAAGATATTATTTTCCAAAAGTAGGGAACTGTATTACCGGCATTGAGAAATACGTGCTTAAAAATTCAACTCCCACACTTACCTCGACTAGAGCGTCATCAATAATATGATCCCTTCTAACTTTCAGCCTTAAATAAGGATTAGAAGGTTGTCCAGTCACTGATTGTAAAATACTAATCCTTCTTTCAGAATACATCCGAATCCGATTGTCAAAATATAATCCCATCATTTTAGTTGCTGGTGTTAAAATAAATGGATAATTCATAAAACTAAATTTTCCTAAAATTAAAACAGTAAAAAATTGTACCAAAAAAAATTTTTTTTACCAACCGAGTTCACTTTTAAAATTCGCAAAATCCCTATCCATCTCAACACCATCACTTAAAGGTTCATTATAAAATTCCGAAAACGGTAAATAAGGTTTGCGGCAGTCCAAAACGTGTACACCCAACTCAGCAGCTAAACAAAAAAAAATTGTAAACTTGAAAAAAAAGTCAAATTAACTAACCCAAAGGATCAACTGGTGGTTGTGTTTTGTTTAATTTAATAGCAACATAAGAATCATCCATCGACATTGATAAATCCTCATTTCGTAAATCCGGCGATTCCAAAACTCCCGCCAAAATATTCGCATAAAACAAAATCTAAACAAAAGCCAATCAACTTAATACAACCCTCAACCAATCACAAACCTTCATCAATTTCGTAGCTGACGTAATAACATTCTCATCCTGTACATAAAAATCCCTGTGAAATTGCGTCACGATAACTCTCAGTGTTACCAACTGTTGTAAATTTTCTAAAATATTTCGCAGACTTGAACGTCCTGGTCCTGACCATATCTTTGCTAATTTCGCTTGGACTTCGACTGGAAGCCATTCGGAAGCCCGACAGATTGCAGGCAGTGCCGTTTCGAGAAAATCTCCCGAACCTAAAGTTGGTATTTCGAAAACAATCAACAATACGTTGACTACATCGTCTTGATTTCCGCGTTCTTTTCGAGTTGGTAACTCCATCTGAAGGTTACCGGCGAGAGTTACTAAAGCGTTGACTAAACTGTGCTCGAAAATTGATGTTTTCAGTTTGAAAAGGGCGGAATAGGCGCGACGGACTGAGGGGAGGTCGACAGGGAGGACATTGCCATCAGGGGAGTCAGCAGAGGAGTCTTCGTCCTTGTCTTTTTCGCCTTCGAGGGATCGGACATCTTCTTTTTTCAAACCTAAAAAAAAAGAAACACTAAATTGAATCCAATTCTACTGCAAAACTATTGTACCAGGTGACTATTATTGTTTGTAAATTACTTAGTTATGATGGTCACAAATTATGAGCCTTATGAGCTAATGAGTCTTATGGACTAATTTCAAGTTGAGATACTAGCGGTAGTATCACAAATCTTAATACATTTTTTACCATCTTACTATATATAGTCTTTAGACTTCGCTTGGGTAAGCTCTTGGACTTTCTTTTTACATCCAGCTTTTCAAGCAACAATTTAGGAGCTAAAGGCGCTAATTATTTCAAAGCTAAAGGCGCTATTATTTCAAAAACAAATATTTCTACAAGCTTTATTATAAACAAATAAAAACTGTTACTTTTGGTTCCTAAATTCTTAAAAGACATTTTTAAAAGACGGAAACAAGAATTATTGTAAACGGCCTCTTCTAATCTCAGACTTTTTTCAATAACTCGCTCGAAGAACCATCAATTTTGAACACAATTTTTCTATTAATTTAGAAAAAATATAAACTGTCCAAAAATTCTATGTTTTATGTTCGGTATGTCCGTTTACTTCTTTATAAAAAATTATGTCGTTTTAATGTTTCAGGGTTTGTAAGGGCTAATAAGCCCTGAAATGTTAGTAGTAAAATAACAAAAACAAAATTCTAAAAAAAAAGAGTGCCATAAATAGGCCTATTGTAAAATGTCCCGTCTATTCTCAATCCTTTTTTCTTCATCCCGCTTAAACACACTTTGTGAATCGAAGAACTAACATAAAAAAATGTTTCGACAGAGTTTATAAAAAAGCAAAATTAAACGCTCACGAGAAATTGTCTTTTTGTACTAACAATAAGACGTGATCATCTGGCTCGAAGGACCAAAAAATATATAGACTTTGGAAGCTAAAGGCAAAGATTATTACAAAAATAAATATTTAGTGCATTTTTTTAAGAGTATAAACTGTCTTCTTCAGCTCCTAAATTCTATTAAAAACTTTAATTTAGATAACTAAAATAAAAATTTTTGGGTGTTTGAAGCTATAATTATTGTAATTGTATCCGGCTCGAAGGATCATACTTTTATTAATCTAAAATTTTTCTTGGTTTTTTACTATTCTTAACTTTTCTTTTTTTCTTCTTTAGTAGTCGTTTTTTCCATATATTGTTTTTTAAATTCGCCTGGAATTTTGTTCCTCCAGGACTTCCCAATTGACCTTTTTAACTTGTTAAATCTTTCTTTATCGTTGTTTTAGTTGTATTTTCTTCTTCTTCTACTCTTCCAATCGTTGGTTTTGTGATTCTTCATTTGTTTCTATAGGCCTAAAATCTACAGTTCTTATAGAATTGTCTACTAATTACGTTTTTAAAATTTTCTTTGTTTTATTTCTTGAACAATCTACATATTAGTCTTCCAAGTTTTAGGTCATTTTTTCTACAAATTTTTATAGAATCTACTTTTTCAAATTCTTCTAGAATCTACTGCTGTTCTTCTTTTTCCAATAGTCGTTATTCTCTTTATTGTTCTTTTCTCTCTACCATTAAATACTCTATTTACGTAGGTGTCATAACTCAAGTCCGGATAGAACTTTTGTTTGTTTATACATTAGGGTGGGCCAAAAATTTTTTTTAACTTCCGACACTGAAAGATTGGTACACTGAAAAGCTTTTTAAAGATGAGCTCTTAATTTTAATAGGAAAGACTCCCTCATCTCAGTTTTATATTTTTTCTTTAGTTCTATTTAGCAAAATTCATATCTCCTCACTACTTGATCGTAGGAATAAATTGTATTTACATTTTTTCTAGAAAACTAAACGCTCTAAAAAACGCTTCTTACAATTTTTTTTATAGCTATTAGCGTTTAGAATATATCAGAGGTCAAAGTTTGAAGAATTTAACACAAATTTCTTTTTTACTTCTAAATTATATAACTCGTAGATAAATAATATTAGAAAATGCCCAACATATAGTTTTGTAGAAAATTAAACGCTCTACACAAAAAGTTTTCTTGTAGTTAAGCGATTACTCTAACCATTTAGAAGATATTTGCAGTTTAAAAACCAAAATTTGAGACTAAATCCCCATTTTTTTTTTAAATAGTTGTAATAATCGATTAACCACAAAGGACTTTTTTGTAGAGCATAAAATTTTCTACAAAATTATATGTTGCGCATTGTCTAATATTTATTTATCTACGAGTTACAAAATGTAGAAAAAAGAAATTATTGTTAAATTCTTCAAACTTTGATCTCTGATATCTTCTAAACGCTAATAGCTATAACAAATTGTAAGATATCTTTTTTAGAGCGTTCAATTTTATATAAAAAATGTAAATAATTTTTTTTGTACGATCAAGTAGTGACGAGATATGGATTTTGCCAAATAGAACTAAAGAAAGAATAAAAAAATAAGATGAGGGGGTCCTTTCTATTAAACTTAAGAGCTTATCTTTAAAAAGCATTTTTTAATGGTGCATAGGAATCAATTTTTTGGTGTCGGAAGTTAAAAAAAATATTCGATTTTTTTGGCCCATCCTATTATAAATATTTAAAATTTATTGTGGTGACTTAAAAGGACGTCTAGACAATTTATATTTGAAATCAACCAATTACAAATAGGTATGTCAATTTTCTAACGCTTGCTCGTTTCTCTTTCGTAAAAAAAAGTAGATAAAAGGACAAGTTGTGTTCTTTAAGTACATGTTAAAGACTAAAGGACAGTTTATAAAATTAGAGGACTATCCGTTGAAATAAAGAATAAAAAAAATAGCCACTGCCAACCGCAGCAGGGTCGCCAATCTACTATTTCCATCAAACAATAATAGTCACCTGGTATAAAACGCAATGTAAGCCTTCCTGATCTGGTATATTTTTTTTATTTTCAAATTTATTATTTTGACTTAATTATTTTAGAAAAATAAAAAAGGCATGGTTTACTACGATTAATACCTCATTTTGTGTTATTATGACTTTCTGTTTCTCAAATTTAAACCCTAAATTGTCAAAATTTGTAAATACTGTCAACATAACATAACCTCTAAAATTAAGTTGGTACAAGGAGGTTAGATGGGAAGGAGAGAGTACAACTTGAAAAAAATGAACTTGCTGCCATTACTGCGCAAAGCTATAAATTGGCACTGGAAGCAGGCGCACCACGAGGTTGAAGTCAGTAGCGTTACACAATGTAGTGTAAAAAGTTTACACAAAGGATAAAAACACAACAATAACAAAGAATATTAATAATCAATTCCCACAGACCAAAAAAATTCAAAACAATGTTTGTAAACCACTAAACAAAAACTAGTATCCTGCGTCAGCTACACTACTGTGCGAGACCAGACACGGCCGAACATAATTTGTCGACTCAGCGCTTCATTGATTGTTATAAACTGGTACCAAGCTGATACCAAACTGTTTACACGGAAAGTTTAGAGCATACTCTCTCCTTTCTATCTAACCTTCTTGAATTGGTATTAGTTTTATGTACTAAAGCGCCAACTTTTTGACAGAAGCAGCCCTATAAAACTTGTTTATCAATTGTAGTAAGCCATAATTTGGGGTATATTAATTCAATTTCTTACCACTACTTGTATCAATAGTAGTTTCACTGGGATTCTCCTCTGTTTGTTGAAAACTCCTTGACAAATTCTCTATACTACTAAAAACCTCTCCCAATTTTCTTATAAGACTTAAATAACATTCAGTTTTTTCACACTCATCTATGATATCATAGAGCATTTGTTCCGTTAAATAACTTGTTGAATTATCTAGTAAAATAACAGTTTACTAAACAATCAGTTACAAATAAAATCCCCTACTTGTATTAAGTTTGATATTACAACTTTCATTTACAGCCAAAATTTCATTATTTGGTGTAACATCACTTTTACGATTTAAAGCCTCATCCGAATCTGATAACATTTTATTATTCGTCCTTTGGATTTTATTCGGGTGTCTTTCACAGAGTGTGGCTTCTTGTGAAAAGAGCTGTATGGCTTGTGCAGCTGCCTCGTCTGGTGTGAGAGGTTTGAGCTAGAAGAGAGTGTTTTGGGGGCAATTTTCGCAATTTTGAGGGGGCTATACCTGTCCACTCGAGGCGCAAAACATATTCTTGCACGCAGGATTCCCACAGCCGTCAGTTAATTGGTAGAAATAACGTTCTATCAGTTTTCGGGCAGCAGCACGTTTCATTTCGTCCTCCTTATTGTCGGGGGCACAAGATTCGTTGTTACTACTAGACGAAGCCTCTTGGTTTATCCTACAACCGTTTCAAAGGCTCACACTATACAAAAATCACATTTTGAGGTAATAATGACATTCAATTTGACATAGTTGACATAACCTTAAAAATGTTTTAAATGCTAAAAAGGAATTTGGGGTACCTTGAAGCGTCGTCTTGGTCTGGCGGTTGATCCGAAGAGCTCATAGAATTTTCTTATGTAAATAAATAAAGACTAAAATACTATAAAAATAAAGGATACAAAATTTCAAGTAGAGACTTTAACACATGAGGGCCCACATTAGTAAACTTGATAAAGATGTAAAAAATAAGTAAAATTGTAAGATTTTAAGCAAAGTTGTTTGTTTTTGAATTAACTTTGAAGATTTTACGACAATGATAATAATGATTGCTCTGTCATTTTGAGTTGGGGACTTTTGTCACTGTCAATATCTCAAAATTGGCAGCACTGAAAATAAAAAAAACGCAAATTTGATAAAAAGGCATATTTGAGATTTAAAAACTAAACAAAAATGTTGTTTTAAATCAGTTTCTATCACTATTTTAAATAAAATTCAAGCGAATTTGTTATATTTTTTAAATAAACACGTTTCAAATAAACGACGATACCGCCTCTATTGACATTATCTCAAACTAATGTATAACTAGTTGCATAACTACAAAAATAATAAATTAAGGAATTTTAAATTTGGTTCCACAGTTGGCAGGTAAAAACAAATTTAAATAAAACCACAAAATTTGAATATAAATTAATATATATAATAAAATTCCTAAAATTAATACATAAATAAGGCAATATAACAAGTAAAACAACTAATAAACTTACGACTAGAACAACCATTTGACTTCCATATTAGTGACATTCTATTCAAAATTCTGGCTTTCAGTTCGAGAAATTCTATTCTAATAATCACAGAATAAGCTGATAACATCTTTCATCTACTCATACTTGACCACTGACGGCCTTGGTGTATTTGGGACGGATAGTGGTGGTTCACAAACTCCCCGAAAAATCGTAATTCTGTTTCAAAAATTCCGGTGAGTGTAACCAATCACCAGTATGATAATGATATATGAATGGTTTTTAGTGATAAGCGTTTTAGTTTAAAAAATTAGAAATCAGTCTTTTTCAAAGAAAAAAAATCTGTTATTTCTACAAGCTGGCCTTAGATGGTTAGTTGAGAAATGTAACACAGTTAATTAAATACATGTAGTTTTCAACTAACCGAGCATACAGTTCACGTCGAACTTTAGCAGTGAATTTATTTACAACGCAGAGAGTTGAGGCTGCGGCGAAAGATAAGTTATATAATAATACAATTTGGAAGTTTCCTAACCAGTCTATGCTGCCAAAATCGCCCAAAAGGTCGAAATTTGTAATGCCTAAAATAAAAAAAAACTCAATAAGACAACTTGGAAAAACATAGAAAAATAATTAGAGAGTTTGGGAGCCTCAGGCCGCAATTGTCTTTTTAAATATTTTCTAAAAATGTTTTTTTTTTCTGATCTCAAATCGATATATGTAACTGGTTTTCACTGTAATTATACTTTTGAAAACGTTGCTTCTACACTTAAGTACAGTAAAAACCCCTTATAACGACCAGACATTTTAATAAAGTTGGGTTGAAGACACTTACCCTCAAAATATTATAAAAATCAAACTTACCCAAAATCTTTGATAGGAGAGGCAAAGCCGAGCTGAGAATCAAAATAACAGCACAATTTCCTATAATTAAACAAAATGGCGTACTTTTCGGTCTTGGCCTAATTCGGGACATCACAGGAGCTGTATAAAGACCAATTGAAGACGTTGCTATTAAATACAAAATCAATACAATTTCAAGAGCTGCACCAAAAGGTCCTAATTTTGATAAAGAACTAACACCAAGTGTAAATTGCTACAAAAATAAAACATATTAAATAGAAATCACACAAATTTTGCTAGATATACTTTTGAACTTAAAGGTAATGCTTTAATTCCTATTAGCAAAGAGAGGGTATTTTGTACAACTAAAAATACTGCTATGACTGTTAAACCAATCAAAAGTATCATAGCTATTGGATGTAGAACATTTCTCCGTAAAAATGAAGTCTGTCTTTGCTTATCTACAAATTATATATTTTTTATACATACGTCTCACATACGATATTTTTTATTACACTCACCTAACATGTTTCTTCGTTTTTCAACTTCGACAAGGCGTGAACCGAGTCCTGATTGTAATTCACCATTTCTTAATCTTAATAAACTATCAGGCAATTTGTAATCATCAAGAGAAGATGAATTAAGACCTAAAGACATAGGAGCCGGACTGACGTAATATTTTCCAGTTGTTTGAACATGTTTCAGTCTTCGTCTCAAGCATTCTTCTTCTAAAGCACAAGCGTAGTATTCTTCATTTATGTCGCGGAGAAATTGCGGTTTAATTAAGAATTGACTGACAACGTCAAATAAGCGGACAAAGCCCAAAGGAGTGCACACTTTAATAAAATTATTATTATTAATTTTAAAGATTTTTAGATGAAATAATTACCTAACAACATTAATACGCCAAGGAATGATATGCAAGAGTATAAAAAAGGTAAGTAGTAGCTCCATAAATCTGAAAATAAAAACAATTATAAAAGATATGAGCGCCGAAGGCGACAGTTCCTTTTATGATTACTTTAAGACTTTCGAGAGAGTTATTTATAGACAAACGATTTTGACATTACACAAGAAAAATTCGACTTTATATCAAATTTGTACAAAACATAGTCGTTATAACCGGTTACTACAATATTTAGAAAAACTGAAAGTCGTAAACAACTGTGTTCCCTCATTTAAAAGTACTTTTTATCGCTTTTAATGACTATCCGGTTTACTAACATAAATAAATAATGTCAATGAGGTTGTTATAACAGGTTTTCACTGTAGTTATGTTCATTTCTATGCTTTGTTACGATAAACATGTCATTTTTAAATTGAAATTTAGAGTGCTTTTCTTAGAAACAACTGTCTAATGACAAAAATTCCGTAAGACAACACTAGGTCGTTACAACCGGTTTTTATTAAGGTATATCTACTTTTAAACTTTAAGGTTGAGGACATTCAAAAAAATTATGTTTATAACATAAAAAACGTAGTCGTTATAACAAATTTTCACTGTATTTGTAGAATTTAAGAGCCGAAGGCGACAGTTTCGACAAAACCTAATAATTTTAACGACCTTTTTGTAACAAAATTCTAAAGTCCCTAATTTAAAAGTATTTTGACACTGCATTTAACAACTATCGGTTGTAACAACCGATAAAGATAGTGGTTTTTAAGCTATTATAAGTGGATTTCACTGTAGTTATGTTCACTTTTAAAATTGTTATGAAAATACGACAAATGTGTTATTTTTAATATAAAATTAGTGTGCCTCTTTGAGTCCCAAATTTTTTAAATACAGTGAAAACGGGTTATAGCGACTCCGTTCGTGCAACATACTGAATATAACGACGAAATTTGGAAGCACCTTACCTAAGAATACCTTGATACCACTTGCAATTGCTATTAATAACAACTGCTAGGTTGTTATAACCGGTTTTTACTGCAGTTACATCTATGTATTTTTCATATTTAACAATAAAAACATGTAAAAAATTCTTTTAATTAAAAATTTTAAGTTTTAACATGTTGTTTAGAAACAACTGTAGCCTTCGGCTCACCATTTTTATACATACACAGTAAAATTCAGTTACAACGACTTCGTTTTAAACGACGTATTGGATATAACGACCTTAATATAAAACTTTTGTTTTGTTTAATTGTAACAACCAATAAAGGCAGTCTTCATGGCGATTGTTACAAATCAATCCAATCTGCGACCGTTAAAACGGGTTTCCACTGTACCTAGTTAAATTAGATTTATAAAAGCTTGTTAACAAAAAAAAAAACTGAAAACGTTAGTAATATTTTATTTAGACATAACGATGAAATTCTGATACAACTTTGTTTCATAACGAATTTTGGCTATAACGACCGAAATTATCAACTCGATCAAAAGCGTTGTAACCAGTTTAACTGTATGTTGTTAGATTAATATTTTTCAAATTTTGTTAATAACATGTCTGTGTCAAAAACAACAGTGACTTCTAAAAAAAAATTGTTACAGTAGTGTGCAGTTATAACGAACCATTTTAAAAATAAGCATTAAAATTTTGTGTTATAATTATACAATTACAACAAAGTTCGATTATAATCATACTAAGATACAACTGTTTATGTCCCCTTCAATTTCCAAAAATTTTATAAATATAGTAAAACCCAGCTAAAAAAATTCTGTTTTGTGTAACAAATTGTATAACAACCAAATTCTCAAGCAATTCATTTTAAATCTCTTGTTTTATAACAAATATCGGCTATAACAACCCGAAAATTACCAAATGTACCAAAATAATTAATTATATATATAAAATAATAACCAAAAATACCAATCCCATCAAAATCGTTATAATCAGGTTTTACTGTAATTATATTTCATTTTAAGTTTAAGAGTTATGAAATTGAAATTTTAATAAGAGACAAACATCGCCTTTGGCTCTACAATTTTGTAAATACAGTGAAAACCGGCTATAATGATACTGTTTTGTACAATAACAAAATTCTGAAGGTATTTACCTCAAAATCCTACCAGCCAGAACAGTCACTTCGAGACCTTTGTAAGCGGTTTTCACTGTAATTATATTTGTTTTTAAAAAATTGTGGGAGTCAAAAGCAACAATATAAGCCAAAAACGTATTAAAAATTTAAAAAAAAAGACAGCTTTCACCTTTAATTAAAAAATTTTGTTTACAGTGAAAACAGGTTATAACGACCATTTAAAGACTAGATTTTGTAAAATATATTGAATTTAATGACAAAAAAGTTCTTATCTGTGTTAATTAACACAAACTGTCGCCTACGGCGCCTAACATTTAATATTTTAATAAAAAGTAAAGTCCATTCCAATATTTAAAGTTAAAGTTTTTGTTTTCATTGTAATCTAATCTAAAATCATTGGAAAAAAACACAATACTTACTGAGTAAAGTCTGAAAACTGGACTTATCTTTATCGATAAGCGCTGATATGACATATGTCATACCCAAGACAACCAATCCTAGTAATCCTAATACAGTAAAAGTTTCATATACTCTAGCCATCAATCCTTTTCTATGTCCAAAAAAACCTTCCGATTCGGTAAATAAATAAGCAAAAGGTAAAAGTACAAAAAGTGATAAATTAGAAAATAAAAAAACATAATTCCATAATCCTTGAATGAGTGAACTATTTAACCATTTTATATAATAACTATTTGGATAAATAATAAGTACTTCATTTGAAATTATTGATATTGGTAAAAGAAGTACAGCACCAATTGATACTGCTAATGAGAATGTACACAACCAAGTGCTTATACGATAGACAGTGACTTCATCTTCATCAGTACTGTAGTAATCTTCACGACCATTGCGTTTAAAACGGCCCAATAGGGCAAAACTGGCGAGGTAGAGCAAAAGAAACAGCAGCAAAAAGATCTGAAACAAAAAAAAAGGTAATTACTGGGATTCGAATTCGTCAAATTCGCACTAAAATTCTGGTTGTTCTTTATACATTCTTATCAAGTTTCTTTCAAATATGATCAACAAAAAATTGTAATTAATTCTTTTGTTTAATTAGCGAATAATAACCACGACTCGCTTCGTTCGTGCATTAAAACAGCTCAATTAACAAACTTTTTAATGAAATAACTATTAATAAATAATTTATAAGTATGTCAGTGTTTTAATTGCGAAATTTGAGTTCACATAACAAGTTCAACTAAAAATAACAAATCGATGACGTTTTATTGACAAGAATAAATTATTATCATTTGTAATAAAACGCAAAATGATCTCAATGACCAATGATTATTTCCGCATCAATTTCGATGATGTAATTTACTAATTATTTAAATGGGATTCAAACACTCCTGTATTTTTTTAAATTGTGTTTTCTAGCGTGACTGTATTTTGTATAACTAATAAATATGCATTTTTTTTGTGCTTCGATAGTTTTAAACAAGTGTTGTGTTGTTATCAACACGCTTTGCTTATCATTTACTCTTACATGACGTGGATATAAAGTGACCACAATGCATTTTTTTATCGTTATGAGATAAATTAATACGGTTTCAAAGTCAAGTTTAATAATCCTGATCAAGTTTTTCAAACAAATTTTTTTAATCGCCTTGTTTCTCATAAAAAAACTAACAAAACATGTCTTTTTGGTAATTTGTTATTATTCTACATTTGTTATTCAAGTATTACTGAATGAAATTTGTTTTTCTAATCGGTTATTCGCACGCTTTTTGTTTTTATTTGTACAGTTACGTACGTAAAAAATGCCGCCACTATCAATAAAAAAATCATTCGTCTTAAAAATGTCAAGCTTCAAATGCATCTACATTAAGTAAAAAAAAACGAAATAATTATTGAAAAATTATGACCTGCAGCGGACAACAAAGATGACATTTTCTCAGAACGTGACCATACATAATTATCAATTTTTAGTTCCTAAGAATGTTTTATGTTTTATTATAATGTAAATCCTGTTTAAATACTGATTAGAAATTTAAATACGTAATAATAAGTTTTAATAAGTTTTAAAAAAATATAATCTTTTAAGTAGTTTTTCTGCTTATTGTTAGTTTAAGTTTAATAAGATTACAAATTAGTAGTGGGTAGGTACAATAAAAAAGTGATAACCGTGAACAATTCCACTTTTGTGAAGAGAAAAAAATCAATTTTCTAACTAAATTTTTTATAATTTGACTAAAAAACCTATTACACAACTCATTTGCATGCTTTAATAGCCATTACAACATTTTTTATAAATGCAACTAGGTATTTTGCTATCGTATGTATAGAGGGTTATTACTTATTATATAGAGTGTGTCATAAAAAACGCAGTCTTTATAAAATGCCTCTTGCATTTTCAATTTTATTAATTGTTGCCTGCGGCTTCCAGTTTTTATAAAATATTTTTTTGTGACAGATAATTGATAAAAAATGTGGTTTATAATTTCTAATATAAATAAAACTGATTGTGATATTTTTTCTCTTGATTTACCCAAGATTAAACAGGTAATAGTCACTTTTTTTTTAAATTTTACTAATGCTAGTGTTAAAATCGTTTTTAAACTCTTTTATTTTTTGAGTTCTATTACTAATTAACACAAAATCGGAATTAAACAATTTAAATTACAAATAAAAATTATAAATTAAAGGATATCGTTCCCATCTTATGGAAATCTAATGACCACTAAAATCGAGATTTTTTTGTATTAATCGTTAGCTCTTGAAATAAGGAACAATTGGTATCAATGCGTCAATTTTATAATTCTCCAAATAAAATGGCTAGATTAATTTAAAGTTAAAATGACTTCTGTCAGCGAGTTCATAAAACTCTCATTTCTTATTTATGAAGATTAAGTCGGTTGATCCTTGGGTCTTAAGTCAGGTACAGCCGGGGCCAAAGCAAATGCACAGGTCAGGTAGTTGGGCCGCTAATACGCTCCCATTCTAATACTTGAGTTTAGACCCAGGCCGATAACCCAACATGGTTCCGACTCAATTCATTGAAAAAATTGCATTTGTGAAAATATAAAATCACTTCAATTTTAATTTAGACTAATTCAATTTAGAGGTGAATGCATAAAAATTGCCTTGAACATCAATTGAAATTTAATTATGTTTTATTTTTTATTTTTAGCCAATTTAATTATTATAAAAGTCGGGTGATAAAAAATTATTGTGACTAGACAAATATTTAATTTACTATTAAAACACAAATTTAACAATTGAAGTTGCAAAAATATTACGTAAATTGCAAAAAAAACTGTCTAAAAATTACAAGTAATTCTTAAACTATTAAACAAATTATTAAACTAAAAACGTTAAGTTAGCTATAATTTTTTAACCAGTAACAACTGTTCCAGCTTTTAAAACTCTTGTTTAAAAAAAAAATTTAATTTGTAAAATAGAGTGGTATTAATTGCTAAAAATAAAACATTTGATAAAATATATAAAAATATTATCACTTTGTTTTAATTTCATTAATTTTATAAAACATTGTTTTCACTATAACAAGTTAATAACGGTAAGTTTACATTAAATTTTTTATAACAGATTGCAATATTCAAAACAGGCCAACACTGTGCAAATAGACATTTATAAAAACAAACTAATAAACAGTTAAAATAAAAATTAAACTTATAAATTAAGAAATAAAACTTTTAGAGATCGCTTGAGTGTCTCGTCAGGTAGTAAAGGGATTATTACCTTTCCATGAATAAACATCTTATCGTTTCTGGCTCAAACACTTTCATTACAGTAACCTCTTGTAGTAATATTTATTTTTGGCAAAATATTATATTTCTATAACATAATGTTTAAAAATTGCTTTCAACATCAATCTAAATTTAATTATGTTTTAATTTTTTATTTTTAGTCAATTTTATTATAAAAATCGGGTGATAAATAAAAAAATATTTGTGATAAGATAAATGTGTTTAAATAGAGTATGCACATTACATATTAATGTGTATATTATTATTTAATGTGTTATTATTAAAGTTATATTTTTTAACCACTCATAACTGTTTTAGCTTTTAAAAAAACTGGTTTTCATTTAAAAAAATGTGTTTAAATAGAGTGTGCACATTTTCATTCACATATTCGTTAACACACAATAAAATTGAACGTGAAACTCAAATAGTTTTTGCACCAATAATAAAAAAATTGTTAAAAAACTAATAAATTTTATATTTAGTAAAAAGTTACTTACCCACTGCAACAAATCTGCTCTTTGGTTTACAAAAGCTTAAAACACCTAAACTCCAAAAAAATGCATACAAATCACGTTTTATAGGTGGCTTTTTAAAAAGCTTGCGCTATATCGATTAAGTATGTATATGTTTAATGTCAGTAAAGTTTGTTTCAGCATTAAAAAATGTTTTTCTACAAAACTGTTAAAAGTGGGCTTTTCAATTGTCATTTTTGATGTTAAAACTGTCATTAGTAAGTTACTTTTAACACTAGTGTTAAAAGTAACTGTTAAATGTAACTAGTTGCTACAAAATTTTGGTTCATAAACATTGCGATCTGGGTGGTATTATTTTTTGATTTCTTATTTTTATTGAGTTTAAAGTTCTTCCGATTGTTTTGTAGAAAAAATAGTGTGTGATATACGTGTTAAAAGTGATTTTATTTTGTTCGTGGAGTTAAATCGCTCGTTTTTTAATCATCTCCACTCCCAAAATAAAATCTTACTTTTAACACTAATATCATAAATAACTATTTTCTAAAAAAAATGTTAAAATAGTTATAAAAAACATTTGATGAAAAATATAAAAAATAAAACACGTTTCATAGGTTATTAAAAACACTTGAAATCAAACAGTGTTATAAACTATGGCAACAATAACGTTGTTGAAGTATGATATTATGTAAAAAATAAATATTTCTGTAATTTCTGTAATGAAAGTGTTTGAGCCAGAAACGATAAGATGTTCATTCATGGAAAGGTAATAATCCCTTTACTACCTGACGGGACACCCAAGCGATCATAGTCTCTAAAAGTTTTATCTATATAGTTATATTGAGAACCTTTGAGGGCTAATTGTTAACAATTGGAGTCATGGCGAAGAACAAAGGCTGAGAACAGTAGAACAGTATGCCAACTAGATTAAGAGAATGTATTGAAAATGACGGGTGTTACACAGGATACTAGTATCAAAATTTCTTTAAATTAGGCTTTAATAAAAAAAAATTATATTTATTATTATTTTTTTAATACACACATTAATATGTAATGTGCGCACTCTATTTAAACACATTTATCTAATTACAAATATTTTTTAATTTATCACCCGATTTTTAAAATAAAAATTAAAACATAATTAAATTTAAATTGATGTTGAAAGCAATTTTTAAGCATTATGTTATTGAAATATAATATTTTGTGAAAAATAAATATTACTGCAAGAGGTTACTGTAATGAAAGTGTTTGAGCCAGAAACGATAAGATGTTTATTCATGGAAAGGTAATAATCCCTTTACTACCTGACGGGACACCCAAGCGATCTCTAAAAGTTTGATTTCTTAATTTATAAGTTTAATTTTTATTTTAACTGTTCATTAGTTTGTTTTTATAAATGTCTATTTGCACAGTGTTGACCTGTTTTGAATATTGCAATCTGTTATAAAAAATTTAATGTAAACTTACCGTTATTAACTTGTTATAGTGAAAACAATGTTTTATAAAATTAATAAAATTAAAACAAAGTGATAATATTTTTATATATTTTATCAAATGTTTTATTTTTAGCAATTAATACCACTCTATTTTACAAATTAAATTTTTTTAAAACAAGAGTTTTAAAAGCTGGAACAGTTGTTACTGGTTAAAAAATTATAGCTAACTTAACGTTATTAGTTTAATAATTTGCTTGTTTCTAAATAGCAATATTTAGGGCCGGTTTACAGAAAGTAAAATTAACTTTAATTGAGATTAAATAGTTAATTCGCGATTAAATGCCGATTTTGACCAATCAAACACGAAGAAAGCCGATTTAATCGCGAATTAACTATTTAATCGCAATTAAAGCTAATGTCACTTTCTGTAAACCGGCCCTTAATATATTATTTTAAAAGAATTACTTGTAATTTTTAGACAGTTTTTTTTGCAATTTACGTAATATTTTTGTAACTTCAATTGTTAAATTTGTGTTTTAATAGTAAATTAAATATTTGTCTAGTCACAATAATTTTTTATCACCCGACTTTTATAATAATTAAATTGACTTAAAATAAAAATTAAAACATAATTAAATTTCAATTGATGTTCAAGGCAATTTTTATGCATTCACCTCTAAATTAAATTTGATTCACCTTTAAATTAATCTAAATTAAAATTTAAGATATTTTATATTTTTACAAATGCAGTGTTTTCAATGAATTGAGTCGGAACCGCGTTGGGTTATCGGCCTGTGTCTAAACTCAAGCATTAGAATGGGAGCGTATTAGCGGCCCAACTACCTGACCTGTGCATTTGCTTTGACCCTGGCTGTACCGGCTAAATAAATATTTCTTGGTATGTACATTTTAAACCGATTAGTTTTGAGTATATATCAATTAATAATTTAATATTACATTAGTTAATTACAACAGTATATCCAAATGTTTTATTATAAATACCAGTACCAAGTAATTAGATGTTTCAGGATTTCTTTTCTCAATATTATCTGAAAGATCTCAAACCGTAATGCACCTCCTATGGCGTTAAGCCTATTGTTAAAACTACCAGCTTATTACGGCCAAAATCCAGCCTGATGATTTATAGACTTCCAAATATTTCTACTTCTCGATTTGTCTGGTCTCACTGGCTCTCTCTCTCTCTTATCAATGCATTTTGCATTGCCGTTTTTAATTTTTAAATCTTTAATTTAGCCATTACTTGAAGAGTTACAAAGTTGGCGCAATGATACCAATTGCTCCTTATTTCAAGAGCTATCGATTGATATAAAAAATCTCGATTTGAGTGTTGAGAATTGTTTGGCAAAACTACTTGATTCACCTGGTATAAGTTCAATAATAATAAATACAACTATATTATTGCAATATATAAATATATACCTTTGCTATAAAAACACTGAGTTATTATTGAAGATAAAAGTAAATAACAACTTGTAGAAACTGATAACAGTGTTGAATTGTTATTTAATACAAACATAAATATCGTAAAAAAATATTTGACTTTATAACAATTTATCTCATTACTTTAATTTTAATACAATAAAAATATTAACTGTTTACAAATCATCTCTTCTTAGTAAATAAATACTTCAGATTTTCAAGTAAAAAAATCTGATTTTACGAATTTTTAGATAAAAATTAATTAGTAAAAAAAATAGTTATCTAAATTAGAGTGCGGTGAGTAAAATTTACAGTGCACAGATTTAATTTCAGATAAGTCTAAGTAGTGTAAATTACCTATCGCACGACAACTGTATTAGATTTTTTGACCGAAGAAACTATTAAAAATCAAAATTTAAAATCTTAATTTATAATAATATGTATTTAAAACTGTGACAGTAGGGCAGAATTTATTTTATATTGGTAACTTTACATTTTGACGAATTTTGACAACTGACATTGTCAAAGGTCGAAGATAATCATATTTATATTTTGATCTCTTTATAATGTATTACTTGTTATTGTGTTTTAAAGTACAATAATGAGATTAATACAAGGTGTTTATAAATAATTGTAGGGTCGTAGGAGGCTGTAGATTAACTCTAATTTCAGCAACGAAATATTAGAGAATAGTTTCTTGAGTTACTCAATTGTCTAATAATAATTATAATAATAGCTAAAATCATTGTCTTTAAAAGGCAGAAAATTTTTTATTGTTTAAATTTTTACGTTAAAATTAGCAGAAACACCGAACAAATTGGTGTTGACAAGACGGATTTAGGTTAGTATGACTGATAAATTTCCCCCTAACTTCTCAAGGCTCCCTATTGGTACAATGTGGATGACAACTATTGACAACATTGGCAGATCTCTTCTATAAAAACAATTGTGTTATATTAATTATTCAAAATTAACGTAAATAGCATTAAGTTGTAACAATTTACATAAACTGATAACAATGTTGTATTATTATTTAATACAAATATATTTATCGTAAAAAAAATATTTGACTTTGATAATTTATCCCGTTTTCTAAATTTATAAATTCTGGTTTAACTTGACTTTGATATAAATTTTATTTCACCCATATTCCGTTATCTTTAAGGCTACTACTTTGTTTAATCGCTTTCTTATCATTTCCGCTTATAATTTTATACATTCTAAACTAATTAAATATTTTTTAACCTCATGACAATGAAAGTCAATTTAACGAACAATTTACTAAGTTATTTTACAACTCTAATTGAAAATAAATATTTTATTGCAAAAAAATTTCGATTACAAAATTGTACAGTATTTTTTGAGATAGTGCAATGACAATGCCGTCATTTTTAACATTTAATAAAAAAATAATTAGAAGTTTCTGCTGCGCGTCGTGTTCCAAATTAATATCGCAAAAAAATTTACTTTTTTAAATTAATTAAATTGTTAAATTAAATTAATGTATTCTAAATTGTACTAAGTAAAAACCTTTCAAATAATAACACGTACCAAAATCAGTATTTTATAATACGGGGGATTTATCGCGATAAACCCACGTCGCTATGTATATTATTCGCATAAGCTGAAATAAATTTCTTCTCTTCAAGGAATTTTCATGATAAATCACGCTCCTAGCATTGTTTAATTATCGAAAAATTTCGATAATTATTGATGTGAACTGAAAAATTTCTAGACTTGCATCAAGCATAAATAAACATATCTAAATTTTTTTTTTTTGGCTAGTTATGTTGATACCAGTGCTGCCACCCTCTACTACAAACACGTTTAAATAAAGAATTTCTATTTTAAGCCACAATGTGACAACCAGAAGTTCTACAAAAACAAATAAGTCCGTTAACACTAGTAACAAGATATTGTGGTTATCTTATTTGAAAAATAATTCTGTTATGACTATTTTTCCACGGATGTATATAAATTAATCAAGAATTTTATCAATTTCTTAATGATACAAGTTCAAAAGAAACTTTCTTAAACTACATACTTTTTTCCTTTTAAATATTTTTTTAAATAATAAAGTTTTCTTAATCTTTTTCTTCGTAGTAAAAATACGAGAATGGAATCTCAAACCAAGATTATTTATTTACATAGCGTTTCAAAACAAGGACATGTATAAATTTCTGGCACATTTACTTAATAATTAGCTTTGTTCAAATTTATTTACACCTTTATTGTCTGATAACAACAAAATAACTAACAAATAAATTTTTACACGAGTTCAAACAAAATTACAGATTATTATCATTAAAACTGACCTTGAATAATTTACTAATGATTGTTAAATTCAGTCAGCGATTCAACATATGGTTGAGATGTGATCTTGAACATAATTTCCTGTTAAAAATTACTTTTATCAAATTGAAATATTTATCGGTTATTGCATACAACAATCTGAATAATTGGCCTTACAGATTACAGTAACTGAATCACCTAATAAAAAAAAATAAATGATGGTTATCAAAATTGCCACAAATATTAAATACAATTTTTTTTTGTTTCAATTATTATATGTAATCAAGAATTTATAATTGTTACACTGGAAAAATTACTTACTGGTACTTAAAAAAAATATTTCGGTCATCGTATCGCTCTTTTTTTTATAACAAGTCAAATAAATCATGAACTCTAGGTCACTTTGATTAACGTTAATTCCTCGTAAGTGTATAGAGTTTAGACCTCGCTAACTTAATTTAATAATCTACGTATTAAAAAATATATACCCTAATTTGCATATTTATAATGTGAAAATTAAGGAAGCTAAATTCTGACGTAATTGGATCACTCGTAACGGCCAATATGACAGACCTATAACATCATCATATATTTTTTTAAACAAAAGAAAAACATACTTTAATTCTTGATTATGGAATAACGCATAAAATTCGTAATTTTTATATTTTCCAAAATAAAAAATGCAAAAACACGTAACTAGGCATATCAAAAGAGCTCAAGTCTATATACGTCATCACATTTTTTTAATGGAATAGGAATGATATAATTTTTCTTTTATAAATAAATGTTCTACTAAGAGGGCTTTACAACCTTGTTACTTAATTTGTATACAATTTAAAAATTATAAAAAAAAATATATCGTTCTATTCAAAAAAACATGTAGTCTTCATAACGGCGCTATATTGGCCGGTACGAGTGATCCAATTACGTCAGAATTGAGCTCCAAGTTAATGACAAGTTACTAGTTTTTGCAACTTTGGCTTATTGAATTGTAAAAAAAAGAAAAAGTATAAAATTTAAATATAGCAAAAATCTCAAAAACAAAAGATAGTAGTGCCAAACTGTTTACACTACTAAATTGGCCTCAAAAATTTTTTTTTGTGTGTTATAATTCAATATAAAATAAAAATAAAAAACATTAAAAGCCATTCTATGAACAGAAAGATTACCAAATGCTATAAAAAAAATTTTTGATGAGAAACAGTGTAAAAAATTATCAAGAAATTTTGTAAAAATTGACATTATTGCACTATCAACTTTTGTTTTTGAAAAACAGCGTCCGTTTTATTATTGTTCGTTTTTTTAAAAAATCACTAACCTTTTTATTTTTTAATCAATTCAAAAAGTAAAAATCGTTATTTCCCCGGATTTTTACGTAGAAGCAAAGGATGTAATTAAAACTTTTTTTTTAATTTAAAAAAATATAAAGCAAAGTAACATTCTTTTCTGACTTGAAAAAAACGTTCTTTTTTATTTTTACAAATATAAATACATAACAAAAGTTTTTTAGAAAAAATAAATTTAAGCAAATTTTGAAAAATATTGAATTAAAGCAAAAAATAGATTTTTTAACCACTGAGGATAAAGCAGGATTAGTAAAAACAACCAAAAACAAACATTTATAAAAAATAATAATAAAAATTTAATTTTAAGATTTTTTTGTATTAGTTTTTTTTTGATTGTGTAAAGGCTGTTAATAATACCGTTAGTAAAGTGTTATGTTAAATAACCGTTTAGACTGAAAATAACTGTTATTGTCTAAGCGATAATTTTAACAAAGTAATAAAAAAAAAAATTTCTTATATGAATAAAGTTTTGAGTCTTTTATAGTGTTAGGTTGTTATTTTTTATTTGCTATTTTATAACAGTTATTCCTAAATAACAGTAACAGACCTGTTACCTCGCTTAAACAATAACAGTTATTTTCTGTCTAAACGGTTATTTAACGTAACACTTTACTAACGGCATTATTAACAGCCTTTATTACACAATCAAAAAATAAAAACTAATACAAAAAATTGATAAAAGGTACATGCAAAAATAACTACTATTTCAACAATGTCTATTAATTCAAAAATAACAATTATTATTTGACAAATAGCTATAATTTCAAACGTTTAATAAATATTGTTAAAAAACGGTATAACAGAGTAAAGCTAGAGAAATAAATTAAACAATAAATAAACGTTTCCTGGTCCAGCATAAGCACTTCTAGCTGTTATTAATAAATAAATTAGTTGTTTTCTTAAAAAAAAAGTTTATAAATAACAGCTATTTTAAAATAACAGTAACAGATAAAATATTAACCGTTATTTTAAACTGCTATTTTAAAATAGCAATAACAGATAGTAACTGCTATTAAAAAAAAAACAATTTTTGCCTGCTAGTGTTCTATTGTTTTCATGCTTGTGGGATAATTTCATGTTGAGATAATACCGGTAGTAACTTCGTTTCTATGGAAAATTAAAAGAATTCGGTTGTTGCCATGCAAAATTATTAAAATTTGCGATACTACCGGTGGTATTTCAACTTGAAATTAGCCCATTCGTCCATTATTAAAATAAGATTTGTTTTATTTGAATATAAAGTAATTTTTTAGGTTTTGTTTTTCTATTATGTCACTTTACACAGGATACAAAAGAACTCATTTTATAATTGTTGGTGTGTATATATTTGGATTAGTTTTTTTTTTAAATTACCTGACTTATTTTTCTAAAAAACTAGTAAATTGTAGATTTTTGTAAAGAGAAAAAAAATAGAGATTTTTGGAAGTCACAGCCAATTGTAATTTCTGTTTAAAAAAGTGTAACTTTGGTATATTGTGTTTCAAAAATTGAAAAGAATAAAACGTTAATTTGACCGTTCACTTCAACGTAAAAATTTGTGGTATGTAGTAGCAACTTTTACTATTTGAATTGATTAATTTTTTGTGTGATGGTGTATAGTAGGGTCAAATGTGTCACCCTGTTGGGGTTTTAATACCCTTTAGGGGTTTTATTGATTTTATCAGAAATCAATCAGAAATATATTATATCCCAAGTTATCCAAAAATTGTCCTGTGCAAAAGGGCGTTATCCAAAATTTTATAAATATTTAGATCATTGAAACATAGGTTTTCTTTTAGTGAAAGTTCAATTCAATCTCTGTAGCCGTTCTGCCACAAAAAAGTAAAATATTGTGAAATTCATTAAATGGTGCCGGTATGTTCAATGCCAATCTTTTGTCAAAACGAATTAAAACATTTAACAATAAAAATGTTTTATTAACATTTAACAATACAAAAACTTTTCAAGAGACATATTTTTTAAATTAAGGCTTAGTTTTTGACATAATCGTTGAGAAGTGCCGTAAAATCAATTAAATTTTTCGGGATCTTGAACGGAGATATTCAGTTTTGAAGTTACAAACGCCCATAAGAGTCAATGCATTTTAGAATATATGTATTTTATTTTTTTTGTGGCAAAACGGCTACAGAGATTGAATTGAACTTTTACTAGAAGAAAAACTGTGTTTTGAAGAATTACAGTATGTAAATATCTAGAAATTTTTGGATAGTGCCTTTTTGCACAGGACGATTTTTGGACAACTTCGCATATAGTAAGTTTATGGCATATTATTAAGCCATCATTCCTGAAAAAATCAATCTTTAGTTTTAAAACCCCAACAGAATCTTTTTTATAGCGTTTTAAACGTCCCGTGGACCGTACTAATACAGTAGTGTCCAGTTATCACAAAAATGCCTCGTAATAAAAAAGTTGGGAGCAAAAAAAGAGACACCAAGTGATCGGTTGTGTTTTGGCTGATAATAATATCAAAAGTGGGGTCCGCTTTTTTTGCTCTCATTGTTTAAAATACTGTTAAAGTGATTCGTTATAACCCGACCCTACTGTAATAACAAAAAGTAGGTAAAGAGCCATGGTCTACAAACACATCAAACCCATAAAACCTAATATATTTACCAAAGCTAATTGAAGTAAATAACATCTAAATAACCCAAAACGACCCTAAATAAATTAATATAACACTTATTGACATAACTGTAAATCAATATTTTCGGTACTTTTACAGCTAGGTAATTCAATCCTTCTTTTTTTAGCTACCTGGATATTCTCCAATAAATTGTTTAAATTACACAAACAAAACCCATTGCAAATAAATTCTATTTCTAGTGCGACCCCTATTACGTGCTGGAATCCCATTGGAGACAACCGCAATGGTTTTTTCTTTAATGAAACTTTCTACAAATACTCACAATTTGTTCACGAACGTTATTATGGAATTCTTGTTCTTCAAAATTAGGCTCGTCCTCATAATCATCCATTTCTTTCACCTATTTATTAACACTGGTCTTTTTAACACGAATAAACTATACATGGTTGAAACTTATTCACACACTTTTTAGGTTCATTACAACGAATTTTTACAATGAGTATCGAAACAATTTCTGTGACACAATTTTTTTATAAACGAAGAATTTTGAAACTTGAGGATTAATTAACCTTGATGCTTGCTTGACGTTTACAATGACAATGACGTTTGCAAGCTGACAACAATCATAAATTAAATTTGTGTTGTGGCAGCAGTGGCGACATCTCGATCACATTTTACGCGTTCTAGGCTTTAATTAATTATAGTGAGCATCACATTGAGTTAATCTAAGTGAATTAATTACATTCTAAATAAAATAAGCAGCAAAAATCTTACTAAAAAAACATTACGTTTTAAAACGGTCTAACTTCTACACATCGGTGCATAGTTGGTTGCCTAAACAATTATCAAGTTTAGTGATTTTTTGAATTTGTTCAAAGAAAGGACTATTTTTAATAAAAGACGAATTTTGGAAACAACTTGAATGTTAACCTTGATGTCTGACGTTTAAATTTTTGCGTAGTGGCACCAGTGACGACATCTAAATTAGCCCTTTATTAATTAACACTCAGTTAATTTAGGTGAATTAATTTATTTTAAATAACAGAAATAGCAAAAAACTTACTAAAATTTTTTTTTAAAATGGCGTCTGCTACACGCAGGTGTATAGTTGGTTGCCTAAACAACAGACATAAATAACTCACTTATCAGATTATCAAGTTTAGTGATTTCATGACTTAGTTCAGGACTCTTGTCGAATAAAAGGACGATTTTTTAGTAAACGACATATTTTGGAAACAACTTGAATGTTATAAAGTTGATGTCTGACGTTTAAATTTTTGTTGTTGCAGCAGTGACGACATCTAAATCCAGCGTTTTCATATGACGTCATACGGCAGCTTCAGGACAACATTCCTAGTGCTTCTTATGGTGAATAAATTTTGAGAAACTTTTTCACTTATTTAGCAAAAGATATTCAAATTATTATTTAAGGCGGCATAAAGTTACCTAGAAATCTATTTAAGAATGAAGTTAAAACAAAATTTCTCTCAACTCTTTCATGTAAATTAATAACTATTGAAATAAAAACGCGGTAAAATTAAAAATTTTACTTTGTTTTGGTGTTTGATTTGTTTTTGATATATTTCTTTTAAAATTTTTTGGAGAGTTTGAAAAATAAATTCCAGAGGTGGGTTTGTAAATACATTATTGATTTACTATTTGAACTAATTGCTTACATAATACGATGATTCAGTACTCAAAGACACAAAAAGGGTTCGACATTCGGTGATATAATAGACATTTTTTGTTGTCTTTTGCAAATTTATCGATATTTCGTTTTGTTTGAATCAGTCGAGCGCTTCAAAATATTTATCGGTTATATTTTGCATGTATATTGCCTGGTTTGGTTACTAACATCTGACTTAGGTAATTAGATAAATTAGTATATTAGATAAGAGAGTAGTTAAGTTGGTTTCTAAGTTTGTGTGATCTAAAGGCCACTAGTCTGGCTAGCATTTATTGTAAGCGCCAGCTACGTCCCTGTTTTTATAATATGTTGTATTTTGTTAATTAATTTAATTAATTATAATAATTATTAATAATTGATAGCTCTTGTAAAATTTATCTGTCAAAATTTATTTTTTAAACTCTCCAAAATCTTGAAAAGAAATATGTCAAAAACAAGTCAAACACTGAAACACAGTAAAATTATTAAATTTCCCGAGGTTTTCTTTTAATAATTATTAACTATATAAAACAGTAAAGAAATTTAGTTTTAACAACATTTTTAAATAGGCTTTTACACGCACTCTATGCCTCCATGAATAATAATTTGAATATCTCTCGCTAAATAAATGAAAAGAATTCTCTAAATTTTTGCGCCATAAGAAGCACCATAAACGTTGTCCTGAAGCTGATGGGTTGCATAAAACTCTGAAAACTCCTCATTGCGGTTTATGTGTTTTAGACTTTAATTATTTAGAATTTGTACCACACTGCGTTAATTTAGGCAAATTAATTTATTCTAAATAATAACATAAGCAACAAAAATCTTACTAAAAAAATACTTGTCAAAAGTTTTAAAAGTGTCTAATTACTATACACCGGTGCATAATCAGTTCCATAAATCTTAGGAGTTATTAGTAACTTTTATAACTTATTCCAAGCTTCTTTTCGAAAAGATAGAATTAAAAAAAATTTATTATGATCATTGATTACATAAAAAGAGAACTACTTTTTAATAATTTCTAAATAGTGACCGTTTGTGTCATAAAGATAACAGTTTCTTCCATTTTTTTAGCAAGTTATGTTTTCATTATTCTTAAAAACGCTATTTCCAATGTGTTTATAATCAAAATTTTGTAATTTATATACATTCAGGCATTTTTTTTGCTCCCGCCTGAAATTCCAAAAATAGGTTACACATTATACTTCGTTAGTTTTTTAAAATTTAATTTTCAAAATTAAGGCATAAAGGATTGTGAGTTAATGTCAACATTGTTGATAATACTTCCAAAATCAGTTCATTTGTAGTTTTCCCAAAGTTGTTTATCGTTTGTATAACGTGTTGTCTGTTTTTGAAATTACGGGCAGGGCAAATAAAAAATCACCCAGTATATTTACGTTAACGCAATTAGATGTGACTAACCTACTCCTTAAAAGAGAAACAAGCAATTATCAGCTTCAGCCCGAATTTAGTGACTTAATCGCATTGATAACGTTTACACAAAAGTCTTCAGACGACCATTCTATAGCGTCTTAGAGAGAATAAAATTTCAATTTTTTTTCATTTATTTAGCAAACGATATTCAAATTAATTTTTAGTGTGGCATATATAGCTATAATAAATGACAATATTAACATCCTTAACTGTGACTTTCAGCCACAATTTTCTTTTAACATCTTTGGGTAACACCTAAGTAACCAATTAATTTTTTTTCCAAATGATGAACTCTTTAAATTGTCAGTAACTGCAAGAAAAAAATAAAGACCGCAAATTTACATATTTTATTTATAGAAGATAGTTTCTGAATTCCACTTTGAATAGTCTCTTTGTCAGCTTTATGCTACCTTAAAAAATATTTTGAGTATCATTCGGTAAACAAATAAAAAATTTTTTGAAAAGTTTCTATAAGCAGTTAGGAGGATGGTTCTAATTATTTTGATAACGACTTGTTAAAAGTCAGTATTACTAAATTAGTAATTATGTACTTTAATTTACTAATATTTCTAAAACTTTTTATAAAAAAAATGCGACGCAAAACTGACGCCATCTACTTGTCACCGTAATGATACTAGCGGCAATAGGAGCGATCTAAATTATAAAAGGTTTCGACCATTTGAGTGAGCCATCTGTACGGTTAATTGAACACCCGTTTTTTTTATTGTAAAATTTGAGTTATTTCTATTTAAAAGCAAAAATATAAGCACATTAAAATTTGCTATTACAAAAAAATACCAATAATAAGTATGGTGGGTTCAATAAAACAAAAAAATTGCCTTATTTTTGTTGTTATCAAAACAAGATGTATAAATTTACATAAATTATCGCTTTCTGCGTAATTGCAGTGAATTCCTTCTGAGCCAAGCAGCTTTCCTGGAACCACCCTTGGTTTGTGAATACCTGTGACCTTTACCAATTCCTCTGGAGGAACGTCCTGCTGAAGTCTTACCACGCAATTCACGATGTTTGTGAACAGAATTCACTATCCAGTTCACTTTAGGATCGCGACGAATTGCCTAAAACAAAACAAAACTTACTAAATCTGTTACAAAACTGAAACTAAATTTAAAAAATAATATTTTTTAATCAGACTTTAAAAGGACTATTCCTCTTCACATTTTGTATAAGAGTGGTGCATGACCAATCATCATAAAAAACAACCATAAAACAATAAATTACACAAAAAACTCACCTTATGCGATGGGTCAATTAAAATAACTTCGAAATATTTATACGAAGAGTCCTGGGCAACCCAATACGAATTCAAGACACGAAGGCCTCCACAACGCCTTCCTACCCTTTCCTATATAACAAACAAGTGTTAAATAATCGGTAAAACGTTTAAAATTTGGCACAAACCTCAGCGATGGCTTGCAAGTTACGCACAGGCTTAAGTTCGTTAACCCCGTGGCTTTTAGGTTTGCCATAGGTGGCCCCTTTGGGTACCGGACGCTTGCGTCCTCCACGACGTACCCGAATACGGAATATAACAAAACCTGAAACTACATTAAACCTTGCCCTATTTTTAACACATTCACTCACCTTGTTTGGCCCTGTACCCCAATCTGCGGGCCTTATCAGGACGAGAAGGTCTAGGAGCACGGTGTAATTTTGTCAATTGGCGGTATTGCCAAACTCGCACTCTTAATAAAAATCTAAGAACATCACTTTGTTTCTTACGGTACAATTCCTGAATGTATTTGTAGGCCCCCATGGTCAAACCTGGAACAACATAACCTCAATTTTGACGCATACAAAATATTTGAAAGATATGACAAGTTTGAGGGAAAATACCTAGACGGTTTGATTATTTGGGGTAAAATAGAGGAAATTTGTGTAATTTCAGTTATTTCTGAGGATGGATGATTGAGAAAAATCGGAAATTAAAAAATATATCTCCGAAAACTTACCTACAAATTGACAAGAAACGCAAAAGGAGTGGGGAGACAGGAACACCAACTGTTGTTTGTTTGTGGCGCAATTTTTGAATTTTTAAAATTTTTTGCGTAGTTAAATAAATTAAAAAATTATATTACATAAATAATAAGTTAAAAGTTGATTTAACACAATTAATCTAAACAATTATTGCTTGATTGATTTTTTATTTGACGGTTATTTTATTTCGTTAGTGGAAAGTGGAGGGGGTGACAGGTGCACCAACTGCTTATGATTTGAATTTATATAAAATATTTATATTTAATAAATAAATTAACTAACCGAATTAGGCAAAATTACAAATTTTGTCAAGAAGTAAGTAGCGGAGTTATTTTATTTTCTAAGATAAGTGCTTAAATGAAGTCTTGTTGTCTGTCATCTGTCAAGTGTCAAAGTTGTGGGTTGTGGTGTCAAACGTCAAAAAATAAATCTAACCTAATTTTGCCGGTCGGACAGTGGGACAGTTTGTGAGCCCCAAAACGGCCCCAAATTCATCTCCTCCGATGTAAGTACAGTATTTTTGCAATATTTATCTTTTACTTGTATTTTGCCTTTTTTGTAAGGTTTCAATCAAATCCATAATCCCATGATCCAACCTCAAAAATGCAAATGGTCAAAATTTCAAAAAATGGCAGGATTTTTCAACAATATTTGCTCATTCAACTGTGGCAAAACCTTCCCTACTCTGTCCGACTTAATTCTTCACATTGAAAGTAACCACATAGGTAAGACCCCACCCTCTGCAACCCACCCTTTGTAATAAACTGTCTTTTAGTAATGTCTTGTAATATTGTAATGTCTTCCAGATTTTGATCCCGAAACAGTCAAAAAATTAGAAGAGGAGAAACCCGAGGCTTTACCGATGAGTTATGTACTTAGATTTCGTGGTCCTGAGCCAGCCCCACCTCACTTTGTATGGAAAATTAAGACCGAGCCTGTTGAGGAGTCGGAGAATGAAAGGGTACAGCAGCGAAGAGTGGTGGAGGTTAACAATAATTACCTGAATTCGGCGATTAAAAAGAAAGAGAAACCTAAGCCCAAGAAGCTTCCAGAAGCTTCACAAGTTTTGGGGTAAGCACAATATAGAAATCAATCAGTATGAACAGCTGATACGAACTGAAAACTTGTCATAAAGCTAGCATCCTTTCAAGTTAAATGTGTAAGATGGAGACACTAATTTTTGGATTTAATATAGGCAACTAATAATACACAATTTAAATCTAAAGGGATGTAACTAAATAATATTAAGGGCCGATTTCATGATCAAATAAAAGCTCTTTTAATTTAAATGACGTTTAGACTGTAACTGTTATTATGACAATATGCACCGAAAACATCGACAGTTACAGTCTAAACGTCATTATAAATTAAAGGAGCTTAATAATATAGTTATAGCCTTTTAGTTTTAAATTGCGTATTATTGGTTGCCTATATTAATTCCAAAAATTAGTGGTTTCATCTTACACATTTAACTTGATGGGATGCTAGGCTTTTTGACAAGTTTTCATTTTTTATCATACTAATTTATTCCTATACTGTGGGGTGTCAAAGGAGGCTTGATTATTTGATTTACTTTGCTAGGCCTGCCAAATTGTTCACTCTTGATTACTCGGATGAAAAGCCTTTTGGGTGTAATATGGACGGTTGTCTGAAACGTTATAAAAATTTCAATGGGGTGAAATACCATTACAGGAACTACCATAAAATGTAATTTTTTTTGTTATTTTTTTTGTGTGTGATTAAGGTTGTTTTAGGTATGTCCCTGCTTTGAGCAGATCGATTTTGAAGCAGAAAGTGGTTCCAAGTACCTCTAAAAAAGCGATTGCTAGATTGAAGTTTCAGGGGTTTCCTTTGTATAAGCAACCTACTGTAAACAATGAGTGTTCCGTTTTGTACCATTTGGAAGGTTGTGAGTCTAAACCAAATGAATTTTTTTACAAGTCTAATACTCTGCCTACCTCTGATGTACTGATGTCTCAAGTGCCATTAGCAAATAATACGAGCTTTAATTATTGTACTCAGGCAGGTGATAATATTGAGAATATTTCAGGGAAAAATTCTAATTTTTTTCTACCAAACCATGACAGAAATGATTCCTGTGATTTTTACCAAAGTGGAGGGTAGAATTTGAGTATTATTATTGACTGATTAGTATTTTATAAAACGATTGTGATAATCCAGAATTAGTATTACTTTATTATTATCGTTAAAACAATGTGTTTGTTTTTTGTATTCATATATATTATATAATCTTTAAGACTGTTGAAGATTTGACTGAATACAGATTGAAAAAAAAAAATTCACTTTGTATTTAAATTTAATGAAGCAAGATGTGATAATCTAGCATTAAAAAATTTCCAAAGATGTTACTGAATTTAGTTCAGTGTGTTTAAGAGTTTCTGTTTATTTTTTTGTTCTACATTATAAATAAATTTTAATTTTGTTCGATTGTAAAACTGTTTTATTTTTAATTTCCTGAAAGACCAGTAGTTTATTTAAAGATAGGGTCTAAAACAGTATCGGAGATGGCGCCACCCACATCGTGGCTGAATAACTACATAGTTTACCTTTTCTCTAGTAGATGGCGCATTATTAGAAAATTTGTTTCCTAAGTTGGCTCGAAAAAAAATACTAGACTCGATTTAAAAGATTGTGACGTATTTGCACCACATTTTCATTGCTAATTAATTAAAATCAAACACTTCTTTTTAAAGTTATATAAATAAACCTCCTACAACCTCGGAAAAAATCGGGAGCGACTTTGAAAGTCAAATAGATTTGTTGTTTTAAATAGATCAAGTTTTTCTTTGATATTAATCTATCTACACTCTTAGATAAACTTGGTTGAAAGGTTTCTAAATTATCAGCCAATCATCCTTGAGTTAATATTTTTAAAATAAAACTATATACCAGTAAATGCATATATTTAGAAACGACTTTAGAATGTTTTAGCGAATAAAAATACTTTCAGTTCTTGTGTTTGTGAATAAATAAATAATAAAAGTTTGTGTAAGTTTTTTTTTATTAAATTAATCTTATACAGGGTGGGCATTAGAATACGAACTAGAAAGGTGATTTTGTTTATGAGAAGGACAAATAACTTCTTGGCGGGGACGGCTACTATCTTTTGAATTTTAAATAACAGTAGTAATTTTGCAAATTTATCTTCAAATTTATTTTATTACGTTTTCAATAACGTGCTACTTGACCCCACTTTATATTTAAAATCCTAAAGGTGTTAGCCGCTTTTACTAAGTTTGTAGACATAATCAGTTGTTTACTCTTCTCGTACGCAATCTAAAAAAATTAAAAATACTCAAAAATTTTATGGGAATTTTTTCCCCGAAGAAATATTTTTTAAATCACCTAAACAATTTCCACAGCGACGTGGTATTATCGCGAGAAATTTTTACTAGTGGTTTTTGCGCCGCAATTTGTTATTGATTGCTCTGAAATTCAAGTGAAATTTGAGTAAATTATTAATGCCTTTGTTTTATATATTGTAGTATTTAATTGTACAGGTAGTTTGTGGTGTGTTCACAAGGTTAGACCTATAAGCATTTAGTCAATTTATATGCTCTAAAAATAATATTTAAAATAAAATTTTTGATTGCAATTTTTATGAAAATTTCTAACTTTCTAAAGTTTTACAAAATTTTGTTTAAAGCTTCTGGCTTTGATTAAAAATCTATAAATCAAATATCTTCGTTTGATTTCAATTTTTATAAAGTGCCTCTTGTAACAGTCAATTTTTCATAAAAAGTTGTTTACAATAATTTATAGTATATTAAAATGCTTTTGCAGCTTTTATTGTTATAAATTATTACGTGAGGTTCCTATTTTTTTATAAAAAGTCGTCTATAGCTACCGGTTTTAATAAAAAAAATCTATAAATGTCTCCCATTGATTTCGATTTTTATAAAATGTTCTTTATGACAGCTAATTTTTTATAAAAAGTAGTCTACAATTTCTAGTATATTAAAATTCTTTCGCAGCTGTTATTTTTATAAATTGTCGCCTACGGCTCCTACTTTTTATAAAATGTCGTCTATGGCTTCAGGTTTTGATTAGAAATTTTATAAATGTTTTCTATTAATTTCGATTTTTACAAAATGTATCTTGTGACAGCCGATTTTTTATAAAATGTGGTCTACATTTTCTAATATATTAAAATGCTTCATTAGCTTTTAAGGTGGCGCTCCTACTTTTTATAAAATGTCGTCTATGATTTTCGGTTTTAATGAAAAAATTTATAAATGTCTCTTATTGATTTCGATTTTTATAAAATGTCTCTTATGATAGCCGATTTTTCTAAAATGGGGTCCACAATTTCTAGTATATTAAAATGCCTTTTCTTGCACTTTCCGTTTTTATAAATTGTTGCTTATGGCTCCCAGTTTTTACACTTTTCTTAGGCTTCACGTTTGGATAAAAAAAAATTATAAACAAAATATCTCTTATAGTTTCCTGTGACATCCAGTTTTTATAAAATGCGGTTTAAAATTAGTGTATTAAAATGATTTTTACAGGTTCTATTTTTAAAAACAACCGTCTATGTCAAACAGTTAAAAAAATGTCTATAATTTTCTGGTATTGATAAAAAAAGCTATAAATAAAAAATCTCCTGTTGATTCCGATTTTTACAAATGCTGTTTGTGACAACCAATTTTTTAAAAAGTAGGTCAATTTTGAATGCAATATTTATAAAATAATTTTTGCCGCTTTTGTTTTTATAAATGTCGTTTAGGGCTCTGAGTTTTTACAAAATGTTAACCATGGCTTCTAGTTTTGATAAAGAAACGATAAAAATCAGATGTCTTCTGTTGATTCAGAATTTTCTAAAATGCTTTTTGTGATAGCCAATTTTTATAAAATGTGGTCTACAATTTCCAGTCTATTAAAATGCTTTTTGCAGTTTCTATTTTCAAAAATAGTTGCCTATAGTTCTCAGATATTATAAAATTTAGCCGTTGGCTTTTGATTTTGATAAAAAAGCTGTAACGTAAATAAAATGTCTTCTACTAGTATCGATTTTTGTATTAATAGCTTTTTATTGTGACAGCTTGATGACCTGACTTGACATGTTTTTCTCACATTGAAATGTAAAATATGTTTTCTCCCACATTGTAGTTTTATTGTACTCTCCTAACTTTAATCCTCATGCGTCCATATCTCAAAAAATTTTGCAGCCATTTTGTCATGCACAACGTAGGGCTCTTTTCCACTAGACAACAATCACGACCTTTGGTCATGTTTATTTGTATTTGAATAGGGATTTTTTTGTTATCTGTCAAGTGCCAAGTGACAAACATCAAAAAAATTTGAAAAAAACCTTTATTGCAGTTAGACAGTTTGTGAGACCCTAGAACAGCCTCAAATTAAAACTTATTTCCTGCAATGTAAGTACAATATTTATTTTTTCCATTTTGTATTTTAATTATTTTCTAAAAATTTTAATCAAATCAAGTAGTTTAAGACCAAACTTCAAAAATCAAAATTTGGAAAAATGGATGATTTTGTTGAAAACACTTGTATACACAATAATTGTGGCAGAATTTTTGACAATCTGTCTCACCTGATTAATCACATTCAACTCGAGCATATAGGTGAGACCACCATCTTTTGAAATCCGCCTCTTGTAATTTCTTCCAGATTTTCACCCCAAAACAATCAAAGCGGAAAAAGCCGCGGCTCCACCTAAGAGTAATTATACATGTAGATTTTGTGGTCGTCATGCAGTCCCACCTCTGTTTATATCTGAAATTAAAATGGAGCCTATTGAGGAGTTGAAGAATGAGGGGGTAGAGCCAAAGTTAGTGAGGCGTAATAATAAATCGCTGAATTTGAGGATTAAGAAAGAGAAAGTGGAACCTGATAAGTCTTTTTACAACTTGAGGGGTAGATGTCAAAAGAGTGGTGTGTTAAGATGTTAAATTATTTGATTTGTTCACAAACGTTTGAATATTTTTTAAAAAAATTGATGTTTATAACTGCTTGTTTATTGCTTTCTTTAGAGAGATCTCCGCATGGCGCTGCTAGCGTCAGTATTTCTTCAACCTGGGAGGAATTACACATACCTCTAAGGATGCGTAATAAGTTCATATTAAAAAAAAATAGTAATTTGAAGTTAATTACTACAAAAAAATGTTTTAATTGAGAAAGTAATTATTAAAATTGTAATGTACTACATTTAAATAAGCATAGCTTTTTGCTTTACAATCTAATTTTGATAGAGCATTTTAGATAGAAGTAATACAGAGATTTAAACGTGTGCTTGTCACATCACACGTATCATTTGAAGCGAATAGGAGAGAGATGACTAGATACAGGCATTAGATAGTTAGCTTCTTATTTTTTTCTTGCAAAAATAGCTTAGTTGGTGGTAAAGGTTTCAGTACCTATTTTAGTTTTTGTACATTTCTAAAAATAAATTAACCCAGTTCTGAGATAAATACCTTCTTCTTCTTCTAATTAAAAAAAAACATTATAAGTAAGCAAAATTAAATTTTATTTAAATTATCACGGCCGTCTCGAAATGAATATTTTTTTGGCAGGACATTTACCAAACACTCTGTTATACTGATTGAGTTGGCTCAAGATGAAGTTACTAAATTATTATTATTTTGTCGTCAAGTTGTTAAAGTTACCTATATAAAACTGGATTTTTTTTTATAAACAGTACTGTGTAAAAGCTTTTAAAAAAATTAGCAGAAATTAATAAATAACACTTTATTGTAACAATAACAGTTGTCCCAACTAAAATTTGCACTCCCTAAAATCTCCAGTTTCGTCTAAGTTTCAAAAAAATTCTAAAACAGGTCAACTTTAGCTCAAAAGGAAACCAAATTTTAACATAGTTTTCAAGTTATTACCACATTGCTCTAGCGCCTAAAGCCACCCCTTCAAAAAATTTAAATGGTAACTATTTGAAAACTGCTTTTATTGTCTATGCAACGACGTATCTTTTATAAATTTTTAACGACTCATTTTTGAGTTTTTTGCTTAGATAACTGTGAGAGGAAACAAAAACAAATTAATTTAACGAATCTATTATTGCTTAAAATGTCCTCTCCAAATTCCATACAATGGTACGATTTTCAAAAGCTAGCCTAACATTTTGCAACATTTCGGGCGTGCTCAAACGGCATTGTGGGACGATTTTTTCATGAAACACTTGAAGTGATTTAGATGATGTTGCATAAACCTTGGACTTTAACTGGCCCCACAAAAAGAAATCCAGAGAAAGACTTAGATGGCTACACAATAGACCTCTCTGCCCTAATCATTGTCTGGGAAAACAAAAATCTAAGAAATTGTGTACTCGTTTATGATAATGGGAAAGTGCTTCATCTTGTTGAAAGAAAAGTTGGTTTTTTGAGTGATTAAGAGGTAAATTAAGTCTTCTAATAACTGCAATTACCTGCCGCCATTTAAATAGGCTTCTACAAAAAGTGGCTCGATAATGTGATCACCCAGGTTTAATTTTTGAGGCGTTTGGCTGCGTTTTTTGTGGAAAATATGTAGATTAGTTTCGTTTTAATAACGATAATTATTTTTATTTACTTCCCCGTTCAACATAAACGTACTTTTATCGGAGAAACAAATATTGTAGAGTAAACCTGGGTCATTATCCAAATCCCTCAGTAAAATTTTCCCAAAACTGTTAACGTCAATCCGGATCATCTTTGTTTAATTCTTGGATAAATTTTATTTTGTATGAATGAAACTTGTGATTTTTGACAATCCGATGTACATTACTTTTAGTTACGCCAGATTTTTGAGCGACTTTTCTGATAGATTGCCTGTTATTCATTAAAAAATGACCAAGAACAGCTACTTCAACAGTGTCGTTTCGAATAGGTCGCTCACTGTGATGTTTTTTGTTTGCAACAGAATCCGTTTTCTTAAATTTTTTAATTAAATTAAAGTAGGTAGTTACATATTAATTAGCTTTTTGTTCTACATGATTTGCGTTAAAAATTCTAGAAGCGACAATGGCACTATTGTTATTACTATAGTAGAGTTTTACTAGTTTAATACTTGGTTCTGTACTATAAATCATTTTAAAAACTACGGGTTTTTATTTTTAGCTTAATTATTAAATGACAACAATGTAATGGAATTAAGTAGAAACTGTGTAAAGAATAATAATTTCACCTCCCTAAAGACAAAATTTCTTGTTTAAAAATAAAAAACATTAGTGCAGATAACATAACGTTTGTGAGTCTATCCATATCAAAAAATTTGTTCACAATTTGAACGAGTATTCCGGATTAACAATTTGAAAATTCGAATAAGCCTAAAACAATTTTGTGGTTTTTAAAAATAACCTTGAAAATGACCGTTCAAAATTTATAAATGATACGTGGTTGCATAGATAATAAATGCAGCTTTAAAATGTGTCACTCGATCCCACTTGCAATTCCATTTTTTTTTAAGAGGGGGTGTTGGGCGCTAGAGAGATGTGGTAATAAATTTAAAATCATAATAAAATTTGGTTCTACTTTAAGTCAAAATTGAGCTGTTTTAGCATTTTTTTGAGACTTGGACGGAATTGAAGCTTTTGGAGGGTGCAAATTTTATTTAGAAAAAAAGACAAAAAAGTTTTTGAAACGTCAGCAGTAGCAGTAAGTATATGGTTACCTACATATTTTAGACATTTATATATTTTAAGTTTTTGATTTTTTTTAGACTGTTAGTTCTTAGTTAGGTCTTTTTATAAAGCTATTTTTCTCGATCTAAGTAAGGCATTCGATACAGTAGATCATAATATCCTATTGAATAAACTTCAATTTTATAATTTTAGTGATCGTGCCGTTGACATGATTAAATCATACTTGTCTAATCGTTTTCAACAGGTTAAAATTAACAATAACGTTTCTGAAAAGCATCATGTCATTTGCGGAGTACCCCAAGGTTCCATACTTGGACCAGTACTTTTTTTAATATTTGTAAACGATCTACCTCAGTCTATACCAGACTTAGATGTTATACTGTCTGTGTGCGGATGACACCACTCTGGGATGTGCAGATTAACTTTACCAAAATATTCTTCAAAAACTGAACACCAACTTCGAATTAACCAAAAAGTGGTTGAATGCCAACAAATTACATCTAAACGAAGATAAAACGCTAACTTTAACTTTCACCCTAAGAGAAGGAATTGAATTATACAACAATACCGAATATGTCAAATTTCTGGGAGTTTACATAGAGCCTTCTTTAAAATGGCAAAAACACATAGATACTCTAGCTAACAAAATTAGTAAAAATATATATTTAATCCGGAATTTAGTTAGTTGTCTCACACAACACTCTAATAACAGCTTACCATGCTCTCATTCAGTCTCACTTTCAGTAATGTGTTATACTGTGGGGTCACACTAGTTACACAAATAGTATATTAAGTATGAAGAACGGTAACGAATGCTTATCGTTCGAAGACAATTGTTTGGAGGAGGAGCGAAGCGACGACTCCAATTATTGTCTGAGAACAGTAATCCTTAACGTTCGACATGCTTATAACGTTTTTTGCGCGATTGGAGTTTCTAGAATAATAATAATAATAATTTATATCAATACATTTGTGATAATCGGGAAGATTGAAACTGAAAACTTTGGGTGGCTGTTCCATGGTTGCTATGGTTTTGTTCCAAACAAGTAAAATTGTCTTTTTGATTGTCATTCCTACATAGTTTTGTTTTGTGGTTCCGTTTTCGAAGCAAATATGAGCGATAGTGATGATCTACCGGATGATTTAGAAGACGCTTGGCAAGAAGGATGTTCGGCAATAATTCCAGAAAAATCTAAAGCCCGATATGAACAGACATACAAGTTGTTTAAGAAATGGCGTGAAGCAAAGAAGATTTCTGTAAATGAAAAGAGTTTGTTAGCGTATTTTGTGGTGAGAAGTGGACACTTGAAGACCCCAGGCAGTTTATGGGCGGAGTATTCTATGCTGAAGAGTATAATTTTTTTCCATGATGCTATCGACATTTCTAAGTTTGCTACATTAATTGCTTATCTTAAGAGAAAAAATATTGGATATCGGCCTAAGAAGGCTAAAATTTTTACCAAAGAAGACATGGAAAAATTCTTGAATGAAGCACCAGACAAACAATTTTTAATTCAAAAGGTATGTTGTAGATGATGAGGTGGTACATCTGAGTTCTAATTAAACAATATATTTGCAGGTAGCAATGATATTGGGAGTAGGTATTGGGCGCTTGTAGACGAGAGGAATTGTACAATATTAAAATGAGTGACATAAAAGAACATGAAGAAATGTTTATAGTAAATATTTCAAATACAAAAACAAATATTCAGCGAACGTTCACAGTTATTAATAAAGAAAACGAAGCAGGTCATTATTTGGAAATATGTACTTCGAAAATACATAAGAATTCGACCAAGCAACCCAACGTCTGATCATTTATTTCTGAACAATTGAAATGGCAAATGCACTAGGCAAAGTTGCAAGCGCCTGAAGGTTTTACTGGACACTCGTTTGTTGGGACTAAAAAGACATGGCGGGTGGCGTTCATCAACGGTGACCGAGAGTTACGTGGAAGATTCCCTCCAAAACAAAATTGAATTTGCTCATAAAATTTTACACAGCGATGTTGGTGGACTATTACAACAACCTGGGACTTCTACGTCGGAAAGTTTGTCTATTAACACTTGAAACTTAAATGCGAGTGGTATTACTACTATTAATTATAATAATTGTACATTTAATTTTAATAAATAAATCGCAAAATTGTTTTTTTTTAGATTTAATTGCTTACCGTTCACTGAACGGTAAGTGATATCAGCATGATTGTCGGAGATTTTTACGACACCTAAAAATTCTTACTTTTCCTTGCTTATTTATTTTTAAATGCATTGAATATTTTACAAAAAATATGGATTCATACAAAATGCTTAATTCTTATCACTGAGACAAGAAATCATGACTTTGCTTACAACTCTCTAAGACTCACTATTTCTCGTTACGGAATAAACCACAACTGTATCAAATTTTACAATGTCTTACCCATCTCTTTACGAAAAACTTCCCCTAAAAATTTCGTAACTAACATAAAAAAATATCTTTTGTATAAATTTTTCTACACTATAGAGGAGTACTTACGTAATGATTTCGGTGATATGAGCACTGTCTGCTCTTAGGACGCTATATTAACTTGTTTCTACAAGCTCTGTCTAAATCGAAGCATATAATTCATAATTGTAAATTTTGTTACCGCATTTGTTTTTTTTTATGTATATTTCATTTATGTTTTATTGACGTGTGTAAAGTACCAATGTATTATAACACAAATAAATTATTATTATTATTATTATTTTATGTTTTTAATTTATTATTGACCAAATTTTTGTAAGTTTTTTCTAATATTATCTAATCTTTTGTGTATTTTTTTACATTATTATTTATGCACTGATAATGAGATAATTTCTAAAAACTGTCTGCCACTGTTATATAAAAATTTTATTCGTTTAAACTTGCGTGCTTGATTTTATTCTTTTATTATTTTTTAATTGTTTTGGATTTTTCTATTAGTTAAAAATTGATCATTGCACTACAATTTAATACTACTTACTCGTATTTAAGACCATCTTTTTTAATAGTTACATTTAAATACTGCTGAGGAAACAAGAAATAAGATTTCCAATTTTTTTTACTTAAATATGTCTTAATTATCGGCAAGTTTTATTATAAACCCTTGAATTAAATTAATTTAAACCACCCTGCACTGACGAAAGAAGTGCCAACTAGTTTTTACAACTCTCCAAAAAAATTTAAGTTTGTAACTTGCATTTTTAGGATTAATTTATTAATTTCAGATTATTTTTTCTGAACTCACAAAATAACGCAGGGCTATCAAATCTAAGTTGGGACCTATGACCTGTTTATAGCTTTCTTAACTGTGAACTGCTTTATTATCTTTTTTATTGTAAAACTTTTAAAAGTTTATTTTAATTTCTAAATTTCAAACTCAAAAATTTATTACAAGTGAATGACTCCAGAAAAGTTCGAAAGCAAGCAATTTGCTAAAAAAATATTTCATATAAAACCCAATTGGAGTCTTAGAATGAATCAAAAGATTCTAATTCCCTAGAAAGCTATAAATTACAGCAATACTAAGGAACCACTGTCAGAATTATTACTTCTTCAGTCTCTGAAAGTTTGTTACGATGTCGAAATAAATTAGTTCAGTGTTTCCCCAAAGAAAAAACTTATCAGCTGAATTGATTTCCTCTTATAGTACTACGTCTCAACTTGCCTAACATTTCACAATAGATTCATTAAAAATTACACAAAATTGCTCTAATTTAATTTAATGCAAAGTTTAAAACCCACACACGTCAAATTTCCTCGCAATCAACTTAATGCAAAAAAGCTCACGCGTAATTGCTTTAGTGCTTACAAAGCTTCCATAAATGAAAGATCGGAGTTTATGAAAACTGCCTGTAGGCAATCCTATAAATACTACCCTTTATATTCTCCCCTAATTGGCAAATGAAACGAAAAGCTAATGACTCTAGATTAGGTACATTCGAGCCTATTTTTACGAAAATGATTAGGATGAGTACATAATTTCTAATTATAATTAATTTAATTAACTAATCAAAATAAGAAATATACAGTACGTTCTCGGATTTTTTTCTTTTGGATTTGATTTCTCACAAAATTTTACTCTTGTTCATTTTTTTTGCTTGTTTTCAAACCCCTAAAACACAAATTACTTTTTATTTAACTTGAACGGTTCTCGAGATAATAACATTTTTTTTTCAAAATTTGGACGTTTTTTTCTTAATTTTTAGAAATGACTCTATTAGGCGGACTTTATTGAAAAAGGCCACTGCTAGCAGATGACAAATCTAATAAGTCAGTATAACTGCAAATTAAATCTTTGCTAATTTAAACAGTATTTATGTTATAATGTTAACTTTACAACAAAGAATTTATCTAACTTAATGTTACGGAACTGAGGCAGAGTGCTACTGAGTTGTTATCAGAAAATTTAAGCAAAAATACCCGGAAATTACCATTTTAAATTTTGGTTCAAAATTTTTGGTTTTAATCATTGAGAAGTCAAAGAAGTTGTTTAATAAAGACGATGATGCTTCCGTTCTTGCCGTTCATTTTGCAAGAGAAGCTCCAAGGTTGTCTTTAAGAAAGAGATTAGTACAAACTGGGATAAGTAAATCTCATAATTCTAAAAAATCTTTGAGGAGAACAAAATTTTACCATTTAAACCGCAATTTAGGCAAACTTTAAAAAATGATGAAGCTAAAAGTCTGAATTTTTGTTTGGAAACGGCTCATACAGTTTTGAACGATTTAAATTTTTATAAACGAATTATGTTTTCTAATGAAGTGAAGAAAAAAAATTTTTTTTGAGAGGAGAGTCTCATATTTCGAGCTCCACATAAAAATTAATTTACTTTTTTATTTTGAAAAAACAATGCACATGCGTCAATGTTCGAATCAAGGCGACGCTCTCGACGCTTGCATCATTTGGATGTTGTGAGAGAGTCTGTTCGGTGCAAGAGAAATTTCAGGAGCGCTTTATTCAAAATTTTTGGTAAGTCAAAATAATTTTTAATTTTTAACTAATCAAAAAAAAGTTAGAAAAAATTAAATGAAGTGAAAATCAATTTTTGTTTGTTTGTAAATAATAAAAACAAAATAAAAACGAGGCTAATGCTATGTTTGACCGTTGAAAGTTATGTCTGATTAGAATTTTTAATTCTCTATTTTGACTAATTTTTTCTTGTTGGTGCATTAATGTGGTCCAAAATTATAATTTACGTAAGCTCCAAATGTAAATTTTTATTGCAACTAACTTCAGGTACAATAAATTTTGTGGAATTTTTTGAATCAACGAAAAGCTTTTAAATTGTATTTTATGACAGTCACTTAATCTATTTTCATTTTTGAAATGTACTTTTTACATTTTGTTGCAGCGTAACAAATGTTTAGTTATCTAAATTTTAATTGATTTTAGGAGGAGGAAGAAGGTATCTATTACATAGATTTTTGTTTATTAAAGTAATACTGACTCATATTATTATCTTAATAATTTTGTTAATAAAATTTTTATCAATAAAAAAATGGACTACGAAACTAAGACCAAATTTAATTATAAAATTTTATTCGATTTTGTTTTAAACACAGAGGGTGATTCTAAAATAAATAAAAAAATGCTTCACAGATGTTAAATTGCTTTTTATTAGATTTTTTTTAATAAGAGCACTTTTAGTTTTTTTTATTGACTTTGTAAAACATATGCGACAGTTTGTTGTTTATACATCAAAGGGAGATTAATATTTACACACCAGTGCGGTTGCAAATACCTAAAAAATATTAAAAAAATACTTGTCGATTTAATAGACTAATAAAATTAATATTTAGTATTTTGTTTATTTTAAAATTAAAACGTTTCAAATCCTAAATTTTTATTATAATTGAATTTAAAAAACTATAAATTTTTTTGCATTAGGTTATTTTACAATGCTTCAACTAATAAAGCTCTTACACTCGCACGTGAGTTGTCACATTCTAATAAATATAAGTACATAAGCTGTATTAGGAAATTTTAGCAATAACTATTACACTGCTTATAGGTACGTATTATAGAGCGCTTCAGAATGATTGACATCTTTTTAATTTAAGTTGGCAAAAAGGTATCAAAGTAATAATTTTGAACTACTCAAATTGGTCTATCAGCATTCTACCTATCTCTATTTCTCTGGAGAAAATCGTCGAAACTGGTCTAGGAACATCAGGTATGCCACTACAGTTTTGTTTAGAAATTCAGTCATTTTTAGTTTAACAGTCACATGTATAGTCAAAAAATGCGTTTACATGCAACCATTTAAAATTTACAAACTATTATATTATTTAGAACCATATTGGGATCTAAATTTTATATAATGGAATCTATTTTTATCTATTTTGGACATAAAATATATAAATACATGCAACGTGTTATATACAGCGTGATTTTTTTATTTGCTCCTGCTTGAAACTCTAAAAATAGGCAACACATTATACTTTGAAAATTTAATTTTAAAAATTAAGACATAGAGAGTTGTAAATTGATGTCAACATTGTTGACATTACCTTTGGCAGTGAGTCCAGAGTCAGTTTATTTGGATCATTTGTAGCCACATTAATTAATTAATTAAATTGTTTATCGTTTGTATAACGTGTTGTCTATTTTTAAGATTTCCGGCGGGAACAAATGAAAAAATCACTCTGTATAATTATTAAAAACAAATTTTAATTTTTTAAAAATAAATAGCGTAAGAAGTGACAATTGCGGTCTATAAAATATTTTTATTGTCCAAAAATAATTCAATTGTGGTTATATAAAAACATTTTCTATGTATTGTCTAATATTTTGTAAATTAATTTTTATATTATTTTATTTTCTGTTTTATTTTTGTATAAGTGGATTTAATAACAACCTATAATTTCTAATAAACTCCTGGATAAAATTAACAGATCACTTTATTTAATTAAAAGAACTTCAAAACTCATTTAAAACTTAGGTAATTTAAACTAAAACTATCAGAAATTAATGTAGTAGAACTGATGTATTAAAAACTATAATTATTTTCAAACAAAATGCAACGATTAATAACGAATACTTTATTTATTTACACCACAATCGCCGTCGCTTACTTTACGCGCTTGTTTGGCTCTCACTAACTGACTGACTATATCTCGGTCAATTTCCCTCCTTATATTATCCTAGAATGTGCCAGATGTTTTGAGATTTTTTTAGATTTAATTAAAAGCAATGTCTCACTTTTTATGATCGGTCTTTCAACGGGTCTATCAATAATTTTATGAAATTTTGCGCTTCAAAGCTCATCCGACGCGAAATCTATTTAGTATTTTCAGAAGTTATTTAATCGAACTTTCTTATTATTATTTTAAAATGCTATTACCCTAATATAACTTTCTTTATAACTTTGTTATAACAGACTGCTTAAAAATTGACTAATCTGAGAATTGACTCTAGAAATTGCTTACAGTTTGTAGCTTGCTTCTAACATTCTATGGAAAAACTGATTTTTTATAATTTTAGTAACACAAAATGCCTTGATTATTTTTTTAATACAAGAAAAATTGCAAAAACAATAAAAATTGCTGAGGTTTAGAGAAATTCTAGTGGCAATACTAGGGTTTTTATTTATTTATTTATTGGTTCTAGTTAGTTGAGCGGCCAAGATGGAGTAATTCTATGCCTGTCGGGGCTTTTGTTTGAGAAGTAATTGTTTTTATTTTGGTCAATAGCCAATTGCCATCTAACATAAACAATGGGTAAAATACATAATAATTTAGCAAATGTTTTTGCTTGATTAAAACAAGACAAACTTATTCAATTAACATTTGTTGAAAGGAGGTAACCAGCTAGTAAAAGCTTTTGCTACTCTTTATAAATATTACCCAATGTTTTGAGATAGCTCTCGTCTACCGAACTTTTAGTATAAACGATTAATCTGTTTAATTTTGTTACGGGATCAATATGCGCTGCACTGAGGATGAGACAACGACATCGAAACCGGGCTGCAGTTTCCTGGTGTAGTGTTTCTATCTTTTAGTAAAATTTCAAATTGACGATTATATTTAGTAATACAAGGTTAGACAAAAATATAGATCTAAGCGATTTTCAGCTAGTTATAATCACTGTTAAAAAAACTAAATATAGACACAGAATGGCTACAGAAATGCTACGTTTTGGATATTTAATTTATTTCTATTTGTTCATATTTTGAAGATAGACTAACAACATTTTTTTAAGGAAAATATAAAAAATTACTGATTTGCTTGTTATCGTCGATTAATATAATACAATTTAATTAATAGTGTTTCGTCTATTAAATTATAAAGCACACTATGCATGCGCTTTATTTGCGGTACAAATAACTCATTAAAATTGATTCCAGTAATCCAATTTCTGTTAAAACAGAATTATTCTGTATTTAGTATTAATTTTCTAAACGATTTTGTCAAAAACGACGAAATTGGAAAAATAAACATATTTATAAAAAATCTCTCTCAATCCATACTTTCTATTTCCGGCTTTTTCAATGTTTATTTATAACGAATTACAAAAGCTCACTCAAGTAAAAGAAAAAAATCTTGGCGAATGGAGAAATATTCGGTGGAGATAGAAACTGGTAATTCTCATTCTGGTAATTTTCATGAAAGTTTTGGCTGTTTTAATTAATATTTGATGCATCTTAGAGACTATTTTTAGCTTTCTACAATAAAATTACAAATTTCATACAATTTTGTCTGAAATTTTAATGTTTGCTTGGTTTCTTGCTTTAATTTGGTTCGTTGGAAGTTGTTTCGTTGCATAACAATAATAGTCGGTCGCAATGTTTATTAAAAAGAATATTTCTAGTTGGCAGAGAATTGGATTATATAAAAAGTTTGTTTACAATTTTAAAACTAATTTATAATTGGAGAGGAATCGGAAATACGAGCTGTACAACAGATGGAAAGGATTGTATAGTACGAGTAGAGTAAAAAAACTTGCTAGTAGTAAAGGAATTCTTTGAGATTAAAAATAGAACAGACAATGAACTATTTTATGAAATGTTTTTAAATATATCCGGGTTTCGTTTCGACGTTTATAACAATATACAAAAAATTTGATCAATATTTAATAACTGATGAAATTCTACCAATAAACGTAGTATATTATAAACTAAATGAAGTACTCAATCAAATCAGGATTTTGTTTATAAAGTAACGCTATTTCAACTGTTGACAAGAATCACAAATTATTCTAGGACTGTCAATCCCTATATTTTCGAATTCCTGAGACCGTCAATTGAAATAAAATTTTTTTTCGAGAAGTGTGGACATTTTGAACAAGACTTTTGGCTTGTCATGATCACTTTTTTTCAAATAGGAGATTATCAAATTAGGATTATCAAATGAGTCCTTAATACATGTCTAAACTGATTTTGTTGATGCTACTTTTCAAATAAGTAATGAATTAGAATTTGTTTAACATTTTTTTCAGACATCAACAATAAAGAATAAATAGTAAAAAATAATTTATGAAATAACAATAAAAAATTGTTCTGAAAAAGGCACAGCAACCAAGCACCGGTGCATCGGTATTAGAGTTGTTGCTTTATCATCAACAAGATGAATCTTGGTTGTGGTAACTGCTTAAGATATTTTTTATTGTTATTTTTTTATTTTGCAAAAAATTACATTTTTTGAGTATTAGAATTTGACGTTTGTTGTTACGGTAGGTAGATTCCAGTGAGCTCTTTACAAATTATTGTTATATTATAGACAAAAAAATAGATAGGTACATACAATGTGTTATGTATAAGTAAAAACAAAAATTTTGATTTTCAAAAATATTAAATGGAAAAAGTGACAATTGCGGGCGATAAAATATTTTTATTGTTCGAAAATAAATTAATTGCAGTTTTATAAAAAACTGTTTTTTTGTATTTTCTACTATTTTATAAAATTATTTTTTTTATTACTATTATAAGTATTTTCTGCTTTAATTTTTATAAAACAAGCTATAATTTCTAATAAATTCCTGGATAAAATTAACGCACCACTTCGTTTAATTAAAATAACTTCAAAACTTATTCAAAAATTAAGTTAATTTAGAATAAAACCATCAAAAATTAATGTAGTAAAACTGTATTAAAAACCAAAGTACCTAACGTCTGATCCTATTTTAATAAATTTTTTAATTATTTTCAAACAAAATGCAACAATTAATAACAAATAATTTATTTCTACTATGTACACCAAAACAACAATAATAAATAAATAACTCGATATTTACACCACAATTGCTGTCGCTCACTTTACTCGCTTGTTTGGCTCTCACTAACTGACTGACTATCTTTCGGTCAGTCGCCCTCCTTGTACAAAGTGTATCAGAAATGGTGGTCAAAAATTTAACCAGTGATACCTCATCAAAAGAAACAATTTTTCTATATAACATTTTTGCGACAGATGCTAAAAATTTTGCTCATTATCATCACGATGAATCTTGGTTGTTATAACTGCTTAAGATATTTTTTATTGTTAATTATTACTTCTTTATTTTGCAAAAAATTGTTTGTTGTCACAGTCGTATTTCCTAAGAGACATAATAATTTTGCGGGCTTTTTGGCAAATAGAGTTGACGCGAAGTTGGAAGAAGAGTTTTTGGTCGATAAGTACACCCAGATATTTAAAACTTTAAACGAGTTCTAGGTAGGAACCTTCGATTTGTATTTTAACGTCTCTATTGTGTACTTTACATGAACATTTATTTATCATGACTTTAGTTTTATTAACGGAAATTTGTAATTTATATCGATGAGACCATGTTTCAAGTGAATGAATAGATACCTGCAATTTTGTTTTCATATCTTATCTTGAATTAGTCTTTATTATAATGGCTAAATTATCGGCATCTGCAATTTCAGTGAAATTATTTTCATTTTCGAAGATCAAGATACAAAACCAGGAGACAGTTCTATAGTGTTGGTGCCAGAGTCCACTCTTTAGAGCAGACTTTATTAGATACTAATTCACCTTCTCGAAACTCGACGAATCTATTAGTAAAATAATTTTTAATTAGATTAGATAGAAAGATAATTAGGTACGTTTTTCTTTGGATAGATTTAATTACATTAGGCCACCATACATTATTAAAAAATTCCTGAAATATCTATAAATATTGAAACAATATATTTATAGTTCGAATTTTTTCCATTGCTTATATTATGTATTTAGGGTGTTATTGGTACTTTAGCCTGGTACAAAGCCGAATTGTTTTGCAGAGTAAAAATTTTCTATATTACTCAGAAGTCTTTTTCTTATAATTTCTTCAATAATTTTTGCTAGTCCTGTCAGCAATGTGATTGAACGATAGTTTTTTGGATTTTTCGTGTTACTTGCTAGATCTTTCAAAAGAACGCTAAGACATCCTTTCTTCCAAGTTTTTAAGAAATAAAATCATCTTAGACAAGAATTCTAAAGATGAGTTAAAAAGGGGTACAGAAATGAAGCAATAACCTTCAGGGTTGATCCTCGAAGTGTCAAGACCTAGAACCTTTTTGTTTTTTAATGTAGAGATGATTTCCTCAATCTCTTGTTTTTTTTTACTTTTCTATATTATTATGATTAATAAAAATGACGTTAGAAGGTTCTGCGGGCAAGGTGGCAGTGGATGGAAGCGTGACAGAAGCGTTCCCAATTCGAAAGGGGTTAAGACAGGGCGACCCGCTGTCAACAGTTCTGTTTAATTTGGTATTGGAAAAAATGATAAGGGAAAGTCGGATAAGAACAGAGAATGTAATATATTACAGTAAGCAGCAGGTGATTGCGTATGCGGACGATGTGGCATTAATCGAAAGAACCAGAAAAGAAATGTTTAAAAATTTGGAAAAGAGTGCGATAAGGTATGGACTCGAGGTAAATGAAGGCAAGACAAAGTATATGGGAAGAAACGGAAGAGAAGTACAAGATGACCTGGAAGTGACAGGACAGAATGGCAGAAATCATTGTTTTCAAAGAGTAGACAGATTTGAGTACCTCGGGGTTACGGTGAATGAAAATGATGAAGAAGTAATGGAAATAGAAAAGAGACTAACTAAAGGAACGAAAGCGTTGGGGGCATTAAACACGGTGTTGAGAAGCAAAATAGTGTCGAGAAAAACAAAAATTAGAATCTATAGAACTGTAATCCAGCCAGCGGTGCTATATGAATGTGAAACGTGGATCATGACCTAAAGCACCTCGGAAAAGTTGGAAAGATGGGTGAGAAAAGCAGTAAGAAAGGTGTTTGGGGGAGAACGTGGCGAGAATGGCATCGAATAGGCACACAAAGAAAGCGCTGCTGGGAGGAGAAGGTAGTAAAAGAAGAAGAGGGAGACTGAAGAAGAGATGGTTGGAGATGGTTAAAGAAGATCTAAAGGGAGTAGAAGTCCGGGACTGGATGGAAGGGAGCAAGAACAAAAAAGAATAGAGGAAAATTGTGGAAAAAATTAAAGCCATGGACCCGAGGGCCTGAAGAGCTATATATATATATTATTATTATATTATTATGATATGCAGGAGACACTGTCTCAAAGTCTATTTTGTATAGTTTGTAAGCTGCATCTTTATTTATTTCATCATTGTCAGGGAGTAACTTGTGTATTAAAAAATTCTTGGCTTTTTTTTATCTTGTAGTGTTATTGTTGTTTGTAAGAAAGAGCTGATGGAGCCGACTTTTCTAAATTTATCTCACGCTACTTTGTAAACAACTCTCCATAGGTTAGGACATAGATCATTTTTAACAAATTTTTTCTAAGATTTTTCGGATTTAAGGGTTATCTGTGATTTATATTTAGTTTAAGCAGTAATCGTTGAATTATAATAATCTTGTGTTTTTTCAAAATTTTTATTACTATAAAGAGCCTTTTTCTTGTTAAGGTAAAATTTCTATTCTATTATCTCACCCATCAGGTCTATTTGGGTTTACAAATGATTAGCAAATTTGTTCAGAATGTTATATAGACATATAGACAGTCGTAAAAGTAATTAATTGCTAAAAATTCTATTAAAAAATTGCTCAGATTTTATACTAGAATAGTCTAGAAAGGTTGACTTAAGATGAGTAAGATGGGATATTTGTGGAAAAATAGTATAGGAAATCTAAGATATTGCTTGATGATCAGAGGAGATAAAATAGTCAAGAACCTTTTAGTCAGTTACCTTATTAAGGAGTTCGTTAGATATTAATGTCAGATCGATGTTGCTTTTCTTATTTAATGTTTCGAAAGTGAACAAATTATTTCGAAATTCAAATTATTTGATAGGGCAATATCTCGTATAAAGATTTTTGGTCAGATACCGTGTCAAACCAAGTAGTGCACAGATTTTTGTTTGCGGCTCATATTTATTTTTATGCAGAAATAGCCGATATGCATTTTATGTATTCACTCTTGCTAATGAGATTGCCACCAAACCGCAACGTCTTTACATTAAAGCTTATCCAAATTGCCAGATGTTTTCACATCGTATGTTTAGAAGAATTTACTAAATATTGCGTGATACATTTTATATGCGTTATAAATTTTATGCAGTAACAAAATGTATAATCTTTTGGACAACATTCTTTAGACCAAAAGCAACAAATGTAGTTTCAGCATGATGGCGCTTCGGTTCATTTTTCGATTGCTGTTAGAGAGTATTTACACCAAACCATTTATTGCTCGCAACTTCGCCTAATTTAAATTCTCTAGATTTTTTTCTTTGAGGATTCTTGAAAAAATTAGTCTACGATATTTCTGTGAATAGTCTCGAAAAGCTGCAGGAAAGAATTAGTCAAAAATACCAACAAATTAAATCAATGCGGAGGTTTTAGAAAGAGTTCGAATATCCTTTAGAAAAATTTGTCGTTATATCTGCTTGAAAATCGATGAAAGGTATTTTAAATATCTTTTATAACTCTGATTTTTATTTTTTCTGGAAGCTCTCTTTATTTTGTTAAACAATAATTTTTAAATTTCTACAAATGTAGAGTGAGGAGACACCGAAAAAGTTCCTTGAGGATGACTCAAGAGTTTGCAGATTATGTTAAAAAACTGGATTGTTGTATTGGCGAAAATTGACAAAATAAAAAAAAATATAGCTAAATTTTCAGAACCTCAAAAACACCCTTCGTTTATTTTTAAAATGTCATCCATAAATATTTTTTTATTTTATTTCATCAAATGTTTTCTCTAATAAAAGACCATTATTTCTACCGGTATTTCAATTATGTAAAAATGATTTTTCACACGTTTACGTACACAAATATTCTGGTATTGCGCCGCTTTAATTTCCGAGAAATATTTTCGAGGGTATTTTAAAAACCTTTTCACTTGAATTTCGTTCGTGTTAATTAATACACGGGTTTTCAAAATGCATTTAAAAAAATTTCTAGGAAATAAGTTGATAAACACGGTTTTGTGTTTAGTTGTTATATATATCTACACTTCTCCAAGAAATTAACGCACCACTTGAAAATAAAGTAAAAAAATTAAAACTATGTATATTTGACAACTTTGGTTGAGAAGGTTTAATCAAGCTATAATCTAGTTACCCATTGTAATAAAAGTTTTGACATTAAAGTCAGAAATTTGAGTTTAATAGTTTTTTAAGCAGAAATTTTAAAATAATTTTCATTTTTAAATTGTGTTAATTTGTAATTTCGTTTTATTGTTATTTGAATTTGCCGTTCTGTGGATAGTTTTTATCATTTGAAACAATAATAAAAACATTATGAGGAATTTGACTCGAGAAGAATGCGCCCAAGCTGTGGTTTTGTTGGAGGAAGGATGGAGTTACAGAAGAATTGGTGAAAGGTTTGGTGTATCTCATACGTCAGTTTCGCGTATGATACAAAGGTACAGAGAGACAGGAAGTCACCTCAGAAGACCTGGGCAAGGAAGAAAAAGGAAAACCACTCCTATCCAGGATAGATTTTTAAGAATATCTGCGCTAAGAGAACGCTTTGTAACCGCCAGGAAGCTACAAACTGAGTTCCGTGACGTAGAAGGAATTCAAATCAGTACCGAATCTGTTAGAAAAAGACTTAAGGAGGATAATTTAACACCCTAAATTCCTGCTCGTGGTCCTGCATTGACTGCAGAACACCGCAGAGCCCGATTAGAATTTGCTAGAGAGCACATAAATTGGCAAAGAGAGGATTGGGAGTCTTTTTACGGATGACTCAAAATTTTGCCTTTACAATTGCGATAGACGTGTTCGTGTGTATCGTAGACGAAATGAACGGTACGCACAGTGTAACATTCAGAATACCACATTGTTTGGTGGAGGCTCAGTAATGGTTTGGGGTGGTATTTCCTTATAAGCTCGCACGGAATTAGTGGTTGTAAATAATGGCTCTATAAATGCGGACCGTTACATAACAGACATTCTTGAAGAGCATGTCGTACCATATGCCCCTAATATTGGTCCAAATTTTTTGTTAATGCAAGATAACGCAAAACCCCACACTGACCGAATAGTTAAAGATTACTTGAATGAGGCAGAAATCAATGTTTTGGATTGGCCAGCTCGAGGGCCTGAACTGAATTCTATTGAGCATGTTTGGGACATTCTCGGGAAACGTTTAAAAAATCTTCCACATCCTCCTGTCTATCTTCAAGAGGTAGGTCCTCAACTAAATGAAATTTGGAATAACTTAAATCAACAAGACATAAGTTCGTTAATTTTGAGTATGGAACGAAGATGTGCAGCGGTTATTCAAAGTAGAGGTGGAAATACGCGATGTTAAGATGTTTTCTGAACTTTTATAACGGCGTAACTTTAATAAAATTTTGTTTTCGGTTTGTTTTTCTATATTAGGACACATTAGATATTAACTTACTTTAAACAAATGTTTTTGTTAAATTTTTCTTAATTTTGTACCAATTGGTTGAATACATGTTTCAATTTTAAAAAGAAATCAAGTGGTGCGTTAATTTATTGGAGCAGTGTACATATTTTGTATAATAAAGTTTCAATAAAGAAATATATTTTTTATTTAAACTTAGTATTGACTATAGAATTTTAGCAAACCAACATCGTTTCATTCTTGGTAAGACACAATTACAGAACTTCTCAAAAATAATCTGAACTATGTGGTCATTTGATTTATAAATTTAACATAAATATTACAGATTTTTTACTTTTGCTTTTAGTGGCATAAATAAAAGAAAAGTATGTTATAATGATCCAAAATAGCAAAAATTTGTGATTGTAGTCTGATAAAAAAAAGCTCTACGTTGTTTTTGACGAGATGGCGGTGAAGTTTGTTGAAATGTGACCATATAAAGTTTTCAGTTGAAGGAGTACCTACAATAAAACTACAGTATAAAAAAAATATTTATTTGTTTGTTACATGTAATAAATTGTTTTTGATTTTTAAACTAAATAAAATAAAAGTGAATTAGTTGTCAATAATATAAACAAAACAAAATACACATTATACATAAACAAAACAATCAAAAAATAAAAATTAATATATTTTAATTGGTTCACTGCAAAAAGACAGAATAAAACCTTTCTAAACCATGTACACAAACATAATTATATAAATATGATTTTAGAAATTTGAAAGTTTTGTCAATTTAAAAAAAAATTTAAGTATCAAAAACACTTATTCATTTTGCCTTTATCACATGACATGTGACAAGTCTGTTAGGGACCTCTGTTTTCGCATAGAAGTTATGTTATAATCAATATTAAATGTTAAAGTTTCTATAAGTTTAATATTTTTCTTTTAGTCTAAAACAAGTTTCTTTCCGATTTTTAGAAAATCTTTTTCTCTTCTTGCTAAAAACGTAAAAATAATGATAGACATTTAGTTAGTCTCTTGTTTTTCTCTCAATCCAATCGGCAATTAAAGAAACACTTGTGGCGGATAATAAAATCTCGTTTAGCGTTTCCCACTAATATTTTCTTTCTCTCGCAATTAGATTTTTTTCTCAAGCTCCGATAAAATAAAGCCGTGAACCCCCTAGACTCATCTGAAATTCCCCAAATGACCATTGATTAATTCAATACCGTCTGCAAGTTGTTTTGATCTTGACATTGACCTTTTTCAATTCTTTTTCGAGATAAATCTTCATATTTATTTCCGAGAGCTAACGAGCTGTGCATTTTACAGTCCTTCAAAGATGAAAATTTTGCAGTGAGCGAGAAATTATTTCAGGATTATGGTAATTAGAGGGCAATTTCAGGTGCCGCAACTGGTGTACAAAGACCTCATTTTCCCAATAAAACTGCCTTTGAGGGAGTTTTACACAATATGGTTTGGATTTTACTGTTTGTATGTACCGTAGTAAAATTGTTTTACATTCACCGGATATATTTTTTTAGTGATTTGTTGGTATTGTACAAGATTATCCACTTCTTTACATTTGGTATTACAGACATGTCTGGATTTTAAGTCAGACTGTCTTTCTAACAAGAGCATTTTCTGGGTTATTTTCAGACAGACGTTGTTATTTTCTTACCGAGTGGAAAGATAATAGCACAGTTTTAAATTTATTGAAGGGAAAATAAAATTATTTCTTGAATTAGTTTAAATTTCTTTTAGGGGATTTTTCAGTGAGTTGTTCTCTACTATAATTTACATTTTTTTAGTTAAAATATTTCGGGAATTAGTTTAAATTTTCCGGGAAATATTTTATAGCAGATTTGTACAAAAAAATTAGATTTTGATAACAATGCTGATGAGAAATAATTTATTACAATTTTGTAACATAAATGCGGGCTTTTATCAAAATGCGGGTATTTTTCTGATTTTTATTGGCTTTAAAAAATTTAAATAAATGAATTAAAAAATATTAATTGGTTTGTTTGATTTTATTGATTTAACAACAAAGGAATATGCTTTAAATTTTTAAAATAAAGGAAATTTCTATTTAGTAATAGTATATTACGTAACAAGAGTTCTTGTTTACAATTCGGGTTATCTACCTCGTCGTGGGAGTTTCAAGAAAAACAATTATTTTTTAAAACTATTAGACGTTAATAAAGTTATGCGGTATAACTATACAATAGAATAAAATTTGTTTGAGGTAGGCTATTTCTATAAGTGGAAAATAGAGAACAATAATTTGGAAATAGTTTATATTTTAAATAATAGTAAATAACAATTTAATTTACAAAATTTTTATTAATACGCTTAAAACTTAATATTTCGGAAAAGTGATGTCATATGCGCAATTTCACAAATGAAAATTTGTTTTTTTTCTGTGAAGTAATAAAAATTGTGTAATGTAATAGTACAGTCAATTTAAAGGTTTACAAACTTAAAATGATTACTAAATTAATTTTCAAAGGATCTTGTTAAGTGACTACACTAGTTTAATTTATTCAAAATCGTTTATTTACATTTTGCTTTTAACACAATTGTTCTACCGATAATTTACTGTCTTAAAAGATTAAATAATAAATTGAAATAAATATAAACTTTGTCTTTGAACGTTAACAATAAAATTAAGCCGTAAAAACGAATACCTACTTGGCATCAAAAACTATGTTCTTGTTACCTAGTTGTTGGCACTCTCTCGAAGAGTTTTCTTGGCATATTTTTTAATACTGATTAAATAAAATTCATAACTTAAATACAAAACTAAGAGTCAAGATTTGAAGTAGGCATATGTGTTTTTAGAGACTTTTGTAAGTTTTTGTATATTTTTTTAAAATTATATCAAGACTTGCATTGTCGATAAGACGACGGCGACGTCTCTATCTTCTTGAGCTGCGCTAATTTGTTAATCGTCATTTTATCACAACAGAGAATTGATATTTTACTTGTAATTTTTGTAAACTCGTCCGAACTTTGTTTTTGATTTTATAAATTTTACAATAATTTGTGTGTTTTTTACATTATTTTAATATTTTTATAACAGTCAAACACTTTGTTCAAATTTTTAATATTTTTTTTTGTGTATTGATTTATTGCATATCAAGTATTTTCCGGAATTAGTTGTCAAAATTAATTCGTTTTGGTAAATTATTGAAAATCTCTGTTGCTTTATCTTATTTTTTGACAGGAATTTGTAGGAAAAATAAGGTTTTTGACCAGTTTTTTCAATTCATTATTAACTAAAATTTTTAGTTTTTTTTATTTATTTATTAATGCAATTTTTTTAAGTCCAATATTTTATAAATTGATTTAAAAGTTAGTACGAATCCGAAATTTGGTGTTACGGGGAAGTGGACGACAAGGCAAAAACAAAAAAAAAACTGTTTTATAAAGCCAACGTTTCGAATCCTTTATTGATTCTTCTTCAAGGCTTCTAATAAATGTCAGATTTGTTTGGCATGGTACCAATTTGTCTCGGTCAGTGGTCGCGAAACGTTGGCTTTATAAAACAGTTTTTTTTTTGTTTTTGCCTTGTCGTCCACTTCCCCGTAACACCAAATTTCGAATTAAAAAATGGACGTAATTCACCAAAATAGTTAGTACGAATGTTTAAATAATTTTGTGTTTTATTGCCAACAGTGTAACACAAAAAATAACGAGTAGATATACTACACACAACGAATTAGGGATCACTTAAATAAGTCTCACTAGCCGATAACGATGCAGAAAATTTTATATACTCAGTCTTATTGCACAATAAATAAATAAGCATATGGCATAAAAAATATAGAAAAAGTTTGTTAAGGATTTATAAGAAAATTCAGAAAATTAAAGATATCAGTGCTCAACGTTTGTAATAAACTAAAAATTAATAATGAGTATGTCCTCCTCGTACTCGTATGACTTTCTTGCATCAACAGGGTATACTGCTTTATTAGATATCTTATTTGTTCTTGCGGGATTTGTTTCCATTCTTCCAGAAAAAAATTTGCTAGTTGTTCAAAATTATGAAGGATTTTCCGCTGCTTTAGCCGTCTTTCCCGTTTATCCCAAAAATGCTCAATCGGGTTGTTGGCTGGCCAGTTCATAACTTCAACATTCTACTTTATCAGCATTCAGACTGTGTTTTTCATAAGAGGTTCTAATAATTCAGACAACATAGGGACATATTTTGGACTTTAATTTAGAAATCAGTGCGATTATGTGATTAACTTCGTTCTTTCATTACCAACTGTGTAACACAAAAAATAAAATAAAAGAATATACGTAATTGATAATTGGATTAAAAAGCCAGTGCGGTTCTCTCTAGTTTTTAACAACTAACACTGCAATACGAAAAATGTAATTAACATAGCGTATTAGGAGTAAAGGCTATCTAAAATTGGCAATACTACATACGTCCAAATTTGCTTTGTTCTTCAGCAAATGACGTTTTATTTGATACAATTTCATTTTATTCAATCGAATAGTTAATTGAGTTTAGGAATCAATGCGATTATGTGATCAATTTCTGTCTTTTATTACCAACTGTTTAAAACCGAAAAAACTAAGTGACTTTATACGGATAACGCGTTTTCAAGAGTAGCACTGTACTAGATATACCTACAGAGTGACATAAAAGTATGGAGTAAAATTCATATTTTTTAAGTTAATGCTCTTTTAGAAAAACGCCGATTTTGCTTTTTATTGCGCTCATTTTTCACCTATCTTCAATTTTTTTTGGCCAATTAGTATTTTGCTGTAACGTAATCGATATTTTTTTTAAATAGCAACCCCTTTTTTGGTGTTGAATATTAAAACTACTTTTGTTTCTGCGTCTAACAGTATAACATTTTTAGGGTCTAAAATAAAAACTTTAAGTAATTTAACCAATCTAAAGGTTTTATTGATTTTTTTAAAATCGACGCAATTTTTAACAGAATTACTGAACTAAATATTTAAATTGACGTTTTTCCGTTTTTCGGCAATAATACAACTAATTTTCGAACTCCGTTAGCACATTATTTTCTATTTTTTTGATTAATTAAGTGATACTGATTTCTAATTCTTTCTCTTAAATCTTTAATTTTATTGCAAATATTTTTGATTTTAAGTAGCCTTTTAGAGAAACGGTCAAAACATCATCTAAATAATCTCTGACACACCGAGCGTTGTGTGGAGGTGCACCGTCTTGTTTAAACTATACATTAGCTGCTGGTATATCTAGATCCTTTTTATTGGGAAAAGTTTCGCTAATGCTGGTACTAACGTGTCGCGAAGGACATCCATATAAACTTGTCTAGATTAGCTCAAAAAAAGACACAACTGCCGTATGGGTCGATAGAAAATTTATACTGGATGAGAGAAACCAATACTTGTTACAACATCCACAAAAATTGAATGTTTAGTGTGGTTTTGTCAAATCACATTTTAGGATTTTAGGACATTAATGATGTAAGAGAAAAAATTACAAATTAGTAGCGCTTAATTAGTCAAAAAATAATAAATAATGTGCTAACGGAGTTTGAAAATTAGTTGTATTATTACTAAGAAACGGAAAGACGTCAATTTAAAACATTTTGTTTAGTAATTCTCTTAAAAATTAGAGCTATTTTGAAAAATTTAATAAAACATTTAAATTAGTTAAATTACTTAAAGTTTTTATTTTAGACCCCACAAATGTTATATTGTTATACGCAGAAAAAAAAGTAGTTTTAATATTCAACACTAAATATAGAGTTTGCTGTTAAAAAATATCTATTACATCACAGCAAAAAAAAAGTTGGTTAAAAAATTTGAAAACAAGTGAAAAACGTGCGCAATAAAAAAAATCGACTTGTTTTGGGGTTTTTCTAAAAAAACATTAACTTAGAAAATATGAATTTATTCCATACTTTTATCTCACTCTGTATGCATTTTTGCTTTGTGTTTTACTAATTAGAATTGTATTTGACATAGTTTTATAAAATTTTACAAAGTTATTGCAATTGTTTGAAAAATCTCGTTTTTTTATTATCATTACCAACCGTTTAATACTAAAAATTTAATTAAATGAATATGATTTTATAGGGATAACGTGTTTCTAAGAGTGGCACTACTGCATTTAATCAAATTTTTGTTTCAAGTTTTTAGCATAATCAACTTACTTTAAGAATCGAATAAATTGAAATCAAATGATTTTTTATAATCAATTATTAATCTTTTATAATTTTTAATTATAATTATTAATTTGTGCAAATTCTGTTATTAAAATCAAACTCTGCGAATCTGAATAAACAAAGAAATCGAATAACAGATGGATTGAATAATTGTGTATTCGATTCTATTTTTTTTTCGATTTAATAAAAGAAATGTTTTACCAATTTTGTAAAAAACTAATTGACTGATTTAAATATCATAATCATCTATCTAATTGTATAGTCACCATAATCAACTAATTTGATTATAATCGCCTATTAATATATTTTCAAAAGTGATAAATTAGCTTCTGCTTTAAACGATATGCTCCGTGTTTGTTTTTTTCAGATTTGCTATTTTTTTTCAGATTTTGTTAATTGTAATTAATTCAAATATAATAAATTTATATTATTATAAATTTAGTAATTTTTTTTTTGAAAATTTTAGTAAGTAAATAAAAAACTACATGGTCTAATTAGAAGAGACGCTTACATAAATTTAGAATTCTTACAAAAATAACTAACTTGAAATGTTTTTTTTTGGTTTCCATTGATAAAAATACGGCTATTAGTAGTTACTCATTAGTTTGAAACAACTTTAAACTATTTATTACTATTAAAATGTTTCTTGATATTGCATAATTTACCTTAAAAAAATTGCAAATACAGATTAAGCAGGCGATTAATATTCAAGGTTTAATTTGAACACTAGTAAACTGTCATTTTAAGGTATCATCAAAGGTTAAATTTGTCATCATTAATTACCTATGGCATCCCATTGGCGAAATCTATCAATAAAAAAACATTTCCCAATTGCCTCCGATGAATTTGACCTAAAGTTCATCAATAATTTCCAATTTCGTTTTTATTCGTGTTTATAAGAAAACAAATCGAGTTCGTTAGTTTCCACGTAATTAAACTCAATTTTAGCGACTCTTTATTCTCGTTAAGCTCTTAAATGCCACAAGAGAATGCGAATTACAAGCCGCCACCGCACTACTACATTCTAAATTGTGCTCTGTTTTTATTAGAGAGTGACCTTCCATTTTTATCGTGTGAGTATAATTAAATTAACGTAGAGTAGAAAAGATTCAACTAATGGATGGTTTTGCGGATTTTTCTCTTTAAGCTTGATTTTTTTCAATTTTATTTATAAGCAAAGAGAGTTTAACAAGATACTTACTAAGTCGAGACTAAGTTAGAGGGTATCTGGGTCGGAGTAATTACTGTAATGGTCACTGTTGCAATCTCTTTGAAGTATAAGCAAATTCAATGTCAGGGATGCATTTTAGACTTTTATTGGTAAATAAAGTTATAGAGAACTGAATACTGAAGTAGCAGAGTAGTTGTACAATTTGAGGAATAATACAAGATATACTCAATAACATTAGAAGTGTTACACTCAGAAGAAATAATTTTTTTGACTATATTTTTTAGCTATGTGGTGGACTTACATCAAAAATGTAAAAATGACACGATAAAATTTACAAAAAATTTAAACGTTTGGATCTAATTTAGTTTAGCTTACGAGTCGAATAACTCGAGTGACAAAAAGTTTACAACTTTTACTTTATGGCAATTTTTTTCGAAAACATAACTAGCATTCACTGTTTTTTATTTATAAAAAGAATTAATAAACATTAAAAATATTTTTAATATTTTTTGTTTCAATTAAATGTTAACAAAACACAAGATCTCTTTCACTTTTCTTAATTTGCTATAAAAACACTTTTAAGCAAATTCTGGTGAATGCGCCGGGTTATCTCTTAATTAAACCTTTCTGTGGCAATTCAAAGTATTTTAATTAAACAATTAGCAAATTGATTAAAAAACAAACTGCCAACTTATTTAAATAATAATTAGTTTTTACCTTGACCTTACTTTCTCTTTAATCAAAACTAATTTCTCCTAAACGTTTCGTCATTTTTCCTCATCATTTTCAAATTGGTTACGTGATCAAATTTAAGCACAATCTTAAATTCGCTTTCAGAGAACTATTTTCAAGTGTCTTGTGCTCACTAATCCTTCAGAAACCTGATAAGTTGGTTAAAGCAATCGAATAAAAGTAATCGAAAAAGGCCGCAATTTATGGAATTAGTATTCCAGTTCAGTGGTTTTTCTGTGATTGTTTTTTTGTATGCGCAAATATCGTACATTTTTTTAATTAACAAACTTAATTTTTAGCATTTTTAATTACAAGTAATTTTGGTAAAAATAAAGTAATTATGACACCCAGTTAAATATAACTGAACTTTTTATTTTTAACAGATTTCTATTTCTCCGCATCAATGCTGGTATATTTTGTATTATTTGTCAATATTTTTTAAGTTGTACACTCAGAAAACTTATTACCAAACAACAAACAAAACCTATCAAACTACTTTCAACAAATTTAAGAGTTTATATTTTTCTAAGAAAAGAGTTTTTGTCGAGTTGGTGAAAGTGAAAGGTTTTAAATGTGTGCTTCTTTGAGTGCTGTATTTGCTGACAAGGATTGAATATAAGAGAGTTGGGGGTAGTTTGATGAAAAAAAGTGAATCTATGAAGAGTTGATCGAAAGTAATAAAAGGATAGACTAGGGCAAATTGTGCTGAGAAATGTAAAAGTTCAGTAAAAAAATTTGAAAGAGAAAATGTCAAATAAGAAAATAAATTTGTTCCAAACAAATATTAAATTTTTTTACAAATTAAATTAGTAATTATTTATAGCTTATAATTGATTTTTAATTTAATTAAAATTAATTAACTAAAATCTATAATTACAATATTTTGTTTTTTTGGAACATAACTTGGTTGACAATTTAAAGCTTTTGAACTTGCTAATACTAACAACAAATTTTAGTTAACAAGTTAAGTTTTAGAAAAAAACTATATTTCCTCTACTATGTCAAAGCTTCAGTATTTTTTTTTGTTTATTTATATAGGTGTTACGTTTTTATTTATCTATCCAACACCTCTTTATTATGACGTTATAAAAATTATGTTTTGATTGAATTATGGGGTCTATAAAACACAAGTAGTTTTATGAATCAATAATAAAACTGTTTTTATATAATTGAACAGTTTACAGAAAATAGAACAATTTATTGAACATCAAAAAATACAATACATAAAATTACAATATCTCAGATGAAATCATTTGTTGAGATTTACGTTAACATTTATATTAAAAGATATAACTTTATTTGCTTTATTTTTTGTCACTTCAATGTTGTTTTCACAATTATTCGATTTTTGCTTCTTTGCTTGCTTCTGCTGTTTCCGAATTTCCACCCAGAATCTTCTTAGAAATGTCTATTTTGCTCAAAATTGATTCTTTGACATACGCTTGTGCCACGGTTGTCGACTTCTATCGGCCATGACGTTGGACCATACCAAGGTCGGCTCCAGCGTTGGACAATAAACTCGCTGATGTGCGTCTCATACTGTGTCCTGTGTAATACTCTGATTCTGGTAATTTTAAAAAATCAGCTACTATTGATGGTATTTTGGATAGACTATTTATTTTTACTGGTTGTATTGTGCATTTCTCATTTCTATAGCACAAAAACAAACTGTTGTGAGAAATATTCTTAGGTCGGAGAAACATATATTTTTTACAAATATCTAGCACATTAACTGCAAATCTTTTTTTTATAACCGTCAAGCTACGTGAAACATAGTTTTTGTATCTGATACAGTTACCAACATATAGGATTCTTTATCTTCTACGTTATTGATTAACATTTTCAATAATTCAAAACATCAACACCCACCTGACACACCAAAAATTAGTGCGACCTGTAATGTAAAAAAAAATAGATTTCATTCTCTAATAACAAAATCGACCTACCTTCAACATCAAATATTTTTTGTTGGGTGCTTCTGCTAGAAGCTGTTAAATATGCTCTCTTTCAAGAATTTTTGATTTTTTGCACTTGTAATTTTTTGATTCGTTTTTTACAAAAGCGATCAACTTGCCATATTGTGAAAAATCTGTATTTTCGTGAAGCTTAAATGTCGATCTTAACATCCTGTATTTTGTCCAATTTGAAGAGGCTGCGACTCATTTTTTGGCGTTGAAGAAATAACCCAACAGCACGTCTTTGCTTATCCCACAAACATCGTTTTTCTGTTTCCAGTTATTAAACTTACTCAATTTTTTATAATAAGCGTTCCTGGATTTTTTGGGAGCAAACTCGATGTGACTTCTTCAATATCTTTCGCATTTTTTTTAGGAAAAGAACTACTTCTTTTCATTTCCAACAATGTTACAAGCGCCGAAACAGTTTGTTTGCAATATTTTTCCTAAATAATAATTTTTGTTGTCAACAACAACATGGCAACCAAATCATAGACTACTACTAATCTTTGTAGATATAAAATTTTCGGGTTTTGATGATTTTTTAAGAACTCTTACAGAGAGAGGTGTTGGATAAAACTATGTATTGTACTCATGTCTTAGCAATTAAGTCACTTAAAAAAAAATTAGGCCACTCGAGCAAGCTCTCGTGGCTAAACATTTCTTTCGTGACTTATTTGCTTTATAAGACACTTGTATAATAAATAGCTATTATTTTATAAATTAATAAGAATAACTCTGCAATTCAAATTTAATTTAACTTTTTTAGAATTAACAGTGAATTTTAAAATTAATAATAAGAATATCAAACCAAATTTTTGATTAATTATATTTTTCAGAATATAAATTTTTTTAGTTGTTTTCACGTTATTTAGGAATTTTATTTAATATTTAAAAATATTGAATGATATAATGTAATAAAAATCTATAAATACTCTTTAAATAGACTGGTAATATTGCTTCCATTTATGATTTAATTTATTTGATTTTTATTAGGTATTCATTAATATATTTGTTTACTTTTAGTAAATTGCTTATTTGCAACACGTTTAAGTTGGTAGAAAATTTATATTTTAGTTTGTTTAATACTTTGGTTCAATTTGTTGCATTTAAAATAATTTAGTTATAATTAAGTAAAAATTGTGCAAATTTAAATTTCGGTATTTTTTCGCTGTGTATAAATAACTATTGTGAATGTTTTTAATGTCGTTTGTTTATTGTTATAATTTTTTTCACCTCACTGGTATGTGACGCCAAAGTCGGCTTAATGTATTTTAGAACTGTTCTACTTAAATGGCCTCTGTGACTAAAGTAATAACCGGTGGTAGTGTCAATTGCTGTTATCATGTTTATTACTCAGGTTAAAGAGATTCAAAATGTCTCTAAAAACATATTTTCTATTTGTTTATCTAAATGAAAAACGTTTTAGAAGCGCTATTGTTTAAAGTGTTATTGCTTTAGTCACAGTGGTCATTTGAGTAGTTATCTGTCTAGTAAGTTTTGTGTTAAACATTTTTCTTGACAACATTGCTTAATCCTTAATTTTTTTTATAAAATTAATTATAATTAACAAAGTTACTATGGTAATTTACAGTCCTGGTAATAAAATAACCAAAAAACAATGCTAAGAAATTAAAAATTGTAGATTGCACTGTTATTTGAGAAATAATTTTAGAAAATTTATTTATTATTTACTATTGATTTTCGCACTCTCTTTGTAATAAATCTTTATAACCGTCACAAGCTATCGCCAATTTATGTACTTTATTTACTAGCAGAGACAATATATTACATTCTAAGCTCCTAAACTGATTTATTTTCTCGTCAAAATCTAAATCTAGTCCTGTTCCTCTACAATCCTAATTTAATTAATTTACTAATCTGAATATAAGCTACTTTTCTTCTATAAAAAAATAAAACGAATCTAAAACTTTCTCTACTGTTGAAATAAATCATTTTTGATAAAAGAGTTTTAAGAAAATTTTTGTTTTAGTTTAGTAAACTAATAAAATGTGCATTTAATAGACAGAATATAAATTCAAGTTTACTATTAAAAATTGGTTCTGACAGTTTTACGAACAAATAGAAATATAAATTTCAGTAAATGTCAGATAAATTGTGTAATTATAATAAAAGTTGTAATTATTTAAGTAAAAAACTACTAAAAGTACATAAACAATTATGATAGCGTACGTTTCAATGTTTTTCATTGATTACAAGCTTTTTTCTAATTATTTTAAAAGAAAAATTTTGTACCGTCTTATCATTAATAATAAACCAAACTAAAAGCGTCTTCAGATGAGGTTTTATTGAAGAAATTCAAATTTAAAAAAGAAATAATTTGTGTCTTTATCAAATAATTACTTCCACTTTTATCAAAAAATTATTACTAAGTGAGGTCTGGCATTATCCAAGGCTAATCATTTCTACTTTACATTTCAGCTATTTCAGTCTCCTTTTTCCAATTTTGTTAATTAATTCACTCTTCTACATTTCAGTGGTGGGCAAAAATGTGAAATCTCGTGATGACTCAATTCTGGAACGGTTCGAGTAATTTCAGCGACCTGAAAATCAACGTTACGATAAGGGATGATGCGACCCTTTATCCTCTCAGTCTGGTGGTGCCTATAACAGTGGTATACGGGGTGATTTTTGTGACGGGTGTGATTGGGAATGTGAGCACTTGTATTGTGATTGCGTGTAATAAGTCAATGCATACAGCGACCAATTATTATCTGTTTAGTTTAGCTATTTCGGATATGTTGTTGTTGATTTCGGGACTACCACCGGAAATGTATAGGTTGTGGTCACCGGAAAAGTACGTGTTTGGAGAGGCGTTTTGTATTCTGCAGGGGTTTGCTGCAGAAACGTCAGCCAATGCTACAGTTTTGACTATTACAGGTAAGAAGTGATTATGATAAGATCCGATTTTTAACTATACAGTATTTCTCCGAATCAACTTTAAAAAAAGAAAAAATGTCTTATTTTTGGTTTCTCGGAAAATTTTATATTTGACGATTTACTTTGCTTGTTTTCAAATCCCCACAATATAAATTATTTTTTCTTGTATTTAAATACCTTCAAAATGAAGTATAGCCGATCTGAGCATATGTAAACTGCGCCGATTTGATACCTCTCTGTTTATAATTATATAAGTGTCTATCTGAAATTGTAAAAAATTGCCTATAAAAATAAGAAATGATGGCTTGTGTGTATAAAAGCGAAAGTTAAGTCAAGCGTGAAAACAAACCCAAACATTTGTGGTTCTGTTTGGTTTATTACAAAAACTTGCCCAAATTTTAGGTAGAGCAATGCTTTGAGTGAAACATACGTTGTCATTAAATAATCTATAAATTGAATTAATTTGTGATTATAACTTTGAGGGGCTAGCTTAGAATTGTGTTGGGCACAATTTTTTATTATTAATTGTGTCAAATTTTTTTAGGTGCATTTTTTTATATTTTACCGTTGTTATGTAATATAGCTGCATATTTTCACAATCGCCTCTATGTTTTATGAAACAGCTATGTTTTTTTTCTGCAACTTGATAGAAACCGACACAAAAAGTTATTTTTAAGTTATTCTTTTTCAAAATTGTAAACAACAAGACTGAAGTAGCAGATAACTGCCATCCAAGGATGCACGCAGAGCGGGGAATCCGGCGGAATTTACAATCACCGGTCGATCTAACAAAATCGTCGAGTGACAAAAGCAATAAAGTCATAATCATTGTTAACTTAACAAAGAGTGGTACTTAAGTTCGGTTGCACTGATGATGGGCTCGTTATACCTACCTGCCTCGAGGCCTTGGGATTTAAGAAAAGCAACAAAATCGGGCAGCAGAAACATTTACCACGGACCTATTCATTATCTCTGCTACCTAACTCAACTACAGCTCTTTGTTAAGTTAACAATGGTTATGACTATATTGCTTTAGTCACTCTACTATTTTGTTAGATCGAGTATATTACTCGATCAACTTTCCTTATTTAAATTCCAGGGATGCTCTGCCTTGTTCTCAAGAGAGCGGTAGAATTATCCTGATTTTACCATGCAACTCTGGAAATAAACCACTCAACAATTGAAGTAATCCACTCTATAATAAGTAATGTTTTCATTTTCATACATTATATTTTTTTAAAAAACCGTTATTAAAATACAAGCCGAGTCAAAAAAAGAAAGGTACACATGCATCGCAACATCGTAAATTAGTAATTTGGTTATTTATTCAACTTTTTACAAAAACAGTAAATACCCTCAGCAATATTTTGTAAACACATATTGTATTTAGATACATATTTATTTATTAATCATATTGTATAAATTATTGTATAGTAGGACCACATCTAGCCCTATAGAGAGTCATACATCTATAGGGCTAGATCTATAGGGCTAGATATAGAGAGGCATACTTTCTATTAAATTATTGATGATTTCTTGAGGCACTGCTTTCCATTCCTGTTCCAACATGTTTTGAAGCTCCTCAAAAGTTTCTGGTTGGACATCTTGTTCCGATAACCTGTGCTCTATGTACGACCATAGACGTTCGATGGGGTTGCAATTAGTGGAGCATGCCGGCCACATCATTGATTCAATACCATGTGCATTAAGAACATTGTTCACAATCCGAGCACAGTGCGGTCATGCATTATTATCCACAAACACAAACTCATTTCTAAAATTATTGGCAAAAGGGACTACAATCGGTAGAATACACATATCCCTATAATATTGTGCATTTATGCATAACCCCCTTTGTGCCAAAATCTCTGTGCGGCCGTTAAAAATAATGCCTTTTCAAAGAATAACACCACCTCTTCCGAAAGGTACTCTGTGCTCTCGCATTTCTTCACGGTACGTCTTGTTCGGGCGTCGCCACACTCTAATACGCCTATTCAAACGATAAATGGTAAATCGAGACGCATCTGCAAACATACAACGGGACCATTCGTCCTGGATCCAGTTGAAATGAGCTTTCTTTTAATGTCGCCGTTGTTCTCGATGTTGCCGGGTTAACAGTGGGCATGGCACACGTCTTCTAGCCTTTAAGCCATATTCGTGTAGCCTTCGTCAAACTGTTTGAGTAGAAACAGCTACTCCTGTAACTCGTCGTAGCGCGGTATTTATCTGAGTAGCGTTGTAGGTAGGGTTTCGGCGAGGAGTAATTTGTAAAAAACGAATATGTCTTGGAGTTACACTGCGTGCACGACCTCCACTATGTCTGAAACGAAGAGTTCCCAATTCTTGAAAGCGATTAATGGCTCTATGGATCACTCCATGTGCCACATAAAAAATTCGCGTCACTTCGCGATGAGATAACCCTTCCTGCATCATGTAAACCACATGCTGCAATTCTCGGTCAGATAAACGCTGTTGAAGCATTAGAAATTAAGGATAAGTCACTCTCAATAATGCTTTTAACGTGTCAGTTTTAATATTACTGAAAAAGACACTCAGTTAAATTTTCATTTTGCTTGTTTAGTCAGATAAAACTGCGAAAAAGCCCGTTTTTAAAATTAACACATAAAAACTACCATTAGATAGACCATAAAATACTTCAGATAGGCAAAAGAGTACAAAAGAACAACAAAAAACAAGAATAAATTCTGTATAATTAACAATTTTTGTGGTAGATCACTTCAATTGTTGATCAGTTTAGTAATAGACCTGTTTCGTTTTTTTTATTTTAATTAGAATTATTACCAAAATCTTTGGGGAGTTGTTTTTAAAAAATTACTTTTTATATTTACATTATTTAAAATTTAATCAGTAGAAAGCGTTTCAGTTAGATGCAGCAACCAGGAAACTGCCAACTTGTCTTGATGTTGTTGCTTTTCGTCAGTGCAGCGTATTCTTGTTTTGTACCAGTCATTTAGTCCTGTAACTTGTAGATAGCTAATATTTGACAACCAGACTCATCTATAAATATTCGGTATTCACAAATATTTTATTAAAACTGCATATTAAAAAAAATGTTTGAGGTGAAAGTACATTTATTTTTAAAAAATGTTTACAAATACAATTTTGTAATGATTTATTTGTTTTCGATGATTTAACTATCTTGCTTAATACAACATTTATTAGTGGTTATATTGGATTTCATAACACATTTAATTAATTTTTTAATTTTATTTTGAATTTGGTATTTCATACTTTAGAATGATTAATTACATATACATAATTATGTACAATATTGCAATTACATACATAGTGACATTAGAAGTGTTACACCCAGCGCAAATTTGGGCAATTTTTTCTTCAAATATAACCGTTTTTTACCTGCTTCTACTCTTAGTTTTTTTCTTTTAGTATTTTTACTTGTTATGTACCCTTTGGCGTCTTTCTGTTTAAACATAACACTTATCTAATATACTTTTTAGCACTCATTTAATCTTAATCTTTAATCTTTACAATTGATAGCTTTTGAAAAAAGGAACAATTGTTACCATTGCGTCAACTTTGCAGCTCTTTAAATAAAGTTTTTATTAAAAATCAAAAAATTAAAAACTGCAAATGCAGAATAATATAAAAGTAAACAAATTGAGAGGTAGGAATGTTTGGAAGCCTGTAAATTATTAAAGCTAATTCTGACCGTAATAATCTGGTGGTTTTAACACTAAGCGTAACGTTATGGAAAGTTCATTACGGTTTGAGACCTTTCAGATAATATTCTGAAAAGAAATCTTAATGTGAAAATTAAATAATTAAAATTCTTTTTGATGTCTAGCGTATCTCAAAAACCACATTACATGTGCATAAACCCTATAGTTCTTGCCCCCGTTTTACAAGTACATCAGTAGCTATCAATCTAGCATTTTTTCTAATTAAGTTACTTACGAAAACCAATTATTGTGATACATAGGTTTTGTTGCCACATGTTATTATATAACTATTGATAAAAAGTGACTGTATTAAATTATTTCTATAGCAACTCCACAATACTATATTGGGCTATTGCACATACTGAGAGACAAAAAATTAAATGGATCGCGGGCACTTGTGGTTCAAAATACATATATTTGTCTTAGCTTGTATCATCTTTTTCTAATAAATTTTTCAAAATCTGTTCTGCTTTTTAAGCCTTCTTACAAGCCTGACAAAGTTTCACATCAATTTTAGCTAGGGATGATCAAACTGAAGCTTTTTTATTGTTTTTATTAATAACATTTTATTTTTAAAACAAAACATAACAAAAAATTTTTTGGTGCGTTGGTTTAAAGGTTTTATTTAATAAACATTATTAATTATTCTATGCGTTACGACTAGATCGTTCATTTTATTATAAAAATTGTTATAATTAATTTAAAATCTAGGTATATGGTGAATAGTCGCCTCTTATTTCTGTAACACAAGCTAAGAACAATTTACTTTCTCTAAAGTCTGGGGTAATAAAATGTAAATTCCAATAAAGTTTATACATACCAAGTGAGACTTTTATAAACTCGGTGACAAAAGTCACTTGAAAGTTGGCGCAATGATTGCAATTGCTCTTTTCTTCAAGAACTATCAATTGATACAAAATTTAAGTGATTATTAGATTTTCTTAAGGTGATGAACATTCTTTTTTACGTTCTAACAAATTCCACACTGTTTTGAAAATCCTATTTGTTTTTTTTTCTCACTTTTTTTCTACCTAAAACTATTCCCTATTTTACTTGCGTTCTGTTTGATACGTCGTCTGTCTTCCAGGTAAGCTAGAAACAATGTTAGACTTGACAGGCAACTTGACAGGCAACAATTAAACAAATTTAAAAGAAAAATTTTTGCAAGTTTTACATAAAGCAGATTATATTCAAACGCTTTGTACAATGTTTTAAAAACTTAAATATAAAAGCTTTGCGTATCTACTTTTATACTCGTAAGAATAAAGATTTTAATTTAAATTTAAATTAGAATTATTAATAATAATTAGAAATTTAGATTATTGTATAAATGTGCTTACAAAAAATTTAAAAAAACTATGTGTTTTTGTCAGAAAATAGCATTGTATAAGTAAGATGTTGCAGAATGAACTTATTTTTTTTTACACATTTTAATGGCGGCTTTTAAATGCACTTAATAAAACTCTAAAAAAAAATACTTGTGATATTATAACAGATAATTTTTTAAAAACAAATCTCTAAAACTACTTCTTTAGATAGTCCACTTTACGGACCATTTAAAAAAATATAGATATTTAAATCTTAAAATTTAATTTAGAGTTATATCACGTAGTAAACTTAGTAAAACATTTCCACTATAAATTTTCTCTCTTTTCCAGCTTTTACCGTGGAACGCTACGTCGCCATCTGTCACCCTTTCCTCGCACACACCATGTCGAAACTTTCGAGGGCCATTAGATACATTATAGTGATTTGGGTGGTAGCTTTATGTCTTGCAGCTCCTCAAGCGATTCAGTTCGGTGTCGAATACGAACTAAAAGATGGAGTTCAATTCAGTCGATGTACTGTAGTATCAAATTTTTTTCAACATGCTTTTGAAATTTCAACATTTTTGTTTTTTGTTGGCCCAATGACATTGATTACGGTTCTGTATGTACTGATAGGAATTCAGTTGAGGAAATCGAGGATTGCGATGGCTAAGAAAGGGTCTTTAGGGAGCTCAGGAAGTAGCGAACAGGGAAGGAATAGAAATCAAGCAGCGCAGAAGCGAGTGGTTAATATGTTAAGTAAGAAATTTTTTATTGGTTTTAAATGTTATTAGTGTTAAAATCTAGTGAAACAAAATTTCTAACCAAAAATAAAGATTCGCGGAACAGAAATTATTAAGAAAGATTAACCACAGTTTTATAAATATTGATATTAAGGAATTGTGACGTAATTGGATTACTCGCAAATGTTAATCTAGCGGCGTTAAAATGTTAGAATATAGTTTCTTAGATAATTTTATATGTTTCTTTAAACTCATCTTGCATAAAGTTTCTTTTTCAAGGGATACAATTTTTTTAAAGCTTGATATAATAATCCGTAATTTTTTTCTGCTCTGTGATTTCAACAAATCCTATCTCAACTCAAATAATATAACCAAATCAATATGAAACAAAGCATGTGTCCTGAAGGAATAGGCAGCTCGAGTCGAGTTAATTACATAATTCTACTCAAACACAACTTTGAATATTAACAAAACTTGTTCTAAGCAACTTATTTTTTCCATTTAAGCGGCTCAAAACACTTAACACAGTAAACAATCTATCAAAATTTCTAGTGTATGTAAATTTTTGTTATTTTCGTCCGGAAAAATTAGCATCAAAGTAAATCCGGTGTTGAGTATTGAATCTACAGTTAAAAGCGTCCGGATTGTAATTTCCGGAAAGCAAATTTAAATCAAAGCAACTGACTAGAAAAACCAGGATGTGCTGAAATAGAGTCCTGAAAATAGAATATTTTACACGCAACATGTCAACCTTCAGTGACAATTACAAAACATTGATACTGCATTACTAGTTTTGAAAAAAACCGAGTTTGATTAACTATTGAAAATGCATCGAATATCGATATTTAATTTACTGGGACATTGTCAAATACAAATCCAGTGTTTTTTCATTTTTTATAAAAGTCAAGATTTTAAATAATATTTTGAAATGGAATTTAATCAAAAAGAATCCGCTTTTGTGCTGCATACAAGTTTTATTAAAGATAGTAAAAATCTGACATAAAAAGAATTGTTTGAGAGAGGAAAATTCTAGGATCGTTATTAAATTGAAGTGGCAGTTAATTAATGTTCGTTGAGTGGAAACGATTTAATACAATGCTTGAAAATTGATAAGAATGAACAGTATTCTAATTTTTCTGTTATCAGAAATTAAATTTATCTAAAAATGTCTTGTTTAACTATTCATAAATCACTCTCGACTGGTTGCAATTTTTTAAAACTAAAAATAATTACCAAGCTATAAATTTTCGTTTGTTATGATTGTTTAATATTTAGACATTTTGTCGATCATTAATTGAATAATTTAAAATGTTTAAATAAAAATGCCAGAAACATTTGTCTTCAGTAACAGCAAATAATGAGTGTTATGTCTTATACAAGCATTGTGGCAAGAAATTTTGTTATTGACTTGCTTTTGACGTAGAGATTTAAATCGTGCGAACAACGCGTCCATAGTAATATCAGCTTAGAAATGAGAGATTATATTTTAAGAACCAAATATTAATACAAGAAATTGATACACGAAGAAGCTTTCAAGCTTCTGTCTTTGGCCCGCTTATGTGGAATATATTTAATACTAGTAAGATTTGGCTGCTGTTCTTACAGAAAGAAATGCAAAGTAGAAGTAACAGCAGAAAGCAGAAATAGTGGTTATGCTAATAAATGAGAGACAATTGCTTTGAATTTTCTGAACATTAAACCAAGGAGGTACTGGTAGGGAGAAGAAAACTTAAGAGAAAAAAAGAAAAGCTTAAATACTTGTCTTTTAAAATTCGTCTAGAAGGCAAATATTTGTGAGAGTTACAAACACTATTATTCAGTATAAGGCATCACTGCTGTGGTTGTTAATCTTCAACGAGATCTTCAAGTATGAAGAATATAAAATTCTATTAAGAAAAACAAAAAGAGTGAATTTACCGAAGAAAAAAGACACTGAAAAACTTAGACTGTACATATCTACTAGCTTGCTGCTGTGTGTTTTCTCACAGTCTGCTGTGTATAATACTTCTATTAGTCAGAGCACGCATGCAGTTTTACACAGTTTCTACAGCTGCTCTGCAGATACTCCTAGGTATACTCATTCAAAAGCGCACAAACTTGGGCTTACAGATTTAGAAGATACTAGAAAAATCTTGAAGAGATTATGCCAACATAGAAACTAGTGCTAGATGCACTCTATATAAAAAATATGAGAAACTAGATTATTATATTCCCCATTAATTAAGAGATCACGACATTTTTAAAGCGAATATAAAAGGAATAGATATATTTCTCTACTAATTAATTTTGGTTTGGCGTAGAATTGGATGTTGCAGTAGGTGGAATTAGCGTCTACTTGAGGTTTAAATTTAATTGAAGCTATGAGAAAACAAGGTGAAAAATAAAACAATAGAACTGGATAAAGTTTGGCAATATAAGTAGGTTTATTAGGAAATTAAAAGATCTTAGAAGAATAGCAACAAACTCAACCTCTTCTAAAAGAGTGGTTATCTAATACAGAATGAGTATACCAAGTTTCATCAAAATCGAGCAAGTACTTTATTAGATAAAAAAAATAAAGTGTATTTTTGAAGCGATTTTGGGGGCTAATAATTCTGAAAATAATTTTTTTTGGAAAAAAATAAAAAATATGTATCAATTATTTTTTACTTCTTAATCTTTGGTTAAATTATGTGCACTCGTTCGTGAGACACCCTGTATATATATTATGTGACCTTTCTAAAATGTATTGATTGAGAAAATAAAGAAAATAGAAAATTGAATTAAGATAATTTGTTTTTTTTTGGAAGAACATCGCAATACGGTTAGATAAATCTGATTTGGCAAGAAATCAGACATTTATTGAGGCCAAACAAAGTATTATTTTATAGCATTTAAATTTATAAGCCGCAAAATAAAATAAAACAAATTTATTTACTATTTAAAAAACAATTTTAACCAAAAATAATTTTTTTCTTATAAAATGTTAAATTATTTTTACTACATTTTTTTACGTTTAAACGATGTTAAGCACTAAGTAAACATTTTTTTTTGCAAACGATTTTTATAATTATATTTCTCGTAAATATTTACTCAAGTCTTCCCGTTGACTGATATTTTTCTTTACAATTTATTAGGATTTTTACATCTGCGTATCATTACCTGAATCAAACATTTTTCACAAAAACACAAATCTTTCAATTGTTGTTGAAACGAGAGAAAATTCTCTCAGAAATTTTATCTTGACATTGACAATGTCTGTGTACTTTAAACTTTTGTTCTACTTTTTCAAGCATCGATTTCAGTTTATGTAAAGTTAAAGTCAATATTTGTTTGCAGTTGCAGTGGTGGCGGCATTCTTTATTTGTTGGGCGCCATTTCATGCTCAAAGATTGCTAGCGGTGTATTTAGCAAATGCTTCAAAGGAAATCCAAGAGATGACGTTTACTCTGTACATAGTTCTTATGTACGCTTCAGGAGTTTTATACTTCTTATCGACGACGATTAATCCGGTCCTGTATCACATTATGTCTAATAAATTCAGAGAAGCATTCAAGGTGAGTTTAACTTGGTCGCTAGATAGCGCTGATTTGTTATTATTTAGCAGCGCTATCTCTTGACGAGTCTAATTATTATTAGCTACAGACACATTACAATAATTAACAATATTAATTTAATTTAATTTTTTTCTGTAATTTTAATCTATTTACCTACTATAACCTAGCTTGTTTTACAGATTTTTAATTTTTTGTTGGTATTATTTGATAATAAATCACTTTTTCCTGTTCCTGGATCTACGCGTTTCTAAACACGTGGCTAGACTTATGTTTTATTAATTATCTTGATTAGACAGCTATTCTGAAACTCTCAATTTATTACATTGTTGATAAATTTTCAAGCCTTCTCAACTTCTCTTTTATTCTGCTTATTTAACATTTTGTCGTTTGTCTTATCCTCTATTATATCATGTAAACAACTTTCGAAAACAGAGAAAAAATAATGAGGTCATAAGAAGCTTGTCAACAGTCGAAATATTAAATTTTTTTGGTTGTAAGTTTGTGTTGGTTACACTTTAGGGTTGAAAATGTGCTTTTAACTTTATTTTTTATAACGTCTACAAAACAAATTTTTCTCAGCTTTTTGCTGTTTTATCTGGAATGTAAATATGAAGGTTCAAGCCATATATTTACATAATTTAAACTGAAGTTTCTCTGTACTCAATTCGATTCTATTATCATTTTATTTTATTTGAAGTTTTACAAATATGTAAATACAGTTTGAAATATTGAATTCAGTAATTTTCTAAACCACAAATTTTAAACAAAAATAATATTTTTAAATTTAGTTTTGAATGCAGATTTAGCGATAATAATGACTACAACTTTACACGTTTAGATAAAATCGGAGAGATTTAAATTTGTAATTGAGATAAGTTGAAAGGAAAATCAAACGAGAATTTAAATCAAAGGATCTTTTTCTGGATAGTTGTTAATCCATTTTTAATTTACTGTAAACAAAGCTTTAATTTTAGTCAACTAATCTAATTCTTCTAAAGTTTAAGTTAAAATGAAAAACAACAGAAAAATAATATAAAAATGCTCCTGCTTTTTTAAATCCAGAATAAAACAAATTTCTTTTTTTATGTCTACTACTTAGAAACTTAGATATATGCTATTGTTGCAAGCAATTTAAATTAACAATAAAAGAGAGAAAGTTTGAATAAATAGCTCTGAAAAATACTAAAAAAATTTCGCGCTGGAAGCGCATCAAAACGTGAAATTCTATAAAATTATTTAAATTTGAAATAATGCTTTAGATAATTCTGTATGTTGACAGAAAATTCAGCAATTGTGCAAAATAACAAAATTATAGACTCAAATTTCAACAAAGTTTTGTCAATTACAAAGAGATATTTTGAAATTGCAATAACGAAATTACAGGCCTAAAAAATATTAATACAGTTTTTTATTATCAAATGTTTTTAATTTCTAATTAACAAAAACACAGAAAAGTAAAAACAACAAATTTGTTATTGTTGCTGAATATCACACGTATAGTCCGTTCACTAATTATTTTTCTCTTGGTTAAGCATAAAATTTTGTTTTTAGGTTTTTTAGAACTAAAGTCACTAGGTTCAATTTGAGATCAGTCAGCTGTTGTTTAATTTACAGGTTAATAATTTTTTTAAAATTATTACTTATTTTAAGTACAGCAAAATTTAGTGGCAAAAAAAACCTGTAAGAAACCGATTGGAAACTAAATTTGCCAACATGTATATAGGAATGCCATAACCCAAGATTAAATGAACATAACCTAATTTTAATTCTGGATGTCATTTATATATACAGGCTGAAGTCTGTCAAATTATCATAGCCAACCAAGAGAAAAATAATAAGTGAACGGATTATAGGTGTGAAGTTTTTTGCATTTTCAAATCGTCCAATTAGACTTTGAGTTTTGCTCAAGCTAATTAAAACTTTTGTTGGTAAACTGCATTTAAAAAATAATAATAATAATAGAAACGATGGATTTGTAAAAAATATGTTTTTGGTCAAATAAACTAATTTCAATGATGAGACAGCGAAACCCACTTTTTATTTTTACAAAAATTTAATTTTTTGATTAGCGGTGTCGAATGTGTCGATACTTTTTTACCTCACCTACCAAAACGTCACTGTTTCTTAAAGAACACTATTTATTTAGTTATTAATAAATAATTAACAAATTAAAACGATACCTTTCAATCTAAAAGTCAACAAGCAACGACGATCAAGGTTAAGATGGCAATGTATTAAAATCAGATTACAGCAGCAAAATTCAAAAGTTGAAAAGCGAAAATGAAAACCCAATGCTCAAAAAACCAAAAAAAATTGTAAGAAATGAAAAAACACCCAATAACACCAAACATTTTTACTTTAAGCAACGCACGTTTTGACAACAAAATTGTCATTTTTTGGTGGGGAATTAAACTGCAGTTTAATGGGTGTTTTCACGTTTTATTCTACACACAAAGAAGATCAAAAAACACGGAAATTTTAAACAATTAAATAAAAAAAAATATGTAGCTTAGTTATAATGATAAACGGTTTTATGCAGTTATAAGGTTTAGTGAAAGAAGTAGCAGAACAAAAAAAGTGAAATAGAGAAAGAAGAAAGAGAAAAAGTATTTAGAAATATATTACGTATTAAAAACCTCTCACAAAATATTACAAACTTACTAAAAAAAAATAGAGTATACAAAATTTAGTGTGTAAAATGCAATTTCTTTAGGAAAATAAAAAAACAGCTGAAAATCAATTGATGTACTCAAGTTTTAATTTTGTTAAACAATGCTTTACAATAGACTCAGAAGAAGCAAACCTTTTACAAGGAGAAGAAAACCGATTATATTGGAGCCAATGCGATAGAGATTAATAAAAGAATAAGAAAGAAACAGGTAGTAAAAGCATCCAGCTGATCTTAAATGTAACAGAAATTGACAGAAAAGAAAGAATAAATAGAAGAAACAGTAACTTGACAAAATTTTAATGTAAATAAAATTTGTTGTATTATTTTTTAACTTTTTAATAAAATAAGGGTAATTAGGGATAATTAGAGCAGTAAAAGCAGAAAAAAGTATTAGTAATAATAGAAAAACTAGTACAACAGTGAGACTGTTTAGGTTTTGTGAAGACTACTAACAACCGACTGCATAAAAAAATGTTAGAATTAGCCTTTTTATTCAAATAAGTGGTGGACTTTGAGTACTTAAATAAACAGTAATACAGTGTGTCTCAACTAAAATTTGTACTTACTAAAATCTCCGATTTTGTCCAAGTTTAGAAAAAATGCTAAAACAGGTCAATTTTAGCTTAAAGGGAAACCAAATTTTATCATAGTCTTTAAGTTATTACTACATTTCACTAGCGCTCAAAACCACCTCTTAATAAATCTAAACAGCAAGTGGGATCAAATGATCCATCGTTTTAAATTGAGGCGTTGAGAACCAGAGCGGACCATTCCATTGATGGCTCAAGTGGAAAAAAGTAGGTTTAAAAATTAGCCAGCTCTAAAACTCTCTTATAATAACGGTAACAACGTTTCAATCGTATTCTAAATAGCGCAGGTTATTTAGTTGGTTTATTCTAACATTGTAAAACGACATAAACGGTGCTGAAAATACGTTCAAGTCCAGAACGAGAATTTTGTGGGATGGTTTTCAACGCCTCTGTTTTAACATTTTTTCGAAACTTAGACAAAAAAGATCACTTAAAGATGTAGTTGAGAGCTACATCTATAATATGGAGTAATTAAAGACTATTAGAACATTTTTCTTTTTTGAAGATTTCTTATTGCAATTGTTTGCTATATTGCCGCTTTATAACTGCAGTTGCGTTGGAGATTTGCACTAAAATTATTTTTTTTAGGTTTACATAGCACTGCAGTATAGCTAAACAGAAGCAATTTAACCAATGTAGGCGTGATTCATTTTATTTATTGATAAATGTAAAGCAAAACACTAATAACTGTTAGACTTATCACCGTTGTTTTGCTAAATTAACGTTTTATACGCTTTCCAAATATTTTGTTTATCAAAAATTAAAGTTTTTTTAATGAGTAAAAAAAGAAATTTATTTTGAAAAAACTTGCTTATTTTGCTTTTGTGTTTAGCTTGTTTTTTATTTTTACTTAATTTCTTTTTTAATTCTGTTTCAGATTATTATTGTAATTTTTGCGCTCATGCCTCAGCATCAGTTCTAATTTGGCGTTTTTGCTATTATTGATATTTTTTTGTTTGATATACTTAAAATTTTTTTTATGCGATTTAATATTTTGTAAAAATGTGAAATGTTCAATTAACAATAAACAAACACTTTATTGATTTTTTTGTCTTCTTTGGAGATGGTTTAATAAATTAATAGACTGTAAAAGTATTTTTGACAAACTACTTTCGTTTACTTTACGATCAAATTCAGAAAAACAAACTTTTTTGACTTTTTTGACTTTTTTTATAATTTTATATATCTTTTTTTTTTCAGAAAACCATCACCAACGTTTGCCGTCACGACAGTTCGCAATCCCGCACTACCCAGACTTACTCTGTTTTAAACCGCTGCCCGCCTCCAACTCAAATCCAGCGTTCTGCCTCCGACGCCACCGCCGACCAAATAAAAGATCTTCACCCCAAAAGTACCGCTACTCACCGCTCTTACAATTTTCTCGGCTGTAATAAAGTCAAACAAGACTCTACTGCGACAATAATCGACTCCAAGAAACTACAGCCGATCGTTCTTGGTGAATCTCAAACTTTGAAGAAGATTCCTGATGCTCCGAAAAAATCAGAAAAATTCAGAATTTTTCGTTTGTTTGGGCAGCAGAAAAGACCTGTGAATTATTTGAGAGGAAGTGTTGATAGTACTATCAGTAATTCAAGTCTTCAGGATGTTGATGAGATTGAATATAGCAGTTCGGATTTGGTGAAATATATGGAGGAGATTAATGAAGATATGACTTAGCAGAAAATTCGACGCTTTAAGCGGCTAGAAACTATTCCGGAAGTGTTTGATCTCAATGTGTATCTGTGATTTGATGTGTACTTATTTTTAAGTGTTTATTGGTAATTTTAAGGGGTTTTATGGAAATGTCTGAATTTTTTAATTTAAGTATTAAGTATTTGTACTTTGATAAACTTTATGGCTTAGCATGTTCTTGTATACAAGTTTATTGTTGGAAGTAAAGTTTTAAAATAATTACAAAGTTTTATTTAAAAAAAATAAGAAGAAATTTTTTACGTATTGATTGTTTCAGAAATCACAATTATAAAAAAGTTATTCAACCAAAAATAATCGCTAATAATTATATTGTGTTGTGGCTTCACACGTTTTTATTGGATATTGGTTTTTGTAATATTTTTGTTTGTTTCTACATTCTATTGAAGAATTCCTGGCAAATTCCTCTGGTAGTAAATTAAATATGTATTTTTTTTGTGTCGTAATATTGAGTTGTAGACTACCTCAACGTTAATTTTTAAAAGCCCGATGACTTTTCGTTATAGTCTTTAGCTTTAAAAGCGTCTATAAAATTATGTCTAATTACAAAATTTAATTGTACTTGCTTTTGGTGAGTTTTAGGTAAGGTAGTTGTTTTACAAACACCATTTATGGCTGTTTTACAGTTTCCGAAATTAGTTTTTTTATTATAAATTTCTAAACGGTGGTTTTGACAATAGAATAAGACTATAAAAGGTATTTGTATCTTAACCAAGAACTTAATATTGCAGGTATAGGGCATGTCCACGGTTCTAAGCCTCAACGTTAATTTTTAGTTTTTTTTTTTGTTTTTTCTTCAAATGCGTTTCTAGCGTTTTTTTAAAACATAAAATTTAATGGTATTTTTTCTCAGAATATTTTAAGCAAATTCCTTTGTAATTTAAGTGCTTTTAGTTCTTGTAGTGTTGCCGCGTTTATGTAAGTTATTCTAACGTCAATTTATTGCTTTTTTTTGTTGTCTTTAGCTCTAAAAGCGTCTATCAATTATAAAATTTAATTCTACTTTTTTCTAGAGAATCTTGAGCAAATCTTTTTATTAATTAGGTATTTTTGTTTCTTTTGGTGTTAACGCGTTGAGTTATAAGCCACCTCAACATTAATTTTTAATTTCTTTTGTTTTTTTTTTGTCTTTAGTTTTAAAAGCATCTACAAAATTTAGTTTTTTAATCATAAAAACTAAACGTACTTTCTACTAGAGACTTTTAGGCAAATCTTTCTAGTTTTTTAGCGTTTTAAGCCGTCACGTTAAATTATAAGTCTCTTCAACATAAATTTTTAAAAGTTCTTTGCTTCTATTGTTCTTTCTATCTGGAGAGCGTCTACTGTGTTGATTTACAATAATTATAAAATTTTAAGTTCGATTTTGTTTAACAATAAGCATTCTTAACTTGTTTATTGAAACAAAAGATAAAAAAAAATATTTACATTTTTTTTAAATTGGTATAGGACGTCAGTGATAAAAACCTAAATTTAACATTTTTCTTAGGATTAAAAGCCAGAATTCTTGTTCTATTTTTATAATTATACAAAGTGTCTTAAAAAATTGTGTCGTTATAATGACACATTTCTTTAAATGGCATGCTCTATATTAATAAATTTACGTCATCATTTAAAATTTCAGATTTCTAATAATGTAGATTTTAATAAAAACTAATAATAATTTTAATAATTTATTAGCACAATTAATCATTAATATTTAAAATATTAATTATAATAATAATAAATAAATAATGTAATTAATTTAATTAAATTTAAAACTGCGTTATTATTGGGTTTTTTAATGACGTAAATTTATTTAAGTAAGTTTTTTTAAATAAAACTAATTTTTTTCTAAGTTTACAAAATATCAAAATTTTAGCATAAATATTATAACTAATAGAAGACGAAAGTTTAAATGTATCACCCTGTATACTTATTTTTTGATCAAAATTTTTATTTACCTGTTATATTTCGTTACAGATGTATTTTATAGACATTCAGGTTGATTCTGTTTAAAGAATAGCAATATTGTTAAAATGGCAATATTGATTTACTATAGCAGCAACCAGTCAAAATTTGTATACCTTAGTAATAACAATATTGTTATTTTAACAATATTGTTATTTTTTTAAACAGAATTGACCTAAATATGAAGTTATTTAGTTTTGTTTTTTTCAATTTAAAATTCTGTTAAAATTACAAGTATTTAAATTAAAAATTTATTTAAAAAGGTTTAGTCACGACGCCTAAAGAGCGTAGTAGCTACTTTCTGAATAAATGTATATAATACAATGTTTTTTGTTATTAAAAGTTGTTAAGAAAATTTATCTCTAAATTTATATTTTACGATAATTATTAAGGTTAGTGTTAATTTAAGTTATTTCGAAAACTTTTTAAGTTATTTAATTATTTGTAACTTTTTATACTACTTCTCTTACTACGTGAGTAATGACCAACATTTTTTTTTAAAATAACGCTAATTACACACAATTTTGTGTAAAAAGTTTATTTTGCTAATTTTTTTTTAAATATTGATGCAAATTAAAACTGGTATCCAATTGCAGACCTTCAAAATTTATTTTTGTTCTTGCTTTACTTATTTTAGAAAAATATGCAAGAAATATAGGATGTTACAAAAATTGCAGATCATCTTGTTTTTACGTTGTCAATTAAAATCCAAAAAAAACACACAAAAAATTATTCTTTTTTTTATTTTGACGGTTAAAACTCTAATGGCATTTGACATAACAAAAATCTTAATAAATATAACTACAAATTAACAACAAAACCATTTCTAAAGAAGTTCTAAATTCTGAACTAAATGCTGTAAAAGAATTTTTGTTCTTTCGTGTTGTAAATGGCCTATCACAGCTGTTCTTTCACCAATAGTAAGCCGACCTTTCGGATACTGTGCGGTAAAAGTGAGAAAAACATGGGGTATAATTTTACAGTTAGAATTACTACAAAAGATGCTTGAGGAAAAAACTACCATAAGCAGTAAAAATGTTTATGTATCAAAGTGTACGTACATAAAAAAATTTCACAAATAAAGCGATATTTAATAGAATAATCAAAAATTTAAAAAATCTTTAAAACGTTACTGATCTTCGTCAAACGGTTAATGTTTAAGTTATTAATTTTTTCAAAATTATTAGGTAATTATTGTCACATATCGGAAAAGTCCAACAAGTCCAATAACCCAGTATAAGTCGACGCTTCACGTCCGCCGGAAAAGCCTCAGCAAAAATCTTAGCTTAACAGATTGACTTCCAATCATTGTACGGGGATTTTTGCTGATGGTATGTAAAAACATCGAACCGGTCAAGAGGGTTATTGGACAGTCGGGGCTTGATCGCGAGATTGACAGGTCAAGTCAATACCTAGTAAGTGATACGAGTTGGTGTACGGGTGTGACAGCTTCCCTCCCGTTGGTATAAGCATGTAAGTACCAATTTTTGTTTATCTGTTATTTATACAAGGTTTTCATTAAAGTCTTTTTTTTTACCGATATTCATATTTTTACTGCTCCTAAAAAATTAAAAGTCCGACCCGAATAAATAAAAGTCTCTACCTCGGGTCGTGGGGGTAGAGACACAAAAAAATTAAATTTAAAGTTTTCGTACAAAAAGTGAAAATATTTTAAATTTTTTTTGTTTAGATGTAAAAATAAAAGTATCAAAAATTTATGTTTAGTATCTCGTATCTTAAAAACTAAAAATTTTTTTTTTAATTTTTTTTGAAGTTTTTTAGATTTAGGAATAGGCGTACTACTTTCTTAGTTTGCAAACGTTGAGGCTTTTGTTTATATTTCTTAAATAAATATTTTTCATATTTTAGGTTTTATTCTGATAAAAACAAAAGCGGTACTCTCCCTGACTGTAATGCAATTTTACAACATCAGTGCTTACAAATTGATGGCGCTGCGATCATGGCGCACCCGCAGAATAAATATGTTCAGGTTTAAACAGTCTCATAGAAGACACTTGTTCGATTAGGTCTTACTTATCGCTTCATAAACAATAAAATAAAGTAGTTATATCTTTCATTTCAAAAAAGAATAGTAAGTAAAAATATTTGTTTAAATGTTTAAAATTCTACAAGTTTTTGCTTGTAGTTAATCGAATAAAACCGTATTATAAAAAATCTTTTTTTCTTTATTCTTTTTATTTACTTTTTTTAAATCGATATAAAATATTTTAATCAAAAGTTTTGTATAATAGAATTTACCGTAATTTATTAATTTAACAACAAATTACGTTTTAATTTTTTTTATGTTTTAAACTTAAAGTATTTTATAAGCTTTAAATTTACATTTTTTATATTAATAGCAGTGAGACTAAAAACCAAAAATTTTTTTGTTTATATTAAAACTTTACTACATCTGCGCAAAATTTTGTTATTGTATTAATATAAGTTCCACATTTTAAACAATTATTTACTTTTTAACCAATAATTTTTACTGCAAAAATCGATGTGCTTACTAAAAAAAACAGATATTTATTTAAATTTTTTTTTAATGCATTGTTTTGGAGACATTTAAAATAAAATCTACTTAATAATAATATTATTTTAAGTTTTTTTAAAATCAGTTTATTATTATTTAGTAACTATAAGATTGCATTATAAAAAATAATATATTTGAAAATTTTACTTTGTTATTTTTATGTTTTTTTGGTTCTGTTACCACGATATTTAAAGTTTTCTGCTTTCGGCTAACTGAATATACATATATATCATAAAAATGTATTGACATTTCTAGTCGTATTAACAGGATTATGCATAAATGTATGATGGTAATTTAATAATAATATCACATTTTTTCGTATTCACTGCTCTCGTAGAATGAAAGCAAATAATTTTGTTATCAACGTTTGTCAGTTGTAGATCAAAAAAATATTGATTAAATTTTGAAATAGCGATAGTGTTTATATTGCCTATAATTATTGCAGCTTTGTCTACTAAGAATTGCAAAATAAAGGTCTTCATTGCTTCTAATTAGGTATCTTGCATCATGAAAGCTATCTGCCTCCATTAGAAAGTAAAAGCCTTAGATGCATCTTATTTTACAAACACGAGTGTGTACACTACACTGTAAATAACGTTTCCAATAATTTAACTTGAAAATACATAAACTTCTGATTTTAGAACGTTGTTGTTTAAAACTTTAAACAAACTTGGCTGTCAAAAATGTTAATTCTTATCGCAATTAAAAAATTATAATTACTGATGTAAAAGTATTTTTTTCTTAATTTATTACTAGTTTTATAACTTGTTTTTTTGTTGTTTTTATCGTAATGTACTAGCCGCCTTATACAAATAAATTTACCAATCTGTTTTGTACAATTTTTTGATTGTTTTTAGTCAATTTTTGTGTTTAAAGATGTAAAAATGCAAAACATTTACCAAATTTTGAAATTTGTTTTATTATTTTTAAAAAACAAGACAATATTTTATCAATTTGTGGCTCTTGTACAAAAAAAGTATTTTTTTCTATACTTTTTAACATAAGACCAATAAATTTATCAGAGCTAGGCTATTGAACGCAAAAAGACTTTTAGTTCTTTTTAGGAACATTAGTAATGATTATATTCGTAATACATACTATGTTTTATATATAACTGAAAGTCAAAATAATACTAATTTTTTAAAAAAATTTGGATATTAAAATGATTTATTTATACATTAAAAATTGCTAATATTTTTAGGCAGTAATTAAAACTGTTAATTTTTTTTTACAGAGAAGCAATATGGATGAAGAAGAAGAAATAAGTTGCATTAATAAGGTTATTATGAACCGAACATTTTGCTGTTATTTAATCACAGTTTTGTTAACTGTTATATTTTTTTCAATAATTATAAACTATCTTATAATGCACTGTTATATGTAAGATTTATTGTAATTTAATTACAATATAAATATAACAAGTTCTTTTTTTCATTTAGAAAAGACCCTGGCATAACCGGACTTAATCCATCTGAATTATCAAAAAATTATCGAAAAAATATTGCATCTACTATTGGACAGAGTTGTATTTAGCAGACTATTTAATAAACCAAATAAATAATCATTTTTCGAAAATATAAAATTTAGTTTTATTGTGGTTTATTTATCTTATCAGCTCTTCGTTAGGACAATTTAGCTTTAGAGACAGGTTTTAGACAAAATAATTAATAAAATTAAAAAATAATAATTTATTCTTACTTTAAAATTGGTGGATGCGCCGGGCAAAAAAACTTTGTTGTTTTTTAATAATCTAAAAAAGTTAATAAAAATAACGACTAATAAAAAAATTTTGTTTAATCTATTTTAGAAAAACCAATTATGAACAAATTTGTTTAAAATTGTTGATATAAAAATGGTAGATGCGCCGAGAAAAAATAAATAATAATATTTCTGGCTGTTTTAACTATCTTAGGAAATCAAGACAAAAACCAGTCGATTATAAAACTTTTTTGTTGGAAATGATACATTTTTATAAAATTTGAATAAACAAATAAAAAAAAAATAGGAAAATTAGAAAATGCTAGAAGTAATTTTTTTTATTTATTACAGAACTGGACATTTCTTGTAGCTTTTGAACAAGAGATACATTTTTATTGTTTTTGTATAAAACAAAAGATCACTAAAACTGTACAATTTTTGGTGCTTTTGTAGAGAACAGAACAATTTTCTACGACGATATTCGAGGTTTTGAAATTTATTGATTTTTTTTTCAAACCATTATGAAATTTTAACAAGTAATAAGAGTAATTATAATATTAATAATAATAAAAATAATAAGTCTTGAGTCTTCAGTATGAAATCATTTTTTCTATCAACAAGTCTGAATTGAACATCCTAAACAGTTAGTTAACTTTCTGTCTACCAATTAAACAAGCCCTGAATTATTTTAATATTGTATCTAGTTTATTATAAGTGTTTTAAGTGTTTTCAAATATTTTAAAGTGTATAAATAATAATCAATCAATATTTAAAGTGTAAAAAAATTAATAATAATAAAAAGTAATGAATAGTAAAGCACTGCAAGTTCTGTGAACAATTTTTTACTAAAAAAAATATCTTATTTTTACTACAATACATTATTTTAAAATGGAATTAAATAAATAGATACTACACCGGACCACAAATTAACCGAAATTTTTTGGAAAAATTTCAGTGACGAAAATTTTAATCAAAATAATTTTAATTCAAAATGTGCAATGATAAACATTTAAATTGATATTAAGATAATTTTAATTAATAATGTTTAAAAATAAATATTTATTTATATGTTAAACAAAAATTTTATTTTAACTAACAAAACAAAGCAAAACAAAATTAAGAAGACTGCAAAAAAATGGTTTTAGTAGCGAGTATTTCCTCCTCGCGCTTGAATTACAGCTCTCATTCGTCGAAGAATACTTGCAATCAAGTCTGCGATCTCATCTTGGGCTATTAGCTCCCACTTATTTAGCAACGCCTGTTCCAGCTCAACTGTTGTATGAAACTCGCCGAAGTTTTGCCTAATTTTTTTTCCCAGACTGTCCCATATGTGCTCAATAGGGTTTAGGTCAGGGCTTATGTGTGGTCACCTTAGGACCTGAACATTACCGTCGTGAAAGTACTGACGCGTAATCTGGGCTGTGTGACGGCGCGCATTGTCGTGCATTAAAAGAAACTCTTTCCCTACAAATGACGCAAAAGGAACCACATGCTTTTGTAAACACTCCCTAATGTATGTACCAGTCAGCGTTAAAGCTTTTTTTCTGCACCGTTACAAGAGCTGTATGAGTCTCCAAAGAAGATAATATTCGATTCATAATTTACCACGATTGAACGCAGCGAAATGACTGGAAATTGTCTAAAAAACAAATGCGAATAAAATTAAGAAAAAATTTGCAGCAATTTCTTACCGACAAGTCGTATTCAAGAGACAATTTTACAAAAAATTGTCTAAGAAACAAATACGAATAAAATTAAAGGGATTCTTACACAGCCATCAACTAATGGGAATTTGTGGGATTTTCGTCAAAAAACTGTGACTTTCCTATTCGATATTTTTCTACGAAAAAAAAATATATAACACAACTCATTATGACTTAGATGTTTTGAACTAAAAAACCTTGAAAAATTATTAGATTTTTTTTAAAATAATAAAGAAATTCAGAAAAAAGAAATGTCATCTTTGTAACGATATTTTGCATAGATAATCATTTATTTTCACAAAAAAAATATTCAAGGCAATAAATTCAAGATGTTTTCTATATACTGTTAAAATTTGAGGTTCGTCAGTTAATTAGCGGCTCTGTACTTTTTTGAGGAAATTTTCCTGTAAAATGGATAAGAATTAAAATCATCGAACTCTCTATCCTGCTCTCTCGTCGTCTCTCTTCACATTCACAGTATCGGCACGCTCCCTTTGTAATTCCTGTAAGTACTTATGGTTTCCAAGAAATGTTAATATAAAGAAATTGGCTAATTCGTCTACTCCACGTTAAGTTGTATTTTGTACTTCGTGACAAAATGAGTGAAAAAAGAAAATTGGGACTGTCGGACGTCCGTAAAAGCAAAAAACTATTAACTAAAAATTTTGGTTGGCAATACCAATTTGTGGTATTAACAAAAATGTCATGTAATTAGGGCATAATTGTTATAATAAAGATGCTATATAACGGTAATGTGTACTTAGTGATACTACAAATTTTTAGAAAACCAGATAAATTTTTTCATGGCATTGACGACTTTAAATAGAACCGTAGTATAAAGGATGTAAACGAAATTAGACTTATTCATTTTTTAATAATATTTTTGCTAAATAGTAACACACTGGTTTTACTGGAAATGACTACAACTTTTGATTCTTAAATAAAACACTATATATTTTTTTAAATTACCTACATGTTACATTACACAAAATGTGTATAAAGCTTTTGTTTTAATTTTATAAGCAAAAAACTTTAGAGAAAAACAATTTTTTGGCTTTAAATGTTAATAAAAATATTTTTTAATTACATACATGTTATTTCTTTACCTAAAATATTTTCTTTTCGATATTTTCAATTACTGATTACTATTGTTATTGTCCATTATTTTGTATTACGTATTCGATGATTATCGGGTGTTTTAGACGTGAAAAAAAATAAAAAACCATTAATTTCTTGGTTACGTTTCGTGGCCTTTATTACCACTTCTTCAGACCTTGGATTATAATTTTAATTTTAGATGTTTATTTGAATATGATTTCATGTTTGGCCGGAAAATATTAAGTGGTTCTCCATTTTGTTTTGAATTTCAACAAAATGGGGGACTACTTAATACTTTCCGGCCCAAAATGAAATTATATTCAAATAAACATCTAAAATTAAAATTATAATCCAATGTCTGAAGAAGTGGTAATAAAGGCCACGAAACGTAACCAAGAGATTAAAAGTTTTTTATTTTTTTGCACGTCCAAAACACCCGATAATTATCATAATTTCTAATTACGATGTGTCAGTTTTATTTTTTAATACTGGGTGATAAAAATGATAAAAAATGATAATCACAAATGTAATTAGTGATACATCTCGTCAAAAAAACATTATTTTTCTTTATAACATTTTTGCGACAAATGTTACAGATTTTGAATTTTGTCCTCCCCATAAAATCACGATAGGCTTATTTATGATCACTTCTCAAATAGGTTAGGTCTGCCTAGTTACCATTATAATATTACATAGACTAGTTGCGGGTATGGTATTTTGTACTAAATTTTTAAATAATTTCATCTTAATAACGGTTGAGATTCCGAAAAAATAGAACCTAGAAAAAAATATTCTTTAAGATTTTTACCTATCACTGAGAGACCTATCACTGGCTAAATTTTTGACCATCATTTGTGATACACCCTGTATAATTGTAATATTGATCAAAAATTTTGTTTACTGTTGTAGGACTGATTATCTTTTTTTTAAAGATAATCTATTTTTCTTAAATATTTGTACAGGATTATGTACTACTTCTCAATATCTTGCGAAAGAACTCCTTTTACACAAGCAGTTTCTTCAGTTTTTGTATATGTACTTTTTTAAATATTTGAAAGTGTTTATAATTTTTTATTTTACTTTTATTTTTTATTTTATTTTATGTTATTAATTTTTTAATCAGTACTTAAATGCATCAAATAAAAAATGCATAGTCGGCATCAGCTCTATCAATTTCTATATTGCGTTTTCATCACTGTAAATTCTTCGAAATTTCCCTCATCGTATCATTTTTCGGTTATAAACGATCACTACATATTTTGAAAAGTTTCATGATAAAAATGTAAAGGTCTCAATACATAAAAGTAAAGATTTTTGAGAAAATGTTTATTGATATTTATAAGCCAAAATAATTCATGTTTGCGGCTTCAGCAGTCTTTTATGATTCGAAGTGGACTTTACGCACCTGACTGTACATACATGTTTAGGTTGTGTATCTAATTTTTTTTATTAAAATAATAATAATAAAATCATTGCTAACTATGCAGACTGTAATGTAAGGTACATACCTAAAAGGCTAATAAAATTTTGCTATTATTAATTTGTCGTTTTTTTATATTGTTTATAAAAGTCTATGTAATATTGTACATAACAGTAATTAGGAGCATGTGATAATTTAGTTTCCTACATTTGTTCCTTGGCTTTAAAAATATGTAATTATTGCAAATAGAACGATTTTGATAAATGTGCTTTATTTCTTGTTTGTTTATTTTTTACCCGAATTCAGTCATAAATTTATTGCCTAGGAATTGGTTGGCAGCGCAAGAGACCACTATAAATTGTGAACAACTGTAGCCGTGATTATTGTGCGTTACTTGAGAGGTCCGCTAGCAACCCTATTTCGCATAAAAGCTTGCTCACATAGTAAACATGCAGACTAATTAAATAAAATAGAGAGAAATTTTGACTTCGCCCAAAATGTAAGAATCCTCTTAAGAGAAAATGTGCAGCAACTTCTTACCCACGAGTCGTATCCGACAAACAATTTCACGATCCATATTGAATTACAGCGATAATTCGAGGACCATGGTGAATTATCGCTGTAATTCGCTCCTAATTGGTCCAATGATTCAAAATCCTACAACCTGATTGGTTGAAATTTTCAGAGTGGAATTGTCAGTACAATTCACCACACGTGGTTATCTCACTAAAATTCGTTGTGATTGGTTGTTAACCAAACAATGTTTTATTTTTATTGGTTCAATTTTTAAAAATGACAGGTGAGTTGAATAGTTATCGCAATTTTGTTTTTTTATTTTTGAGAACGAGAACGAATGATTTTCGGTTAGAGAATTAACTGAATGAAGCGTTAAATTCATCAAATTTTTAACAACTTTATTTATGAGAACAATTATAATTATAATTAAAAGTACAATTAGTAAACGATACACGATATTTTTACTTTTGTTAAAATGACATTTGATTTTTTAAATATTAATAGTTGCTAAGATAATGTCAAAATAATGAGGTAGCGGTAAAAAATGTAGCATACATACTTTTCAGTTAAAGAAATCATTTCTAACTTGTGATTGGTGCATGTGACACTGTTTTTAATGCCTCATTGGTCTACAACACTATAAAGTTAATTATCAAAATAAGTAAATTTAATGTTTTTGAAATAATGTATGCACATGCTTATTAGGGTGATTCAAAAAAACGAAAAGTTTTTTTTTCTTTTTCCAAACAGCTTAAAAGTTTGATCTTGATGCAAAAAGACGCCAGTTAAAAGTTGAGCTCTTAATATTAATATTAAGGACGTCCGCATCGCACTTTTCTATTTTCTATAAGAATAACATGGAAAAATTTGTTTTTGCACATTCTGATTTTTATTGCTAGCTTTACGTAAGTCAAAAATAAAACCTCTTGACTTATTTTTGTAGAGCATTTAACGCTCTACAAAAAAGGTCTCTTGAGATTTTTTCGAAAACCTTACAGTTCAAAAGTTATTCGAGGTCAAAGTTATTTATTAAATATATTCTTTTTTAGAAAGAAAAAAAACCAAGATCACTTATTTTCTACCTCTCATATAAATATTTCAAATGACTAAAGAAAATATTTTGCGTTTAGGTTAAAAAAAAAACTCAATGAACTACAATTTTAAAGCTTACTGATGCTAAAAATTTTCTGAAAAAGTTTCACTGGCAGTAATATTACAAAAAATAACTGATATACATTTTCTGTAAGAGTAAATTCAAGATAATTACAAAGTTTTCTGATAAATAATTCTAATAAGACCATTTAATCCACTGCAATTCATTAAAAACAGTCAAATTTGCGTTAATTTAAACTTTGACCTTGAATAACTTTTGAACTGTAAGGTTTAAAGAGGTAAAGTCAAGAGGTTTTATTTTTGACTTACGTAAAGCTAGCAATAAAAATCAGAAGGTGCAAAAACAAATTTTCCCATGTTATTCTTATGGAAAATAAAAAAGTGCGATGCGGACGTCCTTAATATTAATATTAAGAGCTCAACTTTTAACTGGTGTCTTTTTGCATCAAGATCAAACTTTTAAGCCTGTTTGAAAAAGAAAAAAAAACTTTTCGTTTTTTTGAATCACCCTAATGCTTATAGACTAGGTATTATTACAATAATATAAAAGATAAATAAATGTGCTTAGAAATGTTTTATTGATATATGTATTTGTCAAAGTACTTGTATACAGGGTGATTTTTTTATCTTTTCCCGCCCGAAACTCTAAGAATAGGCAACACATTATACTTTGAAAAATTTATTTTCAAAATTATGACCTTACAGTTGTGAATTAATGTCAATATTGTTGATAATACCTTTAACAGTGCTTCCAGAATTAATTTATTTGGATCATTTGTTGCCACATTATTTAATTAATTAACTAACTTTTTGGTTATGTAACGTGTTGCCTATTTTTAGAGTTTCGGGCGGGAACAAATAAAAAAATTATCTCGTATATTGTGTATAACAATATAATTGTTAGTTAGTATGTCTTTCCTCGTTTTGAGTGTTTTTTGTGCATGGATGTAGAGATACAAACATTTGACAATTTTTTTTATTACAGAATTATTTATGCCGCAACATTTTTGCTGATACTATGCTCTATACTAAAAGAAATTTTTGTTTTAATTTTTAAATTTTTGTAAAAAAAGCAAACAAAATTCAAAAGTTTTGCGAAACTAATTTTTTTGATTTTTTCAGATGATGAATGATCAATCTTTGTATTTATAGATTTTAACATCTAGTTAAATACAAATGTAGGAGTTTGTGCAAAGTTTTGCAAAACAGAATGATTTAAAACAAATTCTAAATGGGACAAAATATCAGTAAAATAGTTGCGACACGTGATGACTAGTTTTACCAGGCGTTTGAGACACTACATTCGTAATAAAAGAGGCTATTTAAAGACTGTGTTGTTACATAATAGTTGTTTTTTTTGTAATTTATTAATTTTAATGGTTAAATATCAACTGTTAATAAAAAAATTTGTTTTTATGTATGGTAGACAAACTGTCACAAATAATATTATTCTTTCTCTTATGGGTTTTATCTACAGAACTTTAAAAATAATCTCACCCTATTTGACTAAATAGAGGTATAAACTAGAATAAAACTTTTGTGGTATTTTTTAAAGTTATTCAACTAATAAATCAAAAATAATCATTTATTAACATTTACCTTTAATATTTTTATATTTGAAATTTTATTAGAAAATTAGTCATGCGAGTTTAGATTATTTAGAAGACTCATTTTTAAAGTTTGGTGCTCCAATAACTACTATAAGGTTTTAGGGTCAAAAATGTTTTTTATTGCAATATTCAATTTATAATTTATTTATTTTATTTCTAAAAATGAGTCACTGTTATAAAAAAAAATAAAAAATTTATTTGTTTTGAAAAATTAAAAAAGATGTAAGGAACGAATTTCCTTACCTAACATCAAGCGTGATTACAAATCGTCTGCCCCGCAACTTTGTTCTTGTTGTATTAGCGTAGAGTCATTAGTGATAAAAAAAATTCTGACGATGTTGTATGTGTTCAAAGGTATTAATTTTTAAATTTCAATTATTAGGTTTGAATTTAATTTTAGTAATTTTAAATTTTTATTAAAAGTTTTTGGTACAATTTCAGTGATTGACATAATCATCAGAAGTATTTTAACTGCTTGTAGGTTTCATAAAATTTTGATTTCGCCAGCCAGTAACTTGTATTTTAAGATTTTTGAAAAGAAATAATCAACATTTTTTTTTGGCACTAATAGATTAATGATTTTAAACCGTTTTAAACCTCGAAGCAGACACTTGTTTGATTAATACATCCCACCTGTTGCTTCATAATCAATAAAATAAAGTAGTTAAATATCTCGTATCCAAAAAGACTTGTAAGTAAAACTGTTTGTAAGTGAATGCTTAAATTTCTGCGCGTAAAACTGTTGATTATATTTTTTATTAATTATAAAATTATATTATTATATTTACTATTTTTAATATAGAAATCAATACCGACTCACCGTCTCTGTAAATAGTAGATGTAATCAAAAGTTGTGCTTATTGCTGATTAACTAAAATACAATCCTAATTTAAAACTAATAGGCAACAAAAAACACAAAATATAATTTTTGTTTGTTTATTAAATCTTAAATCTTTTGGGCTAACAACAATAAAATTAGAAAGCAAAATTTGCTTTATCGTGTTGAATATAAACAAAAATGCTAAAATATCTTAAAAAATTATTTCGAAATTTTAAATAAATTTTGTACAAAAAGAGCATTATTAATAATAACTTTTACAACTTTGGTAGTAATTTCCAACATTCTGTCATGTATCAAACTAACAAATTTTCAAAAAATTTACGAAAAAATAAAGTAAATTTACAATTTCTCCAAAGTAGTTTTTACAATTCTAAAAATTTTACATATTTCTCTATCTTTATTTTAATTTAAAATAAACTATTTTGTTATTTTTACTACCCTTACGAATGCTTGTTAGCATTGACTTAATTTTTAATTTATAACTGTCAAAAGTGTCAATAAACCGTATAGTTAATTTCATTGTGACAGAAATTCAAATTTAATTTTCTAGGTTATACATATACGAGTAGTGCTTAGTAAATTTTTATTAAAATTTTATAAAAATTTATAAATTTATAAAAAAAATATTGATTACGTCTCAGCGAAAAACTGGTTGGCAAGAACAATTTAAAAACAAGTGAAAAACGTGCAAAATAAAAAAATAAAATTGACCTGTCTTGGCGTTTTTCTAAACAAAAAGTAACTTAGAAAATCTGTATTTTATACTTTTTTGTTACAGCGTTTTATAACAGTAATTTTTTGATTGTCATTCTGATTGCTAAATTACGTATTTTTAGGCACTAGTGCGTAAAAGTGACATACTATTAAGTACTAGTGCTCAAAAATAAAAAAAAATACATTATTTATTTATTATAAACATGAAGAGTACAATTACTTAAGTGACTAAATTGAACATTTGAAGATTTCAGATCTTTTTCCTGAACTTTAATACAAGTGTAAGCGGTACTTGTAGACGCTGTTTCAGATTTTTTTATTTTTGTTACAGATTTTTCTTTTCTTTAATACAGTTTTTTTTCTCATAATTTTTATCGAAATTGCGTTTTTGCTTTTAACAGAGTTTTTTATGTAACTTTTCGCAACAGTACTCAATCGCCATCTTCTATGTTTTTTGAGTAACGTAATATCTGTTCTTAAATCTGTTGAGAGCGTTGCTAAATAACGGCGAAAGCAGTGCCCGGTATATTCTTTTGCAGTTAGAAGGCTGAGACATTCTGCAATTTTTTTAGGCATACCTCCATAGTATTTATACCAACGAGTAACGTACAGCAACTGGAATTTCTATAAGTTAGGAAGAATCTCTGATGTTCAGTATGAGAAGGTCGAAGCTGTGCGTATTTGCGGAATATTTTTAAGAAACTAATTTCATCTACAACTCTTTCAGTTATTGTAAACATTTATAAAATTTTTGTTTTATTGTTGATATTTTTACTTTAATAAAACTTGTACATCTTCTATATCTTCCACCTTCAAAAACGTAATTTCTTCTCTGCGTAAGGTGCCAAAAATTCTAGTAATTAGTACAACTTTTGCTAATACATAGTCTTTGTTATTAGATGTTTTTATCGAACGTTCTATCTCTTGCTTGGTAAATATTTTGGATATTTTAGCTTTCTACCCACTAGCATTTCTTTTAGAAATAGTAGGTAGGTACTCTATAAAGTAGACCGCTTATACATAGAAGATAATTTTAAAAAATAGGCTAAAAGTACTTAGTTGTAGATTGTATTGGTTAAATACTGTAACTGACGTTTTCAAAATGACCAAATGTTAGTCTTTTCTAACACAGTAAACATTCTGTTCCTGCTCTTAATGCTTAATGTTTTTCACATCAAAAGTGTTGTAAAATTAAAGATAGATTATCTGTGGTTTTTAAAAATATAAATTGCGTCTTCAAATTTGCCAATTAGTAATTAATAGTAATTTTTAGTTTTAAATAATAGTTACTAAATTTATAAAAAATACCACTTACGACTTTTAAAATTAATATAATTAATATAAATATTTATATTTGAAATTTAGTAAGAGACGATTGACAGTTACAGTCTAAACATTATTTAAATTAAAGAAACCTTTAAGTTGATTATGAAGTTATCCCTTGACTATATTTTTTTTAAAAATAGTGAAATAACTAACTATCTAGTGTCCAGCTACTAAAATTTTGTATTAATTAGCTTAAAAGTTAGTAAAACATATTATCTTTGGCTGTTAAAATTTGTAAATTATTATTGAAAAAAAGGTGGGGTTGATCCAATCACAGGAACAAGAAACAAAATTACTTTAGTCGACTAGTTTTTTTTAAAGTAATTTTGTTTTCATTGTTTCTGTAATTGGATCAACACCACCTTTTTTTCAAAAATTGTCAATGAAGTAATTCTGCATAAAAATGTAAATTATTATAAACGGTTATGATTACTAGAATTACTATAATTATTTTAGTAGTCGTGTGTATTTAAGAAGTATTATATTAAAACTGGACAGAAATTAAATATTTTGTGTAAAGCTAAAAAACACAAAAATATAAAAAAAATAATTTATACTTAATTCTGCAATTAACGGCTAATCTGCTAGTTTTATACTTTCTGAAAACGCTGTATTTTTAATATTTTAACAATGTTTTATAATTTTTTAAAAATTTATTTTAAACAATATTTGATTGAATAGTTTTATCTAAATGATCAATCAGTTGCGTATATATTTTCAATGCGCAAGTTCAACGGAAAGCTTGAGAAAAAAGTTGCTTGTTAGTCAAAGTTAAAGATCATTTTAACAGTTGCTGCCGTAACATTCACGTCGTAAGTAAAAAATTAGATAATTTTAGATATTAGTGTTTCTTTGCAGCAAGATTTATATGTCGTGCTTCGATCGCAAACTGCATTTTCTCTAATAATTCTCACGTTTTAAAAAAATAATCAATTTTTTTAAATTTACTAGTCAAATATAAAAAATATTATCAGTTTTTATTAGTTTAGTGTTTAGTAAAGCGAAAATTGAAATCAGATAAACCAGACAACTCACTATTAATACTTTACAAAGTGCGAGGTATCGCTAGCAAAAATATGTTCTTAGCTAAATGGTTGTTATACAGGGTGTTTTTAAAATTGTTTGCAAGCAATGCACACTTATAAAAAACAACGAAAATATGTTAATAATAATTTCTAATAATATCTAATAAACAGGTGTTTTAAACTAAGTGTTTAAATATTTATTTTAAAATATATACTTCATATTTTTAATATTACTTTTACAAAACGTAATGCACTTTCAAGCGCGTTTAGTTAGTTGGTGGGACAAAGTGGAGTCATTAAATCTTGATTAAGGTTTTAGTGTGTGGAGTTGTTGTTTAAAAGTAACAAAATGGCTATCGAATATAACACCAGATATTTTTTAAATATTTGTTGGCAGATATCTGCTAAATAAAAAAAAGCTGTCGCTTTTAATATAAAATAAATAATTTTATATTAATATTTATTAAATATATAGTGCTACTAGGGTTATAAAATCTTTTTTTAATCAAGAATATGTTGTTAATTTAAAAATAGTAATTTTTATTTAAAAAAATTAAGTTTTACATTGTAGCGTTTTTTGATTGTGTATTCTTTGTAAATTATTTTTGAAACACACTGTACACTTATTAATTATAATTACAAAAACAAAATTTTAAATAAGTTGTTTTTGTTGATCTTTTTATGACATTTAACTTCAGTTGAGGACGAATAAGAACGTGATATTATATTGTTAAAAACAAAAAAAAAAAAATCAATTTAAGTAGACATTGATTAGTGATTACATTTTTATCGAAAACGTTTGTTATACGATTTACATGTTTTAATTTGCGTGTATCTACTAACAGATTGCAACAATTTCAGATATCATAATCATTATCATCAACATGGTAATTTTTCTGGTCATTGCATTAATGTACATTCTCATCATCTTTCTATTGGTCAATCTCAATATCATCATTTACGTAAGCTTTTACCTTTTTTAATTTCTTACTCATTAAGTCTTCATTATAATTATTTTTTTAAACATTTGAAAAATTGTGATATTAATATTTACGTTCTTGTGTTAATAATAATAATATTTCAGCAAAAACGAAATTACGCAAGACAACAAATTCTTAATTCGTCAAAGAAAATGAATTTGTGGGTAAAAGAACAACCTCAATCCCATGCTAAGTTGAGCAATCCTCCAAAAAAAAGTTCTAAATTGACAAAAAATTTTGTCAATTCAAGTCTAAAGTTCGGATATTACCGAGTTTTAAAAGTGGAAGGAAAAAAATAAATTTCTGATTATCAACTAAAACCGGATTGTAGCTTTAAGACTTCAACAAAACTACAAGCTTCTTATTTAACAACAAAAAATTGAAAATTGGTTTGTGTTACTTATTATAACTAAACAAAAATATGTAGTAGCATAGTTTTTGTATCACTAAAAAGTTTTTTTATTGCATGTGAAGACGGTTATAGATGGATATTAATATACAGGATGTTTCACAAGTGGTAATGAGCCTGCGAAACTAAAAATGCAACCAGCAATACAATTCCAAGGGTAACGTAGTTTTTGTTTTGTTTACAAATACATTAAATAAAAAATCATTTAAACTTTCGGTTAACTGAAGACAAACAAATGCCACTTGCTTGTGAAATCATTCTTTGACTTACATGTGAACAGGATTAGTAGCTCTGTTCTTGTTTTTGGCTTTTTTAAAGGTGGTCAATTTTTCCTTAAGGTAGTTTTAAGTCGTTCGAATATAATGTCAGCAAGAGTTCTTCTCTACCTGGAAAACGTTGTCTGCACAAACTTATTGCGGCAGAGGAATTTTTTCCCATATATCATCATTATGTCGGTTTTTTTATTGTTTGAATACATTTTTTTTATCGGTGACAAATTTGAAAAATAATATTTGAAATCAATATAATCTACGTTAACTCTGGAATTGTATTGCTGGTTGTATTTTTAGCTTCGCAGGCTCATTATTACTCGTGAAACAGTCTGTATATACAAATAAATTTTATTTTTTTAAATAGCTTTAATGTTTCTAGTAAGTTCACAGCGTTATGAATGTAATGCCAAATTTGCCACAAAATTTTTCAGTATATGAATTTCTGTTATTAATAATTTTTATGTTTTGTTATGCATTTTCAAAATCTTTCAAACTGTTATAACTTTGCTTTTTTTAGGCAGTTTATAATCTTGTACTTGTTGTCGTTTGCTTAAATGTTGTGTGACGTCACTTTTATTAACTAATAAAACGGTATATTTTATGGTACTTAATATTATATTTAAGTAAAATTTGTTGTTAAATCTTTTGTTTTTTTTTGTTTTTTTGTTGTTTAGAACAATAACGTTACAATAAAAAAACCTTGTACGCTAGCTATTTTACAGCACTCAATTGTTCGAACATTCTACTGACGTCTGTTTCAAATTTAATTTGCTTTGTAAATGTTTAGTTACAACACGCAAATGTAATAAATATTTCTATTATAAGTAATACGTAACTTGTTAACTGTACGCTTTAGACATTACAAACATGGTGATAAAGAAGACGAGTTTGTAATATCTAAACTAATACGGTTACTAGACTTGTATTTTAATCTAGTATCTTTTGGTAAAACTATAATAATTTAACCTTAACAAACATTTTCCATCCTTACTTAGAAATGTTCCTTAATGTCAATTTTATTCAATGTTGTCAGTTGTATTTTTAGATAGCAGTGTTGGTGTTTTTTTAGTTTCTAGACAAATAACTGAACAAATAATATATGATTATGTCTTAGGTGTGTTTTATAGTTTAAAGGCTGCAAGCACATAAAAACATTTTTTTTTAAAGTAGAATATAAAATTTAATATAATATTTAGTTTAGTATTACTTGTTGGCTTTCACAAACCTTATCAACGAGAGTAAATTATTTTTCTCGTCGTTTCTACTTTCTATAGTACTAAAATAATGATCCATAATAGCTGCAGAAAAAATATATGCTCCTTAATAAAACATCTGCGATTCCTGCTAAATGTAGAAAATATGAGATTTAGCAAAATCTTTTATTTTATTTTACAATTTATCTCGTTAGTAAAAATGTTTAATCAGACAAGTGTTCAATTTATTCATTCAAACAAGATGTTGAAACTTAAGTTGGTTTGTTCCAAAGAGATAAAATTTATTGCCTTTGTTGTAAAAATAATTATTTGGAGAAATTGATTGCTGCAATAGTCTCGAATTTCTCGTAATTGTGCTTCTACGTAGAAAAACTAAGAAACGTTATAAAAATATTGTGTTTTAACTATTTTTTAAAACAGTAATGTGCTATAAGTAAATAGATTGCATTGTTTTATAATACTCTAGAAACAAACACCTGTTATATCAGAGTGTGCTCGGGTCTGTCGTATTTTTGATAGTTTTATTCGATCAGTCAAAGAACGCAAAGCTAGCTCTAATTCACTACATTTTTCTCCCATCTCAATTTAGTAAATAAAATGAATGTATAATTTTAAATTTTTAAATTACGGCAATTTTATATTGACCTAAAATCGTAAATTAATAAGTATACTCGTGGTAACATGAGAGTATTGATTTTTTTAAAATTTAGGGGGATGCGCCGTGCAATTTTTTTAATTTTTTTTACGTATACAAGATGTTCTAAAATTCGCAATTTAGAAAAATTTAAAAAGTGTCAACAATCTAAATCTTAAAAATTTAAAGAAAAAAAAATTGGATGATTAACTGGTAAGTTTTGTAAGATCTACTAATTACAGAAAAAATGCTAAAATGTTTGTGTAAATAAAATTTAATGCAAGAGTTTTGTTATTACACTGTCAGTATGAGATCTTTGTCATTAATGTCATTCAAGATGTCACTTGCTAGAAAATTTTTTACTTTCATTTTTTTGTTTTTTTTTAATAAAACAACAACTGGCTGGTTTGAAAAAAAATGTCTTATTTTAAAACACATATAACTTATAAAAAAATACCAAAGAAACATATAAAATAGCAATAACACAAGCAACAACAACAATACTGAGAAATGCAGTCATTAAAACATAATTTCACTATAAAAAATAAATGTTCCTATTAAAATCACTTGTTGTAAAATTATGTTTTTATTTAAATTAATAAATTTTAGTGCTTGAAATGTAATTATTTTAACGATGTAGACGGCGTCTGGTTCTGATCTAAACTTAGTAATTATAGCTTTATTTTGTCTCTATGATTTAAGAAAAGCATTAAACTCAGATTAACGTTACACATTTTTAAATTGGTGCTATTTTACCGTTACTACAACGCCAATACATCACAATTAAGCAGTTGAAAGACAGCGCCGACCAGTTGGTAAGACATTACGCTGTAAGTCTAGTATTTCTACCAAAGTTTTGCCCACTATAAAATTTATTATTATTGAAGTCAATTAGGGTCTATCACTAAACATTTACAACCGATAAGTCTCTACAACACCAGATGGTTCGATGCTTGAAGCTTCACATGACTCAAAAAGTATTATTTCTCCAAAAGATAATACTTTTCATTATATACATTTACCTAAACATTCCGAGAGTTCGAAAGAAATAACAAACTTAGCAAAACACGTGGTTTATTAGCGATCTAAAAAATTTGTCCTCGCATTGATCTAATTTATTGAACTAATCAATAAGTTGTTATTCAAATGTTTAATAGCAATCCGGAATTAAAAAAGAAAATTAAATATTAAACTTACCTGTTGCAAAATTTGTCGTACTTCGTAGACAATAATTAATATTATCTGGAAAACAAAGTAAAGTTTATTACCTACTTTTGAAACATTCTAAGAAGATTTTGAATTACCAGATATTTTTAATATTTGTTTAGAATTGTTTACAAATAAACACTCCACAAAAATTATCGCATCACTCGTTATCTTGAAAAATTTTGTAGAAACTTTAAGAACTAGGCTATGAATTTCTTTTATCAGTATTTCTTGTTGGTAAACAAATATGAAAAGCAAGATCTTTGCCTTTTTGTTCTAAAAAATGGTTTTTCTTGTTTATTTTGCTGTATTAGGAGACTTGAAAATCAGTCAGTCAGTTTAGATATAACGAAAATTCTAAAATCGTGTGCTATGAATCCTCTTTAAGGTACAGTGCATCACTTAACGAATGAAGAAACCGCACGCGTCGTGGCAATAGTTGAAGATGGTAGAAGTCAGCGATATGTGGCCAATTGGACGGGTGTTCATCAAAGCACGATTTCTCGAGTTGTCGATCAGTACAGAAAAACTGGACAATATGATCGAAGAGCAAGCCAAGGTCGCCATCGAATTACCACTCCAGCAGACGACAGATTTTTGCGACTTTCTGCGCTCCGGCAGAGACATGCCACTACTCGATTACTGCAAACTGAGCTCTTTGCCGCCCGAAATGTACGTCCTACACTGCAGACCATTAGAAATCTTCTCAGGGAAGATAACATACAAGCCAGAGTTCCAGCACAAGGCCCTTGTCTTTCCAGAGAACATAGAGTTGCCACTGTTGCCAGACTACAATTTGCGCGCGATCATGCAGATTGGTCCCATGTCTTGTTCACAGATGAGTCACGGTTTTGTTTATATGCTTCAGACAGACGTATGCCAGTGTACACTGTACAGACGTCCACTCGAACGACACTTGCAGTGTAATTTTCGCCAAAGGGAAAGTTATGGAGGTGGCTCTACAATGCTTTGGGCAGGCATCTCTTTTTACGGACGCACTGAGTTAGTTACAGTAAATGACGGAAGAATGACGGGAGACCGATACATACGCGATAGTTTAGAACCCCATGTCGTGCGTTATAGTCCATTTGAACCCTATAGAACATGTCTGGGACTATTTAGGGTGGAACATTCAACAACGTAGAGAAGCATTTAGGACGTTAGAACAACTCGGCAATGCATTATGTGAGATATGGGAGCAAATGCCACAAAATTACGTACAAACTCTTTTCGAGAGCATGCCACGACGCATCCAAGCTGTCATCAAAACTAGAAGAGGCAATATAGAGTATTAGGGAGCAAATATCGGCTTTATATATATTTTTCTGATAAAATGTTAAATTTGTAAATTATGGATAAAATTTATTTATTGGGAAATTGTTAATTTTTGAGTTAATTTTTACATTAAATATTAGTTTTTGAACCGATTTGTTTTTTACTTTTACTTGCTTTCCGTTTGGAACGATTTTGTACAAGTACAATTAAAAATACATTGCATTCACAGGTGATGCGATATTTTTTGCAGGGTGTGTAGATGGGGATAGGGATGAAAATAATGGAATAGAGGTGAATTTCAGAAATTTCAATAATTGCTTACAGGTTGTCATTTTAGTTTTTATCGAACTAGTGTAAAGCCAGTTGAAACATTCAATTAGGAAATCACATAATTCACCAAATTTAGACGCGTGGGTAATCGATATAATTAGAAAAAAAGTTGAAAAAATCAATACGGTTTATGGCAAAAATGTGTCCATCATGTTATTTATATAGAAAACAGGTATTTAACTAATGCAGATATTCCTGTGTTTATAATTAACTTTAATGACGACAGCGACAATAAGAGTCACAATGAGTTTTAAAGAAATATACAGGTGTCTCAAAATTGACGCCCTTCCTTTAAGAATATGAATCGGGGGGTAAAAAACAAATTAAATCGTAAGAATAAAAATTTTGCATTTTCTCCATGGTTACCGAGTTATTGACAAAAAAAAACCAAAAATTTTAAATTCAATTTTTAAACATTATTAAAAACGAATAATTGTTACAAAACAAGAAATTAATTTACGAAAGGTGTTCAAACAAATCGCCTCCTACTTCAATACAAACATTTGCACGATTTATCATTGAATCACGAACCCTCTGTGGCATGTTAACTTTTAACATCACCATAGCAACCTATGACAGTCATTTGTTTTAAGCTGACTTCGTTTTTAATAAAATTTAAAGATTGATTTTAAAATTTTTGTTTTTTATTAATAACTTGTTTAGAGCATCTTTTTGAATAAAAAAATAGCTAAATTTGAAGTTCTAGCCTGACTCATTGTATTTCTCAGATGTGTTTTGAACTTACGTAGTACACTAAAAGGTCCCTTAGCACTTGCAATTCCTATTGACAGCGTGGTAAATAACCAAAAAATCAATTTAAGATTTGGAAAAATATCTAACCTTTTCTTACTACACTCCTTTTACAGCAATTTTCTGAGAAATAAATGTCTTGAAATTGCATTATTTCGTCTATAAATGCCCGAAAAATAAATTCAAATTTTTTTCTTAATAACAATTTTGTTTTAAACTTTCTCTTACACAGCTCTTTATGTAAACAGGATTTAAAAAACCACTTAGTTTTGCCTTTTTCAAAAATGTGGTTAAGGTATACATCCTCTTTTAACGTTGTTAGTTCTTCTTTAGATTTTTTAATAAAGAATACTACTTAAAATAACTCAATTTTCTTCCTTTTGTAATAATTTAAAAGTAACATCAAATGTTTGGAAAACATTGTTTCAAAAAATTAATGTTAATAAGAATAACTTCAAAGGTAAAATTATTTAAAAAACCAGTAGCTGTAGCGACTTTATTATGGTCGTGTTTTATATCTAAAAATTTTTCCTAGACATAATTACTGCTTTAAAGTTTTGTAACAAGGCTATTGTTGCTTTTGCTTTTGCTGACTACCTCGTAGCAGATAAACCTTTAAGAGTATACGATCTCTCTTTTTTGAAAAACATATTTTGACAATCTGCTTCAATTTATAATATTAATTTTTATTAAATTTTTCTTTTCAATTTTTTGGCATATATTTTAAATCACTATTTAATTGAATAGTTTTGTCTAGTTGATCACTCAATTTCGTATATATTTTCAATGCGCAAGTTCAGTTAAAAAAAAAGTAGCCAAGCATGTAAGTCAAACATCATTTTAACAGTTGCTGTCGTAACATTCACGTCGTAAGTAAAAGATTAGATATATTTAAATGTCGGTGTTTCTTTGCTACAATATTTATATATCGTGCTTCGGTTGTAAACTGCATTTTCTTTAATAGTTTTAACATTTAAAAAGAAATCAATTATTTAAAGTTTATTTAATCAAATATACAAATTATTATCAATTTTTTTATTTAGTGAAGCAAAAATTTAAATTATATAAACGGGACAACTTACTACTAATACTTTACAAATTGCAAGATTTCGCTAGCAAAAGTATGTTCTAAACCAAATTGTTATTATACAGGGCGTTTCAAAAATCATTTGCAAGTAATGCGCTTTCATGAAAAAACCTGCAAAAAAATGAAAATAATTTTTATACAATATCTAATAAACAAATGTTTTAATTTAATTGTTATTGGTTTGCTTTGAAAACGTATGAAAATTTGCGATATTACCGGTAGTATCATAACTTGAAATTAGCGCATTAGTTACATAAAAATTACTTATGGTAATTATTGTATAAATATTTAAAAAGAACAATTTTTATTGTTTTGAAAATTTAAAATATTTAGCATGTGTTTTATATTGTATATTGCATATAAATTATTTTAGATACACACTGTATACTCATTGATTATAATTACAAGCCCAAAATTCTTAAAATAAACTGCCTTTTTTGATCTTTTCATTATGAGATATATCTTCTCCAATTGCAGACGATTACGAAAGTAACATTTTACTATTAAGAGTACAAAAATCTAAATTTAACGATAATTACAATTAAAAAGGTTTTTACTAACAGGTTATAACAATTACAGGTTTCATAATCAATCATCAACATGGTAATTTTTCTGATCATTGCGTTAATGTACATTCTCATCATCTTCATATTGATCAGTCTCACCATCATCATTCACGTAAGCTCTCATTTATTTATTATTATTATTATTATTAAAAAATATATTTACCGATTGTTTTTAAATTGGCAGATTAACTAAATTTTTGCAATTATTTTAAATTGAACAATACCAATTCTAGGACATTCTGTATCTATAATCGATAATAACATCAACCGGTCTAAATCATAAACTGTTTCTATTAAAAAAAAAAAATGCAACAAGCCAGATGATCTTATTAAAAGAAAAAAGTGTGGCATTAAACATTTTTAATTGGATTTAAGTACAAGTACATTTGGCTTAAACTAGCTACCTAAAAACAGTTAAAGAGTATAAACTAATTATAAGTATCTGGTTTTCAACTTTTCCATTAAATTTTTTAACTCATTTATTTGTGATTTTATTACCTACAGCTAAAGTAGTTGAAAACTCTAATTTGACAGTTACTCGTTGCTATTGTCTCTCACAATCCTAATTGATTTAAGCAATTCTAAAATCATTACTTTTCTCTTGTTAGAGAAATTTTATGATCATATTCCTAACTATTTAACTATTGATTTATGTCTTTCTAGTAATAAGCAATAAAATGTAAAATTTAAAAATCATTTAACAAATAGTATAAAGAATGTCTCAGAGAGACGTCAAAACCTTTTATAGTATAAAATTTTTCTGAAAAGATTTATAATGACAATCAAGAAGATATGATACGCGATGTGTTAAATTTTTAAACGAATAATTTATCTAATAACAAATTAATTACACAAATAACTTTAAAATGTTATTTTGCCTAGTACAATCGCTGCCTCTCTCTAAGTTGAGTTACTTTCTAGAAATCAGAAAAATGCAGATATAACCAACACATTTATTTGTTTTTGCTTCTCATATTTTTTCATTCAGTCATTTTTTTTCCTACTAATAATTTTAAAAATTTTTTACATCTGAAATAAGAGATATTTTTTAATATTTTTAAAAGTTTTAGAAATTTTTAAATCTACTCACAAAACTTTTCAACAAACTTTAAATAAACAAGTGACTTCTAAATATACTTTTTAAACTACTTTTAAATTAAACGTCAAATTAATATTAATTAAATAAACACATTTGTTTAAGCGATTAAAATTTATCTGCTTTTTATCAATTTGTCAGGATTTTTAAGGTTTTGTATGTTGCGGCGGGTCAAACATTGAGTGGGCTAATGAGACCAAGTACTTAGAGGTGACTCTAGACCACAATCTTTCATGGGAATCTCAAGTTAAAGATATGACTTCAAAAGCTGTTAAGGGCATCCACGTTTTACAGAACATGGTAGGGTGCTGAACCCAAAGTCATGATGACCCTCTATAAAGCCGTTGTCCGGTCCCATCTTGACTATGGTAATCTATGTATGCTGAAAATCACAAAACGTATTTTTTGCTTAGAGCGTACTCAACGGAAGACTCTTCGTCTCATCATGGGCTGTATGAAATCAACACCAGTTACAGCTCTTTGGTCTGAGTCTGGCAAAACATCTGTTAGGGCTCGCTCTGAACTTTTGGCTCTCAAATTTTTCTTGAAAAATTTTGGACAGTATAACAACCCTATCTCTCGCGTGATGTTATCAGGATTTTCAGTCCAGCCTTGGTCCCTGGAAAAATCAGAGCCCACCTGCTGCTGTATTAGCTTTTGATCAGGTCCTTACTTTGGAACCTCAAATTATTAGGACTGCCAAACCAGCTTGTTATGTTTACGATTTTGACCTTTTTTTTGGAGTCCAACCTTCCTTCGAAGTGACTGTTATAAGAAGTCGAATAACAATAAGTTGCCTTTTCACCAATGAATTCAACGTACTTTTACATCAAACCACCCTCTCAGCCAAAGATAATAATAGAACTAGTATTGGCTTGTATTCTCCAGAAATAAACCTATCTGTTTCGCGTGCCCTCACCCCTGAAACGGAAATCTGTCTTGCTGAAATGATTGCTATTTATGAAGTAATAAAGGCGGTGGATCAGATCAACAGACCAGTTATCATTGCTTCAGATTCTCTTTCTGCTCTGCAATATATCTGCCACGTTGGCTTCTTTCCGCAAAAATCTTCTCTTACTCTCCTGATCAAGAATAAACTGAAACACCCCCCCGTAGATTTACAGAATGCACTAGTTTGGATACCGGGTCATACTGGTACTGTTGGTAATGAAGCTGCAGATCGCTTTGCCAAACAAGGCTTAACAATACCTGGTCTAAAAGCGAAACTATACTTTTCTTCATTACTTCCTCAGTTGGTGCGTGCTCATCATGCTTCTTGGCAACAATTTTGAGCCCACGAAATTTCCCGCAGTGGTCGAGATTATAATCGCATTGTAGACAGCCCGTATTTTATCCCATGGTTTACGAAACGGTCAAACTTATCTAGAAGGCATATTTCCACACTCATACGAATGCGTACTGGCCATTGTGGCTGTTATACTCATCTTTACCGCATTGGTGTTCGTCCATCGGCCAATTGCGATTGTGGAAAACCTGGTTCTATTCAACATATTATACTTGAATTTCCACTCATCATACGACCTCCACGATTCTACAGTAAGATATTTAATGACTTTTCTTCTAACCCGCTGGATCTTGACACAATGCTGAAACAACCTCTTGCAGTTCAATAACGTTCAACTTTAGCTACAAGTTGATTTGTCCCTGGAAGCGTCACTAGGGACGCAACCTTGGCTGCAAGTGCAGATATACACAAGGCCAATAAAGTTGAATAAATAAATAATAAATAAATAAGTATGATGGCTCCGCAGAGAATTACAATTTCAAATTGTTCTAATTTTACTATAAATGTTAATACTAATAACTAGTTAGAATGTTGGTTTGTACTTATTTCAAATAAAAAGTTGTTTCTAAATACACATTAATGGGCTGATTTCAAGTTGAGATAATACCGGTAGTAGCGCAAATTTTAATTCTTTTCCATAACAACAGCAAATCACAGCCCTGAATTTGATTATTTTTCTATGGAAATGAAGATACTACCGGTATTATCTCAACTTGAAATCAGCACATTAGATTTTTATCATTGTTTTACCAAACTAAAATTCAAAGTTGTTTAAGAAACTGATAATTTTTGAGAGCTTTTCATTACACGAAGTGTCAAGGGTTTGTACCACTCTTCTTAGAATTCAAGTTTGAACTTTTATCTTTAGAATAAGTTAAAAAAAAATACACCAATTATACACAAAAAACAGTTTTTTTGGGTTTTGGCCTTAATTTATAAACTTAGCTCAAAATCTGCAAAACGGTCTTGAGGGTTTTGTCCAGCGCTCTTTTCAACAAAATTCCGATTTTTTTTGTTAAAATGAGAGCAGTTTAAACTTTTCGTTTTTTTGCAGGGCCTGTCTTTGACACCTTGGATAATTAAACTACAAACTTAGAAAAAACGCTCTATTAAATATCTTAAAATATAAGAAATGATCTACCCCGAAAAAGAAAGATGATTCCGATTAATAAATTTCTATAGGATTTATTATACTTCTATAAGACTTTACACTTTGTTAAAATTTTAGGGTGTTCCATTTCAATTGTTGAGCAGTTTACTTGATCACTCAGTTTCGAATACATTTTCAATGCGCAAGTTCAGTTAAAAAAAGAATAGTCATACATATAAGTCAAACATCATTTGATCTATGCATCATTTTAACAGTTCTCACCGTAACATTCACTTCGTAAGTAAAAATTAAATGTATTTGGATGTTGGTGTTTCTTTGCTGCAAGATTTACATGTCGTGCTTCTGCATTTTCGTTAATAGTTTTAACATTAAAAAATATCAATTATTAAAATTTTATTAGTCAAATATAAAAAATATTAGATATCAGTTTTTTATTTGTTTAGTGTTAACTGAAGTTTTAGTAACTGAAAATTTAAATTACAAAAACGGGACAACTCACCACCACTAATATTTTATAAATTGCATGATTTCACAACAAGAATCTGTTCTAGACTAATTTTTTATTATACAGGGTGTTTCTAAAATTTTTTGCAAGCAATGTACTATTAGTAAAAAACCCGAAAATATATTGAAAGTAATCTCTATACATTATCTGATAAACAGGTGTTTTAAATTCGTTGTCTGTTACATATAAATTACTTATAATAATTATTGTATAAATAATGCGTTTTTAAGCGCGTTTAGCTGGCTGGCTGACAGTTGTTTAAAATAACAAAATTGCTATTGAATATAACCCCAAATATTTTTTTAAATATTTGTTGGCACATATCTACTGAATAAAAGTCTATCGCTTTTAATATAAAATAAATATTGTTATGTCAATATATGATAAATGTATATTGCTACTAGAGTTATAAATTTTTTAAGTGAGAATATACAGCTTCTCAAAAATAAAGTTATAGAGAATTATTTAAACTATTTAAAAAGTAGAAATTTTTCTTAAACTTTTGTTAAGTTTTGTATTGTGGCGTTATTTATAATTGTGTTTTGCTTGAAAATTATTTTAGAAACACGCTGTATACTCAACAATTATAATTACAAGACCAACATTCTCAAAATAAGTTTATATAAATACACTTATACAATTTATATAAATAAGTGTATATTGTGTTTATAATAAGTTTTCATTGTGACATTTATCTTCTCCAATTGCGGACGATTACGAGAGTTACATTTTATTAGTAACAGTGCAAAAATCTTAAATCAACAGTAATTATATTTTCTTTAAAAACGTTTTTACTAACAGGTTATAACAATTACAGGTTTCATAATCACTCATCAACATGGTAATTTTTCTGATCATTGCATTAATGTACATTCTCATCATCTTCATATTGATCAGTCTCACCATCATCATTTACGTAAGCTCTCATTTTTTTAATTATTTACATCATTACCATTACTTATCAAAATAATTTTTTTAAACAAAAAACCTAAAAAAATATTTTTACTAAATGTATGAAAATTGGCGGATTAATAATATTTTTGTAATTATCTTAAATAGAATAAATTTGCTGTTATAAATAATACTAAATTATTCTGGGATTTACCAATTTTAGGACATCCTCTATCTACAGATTAGACAGTTTTATTTAAAAAAATATATGATATTAAACATTTTTAATTGAATTTAAGTACAAATACATTTAAATAAAATTAGCTACCTAAAAACAGTAAAGAAAGAGTATAAACTAATTATAAGTATCTGGTTTTCAACTTTCGCATTAAATTTTTTACATCATTTATTTGTGATTTTATTACCTACAGCTAAAGTAGTTAAAAACTCTAATTTGACAGTTACTCGTTGCTATTGTCACTCACAATCCTAATGAATTTAAGCAATAATTCTAAAATTATTACTTTTCTTTTGTTAGAGAAATTTTAGGATCATATTGCTAGCTATTTGAGCTATTGATTTATGTCTTTCTAGTAATAAGCAATAAAATTTAAGCAAAAAAATTTAAAAACCTTTCAATAACTAGTATACAGAATGTCTCAGTGAGACACAAAACCTATTATAATATAAAATCTTTATTAAAAGATTTACTGACATTCAGCAAGATATAATACTCATTCTGATAAATTTTTAAACAAATATCTTAAGTAATTTGCCTAGTATAGTCGTCCACAAACTCTAGTTGAATAACTATAATATGAAAGCAACGACACTTATCTCAACAATACAACTCTTTATCAGGAGGCGGTCACAATAGTTGAGAAATAATTTATGGCAGCAGGTAGTTTTACCGGAAGACGGGTTTATCATGAGTTTGTCAAAGTTTTCTTAGCTATCTTGACCGCCTGCTGATAAAGAGTTGTATTTTTGAGGTAAGTGTTATTACACGTGTTATTAACACGTGTTATTACTTGTCAACTCTACTAGAGTTTGTGGACGACTATACAATTGGTGTCAAGTACATAGAGTCAAGTTTTTTTTTAGTTTTTAAAACAAAATCGAGAATAGAGTATTGTTTGTTTTTAGACTTCACGGGCTCTATTTATAATAATATTATTAACTGCTCAATGATCTTTAAGAATAATAAAAAAGTATAAAAATGCAAACATAACAAACACTTCCTCTGCTTTTGCTTCCCATAATCTTCTTTCCAGTTATTTTTTTTTCATTGGTAATTTTAAATTTTTATCCATCTGCAATAATAGTATATTGTGTACCTTAGCTAGAAAGAGGCAGTTTCCAAGCCGAAAGAAGAGATGGCCAGCTGAGACGAAGTCGAAGCTGGCCACTTCCTGAGGCTTGGAAAACCTCTTTACTGATGAGGTGCACACATTATTTTTTATCCTACTCAAAATAAAAAACTTTTAACGATAAAATAAACTGACAGAAAAGTGACCTATCTATCCTCTAAATATTTTGTAATAACTTGACTGTACTAACAAGAACTCCCCAAAGTTTTCATATTTTTACCTGATTATTGTTAAACATGTTGTATGTTGAGGCAGCTACTGTGTAAAACAGTACAGCATAGATTACAGTACGGATGGTGATGAATTTTTCTTTTATTTCTTTTCCACAGTTTGTAGATATGTGTCGTGACAAACCAGGCTTTTGAATTTGCAATACTTTAACCTGACTTTTGTCTTTCGTATTTACAGTATCTGTAATATTTTGTATTAGATCTCGTATTTCAACAGTAGAAACCAGATTATTACGTAGATTTTAAAAAAAACTTGCGACTTTAGTTGACCTTTAACTCAGCGCTATCTAACGGCCACAAACTGCGACATCATTGTTTCCCTAGAGAAACAAGAGCGATTTTCTGACCTGTCAAGAGGTTAAAATTAACTAACTTTGAAGTCGAGTAGGATAAAAAAGCTATTTATTAAATTTTTTAGAAGCTTTATATTTATTTAAATCTACCCACTAAACTTCTCAACAACATCGTGTTTGCAGTTGATCTTTGGGTGCTTGTAAATTTTCGTAAAGTTGTAGTTAATTGGTTCACAAAATTAAAACCGCCAATTTAAAAATATATTTATATATACTAACGGGGTCTAAACAAAAATGAGTTTATGGTCAAAAAGCCATAAACATTTGTATAAAGCAAGTGTGAGTTTTTAGCATTATTTCAACATTAACGAGATACTACCAGTTAAATTCTTTAAGATTACTCTATTAACACTCTGTATACTAAATTTATATATTTTAGTAATTTTTTTTATAAAAAGTAAGTAAATTTATAATATGTATGAACAAATTGTATAAATACAAACTTTATAACTTTGGTACAAAATACAGTCTTTTTCTTGGAACTCGTTTCTTTTTTTGGCTCGACCGTAGTAACATTTTTAACAGAAATTTAATTTTCATACTTAATATTTTTATCATTTGTTTTATTTACAAAAATCTTAGATTTAAATTTTGCTTCAAATATTTAAATTACATGGTATTAATAAATTAATTAAAAATGTTTGTTATCGTTAAATTTTAAATTAAAAAGATATATACGATATAGGAGTAAAAATGTGTTATTAGTTAATAGTTATTACTCACTTGAACTTAAATCTCACTCAAGATTTTTTTTTGTATAATTTTGTAACAATATTTATTTCTTAAAGAATTATTACTACAAAGACAAGGCTGCGTATAATTGTTAGAAGGGTAAAACTCTCTTGTTTATTCAGGTAGTTAAAAAAAAACTTTTCGTTGTATTAAGCGTTGTCTCGGTTCTCTAAATTGCGTTCTCGACTACAAAAGTTATGTCCACGGTTCTTAATGTTTATACCTAACATTTATGTTTTTGTACTAATAATAACAATATTTCAGCTAAGACGACAATACACACATTCTTCTCTATCTTTTTAATTCGTCAAAGAAAAATGAAAAAGTGGGCAAAACAACCTAAGCTACAGTCACATCCTAATTTAGATAATCCTCCTCCAAGAAATTCAAAATCAACAAAAAAATTTTTTAATACAAGTTTAAAATTTGGATATCACCGTCTTTCAAGAGCACAAGAAGAAGAATGGATTTTTGAATATCAACTAAAAACGGGAGAAAGACCCGAAGACTTAAACCTTCAAGAGAACTACAAGTTCCTTAATTAAAAACAAAAAATTAAAAGTTGTTCCGTTTTTTATATTATAATTAAACATAAATAGTAGCATAAATTATGTATAACTGAAAAGTTTTTTATTTTTTACTGAATGGAAGACTAAATGGCAACTAATTGGTAGTATATACCCATTCCGGGTGTATAGATATTTTGTGAAATTATTTTTACTGTCTTATACAACAGTGTTTTTTAATGTATTATTATAAACTAATGAGCTAAATCCAAGTTAAAATTTTACAGGTACTATCGCAAATTTTAATAATTTCTATGACAACAACCAAACAGCTTTGAAACAAATATCTATATTATCGTTTTTATCTCAACCTAAAATTAATCCATAAAGTGTTATGTGTGTTTTTTTAACAAGAACATTAGAATGTAACACACTTTAAGCGTTGGCTATTTTACAGCGCTCAATAATTGTGTTCTACACCGCTGTCACTTAACGCTCAAAGTTAACGTCGCGTTGTAAATGTTTAGATATAACAAGGAAAGGTAAATGTTATTTCTGTTATATGTAATAGGTCACTTGTAACTGTACGAGATAGATATTAAGAACAAGGCAATAAAGGAGCCGAGTTTGCATTATCTAAACGAGTATTGTTTGTTAAAAACTTATTCTTGTATGTGTAGCTATGTTGAATAAAAAATAAAATATTTTTCTATTAAACTTATCAGTTTTGATACTATTATAATTCACTTACCAAAGTCAATTCTGTTTTTAAATAAGCTTTGAAAAAAAAACGAATGCAGTGTAAAATAATAGTATATTATATACCTATAAAGAATGATGAAAGATGGTGTGGTTTATAACCTGAGACCTGCAAACATCTAACGTATATGAATTTTTTTCAGTAGTATCTATATACAAAATGATTTTTATCTTTGCTTCCGCCCGAAATTTCAAAAACAGGCAACACGTTATACAAACAAGAGGCAACTTTAGTAAAACTGCAAATAATCCAAATAAACTGACTTTAAAAGCACCGTCAAAAGTATTGTTAAAGATATTGACATTAATTTATTCTAATCCTTAATTTTGATAATTAAATTTTATACATCTAGCAAAGTATAGTGTGTTGCCTATTTTTAGAGTTTTTGAAAAATTACCCTGCATAAAGTGTTCAAGTAACAAAACACTCTAGATTGCTATTAAATTTTATTAAACCAAGACAGTATTAAAAAGCAGGTCGTAACTCGAATGTTATAACTAAACATAACTTTTAAATTTTATTTGATTGTGTTTGAAATCAAAGTTTTTTTCAGTGATTTCTAAGTCTTTGTTTGGCTTACTGTTTTTTATAATTACAAATCGGCTGTTCTCACGGCTACACATTTTTCATATCGCTGAAATAATTCGAGTAGGGTGATTAAATTTTTAAAGTCAGACAGTTTAGTTACTGGCTGTTAAAGCAGCCGATCACATTAATAACATTCTTCTCAAATTGCTTTTATTTCTAAAGCACTATAGGACGTTTTTTACTTTAATCTTACTGAAAGTTTCAGCTTTATATTACGTGTTGCCCATAGAAACCTAATCAAAAGAAGTAAATTAATTTTCTCGTTAAAAGAACTATTCCAGCTGATTGCACTATTAAATAAAATACACGTGATTCGCGCTAGATACAAAAAATAATAAATTTAGCTAAATCTTTCATTTTATTTTTACAATTTGCTTCGTTAGTACAAATATCTTACCAACAAGCGTTGTTATCATTCTTTGATTTATTCATTCAAAGAGTTTGAAAACCTAAGCTGGCTTTTTCAAAAATTGGTCAAATTTATTACTTATATTGTGGAAATCATTATTTTGTCTCGTAATCGTGCTTGTACGTTGGAAAACTAGGAATTGATATTAAAAATAAATTGCTTTAATTAATTTTTAAAATGGTGTATCTTTTACAAGTCAATATGTAGATTAGTTTTTTAATTTTATAATACTGTAAAAAAAAATTGTTGAATCAGAGCGTGCTTTGTTTGTCGTCTTTTTAATCGTTTAATTACTCGATCAGTCAAAAGACGCGAAGATAACTCGAATTTATTACTACGATCTCGTCCTTGTCCTAGATTATTAAATAAAAATAAAGTAAGATCTGTAATTTTTAAATTACGGCAATTTTATTTAACATAAAATCATAGTTTTAATCTTGATTTAGAAGCATTTATATAGGGCGATTTTTTGAAAAGTGTTTTTAAACAAAATTTTCAACAAATGTGGATGTGGACTCTAAATTATCTTCGTAACAACCATAAACACATAAACCAATATTTTAACAACAATCTTACATAATATTATTCAAAGAGTTTTTTAAATCTTTTTTTAGAGATAAATATCTATGAGAGGTCTTAAGAATGAAAAATTTTTATTATTTTTTTAAAAATTGCGTACATGTTCAGAATATTATAAATATTTGTGCTATATAAGTGTGGTTGTGCCATTTAATATACACTGGTGTTGGTAATTATACAGGGTTACTCAAAAGTATGGAATAGGCAGTTTATTTCCGTAAATATGAACTTTATGACAGAATGTCATCGATAAAAGTTTCTTTACTAATTATTCTTTATCTCTTAGCCTGCTAGTTGTTTTTTTATTTCAAGGCATTTCCATCGAAACGTAACATTTTTTTCTTTTTAAATAGGAACCTAGCAATTTTCTTGGTGATTATTGTTTCTCTTTTTTTTAAAATGACCTGGTATTTTTTTAATATCCTTTAGTAACAAAATTTTTGTGTAAAATCATAATTTCTAATAAACGATAAAAAATGGTATCAAATCAGAGTCTCTGCTTTTTACTAATTTCTTAAATTTATTTGAGGATAATTTTACAAAAAATAATAGTGACTTCTGTTCCTTTAATGATATTTTTCATGTCAGTGTGACGTACGTTTTAAAGTTAACAAGTTGTAGTATATTAACCATAGATAAAGAAGATATTAACTTTCCTGCTCCTGACATAGCCGGCTCGCCATCTACCCTTGTAGGTTGCGCAGATAGTAGTACGCAGCGCATGAGTGACAGTTGGGAGATGAACGTGGTTGTTATAAGATCGCCATCTTAGACAAACGATGTATTTTCTTGTTGTACAATTAAATTTTTAAAAAATGATTAGTATTGTTTTATTACCCACCACCACAGTCATCAGAAGTGGAATGACCTACAAGATAAGAAATTCTGTGAGATAAGAGCTAATGAATAGGTCGCGTCCATAGGATTTTACCCTCCCCCACACTGGAGGACCAACAAAGTCAGCTGATCCATTTGATTAGCATTGAGTTTAGTGTTGTTGAAGTGATTTTTGTTGTTTTTTAACGTTTTTTGAACATTTTGGTGTTAGTTTTGTTATTATATATTTAATAGAATGTTTAGTGAGCATTTTAAATATAAAAAATCTATTTTAATATATTTTTTATGCGAGTGACAGTTGGGAGATGAGCGTGGTTGTTGTAAGATCGCCATCTTAGACAAACGTTGTATTTTCTTGTTGTACCATTAAATTATTAAAAAAGGAACAGTATCGTTTTATAACCCACCACCACAAAATTAATTTAATAACGATAGTTTTATTTTAATTTGTAAACATGATGAAACTCAATAAAACGAGTTGAAACAAGAATTTAAATTCTCATGATGGTTGGTTATGGAGATCGAACACGTTCACACCAAGGTGTTTGTCATTTAATTAACAACGTTCACCCTAGAAGAAATCCTATTGTACAATCCACGGTGTCTAAATTGGTTAAAAAATTTAGAAAAACTGGAAATGTAAAAGATATGCCAAAATCTGGACGTCCGAAATCAGCCACAAATCATGATCAAGCTCTTGATGTATTACTAAGTGTTATGGATAATCCAATTACGACAACCACGCAACTTGCTTTGGATAATAATATTAGTCATTCGTCGATTGTTCGAATATTGAAAAAGAACAAACACAAACCCTACAAGATACACCTTCTCTATAAGCTAAACGAAGATGACCCAGACAGAAGAATGCGGTTTTGTGCAACCATGATGGAAATGATTGATAATAATCCAAATTGTTTAAACAACATTTTATTTTCTGATAAAGCCACGTTTTGTTTCAGTGGATTTGTGAACAGACACAACTGTCGATACTGGTCTAGTGAGAATCCTCATTGGATGATGGAACATCATACACAGCACCGTCAAAAACTTAATGTATGGGTTGGTATTATTGGGCAGCACATAGTAGGTGCATATTTTATTGATAGGAATTTAACTGCGGCTAGATATCTACTCCTATTGCGTGATCACATTGTACCCGATATTGTACAATTATTTCCGGATGCAGATCGACAAGGAATGCTAAACTGAGATATTTGGTATCAGCAAGACGGCGCTCCACCCCATTATAGGATTGATGTTCGCCTATTTTTTCTTCTGGGGTAATTTAAAAACTACAATTTACAAAGAAAGACCTCAAAATTTGGAAGACCCGGAAGACAGAATATGGCACGGAATCGCAGAAATACCAACTAACTGGCTGCAAAATTTGTTACGCAATTTTTATCACAGATTAGGTTACTGTTAAGCTGTAGGGGGTCTTCAGTTTGAACATTTCATTTAACTTAAAGATTATTTGATTGAATAAAGTATTACGGCTATTTTCTTTAAAATTGTTATAAAAGTATATTAAAAAAATACCAGGTCATTTCAAGAAAAAAAAAGGAACAAGAATCACCAAGAAAATGCTTTGACATAAAAAAAATAACAAGCAGGCTAAGAGATAAAGAATAATTAGTAAAGAAATTTTTATCGATGACATTTTGTCATAAAGTTCATATTTACGAAAATAAACTGCCTATTCCATATTTTTAACTAACCTTGTATAAAAAAGCACAAAATAATTATAATTCTAATATAAAAGCATAAATCAATTTTTAAAAAGTTTTAAAAGATTTTATTTATTGTGCGTATTATGTTTAATGATAACTGTTTTTATTTTTTAGAAATTATTATTATTAATTGAAATAATAATAGATATAATTAATATTTAATTGTGCAGTTAGAAATTTAATCTACTTAGTGCTATTCCTCTATGATGTTGTAATTTATGATTCCATTTTGAACTACTATAAAAGTTGTAAAAATAGTTTATAATAAAAATATGATTAAATCATTTAAATACATTCCATGCACTTGTTCTAAATCCATGACGGTAATTATGTCTTTTAGATTACTTGTCGACTCTCTAATATAAGCCAATTATATTTGCCAATTTATTAAAACAGAATGTCCATAAACTGTGTATAACAACTATAATACTACAATAATACAGCAAAGCAACGTCAAGTTTAATGAAATTCATGTTGGGTTGAAGGTATTACTATTATTTTGTCAATAAGACCACCACAACACGCAACGTAATTCCTTTCAATTCCTAAACAAGACACTTTTCAATCATCAAACCCAATTTGTTTCTATTTTCCTATTATCACTTTTATTACAATCGCTTAATAAACTTTACTATTTTTTCACTCAAAGCAATTATTATAGTAGATACTTGTATTTTTATAGTTTAATAATAACAAAGTCAAGTTTTAGCTTTTCGTAACCTTAATTCTTGAGTATAAAACGACTTGGAAAAGTTTGCAACAGGTAATTAAGTTTGAGAGTTGTATTAAAAGCAGTGTTTTCAATAAAAGTTTAGCTTGTAGTACCCACAAAAAATATGCTAAATAAACTAAAAACTTTATTTTATAGCAAAATTTTTTTAAATCTTATAAGCAATTGTTATTGATTTATTTGCAGAATTATGTAGTATTGTATTTTTACAAAGTCCTAAAATCTAAAACTATAAAAATACTTTATTAATAATTATATTGGACAATTGTGAATTTTATCTGTTTTCAGTCACTCGCCTCGAAAAACCTAGAGCATCTGGTTCGCCCGCAATTAAGGTTGAGTTAAATAGTCCCCAAATTGTTAAGCAAATATTAAGAAATAAACTCAACACCGGAAATGTTTATATCAACAAAAATGTGACAACTTATCAGCAAAATCAGACATATAATATAAGAAAAAATCTAAGAAACGCTATGCGAAGGATGAAAAAATTTACGCTTAAAATACATCAACGGGATGCCAAAAATTCTTCAAGTAGGAACGAACTAGTAACCTTCCAACAGATTTTTTCTAATGTGATTTTTTACCAAAATGTGCGAGGTTTAAATTTTAAAATTACTGTCTTTTATATTAATTGTTGTTGAAAAACGTGCGCAATAAAAAAATAAAATCGACCTCTTTTGGGGTTTTTCTAAAAAACCATTAATTCTATTCCGTACTTTTAGGTCATCTGTATATACAGATTTTTCCAAAGCGTTTGATAGAGTAAATCATCGTTTATTATTAACAAAACTAGACAATATGAGCTTATGTCCTGCTCTTCTAAGAGCTGTAAAAAATATTATCTGATAGAAAATAATATGTTGAGTACGGTGGTGTTTGGTCAGCCACACACTACAACATTCCCCCACTACAAACACACTAGAACCATGTGAGAAATGTCACCTCGGTTTATTAAAATTAAAATTTAAACAAATATGTAAGGACTGTGTTCGCCCAAAATAGTAAGTATGCACGATATTATTATTATTATTATTATATCGTTTCTATGTACGATTGTTTCCAGTTTCGTGTTTTTGGACGAACACAGCCCACCCAATTGTTTATAACATAAATATTAATACGGACCAAAATGTAACTTCAATGTAATTTCAAAGTATAAATAAACCTGATGATGAGGGCGGCCGCCCTCGAAACGTCGTAACAAAAATTTTTCGTCTTATCATTCTCAATAAACTTCTCCAAACTCCGAGAAATTTCATCATTTATAGAAAAAATATAAAAAACATTACATTTATTTATTTATTAATCTATTTTCAGAAGATCTCGATCATAGATTTTTATTCAACATTTCGACAGGTCAAGCAGCAGCAGATAATATTGCTGATTTCTTACTCAATATTGAAAACATAGGTAATGAACAACGTGAAAAATTTATTAATGAATGTAGTTTTAATGCGGACAGATTCGAAAAAAGAATTAGTAAAAACAAATTATTAACATTTGCAAATACGAACCAAAAAAGAAAAATGACTGTTGGCGGAAAAGTTGTGGAAGTAGAAATGCAACGAGACTTGTTTGGTCATCTTTTACTATTGTCTCTACAAACAATATTGGATGTAGATGCAGTTTTTAGATATCCATTAACACCAGTGCCGTTAGCGATATGTCATTTAGATAGGACAATTTACAAAACAGATAAATCTGTAGTGGTCAAATGTTTAGAAGAATATATTCCATCTAACTCACCTGAAGCTTGTGATATAATGATTTACGATGGATTTTTTATGAGTCATTCCATGGTCGATGTTCCACTTACATGTGGTACAATTTCACAGCAACTACTGTCAAGATTTACGTCTACAAATGCTCATACTATTATAATAACCTTCAATTGTTATTTCTGTCCATCAATAAAAGACAACGAACATTCGCTAAGAGGTACAACGTCGGATCAACATTTCAACATAATAAGTCCAGATCAAGTGCGGCCATCAAATTTTGTAAATGAATTAAAAAATGTCAACTTCAAAGACGCGTTAGTCCAATTCCTTTGTAAAAATTGGGAAAACGATTATATGCTTCCTTTTATCGGTACAAAAACTATTTATGTCAATTATGAGTCATGTTACCGGTTTCCCAAAGAAAACGACAAAATGACAAGAAGTATAATTCGAGAATTAGATTGTCATGCACATGAAGAAGCTGATACGAAAATTATATTTCATATCTGCCAAATTGACTATGATGCTCATATAACTGTAAGATGCTCAGGTACAGACATTTTGATCATATTGTTAAACAATGTGCATCATATAAAAAATGATTTGAAAATAAGTTTTTAATTGGAACTGAAAATAATGCAAGATATATCGATGTAAATAAATTATATGAAACTTTTGGGAAAGACTTATCTTCTTCATTACCTGGTTTTCACGCTTTCGCAGGTTGTGACTTTAATCCTTCTTTCTGTCGACGAGGTAAAAAAGGTCCCTATAAACTACTTAGAAAAGTACTTATTTAGATTTATTAAATATTTCATAATTTGTTTTTACTAATTTTTTTTTCGAATCTGTCCGCATTAAAACTACATTCATTAATAAATTTTTCACGTTGTTCATTACCTATGTTTTCAATATTGAGTAAGAAATCAGCAATATTATCTGCTGCTGCTTGACCTGTCGAAATGTTAAATAAAAATCTATGATCGAGATTTTCTGAAAAAGGATTAATAAATAAATAAGTGTAATATTTTTTACATTATAATAATAAATATTGTTTGAATTAAAATTTGTATACATTTTTTAGTAAAATACTTCATGAAGAAGAAAATTTATGATTAAATTATAAAAAAGCACATTAAATTAATTTTATAACAATTGAAATTTTTATATTTAATAGTTAGGATACTATATTTAAAAAAACAATAGTTAGCCGATAATATAATGGGGGAAAGATCGTAAGTTACTCGATTGATTGAGTGATTTAATGATGAAATGACATGTGCTCTTGCCAACTTTAACCCCCTAGCTGACGATTTTTCCCCTTTCAGAAGCCCAGCTGACTATGATTTTTGTTGATTCAAAAGTATAAAAAATATTCTATGTTTTATTAATTATGAAATTATTTTTGAATCCCGATTTTATTACCAGTTCATGCGAGTAGCTGACGAAGAATCCACCACATTCATTGCAGCTGACTATTATATTATTAATACATATTATTTAAAGTTATGAAATGATTTATTCATTTACGACGCTGACTCTCGGACTAATCTATTCGAAATAATTTAGTTGCACGCATTTATGATAAAACCTTTTTAGTGCGCAAGAAACTTTTACTTTAAAATATTTAACAACTATCTGATTAGTCATATTGTTTATAATCAACTCTGTTCTGTTGTAAATGTAAATTTAATAAAAAGTAGAAGATATGTAGCGAGTCTTATATTTTTGCAAAAAAAAATTAACGTTAAGATCTGTAGTCTACAGTTATTAGGCCGTATTTACTTTCATGTGCCGCAAATCTAAAATCGTCATCTTTCTAGTTTTATTTACAAAATTTCTAATATTTTTTATCATCTCAATTGCCCTCTCCTGACATGTTTTAGGTTTTCTAACAACTGTACATGTGATAAAAATTTTGTATTACTTATATTATTACTATCGTATAATTTTGTATTATTACTTATATTATTACTACTAATTTTGTATTATATCTTATATTATTACTATCGACTATAGTCTGTTGAGATAAACATTATTATTATAATTATTAATAAACATGTACAATTTAAAATAATTATACCGTCACAAAACTGTAAAAAATTATAAATTATAAACAAAAATTAGTTGTATGTAATTTAAGTAAAAGTTTTGAAACCCTTGTCCAACATTTCACATTTCAGAAAAAGCTGAGAGACGTAATGGCAATTCACGATTTGCTAAATAACAATTTTGGACCGAAAAATTTATTTTAATTTATACAGTATTTTATAGCAAAGTATTATCTCTAGCTTGATCAAATTTTGTCGTGCGTTTTGTCTCTGTTCATGCTTAAAACACTAACTTTAATCTATTCTCAACTTTTAACTGATCTTTTTTACGAAAAACCATAAAATTACTTTTGGTAAGTGTTACTTAAAAAATTAAACAAAACATTTTTAAAATATATATTGTTATTTTATTACTTTCTTGAAAAAAATATTTAAAGTTTGGAACGACTATAAGCGAGAGGTGATTAAATTATGCTAGTTAAACTCGCGTTAAAATAAACTTAAATGACTAAAAGGTAGAGTTAGCTAAAGTTGAGTGTCTCAATTTGAGTCAAAGTTAGTTAAAATATAACTGAATTTTGTGTAAGTAACATTTAATTAACTGTAACTGGTTTTATTATTTATATAAATAATGGCGGATGCGCCGGGTTAAATCGGTGCTTATCGTTAGATCATAATTGACAATAGCAAAATTTATAAATTTGTAAGTAGCGAACAAAACGTAAAGATAGTCATTGCAATTTCGTTTTTTATTTTTGATAAACAAAAATTTACAATAAACGAAACATAAAGATAGCATTGCAGCTTTGTGTTTCTATCATTATTTTTTAAAGTGGGCAATTAACACCGCGCCTGACTGACTCAAAGTCAATTTTGTTTGATAAGAAACCATCATAGTTTTGCTATTGTTTTCTTGGTGGCGCTGATAGATTGATAAACACTGACCATCGATATTCTAAAACGATCTTTCGATTTTTTAGGTGGTTTATAGTTCGTTTAACAAAAGTTAGGAGTACGTCATTCAACACGAGTTAATTTTTTTTTATGTGTGATGTTTAGTGATGACTGTAAAGTTAAATTTTGTGTTGAAAATACTAAACCAGAAATAAAGCTATTTTTTATGGAAGCTTTTCGGCGAATTATAACATTTTTACATAAATAACTATTTTGTTATATACAATATTTACAGCAAGTGTAATATTTTGACAATTATTAAATAAAATATCAACTTTGTGTTTTATGAATATATTTTATTAATTTTATTTTGTATATCCAACTCCTAAATAGTGACTATAAGTAAATTTAACTTTTCTCACGACTATTTATGTATTATATAACCAAGTACACCACCAATAAAATTGAAACTTTTTAATAATTGTTAAAATAAGTAAATGTAATGTTTTTGAAATAATGTATGCACATGCTTATAGACTAGGTATTATTACAAAAATATAAAAGTTAAATAAATGTGCTTAGAAATGTATTATTGATATCTCGTGTTTCAAATCTATTGTCATCCAGAGTGCTATTAAAAAGTGAGATTCAAGAAAAATCATGTTTTAGGTTAAATTTAAGACTCATTCTAAAATTTCTATGAGAGTAGTTAAAATAAATTATGGGGTTAGGGTAGTCAGATGCACGAAAAAATTACAATTTTCAGTAATTTTTTTTTGCTATTAAATCATGCTATTTTAAAAAAGTAGTAGTATGGCATTATTATACAATGTTTTGACTTAAAGTCACGAAAATTTAAAAAAAAATTTAATTTCCAAAATTATAGCTGTCTGTGTTGACCCAGTTCCAAAAAAAGGTCCTTGCGGTGACAATCATAAGTCCTTAGAGATTCATCTAAAATCAATCGGATAGAAAAAAATAGTTTTATAAATAGATAATCCTGGGCCTGATCGAAGCTTTTTTTATTTTTTCAAAAATTAACAAAATGGCGGCCTCAGAAAATTTTTTTCTAGATTTTTGGGAAAAAATCAACAGTAAATTGGTCTTAAAAATCAAAATTTTTGAAAAAAAAATATCCTTCGATCAGGCCCGAGTTTATTATGTATTCTAAAAGCTGTATAAATTTCATTAAAATCTACTGAGCGGTTTTCGAGTTGTCACCAGTTCAAAAACCATAGTTTTGAGAAAAACGCGTTTAAAGTTTCACACTAGATTTACGTACCGAAATACGAATTATTAAATTACTTACACCGAGTCATCTATTCCTGGGCCGTATAATAGTTCTTCAGTCATTGTGGAAGTTTCCAAAACATCAATTTGCTGTTGCCTACGAAGCATTCCCGAGTGTTGTCGTTGGCGCGCTGATCTGCCACTTTCAAACGTGCAGCATCCATTTTTTCAGCATGCCCGAGCGCTCTTTGTTATTTGTCGAATAACTCAAAAAGTAATTATCGGATCAAATTGAAATTTTCAGAGAATATTTTCAAAATATTACACTTAACGAAAATGCAAAAAAACATTAATTTTTTGAAAATTCTGATTACCCCTAACTCCTTATGTGACGTGAGGTGTTGTTCTGTTTGTGTTGACAACCTGCTAATTTTATACTTCGCTGCATTTTCGGTTGATTTTCTTAGTTAAGTTAAAAAATTAGTGGTTTAAAAAAACAAGATTGCTTTCAACGAGCAACAGAAGCACTTCATGTAAGAAGCATACTTTAGAAATGGTCAGAGAGTCGACGAACAGTGGGTTTACTCGATAAATGCTGCATTTGAGGATTTTCAGGAAAAGTTTCTTGAATTGGCTGTCCACTTCGACCATTTCAGTCGAAATCTGCGCCGTATTGTGAATTTGTACAAAGAATCAGGGAGTTTGATTAGCAAGACAGGTGAGGCAGACCACGAGTAAAAACTGAAGCAAATGTGGAGGCTTTAAGGAATATTATGGACGAGGAGCCTAGTACTTTGGTTCGTTATCTGCGCCAACAGGGGAACCTGTCTCACAGCATTTGTTGACGGATTTTGGAAACGGACTTTTATATGCATTTGTATAGGCTGAAGGCTCATAAAGAATTACTGCAAATGATTTGCTACAGAGACAGGCATATAGCCAGTGGTTTATGCAGAATCTTGCCAACAATGACGAAGCACTGGAAAAAACATTTTTCACCGACGAGGCTTGGTTTCATCTTTCCGGCTATGTTAACTCACAGAACATGAAGATGTAAAGCGGTGAGAATCTTCATTATTACGTTGAGATTTCATTGCACCCACAGAAAATTGGAGTGTGAGCTGCAATAAGCAAACGTCGTCTTATTGGATCCATATTATTTGAATGTAATTAATGTTACATTTTTTAAAGAAAACAACTGCAAGAATAAAAATGTTGTAAAAATATTAACATCTCAAAGATACCGCCTTGAAATTCTCACTTCTTTTATAGAGCAGCTGCTGGATGACAAACTGCAGCAGGGATATTTCCAGCAGGACGGTGCGCGTATTCACACCACTCGAAATATTCTCAATTTTATTTGTGAATTCTTTGATAACAAAGTGATCAGTTTGAATACGTCAGTGATATGGCCACCGAGGTCATGTGATTTGACTCCATGTGACTTTTTCTTGTGGCCGTATGTGAAAAACTCGATTTCAATACTCCTGTTGTGGACTTGAACGACCTACGGGACAGAATAACTCTCAATTTAGAAGAGATAAACAATTTACCCAATTTGTTAGAGAACGCAATCGCTTCTGTGAAAACACGAGCAAGAGTGTGCGGCGAACAGAATGGAGGTCATGTAGCATATCTTGTTTGATGGTTTTCTTCTATGCTTTTGATATTGTTTCTAATGTTTTGCTTTTGCCAGGCAAGTTTCATCTTACCTGCTTAATTTTATTCCTACCTTGTGTTTGCAAATAATAAAAAATTAACGTATTCTGTGTTTTATTTGATTTTTAATGGTAATTATTAGTTTCTAGGTTAGTGGGGTTAGAATGTGAAAAGTATTCTTTGGATAGTAGGCGCAAACATTCAACAGTAGGTTTTTTTAGCAGTCTGCTAAAAATAGTTTTGAAACACACTCTATATGTATTTGTCAAAGTACTTGTATATATTGTGTATAACAATAAAATTGTTAGTATTGTATTTTCTTATATGTCTTTCCTCGTTTTGAGTGTTTTTTGTGCGTGGATGTAGAGATACAAACGTTTGACAAATTTTTTTATTACAAAATTTCTTATGCCGCAACCTTTTACTTTTTTTTACTGATACTATGTTTTGTATTTGTTATATGTTATATGATTTGTTTTATGTGTTTTGTTTTTGTTAAACCACTCTATATTTGTTTTCAGGTTTATTAGTAGAAGATTAGAGACGTCATAAATCGTAATACTGCTAACAGCTTAAATAAAAAGTATTTGTTTGTAAGATTTACAATCTTTTTACTTTTCATGAAAAAAATTCAAATTTTTTCATTTAAAAATTAACTGATAAATAATCCCTACGACTTTTACACATCACTAACCCGGCAGTATAAACTTATAGTCAGGCAAGACATTATTACGGACATAATTATCAAGTAATGATGCTAAAAAAATAAATAAAATAAAATGAAAAATATGTGAGGAACAAATTTCCTTACTTGACGTCAAGCGTGACTAGAAATCGACAGCCACACAACTTTGTTCTTGTTGTATTAGTGTAGAGTAATTATTGTTAAAAAAATTTTTGACGATGTTGCATATGTTCAAAAGTAGTAATTTTTGAATTTCAATTATTAGGTTTGAATTTAATTTTAGTAATTTTAAATTTTTATAAAGAGTCTTTGGTACAATTTCAGTGACTGACATAATTATCGGAAGTATTTTAACTATTTGTAAGTTCTATAAATTTTTGATTTTGCCAGCCAGTAACATGTATTTTGACATTTTTGAAAAAATTTAACCAAAAATTTTCTCGGCGCTAATGGGTTAATGATTTTAAGTCGTTTTAAAGCTCGTAGCAGACACTTGTTTGATTAATACATCCCACCTGTTGCTTTATAATCAATAAAATAAAGTCGTTAAATATTACATATCCAAAAAGGCTTGTAAGTGAAACTGTTTGTAAATGAATGTTTAAATTTCTGCGAGTAAAGCTGTTAATTATATTTTAGAGGAAAAGGTCTTATTTTGTCAATTTCCACATTAAGTATTTTTAAAATAGAAATCTATACCGACTCACCGTATCTGTAAATAGTAGATGTAATCAGAAGTTGTGCTTTTTGCTGATTAAGTAAAATAAAATCCTAATTTAAACCTAATAGGTAATAAAAACACATAATAAATTTTTTGTATGTTTATTAAATTTTAAATCTTTTGGGTTAACAGTAATAAAATTAGAAAGCAAAATTTGCTTTTTTGTGTTGAATACAAACAAAAATGCTAAAATATCTTAAGAAATTGTTTCGAAATTTTAAATGAATCTTGTACTAAAAGAAAGTTACTAACACTTGCAACTTTAGTAGTAACTTCCCGACATTTTCTCATGTATTAAAACATCAAATTTTTAAAAAAAATTACTAAAAAATAAAATATTATTATAAAATATTAAATATAATTTACAATTTTTTTAAAGTTTTTTTTACAATTCTAAAAATTTTACATCTTTTTCTATCCCATTTTAATTTAAAATAAACTTTTTCGTTATTTTAACTACCTTTACAGATGCTTGTTAGCATTGATTTGAGTTTTAATTTAACTGCCAAAAGTGTCAATAAACTGTATAGTTAATTCCATTGTGACAGAAATACAAGTTCAATTTTATCAGTTATACACATACGAGTAGTGTTTAGTAAATTTCTATCAAAATTTTATAAAAATTAATAAATTTATAAAAAAAATATCGATTACTTCTCAAGAAAAATTTAGAAACAAGTGAAAAAGTCAACCTGTCTTGGTGTATAATAAGTAATTTCTTCTCTGCCAAAAATTCTAGTAATTAGTACAACTCTTGCTAATAAATAGTTTTTGTCATCAGCTGTTTTCATGAAACGTTCTATCTTTTGTTTGGTAAATATTTTGGATATTTTAGCCTTCTACCCACTGGCATTTCTTTTAGAAATAGTAGGTAGGAACTCTATAAAGCAGATGGCTCATACATTGAAAATAATTTCAAAAAATAGACCAAAAGTACCTAATTGTAGATTCTATTGGCTAAATACTGTAAATGACGTCTTGCAAAAAGATCAAATGTTAGTGTTTTCTAACCCAGTAGACTTACTGTTCCTGCTCTTAATGCTCAATGTTTTCCACATCAAAAAGTGTTAGTTGTAAAATTGAAAATAGATTATCTGTGGTTTTTACAAATATAAATTGCTTTTTCAAATTTGCAAATTAGTAATTTTTACTTTTAAATATTAGTTACTAAATTTATAATAATTACCACTTAAAACTTTAAAATTAATATAATAAATATAAATATTTATATTTGAAATTTAGTAAGAGACGATTAAAAGTTACAGTCTAAACGTCATTTAAATTAAAGAAGTTTTTAAAACGTGTCAAGCTACTAAAATTTTGTATTAATTAGCTTAAAAGTTAGTAAAAATATTATCTTTGCTGTTAAAATTTGTAAATTATTATAAACAGTTATAATTACAAGAATTACTAGAATTATTTTAGTAGTAATTTGTAATTAAGAAGTATTATATTAAAACAAGATAGAAATTAAATATCTTGTGTAAAGCTAAAAAACACAAAAATATAAAAAAAATAATTTATACTTAATTCTGCAATTAACTGCTAATCTGCTAGTTTTATACTTTGTGAAGACGCTGTATTTTTAATATTTTAACAATATTTTATAATTTTTTAATATGTATTTTAAACAATATTTGATTGAATAGTTTTATCTAAATGATCAATCAGTTGCGTTTATATTTGCAGTGCGCAAGTTCAACAGAAAGCTTGAGAAAGAAGCTGCTTGTTTGTCAAAGTCAAAGATCATTTTAACAGTTGCTGCCGTAACATTCACGTCGTAAGTAAAAAAATTAGATGTTTCTTTGCGACAAGATTTATATGTCGTGCTTCTAACGTTTCAAAAGAATAATCAACTATTTAAAATTTACTAGTCAAATATAAAAAACATTATCAGTTTTTATTTGTTTAGTGTTTAGTAAAGCAAAAATTTAAATCAGATATATGAAACCACTCACCATTAATACTTTATAAATTGCGTGGTTTCGCTAGCAAAAATATGTTCTTAGCTAAATGGTTGATATACAGGGTGTTTTTAAATTATTTGCAATCAATGCACACTTATAAAAAACAACAAAAAAATGTTAATAATAATTTTTATTAATATCTAATAAACAAGTGTTTTAAACTAACTTTATTTTAAAATATATACTACATATTTTTAATATTACTTTTACAAAAAGTAATGCACTTTTAGTTAATAAAGGTTTTAGTTTGTGGAGTAGTTGTTTAAAAGTAGCAAAATTGCTATCAAATATAACACCAGATATTTTTTAAATATTTGTTGACACATATCTGCTAAATAAAAAAGGGCTGTCGCTTTTAATACAAAATAAATGTATATAATAAATTCTTTTTTTAATCAAGAATATGTTGTTAATTTAAAAAATTGTGATTTTTCTTAAAAAAATTTAAGTTTTACATTGTAGCGTTTTTTTGATTGTGTATGCTTTGTAAATTATTTTTGAAACACACTGTACACTTATTAATTATAATTACAAAACAAAATTTTAAATAAGTTGTTTTTGTTGATTTTTTTATGACATTTAACCTTAGTTGAGGACGAATAAGAACGTGATATTATTAAAAACAAAAAAAAAATAATTTAAGTAGACATTGATTAGTGATTACATTTTTATCGAAAACGTTTGTTATACGATTTACATGTTTTAATTTGCGTGTATCTACTAACAGATTGCAACAATTTCAGATATCATAATCATTATCATCAACATGGTAATTTTTCTGGTCATTGCATTAATGTACATTCTCATCATCTTTCTATTGGTCAATCTCAATATCATCATTTACGTAAGCTTTTACCTTTTTTAATTTCTTACTCATTAAGTCTTCATTATAATTATTTTTTTAAACATTTGAAAAATTGTGATATTAATATTTATGTTCTTGTGTTAATAATAATAATAATAATATTTCAGAAAAAACGAAATTACGCAAGACAACAAATTCTTAATTCGTCAAAGAAAATGAAAATGTGGGTAAAAGAACAACCTCAATCTCATGCTAAGTTGAACAATCCTCCAAAAAAAAGTTCTAAATTGACAAAAAATTTTGTCAATTCAAGTCTAAAGTTCGGATATTACCGAGTTTTAAAAGTGGAAGGAAAAAAATGAATTTCTGATTATCAACTAAAACCGGATTGTAGCTTTAAGACTTCAACAAAACTACAAGCTTCTTATTTAACAACAAAAAATTGAAAATTGGTTTGTGTTACTTATTATAACTAAACAAAAATATGTAGTAGCATAGTTTTTGTATCACTAAAAAGTTTTTTATTGCATGTGAAGACGGTTATAGATGGATATTAATATACAGGATGTTTCACAAGTGGTAATGAGCCTGCGAAACTAAAAATGCAACCAGCAATACAATTCCAAGGGTAACGTAGTTTTTGTTTTGTTTACAAATACATTAAATAAAAAATCATTTAAACTTTCGGTTAACTGAAGACAAACAAATGCCACTTGCTTGTGAAATCATTCTTTGACTTACATGTGAACAGGATTAGTAGCTCTGTTCTTGTTTTTGGCTTTTTTAAAGGTGGTCAATTTTTCCTTAAGGTAGTTTTAAGTCGTTCGAATATAATGTCAGCAAGAGTTCTTCTCTACCTGGAAAACGTTGCCTGCACAAACTCATTGCGGCAGAGGAATTTTTTCCCATATATCATCATTATGTCGGTTTTTTTATTGTTTGAATACATTTTTTTTATCGGTGACAAATTTGAAAAATAATATTTGAAATCAATATAATCTACGTTAACTCTGGAATTGTATTGCTGGTTGTATTTTTAGCTTCGCAGGCTCATTATTACTCGTGAAACAGTCTGTATATACAAATAAATTTTATTTTTTTAAATAGCTTTAATGTTTCTAGTAAGTTCACAGCGTTATGAATGTAATGCCAAATTTGCCACAAAATTTTTCAGTATATGAATTTCTGTTATTAATAATTTTTATGTTTTGTTATGCATTTTCAAAATCTTTCAAACTGTTATAACTTTGCTTTTTTTAGGCAGTTTATAATCTTGTACTTGTTGTCGTTTGCTTAAATGTTGTGTGACGTCACTTTTATTAACTAATAAAACGGTATATTTTATGGTACTTAATATTATATTTAAGTAAAATTTGTTGTTAAATCTTTTGTTTTTTTTTGTTTTTTTGTTGTTTAGAACAATAACGTTACAATAAAAAAACCTTGTACGCTAGCTATTTTACAGCACTCAATTGTTCGAACATTCTACTGACGTCTGTTTCAAATTTAATTTGCTTTGTAAATGTTTAGTTACAACACGCAAATGTAATAAATATTTCTATTATAAGTAATACGTAACTTGTTAACTGTACGCTTTAGACATTACAAACATGGTGATAAAGAAGACGAGTTTGTAATATCTAAACTAATACGGTTACTAGACTTGTATTTTAATCTAGTATCTTTTGGTAAAACTATAATAATTTAACCTTAACAAACATTTTCCATCTTTACTTAGAAATGTTCCTTAATGTCAATTTTATTCAATGTTGTCAGTTGTATTTTTAGATAGCAGTGTTGGTGTTTTTTTAGTTTCTAGACAAATAACTGAACAAATAATATATGATTATGTCCTAGGTGTGTTTATAGTTTAAAAGCTGCAAGCACATAAAAACATGTTTTTTAAAAGTAGAATATAAAATTTAATATAGTATTTAGTTTAGTATTACTTGTTGGCTTTCACAAACCTTATCAACGAGAGTAAATTATTTTTCTCGTTATTTCTACTTTCTATCGTACTAAAATAATGATCCATAATAGCTGCAAAAAAATATATACTCCTTAATAAAACATCTGCGATTCCTGCTAAATGTAGAAAATATGAGATTTAGCAAAATTTTTTATTTTATTTTACAATTTATCTCGTTAGTAAAAATGTTTAACCAGACAAGTGTTCAATTTATTCATTCAAACAAGATGTTAAAACTTAAGTTGGTTTGTTCCAAAGAGATAAAATTTATTGCCTTTGTTGTAAAAATAATTATTTGGAGAAATTGATTGCTGCAATAGTCTCGAATTTCTCGTAATTGTGCTTCTACGTAGAAAAACTAAGAAACGTTATAAAAATATTGTGTTTTAACTACTTTTTGAAACAGTAATGTGCTATAAGTAAATAGATTGCATTGTTTTATAATACTCTAGAAACAAACACTTGTTACATCAGAGCCTGCTCGGGTCTGTCGTATTTTTGATAGTTTTATTCGATCAGTCAAAGAACGCAAAGCTAGCTATAATTCACTACATTTTTGGTCCCATCTTAATTTAATAAATAAAATAAATGTATAATTTTTAATTTTTAAATTACGGCAATTTTATATTGGCCTAAAATCCTAAATTAATAAATATACTCGTGGTAACATGAGGGTATTGATTTTTATAAAATTTAAGAGGATGCGCCGTGCAATTTTTTTAATTTTTTTTACGTATACAAGATGTCCTAAAATTCGCAATTTAGAAAAATTTAAAAAGTGTCAACAATCTAAATCTTAAAAATTTAAAGAAAAAAAAATTGGATGACTAACTGGTAAGTTTTGTAAGATCTACTAATTACAGAAAAAATGCTAAAATGTTTGTGTAAATAAAATTTAATGCAAGAGTTTTGTTATTACACTGTCAGTATGAGATCTTTGTCATTAATGTCATTCAAGATGTCACTTGCTAGAAAATTTTTTACTTTCATTTTTTTGTTTTTTTTTTAATAAAACAACAACTGGCTGGTTTGAAAAAAAATGTCTTATTTTAAAACACATATAACTTATAAAAAAAATACCAAAGAAACGTATAAAATAGCAATAACACAAGCAACAACAACAATACTGAGAAATGCAGTCATTAAATCACAATTTCACTATAAAAAATAAATGTTCCTATTAAAATCACTTGTTGTAAAATTATGTTTTTATTTAAATTAAAATTTTAGTGCTTGAAATGTAATTATTTTAACGATGTAGACGGCGTCTGGTTCTGATCTAAACTTAGTAATTATATCTTTATTTTGTCTCTATGATTTAAGAAAAGCATTAAACTCAGATTAACATTACACATTTTTAAATTGGTGCTATTTTACCGCTACTACAACGCCAATACATCACAATTAAGCAGTTGAAAGACAGCGCCGACCAGTCGGTAATACATTACGTTGTAAGTCTAGTATTTCTACCAAAGTTTTGCCCACTATAAAATTTATTATTATTGAAGTCAATTAGGGTCTATCACCAAACATTTACAACCGATAAGTCTCTACAACACTAGATGGTTCGATGCTCGAAGCATCACATGACTCAAAGGGTATTATTTCTTCAAAAGATAATACTTTTTATTATATACATTTACCTAAACATTCCGACAGTTCGAAAAAAATAACAATCTTAGCAAAACACGTGGTTTATTAGCGATCTAAGAAATCTGTCCTCGCATTGATTTAATTTATTGAACTAATTAATAAATTGTTATTCAAATGTTTAATAGCGATCCGAAATTAAAAAAAAAAAAATAAATATTAATCTTACCTGTTGCAAAATTCGTCGTACTTCGTAGATAATAATTAATATTTTCTGGAAAACAAAGTAAAGTTTATTACCTACTTTTGAAACCTTCTAAAAAGATCTTGAATTACCAGATATTTTTAATATTTGTTTAGAATTGTTTACAAACAAACACCCCACAAAAATTATCACATCACTCGTTATTTTGAAAAATTTTGTAGAAACTTTAAGAACTACGCTATGAATTTCTTTTATCAGTATTTCTTGTTGGTAAAAAAAATAAAAAGCAAAATCTTTGCCTTTTTGTTCCAAAAAATGATTTTTCTTGATTACTTTGCTATATTAGGAGACTTGAAAATCAGTCAGTCAGTTTAGATATAACGAAAATTCTAAAATCGTGTGCTATGAATCCTCTTCAAGATACAGTGCATCACTTAACAAATGAAGAAACCGCACGCGTTGTGGCACTAGTTGAAGATGGTAGAACTCAGCGATATGTGGCCAATTGGACAGGTGTTCATCAAAGCACGATTTCTCGACTTGTCGATCAGTACAGAAAAACTGGACAATATGACCGAAGAGCAAGCCAAGGTCGTCATCGAATTACCACTCCTCCAGCAGACGACAGATTTTTGCGACTTTCTGCGCTCCGGCAGAGACATGTCACTACTCGATTACTGCAAACTGAGCTCTTTGCCGCCCGAAATGTACGTCTTTCATTGCAGACCGTTAGAAATCTTCTCAAGGAAGATAACATTCAAGCCAGAGTTCCAGCACAAGACCCTTGTCTTTCCAGAGAACATAAAGTTGCCACTGTTGCCAGACTACAATTTGCGCGCGATCATGCAGATTGGTCCCATGTCTTGTTCACAGATGAGTCACAGTTTTGTTTATATGCTTCGGACAGACGTATGCCAGTGTACACTGCACAGACGTCCACGCGAACGGTACTGGCAGTGTAATTTTCGCCAAAGGGACAGTTATGGAGGTGGCTCTACAATGCTTTGGGCAGACATTCTTTTTACGAACGCACGGAGTTAGTTACAGTAAATGACGGCAGAATGACGGCAGACCGATACATACGCGACAGTTTAGAACCCCATGTCGTGCGTTATGGTCCATTTATTGGTGACAATTGGATTTTGATGCATGATAATGCGCGGCCACACGTTGCCCGAATTGTGAGAGAATACCTTAATGAGGTTGAAATTGTTACTATAAACTGGCCTGCTCGTGGTCCCGATTTAAACCCTATTCGCTGTGAGCGAAGACACGGTAGGGGAAATGAAATCGACCGAAGCGCTTGCAGTGGTCACGTTTAGCAATTCGGGAGGCTATTATAGTCGATACTCTATGTAAACACACGCGGAAATATTTATTTTGTTTTAATTTTAATAAATTGAATAAAAATGAGACACCAAAATTGTTGTGTTGTTAATTGTACAAATACTAGCAGAAAAAGTAAGTGCAAATTTTATAAATTTCCGACCGCTGAATGGAAAATAAATCAACGGAATCGGTGGATAGCTGCAGTTAAAAGGCGAAAGTAAGTAGTACCATAACCTTATAGTTATCAAAAATAATAATTCAGAGTATTGTAAATCTTTAAAATTTAGTTAAAATGTAATTTTGTAGCGTTGATGGATCACCGTCACTGCGCATTTTTTTTTTAGAATTGTACAGAAAAGACAGGCAAGACATGTCCGGAATGTCATTTAAGGGTCTCCTTTCTTCGATTTTAAGTTTAGAGGTTGAAATTAATTTTTATTTTTTTTTTTGTTTTTTTTAGAATAACTTCTTTTAAGTTATAGATATGGGCCCTCATAAATAGACCTCGGTGGGAATATGGGAACAAAAACCCTTTACAGTCGTCTAGCTAACTACTCGTACCTGCCACGCGATAAAACATTGAAACTTTGAAATAGTACCGCTATCGACCAATTTAAGTTTCAATGTTTTATCGCGTGGCGGGTACGAGTAGTTAGCTAGACGACTGTAAAGGGTTTTTGTACCTATATTCCCACCGAGGTCTACTCATAAAATACCCCTATAAAAAAACCGCATCATTATAGCTTCATTTAAAAATTTTCAAAATTTTTGGTAACTTTGGTGGCGGCTGGGGGCAGTAGTGGGAGTGGTACAGAGCAACTGATATTGTACTTCTTTATTGTACGTTCATGTGTATAAAATACAAAAAAAATTAAAAATCTGAGAAATTTTTTGGCCTCACATCCATCTCAAGATCCCTATAAGAGATCGGGGGGAGGGACGAAAACTTTTTTATTTATGACCTTAAAAATCTGAAATTCTGGGGTTACAAAATATAGATTTTTTAAACATTTCTGGCTCTATCACAATTTTTATACGATATCTAGTTACCGAGATCTATAGACGTTTATTGGGGAATCTGGGAAGCCCAAACGGCATTGTGCATGCGCAAAATTTTTGTAGAATATTAAAGCCAGAATATGTCTGAGATTTCGTTTGAAGGTCTGCGTTCTTCTATTTTAATTTTAGAGATAAATTTTTTTTTGAATTTTTTGAATTTTAAGAATGTAAAATTTACCACTTTTTAACCCTTTTTGAGGGGGTAGGAGTAAATTTGAAGAAATGAAATTGTCAAATTCGTATTTCCCAGATCAAAATATGTCGGGACTGTCAAACTTACCAGCCTGAAGTTTGGTCTAGTACCCATTTTTCATCTCCAGTTATTGACATACATATAAAAACATACTCTGACAACCTCCCGTAGTTCATATTTTGTCTGGCGCTGGAGTCACGCTCGGAGCGAATAGGGCATGTCTGGGACTATTTAGGGTGGAACATTCAACAACGTAGAGAAGCATTTAGGACGTTAGAACAACTCGGCAATGCATTATGTGAGATATGGGAGCAAATGCCACAAAATTACGTACAAACTCTCTTCGAGAGCATGCAACGACGCATCCAAGCTGTAATCAAAACTAGAGGAGGCAATATAGAGTATTAGGGAGCAAATATCGGCTTTATATACATTTTTCTGATAAAATGTTAAATTTGTAAATTATGGATAAAATTTATTTATTGGGAAATTGTCAATTTTTGAGTTAATTTTTACATTAAATCTTATTTTTTGAACCGATTCGTTTTTTACTTTTACTTGCTTTCCGTTTGGAACGATTTTGTACAAGTACAATTAAAAATTCATTGCATTCACAGGTGATGTGATATATTTGTAGGGTGTGTAGATGGGAATAGGGATGAAAATAACGGAATAGAGGTGAATTTCAGAAATTTCATTAATTGCTTACAGGTTGTCATTTTAGTTTTTATCGAACTAGTGTAAAGCCAGTTGAAACATTCAATTAGGAAATCACATAATTCACCAAATTTACACGCGTGGGTAATCGATATAATTAGAAAAAAAGTTGAAAAAATTAATACGGTTTATGGCAAAAATGTGTCCATCATGTTATTAATATAGAAACAGGTATTTAACTAATGCAGATATTCCTGAGTTTATAACTAACTTTAATGACGATAGCGACAATAACAGTCATAAAATTGACGCTCTTTCTTTCAGAATATGAATCGGTGGGGTAAAACAAATTAAATCGTAAGAATAAAAATTTTGCATTTTCTTCATGGTTACCGAGTTATTGACAAAAAAAATTTAAATTCAATCTTTAAACATTATTAAAAACGAATAATTGTTACAAAACAAGAAATTGATTTATGAAAGGTGTTCAAACAAATCGCCTCCTACTTCAATACAAACATTTGCACGATTTATCATTGAATCACGAACCCTCTGTAGCATGTTAACTTTTAACATCACCATAGCAACCTATGACAGTCATTTGTTTTAAGCTAACTTCGTTTTTAATAAAGTTTAAAAATTGAATTTAAAATTTTTGTTTTTTATTAATAACTCGGAAACCTTGGAGGAAACGCAAAATTTTTATTCTTAAAATTTAATTTGGTTTAGTCCTCCGATTTACATTTTAAAAGGACGGTCGTCAATTTTGAAACATCTTGTATAATTTTTAAAAATAAATTTTTTATTTTATTTTTTATTTTTCTTGAAAGTAATTTTTATAAATAAAAAAATACAACTACATAAGTATTATTTATCAGATAATCTACTTTTTTCTCAGTACTCTTTCTAGTACACATTAAAAGAATTCTCAAAAATTTCAAATCATTTTTAGGATTATCTAGCATCTCTTTTTACAGGTGTCACATAGTAATAAGTTTGTTGTCTTCCCGTATTGTAAATAGGCTATCGCAGTTGTTCATTCACCAATAGTTAAGCTGGACTTGCGAAAACTGTGCGGTAAAAATAAAAAAATCACCGGGTCTCACATTTTACGGTTAAAATTACCACAGGAGATGTTTGCGAATAAAACTACCTTTGCAGTAATAAATTTTATGTATCAAAGTGTTTGCACCTAAAATACAGGGTGATTTTTTTATCTGTTTCCACCCGAAACTCCAAAAATAGGCAACACATTTTACTTTGAAAAATTTATTTTTAAAACTAAAGCCTAAAGAGTTGTGAATTAATGTCAATATTGTTGATAATACCTTTAAGAGTGCTTCTAGTGTCAATTTATTTGGATCATTTGTTGCCAATTATTTAATTAATTAACTTAACTTTTTGTTTGTATAACGTGTTGCCTACTTTTATAGTTTCGAGCGGGAACAAATAAAAAAATCATCCTGTATTTTCACAAATGAAGCTATATTTATTAGAAAAATAAAATATTAAAAAAATCACTGAATCGTCACTCGTCTATTACTATATTCTTATTCTATTACTATATATTCTTATTTCTTTTAGGTTTAACTTGTATAGAGCATCTTTTTCAATAAAAAAAATAGCTAAATTTGACTCATTATATTTCTCCGATGTGTTTTTAACTTACGTAGTACACTAAAAAGTTCCTCAGCACTTGCAATTCCTATTGGCAGCGTGGTAAATAACGAAAATATCAATTTAAGATTTGGAAAAATATCTAACCTTTTCTTACTACACTCCTTTTACAGCAATTTTCTGAGAAATAAATGTCTTGAAATTGCATTATTTTTAAGAGGGTTCTCTAGCACATATTTTCTAACTTTTCGTAGCATTTTGTTGTTATTGTAGGTACGGTTTTAATATTTGGCATAAGTGTTCACATAACATAACTCTTTAACGCTACACGGTTTTAATTTTTAATTTTTAAATTTAACAAAAAAAATTATTGAAGAATAAAACTGCGAGTAAATATCTTTCTCTAGCTGCAAACATATAGATATTATAACAAGTCTTAGCAAAAAATTATTTTATTTAAATGCATAATAAACAAATCGCACGAAAAGTTAAGTTTATAAAAAAATCATTTTAAAGTGCCACCGCCACCGAGTGGAAATTGGAAAGCCAGGTTTTTGTTAAAATCTGTATCAAGGCTATACATAGCTAGCACAAAAAACTTGAAAAACAAGCAAGCGGCTAAATTTTGAAAGCGACCGAAGAACGCTAGGGAACCCTCTTAATAACAATTTTTTTTTAAACTTTCTCTTACACAGTTCTTTAAGTAAACAGGATTTAAAAAACCACTTAGTTTTGGCTTTTTCAAAAATGTGGTTAAAATATACATCCTCTTTTTAACGTTGTTAGTTTTTCTTTAGATTTTTTAATAAAGAAAACTTCTTAAAATAACTCAATTTTCTTCCTTTTGTAATAATTTAAAAGTAACATCAAAAGTTTGGAGAACATTGTTTCAAAAAATTAATGTTAATAAGAATAACTTCAAAGGTAAAATTATTTAAAAAACCAGTAGCTGTAGCGACTTCACTATGGTCGTGTTTTATATCTAAAAATTTTTCCTAGACATAATTACTGCTTCAAAGTTTTGTAACAAGACTATTGTCGCTTTTGCTTTTGCTGACTACCTCGTAGCAGATAAACCTTTAAGAGTATACCATCTCTCTTTTTTGAAAAACATATTTTGACAATCTGCTTCAATTTATAATATTAATTTCTATTAAATTTTTCTTTTCAATTGTTTGGCATATATTTTAAATCACTATTTAATTGAATAGTTTTGTCTAGTTGATCACTTAATTTCGTATATATTTTCAATGCGCAAGTTCAGTTAAAAAAAAAGTAGCCAAGCATGTAAGTCAAACATCATTTTAACAGTTGCTGTCGTAACATTCACGTCGTAAGTAAAAGATTAGATATATTTAAATGTCGGTGTTTCTTTGCTACAATATTTATATATCGTGCTTCGGTTGTAAACTGCATTTTCTTTAATAGTTTTAACATTTAAAAAGAAATCAATTATTTAAAGTTTATTTAATCAAATATACAAATTATTATCAATTTTTTTATTTAGTGAAGCAAAAATTTAAATTATATAAACGGGACAACTTACTACTAATACTTTACAAATTGCAAGATTTCGCTAGCAAAAGTATGTTCTAAACCAAATTGTTATTATACAGGGCGTTTCAAAAATCATTTGCAAGTAATGCGCTTTCATGAAAAAACCTGCAAAAAAATGAAAATAATTTTTATACAATATCTAATAAACAAATGTTTTAATTTAATTGTTATTGGTTTGCTTTGAAAACGTATGAAAATTTGCGATATTACCGGTAGTATCATAACTTGAAATTAGCGCATTAGTTACATAAAAATTACTTATGGTAATTATTGTATAAATATTTAAAAAGAACAATTTTTATTGTTTTGAAAATTTAAAATATTTAGCATGTGTTTTATATTGTATATTGCATATAAATTATTTTAGATACACACTGTATACTCATTGATTATAATTACAAGCCCAAAATTCTTAAAATAAACTGCCTTTTTTGATCTTTTCATTATGAGATATATCTTCTCCAATTGCAGACGATTACGAAAGTAACATTTTACTATTAAGAGTACAAAAATCTAAATTTAACGATAATTACAATTAAAAAGGTTTTTACTAACAGGTTATAACAATTACAGGTTTCATAATCAATCATCAACATGGTAATTTTTCTGATCATTGCGTTAATGTACATTCTCATCATCTTCATATTGATCAGTCTCACCATCATCATTCACGTAAGCTCTCATTTATTTATTATTATTATTATTATTAAAAAATATATTTACCGATTGTTTTTAAATTGGCAGATTAACTAAATTTTTGCAATTATTTTAAATTGAACAATACCAATTCTAGGACATTCTGTATCTATAATCGATAATAACATCAACCGGTCTAAATCATAAACTGTTTCTATTAAAAAAAAAAAATGCAACAAGCCAGATGATCTTATTAAAAGAAAAAAGTGTGGCATTAAACATTTTTAATTGGATTTAAGTACAAGTACATTTGGCTTAAACTAGCTACCTAAAAACAGTTAAAGAGTATAAACTAATTATAAGTATCTGGTTTTCAACTTTTCCATTAAATTTTTTAACTCATTTATTTGTGATTTTATTACCTACAGCTAAAGTAGTTGAAAACTCTAATTTGACAGTTACTCGTTGCTATTGTCTCTCACAATCCTAATTGATTTAAGCAATTCTAAAATCATTACTTTTCTCTTGTTAGAGAAATTTTATGATCATATTCCTAACTATTTAACTATTGATTTATGTCTTTCTAGTAATAAGCAATAAAATGTAAAATTTAAAAATCATTTAACAAATAGTATAAAGAATGTCTCAGAGAGACGTCAAAACCTTTTATAGTATAAAATTTTTCTGAAAAGATTTATAATGACAATCAAGAAGATATGATACGCGATGTGTTAAATTTTTAAACGAATAATTTATCTAATAACAAATTAATTACACAAATAACTTTAAAATGTTATTTTGCCTAGTACAATCGCTGCCTCTCTCTAAGTTGAGTTACTTTCTAGAAATCAGAAAAATGCAGATATAACCAACACATTTATTTGTTTTTGCTTCTCATATTTTTTCATTCAGTCATTTTTTTTCCTACTAATAATTTTAAAAATTTTTTACATCTGAAATAAGAGATATTTTTTAATATTTTTAAAAGTTTTAGAAATTTTTAAATCTACTCACAAAACTTTTCAACAAACTTTAAATAAACAAGTGACTTCTAAATATACTTTTTAAACTACTTTTAAATTAAACGTCAAATTAATATTAATTAAATAAACACATTTGTTTAAGCGATTAAAATTTATCTGCTTTTTATCAATTTGTCAGGATTTTTAAGGTTTTGTATGTTGCGGCGGGTCAAACATTGAGTGGGCTAATGAGACCAAGTACTTAGAGGTGACTCTAGACCACAATCTTTCATGGGAATCTCAAGTTAAAGATATGACTTCAAAAGCTGTTAAGGGCATCCACGTTTTACAGAACATGGTAGGGTGCTGAACCCAAAGTCATGATGACCCTCTATAAAGCCGTTGTCCGGTCCCATCTTGACTATGGTAATCTATGTATGCTGAAAATCACAAAACGTATTTTTTGCTTAGAGCGTACTCAACGGAAGACTCTTCGTCTCATCATGGGCTGTATGAAATCAACACCAGTTACAGCTCTTTGGTCTGAGTCTGGCAAAACATCTGTTAGGGCTCGCTCTGAACTTTTGGCTCTCAAATTTTTCTTGAAAAATTTTGGACAGTATAACAACCCTATCTCTCGCGTGATGTTATCAGGATTTTCAGTCCAGCCTTGGTCCCTGGAAAAATCAGAGCCCACCTGCTGCTGTATTAGCTTTTGATCAGGTCCTTACTTTGGAACCTCAAATTATTAGGACTGCCAAACCAGCTTGTTATGTTTACGATTTTGACCTTTTTTTTGGAGTCCAACCTTCCTTCGAAGTGACTGTTATAAGAAGTCGAATAACAATAAGTTGCCTTTTCACCAATGAATTCAACGTACTTTTACATCAAACCACCCTCTCAGCCAAAGATAATAATAGAACTAGTATTGGCTTGTATTCTCCAGAAATAAACCTATCTGTTTCGCGTGCCCTCACCCCTGAAACGGAAATCTGTCTTGCTGAAATGATTGCTATTTATGAAGTAATAAAGGCGGTGGATCAGATCAACAGACCAGTTATCATTGCTTCAGATTCTCTTTCTGCTCTGCAATATATCTGCCACGTTGGCTTCTTTCCGCAAAAATCTTCTCTTACTCTCCTGATCAAGAATAAACTGAAACACCCCCCCGTAGATTTACAGAATGCACTAGTTTGGATACCGGGTCATACTGGTACTGTTGGTAATGAAGCTGCAGATCGCTTTGCCAAACAAGGCTTAACAATACCTGGTCTAAAAGCGAAACTATACTTTTCTTCATTACTTCCTCAGTTGGTGCGTGCTCATCATGCTTCTTGGCAACAATTTTGAGCCCACGAAATTTCCCGCAGTGGTCGAGATTATAATCGCATTGTAGACAGCCCGTATTTTATCCCATGGTTTACGAAACGGTCAAACTTATCTAGAAGGCATATTTCCACACTCATACGAATGCGTACTGGCCATTGTGGCTGTTATACTCATCTTTACCGCATTGGTGTTCGTCCATCGGCCAATTGCGATTGTGGAAAACCTGGTTCTATTCAACATATTATACTTGAATTTCCACTCATCATACGACCTCCACGATTCTACAGTAAGATATTTAATGACTTTTCTTCTAACCCGCTGGATCTTGACACAATGCTGAAACAACCTCTTGCAGTTCAATAACGTTCAACTTTAGCTACAAGTTGATTTGTCCCTGGAAGCGTCACTAGGGACGCAACCTTGGCTGCAAGTGCAGATATACACAAGGCCAATAAAGTTGAATAAATAAATAATAAATAAATAAGTATGATGGCTCCGCAGAGAATTACAATTTCAAATTGTTCTAATTTTACTATAAATGTTAATACTAATAACTAGTTAGAATGTTGGTTTGTACTTATTTCAAATAAAAAGTTGTTTCTAAATACACATTAATGGGCTGATTTCAAGTTGAGATAATACCGGTAGTAGCGCAAATTTTAATTCTTTTCCATAACAACAGCAAATCACAGCCCTGAATTTGATTATTTTTCTATGGAAATGAAGATACTACCGGTATTATCTCAACTTGAAATCAGCACATTAGATTTTTATCATTGTTTTACCAAACTAAAATTCAAAGTTGTTTAAGAAACTGATAATTTTTGAGAGCTTTTCATTACACGAAGTGTCAAGGGTTTGTACCACTCTTCTTAGAATTCAAGTTTGAACTTTTATCTTTAGAATAAGTTAAAAAAAAATACACCAATTATACACAAAAAACAGTTTTTTTGGGTTTTGGCCTTAATTTATAAACTTAGCTCAAAATCTGCAAAACGGTCTTGAGGGTTTTGTCCAGCGCTCTTTTCAACAAAATTCCGATTTTTTTTGTTAAAATGAGAGCAGTTTAAACTTTTCGTTTTTTTGCAGGGCCTGTCTTTGACACCTTGGATAATTAAACTACAAACTTAGAAAAAACGCTCTATTAAATATCTTAAAATATAAGAAATGAACTACCCCGAAAAAGAAAGATGATTCCGATTAATAAATTTCTATAGGATTTATTATACTTCTATAAGACTTTACACTTTGTTAAAATTTTAGGGTGTTCCATTTCAATTGTTGAGCAGTGTACTTGATCACTCAGTTTAATTTTCAATACATTTTCAATGCGCAAGTTCAGTTAAAAAAAGAATAGTCATACATATAAGTCAAACATCATTTGATCTATGCATCATTTTAACAGTTCTCACCGTAACATTCACTTCGTAAGTAAAAATTAAATGTATTTGGATGTTGGTGTTTCTTTGCTGCAAGATTTACATGTCGTGCTTCTGCATTTTCGTTAATAGTTTTAACATTAAAAAATATCAATTATTAAAATTTTATTAGTCAAATATAAAAAATATTAGATATCAGTTTTTTATTTGTTTAGTGTTAACTGAAGTTTTAGTAACTGAAAATTTAAATTACAAAAACGGGACAACTCACCACCACTAATATTTTATAAATTGCATGATTTCACAACAAGAATCTGTTCTAAACTAATTTTTTATTATACAGAGTGTTTCTAAAATTTTTTGCAAGCAATGTACTATTAGTAAAAAACCCGAAAATATATTGAAAGTAATCTCTATACATTATCTGATAAACAGGTGTTTTAAATTCATTGTCTGCTACATATAAATTACTTATAATAATTATTGTATAAATAATGCGTTTTTAAGCGCGTTTAGCTGGCTGGCTGACAGTTGTTTAAAATAACAAAATTGCTATTGAATATAACCCCAAATATTTTTTTAAATATTTGTTGGCACATATCTACTGAATAAAAGTCTATCGCTTTTAATATAAAATAAATATTGTTATGTCAATATATGATAAATGTATATTGCTACTAGAGTTATAAATTTTTTAAGTGAGAATATACAGCTTCTCAAAAATAGAGTTATAGAGAATTATTTAAACTATTTAAAAAATAGAAATTTTTCTAAAACTTTTGTTCAGTTTTGCATTGTAGTGTTTTTTATATGTGTGTATTGCTTTTAAATTATTTTAGAAACACACTGTATACTTAACGATTATAATTACAAGACCAAAATTCTCAAAATAAGTTGCTTTTATTGATGTTTTTATTGTGACATTTATCTTCTCCAATTGCAGACGATTACGAAAGTTACATTTTATTAGTAATAGTGCAAAAATCTTAAATCAACAGTAATTATATTTTCTTTAAAAACGTTTTTACTAACAGGTTATAACAATTACAGGTTTCATAATCAATCATCAACATGGTAATTTTTCTGATCATTGCATTAATGTACATTCTCATCATCTTCATATTGATCAGTCTCACCATCATCATTTACGTAAGCTCTCATTTTTAATAATTTACTTCATTACCATTACTTATCAAAACAATTTTTTTTAAACAAATAACCTAAAAAAATATTTTTACTAAATGTATGAAAATTGGCGGATTAACAACATTTTTGTAATTATCTTAAATAGAATAATTTTGCTGTTATAAATAATACTAAATTATTCTGGGATTTACCAATTTTAGGACATCCTCTATCTACAGATTAGACAGTTTTATTTAAAAAAAATATATGATATTAAACATTATTAATTAAATTTAAGTACAAATACATCTAAATTAAATTTGCTACCTAAAAACAGTAAAGAGTATAAACTAATTATAAGTATCTGGTTTTCAACTTTCCCATTAAATTTTTTACATCATTTATTTGTGATTTTATTACCTACAGCTAAAGTAGTTAAAAACTCTAATTTGACAGTTACTCGTTGCTATTGTCACTCACAATCCTAATGAATTTAAGCAATAATTCTAAAATTATTACTTTTCTTTTGTTAGAGAAATTTTAGGATCATATTGCTAGCTATTTGAGCTATTGATTTATGTCTTTCTAGTAATAAGCAATAAAATTTAAGCAAAAAAATTTAAAAACCTTTCGATAACTAGTATACAAATTGTCTCAGTGAGACACAAAACCTATTATAATATAAAATTTTTATTAAAAGATTTACTGACAATCAGCAAGATATAATACTCGCTTTGATAAATTTTTAAACAAATATCTTAAGTAATTTGCCTAATATAGTCGTCCACAAACTCTAATAGAATAACTATAATATGAAAGCAACGACACTTATCTCAACAATACAACTCTTTATCAGGAGGCGGTCACAATAGTTGAGAAATAATTTATGGCAACAGGTAGTTTTACCGAAAGAAGGGTCTATCATGAGTTTATGAAAGTTTTCTTAGCTATCTTGACCGCCTGCTGATAAAGAGTTGTATTTTTGAGGTAAGTGTTATTACTTGTCAACTCTACTAGAGTTTGTGGACGACTATACAATTGGTGTCAAGTACATAGAGTCAAGTTTTTTTTTTAGTTTTTAAGCCAAAATCGAGAATAGAGTATCGTTTGTTTTTAGACTTTACGAGCTCTATTTATAACAATATTATTAACTGCTTAATGATCTTTAAGAACAATAAAAAAGTATAAAAATGCAGACATAACAAACACTTCCTCTTCTTTTGCTTCCCATAATCTTCTTTCCAGTTATTTTTTTTTCATTGGTAATTTTAAATTTTTTTCCATCTGCAATAATAGTATATTGTGTACCTTAGCTAGAAAGAGGCAGTTTCCAAGCCGAAAGAAGTGATGGCCAGCTGAGACGAAGTCGAAGCTGGCCACATCCTGAGGCTTGGAAAACCTCTTTACTGATGAGGTGCACACATTATTTTTTATCCTACTCAAAATAAAAAACTTTTAACGATAAAATAAACTGACAGAAAAGTGACCTATCTATCCTCTAAATATTTTGTAATAACTTGACTGTACTAACAAGAACTCCCCAAAGTTTTCATATTTTTACCTGATTATTGTTAAACATGTTGTATGTTGAGGCAGTTACTGTGTAAAAATCACATTTTACAGTACAGCGTAGATTACAGTACGGATGGTGATGAATTTTTCTTTTATTTCTTTTCCACAGTTTGAGGATATGTGTCGTGACAAACCAGGCTTTTGAATTTGCAATACTTTAACCTGACATTCGTCTTCCGTATTTACAGTATTCGTAATATCTTGTATTAGATCTCGTATTTCAACAGTAGAAACCAGATTATTATGTAGATTTAAAAAAAAAACTTTAGTTGATTTTAGTTGACGTTTAACTCAGCGCCATCTAACGACCACAAACTGCGACATTCTTGTTTCCCTAGGGAAACAAGAGCGATTTTCTAACCTGTCAAGAGGTTAAAATTAACTAACTATGAAGTCGAGTAGGATAAAAAAGCTATTAATTAAATTTTTTAGAAGCTTTATATTTATTTAAATCTACCCACTAAACTTCTCAACAACATCGTGTTTGCAGTTGATCTTTGGGTGCTTGTAAATCTTCGTAAAGTTGTAGTTAATTGGTTCATTAGATTAAAGCTGCCAATTTAAAAGTATATTTATATATACTAACGGGGTCTAAACAAAATTGAGTTTATTGTGTATCTCAAAAGCCATAAACATTTGTATAAGGCAAGTGTGAGTTTTTAGCATTATTTCAACAATAACTAGATACTACCATTTAAAATCTTTAAGATTACTTTATTAACACTCTGTATACTAAATTTATATATTTTTGTATTTTTTTTTTATAAAAAGTAAGTAAATTTATAATATTTATGAACAAATTGTATAAATAAAAACTGTATAACTTTGGTACAAAATACAGTCTTTTTCTTGGAACTCGTTTCATTTTTTGGCTCGACCGAAGTAACATTTTTAACAGAAATTTAATTTTCATACTTAATATTTTTTATCATTTGTTTTATTTACAAAAATCTTAGATTTAAATTTTGCTTCAAATATTTAAATTACATGATATTAATAAATTAATTAAAAATGTTTGTTATCGTTAAATTTTAAATTAAAAAGATATCTACGATATAGGAGTAAAAATGTGTTATTAGTTAATAGTTATTACTCAGTTGAACTTAAATCTCACTCAAGATTTTTTTTGTATAATTTTGTAACAATATTTATTTCTTAAAGAATTATTACTACAAAAACGAGGCTGCGTATAATTGTTAGAAGGGTAAAACTATCTTGTTTCTTCAGGTAGTTAAAAAAAACTTTTCGTTGTATTAGGCATTGTCTCGGTTCTCTAAATTGCGTTCTCGACTACAAAAGTTAGTCCACGGTTCTTAATGTTTATACCTAACATTTATGTTTTTGTACTAATAATAACAATATTTCAGCTAAGACGACAATACACACATTCTTCTCTATCTTTTTAATTCGTCAAAGAAAAATGAAAAAGTGGGCAAAACAACCTAAGCTACAGTCACATCCTAATTTAGATAATCCTCCTCCAAGAAATTCAAAATCAACAAAAAAATTTTTTAATACAAGTTTAAAATTTGGATATCACCGTCTTTCAAGAGCACAAGAAGAAGAATGGATTTTTGAATATCAACTAAAAACGGGAGAAAGACCCGAAGACTTAAACCTTCAAGAGAACTACAAGTTCCTTAATTAAAAACAAAAAATTAAAAGTTGTTCCGTTTTTTATATTATAATTAAACATAAATAGTAGCATAAATTATGTATAACTGAAAAGTTTTTTATTTTTTACTGAATGGAAGACTAAATGGCAACTAATTGGTAGTATATACCCATTCCGGGTGTATAGATATTTTGTGAAATTATTTTTACTGTCTTATACAACAGTGTTTTTTAATGTATTATTATAAACTAATGAGCTAAATCCAAGTTAAAATTTTACAGGTACTATCGCAAATTTTAATAATTTCTATGACAACAACCAAACAGCTTTGAAACAAATATCTATATTATCGTTTTTATCTCAACCTAAAATTAATCCATAAAGTGTTATGTGTGTTTTTTTAACAAGAACATTAGAATGTAACACACTTTAAGCGTTGGCTATTTTACAGCGCTCAATAATTGTGTTCTACACCGCTGTCACTTAACGCTCAAAGTTAACGTCGCGTTGTAAATGTTTAGATATAACAAGGAAAGGTAAATGTTATTTCTGTTATATGTAATAGGTCACTTGTAACTGTACGAGATAGATATTAAGAACAAGGCAATAAAGGAGCCGAGTTTGCATTATCTAAACGAGTATTGTTTGTTAAAAACTTATTCTTGTATGTGTAGCTATGTTGAATAAAAAATAAAATATTTTTCTATTAAACTTATCAGTTTTGATACTATTATAATTCACTTACCAAAGTCAATTCTGTTTTTAAATAAGCTTTGAAAAAAAAACGAATGCAGTGTAAAATAATAGTATATTATATACCTATAAAGAATGATGAAAGATGGTGTGGTTTATAACCTGAGACCTGCAAACATCTAACGTATATGAATTTTTTTCAGTAGTATCTATATACAAAATGATTTTTATCTTTGCTTCCGCCCGAAATTTCAAAAACAGGCAACACGTTATACAAACAAGAGGCAACTTTAGTAAAACTGCAAATAATCCAAATAAACTGACTTTAAAAGCACCGTCAAAAGTATTGTTAAAGATATTGACATTAATTTATTCTAATCCTTAATTTTGATAATTAAATTTTATACATCTAGCAAAGTATAATGTGTTGCCTATTTTTAGAGTTTTTGAAAAATTACCCTGCATAAAGTGTTCAAGTAACAAAACACTCTAGATTGCTATTAAATTTTATTAAACCAAGACAGTATTAAAAAGCAGGTCGTAACTCGAATGTTATAACTAAACATAACTTTTAAATTTTATTTGATTGTGTTTGAAATCAAAGTTTTTTTCAGTGATTTCTAAGTCTTTGTTTGGCTTACTGTTTTTTATAATTACAAATCGGCTGTTCTCACGGCTACACATTTTTCATATCGCTGAAATAATTCGAGTAGGGTGATTAAATTTTTAAAGTCAGACAGTTTAGTTACTGGCTGTTAAAGCAGCCGATCACATTAATAACATTCTTCTCAAATTGCTTTTATTTCTAAAGCACTATAGGACGTTTTTTACTTTAATCTTACTGAAAGTTTCAGCTTTATATTACGTGTTGCCCATAGAAACCTAATCAAAAGAAGTAAATTAATTTTCTCGTTAAAAGAACTATTCCAGCTGATTGCACTATTAAATAAAATACACGTGATTCGCGCTAGATACAAAAAATAATAAATTTAGCTAAATCTTTCATTTTATTTTTACAATTTGCTTCGTTAGTACAAATATCTTACCAACAAGCGTTGTTATCATTCTTTGATTTATTCATTCAAAGAGTTTGAAAACCTAAGCTGGCTTTTTCAAAAATTGGTCAAATTTATTACTTATATTGTGGAAATCATTATTTTGTCTCGTAATCGTGCTTGTACGTTGGAAAACTAGGAATTGATATTAAAAATAAATTGCTTTAATTAATTTTTAAAATGGTGTATCTTTTACAAGTCAATATGTAGATTAGTTTTTTAATTTTATAATACTGTAAAAAAAAATTGTTGAATCAGAGCGTGCTTTGTTTGTCGTCTTTTTAATCGTTTAATTACTCGATCAGTCAAAAGACGCGAAGATAACTCGAATTTATTACTACGATCTCGTCCTTGTCCTAGATTATTAAATAAAAATAAAGTAAGATCTGTAATTTTTAAATTACGGCAATTTTATTTAACATAAAATCATAGTTTTAATCTTGATTTAGAAGCATTTATATAGGGCGATTTTTTGAAAAGTGTTTTTAAACAAAATTTTCAACAAATGTGGATGTGGACTCTAAATTATCTTCGTAACAACCATAAACACATAAACCAATATTTTAACAACAATCTTACATAATATTATTCAAAGAGTTTTTTAAATCTTTTTTTAGAGATAAATATCTATGAGAGGTCTTAAGAATGAAAAATTTTTATTATTTTTTTAAAAATTGCGTACATGTTCAGAATATTATAAATATTTGTGCTATATAAGTGTGGTTGTGCCATTTAATATACACTGGTGTTGGTAATTATACAGGGTTACTCAAAAGTATGGAATAGGCAGTTTATTTCCGTAAATATGAACTTTATGACAGAATGTCATCGATAAAAGTTTCTTTACTAATTATTCTTTATCTCTTAGCCTGCTAGTTGTTTTTTTATTTCAAGGCATTTCCATCGAAACGTAACATTTTTTTCTTTTTAAATAGGAACCTAGCAATTTTCTTGGTGATTATTGTTTCTCTTTTTTTTAAAATGACCTGGTATTTTTTTAATATCCTTTAGTAACAAAATTTTTGTGTAAAATCATAATTTCTAATAAACGATAAAAAATGGTATCAAATCAGAGTCTCTGCTTTTTACTAATTTCTTAAATTTATTTGAGGATAATTTTACAAAAAATAATAGTGACTTCTGTTCCTTTAATGATATTTTTCATGTCAGTGTGACGTACGTTTTAAAGTTAACAAGTTGTAGTATATTAACCATAGATAAAGAAGATATTAACTTTCCTGCTCCTGACATAGCCGGCTCGCCATCTACCCTTGTAGGTTGCGCAGATAGTAGTACGCAGCGCATGAGTGACAGTTGGGAGATGAACGTGGTTGTTATAAGATCGCCATCTTAGACAAACGATGTATTTTCTTGTTGTACAATTAAATTTTTAAAAAATGATTAGTATTGTTTTATTACCCACCACCACAGTCATCAGAAGTGGAATGACCTACAAGATAAGAAATTCTGTGAGATAAGAGCTAATGAATAGGTCGCGTCCATAGGATTTTACCCTCCCCCACACTGGAGGACCAACAAAGTCAGCTGATCCATTTGATTAGCATTGAGTTTAGTGTTGTTGAAGTGATTTTTGTTGTTTTTTAACGTTTTTTGAACATTTTGGTGTTAGTTTTGTTATTATATATTTAATAGAATGTTTAGTGAGCATTTTAAATATAAAAAATCTATTTTAATATATTTTTTATGCGAGTGACAGTTGGGAGATGAGCGTGGTTGTTGTAAGATCGCCATCTTAGACAAACGTTGTATTTTCTTGTTGTACCATTAAATTATTAAAAAATGAACAGTATCGTTTTATAACCCACCACCACAAAATTAATTTAATAACAATAGTTTTATTTTAATTTGTAAACATGATGAAACTCAATAAAACGAGTTGAAACAAGAATTTAAATTCTCATGATGGTTGGTTATGGAGATCGAACACGTTCACACCAAGGTGTTTGTCATTTAATTAACAACGTTCACCCTAGAAGAAATCCTATTGTACAATCCACGGTGTCTAAATTGGTTAAAAAATTTAGAAAAACTGGAAATGTAAAAGATATGCCAAAATCTGGACGTCCGAAATCAGCCACAAATCATGATCAAGCTCTTGATGTATTACTAAGTGTTATGGATAATCCAATTACGACAACCACGCAACTTGCTTTGGATAATAATATTAGTCATTCGTCGATTGTTCGAATATTGAAAAAGAACAAACACAAACCCTACAAGATACACCTTCTCTATAAGCTAAACGAAGATGACCCAGACAGAAGAATGCGGTTTTGTGCAACCATGATGGAAATGATTGATAATAATCCAAATTGTTTAAACAACATTTTATTTTCTGATAAAGCCACGTTTTGTTTCAGTGGATTTGTGAACAGACACAACTGTCGATACTGGTCTAGTGAGAATCCTCATTGGATGATGGAACATCATACACAGCACCGTCAAAAACTTAATGTATGGGTTGGTATTATTGGGCAGCACATAGTAGGTGCATATTTTATTGATAGGAATTTAACTGCGGCTAGATATCTACTCCTATTGCGTGATCACATTGTACCCGATATTGTACAATTATTTCCGGATGCAGATCGACAAGGAATGCTAAACTGAGATATTTGGTATCAGCAAGACGGCGCTCCACCCCATTATAGGATTGATGTTCGCCTATTTTTTCTTCTGGGGTAATTTAAAAACTACAATTTACAAAGAAAGACCTCAAAATTTGGAAGACCCGGAAGACAGAATATGGCACGGAATCGCAGAAATACCAACTAACTGGCTGCAAAATTTGTTACGCAATTTTTATCACAGATTAGGTTACTGTTAAGCTGTAGGGGGTCTTCAGTTTGAACATTTCATTTAACTTAAAGATTATTTGATTGAATAAAGTATTACGGCTATTTTCTTTAAAATTGTTATAAAAGTATATTAAAAAAATACCAGGTCATTTCAAGAAAAAAAAAGGAACAAGAATCACCAAGAAAATGCTTTGACATAAAAAAAATAACAAGCAGGCTAAGAGATAAAGAATAATTAGTAAAGAAATTTTTATCGATGACATTTTGTCATAAAGTTCATATTTACGAAAATAAACTGCCTATTCCATATTTTTAACTAACCTTGTATAAAAAAGCACAAAATAATTATAATTCTAATATAAAAGCATAAATCAATTTTTAAAAAGTTTTAAAAGATTTTATTTATTGTGCGTATTATGTTTAATGATAACTGTTTTTATTTTTTAGAAATTATTATTATTAATTGAAATAATAATAGATATAATTAATATTTAATTGTGCAGTTAGAAATTTAATCTACTTAGTGCTATTCCTCTATGATGTTGTAATTTATGATTCCATTTTGAACTACTATAAAAGTTGTAAAAATAGTTTATAATAAAAATATGATTAAATCATTTAAATACATTCCATGCACTTGTTCTAAATCCATGACGGTAATTATGTCTTTTAGATTACTTGTCGACTCTCTAATATAAGCCAATTATATTTGCCAATTTATTAAAACAGAATGTCCATAAACTGTGTATAACAACTATAATACTACAATAATACAGCAAAGCAACGTCAAGTTTAATGAAATTCATGTTGGGTTGAAGGTATTACTATTATTTTGTCAATAAGACCACCACAACACGCAACGTAATTCCTTTCAATTCCTAAACAAGACACTTTTCAATCATCAAACCCAATTTGTTTCTATTTTCCTATTATCACTTTTATTACAATCGCTTAATAAACTTTACTATTTTTTCACTCAAAGCAATTATTATAGTAGATACTTGTATTTTTATAGTTTAATAATAACAAAGTCAAGTTTTAGCTTTTCGTAACCTTAATTCTTGAGTATAAAACGACTTGGAAAAGTTTGCAACAGGTAATTAAGTTTGAGAGTTGTATTAAAAGCAGTGTTTTCAATAAAAGTTTAGCTTGTAGTACCCACAAAAAATATGCTAAATAAACTAAAAACTTTATTTTATAGCAAAATTTTTTTAAATCTTATAAGCAATTGTTATTGATTTATTTGCAGAATTATGTAGTATTGTATTTTTACAAAGTCCTAAAATCTAAAACTATAAAAATACTTTATTAATAATTATATTGGACAATTGTGAATTTTATCTGTTTTCAGTCACTCGCCTCGAAAAACCTAGAGCATCTGGTTCGCCCGCAATTAAGGTTGAGTTAAATAGTCCCCAAATTGTTAAGCAAATATTAAGAAATAAACTCAACACCGGAAATGTTTATATCAACAAAAATGTGACAACTTATCAGCAAAATCAGACATATAATATAAGAAAAAATCTAAGAAACGCTATGCGAAGGATGAAAAAATTTACGCTTAAAATACATCAACGGGATGCCAAAAATTCTTCAAGTAGGAACGAACTAGTAACCTTCCAACAGATTTTTTCTAATGTGATTTTTTACCAAAATGTGCGAGGTTTAAATTTTAAAATTACTGTCTTTTATATTAATTGTTGTTGAAAAACGTGCGCAATAAAAAAATAAAATCGACCTCTTTTGGGGTTTTTCTAAAAAACCATTAATTCTATTCCGTACTTTTAGGTCATCTGTATATACAGATTTTTCCAAAGCGTTTGATACAGTAAATCATCGTTTATTATTAACAAAACTAGACAATATGAGCTTATGTCCTGCTCTTCTAAGAGCTGTAAAAAATATTATCTGATAGAAAATAATATGTTGAGTACGGTGGTGTTTGGTCAGCCACACACTACAACATTCCCCCACTACAAACACACTAGAACCATGTGAGAAATGTCACCTCGGTTTATTAAAATTAAAATTTAAACAAATATGTAAGGACTGTGTTCGCCCAAAATAGTAAGTATGCACGATATTATTATTATTATTATTATATCGTTTCTATGTACGATTGTTTCCAGTTTCGTGTTTTTGGACGAACACAGCCCACCCAATTGTTTATAACATAAATATTAATACGGACCAAAATGTAACTTCAATGTAATTTCAAAGTATAAATAAACCTGATGATGAGGGCGGCCGCCCTCGAAACGTCGTAACAAAAATTTTTCGTCTTATCATTCTCAATAAACTTCTCCAAACTCCGAGAAATTTCATCATTTATAGAAAAAATATAAAAAACATTACATTTATTTATTTATTAATCTATTTTCAGAAGATCTCGATCATAGATTTTTATTCAACATTTCGACAGGTCAAGCAGCAGCAGATAATATTGCTGATTTCTTACTCAATATTGAAAACATAGGTAATGAACAACGTGAAAAATTTATTAATGAATGTAGTTTTAATGCGGACAGATTCGAAAAAAGAATTAGTAAAAACAAATTATTAACATTTGCAAATACGAACCAAAAAAGAAAAATGACTGTTGGCGGAAAAGTTGTGGAAGTAGAAATGCAACGAGACTTGTTTGGTCATCTTTTACTATTGTCTCTACAAACAATATTGGATGTAGATGCAGTTTTTAGATATCCATTAACACCAGTGCCGTTAGCGATATGTCATTTAGATAGGACAATTTACAAAACAGATAAATCTGTAGTGGTCAAATGTTTAGAAGAATATATTCCATCTAACTCACCTGAAGCTTGTGATATAATGATTTACGATGGATTTTTTATGAGTCATTCCATGGTCGATGTTCCACTTACATGTGGTACAATTTCACAGCAACTACTGTCAAGATTTACGTCTACAAATGCTCATACTATTATAATAACCTTCAATTGTTATTTCTGTCCATCAATAAAAGACAACGAACATTCGCTAAGAGGTACAACGTCGGATCAACATTTCAACATAATAAGTCCAGATCAAGTGCGGCCATCAAATTTTGTAAATGAATTAAAAAATGTCAACTTCAAAGACGCGTTAGTCCAATTCCTTTGTAAAAATTGGGAAAACGATTATATGCTTCCTTTTATCGGTACAAAAACTATTTATGTCAATTATGAGTCATGTTACCGGTTTCCCAAAGAAAACGACAAAATGACAAGAAGTATAATTCGAGAATTAGATTGTCATGCACATGAAGAAGCTGATACGAAAATTATATTTCATATCTGCCAAATTGACTATGATGCTCATATAACTGTAAGATGCTCAGGTACAGACATTTTGATCATATTGTTAAACAATGTGCATCATATAAAAAATGATTTGAAAATAAGTTTTTAATTGGAACTGAAAATAATGCAAGATATATCGATGTAAATAAATTATATGAAACTTTTGGGAAAGACTTATCTTCTTCATTACCTGGTTTTCACGCTTTCGCAGGTTGTGACTTTAATCCTTCTTTCTGTCGACGAGGTAAAAAAGGTCCCTATAAACTACTTAGAAAAGTACTTATTTAGATTTATTAAATATTTCATAATTTGTTTTTACTAATTTTTTTTTCGAATCTGTCCGCATTAAAACTACATTCATTAATAAATTTTTCACGTTGTTCATTACCTATGTTTTCAATATTGAGTAAGAAATCAGCAATATTATCTGCTGCTGCTTGACCTGTCGAAATGTTAAATAAAAATCTATGATCGAGATTTTCTGAAAAAGGATTAATAAATAAATAAGTGTAATATTTTTTACATTATAATAATAAATATTGTTTGAATTAAAATTTGTATACATTTTTTAGTAAAATACTTCATGAAGAAGAAAATTTATGATTAAATTATAAAAAAGCACATTAAATTAATTTTATAACAATTGAAATTTTTATATTTAATAGTTAGGATACTATATTTAAAAAAACAATAGTTAGCCGATAATATAATGGGGGAAAGATCGTAAGTTACTCGATTGATTGAGTGATTTAATGATGAAATGACATGTGCTCTTGCCAACTTTAACCCCCTAGCTGACGATTTTTCCCCTTTCAGAAGCCCAGCTGACTATGATTTTTGTTGATTCAAAAGTATAAAAAATATTCTATGTTTTATTAATTATGAAATTATTTTTGAATCCCGATTTTATTACCAGTTCATGCGAGTAGCTGACGAAGAATCCACCACATTCATTGCAGCTGACTATTATATTATTAATACATATTATTTAAAGTTATGAAATGATTTATTCATTTACGACGCTGACTCTCGGACTAATCTATTCGAAATAATTTAGTTGCACGCATTTATGATAAAACCTTTTTAGTGCGCAAGAAACTTTTACTTTAAAATATTTAACAACTATCTGATTAGTCATATTGTTTATAATCAACTCTGTTCTGTTGTAAATGTAAATTTAATAAAAAGTAGAAGATATGTAGCGAGTCTTATATTTTTGCAAAAAAAAATTAACGTTAAGATCTGTAGTCTACAGTTATTAGGCCGTATTTACTTTCATGTGCCGCAAATCTAAAATCGTCATCTTTCTAGTTTTATTTACAAAATTTCTAATATTTTTTATCATCTCAATTGCCCTCTCCTGACATGTTTTAGGTTTTCTAACAACTGTACATGTGATAAAAATTTTGTATTACTTATATTATTACTATCGTATAATTTTGTATTATTACTTATATTATTACTACTAATTTTGTATTATATCTTATATTATTACTATCGACTATAGTCTGTTGAGATAAACATTATTATTATAATTATTAATAAACATGTACAATTTAAAATAATTATACCGTCACAAAACTGTAAAAAATTATAAATTATAAACAAAAATTAGTTGTATGTAATTTAAGTAAAAGTTTTGAAACCCTTGTCCAACATTTCACATTTCAGAAAAAGCTGAGAGACGTAATGGCAATTCACGATTTGCTAAATAACAATTTTGGACCGAAAAATTTATTTTAATTTATACAGTATTTTATAGCAAAGTATTATCTCTAGCTTGATCAAATTTTGTCGTGCGTTTTGTCTCTGTTCATGCTTAAAACACTAACTTTAATCTATTCTCAACTTTTAACTGATCTTTTTTACGAAAAACCATAAAATTACTTTTGGTAAGTGTTACTTAAAAAATTAAACAAAACATTTTTAAAATATATATTGTTATTTTATTACTTTCTTGAAAAAAATATTTAAAGTTTGGAACGACTATAAGCGAGAGGTGATTAAATTATGCTAGTTAAACTCGCGTTAAAATAAACTTAAATGACTAAAAGGTAGAGTTAGCTAAAGTTGAGTGTCTCAATTTGAGTCAAAGTTAGTTAAAATATAACTGAATTTTGTGTAAGTAACATTTAATTAACTGTAACTGGTTTTATTATTTATATAAATAATGGCGGATGCGCCGGGTTAAATCGGTGCTTATCGTTAGATCATAATTGACAATAGCAAAATTTATAAATTTGTAAGTAGCGAACAAAACGTAAAGATAGTCATTGCAATTTCGTTTTTTATTTTTGATAAACAAAAATTTACAATAAACGAAACATAAAGATAGCATTGCAGCTTTGTGTTTCTATCATTATTTTTTAAAGTGGGCAATTAACACCGCGCCTGACTGACTCAAAGTCAATTTTGTTTGATAAGAAACCATCATAGTTTTGCTATTGTTTTCTTGGTGGCGCTGATAGATTGATAAACACTGACCATCGATATTCTAAAACGATCTTTCGATTTTTTAGGTGGTTTATAGTTCGTTTAACAAAAGTTAGGAGTACGTCATTCAACACGAGTTAATTTTTTTTTATGTGTGATGTTTAGTGATGACTGTAAAGTTAAATTTTGTGTTGAAAATACTAAACCAGAAATAAAGCTATTTTTTATGGAAGCTTTTCGGCGAATTATAACATTTTTACATAAATAACTATTTTGTTATATACAATATTTACAGCAAGTGTAATATTTTGACAATTATTAAATAAAATATCAACTTTGTGTTTTATGAATATATTTTATTAATTTTATTTTGTATATCCAACTCCTAAATAGTGACTATAAGTAAATTTAACTTTTCTCACGACTATTTATGTATTATATAACCAAGTACACCACCAATAAAATTGAAACTTTTTAATAATTGTTAAAATAAGTAAATGTAATGTTTTTGAAATAATGTATGCACATGCTTATAGACTAGGTATTATTACAAAAATATAAAAGTTAAATAAATGTGCTTAGAAATGTATTATTGATATCTCGTGTTTCAAATCTATTGTCATCCAGAGTGCTATTAAAAAGTGAGATTCAAGAAAAATCATGTTTTAGGTTAAATTTAAGACTCATTCTAAAATTTCTATGAGAGTAGTTAAAATAAATTATGGGGTTAGGGTAGTCAGATGCACGAAAAAATTACAATTTTCAGTAATTTTTTTTTGCTATTAAATCATGCTATTTTAAAAAAGTAGTAGTATGGCATTATTATACAATGTTTTGACTTAAAGTCACGAAAATTTAAAAAAAAATTTAATTTCCAAAATTATAGCTGTCTGTGTTGACCCAGTTCCAAAAAAAGGTCCTTGCGGTGACAATCATAAGTCCTTAGAGATTCATCTAAAATCAATCGGATAGAAAAAAATAGTTTTATAAATAGATAATCCTGGGCCTGATCGAAGCTTTTTTTATTTTTTCAAAAATTAACAAAATGGCGGCCTCAGAAAATTTTTTTCTAGATTTTTGGGAAAAAATCAACAGTAAATTGGTCTTAAAAATCAAAATTTTTGAAAAAAAAATATCCTTCGATCAGGCCCGAGTTTATTATGTATTCTAAAAGCTGTATAAATTTCATTAAAATCTACTGAGCGGTTTTCGAGTTGTCACCAGTTCAAAAACCATAGTTTTGAGAAAAACGCGTTTAAAGTTTCACACTAGATTTACGTACCGAAATACGAATTATTAAATTACTTACACCGAGTCATCTATTCCTGGGCCGTATAATAGTTCTTCAGTCATTGTGGAAGTTTCCAAAACATCAATTTGCTGTTGCCTACGAAGCATTCCCGAGTGTTGTCGTTGGCGCGCTGATCTGCCACTTTCAAACGTGCAGCATCCATTTTTTCAGCATGCCCGAGCGCTCTTTGTTATTTGTCGAATAACTCAAAAAGTAATTATCGGATCAAATTGAAATTTTCAGAGAATATTTTCAAAATATTACACTTAACGAAAATGCAAAAAAACATTAATTTTTTGAAAATTCTGATTACCCCTAACTCCTTATGTGACGTGAGGTGTTGTTCTGTTTGTGTTGACAACCTGCTAATTTTATACTTCGCTGCATTTTCGGTTGATTTTCTTAGTTAAGTTAAAAAATTAGTGGTTTAAAAAAACAAGATTGCTTTCAACGAGCAACAGAAGCACTTCATGTAAGAAGCATACTTTAGAAATGGTCAGAGAGTCGACGAACAGTGGGTTTACTCGATAAATGCTGCATTTGAGGATTTTCAGGAAAAGTTTCTTGAATTGGCTGTCCACTTCGACCATTTCAGTCGAAATCTGCGCCGTATTGTGAATTTGTACAAAGAATCAGGGAGTTTGATTAGCAAGACAGGTGAGGCAGACCACGAGTAAAAACTGAAGCAAATGTGGAGGCTTTAAGGAATATTATGGACGAGGAGCCTAGTACTTTGGTTCGTTATCTGCGCCAACAGGGGAACCTGTCTCACAGCATTTGTTGACGGATTTTGGAAACGGACTTTTATATGCATTTGTATAGGCTGAAGGCTCATAAAGAATTACTGCAAATGATTTGCTACAGAGACAGGCATATAGCCAGTGGTTTATGCAGAATCTTGCCAACAATGACGAAGCACTGGAAAAAACATTTTTCACCGACGAGGCTTGGTTTCATCTTTCCGGCTATGTTAACTCACAGAACATGAAGATGTAAAGCGGTGAGAATCTTCATTATTACGTTGAGATTTCATTGCACCCACAGAAAATTGGAGTGTGAGCTGCAATAAGCAAACGTCGTCTTATTGGATCCATATTATTTGAATGTAATTAATGTTACATTTTTTAAAGAAAACAACTGCAAGAATAAAAATGTTGTAAAAATATTAACATCTCAAAGATACCGCCTTGAAATTCTCACTTCTTTTATAGAGCAGCTGCTGGATGACAAACTGCAGCAGGGATATTTCCAGCAGGACGGTGCGCGTATTCACACCACTCGAAATATTCTCAATTTTATTTGTGAATTCTTTGATAACAAAGTGATCAGTTTGAATACGTCAGTGATATGGCCACCGAGGTCATGTGATTTGACTCCATGTGACTTTTTCTTGTGGCCGTATGTGAAAAACTCGATTTCAATACTCCTGTTGTGGACTTGAACGACCTACGGGACAGAATAACTCTCAATTTAGAAGAGATAAACAATTTACCCAATTTGTTAGAGAACGCAATCGCTTCTGTGAAAACACGAGCAAGAGTGTGCGGCGAACAGAATGGAGGTCATGTAGCATATCTTGTTTGATGGTTTTCTTCTATGCTTTTGATATTGTTTCTAATGTTTTGCTTTTGCCAGGCAAGTTTCATCTTACCTGCTTAATTTTATTCCTACCTTGTGTTTGCAAATAATAAAAAATTAACGTATTCTGTGTTTTATTTGATTTTTAATGGTAATTATTAGTTTCTAGGTTAGTGGGGTTAGAATGTGAAAAGTATTCTTTGGATAGTAGGCGCAAACATTCAACAGTAGGTTTTTTTAGCAGTCTGCTAAAAATAGTTTTGAAACACACTCTATATGTATTTGTCAAAGTACTTGTATATATTGTGTATAACAATAAAATTGTTAGTATTGTATTTTCTTATATGTCTTTCCTCGTTTTGAGTGTTTTTTGTGCGTGGATGTAGAGATACAAACGTTTGACAAATTTTTTTATTACAAAATTTCTTATGCCGCAACCTTTTACTTTTTTTTACTGATACTATGTTTTGTATTTGTTATATGTTATATGATTTGTTTTATGTGTTTTGTTTTTGTTAAACCACTCTATATTTGTTTTCAGGTTTATTAGTAGAAGATTAGAGACGTCATAAATCGTAATACTGCTAACAGCTTAAATAAAAAGTATTTGTTTGTAAGATTTACAATCTTTTTACTTTTCATGAAAAAAATTCAAATTTTTTCATTTAAAAATTAACTGATAAATAATCCCTACGACTTTTACACATCACTAACCCGGCAGTATAAACTTATAGTCAGGCAAGACATTATTACGGACATAATTATCAAGTAATGATGCTAAAAAAATAAATAAAATAAAATGAAAAATATGTGAGGAACAAATTTCCTTACTTGACGTCAAGCGTGACTAGAAATCGACAGCCACACAACTTTGTTCTTGTTGTATTAGTGTAGAGTAATTATTGTTAAAAAAATTTTTGACGATGTTGCATATGTTCAAAAGTATTAATTTTTGAATTTCAATTATTAGGTTTGAATTTAATTTTAGTAATTTTAAATTTTTATAAAGAGTCTTTGGTACAATTTCAGTGACTGACATAATTATCGGAAGTATTTTAACTATTTGTAAGTTCTATAAATTTTTGATTTTGCCAGCCAGTAACATGTATTTTGACATTTTTGAAAAAATTTAACCAAAAATTTTCTCGGCGCTAATGGGTTAATGATTTTAAGTCGTTTTAAAGCTCGTAGCAGACACTTGTTTGATTAATACATCCCACCTGTTGCTTTATAATCAATAAAATAAAGTCGTTAAATATTACATATCCAAAAAGGCTTGTAAGTGAAACTGTTTGTAAATGAATGTTTAAATTTCTGCGAGTAAAGCTGTTAATTATATTTTAGAGGAAAAGGTCTTATTTTGTCAATTTCCACATTAAGTATTTTTAAAATAGAAATCTATACCGACTCACCGTATCTGTAAATAGTAGATGTAATCAGAAGTTGTGCTTTTTGCTGATTAAGTAAAATAAAATCCTAATTTAAACCTAATAGGTAATAAAAACACATAATAAATTTTTTGTATGTTTATTAAATTTTAAATCTTTTGGGTTAACAGTAATAAAATTAGAAAGCAAAATTTGCTTTTTTGTGTTGAATACAAACAAAAATGCTAAAATATCTTAAGAAATTGTTTCGAAATTTTAAATGAATCTTGTACTAAAAGAAAGTTACTAACACTTGCAACTTTAGTAGTAACTTCCCGACATTTTCTCATGTATTAAAACATCAAATTTTTAAAAAAAATTACTAAAAAATAAAATATTATTATAAAATATTAAATATAATTTACAATTTTTTTAAAGTTTTTTTTACAATTCTAAAAATTTTACATCTTTTTCTATCCCATTTTAATTTAAAATAAACTTTTTCGTTATTTTAACTACCTTTACAGATGCTTGTTAGCATTGATTTGAGTTTTAATTTAACTGCCAAAAGTGTCAATAAACTGTATAGTTAATTCCATTGTGACAGAAATACAAGTTCAATTTTATCAGTTATACACATACGAGTAGTGTTTAGTAAATTTCTATCAAAATTTTATAAAAATTAATAAATTTATAAAAAAAATATCGATTACTTCTCAAGAAAAATTTAGAAACAAGTGAAAAAGTCAACCTGTCTTGGTGTATAATAAGTAATTTCTTCTCTGCCAAAAATTCTAGTAATTAGTACAACTCTTGCTAATAAATAGTTTTTGTCATCAGCTGTTTTCATGAAACGTTCTATCTTTTGTTTGGTAAATATTTTGGATATTTTAGCCTTCTACCCACTGGCATTTCTTTTAGAAATAGTAGGTAGGAACTCTATAAAGCAGATGGCTCATACATTGAAAATAATTTCAAAAAATAGACCAAAAGTACCTAATTGTAGATTCTATTGGCTAAATACTGTAAATGACGTCTTGCAAAAAGATCAAATGTTAGTGTTTTCTAACCCAGTAGACTTACTGTTCCTGCTCTTAATGCTCAATGTTTTCCACATCAAAAAGTGTTAGTTGTAAAATTGAAAATAGATTATCTGTGGTTTTTACAAATATAAATTGCTTTTTCAAATTTGCAAATTAGTAATTTTTACTTTTAAATATTAGTTACTAAATTTATAATAATTACCACTTAAAACTTTAAAATTAATATAATAAATATAAATATTTATATTTGAAATTTAGTAAGAGACGATTAAAAGTTACAGTCTAAACGTCATTTAAATTAAAGAAGTTTTTAAAACGTGTCAAGCTACTAAAATTTTGTATTAATTAGCTTAAAAGTTAGTAAAAATATTATCTTTGCTGTTAAAATTTGTAAATTATTATAAACAGTTATAATTACAAGAATTACTAGAATTATTTTAGTAGTAATTTGTAATTAAGAAGTATTATATTAAAACAAGATAGAAATTAAATATCTTGTGTAAAGCTAAAAAACACAAAAATATAAAAAAAATAATTTATACTTAATTCTGCAATTAACTGCTAATCTGCTAGTTTTATACTTTGTGAAGACGCTGTATTTTTAATATTTTAACAATATTTTATAATTTTTTAATATGTATTTTAAACAATATTTGATTGAATAGTTTTATCTAAATGATCAATCAGTTGCGTTTATATTTGCAGTGCGCAAGTTCAACAGAAAGCTTGAGAAAGAAGCTGCTTGTTTGTCAAAGTCAAAGATCATTTTAACAGTTGCTGCCGTAACATTCACGTCGTAAGTAAAAAAATTAGATGTTTCTTTGCGACAAGATTTATATGTCGTGCTTCTAACGTTTCAAAAGAATAATCAACTATTTAAAATTTACTAGTCAAATATAAAAAACATTATCAGTTTTTATTTGTTTAGTGTTTAGTAAAGCAAAAATTTAAATCAGATATATGAAACCACTCACCATTAATACTTTATAAATTGCGTGGTTTCGCTAGCAAAAATATGTTCTTAGCTAAATGGTTGATATACAGGGTGTTTTTAAATTATTTGCAATCAATGCACACTTATAAAAAACAACAAAAAAATGTTAATAATAATTTTTATTAATATCTAATAAACAAGTGTTTTAAACTAACTTTATTTTAAAATATATACTACATATTTTTAATATTACTTTTACAAAAAGTAATGCACTTTTAGTTAATAAAGGTTTTAGTTTGTGGAGTAGTTGTTTAAAAGTAGCAAAATTGCTATCAAATATAACACCAGATATTTTTTAAATATTTGTTGACACATATCTGCTAAATAAAAAAGGGCTGTCGCTTTTAATACAAAATAAATGTATATAATAAATTCTTTTTTTAATCAAGAATATGTTGTTAATTTAAAAAATTGTGATTTTTCTTAAAAAAATTTAAGTTTTACATTGTAGCGTTTTTTTGATTGTGTATGCTTTGTAAATTATTTTTGAAACACACTGTACACTTATTAATTATAATTACAAAACAAAATTTTAAATAAGTTGTTTTTGTTGATTTTTTTATGACATTTAACCTTAGTTGAGGACGAATAAGAACGTGATATTATTAAAAACAAAAAAAAAATAATTTAAGTAGACATTGATTAGTGATTACATTTTTATCGAAAACGTTTGTTATACGATTTACATGTTTTAATTTGCGTGTATCTACTAACAGATTGCAACAATTTCAGATATCATAATCATTATCATCAACATGGTAATTTTTCTGGTCATTGCATTAATGTACATTCTCATCATCTTTCTATTGGTCAATCTCAATATCATCATTTACGTAAGCTTTTATCTTTTTTAATTTCTTACTCATTAAGTCTTCATTATAATTATTTTTTTAAACATTTGAAAAATTGTGATATTAATATTTATGTTCTTGTGTTAATAATAATAATAATAATATTTCAGAAAAAACGAAATTACGCAAGACAACAAATTCTTAATTCGTCAAAGAAAATGAAAATGTGGGTAAAAGAACAACCTCAATCTCATGCTAAGTTGAACAATCCTCCAAAAAAAAGTTCTAAATTGACAAAAAATTTTGTCAATTCAAGTCTAAAGTTCGGATATTACCGAGTTTTAAAAGTGGAAGGAAAAAAATGAATTTCTGATTATCAACTAAAACCGGATTGTAGCTTTAAGACTTCAACAAAACTACAAGCTTCTTATTTAACAACAAAAAATTGAAAATTGGTTTGTGTTACTTATTATAACTAAACAAAAATATGTAGTAGCATAGTTTTTGTATCACTAAAAAGTTTTTTATTGCATGTGAAGACGGTTATAGATGGATATTAATATACAGGATGTTTCACAAGTGGTAATGAGCCTGCGAAACTAAAAATGCAACCAGCAATACAATTCCAAGGGTAACGTAGTTTTTGTTTTGTTTACAAATACATTAAATAAAAAATCATTTAAACTTTCGGTTAACTGAAGACAAACAAATGCCACTTGCTTGTGAAATCATTCTTTGACTTACATGTGAACAGGATTAGTAGCTCTGTTCTTGTTTTTGGCTTTTTTAAAGGTGGTCAATTTTTCCTTAAGGTAGTTTTAAGTCGTTCGAATATAATGTCAGCAAGAGTTCTTCTCTACCTGGAAAACGTTGCCTGCACAAACTCATTGCGGCAGAGGAATTTTTTCCCATATATCATCATTATGTCGGTTTTTTTATTGTTTGAATACATTTTTTTTATCGGTGACAAATTTGAAAAATAATATTTGAAATCAATATAATCTACGTTAACTCTGGAATTGTATTGCTGGTTGTATTTTTAGCTTCGCAGGCTCATTATTACTCGTGAAACAGTCTGTATATACAAATAAATTTTATTTTTTTAAATAGCTTTAATGTTTCTAGTAAGTTCACAGCGTTATGAATGTAATGCCAAATTTGCCACAAAATTTTTCAGTATATGAATTTCTGTTATTAATAATTTTTATGTTTTGTTATGCATTTTCAAAATCTTTCAAACTGTTATAACTTTGCTTTTTTTAGGCAGTTTATAATCTTGTACTTGTTGTCGTTTGCTTAAATGTTGTGTGACGTCACTTTTATTAACTAATAAAACGGTATATTTTATGGTACTTAATATTATATTTAAGTAAAATTTGTTGTTAAATCTTTTGTTTTTTTTTGTTTTTTTGTTGTTTAGAACAATAACGTTACAATAAAAAAACCTTGTACGCTAGCTATTTTACAGCACTCAATTGTTCGAACATTCTACTGACGTCTGTTTCAAATTTAATTTGCTTTGTAAATGTTTAGTTACAACACGCAAATGTAATAAATATTTCTATTATAAGTAATACGTAACTTGTTAACTGTACGCTTTAGACATTACAAACATGGTGATAAAGAAGACCAGTTTGTAATATCTAAACGAATACGGTTACTAGACTTGTATTTTAATCTAGTATCTTTTGGTAAAACTATAATAATTTAACCTTAACAAACATTTTCCATCTTTACTTAGAAATGTTCCTTAATGTCAATTTTATTCAATGTTGTCAGTTGTATTTTTAGATAGCAGTGTTGGTGTTTTTTTAGTTTCTAGACAAATAACTGAACAAATAATATATGATTATGTCCTAGGTGTGTTTATAGTTTAAAAGCTGCAAGCACATAAAAACATGTTTTTTAAAAGTAGAATATAAAATTTAATATAGTATTTAGTTTAGTATTACTTGTTGGCTTTCACAAACCTTATCAACGAGAGTAAATTATTTTTCTCGTTATTTCTACTTTCTATCGTACTAAAATAATGATCCATAATAGCTGCAAAAAAATATATACTCCTTAATAAAACATCTGCGATTCCTGCTAAATGTAGAAAATATGAGATTTAGCAAAATTTTTTATTTTATTTTACAATTTATCTCGTTAGTAAAAATGTTTAACCAGACAAGTGTTCAATTTATTCATTCAAACAAGATGTTAAAACTTAAGTTGGTTTGTTCCAAAGAGATAAAATTTATTGCCTTTGTTGTAAAAATAATTATTTGGAGAAATTGATTGCTGCAATAGTCTCGAATTTCTCGTAATTGTGCTTCTACGTAGAAAAACTAAGAAACGTTATAAAAATATTGTGTTTTAACTACTTTTTGAAACAGTAATGTGCTATAAGTAAATAGATTGCATTGTTTTATAATACTCTAGAAACAAACACTTGTTACATCAGAGCCTGCTCGGGTCTGTCGTATTTTTGATAGTTTTATTCGATCAGTCAAAGAACGCAAAGCTAGCTATAATTCACTACATTTTTGGTCCCATCTTAATTTAATAAATAAAATAAATGTATAATTTTTAATTTTTAAATTACGGCAATTTTATATTGGCCTAAAATCCTAAATTAATAAATATACTCGTGGTAACATGAGGGTATTGATTTTTATAAAATTTAAGAGGATGCGCCGTGCAATTTTTTTAATTTTTTTTACGTATACAAGATGTCCTAAAATTCGCAATTTAGAAAAATTTAAAAAGTGTCAACAATCTAAATCTTAAAAATTTAAAGAAAAAAAAATTGGATGACTAACTGGTAAGTTTTGTAAGATCTACTAATTACAGAAAAAATGCTAAAATGTTTGTGTAAATAAAATTTAATGCAAGAGTTTTGTTATTACACTGTCAGTATGAGATCTTTGTCATTAATGTCATTCAAGATGTCACTTGCTAGAAAATTTTTTACTTTCATTTTTTTGTTTTTTTTTTAATAAAACAACAACTGGCTGGTTTGAAAAAAAATGTCTTATTTTAAAACACATATAACTTATAAAAAAAATACCAAAGAAACGTATAAAATAGCAATAACACAAGCAACAACAACAATACTGAGAAATGCAGTCATTAAATCACAATTTCACTATAAAAAATAAATGTTCCTATTAAAATCACTTGTTGTAAAATTATGTTTTTATTTAAATTAAAATTTTAGTGCTTGAAATGTAATTATTTTAACGATGTAGACGGCGTCTGGTTCTGATCTAAACTTAGTAATTATATCTTTATTTTGTCTCTATGATTTAAGAAAAGCATTAAACTCAGATTAACATTACACATTTTTAAATTGGTGCTATTTTACCGCTACTACAACGCCAATACATCACAATTAAGCAGTTGAAAGACAGCGCCGACCAGTCGGTAATACATTACGTTGTAAGTCTAGTATTTCTACCAAAGTTTTGCCCACTATAAAATTTATTATTATTGAAGTCAATTAGGGTCTATCACCAAACATTTACAACCGATAAGTCTCTACAACACTAGATGGTTCGATGCTCGAAGCATCACATGACTCAAAGGGTATTATTTCTTCAAAAGATAATACTTTTTATTATATACATTTACCTAAACATTCCGACAGTTCGAAAAAAATAACAATCTTAGCAAAACACGTGGTTTATTAGCGATCTAAGAAATCTGTCCTCGCATTGATTTAATTTATTGAACTAATTAATAAATTGTTATTCAAATGTTTAATAGCGATCCGAAATTAAAAAAAAAAAATAAATATTAATCTTACCTGTTGCAAAATTCGTCGTACTTCGTAGATAATAATTAATATTTTCTGGAAAACAAAGTAAAGTTTATTACCTACTTTTGAAACCTTCTAAAAAGATCTTGAATTACCAGATATTTTTAATATTTGTTTAGAATTGTTTACAAACAAACACCCCACAAAAATTATCACATCACTCGTTATTTTGAAAAATTTTGTAGAAACTTTAAGAACTACGCTATGAATTTCTTTTATCAGTATTTCTTGTTGGTAAAAAAAATAAAAAGCAAAATCTTTGCCTTTTTGTTCCAAAAAATGATTTTTCTTGATTACTTTGCTATATTAGGAGACTTGAAAATCAGTCAGTCAGTTTAGATATAACGAAAATTCTAAAATCGTGTGCTATGAATCCTCTTCAAGATACAGTGCATCACTTAACAAATGAAGAAACCGCACGCGTTGTGGCACTAGTTGAAGATGGTAGAAGTCAGCGATATGTGGCCAATTGGACAGGTGTTCATCAAAGCACGATTTCTCGACTTGTCGATCAGTACAGAAAAACTGGACAATATGACCGAAGAGCAAGCCAAGGTCGTCATCGAATTACCACTCCTCCAGCAGACGACAGATTTTTGCGACTTTCTGCGCTCCGGCAGAGACATGTCACTACTCGATTACTGCAAACTGAGCTCTTTGCCGCCCGAAATGTACGTCTTTCATTGCAGACCGTTAGAAATCTTCTCAAGGAAGATAACATTCAAGCCAGAGTTCCAGCACAAGACCCTTGTCTTTCCAGAGAACATAAAGTTGCCACTGTTGCCAGACTACAATTTGCGCGCGATCATGCAGATTGGTCCCATGTCTTGTTCACAGATGAGTCACAGTTTTGTTTATATGCTTCGGACAGACGTATGCCAGTGTACACTGCACAGACGTCCACGCGAACGGTACTGGCAGTGTAATTTTCGCCAAAGGGACAGTTATGGAGGTGGCTCTACAATGCTTTGGGCAGACATTCTTTTTACGAACGCACGGAGTTAGTTACAGTAAATGACGGCAGAATGACGGCAGACCGATACATACGCGACAGTTTAGAACCCCATGTCGTGCGTTATGGTCCATTTATTGGTGACAATTGGATTTTGATGCATGATAATGCGCGGCCACACGTTGCCCGAATTGTGAGAGAATACCTTAATGAGGTTGAAATTGTTACTATAAACTGGCCTGCTCGTGGTCCCGATTTAAACCCTATTCGCTGTGAGCGAAGACACGGTAGGGGAAATGAAATCGACCGAAGCGCTTGCAGTGGTCACGTTTAGCAATTCGGGAGGCTATTATAGTCGATACTCTATGTAAACACACGCGGAAATATTTATTTTGTTTTAATTTTAATAAATTGAATAAAAATGAGACACCAAAATTGTTGTGTTGTTAATTGTACAAATACTAGCAGAAAAAGTAAGTGCAAATTTTATAAATTTCCGACCGCTGAATGGAAAATAAATCAACGGAATCGGTGGATAGCTGCAGTTAAAAGGCGAAAGTAAGTAGTACCATAACCTTATAGTTATCAAAAATAATAATTCAGAGTATTGTAAATCTTTAAAATTTAGTTAAAATGTAATTTTGTAGCGTTGATGGATCACCGTCACTGCGCATTTTTTTTTTAGAATTGTACAGAAAAGACAGGCAAGACATGTCCGGAATGTCATTTAAGGGTCTCCTTTCTTCGATTTTAAGTTTAGAGGTTGAAATTAATTTTTATTTTTTTTTTTGTTTTTTTTAGAGTAACTTCTTTTAAGTTATAGATATGGGCCCTCATAAATAGACCTCGGTGGGAATATGGGAACAAAAACCCTTTACAGTCGTCTAGCTAACTACTCGTACCTGCCACGCGATAAAACATTGAAACTTTGAAATAGTACCGCTATCGACCAATTTAAGTTTCAATGTTTTATCGCGTGGCGGGTACGAGTAGTTAGCTAGACGACTGTAAAGGGTTTTTGTACCTATATTCCCACCGAGGTCTACTCATAAAATACCCCTATAAAAAAACCGCATCATTATAGCTTCATTTAAAAATTTTCAAAATTTTTGGTAACTTTGGTGGCGGCTGGGGGCAGTAGTGGGAGTGGTACAGAGCAACTGATATTGTACTTCTTTATTGTACGTTCATGTGTATAAAATACAAAAAAAATTAAAAATCTGAGAAATTTTTTGGCCTCACATCCATCTCAAGATCCCTATAAGAGATCGGGGGGAGGGACGAAAACTTTTTTATTTATGACCTTAAAAATCTGAAATTCTGGGGTTACAAAATATAGATTTTTTAAACATTTCTGGCTCTATCACAATTTTTATACGATATCTAGTTACCGAGATCTATAGACGTTTATTGGGGAATCTGGGAAGCCCAAACGGCATTGTGCATGCGCAAAATTTTTGTAGAATATTAAAGCCAGAATATGTCTGAGATTTCGTTTGAAGGTCTGCGTTCTTCTATTTTAATTTTAGAGATAAATTTTTTTTTGAATTTTTTGAATTTTAAGAATGTAAAATTTACCACTTTTTAACCCTTTTTGAGGGGGTAGGAGTAAATTTGAAGAAATGAAATTGTCAAATTCGTATTTCCCAGATCAAAATATGTCGGGACTGTCAAACTTACCAGCCTGAAGTTTGGTCTAGTACCCATTTTTCATCTCCAGTTATTGACATACATATAAAAACATACTCTGACAACCTCCCGTAGTTCATATTTTGTCTGGCGCTGGAGTCACGCTCGGAGCGAATAGGGCATGTCTGGGACTATTTAGGGTGGAACATTCAACAACGTAGAGAAGCATTTAGGACGTTAGAACAACTCGGCAATGCATTATGTGAGATATGGGAGCAAATGCCACAAAATTACGTACAAACTCTCTTCGAGAGCATGCAACGACGCATCCAAGCTGTAATCAAAACTAGAGGAGGCAATATAGAGTATTAGGGAGCAAATATCGGCTTTATATACATTTTTCTGATAAAATGTTAAATTTGTAAATTATGGATAAAATTTATTTATTGGGAAATTGTCAATTTTTGAGTTAATTTTTACATTAAATCTTATTTTTTGAACCGATTCGTTTTTTACTTTTACTTGCTTTCCGTTTGGAACGATTTTGTACAAGTACAATTAAAAATTCATTGCATTCACAGGTGATGTGATATATTTGTAGGGTGTGTAGATGGGAATAGGGATGAAAATAACGGAATAGAGGTGAATTTCAGAAATTTCATTAATTGCTTACAGGTTGTCATTTTAGTTTTTATCGAACTAGTGTAAAGCCAGTTGAAACATTCAATTAGGAAATCACATAATTCACCAAATTTACACGCGTGGGTAATCGATATAATTAGAAAAAAAGTTGAAAAAATTAATACGGTTTATGGCAAAAATGTGTCCATCATGTTATTAATATAGAAACAGGTATTTAACTAATGCAGATATTCCTGAGTTTATAACTAACTTTAATGACGATAGCGACAATAACAGTCATAAAATTGACGCTCTTTCTTTCAGAATATGAATCGGTGGGGTAAAACAAATTAAATCGTAAGAATAAAAATTTTGCATTTTCTTCATGGTTACCGAGTTATTGACAAAAAAAATTTAAATTCAATCTTTAAACATTATTAAAAACGAATAATTGTTACAAAACAAGAAATTGATTTATGAAAGGTGTTCAAACAAATCGCCTCCTACTTCAATACAAACATTTGCACGATTTATCATTGAATCACGAACCCTCTGTAGCATGTTAACTTTTAACATCACCATAGCAACCTATGACAGTCATTTGTTTTAAGCTAACTTCGTTTTTAATAAAGTTTAAAAATTGAATTTAAAATTTTTGTTTTTTATTAATAACTCGGAAACCTTGGAGGAAACGCAAAATTTTTATTCTTAAAATTTAATTTGGTTTAGTCCTCCGATTTACATTTTAAAAGGACGGTCGTCAATTTTGAAACATCTTGTATAATTTTTAAAAATAAATTTTTTATTTTATTTTTTATTTTTCTTGAAAGTAATTTTTATAAATAAAAAAATACAACTACATAAGTATTATTTATCAGATAATCTACTTTTTTCTCAGTACTCTTTCTAGTACACATTAAAAGAATTCTCAAAAATTTCAAATCATTTTTAGGATTATCTAGCATCTCTTTTTACAGGTGTCACATAGTAATAAGTTTGTTGTCTTCCCGTATTGTAAATAGGCTATCGCAGTTGTTCATTCACCAATAGTTAAGCTGGACTTGCGAAAACTGTGCGGTAAAAATAAAAAAATCACCGGGTCTCACATTTTACGGTTAAAATTACCACAGGAGATGTTTGCGAATAAAACTACCTTTGCAGTAATAAATTTTATGTATCAAAGTGTTTGCACCTAAAATACAGGGTGATTTTTTTATCTGTTTCCACCCGAAACTCCAAAAATAGGCAACACATTTTACTTTGAAAAATTTATTTTTAAAACTAAAGCCTAAAGAGTTGTGAATTAATGTCAATATTGTTGATAATACCTTTAAGAGTGCTTCTAGTGTCAATTTATTTGGATCATTTGTTGCCAATTATTTAATTAATTAACTTAACTTTTTGTTTGTATAACGTGTTGCCTACTTTTATAGTTTCGAGCGGGAACAAATAAAAAAATCATCCTGTATTTTCACAAATGAAGCTATATTTATTAGAAAAATAAAATATTAAAAAAATCACTGAATCGTCACTCGTCTATTACTATATTCTTATTCTATTACTATATATTCTTATTTCTTTTAGGTTTAACTTGTATAGAGCATCTTTTTCAATAAAAAAAATAGCTAAATTTGACTCATTATATTTCTCCGATGTGTTTTTAACTTACGTAGTACACTAAAAAGTTCCTCAGCACTTGCAATTCCTATTGGCAGCGTGGTAAATAACGAAAATATCAATTTAAGATTTGGAAAAATATCTAACCTTTTCTTACTACACTCCTTTTACAGCAATTTTCTGAGAAATAAATGTCTTGAAATTGCATTATTTTTAAGAGGGTTCTCTAGCACATATTTTCTAACTTTTCGTAGCATTTTGTTGTTATTGTAGGTACGGTTTTAATATTTGGCATAAGTGTTCACATAACATAACTCTTTAACGCTACACGGTTTTAATTTTTAATTTTTAAATTTAACAAAAAAAATTATTGAAGAATAAAACTGCGAGTAAATATCTTTCTCTAGCTGCAAACATATAGATATTATAACAAGTCTTAGCAAAAAATTATTTTATTTAAATGCATAATAAACAAATCGCACGAAAAGTTAAGTTTATAAAAAAATCATTTTAAAGTGCCACCGCCACCGAGTGGAAATTGGAAAGCCAGGTTTTTGTTAAAATCTGTATCAAGGCTATACATAGCTAGCACAAAAAACTTGAAAAACAAGCAAGCGGCTAAATTTTGAAAGCGACCGAAGAACGCTAGGGAACCCTCTTAATAACAATTTTTTTTTAAACTTTCTCTTACACAGTTCTTTAAGTAAACAGGATTTAAAAAACCACTTAGTTTTGGCTTTTTCAAAAATGTGGTTAAAATATACATCCTCTTTTTAACGTTGTTAGTTTTTCTTTAGATTTTTTAATAAAGAAAACTTCTTAAAATAACTCAATTTTCTTCCTTTTGTAATAATTTAAAAGTAACATCAAAAGTTTGGAGAACATTGTTTCAAAAAATTAATGTTAATAAGAATAACTTCAAAGGTAAAATTATTTAAAAAACCAGTAGCTGTAGCGACTTCACTATGGTCGTGTTTTATATCTAAAAATTTTTCCTAGACATAATTACTGCTTCAAAGTTTTGTAACAAGACTATTGTCGCTTTTGCTTTTGCTGACTACCTCGTAGCAGATAAACCTTTAAGAGTATACCATCTCTCTTTTTTGAAAAACATATTTTGACAATCTGCTTCAATTTATAATATTAATTTCTATTAAATTTTTCTTTTCAATTTTTTGGCATATATTTTAAATCACTATTTAATTGAATAGTTTTGTCTAGTTGATCACTTAATTTCGTATATATTTTCAATGCGCAAGTTCAGTTAAAAAAAAAGTAGCCAAGCATGTAAGTCAAACATCATTTTAACAGTTGCTGTCGTAACATTCACGTCGTAAGTAAAAGATTAGATATATTTAAATGTCGGTGTTTCTTTGCTACAATATTTATATATCGTGCTTCGGTTGTAAACTGCATTTTCTTTAATAGTTTTAACATTTAAAAAGAAATCAATTATTTAAAGTTTATTTAATCAAATATACAAATTATTATCAATTTTTTTATTTAGTGAAGCAAAAATTTAAATTATATAAACGGGACAACTTACTACTAATACTTTACAAATTGCAAGATTTCGCTAGCAAAAGTATGTTCTAAACCAAATTGTTATTATACAGGGCGTTTCAAAAATCATTTGCAAGTAATGCGCTTTCATGAAAAAACCTGCAAAAAAATGAAAATAATTTTTATACAATATCTAATAAACAAATGTTTTAATTTAATTGTTATTGGTTTGCTTTGAAAACGTATGAAAATTTGCGATATTACCGGTAGTATCATAACTTGAAATTAGCGCATTAGTTACATAAAAATTACTTATGGTAATTATTGTATAAATATTTAAAAAGAACAATTTTTATTGTTTTGAAAATTTAAAATATTTAGCATGTGTTTTATATTGTATATTGCATATAAATTATTTTAGATACACACTGTATACTCATTGATTATAATTACAAGCCCAAAATTCTTAAAATAAACTGCCTTTTTTGATCTTTTCATTATGAGATATATCTTCTCCAATTGCAGACGATTACGAAAGTAACATTTTACTATTAAGAGTACAAAAATCTAAATTTAACGATAATTACAATTAAAAAGGTTTTTACTAACAGGTTATAACAATTACAGGTTTCATAATCAATCATCAACATGGTAATTTTTCTGATCATTGCGTTAATGTACATTCTCATCATCTTCATATTGATCAGTCTCACCATCATCATTCACGTAAGCTCTCATTTATTTATTATTATTATTATTATTATTAAAAAATATATTTACCGATTGTTTTTAAATTGGCAGATTAACTAAATTTTTGCAATTATTTTAAATTGAACAATACCAATTCTAGGACATTCTGTATCTATAATCGATAATAACATCAACCGGTCTAAATCATAAACTGTTTCTATTAAAAAAAAAAAATGCAACAAGCCAGATGATCTTATTAAAAGAAAAAAGTGTGGCATTAAACATTTTTAATTGGATTTAAGTACAAGTACATTTGGCTTAAACTAGCTACCTAAAAACAGTTAAAGAGTATAAACTAATTATAAGTATCTGGTTTTCAACTTTTCCATTAAATTTTTTAACTCATTTATTTGTGATTTTATTACCTACAGCTAAAGTAGTTGAAAACTCTAATTTGACAGTTACTCGTTGCTATTGTCTCTCACAATCCTAATTGATTTAAGCAATTCTAAAATCATTACTTTTCTCTTGTTAGAGAAATTTTATGATCATATTCCTAACTATTTAACTATTGATTTATGTCTTTCTAGTAATAAGCAATAAAATGTAAAATTTAAAAATCATTTAACAAATAGTATAAAGAATGTCTCAGAGAGACGTCAAAACCTTTTATAGTATAAAATTTTTCTGAAAAGATTTATAATGACAATCAAGAAGATATGATACGCGATGTGTTAAATTTTTAAACGAATAATTTATCTAATAACAAATTAATTACACAAATAACTTTAAAATGTTATTTTGCCTAGTACAATCGCTGCCTCTCTCTAAGTTGAGTTACTTTCTAGAAATCAGAAAAATGCAGATATAACCAACACATTTATTTGTTTTTGCTTCTCATATTTTTTCATTCAGTCATTTTTTTTCCTACTAATAATTTTAAAAATTTTTTACATCTGAAATAAGAGATATTTTTTAATATTTTTAAAAGTTTTAGAAATTTTTAAATCTACTCACAAAACTTTTCAACAAACTTTAAATAAACAAGTGACTTCTAAATATACTTTTTAAACTACTTTTAAATTAAACGTCAAATTAATATTAATTAAATAAACACATTTGTTTAAGCGATTAAAATTTATCTGCTTTTTATCAATTTGTCAGGATTTTTAAGGTTTTGTATGTTGCGGCGGGTCAAACATTGAGTGGGCTAATGAGACCAAGTACTTAGAGGTGACTCTAGACCACAATCTTTCATGGGAATCTCAAGTTAAAGATATGACTTCAAAAGCTGTTAAGGGCATCCACGTTTTACAGAACATGGTAGGGTGCTGAACCCAAAGTCATGATGACCCTCTATAAAGCCGTTGTCCGGTCCCATCTTGACTATGGTAATCTATGTATGCTGAAAATCACAAAACGTATTTTTTGCTTAGAGCGTACTCAACGGAAGACTCTTCGTCTCATCATGGGCTGTATGAAATCAACACCAGTTACAGCTCTTTGGTCTGAGTCTGGCAAAACATCTGTTAGGGCTCGCTCTGAACTTTTGGCTCTCAAATTTTTCTTGAAAAATTTTGGACAGTATAACAACCCTATCTCTCGCGTGATGTTATCAGGATTTTCAGTCCAGCCTTGGTCCCTGGAAAAATCAGAGCCCACCTGCTGCTGTATTAGCTTTTGATCAGGTCCTTACTTTGGAACCTCAAATTATTAGGACTGCCAAACCAGCTTGTTATGTTTACGATTTTGACCTTTTTTTTGGAGTCCAACCTTCCTTCGAAGTGACTGTTATAAGAAGTCGAATAACAATAAGTTGCCTTTTCACCAATGAATTCAACGTACTTTTACATCAAACCACCCTCTCAGCCAAAGATAATAATAGAACTAGTATTGGCTTGTATTCTCCAGAAATAAACCTATCTGTTTCGCGTGCCCTCACCCCTGAAACGGAAATCTGTCTTGCTGAAATGATTGCTATTTATGAAGTAATAAAGGCGGTGGATCAGATCAACAGACCAGTTATCATTGCTTCAGATTCTCTTTCTGCTCTGCAATATATCTGCCACGTTGGCTTCTTTCCGCAAAAATCTTCTCTTACTCTCCTGATCAAGAATAAACTGAAACACCCCCCCGTAGATTTACAGAATGCACTAGTTTGGATACCGGGTCATACTGGTACTGTTGGTAATGAAGCTGCAGATCGCTTTGCCAAACAAGGCTTAACAATACCTGGTCTAAAAGCGAAACTATACTTTTCTTCATTACTTCCTCAGTTGGTGCGTGCTCATCATGCTTCTTGGCAACAATTTTGAGCCCACGAAATTTCCCGCAGTGGTCGAGATTATAATCGCATTGTAGACAGCCCGTATTTTATCCCATGGTTTACGAAACGGTCAAACTTATCTAGAAGGCATATTTCCACACTCATACGAATGCGTACTGGCCATTGTGGCTGTTATACTCATCTTTACCGCATTGGTGTTCGTCCATCGGCCAATTGCGATTGTGGAAAACCTGGTTCTATTCAACATATTATACTTGAATTTCCACTCATCATACGACCTCCACGATTCTACAGTAAGATATTTAATGACTTTTCTTCTAACCCGCTGGATCTTGACACAATGCTGAAACAACCTCTTGCAGTTCAATAACGTTCAACTTTAGCTACAAGTTGATTTGTCCCTGGAAGCGTCACTAGGGACGCAACCTTGGCTGCAAGTGCAGATATACACAAGGCCAATAAAGTTGAATAAATAAATAATAAATAAATAAGTATGATGGCTCCGCAGAGAATTACAATTTCAAATTGTTCTAATTTTACTATAAATGTTAATACTAATAACTAGTTAGAATGTTGGTTTGTACTTATTTCAAATAAAAAGTTGTTTCTAAATACACATTAATGGGCTGATTTCAAGTTGAGATAATACCGGTAGTAGCGCAAATTTTAATTCTTTTCCATAACAACAGCAAATCACAGCCCTGAATTTGATTATTTTTCTATGGAAATGAAGATACTACCGGTATTATCTCAACTTGAAATCAGCACATTAGATTTTTATCATTGTTTTACCAAACTAAAATTCAAAGTTGTTTAAGAAACTGATAATTTTTGAGAGCTTTTCATTACACGAAGTGTCAAGGGTTTGTACCACTCTTCTTAGAATTCAAGTTTGAACTTTTATCTTTAGAATAAGTTAAAAAAAAATACACCAATTATACACAAAAAACAGTTTTTTTGGGTTTTGGCCTTAATTTATAAACTTAGCTCAAAATCTGCAAAACGGTCTTGAGGGTTTTGTCCAGCGCTCTTTTCAACAAAATTCCGATTTTTTTTGTTAAAATGAGAGCAGTTTAAACTTTTCGTTTTTTTGCAGGGCCTGTCTTTGACACCTTGGATAATTAAACTACAAACTTAGAAAAAACGCTCTATTAAATATCTTAAAATATAAGAAATGATCTACCCCGAAAAAGAAAGATGATTCCGATTAATAAATTTCTATAGGATTTATTATACTTCTATAAGACTTTACACTTTGTTAAAATTTTAGGGTGTTCCATTTCAATTGTTGAGCAGTTTACTTGATCACTCAGTTTCGAATACATTTTCAATGCGCAAGTTCAGTTAAAAAAAGAATAGTCATACATATAAGTCAAACATCATTTGATCTATGCATCATTTTAACAGTTCTCACCGTAACATTCACTTCGTAAGTAAAAATTAAATGTATTTGGATGTTGGTGTTTCTTTGCTGCAAGATTTACATGTCGTGCTTCTGCATTTTCGTTAATAGTTTTAACATTAAAAAATATCAATTATTAAAATTTTATTAGTCAAATATAAAAAATATTAGATATCAGTTTTTTATTTGTTTAGTGTTAACTGAAGTTTTAGTAACTGAAAATTTAAATTACAAAAACGGGACAACTCACCACCACTAATATTTTATAAATTGCATGATTTCACAACAAGAATCTGTTCTAGACTAATTTTTTATTATACAGGGTGTTTCTAAAATTTTTTGCAAGCAATGTACTATTAGTAAAAAACCCGAAAATATATTGAAAGTAATCTCTATACATTATCTGATAAACAGGTGTTTTAAATTCGTTGTCTGTTACATATAAATTACTTATAATAATTATTGTATAAATAATGCGTTTTTAAGCGCGTTTAGCTGGCTGGCTGACAGTTGTTTAAAATAACAAAATTGCTATTGAATATAACCCCAAATATTTTTTTAAATATTTGTTGGCACATATCTACTGAATAAAAGTCTATCGCTTTTAATATAAAATAAATATTGTTATGTCAATATATGATAAATGTATATTGCTACTAGAGTTATAAATTTTTTAAGTGAGAATATACAGCTTCTCAAAAATAAAGTTATAGAGAATTATTTAAACTATTTAAAAAGTAGAAATTTTTCTTAAACTTTTGTTAAGTTTTGTATTGTGGCGTTATTTATAATTGTGTTTTGCTTGAAAATTATTTTAGAAACACGCTGTATACTCAACAATTATAATTACAAGACCAACATTCTCAAAATAAGTTTATATAAATACACTTATACAATTTATATAAATAAGTGTATATTGTGTTTATAATAAGTTTTCATTGTGACATTTATCTTCTCCAATTGCGGACGATTACGAGAGTTACATTTTATTAGTAACAGTGCAAAAATCTTAAATCAACAGTAATTATATTTTCTTTAAAAACGTTTTTACTAACAGGTTATAACAATTACAGGTTTCATAATCACTCATCAACATGGTAATTTTTCTGATCATTGCATTAATGTACATTCTCATCATCTTCATATTGATCAGTCTCACCATCATCATTTACGTAAGCTCTCATTTTTTTAATTATTTACATCATTACCATTACTTATCAAAATAATTTTTTTAAACAAAAAACCTAAAAAAATATTTTTACTAAATGTATGAAAATTGGCGGATTAATAATATTTTTGTAATTATCTTAAATAGAATAAATTTGCTGTTATAAATAATACTAAATTATTCTGGGATTTACCAATTTTAGGACATCCTCTATCTACAGATTAGACAGTTTTATTTAAAAAAATATATGATATTAAACATTTTTAATTGAATTTAAGTACAAATACATTTAAATAAAATTAGCTACCTAAAAACAGTAAAGAAAGAGTATAAACTAATTATAAGTATCTGGTTTTCAACTTTCGCATTAAATTTTTTACATCATTTATTTGTGATTTTATTACCTACAGCTAAAGTAGTTAAAAACTCTAATTTGACAGTTACTCGTTGCTATTGTCACTCACAATCCTAATGAATTTAAGCAATAATTCTAAAATTATTACTTTTCTTTTGTTAGAGAAATTTTAGGATCATATTGCTAGCTATTTGAGCTATTGATTTATGTCTTTCTAGTAATAAGCAATAAAATTTAAGCAAAAAAATTTAAAAACCTTTCAATAACTAGTATACAGAATGTCTCAGTGAGACACAAAACCTATTATAATATAAAATCTTTATTAAAAGATTTACTGACATTCAGCAAGATATAATACTCATTCTGATAAATTTTTAAACAAATATCTTAAGTAATTTGCCTAGTATAGTCGTCCACAAACTCTAGTTGAATAACTATAATATGAAAGCAACGACACTTATCTCAACAATACAACTCTTTATCAGGAGGCGGTCACAATAGTTGAGAAATAATTTATGGCAGCAGGTAGTTTTACCGGAAGACGGGTTTATCATGAGTTTGTCAAAGTTTTCTTAGCTATCTTGACCGCCTGCTGATAAAGAGTTGTATTTTTGAGGTAAGTGTTATTACACGTGTTATTAACACGTGTTATTACTTGTCAACTCTACTAGAGTTTGTGGACGACTATACAATTGGTGTCAAGTACATAGAGTCAAGTTTTTTTTTAGTTTTTAAAACAAAATCGAGAATAGAGTATTGTTTGTTTTTAGACTTCACGGGCTCTATTTATAATAATATTATTAACTGCTCAATGATCTTTAAGAATAATAAAAAAGTATAAAAATGCAAACATAACAAACACTTCCTCTGCTTTTGCTTCCCATAATCTTCTTTCCAGTTATTTTTTTTTCATTGGTAATTTTAAATTTTTATCCATCTGCAATAATAGTATATTGTGTACCTTAGCTAGAAAGAGGCAGTTTCCAAGCCGAAAGAAGAGATGGCCAGCTGAGACGAAGTCGAAGCTGGCCACTTCCTGAGGCTTGGAAAACCTCTTTACTGATGAGGTGCACACATTATTTTTTATCCTACTCAAAATAAAAAACTTTTAACGATAAAATAAACTGACAGAAAAGTGACCTATCTATCCTCTAAATATTTTGTAATAACTTGACTGTACTAACAAGAACTCCCCAAAGTTTTCATATTTTTACCTGATTATTGTTAAACATGTTGTATGTTGAGGCAGCTACTGTGTAAAACAGTACAGCATAGATTACAGTACGGATGGTGATGAATTTTTCTTTTATTTCTTTTCCACAGTTTGTAGATATGTGTCGTGACAAACCAGGCTTTTGAATTTGCAATACTTTAACCTGACTTTTGTCTTTCGTATTTACAGTATCTGTAATATTTTGTATTAGATCTCGTATTTCAACAGTAGAAACCAGATTATTACGTAGATTTTAAAAAAAACTTGCGACTTTAGTTGACCTTTAACTCAGCGCTATCTAACGGCCACAAACTGCGACATCATTGTTTCCCTAGAGAAACAAGAGCGATTTTCTGACCTGTCAAGGGGTTAAAATTAACTAACTTTGAAGTCGAGTAGGATAAAAAAGCTATTTATTAAATTTTTTAGAAGCTTTATATTTATTTAAATCTACCCACTAAACTTCTCAACAACATCGTGTTTGCAGTTGATCTTTGGGTGCTTGTAAATTTTCGTAAAGTTGTAGTTAATTGGTTCACAAAATTAAAACCGCCAATTTAAAAATATATTTATATATACTAACGGGGTCTAAACAAAAATGAGTTTATGGTCAAAAAGCCATAAACATTTGTATAAAGCAAGTGTGAGTTTTTAGCATTATTTCAACATTAACGAGATACTACCAGTTAAATTCTTTAAGATTACTCTATTAACACTCTGTATACTAAATTTATATATTTTAGTAATTTTTTTTATAAAAAGTAAGTAAATTTATAATATGTATGAACAAATTGTATAAATACAAACTTTATAACTTTGGTACAAAATACAGTCTTTTTCTTGGAACTCGTTTCTTTTTTTGGCTCGACCGTAGTAACATTTTTAACAGAAATTTAATTTTCATACTTAATATTTTTATCATTTGTTTTATTTACAAAAATCTTAGATTTAAATTTTGCTTCAAATATTTAAATTACATGGTATTAATAAATTAATTAAAAATGTTTGTTATCGTTAAATTTTAAATTAAAAAGATATATACGATATAGGAGTAAAAATGTGTTATTAGTTAATAGTTATTACTCACTTGAACTTAAATCTCACTCAAGATTTTTTTTTGTATAATTTTGTAACAATATTTATTTCTTAAAGAATTATTACTACAAAGACAAGGCTGCGTATAATTGTTAGAAGGGTAAAACTCTCTTGTTTATTCAGGTAGTTAAAAAAAAACTTTTCGTTGTATTAAGCGTTGTCTCGGTTCTCTAAATTGCGTTCTCGACTACAAAAGTTATGTCCACGGTTCTTAATGTTTATACTTAACATTTATGTTTTTGTACTAATAATAACAATATTTCAGCTAAGACGACAATACACACATTCTTCTCTATCTTTTTAATTCGTCAAAGAAAAATGAAAAAGTGGGCAAAACAACCTAAGCTACAATCACATCCCAGTTTAGATAATCCTCATCCAAGAAATTCAAAATCAACAAAAAAATTTTTAATAAAGTTTAAAATTTGGATATCACTGTCTTTCAAGAGCACAAGAAGAAGAATGGATTTTTGAATATCAACCAAAAACGGGAGAAAAACTCGAAGACTTAAATCATCAAGAGAACTACAAGTTCCTTAATTAAAAACAAAAAATTAAAAATTGTTCTGTTTTTTATATTATAACTAAACATAAATAGTAGCATAAATTATGTATAACTGAAAAGTTTTTTATTTTTTACTGAATGGAAGACTAAATGGCAACTAATTGGTAGCATATACCTACTCCGGTTGTATAGATATTTTGTGAAATTATTTTTACTGTCTTATACAACAGTGTTTTTTAATGTATTATTATAAACTAATGAGCTAAATCCAAGTTAAGGTTCTACAGGTACTATCGCAAATTTTAATAATTTCTATGACAACAACCAAACAGCTTTGAAACAAACATCTATATTATCGTTCTTATCTCAACCTAAAATTAGTCCATAAAGTGTTATGTGTTTTTTTTTAACAAGAACATTAGAATGTAACACACTTTAAGCGTTGGCTATTTTACAGCGCTCAATAATTGTGTTTTACACCGCTGTCACTTAACGCTCAAAGTTAACGTCGCGTTGTAAATTTTTAGATATAACAAGGAAAGGTAAATGTTATTTCTGTTATATGTAATAGGTCACTTGTAGCTGCACGAGATAGATATTACGAACAAGGTAACAAAGGAGCCGAGTTTGCATTATCTAAACGAGTATTGTTTGTTAAAAACTTATTCTTGTATGTGTAGCTATGTTGAATAAAAAATAAACTATTTTTCTATTAAACTTGTCAGTTTTGATACTATTATAATTCACTTACCAAAGTCAATTCTGTTTTGAAAAATAAACTTTGAAAAAAAAAAAAACGAATGCAGTGTAAAATAATAGTATATTATATACCCATAAAGAATGATGAAAGATGGTGTGGTTTATAACCTGAGACCTGCAAACATCTAACGTATATGAATTTTTTTCAGTAGTATCTATATACAAAATGATTTTTATCTTTGCTTCCGCCCGAAATTTCAAAAACAGGCAACACGTTATACAAACAAGAGGCAACTTTAGTAAAACTGCAAATAATCCAAATAAACTGACTTTAAAAGCACCGTCAAAAGTATTGTTAAAGATATTGACATTAATTTATTCTAATCCTTAATTTTGATAATTAAATTTTATACATCTAGCAAAGTATAATGTGTTGCCTATTTTTAGAGTTTTTGGAAAATTACCCTGCATAAAGTGTTCAAGTAACAAAACACTCTAGATTGCTATAAAATTTTATTAAACCAAGACATTATTAAAAATGCAGGTCGTAACTCGAATGTTATAACTAAACATAACTTTTAAATTTTATTTGATTGTGTTTGAAATCAAAGTTTTTTTCAGTGATTTCTAAGTCTTTGTTTGGCTTATTTTTTTTTATAATTACAAATCGGCTGTTCTCACGGCTACACATTTTTCATATCGCTGAAATAATTCGAGTAGGGTGATTAAATTTTTAAAGTCAGACAGTTTAGTTACTGGCTGTTAAAGCAGCCGATCACATTAATAACATTCTTCTCAAATTGCTTTTATTTCTAAAGCACTATAGGACGTTTTTTACTTGAATCATACTGAAAGTTTCAGCTTTATATTACGTGTTGCCTATAGAAACCTAATCAAAAGAAGTAAATTAATTTTCTCGTTAAAAGAACTATTCCAGCTGATTGCACTATTAAATAAAATACACGTGATTCGCGCTAGATACAAAAAATAATAAATTCAGCTAAATCTTTCATTTTATTTTTACAATTTGCTTCGTTAGTACAAATATCTTACCAACAAGCGTTGTTACCATTCTTTGATTTATTCATTCAAAGAGTTTGAAAACCTAAGCTGGCTTTTTTAAAAAAAGGTCAAATTTATTACTTATATTGTGGAAATCATTATTTTGTCTCGTAATCGTGCTTGTACGTTGGAAAACTAGGAATTGAAATTAAAAATAAATTGCTTTAATTAATTTTTAAAATGGTGTATCTTTTACAAGTCAATATGTAGATTAGTTTTTTAATTTTATAATACTGTAAAAAAAAATTGTTGAATCAGAGCGTGCTTTGTTTGTCGTCTTTTTAATCGTTTAATTACTCGATCAGTCAAAAGACGCAAAGATAAGTCGAATTTATTACTACGTTCTCGTCCTTGTCCTAGATTATTAAATAAAAATAAAGTAAAATCTGTAATTTTTAAATTACGGCAATTTTATTTAACATAAAATCATAGTTTTAATCTTGATTTAGAAGCATTTATATAGGGCGATTTTTTGAAAAGTGTTTTTAAACAAAATTTTCAACAAATGTGGATGTGGACTCTAATATATCTTCGTAACAACCATAAACACATAAACCAATATTTTAACAACAATCTTACATAATATTATTCAAAGATTTTTTTAAATCTTTTTTTAGAGATAAATATTTATGAGAGGTCTTAGGAATGAAAAATTTTTATTATTTTTTTAAAAATTGCGTACATGTTCAGAATATTATAAATATTTGTACTATATAAGTGTGGTTGAGCCATTTAATATACACTGGTGTTGGTAATTATACAGGGTTAGTCAAAAGTATGGAATAGGCAGTTTATTTCCGTAAATATGAACTTTATGACAAAATGTCATCGATAAAAGTTTCTTTACTAATTATTCTTTATCTCTTAGCCTGCGAGTTGTTTTTTTATTTCAAGGCATTTCCATCGAACGTAACATTTTTTTCTTTTTAAATAGGAACCTAGCAATTTTCTTGGTGATTATTGTTTCTCTTTTTCTTTTTAAAATGACCTGGTATTTTTTTAATATCCTTTAGTAACAAAATTTTTGTATAAAATCATAATTTCTAATAAACGATAAAAAATGGTATCAAATCAGAGTCTCTGCTTTTTACTAATTTCTTTAATTTATTTGAGGATAATTTTACAAAAAATAATAGTGGCTTCTGTTCCTTTAATGATATTTTTCATGTCAGTGTGACGTACGTTTTAAAGTTAACAAGTTGTAGTATATTAACCATAGATAAAGAAGATATTAACTTTCCTGCTCCTGACATAGCCGGCTCGCCATCTACCCTTGTAGGTTGCGCAGATAGTAGTACGCAGCGCATGAGTGACAGTTGAGAGATGAACGTCAGAGAACAATAGAGAAGCGTCAATCGTTTTACAGCATGTTAGAAAATTCGGCATAGTTTAAAACTAAATTAATCTACCTTCTATTTTTTGTACAAAATAGAAAGAATAAATCCTATTCTGTGAAATTTACGTCCCAATATATGCCTAACAGATATAATATTCCGTAAATTTTAAATTTACGAAATGTTCGTATGTGAACATATCTTTTTAACTCCCGAAATTCGTTAAACATGGTTGACCTTGAATTTTTAAATTAAACTGTTGTGGCAAACCTTCTTTATTTACCAATATTGTACTAAATGTTACTAACTTTTGAAAGTTCTGAAATGTTTATCATTTTTATAACCTCAATTTAATAAATATTAATTTGTTCTTCTGGTTCAGGTAAAATAAATAACTTACAACGATAATCTTTAATACATTTTATTAGGTAACAAAACGACAATACAAAATTTCTGTAAAGAGTCGCTAATAACATTGAAAAATCCAAATCAACAAATTTTTAAATACACCAATTTATAAGTTCTATAAGTGGAAAATACAGTAAATTAGTTGATTACACTTCGAACAAATTTGAAATTTGGTTATCCTAATCAACTTGATTACAGTAGGTGAGTTATAGTAAAAGAAATAGATACATGAAACTCAATATAAAAGTCTGATGATAAGTGCACAATAGTTTATGGTCAGAGAATTATTGGTGGCATAAATAAATGACAAAACACCAGGCGCTATCTCCAAATTCTTGGGTAGACGGATTAAGAAATTGTTGTAAAATTTGTCGCCTAAGTGCCTGTTTTCTAGGCGTGTTTGATGATAAACTAGCACCAGTTTGTGTACCACTGCTGCTAAAAGAAGTTGACGGGTACATATCTTTATCTGAAAGTATTTTGGAAGATGTGGACGGCATCAACGAAGTGGAAGGCATCACCGATGTCGAAGGCAACAACGGCAAATCTGTCTGTCCTTCAGAGGTTGAAGGGACTTCAGTCGCTCCTCCTAAAAGTTAGAAATACATTTACATATTACATTTCACTATTAAGTTACTAAACTATATAAATATTTTAGATTTAACAGAAGAATTGCAAAGAAATTAATAAATTATAGTCACCTATCACGTGTTTTGTGGGAACAGCATCAAATTGGAGCCTATTTCTTTGCGGATTGGAAAACATTCTATCTTCAAAGTGTGCTGCAGAAATTTTGTACCTTCTGAAATATTTTTCGTCTTTGTCTAACAAATCTCTTCTGCCACATGCTAACGCCCATACTTTGAATCTGTTAATAGATAGACAAAGTGTTTACTTAGCTGATACATACAATGAATTGTTTTTAAGTAAGGTGTTATTAAATTTAATTATTTATTACAACTGTATTAATATTTTTCTGAAATATGTATGTAAATACGTACAGTCACGTGTGAGAATGTTACACCTCTCGACAAAAAAAAATTATGCTAAAAATGTAAAGCTCCAAATGCGTCTATATCGAGTACAATTTTTCAAAGAAATCGTTATTAATTTATTACACAAAAAATGATTGTTACAGTTTCGGGTCAATATTTTAAGATCCGAACCGGACTATAAGACTAACAATTTTTACACACGTGACTGTACATTTTACTACAATCACGTAACTTAACAAAATTTTGGCAAATTTGGTAAATTGATTAGGTAAATTGATAATTATGCAGTTTTTTCTGCTTTACGTTGTTTAATTTTACAAATAGCACATTGCATTGAGAGATTTGCTAAAATAATTTAATTTAAGTAATTTAAACAAGCCTTTATTGCTTAAGTTACGTTAATTTACATAACTGTAATCAAGGCTTTACGTGTTGGTATCAGTTTGGTTTGCACTTACCTGTAAGGTTTTTTAGGGAATACAAAAAAGCACAAGTTAGAGTTTTTTGTAGTGTTTTTGCATAGTGAATCACTGCAATTCACAGTATTCTTTTTTTTGTCCATATTGTTTTTGTACACTAACACGAATTTAACACTAATTAAATACTAACACTAATAAAACACTAAATTTATTAGAATAGTTATTTCCTTTGTAATAAAAAGCATATGACCTTTAATAAAAGTAGTTACGATGATAGTACGTTTTTTTATAATAGTTTTAATAAAAATAAAACAGAATATAAAAAAACAGCCGATAAAAATTGTTTACAATAACCGTTCCTAATAATTTGTATAAACAATAATATGTGTAAGTTACAAGCTTACATTGAATATAAATCAATAATGGTAAGCGTTATTTTATACTATTAGCTGTTTAGGTGGTTCAAAGATTTCTAAATCAGTTTGCAATAATTTTGAATTTAGCGCCACAAATGATCGTTGAACACGAAAAGTTTGGTAAAACTTGCGTTTGCATATTGGGGTTTTTGACGCTTCTCTATTGTTCTCTGTGAACGTGGTTGTTATAAGATCGCCATCTTAGACAAACGATGTATTTTCTTGTTGTACCATTAAATTATTAAAAAATGAATAGTATCGTTTTATTACCCACCACCACAGTCATCAGAAGTGGAATGACCTACAAGATAAGAAATTCTGTGAGATAAGAGCTAATGAATAGGTCGCGTCCATAGGATTTTACCCTCCCCCACACTGGAGGACCAACAAAGTCAGCTGATCCATTTGATTAGCATTGAGTTTAGTGTTGTTGAAGTGATTTTTGTTGTTTTTTAACGTTTTTTGAACATTTTGGTGTTAGTTTTGTTATTATATATTTAATAGAAGGTTTAGTGAGCATTTTAAATATAAAAAATCTATTTTAATATATTTTTTATGCGAGTGACAGTTGGGAGATGAGCGTGGTTGTTGTAAGATCGCCATCTTAGACAAACGTTGTATTTTCTTGTTGTACCATTAAATTATTAAAAAAGGAACAGTATCGTTTTATAACCCACCACCACAAAATTAATTTAATAACGATAGTTTTATTTTAATTTGTAAACATGATGAAACTCAGTAAAACGAGTTGAAACAAGTATTTAAATTCTCACGATGGTTGGTTATGGAGATCGAACACGTTCACACCAAGGTGTTTGTCATTTAATTAACAACGTTCACCCTAGAAGAAATCTTATTGTACGATCCACGGTGTCTAAATTGGTTAAAAAATTTAGAGAAACTGGAAATGTAAAAGATATGCCAAAATCTGGACGTCCGAAATCAGCCACAAATCATGATCAAGCTCTTGATGTATTACTAAGTGTTATGGATAATCCAATTACGACAACCACGCAACTTGCTTTGGATAATGATATTAGTCATTCGTCGATTGTTAAAGAACAAACACAAACCCTACAAGATACACCTTCTCCATGAGCTAAACGAAGATGACCCAGACAGAAGAATGCAGTTTTGTGCAACCAAGATGGAAATGATTGATAATAATCCAAGTTGTCTAAACAACATTTTATTTTCTGATGAAGCCACGTTTTGTCTTAATGAATTTTTGAACAGACACAACTGTCGATACTGGTCTAGTGAGAATTCTCATTGGATGATGAAATTTTATACACAGCACCGTCAAAACCTTAATGTATGGGTTGGTATTATTGGGCAGCACATAGTAGGTGCATATTTTATTGATAGGAATTTAACTGCGGCTAGATATCTACTCCTATTGCGTGATCACATTGTACCCGATATTGTACAATTATTTCCGGATGCAGATCGACAAGGAATGCTAAACTGAGATATTTGGTATCAGCAAGACGGCGCTCCACCCCATTATAGGATTGATGTTCGCCTATTTTTTCTTCTGGGGTAATTTAAAAACTACAATTTACAAAGAAAGACCTCAAAATTTGGAAGACCCGGAAGACAGAATATGGCACGGAATCGCAGAAATACCAACTAACTGGCTGCAAAATTTGTTACGCAATTTTTATCACAGATTAGGTTACTGTTAAGCTGTAGGGGGTCTTCAGTTTGAACATTTCATTTAACTTAAAGATTATTTGATTGAATAAAGTATTACGGCTATTTTCTTTAAAATTGTTATAAAAGTATATTAAAAAAATACCAGGTCATTTCAAGAAAAAAAAAGGAACAAGAATCACCAAGAAAATGCTTTGACATAAAAAAAATAACAAGCAGGCTAAGAGATAAAGAATAATTAGTAAAGAAATTTTTATCGATGACATTTTGTCATAAAGTTCATATTTACGAAAATAAACTGCCTATTCCATATTTTTAACTAACCTTGTATAAAAAAGCACAAAATAATTATAATTCTAATATAAAAGCATAAATCAATTTTTAAAAAGTTTTAAAAGATTTTATTTGTTGTGCGTATTATGTTTAATGATAACTGTTTTTATTTTTTAGAAATTATTATTATTAATTGAAATAATAATAGATATAATTAATATTTAATTGTGCAGTTAGAAATTTAATCTACTTAGTGCTATTCCTCTATGATGTTGTAATTTATGATTCCATTTTGAACTACTATAAAAGTTGTAAAAATAGTTTATAATAAAAATATGATTAAATCATTTAAATACATTCCATGCACTTGTTCTAAATCCATGACGGTAATTATGTCTTTTAGATTACTTGTCGACTCTCTAATATAAGCCAATTATATTTGCCAATTAATTAAAACAGAATGTCCATAAACTGTGTATAACAACTATAATGCTACAATAATACAGCAAAGCAACGACAAGTTTAATGAAATTCATGTTGGGTTGTGGGTATTACTATTATTTTGTCAATAAAACCACCACAACAAGCAACGTAATTCCTTTCAATTCCTAAAAAAGACACTTTTCAATCATCAAACCCAATTTGTTTCTATTTTTCTATTATCACTTTTATTACAATCGCTTAATAAACTTTACTCTTTTTTTACTCAAAGCAATTATTATAGTAGATACTTGTATTTTTATAGTTTAATAATAACAAACTCAAGTTTTAGCTTCTCGTAACCTCAATTCTTGAGTATAAAACGATTTGGAAAAGTTTACAACAGTTAATTAAGTCTGAGAGTGGTATTAAAAGCAGTGTTTTCAATAAAAGTTTAGCTTGTAGTACCCACAAAAAATATGCTAAATAAACTAAAAACTTTATTTTATAGCAAAATGTTTTTAAATCTTATAAGCAATTGTTATTGATTTATTTGCAGTAATTATGTAGTATTGTATTTTTACAAAGTCCTAAAATCTTTAAAAGTCAGTCTAAAAATAAAAATTCCTTTTTCCGGGTAAGAATCGTTGGCGGAGCTTTTAATGATAATGCCATGTTTGAGGAAGCAACGTTGTGCAAGTAATATAATAGTCAGAAGAGTTTCAGAAACTACTAGCAACAAAGAGAATTAAAAGAGTAAAGATTTACAAACTATAAAAATACTTGATTATTAATTATATCGGACAATTGTGAATTTCATCTGTTTTCAGTCACTCGTCTCGAAAAACCTAGAGCATCTGGTTCGCGCGCAATTAAGGTTGAGTTAAATAGTCCCCAAATTGTTAAACAAATATTAAGAAATAAATTAATTGAAAACCAGAAATGTTTATATTAACAAAAATGTGACAGCTTATCAGCAAAATAAGACATATAATAACCACTAAAACAAACTGCAATCCTCTCCGATTCTCTATCCAGCATCAAAGCTATCCAAAATAAACTCAGCTCCAATAAAATCGTACAAGAAATTCAAGAGAAAATCTCAAATACAAATAACTCAGAAATAACTTTCGTCTGGATACCCTCACACACTGGTATCGAAGGAAACGAAAACGCAGATCAAGCAGCAAAAGAAGTAGCAGAAGACAGAACGAAAGCGGAAAAAAATATCGACTCTATCACCAAAGACGACTACAGATGTTTCATAAAGGAGAAAATGCACGAAAAATGGACACACACATGGGAGCTAAACACTAGCAAACTCAAGGAAATTGTGTCAGAGCCCCCAAAAGCCAAAAAGAATCATCCAACCAGCCGAAGAGAACAAGTCATATGGAACAGACTTAGAATTGGACACACCAGAGTTACCCACCAACACCTAATGGCAAAAACCCCTCCCCCAGTATGTGACTCATGTAGTACGCCGATATCCATTCAACACATTTTCCAATGCCGAGAGTACGAGCCCCACCGATCGATGTACAACATAACACCCAACCATACCCACCACCTGAGCAGACCAAACTCGAACCTGATGGAATATCTGAAGGCTATAAATTTGTACTATAATATTTAGTAAATATACACTTGTAAATGACTGTAAGCGCTAATAACCGCAGCAGTTGATGCGCTTTTTATCTAAATAAAAAAAAAAAGACATATAATATAAGAAAAAATTTAAGAAACGCTGTGCGAAGGGTGAAAAAATTTATGCTTAAAATACATCAACGGGATGCCAAAAATTCTTCAAGTAGGAACAAACTAGTAACCTTCTAACAGATTTTTTCTAATGTGATTTTTTATCAAAATGTGCGAAGTTTAAATTTTAAAATTACTGTCTTTTATATTAATTGTTGTTGAAAAACGTGCGCAATAAAAAAATAAAATCGACCTGTTTTGGGGTTTTTCTAAAAAACCATTAATTCTATTCCGTACTTTTATGTCATCTGTATATACAGATTTTTCCAAAGCGTTTGATAGAGTAAATCATCGTTTATTATTAACAAAACTAGACAATATGAGCTTATGTCCTGCTCTTCTAAGAGCTGTAAAAAATATGTTATCTGATAGAAAATAATATGTTGAGTACGGTGGTGTTAAGTCAGCCTGTTTTCCAGTTTGTAAAAGTGTAAGTCAAGGGTCTACCTAGGCCCACTTTTTTTATCATACTTTTTAATGACGTTGTCAATACTTTTGCTTGTAATTTACGGATTTATGCCGATAATTTAAAAATTGCTGTTATTATCAAGTTTATAAATAATTGTTTATTTTTGCAGGACAGTTTAGATAATTAGCTACATCGTGCACTGACAATAAATTAGAGCTTAAGAAACAAAAGTGTAAGATTATTACGTTTACAAGAAAAGAAACGAATATTCACTTTGACTACAACATCAAGGGTTATTTATGCTTTAGAAAGTTGTCCTTCTATTCGTAACTATAGACACAACATTGTCGTATGCCAAACATATTTTTGAATAACCATTGCCGCAACAAAAATTATTAGGTTTATTGTGCTTAAATACTAAAGAATTCAAAAATGTAGAGAGCATAAAGCAAATTTTTATAGTTTAGTAAGATCAAAATTGAAATATTGCTCTATTATATAGGCACCGTATCAGCAAATACATATACTAGGGTGTCCCTTAAATTTCAAGTTCGATATATTTTTACGCATACCTTCTTAAAAGTTTCGTAATAACCCTATATGGTCTAGAAAAAAATGTAAGTTCGATTTATAAACGATAACCCGTGCCGACTTGCGATTTAATCTTGTCCATACAAGTTGCGTAAGTACTGCGCTGTGACTTGTAACTACATGTTTTATTTGTCATTTCATACGTGGTTTTTGAGATTATTAGTGTTCCGTTGTTTAGTGCATCAACATGTCGGTGGAATTAAGGAGTGATAAACAAACTATTTTCCTAATTGGATCGCCTAGCTATCAAATAAGTAGTGCAAAATTACCCTCTAATCGACAAATTCTGTCAGTTTTATTTTATAATATTCGCGAGGTTAAACTGACTGTTAGCAAAAGTGCAAATCTTGTAATTAGGGAATGCATCATATATTGGCAAAAATCAAAAATTCCAACAAAGGCATTTCCTAACTGCGTGAAGAAACTTGTTGATTTATATCATATTTGGAGAGAGTTGCAAAAAAAATGTAAGAAAACTCAGGTTACGTTCAGGAGCCATAAGAACGATTTTAAAAATGATCTTGATAATTTATTTAATATTGCACATGCTGATGCTTTGGAGAGAATAAAAATAGAAGAAGATAAAATATTTTTAATGATACAGAGAGAGCCAGGTTGACCGGGATGCTTAGGTGATGTAGATAAAAAATTTGTGAAAAAAGAAGAAAGATCTATACAACGACGATTGGAAGAAAAGGAAAAATTTGTAAGATAAAAAGAATCACTAGCAGTTGCATCTACTTTCTCCACAAATAACTTAGAAAGTCTAGAAGATTTAGGCGAAGAACAGATCCTAAATTCTGAATTCAGCTTATCGGACGTTCCCTGCCATAAACTAAGTTCAAAAAGAGGTACAAAAAATTTCATTACACCTAAATTAGTTGCAGCTTTAGATCGATGCCACTTAAGCATTAGAGACGGTTTACATTCTTAATGCGGTGGTAGAAGCGCTTGGTCTGAGCAGCGAAGATTTCCCTAAAAACAAATCATCGTTTCAGCAAATTCGTACTGAAACTAGAAAATTAAGGGCAGAAGCAATCAAATCTGATTTCCAAAATAATGTACCCGACGTAGTTACAGTCCATTGGGATGAAAAACTATTACCTGGGTTGGATGTACGATGTTCAAAAGAAGAACGCTTTCCAGTTATTGTTTCGTTTGACGATAGAGAACATCTACTTACAGTGCCAAAACTAGAACGTTCTTCTGGAAAACATCAAGCTAAGGCTACCTCAACAGCTATGTTTGACTGGAATCTTCTTGCTAAAGTACAAATAATGTGCTGCGACACAACAGCTCCTAATACTGGTCGTTTCAGCGGAGTTTGTGCTATTTTGGAGCAAACTTTAGGAGGAGAATTGGTGCTTTTCGCATGTCGTCATCATGTTTATGAATTGATTCTAAAAGCTGTTGTTAAAATCAAAATTAAGCAAATTGTTAGTAGCCCAGATATTCCGTTATTCAAAAAGTTTAGAGAAAATTGAAAAAACATCGATTCTAGTACTATTGAACCATGTCTTAATTTCGTAAAAAAACGTGTTGCCAAGACAGACATTCAAGCTTTGTTAATGATTTATAAGGCAGAATTAGACAAAGGTTTTGTAAGAAATGACTACCGCAAATTGGTCGAACTGGTGTGTAATATTTTTAGGAAGAGACACAGAGAAAAAACTAAAACTAAGGCCTTACAGAGCTATGCATCAAGCACGCTGGATGGCGAGAGCAATCTATTCATTAAAAATTTGTTTACTTCAGTCACAATTAAGAATAACTGCGAAGGACATAAAAGCTCTACAAGATGTTTGTTTATTTATCGTGATGTTGTATGTTAAACCGTGGCTCGAATACCATAGTTGTGAGTAAAGCACCTAACCCAGATTTTTACTTCTTGAAGATGTTAGAAGAGTATGAAAAAATTGATGCAACAATTTCTAAAGCCTCTATAAGCAAGTTTACCCATCATTTGTGGTATTTATGTGAAGAGACAGTCATTCTGTCACTGTTTGATAATGAAGTTGATAACCAAACTAAGAAGAAAATGATTGCCAACTTGAACAGGGACAGAATTTCAGATTTTAGTAAACGCTATGACCCGTCGGAGGAAGAATTGTCTCAAAAGTTGTTTGGTAAGTTAAATTGATTTTTTGTGATATTTTTAAATTGTGGTTGATCTTTTTGTTATTTAACTTTTTTTTTCAGATAAAACACTTGATGATTTTGTATCGGAATAGAGCAAACCATTTCTCTCACGACTGCAGATCGATGACGTTTTTTAAAGGAAGATGTATCTTCTTGGAACAATAATTTTGCTTTTCTGGAAACTAAAAAAAGAATATGTTGTTTGAAAGTTGTGAATAATAGTGCTGAAAGGGCTGTTAAATTGATGCAATATTTTAACAGACTTATCACGGCTGAAAAAGAACAAAAACAGTTCTTGATGCGCTCTGTGCAGAAACATAGAAAATTTGTATCCGGACTGTAAAAAAAACTACTCTAAAAAGAAGTTACCCTGACTGGTTGTTATAAATGTATGTTTTTAATTAAAAATTAATTTTCATCTAATTTTATTGTTCCTTTAATTTACTTATTTTATTGCACATCTAATGATTTTATAGCAGACCGTCATGTCAGGACAAAATTACGTTTTTTACTAAACTTTGAAGCTCGGTCGGCACTGCTTGCATCTGATTAGACATATTGATTATAGTCAACTCTGTTCTGTTGTAAATGTAAATTTAATAAAAAGTAGAAGATATGTAGCGAGTCTTATATTTTTGCAAAAAAAATTTAACGGTAAGATCTGTAGTCTACAGTTATTAGACCATATTTACTTTCATGTGCCGCAAATCTAAAATCGTCATCTTTCCATTTTTATTTACATAATTTCTAATACATTTTATCATCTCAACTGCCCTCTCCTGACATGTTTTAGGTTTTCTAACAACTGTACATCTGATAAAAATTTTGATATATTTTCTGATAATTTTAACAGTAGTTCACAAAAAGTCAAACTTCTAGATAAATTTAATTGTCCCAGTTGCAATTTAATCTAAACTTTCTTACCCATCTTTTTTCTTTATTTAATTTTTTAGGTAATTTTTGTGTTTGTAAGTTTAGTTTTATATGTAGGGGAAGGCGGGCAAAATACCTAAGACCTCAAGACCTCTACCAGAAAAATTTGCATATTTATAAGAACATCAGGTTGTTTAATTATTAAGAGAATACCTATACATCATAAATAAAATAAAGAATTTTTTTCACAACATTAATAAAACATGAAAAAAAAATAAAAAATAACAACTCTCTTAATACCCCATTTTACCCCCCACGTAGGGCAAAATAGAGTGTAGCAAAAATAAAGCAAAATAACCCACTAAGGAACCTAATCTAACTAATCTAGTTGTTTGCGCAGAGTTCACAGACCAAAACCTCCTCATCGTCTTCTTCGTCAATTCCCGCACATGAATTATGTGCCCATCGCCTACATTTAGAGCAAGCAATCCATCCTTCAGAAGACAGAATAAAGATCTTCACAATAAAGGCATTCTGCGTCCCCGTCACTGGTGTCTTGACTATCGCTTGAAGAATCACACTTTTTAAAACGTTTTGCTTTTTAATGATCATTTTGCCTTTGTTTTTTTCAGTTTTCTCTACCACTTTAATTTTTCTTTTTACTCTCTCAACCCTTGGTGTTTTTTTGTTCTTATTTTTTTTTAAAGACGCTTCTAACTCTTCTTTATAAGGAGTAGAAGTTAACACAGCGGTTTTTCCTTTTCTACGAAAATTTCGTTTAGTTGTTTGATGGGCTTGCGGAACAGGAATGACAGCTGTTGGGCTTGATATCGGAAAAGCTGAACTGTTAGATTTAGACGTGTCTGACTGAGGACTGACGATGGGTGTCGTATTCCTTTCTGGAGTTTTTTCCCCGAATGAAACAACAGATCTCGAAATTGAGGGCACTGCATCGGAAAACGTAGAATCAATAATTTTTAGAAGGTGTAACTCATCGTCAGTTTGAAAGACGTCACAATTTTGTTGAGGTATTTTCTTTGAGTTTTCAATTTCGGTTGTTGCCAATGGCAAAAAATCTGCATCACAAAAAACATTTGGATCTACGGGCCACCTGTTTTTTTAAAGCCATTTATTGCTGTTGTCATTGTAGATGCCCTTATGAATGCGGCACTAAATAATGCAGAAAGCTGGTGAAATGTTACTACACGTCCGGAATTAGTTTTCAGCCATTTTCTTATTTCATCTTCATAAGCAGTAAGTGCTCAGCGGCTTCATAAACAAAACGTCCAGGGCTTGCAGCCGATGAGTGGTATGAGGAGGGTAACACAAAAGAAGTTCTTGCATAATTTATTAGTTCTAAGTTTTTGGTGTGCGAAGAATGTCCGTCTAAAAGTAGAAGCACGGGTGAACCTTTTGAATATATTGAAAATATAACAAATTTTTTGAACCATTTAAAAAATAGTCCCATGTCGGACCACCCATTTTGATTCAACTCCACCCAACCGCCAGGCGCCAGTCTATCCAAAAACCCTTGCTGCATTCTTTTACGGGGGAAAATCACCATCGGAGGCATGTAGGCACCTGCTGCTGAAAAGCATATCTCAGTAGTTACCAACTCGCCACGTTCTCCGGAAGTTAAAGCGCCCACTTGTCTTTTACCCTTTACTGCTATTATTTTAGAAGCTCCTTTAGAATTTACTGTGATTCCAGTTTCGTCGAAGTTGTATATTCTATCTGCTGTAATATGGTGCTTTTTAACTAACTCTACCAGAAGAGTGAAAAACTGTGAAACAACTACTTTATTAAACCCCCTGGCCCTCATTCCTGAGGTTGCTTCTGGTTTTCTTATTGATAGTTCTGGATGTCTCTTTAAAAAGCCCTGCATCCAACCTTTTCCAGCAATTCGTCCTGTTTTGTTAAATGGATGATTGACACCATTTAATTCGGCCAACTGAAATGCAAGTCTTCTGCATTCATCCATTGTTAAACCAAATAATCGTTCTTCCATATTCTTCAAGTAGCAAGCGATTTACTGTTCCTGTTCTTGAGTGAAAACTGGCTTGTAATTGCCCAAAGTTTTTGAAATAAACATATTTGGATTGTTTCTTCGTTTTTTAACGTATCGTTCAAGAGTAGTTTGAGGGACGTTAAATTAAACAGACGCCCGATAATATCCCATTTCGCATTTGATTACAGCTTTAACAGCTTCTTCCATTGACTCAGTAGACCAGCTCTGTCTTTGGGTGACACGTTTGTATTTGAACACCATCTGAAAAGAAAAAAATATTTTAAGTTAGGGCAGAATGGGGTATCCCATTTTACCGTACCCGCACTTTACCCGTCTTGCCCGCTTTGCACTATTTTTAGGTTAAGCGTTGAAGCAAGTCCAAATTGTTGGTAATTTAAACAACCAGTATGACATGTGAAGCTCAAGACTGTACAGTTTGTGGTAGAGGGCACAAAAATTTATTTAAAAGTAGCCAAATGTTACCTACCTCGCTTTACATTACCACAAGAAATTCTAACTGTCACTCTGCTGTCTCTCAAACATTACACTTATGGCAATTAATCTAAGACACTGCACATTAATGGTTTAAAACTTGATTAGGGCACAGATGTGTGTCTTAGACAAGTAACTGCTATGGTAAAATATAGGTAGAGCCAGTGGTTTAATTTTAAATTGCCCTACCCCATTTTACCCGTCTACCCCGTTTTACCCACCTTTCCCCTATAAAAGCTTTTGTACTGATTTATTATATTATTACTATCGACTATTGTCTGTTGGAAAAAACATTATAATTATTAATAAACATGTACAATTTAAAATTATTAGATCGTCACAAAATTGCAAAAAATTATAAATTATAAAAACAAATTAGTTGTATGTAATTTAAGTAAAAGTTCCAGGTTTTGAAACCCTTGTCCAACATTTCACATTTCAGAAAAAGCTGAGAGACGTAATGGCAATTCACGATTTGCTAAATAACAATTTTGGACCGAAAAATTTATTTTAATTTATACAGTATTTTATAGCAAATTATTATCTCTAGCTTGATCAAATTTTGTCGTGTGTTTTGTCTCTGTTCATGCTTAAAACACTAACTTTAATCTATTCTCAACTTTTAACTGATCTTTTTTACGAAAAACCATAAAATTACTTTTGGTAAGTGTTACTTAAAAAATTAAACAAAACATTTTTAAAATATATATTGTTATTTTATTACTTTCTTGAAAAAAATATTTAAAGTTTGGAACGACTATAAGCGAGAGGTGATTAAATTATGCTAGTTAAACTTGCGTTAAAATAAACTTAAATGACAAAAAGGTAGAGTTAGCTAAAGTTGAGTGTCTCAATTTGAGTCAAAGTTAGTTAAAATATAACTGAATTTTGTGTAAGTAACATTTAATTAACTGTAACTGGTTTTATTATTTATATAAATAATGGCGGATGCGCCGGGTTAAATCGGTGCTTATTGTTAGATCATAATTGACAATAGCAAAATTTATAAATTTGTAAGTAGCGAACAAAACGTAAAGATAGTCATTGCAATTTCGTTTTTTTATTTTTGATAAACAAAAATTTACAATAAACGAAACATAAAGATAGCATTGCAGCTTTGTGTTTCTATCATTATTTTTTAAAGTGGGTAATTAACACCGCGCCTGACTGAACCAAAGTCAATCTTGTTTGATAAGAAACAAGCATAGTTTTGCTATTGTCTTCTTGGTGGCGCTGATAGATTGATAAACACTGACCATCGATATTCTAAAACGATCTTTCGATTCTTTAAGTGGTTTATGGTCTGTTTAACAAAAGTTAGGAATACGTCATTCTGACTGTAAAGTTAAATTTTGTGTTAAAAATACTAAACCAGAAATAAAGCTATTTTTTTATGGAAGCTTTTCGGCAAATTATAACATTTTTACATAAATAACTATTTTGTTATCTACAATATTTACAGCAAGTGTAATATTTTGACAATTATTAAATAAAATATCAACTTTGTTTTTTATTACTATATTTTATTAATTTTATTTTGTATATCCAACTCCTAAATAGTGACTCTAAGTAAATTTAATTTTTTTCACGACTATTGATGTGTTATATAACCAAGTACACCATCAATAAAATTGAAACTTTTTAATAATTGTTAAAATAAGTAAATGTAATGTTTTTGAAATAATGTATGCACATGCTTATAGACTAGGTATTATTACAAAAATATAAAAGTTAAATAAATGTGCTTAGAAATGTATTATTGATATCTCGTGTTTCAAATCTATTGTCATCCAGAGTGCTATTAAAAAGTGAGATGCAAGAAAAATCATGTTTTAGGTTAAATTTAAGACTCATTCTAAAATTTCTATGAGAGTAGTTGAAATAAATTATGGGGTTAGGGGTAGTCAGATGCACGAAAAAATTACAATTTTCAGTAATTTTTTTTTTTGCTATTATATCATGTTATTTTAAAAAAGTAGTAATATTGCATTATTATACAATGTTTTGAATTGAAGTCACGAAAATTTAAAAAAAAAATTTAATTTCCAAAATTATAGCTGTCTGTGTTGACCCAGTTCCAAAAAAAGGTCCTTGCGGTGACAATCATAAGTCCTTAGAGATTCATCTAAAATCAATCGGATAGAAAAAAATAGTTTAATAAATAGATAATCTTGGGCCTGATCGAAGCTTTTTTTATTTTTTCAAAAATTAACAAAATGGCGGCCTCAGAAACTTTTTTTCTAGATTTTTGGGAAAAAATCAATAGTTAATTGGTCTTAAAAATCAAAATTTTTGAAAAAAAATCCTTCGATCAGGCCCGATTTTATTATGTATTCTAAAAGCTGTATAAATTTCATTAAAATCTACTGAGCGGTTTTCGAGTTACAGTTGTCACCAGTTCAAAAACCATAGTTTTGAGAAAAACGCATTTAAAGTTTCACACTAGATTTACGTACAGAAATGCGAATTATTAAATTACTTACACCGAGCCATCTATTCCTGGGCCATATAATAGTTCTTCAGTCATTGTGGAAGTCTCCAAAACATCAATTTGCTGTTGCCTACGAAGCATTCCCGAGTGTTGTCGTTGGCGCGCTGATCTGCCACTTTCAAACGTGCAGCATCCATTTTTTCAGCATGCCCGAGCGCTCTTTGTTATTTGTCGAATAACTCAAAAAGTAATTATCGGATCAAATTGAAATTTTCAGAGAATATTTTCAAGGTATTACACTTAACGAAATTGCAAAAAAAACATTAATTTTTTGAAAATTCTGACTACCCCTAACTCCTTATGTGACGTGAGGTGTTGTTCTGTTTGTGTTGACAACCTGCTAATTTTATACTTCGCTGCATTTTCGGTTGATTTTCTCAGTTATGTTAAAAAATTAGTGGTTTAAAAAACAAGATGGCTTTCAACGAGCAACAGAAGCGCTTCATGTTAGAAGCATACTTTAGAAATGGTCAGAGAGTCGACGAACAGTGGGTTTACTCGATAAACGCCGCATTTGAGGATTTTCAGGAAAAGTTTCTTGAATTGGCTGTCCACTTCGACCATTTCAGTCGAAATCTGCGCCCTGTTGTAAATTTGTACAGGAAAACAGGGAGTGTGAATAGCAAGGCAGGTGGAGGCAGACCACGAGTAAAAACCGAAGCAAATGTGGAGGCCGTAAGGAATATTATGGACGAGGACACTAGTACTTCGCTTCGTCATCTGCGACAACAGGGGAACCTGTCTCACAGCACTTGTTGGCGGATTTTGGAAACGGACCTTTATATGCATCTGTATAGGTTAAAGGCTCATAAAGAATTACTGCCAAATGATTTGCTACAGAGACAGGCATATAGCCAGTGATTTATGCAGAATCTTGCCAACAATGACGAAGCATTGGAAAAAACATTTTTCACCGACGAGGCTTGGTTTCATCTTTCCGGCTATGTTAACTCACAGAACATGAAGATGTAAAGCGGTGAGAATCTTCATTATTACGTTGAGATTTTATTGCACCCACAGAAAATTGGAGTGTGGGCTGCAATAAGCAAACGTCGTCTTATTGGATCCATATTATTTGAATGTAATTAATGTTACATTTTTTAAAGATACTACTGCAAGAATAAAAATAATGTAAGAATATTAACATCTCAGAGATACCGTCTTGAAATTCTCACTTCTTTTATAGAGCAGCTGCTGGATGACAAACTGCAGCAGGGACATTTTCCAGCAGGACGGTGCGCGTATTCACACCACTCGAAATATTCTCAATTTTATTTGTGAATTCTATGATAACAAAGTGATCAGTTTGAATACGTCAGTGATATGGCCACCGAGGTCATGTGATTTGACTCCATGTGACTTTTTCTTGTGGCCGTATGTGAAAAACTCGATTTTCAATACTCCTGTTGTGGACTTGAACGACCTACGGGACACAATAACTCTCAAGTTAGAAGAGATAAACAATTTACCCAATCTGTTAGAGAACGCGATCGCTTCTGTGAAAACACGAGCAAGAGTGTGCGGCGAACAGAATGGAGGTCATGTAGCACATCTTGTTTGATGTGCTGCTACGGTTTTCTTCTATGCTTTTGGTATTGTTTCTAATGTTTTGCTTTTGCCAGGCAAGTTTCATCTTACCTGCCTAATTTTATTCCTACCTTGTGTTTGCAAATAAAAAAAAAATTAACGTATTCTGTGTTTTATTTGATTTTTAATGATAATTATTGGTTTTTAGGTTAGTGGTGTTAGAATGCGAAAAGTATTCTTTGAATAGTAGGCGCAAACATTCAACAGTAGGTTTTTTTAGCAGTCGGCTTAAAACTCAAATAAATAGTTTAAATTACCCAGACATACGTCTTAAAAACTAAAGCCTGTTTTGATGACAATAGCTTTGAAACACACTCTATATGTATTTGTCAAAGTACTTGTATATATTGTGTATAACAATAAAATTGTTAGTATTGTATTCTCTTATATGTCTTTCCTCGTTTTGAGTGTTTTTTGTGCATGGATGTAGAGATACAAACGTTTGACAAATTTTTTTATTACAAAATTTCTTACGCCGCAACCTTTTACTTTTTTTTACTGATACTATGTTTCATATTTGTTATATGTTATATGATTTGTTTTATGTGTTTTGTTTTTGTTAAACCACTATATATTTGTTTTCAGTTTTACTAGTAGAAGATTAGAGACGTCATAAATCGTAATACTGCTAACAGCTTAAATAAAAAGTATTTGTTTGTAAAATTTACAATCTTTTTACTTCTCATGAAAAAAATTCAAATTTTTTCATTTAAAAATTAACTGATAAATAATCCCTACGACTTTTACACATCACTAACCCGGCAGTATAAACTTATAGTCAGGCAAGACATTATTACGGACATAATTATCAAGTAATGATGCTAAAAAAATAAATAAAATAAAATGAAAAAGATGTGAGGAACAAATTTCCTTACTTGACGTCAAGCGTGACTAGAAATCGACAGCCACACAACTTTGTTCTTGTTGTATTAGTGTAGAGTGATTATTGTTAAAAAAATTTTTGACGATGTTGCATATGTTCAAAAGTAGTAATTTTTGAATTTCAATTATTACGTTTGAATTTAATTTTAGTAATTTTAAATTTTTATAAAGAGTCTTTGGTACAATTTCAGTGACTGACATAATTATCGGAAGTATTTTAACTATTTGTAAGTTCTATAAATTTTTGATTTTGCCAGCCAGTAACATGTATTTTGACATTTTTGAAAAAATTTAACCAAAAATTTTCTCGGCGCTAATGGGTTAATGATTTTAAATCGTTTTAAAGCTCGTAGCAGACACTTGTTTGATTAATACATCCCACCTGTTGCTTTATAATCAATAAAATAAAGTAGTTAAATATTACATATCCAAAAAGGCTTGTAAGTGAAACTGTTTGTAAATGAATGTTTAAATTTCTGCGAGTAAAGCTGTTAATTATATTTTAGAGGAAAAAGTCTTATTTTGTCAATTTCCACATTAACTATTTTTAAAATAGAAATATATACCGACTCACCGTATCTGTAAATAGTAGATGTAATCAGAAGTTGTGCTTTTTGCTGATTAAATAGTAAAATAAAATCCTAATTTAAACCTAATAGGTAATAAAAAGCACATAATAAAATTTTTGTATGTTTATTAAATTTTAAATCTTTTGGGTTAACAGATAAAATTAGAAAGCAAAATTTGCTTTTTTGTGTTGAATACAAACAAAAATGCTAAAATATCTTAAGAAATTGTTTCGAAATTTTAAATGAATCTTGTACTAAAAGAAAGTTACTAACACTTGCAACTTTAGTAGTAACTTCCCGACATTTTCTCTTGTATTAAAACATCAAATTTTTAAAAAAATTACTAAAAAATAAAATATTATTATAAAATATTAAATATAATTTACAATTTTTTTAAAGTTTTTTTTACAATTCTAAAAATTTTACATCTTTTTCTATCCCATTTTAATTTAAAATAAACTTTTTCGTTATTTTAACTACCTTTACAGATGCTTGTTAGCATTGATTTGAGTTTTAATTTAACTGCCAAAAGTGTCAATAAACTGTATAGTTAATTCCATTGTGACAGAAATACAAGTTCAATTTTATCAGTTATACACATACGAGTAGTGTTTAGTAAATTTCTATCAAAATTTTATAAAAATTAATAAATTTATAAAAAAAATATCGATTACTTCTCAAGAAAAATTTAGAAACAAGTGAAAAAGTCAACCTGTCTTGGTGTATAATAAGTAATTTTTTCTCTGCCAAAAATTCTAGTAATTAGTACAACTTTTGCCAATAAATAATCTTTGTCATCAGCTGTTTTCATGAAACGTTCTATCTTTTGTTTGGTAAATATTTTGGATATTTTAGCCTTCTATCCACTGGCATTTCTTTTAGAAATAGTAGGTAGGAACTCTATAAAGCAGATGGCTCATACATTGAAAATAATTTCAAAAAATAGACCAAAAGTACCTAATTGTAGATTCTATTGGCTAAATACTGTAAATGACGTCTTGCAAAAAGATCAAATGTTAGTGTTTTCTAACCCAGTAGACTTACTGTTCCTGCTCTTAATGCTCAATGTTTTCCACATCAAAAAGTGTTAGTTGTAAAATTGAAAATAGATTATCTGTGGTTTTTACAAATATAAATTGCTTTTTCAAATTTGCAAATTAGTAATTTTTAGTTTTAAATATTAGTTACTAAATTTATAATAATTACCACTTAAAACTTTAAAATTAATATAATAAATATAAATATTTATATTTGAAATTTAGTAAGAGACAATTAAAAGTTACAGTCAAAACGTCATTTAAATTAAAGAAGTTTTTAAGTTTATTACGAAATCGTACCTTAAATATATTTTTTTAAAGATAGTGAATAAACGTGTCAAGCTACTAAAATTTTGTATTAATTAGCTTAAAAGTTAGTAAAAAATATTATCTTTGGCTGTTAAAATTTGTAAATTATTATAAACAGTTATAATTACTAGAATTATTTTAGTAGTAAATTGTAATTAAGAAGTATTATATTAAAACAAGATAGAAATTAAATATCTTGTGTAAAGCTAAAAAACACAAAAATATAAAAAAAAAAATTTATACTTAATTCTGCAATTAACTGCTAATCTGCTAGTTTTATACTTCGTGAAGACGCTGTATTTTTAATATTTTAACAATATTTTATAATTTTTTAATATGTATTTTAAACAATATTTGATTGAATAGTTTTATCTAAATGATCAATCAGTTGCGTTTATATTTGCAGTGCGCAAGTTCAACAGAAAGCTTGAGAAAGAAGCTGCTTGTTAGTCAAAGTCAATGATCATTTTAACAGTTGCTGCCGTAACATTCACGTCGTAAGTAAAAAATTAGATGTTTCTTTGCGACAAGATTTATATGTCGTGCTTCTAACGTTTCAAAAGAATAATCAACTATTTAAAATTTACTAGTCAAATATAAAAAACATTATCAGTTTTTATTTGTTTAGTGTTTAATAAAGCAAAAATTTAAATCAGATATATGAAACCACTCACCATTAATACTTTATAAATTGCGTGGTTTCGCTAGCAAAAATATGTTCTTAGCTAAATGGTTGATATACAGGGTGTTTTTAAATTATTTGCAAGCAATGCACACTTATAAAAAACAACAAAAAAATGTTAATAATAATTTCTATTAATATCTAATAAACAAGTGTTTTAAACTAACTTTATTTTAAAATATATACTACATATTTTTAATATTACTTTTACAAAAAGTAATGCACTTTTAGTTAATAAAGGTTTTAGTTTGTGGAGTAGTTGTTTAAAAGTAGCAAAATTGCTATCAAATATAACACCAGATATTTTTTAAATATTTGTTGACACATATCTGCTAAATAAAAAAGGGCTGTCGCTTTTAATACAAAATAAATGTATATAATAAATTCTTTTTTTAATCAAGAATATGTTGTTAATTTAAAAAATTGTGATTTTTCTTAAAAAAATTTAAGTTTTACATTGTAGCGTTTTTTTGATTGTGTATGTTTTGTAAATTATTTTTGAAACACACTGTACACTTATTAATTATAATTACAAAACAAAATTTTAAATAAGTTGTTTTTGTTGATCTTTTTATGACATTTAACTCCAGTTGAGGACGAATTAGAACGTGATATTATATTATTAAAAACAAAAAAAAAATAATTTAAGTAGACATTGATTAGTGATTACATTTTTATCGAAAACGTTTGTTATACGATTTACATGTTTTAATTTGCGTGTATCTACTAACAGATTGCAACAATTTCAGATATCATAATCATTATCATCAACATGGTAATTTTTCTGGTCATTGCATTAATGTACATTCTCATCATCTTTCTATTGGTCAATCTCAATATCATCATTTACGTAAGCTTTTACCTTTTTTAATTTCTTACTCATTAAGTCTTCATTATAATTATTTTTTTAAACATTTGAAAAATTGTGATATTAATATTTACGTTCTTGTGTTAATAATAATAATATTTCAGCAAAAACGAAATTACGCAAGATAACAAATTCTTAATTCGTCAAAGAAAATGAATTTGTGGGTAAAAGAACAACCTCAATCCCATGCTAAGTTGAGCAATCCTCCAAAAAAAAGTTCTAAATTGACAAAAAATTTTGTCAATTCAAGTCTAAAGTTCGGATATTACCGAGTTTTAAAAGTGGAAGGAAAAAATAAATTTCTGATTATCAACTAAAACCGGATTGTAGCTTTAAGACTTCAACAAAACTACAAGCTTCTTATTTAACAACAAAAAATTGAAAATTGGTTTGTGTTACTTATTATAACTAAACAAAAATATGTAGTAGCATAGTTTTTGTATCACTAAAAAGTTTTTTTATTGCATGTGAAGACGGTTATAGATGGATATTAATATACAGGATGTTTCACAAGTGGTAATGAGCCTGCGAAACTAAAAATGCAACCAGCAATACAATTCCAAGGGTAACGTAGTTTTTGTTTTGTTTACAAATACATTAAATAAAAAATCATTTAAACTTTCGGTTAACTGAAGACAAACAAATGCCACTTGCTTGTGAAATCATTCTTTGACTTACATGTGAACAGGATTAGTAGCTTTGTTCTTGCTTTTGGCTTTTTTAAAGGTGGTCAATTTTTTCTTAAGGTAGTTTTAAGTCGTTCGAATATAATGTCAGCAAGAGTTCTTCTCTACCTGGAAAACGTTGTCTGCACAAACTCATTGCGGCAGAGGAATTTTTTCCCATATATCATCATTATGTCGGTTTTTTTATTGTTTGAATATATTTTTTTTTATCGGTGACAAATTTGAAAAATAATATTTGAAATCAATATAATCTACGTTAACTCTGGAATTGTATTGCTGGTTGTATTTTTAGCTTCGCAGGCTCATTATTACTCGTGAAACAGTCTGTATATACAAATAAATTTTTATTTTTTTAAATAGCTTTAATGTTTCTAGTAAGTTCACAGCGTTATGAATATAATGCCAAATTTGCCACAAAATTTTTCAGTATTTGAATTTCTGTTATTAATAATTTTTATGTATTGTTATGCATTTTCAAAATCTTTCAAACTGTTATAACTTTGCTTTTTTTAGCCAGTTTATAATCTTGTACTTGTTGTCGTTTGCTTAAATGTTGTGTGTCGTCACTTTTATTAACTAATAAAACGGTATATTTTATGGTACTTAATATTATATTTAAGTAAAATTTGTTGTTAAATCTTTTGTTTATTTTGTTTTTTAGAACAATAACGTTACAATAAAAAAACCTTGTACGCTACTATTTTACAGCACTCAATTGTTTAAACATTCTACTGACGTCTGTTTCAAATTTAATTTGCTTTGTAAATGTTTAGTTAAAACACGCAAATGTAATAAATATTTCTATTATAAGTAATACGTAACTTGTTAACTGTACGCTTTAGACATTACAAACATGGTGATGAAGAAGACGAGTTTGTAATATCTAAACGAATACGGTTACTAGACTTGTATTTTAATCTAGTATCTTTTGGTAAAACTATAATAATTTAACCTTAACAAACATTTTCCATCTTTACTTAGAAATGTTCCTTAATGTCAATTTTATTCAATGTTGTCAGTTGTATTTTTAGATAGCAGTGTTGGTGTTTTTTTAGTTTCTAGACAAATAACTGAACAAATAATATATGATTATGTCCTAGGTGTGTTTATAGTTTAAAAGCTGCAAGCACATAAAAACATGTTTTTTAAAAGTAGAATATAAAATTTAATATAGTATTTAGTTTAGTATTACTTGTTGGCTTTCACAAACCTTATCAACGAGAGTAAATTATTTTTCTCGTTATTTCTACTTTCTATCGTACTAAAATAATGATCCATAATAGCTGCAAAAAAATATATACTCCTTAATAAAACATCTGCGATTCCTGCTAAATGTAGAAAATATGAGATTTAGCAAAATTTTTTATTTTATTTTACAATTTATCTCGTTAGTAAAAATGTTTAACCAGACAAGTGTTCAATTTATTCATTCAAACAAGATGTTAAAACTTAAGTTGGTTTGTTCCAAAGAGATAAAATTTATTGCCTTTGTTGTAAAAATAATTATTTGGAGAAATTGATTGCTGCAATAGTCTCGAATTTCTCGTAATTGTGCTTCTACGTAGAAAAACTAAGAAACGTTATAAAAATATTGTGTTTTAACTACTTTTTGAAACAGTAATGTGCTATAAGTAAATAGATTGCATTGTTTTATAATACTCTAGAAACAAACACTTGTTACATCAGAGCCTGCTCGGGTCTGTCGTATTTTTGATAGTTTTATTCGATCAGTCAAAGAACGCAAAGCTAGCTATAATTCACTACATTTTTGGTCCCATCTTAATTTAATAAATAAAATAAATGTATAATTTTTAATTTTTAAATTACGGCAATTTTATATTGGCCTAAAATCCTAAATTAATAAATATACTCGTGGTAACATGAGGGTATTGATTTTTATAAAATTTAAGAGGATGCGCCGTGCAATTTTTTTAATTTTTTTTACGTATACAAGATGTCCTAAAATTCGCAATTTAGAAAAATTTAAAAAGTGTCAACAATCTAAATCTTAAAAATTTAAAGAAAAAAAAATTGGATGACTAACTGGTAAGTTTTGTAAGATCTACTAATTACAGAAAAAATGCTAAAATGTTTGTGTAAATAAAATTTAATGCAAGAGTTTTGTTATTACACTGTCAGTATGAGATCTTTGTCATTAATGTCATTCAAGATGTCACTTGCTAGAAAATTTTTTACTTTCATTTTTTTGTTTTTTTTTTAATAAAACAACAACTGGCTGGTTTGAAAAAAAATGTCTTATTTTAAAACACATATAACTTATAAAAAAAATACCAAAGAAACGTATAAAATAGCAATAACACAAGCAACAACAACAATACTGAGAAATGCAGTCATTAAATCACAATTTCACTATAAAAAATAAATGTTCCTATTAAAATCACTTGTTGTAAAATTATGTTTTTATTTAAATTAAAATTTTAGTGCTTGAAATGTAATTATTTTAACGATGTAGACGGCGTCTGGTTCTGATCTAAACTTAGTAATTATATCTTTATTTTGTCTCTATGATTTAAGAAAAGCATTAAACTCAGATTAACATTACACATTTTTAAATTGGTGCTATTTTACCGCTACTACAACGCCAATACATCACAATTAAGCAGTTGAAAGACAGCGCCGACCAGTCGGTAATACATTACGTTGTAAGTCTAGTATTTCTACCAAAGTTTTGCCCACTATAAAATTTATTATTATTGAAGTCAATTAGGGTCTATCACCAAACATTTACAACCGATAAGTCTCTACAACACTAGATGGTTCGATGCTCGAAGCATCACATGACTCAAAGGGTATTATTTCTTCAAAAGATAATACTTTTTATTATATACATTTACCTAAACATTCCGACAGTTCGAAAAAAATAACAATCTTAGCAAAACACGTGGTTTATTAGCGATCTAAGAAATCTGTCCTCGCATTGATTTAATTTATTGAACTAATTAATAAATTGTTATTCAAATGTTTAATAGCGATCCGAAATTAAAAAAAAAAAATAAATATTAATCTTACCTGTTGCAAAATTCGTCGTACTTCGTAGATAATAATTAATATTTTCTGGAAAACAAAGTAAAGTTTATTACCTACTTTTGAAACCTTCTAAAAAGATCTTGAATTACCAGATATTTTTAATATTTGTTTAGAATTGTTTACAAACAAACACCCCACAAAAATTATCACATCACTCGTTATTTTGAAAAATTTTGTAGAAACTTTAAGAACTACGCTATGAATTTCTTTTATCAGTATTTCTTGTTGGTAAAAAAAATAAAAAGCAAAATCTTTGCCTTTTTGTTCCAAAAAATGATTTTTCTTGATTACTTTGCTATATTAGGAGACTTGAAAATCAGTCAGTCAGTTTAGATATAACGAAAATTCTAAAATCGTGTGCTATGAATCCTCTTCAAGATACAGTGCATCACTTAACAAATGAAGAAACCGCACGCGTTGTGGCACTAGTTGAAGATGGTAGAAGTCAGCGATATGTGGCCAATTGGACAGGTGTTCATCAAAGCACGATTTCTCGACTTGTCGATCAGTACAGAAAAACTGGACAATATGACCGAAGAGCAAGCCAAGGTCGTCATCGAATTACCACTCCTCCAGCAGACGACAGATTTTTGCGACTTTCTGCGCTCCGGCAGAGACATGTCACTACTCGATTACTGCAAACTGAGCTCTTTGCCGCCCGAAATGTACGTCTTTCATTGCAGACCGTTAGAAATCTTCTCAAGGAAGATAACATTCAAGCCAGAGTTCCAGCACAAGACCCTTGTCTTTCCAGAGAACATAAAGTTGCCACTGTTGCCAGACTACAATTTGCGCGCGATCATGCAGATTGGTCCCATGTCTTGTTCACAGATGAGTCACAGTTTTGTTTATATGCTTCGGACAGACGTATGCCAGTGTACACTGCACAGACGTCCACGCGAACGGTACTGGCAGTGTAATTTTCGCCAAAGGGACAGTTATGGAGGTGGCTCTACAATGCTTTGGGCAGACATTCTTTTTACGAACGCACGGAGTTAGTTACAGTAAATGACGGCAGAATGACGGCAGACCGATACATACGCGACAGTTTAGAACCCCATGTCGTGCGTTATGGTCCATTTATTGGTGACAATTGGATTTTGATGCATGATAATGCGCGGCCACACGTTGCCCGAATTGTGAGAGAATACCTTAATGAGGTTGAAATTGTTACTATAAACTGGCCTGCTCGTGGTCCCGATTTAAACCCTATTCGCTGTGAGCGAAGACACGGTAGGGGAAATGAAATCGACCGAAGCGCTTGCAGTGGTCACGTTTAGCAATTCGGGAGGCTATTATAGTCGATACTCTATGTAAACACACGCGGAAATATTTATTTTGTTTTAATTTTAATAAATTGAATAAAAATGAGACACCAAAATTGTTGTGTTGTTAATTGTACAAATACTAGCAGAAAAAGTAAGTGCAAATTTTATAAATTTCCGACCGCTGAATGGAAAATAAATCAACGGAATCGGTGGATAGCTGCAGTTAAAAGGCGAAAGTAAGTAGTACCATAACCTTATAGTTATCAAAAATAATAATTCAGAGTATTGTAAATCTTTAAAATTTAGTTAAAATGTAATTTTGTAGCGTTGATGGATCACCGTCACTGCGCATTTTTTTTTTAGAATTGTACAGAAAAGACAGGCAAGACATGTCCGGAATGTCATTTAAGGGTCTCCTTTCTTCGATTTTAAGTTTAGAGGTTGAAATTAATTTTTATTTTTTTTTTTGTTTTTTTTAGAGTAACTTCTTTTAAGTTATAGATATGGGCCCTCATAAATAGACCTCGGTGGGAATATGGGAACAAAAACCCTTTACAGTCGTCTAGCTAACTACTCGTACCTGCCACGCGATAAAACATTGAAACTTTGAAATAGTACCGCTATCGACCAATTTAAGTTTCAATGTTTTATCGCGTGGCGGGTACGAGTAGTTAGCTAGACGACTGTAAAGGGTTTTTGTACCTATATTCCCACCGAGGTCTACTCATAAAATACCCCTATAAAAAAACCGCATCATTATAGCTTCATTTAAAAATTTTCAAAATTTTTGGTAACTTTGGTGGCGGCTGGGGGCAGTAGTGGGAGTGGTACAGAGCAACTGATATTGTACTTCTTTATTGTACGTTCATGTGTATAAAATACAAAAAAAATTAAAAATCTGAGAAATTTTTTGGCCTCACATCCATCTCAAGATCCCTATAAGAGATCGGGGGGAGGGACGAAAACTTTTTTATTTATGACCTTAAAAATCTGAAATTCTGGGGTTACAAAATATAGATTTTTTAAACATTTCTGGCTCTATCACAATTTTTATACGATATCTAGTTACCGAGATCTATAGACGTTTATTGGGGAATCTGGGAAGCCCAAACGGCATTGTGCATGCGCAAAATTTTTGTAGAATATTAAAGCCAGAATATGTCTGAGATTTCGTTTGAAGGTCTGCGTTCTTCTATTTTAATTTTAGAGATAAATTTTTTTTTGAATTTTTTGAATTTTAAGAATGTAAAATTTACCACTTTTTAACCCTTTTTGAGGGGGTAGGAGTAAATTTGAAGAAATGAAATTGTCAAATTCGTATTTCCCAGATCAAAATATGTCGGGACTGTCAAACTTACCAGCCTGAAGTTTGGTCTAGTACCCATTTTTCATCTCCAGTTATTGACATACATATAAAAACATACTCTGACAACCTCCCGTAGTTCATATTTTGTCTGGCGCTGGAGTCACGCTCGGAGCGAATAGGGCATGTCTGGGACTATTTAGGGTGGAACATTCAACAACGTAGAGAAGCATTTAGGACGTTAGAACAACTCGGCAATGCATTATGTGAGATATGGGAGCAAATGCCACAAAATTACGTACAAACTCTCTTCGAGAGCATGCAACGACGCATCCAAGCTGTAATCAAAACTAGAGGAGGCAATATAGAGTATTAGGGAGCAAATATCGGCTTTATATACATTTTTCTGATAAAATGTTAAATTTGTAAATTATGGATAAAATTTATTTATTGGGAAATTGTCAATTTTTGAGTTAATTTTTACATTAAATCTTATTTTTTGAACCGATTCGTTTTTTACTTTTACTTGCTTTCCGTTTGGAACGATTTTGTACAAGTACAATTAAAAATTCATTGCATTCACAGGTGATGTGATATATTTGTAGGGTGTGTAGATGGGAATAGGGATGAAAATAACGGAATAGAGGTGAATTTCAGAAATTTCATTAATTGCTTACAGGTTGTCATTTTAGTTTTTATCGAACTAGTGTAAAGCCAGTTGAAACATTCAATTAGGAAATCACATAATTCACCAAATTTACACGCGTGGGTAATCGATATAATTAGAAAAAAAGTTGAAAAAATTAATACGGTTTATGGCAAAAATGTGTCCATCATGTTATTAATATAGAAACAGGTATTTAACTAATGCAGATATTCCTGAGTTTATAACTAACTTTAATGACGATAGCGACAATAACAGTCATAAAATTGACGCTCTTTCTTTCAGAATATGAATCGGTGGGGTAAAACAAATTAAATCGTAAGAATAAAAATTTTGCATTTTCTTCATGGTTACCGAGTTATTGACAAAAAAAATTTAAATTCAATCTTTAAACATTATTAAAAACGAATAATTGTTACAAAACAAGAAATTGATTTATGAAAGGTGTTCAAACAAATCGCCTCCTACTTCAATACAAACATTTGCACGATTTATCATTGAATCACGAACCCTCTGTAGCATGTTAACTTTTAACATCACCATAGCAACCTATGACAGTCATTTGTTTTAAGCTAACTTCGTTTTTAATAAAGTTTAAAAATTGAATTTAAAATTTTTGTTTTTTATTAATAACTCGGAAACCTTGGAGGAAACGCAAAATTTTTATTCTTAAAATTTAATTTGGTTTAGTCCTCCGATTTACATTTTAAAAGGACGGTCGTCAATTTTGAAACATCTTGTATAATTTTTAAAAATAAATTTTTTATTTTATTTTTTATTTTTCTTGAAAGTAATTTTTATAAATAAAAAAATACAACTACATAAGTATTATTTATCAGATAATCTACTTTTTTCTCAGTACTCTTTCTAGTACACATTAAAAGAATTCTCAAAAATTTCAAATCATTTTTAGGATTATCTAGCATCTCTTTTTACAGGTGTCACATAGTAATAAGTTTGTTGTCTTCCCGTATTGTAAATAGGCTATCGCAGTTGTTCATTCACCAATAGTTAAGCTGGACTTGCGAAAACTGTGCGGTAAAAATAAAAAAATCACCGGGTCTCACATTTTACGGTTAAAATTACCACAGGAGATGTTTGCGAATAAAACTACCTTTGCAGTAATAAATTTTATGTATCAAAGTGTTTGCACCTAAAATACAGGGTGATTTTTTTATCTGTTTCCACCCGAAACTCCAAAAATAGGCAACACATTTTACTTTGAAAAATTTATTTTTAAAACTAAAGCCTAAAGAGTTGTGAATTAATGTCAATATTGTTGATAATACCTTTAAGAGTGCTTCTAGTGTCAATTTATTTGGATCATTTGTTGCCAATTATTTAATTAATTAACTTAACTTTTTGTTTGTATAACGTGTTGCCTACTTTTATAGTTTCGAGCGGGAACAAATAAAAAAATCATCCTGTATTTTCACAAATGAAGCTATATTTATTAGAAAAATAAAATATTAAAAAAATCACTGAATCGTCACTCGTCTATTACTATATTCTTATTCTATTACTATATATTCTTATTTCTTTTAGGTTTAACTTGTATAGAGCATCTTTTTCAATAAAAAAAATAGCTAAATTTGACTCATTATATTTCTCCGATGTGTTTTTAACTTACGTAGTACACTAAAAAGTTCCTCAGCACTTGCAATTCCTATTGGCAGCGTGGTAAATAACGAAAATATCAATTTAAGATTTGGAAAAATATCTAACCTTTTCTTACTACACTCCTTTTACAGCAATTTTCTGAGAAATAAATGTCTTGAAATTGCATTATTTTTAAGAGGGTTCTCTAGCACATATTTTCTAACTTTTCGTAGCATTTTGTTGTTATTGTAGGTACGGTTTTAATATTTGGCATAAGTGTTCACATAACATAACTCTTTAACGCTACACGGTTTTAATTTTTAATTTTTAAATTTAACAAAAAAAATTATTGAAGAATAAAACTGCGAGTAAATATCTTTCTCTAGCTGCAAACATATAGATATTATAACAAGTCTTAGCAAAAAATTATTTTATTTAAATGCATAATAAACAAATCGCACGAAAAGTTAAGTTTATAAAAAAATCATTTTAAAGTGCCACCGCCACCGAGTGGAAATTGGAAAGCCAGGTTTTTGTTAAAATCTGTATCAAGGCTATACATAGCTAGCACAAAAAACTTGAAAAACAAGCAAGCGGCTAAATTTTGAAAGCGACCGAAGAACGCTAGGGAACCCTCTTAATAACAATTTTTTTTTAAACTTTCTCTTACACAGTTCTTTAAGTAAACAGGATTTAAAAAACCACTTAGTTTTGGCTTTTTCAAAAATGTGGTTAAAATATACATCCTCTTTTTAACGTTGTTAGTTTTTCTTTAGATTTTTTAATAAAGAAAACTTCTTAAAATAACTCAATTTTCTTCCTTTTGTAATAATTTAAAAGTAACATCAAAAGTTTGGAGAACATTGTTTCAAAAAATTAATGTTAATAAGAATAACTTCAAAGGTAAAATTATTTAAAAAACCAGTAGCTGTAGCGACTTCACTATGGTCGTGTTTTATATCTAAAAATTTTTCCTAGACATAATTACTGCTTCAAAGTTTTGTAACAAGACTATTGTCGCTTTTGCTTTTGCTGACTACCTCGTAGCAGATAAACCTTTAAGAGTATACCATCTCTCTTTTTTGAAAAACATATTTTGACAATCTGCTTCAATTTATAATATTAATTTCTATTAAATTTTTCTTTTCAATTTTTTGGCATATATTTTAAATCACTATTTAATTGAATAGTTTTGTCTAGTTGATCACTTAATTTCGTATATATTTTCAATGCGCAAGTTCAGTTAAAAAAAAAGTAGCCAAGCATGTAAGTCAAACATCATTTTAACAGTTGCTGTCGTAACATTCACGTCGTAAGTAAAAGATTAGATATATTTAAATGTCGGTGTTTCTTTGCTACAATATTTATATATCGTGCTTCGGTTGTAAACTGCATTTTCTTTAATAGTTTTAACATTTAAAAAGAAATCAATTATTTAAAGTTTATTTAATCAAATATACAAATTATTATCAATTTTTTTATTTAGTGAAGCAAAAATTTAAATTATATAAACGGGACAACTTACTACTAATACTTTACAAATTGCAAGATTTCGCTAGCAAAAGTATGTTCTAAACCAAATTGTTATTATACAGGGCGTTTCAAAAATCATTTGCAAGTAATGCGCTTTCATGAAAAAACCTGCAAAAAAATGAAAATAATTTTTATACAATATCTAATAAACAAATGTTTTAATTTAATTGTTATTGGTTTGCTTTGAAAACGTATGAAAATTTGCGATATTACCGGTAGTATCATAACTTGAAATTAGCGCATTAGTTACATAAAAATTACTTATGGTAATTATTGTATAAATATTTAAAAAGAACAATTTTTATTGTTTTGAAAATTTAAAATATTTAGCATGTGTTTTATATTGTATATTGCATATAAATTATTTTAGATACACACTGTATACTCATTGATTATAATTACAAGCCCAAAATTCTTAAAATAAACTGCCTTTTTTGATCTTTTCATTATGAGATATATCTTCTCCAATTGCAGACGATTACGAAAGTAACATTTTACTATTAAGAGTACAAAAATCTAAATTTAACGATAATTACAATTAAAAAGGTTTTTACTAACAGGTTATAACAATTACAGGTTTCATAATCAATCATCAACATGGTAATTTTTCTGATCATTGCGTTAATGTACATTCTCATCATCTTCATATTGATCAGTCTCACCATCATCATTCACGTAAGCTCTCATTTATTTATTATTATTATTATTATTATTAAAAAATATATTTACCGATTGTTTTTAAATTGGCAGATTAACTAAATTTTTGCAATTATTTTAAATTGAACAATACCAATTCTAGGACATTCTGTATCTATAATCGATAATAACATCAACCGGTCTAAATCATAAACTGTTTCTATTAAAAAAAAAAAATGCAACAAGCCAGATGATCTTATTAAAAGAAAAAAGTGTGGCATTAAACATTTTTAATTGGATTTAAGTACAAGTACATTTGGCTTAAACTAGCTACCTAAAAACAGTTAAAGAGTATAAACTAATTATAAGTATCTGGTTTTCAACTTTTCCATTAAATTTTTTAACTCATTTATTTGTGATTTTATTACCTACAGCTAAAGTAGTTGAAAACTCTAATTTGACAGTTACTCGTTGCTATTGTCTCTCACAATCCTAATTGATTTAAGCAATTCTAAAATCATTACTTTTCTCTTGTTAGAGAAATTTTATGATCATATTCCTAACTATTTAACTATTGATTTATGTCTTTCTAGTAATAAGCAATAAAATGTAAAATTTAAAAATCATTTAACAAATAGTATAAAGAATGTCTCAGAGAGACGTCAAAACCTTTTATAGTATAAAATTTTTCTGAAAAGATTTATAATGACAATCAAGAAGATATGATACGCGATGTGTTAAATTTTTAAACGAATAATTTATCTAATAACAAATTAATTACACAAATAACTTTAAAATGTTATTTTGCCTAGTACAATCGCTGCCTCTCTCTAAGTTGAGTTACTTTCTAGAAATCAGAAAAATGCAGATATAACCAACACATTTATTTGTTTTTGCTTCTCATATTTTTTCATTCAGTCATTTTTTTTCCTACTAATAATTTTAAAAATTTTTTACATCTGAAATAAGAGATATTTTTTAATATTTTTAAAAGTTTTAGAAATTTTTAAATCTACTCACAAAACTTTTCAACAAACTTTAAATAAACAAGTGACTTCTAAATATACTTTTTAAACTACTTTTAAATTAAACGTCAAATTAATATTAATTAAATAAACACATTTGTTTAAGCGATTAAAATTTATCTGCTTTTTATCAATTTGTCAGGATTTTTAAGGTTTTGTATGTTGCGGCGGGTCAAACATTGAGTGGGCTAATGAGACCAAGTACTTAGAGGTGACTCTAGACCACAATCTTTCATGGGAATCTCAAGTTAAAGATATGACTTCAAAAGCTGTTAAGGGCATCCACGTTTTACAGAACATGGTAGGGTGCTGAACCCAAAGTCATGATGACCCTCTATAAAGCCGTTGTCCGGTCCCATCTTGACTATGGTAATCTATGTATGCTGAAAATCACAAAACGTATTTTTTGCTTAGAGCGTACTCAACGGAAGACTCTTCGTCTCATCATGGGCTGTATGAAATCAACACCAGTTACAGCTCTTTGGTCTGAGTCTGGCAAAACATCTGTTAGGGCTCGCTCTGAACTTTTGGCTCTCAAATTTTTCTTGAAAAATTTTGGACAGTATAACAACCCTATCTCTCGCGTGATGTTATCAGGATTTTCAGTCCAGCCTTGGTCCCTGGAAAAATCAGAGCCCACCTGCTGCTGTATTAGCTTTTGATCAGGTCCTTACTTTGGAACCTCAAATTATTAGGACTGCCAAACCAGCTTGTTATGTTTACGATTTTGACCTTTTTTTTGGAGTCCAACCTTCCTTCGAAGTGACTGTTATAAGAAGTCGAATAACAATAAGTTGCCTTTTCACCAATGAATTCAACGTACTTTTACATCAAACCACCCTCTCAGCCAAAGATAATAATAGAACTAGTATTGGCTTGTATTCTCCAGAAATAAACCTATCTGTTTCGCGTGCCCTCACCCCTGAAACGGAAATCTGTCTTGCTGAAATGATTGCTATTTATGAAGTAATAAAGGCGGTGGATCAGATCAACAGACCAGTTATCATTGCTTCAGATTCTCTTTCTGCTCTGCAATATATCTGCCACGTTGGCTTCTTTCCGCAAAAATCTTCTCTTACTCTCCTGATCAAGAATAAACTGAAACACCCCCCCGTAGATTTACAGAATGCACTAGTTTGGATACCGGGTCATACTGGTACTGTTGGTAATGAAGCTGCAGATCGCTTTGCCAAACAAGGCTTAACAATACCTGGTCTAAAAGCGAAACTATACTTTTCTTCATTACTTCCTCAGTTGGTGCGTGCTCATCATGCTTCTTGGCAACAATTTTGAGCCCACGAAATTTCCCGCAGTGGTCGAGATTATAATCGCATTGTAGACAGCCCGTATTTTATCCCATGGTTTACGAAACGGTCAAACTTATCTAGAAGGCATATTTCCACACTCATACGAATGCGTACTGGCCATTGTGGCTGTTATACTCATCTTTACCGCATTGGTGTTCGTCCATCGGCCAATTGCGATTGTGGAAAACCTGGTTCTATTCAACATATTATACTTGAATTTCCACTCATCATACGACCTCCACGATTCTACAGTAAGATATTTAATGACTTTTCTTCTAACCCGCTGGATCTTGACACAATGCTGAAACAACCTCTTGCAGTTCAATAACGTTCAACTTTAGCTACAAGTTGATTTGTCCCTGGAAGCGTCACTAGGGACGCAACCTTGGCTGCAAGTGCAGATATACACAAGGCCAATAAAGTTGAATAAATAAATAATAAATAAATAAGTATGATGGCTCCGCAGAGAATTACAATTTCAAATTGTTCTAATTTTACTATAAATGTTAATACTAATAACTAGTTAGAATGTTGGTTTGTACTTATTTCAAATAAAAAGTTGTTTCTAAATACACATTAATGGGCTGATTTCAAGTTGAGATAATACCGGTAGTAGCGCAAATTTTAATTCTTTTCCATAACAACAGCAAATCACAGCCCTGAATTTGATTATTTTTCTATGGAAATGAAGATACTACCGGTATTATCTCAACTTGAAATCAGCACATTAGATTTTTATCATTGTTTTACCAAACTAAAATTCAAAGTTGTTTAAGAAACTGATAATTTTTGAGAGCTTTTCATTACACGAAGTGTCAAGGGTTTGTACCACTCTTCTTAGAATTCAAGTTTGAACTTTTATCTTTAGAATAAGTTAAAAAAAAATACACCAATTATACACAAAAAACAGTTTTTTTGGGTTTTGGCCTTAATTTATAAACTTAGCTCAAAATCTGCAAAACGGTCTTGAGGGTTTTGTCCAGCGCTCTTTTCAACAAAATTCCGATTTTTTTTGTTAAAATGAGAGCAGTTTAAACTTTTCGTTTTTTTGCAGGGCCTGTCTTTGACACCTTGGATAATTAAACTACAAACTTAGAAAAAACGCTCTATTAAATATCTTAAAATATAAGAAATGATCTACCCCGAAAAAGAAAGATGATTCCGATTAATAAATTTCTATAGGATTTATTATACTTCTATAAGACTTTACACTTTGTTAAAATTTTAGGGTGTTCCATTTCAATTGTTGAGCAGTTTACTTGATCACTCAGTTTCGAATACATTTTCAATGCGCAAGTTCAGTTAAAAAAAGAATAGTCATACATATAAGTCAAACATCATTTGATCTATGCATCATTTTAACAGTTCTCACCGTAACATTCACTTCGTAAGTAAAAATTAAATGTATTTGGATGTTGGTGTTTCTTTGCTGCAAGATTTACATGTCGTGCTTCTGCATTTTCGTTAATAGTTTTAACATTAAAAAATATCAATTATTAAAATTTTATTAGTCAAATATAAAAAATATTAGATATCAGTTTTTTATTTGTTTAGTGTTAACTGAAGTTTTAGTAACTGAAAATTTAAATTACAAAAACGGGACAACTCACCACCACTAATATTTTATAAATTGCATGATTTCACAACAAGAATCTGTTCTAGACTAATTTTTTATTATACAGGGTGTTTCTAAAATTTTTTGCAAGCAATGTACTATTAGTAAAAAACCCGAAAATATATTGAAAGTAATCTCTATACATTATCTGATAAACAGGTGTTTTAAATTCGTTGTCTGTTACATATAAATTACTTATAATAATTATTGTATAAATAATGCGTTTTTAAGCGCGTTTAGCTGGCTGGCTGACAGTTGTTTAAAATAACAAAATTGCTATTGAATATAACCCCAAATATTTTTTTAAATATTTGTTGGCACATATCTACTGAATAAAAGTCTATCGCTTTTAATATAAAATAAATATTGTTATGTCAATATATGATAAATGTATATTGCTACTAGAGTTATAAATTTTTTAAGTGAGAATATACAGCTTCTCAAAAATAAAGTTATAGAGAATTATTTAAACTATTTAAAAAGTAGAAATTTTTCTTAAACTTTTGTTAAGTTTTGTATTGTGGCGTTATTTATAATTGTGTTTTGCTTGAAAATTATTTTAGAAACACGCTGTATACTCAACAATTATAATTACAAGACCAACATTCTCAAAATAAGTTTATATAAATACACTTATACAATTTATATAAATAAGTGTATATTGTGTTTATAATAAGTTTTCATTGTGACATTTATCTTCTCCAATTGCGGACGATTACGAGAGTTACATTTTATTAGTAACAGTGCAAAAATCTTAAATCAACAGTAATTATATTTTCTTTAAAAACGTTTTTACTAACAGGTTATAACAATTACAGGTTTCATAATCACTCATCAACATGGTAATTTTTCTGATCATTGCATTAATGTACATTCTCATCATCTTCATATTGATCAGTCTCACCATCATCATTTACGTAAGCTCTCATTTTTTTAATTATTTACATCATTACCATTACTTATCAAAATAATTTTTTTAAACAAAAAACCTAAAAAAATATTTTTACTAAATGTATGAAAATTGGCGGATTAATAATATTTTTGTAATTATCTTAAATAGAATAAATTTGCTGTTATAAATAATACTAAATTATTCTGGGATTTACCAATTTTAGGACATCCTCTATCTACAGATTAGACAGTTTTATTTAAAAAAATATATGATATTAAACATTTTTAATTGAATTTAAGTACAAATACATTTAAATAAAATTAGCTACCTAAAAACAGTAAAGAAAGAGTATAAACTAATTATAAGTATCTGGTTTTCAACTTTCGCATTAAATTTTTTACATCATTTATTTGTGATTTTATTACCTACAGCTAAAGTAGTTAAAAACTCTAATTTGACAGTTACTCGTTGCTATTGTCACTCACAATCCTAATGAATTTAAGCAATAATTCTAAAATTATTACTTTTCTTTTGTTAGAGAAATTTTAGGATCATATTGCTAGCTATTTGAGCTATTGATTTATGTCTTTCTAGTAATAAGCAATAAAATTTAAGCAAAAAAATTTAAAAACCTTTCAATAACTAGTATACAGAATGTCTCAGTGAGACACAAAACCTATTATAATATAAAATCTTTATTAAAAGATTTACTGACATTCAGCAAGATATAATACTCATTCTGATAAATTTTTAAACAAATATCTTAAGTAATTTGCCTAGTATAGTCGTCCACAAACTCTAGTTGAATAACTATAATATGAAAGCAACGACACTTATCTCAACAATACAACTCTTTATCAGGAGGCGGTCACAATAGTTGAGAAATAATTTATGGCAGCAGGTAGTTTTACCGGAAGACGGGTTTATCATGAGTTTGTCAAAGTTTTCTTAGCTATCTTGACCGCCTGCTGATAAAGAGTTGTATTTTTGAGGTAAGTGTTATTACACGTGTTATTAACACGTGTTATTACTTGTCAACTCTACTAGAGTTTGTGGACGACTATACAATTGGTGTCAAGTACATAGAGTCAAGTTTTTTTTTAGTTTTTAAAACAAAATCGAGAATAGAGTATTGTTTGTTTTTAGACTTCACGGGCTCTATTTATAATAATATTATTAACTGCTCAATGATCTTTAAGAATAATAAAAAAGTATAAAAATGCAAACATAACAAACACTTCCTCTGCTTTTGCTTCCCATAATCTTCTTTCCAGTTATTTTTTTTTCATTGGTAATTTTAAATTTTTATCCATCTGCAATAATAGTATATTGTGTACCTTAGCTAGAAAGAGGCAGTTTCCAAGCCGAAAGAAGAGATGGCCAGCTGAGACGAAGTCGAAGCTGGCCACTTCCTGAGGCTTGGAAAACCTCTTTACTGATGAGGTGCACACATTATTTTTTATCCTACTCAAAATAAAAAACTTTTAACGATAAAATAAACTGACAGAAAAGTGACCTATCTATCCTCTAAATATTTTGTAATAACTTGACTGTACTAACAAGAACTCCCCAAAGTTTTCATATTTTTACCTGATTATTGTTAAACATGTTGTATGTTGAGGCAGCTACTGTGTAAAACAGTACAGCATAGATTACAGTACGGATGGTGATGAATTTTTCTTTTATTTCTTTTCCACAGTTTGTAGATATGTGTCGTGACAAACCAGGCTTTTGAATTTGCAATACTTTAACCTGACTTTTGTCTTTCGTATTTACAGTATCTGTAATATTTTGTATTAGATCTCGTATTTCAACAGTAGAAACCAGATTATTACGTAGATTTTAAAAAAAACTTGCGACTTTAGTTGACCTTTAACTCAGCGCTATCTAACGGCCACAAACTGCGACATCATTGTTTCCCTAGAGAAACAAGAGCGATTTTCTGACCTGTCAAGAGGTTAAAATTAACTAACTTTGAAGTCGAGTAGGATAAAAAAGCTATTTATTAAATTTTTTAGAAGCTTTATATTTATTTAAATCTACCCACTAAACTTCTCAACAACATCGTGTTTGCAGTTGATCTTTGGGTGCTTGTAAATTTTCGTAAAGTTGTAGTTAATTGGTTCACAAAATTAAAACCGCCAATTTAAAAATATATTTATATATACTAACGGGGTCTAAACAAAAATGAGTTTATGGTCAAAAAGCCATAAACATTTGTATAAAGCAAGTGTGAGTTTTTAGCATTATTTCAACATTAACGAGATACTACCAGTTAAATTCTTTAAGATTACTCTATTAACACTCTGTATACTAAATTTATATATTTTAGTAATTTTTTTTATAAAAAGTAAGTAAATTTATAATATGTATGAACAAATTGTATAAATACAAACTTTATAACTTTGGTACAAAATAAGTCTTTTTCTTGGAACTCGTTTCTTTTTTTGGCTCGACCGTAGTAACATTTTTAACAGAAATTTAATTTTCATACTTAATATTTTTATCATTTGTTTTATTTACAAAAATCTTAGATTTAAATTTTGCTTCAAATATTTAAATTACATGGTATTAATAAATTAATTAAAAATGTTTGTTATCGTTAAATTTTAAATTAAAAAGATATATACGATATAGGAGTAAAAATGTGTTATTAGTTAATAGTTATTACTCACTTGAACTTAAATCTCACTCAAGATTTTTTTTTGTATAATTTTGTAACAATATTTATTTCTTAAAGAATTATTACTACAAAGACAAGGCTGCGTATAATTGTTAGAAGGGTAAAACTCTCTTGTTTATTCAGGTAGTTAAAAAAAAACTTTTCGTTGTATTAAGCGTTGTCTCGGTTCTCTAAATTGCGTTCTCGACTACAAAAGTTATGTCCACGGTTCTTAATGTTTATACTTAACATTTATGTTTTTGTACTAATAATAACAATATTTCAGCTAAGACGACAATACACACATTCTTCTCTATCTTTTTAATTCGTCAAAGAAAAATGAAAAAGTGGGCAAAACAACCTAAGCTACAATCACATCCCAGTTTAGATAATCCTCATCCAAGAAATTCAAAATCAACAAAAAAATTTTTAATAAAGTTTAAAATTTGGATATCACTGTCTTTCAAGAGCACAAGAAGAAGAATGGATTTTTGAATATCAACCAAAAACGGGAGAAAAACTCGAAGACTTAAATCATCAAGAGAACTACAAGTTCCTTAATTAAAAACAAAAAATTAAAAATTGTTCTGTTTTTTATATTATAACTAAACATAAATAGTAGCATAAATTATGTATAACTGAAAAGTTTTTTATTTTTTACTGAATGGAAGACTAAATGGCAACTAATTGGTAGCATATACCTACTCCGGTTGTATAGATATTTTGTGAAATTATTTTTACTGTCTTATACAACAGTGTTTTTTAATGTATTATTATAAACTAATGAGCTAAATCCAAGTTAAGGTTCTACAGGTACTATCGCAAATTTTAATAATTTCTATGACAACAACCAAACAGCTTTGAAACAAACATCTATATTATCGTTCTTATCTCAACCTAAAATTAGTCCATAAAGTGTTATGTGTTTTTTTTTAACAAGAACATTAGAATGTAACACACTTTAAGCGTTGGCTATTTTACAGCGCTCAATAATTGTGTTTTACACCGCTGTCACTTAACGCTCAAAGTTAACGTCGCGTTGTAAATTTTTAGATATAACAAGGAAAGGTAAATGTTATTTCTGTTATATGTAATAGGTCACTTGTAGCTGCACGAGATAGATATTACGAACAAGGTAACAAAGGAGCCGAGTTTGCATTATCTAAACGAGTATTGTTTGTTAAAAACTTATTCTTGTATGTGTAGCTATGTTGAATAAAAAATAAACTATTTTTCTATTAAACTTGTCAGTTTTGATACTATTATAATTCACTTACCAAAGTCAATTCTGTTTTGAAAAATAAACTTTGAAAAAAAAAAAAACGAATGCAGTGTAAAATAATAGTATATTATATACCCATAAAGAATGATGAAAGATGGTGTGGTTTATAACCTGAGACCTGCAAACATCTAACGTATATGAATTTTTTTCAGTAGTATCTATATACAAAATGATTTTTATCTTTGCTTCCGCCCGAAATTTCAAAAACAGGCAACACGTTATACAAACAAGAGGCAACTTTAGTAAAACTGCAAATAATCCAAATAAACTGACTTTAAAAGCACCGTCAAAAGTATTGTTAAAGATATTGACATTAATTTATTCTAATCCTTAATTTTGATAATTAAATTTTATACATCTAGCAAAGTATAATGTGTTGCCTATTTTTAGAGTTTTTGGAAAATTACCCTGCATAAAGTGTTCAAGTAACAAAACACTCTAGATTGCTATAAAATTTTATTAAACCAAGACATTATTAAAAATGCAGGTCGTAACTCGAATGTTATAACTAAACATAACTTTTAAATTTTATTTGATTGTGTTTGAAATCAAAGTTTTTTTCAGTGATTTCTAAGTCTTTGTTTGGCTTATTTTTTTTTATAATTACAAATCGGCTGTTCTCACGGCTACACATTTTTCATATCGCTGAAATAATTCGAGTAGGGTGATTAAATTTTTAAAGTCAGACAGTTTAGTTACTGGCTGTTAAAGCAGCCGATCACATTAATAACATTCTTCTCAAATTGCTTTTATTTCTAAAGCACTATAGGACGTTTTTTACTTGAATCATACTGAAAGTTTCAGCTTTATATTACGTGTTGCCTATAGAAACCTAATCAAAAGAAGTAAATTAATTTTCTCGTTAAAAGAACTATTCCAGCTGATTGCACTATTAAATAAAATACACGTGATTCGCGCTAGATACAAAAAATAATAAATTCAGCTAAATCTTTCATTTTATTTTTACAATTTGCTTCGTTAGTACAAATATCTTACCAACAAGCGTTGTTACCATTCTTTGATTTATTCATTCAAAGAGTTTGAAAACCTAAGCTGGCTTTTTTAAAAAAAGGTCAAATTTATTACTTATATTGTGGAAATCATTATTTTGTCTCGTAATCGTGCTTGTACGTTGGAAAACTAGGAATTGAAATTAAAAATAAATTGCTTTAATTAATTTTTAAAATGGTGTATCTTTTACAAGTCAATATGTAGATTAGTTTTTTAATTTTATAATACTGTAAAAAAAAATTGTTGAATCAGAGCGTGCTTTGTTTGTCGTCTTTTTAATCGTTTAATTACTCGATCAGTCAAAAGACGCAAAGATAAGTCGAATTTATTACTACGTTCTCGTCCTTGTCCTAGATTATTAAATAAAAATAAAGTAAAATCTGTAATTTTTAAATTACGGCAATTTTATTTAACATAAAATCATAGTTTTAATCTTGATTTAGAAGCATTTATATAGGGCGATTTTTTGAAAAGTGTTTTTAAACAAAATTTTCAACAAATGTGGATGTGGACTCTAATATATCTTCGTAACAACCATAAACACATAAACCAATATTTTAACAACAATCTTACATAATATTATTCAAAGATTTTTTTAAATCTTTTTTTAGAGATAAATATTTATGAGAGGTCTTAGGAATGAAAAATTTTTATTATTTTTTTAAAAATTGCGTACATGTTCAGAATATTATAAATATTTGTACTATATAAGTGTGGTTGAGCCATTTAATATACACTGGTGTTGGTAATTATACAGGGTTAGTCAAAAGTATGGAATAGGCAGTTTATTTCCGTAAATATGAACTTTATGACAAAATGTCATCGATAAAAGTTTCTTTACTAATTATTCTTTATCTCTTAGCCTGCGAGTTGTTTTTTTATTTCAAGGCATTTCCATCGAACGTAACATTTTTTTCTTTTTAAATAGGAACCTAGCAATTTTCTTGGTGATTATTGTTTCTCTTTTTCTTTTTAAAATGACCTGGTATTTTTTTAATATCCTTTAGTAACAAAATTTTTGTATAAAATCATAATTTCTAATAAACGATAAAAAATGGTATCAAATCAGAGTCTCTGCTTTTTACTAATTTCTTTAATTTATTTGAGGATAATTTTACAAAAAATAATAGTGGCTTCTGTTCCTTTAATGATATTTTTCATGTCAGTGTGACGTACGTTTTAAAGTTAACAAGTTGTAGTATATTAACCATAGATAAAGAAGATATTAACTTTCCTGCTCCTGACATAGCCGGCTCGCCATCTACCCTTGTAGGTTGCGCAGATAGTAGTACGCAGCGCATGAGTGACAGTTGAGAGATGAACGTCAGAGAACAATAGAGAAGCGTCAATCGTTTTACAGCATGTTAGAAAATTCGGCATAGTTTAAAACTAAATTAATCTACCTTCTATTTTTTGTACAAAATAGAAAGAATAAATCCTATTCTGTGAAATTTACGTCCCAATATATGCCTAACAGATATAATATTCCGTAAATTTTAAATTTACGAAATGTTCGTATGTGAACATATCTTTTTAACTCCCGAAATTCGTTAAACATGGTTGACCTTGAATTTTTAAATTAAACTGTTGTGGCAAACCTTCTTTATTTACCAATATTGTACTAAATGTTACTAACTTTTGAAAGTTCTGAAATGTTTATCATTTTTATAACCTCAATTTAATAAATATTAATTTGTTCTTCTGGTTCAGGTAAAATAAATAACTTACAACGATAATCTTTAATACATTTTATTAGGTAACAAAACGACAATACAAAATTTCTGTAAAGAGTCGCTAATAACATTGAAAAATCCAAATCAACAAATTTTTAAATACACCAATTTATAAGTTCTATAAGTGGAAAATACAGTAAATTAGTTGATTACACTTCGAACAAATTTGAAATTTGGTTATCCTAATCAACTTGATTACAGTAGGTGAGTTATAGTAAAAGAAATAGATACATGAAACTCAATATAAAAGTCTGATGATAAGTGCACAATAGTTTATGGTCAGAGAATTATTGGTGGCATAAATAAATGACAAAACACCAGGCGCTATCTCCAAATTCTTGGGTAGACGGATTAAGAAATTGTTGTAAAATTTGTCGCCTAAGTGCCTGTTTTCTAGGCGTGTTTGATGATAAACTAGCACCAGTTTGTGTACCACTGCTGCTAAAAGAAGTTGACGGGTACATATCTTTATCTGAAAGTATTTTGGAAGATGTGGACGGCATCAACGAAGTGGAAGGCATCACCGATGTCGAAGGCAACAACGGCAAATCTGTCTGTCCTTCAGAGGTTGAAGGGACTTCAGTCGCTCCTCCTAAAAGTTAGAAATACATTTACATATTACATTTCACTATTAAGTTACTAAACTATATAAATATTTTAGATTTAACAGAAGAATTGCAAAGAAATTAATAAATTATAGTCACCTATCACGTGTTTTGTGGGAACAGCATCAAATTGGAGCCTATTTCTTTGCGGATTGGAAAACATTCTATCTTCAAAGTGTGCTGCAGAAATTTTGTACCTTCTGAAATATTTTTCGTCTTTGTCTAACAAATCTCTTCTGCCACATGCTAACGCCCATACTTTGAATCTGTTAATAGATAGACAAAGTGTTTACTTAGCTGATACATACAATGAATTGTTTTTAAGTAAGGTGTTATTAAATTTAATTATTTATTACAATTGTATTAATATTTTTCTGAAATATGTATGTAAATACGTACAGTCACGTGTGAGAATGTTACACCTCTCGACAAAAAAAAATTATGCTAAAAATGTAAAGCTCCAAATGCGTCTATATCGAGTACAATTTTTCAAAGAAATCGTTATTAATTTATTACACAAAAAATGATTGTTACAGTTTCGGGTCAATATTTTAAGATCCGAACCGGACTATAAGACTAACAATTTTTACACACGTGACTGTACATTTTACTACAATCACGTAACTTAACAAAATTTTGGCAAATTTGGTAAATTGATTAGGTAAATTGATAATTATGCAGTTTTTTCTGCTTTACGTTGTTTAATTTTACAAATAGCACATTGCATTGAGAGATTTGCTAAAATAATTTAATTTAAGTAATTTAAACAAGCCTTTATTGCTTAAGTTACGTTAATTTACATAACTGTAATCAAGGCTTTACGTGTTGGTATCAGTTTGGTTTGCACTTACCTGTAAGGTTTTTTAGGGAATACAAAAAAGCACAAGTTAGAGTTTTTTGTAGTGTTTTTGCATAGTGAATCACTGCAATTCACAGTATTCTTTTTTTTGTCCATATTGTTTTTGTACACTAACACGAATTTAACACTAATTAAATACTAAGACTAATAAAACACTAAATTTATTAGAATAGTTATTTCCTTTGTAATAAAAAGCATATGACCTTTAATAAAAGTAGTTACGATGATAGTACGTTTTTTTATAATAGTTTTAATAAAAATAAAACAGAATATAAAAAAACAGCCGATAAAAATTGTTTACAATAACCGTTCCTAATAATTTGTATAAACAATAATATGTGTAAGTTACAAGCTTACATTGAATATAAATCAATAATGGTAAGCGTTATTTTATACTATTAGCTGTTTAGGTGGTTCAAAGATTTCTAAATCAGTTTGCAATAATTTTGAATTTAGCGCCACAAATGATCGTTGAACACGAAAAGTTTGGTAAAACTTGCGTTTGCATATTGGGGTTTTTGACGCTTCTCTATTGTTCTCTGTGAACGTGGTTGTTATAAGATCGCCATCTTAGACAAACGATGTATTTTCTTGTTGTACCATTAAATTATTAAAAAATGAATAGTATCGTTTTATTACCCACCACCACAGTCATCAGAAGTGGAATGACCTACAAGATAAGAAATTCTGTGAGATAAGAGCTAATGAATAGGTCGCGTCCATAGGATTTTACCCTCCCCCACACTGGAGGACCAACAAAGTCAGCTGATCCATTTGATTAGCATTGAGTTTAGTGTTGTTGAAGTGATTTTTGTTGTTTTTTAACGTTTTTTGAACATTTTGGTGTTAGTTTTGTTATTATATATTTAATAGAATGTTTAGTGAGCATTTTAAATATAAAAAATCTATTTTAATATATTTTTTATGCGAGTGACAGTTGGGAGATGAGCGTGGTTGTTGTAAGATCGCCATCTTAGACAAACGTTGTATTTTCTTGTTGTACCATTAAATTATTAAAAAATGAACAGTATCGTTTTATAACCCACCACCACAAAATTAATTTAATAACAATAGTTTTATTTTAATTTGTAAACATGATGAAACTCAATAAAACGAGTTGAAACAAGAATTTAAATTCTCATGATGGTTGGTTATGGAGATCGAACACGTTCACACCAAGGTGTTTGTCATTTAATTAACAACGTTCACCCTAGAAGAAATCTTATTGTACGATCCACGGTGTCTAAATTGGTTAAAAAATTTAGAGAAACTGGAAATGTAAAAGATATGCCAAAATCTGGACGTCCGAAATCAGCCACAAATCATGATCAAGCTCTTGATGTATTACTAAGTGTTATGGATAATCCAATTACGACAACCACGCAACTTGCTTTGGATAATGATATTAGTCATTCGTCGATTGTTAAAGAACAAACACAAACCCTACAAGATACACCTTCTCCATGAGCTAAACGAAGATGACCCAGACAGAAGAATGCAGTTTTGTGCAACCAAGATGGAAATGATTGATAATAATCCAAGTTGTCTAAACAACATTTTATTTTCTGATGAAGCCACGTTTTGTCTTAATGAATTTTTGAACAGACACAACTGTCGATACTGGTCTAGTGAGAATTCTCATTGGATGATGAAATTTTATACACAGCACCGTCAAAACCTTAATGTATGGGTTGGTATTATTGGGCAGCACATAGTAGGTGCATATTTTATTGATAGGAATTTAACTGCGGCTAGATATCTACTCCTATTGCGTGATCACATTGTACCCGATATTGTACAATTATTTCCGGATGCAGATCGACAAGGAATGCTAAACTGAGATATTTGGTATCAGCAAGACGGCGCTCCACCCCATTATAGGATTGATGTTCGCCTATTTTTTCTTCTGGGGTAATTTAAAAACTACAATTTACAAAGAAAGACCTCAAAATTTGGAAGACCCGGAAGACAGAATATGGCACGGAATCGCAGAAATACCAACTAACTGGCTGCAAAATTTGTTACGCAATTTTTATCACAGATTAGGTTACTGTTAAGCTGTAGGGGGTCTTCAGTTTGAACATTTCATTTAACTTAAAGATTATTTGATTGAATAAAGTATTACGGCTATTTTCTTTAAAATTGTTATAAAAGTATATTAAAAAAATACCAGGTCATTTCAAGAAAAAAAAAGGAACAAGAATCACCAAGAAAATGCTTTGACATAAAAAAAATAACAAGCAGGCTAAGAGATAAAGAATAATTAGTAAAGAAATTTTTATCGATGACATTTTGTCATAAAGTTCATATTTACGAAAATAAACTGCCTATTCCATATTTTTAACTAACCTTGTATAAAAAAGCACAAAATAATTATAATTCTAATATAAAAGCATAAATCAATTTTTAAAAAGTTTTAAAAGATTTTATTTGTTGTGCGTATTATGTTTAATGATAACTGTTTTTATTTTTTAGAAATTATTATTATTAATTGAAATAATAATAGATATAATTAATATTTAATTGTGCAGTTAGAAATTTAATCTACTTAGTGCTATTCCTCTATGATGTTGTAATTTATGATTCCATTTTGAACTACTATAAAAGTTGTAAAAATAGTTTATAATAAAAATATGATTAAATCATTTAAATACATTCCATGCACTTGTTCTAAATCCATGACGGTAATTATGTCTTTTAGATTACTTGTCGACTCTCTAATATAAGCCAATTATATTTGCCAATTAATTAAAACAGAATGTCCATAAACTGTGTATAACAACTATAATGCTACAATAATACAGCAAAGCAACGACAAGTTTAATGAAATTCATGTTGGGTTGTGGGTATTACTATTATTTTGTCAATAAAACCACCACAACAAGCAACGTAATTCCTTTCAATTCCTAAAAAAGACACTTTTCAATCATCAAACCCAATTTGTTTCTATTTTTCTATTATCACTTTTATTACAATCGCTTAATAAACTTTACTCTTTTTTTACTCAAAGCAATTATTATAGTAGATACTTGTATTTTTATAGTTTAATAATAACAAACTCAAGTTTTAGCTTCTCGTAACCTCAATTCTTGAGTATAAAACGATTTGGAAAAGTTTACAACAGTTAATTAAGTCTGAGAGTGGTATTAAAAGCAGTGTTTTCAATAAAAGTTTAGCTTGTAGTACCCACAAAAAATATGCTAAATAAACTAAAAACTTTATTTTATAGCAAAATGTTTTTAAATCTTATAAGCAATTGTTATTGATTTATTTGCAGTAATTATGTAGTATTGTATTTTTACAAAGTCCTAAAATCTTTAAAAGTCAGTCTAAAAATAAAAATTCCTTTTTCCGGGTAAGAATCGTTGGCGGAGCTTTTAATGATAATGCCATGTTTGAGGAAGCAACGTTGTGCAAGTAATATAATAGTCAGAAGAGTTTCAGAAACTACTAGCAACAAAGAGAATTAAAAGAGTAAAGATTTACAAACTATAAAAATACTTGATTATTAATTATATCGGACAATTGTGAATTTCATCTGTTTTCAGTCACTCGTCTCGAAAAACCTAGAGCATCTGGTTCGCGCGCAATTAAGGTTGAGTTAAATAGTCCCCAAATTGTTAAACAAATATTAAGAAATAAATTAATTGAAAACCAGAAATGTTTATATTAACAAAAATGTGACAGCTTATCAGCAAAATAAGACATATAATAACCACTAAAACAAACTGCAATCCTCTCCGATTCTCTATCCAGCATCAAAGCTATCCAAAATAAACTCAGCTCCAATAAAATCGTACAAGAAATTCAAGAGAAAATCTCAAATACAAATAACTCAGAAATAACTTTCGTCTGGATACCCTCACACACTGGTATCGAAGGAAACGAAAACGCAGATCAAGCAGCAAAAGAAGTAGCAGAAGACAGAACGAAAGCGGAAAAAAATATCGACTCTATCACCAAAGACGACTACAGATGTTTCATAAAGGAGAAAATGCACGAAAAATGGACACACACATGGGAGCTAAACACTAGCAAACTCATGGAAATTGTGTCAGAGCCCCCAAAAGCCAAAAAGAATCATCCAACCAGCCGAAGAGAACAAGTCATATGGAACAGACTTAGAATTGGACACACCAGAGTTACCCACCAACACCTAATGGCAAAAACCCCTCCCCCAGTATGTGACTCATGTAGTACGCCGATATCCATTCAACACATTTTCCAATGCCGAGAGTACGAGCCCCACCGATCGATGTACAACATAACACCCAACCATACCCACCACCTGAGCAGACCAAACTCGAACCTGATGGAATATCTGAAGGCTATAAATTTGTACTATAATATTTAGTAAATATACACTTGTAAATGACTGTAAGCGCTAATAACCGCAGCAGTTGATGCGCTTTTTATCTAAATAAAAAAAAAAAGACATATAATATAAGAAAAAATTTAAGAAACGCTGTGCGAAGGGTGAAAAAATTTATGCTTAAAATACATCAACGGGATGCCAAAAATTCTTCAAGTAGGAACAAACTAGTAACCTTCTAACAGATTTTTTCTAATGTGATTTTTTATCAAAATGTGCGAAGTTTAAATTTTAAAATTACTGTCTTTTATATTAATTGTTGTTGAAAAACGTGCGCAATAAAAAAATAAAATCGACCTGTTTTGGGGTTTTTCTAAAAAACCATTAATTCTATTCCGTACTTTTATGTCATCTGTATATACAGATTTTTCCAAAGCGTTTGATAGAGTAAATCATCGTTTATTATTAACAAAACTAGACAATATGAGCTTATGTCCTGCTCTTCTAAGAGCTGTAAAAAATATGTTATCTGATAGAAAATAATATGTTGAGTACGGTGGTGTTAAGTCAGCCTGTTTTCCAGTTTGTAAAAGTGTAAGTCAAGGGTCTACCTAGGCCCACTTTTTTTATCATACTTTTTAATGACGTTGTCAATACTTTTGCTTGTAATTTACGGATTTATGCCGATAATTTAAAAATTGCTGTTATTATCAAGTTTATAAATAATTGTTTATTTTTGCAGGACAGTTTAGATAATTAGCTACATCGTGCACTGACAATAAATTAGAGCTTAAGAAACAAAAGTGTAAGATTATTACGTTTACAAGAAAAGAAACGAATATTCACTTTGACTACAACATCAAGGGTTATTTATGCTTTAGAAAGTTGTCCTTCTATTCGTAACTATAGACACAACATTGTCGTATGCCAAACATATTTTTGAATAACCATTGCCGCAACAAAAATTATTAGGTTTATTGTGCTTAAATACTAAAGAATTCAAAAATGTAGAGAGCATAAAGCAAATTTTTATAGTTTAGTAAGATCAAAATTGAAATATTGCTCTATTATATAGGCACCGTATCAGCAAATACATATACTAGGGTGTCCCTTAAATTTCAAGTTCGATATATTTTTACGCATACCTTCTTAAAAGTTTCGTAATAACCCTATATGGTCTAGAAAAAAATGTAAGTTCGATTTATAAACGATAACCCGTGCCGACTTGCGATTTAATCTTGTCCATACAAGTTGCGTAAGTACTGCGCTGTGACTTGTAACTACATGTTTTATTTGTCATTTCATACGTGGTTTTTGAGATTATTAGTGTTCCGTTGTTTAGTGCATCAACATGTCGGTGGAATTAAGGAGTGATAAACAAACTATTTTCCTAATTGGATCGCCTAGCTATCAAATAAGTAGTGCAAAATTACCCTCTAATCGACAAATTCTGTCAGTTTTATTTTATAATATTCGCGAGGTTAAACTGACTGTTAGCAAAAGTGCAAATCTTGTAATTAGGGAATGCATCATATATTGGCAAAAATCAAAAATTCCAACAAAGGCATTTCCTAACTGCGTGAAGAAACTTGTTGATTTATATCATATTTGGAGAGAGTTGCAAAAAAAATGTAAGAAAACTCAGGTTACGTTCAGGAGCCATAAGAACGATTTTAAAAATGATCTTGATAATTTATTTAATATTGCACATGCTGATGCTTTGGAGAGAATAAAAATAGAAGAAGATAAAATATTTTTAATGATACAGAGAGAGCCAGGTTCAGCGGGATGCTTAGGTGATGTAGATAAAAAATTTGTGAAAAAAGAAGAAAGATCTATACAACGACGATTGGAAGAAAAGGAAAAATTTGTAAGATAAAAAGAATCACTAGCAGTTGCATCTACTTTCTCCACAAATAACTTAGAAAGTCTAGAAGATTTAGGCGAAGAACAGATCCTAAATTCTGAATTCAGCTTATCGGACGTTCCCTGCCATAAACTAAGTTCAAAAAGAGGTACAAAAAATTTCATTACACCTAAATTAGTTGCAGCTTTAGATCGATGCCACTTAAGCATTAGAGACGGTTTACATTCTTAATGCGGTGGTAGAAGCGCTTGGTCTGAGCAGCGAAGATTTCCCTAAAAACAAATCATCGTTTCAGCAAATTCGTACTGAAACTAGAAAATTAAGGGCAGAAGCAATCAAATCTGATTTCCAAAATAATGTACCCGACGTAGTTACAGTCCATTGGGATGAAAAACTATTACCTGGGTTGGATGTACGATGTTCAAAAGAAGAACGCTTTCCAGTTATTGTCTCGTTTGACGATAGAGAACATCTACTTACAGTGCCAAAACTAGAACGTTCTTCTGGAAAACATCAAGCTAAGGCTACCTCAACAGCTATGTTTGACTGGAATCTTCTTGCTAAAGTACAAATAATGTGCTGCGACACAACAGCTCCTAATACTGGTCGTTTCAGCGGAGTTTGTGCTATTTTGGAGCAAACTTTAGGAGGAGAATTGGTGCTTTTCGCATGTCGTCATCATGTTTATGAATTGATTCTAAAAGCTGTTGTTAAAATCAAAATTAAGCAAATTGTTAGTAGCCCAGATATTCCGTTGTTCAAAAAGTTTAGAGAAAATTGAAAAAACATCGATTCTAGTACTATTGAACCATGTCTTAATTTCGTAAAAAAACGTGTTGCCAAGACAGACATTCAAGCTTTGTTAATGATTTATAAGGCAGAATTAGACAAAGGTTTTGTAAGAAATGACTACCGCAAATTGGTCGAACTGGTGTGTAATATTTTTAGGAAGAGACACAGAGAAAAAACTAAAACTAAGGCCTTACAGAGCTATGCATCAAGCACGCTGGATGGCGAGAGCAATCTATTCATTAAAAATTTGTTTACTTCAGTCACAATTAAGAATAACTGCGAAGGACATAAAAGCTCTACAAGATGTTTGTTTATTTATCGTGATGTTGTATGTTAAACCGTGGCTCGAATACCATAGTTGTGAGTAAAGCACCTAACCCAGATTTTTACTTCTTGAAGATGTTAGAAGAGTATGAAAAAATTGATGCAACAATTTCTAAAGCCTCTATAAGCAAGTTTACCCATCATTTGTGGTATTTATGTGAAGAGACAGTCATTCTGTCACTGTTTGATAATGAAGTTGATAACCAAACTAAGAAGAAAATGATTGCCAACTTGAACAGGGACAGAATTTCAGATTTTAGTAAACGCTATGACCCGTCGGAGGAAGAATTGTCTCAAAAGTTGTTTGGTAAGTTAAATTGATTTTTTGTGATATTTTTAAATTGTGGTTGATCTTTTTGTTATTTAACTTTTTTTTTCAGATAAAACACTTGATGATTTTGTATCGGAATAGAGCAAACCATTTCTCTCACGACTGCAGATCGATGACGTTTTTTAAAGGAAGATGTATCTTCTTGGAACAATAATTTTGCTTTTCTGGAAACTAAAAAAAGAATATGTTGTTTGAAAGTTGTGAATAATAGTGCTGAAAGGGCTGTTAAATTGATGCAATATTTTAACAGACTTATCACGGCTGAAAAAGAACAAAAACAGTTCTTGATGCGCTCTGTGCAGAAACATAGAAAATTTGTATCCGGACTGTAAAAAAAACTACTCTAAAAAGAAGTTACCCTGACTGGTTGTTATAAATGTATGTTTTTAATTAAAAATTAATTTTCATCTAATTTTATTGTTCCTTTAATTTACTTATTTTATTGCACATCTAATGATTTTATAGCAGACCGTCATGTCAGGACAAAATTACGTTTTTTACTAAACTTTGAAGCTCGGTCGGCACTGCTTGCATCTGATTAGACATATTGATTATAGTCAACTCTGTTCTGTTGTAAATGTAAATTTAATAAAAAGTAGAAGATATGTAGCGAGTCTTATATTTTTGCAAAAAAAATTTAACGGTAAGATCTGTAGTCTACAGTTATTAGACCATATTTACTTTCATGTGCCGCAAATCTAAAATCGTCATCTTTCCATTTTTATTTACATAATTTCTAATACATTTTATCATCTCAACTGCCCTCTCCTGACATGTTTTAGGTTTTCTAACAACTGTACATCTGATAAAAATTTTGATATATTTTCTGATAATTTTAACAGTAGTTCACAAAAAGTCAAACTTCTAGATAAATTTAATTGTCCCAGTTGCAATTTAATCTAAACTTTCTTACCCATCTTTTTTCTTTATTTAATTTTTTAGGTAATTTTTGTGTTTGTAAGTTTAGTTTTATATGTAGGGGAAGGCGGGCAAAATACCTAAGACCTCAAGACCTCTACCAGAAAAATTTGCATATTTATAAGAACATCAGGTTGTTTAATTATTAAGAGAATACCTATACATCATAAATAAAATAAAGAATTTTTTTCACAACATTAATAAAACATGAAAAAAAAAATAAAAAATAACAACTCTCTTAATACCCCATTTTACCCCCCACGTAGGGCAAAATAGAGTGTAGCAAAAATAAAGCAAAATAACCCACTAAGGAACCTAATCTAACTAATCTAGTTGTTTGCGCAGAGTTCACAGACCAAAACCTCCTCATCGTCTTCTTCGTCAATTCCCGCACATGAATTATGTGCCCATCGCCTACATTTAGAGCAAGCAATCCATCCTTCAGAAGACAGAATAAAGATCTTCACAATAAAGGCATTCTGCGTCCCCGTCACTGGTGTCTTGACTATCGCTTGAAGAATCACACTTTTTAAAACGTTTTGCTTTTTAATGATCATTTTGCCTTTGTTTTTTTCAGTTTTCTCTACCACTTTAATTTTTCTTTTTACTCTCTCAACCCTTGGTGTTTTTTTGTTCTTATTTTTTTTTAAAGACGCTTCTAACTCTTCTTTATAAGGAGTAGAAGTTAACACAGCGGTTTTTCCTTTTCTACGAAAATTTCGTTTAGTTGTTTGATGGGCTTGCGGAACAGGAATGACAGCTGTTGGGCTTGATATCGGAAAAGCTGAACTGTTAGATTTAGACGTGTCTGACTGAGGACTGACGATGGGTGTCGTATTCCTTTCTGGAGTTTTTTCCCCGAATGAAACAACAGATCTCGAAATTGAGGGCACTGCATCGGAAAACGTAGAATCAATAATTTTTAGAAGGTGTAACTCATCGTCAGTTTGAAAGACGTCACAATTTTGTTGAGGTATTTTCTTTGAGTTTTCAATTTCGGTTGTTGCCAATGGCAAAAAATCTGCATCACAAAAAACATTTGGATCTACGGGCCACCTGTTTTTTTAAAGCCATTTATTGCTGTTGTCATTGTAGATGCCCTTATGAATGCGGCACTAAATAATGCAGAAAGCTGGTGAAATGTTACTACACGTCCGGAATTAGTTTTCAGCCATTTTCTTATTTCATCTTCATAAGCAGTAAGTGCTCAGCGGCTTCATAAACAAAACGTCCAGGGCTTGCAGCCGATGAGTGGTATGAGGAGGGTAACACAAAAGAAGTTCTTGCATAATTTATTAGTTCTAAGTTTTTGGTGTGCGAAGAATGTCCGTCTAAAAGTAGAAGCACGGGTGAACCTTTTGAATATATTGAAAATATAACAAATTTTTTGAACCATTTAAAAAATAGTCCCATGTCGGACCACCCATTTTGATTCAACTCCACCCAACCGCCAGGCGCCAGTCTATCCAAAAACCCTTGCTGCATTCTTTTACGGGGGAAAATCACCATCGGAGGCATGTAGGCACCTGCTGCTGAAAAGCATATCTCAGTAGTTACCAACTCGCCACGTTCTCCGGAAGTTAAAGCGCCCACTTGTCTTTTACCCTTTACTGCTATTATTTTAGAAGCTCCTTTAGAATTTACTGTGATTCCAGTTTCGTCGAAGTTGTATATTCTATCTGCTGTAATATGGTGCTTTTTAACTAACTCTACCAGAAGAGTGAAAAACTGTGAAACAACTACTTTATTAAACCCCCTGGCCCTCATTCCTGAGGTTGCTTCTGGTTTTCTTATTGATAGTTCTGGATGTCTCTTTAAAAAGCCCTGCATCCAACCTTTTCCAGCAATTCGTCCTGTTTTGTTAAATGGATGATTGACACCATTTAATTCGGCCAACTGAAATGCAAGTCTTCTGCATTCATCCATTGTTAAACCAAATAATCGTTCTTCCATATTCTTCAAGTAGCAAGCGATTTACTGTTCCTGTTCTTGAGTGAAAACTGGCTTGTAATTGCCCAAAGTTTTTGAAATAAACATATTTGGATTGTTTCTTCGTTTTTTAACGTATCGTTCAAGAGTAGTTTGAGGGACGTTAAATTAAACAGACGCCCGATAATATCCCATTTCGCCTTTGATTACAGCTTTAACAGCTTCTTCCATTGACTCAGTAGACCAGCTCTGTCTTTGGGTGACACGTTTGTATTTGAACACCATCTGAAAAGAAAAAAATATTTTAAGTTAGGGCAGAATGGGGTATCCCATTTTACCGTACCCGCACTTTACCCGTCTTGCCCGCTTTGCACTATTTTTAGGTTAAGCGTTGAAGCAAGTCCAAATTGTTGGTAATTTAAACAACCAGTATGACATGTGAAGCTCAAGACTGTACAGTTTGTGGTAGAGGGCACAAAAATTTATTTAAAAGTAGCCAAATGTTACCTACCTCGCTTTACATTACCACAAGAAATTCTAACTGTCACTCTGCTGTCTCTCAAACATTACACTTATGGCAATTAATCTAAGACACTGCACATTAATGGTTTGAAACTTGATTAGGGCACAGATGTGTGTCTTAGACAAGTAACTGCTATGGTAAAATATAGGTAGAGCCAGTGGTTTAATTTTAAATTGCCCTACCCCATTTTACCCGTCTACCCCGTTTTACCCACCTTTCCCCTATAAAAGCTTTTGTACTGATTTATTATATTATTACTATCGACTATTGTCTGTTAGAAAAAACATTATAATTATTAATAAACATGTACAATTTAAAATTATTAGATCGTCACAAAATTGCAAAAAATTATAAATTATAAAAACAAATTAGTTGTATGTAATTTAAGTAAAAGTTCCAGGTTTTGAAACCCTTGTCCAACATTTCACATTTCAGAAAAAGCTGAGAGACGTAATGGCAATTCACGATTTGCTAAATAACAATTTTGGACCGAAAAATTTATTTTAATTTATACAGTATTTTATAGCAAATTATTATCTCTAGCTTGATCAAATTTTGTCGTGTGTTTTGTCTCTGTTCATGCTTAAAACACTAACTTTAATCTATTCTCAACTTTTAACTGATCTTTTTTACGAAAAACCATAAAATTACTTTTGGTAAGTGTTACTTAAAAAATTAAACAAAACATTTTTAAAATATATATTGTTATTTTATTACTTTCTTGAAAAAAATATTTAAAGTTTGGAACGACTATAAGCGAGAGGTGATTAAATTATGCTAGTTAAACTCGCGTTAAAATAAACTTAAATGACAAAAAGGTAGAGTTAGCTAAAGTTGAGTGTCTCAATTTGAGTCAAAGTTAGTTAAAATATAACTGAATTTTGTGTAAGTAACATTTAATTAACTGTAACTGGTTTTATTATTTATATAAATAATGGCGGATGCGCCGGGTTAAATCGGTGCTTATTGTTAGATCATAATTGACAATAGCAAAATTTATAAATTTGTAAGTAGCGAACAAAACGTAAAGATAGTCATTGCAATTTCGTTTTTTTATTTTTGATAAACAAAAATTTACAATAAACGAAACATAAAGATAGCATTGCAGCTTTGTGTTTCAATCATTATTTTTTAAAGTGGGTAATTAACACCGCGCCTGACTGAACCAAAGTCAATCCTGTTTGATAAGAAACAAGCATAGTTTTGCTATTGTCTTCTTGGTGGCGCTGATAGATTGATAAACACTGACCATCGATATTCTAAAACGATCTTTCGATTCTTTAAGTGGTTTATGGTCTGTTTAACAAAAGTTAGGAATACGTCATTCTGACTGTAAAGTTAAATTTTGTGTTAAAAATACTAAACCAGAAATAAAGCTATTTTTTTATGGAAGCTTTTCGGCGAATTATAACATTTTTACATAAATAACTATTTTGTTATCTACAATATTTACAGCAAGTGTAATATTTTGACAATTATTAAATAAAATATCAACTTTGTTTTTATTACTATATTTTATTAATTTTATTTTGTATATCCAACTCCTAAATAGTGACTCTAAGTAAATTTAATTTTTTTCACGACTATTTATGTGTTATATAACCAAGTACACCATCAATAAAATTGAAACTTTTTAATAATTGTTAAAATAAGTAAATGTAATGTTTTTGAAATAATGTATGCACATGCTTATAGACTAGGTATTATTACAAAAATATAAAAGTTAAATAAATGTGCTTAGAAATGTATTATCGATATCTCGTGTTTCAAATCTATTGTCATCCAGAGTGCTATTAAAAAGTGAGATGCAAGAAAAATCATGTTTTAGGTTAAATTTAAGACTCATTCTAAAATTTCTATGAGAGTAGTTAAAATAAATTATGGGGTTAGGGGTAGTCAGATGCACGAAAAAATTACAATTTTCAGTAATTTTTTTTTGCTATTATATCATGTTATTTTAAAAAAGTAGTAATATTGCATTATTATACATTGTTTTGACTTGAAGTCACGAAAATTTAAAAAAAAAATTAATTTCCAAAATTATAGCTGTCTGTGTTGACCCAGTTTCAAAAAAAGGTCCTTGCGGTGTCAATCATAAGTCCTTAGAGATTCATCTAAAATCAATCGGATAGTAAAAAATAGTTTAATAAATAGATAATCTTGGGCCTGATCGAAGCTTTTTTTATTTTTTCAAAAATTAACAAAATGGCGGCCTTAGAAAAAATTTTTCTAGATATTTGGGAAAAATCAACTGTTAATTGGTTTTAAAAATCAAAATTTTTGAAAAAAAAAAATCCTTTGATCAGGCCCGAGTTTATTATGTATTCTAAAAGCTGTATAAATTTTATTAAAATCTACTGAGCGGTTTTCGAGTTACAGTTGTCACCAGTTCAAAAACCATACTTTTGAGAAAAACGCATTTAAAGTTTCACACTAGATTTACGTACAGAAATGCGAATTATTAAATTACTTACACCGAGCCATCTATTCCTGGGCCATATAATAGTTCTTCAGTCATTGTGGAAGTCTCCAAAACATCAATTTGCTATTGCCTACGAAGCATTCCCGAGTGTTGTCGTTGGCGCGCTGATCTGCCACTTTCAAACGTGCAGCATCCATTTTTTCAGCATTCCCGAGCGCTCTTTGTTATTTGTCGAATAACTCAAAAAGTAATTATCGGATCAAATTGAAATTTTCAGAGAATATTTTCAAGATATTACACTTAAAGAAAATGCAAAAAAAACATTAATTTTTTAAAAATTCTGATTACCCCTAACTCCTTATGTGACGTGAGGTGTTGTTCTGTTTGTGTTGACAACCTGCTAATTTTATACTTCGCTGCATTTTCGGTTGATTTTCTCAGTTAAGTTGAAAAACTAGTGGTTTATAAAAACAAGATTGCTTTTAACGAGCAACATAAGCACTTCATGTAAGAAGGATACTTTAGAAATGGTCAGAGAGTCGACGAACAGTGGGTTTACTCGATAAACGCTGCATTTGAGGATTTTCAGGAAAAGTTTCTTGAATTGGCTGTCCACTTCGACCATTTCAGTCGAAATCTGCGCCGTATTGTGAATTTGTACAAAGAATCAGGGAGTTTGATTAGCAAGACAGGTGGAGGCAGACCACGAGTAAAAACCGAAGCAAATGTGGAGGCTTTAAGGAATATTATGGACGAGGAGCCTAGTACTTTGGTTCGTTATCTGCGCCAACAGGGGAACCTGTCTCACAGCACTTGTTGACGGATTTTGGAAACGGACCTTTATATGCATCTGTATAGGCTGAAGGCTCATAAAGAATTACTGCAAATGATTTGCTACAGAGACAGGCATATAGCCAGTGGTTTATGCAGAATCTTGCCAACAATGACGAAGCACTGGAAAAAACATTTTTCACCGACGAGGCTTGGTTTCATCTTTCCGGCTATGTTAACTCACAGAACATGAAGATGTAAAGCGGTGAGAATCTTCATTATTACGTTGAGATTTCATTGCACCCACAGAAAATTGGAGTGTGAGCTGCAATAAGCAAACGTCGTCTTATTGGATCCATATTATTTGAATGTAATTAATGTTACATTTTTTAAAGAAAACAACTGCAAGAATAAAAATGTTGTAAAAATATTAACATCTCAGAGATACCGCCTTGAAATTCTCACTTCTTTTATAGAGCAGCTGCTGGATGACAAACTGCAGCAGGGATATTTCCAGCAGGACGGTGCGCGTATTTACACCACTCGAAATATTCTCAATTTTATTTGTGAATTCTTTGATAACAAAGTGATCAGTTTGAATACGTCAGTGATATGGCCACCGAGGTCATGTGATTTGACTCCATGTGACTTTTTCTTGTGGCCGTATGTGAAAAACTCGATTTCAATACTCCTGTTGTGGACTTGAACGACCTACGGGACAGAATAACTCTCAATTACCCAATCTGTTAGAGAACGCAATCGCTTCTGTGAAAACACGAGCAAGAGTGTGCGGCGAACAGAATAGAGGTCATGTAGCATATCTTGTTTGATGTGCTGCAACGGTTTTCTTCTATGCTTTTGATATTGTTTCTAATGTTTTGCTTTTGCCAGGCAAGTTTCATCTTACCTGCTTAATTTTATTCCTACCTTGTGTTTGCAAATAATAAAAAATTAACGTATTCTGTGTTTTATTTGATTTTTAATGGTAATTATTAGTTTCTAGGTTAGTGGGGTTAGAATGTGAAAAGTATTCTTTGGATAGTAGGCGCAAACATTCAACAGTAGGTTTTTTTAGCAGTCTGCTAAAAATAGTTTTGAAACACACTCTATATGTATTTGTCAAAGTACTTGTATATATTGTGTATAACAATAAAATTGTTAGTATTGTATTTTCTTATATGTCTTTCCTCGTTTTGAGTGTTTTTTGTGCGTGGATGTAGAGATACAAACGTTTGACAAATTTTTTTATTACAAAATTTCTTATGCCGCAACCTTTTACTTTTTTTTACTGATACTATGTTTTGTATTTGTTATATGTTATATGATTTGTTTTATGTGTTTTGTTTTTGTTAAACCACTCTATATTTGTTTTCAGGTTTATTAGTAGAAGATTAGAGACGTCATAAATCGTAATACTGCTAACAGCTTAAATAAAAAGTATTTGTTTGTAAGATTTACAATCTTTTTACTTCTCATGAAAAAAATTCAAATTTTTTCATTTAAAAATTAACTGATAAATAATCCCTACGACTTTTACACATCACTAACCCGGCAGTATAAACTTATAGTCAGGCAAGACATTATTACGGACATAATTATCAAGTAATGATGCTAAAAAAATAAATAAAATAAAATGAAAAAGATGTGAGAAACAAATTTCCTTACTTGACGTCAAGCGTGACTAGAAATCGACAGCCACACAACTTTGTTCTTGTTGTATTAGTGTAGAGTGATTATTGTTAAAAAAATTTTTGACGATGTTGCATATGTTCAAAAGTAGTAATTTTTGAATTTCAATTATTACGTTTGAATTTAATTTTAGTAATTTTAAATTTTTATAAAGAGTCTTTGGTACAATTTCAGTGACTGACATAATTATCGGAAGTATTTTAACTATTTGTAAGTTCTATAAATTTTTGATTTTGCCAGCCAGTAACATGTATTTTGACATTTTTGAAAAAATTTAACCAAAAATTTTCTCGGCGCTAATGGGTTAATGATTTTAAATCGTTTTAAAGCTCGTAGCAGACACTTGTTTGATTAATACATCCCACCTGTTGCTTTATAATCAATAAAATAAAGTAGTTAAATATTACATATCCAAAAAGACTTGTAAGTGAAACTGTTTGTAAATGAATGTTTAAATTTCTGCGAGTAAAACTGTTAATTATATTTTAGAGGAAAAAATCTTATTTTGTCAATTTTCACATTAACTATTTTTAAAATAGAAATCTATACCGACTCACCGTATCTGTAAATAGTAGATGTAATCAGAAGTTGTGCTTTTTGCTCATTAATTAGTAAAATAAAATCCTAATTTAAACCTAATAGGTAATAAAAAACACATAATAAATTTTTTGTATGTTTATTAAATTTTAAATCTTTTGGGTTAACAGTAATAAAATTAGAAAGCAAAATTTGCTTTTTTGTGTTGAATACAAACAAAAATGCTAAATATCTTAAGAAATTGTTTCGAAATTTTAAATGAATCTTGTACTAAAAGAAAGTTACTAACACTTGCAACTTTAGTAGTAACTTCCCGACATTTTCTCATGTATTAAAACATCAAATTTTTAAAAAAATTACTAAAAAATAAAATATTATTATAAAATATTAAATATAATTTACAATTTTTTTAAAGTTTTTTTTACAATTCTAAAAATTTTACATCTTTTTCTATCCCATTTTAATTTAAAATAAACTTTTTCGTTATTTTAACTACCTTTACAGATGCTTGTTAGCATTGATTTGAGTTTTAATACTGCCAAAAGTGTCAATAAACTGTATAGTTAATTCCATTGTGACAGAAATACAAGTTCAATTTTATCAGTTATACACATACGAGTAGTGTTTAGTAAATTTCTATCAAAATTTTATAAAAATTAATAAATTTATAAAAAAAATATCGATTACTTCTCAAGAAAAATTTAGAAACAAGTGAAAAAGTCAACCTGTCTTGGTGTATAATAAGTAATTTTTTCTCTGCCAAAAATTCTAGTAATTAGTACAACTTTTGCCAATAAATAATCTTTGTCATCAGCTGTTTTCATGAAACGTTCTATCTTTTGTTTGGTAAATATTTTGGATATTTTAGCCTTCTATCCACTGGCATTTCTTTTAGAAATAGTAGGTAGGAACTCTATAAAGCAGATGGCTCATACATTGAAAATAATTTCAAAAAATAGACCAAAAGTACCTAATTGTAGATTCTATTGGCTAAATACTGTAAATGACGTCTTGCAAAAAGATCAAATGTTAGTGTTTTCTGATCCAGTAGACTTACTGTTCCTGCTCTTAATGCTCAATGTTTTCCACATCAAAAAGTGTTAGTTGTAAAATTGAAAATAGATTATTTGTGGTTTTTACAAATATAAATTGCTTTTTCAAATTTGCAAATTAGTAATTTTTACTTTTAAATATTAGTTACTAAATTTATAATAATTACCACTTAAAACTTTAAAATTAATATAATAAATATAAATATTTATATTTGAAATTTAGTAAGAGACAATTAAAAGTTACAGTCAAAACGTCATTTAAATTAAAGAAGTTTTTAAGTTTATTACGAAATCGTCCCTTAAATATATTTTTTTAAAGATAGTGAATAAACGTGTCAAGCTACTAAAATTTTGTATTAATTAGCTTAAAAGTTAGTAAAAAATATTATCTTTGGCTGTTAAAATTTGTAAATTATTATAAACAGTTATAATTACTAGAATTATTTTAGTAGTAAATTGTAATTAAGAAGTATTATATTAAAACAAGATAGAAATTAAATATCTTGTGTAAAGCTAAAAAACACAAAAATATAAAAAAATAATTTATACTTAATTCTGCAATTAACTGCTAATCTGCTAGTTTTATACTTCGTGAAGACGCTGTATTTTTAATATTTTAACAATATTTTATAATTTTTTAATATGTATTTTAAACAATATTTGATTGAACAGTTTTATCTAAATGATCAATCAGTTGCGTTTATATTTGCAGTGCGCAAGTTCAACAGAAAGCTTGAGAAAGAAGCTGCTTGTTTGTCAAAGTCAAAGATCATTTTAACAGTCGCTGCCGTAACATTCACGTCGTAAGTAAAAAATTAGATGTTTCTTTGCGACAAGATTTATATGTCGTGCTTCTAACGTTTCAAAAGAATAATCAACTATTTAAAATTTACTAGTCAAATATAAAAAACATTATCAGTTTTTATTTGTTTAGTGTTTAGTAAAGCAAAAATTTAAATCAGATATATGAAACCACTCACCATTAATACTTTATAAATTGCGTGGTTTCGCTAGCAAAAATATGTTCTTAGCTAAATGGTTGATATACAGGGTGTTTTTAAATTATTTGCAATCAATGCACACTTATAAAAAACAACAAAAAAATGTTAATAATAATTTTTATTAATATCTAATAAACAAGTGTTTTAAACTAACTTTATTTTAAAATATATACTACATATTTTTAATATTACTTTTACAAAAAGTAATGCACTTTTAGTTAATAAAGGTTTTAGTTTGTGGAGTAGTTGTTTAAAAGTAGCAAAATTGCTATCAAATATAACACCAGATATTTTTTAAATATTTGTTGACACATATCTGCTAAATAAAAAAGGGCTGTCGCTTTTAATACAAAATAAATGTATATAATAAATTCTTTTTTTAATCAAGAATATGTTGTTAATTTAAAAAATTGTGATTTTTCTTAAAAAAATTTAAGTTTTACATTGTAGCGTTTTTTTGATTGTGTATGCTTTGTAAATTATTTTTGAAACACACTGTACACTTATTAATTATAATTACAAAACAAAATTTTAAATAAGTTGTTTTTGTTGATCTTTTTATGACATTTAACTCCAGTTGAGGACGAATTAGAACGTGATATTATATTATTAAAAACAAAAAAAAATTAATTTAAGTAGACATTGATTAGTGATTACATTTTTATCGAAAACGTTTGTTATACGATTTACATGTTTTAATTTGCGTGTATCTACTAACAGGTTGCAACAATTTCAGATATCATAATCATTATCATCAACATGGTAATTTTTCTGGTCATTGCATTAATGTACATTCTCATCATCTTTCTATTGGTCAATCTCAATATCATCATTTACGTAAGCTTTTACCTTTTTTAATTTCTTACTCATTAAGTCTTCATTATAATTATTTTTTTAAACATTTGAAAAATTGTGATATTAATATTTATGTTCTTGTGTTAATAATAATAATAATAATATTTCAGAAAAAACGAAATTACGCAAGACAACAAATTCTTAATTCGTCAAAGAAAATGAAAATGTGGGTAAAAGAACAACCTCAATCTCATGCTAAGTTGAACAATCCTCCAAAAAAAAGTTCTAAATTGACAAAAAATTTTGTCAATTCAAGTCTAAAGTTCGGATATTACCGAGTTTTAAAAGTGGAAGGAAAAAATAAATTTCTGATTATCAACTAAAACCGGATTGTAGCTTTAAGACTTCAACAAAACTACAAGCTTCTTATTTAACAACAAAAAATTGAAAATTGGTTTGTGTTACTTATTATAACTAAACAAAAATATGTAGTAGCATAGTTTTTGTATCACTAAAAAGTTTTTTATTGCATGTGAAGACGGTTATAGATGGATATTAATATACAGGATGTTTCACAAGTGGTAATGAGCCTGCGAAACTAAAAATGCAACCAGCAATACAATTCCAAGGGTAACGTAGTTTTTGTTTTGTTTACAAATACATTAAATAAAAAATCATTTAAACTTTCGGTTAACTGAAGACAAACAAATGCCACTTGCTTGTGAAATCATTCTTTGACTTACATGTGAACAGGATTAGTAGCTCTGTTCTTGTTTTTGGCTTTTTTAAAGGTGGTCAATTTTTCCTTAAGGTAGTTTTAAGTCGTTCGAATATAATGTCAGCAAGAGTTCTTCTCTACCTGGAAAACGTTGTCTGCACAAACTCATTGTGGCAGAGGAATTTTTTCCCATATATCATCATTATGTCGGTTTTTTTATTGTTTGAATACATTTTTTTTATCGGTGACAAATTTGAAAAATAATATTTGAAATCAATATAATCTACGTTAACTCTGGAATTGTATTGCTGGTTGTATTTTTAGCTTCGCAGGCTCATTATTACTCGTGAAACAGTCTGTATATACAAATAAATTTTATTTTTTTAAATAGGTTTAATGTTTCTAGTAAGTTCACAGCGTTATGAATGTAATGCCAAATTTGCCACAAAATTTTTCAGTATATGAATTTCTGTTATTAATAATTTTTATGTTTTGTTATGCATTTTCAAAATCTTTCAAACTGTTATAACTTTGCTTTTTTTAGGCAGTTTATAATCTTGTACTTGTTGTCGTTTGCTTAAATGTTGTGTGACGTCACTTTTATTAACTAATAAAACGGTATATTTTATGGTACTTAATATTATATTTAAGTAAAATTTGTTGTTAAATCTTTTGTTTTTTTTTTTTTGTTTTTTTGTTGTTTAGAACAATAACGTTACAATAAAAAAAACTTGTACGCTAGCTATTTTACAGCACTCAATTGTTCGAACATTCTACTGACGTCTGTTTCAAATTTAATTTGCTTTGTAAATGTTTAGTTACAACACGCAAATGTAATAAATATTTCTATTATAAGTAATACGTAACTTGTTAACTGTACGCTTTAGACATTACAAACATGGTGATAAAGAAGACGAGTTTGTAATATCTAAACTAATACGGTTACTAGACTTGTATTTTAATCTAGTATCTTTTGGTAAAACTATAATAATTTAACCTTAACAAACATTTTCCATCCTTACTTAGAAATGTTCCTTAAGAGGGCGCCTGAGATATGCGAATTCGGTAGATGGCGAACGTGTTGTCGTGCAAACTGATATAAGGGTTCCCTGGGGGGCCAATCCTTCGACAACAGCAAACATTACAAAAGAGAAAGTAAGGCAGCTTACAGATAAAGATTCAATGCTTGTCTCGGCGGTTTTTTAACGAACGTTCTTTCCGATTAACTCGGTAAATAGTCTCCAAAGTCGATACTTTTTGGGAATTTCACCACAACAGATGTACATAAAAAATCGTCAGAGTGAACGGCTCGTTATGGATAATGCATTCGTAAAAAAAATTCTTGCAAAAATGTTACCATTCCTTCAGGATTAGCCCCAAACGTATTCATGACGTATTAAGCATAAAAAAAAATGTTAAACCGAGGTAAAGGTCAGTGAACGGACTGAACGAAAAGTTTGGTTACTGTCTGATAGATGGCGCTTCAAGAACGTAAATAAAGCACAAATAAAGAAATGTCAAATCTGTCAAATTTCTGTAATAATTTATTTACATTGATTTACATATCTCACTATTTCTTAATAAAGTCGTCATATAAACAATACCTGCAAATAATATTGTGGAATATGTTTATTTATTTATTCCAGTTTAACGTTAACGTGTCTTATCGAACAATTGAGGTTATGTTGTTGTTTAACGGATTGTTGCTAACTTTTTTTTTGACTGTAAAATTTAATACGTAGGAAATTAAACAGTCCATGTGATGTATTATTAAAATCGTAAGTAAAATATTAACAAACAGTATTACACTATCCTTGTGTAAGGTACTCTTTTCTTCAATGCTCAAATGAGAATATTATATTATAACCTGGATTTGCCAATTGAAAGCTGCTCCAGTTCGTACCTAACAAGATGTATGCACATCCCTTGGCCTGGTATAGCAATGTGCAAAAGCTGTGTTGTAGGAATGTAAAATACTGTACTTTATTACTTATTAGTACTAAATATATTGTGACAGCAGAAAATATGGGCATTATTATGTAACATCCTAAGAAAGAGTGGCAACAAATGAAGCTATATAAGTTCTATTTATTGTCTTGGTGCTTTCATGTAAAAAATATTTTTCTTCAAAAAGACCACCTATAATTTAAAACGAATTAATTTTCAAACAGTGCTACATTTGTATGTATTTTATCTACCAAAAACTTTTACAACCATCCTTTATTACTAAGTAAGTGAAAGTCGAGTACAACTGATGTTATGAGATTGCGAAAAATAGACATGTTTACCCAAATATCACACTTTAAAACGATTCCTGCGTGGAACAGTGTCAAAAATCCTAACATCTCTTATTCAAAAGATGTGGTAAGCTCTCATTACTCTATACTAGTAAGGGATGATTGTAAAATTTTATAGCGGGCAAAGGACGCACAGATATACTCTACATTCTTCTTCTGGAAAAGATTAATAAATGATAACAACAAACAATAATTGTAACGTAATTTATTTTATCTTACAAAGGATATGAAATGTTATGGTAGGTAGTTGGTATTATTATTAAACAGTATCGCACTAAACCACTGTTATTTACTATCTGCAAACGATCAAATAAATTCCACCATTTATTAAAAAGAAATTTTGAAATATGAATTAAATATTGTTATAGCTATTTCACTAAAATTGGTAATTTATAGTTATTTTGAAGGGGTATTAAAACCTACTATGAAAATAAAACTAGTATGAATTATAATTAAATCACAATGTTGTCCTGGTCTTATCTGTACTTACTTCAAACCAACCACTCTTCTTTGCCTTCTTATGTCTTATCATTTATCATTATGACATTAAAAGAAACTACATAAATGATAATTATTATCAAAACTATTGATTTTTAAAAAAATCGCTCGAACAGGTCAATTTCATTTTTAAAATGCGTATTTGTAAAAAAATTATACAGAGTGGTTATTATACTTTAGTTTTTTAAATGGCACTTTACATGTTTTTATTGCATTTTTGGATTCTATAGCAGATTCTAGACATATTTTATATATGATGTCTAAGAAAAAATGCTATTTCTATTGAATTTTTTTAATTATTAACGGGGATTTGACTGATTGGGAAAAATTAAAATAAAAGAACATTTCAGCTGACGTTTCGGTTCTTCACTGCAACCTTTTTCAAAGCTTTTTCAAAGCAGTTTGCAGGCAGCAAAGTTGAAGTAAAAAACCGTAACGTCAACTGAAATGTTCGTTTAATTTCTCCCAATCATTTCAAGCCACGTTAATAAAAAAAATTTCTAATTCTAATATTAAAGATTAATATTAGAAAGATAAATTAAAAATTCTAATAAAAAAGTTTGGACTATTTTTTGAGTTTCTGCTATGTGCCCTATTAATAATACGCAATTTTTTAAAATTGAAATGTCAATTATTGTTTTCAACAAATTTTTAATTGTCACTATATTTTAAACTGTCAAGAAGTCATAGGGTACCAGATTTTAACAGTGAGTTCATTAATAATATTATATTTTTATTTTATTCCAACTTTTAATAACTTAAAGATAGACATCTTACTGTCAAAAAATTATTGGGTGGTAATTGAAACAATTAACTCAAGAAAAAATTGAGTGTTTAAATTTTTTTTTAACCGTCAATATTTCGAAAACAGTTAAAGATAGGTTAAGACATTATACACAAAATATATTTAGAATTTGTCATATAATCTAAAAATGCAATATAAAATATAGGATGTCATTTAAAAATACAAAGTTGACGTCGATATCTCATTTTTGGGGTAATTTTGGAATAATATTTTTTTCATATTATGTAAAATAATATAATTTTGTCATGCAAATATTACTTTAGTTATCCAACTTTTTAAAATTGGTGTCAAAAAGTATCTAGTAATTTTTCTCAAAAAAAAAAAAAAAAGTAAAACACAGGACATGTCCGTTTCCTACAATAATAATTGTAAAATTAAACTTTCATTAAAAATTTTCATGTAATAAGTTTTAAACAACAAAGGTATTTCTTTTTGGAAAGAGGTTTGTGCAAATTGAAAATAAAAAAATATGTCTAATAATTTGCATAATGGTAACGAACGATCCAAAAGTCCTGAAAGCTCAATAGGCTATGGAAAAAAGAGCAAGATACAGTAATCATGTTTGAGGATTATGCGTCTTTTAGAATACCAGAAGCATCTCAGAAGGTATCAGAAATGAATTTCAGTTTTTTAAATGTTGGTTTGCTCCTGAAAACTAACTTTAACTTGTTCTTATTGTAACTGTTGCTGACTATATTTCTAGCACAAAACACAGATTAGTTACCTTATTTTCTAACAGAATTTCGCACAATAATTTCTGACATGTAAGATGACACTAATAATTAATTGGAAAAAACCAAACCTCATTTTCGTCTAAGCCTGCTTTGATTCCACGGCTTTTGAGTCGCTCTTTATATAATTGTTGAAATTTTTTTGATAGGTACTGCAAAAATTGTAAATTATAAACAATTATATAATTTTATATAAAATAATATGATTGTGAGCTTGCGAATTATTTTAAATAATTTTGATTATAGTTAAATGCAATGGAAATTTGCTATTTGGCAATAATTGACAGATTAAAAATCGCACGCTATCAAAGCGGCAGAACTACGGCCACGGCGTAGAAATCCTTATCAGTTAGCACAGTTTTTTGTACCAAAAAATATTTTATATTATTACTTATTAATCTATCAGCGCCACCAAGAAGACAATAGCAAAACTATGTTTGCGTCTTATCAGACAAGGTTGACCTTGGATCTGTCAGGGGCGGTCTTAATGTCAATTTTATTAATGTTGTCAGTTGTATTTTTAGATAGCAGTGTTGGTGTTTTTTTAGTTTCTAGACAAATAACTGAACAAATAATATATGATTATGTCTTAGGTGTGTTTTATAGTTTAAAGGCTGCAAACACATAAAAACATTTTTTTTTAAAGTAGAATATAAAATTTAATATAGTATTTAGTTTAGTATTACTTGTTGGCTTTCACAAACCTTATCAACGAGAGTAAATTATTTTTCTCGTCGTTTCTACTTTCTATAGTACTAAAATAATGATCCATAATAGCTGCAGAAAAAATATATGCTCCTTAATAAAACATCTGCGATTCCTGCTAAATGTAGAAAATATGAGATTTAGCAAAATCTTTTATTTTATTTTACAATTTATCTCGTTAGTAAAAATGTTTAATCAGACAAGTGTTCAATTTATTCATTCAAACAAGATGTTGAAACTTAAGTTGGTTTGTTCCAAAGAGATAAAATTTATTGCCTTTGTTGTAAAAATAATTATTTGGAGAAATTGATTGCTGCAATAGTCTCGAATTTCTCGTAATTGTGCTTCTACGTAGAAAAACTAAGAAACGTTATAAAAATATTGTGTTTTAACTATTTTTTAAAACAGTAATGTGCTATAAGTAAATAGATTGCATTGTTTTATAATACTCTAGAAACAAACACCTGTTATATCAGAGTGTGCTCGGGTCTGTCGTATTTTTGATAGTTTTATTCGATCAGTCAAAGAACGCAAAGCTAGCTCTAATTCACTACATTTTTCTCCCATCTCAATTTAGTAAATAAAATGAATGTATAATTTTAAATTTTTAAATTACGGCAATTTTATATTGACCTAAAATCGTAAATTAATAAGTATACTCGTGGTAACATGAGAGTATTGATTTTTTTAAAATTTAGGGGGATGCGCCGTGCAATTTTTTTAATTTTTTTTACGTATACAAGATGTCCTAAAATTCGCAATTTAGAAAAATTTAAAAAGTGTCAACAATCTAAATCTTAAAAATTTAAAGAAAAAAAAATTGGATGACTAACTGGTAAGTTTTGTAAGATCTACTAATTACAGAAAAAATGCTAAAATGTTTGTGTAAATAAAATTTAATGCAAGAGTTTTGTTATTACACTGTCAGTATGAGATCTTTGTCATTAATGTCATTCAAGATGTCACTTGCTAGAAAATTTTTTACTTTCATTTTTTTGTTTTTTTTTAATAAAACAACAACTGGCTGGTTTGAAAAAAAATGTCTTATTTTAAAACACATATAACTTATAAAAAAAATACCAAAGAAACATATAAAATAGCAATAACACAAGCAACAACAACAATACTGAGAAATGCAGTCATTAAAACATAATTTCACTATAAAAAATAAATGTTCCTATTAAAATCACTTGTTGTAAAATTATGTTTTTATTTAAATTAATAAATTTTAGTGCTTGAAATGTAATTATTTTAACGATGTAGACGGCGTCTGGTTCTGATCTAAACTTAGTAATTATAGCTTTATTTTGTCTCTATGATTTAAGAAAAGCATTAAACTCAGATTAACGTTACACATTTTTAAATTGGTGCTATTTTACCGTTACTACAACGCCAATACATCACAATTAAGCAGTTGAAAGACAGCGCCGACCAGTTGGTAAGACATTACGCTGTAAGTCTAGTATTTCTACCAAAGTTTTGCCCACTATAAAATTTATTATTATTGAAGTCAATTAGGGTCTATCACCAAACATTTACAACCGATAAGTCTCTACAACACCAGATGGTTCGATGCTTGAAGCTTCACATGACTCAAAAAGTATTATTTCTCCAAAAGATAATACTTTTTATTATATACATTTACCTAAACATTCCGAGAGTTCGAAAGAAATAACAAACTTAGCAAAACACGTGGTTTATTAGCGATCTAAAAAATTTGTCCTCGCATTGATCTAATTTATTGAACTAATCAATAAATTGTTATTCAAATGTTTAATAGCAATCCGAAATTAAAAAAGAAAATTAAATATTAAACTTACCTGTTGCAAAATTTGTCGTACTTCGTAGACAATAATTAATATTATCTGGAAAACAAAGTAAAGTTTATTACCTACTTTTGAAACATTCTAAGAAGATTTTGAATTACCAGATATTTTTAATATTTGTTTAGAATTGTTTACAAATAAACACTCCACAAAAATTATCGCATCACTCGTTATCTTGAAAAATTTTGTAGAAACTTTAAGAACTACGCTATGAATTTCTTTTATCAGTATTTCTTGTTGGTAAACAAATATGAAAAGCAAGATCTTTGCCTTTTTGTTCTAAAAAATGGTTTTTCTTGTTTATTTTGCTGTATTAGGAGACTTGAAAATCAGTCAGTCAGTTTAGATATAACGAAAATTCTAAAATCGTGTGCTATGAATCCTCTTTAAGGTACAGTGCATCACTTAACGAATGAAGAAACCGCACGCGTCGTGGCAATAGTTGAAGATGGTAGAAGTCAGCGATATGTGGCCAATTGGACGGGTGTTCATCAAAGCACGATTTCTCGAGTTGTCGATCAGTACAGAAAAACTGGACAATATGATCGAAGAGCAAGCCAAGGTCGCCATCGAATTACCACTCCAGCAGACGACAGATTTTTGCGACTTTCTGCGCTCCGGCAGAGACATGCCACTACTCGATTACTGCAAACTGAGCTCTTTGCCGCCCGAAATGTACGTCCTACACTGCAGACCATTAGAAATCTTCTCAGGGAAGATAACATACAAGCCAGAGTTCCAGCACAAGGCCCTTGTCTTTCCAGAGAACATAGAGTTGCCACTGTTGCCAGACTACAATTTGCGCGCGATCATGCAGATTGGTCCCATGTCTTGTTCACAGATGAGTCACGGTTTTGTTTATATGCTTCAGACAGACGTATGCCAGTGTACACTGTACAGACGTCCACGCGAACGACACTTGCAGTGTAATTTTCGCCAAAGGGAAAGTTATGGAGGTGGCTCTACAATGCTTTGGGCAGGCATCTCTTTTTACGGACGCACTGAGTTAGTTACAGTAAATGACGGAAGAATGACGGGAGACCGATACATACGCGATAGTTTAGAACCCCATGTCGTGCGTTATAGTCCATTTGAACCCTATAGAACATGTCTGGGACTATTTAGGGTGGAACATTCAACAACGTAGAGAAGCATTTAGGACGTTAGAACAACTCGGCAATGCATTATGTGAGATATGGGAGCAAATGCCACAAAATTACGTACAAACTCTTTTCGAGAGCATGCCACGACGCAGCCAAGCTGTCATCAAAACTAGAAGAGGCAATATAGAGTATTAGGGAGCAAATATCGGCTTTATATATATTTTTCTGATAAAATGTTAAATTTGTAAATTATGGATAAAATTTATTTATTGGGAAATTGTTAATTTTTGAGTTAATTTCTACATTAAATCTTATTTTTTGAACCGATTCGTCTTTTACTTTTACTTGCTTTCCGTTTGAAACGATTTTGTACAAGTACAATTAAAAATACATTGCATTCACAGGTGATGCGATATTTTTTGTAGGGTGTGTAGATGGGGATAGGGATGAAAATAACGGAATAGAGGTAAATTTCAGAAATTTCAATAATGGCTTACAGATTGTCATTTTAGTTTTTATCGAACTAGTGTAAAGCCAGTTGAAACATTCAATTAGGAAATCACATAATTCACCAAATTTAGACGCGTGGGTAATCGATATAATTAGAAAAAAAGTTGAAAAAATCAATACGGTTTATGGCAAAAATGTGTCCATCATGTTATTTATATAGAAAACAGGTATTTAACTAATGCAGATATTCCTGTGTTTATAATTAACTTTAATGACGACAGCGACAATAAGAGTCACAATGAGTTTTAAAGAAATATACAGGTGTCTCAAAATTGACGCCCTTCCTTTAAGAATATGAATCGGGGGGTAAAAAACAAATTAAATCGTAAGAATAAAAATTTTGCATTTTCTCCATGGTTACCGAGTTATTGACAAAAAAAAACCAAAAATTTTAAATTCAATTTTTAAACATTATTAAAAACGAATAATTGTTACAAAACAAGAAATTAATTTACGAAAGGTGTTCAAACAAATCGCCTCCTACTTCAATACAAACATTTGCACGATTTATCATTGAATCACGAACCCTCTGTGGCATGTTAACTTTTAACATCACCATAGCAACCTATGACAGTCATTTGTTTTAAGCTGACTTCGTTTTTAATAAAATTTAAAGATTGATTTTAAAATTTTTGTTTTTTATTAATAACTTGTTTAGAGCATCTTTTTGAATAAAAAAATAGCTAAATTTGAAGTTCTAGCCTGACTCATTGTATTTCTCAGATGTGTTTTGAACTTACGTAGTACACTAAAAGGTCCCTTAGCACTTGCAATTCCTATTGACAGCGTGGTAAATAACCAAAAAATCAATTTAAGATTTGGAAAAATATCTAACCTTTTCTTACTACACTCCTTTTACAGCAATTTTCTGAGAAATAAATGTCTTGAAATTGCATTATTTCGTCTATAAATGCCCGAAAAATAAATTCAAATTTTTTTCTTAATAACAATTTTGTTTTAAACTTTCTCTTACACAGCTCTTTATGTAAACAGGATTTAAAAAACCACTTAGTTTTGCCTTTTTCAAAAATGTGGTTAAGGTATACATCCTCTTTTAACGTTGTTAGTTCTTCTTTAGATTTTTTAATAAAGAATACTACTTAAAATAACTCAATTTTCTTCCTTTTGTAATAATTTAAAAGTAACATCAAATGTTTGGAAAACATTGTTTCAAAAAATTAATGTTAATAAGAATAACTTCAAAGGTAAAATTATTTAAAAAACCCGTAGCTGTAGCGACTTCACTATGGTCGTGTTTTATATCTAAAAATTTTTCCTAGACATAATTACTGCTTCAAAGTTTTGTAACAAGACTATTGTCGCTTTTGCTTTTGCTGACTACCTCGTAGCAGATAAACCTTTAAGAGTATACGATCTCTCTTTTTTGAAAAACATATTTTGACAATCTGCTTCAATTTATAATATTAATTTTTATTAAATTTTTCTTTTCAATTTTTTGGCATATATTTTAAATCACTATTTAATTGAATAGTTTTGTCTAGTTGATCACTCAATTTCGTATATATTTTCAATGCGCAAGTTCAGTTAAAAAAAGTAGCCAAGCATGTAAGTCAAACATCATTTTAACAGTTGCTGTCGTAACATTCACGTCGTAAGTAAAAGATTAGATGTATTTAAATGTCGGTGTTTCTTTGCTACAATATTTATATGTCGTGCTTCGGTCGTAAACTGCATTTTCTTTAATAGTTTTAACATTTAAAAAGAAATCAATTATTTAAAGTTTATTTAATCAAATATACAAATTATTATCAATTTTTTTATTTAGTGAAGCAAAAATTTAATTATATAAACGGGACAACTTACTACTAATACTTTACAAATTGCAAGATTTCGCTAGCAAAAGTATGTTCTAAACCAAATTGTTATTATACAGGGCGTTTCAAAAATCATTTGCAAGTCATTTGCTTTCATGAAAAAAACCTGCAAAAAAATGAAAATAATTTCTATACAATATCTAATAAACAAATGTTTTAATTTAATTGTTTTTGGTTGATTTGCTTTGAAAACGTATGACAAATTGCGATACTACCGGTAGTATCACAACTTGAAATTATCTCATTGGTTTCATAAAAATTACTTATGGTTATTATTGTATAAATATTTAAAAAAAAAACAATTTTTATTATTTGATGTTTACTGAACATTGATTAAATTTAAAATATTTAGCATGTGTTTTATATTGTATATTGCATATAAATTATTTTATAAACACACTGTATACTCATTGATTATAATTACAAGCCCAAAATTCTTAAAATAAACTGCCTTTTTTAATCTTTTTATTAAGAAATATGTCATCTCCAATTGCAGACGATTACGAAAGTGACCTTTTACTATTAAGAGTAAAATTCTAAATTTAGCGATAATAACATATTAATTAAAAACGTTTTTACTAACAGGTTATAACAATTACAGGTTTCATAATCAATCATCAACATGGTAATTTTTCTGATCATTGCATTAATGTACATTCTCATCATCTTCATATTGATCAGTCTCACCATCATCATTCACGTAAGCTCTCATTTATTTATTATTTATTTTTCTACAATTATTTATCAAAATTATTTTTTTAACAAAAAAAATATATTTACCGATTGTTTTTAAATTGGCAGATTAACTAAATTTTTGTAATTATTTTAAATTGAATAATACCAATTCTAGGACATTCTGTATCTATAATCGATAATAACAATAACCGGTCTAAATCATAAACTGTTTCTATTTAAAAAAAAATGCAACAGGCCAGATGACCTTATTAAAAGAAAAAAGTGTGGCATTAAACATTTTTAATTGGATTTAAGTACAAGTACATTTGGCTTAAACTAGCTACCTAAAAACAGTTAAAGAGTATAAACTAATTATAAGTATCTGGTTTTCAACTTTCCCATTAAATTTTTTAACTCATTTATTTGTGATTTTATTACCTACAGCTAAAGTAGTTGAAAACTCTAATTTGACAGTTACTCGTTGCTATTGTCTCTCACAATCCTAATTGATTTAAGCAATTCTAAAATCATTACTTTTCTCTTGTTAGAGAAATTTTATGATCATATTCCTAACTATTTAACTATTGATTTATGTCTTTCTAGTAATAAGCAATAAAATGTAAAATTTAAAAATCATTTAACAAATAGTATAAAGAATGTCTCAGAGAGACGTCAAAACCTTTTATAGTATAAAATTTTTCTGAAAAGATTTATAATGACAATCAAGAAGATATGATACGCGATGTGTTAAATTTTTAAACGAATAATTTATTTAATAACAAATTAATTACACAAATAACTTTAAAATGTTATTTTGCCTAGTACAATCGCTGCCTCTCTCTAAGTTGAGTTACTTTCTAGAAATCAGAAAAATGCAGATATATCCAACACATTTATTTGTTTTTCTTTTCATATTTTTTCTTTCAGTCATTTTTTTCCCTACTAATAATTTTGAAAATTTTTTACATCTGAAATAAGAGATATTTTTTAATATTTTTAAAAGTTTTAGAAATTTTTAAATCTACTCACAAAACTTTTCAACAAACTTTAAATAAACAAGTGACTTCTAAATATACTTTTTAAATTATTTTTAAATTAAATGTCAAATTAATATTAATTAAATAAACACATTTGTTTAAGCGATTAAAATTTATCTGCTTTTTATCAATTTTCTAAATTTAACTACATATTTATTTACTTATTTATTTGTAAGTTATAATAAATTTAAACTTGGCGTTGTACAAATGTTTATATATTCTGAAATACACTATAAACTTTTAGCTAAATAAAAAATCAGAAGTATGAAACTCTCAATATAGATAATTTAGGTTTAATGTAGTGAGCACCCCAGTGGTAAACAACCTAAAAAAAGTATAAATAGCATAAAGAAATAAAGCTCTTATTTTTAGTAATTAGTGACATAAGAATCAGATAACTGCACATACTTCCCTTGTAGTTGCACTTAGTATTGCTCAAGTGGTAACGTTTGACGTACTACAGCTCCCTCAGCAAACTGATCCTCATTGCATTTCCTCGTTTTTTAAAATTACCTGTAAAGACCCAGTCTCTACTTATGCTTATATTAAACTGTTTAAATAAATTATTGTGATAGACTCAACTTCTTAACTGTTTTTGTGTTGTGTTTTAAAACTTGAACGACATGTTTGAATGTTTTTATATTAACAATTAATTTAATTAAAACACTTGCAGTTGTCATTGATAAACATTGTTGTACCACATTATTGTTACAACACTGTTGTAAAAGTTTGTTTTTTATTTATATAGCAGCTGTGCAAAAATAGGTTACGACATCGTGTTTAGAGTTGATCGTTGGGTGCTCGTTAAGTATTGTCAAATTGTAGCTGATTGGTGTTCAAGATTTAAGCCGCCAATTTAAAAATATATTAGCGGGATTTAAACAAAAATGGATTTATAGTGTATCTCAGAAACTAAACATTTGTATTAGACGAATTTAGGTTTTTAGGATTTAAGAACTACTATCAGTTAAAATCCTTAACAATAATTTAATATCATCCTGTATAGTGTAAACTACGTTTATATATTTTTGTGATTTTTTTCATACAAAAGTAGGTAAAGTAGTTAAGTAAGTACATAAATATTATAAAGTAGGTTTATAATATTTATGTACAAATTATGTAAATAAAAACTTCATATTTTTTTAGTGATGTTTATATTATTAGTTATTTATGTATCAAGGGAATTATAAGGATGTTAATTACCGAGGGCAACGACTGTCCAGATGGCCGTTAGGTCCGAGGGACAGTAAGTTTCCCAAGGTAATTAACATCTTATAATTCACGTGATTTATAAATAATTTCATTTCTTACTTAATTAATGTATTTTTTGTGAATAAATAGAATTTTGTGGACGATTTACTTAGTTAACTGTTCATGATTGCTATGGAAAATATTTGTTGACAATTATTTTTTTTTTTGAATTTGTCGATTGCAAAAGTGAATAAAAATAGTAAAAATCCAGAAGAATTACAAGAAAGAAGCTGAAATTTAAGTCAAAAATTGTTATTTAATAACATTTCTTTTCTTCTAGTAACTTTAGAGCTCCGTATTTGTAACTCTTTTAAATATGCAAATTAGAGATTTAAGAATTCTTAACTCTCTTCTATAACTCTTTCGGGAGTTATGAATGTCATAATGGTTACCGTAGCTAAGGTAATATTTGGTTATATTGATGTAGTAAAAAATAAATGAATTAAAAGTATTTGTTATTGTTAATTTTTAAATTTAAAAATATCTAAAATATAAGAGTTAAAATTTGTTATTACTTGAACTTGAATCTCAGTCAGTTTCTTTTTTTACTATTTTACTTCACAAACTAAATTTGTTCATCAAACCTTTGATTGCTTTAAAATAAGTTATCAATAAAGCAATTTCTGATAAATTAGTTGTTACTCGAAAGCAATAAAAACGGAAATAGAAAAATATTTTATAGTAAACAAAAAAGAATTAAATTGAAAACTTCAGAATCTTTACTATACGACCTAGCTTCTAAAATGGGAAATGCATTTTATTTTTACAATAAAACAAATTTTTCTACTCATCTGTTTGTCTTGTAAGCATGTCACTAATGATTCGGTGTTGGAAAGTCTGGATTAAACGACCCGGTTATTAACCGGTGTAATCCAGCGGGTTGCATGTTATTCATTCAACTGGTCTACTGGTCAACTGGTGTAGACCAGTTGAATATATAACATGTAATCCGCTGGATTACACCGGTTAATTACTTGGTCGTTTAATTCAGACTTTCCAGCACCGAAGCTTACTAATGATACACTAACAGCAACAGTAAACAATATTTACTGGCTAAAAAATTATTACCACAAAAATAACGTTGCGTATAATACTAGAAATGATAAAGCTTTCTTGTTCTTTCAGGTAGTAGAAAAAATACTTTTCGTAGTCTTAGACATTGCTCTCAGTTTTGTAAACTGCATTTTCGACTACGAATAGTTATGCTTACGGCTTATAATGTTTAGTACATTTTTAACATTTACGTTTTTGTGTTAATAATAACAATATTTCAGTTAAGACGACAATACGCCAATTCTTCACTATCTTCTTAATTCGTCAATGAAAATGATAAAATCGGTAAAACAACAACCACAATCGCATCCCAACTTAGATAATCCTCCAGAAAAAAATCTAGATTGGCAAAAAAATTTAAAATTTAGGTCTAAAATTTGGATATCATCGTCTTTCGAAAGTGGAAGAAGAAGACTGAATGTTTGAGTATCAACCAAAACCGGAAGAAAAACTCAAAGATGTAGAACTTCAAGAGGATTACAAGCTTTTTAATTAACTTCAGAAAATTTAAAAATTTTGTTTTACTTATTACAACTGTGCATAAATAGCACAGTTTTTGTATGACTTCAAAGCTTTTTCTTTTTTTTTTGTTGAGTGTAAAAAAAGTTAAAAAAATTGCTTTTTTTACAATATTTTAATGTTCTTAGTGTGTTTACAATGTTATTATTATATTGCCAAATTTTGCACAAAATTTATCAATATTTAAATTTATGTTATTAATAATTTATATATTAGATCTTAAATTTAGATTTTGTTTTACGTGTATAATACCATATAATGACGACTTATTAAAAAAAAAATTCGGCATGCCAAAACATTAATTTTTTATTTAATTCTGACTGTTAAAATTGCATTTTATCTACTCAAAATGTGATGCTAAAATGCTGTTTTATCGTCTAAATGATAAAAAAACAATAGTCGTTTTCTATGCCAACATTCAGTGTTTGATTAATTTCTAAGGTTTTATATAGCTATTATTACAACTAGGGAAATATGAATAGTATATTTCCCGAGGTTGGCTAGTTACATCCCGAGGGGAACCCTATATATGTATAGACATATATTCATATTTCCCGTGGTGGAATTAGTAGTTTTTTTCTGATTGAAACAATATTGTTGTCAAAATAGCAAAATATTAGATTATAAATTCTGGAATTTAGCAATTAGTAACGTTGCTAGGGATAAGAGACAGTGTTTGTAAATAGGCATCATAGTTGACTGGTTTGATTTTCGCGTCCTGTCATAAAAATATTTTGATAAAATATCGGACTACGTGCTCGCACAGGCAGCGAAAGCCAGGGAATGTTTGATTCCAGCAAAATCGAATATTGCGTATAGTAAAATGTACAAAGACTTTCAACACTAGAGAACAGCAAATACGGTGAATGGTACCAACGAAAATATTTTGCTAACGTTTTTTGAAGACTTAGTAATTTGCTATGATTTTTGTTATTTTTGAACGTATGACTAAATTATTCTATCCGTAGTCACCAATATTCACCAAACACGTTGTGGCCAAAATTATCCATGCTAAGGACAATGTTGCATTAAAAAAAAATGATGTTAGTATGTTTGATGAAGTAGAAGCATTTGTAAAGAATAAAAATAAAGGATACGTTTCAGAAAAATCAGAGGTGTTGTCCCGAGAACAACTCAAAAAATTCTTGCTAGAAGCTCTTACTGACATTTTTTTGATGTATAAGGTAAAATTGCATTGTGATTCTCCTCTGCTGAATAGACTGTTACACCTGTAGTTTAAATTTTAAAAGGTTGTTTTAATTATGGAAATCTTTGGCAGAACGCACATTAAATAAAACATTTTCATAGTAAAATATGACATTTCAGATTTTCCTTTATATGACGTTTCATATTTCCCTTGGGACAATATGAGCGTTTCATATTTCCCTAGGAAAATATGAGTGTGTTATTACATATTGTAACTAAGGCAATATTAGTTAATATTGTATCAATCAAAAAAAAACATTCTATTTGGTTATTTTGTTTTTTTCTGACAATTATAAATAACCATTGTTTTCGTAGAATAACTGTGATGATTGAATAAAATTTTATACAAAGTGACATTAAAGTATCGAATAAAACTCATATTTTCTAAGTTAATGTTTTTTTAGAAATACGCGGAGATAGGTGAATTTTATTTTTTTATTATGCACGTTTCTTACTTGTTTCTAAATTTTTTTAGTCAACTGGTTTTTTGCTGTGACGTAATCGATATTATTTTTAAACAGCAATCCTTATTTTTGGTGTTAAATATTGAAACTACTTTTTTTTCTGCGTATAACAATATAACATTTGTAGAGTCTAAAATGAAAACTTTAAGTAATTTAGCTAATTTAAATGTTCTATTAAATTTTTCAAAATAGACGCAATTTTTAACAGAATTATTGAACTAAATGTTTAAATTGACGTAAATCGACCAGTCTCGGCGTTTTTCTAAAAAAACATTAACTTAGAAAATATGAATTTTACTCCATACTTTTATGTCACTCTGTATTATACACGACGATACAATTCTTCATTATCTTCTCGAGTATTTTCGCGTTTCGGCTCTGCCTCAACGCTAAAACAACTCTCAAAGATAAAACTTAATTTTATCGTCTTATATAATAAATAGCTATTTATTCAATCTTGACTGTTAAAATTGCATTTTATCTACTAAAAATGTGATGTTAAAATGATGTTTTATCGTCTAAATATAAATAAAAACAATAGGCGTTTTAATGCCAACATTTATTGTAGTATGAGTTTCTAAGGTTTTATGACATTCTATTTGATTGTTGTGTTTTTTTGACATTTATAAATAACCATTATTTGCGTATAATAACTGTGAGGATTGAATAAAATTTTATATTCTACACGACGATACAATTTTTCATTATGTTTTCGAGTGTTTTAGCGTTACTTGCGCAAATTACTCTCAAAATAAAATTTAATTTTATTGTTTTATAATAATGAATATTTGTTTAAACAACCAACTAATGTATCTATCTAAATGTATCTATCTATTGTTGGTTGCATATGTTATGTCGTCACTTTTACTGACCAATACAACGGTGTTTTTTAATGTATTGTTGTAAACTAAAGTGTTATGTGTTTTTTTTTAACTAGAATTTTTTGAAATTTAAATGTAATAACCTACCTTAAGTGTTGGCTATTTTCCAGCGTTCAATTATTGTGTTTTACCCCGCTGTCACTTAATGCTCAAATTTAATGTTGCGTTGTAAATTTATAGTTATGTCAAGAAAATGTAATGATTATCTCTGTTATAAGTGATAGGTGATAGGTAACTTGTAACTGTTCGAGTTAGACATTACAAACAAGGCAATAAAGAAGCCGAGTTTTCATTATCTAAACGTACTGTTTTTTAAAAAATTTTTTATGTAAGTGTCTCTATCTTGAATGAAAAATAAAGTTTTTTTATTAATGCGGTAGATGTATTATTTAAGACTTAGCTTAATAACGTGTTACATCTAATAAATCGATTGACAGATAGAAACTTATCAGTTGCGATACTATTATAAATCACTTACCGAATTCAAATTGCTCTGAAAAATAATCTTTGAAAAAAACGAATGCAGTGTAAAATAATAGTATATTATATATAATGAAAGATAAAGAAAAAAATATATAATTATTGACTAAACATAACTTCCAAATTTTATCCGATTGTGTCAAGTCAAAGTTTATTTCAGTGATTTCTAAGTTTTGTTTGGCTTACTCTTTTTTATAATTAAAAATCAGCTGTTCTTACGGATACACATTTTTCATATTGCTAAAATAATTTGGTTGGGGTTATTGACTTTGCAAAGTCTGACAGTTTTGTCACTGGCTGTTGAAGCAGCCGATCGCAAACGACATATTTTACAAATTGCTTTTATTTTTTAAGCACTATAAAGCGGTTTTTTACTTGATAACTTAATATAATAAATAGAGTAAATAATTATGTATTTTTTTACGACTTCGATTAAAATAACAATAAAATTTACCGTAGTTTTCAGCTTAATATTACGTGTTGCCTATAAAAACCTAATTAACGAAAGTAAATTATTTTTCTTGCTATTTTTACTTCCTGTCGTACAAAAACAATTACTCCAGCTAGTTGCACAAAAAATATATACTCCTAAATAAAATATCCGTAATCTGTGTTAGATAGGGAAAATAAAATAAAGTCAGCTAAGTTTTGAGTTTATTTTTCCAATTTGCCTTGTTAGTACAAATATCAAAACAGACATGAGTTGTTATCATTCATTGATTTAATCATTCCAAGAAGATGTTGAAAACTTAAGTTGGCTTCTTTAAAAAAAGTGAAGTTTATTACCTTTATTGTGGAAATCCTTATTTAAAGAAATTGATTGCTAAAATAATTTCGAATGTCTCGTAATAATTATTTTGCTTTTATGTTAAAAAACTAGAATCGTAATAATAATAATTTGTTTTAATTAATTTTTAAAATAGTGTATATTTTACAAGTAAATAAATTAATTTTTATTAAATTTTATAATACTGTAAAATGAAAATTTGTTAAATTAGAGCATGCGTTTTTTTGATCGTTTTACTCAATCAGTCAAAAGACGCAAACCTAACTCTAATTTGCTACGATCTCGTTCTTATTTTGGATTATTAAATAAAAATAAACTTATATCTCTTATTTTTAAATTATGGCAATTTTATTTAGCATAAAAATCTTCAATTAATAAATATAGTAATTAAAATCTATTGGTTTACTTTATTAAATTTTGGTGGATGCGCCGGGCAAACTTGTAAATTTTTATTACTTATACAAACAATAAAGTTACAAATATAGAAATATATTTATCCAACACCTTTTTATCATGACGTTATAAAAATAATGTTTTTGATTAAATTATGGGGTCCATAAAACACAAGTGGTTTTATGAATCAATAATAAAACAGTTTTTATATAATTGAACAGTTTACAGAAAATAGAACAATTTATTGAACATTAAAAAATACAATTCATAGAATTACAATTATAAAAAACAGGAATCTTAGATGAAATCATTTGTTGAGATTTACGTAAACATTTATAGTATAAGATATAACTTTATTTGCTTCATTTTTTGTCTTCAATGTTGTTTCCACGTTCATTCGATTTTTGCTTCTTAATATTTACAATAACATTGCTTTCTGTTTTCCAATTTCCACCCAGTATTTGCTATTTTGCTCAAAATTGACTCTTCGACATACGCTTGTGCTATGGTTGTCGACTTCCATCGGCCATGACGTTGGATCACACCAAGATCGGCTCCAGCGTTTGACAATAAACTCGCGGATGTGCATCTCATACTGTATCCTGTGTAAGACTCTGATTCTAGTAATTTTATAAAATCAGCTACTACTGATGGTATTTTGGATAGACTATTTATTTCCACTGGCTGTATTGTGCATTTCTCATTTCTATAGCACAAAAACAACTTGTTGTGAGAAATATTCTTAGGTCGGAGAGACATATATTTTTTACAAATATCTAGCACATTAACTGCAAATGTTTCTTCCATAATCGTAAAACTACGTAAAACATGTTTTTGTCTCTGGTGCAGACACCATCATATAGGATTCTTAATCTTCTACGTTATTGATTGACATGTTTAATAATTCACAACATCGACACCTACCTGACACACCAAAACTAGTGCGACCTGTATTGTAAAAAAAAATAGATTTTATTTTTTAATAACAAAATCGACCTACCTTCAACATCAAATATTTTTTATTGGGTGCTTCTGCTAGAAATTGTTGAATATGCTCTCTTTCAAAAAAATTTGATTTTTGCACTAGTAATTTTTTGATTCGTTTTTCAAAAAAGCGATCAACTTGCCATATTGTGAAATATCTGTATTTTCGTGAAGCTTTAATGTCGATCTTAGCATGCCGTATTTCGTCGACATTGAAGAGGCTGCAAATTATTTTTTAGCGTTGAAGAAGTAACCCAACAGCACGTCTTCGCTTACCCCACGAACATCATCTTTCTGTTTCCAGTTATTGAACTCACTCAATTTTTTGTAATAAGCGTTCTTAGATTTCTTGGTTAGCAAACTCGATGTGACTTCTTCAACATCTTTCGCAATTTTTTCAGAAAGAGAACGACATCTTTTCATTTCCAACAATGTTACAAGCGCGGAAACAGTTTGTTTGCAAAATTTTTTTCAAATAATAGTTTTGTTGTCAACAACAACATGGCAACCAAATTATAGACTACTACCAATCTTTGTAGATATAAAATTTTTGGGTTTTGATAATTTTTTAAGAACTCTTACAGAGAAAAGTGTAGGATAAAACAATGTATTGTATTTATGTCTTAACAGCAAGTAAGTCTCTTAAAAAAATTAGACAATTCTTTTGTGACTTATTTGCCTTAAAAGGCACTTGTATAATAAATAGCTATTTTAATACATTGATTTGTAAGTATAGTAAAAAAAATTTACTAAATTTTAAAAATCAATAGAAAATATTTTTAATTTTTTAAAAAACATTAACGTAATATGTTTGTAGTAATGATTAGAAATATGTGTTAAATTTTATGTTTATTTTATAAATTTGTGCAATACTAACGTAAGTCAAAGATTAACAAAATTTTATGTTGATTGATTCGCGGCCAAGGGACCGAAACCGGTAACAAAATATTGTTTTAACCAATTAAGAAACAAAAATAAGGGTTTGTTATAAATTTATCTATGACAGCACAATCAGAGTCAATACCTAAAAGACATCAACTTTATTAATTCAGACAAGAAAACTAAACCTATCAAAAAAAAATCATGTGTAGATATGAACCTATTCATGTAGGTAAATGTTTATTACTGTAGAATAAGAACAAAAGAGATTATTTTATCTATTCTACTAACAAAAATTTTGTGCTTAATTTTTAGATTTTAACTTTACTGACCAAAATAACAAGACACTATATTCAAGAGTATTGGTGGTTTGAGTAAACTGAAAGTGCTAATAAAAATGCTATTTATTAGCTGGAAAAAATAAGTCTAAAAACTGTTGAAAAGTAATTCCAAATAAAATTTGTTCTAAAATTGGTAACTGTTGTGTTTAAAATTAAGTGGTAAACATTTATAAACTCTTATCTAAAAATTAATAAATATTTTAGTGACTTGTTTGTGTAGAGGTAAAGTTTAAACTAAATTTCTAACTAAAATTATTGTAAAATAGGGTAAAAAGGTACTAGTGGACATTGAACTTTAAGCTAATCTGCCTATACAATTAAAGCAATTTGCAGAAATTACAAAGGTTTAACTGAAAGAAAAAGTCAATAGTTGTTAAGGTAAAGAAAATGTAGAAAGTGTGGTAGTTAAGTGTTAATGCCTATTTAGGATTTAATAATGTTTTTCTGATTTTTATTTAAATAACCAGTAGTGCCGTTTTAGTCACTAAAAAAACTTTTAATTTTTGTAAACAAAAGCTTTAAAGCATCCCCAAATATTTTACATAATAGAACCTTTCTTTAGCTAATAATTTTACATTATTAAACGTATGATAATATTCTAAAAAATACTAAAATCTTATTTATTGAAAGTCAAAAATACTTAAAAAAAAACTTGTAAATAACTGAAAACTTTTAGCAGATTTATTCTTTATTTATCTACTACTAACTACTAATACTACTAATGTAAAATGTCTAAACTGTGTCTAGACTTAAACAAATGTTTATTATTACGTGTTTATTCATGTAAATTAAATACACTTTAAAAAAATTAAAATAAATTATGTATTATATTAATAATTTAACAAACTAAAAAAGTGTTTTTTCGTTTATAGCATTTGCCACAAGTGCCGCTTAATTTCAACAAAACATATGGCACGACGGTTTGTTTGTAGAGACCGAGAGTGAGAGAGACGGTTTTTTTTAGGACAGCGTTAATGCAGTACGTCTTAGTAATATAATTTTAAAATGGTATTCTCGTAATTTGGGTGCCGCTATTTAAAAAAAAACAGAATTAAAATTACAGCGTTGTTTAGAGGATCTTTAAATATCTATTCGAAATAATTTAGTTGCACGCATTTATGATAAAACCTTTTTAGTGCGCAAGAAACTTTTACCGTAACTATGGAAGCACATGTATAATAGCGATGCAAGCGAGTTCAAATGACATTTCTCGAGTTGTTACCGCCAAAAAATAGAATTGTAAGTAACAAAAATATTATAAATATGCATGAATGTTAAATTTTTGTTTTTGCGATATTTCAAATTGATAAATTTTGAAATCACACTTTACATAAAAATTCTTTTTTGCTGATCGACACTAAATTTTATATTTTAGCGAGACTAAAATTTTATGGTAACTGATGTTCATCATTTTTTTAATAAATAGGCACTAACAGAAATACTTAAGTTTTAGATTTTTTGTTATATTTAATACAGCAGAAAACCAAAACTATTGCTTAATCAGACATATAATTTTATCATTTTGATATTTATCATTTATCATCAATTTCATATTTTTTCTATTTTTTTGTTGCCTTATATTTTTATTTAAAAAAATTAAATGTATTCTTGTCGTTAATAAAACATTATTTTTTGTGCACTTCATATACTTACTGTTATTTACAAGTTTAATATTATTTTTTATACATTTTTTTTATATGTATTATTACTATCACCGTTTTGTTAACAAAAGTAATTGTAGGGAGTTTTAATGATCATTTAATAATTACTGTAATAATTGATTATATTGTATGTCTAAGATAATTGTATAAGATTTTTTCTAAAAATATCTTGCTTTTGTTATTACATTACATCTAATAGGAGTATATACGTATAATCAATTGCTGACATATTTCAACCAATTAATTTACTGAAAAATGAAGCTAACCTCTATTCTATATTCTATTATTTTTATTGCTACGAACTGGTTTAAAAATGCCAAATATTTTTAGAATTATAAATCACACTACAGCACAGAATTCTGAAAAATATTAGTGACGGCTACTAACAGGTACAAAAAAGCTAAGACACTGTTGACGTAAATTTTATAATGTTTTGAGCAGCGACATATTATTATATTAGCGAACGGAAACAATGATTAAGAAAGTTAGTAAGAAACCTAAAGTAATCAAAGACTTAGTAGAAACCCGACAAGCGATTGAAGAGTGAGCACTTTATGGAGGCGACATTATTTAATTGGCAATCGTAGTTATTTTTGTGTAAAAAGCGAATTATATATTAATTAAATTATTGTTGTGTGAAGTCGTGTATATAACTTTCAACTTTTTTATGTTATTTTAGTTTTATTTTGATCGTACTGAAAAATATAATTTTTGATTAAATTTTCTAAATAACTACTTTTGAATTGTTGTTATTTAGGAATAATAATTCGTAAATATATTTTGTAATTTATTGAATTGAAACTGTATACAGTAAATAAAATGACATAAATCGGCTTTAATAAATCCGTCACTAACAACTGCAAGTTGTGTTATTTATCTAGTTATTTTAATAAATAAAAATTAAATGCACAATAAATAGATACATATTTAGTAAACGATCTATTTATAGTAAACTTAGATAAACCTCAAAAAAATGTATCGATTGTTGCCGTTTTTCCATTCTGAATAAAAGGTTATACCAAGCTTAATATCATAACTAAGTTTATTTGAGATAAATAATTTACCTTTTAATTAAATAGAACACTTTTAAGTGAGTACTAGCATGACAGTATGATTTATTTTAATTTGGTCTTGCAAAAATTAAGAAGTTATTAAAAAAATACTAAAATTTTACGTTTTATAAATTAAAAGTTACAGCAACTGCTTTCAAGTTACTGGATTTTTTGTATTATGTTTTATAACATTATTAAAAAAATAATTAGTGCTTAGTAGTAATAAGTATAATTTACTAGAAAAAAATTTTTGTTTTATGACATTAGTATAAATTTTTTTGTCCACAATTACCTTGTAATTGAAGTTTTATCTACATTTACGAACCGTATAAAGTAACACTTCATCCACTAGTGGAATAATGAAATCACTTTATTCCACTAGTGAAATAATGAAAAAATACAATCCTAAATTAATTGCATTCTATTTATTATTAATATTGACCTTAACATTTACATTAATAGACATTTCGTTTTTTGTTTTATCATATTTCACTTCATTTTCATTAATAAGAAGCTTGTATTTGTTATCGGTTCCAGACCGAATAGTAGTTGTAGGAACAATAAACGTCTCCTTTAGTAAGGAACGACTAGTACAGGAGAACCAGGAGAACCTTGGATTTTCCTTGCGATATCCAGCTTACTAGATATAAGTTTCTGCTATGGCGAAGCTTCTACACCCACCCTGTCGTTTAATTGTTGTAAGATTAGCACCTCTTTTGGCAAGTAAAGTTGTTGAAATGCGCTTCATACAATGGCCGGTATAAGTTTCTGCATTCGCCAGATTCAAACACAAAAGAACTTTTGATAAAGTATTAATTCTAACAGGTTGCGATGTACATTTCTAATTAGCGTATCGTAAAAACAATCGTTCAATGGATAAATTTTTTGAACGTAAGGACATGTATTTCCTACACTTCTCCACAGTGTTGATAAAGAATACTTCTTCTATAATTGTGAATTTTTGTGAAACGCCCCGCCGTCTTGCTATCTGGTATTGAAACAATCAGGTATGCGCCCCTGCCTTCTACATCACTGATTTTCAAATTTGTCAGCTCACAGCATCGACAGCCACCAGACACCCCCATTATTAATGCAACCAAAAAAATTCCAAAATTTATTATTTACAATATCTATGTAATGACTGAGATTACTTTAATTTTCAAATATTTTTTATCGCAAGTTCTTGTCAAAAACTCTTCTACGTGTGCTTTTTCCAATACTGCAGCTTTTTTCGGCCTGTATTTTCTTAATTGATTCTTCAGATAGGCCATGAACTTACTATATTTTCTAATGTCTATGTTTTTATAGACCTTTATAGCGGCCTTCAGCATGGAGTACTTCGGACACATGAATGAAATTGTATTCCTCTTCTTCAAATTTAAGAAATACGATAACAGAACTTGCTCATTTATTTCATTTCATTTTTTATAATGTTTCCTGGACTTCGCAGGCAACATTAACTGGCGAGTCGCTTTTTCAGCTTCTTCAAGAATTGTTTCAGGAACAGTATCACTTTCTTCCATTTTCACCTACTTGCACAGAGTTTTGTACAAATAGAGTTGATAAACAATCGAAAATAAATAACAACAATTGAAAAGAGTGAGTAGGTGAGTGAGCCCGTGAAAACGTGTCCCAATTCAAATCGTTTAATCGGTGACTAACAAACACAAAGTAATATTGATTCTTCCACCAGTGTCCATGAGAAATAACCACCATGTAACCCTGTGGAAAAGACTGCAACATACAGTCGGTGTTACCGAATAACAACGATTTTATGGTAATTTGTTCGGACTGAATTCAGTTTTTGTGATCAACAATCTTATCAGACACAGTTTCAAAACTGAAGAAGTAGTTGGAGCACGCCTTGTTTGGCTGCAACCAAATATACTACTACCTTGCAACAATGGGTGAGGATCTCACCTCTAAAACTAGCAACATGAATAAATCCTACGTTACTGCAACAAAATCAATTCCAACAATAAAATACCCGAAGAGAGAACAGGCCATTATTTTAGATGCATCTGAAGAACTGCGCCTAAGCGATTATGTAATTGCCATCGGAAACATAGTCTCCCCTAAAAACATTATCTCGGCATCCAAGATTTCAAACAATAGAATATGTATTTACTTATCAAGTACACAGATATTGGAAAATCTACTAGAAAAAGAACCTTTGGTCAAAATTCAAGAAAAAAACTTTAAAATAAGAAAACTAATAACACCAGCTAAAAGAATAATAATTTCAAATGTACACAGCTCAATCCCACACGAAATAATCGAAACATCCATTAAAAGCCTAGGATTTCAGTTGGTATCCCCTATCACTACTCTCCGCGCAGGCATCCCCGGTGACGAATACAGTCACATTGAAAGCTTTCGACGCCAGGTTTTCATTACCCCTCCTACAGAAGCCGATCCAGTTCTTCCACCTACGATAATAATCAACCACGAAGAGACTGCGTTCAGAATTTTTCTATCGTATGACGAAATGAAGTGTTTCTTATGCAAAGAAGCTGGAGATGTAGCCAACTAATGCCCAAACTTACCAGAAGAGACCGAAACTGTAGCAGAAGCAATGGACGATGAAAATATAGTTGTTAAAAACCCCGTGCCCACAACAAGCCAACAACCAAGAAAAAGGCATGTTTCATCAAGTACCACCACTATAAGCGAACAGGACACAAACATAGACAACTCTACACCCCAAATAATTGACGAAAATGAAGACACCGCTTTAAGCTTACAAGTGACTGTAGCAGAAACGTTCCAGACTCCACCTCCCAAATTTCAAAAACCAAAGAAAATTACCCATGTATCCAAGAAAGCCAAGAAATCTGTCTCTACAGAAAATCTTATGGACAACCTGGAAAAGCTGCTAGAACCAACCAAAATGACAATACAGGAAAATCCAACAAAATTCCCAATACCGTATGAAAATTTTCAAAGTTTTATAGAAAATTCCTTTGAATGTGAAGACATATTACTTGAAATAAGAAGACACACAAGTAAAATAGAGGATATGCGGCGAATGATACATAATGTTTATCCCTTGCTTACAAGTACTTCACTAAAAAACAGATTTACAAGACTCCAGAAAAAAATTACAAAACGACTATCCCACCAACCCCATGATCAAAATGCAGAGTTCTCTTCAGACACTGAATCTATAAGTTCCCAACAATCCGAATATTAATTTAATTAATAAAACATTCAGTAATTTAATCCATTGGAATGTTAATGGATACTATGCTCGCTTAAATGAGATCAAACTGCTAATAGGCCAACATCAGCCAACCATTCTATGTGTGCAAGAGACTAATTTTAAAGAAAATCATACACCAGCAATTAAAAGATACATTACCTACTCAAAAAATCGCCCGAATCAACAAAGAGCCAGTGGAGGTGTTGCAACATTCGTACGAGAAGAATATCACTCTGTAAGCGTAAACCTGCGAACAGATTTTGAAGCTATAGCTGTTCGATGTTTCTGCCCCAAAGCACTGACGATCTGTAACATCTATATACCGCCAAATAAAGATTTTAGTAAACTAGAGATAGAAGAGCTAATAAATCAGTTACCAAAACCATATATTTTAGTGGGCGATTTCAACTCTTACAACACCATCTGGGGGTCCGTAGCCACAAACAACAGAGGGCAAATAATAGAAGATGTGCTAAATTCAACAACCTCAGTATTATTAAACACCGGTCAACCAACTCGATTCAATTCGTACAACGGAAGTTTTTCCCACCTAGACTTGTCCATTGCTGATCCGAGAACATCTTCGGTGGTTGAATGGGAAGTCATAGAAGACCTACATGATAGTGATCATTTCCCTATTCAAATAACAATGTACACACCTCCACAGACGAACAAGTTACCCACTCCTAAATGGAAACTCAGTCAGGCGAATTGGTCGTTATACAAGGACACTATACTAGAATATATTGCGGAATATGATACGGAACAAAAATATAGAAACATCAACAACCAAGTAGACCACTTTACCAAGATGTTGGAAAAAGCCGCGAACATAGCCATCGGAACAAATACCCCTCCAAAAAACCACGTTCCAGTCCCGTGGTGGAACACCGAATGTAAGAACCTACTAAAAAAAACAAAACATGCATTTAACATACTTAAAAAACACAACACCATGGAAAACAGAATAAATTTTAAAAAGTTGCGAGCAGAAACTAGAAGAATCATAAATAAAAGCAAACGAGAATCATGGATGACCTATGTAGGCACAATGACGAGTAGCACCCCAACAAAAGAAATTTGGAATAAAATACAGAAAATTAAAGGCTCTAAAAATAATGCAAGTATCAAGACCCTAATAGACACCAATGGAAAACAAATGACCAGTAACGAAGACATGGCTGAATTGATCGCAACCACATTCGCTGAAAATTCTAGCACCAATAACTACAACTGTCAATTCCAAGAGTATAAGAAAACAAAAGAATCAGAAAGACTAAATACGGTCCCTAGACAAGAAGTTACAGTGTTGAACAATCCTCTTACATTGTCAGAGTTAGAAAATGCTCTCCAAAGCAGTAGTGAATCGAGTCCGGGCCCTGACAACATTCCCTACTCTTTTATACAAAATCTTCCAGACGAAGCCCTATCGCTTTTACTAGACATTTACAATTCAATATGGGAAAATCAAGTATTTCCAATATGCTGGCGGGAAGCAATTATCATCCCTGTGTATAAAGCTGGTAAATGTAAAACGGATCCAGCCAGCTATAGGCCAATATCGCTAACTTGCACCATGTGTAAAATTTTGGAGAAAATGATAAATCACAGACTAGTTTGGCACATAGAAAAGAACAACTTTTTAGGTAATCAACAGAATGGTTTCAGAAGAAACAGATGCACTATGGACAACATAATTCACTTACAAACCGAAATCCTCGATGCATTGCAAGCAAACACCAATTGATTGCGATCTTTTTCGATATTGATAAAGCCTACGATATGGCATGGAGATGGGGTATAATCAAAAAGTTGACAGAGTGGGGTCTTGAAGGAAACATCCTAAGATTTATACAAAATTTCACATCTCAGCGATCTTTTAGGGTCCGGATAAACGGCGAAATGTCTACACAAAAAGTTTTGGAAAACGGCGTTCCTCAAGGCTCTATACTTAGCGTAACCTTATTCCTTGTTGCCATTAACGAGATAATGGAAAAGATTAGCCAGCCTGTAAAATGTCTGATGTACGCAGATGATTTTGTCATTTACTGTAGAGGAAGGAACGCCAGAACTACCTCAATAATATTACAAAAAACCATCAATCAATTGAACGAATGGACAACTAGTTCTGGGTTCAAATTCTCTCCCACCAAAACAAAAGTTATCCATTTCTCTAAAAGAAAAGAGCCCACACGATTCCCACTTTATTTGAACCAACAACAACTCCCTCAAGAAGAAACTGTCAAATTCCTGGGGGTTACGTTCGACAGACAGCTGACATGGAAACCACACCTACTAAATCTCAAAATGGAATGCAACAAGCGACTAAACATAATGAAAGTCTTAGCAAACCAAAAATGGGGTGCAGATGAATCTATCCTAATGACAATCTATAGAACTATCATTCGATCAAAGATAGATTATGGAGCGGTGGCATACATATCGGCTTCTAAAACAACACTGAAAACAATAGATGCAATACATAATGAAGCCCTACGCTTATCCCTAGGTGCATTCAGGTCCAGCCCAGCACTCAGCTTATGTTGTGAAGCTGCAGAACCACCCCTTACTCTTCGAAGAGAACAACTTTGCATGATATATGCAGCAAATCAGGAAAACATCAACTATGCATATCTCGCAAGTAACTTCAATGAAAGACTTTATTTAAGAAAGCCAAAGGCAATACTTCCGTTTAACATCCGTGTTGGCCAAATAATAAAAAATCTCCACGCGGAAATTCCCCGGATCAAACCCATCAAAATATCTCCAACCCCACCCTGGCTAATAAAAATCCCACAAATAGATATAGACCTGTCAAAACATCAGAAAAATGAGACAAATGACACTATCTACAAAAAGTTGTTCCTAGAAAAAATGGAAAGTACTTACCAAGGCCACCAAATAATATACACAGATGCTTCAAAATGCCTTCACGGAACAGGAGGGGCTGTAGTAACAATAAACACCACTATGAAATTCACTCTACCGCCAATGGCCAGTATATTCAACGCAGAGCTAACTGCCCTACAAGAAGCCTTATACATCGTAGAAGCCCAACCACTAAAACAAACTGCAATCCTCTCCGATTCTCTATCCAGCATCAAAGCTATCCAAAATAAACTCAGCTCCAATAAAATCGTACAAGAAATTCAAGAGAAAATCTCAAATACAAATAACTCAGAAATAACTTTCGTCTGGATACCCTCACACACTGGTATCGAAGGAAACGAAAACGCAGATCAAGCAGCAAAAGAAGTAGCAGAAGACAGAACGAAAGCGGAAAAAAATATCGACTCTATCACCAAAGACGACTACAGATGTTTCATAAAGGAGAAAATGCACGAAAAATGGACACACACATGGGAGCTAAACACTAGCAAACTCATGGAAATTGTGTCAGAGCCCCCAAAAGCCAAAAAGAATCATCCAACCAGCCGAAGAGAACAAGTCATATGGAACAGACTTAGAATTGGACACACCAGAGTTACCCACCAACACCTAATGGCAAAAACCCCTCCCCCAGTATGTGACTCATGTAGTACGCCGATATCCATTCAACACATTTTCCAATGCCGAGAGTACGAGCCCCACCGATCGATGTACAACATAACACCCAACCATACCCACCACCTGAGCAGACCAAACTCGAACCTGATGGAATATCTGAAGGCTATAAATTTGTACTATAATATTTAGTAAATATACACTTGTAAATGACTGTAAGCGCTAATAACCGCAGCAGTTGATGCGCTTTTTATCTTAATAAAAAAAAAAAAATAACAACAATTTAACACCTTTCATGTTTTTCAATTAATTTCAATAATATTTGAGGTGACACCCGCTGACAGAGTGTAATGTCAAATCATTTTTTGATGACATGAGATGAAGTTTTGGCAATTCTGATTTTAAATCGCTGTAATTGTGGATAAAACGTTATATTGGATTCGTGTTTTAGTCGCGTTTTATCCACTTAAGAATATTAAAAGCTCGACTGCTCGTCTCGCGCTTGAACATTCTTACGTGGATAAAACGCTGTCCAAAACACTTATACAATAAATAACTATTAAATTACTACTGCAATAAAGTGAGATCGAAATGTAACTGAATGTGTTTAATGTTAATACCCACTTTCACGGCTTGTTCCGATTCAGTTTATTATTTACATTTTGAACTCAGATTAGTAGTAAGTACTCCTTTATAATAAACGAGTTAATAATTTTTGTTAACAGCTTTTATAGTGTTTTTTATTTGCAACAAACATGTACAACATTATGTTTGTACGAAATTACAGAGCAAGGAATTGTTTCTTCTCTCTTGGTTGTAATTACAATCTTATCATTAACATCATTATAGTTGTAATCTTTTTTATACTAATCTACATCATCATAATCTTCAAATTATTAATAATTTTTATTATCATAATTGTACGCTTTTGTTAATATTATTTGTAATATTATATTACTAACTTTTTTATAATTTGTTGAGGAATATGAAAAAGTGGCAGAAGCAACCTACAAAATCAGTTGATAAATCTTCCGAAATAGATCACAAACCATCAACATCATCAGCAAAAGAATTTTTTGCAGACGCCTATCCTAATTTGAAGTTTCCATTTGGGTACCATCGACTTTATACTATAAAAGAAGAAAAGTATAAAGAAGATGAAACAAAACGAGAAGAAAAATCAGGTGCAGACGTTCCACAAAATGAAGATAAGAAATTCAAAAAATTTTTTAAAAAGTAATAAATTAAGTGTAGAAAAATATACTATATTTTAATAAACTAACAATGTAGTAAACTATACAGTAAGACTTTTTGTTCTCTTAATTCAAAAATCTTTTTACAAATTTATAAACTTTTTACCTGCATGTCTTTAATTTCCAAAAATTTTGTTTTGTTATATTACAAATTGTTTTTTATTTAACATAAAATTAATTTACTTAAGTAATCATTTTTGTGTTTTAATTATGTTTATTTGTATATTTTTTTAAATGTTACAATTAATTTTTATAAAAACATTTTTTCTAAAAACAATAGCATTTTTAGAATTTTTAAATTTTTCTGTTTTAATGTATCGACGTAAAATCAGCGACGTAAAATTTACGACGATCATTAAAGTATCGACGTAAAATCAGCTAAAAAATGATAATATAAATGAATATAAATTTCAGCGTTTCTTAATGAGTAAAAAGATCTGAAAATTTTTAATCTGTAATTTTTATTTCGGTAATTAATAATTTTTTTTTATTAAAATACTCTTCTACTTAATTTTTTTAAATAAAAATAAAATAAAAACTAACGTTTTGAAAAAATCAAGCAAAAACTGAAAAACGTACAGATAAAATCTAGCTGTCTTAATTGGGTGTTATACAGTGGTAGTAATTAGAGAAAATTAATAAATCGTATAAGTTAGTTAAGCTCAATTATATTCTCATGTATGAAACAGACGTTATCTGTCAATTATAGCTAATCGAATTTTCTTCAGACATATTTCATGCAGTCAGTGACATTTTTTTCAACGCTGGAAGACATTTGAATTTCATTGTGTCCACAATTTGCATTTTAAACCGTGCAAAACAAATCGGCCAAATGTTTTGTAACTACTACTATTAAACAATTTTCTATTACATTTTACGCAGCTTATTTCAAATGTTTGATATAAATTTATTAATTGATATACATAATATAACACATACTGAGACATTTTTTTAACGGTGAACATGGGTAGCCCTTATGTTTGTTTTTAAAATAAACAGATCAACTGTATTAGGGGTTTTTGCTATGCAACCAGGTATACTTGCTTACCGCAAACTGTCAAAAAAACAAAATGACAAGTTACAAGTGAAAATTTGACGATGACGAAGCAAAATACTTCAGTTTTCAGAAAAATTATTAATAAAATAACAAAAACAGGTAAAAAGTCTTATTATTACTTTAAAGCCAGCACATTTGACAATATGGCGGACATTTCAAGTTTGAATAACATGCACTTGTAAAAATATACAAATCTTTAAAAGTAGGATGATAAACAGCGTTTTCTTTACACCAAAGGTCATCTCAAAGTTTGTGTTACGTACCTTTTCAAGCAAATAAATGAAAATTAAACTTTCATGTAATTTTTAATTAGTGAAATAGATGAAAATTGTTAAAATAATTAACCAGTTTATTGTTTTTAAAATTATACAAAATCAAAAAAGAATATTTTTTTACGGCTTTACACAAAATTGCACTTCTCTACGATCAATTGTTTTTGTAAAATAGCAAAAATAAATACAACAATAATATTGTCCACCATTGCGTATATTAGTTCAGCACTTTCATCACTTGGCGCGGTGGTGGCGCCACGATTCTCCCATTTCAAATTTCACAAATTTCACACTGTTTGCACCACGTTCAAGCATATACAGTGTGTAAAATCCAAATTAAATAAATTCATTATTTCGGTTACTGTACATATTTATAAAAAATCTAAAAACACGTCAAATTTAAATTATAAATTGACATCCTTCAACGTGAAAATGCGATTTCTACCTTCAATCCTCTTCGAATGACAGGTACAACCTGTCAACCCCCAATTTTTTAAATGGAAAGTATAGGCTTGTGATATATCGTTTGAAAGGTGTCTTTATTCTCTACTCAAAAATGTTATTGTTTTCAAGTTTATTGCAAGAATACGCACTGTAAGTTCTTAAAAATAGAATAATAAATAGTTTTTTCTATACAAAAAGTGGCATATCAAAGTGTGTGTCACGTACAGATTAAAATTAAGCATTCAGATGTTTTTTAATTAATATAACATGCAACAATTGTGAGTAAAATTAAATAAAAACAATGTAGTTTTAGAAATTATACAAGATTAGAAGAAAATATTTTTTTTGGCAAAACACAAAATTTTAATTTTCTACAATGGTACAATGAATTATTTGTATAATAAAACACCAAATCTAATGGAAGAATAATTTTCCGTCTTATTAGTGTTTAGACCACTTGGCGAAGTAAAGACCCCATACTTGGAGATTCAGACATAAATTTTTTATTAGAATGGATGCTTTTTTATATTTCTAATGTTTTGAAATAAAATTAATTGAAAATATCAATACCTACCCTGTTTGTTAAGAATTCATGTAAGCCTTGCATCCCAAGGAAAATAAAACTAATTGGTAAGAAATAAATAAAAGTAAAAAATAATTTTCAACATTTTATTTTGGTAGGGATCAATTCTTTTTATACTTTCAAAATTAAAAAAAAATCTAAATGTATAGTGTAAATTACTGTAAATGCAATGTGTGGTAAGGTTTTGCATCTCTCGCTTGTGGATAAAATAAAAATTAAATTAAATTAATTTAATTTTAATTTTATCCCATTTTATTATATTTTTAGTATTACGAGGTGAGCGCCAATAATTCCTGGCCTGACAATGAAGAAGTCAAAGGACAACAACATTTTTTTTTTATTTTTCAATGTAATCTCCCTTAACCTCAATGCACTTCTTACAACGTTTAATTAACAACTCAATCCCTTTAAAAAAATATTCTTTAGGTTTGTCCTCAAAATGAGCTAAAACAGCTTCTCGTAACTCAAACTCGTCCTGAAAACGTCGTCCACGAAGATCCTTTTTTAAATAACCAAACAAATAATAATCGCTGGGAGCCATATCTGGACTATAGGGAGGGTGATCTATTTGTTCGAAACCGCAATCCATAATATCAGCTTGTGCAACGCCAGCAGTATGAACGGGCGCATTATCGTGCAACAACCGCACGCCTCTGGTTAATTTTCCTCGCCGTTTTTCTCGGATATTTTCCCGCAATCTATGAAGTAATCCTGCATAATATGTGCCATTAACAGTGGTGTTTGTTTCTTTAAAATCAATCAGAAGGATTCCTTCACAATCCCAAAAGATCGTAGCCATTACTTTTTTTGTTGACTGGCAGACTCTAAATTTTCGTGGGGGGGCCTCACCCTTACGGCGCCATTCCATTGATTCTCTTTTTGACAGAGGATCATAGTAAAGAACCATAGTTTCATCTCCGGTAACAATGGTTTCCAACACGGCGTTCGGATCAGGTCCACACAGTTCCAAAAAAGATTGAGCACACTCAACACGACGTTGTTTTTGAACAGCCGAAAGGTTTTTAGGAACCCATCTTGCACTGACCTTATGCATACCCAAATGATTATGAAGAATTCGGAGAAGGGTGGTATCAGAAAGCTTGGTCATTTCTGCTATTTCCTTGACCTTCAAACGTCGGTCACTTAGTACCAGATCTTCTACAAAAACCACTTTGTCCTCCGTTATCACTTCCACTGGCCGTCCAGGTCTGGCGTCATCCTCAAGGGATTCCTGGCCCATGCGAAAACGTTTTGCCCATTCTTTTATCACTGAATAAGAGGGGGAATTTTGGCCGTATACGCCATTCAACCTTTCTTTAATAATTTTTGGTGTAAGCCCTTCTCTTGTTAAAAATTTAATAACTGCTCTGTACTCAATTTTCGTCACCTGAGACATTTTCAGAGATGCCTTGGTTCAAAATGCTGACAACTACACACTATTTGACGTAAGTCGCTAATTTTGTTTCCACAGCCTACTAAGACATGTAGTTATAAAATGTCAAAACTTCATCCTCATAAAATATCTGCAACTATGTTAGGCCGGGAATTTCTGGCGCTTACCTCGTATATTTTAATTTTATTAATTATATTAATTAATATTATTTTATTAAATTTGATTTTAATTAAAAATAAAAAAATGACAAATTTATAGATAATTTCAAACATATATTGAGGTGTTAGAGAGTAAAATGTCATCGAAGCTAAGGGAAATGCTCTAAAAGAAACGAAAAATATAAAAATTTGATTAATTATATCCTTGAGCTGCTACTGTGAGGTTTTGCATCTCTTACTTGAGAACGTATTTTCAAAAGACACAATTATTTGTATTTTTTTTATATATGAGGGTTCTTTACATGGTAAACCTTTTGGAATATTTCTGTAAATTAACTCTGGCACCACACAATCCATGTAAAATTTGGTTAATTTTGGCAACATTGTAATTTTTCTTATGTTCTCATTACGTAATGTTGTCTGAACATACAAAGGGGACCATTCATTTATATAAATAATAAAAAACCAAATATCTTTTTTGGTAATATTTAACTGGCTCTAAATCTGAAAAGCAACAGTTTAATTGGTAAGATAAAGTAAATAAAGTTATAATAAAAACCTGAAAATAATAATTAGGTATGAGAGGTTTTGAGACGTGGTTTTCCTTTATCTAAGTACAAACAGAATGAAGTTTTCTTTTTATTTTCTTTTATAACCTCTTCCCAAAGATTTTCCTGACTTATGTACGCTAAATAAACATTTTACTTCTAAAATTCTATTATTTACGATAAGCCTTTAAACAAAAGTTTATATTATATCAATTTTGCTGAAAAATACTGAAAAGTACCATCAGGAGAAGCTGCAAAATATCCAAACTCCATATCAACAAATAATCCAGAAGGAATTACTTTTACTTTTCGTTCTTCTTCAAATTTTTTAATAGCAAATTTTTTTTTATCTTTGCCATAGTTCATTGCTTCGTTGCAGTAGTTGGTATATGTCATACAAAATTTCTTTTACTAAAACCTGACATGGTGTTGTGTCTCTTCTTTTTATTATTTTTCCGAACAAAGACGCTGTTAATCGATCTTTTCGTTCTTGTTTATATACATCATTAGTCCACTGACGAACTGTAGCAACTTGAAGTGCACTAATATTATGTTCGGAATGTTAAAGAGACCAACGACAAATCAGAGGAAGACAATGAAGAAATTTGGCCTTCATTTTTTTTAATCAAAATATTTTTGTTTTAATAAAATTTTATAAATTATCTTTTGTGGTTTATAATTATATCTATCAAATTACCTTCAAGTAAGTCTTAAATAACTCATAATACTCGTATAGTTCGAATGTTAGGAGTACAAACGAAGAATTACTGTGTGAGTACGTAGATTGAACGCGTGTTGCGCGGAGCAGCGCGGCAAAGCCTTGTTTTAAAAAAATTATATTTCGGAAACCATTAGGTTAATTGTTCCTTTTTTTTTCAAAAACTTATTTAAAGTTTTGTAAATGTGAAAATGTACATTATATGGTCAAATTTTTAATAATTTACATAGCTTCCCGCAGGGTGAAATTGTCAATGCACAATTTTGCATCTAGTGATTTTGGAGAGCCCTTTCTCAAAAACAAAAAACTTTTTTTAAAATTTCTTATTACTGTTGGAAAAAAAACACGATTTTAGAAATTGTTGCTCCGACATAAAAAACATAATTTTACAAAGTTGTGTTCTACTAAAAAAAAGTTGTAGATGCGATTTCAGATGGCCAAAATGATACTTGATAATGATACAACGCTGTAAAGGTCCCGTCTGGTTATACCTTAAAAAAATTTTTTGCAAGAAAGAAGCCTTTTAGGTCGTAGACCGGCGATTTTACTCGCTACTAGCTACTAGCCCGTCTTCCCCAATCAACAACTAATTCGACTATTTGAGATAATTCGAGAGCGAAATAAAATATAAATAGAAAGAGAGATAGAAAATGAGTTTCAGCGAATTTGACCTTGAGTAAAATAAATTCAAGAAATAATACATGTGGTGCCATCTCTTGGATACCATTTTTGTTTAGTTTAATGATTGACCACTCTGGCGCAGAAACGCAGCCTTAACAATTATTTTAAATGGTTACCTTTCTGTTTGAGACAATACGCCAGTCTATGGCAAAAATCTTAAACAGAAATTATAGTAAAATTTGGAGGAAGTGTATTACAAGCGTGCAATATTCAATCTTTGAGTTCTTCAATATTATTAAACATGACATCACTATAAATTTTGTTTTTGGTTTCTTAAAAAAAAAATATTTGAAGACATATCCAGTGACCTAGGTGGCCATCACACTTTTGATCTAAATCTACCAATCTAGTGTTGGGCATATATTTCATTTAATTAACACGTGATAATTGTTATAGAATGAGGAGAAACCACATTTATTTATAACCAGATCTTATTGCCATTGAGATTTTGAATTTGAGGAAATATTTGTGTTTGAAGTTATTCCAAAAAATTGCATTTAAGTTTCTCTGAATAAATAAAGCACCAATCAAAGTGTTATTGATCATTCTTGCTCACACATCAACTTTACAGTTGTTTCCAGTTGATTTCCTTGTTAAATTTTGTAGGTGTGGATTAGAACTTGACCAATATCTGTAAGCAAAGGGAGAATAAAAGAATGAGGTATGAAGTAACAAGTGAAATCAGTGAGAACTAACCGATAATTTTAAGAATTTATTTCACCTTCAAGTGAAAATATATTTTCATCTTAAAATACTATTTTTTCTAATATTTATTGATTGTTATTTACTAAATTAATTTTTTTTGCAATAATCTGTTCTTTATAGTAGTAAAATATAAAACTATTAAACAGTGTTCAATCGCTATTGCTAGATGTTGCAAAAAACTAAATTGAAATTAAAATATTTGTTAGACAATTGATTGTTTAAATTATTTGCGTCTGTTAATTTTATTTTTATTCAAAGCGTAGTTTTCTATAATTTAAGTTATAAACTTAAACTGCCACTAATAGATAGCGCTACAGCACAAATTTCAAATTTTTTACTTCTTTGTTAATCAATACACAAGGATCTGTTTTTTTATACAACTACATTCTATTATATACTTATTCTAATAGTGATAGATAAGTACACCAGCTAAATTAGAAATTAAATGTTTAGAATATAAATATGTTGGTTATTTTATTAATATTGATATAGAAACAACTAAACTACAAACTAAAATTTGTAGTACAGCGGCCTCTTGTAATAATAACAAAAATAAAAGTACAGAATTCTGTTAAGTTGCTTTAACATTTTTTTAGTTTAGATAGATTTCTAATTTAAAAAATAAAAAAGTTAAACTAACAGAACGATATCTGCTTATTTAGTAAGCTCTCAAAATTTAATAAAAGATAGACCGTTAATATGTTAAAGTTATTAAAACTAACAAAGAATATTAAAAGTTGAAATAATTTTTTTGCTAAATTTATTATAAATCTTTTAAATAATAACAAACAATTTACTGTAAATGTTTTGACTGTCATCCACTACGCATTTGTAAGTAAACCCTTCTGTATAAAAATTTTTTAAATAATTTTTTTTATTAAATCATCAAATATTTTTTTTTAAATCAAGTAATTAACTCAAGTAGGAATTTGCTGTTGTTTGAGTAGAGAGACAGAAAGCTTCCCATAATTTCAATAAATTAATAAAAAAGGAGGGTAGAAATAAAATTACAAAATAAGATCTTGGGATATCTGAAAACGGCGAATAAAATAATGAGTTATAAACTGTTTTTAAAAATAGAAAAAAAAAGAAAAATTTTAGAATACTAAATTAATATTCTTAAGAAACTTACTTTAAACGCCAATTAAAAAAAAGAAAACAAGATTAAGAGCTAGAAAAACAACTATTAAAAATACGTTAATAAGAAAAACAAAAAATAAATTTAAGAAAAACAAAAAAATATTTTAAAATCAATAAAAATAAGTTTAAAAAATTAAAACAAAAAATTGTATTTACCACTAGTTTATAGCAAAAAAAACGTAGTTACAATCGAAAGGAAAAAAAACATTTGAAATATGTAAAAATAGACTACTAGAAGTAAGAAAAAATGTAAGAAAAACTTTTGAAATATTCGAAAATCGACAACTAAAAATAAAAAAATAGAAAATTCAAAAACAAATATTTCTAAAAGAATAAATACTTATTCTTTAACTTTAACAAGCTATTCAACAACTTTCCGAAAAAATTAGCACAAAAAGAAAACTGTAATTAAAAAAAATTGATAAATGCTTTAAAAAACTTAAACAACAACCAGAAGAAAAAATTAAATAAATTTAATGAACGACTATTGAAGAAAAAGAAAACAAGAAATACGCCTACATAAAAAAGAAAACAAAATGTTTTCAATAGAAAATTATAGAAAAATTTTAAAAAATTATACAACAATTTATGTTTGTGGCAAATTTTATTTAGACAATGTATCCTAACAGAATACAACTATTTTTCCTAAAAAAAGTTGTTGCATAGCCTGAAATATTTGTTATTACTCCAAACTTGCTTTGATATAACAGAAACACTTTAATTACATCTGATTACAGATAGGAATAAAATTTGTCAATGCTTAAAATGTAATTTTTAATTTATTTTAACACTTTATAAATGTTTAATGCCAAATTTATGGTTTTGGTTTAAGCAACATTTTATCAACAATTTTACATAAAATTATTCAGATATGTTTCTAAAATAGTTTTTTAGAAATAAATGTTTGCGAGTGATTTTACAACTAACAATTTTACAAAACAAGATTTTTTTTAAGAACTGCATTTGTGTTTAGAATATTATAGACATTTGCGTTATATAACTGTTATGTGATAAACACATGTTAGTTATAAATGTTAGTTTTAATATAAAAAATCACAACATTGTAATTAAAATAATATAAAAGCATAAAAAATAATAAAGCATAAATTAGTTTTTAAAAAGTGTTGGGAAAAACTTTTTTAGTTGTGTGTATTATCTCTAATAACGATTTTTATTTTTTTAAAACTATTTTTATTAATTAAAAAAAAACCTAATATGAAAAACAAGGGGTATGTGTTTGCTTCTGCCACCACACATCCACCAAATCTTCTGTTTTCTTGCAAATATTACTTTACATTTATTTACTTATTTTTTTAAGTTGTTATATGTATTTAATGTATTTTTTTTATTTACACAGTAAAACCTTTATTATATTAAACCCGGCAAAAAAATATGAATCATTTCAATAATTAATTTTTTTATGTGAGTTGAAATTATAAATGATTATTAATTTATATTTTGTATTATTAATTATACAAAGTATGTAATGATGGTATCAAAAGTATCTAATGATGGTAAAAAAATAAATGAAATGAAATGAAAAAGATGTAAGGAACGAATTTCCTTACTTGACGTCAGGCGTGACTACAAATCGTCTGCCACGCAACTTTGTTCTTGTTGTGTTAGTGTAGTGCTATTAATGTTAAAAAATTTTCTGACGATGTTGCATGTGTTCAAAAGTATTGATTTTTGAATTTTAATTATTAAGTTTGAATTTAATTTTAATAATTTTAAATTTTTATTAAGAGTTTTTGGCACAATTCCAATGGCCGACATAATCATTGAAAATATTTTAACTGTCTGCAGGTTCCATAAATTTTTGATTTCACCAGCAAGTAACATGTATTTTGACATTTTTGTAGTGTATGTTGTGTGTATATTGTGTGAATTTGGAACCGCAATTGTCAATCAAGTATGCTTGTTTGTCGATTTTTGAAATTAAGATTATGTCTGGACGGTTAGCAGTAATGTTTAAATCAGTCAATATAGTTCTATCCCAATATAATTTATAATTATTATTTTCAAGATATGGCTTTGGTTCGTATTTGAAATAAGGTGACTTGTTTTTAATTAAACCTGAATTAAACGCCAATTCTAAATGTATAATTTTAGCCATATTATCATGTCTTTCTTTATATTCTGTTTGTGTCAATAAAGGACAAGATGAAATAATGTGTTGAATAATTTCTGGCTGAAATGAGCAAATTCTACATGAATCCTCGTTTTCATTTTTGATTATAAATTTATTATAATTTTTTGTTTTAATGACTTGATCTTGTACTGCAAAAATAAATCCTTCTGTCTTAGGGTAAATGTCAGACTTTGTCAGCCAAATGTGTGACGCCTCTTTATCAATGAGAGGATCATCAAGCTCTTTGTAAAACCTACCATGAAGTGACTTTTTTTTATAGTATTGATTAATAATTTTTCATCAAAATTAATTTCTTGTAACCTGAAGTCACTGAGATTTAAAGGTGTATAATTATAGTTACTTAAGCATATTGATTTAAACAAAAAGTTTCCTTGGCTACGTTCAAGAAAATATTTCTTTAGTAAATTAATCTGTTTGTCATGGAGATTTTGTAAGTGTAAAAAACTACGGCCACTATTTTGCCATGCTAAAGAAATTCTTTCAATAGCTGATTTTGGATGGTGTTTTCGGAATTTGGTAAATAAAGTTCTAGTTTTTATATTTAAGTTACTAATATCCGTTTTTGGCCATTTAATAATACCAAAGGAATAAGTCAATACAGGTACAGCAAATGTATTTATAGCCTTCATAATATTTTTACCATTTAGATGTGTCTTTAATATTTGTTTAGATCTTGATACAAATTCGTTAAAAAGTTTTTTGTTTATAATATTGTGAAGTATGTGATTACATTGTTGAAAACCTAAATATTGATAAAAGTCACCATGATCAAGATTTTCAATGACTTCATTATTTTGAGTAGTGTAATTTATGTTTTTAATTTCGCCACGCTTAATTGCCAAAATCTTACACTTATCTACACCAAAACTCATGCCAATATCTTGTGAAAAATTTCCAGTTAATTTTAATAATAGTTTTAGTTTTCGTTCTATAGATGAACATAATTTAATATCTTCCATGTACATAAGATGAGTAAGTTTTGATATTGTTTGACCGTTATTTTTAATATTAAATCCATAGCCAGAAGAGTCTAAGATGTCAGAAAGCGTATTAATTGCTAAACAATACCATAAAGGACTTAGTGAATCTCCTTGAAAAATCCCTCTTTTAATAGCAATAGGTTCTGATTTTAAATCAATATTATTTAGTGAAAGATTTAGGCTTGTTTTCCATGATTTCATAATATATTGTAAAAAGGTAATTATGGTTGGATGTATTTGATAAAATTTTAAGATGTTTATTAGCCAAGAATGTGAAACTAAATCATATGCTTTTTTGTAATTTATAAAAACTGAATAAATATTTCTATTACATTTGCGAACTTGTTCCATGATTACACTATTACAAGTTGTTCTTTACATCCAAATGATCCTTTTATACATCTGTTTGTTCCTTATTTATTATGTTATTTTGTAAACAGTACTCATAAATAAGATTTGTTATGCAAGAGGTCAAAATTTTATATAATGTTGGAAGACAAGTTATTGGTCTATATCTTGATGGGTTTTGGGTGTCATCATCTTTAGGTTTGAGAAAAGTGACCCCATGAGTCAAAAATTGAATAAAAGTGTTTTATTATTATGTGTTAAACCCGGCAAAAAAATAGGAATCGTTTCAACAATTAATTTTTTTATGTGAGTTGAAATTATAATTGAGTAATTTTTTATATAAAAATTAATTGATAAATAATCCCTACGTCTTTTACACACCACTGACTCGGCAGTATAAACTTATAGTCAGGCAAGACATCATTACGGATAAAATTATCAACTTATTATTATTATTATTTTTGAACCCGGTGAAAAATAGGAATCATTTCAACAATTAATTTTTTCATTTAAAAATTAATTGATAAATAATTCCTACGTCTTATTATTAAAATAATAAAATAATTAATATTTAATTGTGCAGTTAAGAGAATACCCCGCTTAGTTCGTTTTCTTTATGCTGTTGTAATTTATGACTCTATTTTGAACTGCTGTAAAAATTGCAAAATATCTAGTTTATAATAAAAACATAATTAAATTATTTAATTATACTACTGGTATTTTATGCACATATTTAAAAAAAAAAGTAATTATATTTTTTAGATCAGCTGTCGACCGTCTAATAACAGTCAATCAAAATTGCTAATTAATTAAAAGAGAATGTCTATAAACAACTATAATACTGCAATAATACAGCAAAGCAACGACAAATTTAATAAAATTCATGTTATGTTGTAAGTATTACCATTATTTTGTCAATAAAACCACCAAAACAAGCAACGTAATTCCTTTCAGTTCGTAAACAAGACACTTTTCAATCATCGAACCCAATTTGTTCCTATTCTCCCATTATCATTTTTATTACAATCGCTTAATAAAATTCAAACACTTTGTCTTGATTCAAAGCAATTATTATTGTAGATACTTGTATTTTTATAGTTTAACAATAACAAAGTCAAATTTCAGCTTTTCGTCACCTCAATTCTTGAGTATAAAACGATTTGGAAATGTTTGCAACAGGTAACTAATTAGACCTAAAAGTTGTACTGAAAGCCGTGCTTTCAATAGAGGTTATAACTTTTGGTACCCGCAAAAAATTCTTAAATAAAAAAATATAAATAAACTAAAAACTTTATTTTACAGCAAATTATTTTTGTAGCTTATCAGCAATTGTTATTGATAGATTTGCAGTATTTATGTAGTATTGTATTTTTACAAAGCATCGAAACCTTTAAATATCAATCTAAAAAATTTTTTTTCGGGGTAAGAATCGTCGGTGGAGCTTTTAATAAACACGTGCAATTTGTGCAATTTAAAATAATGACATCGTCAGAAAAATTACAAAAATTTTTAAATTATGAAAACAAATTAGTTGTAATTTAAGTAAAAGTGCCAGGTTTTGAAACCCTTGTCCAACATTTCACATTTCAGGAAAAGCTGAGAGACGTAATGACAATTTACGATTTGCTAAATGAAAATTTTGGACCGGAAAAGTAATCTTATTTTATACAGTATCTTTTAGCAGAGTATTATTTCCAGCTCGATCAAATTTTGTCGTCCGTTTTGTCTCCGTTCACGCTTAAATCACTAACTTTAATCAGTTCTCAACTTTTAACTGTTCTTTTTTACGAAAAACCATAAAGTTACTTTTGGCAGGTGTTATTTAGGAAATTTCACAAATCATCTTTGGAAAATATACTGTTACTTTAATACATTTTTGAGGAAAATATTTAAAGTTTGAAACGACCATAAGCGAGAGGTGATTAAATTTTGCTAGTTAAACTCGCGTTTAAATAAACTTAAATAACAAAAAGGTAGAGCTAGGTAAAGTTGGGTGTCTTAATTTGGGTCAAAGTTAGTTAATATATAACCGAATTTTGTGTAAGTAACATTTAATTAACTGTAACTAGTTTTGTTATTTATACAAAAAATGGTGGATGCGCCGGCTTAACTTGTGGCTTATATCATTTTTAATTAATATTTTTTTTTACAAAAATACTATTTATACAAGAATTATTAGGTATTAATGTTAACAATAGTTTTTAAAAATGGTGGATGCGCCGGGTTAAATTATTAGAACGATGTCAACATTTCTAAATTTGATGGGTCTATCAACAAAAAATTAAGAATAGTAACTACAAACAATAAGTTATATAGGTATAAAAAGTAAACAATAAGATCTATTTTGTATAATACTGTTAAAAATAATATGAAGTTAAAAACTTTATTTTAGCAATACTGGTAAGAGATTAACTGAATTTTCTAAAATTTAACATTGCTGAACAAGTTTTTATCTAACAAAGCTCTACTAAAATAACATTTTTAAAAATAACAATTTTGTTTAAAAAAAATTAAAAAGCTGTTATTTTTTAACTTTTAAAAGAATGCGGTGCAGAATAGACTTCAATATTAAAATGGTGGATGCGCCAAGTTAGATCATTAAAGCAACATGTCAATATTTGTGCACTAATTAAATACAGTAGTTGTTTATAAATAATTGTAAAATTATACAAGGCTGTGAAATCAATAAAACATGCTCCGTTTTTTATTGACAATTATTTTAGCTATTATTGTAATTATTATTAGAAAAATGGGTAACTCCAAAAATCATTATTTTATTCTGTTGCCGAAATAAAACATTACAATAAATATTTGTAATATTAAAAATTTTCACAGTTTTTTACGACCTTACAATCATTTATAAACATCTTGTATAAACAAAAATTTAGAAAATAGTATCTATCTAAACAATAAGTTATAGTATAAAAAATAACTATAAATGGTGAACGTGTTAAGTTAGATCAGCAAAGCAGCATGTCAAAATTTGATGAGTCAACAAACCAAAAATTAGAGAAAAGTAACTACTTCAAAAATAAATTGTAATAATATAAAATAAACAATATTCTATAAATGTTAGGTGTGTCGAGTTAAAACCATTGATATTTTATGGGTAAATTAATAAAAATCATAGAATACTTGCTACTTAGATAATTAGTATCACGTGTTTAAAAACTATTGTTATCCAGAGTGCTATTGAGAAGTGAGATGCAAGAAAAGTCATGTTTTAGGTTGGATTTAAGCCTAATTCTGAAATTTTCATGACTGTAGGTAGTTGAAATAAATTATGTGTCGTGAGGTTATATTCGGTTTGTGTTGACAACCTGCTAATTTTATACTTCGCTGCATTTTCGGTTGATTTTTTTCAGTTAAGTTGGAAAATTAGTGATTTAAATGAACAAGATGGCTTTCAACGAGCAACAGAAGCGCTTCATGTTAGGTGCATACTTCAGAAATAGAAAGAGAATCGACGAACAGTGGGTTTACTCAATAAATTATTAAATAAATCGTGGGTTTCCTGGATTTGCTGTACACTTTGACTATTTCAGTCGAAATCTGCTCCGTGTTGTGGATGATTTGTACAGAGAAACAGGGAGTGTGAATCGCAAGGCAGATGGAAGCAGACTACGAGTAAGAACCGAAACAAATGTGGAGGCCGTAAGGAATATTATGGACGAGCAGCCTAGCACTTCGGTTCGTCATCTGCGACAACAGGTGAACCTGCCTCACAGCACATGTTGGCGGATCTTAAAAACGAACCTCGATATGGATTCGTATAGGCTGCAGGCCCATCATGAATTGCTGCAAAATAATTTGCCATAGAGACAAACATATATAGCCAATAGTTTATGAAGAATCTTGCCAACAATGACAAGGCACTGGAAAAAAAATTTTACCGATGAGACTTGGTTTTACCTTTCCGGCTATGTTAACTCACAGAACATAAGGATGTGGAGCGGCGAGAATCCTTATTATTACGTTGACGTTCTGTAGCACCCGCAGAAAATTGGAGTGTGGGCTGCAATAAACAAACGTCGTCTTATTGGACCTATACTTTTCGAAGGTAATTATTGTTACATTTTTTAAAGAAAACAACTATAAGAATAAAAATGTTGTAGGAATATTAACATCTCAGAGATACCGTTTTAGAATCCTCACTCCCTTTATGGAGCAGGTGCTGGATGACGAACTGCAGCAGGGATATTTTCAGCAGGACGGTGGGCGTATTCACACCACTCGGGATAATCCCAATTTTATTTGTGAATTCTTCGATAATAGAGTGATCAGTTTGAATACGCCAGTAATATGGCGACTGAGGTCATGTAATTTGACTTCATGTGACTTTTTCTTGTGGTCATATGTGAAAAACTCCATTTTTAATACTCCTGTTGTGGACTTGGACGACCTACGGGAAAAGATCCCCTCAAGTTAGAGGAGATAAACAATTTACCCAATCTGTTAGGGAACGCGATCGCTTCTGTGAGAACACCAGCAAGAGTGTGCGGCGAACAGAATGGAGGTCGTGTAGCATATCTTGTTTGATGTGGTGCAACGGTTTTCTTCAATGCTTTTGGTATTGTTTCTAATGTTTTGCGTTCACCAGGCAAGATTCATCTTATCTGCTTAATTTTATTCTTATCTTGTGTTTGCAAATAATAAAAAATTATCGAATTCTGTGTTCTATTTGATTTTTAATGGTAATTATTAGTTTCTAGATTAGTGGGGTTAGAATGCAAAAAGTTATTCTTTAGATCTTTTTTTTGCAGTAGGCTTAAAACCCAAATAAATAGTTGAAATTACCCAGACGTACGTCCTGAAAACCAAAGCCTGCTTTGATGACAATAGTCTGAAACGCTCCTTATTTCTGTGGTGCATTTTAAATTAGCTTAAATTCTGTTTTATTCTAATAGATCGTTTTTGGTTACGGATTATGGATTATCTCATCTCATTTTATCTGAATAAAATTAAAAAAAATGAATATTAATTGGTCAATAGTAAAAAAATATATATCTAAGAATTATAGAGAATTTGGTTTTCAACCAAAAATGTAATACGAGTATAAGCAAATTATTTGCAAAACCCTCTTAAATCATATTAAAATAAATTTGAAAAATGTTTTTGACTTTGATATTAATTATTTTTTTAAAAGAGATACAACATAGAAAAAAATTAAGACTTTTATAAATTTAGTGGGGTTAGAATTGAATTTATCCATAAAGTCAACATTACTTTCTTCTTTTTTTTTCACTCTTTAATATTTAACTACTTTGGGTTAAAACGTTTATTTATAGACAAAACCATTGTATACAAACTAGTTCAATGTGTCATTCACTAAAAACAACTATTGTTAACTACTAATTTACCAAATTTAATTACAATACAAAAGCAAATTTGTATTGTGGAGTTTTTACCGGACTTTATAAAGTTTTGCTTACAATTTGATTAAATTTCAGGAAGTGTTTGCTTTGCACCTGAAAAAGACACTGACCTATTAAACGTATTTATAATGCAATTAATTCAACAGGTAGAAAGCTTCAAAATCCAATTTTCCTATTTCAGAAAAAAACACTGAAGCTTTTATCAATCACATCGCACTTGTCCAGAGCTTGCGCTGTATCCTGAGCTTAAAGCGTGTTTTGTCAGTACTCGTCCGCTCCCTTTTAAACTCGGAAGCTTTTTTGAAAGTTTGCAACTAATATCCATCTTGCTAGTTGGTAAGAAATTTCTGATGAATGTGCAACTGTTTTTGACAGATTTAATTAACTTTTTTGACCGATTATTGCCCGGAGTAACTGAAGTTCAATGAACTAGAAATGTATTTGTTTAAATTATTTGGTAAAATTTGTATTTAATCTGGAATTGATGAGCGGTTGGTTTGTATTTGCACATCATTTTAAATGATGACGGTTTCTTGAATAGTAAAACGGAGAGGAAGGTTTTCAACTTAATTAAAATCTTTATTTAGTTAAGCTTTTTCATAAACTATGTTTATTTAATGCAAATTAAAAAGCTGGAATTGCAAATATACTTTTACTAATGATTGAATACCATTTTAATAAATTAATTCGGGCTTCAATGTTTGTTATTAGCTTTCATTTAACTGCGCTAATTGAAGTACCAGGTCAGTGTAATTTGATAGATTTTCTAGGTCAATGTCAGTGTCAAGTTTACAACAATTTTAATAAAATTAATGGGAATGTTCTGGTCAACAAATTGTAATCTTTGCTTATAATAAGTAAATTAAATTTTTGTTTTACTAAAATAATTAACTAAAGTAATTAGCATCTATTTTTAATTACGATTAGTTTAAAAGTTAAAAATTAAACAGTTAAAATACACTGTTAAAAAAATTAAAAGAACACTTCTTTAAAAGCTTTGTATCGTTTGCCTAAATAACAAAATAAAAAAATTAATATGTTTTATAATACTCTAATATCTACTCATACTTAATAAAAATATAACAAAACAAATATTCATAATTGAGCATTTGCTTTTGATAAAAATAAAAATTTATAAAAACTACCAAGAATAATGCGTGTCCAGTAAACTCTTAGAATCTTGAATCTCACAAAAAAAATGCATAATGATTAAAAGAATACGATTAGCATTAAAATTTAACAAGTACTTTTATTAACAGGTTATTAGACTTTTTTTAACTGGCAAAATTATATACAAGTACTTTCTTTTTGCGATTTATTTTAAATTTTCACATGTGTATTAAAATTTTGTGGACTAATGACAAAAGTTTTAATTGTTATGTACTAAAAATAATTTAAAGGCTGTATTGTGCACAAAAAACACACTAATTAGTCTTATATTAAAAATATATAAACCTTAAAACACATTACAACTAATCATCATAATACTATTTGATTATTTAGTATTATTTGTTATAAAATATATGTTTATTGTAATTTAAACAATTTTTAGATAGAGTGTATAGCGCTATCTTTTAAAGTCTTTAGCTAGTTTATGTACTTTTTATTATCAATGTTTTTGAAAAAATATTACGTATTTTAGAAACAAATATTTGATGCAAAAGCAACCTTTTGCTGCTTAGTTGCAATTAGTTGGATTTGGTTAACTACATACAGGCTTGCTACAAAAATTTACCTCTTCACATTAAATAAATCAAAACCTAATTTTTTTGTTGTTTAATTTATTTTTTTTAATTCGTTATAACTAATCTTTCAGTAATATTAATTATTAAAACTTTTTATAACTATTATTTCTGGCTTTATGTAATTTCCGAATTTATTATAATTTTTGACTTTTATTATTATTATTTTTTTAATCTCTTAAGTAGCAGAAAATTTTTGACGAGTATTTTATGGTATATCGCTCTTTACAAGTATGCGATCTGCAAGTTGTAATAATTTTTAAAGTTGTTATAACATTTTACGTTAAAAATTTTTAAATGGGCACTTATAAGTCATATTTTTTTGCTAGATTATTTATAATAATTATACAAAATTTTTGTTTTGTTGAAAGTAATAACATTTTTGTTTCTGTTATTGTTAATCGACACAAGCAAGATTATAGATACGTTTTTTTAAAGCGGTACGGTATCTATGATTTAGCCAAAAATAATTTGAGATATTTATTTTTTTAAATTAATAAAGAAGTTTGATCTAGTAGTGTTTATAAAATGTTAAAAAAATTGTATAAAGTATTAAGCTGACAATAGTACAGGGCCCCAAAAAGATTTTCATCTAGTCGCCTGTGAATTTTCCATGTAAAATAAAAAATGCCGCTTTAGCAAATAGGGGTAACGAGTAAACCTATTAATGTCACTAAGGTTGTAACAAGAAAAATGAAAAACCCCATATAGTCGGTCTCTCTACAAACGGCAATTTTTAAAGAAAAAGTTTTCCTGCTTTGGATGTTCATTAAAGGTCAAAGTCCCCTTGCCAAACTTCAAATCTGAATTGACATTTGATTGATAGGTGACAGAATAAATTAGTTCAAATTTAAAGAGTAGAGCCGCACGAAAAAATTAACATGTAAAATAATTTCAAAGGTAACTAGATGAAAATCTTTTTTTGGGACCCTGTATATTAAAGAACGCGTTTTGAAAAGTCAATTTTGTGGCACGTATTCAAGTTTATAAAACAAGCGCGAGTTTTTATAAAAAAACGAGTGCCATAATAACTTTAAAAAACGAGTTCTTCATGCTATTTTTTCTACTTTTCGCGTTTTACGTGATTTATAAGTAGAAAAGTTAATAATTTAATCTTTAGGGACTTTTGCGTTAATACGATATAGTTGGTAATAAATGTCATTAAAGTGTCAATAAAATCATTGAACTTTGAAATGTTTTCAAATTTGTCTGAAATTTTGTGTAAGTAACTCACAAATGTTTCTTCTTTACTTACCGTATCGGTTATTGATTGAATACTCCAATTGGCATTAACACAGTAAGAAAAATTTTCAAAAGCTTTGTAAAATTATTCTTAAATTACCACACTAATTGCGTTTTTCAGCGACTTCTTTTATTGATATTTCAGACCAAGCAGTGATATACACTCATCTAGCAAATAACTTGTAAATTAGCAAATGCTGTGGGTATTGCAAATCGTCAAATAAAGGCTAAAGTTTTATTTTAGTTAAGTTTTATTTTAACGCTATTCGTTCTAACCTCAAAAGTTTGTCGCTTTTCTACTGCCGCTTGTCTGTCTGCCCCATTTTAGAATATTTTATAGGTTAATTGCGACACTTTGTTGAAAAATTCTGCTGGTCATCAAGTGCAACAAAATTTATTCGACTACAATTATTATAATCTTAACGCTGATATAAACGTGACGTTTTATTTCAGCGACAGCGTGTTATTCAGTGTTACCAATCCGAAGACAGTAAATTGCACTAGTAAGTACTTGGCGCACGCAATTTGGGTGCGAAATTGGCTATTACCGCACCCAAATCGAACTCTGTTACCGACGTAAAGTAGAAAATTTTTTTTTTCTATTTTATGTCAAAAACAGAGTCCGATTTGGGTGGTCAATTCCGTACCCAAATTGTGTGCGGTAACAACTAGTGCAATTTACTGTTTTCGGATTGGTAACACTGGATAACGCTGTCGCTGGGATAAAACGTCATGTTTATTTATGTCAGCCTGAGGATAATAATTAATTGTAATCAAATAAATTTTGTTGCATTTGATGATCAATATACCTCTCCAAGTTGTTTGTGTGTGTGTCGCAATTAACCTATAAAAAATTTGAAAATAGGGTGGACAGCGGAAAATTTTCTTTTGAGGTTAGAACAGCGTTAAAGTGAAACTTGAAACTAAAATAGAGCTTTTGGCCTTTATTTTGACCATTTACAACCCCCATAGCATTTGATTTTGATTTACAAGTTATTTGCTAGATGAGTGTATAAATCTGCTTGACTGAAATAACGATGAAATGAAAGGAGTCGCTGATAACCGCAAATGGAGTGGGAATTTAGGAATAAATGAAGAATTTACTTACTGTGTTAATGCCAATTGGATTATTTAATCAATAACCAATACGGTAGGTAAAAAAAACCATTTGTGAGTTCCTTACACAGAATTTTAGACAAATTTGAAAACATTTCAAAGTTCAATGACTTCATTTACACTCTAGTGACATTTTTATTACCAACTATCTTGTATTAACGCAAAAGTCCCTAAAGATTAAATAATTAACTTTTTTACTTAAAAATTACGTAAAACACGTAAAGTAGAAAAAATAGCATAAAGAACTCGTTTTTTAAAGTCATTGTGGCACTCATTCTTTATAAAAACTCGCGCTCGAGCTCGTTTTATAAACTTGAATTTGTGCCACAAAGTTGACTTTTCAAAACGCGTTCTTTAATATACTATTTTGTTAAAAACAGACGTTTGTGTTACATACTCAGATCAGTTATTAATTTACCAAAAAAAATTTGTTTTTGGATTCGTAAACGTTAATCATAATATTACTTAAGCGTTTAAGGTTGGCAGTACTAAAAATTCTAAATTACAAATTATAATATTTAGCCTAAATTTTAAATAAATAAAATTTTTCTTTAAAATTAAAGTTAAAAACGTGTGAATCTATTTAAACGAACATCAAAAAGTGCGATAAAAATACAAGTATTATTGGTGTTAGTTTTTAATAGAAATACATTTAACAGTTACAATAATACTTATCGAAAGTAAATAAAAAAACATTTTGGTTATTTAAAAAATTTTGACGTGCCTGGTTATCTTAAAGTCAAAAATTACAATTGACCAAATAAACAGGTGCGAGAATATTACTGGCTCAGCCACAATAAAAATTTGATGTAATTAATGCAACTAAGTTGGTAAACTCTAAGAAAAAGTGTCAAATTTACAATATAAAAAACATAATTTTTTTCGTAAATAAATAACAGATCTGGTTATACTAAAGTCCTGTTTTCAACAAGAAAAATTATTTGTCAGCATGATATTTTAAACAATTTATTTGTAATTTTTTTGGCATTTTATAAACAATATTAGATTATACTTGTTTATTACTATGAAAAATTAAATTGATTAATTTTTAGCCGAAATATGCCGTACTGTCTTAAGTCAACAATTCTGTAAACCACAGCGTTTTCAAATTTTTTTCGTAGATTTTACTTTATACTTCATTGTTATTTAATTGACTAATTCTGTCACTGTTTTTGTATCAATCGGAGCAATTATTTATACAAATTTCTGTTTCTGTGAGTCATAATTTTGGGACAATATTTTCGTTATCTATTATTCTTCGGAAAAAAATTAGTTACAAATAGTGGCGTTTAAAAAAAAATAAACGCTCTACAAAAAAGCTTTGTATTAATTTGTAAATTAATTATTTTTAAAATTAGTCAAAAGTTATTTCAATTACGTTTTAAGTTTTTTTCATTTTTGGTTCCTACTAACTGTCCGGTCAACAATTTCACTTCTTATATAATTATACGTTTTTCCAAATTTGGCAAAAAGTTTTGTGTTCTTACTCTACTTGGGCAAAGTGTTGATAATATTTTTTTTCGATTGCTTTATGGGCTAATAATAGTTTTGTAGAATTTTACGCCACGTGACACTTTTATTATTATTTTGAATTGTTCGTTACTATAAATTATACTTACAAATATATCTCGTGTTTCAAAACTATTGTTATCCAGAGTGCTATTGAAAATTGAGATGCAAGAAAAGTCATGTCTTAGGTTGGATTTAAGCCTAATTCTGAAATTTTTATGACGGTAGTTGAAATAAATTATGTGACGTAAAGTTATGTTCTGTTTGTGTTGACAACCAGCTAATTTTATACTTTGCTGCATTTTCGGTTGATTTTCTTAGTTAAGTTGGAAAATTAGTGGTTTAAAAGAACAAAATTGTTTTCAACGAGCAACAGAAGCGCTTCATGTTAGAAGCATACTTCAGAAATGGTCAGAGAGTTGACGAACAGCTAGTTTACTCGATAAACGCCGCATTTGAGGATTTTCAGGAAGAGTTTTCTGGATTGGCGTCCACTTCGATCATTTCAGTCGAAATCTGTGCCGTGTTGTAGATGATTTGTACAGGGAAACAATTGGTGTGAATCGCAAGGCAGGTGAAGGCAGACCACGAGTAAGAACCGAAGCAAATGTGGAGGCCGTAAAGAATATTATGGACGAAGAGTTTAGCACTTCGGTTCGTCATCTGCGAACAGGGGAACCTGTCTCACAGCACTTGCTGGCGGATCTTTAAACGGATTTCGATATGCATCCGTATAGGCTGTGGGCCCATCAAGAATTGCAGCCAAATGATTTGCCACAGAGACAGGCATATAGCCAGTGGTTTATGCAGAATCTTGCCAACAATGACGAAGCACTGGATAAAAACATTTTTCACCAACGAGGCTTAGTTTCATATTTCCGGCTATGTTAACTCACAGAACATGAGGATGTGGAGCGGCGAAAATCCTCATTATTACTTTGAGGGTCTGTTGCATCTGCAGAAAATTGGAGTGTGGGCTGCAATAAGCAAACGTCGTCTTATTGGACCCATATTTTTCGAAGGAAATTATTGTTACACTTTTTAAAGAAAACAATTATAAGAATAAAAATGTTGTAAGAATATTAACATCTCAGATATAGCGTCTTGAAATCCTCACTCCCTTTATGGAGCAGCTGCTGGATGACGAACTGCAGCAGGGATATTTCCAGCAGGACGGTGCGCGTATTTACATCACTCGGGATAATCTCAATTTTATTTGTGAATTTTTCGATAACAGTTTGAATACGCCAGTCATATGGCCACCGAGGTTATGTGATTTGACTCCATGTGATTTTTTCTTGTGATCATATGTGAAAAACTCAATTTTCAATACTCCTGTTGTGCACTTGGATGACCTACGGGAAAGTATAACCCTCAAGTTAGAGGAGATAAACAATTTCCCAATCTGTTAGAGACCGCGATCGTTTCTGTGAAAACACGAGCAAGAGTGTGCGGCGAACAGAATGGAGTTCATGTAGCATATCTTGTTTGTAGCATATCATGTAGCATATCTTGTTTGATGTACTGCAACGATTTTCTTCTATGCTTTTGGTATTGTTTCTAATGTTTTGCTTTCGCCAGACAAGTCTCATCTTACCTGCCTAATTTTATTCTTACCTTGTGTTTGCAAATAATAAAAAATTAATGGATTCTGTGTTTTATTTGATTTTTAATGGTAATTATTAGTTTCTAGGTTAGTGAGGTTAGAATGCGAAAAGTATTCTTTGGATAGTAGGCGCAAACATTCAACAGTAGGTTTTTTTAGCAGTAAGCTTAAAACCCAAATAAATTGTTTAAATTACCCAGACATACGTCCTAAAAACCAAAGCCTCCTTTGATGGCAATAGTTTTGAAACACACCATATAACAAAAAATCGATTTGTACTCACATTTTAATCTGCAGTTTTCGTAGATAACGAAAATCTGCTAAATTATTAAAAATATGACTGACTAGAGCTTTCTCTGATTCAGCAAATTTTCGTTCTTACGTGTAATTGTTATATGTTAGACACATTTTTTAAAAGATTTTAGTTCAAAACAATTTTTAAAATAAAAGTTATTAGCCATAATTTTTACTTGTTATCTCTGTTAGAAATCTTCTAAACATAACAAAATTTTCCATCCCTTGAGAAACAATGATGAGGTTTAACGTTACTTTATATGACTACACTTACCATGTATTGTTAACATTTACGAGCTTCCACTCTATTATCCGCAAGATACTGAACTTAATTGTTATTAGTAAAACGAGACTCTCGAACGTATAAATAATTTTGATACAAAAAATTTTTTTAATCTTATAATTTCATCTGGAGCGGTTTCATAAATATCAATTAAGTCATCGCAGCGTTATAATTCTTTTTTTTTATCTCTATCTCGAGAAAAAAATTCTTAATTACAAAAATACGTTTTTATCTGATTTATTTTTTTATCAAACACTGAGCGGAATTTAGATGTCTTTGATGTTTTCAATCAGGTGTTGAAGAAATCAATTCACTTTTATTTGTTAAAAAAACGTAGCGTGTCTAAAGAAGGTTTAAAATTTGCTCCAATTTCGCGTGACTTTACAATGTTTGATACGTTATCAGAAAAATGGTATTTTAAATAATGTATTAATAAAAAATAAGTTTTGTTGGCTGTGTAAAAAACTCGTCAAAACCTCTTAAATTTTATTTCACTTTCTGGGTTTAAAATTAAGTTAATGTCTGAATTAGTTCAAGTTATAAAGTTTAAAAGACAATTTCATTACCAATTTTTTAAGTGTGTTTGTCGGTTTCAAAAAGGGTTAGCAGTGGTTTACTTTCATTATTAGAGGCAGGGTGCGGCTAAATGAGAGAACTTTGTTGATGTTTGCTGCTGAAATAAGAGGGTCAAAAGGGTGCTGTCACACTTTTTTATGATAATTACAATTTTAGAGCCTCATTTTAAGGGTAATTAAATAAATTTGTCGTAAAGAGAAATTAAAAACATTTTCTTTTTTTTGATAATTTATAATTAATTTTTATTTTATTTATTCGTAAGAAACACATATAGAATAGAATCGGTAGTTTTAAAACAATGTACAATTATAATTTAAAACACAAATTAAAAAATAGGTATTTAAGTGTATTTTTCTATTTTGCACCTGTAACAAAATTTTAAACAATACCGATTTAGGTGTTGTGTTAGCCAATTCTGTACTCATTTGCTTGTTAGAAAAGTTTATTTTTTATAGACTGGTAATGCTTCCGCTGGTATCGAATGTTACAGAAAATAAATAAAACGTGTTAAATGTCAGCGTTGTAGTTTTACAAAACACACAAACAGTAAGATAAACCGCTTGAACAATGAGGTAACTTCAATTTTTTTTTAAAGGAGAAGTCTTTAAAACAGTTATTTGCTAGATAAGTATGTAGCACTGCATGTCTAAAATAATGACTAGTAGATATGTATAAAGTTTGAGATTTAGTAATTTAAAAAAATGTTGCAATGATTTTGGAAATTTATTGTATTTGTGTCAGTTAAACTATTCAAGCAATACTAATTTTGGTAGGTTAAAAAAACCGTTTGTCAATTACTTACACAGAATTTTGAACAAATATAAAATAATTTTAAAAATATTTTACACTTTTATAACATTAATACCAATTATCTTCTATAAACGCAAAAGTCTCTAAAGATTGAAAAATTAACTTTTGTACTTAAAAAGCAGGTAAAACGCGCAAAATAAACAAAATAGCATAAAAAAATCGTTTCTAAAGTTATTTCTAAGTGTGCACTTATTTTTTATATAAACTCAGTCTTTGCGCTTGTTTTCTAAACTTGAATTTGTGCCAAAAAACTGACTTTTCGAAATGCGTACTTTAATAAATTATATTTTATGTCTAGTTGTCGCTACTGAGGCAATTTTTGTTTTGTAAATTATTAAATTTTCGAAAAAAATTTTTAGTCTTATTGTTAAAGACCGGGAATTGTAAATTATATGAGCTGTCCTAAAGGAGGCTTAGTGAATGGAGCTTAAGTTCTTTGATTTTTTGAAAGTTGACGGCTGCTTGTTCTAGCTGCTGATATTTTTTGTTCCGAGAACTTACAATTACTTCTGTAATCATGTTTGTTGTCCTACTAAAAAAAATTTTTTTGTTAGAGGTTTTGTAGATTGTCAGTTGCTGGTATTTTCTTCTTTTAGGTATAAACAGGATTGTTAATCAAATTGTTTTTTTATTGTATTTTTTGTTTTTAAATTTGTATATTCTTTCTACACATTTATAAAATATTCGGGTTTAGTATTTTTTTTTCGCCGAAGGGGAATCAAATGAAAAATGTTTCGTTGTAAACTGTTGTTTTACTTACACATTTTAACTTTAAAATTTATATTTTTACGAGCATTTAAATTAATAATAAGAGAAAGACGGTTTAAGAAAATAGCTGTAGAAAATACTAAAAATACATCGCGCTAGAAGAGACGTAAAATTCCATGAAATTATTAATAGACTCGCATTTATGAACCGAGTCATCTAGCACATTCTAGCAAAAACGTTTAAAGTTAGTTAGTCATTCAAATAGTGAGGGCTAGACAAGCCAGTAAAATGAGCGACATTAGTACAGCAACGGAGATTTTAGTGTAAATATCGAGTCAGTTATTTATTATTGTTGTATTAGTGTATATAGTACATAAATTATTAATAAATTCAACTTCTTAAATCAAACAAAACTCGATTTTTTGTAAAAAAAATTTGGATTTTTTTTTCTATTTTTATTATGTCTTTACTATTTGCTACATTTACTATGTTGTTTTTATATGCTTTCTTTTGTTCTATCTCGGAGTTTCTTTCATTTTTTGCTTTTCTGATTTAGAAGCTTGTTTTATTTTAACTTATTTTTTATTGTTTTTTTTTAATTAGCTTGACATGACAAGCCGTTGGTTGCAGTTTTTCAACATTTTTTGTTTGTTTTTTTGCCATTTGTTTAGAAAAACATGTCGATTGTCTTGTGTAACACTAAGTTTTTCTTATTTTGAAGCACAACTGTGCAAGAATTGTGTTTTCGTCTGCGTGTAGTTTTTTTTTCTTTGTCGTTTTTTATTTTACTTACAGTTTTTGTTTTGTTTTAACTTTTTTTATGAATCAAGTTCATACAATGTAAAACAACAAATACTCGTACAATTAATAATAGTCAAAAAAAGAAAACTGAAAATGATATCATTTTGAAAAATAAGAAAACTTTGAAAACACTGTTAAAAGAAAAACGAAAAGTGGTGTTGACTTAAGAAAGAACAAAAATTAACCACGATAGTTGAAATGATACAATCAATCAGGTAAAAAAGGAAAAGAAGTAAAAAAATGACATAATATGTTAATTTGCTGTATGAGGAAAGAGCAAAAAAGAACTGGTGATAATCTACAAGTTGAAAAAAAAACAGTAAAGCTAAATAATTAAATGATAAAAATATAAATAAACAAACTAAAAAAAGCTTAAACAATTTAGTTGTAATTTAAAGTGAGGTGAGATTGAAATGTAACTGAATCAGAGCACGCTGTGCCAGCGTAACTGTAATGATTAGGCACATCATGATGTGTTGCTGGTTGGGCGATTAGGTGATGTAATTCAATGTCGGTCGGGGCATTAGTCCGCGAAGTAGTTGTTTTTGCCTAATCGTTGAGGTTGGTTATGTTGGTGGCCGAGCGAGAGCCGAAGAGATAACTTTGTTATCTGCCAACATTATTATATCAACTCTCGCACCTTCCAGCACTCTTCGTTAGATGGCACACTGTGTCTGTCTATACGACTACTAACATTATGATGTGTCTAATTATTACAGTTACGCTGGGACAGCCTGCTCTGATTCAGTTACATGTTGATCTCAGGTTATAATAGAACGTATAAAAATGCAAAACAATGTTATAGTAGAATATAGATTAAAAGACAAAAAGATGGATCTAAACAACAGGCCAGATAAAGTGACCCAATTTATTTATAAAAAACAATTTGGGCTTAGAAATACACATAAAAGAAAACTTAAAAGTAGAGAAAAACGCAAGCTTAGTTATGTTGAAAAAAAAACTAAAATAATTAAAAATAAAAGTACACTAAGAAAATGTAAAACACAAGAAAAGATAAACCAGATTGGTTTGCAAAAACACAGATAAAAAAGAAAAAATATATATATTAAGGTAAAACAAAAGTTCTCTGAAAAAATTAAACTGAAAGTGGTTGGTTGTAAATATTATATGTTAGGAATTGCAAAAACCATTTTAGAGATACTAAGACAGAAGGTCAAAAAGATAAACAAACTAAATAATAATAAAAGAGTCAAATTAAGTAAACAAGAAAAATTAGCAAAATTAGAAGTAAAGAAGATAAAGATTGAAGAATCACTGACTATACGAACATAAACATTGTTGCACAAAAAGACAAATGATTCAAAGTCCAAAATTGCTTCAACGATAAGTGCAAAAAAAATTTTTGAGACGTAGATTTGCACAAAAGTGACAGCACTACAAGAATACAAAGAAATAAAAATATTATATAATAATTATATATTATAATAATAAAAAAAATAAAAAAAAGAGAAAAAAAATTATTAAACAATTAATTAGAAAAAAAAACTAAATTTTGAAAAAGAAAAGAAATGTTAACAGAAAAAAATAGATATTTGTAAATTAGTTCCAGGAGGTTTTTAACGCGGGTAAAAATTTAAAACATAAAAACATACAAAAAAGTAGAAAATGCAATTGGAGAAGAAGATTATTAGAAAAACCGACAAAAAAAGCTGAATTAAAAAACTGAATATAAAGGAATAAAAAATAGAAAAATATGTTGTTTAAAAATATAACAAAATTACTTAAAACAGAAATGAGAAAAAACTTGTTTTAAACTGTGTCTCTTTAACAAAAAATTTGCTAGTATTTGTAAAAACTATCAAAGCATATTTCCGCCAGACATCTTTTTAATAATGATAGACCAGAGATTAAACGAAAAAGCTAGTAAAAGATAGATAGCCACCAAGCAAATTTTAAAATTGTAGATTCCAGTTTTATACTTAAGATGATTCAACAAAATAGCTATAATCAAAATTTTTTGTATATAGTATTGTTTGTAGAGTCTATGTAAAAGATGTTTTGCGAAAAAAAGATTCAAAAATCAAATTCTAGTCGAAAAAAAATTAACAATTGCGTTTTCCAAAAATAAAAAAATAAGACAAAGCGAATTGCTGCCGACAGTGCTTTTTGATCGAGTCTAAATTTAAAATAATAAAAAAATAATTTAAAAAATTTAAGATAAGAAGAAGAACTAAAAAAATAAAATAAAAAAATTATGTAAATATAAAGACAACACAGCATAACACAAAATATAAGAAATTTAAAAGTGCGATAGCTAAAACATGTGGAAGAGCAACGTCGCACAGATATGAAAAAAACCGCTGCTGACTTTAAGAGAAACAAAAAAAAAGACCGAAACATATAATTAAAGAAAATTTAAAGATAGTAAAAATGCGGATCTAGATAGAAATAATAAAAACAATCAAAGACTTGACATCAACAAAATAGAGAGCTATTATATTAATTACAAAAGTTAGTTAGATGCTTAATGTCTTTTGCTGTGGGTACTATTTGTTATTTCAATAGTTTGCTGTTGATATAATAATTTATTAAGTTAGTGTAAAAATAAAGTAAACATCACATTGGTTATTTATTAGCTGTAATTTTAGTAACTAAATAAAAACTGCTATCTTTACTAATAAAAATACATACAAGTATTTTTCATTAACAATAATTGCTTAATTAACAAATAATATACAGTTATTTTAGAATAAAAGACGTCATATAACCTCTAACAAAAATTTGATTTGTCACTTTATCACAAATTGAAGTTTCCAGAAACGCCATTTTTGCCCCAAATTTAAGCACTAAGCTATTAATGAAAATTTCATTGTTAATTTTTGCGTCTTTCAAATAACTGCAAAATTTAAAATAATTGAAAAATATAAATATCTACTTAACTAACCTACCTTAGATGCATGTCGGAGGTAACAAATTTGTTTGCGCCTTTTGTTAAAAGAGCAATTGATGAAAAACAGTCAACTAACGTAGCCGAAAAACCTCCGTGTAAAACTCCAAATTGATTTAAATATTCCTGTTTTATTTTTAAATAAGCTGTACATTTACCATCAGCAATAGAAATTAATTCCGACTGTAAAATTTTATGTATTTTTAATAAAAATATTTGTACATACTTTATCAATAAAACGGGAAAACCCATTTTGTGTTATGGATTGTTGAAATATTTTTTGAGCGTTGATTAAAAACATTTTAACACTTCAACGACTTTTAATTGAATGATTTATTGTAAATAAAATTATTATATAAAAAAAATTATGACGATAAATACAAAGTGTGAGTTCCTTTGACTAGAATAATACCAGTTGTTTTATTTTTAATTTCAGCTTCAACAAAAGCTAGAGTAAGGCCCATTTTGACAACTTGCGCTTCTATCAATATTGTTTCTCCCAATTTTGCTTCTTTTAAAAAACTACAAAAAAATTATTTTACGAATTAAAAAACTGTTTTTTACCTTGAATGCATATCTACTGATGCTATCAACCCTGAATGTTTAGTAAGCAGAGCTAGAGATGTACAACAATCAATGAGAGTGGCAGCAAAAGCTCCGTGCATCCAACCGAATTGATTTGTATGCTTGTCTTCAAGTTTTAACTCGACCGTACATTTACCTTCGAAAATAGACACCAATTCAGCCTAAAAAAATATTTTAACTAAAAAAAATATTTCTAATTTTTGTACCTTATCTATGTTCCGGTCAAAGTGATTTCCTTCACGAGTAAATTTGTAAAAAATGTCTTTACATGCTTGTATTCGAGCCATGATGACTGTCTTATTGTTTTTATTAGTTTTGGTTTGAACTGAAGGAATATATAGAAAAACGCATGCGTTAATTATGGAAAATGTGACCTTGTTGACTTAAAATTTAAATTTTCAGGGTTAATGTACATGTCTAGCGATTATTCTATAGGTAATTAATATGTTTACTCATTTTTGTTATGACTAACCGAAATAAATTTCTGTTACAAATGTACTAATTGTTTTTCCAATATTTAAAAAAAATAAAAAAACTAATCACATTAAGTATTCAGTAAATAATCACAACTTTACATTAAATTTAATTAAAACAAAAAAAAAATAAATTTTTAAAAAACTAGTTTTACAAACTTTTTTTGTCTGCAAGATTTATTTTTAATATTAACTTTAAGACTTATTTTTTTAAATAATACAATGTAGCCCATTAAAAAGGTCTGACTTAATTATTTTATTTGTTATTTACTTCTGAAAAAAATTGCTTAAACAGATCGATTTGTTTGCGAGCAGAGACTCAACTACAGTAAAAGCACTTTCGTAAATCATTATGGGAACATCGGTTAAGTAGTACATCATCTTAAAGAGAATTAAATCCGGTTTTTAGTCGTACCGAAATTTGTTAATTTTTACCCTTTACTAAAATAATAAATTATAAATTTTTATACATTGATTTAAATAATTTTACAGCTTTCTAGAAAATATTTTTTTAAATCATATCTTGCTTTTTACTTAATTGTTTGTTAACTATTAGAATTTATTTAAAAATTATGCAAAATTATGACCTACACACTTTAACATAGCGTAATCAGGTTTGCCTTATTGTGTAGCTAAATAGTAAGCTACAAATTATTACTCCAAAATGTAAAGTGTTCTTGTGTTTTTAAAAGATCAAAAATTTTGAATTATACAATTAGTAAGGCGTTATTATTGATTCCACACTGTCATTTGTTCTACATGTGACATATACATTTTGGCTTGACCAAAAATATCAAATGAAATAATTTGCGACTTAGTTTTTTATTAAAATAACTAAATCAATGTAACTTTATTAGCGTAGGTAACTATAACTTTTTATTTATTTAAGCTTGATATTTCACCAATTTTACAATATACTCGTAAAGAACAACGTTTGTTATTGGTAGTAAAAAATTAGTAAAAGACATTACTAAAAAAATATAATATACAAGATTATTCACAAATATTAAAAAAATTATGCAACCAATTTTACATCTTTTCATGAGATTCTGATAAAATTTGATTTCAAAAATGTTTTTGCGATTATAGTTACTGTTCATCATTTTATATTAATTTGACTGTCTTTGAGCACATTTAGTCAAATAGTTTATTAATAACGAAAAGACTGATATGATTCTGATATATAAAAAATAAAAAAAAAACGCTTCAGCAACAGTAAGTTTCTATGCAAAATACCCATCAAATGGTTTCAACTGACAAATTTTTTGAAAAATTTGAAGCAAAATTGCGTTAAAACTAGCCTTCTTTAAAAAAAGCCACAAAACTGCGACAGAAGAAAATATAATGAGATTGTTGTAGTTCATGCATTTACAGAAAATTTACATATTAGACAAAATACTGAAGCACAAAAATTTAGAAATTAGCTAAAGTTGTGTTTCTATAATAAATTATGAAATAGCCGACAAATCGATAAACTTCGGGTAACTTAATTACAATATTTTTGGTGAAATAAAAATTTTATCAAGAAAGGTGCTTAATGCGTAAATTTGGTTGCATATAGATTTGTTATAATTTGTGTATAAATTTAAACTATTTTTTATTTTTTATATGTTTAACATTTGGAATAAACTGTAAATTTGTTTCAAAATATACTTAGTTATTATCACTTAACATTTATTTTCTTAGCATTTCAGATATACAGGATGTTTCTTAATGATATGCATATTTGAGAGTGTGAATCTACATGAAAAATTAATGTTAGTTTGCTTTATAAACTTTGGCCAGTTTGGGAAAAAATAGAAATTAATTAATATTTTTAGAACCGTTTTAGATATTTCAGTGATATTTAGTACGCAGTAAAGTTAATAAAGGTGCATATTTTATAATGCAAAAAGAATTTTTAGCTTTAACAGTGGCGTGCGTACGGATATTGACTTCGATATTTTTTAAGGAAAAAATGGTACTCCAATGGTTTTTTCCCAAATAAAAATTATTTTTGGATTTCCTGTTTAATAATTTAAAACATAAGATTTCTTTTAAATAACTAAAAAACTTGCAAAACTATTATTAATTTAATTGGAAAAATTAAATACATTATTGGCAATGAACAACAACAACTGACAATTTAAACATAACATTAACACCAACGAAATAATTACAAAAATTGTTGAAAATGCCCCTAATCACCTAGTACGCATGCTTTCGCTTTCCTTCCCATGAAACTGCGCACTCGTTGAAATATCCCTGGAGTGTTTTTTATTCTACCACAAGCTGCAACTATTTTTTCTCTTAATTCCTCTACAGTGTTAATGGGAATTGTGTACACTAACGTCTTAAGATGGCCCCACAAAAATAAATCTAAACTGTTAAGATCTGGAAAAGTTAGTGGCCAATTTTGCGGCCCACTGTGGCTATTCTAACGATTTGGATAAAGAGTTTGTAAATAATTACGAACTGCTACACTGAAATGCGCTGGTGCACCATCATGCATGTATCACATATTGTTTTTTATTGCCAACAGAATATCATCAAGCAGCAAAGGCAACTGTTGTTGAAAAAAATTGAGGTAGGTCTGTTCGTCAAGTCGTCTCGGCGAGAAGAATGGACCAATAAAGTGGTTGCCAATAATTCCTGCCTATACGTTAACCAAAAATTGGTGTTGGAAATGGGTTTCGGTTACGGCATAGGGATTTTCTTCTGCCCACAAATGATTTTTGTGGAAATTCTAAATGGCATTTCGAGAAATATTAGCTTCGTCTGTGAACAGAGTCATTAATTCAAATTGCGGATTTTGTGTAATATTTTAAAGATACTAATGACAATAGGCCACACGTCTTGGAAAATCAATAGAAAGTAATGCGTGTAGTCTTAAAATATGGTAAGGATATAACAAAAAATTTACTAAAATTCTCCAAACAATTTGATGGCAAATATTTAAGTGTCTAGCGATCTTCCTCGTACTTGTTCGGGATGTTCTTCAACTTCGTGTAGTACTGCTTCCTCAATTACAGGTGTTCTCACACTTAGAGGTCCACCTTCAAATTTTCTTTTTCTATGATCTGTGATAAATGATAATGATAAATGCATTAACTTTCATTTTTTACTTATCGACGCTGGCAAATAGAAACATGGTAACTCAAAAATATTATTTGTAAAGATCAACAAAAAAAATTATCCAGCATTCTTTTGCAAATAAATTTTTATAATTTTTTTTTAAGTTTATAGACATTAGTAAAACCAAAACCTTTATTATTATGGAATAATGTTGTCATCAAATTATTCTATCAAACACCCTTAATTTAACCTTTAATAAAAAACCAGATCTAATAATAATAATGAAGTATGAAAGCTCAAAAAAAATCCTTAAATTTTCACGAAAATATTCAAATATTAATTATTGATATGGAGGAGAAAAAAAAATTATGAGTGGAGAAAAATACATACAAAATTATTTATAATTGGTATAAATCGATCTCTACAAATCGAATTAATGCTAACAAATTTGGATAATTAATACCCGCTCTCTATTATCATCAAAACAAAATTTCGCAAAAAATATAAACTTTCCATTATCTCTTATTTGCTTAAATGAGAAACATCTTAGATTTCAGATGATGATGATAACTAAAAGTGAAATTCGTTTTCAAACTGACTTTTGTTACATCAAAGTAGAAACACTAAAAAATATTTAATGCACTTTTTGTTTTTAAATAATTTGCTGTGATTTAGAAACCAATTTTGTCGATTAATAATTGGTATAAATCGATCTCTACAAATCGAATTAACGCTAACAAATTTTGATAATTATTACCCGCTCTCTAATTAGTCTATTATCATCAAAACAAAATTTCGCAAAAAAATAATCTTTCTATTATCTCTTATTTACTTAAATGAGAAACATCTGAAATCTACCTGTGGCACAATCGTCAAAACCCCCAGCCCAACTAAAGTACCTGTTAACTGCAATTGGCAGCACAGCTGGAGATGAATAAAAAAGATGTCACAGCGAACATATTTAAATAACAGAGACTCACTAGAGAAAGTCAGATGTCAAAAGCCAGTCACATATTCCAGAACAACTAGATATTTATTGCTAAAATGCATTCTTTAATAATTATTACATTAATTTTCTCGGACAATAGAACGGTTTTTATTTTTTTACTCAAAAATGGCGCATCGAAGGAAAACAACTCAAGAGAGATCTTATGATCTAAATTGAGCGAGAAATTCAAAATATTTTTTTTTGAAAGAAAAATCATTGGCGTACCATTTTTTTCTTAAAAAATATTGAAGTCACTACGCTACTGTTAAAGCTAAAAAAAATTTGTGCATTGAAAAATATGTACCTTTATTATGTACCTTTTCACTACATATTAAATATCACTGAAATATCTAAAGCGGTTATAAAAATATTAATTAATTTCTATTTTTTCCCTAAATTTCAACATCCCGAGTTTTTTTAAGGAAACATTTTTGGACAATAGTTTATAAAGCAAACTAACATTAATTTTTTATGTAGGTTCACACTCTTAAATATTCGCATATCATTAAGGAAAACTCTGTATAACTTGTTTTTTTCTTTTTAATAATAATTTTTTTAAACATAATATGTAAGTAACTTAAACTATTTTGCTGAAAACTATGTTGAAATGAGAATATTTCCAACAACTTAGTTATTTGTTTCAACTCGTAATAACTTTCGTAATTAGGACTTTTTGAACTTGTGTTCGAGTGTTTTGGAAATTTATGTATTGCTCTAACATTTATCGACTCAATTCTTTCATTACTCACTCGATAAAGCCCTTCATTCGCTACATAATTTTACATAAAGAGCTCACTAACTTAATGCCGCCTCTGTTATTCAGTTTGATTTATTCAAAGCTGAAAAAATACATTAAATTCGCTATTGTTTAAAAATTTGTTTTAAAAAGCATATATTATTCCCCAACTTTCATGCATATAAATAAGACATAAAACACGACCTGATATGAATTTTCTTATAAAGCATTTTCTATAACCTATTGGGATAAAAGCGACATAATCTGTTTACGCATAATCGATACAAATTATTACTAACATGCAGTGGAAATTTTTGGCTTTAAATTTAAGGAGGTTTAGTCTCAGAAACGGAAATTTCACGAGTTGGTTAAGATTTCACAATGATCGTTCAGTTAACGGTTATTATATCGGGTAATCAAGGAAAGAGTTAAATTTTATTTTATGTGAAACTTTATTCTATTAGCTAAGATTAGTTAACGGTTATAGAAGAAATCGTTTCAGCAAGAAACTTGGTATAAGAAAAATTTGATTTAAAATGTAAGTTTATTCTAGATATTTCTTCATTAAAAATATACCAATTTTAAGTTTTCAAAAGATCTATTGAGAAGTTTATTTACGAGTTTCATATTTTAGAAATAAGTTTGTTTATTATTAAAGTTTTGTTTTATTATGTGCAAACTTGAAATAAATATCAAGTTTTAAAAGTAAATTTATTATATAACAAGTAGCTACTGTTTTAAGTTTAATAATAAGACATTATTATTTATCAAAATAATAATGTTAAAAATACGAAAAAAAAAATTGTAAAGAAGTTTCTAACACAGAGAAAAAGTACATAAATATATAAAATTTTCAACATTTAAAGGTAACATCTTAATTTTTTCTTTAGTTTTAATTTTTTAAATAATTTTTGAGTTAATTACACTCAACAATATTCCTAAAACTTTAAAACATAATACCACAGTTTTCCCACTTATAACTAAAAATTACATCTTTAACATCAACACAAAATCCGTCTAATTAACTTTGAAACAAATTTATTACGTTTGTAGAAAAGTTAATGCCAGCAAATGTCAATTTTGGGTTTCTTCCTAATTCCCTTAACACACAATACTCGCAATTAATTCAGTCCACGTTTGTGTGAATGACAATAAGCCAACCAAATAATAATTATGAAAATCATGCCTTGCCTAAAAATTACCTCAAAACCATACTAGTTTTAACGTTTGATGAAATGCTTTGTAGCTAAATTTTTTATGCATTTATTTTAAATAAAAAAACAGTTTAGCTTTGGTGGATTTAGTTGGGCAATTTCGCTTTGAGTCCGATTGGTTTTATTTTTTCTTTTCGATATCCAATTTTAAATTTTCTTCTATTCCAATCACTATTAAACTAAAGGGGAATTTTCCGATACGTTTCTATTGTAATAATTGGTGCCGTTTCAAGGGTGATACAAATTTTATAAAAAAAACTAGATTTTATTGGTGGTTTTATCTTGTTTTATAAAAGTATATTGTGCAACGCATATTTAATAATTGCTGTTAAGACACGGGTTGAAAATTACGACACAAATTAAGCGAGCAACTTAATAGCCCTTAAATGGTTTTTGACCTAATTAATTTATATTTATTTTTTTAGCGTACAAAAATATTTGCAAAATTAGAATACATTGGTAACCAAACAGAAAAAAAGAACATTTTTCAAATTGTTTTATCGTTTTTTTCTCTTGTATATATATTGTGCATTTTTTCATTTTTTTGTTGTGCCTAGTTCTTTTACCGTTTTTTAAAAACAAGTGATATGTTTTAACCCTATTTTTTGCCTTAAATTTAGCAATTACTTTCTTTGTTCGTTTTTTGTTTTGAGGTTTTTTGTTTGTAACACTATAAACTGTTACCGTTTTATCAACGTAACATGTTCTTTCTTTTCTAGTCATTTTTTATGTTTACATTTAGATAATATACTAATTTATTTTATGTTTAATAGACAACATTGATTTTAAAATTAAGCAATATGTTGTTATGTTTTAGCTGATTTATTGTGGCAGTAGTAGCTTGATGCACGATTGCTGGTGTAGTTAAGTTTTGCATTACATCATAAATTTTATTCATTTTAATATCCTAATGAAATATTTGTGTTTTAATAAGTATCATTAGTATAAGTATTATAATTAGTATACAGGTAACTTAATAAGTTACAGTATACAGTAACTTAATAACTTAACAGGTAATTATAATAAGTATACAGGTAACTTACATTTAATAAATCAACTAAAGTAGCGAAATGGAAATCTATTTTTTCACCTATTAGTGTTGAAAAGCAATTTCTTAGTAAATTACTCTTTAACTGATACCAGAGGGAGTTAAATCGGTGGAAAGTGACGGACTTGCATTGCTATTTCAGTCGGAAAAGTGTGAAATTTACGAGGAAAAATTCAACTAAAAATAGCGATTTGATCAAGAGAGTTATAATTAGAATTGTGATAAAGATGTGAATGAAGAAAGCACGTTTTTACGAAATGGAGCTCATTCAAGCGATATCGTAATGCGGTTTAGCCATTTAAAGAATTGGGGGCATGATAAGTTCAATTTTAATCGAAGAAAAATCTTTGACCTAATTAGAAAGAACAAAATTTGTTTGAATCTAGTTAATTAATGTTCTAGAAACTAGAAAATTTTCCTTTGATGATACGAATAATCTGTTGCTGGATTTTATTGATATCTATTAGAGAGAATTAAATGCAATGGAAATAATTGTGTGTAGAGTATATTATTAAAAAAAATAATTTAATAAAAATAACACGAATACAAATATCTCAAAACAACAACTTTAACAAAAAGAATTATTTAATTAAAAAAACAAAAAGTGTTTATTAAAGAATTGAAGTAATCTACTCTCTTTGATAAATAATTCATTTTAAATTAAAACTAAACTCCTCAAACGAAATTAATTTTTAATTCCGGTCAAGAGTGAACACGTTTTGCTCGTTTTAAAATTTTTAATTGAACTGAAAAGTTTTTTCTTTTCGTTGTACCTGAAACACTCGACAAATAAAAGCTGTTGTTGTTGAATTATAATAAGGTTTCAGGCTATAAGTGCTCTTTTCACTGCCGAAAATCAATTACCAGTATTGTTTGGTAAAAAATGTTTTGATCCATTGGTAAGTTTAGGAACTGAGATTTAGGAGCAAAGCCTTTAAGGAGAAGACGTGCAAGAGATAGAGTTGCGTCAGATTTAATTAGAGATTATCTTAGAACAGAGAGGAAATGTACTTAGGCTAAATTTTTTTGATTAGGAACTACGTCTCATTATGTCTAATTTTGTTCTACTAAGTTTGCATCACGAAATTTTTGGTGTTTGTAATATAACCAATATTTTAAAACCGGTTTTACATAACAAAAATTGTTACTTTTGAAATGTTGATAAGCAAATTAAATGGAAAGTAATTTAGTTAATTTGTTGGAAACAGGTAAAACAACTAACTATACAGAGTGTTTCAGAAATAAATACAAAAATTTTAACCAGTAATAGATCTCACTAAAATAAACAACTTTTCTGGATAACATTTTTGAGAAAAGAGTGGGGTGTTTCAAATTTTTTACCCTTAAATTTTTCCTATAAAAGTACGATACGCTCTTAAAATTTTGTAGACTTAAAAAACCATAGAAACAAAAAATGCATTGCTGTAATAATAACTTATTAAAGAAAAATTGTCAAATTGACAAGTTCAGTAGGTCAATAATTTAAGCCGAGACTTGTATATTATACGTATATTATAGAGTGTGTTTCAACACTATTGTCATTAAAACAGGCTTTGGTTTTTAGAATGTATGTCTGGGTAACTCAAACTATATATTTGGGTTTTAAGCCTACCGCTAAAAAACCTACTGTTGAATGTTGCTATCAAAATAATACTTTTTGCATTCTAACCCCACCAACTTAGAAACTATTAATTACCATTAAAAATCAAATAAAACACAAAATCCGTTATTTTTTTATTATTTGCAAACCAAGGTAGGAACAAAATTAGGCAGGTAAAATGAAACTTTCCTGGCGAAAACAAAACATTAGAAACAATACCAAAAACATAGAAGAAAACTCTTGCAGCACATCAAACAAGATGTGCTACTTGACCTCCATTCTGTTAGCCGCTTGTGTTTTACACAGAAGCGATCGCGTTCTCTAACAGATTGGGTAAATTGTTTATCTCCTCTAACCTGAGAGTTACCTTTTCTCGTAGGTTGTCCAAGTCCACAATAGGAGTATTGAAAATTGAGTTTTTCACATATGGCTACAAGAAAAAGTCACATGAAGTCAAATCACATGACCTCGGTGGCTATATCACTGTCGTATTTAAACTGATCACTCTGTTAACGAAGAATTCACAAATAAAATTGAGATTATCCCTAGTGGTGTGAATACGCGCACCGTCCTGTTGGAAATATCCCTGCTGCAGTTGGTCATCTAGCAGCTGCTCTATAAAGGGAGTGAGGATTTCAAGACGCTATATCTGAGATGTTAATATTCTTACAACATTTTTATTCGTATAATTGTTTTCTTTAAAAAATGTAACAATAATTTCCTTCGAAAAATATGGGTCCAATAAGACGACGTTTGCTTATTGCAGCCCACATTCCAATTTTCTGCGAGTGCAACAGAACCTCAACGTAATAATAAGGATTCTCGCCGCTCCACATCCTCATGTTCTGTGAGTTAACATAGCCGGAAAGGTGAAACCAAGCCTCGTCGGTGAAAAATGGTTTTTCCAGTGCTTCGTTATTGTTGGCAAAATTTTGTATAAATTATTGGCCGTATGCCTGTCTCTGTGGCAAATTAGTCGGCAGCAATTCTTGATGAGTCTGCAGCCTATACGGATATATCGAGGTCCATTTTTAAAATCCGCCAACATGTGCTGAGAGACAGGTTCAGCTGTTGTCGCAAATGACGAACTGAAGTGCTAGGCTTTTCGTCCATAATATTTTTTACGGTCTCCACATTTGCTTTGGTTCTTACTCGTGGACTGCCTCCACCTGTCTTGCAATTCACACTTCCTGTTTTCCTGTACAAATCCACAACACGGTGCAGATTTCGACTGAAATGGTTGAAGTGGACAGCTAATCCAGAAAACTCTTCCTGAAAATCTTCAAATGCGGCGTTTATCGAGTAATCCTACTCATTCACGTCACATAATTTATTTAACTACTGTCATAAAAATTATAAAATTAGGTTTAAATCCAATCTAAGACATGACTTTTCTTGCATCTCAATTTTTAACAGCACTCTGGATGACAATAGTTTTGAAACACGTGATAGCTAAACTTACACTTAATTATAAAATTAATAAAACAGTCAACAATTTTTTTTGTAAGATATGAAAGGTCATCTGTTAAATATTCTAAGATATTATAATATGGAAGAGTTAAATAAATAGTCCAACATCTGTATTGGCATCTTATTTAAAAACTATATGCTCAAATATAAAATGCTTTTCTCAAAAAGTGCGGAGAAGAGATGTGGTAATGACAGCAGTTTACGTTTTCTAGTAGCTATGCCTGTACTCAGATTTTTATTTTTTTTAAATAAGTGCCTGTTTTTAAACATAAATAAAAAAACTTTAAGTATAAACAAAGCATAAATTGTTAGTATGCCTAATCTTTTAAAGATAGGCCTGCAATGTTCTTGCCAAGAAGCATTATCAATAGTTCTTACTATTTTCTTTTGTATTTTAAACACTTTTTAAAGTTCGTTATTACTGCCCCAAATTGTCAGACCATACTCGAGCAGTGCTCTAACTTGAGCATTATAATATACTATTACGATTTTTACGCCGACAGACTTTTTTAAATTAAAAATTGCAAAATGTGCACTATTTAATTTATTTATTAACTGAGAGTTGTGGTTATTGAAAGTGATGTTAGTATCAAAACATATTCCTAAAAGTTTACTTCTATCTACTACTTGGATACTCTTGCCATTGAATCTAACTAGGGCACTCTGGCATCTTTCTTGTTTTGTGTTGGTAAATTGAATAATACACGACTTTGTTGAATTTAATGTTAAACAATTGTTTTCAGTCCACTTACTTATTATGTTTACTAAAATTTGTAGTAAACTCTAAAAACAAACACATCGTTTTTTTCTTTTTGTCAAGAGTACTAACTAAGTATGTATAAATGTCAAAAAATGCAGTTTCTGTGTTTTTAGTCTTTTTAAAACATGTTGTGTTCGTGAAAGTATATTATTTTTTTTGATATATTTTACTAATTTATTATATATTAACCGAGCAATAGTTTTAGCAAAAACTGATAGATTGAAAATACCCCTATAATTTTCCACCTCATTTTGATATCCTTTTTTGTGAAGTACTACAACTCTCGCGATTTCTAACGCCGTTGGATACACACAATCAGCAAACGATGCGTTTATAATTTCAACAGAGATTTTATAATAAATGGTGCAATTTCTTTCAAAATAAAACATGGAATTCCGTCTGGTCCTTTAGACCTTTTTTTAGAAGACTGTATTATTGCCAAATATATCTCAGCTGGTGTCACCGGAGAAAGAAACGTAGTTTTTTTCCATATACCCATTCTTTGGCATATGTTTGGATTTTCATTTTTCGGTTGTGATTTGGTAAAAAAGTTATATTTTTTTAATTTTATTTGCGTATTTGCAATCTACTTCAAAAATAGAGTATTAATCAAATTTGTTGAAGTAGTTTTGCTTGAAAGGGAAGCATCCAGTGATGCATCTCCTTATGAGTTACTACTATTTCACTGTTGTAATACAAGATCGTGGGGCCAGGTGCGCTGTAGTCTTCTCACTTGTGGTCCATTAGCAAATAGTTCATCTATTAGGTTGTTCTCCTGATTTGATGTTTGCAGATTATATGACGAAGTCATACAAGTGATCTCATCTTTAACATAGGGCACGTAAAGGTCAGTGTGATTGCTGACAAACCAAAAGGCGTCGGTTAGACTTCTTAGATCTTTTGATTGAAATTTTTAAATTACATTAACTGTTGACGATTTGGAACATCCCTAAAGCTGTATACCGTACAACCATATAGGTTTTAAAACTGCTTTGTATAGTAACAGTTTGTTGGTTAGAGAAAGTTTTGATTTTCGTCCAAGAAGATAATACATTTGCCGGAATTTGAGATCCAGTTGTCTTCTTTTAGTCTCGATATGTTATTCTCAGGTTAGTTGTTGGTCCAGATTGAGGCCAAAATATTTAGTTTCGGTAGCAGCTGGTATTCACTGGTTATTCATAGTTACAGGACAGGTGTTACGCCGCATGGTAAAAGTAACTTGTACCGATTTGGTGTGGTTGATCTTAGTTCTCCATTTCGTATACCATTCGTGAAGTTGATTAAGATGATTTTGTAAATTGTTCGAGACGACATGTGAATCATCATGAGAAGCTAGGATAGCTACATCATCAGCAAAAGAGGCTATATCGGTATTGTCAGTTACAGGTATGTCTGCCGTGTAGATAAAGAAAAGCAGTGACGCAACAACACTACCTTGAGGAACTCCAGATTTGATAGGGTAAAAATTGAATTGCTGGTTTGAGAATTTGACAGACAAGTGTCTATTTAATAAATATAATTTAAAGAGAAGGCAGTAGTTGCTTGACACATTTTTTTAGTTTCAGAAGTAGACCCCTGTGCCACACTTTATCAAAAGCTTGTGGGATATCAAGGAAAGCTGCGTGGCAGTACTTTTTTTCTTTGAGTGATTTGGATATTTTATTAATCTGTGGATCTGTTGGGTGGTAGAATGGTACTCTTGAAATCCGAATTGATAAGTCGGTATTATTTTTGAGAGATTATGGTCTTTATACATCCTACTTTAAATAAGTCTTTCCAGGATTTTGCTGATTGTTGGTAGCAAATTGATTGGTCTGTAGGAGTTGGTTTCATTAGGAGGTTTTTCTGGTTTTTGTATCATTACTATCTCTGCGTATTTCTAGGTTGTTGGGAAATAGAATATACTTAATATGCGGTTGAATATAACTGTTAATAGAACTATAGCTTTACGTGGAAGTTGCTTCAACATTTGTCCATTTATTGGATCAAATCAAAAAAGTTATTGAAAACATTTGCGATTTGATCAAGATCTGATATATTTTTGCCTTCTACCTTTATACACATATCATTTGTTAAGCGTTGTTGATTGGTATTTTCAGTATTTATAATTTTCCAAATCATTTTATTATTGTTAACTGAATTTAAAATTTTATTTTGATTGTACTCCTTTTTTGTTGCTGCTAACATATTGTAATATGCTTTTTTTTAATAGAGTATTCAGTTCTTATATTGTTTTGTCCTGTATATTTTAATATTATAATATAAATCAAAAATTATTCTTATAATTTTGTGTAATTTTAATATGTATTAGATTAACTTAAGAATTTTTTTTTAGAGTTGAAATTAATGGTATAATAGGGTTATAATTTAATTTAAATGAAATCAAATTAGTATAATAAGATTCATGAACATAAGACATTAATTTGTAAATAAAAATTAGTAATTAGGTAGTTTTTATTTGGCACAACTATATTCAGTAATTTTCTGAACTTATCTAAGCCATACGTAATTAAAAACTCAACTTTTATGATCAGTCATTTTTTATCACTCAAATCAAAACTTTTAATTGGTTTATTAAAATAACTGAAGTTTTCTATTTTTTGCTGTAAATAAAATTACAGTTTTAGCTTTAACTTTAAGATAAAATATGTTAATAATAAATTGCTCCCTTAGGAACTAACTTTCACAAAACCCTAATCTTAAACTTTTCACCATTTGGAAACACTTTTTATTTTTTGTACATCTTTACCAAAAATAAATTCTCACACATATCTGCTTTTTTATAGCAAAAATTTAAATTATTTAGAGTTTTTTTTATAACCCTCGTGTTTTTTTATTACATCATTGTACGTAGACCTCACTTAAATTTAAATTTTATTCTTCTTTTATGTTACATAATAATGCAATCCAACTGCATTTATAGTTACTCACCGTTCTTTTGTTGCTGTCAAAATCCTCTCAAATTTATTGCATTCTGCTTTGGTATTGCATAAGAGTTTATTAAAACAGTGTGTCAAATACACTTGCAGTTGCAAATAGAAATTTTTAATTTTTATTTATTAAAACAATTTTTCTTTCGTCTACATTTAATTAATTTTCCTGTCGGTCCGATTTAATCATAAATAAAATACCAAATGGTTCAGTAAGATTTTATGCAAATAAAACGGGGTCGTATAGAACATTGAGTGAGTTCTGTCTAAAATTAACAAGAGCCATTTCATTAAATTTTCCCGATAAATCTGCCGCTAGGGAAGGCTTACAAACTTTGGGATAATAATACAGATAACGGGTCTTGGTATGTTATGGTGATTTTACACTATTAACAAGAATTTTTTATTTGGAAACATAATTTTTGCATTATTGACTTGTGTACTCAATGGTTAAAAACAAAAATAGAATTTTATTTGAAACGTAATTAAAATGAAATTTGTTTGAAGTCAATTAATTAAAATTGCGTTTTATTTTTATGTAAATACTTAAGAAATTGATTAAATTTAAATTAACAATTTTTTGTGTATACAGTGTGTTCTAAAGAAACGTACAAAAGCGTTGATACGTTGTTAACCGAAATCTGAAAAACGCGAAACAATTATTTAAAAAAACTTTTTCCTTGTATCTCAAACAAAACCCAAAACATTAATTTTTGATTTTTTTACATCTAAAGTAAATTTTGAGATTTGAAAGATGTCGTTTAGTAGTCAAGATACAACCAACTAATTATTTTAACACCTGAAGCAAATTTTGACTAAAAGATTTTTTTGTTTTGTTTGACTAAAATGCTTAAATAATTATGTAGCAATTTCAACTTTTGCAATGAGGCAGATAAAAAAAACACCGTAGCATTTAACAAACAAATCAATTTTTAACAAAATTTTTAAAAGTAAAATTATTTATATCAATTTATAAAAAAAATTTTTTTAGTTTTTCAACTTGTAGCTTATTTTTTGCAGTTTTTCTTATTTTTAAGATTTATTTTATATTATTTTAGTTAGAATAATTTATAAAACAAGGTAAGTAGTACTTTTAGTTTCTTAAAATTTTATTGACGTCAATAATTTTTACAAATAAAAAAAATAACTAAATAAATATTTAAAAAAAACTATTAAATACAACAAAAATAATATATAATTTAAAAAATATTTTTGTTTGCGTTTTTAGTTTATTATAAATATTTTAATCAAAAGTTTTTTTAAGTTATGCCGTTTTTCTAGATAATCAATAATTTTTTTTGCGCGATTGGTTGTTTTTATCAGTTTACTGTGCCTGTTTTCACGACGGTAGGTTGCTGTTACTGGTTGCTACGTGTAACAAAACGGTAAGTAATTCACTTACCGTTCAGTAAACGGTAAGCAATTAAATCTAAAAAAAACAATTTTGCGATTTATTTATTAAAATTAAATGTACAATTATTATAATTAATAGTAATAATACCACTCGCATTTGAGTTTCTAGTGTTAATAGACAAACTTTCCGACGCAGAAGTCCCAGGTTGTTGTAATAGTCCACCAACATCGCTGTGTAAAATTTTATGAGCAAATTCAATTTTGTTTTGGAGGGAATCTTCCACGTAACTCTCGGCCACCGTTGATGAAGGCCACCCCCATGTCTTTTTAGTCCCAACACATCAACTCCGTTATTCGCCAAAAGTGTAGCCGATGTGCGTCGAAAGGAGTGTCTTGTAAAACCTTCAGGGGCTTGCAACTTTAAATACTTTGCAATTTTTGAGGGCCAGCTTCCAATTGTGCCTTTCCTGTGACTTGCCTAGTGCATTTGCCATTTCGATAGTTCAGAAATAAATGATCTGACGTTGGGTTGCTTGGTCGAATTCTTATGTATTTTCGAAGTATTTCCAAATAATGAACTGCTTCATTTTCTTTATTAATAACTGTGAACGTTCGCTGAATATTCGTTTCTGTATTTGGAATATTTACTATAAACATTTCTTTATGTTCTTCTATGTCACTCATTTTAATATTGTACAATTCCTCTCGTCCACAATCGCCCGATACCTACTCCCAATATCATTGCTACCTGCAAATATATTGTTTCCTTAGAACTCAGATGTACCACCTCATAATCTACAACATACCTTTTGAATTAAAAATTGTTCGTCTGGTGCTTCATTCAAGAATTTTTTCATGTCTTCTTTGGTAAAAATGTTAGCCTTCTTAGGCCGATATCCAATATTTTTTCTCTTAAGATAAGCAATTAATGTAGCAAACTTAGAAATATCGATAGCATCATGAAGAAAAATTGTACTCTTCAGCATAGAATACTCCGCCCATAAACTGCCTGGGGCCTTCAAGTGTCCACTTCTTACCACAAAATACGCTAACAAGCTCTTTTCATTTACAGAAATCTTCTTTGCTTTACGCCATTCTTTAAATAACTTGTATGTCTGTTCATATCAGGCTTTAGATTTTTCTGGTATTATTGCCGAACATCCTTCTTGCCAAGCGTCTTCTAATCATCCGGTGGATCATCACTATCGCTCATATTTGCTTCGTAAACGGAACCACAAAACAGAACTATGTAGGAATGATTGTATCAAAAAGACAATTTTACTTGTTTGGAACAAAACCATAGCAACCATGGAACAGCCACTCAAAGTTTTCAGTTTCAATCTTCCCGATTATCACAAATGTATTGATATAAATTATTATTATTATTATTCTAGAAACTCCAATCGCGCAAAAAACGTTATAAGCATGTCGAACGTTAAGGATTACCGTTCTCAGACAATAATTGGAGTCGTCGCTTCGCTCCTCCTCCAAACAATTGTCTTCGAACGGTAAGCATTCCTTCGAATTGTTCGAGAACGGTAAGCATTCCTTACCGTTCTCCATTCTTAATATACTATTAAATATTCATAAATAGAAAAATCTGAAGGTTTATAGTCAAATGCTTGCATTAAAAATTAATGTTTCAAAAATTACTAGTTTCATCAAACTATGTTTTTTAAAACAAAAATACTAAAAATTTTATAAATTAAAAAATGGTGTGTTGATTACCGTTTTGATCAGTCTTACACCCAACCCAAGATGACGTCATAGCCATATAAAAAAACAAATAAATATTTTTTAAACTGTTGATTCGATTTATTTCTAACAAAAAATAAAAGATTTTAATTCAGTTAATGTATCTAGTTAAATATTTTTTTAAAGAAGGAAAGTAACCTAAACTGTTTCTTTAAGCAGAAAATATCAGAAGGATATTACTTATCTACTAGTATTAAATCAAAAAATTTATTTATTTACAGTTTTTCAAAAAGATGTTTTCTAGAAACCAAATCAAATTTACTAATAATTAACTTTGTTTTTTTATATTTTTTGGCTTTAATGAAAAGGTGAATTTCTTTTGAATTTTATATTTTCTTATTAGTTTTGTTAGCTGTTTATATTATTGTAGTTTTTTTGTTAGTTGATTTGGTTTTTCACATTTTTTAATTTTATTTTATATGTTTTAATAATTGTTTTAAATGGTTTAAATACATTGTAACCAACAAAGTCTGATTGAGTTGGCAATAAAGTTATAAATTTTTTTTTGCAAGTTTTGGTTTGTTAAGATTTACTATATAGGTTACGATTTCCATCTGTCAAAAAATATTTAACAAAGTTTTATAATTAATCTATTTTCAACAACAGTAATGATTTTGTTAAATAAAATGTAATAGAAAATAATGCAAATAAAAAAAAACAGAAACTAAATTTAAATGTAAGGTTTAAAATGGGTATCGTTATTTTTAATTTATAGTTTAACTTGTCTTAGGGTATTAAATAGAGTAATTAGTGTATTTAAAGTTAATAGAAAGTAGATAAAACCTGTTTGCAAAAAGAACTTGTTTACAAATTTCGTGTTTTGCTGTATTCGAACGCAAATGTCTTTTACAACATTTTCAGCAAGAGTAAAAGATCGATCAGATTTTGTTTTTGCAACATTATTTGTGTTAAGAAAATGCTTAACGATAAGTTTGTAATGTTGTGTAAAACATAAGTTTGTGTGTTTGTTTAAACATAATAAAATCTATAACTACTTCAGAGTAAATTTGTTAAAATTGAACGTATGTTGAGTTTAGGAAATATTGCCAACTATTAATTTTATTGTACATTCTACTTTTAAAGTAAGTTATTCCAATAAAATTGTTATGTTTCAATTCAAAAACCATTTCAACAAAACTTCAGTAACAATTTATGACAACTTCTAAATAAAATTTTTGAAATGTCAAATTTATTTTTGAAGTTAAAAATTACAAAATTAAGGGAAAACAATTTTTTATTGAAAAAAATAGATAAAAAGTTAAATAAAAAAAGTTTAGTTAACAATTATGGTGGATGCGCCGGGTTCACCAATCGTACTTTCTATATTATAGTTTATAATAATTTTTTTTTAAAAATATTGACGGTTTGTGGTACATTTACCAATTAAAAATTTGTTAATTTAAAGTTATTTTTTCATTTATTATTATTATAGAAAATTTAAAATAAAAAAAAATTGCCGAAAAAAATAAATAAAAGTATAAAGCATAAAAAATTAATCAGCAATTTTGGTGGATGCGCCGGGTTAGCTATTATACTTTCTATATTATATAAAGCAAAAAAAAAATAATTAAAAATAAAAAAGTGAATACATAGTAGCGACTAATTACTTTCAAACTCTTGTCTTTCCGGTTATTAGTCAAATTTTTAATATACAAATAATTTTTTCGCTTTATGATATGCTTTTTCCGCCTGTATCAATTATAACCGAAGCTTTGATCGCTTAAAGCTCTCACAGATAAGTCTATATTCCGTTTTGCGGTAAATGTTTCATGAACAAAATCCGGAGCTTGCGCTGTGAAAATGGCGGAAAACTTGCTGTTTTAGTCTTTGTCCGATTTTCATCAAATTCAGACGTTGTGTTTCAAACGCGAAAATTTCGCATTTTTCACGGTAAGCTCAATCTTCATAAAAAGTGATCGCTTTCTATCTATAATTACACATAAATTTTGTTTTATTAGCTCGTAAACAACGCCCAAAATTTCTTTACGGTTCATTAATAACGCGTTTTGTCGTAAATTATTTATTCGAAAAAAATATTTCTTTTAGTAAAATTGGATAAAAGAGAAGGAGAATTTTGTTTTGATGACGTCAATATATAACAAAGTTCGATTGTAAGAAAGACAGTTATTGGAGGAGATTTTGGAGGAAATGAGACTTAAGTAGTGGAAGAAGTTTTAAATTAAATAAAATCGTAAAACCGGAAAGTTTGGTGACCCTCAGATTTAAATTTGTTTAGGAAATGCGCCTAAAAATCAAGTTATTTTATAAATTTACTTTGTTAAAAAGTTTGTTAAACTAAAGTAGTTTTTTCTCGAAATGTCTAGTATACCAAAAACCGTTAAAATTACGACTTCCTACTCACTCAAGGTTATAAAACAAAAGTCTTTTCACGATAGCTCTTTATTTCAAAATCACTGAAGCGGCTGAAAGATAAATAGCTCACACTTGCTACAGCTTTTATGAATATTCAGAAACTGAAAATCATGTCTAATATTCAATTTGTGGTGCAACTAGTAGAACAAAACTAGAATCTCAATATTTAAAATTATTTTTTTTTTTTCAATTTCATTACGTTAGTACATGCTGCAATAAATATTTTTTTACAAAATCCAATCACAACTACAGCCAGAGTGAATGTAAATACGAATCACTTCAATGAAATGTTTACATTAAAATTATTCGTGCTACTTCAGTTCTGTGAGGGATAACAAATATTGCAATTTCATTTAAAATCTTATAAATTTTAAACGATGCGAACTAGAAATATAAATTTAAATTTTATTTTGCTATTTTCAAATTATTATTAAAAGTGCGTGGTGTTCTTATTTAATATTGTAATACACAGTTTAAAAAAAATATATTAAAAATTGTCTGAGTTCTTGTACCAAATACAGTGCAATATAGAAATTATTTTGTGTATTATAAATTGCAATGTTAAAATAACGAAATAAGTTTTATTGTTTAAATAACCTTTTTAAAAAATAGTCCTTTTTTTAATTATACAGAGAACTTACTAAGGATTTGTTTTAACAAATTGAAAATTTAAATTGCATCCTATGACAGCGCAATCAAATACTTTGTGATGGCAATTTTATTACTACTACCACTATCAAAAAAAAAAAACTAATAAAAGCAAGAAATTTAAGATAGGTAATGTATAGTAGGGTCTGTTGAAAAATGGGACACTTTGACAAAAAAAAATGTTTTTCATATTTGTTTAGATTATTTACAAGCGTCTTAATAAAAAATTGATTTAAATGCGGCATTTTTTTAATTTTGAAAATATTGCTCTATATAGTAATCTACTTTTGAATAGTCACTACTATACATTTTAAAATGCGCTTTTTGGGGGTTAATTTTACAAAACTAACGCTTGTTTTTAAGATTCAAACAACAACATTTTTTAAAACTGATCGCAATTTAAAGCCCATTTAGATGTTATAATAATAATAAGTGTTTTAATTGCATAAAATATCAGTTTTTTAATACAATACAGAAAAATCTGATAGTATTAAAACAAGCTGTAGAACGACGTTTAAGAACAATAACAATTTTTTTTTAAATTGGAAGTAAAAAATTTTCTAAAGCAGATATTACTACATAAAACTAAAAAACAAATTCGCAATTTACATTTTTTTTTATATTAAAAATTACCAATAATTTGTACCACCACATCATGCAAGTTAGTGTTTAAAAAATATATTTGTTGCTACGTATTTTTAAGAAATTAATTTTTAAAATGACAAAATACAAGTGGAGAATGGGCTACATATTATACAGAGTGTCTTCAAAATAGTTAACAATGCACAGTCATGATGCCATAAATTAGCACTACCAAAAAAATTTAAAAAATGGTTAAATACAAAATTCGTTTATATGGAAAATGACTTTAACAAAATTAGTTTAGATGTGTATTAAAAGCTTATTGGTATATATAATATGCAGTTTGTAAGAAAACAACACTTATGAGCTATGAAAATAGATAAAAAAAAATTTTACATTTTTTTTAAGTTTAACAATGTAGAATTCCTTATGACTATGTATTGCTTGTAAGCCATTTCAAGGACAGCTTGTATAAATAACATTTTGTTGTTTCTGTTTTAAAACATTTAGTAAATTTATTTAATATTAATTAAATTATTAATTTTTTATTAAAACGAACGTTAACATTTTTTGATTTAAAAATTTCAATAACAACAGCGCAATGTGTTTGAACATTCAAAAACAAAAATTTTGTCAACTTCGAAATGTCAACACAAAAAAACTATAAAATGGAACAAGCGTTCAAATCAAATACTGTTTGAATTAATGCTTTTTTCTTGTTTTACAGCTAACTATTATAATAAGGCGAGCAAAAAGGAATAGAGCCTGTTGGAACTTTAGTCTTGGTAGTAGTTTTTTATTTTTGTTTTTCGAAATAATGTTGTTGGTTCAAAAAAAGCAATGACTACGATTTGCTACGATTCTACCTCACGGCTATTATTTATAAAAATAAATAAGTAAAAGACTTTTACAGCTTGTCGGCTAAAATTTTTTTATAAAATTCCTATATGTTAGGTTGTTTTACAATGCATTAACGGGCTTGTTTGTGACTTAAACAAAGCAAAGCTGTTGTACTATACTAAAAAATAAATGCATTATTTTCAGAGCAAAATTGATACCAAAAACTAAAATTTGCAAAAGCAATACCTTTGTTCCCACAAGCAAGTAGTACTTTATTTATTGATACTTATTGGAAAGTAAAAGTTGATTTATTTTTTAAACAGTATAAACAGCAATTTAAAAAAAAAGTAATATCTTGAAATTTATTACAGGGCAATAGGTATTCAAATCTTAATAGTATATTAAAGAACGCGTTTTGAAAAGTCATCTTTGTGGCACAAATTCAAGTTTATAAAACGAGCGCGAGCGCAAGTTTTTATAAAGAATGAGTGCCACAATGACTTTAAAAAACAAGTTCTTTATGCTATTTTTACTACTTTACGTATTTTACGTAATTTTTAAGTAAAAAAGTTAATTATTTAATCTTTAGGGACTTTTGCATTAATACGAGACAGTTGGTAATAAAAATGTCACTAAAGTGGCAATGAAGTCATTGAACTTTGAAATGTTTTCAAATTTGTCTAAAATTCTGCGTAAGTAACTCACAAATGTTTTTTTTACTTACCGTATCGGTTATTGATTGAATACTCCAATTGGCATTAACACAGTAAGGAAATTCTCTATTTATTTCTAAATTCCCACTCCATTTGCGGTTCTCAGCGACTCCTTTCATTTCATCGTTATTCCAATCAAGCAGATTTATACACTCATCTTGCAAATAACTTGTAAATTATCGAATGCTATGGGGGTTATAAATGGTCAAAATTCATTTTAGTCTCAAGTTTCACTCTAACGCTGTTCTAGCCTCAAAAGAAAAGTTTGTGACGTCTACCACCGTTGTCCAGTGTCCACCCTATTTTTAAATATTTTATAGATTAATTGCGACACACACACACAAAAACACTTTGTTGAGGAATACTGCTAGTCATCAAGTGCAACAAAATTTATTCGAATATAATTACTGTAATCTCATCGCCGTCAGAAACGTGACCGTGACGTTTCATTTCAGCGATAGCGTGTTACACGGTGTTACCAATCCGAAAACAGTAAATTGCACTAACTGTTACCGCACGCAATTTGAGTGCGGAATTGGCTATTACCGCACCCAAATCGGATTCTGTTACCGACGTAAAGTAGAAAAAGTATATTATAGGTGTCCTATCAGGTGTGCCAAACGTAATTTAAAAATGTGACGCAGTAAATTATAATTTTTTTAAGCAATTTCTTATAGATTTAAAAAGATGAAATGTTTAGAGATTAAAAAAACCTAAATGGCCGCCACAGTATAATGTATTCAATCTATTAATGTCATTGTTTCTAAAAACTGCACGACTTGTTTTGCATCTTTGACTCCAAGTAGTTATTTTCTTTCAAATTTTGTATTGTTTAATGTCGCTAACCTTTTTTTAAATTTAAAACAATTATATAACGCATTATTACTGAAGTTAAACTTGTTGTTTTAGCATAAGCACTAAGGTTTGCCAGCTCAGCTGCGACAGCTATTTGGTTGACTTTATATTATATAATTAAGTAAACAATAACGTACTGGGTGATTATTTTTAAAATTAAATAAGGTTATTTAATAACACTACAATAATCTGCCACAAAAATATTATTTATTTTATGTCTATTTGTTTTGTCAAGTAGAATATTGTCAAAAATTAAAACAATATAAAAAAATAGTTTCTAAGAAACTGTAACTGCACTTTTTATATAATTTAGTTTAGCAAAAAGCAGTTTTCTGAAAATTAAATTTTTTGATTAGAAAGAACTATCAACAAGTTAATATTGACAAAAGCAATTATGATTCTAGACTCAGTTTTTAATTTGATAAATAGGGGTAAAAAAAAATTAAAATTTAACTGCATTTATAACATATCTACGCTAAGTAACCACGACAACACAAAATTTAAATTATTTCAAAAATGTTTTTAAGAAACAAATTAAAAAAGAAAAAAACAATTTTAGTATTTTTTTAAGAAATTTTTTAGAAAGGTAAAAATAAAAACCTAATATCAAATTTTTTTTATTAAAAAACGTATCCTAAAAAAATATTTGTGTACTCAAAAAATTACAAAACACAAAGTGTCAAAAATTAGCTTAGATTTTTTTATATGTGAATACGTCATGTCCGACATGTGAAAAAACACTTTTACTAATTTTTAAAAAAACAAATACACAATTTTTTTAAAAAAACAATTATTAAGAATAATTTTAGTTTACTACAGTTGATGCTAATTTTATGGAAATGCTAATTTTAATTTACACAAGTCTTGTATTTCTTATTTAAACCAAAAAATATGCTTTCAGCACTGTCTAAATCATTGCAGTTTTAAACATTATTGACTTGTTTTGTCAATAATTTTAAAGAGTACTCTATTTTCTATCGTCCACTTCAGCAATTTTTAAAATTTATCAGTATAATTTCTGATACTGTGTATATTAAATATGTATTATAACATATTTTTAATCTCTCATTTTTTTGCGTCTGTCTTTAAATATTTACTAAAATATTTCCCAACATTTTTTATGTAAATAATTTTGCCTATAATCTAAATCAAAAAAGTGGAAATAAAGAGAGAGCAATTTTTATTTATACCGTACTTAATAGTTTATTCAACCAATAAAAATTAAAGAAAATACTTAATTAAACTTTAAATTAAAGTTTAATAAAGTAATGTTGATGTGTCTCATCCAAAAAAGTGTTCCATCATCTCTAGTTTATGATATACATATACTATATATGTCTTATTTTATAAACAATTTTTGAAAATAGATATCTATGTAGACCAATTTCAAGTTGAGATAATACCAGTAATATGTTCGTTTTTATAAGAAATAATAAAATTTAGAGATGTAATTGGTTGTTGCTACGAAAAAGTATTAAAATTTAATTTGCGATACTACTGGTAGTATCTCAACTTGAAATTAACCCAATAGTGTTTTGTCATGTAAAACTTAAAATATGCTATTTTGATATGTATTTTTTGTATAAATAATTAATTTTATCATGCTGTATCTCAAAAACGAAAGCTGCTAGAAAGCGATTAATTTTTAAAAGTAACACATTAGAAATACTCTAATCTGCTTGTACTTTTTACAGACACCACGACAAATATTTTTTTTTTGATTGTGTTATCTCTATTAATATTGATCAGTTGCTAAACAACCAAAGACAATTTATACTTAAACCTCATTACAATTTTAAGATATATTACGAGGTTTTTGTAATGAAGAGTCGTTATAATTAATTAGAAAAATAATTAAAAATTTTTTATGTCAAAATGTAATTTTTTTTTTAATTATTTTTTTTAAAATTGCAAAACTACACGACAATAAAAATAAGTAACACTTAAACATTTCTTTGTTAGAAAAGTAGATTATTTCCTGTTTTATGAGCATTATAAAACACCATTTTTTCCACACTCTTCGTGTTATTTTATGTATACGTTGGGTAGGCACAAAATACACATAAAACAATTATTTTTCTAAAAATAAAACAGAAATGGCTTTTGATAATAATTGTCCTTCTTGCGTCATTTTATTAAATAACAAAAATAGTTACAGAAAACTTAGAACTTTGATTAAAACAACATTTAAATAACTAAGCTAAAAAGTAATTTTTTTGTTAAACCTGACTACACTAGATAATATCTAACCGGCCAGAAAGGCTCGAGGCTTAAGAATTAATTAAAGTGATAAAAATTTTTTTGTCTAAACGTTGCCGGATTTTCACGTTTGTTCAAATAGAGAAAATTAAATCTAAATTTTAATTTTCTTTGTTATAATAAATTGAATAAATATTTGGACTCAAGTCGATAAAGATCAGCTGCTTTTATTTCCTCTGAGATAAAACACAAACGTCATGTTTTCGTGTCGTTGACAGCTAATGTAGGTTTGAGAATAATTATTTCGATCAGTTTGTTTTAATTGAACTAATTAGTAACGTCAGAAGCTTATTGTAATTTTTTTATTTGAGAAGATTTATTTAGGGATATATGCTGATGCTTGGGGGAATAATAGGCTGTTAAAGAAGAATTTATGTCCGGTTTTATCTACCAAAAAAGTTTGAAAGATTTGTGGTTTTAAAGAAATTTATTGGCCAATTTAAATAAATTGTGAAAAAAATTTGATGACTTTTTTATTTTTCTCCTACGCGTAATTTTATTTTCTAAATTGTATTAAAGAATAAAACACTTTTAAAAAAGTATCCTGTTGGGATTTGGTGCTTGTAAGAAACTGGATACAAAGGAATAAAATAAAAATCAATACTTGTTCAATTGAACAAATATTGACATAACTAGAGCTAACAAAATAATTTCAGCTTTGTTACTTTTTCTAATTTATTGTGTTTTCATGAAAAGCATACAAATTTCCACTGAAAAGCGTGACTAAATTTCATGTTAGGTCAGCATATTATAATACATTAAAGTATGAGGACAGACAAACCTACATATTTTAGCACATTCTAACCGAATAGGTAGCGTGTTCTGAATTCTGTGCACTTCTCTTCCTTTAATAGACTTGAGTTAAGATAAAACTGTTGCAAATTACAAACGCCCACGAAAGGTTTACGTTTGATGGAGTGGCACTCGGTTTTGCACGATTTTAATTCTACTTCTAATTTTATTTTCTATTATTTCATAATTGGAAATTTCTGCAGTGTTGCACCAACTGGAGTAGCAATAATAGCGCAAGTGTTTTTAATTAATTGACTAGATGGATTCAATGTTTGTTAAGCAAACGATTAAATTTGCTAGGCATTTCAGTGCTTATCTATCATTTTTTTACTATATAAAATAAATTAAAAAATTGTTGGTTTAGAGAAAAAGACGAGAAATTGCAACAAACGCGAGAAAATTTACTCATATTACCCAGAAAAATACAATAAAATGTTTTTTTAATTTAGTTTTTTGTGTTTTAATTTTTTTTATATATGTATAGAGTGTTGTGAAAATTTTATTTGTTGCAAAGATGTTAAATATCTAAACTTGCTTTATACAAATTTTGATGGTTTCTAAAATACAAAATATAATTTAATAACTAATATTTGTAATAATCATATCTTTACGTTTTATTTACTATAAACTGTTTGTGTTATTATAAGTTGTTCAATCGATTGGTGGTAAAATAATGCAAATTTTGATTGCTCTTATTGTCATTTACATATTTAAAAACAATTTACAAAATTAATTATAATTTATTATTTTAAATTTACAAAATTTCTATTACAAATAACAACAAACATTTTTTTTTAATATTTAATTTATTTACTGTATTTGTATTACATTTTACTACCAGTCGTCTGCGAATTTGCGGTCAAACTCTCAAACAGCAAAACAACCTTGGAGGGAAGAAGAAGTTAGCATTCCATATACCGACAATTTTAGGATTTTAGTCGAGGTGCAAACACCTTTATGGTCTTATTTTGTTATCAAGACTACCGTTTGCAAATTTGTAGTATGGACGAAAGCTATCCCAAGTACTGTAAAACTACCATAAAAGGTGTTTGTGCAGCTACTAAGATTTTAAGCTTATGCTCACTCTTGTTATTTTTCCCTCCACGAAAACAAATTGTTTAATAGAGTTACAAAATTTTAAACGCAAATTTTAACTGCTTAGATCTAGAAGAAGTTTTTAAAATTTATTTGTCAAAATTTAAAAATAATATTTAAGTTTAGTAAGATTAAAACATAAATATATCTAGCTTTCATACAATTTTCTAGTAATAAAAAAAATGTTTTACTAATTTTATTTAAATTTATAAAATTGAAAAAAACTTTGTAGCATCTAACATTAAATTATCTATCATTAAATTCTCTAGTTTATAAATATTAACACAGTTAATTTCTAATAAAAATTTTTGTATGTCTTTTATATTCAAGTTTCTAATGATGGCGTTTTAAGCTTTTTTTTAAACATGTATATGTAAATTTTGCATTAATTATAATAACTTATACAATAATATTTTAACTAAATTTAAAAAAATACTTAGACTTTTTAAACAAAATAACTACACTGTGTATTCCAAAATGTAACCATTTTTTATACAAATGTTTTTAGGTAAAATGTTTATGCAAAATTTGAGAACATTATTATTTTTTATTTGTTTGACTTTTAAATTTTTAATTAATATTATAGATTTTACTTTGCTGCTTCTTCTCTTTTTTTTCTTTGTCAAAATTTTGTCGACCAATTACATATAATTATTTTATCTTTTTTATTTCACTTCTTGTACTTACATTATTATTTTGTGTTTGTTTATTTTGCTACTAGAAATTTGTACTGTTTAATTCTAGATTTAAATGGTAAAATATATTTTTTGGTAAAATAAGTGACTGTTGCAGTTTTTTTAAATTTCAGGCCAGATCTGTTGAAGAACTAATTATTTTAAAGAACTATTTTGTCAACTAACTTTGTTTAAAGGATTATAAAGTGATATTACACACTTTAGTTAATTATGCCAGTACAATTAAAATGATTAAAGCTGGGAATTATTACTTGTGCTCTATGTCACATATAGTTTATAAACAAATACCGTAGCAAAGTAAAACAGTGTTGTTAAACTTTCTTCTGTATTTTTAAGAATAAATGTTAAATATTTAATAATTGAAATTGTGACAAACACTTTTTATTTGCTTGTATTATATGAAACGACAAATTTAAAAAATACCAGTGTTTGTCAAAAAAATAATGTTAAAAATTATAAACATTTGTATAAAGTATGTTTAGATATTTAACATCTATTTAACAAAGACTATTTTTGAGTAAAATTTTATTTATATTTTGATTACAACTTGTATGCAGTTAAAAAAAATGAAATAATACAGCTCATCGAAAAAATTGCATCGATAGACTAATAATATAGACTAATAATATGACCTTAAATAAATTCTATTCAAAATTTTTTTTGAAATTATATTTTTTGCATAAAAGACTTAATTAAAAACTATATAATAAACAATTCTATGAAAATTTTAAAAAATGATAATTTTATAAAACTAGTAAAATCAATTAGCGAGCGGTGGAAATAAGAACGTAATGCACTTGTTTTGCATCAAATTTTCAATCAAAATTTATTATTTTATATGTACTTGAAACGTCAAGCAAATTAATTGAAAGCGTAAAACACTACAAAAACTTTTAATGTAAAAAGAATGGCAAGAATTTAAGTTGTGGTGCAAATATTTTCTAACCTATAATTTTATATTTTTATTATAATTTGCTAATTAAAATAAAAAACTTACTAATAAGTCTTTACTAACAAAACATTTTTTTAATAAATACAAGTGTTTATAACACAAATAAAAATACTGCATTGTACTGATTTGTTTTTATTGACATTATTTAATTACAATATCTGATTTGATCTGTATATTACAAACTATTAATAAATGTAAATAAACATTAACCTACAATTACCTTATAAATGAAGTTTTATTCACACTTACGAACCGTATAAAGTAACACTTTATCTACTAGTGGAATAATGAAATCACTTTATTTCACTAGTGGAGTAATAAAAAAATACAGTTTTAAATCAATCGCATTTTATTTATTATTAATAATGACATTAACATTTACATTAAAAAACATTTCGTTTTTTGTTTTATCATATTTCACTTCGTTTCCATTAATAAGAAGCTTGTAGCTGTTATCGGTTCTAGAACGAATAGTAGTTGTAGAAACAATGGACGTCTTTTCTAGTAAGGAACGACTAGTACCAGGAAAACCTTGGATTTTCCTTGCGATATCAATCTTATTAAATACAGAATCTTCGATATAAGTTTTTGCTATGGCGGAGCTCCTTTACCCACCATGTCGTTTAATTGTTGTAAGATTAGCACCTCCATTAGCAAGTAAAGTTGTTGAAGTGCGCCTCATACAATAGCAGGTATAAACTTCTGCCCCCGCCAAATTCAAAAACGAAGCAACTTTAGAAGAAACTTTCGATTCCAACATGCAATGTTCATTTTTAATTAGCGTATCGTAAAAAGAATCTCTTAATGAATAACTTCTTTGTACGTAAAGACATGTATTTCCTACACTTTTCTACAGTTTTGATAGAAAATCTTTCTTCTATAGTCATACATTTTTGTGAAACGCTCGTCATGGTATCTGGTATCGAAACAATCTGGTATGCGCCCTTGTCTTCTACATTACTAATTTTCAAATTTGTCAGCTCACAGCATTGACAGCCACCAGAAGCCCACATTATTAATACAACCTAAAATATTTCAAAATTTATTATCTACAACGTCTATGTAATGACAGAAATTACTTTGATTATCAAATATTCTTTATCGCAAGCCCTTGTCAAAAACTTTTCCACGTGTGCTTTTTCTAATATTGGAGCTTTCTTTGCCTTGTAGGTATCCTCTTGACTAATTTTTCACATAAGCCATGAGCTTACTATATTTTCCAATATCTATGTTTTTATATACCTTTATAGCGGCCTTCAGCATGGAGTACCTACTTTGACCACATGGATAAAATTGCATCCCTCTGCTTCAAATTTTAGGAAATACGATAGCAGAACTTCCTCATTTATTGTCATTACCTCCCGCTTTTTTTTTCATTCATTAAATTCTGAAAATACTTTTTCATTATGTTCCCTGGACTCCGCAGGCAATAACTGGCGAGTTGCTTCTTCAGCTTCCTCAAGAATTGTTTCAGGAACAGTACCCATCACTTTCTTCCATTTTCACCAACTTTCACAGCCTTTTGTACAAATGGAGTCGATAAACAATCGAAGATAAATAGCAACAATTTAACACCTCCCATGTTTTTTATTTTCAATAATTTTTGAGGTAACATCCGCTGTCAGAGTGTAATGTTAAATAATTTTCTGATGACATGAGATGGAATTTTGGCGATTCACATTTCAAATCTCTGTAATTGTGGATAAAACGTTATCTTGGATTCGTATTTTAGACGCGTTTTATCCACTTAAGAATATTAAACGCTCGACTGCGTCTCGCGCTTAGACATTTTTGCGTGGATAAAACACTGTCTAAAACACTTATACAATAAATAACTATTAATAGCAATAACATTAGATAGTTTAAAGTAAAGTAATCTGGTTTCAACATTTAGAAAAATAATTTGTGATACTGAATTGGTAAACCTATTTCTAAACAATGTAAATTAAATAAACTAAAAAATTACATAAAAATAATTTTAAATTTTAAGATAATTCGTAATCAAAGATTATGTATTTTCTAACATTTTAAGTGCGTTGGAGCACTAACTTTATTATAAAATTAAATACATTTGTTTTAATAATTTTTTCGATTAAAAAAGTTGCAAAACACACCAAAATACGTCTAATCTTTATATCTAGCAAAAATAAGATTTAATCTTTTTTCTTTTCTCTTGCAACGGCCACAACAGCTGTTAAATTTATCTGGCCAGGGAGTAAAAAACAACGAGTATACATCGAATGATAATACGTAAAATGTAAATCACAGATATATAACTGTAAACAAATAAGAAACATAAAGCGTTTATAATAGTATATTGTAGAAAGCGTTTAGACACATCCGTTGCCATCCGGCTTAAATACCAGCGTGACAAACCTTAATATAAGTAGAATTGCCTAGGCTTATCCGGTGCCATTCGGCCTGGTTACAAGCGTAACAGGCGTCGAAAAGTTTGTAATCAGACTTGATATTTCTTATTAAATTAAATCACAAGATCACTAAAAATACCACATCTAGCAATATTCTCGCGAGATGATACTTAAAGCTAAATGCGAGAAAACCGACTATAACTAATACTGATTGAGAGATAAAAAGATAAAGATGAAATCCAAGAACATCAAAAGCACTTCAGCCAAGTTAGGCTAAGTAGTGTGCTACCACTTAACACAAGTTCCGACTGAAACGAAACTCATCTGGTTAAGAATTAAGTCAATATATTTATTTTAAAAATGAAAACTTATGTACTAACGTAACAAACAAAAAAAATTGAGAAAACGTAACCTGCAAAATTTAAAATGTTACTTTTTTAAATAAACTTTGTACAAAGATAATAAACGTAACGTAATTATAAATTTAATAAGAAAATAAATAATAAAAAAATTAGAAAATGTTAAAATTATTATTTTTTTTTTTTTATAATAAAACTCTATAAAGTCCTAAAAGTTTATCTCAGCAAGTGCGCTACTAAAGCTTTTACAGACAAATAATTATATTGGTAAAAAAAACAAATTTATAACAAAAATGTGCATTATAAGTCATAAATTATAACATAAATTATTATTAATATAATTACTAAATGTAGATCTACTATTTCTACTAAACCTACTTTACTTAACCGCTGAATATAAAATACTTTAAATTTTTTTATTTGGTTATTCTTGTTAATAACATGACAAGATAATTAAGGCCACTTTGCAAGCTTCTATTGCTAAATTAATTATTAATGCTTTGTGTATCTGCTACATTACCTCTGCTGTTGTTTGTGTCAGTATATTCGCTTTTTTCTTAAATGCAATTTTTTTAAAACCTGTTAGATCTCCCAGATCTTTAGATTAAATGATTTATATATTTATTCAATAGTGTATCAGTAGGTAGTTTAAATTGTTTAAATATTTTAATTAGAAATAATTAAATCTTTTAGTTTCTGATATTTTTTGTAAAAGCTTCAACAGAAAAATGTATATTAAAAATTTGAATTTAATATTATAATTACTTTTTTTAGAACCGATTTTATAATCAACTTAAAGACACCTTTAATTTAAATAACGTTTAGACTGTAACTGTCGATGATTTTTTGAAGCATATTGTCATAATGACAGCTACAGTCTAAATGTCATTTAAATTAAAGAAGCTTTTACGTTAATTATGAAATCAGCTTTAAGTATTTGTATATTTAAATAAAAATATGTAAATAGTAAAAAAAGTTATTTACATAATCAGTAAAATAAAAATAAAATTGCAATTTATATTTGAGTAAGAAATTTATAGTAGGCGACGAGGGCGTAGCTCGAGTTCTTCTGTAACTACTTGCTGTATTATGCTTTTGCTAACGTATTTTTATTTTTTGAGTGTGTAAAATTAAAAAAGAATTATTTGTTATATTTTTTTAATTGATATTTAAAATAAATTTTCTGAATTTTACTTTTTTGTATGTCAAGTCTTTGATTTAAATTTTAATTAATTAACAATTAATCCCATTTTTTATTTTTTACAAAATTCCAATTATTCCGGTTATTTAATAATCGTTAACAATAAAACTCACATCCTTCATTTCTTCTCAGTAATCGTCAAGCAACGCCTCTGCAAAACTCATAAATTTCTTTAGTTTCACGTGCTTAAACTTTGACAGGGGTTAAATAAAGTTTGTTCGCGGTTTTCTTACTAATCCTTACAAGTTCAGAAGTGCTTGTACCTTGCCTTGTCTCACATAAATTATTACCTTCAGGCCTCTAGTATTATTTTTGTTATTGGATAGCCAAATCGGAGATTCTCCAGAGACTCTGACATCTTTCCTCATATATCACGTATAATAATACAGTTTTTTTCGTGGGATTAGGGTGAATAGCAAGAATAAAGCAAGTGAAGCGAAAACACAAACCGCGAAAACGCGTGAAACTCAAATTTGAATTTTACTTGATTTTGTAAGAAAATTCACACAGCTAATAAAATATAAACGTTTTATAAAGAAAAAGTTTTCAAGCTTTTTAACAATTTTATAATAAAAATAATGAAATAAATTTTGATTGTTCAGTTTTAGTGTTTTTATTGCCTAATTGACTTTACATTTTTTTATCTATTCTTTCCCTTCTACATTTTTGTTTAAAAATTTTATTTTTTTATACTTGCACATTTTTAACTCTGCACACTCTGACTAATAATGCCCTATTGTCTCTTTCTTTTCTACATAATCTACACATTTTTTTCCAATTATTTTGGTGGATTACGTCCATTTTTTTATTAAATTCGAAATTTGGTTTTACGGGGAAGTGGACGACAAGGCAAAAACAAAAAAACTGTTTTATGAGGCCAACGTTTCGAATCCTTTATTGATTTTTCTTCAAGCCTTGAAGAAGAATCAATAAAGGATTCGAAACGTTGGCCTCATAAAACAGTTTTTTTGTTTTTGCCTTGTCGTCCACTTCCCCGTAAAACCAAATTTCGAATTTTTTTCCAATCTTTTCTACAAAATTCATTTTCCCCTTCTTCATTCTCACATCTGTATCTTGCAACCATTTTTTTATTTTTACTTTTTATTTTATCTAGATGTTTAGGCAGTTCGGTGGTAAAAATTAAAACATATTTTGAATTGTATCTTGATTTATTTATACTCGCAATTTTTTCTTGTTTATCTATGTCAGCATCTCTTTGTTTTAATTTTTCTTCCATTGTTCTTTCTTCTTTTTTCATTTTTTCAATTTCTGCACACGCATACCCCTTTTTCTTGTAGTAGTCATCTCGTTCTATCTACCTAACATTATCATTTGCTTTTTTAATTTCAGCTCAGCACTGTTAGAGTCTGTACACTTTCAGAACACCATGTTAGGTCATCAAAATCTGTCAGCGAACGACACTAAACAGAATGACCAAGAATGACGAACGCCCCTGACCTTTCAATTTGCAAATGGAACTGGCCCTACACTATTTTGTCATCTGCACACTTTTATTGGTGTGCTGTTCTGAAAGTGTACGGACTCTATAGTATTCTGCATTCTTGTGTGTGTTTTTTTTACTCCAGTTTTGATATAGATACAAAAAAGTAAAATAAGAATAATTAACTACAACAAAAAAAAAACTGGTAGCAAAAACATTTAGTAGAAAAAACTTAGATATCAAAGTTCGTTAAATTTTCAATTTTTTTTTGAATTTATAAAAAAATCAGTAGGTAGATAGATAAATAAAAATAGAAAAAAAGCTAAAATATTATAATTTTTCAGGTTCACCATGCTTCCACTTGAAAAATAACAATGACAATGATAATCATCGACAAATCCCTCACTGAAAATGATTCTTTCTTCAACCAAACTCTCACCAAACCGGACCCTCCACCGGCAAACTCTACCGATTGGGGTCCTCGCCGCGACCCTTTAACCATCGTCATCCCCATCACCATCATCTACATTTTAACTTTCGTCAGCGGCGTTGTCGGCAACGTCAGCACCTGCATCGTGATCGCTCGCAACAAATCCATGCACACAGCTACCAACTACTACCTCTTCAGTCTCGCCATATCCGACCTCCTCCTTCTCGTTTCCGGCCTTCCTCCCGAAATCTACTTAATCTGGTCGCGATACCCTTACATTTTTGGTGAAGCTTTCTGCATAATGCAAGGCTTTGCGGCTGAGACCTCCGCCAATGCGACTGTCTTAACTATAACTGCGTTTACAGTCGAGAGATACGTTGCAATCTGCCACCCTTTTCTCTCTCATACGCTTTCAAAGTTGAATCGAGCGATTAAATTTATTATCGCGATTTGGATGGTAGCCATGTGCTTGGCTGTGCCTCAAGCGATGGCTTTTGGCCTGGTTTATGAGAAGTTACCTGATGGAAAAGTGATTGAGGATCTTTGTGTTTGCACCGTGAAAAGATTAGTGATTCCGCACGCTTTTGAAATTTCAACATTTGTGTTTTTTGTGGCACCGATGTCGCTGATTACGGTGTTGTATGTGCTGATTGGCCTGCAATTGCATAGATCGACGGTGAGGCCGTCCAGAGGGAACAGCGTTAAGATGAAACATAGAGTGTACAAACAGATTAATCCGTCCGTTGTGGCAAATGGAGATTTGGGAGAGAAAAAACAAGAAGAGGAAGGAAGGAAAAATTTTGCGAAAAATGCGCAAGCGACTAAACATGTTGTTAAAATGTTAGGTAAGTTTTTAAATAATTATTACTTGTTTTTATATTTAATGCAAAAAACAGTAAATATTGCTTGAAATTTATTTCATTTTTTTAGCTCAGTTTGTTTGGGTTTGTAATATTATTAAAAGCACTGTTTTTGTTTAATAACTTAACAAATATTTATATTAAAAAAAAAATGTTAAAACAAAATAAAATAGATGTACTTTTTTACTTAGGCTATTAGAAATACTGGGTGATTATTTATAACTCCTACGTTTAGTTTTTGTTAATTTTGTGTAATTGGTAAACTAAAATTTAATGGTTTATTAAACTTGTAAAGTACAAACTAAACATTTGTAAATTTATAATTGAACCCATGGAATATCAGGTGACTATTAATGATTTATAGAAATAAGTAGATTGGTGACCATGCTGCGGTTGGCAGTGGCAAATATTCATACTATACAAGTGCCATGTGTCAATTGTCATTCAATTTTATTTAGGTTAAGAATAATCTGGCAATGCAGAAAATATTAGGACAACATAATTAACTAATCGTACTAAATAATACAAATTATTGCACATAATTTTAAAGAAGGTTTTTAAAATGTTGCTCTTCTTGCTGTAAGGAAAGTTTAACTCTGCTGGATAGAGCACTGGAAACGTTGATTAACATTTTGTGACCCACGTTTGCAACTGCTATTTCAATGGCGGATTGAATTCTTGCTAATTGTAACAGGGTTACGAAACACAACATTTTTAAAATAAGAAACAAAAAAGACCAGAGGGGTCAAATCAGGTGATTTATTTACTCATTACCCTGCACTAACAAAACGTTTTAAAAAATACTCTTGTAAATAATTTATTCTGGCATGTATGTACGGTATGTGCAGTGGCAGAATTTTGTTGAAAATAATCGTTTGTTAATTATATAAATGTTAATAATTAAACAATGAAAATAACAAAATAATTATGTAAGAAGTCTTCGGTATCTTTTTGCATTAATTATTTCATGAAAGAATATTGGCCCAATAATTCATCAGCGCGACATGGCGACCCATACGCCAATTATAAGCAGATGCAATGGCATTTCAACTATATTGTATAAATTATGTAGCAAGCCAAATTCCCTAATTTTGCAAATTTTAAATACAAATAAATAAAGCCATGCCTGATCAACAAAAAAGTGATAAAGCAAATTATTATTGTACCAATAACATAACTTACTATTTAGAGATAATTAAGAAAATGAAGTTGCTTCAACTTTTTGTACAATATCAGATCTGGCAACAGTGACAAGTAAATTTACATTTTTTTTATACTACCAGTGTTTAAAAAGCGTCTAATTATCCGTTTACAATGTTTTGCAAAATAACTGCACTTGATTTGCTCTTCAAGATAATTTTGAACAAATTGTTTATATATCTCATTCTGTAAATAAATTCAGTTATTTTTAACTAATTATTTTATTAATTCTAATTTATTGTTTAAAGTTGTTTCATGTTTCTACGTTTATTAATAAATTTAGAATATTTTTTTTCAATTTAGTATTTAACCCTGCGCTTTCACTCAGGTCGATTTTTATTACCAAAGAAATGTTTTGATTAAAATTACGGTGATAGTACTATCAACTCTTTAAGCACAGTGCAGTGCATTTCTAAAATCTAAAAAAAAAGTAATTCGAGTGATACCCTATTTTAAATAAAGCTTTTAAATATTTTTTTTGTCGATTTATTTCTATATACATACAGGGTGATTTTTTTATCTGTTTCTGCCAGAAACTCCAAAAATAGGCAACACGTTATACTTTGAAAAATTTATTTTTAAAACTAAGGTCTAAAGAGTTGTGAATTATTGTCAACATTGTTGATAATATCTTTTTTGCGCGATCGGTTGTTTTTATTAGTTTACTGTGCCTGTTTCCACGACGGTGGGTTGCTGTTACTGGTTACTACGTGTAACAAAACGGTAAGTAATTCACTTACCGTTCAGTGAACGGTAAGCAATTAAATCTAAAAAAAAACAATTTTGCGATTTATTTATTAAAATTAAATGTACAATTATTATAATTGATAGTAGTAATACCACTCGCATTTGAGTTTCTAGTGTTAATAGACAAACTTTCCGACGTAGAAGTCCCAGGTTGTTGTAATAGTCCACCAACATCGCTGTGTAAAATTTTGTGAGCAAATTCAATTTTGTTTTGGAGGGAATCTTCCACGTAACTCTCGGCCACCGTTGATGAACGCCACCCACCTTGTCTTTTTAGTCCCAACACATCAACTCCGTTATTCGCCAAAAGTGTAGCCGATGTGCGTTGAGACGAGTGTCCAGTAAAACCTTCAGGGGCTTGCAACTTTAAATACTTTGCAATTTTTGACGGCCAGCCTCCAATTGTGCCTTTTCCTGTGACTTGCCTAGTGCATTTGCCATTTCGATGGTTCAGAAATAAATGATCTGACGTTGGGTTGTTTGGTCGAATTCTTATGTATTTTCGAAGTATTTCCAAATAATAAACTGTTTCATTTTCTTTATTAATAACGGTAAACGTTCTCTGAATATTTGTTTTTGTATTTGGAATATTTACTATAAACATTTCTTCACGTTCATCTATGTCACTCATTTTAATATTGTACAATTCCTCTCGTCTACAAGCACCCGATACTCCCAATATTATTGCTACCTGCAAACATATTGTTTCCTTAGAACTCAGATGTACCACCTCATCATCTACAACATACCTTTTGAATTAAAAATTGTTCGTCTGGTGCTTCATTCAAGAATTTTTCCATGTCTTCTTTGGTAAAAATTTTAGCCTTCTTAGGCCGATATCCAATATTTTTTCTCTTAAGATAAGCAATTAATGTAGCAAACTTAGAAATATCGATAGCAGCATGGAGAAAAATTGTACTCTTCAGCATAGAATACTCTGCCCATAAACTGCCTGCGGCCTTCAAGTGTCCACTTCTCACCACAAAATACGCTAACAAGCTCTTTTTATTTACAGAAATTTTCTTTGCTTTACGCCATTCCTTAAACAACTTGTATGTGTGTTCATATCGGGCTTTAAATTTTTCTGGAATTATTGCCGAACATCCTTCTTGCCAAGCGTCTTCTAAATCATCCGGTAGATCATCTCTATCGCTCATATTTGCTTCGAAAACGGAACCACAAAACAGAACTATGTAGGAATGATTGTATCAAAATGACAATTTTACTTGTTTGGAACAAAACCATAGCAACCATGGAACAGCCACCCAAAGTTTTCAGTTTCAATCTTCCCGATTATCACAAATGTATTGATATAAATTATTATTATTATTATTTTAGAAACTCCAATCGCGCAATAAACGTTATAAGCATGTCGAACGTTAAGGATTACCGTTCTCAGACAATAATTGGAGTCGTCGCTTCGCTCCTCCTCCTAAATTGTCTTCGAACGGTAAGCATTCCTTACCGTACTCCATACTTAATATACTATAACAGTGCTTCCAGAGTCAATTTATTTGGATCATTTGTTCCTACATTATTTAATTAATTAATTACTTTTCGATTGTATAACGTGTTGCCTATTTTTAGAGTTTCGGGCGGGAACAGATAAAAAAATCACCCTGTATATATTTTTTTCATATAGTTTTAAAAAAGTTTTGCGTCACACACGTCTAACTTCTTTCAAAGTTTTAGTCGTTTTCTTTGTTTTAATTTTTTCTAGTCTTATTTTTGTTATAGTTTCACTATTACTATTTTTAAAGTGAAAAAATTATAGTTTAAACTGAATTTGATTAGTGCAGATTCAAATAATTTTTCTAATTAATTTATAAACTCACTAAATAATTGCTAACTAAAATTTAAAAAAATATTATATAAGAAATAAAATAATAAATATACAGTTATAAATTTGGACTACAAGAGTTCCACACACCGTGGTGTTTTAGTGATGTAATATCACTACCAGCATCAAACAATATTGTTGCAGAACTGCGACGAAAGCAGTGTCCGATATGTAAATGCTAACTTTTTTGTTTTTCTAATTCATAATTTGAGAATAAATTTCTTTAGTAAAATTTGCCGGCAACAAAAATTTTTTGGTGTTTTTGGTTGTTTTACAATATCTAAAACCGTAAGATTTTCTATTTCACAACCACTTTCTATTATACTAACTTGTTTTCTGTTGATTGTAATTAAAAGCCACTGCGATCCGTCACAATTTTAAATGTCAAAAAACTATGGCAATCTGATAGATATTTAAATCTTGCTGTAATACATCGTTTTCATTGGTCTAATTTTGTATCTTAATAAAAAATTTGTGTCATAATAGACATCCATAAAGTACAGAGAATTCGCAAGTAGTAAACCAATTAGAGTATAAAAGTACAAAAAATTATTTACTTTATTAGTTTACAAAGTCACTAAATTGTTGCTAACTAAAATTTAAAAAAATAAAAACGAAAAATGAAATAAAATTAAATGCGTCAATTTTTTACAAGTTTTTTTAATATTGCTGGACTCGAACTTACTTCTAAATAATTACAGTTTATAAGACTGTAGACAGAGACAACAAGAAAGAGCACGCCTAAACGACTCTAGATTAAGCAATAAAATGGTTAATATTCTTTGATAATACAGAAATATGTTTATCTTCAAGCGGTCGAAAATTGCGCTTTTGTGTATCTCTATAGAAACTGTTGAAGTTACGTTTTTTTTTAGTGGGAGTTGAAATTATGCATAGACGGTTCATTTAAACTAAATTTTGAGGAGTCTTACGTGTTAAAATCACGGATTATTTATTAATACATACGTAACATAGTAATAAAATATATCACATTTATTCAATTTACTAGATATAATTATCCTTTTAAAAAAATTAAATTTTTATTCTATGCTCTAACACGAGCCGCTTATGGGTATGAATGCAATAAATGACGCTTGTTGGCTGTCAAATGTTAAAACTAAAAAATAACAAAATGTTTTTGAATTTTATGTCTAAATTTTTATTATTAGCAAATACGTAACTATGACCGATAAAATTCAGACAATGCAGTGCACGTCTTTAGAATTGACACAGATTGCAGCAAGATCCTTACAGGATCTAGTACCAGAAAAATCTCGAAAAATTTATGATTTAACCTATAAACGTTTTTTAAAATAGGCCGACCAACTTAAAGCCACATATTACTCTAAAAACGTATTGCTAGCATATTTCAACTATTTCCCAAACAATCACAATATGAAGAGCTTAACATTGTAGAGCCATTATTCAATGTTAAAAACAAAATTAAAAAAATGATGGATATAAACCCTAAAAAGCACGAATTCTATCAAAAGAACAAGTGCATAACTTTTTACATATTGCTTCTAATAAGCAATATTTGACGACCAAGGTAAAATTTTTAGTTTTTTTACTAGAAGAATTATACTAAATTGTTATCGTTGGTTATATTGATACTAGCAGGCGTGTCTAAAGCCTGTGATGAAATTACCAATTTAACAATGGCAGATGTAGAAGAGTTAAGCTCTGCTATATTAGTAAAAATTAAAAATGCTAAGAATTAAAAACCACGTTTATTCACTATCTTGAGAGAGTTTCATTTGCACATTTGCAGAATGTATATGTCTTTTCGAAAAAAAAAATAGATTAATTCTTAAATACCAGTACAGTAAATGTGCAAAAATGGTTATAGAAAAACGTAAAATGAATCGGCACCACAAAAAATAGCTACCTTCTTAAATCTGCCTAACTCTAGTGAATATGCAGGTAATTGTTTCTGGTGTTCATCAGCTACTTTGTTGGTAAACAATGGAGGTAACATTTCGGCTGTAAAAAGGCATAGAGGTTTGCGATCCACGGCTATTGCAAAAAGTTATATAGAAAAATCTAAAGAGAATAAAAACAAACAGATATAAAAATCTTAGCACCTAAGAACAATATTAATAATAACCGATCTAGTACGTCAGATAACTTAGAGAACGTAAATTTTAGTGATACTATTGAAGAAACTCCCAGTACTATGCATTTTGCGACACCAAATATTGATAACATTGTAACAAAAAAAGCAGAAATTACTGGTGCCTTAAAATTTGAAAATTGTAATTTTATCGTGAATACAAAAAAATGATAAACTAGTTCACGTTTCATTTTTTTTATGCTTTTTGCTTGTAGATAAAATACTTCAGACCGTTCATTACTTATTTAGATCTACTCTTGCTATGAAATATGAAACGTATGTCGATTAGTTTACACCAAGGTATTAGTGTGACCCGCGCCTGCGTATTGTCTGTCGTTGTCGTGTATTATTGGTTGCACAATAATCAGCAAAACAGTTGTTTTTGTTAAGTTTTAGTAAAGATAGTTTGTTTATCCATAAAACAAATAAAGTAAAATCTGCAGATTTAAGATATTGTTTCGTATCTTTCGGCTGTAACAGTTCCATCAAAAAATATTGGTCTATGATCTTTCTACGAGACATAGCTACCCACACACCAATTTTAATGGAATGTAGGAGTGTTTCACAAAAAATATGTGGTTTTTCACCACTTCAAAGTCTCATATTTTGAGAATTGACATAACCTACAAAAACATTTGGTAAAGTTAGTCAGGACTGTTTGAATACTGCAAAATCTCTACCGGAAAAATGAAACCAAGCCTCATCTGAGAAGAATGTTAAGTCTAGCAAGTTGTCATTATTGAGATGTTTGTGAAACCATCTGCAGTATGTAAGACGTCTGTTAAAATCTGGTGACAAAGGTTTATGATATGCTTGCATTTTATACGGGAACAACTGGAATTTCTTCTTTACAATCCTATAGCAGGTACCTAAAGACAAGCCAACTTCTTGAGAGAGATGTCTTAATGAAGTCGATGGATTGTTTTCCATCCGTTGTTCGATCTCTTCTACAACTTTATTTGTACACAGTGTTGGTCGTCCAGCTCCTTCTTTATGATGTACACTTTCAGTTTCACGGAACAATTGTACAGTATTTCGAACAACATTGTAAAAATCAGAAACCACAAAAATAAAGTTACGAAATTTTTGGCGAAATTCTTCCAAACAAGCACCAGTGTTGAAGTTCCATTCTCCGTCAATGTTAACTGTTTAACCATCGTCAAACAGATTATTTCCTTTTTTTCTGTAAAACACAAATGTATGGCAAGATGCAATAGGTCATTTACTGGATCTATGGCTCAAGGAAATTGCAACAAAATATTTCCGCATGTTGAAACAATTTAGACAAAAAGTGTGTAAGCACAGACTTGCTTACTTCAGCGGGGGCAAAGTACTATGACAGTTGCACGGTTTTCCAGCGACCGACAAAATGTAATTATTATATCATTTAAATGTACAGAGTAGCAATTTAATATAAGTTATAATTTGTTTTATATTCACTGTAGGTTAGGTTTATATTGTTATGTTTTTGTTTTAATAAATTAGTATTGATCGAAGCTTTGTCTTGTTCTTTACTCACCCCTTAACATTAACCCTATTTCGAAAATATGATTCAATAATAAATGTTTTATGCTCTACAGTAAACACCATTGCTTTTTTATGACTTTTTGCCGAAAAAAACGCCGAACGTTTGACGCGTTTGAAGTTTCAATCAAATAAAGCGATGATACTATCAAAGACAATAAAAATCTGTCAAATCAAATTGCACAGCAAGAGTAGATCTAAAAAAAATTTGAACGGTCTGTATATATCATTCGGAAAAGGTCGTTTTGTGCTTCGCACAGTTTTCGGCCTCCGCTTCTACTCCTAATGATAGAATCTACTATTACACAAATTTTAAAAAGCTGTACTACAATATCTGCTGTTGCTACAGCTATTATTTGCTTAATATTGTCGCAGTTATAGTTTATTGATAATTGATAAAAATGGCATAAACGAACAATTTTTAACTTTGTGTATTTTTCTATATTGTTCTTAATAGAGAATTATTGTTGTTATTGTTCTTAATAAAGAAGTTACTTTTAAAACATTTACATATTTTATTTCAGAAACTCTTTAACTCTTCAAATACAAAATATGTCGTCACAAATGTGATTCTTTCCAGTAAAACGTAAATACCGAAAAACAACTTTGTTTGTAAACCTTTCCATTATGATGTTTTGACCGACATTGCAATAACAATTTTTGTTTTTCACCAAACTAGAAACTAACTTTTGAACCCAAACTCCATTTAATAGTAAATTCGTTTGTAGAAGGCCAAACTATCGCTCCGATACTACCGATAATTATAACATTAGAATTGTTTACAGCAACAGTTGCACAAATACACCAACAGTTGGCTGAAGCGTTTGAGATTTTTGGTGAAAATAGTCGCTAAAAGGCTTGCGGTTTAGGATCAAACCGCCATTAACCTCGTTTATTGCTTTCTACTGTTCGACATTTCACCAATTTTAGACAAACTATTTGAAATATCCTTTGGTGTTTCGTGGATTTCTGTATTATTTAACTTAGATAAATGACGAAAAAATTAAAATTTTATATTTTGATTTTGTTGAAAATCTGTCTGAAACCAATTCGCTTAGTGGAAATCTTTATCGGGTTAGGAAGGGGATTCATTTTTAGTATTCATATATCAGAGAGATTGGACAATCTCGGTTTTCGTTTGCCGATAAATAACAAATTTAGACTTTATTTTTATATAATGGAGAAAGAAATTACAATTTGTCAAATGGATTTGAAGAGGATAAAGTAAAAAATGCTTTTTGTTAATTATCTCAATTTGATTAGACTCAAGTGGAGAGGATAATAAATCACAGAGGACGGAAGTGTGTGATACGATACTAGACACGAAATTCATTGCGAAAACCCATCTCCGAGAATAGATTTTTTTAGCAAATATTTGCGCTGTTTAAAATTTTATTATTATTTATTTTTTTCGGTTTTCTGGAAAAACAAATTCTCGTTTGTTTGATATTCTCTTTTGGATCGGGTCTTTCGAAACTTTCCATTTTATTTATTCTTTATGAGACAATCACAGTTACGTGGCTTCTTCGTACTACGAAATTTGATGCCTACTTTATTGATTTTTTCCGGATTTTCTTTTTTACAACTTGTTTTTTCTTTCTTTAACTAAATACAATTTTAAAATGTTTTTGAATTATTATGTCTTTTTCTTGATAACAATAACTAAAATAATTCTACCCAAATTAGTGTCAATTTAAATTAATTCAAAAATTTTTACTGGTAAATGCAGGCAATCGACAACACATAAATATTTTGGTTTTCTTGTAAGTTTTTTTATTAATTTTAATTTTTTTTAAGGTGCTTGTAATAAGTTTTACGTTTGAGAAAAATTTAATTATTATAATATAATGAATTATATTATAATTTAGGGTTTTCATAAATGATTGTAACATCGTAGGTGGCTGTGGAAAAAATAGAAAATATTTTGTCTTTATTAGGCAATAATTTTCGCTATAAATATAATAATTATTAGACAATTGAGTAACTCCAGAAACCATTTTCTAATATTCCGTTGCGAAAATGGGACATTACAATGAATATTCGTGATATCAAAAATTTTCACAGCCACCTACGATGTTACAATCATTTATGAAAACCCGGTATTATTTTAGCTATTTATTTTACAAGTGTTTTATAAGGCAAATAAGTCACGAAAGAAATGTTTAGTCAGGAGAGCTTGCTCGAGTAGCCTAATTTTTCATAAGTGACTTATTTGCTGTTAAGACATGAGTACAATACATAGTTTTATCTAACACCTCTCTCTGTAAAAGTTTTTAAAAAATCATCAAAACCCAAAAATTTTATATCTACAAAGATTAGTAGTAGGCTATGATTTAGTTGCCATGTTGTTGTTGACAACAAAATTATTATTTAAGTAAAATTTTTGCAAACGAACTGTTTCGGCGCTTGTAACATTGTTGGAAATGAAAAGAAGTAGTTTTCTTCCTGAAAAAATTGCGAAAGATGTTGAAAAAGTCACATAGAGTTTGTTACCTAAGAAATCCAGGGACGCTTAATACAAAGAATTGAGTGAATTCAATAACTGGAAACAAGAAAACGATGTTTGTTGGGTAAGCAAAAACGTGCTGTTAGGTATCTTTTTGAACGCCAAGAAAAGAGTCGCAGCCTCTTTAATGTGGACGAAATACAGCACTCTAAGATCGACATTAAACCTCTACGAAATTACAGATATTTCACAATATGGCAAGTTGATCGCTTTTTGAAGAACGAATCAAAAAATTACAAGTGCAAAAAATCAAAAATTTTTGAAAGATAGCATATTCAACAGTTTCTAGCAGAAGACCCAATAAAAAATATTTGATGTTGAAGGTAGGTCGATTTTGTTATTAGAGAATGAAATCTAATTCTTTTACATTACAGGTCGCACTAATTTTTGATGTGTCAGGTGGGTGTCGATGTTGTGAATTATTGAACATGTCAATCAATAACGTAGAAGATAAGGGTCCTATATGTTGGTTTCTGCACCAGATACAAAAACATATGTTTTACGTAGCTTTACGATTATGGAAGAAAGATTTGCAGTTAATGTGCTGGATATTTGTAGAAAATATATGTCTCTACGACCTAGGAATATTTTTGTTTTTGAGCTATAGAAGTAAGAAATGCACAATACAGCCAGTGGGAATAAATGGTCTATCCAAAATAACTAGAAAAGTAGTTGATTTTTTGAAATTACCAGAATCAGAGTCTTACACAGAACACAGTATAAGACGCACATCAGCGAGTTTATTGTCCAACTGCAGGACTATCGATCGGCTGGAGCCGATCTTGGTATGGTCCAACGTCATGGCCAATAAAAGTCGACAACCGTGGCACAAGCGTATGTCAAAGAGTCAATTTTGAGCAAAATAGACATTGCTAAAAAGATACTGGGTGGAAATTCGAAAACAGAAGGCAATCTTATTGTAAATACTGAGAAGCAAAAATAAGAATAAATGTGAAAACAACATTGAAGTGACAAAAAATGAAGCAAATAATGTTAGATCTTTTGATAAAAACGTTAACGTAAATATCAACAAATGATTTCATCTGAGATTCCTGTTTCTTATAATTGTAATTTTATGTATTGTATCTTTTGATCTTCAATAAATTATTCTATTTTCTGTAAACTGTTTAATTATATGAAAACAGTTTAATTATTGATTCATAAAACCACTTGTGTCTTATAAATTCCATAATTCAATTAAAAACATCATTTTTATAACGTCATAATAAAGAGGTGTTGGTCAAATTAATTAATATATTTGTTATAAATATAATTATTATAATAATAACCAAATATTGATAAACTTTACAAAATAATAAAATGTTACTCTCCTGAAATTATGGTGCAAATTTACAATAGTGTTTCAACATAATTAGGTAATTAACACTTTAGTTTACTGTTTTGATCAATTTTATGATGCTATTACACGATAAAACCTTTTGTAAAATAGACAGAAATTTGTGATTATGTTAATTAAGCGGCAATTAAGCTATTATTGAATAAAATTTAAGCAGTCACAAGACGGTTATATGCTTAATTTTTTATTTTATTTGATATGAAACAAAAAGCTGCAGCATTGCTAATAAAAAATTGATTTAAAGATGCACCATTTGCAACGCTTGTTTTTAACAATATAAAAAAAGAGTGTTGTAAAAACCAAAGTTTTTTATAATTCTTATACAAAATAAAAAACATTTAAAAATCATCACGAAAAAACATAGATAAAATAGAAAAAAAATAGAAACAATATAATAAATTATAACAAAAACAATAAAGAAATAGTAATATACATAAAAAAAGTAAATAAATTAGAAAAATTAAAAAGCAAAACAAGAGTAATTATAATTATAAAACTAAAATTTCTACTCAATCTTAAAAAGTCTATTCTCTTTATGATAAGACAAAATGTCGTCTATAGCCATTTTGAAAATACTGACATTTATTTTAATATCTGAAACTATTTAGTGTTTAAAAGAGATTTGAGACAAGATTGAGATATCTTCCTGATCTAAGGTAGTCAAAAAATACAGTTTTGAAGCACTCTATCAAAAGCATTAGAAATGTCAAAATATTAATATAGACGTAATAAAAAAAGAAAACTAAATAAAATAATTAGCAAGATAATATAACATATCTTTGATAAATAAAATAAGAAAAAAAATAAATAAATTTTAAAAAAAAGCAAAAAGCATGATTATGAAAAATTAAAAAACAAAATGCAAATATAGAAAAATTAAAAAAAAAATTATGAAAACATTTAAGCCAAAAGCAAACATAAAAATTTCTAATAAAATAAAAAACAATTTTTTTAATAATTGCAATTAAATAGAAAATCGTCTTGGTGTAGTTTTAGTGTTTAGAATTGTTTAGCTCAGTCAAGTTGGTATTATTGCTTTGATAAAAAAATATTCAGAATATTAGAAATTATTGTTCTAAATATGTTTTAAAATATGTAATATAAATTAGTTTTAAAATTATTATTTTTTTGTTTTGCGTCTCTGACAAAGCCTCATACAATTCCGATTTAGCTCTCCTATTAGCTAATTCAGCATCTATTTGCGTGCGGATATCGGATCTTACAAAAATAAATGAAACGTTACTATTGTCATTATAACAGGTTATAAGTTTATTTTAACAAAATTTTTTTGAACATTACGACTAGTATCTTTTATCAAAATGTTTTTGTGTGTGTTACAGTTAACCTATAAAACATTTAAAGAGTAGAGTAAGCCGCTTAAACAATGAGGTAACTTTAATTTTTTTAAGAAGAAAGATTTTAACACAGCTTTTAACCACTACTCACCATTAATAACTTCTATAACATTTAATAATTTATAAAATATTTTGCTAAATAAGTACATCGCACTGCTTGGTCTAAAACAATAGTGAGTGATATAAAGTTTGCGATTTGATAATAATGTAAGAAAAATTGCAATGTTTTTATAGGTCTACTTAGTGTGCTTTTTTGTTTATTTAAACAATAACCGTTACGGTATGTTAAAAAAACCGTTTGTGAGTTGTTTATCTAGAATTTTGAACAAATTTGAAAACAAGTCGAAAGTATTACTGTATTTAATAGACATTTATGACACTTTTATGAGAATTATTACTAACGCAACGGTTCATAAAAATTGAAAGAATAACTTTTGTACTTGAGAAGCACGCATAACAAACAATATAGAAAAAGTAGCTTAAAGAACTTGTTTGTAAGGTCATTATAGACACTCAGTATTTAAGAAAACATTATTTAGCATTATTTTGTATAAAAGTACAAAATTGTTTTCTAGTAAAGAATGCAGATTTTTTGGGTTGTTGACCGACATTCTCTTGAGAAATACTTTAAGTTTTAAATACTGCAATATACCAAGATTGTTGAAGTTTTAAAGTGTTTGATCTTTCTACGAAATAGACTTCTTTTTATTGGTGTCAGTTTCTATTTTTTTTTGCTGCACCAGTTTATAAAACAAATATTACTTATATCGTCGCGTCGCGTAGTTTAAAATTCTCTGGCATAATTGACAAACAAGCGATATGTACTGCTTCTTTAATTTGTAGTTAAGTCTCTGACTTATTACAATGTAATCTAAATTCAATTTTACAAAGAAAAATTACGTATTTTTGTAGGTTTTATGTTCCTAAAAAAATGTTAGCAGTTTAGCTGACTTCACTGCACACTGATGCCACTCTTTATCTAATTTTTTAGACATAACGTATAGGTAGCTACATTATTTTTTGTCAAAATGGTTATTTTTTTACTAATTTATTTTATAATTTTATTATACAGTTATAGCAATTGACTAATGCCTTAATTTGAGGTTGCCGGTAGTATCTTCGCTTCTATAGAAAATTAAATGAATTTGGTTGTTGTCACGAAAAAGTATTAAAATTTCTCTTCAGTAACTAACAAACTATTTATAGAACGAGTTATACAATAAAAAACGTTTAAAATTTGGGATAATATATCAAAATGGTTGTTTTTCGTAATTGAATTAAAAAATAGCATATTAATAAACGCGTGTCGCAAAAGTCAACTTTGTGGCACGAATTCAAGTTTATAAAATGAGTGCGAAGCGCAAGTTTTTATAGAGAATAATAGCTCACAATAACTTTAAAAACGAGTTCCTTATGCTATTTTTGTTATTTTGCGCGTTTTAAGTAATTTTCAACTACATTGTGGCTGTAAATCGTTGAATTTGTTGGCAACTCTAAAGTCAGTAAATTTAGTAGGTACTATGTTGATTTTTAACGTTTTCGAACGAAAATGTTAATCTTGCTTTGTTTATGTTTGACAATTAAAACAATTTTAAGGTTAAATACTTCGTTCTAGTTTATTAATTATTATATATTTTAAAAAGTATTCTTAAAGAAAACAGTAGTGTTATGAAAATTTAGGAAGCTTTTTCTCAACAGATTTTGGTAGGTTTTCAAATGAACCATTTACTATATGTGTTCAAATTTGGTCAAACTTGTTTTAGTGCATCAGTGTTTAAATAAATACTAAATAATAATAATAATAAATTAATCAATGATAATTTCAACTCACATAAAAAAAATTAATTGTTGAAATGATTCCTATTCTTTTGCCGGGTTTAACACATAGTTCTCTATTATCTCGTAGAACTAAGTCAATATCTAATATACGAAATCTAAATTGTAATGAGAATATAACAAACATACCACTCAATATTCAGAGGCCAGAAATTGTCCCTAATATTTTTAATAATACGACAAACGTTAGCACCAATTTTACGTACCACATCAATTTTAGAAATGAGATTGAAAAAGAATTTTAAAAGTCACTTTCCGAATTTTAAAATATGTCATTAACTGAAAGACCTAACATCCCTAAACAAAAAATCATAAATAAGTTTTTGGGAATAGTTGAAATTATAAATGAATTCATTCTTTCAAAATATCTCATTCAAGAACAATCTTTTACAGAATTTCACACTTTAATCTACTGTTCTGCAATAATGTCAATTCGAAGTACAATTCCAATAAATTTTACTTTTCACAAAAAACTAAAGACAACAGTATTCCTAAATGGAAATTACGAATTAACAGCCTCATAAATTTAATTAGAACTGAAATTGGCCAAATAACACAATACCTTCGTGGTGTTAATTCTCATCACATTCAAAAATGTATTGACAACATTTTGAGAAAGAATAGAATACATTGTTCTACCTGTAATGAATATAATTCTACTCTCTTAGAAATTAAAGATACTTTAGTACAGAAACTATCTTTATACTCAAAAAGATTGAAACGATATAAAGAAAACAATCTTAAAAAGTATCACAATTTACAGTTTTGTAACAACGAAAAAATCTTTTATAGAAATTTAAATCGTCTACAAAAATCTAATAATGGACCTCCAGACCTAAAACAACTTACTTCATTTTGGCAACATACCTGGTCTAAAGACAGAGATTTTACACATCTGCCTCTTGGATAGATTCTATTAAAACAAAAACTGTAAATCAGAATTACATGACTAACTTTGAGATTTTATATCAAAATTTAATCGATACGATTAACAAATCTCATAACTGGAAAGCCTCTGGAATTGATGAAATTCATAATTTTTGGTTAAAAAAATTCACTTGTATTATTCCAGACTTCTTTGGCACTTCAACAATTTTATTAAAAATCCCAACACTTTTCCTCAGTTTTTGACTCATGGGGTCACTTTTCTCAAACCTAAAGATGATGACACCCAAAACCCATCAAAATATAGACCAATAACTTGTCTTACAACATTATATAAAATTTTGACCTCTTGCATAACAAATCTTATTTATGAGTACTGTTTACAAAATAACATAATAAATGAGGAACAAAAAGAATGTATAAAAGGATCATTTGAATGTAAAGAACAGCTTGTAATAGATAGTGTAATCATGGAACAAGCTCGCAAATGTAATAGAAATATTTATGCAGCTTTCATAGATTACAAAAAAGCATATGATTTAGTTTCACATTCTTGGCTAATAAACATCTTAAAATTTTATCAAATACATCCAACCATAATTACCTTTTTACAATATATTATGAAATCATGGAAAACAAGCCTAAATCTTTCACTAAATAATATTGATTTAAAATCAGAACCTATTGCTATTAAAAGAGAAATTTTTCAAGGAGATTCACTAAGTCCTCTATGGTTCTGTTTAGCAATTAATACGCTCTCTGACATCTTAAACTCTTCTGGCAATGGATTTAATATTAACAATAATGGTCAAACAAAATCAAAACTCACTCACCTTACGTACATGGATGGTATTAAATTATATTCATCTACTGAACGACAACTAAAACTATTATTAAAATTAACTGAAAATTTTTTACAAGATATTGGCATGAGTTTTGGTGTAGATAAGTGTAAGATTTTGGCAATGAATCGTGGCCAAATTAAAAACATAAATTACACTACTCAAAATAATGAGGTCACTGAAAATCTTGATCATGGTGACTTTTATAAATATTTAGGTTTCCAACAATCTAATCACATACCTCACAATATTATAAAAGAAAAACTTTTTAACGAATTCATACCAAGATCTAAACAAATATTAAATACACATCTAAATGGTAAAAATATTATGAAAGCTATAAATACATTGCTGTACCTGTATTGACTTATTCCTTTGGTATTATTAAATGGTCAAAAACAGATATTAATAACTTAAATATAAAAACTAGAACTTTATTTACCAAATTCCAAAAACATCATCCAAAATCAGCTATTTAAAGATTTTTTTTATTATGGCAAAATGTTGGCCGTGGTTTTTTACACTTACAAAATCTTCATGACAAACAGATTAATTTACTGAAGAAATATTTTTTTGAACGTAGCTAGGAAAACTTTTTGTTTAAAGCAATATGCTTAAGTGACTATAACTATACACCCTTAAACCTTAGTGACTTTATGTTACAAGAAATTAATTTTGATGAAAAATTATTAATCAATACTATAAAAGAAATGTCACTTTATGGTAGGTTTTACAAAGAGCTTGATGATCCTCTCATTGATAAAGAGGCGTCACACATTTGGCTGACAAAGTCTAACTAACATTCACCCTGAGACAGAAGGATTTATTTTTGCAATACAAGATCAGGTCATTAAAACAAAAAATTGTAATAAATTTATAACTAAAAATGAAAACTATGATTCATGTAGAATTTGTTCATCTCAACCAGAAATTATTCAACATATTATTTCATCTTGTCTTGTGTTGACGCAAACAGAATATAGAAAAAGACATGATGATATGGCTAAAATCATCCATTTAGAATTGGCGTTTAATTCAGGTTAAAACAAGTCACCTTATTTCAAATATGAACCAAAGCCATATCTTGAAAATAATAACTATAAATTATATTGGGATAGAACTATATTGACTGACTTAAACATTACTGCTAACCGTCCAAACATAATCTTAATTTCAAAAAACGACAAACAAGCATACTTGATTGACAATTGCGGTTCCAAATTCACACAATATACACACAACATACACTACAAAAATGTCAAAATACATGTTACTTGCTGGCAAAATCAAAAATTTATGGAACCTGCAGACAGTTAAAATACTTTCAATGATTACGTTGGCCACTGGAATTGTGCCAAAAACTCTTAATAAAAATTTAAAATTATTAAAATTAAATTCAAACTTAATAATTGAAATTCAGAAATCAATACTTTTAAACACATTCAACATCGTCCGAAAATTTTTTAACATTAATGACACTACACTAACACAACAAGAACAAAGTTGCGTGACAGACGATTTGTAGTCACGCTTGACGTCAAGTAAGGAAATTTGTTCCTTACATCTTTTTCATTTCATTTTACTTATTTTTTTTTAGCATCATTACTTGATAATTTTATCCGTAATGATGTCTTGCCTGACTATAAGTTTATACTGCCGGGTCAGTGGTGTGTAAACGACGTAGGGATTATTTATCAATTAATTTTTGTATAAAAAATTAGTCAATTATAATCACAACTCACATAAAAAAATTAATTGTTGAAATGATTCCTATTCTTTTGCCGGGTTTAACATAATAATAATAATAATAATGTTTATTGCAGCCATAAATCATACAAAAAAAATAAATACAAAATAAATAAATAAATTACAAAAAGACTAAAAATCAGTTCTGCAAACTGTTTTTTATTTTAGTTCATTATTATATTCTAATAATACTAATTCTAATTACTATTCTAACAAAGTTATTTTTAATTTTCTTTGAAAACTTTTAAAATTATTATTTTTAAATTCATTTTCAAAGCCATTATAATTCCTAGAACATAAATAGGAAAATAATGATTTATATAATTCTGTGCTATGCTATGGAATGTGCAAAAATCCGTTGTATTATGCGATCATGAATCCATTAAAATCAATAAAAAGACTTATAAATTTGCAAAAAAGACAGCTGGAACGCTATATTTTGAGCCCCAACTTTCATTCTTTTACACTCAGCATTGCTACTTCTGCTAAAAGAAAGCTGAAGACCGAGTTTGTTAAATTTAAGTGACTTGTTTAACGGTTTTGCTCAGCCTGGTACATTACATTACACATTAAAGTAAGCAGAGATTACTTTAAATTAAATGCATTTTAATGAGCTTCTACAAGCTGTGTCTATCAGTCTTATTTCCATTCTTCTTCTTCATCACGAAGTCTGCCGTAACGCCAGTCAAAAAAAAAACAAAGCAAAACAAAACACTTAAATTTAAAAAAATGTTTAAACTAGGCTTTATTATAAAACAAATTTAAAACAAAATATTTAAAAAAATTGTTCAAATTTTGCAAGCGATTTTAAGACTCGTCGAAAAAAAAGCATTGTCTAAAAGTTCGTTGTCATTTAAATTTTCCATAAATCATTGAAATTTTGTAGAAATAAATTTTTTTTTCAAAAGTTTGGAACAAATGGCTCTTGTTAAACCTACAATAAGTATAAGGAATTACAAAAAAGCTAAAACAGAAAGTGTTCTTATTACTAGAGCTCGTACAAAATATGGGAACAAAAACGCTTTGCAATCGTCTAGCTAACTACTCGCTTCTGTCACGCAATAAAACATTGAAACTTGAATTGGTCGATAGTAGTACCGAATTAGTACCGCTATCGACCAATTTAAGTTTCAATGTTTTATCGCGTGGAGGGTACGAGTAGTTAGCTAGACGACTGTAAAGGGTTTTTGTTCCCATATTCCCACCGAGGTCTACTTATTACATACATTAAAAAAATACAACTTGTTTGAAAAGAAAGCTTTCTGACAATTTTTTAAAAAAATTTTTAAATTCCTTATCTTAAATCTTTAACAAGAGCTTGTTTTCTAATTTAAAAACGGTCATAATATTTTTTTTACAGTTTTTGTTGTAAAATAACGGTCTACCAGACGCAAAGAATACTATTTAAAGAAATGTAACGGAAAAGTTTTCTCTGGGTATATTTGTTAAAATTGTTGGTACGTTTCTACTAAGAAAAACTCTTAAACATTTTGAGAATTTCTTGGGAATATGCCATGCGTATGAAAATATTACGTTTCTTTGAAAACATAATAGTTTATAAATCTGCAAAATTTTTAAACTCCGAAAAATAGAGATCATGTCAGCTAATGGCATCAGAAAACGAGTAAAACTTGAATATCAATTGTTATCAAATTTTAAGGCTGCAAACAGATTTAGCCAATTGCGTCCACATTGTATAAATATCGATTTTTCAGTGTTTAGAGATTTTTGCATAAACAGGAGGGTATGTAGTAATTGTCGCCAGTTATAAAAAATTTAATTTTTAAATCGTCAGAAATTAACTAATGTTTTTATTTTTTAAATTTGACTAGTAAATTTTTGTTAATTAGCAATAAATTTTTAAATATTTCATGCACACTACCGGAAATAAGAGAAATTGTGCAAAGTGTTTCGATAAATCTACTACCGACAAAATTACTCGCTATATACCGGGTGTAAACGAAATTAGGCTCACCCCATTTTTTAATAGTATTTTTTAAAATAGAAAAACGAAACTTAGGAAACTTATTATGTTAGAAAATCTCCATTAATTGAATAAAAAATAAACTTTTTATCACTTCCGGTTTTACCGGAAACGACCGTAACTTTGGATTTTTAAATAGAACACTATACATATTTTTGTATTTTTGGAATCTACATTAAGTTCTGAGTGTAATAGACTACTTTTTATAACTTTTCGAAAAATAAATTTATTTTTTTGTAATTTTTGTTTTTTTATCTAGAAAGCTGTGATGGTTAAAAAATAGTTTTAAATAATGTAAGCAACCATTAAAAAATAAAAGCTGTATTATAAATGCTCTAGATTAGAAAATACAAGACTTTTAATTAAATGAAATTAGTTTTTCCGGCTTAACTTTTTTTTTTCAAATGGAACAATAGTGGCTCATCCGACTCTTTAAATTCATTTTTTTTGTGAATTTAAAGATACCAAAATTTAAAAAATCCATTTACCACTTTTTGTAATATTTACAAAAACAATTTAAAAAAAAAATAGAAAATGTAACCGACGTAATGGTTTATTACGTCGTAACTCATTTATTGTGAAAACAAATTTTATAATACACATTGGTGCTATTATTATTAGATTAATTAAATATGGAATTAAAAAAAGTTTTCGATGAAAATTTTATTGTTACAGCAAATGTTCGAAATGTCCTCCGTTTTCTTCCTGACATTTTTGAACGCGATTTATAGTTTCTGTGATAATGTTTTGCAATTGTTCAGCAGTAATTTGTGCAATACTGTGTCTCAATCTGGCTTCTAGATCTTGACGATCTTGAACAGGAATTCTGTATACTTCATTTTTAATATGACCCCACAAAAAAAAAATCTAGCGGGGTTAGGTCAGGAGATCTAGCGGGCCACCTAACAGGGCCATTAGTACCAATCCAACTATTTTCAAAATTGTGGTTCAGATATTCAACGACTGGTCTATAATTGTGAGATGGTGCTCCATCTTGCTGATAATATAATCTTCCAAACACATTTACTGGTAAGTCGTCTATAAATTCTTCTATTTCGTTTTGGAGTAACTCTAAATATCTTTGTCCAGTCAGATGTCCATCAAAAATTATGAGTCCAATAAGTCGTTGTCCAACAATACCCATCCAAACATTAAAACCAAAACGCTCTTGAAAATTATTTTCTCTTAAAAGATGGGGATTTCTTTGAGCCCAGTAACGTGTATTATTTCTGTTAAAAACGCCATTATTAGTGAAACGACTCTCATCAGAATAAAAGATGCAACTAGGAAACAATGGATCTTCACCCATTTGCTCCAAAAAAAAGTTACAGTAATTCAATCGTCTTTCATCATCGTTTTCATGGAGATGTTGGTGTAAACTGTATTTAAAAGAACGGTATCTATGTTTTTTTTAAATCTTCCATACTGAGTGATGACTTATATCGCAGTCCGTGGCAATTTCTCGCAAAGATTTAGTTGGGTGCATATTTACCCACGCTAAAACAGCAATCTCTGTGTCTTCATCGACAATAAAATTTTCTTCAACGTAATCAGGCCTTTCTCTAAATTTTTTCACAAATAAATAATGACGTGATGGGTGACGTCTGTTGGGATACCGATTTCGATAAACCATTGCTGCTTGAACAGAATTTTTCCTACACTCTCCACAAACAAGCAGCATATCAACTCTTTCATTTTTTGAATACACTGGCATTTTAACAATATGTTTACACAGACAACAAAATGAAAAATACAGCTTAAACTGTTACTTTAGTCAAATTTTGACGTTAGTGCACAGCTTGCTTAAATTTTTTTTCAGTAAACATTTTCGGAGTTTTTCTCTAAATTGTTTTTGTAAATATTACAAAAAGTGGTGAATGGATTTTTTAAATTTTGGTATCTTTAAATTCAAAAAAAAAAATGAATTTAAAGAGTCGGATGAGCCACTATTGTTCCATTTGAAAAAAAATAGTTAAGCCGGAAAAACTAATTTCATTTAATTAAAAGTCTCGTATTTTCTAATCTAGAGCATTTATAATACAGCTTTTATTTTTTAATGGTTGCTTACATTATTTAAAACTATTTTTACGGTCGTTTCCGGTAAAACCGGAAGTGATAAAAAGTTTATTTTTTATTCAATTAATGAAGATTTTCTAACATAATAAGTTTTCTAAGTTTCGTTTTTCTATTTTAAAAAATACTATTAAAAAATGGGGTGAGCCTAATTTCGTTTACACCCGGTATAAGACGCAGTACCACAAATTTCAAACTGGTGAAGAGACAACAATATACAAGTGGTGGTCCAAATCCTCAATGTTATACTGAACATTGTTTATTAGATTTACCTACTCCATAGTCCGAGTGTTTCGTCACGTACTAACTGCGACTCTGAGAAAAATATCACGAGAGAGGATATTGTCACTGATATTATTTATCATGTCAATTATAGCCATCATGTGAAACAAAACATTCTTTCTACTATTTCGACATATCTGGTGTTAACGTGACAGCACAACAAAAAAATAGAATTTAACTATCAATGTATACAACAACTGTATATTTCAAAAGAGTGACTTAAGTTAATTGATATTACTTAGCTTATTGGCATTGTTTATTTAATAAAATATTTAAACTTAAAATAAACAGTTTGTTTCGTTGACGTTTCATTTATCACTGATTTCAGATTTCTGATTTACGTCTGGTACCAGCAAAAAACAAAACTAACGTTAGTCGTTTTACTAACATTGAAAGGTAAATTGCACTAGTTACTTTCTAACACGCAAATGGCTGTTGAAATGGCTATTTTGACACTCAAATTGATAACGTATGAGACTTTGTTACAGCCGCAAAGTAGAAAAAATTATATTTAAACTTTCAGCTATAAACATTTTTTGTGGACTTAAATGTTTTTCAAATTTTGGCAAATCTTGGTTTTCTAGCCGCATTTCTGACAGCGGAAAAGTTATCTTAGTTAGTTATTTAAATTATATTTAGGATATTATATAAGTAAATAATATTTAATAATTGCAAGACCAAACTGTGTTTTTCTACATTTCCATGAGACAAAAAAATATTTTTAGACCCTTGTAAATGTTAGTCAGCTGTTAGCAGAATTAGCTCTTATAAGTTATGTTATTTGTATTTTTATAAAATTGTAATTTTTTATAGAATAATTATTAATAATACCGATATTATTAAACAGAAGCGGGAAAAATTGTTTTCGTAAATATATTATCCCGGCGCATCCACCATAATTTATTCTATATCTTTTTTGAAATTTTAGAATAATAATTATAATAGTAATATTAATAATAATTTGTGTTTTTTATAAAAATAATAATAAAATTTGCACTTTGAAAATTATTATAAGCACTTTATATATCTTACAAACACGTTAATAATTTTAAACTAGCTAACTCGAGCAGCAAATTAACAAAAATATATTTCGATAATATAACACGTGTGAACTAAGCAATATGTTTGAATGTTTTAATTTTATATTAAATAATATTTTATAACATAATTTTGTTGTAATTTATTTAACAATTTATAGAATATAAATTTGATATTAATTTTGTGCTCGTATTTCCCGGCGCATTCACCAGAATTATTAATCGCACATTTATTAACTTTTTCCTTTTTTAATTGCCAATAAAATAACAATTACCGTGTTTATTGCTTCTCATTTTCTATTTTAAATATGCTTGTCATATCCCACAACCTCCATTAGCTACCAATTGTTCTCTCGATTCTAAATCAATTATTGATTACAATCTTTTAATTCGTAATTCAAAATCCCTAATTATCTTTTTTTTAATTAATTAGTGGCTGTAGTTGTGGCATTTTTCATCTGTTGGGCCCCTTTTCACGCCCAACGCCTTTTGGCCATCTACGGTGAACAGACCTCAGCTGGAATGATTCAAGCCTTTCAAATCTTGACCTACGTCAGCGGAATTTTTTTCTACCTATCAACGACTGTCAATCCTCTGCTCTATCACATAATGTCACATAAATTTCGAGAAGCTTTTAAGGTAAGAAGTTTTTTTAATATTTGGATGTCAAACAAAAATACACATCAATTTTTTTGTTATGTTAGGTTATGCTTTTGTTAAAAGGTGTTCATTTAAAAAAATTGTCAAAAGTGCTATAAGATTTAGATAGAAGACTGTAACACTGTAACAAAGCAAAATATTATAAATAAATAAATAAATTATTTTGATTATTTTTGAGTGCGGGTTTACAAGATTTCCAGTCATTTTAATTTCTAGTTTTATCATGTTTTCTCTTTTTTCGTATTGAGTTTTTGTTCGTTCAGTGTAAGTTTCAGTTTTGTTTGTTATTAGGTTTAATTAATTGTTATTTTGTCGCGATAGTTAATTACACTTTAGAGCACAAAAAGGTTTTAAAGTTACTTTAAAGTGGTAAAAAGGTTGAAGACGAGTGGATCTATTCGATGAAACACAGAACAAGGCTATTGAAAAAGAGTTAGTGATTATCATCACAGAATGTTAGCAAATTGCACTGGAAATGTTGTTCCATACGAGTTAATAAATAGTTATTTACAAAACGCTTTAGAGATTACTGATTTTACAACTTATTTTCTGAAATAAATTTCATGTTACTAATCTGACATAATGTGAAAATTCCGCCATTTTTGATAACTGTCACTGACAGTATAGCAGCCGAATTTAACTAAAAAATACTCCAAAATGTTTTTGTTTTGTTATGGCACCCTTAACATTTTTTTTAAATAAACACTTGTTATTTTGTTAATATTTTAATCAGCTTTTAAATAATGTGGGATGATTAAATCGCGCTTTAAGAGGATAAAACGGTGTTTATTTGTTAGATAAGCACCACAAGCGAGAATTTAAACACGATTTTAATAATAAAAGATATTATTTTATCTCTGCTGACTCAAAAAATAAATGATTTCTAAATTTATCCCTTGTCCTATTTTCGGCTAATTAAATTTTCACGCCTTGTCAATTTACTAGAATTGAGTCGACTTATCTTTTAGAAATGTTCAAAATTATGTTATTACGGTCTAAATTGAAGACTTGTGTTAAATTAGTAAATTCTTATAATATTAATAATGTGTTTGTACCAAATTAGAGTTATTAAGGATCTTAATAAAATGGTGAAGGAGGTAAATGAAGGTCGACACGAGGAGTTGTTTACTTGTATAAAAATATTATAAATGTAAAGAGAAGAAAAACGTAAAAATAAAAGAGTTATTTGCATTTTAAGTTAATCAATATTCAATAATTTTATAGATGTAAAGCTGATATAAAAGGATCGTGATTAAGGTATCAAATATCGGATTAAAATTTAATATTTAATTAAAATAAACTTATGACTTTAGCGGATTTAGCTTATTATTCTACTCGTACTAGATTATAATAACATAATAATATACTCAGTAATATTAAAAGTGTGATACATAAAATTTTAAAAAAATTTTTTGAAAATTGTTTTAACGGTTTATTTGAAACAATATGGCAGCTGTGTTTTATGTCTTACAAATCATTTTACTGCCTTATGTAGATAGCCGTCAACATGTTTTTTTTTTTCAGCAAGACAACGCACGTTTACATATTGCTTGTCAAACTATAAACTTTTTCCAAAAAATTAGCGGTAATGTTTTGCCGAGACCACTTTGTTCACCAAATTTAAATCTCATCGAGCATGTGTAAAATATGATGGGGACTCTCCGCTTTGCGCTGTCTTCCACAGACTCTGACTTAGTTAATCTATGAGGTTCAAGTTTGTCGAACAAATTATTAATTTTTTTTAAAATATTATTATTTTCTTGGAGTAACACTTCTAATGTCACTGAGTATTATTAAATTCAATATAAATTCTCTAGAAATGTAACAATGAGTTAAGTTAGTTTTTTCCTTTGATTGACAGAAACTGTTGTGATTAATTGCCGAAAGCAAGATTTTTGTTGTTTTTTATTTGGAATTGTAATAAAAGAGTTTATTGATCGGTGATTTTATTTGTTATTTATATGTACATAAATCAGAGAAAAAAATGTTAATCTGATTCTAATGAGGTAATAAAACAAACGTTTTTTATGTTTATACATTATCGTAAATTTTTTTAATTTTCTAAGAAATTTGTAAAAACGGCTGTTAATAAAATAATGTTTTAATTTGTTGTAGTTTGGAAAAAATGTCAAAGAATAGTCTAAAAAGAAACGAAAACTAGTTTATGACTTAACACATAAACTGTTTATGCATTGTCTTCAAAGTAATATTCTAAGGAAATGATAACTGAGTTGGAGCTTTTATTTCTAAAATTTTTTGCTTTTAGGATGTTGACATGTTTATTGATCCTCCGGTTACATTATCTTATAAAAAGGAGATTATTTGAAAGAGCATTTAATCAAGTACTCCCACATTTTATCAAGCTGTATCCAAACAGCTACAATAAACTAGAGTAGTAATAATAGTATATTTTTTACAAGACGGAAAAATCTTATTTTTTTTGTCCCAAACCTGTAACTGTTTTAATGGGAGGAATAAATCCAGTAAGAGTTTGTCATCATATTATATAAAACTGTATTTTTTTAAGATATAGAAATTGTGATATTCTTTGATGTAATGTAATGTTATGATGTTCAGGTCCCCACTTGAAATTTTTGGATTGGCCCTACGTTGTGTTTGGTTTGTGAGGGGACCGGAAATGAGAAAAAAAAATCACGACAGAAAAAAAATTTAAAAAAAATCAAATCAATCTCAGTCGTATAGTGAGGCCGAGTTGCAAGACAAATAAAAGAACAAGTGAAATAAAAGTCAATTCACACTACACTTAAATTTATTAACAAAAAACAACAGGAAAAAAATAAATAAATTGTATTTAACAAAAAAAAAATATTCTAAAACTTGAACTTGATTAAGAAATTTACTAATACGTTGGTAATTTGAACAAGGAAGAAGAAATCATGCAGTGAAGAAAGTGTTAGAATTTGTATTCACGATTTAAACAGAAAAAAAAATGTTCATAAACTTTAAATTTAATAGTAGTTATTAACTTTTAAAATTTAAAATTGATAATTTAAGCTATAGAGACAAAATTTAGTAATGAGGTTCAAGTAAAAAAAAACAAAAAAAATTAATAAAATAATTACGTAATAAATGAAAATTTAAATTTAAATGATTGCAGTTTAAATTAATTTAGCAACAATCGGATTTTGTTGGAGAGATGGACCAGGTTGTTGCACCCCTTTCACTGATGCAGGAAGGTACCAAGCAAAGGATAATTACTAATTCGTAATTAGATCGACTGTATTAATGACTTTTTCTTCTCTTATGGAAGGGGGGTGACCGCTGTGGCACTGTCCCGACTAGTCGAAATTCAGGTTAATTAGGTTATCTTTGGATAATGTAGACAATATCCTTTAATTTAGAATTTTGGAGTTAAATCAATTAATTAGCTATGACTTGCTTGTTAAACTAGACTAAAATTGTTGAATGGACTCGCAATTAACTCCAAATCACGAAACAAATTAATTAACTCACTAGCTTGATCCAAATAAACAGCTTTAAAATCAAAAATCAAAAAATTAAAATAAACTAACAATGAATTTAATAGTTATGAGAAAAAAACACAAAAAAAAACGTAGGAATATATTTAGTTAAACTTTCCGAAATCTAACAAAGTTCTAATTAATATTTATATATATATTAATATAAATATTAATTAAGTTCTAAAAATTAAATCAAAAATTAAATTTATAGACACTCCGTAAGTAGGTAGTTATAGAAATGGGTAATGTTACATGCTAAGCAAACAAGAATTAGACGAGAATAATTAGCGTTTCGCTAATTAAGAAAAGAAAAGTACTTATCTCGCCTGGTTCCTCGAAAGAAGCACCTGACACTGAATTTAATTCAAATTTATTGACATTGTAGAGTTTTTTCTTACTCAGTCCTTTGTCAGGACTTATTAAATTATAAGTTACGTTTTTGTTTTTTTTATTATAAGAATATATAAAAATTATATTTAATTATGTATGTGCAACGCTTATAATTAATACATAGATTTAGTCAAAAAGTATGTAAAAAAGCCTGAATTAATTAAATATTTTTATGTTTATTTATTCTTTATTTTTTTTTATAATTTTTCTAAATTTAAATCTTTAAGCAGGTAATAGAAAATTTTGGATAAAAATAAAAGGACAAAAAGTATTATAATCTGTTTCAAAGTTTATTCACTCTTATATAACTGGTTTTAAACAGCTAAGTTCAACAATAAGGCAGAAAATACTGATTAGTGATTACTACTAGACCTTTTCAATCAAATTCTAAACTTCTGCATTTATATTTTATTTTTAAAAATTACTCTTGATTTTTTGACATCAAACCACGTCTACTGTTCTTTTTTAAATAAATTAATGTGTAAATTACGAACCTAATTGACTTGTATGCAAATTGAAAGTCAAAACGCAGCCGTGGTATTTTTATGTATTAGTTTTTTTAAAATTTTCTATTAGTTTATTTTTTAAAAAGTTAATTTCAAGTTGATATATTGCCGGTAGTATCTTTGTTTCTGTGTAAAATTATTAAAATTTGGGATTGTAATTGGTTGTAGCTACAACAAGTGTTAAAATTTGCAATACTACTCAACTTAAATTGCGCTTATTAATTGTCTTTTTTAATTTTTAATTTTTTAAATACTTTATCTTAAATTTTGATAATTTTAAATTGTTTTGCTTATGTGAGTATTTGTAAAATATATTATTATAATTTGCAGCATAACATTCTTTTCTTTCATTAGATTATTTCATTAAAAATTTCTAAGTTTTTATTTATTTAATTTTTCAGTTTCTTTCTATAGCTATTTCAACCTAATTATAGGCTATTTTCAGGTGGCACTTACAAAAGAATTAATTAAAAAAATGTATAAATTAGAAACAAATTTATTTCTGACTTAAATTTACTCTGAGTTGAATTATTTGTTGTAATATATAAAAAATTTCCTTTTGTTCTCTTTTTTTGTTCTATTTTTGTTTTTCTTAAAAACGTTTTTTTCTATAATTTTTTTTATACTTTAATTGTCTTCATTTTAATATTTTTTAAAATCTTATATTTTTAGTTAACTTGCTTTCTTTAAATGATTTCTAATAATAATTTTAACTTGCAAAACTATAAAATAAAAGCCTAAATCACCTGAAAATATATCAACAAAGCAAAAAATATATTTGTCTATATAAAATTTTTATTTAAAGATGTCTTCTGTACATTATTATTATAATGATGTGTCATTTATGATTTATAATAAAAAGCTGGTTTTCTGTTAGTGCAATGCTTGATTGCAATACTGCAATCTGTAGAGTTTTTTCCATAGTCTGTATATGTATTCGTGTTATTCCTGAGCGAAAAACTGTCAACACTTTTTTCACTTGTTTAATTATTGTATATTGTTTTTTTTTATATATTTTGTATGTTTTAGGCTACATACAAGCAGTGCTTCCGTCGCGGCCACCATACCCCTGGAGGTAGGTGTTACTCGACATTATCCGGTCGGTCATCGCAAGTAAACAGTCATAGCAACACAGATTCTTACAGCCGCCAGAGCTCACTTCGATACCTCGATGCTGAAATGGCACGTCTACACGACTCTAGAAGGCCATTGGTTGTTTCCTTCCGAAGGAAAAAACCAGCAACAATGCCACGTCGACCGAAACAAGTCACGATTTTTGACGGGGAATTACAAGAAACACTCGACAATTTGAATAACGAACAGAAAAATATACAGATTGTTGAAGTGCACAGTTTGCAACCGACACATATCTGTCCATTGAGTGTTACGAAATTAGAAGAAAGCAGAAGAAGCAAAACAAGGACGGGGAGCTTAAACTGTGAAGAAAAAGACCGAGAAAATGCTGTTATGACCAAGTCATGTACAATGCCAGAAATAAGAAACAAAATTTTTGAAAATTTGAAAAGAAATGAAGAATTTACACAAATTGGTAACGAGTTTTTGTACCACGAAAATTTGGCAGTTTCGGTCAATTAAATTTAAAAAAAAATGACGTTATTAGGAGCTAATTTCAAGTTGAGATAATACCGGTAGTATTTTTGTCTTTAAGCAAAATTAAAGGAATTTGAAACTGTGGTCGGTTGTTGCCATAAAAAAGAATTAAAATTTACGATACTACTAGTAGTATCTCAACTTGAAATTAGCACATTAATTATTATTATTTTTATATATAAAAAGGCTGTGCTAGTAGTTGAAATAAAAAACTATTTATTTATTTAGCAAAAAGTTGTTTGTTGTTACAAATTGTGTAAATGTCGAATATTTTTTATTATTTTGTACCTGAAATTCACGATATTGTAAAAGCTGTTATTTAAATAAATTAGTGTTCTCTGGAAAAGCATTTTAATTAATCTTTCCAATGAAATAAAAGGAAAGAGTTAACTCAAGTCGTTCATTAATAAGCTTTGCATAAAATTAAGTGTTAAATGGAATTAAATTAGGAACAAAGGATCGTAAATTTTAACAAGGCTAGTAAACGAGAAAATGGTTTCAGAATTAGTTGAAAAAATGTAAAAAATAACAAAGTTTGAGTTAAAAGGTTAAATCGCTTTTAACTACATTGAAAATCTTTTTGCCCAAGTTGATTAATCCTGAAAATGACACTCCCACCTGTTGGACTGTAAACTTCCTGTTTTTTCAGGTTTTTCAGGCTTGGAATTTGTATACTGCTGCCATCTGACGAAGGGTGACTGAAGTTGCAAAAGTATTTAAAAATAACTCTGCATAAATGAAGGAGTAGTTCAGCTTTTCGTTAAAAGAGTATACTTGCTCAAGAAAATTAGGAAAATTTTCATTTTTTTATTATACCTAATTTAAATGTGTAAATTTTTTTGAATCGAAAAAGTGAAAAAATCGAACAGTTTTTAAATCAAGACGCTGTTTTTCAAAAATGTATCGTAACTTTTAAAATTGTTAATCATTACTTAAAACGATTACTTTATTAAATAAAAAAATGACTTTTCGGTACTTATTTTATTCTAACTTTATATTTCCAAAACAAACAACATTTAAAACTGTGACAGCTTTAAAGTCTGGCCTTGTCTAAAATCTCATTTTTGAATAATCATCTAGGAATTGTATTATTTGGACTCTACGTTGTGTTTTATATTTTTTTGTTTATTGTTTAAGCACTGTGTATCAAGGAAGAGTAAAACAGCTATAACTAAATAAATACAATCAATTGTATATTGATTAAAAAAATATTACAAGTGAATTAGCGTTGCCAAAGTTAAGACCACTTATTTTACAAGTCAAATTGTAGCTTCAGTTTTTCAGTACAGAATAAGTTGCATCCCATTTTATACATTTAGTCATGTATTTAGTTTAAGTGTGTCATGATACTACACCAGGACTGACTTGGCTTTTATTTTATTAATATTAATAATAATAACAGAGCTAACAAAACAACAATTCAAGAAAATTGAGTATAATTACCAAAGTTTCTCCTGTGACTATAAGTCGTTAAACACAGATATATAAGTAATAAAATTAGTATTTACTTATTTTGAAATCGACTAGCGAGAATCTGGTAATCTTCTGGAAATGATAGCTGCTTGTGAATCACGAAGGGGTGGTATTCTGGTTCCTCTGACATCATAGACAGCCTAGTTGGGAAAGAAATATTAACTAACCGAAAATTAACTTGTGTACAATTCGCCTTGATTGCAATCTACCCGTCGAAGACTAGAAATCTGCACTCAAAGCAAATTTCTGGTTCAGAGCTCTAGTTGCGATCATTTGTTAGAGACTGAAAATCTACGCTTTAGATACAAACGTGTCTTTAGATGGGAGGCAGTTTTTTGGTCAGCGATATACCCGTCGAAGACTTAGAATCTACTACTTCTAAAAAAATCTTTGAGTTTTTCTTTATAGTCAAATTCGGAGTGATATCAGACCTGTATACGTGACTGCAATCCGAGGGTGTTTGACGAGCTTTTTTAACGCTTTTTTTTAGATCGTTGTTGTTGCACTTGAACAATTGGGACAAGGAATCATTTAAGATTGTCGAGCTATTCGCAGAGAAACTTTTCAAAAAGTTTGTGAAGAATTTCAAAACAGGCTCTATTTCTGTTTAGCAAACAACGGAAATCATTTTCAACATCTAATATAGCATTTGATAAAAATTGATCACTTAGGCAATGAGTTCATTTACTACAGCGAATAACAAAAATGAAAATTTAAAGTTTATCTTGTCGACTATTTGGAAAACGATTTTTCCAAATAGGCTTTTGCATAACGTTTTTGAAAAGCGCTTGTTATAAACCTTCCGACGAAGTATCACAAGTAGGGTAATGCTTTTTAAAATTTTTAAGTTAGGGTGGCTGTGGCTTAAAGGGTGGGTAAAAGTGCGTCACTTACCATGTCATTTTGATTTCCCCTAGCAACCACCGAAACGATTTTAAGTGATTCTCAATAACTTTTTCAATTCTAGAGGTATTGCCGATTGAAGATTTTAAAATTGACACACAGTTTAGAATACTTTTATTCAAGATATACCTAGAGGAAAAAAATTGTCAAGAAATTATCGCTTCGGCTTAATTGTTAACGGCTTCACTATTTTAAATAAGTACTAACAATTGTTTAAACATAACGTAAACATTTGAAAGTAGTTAATTTCTTTAACCCCCAAAAAGTTTTTTAAATGGAACAAATTTATTAGTTTTAGGATTGCCAGCAGATCCAATTATTTATATCCACAATGTACACTGTTATTATAAATATACAGTCTCGAAAACTTGGTGTATTAAAATCGGTTCTTATATAGCGGTCACTTCAAAGCTTTTTTTTAAATAAAAGATAATAACAAAAAGCAGGATGACAAGACATAAGACAAGATTCTAATTTACAATACTAAAAACAAAATTTTTTGATAAATAAATAACAGGTTTGAGTTTGTAATACTAAAAAATGTCTTGTTTACTACAAAAAAATATTTGTCAGCATAACGATATAAAAATTTAAAAAAATAACTAAATTAATTTTTAGCCGAATTACGTGTGTAGTATAGAAAAAGCAAAAACAGAATTAAATAGTATATTAAGTATGGAGAACGGTAAGGAATGCTTACCGTTCGAAGACAATTGTTTATAGGAGGAGCGAAGCGACGACTCCAATTATTGTCTGAGAACGGTAATCCTTAACTTTCGACATGCTTATAACGTTTTTGCGCGATTGGAGTTTCTAGAATAATAATAATAATAATTTATATCAATACATTTGTAATAATCGGGAAGATTGAAACTGAAAACTTTGGGTGGCTGTTCCATGGTTGCTATGGTTTTGTTCCAAACAAATAAAATTGTCTTTCTAATACAATCATTCCTACATACAATAGTTCTGTTTTGTGGTTCCGTTTTCGAAGCAAATATGAGCGATAGTGATGATCTACCGGATGATTTAGAAGACGCTTGGCAAGAAGGATGTTCGGCAATAATTGCAGAAAAATCTAAAGCCCGATATAAACAGACATACAAGTTGTTTAAAGAATGGCGTGAAGCAAAGAAGATTTCTGTAAATGAAAAGAGCTTGTTAGCGTATTTTGTGGTGAGAAGTGGACACATAAAGGACCCAGGCAGTTTATGGGCGGAGTATTCTATGCTGAAAAGTACAATTTTTCTCCATGATGCTATCAATATTTCTAAGTTTGCTACATTAATTGCTTATCTTAAGAGAAAAAATATTGGATATCGGCCTAAGAAGGCTAAACTTTTTACCAAAGAAGACATGGAAAAATTCTTGAATGAAGCACCAGACGAACAATTTTTAATTCAAAAGGTATGTTGTAGATGATGAGGTGGTACATCTAAGTTCTAAGGAAACATTATATTTGCAGGTAGCAATGATATTGGGAGTATCGGGCGCTTGTAGACGAGAGGAATTGTACAATATTAAAATGAGTGACATAGAAAAACATGAAGAAATGTTTATAGTAAATATTCCAAAAACAAAAACGAATATTCAGCGAACGTTCACAGTTATTAATAAAGAAAATGAAGCAGTTCATTATTTGGAAATACTTCGAAAATACATAAGAATTCGACTAAACAACCCAACGTCAGATCATTTATTTCAGAACTATCCAAATGGCAAATGCACTAGGCAAGTTACAGGAAAAGGCACAATTGGAGGCTGGTCGTCAAAAATTGCAAAGTATTTAAAGTTGCAAGCACCTGAAGGTTTTACTGGACACTCCTTTCGACGCACATCAGCTACACTTTTGGTGAATAACGGAGTTGATGTGTTGGGAATAAAAAGACATGGTGTGTGGCGTTCATCAACGGTGGCCGAGAGTTACGTGGAAGATTCCCTCCAAAACAAAATTGAATTTGCTCATAAAATTTTACACAGTGATGTTGGTGGACTATTACAACAACTTGGGACTTCTACGGCGGAAAGTTTGTCTATTAACACTAGAAACTCAAATGCGAGTGATATTACTACTATTAATTATAATAATTGTACATTTAATTTTAATAAATAAATCGCAAAATTGTTTTTTTTTATATTTAATTGCTTACCGTTCACTGAAAGGTAAGTGAATTACTTACCGTTTTGTTACATGTAGCAACCAGTAACAGCAACCTACCGTCGTATAAACAGGCACAGTAAACTGATAAAAACAACCAATCGCGCAAAAATTTAAAAAAAAACACAATTACGTAATTTTGTAAAAAAGTAGTTTTAAAATTTTAGAAATGTTATAAAGACTAGAGGGATAAATCAAAAGTAAAAAATTGCAGTAATCAACACTTTATTAAAGTATACAATTATAATATACAAATATAAGTATTATCACATTAAAATACGTCATTACACAAAAAATACTCGAAATTTTTATTATTTCAACTGAAAGTAATGTAACACTCGATCTACATATATTTACATGTTCAACAACTTTGCCTACATTTTAAACGCAAATAACAATATTGACTAGAATAACATGAGCACCGTTAAAAGTGCGGCAAGAATGTATAAAGAAAAACAAACTTTCTAAGGAGGTAAAAAGCACAACTTTATTATTTTTCTTAAAAACTCGTTGTGAAAATCCTCAATAGAGTGACCAAATACATCACTCTTCACATTTATAACATCTACAAAACATTTAGAACATTATAGAAAAATAATAATTCCAACTTTTAGTTATAATATCACAAGAACTTGCATTTTTACAATTTTTTTTGAGAACATTTTAAAAACGCCATTTTATTAGTTAAATTTTTTTGAAATAAATCCAAGTTCGTGTGGTATTCAGCAAGAGAGTCGCATGACAATTAAATTTGTACTAAAATATAACGTTTTTGATACAATTTTGTCCAGTTTTTGTCTTTTTTTATTTCTTAAAAAAATATGAAATTATTTAATTTTTTAGACCGTTATACTCGTTTCTTATTGGTTCTGATATAATGTCATGAAACTCTCGAAATTTCCATTTTTTCCTTGTTTTAAGTCTCATCACATTTTACTTTTTCCAGCTTGAATCGTAACAAAACCACTGCTAACTGTAAATCTCTCTCCGCTTAACCTCTTTCATATAAGTGGTCAATTCATCCTCAATAGCTCCATTTTCCACATCCTTTAAGCTACTATTACTGATATCACACGGACTTGTACACCTAGGGGCCCTCTTCGGACTAGTTTCAAGTTCTAGTAAAATACTCGGCTCCTTAACTGGAGATGAATAATAAGCCGAGAGGCGTTTGCTATCATCAAAAGTCTTCTTAGCCAAGCACTCAAAGTACTGCCAAAACCTGCTGAGTTTGTGAGGAGGTGTTGCAGGGTTAAGATGAATCGATATGAATTTGTTAGGGGTGGCAGATTCAGGAGCGGATTTAGTATCTGACGTGTCTTTTACCCAGTTAGCACCTACGGCAGTCTCCTCCTCGATGTCGGCGCCACGAAAAGTCGAGAAAGTTTTATTCCTGAAAGAAAAAACAGGAGTTAAAGGACATTGCAACAAGTTTTCTTTTAATCAATACTAAATGCTAACAGGAAATGTCGTGAACCTGAAATAACAGTTTTTTGAGGTAATTTAATAAAAGTCACTACTAAGCACAATTTCGTACTCAAATATTTGCCAACAGGGTTTCAGAGATAATTTATTTCTTAAATTTGTGACAAGTCGGAAAAAATGGTGCGTTGATTAGTTAGTTGATTAAATATTCAAAAAAATGCTGTTTTTATAAATTATGACAGCAATTTTGTAAGAGAAAAACAGTCTTTTATCTTCAAAAGGTCGAAAATCGCGTGTTTGTTTATCTCTATAGAAACGGTTAAAGTTACGTTTCTTTTTTAGTCGATGTTGAAATTATACATAGACGGTTCGTCCACAGTAAAGAAAATTTGTCTAAGCTAAATTTTGAAGAGTCTTAAGCGTTGAAATCACGGTTTATTTATGAATAGTTAATACATACGTAATATTAGTTATTTATTGCATAAGTGTTTTAGACAGCGTTTTATCCACGCAAGAATGTTTAAGCGCGAGACGCAGTCTCGCGCTTAATATTCTTAAGTGGATAAAACGCGACTAAAACACAAATTCAATATAACGTTCTATCCACAAATACAGCGATTTAAAATTATAATTTTATCTCATGTCATCAAAAAATGATTTGACATTAGACTCTAACAGCAGATATCACTTCAAAAATCATTAAAATTAACTAGAAAACATGGAAGGTATTGAATCGTTGCCATTTATTTTGTGCAAGTTGGTGAAAATGAAAAGAAAGTGATACTGTTCCTGAAATAATTCTTCAGGATAATTCAGGAAGCTGAAGAAGCGACTCGGCAGTTATTGCCTGTGAAGTCTAGAGAATATTATGAAAAAGTATTTTTAGAATTTAATAAATGGAAAGAAGAACGAGGGGTAATGACAATAAATAAAAAGTTCCGCTACAGTATTTCTTAAATTTGAAGAAGAAGTATGCAATTTCATTCATGTGGTCAAAGTACTCTATGCTGAAGGCAGCTGCAGAAGTCTATAAATACATAGAACTTAGAAAATATAGTAAGCTCATGGCCCATCTTGAAGAATTAGTCAAGAGGATACAGGCCGAAGAAAGCTGCAGTATTGGAAACACGTAGAAGAGTTTTTGACAAGAGCTTGCGATAAAAAATATTTAATGATCAGGGTAATTTCTGTCATTACATAGACATTGTAGATAATAAATTTTGGAATATTCTAGGTTGCATTAATAATGGAGGTGCCTGGTGGCTGTCGATGCTGTGAGCTGACAAGTTTAAAAATTAGTTATGTAGAAGAGAGGGATGCATACCTGATTGTTTTGACACCAGATACCAAGACAAGCGTTTCAGGAAAATTCACAATTATAGAAAAAGGATTCTCTATCAACACTGTAGAGAAGTGTAGGAAATACGTGTCCCTACGTCCGAAGAAGTTATCCATTGAGATTTTTTTTTTTACATTACGCTAATCAAAAATGTACATCGCAACCTGTTGGAATTACCACTTTATCGAAAGTTTCTTCTAAAGTTGCTTCGTTTTTAAATCTGGCGAACGCAGAGTCTTATACCGGCCACTGTATGAGGCGCACTTGAACAACTTTACTTGCCAATGGAGGTGCTAATTCTACAACAATTAAACGACATGGTGGGTAGAGGAGCTCCGCCATAGCAGAAACTTATATCGAAGATTTTGTATTTAATAAGCTTGATAGCGTAAAGAAAATCCAAGGTACTTGTTGTTCCTTACTAGAGGAGACGTCCATTGTTTCCTACATACAACTACTATTCGTTTTGGAACCGATAACAACTACAAGCTTCCTATTAATGAAAATGAAGTGAAATATGATAAAACAAAAAACGAAATGTCTATTAATGTAAATGTTAATTTCAATATTAATAATAAATAGAATGCGATTGATTTAAGCTTGTATTTTTTTTATTATTCCACTAGTAGATTAAAGTGATTTCATTATTCTATTTGTAGATAATGTGTTACTTTATACGGTTTGTAAGTGTGAATAAAACTTCAGTTATAAGGTAATTGTGGATAAAATTAATAATAAAACAATTAATTACAGGCATATTTATTTTAAAAAAATTTGTTTTGAGAATAAAATAAAAAATAAATTTTACAAAAAATGTTGCAATAGTTATCTTAAAAATAAACAACTAAAAAATGAAAACGTACTTGCAAGTAGCATATAGTGTCTATTTAAAAGAAAATCTTTGTATTTTAGCCAAAAAACACCCCAATCTTAAGGTAGCCATAGCCACAATATATTAATTACTCTAATTTTAGATTCAAAATCATAATTAATATAATAAAACGTTAAATTAACTCAATATAAGAAACATTAATAAAAAATTATTTCACACCCAATTTCCACTTTCCAATTTTCTCTTATAGGTATGTCTCGCCGCAAAATCTGTTGACAATTTCAGAAGTTTCAACCTTTTTTAGTTTTTTTTATAGTAACAATTTTTTTTACTATAATAATTTTTGTGTTTATCTTCAATATTTTTTTTTCTGTAAGGTTTATTGTATCTTTTTTTAATTTGATTTGTCAATTTAGCTACTCTAAGGGCCGGTATATAGAAAGTGACATTAACTTTAATTGCGATTAAATAGTTAATTCGCGATTAAATACCGATTTCGACCAATCAAACACGAAGAAAGCCGATTTAGTCGCGAATTAAAAGTTAATCGCAATTAAATATTTAATTCACTTTCTGTAAACCGACCCTTATATTTTAATATGCTGTTATTAAATTCTTCATCTTTCTTTAAGTTTTCTTTTCTATTTCGTTTAGTAGCACTCTTCTTTAAAATCGTGTACTGTTTTAAATTGGTTACATTCTATACATATTTAGGCATACAGAGTGACATAAAAATATGGGATAAAATTCATATTTTCTAAGATAATGTTTTTTTAGAAAAACGCCAAAACAGGTCGATTTTATTTTTTTATTGCCCACATTTTTCACTTGTTTCCAATTTTTTTTTAACCAACTGGTTTTTTGCTGTGACGTAATTGATATTTTTCTTAAATAGCAACCCTTATTTTTGATGTTAAATATTAAAATTTCTTTTTTTAAAAAAACTTAAATAATTTAACCAATTTAAATGTTTTATTAAATTTTTCAGAATAGACGCCATTCTTAACAAAATTACTGAACTGAATGTTCAAATCGACGATGTGCTTCCGTTTTTTTTCGTCTTGATTTGTTGAGTCTTATTTAATAATGTAAGATTTCCTATTTATAATAAATTTTCTATTATTTCACCTTTTATATTTGTTTGTTCTAAGCTCTAGATTACATTATGGCTGTTAAAATCGCCAAGTAGTGGTCGAGATTTAGATTATTGTGCTTGAGTTTACAGAGATCTTGTTCAGTAAAATTGTTGTTAGTAGTCCAGTCATTTTAGTCAAAATTAAGTAAAAGTCTCGAAATTTGAGATGTCCAGCTCTAAACTCGTATAAACTTTTATTTTAACATTCTTAAAATTGTCTAAAAACCTACATCCGGTAGGGTGTCCGCGTCTATTAAAATCAAAGATCAAAAGTCACAAAAATCGATTTTTTCAACATTTTTCCCAAATATCTTGTTTTCTATAGGTTTTTTGCTATTTATATTTATTATCAATTTGTTTTAAAAAATTTTTATACGTTTAACCGTTTTTAAGATAGAGGGCCATACAAAGTTTTTTTTCGAGATAGAGAACTATTTTCTACTAACCTCGGTTATTCATTGGTTTTAAATCGTATATTAATAACTAATACAACTATCTTAGTATTGTAGTGATATTTAGCCCACACTTGACATTTTCTGATAACCCTACGTTGTGTTTTGTTTTTTTTTTTTTGGAGACCGGGAAAAAGAAAAAAATTTGCGGCAGTAAAATAAAATCCAATCAAACTCAGTCGTATAGTGAGACCGAATTGCAAGACAAATAAAAGTATCAAAGAAATAAAAAAATCAATTCACACCACACTTGAATTTATTATCAAAAAAATGGTATTTAACAAATAAACAATTTTATAACTAATCAGTCAAGAACTTGGTTGTGAAATTAGTTAATACGTTTAGAATTTAAATACAGAAAGAACAAGTCATGCAAAAAAAGAAAGTGATAAATTTGCACTAAAGATTTAAGTAATAAATCTTTTAAGTTAAATACTAATAAATTAGCTTATAAAAATTTAAAATTGACAATTAACGAAAAAGGAAAACTTTTAATAATAAAATTTCAAATAAAAAAAAATTTAAAAATATAATTAATTAATTAAATAATTAGCTATTAAAGGTAAATTTAAATTAATTTTGAAACAATCAGTTTTTGTTGGAGAGATAGAAAAGGTTGTTGCACCCCTTTCACTGATGCAGGAGGGTAAAGAGTAAAGGTTAATTAACTAATTCGTAATTAGTAATAGATCGACTGTATTAATGACGTTTCCTCCTCTTATAGGAGTGGGTGGCCGCTGTGGCTCTGCCCTGTCTAGTCGAAATTCAGGCTAATTAGGTTAATTTTAGATAATGAAGCCAAAAACCCTTTAATTTAAAATTATGGAGTTAAATCACTTAATTAACTATAACTTGTATGTTAAGCCAGAATAAAATCATTAATGGATTTGCGATTAACTCCAAATCACGAAACAAATTAATTAAATTATTAACTTAATCCGAGTAAACAAATATAAATTAATTAAATAATAATAATAATAATAAATTTAAAAATATTTACAACTCCGAGTTCTTAGTCACGAGTTGGAAAAAAAAATCGTAGTGTAAAATTTTGATAAACTATTCCGAAATAAAACAAAGTGCTAATTATTCCAATAAATCAAATTAAAATATTATTAAGTTTAATAGTTTAAATAAATTAAAAAATCAAAGAATTAATTTAGTAGAAACCTAGTAAATAGGTAGTTAAATAACTGGTTAATCTTAAATGCAGGCAAACAAAGAATTATTCAAGATTAATTAGCTTTTGTCTAATTAGAAAATTTAGTTTTTTGCTAATTAGGAAAAGAAAAGTACTTATCTCACCTGGTTTCTCAAAAGAAACACTAGACACAAAATTTAATTCAAACTTAACTGAATTTAAATTTACACTAGTAAGTTTAAACAAAATCAAATCGAATTAGTAGATTGTAATAAAAATTACAGATTATCAAATTTAAGCAAAAGCTTAGAAAAAGCACGTCTGTTTTCGGACAAAGCTCAGTTCGTACTCCCTTCCAGTTATCAATTTTTCCTACACCAGGATTTCAACTTCTAAGTTATGCCTCTCTACTACATGGTCTTTTGATTAGTTGAAACCTATATTATTGTTTGGTTGTTTATTAAATTCTCTAAATTGTTGCTAAATAAACTATTAAGAAAAGAAGGACCAAGATCTGGGAATAATGAAACCCAAATAAATAAATAATAATACAATAAATAAATCTTAAAATTAAATAGTTTTCAAACACCGCTTTTGAGTTATAACAATTTAAGTGCGATGATTTAATACCAATCTAGTTTACAAATAATCTCACTGGATCCAAAATTACCTAAATAAATCCTAAATAAATGATTTTCTGGACCTCGCTATTTAATAGCACGCCGAAGAGGGTTCTTATCAAATAATTTGAATGCATCTTAATTGTTTTTCTGCTTAATGTGTTATAAATTTTATTAATTTATGTTAATTTTATCAAAAAAGTAATAATAATATCTATTGTTTTTAAGTTTTGATAAAAGAACCCTAGATGTTTGTTTGCGAAAACCAAATTTTTAATAATGTTATTTCTCTAATTAATAAATGACTTTTTATAGTTGCAATTTGCAAGACACATGCAACTAAATAAGTAAAAAATAATTTGCAACAGAATTAATAAAATAGCTAAATAGATTGTTAAGAAAACTAGAAAGTTAAAAAGATTTTGCCCAAAAATAAACTAGAAATCTAATTTTTGTTGTTTTGACACAACGCTAATTTAAAGATGTTGAATTTGCAAATCTAACGTTTTGGCATTTAATAATACAATTTAATGGGTAAAAATACTTTTGCAAGTGCTGTACATTCTTTTTTGTTTTTAACATCTGGATGTCAACACTCGCTTTTAGCAAGGTGCACCACAATAAAAAAGTTTTGGAGAAACTCGTTAAATGGTAAAAACGGTCATTTTTGTATGTTCAGTCGGCATCGCAAATTGAACTACATTTTCTTTGAAGCCCTTGAATTTGACAACTTTATGTATCCGGTTGTTTGTCTAAATTGCACGAAACTGCATTTCTCACGAAATAATAAAAATATTTACTCATCTCTTAATTTTGATGTTTGAATGAGAATATTACAGTATCTTGGACGAACAATTTAGAGCTATAGCTGGTTTGTGTTTCTTATGTAATAAGTCTGAATCAGAAAGTGAATCATTAGTTGATGTAGTGCGCGATATAAAAACTTTAAGAACTACAAGTATCGAACGAAACGACGGTCTTATTAATTATTTAAAATCCGTAACCTCTGTAAAAGTGCATGAAAAGTGCCAAAGTGTTTACATTAATAAAAACAGTATTCAAGCAGCAAAACGGCGAGTAGAATAAAGAGAAACTACAGCTTCTCCATCTGTACCTTATAAATGATAAAGTAAAGTGTTTGATTTTAAGAAGCAATGTTTATTTTGTAGCAACGTTTCTGATGAAGCCGCAGAGATAAACAAAAAACAAAAATATAGACTCAAGGAAAAAAAGTGACTACTTTTGGATTTAGAGACCGTACTATAAAAAGAGCAGAAAACCTGGTGATAATTTCGGTGAATCGGTAAAAAGTCAGTTTATCAGCGACTCTGCAGAAACCTCGTCAACATAATCAAGTTACAGATGCTATGTTAGAGATTTTCAATTATCATTATATTCATGTTTCATTGCATTAAAGTTGTTATATTGTTTTTGTAAATCCATTTTTGTTTTAATTAATATAAAATTTTACAATTTAATAATAACAAATTTTGCATAAATTTTGAAAACCTGTACTTCAATTTTCGGCGTGTGTTACTTTGAAAATTGTAACTAGTTTGGGAGTTGTAATATAATAAAAGTGTTTGCATTTTCCTGGATTTTAGTTTTTATTTTCGAATTGTTTGATACCCGATATTAAAAAAACAATTTTTGAGTGTACTTTAAACAGTAACAAGTAGCTTGAATATACGAATATAACACACATCAAAGCCAAAATACATTGGAATTTTCTAGCACACCAAAACTGTTAACAATTTTCCCTAAACCAATTCCTTGTATCGAAATGGCCTTAACCCCACTCTACCAATAAGAGGATTCACCGAATTTGAAACCCTTTATTATACATATGCGACTTTTATCTTAAAGAGAATCAAGAATTGCCGCAAGGTACTTAGCTTAATTCAGTGCTTGAGGAATTGTTTATCGACTGTTTACTGCAAGCTTGAGGTTATTAATCTTAAAACGAGCAGTCGTTTGCAGGAGACGTTCCAGTTTATTTGAGCGGTTTTAAGGGGAAATGTGGCGGAATATTTTCACACTTTGAAGGAGCTTTCGTAATAATGTGACGTAATAAAGGAGAAAACATAAAATAAATAATTCATTAAGAGACTTACCAAGCAAAAATTTTAATTAATAACAGAGACGTTATACTTTTTTTAATTAGAATAAAATTCGGAGAAAAATTGAATATGAATATTTCATACATGTCAGTTGGCAGCCCACGAATGTTGTGAAAATAAAACATGAAAAACGGAGGAAGAAATGTAATTTATTTATATTCGGTTCGTGCAAAATTAATATTTTAAAGATAATCTAAGCAACAAAAAATTGTTTTTTATATTTTATAATAAAATGTCAAATAAAATTTTTTTAAACTATTAAAAGACAGTTAAGAAAAATGATGTTATCGCTTTGCACGAGTGGAGAAAGGTTGCAAAACATCCAGACACATTCTTGAAGAACGTATAGTTATATAAGCAAGCAGAGACATTGACCGGGAAGTTTGTTAGTGTATAACTCGACAGTAATTAAAATGAGCGATATTCTTGGAAGCGACGTCAAGCCGTGTTGAGACTAATTTAAGATCATTTTTTTGTTTAGTAGCAATGTAGAATACTTTATAAACTAATTGTAAACAGTTAATTTAGTTTTCTGTTAAATCCTACGTAACAAAATCACACGGCGTCAAGTCGCAGACAACATTTTCATGTTCACGTGACGTTAATAAGCCTTCTAGATCTTGTCGTAGCAGCTATTTGAGCAAAATTTATTTCATAATTTTGTCTACTTTATGTATCAATAAAAAATTTTTGTTTTATTTTAAAATTAAATTTGGCGTACTCCTGTTAGGTTCGAAAAGCTACTTTTAAAATTAATTAGCGTGCAAATGAATATTTCCTGACGATTAATTTAATTTAGACAATACTTATTAAAAATTATTTTTAGGCTTATTAAGATACTCAAGCGGTCTAATGCAGTATAAATTGAGAACAAAGAAAGCTATATTTATATCATTTATTTCAAATTTTCCGAAAGTATAACTCTTTTATTTTAAAACGAAAATAATTGTTTCTCAAAATTGTTTATTTCAGCTTAATTAAACTTTAATGATTTTATAAAAATAGACTTAAATTTAAATCAATACGAGTCTTTTATAATATTAAAATCAATCTTAATTTTTGCGAGAGTTTATAAACTTGTAAATGAAATCTTCTAAAACAAAAGTTTTTAACTCCATAAACGTCTTAATTAATAAATTTCCTTCGGATAATTTTTAATAAAATTAATTTAATTTTTGGGTAAGCCTCAAATTTCACTTTAAAAGAAATATACAAAGTTCGCAAAAAAGCAAAAAAAATTATAAAACAGATGTCTTATTTAATAAACGACAAAAATATAGACAAAATGCAAAAATCATACCAACATAAATTAGAAAAAAAAAAGATGAATCTGCAGGGTGAGCATTTTAAGTAGAACAAATTCTATAAAAATTATTAAAACGCGTCTACCAACGTTATTTTTGTGATTTTATAAAAAAAAATTTTAAATTGAAATAGTATCTATTGCAATAGTTTGTTTAAAAAATCTTAAAACAACAAATATAACCTACTATAAATATAAATAAAATACGAAAAACTGCATTTTTTTAGTATTAAAATTGTTGTTGCTTGAGAAAATATTAATCTAAAATTACAATAAAATGAGATTAAACAGAAAACCAAAAATGTAAAAAAAATTATAAAATGAAGATTGAATAATAATAAGAAAGAATCATCAAAATATGTTAAAAAAATAACCTAACAAAAAATAGCAATAACAAATTCCAAGCACAAAAATATACAAAAATTCTCGAAGAGTTGCAAAAACAAATACAAATATAGCAAAAAAATTAAGTAACCAATATTTTATAATGATAAAATTTAAAAAAAATTAAAAAATTAAATAATTTAAAGTGTATAATTAATAAAGAAATAGCAAAAAATATCAAAAAATATTAAAACATAACCTTTAAATTAAAAGTTATAGAAAGAAAGTTGAAGCAGTATCCAAAGAAATAAAACAAAATTATACAAATAATAAAAACTATTTAATAGCACACTAAAATAACTCAAAAATAAAATAAATATAACATGTTAAATATTACAAATAAAAACGGCAATAAAAAAACAGGAAACAGCTTTTAAAAATAAAACAAAGCAAGATAGAAAACTAACATGAAAAAGAAGAGAAACAAACAAAATATAAACTGTAAAAGAAGTAGAAATAAAAAAGCAATTAGAAAAATAAAATTAAAAAATTAAAAAAAATATATAATCTCAGAAATAGTCAAATATACTGAAAGTCGAAATAAATGCACAAAAAATTTAGTTCAATTTTGTTAACAAATTAAAATTGATTTAACATAGAAAAAATACAAACTCTAGCTTGTGACAATTGCAATCCTGCTGTAAAATAATTACTTTGCCGATTTTGCAATACCTTGCTTACTGGTAACAGATAAAAATAATTATAAAAATTAATATATGTATTAAAAAAACCATAACGATTTTAGTATCTAACACAAAAAAGGCCTACGAAATAAGTTTGGATGGCAAACAAATCAAATTATTACAGTAATTTAAGTATTAAAAATTATTAAAAGTATTAAAAAAATATATAAAAGAAAATAAATGAGGAAGTAAAAAAAGCAGTGAGTATATACAATATGTTAAACACAACTTTTTTTTAGAAAAATGCAGAAAAAATAAAAAACAAAATTAGTAAAAAAGCAGTTAGACCAATATCATACAACAGTAAAACATAAACATTATAAAAAAACTACGGGTAAATACGACAAAAATAATCTTTTTTTAAAAAATAGAAAACAAAACTAAAAAACAAAATTCGAAATAAGACTTTCCAGCAAAATAACATTCACAACCTACAAACAAAAAAAAATAATTAAAAATCAACTTAAATAGTTTAAGCAAGTGGTAGAATATCAGACAATAAACTAAACACAAAAATTTAAAAAAAAAACAAAACTTAAAAAAAGTAAAAATTACCCGTAAAAGTAAAAAGAATATTCACAAAAAAAAGTGTGACTTAGAACAAATTAAAACAGCTATTTTAAGATAGAAAACAGTAGAGTCAAAAATGCTCGACTAACATTCCGAAGCTTTTATCTTTACTTAAGCCGCGAGCACTATCGTTAACAGTAATCACACCATTACTATCGTGTTAGATTTTATCTAAAATTTCATACATCACAATAAAACGCTTAATATTTTAATAATACTACTTTTTCTTAATAACCAGAAAACATATTATATAGAAAAAGTACTCACATTTAACATTAATTAAAACTTAAATAACTAAAAAAACACAAAAAAACTTAAATTGGTTGTACATTTGGCACAGTTGTAGTATGTTGCGTTATGTTAGCATATATGTTGTGATAAATATAATAAGTAAAAAATTAATTTATGTAATTTGCTTCATTTGATTAATTTCAGCAAATAAAATTCAGGTGAGACGAAGCACCTTTGACCCCCCTTAGGTGCGCTACTAATCCTCACCCTTGTTATTGAGTCCAGTACACAAAAGGAAAACGAGTGAGAAAAGCATATCTAAAAGCCCAAACATCCTGTTTCAAAGAAGAAAGGAACTACGAGCAAATTTTAAAAAATGTTAAAATTTTTCTAACATCGGGTTAAATGTGCCCAAAACATCTAATATTTATTTTTTGAAGTTGTTTACTACACGTTTTATTATTTGATAACACAATTTTCATAATTAGTGCATGCACAGTGCATGTTTAGACAGATCGTAATTAATACCACTACTTTAATATTTAATTAATGAAACCAAACTAACATACAATTAGTTTAAGTAAACACTGCACTGTACACCTATTAAATCAAATTTGATGCAATTTCTTGTTACAATATGAGAGTCGGTTTACATAAAATAAGTTAAATACTTAATTGGAATTAACTATTTAGTCGCAATTAAAGTTAATGACACTTTCTGTAAACAAGCTCTTAATGTGGTAAAATCACTATGTAGCCTGCAGTTTACAGAAAGTATTTTAAGTTGTTTCAAAAAAGAATATTAACTTAAAAAAATTGTTTATGTTAATGTTTTATTAAATAAAAAACTTTAGATAAAACGCGCACAGAGTGATTTTTATTTGCTCTCGCCCGAGATTTAAAAAAAGGCAACACGTTATACAAACGATAAGCAATTTCATTAATTAATTAATATGGCTACAAATGATTAAAATGAACCGACTATGGAAGCACTGTCAATGGTATTGTCAACAATAGGTGCGTTCGGTTATTCCAGAGTAGTGTAAATAGACTTTTACGAGTTTACCCGAACTCTGCAGTGACAACAGTGTCAGTGTCAATAGACAACTGTCAGTCTTGAAGTTATCATTTCACAACAAAAAATAGAAATGGAAATAATTGCGTGGTTGCCCGTTGTAAAAGAAATAATACTGTATAATTTATTCGATAATGAAGTCACTACTATTGTTAAAAAAGTAGACAATAGCGAAGAGAGTGGTCCCAAACATAAGTACTAAGCTATTCAAGCTGCACTTTAGAATAGAGGTAGAAATTTTTGAGAACTTATTCAAGTACTCTGCAGTAGTACTATTCTAAGAGGTAGCACACAATGGGCGTAGGCCTCGGTGTGCGGCTCGCGCTTCGGGCCCCTCTTGTCAAAAAAAAATGCGAATATGCAATAATATGTATCCCATTTAAAAAATATGTTTCTGAAATGTAACTTTTTTGGAACACTCTGTATAACAGAAGATATTCTTAAAATGTGCTCCCTAAGAATCCACGTTACTGTACCAAAGCGCGTTTTGAATGAATAAACCGTAACTATGTAATAAACCAAGGCGGTCTTAGTGCCCCACCCTGTATAATTTGAATCAATATTATTAATATTGTACCGAGGCGCTAATAACCTCAAATGTTGATGCGCCTTTAAGTTCTACTAAAAAAAAAAATAAATTGTCATACAAAATGTTTAACAGTAAATAAGTAAATTGCTAAATCGTTCTGTTTCTATTTTAAATTAAAAAAAATATTAAAATTAAAGTAGAATTTCTAAATTCTCAAACAAAGTCTTGTTCTTTGTTACATTTTACTTCTTATAAATAAAAATTATTAGATTTCTACAACGCCTCCACGCTTCCAACATTTACTTATTATTAAAATCAAAACAACTATTAGTTCAAGCAAATAAGGCTTTGTTAACTTATTCAAACCCACTTTATGCAATTACTAAATTCTAATATATTATTTTCAAAATATTAAATTTCAAGCCACAATATTTCTAGAGTTTGCTAAATTAAGTTAAACTAACATAAAGCTTCGATTTCCTGATTTTAATCAAAAAGCATCTGTATAAAGATGCTTGTTGAAATTCCTTGACCTAGATTATCCTGAAATGTAATTTAATGTCATGATTTTTTACCACTAACGTATACTTACTTTTCCTTATTAAAATATTATGATAAGAAATGGCTGCACGAAACAAACTCGGAGTTTATAAATTGATTTAATTCGTGTTTTAATTTTAACGAGTGTAATTTCTGTTAAATTGGTCATCAATTACAGTTAAGAAGAGAAAGTACTTTTTCAGCAAGTTAAATTGTATTTAATTACTTACAGACAAAAAAAATTTTAAAGAAGATTAATTTCGTCCGTTTAACCTAGTTTTAGAGACTACAAAATATCTTTTCTTTGTAGTACATTATTAGGTATTCAAAAAGGACAAATCGCTTGTAAATAATAAAATCATTATTGAACTGAAAATCGCTTTCTACGAAATGTTAAACACATTGTGTCTTTTCTTTTATATCTCTTACACAAACATAAAAATGTAATAAAAAATTTACTTCACATATTTCAGGTAAAACAGTCAAGTGTAAAATTAATTAATTTTTTACTCGCGTCTTTTGTGTTTTTTGTTGCGGTAAAATTGATAATTATATTTCATTTTTAAAAGCTTTAAAAACAATTAAAGCTTTTGAAATTAGAGTGTCATGGTTTGTTTGTTATCAAGATATTAGATTACGAGGTTGATAAAAATTTAATTAAAATAAAACTGAAAATTCAATATGTCTTATTAAAAAAAACTCTTCAAAATTAAATCAATTAAACAAAGGAAACATATTTTATAAAGTAGACTTGCCCGGCGCATCCACCAAAATTAAAAATAAATTGTTTCCGTTTTTGGTTGAAGCTTAAAAATAAAAAATAAATAAAAAATTGGTATCAAATTACTTTAAACAAATTTTTTACGAGTATTATTTGTGTTTTGTTGTTTAAAAATAAATTAAACTTTGAAGAGATTTGCTTCTGTATTATTGAAATTTTTTTATTTCAACAAAAGAAAAACATAACAGTTATAAATAGTGTTTTTTTTGTTACTGTCTATTTTTGCCTATTTTATTCTATTAATCTAATACATTGTTTGTGTGTTTAATAACAATTTTGACAAACAGCTTCAATAAGCACTAAATTCCAAACTAACTATTAATTAGCCTGCAGCCAAAACAGTTTTACTAAATCTACCCAAAATTAACTTATTTATTTATTAGACCGCTGAGTTGAAAATAAATTTTCTCGAGCGATGACAAGGGTATGACTTCGTATATAATAACATAAAATATAAATTTTCATGATTTATTTATTTCTTTAATTAAAATTTTCACTCTCTTGAGAAATTTTTTGTTGTTAAAAATACAAAACTCTAAAATAATGTAAAGAAGAAATGTCTTAATTAATTAATTGTTTGGTTTTATTTTAGATGATTTTAAATAATTCGACCAGTTATTTATATTTGAAAAGCTTGATATTGGTGCTAAAAAAACCAAATATTTTATTAGAGTTGATTTAATTATTATAAAAATGTGAATAATTCAACCAACAAATTTTGGGAAAAATTTTTTTTTGTTTTGTTTTCCACTTTATTTATAAGCGTTTTAGATTTATTATTACTTATATATTATTAATTAATTAAATTATAATAAATTCAAATATAAATGTAAATAAAATAACAAATCACGGTGAGAATTTTACTTTTTATATTTTGTTTTTCACCAAGTTTCTAATTACAGACATTTGTTCACTGTTTGTCTAACAGATATGTGTTTTATTTTTTATTTATTTTTATGTTAGTATTTATATTTAATATTTGTTTTTTTTTTTTTAATTTTTTAACTTTATTTTTCTTTCTTTCCTTTTAACAGTAGTATGACTTTCAACATGTAATTTTACTCCAAATTAATTAATCTCTCTAAAAATTTTAATTTAGTCAATTAAAATACAATATATTAGAATAAAGCAGACAAAAATGTTTATATTATTTCCAAGATAAATTATTTGTTGTCTCATATTTTTATTAATTATAATAATTGTCAATTAACAAATTTTTTTCCATAGTTTTATTTCGTTTTCTCTTAAAGTTTTAACCACTTTTTTAATTAAATCAAATAAAAAACGTTAAAATAATATAAACAAATAATGTCAATTATTAATTGTAAATATAAATAAAATTGCAAACAAATCTCAGTAATTTAAAAAAAATTCTCACTTAGTTTCTAATTTTATTTATTTTAATAATTATATTTTTTTCTAATTTCTTTATTTAGTCACTTATTTCTACCTTTACAAATATAAATATAAATATGCCTTTTCCTTATTTTTTATTTTTTTGTCCTTGTTTTAAGAAAAGTATGACTTTTAACATGTGATATAACACTAAATTTCTCTCTCAAAAATATTTTAATTTATTTAAAAAAACACAAAATTATACCGACTGATAATAAGAGATTGTCCGGAAAAGAAAGCTATAGAATTTGCCGTCTTTTTGAAATAATTCCATTACTATTTTTTGATTGTCAATTTAACAGTTTCTGTCATCTGTCAATCTCCGTTACATTTTGTCAGTTTCGTTATCCTTATTCATATACCGTTATCTTCAAAACCTGTCTTTCTGAAGACAAAATATGTCTTTTTCAAGACAAAATCTTTCTATCTTAAGACAAAATCTATTCTAGCGCTTGACTTCTAGTAAGTTTTTCAAACAAACCAGAGACAAATATGGTTTACACTGTGAAGCAAAACGTGTTCATTGTCACATTCTACTTTCGAAGTGGTAGGTTGCAAGAAGATGGTTCTTGGAGTTACAACATCAATACTTGCAAAGAGGAATACCACCAGAGATTTCCTAATTTGGATATCGCCGAAGATTTGCTAATGCGACATATTCAAAGAACTGTGGATTGTTTTGAAACTACTGGAAGTGTTGGAAGAACAAAGGAAAATCTCTAGGCAGACCTACTGTTGCAAGTAAAATTGTGGAAGACATCAGAGAAAGGATGGAACAGAGTCTTAAAAAGTTTTTGAGAGAACTTTCTTTGCAAACGAGTGTCTCCTACAGTACCTACTTGTCAAAAAGTGCTTAAAAAAGACTTAAAATTGCACTCATACCGAATAACAATAGTTCAAGAAATCAAACCAGCTGATCTACCGATGCGTGTGGAATATTGTAATTGGTTTCAAAACCATTTAAATAATGATGACTTGTTAGATTTAACGTTTTTTTCGGATAAAACATAGTTTCATTTATCCAGGTAGGAATTTAAAATCAAATTAATAAATTGGATAAAATTTTTGTTGTAATGTTAGGTTATTTGAATTCACAAAATATGGGGATATGGAGTTCAGTCAACCCTCATGAATTTATTGAAACACCATTACACGCAGTGAAAATTGGAATTTTCTCTGTCACGTAGAAGAGTCATTGGACCAATATTCTTTGAGAATACAGTCAATTCTGATCGTTATAAAGAACAAATTTTAGATGTATTTGTGAGCGAGCTTCATGAAGATGAGTTAACAAGAGGATATTTCTAACAAGATGGGGCTATACCTCATACTACCCGCGAAAATATGGTCTTTTTGAGGCAATTTTTTGGTGACTGTATAATAAGTCGAGGCACAAACACTCCATAGCCGTTCACCAGACTTGACACCTTTAGATTTCTCTATATCTGGCTACTTAAAGAACACTGTTTTTGCACACTTTAGAGGAATTGAGAGAAGAAATTACCCGCATGTGCCACAATTGATCAACAAATGTTGCAAAAAATTTTTAACAACAAAAAGAAAAGGTTCTATAGTGTCTTGAACAAAACGGTAGACACTTCCAAATGTTGATGGGAATAAATTTTACCAACAAAGGTTAACGCTAACTCTGGATAAAGTGTGACACATCATGTATTTGCCATTTTTTTATTCCGAGGGTATAAGTAAACTAATGTTGGTTGATAAATATCTCATCTAAATAAAACTTCAATTTCATTAGTGGCGTACTAATTCATTTCATAATTACTAAGATTTTTAAAAACTTGTGCAGATTTTAACGTTCATATGTTGTTTTTTATTGTGGATAGGCTTCAGCAGATCTTCTCTAATTTCTATAGTAAGTTTATTGATTAATCAAATATCTAATGAAACTGTATTTTGTTTTTCCTAAATAGTATAAAATATTACTTTTTTTCACACTTAATTGAATTATTATTCTATTTAATGTAATGACTATTAGATGCCTGATAACAGATGTGCTTCTGTACCTGAATGTAATAATTTTTAAACATTATGTTACTTTTGTCCATGCATGTAACACTAATAATGCGTGTATTGTAATACCCACGGCCGTCTAAATAAATTGACGTTTATATACGGCCTGGTCAAGACCTCGATTTGACACAACTTTTTAATGTGAAAGATGTCGCTAGTTACCCGGCGAATTCCCGCCCTTATTTGAATTCAAACGTTTCTGTTCGGATGACACCTAACGTCATAATTTTCATAATATCGTTTTTTGATCTGTGTTTTCGATTTTTAATTTCTATTAAAATCCTTATTTGTTTGAATACTTACATTTTGTGGTTTTGTGTTTCTACGTTTCTTGTGTTGTGTTCTTTGTTAAGTTATTATTGATTTATACAGACGAGTTTAATAATTTTTGTATTTACGTTAATTCTTGGATTGTAATTCGTATCTACGTATTAGTTTCGTTCTTAGTTAATATAAATTTAATAAATATGCCGCGTAAGCACAGCCGTTGTGTTGTACCCTCATGTCAAGAGATGATACCCGAATCACTACATGAATTTCCTAGTGATTTGCAGCTACGGAAAAAATGGTGTAACAGTATATTTCAAGAATCTGGTTATAAATTAATTACATTTGATTATTATTATAATTTCTAATAATTTTTTATGTAGCACAAGACGATATTGTCTTAACAGAAAAAGCAGTTGTTTGTAATACGAGATCTCAAATTATTTGTTTTACCAAAAATTACAATTAAATCTGCGTTCACAGCTTTTCTGGCAGGATACATTGTACATACAATTTAGGAAAGGATTCATTGCGGTACATGCTTAAACAGTTTGTCAAGTACTGCGGGAAGGAATTCTCTTGTGGCTCTTTTATATCTGCAAGACAGAGGCTTATTGCGATATCCTTCAAATGTATTTACCGTTCTGATAACCCAACTAATTAGTTCTACATTAAAAATATTGCAATACATACCCGTCAGTTGCCAACCAAGAACAGCCATCGCAAGCTGTTTCTAAAGGACGCGTTGGTTTAGTCGCAGTTTTTTGTTTGTAAAGAACATAAGTACCAAATTATAGACATTATTTTGGAAAAATTGTTGAAACGTGTTTTGTCCAACTTTAGTAATATGAAAACAGATACAGTAGCCTCTTTATTTCTAAACTTAACTTTAAAACCAATTTCCAGAAAAGTTTTAAAATTCTAAACTTCTCGTATCTGTCTACATCACTTTTGAAAACATGTATGGACCACTAATATATATATTATTATTTCCTCTAACTGAATTTGCATATATTGCATTTTGCCAGCCTTTCTGGCTTCGGTTTCTTGCACTTTAAATCTTTTAGGCTCTATCCAGGCTCAAAATATTAAGTCTGGCAATTCAACGAAGAAACGCTGTCAATGTGCTTGGGACGGCTAATAAAGTGAGTATTGTTTTAAGTGTTACGTTAATTTGTATTAAATATTTTGTTTAAACTTTAAAAAATAAAACTTTTCTTTTATTTACTACATTTAATTTTGTAAGTTACGTTACTGCCGGCTACTTACATCTCAGACATTGTCCCGACATGATAGAGAACTCTTCTATTTTTGCATTATTTATTAGGTATAATAAAATAAGATGAACTTTTAGTAATGTCCTCAACATTGTCCTACAAATAGTTTGTTGCAGATTTTTAGGTTAGGTGACAGCTAGATATTAAAAATATAAAAAAATGTTTTAATTCAAATAAGGGCGGGAATTCGCCGGGTAACTAGCGACATTTTTTACATTAAAAAGTTGTGTAAAATCGAGGTCTTGACCAGGCCGAATATAAACGTCAATTTATTTAGACGACCGTGCTTTTTTTATTTAAAATTGCAGTTTTCTACATAACCTAAAATCATCAATTTGATAGGTATGAGTCGAGAAATGCGATGCGAGCGGCAAAATAAAACAAAATACTAATTCTAAAGCACTCTTTTTCGGACAATCTTTTATAATCAGTTGGTATTAGAAACAAGCAAACAAAAAAAACGTTTTTATTATTTTCAAACTAAATCGTGTCTTGTTATAGATTTTTTATTATTAGTAATAACGTCAATTACATTTTGTTCATCTCAAAACTTTATCTCGTTTTCTCCTAAAACTTTTTACCAATTTTTTTTAAAGAAATTGTGTGAAATGATATAAATAATTGATATTATTTTACAAGAAAATTGGTAGACGGTAGTGACTTCAAACACTAACAAAATATGTATTTCCTGTCAATTTTTTCTAGTCAATTTAACATATTTAACTTTACTTTTAAAGTTTTTTTAAAGTTTAAAAATAAATATCGCTCACAAAAAGTTTGTAGAGAAGTTTGCAAACTTTATATCATTACACACCAACTTTTTTTATATCTACAAGCTAACGACTATAAATGCCATAAAATAATTTAGTCATAGATAAAATATAGTAACTATAGCATCAGAGAACAACAAGAGTATAAAACCTAAAAAAAATTTAGCAAATGTTTTATAATTTAAAAAAGAAAAAGTATCTTCAGTTTAAAAAAGTAAAAAATGTACAGCTTTGTAACTTGTTAATTATACACGGTGTTTCAAAAGCAAATACAAAAATTATAACCACTTTTAGAACTCGTTTAAAGAAAAGTTTTTCTTGATAATTTTTTTTCCGAATTTTAATCATTATCAAGATAAAATTAGTTAAAGTCTTAGCAAAAAATTTCATACGGGCTACTGACCAAAACAGTAGAATGCACTATTATAATGGTCACCATGATAACTATAAAAAATTCAAAAATTATGACTTGTCATTACAACATCAAATTAATTTTATGATTAAATATTAATTAAAAACTTTGAAAAGCAAAAATGTTATCTAGAAAGTTGTTTGTTTTGGTGAGATCTATTACTGGTTAAAATTTTTGTATTCATATTTAAAACTCCCTATATTTAAAAAATGGTCAAATGTGTCAATATTATTAATTTAAATCCCACTTGCTATTCAAATTTTTTCAAAGAAGTGGCTGTGGGCGCTAAAAGAATGTGGTAATAACATTAAAACTATGATAAAGTTTGGTTTCCCTTTAAGCCAAAATAACCTGTTTTAACATTTTTTTCCAAACTTGGACGGAATTGAAGATTTTAAGAGAAGCAAATTTTAGTTTATTTTATGTTTATTTGTCTTCTTTATTTTCCTATATAAAAAAATAAACAATTGCAGTTTTATTATTCAATAAAATTTAGAATAACGTAAGAGATGTTAAATTTGCAATGTTTAAATTTAGCGACTCGAAAAGCTTGTTGTAAACGAGAGAACCATTAAGATTTGCATTTGCAAATTGCAGTTTTGCAAGTTTTGTCGCTTTTTATGGCTCTGGAAATACATAGTGTATATATTTCGTTATAATAGATAATCACAACTCTGTCTCGCTTAATTTGCTCGGGTTGTATAGTTCATCCCCTGTAATGACATCTATTGTAAGGACTTTCTATAATATTTCGCACACAAATTTATTTATTTTTCTTGTTGTAAATGTAAAAAAATATTATTTTGTCTGTCTAGAAATCAAACTTCCTCTCTTTGTAATTTATATAAAATACGTCAATAGCAGCTGAAAAACTAAAATACCAACCTTCTCAAGCTTGGTTGGACTCCGTTAAAAGATTCTATCGATGTTTTTTGTGTGACGGAGGTGTGCGAGTGTAAAGTAGGGTCATCCCTCCCGGAGTCTGTAGAATCAGGGCCGCGTTGAGCAGAACGAGAGAGAACTGAGTAGGATCTCTGCGGTCGGTTGTTCTTGAATTGGTAGAAGCAACAACACCTCGAAAATGTTTCCTACAAAAAATACACTAGAAATGCTTTAAGCGATGACGCAATTAAATCTAACTTAACAAAAAAAAATATATATACAAAGTCGTTAACTTCTAATGACATCAAATGACTACCAAAATGGCCATTTACACTATTCAGAGACTATTTAGAGCAAGACATGATTTTATCACTGACACCAAGGCATTCATAAATTATTTTAATCAAAAAGTGCTGTAAAATTTTATGTTTTTTCAAGACAGATTCACTGATTTAATACTTTTTTCCCCGATTTTAACTTTAAATTTTGAAATTAAAAATTCATATACAGGCTGTCCCAACGGTCTGAAAAACCTCAATAACTTGTTTATTTAGCTGCGTTTTTGATGCACATTTTAAAAATGTTGCGGTTTATATACAGGTGTCCCAATATTAAAAAAAATACTAAATTTATGTTTTTTTAAATAAAATCTATTCAGTTTGATTTTATTTTTGAATCCTATGCTAAATTAGAAATAACTTTTGTAAAGGTTGTTTTAATTTATCTGTTATCAATTTTGATTTGGGGCGCTTTTTTACCAGAATTTTTGTAATGCAGGGGTCTGTCTCAAAGTTCGTACCTTCTAAATGCTTGCACACAAGTTCAAGTAGGTAACGCCGTTTGATTTCTGAATGTTTGCCGCATCTTCTAAGTGTTTACTCAACAACCTGTTCAATGGCATGTGCCTACTGCGATTTTTTAAACATGACAAATTAAAAATATCAAGAAATTATTTTTTTCAAATAGCACCCTCTATTTATTATTGTATCATCGTATGGTATTGTTATAATGGGTGAGTCTGCTAAAAGTGTTTCTCAACTTTTCTCAAATACTAGTAATCACATCATCTTCAAAGTTTGTCATTAAAAACATTGTTTTTTGCGCTACACAAGTGAATTTTTTCAGAATTTTTCTAATATTTCTTCTAATAAATATTAATTAATTTGATCAAAAAAATCTAAAATATTTCGAATTTTTAACATTATTCTAAAAGAAAAGATGTGGAAGTATTATTTTGTGCAAAAAATATTTAAATTTTTTTAGATAACTCGAAAAAACAATAAAATTTCTTTGTTTTGTAAGATCTATTTTGGTGCAGCATTGCCAAGCCGAACTTACCGTAACTCGACAATACCTACCCCTAGCGTCTTGGTACCATCAAGATCCCACCCCACTCTCTTAGAAAAAATGGTGTATTTAAATTTGAAATGTATGTTCAGTGGTGGCTTTAACTATTATCATGTGTTTTTTTTAAATTTGACGTCAAAGTTGGCTGTGCATTGTCGTTTGTAAACGCACCATAAAATAAGATCTTACCTCACTTTTGTAATTATTTGCAAAGTAGCAAAAGTTAATCGTCTAGGTTAAAACGGTGATCAACACAACTTTCGGATTTTGTATTATTTGGACACTCATCTAACCTCTAGTTGAGCTAAACTGTCTTTTTCAAGACAACTTTTTGTAACTGATTTGTTTGTGGAGGTAAGTAATGTGAAATTACTTTTTAAACATTTTGAACTTTTGTCGGCATGTTGTAGGTTCTTACTTGAAATGGTTTTGCTGCAAGAATATAAGATTTTTATTGTCGAATCTTACTTTCGCAATGGGCGGCGCGTAGAAGGTGTTTGGCAATACTCAATTCAAGTCTGTTATGAAGAATTTTAGGAGCAGTTTCGAGACATTGCTATTGATTATAACACTTTTTGATGCTCGTTGAATCACTGCATTAATAATTTTTGTGAGACTGGGTCTGTTTCACGAAAGGAAGGTAGTGGTCGCCCTCCGAAACAGACTGAAGAAGTTGTTGAAAATGTAAGGCAAATTATGGAAGAAACACCTCAAACTTCATTACGTCGGCTGTCTCAACAAGTTCAGTTATCAGTCACCACTTGCCATAAAATATTGAAAACGGATATTCATTTATATCCTTATCGTTTGCATGTGTACAGCAGTTACATGAAGCTAATTTTGCTGCACGTGTGGAATATTCTCAGTGGTTTCAAAACACCCTCAACGACGACTTACTGGATTGGAAATTACCCTTCAAGGTCTCCTGATCTCACACCGTGTGAATTCTTTTTATGGCCGTATTTGAAAAACTCCATTTTTGAACGGCCAATACATAACTTGGATTAGTTACGACATCGAATTGTTGGAAGAATGAATGAAATTAATGAACATCCTAACATGCTGATGAACGTTGCTAATGGAATGTGTCGACGAATCCAAATGTGCCTAGATGAAGGTGGTGGACATTTCGATTATTTGTTATAATTTTTTTTAATTAAATTGTAATTATAAGCCGTAAGTAGAGCAGTTTTAATTTTAATCACAAAAGTGAGGTTAGATGTCATTTTCTGGTTTGTTCACAAACGACCATGCACAGTCAACTTTGACGTCAAATTTAAAAAAACACATGATATAATAGGGGGACCGATGAATCACAGACTTTAACAAAAACATAATTAATTAACTTTAATTATGGTCATTGTTTAAACAAAAAATGAGTTTTCGAAGAAAATTAAAGCACCCTTAGTTTATACAATGAAATGAATAAAGCAGGATAGGAGAATAGTTTTCACTAATGAGCTTAAAGCTGTATGGGGTACTGTTGGATTTACCGCCTTCTATAAAACCGACCGATTTATCAATTTCCTGTGTTTAAGTAACTGCCGAAAAGAAGATTATGTAAATTATGTTAAATTTGGAAATTCCAAATATTACAACCCTTTTCTCCATTCAAAGATTTTACTATTTCTTGAATGAATTGTTACTGTCAGTTGTATTTTGGAAATTTACCAAATCATACTGCTACAACAATGTTATTTTCCGTGCAAGAAATGGTTCAAATTTTGTTCACTTATGGTGAATGTCATAGGTGTATGGCTGCAACAGTCAGAAGTTTACGAAACAAGTTTCCAGAAAATGGATGAAGTTTTCTCCCGAAAATGTAAAAAAAGTTATTCATCGTTTCGAAGATAGCTGAAGTGTATGACCGCTACCGCGAGTGCGAAAAAACATTTGTAAGAATAAAGTGATACGTAACAATGTTATGAATGAAATTGAGGCAAATCCCCACACCTCCACAAGAGCCATTGCAATAAATATTTGCAATATTTTAATAAACATTTTTTTAAGATTTACCCGTGTAATTTCGTATTTGTTAATGTCTGTGAATTATCGGTCCCCCTATTATAACAGTTAAGAGCCACCAATGAACCGATACATTTCAAATTTAAATACGCCATTTTTTTCTAAGAGAGTGGGTGGGATCTTGATGGTACCTAGACGCTAGGGGTAGGTATTTTCGAGTTACGGCAAGTTCGGCTTGGCAATGCTGCACCAAAATAGATCTTACAAAACAAAGAAATTTTATTGTTTTTTCGAGTTATCTAAAAAAAATTTAAATATTGTTTGCACAAAATAATACTTTTACATTTTTTCTTTTAGAATAATGTTAAAAATTGGAAATATTTTAGATTTTTTTGACCAAATTAATTAATATTAATTAGAAAGAATATTAGAAAAATTCTGAAAAAATTCACCTGTGTAGCGCGAAAAACAATGTTTTTAATGACAAACTTTGAAATTGATGTGATAACTAGTTTGTGAAAAAAGTTGAGAAACACTTTTAGCAGACTCACCCTGTATAGTCTAGTGTAAAATTTTAGATTGCTACCCTAAATTAACTTAATTTTAAAAAACTTTTCTGTTTTAAACAATAAAAATCGAGTGAGCCTTATGCACAAAAAGAATTAGCACAGAAATTAAACAAAAGTATAGAATTAAAAATTATTTGTTGCAAGGAAATGTACAATATTGTGCACAATTGAGTTACAAAGAAAATTAGACAAAATCTAACATATCGCAAAGCAGTATTAACCCAATGTAAAAACGTTAACGAATAAAAAAAATATTAAGGCTTTTTTTTTCATTTTCTTCAATACAAATATGCAGCCTTCGTCTAAAAGATAGTTTAACACGATTTAGCATATCTGCATTTATTAAATGAAACGTATCGCGTATTCTTTGTTTTATATTCTTCGGAGTTGTAGGTGTCAGTTTATACACCTTTGCTTTTCTTTCACAAATCTTTAAAAAAATAAATCAATTGGAACAAGGTCCGGAAAACAAACAGGCCAACTGATTGCTCCTCCTCTTTCTATCCAATAATTTAGAAAAATTTCGTTTAAAAATTGTCGAACTACTCACTGATAATGTACAGAAGCTCCATCCTGCTGTTGCCACATGATCCTTTGCGTATGCAAATCCAGATTTTTATTAGAAGTGGCAGATTATTTTAAAGAAATTCCTTACCCCATTTAAAACATCATCTAAAAAGAACGGACTGATCACGTGGTCTCCAAGAATTCTGTCCCAGACATTCAATGATAATCTATTTTGATGATCATTGTTTGCATCCAATAAGAGTTTTCAGTCGCATAGTAGTGCATGTTGTGTCGACTAACAGACCCGTTACTCTTAAATGTTGCCTCATTACTAAATAAAATTGTGTGTATAAAATTCCAGTCGTTATTAATCAAATTATCCATTTTTTCAAAAAAATTTACTCAATTTTGAAAATCACCTCCAAATAGTTCCTAATGTAGCTTAAGGTGGTAGGAATGAAACTTGTGTATTAAGGTAATTTGATTAATACTGGTTTGCAATGTCAGTTTGTGACTCAATTTCTCTACAACTCAATTCTGGATTTCTTTTAACATTAGAAGAATTTCTAATTCCAGGTTTTCCTCTATTTTTGTGGTAATTTTTTGTTTTTCTTCTGGTGCGTAGTTCTTCCTGTAGCATCAAATCTTTCCTTCAATTTTTTAGATGCAGCACTTTGCGGCAGTCTTGCATTTAGATATTTTTGTTTGTAGAGTCTTTGAGCAAATAAATTATTACGATCCGCTTCACTGAAACTATACAATGTTGACGAGTAAAATTCATTTTGGGACTTATAATCTTTATAATAAAATTGTCAGATTGTAACAATGACAGAAGCCCATTCGATTTTTATTGTCCACAACAGAAAAGTTTATCGAAATTTAGTTAATTTAAGATAGCAACATAGAATTTTACACTAGATTATGCAAACCTTATATTGATGGAAAGCTTGTCAAAAAATCTTTTGATTGGTATAGTAATAAATAGAAGATATATAGATTTAAAAAAAATGAAAATAAAATTAAATAACTACTAAGCAATACTTGCGAAAAAAATGTCTGCCACCATTTTTACATTATTTGTTTTATTTTGCATTCCCCCATTTGTTTTGGTAAATTTTGAATAAATCCGAAATATATATTGCTTTGTTTCAAGCTGTAGCGTCTGTTTTTTTTATAATTTTTGCCATTTCTTTTTCAAACCACTGATCATCGGCTTGTCGCATAGTAGCAAACAGTCTTGAAAAGCTAGTTGTCTGAAGCGCCTGTCTTAAAGTTTTGTGATACGCCTCGGTTGAATTTCTTATTTTTCTACCTTCTTCTGTCCACACGCATTAAAGACGAATCCACACAGCAGGTTATTTCGTGACAACCAACATCTCAAAAGACCACAATTTTATCTCTGTTAAAATTGCTAAACTGGTAATATCATTAATAACTTCAGACTTAAGGCATTTTGTTAATCTTAAAATAAGTAGTCAGAAATACAACAACTGCAAATATTTTTACTTATCAGCTCTGATAAGACATTTTCTTAACAAAAACTACGGGATTATACTTTTTTTGCAAAAACTGTCAAAGATAAACCATTGCAATGGTTACTATAACTAGCTTTAAATATATGTACATTCATTCAGTTGTAAAAAAAAATATTTCCAAGAAATTATTTCTTATAGGTGTAACTCTTCTAATGTCACTGAGTATATCAGAGATATGCAAATGCAACAGGTAGTTAAAAAAACTTTATATAACTGAGAAAGAGCAGCAATATAAAATATAATAACATTTGTATTTATTTGTTTTTATTGCTTTAACTACTAGTTAGTATTCTTATCTTCAAAAAAAATCTTTTCTTTTTCAATAGCGTTTTAGATGGTTTGTTATTTATTAATACTCCACATTTGATTCAACTATTTTGTTAACATTCCTGTACAACAACAATGCCCAATGTATGTATATAACATATTAGCATAAATCAATATTTGCTGATCACAGCATTTCTAATATTACGCTCATGGCAACAAAAAGCTCATAATAATCGATATCTGCAATATATATTTAATTTAGTAATAAACAACCATTGCCGTCAGTATAGTTTATAAAATCAAATATTTGTTATTTGTCGAGTATAGAACTTTAGAAAGTAACTTCTCTGCTGTTATCGACAGGCTAAATCACTTTCGACAAGGATAAATTACAAATTTTTGAGAAGAGATAATTACTGAATTATAATTTACTGAAATTTAGTTTATTTTGGAGTGTAGAATTGCAAATCTAACATAAAGAGTAATTTTACCTTGTTGTTAAAGTCTAAATTTTGCTAATAATTGTAATAATAAGTGTTCATTTAAAAAAGTTCTCAAGTGTGGCATGACGAAACAAAAACATTTTGAAATATTTCTTAGTTAAATTCGACTGCCGTACTATCAGAAATGTCGGAATTGTCACATTATGTCGAATTAGTGACCTAAAATTTATTTCCACTTCATCAGCTGTTTTTGATCATCGGTGTGTGTAATTTTTTTCTTATCAACACTATCTGTTTTTTTTTTTTTTGGACAAATTACAACTCTGGATATGTGTCTTAACAGTGTTTTATCAATAAGCTACGGTGCTGGAGAGTCTTGATTAGACGGCAAGGTAATTAACTGGTGTAATTCAGCGGGTTGCATGTTATATATTCAACTGGTCTACACCAGTTGACCAGTAGACCAATTGAATGAATAACATGCAACCCATTGGATTACACCGGTTAATTACCTGGTCGTTTAATCAAGACTCTCCAGCACCGAAGCTTATTTATCAGTGATGGTAAAATTCGTAAATTGAGTACGTAATATTTGTTTACAAGTGTCAATCAAATAAACTCACCCTAGTAGCACATTATTCCAGAATTATATCGCGGTTATATAACCGCTATATACGAACCTAACCATGGTTATATTAGATTCAGGTTATATAACTGTTATCTAACCTTGGTTAGATGTGGCTATATAATAGATATAGCCACAGTGGTTATATAATAGATATATAACCGTTATATTCATTAGACAATATGGCCTAGGTTAGAATAAAGTTATATAACGGTTAACTAACCCTGGTTATATTGGACTTATATAGCGAAAGTTATATAACGGTTATCTAACCCTGGTTATGTTGGCTTATATAGCGAATGTTATATAACAGATATATAACTATTATGTTTGTTGTGTCATATAAAATATGTTAGAGGCAGTTTATATATCGGTTAACTACTTACGGTTATATCTAGCTTATATAACAAAAGTTATATAAAAAATATATAACCGCTATATTATATACTTGTGCAATATGGTATATGTTAGATGCAGTTTACATATCGGTTATACAAGATGATCTTTTTTTTAAACTGTAGTATGTTTGATTATTGTCTGATTTTAAGTTACGTAGGTATTAAAAAATGCCTATAAAAAATATATGGAGTTAGAAAGTTGCCTTTGGGACTGTTTAAAAAACAAAATTTAAGTGGTTAATAAATAAAGTGCTACGGCATTCATTTTTAAACACATCACTTGTATAATCATGACTGTATTTTATAATATTATTAGAAAATAACTAAAAATGCAGTTTTTTTATTTTAAATAATATGCTTGTGTTCTTTACTCTAGTGCAAATAGCTGTGAGTAGTGCTTAGTTTTTTGTATATCATGTAAGTATACAAAGTTTTATTTATTAATTTTGGACATTTAGCTTATTAAAACGTAATCTTTTGTGAGTAATTGTATTGTCTACGAATAAGTATAAAGACAAAAGTAAAATCTAAAAATTTTTGGGCAATAATTCTATATTCAAAATTTACAAAAAATCTTTGAAATAAAAAGTTTGACATTACATCATTATTAAGTTTTCAGGAATAAATAATTGTCTTTCTTAATCTTCTATTAACAGTTATGTTTTAAACCAATAAAAGAGAATGTTTAGGTATAAATATCAGATCGGATTTGCATTTCCAAGAAGGTAATAAACCCTTAATACCTAACAGGTAACTGAATTATTTCAAATGTATTTTAAAATACCAAAAACAAACTAATACTAACACAAACATGTAGGTAAATTATTATTTTTTCTTTTAGGGGTAGTACTAAATGTCATAAAAAATCCTAATTTTGTTATTTGTTACAGTGGCGGCTGGTGATTTTTTAATACTCTGTATTTTGAAAATGGAGCATGGGATCCAAATTCTGTTATAAAGGATTATTATTGAGACCACACTGAGGGCAACTGCTACAAAAAAAAATTATCGAAATTTGCGAAATTTGATTTTTAAAAATGGTGGGCCTCACCTGGGATCTCCGAAACGGCTTATATTAGAGCGGTGGCGATTTTTTTCAGCATTATGAAACAAATTAATGACTAGGTTTTTTTGGTTTTTTCCAAAATTTTAATGATAGAAAAAGTTATGAGCATTTGAAATTTAATTTTCGAAAAATATTTCTTCTCTAAAATTTCATTACCTTATATCTTTTTCAATAATTAAAATTTTAGAAAAAAACAAAATACCTAGTCATACATTTGTCTCATAATGCTAACAAAAATCGCCACCGCTCTAATATCAGCCGTTTTGGACATACCAGGTGAGGCCCACCATATTTTAAAAATCAAATTTCGCAAATTTCGATCAATTTTTTTTGTAGCAGTTCTTCTTAATTTGGTTTCAGTAGTAATGTTTTATAACAGAATTTGGATCCCATGGCCCATTTTCAAAATACAGAGTTTTAAAAAATTCACCAGCCGCCACTGATATGTTAGTAAAAATCATCTATGTCAGTGTTTCTCAACTGCCCATTACTTCAATAAAACAGTTTGATAATTTAGAATCCATAAGTTTGGTGTTAAAATATGCAAAGAATGCGAGGTATCTGCAAAAAGGGTAGGAAATCATTTTACCTGCTATTTACAAGACACAACCACCCCTAGAGTTCTGATGAGACTTGACTTGGGACATTATTATCACGGTAAAGCTCGAGACATCAAGTCTTCTACTCTCTCTCGCGTAACTGTACTCAATCATGTAAATAGTGTAAATAGACGTTAATCAAGAAACCCCCAAATTATATTTTACTCCCCAATCCAATGAAGATACAGCCCACAACATTTGAAAAAGAAGAAAGACAGTGAAAAAATGGTTAGTTAATTTTTTAAATCATTTTTTTATGATTTCTAATTGTAATTTGTTTACAGATTGATCATCTATTGTTTTATAGAGAGATCAATCAACACAAAAGTATTTATCTCTAACTAAATAAGCTAATAAAATATGAAGTTTTATTACAATTTTTTCTATGTGGAAAAACAAACAAAAGAACATTTTCCAATACATCTTTATATAAATGCATAGTTGGTGAGTACCAAATGTCTAATTAAAAACTTGTTGTTTGATGATAATATTAGTTTATTTTCTTGTAGGAGCCGTTACCAGAAAATTTGCTAAAACACTACTCCAAGAAATTAATAGGAGGATTGGGCAATATTTAATGTGCAGACCAGAAAGGTTAAAGAAAAAGTTAAAAAAAATTAAAACAAACTAAATTATTTGTAAATATAATATGTATAAATATTTTGTTACTTTTAATAAATATCATAACATATGCATTTATGCAATGTGTATTATTTAATAAATTACAAAAAAATATGTAAAAAAGGTTATATAACCAAAATATAAGAAGTATGTCGGCGGTTATATAACTACATTATAACCATGCTTATATAAAGGTTATATAATAAAATATAACCGCAATATAAGCGGGGTATGTCGGCGGTAATATAACTACAATATAACCACGCTTATATAGCGGCTAGATAACAAAATATAACCGAGATATAACTGCTGTTATGTAATCACAATATAACCACGCTTACATAACGGTTAGATAACGAAATATAACCGAGATATAACTGCTGTTTTATAACCACGGATATATATGTATATATATATATATATATTATATATATATATATATATATATCGGTTATATAACATTTCCATTTGAATCTAACTCGGGTTATATAACGGTTAGTTGAAAAAAGCGTCACATCTTGGACCTACAGAGGCTTGAAATCACAGAGGCGACACACGAGTGTATCACTTTTAATTGGTTGGCACAGTCACCAATCAGCAAGCGGTCGATGGGCTAAGCACGTGCGTTTTGTTTATGTTTGCTCATGTGGAGAAGGAGCTTTGATTCGAAGCGATCAAGTCAATATTGTGAATATACAGTTATTACAATCTTTAAGTAAGGCAACTTCCACGAATATTAAAAAACATCATCCAACCCAAAATTAAAAATATTATAAGCAGACACAGTTTGATAACACTTGTCATTCAACGTCGCATTTAATAACAAATCAACGATCGATATCGTATCAGTTGTGTAATCGATCACATTTGTTACATTCATTGTAAAGATTATATCGCATTAAAACCATTGCAACGGTTAAATGAGCAAAAATAAACGCAAATTAGTACCAATTGCTTATAAATTTGAGTGTTATTCATCAGGAAATTGTCTCAAGTGCAATAAAAGGCACCACTCTTTGTTAAATATCGATAAGTATGATTCTAAACGCAAATCAAGACGTTCAACGTACATCGAGAAACTGCGCGCAATTAAACAGTGAAAATAATATAACAACAGCCGTTGTTAAGGTCATGATACAGGCGAAAAAATGCACCACTTAAGCGCATTACTTGATAACGATTCACAATCGAATTTTATTTCGAATAACGCGTGTAAAATGTTAGGACTTTTATGTCATAATAATAATAATGTGCCTATTATTGCTATTAATCAAAACACAACAACTATAACCAAATCAACTAAAGTCAATATCAAATCATGTCATAACTCTTTTCAGTTAAACTTAACTTGTCAGGTAATTGCATCCAAAACTCAAAATATACCTTCGGTTACATTTGATACGTGAAATTTAAAAATTCTAAAAAATATTAGCAGACCCAGAATTTGATATACCTGCCGCTATCTACCTTCAAATTGGAAACGAACATATTTGGGAGATAATTTGCAAGGGAAAAATTTAAATCAAATGTAAAGATCCATTTATACAACAAAGTAAATTAGTTGAGTAATCGCAGGTGCTTTATCAACTCATCCACAAAATAAAAAACAAATGTACAATTTTTCTCAAATATTGGATTTTTTGCGTAAGAAACATACTTTTAATATTTTAAAAGCCACCAAAAAATATTTTTACTACTATTTTATTAAAAATAAAAATTCCAAATACATTTTATGATTTCCCACTTTAAAACCCTATTTTCTCTAAATTTTCTACTCGTAGGCAAATGAAATTGAGACAACTGAAAGACCACATAATTAGCAACATTCACAATTTTTTTTATAATTTTTAAACGGTTAGTTTAATTTTTATTTACAAATATAGAGCGAAGAATTTTTTTCGATATTTCAGTTTTGGTGGTTAAAAGATTAATAAACTGTACAGCAATCGAAGGAACGGATTATTTTTCATTACATGCAATTTTTTCATAATTTTTTACGTAACGGTTTCACTTTTATTTCAGTTTTTAGAACAGATAAATTTTACAGCGAGCCCATTATGGCGAATGGGCGGAGCTTAAACTCCGTGTGTCGCCTCTGTGTTTAGCTAAAGCCTCTGTACTTGGACCTAGCGGTTATATTGAATGGTTATATAGCCGTTATATAACTGTGCTACTAGGGCATATACCATTCTGAAAGATTGATTAACACCTTGAGACACCTAAAGCTTGACAACAAAACAACAGAAAAATTGAATTAGAGTTACGCAATTAGAGTTATTAACGTCGTGTCACTTACACTTGTCAAAAGAGTGTTTATTAATTAAATTAAAATTAAATTATTAAAATTTTTAAAACTACATAAATGTCTACATAAATCTACTAATCTCTTTTAAGAAAATGCATTATTATCTGACATCAAAGCATGTTTCTTTTTATTGGGTTTCACATTATTTGATATTCAATATTATTGCATTTAAATATATTTTATTACCTTAAAAAGAATTTTCTTTGATCTCTTTAATAAAAAAAAGAGAGTAAAACAAATGTTCTCAATAACCTCTTTTAAATTTAATCTGATTTGGTTCAATGTACAGGAAAACGAGTAAATAACAAATAGGATTTTGCGTATAAAAATGAATAATTTTTTATTTAAAAAAAAACATTTGCAGTAAAATTAGATATACTGCTTTTACGCCCAAAAGAAGTGACAATAGTTTGACGTTTTAATTTTTTAATTTTATAAACCGACTTTAGTGTCTCCTGGTTTAAAAACGGTTGTTGAAATTTTAACCTACAAATTTAATGTAACTTCTCAAAGTCAAAACACGTTAATTTCTTAATCAATCCAGCAAAAAAATAAATTTTAAAATTATCTTTATTAAAAACTTAATAAAATTATAATAAAGATTGGAGGCGTAGTTAGTCATTAACTGCAACAGCAAAAACCAAAATTTGTAAACTAGTCGACATAATATAAAAAAATAATATAATTGGAAAAATGTTGTCTACAATGCAGCTACCCATCCACTTTTTCCAATTAAGCTAAATTAACTTCTTGCAATGGCCGATAGGTACAATTTAACCAATTTTCTGAAGTGCACAAAGATAAAACTTTGTTCAATTGGGTTGCATTGACAATGGTAGGAGAGCAAGCGCAATACTTTTAATTATTTCTGTTTAATATATTATCAATAACATTTTAACAAGCCTATTGCTTTAAGTTAAATTAATTGCTATAACTACTTTTTAGCACAAATGAGATTAAAGATTATAATATTATTTATTAACTAGTCTTGCATTTAACTTTTACTGCTAGAAGCAGTGGGTGGTTTATCTAAGAGCGTAGAATAGTACAAAGTATTCTATTAATACAATGCATTTTCTATAATTTTTTTAAAACTAGAATTAAATTTTCTAAAATTCATTGTTTAAAAGCTTCTTTTGTAATAGTTTTGTAATAATCTCTATCATTATTTGTTGAATCTAGCAATAAATTGCAGCCTTATAAAAATTCTAAGACACAATCTGCTTGTAGAATAGTAAATCTTTTTCCTCCATTTTTAATTCTTGGGGGCTGTGTTTTTAAATCATCTTTTTTAAATCACATTTTTACAGGAGAGCCATTTCTGTAGATTTATGTCTTATCCAGAAATATAGATAAATGATTTTCATTAAAATTTAGTACAAGTTAATACTCTCTAAAAAATTTTGCTTTAGCCGCATTAACTTGTTTTTGATCACATAAAATTTTTATTTTATTTACATTTTTGTAGTTGTAACTCATAGACTTTAAAATTTTATAAAATGTTGTATTTTTCTGTTTGTAATTTAATTTTTCTTGGGAATATTTTAACAGAGAATCAATTGAAATGTTGAATTTTTTTTCGTAAATAAAAAATATAAAACTGCAAATATTTTTTGAAACAAGAATAAAAAAAACATAATTTTTTAAAGAAACACTTCGCATTGTAAATTCTAAATTATCATAACCGACTTAATCTATAATCTATAAAAAATTTTAGAATTTGAAATCTACAAAAATAAAAATAAGTAATTCGCACGTAAGCAACAACAGTGTTATAAGTCCAAAAAACGACTTTTGAAATATTGTTTTATAGACACTTTAGCTTACAATAACACTGATGACGTTCTGCTAGACATTACTCAAGTTACAAACAAATACTACAACAAAAAATAATATTAATATTGGCATTTCTAAATTTTGTCTAACAGAAGAAAGCATTGTAAATAATATTGATGAACCAGTTGCAACTTATGACTGCCAAGTCAAACCAAGAAATTACAAATTTGAAAAGTAACTCTAATGCTGAAAATAAAAATGCTAAGAAAAATAAAAAAAGATAAAGTGTGGTGCAAATGCATAGATAAGAAATAAAAGAAAAATAAAACGCAACAAAAGTGAAATATACATAAGTTCTAAAAAGAAAAATGTAAGCGAAAGAATGATGTTAATGCCTTGCAAAAAATTATATATTTTCAAAGGTCCGAAAAATTGATAAACAGACCAGACTGTCTATTTTTTAAAAAAAATTGAAATTTGAGAATTTACAAAATTAGAGAAATTACATATTGAACTATTTAACTACAATTTTCTCTAATATCAGTGTTGCAAATAAAAATATACAAAAACGCAGACGTCAACTCAACAATGCATTTCACTTCAAAGTAGATGTAGTTAAGATTAGAGTATGTAAAGCTTTTTTTGTAAACACTTTAAGAGTTTTAGACCGAACAATTTAAACAGTTATAAATAAATAACAAAAAAATAGTTTTTTAGAAGAAGAGAGGAAAGGAAAACATAGTCATCACAAAAAAATTGATATTTTAATCAAGCAAGAAGCTGTAGACCCTATTATCTCAATACCTCGTATAGTCTCACTATTTACGGGCTCAAACAACAAAAGAATACACAGATGGCAGAAGAACCTTGTCAAACACGTATAGAGATTATGTAAATAACTGTAAAATAGAAAGAAGACAATATGCAAACTACACTATGTTTTCAAAAATATTTAGATTAGAGTTTAATATGTATTTTTTTTCAACACCTAAAAAAATTAGTGTGGCACTTGTGAGCATAATAATAAAAAAAATATTATTAAGCAACTATAACAAACATGTTAAAAGAAACTATTAAAATTAGAGAAACAAAAATCGATAAGCAGCCTGCAAAAACTATGGCGTGTGTTAATGCTTGTTTTGACTTGCAAGCTGTTATGCAAACTCCATGTGGCAAATTTTTTTTTTTTAATATTATGAGTCCAAATTGTCCACCTAAAATTTTACCATTTTTGTTTTGGGTTCTTCACAAGGACACTCTTACATTTGACACGAGAAAGAAAAAAACCGAAGAGCAAAGGAAATTAAAACTTGTCTATTTCAGTTTTTACAATTATTTGTCAAAAATGTTCTTATTGATCTGTATTGTGACAAGTGTTGCAAACAGAATAAAAATAAATTTATAACGTGCTTGCTAATAAATGCAGTAAAAAAACTTAGATATTCCATGTATAGATCTTAAAGTCCTAGTTGTTGGGCATACGAAAAATGAAAGTGATGCCATACACTCACTAATAAAAAAACAAAAAAATCGTTTATTAAAATCTGGATCTTTTTATACACCAGCGCAATAATTTCAATAAAAAGAAACGCCAAAAGAAACAAAAAAGTCATTTAAAATCAATGAAATAGACTATACCAACTTTTATGACTTAAGAACTCTGAGGAAAAGTGATGTAGCATGACATTGCTGTATTAAAATTGTCAAAAAAAAACCTTCAACTGTTTTTTATAAAAACACTTACAATAATGTTTATAAAAAATTGTTAATTGCAAAAAGACAAAATTTTCTACTGCAGATTTAAACAGCATAATTTTTTTAAGATCTGCTTATTCCACTACAAAAAAAGTTTTTCAAATAAAATTACATGCTCTTAGTAAGTTGTGCCAAAAATTACATAAAAAAGAAAAATTAAAGTACACTGCTCCAAGAAATTAACGCACAACTTCAAAATAAAGTAAAAAAATTAAAACTATGTACATTTGACAATTTTGGTGAAGAAGGTTTAATCAAGCTATAAACTAGTTACCCATTGCAATAAAAGTTTTGACATTAAAGTCAGAAATTTGAGTTTAATAGCTTTTTAAGCAGAAATTTTAAAATAATTTTCATTTTTAAATTGTGTTAATTTGTAATTTCGTTTTATTGTTATTTGAATTTGCCGTTCTGTAGATAGATTTATCATTTGAAACAATAATAAAAACATTATGAGGAATTTGACTCGAGAAGAATGCGCCCAAGCTGTGGTTTTGTTGGAGGAAGGATGGAGCTACAGAAGAATTGGTGAAATGTTTGGTGTATCTCATACGTCAGTTTCGCGTATGATACAAAGGTACAGAGAGACAGGAAGTCACCTCAGAAGACCTGGGCAAGGAAGAAAAAGGAAAACCACTCCTATCCAGGATAGATTTTTAAGAATATCTGCGCTAAGGGAACGCCTTGTAACCGCCAGGAAGCTACAAACTGAGTTCCGTGACGTAGAAGGAATTCAAATCAGTACCGAAACTGTTAGAAAAAGACTTAAGGAGAATGATTTAACACCCCATATTCCTGCTCGTGGTCCTGCATTGACTGCAGAACACCGCAGAACCCGATTAGAATTTGCTAGAGAGCACATAAATTGGCAAAGAGAGGATTGGGAGTCTGTTCTTTTAACGGATGAGTCAAAATTTTGCCTTTACAATTACGATAGACGTGTTCGTGTGTATCGTAGACCAAATGAGCGGAACGCACAGTGTAACATTCAGAATACCACATTGTTTGGTGGAGGCTCAGTAATGCTTTGGGGTGGTATTTCCTTACAAGCTCGCACGGAGTTAGTGGTTGTAAACAATGGCTCTATAAATGCGGACCGTTACATAACAGACATTCTTGAAGAGCATGTCGTACCATATGCCCCTTATAATGGTCCAAACTTTGTGTTAATGAAGATAACGCAAAACCCCACACTGCCCGAATTGTTAAAGATTACTTGAATGAGGCAGAAATCAATGTTTTGGATTGGCCAGCTAGAAGCCTTGACCTGAATCCTATTAAGCATGTTTGGGACATTCTCGGGAAACGTTTAAAAAATCTTTCACATCCTCCTGTCCATCTTCAAGAGGTAGGTCCTCAACTAAATGAAATTTAGAATAACTTAAATCAAGAAGACATAAGTTCGTTAATTTTGAGTATGAAACGAAGATGTGCAGTGGTTATACAATGTAGAGGTGGAAATACGCGATATTAAGATGTTTTCTGTAACTTTTATAACGGCGTAACTTTAATAAAATTTTGTTTTCGGTTTGTTTTTCTATATTTGGACACATTAGATATTAATTTCCTTTAAACAAATGTTTTTGTTAAATTTTTCTTAATTTTGTACCAATTGGTCGAATACATGTTTCAATTTTCAAAAAATTCAAATGGTGCGTTAATTTATTGGAGCAGTGTAAATAAAAATTTAAAGTCGTTAATATAATCACAAAACAAAAATAAAGCTGTGTTGCATACTAAATATTTTGTTAGATGTGTTATTAAATAGTATCAATAAAATGTTTACTATTTTGTGTTTTTAGTTCTTGGTTATTCTATATTATAATGTTAACAATAGATTAAAAACCTATTATTATATCTATTATGTTTATTTTACTAATGTTAACAATAGTTTAGATATTGCCTTTCGTTAAATTTTACAGTCTATATTCGTGTATAAAAAAGAAAGAAAGCAAATAATTTAACAACTTCTACTTAGCTGACAAATAATTAATAAATAAACAATAATTGTCATTTTTCTTAAGTTTTATAGTTATTACCAATAACAATATTTTGATTACCAACAGAAAAAGCATCAGTCTCTATTAGCAATTTCTATTGTGCGTGAATCAAGAATAGTTAATTTTAACAAACCGACAACTTACAAAAAAATTCTAGTAACTTTATTACCAACTCAGTCAATATTTCTTCAACAAACTCTAATTTAAAAATGAGGTTAAAAACTAACTTTTTTTTATAAACGTGTGACACGTAATTAAGGTTTGTCAATTTTTAATTAAAGTTGTATTAACTGAGTTTTCAATTCAAAAATCTTTGTAACACGAATTATGAATTTAATATTAAACTAAAAAAATATTTTTCTTACATTTTGTATTATTGGTAATTTTAAGAAAACAAATTTTGATAAATAATACATTCTTTAATAAATGTAGCAAAAAAATGTGTACAAACAAAAATTCATTAAAAATTTATTTGAAAAATACTTGTAAATGTAAAAAAATTTAAACAACATTTTTTGACCTTTAGGTAATAACTTTGTGAAATGTAAATTAAAACAAAACACAAAACAAAACAAGTATAAAAAAAATTAATGACAACATAAAATCCCCTCAAACGCTCTAAATAAACGCAAAGTCTTTTTTAACAAAGCACAAAGCTCTAAAACTCCTAATAAAGCTCGCCTTCCGTAATCCATTTCAGCAATAAGACTTACCTTAAAAGCCTCACGAAACTTCACAGACATGATATTGTACAAGATTGGATTGATAGTGGCAGACATGTAGTACAAAATTCCGCTGATATATGTAACGATTTCGTAGATCTTGAAGTAGACGGAATGGTTTAAATCGTCGTGCTTCATCGAGTACAACGTATACAACCTCTGGGCATGAAATGGAGCCCAACAGATAAAGAAAGCAACCACGACAGCAACTGAAAAAGAAAAAATTGCTTGTAATTTGACGTCAAACAAGTTTGCGAATTTAATACGTTTCGGAAATTATCTGACTTTGGGAGTGGTTGTAACTTTGCGTGTTTTGTCATTTTATAGATAACGGTGTTAAATATTACTGATAAACGGCAAATTTATTTTAAAACTTTTCAAATAAATATAATACAAAATGTAGCAAATTATTTGTTTTTCTAATTTTAGAGCGACAAACGTGTCAGCTGCAAAGAGCATTTTATTCAATATCTGATACAAGAAAAATAGAAATGTTGAGTAAATGTTTGAAGTTTGTAGAAACAGAGCTAATGTAAATGAGTTTGTGTAAACAGATAAACGTTTTTTATTCAAATAAAGGATGGAAAAATGCGTCATTTTATAAAAATTATTTTTTAAAAAGTGTTTCTATGTGAGAAAATATTTTTTTTAGTAAATTGTAAAATATAGATATTTTGGTGGATGCGCCGGGTTAGTATTTTTTTAAATTTTGATTTTTCTTCGAATAATCTCTTTAATTCTGAATAATAACTTTTTACATTATACTAACTTAACTAAAAAAACTAAACAAAAAAAATTAAAAAGTTAAAAAACGTAAAATTGTGTTTTTTTTAAATGATAAAAAAATTAACAATCCTAATCAATCCCCAAGGTTTATTCAAAATAAATTTTTACATAAAAATAGTAAAGGGTTTTTAAAAACTAATTCTTATTATCAATGTTTTAATAATAATGTAAAAAATATATAAAAAACAGAAAAAACTAGATGATAAAAACTAAAATTTGATTTTTATATCTCAGGTTTTACCTAACTAAACTTCTAACCATCTAATGCTTCCAGTATAAATCAAATCGTCCGTGATTTTTTCAGCAGACATCCGTATCAAATTCCAGTGTTTATTTATCACTGTACAGGTGGACCAAATGTATGGAACCAAAAAAATGAAGTGTTAAAAGAAAAATGTTCACAAAACTGTCTTCAGTGTCTTCCATCCTTCAAACACCGAGAAGAAAATCAAGTAAGCGTTTTTTTACACACTCTCTACCTATTATATTGCTATTGTAGTCTTAACTAGCATCAAATACCAGCGGTTGAAAGGTGGAAGACAGTTTTGATAACGTTTTTCTTTTAACAATTAATTTTAATAAAAATTCGGGCGTTCTTGATATTTATTATTTACATTTTATTTATTTATACCTAGTACTACAACATACTCGTAATGTGCATTACAAAATAATAATAAAAAACACATTAATTATTATTGTTAAATTATTAATTATTTAAATAAATTATTTTTTTGTAACTTTTTGAAAAGACTGTTGTTAGATTTTTAACATGCATAACTTAAATTAACCAAACATTTTGTAGGCTTGGCGAAAATCAAAGATAATATTCGGTAATGCTTAATTTTTTTATTGAAAATATATAAAGTCACTATTAAAACATTTAATTATAGCATCTTTCTAGCCATTTATTGCCCGTATTTTGTTTTTTCAAAATTCTTTATAGTTATCCAAAACACGGCCCGTTCCATACATTTGGTCCACCCTGTATAGATAGCAAAGCAAGCGCTTCAGAGCACGTCAGAATCCTTCAGTAATCACATGCATTGTTTGGCTTCTAAGCTACAGCTTGCACCTTTGATACAAGCTTTAGCTTAAAAGCTATATGTTTGGCTTTAAACTAATAAATAATTAATTAAATAAGTAATTAAATAATTAGTAACACACAAGTTTAAAAAAAAACCTAAATTAACGTATCTTAAAAAAATGTACTTCTTTGTTTCTAAAACTGTTATTAGTCTTTACGTTTGCTTTTTTTAGCTTTTGTTTTAATAAATTGTAATTTGTTTAAGTAATTTTGTGTTTTACAACAAAAATTAATTTAAATTTATTCAATTTTGACATTATAAAGTGACATTATTAACTCCATAGTAACCTGTACAAGCAGTCTATTACTTACTTGTAAATTAAAAACGTTTTAATTTACTAGTGATTTAAAAATTATTTCACTAATAATTTAAAAAAACTTTTGTTACAATGTTACAATTACTGACTAAAATGTCACTAAAATGTACACTATATGTACCATTAACAGGCAAATTTATATTTTGATTTGTCACTGATTTTAACGCCAAAATACTTGCGTCGATTCTTTCTGAATAATTGTTGAAGAATGGTTTATGTTTTTTTTTTGAATTTCAATGTAATTATTGAGGGAATTATCTATACATCATTCTACAAACGCTACTCTCCGTGTTTCTTTACAACTGCTAAAACTACCCCAGAGTCTGTCAGTAAAATACTCAAACGTCTAAAGCTATGACCAGTATATTCTTCTGGATTTGAAGACTAAGAAATCGTGCATTTTTTGTGAAATTTTGAAGTAGTACTTATTTTTGTTTTCTGTAATTAAAAAACAACCCTTTGTTTAAACTACTCTTAGGTCGTAATTTTCTATACTTTCCTCTGTACTTAACATTGTCTACCCACTTGAGCGCATTTTCTAAAGCATGAGCGACAAAGAAGCGTTTGTTTTATTTGCGTGAATGTGCGCAAGATGTCCTCACACATAAGGATTATACAATATATTTTGTAGAAAAATTTAAAAAAAACATTAAATTGTTTATTTCAACACGTTTTTTGGTGTAGAAAAACCAAGTAGGCGTCATTGATTATTATTGGCTGGTTAATAATACTGTTTCGTTTGACAGTTTTGTATTTTTACAAAAACTTTTATTGCATTTTGCGAACAATATGTGTGATATTGAATTATCTTCTACTTCCTCTTATTTGTAGGTGGTGTTAATTATAGGTATTAGTGGGGCATGCCAGCGAGAAGACATGTAAAATGTCTATAGATTATATTGAATTCAAATCAGATGTTGTCTGTGTCACTGTGCCAAAAATAAAAAATATTTGGCGTCGCTTTGCTGTGACTAATTTTGCATAAATTAGGTTGCTTCTAAAATAGGTATAAAAACCTTCGAAATAGTCCCAACAAACGGTTTTTTCTAACTTGCTAAAATGGTAAATATGTAAATTTCCTCGTGGGTTTTAACACATTTAGAAAAATTCTATCTAAAATTGCAATATATCTGAAATTAAAAAATTCTTTGGAATATACAGGTCACTGTTTCGGGAGAAGCTTTGTTATTTTGCTAGCAAACCACAAGAGTAATTTACTGTCTCTACAGAAACATGGAAATTAGGAATCGTCGGCTATGGCTAAAAGCTATGTGAAAAACTCTCTACAGTAAACAAATTACTGCCAACAAAATCATGCAAGCAGGACCATCTAGTGATTCTTCTAGATCAAATACTTTATTTGCAACTAAAACTTATGTTTTAACTAAGTTTACGAATGTAACACAATCTTTTGCAGCTGCTTCAGTGATCTCAATTTTTAACTGCCAACTGTCTTTCGATTTTTTGCACTGTTAGACGCTCTGAGGTCCTAATCTATCCAATGCAGTGCTGTCAAATACGTTTGTTTACATTAATTCAACTATTACTTACTATCTTCTTATTCATGCAATTTACAGTGTTTACATACCTGCTTATATTGTGTGTTTAATTAAAAAAAAAACTCTAGAGTGCTTTGAAACTAAAAAACAATTGTTTTGTATGTCTGTGATTAATTTTTTACACACTTGTCAAAATGGAAAATCTCATAACTTTACTTTTCGACAATTAAAACAAAAATACATTTTAAATAAAATAGAGAATGTTTGAAAAAAAACACCACGAAGGCAATCACAACAAAACAGACCAAAACCAAGCTCGCCTTGGCGGGAAGAGAAGACATTCTTAGGTAATGGTTAAGATTATTTGTGAAGGATAAAATGGCATAGCAGGCAACCAACAATACATAGATAATTTAGATAATAAAAAGTTTGTTGTTGTATGAGGTCATGGTCATGTACGACATACGTAAGAATGTCATGGCTTTCTACAAGTTTTTTTTTAACAAACACCCATTATAAATATTCAATTATTAATTAATAAATAATTCTATAATAATTCTATTAAATATACTTATTTGATTAGACATTTAATTTAATTTTCACTTCTTTGGTATTTTGACATTTGACATCGTTTGACATTATTTCTAAAGTCGCTAATAGATGACGTTTATACAAAATCTTTTAGAGATAATTAAAAATTCCGAGTTTTTTTTGAATTTAATTATTTTCAACTCTAATAATTTTTAAAATACAAAAATATCAGTGTGTTTTGCAAGTTTTACATGCAAGAGCATGATGATCAACTAGAAAATAAAATTCGGTTTGAGTGACGAGTGCGTAAAAGAGTATTTCGTAAGCAATGAGTACAAAAAACTGATTTTATTAACTTGTTGTTAAAGCAAAGCCTGTTCAAATTATGTATTTAGCTCAAATTTAATCAGAATTAATATTTTACAACTGGTACAACTAGAGTGCTCAGAACTTCGAAAAACTTTTAAGAACTCCGCAACACCGTCGTCAATGTTTAGACTGGTGCAGGGAACGGCAGTTTTGAGATGCAAAATGGCATAATGTGATATTCAGCAAAAGTGTTTTATTCTTGATCTAAGTCTACAACATTGCCACAAAATCACGTCCAAAAAATTATTTTCTCTGGGTATAACGCATCTACTGTCACTGAGTTTATATAAAAATATTTATTTTGTTTAACCCTCACTGTTAAAAGCTGCAATTTGTAACCGAATTACTGCTATTTAGTAATGTTCTTAAAAGATGACACTGTGGTAGTTATAAATAAAAAATAATGTATTCAAGTCAGCTGAAATCACGTATAGAATAAAATATGTACAATTCTTTGTAGAAATTATATGAAACAGAGTAACTTTTATAACATTCCCAAATTGTTGCGTCTAGACGCTTATAACACAAATTCAGCTAGTTCCCTTAATAGTCGCAACACGTCTGACAAAATTAACTTTGTACAAAAAACCGAATATAATACGTGTCTGTATTTTTATATCCAAGAATCGATAAATTACAGTATAATCACACAAGTCATTAAGTCGTGATAAGATCACCTAGAAATGTTTATTATTGCTTCAAACATTAGATACAATCAAAATTTAAAATTTTTTTCCTTTTATAAAATTCAATATTTCTCAGATACAAGCAATTTTTCACGTTATGCATAAAACTGTCAATTACTGAAATGTCGTTTAGAGAGGGTTTTATTTTTCCTACAAGGACATGATTTTCGATTTGATGCGAAATAGAAAATAAAGCACCAGTTGATCGTTTGATGACTCGGTTTTTGCATATTTGTTACGCCTGGATTCAGTCCCTAGGGATAGTGTCTTTTACTTCCGAATTTCACATTGCAGAATTTAATTCAATAAATGTGCGTTGTTTTATCATCAAACAACTGTAATAGAAGAATAACATTATCGTCAATCAAAATAAAAGTTAATAAAAAAAATTTGGAATACATTTACTCCTTACCTACCTACTTGTCAGAAGTGGGATAAAAAAACTAGAATAGAGAGACTTAAATTTTGGTTAAGTAATTTACCTAAAACTGTCTTTTGTCTTATGTTTATTATTTTTGAATGAATATGTTGTTGTTGGAAGATATCGAGAGCGTATCAGAATGTAAAGCGAGAAAAGCAGTAGCATTGTTTAAGAAAATGCTTGATTGAATCGACAGCGACACGGTGTTTAAGAGAATTTGCTGCTTTATATAGAACAATGCAAAATTATAAAAAAGTGTAAAAAATTGGAAAAAGATGGCAACGATTACATGTCTTCAAAAACACAAATAAAAGGAGTGTTATTTATTTAACAAAAGAAAAAGAATAAGTCGCTGCAAAAAAGCGAAAAGTAACAGATAATAAAACAAATATCTTCTTTGATACGATACAAAAATAATAAAAGACATAAAAAAAGAAAAAAAGGCTAAATATACTAAAAGAAGAAAACTGAAATAAAAATATAGAATGAAATTCGTAGAATATTAAATAAAACATTGAAGAAAAATAAAATAGAAAATATCATAATTATGATCGGCATGGATACAAAACCAATAAGATAAAAAACTTATACATTAATAAAAATAAATTATTGAAAAAAACAACGAAAAAAGTACATATTAAAGATGCTTTAGAAATAAGAAAATCAAACTATATAACCCGCTGTATAAAAAAAACTAATACAAGAAACAGCCAAATTATAAAAAGAGTAAGATACTCAAAAAAGAGTAAATAGCCGATAAAAAAGTAAGAAAAAAATCGTAAATATATGTTACTAGAAAACTGCAATCGAGAGAAAAGAATAGAGATAAAAAACAAAAATTTGGAAAAACAACAAACCATTTACCATCAAAAACCTAAAAAAAATAAGACAGTATTGAGAAACATAAAAAACAAACAAAAAACCAGAACAAATAGAAAGAAAAATTAATAAATTAACAAAACGAGATAAGAATAGACATAGAACGTTAAAAAAATTAAACTAAAAAAATAAGAACTAGTAGAAAAGATAATCAAACAAAACTTAGAATATTTTAAAATTACAGAAATACAAATAAAGAAAATTAAAAAAATTATAAGCTAGAGATTCTTATTAAATAGTAAACATAAAAGTGAAAAATAACAAAGCATAGACAATATAAACACTATGCGGCAAAAATAAAAAAAACAAATTTTTGATAAAAATACAAAAACAAAGAGATATATACTAAAAAAATGTAAGCATATAATAATAATAATTAAAACTTAAACGCAAGAGTAGAAAAAGTAAACAATAATACATAACAAAAAAATAATAATGGTAAAACAATCATTAAAATATGCTATATAATAATTAATAACTTAGAAATAAAAAGCACGAACTTACGATTTATTCTATTTTCTATTGTTGTAGAAAAAATTAAAAATTTCTAGTCAATCTAGCAAAAACTGCAAAAAATGTATATAAAAGTAGTCGCCTTGATTTTAAGTCGTATAAAAAAATACGATTGTTTTAAAATAAATTATAAATTACTTTCTAGTAAACAAATAAGCCTGGATCAATATAAAAAATATTTAAAAAAAGAGAAGCAATAATCCAAAGTGATTTCTATTTTGTAACAATAAAGAAAAGTTTAAAAAAAATACATAAATAAAGAAAAAAGTTCAAAAAGTAAACAAAAAGTTACAAATTAGAAAAAAATATTAAAACAAAAAACTGCCCAAAATTTAATCATTGAAAAAAAATACTTTAAAAACAATATACTGATAAAATAAAAAATGATAAAGTCAAAAAACGAAACAGTAAACAATCAAACTATGTAAAAAATACTAAAAATACTGACAGAAAGTAGATTATATTATAAAATACAAAAAATAGCAAAAAACGTTTCAGTAGCAATTAAAAAAGCAAAATAAAATTTTTGACAAAAGCTTTGCTGTAAAATAACAAAAAATTATAGAGCCAATTAAATAATTATTATAGCACATTACAAGTCTTATTATGTACCTTTTAACCATGTTCATATTAACAAAAAACAAAACAACAATTTTTTTTGACACTTATTTTGTAGCTTGTTACCGACAAATAATAACAATATTATCACTACATTAATAGTAAAAAAAAGCTGTTGGGCAGTATATAAATAAACAGTTTACTATAAAATTTAAAGTTTTGTTGTTGTAAAATAAAAAATACCAATCACTAACAGCAAAATAAACTTTGTATAAAAATCGTTATTTAATCGTTTAATAGACCCGTTTCAACAACAAAGTTTGTTGTTTATCTACAAATTAAAACTAGAACAACTTATCTAAAAAGAGGTAAAAAAAAAGAAAAAACAAGTAAAGAAATAAATAAGAAAAATAAAAAGTTGTCGATTATTTTGTAACAGAATTTTGCACAGCAATTTATAACACTTAAAGTGATAGTAATAATTAATTTTAGATTATTCTTTAAAAAAGAAAGGTATCTAAAAAATTAAAAACAAAAGTCGTAAAGAAAGTAAACCAACAGTAAAAAAACAGGAATACAACATAGCAAAACCAAGACTAAAAACGATAGAAACAAATTGCTTTGGAAGAATAAGAAACATAGCTGAAAGAGATAAAATCTGTAACAAAAGTTTCAGACAAACACTATATAAGATACTCTTACAAAAAAATATTTAAAATGTGAGTGCTTAGTAAAAATAAAAAAATTGTCTAAGAATAATTTGAATAGCCAGTGTTAGAAAAAATGCAAAAAAATAATTTGAAACAAAATAATAGTTATTTATTGTATAAGTGTTTTAGACAGCGTATTAAGTGCGAGACGTAGTTAAGCTTGAGTGGATAAAAGGCGACTAAAATACGAATCCAAGATAACGGTTTATTCAAAATTACAGCGATTTAAAATCAGAATCGCCAAAATTTCATCTCATGTCATCAAAAAATAATTTGACATTACACTCTGACAGCGGATGTTACCTCAAAAATCATTAAAATTAACTAAAAATCATGGGAAGTGTTGAATCGTTAGATTTTCGACTGTTTATCGACCCCATTTGTACAAAACGCTGTGCAAGTTGGTGAAAATAGAAGAAAGTGATAGGTCCTGTTCTTGAGACAATTCTTAAGAAAGCTGAAAAAGCGACTCGCCAGTTATTGCCTGCGAAGTCCAAGGAACATTATGAAAAAGTACTTTCAGAATTTAATGAATGAAAAGAAGAACGGAGGGTAATGACAATAAATAAGGAAGTTCTGCTACAGAATTTCTTAAATTTGAAAAAGAGGTATGCAATTTCATCAATGTGGTAGAAGTACTCCATGCTGAATGCCGCTATAAAAGTCTAAAATAACATACACATTAGAAAATATAGTACGCTCATGGTCTATCTGAAGAATCAGTCAAGAGAATACAGGCCGAAGAAAGCTGCAGTATTGGAAAAAGCACACGTGAAAGAGTTTTTGATAAGGGCTTGCGATAAAGAATATTTGATAATCAAGGTAATCTCTGTCATTACATAGACATTGTAGATAATAAATTTTAGAATATTTTAGGTTGCATTAATAATGGGGTGTCAGGTGGCTGTCAATGCTGTGAGCTGACAAATTTGAAAATCAGTGACGTAGAAGACAAGGACGCATACCTGATTGTTTCAATACCAGATACTAAGACGAGCGTTTCACAAAAATTTATAATTATAGAAGAAAGTTTCTCTATCAACACTGTGGAGAAGTGTAGGAAATACATGTCCTTACGTCTGAGAAAGTTATCCATTGAAAGATTCTTTTTACAATACGCTAATTAAAAATGTAAATCGCAACCTGTTAAAATCAACGCTTTTTCGAAAGTTTCTTCAAAAGTTGTTTTGTTTTTGAATTTGGCAAACGCAGAAGCTTATACCGGCCATTGTATGAGACGGATTTCAAGAACTTTACTTGCCAATGAAGGTGCTGATCTTACAACAATTAGACGACATGGTCGGTGAAGGATAGCAAAATCTTATATCGAAGATTCTGTATCTAAAAAGCTTGATATCGCAAGGAAAATCCAAGGTTCTTCTAGTACTAGTCGTTCCTTACTAGAGGAGACGTTAATTGTTCCTACGACTAGGTACTATTTGTTCTGGAATAGCAACTACAAGCTTCTTATTAGTGGAAACGAAGTGAAATATGATAAAACAAAAAACGAAATGTCTATTAATGTAAATGTTAATGTCAATATTAATAATAAATAAAATGTGATTGATTTAAGATTGTATTTTTTCATTATTCCACTAGTGGAATAAAGTGATTTTAATATTCTACTAGTGGATAAAGTGTTACTTTATACGGTTCGTATGTGTAGATAAAACTTCAATTATAAGGTAATTATGGATAAAATATGTAATTAAAAAAATTTAAAATATAAAAATTGGTATTTTTCTACAAACTTGAAAACTAAATTATTAAAAAATTAGATAATAATTGAAATTTTGTTGTGGTTGATTAATTTTTCTTATGTTGTGTTTTAGTTTTAGGTCTGATATTTTTAATTTAAAATACTTCTAAAAAATATTGAGAGTGTAGTAAATTATTCAGTAAAAACATTGTTTAAAAAAATTCTCAATTAAAACAAAAAATAAAATAAGGTACGAACACAATTATTATTTTATTATATAGCGGCCATGCTAACAATATTCTGCATAACTAAAACCTAACAAACTAAATGTTTAATTAAACTACGGAAATATTTTAGATTCCATTACAGTTATTTAAGTTATATGTTATGTTATAATAAAAATGCATTAAAACTCGCTAAAAGCGTATGTTTTTCTTGTCTCTCTAAAATATGTAAAAACTTAACTTCACTCCTCTGTTTAGTTATTTTTTCCCTCAATCAATTTATTATTAAATATTTCCTAAAGCTTTCAGAATATTAAAGAATGTCCAGCAAAAACATGAAACAATTTCTAGATAAAAGATGCTTCAATATCAATGTTTACAACGTTGTTCAAACTTTTGTCTACGTGAATGGATACATTCTCAAATAAAAAACCTAAAAAAGGATTTATGACTATTTGGCTTCCATTTCAATTTTGATCCACTATAAATTGCAAAATTTTTCTTTGAAGGGTGAAATAAAGAGAATGATTCATGATTCAGATGAGTGGAAAAGGTCGTTTAACTTTTAAGTATTTACAATCTTGCTCAAAACACTCAGGGTGAAAGGTGAAATGTATTATATGCAAATTTTTTGCCCTCTTTATGAAATATTTTTACTTCAAGTTTAATCAGACGTGATATTTGAATTTTTTTAAAATTGAGAGACAGTTTAAAATATACAGTAAGCGGCAAAATTATGGAATAACTTTATTAAACTTTATTAAAACTAGAAATACCATGTTTTGACAGAAATCCTCGAACAAGTCATTTTTTTTTAAATTACATTATTTTCAATTTTACACATATTAAATTTGGAGTTATAACGCCATTTATTTTTTTTATAGAAGCTCCTAAATATTTTTAGTTATTTTGGTAACTTTTATTTTATTCTATAATTTTGCCGCTCACTGTATAATTGTCTTAAGTATAAAGTTTGGTAATTTATTACCTCACCTTCCTCACCTTTGCCTAATCAAAATTATCCTAGAACAATAATAATCTGTTATTACGAAGACTGGTCTACATTAAATAATTGCCAATAAATCAAACAGTGGCAAACTTTGATTAAATTTAAATTTGAAAGTAGATTATTGCAATTTCATATTTTATAAACAAATATATGATTAACGACAGGCAACTAACTAAACTGCTTTTGATTTGTAAATTGCCGAAAAAAAGTTTGTTAATAAGTTAGCATTGATAAACAGGAATTTGCTTTTAAAACTTGTTTTGCGTTTTGCTTTGTGTTCAAAGCTCGTTGAACGTAAATAAAATTCCTGAAAAGCTTTTAAATCAAAATAAGTATTTAATACAAAACGGGCTGCTATATCATACCAAAACAATTAAAGAAACTTAACAGACATTTTCACTAAAAGTAAAAAAAAAGTTGACCATAAAAATTTACAAACAAAAATTAAAAGTTAAAAAAACAAGTCAAATTAATTAACGATAAACTCGATGTTTTAGGAAAAAAATTTAGCAAGTAGTTTAATTAAAAAAATTGAAATTAAAGTAGAACTAAAGTTCTATTTGATTCCGTAAGACATTCAATCTCGTTTTCGACTTTTGCCTGGAGCTTTTATTTTGACTTTTAGATGGTTTTTATTTATTAGATTTAAGTAAAACAGAACTTAGGTTGTAACTCAAAAATCGTGCTAGTTTTACTTAAATTAAGTTAGGTTAAGTGCGTTAATTTTTTATTTTTTTATTTTTTTTTTTTTTTTCGTATTTGGTAAAATAGACGAGTTTGAGCATCATAAACTTTTTTCTGATAGGAGTTAACCAATTAAAACCAGGTAGAAATAAATGCAGCTAAAAAGTATTACAACAAAACAAAGAGATAAGATGCCAAAGAACATGAGTAAGGTAAAAAAAATATATAAATTATATAACAAAAAAGAAAAAAATGTAGAATCTGATAAAAAAACAACCAAAAAAAGTGGTAAAACAAAAACAGAAAAAAATAACAAGAAACAGGTTAATATAATATTGCACTCTTAACAAATCAATTTTAATTAATACGTTCTAGAAATATGAAAAAGCTATTTATTATACAAGTGTCTTATAACGCAAATAAGTCACGAAAGAAATGTGTAACCACGAGAGCTTGTTCGAGTAGCCTAATTTTTCTTAAGTGACTTATTTACTGTTAAGACATGAGTACAATACATAGTTTTATCCAACACCACTCTCTGTAAGAGTTCTTAAAAAGTCATCAAAACCAAAAAATTTTATATCTACAAAGATTAGTAGTAGTCTATGATTTGCTTGCCATGTTGTTAAATGTTGTAAAAATTACTATGTGAGAAAATTTTGCAAACTGTTTCAGCGCTTGTAACATTGTTGGAAATGAAAAGAAGTTGAAAAAACTTCCCGAAAAAATTGTGAAAGATATTGAAGAAATCATATTGAGTTTGCTACCCAAGAAATCCAGGGACGCTTATTGCATAGAATTGAGTAAGTTTAATAACTGAAAACAGGAAAACGATGTTTGTGGGGTAAACAAAGACGTGCTGTTGGGTTACTTCTTCAGCGCCAAAGAAAGATTCGCAGCCTCTTCAATGTGGACGAAATACAGCATGTTAAGATCGAGATTAAAGCTTCACAAAAATACAGATATTTCACAGTATGGCAAGTTGATCGCTTTTTTGAAGAACGAATCAAAAAATTACAACTGCAAAAAATCAAATTTTTTTTGAAAAAGAGCATATTCAACAGTTTCTAGCAGAAGCACCCAATAAAAAATATTTAATGTTAAAGGTAGATCGATTTTGTTATTAGAGAATAAAATTTAATTTTTTTACATTACAGGTCGCACTAATTTTTGGTGTGTCAGGTGAGTATCAATGTTGTGAATTATTGAACATGTCAACCAATATCGTAGAAGATAAAGGATTCTATATATTGATATACCAGATACAAAATCATATGTTTTACGTAGGTTTACGATTATGGAAGAAGGATTTGCAGTTAATGTGCTGGATATTTGTAGAAAATATATGTCTCTTCGACCTAAGAATATTTGTCACAACAGGTTGTCTATCCAAAATATCATCAGTAGTAGCTGATTTTTTAAAATTACCAGAATCAGAGTCTTACACAAGACACAGCATGAGACGCACATCAGCGAGTTTATTGTCCAACGCTGGAGCCGATCTTGATATGGTCCAACGTCATGGCCGATAGAAGTCGACAACCGTAGCACAAGCGTATGCCGAAGAGTAAATTTTAAGCAAAATAAACATTGCTAAGAAGATACTGGGTGAAAATTCGGAAACTGAAAACAATGTTATTGTGAATACTGAGAAGCAAAAATCGAATAAATGTGAAAACAATAGTGAAGTGACAAAAAATGAAGCAAATAAAGTTATATCTTTTAATATAAATGTTAACGTAAATATCAACAAATGATTTTATCTGAGATTGTATTTTTTACCGTTCAATAAATTGTTCTATTTTTTGTAAACTGTTCAATTATATAAAAACAGTTTTATTATTGATTCATAAAACCACTTTAAACACTTAAAGTGCCTTTTGGGGTAATTTCAAGTTGAGATAATACCGGTAATATCTTTTTTTTCATAGAAAATTTAAAAAATTCAGAATTGTTCTTAGTTGCTGCTACAGAATAGTATCAAAATTTGCAATAATACCGAAAATATTATAGCTTACAATTAGCCCAAAAGTTCATAAATTTTGTAGAAATGTTTTGGAGTTTCTGTTTATTTGTCAATCTATCTTTACCAAATATTTGAAGCACAAAAACTCTGGCTGTTATTTTTCCAAAATAAATCTTTGTTTTCCGTAATTTCTGATTTTTCTTATGAGTATTGTATAAATAATAATTTTTTTATTTTGGTATCATTCCAGGTAAATAATTTAACTGAAATTTTTAATAAAAACATCTCAGGTTTCTCGTATAAATTACGAAAACTCCATTAAGACTGAAACATGAAAATTGTAATATCGCGTTTTTTCTAAAAAAATTTAATTATCCGAAAAAAATACATACATATTTAGTTACTTCAATCACTGCAATAATTAATTCTAAAGTGAGAAGTCTCTTTTCACTCAGAGAAGATTAAACTTTTGTTTTAACATCTCTATAAATAGATTTAACGCTTATATATTTTAAAGCGTTAAATGAAAACAGGAATTAAGTGATAAAAGAGATACAAATGCTGTTAAATCCCTTACAAAACTTTTCTATGTAAGAAACTAAAACAAACATTTTGAATTTATTACCGAACGGCTGGAAATGACATTTTACAGCGCTAATATTTTACGTCTGGTTGCTTTACATAGAGAATGAAAAATAAAAATAAAAGTTGGTAGAGTTAAGAAAAAAATGTCATTACTGAAATTGTTTTTATGATAGCAGGACGTGCGAGTTCTACTACATTTATATTTCGTATTTTTTGCTAAGAAATCAATTTTCACTCCAAAACAACTTCCGGTGAGAAAAACACAAACTTGCGCCATTTGCCTCAGAACTTATGTTGTTTCAAATTGTAATAAATTTTTTTTTTAGGTTGGCTACATATAAAACATGAATTCCATGATCGTTTATAATATGTATTTCAATCAAATTTCGAATTCTCTACTAATCATTTCAATGAAGCGATATCAATAAATCGGATTAATCACAAAAAAAAATCTCTATACAGAAATTTCTATTAATATTTGATAAAGCATTTGTTTAATTATTCTACAATTTTGCTCAAATATTAAATTTTTGCTAAACATTAAATACGACAAATGATAAATTTTGTCTGCATTTTCAGATTTTTTATCTTTAAATATTAAATAAACTTTTAGCAAATATATTTAAATTTAATAAAGTTTGTTGAGTCGAATGTTGGAGTACAGCTTTTAATTTATTTCATTAAAGCTAATCTAAGATAAACAACTCAGTTTGTTTCTGTTTGCTAACAGTTTTTATACTTAAATGTGCATTTAACAAAACTTTAAAACATTTTACTTTAACAAATTTGATTAATTTTTAAATTAAGCAAAGTTTGAAGCGAAAATGTTTCAAAGATTTAGTAAGATAAACAAAGAAACAAAATATCATAAAATATGTAAATTATTTATAAAAAATGTCTAAAAAACAGTCAAACTAAACTTACTTTTCTGTTAACAGTTAAAAATTAACCAAAGTGGTTATTTTTTAATAAATCCGGCCTAAACAGTTAGTTTGAACAAATTTTGTTAATTTGTTAACAGAATCACAAATCTATTTTTTAGCCAGTCTCTTATTTTTAACGGAAAATTACAGAATAGACTGTTAAAAATTTATAAAGCTAAAAAAACAAAAAACAGTTTTAAAAAAATGAGTCAATAGACATAATAAAAAAGAGAAAAAAAGCTCAGATTGTTTAATCATTTCTTATTTTTAAGTGTCTCCAGTGACAAAGCTCTTTTTTACAAAATTATTTTGGGGCTTTAACAACTTGCGCAGCGTTTTAAAAAAATCAGCGCGGCATATTTAAAATTTTTTTAATATTATAATTTGGCTTAGGCCAGAGATTCGACTCAATAAAACAAAAGCAATTTCTATGCTAGAAATAAAAAATTAAGAAAAATATGTAATAAGCTCGGAGATTATAAAATAATAATAATAATAGAAATATTTAAAAAAAAAATAAAAAAACAGAAACATGTAGTGTTAATACTAAAAAATTGTTCTATAGCGTTTTATAAATAAAGAGAAGCAAAAATAGCAACGATAAACATTAAAAACAAAAATAAATCATTGTTACTAGAAAAAAATAATCAGACAGAAATAGTTATTTGTGTACCAAGGCCAAAAAGTGATGTTTTTTGGCTGAGTCGAATTATAATGGCCGAGGCGAAGCCGAGACCAGAAATCAGACGAGGACAAAAAACACTTTTTGGCCGTGGTGCACACATAATTTTTTAGTCGACTTTAACAAAAATTGAATTTTTATTAGTATTTTTAGGATAGCTTTTTGACAGAGCGGCCGGAAATTTCTTTTTTTCGGCCGCTGTAAAAAGATTATTTTTCAGCCGCATTTGAAGCGGAAAAATTCAACTTTTTGTCAAAGTCGGCTAAAAAATAATATTTGAAATACTGTTGCTTAGTAAAAAACCACAAAATTTTGAAACAAAAAAATAGTATATTACGTAGCAAGAACGGTAAGTAAGAAACGAAAGCTTCTGATGCTTATAACATTTTTGTGCAATCAATTATTATTAAAAAAAATTATAGTCTTAATAAATCTTTGAGTTGTTGCTAGCAACAAGTAAATAACCTTTACTGTCTTAAAAACAGACAAAAATCAAACAAATAAAGTTTAATTACATAAAAAAATAATAAATATAAACAAAAACTATAATAAATTTGTAACAATACATTTGCAAACACAAAACTGACTATAGGTTATAAAAACACAAAATAGTCAAATCCTTACAAAAATATCATTCATTTTAACTTTTGGCTACAAATTAATCGTACTACTTAGATGATTAAAAAAATAAAATGCAAATAAGAAAACAAAATGAATAAAAGAGTAAAAAAATTAACAAAGAACATGTTGCTACTCGATTAAAATCAATCACTCAAAAATTTGCAAGTATTAAAAACGATATAATGTTAAGAAAAATAAAAAAAGTAATAAGATATTCAAGATAAGTAATAAAATATGCTTACATTTTTACGATAGTGGCAGTGTTATAAAACGTCTTTTATAAAAATTTAAATAAAATATTTTTTAAATGTTTGTCATGCAATTTTGAGAAACAAAAACATGCAATTAGAAGATTGTTTACATTTTTTGTTACAATTTTTAAATTTACTAGCACATTTTTAAAAATCATTTTGAATCAAATATGCATAAAAATAATAATAATAATAATAATTTATTTACGCCAATAAGCAATAAGCAATATACATGGATACAAAAGAATAAGACATAAGGTAACAATAGTAAAAATAATAAAGTACAGTAAGAAGTGATTACATTTTAACATTTAACAATTAAGAATAGTTCTGGATTCCATTTTAAATTTGGTAATAGAAACACCTGTAAAATTTAAGACATGACAATACTTATTTACTAGCAAAAGAGCACTATTCAATGGTGAATTATAAATAGATATTCAAAATTTAATTTCTTAAAAACAAAACAAACGGCTAAATTTTCTATATTTTTAGTTCATAAACGACAAAAAGCCTTTTGATGTATTTCAGCTGGTTATTGAATAATAATTTTTTTGCAAACTTTTGTAAACGCAATAACCAAATTTGCCCTCACCGGTGTTTTGTAATTTTAGAACTGTTTTAAAAACACAAAAATTAGAGTTTTATTTATTATTAACTTCAAAACACATCGTTTTTAATACTTTAAAATTTTGGAGTAAACAATTTGGTGTGAAATGACTTCATAAAAAAATTTAGTAAAACAACACAATTTTGAAGTAAAATCGATTTTTAAATTTGTTTAAAAAGTAGAAACATTTGTGAAAAACGGAAAAATTAAGCAAATATGCAGGGTAATGCAATATCTATTTTTATCTGGCTGAAGCAATAACTGTTTGATTTAAATTTATTAAAAATGCTTGAATCAACTCGTTTTAAATTTAAATTTTTTGCAATTTCTAACAGCATTAACATAATTATATATAAAATGCATGTCGGCTAATTCTGCATTAGAGTAAATATAAGCCATAGCAAACAAAAATTTGTGCACTAACAACAAACGTCAAATTATAAATAAACTGATCAACAATTGAAGTAATCCACCACAAAAATTGTTAATTATACAAAATTTATTCTTGTTTTTTGTTGTTTTTTTGTACTTTTTTGCCTGTCTGAAGTATTTTATGGTCTATCTAGTGGTAGTTTTTAAGTGTTAATTTTAAAAACGGGCTTTTTCGCAGTTTTATCTGACAAAACAAGCAAAATGAGAATTTAACTAAATGCCTTTTTAGTAATATTAAAACTGACACGTTAAAAGTATCATTGAGGGTGACTTATCCTTAATTTTTAATGCTTCAACAGCGTTTATCTGACCGAGAATTGCAGCATGTGGTTTACGTATTAGAGTGTGGCGACGCCCGAACAAGACGTACCGTAAAGAAAAGCGAGAGCACAGGGTACCTTTCGAAGGAGGTGATGTAACTCATTGGGGAGGCATTATTTTTAACGGTCGCACAGAGATTGTAGCACTCAGAACGTTATGCATAAATGCACAACATTATATGAATATGTGTATTTTACCAATTGTAGTCTTTTTTGCCAATAATTTTGGAAATAAGTTTGTATTTGTGGACGATAATGCACGACCGCACCATGCTCAGATTGTGAACAATGTTCTTAATGCACATGGTATTGAACGAATGGTGTGGCTGGCACGCTTCCCTGATTGCAACCCCATTAAACGTCTATGGTCGTACATAGAGCATAGGTTATCAGAGTATGATGTCCAACCTGAAACTTTTGAGGAGCTTCAAAACATGTTAGAACAGGAATGGGAAGCAGTGCCTCAAGGAGTCATCAATAATTTAATGGAAAGTCTGCCTAGGAGATGTATGGCTGTCTATAAGGCTTGAGGTCGTCCTACTAGATATTAATTTATACAATATGTTTAATAAATAAATATGTAAATACAATATATGTTTACAAAGTATTGCTGAGAGTATTTACTGTTTTTGTAAAAAGTTGAATAAATAACCAAATATACTAATTTACGATGTTGCGATGCATGTGTACCTTTCTTTTTTTGACTCGGCTTGTATTTTACTAACTAAAAAAATATGATGTATAAAAACAAAGAAAACAGCACTTATTATAGAGTGAATCACTTCAATTGTTGAATAGTTTATTTATTAATTTTTTGTTTATTATTAGTAATTGTATCAAATTTGTGTTTTCAAAAAATAAATTACGATCCTAAAATCTCGAAAATTTTCTTCTCTGAAATCCATTTACTCAAAAGTGAAAACTGTGCTCAAATCAATTTATCCAGCCTTTCCTGAATTTAAAATCAACTTGCACAAATTTGGTCGATTATCACAAAATGTAAATCCCGACCATTAAACCCTCCAATTATTCTAATGAAACCTGCAAATCTCACAGGAATCCGATTTACACCGAACTTTAAGAAGCCCAAACAAATTACTAGACCTACCCCAAATTTGTTTAATTTTGAGCGTAATTTTAAAGGTAAGATGAGTAGCGAGCAAGGATAAATAATATTTGCGCATTAATTCCGTTAGAGAGAACTAAAAAGGATTTATTTGAGGTGACATGGATGCAATTTAATGCCATCACAACATTAATCTTTTAGTAAGTGACACGAAGATCGAAGACTTAAGCTGACTCGATTGATTTTCCCTGACTGATAAGGTTAGATAAAAAACTAAGTGGTAGTGTTACCGTGGTCAGGGTTCTTGCATCAATTTAAGTCTTCATTGTGTGGATAAATTCACATTTTCTTGAGATGAAGACGTTCTTTTTATCTTTTGTAAGATGTCTGAGGTTTTCACGTGGCTATAAAATTTATGAAACGGGTCTCAGACATAAAATTTGTTCATAAAGAAGGTGGTTGGTTACAGTTTATATTTTTTGTTTTACAACATACAATAGAATAAGTGGATGTAAACCTAGAATTCATTTTCTTTTATTACAGGTTGTTATAAATAAAACAATTTGTCATGATAAGTTTATTACAAGATAAGTGGTATTTATACTAATTGTAATATTTCTGAATTGATACAAATACAACAGTCATTTTTTATATAAAAAAAAATAAAAATAAATTCTAAGCCAGATACTAATAAATTTACGTCATCAACAAAATCGTTATAAAAACTCATTTTTCTAATTTTAGTGTTACAACTGTTTTTTATGTACTTTATTTTAAATATTGATAACTAAAACTATTCTAACTTAATGCCAAATTAATAGCAATTTCAAATTTTATTAATGACATAAATTCATTAATATGTGGCTTCGACTGTAGTAAAAATATTTTAAATTTTTTTCTAATTTTTATCATCTTGCAAATCAAGTTCTTTCAACTGTAAATGCTTAAAAACTCAGACTATGTAATTGTTAATCAAAAAAATTAAATTAAAAAATTTTATTAAACGTATCTTTTAATAAAAATTGTTAGTACTGTATTAGATTGCAATATATTAAATAATTTTCTCATATATCAAATACAATTTGAAGCAGCTGACGCCAATCTAAAGGTTTTTTTTGTTAAGACATTGCACTGTCGGATAAATTGCTTCTCATAAAAAAATTCACAAACTCCAAGCTATTGAACTTTGTCTAGTTTGTAACATCTGAGCTTCGAACTTCTAGTCTAGACCAATCATAAATGTTTGTAATTACAAGAACCGAATGGCAAACTGTTAATTAAAAATCTGGGATTAAAACTTTTTATAAGAAATTCCTTGTACTCTAATTAAGAAATTACATTAAATAGTTATTACGATATTGTTTAAACAATCTGCCATAAATAAATTAGCAGATAGATAAATTAATTAGAATAGAAGGTCGGTAGTAACGATTAAAAAATATAAAATGTCAAACTAACAGAAACAGTTTCTAAATTGGTCTTAAAATTTGCTGCAACCACCAATCTTATTTTTTACATTTTTTTTTTAATTTCTTTTTTTATTTTGCTAATCTAATACAGAATTACAGAATTACTTGCAACACTCCAATTAAGCTAACTAAAAATTTGTACTTTTTAAAATTTACTTCTTAAATTTGTATGGATTGAATTTATCGCTCTAATAATTCTTTTGTTTAAACCAATTAAATAGATATTTGTAGATTTACATCTCAAAATAATTTAAATTTCCACAACACTGAAGTAGGAGTAAAGAAGTAGTTTTGCACCTATAAACACCAACAATTCTTGTTTAGATTAAACACTCGTCTTCTGAAATCTTATTAACCGAGGAAGTTTCTGGTATTCACTTCGGCGAAGTCAAGAAAGTCTTTGGCATTTACTTGTATAAAGTCGAGAAAGTTTCTAGCATTTACTTCAACAAAGTCGAGAAAATCGTCAGCATTCACTTTGACAAAATCGAGAAAATTTTCGACATTTACTTTAACGAAATCGAGAAAGTCTTTGGCAACTTCAATAAAGTCGAAAAAGTCTCCAGCATTTACTTTGAGACAGTCGAGAAAGTCTCTGGCATTCACTTCTATAAAGTCGAGAAATCTTCGGCATTTACTTGTATAAAGTCAAAAAAGTTTCCGGCATTTACTTAACAAAGTTGAGAAAATTGTCAGCATTCACTTTGACGAAATCAAGAAAGTTTTCGGCATTCATTTTGACGAAATTGAGAGTCTTTGGCATTCACTTTAACGAAATCGAAAAAATCTCCAGCGTTTACTCTGAGACAGTCGAGAAAGTCTCTAGCATTCACTTCTATAAAGTAGCGAAAGCATTTGTATAAAGTCGAGAATGTCTCTGGCATTCACTTGTATAATGCCGGAAAAGTCTACGGCATTCACTTGTTAAAGTCGAGAAAGTCTACGGCATTCACTTTGACGAAATCTAGAAAGTCTTTGGCATTTACTTCAATGAATTGAGAAAGTCTCTAGTATTCACTTCAACGAAAAAGAGAAAGTTTCAGATATTCACTTCGCATCAATGCCAATACTTTTCAAAAATTGAAAGCAATGGAAAGAGTATATCGTAATTTCACGGAAAATTTCGATCATCTTGAAAAGCAAGTAGTCGTACCAAACAAAATGTATGAAGAAATAAGAAAGAGATTAATTGAAAACTGGTCAAAGTTTGTAAAGAAGAAAATACATAATCTCTCAATATCTTCTTCAAAATCAGAACCATGATGGTACGTTTGTACTACCATGGTGGTAGGTGTCACCTATTTACTTTAATAAAATTGAAAAAAGCTCTGGCATTTACTTCAATACGATTGAGAAATTCTCCAGCATTCACTTTGAGAAAGTCTCGACAAAGAAGTAGTTTTGCACGTATAAACAGCGACAATTCTGAAATCTTATTAACCGAAAAAGTTTTTGGTATTCACTTCGACAAAGTCGAGGAAATCGTCCGTATATACTTCGAGACAGTTGAAAAAGTTTTTTACATTCACTTGTATAAAGTCAAAAGGCTCTCTAGCATTTACTTGTATAAAGTCGAAAAAGTCTCTTGCATTCACTTCAACGAAGTCGAGGAAGCCTTTGGCATTCACTTTAATAAAGTCAAAAAAGGCTTTAGCTTATACTTTGAAACAGTCCAGAAAGTCTATGGCATTCGCTTCTATAAAGTTGAGAAAGTTTCTGGCATTCACTTTGACAAAGTCGAAGAAGTCATCGGCATATACTTTAAGACAGTCAAAAAAGTTTCTGGCATTCACTTGTATAAAGGCAAAAGATCTCTGGCATTTACTTGTATAAAGTCGATAAAGCCTCTGGCATTAACTTCGGCGAAATCGAAAAAGTTTTTGACATTCACTTCAACGAATTCGAAAAAGTCTCCAGCATTTACTTTGTAAAAATCGAGAAAGTCTCTGGCATTCACTTGTATAAAACCGAAAGAAGTTTTTGGCATTAACTGCGACAAAGTCGAGAAAGCCGTTGGCATTTACTTTGACAAAACCAAGACAAAATCGAGAAAGTTTTGGCATTTGGCATGAAGAAGTCTCCAGCATTCTCTTTGAGAAAGTCGAGAAAGTCTCTGGCATTCACTTTTACGAAGTCGAGAAAATCTCTGGCGTTTACTTAGACGAAGTCGACAATTTGCGGCATACACTCCGACGAAGTCGAAAAAGTCTCTGGCATTCACTCCAATGAAGTCAAGAAAGTTTCCGACATTCACTTCAACAAAGTCGAGCAAGTCTCCAGCATTAATTTCTAGCAAGTCAAGAAAGTCTTTAGCATTTGCTTCGACAAACTCGAGAAGGTTTCTGGCATTCATGCAAATACTTCGCAACAATTGAAAGCACTGGAAAAAATTGAGTGTAATTTTACGGAACGTCTTTATCAATTTGAGAAGAAAGTAGTTGCACGAAACAAGTTGTATGAGGAAACAAAAAAGAAATTATCTGCGGATTAGGCTAAATTTGTAGAGAAGAAGACGCAGAAGAAAACACCAGAGACGCTAGAGTATGACAATCCTATGAATAATCTCTCAAAATTTTCTTCAAAATCAGTAGAATGATGGTGATTACTCCAAATATAAACACGTCAAAAACGTCAACATCTGAAATCAATTATTTTACATGAAAACATCAATTTCTTCAAAAGTTCTGTACCTGACTGTACCTTCAGTTGTGTACCTGAGTCTAAATGGTTCATTTTGTCTTTGTGAAGGTGCTTTTTAATTCTTCTTTACACAAATATATTAATTTTTTTTTGTTTTTGCTTACAAAATAATTTTGATAGTGATTTTGAAACCACGGAAACAGCTCACAACAGCTTCACAAAATTTAAATAAAAGAATAAAGTCATTTAGGTGTAAATTATGTCAAATTTCTAAATTATTTTAAAAAAATTAAGCTCAAAACATTGGTTTTTCTAAACCATCTTGGTAACAGACTTTACTTTCTATTTCTCTGGGTGGTCTGGATGTTAGTTCTGTTGCTGATGTGTCATTGCCAGCTTTTTTAGCTTCGTTTTCAACAACTTCAGCTTTCCTTCCTCTGTCTCTAAGTGTACTTGGAAGATCCTTGGAAGATTAAAATAGCTTTGACAATCTTATTATACAATAAATAAATATTAATATAGTATAAAAATATACAAAAAAATACAAGAAAAGATTAGTGTAGAACTTGTAACAAAATTCAGGAAATCACAGATATCAATGCTCAACCTTTGTAATAAACTAAAAATTAATAACAAGTATGTTATTCTCGTGCTTGTATCATTTCTGACATCAACAGGGCATACTGTTTAATAGATGTCTTATTCGTTATTGCAGGATTTGTTCTTCTTTCTGAAAAAAATTTGCTAGTTGCTCAAAGTTATGAAGCATTTCCTGCTGTCTTAGATGTCTTCCCAGTTAATCCCAAAGATGTTCAACTGGGTTTAAGTCTGGACCATTGGCTGGCCAGTGTATAACTTCAACATTGTGTTCTTTAAACAAAACGTTTTATAAAACGTTATTATACTTAATGTTACTTATAAAATAGTTTGGTAAGTTTTATAGTTTTTTAAATTGTCGATGTTTTATATTAACTTGTCTTCAGCCTGATGATGTCTTGTGTCTGATAACTCTCTTTTTGTTTTATTTAAGGTCCTTTTCTAGTAATTTTCAACAATTGAAAAAAAATCATTTTTTGGAGGACATTAAATTTGTGAGAATATAAGATATGTTCATCTTTTTTTTGTTTGTGTTAGTTTATAGCACGATAATCAAAAATTTAAGTAATCCTTAATCCATTTTGCGCAGTATATTTAAGAGTAGATTTAGCTGATTCAAGTAAAAAATTTTTAACTTTAGTTTATTAATCCGTGCAATTATATGATTAACTTTGTTCTTTCAATATGAACTGTGTAGTCATATAGACAGACACAGTGTGCCATCTAACAAAGAGTGCTGGAAGGTGCGAGAGTTGGTATAACAATGTTGACGGATAACAAAGATGGCACACTGTGTCTGTCTATACGACTACTAGCCGAACTTCACTTGATATAAGCAAGTTCTCCCACCCGTTCCAATCGAGCACAACGCTTCGAGATACGCTGTACTGATGAGGGACAAAAACCCCAAAACCGGTATACAGTTTCTCGACGTTGTTGTTTGATTAGAACACCTTTGTATTAATTGTGTAACAAAAATTTTTTTTCTTTCATATACCAAACATCTATTTTTTTATTTATAAACTTAATTTTTAATTTATTCATATTAAAACACTAAATAATGTTTTAAAATTAGTAATTAAAATATTTTGTTGTGTTGTTTATTGAATTTTTTGGAATTTTATACAAATTTTCTTAATAGAGTGAAACGGGTAAATGGGAATATACCCCACTCTTTCAAAATACAACTTCCGTTAAAGAGATGTCAAGACATACGGCGCCAGTACTTGGAGAAAAATGCCTCAGACCAAAATGTGAAATACGCCCCACACTCTAATTGCACTTTTAAGACATTTTCTTGTCTTTTCTCCAAGAAACATGGGCAAGAAATACGTCCGAAAATCAAATAAGGCTAAATGGAATAAAGAGGCATTAGAAGAGGCAATGCAAAAAATTGGTTATGGTCAAAATAGGGATAAATGAAGCTAGCAGAATCTATGGGATTCTATCGCATACTAGAAGACATTTATTAGAAAGTAGTATTAGCGAAAGGTAATGTGAAAGTGCAGTTTAAGATTAGAGAATGAACATGAAAAAGACTAGTCAGACATATAAAGGCATTGGAAAAAGTTAGATTTGCTCCAGATGCTGCAGCGGTAAAAAAAATCGCCTTCAAGTTTGCAGAGAAACTTGGAATCCGCCACAGATTCTCCAAAAAGCGCCGCTCAACAGAGAGTGAATGGTTTCAGGTATTTTTACGTCGCAATAAAGAGTTGTCAATTCAAAAATCCAAAGGCTTATCTGTCTTTAGAGCAAAAGAAATAAATAAAACAGACGTTAGAAATTACTTTCAGTTATTACTGCAAATTTTAACAAAAAATGAATTGCTTAATAAACCTGAAAAAATATTTAATGTAGACAAAACAGGGATTCAAGTAAATAATAGACCAGAAAAAGTGGTTGCTACCAAAGGTGCTAAAGACATTCAATGACCAGCACCAAAAGGGGAGAAAATACATCTTTGGTTGCCTGCTGCAATGCAGAAGGGTATTTTATTCCACCCGTTTTAATATTCAAGAAAAAGAACAAAAAAGATGAATTCTCCAATAGACATCCGCTTGGTTCTGGTGTTTTTATAAATCCAAAGTCTTCCATCATAAACACCGAATTATTTTTAAAATGGTTCAGAAAATATTTCTTGCCAAGAAAGGGTGCAGGAAAAACTCTGTTAATATTAGACGGTCATGCATCTTATTGTAATGCAATAGAATTATTTGAAACTGCTGCAAAAAATGATGTGGTGCTGTTAAGTTTACCTAGTCATACCAATCAAGCACTCCAGCTACTCGACAAAGCATTTTTTAGTCCCTTAAAGAAATACTTCTTCCAAGAGGTTAGAAACTAGATGATACAACACCAAAATAAGAAACTTTCTAGAGTAGGAATTTCTACATTGATTGGGAATGCATGGTGCAAAGCGGCAACTATATCAAATACTGTCGCTGGTTTCAGAAATTGCGGAATTTTTTCTTGTAGTCCAGAAGCTATTCCGGACTACTTTTTTCAATTTCTGATGCAGCATTAATAAACGAACAAGCTCTAGTGATTGATCAAAACGTGTCCTCCATATCTAACTCTACAGAGCGCCAGCAAAACTAACTCTTAGCCCCACGGCAGTTTCAAAACGTAAACAGCAGGCGTTAGAATTAACATCCCTCATCAATCGAGCAAAAAGGCACCTTGTTGCAGAAAACAAAATAACTACTTCAAACAAAAACAATCGCGCTTTAGAAGCTACTACCTGTACTAATAATAAACTAGCAAAAAAACTAAGAAAAACGCTGAGAAAAATGAAACAAATAAAAATTCAAAGAAGAAGCAAAGGAAGAAGGCGGGGAATTGCAGTTCATCTAGTTCGGCAAGTAAATCAGTTTTAAGTTCGTCGCAATCTGAAGTTTCTGATAAAATGGAAGATGTCTGCGTACAGTGTGGTGACTACTACTATTCAACAAAGTCTAAATCTGACTGGATCCAGTGCACAGAGTGCGAAAAATGGCTACATAAAAATTGCACAAGTTATGAAGATGTATGTTGCAAGTGCGCATGCAAATAAAATGCTTAAATTATTATTTTTTTGGGTGAGACATATTTTACTGACGCCAGTAAAAAACGCCCCATCAAAGCTTTTTTCAAATGTACTTTTTTGACATCTAAATGTAATTTTTTTTGAAAAATATTTTTTTATAAGAAGAGGAAATGTATTATGTTATGATAGTTAAAACTTTTACGGAAATATATTTATGTATCTTAAGATTTTAATTTTTTTAAAAATATAGGGCGTATTTGCTAGGGCTGGGCCATACCTGTTTTTAAGTATCGGGTATCGATACCTGCAAAGTATCGATATTTGCCAAAGTATCGTAAGTATTAATATATCGGAAGAATCAAGGTATCGGAAGTATCGAGGTATCGGAGGTATCGAAAGTATCGGAAGTATTAAGGTATTGGAAGTATTCAGCTATCGGAGGTATCGAGGTATTGGAGGTATCGAGGTATCGGAAGTATCGGGTGGCGATAAATAAATATCGCATCAAATAGCTTGTGAATTCGTTTGTTTTCATCAAAATATCTTATGTTTCCAAAATCCAAAGCATGTTGAATAGGATATTCATTTATAGCCACCCTTTATCATAGTATCAAAGGTATTAAAGTAGAGGTATCGAAAGTATCGGAGGTATCGGAGATATCGGAGGTATCGAAGTATCGAAGTATCGGAGGTATCAAGGTATCGAAGTATCGGAGGTATCGAGGTATCGAAAGTATCGATATTTCGATACCTAATTGCAGTCGGTATCAGTGAACCGATACCTTCTCAGGTATCGATACCCTCTGTAAGTATCGATACTTTTCCCAGCCCTAGTATTTGCCGGTTTTACCCTGTCCCTAATTTTTGATGAACAGTGTATTTTAAAAATTGAATAAATCGAAATCCAAAAATTCTCATTATAACAGATTATTTCGATTTTTTTGCGATTGAACTCTCGAATATCGAAATCTCTGAAGATAATATAATGGACGGCTTAAAGTCAAAATTTCTTTAACATGTAAAAACAAAAGTAGTCAAAAATATATACTTCAAACCTTGCATTTTGAAAACAAAAAGCCTTGCGTACTCTGAGCAAGCACAGTATTATTATTTCTGATTCAGACTGCACACTGTTGCTATTTGAAATATTCTAATTTATCTAAATGAAAAAATATTTTAATAACAATATTGTGTAGGTTGGTAGCACTGTCATAAGGCTTAAATTTGAACGCTCTCTAATAACACCGAATTCATCACAAATGTAAGTAATTTGTCTTCTTGTTTTTTTTATTAGAAACTTAAAATTAAGATTTACGTTTGTATATTTATGTAGTGTTTTCTACTCTGCTAGTGTTAAATAATAATTTGGGATTTATTTATATTTAAAATTAGTGTTTTAAAATATTCAAAATAGTTTAAAAAACAATTTCACTATTCGATATTGTATTTCAAAATAAAACTTCAAATAGCACTTACTGAAATAGAAATGAAAGTTTCGTAAATTGTCAAACTTTAAACAAGAATAAATATTTGATAAGTTATTTGCTAAACATCACTATATTATTTAGAATAATTGTTTTTCCTTCAAGCGTCTAAATATAAAATAAAACGATTTAAAAGCAAAACTTTATTCCTTTGACTACTCTCATTCCTTTAAACGCACAAATATAGTCGTTAAACATTTTTAATAACGTGAAATGTCAAGTATTGTCTTCATTCAAAAATTTTAACAGAAAGAGTCCTTTCTTCAAGTTTTATTAATTTAAATTTTAGCTGAATTTACATACACAATAAACCTGTTAACACCTTAAGAACCGCCTACACCTGGAGCAAAATTACAGCAGGAAAATCCACAGTAATTAAGTGTTTTTACCCGCTTCCTGCAGATTTTCAAAAACAATCTTTATACAAACACTAGAAATAAAAATAAAATCCGATAATTTGTTTTCGCTTTTTATCCCTTATTTTTTTGGATAATGATCCCATCTTTTATTTTATTGCCGATCAAGGTCTTGCTTGATTGCTGTCTCGTGTCGTAATAATAATAACCATCTTCAGCTCCAGGCATTATTTTGATTAACACAAAACTCGATAAATTTGAATCGAAAATAGTTTGTTTATTATTGGAGGTGAAGGCTTAAATTTGAGGTTGTTTGGTTAATTATTAAGACGGATTTTAAAATGTTTAAAATTTTTACAAATCGTGGGAATTCTTTCAAGTATTTAGCAAGCGGAACGTATCATGATATTATTAGTGTTATTATAGCGACAATGAGAGATTAAACAGATAAAATATTATATAAAATTTGATGAGTCTGTTGTTTTGAATTATAATAGGGAGCTGACGGAACAAAATTGGGAGAAGATAGGGAATTCCAAATTACGCATTGTCATAAATCGATAAATAGGTCAATCAGTAATAAATAACAAAAAATTATACAAAATAAACAAAATTTATTATTTCAGTATCTCATTTATTTTGAGTTGAAAGAAAATCTACTTGAGTTACAAATTTATGAAAATTTATGAAAAAATAAAGCAACTACTTTAAATAGTTTTAAGAGGCTTTTATCAGCTGCCAAAATAATTTAAATTTGGAGATATGAAAAACTAACTGCTTTCTTTAAAAATACCTTTTTTAAATTTTAAACTCTTTATTTATCATCAGGATTTGTAAACGAAAGTCATAAAAATTTAGTTAATTTTCTATTAATTTGTTTAATGACAAACAGTGTACTTAAAATTAAATTTGTAAAAAAAAGGTTAAAGAAAATCGTATACATTTTTTGTTTCATAAACATTTTCTGTTTGCTTACACAAACGATCTATTTTGAAATTTAAAAAAGTATTTGGTGCTATTAAAAATTGCAAATCATGCGTTTATTGTTCTAGAAATGTAAATATCTGTTTTCATTGCAAAATTATTTTAGCATTTGATATTTTCATTGATTAATAAAAAACCCGAAATGCAAAATTGAAATAATTTATGTACAAAACAATTTTTTTATAAATTTAAATTGTAAACTAGTGTAGTTTTGTAAAATTTAAATAATACCAAGCTACCGCTTTTTTCTTTCTTACCACAAAAAAACCAGTAAGTGTTAAAAATTTGAAATACTTATTTATAATTGGTTATAATATCAACCGATAAAAACGCACGCTTTAAGATCATATTTATCTTGTTGTACTAAGAAAATCTTTTATTACTTTTGGATACAAGATAGTAGTAGTACCGCAAGCAATGTCTTCCCAAAAATTCATCTCCCAGACTAAACAAAATAAACTTTAGATATTATTGTGTCTGCAGCGAGGCTCTTTAGCCCTAGTACTGGTTGAAATAAATAAACAATAAATACTGACCTCTTGCAATTTTCCGTAACAAGCTCTCGTATTTTAACTAAGTAAAATACAGAAACTTTATTATAATGTTCAGAATAAGCAAATAACTTATTTACTCGTAATTAATATCAAGACAAATAAATAAGTTTTTGATGCATTTGTTAAATTTTAATTAATACTGAAATTTGTTTTAAAATAGAGATTATTAATTCAGTTAATATAAAAGGAATAGGTTTTTTTATGCATTAGAATAGTTAAAAGCTAAAAATGGAAGCAGCAACATATTTGAATACGATTTCAGAGAAAATTCTGACTTTACTTACTGCAAACATTACTAGAAAGAACTTCTCAGGAATTTTGTTTACTTCTTTACCTGAAATATGTGCTTAAAAGTAAAATATATTTTAAATTTAAATCTATGTGTCACTTAGAATAATATAAAGCGTAAATCAGTCTATTATTTACATTATATTAGCCCAAACAAATAACAATCTAAAAAATATAATAAGAAAACAATATCGGATAAAATTCGTAAAACAAATCAACAAAGAAAAATATATAACAGCGATAGAAAAAACTAACACCAACAAAAAAGTACTAGAACAATCAAAGAGAAATGAGAAGCAATTAGTAAGCAAGTTAAAAAAAATAAAAAGAAAACATCAAATTGATACAATAAATATTGTAGATTTCAAGAACAGAAGAAAGACATAGTAAAAAAAAGATGCTAAAAAAACTACGCAGAACAGCCAATAAAAATATAAAAACAAAATATTGAAGAAAATTATAAAAATAAAATTTAAATGTTCTATCAAGAATCAAGAAAATTAAACAAGAATTTTAATCCAAAACTATATTTTGTCGAATTAAGCATAACCAATTAGTAAAAAGCGAAGAAGATAAACTGAATATTTCAAAAAAGTTTTAAACAAATCAACGACCAAAACAAAAACAGTTGAACAGTTGAAGAAGAAGAAGACAAAAAAATAGGATAAACTTCCTACATATGAAAAAGTTTCAAATATTATAAAAAATATTAAAAACTCAAGAAAAGACAAAATACAAAAAGAAATATATAAGATAATATATAATTTAATTAAAAATGTATATATAAAAAACAAATACTCTAAACATGCAGAACAGCAATACTATGTACAATCTATAAAAAAGAAAACAAAACAAAATGTAAAAATTATAGAGAATTTAGATTATTAAACATCGTATTTAAGATAATAGCAACACGACATAATAATAAACTAAAAAAAATATTGAAAAAGTGGTAAGAAGATAGATACCATTGTGGTTTCAGAAAAAGAAAATTTGTAGTAGATTAAATATTTTTATTACAACAGATACAAGAAAAAAGCCACCAACAAAAATTAGAAACATACTTGCATTTTATCTACTTTAAGACGGCCTACGACTGCATAAACAGAAAGCAATTACACCAAGCATTAAAAAATCTTAATACACTTTATAAAATAGCAAGATTAGTAAGAATAACAATAAAAAAAAACACACAAATAGGATTCGGGTTAATGAAAAACTGTTAAGAAAGTTTGAAATGTTTGATGACTTAAGACAAAAAGAAACACGTTTTTTGACATTGTTCATAATTGCCTTAAAAAACAAATTAATACAAAGCAAAATATAGACAAAATTTGCTTTTCTCTTAACAACATAATTGCCATACATTTGCAGATGACGTAAAACTCATAAAAAAGCCAAAGAAAAGCTTTCAAGAATAACAAGAAAGATGATTATAAACTCAAAGTAAATGAAACCATAAATTAATTAAAAAAAAAACTAAATTTATGATATAGGAAAATAAAGTACTCAAAGAAGACATATATCTAGAAGCAAAAGTAAACGAAAGAAAGTGATACAACTTCAAAATTTTAAAAAAAAATTCTATTTAGCCCGTGTAATAGAAAAGAAATCAACAAATACAAAAAAAAACTAAATGTATAAGAGGTAGCCCAAAGACAGAGTAGAAAAAAAAGTAGAAAACGACTTTTAACAACTACAAATAAAGCAGTAAAAGAAGAAAGTTTTAAATAAAAAAAAATGGAAAAAAATAACTCACAAAGCCATAAACTTACTAGTCTTGTATACAAGGTGTAACATTCTAATAACTTTTAAACAAATAAAGATAAAAAAATAAAAAAAGCCGTTTCGATAGTATTAAGAGGGAAGTAGGATAGGTATGTTATTTAGTCTTTAAGTATTAGCACTCCAACCTCAACGTAACACGAAACAAGTGGTGGGCTCGGTCGGGCACGGTACTACTAGGATCATTAATTCGGGCACGCCACCGCCAGTCGGATCCCCTTTTTTAATAAAAAAATACGAAACATTTATCAAAATATTTTTAGTATTAGTATTTAGTATTTTAGTATTTAGATTGCTGTAATACTTATTGTCTTAAATTAACTGTTTAAAATCAGGCGATCTGGCCGGCCATTTAATGCTACTTCTCCGACTAATCCATTTATTTAGGTAACAGTTGTTTACATACTCTCTCAAGAGTCTAAAATAATAAGGAGGTGCGCCATCTTGCTGAAGGAATACTTCGTCGGTGTTTAACGTGAGGTGTGTTTCACTTGCATTGACGGTAAGAGAATTTATGATATAATCTAGCAACCCTAAGTATCTTTTTCTTGATAGAAGGTTAATTATTGTGGAGTAAAAAAATATCCGTCCATTATTTGTTTTCTGTATATCGGGCTTAATAATAAAGATATTTTGATGCATTTTTTTGTCACACTCTACCGGTTTTTACCTTTTATTTGATATAATACAAATAGTATAGTTTTATTAAAGTTTGTAGAAGTTAGAGGTAGGGTGCTAATACTTTAACACTTAAAGACCAAATAACATACCTATCCTACTTCCCTCTTAACACGGTCGAAATATTTTTTTTTTATTTTATCTTCACCTGTTTAAAAGTTATTAGAGGTAGAAATTTTTAATGTTATACCCGGTATATAAATTACCCAGTAACACCAAACACTCGCGTTTCGACAACAAAGTTGTCATCTTCAGGTAGAAATTAAAATTGCTTTATTTAACGCACTGAGAAGATCTAATAAGAAGAATAAAATAACTTCTATAAATAATTTTTTGTGTTAAGATTTTATTTATTTTAGCGACATTTACAGAATCAATAATAAAAGGAATCGAAGCATTTTTTACACTGCATTTTTTAAGAAATATATTAATTTTTGTTATTAAGATGATTAATCTGGAGTTATCAAAGGATTGGCTGGGATAAAATTATCTGGATCTCCTAACAGGTAGGGATTTATTAAAGATAGAAGAACTAGTGAAATCGTTATAATTAAAAATTAATTACAGATTAAAATAAATAAATTATAAAGGTTTAGTTTTATAAATAATGAAACATTTAGTTTTTAATAAAAAATAATTTTATTTTAACTGCCATCGTGTTATTTTACGCTCAAATAAACGTAAAAAAGGCACATTCCGTAGTAATGGTAAAAAATAAATTTTGTTTTTTATTATTTTGAACAATAATAATTTTGCTATTGTTGTAACTACATATTTATATTAAACATAAAAAATATTAATAAATCGTTAAATAACAGTAACAATAATAATGCCAGTACGAAAATTACGAGATTACATCGCCGATTTGCATCGACTCATTGCTGTTAAAATAATTCAATTTTTTTTAAATCTCTGCTAATAATAAATGATAAATGTATTTACTTGCTATTTTTATTTACACCTTTATAAAATTGGAAAACACCAACAATGTGTCTTTTATAAAGGCTGATCTGGAAAAAGATAAAAATGTTCCAAGTTTTTGCTCTCCAGACTTGATTAGATTTCCTCTATTGAAAGATTTTCCGCGAAAGGAAAACATTATAAATCTAAAAATGTCATTCTTAGTAGGAAAACGCAAAGCTGTTCACACGTGTATATGACAAAAACAAAATTTGAAAGAAATTCTAATTCGTAATGTTATATGGAAATGTAATTGCATTTTTCTTGTTAATTGCGTTGTTATTATGAATCTATTACCGGTTATCTGTTTTTAGTATTGCAAATTTGTCACAGAAAATTACTCTCTGCTCTATTTTTACACCGACCTAATCCTTGACTTTTCGAATGTATGCGACTTCCTTTCTATATGCAGAATTTTTTTTTGTTACGTTATCAGTTGCGGCAATGAACTTGAAAACTCTACCCTGAACTCATCAATGATTTTGTAGAACGAGCTAGAAGCACAGCTATTTCATGACCCAAATCAAGTTATAATTTTTGTATAATCGCCATAATTAATGGAATAATTAGACGCATAAAATGAATTTTTTTATAGGTTTTTAAGACAATAAATATTTTATAAGCGTGTGAATGTTGATGTCAAGGATAGAATATTTTTCTGCGGTTTCATCAAATTTGGGAAACTTTTCAGAGTTTTTCATGCTGAAATTAGGTCACGTCATTGCCTGAAAATTTTATTAAAACCTCTGTTATCAGTTGCAATTTTCTGGTGCTAATACATGATTGATTAACATATGATAAAACAGAAAGAATTTCATTAGTAAAACTGGTCAGCGTCCTTGACTTGTGCTTAATTAATTTTTGAAAGTCTGTTTTGTGGTCGGAATTACCAAATCTGTTTTTTTCAATTACATCTTTGATAATTTAATGATTGGCCAATTAAGATACCGAAAATGCAAAAGCAACAAATAAGCCACTTTAAACAGATTTTGTTTGCTTTGAAAATAAGAAATACATTTTTTTAGGAACACTTCAAAGACTTATCTGTTTGTTTTTAAATGTGACAATTTCAAATTTAGACCAAACTTATATTTCTATATAGATTTAATTTAAATATAAATTTATTAATTTTAGAGAAAAAAAATCAAGTTAAACTAGTTTTAGTTCAGTAAACTGAACACAATCATGACCTTAAAACTATTACTTATCTCAAATCATTAACTGAGAACTGAAGCCTACAAGATTAGCATATTACATTCCGGTTTCAGAATCATCTCTTCCTGAAACTGAAATGAATGAAACCCAACTAAATCCTCTGAGGATTTAGCAATTGTTCAGTTCTATTCACAAACAGACAAACGACTTTTGTAAAAACACAAATCTTCGCTGTTCTTGGACAAGAGAAGTTTAAACGATTGAGTGGTTCTGTCCATTATAAAAAACTTTTATTAAAATAGAGCTGACTAGGGATAAAAGAGGGTCTGCTAAATGTTATTTACAGTCTGAATAATATACTCCTGAGCAAACATGTAGTAAATTTGCTTTAAGGATAAGTAGAATATTTAGAAATATAGTCCACAAATAACAAAATTTAATTTCTTTGGTGTTTTACGTTCATTTTAGTATATTTGAGAAGAAAATTAACAGGAAAGAGGACTGGGCAGATAAAGACCTATTTTATATAATCGGTTTTATATTCGGATAATTAATTTAAAACACGACGCTCAGCAGAGATTTTATTTAAAATAAAATTATTTTACTAATAATTAATCGTAAATTCGTAAGTAGGTACACATAGTAGTAATAAATTTTTTGTTTCAGGATTTTTTTATGAAGCAGTAATTGATAGAAAAAAGTTTCTCATTATCAACAGATTTATAAAGGCCATGACGATATACCGCCTTAAATAAAAGCGGATTTTGGCATGATCTTTGTAGGATCTGCAAATCTAAAGGCCACATTTTCGGTCAACAAATTATTAATTTAAAATTTTTTAATAAATACCTGCACAAATGAGTTTATTTGACCGACAAATGTTAGACGTTTTGGTACCTTGATTATCATAATAATTTGTCCTGTTGTTTTCTTTTTCCTAATTTATATCTAACTTTTGTTTCTAATTCTTTACTTTCTAGTTTTATTCTTAAAATTTTTTTTTTCAATAATCAATTTTTAAATTTTTCTGAAACATTTCTTTATTCTTCCAGAATTTTTGTTTATGTTTTTACGTGTTTTGCTTAGTCGTTGTGTTTTAAGTTTCTTTAAAACTTTTTTTGGTCTGTTTTGTTAAGCTTTTTCCTATATTATTTTTTTAATTTTTGATGGTTTTAACAAAGAAGTATTAAAATTTGAAATACCACCGGTAGTAACTCAACTTAAAATTAAATTATAAGTATATAATTTTTAATCACAAAAAAAAGGATTAACTCAGAACAGTTAAGGGCACTTTACAAAAAAATATTTCACTTCGAAACCGAACTTGTGCTGACGTCTCTAACTGCCTTTTTTAAAAGAACAGATCTTGAATCACTTTGAAAATAAGGAATGTCTTCAAGCCGGTCTTCTGGAGAAAAATGTTAAAAAAATCTTTAAAAAAATCTCAAAACGTTTATATATATTATAAAATTTTTTTCTGTAAGCGTATCTTTGCCAGAAGCAAACCGACTCAAGAATTTTAAATTGGTGCAACAACATTATAAAAATTTTTAAAGTATTTGGTTCAAAAAAGGGCCAAAACCTTTTGCAAACATGAGTGAAACATACAAAAATCAGTCAAAGCAATCTTAATAAAACAGCAAACATTAAATAGTAAAAAAAAATAAATATATTATACAGATTGACTCTAAAATGGATTACAAGTAATAAAGTTAGCAAATGTAAGCAAAGTGAACTAAAATACAGAGTGATTTTTTTATTTGCTTTCGCCCGAAACTCTAAAAATAGACAACACATTATACTTTGAAAATTTAATTTTTAAAATTAAGGAATGGAAAGTTGTAAAATAATTTCAACATTGTTGACAATACCTTTGACAGTGCTTCCAAAATCAGTTTATTTATATCATTTGTAGCTACATTTATTAATTAATTCAGTTGTTTTTCGTTTGTATAACGTGTTGCCTAATCCCTTCTAATTCGGTACAAGATATACTGATATACTGATATTAATAAAGAACAATAACTCTGAAACCGATTTAAAGTTTCCTGGTATGTGTGTTTGTTTAGAATGCCTTTTTTATTATTTAATGATAATAAATATCTACCTACATATTTAAAAATTGTATTTTATACAACGAGCATTTAATGATAGCTATTAAAACACGAGTATGAAAATTACGACATCGCTAAAGCTCGTGTCGTAGTGAATACGAGTGTCTTAGAAGCCATTAAATATGTACAGCATATAATATTTCTTCTACGACCAATCATAGTAAAAAAAGATAGAAATTTATTTTCAAAATTTATTAAACTTAAATTCACGAAATGGAACAAAACCAAATTGCAAAAAATAATTTTAACAGAAAGAAAACAAATTAATCTTTTTGATGAATTGTTATACTCTGAATAGTGCAGTTATTAAACAGCAGTTAGTTCTATAGTAATATTGGTACATGCAATTTGTTGATGTTAATAAAGCAATTAATAATGAATTATTGGTCTAATCAAATTTAATCGAATTCCAAATTTTTGTTTGTCTATAGCAGTCTGATAAATAATGAAACCTTGTTGTAGTCATCGTTCTTATTGGTCAAAGTTTGTATCGTAATAAAAATTTGTATCATAATAAACATCATTGACGTACAGGTAATTTGTAACTAATAAACCAATAAGAATATAAGAGTAAAAAAAAAACGTTTTAATTTTTGTCAATTTGGTTAAAAAGTTTATTAGTAATGACATAATAGCTATTACTGCAATAAATTGCAAAAAGAGAGTATTTTAAGCACGCGACGTCAAGGCTTAAAAGACATCGATTTTGCAACATATTGCATTCAAATTTTTTGTTACAACGTTTTATAATAGATTTTTCTTTTAAAAATAATGATCTCAATCAAACATTTACATTGTACAGTAGGCAGACGGCAAGTTGCTATGGATGTGAATTTCGTTGTTTACTGTTTTTATAAAATTACAGACTGTCAACTTGGGTTTTGTGTTTAAGTTCTGTGATAAAGGGACACGAAAATGAGCGATTCTGAATTTGATTCCGACATTAAAACTGCTGCGAAAGCTGCACTAGCTATGCTACTGTTCGAAAAATCTAAGAAAATTTACAAGAAAATATACAGAAAATTTGGTAGTTGGTGTGAGAAAAAAAATGTAACACGTATTGAAGAAAAAGTACTTTTGGCCTATTTTTCTAAATTATTTTTCATGTATAAGCCGTCTACTTTATGGAGTACCTATACTCAATGCTAAGAGCTATGATATATCTTAACAAGAATTTAGATACCAAAAAATTTACAAAGTTGGTTGCTGCATTTCCAAAAAAAAAAAAATGTCTGTGGGTACAGGGCTAAAAAATTCAAAATATTTACCAAGCAAAAAATAGAACGTTTCATAAAAATTGCTGAAGACAAAGGCAAATGATATGCTAATTACTAGGAATTTTGGTGCGTTACGCAGAGAAGAAATTATGTTTTTAAAAGTGGAAGATACAGAAGATTGTACAAGTTTTATTAAAGTAAAGATACCGAACACCAAGACAAAAATTTCACGAATGTTTACAATAACTGAAGGATTTGTAGATGAAATTAGTTTCTTTAAAATTTTCCGTAAATACGCACAGCTTCGACCTCCTCATACTGAACATTAGACATTCTTTTTAACCTATAGATACTCCACGTAATCTACACTACCCGTTAGTATAAATACGATTAGATGTATGTCTAAAAAAATTGCAGAATGTCTCGGCCTTCTAAATGCAAAAGAATATACCGAGCACTGCTTTCGCTGTTGTTTAACAAAACTCTTAGCAGATTCAGAAGCAGATATTACAATACTCAAAAGACATAGATGATAGCGATCGAGTTTTGTTGCAAAAAGTTACATAGAAAAGTCTATTGAAAGCAAAAACGCAATTTCAATAAAAATTATGGGAAAAGAAGAAACTGTATAAGAGAAAAAAAATCTGTGACTAAAATACTAAAACTGAAGTGGCGTCTACAAGTACCGTTTCCATTTGAAGATGTATTGAAGTTCAGGAAAGAAATCTGAAATCTTCGAATGTTCAATTTAGTCACTTAAGTAATTGTACTTTTCATGTTTATAATAAATAAATAAAATAAAAATGTATTTTTTATTTTTGAGAACTAGTGATAAAAGTACGTTATTTAGCAATCAGAATGACAATCAAAAGTCACTGTTATCAAACGCTATAACAAAAAAGATTTTAAAATATTTTTACTTTCCAAAAAATAACCTTTTTGATTTTATTAATTAAAAGTAGATTTTTGAAAAAAAACACATTTTTTTGTTTACCTTTTCATATTTGCAAAACATAAATAATTAAAAAAGTGAAACACAGTTTGTTGAATTCAATTGACGTTTAGTAATGTTTCTGCATTGAACTGGAAGACAATAAATAATTTAAAATTCGACGAACGTCATACCAGATCAATTAATTGTTAACTTCTATCGTGTCATGAATTTTCCATTACACTGTTTTAGTGAATATTAAAATATCGCAAACACAAAATTGTGCATCTTCTGTAATTTGACAAGTTAATTAGAATTTAATAATAATTTACTTAATGAGGCAATTTCCATCCAAAATCTGTCTTAACCTACCAAATATAAAATGACAATGTGTACGTGACAACCAACGCATCAAAAGCGATAAACTTTCATTACCATCAATAAACTTAATCAACAATTTAATAAAGCGTCCAGATTTAATTTTTTAAGGAAACAACAGATGACGGCGAACGATCATTAAAAATGAGGATAATTTGGCGATTTAATGATGTAATTCCAAACCGAATTTAAGGGTTGGTAGAAGTATAAAACAGATGTTGATAATTAAAAAAACATTAACTAATTTACATCAGAAAATACAAAATTTTTGTGTTTACAGGATGTTTATGTAATTGTAATCAAATATTTAATTTACCATCTATATATCGTTTACATGTTTCAAATTAAAGATTTTTTCGTTTTGTGTATTGCATTTAATTACAAACAAATATTTAAAATTAAATAAGTCTTTTTTATATTGTTTGGTCAAACTGTAATTAAACACTTACGTGATTAAAATTTGTTATAAATGATAATTACCGGTCAATGTTGCAGAAATTAATCGTAATTTTTGATTTTATAATTATTTTCATTTGAATCATTAAAACTGTTTATTACAAACAAAAACTAACATTCATTTACTTTAAAAAATAGTTTTTCAATTAAAAGTGTCTGTAATAAAAATCAGTACTTCTAACTAGCTAGAATAAATATTATATCTTTTTTAAGTCCTCTATTTAGATATGAAGCAGCTTCCACTATCAATTTAAAACTTAATTTTCTAGTGTTTGCTTAACCTCACTGAACTAGGGACATAATAGAGCCAAAACAAAAGCCGATGTTTGTTATTCAACCATTCTGCTCCTTCCTGGCAGAGCATTTTCGAGTGAAGAAACACAGAATCAAAAAACATGCTCTAAGCTTATATTCTCCTCTCGCGTGGCATTTTTTTGCTTTCGTTTGTATACAATGTATCAATTTTAAAAATTGCAATCGGCAATATCTCTAGAATTAAAAGAATTATTGAGAATCACTTAAAACCGTTTTGGTGGTTGTTAGAGGGAATCAAAATGACATGGTAAGTGATGCACCTCTACATACCCTTTAAGCCACAGCCACACGAACTTGAAAATTTTAAATAGCACTACCCTACTTGTAATACATCATTGGAAAGTTCATAACAAGCGCTTCACAAAAATGTTAAAACAAAAGTTTTAAAATTGGTTAAAGTGCAATAAAGAAAAGAAAGAATGAAAGAGATATTATTTAAAAGTCATAAAAAAACAGTTATACGCAATTAACCTAAAACTTTGAAGATATATCATAATTGACAGGTATAGAATTGAACGCACTGGATCATAGACCAAAACAAATTACTACATGTTTTTCCTTTTCTAGTAGGCATCCAAACACCACATTACGACTATCTCCATCAATGTTAATTAGACAAATACAAATTCTCAACGTTTGATAAACAACCTTTTAACGTTAATCAGCGGGTGCTGCACTGATCTTTGATGTACACCTCTTTACTATTCCTGAATTATTCAAGGCAACAAATAAGTCTTGCAGTAAAACTGCACAGATCGAAAACCGGAAAAATGTTGACTACATTTGCAGCTGTTATTTTGTGATTTTCCTGCCACTAAAGAAGATGTTGGGCTTTTCAGAACAAAGTTTACTCGACAGAAAACCGCCCTTATTAGCTCACTCTAGAGCTAATGCTTTTAAACTATAAATAAATAAACACTAAACAGTAGGTCACAATAAAACATGTTAATTAATCTCCGCATCTAGTATTTTTTGAAAGTTTATACAGTTTTTTTATAATACCTGTTAATCTAAATAATTTAGAGTATCTGTTAGTAATATTTTACGTTATATTTATTGTATAAGTGTTTTAGACAGCGTTTTATCTACGCAAGGATGTTTAAGCGCGAGACGCAGTCGAGCGTTTAATATTCTTAAGTGGATAAAACGCGACTAAAACACGAATCCAATATAACGTTTTATCTACAATTACAGCGATTTAAAATCAAAATTGCCAAAATTTCATCTTATGTCATCAAAAAATAATTTGACATTACACTCTGACAGCGGATGTCACCTCAAAAATCATTGAAATTAACGAATAAACATGTGAGGTGTTGAATCGTTGCTATTTATTTTCGATTGTTTATCGACTCCATTTGTACAAAACGCTGTGCAAGTTGGTGAAAATGGAAGAAAGTGATACTGCTCCTGAGACAATTTTTGAGGAAGCTGAAGAAGCGACTCGCTAGTTATTTCCTGCGAAGTCCAGGGAACATAATAAAAAACTATTTTTAAAATTTAATGAATGGAAAGAAAAACGGGGAGTAATGACAATAAATAAAAAAGTTCTGCTATCGTATTTCTTAAATTTGAAGAAGAGGTATGCAATTTCATCTATGTGGTCGAAGTACTCCATGCTGAAGGCCGCTATAAAGGTCTATAAAAACATAGACATTAGAAAATTTAGTAAGCTCATGGCCTATTTGAAGAATTAGTCAAGAGGATACCTACAGGCCGAAGAAAGCTGCAGTATTAGAAAGACCACACGTGAAAGAGTTTTTGACAAGAGTTTGCGATAAAGAATATTTGATGATCAAAGTAATCTCTGTTATTAGATAGACATTGTAGACTATAAATTTTGGAATATTTTAGGTTGCAATAATAATGGGGTGTCTGGTAGCTGTCGATGCTGTGAGCTGACAAATTTGAAAATCAGTGCTGTAGAAAACAGAGGCACATACCTGATTGTTTCTGTACCAGATACCAAGACGGGCGTTTCACAAAAATTTACAATTACAGAAAAAAGATTCTCTATCAACACTGTGGAGAAATGTAGGAAATACATGTTCTTACGTCCAAAGAAGTTATCCATTGAGAGATTTTTTTTACGATACGCTAATCAAAAATGTTTATCGCAACATGTTGGAATTAACGCTTTATCAAAAGTTCCTTCTAAAGTTGCTTTCTTTTTGAATCTGGCGAACGCAGAAGCTTATACCGGTCATTGTATGAGGCGCACTTCAACAACTTTACTTGCCAATGGAGGTGCTAACCTTACAACAATTGAATGACATGGTGGGTGGAGAAGCTCCGCCATAGCAGACACTTATATTGAAGATTTTGTATCTAATAAGCTTGATATATCAAGAAAAATCTAAGGTTCTCCTGATACTAGTCGTTCCTTACGAGAGGAGACGTCCATTGTTCCTACAACTAATATTCGTTCTGGAAACGATAACAACTACAAGCTTCTTATTATTAATGGAAAAGAAGAAAAATATGATAAAATAAAAAACAAAATGTCTATTAATGTAAATGTTAATGTCAATAATAATAATAAATAGAATGCGATTGATTTAAAATTATATTTTATTATTCTACTAGTGGAATAAAGTGATTTTATTATTCCACTAGTAGATAAAGTGTTACTTTTTACGGTTCGTAAGTGTGGATAAAACTTCAATTACGAGTATAAAGTCACCAAATACTTTTTCCAGATTTTTCTAGATAGTTTAAATCAAAGAGTTTATGTCATTCTACTTCACTTTATGAGGCAGTTCATATGACCCCTGCTCCTCATCATTCTGCCTAAAAACAAGATGTTAACAAATTTAAAACTTTGTTACAGCCGCACAATGCTCCTGAAATAGTACTTGTGCAAGGAAACGCGACTCCTCTAAGTTTGACACAAAAATAAAAACTACGTTATTTTTAATCTAAATTATCAACGCTTTTATAACATTCGTCGTTTTCAGATTCCGATTTTTTAAGATTTATTATAAATGGAGGAATATTTTGAAATGATATCTAACCCATATGAATGCGCCAGTCTTCTTCAATTAACGTCTCGGCATGTTTAACAATGGCCCATATCTTTGACGTACAGTCTGACAAAGCAGTTTGCTATACGTTGCTAACACGTTTTTTCTCTCCGAAACAAACGTTTCAATCGTTAAAACATTTATTGTAATTGGTCTTCCAATAAGCCCAAATCATTTTAATCACATTATGTTGGCAATGATATAGAGCAAGTCGTAATACTTCAATATTGTTTTAAAACAGCAAACTATCAACGAGATATTTTTTTACAATGTTACAACTTTCGAAAAATTTAACATTTTGTTCTGTTAAATAACGCCTCAATTTAATTTTTAGTAATAACCATGTTATATTTTTAGATATAAATGATAAGGGGCGTTATTTAAAATAACGACACTTTTGCTTAGCAAATTTTTGACTGCCAAAATTTAATTATATTTGAATTATTTCAGAGTTAATAGTTTTATAATAATCTTTTTCTACTTTACGTCGGTAACAGAATCCGATTTGGGTGCGGTAATAGCCAATTCTGCACCCAAATTGCGTGCGGTAATAGTGCAATTTACTGTTTTCGGATTGGTAACACCGTGTAACACGCTATCGCTGAAATGAAACGTCACGGTCACGTTTCTGTCGGTGATGAGATTACAGTAATTATATTCGAATAAATTTTGTTGCACTTGATGACCAGCAGTATTCCTCAACAAAGTGTTTTTGTGTGTGTGTCGCAATTAATCTATAAAATATTTAAAAATAGGGTGGACACTGGACAACGGTGGTAGACGTCAGAAACTTTTCTTTTAAGGTTAGAACAGCGTTAAAGTGAAACTTGAAACTAAAATAGAGCTTTTGGCCTTTATTTTGACCATTTACAACCCCCATAGCATTCGATAATTTACAAGTTATTTGCTAGGTGAGTGTATAAATCTGCTTGACTGATATAACGACGAAATGAAAGGAGTCGCTGAGAACCGCAAATGGAGTGGGAATTTAGAGACAAATGGAGATTTTCCTTACTGTGTTAATGCCAATTGGATTATTCGATCAATAATCGATATGGTAGGTAAAAAAAACTATTTCTTAGTTAGTTACTTACACAGAATTTTAGACAAGTTTGAAAACATTTCAAAATTCAATAACTTCATTGACACATTAGTGATATTTTTATTACCAACTGTCTCGTATTAACGCAAAAGTCCCTAAAGATTAAATAATTAACTTTTTTACTTAAAAATTACGTAAAACACGTAAAGTAGAAAAAATAGCATAAAGAACTTGTATTTTAAAGTCATTGTGACACGAATTCAAGTTTATAAAAACTCGTGCTAAGATAACTTTTCAAAACGCGTTCTTTAATATACTATTATCACTGATCTTACTATTAAAAAGTAAATCACAGTTTTTTAAAAAAGCCATCTCTATAACCAGCGTAAAAGGCGCTAAAACTATCTCCTTTACTTTTTACCTTTGTCTTTTTTCATTCTAAGTTTTATTTGAAAATATAAGATTAACTATTTCTCCAAAATATTTTAATTAAAGATAGCGCCTCCAAAATTTAATTTTTGCTGTTATTACATGATTTCTTTCATCAAAATTTTTCGATTGTTAAGATTTTTGTAAGTAAAAGCCATGTCTCGAACTATTGTAGGTATATTATAAACTCCGCGAACCAGTAAATTCAAGTTCTGTTTTCACAAAATACAACAACTCATTTATTCCAAAATGTTTTCTCGTTTTTAAATTTTGAGCCCTGATTTCTTCTCTTAACTAAAAATTATTTAAATTTTTTTCCTTCTTTTTTCTATCGATCTAAACGTCTTGTAAATTTTCTTTCTTCCGGTATGTTGTAAATAACCATTTTCGAATCCTGAAGCATTATTAATTAATAAAAACTTTTCTGAAATACCACATCAAATGTTCTGCAAAGCCGATTTAGCAGTTCTGGTTCTAAGCTATCTGATTTCAAGTTAATAAATTCTTGTTTACATCTTTGTTTAATATAAATATAAAAATATTTGATTAACAAATTGTTAATATGACAAGTAAGTAAGACGTAAAATATTAAACAACCAAATTCACTGTCATTTCAAAAATGGTAATCCAACTGTACAACAATTTGATAGTTATTTTAGAAGAAAAAATAAACTTTAATTGGCCAAATTTAAAGTCGCATAATTTAAAAACGAAAACATGCACGACAAATTTTTGAACGAAATCTGTTATGATTTGTAATATTTAGTGAACTCCTTCGTCAATTCTGGAACAACCTGCATTTAAAAATCCTTAAATCCTTACACAAACCTTCTCAATAAATTTTAAACAATCAAATCACTTTTCAATGTCTTACTGTATCTTTCTTAGTTTAATTTTTATTAGATAATTAAATGACTTTTTGCTCTTCATTAGTTTCTACGTGTTTCTATAATTTTTGTTTAGTTTTTTTTAATGTTTTTATGTCATTTTTTTATTTATTATTGACAAAAGTTGCATAAATTTTTTCTAATATTTTCATAACTTTTTATAACTTTTTGCATATTATTATATATTTAGATGGTGAGAGATAATTTTCGAAAGCGTTTTGCATTTTTTATATAAGAATTTAGTTTATTTAACTTGTGGGAATGACTTGAATTTTTAATTGTTTCCTCATTTATAAGAAATTTAAATATAATAATTAAATTTTTTGAATTAAATTATAAGGATAACGTTTGTATTTTTTATGTAAGTATGAGGAATTAATTTATGCAACAATGCATTGAATAAAGGATATTGCTGTCGCCTTGACGTGAAGGAGACAATAATTATGTAGACGTACAATTTAATTAATTGTATTTCCAATAATTAGTTTAAAGTTTAGTATAGTTTCAAGTAAAATAGATATCTAATATGTAGATTAACTTAACTTGAAATTAAAATACAGTACGAGTCATTCCAACTAAACTTGAGCGAGGTTCCAAGTCCTCGTTAAGAAAGGATTTGGTTTTATGAAAATATTTCTTGACACTTTTCAGATTGAAGCAACAATATTTCTATTTTACGTTTTCATATTTCAGGAATTTTGATGAAAACATTTCTACGAACTCGTTATAAATAAAACTTTTGCTAGTGTATAAGAACCAACCTTTGTTTGATTAAATACAGAAAAATCTGTCTAAAAACTGTTTTTTTATGTAAAGGAGCTCTAGAGGGATCATTTTTGCTCCTCCTGAAACTTTAGAATTATCTACATAATCCTGAAAGTGTTGAGGTTTCGAATTTTAAACAGTTTAAAGTTTTTGTTAAAGAGTAATGTTGGATCTTAATTTAGAACAGTTTGAAACCTAATTTATCAAAAGAAATAAATTAGCTTCTGATGACAAAGAAATTATTTAAATTTATTATTTATTTTTTGTAACCGCAAGCTGACAAAGGATAATTACCTACACTTAGCATATTTATTATTAAATTCTTAATCAATTTTATTACGCGTTTGTTAGATTTTATTATTTATTAGAAGCAACTAGGATTTTTCTCAACCTTTCCCTGGAGGCTAATTATTAATGAACTAAATCAGAAATCAATACTTCTCTTTGATTTTGTCACCTATTTCTCCGCTCCTGGAGAACAAGGAAAGGTAATTATACTGATCGCCACAAAAACAAGAATTTTTTGTAATGGCATACTTTAAAAATAAAGGCTGCAATAAAATCAGTGGTTGGCCATATTGTTGTAAATTTTATTATGTTCTTTTAACGTCTTTTAAATACAGGTAATGTTGCAAAAACAAAACCTAATTCTTACAAAAGATGTTGTGGAAGACATTTGCGTTCAAATAGAGCAAAACCCGCAAAACTCTGCAAAGAAGCAGTCATTTCAAGAAACGTAGAGGCTTTAAGAAAACAAATATCTCATTTTCGGTTAAAAAATATACTAAAGACGTTTGACAAGACACTCCAAATCCAATAATAATCTGACTGACATAAATAAAGTGAAAAGTTAAAAGTAAATTTTGGAAATGTTACCAAATCTCCAAGCAATATTTTCTTTTTAATTAAAAATTGACAAATTCAGCTAATTTTTCTTATCAAATTTAATTTACAAAATCTGTTAAAATATTACTAGGAGTATTTTATATTTTAATATCTATGAATAAAAACGATTTGTATGTTCATTAAGTGCATCTATATTGAAGCAGCAATTTGGATAATTTGCAATTTATAGTTGATTGAACATAAAGGTGTGACTATAAATAATTGCACTAAAATTTCATTAATTGCTAAAAATTATGTTGACATACCTAGATGAATAATTACAATGTTAAATTAAATAATTAATTTTGTACAATTTTTGTAAAACTAAACAGTTTTTGTAGAGCAAAAACTGTTTAGTTTTAATTAACGTTTTATGTTTCTGAAACACGAATCTATGTAGTTTAAAAAACAAATAGTGCAAAAAACGTTTCTACAAAGTTTATAAGTTAGAATCAATACAAAAAAATTGTAGCATATTTAGGTTAAATAACGTTAATAGGATTGCTCAACGTCCAATGTTAACAACTAAATAAACTAAAAGGTTGTATTCTTGAAAACTATTTTAATGTTACGCATCATAAAAACAAACAATTACTTTCAGCTGATAATCCTTTATGATTAATCGATAATAATTGTTATTAATTTGTTTTCTATGTTGGTTTTTTGTACGGAAAGTTTATTATTTAGTTGAAGCTTCTGAATTGTGCTGAAATTATTACTTTCTTTATATTATGAAACAAATATGAAGTAAGAATTGAAATAAAATGAATGGAGAAGTTATATCTTTCTGTTACATTTCTCAAAATAAAAGAAAGAAACGAAAAGCTTTATAAGAGATTCTTATCAGATAACATGAATTCAGGTTTATTACAAAATAATATAGAAAGACGTGAGTTATTTAATTTTGTCTATCATAGTTCTTGCTGTAGTCACAAATAAATAGATTAATCTTATCCGCGGCTGCTTAAGCAAGAGGCTATTACGCTCTTGAGTATAATAGTATATCACATAACAAGTGAGAAAAAGATACATTATACACGAGTGCACGAAAAACACATTCTACAAAGTTTTGTACACTATTTTTCTACAACATGTAACAATAATTAATTTATCAAGCAGCATTTTTTAAGATTAGAATGATTGCTTAAAATAATAATAAAAAACTATTATTTAATTATGAGAAACATTTAAGAAACCGTAAAATTTAAAAAATACATTTTATAATTTTTTTTTTAATTTAATTAAATTTTGAAGCATATGTAAAAAAATACAACTTAATATTTAAACTGCGCTTCAGCAACTTTTTTCTTACTAAAGAAATAACAATAAAATAATTTAAAATATCTGAAAATAATATTTTAAGTATCTGAAAATATGTATCACGTACTATATGAAAATTACAAGAATTAAATTGATAAACAAATATTACAGATTTTTGATAAAAACCGTAAAGATTTTCAAAAATCACTAATTACAATTTTAACGTAAAAACTGAGAAATTTAAAATGGCGAACTTAAAACAGTACAAAACAATTTTTTTTTATTTTTATATAAATGATATTACAATCCCTAACAAGCTAACCTAACCAAATATAATCAGTTTTTTTTTGTTTTTCTATTTTTACACTAAAATCGTAATCAGTAGTACCGAAAAACTACAAATAATGGTTCACATTATTTAATAATTTTGTAATAGTGTATTATACAGGAAGTCTCAAAATTAAGACATTCCGAGTTTCAAACGTTATAAGATTATGTTTTAAAGTAAGTAACGATGTGCAAATCAGTTTTTTTTTAAATTGTTCGTTATAATATAATACAGTCAAACTTGATTAGTACATCATCGGATAGAAAGTTAACCCGGCTATAACGTCAACATTTCAGAGGTCTCTGCAACATTAGAGTAAAATACGTGCAGTCAAACTCGTTTAGTACGTCATCGGATAGAGTTAACCCGGTTAGTACGCAACATTTAAGAGATCCCTTTTAGATATTAGACTTTTAATTTCGCCTCGGATTTTGCGTCAGTCCACTTAGAACGTCAAAATAATTCTGCTGGTTCAGTAATTGACGTTATATCCGAGTTTGACTATACTTGCTTCCACACCTTCTGTATTTATTGTAAATTGCTCCGTGTATCTGAATTCAGCCCCATTTATGTTAGGCGAAGGTGATGCATCAAATCACGTTTATTATTACATACAATATTTCAATTAGCAGGCATTCTCACAATAAATACGTACATATTTATTCATTAATACTAAAATTGCTGTAGAACCTCCAAAAATAAAGCGTGATGCCATACAGTGCACAAGATATCAAGCATATAACCACTCCAAGTCCTATTGCTCTAAGCCGATCCGTTGTGTCAAGTGTGGAGAATTCCACGACTCTAAATTATGCAAAATGCCCAAAGATACTCCTGCTAAGGGCGCACTATGCAGTGAAGACCACCCTGACAGCTATAAGGGATGCAAAGTCTATAAAGAACTAGTTGCATCTAGAAACAACACTACACGAGGATATCGACAACAAAATCTACTTCAAACAAATCCTGCTCATAGTATAACACCTGTACAAAATAACAGGTGTTATACCTCATAGTATAACACCTGTGTTATACTATGTCCAGCTCAACTCCTACCTGTACAAAATAACACAAACCTCCACCACTTATATGCCCAAGCAACCCAAGCTACCAATACATCTGATAATACGCGGACGCTGGAACAGCTATACAATATAGAAAATCAGTTAACATCATTTTTAAACGAATTCAAAAGTATGTTCTCTCAGCTAATCAGTCAAAACAGCATGATGATGAACCTTCTCACGACACTAATCAATAAGCTAAGTTCATAAACTTACTGCGTATTGCCACCTGGAACGCCAACGGTCTGTTAAATCATAAGCAGGAGCTTATATTATTCCTTAACTTAAATAATATAGATGTTTTGTTAGTTTCTAAAACACACTTCACCAATCTAACGGTATTCAAACTTCCACAATACTTCACCTACAGTACCCCTCATCCAGATGGAACAGCTCATGTTGGGGCAGCGAAATTAACTCACAAGTCTATCCCACACCATGAACTACAAAAATATCAAACAGACAAAATTCAAGCAGCCAGTGTAGAAATAACAGCTCTGCCCTGGAATTTTGTTGTTACAGCAGCATACAGTCCCCTAAGACATACGATCACTACTGATGATTACAAAAATTTCTTACAAACTCTTGGTAATCATTTCATTGCAGGCGGCGACTGGAATGCCAAACATACCCATTGGGTCTCTAGACTCACTACGACAAAAGGGCGAAATCTTTGGAAAGCAATGACAGAAGTGCCCCCACCTATTGGCCCAGTGACTCAAGAAAACTTCCTGATCTTTTATACTTCTTCATAATAAACGGTATATCAAAAAATAACTGTACAATAGAAGCTAATAACGACTTAAACTCCGTCCATACTCCTGTTATAAGTACCAAAACTATCAAAAAAACGCTGCCGCCTCAACTGTCCTCAAAATGTACAAATTGGACTAGCTTTCGCAACAGTCTAGATGAAAATATAAAACTTAGCCTACCATTAAAATATCCAGAAGATCTGGACAAAGCTGCACAATACATCACAAATCTGATACAGGAAGCTGCCTGGAACGCCACACCGCAAAGTAAAGAGTCCGCAAAAATGTCCACAAACGTGCCACTGCATATTCGACAACTTTTAGCCGACAAAAGGTATGCTAGACGAACCTGGCAAAGTACTAGAAATGTTATTAATCAGCGCGTGTACAACAGACTGAGCAGGCAGCTAACAAAGACACTTAGAAAAGCTCAAAACAACTCCTTCGAAAATTATTTATCTAAGCTATTGGTAAATGACAACACGTTGTGGAAAGCAACAAAACACATGAAAAGACCGCAAACTTCCGTACCCCCCATACGCAAACCAAACGACGCGACGGGTGGGCAAGATCAGACAAAGAAAAAGCTGATATATTCGCTAAGCTTTTTCGCACTTCCGATAAATAAAAAAAAATTTTTGATTTGAATTAGTCCATATTTTAAATTTTACAAAATTTTTTAAAAAATTCTAAAAGAAATTTTTAAAAAATCTCAAAAAGTAACAGTGTTTTTATAATTGATTTTTTTTAATTTTCGTCAATTGAGATTCAAAATTTAGATAATTAATCTAAATTTAATTAACAGAAAAATATTGTTAAATAAAAAAATAATTAATTCTAAATATATTACCAATATTTATTTAATAATGTAATAGATAAAATATAATTTTTTTGTGTTTTTAAAACTTTTTTATCGGTGTGTTTTTATGTTAAAAATATTTTTCGTACACTCTTAATAAAAGAGCAGCCTTTAAAATGTGAGAGAAAGTGTGATTTTCTACTCTAGAGCAATAATCTCTTATCAGCCCTCACTCGTCTTTTGTTTGTCATTTATATAAGACCTTCGGTTTGATTTTTAATATAACACATTTTAATTAGGAGACGAAAATCTGTTTTAAGTTTCTCATTTAATTTTGTTGGCAAAAAAAATGTCAGAATTGCAACCAATGAGGACGCGTAGGGAAATGACGTCATCTGAATCAAATTTTAAAAAAAAACTAAGTAAATTTTATATATTATGTAGCTTTATAAAATCCTACAAGGATTTATATGCGATATAGAATTTTAAAAAAGTCAGATACATCTATACAAAAATGGAACTATATGTGTACTTACTTCCAGAAATATCTTGAAAATAGTTTAGCGTATATAATGGTAACAACGCACCTTCATACTTGACATTTCAATAATATTTTGATCTTTAGTTTCAAACAACTCCCCGATTATTGCCTGGAAACTTTCTCAAAGTCACATATTGCGAAAACCTATATAACAATGAATTTGATTCATGAAAATTGCTATTTCTCACCAAGTTCCAAGCTTATATTAATATTGAAAGCTAAATTAATATTGTATTTTTCTCGATATTCAACCCACGCACATTTTTTGCAGTTCAAATTAATAGAAAACATCCGCGAAAATGATAAGTCAACAAGTTGAAAAATGCTTAGCAGGTTAAAAAAAAAGTTCAGAATAGGTCAAACATCATAATTAATTTTAATTTTATTAGGTAAAATACAATCATTGTATTATTTTGGCAAATAAATGGTAATTTTGACTCTCTGTTGTAGAGTTATTAAATTATTTTTTTTATTAGTTTTTATTATTTAACTGAGAGGAATGTTATTTGAATTACAAAAAAATTCCAAATCGGCAAAGTAAAATAATTTCTCGCAAAATTAATTTTTCCAAACCTTTTTTTTTGAAATTTGTGTGCCCCTCCGCTTTTCCAAACATAAATACATTTCCTCCAAACTTCCTGTTTATTTAGTTCCTTGAAGACACGCGATATGTTAAATAACAAGTTTCGTAAAGTTGCTCCGTGTTGTTCACGACCAGAATTTTAATTTCTCGTAAACAGCTTATCCAATTTTCCCGATAATCGAGCATTTTCCTTAAATAAAACTCAATTTATTGAGGAATTTTACCACAGGAATTCACACTCATCCAATTTTCTTCTCGATTAAACAAAAGGATAGCTCCATAAATAAGTTATTTAATTGTTAACAATTTAAGGATCAACTCATTGCGTATTCAAGGATACAAGATACAGCGCCAAATTTTTATTCAATTATGCATTTTTTCCGCTCAATATTTCCCTGACTTATATTGTCAGGTTAATTAACGTCCGGTTGAAATTATCTAAGACATGTGCTCCTCCTACAGACGTAATAACTATTTTTAACTAAAATGACAGTGACACGCATTTCGAAAAAATACATTAAGTCCGATCGATAAAAACTGATTTTTCTCAGCCTTGAACTTGCTGCTTTTTTGAATAAATATGGAGCATTGTATGCTAAAAATTTTATTTTTTAATGCTAAGCTTTCCCAGAACAAACAACAAACAATAGACAAGGTTTCAAAAATGATTTTTTCGGAAAGATTTGATGGCGCAATAATAGGTTTGTTTGTTTTGGATGGGATGCCACAGGTTGTAAAATACGAGAATAGATTTAATGTCAATCAAAATTTTCAGCTAAAGTTATCTCAGATTTTTTTATTAGACTTGGCGATCTGTTTGGTTAGAATCTTTCTAGTCAAATTTAAACCAGTGTCTGTTATCCTAATAAGCCTAATAATAATGACTCTGATTCCTGATTTTGATTCTGACAAAAATTTTAGTTTTATTAATAATTTTTTTCTAACTTTTAACTTTTAAGGTTTTTGTTTGAAAATTATAGAAAACTTTAAATATAAGTTTGATGATTTTAAAGTAAAAAATGCGAATCTTTTTGTAAATTAAGTTAGTAGAATTCTTATAAAGCAAAAATTGAAATTAGCCAAATTGCATTGAAACCAAAAAAAACGATAACAAAGGCATTCACAGAAGCATAAATAAAAGTTTTCCAACAAAACAATAAACATTAAGTGGGCACAATAAAAAAAATAAATATCTGATAAGCAATTTTTGAAAGTTTTTACTAAATTTGCTTTGTTGTCTGTCGATCTGTTGCTTACAAGTCAATTATAAGCCAGAATTTTTGGTCTTAAAATAAAATTATTTAAATTTTTTTTAAAGTGTATCTACGAAAATATAAAAAGAATTTGCTTCTGTCAGAAAATATGTTTCAAATATTTATATAAATAGTATATAAAAAAATCGTAGAAACAATTTATTTCCATACAACAATTTTACATATTTTGTAACAGAAGCAAATTGTTTTTTACTTTTTATGAGATACATTCTTGTAATAAAAGCTTTTAGTAAAAATATTTTCTGTATAATTATTTTATTTTAAATTTTTTTAGGAAATTCTCAACACGGTATAGCTGAAAAATAAAACAGACAATACATTTTATGAGGTTTTTCTTTTTTTGCCTCCAAAAATACCTACCTAATTAATAATGCATTAAAATGTGCGACATCAAAACAAGTTTAAAAATAAAATTCAATAATTATCCTTCGCAATTTATCCATAAAAGTTTTGTTTTAAGGAAAAAGCCGCTCTAATTCTAAAATATGTACTTCCTTGTTAAATTATTAAAAACACTTTTTAGCTTCCTGCTGAAAACCTTGAGGAAATCCCTTGAGAGTCTCTAAGACATAGACAACGATTAAAAATCAAAAAAAAGTTGATTTCCGTCGTAAACCTTGAGTAAAATATTTTAGTCTTGACAGATAATTTTAAATACGGTAATCCCAGAAGTTTTTAGTCACAAAACCAGTTTGTTTATAAAGTTTTGGTTACTCAAGGAGGTAGAGACATTAGCTAGTAATGCTGAAATGTGCTCACCGACCTGAAAACTTACAGGCCCTAGAGAATTTGATTAATTAAGTTGATTTAGGAAAACAAATATGTCTGAACCAGCAATTAAAAATTAAATACATTACTTAAAACAAAGAGTAAGGCGGAAAAGCGAAAGTTATCCAAATTTTTTGATAAACATTACAAAGTAAGGCTTTTCCAGGATTAGGTTACAGCGCCTAAAAAATGATTATTATTACGAAAATTTCTGCGAAAATAGGAAAAATATAATAAGATGGTTTTCTATATAATGAGTGTTTTTTGGAAACATTTGGAAGCATAAAGTGCTTTATACTACAACTGTACAGTACCTGATATAAGTAATCTTCTCTCCAAATAAATAGCTTGATTTATGTGTTCAATGTTTTATCTTTATCTTTTATTTTCATTATTCAATAAATTTTTACTGATTACTTTTAGTGAGAGTGGTCATTATTTATATTACGCACTGTACAATGACAGTTAGAGTTAGACAACTTTTACAACTACAAACTACAATTTAAAAAAATTGCAAAATACCTATTGTGTCTCTACAGGTGTTTAGTCAGGTAAATAACAATCTTTTAGACATTTGTAAGAAGAAGAGAAAAACTACATACAGTAAGTTGTACAACTTAAAAACAAAAAAAAAACAAAATTTAAAAAAAATGTTTTTATTCAACCGAAACATCAAATTTTTGGTTCTCAAAAGAAATAACCATTTACAAGCGGTAAAAAAACGATTATTTTTGGACTGCTTATGGATACGACTATTAGAAGTTTAGTTTGAAAAACCCAAATTTAAAGTAAAAATTTTATTTTACGTGAAATAAACAAAAATATTAACAAAAATACACAGCGAATTTTTTATTAAACTCGCCTAAAAAAATTGTGAGCAGTACTATCAAAAATTGTTTAAGCCGTTCTCGTTGCTGTTAGACTTCGGCTTTGCCTCGTGCGTTAAATTCTGTCTCAACCAGAATTTTTTTTAAAAAACAACTGCAAGAAGTAGAATTCTAAATCTGTAAATTCTCTAGCCAAAATCTAACAGTTCTTAATAGTCACTCACTATTTTTGTAAATTGTAAAATAAATAATTTTAAATTTTTATAACTTTTTTAGATTACCCATAGCTGTTTCGATTATAATTATACCATCAGCAAACGTAGATAAAATAGATTACCAAAATGTCTAAATTTAATTAATATTATTTTCTATCCAAATATAGCTGCTACAATCACATGAATCTGCTTTTAATGAATAGTAGATAATTTTATTTAAATATAGCAATTAAAGCAAAAAAACAGCTAAAAATTAATAACTATTTAAATAACAAGTGGATAATGTCGATTCTTATGCTACAAGCTTTAGCTCATCGACGAGCGAGCTGAAGAGGGCGAGTTAGTAAAAAGGACAAGCCCAAGAAGCCTATAATGTAAATTTTTTTGCTACAAACTATCTCTTATCGACATGCGGTCTAAAGAGAGCTAAATAGAAAGCAATCGTGTTCAAAAAGACACTAGTACAATAAAAAGCTACTTTACAGCGGCAAAACTGTACAAAAAACGCCACTTTGTAATTTTTTTGTATAAAAAATAATTTGAAAAAACCAAAAATTTAATTATTTTACAACATAATCTAGCTCCTTTCATAAAAAAATTAATTTCTCTATTTTGTTAAAGTAAATTTAAAATTCGGTGGCAAAAACATAAGCTTCATATTGTCAAAAACAATTTGTCAGTGTCAAAATAACGTTAAACAACAAACGATTAATAATAAAAAATATTTAACTAACAGACATTGCAAAAAAAAGAACTAGAGTTGGCTATCAGCTTTGCTTTAGAAGACCCCACCGATTCCAATATTTTTTTATTTAATTTGACAGGTTTTACCTTTTTATATTGGCACTCTTGATTATTTGAAGGTCTGAGCCACCTAGTGTTGTACTTGTAAACTCGTCAAATAAGAAAAATAACTTATTTTTTCCAGTCTATTCTGTAAAATTTTGCCAAAATTCCAGACTGGTTAAAAATTAATTTAATTTGTTTAAAATAACTATAAAACGAGTTATTTATTTTAGAAAATAATGTCATTAGTTAAGACAAAAATATCTGTTATTTTTGAAATTTTTAACAGGGTGGCTTACAAAATAGAGCTTTTGTTGTGTTTAAAACCAAAATTTAATGTTTTTAGAGAGATTTTCCAGAAATTTATTTTTTATAATTTCTGGTTATTAAGTATCCAAAATTGATGTAACAATATCATGTGTTTGTTAAATTAAAAATGTAAAAATTTGTTAAAATTTGGCATAAATTGATTAATAATAAAATGCAATATCTGTAAAATGATAAGATAAAACCTTGGATAAACCAAAATTGACAAATTGGCTTAGTGTAAATATGTTTTACAACAAACAATAAATTATTTTGTCATTAATATTTTTTTATCCAAAATTAAAGTTTGAATCTGTGGCACTATTAAAACACTGTTTGCAGCTTTTTCTAATACTAAAACAAATAAAATCTAAATTAAAAACAAATTTAGACACAATAACAAGAAGTTTGTCTAAATAACTATCAAGCATCCAGTTTTCGTTGCAACAAAAGCAGTTAAAAATATGAAAAAAACACGTCAACAAGGTCGCGTTCATCTTGAACCTGATCATTAGATCAACTTTCTATCAAAAAAATCTAACGGCTGTTCCCAAAAACTCACCTAACATTTTAACAACTTTCCTCGATGATTTGGTCTGAATCCTCGATCCCGCATTCCCAAAAACATTTCTCTTTTTCATCATCGTTGACGATTTCAATTTCTGTCCTATCAGAATATAAAGCACTGTAATAAGACTCATTGGTAGAACAAAAAACACCAAAGTCGACACTTCAAACGAATGTTCAATAATAGGCTTAACAAAAGAGCACTGTTCACAATCTGGAGGTCCAGTAATTTGAAATTGCAGAGCTTGAGGCACCGCTAACCCCACCGCCACCAACCAAATCGCCAAAATTAATTTAACCGCCCTCGAGAGTTTCGACATCGTATGCGAAAGAAAAGGGTGGCAAATCGCTAAATACCTCTCAACAGTAAACGCAGTTATCGTCAAAACTGTAGCATTCGCTGAGGTTTCCGCAAACATCCCTCGCAAAAAACAAAACGCACTTCCGAAAATGTACGGATAGCGGGAATAGATCAGGTAGATTTCCTGGGGGAGGCCCGACACTAGCAGCAGCAGATCGGAAATTGCCAAGCTGAAGAGATAGTAGTTGGTGGCGGTGTGCATGGATTTGTTCCGCGAGATCACAATGCACGTGCTGATGTTCCCGATGGTGCCCGTCAGGAAGATTATCCCGTAGATGAAGATGATGGGGATGACGATGTAGAGACTGTCCCTCTTGGGGCCCCACACCTCCTCGGAGCACCCGCCGGTGTCGTTCAAGAGGAAGGAGTCCATTCCTGGACGATTAGCGATACGAACAGAACATTGCAGGACGACGATTCCTGCTGCTGGTGCTTCGGAACGAAGCGGTTGCAGGACTGCCGACAAGACTGTTTACTTGATTCATTCAAGAGCGCGAGTTCATGCGCGCTATAACAGGAATTTTGATTTTCGATGAGTTAATTAGACAAGCAGGTGCGAGAATTATTTATTTATAATATTTTGCATTGTTTTAGACTCATTTTATTAGACATTGAGAGATTTTTCGAGAATTTCAGCCAGAAACGAGTTTAGAACCAGTTATTATTGTAATAGTTTAACAAAAAATTTACATTTTTTAATGTTTACATTCAAAAGAATTTTCGTTATTTGTAATCAAAATATTTCATGAAGTGATACAATAAATTATTATTTTTATAATTATCGAAAGATAAATTTATGGAAATATTATCAGCTTAATTACAAACATTTCTTAATCAATTTTGTGTGTTTTATAACATTATAGCTAATTAATTCACTTATAAATTGTAATTTACAACAGTGTAAATTCGTGTCAGACTATTAAACTTCTATGTGTCAAACCAATTCTACTATCACAAATAACTGTGATTGTAAAAATTCTTACGACTTTTTTTACTCTAATTTACGACTTTTATTGATTTACAGATTGTTTTTTTTTAATATAACAAAGTCGCTTATTATATTCTATTAAAAAAACACGAAAAAAAATTAAACATTTTTTAAAACAGTTATTTTATGAATGCAAAATTACAGTTTTCAGTGCATGAAATAGTTTATTGGGTCGACACTGTTAGATAGAGACACCGAAAATATTTGAATGCACTAAAACAAATTTATGTACAAAATTTATTTTATTTTATTCAACTTTTAACTAACACCTTTAATAAATTATTTACGAAGTGATATTTTTATATAAAACAATAAACTTTGGAATTTTTTTTTGAAATAATTGTTAACATTTATAAAGACAGAGTGTTGGTCAACAGGTTATTATCAATAACAAAATTTATATTAATAACAAACAGGTATCTATTTAACTTTTTATTAAACTAAATTATCAAATTCGTTTCTAAATTTTGTAGAATAAAATTAGTTTTATAATTAGTTATAGTTTGAGGCTATATATTATTAAAATATATACAGAGTGTTTTTGAAATAATGCTAAAGATTTTAACAAGTGATAGCTTACTTTAAAAGAATGCCAAAAAAACAAATTTGCCTTGTACAAATGTTTATAGTTCTTGAGATATACAGTGTAAAAAAAAATCAAAAAACATTATTTTAAAATACACAATATATGACAATATTGTTTTTGGACATATAGATTTAGAATTATATAATATAAAAAAACATTAAACTAAAACTATTACCAGATAGAATTGTTGCATATTGTAATTACGTACTAATCACACTCTACACAACAAAAAAATTAGTATCTCGTTTAAACAAAATAAAATAAAAAAGTATTACAGTTTGTAACTCAAAAATAATTTTGGTTTTTTAGCATCTTTTCAACATGAGCTATCATCTGTTAAAATTTTTGACATTACTCCAAAAACATCTTGTATATAAGTAATTAAACATTCCTTTTACAAAAATGGTGTAAAAGTGTAAAAGTGAAAAACAATATCAGAGTACTTAATTAACGAAAAAAAATAGAAATTTTAATAGAAATAAATACAGAGTGTTAGAAATAAATAAAAAATTTTTAATCAGTAATAAATCTCACCAAAACAAACAACTTTCTAAGTAACATTTTTGCGAAAAATGTGGAGCGTTCCGAATTTTTTTACTTCTATATCTTTCCTAGATAAGCACGATACGCTTATGAAATTTTGTAAATTTATAGAATCATAGAAATCAAAAATGGATTGCTGCATTTATTTTAAAAAAATGGTCAAATTGACTTGTTGACTAGTGTACAATCGTTTATTGTTGCTCTTGATCTTGTTTCATTGTTGTTTCTATTCGTTTCTTCCATCATTATTGTTCTGTTCATAAAATTATATTGATGCCATGAAAAGTAATAATTTTTGAATTTTCTATAGTTATCATGGTGACTATTATAATGGTGCATTTTACTGTTTTGACAAGTGGCGCGTATAAAATTTCTTGCCAAGACTTTAACTAACTGTATCTCAGTAACGGTTGGGATTCAGAAAATAAAATATCTAGAAAAAACTCTTTTATAAACAAGACATACAAAGTGGTTATAATTTTTGTATTTATTTTAGAAACACCCTGTATACAGAGTGTTTTTGAAGTAATGTTAAAAATTTTAACAAGTGATAGCTCTTGTTAAAAGAATTTTAAAAAGACAACCTTATAGAAATGTTTATAGATCTTGAGATATACGGTCTAATTACTTTTTTTTCAATAAACATTATATTATTTATGTAATTTGTGTTATTTAATTTGTGCTCAAAAACAGTGTTCTCATACATCGTGTAGATATTTCAAAAACAAAGTTTTTTGAAAAAGAAATGTCTAATGCAAAAACTAGAAATATGTGTAGGAAGTAAATTGATTTTTTAGCATTTTTTCAACAAGGACTATCACCTGGTAACGTTTGTAAAAGAATTTGAAAAATTCTCTGAATATTTAATTTTATCATAAAAACTAGAAGTATTAATAGGAAAAATTGTTGCATATATTGTAATCACACACTCTATACCAAAAAAATTGTTACAATATATAGTATCTCGTTCGAAAAAAATTTAAAAAAGTATTGCAGCTTGTATCTCAAAAATAATTTTGGTTTTTTAGGATCTCTTTATCAAAAGCTATAAATTGTTAAAATTTTTAACATTACTTTGAAAACATCCTGTATATAAATAACTAAAGATATGTTTTACAAAAATAGTGTATTAAAATTACCAAATAAAAATATCACAATACTTTATTAACAAAATAAAATAGAAATTTTATTAGAAATAAATATAACTTTACTAAAAATATACAAAAAAAATTTTTCTTGAAAATTTTTTTCACTCAATTGTCCTATGAGTTTTGTAATCTGCTTCCTCACTTACTTTCTTGGTGTTTTGTTTCTTACACTTGTTTTATTATTCTGTTTTTCAATACAGAATAAAAAATATCAGAATAATTTATTAACAAAATAAAAATATTTTTTAAAATTTCTTTACTAAAACAATACGAAATTACTCCACATTTTTTATCTTTTGTTGTTTTTTTTTTGATTTAGACCAAGTTTTTCTTTTTTCTTGAGAACATTTCTATAAGATATTGTTCTACGTTTTTTGAAGTTTGCTTCTTTGTTTTCTTCCGTGTTGTTTCACATTTTACACTTGCTTTACCATTTTGTTTTTGTTAGTTTTACATAATAACTATCTATTTTTAAAAAAAAATTATTATGGTGCCAATAACGACAATCTAAATTTAATTATTTCCTTTATTAAAAGCATTACGTTGCTTTAGATCACAACGATTTTTTGATAAACAAAAAACCATACGTGCCTCCACCTATTTAAGTGGCTTTTTTATAAACACAGTTAACCTGTCAAATCTTTTATTAATTAACTGCTTTTTATTTTGTTTCTTAATGTTACAATTTTAAGTTTTTCCAAAATACGAAAGTGTATCAAATATAAACGGGAATCCTTTTCTACAAAGTTTGATAAAAAGCATTGAATCGTAAGGGGTGGGTTTTCAGGTAGTTCAGAATGTTGGGGAAAGGATAGAACTGCCAGAGTCTCACTCTCTCACTTCAGCCCATTAGTGTAAAACTAGACAATGAGCGAGAAAGAAGTACATGAATCTGTGGAGCAGCGGATTATCATCAAGTTTTTGGCCAAAGAGGGCTTCAATCCGACGGAAATATTACGTAGATTACAGGGGCAGTACCCTGTTAAAAACTCGTATCCTTGCTTGGCACAAAGAATTCTCGAAAGAACGGGAAAAATTAGATAATCTCAGCCATGATCGTCGCCCGAGCACGAGTATCATGAACGAAAACATCGGGGCAGTCCGGAAGCTCTTGGACAAAGACATAAGAACAACGCTGAGATTTATTGCAGATGAACTTTAATTGAGCTATGGTAGCGTGCAAAAAAATAGTGGAAAAAGAAAGGAAAATTGGTGAGAAACGTCATTCTCTTCCACGAGAATGCCCGACCGCATGCAGCGAACGCAACGTGCCAAAAATTAGACCAAATAGACTGGGAAACGATGTATCAACTCCCTTACAGTCTCGACTTATCGCCTTGTGATTTTCATTTGTATGGGCCGCTGAAAGAGGTCAGCATTTCGGAGACCACGCTGTGATGGAAGCCTCCGTGTTCCAATAGCTTAGAGAGTGCCCGAAGAAATTCTTCGAAAACGGAATAAAAAGACTCCCAATCAGGTGGCAAAAATGCATTTCATGCGAAGGAGATTATGCAGAAAAATAATCTTCAACTTTAAATATTTGTAAATAAACTGTTAATTAAAAAAAATCATTCCTGTTTATATTTGATACACCCTCGTATTTTCTCTCTCTTTTGCAAATCATCACTAATTGCTTTTGTTTTCAATCTTCGGAAAAGGTTTTTTTTTCCTTTTTTTAAACTTTTTGAGTAAGTTTTTTCTACATTTCTACCATTTGTTTAACTACTGCAAATGTTATTTTGACATGTCTTGGCGATTTTCTATTTAGTTTTTTAATTGCTTTGGTCTGTTTTTTATTGTTATGTTTATTTCCTGTTGTTCAATTTCTTTTCTAACTTTAATTGATTCTTTTTTCTTACTTTTGTATTTGTTCTCTTTTATTGTTTAGTAATTTCTAAAAATATTTGTTTGATCTAGCCATTATACGTGTACGTATCATACGATGATTTGTGGAATTTTTATTTTTTATATTAGTTTTTTGCTTTATTTTACCCTTTCTACAAGTTTTTCAGTACTTTTTTTAAATTTCTACTTTATAGAAAAACTGATTATTTTTGCTATAATTTTCAAGTTTTTTTCAAAATTTTTGACAACTTTATTTCTTTGCTTTTGTAACTCCTTGTTATTTATCTTTTAGTTGTTTTATTATTTTTGAATGCTTATTATTTGTTTGTTTAAAAAAATATTGATATAGAAAAAAACGCTTTTAATTTTGATTTGTAAAAGTATTTTAATTATTTTTTAATTTACTTACAAACGTTTAAGGCAAACATTATGTCTTAAGAAACTCTTTGTAGTAAACCTAAAAAACTATTTTCCAATGCAAAGTAAAAATTAAAAATTTACAAAAAAAAACAAACGCAACATAAATAAACAGAATAAATATTCTGAAATTATAAATATTGCAAATGCTTTAAAAAATAATTTCTTATTGTAATATTATATTATTATCTGTATAGCTATTATAGCTATTATCTCATCTAGTGTTGTAACAAATTCTGCCGAAGAGCTTAAACCTTACCTCTTTAACTTGGTATTTGTTTTTACTTATCATTGTCGTAAAATGTCATCTATTTAGGTAGTTAAGGGTCTGCCAACGTTTGTAAACAAAACTTTTACAAAATAATTGCAATTCTTTATGGCAAATTGTATCTTCTGTAAAAATAAATTTTAATTTATATTTTGTTATTTAGATTCTAGTAAAATAATTAATCTTTAAAACGCATATTTTTTTATTGTTGACTTTTTTTAACTTTTGTAAAATATTCTGTGTGCTCACGATATCCACATTTTTAAAAGAAATTTATGTTTTAAAATTCCAAAGCAGCCATTCAGAGGCATTAATTAACTCGACACAAAGTAAGTAATGACTAGTAAAACTTTTTATAGACATCATTAATAATTCAACATTGAACGTATAAAGAAACATCAAGAACACAAAAACAAATATTTTTTTTAGAAAATTATACCAAGTTGCAAAAAAAGTCGCGACTACCGATTAATTTCTAATTATTGCCTGCAGATAAGTCAACATAAATATAAAATATAATTACGATGATTCCTTTTTTATTCATGGTAGAGGTCATACCATGACCTCTACCATACATTGATGCGACTTTAGTCAGAAACATAGTAACGAATAATAACAATAATTAAAACAAAAACGACAAAAATCGATATTAAACACAATCAGATTTGTGATGTCTAATTTTGGATATGGTATTAATATGTCATATAAATGCAGGCATCAAATCCGGTTAAGCCTCTCAAATTAGCAAAATATTCTTGATTTTATTTATAAAGAAGGTTATATATTTATAACTAAAGAAAATAAATGGAAATTTTTGATTTAAATGACACGTGAGTACTTATAAATAAACAATAATTAAAAATGTACCTATTTAATGGCAGTTAAGATGATTTTTAGTTTGACGTTTAGCAAATATTTGAAAAGTTTATCAGTAGAAAATTAATAAACACATTGCTGGTCTGGTTTATTTCAACAGATTGATTCGCCCGTGTTTCTATTATAAACAAAACAAATGGTTTTTGTTTACTTTATTTAAGAAAAAATATTGCATTTTAACACTGCTTTAAAAAAACTAAAATTTAATTTTTTATTGTGGAGATAAGCCTATCGCTGTATTAAAATTTCAAATTTCCACAAGTACTGTTTCTAGAAGTAGTTTATTATGAAAGTTTTTAAATATGCGAAATAATTTTAAACTCAAAAATATAAAGAAAATCTAATAGTACAGTATACACCAAGATAAAGAAGTATTTTTTATAATCGAAATAGGGTTAAGCTGTATAGTTTTCTCTACTACTACAGACACAATTTATTATAGGTCAGCTGAGAATGTAACGCAACTTAAAGAGGGCACAATTAGAATAAACAAATAGCATAATTGTACAAATGTTGCAAATTTCACTGTTCCGAATTTTGAGTTAGACTTTGCTTCTGCAGTTTACTCGAATAACTTATTGTATCTTAATAACAGGAAATACTACAATAGTATATTAAGAAACAAGTTTTAAAAAATTGCAAGCGCAAGTTATAAAAGACAGATGACTTAAGGAACAAGTTTTTTATTCTATGTTTTATAGTTTTTGAGTTTTACCTATTTCCTGGCGTAAAAAGACTAATAAATCGTTATAAAAATTTTACATTAATATTTGAAATTTGTTCGATTCACTAAATACATAAAAAAATGTAATTTATGAAATCGAGTACAAAGTTCAAGCGTGTTGAGAAAAATCCCAGCGTTTTCACAAATAAAATTTGCCTTCACTACTTATACTAGTATGTAGTTGTATTATAAAAAATTACCTACCAATATTTTGTTGTTAAATTAAGAACGGCACAAGAAGCAGTGACGGAACTCGTAGTTATAATAGTGTCATGTTGTTAATAAAATACGATCTATTCTAAAGTGATTTTGAAATATGATAAAAATCTGACTTAAATATTGATTGTAAGTCTTAAATTCCAGTTGTAATATGTAACCAGTTTTTATTTAAACTTTTGTGGTGCAAATACACGCACTTCTATTATCGTTTCTATAACAACATAAAATTTTCAATATAGAAAATTTAGTCTTGAAATTTATTATAAACAAAAGTGGTTTTTTGAAAAAAAAAACAAAGAAAAAGCAGATAGGATTGTTAAAACAATAATTGTTCCAAGCTTACAAACTGTTGAATTGACCATACTATTACGATTACTTACTTTTTCTAGAAAAGTATTACAGATTTTGAGCGAATTAAATGTTAAATTAAAATTTTGCGTTAAAATCGAATAACAATTGTCGCAATTGTTTCTACTAGATAGGTACTCAGGCATACCACACTACTATTTTTGCTTCAATTAGTTATTGCGGTATTTACCACTGACAGCAGATGACAAATCTAATAAATTAGTAGAAAAATACTCAAAAGTTACTATTTTAAATTCCGGTGCAAAAACCTTAGTGACCAAGTTTCTTAAAACAGTCTCGGTTTTAAATTTAACAAAGACGATGCTGCTTCAGTTTTGTTGTTCATTCCGTAAAAAAAGGTTTAAGGTTGTTTTTTTTAAAAAAAGCAATACAAATTGAGATAAATAAATCTCATTTAGAAAAAATCTTCAAGAAAAACATAATTTTGACATTTAAACTGCAATTTAGACAAATTTGAGAAAATGGTGATATAAAGTCAAACGTCTGGATTTTTGTTTAAAAATAGCCTACAAAGTTTTGAAAGTTTCAAATATTTATAAACATTCTTCGATAACCAACCTTTTCAACTAGAGGCTCGTTTCATCTCAACATTGCTGATACTAGAGTGAGACAAAATCAAACTTCAAGATTTTTTGTCGCAGACAATATTTCAGAAAAGTTAATGTGTGGTGTGCAGTTTCGTACTATTATTAGACCAATTTTTTTGATCAAAATTTAAACCGTAATATTTGTATATTTGGAAATGTTGTAAATTTTAGCTGATAAACTAGATGAATTGTCGTTAAACTACCAAACGGAAATGTTTTTTCAGCACGATGAGTGCCCCACTTATTATGCCGGCATTGTTCGCTAGTAGCTCAGTATACAATTCTACAATAACTGGATAGGGAGAGATGCTAGCATTTTATGACCACCGACAAGTCCTGATCTTAAAATAATGTTTTAGAAATTATCGTGACCCAAAGGAAAAACAGTAATTCGTCTTGTTTCACAAAAAAGTATCTGCAAAAAACAGTTTTGTAGCCTATACGAAATTTAAAAAAATATTATTGTAATTCGACCAATTAAAACTTTGTAGGCTATCCAAGGCTATTTTTTATAAACTTTTTATTTTTTATAACAAATAATAAAAATATTTAAAAAACTATAGCGCTTTAAAGAGCAGAATGCACATTTTTATTCTAAAATAAGTTAGGTTTAAACGTTTTGACATCTGCAATATGTACCACACCATATATCTGTTGTATCTATCTACAGACCTTTTAGAAACACTCTGTATGTTTACTTAATTGTTCTGATTGATATTAAGTAGTTGCTAACAAAAAATTACATTTGTTTTATATTTGATTAAATGAGAAAAAAATTAAAAAGGAAAAAATTATATTGAGTTTTTCTAATAATTGATAAAAAATTTGTGTACCAGTTTTAATTTTTTGATTACAAGCACTCTCTTTGATGTGAAAATAGTTTCAATCAGCAAATGTTTTGAAATTGTTGATTAATACTAAACCATTTTACAACTCTCAATATTTAATAAAAGATTTAAACTAGCTAAACAACATTAAAGTTCCTATTTAATTCGTTCTATTTAAAACAAATGCAATATTTTTAGACGTAAAAATTAATTTGCGAAACGTTGTGTCTTGAAACCTAACCATCAAAATTATACTCAGTAATATAAAAAGTGTTAGACCCAAAAAAAATAATTTTTTGGAAGTAATTTTTTGCTAAGAGAATGAGTAAATTCAAAGCTAATTATAGTAACCATTACAACAGTTTATTTTTAACAGTTCTTGCAAAAAAAAGATAACCTTCAATTTTTTATTAAGAAAAAGGCTTATCAGAGCTGATAAAAGAAAGTATTAGCAGTTATTGTGTCTCCAACTACATTGAAAGGCATTTGAAAAGTTGATTTGTTTTATCGCGAAATTGTCCGCCGCGCCGTGTTGATTTTTTTTGCAATGGGGGTAATGCGTGTATTTTGAATGTAAACAGAAGCAGATAGATGAATCTTTAACAAACAAACAGGTAATCTGTTTGAGACCATTTTGCTACTACGCGACAATTCGGTAATTAATAGTTTGAAGAAGAATGTTATAAGTTTTATTTTTAATGTAAATCTACTACATTACGTCGAAAAATTTTTTCTTCTGGGTGTAACACTTCTAATATCTCTGAGTATATTTTCAGTTTAATTTTAGCTTTGTGTAGAAATTTCGGTCTGACACAAATCGCTTAAGATGTATCAAATGTGTAATTTCCGCACTGCGGTTTTATATAAAGGACCATCGGTAATAATTTTCTAAAGCAAGGTCTAATCTCATCGATTCTGACCCTTGAAAGCTTTAATTGGGAGTTATTATGCTTTACATGTTATTTTCTCGCATGACTTAACACGATATATTTTATTAATTATTACACACCATACAAAAAATACATTGCTTATATAATATATGGCTTTATTTATTGATCTACAAATGGCAAGAAATATAATACAAAAAATTCAAACTAAAATACTTCTCAGTCTTGTTAATTCATTTAGTTACTTGGAATGTATTACTGGCACCATTGTAAGGATGAATCCCTCCAAAAATATGTTGGTAGAACCCAAAATGTTGGAGTCGGTAAAATCCAGGAGATGTATCATAGGGAATTTCCCATTCGACAGTTGCCTCACTGCCGCCAATCAACGACGAAGTTCTCTCCCAAAAAAATCTGTTAATTCAAAAACAAAATAGTACATTAAGCAGCAAGAAGAGTAAGAATTTTTTACCAATCTCAATTTTGAATATACTTACTAATTATTCTAGAACAGTAAGTAATGCTTACGTTACCAGCGAGTAAATAAACCTTACTGTTTTAGAAATAAACTCGGTAAAGAATCAGACAGAGTTCAACCGCTCAAAAATTTTTAGCACTTGTGAAATACTCACTTTGTTTCCCAGTCAGCGTCTGTAGCAATAACGGTCCACTTATCGCCGTCGTTTAATTTTTCAACAGTGAGGAAGGTCTTTCCATGCATTACGTTATTACGAGGGTGGCCAGATACCTAAATTCAGAAAAAGTTCAAATTGGAAAAGTACGATGCGTGAAATAATGTAATCGTAGTTGGCTGAGGCTGAAAACTCAATCAAACTTCAAATCAAATTATTGACCACAAAATTGAAAATCCGAATGTTTAAATAATCATTGTAGTAATCCAATTAATTTTAATGGTGGTAGTAGGGCAAGGCAAAATATCGATAAATGTTTTTGTTACTAAAATTAACCGACTATCGATTGCCTAATTAGATTTTCGTATACATATGTAATTAATTAGTTAAATTAATTTATAGATTAATCGATTGAGTAATCGAATACCAATAATTTATCATCAATTTTGCTACCTAGAAGCCAAAAACTTCTTATATTATATTTGATTAATCGATTAAATGAGTAATCAATTACAATTACAAATAATTGATCATCGATTTTACCTTCTTGAACTTGAACAACTTTTTATATATAATATTTGATTGATTAATTTATTACAAATAATTGATTATCGATTTTACTAATATAACCCAAAAACTATTTATATAATATTTGATTAATTAATTACATTAATTTATTTTTCAATCGATTAATTAAGTAATTAATTATTGATTGTATCATCGTAAACTTGAACAACTTTTTATATATGTATAATGTTTGATAAATTAATTAAATTAATTTATTATTTAATCAATTAATTATTAGAAATAAATTAATTATTGATTTTACGATATTGAACTCAAACAACTAGTTATATGTATATATATATTTAATTAATTAATTAAATTAATTTATTAAATAATCGATTAATTTCTTGGTTAATCGATTCAGTAATCGAATACCAATAATTTATTATCGATTATTGCTACCTAGAACCCGAAAACATTTTATACAGTGAAACTGCGATAAGCCGAACCGTCGATAACTTGATTTTCTCGCTAATTCGAACCAAATTTATGACAGGAAAGAAGCACATTTCTTGTTTTTTTTTTTAATAAGTCGAACTTGTCGATTACTCGAACTTTTTTGTTCGAGTTATCGAAGTTCGACTGTATAATATTTGATTATTGATAAAATTGATTTATTATTTATTAATAGATTAATTATTAGAAATAATTGATCATCGAATTTAAGATCTTTAACTCAAACAACTAATTATATATTTAAGTAATTGATTAAATTGATTTATTAAATAATTAAATAATTGATCATTAATTTTACTATCTCTAACCCCAAAACCTTTTATATATTGCATAATATTTGATCAATAGATTCAATTAATTATTATTATTTACTTTATTTTATTTATAAATTTTACTTAATCAATTATAAATAATTTTTTATCGATTTTATAGTGTTGAACTTAAAAAAATATATATATTTAATGTTTGATTAATTAATTACATTAATGTATTATTCAATCGAATAATTAAGTAATCAATTACGAATAATTTATTAATTGTATCATCTTAAACAACTTTTCATATATAATGTTTGATAAATTGATTTATTAAATAATCGATTACAATTAATTGATCATTGATTTTACTATCTCTAACCTGAAAACTTTTTATATATTGCATAATATTTGATCAAAATATTCAATTAACTTATTATTTATTTAATTTAATTTATAAATTTTACATAATCAATTACAAATAATTAATTATCGATTTTATCATTCTGAACTTAAACAAGTTTTTATATTTAATTTTTAATTAATTCATTAATTGAATTTAGCATTCAATTAATTAATTACGTAATTAGTTTCGAATAATAGGTCATCGATTTTACCCATCTTGAACTCAAACAACTTTGCTTTTATAATATTTGATTAATTAATTAAAATAATTTATTATTCAATAGATTAATTGCGTAATCAATTACAAATAATTAATCATAGATTTTAAAATCTTGAACGCTAACAACTTTTTACAAAGATTTGATTAATTGATTAAAGAATTGATTTATTAAATAATCAATTACAAATAGGTAATTGGTCATTAATTTTACTATTTCTGTAACCTGAAAATCTTTCATATATTCTATATTTGATCAATTAGTTAAATAATTTTTTTATGAAATTAATTAATTGCGTAATTAATTAGAAATAATTAATTATTGATTTTAAGATCTTAAACTCAAACAACTTTTTTTGATAAATATATATATTGAGAAAATAGATTAAATTGATTTATTAAGTAATCGATTACAAATAATTGATTATCGATTTTATCATCTTGATCTCAAACTACATTTCATATATATTAATTATAATAATTTATTATTCAATCAAATAATTAAACAATAAATTACAAATAATTGATCATTCAATTTATAATCTTGGTCTCGAATAACTTTTCTAATGTCTTTACTATTCCATTAAAAAAAGTTTTTGGCTATTTTATATTTAAAAAAATAAGATATGTTGATCTTACATAAAAAAAAGGATAATAGTTAAATAAATTATACAAAACTCAATTATTCAATAAGTAATTTGATCAAAAATTAATAAATAATAATTATTTTTTTTTAAAAGACGATGTTTAAGAATGAAATAATTTTTTTTAGAAAAATTGAGGACAATTTAATAGAAAAGCTTTAAAAACGGCATTTGCTAAAAAATGTATAAAACAATTACTTAAACAAGAATAACAATTTTTTTTAAAAAAAACTGAAATATGTTTCCAAAGAGAAAAGAAGAGCAAATAAAAATTCATCTGCAAAAAGCTTGAAATACTTAAATAAAATAAAAAATATATAAAAATAAGGTTTTCTAAAAAAGGTCGGTCGGCAACAAAATTGTAGAAGTTTGACACCATAAGTGTTTTTATCAACGGATTGTATGCTCAAAAAAGCATTAAAACATTTTAAAATAATTGTCTAGTAAAAAAAATTAGTACTTATTTGAAAAGAAAAAACTAAAAAAGTTTAAAAAAAAATATGAATGTTGACTACTAGAAAAATTTGACAATTTTCAAAATGCTTTAAATTAAGGCTTTTTACAAATAAAGAATAAACAGACACTAAAGTTTCTAAAAGTTAAAAAAAAATAAAAAAAAAAGGATTAAAACATTGAAAACAAAACAAATTACGAGAATTGAATCAATGTCACAAAAAGTAAATTTGTGACTAATTTCCTAATTTCCGACATTTAATCAAAACGGTAGAAGTGTGTTAAGTCAATTTGTTGTTGATAAAATTGTAAGAGTAGGTTTACAGAAAGTGACATAACTTTAATTGCCTAAATTTTGGTTTTATTTGAAATATATTGTCGAAAATTTATGTTAATTTTTTTTATGTATTAGAAAACGAAATAAAAGTCTTTATATTGGACAGAAAAAGAAAAATGCGATTTTTTCGTGTTAATTAAAAAGTACCTTCCATATTATAGAAAATGTAAAGCTCTTTGATCATCTCACATTAGTCACCAAAGCTTTTTATCAAATGGGTAACAGACCAATGCACTTGTCTTCCATCCCAATCGATATCAGCACATTTCAAAAAATTTTTGTAGAAATTGCTAATTTCCTAAAATTTCCAGACTTTTCATTGAACTAAACCCGTCAATACCTTTAAAATCTGTCAACAAAACCATCCCAACTTTCGATTTTCAGCCAAAACCACCCTAAATAAATTTAATTTAAACTGTCCCTTAACTCAGCATTTTTAATCTCCCCCAAACTTACAAATTTCGCTGTAACCTTGCTTCCTAATCTCACTTTTTTCAAGGGTTGAACCAGACAGTCTCCAAAGTGATGCATTAGGCCGGGAGTATCAAACATAACTCCCGGTTGTAGCGAAATAACTCGATGAGAGAGGTCTGGAGGTGAAGGTCCGGCGTCCAATTTCTCACCCTTGTAAAAGATTTACTCAATTTATAGCACTTTTTTCTAAATTAGATTGTTACTTACTTTGAGTAAAGCTCGGGTTAGCTGTTTGTATTTTTCAGTGTAGATTGTGAGTGTATGTGGACCGAAGATAGTAGAAGCTCCTTCGTATCTCTGCATCTATATAGACAAAATGTTTATTATGTCTTCTCATTATTGGGAAGTAAGGACAATATAAATAGAGCTGGACAAATATACCGCAATAATAAAGTATTTTACAGGGCGATTTAAAAAAAAATATATTCAATTATCTTGGTAACGATATCAATCTTAATTCAAACCGAGACTTTTTACTCTAAGATTTTCTAAGAATTTAGATAGAAAAAATAAGTCGAGTACTGCTTTATTTTGAAGATTTTTGAATTTTGAATATTTTTTCTGCTAATCTGCTTTTACTTTTGTTTTTATTGTCGTGATATTCTCTGTAGTCTAATTTTGGTTTTTATGATATGATAATTGTTGTTTCTATTCAAATTTTAGATAACTCTACATTGTTTTTGTGTTTTCGAAAAGACCGGAAAAGAAAAAAATATTTACGGCAGAAAATAGTAAAATAAAAGTCAGTTCACACTACACTTAAATTTATTAACAAAAAAAAAAAGACAAAAAAAACGTTTTAACAAATAAACAATTTTAGTACTAATTAACCCAGAACTTTGTTTTGAAATTAGCTAATAAGTTTGTAAATTAAATCAAGGAAAAACAAGTCATGCAAAGAAGAAAGTGTTAAAATTTGCACTAAAGATTGAAAACACACAAAAAAAGAAAAACTTATTAAGTTTTATTATATTGTATATACAGTGTGTCAATTTTAAAAGTTGCAATCGGCAATATCTCTAGAATTAAAAAAGTTATTGAGAAGCACTTAATACCGTTTCGGTAGTTGCTAGGAGGAATTAAAATGACATGGTAAGTGACGCACCCCCACCCACCCTTTAAGCCACAGCCACCCTAACTTGAAAATTTTAAATGGCCCTACAAGCGCATAACAAAGCTCATAACAAGCGCTTTTCAAAACTGTTTGCAAAAGCTTATTTGGAAAAGTCGTTTTTCAAATAGTCGACAAGAAAGACTTTAAATTTTCATTTTTGTTATTCGCTGTAGTAAATAAACTTTAATTGAAACTAAAATAAAACATTGTCTAAGTGATTAATTTTTATTAAATGCTGTAGTAGATGTTGAAAATGATTTCCATTGTTTGCTAAACAAAAATAGAGCTTGTTTTGAAATTCTTCACAATTAAAGTAAACAAAAAAAATCCATTTTTTTTTAAATTACATAATTAAATATTAAAATTTAAATTAAACATCTACAATTCAAATTAATTTAGAGAGCAATCAGATTTTGGTTGAAAAAATGAAAAAGACTGTTGCACTTCTTTCACGAATGCAGAAGGGTAACTAGTTAAGTCTAAGTAACTAATTAATAAATTAGTTGACGGATCGACTATATTAATGACCTTTTCTTTTTTTAATGGAGTGGGTGGTCGTTCTGGCTCTACCCCGTCTAGTCAAATTTTGAGTTACTAAAGTTAATTTCCAAGCGAAGTTGTCAAAAAATTTTAATTTAGAATTTGTAGTTAAATTAATTAATTAATTAATTATAATTTATCTGTTAATTTAGACTAAAAGTCTTTGAAAAGATTTGGAGTTCAAAAAAAAATTAAATTATAAACGCCAGTTAAATAAAACAAATCAGCTCTTTCTAAAGTTAATAGTAAAATTTGTACAATAATAAGAATATTTAACATTAGGGTTAAATTAAAATAAAAAATTTAAATAAATTACAGTTTCGATTTTTTAGAGTTGCAAAATTAGCAAAAAAATCGTAGTAAAATGTATCGAAAAATTTTTCTGAAATAAGACAGTGCTAATTAGTAAAATAAAAATTAAAATAATTAAATTTGAATAAAATCAAAATAATCAAATGATTAATCTAATAGAAAACCAATAAATAAGCTAAGTAAAATTGTTAATCTTAAATTAAAACAAAACAAAAAAATTATAAGAAATTAATTTGTTTTTTACTAATTAGAGAAACTTGATCTCTCAGAAAAAGCACTGTACACTTAATTTAATTTTAAATTAATTTAAATTTACAATTGCAACTTTAAACAAAATCAAATTAAATCAAAAAATAGTAATAAAAATTACAGATCATAAAATTTAAACACAAAAAATTTCAAGATTCAGGTCATACTTCCCTATTTAGTTCTACAAATTCGCCCACACAAGGACTTCTACCCCTACTCTACATTTCTACTACATGGTTATTTGCGGTGCGTCCGAACTGCGGTGGATTTTCAGGTAGTGACCGAACTGCGGTTGAAGTGTATTTGCCTACCTGTCCGAACTTAATCCCTGTTCTAACTGCGGTTTCATTCACAGTGGGGAGCCACGTTCTTATAAAGTAATAAAACCTAAAAACAAATTTGTCTGTTTTTGTTATCAATTAATCACAAATGTGTAGCACAAAAAATCTGTGATTTTTTTTAAATTGTTAGAAATCGTTGTATTTAGACATTTTGCTGCATTCATTGTATAAAAGTTCACCAATACACAAAAATCATTTACCTAAAATTATAATTAACTAGGCATAATTGAAAAAACTAATATAAACTAAATCAACCTTAATTTTTTGGTGTGTTTAGAAAACAGTATTTTGAAGGTGCGGATAAAACTTGAAACACCTGGTGCATACTACAAAAATTTTGCAAAGAGCTTTTTTGTAGTGAATAATAAATATTATCTACCACTGTGTTAAAAGCTTTTCATTCTAACTTTTATAGAGAATAAGTTATAAGCAAAACTCAAAAGTTTAAATAAAAATAAGGAGTTGATAAAAAGTATTGTCAAAAGCTTGTCGGCATCCTCATTATTTATGTTTATCTTAGAAAATAGCTTTTTTTACAACTAAAACTAAACTTTAAGTCGGAAGATCTAAAGATATTGTGAGAACTAAACTATAGAAACTAGCCGGAAGGGATTCAAATAAGTAATTTTAAAAATTGTGGTGTTTTGGTGTTTGACCTGAAAATGGAAATTTGCTTATCACAAATCTAAAAAACATGATTAAGGTTTAAACTAGAAACTAAACTTCCTGCTTAAATTTGGGATTTTAAGTAGACCTAAATGTATATTTGTCAGTTCTTTGATAAAATTGTTGTTCATCATGCCACAAGTAAAGAAGAAAAATTCTGTTATACACTACTAATATCACATATAATAGGATTAGGAGTTTAGAACCCCCCGGGATTTCAGAGCGCACCGCAGTTCGGTCCCTAAAATATTTTTTGGTAATGACTCATTTACCTGGTTAAATTCCAACCGCAGTTCGGATGTCCCCGGTTATTTGATTGTTTAAGACTAGACCAGTTTTCGTTTGTTTGTTTGCAAAATTCTTTAATTTCTTGCTAAATAAAGTAGTAAGAAGAGAACTAACAAGATCTGGAAATAACCTAAACTTAATTCATACAAAAAATTTATCGCTCTTTTGTTATAACACTTTAATTGCGATAATTTAATTTATAATAATTTACGTTGACGGCTAGTTGTTTTTTTAAACAAATTATATTTAGCAAAAAACAACTCCATTCTAACATACTAACAGATTAAAATATTAATTTAAACTAAACGACTAGATTTGGTTAATGAAGATGTTTTTAATTTTATTTATAACCCTTATTTTTTGTCGTCTACAAAATTGTCTAAAAATTTTTCTTTAAATTTTTTCTATGACTGAAATTTAAGAACATTTACAGAATTATAAACTTACCAGAAAATGCTAGAAGATTGTATGGTTTTGTAATCAATAACCGAGTTAACGAGCAGTTCATTTAATCGGCGATCGTGGTTATTATTGTGTGAATATCAAGTTATTTATTTATTAAATTATTGTTGTATGCATTTTTTTATATAGCAAAAAATAATTATTCGTTAATAATCTAATACTTTAAATCAAATTGTTTCAAATTTAGCGACAGGTTTAGAGACGATAATTTCCGACCGATAATAATGCGATTAAATTTGTGTTATTTTGTGTTTAAATAAATTGTTTAATTAATCAAGCGTTTTAAACAAAATTATCGCAAAAAGCTACGTAAAAATATACATGAGAAAATGATAGAATAATAAAAAAATAAATTTTATTGAAATATGGAAAACGAAAATGTTTGTTTGGTTTAAATGTAAATATTCCTTATTAAATTTGCTCGCTATCATTGCGTAATACATGTTGGGGATGTACTTCTACGTGGTTAGGATACCAATTAAATTGAAAAGGTTTCGAGATACGAATACTTGTATAATATTGAGGAAAATTTTCGCGGTTGAATTGATTGTAATCAAATTCATATAGAAATATAAACAAAAGAGAAGAGTATGTGAAATGTGTTGATTTAATTTGACTTGAGCGAATTCTATATAAGCAAAATTTTTTTACACAAAAAATTATTATTGTGAAATATAACTTGTCTTGTTTCAAACAACATGATTCATTAAAATTTAGATTAGTCCTTTTTGCTGGATATTTCATGTTTGTATTATTTCAAACAAAAACATCTCTCTACATATTTGCTCTAAACTCAGATTGTAATATTGTAGCTACAAAAAGTTTAGGTATTTCAACCATTTAAGAATAGAATTTGCTTTAGAAGTTACTTTTCTGACACTAATGGGCTGATTTCAAGTTGAGATAATACCGGTAGTATCTTTGTTTCCATGGAAAATTAATAAAATTTGTTGTTGTGATTGGTTGTTGCCATGAAAGTAATAAAATTTGCGATACTACCGGTATTATCTTAACTTGAAATCAGCCCATAAATGTCGCAAATGTTAATAGTAATAAGTAGTATTTAGTTGGATTTTAAAAATTACTTTAGGAAAATATTCAGTAAGTATTCTTCGTATAAATTAAATTTGAACAAAGCGTCTGACCGATATAAAATTCTGAATTGATACTTCGAAAGTAACCATCACAAGAGAGATCGTAAAATTTAAGAAATGATTCTAAAATTATACAAAATAGTATATTAAGTATGGAGAACGGTAAGAAATGCTTACCGTTCGAAGACAATTGTTTGGAGGAGGAGCGAAGCGGCGACTCCAATTATTGTCTGAGAACGGTAATCCTTAACGTTCGACATGCTTATAACGTTTTTGCGCGATTGGAGATTCTATAATAATAATAATAATAATTTATATCAATACATTTGTGATAATCGGGAAGATTGAAACTGAAAACTTTGGGTGGCTGTCCCATGGTTGCTATGGTTTTGTTCCAAACAAGTAAAATTGTCTTTTTGATACAATCATTCCTACATAGTTCTGTTTTGTGGTTCCGTTTTTGAAGCAAATATGAGCGATAGTGATGATCTACCGAATGATTTAGAAGACGCTTGGCAAGAAGGATGTTCTGCAATAATTCCAGAAAAATCTAAAGCCCGATGTGAACAGACATACAAGTTGTTTAAGCAATGGCGTGAAGCAAAGAAGATTTCTGTAAATGAAAAGAGCTTGTTAGCGTATTTTGTGGTGAGAAGTGGACACTTGAAAACCCCAGGTAGTTTATGGGCGGAGTATTCTATGCTGAAGAGTACAATTTTTCTCCATAATGCTATCGATATTTCTAAGTTTGCTACATTAATTGCTTATATTAAGAGAAAAAATATTGGATATTGGCCTAAGAATGCTAAAATTTTTACCAAAGAAGACATGGAAAAATTCTTTAATGAATCACCAGACGGACAATTTTTAATTCAAAAGGTATGTTGTAGATGATGAGGTGGTACATCTGAGTTCTAAGGAAACAATACATTTGCAGGTAACAATGATATTGGGAGTATCGGGCGCTTATAGACGAGAGGAATTGTACAATATTAAAATGAGTAACATAGAAGAACGTGAAGAAATGTTTATAGTAATTATTCCAAATACAAAAACAAATATTCAGCGAACGTTCACAGTTATTAATAAAGAAAATGAAGCAGTCCATTATTTGGAAATACTTCGAAAATACATAAGTATTCGACCAAGCAACCCAACGTCAGATCATTTATTTCTGAACTATCGAAATGGCAAATGCACTAGGCAAGTCACAGGAAAAGGCACAATTGGAGACTGGCCGTCAACAATTGCAAAGTATTTAAAGTTGCAAGCCCCTGAAGGTTTTACTGGACACTCGTTTCGACGCACATCGGTTCCACTTTTGGCGAATAACGGAGTTGATGTGTTGGGACTAAAAAGACATGGTGGGTGGCGTTCATCAACGGTGGCCGAGAGTTACGTGGAAGACTCCCTCCAAAACAAAATTGAATTTGCTCATAAAATTTTACACAGCAATGTTGGTGGACTATTACAACAACCTGGGACATCTACGTCGGAAAGTTTGTCTATTAACACTAGAAACTCAAATGCGAGTGGTATTACTACTATTAATTATAATAATTGTACATTTAATTTTAATAAATAAATCGCAAAATTGTTTTTTTTAAGATTTAATTGCTTACCGTTCACTGAGCACCAGTAACAGAACTAGTAACAGCAACCTACCGTCGTGAAAACAGGCACAGTAAACTGATAAAAACAACCAATCGCGCAAAAAAGATGTTTTCGCGATTTAAAGAATAAATTATTAAACAAAGTTAGTAACAACTTGTTAATTAAATAAAAAATGAATACAGATTTGAGGTAACATTAGACAGTAACGAGGTATATTAAAAATGTCACAATAAATAAAATGAAATTAAAAAATTCTGTGTTTTATTGTTGAACTAGATATATGTACTTTCTCGCAATTTCATCAAGTTCCATTAAACTCAATAAATAAATCACTCCTTCCTAATAAATCGTACAATCGTGTCGACGTATCAGTTTCGAATTTATGAAAACGTAAAATTCCATAAATGTGTTACACAACACTGTACCAATTTCTATATGGCTTTATGTGGAACTCACTTGATATTCCTCTAGCGTTGTAATATAGCTGGTGTAGACGTTACTCAGGCCCGTAATGATGGCTTTTGTGTCAGTAGTGACCCCTTCTTTGATAGCGGTTTCTTTCACTGCGTTGCGAAGACGGCGACCTGACATTGTGGTGAATTCACCAGGGACGGCAAGGAGGAAAATTTGGCCCAGTTGAACGATTTGAGTAGACACGATGCGAGGTTGCCACTGGTAAGGAACGGAAATCTGTAAACAGAAATATAAAACTGTTTTGGTCAAACAAATTTTCAACAAATTGGTTTAATTTATTTCCGTAAATAATAAGTTTCTGTATTTTTCTAACTCGTTAAACAAACCCAAGTTTTAACGTATTTTGATAGAAAAAATAGTTTAAAAAGTATTAACTAATTTTTAAGAAAAGTGGATTTACTGAGTATAAATTCTAAATTTATTTTTGATCGAGTAATAATAACATGATTTAAGAAGGTTTTATCCGGTCCTTCTTACAGTACAGTAAGAGTACTAGTACATGTTATTATAAAATATTTAATTTGCTTTAATACCTATCTATGTAATTTGATTAGTTTGTCTGATGATATACATAGCGTTCCTTAATGATATGCGAATATTTAAGGTTGTGAATCTACACGAAAAATTAATGTTAGTTTGCTTTATAAACTATGGTTCAAAAATGTTTTTTTGCAAAAACTCGGGGTGTTAAAGTTTAAAGGAAAAAATGGAAATTAATTAATATTTTCAGAACCGCTTTAGATATTTCAGTGATATTTAGTACGTAGTAAAAGTTAATAAAGATGCATATTTTTCAATGCAAAAAGAATTTTTAGTTATAACAGTGGCGTGCGTACGGGTATTGACTTCGATATTGTTTAAGAAAAAAATAGTACGTCAATGGTTTTTTTCTAAATAAAAATTATTTTTGAATTCCCCGTTTAATTTAAAACATAAGATCTCTCTTGAGTTGTTTTCCTTTAATACGCCATTTTTGAGTAAAAAAACTTGAAAAATTATTATTAATTTAATTAGAAAAATTAAATACATTAGGGGTAATGAACAACAACAACTGACAACATAAACATAACACCACAACAAACGAAATTATCACGAAAATTGTTGAAAGTGGCCCCCTTCACTTAGTATGCATGCTTCCGCCCTCCTTCTCACTTGAATTGCGCACTCGTTGAAATATATCTGGATTGTTTTTTATTCTATCACAAACTGCAACTATTCTTTCTCTTAAATCCTCTACAGCGTTAATGGGAATTGTGTACACTAGCGTCTTAACATAGCTCCACAAAAAGAAATCTAAACTGTTGAGGTCTGGGGACCTTGGTGGCCATTCTTGGGACTCACCGCGGCCAATCCAATAATTTGGATAAAAAAATTGTAAATAATTACAAACCGCTACACTGAAATGCGCTGGTGCACCATCATGCATGTACCACATATTGTTTCTTATTGCTAACAGAACATCATCAAGCAGCAAAGGCAACTGTTGTTGAAGAAAATTGAGTCCGTCAAGTCGTCCCGGCAAGAAAAATAAGCCAATAAAGTAGTTGTCAATAATTCCTGCCTATACGTTAACCAAAAACTGGTGATGGAAATGGGTTTTAGTTACGGCACAGGGATTTTCTTTTGCCCACAAATGATTATTGTGGAAATTCTGAATGACATTTTGAGAAAAATTAGCTTCGTTCGTGAATAGAATCAATGATTCAAATTGCAGATTTTGGTAATATTTTGAAAATACCACTGACAAAAGGCCACACGCCTTGGAAAATCAATGGGAAGTAATGCCTGTACTCTTAAAATATGGTAAGGATATAAAAAAAATCCACTGAAATTCTCCAAACAATTTGATGGCAAATATTTAAGTGTCTAGAGATCTTCTTTGTACTTGTTTCAAGATGTTCTTCAACTTCGTGCAGCACTGCTTCTTCAATTTCAGGTGTTCTCACACTTAGAAGTCTATCTTTAGATTTTCCATTTTGGACAGAACCAGTTTTAACAAGACGACGATGAATATTAGAAAAGGTTCAACTATCTGGCAAAGCACAACCGGGATATCTCTGGTAATAAATACGTCTGGCTCGCTCACCATTACCGTCGGCAAAACCATATACGTAATGCATTTCCGTCATTTCTGCATTTAAATAATTCACCATTATTAACAAAATTGTAAAAACTAATAAAAAAAAAGATGTCACAGCGAACAGATTTGAATAACAGAGACTTACTAGAAAAAGTCAGATGGCAAAAGCCAGTGACATATTCTAGAACAACTAGATATTTATTGCTAAATTGCCTTCTCTAACTGTTACATTAATTTTCTCGGACAATAGAACAGTTTTTATTTTCTTACTCAAAAATGGCGCAACGAAGAAAAACAACTCATAAGAGATCTTATGTTTAAGATTGAACGAAGAGTCCAAAAATAATTTTTATTTGTAAAAAACCATTGGCGTACCATTTTTTTCTTAAAAAATATCGAAGTCAATACCCGTACCCACGCCACTGTTAAAGCTAAAAAAAATTTGCCTTGAAAAATATGCACCGTTATTAACTTTCACTACGTACTAAATATCACTAAAATATCTGAAGCGGTTCTGCAAATATTAATTAATTTCCATTTTTTCCCTTAAACTTTGACACCCCGAGTCTTTGTAAGGAAACATTTTTGGACCACAGTTTATAAAGCAAACTAACATACAATATTTCATGTAGATTCACACCCTTAAATATTCGCATATTATTAACAAACATCCTGTATATTCTGCTTGTATTATTAACAATTGATTTATTCTTATTTTATTTATTCTATAGCTTATTGACTGAAATTTACTGAAAGAAACGTACAAATTAATAATTTTTCTAAATTGTAATTTTATTGTATTTTTAAATAACTTCGACGTTCCTACAGTGGTTGGATCATTACAAGTAAATAGAAAAAAAAACAAAGAAAAAATTGCGCTGGTACATATTGATAAATGTGCATTATTGGGAATTGCAAAATGCTAAACAATAAATTTTTCATTTGAAAGTTTATTATGCAGTCAATTTAACAAATATTGGTATTAAATAAATTACCACTTAAAATATATGTAATAAAATTTATTTTGCTCAATGTGAAGTTTACTACAATTGCTTTATTACAGTGAAACTTCGATGACTTAAACCTCAATAAGCCCAACTTCTTGATAACACAAACATAATTTTTGTTCTAAACGGTTTAATAAATATTATTTAATAACTCTCAATAACTCAAACTAATTTTGGTAGCAAATGGAAGTTCAACTGTATCTTGTTAGTTGGTGTATTTTATAATCTTTATATATTTAATTTATAAAAATTGTTAAATTTATTTCAAGAAGTAGTATTTATTATAAACAATATCATTACCGTCGTCTTTATTTTTACACTTCAATTACTTTTTGGCACCGCAGATGGAGCCACCAGTTATATTTTGTCGCCGCTTAATGTACGGCACGCTATATAATACGAACTTTAGTTATTCTATTCCTTATCAATAAATAATTAACTTGGAAATAGATTTAAAAAAATTGTAAAAATACTTTAAAAATAAAATGATTCAGTCTAGATATTCTTGTCAGGCACATCCATTAAGTGCGTCATGGTAAGCGTAGCAGTTACTATTTTTGTTAATAGACTTCAGTATTAGATACCTCTCCTCTCTAATTTTTTTTTATTTCTTAACCCAGTTTAACAAGTCTTGACCTTTTTTACTTAAATTGAATAATATCCTACTTGTAGATGAAGAAGAAAAAAGCAATTTTTTTTCGTTCTAATATTTTTAACAGTATTGTTGTTGTTGTTTAAACATTGTATTGTTTATAGCATTAGTAACAACTTAATTTTATTAAAAAAAATGCACAGTGCTATAATTATTACTAATTATTTATCTTGCAGCAAATTGTCAGAAAACTGTTTTATTTTAATTTAAAAAATGTTGTTCTGTTTAAACTAAAATAATTGTTTTTTTTAAGTCTTGAGTGCGTTTTGTTGTTTAATAAAACGATTGATTGAGTATATTATTTCAATAACATAAATAAAACAGCAATCCAAAATAATGGAATAGTAGTTATGTTCAGTTTAAATTCAATAGTGTGAAAAAAAAAATTACATCGACGTTGAAAAGCATTATTGTGAATAAATTATTATTATTACTACTATAAAACTTAAAATATGTAGATCCAAACAATAAAATAGAAATAAATAGTAAATTTTCGAGTTGAACAGGTTTGAACAAAGCTCAATACTAAATTATCTCGGTGAATACGTGAAATAGTAGATAAGGTGGGTTATTGAATCTATGAAAACTATAAAAAAATTTAAACAAGTAGCGAAAAGTAGTTAGAGTACATCATATAAATCTTAGTTTTATTTGATGTGAGAGCGTAGCGAATTATTAAAGCCCACATTCTTTTTTGTTATGTTTTTTTTACATCGGATTTTTTTAAAAAATAACTAATAGCTTTTATTGGCTACACATGGTATTTAACAAACCATAAAAAAATCCCACATGAAAGAAATTAAGGAAATAAAGAAAAACAAAATTGTTTTTCAATTTCAAATATTTAATTACTCACATCAAATAAAATATTCTTTTCCAATCAACCAAAAAACAAACTTTTCAGCTGTATTCCGATAATTACGAATATGAGAATTCCGTTATAACTAACCTAATTTTTTTAAATGTAATTAAATCTGAAATTGTGCTTTTATTTTCATCAAAATTTTAAAATAATTCTCAAAGACATATCGGTATCGATTTGAATAATCACAATCATAATTAAACCAGGATTAATGATCCAATACTATTATGAAAATTGATGGAATTTTCTAGACCAAGTTGGTATCAGGTGTTTTAAGCAACTTCTTGCAATTTCAGTAAAAGATCCGAAAACAATTAAAGAAATAAAAAGTTAAGAAAAATCAATACAAAACAATATCAACAACCCTAAAATAAAATTGGATTAGGAAAAAAATATTGTTATCAAGGATAGTTATAATAAAACTTAGCTTATGTAACAATCGATACAAGATAATTGCTTTATGTCATCAATTTAAATCTAATTAAAAGATAAATTAACTGTAAAGCTCCTGAATTTTGGAAACTACAATGTTATTATAGTAATTATTACAATTCATACAGTACACGATAATTCATTTTTCCATTGTTAAATGAATTAAAACAGATTAAATCGTCACAAAAGTATTTAATTGTGAATATTGCGATCCCAAAACTCACAATTTTTATACAGATTTACTACTACAGTTTTTTTATTAGTTTCACAACACATATGGGCTGATTTCAAGTTGAAATAATACCGGTATTATCGCAAGTTTCAATACTTTTCCATGGCAACAACCAATCGCAACAACAAATTTTATTAGTTTTTTATGAAAACAAAGATACTACCGGTATTATCTCAACTTGAAATCAGCCCATTAAAGTACTAAATGTTCTGTTAAATTTTGCTGTTACAGATTGCACTAGTGTTTGTGTCAGATGTGTTATCTGTTGTAGCAGTGATTGTTTATTTTCACAATTTTTTTGCTGATAAATTAATGACATTTCAAAGATTTTTTATATAGTTGCCTTTTATGCATCACTCAAACTTGCTATTACCAAATTCTTCAATTGTTTCTTGATTTTGATTAAAGATCTCTTATGAGCTGATTTTATACCGGTAGTATCTTCGTTTCTAAGCAAAATTTAAACAATTCGAGGTTGTGATTGGTGGTTGCCAGAGAAATGTATTAAAATTTGCGATACTACGTATTATCTCAACTTGAAATTAGCCCATTAATGTTTAATAATTGACAAGAAACTGATCATACTAGAAGTTTTCTATTTTTTATATAAAAATACTACAAGAAGAAAGACAAATTATAATTATAATTTTTAATTGATTCTAGTAGTGTTTCTTTTTTATTATAAATATGCTACACAAGAAGAGTAAGAAAAAATCATGATTGTTTCTTGATTTTGACCAAAATTTTTTGTTTTATTAATACAATTGCGTTAGCTAGACAAAAATAGATTATTATTTAAATTGTTTAGTTGTCTCAATATAAGCTTCTAATTTCATTTTAACAAACAAAAAGTGAAAAATTGATCGTTCTTGCAGTTACTACTTTTTTAATATACATTTTCTACAAGAAAAATACAGGATATAATCATAATCTCTTATTGGTTCTACTTAAAAAGTTTTTTATATAAGAACATGTTACACAAGAAAATTAAAAATAAACTTGGTAGTTTCTTGATTTTGATCAAAGTTTTCTTAGTTTTTAATCCATTTGCTTAGATAGTTGGTTCTAATTTAAGTTTTAAATTGCATTTTAACTGAGAAATGCCAAAAAGTGGAAAATCTCAAACAAAATCGTCTCTTGATTTTAATAAGAGTTTTTTCTCTTATTGATACAGTTGCAACAAACAGACAAAGATAGATTAATGTATTAATCGTTTATTGGTTTAAATCTAAGTATTTTTAATTTTACTTTAATAAAGAAATATAAAAAACGTAATTATAGATTCCAAAAGTTTTTGGTTTTTTATAAAAAAAAATTGCAACAAAACAAATAGAGAAACAGATTATAATCATAAACTCTTTTTGGTTCTGATAAGTATTTTTTTTAGAATAAAAATGCTACAAGATAAGAGAAAGACAACTTTTGATCGTCTCTTAACTTTTATTCAAGAATCTTTTAGATTTGAATACATTTACTACAAAAAATAAAGACGAACTAGAATTATAAATTTTAATTAGTCCTCATTTTTTGTGACAAAACATGTGCTACAAGAGAAGAGGAAGACAAATCTAAGTTGTTTCTTAATTTTGATAAAAAATTTCTTAGTTTTTAATACATTTGCCGCATAAAGTCAAACACAAACTATAAGTTTGATTACTTATTAATTCTAAAATGTTTTCAATTTCACTTTAAAAGAAATACCAAGAAGTCGATTATATCAAAAGTTTTTTGTTTTTTTCTTATAGAAATTTGCTACAAATTAAATTAAAAAAATATAATTATAAACTCTTATTGGTTCTAATAAAAGTGTTTTTTTAATAAACATATCTCTTCCAAGAAAAAAAACAAAGTTTGATAGTTTTTTTATTTAAAGATCTTTTAGTTTTTAATACATTTACTACAAAAAGATAAAGACAAACTAAAATCATAATAATAATAATAATAATAATAGTAATAGTAATAATAATATTAATAATAATATTAATGAGTACTGTTTACAAAATAACATAATAAATAAGGAACAAAAAGGATGTATAAAAGAATCATTTGGATGTAAAGAACAACTTGTAATAGATAGTTTAATCATGGAACAAGCTCGCAAATGTAATAGAATTATTCATTCAGCTTTCATAGATTACAAAAAAGCATATGATTCAGTTCCACATTCTTGGCTAATAAACATCTTAAAAATTTATAAAATATATCCCACCATAATTACCTTTTTACAATATATTATGAATTCATGGAAAACAAGCCTAAATCTTTCACTAAATAATATTGATTTAAAATCAGAACCTATTGCTATTAAAAGAGGCATTTTTCAAGGAGATTCACTAAGTCCTTTATGGTTCTGTTTAGCAATTAATATGCTTTCTGACAACTTAAACTCTTCTGGCTATGGATTTAATATTAAAAATAACGGTCAAACAATATCAAAACTTACTCATCTTATGTTCATGGATGATATTAAATTATATTCATATATAGAACGACAACTAAAACTATTATTAAAATGAACTGAAAATTTTTCACAAGATATTGGCATGAGTTTTAGTGTAGATAAGTGTAAGATTTTGGCAATTAATTGTGGCCAAATTAAAAACATAAATTACACTACTCAAAATAATGAGGTCATTGAAAATCTTGATCATGGTGACTTTTATAAATATTTAGGTTTTCAGCAATCTAATCACATACCTCACAATATCATAAAAGAAATACTTTTTAACGAATTTGTATCAAGATCTAAACAAATATTAAGGATACATCTAAATGGTAAAAATATTATGAAAGCTATAAATACATTTACTGTACCTGTATTGACTTATTCCTTTGGTATTATTAAATGGTCAAAAACAGATATTAGTAACTTAAATATAAAAACTAGTACTTTATTTACCAAATTCCAAAAACACCATCCAAAATCAGCTATTGAAAGATTTCTTTATCACGGCGAAATGGTGGCCGTGGTTTTTTACACTTAAAAAATCTCCATGACGAACAAATTAATTTACTAAAAAAATATTTTCTTGAACGTAGGCAGGAAAACCTTTTGTTTAAAGGAATATGTTTAAGTGACTATAATTACACACCCTTAAACCTTAGTGACTTTAGGTTACAAGAAATTAATTTTGATGAAAAATTGTTAATCAATACTATAAAAGAAAAGTCATTTCATGGTAGATTTTACAAAGAGCTTGATGATCCTCTCTTTGATAAAGAGGCATCACATATTTGGCTGACAAAGTCTAACATTCACCCTGAGACAGAAGGATTTATTTTTGCAATTCAAGATCAGGTCATTAAAACAAAAAATTATAATAAATTTATAATCAAAAATGAAAACGATGATTCATGTAGAATTTGCTCATCTCAGCCAGAAACTATTCAACACATTATTTCATCTTGTCCTGTATTGACACAAACAGAATATAAAAAAAGGCATGATATCATGGCTAAAATCATACATTTAGAATTGGCGTTTAACTCAGGTTTAATTGAAAACAAGTCACCTTATTTCAAATACGAACCAAAGCCATACCTTGAAAACAATAATTATAAATTATATTGGGATAGAACTATACTGACTGACTTAAACATAACTGCTAACCGTCCAGACATAATCTTAATTTCAAAAATCGGCAAACAGGCATACTTGATTGACATTGCGGTTCCAAATTTACACAATATCCACACAACATACACTACAAAAATGTCAAAATACATGTTACTTGGTGAAGAATTCAAAAATTTATGGAACCTGCAGACAGTTAAAATACTTCCAACGATTATGTCAGCCACTGGAATTGTGTCAAAAACTCTTAATAAAAATTTAATATTAATAAAATTAAATTCAAACTTAATAATTGAAATTCAAAAATCAATACTTTTGAACACATGCAACATCGTCCAAAAATTTTTTAACGTTAATGACACTACACTAACACAACAAGAACAAAGTTGCGTGACAGACGATTTGTAGTCACGCTTGACGTCAAGTAAGAAAATTTGTTCTTTACATCTTTTTCATTTCATTTCATTTACATTTTTTTTTAGCATTATTACTTGATAATTTTATCCGTAATGATGTCTTGCCTGACTATAAGTTTATACTGCCGGGTCAGTGGTGTGTAAAGGACGTAGAAATTATTTATCAATTAATTTTTGTATAAAAAATTAGTCAATTATAATTTTAACTCACATAAAAAAATTAATTGTTGAAATGATTCCTATTCTTTTGCCGGGTTTAACATAATAATAATATGCTTTATTCATGCTAAAAAAAAATACACACAGAATGCTTGCACATGTCATAAACGGAATTTGGGAACTTAACTGTACATCAGTTATATCAAATTACAAATTACTGGAAACAATCAAATTTCTTATCTAAAAATTCATCTATAGAGTAAAAAGGATTTTTGGTAAAGTAACGCTTAATTTTTCTGCGTAACACAATGTATGGCAGATCACGGTACACTACTGGCAATAAATTGTAGAACCTTATGCCGTAGTAATTAAAAGCAGTTTTGGACCTTGTTAATCTTACTTTTGTGATTGTGAGGTCATTGATCCTTGTGTTATAGCTGTGGTAAGAGCCTAAAAATTGAAAGTCGTTTGTATTTTTAATGACATATAGGAGTGATTTGTAGATGAATAGACTAGGGAGAGTTAGTATATTGAGGGAGACGAAATATTCTCTACAATCAGCTAGGTAACCAATACCCGCAATGATTCGAATAACCCTTCGCTGCAGGACAAATAGTTTCTGTAGGGACGAAGAATGACCCCACAGTAATATCCCATACTCTAAGTACGTGTGAATTAGTGAAAAATATACTAATCTGAGAACATCCTTGGAAACACAATCAGACAGTCTTTTTACTAAATAAGTGTTTTTCGTTATTTTATCAGCAACTTTACTACCATGAGCCTGCCAAGTAAGCTCTGAGTCCAAGCGAATGCCTAAAAATTTAGTGACTTTGCTATCATTAGTTGTGTCTATGTGTTTTAAAGAGAAAACCATGTCAATTGATTTATTTTTATTGAGATATAACGAATTGGATCTAAACCAGATATCAGCGAGGTTTTTTAATTCATTTAGTTTGTGAGTTAATGTCTTGGTGTAAATACCGGAGAGACCCAGTGTTGTATCATCGGCATAAAAAGTGACGTCGCCGTTTGCAATACAATTTGGGAAATCATTAATGTAAATAAGGAAAAGGATTGGTCCAAGAATTGACCCTTGCGGCACTCCATAATGTATAATTTTTTCGTCAGATATTACTCCATTTAGTGAAACGCGTCTGTTGGACAGGAATGAGTCTAATAGTTTAATACTATTTATGCTAAAATTATACTGCTTTAATTTATCTAATAACATTTTACGAGATATGCAATCGAATGCTTTAGTAAGGTCCAAAAAGGTAGCTAAATATGATTCACCTTTTTCAAAGCTGTTAATTACGTTTTTAGTAAATGAGATTAGAGCAGACTCTGTTAAACGGTTACGACGAAATCCGAACTGACTGTCGGAAAATAAACCATCGCCTTCAATATAGTCCACCATTTGATTACCGAGTAACTTTTCCCAAATTTTGGAAATAACAGAAAGGATAGATATGGGACGATAGTTATTAAGTAAATTTGGGTCAACTTTTTTCAGTTTAGGGAAAACTAGCGCCGTTTTCAAGGAATCCGGAAAGCTACCAGTTTGAATCGATTTATTGAATAATTTTGTAATAGGGGTAATCAGATACTTTTAATCAGTTTTAGTAAGTCCACATTTAAGCCGTATATGTCCCTGCATTTGCTATTGTTTAAACTGTCAATGGCGCTTCTTAATAAATTTTTATAAATTCTAATCACAGTATTCCCAATTTTTTTGTAACAGAATATGTTGTAAAAAAAGAGGAAGACAAATTTTGATCGTTTCTTAATTTTAATTAAAGATTTTATAGTTTTTAACACAACAAAAACAAATTTTTATTGTTTTTTATTTTGATTATAAGATCTCTTGGTTTTTAATACATTTACTACAAAAAAACAAAAAGAGACTAAAATCATAAATTTTTATTGATTCTAATCGCAGTATTTTTTTCTTTTTCGTGACAAAATATGTTATAAAAAAGAAGAAGACAAATGTTAATCGTTTTTTGATTTTAATCAACAATTTCAAAGATTATTCTAAACAGATTTTGATTGTTTATATTGTTTTTAAACATTGAAATATTTGTAAATATTGGTTTTAACCAGTTTTTATTTTGGCTAATATCACTTTGAGATTGGTTATTTATACCAGCCTATGATAAAAAAAATGCTTCATATTATAATGGATATTAAAGCACAAAAAAGAGTGTTATAATAGACTTCTTAAAAACGCTAATTATAAAAAAACTAGTTTAACAAAACGCACTTTTTATATATGAAGTATTAAAATAGTATTTCGCTGACTGTTCAAAACAATTTGAAATTATAAAAATCAATACAAGACTAAGAAATTATCTCTATTATAACAACTCATTGAACAAATATCCTCATTCAACGAACAACTATGCACTCTCCGCCATTTTTCTTCCTTCATCTCGACACAAGTGTACCAACTTAATTAAATATTCAAATAATTACCCTTCCAGAGTTGATTAAAATCGGCTTCGGATGATGGCACTTGATATCTTCTTCCGTCGGTTTGAAAATCAAATCTCGTATTGTATCCCAATGGGAACTCGTGGATCTGGTGCCTTGGGCAAACCCAAATTCGCCCACTCCATCTGTGGTACCTGCAGCAAAACTGTAACCCATCGCTGGGAGGCATCCCGTAACCTACAACAGATGAGACATCATAAATATATTCGAGTTTATGCTATCATAAATTCTTACATGGGTTATTGTACCGTTGGGTAAAGTGATGGTCACGTTTTCTTTAGGCATATCTACATACTGATGAATGGATCGGATTGGTCCGGTGATTTCTTGTGAGTCGGACGCTTCGAGAAGAATCTGAAAAATTTTTTAATTTACGATTTATTGATGCGAATTGTGGTGTAATCTAGAGGATATTAAATTTGATTTCGGTTTTTTCGATTGTAAAATTTTTATCTGTAGGGCGTTTAATGGGAGTAGAATTTTATTGTCGTCAAAATCGTATTAAGTTGGGTCAATAAAACTTGATGATTTTGAAATTTTTAATGATAAAATGAAAGTTTAACGAGATATTATCAATATGTAAAAATTTGTTTTTTAATTTATTCCATCATTAACCAGACAGGTAGATTATTATTCACAAAATATATAAAAACTAGAAAAAAATTAAATACCGGTTCTACATTTTAATTAAAATTAATATTGAAACAAAAAACTAATTTCTAATTCTCTGCTTAAAGTATTATGTTAAATATAACTATTTCATTTTTGTCAGAACCCTTTTATATACTCAATAACATTCGAAGTGTTACACAAAAAAAACATTTTTTTATGCAGTTTGGTGAAATGCAAATAACCGTAAACGCTAAAAATAAGTTTTGAAGTTTGGATGCGGCGATTTAACGTTTACACTAAAAAAATTGTTTATCGTTTTGTCGCGTAGTAGCAAAACTATCTCAAAAAGCTAGTTGTATGAAACGCTGTCTTGACAATAACTGTAAATACTTCTACTTGTCAGCTCTGGTAAGCCTTTTTCTTAACAAAAACTAAAAAGTTAATATTTTTTGCATGTACTGTCAAAGATAATTTGTTGCAATGGTTACTATAATTAGCTTTAAATTTACTCCCATTCTGTTGCTGAAAAATTACTTCCAAAAAATTATTTCTTCTGGATGTAATACTAATATCACTGAGTATTTTTCTTTCTTTCATTCTAATAGTACATGAATAAAAAAAATCGAATGCCTTATTTAATTTAGTAAAAAATTGTATTTTCATAAAAGCATCTAAAATTAAAATTCTGTAATCCTCTCACAGTGTTTACAAGGTAGGAGGTAATCAAGGAACAATTCTACTCTTGATTGAATCTAATTACATAAACAAATCTAGTTCATAAACAAGACTGAATAATATAAAGGTGATTGATTTTCAAATAAAAATTAACACTATGCTTCATAGAAATAATGAAAGTTTATACAAAAACAAAACAAACATAATTAAGAAATTACAAAGACAATGACCATAGTATACTTGTCAAAAAAATCTATAATATTTATAATAAAAACCGATAAAATAGTGCACAACGTGAAATATATTTTTAAGAATATACAGACTGTTCCTAAAGTCATTTATAATGTACAGCACAGTCATAAAGACACTGTAATATAGGTATACTCCCAAAAAATGTTTTTCGACTACTTAAGCAGTAAATAATCAGTAATGGCTGCTTTTAAAAGCAAATCTTGAAAAAAAAATACTTCTTTGTTGGCCTCTTATGTCAAGAATATTTTTTTACAGAAGCAGGACGCGCATTGAATCGACTCGGAACGGTCGGAACGGAACGGAACGGAACGGAACGGAACGTAAATATTTCCAATGTCCCAGATTCCAAACGTCTGTTTCAATAACCAGAAAAATTCCTATTGTGCACTTTATTGCGGACGACTTAACTTCGGTCCCAAGCCCCTTTGTTGTAAGGTAACTTAAGTCATTTTTCCAAATTTGGGAAAAACGACAGTAAAAAGTACAATTGCACAATACAAAACAGTCAAACTTCCGGAAAAAGTCGTCCCTTTGAGCGATTGCCTTCGTTTCCGAACCGATCCGACCGTTTTGAGACAACGAAGCCGAACCAATGCGCGAGCTCCCATAAACATGCATACAAGTCAAAACCTTCCGATTGCTCTTTTCCGTTCCGACTGTTCCGAGTCGATTCAGTGCGCGTCCTACTTTTAATCATGTTACAAAAAAAGACAAATTTTGATGGTTGCTTGATTTTGATTAAAAGATTTTTAAGTTTTTAATGATTTATTGATTTTAATTACAGTATTTGTATGTGACAAAATATGTTATAAAAGAAAAGAAAAACATACTTGATCGTTTCTTGATTTTGATCAAAGTTTTCTTCTTTATTAATACAGTTGCAACAAGTAAAAAAAGCTAAATTATTATATACAAAAAATGATTGAGAATGATATGAAGATAGATTGTCTATTGGTTTTAATCTAAGTATTTTCAATTTTGCTTTAACGAAAAAAAATCAAGAATTTAATTATTCCAAAAGTTTTTTGTTTTTTATAAAAATTTATTACAAAACAAATAAAGAAACAAACTATAATCATAAACACTTTTTGGTTCTAATATGTGCTTTTTTCTTTTTAGAATAGAAATGTTTGAAGAGAAGAGAAAAACAAATTTTGATTGTTGCTTGATCTTGATTCAAAGATATCTCAGTTTTTAGTACATTTACTACAAAAAAAACCAAACAAATTAGAATCATAAATTCTTGTTGATTTTCATTACAGTATTTGCTCTTTATTGTATCAAAATATGTTGTAAAAGAAGAAAAAGAGGAATATTAATCGTTTCTTACTTTTGATAAAAGATTTCTTAGTTTTTAAGACAACAAAAACTAATTTTTATCGTTTCTTGATTTTGATTATAAGATCTCTTAGTTTTTAATACATTTACTATTAATGAATGTTTAGATATAAACTGAAAAAAAAATTTTAAAAATTACGAAGAAAATGACCTTAGTCTACTCATCAACAAAATTCTATAATATTTACAATAATAATTGATATAATAGTTCACAACGTAAAATATATTTTTAAGAATATACAGACTGTTCCTAAAGTCTTTTATAAGCAATGCACAGCACAGTCATAAAAACACTGTATATTGTTAAAAAAAAAAATTGTTTTTCGCCTACTTAAGCAGAAAATAATCAGTGATGGCTGCTCTTAAAAGCAGAAAATACATCTTTGTTGGTCTCTTATGTCAAGAATATTTTGTGATTTTCCTCTGTCAAAAGTAACAGTTTTGTCGCTTCTCTCAGAATATCCTCATATTATAAAAGTATTAAAAATTAAAAAATTCAATAAAACCCAATGTATTCTTGACAGTGACAATCTCTGTGTCCTTTTTTATAGGGATGGGAAAAAAAATTCTTTAGAGAGCCCTCAGCTTGGCTGTCATAAGTCGAGGAGTGTGGGGATGAGTCATGCTATGCATACGGACCCACTAAAAAGAGAGGAGAATTATTCTCTTTGTTTTTGTCTTTCTGTATCTTCTTTTATAGTTAAAATGTTTTTAGTTAATTCAACTCTAGCTTTCCAGAATTTCTCTGACTCTAGCATTATTCTTATTGGATTATCAATCTCTGGCCATACTCCTGTTTTCATCATAAAACATAATCTTTTTTCATAAAATTGTTCAATTTTTTGGCAATACCAACAAGTTTGGGATTCCTCTTTTTTTATTTTATATAATTGCTGAAGCATCCGTGACCAGAGAGTGCTTGAGTCAAATGAAAGTCTAATTCACCGTGTTTTCGGTTGATGCAGTCTTTTATATAAGGAATCAGAGTTTCGTCCATTGGCCAGTATTCAAATTATCTTCCCATTCTGTTTGCCTTTTATTTACAGTCTCCTCTTTTCTTTGTTTTCTATCTTCTTTATTATATATTGCTGTACTTTTTTCTATTAGTAAATGTAAAGGAGGCATTCCAGCTATTGTACAAAGAGCTTGAGCAGAGATTGTTCTATATCCTCTGCATATTCCAAGTATGTAGTACTCTTCTTTGTATTCTTTCTATAATATCATTATATTTTTTGAATTTTATAGTTCTACCCCATATCGGTACTGCATACATAATAAAGTAATTGATTAGATTACATGTAGTAAAAGACGTCTTTTACTACTTTTGCGTCCAGCAATGTTTGGTTTCATATAAGAATATGAAGTGCCTTTGAAATATTGGCCGTTCTTTTAACTAGTTGTTTTACATGTCTTGTCATTGTCATATTTCTGTTAGACCATACACCAAGATATTTAATCTGCTCTTTTGTCTTGATTATGGTATCATCAAAATCTAGGTTGAGTTCGTATATACTTTCTCTTCCACTTAAAAGTACCGCTTCTGTTTTTTCAATTGCTAATTCTAATCCCTTTGTTCTTATCCAGGTTTTGATGTTTTTTATAGTTTTTTTTTGCTCTATCTTTTAATTCTTCTTTATTTTTACCACCAATTACCAAAGCATCAGTTTATCCGATAATATTTACATCTCTATGTTTGTGTATTTTTAATATTCCATCATAATATAGATTGCATAGAGTCGCACCAATTCATTGCTTTGATTATACTTGACCATGGAGCTGATTTAAAGACATTTTTGACATCTAGTGTTACTAGCAAGCAGTATTCTCTTTTGTGATAGTTTCCACTGTTTATAAGTTGCGCAATTTCTTGTACTTTTGTCATGGCATCTATGGTACTTTTACCTTTTCTGAAACCATATAGTGTATCCGCTACATCGCCTTTTTCTTGCAGATTTATTATTAAATTTCAGATGGATTAAATATACATAGAATCAATTAAAATAATAGATGTAATCTCTGGAAATTTCGTTGACAAAATTTTAATGATTGCTGCAATATTTACTAAATATTTTATTTAAAACTATTTAATGTCTATATCTTGCTTTTTATTATTATTTTTTTTATAATTCAACTGAAACCGCAATTTATTGCAATTTGAGTGACATTTTAGAACCAGCAAGCGGTTTCTTCATCTCTAACATTCCAAAAAGTTAATTGTGTCTATTGCACCATAAAATTCAACCATGTATAGACAAACTATATTAGCAGCGGTTTTTTTTTGCTTCTTTTAAAGTTTAGCGGTAGAATAAGTACTAATGGTTTGTTTTTTACCATATACAAACTAGCATTTATTAATTATTAATTTATTTATATATTTAAGCATTGAAAATTTGGATGAGTATGCATAGTTACTCCTGCCTGTCTAGTGAAAAAAAAAAAACAAAAAAAAGTTTGATTATTCGGCTAATAATTAATAAGAGATGCCATTTCTATTAGCAAAAAAAATTACAAATTATTTAATTATATTTTATCTCTCAGTTATGTAATACCTAAAAGTATTACATTACTCAGTTATATAGTAAATTTATCAATAATAATAAACTTTATTGCTTAACTCAAATGTCTGCTAAAATTCGATCTGATCCAAACAAACTTAAATAATATTTATTTACATAACTAGTAAGATAAAAACATAATTATATTACTATGAGATACAAACTGCAGATGACAAAGACGTAGCTTGAGTTTATATGTAATTACACGAGTTACTGTAATTTGCTTTAACCTACGTGGAATGTACAATATTTTACCTGTAGCTTTCTATCGAAAATTAATTAATTTTATTACATTACTTAGTTACGTAATTAGTTTATTGTATCACTCATGTTTTATCACACAAGTTCTTAGATTACTTAAATGCGTGATAGAAAATAATTTGTTTAAATATATACAGTATGTTCTCGGATCGACTTTAAAAAAAAAATCTTATTTTTGATTTCTCAGAAAATTTTACTTTTGTTGATTTGTCTTGCTTGTTTTCAAACTCTCAAAACATAAATTATTTTTTATTTAACTTAAACGGTTTTCGAGATAGTATTATTTTATTACTGCAAAATATTCAAATTGGTCTATCTCAAGCTTTATTAAATATATTTAACAAATGGTAAAAGAAAAAAAAATGTAAAAAGCCAATCTATTAAAAAAAACTTCAGACTTCAGAGTAAAGTAACAAAAACAAAAATAAAAGTCTAAAAATAGAATGCCATAAACAAGACTATTGCATAATGTCCTGTCTACACTCAAATCTTTTTTTTCATCCCGCGCTCGAAGAATGATACAGCTTTAAACACACTTTGTGAGCCGAAAAACAACTAATATAAAAAAATGTTTCTGCAATGTTTATAAAAATAGCAAAATTAAACGCTTACGAAAAATTGTCTTTTTATAATGACAATAAGACGTTTCTCTTCATCTGGCTCGAAAGAGCAAAAAATATATATATTTTGGAAGCCAATGGCGACGATTATTACCAAAATAATTATTTATTGCAATTTTTATTAAAAAAAGTGCAAACTGTCTTCTCCAGATCCTAAATTCTATTAAAAACTTTAATATAAATAACTAAAATAGAGATTTTTGGGTGTTTAAAGCGAAAATTTTTGTAATTGCTCCTTTTTTCAGTATCGGACTCGAAAAAGTATTTTTTTATTAATCTAGAATTTTTCTTGGTTTGTTACTATTCTTAAATTTTCTATTTTTCCCTTAAGTAGTCATTTTCCTTTCTTTTTTTTTTTGAAATATTAGCGGAAACTATTATATGGTACATTATATTTCATTAAAATAATTTGTGATAAACAGAAACTTTTTTAGAGTTGGCCAGTCCTGAAATATTTTCATGTAGTCGTCGGAAAATCCTGTCTGAGTGCGCTGTGTTGCAATCTGCTCGATTTTAAGTCTATTTCCACAGTAGAAGCATAGAGGTTCTTCCGTTTCACTTAGGATCCATCCATGGGTCATCCTGCCCATCCTGGTATGACCGAGTCGCAGGCGACTGAAAACAATTTGGGATTTTCTATCTGATAGTTAGTATACACTACGTTTTATAATAAGATCCACTGTATGAAGATGAGTCGTGTTACTTGTCCATTGGATTTGCCGAGTTTCGTAACTTTTCGTTTTGATGTAAGCCATGGCGTCGTGTACTGGGATGTTAAGAAGGCACTCTGAGGAATTGGAGGATACAACTAGTTTAGCTAATTCATCAGCTTTTTGGTTCCCCTCAATTCCAACATGTGACGGGGTATACATGAAGTGGAGACGATTCCCTAGTTGTAGGGTTTTCATACGAAACTCGTTTATTTTCTGTACCAATGTGTTGCTAGAGTACATGTTTTGCAGTTTTTTGAATGCACTTAGAGAGTCAGAGCAGATTACAAAGCTGCTGCTTGCAGAAACAATAGAGGTGTGTCTAACTGCTTCTTGGATGGCATACATTTCTGCGTTGAAGATTCCACTGGAGAGAAAACTTAAGTTGCTTAGTGCACTGGTCCTGGTAAACCGCTTCCCCCACACCTTCTGTAGATTTGAAGCCATCAGTGAAAACAAACTGAGAGTGAGAGTACTTGCCACTTTGTTAGCGATACATTTGTACTAGTACGTTGGGGTTGGTGTCGTGTTTGCTGAACTGGGTCATAGTTAAGTCAACAGCTGGTTTGAGTATGGACCAGGGTAAGGTATTGCTGGTTGATAAAGATAGCACAGAGGAAAGATCTACAGAGAACGAAGTAGAAGCTCGAGTACCGCACAGGTATATTGGTAGAGAAAAATTTGAATTGATTGTAAAGAGATTTGAATAATGGCTTGTATCTATTATATTTCTGTTAGGATAATTAAAAATTGCTCTGGTTTTGGTAATGTATCTGAGAGTGAGTTGTTGCCTTCGAAGGTTAGGTGAAGTTTCCTGCGCTAGGCAAAATAGGCTCTGAGTAAGAGTCGTTCAAAAAGCACCAAAAACTACGCAAAGTGCCGTAGAATGAATTGAATCTATTATTTTTACGTTGGATTTGCATGCTGACCCATATACTTACTATTGCACCATAGTCAGTTTGGGAGCGAATTATACTACGATGCACAATGCACACTAAAAAGTAAACGAATGTCTGCTCCCCAACAATGATAAGCTAATTTTCTTAGAAGTTGAAGGTTTTTGGAGCAGAAAGCTTTGAGATTTTCTATATGCGGTTTCCAAGTAAGTTTAGAATTAAAAACTAACCCCAAGAAACGAACTTTACCGACTATTTCAATTGGTTGCTAATTTAATACAAGAATTGATTTCTGTTTTAGAGTGCTTTTAGAAAAGAGGATACATTTAGTCTTAGTTGGAGAAAATTTAAAACCAGATAAAGACGCCCACCTTCCAAGCTTAGTTATGGCTGATTGAAGATGTTGCTGTATTGTTTGAACATGTGTTCCTCTGGAGTATAGAATTAAATTATCTGCAAAGAGATAAGCTGAGGCAGGGAATTTTATATTGGCGATACAATTGTTAATTGCGATTAAGAACAAAGTGACACTTAGTACAGATCCTTGTGGACAGCCATTTGCCAAAGATATAGGTATAGAAGTTGTACCATTTACTCAAACTCTAAAAGACCTAGATTCTAAGAAATTTTTGACGAGGTGGTAGATGCTACTCTTGATACCCCACGATCTTAGTTTTTCTGTTATTCGAGGTTTTCAGACCATGTCGTAAGTTTTTTCTAGGTCAAAAAACACACAAATGAGCTTTTGTTTAGCAGCAAATGATTTTCGGATTTCGGACTTTAGACGTATCAGGTTATCTAACGTAGACTAAAAAAATTATAAATTATTTTTAAATTATTTTCTAACTTCCAGCAAAGGCGTTTCTTAATTATTTTTTCCCCGGCTAATTACAGAGGATGCCAAGTACACAAACAACTTCAACAAAAATTATATCCCGCCTTAAGAGAGAAAAGGAACCGGCCGCCACAACCTCAGCAACCATCAACCCAATATACCCAACCGGGAATGTCATATGCGCAAACAGTTGACAGTAGCAAGATACCAAATAATAAAGCATTACCAATAATCAATCAACCTGTCAACAATATGAACAAACTCCAAGAAATGTTACATAAACTCGTAGAGCAAATGAGCATCATGCTCAACGTACTTACCACTGTTATCAGCAAATTAGCTTAATGGCTGGACATCCAAAATACATAATAGCTATCTGGAACGCCAATAGCCTGCATCTAGAAAATACATTCAAACATTTCTCCTCTTCGTTATCTACCAAGGAAGAAAATGAGATTACCGGCTTCCTAATTGTCCCATTTCAAATGGAACTGACCCCGGAAAGTTTAGGATTAATGAAATAAAACAAATAATAGCAAAAGAGATAAACATCAAAAAAGCACCTGGATTTGACCTCATCTCCGGCAAAATACTACAAGAATTGTCTGAAAAATGTTATAAATTTATAACGTTCATATTTACTGCAATAATGAGACCTAACTACTTCCCCAATTCTTGGAAAGTTGCTCAAATCATTATGATTCTTAAACCTGGAAAAAAAGCAGAAAATGTCTCTTCCTACAGGCCCATAAGCTTACTACCAATGCTTTCCAAAGTGTTTGAAAAGTTGTATGCTAAAAGAATCAACATGATAATACCAGAAAAAAAAAATCCCAGATTATCAGTTTGGCTTTCGCAGTAAGCATGGAACAACAGAGCAAGTTTATAGAGTAGTTAACAAAATCAACAGAAATTTAAATGCCAAAAGGTACTGTTCTGCACTTTTTCGACAAAGTGTGGCATAAAGGTCTACAAGTTAAACTAAAGAAGCTTCTTCCTCATCCTCACTTTCAACTGCTTAAATTGTATACAACAGACAGACACTTTTTAGTGAAGCAAGGCAATGAGTATACCGACTTATATCTCATAAACTCAGGCGTTCCCCAAGGTAGTGTGCTTAAACCGATTGTATACAGCAGATCTCCCAACAACAAGAATCACTACAGTAGCTACATATGCTGATGATACTGTCATCTTAGCATCTCATACTAACCCAACATCATCTTCCAGAACCCTACAAACTAACCTAAATAAAGTCCAGCACTGGCTAAAGTCTTGGCGCATCAAAGTAAACGAAACAAAGTCCACGCACGGGACATTTACTTTACGTAGAGAAACATGTTCTTCTGTAAAGATAAATCACTGTCAGCTGCCACAAGTCGAAGATGCTAAATATCTTCTGCATCTGGATCGACGCCTGACATGGCAAAAACACATATTCATCAAACGTAAGCAACTTGGGCTCAAACTGCATCATATGTATTGGCTTTTCGGCCATAAATCAAAACTATCCATGGATAACAAGGTACTATTATATAGGTCAATCCTTAAACCTGTATGGACATACGGCATTCAGCTGTGGAGTACTGCCAATTTCTCCAAGATCAACATCTTTCAAAGATTTCAAAACAAAATACTACGTACCATCGTGAATGCACCCTACTACGTCTCCAATAAAGTTATTCTACACGACATCCCCCTAGAATCCATTAAAGAAGCCATACATCGATTCAGTGCAAAGTATAGTAACAGAGTGTCAGTGCATCCTAATGTGTTAGCAAGCCAGTTAAATGAGTCTGAAGTCAACAAAGTGCGTAGGCTAAAACGTTTGCTCCCATCAGACTTATCCATAGAACTTAGATAGGTAAGTTTAGACTAAAATTATATAAACAAAAATATACTTTAGATTTAGGATTTAGATTTATTTATAAAGGGAATCACTTGATGAAGAGATATCCCACATGTCTTTTTCCTGTATTCATAACAAACGCTTGTTGCTCTATGGGCAGATTGTAGATACTCTAAGAGTAATAAAAAAACTATTTTTTCTAGTAGTGTCAATTTTGTCTAGTATGTCAATTTTCTAACATTTGCTCGTTTCTCTTAGGTAAAAAAACTAGATAAAAGGACAAATTGTGTTCTTTAAGTACATGTTAAAGACTAAAAAACAGTTTATAAAATTAAAAGACTGTCCTTTGAAATAAAAGACGGTTGGCGACTCTGATTATCAGTGGTATTTTTCAATAAAATCCAACTACTAGAGTTACTTTTAAAAATTACAAAAAAACCAAGTATAAATTTTGAACATAAATGATATTATCTCGCGAATCATTCGAGTTAAATAAAAAGTAATTTGTGGTTTGGGGGTTTAAAAACAAGCAAGGCAAATCAACAAAATTGAAATTTTTGGAGAACACAACAATAAGAATTTTTTTGTTCTTTCAAATTTAATCCGGATTCCTGAAACATACTGTATATTTAATATTGAAAATTTGGTATACTAAAACACTATCAACTAGAAATCCTGATAAATTTAACTAAAAGTTAAAAGAAAGTGTATCCTTTCCCAGATATATTTCAAAAGTTAATTATTTATTATTTAACTTATTCTTATTATATTTGCAATGTTTCATAAAAATGGATGCACTCTCTCTAAGTGTTTTACTTTTTTTGTCATTTAGTAGGTATATTTAAATTTTGCCCAAACATTTTCCAAGTCGTTCAATTTGTCGTATCTATTCAAAAATTTCCATTTATTACCAACCACGAAATAAAAAAAGATGAAACCGAATATACAATTACAAGCAGGTCTTTCGGAATACATTTCATCTCATCGAATATTCATTTCATCTAAGTGTAATAAGACCATTTGCATTTATTAAAACCCTTCAAATCATACTAAAAATTCACCTTAGCCTTCTCAAACAATTTCTCTGCAATTATTTTCGTACTCTCGAACATATCCTCCCCCGGTCCTGCCGCCACACAAAACTTCGCCTGTCCATCACAAGTGCTTGATACCACATCACACTCCTCTCCTGTTGTAACACACCTCGGCCCTTTAATATTTGGTGAAACATCTCCCAGATTTGTTGAAGCAAAAGCTGTCACAACGTTGCCCTAAAAACAAATTTTATTTTATGTAATTTATAATTTTTTTTTACTTGGCCGATGAGAGTGTTTTTATTGAGGTATTTTTCTAAAAGGACTGAAGCGTAGCCAACATTGTCAGAAGTGATGAGACAGTTAGTGTTATTCATTGAAGTTGGATGCACTGCAAACCAATTGATTACACCGATGGTAGAATTGGTAGAATCGACGAATTTTAGTTGAACCATTTCTTTATCTACGTTATACTTGTAGCTGGAAAAATATGAGAATAGACGAGGTGAATTATAATACGAAAAAAATTCAATTGAAAAGTGAAATCTGGTGAATGGATAAAATGGAGGGTTTTAGTGGGCAATTTTCTTAAAAGCTGGAGATTTGGAAAGATACCAGTTATCTGGTTTTGGCTTTAATGTATTCAACAGTTTGTTATTACTGTTATTATAATTTTTTCTTTAAAACTTACAATAAAAAATCAAAAATATGAAAAAGAGGAAACAGTTTGCAACAATAAATAATTATTTGACTCAAAACTTTAATGTATGGTAAAGTTAAATAGCTCTGTCATGTAGGTTGTTGTCTAAACTTAATAATTTAAGACTCATTGTGTCTCTATAATTTAATTAAAAGCAGTAAACATGGTAAACAGACTAGCAATAAACACCATATAACACAAAAACAACTCAATTAAGCGGTTAAAATGTAACTAGTCGGTAAAAAAGAACTCTATATGCGTTTAGAAAAAAAAAAGGAATAAATAAAGTTGTTTTTATTATTATCGCTAAATATTAAACTACAGCACAAAATACAACGATGATAGGCCACTGATATAAAGTTCTTATTCATAAATAAATAAATAAATAAATGATTTGTTTATTTTTGTATTTTTTGATCTATTACTTTGACATCTTAAAATACTTTTTTAACTGATTTCTACCAAATAAAAATGTTTTTTAGCACGATAGGTATTATTCCGGCATTGTTCGCCAGTGGCTCAATACAGAATTCTATGATAACTGGATAGGGAAAGATGCTAGCATTTTATGGCTATCGAGAAGTTTTAATCTCAAAATTTGTATCTGTGAGGTCGTGTACAGTAAGCCACTAAATAATGATGTAAAGTAATTAAAAAATAGGATACAAGATGCAGTTCAGTTCTTATCAATCTTAAAAATAAAATGCAATTTCAATGAATTTAGAACTTGCATTAAAATCTGTGCAGAAAAATGAGATGCATTACCTAAATAGAGAATTATTAGTTTAGTTTTTGAAAATTTTATTTCATTTTACCATTTGTTAAATTTATTAAATAAAATTTTAGCCTAATTTGAATATTTTCTAGTAATAAAATAATATTATCTCAAAAACCGTTTAAGTTAAATAAAAAGTAATTTGTGTTTTGAGAATACGAAAACAAGCAAGGCAAATCTGCAAAAGTGAAGTTTTCTGAAAAATAAAAAAAAATTTTTTAAGTCATTACGAGAACATATTGTATATGGATAAAAATTGCAAAAGCAGAATGTAGTAGCTATTTTTTCTGACCAATTGATTACATTTTCAGGTTATTTTAAAATTTGCAGACTTTGATGCTTCTCAATGCAAAGAAATCACAAATTTAATGAGAAGAGGCGTTTAAAGACGAAGAAGCAATTATGAATTATTAAATTCAAGAACTGAAATTATGCGGAAATTGCCCTCACTAAAGAAAAAATTTAGGTAATAAGTTGTTTAGATTTATTTTGAGGATATACGGATGTTGCGTCCCGCACACAATAAAATTAGAAAAATTTTAAAGAGAAATTCCTTCAGCGTTAAGATTATCTGAACCAGAAAAATATTCAGATCATTGCTTTTTGGCATTGATCATTGACATCACTATTGGCAGATCGAAAGCAAAGTTGAATACTTTCAAACTTTAGATATAGAAACCGGATGAAAATAATTTAGTATGGATTCAACAAGAAACGTCATTACAGCACTAGTGCAGTAAAAAGTAACATTACGACAATAAAAAAAATGAAATGTAGCTCATCACAAGAGTAGATAACAAACAAAACATACTAATTGAACAATTATTATGTTTATTACTCCCACTTAGGTGTAGTCAATCAATAAGACAGTCGTACACCGAAATCCTCCACACTTTTGTTTAATCAAACTAAACTCATGAAACACTTGTAATTCTGATAATAATGCTTATTACGAAATTATTAATGCCTGATTAAGCTTTCCATCATACGGTGTAATTTGATCCATAGTTAATAAGTTGTATATATACTTAGAATAAATTGCATTGCAGGTAATTTGAGGATCATTAGTTTGTAGGAGGTTAATTCATTTTTGCATAATAATAAAAATTATGCATAATAATGACACAAAATTATAATTTATAATTCATTTTAAAGACAAAAACTAATTAACTAATAAAAAAATAGAAGTATTTGTTTACTGTACAGAGTGTCCCAACTAAAATTTGTACTCCCTAAAATCCCTGATTTGGTTCAAGTCTCAAAAAAATGCAAAAACAGGTCAATTTTAGCATAAAAAAAGCCAAATTTAATTATAGTTTTAAAGTTATTAGGAAATCCCTCTAGCACTTAGAGCCACCTCTTGAAAAAATTTAAATAGCAAGTGAGATCGAGTGACACATCATTTTAAAAGCTGCTTCTATTGACTATGCAATCACCTATCTTTTATAAATTTTAAACTTTTTTTTGAAATTTATGTCTAGTTTACTTGGTTTTCTCAGTTTATTAAAAAAACAGGTAAAAAATCAAGTTGTCACATTAGATACGACTTTGTTATTTCGAGTTTTGGCTTTAGAGTTATTTTTCAAAAGATACGACTTGTAATTTTTACATAAATGACAGATTTTTAGTCAAATATGTTTTATAAACTGATAAAGGCAAATTGAGATAACTGCTTATTGTTTATTGTAATCAAAGTTTTTACTATTTAAGACGAAATTAATTTAAAAATGTCAAGTATTTAAAAAAACGATCAATAAGAAAACTCTTAAGTATTTTCTTAAGAATTCTACAAAAAGTAAAAACAATAAAATTAGTTAGTATTAGCTATTAGACTAAAAATAAAATTTTAAAACACATATTTATAAGAACTTATTTTATTTAAATAATTTAAATTAATTAAATCAATTAATCAAAATTGATAAGAAAAACAATAAAGTACCTACCAAAAACAATATGTTTACAAATTCAAAATATGTTTAGAATATTCTTGGTCGTTTTTTGGCCTCCACTTTATCATTGATTTCAGCGATACAACTTTTTCCTAGCTAACTCTACAATAATTTTTTTGAAATTTTTGGCATCTCCATCCTACTGTGAAAAGGTTGTCGCGTAGAATTGTAATTCCCGACTTCTGCCGCCATAATCCATTCTTCATCGGCATGAGACAATTTATAATGTATATTAAATATGTTTTAGTAAACTTTAAAACGCCTAATTTACAAAAAGAAACTTTTTCATAATTACAACAAAAGCAACAAGATTTTAAGTCAAAGAAATCGTTAGTTTGCATCTCTAAAATCCTCTAGTGTTTTCTAAGAAAAACTTTCTTCAGGTGGGACAAAAGGCCAACAAGAGAATAATATTTTGTTTATGCTAACACCCTTTCTATACAACTATGTACAACTACAAAAAAGTCTTTTGTGGTTAATCGATTACTCCAACCATTTAAAAAAAATTGAGGATTTAGTCCCAAATTTTGGTTTTTGAAATGCGAATTTCTTGTAAGTGGTAAGAGTAATCGATCAACCACAAAAAATCTTTTTTGTAGAGCGTTCAATTTCTTATAAAACTGTATATTTGCATTTTTTAATATTTATTTATCTACGAGTTATAAAATTTAGAAATAAAAAGAAATTTTTGTTAAATTCTTCAAACTTTGACCTCTGATGGCTTCTAAATGCTAATAGCTATAAAAAAAATTGGAAGATACCTTTTTTAGAGCGTGCTATTCTCAAATAGAACTAAAAAAGAAATAAAAAACTAAGATGAGGAAGTCCTTCTTATTAAAATTAAGAACTTATCTTTAAAAAGCATTTTTTAAAGATGCCTACGTACCAATTTTTTAGTGTCGGAAGTTAAAAAAAATATATTCGATTTTTTTGACCCACCCTAATGTACATACATACATTGTCAATTTTTTGTATTGCTGAATGAGCTGGTGTAGAAAACTTCATTGTGATAGAACATATTTGAGAATGTTAATTTAAAAAGTAACTAACAGCGTATGACATCAACGAATTTTTATTTTGTAGAACGCAACTGTCGCTCCACAGCGTTATATATGTGTTAAGTGACGTATAAATGTAAACACCCAGTATTAATTATTTTACAGCAATAATTTTTGATATACAGGTTTGTTTTAATTATATTAAAAAATGATTAAAATATCAGCCATATCTGTCTAGTAGTTCTTTCTTTGCAGCATTTTTTACAGAATAACATTGCAAGGTTAAGATAAAGCTGATAGTTATTTTACAAAAATTAGTTTTTAAGATAGGCATAGTAAACACTTCCTAAACGAAGTCACAATGCCCAGAGTCTAAAAACAAGCAAATTATCGCCAATTACCCGAGTTTGATCGAGGTCGAATTGTAGGGCTACGAATAGCAGGATTGTCGTTTAGAGAAATTGCAAGAAGAACTCAAAGAAGCCTAAACACCGTGTCACGTTGTTATTAGGCATGGCTTCAAGAAGGGCAAACGCGAAAAGCGAGGGGCATAGGGCGCCGTCCAAAATCCACCGAACGCCATAATCAACGCCTTAGAGCCAAAAGGGCCAAAACGAGACCGTTTCATGTCCACCAGAGGAATTGCTAATCAATGGTTTGAAGAAAATGAAGAAGTTTTGAGCTTTTTTCCTTTCGATCTCATTTGATGCTACCTCTTACTCCTAAACATCGACGGAATTGGCTACAATGGTGCAGAAAACGGTTAAATTGGGATGTTGAATGGAATAGAGTAGTCTTCAGTGATAAATCAAGATTTTGTTTGGCGATGCATGATGGTCGAGGAAGAGTGAGAAGATGTCGCGGTGAACGCCAAAATCTCCAATTTGATGTAGAGCGTCATGTACACCGTACTGCTGATGTTGTGGTATTGCTTATGACAGCGGGTCACATCTAGTCTTCATTACAGGTAAAATAACAAGTCGATGTTACATCGACGAAATTTTAGAGTCCTATTTACTGCCATATGTTAGAACCGTGCGCAATGGCATTTTTCAACAAGACAATGCTCGGCCCCATGCTGCTGAAGATCTTTAATTTTTTGGCAGCTGCTCAAATTTCTACTTTGCCCTGGCCGTCTTGATCACCCGATCTATCACCAATAGAACATGTATGGGACATGATCGGAAGAAGGCTGTTTCGTATACCTCATCCCCCTCAAACATTGGCAGCACTTTGACATGAGGTACAAATAGCCTGGAATGAAATACCCCAGGAGGCTATAGATCATTTGATAAGAAGCATGCCTAGACGTGTGAATGAGTGTGTAGCACATCGTGGTCGGTCTACGCATTATTAGGTGTTATTTATACGCATGATAAACTAACGCTTTAAAAATCTAATCAATTATTTGCATTGACCATCTGAACATGTGTATCAAAAATTATTGCAGTATATCAATTATTACTAGGTGTTCACATTTCTATGTCACTTAGTATATTTTTTAGATCTGGATTATTAGTGTACACAGCTTCCAAAATTTTTAATAAGACACTTGCAATCTCATTACCACTTCGTCCCAAATGGTTTTTATTCCAAGCAACACAATAAACTTGTTTTTTAGTAGAATCATGACCAATAAGATTTATAGACACTAAATTTTGATTTGTAATAAAAATTGCTGACATCTGCTTTCGGACAATCAAAGCAAATAACTGGCGTTTCTTTATTTTGTCAATCTCGATGTTGCTTTTCTCTCGTTGCAATTTTTTTCTCTGATGTGCTTTTTATGTTGTTTTTCTTTTTTTGTTTACAATATTATTTTTTCTTGTAATTATTATTCACATAAATCACAACGGTTTTTTTACGTGAGTGAAAAGACAAATTAAACTTGGTGTAAAATATATGTCTGTAAAACGAGTCCTTCACTGAAGTTTGATTGATTTCTCTGCTGAAATCTAGATATAAAAAATACATTTTTTTAATATTTAAAATAAAATCTAAAAATTTTTTTGTAGTTGAGCGGCAATAATGAAACTCAACTGGTTCAAATAAATTTATATGCGTTTTTACAAATTCTATTTTAGGTTCTTCAATAAAGTGTTTTCTGTGCCTCTCTTACCTTGACGCTGAAGGTATATGCGAAACAGGGTCCTTTTTCATGTAAGCAGTGGGCAGTATTCTTTGACTAATAGATAAAGTGCCCAAATAAAAAATTTTACACACTCTTATTTTAGAATTTCTTACTTTAACTTCTTTCAAAAAAAAAAACATTTGCGAGAAATTATTGTTATTTCTATTTAAAACAGGCTAATAAATAAAGAAAATATAGAATACTTTCATTTAATTTTAACTTTCAAAGCGGTATTAATTAATTTTCGAAGCGGCTACACTATAAACGACCCTCCATGGGTCTTTTTCAAGATCATTTTTGAGAAATAAGTTCCAAATTTTTTACCCTACCCTTTTCCAAAACTTTTTAAAATGGGTTTTTGCTTTACTCATTTTATCAGCTAGGAATTGCTTTCTATCTTCATTTTTATTTTTGTACAAAAAAGATTTCTTGTTTGGATAATTTTTTCTAAGTCTCTCAATTTTCATCTCACTATTTAGGTCTGGATTTAAACTTCTTTCTTTTTTCTGCATACGGATTTTTATTTTTAACTTAGTTATTGAACGACCATAATGTGTAACTGTGAAACTGTGTAAAAGATAACAATTTTACCACCTACAGCCAAAAATTTTTTTTTACTTTTAAAAGGAAAAACATTAGTGCAAATAAGACAATATTTGTGAGTTTATCTATACCTAAAAACTTGTTCACAATTTAAACGAATGTTTCAGATTTGAATTGACACTTTTAAAAATTGCAATAAGCCTAAAACAATTTTGTTTTTCTCAAAAAAGAATTGTTCAAAATTTATAAAAAATACGTGATTGCATAGACAATGAAAGCAAATTTAAAGTTGTCACTCGATCCCACTTGTTATTTAAATTTTTTTAAAGACGTGTTTCTAGGCGATAGAGAAATGTGGTAATAATTTTAAAACTATTATAAAATTTGGTTCTCCTTTAAGTTAAAATTGACCAGTTTTAGCGTTTTTTTCAAAACTGAGACAAAATTGAAGGTTTTAGAAGGTGCAAATTTTAGTTGGGACACCCTGTATACTAAAAAAATGCGCAAAAAATATTTTTAAAAAATTCCAACACAAATTGCAATTTTATCTAATTAAAAAATTTAAAATATGTGTGGCAAGCTATTTGGTGTAGATTTTTGTTTTATTAACGTAAAAATTTATTTTATTTAAAAAAATTCTCAAATATTTTGATTTAATTCTCAAAATCCCTAGAATAAATTTCACTTTCGATTAAAAATCAACAAATCTAAACCGATTTGTTATTCCTAATTCGTAAACTCACCGATCACGTTCCTCTTCAGGATTCAACAGATACGAAGTAGGACTCCTGTTAATATTAGCTCCAATCAATTCTCCTGTCGAGATAAAGATTTTCCCATCAAGCATATTCTCATGAGCCCTGACAACAGACTAAAATCAGATTAATTTCGATTGATTCACACTAGAAACAAAAGTCTATTCAAGAGGATAATGTCCTTACTCTAGTTATTCCATCAACGAAAGCATCAAACGTTTCTTTCACAAATCCCAAACTCGGAATATCATACATAAAATCCATCAGAAATCCACCAGGAGCTCCATGTGTGTGAGTTCCACTCAGAATTAAATTGTTTTCGTTGTAGATGTCTTTATAGAGTTTATGTAAACTAGAAATTACCTACAAAACAAAAATTAATACGAAAAATTAAAATTTTGATTTTAGTACAGCTTTGCGAACTCCATAACCCATCATTCCAGCATCAATACTAACAAAAGCAGCTCGTTGAGACCCATCGTCAAAAATAAAAGCTCGAGAGAATTGTCTTAAATGTATTCCGCATCCTTTCTGATTTGATTTAGCATAACCCATCTGGAAATATCACTTATTTATATTTTTTTCTCTAAAACAGAGAAAAATCTTCTTACAAATGTTACTTCAGCAGCCGGTCCTGTACAATCAGCAATTCCTACTCCAATTTTGTAAAGTGCAGAGCTCAGTGTTAATGAATTTATAACCAAGATTAGCAAGACGAATTTTTTACGCATTTTTGGGAATCTGAAATTCAATTGTAGATCATTTGTTTTACAAAAACGTATCTTTCAGATAATATTTTAGGTAAAACCTGAGGGATATAGGAGACAGATGTTAGGGTCATCGATTGGAAATGGTTTCTATCCAAACGGAAACTTGATAGCGACATAAATTTTCTTGCTTAAAGTTTTAGTCGCAAGAGAACTTTGTCATATTTAAACAGATGAGAAATTTTGCGTTTTTGTATTTTTTTTTAATTGTGAGCAAATACTCTGCAACTGATTTTTTTGTCATAATTATTGAATGAAATAACAAAATATATAAATAGGCAAGAAACGCAACAACGCTTTAGAAAATTTAAGTTTTAATAGAAAACGTCAGAGAGTTATACAACACCCGTCTTGTATTGTAAGACGATAATTTAAAAAGCGGACAAAGTAAATTAGAGTTTTTATGCCAATATTAAAAAATGCATTCAGTTTTCTAACGTAGATTTTGTGAGAAAAACTTCAGCTGAAATCTTATTACTCTCTTCGTAATCTCATTAGTTTTATAAAGAGAATTTGTGATTGTATTGTAGTAAAATTTTATAAACCAATATAATCCTAACAAAGTTAAACTGTATGAGCCAAAAGCTGGTTCGCATGAGTAACGCAGTCGAAGCATGTTATAAAACAATTCAACAATATCTAATAGAAGTAAAAAAAAATATCTTACGACAACATCAATATATTCTATAAGTTCCAAGCACCAAACCAATAAAACAGCATAAATAATCTCACTTTCTAAAAAAGTATAAAAGTCGTTTTTATGACAGTTTGACACACTCAATTATGAAATTATTTATTTTCTAGGTTACAGCTTTAAAAGCCATCTTAGAACAGCTACGTAGCAAAAAAATCAAATTTTTCTATATTTACAGAGTTCTGTTATTAGACTAAATTTTGTCCTTAGCTATTAATGCCAATTTTTCTCAATTTATTCTGGTTTTGTTATATTTCTTTGCTACTTACTCTGCTCCTCTATTTGTCACTAATTTTCTTTTTTTATGTGTGACTTATTTGGTTTCATTTTCATCTTCTGATAATGTTTTTGACTGGTTTTTAGTTTGTTAGTTACGATCTATAAGTCTTTGTTAAAAATAATGTTAGACAAAACATTTTTTACAAATTTTTGAAGACATTTTAGTCGGAGAAAACAAGCAAACAATATTAGAATAATACTAAAAATTTTGTTTTTGTAGTATTAGAAAACAAACACTCTAAGCAGAGCCGGATTTAAGTATAATTTTAATAAGCAGTTCAGAACTCTCCAAACCAAAGGGCTTCTTTCACAGCCAAAAAAACTTTGCAACAGTATTATAAAAATTACACAAAAAAACTTAAAGTTTAATCATTAAATGTTAAACGTTTCACTTACTATGACGGTAGTTTATAATATTTTAGTTTGTTGTTCTCATTTTTCTATTTTTTTGTTATCTCTGATTCTGCTTTTTAATTTTTTTCAGACTTTAACTATAAAACTTTAAATTTTTTTATTGAAATTACATTTAAACTTTAGATGTTTACTCGTTTTTTTTCTAGTCCTTATTTTTTTAATTTTTCTAAATTTGTTTCTTTCACTTGTCGTTTTTAAAGTCTTTTGAAATCTTTTTAGTTTTTTGTTCGGTTTTTTATTTTCTTAAGTTTTCTGAAATATATTACATTAGTTTTTTTATTTTTATTTATATATTTTTTTATTTTTGTATCATTGACTTTTGAGTTTCTAATTTTTGTCTAATTTTTTTTTCTAAAGCTTTCTAATTTATTAAAATATTTTTACGTATTAAAAGTATTAGTTCATCGCATTTTTGTAAAAAAAAATATATTAGAAATTGTAGAACTTATTTTATGAAAATTGGCTTTAACAAAAAGTATTTTATAAAATCTGCAGTTGATAAAAAATCGTCTTTAAATAGAAACAACATGAGGCATTTTATAAAAATTACCATAAAAAATCGCCTTTTTGTTAAAACATTCTTTAGTCATTATGAAGCTTATTAAAAATTGCTTTTTTGTATAAAAATATTTATTAGATACGATATAGTAAAGCTTATTTTATAAAAAAAAATGCTTGTTCAAAAAACGATTTATAAAAATCGAAATCAACAGAAAACATTTTATAGTTGTTTTGATAAAACATTCACATTATATTTTCAGAAAACTTAAGTAGGTATAAATTTTTCTTAAAGAACGGTTTTTCAAAGTCTAAGTTTACTTTTACTATGTTTCTCATTTTAAAAAAATGTAATTTTTTATACAATGCTTTTGAAATTATTTTAGAAGTTTTAACAAATCTTCGTTAAAACACTGTTTTATATAGTTGTTTATACAGGGTGTTTCACGAGTGATAATAAGCCTGCGAAACTAAAAATGCAACCACCAATACAATTCTAAAAGTAACGTAGTTATTTTTTTTTGTTTACAAATACATTAAATAAAAAATTATTACTCTTTCAGTTAACTAAAGACAAACTAATGACACTTGCTTGTGAAACTATTCTTTGACTTACATGTGAACAGGACCATTAGCTGTTCTTGCTTTTGGCTTTTTCAAAAGTGGTCAATTTTTCCTTAAGGTAGTTTCAAGTCGTTCGAATATGATGTCAGCAAGAGTGCTTCTCTACCCGGAAAACGTTATCTGTACAAACTCATCGCGGCAGAGGCATTTTTTCCCATATATTATCATGTCGGTTTTCTCATCGTTCAAATACATTTTTTTATTGGTATCAGATTTGACAAATAAAATTTGAAATCAATATCATCTGCGTTGACTCTGAAATTGTATTGCTAGTTGTAATATGCGTTCAATATTTTTTGTGGTCGTAGGCGGCTGTGGTTTTGTCTTTCTAGCATGTACGTAGTGCCGTTGATAAGTTCATACCTACACGTATGTACACAAACGAGGTTTGACAGCAAGTGTCGCTAAATGTCTGTTTATTTGTTCGATTTATTCGTTTTTTTGAAAATAACACCGCAAATCATGATGACTGTATGAAAGCGATCAAGAAATTACTCTACAAACGTTATTTCAACGATAAATTGTTTTTGTTCCAGGGTAAAAACCATTGTGGGGCTCACTAGAAGAGAAGAGCAAAAACGCTGGCCGAAGCCTAGTGAAATCGAATTCACTAAAAAAACACGCGAACAAAAACACAGCCAAAGCGCCTGTAAGTTCTGAAAAGAACTGATTTTGATTTGTAAAAACGCACAGAAACTTGAAAAGTATGCAAGAGGTTAGAAAGGTTAACAGTTCTAGAGTCGCTCAACAAAAAAACTGACATACTTGTTCGAAAAAGTTACCAGTTATTTTGTTGGCCGACTTTAGAACTGTCAATTTTCTGGCGGAACAAAATTAAATTCAACCTTCTCGGACTCAAAGCGCATCGGATTTCAAACGCCCGAAGCGCACTCCAACCAAGACATACGTTCTTTTTGCAATTCATAGCCTACTTGACCACAAGAATTATTGAACGCATGATATTTTCAGCTTCGCAAGCTCATTATTACTCGTGAAACAGTCTGTATATAGTTTTAGAAAAATAAAATGTAAAACTTTTTTAGAAAAATTGATTTTATTGAAATACGAGCAGAAATTTTGTCTAGAGATATTTCTCATTAAAACAATGCCAAATACTAAAATTTGTCTTTTTAAATGTTGCTGCTTTTTAAAATAAAAAAAAACTTTTTTCAATTTTTTTTTATAAATATGCAATACATATACGTTCCCGCATCGTGTATTTAAATAACTATTTTGTTTATTGAGTAAGCTTGGCTAGCTTTAAAACCGGTACCGCTCTTGAGGATGAAGAGGTTTCAACAATATTTTCGCCTTATTGACTGAACTACTTTACATATTGTTGGTATATAATCCAAACATACGTTGGAAGAGATTAATAATTGAAACATTTCAACGCGTAAGCGGATCAAACACTTTAATAGAAGTCGAGATTAGTAGAGCGTTTACTAAGCATCAGTACAAATTTAAATTAACGAAACCTTTTTTTCTCTCTCTCTGTGATCTCGACAACTTTTTATTATTACCTTGAAAGAGCATTTAGAAGTTTGTAAATGATGAAATTATTTTATTATTTTATTGTTACAATTTTCGCTAAGCTCACTGAAAAAAAAATCAACAACAATTTTTTCAGTGTTAGTATTAAATTAACAGAAGTAAATTTCAGAAAAATAATTTTTAATTAAAATAAAAATAATAAATAATTAAATAATTCAAATTTTTGCGTTATAAATCAATTTAATTTTTTTAAACTCTGGTTGCAATTTTAAGCTTATTTGTAGCAACTTTTCCTGTAAACTTGCACGAAGCAAATTGTCGCAAACGAAAAAATTTAAGTATATTATTTAAAAAAAAACATTTTTTTAAAATCTCAATTTACTACGAGTATAGTTTTTATATTTTTTTTGCTTTATAGGGAGTGTTTATAAAATCACTTTAGAAATTTTAACCGCTTATGGTCCTCTCTAAAACGATACTAAAAACTAAAACTTGCTTTATACAAAAATGTTTATAGTTTTTCAGATATACAATATAAAAGTTTTTGCTCAAAAACATGTTGTTATACATATTTTGGATGTGAGTGCGACAGTGCGACAAGTAAAGAATGTCGCACGAATAAAGCAAAACTGTTCTCGCACGTCACTTATATATTGTTTTTTGCACGGATCTTCCACAAAACCGAATAAAAGTGGTAAACACCATCGTTTTATTTTAAACTTGTGCTCTGATACGATAATCTTATTTTAAACGTTTTTTAAACGAGAAAAATTCCTGAGCACTTTGCAGGCACTAGTGCGGTAAAAACGAAAAATGATTGTAAAATTGACGGTCCCAATTGTTCGCTCAGTGCGTAATCACTTGATTTTTAGTAGAGAAGTGCAAAAAAAAATTTTTTTCTAATGTTATAAAAGACCAAATATGGGACATAATACAAGAAAAAATTTCCCAAAATTTTTTTTTAGAACTTTATTTTATTATTATAGACAACGTTACTTACCATAATGGTTTAGAGATAAGAAAATAGGTTTAAATTTTCTTTTATATAATTTTGTTTTTTAATAACTGGTAGAACGGAATTCTACAAAAGTATTGAAACAAGAAAAAATTAACAAAGTATCTAAATGAAAACAAAATATTTTTTCTATCTAATGTTATAAAACACCAATTATAGAACATATTATTTAATGCAAGAAAAAATTTCTGGAAAAAAATAATAATTTGAATACTTACGCAGAAAAACATGGTCACTGTGTGTTATGCCTTCCACCATACTATTATTATTTTAACTCAATTGAAATGGTATGGTCTTAAAGTAAAAGAGCTTTTGATGTCAGAATCAGAAAGACGTCTTTAACACTAACAGAAGTATTAGAGACATGAGTTGAGCTCTAGGATATGTTACTTTATCACAGTGGAAACACTTGGTACTATGTACAACATACAGAATTTTTTTTTATCAGCATAAGAAATTGAAAGACAATTAGACGTCGGCGGATCAGACGATAGTGAAAGTGATAGTTCTAATTTTAGTAAGTAAATTAAGAGACACATATTTGACTTGATTGAGATGTTTCACTTATTTCTAATTTCGTTTTTTTTATTTAATAAGCTTAACATTTTAATAAAAAAATGCGTCTATCTGAAGACAGCCTTTAATACGTGTATAATCGAAAAAAGAACCGTAGTTGCGTACAAAAAATACACCTACAATTAGTTACTAAAAAAATCGAATTTAAGTCGCACTGACTAGCTCTATTTCTACGACTATACCTAGCTATTTAATGAAACATTTATAACAAAAATAACTATAATAAACACAAAATTTGTACAGCTTTTAATTTTGATTAAAAAATAGTTATGAAACGCTTTCTCTTAATTCCAAATTTTATAAAACGTTTTTATGACATCCAATTTTTGCAAAATAAACCAATAAATGTTGTTATTCAAAAAAAAAATTTGCAATCTCTTTAAAATGTTCCATGCTGTTTTCATTTTTTATAGTAATTTCAAAATATTTCTTGTTGATGCCATTTTTTATAAATGACTTTTTGTGGCAGTCATTTTTTGGTAAATAAACTCTACAATAGTCGTATAGACAGACACAGTGTGCCATCTAACGAAGAGTGCTGGAAGGTAGCAAGAGTTGGCATAATAATGTTGGCGGATAACAAAGTTATCTCTTTGGCTCTCGCTCGGCCACCAACATAACCAACCTCCACGATTAGGCAAAAACAACTACTTCGCGGACTAATGCTCCGACCGACATTGAATTACATCACCTAATCGCCCAACCAGCAACACACTCGACAATCAACAATCGAGCACAACGCTCCGGGATACACTGTACTAATGAGGGACAAAAACTCCGAAACCGGTATACAGTTTCTCGACGTTGTTGTTCGATTGGAGCACCTTTGCAAACTCTACAATATTTAATAAATCTATTTTTTTTTAATACTTAGAATATAAACACTAAGTTTTCCGGAAAAATTTTTAAATTCTAGAAAAATTTTGATAAAACATTTGACAAAAAATAAAACTATAAAAAAAATCAAGTGTTATGTTACAAAATCTGAAAGTTATTTTGATATTTTAAAGAACTTATAAATGACCGCATTACTATGACAGCTTAGCATACAATCAGCTTTTTCAAAAATTTGTTTATCAATTTTTAACCAAGAAGACATTTTTTAGATATAAATGTACGAATAATAATAATTATCTCTGATCCAAAAGCTGAAAAAGTAAGTTTCAAATCAATTATAAAATGTAATAAAATTATTTTATTACTAAATTACTATTAAAGCAATAGCTAAAAAAATTAGTTTACATGCCCATACGAGTATAATTTTTAGCAAAAAAAATTATAATATGTATATCAAAAAAGTTTGACAAAGCTTTGGTAATTGTATAACAGCCATAATTGTAGTACAAACCAACAAAAAAATATATGAAATACAAATTTTTACTTCTGCAAATTTTAAAGTACTACTACACATATTTGGTGACACTATTTTTCGAAAAAATTATAAGACAAAAATTGCCTGTATTCAAATTAAATTAATATTGCATTAATTATAAAAAAAATTCTATTTTTTTAATATTATCTTTTACTATAAATGTTAACTTTAGTGTTAATTTAAAAATTTAAAAAGTGCTTTAATCATTCGGTGACTTAAGCCTTTTTCTCTCATACTGTAGGTATAAATTAAGTTTTATTGTTTTAAATTACCATAGAAACGTGTTTATTACACATAATTTAGATAAATCTAGTGATAACACTCTTTTGGCCCTGTTTGAATTAAATAATAAACGAAAATTATTTTTTTATTTTTATTCAGGCACTGATGATGAGATAGTTCTCTGACGCGCTTTACCACCATTATATACGAATTTTGTTCTAATTAAACATGAGTTTGACCTTGATTTTTATTCTTTGATAATAATTTATGATAACAGTTTTTGATTTATTTAGAAAAATCAGAAACACTTCATTAACTGCAGCTGTGTGAATTCTTAAAATTTATTTTGCTGTTAATTCTTAACGAAATATAAAATTGACTTATTTTTAAATTTCAGCAATTGTAGATAAAATTTTGTATTTCTCTCTTGTTAATATTATAAATAACCATTTTAATTTAGTTTTTCTCTTTTTAAAATTATTACTAAATTACCTTAACCAACTTGTATAAATTTTTTGAACGTGCTATTCACAAGCTTTACCACTTAATGTTTAAACGTAACTGCAATGATTACTCAACTACTTTGAAAACTGAGTTTCAGAACAACTTCAAACACAATTTCGAATAAACAAGATTCACTGAAAAGAATTTAAAAAAAAAACTTTTTGTTTCATCTGAAAATTTATATATTTTGCTAGATATTTTAAATAAAGTCTAGTCAAATTTCGTATATAGCTTTGTCTTCATTAAACCTGTTTGCAACAATAGCACGTGCTTGTTTATTGCACTTATTTATTTAGACTAAAAACTGCCATAAATTAGCTTTCTGTTCATTGACACGGAAACCGCGAGACAAACAATAAAAATTACCTTTTGACCATGCGGTGCCAAAAAATTTTTCCCGATAAAACTACGTCTCACCACTAACACTAACGTGCACCAAATTGCGTCTAATAAACCACTCTTCACTGTCGTAACTCACAGTCATGGTTAGGTTGACTCAACAGTTCCGAAGAATTTTTCCTTGATATTGATCCACTCACCATAAACATCTATTAGGTATTAAAAGAGTAAAAAAATTAACGGTTTAGACAGATCACATGTGACTCGACTGTATAATCTTTAAGTGAAAGTACTCTTTGTTCTACTTAAATTATTGTAAATTGTGTGTTTGTGAAGATAACAAGTGTTTGGTTCATGTGATGGTGATAAATCTACTTACGTCGAAAAATGTTTTTCTCAATTTTTTTTTAAATTATGGATGAGGAGTCAATGTACGGAATTGTATATATAGTTTAAGTCATCGTATATATTAGTTGCACGTAAACAAAGAAATTTAACACTGGCAATGACAAGCGTTTGGATGACAATGATAAGTACTTCCGTCACGGTAGGCGGAATTAAATCCAATGTCGATCGATGACTTCTTGTTCTGCTTTGTTAAACAAAATTTTTATTTTTTGCTAATTTTCTCGCTCACAAATAACGGGTAATTAATATTTATGAAATATGAAAATATGCACGTGTTTGTTATCATTTAACGATAATTAAAGTATGGAATACTGAGAATACCAAAATTCACTAAATATTGAACAATTAGAAACTTGTTAACAAGTTTTAGCAAAATTGCGGAAACACTTTTCTAATTGCGTTTCACGTATTGTTTAAAGGAGTTTCACTGTTTTGTTTATTGTCGTTATGTAAAACGGTTAAATTAAAAATTTAAATTAAGTGTTTTTAATTTATTTAAATAAATTTATCAAGCTACATTAAATGTTTCAGTTATGCCTTCGTAAGAATGAATTTTGCCGGATTTTTCTTTGTAGTGTCCATTGTGTTTAATTCGGTACTTTCCTGGTATAATATTTTGTCCAATATCCCATTCTATAGTAACTTGGTTTTGTCCAGTTGCGTGATTAGTTCTTTCCCAAATAAACCTAAATTCAAAAATTATTTTTGTGATACCAATCTAAGACACAAGTACCTGGTTTCCCAAAATGCATCAGTTGCTACAACAACCCAATCATCTTCTTCTGATTTTTCTATACTAAAATAAGTACTACCATGGAGAACGTCATGTCGAGGATTACCACTCACCTAAATATTTTTAAAATATTGACTTTGTTAAATTATCAAACTTACAAATTTGACTGAAACTGTGTCTCCTACTGAAACAGATTCTGGTGGTTGTTGAACACAATCGCCAAAATTTTGGCCGTCTGGGAGTCCATCTGAAGAAGGAGGTGAAACAAGAGTAATCAATTGAGAAGAAAAATCAGGAGGTGTTGGTCCTGCATCTAAAGTCTCTCCCTGGTTAAAAACAGTTATTTTTGTACCTCAAATTTAGATAAACTTACCTTCATTAAAGCTGTAGCTAACTGTTTGAATTTATTTATGTAGAGATTGAGTGTTTGCGGTCCAAAAATTGTCGAACCTCCTTCGTACCGTTGCAACTAATTTTAATAAATTATTTTGAAAGATTAAAACAATGTCAAAATGACTTACTTGGTATTCCTCTGGAGTTGCAATGTAATTAGTATAGACGTTACTAAGCCCTGTGATAATCGGTCGAGTATTTTCTGATCCACCATTACTGATTATTGTCTCTTTAACTGCTTCTCTAAGTCTTCTTCCAGACATTGTAGTAAATTCTCCAGGAACAGCAAGAAGGGCTACTTCTCCAATTGTAACAATTTGGGTAGTTACAATTCTAGGTTGCCAAGGGTAAGGAAAATCGACCTGCCATTTTGTTATTAAGAATAATTTAAAAAAGTGGAGAGAGACATTTAAAATTAAATAAATAAAAAGCTCAAGAGCAAAAAGAAAAAGACAAAAAGCAAAGATAGAATAGCAGAAACTGGTAGTAAAAACAATCTGTACATCGGAGAAAAGTACACAGAGACTGATCTAGCAAACAATAAAAAAAAGATTATTTGTTTCAAAAAATTTGTTCTTATTAAAGATGTTATAAGGCTTAGTAAAAAAAATTAAATATAGGAACTAGTGGTGTACACCGAATCCTAATCTATTTAAAGATCCGAATCTAATTCTGATCCGATCCGTCTTTAAATAATCTAAGAATCCGGATCTACGCATCTTTTTTTTTTCTCAAAGTGGGGTCATTTTCATATAAATAATGATAATAAAAATCAATGTCAAACCCACAAGCTTAATCAAATTTCTAATACGACAGTAGCAGAGCGCTTTCAAAAGCTAAAGTTTCATCTTCAGTACCTGAATTATAATGTAAAAAGGAAAGTTATATAAAATAGTAAAAATTGTTAAAAAAACGTTCCAAACTTTTGTCAAATTCAAATTAATATATTAAACAATAAAAATGTGTATTAAAAATAGAATAAAACGTTACTTTTAGTTCAAAACTTTTTGACTGGCTTAATTGAAAAAGCAAATTATTGCTATTGGTAAATTGACAAAAGAAATATATATTTTTTTGACATATTATCAAATTGATATTTGATTTAAAAATAATTAAAAATTAAAAACTCGATAAAGAGAGTAAAGAGATAAGATTACAAGCAAACATTAAATTGTCTAATAAAGATTAAACGAGTGAAGATAAAATATTAATGACAGAATTTACATGGTAATGTAATGTTTGTAAAGATGTTTTGTGAGTGGATCTAAGAATTTCTAAAGCTTCTAAATATGTAAAGAATAGAAATTATTATTGTTTAAAAAATTAAATTATTTACTTATTAAAACGAAGGATTTAGATCCGGATTCAAACAAATAATTAAGATTCGGATAAATCCGTGAATCCGGATTTTAAAACACCGGATCCTGATTCGCTAAAATATTAGATCCGTACACCCCTGATATAAACTTAATAAAAAAATCAAAATAATAAAAAAAGTAATGATTAAGAAAAAAAAGCTAGAACCGAAATGCTAAGAAGTTTAACAACTGAAGAGAAACAATACTATAACAACTGCAGAAGAAAAGCTAAGAAAGTATATAAAAGATAAAAAGACTATATTGGAAAAATATTGTTAATAAAATAGAATATGCATAAAAAAATATAAAGAGATATGGGACAAAGGCGAAATTAGATAAAAAACTTTTTTGTAGAGATGCAGAAGTAAATTTAGTAGGTAACTTCTCAGAGTTTAGAGAAGTAAGCACAATATTTTCAATAAAATGTGTGGGTAGCTTAGAACATATATTGCAAAACAAAAAAAAATGAAGAAAATTAAGAGAAGAATTTATAGAGCTTTAATGAAAAAGTTATAGAAACAAAAAAATAGCAAATCAATAAATAAAAATAAGAAATAAAGAATTAATAAAAATGAATGGTGTGGTCGAGTAAATAAGACACAAGGATAAAGATGGTTAGATTATGTAATACAAAAAAAACGGAAAGATAATCAGTAGCACAATATAATTTGAAGAAATTGGTTGTAGAAAACTGAAGGTGTTTGGCTCAAGACAAGACTAAATAGAAGACTCTGCAATAGAGCCCTAAACCTACTAAGTTTGCCGAGTTGCATATATAAATATGTGGTTTTTTAAATTTTGGTTAAAAATCGTACCTTATTTTATTGTAAATAACATAACAGATTATCAAAATTCTAAAACTTACCCCTCCTGTATTAATCAGAATAGGTTTAGGAGCATGACAAGCAATTTCGTCTTCAGTTGGTGGAAAGACAAAATCTCGAACAGCATCCCAGAATGGGTTATCAGTGACAGTACCTTGAGCAAAATCAAACTCTCCTGGACCATCAGTGGTACCACCAGCAAAACTGTAGCCCATCGCAGGGGGACAACCTCGAATCTAATTTCATTAAGAAAAAAAATTCTTAAATTAACTTACTTCCTGTTGAGTGCCATTAGCTAAAGTAATTGTAGCTTTCTCATTAGGCATATCTACAAACTGATGAATGTATTTGACAGGTCCAGTGACTTCAAAAGCATCTTCTTGATGGAACAACTCCTGAAGGAAGAATCAATACCTTACACTAGCTTTATTCAAAAACTTGCCTTCGCTTTATTAAACAGCTTTCCAGCTATTATTTGTGTACTCTCAACCATATTGTTTCCAGGTCCTGAAGCTATACAAGGTTGAGCACTACCATGACAGGTACTTGTAATAAAATCGCATTCTTCTCCTGTATCAACACAAATTGGTCCTTTTGTGTTTGGTGAAACGTCTCCTAAGTTTGTTGAAGCAAAAGCTCCAACAAATAATCCCTAAATACTAATTTTAATCACAGTTATAATAATAATGTATTAAATACTTGTCCTGGAAGAGACCCATTGTTGATAAAGTCCTCAAATAAAAGAGAAGCATAACCAACATTATCTGATGTTAGCAAACAGTTCGTATTATTCATGGAAGTTGGATGAACAGCAAACCAATTGATTACACCGATTGGTTGTTTATCAGAAGATCGAACAAATTTAAGCTGAACCATTTCTTTATCTACATTGTATTCATATCTAAAAATTGCACAAAAGTAAAAAAAAATCAATTACGTGATATTCTACTTTGCTCTTTCTTCTTCAGGATTATACAAATACGAAGCAGGACTTCGGTTAATATTTGCATCGAGAAGTGTTCCACTCGATAGATAAATTTTAGCTTCGACCATATTTTCATGTGCATTTATTACAGATTGAGTAATACCTTCAACAAGTGTATCAAAACTTTCTTGTACAAATCCCAAAATTGGTATATCTAACATTAGGTCCATAAACCATCCACCAGGAGTTGAATGTGTGTGTGTACCACTTATTAGCAAATTTTGTTCAGTGTAGGTGTCATTATACAGCTCAGCTAAATTTTTCAAAACCTTCACAAAACATTTTAGACAAAAAAAAAATAGTTTTTGTAATTACCTGTCTACGAACTGAGTGAGCCATAGCAAGAGCATCTACAGTAACAAAAGCCGCCCGATTTTGCCCATCATCAATAATATAAGTTCGGGCAAATTGTCGTAAATGTAGACCACAACCAACTTGAGTTAATTTAGCATAACCCATCTAATTATTTCTTAATTAATTATAATTAGAAGAAGTAAAGTACTTACAAAAATAATTTCAGCTGGAGGACCTGTACAATCAGCTCTTCCAATTCCAACCAAATAGTCGGCTGAAACATAGCTGAAAAAAATTGATAAAATTAGAATTTTTACTGTCATGGCTGAACTAAAATGATTTTGGGATAAATTTTGGCAAATATATAAGATTTGGGAGATAATAACGGATTAAAGTTATTTCAAAGTTTAGTTGTGTAATCAGATAAAGCAATAAATAGAAATCTTAAAAAGAAGATTAAAGTAAATCTTTAAATCAAGTAAATAATATGTTGGAAAAACACAAAATTAGTCCGGTCGAATTCTACGATTTTACATGCTTGTATACAGCCTATGGTTTTTATTGTGACGTCACAAACGTGGTCAAAGTTTTGAAGAAAATAGTTTTTAATAGTTTATATTTTTATTCTCCAACTTTTTGCTTTAACATCTTTTGTAGCTTTGACCATAAACACAGCGTTTTAAATCAACTAAAAATTCAAATTAATATTTTTTAAATATGTCAAAACTGAGTTAGTAAAGACTCCTCAACGTAAAAAACAAAAAATACAGAAAAGAAGTGGAATATTTAAAAAAAGTAAAAAATTAATGCGATACTCAAAACGGTTAAAAGATTCAAAACAAAATACTAATGAATTAACAATGAGCACAATTACAACAATTAAAAATTAATTAAAATAAATAAACATTAATTGTTGAAATAAAAAAACAAATATTTACCAAAGGAAGTCGGATATAAAAGAAATAATAACAAAATAAATGCTTCACAAAGATAACAGACAAAAAAACTTAATAATTGTAACGATTGAAATAAATTCGAGCAAACAATATGAACTGAAACACAGAAAAGAGAAACGAACTAGTGCAAAAAATAAAGATCGAGCAAGTAATAAAAATTGTAATAAAAATAGGTGTAAAAATAAAAAGATAAATATTTAAATTTGATTTTGTTAGATATAAATTTTTATCGTATTCACACGAGTTTTAAACTTACACAATTTTGGAAAGTTGGAATAACCTATTGTGTTGGTGCTGCAGACAACATTTTTGAGAAAAACTTTACTACAAAAACTGTTTTACTAAAGTAGAAAAAAATTGTTGTAACAAAGTTCTTAACCTGGTTTTACTGTTTTTGTCTACGTTTTGTAAAAGAAATTTAATTTTAGAAGCTAAATGTATTATTTTTGTTAATTATTTAAACTAATTAAAACAGCGGTAGCATTGTTTTTGTATATTTACTAAGAGGAAGCGTTGTTTCACTAATGTTTGAAAACAGAAGTAATTTTTTACATATTTTTATATTAATAAATACAAAAGCTACTTTAATATTATAAGCAAAAACAAAAGTTTACTAATTTTAAAATTTGCCATCGTAATTTTACCATTTTACAAGCCAAAATGTTCACGTTATTATTACTAAAATAATACAAATTAGAAAATCTATGCCACTCTAATAGACAAATAATTTTTAACCAGTTTTATAAAATCAAGTAAAAATATTTTACTAATTTAAGAGCTATAAAGACAATATTTCTTACTTATTTTTAAATAATAAATACAAAAACAACATTATTTTTTTAATAATAAAAACTGGAAGCAATGTTTCTCTAAATTTAGAAGTCGAAAATAATATTTTTTATCAATTTTTAAATTACTAAATACAAAACCAATATTTGTTTTAATATTAGGACCCGAAAGCAATGATCTAAATCTCAGCTAAAAAAATACCGTATTTACGACCTTTTATAGTTTTGCCATTTTAATAAGTTTAGAGCATTCCTATTGTAAAACTCTAATAAGGTCTGGCAGCGGCACGCTTAGACCAGACCTGGCCTGTGACCTGGCCAGAGCCGCATTCAATAATATTTCAGGCAGCTAAGTAACAAGCCGATGCGATGTGGTGTCATATTGGCAAGACAGAAAAATTTGTAACATCGTTATTTACCGTCCGATTTTAACAAATAAAATGGCTACTCTGTATAACCACTACTAAAAATACCAATGAAATAAATAACAGTAACTTCTTAATCTCATTAGAGAGTTCAACTGAAGAAGACCTAATAGAAAGCGGTCAATATTTAAACAAACAGGTACCTATTTTTTTAAAACTTATGTATAGGATTATAAATTCTAATGATATTTTCAAGATTGATTAAAGAATTTCGTGGCATAGATGGTAAATAAGCAGGTAGCAATAGATATTAAATAGACAGTAAATAAATACTCCGATCCTAATTTTGTAAAACAAATTTCTATTGTCTTTTGGAGTGTTCAGGTGTTTTCGTTTGCGTTTTTTTACTTTTTTAATAATTTGCAAGTGGCAGTTATAAAACAGTCTTTCTTAAGACTTCATTTACATTTTTTTAAGATGTGTATGATTAGAACTTGTTAATCAGTAAGTATTTTATGTATTTTAATTTCTAGTTTTTTACATCTTTAAGATGTGAAGACATTGGTTCAGGTTGATGGAGAGTTCAACAACGACGACAACGTTAAAATTAAAAACGACGGCTATGTCGACAGCGATAGCGATGGCGACGATACTCAGCCTATTACTTCAGATGGCAGAAAACACCGCCGTAGACATTTGCCGTACTTGCCAAGATTATAATTATGAATGTGTTATGTATGTTTATTTAAAATCGTTGGAAGGTGAATCTGGGGCCATAAAAAAAGCTTCTGACATGACTAAAACACCTTATACGATTAACTGTACGTGACATAGTTGTGAAGGGAATTCAATAGGGAAAAGTCAGAAAAAATAATGCAAATTGTCCATTTGAAAAACATCATGCAGAATCAATAAGGAGGATGATATATGAGGCATATGATAAAAACATTGTTTTAACAATCAAAACATTGCACCAACATTTAACAAGAGGCAGATTTTGATGGAATCAAAAAAAATCTCAGAATGGAAGGCAAGATATTTAAAACAAATATATTAAATACGTTCAGATAATGTGCCTATTATATATCTAGATGAAAGTTGGTTTGATAGTCACGACACCGTCAAGAAAGGATGGACCGATAATACCAAAAAATGTTGCATTTTCCTCAAGAGGAAAACGCACTATAATTTTATATGCGGAATCTGAAGTCGGTTGGGTAAACAATGCTTTGCTACTTTCTGCGAAAGATGTCAAAGAAGCTAAAGTAGATTACCACAAAAATATGTCGGCTAACATTTTTGAAAATTGGTTTTTAGAAAAATTGATTCCCAATATGGATACCAAAAAATAGTGTCATCGTAATGGACAATGCAAGTTACCATTCCGCCCAAGCAGAAAAAATTCCTAATAGTTTATGAAGAAAAGAAAAAATACAAGAATTTGAAAATGATCTCTTTTTTGAAATATCATATACGAAAAAACATTTGTTGGAGACTGAAGACGGACCTGGACCGATGTTCAGAAAATTTGTTTGGGATTATTTGTAGGGGGTCTAGTATTTACGTTTGCGGTTGAACCATCATAAAAATTAGTGAAAGTTAAATAGATTGATAAATCGTAAAAACCGTATTTCTTTAGCTGAGCTATACCAATTTTCAAGTTTAGAGAAATAATTTTACTAATTTTAAATTAATAAGTACAATATTTAAGTACAATATTGAGAGTCTGAAATAACAGTTGACTAATTTTCGATTCTAGAATAGCAATTTTACGAATTTTAGAAAGTAGACACCATATATTTTATTAATATTTAAGCCAATAAAATCAAGAGTAATATTTTCTTGCAACTCTATAACCGAAGACGATGTTCTATTAATTTCAGAAATCAGACAAAATTTTTTTAAATAAGTTTTAAATTAATTACTTAATCAGAGAGCAACAGTTTCTAATATTAAAAGTCGAAAGCGACATTTTACTAATTTTGAATTCCAGAAATGCAGTTTTATTAATATAATTAAAGTCAGAGGTAATATTATTTATAAATTTTCAAATTAGTAATGATAAAGACAACATTTTTTTATAATTTTAGAAGCCACAAAAATAATTACTAATTTTTAAACTACTGAATACATCAGCAATTATTTAAAGGTCTTTAACTTTTTTATTGCTGTATATTCGTTTACGTTTTGCAAGAAGGTAGAAAGGGGGTTTTCTATTCTTGAATACAAGACTGTAAAGCAAATGAAGACATTATTATACATAAAAATATTTATTTCAGTTAACTACAAATGTTTTTGTAAATCCGCTATAAAACACATTTTGTCCTTGTAAATTTTTGTAGTATCCTTTATGTTCAATTCGGTATTTTCCAGGTTCTGTATTTTCTCCAATTGTCCATTCAATTGTTGCAGTATTGTGTTTTGTAAGTTTGTTACGTTTCCAATAAAACCTAAAAAATAAATTATTTCAAATTTACCAAAAAAATTTTTTTACTTAGTTTCCCAATTTGCATCGGTTAGTACCACTTTCCATCCATTGTAGACAAATTTTTCAACTGTAAGAAACGTATCTCCAAGAAGAGAATCTAATCTAGGATTTCCAGCAACCTAAATTTTAAATTAAAATTTTCAAGTCATTATTCTTTCAGACTTACAAATTTTACAACAACAGTTTCCTTAATATCCCTAATTTGAATCTTTTTGGGCGGCTGTTGAATACAGTCACCAAATTTTTTAATTAAATAATTAGCATCAAAACCTACAGGAAGTACCCAACTGATTTGTTTAGAGGAGACATCCGGTGGTTCTGGTCCTGAATCTAATATATCGCCCTAATTTTACAATTTTTGTATTTTGTCAGAAATTTGACAAGACTTACTTTAACTAAAGCCTCAGCAAGTTCTTGGTATTTATTTATGTACAAATTGAGAGTGTGTGGTCCAAAAATAGTCGAACCTCCTTCATACCTCTGCAACTAAACTCACAAAAAAATTATAAATAATTCAACAAAACCACATACTTGATACTCTTCCCAAGTTGTTATATAGCTTGAATAAATATTACTGTGTCCTGTAATAATTGGTGTTGTCTTCTCTGACCCTGAATTGTTAATTATTATTTTTTTAAATAATAACCGCTTCTCGAAGTCTTCTTCCGGCCATTGTGGTAAATTCTCCCGGTACTGCAATGAGAACCACTTCACCGATTGTAATTAACTGAGTTGATACTATTTTAGGTTGCCATTCGTACGGAAAATTAGCCTAAAATTCACATCTTAATTGAAGTTAATTCACTTAAATTAAGTACTCGGCCGGTATTTAAAAAAATTGGTTTAGGTGCATGACATCTAGCATCACTTTCTGTTGGTACTGAAACAAATCCTCTCACGAAATTCCACAAAGGATTCTCAGTTTTTGTGTTTTGGCTAAAAAGAAAACTGCCAGGACCATCAGTAGTACCAGCTGCGAAACTATAACCCATTGCGGGAAGACAACCTTGAAACTAATCCTTAATTAGTAAAATTTTGCAAAATTTAAATTACTTGAGTTTGAGTTCCATTTTCTAATTCGATTTTTACTTTTTCTTCAGGCATGTTAACGTATTGATGGATAAATTTAACAGGTCCTGATATTTCTAAAGAGTCTTTTTCCTGTAACAACTCCTGAAAAATTTGGGTCAAAGAAAAACTGACTTAAGTTAGAACTTACTAAAGCTTTTTTGTGTAATTTTTCTCCGATTATTTTAGTACTTTCAAACATATTTTCTCCAGGACCGGACGCAATACAAAATTTTGAATCACCGTTACAAGTACTTTTTTTAAAATCGCATGGTAGTCCTGTGTTTACACAAATTGCTCCTTTGGTGTTTGGTGAAACATCACCTAGATTTGTTGAAGCGAAAGCACCAACAAAAAGGCCCTAAACTTTTTTTTTTAATTTTTAGTAGTAGTTTTAAATTAAATAAATACTTTTCCAATCAGTGTGTTCTTATTGAAATACGTTTCAAGTAAAATAGAAGCATACCCAACATTATCTGAACTCACAAGACAATTTGTGTTATTCATTGAAGTACCATGAACTGCAAACCAATTAATAATACCAATGGGTTCATTATTAGAAGACGCAATTATTTTTAATTGAACTATTTTCTTATCAACATTGTATTCGTACCTAAAAATTGTATTTTAAAACTTTTTTAAAACCTGTTTCTTACTTTGCTCGTTCTTCTTCTGGATTTAAAAGGTACGAAGCTGGGCTTCTGTTGATGTTAGCACCAAGAAGAATTCCAGATATGAGAAAAACTTTTGCTTGGACCATATTATTGTGGGCATTTATTATCGACTAGTTTTTAGGCTTTTTAATTTATAAAATTTACTAAAAAAATTTTTACCTGTGTGATACCTTCAACAAGATTATTAAAACTTTCTTTAACAAATCCTGAACTTGGTAAATCGTATAATAGATACATTGTCCAACCTCCGGGTGTTGAATGAGTGTGAGTACTACTAATTATAACATTTGTTTCGTTATAGGTATTACCATATTTAGAGAACAATTTTTCTAAAACCTTAAAATTTGTTTTAGTAATGAAAATTAGAAGAAAATTATTATTATTACTGTTTTTTTAACCGAAAATCCGGTTGATAATGCATCTACAGTTACAAAAACGACTCGATTTTGATTATCATCAAAGATAAAGGTTCGAGAAAATTGTCTTAAGTGTATACCACAACCAATTTGATTTATTTTACCATAACCCATCTTGAATTTTGGGAGTTTTATTATTTTTTATTGTGAAGGAAACTTACAAAAGTAATTTCTGTTGGTGGTCCTGTACAATCTGCAATTCCAACTCCAACGTTATATTCAGAATTAACAAAAGACAAACACTTAAACAAGTAGAAAAATAAAAGAAAATTTATTTTATTTTTCATTTTTAGTAACAATTTTTGTAAATAAGTAATTATACTTTGAGTTATCAGCTTTGACTGGCTATTGCAATTATTTCAACTAGACTTAAAATGTGCATACTTAAATAAAAATGTTAAATAATTAATGACTTTTTATAAAATAAACTACATTACGTCAAACAACAAGAAATGTTTAAGCCATGATGTCGTAAAAAAAATTTAATAATTTTTTTATCATGATCGTTCTATTCTATTGTGTATAATTTGGCACTGTTTAGGTTCAATAATGTGAATAATCTTTAAAAAAAATTGAAATAGCCTACAAAATAGTAAACGATCAAAAATTGATATGACTGTATAATCCCTAACTTAGACCTATTGGTCTTTTCAGTGACTCTGAGGTGTCAAACAATAAACCGTTTATATTCAATTATTAACCAAAGGCACCGCAAATGCAATTAGAGATGCCCACCGTTTAATTTTAAATTTACCTAAAAAGCGCCTTAACGTAGAGATCATTTAAAAGGACCCGTGAAATGTATAAAGTATGTATAAAGACCTAGTTGGTAAAATAAAAGCAGCAATGGCCAAAGAAAAAATATATCTAAAATCAAAAAGAAATAAATGGTAGAATAAGAAATTCGGAAAGCTAAAGAAAGAAGCTTGCAGTAAACTAAAATAATGGAAAAAAGGAAAAGCTACAAAAGCAGAATATCTAGAAACAAGAAAAAAGTACAAAGCCAAAGCTAAGTGTAAAGAGAGAAAAATACAACAAAGAGAAAAAGCAGAAAAGAGAATAAAAGAAATAAGAACAGAAGCAGAAGTATGAAAATTTATAAACATAGAAAAAAAAGAAAATACAAAATAAGTAGAAATATAAGTATAGATAAATTTAGGAAACACTTTATAGAGGTTTGAGGTAAAAGTAACTTGAAAAGTATCTTGTCAAGACATAAGAAATTTCAAATAAAAATAATCTTTCTAAACAAAACATTGAGAAACAAATGCTTAATTTAAAGAAAAAAAAACACCCGGAGAAGAAGGAATCCTAAATAAAGCGCTGTTGTTTGGTACAAAAAAGCTATGGTAAAAGGTATGAAAAGTGCTAAATGCAGTGTATATGGGAGGAGGTTTTCCTATGGAGTGGAGAAAAAGGTTAATTGTACCAATACATAAAAAAGGGATAAAGACCGAATTGAAAGCTATTGTGGTGTATCCTTACTTAATACGACCTACAAAATATAAGCGATGGTTCTAGGGAAAAGATTTTAAAAAAAATAGACGAAAAAATTATGGTACCAGACGAACAGACAGGGCTCAGAAAAGGAAGAGGAGCCATAGACAATTTATGCATTTTGAGACATTTGGCGAAGAAAGAAATAGACAAGGCGGGAGTACGTATGTAAGCATTATTTATAAATTTCAAAAAAGCTTTTGACAGTGTGGATGAAGAAAAATTATAGTAGTATTTTAGAGAGAAAAAGGTCTGTAAGTGTTTGGTAAGCAAGATGGAAGAAATTTACGAGAAAACTCCTGACCAAGTAAAAGTAAGCGAAAAAAGAAGTAAAAGTTTTTAGACAAATAAAGGTGTTAGACAAGGCTGTTCATTAAGACCTGCACTATTCTTAGCATATATAGGAGACGTGGATAAGGTTTAAAGTGGAGGGTAAGTAAGAGGGATAGTTGTAGGCAGAAAGAAAGTGTGATCTCTGGCGTTTGCAGATGCTTTAGTAATTGTAACAAAGAACAAGAGTAAAATGAAAAAAATAATAAAAGTTATAGAAAGATATGTAAGACACAAAAACGTCCATGTTAATGTAGATAAAACAAAAATGATGGTGTTTGGAAAAAAAGTAAAAATAGAAAAAAAGATAAATAGAATTGGAAAAGAAAAAATATAAAACTAGTAAAAAAGTTGAAATATTTGGGATATGTATTAAATAGTAGTATGACAGACAAAGAACAAATAAAGAAAGTAGTCATAAAAGCAAACAAAGTAATGGGAAGTGTCTGAAGTTTGGGAGAACGTAAATTTAGTGAAAATTTTTGTATAGAGCAGAAGTATGGTGATAGAGAGAATATGAAAAAACTGAGCGTGTGCAAGAAAAATATATAAAATGGATGTTAGAGTTAAATAAACAAACACCAGGAAACATAGTAAGAGAAGAAAGTAAGAGAAAAAAGTTGAGAATAGAAACAGGAAAAACAACGGTAATATTAGAGAAAAATCTAAGAATGCGACAAGAATGCAGAATGCAACAGTACTGGACTGAAATTAAAAGAGCAAATAGTAATCTTAGGTGGATAGAACGAGATGACTATTATGAAAAAAATTTCTTCTTTTATGCGTGTGCAGAAATTGAAAGACTGAGAGAAGGAAAAAGAACAATAAAAAAAAAACTAAAACAAGGAAAACCTGACATAGAAAAACAGGAAAAAATTGCGAGTATAAAAAAAAGAATTCAGATACAATTTAAAATATGCGCTGATTGTTACCACGGAACTCCCAAAATATTTAGATAAATTAAAAAGTAAATTAAAAAAATGGTTGCAAGATACGGATGTGGGAATGAAGAATGGGAAAATGAATTTTGGAGAGAAGATTTCGAATAAATATGTAGATTATGTAGAAAAGAAAGAGAAACGATAGAGCATTGTTTGTCAGAGTCTGTAGAGTTAAGAATGAGAGAGTATGGAAGGATAAAAATTCTAAACGAAAATAGAGAAAGAAAAGAAGAATGAAAAAAGTTGCGTGTGCTAGAAGAAGATTAGAGAAAAACTAATTTTCTTTTGTTAAATTAAAAAGATTGTATAAAAATGGTACATAAACTTTCAAATACGTAGGACTGTAAAGCCAATTAGACAATAAAGTCAATAATAATAATAAACATAGAGATTATTTTTGCCTGATTTACCATTCTTGTTACATCTGCGGTAGAAACCCTAAACTCAGTCCCTCATAAATTTAGTCCCTCATTTCCAGGAAGCATTCTTAGTAAATTAAGATTAAGGCTTAACATTTAGAGAAACAAAAAAATTTTCTTGCTTGAGACCCCAGAGTCAGTGAAATCCACAATACTACGCCAATATTTTTGTTAGACCTGCCTGACTGTAGAACGTTTTCAGGTCTAAAAAAAAATTGATATTTGTTTATATAGCGTTTTATAACTGATATCAGTAAAATGCTTACTTTAAACATTTGTTAAAGTTTTAGTTCAAAACTCTTGATTAATAATAAACAAAATGCGAAGAGTAACAATAAACTTGTCTTTACCTTATCAAACAATTTTCTAGCTATTACTTGTGTACTTTTCACCATATTATTTCCAGGTCTTAAAGCAATTCAAGTTGTAGGATTCTCATTACACGCACTTGTAATAAAATCGCATTTATCTCCTGTGTCAAACACAAATCGGATTTTTACTTTTTGGTGAAATGCTTCCTAACTTTGTTGACGCAATAGCTTTGACAAATGATCTCTAAATATTAATCTTAATTACAGTTGAGATAATAACGTAATGAATACTTTTCCTGGAAGGGAAACATTATTGGCATAGTCTTTGTGTTAAAAGAGGAAGCTTAACCGATATTATCTGATGTCAGCAAATAGTTCGTATTGTTCATGGAAGTTAGATGAGCAGCAAACCAATTGATTACACCGATTTTATGTTTGGCAGAAAAATGGACGAATTTAAGCTGAATGTTTTCTTTTCTACATTGTATTATTACCTAAAATTTGCACAAATATAAAAATAAAATATTACAAAGAATTTTACTTTGCTTTCTTACCTGCGAAGCTAGAGTTTGGTTAATATTGGCATCGAAAGGTCTTCCAGTAATCAAGAAATTTTATCTTTCATCATAGTTTTTTTGTGCGTTTATTACTGAATAATTTACAAACAATTCTGTCTTATACAAGGTGTTATAGAAATGAGTGCAAATATTTTAACCTGAAATACAGCACCACAAATAATAAAAATCTGTAAAAAAAATTTTGTCCTATCTCAACTAACAACAAAATTACAGGCCGTCAAAGTTGGGTATAAAAAAACATCTTTTTGTTATATCTAGAAAACCGCTTAACCGATTAATACCAAATTTGGTACGCAAATGAAGTTGACTGTACTCTTTTTATTTCTACTAGCAAAATTTTGCTGCACATCTTAATTTCAAGTTACGACACTTTTTTTCACATTTTGGGTAATTAACCAATTTTCTTCTTATTAATTTCCAATTTTTGTAGCAAAAATGAATATGCCAGTAGATTCTACATAAAACTGCAAGAATGCAATATTTTGCTAAAACGTATCGTTTTCGAAATATTTACGTTTAAAGTATAAAACTGACTTTTCATCTTTAACTTTGGCGTCCTCTAGCTCCTAAACGGTGCAACTTAATATAGAGGTAAACTGTGTTAAATCGCTTTATTTTGACCTGAAAAACCTATGATTGCTCTAAGTTAAAAAAAAAAGTTATACGTTTTGTAATAATTAATTTTTAGTTTATAATTTTGTTATCAGTTGAGATAAGACAAAATTTTTTTACAGATTTTCATTATTTGTGGTGCTGTATTTCAGGTTAAAATATTTGCACTCATTTCCATAACACCCTGTATATGTACTAATCGCCCTGTCTCTTACTTGCCCTCTCTCTTCAAGCAATGATAAGAGAGAGGAATTGGGCATAGTTCCGTCGCCAGAGTTTATCTTTGTTGCTACAGCTTTCAAAACTTTTAAAAGAGTCCAGAAATTTACAATTATTAATTGCTGATTTTATTTTATCAATCTGTATTTTTTTCTCAAAAATGTACTTAGATTTTTTGAATTATTTTATTAATAATAGGTACTTTTTAATTTCATTATTTAAAAAACAAATAATAAGCTTATGGACTAAGAAATTAGAACACGTCATCTTGTGTTAAAAACAATATTAATAAAAATCTGCAGTGATATATGTCGTTTTCACTTCTAATTGACCGCAACTGATAACTTTAGTTAAGACATAGATAGTCAAATATAAGTGTTTTATTTAAATTAAAATTTATTTTAACAAAAACTTTTTACAAAATTACATTAAACAACATTAAAAGTTTGAGTCATGCCTTCATAAGAATGAATTACTTCAGATTTATCTTTGTAATGTCCATTGTGTTTGATTCGGAACTGTCCTGGAACAACATTCTGACCAATATCCCATTCTATAGTAACTTGGTTTTCTCCAGTTGCGTGATTAGTTCTTTCCCAAATAAACCTAAATTCAAAAATTATTTTTGTGATACCAATCTAAGACAAAAGTACCTAGTTTCCCAAACTGCATCAGTTGCTACAACAACCCAATCATCTTCTTCTGATTTTTCTATACTAAAATAAGTACTACCATGGAGAACGTTATGTCGAGGATTACCACTCACCTAAATATTTTTAAAATATTGACTTTGTTAAATTATCAAACTTACAAATTTGACTGAAACTGTGTCTCCTACTGAAACAGATTCTGGTGGTTGTTGAACACAATCGCCAAAATTTTGGCCGTCTGGGAGTCCATCTGAAGAAGGAGGTGAAACTAGAGTAATCAATTGAGAAGAAAAATCAGGAGGTGTTGGTCCTGCATCTAAAGTCTCTCCCTGGTTAAAAACAGTTATTTTTGTACCTCAAATTTAGATAAACTTACCTTCATTAAAGCTGTAGCTAACTGTTTGAATTTATTTATGTAGAGATTGAGTGTTTGCGGTCCAAAAATTGTCGAACCTCCTTCGTACCGTTGCAACTAATTTTAATAAATTATTTTGAAAGATTAAAACAATGTCAAAATGACTCACTTGGTATTCCTCTGGAGTTGCAATGTAATTAGTATAGACGTTACTAAGCCCTGTAATAATCGGTCGAGTATTTTCTGATCCACCATTACTAATTATTGTCTCTTTAACTGCTTCTCTAAGTCTTCTTCCAGACATTGTAGTAAATTCTCCAGGAACAGCAAGAAGGGCTACTTCTCCAATTGTAACAATTTGGGTAGTTACAATTCTAGGTTGCCAAGGGTAGGGAAAATCAACCTGCAATTTTTTTATTAACAATAATTTAACAAAAGTGGAGAGAGAATTAACAAGAATGATAACACAACTATTTGAAATGTGCATTAACGGCCAACCAATCCCTAACGAATGGAAGTTGGCTTACATCACCCCACTACATAAAAAAGATGATCGTAGAAATTGTGACAACTATAGAGGACTTTCGGTTACAAGTACCTTTAGCCGGTTATATGGACGGATTATACGCGATAAAATAGAATCAGAATATTCTAGCAAAGAACCAGAAGAACAAAGTGGGTTTCGCGGAGGACGATCATGTATCGACAATGCGTTTTGTATTAAACAAATAATTGAAAAACAAATTGCAAAAAACAGGGAAACACATTTATTATTTATTGATCTAAGTAAGGCGTACGATAAAGTACCAGTTATCAAATTATGGGAAGCATTGGAACAAACAAAAATAAATAATACATTAATAAAAGCAGTACAACAAATGTATAATAACTGTAGATCTCAAATAAAAATTGACAAAAAACTGTCAAGTGGATTTCGGATATCAAAGGGCCTCAGACAAGGTTGTTGCATTTCATCAACATTATTTAAGATATATGTAGAACACGCCCTTAAAAATTGGAAGAAGAAATGATGCCGAATGGGCTTTGAATTAAACAATACCACTCTTTATACTATGCAATTTGCGGACGATCAAGTAGTGGTAGCTCAAACAAAAGAAGACCTAGAATATATGACGAGAAAGTTATGTGAGGAATATAAAAACTGGGGAATAGAAATAAATTTAGAAAAAACTAAGTATATGGGCATAGGAAGCAATGATGGTAATTTACTATTAGATAAAGGAGCTACATTTGAAAGATGTACAGCATACAAGTACTTAGGAATAACGTTTGAAAAAAACGGAAAAGATGAAAAAGAAATATAAAAAAAGTAGGCCAGAGTAGAAGAATCATAGGAGCACTTAATGGAATTTTTTGGTCAAAAAATATAGACAGACAAAGGAAGCTAAACATCTACAACACCGTGGTAAAAAGTGTATTAACATATGGCGCCGAAATATGAACTATGACAGAAAATGACAAACGGAAAATACTGGCAACAGAAATGGATGCATTACGAAGATCTGCCAGACACTCAAAATTAGACCATAAAAGAAACGACGAGATAAGAGATATAATGAATACAAAGACAACAGTCATTGACGAGATTGCACAAAAACAACCAAAATGGTATGGACACATACGTCGCATGGGGGAAGATAGGTTACCAAAACAAGTGCTAGAATGGACACCAGAAGGAAGAAATCGAAGAGGACGTCCGAGGAAAAACTGGATACAGGGTATCACCAAGGCCATGAGTGAGAGAAATCTAGCGTAAGCAGATTGGTTAGACAGAAAAAAATGGAGATTGGGAATCGGAAGGCGACACAAGACGCTATAAACCGAATATATATATAAGTGGAGAGAGAAATTAAAAATAAAATAAAAAAAGCTCAAGAGCAAAAAGAAAGGTTAAGAGAGTAAGGTAGGATACCAGAAACTAGTAGTGAAAAGAGTCTGAAGATTGGAGAAAAGTACACAGAGGCTGATCTACCAAACAATAGCAAAAAGAAAGTTTGTTTGTTCCAAACAATTTGTGCTTATCAAAGATATGATAGAGCATATTAAAAAATATTAAATATAGAAACCTAATAGAACAATCAAATTAATAAGAAAGTAATAATCAAGAAAAAAAAGCTAGAACCGAAATGGTAGAAAGTTTAACAATTGAAAAAAAACAACATTATAAAAACTGCAAAAAAAAAGTTAAGAAAGTATAACAAGGATAAAAAGATTAGAAAAACATTGTCAATAAAACAGAAGAACGCATCAAAAAAAAATATAAAGAGATAAGACACAAAAGTAGTAGGTAACTTATCGGAGTTTATAAAAGTAAACGTCTTATTTTCAAAAAAATGTGTTGAAAGCCTAAGACATATATGTATTAAAAGACAAAAAAAAAATAAAATAAAATAATTTATAGAGCCTTAATCAAACTAGTAGTCAGCTACAAAAAGAAGCTATGCAAAATTAAAGAAAAAATTTGAGTGAATGGGAAACGAAAATATTAACAAAAAATTATAGAAAAAAGAAAGCAGCAAATCAATAAATAAAAATAACAACTAAAAAATTAATAAAAATGTATAGTGTTGTCGAGAAGATAAGGCACAAGGAAATTAGATGGTTAAATTATGTAGTACGAATAAATACTAAATACTAAAAAATACTAAAAAATAAATACTAAAAAAGAAATCGACAAAACACGTTTCGACTGAAAAAAAACTTAAAAAAAATAGAGACCAAAAGCGAGAAGAAAAGCAGTAAAAACAAAACTAAATACAAAATACAGGTAAAAAAACAAATATATACAACTTGTAAATAAATTCAAAAATCGTAAAAAATTTATAACTCCTAAATCCTATTTTGTCCCACTAAGATTTTTAAGTATGTTAAATACAAAACTAAATAGAAGATGCTTTGTAATAGAGCCCTAAACCAATTAGGCTAGCCAAGTTGCATATATAAATATATGTTTACTTAATTTTGGTTGTAAATCGTACCTTATTTTATTGTAAATAACATAACAGATTAATAAAATTCTAAAACTTACCCCTCCTGTATTAATCAGAATAGGTTTAGGAGCATGACAAGCAATTTCATCTTCAGTTGGTGGAAAGACAAAATCTCGAACAGCATCCCAGAATGGGTTATCAGTAACAGTACCTTGAGCAAAATCAAACTCTCCTGGACCATCAGTGGTACCACCAGCAAAACTGTAGCCCATCGCAGGAGGACAACCTCGAATCTAATTTGATTAAAAAAAATTTCTTAAATTAACTCACTTCCTGTTGGGTGCCATTAGCTAAAGTAATTGTAGCTTTCTCATTAGGCATATCTACAAATTGATGAATATATTTGACAGGTCCAGTGACTTCAAAAGCATCTTCTTGATGAAACAACTCCTGAAGTAAGAATCATTACCTCACATTAACTTTATTTAAAAACTTGCCTTTGCTTTATCAAACAGCTTTCCAGCTATTATTTGTGTACTCTCAACCATATTATTTCCAGGCCCTGACGCTATACAAGTTTTGGCATTACCATTACATGTACTTGTAACAAAATCGCATTCTTCTCCTGTGTCAATACAAATCGGTCCTTTAGTATTCGGTGAGACATCTCCCAAGTTTGTTGAAGCAAAAGCTCCAACAAATAACCCCTAAAATCGCGTATTATATTAAATTCATTAAGTGTGAAAAGCTTTGAATTACTTTTCCAGGGAGAGTATTGTTATTAACGTGACTTTCTAACTGAATTGATGCATATCCTACATTGTCTGATGTCACTAAACAGTTAGTATTGTTCATGGAAGTTGGATGAACAGCAAACCAATTTATTGCACCAATCGGTTCGTTATCAGAGGAACGAACAAATTTCAGTTGAACTATTTCTTTATCAACATTATAATCATATCTACAAAAAAAACAGTTACAGAAAACATTTTAAACAGATACAAGATTTTTTTTACTTTGCTCTTTCCTCTTCAGGATTATATAAATAAGACGCAGGACTTCGATTAATATTAGCTTCAAGTAAAGTTCCAGAAGTTAAAAAAATCTTACCTTCAACCATATTTTCGTGCGCATTTATTATAGACTAGAAATTAAATTTTAAAATTACTAAATTTTTATTTTAGAAACAATTACTTGTGTTATTCCTTCAACAAGTGTGTTAAAACTTTCTTGAACAAAACCCAAATTTGGAATATCAAACATAAGATCCATCAGCCATCCTCCAGGAGTAGAATGAGTGTGTGTTCCACTTATTATAAGATTCTGTTCAGTGTAGGTATCATTATAAAGCTCAGCTAGGTTTTTTAAAATCTAGAAATTATTATGAAAATTTTGAAAAATTAAATTTAATTTTTACTTGTCTTCGGACACCATGTGCCATTGATTGGGAGTCTACAGTGACAAAAGCGGCTCGATTTGTCCCATCATCAATAATAAAAGCTCGAGAAAATTGTCTTAAATGGAGGCCACAACCAACTTGACTTAATTTTGCATAGCCCATCTAAAAAAAATTTAACAAAATATCATAAAAAATTCGGAAATAATTGGAAGCAACTTTAAAAAAAGTCTAAGAAATATTTTTGACTTCTGTCTGTTATATTAGACTCATATTTAATTACCATCATCATCTTCATGAGAAGACAACAATAATTATTACAATAATAAATATTTTAATAGTTATAAAAAAACAAATAAAAATTATGTACTTATCCATTTCTTTAAGTCAGAAGTAAAAATTATTGCTAATTGCTCTTTATGTACTCAAAATCTTCTGATTATTTACTAAAAAAATTATTATTTTTTGTTTAATTTGGAAGACAAAGACAACAAATTTTATTTAAAAAATTTTTTTTAATATGTATTTACCTACATAAAAAAATTAAATAAAAAATGTCGCTTTTAACACTAAAATTTTATTAAAAACTGTAATTATAAATATTTATTGTAGATTACTTCCTTCAGTAGCGCACCAAAAACAATTTAACAGGCTTTATTATAAAAAGAGTATTATTAATCCGAAAAAATTTTTGTTTGGGTTTTAAGAAAGAGCAAAACTATAGCAACTGGGGGACATAAATACTCGTAAGCCTCTGCTAAATACAACAGCATCATTTCTGTTTTAATATTTAGAGCCGGAGGCGATAGTTTACTAATTTTGAAGCTCACAGAGTTAACTTTATTAACGTATAAGCTTGACAGAAACTTTTTTATTAACTTTTAATTTAATTAAGACAAATATGACATTATTATAGTAACTCTAAAAACCAGTGAAGTTATTTTACTAATTTAAAAAAGACGAAGATAACAATATATGTAACACCGAAAATAATATTTTTACAAAATTTTATAAATCGAAGACAATATTTTAGTAATTTTAAAATATAGAGCTGTTTTCTGTCAATTTTTTAATTAAAAATACAAAAACAACTGTATTAAAACTAACGGCAACATTTTACTAATTTTGAAATCATCGGTAAATAATTTCAGTAAGAAAAATTCAATAAATATGTATCGGACATTATTTTTTTCAATTTTAAAAAATTGAGATTTTAATTTACTAGATTTAGAAACTCAATGTAACCTTTTAGTAATTTTCGAAACAGCAATCGAAGTAACATTACTTTTATTTTTTTAAATCATTAAATTTACAAGCAACATTTTTTGCTATTAATTAGAGATCAAAAATAATATTTTATAAATTAAAAGTTGAAACCAATGTTTTATACTAATTTTTTTAACAACAAATAAAAAAACAAATATTATTTACTTACTGGGAGCTGAAATCAATATTTTACTAAATTTAAAACTTAAATTTAAATCTAAATTTAAACTTAAAATTTTACTAAAACCTAAAGACGTAATTTTACTATAAAAAATTGTAAAAGCTGTAAACAGGTTATTTATTTTCAATTCTTTAATCAATGAAAACAACAGGAACACTGATATTGTAATTTTTAAAAGCAGAGACTGCATTTACTAATTGTATACGACAAAATAATATTTTTTACTAATTTTGAAATTAGTAGATACCAGTGCCATCTGATCTAATCTTGTGACTGAATATAGACAAAAATGATAAAAAACCTTGTTTATTTTATTTTTGTAGTACGCCACTACGCCTGTCTAGAATAATAGTGTTCCAACTCCACTTTTTTCCGAAATTGAGATTTTTATACCATTATGGTCTAACTTTATTTTTACATGTTTTGATTGCTGTAATAATTTATTTTTCTTGTTTAAACTCTTTAAAACCAGCCTTTTAATCGTTGTCTTAACTCCCTTAACTGAAGATTTTTCAGTGTAATAATACCCTAACTCCATGAATAAAACACAGTAAAGAATAGTAATGTTCTAACTCCGTAAAAGTAATGGAGTAAGGACATTGTTATTCTAACTACACTACATCAAATACCTAACCTAAAATCACGATTCTAAAAGTATATAAGTAAAAGTTTGTTTGGCGGGATACCATTGTGGTAATTTAGCCATAGACATGTCGTCGAAAGGTTTTGAAATAATTAATTGTTTATAAAGACGGGAGTTTAATATCTGAGACAAATGAGTAAGTGAAAATGAGTATTATTGGAACAGATACAGTTTTTTTTAAATATTAGAAAACAAAATAACGAACCTAATGACACTGCAGTACTTTTTCTATTTAATAATAACAATCTAAAAGAAATTCCTGATGTTCAAGATGAAATACAACAATCAGCTGTAGTACTTAATGTAGATGTAGAAGTATTACAAGAAGAAAAAGATACAAACGATGAACATGTAGATGAAATTTCTTATATGGTAGAGAAAACATGCAGCATAGAAAAATAAGTAAATCATAAACATAACTAAAAACTATTTTCTAATAAACAATTGAAGTGATAATAATAATGATCAAAATAACAACAAAGAAAAAAAAATTACTCGGAAAAGAAAAAGAGATGTAGAAAATTGACAAAATAACAAACACAAAAAACTTAGACAAGGAGGAAAACAATACACTGATAAAAATAAAGGAGTACACAAAGAAGTAGTTTTCAAATACAGATTATGTAAAAAGTGTCCTTTTAAATGCTCACAAAAAATTGATGAGTTTATAGCAAAGAAGAATTCATGAAGAATTTTGGCAATTAACCGATAACGAAAAAAACAATTTTTATGAAATGACAACGAAAAAACTTTTTAAAAAAAGAACAAGACGAGAAAATGTTGGTTCACAAAAACTAAGAACTTTTAGCTTTTGTTATTTTGTTGTAAATGCCAATGCAATTCGTGATTGTAGAGAGTTTTACTTAACCGTATTGTCGATAAGTTCAAGAAGAATTCATTATTTCCACAAATATAAAAAGAGTGGCCTGATTAAAACTCTCCAAAAAGATCAACGCGGTAAAAACACTAAGAAAAATATTTCGGATGATAAGAGAGAATTAGTTCGAGAACATATTAACCAATTCTCACGAATGCCTGCTCACTATTGTCGACAAAACACTCAAAAAGAGTATTTAAAATTTGGGCTAAATTTAAGAAAGATGTACGATTTTTATATGACATATTGTCAAGAAAATAACAAACTTGCAAAAAAATTTTGGTTATATCACTAAATTTTTAATGAGGAGTTTAATATTGGATTCTACACACACAAAAAAGATCAGTGCGATTTGTGCTGTAAATACGCAAATCAGAGTAAACAATATGAAAAAGTATCTGATGGTTTAGAAACTAAGTACAGTAATCTCATAAAAGAAAAGACAACAGCACGTAAAGAAAAACAGATAGACAAGGAGGATAAAAGTGACGGTAAAGTAATCGCTACTTTTGATTTACAACGAGTTCTCAACTGTCCTCAGACCAACGTGTCAAAGGTTTATTATTTTCACAAGCTCAATGTGTTTAATTTGACTGGTTGTGATATTAAACAACATCAGGGGTACTGTACAGTGTGGCACGAAGGACAAACTGGAAACGATATAGCATCTGCTACTATACAGTTTTTAAAACAATTAATGATGAAAATCAATGTGCTAGTAAATTGGTCCTTTGGTCAGATTCCTGTGTCCCCCAAAATAAAAATTCCTTTATGACATTAGCTTTACTAGACCTTTTAAATAATTGTACAACACATAATTTAACACAAATAGAACAAAAGTTCCAAGAGCCAGACCATAGCTGCGTCCAAGAGGTTGACTCAATTCACAGTATCATAGACAAACAATTTTCAAAATGTGAGTTAAGTAGTTCTTTGAGTATCAAACCATACATAATTAATCAGATGAAACCAGATGAGTTGATGGATTTCAAACGTGTAAAAAACCAAAGAAATTTGGAAGATATTCCATATACTAAAAATAAACATATTGTGTACACAAAAAACTCCAACGTAAGTACAATGACAGACCCAAATTTTCACAAAGTTGTCTTAAAATCAACATCAACAACTTTTGAAGGAAGAGTAACACGCGGTAGAAGATCCCAAACTGTAGAAGAAAAAGACTCCAATATAAACACTATTATACCGCCTATTTTGCAACTAAAATTTAAATCGAAAGTATCGGCAGATAAGATCGCTGACATGAAAAAACTTTATACTCAATTTTCTACGTTGGATGTGGAATTCTGGTCCGCTTTGGTTTCAGAAGCAACCAAGAAAAAAACAAAATTTCGTTGAACTTGTTCAATATACCTACTATATTTTGTTTAAAAAAGAATTTTTTAAGTTTAATTAAATTGTTTCACTAAATCTCAAGTTTTTTATTTATATTTATTTGTTATCCTGTTGCTAAGAATGGAGTTGGAACAAATTTTTGGTTTATTACGGCCGATGAAATTATCACAACTCCATTAAATACTTGAATTTTATACGCATTTGGCATCTGTAAATACAATTTTTTACTAAAATTGTTATTCTAAGTAATTTGCCAATCAGAAGCCCCTAGTATCTATGTTAACAAATGCATTTGTTGGTTTTTCAATTACCTGCAGCACATAAACGTCTCTCCTGTAAAATTTGTACAAACGGAGTTAGGACACTATTATTCTAGGCAGGCGACTAGTTAAAACAAGAGATGACAAAAATTATTATTAAGCGTTAAATAATAATAATATAATTCATAATATTATCTAGAGAAACAATTTTAATAATTCTAGAAGAAAGCCAAAATGTTTCTTACCAATTTTTAGTATAGTATAATAATTTTAAAATGCAGAGATATATTTTACTAATTTTTAAATTAATTTGTTGAAATACTATAACTTGTAATGTTTTTTAGAGACTGAAACAACCTTTTACAGGTTTTGAAAGACAGAGACATAATTTTATTAATGCTAAAAGGCAAAAGTGATTTTATTACATTTTATGCAATTTCCAATTTTAAAATTAATGTCGCCTTTATTTTTATAATTTTAAAATTAAAAGGCGACACTGTAATAATTTAAAAAAAACAAAAGCACTTGCTAATTTTAAATTATTGAATGTTTTGGACGCACTAGAAAAGTATTTTTAAAATAGACGTTACAATAAAAATTTTAGCAAAAATTAAATTAAGCAATTTAGACTAAAATCACTATTGCATTAAACGAGAGGAAGTTGTTTAACCCCAAAATCTTACTTATGATTGCCTACACTAGTTCCTAATATGTACTATAAAGTTCAGAAACAAAAGACAAAAATTGTTAATATTTAAAAAAAAATTTGGAATTTTGAAAAACAAAAAATAGGATAAAATTGTCGCCTTCCGCTTCAAAACTGTATAAAAAAATCTTAAAACTACTCAAGCACATCTGAAAACTCGAGAGAGAATTAAGCTATTTATTATCTATTAGCAAAATTTATTTTATTAGTTTATAGTGACTTTAATAAAACATTTTTTAAGAGATAAATTTTGAAAAAAAAACAGAAAATTTCAAAGATTATAATATAAAACAAAGAAATCTTCAGAAAATAAAATTTTTTGCGAAAGAAATAGGAGAAAATTTTGAAGAAGTCTAATGGGCTGATTTCAAGTTGAGATAACACCGGTAGTATCGCAAATTTTAATACTTTTCCATGACAGCAGCGAATCACAACCTCGAATTTGTTTATTTTTCCATGGAAACGAAGATACTACCCGTATTATCTTATACTTGAAATCAGCCCCTAAATCTATAAAAATTTATCTGCGGTTTACTCTCTTAAAATATTTATTTATAAAAAAACTTACAAAAATAATTTCAGCAGGTGGCCCTGTGCAATCAGCTCTACCAATCCCAATTTGATAATCACACTTGACTAAATTAAGTTGAAAAAGGGCTAAAAAGCCCAAAATTACTGTAAGAGACATTCTAGAGAACTAGTCGAAAACTAAAAGAACACACTAAGTATTTTATAAATATTTGTTAATCCTGATTAAATAATAATAGATAATAGAAGATCTAGTTTATTTATAAAGAGATTATGTAATTAGATTCGGAAATGCTTTTGAGTTTGTTTACAAAATTTCTAAAGATTAACTGCTAAAAAAATTTGATTGATTGAATTCATGACTCTGCTACTTTATAAATAAAGTTCCATCTTTCATAATAATCCTTTATTAACTTTATCAAAGTTCTCCTAATCCAGTCTTGAAAACATCTCAAGAGCTCCCTTTTTTGTCATCTCAGTTGCCTATCCTCCATTTTGTACACCCGACGCCATCTTGTACAACACATCTCATCAGATAGCGTTGTCTACTACGGTCTAAGCTACTCTCTGCTAGATGTCGCCCAAATCGAATTTCTTATCACCTCCCACTTTCACATTTCACCAGATGGCCACACCTCCACAACAACATAAACAATTGGTGATATTTCTGAACACATGTTTAGTAGAGAGAATAAGTAATGACACATGATATTATAAATCGCTGTTTCTTCTTGTCGGTCAGTTGGATGCTGCCGGCAAAAAGTGAGTGATCGTTTTTCTGCACAAGTGTTTAATTATGGTTGTTTAATCGATTATTGATTTTGTGTAAGTATACAAAGGGGGTGGAGCTTAGGGGTTGGGACTAAATAGGCGAATTAAATAGCATGTGTTTTGAGAATTTTCTGATTGAATTGCGTTAATCGATGTTATTGCGGTGCTCTATTTTTAGACTCATTCTCAATTTAGTTTTATGAGTCTTATGCTTCTCCTAAGTATTAATTTAATCTCACAGTTGTTGGTATTTTAATTGATAACGCAGCTTCTGAGTATGTCACACAAGCGAAATGAGATTTGTGGACGTGATGAGGACTTCCTTCTGCATTGATAGAGCTTATCGTAGCCTACATGTGCTTTAATAATTATTTTACATTGCTAAATAAATTCTAATTTAAATTTGAAATGTAATTACATTTTAGGGAACTTATTTCAGCCAAAGCTTCTAAAATAATTCGCTAAAATTTAGGAGGTGGCAAAAGATAATTTATTAAAACCAGAAAATATTTATGAGAGTTTTCGTTTGAATTTAAGTTGAAAATGCAATTTTAATTTTGTCAAACGATTCTAGAGGAATATACAAAAAATTTTAGGAGTTGCTAAACGATAATTAAAAGGTCATTTATTAAAAAGAAAGCTTTATAATAATTGTAATTTTAAGATTAACAATAAATACTAAAAGAAAATTTTTTATTGATTAATTTTAATTTAAGTTCTAAAAAAAATGCGAGAAGTTTTTAGAATTTTTTAATAAATAATTAAATTTTATGATATAATAAACGATAATTAAATAATATTTTATTTCCAAAAACAATTTAATTTTGATTTCATATAAATTTTATTGCGAAAAACTTAATTTTATGTAAAGCTTTTGGAACAATTTGTTATATTTATTAAAATTTTATGTATGAAGTAATAAAGATAAAATAATCCAAGGTTCATATAATATTTTTTAAAAATGCTAATTATTGATTTAATTTCAATTTAAGTTTGGAATATCATTTCTTTTCGAGAAACTTAGTTTTAGGTAAGTCTTTTCGAAGGTTCTGTTGCAATTCTTTTCTTTAAGACTATAAACAATAATTAAAAAATGTTTTATTAAAAATAATAATTATCAATTTAATTTTAAATTAAATTTGAAATGGAATTTTATTGCAAAAAATTTAATTTTTGGAATGTTTCTTAGAACAAACAGTTATAATTATAAACTGTTTTATTGAAAAAAGAACTGATTATTATAATTTAAATTTGAAATGTAATTTTATTTCACAAAAGTTTATTTCAGTTAAGGCCTTCAGTTTTATTTAAAAAAAAAAATTAATTACTAATTTAATTTTAATTTGAAATTTAATTTTATTTCGAAAAGCTTAATTATAGGTCAGGTGTTTGAACAATTCGTTATAAGTATCTAAATTTTATAAGATGTAAACAATAATTAGAAAATATTTTATTAAAAATAATTTATAATTATTGATTTAATTTTAATCTAAGTTTGTAATACAATTATGTAGCGAGCAACTTAGTTTTAGGAAAAGATTATAAAATAATTAAATTAATGTTATAATTATTAAAAATTTATGAGATGATAAGCAATAATAAAAAATGTTTTATTATGAAAAGGATTTGTAATTACCTACCGAATTTAATTTTAATTTAAGTTTGAAATGCACAATTTTATTTAGAAAACCTTAATTTTAGGTAATATTATTAAACAATCTTTTATTAAAAAGTTTGAAATACAATTTTCAATTGCATTTTAAGTTGCGAGCAACTTAATTTTAGGAAGAGGTTTTAGAAAATTTGTTCAAATTATTAAAAATTTATGATAAGCAATAATAAACCTTATTTTATTTAAAAAAAATTAATTACTAATTTAATTTTAAATTAAGTTTGTAATGTAATTCTATTTCGAAAAGATTAATTAAAGGTAAAATTATTGAACAATCAGTTTCAAATGTTTGAAATGAAATTTTGTAGCGAGAAACTTAATTTTTGGATAAGATTTTAGAACAATTTGTTATGGTCATTAAAAATTTATGAAATGATAATCAACAATAAAAAATATAATAAAGCTTAATTTTAGGTAAAATTATTTAACAATCTATTATAATTGTTTAAATTTTATGAGATGGTAAACAGAAATTAGAAAATGTTTTATTAAAAATAATTTTTAATTATTGATTTATTATTAATCTAAGTTCGAAATGGCAATTCTGTTGCAAACTTAATTTTAGAAAATGGTTTTAGAAGAATTTGTTATAATTATTAAAACATTATGAAATGATAAACAATAATAAAATATTTTATAAAAAAGATTTTTAATTACTGATTTAATTTTAATTTAAGTTTGTAATGCAATTTCATTTCGAAAATTTAATTTTAGGTAAGGTTTCTGAACAATCTGTTAAAATTATTTAGATTTTATGAGAGGTAAACTGTAATTAGAAGATAATTTTTAATTATTAATTTAATTTTAATTTAAGTGTGAATTGCAATTTTATTTTGATAAGTATATTTTTGAATGAGGTTATTGAACAATCAGTTATAATTATTTAAATTTTATGAGATAATAAACAATAATTTGATAATGTTTTATTAAAAAAGATTTTTAATTACTAATTTAATTTTAATTTAAAATTGCAATGTAATTTTATTTCGAAAACTTAGTTTTAGGTATTGAACAATCTGTTAAAAGTATTTTGATTTCATGAGATGGTAAACAATAATTAGAAGATGTTTTATTAAAAATAATTTTTTAATTATTAATTTAATTTTAATCTAAGTTTCAAATAATTTTTTGCGAGAAAATGAATTTTAGGAAAAGATTTCTACATAATCTGTTATAAATATTAAAAATTTGAGATGTTCTATTAAAAATAATTTTTAATTTAATTTTAATCTAAGTTTAGAATGCAATTTTGTTACAACAACTTAATTTTAGGAAAACGTTTCAGAACAATCTGTTATAATTACAAAAAATTTATGAGATGTTAAACAATAATAAAAAATGTTTAATTAAAAAAAGGATTTTTAATTTCTGCTTTAATTTCAATTAAGTTTGAAATGCAATTTTATTTCAAAAAGCTTAATTTTAGGTAAGGTTATTGAACAATCTGTTATCATTATTCAAATTTTATGACATGATAAATGATAATTAGAAAATGTTTTATTAAAAAAAATAATGATTTAATTTTAATCTAAATTTGAAATGCAATTTTGTTGCGAAAAGCTTAATTTTAGGTAAATAATTTAAATAATAAGAAATGCTTTTTTTACTGTAAATTTATAACGACTGTAGCTGATAAGTTTTAACGGCCATGGCCGACATGACAAATTTATCGGCTGAGCACATTAAGCATATTTAACGGAACGATATTATAACAATTTCGGGTAAATTGTAGAACAATAACCTACAATATTATTAAAATTTTATGAGACGGTAAACGATAATTAATTAAAAATTGCTTTATAAATAAAAAAAATTTATAACGTTCGATATAGTTTATTGCTCTTTACACCTCCGAATTCACACCTGATTTAATCTTTTCTATTGAATTATTCGTGTTCAATTGTAAATTGTAATTGGGCGAAATAATACACTGCTAACTGTTTCTGTTATTTTGTATTTAATCGAGAAAGCAAATATAATTGATATGTGATTTTGCTCAGTCATTGCCGAAAATAATTACTCTGAAATTGATTTTTAGTGAAATTATGTAAAAGTTGAGTTTTTGTTTACTTTTATTTCCAAATTCAGTCAATGAACTATTTATTTTATCTATTTCAATAATATTGAAAAACTATTTGTATAAATATTTATGTTTTGCATGTTTGTGATTTGAAATAATATTAATCTAATATTTATTGTGTTAATAAGTAATTAATATTTTTAAATAAAATTGATCTTGTTTTTTTTATTCTAAAGAAATAGCTAAGGCAGCTGAACTAAAACTTCGGTTATATCACTACTTTAAAAGCCAGAGATTGCCAAAGTTTTAGAAATGAAAGCTTTTATTTCATGCTCATTATTTAGCAAAATGAAAATTCTTTTTTAGTTTTTGTATTTGCTATGGGTGCCGCTTTATCCCTGTACGAATTCAACAAGACAAGTTGGCTTGTTACAGATCGTTGTATTACAGATTACATTTTTTTTTAAATGTTTTGTTTATTTGGTAAGCGTCTTTATTCAAATATTTCTTCCGATACAAGACTGGGAACTATCTAATCTAAAAATAATACTTAAAAGCTAAATAACTAATTAACTATCCTATAACACACAAAGCACTGTTTATTCCTACCAGCAAAATTACACACACATTACATCATAACATCGTGTTTAATATTTCTCTATCCTACAACATCAAGGTAAACATTTTACTCAATTCTCTCTTTAAAAACTCTTTCCGGTGGCTTCAAAAGCGCTACTACAAACATAACATTTTTTCGCACTTTATCTACAACCCCTATTTTCTCCAATTTTAAAAACACAAACTCTAGGATCAAAGCTGCTAACCCTAAAGCATAACCACCCAATAAAACCCTGAAACTTTCTTCAAAATGAGCCAACTTTAAAACCACCAACTTCTTCTCGTCTTCTGGCAATATCTCAGGCCTTATATTACTCCTCCTGATATCACTAAACCACTTAACTAGAAATCCTCTTTCGATAATTTCCTGAGCCCAAAAATCTAAAGCTTCCCTAAATTGTAATTTCTGTCGGATATAAAACGTTACTAAAAACGTCAAATAGTCAGTGGTTATACGAAAATGAAACAAAAGAGACTCCTCAGAAGGGTATGTTTCAAGCAAAGACAAGAAAAGCATTGTTCCGTTTTCCTTTCTTAAAGCTGTGTGGTTCATCAAGTAAAATTGGGTGTGGTTTGTGATAAATAACCGTTTCTGTTTGGTTTTATACGGAGCGGTTACAAACTTTAAGAGGAGGACACGTTCAGAACGCCAATCAACATAAGCAACAATTCTTGTAGCTGCAGCAGCTGCGAAATTGTTAACAGGAATATCGTAGGAGCTTTGAGCGAAGATGTTGCTCAAATTTCCCAAATAGATGTTATCCATACTGAGGCAAAAAAGCAGGAAGAAGGATAACAAGATTCGGAATGATAACCAGTTGGGGAGGTGTGATACTCCCCCTCCGATTGTAATTGTAAAAACGTCAAACATTACATTGAAAAAATGAGTTTTTTCGTAATTTTCACAAAGACTGAAGATGTAAAATACTAAAATCATGACGAGAACTCCGGTGAAAATCCGTTTCCACAACTCGAGGTTAAAAACAATAAATAATTTTCGGTAAGATTTGAGTTTTTTCGGTTTTGGAGCTGTTAAGTGGTAACAGTCGCTGTAAATTATCGGGCCGTAGTCAAAAGGGGCTGTTTTGGTGTCATTCATAGCTAATTGACCTATAGCAATATCAATTGTTCCATTTTCCAAAGCTTTCGATATTTCAAAAAGTGTCCCATTGTTCAACAACTCGTGTTGGTACATTTTCGAGTCTTGGTACTCCAATTTAAATCCACTAATTTCCGAAATTAGGTTCACCCAAGACACCATAATTCCGGGTTTTTCTGGGTGCTTCACATTGTTAACAAAAGGCGGAGTTTCAATATACCCAAGTTTCACAACACAATCACTGTCAAAATGTTTATTTGGCTTGAAAATGTGGTCAGGGTAAACGCAATTTTCGGATTTTTGTAACTTGAGGTTGGTGCAAGTTTTGCTGTTTTGGGGGTACCAAATTTTGTTATTTTTGACGACTAGGAATTTTTTTAGTTTATTTTCTTCGACGATTTGTAAAACGTTTGTTGTATTTTCGGTTACAAAGACGTATTTTCCTTGCGGGTCAAGATTTTCGATAAATTTGGGTTTATTTAAGTAAAAAATAAAATTTTTGCTTTCAGAATTTTCGAAATTGATTGTTACTGGTACTTCAGGTATATAAATGTCTGAAAAATTTTCAGCAACAATGGCTAGATTTTGATCAGTAGAGAAATCTTTTTCTGTTATTATTTTAAGACAACTTTTTTGGAAAGTTAATAATGTCAAAATTGGAATTCTATACATTCTTTCTTGACGTTTTCAAATGTAATAAAATAATTTTTGTATAAATTGATTCTCTTATATTACTCTCTATAAATTACGTGTTTCTCTTGAGATTTCTAATGGATTAAGTTCTAACAAGAAATAATTTGAGATTATTTTATCTAATTTCGTTTATTCTTCCTATTAGTAATGTCCTTTCAATTTTTGACTTTCTTATCTATTAGCAAATTCGTGTGAAATATTTTTTTTATTTTTGAACTTTCTCTTTTTATTATTTGAATTTGTATTTGCTAAAAATATTATTTGTAAACAGTTATAAATTAAAATCTGTTGAGAGAAGAAAATAAAAGTAATTATATTATAATTTATTACATGATTGTTTCAACAATACAAGGAAGTTAAGATGATTCAAGTGACCTCTTTATCGACGATATTACATCTTTGGTATTATCTCAAATCTTAAGTTATATTGCAATACTTTGAGTAGAGATTTATACGAGATCGTAAACAAAAATATTGTCTTTAGATTTAAATATCAAATTCCAGATATCTGAGCTCAGAAAAATTTAAAAAAATTCAGAAACAAGGTTATACATAAAGAAGCAAAAAAATTTAGTAGTATTATTTTTCACCTAGTTGTTGATGATATAACGCCAGTTGATAATGCATTAATTTAATTTCTTAAATTGTTGATCTATTTTTGTAATCAAATGCTAACACAGTAGCAAAAACTGTATATTAAAACTAAAAGACAAATAGGACTGGTTTCATTTCTTTTAGTCAAAATAAAAGTCTAATTTTCGTAAAAACAATTTGTTCTAAATACTTAATACTCGAGTCAAATCAAGCAAAAAGCATGGAAATATTGGGCAACTGAATGAATTTAATAGAAACGTAAAAATTTTGATTTGTATAATAATACATATTTTACTATGCGTAGTAAGCAAGGGTAGGTTTGTAGATATATTGGTTCTTTTGGAGAAAAACACGTTTGGCTGTAAATATCATTATTTAAGAGAGGAACTGTAGCAAAACTGAATCCTCTTGTTATTTTAACAATAAAAAGTTATGCCAATTTTTTAATTTTGATATGAAAATGGCCATAATTAATTTTTTTAAATAGCACCTTATTGGGCAAAAAAATCTCTGTCTAGATTAATATATTTAATAATGTGGGATTAATCCTATTGTTTATTCCAGGCTTTTTTAAAGACTTCTAGTACTAGTCCTTTTTGTATTTTTGTATTTTTTATTTCATCTCTATTTTTTACAATGATTTAGGACGTTCTTTAAACTTTTTTTTTGTTTTACTACAGCTTTATTACATTAAGATATTTTACAGTAAAAAATTAAATAAATAATTATTAAATTAATTAATTATTTTTTAAGTTATTTAAACTAATTTTATCCAATAGTTTATTTTTCAGGTATTTCACTATATTTTTAACGTGGTATTTATTCAACATAATGTTTTATCTGCTGTCTTGACAAATAATAGATTTGAAAAAGCTCTGAATCACGCACGTCTGACTACTTTCAAAGTTCAAGTCATTTTTTTTGGCTCAGTTTATTTCTAATTTCACTTCATACACGTTTTACCTCTACTATACTGCCCTTATTTACATTTTTAATAAATTAAAAAGAAATACTTCTTGCTTGATTTTGATGACCAGATAAGGGTATTCCAGTAATCTATTGTAAGTTCAGTAATCAAGTATAAATGACATCTACGCATGTTCTTAATTTTGTGTTCTGGATTACTAAGAGAGGGTTGCCTATAAATTTGTTGTAGAGGATAAAACAGCAGTCATAAAATTTAACCTTAGTGATATTTGTATAAGTAACAAAATTTTTGTATCGGCTCTTTTTTGCTGATGAACTTATACTTTTAGGAGATTCGTCTGTAAGCTTGTAATATCATTTCTGGTAGGTGAAAATAACTCCAGAGAAAGTAAATATTTTGTTGTTTTTCTACTGACAATAAGAGCTTTAAGTTGTTAAATTTTCGCCAGTACTTCTCTGCTTAAATGATTTCTGTGACTAAAGTAATAAATTTTCGAACAATAGATTACTTTTAATCCTTCTAGCCCAAATAATAACATGACGATAGTCATTGACACAATAACCGGAGATCTATTGTTTGAATATTTATTACTTTAGTCACAGAGGTCGTTTAAACAGAGCAATACTATACACATAGTTTCACAAAGGAATATTATTCATTCGTCAGCAAATAAATTTTCTTTAACCGCTTTTGATATATTGGTCAGGATATTATTAAATTCAACTGCAGTACAGATTTTAATGTGTTACCTATTATTTAAGTGCGTTCAAGCTGATGCCGAAGCCTGTTAAGCCAGCGCCATATATGAGTGAGATGTGTTTTCTAGCAATACAGTTAAATTCACTTCTGCTCAGGAAATTGCTGATAAAATAGGAGGAGGCTATATGTTTATGTAGTCTCGACGAGGTTAATTTAGATAGAACTTTATAGCGCCAAAACATTTTGATGTCAAATATTTTAGCTTTTTGCTATATTGCAACGGCATTGTTAGTTCTAATTTCTAAGTTGAGCTTAATGCTGTTGAAAACACTTTCGCTGACAAGATACTGAGCTTCGTTAGAGTCACAGGGCTGCTGCTTGAGTCTTTTTTCGAGAGGTTTTTTTTCAAATTGTTATAATATATCTGAAATTATTTCTCAAATTTTCTATTACATTATTATTATTTTATTCGGTATATTATGTATTAATCATTTAGCTTATTGTTATTTTCGGATTTCACTTATGTTATGGTCCTTAATTTGGATATTTTTGGATTTTTGTGCTTTCAGAGGCCTATATGGTTCAAAATAAATAAGAAAAAATATGTTTCGAATTGCTGGTTTTTATCTCATTTAAATATGTGAGGTTTTTGTCATTAAATGATCAATTTTTTATTCTGGATAAGGTAGTTGTTCAAAAAATTAAATTTTATTGACTTTATCACTTATAAATAAATTATTCCGCTTTTTTTTTAATTTTTTTAGTACAAAAGGACCAGATTTTTTAACAATACTTTTATTATTGTTTATAATTGTTGTTTATTTAAATGTTTTATTTTATTTTTGCATTTAATTTTTTTTGTAAATCATAATATAATTGGAAAGGACAATCCATCGTTTGTTTTATAGAAATTTATAGAAAAGCTACATCTACGGATACTGTAATTTCTTAAAAAGAAAAAGAATGGCTTATTATCATACAAAAAGCACTGAATAATTACTTTCTATTACAGCACTTAAATATACTTTTGATAAATTTAGAATGAAATACGCTCTAAGCTTCATGATACATATATTTTTTCTTCTACATCTCCACATTTAAAACTTCTCTATTCTTTTATTTTTTTATTGGCAAAATCTTCTATTTTAAAAAACTGTAATGTAAAAATTGCTTTTAATTCGACCTTTCTCGTACACAACAAGGATCTAATTTCTTATTTACATTATTCTGGACGAAGGATTGAAACCAAAATTCAGCAACATGTAAAGACAATAGAAAAGTACAAAAATTTTCTGCAAAATATTTATCTGCTTTTGCTTCTCATATTTTTTCTTCCGGACATTTCTTTTTTTTAACTGATAATTCTAAAATACTCAGCATCTGCAAAGGTTATTCTTTAAATTTTTCAAAAGTTTTAGAAATTTTTAAATCTGCTTACGAACCTTCTCTACAAACTTTAATTGACTAATTAAATTGTGACGTAAATTATTTTCTGAATAAAATGTCAAATTGATGTCAATTCTTTTTAAAAAAATACAGTTTTTAGGCAGTTAAAATTTATCAATATTATCTAGAATTTTGTCAATATTCTAATAGTAATTATTTGTTTATTTATATTTTTTCGGATAGATTAACAACTATTATTCTAAAAGTATCAAATTATACTATTTTTATTTTTTTTAATCTATTATTAACAACAGTTTGGGACCTAAGTTTTTTCTAGCATTTTCAAATTTTTTGTATATATTTTTTTTTAAATTATTTTTGAGGCACTGATGATGAAACAGTTCTCGAAAGCATTGTTATATGAGGATTTTGTTTAATTAAACTTATGAATTTGTCTTAGATTTAGAAGTAGATCACTCTACTTTGAGAAAAAAAAATTCTCTACTTTTTTGCAAAAATGTTTGTTTACTTATATTCTTTATAGAATTTGTTTCCCACACCTATTATGTCATTAAAGATCTGTGAAAGTGTTCTTGAAGATTTTCACGGCTTCTTCCCGGATTCACGTTCACTTTTTAAAAGATTCGTTCCTCCAATCATCGCATTACCTAACAAATCTAGTCGTGATTTATTATTAGTTAAACAACCTCAATAAAATGTCACAACAATTCACTCAACCAACAATCGCATCTAATTTAATTGCAATTTCCGCTTCAGTTATTTTGCAGTAATTAATTACGATCCAGTAAAATCATTTTCCTAAATCCATAATTGGCTTTTAACCTCTAATTATCTCGTATCAAGTTCAATGCTAAATTACTAAAATCCGAGAAGATTTCAGTTTCTTCTCTTTGGTAATAATAATTGTTTGTAAATTTGTGCAATGGAAATCTTAGCGCAAATAACATTTAGATGGTATATTACATCACTTAGAATAATTTTTATGGTATTATAAAGGTTGGTGAGACAATGAGATGAGGTTTTATGTAATCATCCAGTACAAGGATTAGAAATTTGCAAAAGAAAAAATTTCAAAATTAGTAAAGCTTGAAAAACAGGGAGGTAATGATTACTTTGCCTGATGATGACTACGACTGTGACTAGATTGCGTAATAGCGAGGATTGGCAAATGTTAAATACTTGTAATTAGATGCTACTTATTAATTTCCGAAATTATTTTGAAGCGCATTTGATAAGAAAATTGCGACCTTGCATAATCAATTCTGATGAGCACGACTCGCCTCAGGCTCTGATAAAACCTTTACAAAACATTTAATTAAACACACAAATCTCTCTTCCAGCAAGGCCTCGATCTGATCAATCAACACGTAACTAAATTACATAAACTGCAATCTCAGTCAACTAGAAAATTTATTTCTACAATGGACAATTTACTAGTCCAAGTATTTTTTTTAATTTTTTTAACAAGTTCAGTTAAGAGTGAGGTATTTACCGCACTTGCCGACTTGGAAGACTTGCTTGAAACTGAATCTTTGCTTATTAACACACTTGAAAATTATATAAAGGCAGAAGAAGAGAAATTACAATATTTGAAAAGGTCTGTGCACCAGCTGAGCTTAGCTGATCATCCTTGATAAACACTTCATTTTTTAGATATGCTCAAATTTATAAAAACCAATACAATAAAGCTGCTGAAGATGTTCAATTATACGTAGCTAATCCAATAAATGCATATACTCTTGTTAAAAGGCTCACAACAGATTGGAGAGAAGTCGAGAATCTTATAAGCAGTGAAGTTAGCTCAGGTATTAAATTTTTTTTTACAAAATGTCAAAATTTTATTTTTTGGTATTTTCAGATTATTTAGCTAATATAACGCAGATCAAAGAAACTATGAAATTTCCTACTGATGAGGACCTCAATGGTGCCGCTGTAGCCTTGACTCGCCTCCAAGACACCTACCGTTTAGACACCTCCTCGTTAGCTCGAGGGGAACTAAATGGAGTTAAATACAGTGCTGAATTAAGTGCTGCTGATTGTTTTGAATTGGGAAGACAGTCTTATAACAATGAGGATTATTACCATACACAATTATGGATGAGAGAAGCCGATGCTCGACTCAATAGGGAAGCTAACGAAACGATAGACAGAAGCGATATACTGGAATATTTGGCTTTTTCAACCTACAAACAAGGTTTGTTTGAGTGTTAATTGAGAGAGTTTGCTTTGAACCTGTCTTGAAATGTAACGTTCTTAAATAAATTTATCAATTTCGGCCGGGAAAAAATTGAATTGCTTCTGTTTTTATTTATGTGAATGGATATCGATTTGACTTACGATTTTGGTAATTACCCATGTCAGTTCTTGCCGCTGGAATTCGAAACTATCTTTATGTGCGTAGATTTATTAATTTATTTGGTAAAATGTGACGCTGGAATAACTTTAACTCTCTTGAAAAGTCTCTAAAATATAATAAATCGCACAACCAAAATTTCAGACGATGAAACATAGAAAAGGGATACTTTCTTCTCTAAACAGTGGGGAACAACGAAGCGTAAGCCGCGAAATCCGCGCGTTGCAAAAATAAAATAATACGTCACTCTCTCTTCTTACAAAAAATTGGTTTTAAGTTTGTTGGCAGTGTTGGCCTGCCATCCGCAATTTAACTTGCTAAAGATCTAGTAGCATTGGTCATTTATTAATAATGATAACCTAATAATTGATGAAAAATTTAACAACTTTGTTTATCTACTGTCTTCGTCCGCTAAACGAAATTTTTCCCCAAGGTTAATTTCTGACTCAAAAAATCGACAATCTGTAAATTGGTTTACTAAGGATTTACAAGCATTTTTTATTACTTTTCCCAATGAAAATTTAAAGTATTTCTTGTCGACCATTTGGAAAACGACTTTTCCAAATAGACTTTTGCAAACATTTTTGAAAGCGCTTGTTATGAACTTTCCAATGATGTATCACAAGTAGGGTAGTGCCATTTAAAATTTTCAAGTTGGGGTGGTTGTGGCTTAAAAGGTGGGAGGAGGTGCGTCACTTACCATGTCATTTTGATTCCCCCTAGCAACCACCGAAACGGTTTTAAGTGATTCTCAATAACTTTTTCAATTCTAGAGATATTGCCGATTGCAACTTTTAAAATTGACACACTATGTATGTACAAACACAAATAAATATTGTTGTTATTAATTATTATTATACTAGACTAAGACGGGTTTTTACAAACGGCGGACAACAGCCTCTCCGTTTAATTGTGACCCTGAAATTTATTTTTTTTTTTTCAAAAATGTCTCCAAAATATAATAAATCGCTCAAACAAAATTTTTTGTATGTCGTGACACATTAAAAAAAATTGTGCTAAATCTTTTAGGTAACATCCCACTGGCTCTGGATTTGACCAACAAACTCCTTGAAATATTCCCAACTCATCCCCGAGCTGTCGGAAACAAAGTCTACTACGAGGATGAATTACAGAAATCTTTCAATGGGAAAAAAAAGGGTGATGATGGTGTTGAATTTGTAACTCAACCACCACCGACCACAGATCTCTACGGAAAAGAATTCTACGAACAGTTATGTCGTGGAGAAGTTTCTCTTCCTATTGAAAAATCTTCAAAACTGAAATGTTACTACAAAACTGCAAAAAATCCATTTTTGAAAATCGCACCTTTCAAAGTCGAAGAAGCTCATCACAAGCCTGACATTTTTATTTTTCATCAAGTGTTAGGCGATAGTGAAATTGCAACAATTAAAAGACTGGCACATCCTAGGGTAAGTTAGTTTAAGTGAGTTGGTAATACTGACAGTTAGTACAGTTCAGGAGGGCCACTGTTCAAAATACTGATACCGGAGAGCTAGAAATTGCCCAATACAGAATAAGTAAATCAGCGTGGCTTAAGGAAGAAGAACACAAACATATCGCTGACGTTTCTCAACGAGTTAGTGATATGACAGGACTGACAATGTCAACAGCTGAAGAATTACAAGTTGTCAATTACGGAATTGGCGGCCATTATGAACCACATTTTGATTTTGCGCGGGTAAGTCTGTTTTACTTATTTTTATCTCAGTTGGTAACACTGATCTGACAGCGGGATGAAAAAAACGCATTCAAGAGTCTTGGAACTGGAAACAGGATTGCAACTGTTCTGTTTTACGTAAGTAAAGCCTGTCAGGTCTAGAGAAATTTCATTTTTGTGTTTAGATGAGTGATGTTGAGCAAGGTGGCGCCACTGTTTTCCCAAGCATTCACGTAGCACTCTGGCCCCAAAAAGGCTCAGCTGCCTTTTGGTACAATCTCCATCCGAGTGGGGATGGTGACAAAATGACCCGACATGCAGCATGTCCGGTTCTAACCGGTTCAAAATGGGGTAAGTTAGTGATTTTTATGTCTGACGTTTCTTATGTTGGTACTTGTAGTTTCAAATAAGTGGATCCACGAACGCGGACAAGAGTTTCTTAGGCCTTGTACTTCCGAAAGACCCAGTGAAGATCTAGTGGCGTGACTGAAGACTGTTCCTATAGTGTAGTGATTTAAAAAAACACAAAGATTAGATTTTAATTTATATTTTTGACGTGTATTCATTTAATGAAATAAACTGATTTCGTATTAAGTGTTTATTTTTGGGGGGTTTACAAAATTAAAACACAGGGGGACCAATTGCCAAAACTCCCTAACAGTTATGCTTAACTTCCAAAGTTTGTTTCAACAACAGTTCAGAATTGTACTGCACATGCGCGGTCCGAAATTTGTACTGCGCGTGCTCAGTACATTTCTGAACTGTTGTTGGAACAAACCTGAGATATTTATTTTTCGAGATTAGATAATTTAAATTTCATTATTTTTCTCTGCTGCTTTTTTGCTTGCCAATTTCATATATAAATTGGGACCTCCTTCTGAAGCTCTTCTAAAAGCTGTGGGGGATATTCCTGCACTGAGACTAGAAGGGCCTGAAGATCCACCAGAAGCTAAGATTTTTTCTTGGCTTTTAAAATTTGCCCATTGTGTTGACTGCAACATTTTTTTTTTGTTATATTGGCAAAAATTCTGATTGTGGGGGGGCCTTTCAAAGGGACATGCTTTCTACTATTTTTCAGCAAAAGGGGGAATCAGGTCAAGACAATTTTGTTTTACTGTTTTTTTTTTCACAGAAGATAATACTTGTTTTTACAAAGGGGGGCATTAGGATGGGCCAAAAAAAATCAAATATTTTTTTGACTTTCGACACTAAAAAATTGGTACTTAGGTATCTTTCAAAAATGCTTTTTAAAGATGAGCTCTTAATTTTAATAGGGAGAATCCCTTCATCTCAGTTTTCTATTTTTTGTTTAGTTCTATTTGGCAAAATCCATATCTCGTCACCACTTGATTGTAAGAAAAAAATTTTTTATGTTTTTTGTAGAAAATTGAACGCTCTAAAAAATGTATCTTACATTTTTTTATAGCTATTAGCGTCTGGAAGATATCAGAGGTCAAAATTTGAAGAATTTAACAAAAAAAAATTTTTACTTATAAATTTTATAATTCATAGATAAATATTAGAAAAAGCAAAATATATAGTTTTATAGGAAATTGAACGCTCTACAAAAAAGGTTTCTTGTGGTTAATTGATTACTCTAACCATTTAGAAGATATTCGCATTTTAAAAACCAAAATTTAAGATTAATGGACTGATTTCAAGTTGAGATAATACCGGTAGTATCTTTGTTTCCATAGAAAAAGTAAAAAAGAAATTTTTGTTAAATTCTTCCAACTTTGACCTCTGATATCTTCTAAACGGTGAGAGCTATAAAAAAATTGTAAAATACCTATTTTAGAGCGTTTTATTTTATACAAAAAATGTTAATAAAATTTTTCTGTACGATCAAGTAGTAACGAGATATGGATTTTGCCAAAAAGACATAAAAAAAGGAATACTGAAATGAGGGGGTCCTTCCGATTAAAATTAAGAGCTTATCTTTAAAAAGCATTTTTAAAGGTGCCAAGGAACCAATTTTTCAATATCAGAAGTTAAAAAAAATATTGGATTTTTTTGGCACACCCTAAGGGGCATGCAATTTTCTAGTGAAAAATCTACGTAAATTTACACAAAAATATTTTTTATGGGGGGACAGGAGATTTTTATTATGAAAGAGTTATTGTTTAAAATAAAATCAGTAAAACAAAACTGAAAAAAAAATAATTGCGTCATATAATGATAATTTTATTTCCATGTAACATTTATAAATAGATTATATTTATTTGATAACATTTATCATTTAAAACATTTATCAAAATATATAGTGTAAAGGGGTACGGAATCTTGTGCATTTACCCTGATAGGAAGGGATATAAATATTTCTCAGTCAACTGAAAAATATAACACAAATATAGGGTGTTTAAAAAATTGCAAAAAATCGTTTTTAATTTTTTTATTTACGTAACTTATTTCTCTTTTTGTTTGGGGAGCAAATCAATCACTTTCGTACCTTTGTCTCCTTACTGGGAAAATTATTTTTTATTTATTAAAATATTAAGGGAGAGCACAGTAATTTTTCCTTGCCTTCTACTTTTAAATATTTTTATTTTCTATCTTTAATATGCAAGTATTGCCTATCAGGTCATTTTTCGATAAGCTTGTCTAAATACAGATAATTAATGATATTACTATTATTTAAATATTATTTTGTTTTCCTACTCTCATTTTACAATTTTAACATTTTCAAATTTGATTTTTTTTACTAATTAGGAGCAACGTTGTCCTCTTGGTTATAAAATTAAAATTTTACTTCATTTGTTGGATTATTTAATTTTTATTTTTTATATCAGCATAAAAGGGGGCTTTGGCTCAACGCAGTATACCAAAGACTTAGACTTCAAGCAACATCTTGTTACGTCACAAAGGTGGCCAAAGCTGTGGTCTCACTATAACCGTTTTATTAATAGATGGCCCTCTTAATTATATAATTGTATGTGTAGAAAAAAAATTAAGGGAGACAAACAAAAACAATTTGATTTATCAATTTTATTATTATCATTTATTGCCTCCTCACATTTTTTTAATCTAATTTTATTTATTTAGTTCTTTTTTCAGTCAATTTTTTTCTTATTGTTTGTCATAAATTTATTTCCTAATTAATAAAGGGGGACATATCGCTTACTCTTCTATCCCTTGTTATAACAATGTGAGCGATTTTACGTCTAATTTGCAAATTTTTTTAAACACCCTGTAGATATAAAAACTGATAAATACAGCATGCACAGTTTTTTTGCAATAGCATATAATATCTCTCCATAATAAAACTAATATCACAATAAATCTTAACTTGGTCCAGGAAATTTTACAAAAATAAAAAAACCGATTGTCTACTTCACTAAAACGAATTTTGATTTTTAAAAATTTTTTGAATACCGATATGTCATTGCAATGACAACACCGACAGATTCAAGTCAGAGAAACATCAAACAGGTTAAGAGAGGGTTACATCCCCCCTCCCAAACATCCAATAAACATCCTTCTAACTAAATGGTGACAACATCAAATTTAAATTTCGTAATTTCGGAATTTACTGACAACCTCACTGGGAGCTTCCGAGCCCCAAGCCGAGCCGGCGCCTTTGCCCCCCCAATGCAGGTTAGCGCCCCCCTCTGAGGCGCGTCTCTGAGCGGCGCTCATTCCTCCCGCTCCCAGGCTGGAGGGCCCCGATGAACCTCCGGTCTCCAACATGCGGTCTTTTGTTTTGGGGGTGCTCCAATGCATCGACTAGAAAAAAATATATATTGAAAACGCAATGCTCCAATGGATTTTTCACTGAATAAACAAACATAAAGCTACCTGATGGACGTGTTCTTTCATCCCCAGCCACTGTTTGTAGCTTATTGAAATACCGCTGTTTCGCCATTTGTCGTAGTTAGCTCGTTTTTCAGGATCGCAGAGAATCTCTTTTGCTTCCTGAAAATAGAATAAAGAGAGATAATTGGAGGAAAATTAATTGGGGTAAATAAGAGGGAAAAGAGAGTTGAATAGGAGAAATTAGAGATGTTTTAAATGGAAAAGCGAAGGTAATTGCAGAAAATGCAATTGTAACAGAACTTGGTTTTATTTCTTTCAACAAAAATCAATAACGAGGTCAAGTGACAAACTCATAATTTTGTAGTTATTTTATTTAAATAATAGATCTTTATTTAAACAGTTATTCTTTTCTTCGTGAATTATAGATAAATAGGACTGATTGTTGGCATTTCGCAAAGAAATGAGACTTAAACATTAGTCGACGTTTGCCTCTTCTTCAGGACTGAAATTATTTATTGTTATTTTTGACAAAATAAATGAGTGCGTCAACGATGTTTTAAAAGTAAGAATTATTGATAAAAAACATAAAACAAAAGACAAAAAAAAAGAAATGCCCTAGATGAAGTAAGAATTACGAATATGAAAGAAGGAAAAATATAGAGAAAAAAAAAGATAACACACAGAAAGATTATAAATAAAATAAATTACAGAATTTGCAAAGTAAGTTTTTGAATACCACAGATAATGTAAATAAAATAGCGCTAACAGAAAAGAACGAGAAAAAGTAGTCCGATGATTATTTCTGCGACTTGACGCCATGCGATTTGGTTCTCTAGGCTATATACTAAACTATCACAAAGAATTTCTGAACTGAAAATAAAAATCCAACGGGTTAAGTCTGAAATGAAACTGTAAAAGTAGAAAATTTTATCAAAAGGGTCAGGATTTTTAAGTAAAGCCGCAGCAGCCATTTGACCGCCATCAAATTTTATAATTATTATTTTTCTAACATGTCTACAACATAAACCATTAACAATTGCCTAAGTACATTATAATTTTCAGTTTTACGAGTGAGGGAAGCCGCAGCATTATCTCGAAACAACAGGTACAGTCGCGTGCGTAAAGAATGTCACCACCCTAATCCATCAAAAAATTATTTATGCTAAACATGCAAGGCTCCAATGTTTATTAAAATTTATAACCCGAAAAGAGTTATTATGCCGTTTCGAAAAGATATTTTGTAACTTAGACCTGGCTATGGGAGTAACATTTTTTGTAAACGTGACTATACGAGATATTATACTACAAAATAAAATCACTTCTTTTTTGTGTTTAAAATATCAATTAATTGAGTATGATTAGACCCACTTTACGGCCGTCGTTAAACGGAAGTACCTATAACATCTTTTAAATGAAAAACTGTACCTATATTCTCATATTTCTAGAGTCAACAATAAATTTTGAGTCTTATACAATATTTTTTATTATTTTTTTAAGAAGAAAAAAAAAGATTTTTTTTGTAGCAAACCCAAGGCTAAAAATATCTCTTGGATATTAAACAAATTTCTCAAACAAAGTGAACACAACGTTTTTATGCAACTGCAACAGACTCTTAATTAAAAAAAAATAATAATAACTAAATAGTGAAAATCGATTTTTGTACAATTACTTACAAAAAAAAAAATTACAGCCTCGGTATCGGCCGCGAAATGTGTTTTCACAGACCGGCCGTAAAAGTGTAATTATGAATTATTATTTTTAGTTGTTACGTTTGCACAAAAATGTTAAATACAACATCTCCGAATTTTTTTTTATCTTACTTCCTCCCTTTTTGGCCGTTACTAATGCTAATAATTTTAAATAGGTACCATTTTTGTGGCCGTGACAGTAAATACAAATTTTATAGCCGATGTAGAAGCAATAAGACAAGTTTTTTCGGTTATTGGCACAAAAATCAATAATTATGACCGTTCTAGAAGCAGCAAACCTTAAAAAGATTTAAAACATTTTTTATTTCATTAGAAGAAATAAGTCTAGACTTCTAGAGCATCAATTTAAACATTTTCTTTCTTTAGATAAAACTTGAATCTGCTTAGTACCATTATTAAAAAGAGTAGTTCGAGAAGATAAAAATCAAAAACCCACATTTAAAATTTTGCTACTTATACCTAACATACCATTTTCAACGACTAGAATAAGAACAACTACTCCACTGATTTAGGCTTTGACTGGTACTGAACTATTTAATTACAGTCATATTACGAGCTAATACGCTAAAAACGAGCCTAAGTGTCTGATATTAGAATAATGACCACCAGGAAGCTGCAAACCTCTTTCAAGCCTGTTTCAGCTAAATAGCTTAAAGCAAGATAAAATTTTATAAGAAATTCAGAAAAAACACCTAGAATTCTGACTCTAATCTCAGTTTTTAGTTTTATATGTAAGATATGAAATCAGTTTAACTTAATTTTTAACTTTAACCAATGTATTTTTAAGTAAAAAACTCTTAAATGCGAACCTTGATAACAAAGTCTCTATTGAAGAGTCCTTGCTGCGTTAAATAACCACTAAGTTGTCAAATAGGTCCTTTTTTGGTTCTCTACCAGAAATTTTGGTTTTGAATTTTGATATGACCTTTTGGAAAAGCTTAGTTTTATTAAAAATAAATAAAAATGTAACTAACCAACGTTCGTTAACTTGGACTTTCACTTCTGTGCTGATGGAATTTCCTGAGAATTACACTCTCCAATAAATTAACGCACCACTTGAATTTTTTTTTAAATTGAAACATGTATCTACCAATTGGTACAAAATTAAGAAAAATTTAACAAAAACATTTGTTTAAAGTAAATTAATATCTAATGTGCCCAAATATAGAAAAACAAATAAAAACAAAATTTTATTAAAGTTACGCCGTTATAAAAGTTACAGAAAACATCTTAATATCGCGTATTTGAATAACCGCTGCACATTTTCGTTCTATACTCAAAATTAACGAACTTATGTCTTCTTGATTTAAGTTATTCCAAATTTCATTTAGTTGAGGACCTACCTCTTGAAGATGGACAGGAGGATGTGGAAGATTTTTTAAACGTTTCCCGAGAATGTTCCAAACATGCTCAATAGGATTCAGGTCAGGGCTTCGAGCTGGCCAATCCAAAACATTGATTTCTGCCTCATTCAAGTAATCTTTAACAATTCGGGCAGTGTGGGGTTTTGCGTTATCTTGCATTAACAAAAAATTTGGACCAATATAAGGGGCATATGGTACGACATGCTCTTCAAGAATGTCTGTTATGTAACAGTCCGCATTTATAGAGCCATTATTTACAACCACTAACTCCATGCGAGCTTGTAAGGAAATACCACTCCAAACCATTACTGAGCCTCCACCAAACAATGAGGTATTCTGAATGTTACACTGTGCGTACCACTCATTTGGTCTACGATACACACGAACACGTCTATCGCAATTGTAAAGGCATAATTTTGACTCATCCGTAAAAAGAACAGACTCCCAATCCCCTCTTTAACAATTTATGTGCTCTCTAGCAAATTCTAATCGGGCTCTGCGGTGTTCTGCAGTTAATGCAGGACCACGAGCAGGAATATGGGGTAATTAAATTATCCTCCTTAAGTCTTTTTCTAACAGTTTCGGTACTGATTTGAATTCCTTCTACGTCACGGAACTCAGTTTGTAACTTCCTGGCGGTTACAAAGCGTTCCCTTAGCGCAGATATTCTTAAAAATCTATCCTGGATAGGAGTGGTTTTCCTTTTTCTTCCTTGCCCAGGTCTTCTGAGGTGACTTCCTGTCTTTCTGTACCTTTGTATCATACGCGAAACTGACGTAGGAGATACACCAAACCTTTCACCAATTCTTCTGTAGCTCCATCCTTCCTCCAACAAAACCACAGCTTGGGCGCATTCTTCTGGAGTCAAATTCCTTGTAATGGTATTATTATTGTTTCAAATGATAAAAACTATCCACAGAACGGCAAATTCAAATAACAATAAAACGAAATTACAAATTAACACAATTTAAAAATGAAAATTATTTTAAAATTTCTGCTTAAAAAACTATTAAACTCAAATTTCTGACTTTAATGTCAAAACTTTTATTACAATGAGTAACTAGATTATAGCTTGATTAAACCTTCTCAACCAAAGTTGTCAAATGTACATAGTTTTAATTTTTTACTTTATTTTCAAGTGGTACGTTAATTTCTTGGAGCAGTGTAGTTTAGTAATTGTTTTATGCTTATAAACTACTGGATTGATTGTACTAATATGTTGCGAATTTTTTACTATGTAGAAAAAGAAAGAATTTTTGGGTTTTAATGCGCTTATGACAATATAATTCCAAAATAATATATTACGTATTTGGCGTGTTAGATGTTATATTAAGCTTTTTTTTTTAAATATCCAACAGACAGCAGCTTATTAAATTACGATAGTTAATCTAAATTTAAAGATTTATTTTTAATTATTTATCAGTTAATTCAAAACTGAGAAGGGAGATAATATAGTAAATATTGGCCTTATATAATTACGTTAGAAATTGTTGATAAAACCTAGAGGCGTGGACACAGAGATTTGTGTTGTGCAAGAGTAAAATCGCTCATAAATTTCCAGTGCAGAAAGGGCTCTCTATTTCAGCTTTTAAACAAGCCACTTTATAAAAATCTGGTGACTGGTGAATGTATATATATATATATATACATCCCGCTATCATTAGCACGTCCGTCCGAAAAACATTATTAGAGCGTCCGGGTCTAAAACTCACAGAAGTAAGCTGTTTTTTAAAAGTTTTTCACCAGTATACATCGTCTATACCCTTACAGGTGGCGTTGCCTAAATATGAAGCAAATCTAAAGTTTTCAAATCCATTGTACCACCATTGCAGCGTCCTTTTACGGAACAATCAATGAAGCGTCCGTATATTGGTGCATAGAGCGTCTCTTGGTGTATATAGACCGTCATAGAGCGTCATGCGGTGTTGCCAGTTGTAATTCTCATTTTGTGTCTATAAATAGAATATACACAGAAGGACGCTTTATGCATGCAAATATATGGACGTTCCAATGGTGGTTTAAAAGTCAATTTTCTGTGTACGCAGATTTAGTTAAAATATCTTCTAACAATAATTATTAATTTATATTATAAAAATATTATTTCTGTTTGAAATGGTTATTACTTGGACATAAAAGGTAGGCTATATACCAAAAAAGTTCTCTATCTCTCTGTTAACATTTGAGACATGAGAACATTGAAAAAAGAAAATAAAAAATACCAAATCGTCGAAAAGTTTTAACAATAACAATTTAAAACAACATGAACGTTACTAAGAAAACTAGTCTTACTCAAGGTTCAATAAAAAATAAATGTAAGTTTGATTTTGCCATAGAAAACTATTAATTCCAATTGCTTTTTATTATTAGTTATTCAAAAAAAATATTTTAAATTATTAGTTCAAATGTTACTAATTTAAAATTAGTAACATGTAACAAGTTTTCGGTGGTACTTATGGTAACCAGAAAATAAAAGTACTTCGATGTAGCATTTTAAATTCATTTATTTCTAGAGCAAAATTAGCTTTATTTTTGATACAATTAGCATAACGTAAAGCCTCTTTTCTAATATTTTTAAAAATGTCAGTAGTTAAAAATCTTTAAAAGAGTTGTAAAGGTGTGAGGAAGCATAGATCTTTTTTTCAACTGTCTATTTTTTTTAATTGTTGAAAAATGATTGTCTAAAAAACCATAGATTAGTATACACTTTTTCCAATTTGGTAATGCATTGCACAATCGCTTTTATTTTACTTGAAAATTTTGTCTTCTGATCTTTCTTTAATCTCGGGAATATTGCATTCTACTTTCATCTTCGTCAATCCAAAAATTTAGATCATTAACTACATTTTTCTTTCCTCAAATGTAAAGGCTTCTTTGAAATTAATTTTTTTACTGTAAGTAATAAAGAATAAAGTTTTTATATAAACAAAAGATACAAAGGTTACTAATGTAAATTAACATTGATTTTTTATGTAACATAAGAAACGTTATTTTTTTAAGAAAATCAAAGAAAAACCCGGACTTAAATATACTTTATTTTTGAAATTTGTTTTAATTGCTGTCCTGTTTATATGACACTGGGTGTTAACGGGTTAATTAGAGATTGATTTTATTAAGTGAATGTTTAACTAAAATTCTGACAATAAGTCAAAAAATTTGACAAATGTGTGCAAAAAGAGTAATTTTTTAATTTGAAAACGTCGCGTTTATGCTCTTAACATTATATTTAAGCAGATTATAAGCATAATTTAACAAAATTTAACAAAAAATGAAGAATGATTTTCAGAATGTGTCATTTAAATAAGATTTCAATAAAAAACAAATTGTTTAAAAAAGAAAAATGAAGGAAGTTACAACTTAGTAAATAGTAGATTGTTTGACAAATTAAGAAAACTGATTTTTTTTCAGTGAGTGTTAATGTTTCATTATAATAAAATTTGCATTTGTAGAACCTTCTTTTGTTCTTCTTTTTCTTTTGTAAAACTTAGTAAACACCACATTTCAATGACCATTTAAGAGCACTAAACTGTCACATTTAATGTGACACTTTAAAGCCGCCGTTTTATAGTTGTCACAAAATTTTGAGGCTAATTGTCAAACATCAAGTTGTTCTAAAAAAAAATAAACTGATAATATCCAAAAAAATTATATATGGCCAATAAAGCTCATTGCCTTACCAGACTGCCAATGACGGCATTAAATTACAAGTTTTATTGCTTAATTAAACAAATAATTATTTATTATATTATTTTTGTATGTCGTAATAATATTACAATAAAAGATTTTTGTAAAATTTTATTAATATACTAAAATAATATTTAGAAAATATTAATAAAAATATCTTAAAAAATATAGACAAGATTTCGAAAAATTTAAACAAAAATTAAAAAATTTAAAACAAAAAGGAGGTAATGTATATCTGATACATCATAAAAAAAATTGGGAAGAGCAGATAAATATGCTAAAACTCAAAAGAATAATTAGAAATCTAGCAGAATTAAGAACTTTTCACAGAAAAAAAAAGAAATAAAAACTTTTATTAGAGAAATCGAAATAAAAAAAGAGGAAGATAAGAAGAAGAAAAAAACTAACAATAAAGGATAAAATACTGAATTCGAGAATTGGGACAATGACAAACAACAACTAGTCGTAATTGAAAAAAAACTCATTTATAAAACAAAGAAAACAGAAAGTAAGAAAAGATAATCAAGTTGACGAATTGACAATATAAAAGTATAATAAAAAAATAGTAGAAATAGAAAATAGGGAAAAAGTTAAAGACAAAAATAATACAACAGCATTGACAGTAGACAACAGCATTGACAACAGGAACCAAAAACCGAAATGAAATATTAGGAAAGATCAGAAATAAAAAAAAAAGATAAAAAAATTACAATATAATTTTGTGAACAATACAAAAATATAAAAAATACAAAAAAAATACAAAGAAAAAACAAAAATGCCCTAAAATATTTTTAATATGATAGTTCTTGAAATATGTAGAGTAAACAAAACAACAAATACGAAAATGCTAAAACAGTGGTGAAACAATGAAATTAAACAAAAAGTAATTAAGAAAAAACTGTTATCGAAAAAGTACTTAGAGAACAACAAAAACCTAGATGACTACCAACTGTATAAAGAACAAAAAGAAAACATAAAAATTATAGTAAAAACGGTAAAGCAAAGTTATGAAAAGTGTTTGAAATAAAGATAAAAAATAGGCAATGCAAAAATAGTGTACAATATTGTAAACAATTTAAGAAAATAGAACTTAAAAAAACAAAGAAAGGATATTATTAGAAATAAACTTAAAATTACTAAGTAAATAGTAGATTGTTTGACAAGTTGAAAAATCTGATTGTTTTCCATTGAGTGTTAATGTTTCATTATAATGGAATTTACACATACCTAGAAAATTCACTTTTTTAACGTGTTGAGCATGTTATTTTTTCGTATACTTTATAAAATTTACTGTAATTTAAAAAATTAAATTTTATAAAATGAGTCTAAGCGCTGTAAATTGCTTATCGAACGACAACTTTATAAAATTTTATGGCCGAAATGTTATTAAAAGTCAATATTTATAATTATTACACTGACAGTAGGAGAGAAGTTACTTTATGTTGGAAATAAATTTTTTTGTTATAACAAATTAAAGAAACCATTTATTGCAACATTTTTACCTATAATTTATGTATAAATACCTTAACTTTAATAATTTAAAAAAATTGAAATAATTTTTTTTTTAATTTTTCTAATTTTAATATTAGATTTTACTACATTTTTATTAAATAAATAATCAGTAGCATTAAAAAGCAAAACAAAATTACTTAAAGCAAAAAAATGGTATTAGTAAAATTTTGACTAAGAATTTAAAATATTTTTTTAGGCCTCCGTTTAGAAACACTAAATTTCTAGTCGTATAGATCGTCCGAAAGGTGATGGTTTGCATTTGTCACTATTTTGCACTGTCTAGACCTTAAAAGTAAAATCTAAAGATTTTCTATTGCTAAATTGTATTTATTCTAATACCTGTTATATAATTTTTCAGACAGCAAATTTTCAACTGTTTCTGGCTGCGTTTTTTAGATGTTCTGGGTTATTATCGTCTTCCACTTTTTGATTTATTAAAAATTTTTTTATTTATTTTAGCACAAAAGCACGATTTGACAGAATATATAATTGTTTATTATCAATTATATTTTAAATTTAAAATAGTTATCATAATAATAAAAATAGTTTTTTTTTTAGTTTAGGCAACTTTTCGGCCTTAAAATCGTTGTTTATCACACGGTCAGAAACTTCTTTACGACTATTCGCACTTGTGAGACTCGGCTTCGCCTCAGACCACAATCCGTGCTCATACTCGCAAAACGACATTTTCTGGCCTTGTCATACAAATAACTATTTCTGTATAATTAATAATAAATAGCAATTGGAATTAATAGTTTTCGATAGGAAAATAAAACTTGGATTTTTTTATCAAACTTTAAGTAATATTAGTTTTCTTAGTAACGTTCATGTTGTTTTAAATTATTATTACTTTTCGACGTTTCAGTATTTTTTAGCATCCCCGAAATGTAGGCAAAAAATCCAAATTTTTTTTGGTATACAGTAAGCGGCAAAAGTATGGGACATCTAAAATAACTTTAAAACTATTTATTTAAAAAAAATCGCTTGGGTATTATTTGTTAACTGACAATACCAGTTCATTTAAAAAAAAAACAAATAATTTATAATTAAAGCTTTATTTTAAAAAATCAAAGTGTTGATTATTGTATCCAACAAATTTTTAACTGCGAGTATTTTTTAAACTGTCAAAAAGTCATAGGGTGGTAGATTTTAACAATGGGTTCTATAAGGACAAATTTCAGTTTTTTAATATTTATTTTATTTCAATTTTTAATAACTTAAAAATTTCACAAAAATTTTAGTAAAGATTTTACAGACATCTTACTGTCAAATATTATTGGGAGAGTAATTTGAACAATTAACTCAAGAAAAAATTTAATAATTATTTTTTTTTGTCTTTTTTTTAACTGTCAATATTTCGAAAACAGTTAAAGATAGGTATAGGTCCAATATTTGTCATTGAATCTAAAAATGCAGTAAAAGGTATAGAGTGCTCTTTAAAAAAACAAAGTTGATGTCGGTATCTCATTTTTAGGCTACACTGAATAAAAAAGATATTAAAATTAATTAACAAAATATTATTGAAATGCGTAATTTAAAAATAAAATTTGACACGTTACAGCGATTTTTTTTTAAATAAATACTTTTAAAGTTTTTTAAAATATTTCACAATTTTACCGCTTACTGTATTTTAACAGATTTAGATTTGAAGCATTAGCGCGTCCAACTCAAGTCAGGAACCGCTTATTAAATTTCATTCGTGTCGTTACAGTGTTGCCGCACTGACGGACGCTCTAATACACCGAGGTTGAATATACGTATATTACGCCAGCGCCACTACCCTATATACGCCGGAACTAAAAATTATACGAATTTTTCATCCAGAAATCATTAAAGCGTCCAAATCGATTTTTGCCATTCGCTTCCTTATGGTGTAGGAAGGCTCCAAAAAATTTTTTACATGGGGTTGCAGCAGAGCGTCCATATACGGGCGCTCTATGCACAAGGACGTCCTAATGATAGGGATCGGGCAATGTATGGCCGTGCTAATGATAGCAGGATATATATATATATATATATATATATACATATATATATATATATATATATATATATATATATATATATATATATATATATATAGTTGGCGCACAAGGTGGCATCTATTCAAACAAGACACTAATTGGCATCCAGCAATATACACGGTGTATATTATTGTATATTCAGTTTATTAATAAAGGACTCATTGACATCCGGTGTATTTAGCGGTCCAGTTGGCATCCCACTGTATATTTTATATTTTATACACATTTAGTACACTTTGGCTTCTGTATATCACACATTGGCATCCGTGCGCTGTTGCCATGTATATCTTAACAAGTACTCTCTATTAAATACTAAATTTACAGTGCGTAGATTTAATTTCAGGCTCGAGCCGAAGGCGAAGTCTAAGCACTGTAAATTACCTAACGTACGACAACTATATTAAATTTTTTGTCCGAAGAAAGTTTTAATCTTTTTGATATTTATAATCATAATTTATAGTAAGTACTGTTTATATCTGTAGCAGTAAGGGAGAATTAACTTCAGAATCACCAAAATGACATTTTGAGTATTTTTAGTTAATTTTAGTGCTGCCAACCTTGACGACTTGATACTTTTTACTTCATTACAATTCTTCGATATTAAAAATTAAAGAAAGTATTTATTGCAAAATTTATACCTGTAAATTAATTTTTTTGAACCAAATTAAATTTATATATGAATACATTAATTTTAAAGTAACTCGTAAACGTAAAAATTTCCAGTACATAAAACTGTCAATTTACAATACCGGTATTGTAAATTGACGTTTAACTGACAAGTAATAATATAACTAACGTTCACGAGGACAAAACATATTTTTGTTGATTTCTTATTTTATTGCCACCATATCAAACTAGTGAATGTGAAAAATTGGTTTTTATAGATTTTTGGTTGGTGACATAATCGAGAAAAAAGCATCAATAATGCTTTTCCAAATAATTATTTGTTCCTAATAATTAATTGGAGAATATTAGAGAAACATTAGACTTATTAAAAATATAATTTAGCCAAGTTTTAAAAATCTGTATTTATGATAATTATAATAATGGTTTATTACTACTAGACTAGAAATACATTATTTTACAAAAGTAAAAAAAAATTAAAATAGAAAAATAGAAAATTAAATAAAAACAAAAAATTAAATAATATAAAACTCAACATACACTTTTAAGATCATTAAAAATTTTCGGTGAATATTTTCCAATAGAGTAGAATGTCTTGTATAAATTAAGTACTTTATACTTTTTGTAAAAACAGCTTGAAGAACAAATTCCTAAATTCTATAGGTGAGATATTGTAAAATTCTTTCTCGTATAAAATAGTCTCAGTAAAATTATTTCCACTAAATGTAAGATATGCATGTTTGCGTTTTGACTAAATTTTTCAAAATTTTTAAATATTTATGTTTGAAAATTCAAGACATTTATAAATAAACTTGAGATTGTAAAAATATCTCATCTTGTAATAAATTCTACAATTATTTCTATATTTAACATTTAGCATTTCGAAAGTTTTATTTTTATACAATTTTTGATTTATATAATTTAATATCAATAAGTAACCTATTTTGTATTCTACTAAAAGGTGCTCTTATCTTATGATTCAGTAAAATTATATTAAAAACTTTACAAACCAGAGTGGTATCATCTGCATAAAAAACTACATCTGCTGCTGGTATAAATAAATTCAAATTACTTATTCACGAGTATATCAAAAATACAAATACCGACTATAGAATCTTATGGTACCCTACAAAAAACATTACGTCTTTCGGAAAGCTTATCTTTTAGTTAAACTTTTTAAAATTTATTTATAAGGTAGGTATAATACTAAAAAGTAATTTTTTAAATTTTTATTTAAAGTTTCTTTATAAATTATTAATCATGCACTGGTGATAATTTTGGTCTCGCAAAAGCTTTGCCACTGTTATATAAGAATTTTGTTTGATTTTTTCAAACAAAAACTAAGAAGTACGGCAATTAGAATTTTAAAAATTATTTTTAGAGTCCAAATGCAAATGTAAAGCATTGTGTATATACAAGAAGTTATGTAGAAAATATTTTCAAGTATAAATGAAAGAAAATAATATTTTTTACGAAGTACAGCGTTTGAAGTAAGAAGTGCAGCGTTTTGATTTAAACTAAGAAGTACGGCGATTGAAATTGTAAAAATTATTTTTAGAGTCCATATGCAAATCTAAAGCATTGTGTATATACAAGAAGTGATGTAGAAAATATTTTCAAGTTAAATGAAAGAAAATAATATTTTTTACGAAGTACAGCGTTTGAAGTAAGAAGCACGGCGTTTCGAACTAAGGAGTGCAGCGTTTTGATTTAAACTAAGAAGTACGGCGATTGAAATTTTAAAAATTATTTTTAGAGTCCAAATGCAAATCTAAAGCATTGTGTATATACAAGAAGTGATGTAGAAAATATTTTCAAGTTAAATAAAAAAAATAATATTTTTTACGAAGTACAGCGTTTGAAGTAAGAAGTGCAGCGTTTATATAAACTTGTAAATTTGACGTGGACATTTATTGTCCAATTATTTGAAGAAAAATCACTTTACCATGAGATAGAAAGTATTTAGTTGTGTTGTTTTTCTAATAATCTAAATAATTAAATCAGGTTATTTATTTTGTTGATTATCATTTCTTCTTAACAATAGAGTAAATTTAAAATAAAAATTTATAATTTTAAAAACATGCTTCAATTTTTGTTTTATTTAGAAAAGATTTAGTGTTGCTGTATAGGTCAATTATACAATTAAATATTTACAAAGTGCCTAAAAATGTCAATTTAAAACAGCGACGTCACCACACTTAATGCACAGTCAATAAAAAATTATATTAGAAGTTCGTTTACTTACACTCGATCTAGACATTTGTTACATTGAATCGACACAGTCGAATACTGTAATGACGCTTTTACTCTCCAAGTTATGTAATAGTACATGTACAAGTTATGACAATATAATTTGGTCGATGAGAAAGCTTCTTGTATAATATAAAAACGCGAAACTTCTAAGTACTTTTTTTTATTTATATTAAAAACAACAAAATAAAAACCAATAAAAAAATAACTAAAACCATTTCCATTCCAACAGGTTCAGTTTTAAAAACGATTGTTGGTCCTATGTCGGGTTTTGTGTTAAGCATCAAAAATATAAAACATGATCAACAATTTCGTATTTTTTGTCAATATCTAGTAGCAATCATTGAGAAAAACTTTTTTGTTCGATACCTCCTTAGAAAGTAGCTCTGTAACCATAGTTACCAGCATGTGAAGGTTTCACTTTTGCTCACGCATTTTCACTCACGCATAATTAAATTTTCATTTTTTTGACAACATTTGATATTTAGCCGCATTAGCTTTTTCAGGGTGTCCTTAGGGACAAATAATTCATCTTCATTATCCATTTTCAATAGAATAATAGCACAAAAGTTACTCACAGTCGCAATCAGTTCAATAAAATTGTAAAATTTGTTTAATTTGTTTATTGTTTGTTTCCTTGACAACACATTCCTTCAACCTTGATTTGTAGGTATTTATTGTAGGTATAAATTGACATATTTTTTTGCAAATAATTTCAAACTTTTTTCGAATGTTATAGATTTTCTAAGGAGGTATCGATCAAAACCAAGTATAGCACTCGAAAGTAAGGTCGCTTTCGTTCACTTGAATTTCATCGTACACTCAGCAAATTTGCGTGAAGAAAGCTTTACATTCCTCACTCTTACTGTAAATAACTATTATTTTAAAACTTTGTAATTTTTCTTCAACGTATTTTTGCTAACAAAAAAACGAACTATAATTTTTGTTTTTTTTTATTTTTAGTTGGGCAATTTAATAAATCTAAATTAATCTTTATAAGTAATTTTGTGTTTTTAGTATCACTTAGTGACTTGCTGCTATTAATTTATCATTTAATAAAAAAAGTCAAAGAAAAATAAAAAAATATTTTCTATTATGTACAAACGTCAAGCAACAAAAAAGTAGGTTAAAATAAAGTCATAATTTGGTTGTTTATTGTCGTAGATAAACATTTACCACCAATCTTGCTTTACAACTCATTACTTTAGCATTTTTCTTTTTTTTAATTTTAGATATACAGGGTGTTATGGAAATGAGTGCAAATATTTTAACCTGAAATACAGCACCACAAATAATAAAAATCTGTAAAAAATTTTTTGTTCTATCTCAACTAACAACAAAATTACAGACCGTCATAGTTGGGTATGAAAAAACATCTTTTTGTTATATCTCAAAAACCGCTTAACCGATTAATACCAAATTTGGTACACAAATGAAGTTGACTGTACTCTTTATATTTCTACTAGCAAAATTGCTGCACATCTCAATTTCAAGTTACGGCACTTTTTTTTCACATTTTGGGTAATTAACCAATTTTCCTTTTATTAATTTCCAATTTTTGTAGCAAAAATGAATATGCCAGTAGATTCTACATAAAACTGCAAGAATGCAATATTTTGCTAAAACGTATCGTTTTCGAGATATTTACGTTTAAAGTATAAAACTGACTTTTCATCTTTAACTTTGGCGTCCTCTAGCCCCTAAACGGTGCAACTTAGTATAGAGGTAAATTGTGTTAAATCGCTTTATTTTGACCTGAAAAACCTATGATTGCCCTATGTTAAAAAAAATGTTATACGTTTTGTAATAATTAATTTTTAGGTTATAATTTTGTTATCAGTTGAGATAAGACAAAAATTTTTTTACAGATTTTTATTATTTGTGGTGCTGTATTTCAGGTTAAAATATTTGCACTTACTTTCATAACACCCTGTATATTTGTTATCTATGTATTTTTTTCTCAGACAGTAACTTGTTAACTTTTCTATTTCGTTAAGATTAAAGTTTTTATTTTTTCAACTAGTTTTTATCCACAGTTTCATTCATGTATTTTCTAGAAATATTTGTAGCTACTTGCAAAGTTTTTTAAAAATACTTTAGCCTCAAGCGCAAATGATCAGAAATGTTTATATTATATATTTATTTATAATAAAGATTATACATTTAATACGTCAATTTTTTAAAAAAAACTTTAACTTTAAAAATAATAATTTATAAACTTTTAATATTGAATTTTTAGAATTATAACTTGTTTTATTTTCTCCTTTTTCTCAATACTAATAAGAAAATATTTTAAGTTTTAGTAAAACATTTGATTTTATCAAAAATTGTTTTTCCTCTGTTTAGAATGTATTGTTTTCTCGGCTTTTAAAAGTCTTTTATACTCGTTACTGCGTATTGCAGTGCCCAACCATGCACCTTCATTGTTAAATTTTTTGAATCAATCTGATATTTTCGTTTGGTGCATATATTAAAAAAAAATCGCATTGGTCAACAAACTTTGGCTTATACACGAACTTGAACTTAAAAAGATGCTTCTTATTTTTTTATTAACGTATCTAATGTTTATTTTTTTGCAACTACGATTTGTTGAAACGTTTATCTTATTATACCAAATTAATATGTACTAAATTCTTTCTTGTCAACAAGGTTTAATAATTTTAATTATTAAACATGAAAAAACTAACTGTCTGCTATTATTACATCTGAGACGACTAAGTTACTATTAAACAGAGCAATTGACATTCTAACACATACCTTGAAATGATGTTGAAATATATTCATTAAATTTTGATTGTAGCAAGTAAATTTGCAACTGTAAATCGATTAAATTTCATAAATTTTATTTCGTAATTTATTTGGTTTTCACTTTATTGTCTTATTAAAAATATATACAAAGTGACATAAAAGTATGAAATAAAATTCATATTTTCTAAGTTACTGTTTTTTTTAGAAAAACTTTAAGACAGATCGATTTTATTTTTTTACTGCGCACGTTTTTTACTTATTTTCAAATTTTTTTAGACAACTGGTTTTTTGCTGTGACGTAATCGAATTTTTTTTAAAATAGCATCGCCTATTTTTGATGTTGAATATTGAAACTACTTTTTTTTCTGCTTATAACAATATAACATTTTATGGGATCTAAAACAAAAACTTTATGCAATTTAACCAATTTAAATGTTTTATTAAAATTTATTTTATTTTATTTTAAATTTTTTAAAATTGACGCAATTTTAACAGAATTACTGAACTAAATGTTCAAATTGACGTACTTCGGTTTCTTAGTAATAATACAACCAATTTTCAAACTCCATTAGCACATTTTTGACCAATTAAGCGGTACTGATTTGTAATTCTTTCTCTTAAATCCTTGATTTTGTTGCAAATACTTTTGATTTTAAGTAGCTCTTTAGAAAAACGTTAATAATCAAAACATCATTTAAATAATCTTTGACACCACGAGGGTAGTGTGGAGATGCACCGTCTTGTTTAAGCCATACATTAGCTGCTGGTGTGTCTAGATCCTTTTTATTGGAAAAAGTTCCGCTAATGCTGGTACTAACGTGTCGCAAAAGACATCAAAATAAACTTGTCTAATTAATTTGACGTCAAAAAAATACGGTTCTAAATTGGGATTAAGTCAAAAAAGACACAACAGCCATATGGGACGATAGAAAACTTGCAAAGTACGAGAGAAACCAATACTTGTTACAACATCCACAAAAATTGAATGTTTAGTGTGGTTTTGTCAATCAATATCTTTTAATTAGTCAAAAAATGAAAAATAATATGCTACTAGATTACGAAAATTAGTTGTATTATTACCAGGCGGCGAAAAAACTTCAATTTGGACATTTAGTTTAGTAATTCTGTTAAAAATTACGTCTATTTTGAAAAATTTAATAAAACATTTAATTTGGTTAAACTACTTAAAGCTTTCGCTTTAGACTCTATAAATGTTATACTGCTGTACTCAGAAAAAAGAGTAGTTCCAATATTTAACATCAAAGATAAGAGTTTCTATTTAAAAAAAATATCGATTACGTTACAGCAAAAAACCAGTTGGCAAAAAAAATTGAGAACAAGTAAAAAACGTGCGCAATAAAAAATAAAATCGACCTGTCTTGGCGCTTTTCTAAAAAAACAGTAACTTAGAAAATATAAATTTTATTCCATACTTTTATGTCACTCTGTATAAAATTGATGACAGACGTTTTTCTTGTAGATTACTTTGTCTGTTAATCGAATGAGTCGTTATATAAGTCGTTTTAGTACGAATTTAGGTGCAACGTTGCCAATTTGATGCGGATGCCAATCTCACCGTGATTCCAATGGCATCTAGATATACACGAATCGATTGCAGCGCCTCAGTACGACTCCTTGCTGAACTCAAGAGAATATTATTATACTTTTGGCGGTCAATTTGACGTCCACCACTTTTTTACGCCATCTGATAGAACGTGTGCTAAGTAAGCTTATGTCGATATTTTACGCTTATGTCAAATTGGCATCCGTATATTGGATGCCACCTTACCTCGGATGCCACCTTTACCGCAATTTTTACATGGGCGGATGCCACCTTAGCCTCTGTAAGTATATATATATATATATATATATATATATATATATATATATATATATAGTAACAACAACCAAATTATCTAAAATGCAAATATACGAACTTTTTGACAGTGATTGACGTTACTGCATCTTGAATAATAGTTTAAATATTGACATCCAGGGCGCGAATAGCTAAAATTAATTATCAATATATTATGTAATTTACTGTAGCTGTAGCTTGCTTGTGGTAACTCACCAACAGATCTTATTTATAAAACTGTTAAAAGTGGGCTTTTTAATTGTCATTTTTGATGTTAAAAGTGTCATTTTTTGACACGCGTGTTAAAAGCATGGCCAACTGCATATATATCCACTAACGTTCCTATATGGCCGTCCCACTCGAAATTTGAATTGACAAAATTGGTCCCAATTGTGGCGCCATCTATACATCATTTATTGAAACAAATACAGTTACCTACTTTACATTTAATTTAAATGTCATTAATCTGGCATTTAAAATTTGAATTTTATTGTTCAGTTTCAAATTTTCCCAAAGTAAGCAAGCAAAAAATAAATAAGATGAGTAAAACATGTTTTGTTTATAAAAACAAAAATCTTCCTTTTTGTGAAATCCCGGTCAATCCATCCGCAAACACGATCGCAATGGTTTACATACACTTTTGCAAAAAATGGGCGGTGAGTAAAATATAAAAACGCTTTTAAATTATTCTGTACTTTTAATTTATTGTTGTATCTAACGTTCAATTCATAATGTTTTTCAAAAAATTCTTACGTACCTAGCACATTTATATTCGAGTGCTTTATTTTTACCCACCAAAATCTGGGTAGATATTGTTTGTTTGACCATAATTATGGTATCAGAAATCATCTTCTCAAATCATCGTTTTTAAGATTGTCTCGAACCAGAAACAGTTTTGAATACTTCAATAATAAACAAAGTTTTAATAATTTTTTCGACGTAACCTAACTTTTAAATGTCACTTGAATTAATTTTATTTGTAAATAAAAACGCTAGGGGTCGCTAGTTCTGGGACCGGCAGTTTTGGAGTGAAACGGCCGTAATAGTATTTAGCTGGCCGTGGTTAAAAGTAAGTAAGTAATTCAACGTTTATGGCTGCTACGAAAATTTTGGTTCATAAACATTGCGATCTGTGTGGTATTATTTTTTGATTTCTTATTTCTACTGAGTTTAAAGTTCTTCCGATTGTTTTGTAGAAGAAATAGTGTATGATATACGTGTTAAAAGTGATTTTTTTTGTTCGTGGAGTTAAAAAACTCGCTACGCTCGTTTTCTAATCATCTCCGTTCCCAAACTAAAATCTTACTTTTAACACTGATATCATAAATTACTATTAAAATATAGGTTTTGCACTATTATTATTGTTTTTTATTGATTTTTGTAAACAGCTTAAATCCAGCTAAAAGGAATAGTTATTTATATATGTATTATGAGAGTAATCAAGAGAATTAAATCACGAGAAAATGTTTAAAGCCCGACGTAAAAGGACTTTCAATTTCCCGAAGGCCTGTAGTGTTTAGACAATTCTAAAAGATCTGTGGATTGTAGCCTTATAGAAAAAAATAAATCACAAACCTAACGATTGGAAGAGAAGAAGAAGAAAATACAAATAAAACAAACAATAAAGGAAAATTAAAGAAATTGAAAACGTCAATTAGGAGGTTCTGAAGGAACAAAATTGTAGGTGAGTTTGAAATACAATATTTGGAAAAAATAAGAATAAGAAAAACGACTACTAAAGAAAAAAAGAAAATTTAAGAATAGTAAAAAAACAAGAAAAATTCTAAATTAATAAAAGAATAATCCTTCGAGCCGAATACTGAGAAAAGTCTTGGTATATACGGAGCAACTACAATAATTTTTGCTTCAAACATTGCTGGAGAAGACAATCTGCACTCTTTTTTTATAAAAATTGCAGTAAATATTTATTTTTGTAATAATCGTCGCTTTTGGTTCCCATAGTGTATATATTTTATGGTCCTTCGAGCCAGATGAAGAGAAACGTCTTATTGTTAGTGTAAAAAAGGCAATTTGTCGCGAGCATTTAATTTTACTTTTTTTATAAACATTGCAAAAACATTTTTTTATATTCGTCGTTTTTCGGCTCACAAAGTGTGTTTAAAACTGTATGGTCCTTCGAGCGGGATAAAGAAAAAAGATTTGAGTAAAGACGGGATATTTTGCAATAGTTCTATTTATGGAACTTTCTTTTAGACTTTTGTTTTTGTTACATTACTACTAACTTTTTAGGACTAATTATAATTACAATTATAAACAAATAAAAATTGTTGCTTTTGGTTTCTAAATTCTATTAGAGTGGTTAGGTTTTGTGGTGGGTGATGACCTTGAACAGATCTGCGTGAAGTAAAATCTTAAATGCGATAAGTGAAACCCAAAAACATCTGACTAGTTTCAGATTGCGGCAAATTTAAAAGTCTGCATTAAATGCGCAGGCAGGGACCTGTTGTTGTATTTTGTACAATAGTACAATAAAAATACAAACTAAAAGACAAATTTAATAGAATAGACTGCACAGCGATTATTAAAAAACAAAAAATAAAATAAAGAGTGCGAAAATTTTTTAAAAAAATTTATTCTGTTGACATAAAGCATTTTGCATTATTCTTGTAATTTTGCGCAACCTAAATCGTTTTTCTCGTCGAAAGAAATGTAAAATTCCGAATCGTTATTACTTTCGTCAGCTCTAAACAGAAATTATGAAGTCCTCTATATCATCCATAATGTGTTCTCTGGCCATGTATTCCTCCTCGGATTTTTCTACGTGGTTACATATATTTCTCCAATGTTCCACTGAAATCGTAGAAAATTTGTCTTCAGCTAATTTCCAGACGTCTTCTAATTTAAATGTTATGTTGTGAACGGCCACATGATTTTTTACTAAGGCCCAAATTTTTTCGATGGAGTTAAGCTCCGTGTGATATGGAGGCAACCGTAAAACTGGCATATCACATTCTGTCAGAATTTTGTCGATCGCAAATTGCTTATACGGTGGTTTCTTCAAATTAATTTTTTTATATAATTCTGCTTTTGTTTCTTTGGTCCCAAAAAAAATTCCTCTTTCGTTTAGCCATTGCTGCATTGCTGCTTTTTTTCATGATGAGTTCGGACTAGGTTCTATTGCCACATTATGATAGGACGCGTTATCCACCACCAAAACCGATTTCCTTGAAATGTTGGGAATAAATTTTTCTTTCAACCATTTGGTGAAGTTGTTGTGGTTCATTTCATCGTGAGAGTCGCCTGTTTTCGATCCCGATTTAAATATATTTAAAGCATTAGGCACAAAACCTTGCGCGCCTCCAGCCTGTAAAATAATTAGACGTCGCCCTTTGGCTATCGGTGCCTTAAGCATGTTATTTGTGCCATCATCCCATGCCATCGGTACAGTATAGGAACTGTGAAGGTAAGTTTCATTACAGTATATAATATTTCGACCTTCTTCTTTGTACTTTTTAAGTTGTCTTAAATATTCAACTTGTTTTAACCTGATGTCCGTTTTTTCAATTAAGATTTTTCGATTATCTGTCGATTTCTTCCAACGAAAACCTAGCTTTTGGATGAACTGTCTAAATGAATCTATTTTCCCAGTAAAATTAACACCTTTACGTTTTACTGCCTCAAATAAAACTTGCATTGTCGGTCTTCTTTTATGAATGACGACAAAATTATAAACTACTTTTCGAACTATTTCTTCTTCGAATTCATCCAATGTGCTTTTTGGCGATGGTTTGTTGATTTTTTTACGCGGAGATTGAAATTTGCTATTTTTAGGTTTCTTGTTACCTTCTTCTATAATTCTCCTTACCGTGTTAAGACCAACACCAGTGGCTTTAGCAACACGTTCTTGTAAACGACTTAAGGGAATTATAACTTCACCTTTCTCTTTTTCCTCTTTCATAAACGAAAAACGTTATAAATTATCTGCCTCCCTTGACTATGAACAACACGACCGTTATTGCCCATCTTATTGTCGCAAAGTATGTTCTGCAAAAACACATTTATATCCTTGTTTCTAAATTGTACTAGGTATACTTACAAAACTGTAAACCACGAAAAAAACAGAGTCTTGAAAAATACTGTTAAAATAAAATTACAAATCTGTCAATACACGCAGGCTTAACCACAACCGTTCGAAAAGAAGGAACGAAACAAAATGAGAATGTTTTTGGGTTAGTGAATAGCGCTTAACCAAGACGTGTTTTCGTACTTTGCGCAGAATGACTCATCGCCCACGACAAAATCCAACCACTCTAGTAATTTTAAAAAATCCATTTTTGAAAGACGGAAACGAAAATTATTGTAAATTGTTTCTTCTAATCTCAGACTTTTTTAAAATCTTTTAGAACAGTTTTTATATTAAAGTAGAAAAACTATAAAAATATAAAATAAACCCCGAAACATTAAAAAAGACATAATTTTTTAGAAACAAATAAACGGAGATACCTAACATAAAATATAATTTTGGAACACTTTATATTGTGATGGTTTTTCTACTTTAATATAAAAACTGTTCTAAAAATTGATGGTCCCTCTAGCAAGATATTAAAAAAGTCTGAAATTAGAAGAGACAATTTACAGTAATTTTCGTTTTCGTTTTTCAAAAGTGTATATTTTTAATAGAATTTAGAAACCAAAGAATAACAGTTTTTATTTGTTTATAATAAACCGTGTAGAAACATTTGGTTTTGGAATAATTGTCGCCCTCGGCTCTTCTAATGTAAAATGGTAAAAAAATGCAAACTCAATCCTCCTCGATTTCTCCTCCTACTCCCTAAAAAACAATCCTAGATACGCCTTGTTCAATGTTCCTTATTTCGGTATCAAAAAGTTGGCAACCCTAATCCAACCGAACTGAGTCAAAAAAAAAGGTTTAGAGACCTAACAAACTAGCTTACATTGAGAGTGAGAGAGACGATTTTATAAGATGAATTAAGACAGTACGTCTTAGTAATATCACTGCGAACTAGTACTTTGGGTTACCGCTTATTAAAAGAGGAAGATACATAATTAAAAGCAGAGTCATTTAGAGAATCCTTAACTTCCATTTTTAGGAAATTGTAGAGCTTGTGTTTTTACCCACAAAATTTAAATGGATTTTCAAATAAAACTATTTCGTTAAAAAGCTTTCCTCCGTAAAAACAATAGTTGCTGTCAGAACTGACAGAGATAATTCAAGTTCAACACAAAGCTTGGTTTTAACTCCCTCAAACATTGATTTTCAATGAAAACAGCTAATACCCAATTACCCCCAACCGAAATACTTAATTAAAAAGCTTCGCTGTAGAAATCTCAATTAAAGGAAAGGAAAACTCCCTCAAGGAAAAAAATATCTCGTAGTTTGAATTTTATCTAAAGTTTCAGCTTGAGACAAAAGCTGTTTTAAACAATTTTCTGAAAACTTTTCTAAAACTCCATGTAATTATCCACTAATTAAAGCCCGTGATTAGGCTTGAAATAGCCTATTTTGTAGTGAATCCAAATAATTACTTATTGATTGTGTGATCACCTGGTAAACCCTATGCTTCAAACTGGAATAGCATCATTAGGTATATGACTGTTAATGACAATGATTAAGCCTTCAGTGAATACAGGGAATTTAGTTACGAGCAATATACATCTAGCTAGAATTTTTTGATAACAAAGCTCTTTTACCGTCTTTCTAGTGAAGCCAAAGATCGTATTTCCCATTTATTTCAAAGACGTTTTCTGCTTTTCTTTTCTTTGGGAAACTTTAGAAAATACTGACTACTATAGTGTAATTAGTTGGTAGAGAATATAAAAAAAATTAATTTAGTTAGAAAGAAAATTAAAATTCTTTTTCTTTTACTTATAGGAAAATTGTTCCATTTAACCTCTGCTTTTCCAAGAAAATCTAATCACGCCATTCCAAGTCACTTTGCTATTCGCTAAGTTTTCCTATTTCCTTAATAAACGTCAAGGAAATATAATTTTCAAGTATCAAGTCCTTTCATCACACACGACACAATTTATGTACATAAGCAAAAATATTATCAAACTATTGTATTTTCTAGTACAAACTTCTGAGAAAATTCAATTACGGTTGTCTAAGTCAATTACTTAAGAGTAAATAGTTAATTAAAGAAAATTATAGGAGAACGTTACATCTTACACGAGATCAAATCCTTTAAAATTGTTTATTATCAGAACGAGGCAATCCCGATTGATGTCTGGAGGCGGTAGTGCCGCCCCCATCAAGACGGAAATTCGACATTAAACGTGAGTTAGGGTGAACTCGAATTTTATCTGATCAAAAAGTGAACGCGCCAAGCGATTGAACACATTAAAAACGAGATTGATTTCTGTTATCTACATATTGGTGGTTATTGATTTTGCAACTTTCTACTTATTTATGTTGATCACAAATTGTTAAAATAATTCAAGAAAGTTTGAGTAAGTAGCTGCAAAATATAGTAGAAAGATATCGCCCCGAGACGGAAGTTTCCCGAAATCATTAATAGATCCGATCGAAAAGTTATTGCATCTAATTGAATCTAGAGAGATGACCAAACATATGGCACATTCTAGCAAGGACGGGACGTTTTATTATATAAGGGGGGAGACTGACCGGAATACGGACTAAACAAAATACATATATAATTCCTTATTTTTTTAGAATTTTGTTAGATATAATACATGCCTAATGAGTGTAAGCATTAATAAATTAATTCTACTTATTTTATATGATTTATTGATTTATTTCTTATTTTTTTGTTAAATGCGCCCCATTTTTCTGGCGCCTTTTTAGCCTAGATAGCCTATTGGATAAACTAGCCCTGAGTTTACGGCTCAAACAGAAGAAGATAAGGAATGCATAATTATTAGTAAATATGATAACAAATACATTTTTTAACACAAAAACAAACACAAATTTGCTGTAGAAATAACGAATAGAAGTAACTAAGATCATCATAATAATGGAAAAAAAATCAAGAACCGATCTAAGAGAAGGAAAATCCCAAGAAAATTTTTTTAGTTATTTTTGCTTATCACCTATTTGCCTGAAATCTACATAACTTGTAATTTTTTTATTGCTTAATTAATTACAGTTGCACTACTTTCCACTAAAAGTATTTTCACTAACACCTGTCAATTTGTTTGATAACTTTTATAAACTTCGCTATTTTCAAAAAATTGAGAAAAATAAGACTACAAAAATATTAGAATCTTTGGATTAAAAATTAGGGAGACAGCACTAAAATTTTGATTAAAAAAAAGAGAATTAAAAACAATGAGTGGCCTTATGCTTGAATCATTAGTAGGTAGAGGAGACGAGACGGTCTTGGAGGCCGGATTGAGGTTCAAACAGTAAAACAGTAAAATGTCAGGGAAAAGACCGTTTTGAATCAGTAATTGTATTTTTTAAAAGTTTTTAAATAAAAAATGTATAAAACTAATGGGCTAATTTCAAGTTGGGTTAAAACCAATAATATAAATATAAAATTTTTACGAAAATATTTGGCGAGCTTATTTCTGCTCCAATTTCACTCGAAAAGAACTGAAAATTTTACCTTTTTGACGATACTTTTTGAGGATGTTAATTTATCTAAAAAAACGTACAGTTGGCTTAAAAAAAATCGGGAACTGTCAGAAGAAATTCTGTCAGGTTTTATTAAATTTTTATATTTTGAAATGGCCTTTAAAAATTTAGGTTAAAAAACTACACTTATTTATCAGAAATGTAGACACAAATTGACATTAATTGACAAATTGAATTTCCAATTCACATTAAATGAAATTTCATTTCCCGATTTTTTTGGAGCGACAAAATTTAAAAAAATCTTATAAAATAACCCGAACTCTGCTATTGATAATATTTATTTATTTAATTAGGCAATAAAACATGATTTAAGGCCGTGTCTGGCTAAATCTGCTTCATTAAACATACCTACAATTTATTTGCCGATTTTACCAGTTTACCTTATTTTTAACATTCAACCTCAAAATTTTGTGACAACTAAAAAATTGTGAACGGCTTTAAACTGTCTGCTTTACTGCTTAGTCAGTAAAAATGCTGACGTATTGCCTAGTCAATAAATGTGATGAGAAATGTGCGCTTAAATTATAACTAAAATGCGGTGTCTACTGTGGACATGCAAAAATAAATATTTAGTGTTTTGATATTAATTTTTTTATTTAATTATTGTTGCCTTGAGCTTTCAAATTGTATAAAAATTTTATGGTCTTTCAAGAGAGAGCAAAAAAGTCTGAGGAGCAATTTACAATAGTTTTGGCTTTTGACTTTTAAAAATGTATATTTTAGTGTGTTATCAAAATTAATTAGGTCGAAAAAGACAATTTCTGTATTTTTTTTAAGAAACATAAGAAAAATATTTCTTTAATCTAAATATTTGTTTCCTTCATTTTCCAAATTATATGGTCGTTTGAAACGAATATTGAAAAAAGTCGGAATATACAGCAAGAATATAAAATGGCGGAAAAGGGCTTCAGTACGTTGTAGAAAAATAATTAAAAAATTCTTTCACTAACCCATTCTTCTAGATAAATAATTTTCAAAAATTATTTATTAAATATTTTTAAAACATTCAATTTTTATTAAATTTTCTACAAACTACTATAAAAAACGACACCACATAAAGGTAAATATAAATGTAGTACTATTCTAATCACAAATGATGGGACGAAAAAAACTTTTCAAGAAACACATTTTTTAAATTAAGGCTTACTTTTTGAAATAATCGTTAGCAAGAGGCCATAAAACCAATTAATTTTTTCGGGATTTTGAACGGAGATATTCAACTCTGAAGTTGCGAACGACATCCATAAAAGGCAATGTACTTTCAAAAATATTTAATTTTTTTGTGACAAAACGGCTACAAAACCTTCAAAAAATGCTTTTTAAAGATAAGCTTTTAATTTTAATAGAAAAGACCTCATCTCAGTTTTCTATTTTTTCTTTAGTTCTATTTGGCAAAATCCATATCTCGTCACTACTTGATCGTAGGAAAAAATTTAATTTACATTTTTTGTAAAGAATTTAACGCTCTAAAAAAGGTATCTTACAATTTTTTATAGCTCTTAGCGTTTAGAAGATAACAGAAGTCAAAGTTTGAAGAATTTAACAAAAAAAATTTTTACTTCTAAATTTTATAACCACCTAGCAGATAAATTAATAATAGAAAATGCGCAACATATAGTCTTGTAGTAAATTAAACGCTCTACAAAAAAGTCTTATGTGGTTAATCGATTTCTTCAACCATTTAAAGAAAATTGAGGATTTAGCCTCAAATTTTGGTTTTTAAAATGCGAATATCGTGGTTGGAGTAATCGATTAAGCACAAGAGACCTTTTTTGTAGAGCGTTCGATTTCCTATAAAACGATAAATCTTGCATTTTTTTATATTTGCTTATCTACGAGTTATATAATTTAGAAGTAAAAAAAATTTTTTGTTTAATTCTTCAAAGTTTGGCTTCTGATATTTTCTAAACGCTAATAGCTATAAAAAAATTGTAAGATACTTTTTAGAGCGTTCAATTTTCTACAAAAAATGTAAATAAAATGTTTTCCTACGATAAGAATTTTGCCAAATAGAACTAAAGAAAAAATAAAAAACTGAGATGAGGGGATGCTTCCTATTAAAATTAAGCGCTCATCTTTAAAAAACATTTTTTTAAAGATGCCTAGGTACCAATTTTTCAATGTCGAAATTTAAAAAAATATATTTGTTTTTTTTAACCCACCCTAGTGTTACCATATTTGTTGTAACTTTACTTGTTACCACATTTTTAAAAAATAATTTTAAGATTTTTTTTTCTTTAAATTAGGTATGAAAGTTTTTTCCTCAGAATTCTTATAGCAGAGTTGTAAAATTTGTCGACAAAAAAAATTATTGAGTTGTGGAACAGTACATAACTTTTTGTACTAAAATTTTTTGACACTCTCAATTTAACAAGTCATTGGTATTTGATATATTTAAAAACAAATATAACATTAAAAAAGTATGATAAAATTGCAATTCAAGATTTTAACAAATAGCTGATGGATTCTTGTAAAAACTAAAAAATCGAAATTTTTGATAAAATGAAAAATATCAAAAAATAACTGGATAAAATTAGGGTACAAACAAAATTGGAATAAAAGTGAAGACACTCAATTTTACCTTCCTGTTTATATTTTATTTTTTAAATAATAGATAGTTGATGGTTAATACAAATATTGTACAAAAGTTTTTATCTATTTTCGTTAAAAATTAAAGTTAAAAATAATTGTGTTTTCTAAAAAAAAAAATATAGAATTTTGATATACGCCGTTTATGGTAGAAAGATAATACGATAAATTATATTTATTTAAAATAAATAGGTTTAAATAAAATTCGTTTAACTGTAGACAATTTTTCAAAACAAAGTATGTAAATACAAAGTTATTTTAAACAAAACGTCTCTGTGTTGCCAGGAAATAAAATTAAATTATAAAATATTAGATCAGTGAAGTGAGTAATAAAATTCCTCTTTCAGAGACACTAAAACTATAACTACATTTCTAAAACTATATTTCAAAACGGAAAGTTGAATCAAACTGATTGTTTTATTCGATTTTGAATATAAAATTCTATCATTGTGAATTGATTTTGCATAAAATATAAATTATTAATATGAGAAATAAAAATCTATTTCCACTTCAAACTGTCTCAAAGGTTTTCCATCAAAGGAAAAAAATCTCGACATTTCAATCACATCAACAAAGAAACAGTATTTTTCCGGCGAAAAATATCAAGAAATTGAAAAGAAAATGATAATAACAACCATGAATAGTCAAGGTTGAGGGAGTTCCAACAATGCGTCTGATTTAGTTAAGAGAGTTGGTAGGAATTACCATTGACGTCACATATTAACAACCAAAAATTACCTTCAACAGTTGAAATTTCTGCTCAGCCTCTTTATCACCATCATTCTTATCCGGATGACACTGCAAAGCCTTTACTTTATATTCCGCTGTGATTTGTTCAACCTGAAAGAAAAAAATCAAAAACCTCTCGAAAAATCCTCCCGGAAGAAATTACCGTTGAATTTTCATCGCATCCCAAAATCGCGTAAAAATCCTCCTCCTCTTTTCTCTTATAGTTGAGAATCTCGTCAACATTTGTCATTTTTCCGCACTTCACTCCACGACTGTCCGACAACGACTGGCTTCGGAAAATTCAGGGGAAAATCGGCAGGAAAACAGGATCACCTCACGACACTTGCGCTCGCGATTTTTTCGACTTGACTTCAACTCGCGGGGAATGGAAGTGAAAGGCGGCGTGTTGAAATCGTGGTCAATGGAGCATTTTTGTAATAATTATGAGATAATATGTGGTATCACTGGTTTTCTAAGTTTGTACTTGCGCACAGTGCGAGATTGGGCGAATCGATGATTGCGAGTTAAATTTTTCAACGAAAATATGGAAAGATGTTGAAATCAGGAGTTAGTTTTGATGGGGGCGGAGGAGGATTGCTTGGGGGAGGAATTTAAAGGAGAGAAGGTTATTGAATTCTGAAGTGATAAGGTTTTCGCACGATTTCAACTTGCCAAGAAGGAATCTCGCCAAGAGAGAATCTGGAATGTCATAAAAAGGATTAGGGCAATTTATTTACAGAAAAAAAAAACAAACAGATATAACGATTTTATTATTTGTTCAAGATTTTTCGAGTATTTTATTTTAGATTTTTTTACTTTAGGAAAAATTGATGAAGGAATAGAAAATCAAAGTCAACTCTACAAATTTAATCAAAGAAATTCTTACATAAAAATTTAAGAGCGCTTTCGAGAGTTATGTATCTCCCATTAAATTCAAATTAAATTCACTTTTCAAATTCTCAAAAAGATAAAACAATTAATTTTCTATTCAAATAATGCTCCTATTTTTTTTTGCACTGATTTCAATGCGAGCTCTAAATTCTATTTATTGTCTAGTGGTTCACTGTATACAATTTGTTTTTAAATTAACATTTTTTTGTTAAAACACAAGTGGTTTTATGAATAAATAATAAAACTGTTTTTATACGGAGGTTAGGTAAATGTCCGGCCAACGCTCAGCTGGCAATAGCGTTCATCGGGTATGACATAAAAGCTTAGTAACTTTTTTACTAAAAGATCTTCAAAAACCATTAAAAAATCGGCGAGGATTTTCCACAAATTTTGTTACCCGCCTATGGATGCCTTATTCTACAATAATTAGCTTTAAAAATCGTAGCAACAAGTTTTGTATATCACAATTTGTCTGAACAAATGTCACCATAATGTCACCTTAGACTGTTCCTTGTAATTGTAACCAATTTAATTTTTGGAAGAAAATAACTACAATAACGTTTAATACAAAATACAAAATTTAAAGTAAATGCTCAAAGTGGCCCCCATTTGCGTCTATGCAAGCATTAGCTCTCCGTATTAAGGAATCTTGAATTCGGAACATTCCACGATGATTTCGGATGTGTTCAGCAGCATCCATCACCCTGTTTAAAAGATCGTCTTGGTTTTCAACAGGTGTTTTGTATACCAGGTCTTTCATGTGCCCCCACAAATAAAAATCACATGTATTGAGATCCGGAGATCTGGGGGGGCAAGCAGTAGGACCACCTCTACCATTCCATCGCTGTGGATATGTTACGTTTAAAAAATTACGCATATTTCTGCTGAAATGAGGTGGCACACCATCGTGTATAAACCACATTTCCGCACGAACTGCAAGTGGCAACTCTTCTAAAAGTTCAGGTAACGAATTTCTTAAAAAAAATTTGATAAATGTCAGCATTTAATCGTTCAGGTAATATCCATGGACCAATTAAAACATTGCCTATAATCCCTGCCCAAACATTTACTCCAAACCGATGCTGAAAATTTAATTCGCGAATATGTGTGTTTGCATCTGCCCAGTAATGTGTGTTGTGAAAGTTAAGAATACCATTTATGGTAAAACAACATTTATCGGTCATTAAAATTTTTGAAACAAACATGGGATTTTGATCGTTTTTTTATAGTAACCATTCGCAAAAATTTTGTCTTCTTGGATAATCCTCTTGGGTCTAACTTTGTACTCTCTGGACGTGATACGGATACAGTAGATTTTTACGCAAAATGGTCCAAATGCTCCAGTGACTAACATTAAATTGGCGACTTAATTTTCTAGAACTAGTCTCTGGTGCTTCTTCAACTCGTTGTAGCACAGCCTCGTCAACGTCTAGCTCCCTTGGCCTTCCTACTTCGTTACCTTTTGGTAAAACAGACCCCGTTTCACGTAATCTTCGAGCTACCTCTTCAAACGTTTTTCTGTTTGTGTGTCTTCTGTTTGGAAAACGCTCAGCATACCTTCGCATGGCTTCATGAGATTGCTTAGGCATTCTCCATATATCAAATGCATATCAGCATATTCAATGATAGAATATTGTGCCATTTTATAATATTGTCACTTTGACAAATTCAAATATCAATGATAATGCTAAGATACCATTTTTAAATCATAAACTATCTAATAAGAGTGCATTATGGTAAACGGCTCGTCAAAATAAAGGGGGGAAATCAAGGGAAATAATACAAAATAATTTTTGGAATTCGCCAAAATGTTACTAAGCTTTTGTGTCACACCTGATAAATATTATTGCCAGCTGAGCGTTGGCCGGACATTTACCTAACACCCTGTATAATTAAACAGTTTAACACAGTGAAACACAATACATAAAATTACAATTATAAGAAACAGGAATCTCAGATGAAATCATTTGTTGAGATTTACATTAACATTGATATTAAAAGATATAACTTCATTTGTTTCATTTTTTGTCATTTCAATGTTGTTTTCACATTCATTTAATTTTTGCTTTTCAGTATTCACAATAACATTGCCTTCTGTTTCTGAATTTCCACCCAGTATCTTCTTAGCAATGTCTATTTTGCTCAAAATTGACTTTTCGACATACGCTTGTGCCACGGTTGTCGACTTCCATCGGCCACGATGTTGGACCATACCAAATTCGGCTCCCGCGTTGGACAATAAACTCGCTGATGTGCGTCTCATACTGTGTCCTGTGTAAGACTCTGTTTCTGGAAATTTCAAAAAAGTAGCTACTACTGATGGTATTTTATAAAGACTATTTATTCCCACTGGCTGTGCTGTATTGTGCATTTCTCATTTCTATAGCACAAAGACAACCTGTTGTGAGAAATATGCTTAGGTCGGAGAGACCTATATTTTCTACAAATATCCAGTACATTAACTGTAAATTCTGTTTACATAATCGTAAAGCTACGTAAAACATAGGTTTTTGTATCTGGTACAGATACAACATATAGGATCCTTTATCTTCTACGTTATTGATTGACATGTTCAATAGTTCACAACATCGACACCCATCTGAAACATTAAAAATTAGTGCGACCTGTAATGTAAAAAAATATGCTTTCATTCGCTAATAACAAAATCGACCTACCCTCAACATCAAATATTTTTTATTTGGTGCTTCTGCTAGAAACTGTTGAATATGCTCTCATCCAAGAATTTTTGATTTTTTGCACTTGTAATTTTTTGATTCGTTCTTCAAAAAAGCGATCAACTTGCCATACTGTGAAATGTCTGTATTTTCGTGAAGCTTTAATCTCGATCTTAACATGCTGTATTTCGTCCACATTGAAGAGGCTGCGAATCTTTTTTTGGCGTTGAAGAAGTAACCTAACAGCACGTCTTCGCTTACCCCACAAACATTATTTTCCTGTTTCCAGTTATTGAACTTACTCAATTCTTTGTAATAAGCGTCTCTGGATTTCTTGGGTAGCAAACTCGATGTGACTTCTTCAACATCTTTCGCTATTTTTTTCAGGACGAGAACTACTTCCTTTATAATTTTGTTTATCTACAAAAAGGCTCTTTAATGCGTTTTTTGTATTACAAAGAATTTCGTTTTTTTAATTACATCATCTGTCATCAGAATAAACAGGATAAAAAGACTTAACACTTCCTTGCTTTCAGTTTATCAACAGTGATAAACTTTAAAAATCTTCCCTAATTTGACATAACTTTTTTCTGTAATACAGCTTTTAGCTATAATCTTATCTTATGTTATCTTTAGCTTCATTAAAAATTTTTTTATTCAATAAACGTTATGTACTTCTTCTGTACAGTTTTGTAGTTATTTTTTTTTGAATGTAAAGATATGATCTTGTGTACTATGTTCTTGCTCAAAACCACTATATAAATTTTATTTTTTACTTTTTTCTTATTATTATTTTAAAAGAATTATACTATTATAGCTTTTTCAGGTTGTTTTAATTTCGTTTTTGTATGTAGGTGTTAGTACTCTTATTTTCCAGTCATGTGGTAAGTACTCTTCTATTTTTTATACTTTATATTGCTATTTAGAGCTTTTTTAAACTAATTTCTTCATTTTCTTCTAAACTTTGCCTGTTTTTCTTTAATTCTTTATTTCATTATCTAGTGCTGAACTATCTGTTAGATTTATCAGTTTATTATATTATTATTTAAATTTTTTCAACTGTACGTTTTTCAAAAAATTAAAATAGTATATTAAGTATGGAGAACGGTAAGGAATGCTTACCGTTCGAAGACAATTGTTTGGAGAAGGAGCGAAGCGACGACTCCAATTATTGTTTGAGAACGGTAATCCTTAACGTTCGACATGCTTATAACGTTTTTTGCGCGATTGGATTTTCTAGAATAATAATAATAATAATTTATATCAATACATTTGTGATAATCGGGAAGATTGAAACTGAAAACTTTGGGTGGCTGTTCCATGGTTGCTATGGTTTTGTTCCAAACAAGTAAAATTGTCTTTTTGATACAATCATTCCTACATAGTTCTGTTTTGTGGTTCCGTTTTCGAAGCAAATATGAGTGATAGTGATGATCTACCGGATGATTTAGAAGACGCTTTAGAAAAATCTAAAGCCCGATATGAACAGACATACAAGTTGTTTAAGGAATGGCGTGAAGCAAAGAAGATTTCTGTAAATGAAAAGAGCTTGTTAGCGTATTTTGTGGTGAGAAGTGGACACTTGAAGGCCCCAGGCAGTTTATGGGCGGAGTATTCTATGCTGAAGAGTACATTTTTTCTCCATGATGCTATCGATATTTCTAAGTTTGCTACATTAATTGCTTATCTTAAGAAAAAAAATATTGGATATCGGCCTAAGAAGGCTAAATTTTTACCAAAGAAGACATGGAAAAATTCTTGAATGAAGCACCAGACGAGACGAACAATTTTTAATTCAAAAGGTATGTTGTAGATGATGAGGTGGTACATCTGAGTTCTAAGGAAATAATATATTTGCAGGTAGCAATGATATTGGGAGTACGGGCGCTTGTAGACGAGAGGAATTGTACAATATTAAAATGAGTGACATAGAAGAACATGAAGAAATGTTTATAGTAAATATTCCAAATACAAAAACGAATATTCAGCGAACGTTCACAGTTATTAATAAAGAAAATGAAGCAATTCATTATTTGGAAATACTTCGAAAATACATAAGAATTCGACGAAGTAATCCAACGTCAGATCATTTATTTCTGAACTATCGAAATGGCAAATGCACTAGGCAAGTCACAGGAAAAGGCACAATTGGAGGCTGGCCGTCAAAAATTGCAAAGTATTTAAAGTTGCAAGCCCCTGAAGGTTTTACTGGACACTCGTTTCGACGCACATCGGCTACACAAGTTAGTCTATTAACACTAGAAACTCAAATGCGAGTGGTATTACTACTATTAATTATAATAATTGTACATTTGTTGTTAACAATAATTGTTCACTGAACGGTAAGTGAATTACTTACCGTTTTGTTACACATAGTAACCAGTAACAGCAACCTACCGTCGTGGAAACAGGCACAGTAAACTAATAAAAACAACCAATCGCGCAAAAAATCTTTTTTTATTTTAATATTAAAAAAATAAAAAGGAGTTAGAGAAGATAGGTCGTAGGTTTGCCACCACTAAAATAAACCTTCTAGTAAGTAGAGGATAGATAGATAACATAGATTTTTATAATGAACATTTAGAACGTTTTTTGGAGCTAAATTTAAAAAAAATATGTATCAAAACTTTCTTTAGTTTTCTAATTATATAAGTAACTCGATGGTATAGAGAAAGAATAAAATAAAAATTTAAAAATAGTAGTCCCAAAATTTGCAGCCTTTTCTACTAAGTATTCTTGCTACACCAATTTTCAGTGGTTCTGTTTTATTTTCATTTTTTTTCAAGCGTCAACGATTTTTTTTGTATGTTTTTGACCACATACTACAGGTTTCTACATTTTTCGCATTTATAGATTTTAACAAAGTAACTAGTCTGACACGCTTTACCTTACTTTAAATATTAAATTTCTTATACTTTTTTATTTTAAAATTTAGTACCTAGTCATATTTGCAAAAACTTGGCTGCCAACTTGGCCGCCATCTTGTTAAACACAACGTAAAGCTTCTTTCGCTTATTTTATTTGGCCGTTTAGAGTAATTCAAAACATGTTAAATAAAACTTAAAATGACAATATATAGAGAATGTTTTAAAAGTAACACTAGATAAATTCTCTTTTTTTATTAACGACATCTATTTTCAGCAGTTCAAGCTGTTCTGAAACAATTTTTCGGGAGAAACAAGCTCAGTTCTACAAACTTTTGTAGAATATATCACATTCGGTGAAAAATAAAATTTTTATATATTTTTTTTTTAACCAAGCAGCTTTCAAACTTATTAGTGAATATTTTTTTATCTCACAGATGTCTAAAGAACAACTTTAAAGCAGTTTTTTTACTAATTTTTCTAAACAAAAACAAAACGAACTTTGTAAAGCTTCTAATCTAGATAATCCTATTTCAAACTGGGTAGCTTTGACAAAAATAATATCTAAATGTTTGTTGTAGTGACTACTGATGTAACAATATAAAATCCAAGATATGAGAGAGCTTTCCAAAGCTCATAAAAAGTTGTTTACTAGAAACTTGTTGCGTCTTGTTATAATAAATTTTCCTGGAACTGCACTAACAGCGGTCGCAATTGGAGATTGATTTTTGCAAGCGTATATCAAATTGAAATTTTTTTCTTAATTTTCTGGTTGTTAATTCAAATCTTAAATCTCCAAGTTGATAACAGCCAACTCCAGTAATTACAAACTTTATAATAACTTCAAACATAGTAGGATGTATTTCAAATTAGTTTGTAAAGTTGGTAATAATACAAGAATAGAAATTTTGCTTTAAATAAACTAAAAATATTTAGATTTTTCAAGAAAAACTTATTTTAGCATAACTAGCTGTACTGCTGTAGAAAAGTTTTAACAATATGAAAATATAAAATAGTTTTTAATTAAATAACAGCAAAAATTCCGAGTTAAATTTGCTTTCAAACAAATTTCTGGCTTTCACATTTCGTTCACATTTCACATCTAATAAATTTTCCTGTCTATAATAATAAATATGACTGTTGATCTTCTACATATTTTAGTATTGTTGGTTGTATATGAAAATTATTGATTTATGAATAACCATGAATAATTAAAATTAATAATTAGGTAGATGTCGACTCTGCTATTATCTACGTTATAATCAGCTAGTATTAAAGTACAGCTGTCAAAACGTTTCAGCTACGGCTTCAAAATTTCAAAAAAATTGCCACCAATATTGTTTTTAATTTAAAAATTTATAAGAAATGTCGCCTTCGGCTCGTAAAACTAGAAAAATCTCTAATTTTTAGTTTTTAGGATAAGACAATGTTGTCTCTGTCGTTGTTAATTCAAAAACTAATCGCAAATGTCGCCTTCGGCTTCTAATTATTTAAAAGTCATGTTCAGTTTCTGAATTTAGCTACATATTAGGTATTGCCTTCGATTTCTAAGACTGGTAAATATCAGTTCTGACTTTCGAAATTATTAAAATGCAGAATTCAAAAATTGAATGTTGTTTTCGGCTTTCAAAATTACTTAAATAATAACTTTAGTTTCAAAATTAGTAAAATATAGCCTAACAGATCTCAATATAATAACGTCAAGGTTATCTTTTTTTTTTAAATTTATTTAGTCTCTAGCTTTCAGTTAGCAAATTTTATTATAGTTAATAATTTGAACATTATTCAAAAATGATGTTTTCTGCTTTCAAAATAGCTTAAATATTACCTTCCGTTTCTAAAATTAATAAAATGTCTCGTCGAGTTTATAAAATAAAAAAAAATGTCGAAAATAAATTACTTTTGGCTTTGATAGTGAGTTTTCAATTTCTAAAACTAGTAAATGTTTTTCAGCATTACACAATTTCAACTTCGCAATTTCTTTCAGCATTATGAACCAAATTAATAACTAGTTTATTTTAGTTTTGTTCAAAATTTTAAATAAAAAAAAATATATGAAGTAATGAAATTTTAGAGAAAAAATATTTTTCGAAAATTAAATTTCAGTGCTCCTAACTATTTTTACGATTAAAATTTTTGAAAAAATCAAAAGAAGACTAGTCCTTTGTCTCATAATGCTGAAAAAAAATCGCTATCGTTCTAACGTAAGCCGTTTCGGAAATAAGCAGGAGGGTACACCATTTTTAAAAATCAAATTTTGCAAATTTTTTTCTCTTAGTAGTCTTCAGTTTGGTCTCAATAGTAATCCTCAATAACTGAATTTGGATCTCATGCCCCATTTTTAAAATACATAGTTTTAAAAAAACACTGGCCGCCACTGCGTGGAACTACCTTAAAATTAAAACGCTGTCGCCTTTATTTTAATGAATAAAACCTTTAGCTTCTAAAATTTAATTTTAAAAAATAATATAATAATATATATAAAGAAAGTTAGTAAAATGTTATCTTCGGCTTCTAAAATTAATAAAATTTTATTTTTGATATTTTCAAGTTAGTAAAAACGTCATCATCTGCTACCAGAATAATTAATAAATTTAACAAAAAATACTGTCTTTGGTTTTCAAAATATACTCAAATTTTTTGGCTACTAAAATTTAAAAAAGTGTCAAATCTCTGTCAAATCGACACATGCAATGAAAACTATAGTAACTCATTTTCTGTGAAGTTATGAAAAATGCAGATTAAAATTCTTCTTAAAAAATCGATCTACATAACACATTTATTTTTAAAAATCGATTTGATTTCAATTGTTATTTTGTTTTAAAGTCTTTTTTTTTAATTTCCCGAAAAATATAATAAAAATTGTACGTTTTTTTTTAAATTTTCGTGAGTTACCATAGCTTTCGATGTAAAGTTTATACAAAAAAATATACTTAAGATAGCAATTTGTAATAATTTTATTATGAAATTGGTATAAATTCTCAGAATACAATAAAACATCAACAATGTACTTGTGTTACGCTAAGTCTTCACTGTCACAGTCTTCGCTCTCAACCTCTTGTTCATTCTGGTTTGTCCCTCTTCTACCGTTTTTTTCTTTTGGCTTTAGACAAAAATAAGAGTTATGGTACACTTCAGAAATATTATTGTTTGTACAAAGATGTAATAAACCCTTCAATTTATTATCTTCAATTTCCAAGAGATCAGAGTATAGTTGAGGCAGAATTTTGGAGTTATTTTTTATGTTGCGGCGACTCATGCCTTTGTTAACATAGAGGGTTTTTGCTTCTTCATTATAGCTATGTTTAAAAAAAATTTGGTCAGGTTTGTCTGGAAAATATAAAGTTTGTTTTATATTGCTAATTTGTATTGGCATTCCATTTTTATCTTTTTTCCAATTTTGGTTGTTTACAAAATTTGCAAAAGAGAAAAAATCATTTTGGGACAGTTCTTTTACTTCGTATGGTTCCCAGATAACCTTGGCTATTCGAATAAGCATTACCCATTAATCAGTTGTGTTTATTGCATTTTGTCGTTTTCTTGAGTCTTCGATCACAGCATGCATGCTGTCACCTTCATTCTGAGTATGCCCTTTTTCCAGGAATGTATGCGTAATTTTTAAGTTAAAAGTTTTTGAAACGTAAAAAAACATTGAAAATATAAATCTGTTTCTATTCTGTCCTATTCTGTTTCTAATCATCGGAATACAGTATTACTTTTTTAATACCTTTCTGTTGCTGTGTTTTCAAAAAAGACAACAAGCAACTGCTGATTTCATTAGGTCCTCGTTTCGATATCTGCTCATTCCAGACATAGCAAAATCCCTCATGTTTTCCCAAATCGTAAACGGTAAAAAAGACAACAAGCAACTGCTGATTTCATTAGGTCCTCGTTTCGATATCTGCTCATTCCAGACATAGCAAAATCCCTCATGTTTTCCCAAATCGTAAACGGTAAAAAAGACAACAAGCAACTGCTGATTTCATTAGGTCCTCGTTTCGATATCTGCTCATTCCAGACATAGCAAAATCCCTCATGTTTTCCCAAATCGTAAACGGTAAAATTATAGGTAGCTAGTTTACTTTTATAATAGAAAGTACTAACATCTGCTTGAGGCGTTTGTAAAACTTTTTGTAGATCGAAACATGCAACACATACTGTATTATCATGCACTGCCAGTTTTTTATCTCTGTTTTTCAGAAATCTCGCTGCTTTCTTGTTGAATTGGGTCGTATTCTGCTTGGCGTTTTGCTTTTTCGGCATCATTTGAATTTTGAAAAGACACAGGTTTCACCAAAATCCTTTTTTGGCTGAAAGAAACTAATATTAAATTCTGAATTAAACACCTCTCGATATTGTCTCATGGTAGCTGTTGCAGTTGTGTTTTGTTGCTGCATGTACTCTAAGTATAATCTGTGCATTTTGGAAATGTTTAAGCCTTGTTCCAGGTACATTTTTTTGGATTTTTTCTACAGTAGTGTGAAGGTATTATAGAAAAAAGTTTTATGTGGTTTTTACAGAGTCAAATATATCTCTTTTAATCTTGTGAGGTCTGACTTTACGATGACCTCTGAGGTCTTGTTGCAAACTTCCACCATCTCCAACATTTCCCATCGCTGTAGTCACCCATTGTTCTGATATACCTAGTGTATTTAAAAACATGCGTTTATAAATTTGTAACTCTTTTCTATTTACAAAAAAGATGTACTTTCGAGAAAAATGTCTCTTGGAATTATTTGGTTGAATCACTTGCTTTTTTTTCCACTTGTTTGACGCATCTCACAAGAAAGTCCCATTGTCGTGTATGGTCGCCTATATTCCAAAACTCTTTAAATATCATTTTTCGTTCCTCTTTATTTATTCTTGTACATTTCATTCTACATCCTTCCGTACAAACGTCCTTCATTCTCCATGCTGCAATAACAGTTCCTTTACGATTTTTGTGCTCCTAACCTAAATTTAACTCTCTTTTCGCTTTCACATTAACCCAGTTGCTTTTATTTCTCATGCTTTTTCTCACTTTGTTCTCTTGTAGCTCAATTTTTCGTTTTTTGCTCACTTTTTTTTTGGTTTGCTGCTCAGCTATTTCAGATTCATCGTAGTCAGGATCCACGTCAGAAAAGTCGGATAAAGTATGATCTTCATGTTCTGTTTCTATCAGTTCAGTGGAAAACACACTGCCCACAGCTTCTTTAGTGGAAGTCACAGCTACTGAAACATCGTCTTCGTCAGTTTCAGCTGTAGCACAACTACTATCCTGTAAGCAATTTTAATCCGCCAGATTATCTGTAGATTTTCTGGTATTTGTTGCAATGAATTCTTTATTTTGAATATCATGCATTATTATAGGACGGTGTTCAAGGATATGAATACTTGCTTTGGCTTCTCTTCTGTCTGCACACCATATAAATACATATTTATTAAATTAAAAAATATTAACAAAAATACTAGTTACTTACGGGACTCATCGTTGTTATCAATTTCAACACTAGCAAGTTTTAAGACTAGCTGATTTGCTTAGCACTCTTTACAACTAATATCGTAACTCTACAACTTTAACATTAATTTACGACGAAAAGTATAGTAACTCAATATACTCTAGTTTTCCACCAAAAAAGATTTGCTCATTGAGTTACTATATTTATAAGAAACAATTGTTGATTGCATAATTTTATGTATTCCGTTACTATACCTTTCTACGCAGATAAGCACAATGTATTGGTTGTGTAAAACATAGTAACACAAAATCGCAAAAAAGTGAGTTACTATAGTTTTCTTTGCATGTGTCGAAATGTTGCTTTGTGTTCTAAAAACTGCTTCAATTTCTAAAAATTTGTAAAATATTTCTTTTGGTTTCGAAAATTAGAGAGAAATTCTTATAAATATTAAAAAAAATTATCAAGTAGGTACAATCAAGTAGAGCTCGTGAAGTCTCGCCCTCAGTATGTAACACTAGAATATGTGGTTTCCGGCTTTCAAAGTTAGTAAACTGTAAACTACAGCTTCTAAAATTAATAAAATATTATCTCCCGTTTTTAAAATTTTGTCAAATGATTTTTATTGTTATTAATTAATAATGTTATAAATTTTTTAGTAAATATAGTTTGTCTTTAAAATTAGTTTGTAAAACTAGTAACTAGTTCTGACTTTTAAAATTAGTAAAATTGTAATTTGGCTATAAAAATTTTAAAAATATTTTGTTTTAATTAATATGAAACCTTAATAAAAAATGTTACCTTTAGTTTCAAAAATTAGTAAAACTGAAAATTATTAGATAATGTTTCCTCCGGCTTTCAAAATAATAACGCTGTCAATGAATAAAACTTTTGCTTTCTAAAAGTGGTAATGCTTTATTTTCGGCTTTCCAAGTTAGCAAAATGTTATCTTCGGCTACCTAAATTAATAAATTTAATAAAAAGTTTTGCTATAGATTTCCAGAAATTAATAACATTTTTTGGCTACTAAAGTCAAAAAAGTGTCTAATTTGTCGATATTAGTTCAAACATTTAGCTGCAATGATGCTTGCTGACCTCAAAGTGGCTTAGATATTAATTTCAATTTCTAAAAATTAGTAAAATTTTTCTTTTGGTCTCCAAAATTAGAGAAAAATTGTTACAAAAAAATTGTCCTGGCTTTTAAAGTAAGTAAAATGTAGACTCCAACTAAAAAAAAACTATTAAAATTTTGTTTCTGACTTTCAAAATTATCAACTTTTACTAAATGGTAATTTTGGTTTCTAGAGTAAAAAATTATTAGTTTTATGGTTATTAATTTAAATATTAACAAGAAATGTTGCTTTCTGCACTAAAAATATATTAAATATTACCTTGGGTTTCTAAAAATAATAAAATGTCTTATCCTGTTTCCAAAATTGTAAGAAGAGTCAGTCTTATCTACACCGTTATAAAAATTAGTAAAAAAATGTTCTTTGACTTTAATAATGAGTAAAGTATTACCCTTAATTTTTGAAACTAGTAAATGTTGGTTATTACTTTGAAAATTAGTAAAATGTAGCCACCGACTCTCAAAATAATAACGCTGTCTTTTTTATTTTAATGAATAAAATCTTTATTTTTTGAAATTAATAATAGCTTTATCCTCGGCTTTTCAAATTAGTAAAATGTCATTTTCATCTAAAAAAATTAATAAATTTAAAAAAAATACTATCTTTGGTATTCAAAAATTAGTAAATTTTTTTTGCTACTAAAATTAAAAAAAGTGTCAAATTTGTCGTTATTAATCTAAACATTAATCTAAAATGTTGCTTTCTGAGCTCAAAATGGCTTCGATATTACTTTCAATTTTAAAAAATTAGTCAATAGCCTTTTTCAGTCTCCAAAATTGGAAAAAAATTGTTGCAAAATTAATAGAAAATTTTGCTTTTAGTTTTTAAAATTAAACAAAATTTTTATTTAGTTTTCAAAATTATTAAAATGTAGGCCCTGGTTTCAGAAATTAGTAAAATTTTACCTCCTGTTTTTAAAAATTTGTTTTACCTTTGTAGAGTTTGATGCTCCTAATTTCAACTAATTTTTATCGTTATTAATTCAAAATTAATCAGAAATGTTCAGCTTCTAGAATCAGAAAAAAAATGTAATTTCGTATATCTTGTTATATTTTTTTAAAATATGGTTTGACTTCGAAATTAGTTTATAAAATTAGTATCTGTTAGTCGTAATTTTCAAAATTAGTAAAATGTTATTTTCAGCATTTCAGCCTTAGAAATTAAAAAAATAAGTTTCTATTTTTATTAATATGAAACCTTTAATAAAAAATGTCATCTTCGATTTTTAAAATTAGTAAAATTTTTTCTGTAAAATACTAAAATGTCATTTTCGGCTTTTCCAATAGTCCCAAAACTAAAAAAAAAAACATTTTTGTACTTATTAATTTACAAATTGATCTAAAGTGTTGGCTTAGGTTTCTAAAATTGCTGAATTTAACACTTTACCTCAAAACTTTACCTCAAAATTTACCTCAAAAAAGAAGAAAAAAAGAAGAGAGAACTTACTAACAATTGTAATGGCAAGTCGCTAGTCGTAGGATTTTTAAACATAAGAACCTTACTTCCATCAATAGAGGCTATCACTGAGATCATTTACGATCGTTATCTTGATATGATGCTACTAGTTGAAACTAACCTTAATAACAGTGTGCCAAATGAATCTATTAATATTGAGGGTTATAATCTGATACGAATGGACCGGGACTTTGAAAATACCAACCAAAAGAAAGGTGGTGGACTTGTGGTATATATTAAAAAACATTTAAAATATAAAATTTTAGACAGCAACGTTAAAAGTAATGTGGAACAAATTTGGGTTGAGGTAGCTCTACCTAAAAACAAAAAATTGGGTATTGGATTAATCTATAAACCGCCGTCAACATCGTATCTTGAGCTTGGCCACATCGACTCTAACATTTCTATACTGTATCCTCAAGTCAATTACTTAGCTTTGTTTGGTGATTTTAATATTGATTTTAAGAAAACAGAATCAGTTGCATACAAATTTTTAATGCAGGTTTTAAACCCTTACGACTTGTCTCAAGTTGTCAAAGAACCTACTCGAGTCACCCCAACCAGTTCTACACTAATTGACCATATCTACATAAGCAATGAACTGATACCTGAAACAAAAACTGCTGTGGAAATGATGAGCCAAATTCTTAATAGTGGCAACAAACCAATAAGTGATCATAATCTGTTATGCTCTAAATTTTTATTAGACACCCCACCAGAACCGGGACCCATTAAAAAGTACAGAAGATGTTTGTCCCAAATAAATATTGATCAACTTCAGGAAGATGCCTCACACCTACCGATGCAAAGTATACTAAAATGCAACAATATTAATAAAAAAATTTGTTTATTTAATGCTTTCATCTTACAATTATTTGATGTACATGCTCCAAAAAAACTGATGACTACGTCAAGGAACCCTAGACCTGAATGGCTAACTTATAATATCACGAAAATGATAAAGCTCGAAAAAAGGCTTATTTGGCATATAAGCGTAACAATACTCCAACAAAATGGCAATTTTATGTAGACATTCGTAATGAAGTGAAAAGAGCAGTCCAGCGTGAAAAAAACAGTTTCTCAACTTTTAAATTGAACACCTGCAAAGATGGTAAGAAGCTATGGAAGGGTCTAAGGTCGTTAGGATTAAAGCAAAAAGCGTCTGTAGAAATCCCATCTCATCTTTGTGAAGCCAATCTTATAAATGACTTTTTCGTAACCAGTGCAAAAATAGAGTCTTCAGATATAGAAGGTGAAGTTGCTAGCTACAGGATGGGCTCACTTCATCCAAAGGTTGTGAAACTCTTTGAATTCCGGTGTGTTAGTGAAAGTGAAGTGAAAAAAGCTTTAAGTGCAATACATTCTAAAGCAGTGGGATGTGATGACATATCAATTGACATGATTAATTTAATTTCCGAGGTATGTTTACCAGTGTTAACAAATATTGTAAATTATGCCATTAAGACGCAAACTTTTCCAAACATATGGAAAACTTGTCAAATAACTCCCTTGCCTAAAATTGTAGACCCTAAAAATTTTTCTGATTTAAGACCAATATGTATATTACCTGCTTTGTCAAAAGTTTTGGAGAAATTAATGTCATCTCAGATACGTGAATATTTAGATCAATATTAAATCTTACCACAGAGTCAAGCTGGCTTTCGAGCTCAAAACAGTACAGCTACAGCTTTAATTAACGTTACCGACTATATTCTAAACGCTTATGATAAAGGTATGATGACTCTTTTACTCCTATTAGATTTCTCCAAGGCTTTCGACACTATTAGTCATAAGTTGTTACTAGCTAAATTGCACTATGTTGGATTTTCTAGCAAATCATGTAAATTTATCGAAAGTTATTTATCCGAAAGATACCAGCAAGTTGTTATAAACGGGGAATCTGTTTTAAAATCCAATTTTAAAAAAGTAAATAATGGTGTACCGCAAGGTTCTATACTTGGACCGATTTTATTTATTTTGTATACTTGTGATATTGAAATGTTTTTAAATGATGTGGGAGTGCAATGCTATGCAGACGATACGCAGATATTCCGATCATTTACAGTAACCGATGCACCTAGGGTTATAGATCTAATAAACAATAATTTAAACAATTTAAACAAAAAATGCGAGAAACAATTATTAAAGTTGAATCCAACAAAAACTCAGGCAATGTTATTTGGTCCGAAGAAATCTTGTGAAATTGTTTATAATAATTGTAAACTAGCTGTAAACAATTGTGACATTACGTTAGTTTCGTCCGCTAAAAATTTAGGAATAATCATTGACAACGATCTGGACTTTTCTAGCCATGTTAATAAAATTTGCAAAACATGTTATGGTATATTGAAATCGATATATTTTTTAAAGAATACTCTTACTACAAAGTTAAAAATACAAATTTGTGATAGCTTAATTTTAAGCCATATTAACTATTGTCTTGTATTTTATGGATCTTTTATAACTAATGCTAATTTTTATAAGTTACAAAAAATTCAAAATTCTTGTTTAAGATATTGTTATAATGTAAAACGTCAAGAGCATATAACACCTTATCTGCGTAAGTCTGGCTGGCTTAGCATCAAAAATAGATATAAGTTCTTTTTAAGTTGCTTAATTTTTAGTATTGTCAAAAATAAAACACCTGATAACTTATATAATAAAATTGTACTCCGAAAAGATATTCATGATCGCACAACTAGATACAACGAATTTTTGCACATTCCAAAGCATAGCACGGAATTATATAAGTCATCATTTTCCTATTTATGTCCTAGGATTTACAATGGCCTTGATAATGAATTTAAAAATGATAATTTTAAAACTTTTCAAAGGAAATTAAATGACAAATCTATCGGAGGTGGTGTTTTAATTGCTGTAAAAAAGATCTTCTCTTCTTCAAAAATAAGTGTCTCAAATACTTCAAACATTGAAGATGTTTGGGTATTAATAACTATACCCAATAATGTTATTGTCTTTGGTGCCGTTTATCTTCCTCCAGATTCATCAATAGACACTTACGTTAATCACGTAAAAACTGTTAAAAACATTATTATTGATAACGCGTCTATTCAAATTTATATTCTTGGTGATTACAACCTTCCACATTTAAACTGGATAAATGATAATGAAATATTAGGTTTTGTACCTACTTGTGTTAAATCAGACAAAGAATCTGTCATTTGTGATAATTTTTTTTCGTATGATCTCAGTCAATTTAACTATATATGTAACCCCAGTGGTAATTTATTGGACTTATGCTTCTCCAATAACGACAGCGTAGTTATTGAGAAAGTGAACAATGCTATAATTAATCCTGACTGTCATCATCCTCCCTTTGAATTTATTATATTTATGTATAACAGCAATGAAGCTATAATCTCATCAGTATGCGATACTTCTTATGATTTTACAAACTGCGATTATACTCTTATCAATAATTTTTTATCTTCTGTAGACTGGTCTTTTATCAACCCAAAGAATGACATTAATTATATTGTAGACATATTCTATAACTATTTACACTTTGTATGTGATACGTTTATTCCTACAAGAAAGAAGCGCAAAGATAATTTTCCCATTTGGTTTAGTGCAGAAGCTAAACGTTTAGTCATATTAAAAAAATCGTTACATAAAAACTACAAATTAAGTGGTGATCTCAATTTATATGCTCAATTTGCACTCGCTCGTCAACAATGTAAAGATGTAATTGATCAATGCTACAGTAATTATATTTATAAAACTGAAAATCTTGTTACTACAAATCCAAAACATTTCTGGAAGTTTATCAATCATTTAAAAAGCAACAATGATTTACCAAATCTAATGTTCCTCAATGGTCACTCAATTTCCGGTAACCAAGATATTGCTAATGCCTTTGCTACGCATTTTTCTTCTACGCTCAAAAATAACAATTCTTTTGACATCCATAGATCTAACTACAGCATTCCAATAGATTGTGTGAATATGAATAATATTGTTATCACATACGATTCTGTCTGTAATGAACTTAAGGGTCTTAACTGTAACAAAGGGGCTGGACCTGATGGTTTTCCTCCATTGTTCTATCAAAAATGTGTTTGCAGCCTCACGGAACCTTTAAGCGATATTTTTTCCATCTCTATTCACTCTAGCGTTTTTCCCGACACGTGGAAACTATCGCACGTCACACCGATTTATAAATCAGGTCACAAACATAATATTGAAAATTACAGGCCAATTTCTTTGTTATCTGTTCCTTCAAAAATTTTCGAAAAAATTGTCACAAAACAATTATCTTTTTCATTTCAAAACACTATTTCTATGTCGCAACATGGCTTTCTTTCAGGTAGGTCCACACAAACTAACCTTCTAACTTTAGTCAGTAACGTGTTAGATGCTTTTGAATCTGGTTACGAAGTCCACTGTATATATACTGACTTTCATAAAGCTTTTGATTCTGTAAATCATTTGATTCTTCTGCATAAACTAAGATTGTATGGTATATATGACCCTCTTATTTCCTGGATCGCGAGTTACCTTACAGGTCGTACTCAGTTAGTTCGGATTGGCAGGTCCAAGTCATTTGACTTTCCTGTAGGATCAGGAGTCCCTCAAGGATCTATTATCGGTCCATTCCTTTTTAATATTTTTATTAATGATATCTGTACTGTCATCAATTCCAACTGTTTACTATATGCAGATGATCTAAAGATTTACAGGGTTATAAAATCTGATAATGACAATACATTACTGCAAAATGATTTAAATTCACTTGAAAGTTGGTGTAATCAAAATGATCTTAAATTCAACATCGAGAAATGTTGTACCATTTGCTTCAGTCGCAAACCTATTCCTAGTCTGCCTCTCTACACACTTAGTTCTTCTTCTTTGAAAGTCTCCAATCTAATTAAAGATTTAGGTGTTTTCTTGGATTTCAAACTTTCCTTTATACACCACTTTGATTATATTATAAGTAAAAGCAGAAAACTTTTAGGATGTTTAAAAAGGTGGACTTCCGAGTTTCGTAATGTTAAATCTATATTAGTGATATACTGCGCTCTAATTAGACCAATACTTGAATACAACTGCGTTATCTGGGCACCCTCATACAACACGCACATTGATCGCATTGAAGCAGTGCAATTGAGCTTTGTCAAATACATTAGGTACAAACTGTCAGTAGTCAATATCACTTTAAGTCCAGATCAGGTTGTATCATATTTATCTATTAAGACTCTACAGAAAAGGCGAATCTTGCATAAGCTATGTTTTTTGTTTAAATTATTAAATGGTTACTTAAAAGTACCTGATATTTTATGCAAGGTTTGTCTGAATATTCCAACCATTAATACTAGACATCACGAATTGTTCGTTGTCTCTAAAAATAAACACAATTACTCATATAATGCACCGTTAAACAGTTTATTTTTAGAGGCAAATAAAGTTAACAATATTTTATGTTTTACTGGTATATCTTTTAGTCTATTTAAGTGTATGTGCCATAAATGTTTGTAATTTATTTGTAAAATGCCTTTGGCGTAAATATTAATAATAATAATAATAATAATAATAATAATAAACTTTGTTAGAATAGTAATTAGAATTAGTATTATTAGAATATAATAATGGACTAAAATGAAAAACAGTTCGCAGAACTGATTTTTAGTCCTTTTGTAGCCTCTTTTTTATTTGCTTTTGTAATTTATTTATTTATTTTGTATCTATTTCTTTTGTATGATTTATGGCTGCAATAAACATTATTATTATTATTATTATTATTATATTATAACACTCCAATTTTCAAAATTAGTAAAATCTTGCCTCCGGCTCTAAAAATTTTGAAAAATTATTATTCTTGACAACATTGTTATAGCAATTAATAAAGAAAATACTACTTTTGCTCCATTAATCTAAAACTAGCAACAATTAGTTCTTGCTTACAAAATTAGTAAAATGTAGATTCCGACTTCCAAAATTGGTAAAATCTTGTCTTAGACTCTTCAAACAAATGTCATTTTAAATTATTAAAGTTATTAATATATTATTAATTCTCGTAATATTCGCAATATTCTCGTTATTAATTTAAAATTAATCATAAAAGTTGCTTTTGGCTCTCAAAATTATTAAATTTATTATTTTAGTTTCTAAATAAGATAATTAAATTATATTGTTTTAACAATTAGTAGCAAATGTCGCTTTTGATTCTCATTTTAGAATGCATTCTCGATTTATAAAACTAGTAAATATAGATTCTGGTTTTGATATACCTACATCTATAAATAAATAAATAAATAAATAAATAAGAAAAAAAGTGACAAAATAAACTTGTTGCATATAACTAAATTCAATTTTACTAATTTTTAAAATACTTCTGACAGACATACAAATTTTTGTTTTCCAAAATCATAACTAACACTGAGTGTTTTCTCAAAGAATGTTTACTCATTTTTGATTTATTTACAAGATCTCAAGTTTTAATTAAAGATTTGTTTGAAGCTAAATCCTAATTTACTCTCTCTTCCAGTCTGTATTTTGCCTTATTCTCGACTCTTCTGTTGACAAATATTTAAACACAAAAAATTAATAAAAATAATTTATTATGAAACCACTATCGATCCGGCAGCATTTCGAGCCTGCCCCCGCAATTTCCGAGTATATCATTTATACCAACCCATTTAACGATCTCCTAAACTCAACATTTACAATAGAACTGAGTCATTAGTTCGCTCGAGTTATTAATAGGTTAAATCAGTTAATAAACCGGCGTTTATTATTTTTACGGTTTTATTCAGACAGGTACATAAATTTCAATGCGAATCCAGACAAAAGTTCGTCCTTGCTTCAACTCCAAGTCAACAATTTTTCATTACGGAATTCAATTGTGAAGGCTTCCTATTTTGAATTGTTTATATCAAGTGAGCCTTGTGCGTAAATCAATAAATTAATTTTTTTAGTACTCGGATGATAGTTTAGCATATTAGCTCGGTTCCGCTTCCATAATTGAACTCTGACTTAATTATTGCAAATGGAAAAATTACAGTAAAATTTGTACAACTCATCAGAATTTTAGATCAAATTTAGGATCAATGCACTCTCCCGACTGATACAAAAATCCCCCACTATTTCAAATCTAGTATAAATATCCCCGCATTGAATAAAACTTTTCAGTTATTATTCTCGACTCACTGGTCAGTTATTTAGCTCAAAGTAATTGTTTGGGGTGAATACAATAGAGGGATGTGGGTCACCAAACAGGAAATCCATTCTTTGTTGAATTTTTTGCTGAATAAACAGGTCGCAATTTGGAAAAATATAATTGCTTTAACGTTATCTCAAACTACCTGAATTTTGCATAAAAGCAAGGGACTATAATAGAGGTTAATTACATGACCTGGGGTTGAGCGACTACAAGATGAGATAAAAAATAGTTTTAGTGAGGGATAAATTGGGGTGGAAGTCATTTATCTTGTTGGACTTATTTCATGTCACAGAGACTGTTAATTTTCTATTTGAAAAATTGGAAATTAGTACATTATAAGTAGCAAAACTGTGAGAGATTTAAATCATCGACACAGCAACAGCTTATAATAGCGTTTTGGCGACGTGTGATATACGACGTTTTATTTTACAGTGAGCAATTCTATACAGAGGTTTGGAAAAAATATATAAATTCAAATAATTTGATTCAACTAATTCTTTTACTTGAACCCGTTTTTTCCCCAGATATCTTTAAGGGTGAAACTATCAAAATATGACAAACCAAATCCTGCTATGATTCAGCAAATTTTTGCTCTCACAGTTTAATATTATATTTATTAAAATTGCAAAAAATTTTATCAATATTGCAATCAAAAATTGTATATCTTAAAAGGCATTATACAAAAATTGGAATCAAGAACATTTATAAACAGAAAAGGCACTAAATTCAAGCAGCTTAACTTGAAGAAACAGAGCGATTATTCGAGCAAATCAGGAATGCTTATTCAAAAAGATAGAAGTGTATTATTGAGTTATTTAATTAACTGAAAATTATTTTTGCTTATGAATGTAAATTATTTTGTTATTAAATAAATTACTTGTTTAAAAAAATGTAGTTCGTTACAGTCCATTTTAATAATTTTTTAAATTAATTATTTACAAAGTTCTACTAGTCTTCAGCAGCGCTATTTCTTGGTAATTTTTTTTTATTAAATATTTTACTGTAGTTGGCTATATTTACATTTCTTTGTCTTCCTATTACACATTTTCAAAAAATCTTAAATTATTTTAATTACTGTTTTATTTTTACATTTTAATTTTATTTTTATTTCAGAATGGAATTCTTTTTTGTTTCTCTACTCTTTGTAGAAATTGCCGTTGTCTGTCTCTTTTCAACACATTGATGTATATGTTGCTACTCTCTGTTTCGCGAAAGAAGCGACTTTCATCATCAATTTATTTTTAAGTTACGACACACGTTATTCACATTTCCGATGTACTGAAAAGAAAAATATTCAAAGTAGTGTCTACTAGAAGCCAAAGGTAAAAAACGTGATAACGAGGAAGATGGCTATATAATTGCGCTCGTTGATTATTAGTTTAGGCAACTTATTATTCTTTTCGTCTTTTGGGAAAATGGGGCAGGCGCTCCGCGCTCATTCAATTAACGCGGTACGTGCATATCATAGTTCGGACCATTAATGGCTATGACGAAAGTCGTTTTTTTCGTGAAACAGACAATATGTCATACAGATTATGTGTTGAACAGAGACAGACAACGGTATTAAATTACAAAATGACTTATACTTTTCATTATTTTTGTGTTATAATGTCTTTTTTATTGCATATATTTTTTTGTACTCTTCTTTTTGTTTTTTGTTTTGTTTTTGGCTGTTTGGTGTATTGCTTTTAGCATCTTTTTTCTTGTCGCGCTTTTTATTTATTCTTAAAAAAAGAACAAATAATTATCAACAATGATTATCATCATTCATTACCATTATTTATTAGTGCCTTATACGGGATGTTTAGCAGCTGTATCTCTTAGTAATTTTAATGTTTTGTCTTTTTTATAAATTAAGTATTTTACTTGGTTGTTTATATTTGTTAAATAAATTATACATCATTCTAAACAGCGTTTTTTTACACCCTATCATTTTCTTTTATTTCATCTTCTTTGTTTTTATTGTATCTATTTCTTTTCAATTGTTGTTACTTAAAAAAAAAATAATTAATTATTAATTTTTCATACACTTCTTCTTCTCTTTCGATTAGTTAAGACGTTTATTTAAGCAAAATATTATTTTGATTGGTATCTGCTTAATTCTTTTGCCTTCTTGGTGAATTTTTTTTATTGTTTTCTATTATTTTTATGTTATATAATAGTTACTGTTTCTTCTTGGTTTTATAATTATTTTTTATTTTTTCTTTGTTTTGTTTTTGGTATAATGCTTTTAGTCTACAATTAGTAGTCATTATTATTATTTTTTAGTGGCTTATACGGTATGTTCAGCAGCGCTATCTCTTGGTGATTTTAATGCTTTTTTTTCTTATTTTATTTTAGCAAAATATTGTTTTTAATTAATATTCTTCATTAACTCTCTTGCACTCATTGAAGAAATTTTTTTAATGCTTTTATTATTTTTGGTGTTGTACAGTCTTTTCTTTTTTCTATAAATATTTTGTACTTAAAAACTTTTTTGTTTTGTTTTTAGCTGTTTGTTTAGCATCTTCTTTCTTGTCGCGTCTTTATTTGTTCTTAAAGTGTACAATTAATAATGAATATCATTTATCATCATCATTACCATCATTTTTTAGTATCTCATACAGGATGTTTAGCAGCGCTATCTCATGATGATTTTAATGTTTTTTTTGTCTTTTTTTAATAGATTAGTCGTCCGTATTTGTGTTTTTTTTTCCATACAGTTTTCTTATCTATCTGTTAATTCTTCTTTTTTTTTCGATTAGTTAACTACGTCTATTTTTGCAAAATATTGTTTTGATTGATGTTTATATTGTTTTCTTTTCTTTCTTTATTTTCTTTTAGTATTTGTTAACTATCTCTATTCTGGCAAAATATTGTTTCTTATTGGTATCCTTGTTTAATCCTTTGGCACTTTTGGTAAAGATTTTCCTAATGCTTTCTATTATTTCTGTGTTTACTGTCTCTTCTTCATTCTGTAAATTTGTTGCACTTTTCTGTTCGTTTTTTATTTTCTTTTTAGCTGTTCGATGTATTGCTTTTAGCATCTTTTTTCTTGACACTCTTTTAATTTGTTCTTAAAGTCTACAATCATCATTTTTTTATATTAATTTTAATTCTTTGTCTTGTCTTTTTTATACTTTAAATATTTTACTTAATTGTTTATGTTTGTATTCTCTTTTTTATATACATATTTTTTTTTCAATATATTTTATCTAGTTTCTTTTAATTGTTGTTTTCTTTTCTTAATTTTCTTATCTTCCTAGTAATTACTTCTTTTTTTTCTATTAGTTAACCGTGTTTATTCTGGCAAAATACTGTTTTAATTTTTGTTTATTATCTCTTTTTTATTCTGTCAGTTTTTTTTGTACTCTCCTTTTTGTTTTTCTTTGACTGTTCAGTGTATTTGCTTCTAGCGTCTTCTTTTTTTTAAATACCACCATCATCATTTTTTTTCTTTATTAACTTTATTCTTTCAGTTCTAATTTTCAAGACTTTCTTTCTTTCAGTATTCTTTTGTATTTTTTTTATTAATTCGTTTATCAAATTATATATTAGTAATTTTCGGGTTTGTTTTATTTAACTTCTAATTCAATCCTAATCTTGTCCAAACTTGACCTAATCTGACCTGAAACAATCTAATCTAACTAATTACATTTCCGATTCTAAACAAAACAAAAATTTCAGAAACGCCCACACATTTTTTTCTCTCTCTTTCTTCCTCTAGAAATTATTATTTCTCTGTTATATTCCAAATTCCCTCCCGATCCCAATTCATATTAACTGTAATAAACCCGAAGATAAAAACAAAATAAATCCGTTCCGAAAATACCACACCTCCCAATCAAGCCCTCAGATCATAAATCACGCAAAACAGAAGCTTCAGCAAGGGCTCGCGCCATTCCCCCTCCTGAAATCCTGATTTTTTCAGCTGCTGTCATAAGTTAAGTCCCCTCCTCCTGAAAAGTCGCGCTTCAGTTGCTTATTCAGATTCAGTCTCGTGGTGACTTAACTCCGATCAGTGCGCGTGTGGCATGTTCACAAAAATTTCAGTGATGGTAAGTATCGAAAGAAAAAAAAAAATTTGAGTTTGGGGATTTTGATTCATGAAAACTGCCTGAATGAGAGGCTAAAATTAGGTGTTGGCAGTGGACATTTAGGTCGTTTTCGTCTTGTTGACAGTCATTAGAGGCAGTTAGATAAAATTAGACGCGATATTTAATTAGATAATAGAGGTATTTATTTAAATATCTCTATTATCGCGTAAAAGATAGATTGTACAGTAGAGTCATTGTTTGGTTCTTGTTTCAGATTTACAAGCTTTAAATAAATTCGATCCTAAAGTAGATGCAAGAACAAATGAAATTTCCGCTCACGTTCTTCATAAGAGAACTTTGGGTACCTCAATATTAGACGAAGATTGGGATTCGAAACAATGGATCTTGGTGCGTGTGAATTTTATATTTATTTAAATTTTATTCCGGGAGTTTACTATAAGAAGATTTGGTGGGCAGTGATTCGGAATTTTTTTGACTAATCTGACAGGATACTAATTGGTTGAGACAAAAATAATACAGTTATTCAATATATTGGATCAAAATTTTGTTTATTTTGTTTCAAATTTAAATATAAAGAGTGTCCCAAAACTTTAAAATTTCTGAAAATATAGAGCTTAGATAAATTGCCACAAACAAAAAGTTAAAAAACAAAATAAAATTTATGATTATGACATTTGTAGAATAACAGTATTTTTCATTATAAGGCAGAAAAGTCACACTTTTTGTGCCAAAACTGTTGCAATTTTAGTTTGGCATGAAGTAGCATAAAAAAACGCATTTTTTTTAAACGTACAATTTATAACAATAACAAAGCATCAATTTTGCTATCACCGATATAAAATAAATTTTCAGCGGGAGAAAATAAGCTTTTACAACTTTTACAGCCGATAAATTTTACTTTACAGCCTAGGCTGAGAAGTAACTTAGACAAAAGCAAATCAGTTCAATAACGTCAAATTTTATTAACAATTGCAAAAAATTTTTTTAGATGTTACTTAATCTTTATACTCAATATACTTAATAATAATAAGTATTATAATAATAAGGCAGAAGAGTCATACTTTTTGTGCTGAAACTATAGCAGTTTTAGTTTGACACAAAACAGCATGAAGAAAACATTTTTTAAGCGTAAAAAATTTATAAAAATAGCAAAACTTCAATTTTGCTACAGCTGACCTAAAATAAACTTTCGGTGGCAGAAAATAAGCTTTTACATTTTTTATATCCGACAAATTTTACTTTACAGCCTAGGCTAAAGACAACTCAGTTCAAAAATGTCAGCTCTTTTAGGCGAATGAAAAAATATTTTAGATGGTATTTAATCGTGATACTCAATCGAATTAATAATAATAATAATTAGGATTTGGTTTATTCATTTTAAATTTAATTATAAAGAGTATCTCAAAACTTTCGTCATCAAGTTACCTTAGCCGGTAAAAATGTAGGGCTATTAGAGAAACTGCTACAAGCAAAATGCTAAAGAACAAAATAAGGTTAATGATTATAACATTTGTAAAATAACAGTATTTTTTTTATAAGGCAGAAAAGTCATACTTTTTGTGCTGAAACTGTAGCAGTTTTAGTTTGACATAAAACAGCATAAAGAGCAAAATTTTTGGTAAATTCGTACAATTTATAAAAATAATAAGCGTTCATTTGGCTTTCATCGGCATAAAATAAATTTCCACCGTCAGAAAATGAGCTTTTACAACTTTTACAGCCGTCAAATTTTACCTCACAGCCTAGGCTGAGAAGTAACTTAAACAAAAGCAAATCATTTCAATAATGTCAATTTTTTTTGACAATTACAACAAAAATATTTTCAGATGTTACTTAACTATGATACTCAATATACTTAATAATAATAACTAGAATTTGGTTTATTTCTTTTAATTTTAAATATACAGAGTGTTCTAAAACTTTCGTCATCAAGTTACCTCTGAACCGCTGAAAATGTAGGGCTTACATAAATTGCTACAAACAACATGCTAAAAATTAAAATAAGGTTTATGATAATGACATTTGTAAAATAACAGTATTTTTCTTTAATAAGGCAGAGAAATCATACTTTTTGTGCTAAAGCTGTAGCTGTTTTAGTTTGACATAAAAGCATAAAGAACGCATTTTTTAAATGTACAATTTATAACAATAACAAATCATCAATTTTGCTATCACCGATATAAACTAAATTTTCAGCGGCAAAAAATAAGCTTTCACAACTTTTATAGCCGTCAAATTTTACTTTACAGTCTAGGCTAAGAAGTTACTTAAACAAAAGTACATCAGTTCAATAATGTCAAATTTTTGTGACATTATTAATTCCAAAAACATTAATTTCAGATGTTATTTAATCGTGATTCTCAATATACTTGATAGTAATAATTAAAATTTGGTTCATTTATTTTAAATTTTAATAAAAAGTGTGTAAAGAGTGGAGAAGTCATTTAATTTTTGCTATTTTTTTAAAAACGTTATTTTTCTTGACCCAAGTGACAACAAAAGAGATGAAGAAAGGGGCAATGCAATTTTTTTTAGCTAGAATTAACTGGCTTTTCTATGCTTTCTAATGACCCATTATTTTGGGACATTCTGTATATTTTGTACCGTCTATTTAATAGTGTACAATAAAAAAAATATTTAGAGATTTTAATTAAAAAAAATTATATTGATGTTTATTTTCAAATTTGTTAATGAGTCGAACACTGTAATAGAGGGCGCTTATTAAAAAAGTATTAGTTACAATATTTTTTCGTTAATTCAGTTTCTTTAGATCTAAAGAGTTTTGGTCAGGTGAGGTCAGGTTTTTATATAATTAAACGTCCTTGCTAGAACGTGCCAGATGTTTTGTGATTTTTCTAGATTCAATTAATAAATAATAATTTACTGTATTTCATTTTAAAATCAGATTAATATTACGTATCTGATAGGATGAGTTAACTAATCTTTTTGTTTATGCATTACTGTGCATTATTTACGTTAGTGAATAATATAATCTTCTAAAATTAGACATAATTTTTTATACGAGAATCTATTTCGTTAATTTTTTTGTCTCTTTTGAGTTTGGGTTAGAATTGTTATAAATTATTTCTTTTAAACAGTTTGAATGCAAATCTCAGATCTGTTGTTGTGATACATTTTAATTTACCCTGACCTTCCTCAACTTGGCTTCATTTAATTAATCTAATACTCCCATTTAGTAAAACCTTTATCTATTAAGTACTTAGAATCTTAATTATAAATGACTTTTAACATTTTTTAGCCGAGATTTTTTCTTTGTTTCTTTTTTATTGTTTCCTTCTTATTTTCGGAAAACACATTAATTATTTATAGCACACTTTGTGTCACCAATATTTAATGAAAAACACATTCCATTTCAATTTCTACAAAATCCGATGTCTCATAATTCCCCCCACACATGCCAAATCCAAAATTGTTAAATCCCCCACAACTCAACATTTCTGACATTCCACACCACGTGTTCACATGCACTTGATACAGCCATTTTGCGGTTTGTACAACTGATGACGCCACCGCAATTAAAAGAAAACTTATTGAATTATTCATTACTTCAAGCAAAAAAATTATATATAGTAAATAACATAAATCAGGACTAAAAAGCTCGATTTGTTATTAAGGAAAATTGAAAGTGGATGACGAATTTATCTGATGAAAGTTCTGGCAATGCAGTTGGGAGAAATGACTGGAATTGAGCCAACTTTGAGATATAAAATTTCACTCGGATTGGGGGAAAATTGGGACACTTGGGTCAATTAACTATTTTTTTTAAATTTAAATAAATAATTATTTGTAATTTTTTTCAATTTTTTTAGTAGGCTACTTAGTAGAAAGTTGTAAATTGTGAAAGCGGTATTTTTTAAAATATTTTCTCAAAAATTGACCAAAAAACTTTTTTTAAATTCTTATTTTATTAATATCATTTATAATAAAATCATTGTTAGCTGTTATTAAATACATAAGTATTTTCTAAATAACTTTTTGAAACTAACAGTTTAAAAATAAGAGTTTAATGATAGTAGTTTTAATAACAGCTTAAAAATAACAGCTATTTTTAACTGTTATATTAAAATAACAATAACACGAAGTAATAACAGTTTAATGATAATAGTTTTAGAATAATAGCTTGAAAATAACAGCTATATTTAACCCTTATTTTAAAAACAATTAAAAAAATAACAATAACACTAAGTAATGTTATTATAAAATAACAATTAATGCTATCAGTACTGTAGCAGGATTAGTCTTATAAAAAATAACAGTCTTGACAGAAATAGAAACAGCATAAAAATAACAGTTTGTAAATAGCAGTTTAAGAATAACTGCTTGAAAGTAACTGTTATAAAACAACAGTAACAGGTAGTAATGTCATTGCAAAATACCAGTTCATGCTATCAGTACTGTACAAAAATTAAAGCAGACTTCTAAGTTAAAAGTAACAGTTTTTTACAGTAACAGCAACAGCATAATAGTTTGAAAATAACAGTGTAAGAATAACAGTTTGAAAGTAACTGTTACTTTTAACTGTTATTTTAAAACAACAGTAACAGGTAGTAATGTTTTTACAAAATAACAATTTTTGCTATCAGTACTGTACGAAAATCATAACAGAATAAGAACAGTTTAAAAATAGCAGTTTTGACAGAAACAGAAACTGCATAAAAATAAGAGTTTGTAAATAGCAGTTTAAGATAAACAGTGTAAAAATAGCAGCTATTTTTAACTGTTACTTAAAAAAACAGTAACAGGTATTAATGTTGTTACAGAATAACTGTTTATGCTATCAATACTGGGAGGAAATCATAACAGAATGACATTTTAAAAATAACAGTTTTAACAGTAACAGCAATAACATAAAAATAGCAGTTTAAGATTAATAGTTTGAAAATAACAGCTAATTTTAACCGTTATTTTAAAATAATAATAACACTGTATAACTGTTAATATAAAATAACAGTTTATGCTATTACTACTGCAGGAGGATTATAACTGAATAACAGTTTAAAAATAACCGTTTGTAAATAGCAGTTGAAGAATAACTGTGTAAAAGTAACAACTGTTTTTAATTGTTATTTTAAAACAACATAACAGGTAGAATGTCATTGCAAGATAACAGTTTAGGCATCATTGATAGATAATTTAGGCATCACTATCATCATTGTACAAAAATTAAAGCAGAATAAACAGTTTTAAAATAACACATTTGACTGCAATAGCATAAAAATAATAGTTTACACATAGCAGTTTAAGAATAACAGTTTTCAAATAACAGTTGTTTTAGACAGTTATTTTAAAACAACAATAACAGGTAATAATGTTACTACAAAATATCAGTTTTTGCTATCAGTACTATGAGAAAATCATAACAAAATAACAGTTTAAAAATAACAGTTTTGACAAAAACAGCATAAAAATAAGAGTTTGTAAATAGCAGTTATGAATAACAGTTTGAAAGTAACAGCTATTTTTAACTGTTATTTTGAAACAATAGTAGCAGTAATATTTTGAGAGTAACAGCAAAGCATAAAGATAATAGTTTGTAAACTAGTTGTGGGGAGATCATAACAGGATGACATTTTAAAAATAACAGTTTTGACAGTAACAGCAATAACATAAAAATAACAATTTGTAAATGACAGTGTAAGAATAGTAGTTTAAAAATAACAGCTATTTTTAATTGTTATATTAAAATAACAATAAGGGTAGTAAACTTATTACAAAATAACAGTTTATACCATCAGTAGATACTGTGGGAAAATCATAACTAAATAACAGTTTAAAAGTAACTGTTTTAACAGTAACAGCAACAGCTTAAAAAATAATAATTGTAAATAGCAGTTTAAGAATAACAGCTATTTTAACTGTTATTAAAACACAGGAACTTATTAAAAAACAGTAACAGGTATTAATATTATTACAAAACAACAGTTTATGCTTTCAGAACTGTGGAGGGATTATAACAAAATAACAATTTAAAAATAACTGTTTGTAAATAGCAGTTTAAATTTATTTATAGTTTGAAAATAGCAGCTATTTTAAAATGACAGTCATAGGTAGTAATGTTATTACAAAATAACAGTTTCTGCTATCAGTACTGTGAGAAGATTATCTAAAAAAAATTATTATTTATATTGTCATAATAAATGAGTAAAAATTAAAAAAAAAATTTATTTTGATAAATAAGAGAAAGGTAATAGATCAAAGATTTGTAATGATGAGAGAGATGAATAGAAATTTTATAAAATTAATAAAAAAAATATTCGTGTGTCTCACTACTTTAGCACGTCTTAAAATTAATTTAGCATAATGTAGCATGTAATTTTGGCATTTCATTTGTTGCCAACATAAAAATAAAATAGTACTAGATTGCTATTTTGCCCTAAAAATATTAACAAGAATTAAATGAAGCTACTCTAAAAAATAGTTTTGTTTTTGAATCAATATTTATGTATTTCCGAGTGCATTGCCCATCATCCTCCCATTTCTTCCCATCGTGCCGCGTATACAAACGATCAACCATCGGCAGCATAAATAATTACCAAGAATCTCATCTCAAAAGTAAACACAATCGCTTAAAATGCGCCACCTCTTACATCCTGTCGGATCTTTGACTTCCTCCACCATCAAGAATTAGTATTCACCGCCTTACTTTCTACCTGCAGACAACCCTTCGTACTTCTCCGTATCGGCCGACTCACCCAAAAGGGCCACAAAATCCGACCCGAAAAAATCCCTCCGAGCTTTTCTCAGATCGGTCAGTTCAAATTCGGCCGACTCCAATCAAGAGCTTCTAATTATGGGAGAACCAAGATTATCAGATATTGCGCCAGATATAGCCTTCAAGCACCAAGCTAACAGATCAAACTCTTTAAAAAGTCGAGAACACCAAGAGTTTTTGTACAATCCACTACCGACATCGGAAGAAGGAGCTGAATCCGGAGATGAGGTCAGTGTTAAAAGGTGTTTATTAAAACGAAAAAAAAGGCAAGAGTGATGTGAGATTTTGATAAAAGAAAATTATTTTCATTTCTAGTTTCATTTTGTTCTTTTTTTTCGTGTTTAGTTTTGGTTCATTCAAGTTTCAGTTTTGTTTGTTATTTGATTTAGTTAATTGCTATTTTGTCGCGATGGCTAAAGCACAAAAAGCTTTTAGTCGGAAGTTCCCAAGTAATTTTTTTAAAGCCCTCTTTTTTGTTGTCTAAATGATTCTTTTTTTATCCTTTTTTTATGCTTTTAAAAAATCTCTATAAAGTTAAAATATTAAAACTCACATAAATCATTACCGCATTTTGTAAAATCTTTATAAAACTCTTTATTCTTATTAATTACAAAAAGAACAAAAGGGTTTATAACCGCACAGTTCTTGGCTTTTGTAAAACTGTTACAAGATTTAAAAGAATAAATAGTTTAAAAAATATTGTTTTTAAAAGTAAATTTTAAAACATATTTTCTTTGAAGAGTAAAACGATTTAAATTTGGCTCTTATAAAACATCAGCTTTAAAAAAATTTTAAAACCTTCATAAATTATTTATAAAACTAAAATAAATTTAAATTGTGTCTTGGGTTACTTTCGAAGTGGTAGAAAGGTTAAAGACGAGTGGATCAACTCTTGCCAACTGTACAACAACTTGACAGGTATTATAGAAGATAAAAACTTTGAGATGCTTCAAAATGTTTTTGTTTTGTCATGTCACTCTTGCCAACTTTTTTAAATAAACACTTGTTATAATATCCAGAATTTTTTAATTGGGGTTTAGGTTTTTCTAAGTGAAGAAACCGCAACGTACTACAACTGCTCTCCGAGTAAACGTCGGCACTCCATTGGGACGTTTATATCCCGGGAACGGACCACAAGTGTAGCTTCATCCTCCAGGAGTTTCAAAGAGGATTTCCCCCAGACTATAGTCCATGCAACTTCATCTGGTGATTCTCCGATTTTTGATGATCATGCTTTAAGACACGCGTCTTATCCCAGGAAGCGGTGTCCTCGATGTACGAGAGGTAAGTAATTTATCAATGATTTGATAATAGAGACAATGATGTCGTTGTGTTATTTAAGATGAACGAATGAACTCGAGATAAACTAACGACTGGATAAAAACAATGCGTTTGTTGTGGGGTTGGAGTGTAAACAGAAACGTGGGGGGTAGAGTTTATAATGAATGATTGAGGAGTTTATGAACGTGTAAAAATAGACAACAGATGTTTTTTATTTTGTATTTTGCACGCGTTTATTGAAAAATCAAATTTCAGTGGGAATTAAATTGACCTGAAAATTTGAAGTTCAAGTCTACATACTATATTAGTTATTTGCTTATTCATCTTTTGAAAGACGTTCAAAGTTGTTTGATCCAATACTTTGAAGTTTGCAAACGTTTTGAAGTGTTTAGTGTTATTTATATCAAGTTTTGAACTATCGCAACAACATTTTCAAGTAATTTGTTTCTTGCCAAAGCAATATGTGATGGTTAAGTTTTTGTTTTTAAAGAAACATACCTCTAAGTGTAGAAAAAAAATATTTGTGGAATAAAGTTTAAAATAGTACTGCTATTTCTAAATTGAATTTTAATAAAATTTTTTTTCTACTTTGCGTCTGCAACAGAGACCGAAAATTGCGTGCGTAAATTGTTACGTTTCTGCGTTTATGTCATCGTTGAAATTATAACAATTTTATTCGAATAAATTTTGTTGCACTTGATGACCAGTAGTCCTCACCAAGGTGTTTTTGTGTGTGTGTTTCAATTAACCTATAAAACATCTGAAAATGGGGTGGAAAAGCGCCGGTTACAATGAAGTAACTTCAACTTTCTTTTTAAGATTAGAACAACTGTGAAATGCAACAGCTTTTAGCCACTATTTTGACGAGTTACAACTCCCATAGCGTTTGATAATTCACAAGTTAAAAATTAATGTTTTTAATAGTCAAGTATAAGTGGGCTTTTTAGAAAAATTGTAAAAATAAGTAACTAAGAAATAAAAACAAAAGGACAATGAAAACAAGGAGGCTGAAATACAAAATTAATTTTTTGGTGGTAAGAAACAATAGAAAATCAGGAAATCATTAAATTGACATTTTTAAATAAAAAAATAAAAGATTATAAATAGTTTCTGAAAAAAATATACAAAACTAAAAACAATTCGAGTAATTTTGTAATTCTGTTTATTATTTAAAATTAATTAATTAATTAATTAACTATTTATAATATAAAAAAACTACAAATTATTAAAATCAGCTGGTATATTATTGATTACTAAATTATACAAAGCTAAATATAAATTAGTATTTCAATATTCAAATGCTTTCGAGGCATTATCTCTTCATATTATTTCTGCATTAATTTTAATCGAAAATTAAATTATTTTTAATGGATCACTTTCTAAAGAACTGAAATTTTTTGAAGTATTTACACTAATTTAATAAAAAATTAAATACACTTATAATACCTACTTATTTTAAGTGCACACATATCCCTTTGGGAAATTTATTTGAGCATTATTTCTGAAAGCTTTAACAGAGTGCAGTTACGTCAAGTTACGTTACGCAGTTACGAATTTTTAAGAAAAATTAATTAATTAATTCCAAACACCGTAAAAGATTAGAAATTTATTATTGTGACCCGAAAATTAAAACTGGATTAGTTTAACTAATTAGTTAATTAGTTATGGATCAACTTTTTAACATAATATGTAATTCTTCTCGTCTTTTAATTATTGCTGATGACTATAATATAAATTTTCTAATCACCACTAGCCTTAAAACCATTGTGTTTTGCGATTTGCTTTATTCAATTAATTTAATATCTTTAATTCGTGACAATACCAGATTAAATTCATGTCTTGATAACTTCATAACAAACATACAAAAAAAATATTTTAGTTGCGTTAAAGATTATGATTTATCTGATCATTCTAGTACTATTTTTGAAGTCAATTTGCATTTCGATTAACATCCACAGCAAAAGAAAACTATTTATTCTGTTACTCCTCAAAGATTATGCCACTTTAACAATGAAATTCAAACTTTTGATTCGTCATTTATTAATAATAATAACTTAACAATTGATGACAAATTTAACAACTTTGTTTATTTAATGTTTTCGTCCGCTAAACGTAATTTTCCCTCAAGGTTAATTTCTGACTCAAAAAATCGACAATCTGTAAATTGGTTTACTAAGGATTTACAAGCCTTATGTGATTCTCTGACATTCTTGATTTTTTTTTATAAATTAAAACAAGATTTGACAGTTTTAGATAGATTTAAACGTTTAAAAACTCACTATCTTCTCAAAATTAAAGAAGCAAAACAGAATGTGTTTGACTGATTTGTTAACAAAACAAAAAATAGTCCTCAAGCAATGTGGAAACATATTAATAATTTACAAAGCAAAAATGTTTACTGTTCTTCCTCTCCTTTTTCTTTCGAGGCATTCAACATATACTTTTCTAGTATTGCAGAAATATTTCTAATAAAATTTCTTCCGACAAATTAAATTCTTCGTACTTTTTGTCTTCTTCTTCAAATCTTGTTCCTTTTTTACTGAATTGACTTTTAATCAAGTTCGAGATATTACCTCTGGTCTTAAAAACACTTCTACTTTAGATGTTCATCACCTTAATTTTAAAATGATCAAGTACATACAACATATAATTATTTATCCTTTAACAGCCTTTTTGAATAAATTTATTAGATAAGGGATATATCCTGAAGCATTAAAAAAATCTAAAATTTTTCCCTTATTTAAAAAGGGTGATCAAAATGTACTAAATAATTATCGTTCAATTTCAATATCACCGGTCTTGAGTAAAATTTTCGAGCGAGCAGTGCAGGCACAAATTTTATCGTATTTTAAATCAAATAATCTGTTTACTGCTGGTTAGTTTGGTTTTACAAAAAACAAATCAACAATTTTAGCTATCTCTAAACTAATTTTCTATATCAATAAAAAATTTGAAGAGAATTCTTATTGCGGGGTAATTTTTTGTGACCTAACCAAAGCGTTTGATTGCGTTTCATTTCAAACTATTGCAAAATTCTTACCAACTATAAATTTTCAAAAAATGCTTTGAATTTATTAATGTCTTATTTAAATCCTATTTTTAGTATTTAGGTGATAACTTTTCCTGGCTACCAGTAAAACGTGGTGTTCCTCAAGGTTCTGTCTCGGGGCCCCTTACTTTTTTATTGTACATTAATAATATTAATATATTTTTTCTCAGCGAAAATACTAGGGGAGCACGGGGGAATCAGAGCCACGGGGTAATGAGAGTCACCTAGAAATACGTATTTGCAAATAAATTCGATCTTGTTTTCTTGTGTTAACGTGTAGAGGGGTTTGGGAGAGATAGACCAAGTGCATCACGTGACCTTTTAGTTGGAATTTTTCATCTAAAAACGGCGCACGTTGGTTTTGCACTGCCTTGTTGTTATTTTTGTGGATCTTTGAGGACGAAATATAAGTATTACAAATACGTATTATAACAATGTTTTGTATTTTGTCGTTATAGTAGATGTTAGACACTGTATTAACAACTTTTTGCATTAAAGTAATCAACCATTTTTGAAACAAAAAATTTGAAACGAAAAAGCTGCGTTTGGGGCGATGGTGGCCAGATGGCTCCCATTACCCCAAGTGAACTGTTAGTAAATTTTTGCTTGTTTGCTTTAGATTTTTAGAAAACAAAAAAAACGACAGAAAAAGCACAGTGGACCATAGAATCTTTAGCAAGTGCAATTGAACGTATAAATAAAGACAAAATATCCATTCACAAAACTGCTAAAGAATTCGAAATTCCTTACAGCATACTACAAAAATGGTATCGTTTACCAATACCAACAGTTTCTCGTCTTGGGAGAAATTTGACATTTAACACACAGCAAGAAGAATTACTTGCTGAACATCTTATTTATATGTCAAAAAATTTTTACGGATTAGACTCTATTCAGTTCCGAAAAATTGCTTTTGAATGTGCTGAAAAGTTGAAACTTCCTCACAATTTCAATAAAAAAAATAAAACAGCTGGACCAGACTGATTGGAGGGTTTTCTCCAAAGAAATCCTCGAGTTAGTGTTCGCAAACCAGAGTCGACGAGTATTGATAGAATCGAAAGATTTAACAAAGAAGAAGTAAACCGTTTTTACAAAAATCTTGAGCAAGTTATAGAAAAAAACAAGTTTCAACCTCACCAAAATTTTAACATGGACGAAACTGGAGTTTCAACTGTTCAGGAACCCTGCAAAATTTTGACAGAAAAGGGACAAAAACGCATAGGAACTTTTAATTCTTGGGAAAGAGGTAAAACAATAACAGTTGTTCGTGCTATGAACGCCGCAAGCACTTATGTACCACCATTATTTATATTCCCAAGACAACGTCATTCTCCTCGACTTGAGAAGGACGGTCCACCAGGTGCCATTTATGATTGATCCAAAAATGGATGGACCAGTGAAACATTGTTTCTAAAATGGTTGCAACATTTTAAGGTATCTGTGAAATTTTCTGAAGATAATAAAATGTTGTTGATCATGGACAACCACAATAGCCATTCGACGCTAGAAGCTTACGAATTTTGCAAAGAAAACCACATTACGAGGCTCTCTATATCACCTCACTCGTCTCACCGCATGCAGCCGTTAGACATTACGTTTTTTGGCCCTTTAAAAAAGACATACAGCCGAGAATATGATCTTTATCTGAAGTTAAGAAACCTTGTGAAAATAACTCCATATGAAGTTGCCGATCTGTTTCAGAAGGCATACTGTAAAATAGCTTCGATTGACAAGGGCATTAATAGTTTCCGCGCAGCAGGAATAAGTCCTATAAATCCAAACATCTTCGGTGACGAAGATTTTGTTGCAACAAACACGGCTGCCCGTGATGTAACTGAAGTCTTGCCAAATGATCAAAAAAATCCTTTGCAAGATGAAAATATTAATGCTAAATTGTTTTATGCAATATAATTTGCCAATAAAGTTATTATTATTGCTAAATTTTGAAATAGTTTTCTTAAACTAGGTGGCTCTAATTGCCCCGTGTCTTGGCTCTGATTACCCCGTACTCTGGGTAATAGAAGCCAATGCTACTTTTTTTAAATGATAAAAAAATTTATTTTCGTTTTTTTAAAAAAGTTTTTACTATTACTATTTAACAGCTCTACTTATAATAATAATAATAATAATAATAATAATAATAATAATAATAATAATAATAATAATAATAATTAACACTTAAATATAGTGTATGAAATATCAAAATTTAAATATTTTTATTTTTATTTTATTATGTTTTTTACTTTTTTCTTAGGTGGCTCTGATTCCCCCGTGTTCCCCTATTTTGTTTGCCGATGATACTTCTTTATTTAAAAATAATAATGACATTAATGTTTTAAAAAATGATCTATCGCAAATACAAACTTTCTTATTTCAATGGTTTGCGTCTAACAATTTATTTATAAATAACTCTAAGACAATTAAATTTTACTTTTATTTAAAATAGATTCCTCTCGATTTTGTCACCCAAGAATCTGTCAACTTTCTAGGCCTTCGTTTGGATGTGCATCTTACATGGCATTTCATATTGATTATACAGGGTCCCAAAAAAAGATTTTCATCAAGTTACTTTTGAAATTATTTTACATGTTAATTTTTTTGTGCCGCTCTACTCTTTAAGTTTGAACTAATTTATTCTGTCACCTATAAATCAAATGTCAATTTAGATTTGAAGTTTGGCAAGGGGACTTTGACCTCTAATGAACATCCAAACCAGGAAAACTTTTTCCTTAAAAATTGCCGCTTGCAGAGAGACCGAATATATGGGATTTTTCATTTTTCTTGTTACAACCTTAGTGACATTACTAGGTTTACTCGTTACCCCTATTGGCTAAAGCGGCATTCTTTATTTTACATGGGAAATTCACTGGCGACTAGATAAAAATCTTTTTTTGGGGCCCTGTATTATCAGTCATTTTGCAAAAAATACCTTTTTATTAAAATCCTTGAGCAACTTTGTTTATAAAAAAAAATGTAATTTCCGTTTACTACGCGTATATTCACTTGCGTTTAAGTTACGGAATTTTGGTTTAGGGACACTCTTTTGCTTCAGAACTTTTATTTAAAATGCAGAGAAGAGCTATAAGAATAATTGCTGGTTTAAAGTATCAGGAGGATTGTAGGTACTACTTTTCTCATTTGAAAATTCTGACACTTCCATATGTATATATACTTTCTTGTTTGCTATATATTAAGACATACATTGAAGAGTTTTTCAAACGAGGAAAACTCCATATTCTTAACTTAAGAAACTAAGAGAATATCTATGTTAACTTCCACAGACTAAAAAAAATCGTTTCAGCATCTTTTTTTCGGGTCCATTTTTTAATAAATTCCCTATAACATAAGGAATCTGCCCCTTACCAAGTTTAAGACTTGTATTAAATCATTTCTTTTAAAGAAGAGTTTTTACTCCTATGTATGTAGAATTCCTTGATGATAGCTTAATAGATTTAGTCTAATGTTTTTTTTAATTAATTTATTTTTTTCTTCTTTTTATATAATGTGTGTAAACATTGTATATGTACAAACACAAATAAATATTATTATAATTAATATTAACAATGTTAAAACTCCAATGTAATTGTGGGGGAGATTTAAAATTAATACTCTATTTTCTCTTTACTGCCTTCCTTCCGATTCCTTTCCTTTTGTTTATTTACAATCCAAACATCTATTTCTTTGGCTCCATCTTTTCCAGTTCATTTACCTTTCCCGTCTTCCTTCCCAATTATAATTCATCGAAAAATCTTTCTTCACGGAAATGCAGAACTCCCTTGTTATTGTCGACAGGAAACCGATTAATTATCCGTAAAAAGTAACGTACTCATCACTTCCGGCCAATATACTCAATTGCTTACTCAATTACATAACCGCATATCTTAAACCCGCAAGAACAACCAGCGAGGATATCCGTATTCATTCAATCTTCCACTCACGTCCATTCGGCCATTTTTCGTCCTCCCCACTAAATTAAACGTGGATCGATTGTCCGATTTGATTTTACATATAGTTTTGAAAAGGTGTGCAACTGTGATGTGTTAAAAGTAAGTTTTTAGTTTTTTGGGGGAAATTTTAGTAATTTGGGATGAAGGGCCGCCATTTTGAATCTCGCGCGTGACATCCTGCGCACGTGTATCTCCACCTAAGGATGCGACGGAAGTCGGAGGATAGGCATCTGAATATAAAAAATCATATTTAGTTGATTATTTTTATTACCATGTGAACTCTAACGGACACAAATCCGGCAAACTTGGCGTCCACTCATCACCAAGAACTTAAGGTGGTGCTCTCCGAAAAATCGGTCTTCTCGGTGTGAACTTTGGGTCAAGATAACGTACAAAATATAAAAATTTCGTTTTTGAATTTTTTATAAATTAAACATAATTTAATTACAAAGTTTCACATTTGTGCGCAAACATTTTAACTAATTAAAAAAAGATAAAGTTTTCTTGTTTTGAACACTTTATTGAGTTAATCTTAAATAGTTTAATACATACATAGACCAGATTTGTACTATATAAAAGAGCAAGAAAATGTCTAGTAAATCTTCTAATTTTAAGAAAAAAAATGCTTTTATTTAAAAAAGATACATTTGATATCTAAGTATATAAAAAAAAGGAATTTTTGATTGTTGTTTGGCAAAATATTAGATCTCTTTCTTTAAAATTATTTGGAATTTTTTGTTTTTAAAAATAATGCCCCATTTTAGAGAATAACTTAAAAACAAAATTCAGGTCTACTTGCTTCAATTTTAAAATAATTTCTATTTCGGAGTATTGATTGAATTTCACTTGAGGGTCAAAAATACATTTCAAGGATAGTTATGTATATTATATTATGATTTGGTGTTGATTGTTGGCTCCCTACACGTGACTGAAATTATTTGAATGGTCCCTCATGAATTCGAATGGTGATTGTCATAAATGTTGAATCTCAGACGAGGATAATGGGGTTTGGTGAAGGTAATGAGATTTATGTATTGTTGGGAAAAAATCGAAACAAAGCCGTGATGAATAATAGAAAGAAGCTTATTTTGTTGTTTTATCTAAAAATAGAAAAAGAAGTAAAATTTTCAAAGATCAAAGTATTATTCTACTCAACTATTTTATAATGAATGCGTTTTTAATAACAAAAATTAATTAACTTTGTAAGAAAATTATTTTAAAAACATTTATTAATATAAATATGAAATATTACACGAACATTGTTTACATCAAATACAAATTTTACTAATGTAGCTGAAAGACGAACTTGTTTTTAGCTTCACAAGGAATTGAATCACATTACTCTAAATTCTGTTTCAATTCTCGCTACTTTTACCTATTTTCTTCTTTATTCCTATTTAGTTTTTTATATACTTTCTTTGTTGCAAGCAAGTGTTTTTCTACCGATCGGAGAAACCATCTCAACAACTCCGATCAGGAAAATCGGTAGAGAACTTTGAAGCCACAACTTCCAGAGTTCTAGTGAGGCTTGGTCTTTCTTATTTACTACATTGTTTATCTTTCACTTTTTATTTAATATTTGTATTCTTTTTAGACAGGTTTTTATTTTCTATTTTTTATACATTTTATATCTCGGCGAATATAGACGTTATTATATCAGATATTATATTTGGTTTTAGATTATTTCTGTTTTTACATACAATTTTCTAGTTGTCTTCTTGTTTTTTTTGTTCTTTATTTTTTATGTACTTTTAGTTGTATGTTCTACAACTTTCAGATTTTTTTAACTGGTTGTATACTTTATATTTGCTAGTTATTTCGTCTTTGATTTTTTCTGTCTTTTTGTTTTCTCTAATTTATAATATTTTGTTTATTCTGAGTTTTGTTTTTAATATCTTCTACCATAAGTACTCTCGAAAGTTCGACTTTGAACAATCTTCTGTTCCCTATTTTCTCTTCTATTTTTAAGTATTTTTCTATTCTCTACTTTTTTTTATCTTTTTTTGTTTTTTATTGACTAGGATATATTTATACAGGTACTTTTTTTCTAATATTTCTTTGTTTACAATTGCATTTCGTTTTGTAATAAATGTTTGAATACTAACGTATACTTTTTTCTACACTTTTTTTGTTTAGATTTTTTTCATTTTATATTTTTTTAGCTTTTTTTGTTTCTTTATGTTTTTTACTTATTAATTATTTTTCCATATATTTAGTGTTCTGCTTGCTACCAGTTTTTATTTTCTACATTCTTTGGTCATTTCATTTTTTTGTTTTTTATTTACTCTATCGGTTTTCTATTGTCTTTAGTTATTTTCTCTGTTTTTTTACCATTTTACTGTTTTCTTTGCTGACAATTATGTTTTTTTTATTTATTAATTTTTTTATACTTCCTACATCTATTTTTTTTTATAAGCAATTTTTTTAGTGTTATTATTCTATATACGATCAGCTGCCTCATCTTAATTTTTTCTGTTCTTTCTATTATTTTGATACGTTCTATTTTATAATTTCTTATTGCTAATTTTTTTCTATCATTTTAGTTTCTCTATCTGTATTTTATATTAGTCATACATTATTATTTTTCTGTTCTCTCTATTGGTCTTTATTCTCTGTTTTATTTTTTTTTTAGATTTTTTGTACTTTAGTTATTTTATTTTGCTTATTACACTCTTTTCTTTATAATATTTTATTTTTTGTTTTACCAATAATTTTACTATTTTCTCTACTGACAGTTTTACTTGAGTATTTCCTGTTTCTTTTATTTTTCCTTCCTATATTCTATCTAGAATTTTTTCAGTTTTGTTTATCTTACTTAATAGCTTTGTTTTTTATTTATTGATAGTTTTTTTTTGTTTTACCTATTTTTCTATAGTGTATTACCTATTTTCTCTCTTTGTTTGTATTGGTATGCTTTACACATCTTTTATTATCGCTTTTTATTTTCTCTGTTCTCTCTATATAAAAATCTACATTCTATGTTTTATTTGCGTGTATTTTATGTTGTTGTTTTCTTATTATTTTACTATTTACTAATAACAGTTTCATTATTCCTGTTTGATTGAGGTTCTTAGCCATTGTTCTCTGTTTTTTGAATTCTACTTTTTATTTTTTATATTTTTAGTTTTTTGTTATGTTTTTTATTTCTGTTTTAATTTATATTTTAACTATATTTTATGTTCCGAACAATTTTAGTAGTTTCTTTAATTTCCGTATTTTTCTAACATTCTATTTATTGTTTTTATTTTTCTTTCTTATTTTATCTATTTTTAGTCGTCTGTTTTTATTATTTCTCTTCTCTTTTTTTGTTTCCTCTTTCTATTTTCTCTATTCACAGATTCACCAATCCCAATAATAATTAGAAAATGAAGCTTTTTGTCACCAAAATGCTTAAAATTTTTTGCTTGCACCCAAGTAACTAAATCTTATTAGTACCAACTGTCATAAAGTTGTCTTTAAAGCTAATTTCCCCAAAACTTTCCCCATAAATAAATTTACAACAGCTAATTAAATATCTAGCAAGTTCCGTTCACAACTAACAAAATCCGTATTATAATAGCTCGGCGTTAGTCATTTGTTAACTTGAGACGCCGGAAATCGGCGTCTCGACGCTTCTCTTCCCGTCGAAAATCACAAAAAACCTAAGCAAAAAACCAATTTATTTTAAAATAACAAAATTTAGTTTCTTTGAACTCAATGAGAGGATCTTAAGGTAAAAAAAAATTTCATCCAGATTTTTGATTCTGTAACTCTGGAGACAATAAAGTTCGTTGCAAGTGTTGTACACGTGGCTAGCTTCCGGTTTACCAGATGGATAGAATTTGACCATTGTCTGAGTTGGGTGAGGGAATTTTCCGAGACGGAAAATTATCAACACTGCCACAAGTGGAAAGTTATAAAATAATTACCGTTTAATTTATATTATATGGTTGGCAATCCTTTTTTGGAATGGGAGGAAATGACGGTTGTTTGGATTAAATACAGGAAAAGTTATGCACAAAGGACGATAGACGAAGCCTTGAAGGTTGCAATGCTAATTTATTTATTAATTAGGATTTGATATTCAAAGCATCAAAGCTTGTCTGGCAAATCTTTTGGATTATGACTGTAAGTACAGTTTGTAGAGGGACTACAGAGTGTTTTACAATTATTTAACACCAATTTAACCTTTCAGAGTGCAGTAAGTAAAATTTACAGTGCAAAAACTTAATTTCAGAAGAATAGGAGCACTGTAAAACAAGCAACGCACGTCATTTTCTAGATTTTTGCCTGACCAAAATATTAAAAATAAATATTTATTTTTATTACTCTAACAGTTGGAGATGATTTATATTGATAACGTAGCATTTTATTTCACCCTGTAAAGTATAACTTACCGTCACAGGCGAATATAAATAACTATTACCGGTTATAAGGTAACTGTAGTTAAAATTGTACCAATTAATTTTGGACTACCTGTCTAAAAAAAAATTGATAACATATTTATTATTTCCTGAAACTCAAAAAAATATATATTAAAAACTATTTTATCTAAAACACGTGTACATTCCCGTTTGAATCATTTCCGTCATTTATCCCAAACAAACAAAATGACGATGATGTTTGAAAATAAAAAAAATCTTAGCACAAGTGTATGATAGCAAAAAACCGCCACAACAATAATTTATAAACAGAAGGATAAAAATATCATAATATTTCACTCTTAATCTGTCTCCAATCCCATCTAAAATTATCTTCCAGTCATAATAACACTTTATATTTCTGCAGATTGATGGGACAACGATGACAAATATAACATTTTGCAGAGGTTTTTATTTTGGAGCTAAGAAAGTGCAAAACACTAATTATCTACAGTTTTAGATCGAAATATGGGGATTTTTATTTTTATTGTTTTTTAAAATTGTTTTAAAAAAGAGAGGCATTAGGTAGAGAAAGATTAACTGGAAGTATTTGGCTTTTGTCTCAGGCTTAAAAAAATATGAAATACTACTTCTAGTTTCTAAAATTAGTAAAATGTTGCCTTCGGCGCTCTGACTTTCAAAATATGAAAAAGAGGCATTCTTGTTCTTGTCTTTAGTAATTTTGAAGTTGAAATAAAAGTTTTACTTTCGGTTACTAAAATTAGATCTTACGGCTCATAAAAGCAGTAAAATGGCGCCTCTGGTTTCTAAAATCAATAAAATATTACCGTCAATTTCAAATTTAGTAGAATGAAATCTCTGGTTTCTAAAGTTAGTAGAATTAAATTTGTCTTAGGTTCCCAAAATTATAGAAGAACTTGCTTTGGTCTTTACTAATTCAAAAATTATTAAAATGTCGCCTTCGGCTCTATTATTTCCGGTTTATGAAATTAGTAAAATGTTATTTCTGGCTCCCAAAATTAGAAAATAATGTTAAGCATGATGTCCTTGTTTTTATTGTTATAAAATATTATAAGAAATATACTCTTCGACTCTGGAAATAGATCAAATATCGCCACCTGTTTATAAAACTAGTAAATGTTGGTTTTAGCTTTCAAAATTAGTAAAACATTGTCTCTAACCTTTATTCATGTTTTAATAAAATTAAAATTTAATTCAAACTAGGTCATTTTTAACTCCTAAAAGTAAAAAAAAATCTTTTATTGCTATTAACTCTAAAATTGCTTAAATATCACTTTCAGTTTCTAAAATTGGTAAAATGTCGCCTTCAGCTTCTCTAAACATTAAAAAAATGTCTCCTGTTTGTATATTGTTAGAAGGATGTTTAATAAATGTCGCTTTCGGCTCCAAAAATGGATCAAAAATCCCCTCCCGTTTATAATATTAGTAAGTGTTAGTTCTAGCTTTTAAAATTAGTAAAATGTAGTCTCAGACATTCAAAATAGAGTAACGATTTCATTCGTTCAAACTAAAAAAATGTTTTTTTATTGTTATTAACTCCAAAATTGCTCAAAAATGTAAATGTTGTTTTCAGCTCGCAAAATAGTTTAAATGTCACTTCTAGCTTCTAAAATTAGTAAACTGTCGTCTTCAGCTTCTCTCAATATTGAAAAAAATGTTGCTATTTTCTAAATTGTGCTAAAAATTTATAACAAATATCACCTTCGGCTGAAAAATGTATCAAATATTTCCTACGGTTTATAAAACTAGTAAATGTTAGTTCTAGCTTTCAAAATTAGTAAATCTTAGCTTCTAACTGTCAAAATAGAGAAATCATTTTATTCTTATTTTAATCAAACTAAAATTTGGTACAAACAAGATTATTTTGAACTACCAAAGCTAAAAAATTTTTTTTTTATTTTTACCAACTCCAAAATTAATCAAAAACGTAAATGTTGCTTTCGACTTTAGAATTGCGTAAATGTCACTTCCAGTCTCCAAAATTGGAAAATGTTGCCATCAGCTCCTCTCAATATTGAAAAAAATGTTGCCTTTTTCTATATTGTTATGAAAATTTATAACAAACGTCGCTTTCGGGTCTAAAAATAGATCAAATATCGCCTCCGGTTTGTAAAACTAGCAAATGTTGGTTCTAGCTTTCAAAATAGAGTAACGGTTTTATTCTTGTTTTGATTAAACTAAAATTTAATTCAAAATTAGTTAGGTAATTTAAACTCCTAACGTTAATTTTTTTATATTGTTATTAACTCAAAAATTTATTGAAAGTGTAAATGTTGTTTTCGGTTCTTAAAATTGCTTAATGACTACCTCCAGTTTCTAGAATTAGTAAAATTTCGTCTTCAGCTCCTTTTAACATTGAAAAAACGTCCTCTTTTTCTATATTATTAATATAAAAAAATAACAAATATCGCCTTCGGCTTCAAAAATGGATTAAATATTGCCTTTGGTGTATAAAACTAGTAAATATTGGTTTTAGTTTTCAACTTTAGTAAAATGCCGTCTCTGACATTCAAAATAGAGTAACAATTTCATTCTTGTTTTAATCAAACCAAAATTTGATTCTAGTCAGGTTATTTTTAACTCCCAAAAATATTTTTTTTAATTGTTATTAGCTCCAGAATTAATCAAAAATGTAAAGCACCTCTCAAAATTGTTTAAATGTCACTTTCAATTTTTTAAAATAGTAAAATGTCGCTTTCAGCTTCCCTCAACATTAAAAAAAGTGTACTTTTTTTATATTGTTTTAAAAATTTATAACAAATGTCATCTTCCGCTGAAAAAATAGATCAAATATCACCTCCGGTTTACAAAACTAGTAAATGTTTATTCTAACTTTCAAAATAGAGAAACGATTCCAAAACTAGGTAATTTTGAACTGCTTAAGCTAAAAAAATTGTTTTTTATTTTTATTAACTCCAAAATTACTAAAAACTTTAGAATTGCTTAAATGTCACTTCCAGTTTCCAAAAATTGGTAAAATGTTGCCTTCAGCTCCTCTCAACATTGAAAAAAATCTCGCCTTTTTCTATATTGTACTAAAAATTTATAACAAATGTCGCCTCCGGCTCCAAAAGTGGATCAAATATTGCCTCCGGCTTGTATAACTTATTAATTTTTTTGGAAATGTTGGTTTTAACTTCCACAATTAGTAAAACCTCGTCTCTGGCTTTCAAAGTAAAATAAGAACGTCATCTTTGTTTTAAATAATTTAAAATCTGATGATAAAATATAATTGCGTCCGGCTTATAAAATTAGTACAATTTTACTAAATGCCATCACTGACATCATTGGCTCTTAAACATTGTCGTTATTACTAATTCAAAAATTGGTAAGAAATAACGTATTCAGCTCTAAAATCGGTAAAATGTTGCCACCAACTTTTAAAATTAGTACAATTTGATCAATTTATTAACATTTTAATAATGGTGGGAAAATGAAAATTTTATCTCGGGCTCTAATAATCCTTATTACGGCACTGTATGTGGCTTGATTATTTGTAAAACGTGTTTTAATGTGATAATGCCATTCTGATAAATGAAATTCCCAACGCAGATACAAAATTTCGTTAAAACTATATTGATAAAAATTTGTTTATCAAGTTAGGCTACTTATAACAACAAAAGATGGTCAAGGTAATTATTTGGCAATATTTGCGTTAAATAATTCTAGTAGTGTGGTTAGATTTTATTTAAAATTAGTCACGTGGCTTGAGATAATTTCTGAAGGCACCCTGTGTATGCAATAAAAATAAATGGACCTTATTTAATCTGTGGTCTAATTTTTGTGTTTATTTTCTCGATGTAAATACCCAATCTAAATATAAAAAGCTGCTTCCTGTATCAACTAATGTATAGGAGGAATAAAAATATTTTCCGAGCTTCATCTACAAGTTTATTTACCAACTCATCTGGCAAAAACGCCATTTTTCGGCTTAATCTCCCTCCGGCTCAAATTTAAACTTGTCAAACATTGTTTCATCCTCCACGACATGCCTCAAACACGTTTCTGATAATCCTCGTGTTGTATTACATTTTTGCCACTAATTGCAACCCAAAACCTTATATTTTTTTCTAAAAGAGAGTCTGAATGACCATACCACGCCTAAAACCCAGTCAATGAATGAAAAAGTTTATTGATTTTATGTCACCGAATTCCGAGAGATCGTAATTATTTAGAAAGATGTTCTCCAGATGTTTGGATAGTTTGACCTGTGAAAAGTTTGGCCAGATGTAGGTAGAGCCGGGGACAAAAACAGGGCCATGACGCCGGCTTTGATATTAGACAGGCCATCTTGGACACTTGAAGTAAATTTAAAACGAGGATTACTTGAGAGGGAGAGTTTTTGATATCACAAGACGGAAATAAAACATGAACAATTTTCAAGATTTCTTAAAGAAATTAGAGTAATTGCAAACAGTAAACATCCGGGAGATCTAATCGTTCTAAATTCGGGGAAAAATCACTTCTTGGAAAAGCTCGATCATATTTTAAGCTTTCGCTTTGGAAAATTTTTGGTTTAGATTTCAGGATTATTATGGGTTTAGTGGCTTTAAAGTGGAGAGATAAATAGAGCATGTCTAACACTACTTGAACTTGACATAAAATCTTTTTTTTCTTGAATCTTGCTTGACTTTGAAATTGCACTTATCTACAAAGAAGATATTTAAAAATTGTTGTTAATTCATCTCCAAACTAACAGATAAATAAAGCGGAAGGACTTATTTAAAAATATTTTAAATTCGAAATTTATAACATAAAAGGTATTAATTTAAAAATGTCAAGAATGCTATATGGAAAATTAAAACAATTCTAGTTATTCTTTTTGTTTATTTTTATTGTATATATCTGTAGGTGTGGTAAAATATTCATTATGCTGTACTTAATTATTTCTGTATTTGACGTGTGTAAAGTACTTTGTACTATAACACTAATAAACATTATTATTATAAGATTTTGATAAAAGAAAATGTAGCGAAAAATAGATGTCGGAAACTACGAAACGAAAAAAACACTTGAAAAACGATTAGAAGAAATTTTGGAAAAGCCTTTTTGTAGAAAAGAAGTAACAAAAAATTCTAAAAAAAAATTAAAGACATTGGCAGAAGCAAAGAAAAAAGAAAGTAAAAAATTCTACAGAGTAAAAAAATGTTGTAGAAGATTTTGAAAATTAGCAAACAAAAAAAGAGTAAAACTAAAGAAGACTCTAGAAAATAAAAAAAATGTTTGAAAAACGATTTAGAAGAAATTTTGAAAAAAACTTTGTGTAGAAAAAGAACAACAAAGAATATAAAAAAATTGAAAGGCGTCTGCAGGAGCAAAAGGAGTTTGTAAACAAAAATTTTTCTAGAAGAGCTTGAAAACTACGAAAAAAGAAAAAGTAGAGCTAAAGAAATCTCTAAAAAAAAATATTCTGAAAGAAAACGTTTAAAAAACAATTTAAAGAAATCTTGGAAAAAACTTTTAGAAGAAATGGAACAACAAGAATTTTAAAAATATTGAAAGGCGTCTGCATGAGCAAAAAAAACTGTAGAAAATTTTTTTCTAGAAGAGCTTTGAAACTACGAAACGAAAAATAAGGGAATTTAAAGAGGACCCAAAAAAACTAAAATGGTTTTGAAAATAAATGCTTGAAAAACGATTTAAAAAAAGTTTTGAAAATAACTTTTGGTAAAAAAGAAACAACAGATAATTTAAAAAAGAGTGAAAGACGTCTGCAGGAGCGAAGGAGAATTGTAAAAAAAATTTTTTCCTAAAGATCTTCAAAACTACAAAACAATGAAAAAATAGAGCTAAAAATGACCCTTAAAACAGCAAAAATGGTTCAAAACGCTTAAAAACGATTAGAAAAAAAGACTTTTAGTAAAAAAGAATCAACAAAAAATTCTAAAAAAAAGTGAAAAGCGTCGGTAAGAGCAAAGAAAAATTGTATTGGAAAAAAAATGTTTTAGAAGAGCTTAAAAACTAAGAAAACGAAGTAAAAGTAAAGCTAAAATTGACTCAAGAAAATCAAAAAATGATTCTGTAAAGAAACGGTTCACAAACAGTTATAAGAAATTGCGAAATGACTTTTGGTAGAAAAAAGGCAACAGAAAGTTTAAAAAAAAATAGAAAAATATCGGGAAGAGCAAAGAAAGAGTGTAGAAGATAAAAAATGTTCTAGAAAAGCTTGAAAATTAAGTAGATCTAAAAGAAATTCAAAAAAAAAAAATGATTGTGAAAAGAAACGCTTGAAAAACGTTAAGAAGAATTTTTAAAAAAACTTTTTATAGAATGGAAGCACCAGAAAATTCTAAAAAAATTGAAAGACGTCGGCAGAAACAAAGAGAGATTGTAGGTAGAGGAGAAAAAATGTTCTAGAAGAGCTTCAAAACTACAAAATGAAGGAAAAGTAGAGCTCAAAAAGAAGCCCTAAAAAAACATAAAATGGTTCTAAAAAAACACTCAAAACATGATTAAGAAAAATTTTGGAAAAACTTTTGGTAGAAAAGAAGCAATAAAAAATTCTAAAAAAAATAGAAAGAGGTCGGAACGAGCAAAGAAAAATTCTAGAGCAAAAAAATCTTCTAAAAGAGCTTGAAGCTACAAAAAAATAGCGCTAAAAAAGTTTTTAGAAAAACAAAATCGTTCTGAAAAGAGACGCTAAAAATCGATTAGAAGAAACTCTGAAAAAAAACTTTTGGTCGAAAAGGAGCAATTAAGAATTCTAAAACACTGAAAGACGACAAGAGCAAAAAAAAATAGTGGAGCAAAGAAAAGGTTATAGAAAAGCTTTAAAACTACAAAACAAAAGAAAGATAGAGCTAAAAAAAACTCTAGAATAACAAAAAATGGTTCTGAAAAGAAACGCTTGAAAACAATTAGAAGAAATTTTGGAAAAGACTTTTGGAAGAAATGGAACAACAAAAATTTTAAAAATATTGAAAGGCGTCTGTCTGCAAGAGCAAAAAAACTGTAGAAAATTTTTTTTGAAGAGCTAGGAAACTACGAAACGAAAAAAAAGTTGAGTTAACCCTAGAAAAATAAAACAATACTCTGATAGAAAACGCTTGAAAAACAATTATAAGAAATTTTAGAAAAAACTTTTGATACAAATGAATCATCAGAGAATTTAAAAAAAAATTAAAAGACGTCGGCAGAAGCAAAAAAAGATTTTAGAGAAAAAAATGTTCTAGAAAAGCTTCAAAACTACAAAACGAAAAATAAGGGAATTTAAAGAGGACCCAAAAAAAACAAAATGGTTTTGAAAATAAATGCTTGAAAAACGATTTGAAAAAAGTTTTGAAAATAATTTTTGGTAAAAAAGAAACAACAGATAATTTAAAAAAAAATGAAAGATGTCTACAGGAGCGAAGGAGAATTGTAAAAAATTTTTTTTCCTAAAGATCTTCAAAACTACAAAACAAAGAAAAAATAAAGCCAAAGATGACCCTTAAAACAGCTAAAATGATTCAAAACGCTTAAAAAACGATTAGAAAAAAATTTAGGAAAAGACTTTTCGTAAAAAAGGATCAAAAAAGAATTCTAAAAAAAGTGAAAAGCAAAGGTAAGAGCAAAGAAAAATTGTATTGAAAAAAAAAATGTTTTAGAAGAGCTAAAAAAAAGAAGAAAAAGTAAAGCTAAAATAGACTCTAGAAAATCAAAAAACGGTTCAAAAACAGTTATAAGAAATTTGGAAAAGACTTTTAGTCGAAAAAAGGCAACAGAAAGTTCTAAAAAGAATTGAAGAACGTCGCAAGCAAAGAAAGAGTGTAGAGGATAAAAAATGTTCTAGAAATGCTTGAAAATTACAAAACAAATAAAGTAGATCTAAAGGAAATCCTAGAAAACAAAAAATGGTTGTGGAAAGAAACGCTTGGAAAACGTTAAGAAGAATTTTTAAAAAACTTTTTATAGAATAGAAGCACCAGAAAATTCTAAAAAATTTAAGGATGTCGGCAGAAGCAAAGAAAGATTGTAGAGGAGAAAAAATGTTCTAGAAGAGCTTCAAAACTACAAAATGAAGGAAAAGTAGAGCTCAAAAAGAAGCCCTAAATAAACAAAAAATCGTTCTAAAAAAACGATTGAAACATGATTAAGAGAACTTTTGGAAAAACTTTTGGTAGAAAAAAAGCAATAAAAAATTCTAAAAAAAATAGAAAGAGGTCGGAACGAGCAAAGAAAAATTCTAGAGCAAAAAATATGTTCTAAAAGCGCTTGAAAGCTACAAAAAAAAATAAAGCTAGAAAAGTTTTTAGAAAAACAAAAAATTGTTCTGAAAAGAGACGCTAAAAATCGATCAGAAGAAATTTTGAAAAAAAACTTTTGGTCGAAAAGGAGCAATTAAGAATTCTAAAAAACTGAAAGACGGCAAGAGCAAAAAAAAAGTGGAGCAAAGAAAAGGTTCTAGAAAAGCTTTAAAACTACAAAACAAAAGAAAGATAAGACTAAAAAAGACTCTAGAATAACAAAAAATTGTTCTAAAAAGAAACGCTTGAAAACAATTTTTTGGTAGAAAAACGGACTTTTTTGGTAGACTTTTGGTAGAAAAACGGACCAAAAAATTTTGAGAAACAAACAGTAAACATCCGGGAGATCTAATCGTTCTACGTTTATTCAGATGATCTAAGAAAAATTGGAGTTTCCATTTAAAATTTCAATGTGGTGGATTGTATCTCGATGTTGGGACAGCCTGTATATCCAATTTTTTTGTCAAAAAATGCGCGTTGATAAATAACAGGATACGTGTCCGAACGTTTTCCTGAAAAACAAATCCCCGAATTTTTATCGAAGTTATTTCAATCAAATGGTTCACACTGTATATATTATATTATAATATAGATAATAATAATTATTAGAAGTTATTATATAGAAGAAATTATTGTAATCCTGCAGTTGATAAATTTACTGTCTTGTTATAAACAGAAAAAAGCTTATTTCAGCTGTGGAATAGTATATTGAAAAACGAATTTAGAAGTAATATACGTATTAAAAAACGAGTTTTGAATTGGAGTATATTAATAAACACGTTTCATAAAGTCAGTTTTGTGGCATTATGGTACGAATTCAACCTTACGAGCGCGAAGCAGGAATTTTGTTTAAGAAAATGAATGCTCACATTAGTAAATAATAAATCACAAGTATTTAAAAATTTAAAGCTGACTGGTTGATAATTTATGCTGACTATTCGCCGATTACAGAAATGAGTCGGTTCTACTAGTCAGTGACTATTTGGTACATTTATAATAATAAGAAAAATACTGTTTCTAAATTTAGTTTCTAAATCTAAGTTTCTAAATTTACTGACATTTTATTTTGACAAGTAGGTGGATAAAATTATCAAAAATATTTAAAATAGTTGTTTTGTAGTTCTACAACACTGTACAGTTAGTTTTCGTAATTAGCATGTTGTAGCTTCACTAAAAAATCAATTAAATCAGTTTTTTACAGTTAGAGTCAATGATTACAATTAAAGAAAAAGTAATTTCTGTATTATAAATGTGTGGATAGTTAAAGAAAAATAAGAATTCCTTGCCTCGTGCCTCTGAAACTGTTCAAGATTTATTTCCCAATTTATTAGATTTTTTTCCCATCCCTCTGTCACTTTTTTCCGCTACTTCTCACCGAATTTTCATCACCTCCCGTTGTTTATCTTTCCGCTTCTCAATTACGTTGAATCGCATGACACCTCACGACCCTTAATAACATTAATCTCTGTTTCCTCAAATTCCCCCAAAACCATATACAGGTGTACACTTGTTTACGTACCAAACACGATTCCTTCTCCAATTAAAATCTCGCACCTGCTTATTATCCCCAACGCTCGGTCTGTTGCCCTCTTCTATTTTTATCCAACGTTTTCATATTTATAATGTTAACAAAACGCCGGTGGCACGTGACTATAATGTCACAAATTAAACATTATGACAAAACACATGGTTCAATATTCCGGATGAAAGTTCAAATAAACGGATAAAGGAAGCATTGGATGCATACCGGATGTGTAGTTTACTTTAGGGATTTTTAGGCGCTTTTTTTTTAATGTACATGTGGGGGATTATAAATGTTATAAGGACAGTTTGCTCGATGGAAGAGCTTTTGATCATTAACACGTAAAAGGTCTTTCAGCAGTTAGGGAGAGATGTAAACAGGATCAGTTCGCTGAAACTAGAATTGGGTCGGACGATCGATAGTTGGCTGGGGGAATTTTCAGGAATATATACAGGGTGGAGCGAGTTATAACTTTGACGGATTAGTTTTATGGGGATTAAGAAAATTGGCCTTTATTTCTATTTTAGTTTCTCTATTATTTCAGATTTATAAATTTTTTCTTTTTTTTTATCCACAGTTCTGTTCGAAGTTCTGTCTTCTCTAATCAGTCGAGGAATGCTAGAACAGTATATACTTCCTCTCATAAGTACAAAAGACCTGAAATCTCCTGATCAATCTTCGTTATGTGTCCTGTTTCCAATCTTAAATTTTTCTCAAGATTTTTTTATCTTGCAAAAACTATAGCTTTAAAAATTTTCTTTATTACCAAAACCTATCTCTTTAAAACATTTTTAAACTGACAAATTTTTCAAAAATATTTTTCGGTTTTTCTACTTGCCGTTGTTAGAGTATTTGTGGAAGTTTTTTTTGTTTTTTTTTTTTCTAGAATCTCATTTTATGCTTCCTTTTCCTTCTACTTATTTATTGAACAATTTTAGGATCGAGGTTAACATGATAACAAACTAGCAGCAGCAAGCTTTTTTTTGCTCGCTTAAAATATATTTTTTTTTTAATCTAATGAATAAATGTTGCTATTCTGTAAGGAACTTTTTAAAAACTTAATTAAATTTTTTCACCCATCTGTTGTATGTACCATCGAGACATTGATAGCTATACAAAAAAAAGGCCATAAAATTTTTGCTGTACAGTATTGGACAACATAAATGACCCATACAGTAAAATTTCAAGCAGAAATCTTTTGCACTGCTTTCAAAATTGATATTAACCCACGTGACCAATTTGTTCGTACACAATAATACCTATTAATTAAACAATTACTGTAGCAATCTCTTGCTTTTATCAGTTGATTAACTTCAAAAAAAAAACACAAACGTTTTATTTGGTCACGTAGCTTATAGTTATTTCTGAAGACACCCTAAGAATACCTTCGCTGTACAAAAGAGAAGTATTTTTATCTTTACTACTATGCTCGAGTGTTTTATTAATTACTGAATATTTTATCTCTTGTAATTTATACATTTGTCTTATTATTTTTAACGTGCCTGATTTTTTGATCTATCTATCTTCTAGTTCTAGTTTTTTTGTTCAACTTGTTTTTCGATTGTTGTTTTTTAAGCTTTTTTATAACAGTCAACTGTAGTTTTTGTAGTTTATATTGTTGTCTCATTATGTTTGACGTGCTTATCTATCAAATTATCTATCTTCTAGATATAGTTTTTCCTGTTCTATTTTTTTAATCGTTGTTTCTTAAGCTCTTTTATAATTATCTGCTGTTCTAGAATTGTTTTTTATATTTTTACATATTCTTCTAAAAACTTTTTTGTTTTTGAATTTTCCTTTGCTCCTTTTTCTTCCAAAAGTCGTTGTACGAGGTTTTACAAAAGCTGTCAATTGTTTGTTTTAAAGCGTTTTTTTTTATAACCATTATATTTTTTTAGCTCTACTTTTTCTTCGTTTTGTAGTTTTCTAGAACATTTTTTTCCTACAATCTTTTTTTGCTCCTGCCAATGTTTTTCAATTTTTTTAATATTCCTTGTTACTTTTTTACTCGCAAAAGTCTTTTTCAAAATTTTTTCTAATTGTATTTCAAGCGTTTTTTTTTACAACCATTTTTTTGTTTTTCTAAGATCTTCTTTAGCAGTACTTTTATCTCGTTTATTAGTTTTTAAGTTTTTCTATAATATTTCTGTTTTTCTACAATTTTTTTTTTGTTTTTTCCGACGTTTTTCAATTGTTTTTAGAATTTATTGTTCTTCCTTCTCTACCAAAAGTTTTTTTTTCTAATCGTTTTTTAAACGTTTCTTTTTAGAACCATTTTTTGTTTCTTTAAGGCCTTCTTTAGCTTTCCTTTTTCTTTGTTTTGTAGTTTTCAAGCTCTTCTAAAACATTTTTTCTCTACAATCTTTTTTTGCTCCTACCGATGTCTTTCGATTTTTTAAAAATTCTTTCTTCCTTTTTTTACCAAAAATTTTTTCCAAAATTTCTATTAATCGTTTCCAAAACGATTCTTTTCAGAATCATTTTTTATTTTTCTAGGATTTTCTTTAGCTCTACTTTTACCTCGTTTATTAGTTTACAAGTTTTTCTAGAATTTTTTTGTTTTTCTACAATTTTTTTGCTTCTTTCGACGTTTTTCAATTGTTTTAAACGTTTCTTTTTAGAACCTTTTTTTGTTTCTTTAGGGCCTTCTTTATCTCCCCTTTTTCTTTGTTTTGTAGTTTCCAAGCTCTTCTAGAACATTTTTTTTTTACAGTCTTTCTTTGCTCCTGCCGATGTTTTGAAGAAAACCAGTTTTTTGTTGCTCTAGGGTTTTTTAGCACCATTTTTTGTCCGCTTTGTAGTTTTTAAGCTCTTCTACAACATTATTTTTCTCTACAATCCTTTTTTGCTCCTAACGATGTCTATCGATTTTTAAAAAAATCTTTGTTGCTTTTTTTACCAAAAGTTTTTTGCAAAATTTCTATTAATCGTTCTCAAAACGTGTATTTCCAGAATCTTTTTTTATTTTTCTAAGTTTTTCTTTAGCTCTACGAGGTAAACCTCGTTTATTAGTTTTTAAGTTTTTCTAGAATATTCTTGTTTTTCTACATTTTTTTTGCGTCTTCTATCGTTTCTCAATTGTTTTTAGAATTTTTTGTTGCTCCTTTTCTACCAAAAAAGCTTTTCCTAAATTTCTTCTAATCGTTTTTTAAGCGTTTCCATTTAGAACCATTTTTTGTTTCTTAAGGGTCTTCTTGCACTACTTTTTTTTTGTCTTCGGAAATAAACATAATTTATTAGTAAATTAACTCTAAAGAATGAGACAACAAAAACAAACAAAAATATGTTTGTTTTTGTTGTTTTTTTTTGTTGTTCTTGTTCAATTTTCAGTTCTCTAAATTAATTTTAAGAGAATTTGTAATTAATATAAAGTGTAATTAATATGTTTGACGTGTGTAAAATGTTAGTATTTTTGTATACAAATAAAAAATTATTATTAAAAATATACTTTAGTTTTCAGAATCTTCTTTATTTTTATAAGATCTTTTTTAGCTCTACTTTTTTCTCTTCTACAATCTTTATTTGCTCCTGCTGACGTCTTTTATTTTTTTTTAAAGAATTTTTTGTTGTTTTTTCTATAAAAAGTTTTTTTTTTTAATTTTTAATCGTTTTTTAACCGTTTTTTTTTTCAGGACAATTTTTTGTTATTCTGGGGTCTTTTTAGCTCGACTTTTACTTTTTTGTAGTTTTTTTGCTCTTGCCGACATCTTTCAAATTTTTTTAGAAATCTTTAAGATTTCTAAATTTTTACTTCTTTTATTACTTTTATTACAAAGAAGTGATTTGTTTATTATTTATAAGTGATAAAATAAATATTTTGGAAAATTCCAGATATTTTATTTATATTTATTGTTTATTTACTTTTCTAAATATTTAATTTTTACTTTTTTCTGCTTATCTTTATTATCAGTTTTAAAGCTCGCGTTAAATATATTTTATACAATCTGTGATAAAGATTATTAGATTTATTTATATATTTATAATTTAATTCCGTTTCTAATTTATTTACTTCCTAAAAATACCCTCACAACCCCTCTAATCACAGCCCTGGGATCCGATAAGTTATCACAAAACCGAATCTCCAATTTTCTATCCGAATGCATCTATATTTATAAATCTTCGATCTTCACAATAACACATCCACTCCAACCATAAACAACGGAATATTTCCAATACCCAAACACTGACCATAAAAATCTTCCATTTTGTTCCTTTCCAGACCCCATCGAATTTAATGTCTTTATGGGCGCCTCATTTTTCGCGCTAACCTTGACTGTTCGTTCAGCAGGAGCGGCCAAAAATAGCGCGTTTTTTACCCGAAAAAGGCAGCCATTTCAGGGGGGAAAACCGCATGAATTTTTATGACGCACTCTATTGTTGGAAACACGTCAAAGAGAGAGACTTTCCAGTGCATTATTTGAATACGGCTCTGTGCATTTGACTTATCGTTATCACTTAGGTCGGTACTTCCTTGTCAAGACACGTTCAATGAGCATTGTGTGGTGATACAATGATACAACTCGACTCAGATTCGGATTATGAGTCGGAATATTGTGCGAAAAGACCGGGTGAGTCGCGATAATATTGCGAAAATCGGAAATTTAAAACGCCAATCAAATTTTGGAAGGTTTAAATTTGGTTTTTGTTGCAGCGCCTGTCAAGAAGCCAGCTAATATGGACGATATTCTTATTGTTTCTCTCAAATCGAGCGAAGCTGCAGGACTTTGGGCCGAGTATTTCACGAATTATTTTCAACAGCTCAGCAAAGCGAATAAAAAACCCTTCAAGTAAGTTAGTAATTGTAGGTTGGTCACATTGGAGTAAAACTGTGATATTTTTGGCACTATCACAAAATTCCCCAATTCTAAAAGTGCAGTTTTTCCATTTCGCGTCTTTACTATTGCCATCAATTGGTTTAAGGTCACAACATGTTGATAATAAAAGTAAAAATGGAAATATTTATAAGTCACAAGCTAAATCAATAATAATTGCCAACAGAAAGCCTCGCAAATTCCCTAGTGAAACACTTTTTTATTTTAGAGTCGGTGACATTGTAGAAACCAAAATTCATTTGTCAGATATAAAATTGCGATTTTAATAATAACAGTTAGGGATTAGTAAATGTTATAAGTGTTGCCAAACGTCTCTAAATTCCCTACATTATAAAACTGCAATTTTAACTTTTTACATGAAGTTGAAAAATGCCAAAATATTTGCAAATTTTAGTCACTGAACTTAACCAATGCTATCCCATTGTTGAAATGAATTTAAAAATAAAATTAGTGTTTTTCCTAATAGGGGTAAGTTTATTTTTGGAGTTGGTAACACTGTTAACATTTTCAGAGGACTCGTAACAGAAAAATAAAAACGAAACACACGTCACCAACTGTGAAAAAATTTTCAGATCAAATGCCAAATTTTTTAATACTACAATAATTTCTAAATGCAAATAAGTATTTTTAAAGTTGGTAGTATTGTAAAATAGTCTTAGGGCCGGTTTACAGAAAGTGAAATTAACTTTAATTGCGATTAAATAGTTAATTCGCGATTAAATCGGCTTTCTTCGTGTTTGATTGGTCAAAATCGGCATTTAATCGCGAATTAACTATTTAATCGCAATTAAAGTTAATTTCACTTTCCGTAAACCGGCCCTTAGAGTGATTAAAAAATAAATTTGTTTAAATATTTAATGTAGGTCATTAAAATTTAAAATTTTCTTGTTTAAGAATTTTCATTTCTGTTCTTTTTAGTCGAAATCTGGAATTTGCTGTTTTTCTTTTTCTATTAATCATCGTTTCCAAACTTTTCTATCTCTTTCTTTGAATTTCTTTAACGTTTATTGTCAAGTTTTTCTAGAATCCACTTCTAGAATTATCGAGATAATGTTGCTGTTTTTAACTTTTTTTTATATTTACTCTTACAGAATCATTCTTTGTTCTTCTATCTTTAGACATGTTTTTCTTACTTTTTTCTTCTTCGTTTATCAAGGTCTTTTAGAACCATTTTTTGTTCTTTACGAGTTTTTTTATTGTTCGTCTTTTTCTTCTAATTTTAAGTTTTAAGTATTATTCTAAAATAATCTTTCTTAGCACAACGTTTTCTTTCTTGGTTTTTTGTTTTTTTTTATTTTGTCCTTTATAAACTTCTTGTGTTGCTCTACAATTTTCTTTCACGTTTTTTTTTCTTTCAAACAACATTTTCCAGTTTTGTATAAAATTTGCTGTTTCTCATTTTTTACTAATTATTATTTTCTAAAATCTTCTAAGACTATTATTCTGTATTATTATATTAGTACATATCTTTAACTTTTTTTATATATTTTTTTCTAGAATCTTACCTTTTTTTCTTTTCGTTGTTTTTTTAGTTTTTTCTACTAATTTTTATAATTTTTTGCTCGTTTTTTTCTCTTAATCGTCGTTTTTCTTTATTTCAGTTGTGTTTGTTTATTTCTTTTAGACACTTTTCCTATTCTTCTAGAATTTTTTTCTTTACCTCTCCTTTTTCTTTCAAACGTCGGTTTTCAATTTTTTAAGAATTGTCTGTTACTTCTTTTGTTCTTCTTTTTCTTTCAAACCTCAAATAAGTTTTTTTAGGTTTAGCTTGCAGAATTATCAAATACATTGTGTAACTTTATGTTATCATTTTTAACTTTTATATCTTTTTTAAATTTCTTTGTGAATTTGAAGTTTTTTTGTTGTTCTCTAATTTTCTTTTGCTTTTCTCTTTCTTCCATCCTTTCAGCTTTATTCAGAATTTGCTGTTTCTACTTTTACTAATTTTATATCATTTAATCTATCTCCTAGGTATCGTTGTTTTTTTATAGTTTTCTTTTTCTTTTAAACTCCAGTTTCTAAACTTTTTTAGAATCTACTTCTGATTTTCCAGAATATTTTTTGCTTTTCTTTTTTTTCAAACGTTTATTTTTAAGTTTTTCTAGAATTATCGAGCTCATGTTACCGTTTTTAACTTTGCTTTGTATTTAGTCTTACATTGTTTTTTTTTTCTCCAGATATAGTTTTCCATACTTTTTCCATTTTTCGTTTTTAAGCTTATTATTCAGAATCGTCTTTCATTCTTCACGAATTTTTTCTTCCAATTGTCATTTTGCTCTTCTATTTTTTCTTGACTCTTCGTTCTCTTTATTTCGTCTTTTAGAAACTTCTCTTGTTTCTCTAGAATTTTCTTTTGTTTTTCTTTTTCTTTCAAACAACGTCTTACAGTTTTGTTATCTATTAATTTTCGTTTAGTAAAGTTTCTTTTATTGCAAACGCTATTGTTTAAATTCTTCTTTAATCTTCTTCTGTATTTCTACAATTTTTTTGCTTTTTTTATGTTCTTGTAAAATTAGCTTCTAGAATGATCGGGTTTATTCTGTAATATCATATAACCGTTCTTAACTTTTCTTTTATATATTTTCTACCAGAATCTTACTCTGTTTATTTTTTTATTGTGTTAGATGTTTTTATTCGTAGTTTTTTCTCCCATTCTTTATTTTTAAAGTTTTTTAGAATTGTCTTTTATTTTTCAACGATTTTTTTTTCTTGTTCTTCCAGCTGATGCATTGAGAATTTGCTGTTTCTTTTGATCCCTAATCGTCGTTTTTAAAAGTTTTTTCTTCTATACGTCAGTTGCTAAACTTTTGTAGAATTTACTCCTGTTCTAGAATATTTTGTTGTTCCTGTTTTTTTTTCAAACGTTGATTTTCAATTTCTCTTAGAACTAAGCTCAGTCTATAACATCATCTTACCATCCTTTTGTTTTCAATATTACTTCTTCAATATTCTTACTTTGTTCTTCTGTTTCTTCTACACGTAGTTCTTCTTTATTTTTTCCCTCTCATCTATCGAATTGTCTTTCAATTTTTCAAAAACATCTTTTTTCAGCTTTTCTTTCTTTTTATTTCGTCTTTTAGAAACAACTTTTGTTGTTCTAGAATCTTATTTTTTTGTTCTCCTTTTTTTTGGTCAATTTTAATCAATGAAAGCAAACAAATTTGGGAGCTGTTAACATAAGAAAATGTTGTTTTTATAGACATAGAGACAGTTTGGTTGTGAGGTTGGTGGCACTGTAAAAATAGCTGTATAAAAAAGTGATACCAATCACCGAAAAAAACTCTAACTTGAAAACCCGAAAAAAATATTTTTAAAATAAATATTTCAATTCTATTCAGAATTCAACATATGGTACTAGAAGACTGTCTTACCGATCCCAAAGAAGACCCCAAATCAATCGCAGAGAGAGCAACAAACGTTAAATTGCAACTCGTAATTCTCTGTCCTGGATTTCTGGACTTCGTATCCGAATATCCAGAAAAGTGTTCCGAAATCGGAAAATTATTACTTGCTGATCGATCTTTAGCCCTTCTTTTGGGAGTTTCTGATATTGATTTGACTGATATTCATAAGAAAGGTCAGTTAATTTGGTTTTTCTTTAGTAAGTTTGCAGAATTATTTTTTTTAGTTTTTCCGACATATTTCCAATGGCAACGTCAAGGAGTTGGCCAGGACCAAGACGAGAACTTCACCAAAGAGTTTCTCGGTCAAGCAATGTCAATTTTATCACGAATTTGGAAACTACAGACTTCTGTAACCCAGGAAAAGTCGTATTTTTCCGTATCACCGAAAAAAATCCGTCAAGGCCAAAACAGTGTCTTCATTTTGTTGACTTATCCTTTACAAAAAGAGGACATTCTGAAAGTTTCAATCGAACGTAATAACGAAATTTTCGAAGTGAAGACAGTAAAAAGACGCAATCCTTACACGATAAAAATCTCCGTTCCAAATAATTTGACTGAAGTAACAGCTATTGTTAATATCCTTGTTGAAAAAAATGGCAGCATTGTGGGCAGTCGTCCAATCAAGTGCGAGAGCAGACTCAGAGAGCTTGAACAAATTTTACGCCTCACTAATAATCCAATCGAATTTATGTGTCAGGTAAAGCTTTGAAGTGCTTTTAAAACTAGTCAACCAGAATTTCAACTTCCCACATTTCTAATGTTACAGACTTTAGGTTTTAACCCGTCCAGTAGAGAACAACTAGATAATTGGCTACTTCAGGCCTTCCAAAGAAATCTTCCCGCCCATTTCAATCTCTTAGCCAATCATGACACGCCATTTGGAGCTTCAGTACACGTCCACAAGCACAGCCATGAAGAGTACCCCACATTGTTACATTTTGCCGCCAAATTTGGTTTTGAGAAGTTGGCATTACAACTACTTGATTGTCCTGGAGCTGATATCGCATTCGATATACGTAACATCCACGATATGACACCTGCGGAACTTGCTGAAGGTAATAACCATCCGGAATTAGCTGCGACACTTCGAGGATACATGAATATGAACGAATTCACTCATATGTACTCAAAATTAAAAGAAATGAGCTTAAATTCAGCAAAAATAGATGAAGACAGTTACATAACCCCAAAAGCAATAGAAGAACTGTATAAAATATGCCCCGCCCCTCGACCAGTCTACACTGACCTATTAAATTCCCCGACTGAGTGTGGTTACATGGCAATGACTCCGCCTGTCAAAATCGTAATAGAAAGTGACCAATCAGTAATTAAGCCAGTAATAAGCCCCGCCTCAAAGACTGAAACTCCACCTTTTCAAATAACTGAAGATAAAGTCCAAAAGGAACTTCTCGAAATAATTAACGATTTTAAAAATAACGTTCATTCAATCTCCCAAGTTGAAAAACTAGTCGAAGAATGGAAAAATCGTAACGATGTACAAAAATCCTTCAAGGAAAAACAAGATCAATTAAAGGAAATGAGATTAAGATATGAGAAAATTCAACAAGATATGAAAACCTCAATGAAAAAACCAACACCATTTGAGCGTGTCAAAAAATTATTTGGTAGAGGAAAATCCCGGGAGGAAAAATACGAAATCTCGTCTCCTGTTATGACGTCACCAAGTATTATAGCAATACAGTCACAAAGACCGATAAGTAGTTTAAGTACCTCGAGTTCTGGGTCCTCAGGTCGCATGAGTACCATCAGTGGATGCAGTTTGGGTGATAGTGGGACCCACTCTGATAACGAAGAGCGAAAAGTAATGTTAGGAAGTCACAACGAAGACGATTTTCGTAATGTGTTCAATAAGGCTGTCTTAGAAGCGAATTACACGCCAGTTCCGGTACCTAAACCGGTCAAAACCGGTATTTTCTCCAATAGAAATCAACTATTTGAAACAATTGAGGTAAGTCACGCCTTGGTTTATTTCCCGTGATTCTATTGGTGTGCTTTGTAGGAGAAGCCAATCAGGCCGGATACGCTCCCAGTAGGGGAGGAGTATTACATTCAATTTCCGCGCTCCGGTTTACCAGTGGCGGGTAATTTGAATTTATTTCATTATTTAGAAGAGAGAATTAATTTTTGTGTTGTAGGAGTTGAGGAAAAGACTGGAGCTCAGGAATATATGAATGTAAGTGTGGCAAATGATGACGTTGATGGTAATCACGAATATATGAATTTTAAAGTTATGACAAAAAGATAGAATTGATGTAATTTTTATGTCAAAGTTTTTCTCAGTAACATAATATTTATGTGAACTTTTATCAAATATTTATTTATTCAGTTTTCTGTTATATTTTATGCTTCACGATTTGTATGTTGTTAAATTTATATTTTGTACATTTTTATAATAAATGCAATTTATAAGTAATTTGTGTTTATTGACTCCTCCCTTGATTGCATCTTTAGTAGAGAACAACTAAATAATTGGCTACTTCAGAACTTCTAAAAAAATCTTTTCGACCATTTCAATCTGTTAGCCAATCACGACACGCCATTTTAAACTCTCATACACGCCTACAAATGTAACACAATAGAGAAGCGACAGAAACTGCATTTTGCAAACCCAACTTTTCACGGTTTTTTCAGATATTATTTTTAATTACAATACTTGCTAAATCACATTTGTTGTGTCCTTTGCTGCTTCAAATACTATCTTATTAATAAATTTTCTAAGGAAAATATTGTGAAATATTACTTCATTATGCAACCAACAATACTTGCTAAATTACATTTGTTGCTCTTGATACTATTTTATTAATGAATTTCGAAAAGAAAATGTTGTGAAATATCAGGTTTGTTTTAGGATCACAGAATGAGTAAAAAACTTTTCCGTTACGTCATATACTTAGTCAAGTCCATACAGCTGTAACTGACAGCTCACAAAAACTGAAAAATTGTCAAAAAGCTAGCAGTGCTTCGCGTTAAATGTGTAAGATGGAGCCACTAATTTTACGATTTACTATAGACATCTAATAATATACAATTCAAATAAATAATTGAAAGACAGATTAAAATTATTTTAATCTTTGTTTGACCCTTGTCTTTCGATTTATCATAATTAGTTATAGCCCTTTAGTTTTAAAATATGTATTATTAGTTGCCTATAGTACCGTTTGTTGTACGTTTATTATTTTTACTGGTTTATTTATAATAAAAAAATTAATACAAGAATTTTAAGAATAAGTTCACCCTTCAATAAAGCCCTCCATAATATTCGCAATTTATTTGATAAAAATATCTCACACAATTTGGCTTAGACTAAACGTTACGTGGTAATTCGCGCCCCCAAAGCCCTGTTAATCCTCTCCTGCCTTTTCTGTTGCTGTTCCCACAATCTCCTTTCCCTATCCTGTCTTTTCTTCTCTCTTAAAGCTTGTTGTGCATCCCAATCTAAAGTTTCACCCTCCCATCCCGAATTCTCCTCCCATTCCTCCAATTCTCCAGTCTCCTACAACAAAAATTCAACCTGAGTCCTCCTACAACCGCCAAAAACCTACAACAGGCACAGAATCAATCAGACTCAACCGAGATGGGGGCCCTGTCTCGCCTCGGTCAGTATTAACATAAACTTTCGTCTGTTTAGTGATTTTAGGAGCCATGTCTTCAAAAAAGTCAAGACGCTCTTCGGGGGGCACTTCTGGTTGTTCGACTTTCCGTTTTCGGTATAATTCAATGTGGTCTTGGACTGTTTTAGGTTCGGAATAGGAAGGCTTGTCATCCCATGCCCAATTTTCCTCTTCTTTTTGATTTGAAATGACACCAACATGGGTTAAAGGAACAGAATCGACAGAGACACGACGACGTCTTCGAAAACAACATAAAGCGCGTCTAAAGATGCTCACAAAAAATAAAACTAAGTGTTTTATTTTATTCACGAGGAGCGATACTACCATTTTGTTAGGTTCTGAAAAACACTTGACATTTTTTAATTAAATTCAAGCTTTTTTAATAGTTTTAAGTTAGGAAACTTGTTCAAGCATTATTTAGAGACGTTTTATGTTTATTTTATTGATAAAACACGGAAAATTGAAAGATTGACAAGTGTCAATAATGACAAGTGAGGTTATGTCACTTGATCCCATTACACCGAATTATCACTAGTAAGAATAACAAACACAAATTAAAACTTGTTTAAACCATTTATTAATTAAAAAAACAGTTACATTTATTACAAAATAGTATAAAAAGTAATTTTGGAAATAAAATCCTGCAATTTAAACCAAAAATTTGATTTTTATTGTGGCGCGAAATTCAAATTTCTGGAAATTTCCACTCAGCCTCTGACACATTTTTCCCGTTTTGTGCTCCTGTCAAGCTCACATTTCTCATTCGAATTGCATTTTACATTACCGCAGTATGTTCCAGTGCCTCCTTCTAATAAATTATTTATTATTTACATTTAAAAAAAAATCAAACTTACTTGAATTTGATCCATATTTTGAGCCCCCTTTATTACCGTCTTGGTACTGATAAATATCAGTGCATGATTTCGTACCACAGATGTTGGTACAACACACTTGGGCTCCATGACAGTTACTGTTGTCTTTACATTTGGGGCTGCAGCTGTCTATGCGACTGGCAGTAGGACAGTTGCTACCTGTTTTAATTTTATTAACTACGATTTTAGTTACAAGAATTGTGACTTACTGCTAAGTGACCACGTTGATTTAATTGCAATCAATGCAATGAAACACAAAAAAAGTAATTTAGAATCTGAAATTACAAAATAAATTTCAAATTTGATCAAATTAACTTCTTACTCATATTTCTTTCTTTGTGAGATTACGACTGAAACTAAAATTTCTCTTGACCGACTATTTATTATTGCATTTATTATACTCGCCTCTGGCACTAATTTTGCATTTATTTTGCTTCACGTAAGATCATTAAAAATTATTTAGTTGATTCTACAATAATTTCAGTGGAAAATTTTATTAGTCACTCTATTGTTTCTAATTTTTTACACTAAATGCTTAAAGTGTAGTAAAATACACAAGAGTAATTATTTTATTTAAAAACACAAATAAAAAAGAGAGATAAACAATTCTTGGAAATCACATTTTTTAATTTATTTAAAACAAGTTTTGCATAGTTATTGAGATTTTGTAATTTGATGTGACAGTTTCTTGAAGACTAATTAAAATATCATCAGAAACCTGTTTCCAAGTAAAAGTAACACAATTTACGCCGCAAAAATTATAAATAAATTTTCTCTTGATCTTCTTAGAGATGTAAAACTGCTGGTGTGCATGTTGGTACCCCACAAATATTCGAACAACATTTCATTGAGCCTTTACAGTCAAAATCGGTTGTACATTGTGGCGTTGTACATCCTGAAGGACGAAAAACACCTCCTGCAAAAGTGTAAGGACAAGTCCCTGGTTTTTGGCTACAAACACAGCTAGCAATTAAAAAAAATATTAATAGATTTAACATTTTGAACTGGTTTAATTGTTGGTTTAATTGTTGTTTTCAGTTGAAGCGTTTATAACGGATTTTGTTATCAGAACGGACGTAATTTTACATTTTTGTGGAGTGTTAAAGAGAAATTGTGCGTCTTGTGGTAATTTACCTGTTTTGTTTATCAATTAAATTAGTTTAAATAATTTTTTGTAAATATAAAAGAATGCAGTTGAGTATTTATTATTCAATTTTAAAATTGCGAAATAAGAGCCAATGCATTTTCAAATAGATTTTATTTTTTCGTGGCAAAACGGCTACAGAATTTGAATTGAACTTTCACTAAAAGAAAAACTATGTTTTGAAGAATTCAATGGTATAAAAATCTAGAAAATTTTGGATAATGCTTTTTTGCACAAGACAATTTTTGAACAACTTAGAATATAATATATTTAGGACATAAGCTATTATTTCTGAATTTTTTTCTTAACTTTTTTATTTTTAGTAATTGTTTTTCTTATTATTATTTATTTCCAAACATTGTTTTTTAAATTTGACTAAAATTTTGTTCTTCTAGGACCTCCCAAATGACGTTTTCAACTTCTTAACTCTTTCTTTATCGTTTGTTTTAGTTGTATTTTCTTTTTTTTCTCTTGCAATTGTTGGTTTGGTAAATTTTTATTTTTTTTATATGCTTAAAATGTATAGTTTTTTCAAAATTGTCACAACAACGTTTTTAAAATTTTTCTAACTTAAAATTTATCTATGTTTTGTGGATTGTTGTAAATTCAACTTAATATTTTATTTATAAATATTATTCAAGTGTTTATTAGAAAACTTTGAGATTAGTCTACTGCTTTTACTAATATCAAAAGTGTCAAAAGCTTTGTTAGGTCTAATTTGAATACAAAACAAGTAAAAATTATTTTATAAAAACCAAGTATTTATTACAACGCTGTAAATACAAAAACGTGCATTTTTAAATTTAGTTAATTTAGTTTGTTTTTTTCTGAAAATAAAATTAAATTTCAAAATTATATTTCAAGCAATGATTCTATTTACCTCTTCTTCTGGTTTTGGGTTTAGAAGGTTTGATGGAAATGGAAGTAGACAATAAGCACCTCCACATTCATTTTTACAACATTTTAGTATTCCCAAACAAGAATCATCGTCTTTACAAAGATCTAATTTTGCTAATTCACAAGCTGGAGGACCTAATTGGGGAGGACAATCTCCAGGTTTATCAGAAAAAATTACTGTAAAAACAGAGAAAAGAATCACAAGTTTCAACATTTTTGTCAACCAACTAAATTTCAGTGTTTCAAATTTTACTTTAAATGCATTTTTTAAATTTATTATTATCCGTAAAATCACGCAAAAAATATAAAAAAATAAAACGTGACTATACAATGAATAGTGATTATTTTTTTAAGAAATAGTGAGTCATGTTTTAGTAATTTGCAGTATTTTAATAGTTTGAAATTTGGATAAATTTTTATAAATTTATAAATTGACTCATATAATATTATTTTTAAAAAACAGAAAAGGTATAATTACATCAAGTTTTTATTGTAGATGAGCCAGTAATGTCCTCGCACCTGCTTATTTGGTCAATTGTAATTTTTGACTTCAAGGTAACCGGGCACGTCGTCAATTTTCGAAATAACCACAATGTTTTTTTTTGTATCTACTTCTAATCTTGACGACTTAGTTTTTTTACTTGATTACATTTTTTGAGCGTCAAAATAAGCGCTTCAAACAACTAGCTTTTTGAAACTGTTTTGCTACTACGCGACAACTCAGTGACCAATGGTTTAGAGAAGAAGAATCAAATTTTTTTGGTAAATAAATAACATAGTTTTGAGGTTAAAATAGCAACATATTTTTATTAAATATTTAGAGACTTTATTATAAACTTGTAAAATATTTTAAATAAAACTTAATTTTATAAATAGTTTAATTTTATTAATATAATAAACTTGAAACAAGTTGTGTCTATTTTTTTTTCTCTCTTTATCTAGGGTGTAAATATTTTTTCACCAATAAAACACACGATTTAATATGTGTTTTAAATATAAAAATAAATAAAATCTGGAAGAAATCGTGTGTTTTATTGGTGAAAAAACAAATTGTGTCAAAATCTACATGATGAGAGAAATTTGTGGGGCTGGAATGCGCAGTTGAGACATCTAAGTCTCTATAATAACCAAAAACAATGTAATTTAGACTCATTATATTTCAATAAAGATAGTATATAATATTTGTTATAGTAACTTAGCATGAGAGATTTACTAAAACTTGTTAAATATTATTTCAAAAAATTTTATTTAAAATTTATTTTTGAACTCCCCGTTTAATTTAAAACATGAGTTCTCTCTTGAGTTGTATTCCTTCGATGCGCCATTTTTGAGTAAAAAAATAAAAACCGTTCTATTGTCCGAGAAAATTAATGTAATAATTGAAAAATGCAATTTAGCAATAAATATTTAGTTGCTCTGGAATATGTTACTGGCTTTTGACATCTGACTTTATCTAGTAAGTCTCTGTTTATCAAATCTGTTTGCGTGACATCTTTTTCATTCTTGAATTTTTACAATCTTGTTAATAATGGTGAATTATTCAAATGCAGAAATGGCGGAAATGCATTACGTATATGGCCTTGCCGACGGTAATGGTGAGCGAGCCAGACGTATTTATCACCAGAGATATCCCGGTCGTGCTTTGCCAGAGAGTCGAACCTTTTCTTAAATTCATTGTCGTCTTGTTAAAACTGATTCTGTCCGAAAAGGAAAATCTGAAGGTAGACCTCTAAGTGTGAGAACACCTGAAATTGAGGAAGCAGTGTTGCACGAAGTTGAAGAACATCCTGAAAAAAGTACGAAGAAGATCGCTAGACACGTAAATATTTGCCATCAAATTGTTTGGAGAATTTTAGTGAATTTTTTGTTATATCTTTACCATATTTTAAGAGTACAGGCATTACTTCTCATTGATTTTTCAAGGCGTGTGTCCTTTTGTCAGTGGTACCTTCAAAATATTACACAAAATCCGCAATTTGAATCAATGATTCTGTTCACGGACGAAGCTATTTTTTCTCGAAATGTTATTCCGAATTTCCACAATAATCATTTGTGGCCAGAAGAAAATCCCTATGCCGCAACCGAAACCCATTTCCAACACCAATTTTTAGTTAATGTATAGCCAGGAATTTTTAGCAACCACTTCATTGGCCCATTCTTCTTGCCGGGACGACTTGACGGACAGACCTACCTTAATTTTCTTCAACAACAGTTGCCTTTGCTGCTTGATGATGTTCGGTTAGCAATAAGGAACAATATGTGGTACATACATGATGGTGCATCAGCGCATTTCTGTGTAGCGGTTCGTAATTATTTACAAACTCTTTATCCAAATCGTTGGATTGGCCGCGGTGAGCCCCAAGAATGGCCACCAAGGACCCCAGACCTCAACAGTTTAGATTTCTTTTTGTGGGGCTATTTTAAGACGGTAGTGTACACAATTCCAATTAACACTGTAAAGGAATTAAGAAAAAGAATAGTTGCAGCTTGTGATGGAATAAAAAGCACTCCAGGGATATTTCAACGTGTGCGCAATTCCATGAGAAGGAGGGCGGAAGCATGCATACTAAGTGGAGAAGGCCATTTTCAACAATTGTTGTAATCATTTTGTTGGTTTTAATGTTATGTTTAAGTTATCAGTTGTTGATGTTTATTACCCCAAATGTATTTAATTTTTTCAATTAAATTAATAATAACTGCAAGTTTTTTTACTCAAAAATGGCGCATTGAAGGAAAACCACGTAAGAGAGATCTTTAAATGATGTTTTAAATTGAACGAGAAATTCAAAAATAATTTTTATTTGAAAAAAACCATTGACCTATCATTTTTTTCTTAAAAAATATCAAAGTCAATACCCGTACGCACGCCACTGTTAAAGCTAAAAATTCTTTTTGCATTGAAAAATATACACTTTTATTAACTTTCTCTACGTACTAAATATCACTGAAATATCTGAAGCGGTTCTGAAAATATTAATTAATTTTTATTTTTTCCTTAAACTTCAACACCCCGAGTCTTTGTAAGAAAACATTTTTGAACCATAGTTTATATTGCAAACTAACATTAATTTTTTATGTACATTCACATCCTTAAATATTCGCATATCATTAAGAAACACCTGTATAGAACAAAAATTTATTTACAAAGTTTAGATTTAGATGAAGCTTCTAGATTTACTTTTAATTCAAAAATATAGAGAACTACTAAAATTTAAAATAATTTATTTAAAAAAGTTAATCTAAATCAAGTTTCTATAGGTTATTTTTTTGACTGTGTCCGGTGAGATCGTAAAATGGGTTGTGCCGTTTAGCACGTGGTGGGTAAAAGTGCTGAACATAATTTCACGTAAGCGGAAAAATACTGTTTGAAGAAATGCGCTTTCAAGTAACATTTTGCGAAAATTGTAAGCCGCTCTTTAAAGAAGCTGTACAGTCGTTGTATTTTTCCCATGACCCCTAATGCATTTATATATAAGGTTCATTCTTAAGTCCGTTGAGTGGGTGAAATTTTTAGGGTCGCATTCAGGCTGGAGAAAATCAGTGTTTTTAAACCGTTTTGTTTATGCATTGTAACATGCATAGCGCAGTCGAAATGTTTATGAACTACTGACCTAGCCGAGCCTACATTCGAGACACCACCCACATTAACTGGTTTAAGAACGACCCTTATTTACAAGTGCGTTAGAGGTGATGAAACAACACAACCAACAGACGACTCATACCCCTTTTACGATCCCACCGGACAAAGTCAAAAAAATACTGTTTAGATTTACTATTTCTAATTTTAAAATGCAAACATTTTCTTTTACAATAAATTTAAAAATTTGCATATTTTAATTAAATAATACGATAAAAATTAGAGTTAGATTCTTTTGATTTAGAAATATAAAAAAAAATGTAGAAAATCTTATTAATTCTGTTCAATCAGTATTGTATCAAAAATTTAAATTAAAATTGGATAAAGCTATTTAATTTAGGTACTTTGGATTTAAATATACCAAAATATTAGAGACAAAAACAAACCTATAACAACAAAAATAATTTCATAATTACGAATCACATAAACCTATATTAAAAAAATGTAATAACAAAGTAACAAATTTGTTTTTGACACATATTATGTCACTGAAAATAGCGAAAAGCCAAGAAAAACATTTTTAAAACTGACAAGAAAAACTTTTAAAGCTGTTCTGAAAGCAGTTCAATTTAAATTATTCTGTCTCTTAAACCTGCCGTTCTCTGCACCAGTCCTAACGTTGATGACGATGTTTCGCAATTAAATCAAGCACTAACTGTTACACTAAGCTCATCATCACTAACATGTTACACTTTTTTTGCAAGAACTGTTAAAGATAAACCGTTGCAATGATTATTCATTTTAAATGTATTTGATCAAAATACTCTGTAGCAATCAAAATCTAAATTAAATAGTTCTCAAAAAAAAGTATGTATAAAAAATAGTAATAAATAGCAATTTACTGCAATAAAGTAATTTTATTATAAAGAATTAAAATAAATACTTGTGGCTTGAAGTAAACATTTTTTTGTAATATCTATCTAGGCCTAAGCGTTTCAGATTTATTTTATTAATTTTGTTTGTTTCTGAAAATAAAATATTAATTTAGGTATTTTTTTTAAAACAGTAATATTTCTACCTTGTCTTTTAAGGACTTCTTTTTACACCCTCCCGAGCTAAAAATCGAAGTGGAAGTAGACAATAAGCTCCTCCACATTCATTTCGACAACATTTTTGTGTCCCAAAACAAGATTCGTCGCTTTGACATGTTATTTTTCTTGCAAAAGCACAATTTAAGCGATCGATACGAGGAGGACAATTTCCAGGTTTTTCTGAAGAAATTATTGAAAACACAGATAAGAGTATCACAAGCTTCAACATTTTGAAGAAGAAACTAAATTTCAATTTTTTTAATTTTTCTTTAAATAGGTAATTTAATTTTCAAATCTATAATTAACCGAAAAATTTACCAAATTAAATGTATTGAATTAACAATTGTTAATTTCATGGAATGATAATAATAATTTTACGACTCATTAAACAAGTTTAGTTTTAAATACTTATTAAGACAACGTACCTAACTATACATGAGCAAAAATAAAAATTTTATTGTTTTTAGGTTAAAATAGTAACAAATTCTGATTAAATATTTAGACTCGTACATTATTTAGACAAATGCAATAATATTATTAAATTATTAATTGTAGAAAGGTAGATTAAATATAGAAATATAGCAACAAAGTAACAAATTTATTTTTGACACATATTATGTCACCAAGAATAGCAAAAAGCCCAAAAAACATTTTCAAAACTACTAAAAAAAAATTTTGAAGCAGTTTTGAAGACGGTACAGTTTTTTACCAAGCACGCGTTAAAAAGGGCCATCTCTTTTATGATTTTCTTATACAAATTTATTTAAGTAAGCTATACCTAACTAAATATACTCAGTGACAATATAGGCAACAATATAACAACAGATAATATAACAAAAATAGACAATAATTATACTTTGCAAGTTTTTCAACATTTAATTTTCAAAATTAAGACATATGTGAAATGAAATGAAGAGAATAAATGTTACGGATGTTTGTCATGTATTTCTTTTACCAAAACTCACAATTGCAAAAGAGACCGAGTTAATGCCGGTCTAAATCCCTGAAATCTGATATCTCGTTTAAAATAAGGGGCGTGGAAAATAAACTCGGTAATTGAGCGAATTGAACAAATAATTTGGTCAGGATATCAGTAAAGGCCGTTGAACATGTTAACTAATTAACTAGAGTCTTCTATACAAAAATATTACTTATCCACTTTCAGCCAAAATCTGGGTATCGAGGCGTTCGGGTGATCATCAATAAAATGGTAAGGCGATGCCTGTAATTTAAAAAGGGTGTGTGAGCAATACATCCTATCAATGCAGGAGGTCCCTAATGTGATTTGTGATAATTAAACAAAATATTATACAATACAAAAATAATTGCAATTAATAGCTTGTCCAGTATCAATAAAATTATGTCAGTATTTAGTTGAGCTCTGTCCAGGTATTAAAGAGGTGAAAAACGCAGTCCTGGCGTTTGACGAACTCTACAAGTCTAAGGAAGACCATAATTGCGCTCAACCCTTTACCTGCAGATTTCTTACCAGCCCGCTTGTCTCAGGGCGCGCAGAACGCCAGTGAGACCACCTCGCGGTTCTGACGTGCAATGAACACGCGTTCTGTCATCCACCACTTGCCCCGGAAGTGCAATGGGTACCAATTCAGTGCCATCGTGTCTGTGGCCTTAGGCCCTTATCGGACAGGACCTCCTGGCGTGCAATGGACGGTGTCAGCGGTACCCCATCTAGTGGCCTAATAAAAAAAAACATAGAGCAAGCAGCTGGTAGTGCAATAAACTCCTTTTGGCAAACTACTCGGCTGCAAAGTACGTTATGCCCCGAGCGTGCAATGGTTGCCCTCTTCATTATGTTGTAGGGTCCAATCCAATTAACCTTTCTACAAAAAACAATAAACATGCATAGAAAAGAGAAGCTGGGAGTGCAATAGTCCCCTTTTGTCGGACCACTCGGCTGCAAGGTACAACGTTATGCCCCGAGCGTGCAATCATGGTGTTGTGGAGACTAATCCAATCAGCCTTTCTAAGCCAACAAAACATAATACGCAAAGAGCAAACAACTGGGAGTGCAATAAACCTCTTTTGACAAACCACTGCAAAGTACGTTATGCCCCGAGCGTGCAATGGTTGTCCTCTTCATAGAGTTGTGCGGTCCAATCCAATCAACCTCTCTAAGCAATAACACCGAGATCTGGCAGTGCAATGGCCACTTTTTGGCACTTTTCTTCTAGGGACTAACCTGCAATTAGCCCTGGGTGTGCAATGGGTTCATAAACTGGTGACCGTTCCAGTAACTCATCACAAAACAAAACCACGGACCTGGGGGAGCTGGCGCTACCTGCCGACTCAGCCGGAGCCGTCATGTTGCGCTAGGTCTAAATGTGCAATGAACGGTGTCAGCGATTTCCCATACCTAACCGCCCTAAATAGTACCTAGCGGGCAAAAAAGAGGGATGAACAGTTTAATCAGATTAACTTGATATATCAAGACTCAACGTTGTAAAATGTTTACCATTTGCACGTTAAAATAATTCAAACATAACATAATGATCAAATTCTTAATAATTAACCAATTGAGAATTAACCATTTATACTCAACTTTATAAAACATATCAACCTTATAAAAACATATCAGCTCATATCCAACAACTGGATAAACGTTATTTAAAATCATAACATTAATACATAAACCATTAAACAAGTACCAAGCTAATTGCTACTGGACTCACCCTACCGATGATAGACATTTGTATCTTAAAAGCTTTGGTATTGAATTAAATAACTTCACGACACAAAAAGAAATTATAAAACTCAGAACACCAATCAATGATAGCTTAATTAAAAGCTCACTACACGAATAGAAGGATTGCTCTGTGATAAACTCACTTTTTCACACAAAGAACAACTATTTTCACTAACTGCACAAATTAACCACCCCGACTGCTGGCTAAAATCCAACTGTTTTACATATGGTCAAAACAGAGGGTTCACACACGCCAGAAACTCTTAAGTCTGTTCGGCAATTCGTTAAGCTTATCAGGGTGGATGGTTTATGTGTAAATATGTCAATCTTATTATGGGAACGTATGAAACTCAAAATTGTTATAGACCTTATATTTTCTAAAATTTAATTACAAAAAAAGTTGTGCCTAGTTTACTACGTATAAAAAAATTATAATTAGCCTATGCGCAAAAATGCTCTTACACATAGAGGGTTGTAAATTAATGCCAATATTGTTAATAATACCTTTGACAGTGCTTTTAGAGGCAGTTCATTTGTACTATTTGTAGTTTTCCCAAAGTTGCTTATCGTTTGTATAACGTGTTGCTTATTTTTTAAATCTCAGACGGGAGCAAATAAAAAAGCAAGCCTTCAGCTATTCTAATCATTTCTTTGCTGTTAAACTTTGTTTTATAGACTGTTTGTTGCTATTTAAACAACCTTCTTATGAAGATGCAGCCGTAAAGAGCAGATAAAATTTTTTTTTTGAGATCTTTACTGAACTGCTTTTATTATTTAAACACATAAATTTTTGCCAAATTTTTTTTAAAAACTGTTCTTAAACATTTATTCTAAAAGTTTGAACGAATTTAAGGTTTTTGCTATACTTCAAGAATTATTATATTTATTAAAGATTTGTTTTGTTCAAGCATTATTTAGCATAATTAGACCAAGTTCAGTAAAAAACATAGAAAAATGTTTAATTCGAGATACAAAAATAAACAAAAATTGTTGCATATTGCTTTATTGTTTATAACACAATATTCATAATATATTTGGTTCACATAAATCTTAGAAACAAATAGAGAAAAAGAAATAAAAAAAATTTAAGCTACCTGAAAATGAAATAATAATTAAAAACATTTTTATATAATATTCTTACATTTTCTTTAAAGGTATTTATTTTGTGGCATTTGTGGAAACATATACTGCATTGGTAGTAGACAAAAATAACCCCCACATTCGTTTCTACAACATTTTGATACTCCAGTACAGGATTCATCGTTTTTACAAGTGACTCGTTTAAAAAAATTATATTTACAATTAGGAGGATCAAAACTAGGAGGACATTGTCCTGGTTTTTCTGAAGAAATTATTGTAAAAACATAGAAGAGTATCACAAATTGCAACATTTTTGTCAACAAACTAAATTTTAATTTTGAAGAATTTTCTTTAAATACATTTTTTTAAATTTATGAAATCAATTAAATTAACAATTGGTAATTTCATGGAACGGTGATAATAATTTATTGATTTAGTAAACAAACTTACTTTTTAATACTTATTAAGACAACAACAGGTTTATAAACAGTTTAATTTGTTGCTATTCTTAGAGCAAAATTTTTAAACAACAAAACTTTTGTTATTAAGAACAAAAAAATTCTAGTTGAGCAATTATTACTAATACCGATTAGCAATTTATAATGTTTTAAGAGCCCGAGGTTGTAATATTTAATAACAATGTAAGTTTTAAATAAGTTGTGTCTATACGTACTAGAGGAAAGAAATGTGTGGGGATAGAATGCACTTTAAAAAAATGCACTAAATTTTATAAAAAGAAATAAATACTAATATAATCAATCTATTTATTATTAAATACTTAGGTAATTACATAAGTTAAGTCAAAGATCTAGTTCTCAGCTATTGAGAAGGTCGTTTTCTACTTCTTTACACTCGTTTATTAGTTTTCTTTAATGTCATTTTTACTAATCTTGTTATTTTACTGAGTGTTTCAAATTTTTTTATTGCTTTGTATGTATAATTGCTTTCTATCTTTACTGTCTAAGACCGTCTTAAAGTCGATAAAAAGCAAGAATGTTTTTAATTTTTGTTGGTGATTTTCTCTTGTATCTGTTGTAATAAAAATATTTGGTTTACAACAGATCTTTCTTTTCTAAAACCACACTGGTATTCTTGTATTACTTTTGCCACATGTTCTTTTACTTTATTAATTAAATTGATTTTTACATTTTTTGTATTTTTTTTTTATGGATTGGATACAGTATTGCTGTTCTGTATGCTTGTGGCGTTTGTTCTTTTATCCATACATTTCTAATTAAATAATATATAATCTTCATTATTGTTTCTTCTTTGTACTTTATTAACTTTCTCTGTATGTTGTCTTCTTTTGAGCTCTTGTTGTTTTTCTGTTTTTTTATAGGTAATATTTTCAAATTAATCATATGCAGAAAATTTTTCTTTTCTTTCTTCTTGTCTGTTTCTATTGTTCTCTTTTTTTACCTGTTTTTTTTTAGTTGACAATTTGTTTAGGACTTCTTCAAAATATGTAGCTCTTCTTTTTGTTACTTTTTTTGCTTTCTACTATCTAGACATGTTTATCTCGACAAAATATAGTTTTAGGTTAAAATCTTTGATTAATTCTCTTGCATTTTTAGTAGAAGTGTCTTATGTCTTTATTTTTCTAATTATTTTTAATATCATCTATTTTTCTAGCGTTGTGTTTTCTTTTCTTCGTTCTGCAATTTTTTTGTATTCTGCTGTTTTTATATATCCTTTCTGGCTGTTTTTGCGTATTTTTTTTTTTAGCATTCTTATCCTTGCTGTCTTTTTTTCTGTTCTTAAAGTCTATAGTCTTTATCGTTACAATCTATTGTTTTTTTTTATTTTTTTATACTTTTCCATCTGCATACTTGTTTAATTAGATAGTTTTTATATTGTCTCACATTTTATTTTATTGTTTTAGTAGTTTCTTATTGTTGTTGATTTTCTCTGTTGTTCTCCTTTTTTTCAATTGTTTTTTTTAGTCAACGATTTATTTAAGACTTCTTCAAAATATTTGGCCTATTTTTCAGTTACTTCTTCTTTACTGCATACTATTTGGCCATGCTTATCTCGACAAAATACTGTTTTAGGTTAAAATCCTTGATTAAATCTCTTGCAATCTTAGTAGAAGTGTCTTATGTCCTTATTTTTTAATTGTATTTTTTTTCTTTTTTATGCATTTTTTTTCTTTTGGCATTTTTTTTCTTATTGTGTATTTCTTCTGTTTTTAAAGTCTACACTCTTTATCGTACCGATTTTTGCTTTCATTTTATTCTTTTCTTTAATTTGTAATTGCTTGTTTAATTAGTGTTTCTACTGCCCTCTATTTTTTTCTATTGTTCTAGTAGTTTCTTGTTGTTGTTGGTTATTCTCTTTGTTGTTCTCCTTTTTTTCAACTGTTTTTATTTTACTCGACGATTTGTTTAAGACGTCTTCAAAATATTCAGCCCAACTTCCTGTTACTTCTTCTTCGCTTCTCACTATTTAATCATGTTTATCTCGACAAAATATGGTTCTAGATTAAAATCCTTGATTAAATCTCTTGCATTCTTAGTGGTAGTGTCTTAAGTTCTTATTTTTCTAATTCTTTTCAATATCTTCCCTTTTCTAGCGTTGTGTTTTCTTTTCTTTGTTCTGCAAATTTGTTTGTATTCTGCTCTTTTTTTATATTTTTTCTGGCTGTTTTGCGTATTTTCTTTTAGCATTGCTATGTCTTTCCTTGCTATGTCTTTCTTCTGTTCTTAAAGTCTATATGTTTATCGCACCAATCTTTTGTTTTCTTTTTATTTCTTTCTTCAATTTTCCATCTGATTGCTTGTTTAATTAGTTTTTATATTGTCTCACATTTTTCTTCTATTGTTCTAGTAGTTTCTTGCTGTTGTTGGTTTTCTTTGTTGTTCTCCTTCTTACTGTTTTTCATTTAGTCAACGATTTGTTTAAAAGTTCTTCAAAATATTTAGCCCATTTTTCAGTTGCCTCCTACTGATTGGTCCTGTTTATCTCGACAAAATAACAAATTATATAATTAATTATAAAATTTAAAACATGAAACCATTTATAATTTTAATGTTCGTTTATATTCTTCCTCTAACCTGAGAATGACAACTTTGTTGTCGAAACGCGTCGTGTTAAGTAAAGTGTTTGGTGTTAGTTTATAAGTAGATTTGTTAAAAAGTAAAAAATACAATTTAAAAGCTTTTCTTTGGCGAAAATCAAGTCGTTGTAACAAATATAAAACAACAATTTAAGTATCATTGAAAATACTGCACAAAAAAGTCCGCAATTTGATAAAAGAACTTTGTATATATTGAATGAAGAATTGTATATATAATTTTTTAATTTATTTGTTTAATTTTTTGTACTTCTGAAAATAAAAGAATAATAATTATAATAAATATTTTTAAACAATATTTTTAACCTCTTTTCGCTGGTATCTATGTGCCTATGACGCGAATGTATAGACTCAAGGATCCATACACCAAGCTCCTCCACATACATTTGGACAACATTTTTTTTCTCCCTCACAAGATTCATCGTTTATACAATTAACATGTTCATTATCTGGATGACATCTCAAATGAGGCGGATCAATACAAGTTCCAGGTTTTTCTGAAAAAACTATTGTAAAAACAGACAAGAGTATTACAAGTTTTAACATTTTTGTCAACAAACTAAATTTGAAATTTTTGAAACTTTCTTTAAATGTATTTTTTAATTCATAAAATTAATTAAAATAATTTGACGTAACTAATTAACAATTGTTAATTTCATAGAATGGTGGAATAATTTAATGATTTACAAAACAAATTTATCTCTAAATATTTACTAAGACAATAAGAGTTTTATAGACAGTGTAATTTCTTGTTATTCTCAGATCAAAATTTTTAAACTACAAAAATTGTGTTAAGAACAAAAAAATTCCAATTAGGCAATTATGACTAATACTGATTTAGAAGAAAAAAAGTTATGGCTTTTATAGAGAAGCAATCTATACGCTTCAAGATAATACTAAACGAAGTTGTCATAGAACAGGTATCACATTTTAATTTTCAAGGATACGATATTAGCTACATTTCTGAAAAAGATATTACAAACAAAATACATAAATACCAAATGATATGTGGCACCATACAAAGGACTTTGCAACATAAGATAAGCAAAGAAACATAAATGGAATTCTATAAAGTAATGGCAACACCAGTATTAACCTGCACAAGTAAAGCTTGGGCTCTGCGAAAACAAGACAGACAACAATGTTTGCACACGTCATATAAAAAAGAGAAAAAAAAAACTAACGAAAACATTAGACAAAATCAATTAAGGTATCTTCAAGGAATTCTACATATAAGTAAAAACTCTTCTTTAAAAGAACTGATTTAACACATGTCTTAAACTTGGTAAGAAGATTTCATATTGTTATAGGGAGTTTATTAAAAAATTTGGACCCCAAAAGAGATGCTGAAGCGACTTTTTTTAGTCTATGGAAGGGGTTTTCCCCGTTTAGAAAACTCTTCAATGTGTCTTAACATATAGCAAACAAGAAAGTAAATACACACATGGAAGTGCAAGAATTTTTTATTGGGAAAAGTAATACTTACATTCCTCCTGATACTTTAAACAAGCAATTATTCTTATAGCTCTTCTCTGCATTTTAAATAAGAGTTCTGAAGCAAAAGAATGTCCCAAAACCAAAATTCCGTAACTTAAACGCAAGTGAATATACGCGTAGTAAGCGGAAATCAAATTTTTTTTAGAAACAAAGTTGCTCAAGGATTTTAATAAAAAAGTATTTTTTGTAAAATGACTGATAATATAATCAATGTGAAAATGCCATGTAAGATGCACATTCAAACGAAGGCCTAGATAGTTGACAGATTCTTGGGTGACAAAATCGAGAGGAATCTGTTTTAAAGAAAAATAAAATGTAACTGTCTTAGAGTCATTTAGAAATAAGTTGTTAGACGCAAACCACTGAGATAAGAAAGTTTGTATTTGCGATAGATCATTTTTTAAGACATTAATGTCATTATTATTTTTAAATAAAGAAGTATCAGCGGCAAACAAAATAATATTTTTGTTGGGAAAAGCCTTATTAATATCATTAATGTAGAATAAAAAAATAACGGACCCCAAGACAGAACCTTGAGGAACACCATGTTTTACTAGTAACCAGGAAGAGTTATCACCCAAATACAAAACCATTTGATACCTAGGTTTTAAATAAGACATTAATAAATTTAAAGCATTTTTTGAAAACTTATAGTTGGCAAGAATTTTTTAAATAGTTTGAAATGAAACCCAATCAAAAGCTTTGGTTAGGTCTCAAAAAATTACCCCGCAATAAGAATTTTCTTCAAATGTTTTATTGATATAGGAAATTAGTTTAGAGATAGCTGAAACTGTTGATTTGTTTTTTGTAAAACCAAATTGACTAGCAGTGAACAGATTATTTGTATCAAAATGCAATAAAATTTGTGCCTGCAGTGCTCGTTCAAAAATTTTACTCAAGACCGGTGTTATTGAAATTGGACGATAATTATTTAGTTTATTTTGATCACCCTTTTTAAAAAAAGGAAGAATTTTAAATTTTTTTAAAACTTTAGGATATATACTTCAGTAAAAGTGAAGCTAGGAAAAACAACAGTGTTCAGAATTGAAGAAGAAAGCAAAGAGAGATTTCTAACGCATACAAGCTGCTGAAATAAAATGTTTATTAAAAAAAACAAAATGTTACACTATAAGAGACCAAATAAGAAATGAAAAATTTAGGGCTGAATTGAACATATTCTCGATAAATGGTAAAATACATCAGAACACAATAGAATCGAAACAACATATTAAAAGAATGAACCATGATAGGGTGGTAAAACAAGTAGTACGTCATAGACCAAGAAGAAAAAAAGACGTAGATGGGTCCAAAAAAAGATGGCAAACATAAAAACATAACAGACGGCAAGCCTAATCCTTGAAGTGCAAAAGAAAAAGAAATAAATACTGTAAATCAATCTATTTATTGCTAAATACTTAGGTAATTACATAAGTTAAGTCAAAGTTCTAGTTTTCAAGTCGTCCACTGCTTTTTTTAAGTTTTCTTTAATGACACTTTTACTAATCTTGTTATTTGATCAAGTGTTTTAAGGTCTTTTATTGCTTAGCATAATTGCTTTCTATTTATGCTGTCGTAGACCGTCTTGCTATCGATAAAAAGCAAATGTGTTTTTAATTTTTGTTAGTGACTTTTCTCTTGTATCTGTTGTAATAAAAATATTTGATCTACAACAGATTTTTTTTCTAAAACCACACTGGTATTCTCTTTCTACTTTCTCTGTATGTTCATTTAGATTATTATTTAGATTGGACATAGAATTGCTGTTCTTCATGTTTGCGGTTTGTTCTTTCATCTTTCATCAATATATTTTTAATTAAATCATATATTATTTTTATCATTGTTTTTTTCTGTACTTTATCATTTTTCCCTGTATGTTGTATTTCCTGGGCTCTTATTATTTTCTGTTTTTCTGTAATAATTTTAACTTTATCATATGTAGAAAGTTTTGTTCTCTTCTCCTTCAACTGTTTTATTTTGATCGACAATTTGTTTAAAACTTTTTCAAAATATTCAGCATCTTTCTGTTACTTTTTCTTTGTTTTTTACTATTTTTGGCCATGTTTATTGACCAAATATGGTTTTAGGTTAAAATTCTTGATTAATTTTCTTGCATTGTTAGTAGAAGTGTCTTATGTTCTTATTTTTGTAATTTTTTTTGTATTTTGCTCTATGTTTATTATATTTTTTATAACTGTTTTGCGTATTTTCACAACATTTTGCTGTTCCAATACAAGAAAAATCGTCTTCACAAAGTATTTGTTTACACAAATTACAAGCAGGAGGACCTAATTAAGAAAAACATTCTCTAGCTTTATGTAAAAAAATGAGTGTAAAAGCAGAGAAGAGTATCGCAAGTTTTAAAATTTTTGTCAACAAAGCAAAATTCAATTCTTTAGATTTTTGTTTAAATACATTTTTTTAAATTTATTTTTATACGCAAAATTAAAAGATTAACATAATTGGTCGTAAATGTCAATTGTTAATTTCATGGAAATGTGAAGACAATAATTATATGATTTACAACATAAATTAATTTTAAAAAACATTGTTTATTAATTGAAGATGCAAAATGATGATTCACAAAATTTTAATTCCAGTTGGGTCGATGAGCTAATAACAAAGGACTACACAATTTAAACCACTCAAAAGTAGCTATAAACATTTTTGCTTGCTGCCAATTTAGAGCACGATCTTCAAGGATCTTAGCAATCATTTTATTCCAAGATTCTAAAAAAGTAAATTTATCTTTTTTGTGCAGCGGATTTTGCTTGCTGCTAATCCAGACCTCGATCTTGTAAAATCTTTGCAATTTCTTTACATTTCAAGATTCTGAAAAAGACGATCTATCTTTTTTGCTCTGCGGTTTTTGTTTGCTGCCAATCTAGACCTTAGACTTATATGATCTTGGCAATCATTTTATTTTAAAATTTTAAAAAGTAAATTTATCTTTTTTTGGCACTGCTGTTTTGGCTTACTGCTAAGGCAGACTTTAATTTTGTAGGATCTTAGCAAACATTTTATTCTAAAATTCTAATCAGTCAATTATTTTTTTTGCATTGCGGTTTTTGCTTGCTGTCAATTCAGACCTTAATCTTGTAGGATCTTGGCAATTCTAAAAAGGTAGATTTATCTGTTTTTGTCGCTGCGGTTTTTGCTTGTTGCTAATCCAGACTTTAATCTTGTAGAATCTTGGCAATCATTCCATTCCAAAATTCTAAAAAGTCAATTAATTTTTTCTGGTGCTGCGGTTTTTGCTTGCTGTCAATCTAAATTTCAATCTTGTAAGATCTTAGCAATTATTCTGTTCTAAGATTCTTAAAAAGTAAATTTATTTTTATTTCAGCGGCTGCAAATTTTACTTGCTACTGATCCAAATCTCAGTCTTGTAAGATCTTGTCAATAATTTATTCCCTTCTAAGTTTTTGAAAAAGTCGATTTATCTTTTTGTTCTTACGCTGCAGTTTTTTTTGCTACTTATCAAGATCTTGCTCTTGTAGAAACTTGGCAATCATTCTATTTCAAAATTCTAAAAAAAGTCCATTCATCTTTTTTTGTGCTGCAGTTTTTGCTTGTTGCAAATCTAAATCTCAATCTTGTAGAATATTGGCAATCATTTCATTTCAAGATTCTATAAAAGTCAATTCTTTTGCAAATCCAGATTTTAATCTTGTAAGATCTTGGCAATTATTTCATTTTAAAATTCTAAAAAAGTAAATCTATCATTTTTACGGTTTTTGCTTGCTACCAATCCAGATTTCAATCTTGTCAATTTTTGCGCTGCAGTTTTTTCTTGCTGCTCATGCTCATCCAGACCTTGATTTTGTAGAATCTTGTTAATTATTCTATTTCAAAATTCTTAAAAAAGTTGATCATCTTTTTTTGTGCTGCAGTTTTTGCTTGCTGGCAATCCAAATCTCGATCTTGTAGGATCTTGGCAATCATATCATTTCAAGATTTAAAAAAAGTCAATTATTTTCTTTTCTTGCAAATCCAGACTTTAATCTCGTAAGATCTTGGCAATCATTCTATTCTAAACTTCTTAAAAAGTAGATTTATCTTTTTTTGCGGTTTTTGCTTGCTGCCAATCCAGATCTCGATCTTGTAGAATCTTTTTAATCATTCTATTCTACGATTCTAAAAATCGTCTTTTAGTCGTCTAAGGTAAATCTTAGCGTTTCACATTCTTTTGAATTGCTTCTGGTGTCCCATTCTTATCAGATATCTAAACTATTTGTTTCCGTTGTTTTCACTGTATTCAAGACAGATCTAAACTTCTCTTATATTCATATTTTATGTGTTTTTCTTCAGTTACTCTTAGTACTTTTCTAAGATTCATTATTTTTATATTTTGCTTTTTATCAAGAACGCTAAATTTCGCTAGAAAACGTCAAAACTGGTTTATAAATGGTCTTAAAATCTGTCATTTTTATTTTATTTAAAACTTTTTTCTTTAAGAAATGCTTCTTTCTCTCGACGTTGCTGAGATTTTGACATCTTTTTCTGTTTTATTGTTTTTTCGATTATTTCTTGTTGTACCTAAGTACTTTAATTTCTTCACTTGCTATATCTTTTGACTTTCTATGTTATTGTCTACTTCTACTGTGTTCTCTTCTGTACATATAGCTATACGCTATACCTATATTTTGTTTTTGCTATATAAATTATCATAATTATTACTTTATAATACTTTCTTCTAAACTTCTAGGTTTTCTGCAGTTCTTTTTTATTTGTTTCAAAAATTTGTATGTTTACCTACAAAAAAGCACTTTAATGCGTTTTTTGTTTTACAAAGTGTTTCGTTTTCTTAATTACATTATCTGTCATCAGAATAAACAGTATAAATCAGGATAAAAAAGGCTTAGCACTCTCTTTCTTTCAGTTTAATAACAATAATAAACTTTGAGATTCTTCTCTAATTTGACATAACTTTTTTCTGTAATACAGTTTTAGCTTTTGTTTTAGAACTTTATTAAAAAAATTCTAGTCAATAAACGTTATGTACAATTCGTTGTTTTTTTCTGTACAGTTTCGTAGTTAATTTTTTTGAAAGTGAAAATATAATCTTGTGTAATGTTTTTTTTTAATAACTGTATAAACATTATCTTTTACTTTTTTGTTATTATTAGTTTAATAGAATTATATTATTATAGTTTTTTATGTTGTTTTATTTTCGTTTTTATATGTAGGTGTTAGTACTCTTATTTTCCAGTCATGTGGTAGGTACTCTTCGATTTTTTATACGTCATATTGTTATTTAAAGTTTTTCTGAACGAATTTCTTTATTTTCTTCTGAACTTTGACTGTTTTTTTTTATTACTTTACTTTACTATCTAGTGCTGAACTATCTGTTAGATTTAACAGTTTATTATATATTATATACTATTATTTAAAATTTTCTAATTCTATGTTTTTCAAAAAATAAAAAATATAAATTATTAATTAATTCCAACGTTTTTAATAATTTTATTTTTATAATTTAAATATATAAAAAAATTGGGAGAAATTTATTTTTTTGAAAATGTACAAAACATTTTCATTCACTCAAATAAATAAACTTAATTTATTCAATAAAAATATATTTGATTTACTGTAGGTGTAAATATAAATAAATACCTAATTATTACAAAAACAATATCAATTTTTGTTTTTTAAATTTATTTGATTTGTTTTGTTTATTTCTGAAAATAAAATAATAAATAAAAAATAATTTTAAACGTTTCTTACCTTCTCTTGTATAGTCTTTCTTTCAAACGGTTAGATTCAGTTCGGTTAATGGAAGAAAACAATAAGTTCCCCCACAATCAGTTTTACAACATTTTGTTTCTCCAAAACAAGAATCATCATTATAACAAGTTATATCTTTTCCCAAATCAAATTCGCAATCAAATGCAAAATCGTAACGAGGAGGACAATCTCCAGGTTTTTCTGAAAAAGCTATTGAAACAACACACAAGAGTACCACAAGCTTCAACATTTTCATCAACAAATTAAATTTCAATTTTTCAATTTTTTCTTTAAATACATTTTTTCGAATTTATTATTCGAAAATTAAACAAATAAAACGTGACTAATTGACAATTGTTAATTTCATGCTGATAACTTTATGGATCTTAAAAAGTTTATTTATTAATTGAACGATTAACTAGCCTGGGGGGCGCCAAAAATTTAAAAAAATAAAAATATAATAATAATTAATTAGTAAAACAATATAATATAGAGTGCATTTTAATCGACAATTTGAGCTATCGAAAAATTGCTTACCAGACAAGTCGAAAGACAATCTCTTGAATTAAAAACGAATTATTATAGTCTTTTAAAATATGAGAAATAGAAAAAAAATGCCAATAGAGGATATAGAAGAATAGAAAGATTTTAAAGAAAAAAAGCAGAAATAGAAAAAAATTGATTACCTAGTGGCATCAAAAAAAAACAATTTGATAGGGTGTTAATTTTTTTTATTGTTTTTAGTAAAATCTTTGCACAAAAAACAAGTTAAATAACAATAAAAAATAAATTAAAAATAATTGCTAATAGTGATAGTTTATTGGTGCAAAAACATGAGTTTTACAATTTTTTTTCATCAAATCCTACAGGACTTGTACAGAATGAGCCTCCACAATTATCTTCACAACATTTTAAAACCCCACTGCAGTCATAATCAGACGAACAAGCGATGGTACAGGTGGGTAAAGCAATGGGCTCTGGACAGGTCCCAGATTTTTGTGCCCAAACCAAACCCAAAAAAAGACAAAACACAAACAGCTTCATTTCGAATTTTTAATTCTGAAAACATTATTATTTTCGCGACTTTATACAACAATAATTTGCATTACAATCAACAATTACGAATAACAATTATTTAAATTTATCTCTTGGATGTGTAATAATTTTGACCTTTTTTCGCTTATATAAATTAGCAAAATTTGAGCCAAATCGTACAGTCAAGATGAAATTTTTCCTATTATTTTTATTCTTGATGGATACTGTTTGGGCAAGAAAAGAAGGCATTTGCCCAGAACCCATTGGTGCAGGTATTTGTGCCTCAACATGTGAGACAGATTTTGATTGCGATGGTAATTTGAAGTGTTGCGAAAATGGATGTGGAGAAACCAACTGTGTTTTTCCTCTAGGAGTTATTTAGGTATATTAGGAAATACAGTGTGATTAAAAAAATTGGAATTAAAGTGACTAGACTAGAAGAATTTTGAATGTTATTGTTTCAACGTTTTTACATTTTTTTTTCTATAGATATTATTTATTTTAGGTCACTCAGATGCATTTTTTTAATCACAGCTTATTCTTAAATATGCTAACAATTTTCTATTTTAGGATAAAGCAGCATCTTGTGGATTACATTTAATAAATTAAACTATTTATTTATGTTTCGCTATGTTTTTTTTTAAATAATTTATTTATATTTAATAAAGTTTGTCGGTCAAAAAGTTTAATACAAATTTTGTGTTTTACTATTATACATCGTCTAATTATAATTTTTTTTGTAAATATTAGAAGTCGTAAGCGACAATTTGATAAAAACTGAGAGCCGTAGACGACAGTTTTATAAAAAATTGAAGAAATTTTAAACAGCAGTTTATAAAAATTATAAGTTATTTACAAGAAACAAAATAGAAACAGAATAGGTGCAGCGGTGGGAGCCCTAATTTTCTGTTTTTATTTTTGTAAAGTTCCAATAGTTCGTTAACATAATTACCAAAACCGCAACGTCCGCCCTAAAATTTATTCTTAATTAATCAAATTGTGGTTTCCGTTTATTTAAACCGCCACATTTCGACAAATTTCATTCATTTTGAAGCCCCAATAGTGTAACAATGTCTTTAAAACTGTTCGTATTTTTTGCATTATTTTTTATCGTTTTTGGACAAAGGTCCAAACCAGGGGATTGTCCCCCTTACCCTAATGTGGGTATTTGTGAAGTAACGTGTTACGAAGACAACCACTGTGCTAGTCAATACAAGTGTTGTCGCACTGCTTGTGGGGGCACTTTTTGTACAGCCCCTGTAACTACAAGGAGAATACAAAGTGGAGGTAAAAATAAAAAAAAGTTTCTAAAACAAAAAAATAATTTTTATTTTTAGAAAAACAAGGTTTTTGTCCTGAAAAACCCACAGGACCTTGGGTCTGCTCCAGCAGGTGTGCTATGGACTCGGACTGCAGGGGGGCTAAAAAATGTTGCAGAAACAGGTGTGGGGCTATGGCGTGTACTAAACCTGAATTTTAGTATATAAATTTGTACAACATTTTTTGAGGTTTACGATGTTTTTTAGAATAAAATTTGCAAAATTTAATTTTTTTTATTTGACCTAATGAGAATTATGACTAATGGGAACAAGCACAAATGAGGTGATTCTTTTGACAGTTGAGGTTATGTCAGATTGTTGTCAATTTTTAGGAACATAGAAACACGAAAAAAGTGATTAAAATCAGTAAATAAGGCATTTTTGTGTCAAAATGCTTGACGTTGATAAATACAGACGTAGCAGGTCTCATTCTCCTGATTACAGAAGACACAAATCGACACGAAATGACCGTCACAGAAGGCACAAATCTAGGTCTAGATCTGGCTCAAGATCAAAAGACCGTCATTCTTCCAGACGCAGATCTAAATCACGATCTACAACAATAAACAATTTCGAAAAAAGCAACAAATACGACGTTACTAAAAAGAAGCACCTTGAGGATGAATTCATGGAGTCCCGACGCCAGGAGCGTGAAATAATCGGAATGCGTGAGTATCCCTCAGTTTGGGGCCCATCTCCCGAGCCTGAGGACTCCGGTAGTGACATCCAAGACGTCACAAACACCCCTAAACCAAAAAAACGCAAAAAAGAAAAGAAGAAATCCCACAAGAAAGACAAGAAACACAAAAAGAAGAAGAAAAAGAGGAAGTCTTCGAGTGAGAGCAGTTCGGGTGAAGAAGAATGGGTTGAGAAGAGAGTCAAACACAAGGAAACGCACACTGAGGAGACAGAGGACGCAGTTGTGGGCCCCATTCTGAAGCCCCATGCGGCGCTAACACATAAAGAAATGGGCAAGGCGCTGCTTCCTGGTGAGGGTGCAGCAATGGCAGCTTATGTTGCTGAAGGCAAGAGGATACCAAGGAGGGGTGAAATCGGGCTGACGTCTACGGAAATTGAAAGTTTTGAATCGGTGGGGTACGTCATGTCTGGATCAAGACACAGAAGAATGGAAGCTGTGAGGATACGGAAAGAAAACCAGATTTACTCAGCTGATGAGAAACGGGCTTTGGCTATGTTTAGTAAAGAGGAGAGGCTGAAAAGGGAGAATCGGATTTTGGGACAGTTTAGGGAAATGGTCAATTCAAAATTGGCAGATAAGCAGGACTAAGTGTATTTATTAATAAATGTTTTATTTTCCTTCTTTTATTGCTTTCTCCCAACCAGACCAACCTCCTGGGAAATGTTTGGCGCTGAAAATCTAAATTTAAAATTTGGTTACAAAAATTGAGGTTTTACTTCACAAATCCAATTTTTTTAGCTGTATCAAGGGCTGCTTGGCTTCGACGACCTGATTGACAACTAAACACTAGAAAGGTATCAGATCTAGGCTTGTTTCTGTTGAATTTTTGGCGAAATTCATCTTCCCCAAGTTTTTTAAGGGTGTTTTCTAAAGAGGACACTTAAAACAGGAAAGGCACGTCTGGAATTAAATCAAAAAATATTTTTTTAAATACTTACAAGGGATGTTAATACTTCCAGGTATTGTTCCTGTTTCTTCTAATTCTGAAGGTTCTCTGACATCAATTAACAGAACCTCTTTATTATCTTTCAAGCTTTTAACGTAATCAAAAGTCACTTCATTAGACATTTTTAATTAAAATTAATTAACAAAATACTGGGATTTTTGTGATCAAGAGCTGATAATAATTCTATTGCGAGAATGATGAATAATGAATCCAAAAGTCGATAATCAAAATCAATAGTTCAAGAATGACAACAATCTATCAATAATTTATTTATTTAATTAACAAAGTACTGATAAACAATCTTGTATCTAATATTATCTAATAACTTTTCCTTTGTTATATTATTGTTAGTAATTAATTTGATCATAAAGTAGATTTCACAAAGAATGGCATTAACAAACACTGTACCTCAAATACCACGGTAGCCTCATCAATCTTTCAGCCAATCAACGCCACATGCAAATGTACAGCTAATTGGGAGAGAAATATTTATTAACCGAGAGTTAGGTTAGGTGTGATCTACCCCTCGGAGACTAGGAATCTGCGCTTAAGAGGAGTATGGACTAATTTCTCTAGTATAGGGATTCCAATGTAAACGCAGGAATCTGTAGCTTGTTTATTTATAGAAATAAATAAAAACGGTTTTGACTACGAGTATTGTAATAGCATGGACTACATTTTGACTTTTTTAAATTTTTAATTTTGTTGATTTTAAATTTTAATGATTTTTTAATAATTATTTTATATTATTTATAAACATTTTTTTAAAAATCGCTTCCAGTCATTTTGTAGTTAATAATTAGAAGAATGATTGTGCCGAATTTCGTTAAAATATCTTTATAAATAAAAGTGCTACAGATTCGCGCGTTTACATTGGAATTCCCATAAGAGAAATTACCTCCATACTCCTCTTAAGGAGTATTTCTGGTTCAGAGCCCTCGGTGCGATCTACCCGTCGGAGACTGTGAATCAGCGCTTTAGACACGAACGTGTTTTTGGTTAAAAGACAGTCTTTTGGTGAGCGATCTACCCGGAGATTTGAAATCTGCTATTTCCAAAAAAATAAGTCGACCAGCCTGGAGAGTGACGATGCTTTCTTCGAGTTTCCTTTTATAACCAAATTCTGAGTGACGTCAGAGCTGTCTACGTGATTGCAATCGGGGATGCTTGGCGCGCTTTTCAAACGATTTTTTAGACCGTTGCTGGTGCTAGAAGTGATCACGTGATTTTCTGCAGAAATGATTGGCTTTTTTTCTAACGGTTTTTGGATTGTTGGTGTTGCCAGGGGTGTCTACGTGTTTCTCGACAGAGATAGTTGGCGCGTTTCTAACGGTTTTTTGGAAATTTAATTGATTATTCTTTTTCTTTACTATAAACTTAGTGCTGCCACCTGCTAAAACATTTAAACAATTTATTTTCTTAAGTATTTGGTTTATCTAATTTCAAGCTTGTTACTTAAGTTTTCAAACTTGTTACTACTACTATATTTTAAGCTTGCTCATCGCTCACTTCGGGGTTGATTGGTTAATAAAGAAGCTGCAAAAGAAAAAGCAACAAATTACAACACTAGGGCCCGAGATAATTATATAATTTTCAATTGTAAATAAATAAACGGTACTAATAAATGTAATCCACTTAATGTCTCACTGTAAAACTAATATTTAGTAGAATTATTATTCATGAATATACTGAAACAATTAAAGAACCAATAAAAAGGTCAAAAAAATGTAGCACAACCTTATTCCATTTGTATGTGCGATTGTCAACTCTTTCCTGTAATAATAAAGTAAAAGGTCCATCAGACCTGCTGGATGGTCTCAGTATAATAATAACTGATTAGTGATTACATAACGGGTGTTTATTTGAAAAAAATCAAGTAGCCTATGAAATTTTTAAAACATTGTAAAGTATATTTACTTGCAATTCTCAATTTCTGTGGTTAAACATTAATTATTAAATCATTAAAGAGTGAATTTCTTTGAATTTCTTAGTCTTCATTTAACGCAAAAATTTTCAGTTACAATTGGATAAAAATTGAGGATAAAAAACAAATGTCAAAAAAAAGATTTGTGCGCAAAGCTGAGACGTCCCTTTTTCACTCCATTTTCGTCTATTAGAAAATCACAGGTAACTTGATGAATTTTTTCAATGAACACCCGATATTACTAATTGCAGTTCGAATTCGCCCACTTTAAGTGCTATAATACGGCTACCGTGTTATTCAAGCTACCTGGGGGTTACTGCGGTTTACTACGATGTCAATCATTTTGAAATGAAATATGTTTGAAAAAGATGTTTGAATGTAAAAATACATTAGACCAATGCAGTTACAGATGTTGTGACGATAAAGGCTTAAACAACTATTGGTATGAGCGACTGTATTTAGTTTTTGTGACGTTTGAACAAAAAAGTAAAAAATTTAAATTGCAAATTAGTATAAATTTAGATTAATAGCTTTAAGTAACTTCTTATTAATTATTACATCTTTAATACTTGTTTTTGGATCCTGTAATTATTTTTTGTAATAAAAAATTTAAAAATGTAATTTTTGTTTTTACGGTTGGTACTGACACTTGTCATTTTTTTTAAATTTAACCGACGTAATATTGTTAAATAATCAGTCACCGCATTCCAAATAAACCTCTTTAATTAATGCGCATAATTAAGTGTAATTTTCAATCAATTAGACCAATTGATAAATAATTTATTTATATTTATTCATAAATTTGACGTTTCTCCCCTCCACTTACTTTATTACCAACCTTAGACCACAAAATCGGTGAGAAAATGTCATCCTAATAAGAAAAATCGCGTTTTTCTCGTTAAAAAATCACAAATTCGGTTTTTGCACCCCCTTAGTAACTGAATTTTAAGTCAAAAACTGTGTTTTCCGGTGTAAATCGTTAAATTCTTATCAAGATAGGCGAAAATCGACCCGAGAAAACCCTGATGACTCGCCACATTACGTCATCACAAATATGAAATGGTGGTTGTATCGGTCGGGCGTTGTAAATGAAATCCTCTCGAAACGTTAAAATCCATCGAAAAACTCGTTAATTCCGTGTAAATTAAGTGCAATTTGTCGTATTGTGTAGTTTTGTACAGTTTTCGTTGATAGGTGAGTGGTGTTGGCAGTCGGCCATAAAAGGGGCTATACAGGTGTTCTTGTCGCAGGATTAGAGCCATGTCAGACCGCAGGGCCGAATTAGAGAGGAAGAAAGCCCGGCTGCAGGCGCTGAGGGAGGAGAAGGATCGCCGGCGAAGGGAGAAGGAACTCAAAGATGTGGAGGAGGCGGCTAACAGGGTTATCTTGGGGACGGAAGGGGACAGGAAGGAGTTGGATGAGATGTTGAGCTCCTTGGGGGTGGCACCGGTTTCGGATATTTTGTCGAGTATTTCAAGTGCTAATTCAATTACACCGGATCATAGCCATAACCATACACCAGATACGTCGCTTCTCCCCAATAGTTCACCCAATAAGTAAGTCAAGGGGGCGGTAGACTCAATAAAAGTAACAGGTGATTAAAAAAAACAATAATCTAAGGCAGGCTTGAACCTGAAATAAAGAGAGAGATAGGGTATCATGCCAATAGTTCACCCAATAAGTAAGTCAAGGGGGTAATAGTCTCAATAAGAGTAACGGGTGATTAAAAAAACAATATTCTAAGACAGGCTTTAACCTGAAATAAAGAGAGAAGAGATATAGTCGGTTTTTTTAAATATGACCGTTCAAATTTGACATTTAATTTAATTTAAATTTAAAATGCGGGATGTGTGTTTTAGGTTAGAATATAGTTGACGTTTGATTTTGTAATTCAGATTTTAAATTTAAGATTATGTGAAGAAAAACGGACAATGTGACCATGACAATTTCAATTTAATAAACTTATTAATTTAAAACTTATTAATTTAAAAATCAAAATCCAAATAGACAATGCTAGACAATCCACCGTTTTTACATGACGTCATACGGCAGCCTCAGGACAATGTTCCTGCTGCCGAACATGAGTATGACGAATAAATTTCGATGTTTTTTTTCATTTATTTAGCGAACAATATTCAAATTATTATATAAATTGGCATAAAGTGCACCTAGAAGTCTATTTAAAAAATGTAGTTATATAATTTAGTTATGAAACTAAATTTCTTTCAACTGTTTTATGTAAATCAATAATTATTAAAATAAAAACGCGGGAAATTTAAAATTTTACATGTTCAGTGTTTGACTTCTTTTGATATACTTCTTTTCAAGATTTTGGAAAGTGTAACAAATAAATTCCAAAGGTAGCTTTGTAACACTTGGAGTGAAATCATGTAAAAGAAATTGTTGAATACGTTGAATTATGGTTAACGTTTCTGTTCTGCCAACATTGTAATACCAAAAGGAATAAAAACACACTGATTGAGAGTTTAAAACTCGTAAATACTACTTAATGTGAATAAATATTGAGGTGTTAAGTCTTCTTGAGTTACAACAACTATCGAAATACATAAATAGACTACACACGATTTTGACAGATAAATTTTAAAAGAGTTATTGAATTACGCATATTTTCTGTTAATTCTAAACAAGAAAATTATTCTTAGTAATTAATTTCAATTTTTCCCAAGGTTAGAATTTAGTTGTATACTAGAAAGTTGTATTTATTACATCACTAGTGACGTAAATTGACCTACATTGTGTAAAAAACAGAGAATAAAGCAATTAACACCGAAAATGGCTGCATGCTCAAGTGTTTTATCAATGTAGAAACTTCCTAAAATTAATTCAATTGGTCCAGTCCAAATGATTGTAAAAAAGGCCCAAATTGATTAAACCGACTTACGTCATTCGATAACAAATTAACAATTTGTTCAACTAATTTTATCAAAAGATGTCTTTTTTAATTTGAGACTTGAACAATAAATTAGAGAAGAAAAGCAATTCTGATTTTTATTTCTATAACGATTGTTTGAAAAGTAAACCAATGGAAAAAAAACTCTCATAAGAAACACAACATTATTAGCGCTAGAGCGTAAAAGAAGGCATTCTCAACCAAAATTTCTGTTTGTTCTGATTAGAATTTCAGGAGTTTGTCTAAGAAATAAGGCTGTAGTAACCTAGAAACTGGTTTAACTTTTTCTAGGGAAGAAAAACACTTACGCTACTGCTTGTTCAGCTGGTAAGTAGTACAGTACACCGTAAAATATGTATTCCCGTCCGAATAACTTAAATAAAACTCTTTGTAATGACGATTTTTTTCTTTTTATTTCTTGTTTCTATAAATTTTCAATTTTGTGGCGAAGTTTTTGCGATTTGAATTTTTTAAGTGGAGTGTAGAGGTCGTCTTCGGTAAGTTTTTTTTTTCACCCTTTTACAAAAAGTGGTAATTTCCAACTGTTTAATGTTAGAAAATGGCGGTGTGAAGCACTTACCAGAAAAATAAATGAGAAAGAAAGTTGTGTTTTTTGTGATTTCTGTTAATTTGAATTTAGGAAGTTATAATTATTTTAAGTAAGTATTAAGAAGTAAGTAGAAATAAGTTGCAGTTTGTTTATTATACAATTTAGGTACTTTGGAGGGTAGTTTTTGTGTAAGGGACATGCTAATCTCAATTTATAGTGTAAAATTCTATTTTATTCAAAAATTAATAATTTAAAAGACAAAAAATTGTAGACTGATTTGTTAATGACTTTTTTATTAATTTCTGTAAAATTTCGCTAAATTTACAGTCACAAGTCACTCGATATTATAGAAATACACAGATACAACTGAATTAGACTTTTTCGGTGCTATTTTCGCGATTAAATATGAATTGAAAACAAAACTCGAAACATTTTGTTTATGTACCTAAATATTTAAATATATTTTTGATTTATTACTTCAACTAATTGCTTATATAATACGATGATTCAGTACTCAAAGACACGAAGGCGCTTTGACATTCGGTGATATAATACACATTTTTTGTTGTCTTTTGCTAATTTATCGATATTTTCCTTTGTTTGAATCAGTCAAGCACCAGCTCTTAAACAGAATGCATCACAGCTGCTCTAAAACTATGTAATTTTATTTATTATTAATTATTAAACGGAATATCCTGCGATTTTGTTCAGTATTTTTTAAACTCTCCAAAATCTTGAAAAGAAATATGTCAAAAACAAGTCAAATACTGAAATACAGCAAAATTATAAATTAACTTCGTTTTTATTGTAATAATTATTAATTTAGACAAAACAGTTGATAGAAATTTAGTTTTAACTACATTTTTAAATAGACTTCTAGGTGCACTTTATGCCACTTTAAATAATAATTTAAATAATTTAATTTAATGTTCGCTAAAAATAAATGAAAAAAATTTTCGAAATTTATTCGCATCAGGAACGTTGTCTTGAAGCTGATGTGTCCATAATTATTAAACATTTGACATCGAAAACAAAGCGGGTCGACTGTATCAAAGCCACGGCTTCTTAATTTAAAGACTGTTTATATAGTTTCTACGATTATTTTACTTTTACGACTTTTTAATTGGCGAGCCCTATATCTCTTAAATCAAGAATAGGTTTGTTTTAACAACAGTTTAGAACATTCATAATTGTTTTGCGCATGTACAGTAACGTTTTAGTGGTCCGAAATCTATATTGCGCATGCTCAGTTCAGTTCTGAACTAGTTCTAAAGTGTGACAATAGTTCTAATGAATAGTTTTATTTTTTTAGGCTACTTTAAATTGTTATTTTTTTAAATCATTTAATATTTGCTGATTTATTATTTTTTTGTTTTTTATTTCAGCTATAGTCATTCGAAAAAACGAACTCCCAATCTGAGTGTAGTCCAGGTACAGTCTACCAACATCCCACCGAAAGAAACTGTCTTATACACAAAACAAACACAAACAACAACAACAGGACATGAAAGGGACGGTAAGTTGACTTATTTTTTATGTTTAAAAAAAATCGCACTGTTTTTATTTCCGTTTAATAAATTGAAAAAAAGAATAAAATAACTGGGATTCCATTTGTTTTGTTATTTTTGCATGGTTTTAGCCGCAGCCTTAAACGTTTTCTTCCTTTAATTGTAGAATTTAGGAAGGAAACTTACATTATTTAATTTTGTTGTCTTAATTTGGCTGCACGCATTTTTTTTAAATTTTAAATTAGTACTAATCCAGCTTTCGGTGCTTTGTATATTTGGGAGCCTGAATCAAGTGAATACAAAATTTATTTCTTCCAGATTATTTTGGATATTCTTCATGGAAGAAATGTGAGTAATACACGAATTTTTTGTGTTCATTTTATTCAGGCGTTTTGTTTATTTCACTTTCCTCTTTCCTTTTTATTTTATTCTGGTCGTGGCAACAAAATTATTTTTTTCTTGTATTGGAAACCTTTTTTGTTTTTCTCTCGGTGGTTTCCATCAAGATTATTTTAATTTAGACATGACATATTGTTATATGCGTTGCTAACAAGGATCTTCTTCATCTTCTTCCCCACTTAAAGGCTACATGGAGGACTGGTGGAGGCCAAGGAAAGGTATGGTGCACGTATAGATGTTTCAAAATTTTTTTTATTTTCTTAATTTACTCACGAATAACAGCACTGTACACTTGTAAATGCACCAACTAAAAAAAAATGTACAGGAAAATTTTAAAAACATGTGCACCTATACCCTGACTTCACGCTTTCTTTATCTTCTCTAGTTACATAAATCCAAAAAAAAAATTATTTACTTGGTTGTGGAAATTTTCTCATAGAAATAGAATACAATAGACTAGATTTAAATACAAAATTAGTAAAGATGTTATCATGATAATAAATCACATGTAGGTTTCCTTCGTTTATGTTTTTATTATGAAAATTTTTTGTAATTTGTTTAGTTATTTTTTTCAAAGTCAGTAATATAATAATTTTTCTTCCTTTTTCCTTCCCAGCTCATGCAACCGATTACTACGGTAAGTTTATGTTTTTATTTTTCAATATTTGCTTATAGCGTTTCCATTATTTATATACAATACCTTTTTATTCCTTATTCTCCTTTGATTCATTCTTTTTTTTTTGAAAATACACAAAAATTGCACTTTTTTTCAAACATTTTTTACATTATTTTGAGTTTGTTGAAAGGGCACATGTTGGATTTTCTGGACTAACACCAAAGCTTTGTATATTTTGTGGATGGAGAGGGTGAAATTTTAGGTCTGGAGGTATGTTATTGTAATAAAAAAAAATATTTATCTGATTGTTGACAAAAAAATTAGATGTTTAAATTTTAAATGAATTTTTTTTATAATACGGTAATGCAGAAAATTGTAAATGCAGGTTTTCTGTAATTTTGTAACAGGAAGTGGCTCAAATTTGACTTGCAAGTTGCAAGGTTCTAAGTAGGTAGACAAAGCAAGCAAAGTATGAAATTGATTGTTACTACTATTTGAGATTCGCAACTTGAATTGAGAATTTTTTTGCTCCTGTGTTATATTTTGATTCAAATGCAGAGTCTTCAAGAATAATTTCAACCCACGTGACTAAATAAAGGTAAAAAGTTGTAATAAACTGTTGGAGTATCACTTTTTTATTACGCCATTGAAACATAAATATCGAGCTCTCGAGCGTGACTGTAGTACTGAAGAAGACTGTACATAAGAGTAGGCGTTGGAAATTAATATTTATGTTAACATTACACGTCTTTCTAGAGTAAAATCGAAGCTTAGGAGAGTTGTAAGAGGAAAAAGAGAGTAAATGAAGAAAATTAACTTATAGAAATAAATTAAAATTGTCTTTTAGAACTCTTTAGGAAGGCCAAAGTAGTGAATCTATAATCTACGACACGACTCAAAGGCTTGCGTAAAATAATTTCTCATAGCTACGAATGCAGTAATCGGATTTTTTTATAATATTGATGTATTAGAAAAAATTGAGGTGGAGTTAACAGGTTAATACTCTTCTTTGTCATTAAAAAAATCAAGAAAAAACTGAAAAAATTCAGTAGAAAAAACAGAAGACTATATAAACAAGAGACAAGTTATAGCTGGTGTCAAGGTCACACTCATGAACATACTATTTGTTTTTCCATTCCTTAGGAGATGAAAAATGTCATCATCTTATATTGATTATAAAAAAAGATAGTTTTTGATCTGAATACACTAGATACAAGAAAATAAATAAATAAAAAGTACTAAAAAAAAATTTGTGTGTAAAGACAACCCAGACCTGAAAATTTCACTCATTTAATCCTAGCCTTACCGTAATAAGTAACAATACTCACTAACTAACTGCATGTTATAACTGCCTTTTATTTTTATCAAAAATACAATTAATGTAACTGTTAGCCAAGACTTGGCGTAAAAATTTTTTTCCTGATTTAGTAGTTGGCCCAAATATTTTTTTTACAGTTACAATAAAAGTTTTGTTGTTAGTGCAGCCAAGTCATAGACAACCTTTATTGTAATTCTAATAATCTTATTCCTACTGATACATGTTTCTTTCCCTCTTAAGACGAATACAATCTAAATCCGGGTTTAGAATGGGAGGACGAGTTCACAGGTAGGTGGCTTTTCCGACTCCCATCCAAGATTTTTTTAATCAATAATAATAGTGCACTAACGTATTATTTGATTCATTTATTGTTTAGTTTAAAAAAAATCATTTCATTTTGATTGGAGGATTAGTTAAGGAATGCTTGATCGAGGGCTTTTGGTTTGCTTTTTTAGAGTAGTAATCTAACTTACCCACTAAGTAATTAATTAAGCATGCTCTATTTTACTTATTTATTTTCATTTTCTGTAACAATTTGATTGTTTTATCTCTGGACAAAACTCCTTTTTTCTTCTGTCCTTACAAATCCTAGAGCATTGCCTTTTTTTTGCTAATTTAAAAAATCAACATGTAATTACGTCGTGACCAAACGTTATTTTTATATTACATTTTGATTTTTGTTACGTCAGCCGTTTAGTTTTTTTTTGTTGTGTCGTGAATGTTGGCTTTATGCGTGTGGGATGAAAGAGCGATAGAGCGTTTCCCGTTATTCACCACAGTTTTGACGTATGACGATGGACAAGGTGAAGACGAAGAGGGCAGTCTTCCACATTTGGGCGGTTTTGGCAGCAAATTACCACCAGGAATTTTACCACATGGATTACCACAAGTCAAAGAGGTACAACCGGCCGTTACGGCATTGGAACAGGAACAAGCCAAACAGGAAGTCAAAGAAGGTAAAATTAGATATTTTGATTTCAAAAAAAAATTCTTAAGAGGGGTTTGTAGTGAGAGAATTAAGTGAAGAAGAAAAACAAATGATTATCTTATCAGAAGATTTTCAACATTTTATTGATCGGGCTGGAAGGGTTATGGAAAGAGTCTTGTGTGAAAATGTTGATTATTATACGGATTATAGTGGAGGAGCAGGAGAGGAAGGACTGTAAGTGGTTGTTACCACTTTTTACATTGTTATATTTCGATTGAAAACGTTTTTGCCTGAAAAAAATTGAAATTGCCGCCAATTTTTAGATTTGTACCAATCATAGGGCTCCATTTTGGCGCCAAATTTAAACTTATTTATCACGACGTGTATTCAACCGGTGAGGTAGTACACATTTCATTTTATATTATTACTAAAAAACGTCGTAATACAGTTTACATTTTAAATTTCTTTTTAAAATTACCTCCAAATGTCATTCTGATCAATAAGAGTCTAGTATTGTGGCGCCAAATTTAAAATTGATTTAATTCTATTTTAGGGACGAAAAATCGCACCAAAGGATCTCCCTGAACCGTTACTTTTTCGACGAGCGATGGTCACGTAACCGTTGCGTGACGTCATTGGATTGGTCGCCTCAATTTCCCGAATTATTATTGGCAGCATATAACAATAACGAGGATTCCCCTAACGATCCAGATGGTGTTGTTTTAATTTGGAATACTAAATTTAAAAAATCCACACCTGAATATATTTTTCATTGTCAAAGTGCAGTTCTTTCGGCGAAATTTGCAAAGTTTCATCCGAATCTCATTCTGGGTGGTACTTATTCTGGTCAGATTGTTTTATGGGATAATCGTGTACAGAAAAGGACGCCTATACAGAGAACGCCTTTATCGGCATCAGCCCATACAGTAAGACCTAAACATCTTGGAAGTCTTGATAAAACCTTAATTTTTCTAGCACCCTGTATACTGTATGAGTGTGGTAGGTACTCAGAACGCACATAACCTTATAAGTATCTCAACTGATGGTCGTTTGTGCTCCTGGTCTTTGGACATGCTCGGCCAACCTCAAGAAACCCTAGATTTACACCGAATGCAATCGAAACCAGTGGCTGTGACCTGTTTGGATTTCCCACATTCCGATGTTAATAATTTCGTAGTGGGTAGTGAAGAGGGCGCTGCATATTCAGCATGTAGACATGGCGCAAAAGCGGGAATCACAGATACTTATGATGGACATCAAGGACCCATTACAGGCATTAGTGTTAATTCAGTTCAAGGAGGAATTGATTTTTCACATATGTTTTTAACGTCGTCGATTGATTGGACGATCAAATTGTGGAGTTTAAAAGTGAGTGGACGAGAGCGTAGCCCGAGTTCTTTAATCACAGTGAAATTAATCAATTTCATTGCATTTATTGTTTTTTTCCCTCAGGATTCCAAACCAATTTACTCGTTTGAAGACAACGGCGATTACGTTTTGGACGTGAAATGGTCGCCGACCCATCCGGCCCTTTTCGCAGCTGTTGATGGAAGTGGTCGACTTGATTTGTGGAATTTAAATCAGGATACTGAAGTCCCGGCTGCTAGTATAACAGTCGAGGGAAATCCGGCTCTGAATAGGGTGTCGTGGACCCCTTCAGGGCTTCATGTAACTGTAGGTGATAATCAAGGGAAGATTTGGGTATATGATGTTGCTGAGAATTTCGCACATCCCAGACACGACGAGTGGAATAAATTCTTGTATACGACACAGGAATTAAGGAATAATCAAGTTGATGAAGAATTAGAAAAATTAAATTTTTCTGTCTCCAATACTCCATTGTCTAGTATGAGTTCTATTAGTACTACTCCTCTACGATAAATAGAAAAATTTAGTTATGAAATTAAACCGTTTATATAATTTTTCAGATGCGGACTGGGAATGTCAAGAATGGTAAAGACGTACTAAACTATATTTTTGGCCATTTATGCTTGGATAAATGTTATACTACAGCTAATATATAAGTACCATTTATTCAATTGGAATACTTAATTATCATAATTTTTGCATGTAAATAGCTAACTTATTCTTTGTTTTTTAATTATTATTATTAACAAGTAATTTTTTTACATTGTTATTTTGTACCATACGTGCCGTTGTAAACATATTTATTTCATTAAATTTGCATTTACAAGTTATCGGTTGAGATTTTTTTGAAATTGCCGCCAAATTCCAGACTTGAACTAATCACAGTCCGGCATTTTGGCGCCAAATTTTAATTTATTTGTCACAAGGTGTAATAAATTGTTTATCTACTGCACTTCAATTTATTTCTCACCTTAAACAAAGAAATAAAATACACTTAATTACTTTAATTAAATTACCGTCAATGTATGAATTCAGTATTTTAGCGCCAAATTTCATTTGGACCAATAACAGTAAAGTATTGTAGCGCCAAATTTAAAACGAGACAATACATACATTTGGACCAATACCAATCCAGCATTCTCAAGCTAAATTTCAATTGAACCAATAACAGTGGAGTATTTTAGGGGCAAATTTAATTATCATCAAATAACGAGGTGACGTAATACTCAACATACATTTGTTTTTCGTCGGAATTTATCACTAACTGCAGTCCTAAAAGTCCGTTTTCGCCTGAAAAGACAGCGACTTTATTTGCGTAATTCATGACTTTTAGGATTTGGCGAATGTTGTGGAAGGCGTATTTCCAGGAGGTTTTTTTCTCGCACTGGAAGATTGTGATTGAGTCTGATTGGCGAGGAATGTTGACTTTAGATTCGCCCTACAAAATTATTAATAGGAAAAAAGTGTATCAAAGATGGGGGCACTCACAGCAATTCCGGACGTGCTTAAAGTAAAGTGGGGCGGATCTGGACTTATTGCAATTGTTATTTCATCAGCAGCGTTATCTAGCCTTTGCAAAACTTCAACTAGAATATTTGCGTTAAAAACAACTTTATTTAAATTGCATTCTTCGGCTAGACTAAAGTCGTGGGAGTCATCTGCAGTTAGTGTCTTTATTTCACAATCCACTGTTATATTTTCCTCACAATGTTTGATACTACAAGAAAAAATTGCACAAAAACTCGCTTTTTAGTAGTTAGTTACATAAGAGATAAAGGGGCTCCCTCATTCTTGTATGACAACCTAACATTGGGGTTCCCTTCATCCCCAAAAATATTCAGACATTCAGTGAATACTTTCATGCTGATTTTAAACGAAGTATCAATATTTTCGGCTATTCGGTAATACGTAAACATATTTCGGGGCACATACGCTGAAATTTCTATACTTTTCATCTCTTCTAGGGTGAATTTAAGCCCCTCTTCTGTGGGGCGCAAAATAGCATACTACAAAGAAAACTAAAGATAGGATCAAAATTTCAGTTGGAAACGTACGTCCTTGAAGGATATAGCACGAAGGACGTTTTGTACAGTCCTGAAATCGCTTATTTCAGCCGAAAAAAACATCGTCACAATTTGAAAATTTTGAGGTTATGTTTATGTATCTAAACATAACCTATAAATATTCAGATTCGCGGCTGTCGGATTTTGGATCAAATCACAAAGTTCAAGCCGAAAAAAACTGTTTTTTGTTTCGGAATAGCTTAAAAAGTCATGGAATTAAAAAAAGCTGTTATCAATGTTTTTTGCGGTTTTGTTATATTTAAAAACGGATTCGCCGTTGCCGACATTCGATAGCACGGAACAATTGGATAAGCAGGATGACAACGTAACGAATTAAAAATTTAACCTCAAATTGGAAAAAATTTAAAAATTGTTTATTTCCCTTAAAAACAACTCGTAATTCTAATATTTATTTAACATCTCGCCCCACTGCCTCTGAGACACTCTTATACCCGTCATCTGCCAACAATTTCACTAATTCCTTTTTAATTTTAGCAACAATAGGGGGGCCCTCATAAATTAGACTTGTGTACAATTGTACAACACTAGCACCTGCTTTGATTTTTTCGTAAGCATCTTTGCCTGTAAAAATGCCCCCAACACCTACAAAACTTAATTTTTATGTATATTTAAAGAAACTGAACACAAACCTATGATAGGAATCTCTCCATGTGTTAATTTATAAATATCAGCAATTAATTTTGTTGATGAGTCTCGCAAAGGTAAGCCACTTAGCCCTCCTGTCTCACTTTTATTATCATTTTTTAAAAATTGTGGCCTTTCTATTGTAGTATTACAGACAATTAAGCCATCAATTTTCGTCTCTTTTTGCCTTATAACACTTGCGATGTCTTTAAGCTCGTTGTAAGACAAATCTGGGGCTAGTTTTAGTAGTAGAGGGGGCCTCGAACCCTCAGGTAAAGCATCACGTGCTTGTATTGCACTTTTAAGAAGAGATTTCAAAACAGATTTGTCTTGCATCTGTCTCAAGCCTGGTGTGTTAGGACTGCTTATATTTATAACAAGATAATCAGCTACAGGCCCCAGTCTTTTTATACCAGCGACGTAATCGTTAATTGGGTCAGGTGAAGTCTTGTTTTTACCTAAATTTACCCCAATCAGTCTATCACACTGTTTTGCACTTCTTATATTTTCAAGTCTTTGTAAAACAGCGTCGTGGCCTTCACTGTTAAAACCGTATCTGTTTACAACAGCGTAGTCCTCAGAAAGGCGGAAAAGACGAGGTTTTTCGTTGCCTAATTGCGGCTGAGGGGTCACAGAACCAATCTCAATAAACCCAAAACCAATGTCTTTTAAACCTAGAACTGCCTCGGCGTGCTTATCAAAACCGGCTGCTATTCCGACTGGATTCTTAAATTCTTTATGAAAAAGTGTAATTCTCTGAAATTGTTTATAACAATTTCTGGTGTTTAAGTGGTTAAATTACTTACTAAAGAGTCAGGGTCTGTATAGTTACTTTTGGGAATTAGGCGGTATTTACTGACTAAAATGCCAAGTCTGTGAGCTCTCTCAGGGTCAAGGTAATGCACCAAAGGCATTACAAAGTTCTTATAGAATTTTTCGTCATTTTTGTAAAGGCAGATAGCCATGTAAGCCCCAATTCCACTTGTTGTTACAAAAAATAGTGAATGCAATTTTCTCTAAAATTTTAACTTGAGGAATTGTCAATAAAATCAAAATTTCTTACTTTTGTACTTAATCCTCTCATTTTTTATTAAAAAATTGGAAATATTATAAATTATAATAAACAAAACATAACCTTACTTTTTTAGTAACAATTTGACAGTTGACAGCTGCGTGACGAAATTCTGACAGCTGTTATTAGTTAAAAAAAAGTTTTTTAAAATAAAACAGCTTTGAATCTCTTAAAAATTCTGTGTTTGTGATAAGCGCGATAAAATTATTTAAACAATTTAAATTTGCAGTAAGTACTTTGGTTTTGAAAAATGATTGTACCCTAACCTCACTTTTGATTGCAGGAGAGATTTGGGAAATGGAGCCCCCACAAACCTCTTCTGATGGCAATAGAGCCATGAATAATTTAATGAAACAGTTAAAAGAATTACAAGAGAGGGCTGCAACACAAAAACCGTCAGTTCCGTCACCAAGACGTCTTCGGACTCGAAAACGAAAGAATGATGATAGTCCCAAGATTACTTCGTGGTTAAATAAGGAAAACACTGAGAAGAAGGCAAAAAGTGTGCCGAAACCGAAACCACTTGATGTGACTGTGAGTAAGAAGAAATCAAAGAGCTTGAAACGGACCCCATCTTTTGAGAAATACGGTATTCGTGTGCCCTCATTTGACAAGATTGTTGCTGATCAAAGGAAATTTGAAGAGGATAAAGAAGGCGTCCTGCAGTTGCTTGATGAATTTGATGAGAAGATTCTGAAGGAGACTGTACCAAATGATTGCTTAGAAGAAGAAGAATTCATTGGAGAACTTCTTGATTGTAAACATTTAACAAATGAAGATATAAACAAAGCATTTGAGAGATATAAAAGCACTTTGAGAGGTATTATTAAAGGAAAAACATATTCAGAACGACATGTGATATACCACAAGAAATTGCCTCCATTTAACGACTTGAGATGCAGCTCAAGTCTTGTGGTTTTTACTCAAGACCAGATTGAAATTTTACTTAGACGGCTACGATCTGAATTTGACCCAAATGATACAATGGCTGTTTATTTTTTCCAAGTATTGTTACCTGAATTGTGTTTATTGATTTTTAAAGAGGAACACAAAATGACAACAAGGGAAGCCAAAGATTATTTGAATAAAAGGCCCTTAGATCTTTAGTTGTTAAATTTGATTTAAAAAATTAAAAAATGTGATATTTTGAGAACTGATTATTTTCAAGTTACCCGCTGAAACATGAACAGTCACGTGAGTTTGACATTTATATTTCGGCCAAATGGCCACTGCAGCAACACCTCAAAGTCCAAAGGCATCACAGTCTCTATTAATTAAATTAATTTATTATTTAAAAAAAACAAATCAAGCAAATGCCTGACCTGTCCTATCGAATTGTTTACGTACTTTTTTTTAAAAAACAAAGAAAATTTTACAATTTATTGTCTACAAAAATTTCCACCTTAAAATTGGCCACAAAAATTCTGAATGCATAAATTTAAAAAATGCATTTATACACTTGATAGTTTTAAAACTAGACTATTAATAACAGTAACAGTATATACAATTAGCTTAAAAACTTAGCCTTTGAATCGACAAGAATAAATAAAAATAAATATAATAACTGCAGCTTGATTATTTTTAAATAAATTTAATTCACACAGGCTCTAAATCTGAATTTTACTTAACCTTTAATAATTTTTTTGTCGCTTCTACTACATCTTTAGGAACTGGTATTGCCACATTTTCCAGACTTTTCGTATACGGCATGGGCGTGTCCACTCCTGTTAATCTAATCGCCGGTTGGTCTAAATGGAAAAACGCTTCACTTTCCATAATTCGCGCCAAAATCTCGGCACCAATCCCAGCCGTTGGCCATCCTTGTTCTACCGTAATTAAATGATTTGTTTTTACTACAGAAGCTATAATTGTATTTACATCAAGGGGGCGCAATGACCGTAAATTAATAACTTCCGCTTCAATTCCTTTCGAAGACAACTCATTCGCGGCTTGGAGCGACGTTTCAACGGCTCGAGAGTGCGCAACTATCGTTATGTGTTTACCTGAAACAAAATATGAAACTGCAGAAAACAGTAAGATTCAATCGCTGGTTAGGACCCACATGAAAATATTAAAAAAAGAGGGAGAGAGATACGTTAAGTTACTAAAATATAGTAGACAAAATGAAAGATAAGAAAGAGTTAAAGAACTTAGGTTGTATACCACTTTCTCATCTCTTACATTTGTTTTATTTAGTATAAATTAAGAATTTAATTCTCAACACATGTCAATTGAAAACTTTGTGTTGTTTCAGTGCCCTAAATTAAGGATTTCCAGCCTTGAGAAGAGCTAAAAAAAGGTTCGAAACGTCGCTATATAACAAGTCTTTTATTTCGCTAGTCCACATTCCCGTGAATTTTGCTAAATTTAATTGAAAACTTTCAGTTTTATCTTTTATCGCATCTCTCTCTTCAGGCAAGCGGTTGACTCCCAAAGTGAATAGTCCTGTACTGTCATATCTTACCAGCTCGTTCAATTTTCGCTTTTCCTATTGGTAGAACAAAATCGTTTGAGAGTGCCTGATCAGACATGGGGTACTGTACCCCGTATAAAATTTCGTTTTCAAGAAAAACGACAGGATCGGGGTCCCTAATTGCAGCCTTTAGGAGTCCCTTACAGTCTTCGGAATTATAAGGAGAGATTACTTTCAAACCAGGGCAGTGGGCGTACCAAGCACCGTAACACTGTGAATGCTGGGCACCTACACCAGCAGCAGCCCCATTAGGTCCTCTGAAAACCACAGGAACATTGACTCGTCCCGCTGACATGTAAAATGTTTTTGCTGCAGAGTTTATAATTTGGTCAATTGCTTGCATTGCGAAATTGAAAGTCATGAACTCGCAGACGGGACGCAGGCCTGACATGGCAGCCCCCACAGCAATGCCTAGAACAAAACAGTATTAAAAGATGATATCTAAGTGAGGCGGGTTTACCTGCAAACCCCATTTCTGTGATTGGTGTGTCGATAACTCTTTTATCACCGTATTTCTTCCACAGCCCCCTTGTGACTTTATATGCCCCATCATACTGTGCCACTTCTTCCCCAAGTATAAAAACTCGTTCGTCACGTGTCATTTCCTCATCTAGGGCTGAATTTAAGGCGTCTCGCACTGTCATTTGTTTAGAAAGGGCAAGTTTTGAGACTGAGAAGTGTCTTCGGTTGAGGACTTTTCCAGCCAAATTTAAAAGATTTGATGTGGATTTGATTGGGGCCATTTTTCTACAAGTTTTATGTTAATATTGACTAAAGATTTAGGGTTAAATAAGAGACTTACTTGATTTGACAGTCAAGGTGACTAAGGTCGTGGAGGAGAATGTTAAAGTGTCGGTGGTGATTATTGTTAAGTTATTATCTTGAGCATGAGATATACGTAATCACATGTGACGCTATCTGAGAGACATGCTCTCAAATCAGCTTCAAGTTTGTGATTTCAAATTTGTGATAATCTTGGAGATTTTTGAAGGTTAAGTTTGACAGGTGACAGGTTGCAGGTTCCTTCTTTATCTAGGATCTAGAGTTGTAACTCAGCCGGAAGAGGGCGCTTTTCAAATTGAACTAGGCAACTAAAAATACAGGAATTATATATTAAATAAATAGCATTAATAATGGATGGTACTAGTGCTATTCCACGCAAGACATTTATTTGTTTTTACCGTTGTTGTTATTAATTAAGTTATAATTAATTATATGTAATAATTAGCGTTGTTAAATTTTAAATATTGAATTAAAGGATATTCCCAGAACAAAACTTTAAATCTTACAGTCTCGTCCTCTCGTCTACAAAACCAAATTTTGCATCCGTTGCAAAATGACGAATTACAGTTGTACAAAAAGCGTTATTAAATGAAGTTTAGGTGGTATTAAGAGAAGTTTATGCGATAGATTCCGACTTTTGAGATCATTTTGAAGTACTTTAATACCTAAATTTATTTTTGGTTCAGTCTTGAGGGTGGTTAATTCAAAAAGAATGAATGTGAAAATTTCTGTACACGTCTTTATACAATATACATAGAAATTTATAATACGTACACTATCGGACAAAAGTAAAGCAATTACAGTGCTTAACAATTGAAATGGAACACCCTAAAATTTTAACAAAGTTTAAAGTCATGTAACTCCTACAAAAACTTGTTAATTGAGATGATCTTTTCTTTTCTGGGTAGCACATTTCTTATACTTTGAGATGCTTAATAAAGCGTTTATTGTAAACTTGTAGTTTAAGTTATACAGGGTGTCAAAGACAGGCCCTGCAAAAAACGAAAAGCTAAGACAATCCTTATTAAAAAAAATCGGTTTTTTTAATGGGTCTTGGATTAAGCTCTCGATACAGCTTTACAGATTTTGAGCTACACTTATAAATTAAAGCAATAATCCAACAAAACTGTTTCTTGCGCATTAAGCAATAATTTTGTTAATTGATGTAAAATTTTACCCCTTTTTGCTTATTCTAAAAATAAAAGTTGAAACTTGAATTTCAAAAGGCATGGGTAGACATACTGTTAACATTCTGTGTAGAAAAAACTTCCGAAGATGATCAAATTTTTAAACAGCTCCGAATTTTAGTCTTATAAAAGAAGGATAAAAATTTAGTATTTAGACACATAACTTGTTTTTCGTATCTCATCATTCTTGTAGCATTAGTTTACTTAGTATTGGTCGGTGATTACTAATTAGATCCGATTCTTAAAATAATATTTTTAAGGAAATATTGAAGTGTTTTCTAACTGGAACAGCTCGTTACCACGATACGAACGCTACTGTTAGCAATATTCCCTGTTAGCTATCCACAATTGTTTCATTAGAAACAAGCCGTTTAGATAAGCAGTCGTTTTAATTTTTTTCTAAAAATATGGCTTCAAAAATCATATTTAAACACTGACTTATATCGCTTAAACGGATGCTATAAGGGTTTTGAGATTTAAAACACAGGTCATGTTTCTAAATAAATGTTTAATATTTTTTTATTGTTTTATCAATGTAAAGTTCAGAGCTGTTTAAAATTGATTATTTTTGGGAGTCTTTTATTACACGAAATATTAACAATGTGTCTACCACTTTTTCCAGAATTCAAGTTTTAACTTTTACATTTAGAATAAGCTAAAAAAGGAAAATTTTTTACACCAATTAACAAAATTATTTTTTATAGTGCAAAAAACAGTTTTTTTGGATTTTGGTCTTAATTTATAAACTTAGCTCAAAATTTGCAAAACCGTGTCGAGGATTTGGTCCAGCGCTTTTCAGAAACCCAATAACAAAATTTAGTTTTTTTTTGCTAACATGGGAGCAGTCTAAACGTTTCGTTTTTTTTGCAGGGCCTGTCTTTGACACCCTGTATGCCTAACTTTAACTATAAATTTACAAAAAATGCTCTATTAAACATCTTAAAGTATAAGAAATAAGCTACTCAGAAAAAAAGATCTTAATTAAAAAATTTTTGCAGGATTACAAGACTTTAAATTGTTAAGCACTCTAGTTGCTTTACTTTTGTCCTATAGTGTATACTACGCGCAGTAGTCTCCTAAAAAAAAAAACATTTTGTGTAAAGACACAGCTTAGCGCAATAACTGTCAACAAAAAAATCAGGAATACTTCTGCTTTACTTAAAAAAAAAAAGTCGATGTGGAATTGTGGGGAATTCTATATAATTTTTGTTAAACTTTAAAATTAGAACGAAAATCAGCGCCGTAAACTATAATAAAATTTACTATTTTGTTATTATTTTTTAACGAACTTATGCATACCAAAAAAAAGTACTTACCTTAAAGATTTTATAATTAAAATTTCAGAACGAACCACCGTTAGCACTCGAGTACTAACTTCTTCGAGTTTGCACTTAAATTAAATAAAAATCCTACCTAGATAATCCCTTACATTTGGAATGTCAGTGCAGGTTAATTCTCGGAACAAAATGGTTAAAATTCCAGAAAATATTAGTTTGATGTCTTTCCAATAGGCATGCAAAAGGAGAAAGTTATTTGACAAAGTTGATTTCTTACATTTATGGCCATTTTTTTTTAATTCTAGACCACTGTGTAGCGGTTTGAAATACCTTTTTAGTTTGCAATGTTTGTAAATACCAGGTGACAATTAATGTTTAAAGACTATTTTGTTACGTTGGTCACAAATTTAGTACTAAGTTAGCAACATCGCCATCGTTAGCATAGCATTCTCAATTTTCAATATTCAAAATAAACGTTATATAATTGACAGTTTCACATTTTATTTACAAAAATTGGTTTTAGAGTAACAGATCAAAATACATTTATTGTAATGATCTATTTTTGAAGTGAATTGCAAAATGAAAATAGTGACTGGATATTAGGGTGGGCCAAAAAAATGGAATATTTTTTTTTAACTTCCGACACTGAAAAATTGGTTTCTAGGCATCTTTAAAAAATGTTTTTTAAAGATGAGCTCTTAGTTTAAATAGGAAGAACTCTCTTATCTCAGATTTTCTATTTTTCTTTTAGTTCTATGTGGCAAAATCCATATCTCTTTACTACTTGATCGTAAGAAAAAAATTTATTTATATTTCTTGTATAAAATTAAACGCTCTAAAAAAGGTATCTTACAATTTTTTATAGCTATTAGCGTTTAGAAGATATCAGAGGTCAAAGTTTGAAGAATTTAACAAAAAAATTTTTTTACTTCTAAATCTTATAACCCGTAGATAAGTAAATATTAAAAAATGCAAAATATACAGTTTTATAGAAAATTAAACGCTCTACAAAAAAGGTCTCTTGTGGTTAATCCATTACTCTAACCATTTAGAACATGTTCGCATTTTAAAAACCAAAGTTTGAGACTAAATCCTCAATTTTTTTTTAAATGGTTGTAGTAATCGATTAACCACAAAACACTTTTTTGTAGAACGTTTAGTTTCCTACAAGATTATATGTTGCGCATTTTCTAATATTTATTTATTTCCGAGTTATAAAATTTATAATTAAAAAATAAATTTTTGTTAAATTCTTTAAGCTTTGACCTCTGATATCTTCTATACGCTAAGAGCTATAACAAAATTTTAAGATACCTTTTTTAGAGCGTTCAATTTTCTACAAAAAATGTAAATAAATTTTTTTTCTACGATTAAGTAGTGTGGAGATATGAATTTTACCAAATAGAACTAAAGAAAAAATAGAAAACTGAGATAAGGAGGTTATTTCTATTAAAATTAAGAGCTTATCTTTAAAAAGCATTTTTTCAAGGTGCCTAGGAACCAATTTGTTAGTGTCGGAAATTAAAAAAATATATTCGATTTTTTTTGGCCCACCCTAATAAACAATCCTAAGAAAGGTTAAAAAAACAGCGATTAGGAATGAATCTATAAGGTAAATAAAACTAAATTATTACTGCGCCTAAAATGAAAAGTTAAAATAGTTTCTACAGAATAACGAAAAAGACAAACAAAAGAAAAAAATGTTAAGAAACAGAAAGCTGCAAATTATTACAAATCTATTTCTTGTTTATTATTTATCTATTAATAAATTTTTGCTTTGTCTTTAATATTGATTGTTACTTTCTTTTTATAATTTCTTAGAACTTCTACTCGAATAAAACAATTTCTGCATTAACTAATTAATAATCTTCTTGTTGGATCATTTTAGCGTATCAAATAAAACTAAAAAAACTTAATAACTTAAAATTTAATTAATTCCTAGTTTTGTTATTAAATTAAGTCAAAATTATGGTGTTAATTTCTTCTTTTTTAATTGGAAAATGCCTATTTGCATCTAATTATAATTTTCTCCGTTATTTTTGTTATTTATCGATAAAATAAATTTGCATTTAAATCTGCTGAATGATGATGTAATTAGGAATTAGTGATCTTCAGGTAAACAGGTACAATGTCATATCGGTCTAGATCATGTGAAACATTGTTTTTGTAGTAAATTTGAGATAAAATCAATTAGGTATCAACTTTCACAACATTTCGGAATATTATGCAAATGTATCGTGACATTGACACGCTTGCGATATTCTCGTATCAATAACCCATTTGTTGGATGGATCTCAGATATGTAATGGATTGGCACCCTTTTTGCTCCTTTTGTGCGTTTTTCGATGACGCATGATAAACATAAAATTCTCTCCTAAATCCCTGAGAAGTGCTACGATACAGAAAAAAAGCACACTTGGTTCTAGAGCGTTTATTTAAAATTAAATCCTTACATTTCATATAAATCTATACCTTTCAAAAAACAAGTTTCTGCCATCGTTTCAAAACACCAAAAATTTCAAACTGAACTAACTAAAATACAATCATGCAAGTGACAGTTAATAGCCTAAACACGAAGTACAGTTAAGTCAGGTCACCTACACTTTACAGGACAATATCAAAATATTCGTTCCGGCTCTGATATTTATATTATCACTGATATCACAATGCTCCCTTGACTTTGCTAGAGGGCGAGGAGAGAAGAATAACAGGAGTGGACATAAGCAATAAAATCGTGGTCGTTGCACAAACACCTTTTATGGCAGTGGTCTTGACAATAGAAAAGGCCATAAAAAGTGTTTGTACCACGACCAAGAACCTAACATTCTCGGTTTAGGGAGTGCCAACTTCTCTTATTTCTTTCTCCACGCTAGAGGGTCAGGAACTAACGACGAAACAAACGCCAAAAGATCCAAATCCAGGTTATTGTCAGACGACTCAATTTTTTTTGGTATCAAAATCACTCCACTGTTTGGCAAACTTATTGTCCGTATACTTATGTCAAAATTTTTGGAAATTTGATTGTCTCACATTGTGTCGTCGTTAGTTCGTTAGACTTGTTAAAACATTAAATCTAAGATATTTTAAAATCTGGTAAAATTATTTCAAATGTGAACATCGAGCAATTTTTTTTTTAAAACGTCAACATGATTTTCTTACATTTAACATTAAAATATAATTATTTCCTAAATATTGTACTTAGGTATAAACTGATATTGTTCTAACGGGGCAGTTTAGTACTATACAATATTAATAAGCGTTTTTGGGTCAATTCTAACACAAAATGCTGTGTATTTTATGCTTTTCATTATAGTTCGGCAGCAGTGACACTTTATTTACAATTATTTGTCTTTGAGACTAAACATAAAGCTATTTAGATCTAACTAGACTAAACACCAAAACGAACCAAAAAATCGCATCTACCAATTTTTTTTTTGGAAAAATAGAGTGTCTCTAATTTAAGCGTACTGAAATGGAACGAAATAAGACACGCTGTAGGTGATGCTTATAATTAGATTAAATCAAGTGTTGTTTTCTAATCAGGTGCCTTCAAAAATCTATCAATTAAAGCTCATAGTTACCATAAGCTGTCGATAAAATTTGAAATTTTCTGCCATATTTGTTCCACGAGTTTACAAAATATTGATAAAATACGTTATTTCGTAATCCATTCTATTCTTAATATTAACACCGAATTTTCGTCAGGACACAATTACAAGACGCAGTCCATAAAAATTCTCAAAAATCTGAGACAAGACTTTCGTCATTTATTGAGAAACTTTAACCAGACCACCAGGTGGTGTCCATTTCCAGGACTCTAAACACCTGTGTTGTTATAAATATACGAAACGGCATTATCCTGTAAAGGAACTTTTCGAGTCGACGAGTTATTATTGTAGAAATGCGATGATTTTCTCATACTCGTTGAGGATGACATCATCGCCACCGTTTCGTAGTACCTCAACCTCCCACAGCACCTCCGACTTTTAATAATCGCAACAAATCCTCGCCGAAACTTCTTATTAAAGAAAGCGTACAAAATCGGATTAATACACGAGTTTGATGCTCCTAACCACTGGGCTATGGGAGTAGCAATCGGGAGGATTTCCTCCTCCCAGGTCTCGATTTGGCCCCCGAATTTGATCCTTGCGAAAATCACATAGAGCGGTAGCCAACTCAAAATGAAGAGAATTACAACAGCTACCAGCATTTTGACAACTTTCACTTTGGATTTTTGTTGCATTCGTTCCATTTGGGCGTCTTTGGTGTCAGTCGGGATGTTTCTTCGCCATACTTTGATCCAGATTAGGACGTAGCACATGGTTATAAGGATCATGGGGAGGATGTAGCAGAAAACCATATTTGCGATGAGGAAGTAAAGAGCGCCGTTCATGTTGGCAGGCCATACTTCGATGCATAGTTGAACGTCTGGAGCGTCGTTGAAAACCGCCACCAGGTCGAAAAAAATCGCCCATGGAATGGTTGTAGTCAATGCGATGAACCAGATTATTACGATCATTAAACGGGCACGCTTTTTCGTTATCTGGCATTTGAGGGGCCACCAAATTGCCAGGAATCTGAAACAAAATGAAATATTGGCATGAAAGGGACTAATTGGTCTGTTGAAGCATTTTCCAAAAAAACCCAAAAAGTTATTTAATCTTATTGCTATATAAAATTTAAGCATTTGTAGACAAACTATAGAAAGGGTATTTTTCTATTTTTGAAACTAAATAAAAGGCTATTACAATAGAAAAATTTTTAACAAAATTTGCATAACTTGGTTTTGAAAAATGGTGCTTCATTTTTTAGTACTGGCTAACCAAGAAACATCGTAGAAGATCCTAATCTGGTATTTTCCGAAATCACCTTTTACTTGGTAACCACTTTCAAAAGTTAAGAATTATTTCATCTAAAGACTTTTTGGAAAATCGCTGTTTGGTTGACACAGTTTGGTTCTTCTAATCAAATTGGAACAGTTTTGCCCTTTATCTTATAACATTTTTTTGCTTTGATATGCAGGCCTTCACGACAATTTCAGCTTCTACGTTTTAATATAATTTTTTTCTAAGTTAGTCTTTAGTTTGCTCAAAGTTTTTAGGATTCTTAGGGCCGGTTTACAGAAAGCGTCATTAACTTTAATTGCGATTAAATAGTTAATTCGAGATTAAATGCCGATATTGACCAATCAAACACGAGAAAAGCCGATTTAATTCCGAATTAAAAGTTAATCGCAATTAAATATTTAATTCACCTTCTGTAAACCGACCCTTAGAGTTTAACTTTTTCTGTTTTAATATTTTTGTTTAGTACTGACCATCTAAGAAACATCGTAGAAGATCTTAATCAGTTATCTTCTAAAATCACATTCTACTTTGTAACAACTTTCAAAAGTTAGGAATTATTTTATCTGAAGACTCTTTAGAAAAAGGCTTTTTGCTTTGATATGCTGACTTCTACGTTTTGATATAACTTTCTTCTAAATCAGTGTTTAGTTTATCTTGCTCAAAATTCTCGGAATTGATTTTGACAGATGAGCATTTTGCTCATGCTTCTACTGTTGAGGTAGATTCATTCAGAATCATTTTTTTATCTTATTTAAAGGTATTTGCTTTTTCTTTGTACTTTGCTTCTCACAAATGAGAGAAGTACAAGGAATTTAAGGTCAGTTTTCTTCAACCTTAAAGATGAAATTTGAGAAAAAGTAGTTTTCTACTGGAAAATAAACCCATTTTTACTCTTTTAAAAGAGTTGCTTTTCATTTAGCTTGTAGCAAAAAAGCTAGCTTAATTAGCATAATGGTTTTGATCAAAAGTAAAAACTCTAGTAATTCTCTGTTCAGCAAAATTTTTTGGATCTACGTAATGGCGGAGTGGAGACTATCTTAACTGCATAGAACCAGAATGAAGGCATATATCGCAAATATTTTTCTCTAAGAAAGGCATGATAAGTATCATATTTTATCTTAAAATTTAAAGTAGGATTACATAGAATGATCTCCGAAGGTAAAGAGTTCCACTTGTCAAAGACTTGGTTCGAAATAAACGACTGCCGAACTGTAGTGTGAAACTTTCCTTTGGCAAGCATTTGATGATGTCCTCTAGTGCGACCGGTTGTGTTAAGTTTAAAAAGATGCCTAATGGGAGAAGTAGGATTATTAAGAGCTTGAAATACAGTAATTAAATCTCCTCGCACTTGTCTGTCGGACAGCAATGGTAAGTTCATCATGGATAAACACTGAGGATAGTAAGGGCGCACACGGCCAAAAGGCAGCTTAGTAGCCCGACGCTGAACGCCTTCTAGGAGTAGCACATCTCGCTGCAAATTGGGCACCCATTTACTAATTGCATATTCTAGAACTGATCGAACATATGTTTTGTAGGCTTTAATAAAAGATCTGGTGTTTAAACTAATGAAGGTTTTACTTAAGATATAAAGAATCCTGTTGGCTTTCTTAGTGACTTTTGAAATATGCTCGGACCATGAAAGGGAAGAGGTTATGAGAACACCCAGATCGAGACATGACTGATTTTTTGCCAGATTTAAACCATTGATTTTGTAAGGAAATTTGCCATTTTTGTCACCTAAATGAAGGACAGTGCATTTATCCACATTGAGTGGAAGAAGCCAGAGACGAGACCAATCATTAACTAATTGCAAATCATAGACCATATGAAAGTGTTTTTTGCTGTTGTTACATATCTTAATGCCATCAGCATACATTATACAATGAGATTTTAGTTGTCTTGGAATGTCAGCAGTGTAAATTATGAATAATAAAGGACCAAGGACTGAGCGTTGGGGGACACCACTTATGACTTGTTTATGTGCACTATAAGAGTTGCTGACTTTGACTTTAAACATACGATTGCTTAAGAAAGCGTCGATCCATTTGAGCAGATTGCCAAGCAAACCATAATGCTCGAGTTTATAAAAGAGTCGTCGTTTAGGTACTCTGTCAAAAGCCTTTGAAAAGTCTAAGTATGCCACATCAACAGAATTACCAGCATCTAGTTCCTTGGTCCAATCTTCAAGACAACATAATAAATTGGTAACAGTCGATTTAGCTGGCATAAAACCGTGCTGACTGGATGGTAATACACCATGAGAATTAAGAAACTCCATAATTTGGTCATAAACTATAGACTCCATGACTTTAACAACTAAAGAAGTCAAACTGATAGGTCTATAATTAGATACATCAAATTTATCGCCTTTTTTGTGTATTGGTCTTACGACTGCGGTCCTCCAATCAAGTGGTAACACATCGATTTCGAAAGATTGTTTCATTAAAAGTGATAACGGTTTAGTGAGATGAATTGCAAATTTTTTAAAACACTGGCAGTAATATTATCAGGTCCAGGTGATTTAGTAACACCCAGTTTCTGGAGTTTTGCTGCAACAGCTTGTTCCGAAAAGAGGATGTCACAAATACTTAAATTTGGTGGTGCTTGTATTAAGGGCAGTTGCGATGGCGGCTCGTTTGTATAAACAGATGCAAAACTATTTGCAAAAGCGTTAGCTGCCTCAGCGTCATCCACAATGATATCACCACTACCATCCCTAACGCTAGGAGTTTTAACTGACCCAGAAATACTATTTTTAACAAATTTATAAAAGCACTTAACATTTTTTTTGTCAATCAGACAATTTTCATATTCAGCTCTGGCCTTTTTAATTATGGAGGAAAGATTATTGGAATAACCCTTTGAACAGAATAATCACATTCGTTCAAACTCAGTTTATATTTTTTCCATAACGATTTTTTATGTCGAACCATTTTTAAAATATTGTGGTTAATCCAAGGTTTTGTGGAAGAAACCTTGACCGAGACAGATTGGGAGTTAGCGGTAACTATGTTCTGAAGATAAACTTTAAATTGAGACCAATTATCTTGGATATGTGAACTCGAAAGAAGACGATTGAGAAAAATGGAAGAACACAAAAGAGGTTTCTAATAAGGGTTGAAAAACGGTATTTGTTATAAATAAAAGGAAAGCTTATAAATAAAAGAAGAATTATAGAACAATAAAACACGATATTAAAGAAACTGTAAAAACGACGATTAAAAAAGAAAGAAGAACAAGAAAAATACGTCTAAAAGGAAAATAAAAACGACTAAATAAAGAGAAAGTTTCTAGGAAGATTCATAAAACAACAACTAGAAGAACAAAGGAATATTTTGAATATTTCTAGAACAACAAAAAACGATATTTAAGATACTGTAAAAACGACGATTGAAAAAGAAAAGAAAAGCACGAAAAATACGTCTAGAAGAAAAAGAAGAACGACTGAAAGAAAAGGAGAAATAAAAAAGTTTTTATAAAAAATTAAAAAACAACAACTAGAAAAACAAAAGAATATTATGAATCTACATAGCACTGATATCAATTGTAAGATTTAAATAGATTTAATATTGAATGGACGTTTGAATAAAATATTTTTTTCGAATCTGACTACAAAGAGTTAGTTAAGAAAAATGAAACAACACAAAAAAGGTTCTAGTTGCGGTCGAAAAGCGGCAATTGTAAATGAAAGAAAGGCTAAGGACATTACTAGAACAACAAAAAACGCTATTAGAAGAACTGTAAAAATGACGATTGAAAAGAAAGGAAGAATAAAAAAATATGTCTAAAAGGAAAAGAAGATCGACTGGAATAAAAGGAAAAATAAAAAAAGTTTCTAAAAAAGTAAAAAAAAAGTTTTTAGTAGAGGTTGAAATGAGGCTGAACGACATTTGTAAATGAAAGAAAGGCTAAGGACGTTTCTAGAACAACAAAAGGCGCTGTTAAAAGAACTGTAAAAACGACGATTAAAAAGAAAAAGAGAACAAAAAAATACGTTTAAAAGGAAAAGAAGATTGACTGGAATAAAAATAAAAGAAGTTTCTAGAAAGATTTAAAAAACAAAAAGTTTCTAGTAGTGGTTGAAATGAGGCTAAAAGGACATTTCTAGAACAACAAAAGACGATATTAAAGATACCGTAAAAACGACGATTGAAAAGAAGAGAAGAGCACGAAGATGTTTTTAAAAAAACGTTTACTGCGTGTCGTAAAATTACGATGTTGCAGAAATTGCACTAAAAAAATATTTCGAAAATAATCAGTGCACTTGGGAAATTATTTAAGTTTTTTCTTTAATTTTATTTATAATTGCATGATTTATAAACTGTTAACATTTTGTTTACATAAATTACACCAACACAAATTTCTTACAAAATTATTATTATTAGACAAGTTCAAGTCATTGACATTTAAACAATACAAGACTTTTCATCCTTATTTAGCCACGATTATCCCATAAAGGTCAAAGTTAAGAAAATTTTTGTCAAGGATTAAATCAGAATTTTCCTTAAACAGTCTAAAAAATATTAAAAAATAATTATTAGATGACACAAACAGGAAACATTGATTAATCAACAACAGTTTAATTTATCTTCATGAAACACCAAACCTATAATTATAAAAAAATTTCCATCACTGACATTTATAATTTTTCTCCTTGAAGCTCAGTCGGAAACTGTCAAAAATCCGACTGTTTTGCATTTTTTCTACTTGATAATGCAATCACTCCTTTCAATTACTCGCAAACAAAGATCGTTTATTAGAAATAGTTTGACACTTGGCCTTAGTTGAAGAGATTCAATGCCGTCGTACCATTATACCCAACACAATACCACTGACCCACAATCTGAACTTGATGGGACGAGATGATTAGTATTTTATTGTAGCTATTTCGAGGTGTGGATTATAAACACTCTGTAGAAAAATTTTATTTATTTGACCTGATTCGATTATTCAAGGACTAAAGCAATTTTTTTTCTCAGATAGGGACCAGATTATAATTTTAAATTAATTGAGATTTGCAATAATTGTTTGTTGCTTAATGTCATCAGAGACTTTTGTGAAATTCGTCCTTGGAAGGACACGAAATACATCCGATGTGAAATTTGTCTCGAAGTGCACTTTGTTTCTCTAATGCAACCAAAGTTTTTGCTTTTATTGCAGATTTATGGAAGAGGGAGTTGTGGATGTTGTTTCAAGTGGAATATTTTATATACAGAGGGGTTTGTAAAGTCAGTTTTGGGGCGCAAATTTAAGATTACAAGACAAGCAACAATTTTTTTTATATCTTTTTTTATTTGCGTTTTTTACCATTTTGTTTTTCTGCCTATGGTAGAAAAGTAAAATATTTAGTTCTATAATAGATATTTAAACACCCAAATTAGTGTTATAATAAATAAGTTCTAGAGCTAAATAGACTACTTTGTGGACTACTTTTTCTACTCCTTTCTTTTTATAACTTGTACCTTCTTACAATATTTGAGTTCAGTCTTTTGATATATTCTGTAATAAAAGACAATTCTAAAAGAGCATGAAAAACAAGGATAGGAAGAGCAAAATAAAATCATTTCTAGAAAAACAGAAGACAATTGCAAAATGCTTTATTAAGAGATATTGTAAAAAAACTATGTTAGTTAAAGAAGAATTTAAGAAAATCAAAAAATAATTATAAAAAAACTTAGTTATCGACAACTGGAAAAGAAAGATAAACTACGTCTGAAAGAAAATATAAAACTAAATTTTTTTTGTAATAAATACAGTTAAAATTGTGACTAAATGAAAAAAATAATTACAAAAATCTTTTACACAAATTCGAAAAACAAAAACAAAAGAAGAGAAAAGTATCCTCAATTAAAGCTTCTGGAAAAGAACATTTAGAAACTTAAAGACGCTAAATTAAGTTCGACTACAGAAAGTTTTATAAAAAAATAGAAAACAAAAAAAAGGTTTCGAAACGAGTTTAAGAATCAATTAAAACTAAGGACATTTCTAGAAAAACAGAAACGACATTTAGAATAACAAAAAGAAATTTTTGATATTTTCGACAATTTCTAAAATGCTTTGTTAAAAGACATTTAAGACTAAAAAATTAAAAAAAAACTAACAAAATTAAATAAATCTAGAAATGAGAGTTAAAAAATTAGAAGTAAAACGAGATAAAATTCTGAAAAAATTTGAAAGAATAAAGAAAAAAGCAATTAGTACAAAACAAACAAATTTTTTTTAGAAAAAGTTGAAAGACTTCGGCGAAAAAAGACAAACAACGAAATATTTTAGAAAATTTTGAAAAACTACGATTATAAAAAAGTATTTAAGAAAAACAAAAAACAATTATAAAATAGCTTAGAAAATAAACGATTAGGAAAGTAAGATAAATTACATCTACCTAAAAGAAAATAAAAAACTATAAAATGGTATAATGGATTGTCCAACTTTGCTTAGTCAACTGTCATTGTAAATTCCAGTTTTTTCTAGTAGAACAAACATTACTTTTCATTTACCAATACCTAAAACAAATGCTTTAATATCATCTCTATTGTTTCAGATGTGTTCCAATTATTGCAAAATAGAGAATAATGTTGAGATATTTTTTACTAAGCGCAGTAATATAAAGCTTCATTGTCTATAATTTGGTATTTCCTTATCCGGTAATTGGGTGTACCCCGTTCGATATTGTACATTAATAATAATAAAAATTCTGGGAGTTAAAACTGCGACCAAAAAAAAGGAATTTAAAAAAACTTATACAAGAATTCGAAAAATGAGAAACAAAAAAAGAGAAAAATACTTTGCTAAAAGCTTCTGTAAAAAAAATAAGAACACTAAGCCGCAAAATTAAATTCTACTACAAAAAAAATTAATAAAATTAAAACTAAAATAGACTTAAAAAAGAGCTTAAAAACGACGATTAAAAGAGAAAAATAAAGCTACTTGAAAAATTAAAAAATAACAACTAGAGGAACAAAAATAAATTTTTGATAAATTCGACAATTTGTCAAATGTTTAATAAAGACACATCTTAGAAGTAAAAAATGGTTTGTAAAAATTAAAGAATATCTAGGAATTAGGATTTGAAAATTGGAAGTAAAGCGAATTAAAATTCTGGAAGAAGTTAAAAGATGTCGTCTAGAAAAAGAACAAAAATTGTAGAAAAGGAAAAAAGTTTCTAGAAGAATTACAAAAAAGCAATTTATAACAAAACAGCAAAAAATTTTTTTAGAAAAAACTGAAAGACATTGCGTCGCGTTGTCTGAAAAAATAACAAAAAAATATTTTAAAAAACTAAAAGTTTCTAGAAGAACTTAAATACTAGGCTTATAAGAAAGAGAATGTGAAAAGAACAGAAAACAATAATTATAAAAAGGCTTAAAAACTACGAGAAAAAATTCTGGAAAAAAATAATTAAAAAAGCAATTGAAAAAAAGTTTCTACAAAAATTCGAAAATTAATAAACAAAAGAATAGAAAAATATTTTTTATAAAGGGCGTCTGGAAAACAAAATTATGAAACTGAAAACTCTAAAATTAAGTCCAACGCTACAGAGTCAAAAAAATTAACTAAGAATGATTTAAAGAAGAGCTCAAACAACTGGAAGAAAAAAATAAAGCAAAAAATGTTCCTAAAAAACGGAAATCTTTAATAAATTTGACTAGTCCCAAAATACTTTATTAAAAAACATTTTTTTAGAAAAAGCTTTCGAAAATTAAAGATCTAGATATGAAGATTAAAAAATTAGAAGAGAAGCAAAATAAAATTCTGAAAAAAGTTGAAAGATATTGGTTAAAAGAAGAAAGGCAAAGAAAATTCTACAAAAGCAAAAATTCCAAAGGAATTCAAAAAAACGATTTAGTAAAAAAATTCTAGAAAAACGTCGACGAAAAATATGCAAAAAAATATTCTAGAAGAGCAAAAGTTTCCGGCAGAACTTAAAAAAGAAGGGTTGTAAAATGCTGTTTTACCACATTAGTGCTGTAAAGTAAAATTTAGTTGATAAAGTAAAAATAGTTTTGCAGTATTTAATGTTTGACATTATTATTAATTGTAGTACTAAAAATATTAATAAAATTAAGCAGAACATGAAAAAATAAGCTAAAATAACGTGCAATGAAAAAATAAAGTTAGGTGTAAGAAACGTCACTTGAAGTAGATTTTTTGTAACTTTTTTATTTTTCTTTGAATCCCTGCTTGGACTTTATTTTCTATAGCTGGTTAAAGTGAAGAAATGTCAAGTGTCTTAGGCTGTTATCGGAACGACTTATAATAAAAATAAATTATTATTTGGAGTGGTAATAAAAGCCCACGTCCGAATCCCTAACCTACAGTAAAAATTCGCAGAGGTCAGTTCAGTTCAAGTTCAATTTCGATCCAATCAGGATAAACCTCAACGAATTAATCCTTTCAGGAATCTGCCGGTCTAGCATTACGTGCACGGGAATTATTCCCTTTAAGATTAGTAAAATCACTCGAATCCTATCCCTAATCTACTAAAATAGGTTAAAACTAAACAACAGTTAATTCACAACCGCCTACGCACTTGACAGCAGGCCAAAATCCCCAAGTTAAGCTAATTTATAACCGATTTTTATCACAAAACATTTTGCCAAATTGAATCTAGTTCCTCGGATTTTTTCCTCAACAAGAAAATTTCCTCAACAAGAGAAAATAATTCATGGAAATTTCATGCAGCAAGAGGATCAATTTCGTTATTAACATTAAAATATTTAAATTATCAGGAATAATTTATGACTTGTTAATTAAATGAAGCGATCGATGAGTAAGGACAAGGACATAAGAAGTAGTAATAGTAACCTTCATTTTATTATTATTCTTGAGCTTGCTACATACAGCCCCCCATTTTTGGGGTAATCCTCCTAACCCCAATTAGTCTCAAGTGTCTGCTGACCTTCGCAATTGAGACTGACCGTGAAAATCTCTTTCATTTCCGACAAAACCAATTTTAATCCCTTTGGCTTTGACGAGAAAAAAAAAATTGTAAATAATTTTAAAAACGTGGAAAAATAACACGCGAAAAGGGAAAGTGTCAAATAATGAAATAATAAATTGGGAGGGAAAGTTAAATTGAATGCCAGATGGTGTGGCATTCTGGAGGAAAAATGGAAGACGTGCAATACTCATTTTTAAATTTAAAAAAAATTTCGTTGTGAAATTGCAAACAGTTATTTGTCACTGCCACTGTTCAAAACCGATTAGGAATTATGACCACATGATAACCTACATATAAATTCACTCTTTAGATGAATGTCTGACGTTCCAATAAATCAGGTAAACGATAATCTATCTGGTGGCTTTATACACCCATTGAATGCTCTAAATAGTCGATAAATTTCAAAGTAGCCATTTAAAGTTGCAGTGAAAATACATAAATTATTATTTCATCAAAAATTTACTCGACTTGATACGGTCATCCGCTTCACTTAATAAAATTTTACGGGAAAATAATTTTCACTGGTTGTGGGTACACGGTCGAGTAGGTTTTCCCAGTCAATGAAAATTTCCGGATTCATGTGATTACAGTATGCCCAACTGCCACGAAATTCCCTAAATCTTTCATTTCGTTGCTAAATATCTTTTTCTTGCATTTTTAAGCAATTTATTAAAACACTCATTTAACTTTGTTAAGCTAATTTTGTTTAATTTTTCAATTAAAATCTTATTTTTGAAGAACGTATTATTTTAACATGTCTACTGTATACAGAGTGTTTCTAAAATAATTTAGAAAATTATACAGAACACTACATTGTAAAACTCAAAAAAAATGCTAAAAATATTATTTTTGCGCGATTGGTTGTTTTTATCAGTTTACTGTGCCTGTTTCCACGACGGTAGGTTGCTGTTACTGGTTGCTACGTGTAACAAAACGGTAAGTAATTCACTTACCGTTCAGTGAACGGTAAGCAATTAAATCTAAAAAACACAATTTTGCGATTTATTTATTAAAATTAAATGTACAATTATTATAATTAATAGTAGTAATACCACTCGCATTTGAGTTTTTGCTGTTAATAGACAAACTTTCCGACGAAGAAGTCCCAGGTTGTTGTAATAGTCTACCAACATCGCTGTGTAAAATTTTATGAGCAAATTCAATTTTGTTTTGGAGGGAATCTTCCACGTAACTCTCGGCCACCGTTGATGAACGCCACCCACCATGTCTTTTTAGTCCCAACACATCAACTCCGTTATTCGCCAAAATTGTAGCCGATGTGCGTCGAAACGAGTGTCCAGTAAAACCTTCAGGGGCTTGCAACTTTAAATACTTTGCAATTTTTGGCGGCCAGCCTCCAATTGTGCCTTTTCCTGTGACTTGCCTAGTGCATTTGCCATTTCGATAGTTCAGAAATAAATGATCTTACGTTGGGTTGCTTGGTCGAATTCTTATGTATTTTCGAAGTATTTCCAAATAATGAACTGCTTCATTTTCTTTATTAGTAACTGTGAACATTCGCTGAATATTCGTTTTTGTATTTGGAATATTTAGTATAAACATTTCTTCATGTTCTTCTATGTCACTCATTTTAATATTGTACAATTCCTCTCGTCTACAAGCGCCCGATACTCCAATATCATTGCTACCTGCAAATATATTGTTTTCTTAGAACTCAGATGTACCACCTCATCATCTACAACATACCTTTTGAATTAAAAATTGTTCGTCTGGTGCTTCATTCAAGAATTTTTCCTTGTCTTTTTCGGTAAAAATTTTAGCCTTCTTAGGCCGATATCCAATATTTTTTCTCTTAAGATAAGCAATTAATGTAGCAAACTTAGAAATATCGATAGCATCATGGAGAAAAATTGTACTCTTCAGCATAGAATACTCCGCCCATAAACTGCCTGGGGCCTTCAAGTGTCTACTTCTCACCACAAAATACGCTAACAAGCTCTTTTCATTTACAGAAATCTTCTTTGCTTCACGTCATTCCTTAAACAACTTGTATGTCTGTTCATATCGGGCTTTAGATTTTTCTGGAATTATTGTCGAACATCCTTCTTGTCAAGCGTCTTCTAAATCATCCGGTAGATCATCACTATCGCTCATATTTGCTTCGAAAACGGAACCACAATCAGAACTATGTAGGAATGATTGTATCAAAAGGACAATTTTACTTGTTTGGAACAAAACCATAGCAACCATGGAACAGCCACCCAAAGTTTTCAGTCAATCTTCCCGATTATCACAAATGTATTGATATAAATTGTTATTATTATTATTCTAGAAACTCCAATCGTGCAAAAAACGTTATTAGCATGTCGAACGTTAAGGATTACCGTTCTCAGACAATAATTAAACAATTGTCTTCGAACGGTAAGCATTGGTAACCGTTCTCCATACTTAATATACTATAATAATAATAATGTTTATTAGTGTTATAGTACAAAGTACTTTACACACGTCAAAATAAAAAATACAGAAATAATTAAGTACAGCATAATGAATGTTTAATCTTACCTACAGATATATACAATTAAAATAAACATAAAGAATAACTAGAAGAAAGCAAGAAGTAACTCATTGTTTTGATTCTCCATATCACTAAAATCATGTTGTAAGTATTCTTCTATAGTGAAAAAAGCTTTTTTTAATAAATAACTTTTCACAACTTTTAAAAATACAGACCCACCTTTTTTATGAACATTGGTCGGAAGTACATCATAAAATTTGACACAATAGTAATTAGATCCACATCTGGACTTACTTAAACGAAAATAACTTATTTCATAATTATGACTTCGTGTTGGATATACATGATATGATTGTAGAGTGTTGAAGGAATCAATATTTCTAATAAAGTAATCAAGACATTTATAAATATATAAACAAGGAAAAGGTAAGATGTTTAGGAGTTGAAACCATTTTTTGCAATCTTCACGATATCCTAAACAAGCTATAATTCTGACCGCTCTTCTTTGGAGTCAAAATAAGCGATTCACTCCACCAACATGACCCCATAATAGAATACAATATTCAAGGTGTGCATGCACAAGAGCAAAATAAGAAGTTCTTAACAACTCGTGAGAGAGAGAATTACTTAATATACGTAAGAAATAGATATTTTTACTTATTTTATTTGCTATATTATCAATGTGAAATGTCCATGATAGTGTGTTATCAACATACACCCCAAGAAATTTTGCTTTAAAGTGAAACAGATTTCTATAGTTTTATCTTTATTTAGGTGTAATTTGTTGTTATGCAACCAATTTTCAATAGACTTAAGATATGAAGAAATATTGTCATCGAGGATTTGGATCGAGGATCCAGACAGTCCTACGGTAGTGTCATCCGCGTACTGAATAATATCCGCATCAGGAGTATAACCGGATAGATCATTTACATAAATATTAAAAAGTAATGGTCCTAATATAGACCCTTGGGGCACACCGTATTGTACTGGTAATTCTTTAGATAATTCGTCATTTATACGAGTGACTTGAGAACGATCACTAAGGTACGATAAGAGAAGGTCAGTACTACCAGCATCAAAACCGTAACATTTAATCTTTTTAATAAGATTTTCATGAGAAATAGTATCAAAAGCTTTACTGAGATCTAAGAATAAGGTTTTGTAATACCGCTTGTTTTCAAACGCATTATTAATGTTATTAACAAGTTTAAGGATAGCATGAAACGTGGAAAACCCTTTTCTAAAACCAAATTGACAATTTACAAGTAAATTATTAGATTCGAAAAATTTTGAGATTTGAGCAGTTAAGAGCTTCTCAAAGATTTTTGATATAATAGACAACAAAGAAATTGGTCTATAGTTGTCACTATTCTCAGGATCACCTTTTTTACAAACAGGGATTACTAGAGCTTTTTTTAAACAAGTAGGAAATATGCTTTTATTAATGCATTCATTGATGAGTCTTGTGAGCGGAGTAATTATCAGGTTTTGAATTGATTTGATGACATCCAGATTTAACTCGTATATATTTCTACTTTTAGAATTTGATAAACTGTTTATACAATTTCGTACATCATTTAACGAAACTTCTTTGAAGGAAAAAACATAATTATTTTTCGTGATCTGAGGTGTGGTCATACAACTTAAAGGATCACAATTTTGTGGTTTAATAGATTCCACTAAATTCTGCACATTATAAGTAAAAGATTCATTCAATTGATCAAGAGATGAAGAGGGGACTGTTGGGTGTTTTTTTGGTTTATTAGAATTAATTAATTTTCACATGGCACTAGGAGAATTATTGTGTTTTCTCAAAAATTTGTCATTAGCACTGATTTTAGCTTTTTTATATGAAAATGGTATATATTTTTAAATTCGTTAAATAATGTTTTATTTTCAGTTGTTTTATTTGAATCATAGAACTCTTTTAAAAAATGTAATGTGTTACGCATTTTCCTTAAATCATTATTAAACCAATTTGTATTATGAGAAATAATTTTATTACACGTGCCCTTCTTAAGAGGAAAAGCAATGTAGAAACAGTGCAGCAAATTGTTTAAAAACATGGTGAATTTGTTATCAATATCAATATCAGTTCTAATAAAATCCCTATTTATTTAATCAACAAAATGATAAAATAATAATTTACCATAGTTAGTGATGGGTCTAAATATTTTTGTGACAGGATTTACTTCTTCCTTTCTAAGATTAATCTTAAGTAATAGGCCAATATGATCAGATATGCATAAATCTAAAGGTTGTATATTAACATTAACTGAAGGCAAATTACAATATACATTGTCTATAGTATTATTTCCTCAAGTTGGGAAATTAACAAGAGAATGAAAATTAAAGCTTTTTAGAAAATCGGTCAAGATAATAGCTTTTAAGTCATTTACATTAAACTGTACATTAAAATCACCTCCAAAAATAATTTTGCGAGAGTTGCATTTGAGTTTGTTGAAGAGCGTATTTAAAGTATTTAAAAACACATCAAAATCACCTAAGGGCGAGCGATAGACTGTTATTATTATTAAGTTTATGGAGGAAATTAAAATACCTGCTAATTCACAGTCCAATTCCTGAGATAGATTGGTCACCCACAATAAAGTTTTATAACTTATATTTTCTTTTAAGATCTGTAGGACGCCTCCATGAAGATGTTGTGACCTAGCAAAGAAAGAGGCTGTCTTGTAGCCCTGCATATTTAAGTTATTACATTCCAAATTTGTTAACCAATGTTCAGAGAAACAAATGCAGTTTATTTCAGAGTCTAGTAGATAAGCTTCCGCTAAATTAAATTTGTTTCTTAGACATTGTATATTTATAAAAATAATTTTGAATTCTTTGTTAATGACACTATCACTTTTTAGATGCACATCATGAGGGAATTGTTATTAAGCAAGTTTGGAGCATTTTCACTAGGTGTTAGGTTTCGGTTTTGGGAGGCTCCCTTTGATGAAAATTAGTTTTTCCTTTTTGACTATCCTTTTTTATTAAAAAATTATAGCGTCTGACAATATCATCTTTAGGCCAAAAAGATGCATTGTATAAAGTATCTTTAAAATCAAAATTTACACCAACCTTAAAAGATATATGTCTGTCTTTTGTTTCTAATTTTTCAACAATAATATTTGCATTACTGTCTTCTGGCAATTTGTTTTTGATATGATTTTTAACTTTTTCTTCAATTATTATAATTACTATTATAATTTGCTCAAGAAATACTTCAAAGATTTTTTTGAAGCTATATATTTTCAATTACAAAAGTTTATAAGGTTATATGACAATTTTTAGGTTTACCAATACATTTTTGAAACATGTCTAAACTGATTTTGTAGAATAACGTGTTCTATACAAATTAATTTTGCAGATAAAATTTTAGAATTTTTTTTTTATGAAATGGATTAAAAAATTTTATTGATTTTTTTTTTGACTAATTATTACAGTGTTTTCTATACCGTGGATGTTTTGTAAACTATTTAAGAGACAGTCTGTATATAATTAAGAATTGCTTATGTAAATAATCAATAATTGTGTTTTATTTTAAAATTAAATGTGGCGTACTTGATTGGTCACTTGTTATTACATTAACAAAATTCACAAAGAAATATAAACAAATTTAAATAAATTTTTATTAAAATTTTAGTTTGTTTTATTTAAAGCTAAACATTGACATAAATAAACAATAAATAAATTTTAATTTTTGATATTTTATTTTGATTTATTAAAATTTTAATTTTCCTATTTATTACTCGTAATTGAGTAGAAATGACAAAAATTATAATTTAGCAAATTCTAAAACATTTATCTAATCAATAACAAATTACTTTCACCCAAATCCTTCATTTTTCACATTTTTACCTTCAATTAAACATTTTATCCAAAAATTTATTATTGAGGTAAACTAGATTTTTGCAATTGAAGAAGCACCTAAATCCTCCCAATTTTTGCTATATAAACTCTCAAATCTCAAAATCAAATCATTGAAAGTCTAATTACAAACATCAAACATGTACAAAATCGTAAGTAAATAAATAAATAAAAAACAATAAAATAATTTTCTGAATTTAGGTGTTCTTTGCCGCTCTTTTGGCTTGTGCCAATGCTGGTTTTATCGGTGCCCCCTTGGTGGGTCACTCAGTAGTCGCTCACTCTATTCACCCAGTACCTGTAGTGCGCGCCGCCCCCATTATTCACGCCGCTCCTGTACACACTCATGTGGTTCATGCCGCTCCTGTGGTTCACGCCGCCCCCATCGCTTATGGACTTCACCACCACCATCACGGATTATTTTTCCGACGTTAATTAAATAAATCTAATTTAATAAAAAATTTTGTTATAATAATATAAATAACAATCATTAAACACAATATTTTAACAAATGTAATTTACGTTGTTTTTTTTCTAATTTAATTTAAAAGCTTTTTGAGAGATTTTTTAGTATCAGGGCAGTATAGAAGAAAAACTGCTGTTGAAAGAATAAAAAAAAAATGTTTTACAAAAACTTAAGAAACGATTAATAAAAGACTTAAAAAAAATAAAGAAAGATTCTAAAGAACAAAAGGAAGTTTTTCAAAATCTTAAAAATTAATGACAAAAAAGTGGATTTTAGAAGAATAAAAAATATTTATAAACATCTAAAAAATAAACTTTAGAAAAAAGAACAAGAAAAACATAGAAGAGTGTATTTTCATGTTGAGGTATTTTCTATAAAACATATTTTAGTGTTTTTGAGCAAAAGTATTTAATGTTTATATTAAGAGTATACCCAGGATTGCATTTTAAAGGGAAGAGCTTTAGTGTTTGTTTTTCTTTATGTTTCTATAGTTCCTATAGCTTCTCCTCTTTTTCTGGATAAGTTCATAAACTTTTTATTTCATCCGGTTCAAAGGACAACAAAATTTTTAATACAATTTGGAAGCTGAAGGCGACAATTATTCTAAAAACAAATGTTTTTGTAATATTTATAATAAACAAATAAAAATTGTTAAATTGATAAAAATTATTGTAAATCGCGTCTTCTATTCTTAATCCTATTCTAAGATTATTAATTTTTTAATACAAATTGTTTCGTCAAAATTAAAATAAAATTATCGTCTTTGATTCGAAAAGGTTATCAAAAAATTTAAAATAATATGAGATTGAAATGTATCTGAATCAGAGCAAGCTATGGAAGTGGGTATTAACATTAGACACATCATTACAGTTACGTTGACACAGCTTGCTTTGATTCAGTTACATTTCGATCTCGTCTTATTACTTATGAGAGTTACGGAAGTTTTGCTATACTACATTTTTTTTATTTAACGTTGTTATTACAAAATTATACTTAGTTGTTGTTTTTTCTCCCAAACATTGATTTTGGGAAGTTTGACTAGAATCTTTACTTATTTCTTCAAAAGTTTCCAGTGAACGTTTTGTAACTTCTTTCTAAATTCAGTTTAGATTTGACAGGATTAGGACTAATGAAAATATCGTACATCAAGCCGATGTTTTGCTTTTTATTTGTAAATTGGCGGCAAAAATTTAAGGATATTGAAATATTTGTGTAATATAAATTATTTTTAAAATTTTTTGTTTTTATATGTTAAAATCTGAATAAAAAAAGAGTCAGTTAAAGTAGATATTTGGCTTCTAAGATAATTCCCAAAAAATTAAAACACCGATTATCAGCGCAACCTTTATATCTTAAAATTTTTATTCAGTTTCTTTCTATCTGTACGTGCTATTTTGTGATGATTTTTGTCAATTTTGTGGTGTATCATGCCGAGACCTCATCTAACATTAGAAGAAGCCAATATGGCACTCGGGATGTTACAAGGGGGTATGCGGCAAGTGGATGTGGCCAATAGATTTGGAATGTCGCAAGGTGTTATCAGTAGACTTTTTCGTCGGCATGAAATCACTGGTACTGTAAGGCGAAGACGTGGTGCGGGTCGTCCTCGACAAACAACGGCAAGACAAGACCGACTTCTTACTTTAAATGCCCGATTGCATCCAACAACCCCAGCTACAATGTTACGGCGGGAGTTTTTAAATGCTGCAGGAGTTGCCATATCTGTTAGAACTGTACGAAATCGGTTGCACGATGTGGGTCTTTTCTCTAGAAGACCTCTTAGAAGACTTCTGTTAAGACCTCATCACATGCGGGCTAGAGAAACGTGGGCTGTTGAAAGGCAGAATTGGAGAAATGAGTGGAACTCTGTTCTTTTCACAGATGAATCTCGTTTTAGTCTCCATAGTGACAGCAGAAGAGTACGAGTTTGGAGAACACAAAACACACCGCGTCATCGAGGTTTTGTCCAGGAGGAACATGCTTTTCGTGGAGGTTCAATTATGGTTTTGGGCTGGAGTAGCTTTGGGCACTCGCACACAATTGTATATCTGTGAGGGGAATATAACAGGAAGAATATACCGGGACGACATTATTTTAAACACAATCGTCCCTATGTTTAACCATAGAAATCCACCACTGTAACTTTTGGATGATAATGCTCGTCCTCACAGGGCTGGAATAGTGCTGCATGCGCTCAGGAGCCACCGTATACCGCATATTCCATTACCACTTCTGTCCCCTGATCGAACATGTGTGGAGTTTGCTCCAGAGAAGGTTGGATTTGCATCAACCTGCCCCTATGACATTAGGAGAGTTAAGGGTAGTTTTACGACAATTGTGGGATGATTTGCTTCAAGAAGAGATTGATAATCTCATAAGAGGTATGCCCAACAGAATTGCAGAAGTTTTGGAAGTCAGGGGCGGACACACCCATTATTAAGAAAATGTTGCAAATCGTAAGTTTAGCACACCTTTTAGTCCTGGCCAATTACATTAATAAAAATTAAGAAACTATACAAAAAAACGTGTATAATTACGTGTAACTGAAACAATTAATAAGTACAAATTAAATTTATTTTGAATCCATTGCATTTTACTTTTTAATTAACGATATCCCTAAATTTTTGCCGCCAGTTTAAATGCTTCCTCAGGGCAGTCTGATATTAACGAAGAAAAATTGTAAAAATTACTGGCATAGAACTCATATTTTGAGGATTAATCAATACATAAACTCTGAAGGAATTAAGATCAAATCGTGTAAATCAGCTGTTAATTTGTGGTTAATTCAACTTCTTTCTAAATCTTTCTTCTTTTTTTCTTTTAGTTGTAATGTTTATCTTTCTTATCTGTCAGTCGATAATTATGTAGTTCTTTATTTTTCTCTGCCGCTTAAAATCATTAGTGTTCTTCCACTACTTAAAACTACATTTTAAAGTTTTTCTAAAATGGTTTTTTATTCTTTTAGAATTTTATTTGTTTTTTTATAAATGTTTTTTTTGCTTTATTAATTTTATAACGTTTTTTTAAAATCTGGTACAATATTTTTTTTAATTCTTCTAAAATATACTATTGTTTGTATTTTCCTACTAGTGGTAATTTTGTTGCTTTTCTTTTCTTTTCTTTTCTAAATAATACCTTTTTGTGTTTTTTTTTTATAAAAACTGCTATTCTAAAATTTTTTGAATTTTTAGGAATGAGTTTTTTTTCTTAAATTAGTTTTTTAACTTTGTCTAAAATTATTTAAACGACGTTTTTAGAGTTCTTCTAAAATCTTTGTTGTTTTTTTTTCTTTTTAATTATAGTGTTTCTATTCTCTTTCTCATTTAGTCGTCAATGTTTTTTTGATTTTGTTTTAGTAGCTTTCTTTTACGCTTTACTAAAATATCTCTATTCTTTTACGATCTTTTTTCGTTCTTTTCAATCATTTTTTTTTTGTTTTTTGCTAAACCTAGTTTATTTGTTTTTTCTATTAAATTGCTTCTTATCAAGTTTTAGAATCTGTTTAAGTTCTTCTAGAATCTTTCGAACGACATTTTTCAAGTTTTTTTTAATTTTTTTTTGTTTTTTTAGATTTTTTAAAAGTTTTTACTTCTATTAATTGAGAACTACTGTAAATTGTCTCTTTTTGTTTAAAGAAAAATACCAATTTGATATGCAACTATTAACCTAATAAGAATACAACAAAAACAGCTTTAAAAAAATAAAATGCAAATTACAATACTACTAATTTAGTAAGATGTCGTCTCCGGCTTTCAAAATGAAAAAAAATGCTTTTAAAGGTGATTTTATTATATTTTGTATTTATTGATTTAAAAATTTGGAAATAAATATTAACTTTGGCTTTTAAAAATAGTAAAATTTCGCCTCTGGCTTCTAAAATTAGTAAAATGTCGCTCAATTCTCTCTAGCTAAGAGAAGTCGTTTTTGTATTTATTAATCTAAAAAAAGGAATTAAAAACAAGTTAATAAGTCTAAATTACAATAATATTCTTTAAGTTTTAACGTTTTGTAATGTTACTATTACAATAGGGAGGGTTGTTACAAACAATGTAAAAAAATATTCGTATCTTCGGCTTTTGAAATATTAGCCTGATAAGAAAACAACAAAAAGAAGCTAGTAAATGCAAATTACAATACTATTTTTTAAGATTTTAATATTTTGTAATGTTACTATTACAATAGTAATAGAGTAGTAATATTTTAGGTATAAATATAATACTATATAAGTAGTAATAGTATTACAATAGTGATAGAATAATAGAGAGAATTATAACAAACAATGTAAAAAATACTTATAGCTCCGGCTGTTGAAATATTGGTCTAATAAGAAAACAATAAAAAAAGCTAATAAATTCAAATTACAACACTATTTTTTAAGTTTTAACGTTTTGTAATGTTGCTATTACAATAGGGAGGGTTGTTACAAACAATGTAAAAAATTCTCGTATTTTCAACTTTTGAAATATTGGCCTAATAAGAAAACAACAAAAAGAAGTTAATAAATACAAATTACATTATTATTTTTAAAGTTTTAACGTTTTGTAATGTTACTATTACAACAGGGAAAATTGTAAAAACAATGTTTTTTACATTTCAAATTTTAACTTTTTTACATTACATTTCGAATTCATATACCTATCTGTAGACTTTATTAAAATTTTCTTTTTTCATGTCCAAGTGTTGGACTAATTTTTTTCTTTCCTGATCTAATTACCCTGAAAGCATCCCGGATCTTGAATTTAAGCCTCAATTGAACTTTCAGCAAGTTCGTCTGAAAGCGATGAACCTGAACTAATTCCAAATAATTTCAATAACTTCAGATATTTAATGAAGAAGTTCTAAAACTCGGAAATTTATTTCAATTCGACTTATTTCCTGTTTGTTTCTTCCGTTCATTGTCCTCAGTTATTCCCCGAAATTGTTTGCGTGTGTCTGTGATGATTTTTAGTCGCTTTTAACGTAAATAAATTAATCAAGCGTGAAGCCTTCAGCGGATTTCCGGACGCTTGCCATCCTTGACATTGAATTTGTTTTGGAAATTTCATATTTTTTCGATTAGATTAAATTGGAAAATTTCGTGCAAATGGCGTTTTAAGAAAATTAAGATAAAGAGAAAAGTGAATTTTTATTACACTTCACTATTGGAAAAAAGAGATTTTTCTGATGTAAATCATAAGTCGCAGCCATTTTAAATGTCCTCAGGGGTGGAATAAGATATGAAATATTGGACAAAAGCAGGGATTTTCAGTTTATCTTTTAAACGAGAAAAAATATTGTCGGAATCACACTTTTTTATTCTTAATTATAATCACACTCTACTTAATTAATTGTTTATTTATTATTTTATTTGTTTTATTTATTTTTTATTAATTTTTATTACTTTCATTATACTCGATATCCAGACATATACAATAATTCTAGCACAATTGAGATTTTTAGTTTATTTTATCTGAATTATTTATTCTTAATTATAATCATATTCTGCTTAATTAATTACGATTATATTTTATTTGTTTTACTATTATTTTTATTATTCTTCATAACTTTGTTATACTCGGTAACCAGACATAAACAATATTACTGCAAAATTGAGATGTTCAGGTTATTTTATCTAAATTACTTATTCTTAATTATAATCACACTTTGCTTAATTAATTATGATTTTATTTTGTTTGTTTTATTATTATTTTTATTATTCTTTATTGCTTTGTTATACTTGGTAACCGGACATAAACAATATTTCTGCAAAATTGAGATTCTTAGTTTATGTTATCTAAATTACTTATTCTTAAGTGTAATCACACTTTTCCTAATTAGATATTTTTTAATTTTATTTGTTATATTATTACTTTTATTATTATTTGTTACTTTGATACACTCGGTAATCAAACATAAACAATATTCTTACAAAATTAAGATTTTTAGTTTATTTTACCCTAAATTAGTTATTTTTAATTACAATGACACTCTGCTTAATTATTATTTTACTTTATTTGTTTTATTATTATTATTTATTATTTTGATTACACTAGATAACCAAACATTAACAATATTTTTGCAAAATTAAAATTTTTAGTTTACTTTCTAAACGAGAAAAAATGTAAACTTTTACTCTTAATTATAATTACATTCTGCGTAATTAATTATGTTTTAATTTTTTTTATTTTAATATTTTTATTACATCTTTTTCTTTTACTACACTATTTTTGCAATTTTTTATTTTTTTCAATGGAAGGTTATACAAGTGTTCTAATTACAAAAATTCTTTCTAAACAAAATATTTACAAAATTTAATAAATTACTCATCGTAAATTCGAGTTAGATTTACTACAAGGCTACAAAAAAAAGTGGGGAATCACCGAATCACTTTGATATAAATTCAGCCAAATTCAATCAGAAATCACAAGCTTCAGCACATCTAAAGCAAAAACATCCCATCAAAATGTTCAAATTGGTAAGATTTTTTAAAAATTATTGTTATTATTATTAATAATTTATTTTCTTAATTTTAGGTAGCTTTGTTCGCCCTTTTGGCTTGCGCCTATGCCGCCCCCGGATTCGTAGCCGCCCCTGCAGTGGTCGCTCACACTCCAGTGGTACACGCCGCCCCCGTCGTGGCCCACTCTGTATCTCACCATTCTGCTGTTGTTGCTCATCACACCCCAGTTGTCGCTGTTAAGACTGCCGTTCCTGTGGTGCACGCCGCCCCCGTTGTACATTCCGTTCATGCCGTCCCCGTTGCCCACTCGGTTCATGCCGTTCATGGAGCACATTTTTATTAGGGCATAAACTGGCTGTGTTGTGAACTTTGTATTTATTTTTGTCTAAGGCCATCAAATAAAAATTTCAAAATAAAAAAAAATGTTTTTAATTTTTTTTGTACTAGCATTGTTCTTTGGCTTAACAAATAAGTGTGAAATAAAAAATAATAATACGGAAAAAACGATAATTATTTAAAGGTAATTAAATTAAATTAATATTGGAACAATTAAGCGAAGTGAAAGTGAATAAAACAACAAACTATAAATTAGAGTAAAATTAGCTCTGTTTAATTAATAAAATTATGAATTTTTGGAAAGAATTAATTTGATAAATAATTAATTTAAATCTGAATATATCTTACAAAGTACATTAAAATTAGTAAACTGTTACCTCTCAATATTAACAAAAATCATTTTGTGATAATTTTGAATTTAGAAATTAGTAAAAACTGTTATTTTTAGCTTCTAAAAATAGTAAAATGTTGTTTTCTGACACGAAAATTTTAAAAACATGTTCTTTCTGTTTTTACTGACTTAATAATTAGTAAAATGTGTTTTGTTTAGCTTTTAAAATCAGTAAAATTAACTCTCTAGTCTTCAAAATTAATAATCTCTTAAAAATGTTGATTTCGTATTAATGCTTAATTTAATAATTTATAAAAAAATATTTTCGTCGTATAAAAGTTAGTAAAATTACGTCACCGGATTTTAAAATTAGTAAAATATTGCTTTCAGTTTTTAATATTTTTTGATATTAATTCATAAATTTGTAAAACAGTTGTTAACTCTGGTTTTCAAAAATTAGTAAATTACAGCTTACAAAGCTTCTAAAACTACAGAAACATTTTTTATTTTTTTAAAATAAAAGTGTCTGGTTTTTAAAGCGTTGAAATTGACCGCTGTAGATTTAAAAATTAGTAAAATATTACCTCCGGCTACTAAATCTAATTAAACAATGTCGTTTTTGTTTTATTAATTTAATTATTGATAAGAAATATCGAGTATAGCTTATAAAATTAGTAAAAATAATTTCTAAATTTTAAAATTAGTAAACTATTGCTTCTGGCTTCCAATGTTGAAAAAATGTTGGTTTTGTATTTATTAATTGAAAAATTAATAAATTTAATACAGCTCTTAAATTAGTAAAAATACGGCTGCAAATTTTAAAATTAGTAAAATGTTGTTTCCGCTCATCGGTTTCCAATATTAAAAAAAAGATATTTTGGCTTCTATTAAAACGTTATAAATAACATTTTCTGCTTCTAATGGTACCAGAATGTTGCCTCCGGTTTTTAAAATTAGTAAAATTACGTCTCTTGATTTTGAAATTTGTGTAATACTACCACCAAATTTTAAAATTAGTAAATTACAGCTTTTGGCTTTTAAAACTTAAAAACAATGTCAAATATTTAAAACTAGTAAAAATTACTGTTGTAAATTTTAAAATTAGTAAAGTATTACTTTTGGCTTTTAATATTAAAGTCGTTTTGCCATTTATTAATTTAAAAATTAATAAAAACGCTCTAGATTAAAAAAATTATTAAAATATTACTTACGGGTACTAAATCCACAAATACAATGACGTCATTTTTTATTGATTTAAATAATGGTAACAAATATTGTGTATATATTTTCTCGTAGTAAATTTACCTCTATAAACTTCAAAATTAGTAAGCTGTCGCTCTTTATTTAATAATTTAAAACTAGTAAACAATGTTATCGCTGGATTTTAAAATTAATAAATTCCGTCTTTAATTTAGTAAAATTGACTGCAAATTTTAAAATAAGTTAAATATTGCCTTTGCCTACTGGCTGCCAATATAAAAAATACTGCTTTTGTAATAAATTAAAAATTAGTAAAAAATATCTCTGGTTTTTAAAATTGCAATAAAATTGTTAATTTTGTAAGTATTGATGTAAAAATTAATAAAATTTCATTTTGTGTCTCGTTTTTCGGATTAGTAAAATTATCTTTTCTGATTTTAAAATTAGTAAAATTTTGCCTTCAGCTTCCAACATTATGAAAAATATGGTTTTCGTGTTTATTAATTTAAGAGTTTTTAAAAAATATTATTTTTATCTTTTAGAATTAGTAATATGTCGTTGCTGGCTTTTAAAATTAGTCTAATTACATTTATTAATTTTAGAATTAGTAAAATAGCACTTCAAGATTTTAAAATTTGTAAATTTAAGCTTCCGTTTTCTAAAACTCAAAAAACAATATCAAACATGCCTTTCTTAAAAGTTTCTGGTTTTTAAAACTGGTAAAATTTATTTAAATTTTATAATTACAAAAAAGTATTACGTTTCAAAATTTCAAAATTAGTAAAAAAATATTGTTTCTTGCTTACCTATATTAGCAAAATTTTAAACATATTTTAAATGTATTAATTTGAAAATTAGTAAAAAAAATTGTACTCACATTTAAGTCAGATATTAAACACAAGTTAAGAACTAGTCCTTAACATGTGTTTATTACTAATTTTACTGTTCAGAGTTAAGAGTCCAACAATAACTTTAAGTACTTAAAATTGGTTGACCATTGATATAATTTTTATAGAAAACTCACCTTTGATAGTATAATAAGTATGGAGAACGGTAGGGAATGCTTACCGTTCGAAGAAAATTGTTTGGAGGAGGAGCGAAGCGACGACTCCAATTATTGTCTGAGAACGGTAATCCTTAACGTTCGACATGCTTATAACGTTTTTTGCGCGATTGGAGTTTCTAGAATAATAATAATAATAATTTATATCAATACATTTGTGATAATCGGGAAGATTGAAACTGAAAACTTTGGGTGGCTGTTCCATGGTTGCTACAGTTTTGTTCCAAACAAGTAAAATTGTCTTTTTGATACAATCATTCCTACATAGTTCTGTTTTGTGGTTCCGTTTTCGAAGCAAATATGAGCGATAGTGATGATCTACCGGATGATTTAGAAGACGCTTGGCAAGAAGGATGTTCGGCAATAATTCCAGAAAAATCTAAAGCCCGATATGAACAGACATACAAGTTGTTTAAGGAATGCCGTGAAGCAAAGAAGATTTCTGTAACTGAAAAGAGCTTGTTAGCGTATTTTGTGGTGAGAAGTGGACACTTGAAGGCCCCAGGCAGTTTATGGGCGGAGTATTCTATGCTGAAGAGTACAATTTTTCTCCATGGTGCTATCGATATTTCTAAGTTTGCTACATTAATTGCTTGTCTTGAGAGAAAAAATATTGGATATCGACCTAAGAGGGCTAAAATTTTTACCAAAGGAGACATGGAAAAATTCTTGAATGAAGCACCAGACGAACAATTTTTAATTCAAAAGGTATGTTGTAGATGATGAGGTGGTACATCTGAGTTCTAAGGAAACAATATATTTGCAGGTAGCAATGATATTGGGAGTATCGGGCGCTTGTAGACGAGAGGAATTATACAATATTAAAATGAGTGACATAGAAGAACATGAAGAAATGTTTATAGTAAATATTCCAAATACAAAAACGAATATTCAGCGAACGTTCACAGTTACTAATAAAGAAAATGAAGCCGTTCATTATTTGGAAATATTTCGAAAATACATAAGAATTCGACCAAGTAACCCAATGTCAGATCATTTATTTCTGAACTATCGAAATGGCAAATGCACTAGGCAAGTCACAGAAAAAGGCACAATTGGAGGCTGGCCGTCAAAAATTGCAAAGTATTTAAAGTTGCAAGCCCCTGAAGGTTTTACTGGACACTCGTTTCGACGCACATCGGCTACACTTTTGGCGAATAACAGAGTTGATGTGTTGGGACTAAAAAGAAATGGTGGGTGGCGTTCATCAACGGTGGCCGAGAGTTACGTGGAAGATTCCCTCCAAAACAAAATTGAATTTGCCCATAAAATTTTACAAAGCGATGTTGGTGGACTATTACAACAACCTGGGACTTCTACGTCGGAAAGTTTGTCTATTAACACTAGAAACTCAAATGCGCGTGGTATTACTACTATTAATTATAATAATGGTACATTTAATTTTAATAAATAAATCGCAAAATTGTTCTTTTTAGATTTACCGTTCATTGAACGGTAAGTGAATTACTTACCGTTTTGTTACACGTAGCAACCAGTAACAGCAACCTACCGTCGTGGAAACAGGCACAGTAAACTGATAAAAACAACCAATCGCGCAAAAAATATTTTTGAAGTGCGTCATTGTTTAAAATATTATTTTTTTATTTTTAAAAGCCGCTATATTAGGTAAATATATTATTACGATTTTAGGTTTTATTAATAATCGTTAACACTGATATAAAAAACCGAAATTATATAATATCTTAATCAATAATAACTTACTTATATTTTGTTCAATTTTATGTAAAGTATGTATTGGAATTTTTATCTCAACAGTCGGCCATTTTGTTACCGTCATTTTGAATTTTTGTACTATATATTACAAAGTCGTAATCAGTGATCTAGTCAATAAATAAGTTTATATTTTGTGTGATTTTGTGAAATATGTATTTTCAGAACTGATTATTTATTTTTCTGGTTGGCTATACTCGATCTGCCATTTTTAATTTTGCAATTTTGGAATAAAAATTGTAATCAGTGACTTTGTAAACTCCTGAGTAGTTATTCGTTTTGAAACAAGTTTGTCTAATGTTTTACAATATATAAAGTCAGGTAACTAAATTGAAGTCACTCAATATAATTTGTTTTGTAGTTATTCCTATCTCTTTTTGAGATACTCTACTTTCTGTTGTACTTATAACAAACCCTAAGCTCCAACATTGATAAAGTACAAAACGGATAATAAATAATAAATCATAAAAACATCTAGAAGATTTATTCAAACTCGCATTTTTTCTAACTAGATCAAGTTGTTTTATGCAAATAGTAAAACTCCCTGCAGCTAACTACTAAAATTAGAATCTCGTAGTCTATAATCAAATTCAGCAGTTTCGATTTATTGCCACTTTACCTGTTCATTAGCGTGAAAAATTGTGTAATAAAACTGGCACTTCAAATCAAGTCAACACGATTAATAAACACAAACGAAAAAAAAAGCGAAACAAAAATCGCAAATATTTCGTTAATTAAGCCCAGCAAAAAGTTTTTTCTATTTAAAACTCCAATTAAAATGTACAACATGTAATCGGCTTATTTCGCTACAATTCCAATTAACCGTGAAGAGAAGCAGAGAAGGCAATGTTACTGTCAACTGTAATTTATATAAATCACCTCGAGAGAAAGACTTAAAAGTTACTTTTAGTTCTTTCAAACTTGTTATCAGGTTTTAAATATTAGCTGCTTTTCCTGTTTTTTACTAGGCTTACAATACGGTTTTAACTGGAAGCGCACAATCTGATTCGAGGGAAAAGTAGAACGAAATGTTCCTCACGACAATAACAGGTGCTTGTTAATGCTAAATAATAGAAATAGATCTGGAGCAGAGAGTAACTTCACTTATCGTTATTTATTTACAGATAAATATCTTGTTTTGTAAATTAGAATATCCACAATAATGTCATTCATACATGTACTTTTTATTTTATGATTATAGATTTACTACTTATATTATTATTATTTTTTTAATTAGAAACTATATTCTTACTAATTTTAGAAGTCGAAAGCAACATTTTTTACTAAATTACAAAGCTAGAGCCAGATTTTTTAAATTTTAATCCCATATTTACTTGTCGACATTTTTTAATAATTGTGTCAAACTCCAAGTCTTCAATTGTTATTCATTCTAAAACGCAAAAACGATATTTTGGAAACTGAATTATAAATTTTGAGATATTGGCTGATATTTTTAAGTAAAACTTGGAGCCCTTTTTGAGTGTTTTTTAATTAATGTTGAGAGTTGAACTAATTTTGTGTGATTCTGGCATTATACAAATTTTTGCTAATTTATGAAACTGATGAACTAATTTCAAGTTAAGATACTACCGGTAGTATCGCAAATTTTGATACATTTCTATGGCAACAATTAATTACAGCACCGAATTTTTAAAATTTTTGAAACGAAAATACTACCGGTATTATCTCAACTTAAAATTAGTTAAAAAACAATATTTTTTTATCTACTTATTTTAGAGAGATAGAGACAGATAGTATTATTAATTATAAGATTAAAATTCGGTTTTTTAGTAATTTTAACAGTTAAAATTTAATTTTTATAATAATAACAATAAAATATAAACAAATTTTAATACGATTGCGAAAAAGGATTTAATCCTCTTTAAAATAATGCATCACTTGATCCATGTTCTCTATAACGATTTAAAATTTTTTTAAAAACAATTTTATTGTGTTTTTACTATAGTTAAGTGTTTTCTTCACAAACAAAAGCGATTTGTTTAAGCAATTTTGTCTAAAATAAGTAGCAGAGAAGAAAATCTAGGAGGAATCGTTTCAATAGGCCACCCTGTATATAAATAACAAATAAGACTTATTTGGCATTTTATAACAAGCCTAAAATTTTTAGTCGCATGGTAATAACTTTCTAGTTATACGTTTATTTACAATTTACTTAGTCGTTTATAAAAAGACTAGGCTTTTTATAAAACGACTGAAGTTGTAATTAGCTTACAACATATACTTTTTTATAATTTCAAAATTTTAACAATAAAAAAATAGATATAAACATTATTAAGAAAATATTTGTAATAAGCTAAGCGTTGGTACTATTTTTTTACCTGTAGCCCTCAGGGACCCAAATTTAGTATTTTTGAAAACTCTAAGAATTCTTAATCTTGCATTGCAGATAAATATAAAAATAAATCGGAATTATGTAAATATCGTGTGTTTTTTTTTAAAAAACTCTAGAGTGCTTTGAAACTAAAAAACAATTGTTTTGTATGTCTGTGATTAATTTTTTACACACTTGTCAAACTGACAGTTCTCATAACCACACTTTTCGACAATTAAACAAAAATACATTTTAAATAAAATAAAGAATGTTTGAAAAACAAAAACACCACGAAGGCAACCACAGAAAAACACACCAAGACCAAGCTCGCTTTGGCGGGAAGAGAAAATATTCTTAGGTTATGGTTAAGAGGGTAAAATGGCATAGCAGGCAACCAACAATACATGTATAATTTAAATAATAGAATTTTGTTGTTGTATGGGGTCATCTACGACATACTTAAAAATGTCATGGTTTGCTAGGAGTTTTTTTTTAAAACAAACACACATTATTATATCAGACAGAAAATGAAATTTACGAATGCAAATACGAGAAAAACAATTACAAATATAATCAAGTGAAATGATTTGGAAACATCTGCTAATACAGGCGAAAGAAAAAAAAAACCAAGAGAATGTCAATGTCGAAACACCATACCTATTTTTAATAATAAAGAAACTAGCTTACTTTGAAGCAGTCTAATAAATAAAGTCTTTTATTCTTTTGCGTTCTATTTTTTAAAAAAGGACTTTATGTATTTACTTATTTAACCTTCTTGAAGTAGATGAAGTAAAGAGGACGACCGCTAATTATTATTTTTTAAATTGATAAATGACTGTAGACAACAGACATTAATTAAAACGTTATTGGTAATATGGGATAGACAGGAAATTCAGACATTTTGTTGGGTTTTTGATGTTTTTGCAAATCTTTGTTCTACAATTTTACTAAGTTTTGTGACAAAATGGACGTAGTTTAATAACATTATTTTGACGTCTAAATAAAATTTTACACAAAAATTAAGAAACAGAAAGAAAATAAGAAGATTTTGGAATAAATCCAAAAAAGGAGTTTTTAGAAGAATTAAAGAATATTACAAAAAACCTAAAATATTGAAGATTGACAGAATAAGAAAGATAAGAAAGACAGCGATTAAAAAACGAAAAATCATGTTTAGAAGAAAAAAAACTAAGCTAAAATTTTAAAAAAAGCTTTTGAAAATTTTGATAAACAGTGGCTAAAAAAGAAAAATAATAGGAACAATTTTTGTCAGAGCGAAATCAGATAGAAAATAAAATCTACGAATGCAAAAAAAAATCGATTAAAAATCTAGCTCACTTTGAAGCAGCCTAATAAAGCGGTTTATTCGTGTGAATAGAAAGACCGCGATTAAAAGAAAAGAAAAATTATGTTTACAAGAAAAAAGAACAAAGATAGATTCTATAAAAAAACTTCTGAAAAAGCTGAGAAACAGTGTCTAAGAAGAAAGAAATAAGAATGTTTTTTGTCAGAATTAAATGAAGAACAGCTAGGCTCAAAAACAGATAAAAATTCTAAAAACTAAAAAGTTTTAGAAAAACTTGACAATTGAAAGAAAAAAACAAAAGAAACCTTATTTACCAAAATAAAAGAAAATATATGTATATCCTAGAAGAATTAAGTAATAGTTATTTTTATCACAAGGCCAGAAACTGTCGTTTTGCGAGTATGAGCACGAATTGTGGGCTGAGGCGAAGCCGAGGTCCACAAGTACGAATTCTCGCGAAGAAGTTTCTGGCCGTGTGATAAACAACATTTTCTAGACGGAAAAATTGCCTAAATTAAAAAAAACATTTTTATTGTAAAAATTTTTGGCACTAGAGTATTGGTTTTTCTGAGGTTGGTAGCATTATCATGATAACTAGATTTTAAATTTAAAATATTATTGACAATAAACAATTATAAATTCTGTTAAATCGTGCTGTCAAAACAATAGGAATCACAGTTGCACAATCAGCAATCAGCCGAGAGCCGAACTTTAAAAACAGAAAATCTCTAGATTTTACTTTCAATGTCTAGACAGTGCAAAATAGTGACAAACGCAAACGATCATTTTCCGGACGATTTATACGACTAGTAATTTAGTGTTTTTGGACGGATTTAACAACCCAAAAACAGCGTTTAAGAGAAAGAATTCAAAACAATACAATTAAAAGAAAAAACCAAGAGTGTTTCAAAAGAACTTAGATGATAAAAAATAGATAAACTTAAAAAAGTGAAAGAAGAAAAGAAAAACGGAGATTTGAAGAAAAGAATAGGATTTTATAGAATATAACCTTCTTAGAGAACTTAGATGAAGCTCGTTATTTTCTTGGTCATTTATATAAACTTTCGGGAGAAGATAGAAGCGGTCGTTGACATTGTTACTGTACACCAATTTATACAAAATACATACAAAAATAATTTGTTTAATGCTTTAACGGAATAATCATGAAAGGATTGGTATTATTAAGACAATTATAGGAAATAATCATTTGGGCGGATGCTCATAACAAAAAATAACAGCATGTGAGAAATAAAATATAGAAAAATAGCGAAAGCAATTAAACTTGACAATAAACAAAGTAATAGAAATAGAATATAAAGAAGCAAGTATTATACAAAAAAGGGAAAATCAAAATTATAAAGATTTGCGACGAAAATAAATTAAAATTAAATTAATATGTCTGTCAGCAACAAAAAAATTGAATAAGATTATGCTTAAGAAATAAGAGCAGTGAGCTGAAAATAGATGAGATTTCAGATTAGTAGGTACTATTGCCTTTAATTGTATTTTCTAGTTTTTACAGTGTTTCTTATAGTTTTTGAGATTTGGATTTTTTGATCACTGATAGTTTTTTTATCATTTTTTTTCTTATTTTAACGTTTTTAGGTTTTTTCTATTCTAGTATAATATTTCATGTGTCTCATAAATTCCACAGAAAAACTGTTTCGTAATTTGCCTCAGTACTCTTTTTGTTTAGTAGTCAAGTCCTGTCAATAAATAAGCTTGTTTTTGTCTCACCTTCCTCTACGTTTCAGCAACAATTCGAAAAATCCCAACTTCACGCTTAAATTTGTTATTGTCGACAAATACCCGTCAAGGTGACAATTTCCGAATCGTCTTTTGTATCGATTCCGTATAAAAGTATTGTTGTGGTATTGCATTTATCACAAATTTCAGTATGTTTACCATCCATTTGGTGAGTTAAGTCGAAAATCGTGTGAATAATTTAGTGGAATTAGGGTGTGTGTTTCAGTTCATATTTGTTGCGCTTGTGGTGGCTGCTGGAACGGCACCTGCTGCCAGACATTACACGGCTATTGTGGCCCATGATGCTCCAGTTATTCCGGTGGTTAAAGCTGTTCCGGTTGTCTATGCTACTCCGGTTTTGTATGCTGCTCCGGTCGCTCATGCAGAAGTTGTACACTCTGTATATGAGTATTAAAATTTACGAAAAAAAATTATATTTTATAACTAAAAAAGTCTGATAGAAATAAATGAAATTTTTTACTCTTGTTTCTTTGATATTTTTAACAAATTCAGAAAAGTAAGTATTATAATATAATAATAATCATATAAGTATGTGGGGTATTGTTATATAATACTTATAATTAATTTACTACACAAATGAGTATTCTAACAACAGAAAAGCCTGATAGAAATAAATTAAATTTTTACTCCTGTTAAGGTAAGTATTATAATCTAGTAATTATATAATTATATAACATAACTATTATATATTATATAATACTTTTAAGTAGATAACGACAAAAATGTGTATTATAACTACAAGAAAGTCTGATAGAAATAAATTAAAATTTTACTCTGATTTTTTGAGATTTTTGAAGAATTTGAGAAAGTAAATAAGGAAAATAATATAATAATTATATAGTATAAATTATATTATTACATATCATATATGTAATGTTTTCTTTATGTAATGCTTTTTTTAATGTGATGTAATGGTTATATGTATAATAATTATATAATCAGATGTAACCTTATCTGAAGTAGAAGTAAATGATATAAGTAGCTTATAAATGTAGATATTTAAATATAAAAAAAATGTTTAGTAAACATTGCACTATCCCCAATAAAATCCCTCTCCCAACCCCTAAACTTTTCCAATTCTTGTATTTCTCCTTTCGACTTCCTAAAATAAAAAACTTACGGTTATTGTAACACTCATACATGAAAATTTGGTATTTCTCGCATCGAATGGTGCAGTGAAAGAAACAAAGAATCAATAATGGCACATCTCCAAGAAAACGTCTGAAATTTTACTTTACGAAACTACAACTTACAACGATTACTCTTTTAGAGAATTTAATAAAAATTCTATTAATACGCTTCAGAAATTCTAATTAAGTGTCAAAGTGGAGGGATCGTTCTTGAATCAATTAGATTCCAAAGCTAATTACTGCTTTAGAACCATTTAGGAGTATTTGCTTGAATGAACAAGACCCAAATTCTATTCTTAGATCAACAATTGTCCGAAATGTAACCTAATGAAGCTAATTTTAGTAAAAATTAAGCGTTTTTTGTAACTAACACCACATTTTTTTAGCTTGTTGGTTTTTCTATTGGTAATAACAAGAATGCTTAAGTAGGTAAATATAATAAAAGTCAAATCTTTTGTTATTTCTTTAAGCCTGCAATTTCTTTTAAATTGTCTGGAATGTATAGATTTTCAATTCTATTAGATTCAGTACATATTTTCTATCATTTTTAGCTTGTTTAGAAAAAAAAATTCAGAAATTTTAGAAGATTTAAGACGCTACAGAATTTGTGAAAACTGTATATAACATCTAAGAATAAAAAAATTGACAGATTTGAAAAAATCAAAGAGTTTGGATAGACGGCTGATCTGACCTGACCTGACCTGACCTGACTCTTCCAAATTTATTTTTTTAAAAAGTTTATTTTATCTAAATTTTGTGGACTTTTCAAATCTTATAAATCGTCTCAAATTGTAATTTTACCATTTTTTACTTAGTTATTATTTGTAGTATATTCTATATTAATTATTGTTGTTTAAAAATTCTAGTCTTGCTTTTAAAAACAAATAAATTAGATCATCACTGCAATCAGATTTTTTTTTAAATCCAGATTTAAAATTTATAATTATTTATGTACTCTGAAATTCTAGACTGAAAAATTAAACGATGTGTACATCACGGCTTGTGCACCATTTTTTTTTAAATTTCGCATGTTTTTTAAAACTAAATTGTTTGTTATATGTATTTACTATTTTCTATATTATTATTTTTTTAGAGATTCTACACATTTGTAGACATCTAAGCTTTCTACTTCTTCAGTTTTGAAGGTTTTTTAATATTTTTTAAACTTTTTATTTATTTTCTTATATTAATTTTTTTTATTGTAGTAATTATGTAACAGCCAATGGAGGCAGTTAGGTTTAATGACAAATATTCTTAACGGCTAGATAAAAACAATCTTTCTGTGTGGAACTAAACATAAACGACACAATCGAATCACAAATTGGAAACAATACAAGGAAGAAACAAAAATTAACCCAATTTGAATAAAAACAATTACAGACATCAATAACGCGATCAACAATTTGGAAGAAAAAATTATATAAGCTTTTAACAAAGCAACAACGAAAATTACGACAACACAGAACAAATACACGTCACCAGAAATAATAAACTTAATAAAGAAAAAAAGAAAATCGCTAAAAACTATCACAGGACATATGATCCAGTAACCAAAAGAAAACTTAATTAACTACACGACAAACTAAAAGTCATAGAACAAGAAAGATGGGAAGACAAAATAAACAACATAAACACAGGAAAAGAACATCTATGGAAGCTTGCCAAAGCCCTAAGAAGAAACAATACTAACATCCCACCACAAAAAACGTCATCAACTACAGAAAAAATGGTAATCACAGACGAAGAAAAGGCAAACTGTTTTGCCAAAATTTTAAAACAGCAATTTCTACCAAACAAGTCAAAATATCGCAAATAAATAGAAATAATCAATCAAACAGTAAACAACATCCTATCTACCCCAGAAAATTTTAAAATACCAGAAACAACAAGCAAAGAAATAAACGAAATTCTTAAACATCTTAACGAAAAGAAGGCCCCAGGACAAGACAAAATTTCAAATAAAATGCTAAAAATCCTATCAAACGAAGGTATCAATTACCTTACTGAAATCATTAACGCAATACTAACAACAAGGACTTTTCCAGAGAAATGGAAAAACGCATTAATCACGATGATCCCGAAGCCAGGGAAAGACAAAAATATACCAAATAATTACAGGCCAATAAGCCTATTATCCACCATGAGTAAAGTTAGAGAAAAAATAATTCACACAAGGATAAATGAAATAATTGAAGAAAAACACCTGATTCCAAACGAACAATTTGGTTTTAGGAAGAGACACGCAACCGCACATCAACTTATGCGAATTACTGAGCTCATCCTACAAGGTTACAAAACAGGAAAGAAAACTGGAATGGTGCTACTCGACGTAGTGAAAGCGTTTGATAAAGTTTAAACAAACGGTCTGCTATATGAAATGGAAAAAATGAAATTTCCAATAGCGTACATAAAACTTATGAAATCGTACCTCATAGGAAGAACTTTTATAGTAAAGATCTAGGAAAACTACTCTGAAAAAACAACATTTGAAGCGGGAGTACCCCAGGAATCAATCCTGGGCCCAACCCTATATTCACTTTATACACACGACATCCCCAAAACCGAAAAAACTCAAATAGCAATCTGTGCGGACGACACCGCGCTAATAGCACAAGCAAGACAAGAAACAGGGATTACCAAAAAACTCCAGAGACACCTCAAACAGATAGAAACATGGGCCGACAAATCGAGATAAATATCAGTAAAAGCCAAAATATTATATTTACTCACAGAAGAACACTACCTCCAAAAGACAACATCTTAAAACTAAAAGACAACAAAATCCCAACCTTAGACAGGCAGTTGAAATTCAATAAACATATAAACGAAGTGACAAAAAAGGCTAAACGCATAAAAGGACATTTACACCCACTACTTCAAAACAAGAACCTGAACATAAGAACTAAACTATCAATTTATAAAATGATCGTAAGACCGACGATGACATACGGTACAGAAATCATGATACAGCAAGGAGAATCTAGATTCAGAACGCTACAAATTATTCAAAACAAGACACTCAGACAAATAGTCAACGCACCTTGGTACATGACAAACAACCAACTACAAACCGATCTGAAAGTTGAAACAATCTATGAAAACATCTGCAAAGCAGCCAAGAAATTTTATGAAAAATCAATAAACCATCCAAATCCATTTATCTAAGAAAGTTCAAACTACGACACGGACAAACCGACAAGAATTAAAAGACCTAAACATTTTTTATAAAAGAAAAAGAAGAAAGAAGCAAAAAGAAACTGACATGAAATAAGAAAAGAAAGAAAACAAAAGAAACAAAATACAAAGTAAAGACACATTAAAAGATCCTTGGTAAAAGAGATAAAAATCTCATCCAAGTAAAAAATGAAGATCCAATCCAGTCCAATCTTTATTATTGTTTATTAACAATAATAGCAAGTCCACAATTAACTTTATTATATTGTTTATTTTTCCTACCAGTTAAAACATTGAAAGGCAGCGTGCCACAGAAATTCGTTAAAGTTTCAAACACATCAAGAAAAATTTTGATTTTCAAATATTTTATTGATGTGCTTGACTGGATAAACGAAAATGCTTATACAGGGCACCACTTTCTTTATGTTATTATAATTATTTAAATATTTGTGTTACTTGTCTTTTTGTTTTTTATTTTTTACGTATTCTATCTGTTTACCACTATGTTTTCTTTATATTAATACAAAGCCTTCAGAAAAAAATTGAAGCCACGTGACTAAATAAATTTTTTTTTATAAAAAACCTTTTTTTTAAGTAAGGCTACTGATAAAATCAAAATATGTATAGCTAAAATAATCATTTAGCAATATTTCTAATATTTAATATCTGCTTTTCTTTTAGCTTTAGCATCTTTATCTACACCGTTATATCGTTCTCTTCTCATAAAACAGTAATTGCAGAAAAAAATGTTGGGGGTATATTTTGGTATATATTTCGATTCTAAAGCACTTATTTTTCCATGAATTATAACAGAATTGAAAATTTCTTTTTCAAAAAAAACTTTATCAGAAGTATTGGTGTTTTTATTGAAGATTAATTAGTACTCTAACTTAATAAGTCATAAATTTTTGATAAGTATTAGAAAAGGGTTTTTTTATCAAATTCTAACAACTTTTTTAATTATTTTTTTTAAAGTTTTATAGGTCAAATAAATTAATAGAATGAAAATTTTTTTTCATAATTTTTTTCGTGTTTTAAATAATGTTTTTTGGTGGCGGATAAAACTTAATTCACTCTGTATATGTACAAGTGGAAAGTCAAAATAAATTTCCAAATGTTACACATATCCACATAATCTCAAATTTGTTACCAACTCTAAAAAAAAAACACTATACTGAGATTAAACCTTTTCAGGAGAATGTGGTGTGTATTTCACCGTAATTCAGGAATTATTTATAACAACTACAATTAATAACTTATACTTCTTTTATAAACTGAAGATGCTTACAGTTTATAGCAACCGAAACTGGTGTAGCCCAATTTCAATAAACTTATAGCAAAATAAGCAAACGCTTTTATTTCCCTCAAAAAACTGAATTATTGTTTACCTTCCATTGAATAGCCAATATTTGTCCAGGATCCGAATTTGTATTTGTCAATATTTCGCATTGGAACGTTTCCAAGTCTGCCTTTTTAGTGTTTGGCGACATTACACTCTTAATAACTGCAGTATTTTGTGAAATAAAACACGAAAAATCCGGTAAAAAATTTAATTCTTATCAAAAACAGAATAAATAAATTAAAGCTGACATAATTTAGTGATGGACTAAAACAGGGGCGGCGTGTACAACGGGAGCGTGGTGAACAACAGCAGCGGTTTTGACTACAGGTACGACGGGGGCGGCGTGTACAACAGGTACGGTTTTAACAACAGGAACGGCTTTGACTACGGGTACAACGGGGGCATGGTGTACAGCCACAACGGGTGAAGGGTGGGCTTGGACGGTGCTGTGGTGCGAGACGCTGTGGGCCACCACGGGAGCGGCGACGTAGCCGGGAGCGGCTGAGGCGTAAGCGAAGAGAGCAGCAAGAGCCAACTAAAGAAAATTTTACTACCTAAATCTAGAATTGGTTTCTGTGACTTACCAATTTGAACATTTTGAATTGTTTGATGGCTGGGCTGATGGGTTGTGGGCTTTTATACCCGATGGGACCTTAACGAACCCATCTGGTTTGCCTCAACCTTGGCGGAATCAATGCTAGTATTGTCTAGAGGTGAAAGAAATTGTGGGGGATTGACCTATTTTCCAATTTTTTTTTTAATAAAATACTTAGATCTTATTTTTTGGAGTCGTTTTAATTCATGTTTTGTAATTTTCGGTTTACGAGCTAGAGATATTGTTGAAATTTGCAACTGTAAAAGACCCACACGAAAATCAATACTGTACCTATCAATGTCAAGGTTTTAAAAGAGATTTAGAACATAAGTTTGTAAATTGTGTTCTTGAAACATTTTTGCCGTGAAGCAATAGATTCGCGAAGAAGTTGATTAATAGGAGTGTGATCATTGGTCACGAGACAGTCTTGGCATTTTGGTTTTTTTTATATGCAGATTTGGAGCCAATAACTAATTCATTAGAATAACACTTTTCTTAATTTATTAATTTCAAAACAAATTTGAACTTGAATGCTAAGAATTAAAACTGCAAATTTTAAACGTTTAAAATAATAATAATTTTAAAAAATATTTATTACAAATTCATTAGAAACAAAATATTTTTGATTTGAAATGTAGGTACTTGAAATTGTGTAAAACTAATAATAGCATTCCGAAAACGTTATTACGTAATTTAATTTGTTGAATTGGTTTGTTTTGTACTCTTCTGTAAAATTAAATTTGCAGTTAACTGTACGTTATAAATCAAATAAATGTGTAATGCAAATTTTGTTAAAAATAAAATTTACCTAGAAATATAATTTATCTATTTATTAGTTATATTAAAAAATTTTTTTTTCGAATAAACTATATCATTTTACATATATCTATCTCAGACTGTTGTTTTGTATTTAAGTAATTATTCTCTAATTTTTTTTTTACATAATTTTTTTAATATACATATTTAATTTTGTAGTTTTATGTTAGTTTGTTCTGTTTCTTATTTTTTTTATAATTATCTTTAAATGGTTTTTTATCTTATTTCTATTCGATACAAATTTATTTTTATTTTATATTGTTTTTTTTTAAATAAGTTATAACGATTTTCTAATCTATTTTATTATTAAAACATTGTTTTCTTTATTAAATTATCAAAACGCAATCTTTTTTAATTTTTATTACTATATTCTAATTTTTTTTGTAATCCAATTTTATAATTATGTTCTAATGTCTTGCTATTTTATTTTAATTCGATTTAGATTTACTTTTATTTTGATTTTATTTTATATAGTTTCTAAGTTATAATGAAAAGTTATCGATTTTTAATCTATTTTTAATAGTTTTTTGTATTTTATTGTTGTTTTATTTGTTAGAACATCAGAGAAGTAAACTTTAAAATTTTTTTTTATAAAAAAGTTTTTAAAAATTTGCTCTTTATGTAATTTTAATGTTGTCGTAATTTCTTTGTATTCATTTGTAATTTTGTGTTTTTTTTAATTTTATTCTATTCCATGTTTATCTCATTATTGGTTTTTAATTTTTTTTGTACACATTCGGATTTTTTTGAAAATGTATAATTTTAATAAATAGATTCTGTATTTTATGCTTTTATCTATTTTTTCTAACAAAAATTTCTAAAATTGTTTGCAATCTAAAATACAGAATCTAACATATTCTAATTTTTGTTTTTAATTTTGTTTAGTTGTTATTATTTTCGGATTTTTATTGTAATAAATTTGATATTATTAACAATTGGAATGTACTTTGTTCACTTTTATTTACTAATTTTGCTACTAGTTCTGTTATATCGGCATCATCAGGAGCGCTTGTTAATAGTACTGCTTTAAATTAGATAAAAAATATTAATTATTATTAGTTTGATTTGATTTTTAGGTAATAAAATTAATAGGTAATGAGCTTCAAACAGTTGCGAGTTTTATTTTAGCTTATTTAGTTTTATTTTTATATAATAGGTAAGTAAACGAGCAGTTTGATTTAGCATGAGACAGCGATTATTAGTTTGTTACTGAATAGTATATAATTCAGTTACTTTTGAGTTATTTGTTTAAACTAATACATTGCTAAATCAATTCTTAAACAGTAAATAGTAAAAGAACAGATTTTTTTGTTCTAGACTCGATTAAAAAACCAAAAACGTTCGATTAGAAAAAAAATTTAGAAAAAGTAAAGACAATTTTAAAAATGATTTGAAAACTGCGACTACTAAAGAAGAATTTGGGAAACAACATTTTTGAGGGAGAAAGAACTTGACAAGATTCTCATAGAAGCTGAAGCAGTTAGCTAAAAACAAAACAGTCATAGAAGTTGAAAAACGTCAGCTGTAAGAAAAACTAAACTAAAAAAAGTTTTTGGATAAACACGAAAAATATACAAATTTTTGATCGTAAAAGTCGCCGTTCCAAGCAAGGAAAGATGTTGAAGTAAAAGAAGAAGACTTTAGAAAAACTTAAAAACCTATTTAGAAAAATACGAACAAATTAAGAGACAAGGATTGATAGAAAAAGAAGAACAAATACAAATTTTAAAAGAAATTGAAAGACGATAGAAAAACAAGAGCAGAAAAATGTAAAAAACGATTGATAAACGATTGTGGAAACAAAAGCTGTCCGTAAGGAAAAGAAAAACTATGGATGAGTCTGTACAAAAAAAAGTTTTCCAAAAAAACTGAAAAATGACGATTGCAAAAAAAAAATAGGAGCAAGGGAAGATTGTCAAAAACCAAAAAAGTTTTTAATAGAATTTAAAAAATAACAATGTGAACAACACGAGAATTTTATCTTCAATTTTTTTGACAGTTTAGAAAATGCAAAGGTGTTTCAATCGAGCAACAACGTCGAGAAACTGTGTACCGGTTTCGGGGTTTTTGCCCCTCATCAGTACAGTGTAACCCGGAGCGTTGTGCTCGATTGGAACGGGTGGGAGAACTCGCTTATATCACGCGAAGTTCGGCTAGTAGTCGTTTAGACAGACACAGTTTTAGAGTAAAAACCCCGAAACCGGTATACAGTTTCTCGACGTTGTTGTTTGATTGGAACACCTTTGCTAGTTCTGGTTACACTGCCTTTCAGCGTGTTGCTGGTTGGGAAATTAGGTGATGTAATTCAATGTCGGTAGCGGCATTAGTCCGCGAAGTACTTGTTTTTGCCTAATCGTGGAGGTTGGTTATGTTGGTTACCGAGTGAGAGCCGAAGAGATAACTTTGTTATCCGCCAACATTATTATACCAACTCTCGCACCTTCCAGCACTCTTTGTTAGATGGCACACTGTGTCTGTCTATACGACTGCTAGTTTAGAAAATGTTTTGAAAAGATATATTTTAAAAATAAATTTGTTTTTTTAAAGAAATATTTGGAAGGTTAGAGAACTGCAAGCAGGGAAAATTGAACCAGCGAACGAGTAAACAAAACGAGTAAAATTCTTCAATATTTAACTGGTCAAAAGTAGAATGTTTGGAATGAATTTTTTTTTAGCAGATGGGTAGCAGGATGAGTTTGTGAATCCTAGAAGCTGTCGTTACTCTACTTTTGAGCTTGCTAGAAGTAGAAGCAATGACTCATCGGTGAAGGTAGATTTCGGAAGATTTGAACAGTGGCGAGTTTTATTTTATTTTATTGTTTACTGAGTCGTTTAATTTAGCAAGAGACAGCGATTATTAGCGTGTTACTAAGATATTGAATTATTTAGTTACTTTTTAGTTATTGTTTAAACCACTGCGTTGCTAAATAAATTCTCGAACCGTTGAATAGCGAAAGAACAGATATTTTTGTTTTAGACTCGATTAAAAGAACTAAAGACGTTTGATCAAAAAAATGTTTTAGAAGAACTAAAACAATTTTAAAGAAATTTAAATAACGGCGATTGCAAAGAAGGAATTTTGAAAACGGAATGTTTAGCGGAGGAAGAACTTAATAAGATTCCAGAAAAAGGTGACCTTAGCTAGAAGAAAACGAAAAGCCAAAAACTTCTAGAAGTTGAAAGACTTTAGCTGAAAGAAAAACTAAAACAATAGAAAGTTTTGGAAAAACACTGAAAGTGAAAGTCCCTGTCTCGAGCAAAAAAAAAAATTTTAGAAGAACTTAAAAACCAAAATTTAGAAAAATAAGAAGACAATGAGAGACAAAGATTGTAAAAAAACAAATAGAAATTCTAAAAAATTTGAAACGCATGTACAGAAAGAAAAAGAAGTACAGAAGAAGACCTGAGAATCCTGGTAGACGGTGGCGAAAAAACAAAAAGAAAAATAAGAAAAAGGATAAGATGTTGTCTCTAAGGAAAACGAGCAATGAATGATGCTGTATAAAAAAGAAAGTTTTTTAAAGAATTTGAAAAACTGTGTTTCGAAGAGAAATAAAAGCATTGAAAGATTGTAGAAGACGGTAGAAAAAGAGAAATTGAGATTGGTAATAAATTAAAAAAAAATATTAAAAACATTAACTGTAAGAAGAACATGAACAAAAGAAGATATAAGAAACAAATGATGGGCAGTAGTAGAAAAGGAGAGCAAATTTTAGTAAAAGTTTAAAAAGATTATTTTTATTTTTGAAGACAAGGAGAAGCAATTTCTGTACAAAAAAAGAAAGTTTCTCAAAGAACTTGAAAAACGACGATTGAAAGAAACATAGGAGCAATAGAAGATTGTAGAAGAACAACAAAAGTTTTTAGAATAAGTTGAAAAACGACAACTGGAAGAACGGAATAATTTTATCCTCGAATTTTTTGACAGTATTATATTTCAGAAATAAACTTTTTTTAAAGAGATTTTTAGCAGGTTAGAGAACTAGAAGCAGGGCAAATTATGACAAACAATACAGTGTCACAACGAGCAATACTTTCTAATATTTGATTGACTTAAGATAGATTGTCTAAAATAAAAAATATTTTAGCAGAAGAGAATATAAATTACGAAATGAATTTGTCAACTCTAGAAGCTGACAGTTTACTACAATCTGAAACAATGACTCATCGGTATTGCTATGTTTGGTTGCCAAGCAATTCGTTTTAGCGAGAAATAGCGATTATCCTAAAGAATCGCTGATTAATCAACGAAAAAACTGTGTTCTTGAGTTGTTAAATTATTGAGACTTATTTTGATTATTTTTGAGTTGTTTGTGTATATTTCTTCACTTTTAATTTTACTACATTCTAGTGTTTTGCTATTTTAATCTAACTTTATTTTGGTTTAATTTTTTTAAAGTTTATCTAATCTACTTTAACTCCAATGAATTGAATGAACTCAGAATAAATAAAAACGAAGAAAAGATACGGAAATTCGCTTAGTAGCGTTAGCTCGAGTGTAGCCAGTACTTTTATTGTTTTTGATTTTACTTTACTCTGTTATATTTTTTATTTTACTTTTAATATTGTTATTATTAGAAAATTGAATAATTAAATAAAAATTAAATGATTTTTAGGGATTTTTCTATTTATTTTGAGACAATAAATAAAATTGTGTCATGATCTAAAGCAATATTTCTAGAATGATTTAATTAAAACTGTTTATAAAGACGCAATTTTGCATTAAATTTTGTCGTTCTCTTTAGCTCGGTAGCATCCTCTGCCATTGTTTAGTGTTGAGAAGTTTCTATTAAAAGCACACCCTGATCTATAGCTTCTAATACTCCAAGTCTTGAATCTTGAGCTCCGTCAGTTGGTAAATTACGACGTCATTCCGTCGCAATCTATTTGCACCAATCGAAAACTTAAAAAAAGAATCATTTTCCTAAAATACCACACAACTTTCCCCCAAAAAAACTAGGAAGTAGGACACATCTAGCTCATATCGCTTCCCATTAACCCATTTCTTTACGAAAACACAAGAAATATCCGCGCTCTGTCAATAATAATTGGGCCAAATGTATTTAATCATAAATGTATTGTTAGTTGCAGAGTTTTATGGGTTTTAAAATGGATAATAAAGGATTATAATGAAGGTCGAATGGATTTTTCAGGAGACCTAGTTGGGGAGTGAAGCTTGTCTTTAATAACATACCGAAAAATCTTATCGCCTGAAAGCTTCGAGTGTCATTCAGTTTTTCGGTTGGTATTAACGGAAATGTGTCGGCAAACATGACACAAGCCAATAATTTCAGCAAAAAATTTCAGGAGATGATATTAGTTTTGGCAAATATTTAATCGTCCTAAAATAACACGAAGTTTGATACAGTTTCGGTTCTCAAGGTTGGCAACAAATGAAACGTCAAATAAATTCTTATATTATTTTCTGCCATATAGAGGCTACATTTTTATATTAAAACAAGCATTTTTTCTATATCTTTTATTTTTTATTATTTGAGAATCGGATTTGAACTTTAATTATTTTTTAGCCCACCTAGCGAAAATCTTGCTAGTAATAAAATATTTTTCTAGAATAATTATTCACTTACAATTAACTGAATCAAAAATTTAAACAATTGCAATCTAACTGAACTCCTTACTTTCAGTCGATTGTCAAATTAACATTTCTACCACTTTCTTTTTTTTCCTCTTCTATTACCTTCAATATCGGTTGTAATGTCATTTCAACCTGTTTATTTAAGATTCTTTTTGTATGTTCTTTTTTTGGGGTTTTTATAGTCTCTACATATCATCACTCATCATCAATTTTCTATTTTTTTGTGTGTAATTCGTTTTTTATTTAATAGAATAATCTTTTTCTTCTAGATGTTTGTTAAATCTCTACTATTTTTCAAATTTTTTTACTCCTCATTTCTAATTTCTAATCTCCTTTTTCCCACATACACCCCCCCCCATTCCTTACACCTAATTTTGTATATCCCACTTTGTTTATTTTTTGGTGTTTTATTCTTCACGCTTCTCAGTTTTTCTGTTACTATTATTGTTTCATTTGTCTTAAACGCGATGTTTTCTTCAGTATTTTTGCTACCTTTTGTAAGATCTCCTTAATGAACGGTATTTTTTATGTTTATTTTTTCTTCTATCTTTTTTTTTTGTTCTTCTTTATTTTTTACTATTTTTATTCTAATTCTTTTACAATCTTTTTTATATTCATTTTCTCACGCTACATGCTTTATAATGGTCTTTTCTTCTTTTTTTTTTTTTTAATTTTTTATTAGTATGATAATCATTTTTTTTATGTTCGCTGATTATTAAATCTGTCGCTGTTAATTTTTTAAATATCTAATATCTCCACTTCTCCGTTTTTTTTTCTCAATTGTCAGGTTCAAAAAGTTAATTTTTTTTCTATTTCTACTTCCATCGTATATTTGATGTTCTTTCTTAATTATAATATACGTTAAAACAATTTTTGCTTTTTTTTTGTTTTTTGTTTCGAGTGCAAAATACATCGTTCATATGTCTTATTCACAATTAAATTTTTTCATGCCATTCTGTATTTTTTCTCACCATATTTTCTTCAAATTTACTCAAGTATATTTTTGCTAAAAACTATACTACAAACGTCTTTTGATTTGCATATTTTTTTATTAAACCGAAATTTTTTTGTTTGTATGCTACTCTTAGCAGTTGTTTTATTGCTACTGCTATTTACTTTCTACTAATACTTTCTATTAGACTTTCTTTTACTTTTATCTCATATTGTAATTGTTTTTCTTGTTTTTTCATTATCTCTTTGATTCTGTTTGCATAATAATTATTTATAAGATTGCTTTCTTATTTTTCATATTTCTTTTATGTGTATAAATTTTTTCATCTTCTTTTTACATTTTTTTTTTCTTAGAATTACTATTATATTTTTGTATCTACTTTTGTCATTCTTAATTTATTATTTTCTAATTTCTTCTTTATATTCGTAATTGTTTAGTTTGTTTTAGTTCTTTCAGTTTTTTATTTGCTTTAATTTGTTTATTATTTTTGTAAGGTTTTTGAATGATTTTTTTTGCATAAATGTTGTTACATATTTTCTTATTTTTTTCAGCTACCTATTCAGTTTGACCCTATTTGTGTTACCGCTGGTCTTATTAGCTCATTTTGTTTATAAATGTTAATTTGAGTATTGATTCTAAGCATTTATGAATTCAATTTTCTATTTAAGAGAATTTAATTATTTGTCTCGTTTTATATTACTTTTTGATATTGTTATTTTAAGTATTTATAAGGTTCTTTTCCATTTTCTTATATTTTTGTATTCTTCTAAATGTTTCTACCTTATTTTAATATTTCTCCTTTGTTAGTATTACTATCGTATTTTTATCCGCTTTTGTTATTGTTAATTAACTTTTCTTTAATTTGTTTCACATATTTATAATGTTCTTGGCTTTTTTAAATCTTTTTTTGCTATTTTTAGACTTTCTTTTACCTTGGAAAATTTATGTTTGGAAAAAAGTTGTTTTCATTAAGTGATACCAAATGGAACAGTCAAAAACAATATTAAAGTAATACTTAAATTAATTTGAATAAAAATAATTTCCTGAAACTTATTCGTAAATACAAAGGTAGAAAAAGTTCTTAAAATAGCAGAGGAGATAATTTAAATAACATATATATAAAACTGAAATGAAGAAATATATAAAACAACTGATATCTACACCAATTTAATGAAAAATTTAAAAACGAATTAGGCATTTAGAAAGGAAAAAGAAACAAAAAATTTGCAACATATATATAAAAAAGAAGGTGGAAGTGGAAATAAAAAAGAAAATTAATTTTCTGCGAATTGCAAAAAAACTGAGAAGACTGTAGAAAACTTAAAACAGCAGATTTAATAATCAGAAAAGATTTAAAACATGCGTAAATACACTAAAGCGTCTTTAAGGAGTTATGTAGAAAGATGATGAGAATACTAATAAAAAATCAAGTGAGACAAAAAAAAGAGAGATTGTAAAGCAAAGGTGGTAGAAATATTAGAAAAAAAAATGAAAGAAAAAATTAAGAAGAACAAAGAAGGAGAGCAAAAAAATGAACTATAAGAAGACATCGTGCATTTAAAATATTTTATAAAAAGTAGTAAGAATACTGAAGAATACATTGAACACGAAGAGAAAAATTACTAAACGTGAAGTATAAAAAATTAAAAAAAACCAAGTGGAGTATAAGAAATAAGAAAATAAAGAAGACATACATTAAATTAAAATGTAGCCAAATTGTTACACAAAGAAGGAAGGTAGGAAATTGATGATACTAGAAGCTATAGAAATACAGGACAATAATAATTAGGAGTGATAAAACAGAAGATAAGAAAGAAAGATAGTAGAAGCGGAAATCTGACAGACGACAGAGAAGAAGTGAAAAGATTTGTTACTTGACCTGTTGTCAAAGAGAAAATGTAAATTTTGTAATTGTTTTAATTTTTTAAATTAAGATGATTCTAATTAACTATGACATTGTTGAGACAAGATTTCTTACTGTAAATAGTGTTTTATATAATAAATAATAATAAATAAAAAAAATCTACGTAGAGAAAAAAAGTTTTGATTTGCTACAAAAAATCTTAAATGTCACCAAACCCTAATGAATCAGATTTTTACATTACACTGTTACCAACCGTCATAAAATTCCCAATTTTTTTTGTGTTTTCAAATGGAGACTAGCGTCTAGAAAATAAATAATGCCTTTTGTGTAAAAAGTTTGAATTTAGTGAAGTTAAGAGTGAGCAGTAGTTCCAACTTGCTGGCAAACTTTCTGTTTGGGATACATGTAATTAGGGTTACAATGTCTAAAGACAAACGGCTGCACTAGACAGAAGTTAAAATTATTAGTGAAACATTTGAGTCGGGTTAAGACTTAGATAAAGAGCTTCTATTGTATTATTGATAATGACAAAAACATTATTTAATTAATTAAGAAATTTAATTAATCATAGATCATAAATCGGAAAATTAATCTGATAAGGAAATGAACGGCTCATATAAATCATAATCGTTTTAATAAAATAAATAAAATTTGATAGTGTAGCGTTGACAGTGACAAATTTATTATTTTTCGTAGAACCGAGATTTTTAATTTAATAGCTTAGAGAAGAGATTGCTAATACTTATCTGTGATACTAAAAGATTATTAAATTTAATTAATTTAATTACTTACCTATCTAAAGATACCGCGATGAGGCTATACACTGAAGCGGCAACAGAAACACCCTGTATATATGGTACAGTCTTGCACATCCACCATCCCAAAACCCATGCTGGAATAAAAAAAGGTTTTGTTAAGAAAAACTTAGTGATTTGGCTCATTTTAGGTTTATGAAATTATGTGATGATATGCTTGAGTTAGATTTTCCTAGATGTGGTTTATTGCCACTCAATTTCTGGCTGATTTTAAGCGTAAAATAATCGTCGTTTTCATAAAATATCGACATAATATATTCGGTTTATGGCCGACGTTGCGGAAGGTCATAGCCGTGTCATATGCAAGGCATAGTTTTGATGGATGAGTGAGGAAATTTACATTGGATGGGGGTCAGATGTGAAGGGACGTTTCTGATAAAATTGGTATAGAAAAAGGATTAAGGGCAAGTGCATTATAATCGTAAATATTGCTCTGCTTTAAAAATTGATAAAGAAGTAGAGAGAAAAAATAGTATATAACTGATAGAATTTTTCAATTACTTTATTACTTAAAATTTATTTATCTTTAGAAGTATTGGTTGTTTTAAGTTGTTTTAATTTGTGATTGTGTATAATACTCTTGATAATAATAGGCTGACTTCTGAGAAGAACCATATAAACAAATTTTTATTAACTAGACAGTAAAGCAATACTACCGTTGCGTCGCAGGCTTAATATCTTGTCTGGTTTCTGGCTTTTAAGCCAGGGTTGCGTCTTGGCTTCAAATTGCCAGCCGCGGCATTAAACCATACTCATTATAGCTTTTATTTTTATTAAAAGTTTTTTAAAATTTTAATCTAAAAATGTTTAAGATCAGAGTACATACTCTGTACTCGTACGTACGAGAAGGAAATGGAAAAGTAAAAACAGTTTTTTATTTAATAAATTCGAATTTTTTTTAATACTCTTATTAGTGTTAATAAGAATAATCTTATAAATTAATCAATATAATTAAATTAAAATTGTATATTTGTTATCGCATTATATACATCTATATAAACATAAGAATTGTTTAGAGACAGTAGGTAGTTTTTTTAAGCGTTATTGTAAGTTGAATCTAAATAAGAATGAGTCCAATATCAATAAACATAATTTTATCGTTAATTGTTTCTGGTAAAGTATTTGCTTAAAAATATTTAAAGAAAAAAAATAATAATTAAAATGTATTTATTTTTTGTAGAAATAAGTTATTTTGTTCCATCCCGTTCAGTAAATGGATGTAAATGTTACCAAGGAACAAAAGATTTATTTATGGAAAACCAACATGAAAGTAGTTCGTGTAGTTTGAATGAGCAATGCAAAATTGACATTGATGGTGTAGAATCTTGTGATTGGACCAATAAAAATATTTACAAAAAAATATTTAATTTAAAAAGTGTAAATTGTAATCCTCGTCGTAAGTGTAATGAGATTGGTGATTTAATAACTATATATGATGATAAAAATCAGGAATTGTATTCAGTTTGTTTCACTAATATGTCTTCATCACCATCACCACCTGAGACTCTTGCCAGGACATTTTATACAATACATTTTGTAAATGGAATTACTCAAACGGTGAATATCGATGGAACATGGAAAAATAATTGCTTAAATGTTAACTCAGACAAAATATATTATAAATCTGGATGGCAAAGGGGTCATTTAACACCAAACGCTGATTTTGGTACAAAAACTGGAAGAGAAGAAACATATCATTATGTAAACGCGGTACCTCAAGCTCCATATTTTAATTCCTATAGATGGAAGATGATTGAAAATGCAGTTAGAAGATCTAATTTACCACTGAAAGTAATAACTGGAACTTTGGGATCTCAAGGCACACTTGACTACCAAATAAATATACCACATTTTTTTTATAAAATTGTTTTACATGAAAAAACACGTAATGGTATTGTTTTTGTGGGTTTAAATTGTAAGTCACTTAAAGAACTTGGTCTGTCAACAATGGAGGAACAGTTACTGCCTGCAGAAATAAATTATAGAGAGGACTGTTTGAGAAATTATGTATGCGATAATAAATGTTCACAATTAGATTGGATGAATAATGAACAACGTCAGAATATAGGACCCTATGTAACTTGTTGTTCTATCGAAGATTTTGTAAAATTTAACAACAAATTTGATAAACATTATCGTTTACAAGATGAAGTAATAGGTGATGAACTAATGAATTATATTCAAGGCAACAAAAATTTGTTAAAAAGCAATTTTTAAATACAATTTTTAAGGTTGGTTAATATTATAACAATAATAGATTGTTTTATTATTTAGTTAAGTACATTTTGGGCCGGTTTACACAGAAGGTGACATTGACTTTAATTGCGATTAAATAGTTAATTCGCGATTAAATGCCGATTTTGACTAATCAAACGCGAGGAAAGCCGATTTAATCGCCATCGCTAATTAAAAGTTAATCGCAATTAAATATTTAATTCACCTTTTATAAACCGACTCTTAGAGTATGTCAGTTAAAGATTTGTAATTTTAATAAATATAAAAACATTAATGCATAGTATTTTTATATGATACCGATTCCTGCTTAAGATGTTGTATTTACATTTTTATTACAATGGAATTGACTATACAACTTATTATTTTTTGAATTAAACTTGCTCAGGATTTATTACGCCAAAACTTTCTTTACTGAAAAGAATATTCTTAAAAACAATGTTCTTTTAAATTTATTATTAACTAAGAAAACAATAATTTTTTATTTATAATTATAAAATATAACTTGCAAATTATTGATACTTACATAGAAAATGACAGTCAGCGAACAAAGACAAACCTTTATCAAGTATTTGTGAAATTATTTGAAACAATGAATAAATTAATTATAAATTAAAATGGCAATAATAGTATTAAATGTGTTAAAGAAAGATCCAAGATTCTTACTTTATAAGAGTGTAATAAATTCCGACGTTGCAGTAAGTTTATAATATAGAAAACTTTTTATAGATTTGTGGTTTTTATACATAACAATATTTCGGAAGAGTACTAGTAAACTTGAAAATATTATTAATTTTAAAATTTTTGTAAATATTTTTTTTTATTTTATTATTAGTTAAAACTTTTTTGTAATACCTCATTGTTAAAGGTAGCTTTAAGGATTGTTTGTTTCAATGAAAACAATACCTTAACAACCAAGGATTAGTAAAGAACGGCCGTTAAGACAAAATCACTATGGAAATACAAATAAAAAATAAACCTACAATTATGTAAACTACGGTTGACATTGACAACATACAGCGCACTCTAAATCATCTCTTTTTTAATTAAAATTAATAAAAGCAAAAAAATTAAATGTGGCCAAAGTATTGAGGTATTACAAAAACTATTGTACAGTACACGTCTGTTGGGGTCTTTACGGTCTCGCAGTATTATTCGACTCGCTCTTCGAGCTCGTCTCACAAAATTTCTGGCTCGGCCGTAAAGGCTACCCTAACAGACTTCTACTGTAAAATATTATTTTGTGTACATAATAGTACTAGGCTCTTTTCCCAATGGTATACATTATTGCTTAATTATTAAACCATAATATTAATTATTAAATTTATTTTTAGTAAACCATTCAAAAACTTTTTAACTTTTTATTTTTATGTGTAATTTAGGTATTATTATTATTATTAGGTATGATTGAAAAGTTTATTAGATTGACTTTACGTACTGTGGTGAGTGCGAAGAGAAACACGAAGCACTTAAAAATTTAAGCTTTTTTTTAGATAATCTACAGTAAGGTCACAGTTGTGAATTTTAAATAAATATATAACTAAATATATTTTTACTTTACATTAAAGGTAGATTTTAAGATTTATTTATAACTTAAATTTAGTGTTAATATTCAATAGCTTTATTTGAAGATAACTTGGTGTAAAGTCTTAATCTTAACCTTAATTTTGAGACAAAATTTTTACTTTTTATATTTAAGGAAGATTGAACTTTTAAGTAGATAAATCGCTTTTTTTAATTAGTTGTAATATTACAAGAAAGTTAGAATAAATTATAAATAATTTGACTAATTATTATTTATTTTACAAATTATTTTCTAATTTATCGAATTTTCGTAAGGTATTTGATAGATTATTTTTGTCATTGATTTTGTCGAATAACGATGTAATTACTAAACCTATTTTAATTTATTTTTACAGTTTATAAGCAAATTGATGACAAACGTTAAATAAAATTTTTTTGTCTTTTATAAAAAAAATGTATTTCAAACTGCTCTCGCAACAAATATTTACTGTAGAAAATCCTCACTATGATAACGTCTAAAATATTCAAAAATAACTGAAATTAAAAGTTTCTATTGAATCTTGAAAAATTAATCTGTCTAATATATCAATTATATTAAAGATATTATATATTTTTCTAAATAAATTAATAACTGTAAAAGTATTAAATGAATTAACTGTAAGTATTAACTAAGTATATATTATTTATTATGGGATAAAATTATAATTTATTTGTTGATTACAATTTTTTGTTTTGATATATAAACTGTAAGTATTGTTCAAATTTAGTATTATTTACAATTATTATTGTACTTACATGTTTACAATGTCTTTATTAATATCATTTTTAATAACAAGTTTCTTCAGTGTTGGTAAGCTGTAAACAAGTACAGGTGTTCCAAAATTGACGCCCGTCTTTTCAGAATAGGGGGGAGGGGGGTAAAACAAATTAAATCGTAATAATAAAAATTTTGCGTTTTCTCCATGGTTACCGAGTTATTGATAAAAAACAAAAATTTTAAATTCAATCTTTAAACATTATTAAAAACAAATAATTGTTACAAAACAAGAAATTAATTTATAAAAGATGTTAAAACAAATAACTGTATGAAATTTTACTTATAATAATGACAAAAATTGACAAAACTAATAATAAACTTTTAACGTTACCATTGCAACCTATGCCAGTCATTTCTTTTAAGTTGACTTCGTTTTTAATAAAGTTTGAAGATTGAATTTAAAATTTTTGTTATTTATAATTAACTCGGTAACCATTAAGAAAACGCAAAATTTTTATTCTTACAATTTGATTTGGTTTAGCCTCCCGATTTATATTCTGAAAGGACGGGCGTCAATTTTGGGACATCCTGTATACTTTAGTGACGCTAATTTGATTTAATAAATGTCAGTAGGTGTTGGAATTAGTTGTCATAATTTTTTAAAATTGTAAATGAGTTACCTTAAGTTACTATAATTTTTTAAAGAAATAGTATTTTAACTGTTCTGTAAATAACATGGTGACAGAGACAACGGCTTTATTTTAGTCTGTAACATTTATTATTCATGCGTTAAAATATTGTATCTTTAAAACTTAAAATAGCTATTATTTTATGTATTTTTAGGAGTCATAAATGGCGAATGTTATAGGGGTACTAAGAGTTTACATTCAAAACCTTTGGACTCAACACAATATTTGATCAACAATATAAGCACAGAAAAATACGTATTTAATGCCAAAATTGAAGATTGTTTTTGGGGTGTTCAGAGAACTGGCAGAAGTTGTTCTTACCAAAGAGGTACAATTTTTCAATTTGTGGTAAGAATTTCAGACACCCTTTATGAGTTATACAGAGTTTGTTTTAATGAAGCCGAATACGTAACATATTGGGCACGTAATAAAGTATACACTAAAGATACTCGTGATATTCGACTTGATACAGATTTTGATAATTCTTATTTCGCAGTAAATAGGATAAATTTACAGCATTTAAAACAGGCATATACATTGAATGGCTATCAACGAGGCCACTTAGCACCAAATGCAGATTTTCCTATTCAATACGGACACTTAACATATTACTATATTAATACAGCTCCACAAATTGCTTATTTTAATAATATTTGGGGACAATTAGAAAGGGTAGTGAGAACAAGATTTTACAGTGCTGTGGCTTATACAGGAACATTAACAGGAGGCACAAATTTTTATATATATCCAGGGAACACTTGTCCCAGTGAAAGAATAAATATACCCGTACCATTATATTTTTGGAAAGCCGTTATTATTGATGATAAAACAGGAATTGCATTTATTGGAAGGAATCAAGACCAAAATAGTTCTGATATGATTAACTGGTGTAAAAGTACAAATGAACAATTTAATTGGATCTTAGGTGAAGCAACAAAAGAATTTGTTGTTGTTTGTAGTCCGCAAGAACTTAGTCAAGTGTTATTTGCAGAAGGCATTACTTTTGATTATCCGAATTTTGAACAACTACAACTTGCAATTATTCCAAAATTAGAGAACTAGTTTTTACTTATATTCTTATGTATAACTACGCACATGCATTATAATAGTAATTAGTAATCATTTTACCAACAACCAATTTGTTAATAATAATAGCAATTAATAATAAATAGCAATTGATAGTTAATAGAAAGAAGTAGAAAAAAGAAATAAAAAGTAGTCAATAAAAAAGAGGTGTTTACATTATTTTTTCTTTTTGTTTGTATTTCTGTAAAATAAAAGAACTTTTTAAAAATTTTAATAAATTGTGAAAACTATTAATATTTGGAAAATTCTAATTTGTAAATTTTTTTTATAGTAAAACTTTCAGTAATAAATTGAACCAAACCCGAAAATAATACATCAAATTCAACATACATTACTCGTTAAATTACGAAAACCTGAAATTGTTTTTGGAAAACTCTTTTGGCCAGCTTAGACCTACTAAGTGAAGTAAAACGGTACACAGAGAATATTTCTAGTCTAATAAAAAATCAAAAGTGAATTACACTCCAAAAAAAAAAAAACTGAAAAAGCAACACGATCCTGAAGAAGAATCAGCAGATACTTCAGACAATGTATCAACTTTTACTTAACACTCTTTCTACTAAAAGTCGACAAAAGAAAACCTCCAAAAAACTCAAAACTATAATTCAATAGAACGTTAACGGGTAGACGCCCGTCTCAATTTTCTCCAACACATAATATTAAAATATCAGCCAACTGCAATTGCACTACAAGACACAAATTTAAAAGATGGACAAACACTCCAAATAAAAGAACACAAAATACTTATACTGCAAAAACAGAACAAATTGTTTAATGGCAAGTAGAGCCGTGACAATCATTGTAAATAACAAATATCACTCTGAAAAGATACTAATTTATTCTCGCTAGAAGTAATATGCGTATCTATATAGTGCTCTCAAAGAACAACTCTCTAATATTTATATTCCTTCAGACCATAATTTAATCTTAACAAAAATAAATAACATTATAAAGCAACTAACAAAATCATTTATAATTCTTGGCAACTTTAACTCGTACAGCTCTCTCTGGGGGTCAAATAATACAAATGAGAGAGTTACAATAATAGAAAAAGTTGTGTCAAATAATGACATAATTTTTTTAGACACTGGATCGCCGACCCGACTAAGCTCTCAAACTGGAAATTTTTCTAACATTGATCTTTTTTTTTGCCGACCCTAACATTGCACTCCGCTGCACATGGCAAACATTAGACTATGTCTATGATAGTTACTACTGGGTGTCCCAGAACTGACGGATCAGCCGTAAACTATAAGTTTCTCTCTTCAATTTAATATCAAATTTCGAAATTTTTTTTTTTAAGTTCTATCATAATCTATCACATAATAAATATTAATTATTAGTAAAGGTAGTATTTATGTTACTAGGAAATAAAATTAACTCTAAAACATTCAATATTTATTTGGTCTATTATATAAATTGTCAATGTGACAATAGTTAATTTGGGTATTTCTTTGTGTTATTATTAGATTTAATTTATTTTCGTTCGCACTGTGTTATTGCTTACGCTACAACAATTTTTATAACAACTGTTTATTTAAAAAAGTTGTCAAGTGTGCTATGAGATTTTGATAAAAGAAAATGTAGCGAAGAAGGGATGTCGGAATTTGATACATAGCTTCACAGTGCGCGTGCAGTCGTGATTTGTCGTCGTAACTGACAGTACAGCAGCCGAATTAAACTAAGACATACTTCAAAATGTTTTTGTTTTTTCATAGCACACTTGACAACTTTTTTAAGTGAACACTTGTTACGAAGTCTTGTGGTAGAAGCTTAACCAGGAAGTAGGAGTAATGAGTTTCAAAATTTTAATAAATCTTTAATTTTCTTCCTTTTCCATTCATTTAATACTCCTACCCGCATACAGAATAAGTCAAATATGTAGGTTCTCACTCCTCACCACCAATTTAATATCATCAAAAAAATCTGGTAGCACTTTTTCTATTTTCTAAAATTTTTAAATAAACATTTAGAATAAAGTCACAGATAATGTAAAAAGAGGTTTTGACACCAAAAACTCGCTTTTTAATTTATTGTACTCTTATTACAATAGCATAACTTCAATTAAACGCTGCAATTAACAATTTATTTGTCACCTTGACATTAAATGTTCGATTATTGTCAGATACAGAATTTTAGGCAAACTAAACTGAGGTTAAGCTTCTACCATAGGACTTCGTAACCAATTGCAACCAATTGGAGAGTCTGCAGGTAAACATTTTGAAGAATACGGTTTGTCGGTTTATTAGTTAACTCATGAGTCGTCTTATGTCTTTTAACTGGGCGTACGTTTCTTGATGGAGTTGATCTAGAACCTTTCTTGACAAATTTACTAACTTTCATACTATACTTATATATGTAGCTATTTTAAATAATTGAGAATTATTGGATTTGGTGAAAATCTGCCACTATTAAGCCCTAATAAACAATCATAAAGTGATTTAGTGTTTTTTTTTTGTTGGATGTCCATTGTGAGCTACCCTTTATACATTAACAACATCTATAGTTTTCAGTCGGATTCGAACCGACATCCGTTTTGGCTCTATCGGCTCGGAGGAGTGTGCAACCGTTACCGCTTGGATACTGCCGACCTCGTTTTAGTGATAATTTTACAATGAATTAATCAAATCGTAATATCTATACTTATGTGTGTTATATACTACTTATCTATGTAGCTATTTTAAATAACTGAGAATCATTGGAAGCAGTGAAAATCTGCCAATATTAAGCCTTCATAAACAGTAATTACGTGTTTTTGTGACAATTTTTTTTAAAAAAAGCGAATTAACAACAACATCCATAGTTTTCAGTCGGATTCAAATCGACATGCGACATCGGTTTTCTCTAGTGGCCTGGAGTGTGCAACCGCCACCACTAAGCTACTACCGATCTATCATATCTATACTTATTTTTGTTATTAATCTAATATTTTGCGTATTTTAGAATCTAAGTGACTTATCTTATCATAGATAAGATCTTGATAAATAGTCGGTTAATACATTGTCATCAATTTTTCGAGAATGTACTACCTACTGCTAATTTAACGAGATCGATAGTTATTTACATAAGTGCGGAAACATATGTTTTGCATATGAGTGCGACAGTTTTTACACGAGTGCGCTTTGCGCACGAGTGAAGAATTTCGCACAAATAAAGCGAAACTGTTCCCGCACGTCTCTTGTATATTATTTTTTGCACGGATCCTTCACAAGGCCAAAAAACGATAATTTTAAAATTTATCTTTTATTTCTTGAAAAAATCAAGTGTGTTGATCTTAATAATGTAGGTAACTAACTGTCAAAATTTGCCTTTTACACTTCTTATTTACATTTATTTTTGCCATCTTACACAATTTCTCACAGATGGCGCTGCTTAAACTTAAACTTTAAATTAATGCAATCTGGTGAATGCATTTCTGTTGTTTCATCTGAATAAAAGTGGTAAAGTCTAAAGTGCATTGTTTTATTAAGTATAAACTTGGGCTCTGATAGGATAATCTAATTTTAAACTGTTTTTCAAACGAGAAAAATTTCTGTGCTTTTTGCAAGCACTAGTGCGGTAAAAACGGAGGATGATTGCAAAACTGACGGTTCTGATTGTTCGCTCAGTGCGCAATTTTTAGAAGAGTGGTGAAAAAAATAGTTTTAAGGCTGGCATTTAGGAATAATCGCGCTTATGGCGAAATGATTGTTTTGTAAATCGGCTAGCATTTGAATTTATCAAAACCAAAGTAAATAAATGTATCTCAGTAATGACTATATCTTGTTCTGATACTATAGTTGAATGTTGCAAAACAGCTGAATTGACAATTATTTATAAATATTGATAACAAATTCAAACGCTTCAGTTACGATATTTGCTTTTTTGATGCTATATTTCTAAGACTGTGAAGCTTGAGTTGACATTATTTTAATATAAATTTTTATTTTTTAAAATCATTGCTAAACTTTAGGTTTAATTTGAGACTATTTTTCAAACTGAATTTTTTTTTGTTTGTAAAACTTTTAGGGGATTAAAATATATGTCAACTCGGTAAGAAAAGTGTTCATATGCAAACAAGTTCATTTAATTTGGTTTTAGTAAATTTTTAAAATTTTAGAACCAAAGCATTAAAAAAGTCAGGTTTCTTATTTTTTATAGAAGCAATTAATAATACAGCGTGATCAACAAGTACTGATTGTAATGGCAGCCTTAAAGTGTCACTTGAAATTGATTATGCAGAGCAAATTTCGAAAATTTTACTGAAGATATTGAGGATGACATTTTCGTTCAAATGGAGCAAGGTCGCGGAAATCTGTGAAAAAGCTTTCATTGCAAACAAATTTAAGTATGTATTAACTTCGAATACAGTAATTCATGTTTTTAATAATCTAAAATAACGAGTTTATATAACAATTTTTGCATTGAGTATAACGGCGCACTCTTTAAATCTTGCTTCAAAATTTTGTTTCTGGTTTTCTATTTTTATTATATTCTATTGTGTTATTTAATAAAATTATTCTTGTTGTTGAAAATGGATTACATAATTCTAATTTTTTTTAAAGTTATTTAGACTGGTGTAAGACATAAACTAAATATATAAGTAGTTTTAATAATTCATCAATTTGCAAAAAAAAATTTAAACTTTATTGCTAACTCAATCAGTTTTTGCTAATTACCGTATACTGTACATCTATTTTAACAGAATGCTATCTTAAGAAGCTGTAAAAATTAAAATTTAAGTTAACACTCAACACTATTAACTCTAGTTGATTTTGGTGTTGCGACATTTTAATTTTTTGTGGACAAGAATAATGTTTTAAGAAAATCTGGTTTTGCACAGTTTTTCAAACATTTTTCGTCGGTTTCTACATGGTTATCTATCTGATATTATAATGAACTGTTTTTGCTCTTACAATTCGGTATAGAATAGTGTAAATATTCTAAAACTTTTTTTAAAAATACATGCAAAACTGAATTTTTTATTAATTGCTATGTATTAATTTGTTCTAATCAGTTTTTTTCCATAGAAGATTAACAGATCAACAATCAGTTAATTTAAAATTAGTAATAAGTAAATAATAACCTTAAAAAGAATTAAAAATTAAGCTACCGTTGTTTTTTTTTAATAACACGGCTATTAGCTATTAATTGATACAATTTAATTTTGATGTTTTAGTTAATTAACGTTTAGCATATAAAATGTAGGCATTTCATCAAAATATTATTCAGTTTGAAAAACATGAGTAAACTAATAATTAAAATATTTTTTACACTCACTTTTTTACTTGGTTTGTTAACTCAAACATGTGTAGTTTTTAATATTTTAATTGTTTGAAATTTTTTTAGGTGTAATTTGTTGTGCTTGCCCATTGCTAAAAGCAGGTATGCCAAAAATGGTCTGCAAAGAAATTGTTAAAGCAAGTCTAAGGCAAAAACCCTGCCAACGTGATGGAAATATTGTAGTTGAGACCACAAATGAAATTTGCAATGATGGCTCTCCAGGAGTATTTGTTAATATAAGAGAAAGATCAAAAGCTGAAGCAAATATTAAAATTTGTTTTAATTTTGCTACCTATGTTACTCTATGGACACGTCACTTTTTAGAGCATGGAACACCAACAACATTATCAAATATTAATTGTCATCAACGTTTTCTAAATAATGTTCTAGATGATGTCATTAATAAATACGTAGTCGATGCAAAGTATTTTAAGTCTGTGTGGACAAGAGGTCATTTGGCACCTACTGGTGACTTTTCATCTGAAGTTGATAGGTTAATGACTTGTTATTATATAAATGTGGCACCTCAAGAGAGAAATTTCAATGGAGTCAAATGGAGTATACTTGAAGAATCTATTAGAGACAAATTTAAATCAAATGATCAAAACCGCTGGAAAATCTACACTGGAACTTTTCAAAACAGGGTTCTAAGTATATATGGAGCATTAAGTGTTCCTAAATATTTTTTTAAAGTTGTAATTGCGGACGACAAGGGTATAGCTTTTATAGGAGTTAATAGAAACCAAGAAAGTTTAAATGATGATGATCGTAACATATGTGGAAATACTAATACATGTTCATTGAAAGAGTTAGGTTTATTTACGAAGAAAGAAGAAAAAAAAGTAACCCAAAATATTATCTGTTGTAAAATTTCTGATTTTATCGAAGCTGTTAAAAAAGAAAATATTTATTTACCATTTACAGATGAAGAAAATTTTTTTGAATTAATGATTTTTAAAGAAAAGAGTGATAACCCAAATGAGAATGGAGGAGAAAATAAAAACAACAAAAATACTTGTGAAAACAACGATGAAGATGGGGCTTGTACGGATGACAAAAAAAATAATGCAGATTTAAATCAAGATGCCAACAAGAATAAAAAATGTTTTTTAAAATAATTGTAAATATAACAAGCATTCACATAACATTTATTAAGTAACTTACACTATTATTGATGCATATAACTGTATTTAAATAAAAATATAGAATAAAATCTTAAAGATGTAATTATTATAAATTTTTAATAATAGTCTACTAATAACTTTTACTTTTTGTAATTTGTTTAATTTCTAAAAAAAATAATTATGTCGGGTAAAAAAAAGGTTAAGTCGGTAAATATAGTAAATTAAGATTGTTATACAGAGTGCTTTTTAAAAGTTTTTTACTTGGTAATAGTCCTCGTTGTAACATTAACTACCTACTCAAAATAGCTTTATATAAATGTAGATGCATTATAAAAAAGCATTTTTAAAAATGATTTTTTTCGTCTTAAAAACTGCTAATATTTTTATAAAGTGAATTCGAATTTTTATGACCTGGGATACACCCTGCCACACTATTTTATCTCTAATAGATGACATAGAAAGTCGCTACCGTATTGTTAATCGCAGTTTTAAACCTTCAAATCGGCCTTCAAATTTTTTTTTACACTTAATTTAAAACAGCCTCAATTCATAAGAAAATTAGGCTAGGTATGTACATTCGGTCAAAATTAAAATGACTTATCCATACCAGTTGAAATGTTAAATTTTGCAGAAAAACGTAGTAAATAAAAAAATTGTTGTTTTTTACAAATTTCCGTCAAACTTGCGATTAAATGATTATTAATTAGAATGGTTGCGATTATAGATTTTAGGACAAACACGAACTGGGCGTACTTATGTGAAATAAGTGTATACACTTAGGATTGGTTACTAGAAAAAGTCACAATTATTCTGTTATAAAATAGCAATATTTTTAAAATGGCAATCTTAATTTACTAGCAACAGTTAATATTTTTTTATACTTTAACAAAAACAAACGGAATTGGGACGTCTATTATCTTTAATATCGTTTTAACAAGGCTTCTTACTAAGTAATTTTTTGTTCACTTTTTTATCACACCCTGTATATTAACGAAATTTCTGTAATACATCTCGTTTTTTCAGTATAACAAACTAAAAAAATTCTACATTTATATGTCAAATAATTTGCACTAAGCAATTTTGGGGTCTTCAGCGTATTTAAAAACATTGTATATTTAAAAAAATACAACAACAGACAAATAAAAAGATAAACAAAAATGTAAATTTGAAATTTTAACATTGTTATAATTACATAAATTTAAAAAATTATATTACATAAAAATTTATGTCCAAACAACACAATTTTAAAATTTTGGCGTCATCTCGCTTTAAATATTGAGACGTAATTTTGGATTTTTATTTATAAATTAATTAACTGTTGAAGGGCTTTTAATTTATTACATTAATTTTAGTACTTATAGCTATGACATTCTTTTATCCAACTTAATACTTTTATCATCTAATATTATTAGTAATTTTAAATTTAATTAATTAATTTTGTTTAATTAAAATAGTTTATAAACAACAAATATGATTATAATGTCAAAAATAAAGATAAAATTTAATCTGTTAAAATATCTAAATTAAAAATTTATAATGTGTTTGATAAAGCTTTATAGAATATTTGACTGTATTAAAGTAGTAACAGTTTCTCTTGTGAGATGTTAACAATTATTTATTTTTTTGCAATTATTTGTAAGTATATTTTGTTTTGTTGTTATATGAATAATAATTATACAGGGTAAATAATAATAATTAACTTGAATTTTTTTTAACTTGATTCCATTTAGATCAAAAAAATAAAAAAACATTTCTAAGGTTTTTAGTTTGACATCATATTCTTTCGTTTTCATAGATTTTCTTCTTCATTTGGGAGAAAAACTACCTTTAACTTTTTTATTGCAAAGTTACTTATTGTATTTAGGTTTGGAGTGGTTTCTCTGCCGGAACAAGAGGAACTTATCCTCTTTGTTTTTGGTGAAAATAATCAGAAATACAAAAACTTACATGTTTCGTTTTTGTATTCTCATTCTGTATACAATAATTATAATATAAACAATATATAATTATATAATAGCAGTTTTAATTTTTGTTTTTAGTTGCCAATCAAAATGGTTTTGCTCAACAAATTTATGAGAATCATAAACGGCAAACCACCACTAGTACTACACACTCTTTTTATCCCCAAACCGACGACAATCATCTAATTTTAAGTATTCCCATGCCTGGATATCCTTATGGTTACACTTTTCCACAAATATATGATCAACAAACCATCACTCTTCTCGGATTATCTTGCAACAACAACAAAGGAAAAGTCATTAGAATTGGATCTCCTAACCAAAGAAACGCAAATATAGAAGTATGCTTCAACCATAAAGAATATATAACTTATTGGTCCACCCACTATATAAAAAAATATCCAAAAAGACTTGAACAAGATTTTACTTTCAGCAAAAACTACTTCAGTCTCATCAATCCAGAGGAACATTACGAAAATTCCGGCTGGAGCAAAGCCCAATTAACTCCCGGAGAAGATTTTGATACACCCACTGAGAAAAAAATGACTTATTACTATATAAACACAATGCCTCAAGCACCAGATTTTAATAAAGAAAAGTGGTCACTTCTTGAAAATTTACTACGGAAGAAAGTTGATTTTTTGACGACGAAAATTTTCACTGGCAGTTTGGAAATATCAGGAGAATCAATGGGGGAAATACCTGTACCAAAATTGGTTTTTAAGGTTGTTATCAGTGATAATATGATAGGGGAAAGACCAAAAGCGGTGGCTTTTATTGGGCTTAATAGGAAGAAATCTGAAGAAAATAATGGAAGTGATGATAACAAGGAAAATAGTGATTCAGAAGAAGATTCTAAAAATGATGACGCTGACGAAAATGAAGAAGAAAGTGATGACAAGAATGATGATGATCAAGAAGAATGTGATGAAGGTGATGACGATGACGAAAATGAGGAAGAATGTGCTGACATTGACAATGATGATGATCAAGAAGAATGTGATGAAAATGATGATAACAGTGAGTGTAATAATCAGGATCAAAATGGAGATGAAGGTCAAGAAGCAGAATGTAATGGAGGTGATGATAACGATGATAAAAATGAAGGAGAGTGTAGCGAAGATGATGATAACAGTGAATGTAATAACCAGGATGAAAGTGGAGATGAGAGTCAAGAAGAAGAATCTAATAATGATGATAATGACCATGAAGAAAATGAAGAAAAAAGTGATGATAATGATCAAAAAGAGGAAGAAAATGATAATAAGCAAAAAGATGAAGACAAAAATACAGATGACGACAATGATGAAGATGATGAAAATAGTGAGAATGATAACAATACCGATAATGATACCGATGATTCAAAAAATGATAACGAAAACAGCAATCAAACAGATGAAGATGAAAACGATAATGACAATAACCAAGAAGAAGGTGAGAACAGTGAGGGAGATGAAGAAAATAGTGAAGACAACAATAATGATCATAATGATGAAGAAAATCAAGAAGAAAAAGGTAACGAAAATAATATTCAAACAGAAGAGAATAAAAACAATCACGATGATCAAGAAGATGATAAAGAACGTGATAACAATAAGGAAGACAATGAAAATAGTGAAGACAATAATAATACTAATGACGATACAGATGATGAAAACCAAGAAGAAAATGGTAACGAAAACAATGATCAAAAAAAAGAAGAAAGTGATGATGAGCAAAAAGATGAAGACGAAAATACAGAAGAGAACAATGATGAAAACAGTAAAGATGATAATAATACCAATAACGGTAACGATGATTCAGAAAATAACACTCAAACAGATGAAGATGAAAACGATAATCATAATAACCAAGAAGAAGGTGACAACAGTGAGAAAGATGAAGAAAATAGTGAAGACAACAATAATGATAATAGTGGTAATAATGAAGAAAACCAAGAAGATAATGGTGACAAAAATAACAAGCAAACAGAAGAAGATGAAAATGATCACGATGATCAAGAAGGTAATAAAGAAAATGATAACAATGAAGAAGATACAGAAAATAGTGAAAACGATAATAATAATAATACTAGTGACGGTACAGATGAGAAAAAGAAAGAAGAAAATGGTAACGAAAATAACGATCAAACTAAAGAAGATGAAAACGATTACGATGATCAAGAAGATAATAAAGAAGGTGATAGCAATGAAGAAAATACAGAAAATAGTGAAAACGATGATAATAATAATACTAGTGATGATACAGATGAGGAAAACCAAGAAGAAAATGATAACGAAAGTGATCATCAAACAGATGAGAATAAAAACGATAATCAGAATAATCAAGAAGAAAGTAATGACGAAAATAAAATTGATGAAAATAATAAAGATAATGGCGAAAATGATAATATCAACAACGATAACGATGAATCAGATAATGATAATGAAAATAATCATCTAACTAATGAAGATGCAAACGATAACCAAACTAATCAAGAAGAAAGTGATAAAGAAAGTCAAAACCCTGAGAAAAGTGAAGACAATGATGAAGATAACAGCGATAAAGATGAAGAAAGCCAAGAAGAAAATAATAGCGAAAATAATGATCAGACAGAAAGTGATGAAAACAACGGCCACAAAGATAAAGATGATAATAAGGAAGGTGATAACGATGTAGAGAATAAAGAAAATAATGAAGACAATAATAACAACACTAATGGCGGTAAAGATGAGGAAACTCAAGAAGAAAATGGTAATAAAGGAGATGATCAATCCCAAAAAGATCGAGAAGAGGGCAATGACGAAAACAATAACCATGATAAGGATGAAGAAAACAAAGAATCAGGTAATGAAAGTAAAAATGACAGTCACGATGACCAAGAAGGAGGTAATAAAAATGAAAATAGTGAAAACAATGATACTAATAGTGATAATAATAAAGAGAAAAATAGCAACAAAAATGGTGAAAAAAATAAATATACAAGAAAGGTGTCAAAAAATAATTATGATACAAAGAAAACAGAACAAACCAAATTTGAGAAGAAAACACAAAAGAGTGTTAGAAATCTTGCGAAAAAAATTGTCTTGAAAAAATCAATGTTTAGTTTACTAGAAGCAGACCAAACAGAAATTACTCAAAAAGATGAAAAACCAGAAAAAGAAGACTTAAATAGCAATAACAAAATTAAAGATGAAGAACTGTCGAAATTTTTAAGCTTGTGTGAGAGTAAATGCCAGTCATTAAATCTATTCAGTGATGAGGAAATGTTAGTAATAGAAAATTCAATAATTTGTTGTTCTTTTGATGAGTTCATAAAACTAGCAGCATCTCGTGAACTTTATTTGCCTGTAATTAACAAAAATTTCGAGTTGTTAACTTTTTCTCAAAATGAAAACTGAGTTAATAAAACGTTATTATATATCTTTTATTACATTTTCCTTTTTCCTGAGCTACAATTTGGTGAATTAAGTTGATAAAAAAGTAACATCTCCCGAATTCGTTTGAAAGGAGCAAATTTGCTCCACTGAATAATAACCCTTATATCGCATTTTAATATCTCCAGAACGTACACACGTAGAATCCCAGTGAACACAAAGAGGCTTAAAACTTTTATATCCTGCATCCAGAGAATGCATTCAAGATCAATTCAAGCGATAGTGAATCAGTGTGGACATAAAAATCTTTATGCTTTTATGAAATCGTTCCACTAGAACAGCAATAATTGTACGAACGAGTTGTCGAATAAAATTTTCATTTATGCAAAATCAAATCAAAATCAAAAATTTCAATCGATACCAAAGCCGGCTTTTACAAAATTTAAAACACTGCATAGCGATCGAAGACTGAATAAAAGAAAAAGTATTGTTTTAATTACAAGCCAGCCATCATCAAATATTTACAAATTGTCCGGTGCAAACTTCATTTCAAATCCAGGCCAACGAAATGAGATTCGATCATTTTTATTAGAGCCTAATCTGGCCTAGATTCGGGGTTTAACCAAACAAGAATATGATCTGATGACAGTTGAATAAACACGAGAATCACGTACGAATTTTGAGAAGCGGAAACACCCAAATATTTAATTTAATTTTTTATCTCACGAAATTTAATTGAGTTTTCCCTCATTTTTTTTACAAATGTATTCTTATTGTTTCTGGAATTAATAAGAAGAAAACTTGGTAGGTAGGCATAAAAAAGTTAATTAATTACTGCATGGAAAAGGTAAAGGTCACGTTTGGATTTTTTATTAATAAAATACTTCAACTTTCAAAAGTACAGTAATAAAAAAAACAATGAGGTAATATAAATTTGATTTCAAAATTGTGTAAAGGCACAAAATAATACAACGAGCTTAAACAGTACAACATCGAATTAAGAATCTTCTGAAATGCTTAGTTTTCAAAACATCAAAATAATAAGTCACGACAATTTTTGTCTGAACGTCTGAAAGTTTTTTTTAAAGAAAACGCTTGCTGATCATTGTTTCTACATGCCGATTTTTTGATTATACAGATTAATATCTTAATTTTGACATTTTTAATAAAATTTTGAACATATCGCAAATGTAACAATATTGTACTGGCTTTAGATGTCTTAAAATCCTCGTTTGCATATTAATTTTAAGATTAAACTGAATACAAATGTGGCTGTTGTGACATTCCTTATGTTTTATGTAAGTTTATAGCAATTTTAACTGTAATTATCCAAAATACGTGTTAATAACATATTAGAGTCCGTACACTTTCAGAACAGCACATCAATAAAAGTGTGCAGATGACAAAATAGTGTCGGGCCAGTCCCATTTGCAAATTGAAGGGGAGGAAGCCAAGCGGCACGTGGTCAGTGAAAGGTCAGCGGCGTTCGTCATTCTTGGTCATTCTGTTTAGTGTCGTTCGTTGACAGATTTTGATGACCCAACATGCTGTTCTGAAAGTGTACGGACTCTACAACTGCTATTTTTGATGTTCAATAAAAAGATTAACTAATGATTAAAGATTGTTTAATAATATTTATTAACTTAATAGTTTAATACAAATCTTCTGTGTTAAACAGTTTAACAGTGCTCAATAATGCAATATTTAAGTTTTTACACGCGAATTAAATTAACAATAATTTAGTTTATTATGTACATTTACCTACAGTTACAATTTTATCAGTTTTTTTAGTTTTTTATTATTTTTCAGGTATTTTTAATTTTTTATCTAAATCCATAAATTTGTACAATTTTGTCAGTGTTTTTGTTTTTATAATTTTTTTAGTTTTGGTAGTTTCTGTGTTTTTTTAGTAAGAATTTGTTGTTTTTGAATCTCTGTTTTTTTTATTTACCTACTCGTATTATTTTTTTTTATTTTTTTAATTATCATAAAGATAAAAATTTTAGATTTATTTTTTACTAATTTTTTGTTTTTTAAATTTTATTTGGTTTTCTTAGATTTTCTGTTTAGTTTCTCGGTTTCCAATTTTTTTCAGTTTTTATATTGTTTTCTTTACTTTTTTCATGTTACTGGTTTATAATTTGTTACAATTTTGCAAGTTTTTTTTTCAATTTATTTACTTTTTATAAATATCAGTTTTTTAATCTTATTGGTTTTTTAAGTTTTTCTAATTTTTTATTTAAATTTATTAATTTATACAAATTTGTTGTGTTTTTACTGTTATAAATTCTTAAATTTTAGTAATTTCTTAATTTTTTTAGTAAGGATCTTTTGTTTCTTAATTTCTCTAAATTTTAGACAATTATTTTATTACTTTTTTATTTTTTTAATTACTATTATAATAATAATTTAATAAATATATTAGTTTTTTGGTTCTATTATATTTTTTGAAAATATTTATCAGGTTTTTTAAATTTTCTATTCAGATTCTATCTTTCCAGTTTTGTTTCTCGTTTTTCATATTGTTTTCTTTATTTTTTTAGGCCGCTAGTTTATATTTATAATTAATTCTATAATTTTTATAATCTAGAATTAATTAAACTTCTACAATTTCTTTATTTTTAAAATTTTTGTATTGCTTGAATTATTCTAATTTTCAAAGTTTTGTTTTTCAGATTCTTAACATTTATAAATATATAGCTTATTTTTTATTTATATACCGTTATCTGTCTGTTTTCAACACATAATCTATATTATTTGGCGACATATACAACAATATGTTGAAAAAATACACAACGGTATATAAATAAAAAATGTCCTATATACGTGTTTCTAATTTTTTTAGTTTTTATATTATTTATTTTTCCAATTCAATTTTTTTATTTCTTTTTTTTATAGAATTTCTTAATTGTACAAGTTTTTTTCCGTAATTTTACTAGTTTACTCGTTTATTCTAGTAACAATTTATATTACGGTTTAATATTGTTTTTCTTACTTGTCAAATTTTACCAATTTTTTTTCTATATTCTTTGTATTTACTAACTACATATTTAAATTTACTAATTTTTAGTTGCAAGAATTACTTTAGACTTATTTTTTATATTTATTGTTTTTTTAATTTTTGTATTTATTCAGAATATTTAATTTGTCCAATTATTAGGTACTCAAAACTGTTGTTACTTTGACTGACGTTTTTATCATTTTCTATTTTTTTATTATTTTTTTAACTACTTACAGTATCATGATTACTATCTACATAATTTTTTACCTTCTTTATTGCTCTAACTTTTGTTACATTTTTAGTTTCAACTACTTGTTTGTAATTTTCTTTAATTATTCTGATTATTATTATTATTATATTTATTTTTTGATCTTTTGATTAAAATTGAAGATTTTTAGTATGTGGTCAGAATCAAAAATTTTTTTTAATTAAAAACTGCAAATTTAAGCTCTGAGGACGCTGTAAAATCATAATAAAGCGAAACGTCGGCTCAAATCTAAAGTTTTTTTGTTACTATTCTTATGTAATGTTATGTCAAAAATCGTAAAAATTATATAATATGCTTGTTAAACAAAACAATTTTTAAAATTTTTATAAACAACTCTGTATAAACGTTGTTAAATTTTTATAAATATACTGCAACCCAAAAGAAAATTTACAATAAATAAAATTGCTGAATGTAAGAATATTATTTGTCTTGTCCAAAATATCTAAATTTCCAGAACAATTTTTTTATTACAGTAGAGAGCCTGATGAAGAATAAAATAATATTCGAAAAGTTTCAGAAAATTAAGAATTTAATCATTTGTTATTATTTACTTATTTAATTATTTAAAACGTCAAGTAACGTCAAAATGGGCGCTAACAAACAAAAAATTCTTATTATTGTTTCCGGAATGAAAGGAAGAAAACTCGGTAGGCGCTCATAAAAAACTTAATTAATTACCGTCCTGGCCGAGGTAAAGATCACGTTTGCATTTTTCGGCTAATTATGTTTGTTGTTTTTAATCTCTTTTTGTTTATTTTCTCGATTATTTAAATAAGAAAAAGGCAACGAGATTTTCTCGTGATTTACGTTTGGTGTGAATCAATTAAATGGAGTTTAGGTGTTTGGGGAAAAGGGGAGGATTTAACAATTGGCAATTCCTTTACGATTTGGGAGGATACAGAACTTGAGTTTGATGTAATTGAAAATAAACTACTAAATGATTCAAGACTGAATCAGGTTGGACAATGAGAGGAAAAAAGGGATTGAACAAGAGCCAATTTTTATTCGACTTGAGAAGTTAATTTAAATCTGATTTAGAGGGGCACGTTTGCAATTAAAGTTTTAATTAAAGTTGGATCTAGCCGGATAGGGAAGAAGTTCACATATGTATGCCCAAACAATCCGAAATTAAAATAAACAAAATTTTGATTCGATTCGATTTAAATAGAAGAGATAAAAAATTGGCAGAGATTTAATGCTTGCTAGATATAATCTCAGATTTATAGGAGATTACTATTCTTATTACTATTTTTTTGTCTTTTTGGAAGAATTGCAAACACAGTTTTTATATTATCTATTAAAATTTATTCCAAACTACCGAAAATCAATTAAAAATACTAAAAATGAATAAGATGATTTTTCTTAATTTGCTATTATTCTCCTATTTGTTAATGTTGAAATTACTCTTCTATTTCTATTACCTAATAGCATAAATATAAATGAACATGGAAATGAAATAAGTACCTAATGAGGATGATGATGATGAAAGTGAGAATAGATGTGATAATATTGATCCAAAAGATAAATGTAATCAATAAATAATAATTAAACGAGTAGCATAATTGAAAAGCAAAACAAAACAAAATAAATAACAATGATGATGCTCATGATAACGATATTGAAGAAGCCGCAAGTGATCTATTAACATTGACTCTAAACTACGAAAACAATTTAAGAAGACTGAAAAAATATGTGAGACATGGAAAAACTAAGAGATTTGGTTATGATGATGTATAGTAATGAAAATGATAATGATGATCAAAAGAAGAAATTATTGAATAAGATGATAACATAAATAATCATGGAAATGAGATTAGTAACGATCGCGATCAAAATGAAGAAACTATAAAGTGGAAATGATGATAGCGAGATGAAAGTGAAGAAATTTGTGAGAATATTGATTAAAAAAAAATAAGTGTATAATATAAATGATAATGATAATGCTTATAATAATGATGATGAAGAATAAGACACAAGTGATCTATTAAAATTTATTCTGAACAACTGAAAATAGTTTATAAAAACTGAAAATAATGGGGAAAACAAAGAACAAAAATCTAATAATATTTGGTGATGGCGATGATGAAAATGAAGAAAATGTATAGTAATGATGATGATGATAATAATTAATAGAAGAAAATAGTAGATAAGATAATAAATAGCATAAATGATTATGAGATTAGTAATAATAAAATGAGATTATATTCATAAAATGAGATTAGTAATGATCACGATCAAAATGAGAATCAAGGAGAAATATCGAGTAGAAATGATCATGACAATGATGGAAGTGAGTAACAATGTTAATATTGATTAAGAAAATAAATGTAACAAATAAATAATGATAAAGAAAATTGCAGAATTAGAGAACAAAATACAGAATAAATGACAATGATGATGCTCATGATAATCATAATAAAAAAAGCAAATGATTTATTAAAATTTATGATTTATTAAAATTTATTCTAAACTACCGAAAGTAATTTTTTAAAAAAGGTGAGAAAAAGAAAAGGTAAAAGTTATAATAGAAAAAAATCTAATATGATGTGTTGATGACGATGATGAAAATGAAGGCAATGTAGTGTAATGATGATCAAAAAGAGAAAGTAAGGGACAAGATAACAGCATAAGTAATTATAGAAATATGCTTCGTAATGATTACGATTAAAATCGATGAGAATCAAGAAGAAATATTAAGTAGATAGGATAATGACGATGATGGAAGTGAAAAAGGATGTATATATACATATATATGTATATATACAATACATATATAATACGTATATATATATGTATATTATATATGTATTATATATTGGTTAAAAAGATAAAAATAACTAATAAATAATAATCAGAACAATAGTAACATTAACGAATAAAATACAGAATAAATGACAATGATGATTTCCATCATAATGATCATAAGCAAGACGCAAATGATCTATTAAAATTTATTCTAAATTACCGAAAATAATTTAAGAAGACTGAAACAAATGCATAGAAAAACTGAGAGATTTCGTAGTGATGATGACGGAAACGAAGATAATGTATACTAATGATGAAGATGATAATCAAAAGAAGAAATTAATAGATAAGATGATTACATAAATGATCATGGAAATGAGATTTATCAAAATGAAAATCAAGAAGAAATATCAAGTAGAAATGATGATGGCGATGATGGAAGTGAGGAAGGATGTTTAATTAATTAAACAAATAAATGTAACTAACTAATAATGATTAAGAAAATTGCAAAATTAAAGAATAAAATACAGAATAAATGACAATGATGATACTCATAATAATGATAATAAAAAAGAAACAAATGACTTATTAAAATTTATTTTAAACTACCGAAAGTAATTTAAAAATGCTGAAAAACATGCGCGACATGAAAAAACTAAGAGAAAAAAGATCTAATATGATTTGTTGATGACGATGATGTAAATGCAGAAAATGTGGTGTAATGGTGATGATAATGATCAAAAGAAGAAAGTAATAAACAAGATAACAATATAAATAATCATAAAAATTAGATTAGTAATGATCACGATTATAATCAAAGAGAATTAAAAATAATGACGATGATGGAAGCGAAAAAGAATGAAGTAGTATTAATTAAAAAGATAAAAATAATTAATACAAATGATCAGAACAATAGTGATATTAAAGAACAAAATATAGAATAAATGACAATAAAGATGGTCATGAGAATGATAATAAAGAAGACGCAAGTGATCTACTAAAATTTATTTTAAACTATCAATAAAAAAGACTGAAAAAAATGTGTGAAATGAAAAAATTGAGAGATTTGGTGATAATGATGACGGAAACATAGTAATGATAAAGACGATTATCAAATGAAGAAATTAATAGATAAGATGATTATATAAATGATCAAAGAAATAAAATTCGTAATAATCGCGATCAAAATGAAAATCAAGAAGAAATATAAAGTGAAAATGATGGTGACTATAATGGAAATGAGGAAGAATGTGAAAATATTGATTAAGAAGATAAAATTAACTATTAAATAATGACCAAAAAAATAACAAAATTGAAGAACATAATTCAGAATAAGTGACAATGATAATGCTTGTGATAATGATGATTTAAAATAAGACACAAGTGATTTATTAAAATTTATTCTGAACAAACAAAAATAATTTAAAAAGACTGGAAATAATGCGGAACCTGAAAACGTTTCTCTGAAAACAGAACAAAAATCTAATGAGATTTTGGTGATGGCGATGATGAAAATGAAGGTAATGTATAGTAATGATGATAATTAAAAGGTGATAATTAAAAATAGTAGATAAAATAATGATCATTAAAATGAGATTAGTAATAATTACGATCAAAATGAGAATATAAAAAATATCAAGTAGAAATGATGATGACAATGATGGATGTGAGAAACAATGTTAATATTGATTAGGAAAATAAATGTAAATAATAAATAATGATCAGAAAATTTGCAAAATTAAAAAACAAAATACAGAATAAATGACAATAGTGTTGCTCATGTTAGTGATAATAAAAAAGAAGCAAATAATTTATTAAAATTTATTAAAAAAATCTAATATGATTTGTTGATCTAGAAAGCTTGAGATACTAGAAAAATCAAAAAAAAACATGGAAAGGCAAAAAACATAAACAATGGAATATTTGAAGAAAAAACAAAAAGTTCCAGTTGTAGTGGATTTTTAAAAATGAAAAAAATTTTACATTATAAATTAGAATAAATGATAACAAAACAATAATATTTGATAACACGCAAAACAAAAAAAAAACTTGGAAAAGTTGAAACAGATCACGTAGATACTAAACAAAAAAACCTAAAATGTAAAGAATTTAGTGAAAACTAGGAAATAGAAAACCTAAATAATTTAAAATGGCCACATTAATAAATATAAAACAAAACAATAATGTAAATAGCGTAAAAAATTAAATAATTTGTAACAATATTTATATAAATTAAAATTTCTAAAAAAATGCAATACCAGAAAACTGACTAACTAAAAACTAAAAAAAAAACAAGAAAAAGTAAAAGACATCAACGGTGGAAAATGAAATAAAAAATTAAGAATTTAATAAAATTAAAGAAATGTAAAAATAAAAATATCGATTAAATGATAGAAAATCTAAAAACCTCATAAAAGTGTAACTGTAGGTTTCTCTATTAATTTAGTCCATAAATAGATACCATTTATGACAGATTTAACATATATTATTTATAGATTTAAGGCTTGATTTCTTATTGTAATTTAATATTTTTTATAACATTGCACAGTCACAAAAATTTTGTTTTATTAAATAATAAAATGAATGCTAGAATTTTTTTTTGCTGTGATTTACTTCTGTTGTCTCTCCGTTACGCACCGGTGTCACGTTTGGAACTCCTCCAACCCGGTTCCAGCATCGTTTCTGTTGCGTATCGACCGGTATAGCATGTCTGTCTCTGCAGTCTCGCTAAACTAGATTTGATTAAAACATTACGTCCATCACAAGAATAACATTCGCTCTTGATGTCGGCATTTTGCGCGCCCACAAAATTTCAATAATTCATAAAGCAAACGAAACAAACTTGAAAAATAACAGTAGCGAGTTCGTCTGTTGTTATTACACGTTTTCAGGATAATAAAGCTCGACTGTTAGTGTAGGAAGATACACCACAAAGGAAGCAGAAACATAAACGCAGCCGAACGCACAGTTGTGGTTAGAATTAGGTCGAAGGATGCATTTGAGATAAATTAGGTCATGAGATTTTGGAATATCAGGGATTTTCGGGAATTATTTAGTGAGAACAGGCAAGACCGGATGTTGAGGTAAGTGCTTAAGTGGTTCATAATAATTTTTAAGGGTTGTTTTTGAAAATTTATAGCCGGTGTTTACACGGACGGAAGCTGAGAAGAGCATCCTTCACGGAACGTGCCTGGATAATGCAGAAAGGATAAATCTATAAATTTCAGCCAGATTTATACTCAAGTTTTTTTTCAAATAAAAATTATTTTAAGAGTTATTTTGTGTACATACTTTAAAGTTATCGATTCAGACAATTGCCAATTCCTCTCCTATAAAACAAAAAACATTTTATTGGTCTCTTCCTCATAAATTCTTTTTACTCCCGAACCGAAATAATAAAATAGCAACTCATCAGCTAATTGCGTCTCTTCTTGTCCTTTGCACTTTTACTGATTCTTGATTTTTTGGCTTTTTCAAATTCGATTGTTCTTTTAAATGACCAGTTTCTGGTCCATTAGCGCCAGTCGATTGAAGAGCAAAGTGATAAGTGTTATCCTTGAACCAGTTGACATATCAGGTGAACTGTCCCCGACCTGATTTTAACCACAAAAAAGCCCTTCGATAATTTAAGACAAGTTGAGTAACTTGGCTAAGTGAATAGATATACGAGGTAATGATCCAAGTTGGAAATTGCACGATATTAATTTACGGTAGAGGCGAGCTTTCGAATTAGGTTAATGCCGAGATTTCGAGCTTTTTCCTATCGGGTTTATCGGAGTATTGTTTTTAGTTAGGGTTGATTACACCTGACCTAAGAAGCTTAATTAGGACACTCGGAATACGGGATTTAGAAGAGGTTTAAAGCAGGAAATAATAGAAAAATCTGATTTTTCAATAAAACTTATTGAAAAACTAAAATTGTTAAAAAAATTGTAAAGTAGCTTAAGCTTCTGAAATAAATGCTTAGTGCTATTGTTTTAGTACCTACAAATTTTGAAATTTCGCTCTCAAGTTTCAAAAGAACAAACGACAAAGTCCGAACTTTTTTTTTTTGAACAAGAGGGGCCCGCATTGCAAGCCGCACACCGAGGCCTACGCCTATTGTATGCAACTTCTCGAAATAGCACTACTGCAGTAGCCCTGTGCCTCTGATGAAGCTCAGTACCTTGTCTACAGGAGCCTTCTCGATAGCACTGGGCTTCAGATATCGAGAGCCCAGGTGTAAATCTCTGATGCTTGCAAAAGCAGAACAGTAGCAGAGAATATGAAGAGGAGTTTCCTCATCTTCAGCACAACCTCTGCAAATCTCGTCCTCGCTGAGTCCGATGACGTGCAGGTGTCATTTTAATAGGCAATGTCCTGTGTACATGCCTACCACTAACTGAAGGTCTCTACGGTTGAGACGCATCAGGTTTTCACTGCGTGTCTTGTCCGGTCCTTTAATAAAAAGCCTGGATTGCCGCATGCCTTCTTGAAACTGTCATTCAGAAAGATGGCGAAATTCCATCCACTTATGAAGTGTGTCTTTCTGTCGTCTTTTGGTAACGCCAAGAGCCGGTTTCGCCCCGATGAAGTCCATTTGTGAACCCTCTCGAGCCAGAACGTTAGCCCTCTCGTTACCCTTTAGACAGTGTCCCGCTACCCAACAAAGTATACAACCTTTTTGTTGCACTCCGCCAGTTCCTGTAATCTGTTGTGACATTCCCAGACAAGCCTCGATGAGTACCTGCACGATTGCAAGGCCTGCAGCGAAGCCTCACTGTCGGTGCAAATGCAGATTCGCCTATTTGACAAAGCCCTCTGCACGCACTCAGTCACACAAGCGAGCAAAGCGAAGATTTCCGCTTGGAAAACGTCAACATATTTGCCCAAAGATATTGAAATTTCAACACCGAGCCCACATATGGATATCCCTGAGCCCGCCCCATTGGGTTGAACCGACCCGTCAGTATAGCAGACCAGCCAGTCTCCCGTTCTGAAGCTGTTCGTTTTTTCACACCAGTTGTCACGTGGTGGAATGTTCACAAGATACTTGTGTTTTGTAGCAATCCTGGGGGTCATACTGTCGTCCCCCATTTCAAAAATGGGGTCCAAATTCAACATCCTAGTGGATATTGTCAGATGACCCTTCCCGGTTGCTGTTTTCCACCGATTTGTACCGCGAAGCCGTAGGAAACCCATTGCAGCAGACTCTTCCACAACAAGATGAAGTGGCCGAATCCCCACAATGAGCTTCATGGCTGCGGTCGGTGTAGTTCGGAAGGCCCCTGTAATTGTCAAGCAGGCCAAACGCTGGACCCGTGCCAAACTCTTTTTGGCCCAGGACGCACACGATATGGTCCACCAGACAAGGGAGCCGTACGTGATCATTGGTCTGACAACATAGTTGTAGAGCCAAAGCATAACGCGGGGTGTAAGACCCCAGGTTCTGCCAACAGCTCTTCTGCACGCCCAGAGCGTGCTCGTAGTTGTTCGCATCTTTTCTTCTACGGTGATCTCCAGGTCAAACGGGAGTCTAAAATAACCCCCAAATATTTAACCTTATGATCTACACGTAGCTGTTCGCCGAAAAGCAGAGGGGCCACATAATGGTTCCACCGTTTTCTGGTAAAAATAACATGGCCTGTTTTCTTCGGATTTACCGATAGGCCATGGGAATTACACCATTTCTCAACGAGCCTGAGTGCCCTACCCGTGAGCTCTCCAACCACATTGAGAAACTTGCCTTTCACCAGAATGGTTATGTCATCAGCATAGCCCTGGCAATATATGCCAAGTTCGTTTAACTTATGAATAAGATCGTCAACTGTGAGATCCCACAACAAAGGAGATAGTACACCTCCTTGGGGACACCCTTTAGTAGCGATCACTGTAGCAGAGAATGAGCCTATGCTCGCTCTGATAAATCTATTAGACAGCATTGTGTGAACCCATTTTACCAAGGTTGGGTCCGCATTTCGCTTCTCTAATGCGTTACACATAGACTCGAAAGAAGCATTGTCAAATGCTCCTTCAATGTCTAGAAAAGTTCCTGAGACATACAGTCCACTGTCCAGCCCGCCTTCAATTGTAGATACAATCTCATGCAGGGCCGTTTCAGTAGACCATCTCGTGATATAATCATGTTGGTTGAAGTGCAACGGATTGTTTCCGAGCACCTTCTCCCGTATGTGTTTGTCGATCAGTCTTTCCATCGTCTTTAATAGAAACGATGTTAGGCTAATGGTCTAAAACTCTTAGCCTCGGCGTACGTGGTACGTCCTGGCTTAGGAATAAACACTACCTTGATCTTTCTCCAGGCCGCTGGTATGTGGCCCAGTGCAAGGCAGGCTCTAAACAGTCGGGTCATTGGGCCAACAAGATGCTCCCGTCCCTTTTGCAAGAGAGCAGGAACAATCCCATCTACCCCCGCCGACTTATATGGTGCAAAGTCCGAACGTTTTAGTATAATCACAATAAGAAACAACTTTTTTTAGAGAGTTAAAGCTCTCGATATTTGAGAGCTTTAGCGCTCTAGTATTTGAGCACTTTTAATACTATTTCTTAGGCTAACAGAAATAAACGATTAGTGCTATTGTTTTAGTACTTATAAATTTTAAAACGTAAAACAAAATGTAAAAATATTTCTAGTACCTGTGCAAACTCCAAAAAAGTTTATAAATTTTGGTAGTTAGTGGATACTTCTAACAACAATTTTAAATGGCGCTAGCGCATAAATTGTTGTCTAAACTTAGCAATTTTGACATTATTGTAATCAAGACAAAATATTTACATACTGATAAAGCAACTCTACAAAATAATGGACTTGCGTATCAGCATTTTTTGCAGGTATTTTTTCTATTATTTAATGTTTCTAAATTTAATTTTAAATTATTAATTTGCTAAAATAGTTTACACGGGTTTCAATTGTGAGAGTAGTATTTATAAGTTTACTTTTTTAAAGTACAGTTAAATTTTAACAGAAAATTGTAAAATAAAATTATATTTTTGACTTTAATTTTGCTTCTAAAGTTAGTGCCTAAATTGTCTGTCAAATATTTGTAGCTTAGTTAATATTTGGTGGAGTTCTCCAAACGACGCTGTTATTTTAACTTTGTTTTCTCTTTTTTTAAATAAGCGGCAACTTAAGGTACAAAAATACTGTTTTACAAAAATTTTGCAAGATATTACTAAGGCGTACTGTCTTAACAATGTCTTAAAAAACCGTTTTTCTCACTCTCAATCTAAGCTAGTTTGTTAGATCTCTACAAACAAGTCGCCGCATTATATGTTTTTTGAATTCGTACAGTGATAAAGCAGCATCCGTGGCAAATGCTAGGAACTAAAAAAAGATTTATTTTTTTGTTAAATACTAAAAATAATTATAATACATTGTTTATTTAAATTTTTTTAAAGTGTATTTTAAATTGTGTAAATTATAAACAGGTTGTAAGCTTATACATTCGTTGTTGTAAAGAAGGTACAGTCTGTTTGTTTAAACTAGAGTTATTTTAAAAACATTAATTATAACAAGAAAACAATTTATTTTGTGTAATCTGACAACTGTCTTTAAAAATGTAATATACATAACCTATTTAAAAAATTAGAATTTTTGTTATTTTAATTAGAAAAAAATGCTAAAAAATAGGTTTTATTAATTTAAACATTTTTTAAAATCAATAACTCTCTCAACGATTAAAAAAGTTTTTATTTGATGTACAATTATAGGTGAAACAATTAACTGCAAGAGAACTATTTGCTAATAAAGAAAATACTTTTTTTAGAGTATCCTTAAATATCTCTAGCATGGCCTTTTATCTGACCTTGGCACTGTATAAGCAGGTATGGGGTAGCTGATCTGCAGTTCAGCTTTAAGTAATCATTAAGAGCGATAGAAGTTCTTGAATTGACTTCTTTAATTTCTGAGACGTAAGATTATTGCGATTTTTGTTAGTTACCTGCTCAAAACGAATCAATTTCTTTCAGCTTCTATTTTTTGTGTAAAATTTTTTAAATGAATTTTTAGAGATTGAGAGAAGCAAATACAATTCGAAGTTTCTCAAACTCATAAATTTTTCCGCTTCAGTAATGACAAATCTTTTAGTTTTTACGAAAACGACTTAAATAAATATAAAGGAATCATAAATTTGAAAACGTGCATTCTAAAACTACCAATATTAGATATTTCCTTAGATTTGTTACCGACTTTATCCCTGTCCAATACTAATTTGATAAATGGAGTTAATTTTGAATACTTTTTTTAAGTAGAGCTTAATAAAGCACAAAAGAAAATTAATGACTCAACTTGGAATTGATTTATCCCCGTTTTAGCGGAAATTAATTGAAATCACAACCAGCCTAAATCTCTTTTTAATATCAAAATAATTTGTTACACTTTTACTAATCGATATTTCTGACCAGGTTGACGTCCGATTTTTCGGTCACATTAATTATTCCAACCCTTTTCAAATCGACATTCTAGCTTTCACTCAATCAAAACTCAAGGTTTAGAGAAATGTTTGATTAATACCAGATAATCGCCAGAGCAACTTTTTGGCAAAGATGTCGTCCTTCCGACGCCTATAAACAAAACATTCGGCGTCGGTGAAGGCCTTTAGCGTCAAAACATTTCGAAGGAAAAATCCCAAGTTTGATTAGTGTCAAGATCAAGGTGCTTTCTCAGCGATTTTTAAAAGTTTTCTAAAATTTCGATTGCTTCACCTGTCACTTGTGTTGTCTGATATTTGATATTTTTCCACTTTATTTTATGTAGAAAGTCACTCGAACAAAAAGGGTGTCTAGCTGTGACAACTCACTGAAAAGCTTGTTAACATACAATATTTTGAAGCTGCCTCTTCAAACTACATCTACTCGACATTGTCTGCATAATGAAGAACTACACAATTGGGAATTGTCATTTTAGCATAAAATAATTTTATACAAGGATTTATATTGTTTTAAGATTGCATTTTTTAAATACAGGATGTTTCAGAATTGGCGAAGGAGCTTAAGAGTGCGAAACGAATATGATGATCAAAAGCTAAATTTTAATCTGTTTTATTGTAAGAGCCTTTATTTTTAAGTAATAGATTTTTGGAATTAAGTAATTATGTATCTTTTTTAAACAATATCAATGTTGAATTTTACAAGAGATTATCAGAAATTAAAAATTCGAGTGGTTTGTTTGTTTTTAGGTTCAATGTCTTTATTGCCTGATTGGCTTTACAGTTCTACTTTGAAAATTTATATGCTTACCATTTTTATACAATCTTTTTAATATAACCAAAAAATTAATTTTTCTCCAAGCTTCTTCTAGCACACGTAACTATTTTATCCATTCCTTCCCTTCTCTATTTTCGTTTAGAACTTTTATATTTTCATACTCGCACATTCTTAACTCTACACACTCTAACAAACAATGCTCTATCGTCTCCATTTCTTCTCTACATAATCTACACATTCCTTCCCAATATTCTCTCTAAAATTCATTTTCCCTTTCTTCATTCCCACATCTTTATCTTGCAACGATTTTTTAATTTTTACTTTTCATTTTATCTAGATATTTTGGCAGTTCGGTGGTAACAATCAGGGCATATTTTAAATACCTTAATTCTTTTATACTTGCAATTCTTTCCTGTTTATCTATGTCAGCATCTCTTTGCCTTAGTTTTTCTTTCATTGTTCTTCCTCTTTCTATCCTTTTTTCATTTTCTGCACACGCATAACCTTTTTTCTCATAGTAGTCATCTTGTTCTATCCACCTAACATTATCATTTGCTCTTTTAATTTTAGCCCAGCACTGTTGTAGATTCTGCATTCATGTCGCATTTTTAGATTTTTTTCGAATTTTTTAGATTTTCCTGTTTCCACTCTCAACTATTCTCTCTTACTTTCTTCTCTTACTATGTACCCTGGCGCTTGTTTATTTAACCCAAAAACCCATTTTATATACTTTTCTTGCACAAGCTCAATTTGTTCAGATTTCTTTCATCTTCGTACTTCTGCACTATACATTACAATACTTTTCACCAAACTGTCAAACATCATCATTCTTCTTTTAAAATTTTTTCCAAATTTACGTTCTCCTAAACTCCAGACACGTCCCATTACTTTTTTGCTTTTTTGACTACTTCTTTTATTTGTCTTTTGTCTGTCATACTACTATTTATTTAATATATATCCCAAATATTTCAACTCTTTCACTTGTTCTATATTTTTTTTCTTCCAATTTCATTCATATCCTTTTTCGATTCTTACTTTCTTTTCAAACACCATTATTTTTGTTTTATCTATAGTATCTTGAAGTGTTTTGTTTCTTACATATCTTTTCATACTTTTTATAATTTTTTTTATTTTACTTTTGCTTTTTGCCACAATGACTAAATCATCTGTCTACAAATTCTCTCTGCCTACAACTATACCTCCTACTTGCGCTCTATTTAAAACTTTATCCACATCTTCCATATATGCTAAGAATAGTGCAGGACTTAAGGGACAGCCTTGTCTGACACTTTTATTTGTCCAAAAACTTTCACTTATTTCTTTGCTTACTTTTATCTACGAAGAAAAAAAGTTTTTTTTATCTTGCTGACTAACCATTTAAACACCTCTTTCTTTCTAAGATACTGCTATAATTTTTTCCTATCCACACTGTCAAAAGCTTTTTTGAAATCCATGAACAATGCATACATACCGTCCTCCCGCCTTGTCTATTTCTTTCTTTGCCAGATTTCTCAAAATGCATACATTGTCTATGGCTTTTTTTTCTTTTCTGAACTCTGCCTGTCCGTCTGGTAACATACCTTCTTTGTTTATTTCCTTTCTCAATTTTTTCTCTAGAACCATCGCATATATTTTGTAGGTTGTATATATAAGGATATACCACGGTAGTTTTAAGTTTGGTCTTTATCCTTCTTTTTATGTATTGATATTTTTTTCTCCACTCCATAGAATAGTCTCTTTCCATCCACACTGCATTTAGCACTTTCCATAGCTTTTTTGTACCAAACAACAGCGCTTTATTTGGAATTTCTTCTTCTCCGGGTGCTTTCTTTTTCTTTAACCTAAACATTTGTTTCTCAATTTTCTCTTTGGAAAGATTGTTTATTTCCACTTAAAATTTCTCATAACATGACAAGAGACTTTTAATGTTACTTTCACCTAAAACCTCCATAAAGCGTTCTCTCTATTTATCTGTAGTTATACTCTCACTTAATTTGTTTTTTTTTCTTTCTTAGTTTATAAATGTCTATATTTCTGCTTCTGTTTTTATTTTTTTTCTTCTTTTTGTTGTATTTTTTTTCTTCACATTTTGCTTTGTACTTTTTTCTTGTTTCTAGATACTCTGTTTTTGTAGTTTTTCTTTTTTTCTATTTTTTAAGTTTACTGCAAGCTTCTTTCTTTAGTTTGCCGCATTCCTTATTCCACCATTTATTTTTTCTTGTTTTTAAATATATTTTTTTTTGGCCATGGCTGCTGTCATTTTATTATCTAGGTCAGCGTTTCTCAATTAATTTTAGCCGCGGAACCCTTTTAGATTTTGAACATCAAGACGGAACCCGGTATATTAGATTTTGTTTCTTATAATTAAGATAAGGCGGTACTTGTGACGTGACATATTCTCAATCCCGACCAAACGTTGGCCCTCGTCATGGAGGAATTTAATTTGTACTTTTATTTATTTTATATTTTCTACTCGTGTGTTTTTTTAATCGTGGTTTTGTCTTTTCGCGGAAAGCTTGCTTTCATCTCACGGAAACCAGGGTTCCGCGGAACCCAATTTGGGAAACGCTGATCTATGTCTTTATACATACTGTCGATGTCTAAACCTCGGAAGTTTTCGTTATTTATTTGCTTTCTGTATTTTTCAATTGTATCTTCGTTCCATTTTGTTCTTACTTGAAATTATTTTTTCTTTAGACAGTAGAAGCAGCTTTAAAATGATGTGTCATTCGATTCCACTTGCTATTTAAATTTTTTTAAAGAGTAGCTTTGGGCGCTAGAGGAATGTAGTAATAACTTTGAAACTATGTTAAAATTTGGTCCCCCCTTAAGCTAAAATTAGCCTCTTTTAGGATTTATTTGAAACGTGAACAAAATTGCAAATTTTAAAGTAAGCAAATTTTAGTTGAGACACTCTGTATTTTCACTAGCGGTTTCGAAATGTGCGCCCTTTTTTGCTCGCTCTTCGGTTCAACACAGGTACTTATTTAATTTTTTTGAAGTAGATGATGCCGATTTAGTGATGTTGTTACTTTTTTAACTTTCTTGAAGTAGGTAAAGCCGGTCATTAAAGAAGTATTTGTTTTTCAAATAATATAGAAAATTTGTAATTTTATATTTGAAAATTGTGATAATTCAGATATGCAATTATTGGAAACAGTTTAATATTGAAATAATTTAAATTAGTTTAATAAATAAATGTCAATTTATTCGAAATCAATTTATTTTTATCAACATCCAAACAGGTGTACAAATAACCCAAATTGATTGAAATGGTTTTCTGTCAAGTCCTCTGGCATCCATTTTTCTTATCTAATATAAAATCGACCTCCCGACCGACATTCTTGCATATCCACCGCCAAGTAATGTCTTATATGCCATTGTGCTAAAGGAAATTGCTCTCGCTTTCGCAATATAATAACCAGATCGATGTTTCAGATAAATACTCGTCGAGACAATTCAGCAACGTCTAAATCAGCAACAAACTTATTTGTTGAGTGGTGGTAAAATTTGCAACGATTCTAACCATGTTCTCTAGCGATCGATGTGGAATTTCGCGTGCCAAGATTATAAATTGTGCATTTCGGATATGTGTGATTAATTTCCTCACTTGAATGCCTCAATGCGATTATAATCCATATCGGGTTTCAAGCGGGTTTTCTGCATCATTCACTCGCGAATCATCAAAAATATACCAACATAAAAATGGGATAATTAGTTTGAGAAGAAATACTAAAAAAATATAGAGGCAGACTTGTATGGTCAGTCTTAGGTAGAGTCTTGCTGCATGCTACTCGATAGCACATGGCGCCAGTCGTTACAACTTATTTGTACATTTATTTGAATAAAGTAGACAAAAAAAAATGTTTTCTGCTGTATTCTTATATAAACTAATTCTTTTTATTTTAACTTTGATACATAAATTTGTGTTTTTCTAATGCCACGTTTACAGTGCATGTGCCGTTTACATAGACATGGCTTACTAAGATAGTATTTATTTTGACAAATATTGTGACAGTAACTGGTAAAATCTCTAGTCAAACAAATATGGGTTGATGGAAAAGGAAGAAGGAACTTGGAAAAAGTAATTTCTGGAGACTTTAACTGGGAGATTCAAAACGCGACCAGAAAAAAAATGTAGAGCCAAAGGTGACATTCTAATTGGAATAAAAAAAACACTGAAAAAAGAAAATGCAAAAGAATGGGGAATAGTGACGGTATACAGTAAACAAATGAAAGAAATATAGCGAATACAAGAGGAAAATATAGAAGCTACAGAAGAAAAGTGTTTAATTATAGGGGGGATTTCAACGCGAGAGTGGGGTCGAAAGGAGCAAAAACGGAGGACAATAAAATCAAGAAGAAAAAAATAAAAAAATAAAATTCAAGTAAGAACAAGATGGAACGGAGATACAATTGAAAAATATAGACAACAAATGAATAAAGAAATCTTTAGAGGTTTAGGCATTGATAGTATGTATAACGACCTAGTTAGTAAAATGAAAGCAGCAATGACCAAAAAAAAAAAATATCTAAAAACAAGAAGAAATAAATGGCGAAATAAGGAATGCGACAAACTAAAGAAAGAAGTTTGTACTAAACTTAAAAAACGGAAAAAAGAAAAGCTACAAAAGCAGAGTATCTGGAAACAAGGAAAAAGTACAATGCAAAATTTGAAGAAAGAAAAACACAACAAATAGAAAAAAACAAGGAAAAATTAAAAAATTAAAAACAGAAGCACAAGTATGGAAATTTATAAACGAAGAAAAAAAAATGAAAAAACAAAATAAGTGAGAATATAAGTATGGATAAATGGAGGGCACACGTTATCGAGATTTTAGGTGAAAGTAACAATAAAAGTATCTTAATAATAATAATGTGTATTTGCTTTAAAGTGATACATATTGTCACAAGCATAGTCAATAAATAATACAGAAACAAAATAATAAAACATTTACATGTACAAGTTTGACAAAATCTCACTGGCATCATCAACATGATACAGTGGAAACTTTAACAGGTTTTCTTTAATAACATTTAAAAAAATAGTTTCGGGAAGTGCAGCAATTTTTCTCGGCAACATATTGAAGTAAGTTGGGCCGTAATAGTTTGAACTATTTCGACTTGTATTAGTGCGGGTGTATTTGAGTTGTATTTTGTCATTTTTACGTGTGCAGTAACTGTGATTTTCAAAATGGTTTCTATAAGAACTTAAATTTCTTTTTACATATAGAAGGCATACATAAACATACATTGATGGAACTGTTAATATACCCAAGTTTTTAAAAGATTTTCAGCTCTTCTACTGCACGTATCGCTTTTCGTTGAATTTTGAAAATCCTATTGGTGTGACTAGTGTGGCCCCAAATAAAAATTGCATAAGAGAAACAGCTTTGAAATAAAGCAAAGTATACCATTTTTAATATAGATATGTTTACTTACAATTTCAATATTTTTAAAAGATACACAGTTTTAACTAATTTAGTACAGATCACATCTACATGTTTGTCTCATTATAGCCGAGGATCTAGTTCAATTCCTAGGAAGGTAACATGTTTAGGATTATTGGTTTCGAGTTCTCTTGAGGAGAATATCATTGAGCAGGTCTTATTTTGGTTTAAAAGTAAACCATGTTGTGTAAACAATTCACAAGCAGTCGACTGCGTTGATAGTAATCTATTTTTTACTGAAATTAAGTCATCAGCTCTTACGGTTATAGTGGTATCATCTGCGTATAGTATAATTTTACTGTTAATTGATGAGGCAAGATTGTTTATAAAAACTAGAAACAGTAAGGGGCCCAAAATGGATCCCTGTGGAACTCCAATTTCAATGTTTAGTGGCGATGAAGTTATGTTATTATAGTGCGTTACTTGCTTCCTGTTTGTAATATAACTATTTAACAGAGATAAAGACATATCTTAGACACCTATTTCTGATAATTTACAACTTAATATATTAAAATCAACACAGTCGAATGCCTTAGAGAGGTCACAGAAAGTTACTCCAACATATTGGTTTTTATTAATACCTTCACAGATTTCCACAACTAGATCATTTATTGCTGTGACAGTACTTCTATTTTTCCTAAAACCATATTGGGCTTCAAATAATATAAAATTTGACTCCAAATACTTTGAAAGTTGCAAGAATAAGACCTTTTCAAATATTTTTCCAAGGATGGGAATGACGGAGACTGGTCTATAGTTACTATATTCATTTAAATCATCCTTTTTAAATACAGGAATCACTTTCGACATTTTCAAACAATTGGGAAAAATGCCTTCATTAATGCTGAGATTTATTAACTTAGTAAGAGGAAATAAAATGATATTAATGACATACTTAATCATTACAATATTTAAACCATATATGTCTCTAGTGGGTTTATTATTGAAGGTTCTAATTACATCTCTCATTTGAACAAAACATACATTTAGAAAATTGAAAGAACTTTGAATATTTTTTATGTTTATATCTTCAGTAAACTTCAGTAATCTTGTCAAGACATGAGAAATTTTAAGTGGAAATAAACAATTTTCCTAAAAAAAAATTGAGAAACAAATGTTTAGGTTAAAGAAAAAGAAATCACCCGGAGAAGAAAAAATTCCAAATGGAGCGCTGTTGTTTGGTACAAAAAAGCTATGGGAAAAGATATAGGAAGTACTAAATGCAGTGTGGATGAGAGGAGGCTGTTCTATGGAGTGGACAAAAGGGTTAATTGTACTAATACATAAAAAAGAGGATAAAGGCCAAACTGAAAACTACCGTGGTATATCCTTACTTAATATGACCTATAAAATATATGCGATGGTTCTAGAAGAAAGATTAAAAAAGGAAATAGATAAAAAAACTATATTACCAAACGGACAGGCAGGATTCAGAAAAGGAAGGAGAGCCATGGACAATGTATGCATTTTGAGACATCTGGCGAAGAAAGAAATAGACAATGCGGGAGAACGTATGTATGGCTTGGTCATGGATTTTAAAAAAGCTATTGACAGTGAGGATAAGGAAAAATTATGGCAGTACCTTAGAGAGAAAAAGGTGTGTAAGTGGTTGATAAGCAAGATGGAAAAAATTTACGAGAAAACCATTAACTAAGTAAAAGTAGGCGAAGAAGTAATTGAAATTTTTTGGACAAATTAAGGTGTCAGACAAGGCTGTCTATTAAGTCCTGCACTATTTTTAGCATAACATGGGAGATGTGTATGGAGTTTTAAGTAGAGCGCAAGTAGGAAGATTTTGTAGGCAGATTTAGTAATTGTAGCGAAGAGCAAAATATGTAAGAAACAAAAAACTCCAAGTTAATATAGATAAAACAAAAGTGATGATGTTCGGAAAGAAGGAAAGAATCGAAATAGAAGATGAATCAAAATTAGAAAGAAAAAAATATAGAATAACTGAAATGGTTGAAACATTTGGAATATGTATTAGCATACAAAGGACAAATAAAGGAAGTAGTCAAAAAAGCAAACAAAGTAATGGAAAGTGTCTGGGAGTTTAGGAGAATGTAAATTTGGTGATAATTTTAAGAGAACAATGATGATGTTTGACAGTTTGGTGAAAAGCATTGTAATGTTGGAAGCAGAAGTATGGGGATGAAAGGAACATGAAGAAATTTAGTTTATGTAAGAAAACTAATGAGTTTTAGAGTTAAACAAAGACCAGGGTACATAGTAAGAGAAGAAAGTAAGTGAGAAAAGTTAATAGCAGAAACAGGAAGAAAAGCGGTGAGATTCGAGGAAAATATAAGAATGCGACATGAATGCAGAATACTACAACAGTGCTGGGCTAAAATTAAAAGAGCAAATGGTAATATTAGGTAGATAAAACGAGAAGACTACTATGAGAAAAAGGAATGTGTGTGTGCAGAAATTGAAAGAATGAGAAGAGGAAGAATAATGGAAGAAGATATAAAACAAAGAGATACTGACATAGATAAACAGAAAAGAAATGTGAGTATAAAAAAATAAGATACAATTCAAAATACGCCTTGATTGTTACCACCGAACTGCCAAAATATTTAGATAAAATGAAAAGTAGCAATAAAAAAATGGTTGCAAGATACAGATGTGGGAATGAAGAAAGGGAAAATAAATTTTAGAGAGAAGATTGGGAAGGAATGTGTAGATTATGTAGAGAAGAAAGGGAGACGATAGAGCAGTGTTTGTCAGAGTGTGTAAAGTTAAAAATGTGTAAATATGGAAGGATAAAAGTTCTAAACGAAAATAGAGAAGGGAAAGAATGGATAAAAAAAGTTACGTGTGCTAGAAGAAGATTGGAGAAGAATTATTTTTTTTTGTTATATTAAAAAGATTGTATAAAAATGGTATATAAATTTAAATTTATGTACTCCTTTTTAGCTGAAAGAAAAATATCGTTTTTGTACCACTCTGTATAAAAATCAATTTCGCGCATCATTATCAGTGCGCAAAAATGCGTTTTATGCACTGACTTTATATTATTTTTGATAGATAAAAGTCGATTTGAATTTAAGCAAAAATATCAACTTCCGTAATAATTTTCGATATCTAGATAAAAAAACTCGATTTTTTATTTTTTAGTTCATTGTAAAGCCTAATTAGCGTATGTTGACCCTCTGGGTCGATCGTTCGCCCCAAATGCATTATATCCCATTTATAAATCAGCTGATGGTTGCAAATTGACGAGGTAGGTAGCGGCAGGCGCAGCCACGTGATTCGTTCAGGGCACTTTTTCCAGCCGGGTCATTGGAAACCAGGTCAACGAAGACTTAGGTCAGGTTATTGAACCAGTTGTTTCCATAAAGTCCGCCTTGTGCCAGGTGAACGAGAGTGCAAAAGGAATTATGTAAATCGAGCGCTGCTTCTCCATCCTCTAATTGAATAATTGAACTCGACTCTGAGCCAAATAATGAATTATTTGAATTACAAATACCAGAATGCGGACGTTTACAAAATAAAAACGGATTTTCAAGTGTCGATAAACTGAAAAACCTGCCTGACATGCAAAATTTTTTTTCGGCTTCGAAAAGATTGTTTTACAGTTGTGTAAGTCTTAGTGGAAGGGGTTTTTACGCACGGTGCGGTCAAATAATAAAATTACATTCAGCAGATGACTAAAATTAAAATTTTTCTTGAAAATAATACAGAAAGTATTAATCTATAGTTGAGTTTAAATAGGTCAAGAAAAAATCAGGTCAGGTCAGGTCGGGCCAGGTGAGTTCAGCCTAGTTCAGGTCATAAGATAATTTCTGCAATTTTCTCGATAAATTAGACATTGCATTGTCATAAAAACAGCTTTTAGACATGTTAGCATTCTAAATGAGTTGGAACATGGAAGTTTCGAACATTAGATAAGTGAATTAGTTGTAATAATTACCTGAAATTTTTAATTAAATTAATTTAGATTTTATTCAGTTGTATCCAACTCGACATAAAATTCTTAGAAATCGTCTTTTTCAGTGGCACTTCAGGAAATAGTTATTGACTGCGTCAAGTTTGTTGGACGAGTTTCAAGACGTGATGTCCTGAAAATCGCTTTTTTAACTGTAATGTTACGTTTTAAAAATTGCTCCTTAAATGGTAAATTTTTCAAAGAATTTACATAATTAGCAAATTTTCTATGTAGTAAAATTTTCCCTGAAATGATAGATCACTTGAGGTTGAACGCTCGAGAGGACTACGACATTCGCATCGTCAGCAATCACTTTATATCAATTTTAGTCCTCTTTACGCTCTTCTCAAATTATTTCCACAAAATAATTATTGCAATAAAAATAGCTATAAAACGAGGGTGATGCTCTCAAAGTTGCTGTTCCATAATTTGATCTAGACAAACTATAAAACCAAATTATTAATACTTTCACGTTTAAAAAGTATCTATTGTAACGAATTGTTTCAGATACCGCCAAACAACTTGAGAATTATGACACTGCTCTATGACTTACATTATAGCACGTAATTCAGCTAAATCTTAGTTATGGTCATTGACTCAGTGCGAAAACGCAACTAAAATAGAGAGTGTTTAGAGTACACAGGAGTGAAAACGACCTATTGGTATATAAGCGATGAGAAGACAATGACCAGATAGTTGAAACTGATTAGTAAACAAACAAGAGTTGAGCTGTGCATCGGAGCAATATTTGTTTTACAAAATTTTGCCGTACAACCTCCCCGTTGAGCTAGTTTCACTTATGTCTTTATAATTCTGGCATAATCGTTTGTTTCTTTTCTTATATATTGACCTAATATAAGCTACAGTCCAATCTTTTGGAATGTCATTTGTTTCTAATCTACACTTATTATTGTATATTTTTGTTATGATTTTATGTAAAATACCTGGTCTATATTTAACTAGCTCTATGAGAATGTTTCTAGGTCCAGGCTTTTTTCCATTCTTTGATAATTTTAATGCTCCTTTCAGATCTGTTAGTGTTATTTCCGGAAACTTTCTGTTTTCTACATTTTCTATACTTATGTCCTGTGCTTTATATTTTATTCTATCTTTATTTAGCAATGTTTTATAATATTCTTTCTACTGTTGTAGATTTATTAACTTTATACAGGCTGTCTCAACAGTTTGAAAAGCTTTATAACTTGTTTATTTTAAGAGATACTGATTTTTCTTTTTTTAGATTATAGCTGCGTTTTCATGCACATTTAAAAAATATTGCGGTTTATATACAGGATGTTTCAATATTAAAAAATTACTAAAGTTATGTTTTTTTAAATGAAACCTACTCAGTTTGATTTCATTTTTGGATGCTATGCTAACTTACAATTTTTTTTATAAAAGTTGTTTTTATTTATCTATTATCAATTTTGATTTGTAACGCCTTTTTAAAAAAATTTTTAAAATACAGGGGCTTGTCTAAAAATTCGTACCTTCTAAATGCTTGCACACAAGTAAAAGTAAGTAACGCCGTTTGATTCCTCAATGTTTGCCGCATCTTTTAAGTGTTTACTCAACAACCTGCTCAGTGGCATGTGCCTTCTGCGATTTTTTAAACATGACAAATTAAAAATGTTAAAAACTTATTTTTTTCAAATTGCACCCTTTATTTATTATTGTACCATTCAAAACATCTTTTGACAAGCTTTCCATCAATATAAAATTTGTATAGTCTAATGTAAAATTCTAAGTTGCTATCCTAAATTAATTAAATTTCGATAAACTTTTCTGATTTGATCTATAAAAATCTAGTAAGTTTTATGCAGAAAAAATTAGCACAGAAAATAAACAAAAGTGTGGAATTGGAAATTCTTTGTTGCAAGAGAATGTACAATATTGAGCATAATTGAGTTACAGACAAAATTAGGCAAAATCTAACATATCGCGAAGCAGTATTAACCCAATTTAGTAGAAAACTTTAAAACATTAACAAATAAAAAAAAACATTAAAGCTATTTTACAATTTTCTTTATAACAGATGCTCAAAAATATTATTATTTTCTTCAATAAAGTATGCAGCCTTTGTCTGAAAGATAGTCTAACACGACTTAGCATATCTGCATTTATTAAATGGAATGTATCGCGTATTCTTTGTTTTATATCTTCCGCACTTGTTGGTCTCAGTTTTTACATCTTTTCTTTCTCAAATCCCCAAAGGAAGAAATCAATCGGAGTAAAGTCAGGAGAACAAGCACGCCAACTGATTACTCCTCCTCTGCCTATTTAACGATTTGGAAAAATTTTGTTTAAAAATTGTCAAACTACTCGATAATAATGTGCAGGGGCTCTATCCTGCTAAAGACTTATGATACTTCGCGTATGCAAATACAGATTTTCTATTAGAAGTGGCAGATCATTTTGAAGGAATTCTCGATATATTACTCCACTTAAAACATTATCAACAAAGAACGGACTGATCACGTGGTCTCCAAGAATTTTGCCCCAGACATTTAATGACCATCTATTTTGATGATCAATTGTCTGCATTCAATGAAGGTTTTCAGTCGCACAGCAGTGCATGTTGTGTAGATTAACAGATCCGTTACTCTTAAATGCGGCTTTATCACTATATAAAATTGTGTACATAAAGTTCCAGTCGTTGTTAACCAAATTATCCATAGTTTACAAAAATTTACTCGATTTTGAAAATCATGTTTAAGAAGTTCCTGATGTAGCTTAAAGCGGTAGGGATGAAACTTGCGTTTTAAGGTAATTTGATTAATACTGGTTTGCGATGTCAGTTTGTGTCTCAATTTCTCTGCAACTCAATTCTGGATTTTTTTGTAACATTAAAAGAACTTCCAATTCCAGGTTTTCGTCTATTTTTTGTGCTAATACTTATTTTTTCTGGTACGTAACGCTTCCTGTAGCATCAAATCTATCCTTCAATTTTTTAAATGCAGCACCTTGCGGCAGTTTTGTATTTGGGTATTTTTGTTTGTAGAGTCTTTAATCTAATAAAAGATTACGATCCGCTTCACCAAGACTGTAAACCATGTTAATGAGTTCTTGACGAGTAAAATTCTTTTTGGTACTTATAATCTTTATAATAAAATTGACAAATTTTAACAATGACAGAAAGTCACTTGATTTTTATTGTTCAAAACAGAAAAGTTTATCGAAATTTAGTTAATTTAGGATAGCAACTTAGAATTTTACTCTTGACTGTACAAATCTTATATTGATGGCAAGCTTGTCAAAAGATCTTTTGATTGGTACAATAATAAATAGAAGGTGCAATTTGAAAAAAATGAGTTTTTGACAATTTTAATTTGTCATGTTTAAAAAATCGCAGAAGGCACATGCCACTGAGCAGATTGTTGAGTAAACATTTAAAAGATGCGGCAAACGTTCAGAAATTAAACGGCGTTGCTTACTTTAGTTTGTGTCTAAGCATTTAAAAAATACGAATTTTTAGACAGACCCTTGCATTTCAAAAATTCTGCTAAAGAATGCGCCATAAATCAAAATTGATAACAGATAAATAAAAACAATTTTTATAAGAGTTGTTTGTAATTTAGCATAGAACCCAAAAATAAAATCAAACTGAGTAAATTCCGTTTAAAAAAAACATAACTTTAGAGGTTTGTCAATATTGGGACACTCTGTATATAAACCGCAATATTTTAAAAATGTGCAGCAAAAACGCAGCTATAATTTAAAGAAAAGAAAAAATTAATATTTCTTAAAGTAAACAAGTTATAGAATTTTTTTGGACCTTTGGGAGAGCCTGTATGTGCTGTGTGTTTTCTGTCTCTTCTTATTATGTTTTTTATTGTCTTCTATGCTTCTGATATTTTGGTTTTTCTCATGTATCTGTTTAATTTGTCATATTTTTTTCTTACATTTGATTTTTATAGTTCTTACAAAACAGGTATTATACAATAGAATAAGAAATACTCAATAATTTTTTTTATACAAAATTGTGTGTAATAATTAAATTTGTGTAATAATTTGAAGGCAAGAAAGAGTTAAGAATTACTCACGGATTAAGAAATGTCACAAAAATTTTCAAAATAATTTATATTATTCATGAATTTGGTCCAAAATCAACAATTTGCAAATTATTTAGTAAATAAACACCGAATTATAATATATTAACATGTCTGTCAATAGAGATGTTACCACAATGTAACTATTAGCAATTCGTGACACTAATTTACATAATAGATTTAGTCGAATTGAATTATTTTTGTAGTTGCTAAAAAATTTAAGAATCTCTGAAAATAGGGTTAAGAGCGTCCAAAATTAGCCGCAAGTTCGTGTCTCTTTAAGATTAATGTCCCAACTTCGTCAAGAAGTAACCACTCAAGTGGAGTGCATAATGGTTAAGATAAGACGATTACCTTAACCCAAAAATCTTGCAACAATTTGTCACCGTTAATTAAAATCGTCCGAAATCGCTTTAGACCTTGATCCAAAGACAAGATTGATGACTCGTCGACTTTTTACATTTTCCTTTCAACCGGACTTATTGAAATACTAGTTTTGATGATTAATCGTTGGTTTTTCTTGTTTTCTGCTGTTATCTCTTTAATTTGTTGGCCGGAACTGGAAATCTTAGAAAATCACTTTTAAATCTCACAAGTTGAGAGCTTTTGATGCCTTGTTCTAGCAGCGTGATGGAAGTTATATTCGTTGTGGATTCTTTGCGAGTTTACGGGATTCGAACAGAACTTCGAAACGGACATATTTACGGCTGAGAGGAATCTTGCATCTAAACATTCCTCAATCGTACACCAAAGTACTTACATCCTGTAATTTTATACCGAGATTTTCATATAAACACTTTTTTAATCAATTCACAAAGTATAAAATTTTGATTGCGTAATAAGATGATCAAAACTGCATTTTTGTTTCAACTATTTTTATCTTTATAGTCTACTGTATTAGGTCCGCCATTTAAATTTTTTACATTTTTATAACAAAATCGTGATTAGTAATCTAAAAGATAGTGAAGTAGTACCTATATACCTATTTCCAAGTAATTTTAATTAAAATTAATTGTTTGAAATATTAATATTCATGTTTTTATAGTTATTTATATTGGATCCGACATTTTAATTTTTTTTATTTTTACTACAAAATGTAATCAGTAATCTTGTCAACAAATAAGTGTACAATTTTGTGTGTTTTAGTAAAATATTCTAATTTTTAAAATTGCAATTGGTGATCAACTTTAATACAACTTTATTAAATAATTTTCGAGATATTTATTTTTCAAAAAAATGTTTAGAACATGTTAAAATTATGTTTTTATTTACTTGTTTTACCAAAAGACTCGAATAAAAAGAAAGAAGTGTAGAAAACGCGTTTAGAGCAAAACAATTTTTTTTAAACTCAATCGCCTCACATATCTTTAGTCTCTGTCGATAATAAAAGCTTTCCGCCAAAAGCCACCTGTTAAAACCACCCAAACTTCTTCTTATCCGCCAAAATCAATACCCTCTGTCTCCACAATCCTAAACTTGTGTTTTTAATAATTAAAACTTCCGCAATCTCATAAACTCCTTGCACTTTATCCAAACTTGATCACAGATAGGCCTAGAAAGTGTGTTTTGCCTCGAGACAATGTGTCTCCAGAGCTGCACGAGTTTTAAGGGTCGATGACTTTAGCCCTTGCAATTTTTCGGTATCGGTCATCGCACCCCTCGTTGGACTTTAGGCAAAATTTAGGTGACATCAAATTCCGGAAAATTGAATCGTAAATTTCGAGAATATTTAGAGAAATGTCGGGTTTACAAAACTCGTTACAGACAGGGTGTTAAGGGAAGTACAAAGAATCGAATTGAAATAAAAAGAAATGTTTAGGGAGAAATGTGCGTGAAAAGTGGGTCGGTGAAAATCGGGGATGAAATTTTCAACACGTGGAAGTGAATCCATTTATTTGGAGGCTATTTTTTCTTAGAAAAAATCTTTTTTTTAAGCCAGTGCAACAGTGTATTTATTCAATTTTATTTTTTTTATATTTACAAATTGATAGATTTTTTAAAAACAAATTTCGGTGGGCTTTAAGTATTTTTGATTCAAGAGATAAATGGCTCGCCAATTAAGTCGTAAAAGTAAAATAGTCGTCAAAATTATGTAAACAGTTATTAAATTAAGTAGCCGTGGCTTTGATACAGTCAACCAACTTTGTTTTTAATGTAACAAAGAGTAAAATAACTAATTATTGTCTAACTAGACAACTATGTCAACATTATGCCAAGTTAAACAACTGTACAACAATTTGGCAGGTATTATAGAAAAAAATACTTTATGTTTGTTATGTTTTTTTAACGAATAAAGCGAAAGTCTATAAAATGCAGATCCTTCAATTGGTTGAAATTTTCCGGAAGGATAAGCATCGTGCACTTTTCCCGCTCGCTTGAAATCACTTCCCATTTCATCTCTTCACTGATGTGATTTAATATAACCGAAAATATGAGCAAGAAATATTTAATTTACGATTGTTTCCATCAGTATTGCATCGCATAAACTTGAGAAAAGCCGCGATAACCGAATATATAGATTCAAATAAAGTTTTTATGCGTCTGAAACGAAATTTTCAACTTTCATTTTTGATTCTTGTATGTTCTTTGTCAAACTTTTAATTGAATTATTTCCGACAATTTCAAAGATATAAAAACACCTCTCCTTGAATTTAATTCAGAGATCGTTAAAAGTAGATTAGACAAGAGTGTCATTTTACTCTGGCTTTTATTCTCTAAAAATAAACAAGATTTTTAATTTAACTTTTTTTACTAAAGTGCTGTCTATTAAAATGAAGCGATTTTAACGCCAGAATTGGAAAATATTTCAAAGATTATTTCCGACAAGAGGATAAAAACCCGGCTTGAAATATGCCAACAGTCCCTAATGGAAAGCAACGATGAGCAAATTGAATTGAATCGAAGTTAGTGCCAAGATGCTCAAGGGGACAACTTGGGGCACTTATTTAGAAGTTAACTATTCGATTATTGTCTACACTTTCACTGATTTTTATTTAATATAAATAAACAACAAACGACAAAAAGAGAGAAAAATAAATTTCAAGTAAGAACAAAATGGAACGAAGATACAATTGAAAAATACAGACAACAAAAAAATAAAGAAAACTTTCGAGGTTTAGACATTGATAGTATGTATAAAGACCTAGTTAGTAAAATGAAACCAGCAATAACCAAAGAAAAACTGTATCTAAAAACAAGAAGAAATAAATAGTGGAATAAGGAATGCAGCAAACTAAAGAAAGATGCTTGCAGTAAACTTAAAAAATGGAAAAGCTACAAAAGCAGAGTATCTAGAAACAAGAAAAAAGTACAAAGCAAAGTGTGAAGAGAGAAAAATACAACATAGAAAAGAAGAAGACAGTAAAATAAAAGAAATAAAAACAGAAGCAGAAGTACAGAAATTTATAAACAAAGAGAGAAAAAATAAGTGAGAAGATAAGTATGGATAAATGGAGGGAACACTTTATGGAGGTTTTAGGTAGAAGTAACATTAAAAGTATCTTGTCACAACATGAGGAATTTTAAGTGGAAAGAAACAATCATTTTAAAGAGGAAATTGAGAAACAAATGTTTAGGTTAAAGAAAAAGAAAGCACCTGGAGAAGAAGGAATTCCAAATAAAGCGCTATTGTTTGGTATAAAGAAGCTATGGGAAAGGGTATGGGAAGTGCTAAATGCAGTGTGGACGAAGCGAAGCTTTCCTATAGAGTGGAGAAAAAGGTTAATTGTACATCAGAAAGGGATAAAGACCAAACTCAAACTACAGTGGTATTTCCTTACTTAATACGACCTACAAAATATATGTGATGGTTCTAGAGGGAAGATTGAGAAAGGAAATGGGCGAAAAAAGTATGTTATCAGACGGACAGACAAGATTCTGAAGAAGAAGGGAAGTCATGGACAATGTATGCATTTTAAGACATCTGGCGAAGAAAGAAATAGACAAGGCGGGAGGACATATGCATTGTTTATGAATTTCAAAAAAGCTTTTGACAGTGTGGATAGAGAAAAATTATGGCAATATCTTAGAGAGAAAGGGATGTGTAAGTGGTTGGTAAGCAAGATGGAAGAAATTTACGAGAAAACAACTAACGAAGTAAAAGTAGGCGCAGAAGTAAGTAAAAGTTTTTAACACAAGTTTTAACAAGTTTTTAAGTAAAAGGTGTCAGGCAAGGCTGTCTATTAAGTCCTGTACTATTCTTAGCATATATGGGAGATGTGGATAAAGTTTTAAGTAGAGCGCAAGTAAAAGGGATAGAGAGAAAGGCAGAGAGAAAGTGTGATCCCTGGCGTTTGCAGATGATTTAGTAATTGTAGCAAAGAGCAAGAGTGAAATGAAAGAAATGATAAAAGTTATGAAAAAATATATAAGAAACAAAAAACTTCAAGTTAATGTAGATAAAACAAAAATGATGGTGTTTGGAAAGAAAGTAAGAATTACAAAGAAGATGAATAGAAATGGGAAGGAAAAAATATAGAACAAGTGAAAGAGTTGAAATATTTAGGATATGTATTAAGTATGACAGACAAAGGACAAATAAAGGAAGTAGTTAAAAAAGCAAACAAAGTAATGGAAAGTGTCAGGAGTTTGGGAGAACGTAAATTTGGGGTAAAAATTTTAAAATAAGAATGATGATCTTTGACAGTTTGGTGAAAAGTATTGTAATGTATGGAGCATTGTAATGTAAAGTATTGTAATGTATGAGAATGGAAGAAGTATGAAGAAATTGAGCGTATGCAAGAAAAGTATATAAAATGGCTGTAAGGGTTAAATGAACAAACGCCAGGGTACATAGTAAGGGAAGAAAGTGAAAGAGAAAAGTTGAGAATGGATACAGAACAAAGAACAGTGAGATTCAAGGAAAATCTAAGAATGTAACAAGAATGTAGAATACTACAACAGTGATGGGCTGAAATTAAAAGAGTAAATGGTAATGTTAGGTGGATAGAACGAGATGACTACTATGAGAAAAAGGGGTATGCGTGTGCAGAAATTCAAAGAATGAGAGAAGGAGGAAGAACAATGAAAGAAAAACTAAAACAAAGAGATGCTGGCATAGATAAACAGAAAAGAATTTCGAGTATAAAAGAATCAAAGTACAATTCAAAATATGCTCTGATTGTTACCACCGAACTGCTAAAATATCTAGATAAAATGAAAAGTAGATTTAAAAAATCGTTGCAAGATACAGATATGTTAATGAAAACAGGGAAAATGAATTTTGAGAGAAGATTGAGAAAGAATGTATAGATTACGTAGAGAAGAAAGGGAGACGATAGAGCATTGTTTGTCAGAGTGTGTAGAATTAAGAATATGCGAATGTGGAAGGATTAAAGTTCTAAACAAAAATAGAGAAAGGAAAGAATGGATGAACGAAGTTACGTGTGCCAGAAGAAGATTGGAGAAGAATTAAATTTTTATTTTTTTTGATACGTTGTGTTAATTGTTTTGTCACCTTTACTAAGGACTGTAAAGCCAATTAGGCAATAAAGACACTAAAACCTAAAAAAAACAAAGAACTGCAATGCTCACTTTAAAAGAATACTCTTTAAATTTGAAGATATGCACCTAGTTGCATACAATCCGGCTCGAAGGACTCAATTTTAGACCGTCTAATGACAAAAGAGATAGACTGTACTTTATAATACCGACAAATTGGATAAACTTTAATAAAATAGAAATAAACAAATTATTATGATTATTTTCGTAATTCAACAAAATAATTTTTTTTTTGAATTTGCTGCGGGTGGCGCTTTATCGCGGTACAAATTTAACAAAACATACGTCCTGGTTGCTTGTTTGAAACCTAATACATTAGCTACCTTAACGATTAAGGACTGGAAACAAAATAATTTTAAATAAAAGAATTCTATCAAATAATCATGTTTTGTGGCAAGTTAGTTTTTTAAAAAAAAAACACTCGTCACACGCAAGAATTCCCACAAAAATTTTATTTACCGACTTTTCATTCGTCTAGACTAGCCATCAAACACAGAAGAATTGTTTACCTCAAGTCAAGTAGTTATTCCAAACTGGCTATTATCTACCGTCTCGTCTTTTGACAAGTAATTAATTTCGTTTTGTCTAATCGGATTTCATGTTTACAATTGCATTGTTTCAGTCTGTTGACATAGGAAATTTCTGAGATTGACACGAAAAGTTTCTACAAGGTTAATGAAACCGTCAAAATGTCACAGAATTCTTTTGTTGTCGTTTGTTGTTATTGTAGTTGTGTTTGGACATTTGCGAAAATGAGGTTGTTGCAGAAATCCATTTCTCTCGTTTTAATATTCACGAATGCAGCTGACAAATGAGAGATGCACTCGATGCACTTCAAAGCCGGCACTGAAGGCTTTTCGAGGAAGTATCGAGACATGCTGACAATTTACAGAGGGATAATTAGAATTGAGATGAAAGACGGCGCGGGATAGGAAATGCTAAAAGAGAAGCGGTACAATGATATACAGCAAAAACAGTTTTATTAAATTTTACTACAAAGTAAAAATTTGCTCACAGGTTTTTTACAATAATTAATTATTGTCAGTAAATTAAGAAAAAAAAATTTAAAACAATTGTCAGTGTCAAAAATTCTGAAATTATGTTGGAACCCTGTTAGATTGCCATTGAAACGAAACTGAAAAGGCTAATTTTAAATGGGTTTACCAACCTTAAAACACTTTAACAATTGTTTTAAAGAAAAAATAAACTTTAGATAGAATATTTATTCTGCCGAATTGAAAATGTTTAACAAATTGTTTTCTGAGTGACTTATCTAACGGTTTAGGTCTCGTCTAAAAATCGGTAAATAAAGAGAAAATCTAAATATAAACATGTAAATAGTTATTATTAATTTGACAATACAATTAATAAATACAAATTTTTGTTAATTTTAAAAATATTTTTTTTACTGTGTTTGTCATAAAGCTGAAAATATTGATTGAACAACAAGTTGTTAGTCAAAAAGCCCATTTTTTCCTTATCCTTTGTGCCCTTAAATCGGATAAAGAGTCGTTGCTTATCTTTAGGGCTGAAATTTTGATCTACACTCCCTTCAGGAAATTCCTAACGACGTTGATCCAATTTACGCTATAGCTAAGAAAGCCGACAAAAACACTTTGATGACTTTAACATCAACGTTATTATTTACGCAAGAATTTAACTGAAATGAGAGACCCTCAAGGTTTTTTCTCCTATTTTTAACCTCATTTTAATAGTAAAACTATGCAAATTTGGCGAGAGAAAAAAATTTACATAACAATACAGTCTCCACTCGTATTTCCCAATTAAAATATTTTAAAACTTACAATTCAATTGCATAGGCCAAGGCTGCAAGCATTTCGCAACTCCTAAATTATAAACACAAAGGGCTCGAAGTGACACGTAACCTATATATTTTTGTGCGGTTTTAATTGAAACTGTTTGGCCCAGTTTGAGATGATGGATGGGTTTGAGATAATACCAGATTGAAAGGGTTTAAAAAGGGTTTGTTCAGGATAAGAACGGGAGTTCAAGGTTGAGTTTTACTGGTGTGGTGTATCTTTACAATCATCGCAGTCGTAAAATGAAAGATAAACGCTCAAGAATTTACATCCCGGAGAGACAGAGGCGGAGATGGGAAGAGTATGTTAGCGAGACAAATTGGGAGTTATGGGACGAAACGAGTAAACAGATATAACTCTTTAACAAATAAAAAAAAAATAATTAGAAAATTGTTATCCACAATTACCTTATAATTGAAGTTTTATCCACACTTATAAACGGTATAAAGTAACACTTTGTTCACTAGTGGAATAATAAAATCACTTTATTCCACTAGTGGAATAATGAAAAAATACAATCTTAAATCAATCGCATTCTATTTATTATTAATATTAACTTTAACATTTACATTAATAGACATTTCGTTTTTTGTTTTATTATATTTCACTTCGTTTCCATTAATAAGAAGCTTGTAGTTATTATCGGTTCCAGAGCGAATAGCAGTTGTAGGAACAATGGACGTCTCCTCTAGTAAGGAACGACTAGTACTAGGAGAACCTTGGATTTTCCTTGCGATAGCAAGCTTATTAGATGCAGAATCTTTGACATAAGTTTCTGCTATGACGGAGCTCCTTCACCCACCATGTCGTTTAATTTTTATAAGATTAGCACTTCCATTGGCAGTAAAGTTGTTGAAGTGCGCCTCATACAATGGCCGGTATAAGCTTCTGCGTTCGCCAGATTCAAAAACGAAGCAACTTTAGGGAGAACTTTCGATAAAGTTAATTCCAACAGGTTGCGATGTACATTTTTAATTAGCGTATCGTAAAAAGAATCTCTCAACAGATAACTTCTTCGGGCCTAAGGACATGCATTTCCTACACTTCTCTACAGTGTTGACAGAGAATCCTTCTTCTATAATTGTAAATTTTTGTAAAACGCCTGTCTTGGTATCTGGTATCGAAACAATCAGGTATGCGTCTCTATCTTCTACATTAGTGATTTTCAAATTTGTCAGCCTACAGCATCGATTGCCACCAGACATCCTCATTATTAATGCAACCTAAAATATTTTAAAATTTATTATCTACAATGTCTATGTAATGACAGAGATTACCTTGATCATCAAATATTCTTTATCGCACGTCATTGTCAAAAACCCTTCCACGTGTGCTCTTTCTAATACTACAGCTTTCTTCGGCCTGTATCCTCTTGACTGATTCATTAGATAGGCTATGAGCTTACTGCATTTTTTAATGTCTATGTTTTTATAGACTTTTATAGCGGCCTTCAGCATGGAGTACTTTGACCACATGGATGAAATTACAAACGTCTTCTTTAAATTTAAGAAATACTTAAATTAACTTTCTCATTTATTTTCATTACCCTTCGTTCTTGTTTTCATTCATTAAATTCTTAAAATACTTTTTCATAATGTTCCCTGGACTTGACAGGCAATAACTGGCGGATCGCTTCTTCAGCTTTCTCAAGAATTGTGTCAGGAACAGTATCACTTTCTTTCTTTTTCACCAACTTGCACAACGTTTTGTACAAATGGAGTCGATAAACAATCGAAAATTATTAGCATAGATCCAACACCTCCTATGTTTTTTAGTTAATTTTAATAATTTTTGAGGTGACATCCGCTGTCAGAGTGTAATGTCAAATTATTTTTTAATGACATGAGATGAAATTTTGTCGATCCTAATTTTAAATCTCTGTAATTGTGGATAAAACGTTATATTGGATTCATGTTTTAGTCGCGTTTTATCCACTTAAGATTATTAAAACGCTGTCTAAAACACTTATACAATAAATATCTATTAAATGGCAGATAATAACAGCATTTGTTGATTGTTTCTAATTTGTAAAGCATTTTTTCTTGTTAAATTTAATGATAAACAAATAGTTATAAAATAAAATCAAAAAATAAAACAAATACTAAGATTGGTTTGATAAGAAGTGTTAGATAACTTTTTTTGAAATTAATACAAAGCAAGAATAGAAGTATTAGAAAATATAGAAGAAATAAGAAAAAAAAGAATGTCAAATGAAGTAAAAAATTTACCAAGAAATAGAGCAAAATACGACAAAGGGTTAAACATTTTAATCTTAAAAAACTGAAAAAAAGGCAAGCAAAAAGTTGAGAGAGAAAACGGAAATACATGGAGTTCTTTGAAAAATTTTTGAATGTAAGTGAAAACGGAAAGTAAGAGTATAGGCTAGAACAGTTAATTAATAAAAGAATCAGTAGAGAAAACGATAGAAGATATAATACAAAAAACTATAAGAGTTCTAAAAATAACCAGCAAAATATGTAATAAAAATAAAAAACGTTTAGTAGAAATTTTTAAATTAAAAATTACAACATGGTAATAACCGCATTTTTTAATTTTTTCTAATTTGTAAAATATTTTTATTTGTTAAATATGTCGATAAACAAATGGTTTTAAGATAAAATCAAAAAATAAAACAAATACCAAGACTGGTTTGATAAGAAGTGTCAGATAGCTTTTTTAGAAGTAAATACAAAGCAAAAATTGAAATACTAAAAATGTAGATTAAATAAGAAGAAAATGTATGTCAACAGGAGTAAAAAATTTACTAAGAAATAAGACAAAATACGAAAAATAGAGAAGAATCTTAATATTATAGAACTAAAAAAGCTAACAAAGAAGTTAAGAGAGAAAAGACGGAGATACATGGAGTGCTATGAAAAGTTTTTGAATAGATTTGAAAACAAGAAGCAAAAGAATAGGCTAGAACACAGAATCAGTAAAAGAACCAATAGAGAAAATGATACAAGGTATGATACAAAAAATTAAAAAACTATAAGTCCTAACAATAACCAGCAAAATAATAAAAATAGTTAATTTGAGTTATATTAAAAAAAATTACTGTTTGTAACAACTCAAGCGAATTTGCTGGTGAAGATATCAAAGACTTTAATGGTCATTGATTAAATTTTTATGCCGCAATAAAATTTGTTCTTTTATACAAGGTTATTTAGGAATGATGTCGAATCCATATGCAACCAAATTTACATATTAAGCAACTTTTTTGATAAAATTTTTAGTGAAAATATTGAATTAAAGTTACCTAAAGAATATCGATTTCTGTCAGATTTTTTATAACTTGTCAAATTGAATAACAACTTAATAATAATTAGTGGAAACGTATTTATTGAAAAATAATAAACGAAAGGAATGAAACTTAAAACGGAACAAAGATTTAAACTAAAATATTAATGTAATAAGTGGTCAAAATTCTTTTTATTAGTGGATATTTTGACTAAATTTGCTCAAAGACAGTCAAATTAACATAAAATAAAATACAGTAACTATGATTACAAAAACATTTTTTAATTAAATTTTATTAGAACCTTATGCGAGAATGTAAGATTGGTTGCATAAGTCTCTCGTCATCATTCGTAAATAACCTTGTTTAAAAGTTTAAAGAAAACCTAAAATACTGTTAACTAAAAATTAAAATTCAAAAAAACCAAGTAAGGATTGATAAAAAAATATTGTTAGCAGTTTTGGCAAACAAGATTGTAAATCTGTTTTTGTTAAAAATTGAAATAAATAATTAAAACTTTTTAGAATAAGGTGCTAAACTTATTTTTGTTTTTTTGATCTATAAGCGCAAGTTAAATTTTTTTATGTTTAAGCTAATTTATTTCTGGTAATTGTGCTAATCTATTAAAGTATGGATGTAAAACTATTAGTAACAATTTTTTTATTTGCGATTTTTGTTTTTTCACTGAATTTCTTCGAAACGATTGTTTTGCTTCTTTACTATCTTTTTGATACAGTTTTTTCTGTATTTTTTTATTTTCTGTAAGATACTTATTTTTGTAGTTCTTTTTATTTTTTCTCTCGTAGTCAACTAGTTTTCCAGCTTCCAATGTAGATGTAATATTTGGCTGATTCTTGCCACAATATTTTGTCTTTAATTTTTATGTTCTGTTTTTTTTCAGTAGGATTTTATTATTTTTTATGATGAACATTAGTTTCTCGTTTCGTTTTTTATTTTTTCTTTTTTCAATGTTATTTTTAGTTAGAAATAATTACTTGCTTTTGGCCGTTTTGTCTTATTATCAGTTTTCTACTTTTTTTACATTTTTAGCTAATGACTGAGATAAACTTTTTTAGAGAACTTGTTTTATTCTTAATTGTTTTATTATTATTACACTCTAGTTAATAGTTTTTATTTTTAAGCTTTTTCTATTTTTTAGTTTATGTCTTATTTCTTGTTTTCTGGCATTTCTTACTAAAGTTTTTATGGATTTTTGTCTTATAACTATTTGTATTTTGACATTAGTTATTTTGTTCTATCTTTTTCATAATTCCACTAACCTATTTTTTTTCTGTTGTAGTTAGTTTGCTGTTTTTATTATTGACACTATTATCAGTTGGAAAACACTATTATCCTAAGATTCTAAGAATTTTCTAGTGGTCTGAACTCATTTTTCTTCATATTTTAGTTTTTTTTTTCTTTTTTTGACTATTTTACTGTAAAGTTTACCAATTCAATATCTTTTCTTTTATTAACTGTTAAAACTACGTATATGTTTTTATCTTGTTCAAACGTTTCATTAACGAAATTTTTAAGTGTTATTATTCCTCATTTCCCGACTCGAAAATCGACTTTCCTCCAAGTTGAAACTCCATTTCCCAATCAGCAATTTTAATAAAAACCATCTCAACTTGATCTAATTTTGTTTACATTAGTATATTAGTTTCCATTCTCTCTCCCTGTTAACACTCTACTTTAGATACATCTTCGACTATAATAAAATCAAACCACCTTCCTTCTAATATCATAAGCACTCTTCGTATTTCCTCCCAACATTCCTTTTCTCATAAAGAGCTTATTCGCATTTTTGCCAGAAGCCAACATTCTAATATCATAACCCTAGTTAGTAAACAGATTATAACCAGCCAAGCGCATCTTACTTGATGTGAAATTCATGAGATTTAATTAAAAGCAATTTATACTTCTTCGACAAAAACTACTAAATTAATTTAGCGAAAATCGGCTTCGAAAATTGAATTTTACGCAAAGCGATTATTGAGAATTTCAAGGATGGAGAGGCTAACCTTGCCTGTCTAATCTTAAAACAATCTATTTTTCGCGAGAAGACATCTAATGTATTCTTGGAGGCTTACATCAAGATATACACTTTATAATGTTCAAAAGGAAACAAATCGAGACATCCATCAATCTATATATTGAAAAATATATAACTAAAAAAGGATAATTTATCATGAAGGGTTTTGTTTGCGGTCTTTATTTTACTCCAAGCTGTGTTTTAATAATTTCAGTTTCTTTTTAATAGAAAACGAAAAAGGTCATTGCTCTTGAGATTACAAGTGGAAAATGTAACACGATGAGTTTTATTTTGTTGAAGAAAATGTGAAATTGCTTTTTTGCAATAAAATATATCACGTTGACGGTTATACGGAGTGTTTGAGGTTTATCGCCGGAATTTAAACAACTGTCTAAAGTTTAGATATTTCTTATTTAAGAACAGTATAATTTTTTTAGTATATTACATACAGAGAAGCTTAAGTAGGGTTGTTATTCCTGCAAGTAAAGGTTAGTGCTCTAATATATAGAAAGTCTGGCAACCCTATATAGAGCAGAAATATTAACCTGTAACATTAACCAATGTTATGAAAAGTCGGAAGATAATATTACTAATATTGTAGTAGCAAAACAGTCAATACTTTTTTTATTTAAAAACAATAGTTAATTCTCAAAACTATCATGTGTTAAATTAGGACACAAAAAATAAAATTTACTTTTGTCGTGCTTTACAAGATTCAAAAAATATTTTTTTTTACTAAAAATAAGTACAATAAGCATGTTATAAAAAAAGGTAGGTGTAAAGAAGTTGTGAGCACTTATTTTTTATAAATCTTTTGTTTTGCGCTCGTTTTATAAACTGATGGAGTTTACGTTAGAAAAGTGATTTTATGAAACGTATTCTGTAATATACTATTATTGTGTTTTTAAGGATCTAGTAGCTGCATTTACAGTCTATTTGTTTTTCTGCCTTAATTTATGTTTTAATTTTTTTTTAATTCTGTAATCAAAACATACAATTTTATTCAATATAATACATAATAATTTAAATATTAGAAAAATTGGAAATAGAAGAAACTAAAATTAGGTTGAGTTTAACAGAATCTTATCCAAAAGTCAAAATTTTAAACTTTCAATTAGATTTTGATTTTTTTTCTATTTTAAAATCAAATTTTTGGGTTCTATAATTTTTTATTTTAGCACTGGGTGCTACCATAATAGCTACAACTGCATTCAAATAGTTTTTGTAGTAGGTTTTTTAAAAACGTAAATTATAAAATAGTATATTAGAGAACACGTTTTATAAAGCCGCTTTAGTGGCGCCAATATAAAAAAATATAAAATAAGAAATAGGTACGTAATAAACTAGAAAAATAAAACAAAAATACTCTAAAATAGTAAATAGAGTAAATTAACAAAATTAATAAGGCAAATTAAAAAAAGTATTTCAAAAAAGAAGAAATAGAATTAAGAAGTGCTATTGAAACAACAAAGAATTAAAAACAAAATTACAGGGGACTAAAAAAAACATTATTTTATTTTTATAGATATATCAATGGCTTTTGATATAAATAAATAACAAAAAACGATTGGAAATATTAATCATAAATTAATAAAAAACCAAAGATCAAAAATAATTGGTATTAAAAACAATTAAAATAAGGTTAGGAGGCATAATTTTGAGGTGAGTTATTCTAGTCAGCTATAATGTGTATCCATCAACAATAAATATGTATTAAACACATATAATGGCAATAAAAATTAAAGTTATGCGAATAAACATATGAGTAATGACACAAATAATAGAAAAAAAATTAAAAATTTTTAAAATTATTTTTAACAAATTAAAAATTAACAAGATTTATATTACAGAAAAAATAGGATATAATACAGAAAAAATATTGAGTAAAAAGAAAAGAATTTGACAGAATGACACAACGCTAAAAATATGTTACTTGTGAAAACTTTGTTTTAGTGTGATTGTGATGTTTTTGCTATTATTTTATTATTAACTCTTTATACATAAGTCTTTATTTAGTTTACAAAACTACTGTAAACGTTTTTTTGTAAATCAGAATTTTGTATAAGACCTCAAACGTCTCAGTACCTATGTACGTAGTATTTAGACAAACAAATTCTAAAATGCAATAACTAGTTAATAGAATTAGACTATAAGAAGCCAATTCCTACAAAAATATTAGTGTTAATTTTTTTTATGTTTGCAAAAAAATAATACAAAGTTTCTTTATATTATATTTTTAAAAGTTGTAAAATTTCTTCTAAAATTTGCAGAAACTTTTTGATTGACTAAATTTGTACCAGAATAAAAAAACAAATAAAACACTTTTTTTAAAAAACAGACACAGCAAAAAGGCAACTGTTGACCGGATACGGGGTTATTGCTCAATTTTAATGAACAATATATTCTGGTGATGTGTCTGGTTAGACTATAAAATTATAAAATAAGCATGTAATCAACAAAGAACGTTTTGCAAGGGCAAGTATTGTAAAATCCGTATTTTTGCAGAACTCTTTTGTTCGTGCTGCAAACAAATTGTTTGAATGGGAAGCGTCATATTTTTAAAAACGTTATACACACAAATAACTATTTTGTTATTCAGCGCTGTTGAGAAATTATATCAGTCATTTTTGACGTTCGAAAAATTCACTCTTTTCAATCAGAGTGTTTTCTATTTTTTTATAAAAAAGCATTAAATGTTTGCTTAAGTCATTAGGCGGAATAGTGACGTCGCAGACTTTTTATACCAAAATTTTTCTAACAGTTCTACTAACCCATTAATAAATAAACTAAATTATTTTATTCAACACCTCTTTATTATGACGTTATAAAAATGATGTTTTTGATTGAATTATGGAGTCTATAAAACACAGGTGGTTTTATGAATCAATAATAAAACTGTTTTTATATAATTGAACAGTTTACAGAAAATAGAACAAATTATTAAACATTAAAAAATACAATACATAAAATTATATTTATAAGAAACAGGAATCTCAGATGAAATCATTTGTTGAGATTTACGTTAACATTTATATTAAAATATATAACTTTATTTGCTACATTTTTTGCCACTTCAATGTTTTTTTTACATTCATTCGATTTTTGCTTTTCAGTATTCACAATAACATTGTTTTCTGTTACCGAATTTCTACCCAGTATCTTCTTAGAAATGTCTATTTTGCTCAAAATTGACTTTTTGACATACGCTTGTGCCACGGTTGTCGACTTCCATACCATACCAAGATCGGCTCCAGCGTTGGACAATACACTCGTTAATGTGCGTCTCATACTGTGTTCTGTGTAAGACTCTGATTCTGGTAATTACAAAAAATTAGCTACTACTGATGGTATTTTGTATAGATTATTTATTCTCACTGGCTGGCTGTATTGTATTTCTTATTTCTATAGCACAAAAAAAACCTGTGGTAAGAAATATTCTTAAGTCGGAGAGACATATATTTTCTACAAATAGGTATCCAGCACATTAACTGCAAATTCTTCTTCCATAATCGTAAAGCCACGTAAAACATATGTTTTTGTGTCTGATTCAGATACCAACATATAGGATCCTTAATCTTCTACGTTATTGATTCACATGTTCAATAATTCACAACATCGCCACCCATCTGACACACCAAAAATTAGTGCGAGTAGCTGGGAATGTAAAAAAATTTGATTTCATTCTCTAATAACAAAATCGACCTATTTTTAATATCAAATATTTTTTATTGGTTGCTTCTCCTAAAAACTGTTGAATATGCTCTCTTTCAAGAATTTTTGATTTTTGCACTTGTAAGTTTTTGATTCGTTTTTCAAAAAAGCGATCAACTTGCACTATTGTGAAATATCTGTATTTTCGTGAAGCTGTAATGTCGATCTTAACATGCTGTATTTCGTCCACATTGAAGAGACTGCAAATCTTTTTTGACGTTGAAGAAGGAACCCAACAACACGTCTCCGTATACCCCACAAACATCGTTATCCTGTTTTCAGTTATTCCTGAACTCACTCAGTTCTTTGTAATAAGCGTTCCTGGATTTCTTGGGTAGCAAACTCGATGTGATTTCTTCAACATCAATCACAATTTTTTTAGGAAGAGAACAACTTTTTTCTCATTTTCAACAATGTAACAAGCGCCGAAACAGTTTGCAAAATTTTTCTCAAATAATAATTTTGTTGTCAACAACAACATGACAAGTAAATCATAGACTACTACTTATCTTTGTAGATATAAAATTTTTGTGTTTTGATGATATTTTAAGAACTCTTACAGAGAGAGGTGTTGGATAAAACTATGTATTGTACTCATGTCTTAACAGAAAATAAGTCAGTTAAAAAAAATTAGGTCACTCGAGCAAGCTCTCTTGACTAACATTTCTTTCCTGACTTATTTTCCTTATACGACATTTGTATAATAAATAGCTTTTAAATTTTTTTTTAATTTTGGTTATATTTTTTACAAAAGATTTACTAAATTAAATTAAAAAAAATGTGTTTATTTTCTTAAAATTCTACTTATGATTATAGCAGGCTATCCAGTACATTTTTGCGAAATAACTTTGTGCATTTTTATCGCTTATTTGAATCCGAAACTTGGGCAAAAACCGATAAAGCTCAATCTCTCCTATTATATTTTATCACACGCACTCTTTTCCAGCTCAGATGATTCTCTTGAAAAAAACCCTAACTCTCACTTATTCGCGTATATATCACTCGTTTAAAGCAGCGTGAAATTTTTTTCTTTCGTATAATTTCGTGCACCTTTATTGATTTCCGTTTACCGGAAATAAATTCCAAAAGCGTGCTTCACCTGGCTATAATGACATATATACGTTCAGGTCAGCGGCCCGTCTCAGTGCCCTACTTCTCGCCGACATTAAATATTAATATGTAGTACGCCAACAGTTGAAAGATTCACAAATAATAGCTCACCTTTGTAATCGATAAATGCCTCAAGTCGAATACGAAAACCCAATTTAAATACCTACGGCAATAATCTAGGCCAAAAATTCCATCTATATGGGACGTGACCCATTTCGAAGATTTATGACCGGGATAAGGAACAGGTGCGAAATTATTTCGAGGTCTAATTGAAAGCGACTTCTAAAAGTAGGAAAAAAGAGCGGGAGAAGGCGGTGATAATAACAATAAACAGAGTGGGCCTACAAAAAAATTACAATGTTTACTGAAAATTTGTTAGTTTTTTCAGTGAAAACAATTTAAAAATTTATCTGACTTTACGAAAAAACCTAACAAACTTTTCAAAAAAAGAAGGAAAAAAACAATATATATGTTATGGACCAGGTGATTAATGTGGGCATTATTTATAATGCACGAGGGCATTTTCATAATGTCCGGGGCATTTTTCATAATCTCATATTGGGCATTTTTCATAATGACCGGACATTATGTATACTGCTTAAGTTATCACTTGGTCCATAACATATGTTAGGTTTATTGTAAGATAGGTATTATTAAAAGAAATTTGCTAAAAATCTCTAACTCAATCAAATTTTAGATTTACAATACTGAAATCAACAGAATAATACAGTTTAAACGTCAGATTTGACAAGAATTCTTAAAAAAATCATCAAAACCCGAAAACTTTATATCTACAAAGATTAGTATTAGGTTATGATTTAGTTGCCATGTTGTTGTTGACAACAAAATTATTATTTGAGAAAAATTTTGCAAACAATTTGTTTCGGCGCTTGTAACATTGTTGGAAATGAAAAGAAGTAGTTCTCTTCCTGAAAAAATTGCGAAAGATGTTGAAGAAGTCACATCGAGTTTACTACCCAAGAAATCCAGGGACGCTTATTACAAAGAAGTGAGTTCAACAACTGGAAACAGGCAAACGATGTTTGTTGGGTTACTTCTTCAACGCCAAAGAAAGATTCGCAGCCTCTTAAATGTGGACGAAATACAGCATGTTAAGATCGAGATTAAAGTTTCACGAAAATACAGATATTTTACAATAGGGCAAGTTTATAGCTTTTTTGAAAAACGAATCAAAAAATTACAAGTGCAAAAATTAAAAACTCTTGAAAGAGAGCATATTCAACAGTTTCTAGCAGAAACACCAAATAAAAAAAATTTGATGTTGAAGGTAGGTCGATTTTGTTATTAGAGAATGAAATCTAATTTTTTTACATTACAGGTCGCACTAATTTTTGGTGTGTCAGGTGGGTGTCGATGTTGTGAATTATTGAACATGTCAATCAATAACGTAGAAGATAAAGGATCCTATATGTCGGTTTGGTATTTGTACCAGATACAAAAACATATGTTTCACGTAGCTTTACATTTATGGAAGAAGGATTTGCAGTTAATATGCTGGATATTTGTAGAAAATATATGTCTATCCGACCTAAGAATATTATTTACAACAGGTTGTTTTAATGCTATAGAAATGAGAAATGCACAATACAGCCAGTGGGAATAAATAGTCTATCCAAAATACCATTAGGAGTAGCTGATTTTTTGAAATTACTAGAATCAGAGTCTTTCACAGGACACAGTATGAGCTTCACAACAACGAGTTTATTGTCCAACGTTGGAGCCGATTTTGGTATAGTCCAACGTCATGGTCGATAGAAGTTAACAACCGTGGCACAAGCGTGTGTCGAAGAGTCAATTTTGAGCAAAATAGACATTGCTAAGAAGATACTGGGTGGAAATTCGGAAGCAGAAAGTAATGTTATTGTGAAAACTGAGAAGCTAAAATTGAATGAATGTAGAAGCAACATTGAAGTAACAAAAAGTGAAACAAATAAAGTTATACGTTATATATTTAATACGTTACATTTCACATAAAAATTAGTATGAATTTTTTGAGTTTTTAGTACCTCATATTTTAGAACAATTTTTGGGTTTTTGGTACCTCATATTTCATAACAATTTTGTAAATTTTTGACTGCGTTTACAAATTAAAATAGAGGTCAAAAAAGTTTTTTTTGAGCTTCTGCAAAAAGATTTTTTATTGGTTTTTGACTTTTACTTTTTTGAGATCAATATAAGCCAAAGATTAAAGCTATTAATTTTTCGAGTTTTAAAAGATTTCAAAAAATGATAAAATATTGAAAAGTTTGGAATTTTAATTTTACAAAAAAGACTTTATATTAGTATTTAATTTTGACACTGTAAAATACTTGACCTTTCAATTTATTAACAACACAAACATTTATTCGTTTTTGAGATTTTAAGGGTTTCTAATTTTTAAATCTATTTTTTCAAAATTTTTTTGATTGTCATTTTTTTGTTTACTGTTTTTATTTTAATAATGTTTTGTGCATAAATCTTTTTTTTACACTCTATTGTATTTAATTTTCTTGTTTCTTGTAATTTATTTGTTCCAGGTTTAAAGTATTTTTTTATTTCTCGGCTTTTTATTTGTTACTGTTTTCTAAACTGTCAAAATTGTAATATCCTATATTCTAGATTTATCTACTGTTTTGTGCTAGTTTTAAATATTTTTGGCATTTTTTTTAGATTTTTAATACTTTTTTTCTCAATTATTTTGTTTTTTTCTTGGGCATTTATTTTTTGTTATATAAGTTGTTTTTTTGTTCTAATATTTATATTTTGGGTTTTACAATTTCTTTGTTTATTGTTTTTTAGTGCATCATTTATATTATTTAGCTTTTCATTTTTTGTTATAGTTTTTTGAATTCTCAGTTTTCTTTTTTGCAAATTTGTATTTTTTTAGACTTTAGATTCTGATTACATTTACTTCTCTGTTTTTGACAAGCAAAGATCTTAAAAATTTTCGTTTTAGTGCAATTTTGTCATATATATTTTAAAATATTAGATTTTTAATAGAATAGAATAATTTATTTGTGACAAAAAAATTTTTCATATTTTGTTTCCCATTTTAATATTTACAATTTTTGTAATAACATTGCTATCGGTAACTTGAAAAACACTGAAATTTGTCTAAAATTGTTTAAAATTCGTGGCTAGTAGTTAAAAAATCTTGCCAGATTTTTTTTTATTTTGAGAAAAAGAGGCGAATATTGCAAAAAATGAAAAGTTTAGAACATGTGCATTTTACAAAAAAAATTTGGTTTGAATGTTTTGTGTTTTTGATAGTTGATCACCCTATATTTCAAAATAGTTTTTCCGACTTTTGACTATATTTACGAATTAAAATAGAGGTTAAAAATACTCTTTTTTGAGCTTCTGTCAATAAGATTTTTAATCGATTTCTAATTTTTACTTTCTTGAGATTAATATGAGTATTAAGCTGACAATTTGAGCTTATTAACAATTTGTGTCTCAGAAATGATAAAATTTTGATAAAGTTTGAAATTTTAATTTTACAAAAATGGACTCGTCTATTACTATTTAATTTTGACACTGTAAGATATTCGACTTTTTAATTTATTAACCACACAAAAACGTTTGAGATTTTAAGGGTTTTTAGTTTTTAGATCTACTATTTTTTCTAGATTTTCTGATTGTCATTTGTTTGTTTACTGATTTTTTATTTAAATTGCATAAAAAATTTTTTCACACTTTGTATTTAATTTCCTTGTTTCTTATATTTTTATTTGTCTCAGGTTTAAAGTATTTTTTTATTTTTTTGCTTTTTATTTTTTACCCTTTTCTAAACTGTCAAAATATTATCTTATATTTTTAATTTATCTACTGCTTTGAGTTAGTTTTTATTATTTGAGGCAATTTTTTTTCAGTACTTTTCTTTTCTCAAATTTTTGTTGATGTTTTTTTATACTTTTGCATTGATTTTTTGATTTTAAAATTTCATTTTATAGTTTTTTGAATTCTCAGTCTTCCTTTTTACAAATTTCTATTTTTTTAGACTTCCAATTCTAATTGCTTCTATTTCTCTTCTTTTTGCTTAATTATGACAAACAGTGATCTAAAAACTCCCGTTTTGATGCAATTTTGATATATATTTTTTAGGATATTAATCTTGCAAATAAGTTATTCGTAACGGTTGTTAATTTTGTAAATAATAAATAAAAAAAATATTCAGCCATTATATTTTATTTTTTAAATTATTTATGTTGAAAACACTGATGAGAGTCTGCAGTGTTGCAGCAAAACGTACTTGTAGTTTTTGTATAAATATTAAATTTTGATTTATTATTAGCTTTAATTTTTAAAAATTTCTAATAATTCTAAGGCCATTTAAAATTTTTTTGACAAAATTATCGATTTTGCATTTTCTGTTGTTAAAAATTGTAAAGTATTTAGTTTTATTTGGCTTTAATTTACACTTGAGTATGACAACTTTATTGTCAAAACGCGCTTCGTATTTACTAAAGTGTCTGGTGTTAACAGATGCTTTTTTAAAATTTTATTTGACTGTTTGACACATTAAGAACATCCAACAACAAAATTAAAAATTGCTGTTTTCTTACAGAACGTTCTGTATTGCAGTAATGTAAAAATATCTGGTTAATATTTGGAATATGTGAGACTGGACATTTAATAGAAAAGGTCATAAATGCAGCTGCTACCTACACAATTGAATTAATTTTGTTTCAGGATGTAGTAAATGTTTTTATTGCGGCAGTATGTTATACAAGAAGGAATTCAGTAAGTTAGCAATTGGCAAGTTTTTATGTTTCCTGCATGTTATAAACGCAATTTTTAATATTTATTAGCTATTTTAAAAATTGATCAAAAGATTTTAGATTTTCCCGGCGCATCCACCATTTGTACACATTTTATTTTGCTAAAAAAATTAGATTTGCCCATTACATCTACTATTTTGGCATAAAGATAATTCAGGGCTATAGCAGTTGGTTAGTTTTTATTTTTGTGTATTTTATAGACTCAATATTTAATAATTATTAATTATTTTAAAAAGTTAACAAGATATTTTATATTTGCCCGGCGCATCCACCATTTTGGCATATTTTATTTTGCTTAAAAAAATTCAGTAAGTTAGGAGTTGTCCAATCGTTTAGTTTTTGTATGTCAAGTGTTAATATTTATATAGTATTTTATAAATTTACTAAAACATTTTAGATTTTCCCGGCGCATCCACCATTTTATCATATTTTATTTTGTTGAAAGTAATCAAACATACAGTGACCTACTTTTCCACATTTAATTTATTAATACTTCACGTTTTTGAAATGCACTAGCAATGATACGTTATTATCCTACAATTACTGAAAAATTTATGTAACCTCAATGAGCTTCCTATTGTATAAATATTCAACAAAAACTCCCTCCACGTCATAAATTCCCCACTTAATATCAATTCTCTTTCACACGATTTTAGCTACATTTAGTTAAAAACTCCCTCGAGATAACTTTATAGTTCGAATCAGGCTTTTTTTTCTAATTCAAACTTTAATCGAGTGACACGCTTTCAAACAACTCCCTTGTTCTCCTCAATTGAGTTAAACCTATCTCTGAAGGTATCAAAATTCTCAACTCGTGCCGAAGATTTGGCACAAAGAGAATGATTATTATCACAGGATTCTGGCTTTGAGTTACTCAACATCTGGCTAAAATTTTAGTTTTGTTAAGGGGTGTGGGAAAGTCGGACGAGAAGTTTTTTTTTGTTGTTGTGGTTGTAGTATAGTAAGAGGCAACGTGTGTACTTTCCCTAGAGTAGAGCATGACCAGGGCCGCTCTAGCCCGCTTGCGCCATGACCTCACAGGGTACTGACCTGGATATTGCTGCAACCGGCTAAGGGCTGACTCAGGTGCATTGATTTATCACTGTTTCGATGCACCTGAAGAGGACGAAAGGATGCCAAGGATTATCAAATTTGGCAAATTGTTAAAAAGGATCTGTGACTTTTAGTAAACAAATTTTGCAATTTAGTAAATAAATATAGAACTAGTATGTAAAAAATATGTGTGAAAATCAAAATAACGTATAGGTAGCTAATATTTAATAATTAGATATTTAGTAATATTTTGTATTAATAGTAAAGCTAATTTAAATATTTTAATTTTAAACAAAGAATTTGTTATTAAATAGTTGCTCCCATTTAAAAAACAAGAGCGTTAATAAAAAAGACTTGTTTTTAATTATCGATATTATTAGTTTCCCATTAACAATTAATTTAATTATAAACAAAATAATCATATTTTAATATTATATACACCAGAATAGTGGTGTACTAAAATGGTCAATAACCCCGAACCCGGTCTTTAGTATCCTGATTGCTGTTCTGATCTAAAACGTCTTTCCAAATAAAGAATAAAAATTATTTTTGTAGTAAAAACTAAAATAGTTTTATTATTGAAAAAAAATCGTTTTCATTTTATAGAAATTTAATGACCCCTCAAATCGAGATTTATTTTGTTTTAATCTATAGCTCTTGAAATAAAGAGCAATTGGTATCATTGCGTCAATTTCGTATTTCTTCAAATAAAATGGTTAGATTAATTTAAGTTTAAAAATGACTTTTGTCACCGAGTTTATAAAACTCTCACTTTTTATTAATGGGGATTAAGTCGGTTGATCCTTGGGTCTCAGGTCAGATACCGGCTAAATAGATATTTCTTGGTATTTACATTTTATTACCCTAGGCTTCAGAAAAAATATTTTTTTTTTAGCTTTGGATAAAATATTAAATGATCTTAATTACGACTACTTTATTAACATTGATTTAATATTTAAGTCAAATTTTTATTTTCTGATAAAAAAAGCATACTAATATCATGCGTTCAATAATTCTTGTGGTCAAGTAGGCTATGAATTGCAATTGTCAAAAAGAACGTATGTCCTGGTTAACATTGCAAACATTATTACTTGACAGCTGTCAAACCTCGTTTGTGTACATACGTGTGGGAATGAACTTATCAACGGCACTACGTACATGCTAGAAACAGAAAACCACAGCCGCGTACGACCACAAGAAATATTGAACGCATCTTACATTTTGCATTGTCGTTTTTAATTTTTTATTGTTAACGGCTATTCTATCGCTACTAGAACGTTTTTAGTTGCATTAGAAATAAAATGGACCGACTTTACATAACTATTAATTAACACAGATAACAATTCAGATATCTACTAGAAATTTTTCTAAGCTAGTATGTTTTAAATAATTTGTTTTTATAAACTTTCGTTTGAGTATTAAAAAAGCCAATTGGAGTTTCCTGATAATTTACATAAAAAAAATTCTTGTCAATTTTTTTTTAAACATCGATTATAATGTCATTTCTTTATTTTAGAAACTGGCGAATCATCTCCTAGTTTATTAAACGATGCTGAACAGAGAAACTTTATTATATGACATCATGGATGATTTCCAAGCTTTTTATAAACAGCTGTTAACGGCTCTCTAGTCACTGAGTTTTGAAAAAAGCGAATGAATTAATAAAAATAGTATAAAAGGAATTAATAAGGCTTTTAATACTTTTTGACGATCTGTATTGTTTTTAAATATACGAGGTGTTTTTAAAATGCATAAATGAAATGAAAACTGGAAATGAAACATCCACTAAGACCAAACTTCTTTACTTGATACAACGCACGTTTCGACAACAATGTTGTCATCCTCAGGTAGAAATTTAAACTTTTAATTCAGTTTTAATTTCTGCTTGAGGATGACAACATTGTTGTTGAAACGTGCGTCGTATCAAGTAAAAAAGTTTGGTATTAGTGGGTGTTTCATTTCCAATTTTCATTTAAACACACCAAGAAGATCCAACAAGAAGATCCAACAAACGAAATGCACATTTATAAAAGACACTGTAAAATAAGTAAAATATATCAAAACAAAACTAGTTAAACAAAAATTTTTTTCAAAACATTAACTGCAAAATTAGCTTATTTAGAAAATACTTAGCTTTTACAAAATTAGTTTAGACATGTGTTGAAAACTTATTGATAAACTTATAATTTTATAAATTTTTAAACGCCATAAGCAGCTTTTACAAAACAAATTTTATAGCAGTTTTCTGATTTATTAAAACAAAAAAATTTAAATATTGTTTTTGGTTTAACAACGCGTCTTTTTTGATAGCTGTGAATTGCTTGTAAATTACAAAGATACCTGTATAAAACAAGAGTCGACTTATCAACTCGAACAACGGGCCTATCGCCACTTATTTTTTTTTTTCACGCGTTAGAAACAGGAGAATTGAGAAGCGGAGCGATTAATGATTATGTCATCTAAAAATAGCATAAATAATAAAAATCTGTAAAAAAATGTTTGTTTTGTACAATATTCTGCTTGCTTCTTTTGCTTTAATTACTTTTTAATTCCTGTTTTTTGTTTTTTAGTGTAATTTTAAATTTTTGTCTTATTTTATCACATGTAGGTTTATTTGTGATTGTATTTTTTTCTATCGCTATCACTGTTGTTTATCGAGCATCTTATTGATAAGTAAACGTGTTACATAAAAAATAAACTTTGCAGGTTATATTTAATCTGGTGTTAAGCAGCGCTGAATGCGTTTTTTAGTTAGATGGGTGACTAAAGTAACACGTATTAATTTCAGCTATCACGTCTTTCGGAAAAGACGTTTAACCATCGGTCCCGTCTACCAATAGATGTTAGGTCATGTCTGAGGTTGTAGATGCAATCTGAAAACTCTGACACTTGAGTGTTGATTACTCTAAGATTATTTATTTATCTAAAAAACAAGGTTAAAAAGTAATTATTTAATTATGCCTAATTCTGTCATTAGAATGCCATTACTGTCACTGTAATATATAAAATCTGTATTAAGAGAACTTATAGGCTACACAAAAATCGAATTTTTAAGTCAGTCTTATTTCTGTAATATACATTTGAAAAATAAAATTGGGTTTACTTGCTTTCAAAATTTTGGCTTTTATGACCTCTTTTTTTCAAAAATTATAATGACTATCTGGTATATTTTTTTACAGTTCTTGTTGAGTTAGCCGAGATTTTAATCTTTTTTTTTGTTTAGATAATCAAAACAAATCAAAATAAATTAAAATGTATGTACCACTACACTTTAAACATTATCTTCTGTCATAATCTCCTTAAATATGCTCTTATTACATCGTATTACATTATACATATATTAAAAGACTAAAGTGTATAATTTAATCTCAAAAGTGAAGTTTAGAACCTGAAGACTGAAAAATTCTGAGAATTTATACGCTTGAGGTACAAACACTATTTTTGCACTTCAGACATAAAAAAATATCTTTGATTTAAATTTGTCTAAATTTTAAATTACAAGTGATTTTGATTGTGACTTTTAAATCCCAAAAAATACTACATATTACTTTAAGATTTTGAGACTAAAAGCGGTACTTTAGTTTTTTTATTAGAAACTAAAGTATCGGTTTTAGTGCCGAGAGTAAAAAAATAGTTCAAAAATAATTTTTGAAATTATTTATATAATCAGCTGTGTAGAGTCACGGTCTTGATGACATCGTGCTTGCAGTTGATCGTTGGGCGCTTGTAAATTATAGTAAAGTCGTGATTGATTGGTTAGGAAATAAAAATTGTTTATTTAAGAATATACTAGCGGTTCTCAAACAAAAGAAGTTTATAGTGTGTCTCAAAAACTATAAACATTTGTACAAGGCAAGCTTAGGTTTTTAGCATTATTACAACAAGAACAACTAATAGTTATAATCTCTACTTTAATAACAGATATAATTAAAACAAAAATTAAAATAACTTTAATAACATCTTGTATATAGTTTTGTTTTGTCATTAGAGTTTGTCATCTTTTTTAAATGTCAAAAATATTAATGCAAATTTTAAATTTCAATTTTTTTATCTGTATTCTATTGATACAACAGTTATTTAAATTTTTGTCTTTTTTTATTTTTAACTTATACTGTTGTTACTCTGGCATGCTACGTGTTTTTTTATATTTTTTTACCTATTTTGCTTTTTTTATAATAACTGTATTATCCCTAGTAGCACATTGTTCCAGAATTATATCGCGGTTATATAACCGCTATATACGAACCTAACCATGGTTATATTAGATTCAGGTTATATAACGGTTATCTAACCTTGGTTAGATGTGGCGTATATAACAGTGTTTATATAATAGATATATAACTGTTATATTTATTAGACAATATGGCCTAGGTTAGACTAAAGTTATATAACGGTTATCTAACCCTGGTTATGTTTGGCTTATATAGCGAATGTTATATAACAGATATATAACTATTATGTTTGTTGTGTCATATAGAATATGTTAGAGGCAGTGTATATATCGGTTATACAAGATAATCTTTTTTTAAAAAAAACTTTTAAGTTACGTATTAAAAATGCCTTTAAAAAAATATATGTAGTTAGAAAGTTGTCTTTGAGACTGTTTAAAAAACAAAATTTAAGTGGTTAATAAATAAAGTGCTACGGCATTTATTTTTTAAACACATCACTTGTATAATCATGATTGTATTTTATAATATTATTAGAAAATAACTAAAAATGCGTTTTTTTTTTTAAATAATATGCTTGTGTTCTTTCTCTAGTGCAAATAGCTGTGAATAGTGCTTAGTTTTTTGTATATCATGTAAGTATACAAAATTTTATTTATTAATTTTGATCATTTAGCTTATTAAAACGTAATCTTTTGTGAGTAATTGTATTTTCTAAGAATAAGTATAAAGACAAAAGTAAAATCTAAAAATTTTTGGGCAATAATTCCATATTCAAAATTTACAAAAAATTTTTGAAATAAAAAGTTTGACATTACATCATTATTAAGTTTTCAGGAATAAATAATTGTCTTTCTTAATCTTCTATTACCAGTTATGTTTTAAACCTTTAAAAAAGAATGTTTAGGTATAAATGCCAGATCGGCTTTGCATTTCCAAGAAGGTAATAAACCCTTAACACCTAACAGGTTGCTGGATTATTTCAAATGTATTTTAAAATGCCAAAAACAAACTAACACAAACATGTAGGAAAATTATTATTTTTTCTTTTAGGAGTAGTATCAAATGTCATAAGAAATCCTAATTTTGTTATTTGTTAGTAAAAATCATCTATGTCAGTGTTTCTCATCTGCCCATTACTTCAATAGAACAGTTTGATAATTAGAATCCATATGTTTGGTGTTAAAATATGCAAGGAATGCGAGGTATCTGCAAGAAAGGTAGGAAATTATTTACCTGCTATTTACAAGACACAACCACCCCTAGAGTTCTGTGACTTGGGACATTATTATCACGGTAAAGCTCGAGACATCAAGTCTTGAGTAAATACACGTTAATCAAGAAACCCCCGAATTTTATTTTACTCCCCAATCCAATGAAGATACAGTCCACAACACTTGAAAAATAAGAAAGACAGTGAAAAAATGGTTAGTTAATTTTTTAAATCATTTTTTATGATTTCCAATTGTAATTTGCTTACAGATTGATCATCTTTTGTTTTATGGAGGGATCAATCAACACAAAAGTATTTATCTCTAACTGAATAAGCTAATAAAATATGAAGTTCCATTACAATTTTCTCTATGTGGAAAAACAAGCAAAAGAACATTTTCCAATACATCTTTATATAAATGCATAGTTGGTGAGTACCAAATGTCTAATTAAAAACTTGTTGTTGGATGATAATATTATTCTATTTTCTTGTAGGAGCCGTTACCAGAAAATTTGCTAAAACACTACTCCAAGAAATTAATAAGAGGATTGGGCAATATCTAATGTGCAGACCAGAAAGGTTAAAGAAAAAGTTAAAAAAAATTAAAACAAACTAAATTATTTGTAAATATAATATGTATAAATATTTTGTTACTTTTAATAAATATCATAACGTATGCGTTTATGCAATGTGTATTATTTAATAAATTACAAAAAAATATGTAAAAAAGGTTATATAACCACAATATAAGCGAGGTATGTCGGCGGTAATATAACTACAATATAACCACGCTTATGTAACGGCTAGATAACAAAATATAACCGAGATATAACTGCTGTTATATAACCACAATATAACTACGAATATATATATCGGTTATATAACATTTCCATTTGAATCTAACCCGAGTTATATAACGGTTAGCTAAAAAAAGCGTCACATCTTGGATCTAGCGGTTATATTGAATGGTTATATAGCTGTTATATAACTGTGCTACTAGGGATTATTATTTTTAATATCAATTTTCCTTTTTCTATTCTATTCTTAGTTATTTTTTTTGTAGAAGAACTTTTAGAATATAGACAAAAATAAATTTAGAGTAAATTTCTAAATTTTTTTATCTATACTCTATTTATCGCAACACTTATTTAAATTTTTGTTTTTTAATTTTTTTCTTATGCTATTGTTACTCTGACATATCACGTGTTTTTGTATTTTTATATTTTTACACCTTTTTTGCTTCTTTTTTTGATAATAACTGTATTATTATTTTTAATATCATTTTTTTTTTGTTTTTACGAGTAAATTTTTTATATAAACCCGCATCACTTTTGTAATATTAAATTCCAAAATTCATCCCAAAATTTTGGCTTTGTGAACTATGTTTTATACTAAAAATTCGGGTTTTTAAAATGTAGGTCATGTTATATAACAATGTTACGTTGACGTTGTCATATAACACAATTTACAAAGTCAAAATTTTTGAAATTTAATATTGCAAACGTGATCCGGGTATGTACATATATTCTAGCTTTTCTATTCTTAATTATTTTTTTTGTAGAATAATTTGTAATGTTTTTTTGGTTTTTTAAATTTTTTAGGTCTTTTGTTCAGCTTTTGAAACAAAATCTTTTAATTTTTTTGTTTGCATAAATATTCATCTACCATTTCAGTACATATATTCTATTATGTCAACATTATTTTTAGTTGTTAAATTAATTTTCTAATTTTTTACATTTACCATGCCGTTTGTTTTTATATTTATTTGTCTTTTTTACAATTTTTTTGTGTTGATTTTATAATCTTATTTTATTATCTAATATTTGGTTCTTAAAAAATTACTTTCTAAAAAAATAATAATTTACTATAATCAAGTCGTGCATACAAAGTGTCTTACATAAAATGAAAAATATATAATTAAAATAAAAACAGGAGAAAATGCTTTTCAAGATCTTTTTTTTTAATGTCTCAGAAAACTGTTTCTAAGTTTGTTTTTTTACAAGCTCCAATTGTTTAATAAGAAAATTTGATAAAGTTGTACCATTTACCATTGGGTTTATCAATAAGTCTTTGATACATACCTAAATTGATTTTGTTGTTAGTATTTTGCAAAAAAGATTATTTTGCTGTTAACATTTTTTTAAATTTACTTATTTGAGCAAGTTAAAATTAAAAAAAAAAATTGGTATAATATTGCAAGTTACGTGGGTATTTGGACTTTATGATTCAAGAAATTTGATAAATAACGAATAATTTTTTTTTATTATTCACAGGAATACAACAACAGTAAATAAAAAATAACTTTGTTTTGCAATACAATGCTGTCGCTTTAATTAATGTTACTTTTTTACTTGTTTGTCTGGTTTTCGCTGACTGACTGCTTTTTTTATTTAATTTAATTTTCTTTGTTTATTGTTATTTTGAATTGTTTTAACAGTATATTAGTGTTTTTTATGACTGTTTATTGCTTATCAATAATTCTAAAGGATACATATGCAGTACATAGTCAATTTTTCTATTCTATCAGAAAATTTTTTACTAATTATATTTTTTTTTATGGATTGTTACCATTTTGGCTAGTTTTTTAATTAAGCAAATGGAGTCAAAAAAAGTAATTGCAGGTGAAAGCTGTTGGTCTTGTATATTTTCTTGTTCTTAAAAGGCACGAACATTTTTATAATAATCCTTGCTATATAAATATCTATCAAATTTATACAAAAAAAGATTATTAGTTGTTACACGACTTAGGTATTAAATTTTGTAGTTGAGTACTAATGTTCGAATTTCATTAATATTTAAAAACAAATGACAATCAATATTTTTCAAATAAATAAAAGTTTTTACTAAACGAATAATTTATTGTTTTTTTATTTTTTTGTTTTTTTTAACAAATAGTACAGCAACGTTAGAATTAAAAACAAACGAAACAAGTAACATAAAAATAAATAATTTTTCTTCAAGGTAAATGAAACTCAGAACCTCTAATGAATGTCTTATAATTTTCTCGAAAATGAAATTAAACCCCCCCGAAAATAATAGTCAATTTCGGCCAAACGCCCTCCCAATTACGCTCAAATTGCAATTTGTGTGTACACGGTTTGGCGCAAAACACCTACTTAGATCATTACCACCCGTCTGCAGTAATTTGCAAATTACCTAAAACTTGGTCTTTGCCTCGTCTCTTAAACCTTGGAAACTTCTGGTCAGTCCACATTTCCCAAATTACATCACAATAAATCAAATTGATTAAATTCCCAATAGCAGATGAGGTGGTTTATGATAATCGTGCGCACTGGATTTCTTGCAATTGTATCCGGGATTTAATGACGCCGTGATAAGGCGCAGATTTAGGTCATTAATGTCCTTCCTGAAGGATTTCGGGATCAAGGACGAGGGATGCATTATGTAACTATAACAAACTGTAAAATCAGATTTTAAAAAATACACCAAAACTCAATTTCCGCTTGATAAAATCCAATTAGATTGCATTTGCATCGACCTGCAATTTGAGGCCATTCAGCTAAAATTTCATTAAAACAGTACAATAGTTTGTATTTAATTAAGCAAATATAGGGCACAATCGACACAAGGTTACACCCTGTATAAACGTTATCTAATTACAAGTTGAGATTTCACGGTTTCAAGCATTGTTTGGGTGACTATAATCAACTAGATCACAAACAATAAAGTCAAGAGATTTAGGAACTCAGAAAGGTGGGTTTGAACAATCCTTGGATCTAAATTATAACTTCCGTGACATCACAAACGTTGCCAAAATTTTCTATTAGGTAAAGAATAATGAGAAACAATAACTTTATTTCTAATTGTTAAAGACGTTTAAAAATACAAAAAATAAATAATTTTAGTTACATTATGAGAAGATTTATGCTGTCATTGCAAGTCCTTCAACCAGTGTTACAATGTCTGTTTAAACATAGTCTTGTATATTTAATTTATTATAAATTTAAATTTGGTGGATGTGTCGTGTAAGCAAAATTTAATTACATTATTAATACTTTTCAGTTATATTTGTGTTAAATTTTACTTAATTGAACAACAACAATTTAGAAAAAATTACTAATTATGGTGAAAGTATTATAATCATAAAATTACAAAAACTACTCATGAAACGAATTTAAAAGAAAATTTTTAATACTAATTGTAAAACTTAATTGTAAATTTATTAATGAAATTGCTGTTATACTGAATTTAAATACAACAGTTATTGATATAAATATACTAGTTGCATCAAAAACCACTTGATATAATCTAAAAGATTTTATTACATGCTACAAAATTGGTGGATGCGCCGGGCCAACAAAATTGTAATTAATTAATATTTTTTTGTAATATAATTATTGTGTTAAAGTTAACTTAGGTGAACAACAATAATTAATAATAATGTAATAAATATCTTTAAAGCAATTTACTTTTACAACAATAAGTGTCAAAGTTACAACAATAGTTGTATCAAAAACAACTGGATTCAATTTAAAACAATTTCTTATAAATTGCAAAATTGGTGGATGCGCCGGGTTTATAAAATTTGACTAATTTATTAATATTTTTTTGTTATATTTGTGTGAAAATGTAACTCTTTTGATTTAAAATAATTAATATTAATATGACAAATAATTGATATATACCGGGTGTAAACGAAATTAGGCTCACTTCTTATTTTAATAGTATTTTTTTAAATAAAACAATAAGATTTGGGAAAGATATTATGTTAGAAAATCTCTATCAACTAAATGAAAAATAAACTTTTTATTACTTTCGGTTTTACCGGAAACGACACTAATTTTGGATTTTTTTATTTTTGGAATCTACAATAAATTCCGAGTCTAATACACAACTTTTTATAACTTCTTGTAAAATATTTTTTTTGTAATTTTTTGTTTATCTAGAAGACTGTGATGGTTAAAAAATATTGCTAAATAGTGCAGACAACTAAAAAATAGAACCAGTGCCATAAATATTCTAATTTAGAAAATACTAGAGTTTAAACTGAAATAAATAAGCTTTTCTCGTTTTACTCAATTTTTTCAAATGAAACAATAATAGCTCACTTGACATTTTTAATTAACATTTGTTCTGCAAATCTAAACATAACAAAATTTTGAAAATCTATTAATAGTTTTTGTAATATTTACAAAAATATTTTGTAAAAATTAGTAAAAGTTAACTGAAATTTAAGCCGGCTGTAAACCAAAAAAAAATTTTAATAGCTTTGTTTTATTTTTTTGTTTAAACGCTAGCTTTAATATAAAAATTTTTCTGATTTAAAAAAATATTTTTCTAAATTTTACAAAAACTACTGTGCAGATTTTCAAAATTTTGGTATTTTTGGATTGACAAAAGAAACGTTAATTTAAAAAGTCAAATGAGCCATTATTGTTCTATTTGAATATTAAATAAGTTAAATCGAAAAAACTAATTTATTCTTATTTAAATATGTGTATTCTCTAAATTAGTTTATTTATGGGATTGATTTTATTTTTTAATGATTGCCTACATTATCTAGAATATTTTTTTACCGCAGCTTTGTAGATAAAAAAACAAAAATTACAAAAAAATTGTAATTTACAAATTTTTAAAAAAAGTAGTCAGATAGGCTCAGAATTTAACGCAGATTTTAAAATTATAAAAAAATATACATAAAGTTCAATTTAAAAATCTAAAACTGTCCTTTTTGGTAAAACCGAAAGTGATGGAAAGTTAATTTTTTACTCAATTATGGGGATTTTTTAACATGATTTGTTTTCAAAATTTTGTTTTTCTATTTAAAAAATACTATTAAAAAAAGAAGTGAGCTTAATTTCGTTTACACCCGGTATATATAAAAAACAACAAATATAATTTAAACAAAACAAGTAGTTGTATTAAAAACAACTTAATACAATTTAAAACTATTTATTTATTACGAATTGTAAAATTGGTGGATGCGCCGGGTTACCAAAATTTAAATAATTTTTTATTTTTTTTTTGTTATATTTGTATAGTTTTAACTTAGTTAAACAACAACAATTATTAACGATATAATAAGTGTTCCAAAAACAATTATATTTAAATAAAATTTTCAAATACTAACTGAAAAATCGATCAGTACGCCAAATTAATAAAAATTAAAATAGTTATTAAAAAAATTGTTGTTATATTCAATTTAAATTTAATTTACTTTAACATTAAACTTTAAATTATAAAAATATTGTTTACTTAGTTTGAAATAATTTATTATTAATTGTAAAATTGGTGGATGTGCCAAGTTAACCCGAATTTAGTTAATTAATAAAATTATAGTTGTACTTGTTTTATTAATATTATATTTTTAATTGATATAAATGCACTAAGCGTCTCAAATACATCTTTATTTAAATAAATAAAAAAAAATAAAACTGGAAAATAGGTCTCTGTTTTCTTAAGACACAAAACGTCTATAGCTTCGGTAGGATTCAAACCTACCTCGGTTTGATTTTACTGGTTCGAAGTGTACAACCGCTATCACTGGACTACTGCCGGCCTGTTACAGATAACTGGGCATTTCAAAGTAATTTTATTTAACTAAAACTTTGCTAATTATTTTGAAAATTTTTATAATTTAACTAAAAAAAATACTCATATACAAAATTAAATTTAATAATATTAAATAGTGTGAAAATTAGTTATAACAGTATTGTCTAATTCGCTTTAAGACTATTTTGATTAAAAATTTTTACATTTTGTATTTCACTGCTTTGACTGTTTTACTACATCCCGGTCTCGAAGTATTGTAAGCTTTGGTTGTAAGTTGTTTCACGTCATCCTCGTCTCACTTTCCCTTTTCCCACGTGATTCATAATTAAAGTACAGGACAGTGAACTTCCCCTATAAAGCCTCCCATGTCAAATAAAGCCTTTGAGCCTTCAATAAATAAAAGTGTATTGATCCTGAAAAAAATTACTAGTCTTATAATCCTAATTACGTTTCATATACACGCTCTAATTATTTTTCTCTCTCTCTTGCGATTAACCGCTTTTGTGTATAACAGATGTTTGTGTTACATTTTACATAATTGAGGATGCGCAATGTTTCCACATATTTAAATAAAGTTGTTTTTAAGATATGTATTATAAAATATTTGATACAAATGTAACAAAAATGTTATTAATAAATAATTAGTTTTGTGCTAACCCGGCGCATCCACCAATTTTACAAATTTTAATAAATTGTTTAAAATAAAATTTTTGTTGTTTTGAGACAACTAGTAAATTTATTTTAGTTATTCTAGTAAAAACAAATTAAATTTATGCTAAATATAACATCAAATTTATTTCTAATAAATATTCTAATTTTTAGTAAACCGACGCGGCGCATTCACCTGTTTTACTATTACCACCAAAACTTTTGTGTTTAAATAAAATGTTTTTGTGTTTTTTAATATATTTATATTATTTATTGTTGTCAAACTAAATTAAATTTAATACAAATACAACAATAATTTTATTAGTAAATTAATTAAATTTGTACTGACTCGGTGCCTTCACCAATTCTGTACCAAATATTTTTTTAATTTTCAGAAGCTAGTGAAATTGAATTAGTTTGCATTTTATTATTTTTGTGTATTAAATTACGTTTCATTTACACGCTTTAATTATTATTTTTCCTCTCTTGTGATTAACCGCCTTCAAAATTTGTGTATAACATATGTTTGTGTTACATTTTGCATAATTGAGGATGCGTAATGTTTGTGTTTTCAAGCAGTTGAAATAACATGTGTGGTTATGAAAGATGTATGAGGGTTAATTAATTTAGTAGTGCTTAGTTTTAAGCTTAAAGAGCTTTTAGGGGGTTATTAAAAATTTAGGAGGTTGATAAACCGTTTAGGAAATGTAGCAAAATAGCTACTTGTTCTCTTAGATATTTAAAATTTTAAAAATAGATTGTTTTTTAAGCTCTCCATCACTGCAAGTGTATGAGACAAAGAAAGTCAATATCATCTAAAAATTTCCTGTTTGCATCGACTCAATATCAGATATTGATACTGTCATAAAATGTCTAGCTAACTCTAGGCGGTTCTTAGAACTTCTCGACTTGATTTAAATTGAAAAACGAAGTAGTTTAATGGCTGCAATTTGCTCTGTACTCGTATTTGTGTGGTGATTTAATAATAGTTTATTGTTGAGTAATTCTATTCAATGAAGTTATGAGTAAATTTAGTTTGAAGGAGTAAAGGACGATGACCTGATTGTAGTTAATCTTAGACGGATTTTGCGGAAAGAAAATGTCATCAATCTTTTTGGCGCACCTTTTTAGACCATTATTGAGGATGCGTTTAACAGATTCTTTTTTATAAATGAGACAACACAAAAAGAAGAATTGAAAATGTAAAAAAATATCGTACATTTGTTCAGAAAATATTTTGTGTTATTAATAAAACACTACAAAAACACTAATTAATTAATTGTTACTAGATTGTTTTCTACTAAGTACAAAACACTCAGTTTATCTAAAACATTTATTATTATCAAAATAATTAAATTTAATAAAAGTATAACAACAAATCTATTATTTATAAATAATTAAAATTTTGTTTACCCGGCGCATCCACCAATTTTACAATTTATAATAAAATTTATTTTGAATTGATTTAAATTGTTTTTGACCTATTTGATAAGTTTAAGTCAATTATTATTGTTAAAATAAATTTAACTTACCCGAATTATAACAATAATTTTATTAGTAACCAAAGACATTGTCTCTGAGAGCGGCCTGGTCAACAAAAAGCCTCCAAAAATTACAAACATGGTGAGTCACGAGGAAACTCAGTGGTCTGAATTGGACCTTTCATTTTTAAAAGAAATATTAATAACAATTAACACTGTCAAAATAAATACAATTTAGAAGAAATGTGGCAAAAATTTTATTAGAGAATTAATTGTTGTAACCCGGCGCATCCACCAAATTTACAATTTGTAATAAATAATTTCTAGTTATTTAAATTGGTACACTTGATGTAAATATACAACAATAATTGTTGTAAAATTAATTTTAATACCTGTCTAAAAAAATTATTAAATATTTTACAATTAGCTATAAAAAAATTTACAAATGTAAAAAATGTAAATGTAAATAAAACTCTTTTTGAGATAATCAGAATATCTATAGTAATTATCAATCTCAAAGTAAATTAAATATAATATTAATAAATTAAATATTATTAATAAATTTATGCTAACTCGACGCATTCACCAATTTTACAATTAATAATAAATTGTTTTAAATTAAATAAAATTATTTTAGAACAATCAGCTTATTTATACCAATTATTGTTGTCAAAATAAATTAAATTTATGCTGAGTATAATAACAATTTTATTAATAATTACGTTGATTTTTTGTAACGCGGCGCATTTACTAATTTTAAAAATTTTAATAATAAAATATTTCTACATATTAAAATAAAGTTGTTTTTGAAACATTTATTACATTAACATCAATTACTGTTGTCTGAGTGAATTAAATTTAATACAAATATTACAAAAAAATTATTATTATACTAATTAAGTTTGCTTTAACCCGGCGCCTCCATCAATTTTACAATAAATAATAAATTGTTTTAAATTAAATATAATTATTTTGAGACAACTATTATATTTATATCAATTATTGTTGTCAAGGTAAATTAAACTTAAACAGAGCATAATAATTGATAATTATTTTATAATTATTTTAATTTTTTAATAACTTTGCAGATTTATCAATTTTAAAATTATTAGTAATGAAATATTTCTACTTATTTAAATAAAGTTGTTTTTTAGACATTTGTTATATTAATATAAATTATGGTTGTTTAAGTAAATTTAATACAAATATAACAGAAATTTTATTAATAAATTATTAATTATGTGTTAACCCGGCGCATCCACCAATTTTACAATTTACAATAAACACCTAGTAAATTTATGTTTGTTATTGTAAAAGAAAATTAAATTTTAATTTAGTATAGCAGCAATTCTGTTAATAAATACACTCATTGGCACAATATTTGATTTTATTATGATACCTGTGGATAATTGTTATTATTGTGATACCTGCCACTATACTTGGCAGTTTAATTTAATCTTACAAGAGCAAATATGGTTTTAAATCCAACAAACGCAGCTAGAGCAATTGCTTTAGTTTAAGATGGTCGATCACAATACTACGCAGCTCGAGTTTTTGGAGTTTCAAGATACATTGTGCAAAGAGCTGTAGAATGGTTTCGGAAATTTGAGGACTACACTAAAAGAGTTGTGTTCGGAAGAAGGCGATGTACTGCTCGAAATGATTATTTTTTCATACTGCAAATGTTGAGAAATAGAGCCACGACAGCTGTTGCTGCTCGTAGTTTTTTAGAAGAAGTAAGAAGTGTAGCAATTATTGAAAGAACCGTAAGAAAGAAACTAGACAAAAAAGGATTACTTGTAAGAAGACTAGCAAATGGTCTTAAGTTAACCAGAGAGCATCGAGTAGAGCGACTACGTTTTGTTCGTGAATATGGAATTGGGATGTTGGTGATTGGAGACGAGTTTTCTTCTCTGATGAGTCGAGATCTTGTCTTCATTTCCCAGATAAACGACAAAGAATCTGGCGACGTTTGGGAAAAAGATTTGATCAGTGTAATTTGTACCGAAACTAAATTTTGGAGGAGGTTCTACTATGGTATGAGATGGCATTAGTTCGGAAGCCTGTACCGAATTAGTCGTTGTAGATAGGGGAAGAACGAAAATCAACAGATATGTCAGAGACGTTCCGAAACCCCATGTTGTGCCTTTTGTACCAACTATTGAGAAAAATTTTATTTTCATGCACGATAACGCACGTGCTTACACTACAAGCATCGTGAGCACGTATCTCGATTGGGTTGGTATTCAGCGTATATGACTAGCGCGCAGTCCAGACCTAAATCCGATTAAACACTTTTGGGATATAATGGGAAGAAAGATTGGAAGCAGAGTTCCTGCTCCAGTACCTCTGAGAGACCTAAATGTAGCAGTAACTCAAATTTGGAAGTAAATTGGCCAATGACACTTTTTTGCGCGATTGGTTGTTTTTATCAGTTTACTGTGGCTGTTTCTACGACGGTAGGTTGCTGTTACTGGTTGCTGCGTGTAATAAAACGGTAAGTAATTCACTTACCGTTCAGTGAACGGTAAGCAATTAAATCTAAAAAAAACACTTTGCGATTTATTTATTAATATTAAATGTTTTTATTATAATTAATAGTAGTAATACCACTCGCATTTGAGTTTCTAGTGTTAACAGACAAACTTTCCGACGTAGAAGTCCCAGGTTGTTGTAATAGTCCACCAACATCGCTGTGTAAAATTTTATGAGCAAATTCAATTTTGTTTTGAAGGGAATCTTCCACGTAACTCTCGGCCACCGTTGATGAACGCCACCCACCATGTCTTTTTAGTCTCAATACATCAACTCCGTTATTCGCCAAAAGTGTAGCCGATGTGCGTCGAAACGAGTGTCCAGTAAAGGGGCTTCAGGGGCTTGCAACTTTAAATACTTTGGGATGAAAAACAGAGGGTATGTGGTTACTTTTGCAACCACACATCCATCTGATCTTCGGCTTTTGTGCAGATTCTGTTATATTCATGATGAATTTCATGTATCTTTTTTTTATTTACACAATAAAGACCTTTATTATTATTATTATTATTATTATTATTTTTGACGGCCAGCCTCCAATTGTGCCTTTTCCTGTGACTTGCCTAGTGCATTTGCCATTTTGATAGTTCAGAAATAAATGATCTGACGTTGGGTTGCTTGGTCGAATTCTTATGTATTTTCGAAGTATTTCCAAATAATGAACTGCTTCATTTTCTTTATTAATAACTGTGAACGTTCGCTGAATATTCGTTTTTGTATTTGGAATATTTACTATAAACATTTCTTCATGTTTTTCTATGTCACTCATTTTAATATTGTACAATTCCTCTTGTCTACAAGCGCCCGATACTCCCAATATCATTGCTACCTGCAAATATATATTGTTTCCTTAGAACTCAGATGTACCTCATCATCTACAACATACCTTTTGAATTAAAAATTGTTCGTCTGGTGCTTCATTCAAGAAGTTTTTTATGTCTTCTTTGGTAAAAAATTTAGCCTTCTTAGGCCGATATCCAATATTTTTTTTCTTAAGATAAGCAATTAATGTAGCAAACTTAGAAATATCGATAGCATCATGGAGAAAAATTGTACTCTTCAGCATAGAATACTCCGCCCATAAACTGCCTGGGGCCTTCAAGTGTCCACTTCTCACCACAAAATACGCTAACAAGCTCTTTTCATTTACAGAAACCTTCTTTGCTTTACGCCATTCCTTAAACAACTTGTATGTCTGTTCATAGCGGGTTTTAGATTTTTCTGGAATTAATGCCGAACATCCTTCTTGCCAAGCGTCTTCTAAATCATCCGAATCACTATCGCTCATATTTGCTTCGAAAATGGAACCACAAAACCACAAATATGTAGGAATGATTGTATCAGAAAGACAATTTTACTTGCTTGGAACAAAACCATAGCAACCATGGAACAGCTACCCAAAGTTTTCAGTTTCAATCTTCCCGATTATCACAAATGTATTGATATAAATTATTATTATTATTATTCTAGAAACTCCAATCGCGCAAAAAACGTTATAAGGATGTCGAACGTTAAGGATTACCGTTCTCAGACAATAATTGGAGTCGTCGCTTCGCTCCTCCTCCAAACAATTGTCTTCGATCGGTAAGCATTTCTTACCGTTCTCCATACTTAATATACTATATTGAGGGAATGCCAAGAAGAATCGCAGCTGTAATTCATGCAAAAGGAGGTGACAAACATTATTAAACTCGAGTTTAGTCTTAAGTGTAGGTTTACTACTTTGTTATGTTTTAATTTAGACTTTAATTTTTTTGTAAAATTAATAACTATTTTTGTTATTAATAATAAAACACTGTTGTTTAATTTATGCTGTTTTTTGTTTATACTTACTTGAAATTGTGTAATTTAAAGTATGCGAAAAATTGTTGCCGCTTAAAACAAAATTTACTTAAGAAAAATTAAATGTCAATGATGGATTAAATTTTGTGCCGGTGAGTGTATTTTAACTTTTGGAAGCTCGGCGTATCTACCAGTTTTACAATAATTACTAAAAAATCCTTACTTGAATAAAATTGTTTTTGAGATTTTTAGTATATTTATATAATTTGTTGTTGTCAATGTGAATTAAATTTATTACATGCATAACAATAATTTCATTATTATACTAATTATGTTTGTTCTAACCCGGCGCGGCGCCTCCACCAATTTCGCACCAAATATTTTTTTAATTCTTAGAAGCTAAATTGAACTAGTTTGAATTGCATAATTTTTGTGAATTAAGTACCACTTTTTAAGAAAGTTTTAATACTCCCACAACTCCTTTTTGTTATTTTCTTAACAGAATAAAACTTTTTTCTGTAACAATATTTCATTCATAATTGTTCCAACTTTGTTATGCTCTAGTGAAACATTAAAATTTTACGACTTTGAGTGTTATCCATATTAGCATCAAAAACAGTCTTAATAAGTTTAACAATAAAATATATAGAGCGATAACATAAAATATAAACCAGCTTTTACACTTCCGAACCAAAACAATAAACACAGGAAAAAATTTTTTTTCAGTATTTTCTGCTTTGATTAAATGAAGTGGTTTGAATTGCGTTTAGTGCTTGTATCAAAAATCGTCAACTTTCAAGTAAATTGCGTTCAGTAACAAAATATTATTATTAACAATTTTTTTTTATTAACTGTATATCGTAAATAAAACCGAGTTAAAATAACCTAACCGAAAAAAAACTAAAAACTGTTTTTTATTTAATATACTTAGGACTGATTGTGTTAAACATAATAATGAAACAAAAATGAAACATAATAACAATTAAATTATGTTCAAGCCAAACAGCAACCAGGAAACTGCAGACCGATGATTTGAGAAAAGCTTATTTTAACTCCGGTTTGTCTCTGAAAACACGTTAGATTTGACAATCGATTGAGTCTTTGGTTAAACGCAATTTTATAGCAAGATATGTAGCAACATTTTCAGAAAGTTACGGTTCTAGTATTTGCCTATTAAAAACTACCAAAAACCGGAGAAAACCTTTCAGAAACTAAGATCAGAATATCAATACTTTTTAGTTTTAAATTACGTTTATTTAAAAATATATTTTATTAAAAGAATTTAGTTATAAGAAATGTGAACGCAATTTACTATTTAAATTTGGTTAGACTGCATATATTGACTTATGGGCTAATTTTAAGTTAGATAATACCGGTAGTATCTTTGTTTCTAAGCATAATTTAAATAATTCGAGGTTGTGATTGGTGGTTGCCATGGAAAATTGTTAAAATTTGCGATACTACCGGTATTATCTCAACTTGAAATCAACCCATTAGCGATTACGTAATACTGAAACAAATTGTTGTTGTTAAATAGACTGTTTGTATTAGTTGCTAATTTATTATTTATTCTTATTACACTTTTAAATTTTTGTAATTCGTGATAAAAAAAATTAATGTTTAATATATTATTTATAATTAGGTCAAGTTAAGTCGAGTAACATTTTTTTTATATACATATATTTAATCTGTCATAATTACTTTTAAATTAATTGTAAAAAAATACTTTCAATTATTTAAATTAATTTTATTATGATTAAGAGAAAACGATTGTAATTGGAACTAGTCATTGTAATTTCAAATATTTTTTTTAAATGTGTGACGGTTATACAGAAATATTATTTTTATCTAAATGGAGACAATTTACTACGGATTTACTTCCGGAAAATCCGGAAGTATCTAATGTCAAGTTATGACTATATAAATTTAAAATCTAAATTATAATTTGTATGTGAAACTAAAAAATTTTTGTGTAAAATTTTGACTTCCAGTTTGTCCGGAAGTGTAAAATCTTTGTACTCTGTTTACTTACGCACGAAGATGTTGGACATGAGCGTCGCTGGTAGACAGAAAACAATCACCAAAATATCAGCAACGGCCAAATTAACAATAAAAAAATTCGTCACAGTTCTCATCCTTGGCGATCGAAAGACCACGGCAATCACGAAAAAATTCCCGACGATTCCGACCGCAAACACCAGGAGATAAGCCACGCAGTAGACGGCCGTCATCGCCATCGAGTGTCTGTAGAAGAGCTCCGGGATGAAGGCGGGCTCTGTGGCGTTAGCTGTGGCATTTTTGGCGGCATCGTGTGTCGCCACATCGAAGAGGTTCCCCAGGTACTCGGCCGTTAGCATTGTGGCGTTCGGCGGCGGCATGGGGCGGGCTAGGGCCCGGCGGCGCCCATCGTATAATTCGTCGTCGTCGTCGAGACGCAGCGCGGAGAGGCCCATCAGAGGGCGACCGGCGCGACGAAGGCTCGGACAACGAGTGCCGGAGGATCGGAAACCAGCGGCTGCGCTGGGGTGCTGCTGGAAGAGCGGGTGGGAGAAGGATTTTGGGGGGTTGATGACTTGCTGAGGTGTGATGGATGATGAATTAAAATTTACCGAAATTGTAAACAGAGATAATTGATTGGAGATTTAATAAAGTTTAATTACTATTTACATAACTACTTTGGGAAATGCAGAAACGAGAAGTTTTGAAACTTCACTTAATTTTGTTATGCTTGCTGTTATTGTTAGAAATTAGTTTTGTTTAAGTTTAGTCAATTTTGTTTCGGTTGTATTTTTTTTTTTTAATTAGGGAAGTAATAAACTGAGGAATCTAAAAAACGTTGATTTAAAAAACTTAAAAATTGTGAAACTAGGTACCTAACTAAGAAAGTGAATGTCTGAGAATCTGATTGTTTTTTAAATTAAGAAACAAATAAAGAAATTAAAAAACCAAAAAATAAAAATTTGAAAAGCTTAAAAATTGTGTTGATTGATAATTGGAAAAGTAAAAGTTTGAGAAACTGATTTACAAATCTCATTTTAAGAAGCTATTTGTTTTAGTTGTATTTTCAAAATTAAGAAACTAGAAAACTAGAGAAATGCTCAAAAATTGTGAAATTACGTGTTTGATAAAGTGAAAGGCAGAGAAACTGTTTTGGTTGTATTTTTTTAAATAAAGAAACTAATAAACCATAAGATTTAACAAATATAAATTTATAAAGTTTTAAAATTTTAAAATTAGATGACTAAAACATGAAAGTCCGAAAAACTAATTTGAGAAACTTGCAGTTTTGGTTTTATATTTTTTAAAATTCAAAAATTAGTAAATTGAGGAAACTATAAAATGTAATTCTAAAAAACTTAGAAATTGTAAAATGGAGTATCTGATACAGTGGAACGCTGAAAAACTGTTGTATTTTTGAAAATAAAAAAACAAACTGAATAACCTAGAAAATATAGTTTTGAAAAGCTTAAAAACTGTAAAACTAGATAACTGAAAAAATTAAAGTCTGATGGGCTGATTTCAAATTGAGATAATACCGGTAGTATCTTTGTTTTCATGGAAAATTAATAAAGTTTGCTGTTGTGATTGGTTGTTGCTAAGGAAAAGTATTAAAATTTGCGATAATATTGGTAGTATTTCAACTTGAAATCAGCCCATAAGAAACTAATTTGAAAAACTGAATGTTTTAATTTTATTTGTAAAAAAAATTTGGAAACTAGTTAGGTTATCAAAAAACTAGAAAATGTAATTTTAAAAATCTTAGAAATGGTGAAACGAGATGCGTGAAAAATTGAATGTGTGAGAGACAAATTAGAGAAACTGATTGTTTTGGTTTAACAAGTATTTGGAAAAATTAAAAAATTAATAAACCAAGAAAACTAGAAAATTTTATTTTGAGAAGGTTGGAAATGGTGAAACAAGATCACTGTAAAAGTAAAAGTCTGAAAAACTGATTGTTTTTGTTTTGTTTGTAAAAATTAAAAAACTAGAAAATGTAATTTTGAAAATTTTAGAAATTGTAAAACTAGATGACTGAAAAATTGAAAGTGTGAGAAACTAATTTGAGAAACTGATTGCTTTGGATTTATTTGGCAAAATTAAAAAACTAATATATAAAGAAAACTAGAAAATTTTATTCTGGAAAGCTTTCAAATTGTAAATAATAATAATAATATGTATTTATTCCTTTAAAAATACAGACATATGTATACAGGAAACGTCAAAACAGAAAACAGAGACTTTCATGATAAGAGAAACTCATTTAAAGTATAAAATGTGTTAGTACTTAAAAAGTTTTTTAGATTGAGCTTAAACTTTGTAATAGTTTTGCAGTTCTTAATTTCGCTAGGTAACTTATTATATATTGTGGGACCTAAGCAACGTAGGAAATTTTTGACTATGTAGTATCTAGTATAAGGAATAGAGAGGTTGTTGCTTTGTCTGGTGTTTAGCATGTGCACATCGCTTACATAAGGTAACTTATGTCGATTGGAATAAATATAAACAGCCATCTCAAAAATTAAGAAGGAAGGTACCGTCAATATTCTATACTTCTTAAAAATATCTCTACAGGATTGTCTATTAGACAAACGAAAAATTATCCGTAACAATTTTTTCTGCGAAAAATATTTAAAAAAATAGGCAAATTCCGTAGCGAAGTCTGCTATCAACTTGAACAAAGTAAACTTGCATTAGTTGTTTTACATTAAGAATATCTTTTAGCACATGTCAAAGAAGACATTTTGGTTATTAAAGCTGCACAGTGATCTTTCCAATTCAAACATTTATCAAATACTATTTCCAAAAATTTAGTGCTATTGGTATCAACTAGTTGTTTATTAGTAACATTTACATTTATTGGGATAGGACAATTCTGTGGTACATGGAAGCGCAGGCAGTTAGTTTTTTCAGCATTGAAATGTAATTTATTAGTACTAAACCAATTAAAAACATTATCTACAGCATCTTGAGCTTTTATTTTCAGAATTATATCTAGTTTGTCAGAAATAATAATTACAGTATCATTTGCATAAAGTATTATAAATCCCTTTGATGAGAGATGTTCAATGTCATTAATAAACAAAATAAATAAGACTGGCCCAAGTACAGATCCTTGAGGAACACCCATATTTAGTTCCACAAGGTTTGACTGTAAATTTTCAGAAGAATCTTTTCCCGGAAGTTCAACGTATTGTTTTCTGTTCTGTAAAAAAGTTTTAATCCACTCCAGAGCTACACCTCTAATACCTATATTATTCAATTTGTCAAGTAGCTTAGCATGATCTACGCAATCAAATGCCCTACTAAGATCACAAAAAATCCCAATAGGGCATTCACCGGCATCAATGTGTTTTAGAATATTGTCATAGAAGGTTAGTAAAGCCATTTTTGTGGAGCATTTTTCTCGAAATCCAAACTGATTATCGGATATAATATTTGTTATCTTTAAAAAGTTACACAAGCGACTAAGATAGCTATACTCAAATATTTTAGAAAAACCCAAAGTCAAGGTAATAGTCCTGTAATTTTCGATAGCATGAGTGTCGTTCTTTTTATAGATTGGGATAATCTTACCGATTTTCAAAGCTTCAGGAAATTTACCACAAACAAATGACAGATTCACAAGATACGTTAACGGAGAAACTATGGCAGGGATACATTTTTTAATAATGTATATCGGCACTTCGTCAGGTCCAGATGACGTCTTGCTCTTAAGTTTAGAGCTAACAAGTTTAATAGTTCATCATTACTGAAAGGAAGAAGAAACATGCTACTTTCTATAGTATTATTCGCACTAGAACTAGAGCTTGAAACACTTGATTGTTGATTTAATTGATTAGTAATGTGACGTTTATTATATGTGGGTTTCTGATTTAAAGAGCTGGAGATAATTTCTCGGCAAGTTTATTTACAAATCAAATTAATTACAACTAATTAACACAGCTAATATTCTAAATCACTAACGGAACACAAAACACTTTAATTTATCGCTTTCTAAATTCGCTGGATATCGCCGGAGTTCGCCTTTATGTCGCTCTCCCAAAACCAGACAGACTGACTGACTCGCTGTCTCGCATATATATATGGGTATGGACTCTTTCCAGAACTTTCGAGTATTTTCTCGCGTTTCTCCTGAATTATTTCAATTCGGCAAGATGATTGGAATTCAATCACAATAGCGACAAACAATGCCGACGTAAACAAGAATAAATAAACCCATTCAAAACGTAAATAATACTCGAAGTTCTATTCAGTTCCTAGAAGTGAGCGGTCCACAACACAATACTCGATACTCTGATTCACCGCTTCTTAGAATTGAGTCGTTCGCGTCACACTACCCCCCTCTTAAGAATTGTTCGTCTCGAACAATCATTCATCGTCATTTGAACCCGCATAGGGGGCTAAACGGTCTAAATGCACTACCTTCATCTTAGCCCTGGGGTTCTTTTGGATTCTATACACCACGTCGTTAAGTCGGGTCAGTACGGTATAAGGGCCTTCCCATTTCGGCTGAAGCTTCGGACATCGCCCTTTCTTCCGTTGAGGGTTAAATAGCCAGACCAAATCCCACTCCTGACACCAGTGTGACGTTTATTATATGTGGGTTTCTGATTTAAAGAGCTGGAGATAATTTCTCGGCAAGTTTATTTACAAATCAAATTAATTACAACTAATTAACACAGCTAATATTCTAAATCACTAACGGAACACAAAACACTTTAATTTATCGCTTTCTAAATTCGCTGGATATCGCCGGAGTTCGCCTTTATGTCGCTCTCCCAAAACCAGACAGACTGACTGACTCGCTGTCTCGCATATATATATGGGTATGGACTCTTTCCAGAACTTTCGAGTATTTTCTCGCGTTTCTCCTGAATTATTTCAATTCGGCAAGATGATTGGAATTCAATCACAATAGCGACAAACAATGCCGACGTAAACAAGAATAAATAAACCCATTCAAAACGTAAATAATACTCGAAGTTCTATTCAGTTCCTAGAAGTGAGCGGTCCACAACACAATACTCGATACTCTGATTCACCGCTTCTTAGAATTGAGTCGTTCGCGTCACAGTAATTTCAATAGGAACATTTTTGAAATAAGTATTGAATCTATTTGCATTAAGCTTTGGGTCGTCACATAACACACCGTTGTGCTCTAGTGTTATATTGCTATTTCTTTCTGAATTACTGTTGCCCGAAATTTGGTTAACGATTATCCAAAGTGACTTAGTTGAATTACTAGAGTTAGCTATTTTGGATTGAAGATACTGATTTTTGGTAGTGGCAACCAAATTCCTATGAGCTTTTTTAGCTTCTTTGTAGATGTCGTCTAGTTGAGGATATCTCTGTTTTAGTATATAAAGGTCACGCAGTTTGGCACTTGAGGACTGAATGTTTTCGTTTACCCATTTTTTTTATTAGACTTCCGTTTTATCTTCTTTTTAGGAAAAAAAGTGTTAAAGAGATGTAAAAATGATTTCATGAAATATTCAAACGCCGTGTGAATATTATCTAAATGGTACAAATCTTCCCAATTAACCTCACTCAGTGACTTGCAAAACTCGTTAAGCGTGTTATTATTAAATTTTCTTTTGTAGGCATACGTTACATGGTGCGTTTGCTGAAGATTAGGAATTTTATACAAAATTGTTCTGTGATCGGATATTGTATTATCCACAACAGCAGACAAAGTACCAACCCAATTTCTGTATATATGGTCAATACATGAAGAAGACGTACTAGATACTCGGGTTGGTGCTGTATCGTGCTTGAAGAGGTTGAAAGTGGCAAAACTATTTAGTAAAAGTGTAAGCTCTTTGGTTTTGAAATTAGAATCTATATTAAAATCTCCACAACACACAATTTTGACATTATGTTTAAAATACTGACTTAACATTTTACACAGACACTCACAAAAGACATTAATATTGCCCGTAGACGATCTGTAAAAATTAAAAAGTAATATTGTATAGTTATTATCATCTTGAAAAGAAACGCCACACACTTCAAAATCTTTATTAATACAATACTTTTCTAAATCTAATGGCTGTATCTTTAGATTGTTAGCAGTCCAAATGGCAACGCCACCTCCTTTGAAGTTTGTCGGCAATACCAAGACGTTAATTCAAAGCTCTGAATGTTACTAGACTTAATAGACTGATTACTGGCCCATGTTTCACTTAAACAAATAAACCGTATACTGGGGTACGAGTCAACTATAGTTTCAATCTCATCAATTTTCAGAGAATTTATACTTCTTACATTTAATATCAGCATGGTAGGGTCTTGCAATTCCTCTTTACTTGAAGGAAAGTAGATATCTAAAAAAGTGAAAGTTTTAAAAACTGATTTGAAAAGTTGATTGCTTTTGTTTTGTTTGTAAAATTTCAGAAACTACTAAGATAATTAAAAAACTAGAAAATGTAATTTTGAAAAGCTTATAATTGGTAAAACTGTATGACTAAAAAATTGAAAATCTTAGAATTTGATTGTTTTTAAAATTAAGATACTAATAAAAAACTAGAAACTAGAAAACTAGATTCAACTAGAAACTAAAAATATAAAAAAATGAAAGTTCGCAAAACTGATTAAGGAAATTAATTGTTTTGGTTGTATTTTTAAAAAATAAAAATTAATAAAATAAAGAAAACTTGAAAATGTATTCAGAAAAGCTTAAGAATTGTGAAATTCCGTGTTTGATAAAATGAAAGACTGAGAAAATTTTGAAAAACTTAGAAATTTTGAAACTGGATGATTAAAAAATTGAAAGTGTGAGAAACTAATTTGGGAAACTGATTGTTTTGGTTTTATTTGGCAAAATTAAGATACTAATAAATCAAGAAAACTAGAAAATTTTATTTCGGAAAACTTTGAAATTGTAAAACTAAATAACTAAAAAAGTGAACATTTAGGAATACATTAACTGTGCGTACGTTCTTATTCTAATTGTTGAATAAATTTAAGTTAGGATTTCGGGTTGGGGACAGTACATCAAATAATTGGATGTATTGCCGACGTTTTGTCAATTTATTTTGGCTTCTTCAGGGCTAAAACATAAAATGGTACTGAACCAATAACTTAGGAAAATTCCGATGTATATAGCAAATTTAGAAATTTTGGAATATAATTTGAGAAGCTAATTGATTTTGTTTTGTTTTAAGTTAATAAGCTAGTTAATTAAAAAACTAGAAAATGTAATTTTAAAAAGCTTGGAAATTGTAAAACTAGATGACTGAAAAATTGAAAGTGTGAGAAACTGTTTTAGGAAACAGATGGTTTTGGTTTTATTTGGCGAACTTATGAAACTAATAAACCTTGAAAATTAAACAATTTTATTTTGAAAAGTTTTGAAATTCTAAAACTAAATAACTGAAAATTTAAGAAGCTATTTGTTTTGTTTGTGAAAATTAAAAAAGTAGTTAGTTGATTAATAAACTAGAAAATGTAATTTTGAAAAGCTCAGAAATTGTGAAACTGAATGAGTAAAAAATTAAAAGTATGAGAAACTAATTTGGGAAACTGATCGTTTTGGATTTATTTGGCAAAATTAAGAAACTAATAAACTAAGAAAACTAAAAAAATTATTTTTGAAAAGCTTTGAAATTGTGAAACTAGGTAAACGAAAATCTGAAAATTTGAGAATATAATTTGAGAAGCTGACTGTTTTTGTTTTGTTTGTAAATATTAAGAAACTAGTTAGTTAATTAAAAAACTAAAAAATATAATTTTGAAAAGCTTAGAAATTGTGAAACTAGATAACTGAAAAATTGAAAGTCTGAGGAACTAATTTGGGAAACTGATTGCTTTAGTTTTATTTGTAAAAATTAAAAAACCGAAAAATTATAAAATTTTATTCCGAAAAACGTTGAAATTGTACAATTAGATAACTGAAAAAGTAAAATTTTAAAAAATTAGTTTGAAAAACTAAAACTCAAAAATTTTAATTTGAATTTGAGGATTGTGAAACTAGATAAGTGACAATGTGAAAGGCTGAGAAAGAAATTTAAGAAACTGAATGTTTTGGTTGTATTTTTCAGAAACCAATAAACTGAAATTACTAGAATATGTAAAACTGAAAATTCTTAAATACTTAGATATTGTGAAATTAAGTGATTGAGAAAGTGAAAAACTCATAAACTCAAAGATAAAAAAACTCAAAAACTAAGAAGTTGTATACTTGAAAAATTCGTAAAGCAAAATATGTTTGATGTACAAAAATTAAATAGAATATTTTAGAAATTTGAAGCTTAAACTGAGTGACTGTAAAGAAAGTAAAAATTTACAACTGAAAACTCAAAAATTTAAATAAACAAGGGATTTGAGACTTAAATAGGGCCGCTTAAGATAATCGACAAATGATTAAATAATTGATTAATTACGATTAGATTACATTACTAAAATTGATTGTCGAATTATTGGTCAATAGATTAAATTAATTTATTTATTAATTGGTTAAACAGTTACTAATTGTTAATTATTACTTTTCTATATTATTACTAAATAATAATAATTATCAAAAAATTGATGAGACAAATAGATATTTGATTCTTCAATTAATTACACTTAATATTATTCAATATAATTAAACAATCGATTATTGATTATTAAAAATAAAAATTGTTTACCTCTAGACTGAAAATAGTAAATTTAAATTAACTTAAAGTCAAATTAACATACATATATAAAAAATCAGAAGAAACTGAAAAAGTAATTCGAGCGATTATTATATAATACATAAAAATGAATTATTTAATTACTTATTTACTGCGAATATTGTTAGTTGTTAGTATAAATATAAAAATACTTTTTCATTAGCGAAAATTACATGTTTGTTAACTGAAAAAAAAAATCAATAAAATTCTGTAGTTTTTCATCATGAGGAGACGACTTTTTCCAAATTGATTATACTTTTTAATTTCGAATCTGCGTGCAAACTTGTGACTTTTCATGCTGAAATTTGCAAAGTTTTTCATAAAACTCTTGTCGCACGAATTCGTAATGCGTCTTTCAGGAGCGATATAAAAAAGCCAGGACAATATTGTATGCCTAAAAATTCAGCATAATGTTTTTTGCTAGCGGCTAGCTCTTTTTCGAGATACAAGAATCTGACATAAATTTAGATTTATTTTACTTTTGACATTGAGCCTTGAAACCGCTTCTCTTTTTGTTTACTGTCCGAGATCTAAATCTCGACAAATTTTTTTATCAATTGAACGAGAGTTTGATGAAGAGTTTGTTCACCTCGAGAGGGAAAAAGGCTATTTATTTTTTAGGTTAAAAACGATTTTTGCCGGGAATGATTTGTTCAGAGATGTGTTGATTGAAGAGTTAAAGTTTTGTAAGAGACGTTAGTGAGAATTAGGCAAGGCAAGGAGCTGGGATAAGAGGATCGTTATTGAAGACCGGTCTGTAATTATGGAAGTTTTTGAAATGGGCTTTGAAGGAGATTTCGAGAAGGTTTCAAGGATTTTTTATTTTGTGTATTATAAGAAATCTAATTAATTTTAAATGATTAATTAATCTTAAATCAATTTTAATAAGCTTTGGCTTTTCTAAATCAGTTTTAAAGCTTAAAATTTTAGATAGACTTGTAATTTAATCCAATAATTATATTAAACTTTATTTAAAAATAAAGAAATGTGTCACTTACAGTTGCTTTTTTGTTAACTACAACAGAAATTTCATTTTTTGCTACTTTACTGTTTTAAAAATTAATTTATTTGCTCTTGAAAATAGATATTAGCCTTATTGAACGTTTCTCTGCTCAAAACAGACAAAAACCTTTTTCTCGCTCCACTACCCTCATCCACTTGTTTGAAATAAAATAACATCTACCGTGTTTAGACAATAAATCAACTTTTTCTCTTTTCTCCCACTCTTAAAAATTTCCTCTTCATTACTCTGTTTGATCAATAAATTTTTTATCATTTCTATGATTGATTTAAAACGACTTTGATTCCAACAAAATCGACTGTAAAATCAGAAGGTTAAATGTGATGGGTCAAATTTAGATTACTTATTCAGGAATTTGGACATTGTGAAAATCTGGGTCAGAACCTGTAGGGTTTTTAGTTGGGTAATCGATTCTAGCTATCAATCATTTTCTAGGGTAGACATATTTAATGATAATACGATTGACCACAATTTTGTTATTCGATTCCGTTTAACATATGTGTCTACTGTCTACTGTCTACCTCTAGTTTCTATTCTCTAATCAGAAAAATTCTCGCAGTTTAAAAGTTTTTCTTTGGTATATTTTCTACCCGATGACATATATATGAATAAAGTTCCGCCGCCCTGAACTTGGCAACAAACCTCACTAAATACAAGAAAGCCATTCACTTGGCAGATCGCTCTATTCATCAGCTTGTTTTCTAGTTGCACTTATGGTCAAGGCTACATAAACGGATCAATGCTTAAACAATTTAACTTTGAAAACAAAAATACAAAAAAAGAAGATTCAGACACTTTATTGAATGAACTTTGCTGTGGAGAGTTTAATTAGCGGTCAGATTTGCCATTTTTTCACGCACTGGTGAGGGGAAAAATGACATATTTTAAGAGAGGCTAAACTAAAATGTGGGGATAAAACAGAATGCGTGATAATTGAATTTACAAAAACACATTTGGGGTTGTTGCAATGTTTTATTTTAAGTAAAAGAGAAGCAGGATTTCGATAAACAAACCGAAAACAATTTTGCTTCTTATATTTGTTGTAATGTAATTATTTGTTAAATATGAAGCTGTTTTATGTTTCAGACAAAATTATGTATGTCATTGGCAATAGTGTAATATGGCTAGATAATCTGCAGAATTTTTAAATTACTAGCCGATTCATCAAATTATAATTGCTTTAATTAGTTAAATAACATAAACCTTTTTTGATGTTGATATTTAATTAAAATAAGACAAAACCACTACTCTAATAAGCTAATTTTAAGTTGGGATAATACCGGTAGTATCTTCGTTGTCATAAAAAATTAAAAAATTTGAAGTTGTTATTAGTTGTTGCTACAAAAATTATTAAAATTTGCGATACTACTGGTAGTATCTCAACTTGAAATTTGTCCATAAATTTTCAAGCGTAAGTGTCAAACATCATCATGGTTATAATTAAAGCATCTCGTGTAAATATTCTTGAACAAATTTTCAAGAAATTTTATACAGAGTGGCCAAACGAAAGCGACAGAGGCTATAACTCTCAGAAAAATAATTCTTCTTCTTTGTTTGGAAGGGGAAATTGTTTAAATTTGTGCTAAAAGCTGTTTTTCTTTTAAACTAAATAGTCTTGTTTTTGCGTTTTTTTGAGAACTTATTCTTCTGAGAGTTGTAGTCTTTGTTTCGTTTTTGTTTGACCACCCTGTATATACATATAATGTGTGTTTGTTTAAAAAAAACTCGTAGCAAGCCATGACATTGTTACGTATGTCGTACATGAGCCCATACAACAACAAACTTGTAACGGTTGTTTCCGTGTCGGGTTCTGGGTATCGTAGAGAGAGAGAAGAGCGGCTTTGATGGGATTTTATTGACAGTATAAAACTATGTACAGAATAAAAATAAAATAAAAATAATACTTCTGAACAAAACAAAACGAATCTTCTACTAATAAAGACGGCCTCATCCTCGGCGGTCCCTTGTCCTCGACTCCTTGTCGTCGGCTTCTCGTCCTCGACTCCTCGACGTGTCGGCTTCGGTGGCTCGCACTTGTAATGGAGGGTCGGAGAGGACTCTACCAACGGGATAATGCTCCGTGGGTAGCGGTATCGGAGAGGAAGCCCCTAGGATAATGCTCCAGGGGTGGACGGGTCTGGGGGTGGCTACTTACGAGGATAATGCTCCCGCAAGTATGGAAGTATCGGAGGCGGTAGGCGCAATATATAGGCTTCGTTTGTGGGCGAGGGGTATGGGAGGAGTATCGTAGCGAAGCGTTGGTGGTGGTTCTCGGTGTGGTGGGAATTATACCACCACTACTGCCCTGACGTATACGTATGACGTCGCGGTCACGCGGTCCGAATCAGCTGCTGGGCGTTATCTAGTTTTGTTTACTGAATTATTAGAACGCTTCGTTACAAACTTCTCATTATTTACATTATTCATGTATTGTTGGTTGCCTACTATGCCATTTTACCCGTCATAAATTATCTTAACCATAACCGAAGAATGTCTTCTTTTCCCGTCAAAGCGAGTTTGGCTTGGTGCGTTTTTCCGTGGTTGCCTTCGTGGTGTTTTTGTTTTTTGAACATTTTTTATTTTATTTATCAGTATTTTTCAATACTAAATTTTGTGTTTTCTTTGATTTGTATTTATGGTGTACACCAGTGAACAAAAGGCTTTTTTGTTGAAAAGTTATTTCCGAAATGGAGAGAAAGTTAACGGTGTTTGGAAATATTCAATTCAGCCGTGCCTGGAGGAGTTTCGAGAAGCTTTTTCTGACGTTGTTGTTGTGTACGAAGAGTTTAAAAACACTCTACACCGAAGTGTAAATCTGTTTCGTGAAACTGGGTCTGTTACACGTAAAGAGGGCAGTGGAAGACCAACTAAACGAACAGAAGAAGTTATTCATGCTGCACAACAGATTCTACAGCAAGATCCAAAAACGTCGATTAGACATCTGTTTCAGCAAGTTGAACTTTCTGTTAGTGCATGTCATAAACTCCTACAAATAGATTTAGATAATGTACCTTTATCGTTTACAAGCCGTTCAAGAGTTACGACCCGTAGATTTCCCTAGAAAATTGCAGTATTATCAGTGGTTTTTAAATACCGTCAAATAATAATGAACTCCTTTAAAAAAACTTTCTTCACGGATGAAGCGTTTTACCTGTCCGACTACATGAATTCACAAAACATGAGAATTTGGGCAACAAAATATCTTTAAGAAATTGTAGAAGAACCTCTCCATTCACAAAAAGTAGGTGTTTAGGCAGCTACCAACAGTTTTTGTAGGTAATAAATGAATATTTTTATAAAATTATATTTGTTTTAATTGTCGAAAAGTGAGGTTATGAGATCTGTCAGTTTGACAAGTGTGTAAAAAATTAATCACAGACATACAAAACAATTGTTTTTTAGTTTCAAAGCACTCTAGAGTTTTTTTTTACTGCACGATAGCTACAAAAGCACTACATGCCATGTAGACTCATGGCTTGGTCGACTATTTTTTTTAAATTTTCTTATTCAGAGTTTTCTTTTTCTACTGTTTTATTTATAATTTTTGAAGGTCCTTCTTTACTTTTTCCATTGTTTTTGGTCTGCTTTTTGTCGGTTGTGTCCTAGTCCTGTTTCTAATATTTTTTTTAGTAATATATTTTTTTCTATTTTTATTACGTAACTTATCCATCTAATTTTTTGTGATTTACCTATTACATCTGTGTCTTTGATAACATTTTTAATTCTTCTTTTGTTTCTTTTACTTTTCTTCCTCCGTAAGTTTTTTATAATTTTTTTGCATATCTGCACTTTTTGATTTCTCAGTGGCCATTCTTCGCAAATTATGTTATCACCTGTATTATGATTTTGTAGACATAAAGTTTTGCCTTTCTTACTACGGCTTTGAGGTTAGTATAGAGCCAGAGCGTGATGCCTAGACACTTTTGTTTCTAGCTGCTATTCTTGCTTTTATCTTTTCTCTATTTGGTTTCTTTTCAGTTACACTTTCTAGATCAACAAATCTCTTGATTTCTTTGAATTTCTATTTTTTTCTTTGGTTTACTTTTACTTCTAAATATGTGTCTTTTTTGAATACGTTATCTTTCCATATTATAAATTTAGCTTTTTTTTCTTTAGTTTTTAGGCTCATTATTTTTGCGATTATAGTTTTCATGTTACTCTTGATAGCTTTTTTTTATTCTAGTTATAATTATCATGTTGTTTGCAAATGCAAGCCATGATGGTGTTGATGGAAAAATTGTATATAGTGTTATGTCTTAATATTTTTTTAGGGCAACTATAAACAATGTTTAAGAAAAGATCTTTTTGCTTTAAGCCATTAATTACATCGAACTTTCTCGTTGGTCTTCCGTTAACCTCAATTCTGTTTACGATTTTCTTTAATGTCATTTGAGGAGCTTGCGTGCAAAAGCGAAACTTTTACAAATTTTTTAGAAGATAATAAAAACACCCTACATATTTGTTTAAAAAAATAGTGTTATTTAGCGAAAACAGTTTAAATTTAATAGAGTTATGCATGTAATTAACATCTATTTTCTTGTATAAAAAGCAAACAATTTGGTGTTATTAGCAAAAAACTATTGGATATATCCAGTTTTGCTCACAAATAACATAGTCAGCAAAAAAATTATTTATTTATATTATTTATTATTTATTCTTCTTGAGTACCATACGTTCTTTCAACTTATTATTCAGTAGTGATGCCATTATCTTATGTACGGTTTTTAAAAACGCTATTACTCCATAATTTCACATTTTGTCTTTTTATGGATTAGACATAGTATTGCTGTTCTTGGTGCTTGCGAGATTTGTATTTTTATCCATTCATTTTTAATTAAATTATATATAATTTCTATTATCGTTTCTCTTCCGTACTTTATAATTTCTTTTTGTATGACATTTTGTCCAGGGCTCTTGTTGTTTTTTTAATAACATTGTTAACTTCATTAGTTAGTAGAAAGTTTTTTTCGCTTTCTTCTTGTCTGTTTCTGCTGTTCTCTTTCTCTTCATTTGTTTTTTTTTCCGTATTTTTATGTAGCATCCTTTTCCTTGCAGTATCTTTCTTCGGTTTTTAAAGTCTATAATTTTCATCGTACTAATCTTATGTTTACTTTTTATTCTTCTCTCTAATTTGCTTGCTGACTGCTTGTTTAATTAGTTTTTCTATTGCTTTCCATTTTTCTTCTATTGTTGTAGTAATTTGTTGTTGTTATTTTTTGTTTTTTTCTATCGCTGTTATATATTTTTCTTTGTTGATTTTTTCGTTGAATTGTATACGATATTGTTTTGTTGCCATATTTTTTAGATTGTTATTTCTATGAACTGGTATAATTTGCTTTAATTTGCAATAAACTTTATATACATAAAAAATATATATTGCAACCGTAGGTTTCTTAACAGAAAAAATGAAAATTACATTGTAGGCTGCCAATCTAAGTTTATATTTATTTGTGTAGCGTAATATAGTATATAAAGTTACAAGAACGGTTAAAATAATACATAAAGACAGTTGTTTGTACAAAGATAGAAGGAGCGTATTATTTTTAAACTTCTTTATTGAAAAAATACTGAATGCAATAACCAAAACTGGTTATATTAAAAGTCTTACGTTGTGTTTAACAAAATGGCAGCAAGATTTGTTAAAATTTGCTAAAATTTGTAACATAAACAGAAACAAAATTATATTATTGTTATTTTATTTTGTATCGTGTCTCTGATGAACGCACCACAAGCCAAATTTTTTAAAATTTATATATTTTTTTTTTACTTAAAAGCTTCAGACAGTTTATAATTTAACGAAGCGTTTATAATTTAGTACCTTTAAACAATTCTGGAAATGTTTCTATCGTACATTATCGTTTTTATGAAGACTACATTTTTGAAATCAGAAGAATTAGATATCGGTTGTTATAAAATCAAATTTTTGTTTGTAGGTTAATTCGGAGATAATTTAAATTTTTAAAATATGTTTTTGTTAAAAGAAATAATTGGCCATTTAGCCCTCATAAAATCACCTAACAAATGCTTGTTAATTAATGCTTATAAAAACACGTCTAGTCGTGAGAATGTGGGTGCAGGTTTACCAACCATTAAAAAGTGTTCAGATGTTCCATGATAAATTATCTCAACGATATGAATTTATTTGTCTAAAGCTTAATAATATATCACAGGGGTGGTAATCTATCATTCTGCTTTGTTTGAGTTTGTAAAAAATTTTCAGGATCAATGAAATAATCTACTGACCTACCGTGACTTTCAGCAATGTGAATAACCTCCGAAATAGAATTTTTCAACAATTAGATGTGAAATAACAATGAAAGCAGTGTTGGGATTAACAGCCTGTTTCTTCCTCTGGATTTCAAAGCATTTTGGGAGAGGTAATGGTTTTTATGGACAATTGTTCAACTGTTAAGTCTGTGAATATGGGATTACTTGGCTGAAAGAGAAGTTGTCTGTTTTAGGAGATTTCGACGAGGCGCTTCTGCGATTTCTGTTTGCACTGACTGTAAAATATTTTTAAAGAAAGTAATCAGATTAGAGTGTTTCGAACGCAAGCGGCTGATTTTTTTTAAATCAAATTTACTACAACAAACAAAATATTACATTATAATAACAATTTTTTTCCACAATTACCTTATAATTGAAGTTTTATCTACACTTACGAATCTTATAAAGTAACATTTTATCCACTAGTGGAATAATTAAATCTCTTTATTCCACTAGTGGAATAATAAAAAATACAATCTTAAATCAATCGCATTCTATTTATTATTAATATTGACATTAACATTTACATTAATAGACATTTCGTTTTTTGTTTTATCATATTTCACTTGGTTTCTATTAATAAGAAGCTTGTAGTTGTTATCGGTTCCAGAACGAATAGTAGTTGTAGGAACAATGTCTCCTCTAGTAAGGAACGACTAGTACCAGGAGAATCTTCGATTTTCCTTGAGATATCAAGCTTATTAGATACAGAATCTTCGATATAAGTTTCTGTTATGACGGGGCTTCTCCACCCACCATGTCGTTTAATTGTTGTAAGATTAGCACTTCCATTGGCAAGTAAAGCTGCTGAAGTGCGCCTCATACAATGGCCGGTATAAGCTTCTGCGTTCGCCAAATTCAAAAACAAAGCAACTTTCGAAGAAACTTTAGATAAAGTGTTAATTCCAACAGGTTGCGATGTACATTTTTGATTAGCGTATTATTATTAGCGCAAGCTTTTGTCAAAAACTCTTCCACGTATGTTCTTTCTAATACTACAGCTTTCTTCGGTCTGTATCCTCTTGACTGATTCTTCAAATAGGCCATGAGCTTACTATATTTTCCAATGTCTATGTTGTTATAGACCTTTATAGCGGTCTTCAGCATGGAGTACTTTGACCACATGGATGAAATTGCATACCTTTTCTTCAAATTTAAGAAATACGATAGCAGAACTTACTCATTGATTGTCATTACTCCCTGTTTTTTTTTCCATTTATTAAATTTTGAAAATACTTTTTCATAATGTTCTCTGGACTTCACAGGCAATAACTGGCAAGTCGCTTCTTCAGCTTCCTCAAGAATTGTCACAGAAAAAGTATCACTTTCTTCCATTTTTACCAAGTTGCACAGTGTTTTGTACAAATAGAGTCGATAAACAATCGAAAATAAATAGTAATGATTCAACACCTCCCTTGTTTTTTAGTTAATTTCAATGATTTTTGAGGTAACATCCGCTGTCAGAGTGTAATGTCAAATTATTTTTTGATGACATGAGATGAAATTTTGGCGATTCTGATTTTAAATCGCTTTAATTGTAGATAAAACGTTATATTGTATTCGTGTTTAAGCGTGTTTTATCTACTTAAGAATATTAGACACTCGACTGCGTCTCGAGCTTAAACATTCTTACGTGGATAAGACGCTGTCTAAAACACTTATATAATAAATAACTATAATTTGTACAAACTAAATATTTTAAATACATATTTATATATAACTTTCTAGCGTTTAACTGATGGAGCAGTTAGATGATGTAATTTAATACCGGTCAAAACTTTTGTCCGCAGTTGTTTTAATCAGAGTAGTTGTTTTGATCTAACTTTTGAGGTTAGTGTGACCGACACACATTATTACTTGTAATACTTGTTATTTTAAATATTAATTTTATCGTTTTGGTGATAGTTAATAAGCGTTAATATCTAATTGTAAAATTTTTATAAATTATAGCAAAAAATCAAAAGTTATTTTTAAATTCTAGAATAAGTTGACAGACGTTGACAGAAAGAAAAAAATACGAACAAAATGAGAGTTCTAGAAAAGTAGCAAGAAAAGCAGAAAAAAGAACTTAAAAATGGCGTTATTAACTATGTTTTGGGAAACATAAAAGAAGATGTAGCACTAAAATAAGTTGAGAACATCGACTAATAAAAACAAAAACAAAAAAAATTTGTAGAACAGAAAAAATTCTAGGAGATTTTAAGAAACGGCAATTGAAAAACGAAAGAAAAAGGAAAATTTTAAAAAAAAAATGAAAAAAAATTATAAACGACGATTAATAGAACAAAAAGAATATAAAAATTGTAGAAAAATTGCAAGACGTTAAAACTAAGAAACAAAAATTTTGGTAAATTGATTAATAATAGACGTTGTTTGGAAGCAACAAAAGAGCATTTAAAAATTATACATAGAATTTTTCTTATAAGAATGTAAAAAATGACTTTGAAGAAAAAGAAGAACAACATAAAATTTTAGCACAACCAAAATGTTTTTAGAACAGATTGAAAAACACTTTTATAAGACAAAAAAATAATGAAACACAAAAATAAAAGTGTTAATTAATTTTCTAACAAGAACGACTTTGTGCATCAAAATTTATTTTTTGTGATGTGTTTTTTGAAAAAAGCAAAATTTATTAGTACTTGGAATCTACAATTTTTGTTTTTAAATATTTTTGGAGAAAGATTTAAAAGCGTTTTGCGATCGATCTGTAGATTGTGATTGACTTTGTTGATACCTCTGTTCTAGAAAAATAAAAGACAATTCTAGAAAAATTTAAAAATCAACGATTCAAAAAATAAACAAGAAATATTAAATTTAGAAAATGAGATACTCCAAATTGTCAGCAATTACAGTTATTAAAAAAAAAACTACCACTACCAAGAGTTATTTTCTTTTTAAAGCTTTGGAGATGTGGCTAACACCTTATTATTTTCCCAGAATATTTCAACTTAATTTATAACCAATAATAATAGTTTTAGATTTAAATTTTTTACAACTACAGGACCAGAGTGCACTGCTGAATAACAGATTAGTTAATGAATTAAGGCAAATTAATAATACAGATATTCTAAGAATTTTTTTAATTCCGTGAAATCAAATTATCGGTTGCAAAAATTTTGAGAGTTTTCAGAGCGTTGTCAATTGTTGGCAACCATCACTGAAACGGGACAAGATAAAAAGTCTATTTAAAGACACGGGACGATCACAAGGTCGTACTAATATTTTTCAAATAATTGTTCTTAAAATTTTGCCATTAAACGTAGAAATATTACAGCTTATTGAGCAACTTAAATGCGGTTGTTTTTGTGTTAACAATTGTTTAAATAAGTAACTTTTACAATAATAACCTACCTACACATATAAATTAGCGTAAATTTTTCTCCTGAAAGTTGCTTACTTTGTTATTCATTCCATAAGCTTCTGATTTGTATCGTGTAAACACAGTTTTATCGCAAACAAATTCGTTTTCGTATCAAGTAATTAAAAAAGGCTCTCACCTAACCCAATTATCCTGAAATATTACGAAAGCAACCACAAAAGGGATAATAAAGCAGATTTTAAGGCCAAGGGCAACTCTTCGTGATATATTTTTGCCGAGGAGGCGTTACTGGTTAAAGATAAACGTATCTCGTATCTCTTTATTTAAAAAAAAATCACAATTTATTCTAAAATAAGTTTATTTATTAATTAATAGGCATACATATATACAAATTAGATTAGTTACACGATTAAATATATTTATATACAGAGTGATTTATTGCACATTAGGCCATTTTGTCGTCAAATAAATACAAACTTAAAATCTCTAAAAAAATATTTACATATTTAATATAATTATGGTAACTAGATATTAAATTTAAAAAAATAATTTTTTGTATGATGATGATTATTATCCTACAATTAACCTGTCTGAAGACCTCCTGAGTGTCGAAGGTCCTGAAATAACCATTGGAGGAGGTGCAGGAATATGTCCTAAGGATCTCATCCTGTGTAGTCCTCCACTTGGGACAATATCCTCACTTATAGACCTATTTCTTGACCTCCTCTGTTGTGTATTCCTCGCTGAATTTAGTTCAACTTGTCTAACTGATGCCGATCTTGTTCTTTTTTGTGGCACTGATTGTAACGAATCCTCATAGCTGAAAATTTTCGATCAGAAAACGAAATATGAGAAAAACTCGCTGACCTACTTGCTGCTCTCTTCCGATGACTGTGAACACGATTGCCTGCATTGACAATGTCCAGCATCCACAATCCCCGAATCTTGCCCACTGGAATGAAGAGACGTTATCGACTTTTCAATACAACCAGAACTTCGAGACCTCTCTCTGAAAGTGCGCCGAGTGCTAGACATGCGTTGACAGGACCGGTCATGGTGATGGTGCACCAAGTCATGGCCGGTGTCAGTGTAGTGCAAATCGGGGAAGCTTCCAGGGAAAAGACTAGGTTTGCCGAGAGTGCCGATAGTATAGCCCAAAGGTTGGGCGAAGCTTTTTCGAAGTAATCTAGAAAAGTTTGTTGTGGTGCTCGTGCTTTACTCTCGGTTTTAAAACTACCTTCGTTTGCGTCTTCGGGCGCACATCACGCAAATCGCGGTTGCTAACGCTCCGATAAAGACCACACAACCGAGAATTATGACGCCTACTTCGAGGGAAGAGAGGATAACGCGTTGGTTGCGGGACTGGCCACGTTCTGACACACCACTAGCTACAGCTAGGACTTTAGGGCCTTGAAGGAGATGCTCGATTTCGGTATGTTTTAAATGTAAGACTCTAGAAAAGAAAATGTGGGTTTATAAAGATTTGAGGGTTGTTTAATTACTTTTGGAGTTGTTCCATGTCGACCACAACATTTAGAAGAGGATCAACTGCATACAGGTACATATCGGTACTAAAAAAATTACAATTTTTTTATTTTGATAAGTGGCCAGTAAGCAGGTACTTACGCGCTGTTATCTATCTGGTTACGTTCAGAATGTGGTTCTAACTTACGAATTCTTATATCATAACCAGTAGTATTGCACAAAATCCTAATTAAACATTATTAAAAAATTAAAAATTTAAATAACAGTAACTTACATTGTAATATTGTCAATATGTCTCTCAACATCTGTTGGTTTTAATCCCATGACCATAACTAGTTGTTTTTGGTCGTCCAAAACATAAACCTAATAAGAAAGAAAATTGTTATTTTACAAAAATAATTATTACAATTGTTGTTAAGCAAGATATGAAAGTGAGTCACGCTATAATTTAATAATGCTTTACATACATAACACTGAAATTTTAATTTAGCTTCTTTTATAAAAAAAATGTAATGGAAAACACAGGAACAGAACGGTAGCAATTATTTATAATTGTTCTAAAAGTAAGAGTCGAGAAAATTTGATTTATGGCAAATACGAAGCTTTCACTCTTGGTAGATATTTGCATTATGTCAAGAATTATAAATTTCAATTTAGATTTTTTTAAAATTGTAGTTAAGTTATGTGAAATATTATAATTTGTTTAGTCAAGTTTATAGCTATATAATGTAATAAAAAAAATAAATTGTTTGGTTAAAATGTTCTCTGAACAACATTTTGAAGCATCTCTTAATTAAATTCGGCTGCCATTTTTGTCGGTGGTGGTTGTCACAACTGTTATATTGCCGCGTGTCAATGAACTCAAACCTCTTTTATAAAACTAGCAAATTCAAAATTTTTTGAAAATAATAGCTAGGTGAGTTTGATTTTGGGACAATCTTCTGTAGCTTTAAACCAAACATTCTCAATGAATACGTACTCAAAAATAAAAATTACGTAACAGCTCCTCATTTATGGCTTTTCTATGGTTACAGCTCTATGGTTACACTTATAAACAGTTTCAACACTGTTATATTTTTATTATATAGGAGTTGTTCTGACAACAGTTTAGAACGGTTTAGAATTAGAGTGCTCAGTTGCGTTTTACCGTTTTAAAATTCTAAATTTTTTACTGCGCATGCTCAGTTTAGTTACGAACCGTTCTTAACTGCTTTTAAAATGTTACTAGAAGAAACCTATAAACGTCCTAGCATTTTAGAATTTTTTGTGTAATTATTTGATTATATTATGTCCACAAAGTACGTGGGCTACTGCTAAAATTCGCGGAAAATGTAAAATAAAACATAAATTATTTTGTGTAAAGTGCTTTACTGTTTTTCAAAATATTTGCCTTTCATATTTATAGACTTTTGCATTCGATAAAATCAATCTTCAAAACATTTATTCCACTCTGAAAGAGGTACCTCCGAAACTAGCGACTTAAATGCTTCAAAGGCCTGTCCAGGCGATGAAAAACGACCGCCACGCATTTTTTTTTTATGTATCGGAATAAGAAGAAGTCGTTGGGTGATAAATCGGGCGAATACGAGGAATGTGTCATTAATTTGATGTTGTTATTGATCAAAAACTCGACAGTTCATTGCATAGTGTGCGCGCTTGCATTGTCATGATGTACAACAATTCGCCGATTTTGGTTGTTTTTTCTGATTTCAGCAATAACTTACGGCAAACAAATTGAAGTATACCACTTCACATTAATGATTTTTCAAACTTCTAATACAACAGTTGCGACATGACAGATTTTTTTGAAGAAACAAGCAACCATTTTTCTCGAAACGCTTCGTGAACGGGTCACTTTGGTTGGTTTAGGTTCACTTTGAAACACTCGTACAGTTGATTGCTGTTTAGTTTCGGGTTCATATAAATATACCCACAATTTTACACATGTTACAATGTTGTATACAGAATTTGAACGACCAACGTTGGATTTTTTTAGCACTTCCTTGCACCATTTAACTCGTACCTCTTTTTGCACGTCTTTCAAATTGTGAAGGATCCATCGACTAAAAAGTTTCCTAACAAGCAACTGATGGTGCAAAATCTTATGTATTTGTTTCACCGCAATGTCTAAGGTCGCCTTTATCTCCTGGTATGTCACATGACGATTTGCTAAAATCATTTCGCGTACTGCATCGATATTTTTTACGCCAACGGAGGCGCATGGACGTCCTTTGCGAAGATCGACAACAAACGTTGATGCTTCCACTCTTGAATACGTCATATTCAGAGTAAAAATTTGAGTGAGGACATTTCAGTTTTACAATTCTAGATTTAACGAACTTTTTTTGTCGATTTTTATATTGATAGACTTTTTTTTCAGATTTTGGTCTATTTTTTTCAGTCACCGCTTCTACAGTTTTTACTTTCTAGATTTTCGTTTAAGAGAATGAGAATGTTAAGACTTTTTAGTCAACTAGCTTTACAGATCACAATTGTAGCATCTAATTTGTTGACTACCATTATTACAAATTTTCAAAGTTGTTACAGAAAAATTTTTGTTTTCTTTCGGTACATTTTTGTCTTTACCACTTCTTGATTAATTTTGTTTTTGATTTTATTAACATCTTGTTATTTGGGTCACTGATGTTTCGGATAGAAGGACTATAATTTATGATTTGCTGCACAGCTATCACGAAGGAGGTAAGTTGATGAAAGTAAAGAAAAAAAAATTATTTTGATACAACTTTAGTGCCTTTTGCTGTTGAAGAACGATCAGGAACTATAACAGTTGTTGATAATTTGGATGGTTACAGTCAGCAAAATTACGAATTTGAGGCTGTTGTTACAAATGATCGTGATATGTCTTTGGTTACTAATGTTACAATTCATATTCTGATCCCAAGGATGAGAAAACAATTCTTATGAAGTAAGTTACTCTCATGATTTAAATTTTTTTTTGGTATAGTCTACTAGCCTCATTTCGTTGTTTCTTTTCTCTTTGCTTTATGGGTCTCTATTATCTTTTTTTTATTCCCACATTTGCTACCAAAAACCCCAAAAAGTTTATTTCTTTTATTGTCTGTTATTAACAGTTTTTCCCAGGAGTTATCTTTAGGTTCTTTTCGTTCCTTCTTGTCTGGTTTTTCTATTTTGTGTATTTCTTTGTTTACTATACATTTTATTTTTCTGATGCTCTAAATTTTTTTAATTATTCTACCTTCTAGTTCTACTTTGACATTTTTTTCCTTTTTTCAGCTATTACTAGTAGGTAAATCTAATAGATTAGTGTTGATTTTTTATATAGTCTTGTTTTCTTTAGCACTCAAACTTTTAATGTTCCAGAATAGTATTCTATAACTTCTTATTCTTTCTTATTCTTATTCTTATAGCTTTCTATTTGCTTAATTTTGCTGTTGTTTTTCTCTATTCTCTAGAAATCCCAATTATTTTCTCTTTATTTACATCTTCCTATTAAAATCCCCAGTAAGTATTCTATCTTTTTAAACAGTTCTTTTTAGAAGTTATCCTTAAGATCTTTTCGTTCGTTTTTGCCTAGTTTATTTCGTGTATTTTTTTGTTTACTATAAATTCTACTCCTTCTAATGCTCTAATTTTTTTAGTTATTCTATCTTCTAGTTCTACTTCGGCATTTTTTCTTTTCTTTCTTTTTGTTATTGTATCCAATGCTTTAGTGTAAATGTTTCTCATTATCTCGTTTTTTGCAACATTCAAACTTCCAATGTTGCAGAATAGTGTTCTGTAGATTTTTATGCCTTCTTCGTTATCTACATTTTTACTTTGTCGTATAGTCCAATAGCATAATTCCGTTGTTGCTCTTCTCTATACTCTATGAGTCCCTATTATCTTCTCTTTATTCCTCACTTTCTATTAAAAATTCCATAAAGTATTCTATGTTATGTTGTCTCTGTTACTAAAAACAATTCTTTACAGCACTTATCCTTAAAGCCTTTTTGTTCGTTTTAGCCTGGCCTTTTTTTGTGAATTTCTTTCTTTACTTACTATACATTCTACTCTTTCTGATGCTTTAATATTTTTCGATATTCTATTTTCTAGTTCAACTTTGACTCTTTCTGCTTTCTTTCTTTCCGCTATTACTAGTAAATCCAATGTATCAATGGATTGGTTGGTTTCTTAAATAATCTGGTTTGCTTCAGCATTCAAACTTCTAATGCTCCAGAATAGTGTTGTGTAGCTTCTTATGCCTTCTTCGTTGTCTAAATTTTTACTTTGTTGTGGTATAGGCCATTAACCTGATTTCGTTGTTGTTTTTCTTTTTTCTCTATAAGTCTTTATTATCTTTTCTATGTTCCCACTTTCCTATCAAAAACCTTTTTTTTCTGTTGTCTCTGTTATTAGAAGCTCTCTCTCTTCCTTGCTACAATTTCTTATTTTCTCTTTGTTTCTTGCATCGTTCTTCTTAATTTGTACTTTTAATATTTTTCACTTTTTTTTTAAAGTTTATTTAGTATAATCTTCAGAAGAAATTTTTAGAATAAATTTGAATTTTCCGCGCTTTATATCACGAATGCCTTTACATTTTAAAAGTCTTTAACAGACATAACCCGCAGCTAATCTTTGGCAATCCCGGTGAGTTTAGTAAGTAGAAAATTTTTTAAATAAATTTACTCAAACAAAAAATTTAGTAATATTATAAAATTAAGAAGACATATTTCATCTAATTATTTTATTATTATTTATTGAGTACCGGTTTCGGGTAATTAATCATCATCAGGCCTAACTTTTATCACAACGCATATTTAACAGCGTCTTCGGCTTTCTAAATTGTATAAATTCTATGTTGTTTAAAAGCAGACTTCAACTTTGTCGTGGATCAAAAAATTAGCAAATTTTATTTTTTTTAACGCAAGCTGTGAAATCAAAAAAACACCAAACTTACAAACACATTAGCAATCGACGATTTCCCATCATCCGCTCCTCTCCTATCCGTCGCTTTAACATCGAACCCATAGACTTTCCCGGCATCTCTTGCAAAATTAGCAATAGCTCGAACCTGTCCTGTAATTGGATCAATAGTAAACCTCCTCGTTGCTTCATCAGCGCGCCCTAGAATCTGGTAGCGGACTTCACCGTTTAATCCCAAATCCGGATCTTTAGCCTGCAAGACACCTTCTTTATCTCTACCAGTATTCTTGATTCAAGAGATATAGGACTCGCTAATTAAAAAGTCGTAAGAGTAAAATAATCGTAAAAACGATGTAAACAGTCATTAAATTTAGTAGCCATGGCTTTGATACAGTAGACCAGCTTTGTTTTTGATGTAATAAACCGTAAAGTAACTAATTATTGTTTAACTCGACAACTATGTCAATATCTCGTTACTAGTTGATCACAAGAGCATATAGTTATCCAGTTGAACAATGTTTTGCGCTTATTAATTTTTAATATTTTACGCTTTGTTACATCGAAAACAATAAAGCTGGTCGACTGTATCAAGACCACGACTACTTAAATTATTGACTGTTTACATAGTTTTTACGACTATTTTACTTTTACGACTTAATTGGCGACCCCTTTATCTCTTAAATCTAGAATAAATCTCTCCTCACTCACCTGAAGCCTAACAATGTGATATCCATAACTAGCAGTTGTAGGTATTGCTGTGATTATCGGCCGACCATTAATGGTAAATTTAGGTACGTTATCATTAACATCAGTTATCCGGATTATAACTTTAACTTCGTTTAATCCTAAGTTACCTAATCTTTCATTGGTGACTGGATATACCATAACTGTCATATCACGACCGACTTTATACTGTTCCAGTCTGATTATTAACTCATAAAGAGCTTTTTTCTCTCGATCTGGACTTTCGATAATATACAAAGAACCATTGCGAGGATCTATTCTGAAAGTTTGTCTTGTATCACTGTTTTTATCAGCGACTATACTATATTTCAATTTGTGAGTTCTATAAGGTTCAGTGACATTCAAAGTTAGGATTTTTAAAGGAACAGGAACATTTTCTTCAACTTCAACTTCGTAATATCTATGAGCAAACACAGGATGTTCCACTGATTGTAAATCTTCAGGAACATCAATAATTGTTACTACAAGAATTGCAGTTGAACTTAAACTAGGAGATCCTAAATCTGATGCTACAATTGTAACATTATGCATTTGTTGACTTTCAAAATCTAGTTTCCCTATTGTTGTAACTATTCCTTCTTTTGAATCAATTGAAAAAAGATTCTGCCGGTTCTTCTTATGTGGAATATCAAACAGTAACAAACCGTTACCATTTCCAGTAAAATCTGAATCATTTGCAAAAATTCGAGTAACAGGAGTCCCAATTGGACTATTTTCAGCAACAGTAGCGTAATAAACTGGAATATCTTCTTGGTAGTTGTGGTTACTGTAAGTGTTACTTTCTGGATTTGGTATCAAATCATCGTAACCGTAAAAACTAGGAGCGTTATCATTGACATCCAAGACGTTAATTTCAACATTAACAAAACTACTCAAACTTTGACCTTTGACAGGATTATCTTTTGCTACAACCACAAAATTATACTTGTCTTTAGTCTCCCGATCTAGGACACCATCAACTGTCAAAACACCTCCTTGTGGTGTTATACCAAACGGCAAATCTGCGTCTTTTTCTTGAATCTTGTACGTTATATTAGCGTTAGGACCAAAATCTCCATCAATTGCTTCAACTCTTCCAATAATATTTCTTTGGTAAGAAGCTTCTTCTGCGTCAAAATTGTACCAAGATTTTGAAAAGACAGGTGGGTGGTCGTTTACGTCTTCTATTGTTAGTCTAACAGAGATGTGATCTTTGAGACCACCTTTATCACTCGCAGAGATATTAAGCCGGAACTCAGATTCAGGTGGGAGTGCTCTTGAAATAGAAATTTCGCCATTGGTTGAATGTACCATGAAGTATTGGGTTAAATGGAACGGTTCAGCTGAAAATTCGTTTGGTATATACGTTTCTGATACCATTTCGTATTTGACAACAGAATTGTCACCAAAATCTTTATCTTCGGCAACGAGTTTAATAACAGGAGTACCAACACTTATATCTTCTTTCAGTATTACGAGAGGCGAGACTTTTCCTTTGGGTCTTTTCGCTCGGAGATAAGCAGGTGTTAGAACGTAGGTGCCCCAAGAAGAATTTTTTTGTTCAAAATGACCGATTTTGTTACCTAATTTATCAACTTCTTCAATTTCAGCACCTAATCCTTCGTAGACAATAAATTGGACAAAAGTAGGAGCATTATCATTTTCGTCTTCTACCATTATAATCAAAATAGCTTCATCGTATAATCCTCCATTATCTTTAGCTACTAACCGCAAGTTAAAGACACTTGTTTCTTCCCGATCTAGAGGACTATCAGCACTTGTGTAGAAGATTTTTCCGGTGTTACGGTCAAGTCTGAATTTTTCGCTTCCATTTCCAAAAATTGTCACACTGAACTGTCCGTTTTCTCCACTGTCTTTATCACTCACATGGATTAGATAATTCAGGTCTACTTCTGATCCAGAAATACAGTTTTCTGTTACTTTTCCTTCATATTTTGCTCTTTCAAAAGTCGGCTTGTTGTCATTTTCGTCATCAACGTAAATTGTCACTTGGTAGATTCCTGTTCCAGTAATTGCTCCTTTACTATACTCTGCGAGAACTGTCAAACGGTAGACATCACGTGTTTCTCGGTCTAGAGGCTTGACAGTGTAGAGACTGCCATCGGAGGTTATTGAAATGTGGTCAGTTACGTCTTTTTGATTGGCTATTGAGAACGTTAAGCCACTGGAATTGGCTGATTTAAAACCGAGACGGCCAATTAGGTGATTTCCGGCGTTTTCTTTGACGTGGAACTCAATAGGAGTTGTACCAGCTCTAGAAATTCAAAGAAGAAGAAAATTGAAATAAATTTGTTTGTCAACCGAGAAAATTTGGGATATTTGCTTCAAGCAGGTTGAGGAAGTAACAGCGTCAATAACCGGCTTTATCTACTCCAAGACGGTTAGAAGTTGTTATGAAAAAAACACAAAGATTAAGGAAGAACAGCAATACAACAGACCAATACAGTAACTGCTTTGAGCAAGAAAGAGTTACGAATTGAAATAGAAATAAAAACAGATATAAACCTGAAAAAAAAATTTGTTGAGAAGATACAATAGTCAACAGTAAACCTAAAGACGATATGACGAGAAAAGAACAGACTACTGTAATAGATGATAAGGGAAGAAGTCAAGAAGGGAAAAAAGACAAAGAGAACTAGTGAAAATACATTTCTGGAACACAATAGAAGATGGAGGAGGAGTAAGGATGCAAAAAGCTAAGTACAGAAGAAAAAAAAATCGAAGTGAAGCAACGGCAAAGTAAAAATTTTTATAACAAAGGAATAAATAAGGAGCTACATAACATTATTCTTGAATATTAAAAGTTTAAATGCTGAGGAAAACTATATTACTCAAGAAATCAACTCTTATGCATTACATTTACTAGTAGTAGCTGAAAGAAAAACAAAAGAAAAAATCAAAGTAAAACAAATAAAGAATCAAAGAAGAATCGAAGTTGAAGTAGAAGATAGAATAACTGAAAATAAAGCATCCGAAAGAGTAGAATATATAGTAAATAAGAAAGACACAAAATAAAAAAACTAAGCAGAAAAGAACAAAAAGACCTTAAGAATAACTTCTAAGAAAAACTATCAATAACAGAGACAACAAAGAAAAAAATACTTTTTGAGGTTTTTGAGAATAAAGAGAAGATATTAGAGACGCATATAGAAAAGAGAAAAGCAACAACAAAATCAGGCTATTGGACAGACAAAAACGAACGAAAAGATCCTTAAAGATATCTTCTGGAAAGAACAGTTTTTAATAACAGAGACAACAGAAAAAAGAGGGGTTTTGATAGCAAGGTGAAAACAGAGAAAAGATAATAAGGATTTATAGAGAAAAGAGAAGAACAACAACAAAATTAAGCTAATAAACAATAGTACGACAAAGTAAAAATTTAGACAACGAAGAAAGCATAAGAAGCTTCAAAACACTATTCTGGAACATTAGAAGTTTAAATGCTGAAGTAAACGAGATTATTTAAGAAACCAACAATGATACATTGCATTTACTAGTAATAGCTGAAAGAAAGAAAAAGGAAAGAGTGGAAATAAAGCTAGAAGATAGAGACAACAGAACAAAGAATACTTTTTGGGGTTTTTGATAGGAAGGTGGGAATAAAGAGAAGATAGAGAATAGAGACCTATGGAGAATAGAGAAGAGTAACTAATCACGCTAATAGATTACAAAGTAAAAATTTAAACAACAAAAAAGGCATAAGAAGCTACAGAACACTATTCTGAAACACTGGATGTTTAAATGCTGAAGAAAATAAGATTATTTTATGAATCAACAATAATCTATTGCAGTAACTAGTAATAGCTAAAAGAAAGAAAGCAGTAAGAGTCGAAGTAGAACTAGAAGATAGAATATCTAAAAATATTAAGGCATCAGAAAGAGTAGAATGTATGGTAAGTAAAGAAATACACAAAATAGAAAGACCAGGCGAAAAAGAACAAAAAGATTTTAAGGATAACTGTTGGAAAGAATTGTTTTTAATAACAGGGACAACAGAACATAGAATACTTTATGGAATTTTTAATAGGAAGAGGGGAATAAAAAAAGATAACAAAGACTCATAGAGAATAGAGAAGAGCAACAACGGAATTATGCTAATATATTATACTATCACAAAGTAAAAATTTAGATAACGAGGAAGGCATAAAAAGCTACAGAACACTTTTTTAGAACATTGGAAGTTTGAATGTTGAAGAAAACGAGATTATGAGAGAAATTTACACTAAAACATTGGATATACTAATAATAGCAAAAAGAAAAAAAAATGCCGAAGTAGAACTAGAAGATAGAATAACTAAAAAAATTAGAGAATTAGAAGGAGTAGAATTTATAGTAAACAAAAAAATACACGAAATAGATTAGGCAAAAACGAACGAAAATATTTTAAGGATAACTTCTGAAAAGAACTGTTTAAGAAGATAGAATACTTTCTGGGGATTTTAATAGAAAGGTGTAAACAAATAGAAGATAATAGGGACCTCTAGAGAATAGAGAAGAGCAAGAACGAAATTAGGCAAATAGAGTATAGCACGACAAAGTAAAAATTTAGACAACAAAAAAGGCATAAGAAGCTATAGAACACTATTCTCGAACATTAGAAGTTTGAAAAAGTGTTAAAAAAACAAGACTATCAAAAAATCAACACTAATCTATTGGATTTACCTACTAGTAGTAGCTGAGAGAAAGAGTCAAAATAGAACTAGAAGGCAGAATAACTAAAAAATTTAGAGCATTAGAAAAAGCATAGAATGTATAGTAAACAAAGAAATACACGAAATAGAAAAAATAGACAAAATGGAACGAAAATAACTTACAGATAACTTTCGGGATAAACTGTTAATAACAGAGACAACAAAAAAAGAATATTTTTGGGGTTTTTGATAGCAAATGTGGGAATAAAAAGAAGATAATAGAGACTCATAGAGAAAAGAGAAGAGCAACAACGGAATCAGGCTAATGGACTATACCACTAAAAGGTAAAAATTTATAGAACAAAGAAAGCATAAGAAACTACAAAACACTAATTTGGAACACTAGAAGTTTGAATGCTGAAGAAAACGAGATTATTTAAGAAATCACCACTAATGCATTGGATTTACTAGTAATAACCAAAAGAAAGAGACAGGAGGAGTCAAAGCAGAACTGGAAGATAGAATAAGTAAAAATGTTAGAGCATTAGAAGGAATAAAATGAATGGTAAACAAAGAAATACACGAAATAGAAAGACCAAGCAAAAACGCACAAGAAGACCTTAAGGATAATTTCTGGGAAGAACTGTTAATAACAGAGACAGAAGAAAGAATACTTAATGGGATTTCTTATAGCAAAGTGGAAATAAAGAGAAAATAATAGAAACCCATAGACTATATCAAAAAAAAAGAAAAAAATTAAATCATGAGAGTAACTTACTTCATAAGAATTGTTTTCTCATCCTTGGGATCAACAATATGAATTGTAACATTAGTAACTAAGGACATATCACGGTCATTTGTAACAACAGCCTCAAATTCGTAATTTTGTCGACTGTAGCCATCCAAATTATCAACAACTGTTATAGTTCCTGATCGTTCTTCAACAGCAAAAGGCACTAAAATTGTATCAAAATAATTTATTTTTTTCTCGTTACTTTTATCAACTTACCTCCTTCGTGATAGCTGTGCAGCAAATCGTAAATTATAGTCCTTCGATCCGGAACATCAGTGACCCGAATTTGGCCAACACTAGTACCAACACCGACATTACCTCCAACCCAGAACTCATAAGGAGCACCAACAAAATCAGGTGCTCCTTTAACACTCCCTTTGCCGCTTTGTTGTTGCACTTCAATTGTGACAACAGCTAGAGAAGATCTTCTCTCACTCGGATTCAACGGTTGATCTGAAGCTTCAACAAACACTAAGTGTCTTCCAGGAGTTACAACTTTCTGATTCACACTGATTTTGCCTGATTTTGGATCTACTTTAAACGGAACTGAGTTGTTTGGAGCATTCTGGATTGAGTAAGTGACTATTCCGTTTCGGCCTAAATCTGGATCAATTGCATGAATTTGTCCAATGACATCACCAGTTTTTAAATCGCTGTTAGTGATAAAATTGTAGAGATTATTTGGAATAAAAGTCGGGTTGTTATCATTTGCATCTAGAAGAGTCACTTCAATATTGACAGCTGAAGCTCCCAGTTTTGTTGATACAACACTTGGGACTTTTTCTTTAGCATAGACTAACATTCGAATTGTTGAACGTTTTTCTCTGTCTAAGACAGTTTGATCCCTGACCTAAATTTTTGTTTTATTTAAAAGAATTGTTACCAAGAAGAAAGGAAAAATTACCGTCAACCAACCAGTTCTTGAATCTAGAGTAAAAGCACCAGTGTTGTCTTCTAACTGATAGGAAAACTCAGCATTATCTCCTTGGTCCTGATCAACTGCAATTATTTGTAAAACACTGAAACCATTTGGAAGATTTTCAACAATGCTTATATTATAAAAATCAACTTCAAATTCTGGTAAATTATCATTGATATCCATAATTTCAACTTCAACTCTTGCAACTCCCGTTTTGGATGGATTATCAACTTGTGATGCTTGTATTTGAAGGACGAAAGTGTTTCCAGGGAGAGAACGTTCTGAATCGATGTCAATTTCACGTTCGATAAAAAGCGAACCGTTGACATGATCCAAAGAGAAAATATGGCGTTCATTTCCTATAATTTAGTCTCGTAGATTAAGTTTTTTTATTTTGTTGAAAAATTACCAGCAATGATGTCGTATCGGATAGGTGCATCAATAGCGATGTCCTGGTCGAAGGCGTGGATAGGTGGGTCAAAGGTGAGTCTCTTATGGATTCTCTCGCCCTGAGAAATAAAGAGGACATTGTTGCGGTTTAGATTTAAGATAAAAAGGTTAAGTGCGTTTTCAAGTTTTTTGAAACAGTTGGACGAGTAACGTTCGCCCAGATGACAATTTGCTGGTAATAATTAAGAGCAATAAATGGTCGAGTTTTTAAACTGTTATTTATGATTTATAAGTAATTGGTTTCAATGGAATTGCTTCCGCTACTACAATTACTTGAGACAATTTACACGATATGAAAATTTTCATTTCTAATGAATGGGTTGAGGTGATTTAAGGTTGAAGGTCGATCAGCTCAACTGAGTTGTAATGATGTGAGAAATTACAGGAAGCAGACAAAAAATTTGAGCATTTTTAAGCTAATTTTAATGTAAAGACATGCACCTGACCGGATATGAGTCCAAGTGAATTTTTATGGAAGCTGAATATATTGTACAAAAATTACAAATTTAATTATTTTATTATTTCTACGGTATTTGCAATGAAATTATACTTAGTAACCACAATACTAACCAGACTTGAGTCTTATTGAATTCTTGTGGAATTAGTAAATTGACTCCATTTTAACAGCTACTTGAACACACTTGATTTTTAAAGCCTTTAAGAGAAATATTGGTTTGATAAATCGTTTTGATTATCTACCCTAAAGAAACCGAAAGATAAAACTAGGAAACGTCAGCTTTAGTAGTTTCGTTGTCGTGTTCTTCAGATTGAAAGCGTGAACAAAATTTTACAGAAAAAAGTAGAAGAGAATTAAATTTTATGCAATAAAGTCCTACAAAGTGTTATTTATCTATTTTGGTCCTAGAAGAGCAAAAATTTATCTTTCAACAGGGCCTGATTCATTTACAAACGTTGTGCAAATAGCCAAAGCTTCATAAAAAATCTTATAAAAAATATTTGAAGATAATTAAATTTTGCACAATAAACCTTCAAAACGATTATTTTTTTTGTTTTTAAAAACTAACATTCTAAAGCGTTTAAATTGGTCTTTCTGATAAAACAATGATGAACTAAATTTTTTCTATTTTTAGGCGTTTTGAGCGTTTATTAAACAATTAGAAATTAATATATCGCCTTACAAACTTTATACATCTAAATGGCTAAAGCTTCAAAAAAATTTATAAGAAAAAGTTGAAGAAAATTAATTTTTTTACAATAAAATTTTTAGTACAATTTGTTTATTTCTAAGAATTTAGGTTTTAAGGCATTTAAATTCGTCTTTTTTATAAAAAAAAATCAAGAACTCAACTTTTCATATTTTTAAGCAGCTTTAGTAACAATAAAAGATCAATATATTGTCTTGCAAACTTTATTATATAAAATTTAATTTTCTATAACTTTTTGAAGTTTTTTGTAGCTTTGAACCATTGGCGCAGCGTTTTTAAGTAAAGCCATTGCTGCACAAATTTAAATCTTTTAATATACGTAGTTTTTAAATATCTTTCAGTAACTTTCTTGTTATTTTTTTTTAAAAACAAATTTTAAGAATATAATTTTGTAAACAATTTTTCGGGCTATAGCAGATAAGGCGTCTTTCTTTCGGCTTCTCTCTTTAACGATAAGACACATTTATTAGCCGTTAGCAAGCCGTTTTCTAGGAGAGTGAAAAGAACTACTGTTATTTTTTTAATACAGAATTAAATGCTTTAATATCTGTATTAAAAGACTAACAAAATAAACTCTAAAACATATTTAAAAAAAATATATTGCAATTTTTACATTTGTGCAAGACTAAGTTTATTTAGAAACGCTGCACAAACGGTCAAAGCTTTAAAATAAATAAATTGTGTGTTCTTTTAAAACTTTAAAAAAATCTTATAAGAAATGTTGAAGAGCCCGCAAAACGATATATTTATTTCTGAAAAATTAATTCCTACAAATACTTAAATTTATGTTTCTCATAAAAAAATTAAAAAGATTGAACTACTTTAAGTGTTTCTAGGAGTTAAACTCTTAGAAGTCATTATACGTTTTTGCAAATTTTATAATAGAAAACTTAGTTTTATATAATTTTTTTGTTGATTTTCATTTGTAGTCTTGACTGTTTACGCAGCATTTTTAAGTAAAGGTGCTGTACAAATTTGAATTTTTTAATATATTTATTTAGATATGTATTAGCAACTTTTTTTACGACTAATAACGAATGAAAGAGTCTCTCCTCTTAGCTTTTCTCTTTAACGATGTGTTTCATTTATTAGCCTCTAGCAAGCCATTATCCGAAAAAGTAAAAAGCTCTGTTTTTTATTATTTTTAGTAACAAATTTAAAATCAACAATTACGCAAGTAACAGAACTTTTTTGATACTATAATATAGAGCGTTTTATTTTATTTTTTTAGAGTTACATTTACTATGTTTCATTTTTTATAGCTGTAAAATAATTTTTACATATTTACTTGTTTATTTTAAAAATTTATGTAAAAGTTTTTTTTAGTTTGTTGTTCTAGCTTTGGTAAATTACCAGAACTGACACATATAAACTTCTAAATTTTACCAAAATTAAAGTTTTAGTAACAACCTAATGACTGGATCAAAAATTTTGTGAATTTTTATAGTATTAAAGTGATAAATTTTGAAGTCAAATATCTCGCGATAAGCAACCGTAGACAAAAAAATGTAAGTTGGCAACACTGCTAGACAGTATTGATTCTAAAAATGCAAAAACACGGGTTTAATAAAATTACTTTAAAAACCTGACTTGATCTGACCTGACTTGATCTGACCAGATCTGACCTGTCCTGGCCGAACCTGACCCGAAAATATGTTGATTTTTATAAACAATTTCCATTTTTTTTAATTGAATTATAGTTAAAATAGTATATTAAGTATGGAGAACAGTAAGGAATGCTTACCGTTCGAAGACAATTGTTTGGAGGAGAAGCGAAGCGACGACTCCAATTATTGTCTGAGAACGGTAATCCTTAACGTTCGACATGCTTATAACGTTTTTTGCGCGATTGGAGTTTCTATCGTGTGTTTTTTTTAAAAAAAACTCTAGAGTGCTTTGAAACTAAAAAACAATTGTTTTGTATGTCTGTGATTAATCTTTACACACTTGTCAAACTGACAGATCTCTTAACCTCACTTGTCGACAATTAAAACAAAAATACATTTTTATAAAAATATTCATTTATTACCAACAAAAACTGTTGAAAATGTCTTCCTTGATGCTGAACACATAAAGCATATCGTCTTCGAACATTATTTATCACATTATTCAGTTCAACCAAATTTTCATTAATTTCATCAAGTTGTTGTATGGGGTCACGTACGACATACGTAACAATGTCATGGTTTGCTACGAGTTTTTTTTTTAACGAACACACATTAGAAAAATAATAATAATAATTTATATCAATATATTTGTGATAATCGGGAAGATTGAAACTGAAAACTTTAGGTGGCTGTTCCATAGTTGCTATGGTTTTGTTCCAAACAAGTAAAATTGCCTTTTGATACAATCATTCCTACATAGTTCTGTTTTGTGGTTCCGTTTCCGAAGCAAATATGAGCGATAGTGATGATCTACCGGATGATTTAGAAGACGCTTGGCAACAAGGATGTTCGGCAATAATTCCAGAAAAATCTAAAGCCCGATATGAACAGACATAAAGTTGTTTAAGGAATGGCGTGAAGCAAAGAAGATTTTTGTAAATGAAAAGAGCTTGTTAGCGTATTTTGTGGTGAGAAGTGGACACTTGAAGGCCCCAGGTAGTTTATGGGCGGAGTATTCTATGCTGAAGAGTACAATTTTTCTCCATGATGCTATCGATATTTCTAAGTTTGCTACATTAATTGCTTATCTTAAGAGAAAAAATATTGGATATCGGCCTAAGAAAGCTAAAATTTTTACCAAAGAAGACATGGAAAAATTCTTGATTGAAGCACAGACGAACAATTTTTAATTCGAAAGGCATGTTGTAGATGATAATGTGGTACATTTGAGTTCTAAGGAAACAATATATTTGCAGGTAGCAATGATATTGGGAGTATCGGGCGCTTGTAGACGAGAGAAATTGTACAATATTAAAATGAGTGACATAGAAGAACATGAAGAAATGTTTCTAGTAAATATTCCAAATACAAAAACGAATATTCAGCGAACGTTCACAGTTATTAATAAAGAAAATGAAGCAGTTCATTATTTGGAAATACTACGAAAATACATAAGAATTCGACCAAGCAACCCAACGTCAGATCATTTATTTCTGAACTATCGAAATGGCAAATGCACTAGGCAAGTCACAGGAAAAGGCACAATTGGAGGCTGGCCGTCAAAAATTGCAAAGTATTTAAAGTTGCAAGCCCCTGAAGCCCCTTTACTGGACACTCGTTTCGACGCACATTGGCTACACTTTTGGCGAATAACGGAGTTGATGTGTTGGGACTAAAAAGACATGGTGGGTGGCGTTCGTCAACGGTGGCCGAGACTTACGTGGAAGATTCCCTCCAAAACAAAATTGAATTTGCTCATAAAATTTTACACAGCGATGTTGGTGGACTATTACAACAACCTGGGACTTCTACGTCGGAAAGTTTGTTTATTAACACTAGAAACTCAAATGCGAGTGGTATTACTACTATTAATTATAATAATTGTACATTTAATTAATAAATAAATCGCAAAATTGTTTTTTTTTAGATTTAATTGCTTACCGTTCACTGAACGGTAAGTGAATTACTTACCGTTTTGTTACACGTAGCAACCAGTAACAGCAACCTACCGTCGTGGAAACAGGCACAGTAAACTGATAAAAACAACCAATCGCGTAAAAATATAGTTAAAGAACTTGCAATGTAAGCATAAGTTTTCTACAGACATTTTTATACATTTTTGCTTGCCTAAATGACCTAATCTTAGACGAACTGTTTTAATACTTTTTAAATTATCGGCACTGGCCTAACATAAGCCGTTTCGAAAATAACCATTTTAAAAATCAAATTTCTTAAATTTTGATTATTTTTTTTTAGCAGTAGCAATCAGTTTAGTTTTATTAGTAACCCTTTTTAACAGAATTTGGGTCCCATGCTCTCAAATCAAAATAAAGAGTTTTAGAAAATCACTTACTGCCTTTGGTTATGTCAAATATTAAATGTTCATTGCTGGGAAGAAAAGGCTTACAATAACAAGCTTGAATTTTTGTCTACGTTTTGTATGTTTTTCATGTCTTCATCAGATTTTATTTCTAAATTATCTTGCTAAATATAAAATTGTACATAGGGAACTATTTATAAGGAAGCATTATTTTTAAATTAATTTCTGTCGGCGTTTTGAAATTTCTTCTGGAAATTATCAAATTTAAAACAAAATGGGTGATATAAACTACACCTATTTACACTATTTTATTTATAAAAAGACTAAGATGATAGAGAAGTCAATAATCACTGTTGGATCTTTAGGAAGTGAGAATTAGAATAGAAAGAGAGAGCTTTTAAAAGGACACTTTTCATGTCAAAGCCTTTTACATCAAATATTTTTGCTACTTCAGTTTTAGTTGTTTAAACTTCTAACTGCAGCTGTTGTAACACTACTAATAGAATTGTACGATTCTAATTCTACGGTACAGAGTAGGTATCAGTTGGTAGCACTAAGAATTATTTTTTCTGGATGTAGAAAACGTTAAATAAACTTTTGTATATAAATCAATGAAATTTTGAGCTTGACCTTTTACAGTTTATTTACTGGCATTTAGTAATTATTTGTGCTGCTTTTTCAACAAGATTTTGTATCAAAACTTACTCTACTAAATATTCGCACTAATACAGTTTTTAAAGGAAAAAATATTGCTATATTGTCGATGTTTTCTTTGATAAAGAAATATAAAATTGACAAAACGTCGTCAATTTAGAATACTTAGGGTCGGTTTACAAAAGGTAAATTAAATATTTAATTGCGATTAACTTTTAATTTCGTGATTAAATCGACTTTGCTGGCGTTTAATTGGCCAAAATCGGGGGGTGGTACAGAGCAACTGATGTTTTATTTGTTTATTATACGTTTATGTCTATAAGTTAAAAAAAAAAATAAAATCCGATAATTTTTTTACTCCAAATTCCATCTCAAACTCCTAAATTTCAGTGAGGGGCGGGGAAAAACTTTTTTGTTTATGGTCCTAAAAATCTGTAATTTGGGATATATAAAATATAGATTTTTGAAAAATTTTCCACTCTGACAGAATATCTATACGACATCTAGTTTCCGAGAACTGTAGACGTTTATTATCCAGTCTGTGTAGCCTAAACCGTACTGCGCATGCGCAAACTTTTTATAAAATATTAAAGTTAAGACATGTCCGCAAATTCATTTAGGGGTCACTTACTTTCAATTTTATATTTAGGGGTCCAAATAAATTTTTAAAAATTTTTTAGTTTTTTTTTGGTTTTTGGTTAAATTTTTTTTTCACCCCCCTTTTGGGTATAAAATTAAAGTATTTCTTTTAAGTTTTGGGTATAAGACCTTATAGGGTATCTCTATAAAAAAACCGCATCATTCTAGCTTTATTTAATAATTTTTGAAATTTTTTGTAACTTTGGGGGCGGCTGGGGGCCGTATGGGGGGTGGTACAGAACAACAGATATTTTTTTTATCATTTCAGCTTTGTCTACATAATTCAAAAAAAAAAATTTGAAAATCGGAAAATTTTTTTTGCCCCAAATCCATCTCAAAGTCCCGATTGGAGTCGGGGGGGAGGACGAAAACTTTTTTGTTTATGGCTCTAAAAATCTGAAATTTGGGGAATAGAAAATATAGATTTTTTAAAAATTTTCGGCTCTAACAAAAAGTCTATGCGACGTCTAGTTACTTAGATATATAGACGTTTAATGTCCAGAATGCACAGCGTAAACGACACTGCGCATGCGCAAATTGTTTTTAGAATATTAAAGTTAAAATATGTCCGGAACTTCATTGGGGTCTCCGTTCTTCTATTTCATATTTAGAGTATAAAATAAATTTTTAAAGTTAAAAAATGTAATATTTTACACTTTCAACCCTTATTTGAAGGCGTAAGTTTGATTTTGAAGAAACGAAATTGTCAAATTCGTAATGCCCGGTTCAAAATACGTAAGAATATGTGTCACTTTTTTGTTTGTGGGATGTCGTTTTCCATCTCACGATCATTATTGTTTGAACATAAACTAAATATTTGCAAGTGTTTGAACATTTTTCTAACACAGACAGGATAAAATTAAATTAGACAATGTAGGTTAGGTTAACCACCAGACTCAATCATTTAGAGCCACTTGGTATTATGCAAGTTATTAAGCATATTAGGTAATTTATTTTCATCTAAACATAAATGCCGCAACACAACACCAGTGCTCCCCAATATGCTACCTCTCAACCGTATAGACAAACGTGGATTTGTCGCAAGTCGGGTCGGATGGGTCGGGTCCATGTCGGTATCACTTAGAAATCGAATACAAACTGCAGTTTCAAATATTTACTTTTTAACCGAGTGTACCACTCGAAAAATAATTTACGGCAAAACTGTCATATTAGCAACGCCCACCAAGTAGGTCCAAGCTACCTCGTCTCTTGCCGTTGCCCCTCAGGTAAAACAGTTTGTCGGGACGTCCACAGTCTTAATAGTTTTAAGAAAATAAAAATTATGAAAATAAATCCTTGATTTGATCAATTTTGAGAAGCAACAGCAAGTAGTGAAAGTACTGAAAGTGTAATTTATTGACCAATTTGAATTTGAATAAAATCAAGCGGAAAGTCCTTTTGCGGTTAATTAATTCAGCTGATCTTTTGATAAGACATTTGATGATTTTTTTGAATTGTATGAAACTGAATTTTCAAGATTTGTGTCGTGGTTTATGGTCGAGTAAATTTAATATATTTCAAAGCGGAAATAAATAAATATAAGATTAGCGGATTATAAAGTGTAGATGTAATGAAGAGAATAAATTAGCAATCTGTTTTAAAACTAATGGAAATTGTAAAATTTTAATGATGTATCAATATCGTATATCTTGTCATAAATAATAATCTTTGGTAATTAGGAATTTGTACCTCCCATTTTACAGTTATGTTGATATTTATTTGTTTATTAATTTTTATAGAAAGTTGGACAAATTCTTAGGAAGATAGCTACTTTGATTAAAAAATTCTGTTATAATTTTTTATATAAAATGTTCAGTTAGTGTGAAATATTGTTGAGAAGCGGCATGCGTGAAATTCAATCTCACTTTTAATAAAGGATTTATTCAAATTTGACGTTTCCGCTGCGCTTAATGACCTACTAATTAATTGAACAGGACTTTAGGTCAAGTCAAAAATATTTACGTGGTAATGTAACTCATTTGAATTTGTTGTTTCTAATAAGCTGAGAACAAATGTAATTAAGTTTGATTTACGAATATTACACTGTTAGAAAATAACAGTAAATCTTGATAAAAATGTTTTTGAAAAATCTAAATTCACACAATTAAAAACACCTCAAAAATTTACAAACAATTTCATAATAATACGGGCGTTATTAATATTAATTTTCTAAAATACGGTAGTTGCAATTATGTAGAAAAGACAAATTAATTACTGTTATATAAATTAAGAAAACAAAGTGGTGATATAACTAGCAACAATATTTTTAAAAAAATAGTAAACAACTTTCAATACTTACAGTGATTGGATAAAATTCATTAATTCGTGTTCTGTAGACACCTTTTGTGAACTTGGGACTGAGATCGTCATTGTCATTGACAGTGATTTTTATTGTTGTGTTGGTACTACGTGGAGGAATTCCCCGATCCTAGAAGAAAAAAAATTCATAATTAAAATTGTGTTGCCAACAATACTAAAATTTTCTAAATAAAAAAAATTAGAATGTTTCTTGCTTTTGAAATTTTTAACTTATATTAAATATACAGGATGGAAGGAAGTGGTTTAGCAAAATGTTTTATATAAACATTCTATTCTTTCGTTAATTGGTTATACTTATATGTTGTTTCTGATTTTGACTTATTTAGTTTTACCTTTTATTTTTTGCACCAACTTTATTTCTACCGCATTTACTTCTTTTTCAATCTTTTTTTCAGCACTTTTTTTCTAGAAAAGTTGTTTTCTTATTTTTTTATTTATTTTTTTGTCTACTTTTCCATCTTTTTATAATTGTTTTTATTGCTTTTAAAATGTTGAATTTGTTCGATTTGTTTGCCATTCAGAATTATTTCTTTAAATTTTTTTGTTTTACACACTATCTTTGCATTTGGTTTTATAACAATTAATTATTATATTTGTTTTCTTTATTTTTTTTAAATTTAATGGGGTTATGCTGCAGATGTTCTTTATTCTATTTTCTACTATTCTAGTGTCAGTTTTATTATCTTATGCTGTACGTAAAGAATTCTTGTTTTATGCCTTATTTTTAAATTTTTTATTATTTTATTTTACAATGTTTTAATTTTTTATACATATTTTTTATTTATCTAATATGTATTTATGTAGGTAAATACTCTTTTTTAAAGTAGCACTTTTCAAAAAAAAATTTTTGTAACCGGCTAAAAGCGTGTATAAATTTACCTATTAATTAGTTTTTTACTTTACTTTTTACTTATTTGTTTTAATGTGAAAATAAAATTTTTTATGCCGTTGTTTTCTTTTAACTCTTGCAAATATTTTTTTGCTACACTTGTCAGCGCTATTCCTCTGTAGTTATTACCGCTATTTTTTATAGATTGGTAGTATGTCACTTTTCAAATTTTTCTAGTCTATTTTTTCTTGCTTTTTGTCTATATATTTGATCATTTCAGAGGTAATATTCTTTATTCGTGTTTTACCTATTTTAATCTTTTCAATTGTTTTCTCTATTTCTGTTTTTTTTTTCAGATTCATGTTTATATGGTGCTTTTTCTTTTTTATGCTGGTTTTTTATTTCATCCTATATCTTTAAAGTAATTTTTCTATTATTTTATTATTCTCTGTTACTTTGTTCTTGTTTTTATATTTTATATTTGGCATGTTGAATTTTTTTATTCTTGAGTTATTTTATTGTGTCGTAATAATTATCTACGTAATAACTACGTTTTTTATTATTTCTATAATTCTATCATTTTGTTTTGTTTTTATATTGCCCTTTTAAATCTGTATTATTTTTTGTATTATTTGAAGTCTACTTTTTTCCTTGTAGTTAGTTAAATTTTTTTATTAGTCTTTCTTACTTTTTCACACAATTATTATGTCTGTCTACTATTCTATTTTTTTTATATTATTTTATTTTTATTTTAACCGCAGCTTTTTTCAGCTGTTTTTAAAATGTTTATGTTGTTCTTTAATGCTTCAACTTTTTTTCTTTGTTTTTGAACTCAGCTTCTAGTAATTTTTGATATTGATATTTTCGGTATTTTTCTTCTCTCAATTAGTAATTCTTGTTTTTTTTTAATGTTTCTCATTTTATTTTATTTTTTCTAATGCTTTTTTTTCAGTTTCATTATTACTAAACAGTAGTTACTTTATACTTCTTTTTAAACTTTCACATCTTTTATTCTGTTCCGAACATTTTTTATGTTAGTTTCGTTTTTGAATTTGCAGTTTTTTAAGTATTTATGTACATTTTTGTATCTGCTATTACCAAGTTATTGTTTATGCATATTTCAATCATTTTTTTGCCATTATCATTAAAATTCTTTTTACTTCTTGTCTCATAAATTCTTCTATACCTATGTTTTTGTTCTTACTTTTTCGTTTAAATTCTTCATTATTATGATATTTCCTTCTCCACTAAATATTTGTTTTTGTCTCAATTTTAAAAGCTTGTTTTTTTCTTCTTATTTTCATGGATTCTTATTTTTGCTATATGCCATTACTATTGTCCACATTTCGTCGTCTGCCTAGTATATTTTTACTGTTAACAATCTCTAATTCTTCTTGTATTGCAGTTTTTTTATTTAAAATTTTTTTGTTTCTGTAAATCTAAGGATTTTTCTGTTTTGTTTTACCATTTGTGGCAATATTTTTTACATTTTGTCTATTTTTTTTGATTGTAATAATTTGATAACGTATATTCACAATTTTTCCTATCTTTTCCACCTTCTCTTTCTCCTATCTTGCTCTTCTTTTGTCACCTCGTTATTTATGTACAGGCTTTTTGCAAATTGTCTTACTTTTTCTTATTTCTTTGTCTAGTGGGTTATCCAATTCTATCTAACATGTTTTTGTTCCTCTCTCTAAATCAATTTCCTCTTTTGTATTTATTTTTGTTTTTCTTTTTGTATCTATTGTTATCTATTTTACAAGTTTTTTTTGTTATTGGTCATTCTGTCATTGTTTTTGTTTTAAAGATGTTATATTTTCTTCCATGTTTCTTTAATTTCTTCACTACGGATTTTATTTTATCTTTTATACTTTAGTTTTTTTATTCTTTTCTTCTTGCTGTATGTCGTTATTACTGTCTACGTTTCGTCGTCTGCCGGTTTTGTGTAACTGCTAGTAATCTGTTGCTTATAAATGTTTCTTGTATTACATTTTCTTAAAGATTTTTTTTTGTTTCTGTAATTTTAAAGATTTCTATGTTTTGTTTTACCACTTTTTCTATTACATTTTTTTTAGCACTACTTTCACATTTCATTTATTTTCTGCATTTCTCTCTTTTAACTGTAATATTTTGATAACCTATTCTCACAATTATTTATCTCTTTCTCTTTTTTTCTTTTTTTATCTTGCTTTTTTTGTCATTTCGTTGTTTATGTAGAGTCCGTCTACAAGTTGTCTTAATTTGACTCTGTTCGACTAGCAGGTTATCCAGTTCTGTTTAATGTTTTTGTTTCTATTTCTAAAGCATTTTTAATTTCTTCTTTTGTAACTATTTTTTTAAATAATTTTTGTATATTATTGTACAAGTTCTTTTTTCTCTCTTATTGGTCTTTCCTTTTAAGCCGATCACAACGATCTTATATTTTCCTTGCAGATTTCTTTTTCTCTTTTATAATTCTTTCAGTATATCTTTCTTTATAGTTTCTTCAGTTTTTTTGACATGACGTCTGCGTTTCTTTTATTATTATTTTTTTTTATAAACTGGATTATCTTTTCATACTTTTTAAATATGTTGTATATTTGTCTGTAGATATCTATTTTTTAAATTTTTTATACTTTTTCTTTTTACTGTAAGCCTGGATATCGAACAAGATTTTAGTTGTTTTGCTATTTCTCTTCATTTATATAGACTAAATTCTAAAATTATATAGACATATGTCTGTTCTGATATCTAAGTTCAGCGGTTCTCAAAATTTGAGATATTAATTTTCAAATATTTATTTAGGGAAACTATAGGTTTTTAATATACAAAAATTCACCTTTTTTATTATTTTTTTTTTATTTTGAATTTTTGCTAAACCATCTTCTTCCACACTGTGTAATATCAGTCAATAATTATATAATTATTTGAAAATAGCCCTCTGGCTTAATGATCTTCGGGCCCGTAATCCCATTGCCTTCAGTCATCAACTTCCTTATAATTACACACACACAATAAAACTATAAACAATTTAAAAAATCCGAAATTTAATTATTTAATATCTTTAATTGTATATTTTTCCACTTTCTGTCAATTTTCAAATAACACTTTCGATATCTTCATTTCATCATTAAAATTATTGCATAATTTCAGCTTTTTGCAATTAAAATATTAATTTTTTATTGAGTGAGTTGCTTTCTATCAAGTCATTGCAGTTCGTGAATCGTTCCGGAAGAAAAATTCGTCTGTGAAACCTTTTTGCATTCGTTTAATCTGCATAGAAATGCATCGTAGCGAAAAATGATAAAAAATTTGTATTTTTACCGAGAGTGTATGTGATTTACTATGGAAGAGTTGGCATGGGTCAACTAGTACCATACATGGGCAAAGACAATAAATACTTACCGATGCTGAAATTGTTAAAAGAAATTCGCGATCGCCGGTATCAAAGTCAAGAGGTCTCTTGAGAACGAGGAAGGCTTGCTGACTGCTGTCGAGGGCGAATTTACCACGTTCATTTCCGGAAATAATGGCGTATTGGACATCCGAATTGGGTGTGTTGGGCTTGTCGCGGTCCGAGGCACGGATTCCACGGAAGATTGTTAAACCTGAAAGAATACACACTGTAGAAAAAATACATGACGTAAATACATTGGGAGTTATCGCAATAATACCACGTCGCTATGTAAATTAACTTTTTTTAAACACATGTCTTGTAAGCGTATTGTTATTAATGCTACACTGATGAGAGCGACGGTAAGCAACAATTACTGCCCAACTAATCATTACTGGTACTGAGACGATGCTGTTTACGGTCTCTAGGGCGGTAAGTAAGGGTAATAAGGCAGTAGGCAGATTATTAATGCTTTTCTACATCTAAAACAGATTGTATTGTTTGATTAAAAACTATTTTAAAAAAATCAAAACCAAAAAAATTCTGCTAGAATGAATGAAAACAAAAAAACTATATTTAGTAAATTTTAGAAGAACAAGAAAACTTGTAAAGTGTAAGAAGAAGTGTAAATAAAAAAACAAAGAGAATAATTACGACTAGAAGAAAAAGAAAAACAACAAGATTCTAGAATTTGGTAGAAGGCTGCTTGAAAAGAAGAAAGAAAAAAAACATCTAACAGAAAAAAAATGACAAAGGAAAATTCTAGATAAATAGAAGAAAATTGTAAATTAGTAGAAAAAAGAAGAAATACAACATTTTACAATTTGGTACAAAATCAATTAAAAAGAAGAAAGAACAAAAAAATACGTCTAGTAGAATAAATGATAAATAATAAAAGAAAACTGTAAAAAACTTAAAAAACGTTGTTTAAAAGGTCTAGGAAAACAAGAAATAATTTTAGACAAAGTTAAAACACAGCGACTTAAAAAGAAAGAAGAAATGAGAAGAATTGGGTTCAGTACAAGAAAAAAAGAACAATTAAACAAAAGAATACGGAGAATTATAGATAGTAGAATAAAAAGAACAACAAAATTCTACAATATGATACAAAACTGCTTGAAAAAAAAACAAAAAAATTTAATACTTCTCGCACAGAAAAACAAACAAAAATTATAGATAAATTTAAAAAAATGTAGAAGAACTTAAAAAACGTCGTTTGAAAAGAAAATAAAATATTTTAGGCAGACTTGAAAAACAACGAATTAAAAACAAAAGAAGAACAAGATGAATTGGGTCTAGTAAAAGGGAAAAAAATAAACAAAAAAATACAGAGAAATACGATTAGTACAAAAAGATGAACAACAAGATTCTAGATACAAAATTATTTGAAAGAAAAAGGATAAAAAATTATGTATTTTCGCAGAAAAATAACAAACAAAAATTAGACATGAATAAAAGAAAATTGTAGAAAAACTTAAAAAACGTTGTTTGAAAGGTTTAGAAAAAACAATAAAATATTTTAGATAGAGTTGAAACACAACAAATTAAAAAAAAAACAAAAAGAATTGGGACTAAAACAGAAAAAACAACAATTAAACCCGAAAACACGGAGTACTACGATTAGTAAGAAAGGAACAGAACAAGATTCTACAATTTGATACAAGAATATTTGCAAAAAAAGAACAAAAATTTTAGGTAAACAAAAAATTGTAAAAAAATTTAAAAAACGTCGTTTCAAAGGCTTAGAAAAAACAACAAAAAATTTAAAAAAAGTTGAAATAAAATAATTTAAAGAAAAAGAACAAAAGGAATTGATTACAGAAAAGAAAACAGAATTAAACGCAAGAATACGGAGATTTCCGATTAATAAAAAAAGAAGAACAACAAAATTCTTCAATTTAAAACTAGCTACTTGAAGACAAGAAAAAACAAAAAAATACGTCTAGCAGAAAAGAAACAGGAAAATTTTAGGTAAAAATATAAAAATCGTAGAAGAACTTGAAAAACGTTGTTTAAAAGATTTAGGAAGAACAATAAAATTTTTTAGACGAAGTTGAAACACGACGAGAACAAACTCAAAAGAAAGAACAAAATGAATTGTGTCTAATACAAGAAAAAAAGGCAATTAAACAAAAGAACACAAAAAATTGCGATTAGTAAAAGAACAACAACAAATTGTCCAATTTGATAAAAGGCTACTTTAAAAAAAGAAAGAACAAAAAACACGTCTAGCAGAAAAGAGACAAAAAAATTGTAAAAAATAAAAAAATGGTAATAAAACTTAAAAAACGCCGTTTGGAAATTAAGAAAAACACTGAAATATTTTAGACAAAGTTGAAACACAATGACTTAAAAAAGAAAGAAGAACAAAAAGAATTGTGTCTAGTACAAGAAAAAGGACAAATAAACACAAAAACAAGAAGAATAATTGCGATTAGATGAAAAAGAAAAACAACAAGATTCTACAATTTGATACAAGGCTTTTTGAAGAGAAGAACAAGAACAAGTAAGACTTAAAAAACACATCTTGAAAGGTTAAGGGAAAACAATAAGAGATTTTAGACGAAGTGGAAACAATCGACTTAAAGAATAAAGAAAAACAAAAAGAATTGTGTCTAATACAAGAAAAAAAGTACAATTAAACAAAAAAACATGGAAAACTACGATTAATAAAAAAAATTACAAAATTTTACAATTTCATACAGTTCTTTATCATTTAGTTCTTTAAATTTGAAAAATTCTTTAAGAATAAATAAAGATTCTAGTCTAACCTAAACACAACATTTGAAAGAGAAAAAAAAACAAGGCAGATGACTAAAAACAAAAAAATAAAAGAATGTAAAAGCCGAAAACAGAATTTTTTCTATTTCTTCAAAATTAATTTAAAAAAATTGAAAGTGGTGTTTTTGGTCTTATTTTTTTTTAAAAAACCTTAAAATCTGTGTTCATAAAAATCACAAACAAGTCTATTATAAATTGTCGCATCTATACTCAGACATTTTTCTACATCCAGTTCAAAAATATTTTTGATATTCTTACAAAAAAAATTTAAATTGTCGTCTTTGGCTCCAAAATTTCTTTAAGAATTTTAAAATTTACATTTTTGAAAATCTAAAAGAAAGAATTTGCCTTTCTTCGATTAAGTTTTCTTCAATTAGTTTAAAAATTTCTAAATTTTGCAATGTTTATTGAAAAAAATATTGCGATTTGCTTTGTTTTTTACTACTATCAAATATACAGTTTTATAAAGTTTTTTATTATATTTTATAGCAGCTGTGTACAATTTAATAAATTACAAATAACTTTTAGTGACAAAATGAAATAAATACTGGTAGTTAAACAATGTTGTTGTCAACATTAGACTAGCATTAATGTCATTTTCAATGTTCTCTACTATTAACAAACACAACAAATAAAGAAACACTGAACAGCATGTCTACCTACAGAATTAATGATATTTAGAATCATCAAGTCGTAAATAATAGTAAGATATAACTGACATTTATAATTTTATCTTTTGGCTGCTTGGTGTTATCAAATTATTTTAACATCTTTATTTTTTCTTTAATTTTTTTTCTATTATTTAATTGTTGAGTATGTTTTATTTAAAGACACTGTTGTTAACAAACTATTACATTTTTAATTAATCTGTAATTTTACAATAAAACAACTTTATTTAAGATGCAATCTTGCAGAGTTGGAGCACTAGAAATCAGCCAACGTATGAGATTTGTACAAAACCTTTTAGCCGACAATTTTTGTTCAAATATTTTTTACGTAATGACAATATTTTATTTTAAATATACAAATTCATAGCTATATAATGATTTAATTTATATTTTATGATACATAAATTTAAACAGCTGTGTTAACTGCTTAGGTAAAATTGTTATTTTACTGCATTTGCTACCGCATTGCTGTTTAAGTGTATATCAATCTCTCATTGATATATTGATAACGGTTATCACAATTTTTTATTTATAACGCCAAAAATAAAATTTTGGATATTTTTAAATAAAATTTTAGTGTCTCATTCAAGGTTTTTAGTAGAGCTTCTAAATCGTCTCTTCCTTGTTACAAAAGTTTTAATAAGATGGAAGAGCAAAGTCATCGGATTTTTAATGAGTAGCCGCTAAGGTCACTAAATATGAACCCTATTAAATTTCTGTAGTAGTGCTAATACAATTCTTATTAATACAGGGTGAGTTAATAGCGAGGCACGAATTTCTAGTTCTTACTGTTAAAAAATTTAAGACTAGATTGTAGGAAGAATTTTAATTTTATTTAATTTTTTTGCAGTCATGTTTTATAGTAAAACCTGACTTGATTTTAAAAAACTTGTAAATTTATTGCAAATTTTATATCTCAAGGGTCTCTTTAATCTAATAAAAAATCTAATTGTCTAACTGTGGACTAGTATATCAAGCATATGTTGTCTTGAACTGTTTGTTATTTCTTGTTCTGTTATCTAAGTTTTATTTTTATTAGAAACAATAAATTGCAATGCTTTTGTTTAAATCTGACTCTTTTACATACAGAGTGATTCATTATTAATACCACAACCTGTATACATTGTTACAATGTGTTTATTATTTCTATGATCGATCATAAACTAAATTGACGGTTTCAGTAATAAATAAAGCAATTTTTGAATTTTTCTTATTTAAGTGGTTACGACATCCTGTTTCTAACAAGAATAAATCCATAACAAAATTCTCAACTATAAACTGATTATCGATACTTACGTCCCCATAGGGTATAATAAATCTCGATTATACTTAAAATACCATACGTGCTACCGGCAGAACAGCGCGACCGATTAAAATAGCAAAACCATTGAATCAAATTAATATCTCGAAGATAATTAGACACAATTCACCGCTTTTCTTTTTTTAGGTTGGTAGAAATGTGTCGACATATCGCGACAATTTTGATTTAATTAAAGAAACAACATACCAGTGACCGTTATTTTCATTTTTTGACATATTCGTATTCTCTTTTTAATATAAATTCTTAGATGTTCTAATAAAAATATTGCTATTTAAAGAATTGCATTAATAACAAATAACAAATAAATAAAAATATTTTGAGTATATTTACAACAAGAATTTTATAAAAAAACAAATTCGATATTCACACACTAGTAACATCGCATTCGATAAACTGCTCACTCTTCAATCGGTTGTCAAACTCTTCCAAATTGGTTATAGCCCTCACTCTGCTTATATAACAATACGTCGCTTTTTAAAATTACTCGGAATTTCACACGAACAATTTTTATTTGAGCAAAACGATGACTCAGATTTCTGGTACCCTGTGAAGGACCCTGACAAATATTTCTCAGAATTACGCTCTATAGTGTGATTCATAATTCTAAAAGTGTTCAGTGTCTATCTGGATTAGATCGTAACAATATAATAAATTACAATTTTTTACAATTACATACTAATATACAACTATATACTAATATCATTTTTGAATATTGTAATAATATTCTTCGCCAATCGACAGTAAACAGGTCATTTTAGTAACAACTTAAGCGCACTAAATATCACATTTGTTGACTAAGCAATATATCAGCATTTTATGGACTAAGCAGTAAAGTAGATACTTTACCGCCGTTTTCAGCTGTTTCACAATTTTGAGATTAACTGTCTAATATCATTTTTCTAAAAGTAAAAAACTGAACTGGTAGTGTTGGTGATAAAATTATAAGTTGAATGTGGCAATAAAGCAAATTTAATGCCTTGCCTGGCTGTCAATTGCGGCATTAAATCACATGTTTTATTGTCTAGTTAAACAATATCTATTTATATTAAAAATAATATAAAATAAAGTAAAGATAAAAAATAGTGGAATAAATAAAAACAAATTAGTACAATTAAACAGACAGAATACACAGCATGGAGATGAAATACACAAAGTGTAAACAAAAAAAAAACTAGAGTTAAATAAAATAATGAATGAAAAAAATTTGATATTTTTTTTATTTTTTTTTTTTAGAATTTAGAAACTAAAAGAAAACAAAAGGCTATGAGAAACTGGAAGGAGGAAAAGACAGTTAATGATATAAGCAACATTGACAGTAGACAAAAGACAAGAAAAAAAGTACAATTACAAGGATCAAAAACTAAAAAAAATATATTACGAAAGTTATTAAGACTGTAAGAGTTAGACCAAAAATATTATGTAAAGAAAATTTGAAACAGTCTCCAAAAAGAAAAAGATAACAAGAAAATTCTAATAGTAATATGAAAAAAAAAAATAGAAAATAATAAACAAAAGGCGAATGTCTGTATCGGCAAATTTGGAGAAAAAGATATAAATAACAATACCAAAATAATAATAGATTTCTATATAATAAACAATTTGGTAGCATGAAACAGCTTCTATCAACACAAAGATATTTACAAATAAACACGTAAGATGCCAAGCAGAAATGAAAATTCTAACCTCCTATTGGTGATAGAAAAAAATATTTTACAGAGAATAAAAGACAAAAAAGAGAATAAAACAAAAAAGTAATAGAAATCGACAAAAAAACAAAATATTCAAGCATTGAAACAAACAGAATGAAGAACAAAACAATACAGCAAAATAGAAAAATGTCAAAAAAGCAGGCCTATAAATATGTGAAGTAAACTGAAACAAACTAGAAGAAACTAAAACACTGTTAGAACAATGAAACTGAACAAGAAGTAATTAAGAAAAGTACTACATATAATAAAAAAAGCTAGACAATTACAAAAACAGATGACTACCAGCTATATAAAGAACAACAAGAGAAAGTAAAAATAATGATAAAAAACGCTAAAGCAAAGTTGTGAAAACAGTTTAAAATATAGGAAAAAGAAAAGGTATCAATCAATGTAAAAATGTTGTACAATATTTTATAAATTTTAAGAAAAAATAAAAATCCTGTTAACAAACTTAAAAATCAAAGAGGAGAAATTATTACAGATGAACTCAAAATTATTAAGAGATGAAGAAAATACTACAAAGATATACTAAATAAACGTGATATAGCATTACAATGACATTAAAGAAAAACCGAACAAGAAGAAAACAAAGTAAGAACCATAACCGAAGTAGAAAATATTAACAAGAAAGGAAGAAGAACAAAAGGCACCCTTATAGGAAAGAAAAATCTTATATAGAAATATACGCAGACAATTTGTTAATATAGGCCAACAGCGAAACACATTAAAAACAAAATTGAAATATTGAGTAAATTATTAATTAATTATTGAAAAAACTGATATTGCAAACAACAATTATTCTAAATATTTTCATTTGCAAATTTATGGTAAAACAATAGAAAATGTAAAAAAGCTGCAATGTCTTAAAATCTTTATCAGAACAGATCAAAAATAGAGAAAAAAATAGAAAACAGAACAGGAAACTTGATAGCATTCTAAAGTGTCTTATTTCAATTATTTTTTACTAAAAAAAATATTTAAGCCAAACTAAGCTAAAACTAGAATTTAGGCAGTGTTTAGGCAAATAATGGGTCATAAACAGCAAATTAAAATAAAAAATAACGGCTTGTGACATAAAAATACTAAGTATAAAACAAGTGACAAAATAAAAAAGTGAAAAAAAATAAGAAGAGATTTATAGGTATGAAGTGTTTTGGAAAAAACTGAACAACAAACGTTATGGGGGTTCGCTCACATAATTTGAATAAATACAAATAATCCAGTAAAAATAATATAAGAAGCAGAGACAAAGAAAAAAACGCAAAGCAAAAAGAAAATGAAACAAATAAGTTACAGAATAGCTAAAAAAAAAGGACTACATTAGAATCAAACAAAACAAAAATTAAATAAAGACGGATCATCACATTTATTGGTGATGAGAATGCGGATAATACTCTGATTATGTTTATTTACCAAATAATGTTATAAAAAATTTTAATACTATTGGAAAGGCAGTAGATATTTGGAACAAAATATTTACTTATTATATAGAATATTTTGTAGTATATTTATTATGCAGGGTTAGTCAAAAGTATGGAATAGGCAGTTTATCTCCGTACATATGATTTTCATGACAAAATGTCATCGATAAAAGTTTCTTTACTAATTATTATTTATCTCTTAGCTTGCTTGATGTTTTTTTATGGAAATGTCAACGCATTTTCATGGAAACGTAACTTTTTTTCTTTTTTAAATGTCAACCTAGCAATTTTTTTGGTGATTCTTGTACCTCTTTTTTTTGAAATGGCCTGGTATTTTTTTAATATCCTTTAATAACAAAATTTTAGAGAAAATGACCCTAATACTTTATTCAACCAAATAATCTTTAACTTAAATAAAATGTTCAAACTGAAGACTCCCTACAGCTTGACAGTAACCTAATCTGTCATAAAAATTGCGTAACGAATTTTGCAGCCAGTTAGGTTGTATTTCGGCGATTTCGTGCTTTATTCTGGCTTTCCAAATTTTGAGGTCATTCTTTGTAAATTGTAGTTTTTAAATGACTCTCGAGGAAAAAATCTAAGGGGCTTAAATCGTGGGACCTAGCAGGCCATTCAATAGAACCCCGACGTCCTATCCACCGACGTGGAAAAATGTTATCTAGAAATAGGCAAACATCAACCCCATAATAGGATGGAGAGCCGTCTTGCTGAAACCTACTATCTCGGTTTGGCATTCCTTGTCGATCTGCATCCGGAAATAATTGTACAACATCGGGTACAATGTGATCACGCAATAGGAGTAGATACCTAGCCGCAGTTAAATTCCCATCAATAAAATATGAGCCATACATTAAGTTTTTGACGGTGCTGTGTATGATGTTCTATCATCCAATGAGGATTCTCACTAGACCAGTATCGACAGTTGTGTCTGTTCACAAATCCATTGAGACAAAACGTGGCTTAATCAGAAAATAAAATGTGATTTAGACAATTTGGATTATTATCAATCATTTCCATCATGGTTGCACAAAACTGCATTCTTCTGTCTGGGTCATTTTCGTTTAGCTTATGGAGAAGATGTATCTTGTAAGGTTTGTGTTTGTTCTTTTTTAATATTCGACCAATCGACGATTGACTAATATCATTATCCAAAGCAAGTTGCGTGGTTGTCGTAATTAGATTATCCATAACACTTAGTAATACATCAAGAGCTTGATTATGATTTGTGGCTGATTTCGGACGTCCAGACTTTGGCATATCGTTTACATTTCCAGTTTCTCTAAATTTTTTAACCGATTTAGACACCGCGGATTGTACAATAGAATTTCTTCCAGGGTGAACGTTGTTAAATAAATGACAAACATCTTGGTGTAAACGTGTTTGATCTCCATAACCAACCATCATGAGAATTTCAATTCTTTCAGTTTCACTGAGTTTCACCATGTTTACAAATTAAAATAAAACTATCTTTATTAAATTAATTTGTTAACTTATTAAAACGTACGTCACACTGACATGAAAAATATCATTAAAGGAACAGAGGGCACTATTATTTTTTGTAAAATTATTATCAAATAAATTTAGAAAATTAGTAAAAAGCAGAGAATCTGATTGATACCATTTTTTGTCGTTTATTAGAAATTATGATTTTATTCAAAAATTTTGTTATTAAAGGATATTAAAAAAATACCAGGTCATTTCAAGAAAAAAAAGAGGAACAAGAATCACAAAGAAAATTGCTAGGTTGCTATTTGAAAATGAAAAAAAAATTACGTTTCCATGGAAATGCGTTGACATAAAGAAACAATAAGCAGGCTAAGAGATAAAGAATAATTAGTAAAGATGACATTTTGTAATAAAGTTCATATTTACGGAGATAAACTGCCTATTTCATACTTTTGACTGACCCTGCATATTTATGACTGGTCGTTAAAAATTAAATTTTATAGGCCGCCCTTTAAAAGGCTTCCTTATGATGAAAAAACACTAGGCAATTTTTATTTTGTTTAAAAAACTCAAAACAACACGTGCTTCAAGATGTTCTAAACTAAATTTTTGGTGAAATCATATTTTTTTAAAATTTTTCCGAAAAATACATTAGCACACGTAATAAAAATTTAAGCATGTGCTCATATGATGAAATTTTGAGATTTCACTAAAAAATTAACTTTGATCGTCTTGAGGCACATCCAAAAAAAAATGTTTATTGTTTTTTCATTATAAGGAAGCTTTTTAGGAGACGGCTCAAAAAATTTAATTTTTAACGACTAGTCTAATATTTATATACATATTTTAAGTAGATTTTAGTAAACATTTAAATATTAAGAAACTGTACTGGAGTTATAAATATGTGCAGGCTTTTTTCTTCATTTTTCTCGATTACAGGTAACACAGTTAAATATTTTGGTGCACTTACCAACAGGTGTGAGTTCATCAACGGTAATTTGATAAGGTGCTCCAACGAAAACGGGCGCATGGTCGTTCACATCCTCAACATACACCGTCACCGACAAAGAGGATGTAATCTGCATACAAAAGAAACATTAATCCGTATCCTGTAATCATCTTATAAAGAATGAAGAAGAGGTAGATATCTACTCGAGGCTACATAAGCATTATTATATGCGCGTGCATGCTTGCTTGTGAACGATCCTTGAGAGAAAGACTCGTAAATGAGGAAAAAATTATTATTTATTTAGTTGGATGCTATTAAAGATACATTAAATCAGAGAAGGTATATATAGTAGGAGGATTTAATCAGTTTCAATGTAACTAAATTGTTTTTGATGCATGAATAACCATTAATATTTTATAAAGAATCGCTTTTATAGAGAAAAAGACGTTAATATTAAATATTTTTTACAACTAGCCACGCAAGTGACTGGACTTAAGTCCTATAGAATTCTTATGGTAAAATTTACATTTATATATAAAATACAAAGTAACATTTTTTTCTTAAATAATTTTGATTATACAGATTGCTACAATATTCTAAAACCGTATTTAACTCTTTTTCAGATTAAATAACTATAGATTAGTATTTTTTATAATTTAAAGTAATTAATTTTAACAAAATTGACAATTTTTACAAAAAATATTTTTTACAAAATAACAATTTAACAAAATTATATTAAAACAAAAGCTTGACGATTTTCGAAGCTATGCAATTACGATTTTTATTTCAAAATTAAAAAATTTAAAATGGCACATCTACAAATTGTAAAAAAAAAGAGTAAAACCAGCAATTTCAATAGAATAAAAAAAGGGTAAACCAAGAAGTTATCCAATATTTATGCAAAATGAAGCAAAAAGTAAAAAATATCTCGAGTTCATATACAATCACTTACTATACAGAGTGTTTTATTATTCTCATCCACAGCCTGTTTATTTTTGCACTTGAAATTTGGTAAGCGAATTACTCCAATCAAAAAATCGTAAAAACACTAATTGTAAAATAGGAGCAAAAGAAGCAAATTAAGTATACAGAATAAGAAAAAAATAAGTCAATAACTTGTCGAATATTTATGCAGAATGAGTAATTAAAAACTAAAATTCAAGAATTTTTTTCACTTATTTAGCAAAAGATATTTAGGTTATTATTTTAAGAGACATAAAGTGCACTTAAAAGTTTATTTAAAAATGTTGTTGAAACTAAATTTCTTTCAACTGTCTTATGTATATTAATAATTATTAAAATAGAAAGTGGAAAAATTAAAATTTTACTGTGTTTTGGTGTTTTTGATATATTTCTTTTCAAGATTTTGGAATTTGAAAAATAAATTACAGAAGTGGCTTTGTAAATACGTTATTGATGTACTATTTAAACTAATTGCTTACATAATGCGATAGTATAGTACTCAAAAACACAAAAAGGGTTCGACATAATAGACATTTTTTGTTGTTTTTTTACAAATTTATATATATTTTCCTTTGTTTGAATCAGTCGAGTGCTAGCACTCTAACTGAACGCATCATAGCCGCTCTAAAACTGCGTACTTTATTCATTATTAATTATTAAAAGGAATAAATCGCGATTTTGTTTAAATAAATACATTTTTGCATTTTCAAATTACAAAATCACACAGAAATAAACAATTTTAAGTATCTACTATTATTATTTGTAATTGATTTAATAAAAAATTTACGCGTTGTATTTAAAGTACTTTTCCACCCATCTTTTGTAAAAAATAAATAAACGATTTAAAGTAAATTTTTTTTAGTAATTTTTCCGTTTCAGGTTTTTTTACTAATTTTTCTCTTTTTGTTTCAAATTTTCATAACTTTTTTCTTCTGTTTCAGATTTTCGTAATTTTTTTGTTGCAAGTTTTTTTACTAATTTTTCTGTTTCAGGTTTACCTACTAGTTTTTCTCTTTCTGTTTCAGATTTTCGTAATTTTGCTGTTTTTTCTACTATTTTTTTTCTTTCTGTTTCAGATTTTCTTACTAATTTTTTTTTTATTTTAAACTTTTGTATATTTTCTGTTTCAGGTTTTTGTACTAATTTTTCTCTTTTAGGTTTTTCTACTAATTTTTTTCTTTCTGTTTCAAATTTTCGTAATTTTGCTGTTTAGGTTTTCCTATTTTTTTTCTTTCTGTTTCAGATTTTCTTACTATTTTTTTTTGTTTCAAACTTTTGTAATTTTTTTGTTTCAGGTTTTTGTACTATTTTTCCTGTTTCAGGTTCTCTTACTATTTTTTTTTTACTTCAGTTTTTGTAATTTTTTTGTTCCAAGGTTTTCTACTAATTTTTTTCTTTCTGTTTTAGACTTTCGTAATTTTTCTGTTTTAGGTTTATCTACTAATTTTTCTCTTTCTGTTTCAGATTTTCGTAATTTTTCTGTTGCAAGTATTTCTACTAATTTTTCTGTTTCAGGTTTACCTACTAGTTTTTTTCTTTCTGTTTCAAATTTTCATAATTTTGCTGTTTTAGGTTTTCTTACTATTTTTTTTCTGTTTCAGATTTTCTTACTATTTTTTTGCGTTAGTTTTCGTAATTTTTCTGTTTCAAGTTTTTCTACTATTTTTTTTTCTGTTTCTGACTTTCGTAATTTTTCTGTTTCAGGTTTTACTACTAATTTTTCTGTTATAGGTTTACATCTTTTTTTTTTATTTTTTTATTTTCTTTTTCTGTTTCAAGTTTTCGTATATTTTCTGTTTTGGGTTTTCGAACTAATTCTTCTGTTTCAGGTTTACCTACTAATTTTTCCCTTTCTGTTTCAAATTTTTATAATTTTTTTGTTTCAGGTTTTTGTACTAATTTTTCTGTTTCAGGTTTTTTCACTAATTTTTTTCTTTCTGTTTCAGACTTTTGTAATTTTTCTGTTTCAGGTTTACCTACTAATTTTTCCCTTTCTGTTTCAAATTTTTATAATTTTTCTGTTTCAGGTTTTTTCACTAATTTTTTTCTTTCTGTTACAGACTTTTGTAATTTTTCTGTTTCAGGTTTACCTACTTGTTTTTCTCTTTCTGTTTCAGATTTTCGTAATTTTTCTGTTTCCTACTAATTTTGTTGTTTCAAGTTCTCTTACTAATTTTTTTTCCTGCTTCAGATTTTCTGTAATTATATAATTTTTCGGTTTTAAGTTTTTTTACTAATTTTTCTCTTTCTGTTTGAAATTTTCGTAATTTTTTTGTTTGAAGTTTTTCTACTAATTTTTTTCTTTCTGTTTCGAATTTTAGAATACGTCACTAAATAGGGCAAAAAAAATAATAAACATGTTTTCTAAAGAGAATTTATTATAAAGAAGGTGAGTACAGTTTTTATAAAATTATCAATTTTGAACCAGATAAACGACTCTATTCATGGCATTTTTTAAGGACAGAGGACGATCATAAGGTTGTAGTACTTTATGCTATTTGTCGATTTCTGCTCTTATAATTTAAATAAATAATTGGAACGTGAATTTGATTATTTCTTTTAACTGATATTTTCTAATTTTGTCATTTGAGTTTTTTTTATTAATAGACTGTATTAAATTCGGTAAGCGAATGATTTCATTAAAAAATTATGAAAAAAAATATTTATACTCGATGAAGCAAAAAGTAAAAAATACCTTGAGCATTTATACAATCATTGACTATACAGAATGTTTTATTATTCTTAGCCACAGCCTGTTTATTTTTGCCGCCAATTTGCAATTTCAATTATCTCTTTTTCCCACTTATGAATATTAATTTTGACTGAAGCTACTATTTCCTCCTATATACTCAACTCCGAAAAACTCCAATAATTTATCCAATCTACTCTAATTACAAATCTCTTCACATTACATATGACTTTAATTTGTGCTGTTGCCGTTTCTCCGTTGTTAATTACGAGCGAAATGTACATATAATCCGTTTCTTCGATTTAATTAAAGTACCTTTTATAGCAATGATAGAGTAGTTGAGCTTGTGGCGATATTATTTTTATTCACGGTATATCCTGTCTTGTTTAAAAGATTTTTCCGAATTTATTATCCTTTTAAAATTGTAATATTCAAATCGATAAATCAAATTCAAGTGAATGTGATAATTATACAAATAAAATAATAATTATCTTCTACTTAAGTATTGAGAACGGTCAGGAATGAAAGTTGTTGCATGTCCATCATGATAAAATCAGAAACTTAAATTAATTTATTTTTTTAATTTTTCTCTATTCATTTATTCTGACACTCCAGGAGATTACATTAGCTTGTAACATTTAGACGTCTTCAAACAATTTATTTTTAGAAAATTGATTGATTATCTTGTATTAAGACGTCTTAAGATTCAAAAAATCTAATAATTAAGTTAATCAGATTTCAATAGAAATTCCAGAGTGTAATTACAATATTTATTACAAGGATTTTTTCTAAACCTTTGTGTCTTCCAGTTAATTATTTATTATTATTTAAATTTGACATTAACACGTGTGAAATTTAATTAATTTATCCGAGAGTTTATCCAAGCAGTAAAGAAGACACTTCTAGATTTATGATCTTGGTGCCTTTATCTATGTACTGTTATAACATGTGGGTGTTTATAATTTTTTTGTTTGAGTTTGGTCAACTAGAATTAGAATTCTACTTACAACATCCTCTCCATCGTCGTAGTCGCATGTAATTTTGAATTTGAGTACATTTCGTGGATTATCTGAATCTACAAGGTCCTCCAGTGATCTCGCAAGAAGAAGTGAAACTGTTGTTCGATTAAAATCTCGGTAAGTGAAGTAATGGACGTCTTCATCCTGAATGGAATGCAAAACAAATTGTTAGATTGGATTTTTGTGGTATAGTGAGGGTACACTACATGCAAATTATGGTGTAGGAGAGATTGGATTTTGAGATAAATGGAACGAAGAAAAATTGATTCAACTGTAAAGCTTGTGCAGTACTGTTAGTAACATTGTTTCGAAATTAATTAATTATTTCAAATTTTTTACCCACTGTGAAACCAAATTTTTAAAAGTCTTACAAAATAGCATAAGCTCTGTGAATATTTGTTAATTACTTTTTGCCTACATTTTTAATAAAAATTAATTATACCAGTCTTAGAAAATATGACAGAAATTTGTAGTTTCTGCTCTAGAGCGGAAAATTTTATATAATTGTTTATTTGTGTGAGACATTCAATTAAATATTTTTGAGGTAGAAATAAAAGAAGTAGTTTTATTATTATTAGAAAAACAGTTGAATTTTGCTCAAACATAAGAGCATTCGACAGGATTAACTTAACTTATTGTATGAGCGTAGTGAGTCGCAGTTTTGTGTGGCATACAATACGCTGTTAAATATATTTTTTGCATTAACTCAATGCTTTACAATTTTATTTTTAGACGTTTTAAACTGTTTTGATTTCTTAGATTTACTATACTTTTTATGTATTTTTTAGTAGTTCTAGTTTCCTAGAAAAAATTTTTTCACCGACTGTGACACCATATTTTTAAAATAACATATGTAAATAATAAAGAAGTGTGATAAATAAAACAGCATAATTTCGATTTTTAAATATTTAAATCTGTGAGTAATTTTATTTACTTTTCGCCTATATTTTTAATAAAAATTAATTATATCCGTCTTAGAAATATACAGAAGTTCGTAGTTTCGGCTCTAGGGTGAAAATTTTTTATATAATTGGTCATTTGTCTGAGGCGTTTAATTTAACATTTTTGAGGTAGAAAGGAAAGAATTTGTTTTATTATTATTAGAAAAACAGTTGTATTTCACACAAATATAAAAACATTAGAAAGGACTAACTTTACTTATTGTATGAGCGTAGCGAGTCGCAGTTTTATGCAGCATACAATATACTGTTTAGTATATTTTTGCCTTGATTCAATGCTGCAAAATTTTAATTTTTTTATCTTTTGACACTGTTTAGATTTTTTAAATTTTCTGCACTTTTTTGTGTACTTTTACTTTTTTTAGTAGATCTAGTCTCTAAAAAAACTTCTGTATTTTAGATCGTTATTTTAGTTCCAATTTTGTTTTATAAAAAATGTCTCAGAGAAAAATATTTTATAGAGCAATTTAAAGTTTTTAACACTAAAATAAAACGATTTAAGGCAATTTGCTAGGTGTTTTACAGTTTTACAGGTGTTATTATTCTATTTACAAACTTTAAAAAGTTTTGCAGAAATTGTCTACAATTTGTACATAAAAATCTGTTTTAAATTTAATAAGTGCTGTAACACAGCGAACTATTTATACAGCGTGACGTTGTATATTATCTATTTTTGGTTAACTAATAGAAAACGATCAGGTGATTAGTACTTGCAGCTTGTCGGAAATTTTCTCGTATTTTTTAAATCTCTCTAGTAATTTAGCCGCTTTTAATTAACTAATTTAAGCACAATCGTTCAGCGGAGAATTATGAGTCTAGAATTTGTCGCAGAGTAGCGGATAATTATGCAAACCGAGTGGAAATTAATAAACACGGTTTTGACGAAACAACTAACAGTGATTATAGAATGTACTTTTGTCAAGTTATTAAATTTTATTTTGATTGAAGAGTACAACCAATCACAATTTTGTAAATTTTAAATGGAGACAAATAGCAATAATTTTTGGGATACTTGGGGTTTATTAGGATACGTTGTTTAGAGAGGCTTACTAATTTATAAATATGTACATATGTCACAGCCACTTGATGAAAGAAGACATTAAAACAAAAAAGGTGATATTTTATAGAAATTTGATAAAATGCTTATTGCATGTTTATTTTTATAAATTGTCGCTTACAGCTCTAAGTTTTTATAAAATGTAATACAACGTGAAACACCCACGAGTGATAATGAGCCTGCGAAACTAAAAATGCAACCAGCAATACAACTCCAAAGATAACGTAGTTATTTTTTTTGTTTACAAATACATTAGATAAATATCTTTTAATCTTTCGGTTAACTGAAGACAAACTAATGCCACTTGCTTGTAAAATTATTTTTTGACTTTCATGTGAACAGGACCAGCAGCTGTTCTTGCTTTTGGCTTTTTCAAAGGTGGTCAAATTTTCTTTAAGGTAGTTTCAAGTAGTTTGAATATGGTGTCAGCAAGAGTTCTTCTGTACCCGGAAAACGTTGTCTGTACAAACTCATCGCAACAGAATATCATTTCTACAAGATGAAGATTTTTGATTGCAATTTGTATAAAATGCTTTTTGTAGCTTTTATTTTGATAAATTGGTGTTTGTGTGGTTTTAATTTTTTTAATAAGTTTTATATTTTTTATATATTTTTCTACAAAAAAACAATTTTTAATTGCGATTTTTATAAAATGATTTTTGTATCAGCAATTTTTATAAAATGAGCCTACTTTTTCTGACTAGTTTCTTTAGAAAAAAACAATTTTTAATTGTAATCTTTATAAAACGCCTCTTGTAGTTACCAATTTTATAAATTGTTTTTTACAAAATTTTGTAAAAATGGCTTTAGGTATTTATTAAAATGACAGCAAGTTTTTTTTCTAAAATGTGGTCTACAATTTCTAGTATATGAAAATGCATTTTGCAGCTTCTATTTTTAGAAATTGTTGCGTATGGCTTACACTTTTTTCAAAAATTTTGCCTAGGACTTCCAGTTGCGATAAAAGAAACTTTTGTTGATTTCGCTTTTTAGAAAATACTGTTTGTGACAGCCATTTTTTTATGAAACGCGGTCTATACTTTTTTCACAAAAGAGTAAATTTTTTTGAAATGACTTGGTGTTTTTTTATAAATGGTTTTCTAAAGCTTCCAGATTTTACAAAATGTTAACTATGGCTTCTGGTTTTTTAAAAAATGCATTAAATCAAATATCTGGTGTTCATTCCGATTTTTATAATGCTTATTATCACAGCCAATTTTTTTGTGAAATGAGCCTTATTACAATTTTGAATATGTATTTTACAAAAAACAATTTTTACGATTTTTTTATACATAATTATACAATGTTTATTACAGATTTTATTTTTATGGTTTTGTTTAAAAAAAAATAAATATGTTTCCTGTTAATTCAAATGTTTGTAAAATCCTTTTTGTGATTGCCAATTTCTATAAAATGTGGTTTATAATTTCTAATGTGGTTTTTCTTATAACAAAAACATTTTTTATAACCTTTTTGTAAATAAAGACTTATTACAAGTTTTACGAGTATTTTTACAAATTGTCGTTTATGACTTTTTGTGTTTATAAAAAACTATAGGTAACTCTTAATTTTGATAAACAATAAAACAAAATACCTACAAAATATCTCCTGTTCATTCTTATTTTTGTAAAATTCTTTTTATGACAGCCAATTTTTATTTTTTATTTCATTATGACAGCCAATTAATTTCTAGTATCTTAAAATGCCTCTTATAGTTTTTATTTTTCTAAATTGTTGTCTATGACTTTCAGTTTTTTTTTTAAATTTTATCTACGATTTTGATTTCGATACAGAAAAGTATAAATAAAATATCTTCTGTTAATTTCGATTATTCTAAAACAACTTTTGTGACGCCCGATTTGAGAAATAAAAAAAAATAATTAAAAACAAAAACAATAAGAAATATTTTTTTTTTAAATTTTAAATGTGTATCTAAAACTAATTTTACAAAAAATATTATTTTTGTTAAAGCTAAGAAGCCTTAGCGCTAAAAGGCTTACCAGAAAATTTTAGTAATCCCTTATCCAGCCCTGCAATTTTATACATTAATTTTTTATTAATAATATTCGGTTATTTGTAGACTATTTAAATGAGAAATTATGTACGTATAAATCAGTAAACAATAGTTTTTAACGTATTTTGCATTTTAAAAAGTAATAAATGTTTTATAAAAAATGTACATACCATATAAATAAAAGAATGACTCTTCCATTTCTAAGACCTAAAACTAGTAAAGTGCTGCATTTAAGAGTGTTCTGCACCCTTTATTTTTACAAAACCAAGGCCAACTTTTAGAGCAACTTCGGGCTAACGTTATTCACCGTGACAAAAAAACACCGTTATTTTGTTGACAAATATTTGTTGTTGTTGTTTTTAATTTCTCTATTCAATTAAACAATAGTACTACAACTATCTGAGATTCTAATTATATATTTTGACGATCAAAAATGTAATTATAAAAATGTTGGTCAAACATAAAAGCTAACAATTTGTTACGTAGATATACTGTACAATTATGAGTAATAAAAAAGTAGTACTCAAACTTCAAACAGTAATTCAGTTACGTAGCACCAAAATTTTCTATTTTCAAATGCACCAAATTTCATCTTATCTCTTCTATCACATTAATGGTTAAATTCTCAGTAAATCCATAAAATAACTATTTTTAAGCCTAAATCAAGAACGACAAAATTTGTTGCAACATTATTTTTTAAACTGATTTATTAACAACGGTGCTACATCAATAAAACTAACAAAATTTTCAAAAAAATGCTATAATAGAAAGTTGTAGGTACGACCCATTGCAACAAGATTTATAATCATATTACAAGTTTAATTAGTACATACACTATTTTATTTTTAGGTGTAATAATACTATTTTGTAACTTGTATGCTTGCGTATCAAGAGTAAAAGTAGTTCCTAAATGTCGTTGTTGCAGTAATATAAAACAAAAAATCTGACAGTACTCAAATATTTTTAAATAAACTTAAATTCTTAGTAGAGTACTAAAATCAAAGAGCTTTTATAGGTACCACTTTCCAAGAAAGATTTTTATTGCATTTATTCTATGTTTTATGGGATTGTAATTAAAATCTAAACAGTGCTTTATGAGTAAAAATTTATGACTTATTTTCAATGAAATATTGTAATAAATTTAAGAAAAACTAAAAGGAAAGAAGTACTACACTTCTTATTAATTAAATGTTTTAATTAAATGTAAAAGTTCTTGAGATTATTTCTATTTGAGGAAATAGGAACTACAAGTCGGAGTCCTACTTTTATGAAATTTATGTATTTCAGAAAGAGAATTTTGCAGAATATGGTAGTACAGTAAATACCATTCATTCAGATAAAATCTATTTTGTATTGTCCTAGTACTGTACAAGGATTTACAATATTTTAAATCTAACTGTACAAATTAATTACTTTCAAAACCAGGCCACAAAACTACCAATTTCGCTCTATTATTACAAAATTATACCTTATCAACTGGCTTCAGACTCAAATTATTCCTGGGATAGACCTCAACTCTCAGCACCTCCTCTCCAACCCTGAGATTTTCCGGAACTCTCACGAACCGGAGGTACTCTCCTGGCGGGTAAAATTGACATCCTGAAACAATAAAATAGCATCAAATCTAGTGTAAGTAGTGAGTCGCGTGTCGAGCAATTAAGATCAAATACTTTGTTCCAGATTCTTTGATTTTCTCTTTCCGTTTCACAAAAAGAACGAAAGCTTAAGTCGATTGTGTCGAACACGTTCTGACCTTGCGTTTGTTTGTTTTTGGTTACTGAGATGACACCGAGATTTTTTCGGTACTCTTTTAATTTGTCATGGTTTTTGACCTCTTGTTGTCACTGGAGCAGGACTTATTTTCACTCTCCTCGTTCCCACAACTGGATCTAATGATGACTTTCAAATTTTTACCCTTAATTAATTTATTCACTGGTTTTAAATGTTGCAGAGTACTAATTTTAAAAAAATCTGTGTTGTATGAAAAACAAGAAAAGTAGTACTTGACTGGTAATTTATTTAAAGATATTAGAAAACTCTAACTCAGTTTAATTAATTTTTAACTTATGCTAATATGTAATTTATTTTACTTGATGAAGAGTTAATCATCGAACTGTCAAGAAGCTCCTCCCTAAAACCATACCAAACTTGTTGAAATTTCAGCGCTAAATGAGCTATAAATCTGTCAATTTTAGCTTAGTCACTAAACAATAGTTTTTTCTTCAATATATTTTTTTAAAACAGTTTATTATCATTATTATAAATTAATAAATGTGTGAATTTATCTGTTAAATAAAATTTTACAGGTCAAGTGCTAATAAAGCGTTGCTAGAGCTATTCCAATAAGTAATTTGAGTGATAAATACGTAATTATTACAGTCTTGGTAACTTTATAAACTTGGGTTACTATAAATTCAAAATGACAATAATAGAAAGAAAATTTGAGTAAATATCTCCGGAAAATATTAGAAAGATATTGCGCCGGAATCGCATTGAAACGTAAAATTTCTCGAAATTATTAATAGACCTGTTTGTGAACCGATCATTGCTCTCAATTGAGTGAAGAAAGGTCACGAAATATTCGGCATATTCTAGAAAAACCTAGAAGGACGTTTGATTATATGAGGAGGGAGACATTAGCTGAAAATCAGTCAGATAGTGAGAAAATTGCCAAAAAGAAATTTTACTATAAAGTAGAAGAGTAGAAAAGTACTATAAACCTTATAGTATACCTTATAGTATAATACTATATACTATAAAGTAGTTAGAAAAATTTTGCTATAAACGATGCCAAAGAAGATAGTTTTACTTAAAAGAGTAAATTAAGCCTAAAAATTAAATTAACTGACACTTACGGTGCTACTTTCATCAGTTCTAATAAGACTGGATCAAGAATTTTTAAGTTTCTGTATTTTGAAAATAGCATAAAAACTTAATTTTGTTGTAAAAGATGTCTACCTACTAGAATGAAATTAAGAATTTAAAAAAAAATGGTATACGGTAGTATAGATGGTGGGGAATAGACCTTTCGTAATAAAATTTCGTAAATTTTGTTTAAATTTTTTTTTGTCTAAAACTTTACAGATTGTGTAAAGATTTCGATATTTTGACGGCAATTTTTCTAATTTTCTTTTTGAAAGAGCTTCTTTTCGTAATAGCATCAAATCGTCTTCTCGGTGTTTTGTAGGCTTCTTATAAAACTTTATGTTGTAGTTATATTAAAATTTTGATGTTTTTCGTGTTGTAAGTACCTTATCTTCTTTGTTTACTTTGTAAAAAATTATAAATTAATTTTTTCACTTGAATTTCTACCTGAAGCATCTACGTAGCTCAATCTACTAGCACTGGTTTATGGATAATTATAATAAAGCTTAATTCTTATAGGTTACGCACTTAATTAGCTATTTTAGCTACAATCTTTTTTTTTTGATCTATATTTTTTTACTTTTTTCATTATTAGTGCTTCTAATCTTAGTTCATCAGCGGCTCTATGAATTTTACAAGGTTACGATTGGATTAGAAAAAGAAAAGAAAATAGATGCAAGATCTTTCTGCTGTGTCTACTGCTGCCAAAGCTTTGAGCTTACTATTTCTCACGTCGTTTGACTCAAATACTCTAAAACATTTTTTTAACTTTTGCATTATTAGTGCTCCTAATCTTAGTTTATCCGCGTCTCTATGGTTCATACAAGGCTATGTATGAAAAAAAGAAGAAAAAAAGTAAATAAATATTTTTTTGGTGTGTATTGCTGCTAAAGCTTTGACTTCTAAGATTTTCTGATTGAAAAACTCTTAAACATTTTATGTTTTTTAATACTTTTGCATCATTTTTGCTTCTAGCTTAAGTTTACTTGTATCTCTATGTATTTCAAGTTTGGCACGTCTATCATACAACATTAAGATCGGATTAGAAGAAGAGAAGAAGATAGAATACTGTTTTTTATTTATTGCATTATCACTGCTTCTAATCTTAGTGTACCCGCGGTTCTATAAATTATACAAGGCTACGATTGGATTAAAAGAAGAAAAGAAGATAAATGCCAAATCTCTCTGCTGTGTCTATTGCTATAAAAACTTTAAGCTCACTATTTCTGACGTTTTTCAACTGAAATACTCTAAAACATTTATTTTGCATTATTAGTGCATCTAACCTTAGTTTATTATCTTCTGTATAAATCATACAAAGAAGATCAGATTAGAAAAAGAAGGAAAAATAGATGTAAAATCTTTCTGCTTGAAAGCTTTAAGCTTACTATTATTGTCGTTTACCGACTGAAGAACTCGAAAACATTTAACTTTTTTCTACTTTTGCATCATTAGTGCTTCTAATTTTAGTTTATCCCTGCCTCTATAAATCATACAGAGCTAGATTGGATCAGAAAAAGAAAAGATGACAGATTGAAATTTTTTTGCTTGTGTCTGTTGCTGCCAAAGCTTTAGGTTTACTATTTCTGACGTTTTCCGACTGACATACTCAAAAACGTTTAACTTTATTCTACTTTTGCATTATTAGTGCTTTCAATCTTAGTTTATCCGCGTCTTTATGGATTAAACAAAAAAGAAAAGAAGATAGTAGCAAAATTTTTCTGCTGTGCTTATTGCTGCCCAAGTTTTAAACTCACTATTTCTGACGTTTTCTAACTGAAATACTCTACAACATTTTTTTTGCTTTAGCAGTATCAGTGCTTCTAATCTCAGTTTACTGAGTCTCTATAAATTATACAAAGCTAAAAAGATACTAAATTATGCTGCTATGTCTATTGCTGCGAAAGCTTTAAGCTCAGTAAATTTAGCGTTTTCTGACTGAAGTATACTAACACATTCTATATTTTCTCTATTTAGGCATTATCAGTGTTTCGAGGTTAAGTGCGCCTCTTTATTTATTTGAATTTTAGTGCGTAGATTATACAAGGTTAAGAACTGATTAGAAGAAGAATTTCCCGACTAAAATACTCTAAAAAAATTTATACTTTTTTTTTACTTTTTGCATCTTTGGTGCTTCTAATCTTTGTTTATTTCCGTTTCTATAGATCATACAAAGCTAAGCTCGGACTAGAAAAAGAACAGAAGATAGATGCTTAACATTTCTAACGTTTTCCGACAGAAATACTTTAAAACATTTTATAGTTTTTACTACTTTTGCATTTTTAGAGCTTCTAGCTTAAGTTTACTTGTATTTCTATGTATTTTAAGTTTGGCACGTGGATTATACAAAATTAAGATCGGATTAGAAGAAGAGACGAAGATAGATGCTAAATTGTTCTGTTGTCTCTATTGTTGCTAAAGCTTAGAACTTATTTTATCTAAGTATTCTAACACCATTTATACTGTTTTCTATTTATTGCATTATCAGTGCTTCTAATCTTAGTTTACCTGCGTCTCTATGTATTTGAAGTCTGGCGCGTGATTCATATAAAAATGAAATCTAATTAGAAGAAGAGAAGAAGAATAGTTCTACTGTATCTATTGTCTTTAGGACCTTTTAAAGACTTTTATTTTCAGAACATTTTCTTAGATTTCTTTAGCAGGAGGTATGTTAATGCTTCTGGGACGTTGTAAAAGTTTTTTATTTTTAAGACTTTTTGAAGGTTTTTATCTACAGGATATCTTTTTGAACTTTTTTTAGAAGAACTTCTAACAAGGTTAAATCTTTTGAAACTCTTCTAAAAGTTTTTATTTTTAGGATTTAGTAATAGACTAAACTGCACTCAGAGCGCGATCAACTCGGCGTTAAGACCTAATAAAAATTGACCTGTTGCTCACGTCTACTAATCCAAAGATATAAAATCAAATTTGTGGCTTCTAAATAATAATCTTTGGATTATTATTTATTAATCAAACCAAAGATTATTAATCAAATAATCTTTGGATAGTTTAGAATATTATCAGATCACAAACAAATTAAAATTTTTCCTCAGATGAGCAGTTGAGAATCAAATTTTTTAAAAACATTTTGGTTACAGTTTTCATCACTTGTCGTAACCCTTAGCTAGTATGATTAATTAAATAAAATTAAAAAAGTTTTTTTTTGTAGATATAGATTTTATCTACATTTAGGTATAGATTTTATCCACAACAAATTATTGTTATAATCATTTGTAATTTTAAGTAAAATTTTTGGAAACGTCAGTGATAAATAATTAATTTTTAAAATTTTAAGCAAGAGTGCAAAACGTTGTAGACGGTTTGCCGGTAATTAGTCTTTTTTAAAAGTTGCTTTATGTTTTTATATTTTTTATTCTAGAAGAAATTTTTTTAAAAAAATAGTTGAATTTTTATAAAAGACAGATGATAGTTAAAATCTGTAAAAATGTAAAACAATAATTGCTAAATATTTAGAAAACATTATTATTTAAGTTGTAAATAATTATAACAACAGAACTACTAGTGATAACCATTCTAAATGATAAAATGCTAATGATAAAAATCTGTTGTTAAAGGGTGTTTGGTATTTTATATTTTCGTTGTCTATTATCAAAGCTCAATCGTTATCATTGCTACAACATTAAATAAATAATTGTTTTTTTAAATTATTATAACAAACCAAATCGAGTTTTCTTAGCGTAACTCAAAAACAAATACCTAACAGTAAAATTTTAAAAATTTCAAGTAATAATTAGATTTCAGTCTTGAAATAATTGAATTAACCGTTTTTCACCAATTTAATTATTTTCGTTGACCTAATTACCACTTAACCCATAACGACGAAATCTCTGTAAATAAATAACCATCTGTCTTATAATTATATACCTTCTTCTCGCATAAATTTCCATCGGATTTTTCTAACGGTCATCTTTGGGTCTTCTTACCCACATTAAAACATGTTTCTTTTGATTGCTGATAAATGTGCTTATTCTCACTAAAGCTAATAATTAATAAAAGGTATTTGTGAAAGAAATATTTTGCGGTACGTTGGTCAACAACCTAGTTTAGTAAAAAACGAGTTAGATAATTGGATGTCACTGAGGTTTTGGCGGTTTTTGAAGATGAAAAGAAGATTGAGATATCGTAATAATATTGAGAGATTGAAAGGTTTTGCTTGATTTAATTCCGGCATCTTTCAATACACATATTCTGATTTCTTTATTTATCTATTTGGAGATTTTATATTTCTTGCAGTAAATCATCTATAACGTTTCTATATCTACAGGATAACCAGAAATTCGCGAAATAACTTGTTAATTACGTTGTGAATAGGCGATCATTTCTTGTATTTATTTGAGGCAGTATTTATATATTTTTCAGCAAGACAATGAACGTCCACATATTGCTCATCAAATTTTTTCCATGGCCAGCTCGTTCACCGGGTTTAAATCACATAGAGCACGTATTCTGATATAAGAAAATTGTAATTATTGCAAAATTTTGACCTAATGACCGATAACTAAACTCTATGAACCACAGTAATTAATTTCCTCTATTATTAAGCAAGTAGCCCACCTAAAGGAAACTCTAATTCTAAACATTTAAATTTAGAAAATTTGCACAATATCCTTTCTCGACAAAAATTCAAAAAATTAACATTTTACGCAACAATTAGACCACATTCTTGATCACAATACACTTCCTTTACAAAATTGTGAAAGATTCTTAAATTTCCTGCTGATATATCAAAACAGATGAGAGTAAAAGTCAGTGATCAATATTTATCTTTCATTTACTTTCAATTGCAATTATATTCCTTTCAATCGCTTCAAAATCCGGAACTAATGCTACTTTAAGTGTAGCAATTTTTTTCAAAATAATGAAATTATTGTTTCCGATTTATAATAACGTGTAAATACAGGTTAGTTATATAAATATAGCGACCGTTAGATTATTTTTCTTGCCTTGCCGATGGCGATGACGGTAATTTTACATTTTAACTCTCTCAATGAACAATTGTTGCATGCAGTTTTATTAAAAATACAGATTTATTACCGTTGTAAATAAATGTTATAAAGACATAAGGGTAATTATGTTAAGAATAAAATTATTTAAATGAGATTGTGTTTCATTGAAACGGGTTATGATAAATCAGATTAGAATCTAATTTATCACAAATAGAAAGAATACGTTCATTAGCCTACATTTATTATAGGTGTAAAAGTAATTTTGACGGATTTAAAATACTGAGAATATAAATAGTGACATTCAACATGAAAAAATTCTTTATTGATTAATTAAATTAAATTAATTAATAAACAACGACATTTATATGTCAATTTATTTTTTATAATTTACATCAAAAAAATTTTTAAATTATCATAATTGAATTATTTTTTCTGGTCATTTATACTAATTATTATTGACTTTTAATTTCCTGTTTCTGTAACTGCTAAATATTTTTTTTTCTATGTATTATATTTTATTTTTAAATAACTAACTACATTTCATAACAAGAGATTAATAATAATTACTATAACAATACTTTAAAATTTAAATATATATGTAGTTTTTTATTATTTCCGATTTCACCGGAAGTTATTGTTAGGTACAAATTTTCTAATAAGAATATTTCATACATTATAATTATTTTAATTGTTAACTTTTTTTAACTTTTTGTAAATATTTAACAGGATTTAGGTTTGGAGAGCAAGGAAACAACACCTAAGTCTTTAATTTTTTATTTCGCAATGTGCATTGTTTGGACCCTTAAAAATAGTATTAAAATTACCAAAATTAGTTCCTTAATAATTTTAAAATATTTTGAAGCTATTATATTTATAATAATATTTTTATAATGATTTCTAACTTATATTATTTAGGCATTGACAATGAAGGATTACTCTCGAAAGCGCTCTACGACTATTATATAAAAATTTTGTTTGTTTAAACTTGTAAGATTAACACCAATTTCTAATTCTTTTATAAATTATAATAAAACAAGCCACTTTGAGGAAAAAAAATATTTTCAACAAATTTAACAGTACCAATATCAGTCAGGTTTAATTCAAGCGCTGTTACTCTGCCTGAATGTTAAAAAAGACACTTCTAAAGATCTGGTTTATTCAACAGTTAACCAACAACAACGCCAATTGGTTTCAGATTTTGTCTCAGTCAAAATACCATGTCATTTAAGGTCAGTTGAAAAAAAATTCAAATCACCTGACATAAAGAAGAATTCTCACTACAAGGATCTCTACATTTTTAATTCACATCTCAAGTTTTTATACTTCAAAATTTATTCACTCTTACACTCCCTGAATGCTAAAAATTTTGATTAAACAACTAGAGATTTTGTTAGTGTTAAATCTAGATTAATTAATTTTTCAAAATTTAAATAGTAAGTTAACATAATTTTCATTCTAGACTTAAAAATATTTCCCATATTAATTTTTCTACTTTAGAGTTGAATTTATTAAATATAGGTTTTAAATACGTTTTTTTTTTACTTGAATCACAATAGTATATTAAGTATGGAGAATGGCAAGGAATGCTGACCGTTCGAAGACAATTGTTTGGAGGAGGAGCGAAGCGACGACTCCAATTATATATTGTCTGAGAATAGTAATCCTTAACGTTCGACATGCTTATAACGTTTTTTGCGCGATTGGAGTTTCCAGAATAATAATAATAATAATTTATATCAATACATTTGTGATAATCGGGAAGATTGAAACTGAAAACTTTGGGTGGCTGTTCCATGGTTGCTATGGTTTTGTTCCAAACAAGTAAAATTGTCTTTTTGATTCAATTATTCCTACATAGTTCTGTTTTGTGGTTCCGTTTTCGAAGCAAATATGAGCGATAGCGATGATCTACCGGATGATTTAGAAGACGCTTGGCAAGAAGGATGTTCGGCAATAATTCCAGAAAAATCTAAAGCCCGATATGAACAGACATACAAGTTGTTTAAGGAATGGCGTGAAGCAAAGAAGATTTCTGTAAATGAAAAGAGCTTGTTAGCGTATTTTGTGTGAGAAGTGGACACTTGAAGGCCCCAGGCAGTTTATGGGCGGAATATTCTATGCTGAAGAGTACAATTTTTCTCCATGATGCTATCGATATTTCTAAGTTTGCTACATTAATTGCTTATCTTAAGAGAAAAAATATTGGATATCGGCCTAAGAAGGCTAAAATTTTTACCAAAGAAGACATAGAAAAATTCTTGAATGAAGCACCAGACGAACAATTTTTAATTCAAAAGGTATGTTGTAGATGATGAGGTGGTACATCTGAGTTCTAAGGAAACAATATATTTGCAGGTAGCAGGTAGAGGAATTGTACAATATTAAAATGAGTGACATAGAAGAACATGTAGAAATGTTTATAGTAAATATTCCAAATACAAAAACGAATATTCAGCGAACCTTCACAATTATTAATAAAGAAAATGAAGCAGTTCATTGTTTGCAAATACTTCGAAAATACATAAGAATTTGACCAAGCAACCCAACGTCAGATCATTTATTTCTGAACTATTGAAATGGCAAATGCACTAGGCAAGTCACAGGAAAAGGCACAACTGGAGGCTGGCCGTCAAAAATTGCAAAGTATTTAAAGTTGCAAGCCCCTGAAGGTTTTACTGGACACTCGTTACGACGCACATCGGCTACACTTTTGGCGAATAACGGAGTTGATGTGTTGGGACTAAAAAGACATGGTGGGTGGCGTTCATCAACGGTGGCCGAGAGTTACGTGGAAGATTCCCTCCAAAACAAAATTGAATTTGCTCATAAAATTTTACACAGCGATATTGGTGGACTGTTACAACAACCTGGGACTTCTACATCGGAAAGTTTGTCTATTAACACTAGAAACTCAAATGCGAGTGGTATTACATTAATTATAATAATTGTACATTTAATTTTAATAAATGAATCGCAAAATTGTTTTTTTTAGATTTAATTGCTTACCGTTCACTGAACGGTAAGTGAATTACTTACTGCTTTGTTATACGTAGCAACAGTAACAGCAACCTACCGTCGTGGAAACAGGCACAGTAAACTGATAAAAACAACCAATCGCGCAAAATTATTTATAATTTAACTGTGTATTACAAAATTGCCATTTTAAATTGAAAAACTACCGAAAATCTTTTTATCGTTTTTCATATCAATTAAGTTTTCAAGTAATTTATTTTAACCAGAGTTTACTTATCAAAATTACCCTTCCAAGTCACATTTTCAAAAAAATGAGAATACTAGACTTAGTTAAAGAAAAATAGAACTGAAAATTTAATAACTACAAGACCAGATAAAGGAAATTAAACTTTATCAAAACAGTTCAAAATTTGCTGACAGATGATGACTTTGAAAAGACAAAGTCTTTGAAATTTAGCTTCTTACGTAAATCTATTCTTAATTCTGTATTTTTCACTCCAGCAGAATTTAACACTTTTAAATCTTTCTTTTATATGTGGGTGCTTTTACCCCTACACTGTATAGACTTTCTAGAATTTACAAAACTAATACTATAATTAGACAAGCCGTTTTCTACAAATTAATAAAACGGTTAAATCAAACACGAGTTTAGCAAAAGATCTCTCTTTAGCTTTTTTGTAGAATTATTTATAAAGAATTTTGAAGAAATTTTTTTGGAGATGTCTATTTTTCAAAGCATATTGGTTTCTACAATAGTATAGATTTGTTGACAACGTGATCTCTTTGTTCAAAAGCACTAAAGCATTAGATACAATTTTTTTTAGTTATTAATTCATTAATTAAAATTTACTTTAAAAATAGTGAAAAACCTTCTTATCTTATTAAATCATAATATATGTAATTAGAAAAACAATTTATTTTTGCTTTTAAGATTTATAAAAATCCTACAGCAACTGATACTACAATTTTTCCTGATTCAAAACATTGTTGTTTTCTTATAGTAGCTGCATTTAATTGTTTATTAAAGTATTTCAATTTTTTTAAAACCATGTTGCTTAAAAAATTGATTTAGTATTAAACAAATATCAGTAAATAATTACTTTTAATTACAAGACTTAAATAGACTTTTTATAGTTTTAAAAGAGTCTCTAAGCTTCAACATATTACATAATTCACTTTGTACAACTTCTTTTTTAAAACTTCTATATTCTTCTATCTTCTTCATTGACAAATTTTTTTTTAACTTTAATATTTAAAAAATAAAATTTTCTTTACGTTCTAAAGGTAGTATTTCAATATGTTTTGTCCACAACAAGGATCAAATTAATTTTTTACATCATTCAGGCGTCTGCAACTTGTCTTGTATTGACTGCAGTGCAGTATATATCGGTACAGAACGTACAGAACGTAATATTGAAAATATTGAAAATTAAGATTTCGTGAACATGTAAGAACAATCTAAAAGTACAGAAATAGAGCTGTAGCTAACAATTTATTTGCTTCTGCTTTTTATATTTTTTCTTTTGGGTATTTTTTTCTTTACTAATAATTCTAAAAATTTTATTTACAATAAAGATTATTCTTTAATTTTTTTGCGCGATCGGTTGTTTTTATCAGTTTACTGTGCCTGTTTCCACGACGGTAGGTTGCTGTTACTGGTTGCTAAGTGTAACAAAACGGTAAGTAATTCACTTACCATTCAGTGAACGGTAAGCAATTAAATCTAAAAAAAACAATTTTGCGATTTATTTATTAAAATTAAATGTACAATTATTATAATTAATAGTAGTAATACCACTCGCATTTGAGTTTCTAGTGTTAATACACAAACTTTCCGACGTAGAAGTTCCAGGTTGCTGTAATAGTCCACCAACATCGCTGTGTAAAATTTTATGAGCAACTTCAATTTTGTTTTGCAGGGAATCTTCCACGTAACTCTCGGCCACCGTTGATGAACGCCACCCACCATGTCTTTTTAGTCCCAACACATCAACTCCGTTATTCGCCAAAAGTGTAGCCGATGTGCGTCGAAACGAGTGTCCAGTAAAACCTTCAGGGGCTAGCAACTTCAAATACTTTGCAATTTTTGACGGCCAGCCTCTATTTGTGCCTTTTCCTGTGACTTGCCTAATGCATTTGCCATTTCGATAGTTCAGAAATAAATGATCTGACGTTGGGTTGCTTGGTCGAATTCTTATGTATTTTCGAAGTATTTCCAAATAATGAACTGCTTCATTTTCTTTATTAATAACTGTGAACGTTTGCTGAATATTCGTTTTTGTATTTGGAATATTTACTATAAACATTTCTTCACGTTCTTCTATGTCACTCATTTTAATATTGTACAATTCCCCTCGTCTACAAGCGCCCGATACTCCCAATATCATTGCTACCTGCAAATATATTGTTTCCTTAGAACTCAGATGTACCACCTTATCATCTACAACATACTTTTTGAATTAAAAATTGTTCGTCTGGTGCTTCATTCAAGAATTTTTCCATGTCTTCTTTGGTAAATATTTTAGCCTTCTTAGGCCGATATCCAATATTTTTTCTCTTAAGATAAGCAATTAATGTAGCAAACTTAGAAATATCGATAGCATCATGGAGAAAAATTGTACTCTTCAGCATAGAATACTCCGCCCATAGACTGCCTGCGGCCTTCAAGTGTCCACTTCTCACCACAAAATACGCTAACAAGCTCTTTTCATTTACAGAAATCTTCTTTGCTTCACGCCATTCCTTAAACAACTTGTATGTCTGTTCATATCGGGCTTTAGATTTTTCTGGAATTATTGCCGAACATCCTTCTTGCCAAGCGTCTTCTAAATCATCCGGTAGATCATCACTATCGCTCATATTTGCTTCGAAAACGAAACCACAAAACAGAAGTATGTAGGAATGATTGTACCAAAAAGACAATTTTACTTGTTTGGAACAAAACCATAGCAACCATGGAACAGCCACCCAAAGTTTTCAGTTTCAATCTTTCCGATTATCACAAATGTATTGATATAAATTATTATTATTATTATTATTCTAGAAACTCCAATCGCGTAAAAAACGTTATAAGCATGTCGAACGTTAAGGATTACCGTTCTCAGACAATAATTGGAGTCGTCGCTTCACTCCTCTTCCAAACAATTGTCTTGGAAGGGTAAGCATTCCTTGCCGTTCTCCATACTTAATATACTATAGAAGTTTTAAATTTTTTTAATTCTGCTCAAAAATATTCTCTACAAATATTAATTTTGATTGTAATAATTTTTGTTATATTATAGTCTTGTTTCTTACTCTCTTTATCAGTATTTATACTTTTGAAAGAATTTTTAAAATGTCATTAAACGTCAAATTGATGTCAATTCTTTAAAAAAACACACTTTTAAAAATCAAATTTTAAAAATTATAGTTGAATTTGTACGAAATTTCCGACCACAAAAAATGTTTATTTACTGTCTCGATTATTTTCTTATTTCACACACTAAAAATAATTTTTAAAATTTTTTAGGTAATTTTTGAAAAAATACATATTTTATAAACTCTCAAAACGTAAGAACTGTTTGTAGTTTCGAATGCTTTTAGAAAGGACAAAATCTACTTACGGCTCTAGGGTCGTAAGAGAGTCATTACTCATTTTTAAGATTATTATTATTATATGGGCAGTAACTGTTGCTGTTAGTGTAGCAGTAATAAAATGCTTACAAGACAGGTTGTTAAAAATAGTACAGAAAACTCAAGGGCCGTAATTAATAGTAATTATTGCTTACTGCTGCTTTTGGTGTAGCAATGATTACGAGACAAATGGTTGGAAAAGAAAATTAATATCTCTATTTTGTTGGAATTTACTCTTAAAAAAAATTTTAATTTTTATATTTGTTCTATAATTTCCAATCAATTAACCTTTTCTTTAATCTCCCTGACAAAAACCCTTCCTCATTAATATCTTCTTCTGTTTTTCCACAATTTTTACCACAATACCTGCCATTACTCTCATTAGACATTTACGCATGACTTCCAATGCTTTAAAACAAAACTCAACAAAAATAAATCGATCTTCAAATCAATTTGAAATCATTCGTAATTTTCACTTCACCATCTTTCGATTCGTATCATTTATGTATTAAGGTCAAATCCGACAAATTGTCAATGTTAAAACAATCGATCTGACGAAAGTATGCTAATTTATCCGGTCGAAAAAATCACAGGAATTAAATGGACCAAAACATCGAATTACAAGTTTCAGTTTCACAATTCGATGAAGATTCGATTTTTTTATTGACTCGATTTTATTTTGCAATAATTATTATTTATAAGGGGTACTGCAGCGAAAGTTAAATGCCGGATGCAGTTTACGTTAAGGTTGTTATTAAGGTTTCCTGTTATGACTTTACGTAAAGTAAAAAAAAGAGTGTAAGAGAGAAGTTATTAGGAACAGTCTTGTCACATTTATTAGAAAATTTATTTTAGAAGAATTTAAATATGAATTAAAGTCCTAAATAGGAACAACATTAAATCCAGGAAGGCAAATGGTAATTTATAATTTCTATTCAGTAAGGTGTATGGTGCATTTAATTAAAGTGTGGTTATACAAAACCACAAAATGGTGCTTTCAGACGCTCTCTGGAAATGGCAAGTAGTCATGCAAAATTAAATGCAAAGATTTTTTAAGAAATAAGTTAGAAAGCAAAATAAATTTAATTATTTTGTTTGTATTTACCAGGCAAAATAGAATTAATAACTTTTAGATAATACAGGACGTTTTCGAGAAAACAAATTAGTAAAAGATAGAAAAATACATTTTTTTTATTTAGTTTTGTTTATATTTTTCTAATGTTGTTTTAGTTTAAAGCAATGCGATTTTTATTTTACATGTTATTAGATATTTATTTTGTTTCTGTATTATTCTAATTCTATTCTGTTTTACTTCTGCAAATTAGTCTTTTTTTATAAAATTATATTTTATTTTGCAGGCATTCTACTCTACTTTTATTTTAGTTAGGTATTTTTGGAGTATTTTATTCTTTTGCACTAATTTTTATTTATTTTAGTTTAATTTATTTTAATTTTAAATTATTATTATTGTTTTTGTTTAACTTTAAATCTATTTATTTTTTTGACTCTACCATATTCTGACTATATCTTTTTTTGTTTTTGCTTATGCTATTCTATTTTTTACTCTTTTATAAAAAAATATTTTGCTTTAATCTTTTATTAATATTTTGTTTTCATATTTTCCTAATTTTGTTTTTTTTCTGATTTTATTTATTTTAATTTGGAATGCATTTTATTGTTTTCATTTTACTTTAAGTTTACCTATTTTGTTTATATATTATTTCGATTTTACTACATTTTGTTTTTACTTTGTTATAATTATTCTAATGCTATTTTACTTTTTTGCTTGTACTAGTTTACAGCTTTTATTTTTTAATTGATATTTTGTATTTACTTCACTGATTTTGTTCTGTTCTAATTTATTTAGACTTTATTCTAAGCATTGCTATTTTTACTTTACATATTACTTATTTTGTTTCTACATTATTTTTGATTTTATTTTGTTTGGCTTTTCCTAATACTATTCTATTTTCTAGCTCATCATTTTTTGGTAGCATTTTTTTTAATCTCCTAATTTGGTTCTATTCTAGTTTATTTTTTGTTTTTGTTTGTTGTATTTTAACTGTTTTAACTAAACAACAATCTTAGGATCGCAGATTGTTAATAGACTTAGAGAATGTTATTTTTTCAATTTTTTTTTAGTACATATTTTGTTTTTATTTTACTTATTGTGTTTTATTTTAGTTATTTCTATTATTCTTATTCTAACTATTGCTATTTTTATTTTACCTATTGTTTATTTTGCATTTGCATTATTCTGATTCTATTCTGTTGTGTTTCTGTTAATGCTATTTCATCTATTATATTAGTATATTCTAATACAATTCTATTCAGTATTTCGCTTTTATTTATATTAGTATTCATTTTTTTACTTACTTTTGATTATTTTAGTTTAATTTATTGTGATTCTAGATAAATATTATTGTTTTTGTTTTACTTCGAATTTATTTATTAAGTTGTTGCTATATTTTTTGATTATACTCTATTCTGATTCTATTATGTTTCACTTCAATTAATGCTATTTTGTTTATTACCTTATTATAATATTTTTTTGTTAATAATTTGTTTTTTTATTCTACAAATCTATTTTATTTTAGACTGTCTTGTAGTTTTATTCTACCAGTATTCTCCTTCTATTTTTTATTAGTGTTCCATTAGTTAATTTAACTGATTTTGCTCTATTCTAGTTTATTTTATTTTAATAGTAAGTACATTGTTTATTTTGCTTCTATATTTATTTGCTCTATCTTGATTCAATTTTCTTCTGCTTCTACTAATGCTATATTATTTTTACTTTATTTGTCAGAATAGAATTAAAGAGAGAAATAAAAACTGTATAAAATATAATTTAAATACAAAAAAGAAAAATGAAGTAATATCAGAAAAAGTATATATTAATTAGAATGAATTGAGGTCAGAATTATAATTTTGTAACATTAAAAAAATATATAATAAATAAATAAACAAATTTAAAAACAAGTTAAGTATATAACAATAATATGTACGATTCTAAATACTTAGAATCAGAATAAAATAACAAAAAATAAAATTAGATAAAAATATTATTGTAAAACAAAACATAAAATAACCTCAAAAAACAAAGTTTAACAGAATTAGAATAAGTTAGTTCTATGAGAAAAATATAGAAGCAAAATAAATAAATTTATCGTAAATAAAATACTAACAGAGATGCTAATAAAAAATAGAAGCAGAATTCTGGTAGAATATAATAAAACTAAATAGAATAAATGCAGAAGCAGACTAAATAGCATATAAAATAAAAATAGAAATACCTAGAATGAATAGAATTATATAATAGGTAGAATAAGTCAGATCAGTGTAATAAAAATACGAATAAAAAATAGAAGCAGAATACTGGCAGAATAGAGTTATAATAAAATAAAATACAGATTACACCTTCGATCAGAATCAGAAAAATATAGAATTAAAGAAAATTTAAGGTAAAAAGAGATTAATAATACAAACTAGGAAGAAACAAGATTAGTTGGAACAATTACAAAATACTTACAAAAATAGAAGCAGAGTATTAACAGAATAAAATTATAGTAGAATAAAAAATAAAATAGCATTAATAGAAGTAGATTATATAATAAACAAATAAAACAAGATGCTACATAAAAAATAAAAGCAGAATGTTGGCAGAACAGAGATATGATGACTAGAAAATAGAATAAGATTTGAATTTGATGTAAAATAGAAAAATCCGAATCTCGTAGAAGGTAAATGTAATATGTAAAATAAAAATAACAATGTTTAGATAAAGGAGATTAAAACAAGATACGTGAAATAAGCACAAAATACATGCAAAAAATGAAAGTTGTATATTGGAGGATTAAAATTATAGTAGCATAAAAAATAGCATTAAAAGCATTAGAATATAATAGAATCAAAATATAATAAAAGCAAAACAAGAGAACAAAATAATAGCAAAAAATTGAACCAATTAAAAATTATTATAACAGAGTAGAATATAGAAAAGAATTAGTAGAAGCAGAACAAGATAGAATCAAAATAGAGTAGAATCAGAAAAGTTCAGAAGCAAGTATTTAAAATGAGAATAACAAACTAAAAAAAATTAAAAAATTAACAAAAAGTAAAAGCAGTGTAAAAAAATGTAAAAAAGTTAATTAAGCAACATTAAAAGAGTAGAAAACCAATTTTAGATCACCTGTATATCTGTATTTTTTATATATTAGGTGAGTTTCAAGCCGCAATAAATTCTAATTATTATTATTACTTTTCTGCAATTTCAAACTTACTTTGTTGATTAATACTTACTTGAAAAGTATTTTTAAAATCATTGACAACAATCATTAATTTTCTGCGACCATAATTACCGACATTAATTTGTTATTTATCTGGTTTTAGCTTTTACTTGGATTCATTACTTTTACTCTACTCTTTTCTTACTTGTTTTTGCACTAAATTATTGAACTCAATTTTTAATGAAAAATTAAATTTATTTTCTAGAAACAAAAATTTATAATTAACTCCTGTGCTAATAAAACTAAAAAAACTATAATCTGTACCCTTATAATGTACCTAGAATTTTTGCAAAACACCGAATACCAACAAGCATCCTGAAACAGTTACTCGATTACAACATTCTTGAGATTAGTAATAAATTAGTATGAGTTGCCAGTACCACTAGTAACCAACATTATAATAATGTCTCTTTCAAACGCGCCGATATCCAATTTTCAAATTGTAAAAGCGAATTCCAAACAATATAATCAAGGAGTCGTGGATATTCAAATTAGCACCTTTCAGCAAGAAAGGATTTTTTCAAAATGCTACAATTTTATTTTTCACACACAAGTATTCTATGCTAAATACAGTGAGCGGTAAAATTGTGAAACAACCTTAGGTACTTATTGAAACTAAAAAATTTTGCGTCCAACAAAATCATATCAATTTCTTTTGCAGTAAAACAAATAGATGTTTGTTCAGTTTAGAAGAAAAAATAGTCGTTTGTCTTTTTCACTTTTAGTAAAAATAATCGAATTGAAACAAATTATGACACATTTAACTAAAAGGCAAAGAACCGAAATTTTAATTTCGAAATGATCGATAAGGATCGAATAATATATATAATAAATATAATAATAATAGAATAATAATAATAATTTCAGTAATTTGCTTCCAAACGTTTTTGAGCCCTAGCCCATTATCAAGGGATAACCTGAAAACCTAAAATGAAAGATACATTTCTAACTAATAACGTACATACGTCAATTTTTTAAACAACTATAAAACATTTAACAATAAAAAAGAAGTCAATCCTAATACTCATAAAAATGTATCACAATTTTCTAATTTTTTTGGGAAAAAATTTTTTTGAAAAAAAATTCACTTACCATGAAATCACTTAATATGAAACGTGAGTAAAGTTACGTCTTGAAGAAAATGAGCGTCACTTTCAGCATTTGCTGTAAAGATTGTGTATTTTATTTGTTTTCTTTTCTGATTGAGTTTGTAATGTTTTCAAAAAGTCAAAATTGCAAAGGCGAGCATGTCTTCTGCACCCAATGCTAGTAAATCCTCTAAAATTATCTTAATTCAGACCAGATTCAAATTTTTCTTTTGAGAGTGACAGTAAAATGATTTTATTATCAAATGAAATAAGTTACGCACTACGTTTTTAGATTTTTTGTTTTTCATGACGGCATCTGATCAAAGATTATAATAAACGTATGGTAGAATCTTTGATCATTTTTTTATTTTTATTTTACTGAACAACGCTATGTGAAATTTCAAATACATAAACTTATGCCTGTTTTAACAAAAATGTTTCTTAATAAAAACTATCAAGACTTGCCGAATGACAATATCTGGTTTCAACAAGACGAAGCACTTTTACACTTTGCTCTTTTTCTTCGTGACTTTTTAAAAAACCATTTTTCTGAAAAATAAACTGGAAAACAAGGATCAGTCAAGAAGCCCTCTAGATTTCCAAACCTTAAACTTCTTGACTTTTTGTGTGAGGTTGTTAAAAATTGAAAGTTTATATCAATAGATCACAAAGTTTAGAAAATTTAAAAGTTAGAATTAGAAAGGAAATGCTGAATATTAGTTCAAACGTTGTTCGTAATATATTCTCAAATTGCTACAGAATGGCATTTTGAATATTTGATTTAAAAGATAAATTCCCTTCATTGTTAACAAATTTTATCATTTGTGTCATTTCAACAATCAAAAAATTTGACAAAATAACTAAAAATATCTAGGGGCTAGTAATAATCGGCAGATTCGACTAGCCTTCGATAATTTGATCGGTAATAGACCTTGTAGAATATTTGTGTAACAAGCCACACAGATAATTTTTTCCACCATTTTTCGATAAAACTAAAGCTGGTTATTGCCTAAAAAAATTTAAAAATTTTTTTTAAAAAAATTTTAAAAAATGACTTGTCGAATTAGAAGCAAGTTTGAGAACAGTTAAACAAAGATTAATTGAAACGATACTTTATAAAAGATTTTCTGTCAAGAAACTTTTGATTTCTGAGAGAAATCATTTTGCCAGATCAATCTGCACGACTACATTTGAACTGGTCGGCTTAAAACTAGAAAAAAATATTTTTTTGTTCTATGATTTAATACAAAATTTTAAATTTTATTAAAATACGTCTTGTAATTCCTCCAGTTAAAAAGAGATTTTACTTAAAATCGTTTTACTAGTAATAAAACACGAACACTTAGAGTTAATTGTTGTTAAAATGAGTAAGTCTATTACATTTTATAAATCATTCTAGGAGTTGATTGATGTACAGAATTATATTCCAAAATGTAAAATATCAGAAGCACACATTTTTTTGTTCGTTTTGTGATGTCCAGGTTCTGCAGTGACCAGCACAATTACCAGATCTTAGCCTCATCTAAAACTTGTGAAAATAAGTCAGACTCAAACTACAAACTTCTCAAAGTATTTGATTCATTAAATTATCGAGGACTGATGGAATCTGCCGAATATTCATTTTCAAAATTTAATTTTATCAATGTTGTGTCTATTGCAGCTAACAATGAATATCCATCAATAATTAAGTTAATACTTTTATTATTATAATATTAATTCTATAACTTTTCACGAATATTTGTAGTTTTTCAGTAAATTTTTTTTTTATAAATGTTGCTTTACTTTGTCGCTTCAAATTTTGCTCTATTTTAACAAATAATTTCTTAATGGTTAATAACAAATGATTTCTTATATTTTACACATGATATATTCGATAAAATATTTTAAAGAAGAACTTTTTTAAATAGTTGCTTTAGTTTTGTCCGATAGTATCTCCCATTTCCGTTTATTGTTCCCGAAAATGATTTAATGTGCGCCACAGGGATCCGTCTCAGGTCCTTTCCCATTACTAGGTTAATGAACGTACTTGCAAGTGAACGTTTCAAGAATTTTTCCGACTTGCTCCTAGACAAAAAACCTTCAATTATGTGCATACATAATTGCATATAGAAACCGTAAAAACGATCAAATAATTATAATTAATCGCGTGAAAGCATAAATCTCGCCTTATACACTGTAATTTATCCTCGATTTTTTTCTCCAGCTACCAAATGTTATTTTTTTTCCAAGCTTGACCTCTACAGAACGGTCAGCAATTGATAAATCGCAATTTATTGGCCACTGAGATGCGTAACTAGAAAGTTTTTGGCCGAGAAATTCGGAAACTGATCGTGAGATAAGATCCGGAATTAGAGAGGCAAGGTTAAGGTTGTGAGAAAAATTATTAATGACCCCAAAAAAATGGTATACCGCACGGAACAATTTTGGGACCAATCTTGTTTATACAAAAAAAAAATGTCTTACCTGTAGTTGAATGCAAGACAGCAATCACTAGAATTGTGATGCTTGCGCTCTTCATTTTCGACGCTTCATTTGCATAATTTTTCCTGAAACAAATTTGTATTTTTAATTTTCTGATTATGTAGAAAGCAAAAAAACTTTTTCCGGTATTTCTTGACGTTTTCTCTAGACATGCAACGATATTGACCTTGTGGTTGCCTCAAGGCAACTATTTTTCACATTTTTACAACTCCCACAAAAGTGTTACGAGCTTTACTGGACAAAACGAGAGAAAACGAAACGTAATAAATTTTTTGGAGAGAAAAAAATGACATGTGTGCTACTTGTAGGTAATTTGTTTTCGGTAAAAATTTTGAGGTTTGTGTACAAAGTGTCATCAAAATATGCTGATTTAAATCACAACATTAACTGTAAAAATGAAATAAATGACTTGGATTTGCATTAATTGGGCTCGTTTGAGGACAGAGAAAGTGTCAAATCTAAAAAATAAGCTAGAAGATCAATTACAGGTTTTAACCAAATTTTGACAATTCTAAATATATTTAGTAAAACAGATATAGAAGAAAATAACAGCAAAACACATAGAGTTAGAACAAGAAGAATTTCATTATAGAAGTTGAATATTATATAATTAGAAGAATAGAAATGCGATAAATGCAAGAACTTAATAAATAAAAAAAAACTTAATTTGAAATGGTTAAAATGACATTTTAAGTAAAAATTAAAAAAAATAAAACTAAAATAAATATAGCTGTTATGAAAATTGTAACACCTAGGTGTTATTAGCAAGATTTTGCTAGTTTTATAGAAATCATAGAACAGAAATTTTCTATTTTGTTTGAAATTTTTTAAAAGGATTAATTGAAGACTACAGTAATAGAAATCTAATTTGGTATTAATTTATTTTTATTTTACTTTTTTTTGTCTGTTTTGTGTTATATTTTGTCTGTTTTTTAGTTATTTTTTATTTGATTTTAATTTGATTTTGTTTAATTTAAATTCTAATTTATCGTATTTATTTATAGGTTTTCTGATATTATTTTATTTATTTTCTCAACTCGTTGCTTAAAAATTTTTTCATTTTATTTTTGTTCTAATTTGTATCTTTCATATTATTTGGAATTTTTTTCTATTTTGTTTTTGTTCAGTTTTATTCTATTTTTGATTTATTTTTTATCTATTTTGTTTTTTTTTTCCTTTTTTATAATAACTCTATTTAGATTTATTCTGTTTAGTTTTTGGTTCCTGCTAAATTTTATTTTAACTCTACTATACTGAGTGTCATTAGGAACGCAACACCTAAAAATAATAATTTTTTAGAGCTGATTTTTTCACTATTTATTCAGTCAAACGTAAGAACAAAACAATCAAATTTTCGAAAGAAACATTAAGAAACTAATGGTAAAAAATTTAATAATGTGTTTGACCACCCCGGTTATGAATGCACTCGTTAATACGCCTAGGCGTTAATAAAATTAGGTGATCAATATCCCCTTAGGGTAGTTCATCTCAAGCAATTTGAATTTGCCTCTGTAACTTAACCAAAATCTGTGGAGGATGCTGTAAATTTGTTAGCCGTCTCAGGGCAAAAGATTTATTCCAGCAGCTTCAAAAAAGTTCAAAGTTCTATGTGCCACATGAGGCCGAGCATTATCTTGCTGAAAAAGCACATTTGGGAGATCTTCCAGGTAGGGCAAAAGATTGTTGGAGGACATCGTCAATGTAACGAACTGCTGCAAAACTGTCATATTGCCTCGAATAAAGATTAGAGGTGATCTGCTTCCATAGGCAATACCACCCCAAACCATAACACCGCAAACTCAATTTGTAACATTTCGCTACGACGTCTTCTTACCCGTCTACGGTCATCGTGCATCTCTAAACAAAACCTGGATTCATCGCTGAAGACGACTGTGTTCCATTCGTCTCTCCAGCCTAGTCGTTCTCTGCACCAGTCCAATCTTTGGCGGCGGTGATGAGAAGTTAAAGACAGGACTAAATGTGGCCGGTACGAAAATAGCCCAAAAGATTTAATGCGGCGGTACACTAACAGGTCTCCCCTGCTTGTTAAACCACTGGTCTCCGATCTGTCTGCTAGTAGAAAAGCGGTCTCTGAGAGCCATCAGTCTCAAGCGGCAATCTTGGTACGTCTAGGTTGTCCGCGGGGTCTTACTCGGGTTTCTCTTCCTTCTACGTTCCACACTTGATACGCTCGTGCAATAGTAGCGTCATTTCCATTTAAACGGCAAGCTTGAAAAATTCGCCTCACGACACCCAACATTTCGACCCCAATCAAAATCACTCAGACGGTGAAACTATCTAGGTGTTCGTGCTCTAGACATTTTGTTAGTCCCACCCAAAGTCACAAACAATAAATTAAGTTTCTGGAGTAACAGATAAAACTTCTTCAGTTATAAGTAACTAAGAGATAAAACTTTTTTTAGAATAAAAACTACGACAGATAAATGGCTGCAATTTTTATCATAGCATACTTAGACATCTAGCAATACACAAAAAAAATGTGATCTAAAATGTCATCCAAACATTTTTTCGAGATGTTGTATTCCTAATGACACTCAGTATATATTTTTATTCTACAATACATATCTAGATTGGTACTTTGTTTTCAGTCTTCACTATATCTATTTTATTTTGATGTTGTTCTATTTTAATTACTACTATTATTATTTTTAGTATCTAGTATTCTACTTTTCACTTCTGTTCCTGTATTTTTCATTAATATTTATTTTACATTTATAATATATAATTATTTTTTATAGATATTTTATTTTATTTTGATACAACTTTTTTCGATTTTATTTAATTAAGGTTATATTTTCTTTTAGGTATTATTTTAATTTTACCATATTATTATTCTCTTATATCCAGATTATATTTTCCTTTCACTCTTTTGCAGATATTATTTCCTTCTGAAGCTCTTTTATTAATTATAACTGTATTTTATTTCTGTTTAGTTATATATTCTATTTTGCTTATTTTTTTTACATATTTTATTTTATTCTAATAGCTGTTTTATGCTAACTACTACAAATAAATGTTATTTTTAAACTATTGTCTTCTGTCTTTTGTCGAACAAGTGATTCAATCTGTATCTAAATTCTAATTTTTTAATCTATTTTTTTCTAATACATATTTTATTTTATTATATACAGCTTTGTTTGGATTTTACTTAGTTTACCTTCTATTTTGTTCTGAATTTTATTTAAATTTTATTATATTTTAATTCTATTGTTCTAAGATTTTATTAATTTCTATCTTTATTTTATTTTATAATTATTTTAATTTGTATCTACTTTTTTTACTCTGTTATAGCCAAATTCTATTCTCTTTATATTGTGCTGCTTGAATTTTTAATTTATACTACTGGTATTTGTTTATATTTATTGACTATAAATTATTGTTCTTTGTTTCAACTTTTTTTTAAATTTTAACTTATTTTTATTATACTTTATTGTTACTTAACCCTATTTTTGTGTTTGTCATTCTATTTCTGTTTAATTATATCAAAGACTTTTTATAATAATTATTATCTTAATAGAAAGAACAGAATCAACTAAAATTAAAATATTAAAACTTGAAAAGTAAGAAAATTAGTATAGAATTTAAATAAGAATTAGTTAAAATTTTAATAAAATAGAGAAAACAAAAATAAATAATTGAAAAATATTACACAGAAAAAATCAAAAAAGAATAAAGTAGAAAATTAGAACGAAATTATCAGTAACAGTTTTGGGCAGAATTCCAAAGAAATAATAGAGCTGAAGTAAATCAGTTAACTCTATTAAATACAAAAAAAGTTATGAAATAGAAATAGTCTAAAAAATTGAAAATATTTTTTTTTTAAAGTTGATTGGAGAAATGCTGTATAACAAGCTAAATAGTAAACAAGATCTCAAATATTCATATATTATATTTTAAAAAATAAAAATATATAATCTAAGAAGTATTCGATACAAAAATGCACAAAACCCTACATCAGCCAGATTAATCAAGCTTTCCCTTTTTGTATTTTTTCGCTGACTCACTCAAAATATACTCTCCTAGAATACCATACCCATCTGTATATTCACTAATCTCAGTTTTAACCTGCAGCAAATCGTTTGTCCTTTTATTATCTCCTAAAGTAACCGGCTGTATAATTCTAATCGGCGGATCTAAAGCTCTCGGTGTATAACTTAACGGATTTCTAAAACCAGCTTTATATGTTGTAAGTGGTATATCCGAATCGAGTTTTAATTCTGGCACTTCACTGTCTAACGCAACTTCCTTTTCCGTATCGCAAAATTTCGCTTGATATTCAGTCGATTTTTCGTTGATTACTTCTTGCTTAATTATTAGATTTGCATCGAGAGGATTTTCGAGGAGTGATTCTAAATGGGCGTGTTGCTGCTTGAGTTTATCAATGTAAAGTTCACCGTCTTCGTCTGGCGGTGTTAGATTGGGTTTTTGAAGATGGAGGAAGTGTTTTTGACCAGCTGCTATAGGATCTGGGTATTCTTGAGTTGGTCGATGTTGAATTGATTTTCTGAATGTTTTTTTTACGTAATGTTTTCGATAGGTTGTTAGAAACCGATAATCGTGCATTTTGACATTAACAAAAATATACTGTCATTGTCAAAATTTTAATAAAGGTTATTTACTGATTTTTGACTCTTTTATTGTTACTTTGATTCTAATTTTTTTTTTAATTTAATTAATTTCTAATGAAAACTTCAGTCTTGTTGATTTGTCCTCCTTGTTTTCAGATTTCCAATACACAAATTACTTTTTATTTAACTCAAACGGTTATCGAGATAATATCATTTTATTGCTAAAAAGTATTCAAATTGGGTTCAAGTTTTATTTAATAAATTTATGAAAAATAGTAAAATAAAATAAAATTCTCAAAAAGCTAAACTATTAATTTTCTATTCGAATAATGGTCTTCCTTTTTCTGAACAGATTTTAATGCGAGCTCTAAATTTATTGAATTGATTTTGTGCATTTTGTTTTTTTTTTAATTCCTTTACATTATTATCTAGTGGCTCACTGCACACAATTTGTTTTAAACGAACCTACAGATAAAAGTGTATTATTGTGAGATTAAGACATTTTGGTGGTCATAAAATGCTACCATCTTTCTGTGTTTAGCCATCATGAAACTCTATTAAGTCATTAGCAAACAATGCTGGCATAATGAGCAGAGCACCCATCGTGCTGGAGAAATATTTCCAATCGGTTGTTTAATGGTAATTTATTCAGTTTATTAGCTAAAAAATTATGCAAACTTTCTAAATTTTGGTTTAAATTTTGATCAAAAAAATATGGGTCAATAATTCTATAGTACGAAATAGTTCGTCTTACTCCAGTACCGGCAATTTTAAGATAAGACGACTTAGTTAAAAATGTTGATTCATCAGAGAACATGATTTGCTTAAATTGCGGTTTAAATGGTAAAATTTTGTTACCTTTAAAGATCCTTTGTAAATAAGATTTACTTATCCTAGTTTATATTGCCCTCCTTCTTAAGAACAACCCTGGAGCTTCTCTTGCGGAATAAGCGGCAAGAACTAAAGCAGTATCGACTTTATTGAACAACTTCTTATTTTGTTTAAATAAGTTATTGACAGCCGTCTATCTTATATCTCGAAACGGTTTTGTAAATCTTTAAAGAAAGCAGTTTTTATCCTAATAAGAGCACTTATTCTAATAATATTTTTAAATTATTTTTAATTTTAAATTTTTCGGCTTAATTTAATGTCAGAAATCTAGACTAAAAATAATCTTTATCTTCAAAATTTTCTGATTATCATTTTTTGGTTTCTTGTATTTAATTTCTTTTTTGAATTGCGTACAGATTTTGTATTTAATTTTCTCATTCTTTATAATTTTAGTTTTTCTTATTTTTGAATTCTAAGTGTCTTTTTTTCTATTTCTCCGCTTTTTATTTGTAACTGTTTATTAGATTTTTAATTCTCTATCGGCTCAATTTAAAGCTAAAATCTAGCCTAAAAATTTTCTATTTTCTCTAGAATTTCTGATATTTATTTTTCTGTTTTTTGCTTTTTAATTCCTCTTTTAAACTGCATACGTTCTTATTAGTATTTTTTTTTAGATTGTGAACTTAATTTTCGTGCTTTTTTTATAATTTTCTGATTCTTATTAGTAGCTGTTTACCAGACTTAAAACTTCTATAGATATCTCTTTTTTTTTGTTCATTTTCAGTTTTTTAGTAATTTTAGTTTCTGAAATTTTTTGTCTGCTGCTTTCTACACTCAACCGCAAAAACAACCGGACACTTGAGTTTGTTTTGTAAATTTGCGAAAACGCTCTCTACTCTATTGATTTTATATGGCTACACATAAAAAACAACTAAAAGATAGAATATTCAAGTTCTTTGGGTTAACCCCTATCACGCAGATTACTTTTTGTACCTATTTTGTTACGCTGCTTCCAATCAGAAAGGTTTTGTTTGTTTTACACGTCTGTCAAATATGTGCCGACAGTTGGTTTTGGTTTGTTTAATTTGGCTTTTTAGGGAAGAGATTTGTTGTAGAAGCGGTTTATATTGTAATGAGTCCTAAAGAAGCTGTCCAGGCTGTTGCTTTACATAATGATGGACTCAGCATACGATTTATTGCAAATGTGCTTAAAGTGTCCTAAAAGCACGGTATATGATGCGATACAAAGGTTCAGGACAACTGGTTCCTATTCCAAGAGACCTAAACAAGGCAGAAAACGAGTAACAAATGAAGTGGAAGACCGATTTCTTCGATTACAATTGCTGCGTGACCGGACTCTTCCTGCTACAGCTTTGACCAGGAGACTGGCGGATGTTCATGGGACCATGATTTCTCCTGATACTGTTTTAAGAAGGTTGAAGAAAATCAATTTGACATCACATCCACCTGCTACTGGCCCTAAGTTGAACGCAGAGCATCGCAGACAGCGATTGGAATTTGCGCGAAATCATGTTGATTAGAATATGGACGAATGGGGCTTTGTTCTCTTTACGGATGAGTCGCGTTTCACCTGATCGTCGTCAACGAGTATTTAGACGCCCGGGGGAACGGTATGCCTAGTGTTGCTTTGCGCCTAGAGCAGCATTTGTTGGTGGAAGTATAATGATATGGGGAGGGATTTCTTTGGAGGCTCATACAGCTCTTGTAACGGTGCGGAGAGGTAGCATTAACGCTGACTGGTACATTAGGGAGTGTTTACAAGAGCATGTGCTTCTTTTTGCACCATTTGTAGGGGAAGAGTTTCTTCTAATGCACGACAATGCGCGCAATCACACAGCCCAAATTACGCGTCATACCTTCACGACGTTAACGTTCAGGTGCTAAGGTGGCCGCCCAAGAGCCCTGACCTAAACCTCATTGAGCAAATATGGGACAACCTGGGGATAAAGATTGGGCAAAACTACGGCGAGTTTCATACAACAGTTGAGCTGGAACAGGCGTTGCAAAATGAGTGGGAACTAATAGCTCAAGATGAGATCGCAGACTTGATTGCAAGTATGCCTCGACGAATGAGAGCTGTAGTTCAAGCGCGAGGAGAAAATACTCGCTACTAAATCTATTTTTTTGCAGTTTTCTTAATTTTGTTTTGCTTTGTTTTGTTACTTGAAATCAAATTTTGTTTAATTTGTAAATAAATATTTATTTTTGAACATTATTAATTAAACTTATCTTGATTTTAATTTAAATGTTCATCATTGCACATTTTCAATTAAAATTATTTTGATTCAAATTTTCGTCACTGAAATTTTTCCAAAAAACTTAGTGTTCGGTTAATTTTGCGGTCGAGTGTAGTTTTTGGCTTCGCACAGTTTTTGTTATATTTTATATTATTTTGTTCTTCTGACTTTTAGATTCTCTATTTTTTATTTTTAGGTTCATATCTTTTTGTTTATTTTTTTCTGATTTTGCAGTATGTTGTTTTGTTTGTAATTTTTCAGTGTTTTTATTATTATAATACCAAGATTTTTGTTTTTTTTTGTTTATTGCTTACTGAATTCTCAGTTTTCTCGTTTCGCAATTTTTGTTAATTTTAAATTTTAGTTCTTAATTTTTGTTATTTCGCGTTTTTTTTAATATACAGTTTTTGTTGCATAGATTCTTAATTATTCTTCGTTTTTTTATATTTTAAGAATCTTAATTTTTATAGATTTTTAATTGTGCTATAGGTATTAAGAACACCTAATATTCTAGCCTGAACTTTTAGCTAATCCAAAAAATAAAACTCTTAAAGTTAAAATGTAGAAAGTCATCAAAAATCATATCAAAAAAAGAGAGAAAAACAGTTTTTTTTGTGCAACTGATTTTCGTCAAATGATTTTTAATTAATTTTAAATAAATTTTCTTACCGCTCGAAAACTGGCTTTATTTTAAAACACTATGGAACTGGTTGAAGATACAAAAAAATCTAATGGGAAAAGTAGACAATTAGGTTTTTCTATTAAAACATCTGTAAATTTTGCAACATTTCTAAATATGAATTACGATTTAAATTTAAATCCCAGTTTTTAATACTCTTGTTTTTAAAGACAACTTTTTAGCTTTTTTGCGGAATAAACGGCAGGAACTGCAGCAGCATTGTCTTTATTGAACACCTTTTTTAACTTCTTAATGTTTAAAACTAAGCCTGTTTTAAGGAATTTGGTCACGAAATTTTTGGCACCGGATTTTGAAATAATAACATTTTTCTCTATTTCCGTAACATTGAATTAGATAAATTCTTTGCTGTAAAATCAAGATTTTAACAGCATAAATACTGTTCAAATTAGCAAAGATTTAATTTATAGCTGCAGTAACTTATTACATTTGTTATCTGCTCTCAGTAGTAAGTATTTTTCAATGAAATCTTTCTACTTGAGTTTCTTCTAAAAATTTCGAAAAAACTAAGTCCAAATCTTAAAGAAAAATGATATTATTTTAAGAACCGTTTGAAAACTTTTCTGAGAAATCAAACCATTTTTCTTCTATTTTAAAATGGATCTAATTTAAAATGTATGAATGTTTGTGATTTTGTTTCTCGTTTAGCTTATTATAATCAAATATTTCAAGCTGGTAAATTAGTAACAGTTGTTGGCAGCACTGCAGGCCTTAAGGAAATTTCCTAGGTGTTATAATTAGAGTGGGACATTTTGAAAAAAGTCCAAAGGTGTGTGTACGAGAAGTGGAAGATTAATTGGTTCGAGCACCAGGAATGCAAATCTTGCAGTTTTTTTGGAATTGTTTTGAAATATTTATACTCTTGTTATGATATATGTAAAATAATTGCATATAAATTGACGAATTTTATGCTATAAACTATTTCTGGCATAATGCAAATATCTAGTGAAAGGTTGTAAGAATTTGTCACATTTGAAATTTCCTCGACTTTTACTTTTCGAACAATTAGAAATAATTGTTTTTCCCTTTTATATTTTTTTCATCATAGAAGCTAAATTATAATTTCAGTGTAATGCACACAAAGCATTATTTAATTGTAGCGTGACTCACTTTCATTTCTTATTTAACTATAATTAATACATAAATTTTTCCTTATTCCACTATGATGAACAAAGAAAACGTCTCTTTTGAATAAAAACTACTTTCTTTATAATTCAATCAAATACCAATAGGTTCCGGTGTAAATTGTCTTTTTGAAAAAAATCCAACCCACTCGCTAATTACAGCGAATTGCAATGCCTGTGTTTGGTATTATTTTAATTTTTGATTAATTATGTAATAATGTAAATGCCTGAGTATTGAGACATTATGTAATAATTTTAAGTACAGTTGAATGAATGCTCCGGGTCAGTAAGATATAGAATTTCCGGGTGATTTTTCAACGGAGGAAATTGCTACAACTATGGACATTTTGCAAGTCATTGTATTTGTTTAAAAATATTATAGCGCGAATATGTATTATTAAAGACAAGTGCTTTTGTTCCGATCCGATTGTCTCAAAAATCAATAGCTAAGAAAATTTGCTCCGAGATATTTTAAATAAAAATAGCTACAAACGATAGGTGGATAGAGTTAGAAAAAGTATAACAACAATCTATTTCTGTTATTAATAATGTTTGTTAAACAATTTTTGCAACAAAATATTTGAGATCAAATAATTTGTTGAAGAACACTGTATTCAAAGTTTGCACGATCTCCAGACTTAATACCATGAGATTTTTAGATTTTTTTGTTATTTAAAAAATACCGCTTATTATGAGCTAATTAAAAACAATAAATAAGTATATAAAGTCGCGACTACAGAGCAATAAATTTGGGTCATTAATCATCTGCGAATCACCGCGTTTACGTTTATACATTAAAGCGAATTGACTTAGTTGGTTGCCTACTTTACTATACTGCTAAACGCAGTGATTTACAGATGACATTTCTAGCTCATGACGTACTGTCGTTCTTCTCAAATTTAGAAAAATGACTTAAGTAATAAATCTTACAACAAAGAGGCTTAGAATCGAAGTTAAGTCGCCCGCAATAAAGTGCACCCCTACTTTATACCTGCAGCAGACCGGCAGAGGCCAGATCTTTAACATCTGTTTTAATAACCAGAAAAATACCTTTTGTGCACTTTATTACGGACGACTTAACTTTGGTCCCAAGCCCCTTTGTTGTAAGATTTATAACTTAAGTCATTTTTCTAAATTTGGGGAGGACGACAGTATGTGGCTTGGATTATATTACATAGCGTTGTTGAAAATAAGAAAATCTAAATACAGAACTACTTATATATAACTAAAATTTAATAAACAAGTTAGTGTCATTTTTTTGTTTTATTTTATTAATACGTAGATATACTATAAATCAAAATCATACAAGGAGACCCAAAAATATTTTGCAGGCAATGTACAATCTTAAAGAACACTCTAATGTATACCAAAAAATGCTAAAAAAAATGTATCTAGCTTAACCAAAAAAATTCTGGCAAATGTTAACTCTAAATTTGGCTTATTTCAAAAATGTCTTCTACAAGATCAATTGAGACATGTATTAAAAACATTTTGATAAATTTGGAAAACTATATAGAATTTTCTAAATTTTTTTTAATAAGGCGTAATGACTAATTTTTTTTTAGGTTTTACAATATATTATTCTTTATGATTAAACTAATTCAGGAACAAACTGTATCTAATCTCCAGGTTCATCATCTTAATATAGCGGCAATTTATACTAAAAGACCAGAAATGAAACCGGTTTTTTTTTTGGCTTATACTATTTTGTTGCCACAAATTTATCAAGACCGGTCAGGGCCCAATTAAACAAAATATTTTGTGTTATTATTCTATTTTACTGTAATTCTACCTATTTCTGCTTTTATTTAATTATTTTCTTATTTTGATTTTATTTTATTTTGTTTTTAAATATATTTTTTATTCTGAATTAATTTAATCTTAGTTCGTTTTATATTTGTCCATTTTTCAACTTTTTCACTTCGATACCACTCATATTTTACTCATTTTACTTTTTAATTTGGTGCAGCAAGCTCTAGATTATATTCTGTTTTAAGCGCATTTTGATTCTGTTTTACCTTTTGTTTTATTCTAATTTTATTACAAATCGAAACAAAACTGTAAGTTATGGTTGATGCTATTCTACTTTGATTTAATTGCTGTAAAATTTTATTATAACAACTTTTTATTAAAAATCATTATCTTATGCTTGGATACACAAACGCTTATCAAAATTGATGGACCATTGACATTTTATTAACGTATTTTCAGACAATCAAGGCACGGTATTCTGACTTAAGCAGTTTTAATAGACGTTTGTGCAACAGAGTTCATAGATATAAAGTTAAATTAAATCTACTAGAAGCCATTCATCTGCATCTATGTTAAGATTGGAAGAATTAGAATTTATACTATATACATCTAATTAGGTTTAATTGCGTTTATTTTTGTTTTATTTTAAATCTGTTGTTTGATAATTTCATTTCTATTTCATTGGTCTTTTTATTTTAATTTTTATTTTAATTATAAAAATAGTTTGCTTAATTTTATTTATAATTACCTCTAGTACAATAAACAAAAATACGTTTATAAACAACAAATAGAAGAAAACAAATATACAAATTGAAATAAAAGAGGTGGGTGACTTAGGTAGACGGTAAATTAATGTTAGATTGTTATAAATAATAGTAATAAAAAAACTATTTTAAATTTCAAATTTTGGAGCCCTCTAGCATGTAAACGGTAAAACTTGGTATAGGGGTAAGTAATGCTTTATTTTATTTGATAACTTAATTCTGAAACAGCTTATATAGTAAACAAACACTTAGCGACAATGAGGCTGATTTCAAGTGTAAGATAATACCGGTAGTATCTTCGTTTCCGTAGAAAAATAAACAAATTCGAGGTTGTGATTCGCTGTTGTCATGGAAAAGTATTAAAATTTGCGATACTACCGGTGTTATCTCAACTTGAAATCAGCCCATTAGTGTCTAAAATGTCTAAATAATTTGCGAAATGCTCAAATCAATGCTTTAGAAAATTTAAATTTTGTATTCGACATTTTGCAGACTGTCTAAAATATAGATTTTACTGCAGAAACAAATTTGGATATTTTGCAGATATCTTAGACATTTCACAGAATGTCTGATTTCTTCTAATCACTGTAACTTACTTTTAATAAACAACATATTGTAAAGATAAAATAACAGTGGCTAAACAATAGATCGACAATCTCTCACAATCAGTAGAGTAACTAGTAGATAAAAGATTTTAAAAAATCTAGAAGTAGTAGTAAATAAAAATTTCAATTGGATGTAAATGTTGTAGATAAAAAGAAAATCACAGACGATAAATAACATAAAACAAGCAATAAATAATAGCTAGATCAGATTACTAATTTCACAAAAAACTATAACAATAGTATCGCATTTGCTAAAGAATAGACAATTAGTTTTTTTTTAATAAAAACGGCAGAAGCGTGTTAATAAAAAATATCCCAAGTTATCATTACTGTTATTTCAGGTTTTGCAATTTTCGTACAGTGAAAACTACTAATAAATTACTTAATTTACATCTTTCAAGTAAAAGTAACTTCTCGACAATTGTTTTTAGTAAAATTTTTGTTTTATGATTGTTATTAGTTAAATTTGATGCTGAATAATACAAAGAAAAAACCGGTGCCATTTATTTTAAAATACAGACAACTTTAAAGGACTAACAAGGTAACGGCCACTGCAGTTTATTACTGTAATGTTACTTTAAAGAATTTTTTTTTTAAGAGTAACGTTTGAAGTCTCCGCAACTTGTTTATGACTTGCAGTAAGACTTTAAACACTTTTTAGTAATTTGTAGGTGATATTTTGGTTACTACTACTTTAGTAAGATACTTTGAAGTAAATTTAACTTTGGTATAAAGCAATTGAGGTAGTTATAACTTACTTTAAAGTACAACTTACTACAAAAACGCAAAATAGAAAAATCACTATCACAAAGTAATTTAATGCTACCATCGTTATTTTTCTTAACAAATCTTGGTTGTCATATTGTTTTTAATAAATATATAACAAAAATATTTGTTTTGCTTTAATTATCGGCTTGTATTTTATTAAATTTACCATCTATTTTGACAAATATCAGTAAAAAAAAATTTTGTTAGGTGTAAAGAGGTGTTATAGTAACATTTACAATTTTTTATAGTATTTCTATGCGATTTTTGTCTACCAAAAAATTTTACAATTATCTGCTATTAGTAGAGTCAATGAAAACTGACCATGTTGGAAATTAGTAATGAAAGAAACGAAGTAGAGAAATTAAAAATCGAAGTGAAAAACGAAATTTACAAATTTCAAACCGGAAAAGATTCGAAATTATCCAAATTAGACAAAAATAAAGATGCTGTTATCTTAAGAAAAAAGCCAAGAAAAGCAAAAGAAAAAATTCTAACAAAAACTAATAGAAAAACACAAAAAAATACAAACACATTTATTATAGGCTATGTAATGTTGTTATTACAACTACAAGTAAAATGATTTGTCTTGACAACTTGGCTGATTTACATAATGACAGGCAACAGAAATTGCAAGAATTGAAGTATTTGCATAAACAGGAACAAAAACAATTTTAAAACATAGCATTTAAAGAAAACTTAGAACTTGAACAACAAGAAAAGAGTTTGAGGAAGGAAAAGTGACTTTTGGGAAAACCTACGAGACTAATTTAGAAATGTTAATAATGATAAATTAAAAAAGCCAAAACATACCAAAATGGCGAATTAGGCGCAGTGCCGAAGAAGAACTAATGCAAGCAAAAACGTGAGTTGTAGTTATTCTGAGACGACTTGAAACAAGAACTGAGATTACTCAAAGCCAAAGTAGATTTGTTACCATAAGAGCCTCGAAAAGCGAAATTTAAATTTGGGGAAAAAAATTTGAATGTAGATTCAACGACAACGAATGTGGATTCTTCGACAACTCAGTGAAAAAATGGAATTAATGGAACGACATTTTTTGCAACAGAAACAGCAACTGATGAAGACACGTAAAGCTGCGCTTTGGGAAATAGAAGAAAGGCAGATTTTGGAGAAACATCAATTGAAGAGACAGATAATAAAGATCTTTATTTTGCAAAAATAAATGATGAGAAGACATAAGCAAGAAAAAGAACAAGATTTGGTTTGATTTTACAATTTAAAGAAAAAAGTTAGAAAGTGCCAGAAGTTACGAAACTGAGAAGAACTATAGAAGTAATAAAGTGCTTAAATAATGTAGTATTTAGAATAAAGAGAGGACAGCAACGTACAAAAATTATTTAGCTCTCTACTGTGGCAAAGAATCTTCAATTTTTAAGACAGTTAAACAAGAATTATTATAGCTTCTGTCGACGTCTCAGTGAAAAAATTGCGTTAATTAAAAAACAGTTTTTGCAACAAAATCAGCAATTGGCAAAAATACATAAAGCTGTGCTTTGGAAGATCGAAGAAAGACAGATTCGGGAGAAACATTAGTTGATGAACCGACAGATTAAAAAGATTTTTATTTTGCAAAAACATCAAAAGTTGACAAAGTACGAAAAGTAAAAAGAACACGATTTGGTCTAGTTTTAGTCCCAGTAAAAAAATTGCATTTATGGAAAGACAGTTTTTGCAACAGAAAGAGCAATTGGCAAAGACACATGAAGCTGCGCTTTGTAAAATAAACAAAAAGCAGGTTTATAAAAAACATCAATTAATGAAGAAACAGATTAATGAAATCTATTTTGCAAAGACATCAGATGTTTACAAGACATAAGAAAAAAACACAATTTAGTCTAGTTTTGGAACTCGAAAAATAAAGTTGAAAAATACCCAATGATACAACAAAACTTGGAAGAACAATACTTATTTAGAAAAAAGCTTTAAAAAGAACAAAATTTTTCCATCTGGAAAATATAAAAAAGCGAATTTATTAAAAACACTAATTCATGAAGAGACAGATTATAGAGATCTTTATTTTGCAAAGGCGCTAAATGTTGAGAAGGCACGAGCTAAAGAAATTACAAGTTTTGGTCTGGTTTTACAACCCGAAAAAAGGAATTAAAAAATGACGAAAGTTACAAGACTAAAAAGAACCACAGAAGTAGTAATGTGCTTAAATAATGTAGTGCTTAGAATAAAGAGATAACAGCAACGTACAAAAGTGATTTATGGTGATTATTTAGCTCTCTACTGCGGCAGAGAATTTTCAGTGCGCAAGAAGTTATTTTTAAGACAGTTGAACGAGAATGATAAGAGTCTCCTTTGACGTCTCAGTGTGAACAATTGCATTAATGGAAAGACAGTTTTTGTAACAGAATTATCTACTAGCTGCGCTTTGGAAAATAGAAATAAGGTATATTTATAAAAAAACATTCGTTGATAAAACGACGAATTAAAGACATCTTCATTTTGAAAAGATATTAAAAGTTGACAAAGTATAAGAAGTAAAAAAAACACAATTTGGTCTAGTTCTAGCCTCACTGAGAAAATTGCATTAATGGAGAGACAGTTTTTGCAACAGAAACAGCAACTGGCAAAGAAAGATACATGATGCTGGGCTTTGGAAAATAGAAATAAAGCAGATTTATAAGAAACATCATTTGATGAAGAAACAGATTAAAGAAATCTTTGCTTTGCAAAGACATCAGATGTTGACAAGGCACGAGAAGAAGAGAGAACAAATGTGGTCTAGTTTTAGAACCCGAAAAGAGTTGAAAAATGTCTAAAGATACAACAAGACTATGTTGATGAGCCACAAGAAAGAGAAATAACAAGATTTATTTTGATTTTAGAACTCGAAAAAAAGAGTTAGAAAGTGTCAGAAGTTACCAGACTAAAAAGAACTATAAAAGTAGTAAAATGCTTAAATAATGTATTGTTTATAATAAAGAGAGGACAGGAACGTACAAAAGTGATTTATGGTGATTATTTAGCTCTCTACTGCGGCAGAGAATCTTTAGTGCGCGAGAAGACATTTTTAAGACAGTTGAACAAGAATATGCTTTCTTCGACTTCTCAGTGAGAAAATTGTCTTAATGCAAAGACAGTTTTTGTAACAGAAACAGTAGATACAAAGACACGTGAAGCTGCGCTTTAGAAACTAGAAGAAAGACAGATTCGGAAGAAAGATCAATTGATAAAAAAACAGATTAAGGAGATCTTTATTTTGCAAAAACATCAGATGTTTACAAGGCACAAAAAGGAAAAGGAACACAATTTGGTCAAGTTAAAAAACCCAAAAAAAAGAATAGTGCTCAAAGATAAAACAAGATTAAGAAGAACAATACGAATTTACAAAGAATGTTTAAAGAGAACAAAATTTTGTTATTTAAACTGCAATTTAGGAAAATTTTTATTTAATTTAGAGCACAAGAAGACATTTTTGGAAAAGTTAAACGAGAATCATGAGAGTTTTTTTTTTGATGTGTTAATGAGAAAACTGTATTATTGAAAAGACAGTTTTTGCAACAGAAACAGCAATTAGCGAGGACACATGAAGCTGCGCGTTGGAAACTAGAAGAAAGGCAGGATCGGGGAAAAAATAAGTTGATAAAACGACAGATTAAAGAAATTTTTGTTTTGCAAAAAATATTATTTGAATAGTTAAATAATAATTTAGCTTTTTAAAAATTTTATTCTAATTTACTATTTGTTAAATTTATTAAATAAAACTTAAGCCCAATTTGAATATTTTCTGGAAGTAAAAAAATATTATCTTGAGAACCGTTTGAGTTAAATAAAAAGTAATTTGTGTTTTGGAAATTTGAAAACAAAGCAAATCTACAAAAAAGAAATTTTCTAAAAAATTCAAAATAAAAATTTTTATCCTCTTTTTAATTCAATCTAGAGACGTACTGTATAATAGAAAAATTTAATTCTTTACTTTTTCTATAACATTTGTGCGTATCACAGACGTTAAGAAGATTTTATCGTTCTTGTTATTTAATATATTATTGGCTGCGTTGGTAAATTAAAAAAAAATCCAAAAAAACTGTTTTTTGTTCTTTTTCTAATAAGATTTTTGAGAGTGACTATTTTGAGAACTGCATGAGTTAAATAAAGAGTAATTTGTGTTTTAGAAATTTGAAAACAAGCAGGGCAAAATCAACGAAAGCAAAAATTTTTGAGAAATAGAAAATAAAAAAAAATTTCTTTTTAAAATCGATCCGCAGACACTATATATCCTCAAACAAATATTATAATATCAACAGTAGCGCAGTAGCTAGTTATGCTTCGAGTTATTTTAGATAAACTAATGATTTTTAATACCTAGGGCAGTGTAAGTAGTTACTTCCTTATATTACATTTATTTTATTTGTTTAACAGCAAATGAATAAAATTTATTTAACAAACGGAATTCAAAACTTTACCACTTAAATAAACTAATTAAATAATTTTTAAATCAAATATTTTTGATCAAATAAGAGCGGTAAGTTTTACAATTGCCAAAATTTGCTTAAAATAAACTCAAATTTGAACAGATTTTAATTATTTAACTGCAATAAAAAAGTCCAGTTACTTTTAGCATTATTTTAAGAAAACTAAATATATTCCGACCTTTAATCAAATTATGTATCAGTATGCTAAGTAGCTACAATTCTAAACAATAGCAAAAAAGAGGAAGGTTAAGTTTCACAATTATTTTAATTCACTCAACATCAAAAATTTAATTATTACCGTTGTTTGCCTTACTTTTTTATAAAAAGTTCGAGTAGAAAAAATAAAAACAGTTGGCGACAGCAGAACTAAATTTATTTATTTTTAATAATAATCAGGGTCAGTTTTCACGCTTTGAAACCCTGAAAGATTTTTTTAGGAATTATGAAAATTGCGGTAACACCACAAGTGCTAAATCGGCCATAACTAAATCATTTAAGAGAAATCCAAAAATTGGGTCAAAAAATTTGCAAATTTTGGCGGACAATACTGAATTCTGAGAAATTTTCTTTGTATTGTTATTCAAAATTCGTGTTAATTAATTAATTAGAAACTAATTATACCTTTGAAAATTTCCGTTTTTGAACTGACACAACTCACTGAAAAATCACAAAAGTATTTTTCGAAAAAATTTCTTTTCTCTTGTTTAACTCAACGCACGGTATAGTTCAATGCACCAACTACTACGATGCCATAAACCGGCAAAACACCTGAAACACGTGCTATTCAAGAAACAAGTGAATGCGTTCGCTGTCTAGATCTATCTGCAAGGTGATGCGTTTGGTGAGAGTTAGAAAGAGTGGACATTCCTCCACAAACTGGGGATTTTTTCGCTAGATCTAAGATTTTTTCTGGGATTTTTGAGAGTAAAAGTTTTGCTTGATAATTCATTCAATATGAATTTTGTAATTGGGTTACATCAATGGAAATTACGTCAGTGTTACCACCCTTTAGGTAGAAGCGTGACTAATGAGGAGTCGACCAATGTTTGGGTACTCGACTATGAATTATGGAAAATTCTTTAAATAACTCGGTTTGGAGGAATCTTTAGTTTCTATGAGTAGTAAAATGAATTTCAATTTTAAAGTAAAAGTAGAAAAATCTGGAAACTGCTACAAACAATGTAAACAAACAAAATTTGAAATTTAGATAGTAAGCAGCAGATGAAAAGAAAAAAGACAGAAAGAAGATAGTTTGTTGATAAATTGATAGATTATCAGTAGATGATAAACGACATATATGTTATAAATACAAAATAATTGATGTAGATAAAAATCTGTAGACATAAGATTAACAGACAAATAAAAGCACAGTAGATGTAGACAATGTTATTAAAATTGTTAATTTAGTGGTTTGATGAAACTGATAACTTATTTTTGATTAATTATTTGTAAAAAAGACTTTAAGCTAAATATTATAGTTATTGACAATAGTTGATAAAAAATTGACAATAGTAAATGATAAATGTACATGATAACAGAACTGGGTAATCAGTGGTGTAGACAATAGAACTCTTGATCTACATAAACAGTAGTTATTTATTAAACACGTAGAGTTTAATAAATAAATATACGTAAACTATGCATTAAACTATAAAATATAAATAAACAAGTAAAAGTTGAAAAAACTGGAAAATTGTTACAATGTAAACAAACAAAATTTTAGTTTTAGATAGAAAGCAGCAGATGAAGAGAAAAAAACAGAAAAAGAATAGTTTGTTGATACATTGATAGATTATCAGTAGATGCTAGACGATAAATGACAGTTTATAAATACAAAATAATAGATGTAGGTAAAAATCTGTAGACATAAGATTGACAGACAAATAAAAGCACAGTAGATGTAGACAATGCTGTTAAAATTGTTAATTTAATGGTTTGATGAAACAAATAAAAGTTGACAGTCTACTACAGTCAAAACTAGGATAAATAATAAATAGACTAACAGATCCAAACTAAAAGATATGATTGATAAATCAACAAGTCCAGTCAACAATAATTGTAGACATAAATAATAAATTAACAAACATAACCATCTACAGCACACCTAAGAAATAAACTATACCATCATACAAGAAATATTTCTTTAAATACACTAAAAATAAATTTGCGAAAATATTACTTTTAGACGAAGAAATTAAGACAGAAAATAAACTAAATAATTTAAGCTGTAGATTATAGAAATTAAGATACTATTAACAGATAGTAATATCTATTAAACAAGAAGTCATAGCTAATTTATGATAAGCTGTTGATAGTAGAAAAAAAGACAACAAAGTATAGGTGATAAACGACAGACAATAAGGTGATAAAAATCGATCATTTGCAGACGACTAAGATAAATAAATGACTGACAAAACTAGCGTAATTTATTTATTGATTAATTATTTGTAAAAAAGACTTTAAGCCAAAGATAATAGATATTGACAATAGTTGATAAAAAATTGACAATAGTCAATGGTAAATGTACATGATAACAGAACTGGGTAATCTATACTGCAGACAATAGAACTCTTGATCTAAATAAACAATAGTTATTTATTAAACACGTAGAGTTTAATAAATATACATAAACTACACATACTATAAACTATAAAATATACATAAACAATTAAAAGTAGAAAAAATTAAAAAACTGTTACAAACAATGTAAACAAACACAATTTTAGTTTTAGATAGTAAACAGCAGATGAAAAGAAAAACACAAAAAGAAAATAGTTTTTTGATAAATTCATAGATTATTAGTAGATGGTCGACGACAAATAATAGATTATAATTACAAAATAATAGATGTAGATAAAAATCTGTAGACTTATGATTAACAGACAAATAAAAGCACATAAAAACGGATAGTAAATGTAGACAATTTTATTAAAATTGTCAATTTAATGCTTTGATAAAGCAGATAAAAGTTGACAGATTACTACAGTCAAAACTAGGATATATGATAAGTTTAGTCAACAATAATTGTAGACATAAATAATAGATTAATAAACGTAGACATCTACAGCACACATAAGAAATAAACAATAATATTATAAACTAAATATTTCTTTAAAAACACTAAAAATAAATAGTCAAAAATACTACTTTGAGACAAAAAGATTAAGATAGAGAATAAACCAGATAATTTAAGCTGTAGATTATAGAAAATAAGATACTATTAACAGATAATAATATCTATTAAACAAGAAATTATAGCTAATTTATGATAAGCTGTTGACAGAAGAAAAACAACAACAAAGTATAGATGATAAACGACAGATAATAAGATAATAAAAATCGATCTGTTGAAGAAGACTAAGATAGATAAATGAGATTGACCAAACTAGCGTAATTTATTTATTGATTAAGTATTTGTAAAAAAAACCGTAAATCAAAGATAACAGATATTGACAATAGTTGATAAGAAATTGACAATAGTCAATGAGAAGTGTACATGATAACAGAACTAGGTTATACTGTAATTTATACTGTAAACAATAGAACTCTTGATCTACATAAACAATAGTTATTTATTAAACACGTATTTATTAAATTTATAGATTATTAGTAGATGGTCGACAACAAATAATAGATTATAATTACAAAATAATAGATGTAGATAAAAATCTGTAGACATAAGATTAACACACAAATAAAAGCACATATAAATAGATAGTAGATGTAAACAATATTATTAAAATTGTCAATTTAATGCTTTGATAAAGCAGATAAAAGTTGGTAGTTTACTACAGTCAAAACTAGGATATATGATAAGTAGACATAAATATATATAGTAAAAGATACGACACATAAATTAACAAGTCTAGTAATCAATAATTGTAGTCATAAATAATAGATTAATAATAACGTAGACATCTACAGCGCCAAATATAATATTATATTATAATACACTAAAAATAAATTGTCGAAAATACTACTGTTTGACAACAAAATTAAGATAGAGAATAAACTAAATAATTTAAGCTGTAGATTATAGAAAATAAGATACTATTAACAGATAGAAATATCTTTTTATCAAAAAGTGATAGCTAATTTATGATAAGCTGTTAATAGTAGAAAAAAAAATAACAAAGTACAGATGTTAAAGGACAGATAATAAGGTAATAAAAGTCGATCATTTGCAGACGACTAAGATAGATAAATAAGATTGACCAAACTAGCATAATTTCTTTATTGATTAATTATTTCTAAAAAAAACCTTAAGCTAAAGATAATAGTTATTGACAATAGTTGATAACGAATTGATGATAAATGTACATGATAACAGAACTGGATAATCTATACTGTAGACAATAGAACTCTTGATCTACATAAACAATAATTACTTATTAAACACTAAAATATAGACAGTAGACATAATAATGTTTAAAACACTACATTTAGACAAAGAGTCATTTCGTAATGTATGTTTCGATAAAAATATTGTAGCAGATAATTTAAGCTGTAAATTATAGAAAATAACAAACGTTTAATAGATAACAAGATAACAAGAAACTGTTGATAGTGGAGAAAAAGAAATAACAGAACAAAGTGTAGATGATAAACAACAGACAATAGATCATAAAAATCGATTAGTTGAAGACGACTGTCTTTAAACGATTTTGATAGATAAATGATTGACAGAAGTAGCGCTAGATAATATGTAAAGCCCATTTTTTCTTAAAATCAATTGTCAAAGTGTTTTAAGGTTGGTAACTCCATTTAAAATTAGTCTTTTCAGTTTCGTTTCTATGGCAATCTAACAGGGTTCCAACATAATTTCAGAATTTTTGACACTGACAATTGATTTAAAGAAAAAATAAGCTTTAATTAATTCAATGAAATTTGTAAAAAACGTAAGCCAAAGATAATAGATGTTAATAATAGTTGATAGAAAGTTAATAAAAGCACATGAGAAGAACAAATTATAGATAATATACGGTAGACAATAAGTGACAGCAATCAACTAGTTAAAGACGATTGTCGTTAAGCGGTTACTATAGAATAGATAAATGATTGACAGATCTAGCACTAGATCGTTTGTAATTAATTTAATTTACTAAATTAATTATTAATAAAAAAACTTAAGTTAAAGGTGATAATGGATGTTGACAATAGTTGATAGAGAATGAAAAATAGTCAATAGTAGAAATACTATTTTTTTTAACACTGATAGCCGAAGATGACAGTTTTCGAAGCTCGAGGTGGTATTTTATCGATTTTTTTGTACTAGAACAAAATATTTAAGTAGATTTGCTAAATACGTTTTTTTATTCTGTGCTTCTGTTGCCAGGCCGTGAAAATAACACCTGTTTGATGCAATAATTGCCGCTGAAAAAAATTAAAAAGTGTGTTACAGTTGTTTTATTTTGAAAAATTAATTCAAAAATGTATTCGACTGAAACTTTCCGAGAATAGTTGACTGCAATTTCTTACACTAAAGATTCAATTTATTGGTGAAATATTTTAATTGTCTCAAATACAGTTATATAATTCTAGTGAAATCTATTAATTACAGTGCTTTCATGTTTTTTAAATTAGCATATCAGAAATTTAAATAAAATAACTGTGTTATAATAATTGTGATTTATTTTATGTGAGCTTGTTTTATTTAAATTAGGCCGAAAATTTGACTTTTGATTTAATCAGAGAAGAAAATTTTATTTGATAATTCTTTGACATTTAGTAGAGCGAGATGTGAAAGTTTGGCATTGACAATGAAGATCTTTAAATCAGATGTTTTATTATATTTAATCCGTGATGCTTATGCGAGAATTTAATTTTACTTTCGCTCGAGATGTGATGCTATATTAAATCGAAATTTAGTAATTTTTTTGTTCCTTTCGAAATGGTGATTGTTAAATTGAATTAAAATTACCGAATTGCGTTTTATTTCGTGAGTGATGAACTGGTCAAGTCTAATTTATAGCGAATTATTAGGTACTTTCTAATGATTGGAAAAAATACTGTTACCATTATTTAAGTAGGTACTTGTGTAGGAGAATAAAAACAATTTATTATTACATACTCGGTAAAAGTAGAATTTAGTTGACAGAATTTTTAAATTCTTGCAAGAAATTGTGAGATTATGTATCTACTCTGTCTTACTGAAACCTAATTCCAGATACAAACAGTTCCTAATAATTTTATCTGTTTTTCTGCTTTATTATTTTTACTTATATAATTATTTGCAACTCTTAAAGTTAGTAAAATATTACTTCTACCTTCAAAATTAGTAAAATGTTGCTAAAAAATCAATAAATCTTATTTCAGCGGCTTCTAAACTTAGTACAATGTTGCCTCCGGCTCCAAAACTATGTCGGGTTTTAAAAATTTTAAAAAATGACACTTTTGTTGTGATTTTTACAAAAATTAATAAGAAATATTTTGCTTTAGCTTAAAAAATTAGTAAATGTTGACTTTGGTTTCCAAAAAATGTTGTCTTTGTTTCATTAATTAATTAATTAAAATTTAATCAAAAATGCCGTCTCGGGCTTCTAAAATCAAGAAATCTAATTTTGAGTTTTCAAAATTAGTAAAACGTTTTATTCTACTTGCAAACAGAAAACAATGCTCTCTTTGTTTTTAAATTTTTTGAGCTTCTAAAATTAGTAAAATTATGCCTCTGTCTTTCCAAATCAGTAAAACATATTTTTCGGGTTCCCAAGACAGAAAAAAATGGCAGCATTGTCAAAACTGTAAATAAATAGAGGTTTTGGCTTTTAAAATAACTAGTAAAATGTAGCACCCGTATTTTAAAATTAAAAAAATATGCTTTTTATTGTTAAATCTTATCAGAAATCTTGCTCCCGACTTTTACAATTACTAAAATTTTACCTCTTTGAGCTCTAAAAATGAGAAAACAATGACTTTTTTGGCTTTTAAAGTTAGTAAAATTATCGTTTTCGTATTTGTAAATTGATAAAGCATTGTCTCTGATTTCCAAAAGTAGCAAATGTTGGTGCCGGTTTCTAAAATAGTTAGTAAAATGTAGCCTCAAGCTTTTAAAATAAAACAATAGGTTTTGTTAATTTTATCAGAAAGGTCTCCGATTTCTAAAACTAACTAAAATTTTGTTTCTTTAAGCTTCAAGTATTAGAAAACAATATTCTTTTTGTTCTTAAGTTTTTTAGGCTTTCAAAATTTATAAGATCATGGATTTCGTATTTGAAAATTCATAAAGTATCGCCCCTGATTTATAAAACTAGTAAATGTTGGCTCTGGCTTCTAAAATAATTAGTGCAATGTAGCATCTGGCTTTTAAAATTAGTAAATATTTTCTTTAACTTTCAATTTTATGAAAAATATAGTTTTCGACTTCCGAAATTAGTAAAATTTTATTTTTTTTGGTTTCAAGTATTAGAAAAATAATGTCTTTTTATCATTAAGTTTTTTAGGATTTTAAAATTAGTAAAATCATTCATTACTTTCGTATACGAAAATTGATAATATATTGCCTCTAATTTATAAAACTGATAAAATGTTGGTTCCAGCATCTAAAATAAGTAACAAAATGTAGCGTCAGTATTGTAAAATAAAAAAAAACATTTTAATTTAAATGTTAGGTAAAAGTTTTATTTTTAAAAGTTTCGTTTAGTATTATTTTTTTAAATTAACGTTTATTTAGTTGTATTTAAAAAATAGCTAAAAATTTTGTTTTCGACTTCTGAAATTACAAACATTTTTCATTTTGTCTTTTTTTTTTTGGTTTTTAAAATTAGTAAAATTATGGTTTTCGCATTTAAAAATTGATAAAGTATTGCTTTTGGTTATATTGGTTTTGTTTTCTAAAATAATTAGTAAAACGTAGCCTCCGGCATTTAAAATTCAAAAAAAATTTTTTATTTTGAAATTATCAAAAATATGGCTTCTGACTTATAAAATTTAAATTATTAAAATTTACATTCTTTGTTTTTAAGTATTAGAAAATAATGTCTTTTTCGTGTTAAAGTTTTTGGACATCTAAAATTAGTAAAATTATTGTCTTTGTATTCGAAAATTGATTATAAAATTCTGATTTATAAAATTAGTAAATGTTAGTTCCGGCTTTTAAAATAATTTATAAAATGTAGCATTCTGCTTTTAAAATTAATTTTTTTAGCAGAAATCTTTTTTCAGATTTCAGAAACAACTAAAATTATACCATTATCGGTTTCAGGAATTAGAAAACAATTTTTATTCTTAACTTCTTAAGCTTATAAAATTAGTAAAATTATGCTTTTGAATTTTCAAATAAGTAAAACGTAGGTATTGATATTTGTAGAAAACACTGTCGTTGCTTTCATTAATTTAAAAATTGATAAAAAATGTGTTCTACGGTTTTAAAAGTAAGTGACATTATGCCTCCGGTTTTCAAGTTAGTAAATCAAAACTAAAAATTTTTTTTTTATTTTTTAAGTTTTTTTTTTGGTTTTTAAAAATGCTTAAATATAACCTCAATTAGAAAATTTGTTATCTTTGTTTTTATTACTATAAAAATAGATAAAAGTTGTCATCTCTGGCTCCAAAAATTAGTAAAATATTTTCTCTGGTTTTTACAACTTGTAAATAAGTGGTTTTGGTTTCTAATTAAAACCAAACATGAAGCCTCTACTTTGACCTCTAAATTAGAAAAACAATGTCGTTTTTTTTATTTATTAATTTCAAATTTGATAACAAATACTACCTCTGGTTTTTAGAATTAGTAAAATTATACTTCTAATTTTTAAAATTACTAAAATATCTTTGGTTTTAAACAGTAGAAAACAATATCGTATCTCACTTTAATAATTGAAAAATTCAGCTTTTACAAGTAGTAAAAATGGCATAATAAATTTAAAAAAACTGTTAATTAGAAACAACTGTCTACTTTAAGTTCCAAAAATTACTTAAATATTTACTTTTTGTTTTTCAAATTAGTAAAATAATGTTTTCAGTTTTCAAAATAATAACAATACTTTAACAATGTTGTTTTTACTGTAGTTTTCAGCTCTAAAATTGCTAATTTATTAAGTCTTCGGTTTACAGAACGATGCTAACAGATTTCTTTTGCCCTAAATTAAACAATATGGAGGTAGTCGACATGTGGTTCCAGCAGGACGGGGCTACGTGCCATACAGCAGACGCCACGCTGGACGTTCTGCATGAAAGATTTGAGGGCAGAGTTATACAGAGTTATATCTCGCAAAGGTGACGAAAATTGGCCACCAAGATCGTGCGATTTGACCCCGCCAGATTTTTTTGAGGGGTTTTCTCAAGTCGCAGGTCTATACCAATCAGCCGCAATCGACCGATGCCCTTAAAGTCAATATCACCAATGTTATCGGTCAAATTCAGCCAGATCTATGCGAGCGAGTCATTCAAAATTGGTCCACTCGGATCCATGTCACAGTTAGAAGTCGCGGCGGACATGTGAACGATGTTATATTCCATAAATAAAGGCATGCATGGACCTTTCATATAAAAAAAGATTTTTTTAAATATCTCACACACAGCTTGTTTTATTCCATTTTAACTTCGACCCATCCTTATTGAAAAACCCTTTATTATAGCATTTAATAAAAATTAATCACTTAGGCAATGTTTTATTTTAGTTTCAATTAGAGTTCATTTACCACAGTGAATAACAAAAATGAAAATTTAAAGTCTTTCTTGTCGACTATTAGAAAAACGACTTTTTCAAATAGGCTTTTGCATAATGTTTTTGAAAAGCGCTTGTTATGAGCTTTCGAATGATGTATCACAAGTAGGGTAGTGCCATTTAAGATTTTCAAGTTGGAGTGGCTGTGGCTTAAAGGGCGGGTGAGGGTGCGCCACTTACCATGTCATTTTGATTCCCTCTAGCAACCACCAAAACGGTTTTAACTAATTCTCAATAACTATTTTAATTCAGAGTTATTGCCGATTGCAACTTTTAAAATTGAGACACTGTATATTACTACTATCAGTTTCTATATTTATTAGAGTGGACCAAAAAATCGATAATTTTTTTAATTTCTGCCACTGAAAAATTGCTACCAGGCAAGATCTTGAAAAATGCTGTTTAAAGATAAGCTCTTAATTTCAATAGGAAGAACTCCGTCGTCTTAATTTTCTATTTTTTCTTTAGTTTTAATTGGCAAAATCCATATCTCGTCATTACTTGATTGTAAAAAAATAATTTATTTACAATTTTTGTAGAAAATTAAACGCTGTAAAAAAAGTATTTTACAATTTTTTTTAAAGCTGTTAGCGTTTAAAGATATCAGAAGTCAAAGTTTTAGCTTTAGAAGAATTTAACAAAAAAAATTTTTTTTACTTTTAAATTTTATAACTCGTAGATAACCAAATATTAGAAAATGCAAAATATACAGTATTATAGGAAATCGAACGCTCTACAGTAAAGGTCTCTTGTTAATCGATTACTTATTTAAAAACCAAAATTTGAGACTAAATCTTTTTTTTTAAATGGTTGGAGGAATCAATTAATTACAAAAGACTTTTTTGTAAAGCGTTTAATTTTCTACAAAATTATATCTTGCATATTTTTTAATAATTATTTATCTACGAGTTATAAAATTTAGAAGTAATAAGAAATTTTTGTTAAATTTATCAAACTTTGATCTCTGATATCTTCTAAACGCTAATAGCTATAAAAAAAATACTAAGATATTTTTTTAAAGCGTTCAATTTTATATAAAAAACGTAAATAAAATTTTTCTATACGATTAGGTAGAAACGAGATATGGATTTAGACAAATAGAACTAAACAAAAACTAGAAAATGGAGAAGAGAGGGTATTAAAATTAAGAGCTTATTTTTAAAAAGCATAGTAATTATACATGTAATAAAGACTTAGTCTCAAGGACCAATAATTCTTACTACGGCACTACTTATTTTTCCTTTTCATAACTGCAACCAACTTATTTAATCAATCATTCCTCGTTATTGAATTGTAATTTTTTGTTTCAGCTACTTAACTGAGCAAACACGGAATGACTTAATTAAATTTGCAAAAACTGTAGAGATAGTTTCAAGACCTCCAAGTTTTTGCATTAATTATTATATCCGTGTAATAATGCTTTTCCGTGTGTTCTGAATTTTTCCGACAAATACATCATGCTTTCTACTACATACGCATTTCATTTTCTTTAGATAATTAGTTTATTAAATAGTAGCAAACTTTCTTCTGATTAACAAAAAGTCAAGAGTCACTAAACTATTTTTTTAGTACAGTTAAGTGTCTCTAGTAGCAGATGATCATTCTACAATTGTTAATACAGCTGTAATCCTCATTCAAAACTGGTTTGACATACGGAGAATTTTTTTAAAGTTATAATTATCTAACTGTTGTTGTTGTAACTACTCGTTGAAAAATTTTGTCACGTTTTGAATTTTTTTCTTATTAGTGAACATCCACACGTCTATAATTTCGAACCAATCAATATTCAGAGGTCAGTCAATAAGAATTTTTGAAAAATTTTCTACTTTCTAAGAATCACACATATAACCTCTATTTTAGGATCACGACGAAGATATCCTGAAAAAGAAGAATTTCTCTGAGACCTCATTGAACAATTTATGGCGGTTGTCGAGTTTGGACACTTGTAATTATTATAAAACCGAAGTCAGGAATTTATGAAGTTTAGAAGATTGATAAAGACATAAAAATTACATTTTGAGTCATTAAATACAGATTTGATAATTTTTTTTAAGTAAAAGAACTCAAGGGAGGAAAGTGTACAAAATTTGAGACACGACGCGAAGCGGAGTCATGTAATTAGACAAGGGAAGAACTTTACTCTGCTTCCGTGACTTTTTCGTCTCGCTAATAATTTAAATAAATAATATCAAAGTAATTAGTGTTAGAACAAATTCGGGAATAAAATATCATTTTCTATAAAGCGAAGTAAAAAAATTATTTAATTATTGCGAGATGTGTTATTAAGTACTTTCTATATCAACAAGAAATTCTTGTTACATTTCTTCTTGTTTGTTAGTGCTAATTATTTTATTAATTAGGACTTCTTCAAGTAAATAACTTTCAATATAAATTAATTATTCCAGCTATGTATGTTAAATTAATAACAGAATAAATTAGTAATAATTAAAAAAAGACAGATTTTCTTGTTAATAATTTTATTACAAAAATAAAAAAATCTAAAAGAAATTTTGTTGAAGAGAGTAAGGGTTAAAGCTGACGGTTTAAGGCCGACTCTAGGTATTCCGTCTTGTACCAGGAGAACATCTTCAAAAGGCGATTGATTGCCCTGTTTTATTCTCAAACCAGGAGTTGCCGACATCTAGTCGAGAAGTGCTTAACTCTCTACAAACTGTAGAAAGAGAATTGGATTTTGTGTGATAACTGTTTCAGGGTTTAGCTGCTAGATGGTGCGGACAATCTTTTTTTAAAAAATGTGAAACTCTTGGGAAAAATTAATCTTGTATTCGTGCTTTTCGAAAAATTTTATTTCGTGGAAGTCATCGTAACAATTTTCAAACAAAATAATAATAATAGAGTAAATCTACTAGAATTTAAATACTATTAAGCATTATGTTTTAGTCAGTTTTTTTATAAATTTGTTATAAACATTAGACACAATTATTTAAAAAACAATCAACAGATGTATTAGAGTCCTGAACAATATGGAATTTGTAAATTTAGTAAAAGATAAAAATTTGTTTACAAAAAACTAAGATGTCTGCAACTGCATGATTACTAGAGGCTGTAAAAATTTCAAATACCTAAATGTAACAAATCATTTTTTAAAAAACTCTTGTGTTTACTAAGCTCCATTTTTAGCCAGCCGTTAAGTCTTGTAAAATTTTTAAATTAGACAAAAAATTCTTTTCACTAAATTGATTTTTACAGTCGATTAATTTTTTAAACAATTAATAAACAATCGAGCTGTGCTCTCGTTTTTCAAATGTTAAATTGGTGAACAAATATCTATGTTTTTGTATTACTGTATGAAATATAATGTCTCTGCATATTTCTCTTTTTCTCACGCTACTCGATCACTTTCTTCCCTTCGTTTGTGAAAATAAAATCTTTCGTGCTTTTGTTTTTTCTAAACTAGCAAAGAGTGTCTTCAATTTTAATTTTATTTTGAATAATTTCCGCAAATTTTTTTGTTGGTTTATGTAGTTATTTTTCTCTCCTTTTGTACATATACTGGTAAAATAATATCAATTTTTTTGTTAGCTCTGTATAATAATTAGATCTGTTCTTTCTTTCTTTGTCAAATTTTTGTTTTCAATTTTTAATTACTAAATTAACATTTTTTAAATTTTTGTATTTTTTGCAGACTGTACTTTTTTTAGTTAGATACTTGTTTTAATTGTTTCACTTATTTTTTTTACAGTATTTTGTTTTTATATATATATTTATTTCTTACTTTTTTAGTTTTTACCCTAGACTCGCTCTGGCTATAAATTACAATTCAAGAATAAAATATTTTTTTTCAATAATAATTTTACCAATACTTCTTGTTAAGCTAGCGGTTTTTTTTAACAAGCTTTAAGAAAACTTTTTAATTTACTTTCTGCTAAATTTAGATCTTTGTAGTCTCGTTTATAGTTTCCTCTATTACTTTTTTTTCAGATCACAATTTTTACTTTCTTTCTCTTATCCTAACATTTCTTAGAAATATTTTGGCTGCCTTTCTAAGCTACCTACTAAATTTGCTTCTGCATTCCTACACAACTTTTTTTCTGATAACTTTTTTTCTTTATTTCATTACGCAATTTTCTCGATTGCTTTTTTGTAGTGTTTTTCTATTTCTGTAACAATATTTTTCTAACATTGCTTTTATTTTCTGACATACTTTCTTAGCTTTTCTTCTGCAGTTCTCATAATGTTATATTCTCTCAGTTGTTCTACTTTTCAGCAATTTCATTCTTGCTTTTGCTCTTTTTTTAATGACTTTTTTACATTTATCGACGTACCATATTTTTGACGATACTTTTTATTTCTCTTAATATTTGTCTTTCGTTTTGAAAAGTTCTTTAAAAGTGTCTCTATTTTGCATTAATGTTATTTCTTGTTATTTCTATTTTTACTTCTTTGTTGAACTGTAGCTTTATATTTATCTTTTAGTAAAGCCTTATTTTACTTACTTTTAGACAAGATGTTTGCTTCTATATTTAATAATTCTTATTCGGTTTGACATAGAATAAAAATTTACTACATTTTATTAGTTTATTACTTATAATAAATTGTCTTTCTAGTTTTCTTACTTTTCGTAAAAATGAACTTCTACTTGTAAACCATTTCCCAGCTGTTGTCATACCAATTTCTAAGCTCAATAAAGACAAATCTGATCCTGCATCTCTGACCTATATCCTCTCACTTGCACTAGGTGCAAACTTTTTAAAAAGATTCTCAATAAACGACTTATGTGGTATCAGAAGCATAAGAAACTTCTTATCTCATATTTAAATGGATTTAGACAATCAAGATCAACCACTGACAACATAATATATTTAGAATCCGAAATATTAGAAGCATTTGCAAATAAACAAAAAGCTGTATTCTTCGGCATCAAGAGAGCTTTCGATAGTTGGCGGTTTGCGATTACAACAAAAAGCTGTATTCTTCGACATCAAGAGAGCTTTCGATAGTGCTTGGCGGTTTGCGATTTTAAGAAAACTCGCACAATGGAGTGTACAGGGAAAGATTCTCAAATTTGTAGAATTTTTTTAAAAAACAGATCACGTCAAGTGGCCGACAATGGTCATCTGTTTTCTTCCAAAAAGCTAGAAAATAGGACACCACAAGGATCTGTCCTTAGCACTACTTTGTTCCTAATTGCCATTAACGACACTGTCAAAGATATATCTTCTCCAATAAAGTACCTCCTCTATGCAGATGATTTGATATTATACACAAAGGGCAGTAACTTTAAATCTATAACAAAACTAATGCAGAAAGCTCTTAACAAACTAGAGAAGTGGTCCCAAAAAACAGGTTTTACTTTTTCTGCCAGAGAAGACTAAGTGATTAGTATTTTCCAAAACAAAAAATGTAGAGCAGCGTCAACTTTTATTAAATAACAAACCGCTTACTTATAATTCCTCTATCAAATACCTTGGAGTAATTTTTGATAACCGGTTAAACTGGAAAACACACATAAATAACATACGAAAAGAATGCAATAAACGCTTAAGGCTTCTCAAAGTTCTGGCTAACCACTCCTGGGGAGCAGACACAGGTATGTTACTGCAAATATATAGAACACTAATTCGACCAGTTATTGATTATGGAAGCATAGCGTACGCCACTGCAAATTCTTCTCTACTAAATTATCTAAACGTCATACAAAACTCCGCCGTAAGCATAGCTCTAGGAGCATTTCGCACCACTCCAATCGAAAGTCTCTATTGTTTAGCATCAGAGCCACCTCTGTCTCTTCGTCGTACCTACCTTACACTTGCATACAGTCTTCGAGTCACCGAACATCCAACAGATCCCACTAATAAGCTCCTAAAATCAAAACGTTCCCAACAAATATTTGAGAAAAAAAAATCTGCTTGCTCACCCATACACCGCCGCATACAGCTTATTCTCCAAAATCATAGTCCCATTTACCTTCATAATCAAGGGGCCCACGCCCACATCAACTGTAATCTTCAACTAACGTGCATTTCAAAGTCGGAACTCCCTATTTCTGTAAGAGAAACGCTCATATACATGCTTCAGTCATACAACAACCCATATACCATCTACATTGATGCGTCCAGAAGAGAGCAAGAAGTAGGATGTGCATACGTAACACCAACATCCACTAAAATGTTTCAACTACCCCCTGAAAACTCTGTACTAACAGCAGAACATTCTGCAATATTTGTTTATAAACAACTGCAAACAGAGACATTATTATCTGCACTGACTCGCTTGGATCTTTACACCAGCTACAACAGCTAAACCCTAACAGCCCTCTAGTCAAAAACATTAAAAGCAAGGTCCTTTCTCTTCAACAAATAGGAAAGTCACACTTTATATGGATCTCGTCACATCTGGGAATCTCAGACAATGAGCGGACAGGCGGACAGTGCAGCTAAAGAAGCCATACATAGTATATCAGCGAACCAGCAAAGTTGTGTACAAAGACAGGATGCGGTAACCGCTTTGAAACAGTAAATTCAAAGCAAATGGCAGTCCCAATGGGCTAATGCCAATACAGCTCTTCACAAGTGCAAATCTACCGTAGGTAAGTGGAAGTTCGGCATCCACTCCCGAAAAGATAACGTTGTTCTCTCTAGACTACGACTAGGTCACACACGTTTAACCCACGAATATCTTCTCACTGGAAATGATCCGCCCGTATGTTCCAAATGCTCAGCATCTCTTACAGTCGAACATATTATCCAGTAGTGTCCATTTTATAAAGCCCAAAGAGAACAATTCGGTCTACCAGAGACTCTATCCGAAAACCTCAAGAACAATACGCAAAACACAGGAAAAACGTTGCAGTACCTAAAATCCGCTAAACTGTTCAATTTACTGTAACTAATATCTATACATTGTATATATTATGTTGTTGTACATAGTTTCTGGTGCTAATAACCCACGTCGGTTGATGCACATTAAAATAATAAAAAAAACTTTTTTCTAAATTAATACATTTAAAATTTCTTCTTTATAAACCTTTCTTACATTCCAGGTTTCTATATTTATTTTTTTATTTGATTTTTCTATTCTTTCTCATATCCCCTTTTTCGTTGCTGTATTTGTCAAAATTTCTAGATCAAAATTTTTATGACGAGCACCAGAATCTTTCTTTCTGTTGTTTTCTGCCAGATTAGCTTTTCTGTTCTATTGTACTATTTATATTTGTTTTACTATCAATTTCTAGTACCTTATCTTTAGTCATTTTCTTAGTCAAAGCTTTTTTTTGCTGTTGACTTTATTTGTCTATCTCAATTTGAATTTTTCTTTGTACATCTATATAAAATCATTGTTAATAAACGATTTTTTTTTTAACTTGTGCTTGATTAACATTACTTTCACCTTGCCATCTTACCTAATTTTTGATTTACTTTGTAGGTATGCTGTCTTTAATTTTTACTTTAACTTTTAATTTAAGTAGTCTGCTCTAAGATTTTCTACTACTTTCTTTATTGTGCTGTGGTTATTTACTAGCGCTGATATAATCTGATCTATTTTTTAACATAATCACATTTTTATTCTCTCTTATTTCGTTCATTCTATGTCTTTTCTTTAATTTCTATATTTTTTTCTAATTTTATATTCTGTTTTAATATCAATAAGCAATCTTAGTTGTTCAAATTCCTCTCTGCATCCTTTTTGTTTTTGTATTAAATAATCTACGTCTATTTCTATTATCAACATTTTAAAATCTAAAAAGCTACAATTTCTGTCTTTAAATATTTTCGACAATCAACCCCAAAAGCGTTTTCCGATAGACTTTATTGACATCTCTGATCTATAACAATCAAACTGTTCGTCTGTTTTTTGTTTGATTGGCATTCTTGATGGTTTTCTTATAATTTTTTTACGTTATCAGTAGAACAACTGTATTTATAGAAGTTCTAGCTGTGTCTTGCTAGATATAAACAAGATCAAACTAAAATTTATTAAAAACTAAAAAGCTACAATTTCTTCAATATTTTTGGCGATCGACTCAAAAACGTATAGCGATTGATCGTAGATCGCGATCGACTTTATTGACATTTTTGATCTGTAGTAATCTATCTAATTCTTTTTGTCTGTTTTTTGTCTAATTGGCATTCTTGCTGTGGCTGGCTGGATATAAGTAGAATATTATTAAAATCTGTAAGAGCTAAAAGCTATAATTTCTGTACTTAAATATGTTGAGCGATCGATTTAAAAACGTGTCGCGATCGACCATAGATCGCCATCGACAACAATTTTAATCTATAGTATTTTATCTAATTTTTTGTCTCTGTTTTTATTTGATTGGCATTTGTGTTTTTTTTTTATATAAAAGTTTTATCTTTATTTTGAAATATTAAACTTCTATATCTGTAGAAGTCTTGCTGTGTCTCGCTGCAAACGTTTTAGTTGCTGTATAAACAATCTCAAGATTTTCAGAATTTTTTTTCTAGAATAGTCCACTCATCATAAATGTTAAAAATTATTGAAAACGTTTTTTTTGTTTTTTTTTCCAAAAACGATTTAACCTTAGATACAAATAAAAACGTTCAAGACTATAACAAAATATATTTAAGACATAATAATAAATCAAAATAAATTTCCTAAAGATTGCAGATTTGTTTAAGCTCTGAATGACGCATATCTGACTTCTTTCAAAATTTAAGTCGTACTTTTCTCTGCTTCCAGTTCAGCAAAACTCTAAATTGTTGCTAAAAAATAAATAAAGACGAAGAACAAAAATCTGAGGATAAACTTACATCTACATTCAATAAACATAGAAAATAAATACAATCTAGACGTCGTCTTTTTTGTTACAACAATTTTGTTTACAAATTTTATTGCTCAACTCGAAATTACCTAAATAATTATAAATAAAATATAATAATAAATAAACAAAAGCAAGACATCTGTTTAAAAATCTGTTCTTTAAATCAAAAGACACTCATTTAGCACTCACTAAAATTAAAATTCTGCCAAAATATCCACTAGTGGCAACCGCGTCTTTTCTCCAAAAATAATTGCTGTCACTCCAATAAACCAGACAAGAGGAAAAAGCGAATCGAGAAAAGATTAGATAAGAGAACACACAGTCCAGAGAACATAAGCTACACCGATTCCTTGTGATCCATTGAACAGATATAGCTGAAGCGGCAGCAGATAACGACTAGTCGGTCTCTTTATTCACCTGAATGGTGATTTATCGGCGGGAAATATTTAAATAGTCTCAGTGTCAATGATGCTGTAATCACCCTTTAAGACAAAAGAAACGGGGGTTGTAATCTTGTTCCTTGTTTGTAAATTGGTGGGGAAAGACTCGACGAGGGTTTGCAATTACTTGATTATAATCAGTGAGGTCGTTGATTGCGTATTCAAGTCCTGACTTATTTCGTAACGAACGGAGATTCGTAAAAAGTTTTATTTGGATAAAATATCAGAGTTTTTTACACAAATCAAAACGAGTTCAATAAATTTTGTCTTTAGGGTCTTACACTTGTAATCCAGTAAGAATACTTACGTAAAAAACAGTTATTTTACGTTTTTAATTTCAGAGTTTATAGCTAAGTTAATTCTGTGTTTTGCTTGCTTCGGAGGTCTTTTTCATGTTTCATGTTTTCCTAGAACGTAAAACTAGCAAATGGTGGGCTTATATCCAGCGAGGTATTATAAGGACTTTTACGGGCATAGTTCTAGTGATACTATAGACGATTTTAACAAAAAAAAATGAAAAGATAAAGACGAAATACTTATAAAAAGTAAAAAAAAACAAGAAAAATGCTAAACAGATGAAAAATTAGATAAATTACTGTAGATCAAAGATGTCATTAAAGTCGATCGCAAAACGCTTTTAATTAAGTCAATCGCCAAAAATATTTAAAAACAGAAATTGTAGCTTTATAGCTTTTAAGAAATTTTAATTTTTATCTCGGTTATATTTAGAAAACACAGCTAGGACTTCTAGAAATATAGTAGTTCTATGAATACGAGAAACAATCTTAACTAAAAAGAATATTGCAAAGAATACGAAAGAGCGTAAGTGCCAAGAAATGAAAATTAAATGCGAAACAATTAAATCGTATAGATTGAAGAATGAAGTTATTGCACAAAAATATTGCCAAGTCTTAGAAGATAAAATTGAAGAAAGTTGCGGAAAAATTCGAAATGTGTTTATAAAAGTATTGTGAAAAAATTTTAAGGAAAAAATTATTGCAGCAGCAAAAGAAGTATATGGAACTTACATAGTAAATAATAAAGTGAAACAAACGGGATGGTGGACACACAGATTAAAGAAAGACATTAACTTGAAGAAACAATATTGGAGAAAATACTTATCGCACAAAACAGAAAAGAATTATAAAAATTACAAAAAGCATGGAAAAATAGTTAAGCAATTTGATTTAGATGCAAAGAAAAAATATAAGGTAAGGCCAAGAAGGAAGTAACAATAAACATTAAGGGCAGTATAAGAAAAGGAAGTAATGTGCAGATGGAAAGAATATTTCCAAGAATTGTTACACACTGACGAGCTTAACATTGAAACCAAAAATCAAAGCCTCTGAAAATACAAAGAAAATTACAATGTTTGTATAACAATGGAAGAGCTACAAAATGCTATAAAATGGCTTAAAAATAGAAAGTCGTCAGAAGAAGATAAAATAACAAGTGAAATACCAGAGGATTAGGAAGTAGGGCTCATTCTGCCAATATATAAAAAAGGAGACAGAAATGAATGTAAAAACTATTGGGGTATAACTCTGAAGTGCGTAACTTTAAAGGTCTTTGAAAAAATAGTTGATGGAAGAATAAGAACAAAATTAAAAGAAAGTTTTGATGAGGCACAGATTGGTTTAGAAAGGGAAGGAGTACGCAAGATAATATATTTACTGTAAAACAAATAATAGACAAAACTAATAGACAAAACTAGAGTGTGTTTCAAAATTATTGTTATCAAAGCAGGCTTTAGTTTGGGTGCGCTTCGGGCGCTTGAAATCCGATGCGCTTTGAATCCGAGAAGATTGAATTTTATCTTTTTTCCGCCAGAAAATTGACAGTTCTAAAGTCGACCAACAAAAATAATTGACATACTTGTTCAAAAAGGTTATTAGTTATTTTTGTTGGCCGACTCTAGAACTGTCAATTTTCTGGCGGGAAAAAGACAAAATTCAATCTTCTCGGATTTAAAGCTCATCGGTTTTCACGCGCCCGAAGCGCACCCTTTGGTTTTTAAGACGTATGTCTGGTAATTTGAACTTTTTATTTGGGTTTTAAGCCTACTGCTAAAAAAACCTACTGTTGAATGTTTGCGCCTACTATCAAAATTATAAATTAAATAAAACACACAATCCGTTAATTTTTTATTATTTGCAAACACAAGGTAGGAACAAAATTAGGCAGGTAAGATGAAACTTGCCTGGCGAAAGCAAAACATTAGAACCAATACCAAAAAGCATAGAAAAAAACCGTTGCAGCACATCAAACAAGATGTGCTACATGACCTCCATTCTGTTCGCCACACACTTCCTCGTGTTTTCACAGAAGCGATCGCGTTCTCTAACAGATTGGGTAAATTATTTATCTCTTCTAACTTGAGGGTTATCCTTTCCCGTAGGTTGCCCGAGTTCACAACAGGAGTATTGAAGATTGAGTTTTTTACATATGGTCACAAGAAAAAGTCACATGGGGTCAAATCACATGACCTCGGTGACCATATTACAGGCGTATTTAAACTGATCACTCTGTTATCGAAAAATTCACAAATAAAATTGAGATTATCCCGAGTGGTGTGAATACGCGCACCGTCCTGCTGGAAATATCTCTGCTGCAGTTCGTCATCCAGCAGTTGCTCCATAAAGGGAGTGAGGATTTCAAGACGGTATCTCTTAGATGTTAATATTCCTACAACATTTTTATTCTTATAGTTGTTTTCTTTAAAAAATGTAACAATAATTACTTTCGAAAAATATGGGTCCAATAAAACGACGTTTGCTTATTGCAGCCCACACTCCAATTTTCTGCGGGTGTAATGGAATCTCAACGTAATAATGAGGATTCTCGCCGCTACACATCCTCATGTTCTGTGAGTTAACATAGCCAGAAAGATTAAACTAAGCCTCGTCGGTGAAAAATGGTTTTTCCAGTAATTCGTCATTGTTGGCAAGATTCTGCATAAACCACTGGCTATATGCCTGTCTCTGTGGCAAATCATTTGGCAGCAATTATTGATGGGCCTGCAGCCTATACGGATGCATATCAAAGTCCGTTTTAAGATCTGCCAACAAATGCTGTAAGACAGATTCACCTGTTGTCGCAGATGACGAACCGAAGTGCTAGACTCCTCGTCCATAATATTCCCTACGGTCTCCACATTTGCTTCGGTTCTTACTCGTGGTCTGTCTCCATTTGCCTTGCGATTCACACTCCCTGTTTCCCTGTACAAATCCACAACACGGCGCAGATTTCGACTGAAATGGTCAAAGTGGACAGCCAATCCAGGAAACTCTTCCTGAAAATCTTCAAATGCGGCATTTATCGAGTAAACTCACTGTTCGTCGACTCTCTGACCATTTCTGAAGTATGCTACTAACATGAAGCGCTTCTGTTGCTCGTTGAAAGCCATCTTGTTGTTTTAAACCACTAATTTTACAAGTTAACTGAGAAAATCAACCGAAAATGCAGCGAAGTATAAAATTAGCAAGTTGTCAGCACAAACAGAACATACCCTCATGTCACATAATTTATTTTAACTACTGTCATAAAAATTTCAGAATTAGGCTTAAATCCAACCTAAGACATGACTTTTCTTGCATCTCACTTTTCAGTAGCACTCTGGATAACAATAGTTTTGAAACACTGAAAGAAAAACTGTAGCTTTTGCTTTTATTGATTTAGAGAATGCCTTTGATAAAGTACCTAGAAAAAAAATATGGGAAATTTTAGAAACGAGAGGAATTGACACCAAAGCTATAAATATAGTTAAATGCTTGTATGAGAGATGTGCAAATTATGTAATATGTAAAAACAAGAAATTTGATAAATTCGAAACAACTGATGATCTAAGGCAAGAAGGAAGTTTAAGCCCTTTGCTGTTTATTACCTTTATGGATGAGTTAACAAAAAAGTGTTTTATTGTATTCAAAAAACTAGCTGTGGGTTATAAGAATCTGAAAACAGTAAACATTTTTGAAGGAGCGTTTGTTGATGACATTGTCTTAATCGCAAGAAATACTAGAGATTTGCAAAACAATTTAACCTATTGGTACGAGAATCTAAAAGAATATGGAATAAATATGAACCTGAGTAAAATCAAAATTATGACAGTCTGTAGGCAGGAACAGAATGTGGAAATAAACGTATGCAAGATGTTTTCCAATATTTAGTAATTTTACTACAGAGCGATGGAGGACAGGAAACTGAAATAAATAGTAGAGTAGACAAAGCTAACAGATGTTTCAATGCATTAAGTAACAAATTTTTAAGTAAGAAAGAAATATCAAAGAAAACTAAAATGTTTATATTTAAAACAATATTTAGACAAACTTTAATTTATGGCTGCGAGTTTTAAATAGAAGAATGACAAGTAAGATACAGGCTTCGGAAATGAAATACCTTAGAAAAGTAAAAGAAGTAACAAGGAAAGACAGAATAAGAAATACAGAAATAAGAGAAGAGTTAGAAATTAAATCAATGATAGACTTTATAGAAGGCAGACAGCTGAGCTGGTGGGGGCACCTCCACAGAATGGATGACAACAGAAAAGTGAAACAAATATGGCAGGCGAGAACACAGGAAAAAAGAAGCAGAGGAGACCAAAAAAAACCATGGGAAGATCAAATAGAAAGAATTTTTGCTCAAAGAGGAATAATAAAAGAAGAAGCTAAGAACATAGCTATAGATATATGAAAATATGGGCCCAATTTATTCACAACTAAATAAATTATTGTAATTAGGATTGAAATTGACAGTTGATCAACACACCATCAACTCGTAATATGTGGTTCGATAATATATACAGCCTGATTCAGATAAAATAATGAGTCTGATAATCTGGCGATGCAACCAAAAATATAAATTTTATTTACGACTTGATCTACTTTTAATTACGATTTACATTTGCAATTAAGTTATCTTATGTTACTTCGACAGCTCTTTGACATTAGTTAGAATGGTGTCGTATGTTTATTTTTGCAAATTATGATTTAGAATCGATTTGTTTCTCTACCTTTAATGCTTCATTCTGTTATATGATACATTGTGTATTGGTGTTTAGGTACATCAAAATATGTTTTTTATTTTCTCTCTCTTGCATAAATGATTGTTTTCTGCGCTAATGTCAGGGTCATAGATAATATAATACTACTGTAGTATTGGGTTGCTTATGGTCAGGGTTAAGCAGATAATAACGTGGATTCAATTTGAAAACCTTAATTTAAGTTAGATCAAGACGTAAATGAACTTTGTTTATTTGGTTGCATCGCCAAAACATCGAGCTCATTACCTTATCTGAATCAGGTTGTATACAGACAGTTTCATGAGTGATAACAAAACTGCGAAACTGAAAATACAACCAGCAATACAATTCCAGAGTTAACGTAGATGATTTCAAATTCGCAGGCTCATTATCACTCATGAAACAGCCTGTATATATATAGTAAAGGTGTATATAATATAGTAGTTCTATGAATACGACAGACAGTCTTAACAAAGAAAAAAAGAAAATATGATAACGGAATTATTATAAGATGAAAAAACACTAAGAATGCCAATCAAACATAAAACAAACGAAAAATTAGATCGATTATTGCTATAGATCAGAGATGTCAATAAAGTAGATTGTGTTCTACGGTCGATCGTCAAAAACAGAAATTGCAGCTTTAACCAGTTATGTATTGCACTTATCCTAACTAATCTTACTTTATTTTGTTTTGTATTACATATATTTTTTTAAAAAATTTTGTGTAAAGTACATCACTCTTTTTTAATATAATCTTGTAAAATAGTTTTTTACGACCCATTTTACAAGTCTATTAATAGGTGGCTTTAGACTGCGAAAGAAAGTTTTACGGACGGTTGCATATAAAAACATTTTTTTTTGATAACATCCTTTATCAATAGTGGAAAGTTGTCAACTCTAATTGAGTGATTCCCGTCACCGGATATGGAAGTAAGTCGGCAAGTTGATCACAGAAGCGGCTCGCACCAAGCAAATGATGAACTTCCTGCGACCTCGGCCATTATAAAGGGTTATATAATGTGGTATAGAGTAGACACAACGGGTCAAGTTGCAACAGCTTTCATTACACGGTAAAGGAGTCAACGATTCTCTGGGACGGCTTGAGGCGTACATACCAGATGATTGCCGACCTAACAAACTGAGAGATTTCAAGTTTATATTGAACCAGACTCTGGAAAACAACCCTTGCGTTTAGTTCAAAGTTTGGGTTCGGGCTAACCAGAGTGTAAACTCAGGGATGCCAACAACAACTACAACAACAATAAATGTAATTGCCAGGTTTTCACTAAATAAACTTCACCTGACATTTGATTTGTTACATTGTTACCAACATAAAAATTCGGTGAGATAATACAAGCTTGTAGTACTACACATAATTTCATTTAATTAATGCTACGGAAATAAAACATTACAGACAATATAACACTGATACAAGTTAGGAGAGAGCTCCTTTGTAGACACAATAGAGTATTCGAAATAATTCACCGTGACAAAAGAATACTTATATATCAGTGCCATTGTCCTTTAACAAAAGTAATGAACGCACTATTCGATGCGTCGTTGTTTGCTCTTTGACCTAACTTTTTTTTAAATACATTCTTCTAACTTAATCTTTGCTTGATTGTCTTGTCTAAGAGTCTAATTAACACTTTAGAAGATTTAGAGTCATAAATCGGCCAAAAATGACAAAGATATTCCACAAAGCCTGCATTACCTTATTTGGGATAAGAGGATTTGAGAAGAGGGAAAAAAGGTGGCTGGTATGTGACTACATATGTCAACAGCAAGGAATTAACATATTACAAAAATATATATTATGAACAAAAAATAAATCAATAATTTAAGAAATGACATAAACATAAAAAAATCTCTAAAAACATAGCAAAATTTTTTAAATAACCATCGCAAATGGATCAAAAAATCGAATATATTTTTTTAACTTCCGACTCAGAAAAATTGGTATCTAGGCATTTTTATAAAATGCTTTTTAAAGATGAGGTTTTAATTTTAATATCTTAGTTTTTTATTTTTTCTTTACTTCTATTTGGCAAAATCCATATCTCGTCACTACTTGATTGTAAGAAAATATTTTATTTACATTTTTTGTAAAAAATGTAAATAAAATCTAAAAAAGTATTTTTAATTTTTTTTATAGCTAGTAGCGTTTAGAAGATATAAATCAAAATTTGAAAAATTTAACAAAAAATTTTTTTTACTTCTAAATTTCATAACTCCTACATAAATAAATATTTGAATATGCAAAATATACGTTTTTATAGCAAATTAAATGCTCTACAAAAAAGGTCTTTTATGGTTATTCCATTACTCTAACCACTTAGAAAATGACTTTTTTTGTAGAGCGTTCAATTTCCTATAAAACTGTATATTTTGCATTTTCTAATATTTATTTATCTAAGAGTTATAAAATTTAGAAGTAAAAATATTTTTTTTGTTAAATTCCTCAAACTTCGACCTCTGATATCTTCTAAACGCTAATAGCTATAAAAAATTTGTAACATGCCATTTTTAGAGCGTTCAATTTTATACAAGAAATGTAATAAAATTTTTCTGTACGATCAAGTAGTGACAAGATATGGATTTTGCCAAATAGAACTAAGAAAAAATAGAAAACTGAGATGAGAGGATCCTTTCTAATAAAATTAAAAGCTTATGTTTAATAAGCATTTTATTAAGGTGCCTAGAACCAGTGTCATTATTTTAGACCAAGCAGTGCTATATGCAGTGTGGTGATAAAGAAAGGAACAAAAATCATAATTTTCTTATTGGATGTTTTTGAGCAAAACACTCGGACTGATCATTTTTATTTTTTAATTTGCCACTTTATGGCATAAAAATTTGACTTATGACGTCATGTATTATTGCGCAATGACGTCATTATTAGTTTTTTTTAAATGGTAACCCCATTTTTTTTGGTGTTTTTTGTAGGCGGTCCAACTACTTAAATGATGGTGTAAAAAAATTGGTTCCTTAATAACAATTTTTTTGAGAAAATAACACATTTATCTCAAGAAATGAAAATGTAACTGTAAATTAAAAACTAATCTTAATGAAGCTTAAAAAAAAATTAGCGCAAGTGTTCAAATTGCTCTCCGTTGATCATTTGGCACTGACCGATGCGACTGTAAACAACTTGGACATTTCGATCAACGCCTTCTGAAGTAATATGCGCCACTGCAGCGCGAATTCTTTGACGTAAATCTTCTAGATTATTTGGCCTATTAAAATAAACCCTAAATTTTAAGTAACCTCACAGAAAAAAATCTAACAGGGTCAGGTCTGGAGAACGCGGTGACCACTTAATTGCTCCTCGACGTCCTATCCATCTCCCAGGAAATGTGGCGTCAAGATATTGACAGACGTTGACTCCAAAGTGAAAAAGAGCTCCATCTTGTTGGAACCAAATATTCTGATAGGGTACATCTGTTTCATGATCATTTGGAAACATTGCTGTTAGAGCTAGCACTAAATCGAACTGCAAAAATTCCAAATAACATGCTGCTGTGAGGTTTTCTTCAAAAAAGTAAGGTCCTATAAAACGCCGTCCGATTATTTCCATCTAAGCATTTAATTTTTCTTGGCGTTGACTGTGAGAATCTTGAGTCTAGTGAGGATTTTCTCTCGACCAATACCTGCCATTGTGACGATGAATTATCCCATTCAGGCCAAAAATGGCTTCGTCAGAAAAAACTATATTATTTAAAAAATTATGGTCGTTATAACAACGAAACATTAATTTTTCACAAAACTGCAAACGGCGGTCTGGATCATCCTCATTTAATTCGTGAATCAACAGGACTGTATAAGGATGATATTTCTCTGCCTTAAACTTCACGACTAAAGAATGGTTCACGTTGTTATTTAGACCTAGCTGCCTAGTAGATTGGTGAGGATTTTCCTCAGCTTTAAGTAACACGTTTAATTTGGTTTCTTCGTCTAGACGAGATCTACCTTGCCGAGGTAAATCATGAACGGACCCCGTTTCAGTAAATTTGGCAACCAATTTACTTACTGTGGATCTTGCAATAGGCGGTCTATCGGGATGTTCTTGATTTAATAACTCACGTGCTTCCTCATGTATTCTTAGCTTATCACTATATCCAACCATCATTAAAATTTCTATTCTTTCCCGTTCAGTTAAACGGTCATTTTTTGTTAACAGCAAAGAGAATTCACTTTTAAATAAGTTGCTGAATTCCTCTCTCACACTCTCACTAAAACACTGAAGTGCTGTTTCTAAAATGTCGAATTTACTGGATAAGTTTTTTGTTTCACCTGCCAAAAGTGATTACACAAACGATAAAGACAATTTGAAAAACAGTTCAACAATTGGTAATAATTCAATCAGAAATAAAGTCGTTGTTTCTGAAAATTAAAAGTCTCAGCACAGAATCCTAATTCATACTGTCATTTTGACAATTTCTATAAAAAAAGTGTAAACAGTATTCCATGTCAGATTTGAGTAAAAAAATAGTTTTTGTAAATTTAGGTAGCCAACACAAATAGGTTATTTTCTCAAAAAAATTGTTATCTAAGGTCAAGATTACTTAATTTAATAAGGTTGCCTACAAACTTTGGACCAATCACAGCGTTTGGCGCGTAAACGTCATTCTGTCCTCCCTTTTCAAAGTCCGTCTGTATTTTAATTGAAATAATATATAATTAAACAAAGAAAAAACAAAAAATGTATGTAGAGACCCCCACTACTTATTATTATTAGGATAAAAATAAAAAATTGTTTAAATTGATGCATTATCTCAAGAAATTAGGACAAATACAGTGGTGGATAGCAGAGATAAAAAGGTCTGTTTTTTCGAAACGGGGCATGGGATTTAAGGCTCTACTACCTCTACGGAATCGCCTATGCCTAATATACGTAGAAAATTATTACTCATTTTGCCTAGAAAAATTAATTTTGAAAAAGTTCTTGATATTTGTATGGTTAGTTGATAGCTAACTATAGTTCCCTGACACATTTTCGTTAGCATAAAAGTGATTAAAAAAAAGTTATTGAATAAAAACCTTGAAATTAGTTTTACTAATTTTTTTAAAACGGTAAAGGGTAATTCTGGTGTAAAGGGTAATTGTTGTAACCCAATAGAAGACTACGGCTCTAGAAAATAAGAAATTTTTAAAATGGGATGTCTAATATGTCATGTGTGAAAAAGGTTATAGTAAAACAATTATGTATTGCTTTTGAACATTAAGAGACAAATTGACTGAATAGGCAATTAAAACCACATAAATATTTAATGCCCACAGATTATTACAGTACTAAATTAACCCCCTCCCGCGCCAATTAATAAGGAATAGGTTGTAACGTGTACAAAAAAATAAAACTCAAAACCAAAAAAGAAAATGCGTTTATATTCATTAGCGGATAAAAAATATACATGATATACAAATAGGACACTATTAATATAAAATTGAAGACTTAAGTGGACAAAAATGTCATTTCACATTTTTCTAGTTTTCTAGGAATCTCTCATTTTTTTCAGCCTGCTTAAGTTGAGCTTTCAATTGAATATTTTCGTGTTGTACTAAAATAAGCATTCTCTGTAGCGCAGCAATTGTGTCCTTATCTTTATCTCTCGATACATTTTCAGGTTGAAGTTCCCGTAGTACTTGAGTATCCCATTGAATAGACGGTCCTGGACTATTTTCTACACAAATACCATAACAATTTACAAATAAAACACAAAAAACATATTGCTAGATGTACCTTTTGTAGATTGTAAAAGCTCCTCTACAACAGCTTTCCGTTTTTTCACTTCTGCTCTTAAATCTCTTTGAGAACTCTCACTTTTACATTCGGCTCATTCGGCTCGTAGAAATAATGAAGGAATTGCTGAAACACCACATGCGTCAATAAATTGTGGTTTCAAACTGTAACAATGATCTGATTAAACCGCAAAAATCCTGTCTATCCTTAAACTGTTACATTAACATGGACACTAGTGCGGTTACAAAACCACGTGAGTTTAACTGAATACTCAAACTATTTTAATACCCTAACCTAAAGTTCTCATAATATTGTACATATTTTTGACTACAAGAGTACTTCTTTACAGGCTACTTAGTTCCTTTAAAGAACCTCTTCATTAACAATATTCACTTCTGAACACAAGTTGCTTACCGATTTTTTTAATTTTCTTGGTTGTATTCCCATTAATCTGGCCCTCATTTCGTCTTCAAAATCTTCAGGTTTAAAGTGCTTGCGATATATTCGTGCATGATCAACTGCAAATTTTTCCTTTCTATTGCACTTTTGCACCCAAGTTTTTCGCAGGATGAAATCCTTTGAAAATGAGAAAAACCTGACGCCAGTTTTTTTTGAGTTGCTTTTACATATTGCAACAATACAACTTTTTGCCCCAGGCATCTGTAAACATTACCAATAAGTTAATTTGTAATAAACAAATTTCATAGATTGTAACAAATTATGGTGATACATTTTCACAAAGAATAGTTTTGTTTCTTGTTTTCTGTTTGCAGCAAACGTCTGCACACATTCTAAACAGTAAGAGCAAACCTTAAAACAAAACTCTGCCCTGTTAGTAGCACACAATTACTGGAAATTGAACTGAGTTGAAGAAGTACAATTTGTACGCTCCATCTTTGTTCATTAGGCAAATATTCGTTAATTATGCATACATACCTTTAACCCACTCAAATAACTGCCAATTTAAATAAGAACAGTTTATTTTAGCACAAATTTTATTCCCAATTGAATATTTTCACACAACAATTCACAAAATAAAAGCAAACAAGTTTACACTCCATATAAACAAACAGGTCGGGAGGACATGATGACGCGTTAGAAGTTGCGCATGCGCATTGATTACAGTTTGTAGGCAACCTTATTAAATTAAGTAATCTTGATCTAAGGTACCATTTTTTACACCATCATTTAAGTAGTTGGACCGCCTACAAAAAACACCAAAAAAATAGGGTTGTCATTTAAAAAAACTAATGATGACGTCATTGCGTAATATTACATGACGTCATAACTCAAATTTTTATGTCATAAAGTGGCAAATTAAAAAATTAAAATGACTTGTCCGAGTGTTTTGCACAAAAACATTCAATAAGAGAATTATGAATTTTGTTCCTTACTTTATCACCACACTGAACTTATCTAACAAATAATTTCTATAACAAATAAACGCTATAGAAGCTGTAAATCAAAAGTAGAAGCTTAAAACTGTTTTAAAGCCTGTTCCCTCAACAAAAAGTTGAAGTTACTTTATTGTTTAAGTAGCTTACTCTACTGTTTGAATGTTTGATAGGTTAAATAACACACACAAAAACATCTTCATAGGGAATACTGGTCATCATCTGCAACAAAATTTTGTTCGAATATAATTATAAACGGTTATAACGCTGACATTTATGACGTTTTATTTATAAAGTCCGCTATTAGCCAGCAAAAGCGTTAATAACTTAAAAAAATAAATTGTATGTTTTAAAATTCTGTTTCTAAAATAATAAGTGCTTATAAATTTTATTCCTACCATGTTATAATAGCACAAGATCTAAAAATAACATATTATTAAGTAATTATTTAATTTGATAAGTTATAATTTTATCAAGAAAATTGCTTATTGAGTAAATCTGGTTGCATATGGTTTTGTTATAACTCGAAAATAACCTTGTATTATTGGCACATGATAATGTTTTTTAGGTTTAAGAGGTTAAATTTGTTTCAATTACTTAACGAATAGAAATAACAATAATAATAATTTACTTTTAAAACAAATTGGGCAATTTCCCGCTTAAACAAACATAATTTTCATCAAACAACAGAGACATTTTGAAACTTTACTCATTTCTAGTCTGAAATCCAGTCTCTAAGTACTAAAAACTCTCTCTAAATCCCAACATAAAACCTATTTTAAAGATAATTTATCTTAATGCGACTTTATCTTAGAACAAGCGTCGATAAGTCCAGTCAAATCTTGATTATTTTAGTTTCATGTATTTACGTTAGACCACCTGTAGGCCCGTGGGAACTCCCCGATTTTCGACTGTGGAGATGTTTGAAATTCGCCGCCACTCCAGAGGCAAAAACTCGCTCATAATAGAATTTTATAATCTTTTCGGATGTTCCATACGAACGCTTTTTCCTCCAACTTTATCACCGGTCGGCATCTTTTTGATAGCAACGCTGTTGTGCCTCAAGTCAAAACTAATTCTCTCGATTACCACAAAACAGCTTTATCTAGTTTAAAGTGTAAACTCTGCACGTTTTGTCACTTTAAAAATAAAACGCGATCTTCTAATGCTTTTTTAACAGTCCACCTGGAATACTAAACACGAAAAACTTTTTTCCAATTATTTGGTTTAATATAAATGGAAGTTGGCGAACTCATTTGTGATGCTAACGAAGCTTTTTTAAATATTTTTTTGATTAAATTATTGGAGCTTTTATAAAGTTGAAGTTATTGTTATTAGGAGCGCCGAACTAATTTAAACTTGAAACCATTATAAATAACTTTTAGTAGAGCAATTTGCAATTTTCTCACGTACGGATAGATAAAATACTAAAATAGACTTAAATGCTGTTTATGATGATAGTAACAATGTCACATTTAATTAAAATTATATTTCACTAGTACTAAAATGAAGTAAAAAGAACTGGAAGTGGCGCCATCTAGTAACGAGTAGCATTATTTTACCTAAAGCTGTGCACACACTAAAAAATTATTAGGTAATAATTATAATTAAAATTAATTTGGGTTTTGAGAAGCACTAATTTTTGTGAAAATTATGTTATTTATTGCAAGCCAACTAGTTTCGGATTTTTAACATAAATAAAATAACATAAATAACATAATTTTTACAAAAATTAGTACCTCCCAAAATTCCATTGAACAACGTGTGAAAAAGTCAACAAGACCTTAATAATTAAAATTGTTAAAAAGTTATAGAACTTGCTTTATTAATAAAATTATGTTTTAAAAATGCTAAAAAAGTTGAGAGTGGCGCCTCCTAGTAGTGAGTAGCATCGTTCTATCCAAAGCTGTTCACACACTAGATAATTATTAATTGCAATTAAATATTTGTTATATTTATGTATAGATATTTTTTTCTAATTTAATAATTTAAATTTCCGAAGTGTTAAAAATGACTTGAAGTGGCTCCATCTAGTACCGAGTAGCAGCATTCTACCTAAAGATGTCCATACCCAAGACAAGTAATTATTACAAATATTAAAATCTCAGCCGAGTCGCTACTTATTTTTAATTTTATATCTTTATTGAAAAGAACTTTTTACAAAATTAGCTGTCATTATCTTCGTAGATTTTGTATGCCCCAAACGGCTTATTATTATGGTAATTATTGGCAGCGACGTATCCATATAAGCCTCTCCCTTTGCCAAAAACCGGTTGATATTTGCCGTAATGCGACAAAAGCAATGCGAGATATGGATTTAGTGGCAAATGTTCGAGATGATTGTAGCTGGGAATTTTCGGATGCAGATGCAGTGAGGAGCTGAGGAAAAGCGCAGCCAACAGAGGATTCGCTTCCATGACTATGTGAAAATTGGAATTCTGAACACCCGGCAAAGGACAGAAATGCGGAGGGTTTACATAACCTGAAACACAAATGACTGAATTTGGCAGTTGAAAGTTGAGAGAGAAATTTAAGAATTGAAATACAAGAATTTTTTAATTGGGCTACAGTAATGCTAAACTATCATCAGTGATAATAATAATGATTATAATAATCATAAAAATGCTTAATATAAGTCATAATATTTTTTTTAGTACATATATAACTTAGCTAAAAAATGTCTTATCAACTTTAATATGCACTATACTACTTTTTAAGACTTAATCAAGTCTTAATCAATTATATCTAAATTATTTTTATTTAAATACATATTTTAAAGCTACTCTCTGTATTTTTTACCGTTATTGTAGCAATAATTTGGGGTGAAATAAGCGAGTGAAGGACTGTTCTTTTCCCCCAATGTTGATGTCAAAATTATAATAAAGCACCACAGCTCAAGCTAAAAAATACAATACAATAATCAGTTACTTTGTTAGGGTATAAAACCACTCGTTACTTACCAGATGATAAATCATTATTTTCACCACGTGACTACGCTACATTATTGCACTTTTTCTACTAAATTTTTAATTGTTGCTGCTGCTTTATAAAGAAAACCCTTCCTAAGTTGAGAAGTTTGTAAAATTTGCATAAATTTACTTGAGTTGTTTTTATACAATCAAGAGTTATCGCAAGGCTTTAAGTGGAAAAGTGTGTTACTTTAATTTGTGAAATTTGTTTCAATTGTTTGTTGGAAGGAAATGGAAAGTGTGATTCGACATAAGAAGATATGTTTTTGTTTTATTTAAATAATTCTTTTGTTTTATTTTTAGTTATAAATTTAACTGAACAACAAAAACTGTTGTTTTATAGTGTAACAAAGTTCCTTAAACTGACTTCTGAGACTGCGGGGTAGTCGGTGAGCGGTAACCATAGTACGATTCATTTTTTGTAAAGCGGCAAATAAGTTATATTGTAATAAGATTTTTTGTGATTGCGCAGAATTTTTTCACGTTATTTTAAAACTTTTTCAAAATTACATTTTCAAACAGATTTTGGAACCGTTGCTAAACAACAATATTATTTTTTTTAATTACGATTTTAAAGACGATATACTCTCTGATTGGTCAACTTTAATTTAAAAACGAAAACATTGAAAGCGAGTGGATCTATTCCATGGAACACAGAACAAGAAAATTGAAGAAGAGTCAGTGATTTTGTTTATAAGATATTAATACTTTGAAAAGGGGAAATATTGTACTGGAAATGTTTTCCTATACGAGTTAATGAATAATATTTTATAAAATATTTTATGAAATAGATTTTAGGTCACTAATCCGACATAATGTGACAATTTCGACATTTTTGACAACTATTACTGACAGTACGATAGCCGAATTTAACTAAGAGATACTTCAAGATGTTTTCGCTTTGTCGTGGCACTCTTGACAACTTTCTTAATTTTTATCGCATCTAATTTCGAAAATTATCCGAATCGAGCACGTACAAAATGAAAAACAAACATGTCCTACGTATGGATCAAGGAATGGAAGGGTATTAATTTTAAAAGAGTGAGTTGGACTGTGTGTCGCTTCTGGATATCCAATATAAGAGTCTGCAATGGGCGGATAGTGTTGGATGCTTTATCTAAATCTAATACGTGTCACTTGCGACATAAAAGATAAAAGCGTGCTCTGGATGTGCAAACCTACGCCGATTAGAAACGGCTTATTAGTTTATTTAAGAAAGACTGGAAACTTACTAAACAAATTATTATCTAATAAGCTAATTTCAAGTTAAGATAATACCCGTAGTCCCTTCGTTTACATGAAAAATTAAAAAGATTAGGGGCTGTAATTGGTTGTTGCTAAGAAAAAGTATTAAAATTTGCGATACTTCTAGTGAAGTCTCAACTTGAAATTAGCTCATAAATTGATCAAATTTTTGTTTAATTTTTAATTTTTTAGATAAACGTTTTTAATTTTTTTACTTATAATATTGTGTTTTAAGTAGTTTAAGCTATACGTATACTCTTACTGGTACTGATATTATACTGAGTGTCATTAGGAATGCAACACCTCGAAAGAAACATGTTTTGGAGACATTTTTTTTGTGTAACTGAAGAACTTTTATCTGTCACTCCAGAAACTTAATTTATTGTTTGTGACTTTGGGTGGTACTAACAAATTGCCTAGAGTACAAACACCTAGACAGTTTCACCGTCTGAGTGATTTTGATAGGGGTCGAATTGTTGGGTTTCGTGAGGCGAATTTTTCATATAGGGAAATTGCTCGCCGTTTAAATCGAAATGTCGCTACTATTGCACGAGCGTATCAAGTGTGGAACGTATAAGGAAGGGAAACCCGAGTAAGACCCCGCGGACAACCTAGGCGTACCACAGAGCGTCAAGATCGCCGCGCCGTTTGAGACTGACGGCTATCAGAGACCGATTCTCTACTAGCAGGCAGATTGGAGACCAGAGGTTTAACGAGCAGGGATGACCTGTTAGTATGCGAACTGTGTACCGCCGCATTAGGTCCTTTGGGCTATTTTCGTACCGGCCACATTTAGTCCTGCCTTTAACTCCTCATCACCGCCGCCAAAGATTGGACTGGTGCAGAGAACGATTAGGCTGGAGAGACGAGTGGAACACAGTCATCTTCAGCGATGAATCAAGGCTTTGTTTAGGGCACGATGGCCATAGACGGTCAAAAGACGTAGACATACGTTGCAGTCGAACGCCATATACACCACACCGTGGGTGTTATGGTTTGAGGTGGTATTGCCTATAGAAGCAGATCACCTCTAATCTTTATTCGAGGCAATATGACAGTAGTCGGTTACATTGACGATGTCCTCCAACCCGTTCTTTTGCCCTATCTGGAAGATTTCCCAAATGTGCTTTTCCAGCAAGATAATGCCCGGCCTCATGTGGCACATAGAACTTTGAACTTTTTTGAAGCTGCTGGAATAAATCTTTTGCTCTGGCCTCCCAGATCCCCTGACTTAAACCCTATAGAACATGTATGGGATATGATAGGAAGACGGCTAACAAATTTACAGCATCCTCCACAGACTTTGGCTGAGTTACAGAGGCAAATTTAAATTGCTTGGAACAAACTTCCCCAAGAGGATATTGATCATCTAATTTTATCAATGCCTAGGCGTATTAACGAATGCATTCATAACCGGGGTGGTCAAGCACATTATTAATTTTTTTACATTTAGTCTCTTAGTGTTACTTTCAAAAATTTGATTGTTTTATTCTGACGTTTGACTAAATAAATAGTAAAAAAATTATTTTTCAGCTCAAAAAAATTATTATTCTTAAGTGTTGCGTTCCTAATGACACTCAGTATATTTACTACAGGGAGCCACTACCGTAACGAACAATGCCCTTAAAAATTAGTAAAAATATGGCCTCTAGCTTTTAAGTTTTTGTAAAATGTTGACTTCTCAAAATTATTTCGAGTATCTAAAAAAAAAAAGAAAAGAAGAAAAAATTGTTTTAGTTAAAAGTTAAAGATAAAAAGAAATAAACTTAAAAATTAAACTTAGAAATTGTCTTCGGCTTTTCAAATTAGTAAAATGTGACCTCGAGAATGGCAAACTTAAAATTATTTTTGTTTTTATTTACTTAAAAATTGATAATATCAATTTACCACAGATTTTTTAAAGAACGACTAGTTTGTAAAATATTCTCTTTAGCTTTACAAATTAGTACAGGGTGCGGCAGCATAACTTCCTTTTTATAAAACGCAATAAAACCCATTTTACGGAACCCTTGGGCGGTTGACATAAACGCGAGATTTCAAAAAACTCTACAAAAAAATCACACGCTGCCAAATCAGGGGACCGGGCTGGCCACTACAAATCACCCTTGATTGAGATAAGGCGCTCCGGGAAGTGATCCCTCAAAACAGCCATCGATGCGCTTGAAGTGTGAGCCGTAGCTTCGTCCTGTTGGAACCAAATGTCCCCCAAATTCAGTTCATCAAGTCGTTGAAAAAAAAATTGCTCTAGCATGTTCATGTACCGATGTGAATTCACTGTCACTGTGACTTCATTTTCTTCAATAAAACACGGACCAATAATCCCAGCTGAGGAAATTGCACACTACACTGTGACTTTAGGTGAATGATGCAATTCTCGGGGATTGGTATCAGCCCAGTAACACATGTTCTGTCTGTTTACGCATCCATTCAAGTTAAAATGGGCTTCGCCGCTGAAACAATTGCGTCCTCTGGAACGTTTTCGAAAAGCGACTGACGTGGAAGGAAACAAAACTTTAAAGCCACGCCTTGCGAATAGGATTACTCCCATCACGCTACGATTCCTACCGCCTGAATGGCGCGCATTTCAAAAAAGAAGTCATGCTGCCGCACCCTGTATAATGTTGTCATTGTAGTCAAAAATTAGTAAAATGATGTCTCTAGCTTACAAAATTGCTAAAACAATGGTGATTTTTATTTTATTAATTTCAAATATTATTGCTAATTTAATTTACAAAAATTTGATTTAAAACGAAACGCCTTAAAGCTTATCTTATAAGATAATCGGGTTCAAGCTTTTGAGATTAGTGAAATCTTGCTTTTAGCTTCAAAAATTACTAAATATTGCTTCTGTTTTCAAAATTACAATAAAATATTGGCTTAAAATAAAATTGATAGATTATCGTTTCAGCTTTATACATTAGTAAAATGTTGCCTAAGACACAGTATAGAAATAAATCAGTAGTTGATAAAAACTTGTCAAAAGCTAGCATCCTTTCACGTTAAATATGTGAGGTGGAGCCACTGATTTTTAAATTTTTAGGAAACTAATAATACACAATTTAAATCTAAAAAACTCTAACTGTAAATGAAATACTAGAAAAATTATTTTAATGGTTGTTTGACCTTTGTCTCTCGATTATTTATTATATTATTTACAATTATAGTTCTCGTAGTTGTCTATAGTAAACCTGAAAATTCTCAAATTTTTTTGAGTACCTAAAATTGCAAAAAAATAATTTTAATTGTTGTTAATTTATTTAAAAAATCCAGCTTTTCAACTGATCTCATTTTTAGTTTTGCTCTTGCCATCGCATCTCAAAATTGTGAAAATTTTGTCTCTGTCTTTCCACATTAGTAAAATGTTGTTTTTGGCTCAAAATTTTAGTAAAATGTTGCTTTTAGAGTTAAAAATTACAGAAACAATGTTGTTAAAAATTGATAATAAACATTGCTCTCAGATTCTTAAATAACGTTTTTTGATATACGTTTCAAAATATTGTAAAATTGCAACATTTGCAAGCAAATCTTGCCTCCGGCTTTCAAAATTACTAAAACAATGTTGCTCTTCTTTTCAGTTGTCACAAGATTTGACGTTAAATAACAAATTAAAAAGAGGCAAACTGGTAAGATCGGCGAAAAAATTGTAGGTTCAATGTTCAATATGGCCTGGATTCGAAGACTTGATTGCGCCTTGCTTTTGAACTTCAAGTCACGGCATTAAATTACCTGCTTTATTGCCTAATTACTCAAATAATATTTTAATACTCCTTGTATTTAATTACTGCAAATTGGCCTGACATGATTTTTCAGCACTGAAGACGCTGAATAATTTTTTTTCGTCTGAAAAATCCATCACTAATGTAAATCCTGAAGCATAATGCCCGCCACAAATTCCACTTAATTACGTTTGATGTATGATCCGGGTTGTAGTGTGTGGGTCAAAGTTCGCTCGATCGGCACACTCGTTACCTCCGGATCATGAGGGCTAAGCTCTTCTGAACAAGGCTTAATTGTATATTACTCCTTGGAATTTCGGTCCCCGAATTCTAATTATTTCACTTCATTTTTTTTTTTCTTTTCTTATCGTTTTAATGAGACTGAGGTGCAAATTTTCTTTTGATTCATTAGAAGTTTTCAAGAGATACTCTCTCAAATATTTAAAAATTAATTCCAGATGCAGACGCTACAAAAAATTTTATTAGAACAGCTTGTATTTAAGAGGGTCTATTAAAATCAAGTCTTTCTAGTTCTGTCAGTGAAAGAATATTTTATTTACGTTGGAATTAATAGAATTTAAATATTTTAGTATAATGTAAATTAATATGTACAGTTACATTTGTATATCTCGTATTTAATAATCTTGCTAATGAATATTAACACACTATTCTCTGAACACGATTTATTATGTACACCTTAAATGAATAATAATGAGCGTTAATGCAAAATTTAAATCTTTATGAAGTTTTTGCTGAATCTTATTTGCAACGGCTGCGGTAGGTTAAATAACTATTTCATTTTCTATTCTTTTACATTTTCTTATTACTAACTTATTATTAATTAATTATTATTTTCAAGTGATACATCACACAAAATATAGCCACACTTTTTTATCTCTTAGTAAAGAAAAAAAATTAATAAATGCTGTTCAGACATTTTTATTCATTATATAAAACAACAGAAAATACAAGATTAATAATCTGTCTCAAAATTGAGCAAAAAACTTGAAGATACAAAACAAAAAGCTAAATTTTTAATCTTTTTAATTTTTAATGTGTAGAATGAAATGAAGCAAGCACCCAAAAGCACCAAACAATTTCACTTTGCACGACGCACGTTTCAACAACAAAGTTGTCATCCTCAGGTGGGGAATTGAGTTTAATTGACAACTTTGTTGTTGAAACGAGCGTCGTGCAAAGTGAAATTGTTTGGTGCTTTTGGGTGCTTGCTTCATTTTATTTTGTTCTAGGAGCAGAAACAATTTTTTCCAATTTTCTTAAAAAGTGAAAATTTTAGCAAAATTTAAAGATTGTTGACTCAAAAACAAACAAATATTTTAAAGAACAAAATGAGAGCTATAAAAAATTAGGGGAAACGATGACTAACAGAAAAAGAACGACGAAAAATTGTACAAGTTAAAAGATTTCGGGTAGATAAAGAACAGTTATTAAACATTCTAGAAGAACAAAAGATGTTTATAAAAGCTGTAACATAAAATCTAAAAGTATAAAAACGTTGGCTAGAAGAAGAAAAAGAGCAAAGAAAAAAGTTTTTCACTGAATTTAAACATCAAGTATTAGAAGAAAAACATCAACTAACAATTTAAGAAAAATTTAAAGAATGTTAACTGAAAAAAACAAAGCTGGATACGGCACTTAAGAACTCATATCATCCAAAAGCAGAATATGTCGATTTAACTGATGGTCTAAAAAGAAGTATTAAACTACTTCAAAAAGATAGAATTTCTACATGGCTTCAAGACCATAGATATGAGCCAATCCAAAAAGCCACTTATGACGTGGATGTACAAGTAGAAATGATTGAGGAGGAAAAGAATATCGGTGCCTTACAGTGCGAACTGAACACGGCCAACAATCGCATAAGAGACTTGGAGGCGCGCATTGCGGCAATGAAGAAAGCCGAAGCGGATGCTAAGGCCCAAATAGGAAAAAGCAATATCTGCAGATGCTCTAACAGTAAAGTAGTGACCGCGGAAATAGGCCTCCAGACGGAAAACCCAAGGGAGGTAGTAAGATCGGCTCAAATAAGGGCTAAGTTAGGAGAGATCCAAGATAGAAAAAACATACAGAAGCTAGTAGAAGAAGAATGGCCAAGAGGGGCCTTCGAAAACACGGAGGTGAGAGAGGGAAGCCCTCTCATACAATTCAAAAAAGATGACCTTGCCATTCTGGCTACAAAAGAAGAGCTTGATGCGCCGAAAGGACTTTACAAAGTACTAAAAGACAGATACTTTCAGTTATTTGACGGGGAAGAAACTGACTTCATGTACATGAGGAAGATGTCTAGAACAATAAAACCTGGCAGGGACGAAACGCCTCAGGAAAAGATCATTTACCTCGCTCCTTTAAAGAGCACTGAGGATGTTGATATCCTCGAAACCATAAAAAAATCGGGGAGATTATGAAGAAAGAGGGTAGGATAAAAACTGTTATTCCCAAGATCCCAGGGGTGAGTGCAGAAAAACTTGCCAAGCTTATAGAACTTGCCTGGCACGTTGATGGGCAGCGGAAGGCCATTGTTTGTACACCCCCCTCTGCAACAGGACCAAGATCCAACAAAGAGAACACAAATGCATTTAAAAGAGAAGAACAATTCGCGATATTTGTAAAAAGCGAAAATAAAGAATTTAAAGAACTGGTCAAAGACGTTAAGAAAACGCTGATGAAAAACCAATTTAAAAATCATGTTAGAGCCATTAAAAGCAATGAAAAAGGGGAATTGATAATTACTATAGACAAAAATGACAACGGTGCGGAGTGTATCAAAGAGAGCAGTTTTAAATGCCCCGCCTTTAGAAAGGCGGTAAGCGACCTTAAGGAAGAAAAGAACAAGTTAAGGAAGGCAGCCTTAGAAGCTATAGAAGCTAGGGATTCTTCTTTGCTTCAGTATAATTCAGATCAACTTAAACAGAAGCAGAGCAGCCCACGACCTGCTGCTCGCAACCGCGGTCAAAAATGGTGTGAGTGTTTTAATTATAAGTGAGCCGAACATTAAGGATGACGCAAGTCACACCATCTTCTACTGCGAAAGGTGGGATAAACAGAGATTACGGGCTGCTAACAACATTGGCCAGTGGCTTGATAAGTTGACATTATGGTTAAGGGAGAAACGGAGTGGGAAGAATTGAGGAAAATGCTGCAAAGCACACTTAAAATTAAGGAGGTCGAAGAAAGAAGAAGAGAAAAAGAAGGAACCAAATAGGACTAAAACGACGCCGCCACGTGCTAATGCTCTTTTTAGAGTGTATACCGTGGCGGGATAACGTCAAGATGCATTTCATCTGCACAACATCGGCAGCTTCGGGGCGCAAACACATAGCCCGGGGGGGTTTTTTTTAGTGGGTAGGGCCACACCCAGACCAGCAGGGGTCCCAGCAGTCCCACACACTCAGTGACTCGGGTCACTAAGCGTACCATGAGTATTTTTTCCTCCCCATGAAATGCAAAAAAAAAGGTCAGGTCAGGTCAGGTCAGGTTTCGTAATAAATATTTGGAATAAATAAACATATTTTGATACTTTTTTTTTTCAAATACGAGATGTGTGGTTCCCAGGTCATTTTTTGGTCCAAGTAAATTCCTAAAAGTTTGATATTGTTTTGTGTATCTTTTAAATCTCTTAAAGAAAATTTTATTATTTGTGTTTTTTCTTTAGACTAAGTTTATTACATAAAAACCAGTTTTCTAACTTATCTTGAATTATTGCAATATTATTATCAAGATCATCTATTTCTTTCCCTTTCCCTACTAGGCTAGTATCATCAGCAAATAAAACTAAACTTAAATCTTTATCATTGCTTATAATTTGATCTATGTCATTGATGTAAATCAAGAAAAGAATAGGCCCAAGAACGGATCGCTGTGGTATACCACATTTTACACGTTTTAATTCAGATCTCTTGTTATTTATATCTGTATATATTTCACGGTTGGTTAAGTAGGATTGAATTAATTTAATACTATTAAAATCCAAATTGTAAGATACCAAATTTTGTTAAAGAATATTATGTGACACACAGTCGAACGCTTTCGTTAGATCATAACAAGCTGCAAATGCATGTTGTTTATTTTCGAATGCTTCAACAATAATTTCTAATATGCCATTGACAGCATTTGATGTGTTTTTGTTATTACGATATCCATATTGATATTTAGAGAATAAATCATTTGCTTCAAAGTAGTTATTAATCTGTTTTTTTTTAAATGATTTCGAAGATTTTGCCAAATATGGGTGTTAATGAAATGAATCGATAACTAGGTAGATGGTTCATTTTTAACACCTTTTTTGTAGATAGGGATAATTTTTGAAATTTTTAAGCATTTGGGAAAAATGTTGTTGGTTATACATGAATTAATCAGCTTTGTTAATGATATATAAATTTGATTACTTAAAGTTTTTAATATTTCCGACGTAAATCTACACGCATCTTTACTTTGGCTGTTATTCAAGCAAAAAACTGCATCTCTTACTTCCATGAAAGTGCATTCTTTTAGTTTTAAGCAACAGTGTAAGTTGTCATTGGTGTTGTACGTGGGATTATTGCTGTTTAATTGAAGATTACTTGCTACAATATCACCAATACTTGCAAAGTATGTGTTAAACTTATTGGGATCTGCATTATCGTTTTTTTGGTCATTTTTAGTTTTATTGTTTTTAATTAGGTGCCACATACTTTTATTTTTGTTTGGGCGGCAGTTCTTTATATAATTGCCATTTGCTGTTTTTTGTGCTAGAAGAATTTCTTTTTATATAGTATTTTTTATATTTATTGAATAATTCCTTTGGAATATTTTTCTTCTTATATAAATTATAAAAAAATTTCAGATTCTCTCTCATATTTTTTAGATGACTCTTATACCAAGTCACTTCATTACTGAAGGATTCTTTAATGCAACGCTGAGGAAAACACTCATACATTATTGTTACTAATATATTTATGAAAGTATTAAATTTATATTCACAACCAATATCGTTAATGTTTATAAAATCCCAATTTATGTTTTCTACTTTATTATAAAGTTTAAATAACCCCTTGGCTGTTATAGGTCTTGTCTTAATATATTTTGAGTATTCAATTGTAGGTGATATAAGATATGTAAAACAAATACCAGAATGATCAGAAATTAATGGGTTATAGAGAGTTGCCATATAATTATTTTTATTAGTGAATATGTTATCTAAACAATTATTAGCAAATATGGTTCGTTTTAGTCCAAAAGATAGAAACAAATTAATAATTGAATTTGATTTACCATCATCACTACCAAATTTAACGTTAAAATCTTCACTAATAATTATGCTTTTATCCTGTGTACCTAGCATATACCAAGTATAAAGACGTCAGCTAGAAGAAAAAAGAGCGTAAAAAAAGAAGTTTCTCAGTAAATTTAAAAAAATTAAGTATTGGCACAAAAAAACACAACTGAACTCTAGAAAAAGTTAAAAAATGTTAACCGAAGAAAATAGATAGCAAAAAAAAATTTTCAAACACAAATTGATTTTTATACAAAATTGGAAAAAACTCTTATTTGTAAAAAAAGATACAACGTAAAGTTAAGTTTCTCGGTAAATTTAAAAATTAAAAAAGTATTGGCACAAAAATTACAACGAAAAATTTTAGAAAAATTAAAAAATGTTGACTAAGAAAAGCAAAAAAATTATAAAAGACAAAATATAGTTTATAAAGATTGATGAAAAAAAAGCACATGGTTCTAGAAGTTTCCAGCATCGGTTGAATAAAAAACAGTTATTAAACTTTCTAGAAGAACAATTTTGTAGGCGAAGTAACATAAAATCTACAATAGCAAAAATTATAAAGACCTCGCTTAAAAGAAAAAATAAGAACAAAGAAAAAGAAGTTTCGGTAATAGAAATATTGGCATAAAAATAGCAACTAAAAATTTTAGAAAATGTTAAAAAATGTTGACTGAAAAAAAAAGAAAAAAAAATTAAAAGACAAAATCAAATTTTTAAAAAAACTATGACTGGTGGAAAAAACAGCATAAAATTCTAGAAGTTAAAAGAGGTCGGTTGGAAAAAGAACAGTTAATAAATATTCTAGAAAAATAAAAGATGTTTGTAGAAGAATTAACATAAAATCTAGAAGATTGGCTAATAAAATAAGAGCAAAGATAAATAAACTAATTATGAACGAAATTTAAATAGAATTAAAACAAATAAATATGGACTCTACAGAAATAAAAGTTTTTAGAATTTTTAGTTTTTTAATTATGAGATTTAATTATTCTTTGTTAGGAACATAAAAAAATATTTCGTACTCAACGAAACAGTCTTATTTTCATTTAATTATTCTCTCAAACCACTATTTTTTGTTAAAAGCACTTCGCAATTTTTATTAAACACAACATTACACTTCGTTTGACGTTTCCATTAATTGTAAAATTTTACTTTCATTTTATCAAAAGTATAAAAAAATCTCTTCTTTTATAAACTCATTCGTCTGAAAAGCTCTCAATGACCTTAACCTTAGCAAAGAAAGTCTTATTCGTGATCTATCTTCTCGCCTTTCTAGCAATTTTTTTTCCACGATACCAACCTAACAAAATAGATTCGTTATCACGAACTGAACAAACACAACATTTATTTACTTGCATTTGTTGATTTTATAATATATTTTAATCGTTGCTTTAGAATCGCCCGAAACTAAATATTTGCATTAGTAACGTAATATCTTTTGTAATAATTAATTATTGCGTTCCTAGTCTATAGTCGAAATCCAGTGAATGCAATTTTAAATCGAGCGCAATTTATTTTATTCAGACATGCAAACCTAATAAAACGGTTATTCAGAAATGTAACTGGCCACCATTTGCCCCCTGTGAAAGATAAGAAAAGTCGATTTATCACTCGTTGAACAACACTTGAAGACACAACACCTCTCGTTTTGTGTTCTGCACTTGATTTATCAGAGATTGGAGTTGTGTGCGGCAGCTTTTACAACTCTCGAGTAGCCCAATCGACGATTTATTAAATGCAAGCGGCTACTATTAATCAATTTCTAATTTATTGAGTTGTTCGGAATGAGAGGCTATTTTTAGGCAGGGCTCTATATTAGGTTTTATGCTATCATAATCAATATCAAGATTTTTTTCAATGCTACAGGCTAGAAATAAATTGCAACAGATTAGTCGAGATTTTCGGGAATAAATATCTATTTTTTATATCATAAATTGTGACAGATTATTTATAGATCAATAAATTAAAATGTCTTCTTAATAATTTCCAATAATACAAAATAAAACATTTCTTTAAAAGTTCAGTTCTTCAGTTGTGACGTAGAAAACTCGACTAGTTGCTGGTAACCAATGGTAGACCGAACAGATGAGTCAGTCAATGCAAAGATCCTCTGCAACCAATAAAAATGTTGAGAGTTTTGACGTCATTCAGACTGAAATTGTTGGTTGTTGACATTAATTTTAAATAACGGGTACACTAAATATTACAAATTATAACTGATTTTGTTTAAAAAAAATTTATTTTGTTTTGGAACTTTAATCTACTTTATACGCCCACAAATCAGGGCGTAATCCTTATTTTTATAGCTCCAGCAGTAACAAATAAATTGTACATTCATCTACAGAATAAACGTCTTCAATTTTTAAACGTCACTCATTACATTAAAAAACAATTATCATAAAAAATCATTCTTTATTTCAAAAATTGTTAAAGACTACAAACGTACGGAGCGTGACACAACTTTTTCTTAAATTTTGGGCTCTTATAGTTCCCGTCACAGAAATTTGGTCATTTTTTTGACACTTTGAAAAAATTTGATGTAAACCGAGCATTAATGTCAATATAAATGACAATTGTTGATTAAATTTATGTCAAAATCATGCCACCAACTTCTTTTGATAAATTTCGAGTCATATCTTTTGCTGCTCATGGAATGTCCCATGCTCATATTGCTGAAAGGTTGGGCTTAGCAAAGAGCACAGTAGGGGTGGTGGAACGTCGACCAGGTTCAGGTGGACATCGAGTTTCCACATTTGAAGCAGATAATGAGCTTACTCAACTGATCGAAAACAATCCTTTTTCCAACGCTGTTCAAGCGGTGAATTTAACACATTTCCCAGGAAATGTGAGAACAGCACAACGCCGCATAAAAGCTAGTGGTCTTTATAATCATGCTGCTGCACGGAAAATAGGACTTACCCCGCGGCATAGAGAAGCCAGGGTGGGCTTTGCTTTAGAGCATATGCTCAAAGATGAAGCCTACTGGAGAAAAGTGGTGTTTTCAGATGAAATGGTGTTTTAGTCTTCTCCAAATGGTCGACTAAGTGTTTATAGACGTTTATAGACCAAGAAACATCAGTCGCTTTAACGAAGCATACGTTCAAACTACCCAAAGTAGCAGGCGATTTTCGGTTAATATATGGGCTTGGATTTCTGTGAGTAGTCCTGGTTTAATGATACATGTAGAAGATCGGCTAAACAGTGATGTATATATGATGATTTTTAAAAACGTTATGGTTCCATCAGTGCAAATGATGTTTCCAAATAATGATTTTATTTTTCAACAAGATAACTGCTCTGGGCACACCGCACATAGGGTAAAAGCGTGGTTTGAGAATCATCATGTAAACGTCCTGGATTGGCCGAGTCGCAGTCCAGACCTCAACCCTATCAAAAATATGTGTGGTTTCTTAGTGAAAAAATTACTACAGCAACGTTTGGTGTTTTTTAATAGGGAAGAGCTCTTGACTGCGATTTCGAATGCATAGCACTCATTCCCTCAGAACTACCACAGAAATTTGTCTTTCTATGCCACTTAGGTTAAGCAAGGTGTTAGATGTTAACGGTGCAATGACTAAATATTAGTAGGTAGATTTAAAAAAAAGTTTTTATTTAAATGATTTAGACATGGAACTGTAAATATCTTGTTGCTTTTAGTTTTAGCCATTTTTCAAATTCAAATGTAATTTACATGATTTATTAAAAACTTGTTTATTCTTTTTTTAATGGAGTAGATTTTAGAATAATATTTGAATGTGCACTTTTTATAATCTTGATCTATTATTATTATTAGCCATGGGTCGTGGTCCTACTTCCACTGCACTGAAAGTCATGGTTTATTGTGCTCTTTATGCGTACTTCAACTCATCAGTCCTGTACTCTCTACGAATTATAGGACAGTGCTGATGAGTGCATTCGTAATCTCTTCGGGTTCTAAAAATAGAAACCCTGTAAGTACAGTTGTCTCTTATCTGCTAGATTAGGGCACTCGCATAATATATGGCAGGGAGTTTCCTCTTCCTCGTCACACATCCTACAGTAAAGATTCCTTTAACTCCTATCGTGTTGAGATGTTATTTATTGAGACCACAATGTCCCCTGAATAGGCCGATTGCTCTTCTGAGTTTGAGCCTACTTAACTGTACCAGACTATGAGTTCTTTCACTAAATAGTTTCTTTATGAATATCCGCGATTGCCTCAATCCGTTAGCTTTCATCCAGTGATCCCCGTGTTCTTTCCTAAGCAGGTCCTTTTGCAGTCTGGTATATGCTATCCCGCAGGCCGGTTCCGGTCCTACTAGGCTTTGCTCTGCATCCCTTCTTGCTAGGGCGTCAGCTTTATCTATTTTACGTTGTCGGAAGTAAATGTCAAGTCCTTGGTCAAGTCCGACAGTGTCAGTAGCTATTGTTATCGATGGTCAAATGTGAGGTTAATAGTCCTTAAGGCTTGCTTCAGTTGCTTCACAATTAAATGTCATGCGAATGACATTGACGACCAAATTTCTGAGTCGGGAATTGTACCTGTTGTAACATTTCTCTAGAATAGGTCGCGTGCATAGGATTTTACCCCCCCTACACTGGAGGACCAACAAAGTCAGCTGATCCATTTGATTAGCATTGAGTTTACTGTTGTTGAAGTGATTTTCGTTGTTTTTTAACGTTTTTTTGAACATTTGGTGTCAGTTTTGTTATTATATATTTAATAGAAGGTTTAGTGAGCATTTTAAATATAAAAAATCTATTTTAATACATTTTTTTAGTGGACTTTTCGGTGTATTTAATTGGACTTGTGTTTTATTATTCAGGATGAGTGTGTTGCATTAGTTTTAAGGTTTAGTAATTGTTTTAAAATTAATACCTAATTAAAAATATAACTTTTTTCAGTTGAGTAAATAAATACTAATAAATAGAATATTAGATTAAGGATTCTTTGTTGGTTATTAAGTTATACTTTCAAGTTTTTTTACGGATTTCCTAACATATAGGTTTGAAGGTATGTAAATATTTTAGTTATTTTGTGTAACTAAATTTTTAATTATTGCAGATAGACAACAATGTCCGGTCTAATGAGCGATTAGTTTATGCAGTTGAATGAAGAAAGTAAACAAAGATATCTTTTTAAGATAAATGCTATTGGGGGTGTAGACCCCTATATGTTGGATATTAACTGTTTGTCAACTAATCGAAGATTTTTCCAACATCTTATATTTTGATATTGTCAATTACTTGGTGAACACAAAAAGTGCTTACACCAAGGAAGAAATGTGTGCATACAAAGCCATGGAAGCTTATAACCAAGCTGTTTGTGGGTGAGTGAAGAAAATTGGGGTAAAGTTATTTGGTGATAATTGTCTGATAATAATTGGAAAGGTAAAATGTCATTAAATTTTATTGACTTTATAAAATTGTAGGTATTGCATTCACAAAGACTGAACGAAAAACTTTTAAATCCTTAGATTATTTGTAAAAAAATGGATATATTCAATCAGCCCACTGTGATTATGTTGCGGGGTTAGGGGAAGTCTGTGCCCACGTGTGTGCTGTTTTGTTTAATATTAATGAAATTGTGAAGAGTAAAGAAATGACAAGAACTGGTGCAATCAGGGTTTTTATTTAAAATTAATAAACTTATTTGTTACAGAAGAAACACGTTTGTATAAAACTTTAAACTTTAAATGTATTTCATCCACTTTGTAGAGAATAAATTTATTCTATCATGATAATTATATATTACTTACCTACCTAACCTAAGAATTTTAACAGAAATTTAGAAAAATTAAAAATCTAAAAAATAGATTGGATTATCTAATTTACCAAACTGAAAAACTGTTTTATTTTAAATTGGGTATTTATTTAAAAACCATGTGCTTACTACTTACTAGCTATTGGGAAATCCTAAAAGTATAACTACATATTGGTAACCTCTAATAATCACCGACAAAAAATCCTTAACCTAATATTTTATGTATTTATTCAAGTAAAAAATAGTTATATTTTTAATTAGATATTAATTTTAAAACAATTACTAAACCTTAAAACTAATGCAACACACTTATTCTGTATAAATCACCCAGATAAAAAACAAGTCCAATTAAACACACCGAAAAGTCCACTAAAAATATATATTAAAATAGATTTTTTATATTTAAAATGCTCACTAAACCTTCTGTTAAATATATAATAACAAAACTGACACCAAAATGTTCAAAAAACGTTAAAAAACAACAAAAATCACTTCAACAACACTAAACTCAATGCTAATCAAATGGATCAGCTGACTTTGTTGGTCCTCCAGTGTAGGGGGGGTAAAATCCTATGCACGCGACCTATACACGTTTATCAGTTTCTATTTTGGAAAATCGCAAAACACAAAATAACAACATACCGTATTCTGGCAACAAGATAGACAACTAGTTAATCTGGATTTTTTACAGTTAAAAAAAACACCGGAATTTTGAATATTTTTTTGATTTGAAAATTAAAACCATCCAAAATAAAATAAAACCTTGTATGTACCTCGGGCGCAATCATCACTAATGGCTCTCGGAAAATTAAAAGGCCTCCTACGTCGGGCTTTAAACAGTCTTTCGTAGCATAATTCCCTTGATTACGCTCTAAATACATAAATAACTATTATAATTCGAAATTTGGTGTTACGGGGAAGTGGACGACAAGGCAAAAACAAAAAAAAACTGTTTTATAAGGCTTTATAGGGCCTTATAAAACAGTTTTTTTTGTTTTTGCCTTGTCGTCCACTTCCCCGTAACACCAAATTTCGAATTAAAAAATGGACGTAATTCACCAAAATAACTATTATAATGTTTTATAATGCTACAGTGTATTAATTTCCGACATCCATTTTTTATTACATTTTTTTTTTATCAAAATCTCATAGAACTTTTGTAAATTTTTTAAATAAACCCTTTGTATTTTGCAAAGTTTAGAATTTCTCACAACTGAAATAAAATAAAGCCCAAGCTCCGAAAAAGTGAATCAGGTGAAGCGAGAATTATGTGATAAGAATTTGTATCAAGTTTCGTCCTTTAAGGCAGAAGTGGAAGACGGCTAAACCGGGCGCGTTATGCATTTATTATGCGAGTCCTTTTTAGGCAAGTCATGTCTGGATTGTTATACAAGCCAACCACGTTCCGCACAGATTACCGATGTGTGCTGCGGAAATCTCCAAACTTCACTATTCGGAATATATTTCTTAAAATCGACCTGTCGAGACAAGATTTACATTTACCTGAGTTTGCAAAGTTTTAGTCTGAAGAGCAACTTACGTGTTTGTGCTTGTCGAAATACATTGAGAACGAATTGATCCTAAATAAAAAAAATTGAAGAGTGAGTGTGTAGAGCTTTAACCGAATGCGAGTTTTAATTCTATCTACCACGAGATAACACCACTCAAATAGACAAAAAAGTTCTCTAACATACTGTATAAGAAAAGTTATTGTAGTTTCAAAAACAAAATCTAAAATTTAAAAAATCTACAAAAGAAGAAACGAGTTTAAATTCTTTTAAGAAAATTTTTTTTAACTCACTCAAAAAAAAGCAAAGAATAGAAAAAAAAGCACTGAATAAACGTCTAGAAGATCAAATAAAGATATTAATAAAATTTAAAAAAAATTTGTTCAATAAACAGATAGAAGAGCAGAGAGTCAAAAAAAAAAATAAAAATAGTTTTAATGGGCTTTAAAATTTAACAGCAATCCTCTGGCAGTTGTCTCTATGCTGAATGACACTCTCAACCCTGCTTGGCCTGAAATATTGGATCACCCGCATCACCATAATATCTCCCTATAGCTACCTATTGCTATCTCCCTATTACTCTCCTTGTAGCTACCGGTATCTCCAACATCACTCATACAACCGAGGCATCCTCTTGTCTTGCTTTCTGATCAACTCTGCTGGTGCCCCAGAGCGAGAAGAGTCCACTTTCTTTTCTACCTCTGTTTTTAACCAGTGTTTTCTGTGTATTCTATAACATTAGTGCTACCATCAATTAGTCAACAAGTCTATGGGAGAAGAGATATGGGTCTGCCCAGACGCGCCAATGACGCATCTCCTCTCTACTTTCCCCGATCTGCAAGAAGACGCCATGAAGTGCGCACTTGGCCGTATATATTCCCGGCAAAATATAGACCACTCCCTCGAGAAGGAAGAAGAAGAACTCGGTTTCTGTTGTCATTAGCTGTCATTTTCTAAAGTTTAAAAGTTATGAACTTTTTAAAAATATTATATTTTCAGAAAAACATGATATTTTGGAAAATGTTTGGAACTATTTCTTAGAAGAGACATACCGACAATTTCAAAAATGTACTCAGAATAAAATTTTCTGTTGTCATTCTTTAAACAGCAGTGTTTGTGTCTGGTAGACCGTTATTTCACAACAGAAACTGTAAAAAAAGGAAATTTTTTGGCCGCCATTTAATTATAACGCAAGATCTTGTTGAGGACGTAAGAGAAAGAATTAAAATTTTTTTTAAGAAATCTGTCAGAAAGCTTTCTATTCTAACAGGCTAGATTTCTGTAATGTATTTAATAAGAACACCTTCTATTTTAGCTTCTACATAATGTAGGCATCCTTAGTTTTGATATTCCTCATTCTTATTGTAGGTTTAAGAAAAACCACTTGGTCCAGAATTTTGAAAACATAAATAAATAAATTTTATCTACAAAATTTAAATGATTTTAACTTTAAATCTAGTAGATCTAGAATTGCCACTAAATTTTTGTTAATGGTTTATGAAAAATTTAAATAACAACAAAATTTTAGACAATACTTTTTTTTGACGAGTCTTGGTTTTATCTTTATGGTTTTATAAATTTTCAAAATTATAGTATATGGTCCACTAAAAAATAGAACTTTACATTCCTGAATCTTGGTCTTTGGTTAGCAATTTCTAGGCAAAGAATTGTTGGTCTAATTTTTTTAACTTGACAATGAATGGTGAACGTTGTATTAATCAGATTCTAACTTCTTTTATTGACTAACTAAATGACCAAGAACGGAAACATGGGTTTTTTCAGCAAGATGGAACTTGAGCACACACTACCGGAGTAACGCTTTGATATTTAAGAGAAGTTTTTAGAAACCGTTTAATAAGTAGATAGATTTGGCCTCCCAGATCACCTGACCTAACACCCTTTAATTTTTTTGTTTTTGAAAAACAAAGCATTCAGTAGGGCATTGCATACTTTAGATGAATTACAAAAAGCTATAGCAGATGAAATTGCTAATGTAACATCCCAAATACTACTTAATATCTTTGTAAATTTAAAAAGAAGAATCGCTTTATCTCAAGAACACGGAGAGGCATAATTTCTTTAAATATTTTGTTTTAAATTTATTTTTTGTTTTAAACACGGCACAGTTTAAATAATTTTCTTAGATTTAAATGTAATAGATTTGATTTTTTTCTTCACTGGCGTTAAGAGCAGACTCCGCGCTAAAGGAGTCTCTACTAAATATTGTTTATTAAAATGCATTAAATTAAATAATTAAATCTTTGTTTACTTTAATGTGTGTATCCCCAGTATAAGCAAAACCACTCCATTCACCTAAATTTAACGAGCTCGGTCTTCAGCTTTCTTTCAGCAGAAGTGGCAATGCTGAGTGTAGATGACAGGTTGGGGCTTAAATTATGGGCGTTGCAGCTGTTTTTCTTGCAAATTCTTATGCCCTTTTATTGATTTAGTATTCGTTTGAGCCCTAAACACATTTAGTGAGTGGTTTATTTGGGAACCTACCAAAATCTGTTGCGAGAAGAGTTGTTACACCACTGTTTTCCTTAAGAAAACTTGTCGCAGAATATAATTGTTAATAAACTAAAGCAAAGTGTTTAACTTCACAATTGTTCTAATCGTTAATATAGACAAAACATGATCAACACAAGAAGAGAAGAACCAGAAAAAAAGACTAAAATAGAGACTAAAATAAAATTAAAACAGAAACAGAGATTACAATTAGAATAATAGGCTAATTTCAAGTTGAAATACTACCGGTAGTTTCACAAATTTTAATACTTTTTGTGGTAACACCACTCACAGATCCGAATTCTTTTAATTCTTCGATACTACCAATATTATCTTAACTTGAAATTAGCCCCTAAAAATAGACTAAAAGAGAAACTAAAACAGAGAAGAAAAACTAGCTTGAGGAGAGAACTGTAAACGTTATTTTGTAATATAAGTTAGTTAATTAAGTGTTTTTGTAAAAGGTTCAAACGTAAACACTATAATTTGTCTAAAAATCAGCGGATGAAAAGTTTCATAAGGATTAGTGTAAGAAGAAGTGTGTGTTTTTGTCACAAACTCTTCAAAAATCTGTTGTCTTTTTCTAAAGACCCAAAAAGTTAATTGACTCTATTGCATCTCAAAATTCAAGCATCTATAGACAAACTATACAAATTTGTATTACTTTCTCTAATAGTTAATTGAGCAATATATATGTGTACTTATGTAGATGCATATAGTTACAAACTGAAAATAAGTTGTTTCAGTCATAACCACCAGTAAAAAATAGAATTAGTTAGATCCATTGATTACAAGCTTAGACCAAGTCCTCCCTGTTTATTTCCGCCTAAGGTAGCAATGTAAATCGTCTTAATACAACCAACAACATAAATAAAGAAAATAAACGTCGTGTAGATAATATCTGTAAAGAAACGTTTAAAGTACATAAACCAAGCTATTAATATTCTTCATAAATATATCAAAGACAAACATCAGAAGTCTGTGTACATAATTTTCAGCATCTTAATTAAAACGTACATGCAATAGAGTACAACATGCCACTTAGGATAATTACAAGTTAAATCCCATCGATTTCCACTGGATTAAGACTTGTTATTTCCCCTGAATCGGTGGTGATTATGGAAAAACAAAGGTGTTAAGTGAAATGCAGGCGCCGGTCACGCGATATCCCCAAACGGACCCACTTTAGGGAAAAGGTTTAACAATGATTCATTTAAGGGTGACTAAGACCAACGTATTGATTTTTCGCTAAAAAAAATAGAGAAAATTTAAAGGAGTATTCTGGTGTAGAAATCTGAAAAAATCAATTTTTGTTTTGTTTGGTATTTTCAAAGCTTAACCTTTCAAGAAGAAGACCTTAAAAGAATTTGTTTAAATTTTAATTATTTTTAGAGATATAGTCATTTTAGACAGGAACGAATAGAATAAAAGACGATGGGACACCCGTTTACCTAATTTTACCTGAAACTTTAAACGCGTTTTTCTCAAAACTACATTTTTCAAAAAGTTTGTTATGATTTTCCAGGTTCTACCTACTTAACCGATTTACTTGAAATTGGGTGTGAGTGTTCTCAATACATGTCTTTATCGTACTAACTATTATTATAACAAAATAAAAATTTTTATTATTTTTAAAAAATTCCGAAAAGGCAAAAAAATCAGACAGCCGGAATTTAGCAAAAAAAAAAATTTTCCCTACTTCTTCTTAGTTAGTACGGTAGCAACATTTATCTAAATTAATAATCTTTTTTACTTTTTTGTTTCGGATCATTAGAAGGGTTGCAATCGTAACAAACTTGGCGCGCTATTTTTTTCAGTCTCTTACTTCAACAACTTATAATATTTAGAGTTTTTAATTTTTTGACATTTTTTATTTTTTTATGCATTTTTAAAATATTAATAAATATCTTGTCAAAAAATGGATAGTAAAAATATTTTTTGTTTTTTATTTATAGCACCCGAAAAAACACCTCAAATTTATGCCTCTACACCATAATACCCCCTTAAACGATTGGAGACGCAAAACCTATAAAGCACTCGTTATTTCCCAAAATTTAATCACAAACAAATCGTAAATCTTCTGTTTATCATTTTAGAAATAAAATCAAAGTTATTTTATAGAGCGGTTTTATGAGGAGGTTTTGCAATTGAAGTTTATACGTTTTCATTCATATTCATGGATTGTCAAGGTCGGGGATTAAGAGGGCACTTGCTGGTCATGTTCAGCACGCAGGTGGTCAAAGTCGAGGCTTCTCATCTCCGTAATGACTAAATTATCAATGAAAAAGCGATTTTATATGGAATAATTTATACAAGTACGTGCGTTTCAGTCACTCATTTTTCTTGTTTTTTTTATTATTACTTTTTTTTAAGACTCGGTACGGTAAAACTACTTCACAATTATATCAGCTTTTGTGTTCTTCGACAACAACAAGAAAAATATTATAAGATCTTAATCCTAGAGTCTCTCCACCTAAGTAAATCAAGCTGTTCATTAGTGCTTTTTAGTTCTTTGTTTTTATCTATTATCATTGTAGACTCTTATTATTATAACATTTTCATATTCTATATTTATTATTTATTTAGTTGAATTTCTATTTTCTCTATGCCTATCTTTTTTCTTTATTTTTTAATGATTATATTTACAAAATTTTTGTTTTATTTTTTCTTTTTGTTATTGTAATATCTAACAATCATTTTTTTCCTAATATCTCTCTCAAGTAACTGTTAAAACAATTTTTTATGTCCAGGCTTCATCCAGCAAATATTCTCGCTACCTTATTTTTTGAAGGTTTTGCATGGTTTAATACAGATAAATCAATGCTTTCTACAGTTTCTTCTATCTCCAACTCCAAGACAATCTTCAAACTATGGTATAGAGAACACTCTTCTTAATAATTCTTTCAGCAAAGCAGAAGACTGGAATCAATACTAGAAGAGCGTATTCACCTACACAAGAGTCAACACTATTGCCACCAAAAACATCAACACTTCAAAGAAAGAGAAGACAAAAACGTAATAAAAATAAAAAAAACAAAACGTTTTTAGTGGTAGAAATCTGTTATTTGAAACGCATAGCTGCTTGAATTTTCGGTTTTATTTTCTGTTCTGTTTTTATCATTAACACTATCATTATCATTACTTTGTTGTTTTTTTTTGCACTTTCTTCTACTACTTATTTAGACATAGTTTTTACAGACATGCAGTCTACAGACTTTCCAAATTAAAAAGCCTTTCCGAATTTTGTTTCCTTTGCTAGAATCTTTCTATTGAAAACATCTTGTAAACGAACGAATTTCTCGAAGATTATTGTTATCCTTATGTCGTCGTTTTTTCTCTTTTATAGATTTTTCTTTTCTTCTAATTGTTATTTTAAAGTTTTTATAATTTTTGTGTTTTTTTTTACTTCTAGTTTTAGTTGTTTTTGTTTTTACTAAACGTCGTTTTTTCAAGTCTAATGGCTTGATTTCAAGTTAAGATGATACCGGTAGTGTTCTTGTTTTTATGAAAATTTAAAAAAAAATTGTTGTTGTTATTGGTTGTTGATACTACCGGTAGTATCTCAATTTGAAATCGGTCCATATGAGTCTTTTTGTTCTCTATTCTCTAATTTTTTTCTTTGATTTTTGTTTTTTGGTATACTTTAACAAACAAATTTTCTGAACATTTTTTTTTTTCGATTTTTATGTAGTCTTTTTTTCTTTTTTTTTTCTAGATTTTTGTGTTTCTTTTTGTTGTTTTTTTTATTCTGCACCTTGTTTTTCAAATTGTTTAAAAACCTTTTTTAATTCTCGTAAAGTTCACTCTGGTTTTTCGTATATCTTTTCTTATATCTCTCTAACTGGCTTTGCTTTTTTTTTATCGTAGTTTTTTTTTTGCTCTTTTAGTTCTAATTTTAATCGTCGACTTTTAAGTTAGAAGACCTAGAAGTTACTTCTGCTTTTTCAGAATTTGTTTTTGCTTTTTCTTATACGTAGTTTTTTTTTGTTTTTCCGAATTTAAAAGTCTCCTTGTTCTCAATTTCGTATTTTTTTTAATTTTGGTTTTTCGGTTTAATGTTCCAGATCTCTTAAAACTTTTACATAAAATTTTGTTTTTTTTCTAGAATGTTTTCATTGAAAACATCTTGGAAACGAACGAATTTCTCGAAATGTTTTTTTTTTTTGATTATTGTATGGCGTTTTTCTCCTAGTTTTTTTTATGCTTTTAATTGTCATTGTTTAAGTTTTTCTATTTTTTTATTTTTCTTTTTTTAGTTTCTGTTGTTTCTTTTTTTTAACGTTGTTTTTTAAGTTGTTTAAAAACATTGTTTAGTTTTTTTGGCGTTCACTTTAGTTCTTTTTCTTGAAATTAGTTTTTTTTTTATCTTAATTTTGCTTTTATTTTTAATCTTGATCGTCGACTTTTCAGTTAGAAAAGCTAGAATATACTTTTGTTGTTTCAAAATTTGTCTGTTTTTTTTAAAACGTAGGTTGTTATTTTTTTTATTTCACTGCTTCTAAATTAAAAGTCTTTTTGCTTTTAATTTTCTAAATAATTTTTGGTAATTGTTTTTCGGTATACTTTTTAAGATCTTCTGAAGCTTCTACTTAAAATTTGTTTTTTTTTTGGAACATTTCTGTTGAAAACATCTTGTAAACGAACGAATTTTTCGAAGATTTTTTTCTAATTCTTATAAAGTCCTTGTCCTTTTTTTTTTCCTAATTGTTATTGTTTAAGTTACTTCAAATATTTTAGCTATTTCTAGTTCTAGTTTTCGTTGTTATTGTTTTTCCAAACGTTGTTTTTCAAGTTGTTTAAGTACATTTTTTTGTTCTAGAGTTTACTTTTGTTTTTTTTTTTTATTGAAACTAGTATTGCTTTCTTTCTCTATCGTAGTTTGATTTCTGCTTTTTGTATTTTAATCCTAATGGGTCGACTTTTAAGTTAGTAGAACTATAATCTACTTTTGTTTTTTCAGAATGTGTCTTTTCTTTAAACATTTTTTTTTCTCATTTCACTCGTTCTGTAAGCTTTTAAGTGTTTTTTAAATAATTTTTTGTTTTTGTAAAGCCTTTTTTCAAACACTGTTTTTTAAGTTATTTATGAACATTCATTTGTTCTTCTTCTTTTTTTTGCTATATTTTCTAATCGTATTTTATTTGTTCTCTTTCTTCTAATTTCAATCGTCGACTTTTGAATTTTTTTTTTGTTTTTTCAGAATTTTTTTTAAGCAATTTTTTTAAATTTTTCTAAAGTCTTTTTTGTTCTTTTTTTAAAATTATAAATAGTCATCTCTTTTTTTTCTTCAGAACGCTGTTTTTTAATTTTTTTTTTAGAAAATATTTTGTTGTAGAATTTAGAGTGCTATAAAATTGTAAAACAATTAATTTGTTTGCTTTCGTAAATCATCTAAACAAATTTAGAGTAAACAATTATTTTTTCTATTTTTTTCTTAAAACGTTTTTTACTCTTTTTCTTTCAGTTGCCGGTTTTTAAGCTTGTCTAAAAAAAAATTTTTTGTATTTTTATTTTTTACCACGTTTATCTTATTATAATATAAAATTTATTGCAATTTTGGAAAGATAGAAAAAAGTTTGCCGAAACGTCGGCAAACAACAAAACTTTATTTTGTTATTTTTTTTCTTATAATTCTTATTTAAAAAGAAATAAATAATGAAATTGTTTAACAATAGTATATTACGTCGCATGGACAGAAAAGTGTTATTAGCAATCCAAAATGTTTTCATGGTTCCTAAAGATAAAAAAAATATTACCTATATTGTTATAAATTCAAAAATAGATAAAAAAAATTTTTTTACATAAATTATCATGAATGATTTACCACTCTAAAATTAGTAAAATTTAGCCTCCGGCTCTCAAAATAGAATAATGCTGCTATTTTTGTTATAATCAACTTAATTTTTTTAAAAAATATGGCATTTGGCTTATAAAATTAGTAAAATTTTATTATATATTTTTATCGTCACCTAAAAGTTAAAAAATGTATCTTTCGGTTCCAACAATTGTTAAAATATAGCTAGGTTTTAAATATTTGTATTTAAGAGGCAAAAAATCAAAATTTTGCTTTGGATGTCTTGCATAAAAAATAATTTATCGGTAATTATTTTACAGAAAACAGTAATTTTGATTTTTGTAATAATTTCTTTTAAAAATTAATTTTAGATTTTATTTTCAGTGCTAAATATCATCTATATAATTTCTTAATAACTAAAAATATTATTTTGGGTAACCCCCTATTCCACCCTCGTCTTTTTCCGCCAATCCTCGCCTGTTCTCGTCATCTCAAAACTCGCTTCATCCCCAGTCGCTCCTCGCGCGCTCTTCGTTTCAGTTTCAGTCGAGCCTTCGTCGTGTCTGTGTCATACTCCCCACTTGATATCTACGTTCTCGTCGCGCTTTCACCCCATACCAACCCTCTCTTATCTCAAACAATGTGCGGTTAATAAAGGGGATGGTGCGTTTCGTGAAAAGCATGCACTAACGAGACAGATTGTCGCGGGTGGCCATGGAAGCCGAACCCCCCAAAAAGACCAAGGGGTGCGTGCCCAGACTCGGACTGGGTCTAGTGGTGTGTGTTTTGTGTGTAGTGAGTGTATACAATGGGTGGCGGCAATGCCAACTCCAAGACAAAGTGCTGGTGCTGGAGGAACGGCTCCGAAGATTAGAGGGTGCGGAAGTGCTGGTGGAGAGGTTCAGAAGGGAGGCGATGGACCAGGTGAAGAGGAGGGTGCAGAGGGATGTGGGGGCACGTGGAGGTGATAGGAACGAGAGGGAGGCTCCAGAGTGCATCTGTCCTGCAGGTAGATATTTTGACAGATATTTACACCCTTTTGGCAACCTCGAGGGGTGGTTGACCAATGACCTGACTAGTGACCACTATTATTATTATTGTTATAACACTTTTTTATTCTAAATAAAATGAAATCAAAACAAAATCAAAAAAATAAGCAGGCTATGGAAAATATGTAATAAGAATCCACCTACGTTCAATTGTTTAAGCCTATTTATAATTTTAAAAATTATTCAGGGAACGTTTTTGTTTATATAAAAAAGAAAGGTTCGAAAATCATGTTTATTACTCTCTTTAATTAAAAACTAATTTAATTATTATGAATTAACCTAAGACTTACGTTCACTTCGTCAAGGCCTATTAAGTTTTATAAAACTTTTTTTGAAATTAACATATCTAATTGAAATCGGTATAGCCACTTATGGTTATTTTGAATTAAATTACTTATTAAGAATTCACCTACGTTCAATTGTTTATATCCTACTTTATTTTTATTTTTTTTTGTACGATTTTAAAAGTCTTTTGAAAAATACTTTTTGTTTATTAAAAACATTAAGCAGGATATGAAAATTATGTTTATTACTATTAAAAACTGAGAATTATTATTATTATGAATTTATTTACGACTTACGTTCACTTCGACAAGGTCTATTGAATTTTACCTAACTTATTTTTTGAAATTAACAGATCTAATGGGAATAGGTTTAGCCTAATATGGTTATTTTGAGTTATATTATTTATTAAGAATTCACCTACGTTCAATTGTTTCTAGCCTATTTGAATTTAATTTCTTCTACGATTTTAAAAATTGTCTGAAAAACACTTTTTGTTTATTAAAACATTAATCAGGTTATGAGTATCATTTTCTTTTTTATTATTAAAAACTAAGAATTATTATTATTATGAATTTATCAAGGACCTACGTGTACTTCGGCAAGGCCTATTGAGTTTTACCTAATTTTTGTTTTTTTTTAATTAACGGCTTTTGTTATTAAAAATTTAAGCAGGTTATGAAATTAATTTTATCCTCATTAAAAACTAATATTATTATTAATTTATCTACGACCTACGTTTACTTATTAACACTATTGTGGTTATTTTGTATTAAATTATTTATTAAGAATTCACCTCCGTTCAATTGTTTATTGCCTATTTAAATTTTGATTATTCATTAGAGTTTTATTTAATTATAATTTTGAAAATTATGCGGAAAGCACATTTGTTTATTTAAAAAAATTAAGGAAGTTAGGAAAATTATTAATCATTAAGAATCCTCTTACGTTCAGTTTTTTTTTTAAATCTCAAAACCTATGAATGTTTTATCTATTTATTTTTAAAATTAACGGATCTAATTGAAATATAACTTATGGTTATTAAAAATCGGGTTAATCATACGTTATTAACATTAAGTGTAAGAAATAAGAAACGACATACGTTTGATTTTTTATGGCCTAGTTAAGTCTAATTTATAGTTTTGACTGTCACATGTCTTTTTCTTTTTAATAAAAAGTAAAAAAGGCATGTAAGAATATAAGAACTCACCTACGTTTATAGCATATTTGAGCTAATTTTGTGTAATATAATGTTATTTATTTAAAAAAAAGTAGATTATGAAAATTGTTATGGGATACGACATTCGTTCTTATGCATTATGCTCTATTTGTCTTATTTATTTTATTCTTTAATTCAAACTAATTCTACTATTAGTAATACTAACAAACAAAGTAATAAAATTATATGAATTACAATAATATAAGAAGAGACATACGTTTAGTTTTTCAGTTTTGAACTATTGAAGTGATTTTGAATAACACAATCAAAAAATATTTTTCTATAAGAAATATCTAGAAAAAAAGAGGTCACGTGAACTACAATAAGAAGCGACTTACGTTGATTCCTCTAGTCTTCATTGGCTATTCGAGTCTTATCTAATTTATAATTTTTTTTTAAATAATTTGGTATTCTAAAAAAATCAAGCAATTTATAAAAATCATGTACCTATATTATGGTTAAGAATTCACCTACGTTTAATTGTTTATAGCTTATTTGACTTGTATTTTATTTATATTTTTGAAAACTATCTAAGGAATATTTTTTGCTTATTAAAATTTTTTAAGATTTAAAATTAATGAATCTAATTGATTAATAATCAAGTAGGCTATTATATATTATATTGTTTTATATAAATTTTAATTAATAATTATTCCTAATATGTATTAGGAATAATGAAAGACCTACGTTCAATTTTTCATGCCCTATTTCTGGCTTAGACCAGAATATTCAATTGGAATACACTTTTTTTTAAACAAAAACGGATGTTATGGAAATTATTATATAAGAATCCACCTACGTTCGGCTATATTCATGGCAAATTTGATTTTCTATTACATAAAATTAATTTATTAAACAATTGACATACATAGAATTATTATGGTTTATTTTAGTTGCTTTATTTAGTTTTTAACGCAAAGAATTTAATACATTTTAATTAATTAATTAGTTAATTTGTTTTTCTAAGTTATCTAGATTTTTTTTATATGATTATAATCTATTTTTTTAGTCATTATTGACTTTTATTGTGTCGTATTTATATTATTCATTTATACCTCATTATTCTGAAATACCTAAATTGATTTATTTGTATTTTACGAAAAAACAAATTGTGAAGAAACAACATACGTTTATTTGTTTAAGCAAATTTTTCTTTTTTTGATTTGAGTCTTTTATTACAATTTTGAGGTTAAAATATAAGAAGAGATCTACTTTGCTTATTTTAGATGTTTTTTTAACTTCTGGCTTAGGTCAGTTTAATATAGAAAATTTGTTGCTATTTTTATATGATTTTTTATTAGAATACATACAGTTTATTTAAGAAGGGTTGTCACGTTTTCCTTTTATTATCTACTTCAGTTCTTTTTCTGATATTTTTTATAGTTGTCAATGCATTTTTTTGGATACTGTTCTCTTAAAAAAATAATTAAGTAAGTTATAAAAATTACTGTTATATTAGAATCCACCTACGCTTAATTGTTCATGGCCTATTTGAGTCTCATTTAATTAATTAAGCAGGTTATATGAAAATTGTACGATACTAGAACCGACCTGCGTTTACGTCGTCTATATTTGAGTTTTATTTAACTTATTATTTAGACAATTTTATTTACACTTTTGTAAATTTAAAATACCTATTTGTGATTGGTTGGTTTTAATCAGAAAGGAATTTTTAAATTTTGGGGTAAGAAATAAGAACCGAGCTTCAAACTTTGTTTCACTTTTGATTTATTTTTCGTACGGAATTTTTGAGTTCATTCAGACATTTTCTAAAAGGACCTCTATTATAATAGAAGACACAAATAGACAAATATTTGCTTTCCACTTAGATTTATTTATACCTGGAGTGGTCTTGGACAGTATTGACCATTTGGGTCAGTTCAGTTCAGTTTTGAAAATACAAGGAAGTAATAAATTTAACAAAACTGTTCAATTATTGAGCCATGTTTGTTGAATAATTTATGCAACAATTGGTGTTTTGTTATCAGTAAAATAATGAAAATTTGAATTATTTCTCTTTCCTGAAAATAAAACTGAATATTTCAGTACACCATTCTCCGCGAATTATTACCTAATGGGTCACTTAGTTCAAGTTTATGATTTTTTCAAATCTTAACTCTCACCATTGCTCAATTTAAAAAAATGATTGCGTGAGCTTTATTAAAAAATATTCGTCCTTCTAATTTGATTCAAGAGTGGGAACTGACAGAACAAGTGTTGGTTCATTTAAAACCAGATCACTGGTAAATACTTTATTATGAAGTGTCTGCAGGACCGGCCTTAGAAAATTTTGGGGTTCACTATTTTGTTTCCGTGTATTTTATTATCCACTTATACAGGCTGTTTCAGAAGTGAATACAAAAATAGATCTCTTTTTTTAGAGATAACGGGTTACAGGAACAATTAAATAAACGATTTGACTTTAATCCTTTGACTTTGGATTAAAGTCAAATCGTTTATTTAATTGTTCCTGTAACCCGTTACCTCTAAAAAACATTTAATAATAACAATTGGAACGTGATCATATTAAGAATTAAAAATAGATCTCGTTTAAACAAGAGTTTTTTCTAGACAATTTTTTTTCAGAATCTTAACCGTTATCAAGTTAAAATTAATTAAATTCTTGGCAAGAATTTATATACTGTGACAGAACACGACTTGTTTTTTAAATACCAGTAATGTTGCAAAAACAAAATCTGATCGGCCTTCTAGTCTTACTGAAGATGTCATGAAAGACATTTGAGTTTAAATGGAGAAAAATCCGCTAAAATTTGCTCGAATAATAAAAAACACATCTAGTCTAAATAATTTAATTAAGAACACCAAAACTTAGTCAGTCATAGATAAATAAATCAAATAATTTATTTATTTTGAGTTGAGGTATTCCTTACTCCCAGTTGTGTACACTTCTAACCAGTCATTCCTGAAGAAGCTACCTACAATGACTGGCGAAACGTCGAGTACAAAAATGTGTCTTCATTTTATGTTTTGTCTTGATTTTATGTTTATTTTATTTAACTTTTTGTTGTTGTAATCCTCTTGTTTTTACTTCTTTGGTATTTTTTTCAAAGAAATCTATTTTTTTGTTGTCCTAAGCGACCGCCCGCTTTTTGCTGTTCTTTCTTCTGTTTTATTCTCTATATTTTTATTTTCTAAAAAGTTAATAAGTGTTTTTTTCTATTTATATCATGTAATGCTTTTTGTTCTAAATATCATAGTTTTTGTTTTTCCTATACTTCTTCTTCTATCTATTTATTTTCTTCAAGGAATTTTTATGTCTTTGTCTTTTTTTGGCTATACACTAAAAAATCAATGCAAAATTGACTATTTTGGATCTACATAAGCTTCTTCTAGAGTGGTTTAGTAAGCTATTTAACACAAAATGAGTATATACATAGGTCCGTAATAGCTAATTTTATACTAATTTTTTACTATAGAATTCAATTCTTTTATTTTGATCTTCTTTATCTTACTGCTTCTAAACTTAATGCTTCTAACCTCAATGCTTCTAAAATCATCTAATTCAAAAGTAAATAAAAAAAGCTTACCCCATAGTTGTCTCAAATATCTTCTGTGAATTCTTGATTTTCTGTAGGTATAAATTTCTCTTTATCTCAAAATACTCTTGTAGATATTTCCAACAAAAATGTTTCTTCTCTACCTTGTACTTCTTCAATTTACATTATTAGGTCTAAATTCAAATTCAGAATTTCTTCCATTTTCTTCTTAGCTTCTTTAATCCAAATCCAAATTCCGAATTTCTTCTATTTTCTTCTTAGCTTCTTTTCATATGCTTTGGTTTTCGTGTCTGTTAGCGTAATTCCTCTCTAGCTTTGGTAATTCCTGATATCCTCTTTTTTGTACATAATCTATCTCCTTTCAAAACTTCGTTCTCTTCTGATACTTTAACACATTTCGTTCTAGATAGGTGTCCTAAACATAGGTGCTTCTAGATGTTTACTTCATTCAGAATCTAATTCTCTGCCTTTATCAGCAGATATTCTTTGTAGTTTAAGGCTATAATAAATCACAGGTATTAATTTCAAAATTTTGCCAACGTTGCAGTCTTCAAACTAATAAATGGTGTCCAAAATATCTATAACGTACTATAGATAGCTTAATTTAAGAAGAAAAGACGTGACTAAAATAGCATATAGTAGTGTATTCTCTCCAAAAACTTCTAATTTCATCTTCTTCTGTTAAGTTTTTTTTTATCTTTAATATTTAATGAAATATCTGAACTTCTCTGTTTTATGTCTTAGAAAGCTAAAAAATGCAGATACAACAAGAAAGTTGGACAAGTACTAAAAAAATGAACTGAGCTAGACCCAAACGAAGTCAGTGAAACAAAAGACAAAAATAGATAGAAAAAAATTATTACCTCTACATCTAAATAGAAGAGGCTTCTCTGTCTTATATTTTAGAAAGCCAAAAAACTGGATACAATAAAGGAGACTTACGGTTACTAAAAAAAAGTAAAGGACTTAGCGAAGACAGACAAAACCTAAAAATACATAGGGAAAAATTTTTACCTCTACATCTAAGGTAGAAAAGGCTTATACCTTAGAAAACCTTAAAAAATGGATACAACAGAGACCAAAAAAATTAAAGGACTAAAGTAGATCTATATATATCCATCAGAATGAGCCTAAAAATAAAAAAGGATTATCATCTCTACATCTAAAGTCGAAAAGATTTCTCTGTTTTACATCTGGAAAGCCAAAAAAGTGGATACAACAGAGAAGTCAAAAAATTACTAAAAAGAGAGAACTGAACTGAACCCAAGCGAAAACAGTGAGACAAAAGACAAAAATAGGTAGAGAAGCATTATCCGATCTACACCTAAGATAGAAGAGGTTTTTCTGTCATATCTTTCTGTCTATTTTAGACAAGAATTTGTATACTGTGTGTGATCGGATAAACTAAATTCTTAAATTTTATTTTAGAGGTAACGGGTTAAAGGAACAAATAAAGAACGATTTGACTTTAATTTAATATAATCTAATTTAATTCTTTATTTGTTCCTTTAACCCGTTACCTCTAAAATAAAATTAAAGTAATTATTGGAACGTTATGATATTAAGAATTAAACCGCTATAACAATTCTAATTGATTCTCCGAAAGTAACAAACACAAAGAATAGTGAGATTGATGAAGTCAAGACCAAAGTTCAGGCCGTATTTTTAAAAATTAAGGAAACGATAACGATGTCTTCTCGAGTATTGCCTTAAATTTGATAGTATAAGCGACTGTTTGTGTGGCTTAAGCCGTCCCTGTGTGTCTGTTCACAAGAAAAAATGTTTACATCATTCCGACTTGTGTTAATTACTCTTTAATGATTTTATTAACAGCAAGGAGTGTCAAGATTTCGACGTGATGATTTATAACAATAACACGTAAAATTTTTACTATCTGGTGTATGTAGTGTCAAAGGTTTTAACCGATAAGAATTCAATTTTAAGATTGTTGATTTGGTATTCCATGGTAATTTCTTCAGCGATGACCAACGAATATCAATAAGCATTCCAGGCCCATAAATAACCAGACAGCTATTTTACGCTTAACCTGTTAGATTATTATTATACGCAATTATCTCTCACAACTTTTATTTTTTTGATGCCGACTCTAATTACTAAGAAGGTTTTTTTACATCGACCTGTCAAAATCAATAAGCGTTCAAAATTTACCAAAAATCTTGAGAGATTTGTGGAGGTAAACAGCGACATTAGAATGATTAATGAAGACCTCGAAGAATTCATTGACGCTGATTTATTTACTTTTGATGATATGATAAGGGGGACTTCTGGGTGGGTTTCGAAAATAACAAAGACATTTATATTTGGGATGGATTAATTATACATAATTTTGATTAATTGTTAATTTTGTTTGATTGGAGATATTAAAAATTTATTGCTTTGATAAACATGTTTTAATTAAATCTATCAACGAAATTAATACCAATATTTGAATAAAATTACACAAATATTCAAATTTTTTTCTCTTCTAAAATTGCTGAGATCATTCAGTCCATGAAAATGCGATTAGTTTGCAAACTCTGGATGTATCCAGATGGTGGCAATGATAACTGCATATGCACCATTGGAGACCGATCCAGGATAATAACTGCATTACATCCAGTCATAAACCGTCAATAAGGCATTATCACTTCAAAAACAACATTAAACAATGTAAATTTTGATAAGGGTTGGGTTTGGGACAAAAAGATAAATTTACAGTTACTTCGATATACACTATTTCAATAAATTGTGTTTTAATGTTGGTACAACCTGACGGCTGACAACTTTAATGTGCTGTTTGAATTTTTTACTCGTAAACGTGCAACAGCAGCAATTTTACTTCGAATAAATTTTAGCTTTATTAGGAATTTTCTGAAATTCTACAATCTATAAAGTGCGTTTATTGGACAACATTGCCATACTGGATTTTATTGAAGGGATAGTGAAAGTTACTAATTTTGACTAAAATAGAGTTATCTAAATTCGAATCGAGAAGGCAATGAGGTTTCTCGAGTGGATTAATTCGGGACAAACCACTTTTTAATATAAGCAGACGTTTTGGTAGTTCGGAAAAAGCGTTTTCTTCTAGAAAATCTATTATCTAATTGAACTATGCCTACACGTGGAAAAATAGCTGAAGTCTTTGATGATTTTTTCAGAATAACTATTTTTACTCTCTAACAGAGAATTCTACGAAGTTTTTGGTCAACATAAGTTCTACACTACTCAGAAGACAATGTGATTCTACTTTTATTTAAACATATTTTTAAATTAATTTATTTTTGAGATCTTTGTGCTAACTCCGATAATTTATTAGTTAACTCAAGGAAAAGAAAGATGTTTACTTACTTATCTATAATCTCTTCTACCCTAGATGTAGAGGTGATAGTTCTTCTCTATTTATTTTTGTTTTTTGGTTCATTGTCTTCGCTTGAGACCAATTTAGTCTTTTATTTTTTAGTAATTATGCGACTTTTTTGTTGTATCTACTGCTTTTAGCTTTCCAAGATATAAGACAAAGGATCCTCTTCTACCTTAGATGTAGAGGTGATGATTCTTTTTTAACTATTTTTGTTTTATGTCTCACTGTCTTTGCTTGGTTTCAATTTAGTCTTTTCTTCTTTTAGTAATTATGCGACTTCTTTGGTGTATCGATTTTTTTTGCTTTTTAAGATATAAGGTCAGAGAAGTCTCTTCTACCTTAGAATGATTCTTCTTTATCTATTTTTGTCTTTTGTCTCACGATCTTTGCTTGAGTTCGTTTTTTTTTAAATAATTATGCCACTTTTTTGTTATATATATTTTATGTGGCTTTCTAAGATGTAAAACAGTCTTTTCTACCTTAGATGTAGAGATGTGATTCTTATTTATCTATTTTTGTCTTTTGTCTCACTGTCTTCACTTGAGTTTATTTTAAGTCTTTTTTTTAGTAATTATGCGACTTCTTTGTAGTATTCATTTTTTCTTGGCTTTTCAAAATATAAGACAGAGACTTTTATCTTAGATATAAAGCTGATGATTCTTCTATATTTATTTTTTTCGTCTTATTCTTCTTGCTTGAATCTTTCATTTGTTTTTGGTAGTTGTGCGACTTCTTTGTTTTATCTACTGTTTTTGGCTTTCCAGGATATAAGACAGAGGATCCTCTTCAACCTTAGATATAGAGCTGATGATTTTTTTCTATCTATTTTTTTTTCTTATTCTCTTCGCTTGGATCTAGTGCAGTTCTTTCATTTTTTTGGTAATTGTGTGAATAATTTTCTATTGTTTCCACTTTTTTTAAGGCTTTCTAAGATATAAGACAGAGAAGCTTCTTCGACTTTAGATGTAGAGATGATGATTCTTTTCTATCTATCTTTGTTTGTTGTACCATTCTCTTCGCTTAGATCTAATATAGTCTTTTCATTTTTTTGCTAATTGTGCGACATTTCTGTTGTGTTCATTTTTAAGGCTTTCTAAGATCTAAGACAGAGTCTTTTTTTACCTTAGATGTAGAGGTGATGATTCTTCTTTGTCTATTTTTGTTTTTTGTCTCACTGCCTTCGCTTGGGTCCAGCTCAGTCTTTTTCTAGCAATTGTCTAACTTTTTTGTTGTATCTGCCTTTTTTTAGCTTTGTAAGATAGAAGACAGAGAAGGACAGATATTTCATTGAACATTAAAGATAAAGAAAGAAAGATTTTAACAGAAGAAAATGGAATTAAGAGTTTTTGGAGAGAATATACTATATGCTATTTTAGTCATGTCTTTTCTTCTTAAATTAAGCTATCTATAGTAAGTTATAGATATTTTGGAGGCCATTTATTAGTTTGAAGTCTGCAACGTTGGCAAAATTTTGAAATTAATACCTGTGATTTATTATAGCCTTGAACTGTAAAGAATATCTGCTGATAAAGGCAGAGAATTAGATACTGAATGAAGTAAACATCTAGGAGCACCTATGTTTAGGACACCTATCTAGAACGAAATGTGTTAAAGTATCTGGAGAGAACGAAGTTTTGAAAGGAGATAGATTATGTACAAAAAAGATGATATCAGGAATTACCAAAGCTAGAGAGGAATTACGCTAACAAAGCATATGAAACCAAAGCATATGAAAAGAAGCTAAGAAGAAAATAAAAGAAATTCGGAATTTGGATTTAAATTTGGATTTGGATTAAAGAAGCTAAGAAGAAAGTAGAAGAAATTCTGAATTTGGATTTAGACCTAATGATGTAAATTGAAGAAGCTCAAGGTAGGGGAGAAACGTTTTTGTTGGAAATATCTACAAGAGTATTTTGAGATAAAGAGAAATTTATACCTACAGAAAATCAAGAATTCGCAGAAGATATTTGAGACAACTATGGGGTAAGCTTCTTTTTATTTATTTCTGAATTAGATGCTTTTAGGATAATTGAGATTAAGAAGCATTAAGTATAGAAAAAGTAAGATTAAGAAGATTAAAATAAAAGAATTGAATTTTATAGTGATAAATTGGTATGAACTTAGCTATTGTGGACTATGAATATACTCATTTTGTATTAAATAGCTTACTAAACGACTCTAGAAGAAGCGTGTGTAGATTCAAAATAGTCAATTGTGTATTGATTTTTTAGTGTGTAATCGAAAAAAGACAAAAATATAAAAATGCATCAAAGAATATAAATGTGAAGAAGTATAGAAAAAACAAAAACTATGATATTTGGAACAAAAAGTATTTCATAATTTTCGTAGTAAAATAGAAGAAAAAATTTAGGAACATTTTGTGTCCAATTACATCAGAAAATAGAAATATGGAGAAAAAGTAGGAGAGAGAACAACAGAAGGCGAGAGGTCGCTTAGGACAACAAAAAATTGTTTTCTTTGAAAAAAATACCAAAAGAAGTAAAAATGATAATGAACAGGAGGATCACAATAACAAAAAGTTTAATAAAATAAATGAAGATAAACATAAAATGAAGACAAAGTTTTGTACCCGACGTTTTGCCAGAGATTGTAGGTAGCTTCTTCAGGAATGACTGGTTAGAAGTGTAGACAACTGGGAGATTCGAAAGGGAACTCCTGGTCATAATAGAACTATATTTTTAAAGAGAAAATTGGTAAAACAAATCTAAGAAAATGAGCAGAAGACATAGAAGAAGGAATACGTCAACTCTAGTGATAAATAAATTATTTGATTCATTTATTTGTCTATGACTGACTAAGTTTTGGTGTTTTTAGCCAAATTATTTACTAGAAGTGTTTTTTATTATTTATTCGAGCAAATTTTCGCGGATTTTGCTCTATGTCTTTCACAATATATTTAGTAAGAGTGGAACGCCGATCAGATTTTGTTATTGCAACATTTCTTGTATTTAAAAAACTAGTTAAGTTCTGTCAACTGACCCTAAAGGCCGGTTTTGTAGTCGGTTTACAGAGAGTGAATTAGATATTTAAGTGTTATTAATCTGGCTTTTTTGAGATCTGATTGGTTAAAATTGATACTTAATAGCAAATTAACTGTTCAATTCTAGTTAAAGTTTTATTGTCTAAAACGGTTAGAGAAGCCCACGAATTTCAATTTTTGAATTTCTAATTAAACAAATAACGATTTTAAAACTTCATTCAATTACTACTCTTAAAATACCCGATCGAATTGTTTTTAATAATTTAGCACTCAATTTAGCTGTAACACGAACTATAATTAGTACCTCTATTGATAACCTAATCTGTTATCTATTTAATAATATGTTTTTTAAACGAAAAGCTCGAAATTTTTAGGTCAAAACCTGAAAAAATATCGCAGCTTACCTAGCTTGCCTTTTTCACAAAAATTCTCAATCAATAAACTCTTCTAATAAACGAAGCTTCCTAGAAATTAGGTCAAAATAATATTTTTTTCATTTTAATCAAAATTTGAAGTCCCGTGCACGTAACAATCCGTCACGAATATCATAATTACGTGTGTTGGAAGGACTTGTCCTCTTTTAGAATATTAATCAGAGACAAAACGAGATGAATTTTTCAGAGGTCCCGCACGGCTCTGTTTCGAGCCCGATCTTAATGAGTTGGCAGTGACTTGCCTAGAAATCCTGACATTATTTATATCCGCGATGACTATCGCAGTGTGTTTCAGATAATTGATCGATTTTGTCAATCTGGAATTGAGTGAAAGAGCAACATGTTGAAGCCATAATTGGGTCAACACAATTCTTGTAGTTTGATTTTGGAGATAAGAGCATACCGTTGTTTCGAGTTTTATTTTTCAGTTGTTGCGAGCTTTACTTATCTTAATTAGAATAGATGGGTCTTGAGGACAGGATGAGATGCTGAGGGCGATTGGACTAATTAGAAAGAGTGGACGAGACTGTCTACTATATTTAATAAAAAATCAAATTTACATTGTTAGGGGAATTTAGGTCAATTACTTGCTAAAAATCAAACTAAAGCACTTTCTCAACGAGTCATTGTCCTTGCATCATTTATCTCGATGTCTTTCTTTTTCTTTCTCTACCATCATCCTGAAATATTTCCGGATTATTTTTGCAACGAGCTTTTATCTAGAATGACGTGTAATGCTAGGATCAGACTGGATATTTGCATCTCGTTACAACATCCTTTCTAAACAGGGATCTGCAATAAAAGCTTTATCTGAAGTGAACAAGTTCGTTAATGGACACACCTTTCTTTATTGTTTTTCCATCGAGAAATGCAAAACGAAACATTAGTACAAGAACTGATATAATAAATATCAAAAAAGTAATCTGGTACAGTTTTGGTTCTTAATGATGCAGCAAATGAAATGTTACCATAGTGGGTTTGATTGTTCTTACTGAACATGTTTCCAACTCAAACATTTTTTTTTAGCTTTTTTAGTTTAGTTTTTATGCCCAAAAAATGGTGAATTTTAAGTTTAGCGCGTTTAGATTAAATTTTTCACTTTTACTAGAACTAATTCAATTACGAATTTTTAATTTTTTTAAAAAAACGTGTTATGCTGTATATTTACAATAAAAGAAGCGTTTACAAACAAGTATATTGCTTTGTAGTTTTAACGCTTTTTTATTGCCTAATTGGCTTTATTACAGTCCTACGTATTTGAAAGTTTATATACTATTTTTATACAATCTTTTTAATTTAACAAAAAAATTTAATTCTTCTCCAATCTTCTTCTAGCACACGTAACTTCTTTCATCCATTCTTTGCCTTCTCCATTTTCGTTTAAAACATTTATCCTTCTACACTGTATACTCACACATTCTTAACTCTACACACTCTGACAAACAATGCTCTATCGTCTCCTTTGCTTCTCTACATAATCTACACATCTTTGCCTAATCTTCTCTCCAAAATTCATTTTCTCTTTCTTCATTTCCACATCTGTATCTTGCAACCATTTTTTTATTTTTGCTTTTTATTTTATCTAAATATTTTGGCAGTTCGGTGGTAACAATCAGGGTATATTTTAAATTGTACCTTGACTTTTTTATACTCGCAATTTTTTCCTGTTTATCTATGTTAGTATCTCTTTGTTTTAGTTCTTCTTCCATTGTTCTTCCTCCTTCTCTCATTCTTTCAATTTCTGCATACGCGTACCTCTATTTCTCATAGTAGTTATCTTGTTCTATTCACCTAACATTACCATTTGCTCTTTTAATTTTAGCCCAGCACTGTTGAAGTATTCTGCATTCTTGTTGCATTCTTTCTACTTACACACTTCTTTCTCTCTAAGATACTGCCATAATTTTTTCCTAACCAAACTGTCAAAAGCTTTTTTGAGATTCATGAACAATGCATCATACATCCTCCCGCCTTCTCTATTTCTTTCTTCGCCAGATGTCTATGGCTTCCCTTACTTTTCTGAACTCCGTCTGAACTGTCCGTCTAGTAACATACTTTTTTCGTTCATTTCTTTTCATAATCTTTCTTTTAGAACTATTCCATATATTTTGTAGGTCCTATTAAGTAAGGATATACCACGGTAGTTTTCAGTTTGATCTTTATCCTATTTTTTATGTATTGGTACAATTAACACTTTTCTCTACTCTATAGGAAAGCCTCCTCCCATCCACACTGCACTAAGCACTTCCCATACACTTTCCCATAGCTTCTTTGTACCAAACAACAGCGCTTCATTTGAAAATCCTTCTTCTCCGGGTTCTCTCTTTTTTTTAAGCTGAACATTTGTTTCTTAATTTCTTCTTTAAAAAGATTGTTTATTTCTACTTGAAGTTCCTAATGTCTTGACAAGATATTTTTATTGTTACTTGCACCTAAAATCTCCATAAAATGTTCCCTCCATTTATCCATACTTATATTCTCACTTATTTTGTCTTTTTTTTTACTTTTTTAGTTTATAATTTCCATACTTCTGGTTCTGTTTTTTTTTCTTTCTTTTTCTTTTCTTTGTTGTATTTTTCTCTCTTCATACTTTGCTTTGTACTTTTTTCTTGTTTCTAGATACTCTGCTTTTGTAGTTATTCTATTTTCCATTTTTTAAGTTTACTGCAAGCTTTTTTTTTAGTTTGCCGCATTCCTTATTCCACCATTTTTTTTTTGCTTTTAAAATATATTTTTTCTTTGGTCATTGCTGCTTTCATTTTACTAACTAGGTCTTTATACATAGTATTAAATGTCTAACCCTCGGAAGTTTTTTTTATTTATTTGTTGCCTGTATTTTTCAATTGGATCTTTGTTCCATTTTGTTCTTACTTAAAATTTATATTTTTTTTTTAGTTTTATCGCTTTCTCGGGTCCTTCTATCATGATTTCTAGCGGCATGTGAACAGCTTCGACCCTATTACCTACATGGAATTTGATTATATTCTCCTAGGCATTATTGTTTGCAATTCCATAATGGCATAATCTATTGTGGTCGTTCCATTCTGTCCAGTATATGTGAATTCTGTTTCACGTTCAACTTCTTTGTTTTCATTTAGCATTTTCCAACCCTTCTCTTCAATCATCTCGATTAGTAATGAGCCTTCTTTATTTTCTATTTTACCTTTTGCTGTTCTTCTTATTTTTTCATTGTCTTCTGTTTTTGCTTCTTGTGTTTCCACTCTCGCTTTGAAATCCCCCTCTATAATTAAACACTTTTTTTCTGTAGCTACTATATTATCTATACTATCTAGCATTCCCTTTGTTCCTTTTATTTGTTTACTGTATACCGTCACTATTTTCCATTCTTCTGCATTTACTTTTATTTTCCTTTTGGTGTGTTTTTTATTCCAGTTAGGATGCCACCTTTGGCTCTACCTTTCTGTTTTTCTCTGGTCGTGTTTTGAATCTTCTTTTTTTTTATCCCAAATCCAATCTTTTCCATCAACACACATTTTCTGGAAGCCCAACTTAACTTTCTTACCTTCTTTTCTTTCTCTCTTTGCTGTTACTCTTAATTCTTTTTGTATTTGTCTTTCTTTTGCCGTTAAGTCACTTTTTATATACATCGGATTATCTTCTTTATTTTTTAGTTTGCTTTTGTTTTTCATTATTCTCATTTTGTTTTATAGTTTTTCCATTTTTTCTACGCGTCTGTCACTTCCAATTCTAATAACTTGTTTCACCTTTATTTCTACTTCTAATTCTTTCCTGGCAAAATTTTCTATGGCTTGTATTAATTCATCCTGATTTTTTTGAGTTTATAGCAATTCCTGCATAATCACATTTTTCTGCTTTTGTCTCTCTATCTAATAGTTCTATTTTTTATTACTTCTCTCAATTCTGATTTTAGGGTTTTATTTTCTTTAGGCAAAAATTCATTTTCTTTCTTTATTTCTACAATTTCTTTTTTAAATTTTAGTTATTAACTTTAATCTCTTTGATTTTCTTTATTACTGTTGCCATCATACTCATTAATTTGTCAATTTTCTGGCCGGTTGCTCTTGTCTGTTCAGGACTCCTAATTAGTTTTTTGCTTTTTTTAAAAGCAAAACTTTTTTTTTCCCGATACCCTTTTTCTTTTATTATCGTTTTTATCATTCATTTATTATCATTTATTATTCTCTACTTAATATCCCCTCACAATATTTTTTGTCCTGATCTGACATCTTAATTTAATTTCCTTAGTACGGAAATTGCTTTGCTACTACGCGACAACTCGGTGACCAATGGTTTGGAGAAGAAGGTCGACTTATTTAGTATACGAAGGTTATATTGCCGCATTCAAGCTTCTGGGGTTTTTTCTTACCGTCAACGTTTGGACTGGTGCAGAGAACGACAGAGAATTCAAAAGGTTTATGTTGCTTATTTAAATTTCGTATAAAAGTTGCTTGCTGCGATTAATTTGAGACGTGGCAACCATTCTTTATCAGATGGACACCATTTTTTGCAGTCGTTTCTCAACCTAATAACCAAATAAGTAAATACACTGATCGCACTCTGTTTCTCAGTATTTCGATTTTATGTCGTGCAGTGTAATTAGTTTTGTGAGTAAATATTTAATTTGTGTCTGTCTAACAAAATGAAAATATTTATTCAGTTAATTAAAATTTTCAAGTGAGAAACTCTGCTGTCAATAATAAATTAATAAACTCCCCACCTGCCGTTCGATAAATTAGATTTATTCTAGTTGCTTGAGTAATTAATTAATCTTCACGCTAAGAAACTGATTATTTATTGTCATAAACTCCTTTCTGGCTCAATCTCAAACTTTGTCTAGTCATGCGAACAATTTATGTTTTCCGCTCAATTAAAAAAATTCTAACAAACATCAAAGCTTAGTCCTAATTAGCGAATCTGAAATTAAGTCGTTAAAATTCTTTTCTATGAATTTTCTCAAGTAATTAAAAAAGTCGCAATTCCGCCCCTTCTCATAAATATTCCTTTTTTAATTGAGCCATCTGAATATTTTTCGGATTATTAATAGCTTGGTTGCATTTTGAATAAATCTTTAACCGGATGAAAAGATGTATTAATTTAGTGTGTAATTTCAGCCGAGGGGGCCAGACTTTTCACCGTTTTATTACCTGCTTTCGGTGATATAAAATTACATGAGAAATTTATGATTTTTAATCGGCCCAGCGCGATGCGATGACCTCAAGAAGACGGCTTAATTGCTCTAAAGGTCACTCAAAAAATAACTTTTCGTAATATATACAGGGAACAAATCAACTACGACTACATGATTATTTACAAGCACCCAACGATCAACTACAAACACAATGAGACCGTGACTATTTTTGACAATATTTAGCTCTCTAGTTTTTTGTCGCTAAGAAAACTTCGAGGTGAAATTAATAAATTATGGAGATATTACAAAACTATTGTACAGTATACGTCTGTTAGGGTCTTTAAGGTTTATTCGAGTCGCTCTTCGAGTTCGTCTTACAAGCTTTCTGACGGCTGGAAAGGCTACCCTAACGGAGTAAAAAATGCTTTAAAATCTCGTCGAGTTTTTCCTCTTGAATCATCCCGTTTTTCCCTTTAAAACCCATAAATACCGTTTCACGTTCGGAAGCCATTAAATTCATTATTCATATAAATCCACAAACACGAGTTGTGTGCTTGCGTATCCGCCGGATTATATTTAATTAAATGATAAAATACAGTGAAAAAAATCGCCGGATTTATCTGGTAAAACGCGTCCTATTAATGATTCTCTTTAATTCAGGCTAAAACGTTTCTCCAATAAATTTCAAATCGAAGAAACTTTAAAAGAATTTAAATACAATTACTTAAAGTGCATCGGATTTTCGGCAAGATAATTTATTCACGAAGAAATTTTGACAATTTACAAGTCGAAAACAAGATTTTATCTATACGTTATCGGTTGTAATTGATTCTGACATGACTTGGAGGCGTTTCATTGATTTTTAATTATGTTGGAAATTTTATTTTTAAAAAGATTTTTGACGGAACAAACCTTTTATGAATAGAGACGAGCGATTTACATATTTATTAAATAAAGTAATCGCATCAACTATGACAAATTTGAAAATTTGCATTATTCATGAGACACGACCCCACCTGATGGTAATGCTTTACGATGCATTTTCTCCACAACAAATTTCTTTTCCCCTACATAAAATACAACCGAAATATATACATTTTAAACCTACATTCCAAAAAAATATAATAAATTGAATGAAAGAATTTAGGGAATTTTGCCGAAGTTGGCAACCACAATATTGACAACTACCAACATGAAACTAGTGAAAACGTGTGTTACTGAGTCAAAAATAAATTTAATATGATAGTGAAAGCTTTTTTCGGTGGCTGCAATTTGCTTCGTGCAGTTTTTACTGCTCTGCTTCTGAAATTCAAGGTTTAGATAATCGGTCGTTGTGAAGATTGTGTTTGTTTGGTCTCAATTTTGTTGGGTTTCATATTTCTTTGCGTTTTTGAAATAAGAAGAGAAAATTAATAATTTTTATAAATACTTATTGAAAATATTCATAAATAAAGATGCTATAGATTGGCATGTTTACATTGGATTTTCCATAAGAGAAATACCTTCATACTCCTCTCCAGAGCCAATGTTTCTTGTGTGCCGCTACGTTGAATTATAAGCCTCAACAACAATTTCAGAATCGTAGCTTATTTGTATAACTTTATAGTTAATTGGGTCGTTTTTCTTTATTTTTTTCCGATTTGTAATTGTTAAGTACCTTGTTAAGTGTTCGCTTTAATCTAATTTTCAGCTTTCTTCATATCATATTAGGCGCGTCCTCATCACTCTAAAATCCTTTTGTGTCACCCTCTGACTTTCCTTTTAACCCTTGGCACCTTTCCTCGCGTGAATAATTCATTCTGTATCCTCAGCAGCACCGCGAAACTTCTCAGATTAATAGCCATTAGATCTGTAACTCTATCGTGCGCGAATATTAATAGTTCAATTTCGGAAAAGTGCCAAAAATGTGATAGATGCATGCTCAACAATCCTTGAAATTGGGTTTGTACAAACGTTTTGTGGTCACATTCTCACGCAATTTATTTGCTTCCAATTTCCGTTCGAGGGACGAAATGGACCGCGGAAATCGACTCAGTTTGGGTGGAATTTTTTTCGATACAATAGACTATTATTTCATTTCTTGACGCAGGAGGTGGGTTACTTGGACTATTGTGATGCTTTCAACTTGATAAAATTGTTTCACGCCTCGTGTGGATTCTTTAGACTATACTTTGATCAGCAATTGACTAACAGTAGCTGCTGGAGGAATTAGTTACGGACATTCCAAGCCTTCTTGCTTTTGTTGGATTAGAAAACTATTCTTTGATCATATAATACTAATTGTTCGAAGAATTTTATTATTTTCTTGAGGGTCAGGGATTATTTTCAGGATTTTATAACAAATAACACTATTTTTTTAGTCTTAAAAGAGACAGTTTATTATTCTCTTTTTTTACAAATCTTAAATCTTAAGTAGACAGCTAAATTTTTTATTTGATGTGTTGTGTCTAGTTAACAGTCTTAACTTTGATAGACTTTACCTAAAATCTTTAAACTATATTATAACCTATTTTGAACTTGCATCATTTACAATTTTGCATTTTTATGATTTCATAATTACTTTCATATCTTTAATCAAATTTTATTTTTTTACTCTTTATAATTTAAAAGTTTTTTCTATTCATTGTTTTTTCACAATTAAGTTTCTATATATACACTCGACCGCATAATTAACCTTCCAAAAAGTTCTTTGGAAAAATTTCAGGGACAAAAATCAAAATAATTTTAATTGAAAATGTGCAATGGTGAACATTTAAATTGAAATCAAGATAATTTTGATTAATAATGTTCAAAAATAAATATTTATTAACAAATTAAACAAAAATTTGATTTCAAGTAACAAAACAAAGCAAAACAAAATTAAGAAAACTGAAAAAAAATGGTTTCAGTAGCAAGTATTTCCTCCTCGCGCTTGAATTACAGCTCTCATTCGTCGAGGCATACTTGCAATCAAGTCTGCGATCTCATCTTGAACTATTAGCTCCCACTCATTCAGCAACGCCTGTTCCAGCTCAACTGTTGTATGAAACTTGCCGTAGTTGTGCCTAATCCTTTTCCCCAGGTTGTCCCATATGTGCTTAATGGGGTTTAGGTCAGGGCTCATGGGTGGTCACCTTAGCACCTGAACATTAACGTCGTGAAGGTACTGACGCGTAATCTGGGCTGTGTGAGAGCGCGCATTGTCGTGCATTAAGAGAAACTCTTCCCCTACAAATGGCGCAAAAGGAACCACATGCTCTTGTACACACTCCCTAATGTACCAGTCAGCGTTAATGCTACCTCTCCGCAACGTTACAAGAGCTGCATGAGCCTCCAAAGAAATCCCTCCCCATACCATTACACCTCCACCACCAAATGCTACTCTAGGCGCAAAGCAACACTGGGCATACCGTTCCCCCGGGCGTCTAAATACTCGTTGACGACGATCAGGTGAATACCTAGTGAAACGCGACTCATCCGTAAAGTGAACGGAGCCTCATTCGTCCATATTCCAATCAACATGATTTCGCGCAAATTCCAATCGCTGCCTGTGAAGTTCTGCATGCAACATAGGGCCAGTAGCAGGTGGATGTGATGTCAAATTGTTTTCCTTCAACCTTCTTAAAACAGTATCAGGAGAAATCATGGTCCCATAAACATCCGCCAGTCTCCTGGCCAAAGCTGTAGCAGGAAGAGTCCGTTCTCGCAGCACTTGTAATCGAAGAAATCGGTCTTCCACTTTATTTGTTACTCGTTTTCTGCCTTGTCCAGGTCTTTTGAAATAGGAACCAGTTGCCCTGAACCTTTGTATTGCATCGGATACCGTGCTTTTATGAAAGTCAAGCACATTTGCAATAAATCGTATGCTGCGTCCATCATTATGTAAAGCAACAGCCTGGGCAGCTTCTTCGGGACTCCTTACAATATGAATCGCTTATACAACAAATCTCTTCCCCAAAAAGCCAAATTAAACAAACCAAAACCAGCTATCGATACAAATTTGACAGACGTGTAAAACAAATAAAACCTTTCTGATTGGAAGCCGCGCCGCGTAAGAAAATAGGTAGAAAAAGTAATCTGCGTGATAGGGGTTAACCCAAAAAACTTGAATATCTTTTCTTTTAGTTGTTTTTTATGTATAGTCGTATAAAATCAATGTAGAGAGCGTTTTCGCAAATTTACAGGACAGAAATCAAGTGTCCGGTACATTTCTTAGTTTTTAGATTTCAGTATACCAATATTTCTAGATTTCTGAATGTACTAATTTTCCTTGTTTCAATAGTTTTGTATTTCTGTATTTTTTATTATTAATTTAATTCGCTTTAGAAAAGCACTAGAATCTAATACAAATTACAAAACAGGATTTTCAGTTTTTTAATATTGGTAGCATATAAATGTCATCTGTCATTTTCATTTATGATTAAGTACTATATCTATTATGTAGTATCTATATCTATTTTACATTTCTTAGTTTACAGATTTCAGTATACTAACATTTCTACATATCTGAATTTGCTAAGTATGTATTTCTATAGTTTACAAACCGAGATCTTTTTGGTTTTGTAATGTTGGCAGCATACGAAACGTCAAAGATTGTCACCTTTAAAAATCAAATTTGTCATGTAAACAATGCGGAGACAAATTTGTTCAAGTCTTTTAACATTTGCTTGTAAATCTGTTCCTTTGTTTCCAAATGCATAATTAATGTCACCACGTGTGAACAACGTCTTGTACCAAAAATGTTAACATCTCAGTCTTGCCTTATACAAGTTCAGTGACATAGTTTAAACCACGTGAGGCCCAATTTTTTTCAAAAAAACCTCTTCATGTCTTGTTTGGAACAATGCTTGACCACCCAGTCGCGACTGGTAGCTCCTCTATTCAGAGTTCTTTTTAGATGAAGTTTTAAATAACGTTTACTCATAATGGAGGTCTTAGTTTAAACGCACGCACACAAACACACCGGTAATTATCTGTGTGATTCGTTTAAGAGATTTAAGCGCCGACACGGAAGATGTCCGTTATTGGATAAGAGCAAAAGCTCAGTCTTGGAATTGTTGTTCTGCCAAAGCTGCAACAAAACGTTCATAATTCATTGTGAATTATTGAAGTTGGTGCAACGTTGCAATGACGTTTGTTGATTTATTATTAAGTAGTAAGTAATTGCCATCGGGTTCTTAGTGCATGAAGATGAGTGATTGATTTTGGTACTGAAACGGGAATCATTAATTTAACAGTGGGTGTGGACAAGATTTTCAAGAATTAGATTTTCTCGAATTTATCAATGGCTTAAAATGGAGATAGTAAAAATGATTTATCTTTCTAATTCGGATAAATTGATAAAACTAGTAAATAACATGGTAGTAAAAAGTGTAGAATTGTAAAAATGTGTAGAAATCAAAAATATAGAACAACAGATAGGTATAAAGAACTTTTAAATCATATTTATTTAGTTCACTGTGGTGCAATTGACTTATCCATTACTATAGCAACTTATTATCTTCTGAATTTGAATAAATAAAACTAGTAGAAGGCATGGTAATAGAAGGCATAAAATTGTGAATATACTGAAATATAAAAATATGGAAGTGTAAACATAAAAAATATAAAAAATGGACAGAATTAACTTTTAAATTGTAAAAAGTAAAAAAAAATAATTAAAAATATTAAAGCAATTGTTAAACCATAAAAATGTTTCAAAAGTTTCAAAATAAAAATATGTAAAAATAATAAAAACAATTCGAAACTAGAAAAAAAAATTATTCAAAAAAGGAAAAATAATAATTACCAAAATGAAACAACAAATAACAGAGATGCCATACTTACTCACTTTTTTAGCTATGGTGCAAATGATTCATCCATTACTATAACAACCCAGAAGTTGCACTATAGGTCAGTCGGTCGCTTAATCACGAATAAAAATGAATCTATGGCGTTTTGTTTGCCGCCAAAATTGAAAAACTACAAGTCCTGTTTTGGAATTTCTATTATATTTAATGCTTTTCTAAAGCGAATAGAATTAAAAATTTAAGAATGTAGAAATACAAAATTATAGAAACTGAGAATACTAGTACATTTACAAATCTAGAAATGTTGGTATACTGAAATATGTAAACTAAGAAATCTAGAATAGATAGACATAATTATGAATAAATATAAATCTATGAGATTTGTACGCTGCCAATATTTTGTTTTATTTTACAAATAGAATTGGTTTAATCCTGTCTTGCAACAGGATAAGTTTCTGAAAAAATTAGGTTTTTCGAGTTGTGTCAGTTTTCTTGCGGACCAGCGATATTGAAAATCTATAATTCTCAGTTTCCAGATTTCTATATTTTAAGATTTATATTTACCAATTTTTTTTTAACAAACAGCATTCTATTTTATATAAATTTTGTATATAAATGTTATGATATTGTCGTTGCTGTTGTGATTAGATAAATTTTGGCGGCAAAATAAAAATTTCGATTTAGTCAGTTTTGATTAATTTCAACGTCGCTTCCTGTTTAATCAATTATACCTCGGAATAAATAAAGTGTATATGTATAATGTCGAGCACTTCATATTTCAGTCTGTACATCATCAGTTATTATCTGGCATTTGCTTTAGTAGATGATAACTGTGGCCGCCACACCAGACACGCAATCCTATTTAACTTGCTACGAGTTCATGTAGAGGGATTCGCTTTGATGGATGTTGTCTTAATACAATATTCTATACTTCGTGTGTCATTTAATATTCATCTCTCATGTCAAAACTCAACACAACAACCAATGGATAAGAAGAAAAGTTCATAGAGAGAAAAGTACGTGGACTGGTTTTCAGTCGGGTGTTGGAATTTATGGCGTCCCTTACGGTTTCACTCCATTGGAGTTAAGAAAAGCACTAAAATATAATAACTAATTTCAGACAGGATATAATTTTTACACTGAAATACGCCCAGAGTACAAATTACCAAACGGGATCTTTAGATTCTCAATATTGGCAGCCTACAAAACGTCAGAGATTTATTTTTATTCGTAATAAAGTTTCTATATCTATTCTACATTTCTTAGTTTATAGATTTCAGTATACTAGTATCTATAGATTTCTGAATGTACTAATATTTTCAGATTCTATAATTTTGTATTTCTACATTCTTATCTTTTAATTCTATTCCCTTTAGAAAAGCATTAAAATATAATAGAAATTACAAAACAGGACTTTTAGTTTTTCAATATTGGCAGTTGTGTTAATTTTCTTGAGGGCCAGCGTTATTGCAATAGACGAATGTGGGAAATTTAGAATGAGAACACATAGAAAGTTGAGTATATAAAATTATCGAAATACGCGAATAGAGACAAATATAAGAAATACAAATACCTAGAAAAGCATCAAAAATGAGAACAGATAGATACAGGAAATGCAGAAGTCTATAAATTGAAAAATACAAAAACATAGATTGTGAAACATAAAATAGAGATATAAGCAGAATGAATAGGTAAGCTTCTAGGAATAAAGCAATAAAAGAGAACAGTAACAAGTGGAAAATAAGTAGTAAACAACTGAAAGGAACAAAGCGAGTACTAGAGGATAATATAGAAGCTACAGAAGAAAAGTGTTTAATTATAGGGGGGCATTTCAACGCGAGAGTGAGGACAAAAGGAGTAAAAACGGAGGACAATGATAAAATAAAAAGAAGAGCAGCAATAGAAAAAATAGAAAATAAAGAAGGCTTTATTACTAATCGAGATGATTGAAGAGAGGGGTTGGAAAATTCTAAATAGAAACAAAGAAGGTGAGGAAACTATTAACCAAGTAAAGATCAAATAAAGGTGTCAGACAAGGCTTGCACTATTCTTAGCTTATATAGGAGATGTGGATGAAGGTTTAAGTAAAGCGGAAGTAAGAGAGATAATTGTAGGCAGAGAGAAAGTGTGGTCCCTGGAGTTTACAGATGATTTAGTAATTGTAGTAAAAAGCAAGAGTAAAATGAAAGAAATGATAAAAGGTATGGAAAGATATGTAAGAATAAAAAAACTCCAAGTTAATGTAGATAAAACAAAAATAATGATGTTTGGAAAGAAAGTAAGAATTGAAAACGAAGATGAATAGAAATGGGAAGGAAAAAATAAGGAACAAGTGAAAGAGTTGAAATATTTGGGATATGTATTAAATAGTAGTATGACAGACAAAGGACAAATAAAGAAAGTAGTCAAAAAAGCAAACAAAGTAATGGAAAGTGTCTGGAGTTTGGGAGAACGTAAATTTGGGGTAAAAATTTTAAATGAAGAATGATGATGTTTGACAGTTTGGTGAAAAGTATTGTAATGTATGGAGCAGAAGTATGGGGATGAAAGGAATATGAAGAAATTGAGCGTGTGCAAGAAAAGTATATAAATTGGGTGTTAAGGTTAAATAAACAAACGCCAGATTACATAGTAAGAGAATAAAGTAATAGAGAAAAGTTGAGAGTGGAAACAGGAAAAAAAGCGGTGATTTTCGAGGAAAATCTAAGAATGCAACAAGAATGCAGAATACTGCAACAGTGCTGGGCTGAAATTAAAAGAGTAAATGATAATATTACGTGGATAGAACGAGATGACTACTATGAGAAAAAGGGGTATGCGTGTGCAGAAATTGAAAGTATGAGAGAAGGAGGAAGAATAATGGAAGAAGAACTAAAACAAAGAGATGCTGACATAGATAAACAGGAAAGAATTGCGAGTGTAAAAGAATCTAGGTACAATTCAAAATATGCCCTGATTTTTACCACCGAACTGCCAAAATATCTAGATAAAATGAAAAGTAAAAATAAAAAAATGGATACAAATGCGGGAATGAAGAAAGGGAAAATGAATTTTGGTGTAAAGATTGGAAAAAAATGTGTAGATTATGTAGAGAAGAAAGAGAGACGATAGAGCATTGTTTGCCAGAGTGTTTAGAGTAAAAAATATGTAAATATGGAAGGATAAAAGTTCTAAACGAAAATGGAGAAGGGAAAGAATAGATGAAAGAAGTTATGTATGCTAGAAGAAGATTGGAGAAGAATTAAATTTTTTGGTAAATTAAAAAGATTGTATAAAAATGGCATATAAACTTTCAAATACGTATATAGGACTGCAAAGTCAAATAGACAATAAAGACATTAAAACTAAAATAACTGGAAAATAAACAAACATAGTGTAGATATGTTTAAAATTACCAAAAATATTTTTTTTTGTCTGTCCGACTGAGATCACAAGCTAAATAACTCACAATAACAATTTCCTTTTGGCAAAATCAACTGTAATAATGCCATTCCACGAGTATCATTAAATCATGCGTAATAGGGTCATAAAGCAGATAGTGCGATTACGTTCTGGATTAAATTTTAGAGCGTAAAATAAATTTTGAAGAGACCCTCCGGTGATACGATGACAGAACAAGCTTCTTTCCATCCTCTAACACAAAAAAATTGCTAAGATTAAAGAGGATAAGCCACTAATGTGCTAGTAAGTCGTACAATTTGAATAATAATAGTCTAAAATTGGAGTCTATTATTATAATTGTGGTTTGTGGCTACATTTAGGATTTTAGGAAGGACGAGAATAGAAAGAACCGTTCTTAAAACGTGATTTAGTTCAATATTAGCTTTTTATTATATCAAAAAGTGTCTTTAATTTTCGAAAATAAATATACATTGTTAATTTCGAAGCAACTTCCTGAGTCATTAATACTCCTTATTTAGCTCTAGTTGTATAATTCGACTTTTCATTCCCATTTTATCAAAAATGCAATCCACGAAGAAATCATTGAAGCACGTAAAGAATTTAATTGTAATTCAGAATTCCTTTTATCCTTGCGGTAATTCTCTCTTTCAGCACTTTATACCTGCTTCGAGTTGATAGACATAATCCTCGACGAGTGAATTTTCTCGATTTGGTTGTTCTTGGTGTGTGCCACATTCTGATTATAGTAGTTTCAATGAACGAAAGCTGGAAATGAATCCTGATTGTGACGTCCTGAGGGTTCATGAGGGGAAGGGAAACATCCCGGATACTGCAATCATTGGCATTAGAACTCGGGGCTTCGACCGACGACTCTATGACAAATGATCCATCCGGCGAAGGGAACTGCTCACCAAATCACTCTTTAAAAAACGGTTTTTTAAGAATTTGAAAATTTAAGCGCAATTTTGTGATAAAGAAGTGAAAATTATAAATGACAACTTCAGAATCTGTTGTAATAAGCAAAAATACTATACAAGCAATAGATTTAAAAAAAGGGAATTCGTCTATAAGATATCAGAGGTCAAATTGAAGAATTTAACTAAAATTTGTTTTTTACTTCTAAATTTTATAACTCGTAGATAAATAAATATTAGAAAATGCGCAACATATTAATTTGTAGGAAATTAAACGCTCTACAAAAAAGACTTTTGTGGTTAATCGATTACCCCAACCATTTAAAAAAATGAGGATTTAGTCTCAAATTTTGCTTTTTAAAATGCGAATATCTTCTAAGTGGTTAGAGAAATCGATTAACTACAAGAGACCTTTTTTGTGGAGCGTTCAATTTTCTAAAAAACTATATATTTTACATTTTCTAATATTTATTTATCCACGAGTTATAAAATTTAGAAGTAAAAAAGAATTTTTTTTAAATTGTTTTTATTTTGTTTGTTTTTATTTAAATTTTTTTGTAAATTCTTCAAACTTTGACCTCATGCTCCACTTCTGTTAGAAATTTGAAATTTTACTGATGTATTACATTTTTCCAATTATTGAATTTCTAAATTTCTGTATTTCGTTGTTTTTATATTCCAGTGAACATAATATTCTTAAGTTACTGAACTATATAATTTTTTGTACATTTTTTAGTTTCTACAAGCCAGAAATTCATCATTTCTCAATTCTCATGTCTTGGTTTATCTGTGCGTGTTTATATTCTCCATTTTTTTCTGCTAGAAATACATCTGTTTTACTAGAGTTTGCAATTATTGAATTTCTAGGTTTCTGTATTTCTGTGTTTTCATATTCCATTCTAGATATATGTATTTTTAGATTTCTAAACCATAGAATTACTTTTGTTTTCTAGTTTTTACATGCCATATTTTCTATGTTTCCGAATTCTTATATATCTTGATTTTTCTATGAGTATTTACATTTCCCACTTTCTTCTGTGGGATTTTTTTCTGGTTTACTAGATTTTCCAATTACTGAATTTCTAGGTTTCTGTATGTCTGTATTTTTATATTTCAGTGTACATGATATTCCTAAATTTCTAAAATATAGATTTTAAAATAAACAAATATTTTCCAATTTATACAGCACAAAATTTCTACGTTTCTGAATTTTTACAAAGCTTTGTTCATCTATGACTGTTTACATTCCTCACATTTTGTAATTCTATATTTTTTACAATTCTATATTTGCGTACTTCTTAGTTGACAAATTTCTACATTTTTCTATTTTTTAATTCGCTAACCGTCTCTGTTTTTATATTTCTACTCATATTTCTAAGTATTATTCGCATATTTTAGAATTCTGTGTATACATATTTCTGAATTTGTGTTTTACATTCTTTTTGGTTACGTATATTTTCATATAATTAGAAATTTTGTTGTTCTCTTCGATTTTTCTATTTTTATATTTCTACGTTTCTACACACCACTTTTATTTCTATCTTTCTAACTTAACAAATTTTTACATTGTTTTTTCTATGCAATTTATATTTCTATGAATGAGTAGATTTCTAGATTCTTTAACTCCTGTTCTACATATTATTATAACACCTACACTGCTGTATTTTTAATATTTCTACAATCTAATGTTTATAACTACTAAATTTCCAAATGTCTCTAATCCTGTACTTCTACTTTCTTGTATTCTCATATAATAGATATTTTTTACATTCTTTTATTAGAAAGACTTTTCAGAATCTTCTATTTCTGAGTTTTTAAATATTTTTTGTTTATTTCTACAGTTACAATTCTGAATTTCTATATTTCTGTACTTCTAGTTTTTTTTTATTTCCAGACGTATTTACAATCTCCACATACTTCAGTATTTCTATATTTTCGAATTTTTGTATATCTATGTTTGTTCATCTCTATCACATTTAGTAAATATTGACATTCTTCTGTTGCCAATTTTTTGTCTTCCTAGAATCTTCTATTTTTATATTCTTAGATTTTTGTCTTTCTATATTTTTCTATTGCAGTGCATTAGTTATTTTGTTTATTATCCAGGGCGAGGAGTTAAGTTACAAGCAAAAACAGAAAACCTAGAAAACCATTTCATCAGATTACCAAGAAAACTAATAACCACTGAATTTAAAAGTAGTATTACATTTTTTTATAAATTTCTGGATCTACAAAGGAATACCCATCAACTAATTATACCAAAATGACTAAAAAAGGGAAAACATTAGATTACCACTGCGATTGCCATTATATAGGTACATAGATTACCATTAAATGGAAGATTCTGAGCGATTACCATTGATTACCATATGATTGCCCAGATTACCAAAGACCTGGGACACCTGATTATCACAGTTAATATGGGCTTTAATTTTTTATCTATTTCTTAATTTCTGCATTTCACAATTTCTATACTTACTAAATTTTTCTGATTCTGTATTTCTGCGTATTTATATTTGTATGTTTTCTACTTTACTATATTTCTATATTTCTACTATTTTAGGTACTTAAACTTCCTTAAACCCTTAAATCTAAATTTTTATTTTCATATTTAATCTTGTGCTTAAAATTCTATATTTTTTCGGTATTTTCTGTTTTCTATTTCTCTTTAATCTTATATTTTTAATATCTTCTTGTTGATACATTTTAGTGTTATATTTAGATTTTTCAGTTCGGAATCATAGAAATACGTAAATATGAAAATGTAGAATTATAAAAATAGGGTAAAGCAGAATTATTGTAATAATTCGATGTAATTATAGAATTTTGTAAATTTAGAAATTTGGAATTATCAAATGGCAAAGATATACAAAGATGAAAATGCGGAAATTCGGGCATATAAACACGGATTTTGAGTAGAATTTTATCAAAATATGGAATTATATAGAAATACAGAATTGTGATGAATCGATGTCAGTATAGAATTTTAGAAATTTAGAATTCAAGTACTATTTTAACAAAATATGAAACTAAGAGGATATGAAAATAAATGACAGATAAACAAAAAATCTAATACAAAACTTTCGAAATAGAGAAGTTCGGAAATCTTTGTGTGAACGAGAAAACAGTGTCGAGTTTTTTTAAGATAAAAAATATTCGAAACTGTTTTATCCTTAGATCTTTGTTTCTTTTCTTAACTGCTGTTACAAATAACCTACCGTATTTTTTGTTTTACTTCCCTCGACACATTTTTCCTCTTGTCCTATTATTGTTCGTTGAGAGTGAGTGATGGTGCACCCGTGATGAATAATTAACCAAGATTGATAGTTCTTGCAGATGTCTGAACTGTCATTTCTAACGCTTCACTTAAAAACCTCCAAATTAATCGCTTTTTTATCGCTTCTGTTTGACGCTACGACTTAAACATAAATATAAAATTGGGAACGTTTCGCACGATTATTTGTTTAAAATTTTTTGGGGACCGGTTTCGGGGAAATAATAAATTTTATTGGTTAGTATGTGAATTGTGTGGTATTATAGGTAGATCTAATGAGGATTAATTAATTAGACGAAACCGGTATTTGTAAAAGAAAAATTAAAAATTTTAATTTTTATATAACAAAATCTGAAAGCTTGAAACTTTAGGGTTAGGCCCAATTTTGAAATCCCTGCAATTATCTTTAATTCGAAAGTATTTCATCTTGATTATCATCGACCCTTCGGCTTTGTTGAGGGAACTTTCCCTTATCGCCTCTTTTATAATTTATCTCTCTTATAGATCGGGTTTCTAGTCAGGTAATTGATGTTTTCCAAACAAATAACTTTGTTAATAATCTAATATTACGTTTTTTGTTTTATTTATTTAAAAAAAAAGTGATCGATGAAATGTCGTTTTGTTGCGACAAGTTTAATGCCTCCAATATAATCTATCAAGTAAAGAAACTAATGTTCTGGATTTTTTCGAAACAAATCCCCCATCTCCTCGTTCTCATCAGTTACCCAAGTTTTTTCCGAGCGACAGACATTTTATGATGATTCTCGGCATCAGTAACGACACTTTTTTATGTCAGTTTCGAGCTTCAAACGAGGAAAAAACACAAGAAACTTCGTCAATCAGTCTTTTTTTAAACGTTGTCACAACTCGGTTATCAAATAGGATAATAAAAATGTGATTGATGAATGAGGAGGAGGAGAAGGGTCACCAAAAATTTAGAAATTAATGTCCGATTTTTTTGTTGCAGGTAAGCAGAGATATCCAGCGCAGAGGGAGAATCCATGTCTTGGAGGGTCAGTTGAGGTTGCGTGTTCTCTCTGAGGAAAACAATCCCAGACCTTACCTTACCTAACTATTAATAGGAACTAGTGGACTTGCTGAGACTCTGTCGACTAAACTCGAGGGAATTAGGTGGCTTATTTCAGCTGATTGCTAAATTAATCTTTGGGGTCTTTAGGGAGGGTTAGTCAACCGACGTCAAGACACAAACGGAATTGAAATGGGGAGGGAAATCATACTTAAATTAAACAAATAAACCAATTTTTTTGAATAAATTTTTTTTAAAGAAGTGTTATAGACACCTATTTTTTTGCACGTGTTGAACGTCTTTTAACTTGTACTAAGTTTTGTGTTCAACAATTTATCGTCAGGATGCTACGTCTTTAATTTTTTTAAATTGAATATTTAAGAAAATGTAGTGGTATAGCTTTGATATATCTAGACTTGTCTACACCAGAGAATAGAGGTGGGAGAATAAAGTTAGACTAATTTGAATAGTGTACGCATGGGGCTCTACGCTTGTGGCCATATTGATATTTAACTAGTTAATTGTAATGTCTTTACTGCCTAATTGGCTTTAAAAGATTATATACCATTTCTATGCAATCTTTTTAATTTAACAAAAAAATTTAATTCTTCTCTAATTTTCTTCTAGCACACGTAACTTCTTTCATCCCTTCTTTCCCTTCTCCATTTTCGTTTAGAATCTTTATCCTTCCATACTTGCACATTCTTAACTGTACACACTCTGACAAACAAAGCTTTATCGTCTCCCTTTCTTCTCTATATAATCTACACATTCCTTTCCATTCTCTCCAAAATTCATTTTCCCTTTCTTCATTCTCACATCTGTATTTTGCAACCATTTTCTTATTTTTACTTTTTATTTTATCTAAATATTTTGGCAGTTCGGTGGTAACAATCAGGGCATATTTTGAATTGTTCTTTGATTCTTCTTTTATACTCGGAATTGTTTTCTGTTTATCTATGTCAGCATCTGTTTGTTTTAGTTCTTCTTCCATTGTTCTTCCTCCTTCTCTCATTCTTTCAATTTCTGGACACGAATTCCCCTTTTTCTCATATTAGTCATCTCGTTCTCTCCATCTAATATTACCATTTGCGCTTTTAATTTCAGCCCAGCACTGTTGTAGTATTCTGCTTTCTTGTCGCATTCTTAGATTTTCCTCGAATCTCACCGCTTTATTTCCTGTTTCCTCTCTCAACTTTTTATTCTTACTTTCTTTTCCTATGTATCCTGGCGTTTGTTTATTTAAACCTAACACAAATTTTAAATATTTTTTTCGTTCACGTTTAATTTCTTTATATTCCTTCTATCCCCTTACTACTGCTCCATACGTTACAATACTTTTCACCAAACAGTCAAAAATCATCATTCTTCTTTTAAGATTTTCACCAAATTTACGTTCTCCCAAACTCCAGACACCTTGTTTGCGTTTTTGTCCTTTGTCTATCATACTACTATTTAATACATATCCCAAATATTTCAACTCTTTCACTTGTTATATATTTTTTCTTTTTCATTTCCATCTTCTTTTTCGATTCTTACTTTCTTTCCAAACATTTTGTTATCTATATTAACTTGGAGTTTTTTGTTTCTTAGATATCTTTTCATACTTTTTATTATTTTTTTTATTTTACTCTTGCTCTTTGCTACAATTACTAAATCATCTGCAAACGTTAGAGACCACACTTTCTCTCTGCCTACAACTATCCCTCTTACTTCCGCTCTATTTAAAACTTCATTCACGTCTTCAATATATGCTAAGAATAGTGCAGGACTTAATGGACAGCCTTGTCTGACACCTTTATTTGTCTAAAAACTTTCACTTACTTCTTCGCCTACATTTACTTGGTTAATAGTTTTCTCGTAAATTTCTTCTATCTTCTACCAACCACTTACACACCCCTTTCTCTTTAAGATACTACCACAATGTTTTTATATCCACACTGTCAAAAGCTTTTTTGAAATTCATGATCAATGCATACATACGGCTTCCCGTCTTGTCTATTTCTTTCTTCGCCAGATGTCTCGAAATTTATACATAGTCCATGACTTCCCTTCCTTTTCTGAACCCCGTTTGTCCGTCTGGTAACATACTTTTTTCGCATATATTTTTTTGTAGGTCCTATCAAGTAAGGTTATACCACGGTAGTATTCAGTTTGGTCTTTATCCCTTTTTTTATGTATTAGTACAATTAACCTTTTTTTCCACTTTATAGGAAAGCCTCCTCTCATCCACACTACATTTAGCAATTTTCATACTCTTTCCCATAGCTTTTTTTACCAAATAACAGCGCTTCATTTGGAATTCTATCTTCTCCGGGTGCTTTCTTTTTCTTTAACCTAAACATTTGTTTATCAATTTCCTCTTTAGAAAGATTGTTAATTTCCACTTGAAACTGTTTTGACAAGATACTTTTATTGTTACTTCCACCAAAAAACCTCCATAAAGTGTTTTCTCCATTTATCCATACTTATGTTCTCACTTATTTTGTTTTTTCTTTCTTCGTTTATAAATTTCTATACTATTGCTTCTGTTTTAATATTTTTCTTCTTCTCTTTGTTGTATTTTTCTATCTTTACACTTTGCTTTGTACTTTTTTCTTGTTTCAAGATACTCTGCTTTTGTAGCTTTTTCTTTTTTTATTTTTTAAGTTTACTGTAAGTTTTTTTTTTAGTTTGCTGCATTCCTTATTCCACCATATATTTCTTCTTGTTTTTAGAAACATTTTTTTTGTCATTGCTGCTTTCATTTTAGTAACTAGGTCTTTATACATACTATACATCAATGTCTATTCAATCGGAAGTTTTCTTTATTTATCTGTTGCCTGTATTTTTCAATTGTACCTTCGTTCCATTTAGTTCTTACTTGAAATTTATTTTTCTCTTTTTTTCTTCTTGGTTTTGTTGCTTTCTCGGATCATTTTATCGTGATTTCTAGAAATGTGGTTGGCTTCAACCCTATCACCTACATGGAATTTGATTATATTCTCCTAGGCTTCATTACTTGTAATTCCATAATATATTGTGGTGGTTCTATTATGTCCAATATTCTCCTTCACGGTTACCTTCTTTGTTTCCATTTAGAATTTCCTAACCCCTCTCTTCAATCATCTCGATTAGTAATGAGCCTTTTTTATTTTCTATTTTTTTTGCTGTTCTTCTTTTTATTTTTTTTGTCTTCTGTTTTTGCTCCTTTTGATATTTAATTAAAGAGGTAGAATAACAAGAGAGAGAGACAGAGAGAGAGAGAGAGAGAATTATCTATATTACAAATAAAACCGTAATCGTTAGGATGCTACGTCTTTAAAGTTTTTAAATTAATTATCTTATACAGCTGTAGTTGTAGCTTTGATTTCTTTAGACTTCTCTACACCAGAGAAATAGATATGGGAGAATAATGTTAGACTAATTTGAGTACTGTACGCATTGTCATTAAAAAATAGTCGTTTATGCTTTCTGTAATTTTTATAGTAAAGAAAAGTGACATTGTTATTGGTTCTAGGGATGCAAATGACTGTTTTCCATTGAATAAACACAAAAAATATTTTTTGACTGTTTGCATTTTTAAAGTTGAGTTTTTAGGCTTGAAATAGACCAAATGGGGCATATTTTTGTCATCAGTTTAAGCCATTAGTTAAAAATACCATTGGAAAATTAAGTTGAGGATGTAAAATAATTAATCATTCTATTTTAAGAACCTAAGTATTTTTCCAGCGATTTTATAAGGATAACAAATCGATAGAGTCATTAACGGTTAAAAAGATATTAAAGAAGATAAAAAAAAGTTTTAATTGAGAGATTTTAAAAATTGTATTTTTCTTTTACATTAGGTACATTCAAAACAATTTTTTTTAATTTTTAATATCATAACGTTCCAATAATTACTTTAATTTTATTTTAGAGGTAACGGGTTACAGGAACAAATACAGAACGATTTGACTTTAATCCGACTTTTCGACTGTTTGACAGTAATAAAAACAGTAAGACAGTAATAAAAACAGTCGAAACGTCGGATTAAAGTCAAATCTTTATTTGTTCCTGTAACCCGTTACCTCTAAAATACAATTTTTTTTTGTTTTCTTTACGTCAATGCAAATTTGAAATAATTTATCTAAAGTTTAAAGACCTTTTCCCGATCAATACTTGTCTGTTTCTTTTCCAAACTCCAAAACTTTTCTTTTTTTTTGTTGAGCAAGCAAAGCAAGATTATGTATATACATTACACGAACTTATCCCGGATTGTTCAGTTCTGAAACTTCCAAAATGATTAAGTTTCCCACAAAAACTCTTCAGCAACCCGCATCAACACAACTTGTGCAAATTCTACTAATTATGTTTCGCTTCTTGAAACGTCACCAAATCTTTTATATTTCATATTTACTTTCAAAGACATTTTCTTTGGGGCACTTAAGAGTCTGTCGTTCCGGATTATTATGACGTGTCTTGCTCTAAAGCTATAATAAAAGCTATTTACAGGAATACAGACCGGCTCTTGGGGGAATACTATTATCCTTGCTATTCTCAAGGGCGGAAAAGGAGTTTTCGGCGAGATAATTGCGTTTTAATTGCTTAGTCTAGGCGTTCTCTAATGAAATAAATGATACAGATGACAATAATCGTAAATGGCTACAATATTTTTTTTAAATTTGGTGCCATAAGAAATTGTAAATTGAGACAGAAATTAATTGACACCATGAGAAATGTCTAAAACAAACAAATCAAAATATATAAATTAATAATAAAGTAGAAACAACACGGTTTTATTGGTCTACTGCAAGAGGGTCCGGATGAAACTATCCTAAACCGTGTTTACAAACATATACTTAAATAACAATTTATTATACATAAACATTAGATTAATACATGTAAAAAAATACTGTCAAAAATATATAAAACGACTACTGATTCTTGTCAGTAAGGCGGTAAGTGCGAGCCTTAGGTTGGTAAGCACAGACTCTAGAAAAAATATGAAGCTCGAGGCAGTAAGTAGGTTCCAAACGCTATTAGTTTCTGAAACTATGTTTTAAACTGCGAAAACTTATAGTTACGGCCCTTGAGTTCTAATATACTATTTTTTTTAAATTTAAAGTAGTCTGAATAAGGTTTTTATCAGAAAGAAAAATTAGATCAGTTGCCAGATTATTGGAAAATTGGGGAAAAACTGAAAGAACTTTTGTTCATTAGATTTTTGTACGAACCTGAAAGTTTTTTTTTTAAAAAAAAATGGGATAATTACAATAAAAAATCGTAAAAATCGGAAAAAACGCCAAAAAACAATATTTGTACGCACTCTTGATTATAACTTTCGATAGGAACGACATATTTGTTTTTTTTGTTTTTTTTTTGCTTTCTGGATGGAAAATCTCAGTTAAAAAAAATCTGAAAAATCTAGAGACAAATCTGCAATAACGCAATCTATTTGTGTTTTGCTATCTATCTAACAATTGTAGTTAATTTCTTTCTATATTCTTATTTTCTCAACAAATTCATTGAAATTTGGAGAGGACAACTTGAATTATAAGGATTATGGTGACCTTGAACAACTTATAGCTCTCGGGTCCGTAATTCTGTTGCCCACGGTTATTCCGATTCTCGTAATTCTCTTGATAACTATTCTTATAAACTATTTCTGGACTAAAGTCGCTTCTTTAGTTTTTTCTGAGAGGGACTAAAATACAACTTTTAATCCAGTGGGACTTAAAATATGAACAAATATAAATCACGAGTGACTTTTTTTAATTTATCGGAAATGAACCGAAAAGCATTTTCTGCATATACAGCAAGGAGAGGACGATGACCGGATAGTATTGAACAAATCTAAATTACAAATGGCTTTTACTGAGAGGGACTAAAATAGTTCTTTTAATCTAAGGGACTTAATATGAATATTCGAAATCTCTGAGGGTTTAAAATATGAACAAATCTATATCACAAATGACTTTTTTAATTTATTGGAAGTGTACTGATAGTTTTGAATTTCGCGTTGATTGTAAATATTTAGTTTTTTGTATTTTTTTAACAAATTTTTGAAATTTGGATAGAACAACCTGAATTATAAGGATGATGACGACCTTAGGAAATTTGCAGCCCTTGGGTTGGTTCATAACTGTGTTGCTCACGATTATTGCGACTCTTGTAATTGTCTTGGCTTATAAAAAAAACTATTTTTGCTAAACTATTTTGGGACTAAAGTCGGTACTCTAGTCTTTGCTGAGAAGGACTAAAATACTACTTTTAATCTAAAGAACTATTTAGAATCTTTTTAGATTTAAAATATAAACAAATTAAATATTGGAAGTGTACTTTAAGACGGTTTTACTATATATGTATATAGAGCAAGGAAAGGGCGATGACCAGATAGTTTTGAACAAGTCCAAATTACAAATGACTTTTACTGAGAGAGACTAAAATACTTTTTTTTAATCTAAGGGATTTAAAATGATTTAAAATCTCTTGGAATTTAAAATATAAACATCTATGCAAGTGATCTATGGACTTCAAAATTTGAGTTTTTTCACTTTTTGCTATAAATTTTCTCATCTTAAAATCGGAGACTGCTAATCTGTAAAATAGATATAAAGTAAATGTAAAATAGCCTAAACTGACAGCAAAAGTTTCTATATTTGCATGCTAAACTTTCTGAATCTAATTATTCTGTGCATCCATTGGTTGCACTCCCATTGACCCCGTCTTTCATCAGTTTGGTCTATTTTCGTTGATCGAGAAGTTGATTAATATACATCAGAGAGGGTGACCACATCGTCTGAACAGACCAATTCGCATGTAAATTTTAATCGGATGCAATCTAGTATCGAATCAATATGGCGGCTCCTGGTGTTTATAAAAAGATTTTGACAGCTTTTGAAAAAAATTCGATTAAATAAATTCGGAAACGGTTTATTATCATTAATCTCAAGAGGAAAAAATACAAGATATTTTTATTTCAACACGAATGTTTGAAATAGCGCGGTGATAAATTATTCAGCGTGTTTTATGTAGTGACGTAAAATATATGGAAATTGAAAAATGAATAATCATAAATTATCCCAATCGGAATTTTATTTTGGTGGGCTTGTCTCGTTTTATTTTCTTTAATTGTGTTTTGTAGAGTATTTTTGGCGTTGTTTATGAGGCAATGAAAACTTACAAAACGATACTTAAAAGAGACTAAACATTGTAATAATAGACCGGTCCAACTTGAATTTTCCCACCAAAAACAATCGGAAATAGCATTATTATAACCTGAAATATTGTACACTAAAATACTATTGGACATTTGCCAGATCTCTTTATCTGAAAATACACTTAATATAAAAGCGACTCGAACCAATATAGATAATTAGATGGTGGTTTTCACTCCTCATCTATTGTTCCCTTTCATACTCTCCTCTAATTTCGTGTTATCATATCCGGAACAAACAGCTCGTTTATTAGCTGGCCAGGCGTACCAACTTCAGTTAGAATAATAATTTGCACAATCTGACATTGGACAACTCTTTTAATAAATAACAAGCTCCTGAAATAACAACTCGGACACAATTTATGCAAATTGGGTTTTAAATGAGGTACTTTTTTGAATTTAGGACAATTAAACACGAAATTGTACACCTGCTAGTCACTTAAAATAAGAGCGGGATTTAGGGGATTTTGGCCGATTGGTAACAATGACACATTTTGCGGAATTGACAGTTCTGTTATGCTGCGAAAAACAAATTGGTAAAAAATTATAAAAACAGTGTTCAATGTTTCTATAACAACAACTACAATTTTTTTGTCTGCTATTTTCTGTTTTTCGGTTTTGCAAAGTTTTTGTGTATTTTTTATTTCTATGTTCTTCTGACTCCTAGATTCTCTATTCTTTATTTTATAGGTTTTCATCTTTTTGTTCATTTTTTTCTGATTTTGCAGTTTTTTTGTTTTGTTTGTGATTTCTGAGTGTTCTAATTGTAATACCTAGATTTTTGCGTCTTTTTTTATTGCTTACTGAATTTACAGTTATCTCATTTCCCAATTTTTGTTAATTTCAAATTTTAGATCATGATTTTCTTTGTTTCTCTGTCCTTTCAGTATCCAGTTTTAGTTGCATAGATTCTTAGCTTCTTTTCTTTGGTTTTTTATTTTCTGAGAACTTTTTCTATATTTTCATTTGTGCTATAAATATTTTTATCAAGAACATCTAGTATTCTAGCCTGAACTTTTAGCTTTATATTAAGTCCAAAAAGGTTAAAATTGAGAAATTGATGAAAAATCTTATCGGAAAAAGAAGAAAAACAGGTTTTTTGGAGTTTCTTTTCTAATTCGTCAACATAGTTAATAGTAGGGCTGGGCGATACCTGTTTTTAGGTGTCGGGTATCAATACCTGAAAGTATCGTAAGTATCGAGGTTTCAGAGATATCAAGGTATCGGGGGTATCGAGGTATCGAAAAGTATCGAGGTATCGGAGGTATCGCGGTATCGAGGTATCGTAGGTGTCGTAGGTATCGGAAGTATCGGGTGGCGATAAATAAGTATCGCATCAAATAGCTTGTGAATTCGTTTGTTTTAATCAAAATAGCTTGTGTTTCCAACATCCAAAACACTCTGAATAGGATATTCATTTATAGCCACTCTTTACAAAGGTATCGCAGATATCGAAGTATCGGAGATTTCGGAAGTATCGTAGATATCGCAGGTATCGAGGTATCGGAGGTATCGAGGTATCGGAAGCATCGATACTTTGATACCTGATTGCAGTCGGTATCGGTGTACGATACCTAAGCAGGTATCGATACCTTCTGTAAGTATCGATACTTTTCCCATCCCTAGTCAATAGTATATTAAATAACAAGAACGATAAAATGTTCTTAACGTCTGTGATACTTCAACATTTTTGTGAGATTGATTCTTGTTCAAAAACAATTGTCAATTAATTTTGAATTAATTTACTTACCGCTCAAAAACTGGCTTTATTTTAAAACACTGCGCAACCGGTTGAAGATACAAAAAAATGCTATGGGAAAAGTAGATAATTAAATTTTTCTAATATAGAGTTTATCCCCGGGTTGAATTAAAAAGAAGATAAAATTTCTTATTTTTGATTTCTCAGAGAATATTACTATTGTTGGTTTGCCTCGCTTCGTTAGTTGAAAAGATTGATTCATCAGAGAACATAATTCGTTTATGAAAATTTGAATTTTCCAAGACTTTGTAGGCTATTTCTAAACGAAAATCCAGACGTTTAGCTTCATCACCATTCTTTAAAATTTGCCTAAATTGCCGTTTTAATCGTATTTTTTTTACTTATCCCAGTTTGTAGTACCCTCTTAAAAAGAACTTTTCTTGCGAAATGAACACAAGATTTGAAGCAGCATCGTCTTCATTGAACAACTTCTTTGACTTCTTAATGTTTTTTCGCTGAAGCTGTTTTTTTACACAAAAGTTGTTTAATAAAATTATTGAAGTATATTGTTTATTTTTTTGATTTTTGTAAAAGCTCTTTTAAAAAGAAATTTCTTATATTCAAGTAACTCGAGATTTGGAGATTTTTAACACGTTAATTTGCTTTCACCACAAAAATTAGGTTATGTGTCATTTATTTTTAATTTATATTTTAACATTGTTACTTTTCTAGGTTTTTTACAGAGTTTGTTGTGTTTATTAGTACCTACCACAATTTTTAAAATGTTTTTGAACGACTGATAGGTATTTGCTCGAATTTTGGTAATTTTTCTCGTATGAAGCTGACTTTTCCTATTAAAATTAAGAGCGTTGAGTATTTATTACCGATTTTTAACTATTGTATTCTATTTAAAAAAATTGAAAACAAATCAGATGTGAGTCATTTCTTTGTTATGTAAAACCGCCTTTTACCACAAGCACAAACATAGGATATGTTTTAACAAATCGTGTTGTTTGCAAATGTACAACAACAAAAAAATGTATAGTACTGAATAGTATACAGTTAAGTGTTATTTAAAAACAGTTTAATTGCGAATAAATAAATGAATCAATAGCAAAACCACTTGTAAATGAATTCAAGTGTTAAAAGCGCTTTGATGTTTGTGTATAAAGTGTGCTGTTTATGTTCAAATTTGAGAGTAAACTAGAAAGAAAATAAATGAACGCTCTGTTGTGTATAAAATTACATCAAAAGCAACAATTTGATGAGTTTTATTTTAGTAATTACGACCGAATTTTGAAATTGCTCGGTTCGGACATATTTGCATTTTACAGGAACAAATATTGATTTTGTCAGTTTATTTAAACGCAGAGGTAATAACTAAATATAATAGTAGTTTGGATTTATTTACTTATGTATAAAAAAATATATACAGAGTGTTTAAAAAATATAAAATATTGAAGGAGATATTAGTGTGAACCAAAATAAATAAGTTTTAATAAATTCACAAAGCAACAGTTTGAGGAATATAGAATTTTATTTCTCTTCTTTACCCCTTTTCAATTTCATTTCAACATGATGGTGCTCCTGCTCATTTTTCGATTACCATTACAGAGCAAACTAAATGTTTCCACGTAGATGGGTAGGATCACGGACTTGTTTTATCGCCTGCAAGATCACCTGATTTAAACCCTCTAGGTTTTTTTCTTTACTACTAGCAAGAACATTTGGTGGAGAAAGTTTTGACACGAGTCATAGTACAATACATTGCAATTATACTAGAACTAAACTGAGATAAGTTCGAATTTTACTAGGCCGTGGGTGTTTGGTTATTAATGTTGTTATCAATAAACAGACAACAAAAAATTATTATTTATGGCCCTAACATCACTGTGACGTTAGTAGTTTTTTCCCAGATACCTAAAATTGGCTCTAGATGTCACTTTTGCACCTTTTTCATTTAATTTTAATAAAATGACATAATACTTCTAAATGAAAAAGAAACACTGCTACAGAAACATAAAGCAAGGAGTAATATTTTAAAAATTGTATATATACAGAGACAATGGTAGAGCACCCCAGACAACACAAAGGAAGATAAAATAATAAAAAATAAAAAAGTAAACAGTAACATGTCGTGCATTTGTAATAAGAAAATATATTTTACAATTTACAAGCAACTAAAAATACAAAACGCTGCACATATTTTAATTTAAAAAATTTCATCACAGTTTATTGTTTTGTTTTGATATTCAAAGGTAAACAAATGCAAATGTATTTTTTTACCAGTATTTATTTCTCGATAATTTTTTTTTTCGCTTTAATGCAGGACTGTTTCTAAATGCAGCAACCTCCTTGAAAGCTTGTAAAAATCCCCTTTTCTCGTTGCAATTTTCGACTCCTCCGTCTCGATTGTAATGATAAAGAGGAGCTTATATGGCAAACCCGCAAAGACCCAACAATTTGCGGTCGCAGTAAATGGACCGTACGTTGTAGTTGGTAAAGTCATAAGACCACTAAACATCTCGTATTTTATGTAAGTTTTTTCCTTAAAACGATGATTACGTTTCCCATAAGTAGAAATACGGTAAACTCCTTTTACTGTCTTGTGTAATTAAGCTTTTTGCTGTATTCCCAGTCGTAAAACACGCCTTCAAAAAGCTATAAATGCTTGTTGTCTTTGAATTTGAATTATCTAATCTTGTGTTTGATTCTCCTCCACACATTTTGATATAGAATTTAAGCTGTTTGGATAAATATTGGCTGAAATTTCAGTAGTAATAAACTATGATAAATTCAGAATGAGCCACAAGCAAGTTCGAGAAATTAATTTTGAGAAATGAACACGATAATACCATTAACAAGGCCTAGATCAAATAACTGAAAGTTTTGTGTTTATGGCTGAACTTCGGTTTGAGAAAAATTCGAGATCTGGTTCCAATTAGCTTTCAGTCACAATAACTTTGGTGAAAAGTTTTTACGAAACTAAATATTGTTGAAATATTCTCGGTTATCAGTTCATGCTTTTCAGAGTGTTTGTGACACGTTTTGTCGACGGAAAATCACACAAGGGTCGGATTCTGCTGTCCCTACTTTTTATGTCAATCACGAATTGGAAACTTAAGAAAAGCTCGAAACGGGAAAATTGCCCGCATTCCTAGTCTATTTTTGACGGTTATTTCACAACAGATTACTTGTATGAAACGGCAATTTTTTTAAATTAAATTTTTATAGATTAAATAAAAAAATATCACTGCTTAAGATCATGAAAAACAAAATCGGAATCTATTAAGTAAATTAATTATTGAAAGACATAATCCAACTGCAGACACTAGAAACAACGAGAAGTGTTTAGTTTAGAAAGTGTTTAGGAAGCATTAAAGTTAAAACGCTCCACGCAAAATAAGATTCTTGAAGAGAAGGTACGAACAAACAACGACCAACATCCAAACTTTGAAATTTCAAGAGCAGAGCCGAAATAAAGTACACAAAGTTATGTGAAATTACCTCGGAAATCACAAAACGATACGTAAACAGTACGTGAAATTAAGAATGTTCTGATGCTTCCAGTGTTCAGATCAAAACAATACTAAATAATGCTGTGATAAACTAATTCGGTATCTAATCAGTAAAATTTTAATTATCAAAAGACATAATCCAGCTGTAGACGCTAGAAACAACGAGAAACATTCAAGTTAAAACGCTTCATGGCAAATACAACTAAGATTATACAAGAGAAGATACGAACAAACAACGACCAACATCCAATCTTTCGAATTTCAAGAGCAGAACCGAAATAAAGTACAGAAAATCTACTCTAAAAATTGTGTGAAAGCACAAAACGATACAATAAACGGTACGTGAAATTAAGAATCTTCTGAAGCTCACAGTGTTCGGAACAAAAAAATACTAAACAATGTTGTGAAAAACAAAATCGGAATCTATAATAAGTAAAATTTTAATTATCGAATGTCATGATTCATCTGTTGACACTAGAAACAACGAGAAGGGACAAGGAAGCATGAAAGTTAAAACGTTCTAAGCGAAATGTAACTAAGATCCTTCAAGAGAGGGTACGGACAAACAACGACCAACATCCAAACTTTCGAATTTCAAGAGCAGAGCCGAAATAAAGTACAGAAAATTGTGTGAAATTACCTCGGAAATTACAAAACGATACGTAAACGGTACGTGAAATTAAGAATGTTCTGAAGCTTGCAGTGTTCAGAACAAAACAATACTAAATAATGCTGTGATAAACTAATTCGGAATCTAATCAGTAAAATTTTAATTATCAAAAGACATAATCCAGCTGTAGACACCAAAAACAACGAGAAACATTCAAGTTAAAACGCTTCATGGAAAATATAACTAAGATTATACAAGAGAAGGTATGAACATACAACGACCAACATACAATCTTTCGAATTTCAAGAGCAGAACCGAAATAAGGTACAGAAAATCTACTCCAAAAGTTGTGTGAAAACACAAAACGATACAATAAACGCTACGTGAAATTAAGAATCATCTGAAGCTCACAGTGTTTAGAACAAAAAAATATTAAATAATGTGACAAATAACATCGGAATCTATTAAGTAAAATTTTAATTATCGCAAGATATAATCCAGCTGTGGACACTAGAAAAAACGAGAAACGACAAGGAAGCTATAAAGTTAAAACGCTCTACGTAAAATATAACCAAAATTCTTCAAGAGAAGGTACGAACAAACAACGACCAACATCCAAATTTTTTAATTTCAAGAGCAGAGCCGAAATAAGGTACAAAAAATCTACTCTAAAAATTGTGTGAAAGCACAAAACGATACAATAAACGGTACGTGAAATTAAGAATCTTCTGAAGCTCACAGTGAACAAAACAATACTAAATAATGTTAAATTTTGATTGATAGTAAAAACTAAACAATATTTGTAGAATTAAATATTTTGTGTCAACTCCGTACTAGTACTAGGGTTACCAATTATTGATATAAATGACGTTTTCAAGTTCTCTTTTTTTAGCAACCGTTTCGTCTGCAAAATTCAATTTTATAGCCGCTGCAACTAGTAATGGACATTAAAGGTCCTCTAAATGTTGCTGAAATTCTAACTCTGCTCCTTCCTTTTTTAATAATCGGACAAACCAAAGTACAAGAATACTATTTCACAATAATATTATTACTAAGACGTACTGTCTTGATGTTGTCTAAAAAAACCGTCTCTCACACCCTCAATGAGAGTTACTTTGTTAGGTCTCTAGAAAGAACCCACTGTGACGTATGTTCTTTTAAATTTTTACTGCGATAAAGCGCCACCGGTGGCAAATGCTAGGATCTAAAAAGATGATATCTTCATTTTGTTAAATAAATAAAATATTTATAATTCATTATTTATTTCAATTTCTTCAAAGTGTATCTAATTTATGAACAAATTGTAAGCCGTACCTTGTTGCTGTTATGAAGGTACAGTCTGTTTGACAATTTGACAATGTCTTTAGTAATACTGTGATGCTCTACATGATTGTGATTTTTTTGTTGGGTTAACTTAAAACTTTAGACAAGTGTCTAGGGTGAGATTTGTTAGCGTTGTTCGTTATGATTATTATCTTTAAAGTCTAAATCTTTGTTACTCGTACATTAAAACCAGTCATTTTCAAGACTATCTTATCTTAACGGAATTTGGGTTTGAAACAAAACAAGTTTTGTTAATCTAAAAAAAATTGACAGATCTGAAAATACTCTGATAAATTTAGCGTGCTGAGAACCACACCGATGCGTGAAATTTGACGCTTATGGACCGATCGAGATCTAATGTCATTGTTTCGCATGAGTGGAGAAAGGTCGCGAAACTTTCGGACACATTCTGAAAGAACGTATGGTTATATAAGCTAGGGGAGTTATTTTACATTTTATCTATTATACTGAAAAAAATAATAAAAAAATTAAAATTAAATAAGTTATAAAGACGTTGCAATGATGGGTCTTTCGTTGTCAAATGTTTACGCTACCACAGTTTCGTTTCTTTTTGTTTTTGAAGAAATTAAAATCACTTATTTCAAAATAATAAATAACTATTGTAGGTAAAGCAAGAAAAGTCAGAAATAGAAAAAAAATTAACAGAGAACGTTTGAAAATAAAACTAGTCAACATAAAATTAAAACCAAAAAGGAAATAAATAACAATTAAATAAACAAGAGATAAAAAATTGTTTTAAACAAAACGAAGAAATCAGAAAAAAATTAAAAAACAAGAATGGATTAATAATAAAACCAAAAAAGTCAGAATTTGATACAAAATCGTCAACGAACGGTTAAAAATAGAACTAATTAACGACAAAAATAGAAGAAGAATAAGAAATGAAATAATCAAATTTAAAAAAGTAAAAAAAAATTTGAAGCAAAACGAAGAATTCAAAAAGAAGACCTAAAAAATTTAGATTGAAAATAAAGCAGAAAAAGTCAAAATTAGATACAAAATAATAGAGATCGCTTGAAAATGAAACTAGCTTACAGAAAAATAGAAGAAGAAGAAAATAAATAAAAAAACAATCAAATAAAAAAGTCAAAAATCTTTCAAACAAAACTACAAGTTTAGAAAGAAGACTTGAAAAACATGAATAGATTAAAAATAAAACGAGAAATTTAGAATTAGATAAATCGTTAAAAGAACAGTTAAAAATAGAACTAATTGACGACAAAAACTAGAAGAAGAAGAAATGAAATAGCAATCAAATTAAAAAAAGGTACAAAAATATTTGAAGCATAACGAAGAATTGAAAAAGAAGATCTGAAAAACATAGATAGATTGAAAATATAGCAGAAAAAGTCAAAATTAGGTACTAAATAACAGAGATCGCTTGAAAATGAAACTAGCTAACAGAAAATAGAAGAAGAAGAAAATGAATAAAAAACAATCAAATAAAAGAGTCAAAAGTCTTTCAAACATAAACAAAAATTCAGAACGAAGACCTGAAAAACATGAATAGATTAAATAAAAATAGAAAAATAAAGCGAAAAAGGTCAGAATTAGATACAAAATCGTTAGAGAACGGTTAAAAATGAAAAATAAAACTAGTTGACGACAAAAAATAGAAGAAATAATAAAAAAAATGTCACAAAGACATTGTAATGATGAACCTTTGTCAAATATTCGCACTACCACAGTTTCGTCTCTCTTCGTTTTTGACGAAATTAAAAACAAGTCTCCCAAAATCTCATTTTTTTGTTTAAATAAAAGTAGATAATAATAAATAGCTATTCTAGGTTTGTTGTTTATCCAAGCCTTTTAATGAAGCTCATTACTCTCCGTCATTCTACTCTCATTCAAATTGCTATTTTTCCCCTATTATTAATCCTCTGTCTAACAGATTAATAACACGAATTTATCGTTCTAAGAATTCCTCTATTTCGTCGTTTGTTGCTAATAATAAGATTTAGAAAATTGTTAAATTTCACTTTTTAGATAAAAATATTTTTTTCAGTTAATTGAGTCAACTTCTGTCATATATTCATATAAGCAATGATTTATTACAGTTTCTCTCAGAAAACTATAGCTACAGCCACTATTTCGTGACATTCAGGTCGTTGCCAACCTGAAAAAACCAAAACTTAGTAATTTATCAAACTTTCCCCCCTGTTTAGTTTTTAATACTCTATTAATAAACTCCCCTTGTTGCCATTAACTTCTACACCTCCTTCCCTTTCGAAAATTACCTCTTCCACTCCAACACAATTAGTATTAAGTTCCTTCAGGCAATACTTCAAGCACAAAAAACTCTTCTCTTCATATACTCGAAGCAAAATCCCCCAAGTAGTCTAGTTTAACTTTTAGAAATTATATTTGCTTTTAATACGCAAATAGTTTACGTAAATTCCAACTTTGTTGTTAAACATCAATTTATTAATTACGGTCCTGGAAGTCCTATACTTTGACGGAAGTCATCCCAAGGGAACACCTTTGTGAACATGATTCCAGATTCCTGGCACAGAACTGGAACATGTCGAGCAGGGAGTCGGCACGTTAAAAAAAAACGTTACGGAGTTGATTTTTTTAAATTATTGGCTAAATGCAATGAGAAAAGCATCAATAATTATTTATTTAATAACGTGATACTAGATAATAGAAAATAAAATGATCTAAAAAAATAATTTAAAATTTATAATAATATCAATTTTGACCTCAAATAACTTTTGAAATGTTAATCCCAAATATGTAGCATAGATTCCAAGCATAAAATTTTGAGAAATGTTTTGGCAGAAATAATTGCCAGAAAGACGTATCGTTATATAAGCGGCGCGAAGACAATGACCGGGCACTAATTAAAGTCTTTATCGAAGTGACGGCAATCGTAGTTATTACTGTATGAATATCAAGTTATTTATTTAGCAAATTATTGTGTATTTATGTATAATATAGTAAAAATAAATTACTCGTTATTAATCTAATTCTTTAAATGAAAAGAGATTTGAAATAGTTGAACGACAATCCGAATACTTTATATACCAAGAGGCCATAATAAAGAATCGGTTAGAAACAATTGAGAAACAAATGCGTTTGTTGTTGGAAAAACTCGAACAAGAAGAAGAGAAACGACTGGACAAAAAAAATGAAGAAGACAAAAAAACGAAGACTTGACGTAGAATAGTATAAGAAAATTGAAAAAGATAATTGATAAAAACTACTTCTAAAATTCTGAAACAATTCTGAAAAAGCAAAAGAAGATTTTGGAGATTTTTGGAAGAGTTTGATAAACGGCATTTGAAAGATAGAAATGTGAGAAACGACAATTTAAAAAAAGAAGAGTTTGAGAAACAACGATTAAAAGAAAAGAAAAGCTGAAGAGGATTCTAAAGAGGCTTGAAAAACAACGATAAATGAAAAGAAGAACATAAGAAAAAAAAAAACAACTGAAAATTGTAAAAGACATGGAAAACGAAGTCTCTAAGACGATGAATATCATGAGAAAATTTTGGAAGATTTCAGAAAACTACTTAAAAAATGACGAATCTTCTAAAGTACAAAAAACAATTCTGGATAAACAAAAAAAATTGGAACAGTTTGAAAAGAGCGTTTAGAAAATAACAGAGAAACGATAATTAAGAGAAAAAGAAAAGCTAAAGAAGATTTTAGCAAGACAAAAGACGATTATAAGGAAGCTTCAAAAACAACGATAAAAGGAAAGAAAAACAATGAGAAAATTTAGGAAGATCTCGGAAAACTACTTAAAAAAAATTAAGAATCTTCTAAAGTACAAGAAATAATTCTGAAAAGACAAAAATTTTTGGAAACGTTTAAAAAACAGCGTTTTAAAGAAAAAAATATGATAAACGACAGTTTAAAGAAAAAGAAGAATTTGAGAAACGACGATTAAGAGAAAAAGAAAAGCTAAAGAAGGTTATAAGAGGACAAAAGACGATTGTGAAGAAGTTTAAAAAACAACGAAAAAAGGAAAGAAAAACATCGAAATCGAAATGAAAATAAAAAAACGGTTTTTACACAATTTTGTTAAAAAAACCTATATTTTTGCGCGATTGGTTGTTTTTATCAGTTTACTGTGCCTGTTTCCACGACGGTAGGTTGCTGTTACTGGTTGCTACGTGTAACAAAACGGTAAGTAATTCACTAACCGTTCAGTGAACGGTAAGCAATTAAATTTAAAAAAAAAATGTTGCGATTTATTTATTAAAATTAAATGTACAATTATTATAATTAATAGTAGTAATACCACTCGCATTTGAGTTAGTGTTAATAGACAAACTTTCCGATGTAGAAGTCCCAGGTTGTTGTAATAGTCCACCAACATCGCTGTGTAAAATTTTATGAGCAAATTCAATTTTGTTTTGGAGGGAATCTTCCACGTAACTCTCAGCCACCGTTGATGAACGCCACCCACCATGTCCTTTTAGTCCCAACACATCAACTCCGTTATTCGCCAAAAGTGTAGCCGATGTGCGTCGAAACGAGTGTCCAGTAAAACCTTCAGGGGCTTGCAGCCTCCAATTGTGCCTTTTCCTGTGACTTGCCTAGTGCATTTGCCATTTCGATAGTTCAGAAATAAATGATTTGACGTTGGGTTGCTTGGTCGAATTCTTATGTATTTTCGAAGTATTTCCAAATAATGAACTGCTTTATTTTCTTTATTAATAACTGTAAACGTTCGCTGAATATTCGTTTTTGTATTTGGAATATTTACTTTAAACATTTTTTCATGTTCTTCTATGTCACTCATTTTAATATTGTACAATTCCTCTCGTCTACAAGCGCCCGATACCTACTCCCAATATCATTGCTACCTGCAAATATATTGTTTCCTTAGAACTCAGATGTACCATCTCATCATCTACAATTCTACAACATACTTTTTGAATTAAAAATTGTTCGTCTGGTACTTCATTCAAGAATTTTTCCATGTCTTCTTTAGTAAAAATTTTAGCCTTCTTAGGCCGATATCCAATATTTTTTCTCTTAAGATAAGCAATTAATGTAGCAAACTTAGAAATATCGATAGCATCATGGAGAAAAATTGAACGCTTCAGCATAGAATACTCCGCCCATAAACTGCCTGGGGCCTTCAAGTGTCCACTTCTCACCACAAAATACGCTAACAAGCTCTTTTCATTTACAGAAATCTTCTTTGCTTCACGCCATTCCTTAAACAACTTGTATGTCTGTTCATATTGAGCTTTAGATTTTTCTGGAATTATTGCCGAACATCCTTATCATCCGGTAAATCATCACTATCGCTCATATTTGTTTCGAAAACGGAACCACAAAACAGAACTATGTAGGAATGATTGTATCCAAAAGATAATTTTACTTGTTTGGAACAAAACCATAGCAACCTACGTTGGAACAGCCACCCAAAGTTTTCAGTTTCAATCTTCCCGATTATCACAAATGTATTGATATAAATTATTATTATTATTATTCTAGAAACTCCAATCGCGCAAAAAACGTTATAAGCATGTCGAACGATAAGGATTACCGTTCTCAGACAATAATTGGAGTCGTCGCTTCGCTCCTCGTCCAAACAATTGTCTTCGAACGGTAAGCATTCCTTACCGTTCTCCATACTTAATATAATATTGCGATTCCAAAAACAAAGTGACAAACGGTTGTTATAACTAATTTTTGAAATTTGATTGCTTAGAGAGTACTCTAAATACTCTAACCTAAACAAACTATTTTTGTCTAAAGTTACTCTGTAAATACTTAAATATATTTCTAAAAATTACATGAAGTCTATTTTGCAAGTTAGCAACCAGTGATGGGCGCGTAGACTACGTCGGAGTAAACAATTTAGTTGTCTACATGTAAAGTAAACTTTAAAAAAGTTTTACCTTAGATTATGTAGACAATGTAAACAATAAGAATATTAAATAAATTTTTAATATTTTTATAAAACTTATTATAAAAAACTTTTATTGAAAAATTCAATAGTTATGATATAAAAACAAACTAACAATTTATGCTAAAATAAAAAAAAACATAAACAAGAAAAAACTATGATAAAATTTTTAAACCTATAATAAAAATAATTTTTATTCAAAAGTATTTTTTCTACAAAATGTTAAAAGTGGACTTTTTAATTGTCATTTTTAATGTTAAATGTGTCATTTTTTTGACAAGCGTGTTAAAAGTAATTTTAAGTTTATTGGTTGCTATGAAAATTTTGGTTCATAAACATATTGCGATCTGTGTGATATTATTTTTTGATTTCTTATTTTTATTGAGTTTAAAGTGCTTCCGATTGTCTTGTAGAAAAAATAGTGTATGATATACGTGTGAAAAGTAATTTTATTTTGTTCGTGGAGTTAAAAAACTCGCTACGCTCGTTTTTTAATCATCTTCATTCCCAAAATAAAATCTTACTTTTAACACTAAATGCTTTTTACAAATTATTATCCTTGCTCTGATCTAAATATTCTAAAGTATAATATTATATGCATAAGTTTTTTGGAACGCTCAAAAGTCAAACGATTCCCGATTGATGTATTACAATAGACAACATACAATAAAAAATCTCAGACGATCAAATGACGAGTTAGGTTATAAAAACATAACCTCAAAATAGTTATTGTATACATTGTCTACACAAATTCTACATTGTCTACATTCTCTACATTGTTTACGCTTTTTCTACGACGTAATGTAGACAATAAAAGTCGACAGGTAGATGCACATCACTGTTAGTAACCTTATTTACGGTAAGCTAATTGTTAATTTAAGCAGAGAATAGTAAAGCAACAATTTATTATTGTTTGACAAGCTTTTAGCAAATTCTTTATAATTTAAAACTAAAATAGTGAATCTTCTATTTTTTTCACAAAATGTAAAGAAGAGATTCTGTTTTATGAAATCTATTTCACAATACCTATTACTTTTGAATTTACAAAGTGATCTAGTGTGAACACACGATTGGCAACGTTTTTATTTTGTTAAATAAAACTTTAGTGGTAAGCCTTATTTCTGTAAATGTTTCGACCAGAGAAATAGAAAGGGGGGAATAGTGATAGAGAAATTTGACTAGGAAATGGACAACAGATATTAATATTGCTCAACTTATTGTATACTGCCAGAAATTAAATAATGAACTAATAGGGTTTAAATTGTGGCTTCTGCAGTGAGTGCCTGTGGCTGTAGAACGTAAGTTATTTTAATAAATTGCAGTAGGTTTTTTTAAAATTTTTCGTAGTGCCTATATAAGGTGTACAGCTACAACTGTTGATTTTTTTAAGAACACAGGATATAATTTTGTTATTTTTTATAAAAAAAAATGTGTTGATTGATATTACATCTCCATTGTTAATTAATTTTACATTTTGCCAACTCTGCATAAAAACATCAATGACAAGGCTTGACATTGCAATCAGGCTTTCAGCACTCATCTATTTATACCTTTTATAAAAATTCCCTGTCCTAATCGAAATGTAAATCATTGTATATTTGCTTCCATTGTTCATCTCACCTAAAATAAACATTTCAATCGCTGCCAATATCATCTGAAATTCTCCCAAAGTGTTGATACTATTCGATAAATATTTGGACAGTGTTGTGCCATTATTTATCCTTCAGTAAAAATATCCGGCGACTACAAAGCGAAGCATTAAATGCAGTTGACATGTATTTTATCCGAGAAAAATCAAATTAAATTTGGATTTTTTTCAGTTAAAAGCCTTTTTGTAGTTTCCGAGGTAGTAAACAGAATCTGAATAATATTTTCGTGTTTTGATTTGTGAATCGGTATAACAAGTGTTCATTTAAAACAGTTGTCAAGAGTGTCATAACAAAAATATATTGAAGTATTTCTTAGTTAGATTCGACTGCCGTACTGTCACAGTCTTAATTGTCAGAAATGTCGGAATTTTGCCGATTTTAAAGTGTTAATATTCTGTGAACAAAATCACTGACTCTTCTTCAATGACTTTGTTATGTGTTTCATCGAATAGATCCACTCGCCTTTAAGCGTTCTACCACTTCGAAAGTAACTTTCGACTAAAAACTTCTTGTGTTTTAAAGTGTAATTAGCCATCGCGACAAAATAACAATTAACTAGACTCAATAACAAACAAAACTGAAACTTAGAATGAACAAAAAAAGAAGATAGAAAATGATTATTTATTTATGTTTTCCTTTGTTACAGTGTATCAAGTTCATAACACTCATAATCAAAGTCTCATAACACTCTTGCTAACTTTTTTAAATGAACACCTTTTAGTTTGCGAGTTAGTAAACAGAATCAGAATAATATTTTAGTAATGTGTTTTGCTTTGTGAGTCGGTATATTTGAGTTAATGGTCGATATTAAGTAATTTGCTGAATATTTAACAAATAACATTTGCATTTGTTAGCATAATCGAGACTTCCTCGAGTCTCAAATGTAATTTGGAGTCGCATTTACATAAACATCTACTTCAAAATTTAGTTGTGCGGGATCCAGTCGTTATTTGCATCTTACACCTGCATCTCAAAAGAGAAATCTTCCCCAACTTGTTAATGTCATGAAGTCGGAGAAATTACTCGAATGCCTTAGAGCAAAGATGTTAAGCTTCAAGTGTTTGAAATTGACGACGAGTTTCCGATACTAAGATCTAAATTTAATCAGAATTTTAATTGCAAAAACTTAAAAGATATATCAAAAAATTTAGTTTTACAATTTGCCTTTTCTCTCAAAGTAAATACAATTAATTTTTTATAACAGTTATTACACGGAAAAGATAGACATTTTTTGTTTTGTTTTTTCTACTTACGATGGAAAGGTAGATAAATAGATAGATAGATTACATAGAATAGATTAAAACATAGAGCGAGAAAAATCAGAATTAGATACAAAATCGTTAGAGAATGATTTAAAATAGAACAAGTTAACGAAAGAAATAGAAAAAAAAAACATTAAATATCAGATTAAGAAAAAGTAAAAAACTCGTTGAAGCAAAACGAAAAATTCAAAAATTTTAGATTCACAATTAACAGAAAACGGTTGAAAATAAAACTTCTTAACAGACCAGTAAAGTAACTTAAATAAATAACCAAATATAAAAAAGTCAAAAAAGTCTTTCAAACAAGACAAAGAATTCAGTAAGAAGAGCTGAAAAACATTGATAGATTCAAAATAAGACGAAAAAACTCAAAATTGGATACAAAACTGTCAGAAAACGGTTGAAAATGAAACTTGTTAGCCGAAAAATAGAAGGAGAAAATAAATAAATAATCAAATATAAAAGAGTCAAAAAAAATTTCAAACAAAACAAGAAATTCAGAAAAAAGACACAAAATAAATGACGATTTAATAAAAAAGAGTCAAAAAATTGTTGTAAACAAAACGAAGAAATCAGAACGTCAAGGAACATCAAAAATAATCAAATTAAAAGAAGTAAAAAATCTTTGAAGCAAAACGAAGAATTCAAAAAGATGTCCTGAAAAACTGAGATAGAAAAGAGTCAAAAAAGTCTTTCAAACAAAACCAAAAATTTAAAAAAAGACTTGGAAAACATGAATAGATTAAAAATAAAGTGAGCAAAGTCTGAATTAGATTAAAGTTCAACAGAGAACGCTTGAAAATAAAACTAGTTAACAGAAAAATAAGACAAGAGAAGATAAATAAATAACAATCACATATAAAAGAGTCAAAAAAATCAGAAAGAAAAAAATCGTGAAAAATATAGATGGACTAAAAATAAAGCGAAATAACTCAGAATTAGAGGGAACAGTTCAAAATAAAACTAGTTGACGACAAAAAATAGAAGAAAGAGAAGAAATGAAATAATAATAAATAAAAAAATCTTTGAAGCAAAACGAAAAATTTAAAAAGATGACCTAAAAAACTTAGATAGATTGAAAATAAAACAAGAAAAGTTAAAATTAAATACAAAATAACAGATAACGCTTAAAAATAAAACTAGTTAACAGAAAAATAAAAGAAGAGGAAAATTAATAAAAAGCAAAAAAGTAAAGAAGTCTAAAAAGTACCTCAAACCAAAAAAATTGAGAAAGAAAACTTGAAAAGCTTGAATAGATTAAAAATAAAGACAAAATCAATAGAGAACTTTTGAAAATAAAACTAGTTTCAGAAAATAAAGCAAAGAGGTAATGAATAACAATTAAATCAAAACGCTTGTAAAGAGTCTAATGCTAAATAAATTATTCTATTCTATTCTAAATAAAAAAGATTCATTAAATTGTCTTAAACAAAACGAAAAATCAGAAAGAAAACCTGAAAACATAAATGAATTAAAAATAAAACGAGAAAAGAGAATTGTTAGAGGACGGATAAAAATAAAACTAGTTGACCACAAAAAAATAGAAAAAGAAGTAATAAAATAACAATGGAATTAAGAAAAAGTTTTAAAATCTTTGAATCCAAACGAAGTATTCAAAGAAAGACCTGAAAACATAGATAAATCAAAATAAAGCAAGAAAAGACAAAATAACAGAGAACACTTAATAATAAAACTAGTTACCAAAAAATAAAAGAAGAAAAAAATTAATAAATAATTATCAAATAAAAGAGTCAAAAAGTCTTTTAATCAAAACCAAAAAATAAAAAAGAAGATCTAAAACACTTGAATAGGTTAAAAATAAAGCGAACAAAGTCAGATTTAGATAAAAAATTGTTTAATAACGTTTAAAAATAGAACAAGTTGACGACAAAAATGGAAGAAGAAGAAGAAGAAGAAGAAGAAATGCAATAATCGTATAGGCAGACACAGTGTGCCATCTAACGAAGAGTGCTGGAACGTAACAAGAGTTGGCGGATATCAAAGTTATCTCTTTGTCTCTCGCTCGGCCACCAACATAATCAACCTCCACGATTATGCAAAAAAAAACTACTTCGCGGAATGATGCCCCGACCGACATTGAATTACATTACTTAATCGCCCCACCAGCAACACACTGAAAGGCAGTGTAACCAGAACTAGCAAAGGTGTTCCAATCGAACAACAACGTCGAGAAACAATTTGCCTAATCGTGGAGGTTGGTTATGTTGGTGGCCGAGCGAGAGCCAAAGAGATAACTTTGTTATCCGCCAACATTATTATGCCAACTCTTGCTACCTTTGTTAGATGGCACACTGTGTCTGTCTATACGACTACTAGCCGAACTTCGCTTGATATAAGCGAGTCCTCCCACCCGTTCGAATGGAGCACAACGCTCCGGGATACACTGTACTGATGAGGGGCAAAAACCCCGAAACCGGTATACAGTTTCTCGACGTTGTTCGATTGGAACACCTTTGCAAGAAATGCAATAACAATCAAATTAAGAAAAAGTAACAAAATCTTTGAAACCAAATGAAGAATTCAAAAAGAAGACCTGAAAAACATAGATGGAACAAAAATAAAGCGAAAAATATCATAATTAGGTACAAAATTGTTAGAAAACGGTTAAAAATAAAACTAGTTGACAACAAAAAAATAGAAGAAAAAGTAATGAAATTACAAGCAAATTTAAAAAATCTTTGAAGCAAGAAGAAGAATTAAAAAAGAAAACCTGAAAAACATTGATGACAAAAAACGAAAAAATAACAATCGAATTAAGAAAAAGTAAAATATCTTTGAAGCAAAATGAGGAATTCAAAACGAAAACCTGGAAAACATAGACGGATTGAAAATAAAGCAAGAAGAATCTGAATCAGGAAACACTTTCTTCGAAGATTGTGTTAGACTCTACTGTAAGCAACTAATACTTTATTGTAATGTAATTTATGTTTGTCTAATAATCTGACAGCAAATGATAGAAGAGCAATTGATTATATACCCTAGTACATCTATTAAAATAAAATTAACAGTTATCCTTGTATAATAAACCGACAACCCCACCCTACCTCTTGTGCTATCCGATGAAGTCATAACGTCGTTCCCCAGCGCCCTTTATTTGCTTTTGGATCATCCATCGTCTAGCGTCGATCAGATCAAATCAATCAGATCAGAATTCAGTGAGTCGATCGAATAAAGAGCTAGCCCCCATCGCGGGTGACAAACAAAGGCCATCAATTTCAACCCCGCCACCACAAGCGAGTATATCGCGTGTCGGAACGGAACCGGAAACACATCAAATCCGTTTTAAATCTATTAACGGTCCATTCGAGACCGACGCTTTCCGAAATATGAGCACGTGGCTGACTGCCCTTTTGTACATCAAGTGATTTATTGATGGTTTTATCATCGTCTCAACACACCCACACAAAAATAGAACAAGACGAAAGTTTGCGACAACAAAATACAAAAATAATAATAAGAAAAAAATATATATTGCGAAATTTTAACTAATTGGTTAAAATATTTCATGTACTCTTTTTATTAACTATGTTCTACATTATTATTTAGTAATTTTTAGCTAAAATACGTGATGTAAATTGAGCTGTGAAACGAAACTAATAGTACATTCAGTATTATATTAAAGTTAAATTTTAGTAATTATTTCATAAAGTTTGAAAATAACCTTTGATCAAAATTCAAATATGAAACAATTCTAAACTCGTAAAATGCAGTAGATTTGAAATTTGCTGTGTAAAACTTTATTATAAAATTTGCAATTTTATTATAAAATCAGAAATTGTTGAATTATGATAATTAAAACCTAGTGCAGGCTCACTAGCATGACAGAGAGTTAAAAGACCACATCAACCACTTTTGCTTCTTCCTCTATTCTTCTAGCTCTTTTTTTCTGGTTGTAGAACTAGATTAAATCGTCTTCTTCCTATATCTAGTGTTTTGTCAACTTCTGATATCTTTGCAAAATGAGGATCTCTTTAATTTGTCTCTTCATCAATTGACGTTTCTCATGAATCTGTCTTTCTTCTATTTCCCAAAGCGCAACTTTACGTGCCCTCATCAATTGCTGTTTTTGCTGCAAAAACTGTCTTTTCATTATCGCATTTTTCTGACTATAACGTCGAAGGGAATTCTGATAATTCTCATTTAACTTTTCTAAAAATATTTTCTGGCGCACTATGGTTCTTCTAAGTCTCGTTGTAACTTCAGGTCCTTTATAATTCTTCTCTTTGGGTTGTAGAATCAAACCAAATCGTGCTCTTTCTCTTTCTCGTCCCTTGTCAACAGCTAATGTCTTTGCAAAATGAAGATCTCTTTAATTTGTTTCTTCATATTTTAATGTTTCTTATAAATCTGCCTTTCTTCTATTTACTAAGACACAACTTTAGTAAATAGAATCTTCGTCAATTGCTGTCTCCGCTGCAAAACCTGTCTCTCTACTAACGCAGTTTTTTCACAGAGATCTCTAGGAGATTCTAATAACTCTCGTTCAACTTCCTTAAAATGCCTTCTTGCGCACTGTAAAGTCTCTGCCATGGTAGAGAGCTAAATGATTACCATAAGCCACCTTTGTACGTTACTGTTCTGTTTTTATTTTAAACACTAAATTATTTAAGCATTTTTTTAACCGGACCGAATCATGTTCTTTCTCGTTCTATTGCTTTGTCAATTTCTGATGTTTTTGCAAAATGAGGATCTCTTTAATCTGTCACTTTATCATTTACGTTTCTCATGAACGTGTCTTTCTTTTTTTTTCCAAATCTCAAATTTGCGTGTTCTCATCAATTGCTGTTTCTGTTGCAAAAACTGTTTTTTTTATTAACGCAATTTTCTTTCTAAAACGTCGAAAGGAATTCTAATAATTCTCGTTCAACTTTTCTAAAAATGTCTTCTCGCGCACTGTAGGGTTTTTACTATGGTAAAAGGCTAAATGATTACCATAAATCATTTTTGCTCGTTGCCGTCTTTTCTTTGTTCTAATCACTATATTATTTAGGTCCTTTACTATTTCTATGGTTCTTCTAAGTTTCGTTATAACTTCAGGTACTTTATAACTCTTTTCTTTGGGTCTTTGCTATGGTAGAGAGCTAAATGATCACCATAAACTACCTTTGTACACTACTGTCTTTTCTTAAGGTCTCAAGACACTACATTATTTAAGCACTTCACTACTTTTTTGGTCCTTTTCATTCTCGTAATTACAAGCACTTTCCAAATCTTTTCTTCGAGTTGTAAAACAAGACCAAATCATGTTTTTTCTCGTTCTAGTGCCTTCTTAATTTCTGATGTTTTTGCAAAATGAGGATTCTTTTAATCTGTTTCTTCATCAATTGATGTTTCTCATGAATTTGTCTTTTTTTATTTTCCAAAGCGCAACTTTACGTGTTCTCATCAATTGCTGTTTCTGTTGCAAAAACTGTCTTTTTATTATCCCAATTTTTGACAAAAAGGAATTCTGATAATTCTCGGTGAACTTTTCTAAATATGTCTTCTCGCGCACTGTAGGGTCTTTGCTGTTATAAAGGCTTAAACGATTACCATACATTATTTTTGCTTGTTGTCTAAGCATGATATTATTTAGACTCTTTACTATTTCTAAGGTCCTTCTATGTCTTGTTGTAACTTCAGGTACTTTATAACTCTTCTTTTTGGGTTGTAGAATCAATCCAAGTCGTGTTCTTTCTCTTTCTCATGCTTGGTCAACAGCTAATGTCTTTGCAAAATGAAGATCTTTTTAATCTGACTCTTCATAAATTAATGTTGCTCATCAATTTGCTTTTTGTCTATTTACTACTAAGACACAGCTTTAATAATTAGAATCCCCGTCATTTGTTCTCTCCGCTGAAAACTATCTTTCTAATAACGCAGTTATCTCACTGAGATGTCAAGGAAATTCTAATAACATTCGTTTAACTGCTCTAGAAATAGCTTCTCGCGCAGTCTAAGGTTTCTGTCATGGTAGAGAGCTAAATGATTACAATAAACCACCTTTGTACGTTACTGTTTTTTTTTTATTCTAAACACAACATTATTTAAGCACTTTACTACTTCTATGGTCTATCTCAGTCTAGCAACTTCTAGCAATTTTCAAATGTTTTCTTCAGGTTTCTTCAGGCGGATCTTTTTAATCTGTCTCTTCTTTAATTGACGTTTTTCATGAATCTGGTTTTTTTCTATTTTCCAAAGCGCTACTTTACGTGTCCTCATCAATTGCTGTTTCTGTTGCAAAAATTGTCTTTTCATTAACGCAATTTTCTGACTAAAATGTTTCTGCCGTGGTAGACAGCTAAATGATTACCATAAACCAGCTTTGTACGTATTTCTCTTCTCTTTAATTTACTACATTATTTAAGCATTTTACTACTTCTATGGTCCTTTTTATTCTCATAATTTCTAGCACTTTCCAAATCTTTTCTTCGGGTTGTAGAATCAGTCCAAATCATATTCTTTTTCGTTCTTATGTCTTGTCAACTTCTGTTGTCTTTGCTAAATAAAGATCTCTTAAATCTGTCTCTTCATCAATTGATGTTTCTCATAAATCTGTCTTTCTGCTGTTTCTGTTGCAAAAATTATCTTTCTATTAACGTAATTTTTTCACCGAGATGTCGAAGGAAACTCTCATAATTCTTGTTTAACTTTTCTAAAAATGCATTCTTGTGCTCTAAATCTAAATGATTCGCATCATTTTTTCCAGAATTTAAATTCGCTTTTTCGACGCTCTTTTGGTAACAGATCAATCTCAGTTCTTGTTTCAAGTCGTCTTGGTATCACTTCAACTCACGTTCTTGCTCGCCTCAGATCTTCATCGACATTGGGGGTAATTTGCTTCCTTTGCTACCGGGTCAACATTTTTCTAAATTGTTCTCTTGCTTCTCTCTGGAGTTACTTTTTCTTGCTCAAACTTCTTTTCTTGCTGTTCAACTCTTAAGTTTTCTTTAGATGCTAGATTCTGAAATTGTTTTTGTTCTTGTTTTTGCAAATATTTAAATTCTCGCAATTCTTGCTTTCTGTCATTAGCCAATTAGTCAATCAGCCAAGTTGCAGTTATCCTTGCAAGGACAAATCACTTTAAATATTGTCGTCGTAATTACAACGCCATCTGTAATAAATTTTCTTCTCCTCTTTCGTGTTTTCTTCTTAGCGTTTGCTAGGATTGTTTCTTTAGCTTTTTGTAGTCTTTTCCTTAAGACAACAGCATCTCTATTTTCAGTTTTTTTCTGGTTTCACATTCTTCAATTTCGTTTCTTACTGACGAAAATTTTCTTTAATCTATCCTTAATTTCTTAAATATCTTTTGTTGTTCTAGATGTTTACTCAGTTCTTCTTTTTTAACTCTCTGCTTACCTTTAAGTGAATAAAGATTTTCTTAGAATGACACAAACATATTTTGTAATAAAACTTCCATATTAGTGTTTTTTCTGCGGTCCTCATATATACTACGACAGATTCTTGACATTTACACTTAAAAAATCCCAAAATTTTGCGGCTGGAACTCGTCGAATTTAATTTCCACGGACTAACGTCAATTGTCCTGCGAAGCTTCAAATCAATTTTTCTTCATAAGTTCCAATCCTACTCCTGACACAAATTGTTCCGTTTGAAGCTTCTACAAACACACTTTTGAGCGGTCCAAAGATTTTATTAACCAAATTGTTTTATAAACTATTGTTCAGATTTCTCTCTTCTAGCTGAACCCTTTAATATTTTTTTAATTAATTTTTTTGTAGTATTTTGATTATTCTTGTATGGTTTCTCATTTAGTTATTTTACAAATATTTATTAGCGTTCCAAAAATGACGCTGTATTTAGATGTTGTGTCAAAATATTAAATAAATCATACTTAACTCTTCAATTTAAATTATATTTACAAAAAAAAAAAGAAAACAGCGGTTTAGATCGGATTATTTTTCATGACTCTAACTGTTACATTTTGTCGAAACTCAATACGTTTAAATATGTATGCGTTCCCGAAAATGATGCTTAAACTTTCACACAAACTTTACAATATATTTTCAGATCTAATCGAATTAGATGCGCACAAACTTTAAAAGCTTGGCATAATTAATTTTTTGCTATGTTATTTCTGTTGTGCTTAGAGATGCGTTCTCGAAATGACTTTACTTGAGTGTTTCGTAAAAAAAATTAGGAATACTGTCGGTGTGCTGTTAAAACAAGTTAATTAAATAATAACATTAATACTTTAACTATCACCTAATAAATAAAAAATATTTTTTTCTTTTTGCTGCTTGCTTTTAAACCTCGTGTTATGCTACAAAACGCAAGCAGTAGATTGTTTTTCTAAAATTTTATTTGTTTTTTTTTGCACTCGTATATAACCTCAGACAAGTTATGCAATCCATCCTAGTATAAAAATCTGCATCCCTAAAATCCACTCAACTCTTTATCCAAATATCCCTCGACCGCCTTAACCAAAGCATTCCTTATTTACATAAGCGCATACTTTTTAAAAATACGTTCAGCTTCCATAAATGCGCAAAATGCAATCTCTGTTTACTCTTGACTACTCCACTGAAAAATCCAATATCATTATTTTTTCCTCTTAACTCGTGTGTGATTTTATTTCTTATTAGGTTTATTTGAGAGAAGCATTATTGAATGTGTGTGCTTTCGACGCCCCTCAATTTGTGTAAGTCAGAGGTGTTGCTTGTGTGCCATTCATCTTACCAAACCGCAATATCTTTTACTTGACATATTTATAAAATATAGTGTTGTTGGGAAGCCACAGAAAACGTGTCGTCGTCGGCTTTCATTTAAGTATTTCAAAGCAATTTGAAGCTTAAGAGATTTTTGCTTGTTGTACATTATGTTTGTCAGCATTTGGCCCAGTAAACAACTTTATCAAACAAAAATAGAACCAAAAAATCAAAAGTAATAATTCATTTATGATAATTTCAGTAGAGACGCGTTATTTTTGTGAACTACAGTCGGGACGATGCTGATGTTGAGTTAGTAAATTTTCGTAAAATTAAAAAATGTGTGTTCAATTGGTTAATGTAATTTTGCGTACGTGGTCATGATAATGGGGAGGCGCTCCATCTTGTTGAAAGAAACGTTGGTTCTCGTAGAGATCTATTTCTTTTTTTAGTGCTTGAATGATTAAAGGATTAATAAAGTCTTCCAACAACTGCAAATAGCTGTCGCCAGTCAAATTGTTTATTACAAAAGTGGGCCCGATAATGTCATCATGATCACCCAGAATGCCTGCCTAAACGTTTAATTTTCGAGCATTTGGCTGTGCTTTTACGTGATTGTATAGACAATGAAAGCAACTTTAAAATGACATGTTATTCGATCTCACTTTTTCCCCAATTTTTCGAAGGGGTGGCTCTGGGCGCTGTAGGAATATAGTAATAACATTGAAACTATGATAAAATTTTGTCTTTCTTTAAGCTAAAATAGACCTATTTTAGCATTTTTTTGAAACTTGAACGTAATCAGAGATTTTAGAAGGTGCAAATTTTATTTAGGACACTCTGTATAACAATAAAAAAATTTATTAGAACACAAATAAAATTTAATCTAAATTTATGTTTTTTAGACTGTGAAAGCCATTTTTAGTGCTACTCAATGGAGATCGAATTTAAGGCACAAAAATTTCCAGTGAAAAACTGTTTATAAAGACACAAATTTGCGATTGTATAGATGGCGCTTGTGTATGCATTTACGTCTATTTCGTCAAGTCTTAAGGCTAGCAATGGAGTTTGTGTTGTCTTAATAAATTAAATAGTAGTATCAGAATTGAGAAACGCCAACTGATAATTTTATGACCTCACTGCGCAATTGGCGCGAAATTTAAACAGTTAGAAATTAATTTCGTCTTTGCCGAATATAAAAATGAAGGTCAAATAGAATTTTCTCTAATTCGAAGATCTTTTTTTTCTCTAATTTTTCTCTAATTCTAAATAAAATTGTCTAAGATCTCTTTTAGATAGCCGCTTTTGCTCTGATTTCGTGCTGTTGATGGTTAATAAACGAAACAATCCGCAAGAATGTGGCTGAAACATATTTGCCTTGGAGCATAAAAATCATCTCTTTTCATTACAGTGAAAACATCTTCTGGCAGTGGTCCATGTCTCGTCGTCTCATTTAAACACTCGAGCCAATGAAAACATTCGCTTTTTACCTCTGGTGGAGATATTTTACGCTCGAATAAATTTCATTTGTGGAATAACAAATATGTTGACAATTTCTGTAGGCCCAACAATTAATTAACTCCAACATTTATGCCAGCAGGATACTGTTAAGTTAGCGTGTAATATGTTCTTCGAAAATCTTGGATTGAGGCCAAACAGATAGATCCTCGAATAAAAACTTTAAATTCATGATGGGAAACGAGATTTATCACTGGGTTTTATCAAATCAACTCGGATATTAATTGCACAAATCATGCACTATTTTAGTTTGATTAACTTGTTTGGGTTGTGGATTAGTCAATATTAGCTATTGTTAAAGGCTTGAAATATAGAAATTCTAAATATTTTCTAATAGATTAGAGAAATATGCAAACAGAAAAACAAATAAAGAAAGGTAGAATAAGTAAAGAAGAGAATCAAGTAAGACAAGTTTGAAAGAAATACAGAAGAATGCTTCAATTGTCTAACACCTGGCGCGCTGCCTTTCAGTGTAGTAATTAGTGGGGCAGTTGGATGACATTCAATGCTTTGTCTGCAGAATAGTTGTTTCCACTAACTTACTTAATAAAATTATGATGAAAGAGTGATGTAAAAATTAGATGTTGCCTAAAATCCTAGAGATTAATTATTTATTATTGATATCTCTAGAAATTTTTATTACTTGAATAAAGTAAAATTGATAACTTAGAGAAAATCAAGACAACTAATGCATGTTTAGTTTGTTTTTTATAATTTCGTTTATAAACTGTATGAAATTCGCGAAACTGAAAGGAAATAAGCCGTTTATCGATAAAAAAACAGAAATAATTTTCCTTAATTTGTGGCATCGACCCTTGATTCAGAAATTATTTATGAATCCTGTAGCGAGTCTCAATTTGGTCTAATTTCCGCACTAACAACTTAATTGAAACCAACAAATCATCTTACTCCTCTCATTACAGGTACAAGCAATTACAAGAAATTAAATTAAATCCTATTTACTTATTTTAATTTTCTTTTAACATAAATTCCACCCAAGCAAAACCACTTAACTTTTGTTTCAGCTTCTGCCTTTAGTGAGTGGGTATTCAAGTCTTAATAACAATAAATAGCAACTTTTTCCAGACTGGCCAACACTGTTTACAATTGACATAAATCACAGATTTTTTTGTGTGGATCGTATTGTTATATAATGGTGAGGATCGCACCGTATTTAAATCATTTCTACCTGAAAGTTCTTTGTCATTCAGAGTCATTCAACAATGTTATCCTTCGTAATAATAATTGTTGGTGGGACAAAAAGCAAAAATACAATGACGTGAATTCGATTAAAAGCGAATCTGCAATGTTCATCAACATTGTAATCGAGTGTGGGTCTGTTAAATAGCATGTTACACCCCAGATAATAACAGTTTGATTGTGTCTGAAGGGGTAGGGCCAATTGAGGAAATGAGAGCATTGTGCTAGACTATGACTAGACTGAGCGAAAATTTAATATCAGAGAAGTACACCAAATACTCAAAAAAATTTTTATTTAAAAACCCTGCTCCTAACGTCGCCTCGCCTCCTACGTACTTAATAAATAAATAACTACAAATCTAGTTTTTATTTGTGCACATTGTACAGAGTTGGGTCGTCTAAAATCCATCCCCAATTATAAATAAATTACCAGCCAACTAATAAGAGCCATTAATACCACCCTGAGGCCCCGAAAATGATATATTTGAAAAAGTTCGCCCACCTTGGAGAGCCAGCAAATGAAATTTATTGAGGGTCATTATGTCCGTATTTAATACCGTCGTAAAATACAAAGCATGGCTTGTTATTTTTTTTAATGTCTATTTCGAGATTTTGATCATTACAAGACAGTTTAATTTAGCTGTCGCATCTGGCATTGCACAGGGATGAATTCGCGACTCATTGACTTCATCGGTGAGGTGTACAAGACGTGGCATTAATGCTCAAGGCTTTGAAGTCAGATACAGATAGACCAACATTTCATTGAATGTGGAAGAACGACAAGATGCTGAAAAAGGCAGATTAAATGAATTTCAGAAAGTTTTTTTTACAACTCTGTTGTTCGGTTGACTGAAATACTGTCACATTTGCAAATATGCTTATTGTTTTTAATTTTTAAATGAATCAAAGTAGTTTTTCGTTTTACAACAAAACCTTAGTAGCGAGAACATATACTAGAGTAAGTCTTGACATTCAGGCTCAACCGTTCAACAGCAATGATTATTCTGCCTGAAGACTCTAACAGTATAAGAAGTAGCTTTATGTTCTTAAGGCTCTTCTAAACGAAAATTTAACTTTATCATCATATACTTAACTTATTTTTTAAACATTTTCTAAAGCTTAAATTCAGGAGGACAAAGAATACTTTACTTTATTCAATAGATTTTTCCAATCAAAGCCACCGCAACGTATGTCGTATGTCTTGTTGAATTCGTACGACGATAAAGTGCCACCCGTGGCAAAAGCTAGGAACTAAAAAGATTCCTTTATTTTGTTAAATAAGTAAAATAATTATAATACACTCTTAAAACTTTATAAATGTAATTAAATAAGTATTTCTAGGCTTTCCAGGTGAGATTAGGAGACTACAATCTTAACTCTGAAGAAAATGTCGATTCCTCACCTTCAGGTCTTTTTTATTGCTCTTCCATATCGATGTCTTCCATCTAATATTTCGCAACTTTTGATCTAATATCTTAAAATTCCTTTTGGCCGTCTGTCCTTCCTCACCCCAATTGCGTTTTTTCCTCCCCCGGATCGATTCCCTTCCCTTGTCCACTTTTCCACACATGGCGTTGAACGTCGTTACAATTCTTATCATCTCTCTGGACACGGTCATTCGTTATCTGCAGTTAGCCAGCTGCAGCAGACGGCGGCCGGCCCCAGGTCGAATCGGAGACGTGATCGGAAATAACGGCCAGTTCATTGCTTCGAAACAGATAAAAGCTTGGCGTGGGGTTGATTTGTTGGCACGTCCCGCATCTCCAGCTAAAAAGCCGGATTTGTATCGCTATTTTTTACACACCAAAGATAAGCACACCTCTTCATCAACATAATCGCATCTGTGATTGACTCGGGATGATTGCGAGTGTCCTTTATCAGAAACAGATCCTCACTTCGATCGACAATCGGGTAATTCAACCCTCCTCTACTATAAATTAGCCACATCTTTTAGTTATTTTCACGGTGCGGTGATGGATTTTAGTCCGGTGATGACTTCTCTGAAAACACAATAGAACACTTGTTACAAAGAGGAAATTTAATTTCTGTTTGATCTAACATGTCTAGATTTGAATAGTTGTATAGGGTTCAAAGAGAAACCTGATGGTCCATGTTGAAATATCACACAAAAACTTCTTTGTAGCAAATCATGCTTTTCCTCAACCGGAAGTTTTCCAATTGGTTGATGTAATTTAAGACAAGTGTGGGCTGTCAGATTCCATATATTTAAACACTGATATTAGACATGTTTGGTGTTGGTGTCAATTTAACTAAATAAAATAACGACCTAAGAGAGGGAAAAACACACTACAATCATTGTTAATTTTTCCGGACGCATCAATAACCATAATTACCAGCAGGAATCTCATTCTATCGAGCTATAGCTCAAGTTGAAAGGCGACAGTACGAGTAATAAGTCTTCAAGACCTAAGCTATAATCAGGTTTAGGTGTAATTCTACGTTCATTGACAAGGAACAGTGTGAAATGTCGGGGATTTGCAATGGAAAATACGACGAGGAATGTTTTCTAAGTATATCGAGATACAAAAACAGGCACGAACTACATATTATAATAAAAATAAGCTATCTTCTACATATTTTTAGTTTTTACAACTGTTAATAGTGTGCAAAGTGTTTTACTAAACCACGTAATGTATTACACTGCTAATAATAACTGAAATTTAATTTAAAAAAATGGAATGAGTAGAATTAATACACAAGTTGATTAAGTATACTCAGTGACATTAGAAATATTACTCTACTTCTCTGTAGTATTACTCTACGTTTAGATTTTTCTGTTTAATGTTTTTCAGAACATTGGTTGTTTTCACCTGAAGCTGACACTATCATAATAGAAGATTATAAATGTTTAACTTCTTATTGTAGATCATTATATATTCATTCAATTCATGACAATACTAGATTAAATTCATATCTTGATAACTTCATAACAAACTTCATAACAAAGAGTATGTTTTATTTGATCATTCTAGTACTACTTTTGAAGTAAATTTGTGTTTTGATCAACATCCAGAGCAAAAAAAAAACTATTTATCCTGTTACTTCTCAAAGATTAGGTATGTCACTTTGATAATGGAATTCAATCTATTGATTGGTCATTTATTAATAATGATAACCTAACAATTGATGAAAAATTTAACAACTTTGTTTCTTTACTGTCTTCATCCGCTAAACGTAATTTTCCCCCAACGTTAATTTGTGATTCCAAAAATCGACAATCTCTAAATTGGTTTACTAAGAATTTACAAGCCTTATGTGATTTTTTGATATTCTTGATTTCCTTTCATAAAATAACACAAGATTTGACAGTTCTAGATAGATTAAAACATTTAGAAACTCACTATTTTCCCAAAATTAAAGAAGCAAAACAGAATGTGTTTGACAGATTTGTTAACAAAGCAAAAAATAGTCCTCAAGCAATGTAGAAACTTATTTATAATTTACAAATCAAAAATGTTTACTGTTCTTCCTCTCCTTTTTCTGCTGAGGCATTCAACATATACTTATCTAGTATTGCAGAAAATATTTCTAATAAAATTTCTTCCAACAAAATAAATTCTTCGTACTCTTTGCCTTCTTCTTTAATCTTTAATTCTGTTACTTTTCCTAGCTTCATTTTTACTGAATTGACTTTTGAACAAGTCCGAGATATTATCTCTGATTTAAAAACACTTCTACTTTAGATGTTCATCACCTTAATTAAAATGATCAAGTCCACACAACATATAATTATTTATTCTTTAACAGCCCTTTTGAATGAATGTATTAGAACAGGGATATATCCTGAAGCTTTAAAAAATCTAAAATTTTTCCCTTATTTAAAAAGAGTGATCAAAATGAACTAAATAATTATCCTCCAATTTCAATAACACCGGTCTTGAGTAAAATTTTTGAACGAGCACTGCAGGCACAAATTTTATCGCATTTTGAATCAAATAATCTGTTTGCTGCTGGTCAGTTTGATTTTACAAAAAACAAATTAACAATTTTAGCTATCTCTAAATTAATTTCCTTTATTAATAAACATTTGAACAGAATTCTTATTTTTATATCTAATTTTTTGTGACCTAACCAAAGCGTTTGATTGCGTTTCAATTCAAACTATTGAAAAAATAATTACCAACTATAAATTTTTAAGAAATGGTTTAAATTTTTTATTAGTTTCTTATTCAAAACCTAGGTATCAGATGTTTTCGTATTTTGGTGATAACTCTCCCTGGTTATCAGTAAAACATGGTGTTCCTCAAGGTTCTGTCTTGGGGCCCGTTATTTTTTTATTGTACATTAATGATATTGAACGGATTTAACTTATTCCGCAAAGATCGTGAGTCTCGTGGTGGTGGCGTTGCTCTATACCTTAAGTCAAATGTGCATCACCAAGTTCTTACTTTGCCTAATGCACCTGATTGTTCCATCGACTACATTTTGGTGAAAGTTAAATTTGCATCGCAGTTTATTGTTATAGGTGTTCTTTATGATGTAATAACATACTTAAATTTAAATAATCTTCAAAACTTTATTTTTTGGGCGACTTTAATATAAATATGATCACTAATGACTTAGGTAGCAGAACTTTAAGTACTCTTCTTTCTGAATTAGATTGTAAACAACTAATCACAGATCCTACTAGAATCACAGTTCACTCTGAGTCTATAATAAATTTAATTATAACCAACTCTACTTTAAACGTGTTAGAATCTTGGGTTTCTGAGTATTCTCTCTCTGATCATAATTGGATACATTCTATAATTGACTTTAGTAAATACATTCCTGTACGAACAAAAAAATTATACGCACATTTAAACACTTTGATTCAAACTTATTCAATGCAGATGCACAAAATGTTGACTGGAACTTCATCTATATGATTAGTAACATCGATGATAAGGTAAATTATTTAAATAATTGTTTACTCGAACTTTTTGACAAACATGCCCCGTTAACTACTGTCGAAGGAATTTCTTCAAAAAAACGTGAACCGTGGTTTACTGATAATCTGAAACTTCTGAAAAAGTTAAAAAAGAATACATGGCGTCGTTATTGTTTATCTAGAGCTGACACTCATAAATCATACTATTGTCAAGTCAGAAATTACTACAATTTAGCTCTTAGGCAGGAAAAACGAGCTTATTATGAATTTAACTTTAGAGACAATTTTAGCAAGAATCCGAAACAGTTTTGGAAAAACTTAAAAAGATCAAATATAATTAAATCTAATAATAATTGTAAAATCTCTTCTGAGTTTTCTGATCCCAACCAAATTAATAATTATTTTATAGAGTCCATTCCTAAAACGTCATCTTTACCAGTTTTTCGTAAGTATCTTGAGCGCTCAAATTTTCCATGTGGCAACAAATTTCAATACTTACCTGTAGACGTAACGTCAATTAAAAAATTGATTTTAAAAATAAAACCATCAACAATCGGTTATGAGGGTATATCAGGTCGCATGCTGCAGCTTTCTTTGCCTTTTGTAGCTGCACTATTAACTCACCTAATTAATACTAATTTTGAGCAGGGATATGTTCCTGATAGCTGGAAGACTTCTTGTGTCACACCTCACACCAATACCAAAAAGATCTGTTCTTACTTGTCTCAATGATCTAAGACCCATAAGTATTCAACCGGCTTCTATGTTAATTGCAGAGTCCATAATTTATAACCAACTGAACGATTACGTGTTCTCTTAATATCCCACCTTCAGTGCAATCTGGATTTCGTATGGGACACAGTACATCAACTGTCCTTTTATCTGTGACCGATGAAATTCCATCAAATATGGACAAAGGAAAAATAACATCTTTAACTGTGTTAGACTTAAGTAAAGGTAAAGCTTTTGATTCAATTGACATAAATTGTTTACTAAAAAAATTAGAGTATTATGGAATTTATAATAATAAATTCAAGTGATTTGATAGTTATCTACACAATCGTAAGCAGACATGCCGAACAACTTTGGGTTTATCGGATATTAAAGAAAAGATTATAGATGGGTAGTTCGCGAACGAACTAATAAAAAGAACGGTTCTTTTATACGAACTACTTGAACTAGTTCGCGAACGAACGGTCTCACTCGGTCGCAATGATACATTCCGATTTATTAGTTCGCGAACGAACTATAATAATGAATTCGTTCGCGACCGAGTCAACGTATCAGTCGGTCGCGAACGTATCGGTCTCACTCGGTCGCAAAGATACATTCCGATTTATTAGTTCGCGAACGAACTATAAAAACGAACGATTCTTTTTGACGAACTAGTTCGCGCGAACTAGTTCATTCAAAAGAACGATAATTCCCATCTCTATTAAAGATGTTTTAACAGGAGTTCCTCAAGGATCGGTGTTAGGCCCACTTCTTTTTTCTAATTTTATTTTTGATTTTCAGTACGCAACTAAATTTTGCAAAATACATCTATTTGCAGATGATATTCAACTCTACCTAAGCTTTAAACCTCTAGAAATACGAAATATTGAAAATATAATTAACAGTGACCTTAACGAAATATATAATTGGACCCAATGTAATTCACTATATTTAAATGCAACTAAATGTATGAACATACTTTTTAGAACAACGAATAAAGCAGAAAATTTAAAACACACCGTTCGAATTAATAATGTAGAAATTCCTTCCCAAAGTACAGTCAAAAATCTTGGTGTCACTATGGATTCACAACTCAATTTTACCAATTATGTTTTCCAGTTATCTAAACATTGCTATTTTAAATTTAAGCAACTTGCACAATTTAAAGAGATTTTAAATCAAAAGACTAAACTAATTTTAATGAACTCACTAGTTTTATCCAATCTCCATTACTGTGATATTGTTTATGGCCCGCGCCTAACTGAAAATAATAAACAAATACTTCAAAAAATTTAAAACTACTGTTTACGATTTGTGATTAGTATACCTCACTTTGCACATGTTACTCCCTACTTAAGATCTTTAGAATTGCTTAAATTGAATGAGCAACGCTTTGTTCATTATTTATGTTTTTGTTTCAAATTACTAAAGTTAAAAATTCCTGATTATTTGTATGTTAAATTAATCAAACGCTGTGAAACACACTTTAGAAATTTACGTTTTGGTGAAAAACATTTTCACTTTCCAGCACACTAGACTACTTTATTTCAGACGTCTTTTTCATATATTGTACCATATAGATTAAGTAACTGCTCTGATCTTCTAACAGTTGACACTTCTAAATATTTTTAAAAAAATGTAAAAAACTAATTTTGTCGCAAAAACTTTCAGCAATTGATCTTAGCAAATTTTAATCTGTTGTATTATTTTGTGTTATGTTTATTGTAGGTATATTTTTAACTCTTTCTCTAGGATAAATTATAAAATCAGATTTGTGTCTGCCATTTAACCTTTTGTACATTTTTGTTTTAATGTGCAATAAACTTTATTATAATTGATATATTAATAAGGCTTTTTCCAACGAAAATATTATTTTGTTTGCCGATGATACTTCTTTATTTAAAAATAATAATCACATTAATGTCTTAAAAAATGATCTACCTCAAATACAAACTTCCCTATCTCAATGGTTTGCGTCTAACAACTTATTTCTAAATGACTCTAATTAGACAATAACATTTTACTTTTCTTTAAATCAGATTCCTTTCGATTTTGTCACCCAAGAATCAACTTTCTAGGCTTTCGTTTGGATGTGCATCTTACATGGCATTTTCATATTGATTGTATTATCAGTCATTTTGCAAAAAATACCTTTTTGTTAAAATCCTTGAGCCCAACTTTGTTTCTAAAAAATTTTTCCGTTTACTACGCGTATATTCACTCGCATTTAAGTTGCGGAATTTTGGTTTGGGACATTCTTTTGCTTCAGAACGATTATTTAAAATGCAGAAAAGAGCTATAAGAATAATTGCTGCTTTAAAGTATTAGGAGGATTGTAGGTATTATTTTTCCCAATTGAAAATTCTTACACTTCCATGTGTGTATATACTTTCTTGTTTGCTGCATGTTAAGACACACATTGAAGACTTTACTAAACGGGGAGAACTCCATATTTTCAACTTAAGAGACCAGCAGAATATCCATATTAACTTCCATAGATTAAAAAAAAGTCGTTTCAGCATCTCCTTTAGGGTCCAAAATTTTTTAATAAACTCCCTATAACAATAAGAAATCTGCCTCTTACCAAATTTAAGACTTGTATTAAATCATTTCTTTTAAAGAAGAGTTTTTACTTATATGTAGAATTCCTTGAAAATACCTTAATAGATTTAATCTAATGTTTTCTTTAATTTATTATATTTTTTCTCCTTCTTTTATAACGTGTGTAAACATTGTGTATGTACAAACACTAATAAATATTATTACTATTATTATTTCCAGAAATAATAATTTTTATTCGAGACCATTCTGTTACTACGCGACAACTCGGTGACCAATAATTACTTGCAAATTTTATTATTTTATTCTTGATGTAAGTCTACCACATTGCTAAAAAATTACGTCCAAAAATTTATTAAAAGTATTCAATTAAAACATTTTCTGTATACAGTTTTGGGTAAAATGGAAGTACATAAAATGATTATAAACTGTCTATCCCATTTTATATGTTGCTTTTTGTCTGCTCTGGGTGCAGTGCTCTCTTAAATAGTAAAAATATTCCCCTTTTTGGTCATATCCCAGCTGAAAAGTCATTTATTAAAATTCATGGGTATTAGGTGGGAAAGCAAATATCTTAATTTAGGGTTGTTGCCCACACGAATTACCATAAGAATTCCTGATGGTAGATGAGGAGACGATAAAGCAATTAATTTAAATTGACTACCGGCTTGAAAAGTTAAATACAGAGAGGAAAGTAAAGGGTTAAAAACTGATTGCGTGTGTGATGGTTGGACTGGAACATCGGATTTTGGAAATTGGGTTTGACCGGAATAAAATTTTATGTATGAGATATAGCTTCTTTTTTTAAATAAAAGTATTTTCAAGGAAAGGATAATTAGATAAAGTTCAATTTCACGAAACCACTAAATTGGATTTTTTGCTTAAACCTTTTCCTTTGTATCTGTATTTACTCGGCGAAATGGCTTTCAGCGACTCAAAATTAAATAGATATTCTAATAATGCTTTGAATATTCATATCCATTAAAGATAAGCGAAACGAAATGGCAGTTAATTGGAATCGATAGCTTTGAATAGTGAAATTTTAACTCTCCTTTGAATTTTTGACCAGAATTAAAAACTTATCAAAAAAATTAAAACAAAGCTAACCTACACATACGCCTACGATACAACAAAGATCTGATGATTCGTGTTTTAATTAATGTTAATTAATTAAAATTTAGATTTTGTTTCGGATTGAATGACAATGGGAAAGTGTTGGTTTTACACCTACACTCACCCAATACAGATAAAACAAATTGAAATAAATCAAAAAATATAATCTAACAATAACCTTAAGAGACGGTTCTAAAATTGGAGTTGGCGAAATACCAAGTATCCCACATTTCTTATTTCAATTTTTCGAATTAGCTACATAACTGAACAAAATCTACAACAATGCAGTTTCTAATTTATGTAGTATATAATATATACTACATAATATACATATATACGTATATTATGTAGTATACATATATACTACATAATATACTACTTATATTATAAGCATTACGAGTCTTGTAGGCTCAAGGCTTGGTGGACGATTTTTCACCATTCTTTCTTATCCAGAGTTTTCTTCTTTCACTGCTTTATTTGTAGTTTTTGGAGATTGTTCTCTATTTCTTTTTTTCATACTGTCTTTGGTCTGCTTCTTCGTCTGTTGTGTAATAGTTCTGTTTCAAATATTTTTTTTAGTAATCTGTGTTTTTTTCATTTTTGTTGTGGAACCTATCAATCTGATTTTTTATGATTTAACTACTTCTATTTTTTCTGTGTTTTTCTATAATTTTCTTTATTCTTTATTTCTTCTTCTCTTCGACCTTTTTCCTCCATAAATTTTTTTTTAGAATTTTTCTTTCTCATATCTGCAGCAAGGACTCTTCTTGTTTTCTCAGTGTCTGTCTTTTGAAATATGTTCTATTTTGGTTTTGTAGACATGAAGTTTTGTAGCTCTTGCTACCGCTTTTGAGCTTTATAACTCAAGCTATAGAGTATTATAGTAGTATTAACATAGAGGTTTTTTTCTCCGCTTGCTATTCATGCTTTTATTTCTTTTGTAATTGTTGGTTTCTTTTCTATTGGACTTTGTAAAAAGATAAATCTCTTGATTTTTCTGAATTTGTATCTCTCCCTTTCGTTTACTTGTACTTCTAGAAATCTTTTTTCTTGAAATACTTTATCTGATGTAATAAAAATATTTGGTCTATCACGCATTTTCCTTTTCTTCAACCACGCTGGTATTCTCCAACTACTTTTGCCAAATGTTTTTATAGTTTATTATTTAGTAGTGTTGCCATTATCTTATACACGGTGTTCAGTAACGCTATTTCTCTATAATTTTCACATTTTTTCTTGTCTTTTTTTATGGATTGGACAAAGTATTGCTGTTCTTTATACTTGCGGCATTTGTTCTTTTGTCTAGACATTTTTAATTAAATCATATATCATTTTTATTATTGTTTTTCCTCCGTACCTTTCATCATTTCTCTTTGTATGTTGTCTTCTCCTGGGCTCTTGTTATTTTTCTGTTTTTCTATAACCTTTTTAACTTTATCATATGTGGGAAGTTCTTCTTCTCTCTCTTTTTGTCCGTTTCTGTATTTTTCCTCCTCTTTAACTATTCTTCTTTTGATCGACAATTTGTTTAAGACTTTTTCAAAATATTCAGCCTATCTTTCTATTACTTCTTCTTTGCTTCTCACCAATTAATCATGTTTATCTCGACAAAATACTGTTTTAGGTTGAAATCCTTGTTCAATTCTCTTACATTTTTGATAGAAGTTTTTTATCTTCTTATTTTTGCAATTCTTTTTAATATGTTCTACTTTTCTACCGCTGCGCTCTCTTCTTTTCTCTTCTTACTGCAAATTCTTTTGTATTTTGCTTTTTGTTTTTTATATTTTTTTTTAGTTGTTCTGTTTATTTTCTTGTTGCATCCTTTTTCTTGTTGTATTTTTCTTCTGTTTTTGAAGTCTACAATTTTTTCGTCCCAAACTTTTGTTTTTTATTCTTCTCTTTAATTTGCTCTCTGATTGCTTGTTTAATTATTTTTTCTATTGCTTCCTACTTCTCTTCTAGTGTTCTAGTAGTTTCTTGTTGTTGGTTTTCTTGTATCGACGTTTTATATTTTTCTTTGTTGATTTATTCGTTAAATTTTATCCGATATTGTTTTGTTACCATATTTTTGAGATTATTATTTATATGGGCTGGCATAAATGGCTTTATTTTTATTTCTACCATAAAATGATCGAAATCTACTAATGCTTTTCTTATTTTGCAACTCTGTCAGTAAATTTTTTCTTTTAAATTTTTTTTTAGTATTTAATTTAATGTTTGACAATATTTCCTGGACTCAATGTATGATCAATTTTCAGGAATTTATCCTGAAAAGTGGATGTAAATATTATGATGTTGAAACAGGACTACAAGCAGGTTGTTGAAAGTTTTTTAAATACTGCTAATGTTGCAAGAACAAAACCTGATCGACTTTCCTCACTTATAAAAATGTTGTGGAAGACATTATCGTTCGAATGGAGCAAAGCTTGCGAAAATCTTTGAAGAAGCTTCCATTGCAAACAGATTTTACTACCTAGTGACTCCGAATACACTAATTAATGTATTTAATTTAAAAAAATCTAGTGACTTAATTTTTGCCATAAATTTTCTTCTGTGTTTCTTATCCTTCTTTATTTATCTATTTGTTGATAGAACACTTAATTCTAGTTAGATTTAGCCAGTTATTTTTGTTTATTATTTAGAAATTTTTTCCTCCCCAAACGATGTTTTAACAAGTTATTTAGAAAACAAACCGATCGTAAACCTGTCAATAAATCAACAATTTACGCAAAAAGTATCGCTGCCATAAAACCGCCATAAAATGATTGCATGCTTAATTTGACATTGAGACTAATTAAAAATTTGTAGCCTATAAAATTTTGGTAAATTTTTCTCAAGGGAGTGGCCGATTAAATGTTAGTCAAAGACTCACCCCTCATAACCAAATATTGACAAGAATTTCAGGAATCCTAAAACTTGTCCACACAAAATTATTGGGTAAAACCTGAACAAATAAATTACAATTTTTCAGGATTTAGTTTTCAGCCAGAGCAAATTTAATCACCAATCGGGTCATAATCGTAAATAAAAAGTCGGTATTAATTTATGATCTGTGATACGTGGGACGGTTAGTAAGTTTGGAGGTGGACAAGTTATCTGAGCAATTAAATAAATTGTAATTTACAACAAACTGTAAAAAAGTAATTGTTACTAATATCTGTTGACTTATTTGGTAACAAACTGTAAAAAATTAATTGTTGCTAATGTTTGACTTATTTGGTATCGAATTCTCGAGACACAAGCAATAAAATATACATTAATGGATAAATAATTATTTAGTGATGGATTGAGTGCTATTTGCTGTTGATCTTGTTACTACTCTAATAAAATTTGTCTTATTAAGAAAAAATGACAATAAAATTAGACCAGAAACGTTCCCACACTTGGAAAATTCTGTTTGGGAATTTAGAAAATTCTGTAACAGCTGAGGTTATGAAATATTTAATTATTAACGTTTTATATGCTACCAACCTTAAAAACTGAAGTAAAGAGCAGTTTTATTCTCTCCTTAAATTTTATTTTGAACACACTGTACAGGATGTCTTATGAGGACCGCACAATTTTAGGACCGCAGGCTATTAGGGTTGTAAATAGGGTTGCTAACCGTTCTTTATTTCAAAGGATAGTTTTTTAATTTTTTAAACTGTTTTTTAGTCTTTAAGATGTACTTAAAGGACACAATTTGTTTTTTTATCTAGCTTTTTAACCAAAGAAGAAGGAGTTAGTCTTGGAAAATTTAAATACCTAATTGTGATTAGTTGATTTCGAAAATTAATTAACTGTCGAGACGTTTTTTAAGTCACCAAAATGAAATTTTAAGTACGTGTAAATAAGCAAAAGTTTCTTCCAGATTTGAGTTGTAGACCTGCGTAAATACATATTTAAAGAGTATTTAATGAGTGAGAAAAAAGAACAGGGAGAAGTACAACGAGTGAGAAAAAAAGAATAGAAGTAGGTTTTTGACGAATTTGTAGAAAAGGTGACCTAATGACAAAGTTATTTGTATGTTGTAAAACAAGAGGAAAAATAGAAAATTTATAGAATAATAAGAGAATGATCCTTCGAGCCGGATACTAAGAAAAGTCTGAGTAAGGACGGAGCAGTTTACAATAGTTTTTGCTTTCTACTCTCAAAAATCTATATTTTAAGGTTTTTAAAAGAAGTTTGAAGCTGCAAGCGACAGCTTGTTTTCTTTTTTAGAAAAATTGCAGAATTGCAAATTGTATTAAACATTTTATGGGCCTTTAAGCCAGATGTAGAGAAACTTCTTATTGTTAATATAAAAAGGACAATTTCTCGCGAGCGTTAAATTTTATTTTTTTATAAATACTTTAGAAACATTTTTTTTATATTAGTTCTTTAAAAATAGTATAGTCCTTCGAGCTAGATATAGAGAAATGCTGAGTATAAAGAGGACAGTTTGCAGTTATCCTGTTTGTGGCTCCCATTAATTTACAAGTATTTTAAGGAGTTCCACAGCTTATTAAGTGTGTGTTTATTGCCTAATTGGCTTTACAGTCCTACGTATTTGAAAGTTTATATACCATTTTTATACAATCTTTTTAATTTAATAAAAAAAAATTAATTTTTTCTAATCTTCTTCTAGCACACATAACTTCTTTCATCCATTCTTTTCCTTCTCCATTTTCGTTTAAAACATTTATCCTTCTATACTCACACATTCTTAACTCTACACACTCTGACAAACAATGCTCTATCGTCTCCCTTTCTTCTGTACATAATCTACATATTCTTTCTTAATCTTCTTTTCAAAATTCATTTTCTCCTTTCTTCATTTCCACATCTGTATCTTGCAACTATATTTTTACTTTTTATTTTATCTAGATATTTTGGCAATTCGGTGGTAACAATCAGGGCATATTTTGAATTGAATCTTGATTTTTTTATACTCGCAATTCTTTCCTGTTTATCTATGTCAGCATCTCTTTGTTTTAATTCTTCTTCCATTGTTCTTCCTCCTTCTCTCATTTTTTTAATTTCTGCACACGCATACTCCTTTTTCTCATAGTAGTCATCTTGTTCTATCCACCTAACATTACCATTTGCTCTTTTAATTTCAGTCCAGCACTGTTGTAGTATTGTTCCCACTCTCGAAACTCTATATTTTAAGGTTTTTATTAGAATTTTGGAGCTGGAGCCGACAGTTTGTACTTTTTTTATTAGAAAAATTGCAGAATTGCATATTGTATTAAACATTTTATGGGCCTTCGAGCCTGATGTAAAGAAACGTCTTATTGTTAGTACAAAAGGACAATTTTTCGTGAGCGTTTAATTTTTTTTTAATAAATACTGCAGGAACATTTTTTTAGATTAGTTGTTCTTCAAAAATTGTATAGTTTTTCGAGCTAGACATAGAGAAATGCATGAGTATAGATAGGACAATTTGCAGTGGTTTCTATAAATTCACAAGTATTTTAAGGAGTTCACAGTTTTTTAAGTTGTTTAGACTTTTATTTTATTTGGCTGTTTTTCCACTATGTATATACGATGAGACACCCTGTATATGGGCGTGCTAATCTTGATATTTTATCCACCACCTCTGGCAAACTTTGATTGAGTTGGGAAGAAATCTCTCTCAAACTTTGATATTATGGCAATAAGTTCTGAATATTGATAAGGTGTTCAATTACCGTAAAAATCTCACTTTTTATGGTTGAAATTCGTCGTCGATGGGTTTTAGAAACCGTGTCAGGTATTACTTTAACGTTCTTTCAGTCGATTAGATGCGCCCTTTTAAAGCCCTAATTGAAAATCTGGTCAGTTTAGATCAAAGTGTCGTCGTTTTCGCGCTTGGTCGCTTCACTTATCGTTCAAATAATAAAAGTACATGGCTGCATTCGAGGAATGAGGCAATAAGTAATGATCGGTGCTGGAAAAAGAGATGAGAAAGAAAAAAGGGACTTTAGATAGATCTTGCAGAATTGTTTGATTTGAAATAAATGCTTTTTATAGTAAAACTTATTCTCGTATTAGATTTTATAAATATCTCATTATATAAATAAAATAAAAAGGTAGGAACAAGCAGAAATTTTACAATGATAGATATCCAACACTTTTAATTAATTGCAAGAGCGAATAAAACCATGTTAAGCAGGGTGGACAAAGGCAACTCTTGTTTAAGTGTATACTAAATTGTGAAAAAAGTGGGCTGACTTTTAAGACCCTTCTACAAAACAAAGAATAGCTATTGTTCAATTTACGGACAAGCAAACCACCGTAAGAATGGATTTTGATTTATGACAGTTCCCTCTGCTAGATGTTTACTCTCATAAATCACGATCTATCCTTACAGTGCTTTACCTGTCCATAAATTTTAAAACGGCTATTCTTTGGTTTATAGAAGGGTCTTAAAAAGTCAGCCCACTTTTAAATATTTTGAGTATATTTCTGCTCTCACCTTAATGTCCTCCAAAAATTGTGGGACGCCACTAAGAATTTCCTGAAGCTCGTAACATCAGAACTACAACACAAAAGCAAAGAAAATACAAAGAATTACAAGTAAAGAAAAATGTAATTTTTACTATTTTAAAATAAAATGGAGAAAAAACTTAAGAGTGTATAAATAAATAACCACATACAAATTGAAAAGGTGATCTAAGAAAAATAGGGGCGGATATATGCATGGTTTTTATGGGTTGCAACCCAAGCATCGCAAATTTAGGGGCTTTTTTGAAACTAAAACTAATTAATTTTTTTTTATTGTTTTGGGCGTTTTACTCAATATTATAACGATAGTTTTCTCACGATAATTTGTCGTGTTGTCATTGATTCTCTAATCTTATTCTTTAATTTTGATCCTAACACATTACTTTCTTCCCAGATCTTCTGAGACTTTCACTTCTACAACGTTTCTGTCGATAACATTTTGGAAACTATCGAGTATTTTTATCTATTTTTTATATCGACGTTGTTTTTTTCTTCTTTCTCTTCCAGTTGGCGTTTTTTAAGTATTTCTTCTTTTTTTCCTTGGTTTCTAAGCTATTTTGAAGCTTCTCCAGTTGTTTTCAGTCGTAGTTTTTTCTGTTCTTTTTTTTAGGAATATTTTCTAACTCTTTTGAAATTCGTCTTTATTTTTTAAATGTATTTTTTTGTTCTTTTTCTGTAATTACGGTTTTTTTTTGATCTTTCGAAATTTTGCTTCGTTTTTTTAACAAATTTTTTTCTCTTGCAGTCGATATAATTTCCAAGTTCTTTTAAAGCTTTATTGGGTTTTTTTTTGATCGGAGTTTTCTATTTTCTTTTTGTAGAGTGGATATCGACGACACTACAATTCATGAACATTTTTTTTATTTTTATTTTTGTTTGTATTATTTATATTTGCTTTTCTCTTAGATATTTTCGAGTCTTTGTTAAATTTGTGTTGTTGCTTAATTTCCATAAATTTTTCTACCACAAGGTGGTAGCTTCAAAGTTTCTAAAGCTTGTAATATCAGAACTGCAACATAAAAGCAAAAAAAATACAAAAAATTAAAAGTAAAGAAAAATATACTTTTTACTATTTTAAAGTAAAATGGAGAAAAAATTAAGAGTTTATGAATAAATAACTAACGAAAAATTGAAGAGTCAATGAAAAACAGGGGCGGATTTAGACACGGTCTTTATAGGCTGCAGCAAAGAGCCCTGAAATTTATATTTTGAAAATAATATTGTAACGATAGTTCGGTTTCTATAATTTGTCTTGTTGTTACTGTTTTTCTAATCTTATCCTTTAATTTTGATTCTAATTTATTGCATTCTTCTTAGATCTTAGACAAGACCTTTAGTTCAAATTTTTTTTTATTTCTACAACGTCTTTGTATGAAACATGTTGGAAACGATCGATTTTTTTTTATCTATTGTTTATATCGACGTTGTTCTTCTTTCACTTCCAGTTAGCGTTTTCCTAAGTTTTTCTTCTTTTTATCCTAGCTACTATACTGTTTTCTAAACTCTTTTGAAGCTTTTTCAGTTGTTTTCAGTCGTAGTTTTTCCTGTTCTTTCTTTAGGAATAATGAATATTTTGTAACTCTTGAAATTCGTCTTTGTTTTTCCTTTTTTTTACTGTTTTTTTTTGTTCTTTCTCTTTCAGTACGCTTTCTTAATTTTTTTCTTAATTTCTGACCACCTTGTGGCAGCTTCAAAGTTTCTAAAGCTTGCAATATCAGAATTATAACATAAAAGCAAAAAAAATACAAAAAATTAAAAGTAAAGAAAAAATGGAGAAAAAATTAAGAGTTTATGAATAAATAACTAAAGAAAAATTGAAGAGTCAATGAAAACAAGGTCAATGAAAAACAAGGGCGGATTTAGACATGGTCTTTATGGGCAACAGCACACAGCAATGCAAATCTCCTTTTCAAAATAATATTGTGTCGATAGTTTACTCACTATAATTTGTCCTGTTGTTACTGTTTCTCTAATCTTATTGTTTAATTTTGATCCTAACTTATTACATTATTCCCAGATCTTCCGACTCCTTTACTTCTTTTTTTTTCACTTCTACAACGTTTCTGTTTAAAATTATTTTGGAAAGTATCTAGTATTTTTATTTATTCTTTATATCGACGTTGTTTTTGTTCTTTTTTGTCTTCCAGTTGTCGTTTTTAATGTTTTTTTGCATACTTCTTTTTAGCTTAGTTACTATCCTATTTTCTACGCTATTTTTGAAGCTCCTTCAGTAGTTTCCAGTCATAGTTTTCGTGTTCTTTTTTTAGGAATATTTTCTTACTCTTGACGCTGAAAAGGGCTTAAGCCTCACAGCGCCCATGTTTGCATTAAATAATTATCATTAGTATTTAAGAAAAATTGTAAATATGATTGAAAAAATAAATGATTTTGACTTGACTAACTCTTGAAATTCGTTTTTGTTTTTCTTTTTATTATGTTTTTTCTTGTTTTTTTTCTTTCAATCGCTATTATTTCTTTTAGATTCTTCAATCTTTTCGGTTGTCGATTTGAAGGCTCTTTTAAAGCTTTATTTGATTTTCTCTTTCGATTGGAGTTTTTAACATAATTTTACAAATACATATATTTTGAACTTTTTTTATTTTTTATCAATTTCTAAAAAAAAGTTTTATTTAATTTTCTATTTGTAGCGACAGTCTCGACATATCACTCAACATCTTTTTTATCATTTTTGTTTTGTTTGTATTTGCTTTTCTGTTAGATATTTTCAAGTCTTTGTCAAATTTGTGTTGTTGCTTAATTTCCATAAAATTTTGAAGCCACCACCTTAAAACCTCGTCTAACGACCTCCCTAAACCCTAACAAAAACCCTCTCCCTTTGAAAACCCATCGATGATAAATGCACTGAACTGAAACCGTGTCATCTGTAGACATTAATCACAGGACCGTATGCATTCTAAATATGATGTGTTTTAATGAAGTGTGGGTGGATTTATATAAAGCTTAGGCGCCGTATTGTCACTGACAGAAACGAAAAACAACTCTTTATTTTATCAAAACTGTCTTTACCAGCTTTAAATTAATTTACTAAAAATTCTATTTCGAGTAAATTTGTTAATTGTATATCAAGTGTTCAAACAAACTCTCAATTCAGGTAAATAATGAAGTGTTTGCTTCCATCTGCAACGTCATTCGAGTCTCATTTGCATTTCCAGTGCATGAACTATCACAGATCTCGGTCTGCATATGTGTCCATATATCTAAAATCCAAGTGGGAAGACAGATAATGAAAGTGAGGCCGTATTTAGCCGAAATGGCAGGTAAATTATGCAAATTGAGTGAAATGTGAGGCATGCCGACTTTGGCACACTCCCACGACTAAACACACCGATTTTATCTCGAAGTTATTTAGAAAGACACCCTGTATGTAAGCCTCTCTAGCAAATTCACTTTTCTCATAGGCATCCTCGTCGGTTTCACGCCTTTTATGTCGTGTTTAAATGTCGTAATAAAGCGGCGTATGTTACACAGATTCCCCATGACTTTCAAGTACACTAGAGACCGGCAAAGTGAAGTTCTCTGAGCTTTAAGTGGACCCCTCGAGAGCTTGTGTGCGCTTTAATAGCGTATCTTCTGGCCTGGTTTGGGGTTTTTCTTTGTACGATCGAAAATCAAAAACGTCAACTGGGAGAGGACACAATAAAGGGGACCAAAGAGCATTGTTTAAGCCAATTGGGTACAAAAGTATTAATATGAGAGAAAAAAATTTTCAAAACACATTCAACTGCAGTCATAATTATTTTTTGTATATTATAATTATCTTTTATAATTGTTTTGATCTTAAAACAATCCAGAATAATAAATAATAATGAAAATATAAGAGAAACAACAAAGACGAATTTTAAAAGAGTTAGAAAATATTCCTAAAAGAAGAACAGGAAAAGTACCACTGGAAACAACTGAAGAAGCCTGAAAATAGCTTTGAAAACAGTATAGTAACGAGGAAAAAATAAGAAGAGAACTGGAAGACAAAAAAGAACATCAATAAATAGATAAAAATACTCGATCGTTTCAAAAATGTTTCTAACAGAGACGTTGTAGAAGTAAAAAAGAAATTTGAAATGAAGATCTCAGAAGTCTAAGAAGAACGTAATGAGTTAGAATCAAAATTAAAGAATAAGATTAAAGAAACAGTAACAACATTATTATAGTGAGCTACAATATTACAATAAATACAATACAATATTATTTTCAAAAGGGGATTTGCAGGGCTCTTTACTGCAGATCATTTAGTTAATTATTAATACACTCTTAATTTTTTCTCTATTTTATTTTAAAATAGTAAAAAATTCATTTTTTTACTTTTAATTCTTTGTATTTTCTTTGTTTTTATGTTGTAGTTCTAATATTACGAGCTTTAGAAACTCTTAAAAAAATTTAATGGAAATTAGGCAACAACACAAATTTAACAAAGACCCTTTAAATATCTAAGAGATAAGCAAATATAAATAATACAAACAAACAAATGAGAAAAGGTGTTTATGAATTGTAATGACGTCGATACTGACGCTACAAATAGAAAATAGAAAAGTAGGATCGAAAGAAAAAACCCAAAAAAGCTTTAAAAGAGCTTGGAAAACGACCGAAGAGATTAAAGAATCTAAAAAAAAATTATTCTTGAGAAATTAAGTATATGAAAAAAAGGATGTAAAATGTGAGGTAAAAGTCTGATAAACAGTTACAAATATGAAGCGGAATAATAGAAGAAAAGACACTTAGAATTCGAAAAATAAAGAACTGAAAATATGAGAAATGAAAAAATTAACTGCAGAAACTGAGGAAGAGACTAAGAATGTATGCTATTTAAAACATAATCAAAAAAAAAATAGGACGTTTTTGACGCCGATTTTAGCTTTAAATTAAGATGATAGAGGTTTTGTAAGTCTAGTAAACAGTAAAAAATAAAAAGCAGAGAAATAAAAAATATACAGACACTTAGAATTAGGAAAATGGTCAAAAAACTATAGAAAATAGATTTTAGCCTAGATAGCCTAGATTTTAGCTTTAAATAGAACCGATAGAAGTTTTAAAAGTGTAGTAAACAGTTACAAATGAAAAGCAAAAAAATAGAAAAACGAAAGACACTTAGAATTAGGAAAATAATCACCAGTAAATCTAGAAAACAGAAGATTTTTGACTTAGATTTTACAAATTTTAGCTTTAAGTTAGGTCGCTAGAGGTTTTGAAAATCTTGTAAGCAGTTACCAATACAAAACAGAGAAATAGAAAAAAAGAAAGACACTTAGAATTCGAAAAATGAAAAACTTGAAAATATGAGGAATGTTGAAACACAGGAAACAGTATTTTTCAGTAATTTCAGAAACAAAAATTACTAAAACACTAAATATAAAAAAAGAGAAAAAAGAATGTGAGATATGGAAGTTTTAAAAGTCTGAAAAACATTTACAAGTAAGAAGCGGAATAATAGAAGAAAAGATACTTAGAATTCGAAAAATAAAGAATTGACATTATGAGAAACGAGAAAATTAAGTACAGAATCTGAGAAAGACACTAAAATGTATGCAATCTAAAAGAGGAATTAAAAAGCAAAAAACAGGAAAGTGATAATCAAAAAATAGGAGATTTTTGGCCTAGATTTTAGCCTTAAATTGAGCCGAAAGAGAGCTTTGAAATTGTAATAAACAGTTACAAATAAAAAGCAGAGAAATAAAATAAAAGACACTTAAAATTAGGAGTATAATGATCAGAAAATCTAAAGAAAATAGAAGATTTATAGCCGAGATTTTAGCTTTAAATTAAGCTGATAGAAATTTTAAAAGTCTGGGAAACAGTTATAAATAAAAAGCGCTGCAATAATAAAGAAAGACGCTTAGAATCCGAAAAATAAAGAACTGTAAATCTAGAGATAATAGAAGATTTTAGGCCTAAATTTTAGGTTCAAATTTAAAAAATCTGGTAAACAGTTACTAACTAATAAAAAGCCGAGAAATAGAAAAAAAGAGTGACAGTTAGAATTAGGAAAATTATAACCAGAAAATTTGGAGAAAATAGAAGATTTTTGGCCTAGATTTTCGCTTTAAATTCCTTAAAGGCGCGATAGAATAAAGATTTAAAAAGTTTGGTTAACAGTTACAAATAAAAAGCGGTGAAATAAATGAAAGACAGGTATAATTAGGAAAATGATAATTAGAAAATCTAAAAAATATAATTTTCTTGGCTTAGATTTTAGTTTTAAATTGCGCTGATATAGGTTCTGAAAGTCTAGTAAACAGTTACAAATACAATAAAAAGCAGAGAAACAGAAAAAAAGAGAGACACTAAAAGAAAGTCACACGCTAATGACTGAACAAATTTCAAGTCCAATTTCTATTTTTTTACTCGCCCAATGGTCATCTTGCGAGTGTGCGTGACTTTCAGACCAGTTTATACCCCAAATTTTTTTGTTCAAAATAAACCGCTACACATTATCATAAGTCTGTCTGTTTCTCTCCGGGTGAGGACATTTGATGGCTGCTCCGGTAAGAAATCATCCCCTATTAGAGGCGAGTTTATGGGGGGCGGCATTTATGGCAAAAGGTCGAATGTGCCCAGCATGAGGTCGACTTCTTATAGACAGGTTTTCTCCTTATAAAATTGTCGAAAACACGTCCGTAAATATCGCAAATTATGATGTTTGGCGTGTCGTTTATTGGACTACTGTAATATCACGATTTGTGTGCTCTAAACGATATAAAATCCAGATCGAAAATAGGGGATAAAATGAAACACGTAGAGAGAGTATAAACCAGACCCCACGCGTTGTATATCTCATGTAATTATCTCTGTAATTGTAAATATAATTAACTATCGCACTTGAGTCAAGTCTGCGATCTATCACTCTGTAATAATCTGCAACGTCTCTCACAAGATGTCAAAAATTTCATAAAAATATCGGATTATCGAATTACAAGATATCTCTAAGCTCGAGCTGTTTTCATATCGGATATAATGAGACAGACGTGATAATGTAATTTAAAGCAAACTTCCAACACTCACTTTGACCGAACATTTCCTCTGGGGGTAATAAAAATTAAGGCGATCGTAGATTTCCAATATCGGACCAAAAACGTTCAAGTATTTATCTAGCCGAGATGCCGGTTTACTGTTATAGCTTTTGGGGATGTTGGCGTGTGTGGCAGGTAGCAATTTTATTTACAAAAAAAATAAGGAGAAATCTAAGCGGAAGAAATTGGTTAGAACAAAAGAAAAATAAAAATCTGTCTCAGCAAGTTTTTGTTAAGATTGGTACAGAAATAAAACAATTTCTTTTCCTTCAAAACCTAAATGGAATTTCTAAAAAACTAATTGGATTGAGTTTACCAAACAAGTGGATAGTGATCTTCGTTAGAGATTCCGCTAATTGTAATGAACCACCACAAATTTGCTGAAGTAATCAAGAATTCTGCTATAAAATTTATTCCTAAAAAATTCAGAAAAAGATTTGACTCAGGTTGAAGCGCTGAAACAACGAGACTGTCTCTAGTTCTAACGTTATTGTATTTGTTAAACAACACGTGAAAAGAAAAATGGATGAGATAAAAGATTTAAATTTTTCACATAGCAGTCCCAGTTAGAAGCTTTTGCAAAAACATTATGCTTAAACCAGATTCTGCTGTCAACCCGAACGCTGAAGCAAGACGTTTGGTAAAAGTTTCAAATTCTATTAAGCTAAGAAAAAATGCAAAGAAGAAAAAACATCGATAAAAGAATAAGAAAAAAGAAAAATGAACGTTTCGGAGAAGCTTTTGAGATGATTCAACGTAGATCAGTTGAAAGCAGCTACATTGTCAACGAAGTGCAAAAAATCGGCTGGCTTTGATGGGATCTACCAGGAATTCCTCAAAAATTTCAGACGTTTTACGCTGAAATGGCTTATTTCTCTTTTGACTTCAGCCTGTTTGCCTCCGAAGTTTAATAATATTAAGGTAATTGCAATTTTGAAAAAAGAAAACCTCTACAGGAAGCGTCTAGTTATCGGTCTATTTCTTTGCTAGAAGATTCTGAAAAGGATAATTTATCGGCGCATTTTTTCTAGTGTTAAAGATGTTCTTTCTTTGTAGATCTATGTTTTCTAGATTTTCTGGTTATCATTTTCTTAATGCAAGTGTTTTTTTCTATGCTTTGCTTTTAATTAGTAACCGTTTACTAGACTTTTAAAACCTCTATCGGCTCTATTTAAAGCTAAAATCTAGACTAAAATTCCTTTATTTTCTCTAGATTTTCTGATTCTCATTTTTCTAATTCTAAGTAATAATAATAATAATAATAATAATGTTTATTGCAGCCATAAATCATACAAAAGAAATAGATACAAAATAAATAAATAAATTACAAAAGCAAATAAAAAAGAGGCTACAAAAGGACTAAAAATCAGTTCTGCGAACTGTTTTTCATTTTAGTCCATTATTATATTCTAATAATACTAATTCTAATTACTATTCTAACAAAGTTATTTTTAATTTCCTTTGAAAAGTTTTAAAATTATCATTTTTAAATTCATTATCAAGGCCATTGTAAATCCTAGGACATAAATAGGAAAATGATGACTTATATAATTCCGTGCTATGCTTTGGAATGTGCAAAAATTCGTTGTATCTAGTTGTGCGATCATGAATATCTTTTCGGAGTACAATTTTATTATATAAGTTATCAGGTGTTTTATTTTTGACAATACTAAAAATTAAGCAACTTAAAAAGAACTTATATCTATTTTTGATGCTAAGCCAGCCAGACTTACGCAGATAAGGTGTTATATGCTCTTGACGTTTTACATTATAACAATATCTTAAACAAGAATTTTGAATTTTTTGTAATTTATAAAAATTAGCATTAGTTATAAAAGATCCATAAAATACAAGACAATAGTTAATATGGCTTAAAATTAAGCTATCACAAATTTGTATTTTTAACTTTGTAGTAAGAGTATTCTTTAAAAAATATATCGATTTCAATATACCATAACATGTTTTGCAAATTTTATTAACATGGCTAGAAAAGTCCAGATCGTTGTCAATGATTATTCCTAAATTTTTAGCGGACGAAACTAACGTAATGTCACAATTGTTTACAGCTAGTTTACAATTATTATAAACAATTTCACAAGATTTCTTCGGACCAAATAACATTGCCTGAGTTTTTGTTGGATTCAACTTTAATAATTGTTTCTCGCATTTTTTGTTTAAATTGTTTAAATTATTGTTTATTAGATCTATAACCCTAGGTGCATCGGTTACTGTAAATGATCGGAATATCTGCGTATCGTCTGCATAGCATTGCACTCCCACATCATTTAAAAACATTTCAATATCACAAGTATACAAAATAAATAAAATCGGTCCAAGTATAGAACCTTGCGGTACACCATTATTTACTTTTTTAAAATTGGATTTTAAAACAGATTCCCCGTTTATAACAACTTGCTGGTATCTTTCGGATAAATAACTTTCGATAAATTTACATGATTTGCTAGAAAATCCAACATAGTGCAATTTAGCTAGTAACAACTTATGACTAATAGTGTCGAAAGCCTTGGAGAAATCTAATAGGAGTAAAAGAGTCATCATACCTTTATCATAAGCGTTTAGAATATAGTCGGTAACGTTAATTAAAGCTGTAGCTGTACTGTTTTGAGCTCGAAAGCCAGCTTGACTCTGTGGTAAGATTTTATATTGATCTAAATATTCACGTATCTGAGATGACATTAATTTCTCCAAAACTTTTGACAAAGCAGGTAATATACATATTGGTCTTAAATCAGAAAAATTTTTAGGGTCTACAATTTTAGGCAAGGGAGTTATTTGACAAGTTTTCCATATGTTTGGAAAAGTTTGCGTCTTAATGGCATAATTTACAATATTTGTTAACACTGGTAAACATACCTCGGAAATTAAATTAATCATGTCAATTGATATGTCATCACATCCCACTGCTTTAGAATGTATTGCACTTAAAGCTTTTTTCACTTCACTTTCACTAACACACCGGAATTCAAAGAGTTTCACAACCTTTGGATGAAGTGAGCCCATCCTGTAGCTAGCAACTTCACCTTCTATATCTGAAGACTCTATTTTTGCATTGGTTACGAAAAAGTCATTTATAAGATTGGCTTCACAAAGATGAGATGGGATTTCTACAGACGCTTTTTGCTTTAATCCTAACGACCTTAGACCCTTCCATAGCTTCTTACCATCTTTGCAGGTGTTCAATTTAAAAGTTGAGAAACTGTTTTTTTCACGCTGGACTGCTCTTTTCACTTCATTACGAATGTCTACATAAAATTGCCATTTTGTTGGAGTATTGTTACGCTTATATGCCAAATAAGCCTTTTTTCGAGCTTTAATCATTTTCGTGATATTATAAGTTAGCCATTCAGGTCTAGGGTTCCTTGACGTAGTCATCAGTTTTTTTGGAGCATGTACATCAAATAATTGTAAGATGAAAGCATTAAATAAACAAATTTTTTTATTAATATTGTTGCATTTTAGTATACTTTGCATCGGTAGGTGTGAAGCATCTTCCTGAAGTTGATCAATATTTATTTGGGACAAACATCTTCTGTACTTTTTAATGGGTCCCGGTTCTGGTGGGGTGTCTAATAAAAATTTAGAGCATAACAGATTATGATCACTTATTGGTTTGTTGCCACTATTAAGAATTTGGCTCATCATTTCCACAGCAGTTTTTGTTTCAGGTATCAGTTCATTGCTTATGTAGATATGGTCAATTAGTGTAGAACTGGTTGGGGTGACTCGAGTAGGTTCTTTGACAACTTGAGACAAGTCGTAAGGGTTTAAAACCTGCATTAAAAATTTGTATGCAACTGATTCTGTTTTCTTAAAATCAATATTAAAATCACCAAACAAAGCTAAGTAATTGACTTGAGGATACAGTATAGAAATGTTAGAGTCGATGTGGCCAAGCTCAAGATACGATGTTGACGGCGGTTTATAGATTAATCCAATACCCAATTTTTTGTTTTTAGGTAGAGCTACTTCAACCCAAATTTGTTCCACATTACTTTTAACGTTGCTGTCTAAAATTTTATATTTTAAATGTTTTTTAATATATACCACAAGTCCACCACCTTTCTTTTGGTTGGTATTTTCAAAGTCCCGGTCCATTCGTATCAGATTATAACCCTCAATATTAATAGATTCATTTGGCACACTGTTATTAAGGTTAGTTTCAACTAGTAGCATCATATCAAGATAACGATCGTAAATGATCTCAGTGATAGCCTCTATTGATGGAAGTAAGGTTCTTATGTTTAAAAATCCTACGACTAGCGACTTGCCATTACAATTGTTAGTAAGTTCTCTCTTCTTTTTTTCTTCTTTTTTGAGTGTGGGTCTATTTAAGGGTTGAGAAGAACTGATTCGAAAAAGTTGTATTGGGTTTATGTCGCATAATTCTCTATAGCCGCCTTTATATAAAAACATTATTTTTATCGTTTCTTGGCGACGGAAATGCTGATGGTGAATTTAGGCTATTTTTATTTTTACTCGATGGAAAATTCCATCTACGAAGAATAACTCCATTTGGCCAGAATTCAGCTTTAGTTACTTCATTTAGAAATTCATATTTGAGACCTATTTTGTAACTTTCATTTTGACCTTTGAACGCAAGTGTTTCAACTGAAATGTCTCCGTGTGGTAACTTATTTTTGAGGTAGTTCATTATTTTTTCTTCACCTGTACCTTTAGCAATTTTACCTATATAGAACCACGCTTTTTTGTTTTTAGCTGCAGAAAAATTTTCATTATCATTTAATTTTGCGGCCCCAACTATAACTTGTGCTTTTTTCCGTTGAGTAGTATTTTCGTTGTTACTGGTTTTGCGTGGAATTTTTTTCTTAACGGTGATCCACTGATCATCATTTTTAACATTTGCTGCAATTTTGACTTCCTCTGCTTCTTTAGTCCAGTCCAAGTGGTCTTTAAGTATTTTTGTTTGTTGAGGCTTTCCTTTTGAGGTCACTTCCAGATAGCTACCTGAACCGGTGCTGGCGATAGCAACAGGCGTTTTTTGAACTTTTGATATCGCTGGTTCTGGGTCATTCAATACAAATGAATTTAATCGGCTATTTGATGGAGCATTTGTTAGCAAACGCACTAAATCACAGTTTGATTCTCTTAAATTTTTTATTTCCTGATAAAGTTTGTTTATCTCTTGATAAAGCGGTAATGTGGCCACCGATATTGCATCCTGTATTATCCTCGCATATGTTTCACTTTTAATAAATTCTGTCAAAAAAATTTCATTTTCTTTTAGTCCGTCTTGAGAAACTTGTGTTTCCATATCTGAATTTGACTCAGAGACCGAGTTTGTCCTGGGGTGAGCGATACATTTCATTTCATTATCAGTAATCATGATAAACTTCTTCTTCTTATCTTCTAGAACAGCGGCACAACTTTTGTGATAACACACTCCACAAACTACACACTTTAGAAATGCGTTACTCACTGAGTTTTTACATTTTTTGCACTTATTTTCGGTCATAATAAATATTACCGACGGACAAACTGTACATCGGTGATGACTGTGTCTTCTTATGTTTATGTTTATGTTATGTTTATGTTTATGTTATAAGTGTCTTTCTTATGTTTATGTTTCTAAGTGTCTCTCTAATAGTTTACTAGACTTTCAAAACCTGTATCAGCCTAATTTAAAGCTAAAATCTACGCTAAATATAAATCTTCTATTTTATTTAGATTTTCCGATTATTATTCTCCTAATTTTAAGGGTCTTTTATTTTATTTCTTTGCTTTTTACTTGTAACTGTTTGTCAGGTTTTCAAAACTTCTATCAGCTCAATTTAAAGTTAAAATTTAGACTAAAAATCTTCTATTTTCTCTAGATTTTTTGGTTATCATTTTTCAAATTCTAAGGAGTTTTTCTTTTTTTTCTCTCCGCTTTTCATTTGTAACTGTTTACCAGACTTTCAAAACCTCTATGGCAGTGGTTCCCAAACTGGGTGCCGCGAGATTTCGGTGGAAGAAAAAAATTGAGGATTGAATTAATATTTTTTTTGGTTTGATAGAGGGAACTGTAACAGCTAAGGTGATATTGAACCCGCGATTTAGAGCTTACTAGACAGACGAACTACTTTCCAGCCAACTAATTCATTTTTATCAAAATAATATTATTTATTATTATTAATAATCCTAATTATTTTGTCGTATACTTTTTTTCAGGAATGATTCTGGGAGGGGGGGGGGGGCGTGCCGCGGGAAAAAAATTCTTAAAAAGGGTGCCGCGATGGCAAAGAGTTTGGGAACCACTACTCTATGGGCTTACATTCGTTTTCATATTATGTACTTAATTTTCTCATTCTTCATATTTTCATTTTTCGATTTCGAAGTGTCTTTCTTTTTTCTATTTCTCTGCTTTTCATTTGTAACTATTTACCAGATTTTCAAAACCTCTATCGGCTTAATTTAAAGCTAAAATCTAGGCTAAAAATCTCCTATTTTTTCTAGATTTTTTAGTTATTATTTTCCTCATTCTACGTGTCTTTTTCTGTTTTTCTATTTTTCTATTTTTAGATTTTTATTTGTAACTGTTCACCGAACTTTCTAAATCTCTATCGGCTTAATTTAAAGCTAAAATGTAGGGCAAAAATCTTCTATTTCTTCTAAATTTTTTTGGTTATCATTTCCTAATTCTGTGTCTTTCTTCTTCTCTGCTTTTTATTGATAACTGCTTACAAGATTTTCAAAACCTCTATCAACCTAACTTAAAGCTAAATTTGTAAAATCTATGTCAAACATCTTCTATGTTTTCTAGATTTGCTGATGATTATTTTCCTAATTCTAAATATTTTTCGTTTTTCTATTTTTTGCTTTTCATTTGTAACTGTTTACTACACTTTTAAAACTTCTATCGGCTCTATTTAACACTAAAATCTAGGCTAAAAATCCTATATGCAGTTAATTTTTTCAATTCTCATATTTTCAGTTCTTTATTGTTCGAATTCTAAGTGTCTTTTCTTCTATTTCTTCGCTTCTTATTTGTAACTGTTTATCAGACTTTTAAAACTTCTATATCTCACATTCTACATTCTTTTTTCTATTTTTTAAATTTTTTTATATTTTCAGTTGTGAATATATTTATGAACATCTAGTATATCTACTAGCCTGAAGTTTTACCTAGCTTTATAATGAGCCCAAAAAGGTTAAAAGTGAAAATCCATCAAAAATCTTTTTGAGAAAGAGCGAAAAACAGTTTTTTTGGGGGTTTCTTTTCTAAAACGTCAACAAGAACAATAGAAAGTTCCTAACATTTATGATGTTTTTGGCATTTTTCGTGCGATTGATTTTGAATAAATTTACTTACTGTTCAAAAACTGGCTTTATTTTAAAACGGTGCGCAACCAGTTGAAGATACAAAAAAAAATGTTATAGAGAAAAGAAAACAAATTTCTAATAATTTAGACCGTAGAAACAGTTAAAAATATTTTTTATTTGTTTTAAATACCCGCTTTAACTATCATAGTCTTAACATAAAGCTTGCTTTGTTTTAATTGTTTCTAATTTGTTGTTTTTGTTTCAGGTCAGTAGTCTTTTGAGTTTGGCGTTGGAGTAAGTGTGCAAACATTGTATCCATTTAATATGTGTACATCTCAAATATTTCCTTTTGAAATATTGAAACAGGCCATAAACTCGGTATTCTTTCACGAGATTATCTCTTACCTACTAAGTAAGTGGAAGTTTTCCCATTTTACGATAGCCGCCGGTGGCGGCGCGGCGCTTTTATTTAACTTATGCAGTTCGTGTGTGCATGAAAGATGCATTGAATGTCGGAAGTGAAATTATACGAGCTTTTGGACGAAGTGTCGTATATAACATCCGGAAGGAACGCGCAATTCGTGACTGGTCCTGATTAAGGACGAGATAGAAATTTAGAGATTTTGAGAGTAAAAAAATTAACACAGCGAGAGATTTTTTTAAAAGGGGAGAGTTTATCAGACTTTGTGTCAAGAGTTCTTTAGTTAATTGCAGTGCGTTATTGAGATTTCGGAGAGAAGTGGAAAGAATTGCGTCGGGAAGTTGTCGAGATTAATTGAGTTTCGCATTTTTATTCCTTTTACTATTTATTTTTCAATGCTTTTATTTTTCTGTATTTATATTTCTTAATTTTTTGTGTTGTTTTAATACTTTATTATCATTTAATTTATATTTATTTCTAGACTTTTTTGTAGTATTTCATTATTTTTGTATTATGGAAAAATAGAGCAATAAATAGAGGAGGAATGCAAAGTCTTAAAAATTTAAATTTATATATAAATTATTTCTTTATTTTTGCTCTTTTTCTGTTTCTCCGTTTACTGCTTTTTTTCACTGTTTTTCATATTTTTTTACTTTTATTTTTTATCAGATTTGTTGTCTCAATTTTTACTAATTTAATTCTAAGCTTTCTAAATTCTTAGATTTACGTTTTCTGTTTTATAGTTTTTCTTCCTGTTGCAAGAAATTTCAATTTCTATATGTTTCTTAGATTTTCTCTTTTTTTATTTCTTCGCTTTTCTCTGCTTCTAGTTCTCTATTTTTGATGAAGAGATTCTTAGTTTTCCGCTTTTCTGTTTCAACTAAATTCAGGTTATTTGCTGGATTTGGCTTTATTATCCCATCTTGAAATCCCACCTAATTTTTTGTTTTCCAATTTTTCACTTACTTTTGTTCTAAAAATCTTTTTAAAGAGCTTTACATACATTTTTGGTCATATTTTTTATTTCTACGTTATTCAGACTTACAGATTCTTCATTTCCTACTTTTTCTGTTTCTATTTTTTCATTTCTATTTATTTTTTAGTCTTTCATTTGGTATGTTACCCAAATTTTTATATTCTTCGAATATTTTTGCTTTTGTGTTCTTTAATTTTTAGTTTTTGTCGCTTATAGATTTTTAGTTCTTCTTTTCGGTGTTTTATTTTTTATAGGAATCTTAGTTTCTCAATATTTCTAGTTGTCTTCTTTCTCACGTTGTCAGGTACTAGGTTCTTCAGATTACCAAATTGTCTGTTTGTTGCTTTTTAGTCCTTTGTTTCTTCTGCACATATTCTTACTTAAGTAAACTTTTTTTATTTTTAAAATTATAAATTTTCTTGTTTATTATTATTTTTCTTCAATTTCCAGTTTACCCAGGTGCTTTATTATTTTCTACAATCTCTGTTCTTTTGTTTCTCAAACTTTTAAATAATTTGTTTCTAACTTCTTGGTTTCTTATTTCTTTTGCACAGATTTTCTTCTTTCTCTTGTTTCTGTTTTTCAGATTTTTTAGTTTTTGTGTTTTTTTTTATTTTTCAGTTTACTCTTTCTTTAACAAAGATTTTGTTTATTATTCCGTTTATGTTTTTTGATTTTTTTTGTTTTGCTTTTCTGTTTTCTAAACTTTAGGTTCCTAGTTTTTCTGTGTTCCAGTAACTGTACTGTCTAGTTATCTAGTTTCTTTATTTATATTTTTTTAATTTTTAGTTTTCTACTTCTAAAAATTTTTGTCTTTTTAGTTTTAAGTTTTGAAAATTATTATTTTTGTTGAAACAGAAACGCGGATTCTGTTTCACGATTTTTTCTGTTTTCTATATTTTCATAATTTTCTCTTGTTTTCAATTGTATTTATTAGATTCTAGTTTTTAAGGTTAGGTGTTTCAATTAGTGAAATCCTACGATTTTATTCTATATTTTTATTTATTCTAGTTTTTGCTGATTTTTTGTTCTTTTGTTTATTGAATTGTTCTAGTTTCCATAAATTTTTAGTTTCTAAAATTGAACAGTTTTTTTATGATTTTTTAGAATCTCCATTTTTTTTTCTCGACTTTCTAAATAACCTCTTCCCCACTTCTTATTTTTTTCTAGCTTTTCAGATTTTTTCTATTCCCTGTTTTCATGTCTTTCAAATTTTAGGTTCTTAGTTTTCCAGTTTTCTATTATTGTATTGCCTACTTCTCTAATTTGTTCGTTCATGTTTGCTAAATTCTCAGTTTTTCCGTATTAAATTTTTTGTTTCTTTAATTCTAATTTCTGATTATTTTTAACTTTGTTTTTCTGTTCTTCAGAAGAAACTTGAATTTTGATTTATATATTTTTTCCTATTTTCTGTATATTCACAATCGTAGTTTCTCCAATTTTTGATTGGGTTTATTAGATTCTAATTTTTCTACTATCTCTGTTCATATATGTATTGAATTGTTGGTTTCCGTTTCCGCAAATTTTCAGTTTCTAACTTTGAAAATATTATTTTAGCAATTTTTTTCTTTTTGTCCTCTGTTTATATTGCATAAATTTTAGTTTTTCTTGTTTCGTCCTAGATTTACATTTTGGAATCTCAATTTCCTATATTCTTCATTGTACTGTTTCCCTAATTTTTCTTTCTTGCATAGATTCTTGATTTTGCCGTTTCTTCGCCTTAGTTTCTCAAATTTTTTGTTTTTAAAATGGTGTTTCTTTGGATTATAGGTTTTCCAAATACGTTATGCTTTGTTTTTCGAACTCCTAGATTTTTAGTCTTTCTACCTTTAGTTCTTAAATTTTTAGTTTTTTTGTTTCTCTTAATCTCCGTTTTTCTGTTTTTCTTTTTTTAGTTTATTCTGTCATTGTTTCGTCATTGTGTCTGTCATTGTTTTTTTTAGTTTTTGTTTTTTAAATTTTAAGTTTTCTAGTTTCTTTCTTTAAGTTTGCTAAATTTTCAGTTTTTCTATACTAAAATTTTTTAGCTCTTAGTTTTGAATATTATTATCTTGTGATGATTAAAATCTGTGAAACTGACATTAGAATTCACTCTCTCAGATTTAGATTCTTTTGTGTTTTCTACAATTTTCCTAACTTTAGTTTTTTATATTTTCAATTGTTTTTCAGATTTTTGTTTCTCATTTTTACAATTTTCATTTTTATCAAGTTTCCTGTTTCTTTGTTTTTCATATTCTAGGTTGTTCATTTTTATTTGTTCTGCTTCTTCTTTTTCAGTTCCCGATTTGTATCGTACAGATTCGTAATTTTTCTTTTGTTACATATCGGAATCTCAATTTTTTTTATTACTTTCTCAATTTTTCAGTTTTTCTGTGTTCTGTTTCTTACATCTAAAATCTTAGATTCTTAGTTTTTCAGTTTCTAGTTTCCATATTTTCAGTGTCTCTTAAATTTTAAGTAATTATAATATTCCTGAAATAATTGCTGAAACCTGCTTTTGTCCAAACAGATGACAAATATTTGAGCTTCAGTTAATTAATTTAGAGAGAAAAAGTTTTCAGTGTTGCCAACAGCGAGATGAGTGCCTGAAAATCTGTCTCTAAACCGTTATAAAACTAGAAATTGCATGTAAACAAAGCACTCTCATTTTCAGTTTTTCTGCTTTTAGTTCTTTTTTAGTTTTTTTGTTTCTCTTAGTCTCAGACTTTCTGTTTTTTTTAGTTGATTTTGTCATTGTTGCTTTGTTTTTTAGTTTTTTTTCAGTTTCTATTTTTTAAATTTTAGGTTCTCTATTTTTGAATTTTCTATTATTTTATTACCCAGTTTTCTAATTTCTTTCTTTATGTTTGCTAAATTTTCAGTTTCTCTAGACTAAAAATTTTTCGTTTTTTAGCTCTATAAGTTCTGAGAATTATTATCTTTCTTTTTCTGTTCTGTAAAAAACTAAGACTCTGTGAAACAGACATTAGAAAGAATTATGTTTCACAGTTTCAGATTCTTTTCTGTTTTCTACAATTTTCCTAATTTAGGTTTTCATATTTTCAATTGTTTTTTTCAGATTTTTGTTTTCCATTTTTACAGTTGTAGACTAGCATTTTATCAAATTTCCTGTTTCTTTGTTTTTCATATTCTAGATTGTTCTGATTTTTATTTGTTTCTTTTTTTTCAGTTCCCGATTTGTATTGTACAGATTCTTAATTTCACTTTTGTTTCGTATTAGAATCCGAATTTTTTTATTACACTCTTAATTTTTCCGATTCTTCAGGTTTTCCAATTTTTCAAAATCCTAGATTCTTAATTTTTCCGTTTTTGTTTCCATATTTTCAGTGTCTCTCAAATTTTAAGTAATTATAATGTCCCTGAAATAATTCCTGAAACCAGCTTTTGTCCAAACAGGTGACAAATATTTGAGCTTCAGTTAATTAATTTCGAGAGAAGAAGTTTTCAATGTTGCCAGCAGCGAGATGAGTGCCTGAAAATCTGTCTCTAAACGGTTATAAAACTGTAAATTGCATGTAAACAAAGCACTCTCATTAATAAAATATTCTCTCGAATTGTATAAATTCTCCATTTCCTTTGTCGTGGCGTAAATGGGAGTCTAGATGCACAATATGTGCATTATTTATGCAATCTGCGATCTCGTCGAGTGGCCACAAGACCTTAAGCCGTTCCAGATTGTTAAAGCAAAATGTGTCACTATTATTGCCATTATATTTTAGTTGACTTTCAATTTATTCAGTGTTATTCCAGCAAGTCACGAACTCGGTTCTTAACAAGCCGCATTTAACTATTTATTTTCGAGTTTTCAATGAACTGGAATTATGAAAGTTGCAATTCTCTATGAATTCCTGAAAGGTATCGTTTCAGACGCGTTCTTTACATTCCTGAAAACGGGCAAATATTTAAGCTATTTTAATTATGACTCGAAATGAAAATACAGAAATTGCTTCTTTTTGTAAAGATAGATTTATGAGTTTATTTATACAGGGTTGCCAAACGAAAACGAAACAGAGGTTATAACTCTCAGAGAAATAATTTCTCGAAAAAACGCAAAAACAGGTCTATTTTGTTTGAAAGGGGGACAGCTTTTGGCATAAATTTAACAATTTTGTATGTAAACCTTTATGCAGGGGATGCATCCCTTCAAAAATTTTAAATGGGAAGGGAGGTCGAGTTGCAGCGATGGCTGGAAAGCCCTTTCAATTATGTACACAGTGGTGGTTTACTTTTGAAATTTGAAAAAATTTTCAAAAGTTGTCGAACGATCAAATTAAAATGAAACGCAGGCCTTTTCGAGCATCCAGTTGTATGCAACAAAAACTTAAGTGCCATCCATACAAAATACATTTGCTACAAGAACTTAATGAAGACGATTTTGACTGTTGTCTGCAATTTTGTGAAATTCTGAGTGAACAGGCAGTAAGTAGAGAACCAGAATTTTCTATACAATATCCGCTTTTCAGATGAATGTTCTTTTTTCGTAAACGATACTGTCAATCGCCACGAGTACCGCTAGTGGTCCGACAAAATCCTAAAATTCATCACGAGATGCACACAATCTCCTGAAAAGTTGAATGTTTGAGCGGGCATTTTTGGTGATCACTTATTGGCTCTTTTTTTCTTAATGACAATTCAAATGTAAAATGTATTTAAATTTATTAGAAGACGTTATTCATCCGACTATGATTGAAATTATCGAAAATTATGAAGGCTATGATGAAAATTCGTTGATATTCCAACAAGACTGCGCATTCTCGCATTTTGCACTGCCTTTACTGCAGTACCTGGATCAGCGATTTCCTGAACGATAGATTGGAAGGAGAGGACCTATTGAGTAGCCTCCACGTTCGCCAACCATGTCTCCGTTGGACTTTTTTTATAGAGTCACTTAAAAAGTAAAATTTATACAACTCAACCCTCTTTGGAAGATTTACGGCAGCGGTTAGTGAATGAATGTCGTCAAATTACTGCACAAATGCTCCAAAATGTTCAACAGCGTTTTGAGCACAACCGGTACACAACTTGTATGGAAGCACGTGGAAGTCACTTTGAACATTTAATAATCTAATGTGTCACTTTATTAGCATTTTTTTACATTTTACAAAATTTAAATACCCACCACTGTACATAGAATTGAAAGGGCTTTCCAACGATGTGCAACTCGACCCCCTTTCCTAGTTAAAATTTTTGAAGGGATGCATCTCCCGCTTAGGGGTTTGCATACAAAATTGTTAAATTTATGCCAAAATCTGTCCCCTTTCCAAACAAAATAGACCTGTTTTTCAGTTTTTTTGACAACTTATTTTTCTGAGAATTATAGCCTCCGTTTCGTTTTCGTTTGGCCACACTGTATACAGGCTGTCCTAACTAAAATTGGCACCAATTAAAATCTCCGACTTTGTCCAAGTTTCGAAAAAATGTTAAACTTGAATTAAAAAATTTGTAATTTCGAGAAGTATAATTTACAAATATAGAAACCAATGCACAGTTTTATTAAAATGTGGATAACATATATTTCAGAAATTTAAGAATCTGGAAATACAGAAAAATTTAATTTAGAATCTAATATTGCAGAATTACAAAAAGAGACAAAAATGACAGAAATGTAAAAAACTAAACTTTTGAAATTAGTAATTTTGGGAGGCAAAATCTAGAAATACAGAAACCAATGCACAGTGTTATTATAATGTGAATATCATACATTTAAAAAAATTACGAATCTAGAAATTCTGAAAAATTAATATACAATCTTGCATTGCAAGAATTATAAAAAACAAAATGTATTAGAATTGAAAACAAAACTTAGAAATTAGTTTTAATTTCTAAGTTAGAAATTAGAGAGTTGGTATAATAATGTTGGCGGATAACAAAGTTATCTCTTCGGCTCTCGCTCGGCCACCAACATAACCAATCTCCACGATTAGGCAAAAACAACTACTTCGCGGACTAATACCCCGACCGACATTGAATTACCTCACCTAATCGCCCAACCAGCATCACACTGAAAGAACTAGTTCAGGTTACACTGCTTTTCAGTGTGATGTTGGTTGGGCGATTAGGTGATGTAATTCAATGTCGGTCGGGGCATTAGTCCGCGAAGTAGTTGTTTTTGCCTAATCGTGGCGGTTGGTTATGTTGGTGACCGAGCGAGAGCCGAAGAGATAACTTTGTTATCCGCCAACATTACTATATCAACTCTCGCACCTTCCAGCACTCTTCGTTAGATGGCACATTGTGTCTGTCTATACGACTACTATCCGGACTTTGCTTGATATAAGCGAGTTCTCCCACCCGTTCCAATCGAACACAATGCTCCGAGATACGCTGTACCGATGAGGGGCAAAAACTCCCAAACCGGTATACAGTTTCTCGACGTTGTTGTTCGATTGGAACACCTTTGCTAGGTGTTTGGAATTAGAAAATATGTGAAGAAGGGTTCAAATAAAAACCAAAAATTTATGAATCTAGAAATACATAAAAAATTTGCACAAAGATTTAGAAAATATATTAAATTTTACCAAAAAATAGAAAACAAAAATTAAAATATGTAGAACTGTCTAGTAAATAGTAAAAATAAACGAAGACGAAAAAAGAAGAATAGGTGTAATTAGGAATTAATGTGTATTTATAACTATGGATGGATTATACCTAATGTACAGCATTATTAAAATAAAGATATAGAATTCAGAAATGTAAGAATCTAGGAATTCAGAAAAATTTTATAAACAGACTTAGATAATATCAGAATTATAAAAAACGATAAAAATGACAGAAGTGTAAAAAACTAAAATTTTGAAATTAGTAATTTTTGGAAGAAAAATCTAGAAAGAAATACAGAAACCAATGCATAGTGTTATTATAATGTGAATATCATAGATTTCAGAAATTTAAAAATCTAGAAATACTGAAAAAAATTATAAAAAAATGTAAAAAACTAAAACTTAGCAATTAATTATTTTAGGAAGTAGAATTAATGAACAGAATTGAAAAAAAAAGGTAATAACAGATCTATTATTGAAGAGTTTTATAAAAAAACAGATGCAAGAAAACAATAATATTGTCACGAAGCGGAAGTTCGTTAGCCTGCTAGGTCGAAGGCCTGTCGATGCGGATGGGCTATTGCTGATATCGACTAAATCACCGTCGGTTGAGGCAATAGCTGGCTCAGCATTTGGGGGGTTGGCGAACTAGCGGGTGGCGTTAATCGCGGAGTCGGTTGGTAGAGTTCAACGAAGAGAGTTGAGTTAGGTGGAGTATGAGATATGTCCAGACCCTTCGATTGTGTAAGAATGTCACTGTAAGTAGCTCTTAAGAATTCTATCCACTATATAATATGTATATCTCGATCATCATTAAATTCCCTTTTGTATTAAAACCCTGTTTTTAATCTCAACCCCACCTCACGAGGCAGAGCCCGTGACAATATCACTAGAACTTAAAAATATGAAAATATAAAATTTCAGAAGATTAGAAATCTACAGATTATTATTATTTAAAAAAAAAACATAAAAGAAATAAAGTATCTAGAAATACAGAAAAATTTTATACAAAAATTTTGAAAACATAGTAAATTTTACCAGAAAATAGAAAAACAAAAATCGGTAGAACTGTGTAGTAAATAATAAAACTAAACTAAGACGAAAAAGTAGAATCGATGAAATTATGAATTAATGTGTACATCATTAAAAATGTAATCAATTGTATCAATATCATTATAACTAAGCTTGATAGTTTGTTTGCATTTTTTTGGCTTGATTTCTCTTTTAGTTAAATCCTGAAAAACAATCTAAAGCTCGCCGAAAGCCTGAATAGAATTTCCCCCACGTAAAAGCCTCTGATTTTTTATCGTCTATACAATGTAACTAAGCCCCCTATCCTTATCACATACAATATATTTTTGGATGGCTGGATCTTTTGTGACAATGAAATGAAGCAAGAAAACAGATCCGAACGTGTTTGAACGGACAAAGTTATCTCTAGAAAATCACAATTTTTAAATGAAAATTCATTTTTAATTAAATTCATTTAAATAAACAAGGGATAACAACGTATGATCTCAAAGACATTGTGTTGATTAAATTTTCGGTCATAAATAACTCAAAGTTTAATTAAAATAATTGCCGAAAAAAATTTGAAGCAACTGGTTTTTGGACAATAAAATCAGAAATCAAAGATCGGTTTTATTGCCTCAAAGGACTCGTAAATTAGATTATTGACATTTCATAGTCCTTTGATGGTGATTTAATTTGGAGTTTTCGGAAAGGAAAAATGAAGAGGGAACATTTAAGTGCTGCTATTAGAATCATTTAAATGAATTTCAAAAGATACAGCACTTGTCCTAACTAAAAGTTGCACTACCTAAAATCTCCGATTTCGTTCAAATTTCGAAAAAATTATGAAATAGTTTAATTTTAGCTTAAAGGAGGACCAAGTTTTTTCATTGTTTCACAGTTCATTCTACATTTCTTAAAACCTCAAAATTTTTCATTTTTGTCTATTACCTTTTACATTTTGTTGTTTTTGTTTGTAGTTGTATATTTCCGAAATAAAAAAATCCATTTTCTGATCGCTGGTGAGATATCCTCGACCGCTTACAAGAGGAAAAATCTCTTGTCTCGATAAGAAGCGCGCTGATTTGCGATAGAGGAAACAATTTCAGTAAATCTATTTACATAACGGTGTAGGAAAAAAAGAGTTTTTCGATAAGTGTTCATGGAGAAATTCCATTACAAATATAAAATACGATCTATTTAAAATTCTTATTATTTTCAATCACGAAACTCTACAATAAATATGTTTTATTTGAAACGTAGAGATATCGATATTCCAAGTTGGGTAAACAGACGGCTGTTATTTAGTTATATTATGATCAATTTACCAAATACCTGTCTTCCTGTCAAGGTAATGAAAGCAAATAGGGGCATTAATAACAATCTGGGAAATGTCGAGGACCAAAATCAATTTTTGTTATTAAATAATAAAAGTGGAAATAAATCTCGTTTTTATACAGAGGAAAATCCTCTTTACTACTTTAATACTAGTTTTCAAGAATAATAAGCTCTTCAGAAAAGCTTTTAAACATTTTTAAGCTAAATATTCATATTTTATGAAAAATATTTCTTTTAAGAAAAGGTATGTCTGCATATTTAAGATTGTTTGTGTCATTTTTTTTTCTGAAGATTGTATTTGTGCATTGTCTTTGCAACAAAATGCTTTTTAAGTTTTAATCTGATTTTCTACTCGAAGCTCGTTTTAGAAAAAAAAAATTTTTTTGTATTAAAACACAAATAAAGAGAATGATCTTAAAAACTGAATGTTGCGAAACAGAGGTTACAGAAAAATACACCTAATTAAAACTTGAAGAATATAGAAAATAGAAAAGAAGTAATTAATGATTTCTGCAACAAAAATATGGAACTGATGAACAGGAAAACTAAAAATGTAGAAAAGAAAACTAAACAATTTCAAAAATTTGTGTAAAATTGAGAATCAGGAATACAAGAAACCTAGAAGTTAGAGAAATCAGCAGAAACTAGAATCTGGGAAACAGTGAAACAGGATTCCTGTAAATATATGTCAAATTCCTTCAAATCAAATTTGAAGAATATTGAAAACAGAAAGGAATTAAGAATTAAGGATCTTTGCAGCAGAAACGCAGAACTGATGAATAAGAAAATTGAGAAAATCTAACGGAACTAGAAATTAGAGAAAAGCAGATATTCTGTACTTCTATATTTTTATTCTATTCAGAAAGGTTACAGAAATCAGCAGAAACTAGAATCTAAGAAACAGGGAAACAGAATTCTTGTAAAAATACATCAAATATTATCAATTAAAATTTTAAGATTATAGAAAACAGAAAATAAGAAACAAGAATTTTTATAACAGAAACGCAGTACTAATGAACAGGAAAACTGAAAATGTAGAAAAGAAAATTAAACAAATTGAAAAATTTATCTAAAATTGACACTCAGGAATCCAAGGAACCTAGAAAATAAAAAAATCTGGAGAGATTACAGAAATCAGCAGAAACTAGAATCTGAGAAACAATGAAACAGGATTCTTGTAAAAATATGTCAAATTCTTTAGGTAAAATTTTAAGACCATTGAGAACAGAAAGAATATAAGTAACTAAGGATGTTCAGCAGCTAAAGTTTAGCAGAAACGCAGAACTTCTAAACAGGAAAACAGAGAATCTAAAAAAGAGAGCTAAATAAAATGAAAATTTGTGCAAGAATGAAAATTAGAAAACAGCGGACCTAAAAATTAAAAAAACCTAGAGAGGTTACAGAAATCATCCTAATAAACCGAGAAACAGGACTATTGTAAAAATACATCAAATACCATCAATTAAAATTTTAAATATATAGAAAACAGAACAGAAGCTAAGGATTTTTGCAACAGGAATGTAGAACTGGTGAACAGGAAAACTGGGAATACACAAAGAGATCTAAAGAAATTGAAAATTTTTTTAAACGGGAATATCAGAAAACAGCGGACCTAGAAATTAGAAAAACCTAGAAGAGAAGAAAATGAGTAACTATGGGTAACTAAGATTTTGAGAAACATTTATTAAACATTTGAAAATGGAAAAGTAATAAACTGCTGTGAAAACTGATAACAGAGATACCTAGAAGCTGATAAGTTGAGATTTTGAGAGTTCAGAAAACGTAAATTTAAGCTGAGAAAGAGAGTTTTAAAACTCTAAAAAATTGGAAAGTGAAAATTTGAGAAACGGGAAAATTATGGTTAAATTTAATTTGAGATTTTTATTTCTTATTAATCTGAGAAAAACATCTAGAAACGTGAAAAAGATGAAAATAGAAAAGAGGAGAAACAAGAAATCTGTTCAAAACTAAGAATCAGGAAAGAATGGATTTAGAAATTAGAGAAACCTAGAATAGTAGGTAAAAGAAACAAGAAAATGACAGTAGGAGTCTAAAATTTTTAGTAACAGAAGATATTGAGTATCTGGAAAAGGAAAATAATAACCTAGAAGGTAAAAAATTGAGATTTCAAATGTCAAAGAAACCTAAATGCAAATCAAAGAAAAGGGATTTGAATCTAAAAAATGGGGGACCGAAAATTTGAAAAGAACTTAGAAACTAAGAAATAATACAGAACTAAGCCTTTAAAGATAAAACGATTAAGAATTTAAGAAGTAAGATCTAAAAACTAAGCATAACTAACTAAAACTAAATAAACTAGCATAAACCAGGATCTGGAAGACAAATGTCTTTAACTACATATGTCTAACAGAGATCAAAGTGACAGAAAAACTGAGAGTTTAAGAAATTGCAGATTGAGATTCTGTAATGCAAGAAAATAAAAATATGAAAACGGAAGAACTAAATGCAGAACTTGAATAATACAGAAACAAAGAAACTAAGATTTAAAACTCTCAAAGATCTAAAAATAGAGAATATGAGAAACAGGGCAACAGATTAAAAGAAAAGAAGGAATCAATAAATAAAAACAGAGGATTTTGGAATCAAAAAACTTATTAGAACTTTAAGAAAATTAGAATCAGAAGAGGGCAACTGAAAATGCATATAATTAAAAATCTAGTAGACAGTAATAAGAAGAAAGCAAATAAACGAAAAACTATATAATAGTAGAAAATAACGAACTAAAAAATCTAGGAAATTGAAATGAAGGGACTAAAAAAATCATTCTGAAACAGTAAAAAGAAAGTAAAGAAAGGTAATAAAAAAAATCGATGTGAAACGAAGAAACAGACAATCGAACTTAGGAAGCTATAATCTTTTTGGTAAAGAAACAGAAAATACTGAGAATCTGAAAGAATATTAAGCCACTTGTGAAACTAAACCTGATAGCAGAGAAGCTTAGAAGCTGAGAAACAGATTTTCTGAGTTTAGGGAACAGCTGGAAAGTTATAAATTAAGGAAAATCAGAGAATTTAAAAACGTGAGCAACACGAGAACTTAATACAGAATCTGAGAAATACAGAAATCTGAGAAATTGGAAATATGGTACATAAGAAACCGAGATTAACAAAATTAGGAAATCTGAATCTTTAAAACTTAAGAAACTGTGTAAAAGGAACGAAGAACTTAGAGGAACTAAAAATATGCTAACATTTGAAAAAATTGGAAACTGAAAACAAACTAGGAGAAGAAATATTAAGAAAGAGGACATGGACACAGAGAATAGGTAAAAGGAATAAAATATAGTAAACAAAAACGAGTAACCAGAGAATATCTATAAAAAAAGAGAAGGAGTTAAGAAGCATGATTAAGATAGAGGATATAAAAAGGAATTAAATAAATAAATAAGTTCAATCACAAAGAAATATGAGAATTACGATTGAGGTCAACTAAGATTTTGAGAAACAGAAAAACTCAGAATTTTCAAAAAAGAATCTAATTATAATTATGCAGTTTTTAAAAAGCTTATAGAATAGCTGTGACATAAAGAGCGATCCAAAAGTTGTGGAATCATAGCAGGCTAAGTCAAAACTTAGGTTTTGTCTATCCTAAACATTTATAATATACATTTTGGATATTTTCTCTCATGAAAAAGAAACGTTTGGAATTTAATATTGTTAGAGTATCATTATTTTTGCAAAAGAGTGTACTTGTCCAATGTCTTTGTAGTAGTATAAAGTGCTCTTTTTAGATTCAAGCTCGCATTGCTTGAAATTTTGCTTTTGATACAATTTAAAAATGAATATTTGTCTATATTAGTGCACAAAGAGAGTATTGAATGTCATTGTACATAAAAACAATAAAGCAAAAATTTTTCACTTGAATAACTCTGAAAACATTTGCATTTTATGACTATTCCCGGTCATCTCCCATTTGTGCGATTATCGCAATTTATTTTAATTATCAGTGAGTTGAGTCGAAACCCTCCTACGGATCAACAACGGCCATTCTAACCCCACAATCAAAATCGTTATGGTTAAAATGTTTCCCCACACGTTACCACTTTATGACTCGACTACTCCCCAATTGCATAACTTCATCTATTTCAGCTCTCACCGAAATGCTCGTCTTCCTAATTAGGATCTGGTGGTAATTGCGAACTTGGATAATTACAATTTTCCAATATTTTTGACTGCACCGACGACAACTATGCAAATTCTATGACTCAATATGCATACGTTTCGAACATATTCCATTAAAGGATTTGCCTGAATGCGACTAGATTTCTGTCTAGTGACAATTTACAAAGTTGGGAACAGATGAAACGGCAAAGTAGAGCTACAATGTTTTTTTTTTTTTCTATAATACATGTCAATTTAAAAATTTTACGGTTTCTGTTGGTAATATTTAGGGTTCCTACGTAATTGATGTTGTTTGGTTTTTATAATTTTTTAGTGACTAACAGCTCATGTGACCCCTGCTCCTCATCATTCTTTCTAAAACAAAATTTCAATAAATTTATACATTTAAATCGGTCGCAAAATTTTCCGGTAATAGTACCCGTCACGACTACTCTAAGTTTGACTCAATTTTTTTAGGATCCGATTATTTAAGATTTGTTATAAATTGTTCATATGAATGCGCCAGTCTTCTTCAATTAACGTCTCGACAAAGTTACGACAACGAGCTCAAATAATTTCAATCGCGTTATTTGGCAATAATATTGATTTTAAGCAGCAAATCAACGACATATTTTTACGACGTTCACTGTCATTTCAAAAATGGTATTGCCAACTGTACAACAATTTGACAGGTATTATAGAAAAAAAAACACTTTTAAACAAAGAAGCATAAAAAAATACAAGTACACAATAATAAACTAGAGTCGAAGTAGAAAACTCCTTTGTTGAGAAAGTTTTTTTTATTTTATGGCTAGAGCACATATAAAGTTAATTATCTCGCCACAGTCACGCGCCATTAACAATCCAAACGGTCGGAATAAATATCGAAATGAGCGTAGGAAACATTAGAACAAGGGTTGTAACATAAGAAGCGACCCTGCAATGCTCGGCGTTAAATTGCAGCATATTGCTGTCGTCCCTAAGCCCATACAATCTTCGTCTAATACCAGTTTAAACTTACATCACCTATCTCACTTCAAATTCTAATGGTATTTACCGAAGTGAAATTGAAACTACCTTTCCAATTGACAACGGTGAAACCACCACTAACTTGTTTGATTTGGAGTCCCTTTTCAAGAAACTTTTTGATTTGTTTGAAGTGATTTCATTCCGGAACTGAAAAGCACTTAAATGTTCCGAAGATGTTACGCGCTTTTCCGAAGGGAGATAAATAAATTAACAGGTTTTTCAAACGAAATCGGATTTGGGGGGTTAATTGGCGATTGATGAGTGTGGTAGAGTTATTGGGTGTCAACGATTTAAGGAGAAAACAAAACAAATCATAAAGAAAACAAAAAATTAGTTACAAACACTAAGAAAATTAAATCATAATTTTTTGTTCATTGTTTTAACACATTTTTTAATTGTTTTTTTTTTCTATTTCCGTCTTTGAGATTTGCTGTTTTTTATATTCTCGGTTCACTAGTCTCTTCTTGTCTGCTTTGGTCACTTCAAATTTTTAATTTTGCTTTTCTAATGTTTTATGGAATTACTATTTTAAGTTTTCTATGTTAATTTCCTTTTTTGTATTTTGCATTTTCTTAGATTATAGATGTTTTTTAATTTTCGGTTTTTCACTTTTTCATATTCTTTATTTGTTCTCAAACTTTATGATTTTATGTTCTTCTTATTTCTGAAATTCGTTCCCTAATTCGAATATCTTTGCTTTTCTTTTTATTTTTTGTTTTTCGGATTTCTCATTTTCTAGTTTTCTATTTTTTTAGATTTAAATATATTCATTTATTACAGAAGTTACTCAATTTTGTTGTTTTCCAAATATTTTTTTTAACATCTCAATTTTCAAATTTTATGGAAGAATAAATATCTCACTTTTTCTGTTTCTAATATTTTTTATTTTTTAGATTCTGAAAATAGGTTTTCTATTATTTCAGACGATTTGTTTGTTTTTGTTTCTTAATTTTTTTTTTAAATTCTATATTATACTGTTTCTGACATTAAAATTATTATCAGATTATTTATGTTCATATTTTTATTGTTTTTTTTTGTTTTTTATATTCTAGATTTATTTTATTTTCGGTTTTACATTTTCAGTTATATTTTAATAATTTCTTTAGTACTGATTTTTTTCTGAGTTTATTATTTCGGAATTATAAGGTATATTTCATTTTCTTATTTTCTTAGATGTTTAGTGTAGTTTGTCATTTTCTCAGCTCTTCGATTCTCATTCAATTTTTCTTCTTTTAAGTAAGTATCTCTGTTTCTCAAATTAGGTTTTGAACATTAGGTTACTAATTTCTACGTTGCTCAAACCTAATATTCTTTAATTAGTATCTCTGTTTTTTGAGGTTTTCGGTTTCTGTTTTATAAATTACCAATTTTCCTGCTTTTAAATTGTGTTTTTTCTGATTCTCAGTTCTTTTGTATCTTTTTTTTTATTTCCTTGTTTCTGAATTATAAATTAAAATTTTTCTATTATTATTATCTCAATTTTTCAAGTTTTATTTTTGCTCTTCTTTTTTTGAGATTTCTATTTTTTTTTCTAAACTCTCTGTTCTTTTGTTTATCTATTTCTCCGAGTTCTTATGTTCTTTGTTTCTCCGTTTTTCGTTTCGCGTTTTTCTATTTTTAAGTATCTCAGTTATTTAAATTATATTTTTCTAAATTTGATTTGGTTTATCTTTCTTAGATTTTCCATTTATCTATCTCTGTTGTTTTGCTCTTAAGCTTTCTTGTTTCTTTAATTTTTGAATCTTTAATTTAGTACATAAGTACACTGTTACTTACATTTCTTAATATTCTTAGCTGCTCAGAGACTTTTTTAAATTTCCTAACCCTCGATTTTTTATTCTCTTTTTTACAGATTCTTAATTTCTCTTCAAATATTTCTATTTCGCAAATTATGTCTCTTTAATTCTGAGTTCTTTTGTTTCTTCTTTCTGAGTTTATCGTTTCTAAACTATAAGATACATTCCAATTCTCTTATTTTCTTAGTTGTTCAGTGTATTTTTTAGTTTCTCAGCATTTTGATTTTTGTTCAATTTTTTTTTAAGTAAGTAATTCAGGTTTAATTCTTTCTTCAGGTTACCTACTAGTTTCTATGTTGTTCAAAACCACTGTTCTTGAATTTTTGTGTTTTTCTGAGTTTTTCTGTTTTTGTTTTATAAATTATTAATTTTCCTGATTCTAAATTCTAGAATTATGTTTTTCTGATTATGAGTTTTTTGTTTCTTCTTTCTGATTTCATTGCTTTTGAATTATAACAGTTTTTCTGCTTTGCTTTTGGAGCAAACTCTTTGTTCTTTGGCTTATCCGTTTCTCTGAGTTCTGTTTTTTAGAATTTCTAAATTCTATTTTTTTATTTACTGTATAAATATCTCCGTTTTCCAAAGTATGCTTCTTTAATTCTGAGTTTTTTTCCTTTTTCTTATTTAATCGATTTGTGTTCAATTTTCTTAAATTTACAATTACCGTTTAATAAAGTATTGCCGTTTCTCAAATCAAAATGTTTTTCTTATTGAAAATACTTTTTGTTTATTTCTTTGCTTTTCTTTCACTTTCTTTTCTAGTTTCTGAAATTGCTTATTTCTCTGATTAATTTTCTTAGTTAGTGTTTTTCTGTCAATTGCAATTTTTTAATTTGTTTTCTCATTTTACATTTCTCAAATTTATTTCGTTCTTTATTTTTGTTTTTTATTTTTCAAAATTTGTTTTTTGTTTTATCTTTCTCTAGTTGTTAAAAGTTTAAAAATTCTATTTGAAAAACGTAACAATATTTATAGAAAATTAGAAACTAAGATAATTCACTTAAATTAACTGTAATTGTGATTTCTCTTATTAAAATTTGTTAAAATAAAAACTGAATTACTTTAGTCTGGCAATCCATCTTTGAAAAGTTGAACCTTTCCTGTCGCAATAAATCCTCAGTACCTCCCCCATTGTCCCACTCACATCCTGCACACAACCCGGAATATGTACTTTCCTGTTTCTGGTATATTTGCTTTGTGACGGTCCTTGGAACACAGGAACGTTTCCCGGGGTAATTACTGTTTAATTGTAAGCTACGACGCTTTTCAACGTAAAACGAGATTAAATTCAAAAGAAATAAGACATTGAAAAAAATCACCGACACACAGCTAAAATTTCAATCAGGTTATCTCCATTTTAATTGACTTTGTAGTTTTGCTGCAAAGCTTTGTTATCTTATTAGGCGTGCTTATTAAAAGAGAATCTTTATAATCCGAGCTGCTTTATTTATGATTAGATATTTCTCGCATTTGACAATTTAATTCAGTTAAGTGCACTAACTTTAATTACTCGCCGCTTCCGATTCATTATTTTAACAGCATCCTCTTCGATTAACATCTTCAAAAATAGATCATTCATCTCGTGGGGAGTTGTCGACAGGTTGTAAAACTCTAACTCACACCTGCATGATTATAAAATCTTGAACTGGTCTTTTAGATCATAAAACTACGAGAAAAATTCTTTATCGAATAAAATAGGATGACTGGTACTGTCACGAACTTCATTAAATTAATTGATAGATATTATCGGAATTATTGTGTTTGGATCGAGGAGGAGTTGCCTGTTGATTGCTGTGGTTAGTGATTTATACGAAATTAGGTTGGTTACAATGATTGCGCCACTGCAATACGCAAGATGAAAATAACCTAAAAACACCATTTTTGGAATTTTATACCTATATAGTTTGGTGATGCTATCAACAAAATACAGAACAAAAAAATATCAACAGACTTAATAAACAAAATAAAAATTGTAATAAAATAATTATTTTTTATTTGCTGCTGTTGTTTTCGCTTGAAATAGTTTTTTTCTTTTTTTATCAGGATTTTTCCACAGATTTTTGTGGTTTGCTTCCTTCATCTTTTTTCTTCTTCTTTCTTCTTCTTTCGCTTCTTACCATTCTGTTTTCGTTCATTCTACATAGATGTTTTCACGAACTTTACCAATTATGTTTTTTTAATTCTGAGTTTTTTTGTTACTTTTTTCTGAGTTTCTTGTTTTTGAATTAGAAGTTATATTTTAATTTTTTCATTTTCTTAGAGGTTTATTGTATTTTTGTCAGTATCTCAAATATTTGATTCTCATTCATAGATTATCACTTTGCCTTCTTTTAACTAAGTATTTCAGTTTCCCAAATTATGCTTTTTACATTTTCCGATTATTTGTTTCTTGAGATTACTACACTCGACCGCAAAATTAACCGGTCACTAAGTTTTTTGGAAAAATTTCAGTGACGAAAATTTGAATCAAAATCATTTTAATTGAAAATGTGCAATGATGAACATTTAAATTGAAATCAAGGTAATTTTGATTAATAATGTTCAAAAATAAATATTTTTTTACAAATTAAACAAAAATTTGATTTCAAGTAACAAAACAAAGCAAAACAAAATTAAGAAAACTGCAAAAAAAAATAGTTTCAGTAGCGAGTATTTTCTCCTCGCGCTTGAATTACAGCGCTCATTCGTCGAGGCATACTTGCAATCAAGTCTGCGATCTCATCTTCGGCTATTAACCCCCCGCTCATTCAGCAACCCCTGTTCCAGCTCAACTGTTGTATGAAACTCGCCGTAGTTCTGCCTAATCCTTTTTCCCAGGTTGTCCCATATGTACTCAATGGGGTTTAGGTCAGGGCTTATGGGTGGTCACCTTATCACCTGAATATTAACGTCGTGAAGTACTGACGCGTAATCTGGGCTGTGTGAGGGCGCGCATTGTCGTGCATTAAGAGAAACTCCTCCCCTATAAATGGCGTAAAAGAAATCACATGCTCTTGTAAAAACTCCCTAATGTACCAGTCAGCGTTAATGCTACCTCTCCGCACCGTTACAAGAGCTGTATGAGCCTCCAAAGAAATCCCTCCTAATACCATTACACCTCCACCACCAAATGCTACTCTAGGCGCAAAGTAACACTGGGCACACCGTTCCCCCGGGCGTCTAAATACTCGTTGACGACGATCAGGTGAATACCTAGTGAAACGCGACTCATCCGTAAAGAGAACGGAGCCCCATTCGTCCATATTCCGATCAACATGATTTCGCGCAAATTCCAATCGCTGTCTGCGATGCTCTGCGTTCAACTTAGGGTCAGTAGCAGGTGGATGTGATGTCAAATTGTTTTCCTTCAACCTTCTTAAAACAGTATCAGGAGAAATCCTTGTCCCATGAACATCCGCCAGTCTCCTGACCAAATCTGTAGCAGGAAGAGTCCGTTCTCGCAGCATTTGTAATCGAAGAAATCGGTCTTCCACTTTATTTGTTACTCGTTTTCTGCCTTGTCCAGGTCTTTTGGAATAGGAAACAGTTGTCCTGAATCTTGATACCGTGATTTTAGGAAAGCCAAGCACATTTGCAATAAATCGTATGCTGCGTCCATCATTATGTAAAGCAACAGCCTGGACAGCTTCTTCGGGGCTCATTACAATATGTATCGCTTCTACAACAAATCTCTTCCCCTAAAAGCCAAATTAAACAAACCAGAACCAGCTATCGACACAAATTTGACAGACGTGTAAAACAAACAAAACCTTTCTGATTGGAAGCCCCCCGTAAGAAAGTACAAAAAGTAATCTGCGTGATAAGGGTTAACTCAAAAAACTTGAATATTCTTTCTTTTAGTTGTTTTTTATGTGTAGCCATATAAAGTTAATGTAGAGAGCGTTTTCGCAAATTTAGGTACGGAACAAAAATCAAGTGTCCGGTTAATTTTGCGGTTGAGTATAGTTTCTATGTAGCTTTAAGCCAAAGTTTTTTAATTTCTCTTCTTTTTATGTTTCTGATTTATAAATTATGAATTTCTCCTTAGTTTCTCTTTACCGATTTTTTCGTTTTTCAATTATAAATTAACAGTTTTTTTGCTTCACTTTTAATTATCTTAATCCTTCAAGTTACATTCCTGTTGTTTCACTCTTTATATTTCCATTTTTCTTTCTCAAACTTTTGTTCTTTATTTTATTTTATTTATTAACTCATTTAAACTGCTAACTTTTAATTCTTTTCTTATTTGACTATTTCTAATTCTGTCTTTCAATGTCATTCTCCTAACTCTTTTCAAATATTTTATTTATTTATTTATTTTATTTTGTTCTTCTAGTTATTTGTTGTTTACTTATAAATGTCTGGTTCGTTGCTTAGTAAAGTTTGTTACTCTTTTTTCTCTAATATTTCTACTTCTTGGTTTCCAATCTCTTCTATGGTCGCTTCTATATAGTTAAATTCTTGCACTTGTTCAATTGGTGTTCTCTTTATGTATTTGTTTACATGTTGTTTTTCACTTGATATTTCTTTTACTTTTGTTTCCTCTCTATTAATTTTCTTATCGAATTCTACTTCTTTTCTCTTGATTTCAGATGTTCCGATTTTGCAGTCTCACCTATTTCTTCTTATATTTTTAATAGAACGTTTAGCAATGTTATTCCTATAAACCCAAAAATTTAAATTAAAAAATGAAAATTAAGAGTAAAGCAAAATTAAAACTACAAAAATATAGAACTCAGAAGGGAAGGAAAAGATGTGTTACAGAAAGGGGAACGTGAAAAATAGGAAATAATAAGAAATCTAGGAGATTTTATAAGTCCTATCTACTGCTGTCAGCTTAATTAAAATTATTTCTGACATTTTTGTTCTCGCCATTGTGTATTGTTGTCTCTTCTCTATGTCTTCCTATTATTCATTTTTCTAGAGGAAGAATTTGAGATTATACTTGTAATTTGACAGTTGACTTTATTTGACGCTTCATATGTTGCCAACCTTGAGAGACAAAATAACACTACATTGTTAAAACAGTTAATGAGCTATTAAAGTAGTCAAAATAGTACGGTTTGAGATGTAAAAATAAAAAAAATATATAATTATTATAATCATTATAACCAGGAACTTGTTCTCTTTGCATGTTACAACTTACAAAGTTCGTAAAATAATAATAAGTTTTAGAATTGTTTGATCCTTTCTGAAACTGTTCAGTATCCTTCAGATTAGAGCGAATCAGAATCCGTCTAGCTGTCTTTCTAACTTGTTGCACTTTAACAAATCCAATTCAGATTTAACTAATAAATAGTTTTGACCGTCGACAACCCCTTGGCAAGTTTTTTTCTTATCAGTCTGCGTTCGCACCCTTGTAAGTGTAATGTTTTCCCCTGCAGCAGATGCTCGAAGATTACAAAAATTTCCCATATTAAAACATAAATCCACTTTAATCTCCAAACAATATGATGATAACGCAGCCACCATCTGTGATAAAACCTGAAAGTCGGAATCAAATTTCCAAAGGTTTAAACTCTGCCTTGTAAACACGTGTTGTGATTCATTGGCGGTCTGAAGAATGGCTTGCGTTCAGTATTTATAGCAGCAATTAATGAGTGCACTGTTTTATTTCGTCTGAAGATCTTTTCGAACAATAAAAGTGGTCTAATGAACGCGCCACCGAATTTTATCACCGACTCTATCATCTCTTCTTTTATTTTTCAAGTTTTAACGTGTAAGTGAGGATTTATTATAGACGGTTTACCGAACTGAAATATCACAACTGGATAATTAAGAGTTCGGATGACAGAATAGAAGAGACGTGACAATCTAATTATAGAGTTGAGGTATTAAATGAGCTCGTTAAAACAAGAAGTGCTAGACTATCATCATTTTTTTTGTTCCTTCTATGGCACTAAAATTATCAGTTTCTAGTTTTTTCTGTTTCTATAGTTTTCGATATTTCCACATTTCTATGACATTAAATTTAGCAAACTTTACATGTCTTTTTCAGTTTCAATATTCGAAATGAATTTCTGTAATCTCATATAAGTGTCTGCATTTATTATAATAATTCTAGGACATTTTATTGCTCATATCCTTCTTTAGCTACTAGATTTTAAAACTATTCTGTTTTAATTTCTAGATTTCTGCATTTCTATATTTGTGTATTTCTAGATTCTTACTTCTACAATTTATACAGTTCTTGGTGTTAAACCTTTTACTATACTTCTGAGACTCAGAGTAAAACAGAATAATTGAAAATCTGAGATACAGAGACAAGCAAATCTGAAGCACTAAGGAGTTTGAAAAGCATCAGAAATATGAGAATTAGGGCTAACGAGGAAATAGAAAATCTAGGGAACAACAAACTAGAAAACTAGCGTATTAAGGACGTAAAATTCCTTGAAACAGGAAGCTGAGCAATTGAGAAAATGAGATAAAAAAACATTTAAAATAAAGATTGATTCTAAAAAAAAACAAAATGTACAAACTGAGAAATTAAATAATTTGAGAAACAATTATACTGAGCAACAAGAATTAAGACTAAAAAAATACTAAGAATGTGAGGAATAGAAGTAAAGAGACAACAGAAAAGTTATCTACCTATAAATTAATAACAAGAAACTCAGTAAGATGAATGTGTAAGAGGATCATAATTTGAGAAACTGTGAATCTAAAGAAAAAACAACTAAATTGATTTTAAGCTTTATAGAAAACAGAAATCTGAAGAGCAGGATAACAGATACAGATAATCAGAAAATGTAAAAAACAATGTACGAAATGCATATATTTAAAAGCAAGAAAACTGGTTAAGCTATGTGCATAAAACAAGGAGTCGAAAAACAGGAAAGAAACAAAATTTGAGAGACTAAAGGAAAAACTAAGAAAATAATGAAGTGAACATATTATTGGAAGAAAAAAATGTAATTGGAAATTTAAAAACTAATAATAAACGAATAAACTAAAGATATCTGCTTTGAGAAACATAGAATATGGGAAAATGGGGAAGCAAAAGAATTGAGAATAGGAGAAAAGAGATTCAGGTTCTGAGATACAAAAACAGAAATATTTTGGAGTTGATAGAGAAACTAAGAGAAGGTAAGTTAAGATAATGAGAATGTGAGACAATATGGACTTTGAAGAACATAGAAGTTAAAAATCTGGCAGTCAGGGCAATAGTAACTGATCAACAAAGAAATTGAAAATCTGGAAAACCAAAAAAAAAAAGAAAGAGAGAAACTGGAAAAAGGGAGAATTATGCTTTAAATTTTCTAAGATGTAAAATAGAAAACTAGAGAACTAAGAATTCGAAAAAGAAAATTTAGGAAACAGACAAAGTGAGAATCTATAGTAATGAGAATGTAAAATTCCTAGAAACAAAAAACTGAGCAACTGAAGAAAATAAAATTATTTGAAATTTGAAACACTAAGAATAAGGAAATGTTGAATCTAAGAAACAACAAAACTCATAATCTGACAAATTTCAGTAACAAATAAACTGAGCAACATTGGAATTAAAACTCACAGAAATTAGAAATATGAGTAGAAGGTGATTAGAAATCGAAACTGAAAACTAGAAAAAAGTAAGGGACGCAATAGAAAACTGTAAAGTAAAACGATAAATTTAAAAAATTGCAATTGGGAGTCAAAATATGAAAAATAAAGACAAAGAAATTCTAAAAAAAAGAAAATGTAATCAATAAACGTAAAATGTGAAAACAGAAAATTCCAAGAAATTCCTAAATAAAAAATATAAACAGAAATAAATTTTGAGTACCTAACTGAGGTACTTATAAACTAGAAACTTGAAGATTTTGAAACATAAACTACAGGAAAATAAAAAGAGATCTATAATCTGAAAAGTTTGGAATCTAAGCAACTAGGTAAAGATATAAATATTTAAAATGAAAGTGGAGAAACAGGTAAACTGTAAAACACAGATACAAGGAATCTGAAAATCAATAGTAAAAAGCTAAGAGAGACAGATAAACGAAGAAATTTAGTAAGAAGAAAAAGTAAAATTCTGAATCAGAAAAACGTAATTAACTGAACGATTAAAATGCTTAAAAACGAAAACGAAGGAACTGAGGACCAGAAATGCTTAGAATGAAAGAAACATAATTTAAGGATCTTGAGAAGAAACTATGATCATAGAGAAATAAGGATGTTACTTAAAAAATGTAATGGAGAATTTAAAAAAAGTAAAAACGAATAAACTGAAGGACAATATGCTTTGAGAAACATATGTTGAAATAAGGAACAAGAGAGATTGAAAACAGAAACAGATATGAAATCTGAGAAATTAGAAGAACCCAGAAGTAAAAAAACATAATTAGAAAATCTGATAATAATCTGTGAAACAGAAACAGTATAAATGAAGAAATAAAAGATCTAAAAATGAAAAACTGTAATTTGAAATAAAGAATAAATAAATCTGGAACCTGAGAAACTACATAAAAATGGAAAGATAATTGAGAACATTAAAATGCAGAATAACTTTAATTGACATTTAAAAAATTGAAGAGCAGGACAAGAGCAATAAATAAACGAGGAATATGAGAAAATATAACGTAGAAAATTCAAAAACAAAATCAAAAAAACAAAAAATACAAGAAAAACAACGAAACAGATAAAGCAAATAGATTGTAGAACTATGTAGTGAAAAGAATTTTTTTGAAAAACAAATGAATTAATGATTGTTGACAATTTGTTTGGAATTCTAATTTTGCGTTAAAGCCTTAGCAAATTTCAACACTTTGATAAGATGCTATCGGCGATGTTAACTTGAAATTAAACTCCAATATACAACAATTTTTTTTCTAAAATGTAGATAACTCATCTGAAACATTTGTTCTCTAAATTTTAGCAAGTCAAATTTCTCGCAATCCGAAAAAAAAATCACATCAACTCGTTTATAAATAATGTTTTCTTGAGTACGTGTCATGTATAGATCTTATCGTGCGTTATAGATGTTTGTTTTTTTAACTGAGAACAAGTGTGGGTTAAGTATATACGAGTTGCCCCACTTGTAAGTCAAACTTAATTTATCTTTTGCTAAATGGGTACCGAATGACTGTACATTTCTCGGCAGTCTATTCTTGTTAGGTAGTAACATATCGTCGCAAATAAATGCTGGCGAGGAATGGTCGCGACGTTAATCAAATATTTTCCGTTTTATTTGGACATGCAACAGAATATTTGTGTTTACAAACCACCTCGTAAAACGTATTTAATTTCACACTCAACTTACTGGAATAAAAGGGTTTGCTTTATGACGAAATTCGAATTTCGAAAAGTCCTGCAATAGACACAAGGAGCAAGACGAGACATAAAAATTTTATTGCGTGCAAAGTTTTTATTTCTTTGAGATATTTTAAAACGGGTCACAATATCAACAAAAAGAATGAAAAATTCAAGCATAAAACGGATGTTTCTCAAAATATAAAATACTAGATTTAGGAATTCTGGATTGTTTCGCAAATTTAACATAATTAATACATTCGAGAAGAAATAATCTCAATAATTTTGTTTTTTGGAAATATGCAACAGAAAATACAGTGTTCAATCTAGTAAAACTAATTTCAGTATCTATTTAATAAACTAAATAAACATAACAACAAACAATATTAATTTTAAAGTGCATTGCACAATGCACCCAATTACCTAATACCATTTTAATATTCTTCATTTTCTTTCCATTTTTGTGTAATTTCCAAGGTTCTACTTTTTTTTCTCTCTACTACACAGATCCTCAATTTTCCCACTTCTCAAATAACATTTCTTGATTTTCAGTTTTTTTATTTCTTTATTTATACTGTTTGTTTTCACAGATTATTATCAGAGTATTTTCAAGTTTTCTTTCGGTTTTCTAATTATGTTTTTTTTGTTCCCAGTTTTTCTATATTCTATTTCTCAGATTTTCCATGTGTTTCTGTTTTCTACCTCTCTTATTTCTATCAATGACTACTATTTTTTTCCCCTATAAATGATGAAATTTCTCGGAGTTTGGAGAAGTTTTGAGAATGATAAGACGAAAAATTTTTTTTGTTGTTACGACGTTTCGAGGGCGGCCGCCCTCATCATCAGGTTTATTTATACTTTGAAGTTACATTGAAGTTACATTTTGGTCCGTATTAATAATTTATGTTATAAACAATTGGGTGGGCTGTGTTCGTCCAAAAACACGAAATATTTTGGGCGAACACAGTCCTTACATATTTGTTTAAATTTTAATTGTAATAAACTGAGGTGACATTACAACTGAGAACCATGTGAGAAATGTCACCTCAGTTTATTACAATTAAAATTTAAACAAATATGTAAGGACTGTGTTCGCCCAAAATATTTCGTGTTTTTGGACGAACACAGCCCACCCAATTGTTTATAACATAAATTATTAATACGGACCAAAATGTAACTTCAATGTAACTTCAAAGTATAAATAAACCTGATGATGAGGGCGGCCGCCCTCGAAACGTCGTAACAACCAAAAAAAATTTTTCGTCTTATCATTCTCAAAACTTCTCCAAACTCCGAGAAATTTCATCATTTATAGGGAAAAAAAAAAGGGAGAAAAGAAAACAACACATAATGACTACTATGTTTCTCAAAGCAGATTGTTATTTAGTTTATTTATTTTCTATTGAAATTCTCTTACATTTTTCTAAGTAATATTCTTATTTCCCCATCTTTGTTTCTCAAATTATGTTTCTTTAATTCTAGGCTTTTCTGTTTCTCAGTTCTTCCTTTTCTTGTTCATAGATTAACAGTTTTCTGTTTTTAAATATGTATTTTAGTTGTTTAAATAAATATGTTCTCTTGATTTATAGTTTTTTTTCCGAGTTTCTCGTTTCTGATTTATTTATACATAAACATTTTTTTCTTGTTTCTAATTATCTTATTCAAAATTCTCGTTTGCCTGTTTCTGCTAGTCTTTCACTCTTCTTTTTCAGATTATTTGTATTCATGTTTCTCAAAGCCTATGTTTTTCAGTTTATCTGTTTCTCCAATTTTATTCTGAATATTTATATTTTTACTTAGTTGCGTTGCCCAGATTCCTAACTTTATAAATTATTGTTTTATTTTCTGGTTGCTTGTGTTTCAAAAATTGTTAAGTTTCTCATTTATAAGTGTCTCAGTTTCTCAAAATATATTTCTCTGCTTTTATTTCTTTATTTAGGGGTTTCTTAAAATTTTCACTTTTTACGTTTATTTTTAATTTTCTGTTATTAGAAAGTTCCTGTTTTTTTTATTTTTTTATACTTTGTTGTTTCTTAAATTCAATATTTTCATATTCTTTGTGTTTCAGATTTTATATTACATATTTTAATTTTTCAAGTTGCTCAGTTTCCTGTTTCTGGCAATTCTACTTTCTTATTATTGTAGATTCTCAATTTGTCTATTTCCTAGATTTTCTTAGTTTCCTAGTTGTTTACAATTTAAAAAAAATTCTATTTTAAATCTCAGATAATTTGATGTATAATTATTACCTTTCCCAATTTCTTTCTTTCTCTTTTTTGTTGTTCAGATTTTTAATTTGTTTATTTATCAATTCTATTGTCCTGACTATCAGATTCCTAACTTATTTGTTTCTCAAGCTCTATAGTGTCTTAGATTTTCATATTCTTAGCTTACGCAACTCTCAGTTTCTATATCAGAAGTTCCTCAAATCTCCTGTTTTTCTCCTGTTCTTAGTTTCTCTGTTTTCTCATTTCTTGTTTCTCCGTTTCTCAAAGCAAATGTTTTTTAGTCTATTTGTTTATTATAATTTTTTTAAATTTTTAATTACATTTTTTCTTTCAATAATAAGCTCCTTTCTTTATTTTTTTAGTTTATCTAAATTGTTTTCTTTCTGTTTATTGTCTATTGTTTTTCGTACAAAATTAAACAGATTTATTGCTTTTAAGTATATCAGTTTCCCAAATTATCTCTTTCTGTTGTTCTCTTCTTTAGATTCGTGGTGTCTACGTTGCTCATAAGCTATCTTCTTCAATTTAGCTGTTTTTCTCAGATTTTCTGTTTTTCAAATGTTTTTCTGATTGTGACTTTTACACTTTTTTATTACTGAGTTTTTCGTTTCTCACTTATAGATAGATCGCTTTTCTGTTTCTACGTATAATCATCTCAGTTTCTCAAATTCTCCATTTGTGAGTTTTTGTTATTCTTTTACTCCTATTTTTCACATTCTTTGTATCTAAAAGTCTTAATTCTAGTGATTATTTAGTTTCTCAAATTATTTAGTTTCTCAGTTTCCACATTTTGTTTTTTCTTAGATTTAATTCTTATTCTTAAAGGTTCTATCAGTTTCTATTGTCCTGACTGTCAGATTTCTAACTTAGATGTTTCTCAAACTACATAGTGTCTCAGATTTTCATACTCTTAATTTACCTGCTTCTCAGTTTCTCAGTTATAGCCAAATATTTCTGTCTCTATCTCAAAATCCTCTAATACCCTGTGTTTAAGTATCCTGTTTTGAATTTTTTTGTTTTTCTTGTTTCTACGTATCTTAATTCAGTTTATTCATTTCTTGTTGTTTTTTTTAAATTCCTAATTACATTTGCTCATTTCCATATTTTGTTAGATTCTCTTTTACTCTCTCAAATTATGTTTCTTTTTTGTTTTTCTTACATAGATTAAACAGTTTTCTTGCTTTTAAGCCGTTTCTCAAATTATGTTTTTCATATTTTCCGATTATCTGTTTCTGTTGTCCTGCTCTTCAGATTTCTTGTTTCTAAGATGCTCAAAAGCGATGTTTATCAGACTGTTTTTCTGTTTCTCAAATTATGTTTCTCTGATTATGACAATTACACTTTCTCTTTAATAAGTTTGTTGTTTCTAATTTAAAGATAAGTACTTTGTTTCCTACGTATGATCATCCCAGTTTCTCAAATTCTAAGTTTGTCAGTTTCTGTTGTTCTTTTATCTTCATTCTTCAAATTCTTTGTAGCTAAGTCTCAATTCTTGTGTTTCGCAGTTTATCGGTTTCTCGAATTATTCAATTTCTCAGTGTTGTTTATTTCTTTATTTTGTTTTTCTTAGATTCAATCCTTATTATTACAGTTTTTTATCTTAATTTTTCAGTTTCGTGTTTCTAGAAATTTCACAATTTCCTAGATTTTTTATTTCTTCGTTAGCACTGATTCTCAGCTTCTTGATGCTTTTCAAACTCTTTAGTGTCTTAAATATGCTTGTCTCTGTATCTCAGTTTCTCGATTATCCTGTTTTACTCTGGTTTTTAGAAGTAAAATAGATAATTTAATATAAAAAATTGATATAAGTTGCAGAATCATAGACTAGACATAATTTTTTCGGGTGCAAAGTTTTTATTTCTCTGATATATTTTATAACAGGGGGGTGGCAATATCAAGAAAAGGAATAAACAAATTTGAGTATGAAAAGAGCATACAAGAAATAGTCCCTATATTTTTTTTTGGAGATATGCAACACAAAATACAAAAAGTTTTCCGAGGTAAAACTAATTTCAGTTTCTGTTTCTCACAATAATTAGAACCCTCTGTTTTGTTTTTTCTTTTTTTGTAAAATACTCTACAATATTTTCTTGTTCTTGTAGTAAATAAACGTTTGAAATCTGAGTATATCATAATAAATTGATAGAAAATCCATGACGTACATAGCTTGGGGGCTTAAAAGCCTCATTACAAGAATTTAAAGAATCTGAAACATGCAGCGTTGTTAAAATGACTCAGAAATGAGATTACAGAAGTTCCAAAGATGGAATCAAATATTTCTATATTAAGTAAAAATCAATACAGCTTAAATAAAAATTGTCGACAATTTTTTCAGTTGCAAACAAATTTTTATAAATAGCCGGAAAAGAGCACTTTCAACACTCCATTGCATCCTAATTGAATTACCAAGGAATCGAGTTGAAGAAATAAAAATGGTCGCATGTAAATCGCTGAAGAAAACATAATTTGAATAGATAATAATCACAACAAAACAAGGGGATTAAGTATTCATGATGTTTATTACACAGTAAACACATCAAACAGTTGTAATAATTTTTGTCAACGAGCCAGTGGTGATAAATTACCACCGAGAAGTCGAGTGATTGATTGAAACCCCTCGAAACCGAATTGAAATTTGATTGGAAACGTCGAAATTTTTTCAACTAATTAGAATCACCCCCAGTGACTAGTTTTTTGTGGTCGAGGGTTTAAGAATGTTTCATCAGTGGTCAATGGGGGTCATAAAGGACAAATTTGAATTCTTGGGATCTCATAAAAGGAACTTGATTAAATTTGACTATCATTGCCAGAGAAAGGAATTTTTTACTTAAAATGGGCGCATTTATATCACATAAATCAGATTTTATTTGAAAACTTTCTAATTTCTAACACGAAATGAAAAATTTCGTTTTACGTAATTATATCATTAGAGACGGACCGAAATCAATTTATTTTCATTAAGTTTCGTTCAGAAATTAAACACTTGTTATTATTTAATGACCAGTACTCATTTACTCAATATCCAGCCGAGCTCAAGCAACATTCTTTGACTAATGTGGCATAGAAATTTGTTTAGAGGTGTGAAGATACGTTTGGTAATTATTTTTTTGAGATGGTGATATTCAGCCCGGCCCAAAAATATATATTTTATCTAGGAGATAGCTATCTTCATAATCAACTTTCTATGTTTTAAATTTTCCAAAGAAAGAAAGAAAATATTGTCTTTCTGTTGATGTAGCATACAGTCGAATTAGCAAGAAGCTCGAAGCTATGGAAAAAGAAAATAGAAGAAACAACATAATAATCCAAGTTTTGGCAGTGAATAAAATAGAAGAGAATACACTAAAAGACAGTCTCAAACCTGATCCACAAAAATTTCGGGAAGAAACGGGAAAAAGAGAAGAAGATAAAAACGAAGAAATGATAATAAAAATCACAATGAGCAAGATGGTTCTAAAATCTTTTTCTAGAAATTTAGAGAACTGGACAAGAAGGATCTTGGTTTGGTGGAACATGGGTGGAAGAAAAATAAAGAAATCAGTTGAAGAAAAATTTTATTGGGGGAGTTTAACTGGGACGTTTAGAACGTAGTTAGAAAGAGAAAAAGGTAGAGCTAAATGTGGTATTCCGACGAGGATTAAAAAACACTGAAAGACGAAAAAAAGGAATGGAGGAGAATTAGAAGAAGAACTAGCGCAGAAGAATGGAGATTTGTAACAGTTTATAGTACACAGATGAAAGAAACTAAACAAATAGAAGCTGTAGATGAGAAAATATTGATTATAGGGGGAGATCTTAATACGAAAGTGGGTTTAAAAGAAGCAAGAAGAGAAGGTGTAGCAAAAATTAGATTATAGACAAGAAGAAAGCTTAACACTAATCGAAATAGATGAAGAGAGGGGTTGAAGGAACAAGGAAGGAGGCATTTAAATATAAGTCAGAACAGGACAACTATAACAGATTATAGAGTGACAAACGAAGATGCCTGGGAGAGAACTGCGAAGTTTGTGGTAGGAAATAGGGTAGAAGTAGAAAAAAGAAGATAAAAACGAAGAAATAATAATAAAAGAAAAATGATAGGGTCGGAGATACACAATGAGCAACATTGTTCCAAAATCTTTTTCTAAAATGTTGCAGGAGTGGGCAAGAAGGATCTTGGTTTAGTGGAAACATAGGTGGAAGAAAAAGGAAGAAATCAATTAAAGAAAAATTTTGTTGAGGGGGTTTAACTAGGATGTTCAGAACGCAGTTAGAGAGAAAAGAAGGTAGAAGTAAATGTGGCATTCTGACGAGGATTGAAAAACGTTGAAAGACGAAAAAAGGAATGGAGGAGAATTAGAAAAGGAATTACCGAAGAAGAATGGAGAATTGTACCAGTTTATATTACACAGATGAAATAAACTCAACCAATTGGTTCTAAAAAAATAGAAACTATAGAAGAGAAAATATTGATTATAGTAGGAGATTTTAAAACGAAAGTGGGTTTAAATGAAGCAAGAACTGAAGGTGTAACAAAAATTAGGATATAAACAACAAGAAAGCTTAACACTAATCGAAATAGTTGAAGGAAGGGGTTGGAGGAACAAGGAAAGTTATTGGGAAGGAGAATACACAAATATTGAGACAGCAGGACGACTATAACAGATTCTGGTATGACAAACAAAGATGCTTGAGAGAGAATTGCCAAGATTATGGTAGGAAATAGGGTAGAAGTAGAAAAGAAGAAGATAAAAGCGAAGAAATGATAATAAGAGTAAAGATGATAATGTTGGAGATAAGGTTGTCGCAAAATCTTTTTCTAAAATGTTGCAGGACTGGGTCAAAAGGATCTTGGTTTGGTGGAAACAAAAAGAAAAAGGAAAAAATTAATAAGGAAAAGATGAAAAAAAGTAATGGAAGAGAATTAGAAGTAGAATTAGCGACGAAAAATAGAGAATTGTTACGGTTGAAAAGAACTAAACAAATAGAAGCTGTAAAAGAGAAAATGTTGATTATAGGGGGAGATTTTAATACGAGAGTGGGTTTAAAAGAAGCAAGAAGAGAAGGTGTAGCAAAAATTAGAATAGAGACAACAAGAAAGCTTCACACTAATCGAAATAGTTGAAGAAAGGGGTTGAGGTTGAGGGAAGTTGGTTGAAGAAAGGTTGTTGGGAAGGAGGATACGCATATATGAGACAGAACAGGACGACTGTAACAGATTATGGTATGACAAACGTAGATGCCTGGGAGAGACTTGCGAAGTTTATGGTAGGAAACAGGGTAGAAGTAGAAAAGAAGAATATAAAAACGAAGAAATGATAATAAAAGATGGTAATGTCGGAGATAAGGTTGTTGCAAAATCTTTTTCTAAAATGTTGCAGGACTGGGCAAGAAGGATCTTGGTTTGGTGGAAACAAAAAGAAAGCTTTTCACTAATCGAAATAGATAAAGAAAGTGGTTGAGGGAACAAGGAAGGTTTTTGGAAAGGAGAATACACATATATGAGACAGAGCAGGCCGACTACAGCAGATTAGGTATGACAAACGAAGATGTCTGGAAGTTTATGGTAGGAAATAGGGTAGAAGTACATCACTTGTCTTCACAGACAAACAAAAGGACTAGGAACAACCGAGAGATCAAAAAACAAGAAAGAAGTAAGAACAAAATGGAATGAAGAAGCACTCTAAAAATGTAGACAAAAGATGGAGAATATTTTTTAGAGATTATACAGATGCGGTTGAAGTGTATTTAAAGATTTAGTTGAGAAAAGTAGCTATGATTAAATAAAATGTTTACGTGCAGACAAGACGTAATAAATAGTGGAATAAAGAATGCAAAAAATTGAAGAAAGAAGCTCTTAGAAAACTAAAAGTTTTGAAAAAAGGAAAAATTACTACGAGTAAAACCGAGTAATTAGAAACAAGAAAACTTTACAAAATAAAGTGTGAGGAAAGAAAGAAACAAAAAAGAAGAAGAAACAACAACAACAAGGTCAGAAGAGAGAAAAAGCAGAAATGCTTCAGAGAATCTGGGAGAAAGGCTGAAATAATAAAGTGTTTAGTTTAGTGTGGAAGAGAGGTGGCTTTGCCAAGGATTGGAAAAAAGGGCTATTGCTACTAATACATAAAAAAGTAGGTAAAGGCCTAGCTGAAAACTAGCATGGGATAACCTTACTAAAGTACCTTACCAGATTTTTGCGATGGTGCGAGACGAGACATTGAGAAAAGAAATGAAAGAAAAAAGTGTGCTGCCAGATGGGCAGGCAAGATCCAGGAAATGAGAGGGAATCTTAGAAAATAGAATTGAGTTAATGTCGCAAGATCCATAAATTTCTGTGTTTATGTCTTCGTAAATTTTAGTATTTTCTGCATTTTTTTAAACTTATTTTATCGTGTTTCTGTATCTTTATACCTCTTCTTCTACATCTATCACTTTTTATTAATAAATTAATAAAAACAAAGGCAACATTGTGACTATTTTTGAAGTTGGGGACATATTACTTGTTTTGGGAGCCTTATTAAGGAGGTGTTTCCTGTGGAAATTTTAAACAGTTTTTAGACCTTCCAGGCAACAACCATGATTATATTAGTTTTGAATTTTGGGAACAGTTCCACTAATTTTAGAAGCTGAAGGCATTTACTTTAAATCAATAAACGAAGACATTTTTCCATTTTTGAGACAATAAAAACACTGGCTTTCTAAGTTTTTAAAGCTAAAGAAACACCTTACTAATTTTGAAAGCTGAAGACGATATTTTAACAAATTTGAAACCGGTAAAAGGAACTTTTTTTCTAATTTTGGGAACCGACATGGACGTTAATTCTGATTAGTTTTCAAATTAATTAATATTAACGAAGGCCAAAGTTTTTTAAATTTAAAAATTCGTCAATTTTGAGAGTCTAAAGCAGCAACAAATATTTTACTAATTTTTAAATCTGGGGAAGTGATTCTACTAATTTTATTAGCAAGACGCCATTTTTTTATTATTTTTGAAATAAATAAAAGCAAAAACAACAAATGAGTTGTAAATGGGAAAATCGTAGGCATTTTACTAATTTTGAAAGACGCAAGGCAATTTTTTCCCAGTTGGAATATCTTTCTTTCATTGGCTTGCATTGGTGCCAACTAAAATGCCAGTAATCTGATTGGTCGAGATGCCGTTAAGCTTGATTTTTTTCTGTATTCTGTCAATTGTGTATTATTCCAATGAGTTTGATTTAATTCCGAAAAAATAACTTTTCACCCTATCTTTAGTTATTTCAGGCAGTTATTCCCATCTGTTTTGTGCGCTTATTTTCAGACTCGTGTTTGTGTTTCTCCGCAACAGTGGTTCCCCTCATTCCTTGAGGATGTTTTTATTTGCAATTTGTAAAACAAATACAAAAAAAGAAAAATCCAGTGACGAAATTTTTCCAAATTAGAATTAATCATGCACTTTATATACTGGAAAAATGCACAGCTTGAGGCCGCACGTTTAATTGACACGCAAATTTATTGCAATATTCTAGAGGCGTGTTGTAAATAAATTCTCTTACTAGAGAGACTCGACCGGAAATAAATACACGCGAAAAGAAAAATGTATTTTAATTTTCAGTCTTGCTGAAAAAAATCCGATTATACGGTGTTATATTATGTTCCTCTCCATTTCTCTTTTGAACTTTTCCCCAAACGTAAAAGTGCATTTCATTAGATTTATTCTGGTCGAGTGAGGTACTAAGAAAGTCGACTTAATTAACAAATATCCTCTCAAGAGACTGATAACATTATGTATACAAGAGATTTTTCTTTGTTTTGGGCTTTGTAGAACCTGGGGGGCTTGTTTCAAAGAAAACTCCTCTTTCCATAATCAAAATACATAAACATCTCGATAAATCCTCATAAACGACGTGTAATAAAGGCCCAAACCCAATCCGGAGATCATGGAGGTTTAAGATAACAAGGGAACAATACTCGGGGTGCCAATTGAGAAGCCTAGGGGTAATTGCGGGATTTGAGGTGACCCGTTCACTAAAAAATTTGATTAAAAATTGAGAAATTTTTATTGTTTTACACAATTTTAGATTGTTAATTCTACTGGCGCTAGGCACCATCTAGTGTTAGCACCATCTACCACATGTTAGTAGTGTTGGCACTGATCTCACAGCTGCATAATTACAATTACTTAAGAATAATTTGCTAGATTTTTTGGTTTCTCTGTGTATTATCGTCTTGTAGATTGAACTCTGTGCTACTCACTGTTATTTATAGGGTTGTCCATCGTCTTTTACTTCAAAAAAAGTCCTTTAATTTTATAAACTGTCCTTTCATCTAGTTTTTTTCCTCAAAGATAAAAGAGCAAGCGTTAGAAAATGGACAAACCTATTTGTGATTGGTTGATTTCAAAAATAAATTAATTGTCTAGACGTTATTTTAAGTCACTAAAATAAATTTTAAGTACATATAAACAAACAAAATTCTATTCAGACTTGAATTATAAACCTAGGTAAATAGGCTATGTAATAGTAGAGAAAAAAGAACAATAAAGAGAATTACGACTAGTGGAAAAAGAAGAACAGATGTAGATTCTACAAGAATTTAAAAAAATAGATTCTATAAAGATTTGTAGAAAAAATGACATAATGACAAAAAAAGATTAATATATATGTTGTACAAGAAAAAAAAACAAAGAAAAATTTTAAAAACGTAGTTTAGATAACTCTAAAAGAACTGTAGATTTTAGGTATAAAGAAAAAAATAAAGAATCGCAAAACCAACGATCGGAAGTGAAGAACGACAAACTACAACTAAAACAAACGATAAAGGAAGATTTAAGAAGTTGAAAACGTCAATTGGGAAGTCCTGGAGGGACAAAATTCTAGGCGAATTTGAAAAAAATAAGAATAAGAAAAACGACTAATAAAGGAAAAAAGGTTACGAACAGTAAAAAACCAAGAAAAATTCTAGATTAATAAAGATTAATCCTTCGAGCCGGATACTGAAAAAAGTCTTGGTAACTACGAAGCAATTACAATAATTTTCGCTTCAAACACTCAAAAATCTCTATTTTAGTTATCTTTATTAAAGTTTTTAATAGAATTTAGGAGCAAGAGAAGTGCTATTTTTCTAAGAATTCCAGTAAATATTTATTTTTGTAATAATCGTTGCTTTTGACTCCTAAAGTGTATTTTGTATAGCCTTTCGAGCAAGTTGAAGAGAAACGTCTTATTGTTATTATAAAAAAGAATATTTTTCGCGTTTTTTACTTTTACTTTTTTTATAAACACTGCAGAAACATTTTTTTTTATTTTAGTTGTTTTTCGGCTCTTAAACGGGATGTAGAAAAAAGTCGGAGTATAGATTGCAATAGTTCTATTTATGGCACTTTTTTTAGGCTTTTATTTTTGTTTTTGTTACTTTACTACTAATGTTTTAGGGCTTATTAGCTTTTATAAGACAATTTTTATAAACAAATAAACGGAAATATTGAACATAAAACACAGAATTTTGGGATACTATTTTTTTTCTTTCTGTTTTTCAACAAAAAGGTATCTCAGATTTTTATATTCTTAGTTTACCCAACTCTCAGTTTCTTTATCACTACTAAAATATTTCTGTCTCTGTATCTCAGATTCTCTTTCCTGTTTTTCTCCTGTTCGAGTTTCTTTGTGTTCTCATTTTTTTTTTGTTTTTACGTTTCTCAAAGCAGATGTCTTTCAGTTGATTCTTTATTATAATTTTAAAAATTTCCATTTACATTTTTTCTTCCAATAATAAGGTTATTTTATTATTTCTTTAGTTTATCTTTTAGTTTCTTAAATTATGTTTTTTCTGTTTTTCGACTTTTCGTTTTTCGTACAAAATTAAACAGATTTTTATCTCAGATCAGTTTCTCTAATTATCTGTTTTTGTTGTTCTCTTCTTTAGATTTCTGGTGCCTAAATTGCTATGTTTTTTAATTTTGCTGATTGTCTCAGATTTTCTATTTCTCAAATTACGTTCCTCTGATTGTGACTTTTACACTTTCTTGTAAATTCTGTAAATTGTAAATTACACTCTCTTAAGATTTTCGTTTCTCACTCATGGATAGATCGCTTTACTGTTTCTACGTATAATCATCTCAGTTCCTCAAATTCTCCGTTTCCAAGCTTCAGTGCTCAGTTTATTAGTTCCTCAAATTACTTAATTTCTCCGTCTTGTTTTTTCTTAAATTTAGTACTTATTTTTAGCGTTTTTTTGTCTCAACTTTTCAGTTGCTCAGTTTACTGTTTCTAGAACTCTCACGTGTTTATTTATTATAACCTTTTTTATAAACACTGCAGAAACATTTTTTTTTTATATTAGTTGTTCTTTGGCTCACAAAGTGTGTTTAAAACTGTATGGTTCATCGAGTGGGATGAAGAAAAAAGGTATAGATGGGACATTTGCAATAGTCCTATTTGTGGCACTTTTTTTTAGTTTTTCATTTTTATTTCGGTTACTTTACTACTAACGTTTCACAGCTTACTAGCCTTACAAACCCTGAAACATTAAAAAAGACATAATATTTATAAACAATAAACAGAAATATCAAACATAAGACATAGAATTTTGAGATATTTTTTTAATAACAAAATTAGACAGAAGGTCTTTTTCAAAATGCAGAAAAAATTTGGACCTTCTTCTCAAAGATTTTCTGCCTAATTTTGATACCTATTAAAAAAGTAAAAATGCAGAACTACAAAGAAAAACCTACTCCAACTATATTTTTTAAGTAACATATTAGTTGGCTTAAAGGCGTTAAAAATTACTGATTAATTATTATAATTCAGCAGTGACCAGCTTTAGAGTCATTAATATGATAATATCATTTACATCTGCAATTAAAATTGATAATGCTAAACCAGAACCTGTGGTCTCCTCGGTAGCTCAGTTGGTAGAGCGTCCGACCGGTAATCGGTAGACCCAGGTTCCCGAATCTCGGCTGAAGAGATAGTTTTTTCTCCCATATTAAAAATGTGATATTATTCATTCATTATTTCTGATGTTAAGTAACATATTAGTTGCTTTAAATGCGTTAAAAATTATTAATTAGTTTATATTTTTTCTATTTTAATATAAAAGTTGTGCTAAAAATTGATAGTCCTTCGAGCAAGATATTGAAAAAAATCAGAAATTAGAAGAGGCAATTTACAATAATTATCGTTTCCGTTTTTCAAAAATGTACATATATTTTAATCGATTTTAGGAACCAAAAATTATAGTTTTTATTTGATTATAATAACCTTGTAGAAATATCTGTTTTTGGAATAATTATCGTCTTCGGGTCGTAAATTGCTTGAAAAGCCGGATGTAAAAAAAAGTTCAAGAGCCTACCCAAAAGAAGAGTTCGCAAGACTGTAGTAAGATGGTAAAAAAATGCAAACTTAATCCTTCTGGACTCTTCCTCCTCCTCCCCACTTGGCAACCCTAAAAAGTTGGCTACCCTTGTCATTAAACACCCGCATCAGTAACAAATCAGTAAAAATTTTGATTAAAAATCTCGTATTTTTTCTTGTTTTATACAATTTCAGATTATTAATTCTTCCCATCTCTAGATGGCGCTAAACAATATCTAGTAGTTAGTAGTACTGACAGTGACAGTGTTGCCAACCTGGGGGATTTCCCTCTGAATTTAGAGTATTTTATAAAGAAGAGGGAAATATTTAGGGAAAAAAGTTCTCTAGGGAATTTTTTAGGGTATTTTTAACTACCACTAAATTTCCAAAAAAATATTAAACTGTTAAGTTTTTGTTGCCAACTTAATCAGCATTTCGTAATCACGGCATAATTGACATTTATCAGTTATTTGAAAAGTGATTTATTATTCATTCTTCAGAAATGAATAAAAAAATTATACATTTCTTTGTAATTGTAGTTTTTTTTAAAATGAAGTGTGTTTTGGGGGAATTTACCTTGGATTTAGGGGATTTCGACCCAGCATATGGGGGAAATTATCGTCAATGGGTGCGTAACACTGGACAGTGATCCCACCGCTGCACAATTACAATTACTCAAGACTAATTTTCTAGTTTTTTTTTGTCTCTCTGTATATTATTGTCTCTTAGGTTGACCTCTGTATGACTGTCATTTAACACCCGCATCGTAATTTAATTACCACCATTCTCATAATAGTATTTTATTGGTAAATAATTTAGGTATTTTATTGGCAATTACTAGAAATATTTTGGAGTTTCCTCTTTCAACATGACTGATTTGCATTAATGTCTTAGGCACCCACGAAATTACATACCCACATAACAATACCTTTTCTTGATTGATAGTTAGTAGAAAAAATTGTGTATGTAAATCGAGATTCAGGAAGTCATGCAAGGGTATCCTAAGGGGTTTAAATCGGTCAATAAACTGGTTGAAAGAGTGTGAAAAACACTAAAAATTTTTTGTTTGGATAAGAGAGACAAAGTGACAAGAAGTGAGTGTTCCGGAGCTATAAAACTCGAATGATTTTTAAAGTTTCTTGTCGACGATGTTAAGTACACGAGGAACATGGAAGTGTTTATCTACCTGTTGATTTATGACGGTTATATGGTAATGTGGGAAAAAATCAATTTGGTCGGAGATGGAACAGAAATGTTTTCACAATTGCTGATTTTCTAGTTTGTTACGTTTCAAAATAACATATTACAAAAAATCGATTTTACTTTTTACTTATTATCAAAGTTAGTTACAATATTTTCCGTTGATAGTACTTTAGTTAATTTAAAAAAAAACTTTACTTCTAAGCTTTGGAATGCATTAAAACAGCTTATTATGTAACGAGTAAGGGCAATATCTTGTACTCCAAAAATATCTAAATTGAGAAATACAGAAATTGTAAAAATAAATGAAAAATGAAAATTTGGGAATTAAGGAATACAAAGAATTAAAATATTTATGTTAATTTACGAAATTAGCAATGTATAAATACTGTAAAAATCTGTTTAGACACAAAAAATTACAGAATATTATTATACAGATATCTGAATTATCTGAAAATACCAATCGCATATAAATCGAAGAATATGCTAAATCTAAGATATTGGAATTTTTAACTATTTCTGAATCAAACGTTTGTGTGAATTTACACTTCTATTGTCTTGTATAATCGTCGTTGATTTGCTTGTGGTAACCAAATCAAACAGTTCCTCTCATTACATATCCATAAAGGTTCGTTTCTAGTAGATTGCGTTTTGTTTCGAATCATGTAAGTTATATTTCTCGGAAAAATGGCCCATCTTTAAAAATTGTTTGTTTTAAGCAAAATTTCTTAGGTCCCTTTCATTTCGCCGTAAAGTTCTGAATAACCCGTCTTTGTTAATGCAGAAATTTTTTAATGGTCACAGTTTTTTTAGTAATTATTTTTTTTAGTATTATTTTTTATTATATATAAACTGATATATAAACAGATACATCGTATTTGAGAGCGTCTAGAATAGCTACATTCCATACCTTTTTTTTGTTTTTTTTTCTTTGTTTCTTCCTCTTCTAATTTTTTAAGGTCCTTTAAAATTATCTGGAATTTTTTTTGCCTGTTTTTCATTACTAAACGTTGCTTTTTTAGAATTCTTATTGTTTTTTTGAAATACTTCTTTGCTTTTATTTCATTTTCTACTCTTCCAGAAACTTAAATATTTTATTATTCTTTTTTATTATCTAACTTTTCTAAAATCTTATGTTGCTCTTTTTTCACTAAACTTTTTTTTGTAAAGAAAATTTATCTTTCTGATCAAAGAATCATTAGTGTAAAATAACCTTATGCTTAATTTAATCTAATTTAATGTTTAATCAGATGTTTGAATTATAAATTATTTTATTCAATTTTTTAATTATTATTATTATTTTAGTTAAGGTTAACTTGAATAGCCTATTGGCTAGACTTTGCCTTCTATGTACTAAATCTTTTCTAATGGAGACCATCTTTCTACTACCTATCTTTTCTCAAATTTGACTTTTTTTTGTTTTTCTAGAATTTTTAGTTTTTTGTCTTTTTGTTTTAATCCGGCGTTATTTGACATTTTTTAGAATTGTATTTTACTGTTTTCTTTCTATAAATCGTAGTTTCTGAAATTCTACTTTTTGTCAAACACCGCTTTTCAAGCTTTTTTGTAGAATTATCTTTTGTTCTTTTATTATCTTTTCGTCTCTTCCGACGTATCTCATCTTTTTCTGTAATTTTGCTTTACGTAGATATTTTTTACAGTATAACAATAGCAAAATTCTGTAACCTCTCTTTGTTTTTTCCGACTCTCACAAATCATCTGGAATGTTTTTGTTTTTTGTTTCTCTATTAAACGTTGCTTTCTTTTTAAATAATTCTTTTTGTTTTTCTAAAACTTTTATATTGGTTTTTTTTTTAATTATTCAATCTCTTTCAGTAACATTTTTCATTTTTCTAGAATATTTTCTCTTGCTTTTTTTATCATACAAATTTTTGAAATCTTTTGTTGCTTTTTTTTAATAAACGTCATCTCTCAAATTTCTCTTGAATTCTTTTTTTTTTAATTTTTATTTTATGGTTTTTTTGTTTTAAACCGGCGCGGCGTCAACCTACATTTTCTAAAATTATATTTTACTGTTTTTTTTAGTTTTCGAAATTCTACTGTTTTTCAAACACTGCTGTTCAAGTTTTCTTTTGGAATCATTTCTTATTCTTCCAGTATATTTTCTTCTCTTTTGACGTCTTTCGACTTTTTTATAATATTATTTTGCGAATGTTTTTGTTTCGAAAATCACTTGTCAAACTCTTTTGTTTTTTTGGATCTTTTTTTGTTTTTTCAGAACTTTTTTTATCTTCTTCCTCCTTCTAAATCTAGAGGTGTAGAAATACGTAAATACGGTAAAGTAGAAAAATAGGAATTCGAGAATACAGGAACAGATTATTTAAATATAATAACATAGAAATTTAAGATTTAAAACTGTAGAAATGCCGAAATACCGAGTATGTGATGTAGATATTACAATATTTGGAAGAAGTTAGAGTTTAGAAATGTAAAGATATCTAGAGGTGTAGAAGTATGGGAATATAGAAATCTGACATTATGAAATTATTTAAATTTAAAAATTTAGGAGTATATATATTGAAATTAGAAAACATAAGAATGTAGTAACCTACCTAGAAGACAGTAAAATAGAAATGAAATGAAATTATCTTTTAAAATCACATTTATTTACGATAATTAATTTAGATAATGGAGATTTTAGAATAGCTATTGCTGCAATAAATTGCAAAAAGAGAGTCTTTTAAACACGCGACGTGAATCTTCAAGATTAACACATCAAGTCCTTAAAAGACATCGATTTTTCAACGTATTGCTTTCAAGATTTTTTGTTACATTGTTTTATAACAGATTTTTCTTTCAAAAATAATGGTCTTAATCGAACATTCACATTGTTCAGTAGGCAGGCGGCATCGGCAGGTTGCCATGGCAGGTTTTTATAAAATTACAGACTGTCTACTTGGGTTCTGTGTTTAAATTCTGTGATAAATTAACACAAAAATGAGCGATTCTGAATTTGATTCCGACATTGAAAATGCTGCGGAAGCTACGTTAGTGCCCGAAAATTTTAAGGAAATTTACCCGGAAACATACAGGAAATTTGGTAGTTGGTGTGAGGAAAAAAAAATGTAACAAGAATTGAAGAAAAGGTACTTTTCGCTTATTTTTCAAAATTATCTTCTATGTATAATCCGTCTAATTTATGGAGTACCTCATTGCTAAGAACCACAATATATCTTAACAAGAATGTAGATATCAAAAAATTTACAAACTTGATTGCATTTTTAAAAAGAAATGCCAGTGGGTACAGGGCAAAAAAAACCAAAACATTCACCAAGCAAGAGATAGAAGGTTTTATGAAAACAACTGATGACAAAGACTATTTATTGGCAAAAGTTGTGCTAATTACTAGGATTTTTAGCGCGTTACGCAGAGAAGAAATTACGTTTTTAAAGATAAAAGATACAGAAGATTGTACAAGTTTTATTAAAGTAAAGATAACGAACACCAAAACAAAAATTTCACGAATGTTTACAATAACTGAAGGATTTGTAGATAGAATTAGTTTCTTAGAAATTTTCCGCAAATACGCACGGCTTTGACCTCCTCATACTGAACATCAGAGATCTTTCTTAACCTATAGAAATTCCAGATGCTGTACGCTACCCGTTGGTATAAATACTATTGGAGGTATGCTTAAAAAATTGCAGAATGTCTCGGCCTTCTAAATGCAAAAGAATATATCGAACACTGCTTTCGCCGTTGTTCAGCAACACTCTTAGCAGATTCAGGAGCAGATATTACATCACTCAAAAGACATGGAGGATGGCAATCGAGTTCTGTTGCGGAAAGTACATAGAAAACACTGTTGAAAGCAAAGCGAATTTCGATGAAAATTATGGGAAAAGAAGAATCTGTGCCGAAAATAGCAAATCTGAAGTGGCGTCTACAAGTACTGTTTTCACTTGTATTGAAGTTCAGGAAAGAAATCTGAAATCTTCGAATGTTTAATTTAGTCACTGAAGTAATTGTACTTTTCATGTTTATAATAAATAAATAAAATAAAAAATGTATTATTTATTTTTGAGCAGTAGTCCAGTAGTTCTTAAAAGTACGTCATTTAGCAATCAGAATGTCAGTCAAAAAGTCACTGTTATAAAACGCAGCTAGTAACAAAAAATATTTTTAAAGAAAAAATGTTGAAAAACTTGTTACAATTAGTGCATCAGCAAGCCAATATATTATTGAATGTTGGTAAAACAGTTTCTCATTCTGTTTGTGTTTGTGGTATCATCTCCAATTCTTGAGATTTTATGGTTTTAAGTATAGCTCGTAAATCTATAAGGAAACGTTTATCAGTTAATTGCACCGGAGTCATAAATGATTTTATAGATTTTCTAGACGGGCGGTTTTAGACATATGTGACCGATGACCCTATACAAGATTTTCTTGTAACTTTTTGTTCTAACACCGGAATCGTGACGGTAAATTAATTGAATGGAAGACCATTGAGGTGAGAGTTAGTCGATTACCAGCCATTTGGAAAATTGAAACTTGATGATACTAATTGACTAGATAATAAGATAAATGTTGGGGTATTAAATATTTTCGAGTGGTTTTTAACAAATGTGTGCCACCCTTCCGGCCCATGAGGGGGTCCCTAAAGTCGTGACGGATGGTAGACCTCCTCTAGTCTTGCGTGACTTTAAAACGGACCACCTAGTTAGAGAATTTTGGTTTAAATTGTTGGTTGCAGATTTTTTTTCATAACAAAACTTTTAACAACTGCTTTTCCAAGCTTTGAAACTTCATAAAAATTCCATAACTTTTTTATTACGTATGGATACGATTATATCCGCTTTTATTCTTAGGAAAAAAATCTACATCAAGAGAAAACTCTCCATTTTCTCAATACTTTCTTTTTTTTTATCAAAGCTTCTTATTATATTACAAACGCGAAACGCCAGTTTACGTTATTGAATTACGATACAAAAGAAACTTTGAGTAAGTTACTCAAGTAAATTGTACAATTGCATTTTCAATTATTGTGATTTTGTGATTATTATCAGTAGTTAACCGCTCTACATTGTCAACAGTAAAATTTAATTGGCGGATTATTCCCCATTTCGTCTAATTCGTACTAATTTCGTTTGAAACAATTATTCGCGGAACTTCCACCGGATTTATCTCTGTTTGGTAGACATTATTTCGCGATTTCGCGGAATTTAATTAGTTATTGTCTAGCTTCTTAACAGTTCAGAAATGCACCGCCACTTTCTAAATCTTATTAACCAATCAAAACTAATTTTCAAGTGCTTTAATATCCACACCATCATAAATTAGCAATGTGTCATTCTGTCACAATATTCCCTTAAATTTAGAAAAAATATCAAATGGCAACACATTATTTTAACCATTCGAATGGCAACGTCCTTGAATTTTTTAAATAGAACTATAGTGGTCAGTTTCATTTTCCTAGATTTGTTTCAATCAGAGAGGTAAAGAGGTAAAATGACAGTAGAGAGTATTCTCTCTTCTATAAAGTAGGGCTGGGCGATACCTGTTTTTAGGTATCGAGTATCGATACCAATCGATACCGAGTATCTTGCAAAAGTATCGAGGTATCGGAGGTATCAAAGTTTCGGGGGTATCGAGGTATCGGGAAATATCAAGATATCAGAGGTATCGAGGTATCGGAAGTATCGGGCGGCGATAAATAAATATCGCATAAAATAGCTTGTGAATTCGTTTGTTTTCATCAAAATAGCTTGTATTTCCAATATCCAAAGCACTCTGAATAGGACATTTATTTATAGCCACTCTTTATCAAGGTATCGCAGGTATTGAAGTATCGGAGATATCGAAAGTATCGGAGGTATCGAGGTATCGGAGGTATCGAAGCATCGGAGATATCTAGGTATCGGAAGTATCGATACTTTGATACCTGATTGCAGTCGGTATCAGTGTTCGATACCTGAGCAGGTATCGATACCTTCCGTAAGTATAGATACTTTTCCCAGCCCTACTATAAAGCACCAATTCAGCTTTAGAGTCCTTCAAATTATTGAATTAATTATTTTTAATTAGCAAAATTAAACACAAATTATCCGTTTTAACTCGTTTAGGCATATGAATAGTATTTGTCAGAATTTATTAATTTATGTTATTTTTTTTACAAGATACTGATTAGAAGTCATTACGGGAACGCGTCTACACAAGCTATAGCAAAAAATTTTCAACGTTTTAAAGGTTTTTGCACACTTAACTCATTATACAGAGTGATATTTTTAAAACAGTCTACCTAAGTTTGTTCAGTAACGATTTTGATTGTAAAAAAACCGAGATTATGCTATTTATTGCTATTATTTTTGGGAAAATCACTGATTTTACCACCTTCCTTACGGCACAGAGTTTTTTACTTCTCGTATTTAGGAAAAGAAGGTCAAATGATACCTTAATTTCAAGGTCTTTAAACACTATTTCTACTTATCTGCTTTTATATTTGTTTTCGTTGATATTATTTATGAAAATATATATTTTAAATAGCTTAATTTCTGTACTAGCTTTTCTCTGATTTTTGTTATTATTTTGTTTTTTAATTCGTCGTTTTTTTTGTAGAGTTTTAAATTAAGTTTCTTTGATTCTGTGTCCTAGATTTTTAATTTTTTTGTTTCTAGAGTGTAGTTTTTACATTTTTAGTTGTCTTTTTCTATTTCTTAGAACAATTATTTCTTGTTTCTTAGTTCCGATTTTCTAAGTCTGTCTATATTCTTTCACTTCAATTTTTTTAAATACTTGAAGCCACTTCCTAGATCTATACACAAATTTTAGTTATATTTTCGATTTTCTATTTTTTACACTATCATGTCGTTTGTGTTGTAGCCTCTTCGTTCTTCCGCTTCTGATTTATATATTTTGTAGTGTGCCTGTTTTCTTTATTTTATTCTCTATATCTTTAATACAATTTAGTTTCTTTATATTTTCAGTTTACACGTTTTATGCTTTGATCTTTTTCAGATTCTAGGTTTTTCAGTTTTCTAAATTTTTGTTTTTTAGTTTATCAGTTTTTCTGCACAGATTCTTAATTTTTGTTGTTTCTATTTCTTGGGTGCTCATATTCTCATATTTTTTATTTTTTTAATATTTTCTACAATCTAAACTACTTTTTTCCTCAAGTTCTTAGATATTTATTGTTTTGTTTCTCAGTTCCTCCGTTCTTTTGTACAGATTTTTTTTAGTTTTTTTTGTTTTCCGTATCTTTAATTAACGGTTTTTCAAATTTTAGATTTTGAGTTTATCTATTTCTAAAATTATTGGTTTTTTTTTGCGTAAGTTCTGGGCAATATCTTTATTTTTTTACATTCTGTTTTTTAGATTTTTAAAATTTTAGTTTTCTATTTGTGTTTTTCAAATGCTTAATTTTTTTGTTATGTTTTTCTTTTTTTAGTTTTCATATTAAATTACACAGATTTTCAGTTTTCTCTGTTGTTTCATTCTAGGTTCTCAGTTTTGCTTTACTTCACAATTTTAATATTTTTTTTATATTTTCAATTCTTCTGTTTTATTTATTTTTGGATTTTAAGATTGCATATATTTCGTCATTTTGGAAACGCTAACAACAACTAAACATTTACTGAAAATAATATGTTATTTTACTAAATAAATTGATAAAGTGCAAATATAGCGTTCTTTCTTTGTATTTATAACAATTGAAATGCTTAAAAGTATATATTTGTTATTTTAATAAAGTTTTAATAATAAAAATACGTAACTGTACTGTACCTAATACACTCAGTAATTAAGATGTCATTTCTAATTTGATTTTTTCTTTTTTTTTCTAGATTTTCAGTATTTTTTGTTTCTCAAAATCGTTGTTTTTTAGAATTCCTAGACATAAACCTAGAATTTGGTCATAATTTCTATTTTCCATGTTTTAGGCTCATGTTTCTATATTCTATAGTGCTTCTGTTTTTCTTCGTCTTACTCTTCATTTGTTTAAAAAAAAAATGTTTTTTTTGTTTTTTGTTTCTTAGTTTTTCATTTGTATTACATGGATTTTTATTTCTTTTGTTACTATTTTTTAAATTTCCAGTTTTTCTGTTTCCCAAATTAAAATTTTTTCAAGTTTCATATTTTGATTATTTTTACTCTTCTAGACTTTAGTTTTCAATTCCTTTTGCATCGATTTTTTCTCGGTTTTTCATCTTCTAAGGTTCTTAGATTTTTTATATTTTTGGTTTACACGTTTTAAACGTTTCTTTTTTAACGTTTTCAGATTTTGTGTTTCTCACTTTTCTAGATTATTTGTTTCTTGTTTCTCAGTTTCTCTTTTCATTTACACAGATTTGCTTTGGTTCTGTTTTAATTTTTTTTTGTTTTTCTTATTCTAAGTCAGCGCTTACTCAAATTTTAGATTCTGAGTGATTCTGACGTTCCCATTCTGGTTATTATTTTTACATTCCTGTCTTCTGTTTTCTATATTTTTAAAATTTTCGTTTTGCTTTCCTTTTTAGATTGTAGTTTTTGCTGATCCTTTTCTTTCTTTATCCGTTTCCATTTTCACTAATTATTAATTTCCAAATTTTTAAAATTCCTGTTTTTTATTTGTCAAATTTATGTTCTGTTTTTTGTTTTTTAAATTCCAGTTTGTATAGTACAAATTTTTTTATTTACTCTGTTATTTTGTTCCAGATTCTCAATTCTCCTAACTTATTATATTATTTTATCAATTCTTTAGGATTCTAGAATTCTATAGATATATTTTAACGTTATTAAAGGAACGCCCTCAATATTTAATCAGCACGAGTTCTCTGGTTTAAACAAATGTCAGAATCAGCTGATCACAAGTCGTAAAAAAGTTTTTTGAGTTTGAGCTTTTAATATTTTGGGTTTGCATAAAGATAATACATCTGGAATGACAGATAAATATTTTATAAAAACGAATTTGTTATAATTGCTAAATTTTTCTTAATCTCTCTTTTATATAAATCCGAACCCCTCTCAGGTTAAAAAATCTTCCTATTTGCATTTATTTCACCTGAAATAAGTGCGTCATTAGCATGGAAAGGTCCGGGTCGTGTCCCTTGAGGTTTGATCTCTGTTTTGGCAAATGTGTTTTGAACTAACTTCATTTACTGAAATCCTTTAAGTTAAACTGAATATCCTGGTCAAGGACGAAAGCTGTTTATCAAATTTTTTTTCTTTCGGGTAGAAGAAGCCGGAATCCATCACGTCTCGCTTATTAGAGGCTTATTAAACGCAAGCTGTTTGTGGTTAACATTTATCATTATCTGGTCAAGGGATAATTACTATGCTCAGACACGTACACCAAGTTTCGATGAAATTAGATGAAGGCTAATAAAATTATTTAGCTTTAGCGGAATTGAACCGATCAAAAATATTAGATTTATAAATTATAATTAATATTTAATGAATGTTACTCACGAAGTAAAATAATAGAAAGGAGAATCTATTAACTGGCATAAGCCCACATAAAAATATGCAAGAGAAAGAAAGAGAATCATCAAAACTAATAAAACTCAAATAATTTTAAAAAAAATACTGTCATAAATAAAATTAAAAGCAGTTGCAAACAGAAGTTAGTTGGTGTTTAGTCAGAGAAACAGGAGTGGCAGATATAAAAGTGTTGCAGTACAGCAATAACAATATTAGGACCGGATATATCTCAATAAATTCAAATTATTGATTTGTTGATTTGACTAAAGAAAAGGAACTACAAATAACTAGTAGCTACAAACAATAGATACCTGTAATTAATGTATCTCGTCAATATTGAGTAATCCTCTCGATTGGTTATTTGTACTGTTATAAAATACCGGTATTAGCTATTGACAGATAAAATAATCGCTAATTTATAAATGCCACCGGCTATTTCAAAATAGCTACATCAGTTTATTTCTGTTTACTGTAAATATTTAGAATGTAAAAAGTTTGTTTGATTTTTTTTTTTTTTCATTAACCTGTTGATAAAACATTTTCATTTTCTAACAAATCCTTTATTCCAATCTCCATATTCTCTTGTGTAACATCACATATATAAAATGTCACTGCAAAAGGGGACATAAATTTAACTTTTATTATATTTTTCGTTTCGCATACGACAGCACAAACATTATTACATATCCCTCTTATTCAAAAAAACAATATCAAAAAACGAGCCATTTCGGCACACATAAACCTGAATTAATGTCTTCTAAAAATTGTGAAATTATCTGAACTTGTCTACTTATACAGTGTGTTTTTGAAATTACATATACAAGAAGTACAAGTGTTTAAATTTGGCGCTTTTAGTCCTGACAACCAATGGACCTAGAGTTTTGTAGGCTGCATTCAGAATCGTTGCTCTGTTACACACTTTTTACTCCCTGAAAAGTGAAATAACACACCAATACCATGCATTGCTTTTTTATCCACTTTGCGAGGTTGATGTGAATCTCTAAGTTATTTTTTATATTACCTGAACACTCTCTTAGAGACAATCGCCGTCTTTTTAATAATGTTTTGTCGCTGAATTTTTACTCGCTTGTCTAGTTCTTGCTAACTGACTGACTATCTCCTTTCTTATATAATCGAAGATTTTTCTAGAAACTGCCGGATGGTTTCTGATTTTTCTTCATTGAATTGGAAGCGATGACTCAGTTTTTCCGGGCGGGTTTATTAATGATTTTCTTCGCTTCCGGTGCGCTATCTTTTTAGTGTTTCCTGGAGCTATTTACTTAAACTTTTTTTTATCTTATTATTATTTTGAATTTTTCATAACAATATGTTTTGTTAACCAATGTTATTTAGTATGTTTATGTTGTTTTGGTACATGTTTTTTTACATCTATAGTGTTTTTGTCTTCTTTCTAGTAACATTTTTCAAAAATCTTTTTTTGTTTTCAGTTCAAAGTTTTTTCGGCTTTTAAAGCATTATACGGACTTATTCTTATTTTTTTGTCTTTCTGGAAATAAGATTTTGCTTGCTTCTATTCGTAAATCCATACTGAGTCTCTTTTAATGTTACCTCCATTTTTTTCTTTTTTTTAATTATTTTCGCAATTTTAGTACAGTTGACGGCGGTATCCTTCTGTAGTTTTTGCAATTTTTTTTGGCATTTTACGTTTTTAGTACATTATTTATTAACTTTGCCAGTTTGTTTTTGTCTTCTTTGATCATCTTGTAGGTAAATATTATTTTTTTGTGGTGCTGTACCTAATTTTATCTTTTATATTACTTTTTTTATTTATACTTGTTCTATTTCCTATTTATCTTCTGCTTCTTCTCTTTCTCCTTTTGCTCTTTTTATCTTTTAAGTTTTTGGTTTTTTCTATAGTTATTTGTTATTTTATGGCCAAATGTTTTCTAGATTTATGATCTGCTTCTCTAATTCTTGCTTCAACTTTCTTTTGTTTCTTATTGTACTATTTTTTGTAGTATGGTTTTTTCTTGTCGTTAGCCATTTTCCATTTGTCTTTCTCATTTCTTGTTTTCTCACATCATTTTCTTTTTCTGTATTGTTACAATTGTGAACTTAAGTTTTAGTATTTCTTTATTTAATTTGGAACTTATTACTTCCTTTTTCTCTAGTTTTTTGTTTTGAGTTTTTATATTTCTAAATACTGGTCACTTCTCGTTACTGCTCTTCTTTTTTTACTTTTGCATTTTTTTTGCTCTAATTCCTAATTCAATTTTCGTTTATGTTTTTGCAAATTTATTTATGTATATTTTGATATTCAAATTTAGTATTTTGATATTAACTGGTTGTTTTTTTATGCGTATTTTAATGATTTTTTTGTTGAATATGATTGTTTTATGTCTTTCTCTTCGTTTTCTATAAATTTTTCTATACCTATTTTTCTCTTTCTTTCTATTTTATATAAATCTGCCATTAATATTGTGTGTTCTCTATTATTTATTTGTTCTTGTATTTTTTTAAAAATTTATTTTCTTTTTTTTTCCTATATTTTTATATTGTTGTACATGTTTTCTGGCAGTTTTATTTTTACTTCTAATTTATTCAACTCTTTTTTTTGCTTTCTCTTTTTCATTTACTCTTGATCCAGTTTTACAATATAATCTGTGTATTTTCTTAAACTCTTCTTTATTTAGCGATTTTTATGTTTTGTTTTATCATTTCTTCTTTTATAACACTACTTCTTACGTTCCATGTGCACATTTTTATACCGTTTTTAGCTTTTAGCAGCGTTTTTTTTAATAATTCTATTTTCTTTTTTTTTCGGTTTCTTGTTGGTAGGTTGTTTCTTTCTTTGTTTTCTTTCACAATTTTTTGTTCTTTATGTTATTCCTTTCTTTTCTTTGATTGTAATTTTTTCTTTTTATTTTTCTTTATCTGTTATTTGTTATTTGGTTGTATTACTCTATCTCTTAGTTATTTTTTTAAGTTATCTTTATTTTCTCTTATTTCTTATTATTCTCTCTTTATCTAGCATTAGTAATTTGTACTCCTGTATCTATTTCTTTTTCTCTTTAATGGGCTAATTTCAAGGTGAGATACTACCGATATTATTTTAACTTGAAATTAGCCCAAGTCTTTAAGAAACTTATAATAAAACTTATTTGAGTGCTATTATAGCCACTATAATAGTGGCTATAATAGTGCTGAAATAGAAAATTTTAATACAAAAAAAAATACTTTTTTTACCAATAAATAAAATAATGCCCAAATTATAAAAAAAAACTTTTTTCTACAGCCAACTAGACTTCTCTAATCCTAATATATAAAATGAAATCTTCAATATCCTGAAACAGCAACCTTTCATTTGGTTCGGTAAAAGCCTCCCTTTTCTTCAAAAATCATTGATATTTTTGGTCTAATTACTTAAGTGGGACATGTGTTGGGGGTGCGAAAGCGGTTTTATGAGAGATATGGTATTAAAAGGGCGTAAATAAGAGCAGCACATGGTCGAACACTGAGAGAACACACACATAATATAAGCCATAGTGGAACAAAAAGCTCTCGAGCCTAATTACTCTCTGAAGGGAGAGAATGCATCAAGAGGGTTACTAGACTAAATGACGAGGTGGTTGTACTGGAATCTACATTGTCACGCTTAATTGAAATGGTCTGCGACGGTTAACGAGGGAGAAAAGAGAAATATTTCTATACAGGCTGTTCTACAAATTTTACAACGCCAAAATTACTAATAATAAGTTTCATCTCAGTTAGGTTAATCATGATTAACTTCAAATCCAAACAGATACAGAAACATTTTTATACTTTATCTTGGCTAGGTTAATACAAAAAAAATTGCAATTGTTTAGCCCCAAACAAATACAGAAGTATTTATACACTGCACCTCGAGTAGATTAATAAATAAATTACATCTAATTAGCCTCATTTATAGAAATATTATTGTTTAATATCTCGACTAGGTTGTTATAAAAATTACAGTTGATTAGCCTCAAACATATTTAGAATTATTTCTACACTAAATTTCCACTAGGCTAATAATAAAATTACAATTAATTAGCCTCAAACAGATACAGAAATATTTCTATTTTTTTATCTTGGCTAGGTTAATACAAAAAAAATTGCAATTGATTTCTACACTATATCTCGGTTAGGTTAATAAAGAAATTACAATAAATTAGCCGCAGATACAGAAATATTTTTATATAATATCTCGACTAGGTTATTATAAAAAATTGCAGTTGATGTGCCCCAAACAAATTTAGAGATATTTCTACAGTAGATCTCCGTTAGGCTAATAAAAAATTTACAATTAATTAACCTCAAACAGATACAGAAATATTTCTATATTATATTTCAGCTAGGTTAACATAAAAAATTCCAATTGAAAAGCTTTAAACAGATACAGAAATTTTTCTACACTATATTTCGGCTAGGTTAATAAAGAAATTACAATTAATTAGCCTCATATACAGAAATATTTTTATTTAGTATCTCGACTATGTTATTATAAACATTACGGTTGATTAGCTCCAAATAAATATAGAAATATTTCCACACTAGATCTCCGCTAGGCTAATAATAAAATTACAATTAATTAGCCTCAAACAGATAAAAAATTATTTGTATATTATATTTCAGCGATGTTAACATAAAAAATTGGATTTGATATGCTTAAATCAGATACAGAAATGTTTCTATACTATATCTAAACTAGGTTACTACAAAAAAATTGCAATTGATTAACCCCAAACAGATACAGAAATACTTCTACATTATATCTCGGCTAGGTTAATAAAGAAAAACAATAAATTAGCCTCATATATAGAAATATGTTTATTTAATATCCCAACTAGTTTATTATAAAAAATTACTGTTGATTGGCCCCAAATAATTCAAAAATAATAATAGAAATATTTCCACACTAGATCTCCGCTAGGCTAACAATAAAATTGCGATTAATTAGTCTCAAAGAGATACAGAAATATTTCTGTATTTTATATTGGCTAGGTTAATACGATAAAATTGCAATTGATTAACTCCAAGCAGATACAGAAATACTTCTACACTATATCTCGGCTAGGTTAATTAAGAAATTACAATAAATTAGCCGCAGATACAGAAATATTTTTATTTAATATCTCGTCAATGTTATTATAAAAATTACAGTTGATTGGCCCCAAACAAATTTAGAAAAATTTCTACGCTAAATCTCCGCTAGGCTAATAATAAAATTACAATTAATTAGCCTCAAACAGATACAGAAATATTTCTGTACTTTATATTGACTAGGTTAATATAAAAAATACAATTAATTAGACTCACACAGATACAGAGCTATTTCTATTTCCATGTAAGCGGTTCTACAAATATTATAATATAAAAATTCCTCCCAACAAGTCTGATCTCAGTTAGGTTAATAAAATTACAATTAATTAACCACAAACATAGATACACGCTCGATGAAGTTCCCAAACTTAATTATAATTAAATTTATGGTCCCTGCCTATGGTCATGTTTAGGCGTTTTCTAATTAAGATGTTGAGTTAATAACACGGTAGGGCGGCAACCCTTCAATTTGCTCCCTTGATCGAAACATTTTTTCATTACATTCCTTTCGAAAAAATAAAATCTTGATACGAAATTTGTGTCGGAAGGATTTCAGAGAGAAGTTATCGGTCTTTGTTGATCGCAGTTCACGGTTTGCTGCTCTGTATATACAGTGGCAATGACACGATCATTTATTACCATTAGGAAAAATGATAAGCACTTTCGGGTGATAGACATCACCATCAGTCTTGGGTGTGGTTGGATTTTTGGGTTACAGTAGCTAAGGATTAATTGGCGTGGGTAAGGCGATTAGTCAAGATTTGTTAAAAAGTTATGAATGAAATTAATTTCTTTGGGAGATTGAAATGACGGCAGATTTGTCATTTTGCTAAAAATGGCTAATGGTAGAGAAGGTCAAGAAACGGCTTTAAATTGTTTATTGTGTTATCTAATCAGTATTAAGGCCTGGCAACAACAAGATGAATTCTTCATCTTCAAAAAAATTTACAAAAATTATCGCCTCTAGCTTATAAATTTAGTAAAATGTCTGGCTCTTTTGGGTTTCCCAAAATTGTCTTGAGCATTTATTAATTATAATATTTGATAAGAAAGGTCGCTTTTGAATTCCAAAATTGGCAAATTGTCGCGTCCGTCATCTAAAATTAGTAACATATCGCCTTCCACTTATAAAATTACAAAAAATCTGAGTTTTACTCTTAATAATTTAAAAATTGAGATAAACGTTACCTCTGCTTTTTAAAATTAGCAAAATTAAATTCTGATATTTTAAAATTAGTAAAATTGTGTTTCTGGTATCCAAAATTGACAAAAGGAGTTGTTTCTTTTCACTAAACAAAATAAAGAAAAAATATCACATTTAGTCTCAAATATTACTGCAATATGACGGTCTTGATTTTCAAAATTAGCAAAATGTTTGTTTTTCTTAATTTACTAATTTTTTATTTACTAAAGACAATGTTACTTTTGCTTGTATTTATTTTAAAATTAAGAGAATATTGTCTACAGTTTTTAAAATTGTAAAAACTGTATTTGTTTATTGTGAAATTAGTAAAATTTCTTCTAGCTTTCAAAATCAGTAAAGTATTGTCTTTGTTTTAAAAAATTGATAACAATGTTATCTCTTTGTTTTGTGTATTTCCGAATTTCTTAATTATGGTTTTTGCTCGTGCTAAAAAATTTAAATAAATTAATTACATATCCGTATTTTGTTGTTAGTAAAATGTTTATTTTGACTTCTGAAATTAGTAAAATATGGCTTTCAAAATTGGGAAATTGTTAATTTTATTTATTTATTTATTTAAAAATGTAACAAACATTTTAGCAAAACGTTACTTTAGACTTCTAAAATTACAAAAACAAATTACAAAATATCCTTTTTGCTATTAATGTTTAAAAAACTGGTGTACTAAATTAGTAAAATTTATCCCCGAAATTCAAAATTAGTAAAATACTGCTTTCGGCTTCCAAAATTAATAAAAAAATGTCATCTGTGTATATTTCTCAATTTAAGCAAGGCAGAAAACACTACCTTCAACTTCTTACATCGGGTAGCTCCCAAAATTAGTAAAAGTTGACTCCAACTTGTTAAATTACAAAAACATCTGCGTGTTTCAATATTAGTAATGTTGTCTCTGACTTCTAAATTAGTAAAATTTTATCTCTGACCTCTAAAACAACTTTTAAAAAAATGAAATATATCGTCTCCCGCTTCTAATTTTAGTAGTTTTTTCTCAGGTTTTTAAATGGGCTACAAAATTAATAAAATCTAGACTCTGAATTTAAAAATTAGTAAAGTGTTATTTCCACTTTTAAAATTTTGTTAATATTGATTTAAAAGTAGAAATGAGATATTGTCTTGTTATTGGTTTCTAGAGATTTTAAAATTACATCTTCGGGTTTTAAATTTAATGAGTTGACTTTTCAGTCTTTAAAATTAGTAAAAATAGTAGTAGTATTGTTTTTTCTACTTTTAAAATTGGTAAAACTACGTCTCTATAACTCAAAATTAGTATGTTGATTTCGACTTCTACCATTAATTACAAAAATAATGTTGGCTTTGTTATTATATAAAGGAATAACTCATCTGAGTTTTGAAAATTAGTAAAATATTGCTTTGTTGCATTTTACAATTACTAAAATGTCGCCTTCGGTTCTCAGACTTAAAAAAATGTTTTTTTCTATTATATTATTAATTTAAAAAAGGTAAAACATATCGTCACCGTTTCTTAAAATTAGCAACATTATATTTTTGTATTTTAAAATTAGTAAAATGCCGCCTCCAGCTCTTAAAATTGGGAAACATATTACCTGTCTATATTTTTTAATTTAAAAAAAAAAGGTTAAAACATTGTATCCAGCTTCTAAAATTAAAATATTGATTTCGGCTTCTAAAATTACAGAAACAATGTCGCTTTTGTGTTTATATCTTTTCCGTTTATTAGATTAGTAAAATTACATCTCCGTATTGTAGAATTACTAATATTATAATTTCTTTTTCGGTTTCTTAATGGAAAAATCATTTTTGTAATTATTAATGTAAAATCTAAGATAAAAAAACATTGACTTTGACTTTCATTTTTAAAATTAGTAAAATGTTTCTTGCTAGTGCTGTAATTAAAGACGGGCAATAAGGGCACTTACAACTTTTTAAGGCAGAAATAGTGACTTAAATTGTAAATTTTACTAAGAAAAACTCTCTATTGTAGCTTATTAGGCTTATGTCGACTTATTAAATATCTTGCACTGACAACACTGAAAACAAACATCTGACATCATCTGTTTATTTGCGTGCGTGAAATGCTTGAAATTCGTAAAATGCTTCTTATAAAACTTACAATATAATATACTGTTATTAAATTTGTCATTAGCATGTCACTATAACATCAAGGTTCTTGTGCAGCCATGCTTTGCGGTACAGAGCGCTTTCTGTTAATATTTATTGTAACCAAATTTGGTTTAAAGCGATAATTAATTAAATTCTTTGTTTCAGGTGGGTGTAAAAAAGCGCATTTCCTGAAAACCGTGAGTAGATCCCTTCATTATAAATTGATGCATAATGCATCGTCTGCAATTTCAGCACACCAGTTTCAAGTAATTAGCAATTCTCTAGTTTTTCCACTGAATAATTCCTCGTAGAAGTTTCCCACAAAAACCGTTTATCTCCTATTGTATTCAAACACATGTCTAACAATTCGATTGCCTTTTTGCTCGTTAAATAACTCAAGTGTTTGGATGATTAGAGCTCAAATTAATGACCAAAACTTTCATAACTTTGCTACTAAATGAATTAATTATACGGGTTTTGTGTCCGAATGCACTTTTCTCTCTCGAGTGATTTATAGTTAAATCAAGTCGGAATTGATGGCTACTGTGAAAATAAATCCGACTAGATATATTCCGATTACCTCGACAATTAACTGATCCTCCAACACAACCATTACGAGTGAAACAAACTGTAATTGACTCTACATATAGTGTAGGGCTGAATACAAAGACGACCTCCCAAGAGGCTTCAATGACATGGTGCTTCTTTTTCGTCAGGCTTCTGATTGAAAAAGATCGGATAAATAGCGGCGAGAGACCAAGAGTTGATGATATTCATAATGATGTTGCGCTTGGAGAGATTTCAATTTGGGACTAGAGACGAATGGACAAATATTTACGAAAAAGGGGACAAATTATGTTATGTTTGTGTCTCAAAAACAAAATATTTTTAATACACAGTTTATTCACCCTTAAATGTGTACATAAAATAAAAACAAAAATTTTTTTTTCGTTTTTAAGGCACCACTGATAGAGATTCTAAATTTGTATGACTATATCTGCGACTATTCTCTGTTTTAACAATCACCTTTGTTTTTATTTCAGTTTTAATGTCTTTATTGCCTAATTGGCTTTACAGTCCTACGCATAGGTAACAAAAAAATTGTTGACACAAATTAACACTAAAATTAATTCTTCTCCAATCTTCTTCTAGCACACGTAACTTCTTTCATCCATTCTTTTCCTTTTCTATTTTCGTTTGGAACTTTTACCTTTCTATACTCGCACATTCTTAACTCTACACACTCTGACAAACAATGCTCTATCGTCTCCCTTTCTTCTCTACATAAACTACACATTCTTTCCCAATCTTCTCTTCAAAATTCATTTTCCCTTTATTCATTTTCACATCTGTATCTTGCAACTATTTTTTATTTTTACTTTTTATTTCATACTCGCAATTTTTTCCTGTTTGCATCTCTTTGTTTTAGTTCTTCTTCCATTGTTTTTTCTTCTTCTCTCATTCTTTCAATTTCTGCACACGCATGCCCCTTTTTCTCATAGTAGGCATCTCGTTCTGTCTACCTAACATTACCATTTGCTCTTTTAATTTCAGCCCAGCACTGTAGTAGTATTCTGCATTCTTGTCGCATTCTTAAATTTTCCTCGAATTTCACCGGTCTTTTTCCTGTTTCTACTCTCAACATTTCTCTTTTACTTTCTTCTCTCACTATGTACTCTGGCGTTTGTTTATCTAACCCTAAAACCTATTTTATATACTTTTCTTGCACAAGCTCAATTTCTTCATATTTTTTTCATCCCCATACTTTTGCTCCATACATTAGAGTACTTTTCACCGAACTGTCAAAAATTATCATTCTTTTTTTAAAATTTCCACTAAATTTAGGTTCTCCCAAACTCCAGACATTTCCCATTACTTTGTTTGCTTTTTTGACAACTTCCTTTATTTATCTTTTGTCTGTTATACTACTATTTAATATATTCAAATATTTCAACTCTTTTACTTGTTCTATATTTTTTCCTTCCCATTTCCATTCATCTTCTTTTTCGATTCTTACTTTCTTTCCAAACACCATCATTTGTGTTTTATCTATTTACATTAACTTGGAGTTTTTTGTTTTTACTTAATGTTTGTAACTGTTTTATTAAATTATTTTTTTTGAGTCGCTATTTTTTAAAATTAGTTAGTCACAGAATTTCTGAAATATTATACTTTTTTTCATTGTTGTTTTTATTCTATTTGTTTCCTTTTTTTCTGTTTTTTATGTTGCTGTTATTTTGCTTTTACTTCTTTTTCTCTTACTTTATTTCTTGTATCACTATTATTGCTTTCGCTTCTGCAAAGAGTAAATATTTATCGAAGTCCGCAAAACGCTGAAATAACGAAATAAGAGTAGACACTGGGCAGCTTGAAACCTGTCAGTTTTAATGTTTTACATTAAAATTAATAAATAAAATGGATCATTTTTTGAGTCATTTTGTTAACACAATACGTACACTTATCGGCTCGCTTCTATGTATCTAAACCATGGTGATACGTTTTTTATGCCAATCTACATCGCTGCTGCAGTTTTAAAGCTGCCGTAATAACTACAACAATATCTATAGGTGCGTTTATGGCCTCAAATTACTCTACATAGAGCCGTAATAACACTCAATTGTAGCGTTAAGTGTCTTTTGAGTCTTCCATACAGGTTTAGGTACTGCAAATGTCTCCAAAACACCTATTGTTGTTTTGAGTTTTGCCACGCCAGGTTAGCTAGAATGAGGCAATTTCCAAACCGAAGGAAGAGATCTAAGCCACTTCCTGAGGCTTGGAAAATCTCCTTATTGATGAGGTGCACACACTATTTTTTATCCTACCTAAAGTTATTTGATAAAGTATAAGTATCTACTTATATAAGAATTACATTGATTAAGGTCAAGATATCTCAATATTACAGCATATTTATACTGATTTTTACTGGTAGTTTTTTGTATTAGAGCTCGTATTCCAACCGTAGAAACCACATTATTACGTAGATTTAAAAAAACTTGAGACGTTAGTTTACGTAAAACACACCGTCATCTACCGGCTACAAATTACTACATTCTTGTGTCCCCAGCGAAACAAAAGCGTTTTTCTGACCTGTCAAGAGGTTAGAATTAGCCAACTTTGAAGTGGAGTATGATAAAGAAGCATTAACTCTAATATTTCTTTGTACAGCAGGTTTATTAGTAGCTTTAATTACCTCCAGTAACTCCATATACTGTATTGACTTATTTCTTCGGCAAATTACACGATAGAGACCTGTATTGATCAGACATAATTACATTAAAAATTTTTACAGAAAACTACTATTAGTTTTCACTCGCCACGTTATATTTCTTCTTTTTCTCAAGGCTAGCTGCGAGATTTTTTGTAAATGAACAGTCTGTATTTTAGTTTTTAAACTTCTGGTACTAGGCGTTTTTTGTGTTTGTGTTTTTTTATCTTTTATTACAAAATTTTTTAACAGTTTTCTATAAAGCATTTCAAAGTGGTTGACTTCTCAGTAAGCCTTAGTACTTTTTATTTTTCTCTTACTCTTACTCTTCGATAATTTACGTTTTAAATTCTACGTGTTTGTAATCGTTTTCTAGTTTCAATACATTTTTACTTTTCTATTTCTGTTTCTTAAAATAATAAAGACCTCTTATTACTCTAATCTTATTTATGACGTTTCCAACCTTGTACTGGTAAAACCGAAAACAAAAATCTGATGACATCAGTGTCTTTTCGGTTTTATCAATGCAACATTAGAGATATCGTAAATGTTAATAGTACCTACTAATAGCTTAGTAGGCGGTTTTTGTTACTGAAATTTACAATGTATTCACTATTTCTATTTCTCAGGAAATAAATATACCAAAAAAGCAGGAACAAAAAGGGAATTTGAGAAACACGGGACGATCATAAGATCGTACTAAACTTTGATTAATAATTGTAATAACTTTGTTCTATATAATTTATAATTTAATTAGGTGCTCATCTCAGTTATTTATTTCAGTTGTTATTCTCTAATTTTTTTTAGCTCGGTTAATTATTAATTTGTTTGTAATAATGTTTTGTAATTTTAGAATTTTTTGCGCGATTGGTTGTTTTTATCATTTTACTGTGCCTGTTTCCACGACGGTAGGTTGCTGTTACTGGTTGCTACGTGTAACAAAACGGTAAGTAATTCACTTACCGTTCAGTGAACGGTAAGCAATTAAATCTAAAAAAAAAAAACAATTTTGCGATTTATTTATTAAAATTAAATGTACAATTATTATAATTAATAGTAGTAATACCACTCGCATTTGAGTTTCTAATGTTAATAGACAAACTTTCCGACGTAGAAGTCCCAGGTTGTTGTAATAGTCCACCAACATCGCTGTGTAAAATTTTATGAGCAAATTCAATTTTGTTTTGGAGGGAATCTTCCAAGTAATTCTCGGCTACCGTTGATGAACGCCACCCACCATGTCTTTTTAGTCCCAACACATCAATTCCGTTATTCGCCAAAAGTATAGCCGATGTGCGTCGAAACGAGTGTCCAGTAAAACCTTCAGGGGCTTGCAACTTTAAATACGTTGCAATTTTTGACGGCCAGCCTCCAATTGTGCCTTTTCCTGTGACTTGCCTAGTGCATTTGCCATTTCGATAGTTCAGAAATAAATGATCTGACGTTGGGTTGCTTGGTCGAATTCTTATGTATTTTCGAAGTATTTCCAAATAATGAACTGCTTCATTTTCTTTATTAACAACTGTGAACGTTCGCTGAATATTCGTTTTGGTATTTGGAATATTTAATATAAACATTTCTTCATGTTCTTCTATGTCACTCATTTTAATATTGTACAATTCCTCTCGTCTGCAAGCGGCCGATACTCCCAATATCATTGCTACCTGCAAATTTATTGTTTCCTAAAAACTCAGATGTACCCCCTCATCATCTACAACATACCTTTTGAATTAAAAATTGTTCGTCTGGTGCTTCATTCAAGAATTTTTCCATGTCTTCTTTGGTAAAAATTTTAGCCTTCTTAGGCCGATATCCAATATTTTTTCTCTTAAGATAAGCAATTAATGTAGCAAACTTAGAAATATCGATAGCATCATGGAGAAAAATTGTACTCTTCAGCATGGAATACTCCGCCCATAAACTGCCTGGGGCCTTCAAATGTCCACTTCTCACCACAAAATACGCTAACAAGCTCTTTTCGGAAATCTTCTTTGCTTCACGCCATTCTTTAAACAACTTGTATGTCTGTTCATATCGGGCTTTAGATTTTTCTGGAATTATTGCCGAACATCCTTCTTGCCAAGCGTCTTCTAAATCATTCGGTATATCATCACTATCGCTCATATTTGCTTCGAAAGCGGAACCACAAAACAGAACTATGTAGGAATGATTGTATCAAAAAGACAATTTTACTTGTTTGGAACAAAACCATAGCAACCATGGAACAGCCACCCAAAGTTTTCAGTTTCAATCTTCCCGATTATCACAAATGTATTGATATAAATTATTATTATTATTATTCTAGAAACTCCAATCGCACAAAAAACGTTATAAGCATGTCGAATGTTAAGGATTACCGTTCCCAGACAATAATTGGAGCCGTCGCTTCGCTCCTCCTCCAAACAATTTTCTTCGAACGGTAAGCTTCCTTACCGTTCTTCATACTTAATATACTATTACACAACTTTTAATTGTTACATGAGGAATATAAAATTATTTTACGACAATCTTACCTCCAATTGGAAAGTCTCGTGCTGCAAAGGCGTCTTATCAATAATTAATTACAGACTTTTACAGTACCTTTTGAAGTTGTATCTATGACGATAACGATACTTTAGTTTTGACGTTTAACGCAAAACACATTAGAATTGAATAATTTATTATTTTTAATAAAACTTGTGAGTTATACTTATTATTAAAACACTTCGCGTCGTGCAGTAAATAGTACAAATTTTTAACAATTTTGTTTTTTTAATATCTTTCTTTATCTCTCTCTCTTTATTGCTTTACTTGTAGCGTTTCGATTTCTTGAGAATCATGAGAGATGCGATGTCACCGACACAATTTTTAATGTTTTCATTAAAAAAAATCGATGACGTCATTACTCAAAATCCAATATGTCAAATTTCAAATCAAGTTGAAAATGATGTGATAAAACCAAATGAAACAATATTTTGTGTTAATAAGGTTATACCGCTCACTGTATTTCCTTTTTTTTTATTTGTTTATTAAAAGGGAATGAAACGGTTAACGAAACCGATGACAAACTTCCCCAAACTGTAACCAATAAACGCGGCAATTAGTTGACCGTAAGTAGTGGCAGACCGCCAATACTTTGGTGGTTAGTGAAAAGAGACCGAGACGATCGCACAATAAGCCTTTTGATCTTTGCTAGTGCACTGATTGCCTTGATAAGTTGATTGCCGACCCTCGTCCTCATGTCACCGTGTTTTCCATCTACAGGATGTATTAATTCGCTTCAGAGATTATGTTTCAAAGATAATGAGCTTGCAATGTAAACGATACGACAAGAATTTTTAGCCCAAACACAATTTACAAAAACGAACAGGAATTTTTGGTCTGCTCAGGTTGGTAACAAATGAAACATCAGATATGCTAAATCATCTCTTCTGTATCTAGCTGATCTCAAGAAGTAAATATAAAATTCTCTCTGATTTAAGTAAAAAAAGTGGGTCGTTTAATCAATACTTCGAATGAAAAATTCAAATTGTTCCAATACAAAAGTCTGATTTATTCCGATTTGGTCATAGATAGAAGAGAGATTTACGAGAAGTAGTAGACGAAACTAGTCAACTGCGAACAAGTTCGGATAACTTCTATATGATTTGTCGTTTCTGACCAGGAGGTTGTTGTAAATCAAGTCTTTGAGATATTAGGAAAGGGAATAAAATTTGTATTGGTTTAACTCCCACAGTGTTAGAAACATTGACTGTTAAGGCATCAATGTGAGTTACGACTAATGAGCAGTGAAAACAGCTTAATAGACGGGAAATGATAAATTGTTGTTCGAAAATGGAGAATTGAGGTGTTAAAACTAGAAGATCATTCATTTCGAAAACTAGTTGAGCGCCCACTGAATTGTTTCTTAATCAGAGCATCATTTGATTAATTTCATTCAAAATCATTAAGAAACAGATATTTTCAAATATTTGAGAAAGTTTTGTTTGTTTCTTATTACTTTTCTTAAAAAGATTTCGTATTATCCTGGATGATCTCATAACTTGTTGCTTTTGTCAATTCAGTTATTGTACTTGATTGGGTTGAAAGATTGCTTATTTTACTTCTTCTGCCAGTCGAACACAAATAAGTGAGTCTTATGGTAAAATTTTTGTTTTTCAAATCACGTATCCAATTACCTGAACCCATTAATAACGCAAGTTAATGGTGACAATTTGTTCTAATTACATTGAATACGTTTCGTACCATAACCATAATATGATGGTACAGGTTTTACATCGAGTACCAATTAGAGACCACCCATGTGGGTTAAGCACCCCGCAGGACTGCCACCTGTGACATGCCATCACAAACCAACCAAATACATCACATACACTTGACAGCTGACACCGATCGTTTACAAATGAACGCTAAATTGCTGACCTGTCAAATTTGTCAGGAATTTGGTAAACAATCGGGATTTATGGACGAGATAATCTGTGTTGATGGCGACGGCTGTTATCAATATACAGAGTGACTCAGAAATCGTGCACGAGTATTATTATTTTTGCTCTTATTAGACAATTTTAATCTATTATTTTGTTACTTTTCTTTTTTTTTTCTCTCTACTTTGAGACTGTTGCATGATAAGATTTCTCGGCCGGTATACAGTTTCTAGTCGTTGTAGCTCTATTACCTTTGCCAGTTCTGGTTACACTGCCTTTCAGTGTGTTGCTGGTTGGGCGATTAAGTGATGTAATTCAATGTCGGTCGGGGCATTAGTCCGCGAAGTAGTTGTTTTTGCCTAATCATGGAGGTTGGTTATGTTGGTGACCGAGCGAGAGCCGAAGAGAACTTTGTTATCCGCCAACATTATTATACCAACTCTCGCTACCTTCCAGCACTCTTCGTTAGACGGCACACTGTATCTATACGACTATAAGTCTTTACCAGATAAAACCAAATATCAATTTTATTTATACATACAGGATTTTAGAAGTAAAGATAAAAGAATAGAGAAGTGTTAGAATAGAAAACTAAGAAGAGAATTAGATGCAAATATATATAAACTAGATGTAACAAAAAAAATTTGAAATACAAAAGGCGACAAATAAAAACAGAGAAACTGCTTTAAACAAAAGAAACAAAAATTTAGAAAATAAATTTTACAAAATAAGAAAATTTGAGAAAATAGTTTGTAGGAAACAAAGGAGAATAAAAAAACAAAGATATAGGGGTTAGAAGAGAGACTTACTAGTTTCTCTTTGGTTAAAAAACTAGAAAAAGAAACAAATCCTTTAAGTACATTTTAAAAACTAAAAAACAGATTATAAAATTAAAGGACTTTCCTTTGAAATAAAGGACGGTTACTCTATTTACTAGTAACTGTTGGCATTCAAAAAGAATTGTTAAAATCGACTGGATTAATAATCCTTAGTCGATATTGAAAAGATTTATCAGTTTTTTCAGTTTTTATCTTTCTCTAATCTCTTAAGTCTTTGTTTATTTTCTACTTATCTATTGTAATATCTAATTCTCCCCTTTTTTACTTGATCTCTGTGACATTTATATTTTTTTTTTGTTTCTTGTGCAACTTTTCTATTGCTGCCCTGGAATGAGTTTAATTGATCTAATTTGTTTCTTCCTTTATTTATTTATGTGTTTATTATAATTTCCTCTTTGTTTTTTTAATTTTTTTTGTTCTGGTAGAGGAGCACTGAAACAGTTCCACTGATCTTGCTGTCACATAATCTCGTCTTGAATTTCCATTAAATGCAAATGCCTTGTCTTATGTATCTCCCCACATTGGGTGTGTCTTTGACCGTCCTAGTGAACCTCCGTTGACGCCCTTTCTTGGTCGTTGCTTTTAAAAGTCTAGTTCCCACACCCTTCACCAATAAATCCCCGTTTCGGCAAGATTAGATTTCGGCATTGATCGAGGGTGGTGTCCCACACGCCACTACTTTCGGACCTGTTCTTTGTCGCCAATATGGGGTTGAACGCCGACAAGACGGCTAATATCCATGCAAATAGAGTGAAACACACTCGAGTGATATTTTATATAATATTTCACTTCGCAGCTTAGATTGCTTTGGGAGAAAATTGCATTATAAAACAATTTGCAAGTGCGAGAGGGAATTCAACACTCGATTAAATTACAAAAGGGTTGAGGAAAAAATTCGAAATGAAAATAATATTCAATGGTTGGTGTAAGTCAGGATAATAAAACGCAAACAAAATGAATTATCAAGAGAATGACTGGAGGCGGACAACAACCGTAGGCGGAACTTTTTTTAAAAGGAGATTATATCATACCACCGGAATTTTCCCTTTTTAGACATTTATTTATACTTTTGGATACCTTTGCTTTGTTATCTGATAAAAGCGGCGAGTTTGATATTTCGCTTGTGAAAGGTTTATTTTCAATTTGATTCCAAATTATTTATGTTTATTTTAAGTAGGCAGGAAAATGAGAAATTTAATAAATACAAATCAAAATTTAATTCAATTAAAACAAATAAAAAAACAATATTTAAAACAAGTAAAAAATACAGCGAAAACTCGACGAAAAAACGACTTATATTATCTTTGTAGCCGTTATATTATTGTTATTATTATTATTATCATCTACTTTTACTTTTTTTTATTATTACTTTATAACCTTTTTGTTTCATCCACAATTTTCCGATTTTTAAGAAAAAGTATGTTCAATATCGACTAAGGATTATTAATCCAGTTACTATTAAATAGGGTTGCCAACCGTTCTTTATTTTAAAGGAAAGTCCTTCAATTTTATAAACAGTTCTTTAGTCTTTAACATGTACTTAAAGGACACAATTTGTTTCTTTTACTAGTTTTTTAACCAAAGAGAAACGAGTTAGTCTCTTTTCTAACCCGCTATATCTTTGTTTCTATTTTTTATATTCTCTTTTGCTTCCTACACACTATTTTCTCCAATTTTCTTTTTTTTTTTAATTCATTTTCAAAATTTTTGTTTCTTTTGTTTGAAAGCCGTTTCTCTGTTTTTATTTGTCGACTTTTCAAATTTTTTTGTTGCATTAAGTTTATATATATTTGCATCTAAATCTCTCTTTAGTTTTTTATTCTAACACTTCTCTATTCTTTTACCTTTATTTCTAAAATTCTTTTTGTTTTCCAATTTTATTGTTTAGGTTTAAATATTTCACATCATCTCTCAGTTTGTTGGTTCTTCTAGTTCATTTTTTGTCTATCTCGTTAATTCGGCACAGTCTCCTTATAATATAAACCTCAATTTTTCCTTTTTCGTTTATTTATTTTTTCTATAGTTTTTCTGTTTTTTTTTTGATTTTTTTATTTATTTTTATTGATTTTATCTTATCATGTTTTTTACATTTCTTTCAATTATTTCTATTTTAAGAAATTTAAATGATTGTAAGATTTTGACAGGTTGACTATATTTTTTATTGAAAATAACATTTTTTACTATCAGTTATTTTGTTTTTGATTCTATTTCTTGATTTTTTTCTAACATCAAATTTTTATTATTGATGTGGCTATCTATTGTTTTCTATTAGTTTATATTTCTTATTTATTTTACTACTAAATGTTGTTTACCTTTTTTCATTCGTTTATTGTTTCAGGTAATCATCCTTCTTTATTCTTTTCTTTGTTTTTTTTCAATTTATTGATATTTTTATCGTCACATTTAGCTTCTATTCTTTTTTTTTCTTTATTAGGTAACTAGTGTTTTTTCCTTTACTTATTGGTTTGTTAAATTTTTTCATCAGTTCTCTGTTGTCTTTTGTTTTTACATTTTATTGATGCTCTTTGATGATCTTTGTTTTTGTCTGAATTTTTTTATGTAATTTACTGTTTTTATTTGTTTTTGAGTTGTCACCGTTTTTTACTGTTTATTTTACTGTTTCTTCTATTTTTTTATTTGTTTATTTATGTGTCAAACGTATAATTTTTTCATTTCTTAAAAACTATTTTAAAACCGTTTCTCTATGTTTTTATTTCTTTATTTGATACTTTTGTATTTCTAATTTTTTTGTTACACTATTTCTATATGCATATTTACATCTAATTCTTTTTTGATTTTCTATTTTAAAAGTTCTCTATTCTTCAACTTCCATTTCTAAAACTTTCTTTGTTTTACAATTTTTATTGTTTAATTTAAATATTTATTTAAATATTTCACATCATTTTTTAGTTTTTTTATCTCATTTTTTGTTTATTTACTTAATTCTGGACAGTCTTTATATACCTACTATTTTCTCTTTTTTTTCTTTTCGGTAATGTTTATTTAATTCTTTTTTGGTTTTCTTCTTTTTTTATTATTTTTATTTTGAGAAATTTTGTAAGAAATTGAAAGATTTAGATAGGTTAACTATTATATTGTTATTTTACTCAACATTTTTTTTATTTTACAACAATTTTTCTATTTCATTTTTACACCAACTATCAGTTGTCGTCTTTTTGATCCTACTCCTAGATTTTTCATTTTTTTAACAATTATTATTCAATAGATTCTATAAAGTCAATAAATTATTATTATTATTGATGTATCTATTGCTCTATTTTTGTCACTGTTTATTTCCCTACTAAATATTTTTTACCTTTTTTTGTTTATTGTTCCTCGTAATCACCCTTCTTTATTCTCTTTTTCTTCGTTTTTTTAATGTACTCAGGTTTTTATTACGTCATACTGTTTCAGATCAGATAAGTCTCTTTCTTTCATGTCTTTTTTCTTTATTTATCTGTTTTCTTGTTTTTTAATCATTTTGTTGATTTTTCCACTTTGTCAATTTTTTGTTACCTTATTTATGTATATTCTTATTCTCTGTTTATTCAAATTATTGTTGTTTTTATTACTTCATACTTGTTATTGTTTTTTTCTTATTCTACTGTTTTGTTATTATTATTTTGTTTCTTTCTCTTCCCTTTTTCTTACATTTTCTTTAACTTTTCTTGTTTTTCCACCTCTCTCTTGGACCGTAATTACCCCATAAGCACCCCCGTTGATAAACTGTGCGTATCCGTATCAAATTTATGCGTCAGTCCTTGCTGACATTACCAACCCTGTACAACCCTTGTAACTTTCGTTAACTTTCCTCAGTATTTTATTGCCTCTAGGTTTCGCCTCGTAATGAAGCTTTAAGTACGGTCGTAATTTCGTCTTTGACTTCCCCTTTTTTTTCGTTTCTTTGAACTTTTGTTTCTTGTAAATGAATTTCCGGTATTTATGGTGAAGAGGGTCATCAGATCCCAAGGGATAGTTTCTAGCAAATTTCGAGGATTTTTTTTTTCTCTCTCGGGGTGGAAATTGAGTGTCCGAGCTGTTGACGCCAACGATAAATTACTCGTTGCGTTGATGATCGGTCATTAAGTTCAAAGTGCTGGAAAATAACCCCTCTTTGTACTTGGGGAGATTTATTTTTGATTAAATGCTCTCTGACAGCAGGAAACCCCTATCTATGCGTTTTCACTAAACTCATTATGACTCTATTTAGTGCAGGAAAACAACACATCAGGGCTACTATTATTATTCTATATTATTAGTATGTTATTTTGTTATATTATTATATTATTATTATTTATCTAGTTTCTGGAATGTTTTAATTAGGTTAAGTCATGATTAAGGATCAAATGCATGCAGGTTGTAGAACGTCTTTTAAACAGATAATTTACAGATAATGTTGCAAAAACAAAACCTGATCGATCTTATACTGAAGATATTGTAGGAGACTAGAGAGAATCTCTTGAATCTGTGAAAAAGCTTTTATTGCAATCAGGTTTTACTACTAGTAATTACTGTATTTAATAACCTAAAACGACGGATTAAATCAGGCTATGTTCGAGTTTTTAACTCAATCGCTCGCTCTGCATTTTGACACATTTCAGATAACATTTTTGTTTTGTTTTTTAAATTTTAAAATTGTATTTCCAGTCAAATATTCTAAACAATACTCCAGTGACGCAAGCCCAAATGATAATTAGTTGAAACAATGCACTGTTTCCACTGTTTTAATTTATTGCAGTGTAATAAATTTTCAGTGACAAATTTATTGATTATTTTATGTCACTCCTTCCCTTTTGTTAAAAGAATTTCGAAACGGCGCTGCTGATTTATTGCATTCATCTGCTACCCACGGAATTTTTACACACTGGGGGACACATGCATCCCTTCGAGGACCATTGCTATTTCCTGTATTATTTTAAAAAGATTTGCTTAACAGCTGAAATAGTTTTATTCTCCTATTTGTCAATGTCATTAAATAAAAAAAATACATTAGATATTGATAATTTCAGGTCTAAAAAGTTTTGTTAACAGTCTTAAAAGACATTCGCGTCTTAAACATTTTTGTTTCTCATTAGAAAAACTTAATTCCAAGAATATTTACAACAAATTTTGTATGAAAAGTTTTTGGTCGACGGCAATTTGCTTCGTACAAAATGTATTAAAGAAATTGATGTAAATAATCTAAAGAAGTATAACGAAAAAAAAGACAAAAAATTCTAAGAAAGAGACAAGAAAAAAATAGAAAAACAGTGAAGGAATAAATGAAGAAAAGAACAAGAAAGAGAATAAACGATTAATGGAAGATTATTAGAAGAAAAAGAAAAAAAAGAGTTACGTTAAAAATACAAAAAACGATTCTGAAAAAACAAAAGGAGATTTTCAAAGAGTTTAAAAATCAGTGTTTGAGAGAATAAGAATATGAGAGACAACAATTTGAAGAAAATGAAGAATTTGGGTAACGATGGTTAAAAGAAAAAAAGAGCTAGAAGGTTCTAGAAGAGTAAAAGACAATTCAGTTGCAAAGGTGCTTGAAAATCAATATTTAGAAAAGAAAGAAGAACAAGAAAGAGAAGAACGAATGAAGGAAGGTTACTTTCACAAATATCTGTTACAGTGAATATAATAATAATATTAGTGTTATTATGCAATAAACGTTTGAAATTAACAGAACTTACTGAACAATTACTTTAGTGATACAAAAAACAATTTTGAAGAAACGATAGGAGATTTTGGAAGAGCTTGATAAACGTTCAGAAGAAACAGAATATGAAAGACGACTAATGGAAAATCTCAGAAAATTACTTTAAAAAAAGGTTACATTAGAAATACAAAAAAAAAATTCTAAAAGAACAAAAAGAAATTTTGAAAGAGCTTCATAAACGTTTGTAAGAAACAGAACATGAAAAACGACTAATGGAAGATCTTAGTAACCTACTTTTAGGTTACTTTGGAAAGGAAGGTTACTTTGGAAATACAAGAAACAATTCTGAAGGAACAAAAGGAGATTTTTAAAGAGCTTCATGAACGTTTGGAAGAAACAGAATATAATAAACAACTAATGGAAGATCTGGGAACGCTACTTTTAGAAGAAAAAGAAGAAAAAATGGTTATGTTAGAAATTGAAGAAACAATTCTGAAAGAATAAAAGGAGATTTTGAAAGAACTCGACAAGAATATGGGAGACCACAGTTCGAAGAACAAGAATAATTTGAGGAACGACAGTTAGAAGAAAAAGAAGAGCTAGAAGGGCAAAAGATGATTCTAAAGGTGCTTGAAAAGCAATGATTGGAAAAGAAAGAAGAACGTATGAAGAAAAATCACTTTCACAAATATCTGTACGGCCAACATACCAAGATTTTGAGAAACAAGTTAAGCAATGCAGGAGGGCAAACAGCCAGATGGATTGAGAGTTTTCAGCAGTATGACTTCGAAATTCAACATCGGCAAATGAAGAAATGAAGATATTTTTGTCAAGGCAAAAATAGAGAAACATAAGTACTAAACTGAAGAAAACAAACAGTTTGTTTTTATAGAGTAACTGAGAAACAAGTAATAGATAAATAATATGTTGAAAATTGATGTAACAAAAGTATGAGTAGGTATCAAAAAGTAAAGAAATAGGAAACTGAGAAATGCAGAGATGTAAATTGTGAAGCGTTGGACAATGAAAATAAAGAAATTAGTAACAAATAACAACAAAAAAAACCGAGAGTTATTAGAGAAAAGCTTAAACACTAAAATAAAAATTAAATAAATCGAAACTTAAGAAAACCGAATAATACACCATCTTCTTAGATAGGTCATGAGGCCTATTCATACATCAATGATATACGAATATCATTTAAATATTCGTTTTTTAATTTTTAAATAAACTTTTTCTAGTTCTTTAAAACTTATGAATAATTTTGGGCTCTATTCTTTACACTCTGTGACCTTTCATTGTGATTCCTCTTGAGTGGAAATAAAAAATGCCCTTTGTCTCCCTTTTCTTCACACTTTTGCTATACGTTTTTCTAAGGCTGGACAGATCTGACGTAAAAAGAAGAGTATATAATACGTCCTTATTTGTAGCTGATCTAGAGCACTTTCTGGCATGATGTAGACGAAACTTTTATAATCTTTATTACAGGATTCTTATTCTTGCGCATCTTCTGAAAGTTGACCAATAGGAAGCACAGCAAAATGCTTCGTGATACTTTCACCATGAATTAAAATTTTGTGAACTGAAGATGGCATATATTACCATTCATAATTACTCACATAAATTCTGGCAGTACCATGGCGTAACTGCCAAATTTTTTATTATTTATTATTACTTCTGAAGAAAGAGCTTGCAGAATAATGTAAAAGCGATTAATCAAATTTACATCTATTTCTGTGATTTCAGCAGAACAGACTTCATTGTAAAAAAATCTTCTAGCAATATTACGATCATTGGTATTAACAATTACTTGTCGTGGTTTGTGAATGATCAATCCTAGCTCTTCACGAAAATTTTTTTACTAGAACTTTCGTTTCTTGTTTTAGTCGTTTCTTTTCTTTACTTGTGGCTGACCACCTTTGAAAAGAAAGGTTGTAGGAAATATGCAATATTATTTCCATATAACAAATCCAGGCATGTAATGTAAAAAGTCCGTATTGATATGAATTTTTATTTTCTGGCCTAGCAATCGTTTTTTTGCCATGGAGTAGCTCTACAAATTGTACAAGTAAAACCAGAAGGTGTATCTGTTAATACCTGAGCTACTTTGCCATCTAATTGTCAAAAAAATTTGTGCTTTACTTTGACTACCTTACTTTCTTTATTAATCAATGATGGGCTTAAAGAAATGTTTTTTTATTTTATCAACAACAGCTTTAGTTTTCTTTGGAGTTTCTTTCTAAAATTCTATTAATATACACCGACAGAAACGGACAGACGAAGGCACTGAATTTTGTCAGACAACATCACCCGTTAGCTCATAGATTCATTTGATTGGCACTAAAGAAATTTGCATCAGAAACTAGTTCAGATTCTTCCAGAAGTTTTTGCTTGTACTTACCTTGACCAGATGAACCGTTACAGCCCTATTTATGTATAAGAGTAAATGGCTTAATCCATTCTTATACACTGAATCTATAGCTAAAATCCTACATGCAGTGTGGTTCAACAAATCTTGAAGATTTAGTATTTGTGTATTTTTAATTTATATTGCTAAAGAGGGTGGATAACAAGTCTGCATGATTTTTTATATTGTATAATATGGTGGGATATAAAACAGTTTTGTTCGTTTGTTAAATTCCTTAAATATAAGTATTGTGCTTTTGTTAAATCTAAATCATTAAAAACACTCAATGCTTCTTGGTTCATTAGCATTTTTCTCTGACTTACGTTATCTATGAAATTCAAATATATCTAAGTTTTTTTTTTTCACCATCATCATGTCTTATTGCTTCTACAATTTTGCTTCTTTTCCCTCTTCTATTGAACGTAATATCTGAAGATAGGCATTGTACATGTGTTTAAATCCATTTTCACTTAGCAAAAAAATTTTTTTGCCCATCATATATTAAAGGAAAGAATAATATTTCTTTGAATATCATTTCTAATAAAACACATGTTGTCTTCAGAATTGTGATAATTTTGTTTTAAAGCTGTTGATTTTTTTTTTAAACAAGAGGGGCCCGAAGCGCGAGCCCCACACCGAGGCCTACGCCCATTGTGTGCTACCTCTCGGAATAGTACTACTGCAGTAGCCCTGTGCCTCTGATGAAGCTCAGTACCTTGTCTGCAGGAGCCTTCTCGATAGCACTGGGCTTCAGATATTGAGAGCCCAGGTGTAAATTTCTGATGCCTGCAAATGCAGGGCAGTAACAGAGAATATGAAGAGGAGTTTCCTCATCTTCAGCACAACCTCTGCAAATTTCGTCCTCGCTGAGTCCGATGACGTGCAGGTGTCTTTTTAGTAGGCAATGTCCTGTGTACATGCCTACCACTAACTGAAGGTCTCTACGATTGAGACGCATCAGGTTTTCACTGCGTGCTTTGTCCGGTTTTTTAATAAAAAGCCTGGATTGCCGCATGTCATCTTGAAACTGCCATTCAGAGAGATGGCGAGATTCTATCCACTTATAAAGTGTGTCTTTCTGTCGTCTTTTAGTAACGCCATGAGCCGGTTCTGCACCGATAAAGTCTATTTGTGAACCCTCTCGAGCCAGAACGTTAGCCCTCTCGTCACCCGTTAGACCACAGTGTCCTGGTACCCAGCAAAGTACAACCATTTTGTTGCACTCCGCTAGTTCCTGTAATCTGTTGTGACATTCCCAGACAAGCCTCGATGAGTACCTGCACGATTGCAGGGCCTGCAGCGAAGCCTGACTGTCGGTGCAAATGCAGATTCGCCTGTTTGACAAAGCCCTCTGCACGCACTCAGTCACACAAGCGAGCAAAGCGAAGATCTCCGCTTGGAAAACGTCAACATGTTTGCCCATAGGTATTGAAATTTCAACACCGAGCCCACATATAGATATTCCTGAGCTCGCTCCATTAGGGTGAACCGACCCGTCAGTATAGCAGACGAACCAGTCCCCCGTTCTGAAGCTGCTTGTTTTTTCACACCAGTTGTCACGTGGTGGAATGTTCACAAGTTTCTTGTGATTTGTAGCAATCCTGGGGGTCATACTGTCGTCCCCCATTTCAAAAATGGGGTCCAAATTCAACATCCTAGTGGATATTGTCCGATGACCCTTTCCGGTTGCTGTTTTCTACCGATTTGTACCGCGAAGCCGTAGGAAACCCATTGCAGCAGATTCTTTCACAACAAAATGAAGTGGCCGAATCTCCACAATGAGCTCCATGGCTGCAGTCGGTGTAGTTCGGAAGGCCCCTGTGATTGTCAGGCAGGCGAAACGCTGGACCCGTGCCAAACACTTTTTGGCCCAGGACGCCCAGAGCGTGCTTGTAGCTGTTCGCATATTTTCTTCTACGTGTGATCTCCAGGTCATACGGGAGTCTAAAATAACCCCTAAATATTTAACCTTATGATCTACACGTAGCTGTTAGCCGAAAAGCAGAGGGGCCACATAATGGTCCCACCGTTGTCGGGTAATAATAACATGGCCTGTTTTCTTCGGATTTACCGATAGGCCATGGGAATTACACCATTTCTCAACGAGCCTGAGTGCCTCACCTGTGAGGTCTCCGACCACATTGAGAAACTTGCCTATCACCAGAATAGCTACGTCATCAGCATAGCCCTGGCAGTATATGCCAAGTTCGTTTAACTTGTAAATTGGATCGTCTACTGTGAGGTCCCATAACAAAAGAGATAGTACACCCTCTTGGAGACACCCTTTAGTAGCAATCACTGTAGCAGAGAATGAGCCTATGCTCGCTCTGATAAATCTGTTAGACAGCATTGTGCGAACCCATTTGACCAAGGTTGGGTCCGCATTTCGCTTCTCTAATGCGTTACACATAGACTCGAAAGAAGCATTGTCGAATGCTCCCTCAATGTCTAGGAAAGTTCCCGAGACATATAGTCAGTCCACTGTCCAGCCCGCCTTTAATTGTAGATACAATCTCATGCAGAGCCGTTTCAGTAGACCGTCCCGTCATGTACGCATGTTGGTTGAAGTGCAGCGGATTACTTCCAAGCACCTTCTCCCGTATGTGTTTGTCTATTAGTCTTTCCATCGTCTTTAATAAAAACGATGTTAGACTAATTGGTCTAAAACTCTTAGCCTCAGCGTATGTGGTACGTCCTGGCTTAGGAATATACACTACCTTGATCTTTCTCCAGGCCGCTGGTATCTGGCCCAGTGCAAGGCAGGCTCTGAACAGTCGGGTCATTGTGCCAACAAGATGCTCCCGTCCCTTTTGTAAGAGAGCAGGAACAATCCCATCTACCCCCGCCGATTTATACGGTGCAAATGAGTCCATTGCCCATTTGATCCCATCTGGCGTGATCACCTGAGTGGCAAATCTCCAGGCGCTGCTAGGTGCAGTCCTTAGACTTACTTCTGCTGTTGATAGTGCTTCAGGTGTTTTTCCTCCTTCAATATATGGAAGTAATAACGCACATTTGGAACACTTAAAAGTAGTAGTCATTTTGAAAATTGAGTAATGTGTACGTAATAATTAAACGTTTGCTTTCAGTTAGGTACAATTACGAATTAATGATACCTACATCGGTCTATCAACTCTTTACATACCTACTATTTGTTTTTGTTGATTAGAGGTTTACCACAAAATTAGTACAGCACAGATAAAAGGTCTCACTATCAATCAATGGCAAATATTTTATTTAAAAACATACCACAAGTTAATCAAAAAAATTAGAAACCGCAAAAAAAAATATTTATAGAATTTACGTTTTCTGAGTTTTATTACTTTTTTTGCAATAATTTTGGAAATCGCACAGATCCGCAACTGATTTTTATAAATGTTATTTATGAATATCTAGACTATAACATAACATAAAATGTAAAGCACCGGGAGCCATCGGAGTGCTAAAAGACTCGATGAAGCTAAAAAATTGTCTTTATTTATTGCTCAATTTTTTACATAGAATTTAGAACAAGATAGTTGTTTTAAAATCTACTTACAATGAGCTTCTTAAAAATGTAGAAAACTTTACATCTATTCTCACAAATCATAACAAAAAACTAACTTTAAGGTGTTGAGGCGAATAGATCTGAAAGGGACGTTCATAAGTGGTAAGCATCTTTTTTTCTATAATATATCTGTGGGATAATAATGATTATAAATGATTAAATAATAATTATGATACTAAATTATGATTTATAATATACACAGTGTTATTCCTAAGGAGACAAAATAAAGATCATTTGTTTCAACTTTTTGTTTTTATAAATTTTTTAAATATATTTTACAAGAATAAATCCAGATAAAAATATTATCTTCTGATACCTTTCATACTACTCTGTACTTGTGCAAAATTTCAGTCGTCTCTTTAGACAAATAAAAAAGTTATTGAATTTTAGCGTAAACCCTGAAGTAGCTTTTGAGAAAAGTTAAGATATACTTATAACAGACTTACCCTGTATTTTGTTTTTCCAAAGAATTTTATAGATTCTTTACAGATTTGAAGAAGAACTCAAAAACGCAAAAACCTGCGAATGTGTGCAGCATTTACATTTCCAAGATTTTTTTTTAAAGAATCGAGTTTACACCTACTCATACATCAAATCCTCTTGCATCCATCAAATATTTACATAACGTAATAATATAATAAACGAAGGAACTAATTGAAGTTGAAATGTACAGTGTGTAAATTGATTTACAGTTATTTAGTTACGAAATAATTTATGCATTGCTCATTGTTGACTTCCAAGTGGCCTAATCCGCTCTAAAATTTCTCATTAATACCTACTCTCTTTGCTCACTTAAAAAAAATAAAACTAAGGAATCAAAGTGGGTATACTCGTGTATCTTCTCCTTAGATAAAATAAGATGTGAAGTAACACTCTCGTGGGCGTTTACAGCCAATAAACCCCCCGATATCTTCTTATCGTGATATATGCCTTCTCTGGTAAAAACCAAATTGGATCAAATGCCTACCGCCTCATTTTGATTCGTTTGAATGAATTCCACACTCAATCCCCGTCAAGGAAGAATAATTATAACAGATACTTGAAATACTTTCCTCTCTTCCCTAACAAAGGATCCTTCAAGGTCGAAGCTTTTAATTAATTAAGTGCCTACAAATGGCTTCTGTGCATTTGGAGAAAATCGTTTTTTTCGTTCATTAATTTTCAGATCGTGTCGCCACCAGATTTGGGGAATTGCGAGCTTTTATCGGTCGTCTTGTGCGAGATATTTTGTATCTGTTTTAGTTTTATGAACGTCGCCATTTTCGTTTTTATTTATTGGCGCATAAAAGTCGACTTTATGGAAAGATAAATCGTGTGTGGCTTGTTTCAGTTCATATTAATATTTCAGAGAACAACGGGTATTTAGAATATTCAAACCTGGGATTTCAGTCAGTTCCCTGAAAAGGTAAAAATTTTTTTAAACGAGTCAGAAACTTCGAAATCTTCCTTGATCCTGATGTAATTACTCAGTGCAAGTCACGATTGTCGTCTCTTTAACAATTCTCTGTGCACAAATTCAATCGAGAAACAATTCCAATAAACGTCGGAACATTTCCTTGCACTCTCTAATATTACATCCTGAATTTAAGCTACATCCGAAACGAAATTTTAATAAACGACTCTGGATTTTGATTTACATATCGCAAAAGACCTCACACATTGATAAACAATGCTTTCAGTTTTTACGACGTCTAATTTATGTAGCCTACCAGGTGTTGTTTGGGTATTAATTTTTCACTGGATGATGATTAATCCTCTGCTTTAGTATTTTTTTCACACACAAAACCGCTCATCTTTATTATTATTATATACTAAAGGACTTATTATTATATACTAAGGACTAAAGGACTACTCAAGTTGAGATTCTAGCGATAGTATGGCAGTTTTTAATAGTTATCTATGGCAATAACCAATCACAGCCCCGAATTCTTTTAATTTTCCATGGAAACGCAGATACTATCGATATTATCTTCACCTGAAATTAGCCTATTAAGGATCCTCTAAAGGGGAGTATTTTTTTATTAGCATGTAAGGGCATTTTTGAGAAGGTATTATTATTATTTTTTATTTACTAATAAGTAAACAAATTTTGACAAAATATAAGGTTGTAATCGGTTTATTCAGAAAATAGTTTATTTACAATAATTAAAAATTACACTACAAACAGTTTATTTACAATAGATGGATTAATGTTGTTTCGCACTCAAGTCGAGACCGTGGTGTTAAGTTCGAACGCGGATGTACCGAGAGTCTGACCAGTTGGGGACCCCTAGGATGCCCTGTTGGTGCAGAAGGTCACGAAGGAGAGCTTTCAAGACCAGGTGGGACCTCACCGATGCCCTGTTGATGCAAGAAGGCGACTCTTTGACGATGCAGAAGAGTATGAGTAGCTTACAAGACCAGTTGAAACCCGGTTGATGCAAGAGAGCAACTGACTGCCTGGCTGTGGGTGGATGCTTTTTATTTAGTTTTGTCGGTACCCTTCGGTCAAGGGTGGTTTTTTTGGACTTCTGGGAGAGGGTGGAAGCGATCTTAGCGCTACTCTGGTGGGCGCGAATACGCGGTTACAACTCTCCCCCTCAGAACCCTTAGGACGCCTCGGACTTGGGTTCTGAATCTGATGGATTTACTGTTTCCTTCGAGGCCTCCCTCTACGCCAAATTATGAGCGTCTCCAGGTCACCGGAAGTGATTTCGAAGACATAAGTATTTCGTTCAGAAAAATTGTCGTATATGAGTTGGCATAGGCTGCGACAAGTGGAAAAAGTTCGATCTAAGGCGAGGCACAGTTTTCTATGATAAGAATCCAAGTTTCTTATTGCAAGTTTAAGACAACTTTCCGCCAATAGGGATTCCACGTGCTCTTATGATGCAGAAGGTTATGAGGAAAGCTTCTAAGACCAGGTTGGACTTCTAGGATGCATGGTTGATGCAAGAAAGCGACTCCTTGGTGATGCAGAAGACTGTGAGGAGCTTACAAGACTATTTGGAACCCCCAGGATGCCCGGCTGATGCAAGAGAGCAACTGACTGCCTGGCTGTGGGTGGATGCTTTTTATTTAGGGTTGTCGATACCTTTCGGTCAAGGATGGTTTTTCTGGACTTCTGGGAGAGGGTGGAAGCGATCTTAACGCTACTCTGGTGGGCGCTCGGATTATTAGGAATACGCGGTTACAAGGTTTAAAACAATATTAAGTTTTGTCGTTCATCCATCATCATTACATCATAAATATATCTAATTTTTTAAGCAGATATCTAGTTTTCTTCCTTGTAGACTATTGGCTTGGCAGGTGATTTATCTTTATTCTTTTTTATTCAGAGCTTTCTTCTTCTACTGCTTTATTTACAGTTTTTGGAGATCGTTTTCTACTTCTTTTTTCTATACTGTCTTTGATCTGCCTTTTTGTTGGGTTCTGGTCCTGTTTCTAATATTTTTTTTTGTAATCTGTTTTCTTTGATTCTTGTTACGTAGCCTATTTATCTAATTTTTTGTAATTTAGCTAAATACTCTTATAATATCGTGTCTTCGTATAATGTTCTTAATTCTTCGATTGTTCTTCTAATTCAAGTCTCTTCTACTTTTTCTCTTAATAAATTTTGCTTCGAACCATTCTTTCTGCAGCATAGACTGTTTTTGTTTTTGCAATGCCTATCTCTCGCAAGCTTATATTACCATCGGTCACATTATGGTTTTGTAAACATAAAGTTATGTTGCTGTTACTACGGATTTTATGCTTAGTATAGAGTAGAATGCATAGGCGTTTTTGTTTGTAGCTGCTTTTCTTGCTTTTCTCTCTTCAGAATTTGTTAGTTTCTTTTTTATTACACTTTGTAAGTGGATAAATCTCTTGAGTTTTGTTTACTTTTACTTCTATATATCTGTCTTCTCTAAAAACTTCATCTTCATCAATCATAAGTTTAGTTTTTTCTTCATAAGTTTTTAGTCCCATTATTTTCGCGTTTATAATCAGCTTTTTTAGTTCTCTTAATAGCTCTTCTTTGGTTCTTGTTTTGAGTGTTACGTCATCTGCAAATGCAAGACATTGTTGACGGAAAAGCAGACCTTGTATAAAATATTATATACGTATATCTTATATACGTTATTCAGTAACGCTATTTCTCTATAATTTTTACATTTTATCGTCTCTTTTTTTATGGATTTCTATATATTTTTAATTAATTCATATTACTGTCTCAAAAAAAAACGTTTCTTTCATTCTTGATGTGAGCTAGACATAACATTAAAGCAAATTAGACCAGTCTGTACAAATAACAATCTAAAAAATATGGCAAAAAACAATGTTGTATAAAATTCAACGAACAAATCAACAAAGAAAAATATATAATAGCGTTAGAAAAAAGCCAACAACAACAAGAAACTACTAGAACAATAGAAGGGAAATGGGAGGCAATAGAAAAACTAATTAAACAAGCAGTCCGAGAGTAAATTAAAGAGAAATAATAAAAAGAAAACAAAGATTGGTGCGGTGAAGATTGTAAACTTCAACAACAAAAGAAAGACACAATAAGAATCTTCGTCGTCATTTCTTCTTCGTACTGTGACGCGAACGACTCAATTCTAAGAAGCGGTGAATCAGAGTATCGAGTATTGTGTTGTGGACCGCTCACTTCTAGGAACTGAATAGAACTTCGAGTATTATTTACGTTTTGAATGGGTTTATTTATTCTTGTTTACGTCGGCATTGTTTGTCGCTATTGTGATTGAATTCCAATCATCTTGCCGAATTGAAATAATTCAGGAGAAACGCGAGAAAATACTCGAAAGTTCTGGAAAGAGTCCATACCCATATATATATGCGAGACAGCGAGTCAGTCGGTCTGTCTGGTTTTGGGAGAGCGACATAAAGGCGAACTCCGGCGATATCCAGCGAATTTAGAAAGCGATAAATTAAAGTGTTTTGTGTTCCGTTAGTGATTTAGAATATTAGCTGTGTTAATTAGTTGTAATTAATTTGATTTGTAAATAAACTTGCCGAGAAATTATCTCCAGCTCTTTAAATCAGAAACCCACATATAATAAACGTCACACTGGTGTCAGAAGTGGGATTTAAAGAAGCTTGGTGGACAAAGAAAAGTTTATGTCTCTGGAACCTTCTGGAAGAACAACAAGAAGTCAGACAAGAACCATGGAGGAACAACTTCGTGTATTCTTCGAGAAACTAGAAAAACAACGCTTGGAAGATAAAGAAGAACAGAAGAAATTTCTAGAAGATCAAGAAAAACGACGACTGCAAGAAAAAGAAGAAGAAGAAAAACGTCGAATGGAAGAGCAAGAAAGAATTTTCGAAAAATTCGATACCTTACAAGATGCTCTTAAGAAAGATGTCGAAGAAGTAAAAAAGGAATTTGAGGAAAAAGTTTTCGAAGTAAAAGAAGAAGTAAAAGAAGAGATAAAAGAAGTTAGGGAAGAATTAGAAAAGAAAGTTTTAGAATTGGAAAGTAAAATGAAGAAACTTGGAACAGGACAAATTTTAGGAAGCGAAGTAACATCGCAACGAGTAAAACCCCCAACTTTCGATGGTCAGTCTTCGTGGTCAATGTATAGGAGGCAGTTTGAAGCAGCGGCGGAGATAAATTGCTGGAATGATGAAGAAAAAGCCACAGCTCTGGTGTTAGCACTGCGAGGACCAGCTCTCCAGCTGCTTCAGAATGTATCTGATCGTGATCAGAAAAACTATCACGCAGTGGTCAACGCCTTGGAATTGCGCTACGGAGACCAGCACATGGACAGAGTATACCAAATGATGCTTAAGTCCCGACATCAGAAAAGCAACGAAAGTTTGCAAGAATATGCCGCGGAAATAGAAAGATTGGTTAATTTAGGTTATCCTTCCGCACCTGCAGACCTTCGCCATGAGATGGAAGCCAGCGCATTTATTGATGGTTTAAGAGATGGCGATTTACGACGTTATCTACGTCTACATAGATATAAAACCTGTGCTGACGCGCTTATCCACGCGTTAGAATATGAGGCGGCAAATGAAGACTTTTCACGACGACCAGCTCAACGCGTGCGATTGATGTCCGCAGAGGAAACTCCAACAAATAATTGCTGCTGCGAAGAACTGAAGAGTATGTTGGAAAAGATGCAGCAGACACCAGCACGCACTGGAGGACGGCCTAAGTGTTATGGTTGTGGTAAGATAGGCCATATAAGAAGGGATTGCCGCCAACGGGGAAGGTCTGAGGATGTAAGGAGGGGTCAGGAAGATGTCACAGGCCTCAATTTCCCGGCATCAGGAAAACTAATTTCAGCTAGCACTTTGGGGCGTGTGCTAGCTGATACGCCCAAAGCCCCTAGGATCATCTCCGTCTCGCAGCTAGGAAAAGGAAATGATAGTCTGTTGCTGGATGGACGAATCAACGGTCGAGACACCAAGATGACGGTTGACACGGGAGCAACACTTTCTCTAGGAAAGACGGTAACAATGCAGCTAGTCCTACCGAAGAGTCGCGTAAAGGAAGTCTTAAGGGAAATCCATGATGGAAGATCTGGAGCTCACTTCGGCGTCAACAAAACCTTGGGGAAGGTTCGCGAACGCTTTTATTGGGTCAATAGCCGAGAAGATGTCGCTAATTGGTGCCGGAAATGTACAACATGTGCTGCGAGTAAAGGCCCGAAAACTCGTAGCCGGGGAGCCATGAAGCAATACAACGTTGGGGCTCCGTTTGAGAGGATTGCGTTTGATATTGCGGGTCCATTTCCAGTCACCGACTCGGGCAACAAATACATTATGGTTGTTGCCGACTATTTCAGTAAATGGCCTGAGGCATACGCGTTACCAAACCAAGAAGCTATTACTGTGTCTCGTGCTTTGGTGGATAATTGGATTTCTCGTTATGGGCTTCCCATGGAAATGCATTCGGACCAAGGGCGAAACTTTGAGTCAGGGGTTTTCCAAGGAATTTGTGATCTCTTGGGTATTCGGAAAACCAGGACTACACCGCTGCATCCTCAGTCCGACGGAATGGTCGAGCGCTTTAACAGCACCATGGAAGAGCACCTATCGAAAGTTGTAGAGGCCCATCAAAGAGATTGGGATCGCCATTTACCGTTGTTTTTGTTGGCTTACAGAGCGGCGATCCATGAAACTACAAATCAAACTCCAGCCAAGATTTTGTTTGGACGGGAACTCCGCTTGCCTTGTGACCTTGTGTTTGGGACACCCACTCAAGAACCCAAGGAAGTTAGAAGCTATGTAGAAGAGCTTCAAGAGACAATGTCCCATATCCACGACTTGGCTCGAGACCGAATTGAGATTGCCAGTGACAGGATGAAGACGCGGTACGATTTGAGGGCGAATTCGGTAGGGTTTCAAGAGGGAGATTTGGTCTGGCTATTTAACCCTCAACGGAAGAAAGGGCGATGTCCGAAGCTTCAGCCGAAATGGGAAGGCCCTTATACCGTACTGACCCGACTTAACGACGTGGTGTATAGAATCCAAAAGAACCCCAGGGCTAAGATGAAGGTAGTGCATTTAGACCGTTTAGCCCCCTATGCGGGTTCAAATGACGATGAATGATTGTTCGAGACGAACAATTCTTAAGAGGGGGGTAGTGTGACGCGAACGACTCAATTCTAAGAAGCGGTGAATCAGAGTATCGAGTATTGTGTTGTGGACCGCTCACTTCTAGGAACTGAATAGAACTTCGAGTATTATTTACGTTTTGAATGGGTTTATTTATTCTTGTTTACGTCGGCATTGTTTGTCGCTATTGTGATTGAATTCCAATCATCTTGCCGAATTGAAATAATTCAGGAGAAACGCGAGAAAATACTCGAAAGTTCTGGAAAGAGTCCATACCCATATATATATGCGAGACAGCGAGTCAGTCGGTCTGTCTGGTTTTGGGAGAGCGACATAAAGGCGAACTCCGGCGATATCCAGCGAATTTAGAAAGCGATAAATTAAAGTGTTTTGTGTTCCGTTAGTGATTTAGAATATTAGCTGTGTTAATTAGTTGTAATTAATTTGATTTGTAAATAAACTTGCCGAGAAATTATCTCCAGCTCTTTAAATCAGAAACCCACATATAATAAACGTCACAGTACTTTGTATGTTGTCTTTTCTTAGTCTCTTGTTGTTTTTCTGTTTTTCTATAATATTTTTAACTTCATCATATGTGAGACGTTCTCTTACTCTTTCTTCTTGTCTGTTTCTGTTGTTCTTCCTTTCTTCAACTGTATTTCTTTTGATCGGCGATTTGTTAAGACTTCATCAAAATATTCAGCCCATATTTCTGTTACTTCATTTTTGCTTCCCACTAATTCGCCATGTTTATCTTAACAAAATCTGGTTTTAGGTTGAGATTCTTGTTTAAGTTTCTTATCTCTTTAGTTTTGTAATTTTCTTCAATATTTTTTATTTTTCTAGTTTTGTGCTCTCTTTTAGTCTTTCTACAAGTTTTTTATATTTTTTTCTGGCTGCTCTGCGTATTTTCTTCTAGCGTCCTTGTTCGGGCTGTATCTTTCTTCTGTTCTTGAAGTCTACAATCTTTATTATATCAATCTTTGCTTGTGTTATTAGTTTTTCTATTGCTTCCCACTTCTTTTCTATTGTTCTAGTAGTTTCTTGTTGTTGGTTTCTTCTATCACTTTTATATATTTTTCCTGTTGATTAGTTCGTTGAATTTTATAAAATATTGTTTTTTTTTGCTATATTTTTCAGATTGTTACTTGTATAGACTGGTCTAATTTGCTTTATTATTATTTCTAGTTCACATTGAGAGTCAGAGAGACTTTTGTTTTTGAAACAATACATCAGGTGACTTTAACTTGCGGGACCCTATTCTGCAGCCCACAATCTTACCTAAATCCGCCCCTGTGACTAAAACTTGTGGTGTAAAATCAATTTGCAATCGAACATATTCCATGCTAATCGGTCGTTAGATGGCAGATTCAATTTCCGCACTAAAAACTGTTAGGAAATGATTTCAGGGATTGAAAATATTACCAAGTTGTTTTCTATTAAAACGTTCGCTCTGGCTGTAATTATGTTAGTAATTTGGTTTTGGGTTAAATCGTATTATTAAAAGTTGGAAAGAGAACTCTCTACGATTGAGTAGAGGATTGGGAAATGTTTTGGCCGGAAGCGGCGGTGGCGGCAGCTTCTCTGTTGATGATTTATTTAGATGTCGATGGGTTACCTCTGGCGTAACGTTTGAGTAATCTATATTCAGACTTTAGACTTGATCGAGAAAGTGATAAAAGGGTACTTGTATGCGGTATTTTCGGATAGGGATTAGGGGAGACAAGGGGCATTTTTTATTTCCACTCAAGAGGAATCACAATGAAAGGTCAAAGAGTGAAAAGAATGGAGCACTAAATTATTCATAAGTTTTAAAGAACTAGGAAAAGTTTATTTAATAATTTAAAACGAAAAATGATATATGAGACCTATCGAGAAGTTGGTCTATTCCTCGGTTTTCTCAATTTTCTATTTCTTTAATTTTTATTTTAGTGTTTAGGAGAGCATCTCTCTCTTTTCTCTAATAACCCTCGGTTTATTTGTTACTTATTTCATTATTTTCATTGGCAAACGCTTCACAATTTATATCTCTGCATTTCTGTGTTTCCTACTTCTTTATTTCTCTATTTTTTTATCCCTTCTCACATTTTTATTACATCCATTCTCAACATGCTATTTATCCATTTCTTCTTTCTCAATTTCTCTATAATACGAATTAATTGTTTTATTCTGTTTAGTACCCATTTTTCTCTATTTATGTTTTGACAAAAACATCTTTATTTAGAAATGTTTAATTTCGAAGTCATACTGCTGAAGTCTCTCTATCCATCCGGCTGTTTGCCTTTCTGCATTTCTCAAATTGAACAGCCACTGATAGATATTTGTGACAATAACCTTTCTTTATTCGTTCTTTTTTTCTTGTTCTTCTGTCGATTCAAACGTTGCTTTTCAAGCAACCTTTGGAATCGTCTTTTGTCCTTCCAGAATCTTTAAGCTTTTTTTTCCTCTAACAATCGTTTCTTAAATTCTCCTTTTTCTTTAAATTGTCATGTCCTATATTATTTTTCTTCAAAACTCGGCTTTTTAAGTTCTTTCAAAATCTTTTTTTGTTTTTTCATTTAATTTAATTTAATTGCCGTTTTTTATATTCTGTTTCTTCCAAACGTTTATCAAGTTTTTTCAAAATCTCTTTTTGTTCTTTCAGAATTGTTTCTTGTATTCTAATGTTTTTTTTTATTCTAAAAGTAGCTTTCCAAGATCTTCTATTAGTCGTTTTTCATATTCTGTTTCTTTTAAAAGTTTATCAAGCTTTTTTAAAATCTTCTTTTGTTCTTTCAGAATTGCTTCTTGTATTTCTAACGTAACCTTCTTTTTGTTTCTTCTTCTTCTTCTAGAAGTAGCTTTCCAAGATCTTCCATTAGTTGTTTATTATATTCTGTTTTTTCCAAACGTTTATCAAGCTATTTCAAAATTTCCTTTTGTTCTTTCAGAATTATTTCTTGTATTTCTAACTTTGTTTCTTTTTTTACTCTAAAACTAGCTTTCTATGATGTTCTTTTAGTCGTTTTTCATATTCTGTTTCTTTCAAACGTTTATTAAGCTTTTTTAAAATTTCCTTTTGTTTTTTCAGAATTGTTTTTTGTATTTCTAAGAACATTTCTTCTCTTTCTTCTTCTAAAAGTAGCTTGCGCAGATCTTCCATTAGTTGTTTATTATATTCTGTTTTTTCCAAACGTTTATCAAGCTATTTCAAGATTTTCTTTTGTTCTTTCAAAATTGTTTCTTGTATTTCTAACGTTGTTTCTTTTTTTATTCTAAAACTAGCTTTCCAAGATGTTCTATTCGTCGTTTTTCATATTCTGTTTTTTTTTTTTGAACGTTTATCAAGCTCTTTCAAAATCTTCTTTTGTTCTTTCAGAATTGTTTCTTGTATTTCTAATGTGACATTTCTTTTCTTTCTTCTTCTTCTTCTGAAAGTAGCTTTCTAAGATCTTCCATTAGTTGTTTATTTTATTCTGTTTCTTCCAAACGTTTATCAAGCTATTTCAAAATTTCCTTTTGTTCTTTCAGAATTGTTTCTTGTATTCTAATGTTTTTTCTTTTTTTATTCTAAAAATAGCTTTCCAAGATCTTCCATTAGTCGTTTTTCATATTCTGTTTCTTCTAAAGGTTTATCAAGCTTTTTCAAAATCTTCTTTTGTTTTTTCAAAATTGCTTCTTGTATTTCTAACGTAACCTTTTTTTTTCTTCTTCTTCTTCTAAAAGTAGCTTTCCAAGATGTTCTATTAGTTGTTTATTATATTCTGTTTTTTCCAAACGTTTATCAAGCTTGTTCAAAATTTTTTTTGTGTTCTTTCAAAATTGTTTCTTATATTTCTAACGTTTGTTTCTTTTTTATTCTAAAACTAGCTTTCCAAGATGTTCTGTTCGTCGTTTTTCACATTCTGTTTCTTTCAAACGCTTATCAAGCTTTTTCAAAATCTTCTTTTGTTTTTTCAGAATTGTTTTCTGTATTTCTAATGTAATTTTTTTTCTCTTAATATAAGTAATAATAAGTAATTTCTTTCTTTAATTTTTATTTTAGTGTTAACGAGAGCATTTCTTTTTTTTTTTCTCTCTCTAATAATTCTTTGTTTATTTGTTACTAATTGTCGTATTTTCATTGTCAAACGCTTCACAATTTACATCTCTGCATTTCTGTTTCCTATTACTTTATTTCTCTATTTTTTTATACCTACTTGTATCTTTGTTACATCAATTTTCAACGTGCTATTTATCCATTTCCTGTTTTTCAATTTCTCTAGAATACGAGTTGTTTTATTATTCTATTTAATACTAATTTTTTTATATTTTTGTCTTGACAGAAATATTTTCGTTTTTTTTTTTTTTGGTTACTTTTTAATTAATCTATAGGGTAAATATAAAATGGCGTAAATGCTCTTTAGTACGTTGTATGGAACCGTTAATAAATCCTCGAAAAAATACTAAGAAAATTCCTACTAGCCCATTCTTCTATCCCATCATTCCTAATTTATATATTTATCAATAATTCTCTACTTTTTTTATCTCTCTTAAATTTTTTTGTTGGCCATTTATTATAGGTTTTTATTTCTAGAATTTTTCTCTTCTTTTCTAATTTGTCAATTATTTTGTCTAAATTTTTATTTCTCTATTTTAATTTCTTTGTTGTTTAAGTTACTTTTTCTTCTGTTTTATTCATTTCGCTATTTTTGTTTCTCTATTTTAAAAGTTACGGACTTCAGGTTGTTGCATTTCTACCTACAGTTTTAATTTTTTTTTCTGAGAATTAAATTATTTTTTGTGAGTAGTTTTAGACAAATTCAACGACAATTTTTAAATTACATATACTCAAAGAAAGAATTTATAATAAGAAATCAAGGTTAAAAAAATACAAGATAGAGCAGATATTTATTGAGAACAAAATGACTCTATCTGACCTTGATGTAGTTTTACGTAGCTACTAGTAGCTGCTTGCTAGTTGTTACTAATTGACTTCAATATTCAAGGAATTTTTCTATTTTTTTTTTATCTAAGTTTATGTTATATTTTCTACATGTTTCACTCGTTATTTATATCTTTTTGCTCCGATTTTATTTAATACTCAAGTCAGGTTTACGTTTTCAGGTAACGTAAAAAGCAATTAAGTTTTTCCACCCGTTCAAATCTCATTAAGTTTCTCCCAAGTTAATTTTCTTGAGAGTTTGTTGGAAACTTCCGAAGCCATAAACTATTAAGTTGTTAATCGTTCATATTCATCGAACGTTTCGTGGTTTTAACACTTGCAGTTTTAATACAGGGTGGTCTACATTCACTTTTTTTTCTTTAAAAATAAATAATAATAGCAATTTAATCTCTTGTAAAAGACCATTTTCGTAATTTAATTGTTTTTCATTTATCTCAACTGGTTTTCAAATGGGACAACTTTCTGAAACGACACCTTTAATTAAAGGATTATTTTGTCGGCGTTGTGCTGTTGTCAACAAGGAATTTTCTCAAATAACACCGATATTGATTTGTTGTTGGGAAAATGTTGCATGCATGGAGAAAATATCGATAGCTTTGATTAAATTTGTAAACTTGTAATAATGGATATGAAGCCATCTTGAATTATTAAGCAACAAAATTCGAGTTTTGTCTGGACCCTTTCTAATCGTTATTTTTTATTCATTGTATGACATACAAGTTTATAACAAGTTTGAGATAATGGAACACAATGCATAATTTACGCTAAAGTGCCCAAAGAGTTGTTTGGAAAACATAAACTTTCCTAATTCTATTATGTAATAGATGCATTACCACATTATCATTAATTTTTCCTCATCCTTCAGCTTTTTTTTTGAAACTAGTTTCTCAAAAAAACAACTTATTTAATTTCTAATTTGTTTATTGAAATCACGTTATTAAGAGAAATTTTCTCCTAAGTACAGCCCCTATTTATAAAAGCATGACTATTTAATTTATCTTTGTGTTGTTTCAAGCTAACACCACAAAGTATTCGTTCATCGAATTGTAAATAACAATTTCCATTCCAAATAAGCCACAGGGCTGATTCCCTCGTTTTATATTCACCCTATAGAGACAATAATATCATCTCATCTTTGAAATCATGTTATCGAATGCTTATCTAACTTAGAGACACATCTGCACCACCTCCTAATCCAATCTTTATTCAATACAAATTTCTATCTTTTGACACTCCAGTATTTCTACAATATAATCTAGTGCAGTTTTGGTTTTTATGTTGGCAACAAATGAAACGTCAAAAATGAGACATTGCGACAAAAATATATATTTCTATGAACTCTTTTTGAGTTATTGACATTCTTTGTTTATTGCCTGAATTTTACCTATTTGTATTTTTTATTGTTTTTTCGAATCTCGTTACAAAATATCATTTTTTTGTCTGATTTTGACGCTAATTATGTAACGAATTTTGTTATATCACTAGTCAAAAAATTGTTATATTTTTCGTTTTGACTCATTAAACAAAATTTGTTCTTTTCATGAATAATTATGTAAATTATTACTTAATTATTACTTACACTCGCTCTTCTATTTTTTGTTTATATAAATTATATTATTTTGAATTTGTTAGTTCTACTTGTTATTTAGATTGTAAAATATTTTTTTTGTACATTTTCTAAAATGTAGATACTGTTTGTTTCTTTTTCAATAATTTATTTTGTTGTAAATACTTTATTCTTCTTCTTTTGCTTTTACCAATTGTTTTTGATTTATACATTTCTTTTTCAATTTTTTTATTCAATTTTAACTTTTTTGTTGGCCATTTTCTATTAGAATATCATTTTTTTACTACATTTTTTATTTATTTCTTCTTAATACATTTTCTAGCTTTATACTCTACTACAGTTTTTCTCTGTTCTGTTACCTATTGATCTGATTTTTTAAACCTTCTTTAACTGTTTTTCCAAGTATCTCTATTAGGTATATTTTTATTCCTTCGCCTGGCAATTTACAGTTGAACTGTTCTCGTTTTTTACAATTTTTTTATTATTTTGTTTTGGTTTAGCTTTAAATGTTCTTTTATACTTTACACTTTTTTGCACTATATCACTCTTCTTCTTTTGCTTTTATTATGTTTTTTAGTATTTTTGTTAAATCTTCATTTTTTAGATTGTAAATTTACACTATACTGTTACCGTTTCTTCTTTTTTTTACTAACTGTTCTTTACTTTTTTATTAATGCTTTTTGCTTTTTGTACTTTTGTTCAATTTTTTATTTTTTCAGTATTTACCCTATTGAACTATTCACTTTATTTTTTTTTGCTTTTACCAATGGCTTTTGCTTTATATATTTTTCTCTTTTTTCTTTTTTTCAATTTTTTTATTACATTTTAATTTTTTGGTTTGTCAATTTCTAACGAAGTCTCAAGGCTTTTTTTTTCTTTGATACATGTTTTTTATTTGTTTCTTCTTACTAAATTTTCTAGTTGTATTACCTATTACATTCTTTATCTTTTACCTATTGATCTCACTTTTTAAATCTTTTATAACTGCTTTTTTTATTAGATATATTTTTATTTCTTGGCTTACCAGTTTAAGTTAAAAAAAATTTTTACTAATTTTTTTTACTATTTTTTTACTTTTTTTGTTTAGCTCTAAATATTTTTTAGATTTTATTTTTTAGAAGTTTTTCTGTTAGGTGTATTTTTATTCCTTATTCTTTAGCTTGCAAAATTTACAGTCGAAGTGTTTTTGTTTTTTACTATTTATTTTTTTTAGTTTAGCTTTAAATGTTCTTTTACATTTTTTTGCACTGTATCACTCTTTTTCTTTTGCTTTTATTATGTCTTTATCGTCTTTTTATTAAATCTTTATTTTAACTTGTAAATTTATACTAGACTGTCAACGTTTCTTTGTTTCTTTTTTTTAATAAGTGTTCTTTACTTTTTTTAGTAATGTTTTTTGCTTTTTGAACTTTAGTCCAATTTTTTATTTTTTCAGTATTTACTCTATTCAGCTATTTATTTATTTTTTTTGCTTTTATGAGTGGTTTTTGCTTTATATATTTCTTATTTCTTTCTTGTTTTTTTCAATTTCTTTATTACATTTAAATTTTTTGTTTTGAAGTTTCAAAGCTTTTTTTATATATGTTTCTTATTTGTTTCTTCATACTAAATTTTTTAGTTTTATTACCTATTACATTCTTTTTCTTTTACCTATTGATCTCACTTTTTAAATATTTTTTAACTGTTTTTCCGAGTTTTTCTCTTAGATATATCTTTATTTCTTGGCTTGCCAATTTAGGTTGTTAAAGTTTTTTTTATTAATATTTATTATTCTTTTTTTTGCTACTTTTTACTTTTTTTAGTTTAACTCTAAATATTTTTTAGACTTAATTGTGAACTATTTAATTTTTTTTTGCTTTTACCTATTGCTTTCACTTCTTTCACCTGCTTTCTCAGTTCTTTTATTACATCTTAATTTTCTAGCTTTACACTAGACTGTCAACTGTTTTTTTGCTTTTTAAACTTATGTTCTATTTTTTAATTTCTAGAATTTACTCTATTGAGCTATTTACTTTGTTTTGGTTTGCTTTTACTAACTGCTCTTAGTTTTTTCATTAGATATATCTTTACTTCTTAGCTCGGTAATTTGCATTAGAGTATGAAGATTTCTTCGTCTTTACTAATTTACACCAGAGTGTCAATGTTTGTTATTATTTTTTACTAAATGTTTCTTACTTCTTTCACTCTCTATCTTTTAATTTTTTTTCTGATTTTTTTAGTTTCTTTATTGTATTTTTATTTCTTGTTTAACTATATCTGTATCAAAGTTTCTTTTTTGTTACTTATTCTCTTTACAAATTTCTTTATTTCTATTTTATCACTTGTAATATGTATATTTTTTTCTTTGTAATATATAACAAAAGTTTAATAACTCGATTGAACTATTCGGTTTTTCTTTTATTGATTATAACTTTTACTCTTTGTTTCTAAATATTTTTTACCTGTTTTTCTCAGTTTCTTTATTTTTTGTTTTGTCAATTTTAACGTTTATTATTTGGCTCAACAATTTGTAAATCTTAAATAAATAAATAAGTTTACTGCTTTTTTACTCTTTTCTATTACTATTTTGTTACTTCTTTCACTTATAATATATTTTTTATATTTATTTTTTTTTATTTTTTAGTGATTTCACTTATAATATATTTTTTATATTTTATTTTTTTTTATTCTCGTTACTATATTTTTTACTTTTTTCTCTATTTTCTTTTTTTTTCTATTTTTTTTTAGTTTTCTTTTTCATTATAACTTCATTTCTTGTATTGTCAATTTACTGTTTTTTTCTACTTTTTTTTCTATTGCTTTATCAATTTCATATTGTTTCAACTGTTTTTATTGTATACATATCCTTCCTTTTTTAATTTTTATTAATTATTGTTCTCATTTTCTAAATCTTCTTTACCAATCACTCCCACAACTTTTTCAATCTATCGTCATTGCTTGTGTTCTTTTTTTATTATTATTACTAAAATTGTCTAGCATAAGATTTGTTTTTAACTATCCTAAAAATTTCCTAAATCTTTCCAATTTTTATTTGATGACTTACCATTTTTTCCTTTGTTGCAGGTCCTCCAGGTCCTCCGGGCCCCCCAGGCCCGCCCGGAAAACGTGGTAGAAAAGGCAAAAAGGGGGATATTGGTGATGCTGGTCCTCCGGTAAGTCTCATTTATCAATTTCGAGCACGTTTTTTGCACAAACACTAACAATAATTTTCCTAATTTTTGTTATTTTTTATTTGCCTTTAGGGTTCAGCTGGGGCGCCGGGCAAGAACGGCTTTCCGGTATTATATTTTTATTTAAATATTTTTCTTTGTTCATTATTTTTTTTTATTTAATCAGTTCGTTTTTATTGATTTTTCATTTTTCAACTGTCATCTACTTGTACTAATATTAATTGGTTTATTATTTATCTCATCACGATTTTTTTACGATCATCTAAAGGCACTGATTGGGGAGTTTTCAATTATTATATGAAAAAATAAAACAAAAAAACGGAGAAACTAATTTTAAGTACAAAAAAAAAAATAAAAAATGCATAAATGAAAAGTGATTGGTTGGCAATTTGAGTTGTCAATCTTCATTTAGTTGAGTTCAAAAATTCCGTCAATATTACTTTAAAAAAATGGAATTTCGTTCTATATTTAGTCGATTTCGTTGTCTGTTTTGTTTAGTGCTCGACTTTGGTTAAATATTTTGCATTGCAAATTACACTATATACACCACGAAAACACAACAATAACAATTTTAAATGTCTACTAAATGTGTTTTCTATTTTTCTGAAAATTGCTATTTCAAACAATTTCACGGAAATGACCTATTTCCTTTCCACAAACTAAACATTGCTCTCCTAAAAACAAAATATTAAACAATTCATTTAATATCACATAAATGTCGAGAGAAAAATAAACAGAAATTGCAATTTAATTATCCAAAAAGATAATTATACAGTTTGATTCAAGAAGTAGAGATTTTTAAAACTAGTACACAGTCAAAAACAATGTCTTTATTGAACCAAAAATTGCTAAGTAATAATACTTCCGGCTTCAAAAATTAGTAAAATTTAATTTCTAAAACTACAAAAACAAGGTCGAATGTGTTTTTATTAAATTAAAAGTTGATAAGTAACATCACCTCCGTTTTATAAAATTAGTAAAATTGCGGATGTAGATTTTAAAATTAGTAAAATGTCACTTCCAGTAGTTCTCATTATCGAAAGGAAATGTTTCTTTTATATTTTATTAATCTAGGAACTACAAAATAATGTCACCTCCGATTTCAACAATTAGTAAAATATAACAAGATCCAACTTCTAAAACTTTAAAAACAATATGGGCTGTATGTTTAGTAAATTAAAAATTCAAAAACTTTATCTTTGTCTTTTGAAATTAGTAAAGTAACGACTATGGATTTCAAAGTTAGCAATATTAAATAAAAATGTCGCTTTTGTATTCAGAAAATTGAAAAATTGTTGAAAAATGTTTTTCGGCTTTGATAAAAAAGTCTTTCGAAAAAACTTTTAGTCTCTAAAATTAGTAAAATCATGGCTGCAAATTTCATAATTAATAATAATAATAATAATAATAACTTTATTTCTAACAGGAAAACCCATTTACAGGAAATATACAATAAAAGCTAAAGTTACCAACAATAATAATCAAACATATACAACTTTAAATACTATAATACAATACTAAAACTATTATATTAATAAAAATTAAAAAGAATCAATTGCACAATTTAAAATACATTTTATTGAGTCATGGTTTAGATCACAGGTACTACTCAATTTGTTACATAGCGAAGACATGAGTGAAATGGTAGACCAAATCCCTACATTTGACCGACTAGCATAGCAGTTGTATAAAAGGTACCCGGCTGACGACAATTAAACTGGGGGACATAGAAACATGGACGACCTAAGAGATAACTGCAATCAATCCGGTTGTGAGTTAAATTATAAAGAAATTTTAATGCATAGCAAATCCGTCGAGTTTCTAAGGAAGTAAAATTGAATTTAATTAATATAAGACCCTAATCAATTTCTCTTTCAGGATAGACGCCGTCCACTAAGAATGATAAGAACTTTAAAAACTTTCGTTGTATTTTTGCAATCTGTAAGATATAGGTATTGTAGATAGGATACCAAATCAGAGATCCGTATTCTAATCTAGACCGTACCAAAGCGTAAAATAAAATAGTCAATGGCCGAACGTTAGAAAAATTTTTGCAGTTTCTATATATGAACCATACAATCTATAAGCTTTACATATAATATCAGCAATATGGTCGTTAAAAGTAAGTTTTGCGTCTAAGATAATGTTCAGGTCTTTAACAGTAAGGGCTCGGTTTAAATCACATGATGCTATGTTGTATGAGAATTCGATTGGATGGTGCTTTTTCGTGAAAGATATCGCATTGCATTTAGACAGATTTAGTTGCAGATGATTTCTCTTACACCAGTTATACAGTGCGTCGAGATTACTTTGCAGAGTTCTACAGTCGTCGATAGAATTAATTTCCAAGTACAATTTTAAGTCGTCAGCAAATAACAACTTATGACAAGAGTTCAACGAAAGAGTAATATCGTTTATGAAAAGAAGAAACAGAAGGGGACTAAGATTTGACCCTTGTGGAACCCCGGAAGTTGGAGTGTACATATCAGATAGGTAATTGCGATATTTAACCTGTTGTTTCCTGTCGAAAAGATATGATTGCATTAACGAAAGCAAAGAACCAGAAAAACCGAAGCTATCAAGTTTATTCAAAAGTATATGATGATCCATTTGATCAATTGCTTTCTGCAAATCTGTATAAATGGCGTCTACTTGTTTTCGTTTGTCAAGAGCATCTGCAATGTACTGTGTAAAACAGGCTAAATTTGTAATCGTGGATCGTTTTTTCATGAAACCATGCTGACAGGGAGAGATGTAATTATTAACGCAAGAATAAATATGAGTGTAAATAATCGATTCAAATACTTTTGAAAAATTACACAAAGGTCGATAGTTCTGTATTACGTTAAGATTACCATTTTTGAGTATTGGGTAAACTTGCGCCACTTTCTAAATTGTAGAAAAAGTAGTAGATTTCAGTATTAAATTGAAAATATGACAAAGAGGTTTTGCAAAAACGTACGCACAGTCCTTAAGTAAAAAACCTGGAATACCATCACAGCCCGATGTTAGGGTAGCTTTTACATGTTTCAGTTCCGTTACAATTTCACTTTCGGGTATACTTCTGATGTTTATTGTTTCGAGAAACTTGTCGCCAAGAACATTGGAATGATTAGAACATGAACTTGGTATATATACGCTCTTAAAAAATTCAGCAAAGTGATTCACTATACTACTGGGGTTGGAAACTGCTTCCCCATTTACCAACATGGTGCCTGGGATGCGAGACTTGTTTTTCTTTGACCGAACAAATGTCCAAATCTTTTTCGGATCTTCAGAGATAGTTGATTCCATTGAAGAAATATAATTAGAATATGCTTTTTCAATAAGTTGCTTGGTTCTTGATCGCAAAATTTTAAATTGTTCTGACAATGAAATTTACGAAATCTTTTTAATAAAGCCGACTTTTTGCGAAGACATTTGATGATTTCCATATCGTACCAAGGAGGAAAATTAGAATTTTTCTTATTTCTAAGAGATATTTTTGGAACACACAGATCGAAAGCTTGCTGTAGGGTGCTGTACAAGATATCGCAGGATAAGTTTACGTCGTTTGTTTTTTCCAAATCTGACCAGTCAATGTTGAGTAATAGTTCATATAGACGAGGAAAGTCTGCCTTTTTGAAATTATAGGAAATTACCTTGTCATTAAAAGAAAACGTATCTGGTTTATGGGATTGAGCTTTAAAGTAGAATTTAAGTGTAGGATGAAAACTATCTTCAGGAACGAGAGAAATATCTGATTTGTCAATCTGACAAAGAAACTTAGCAACCAGAAGATCCAGCATGCTATTGTGATTATTAAATATTGTATTGTATTGTTTAAGATCATGAAATTATACGAAGTTTCTAAGTGAAAAAACAAAGTTGTTATTTAGATTACTACTATACTGGGGTGCATTAAAGTCACCTATAAAAATGATATTCTTTTGGTGCAATTCAATTAAGCCGTTAAGAAGATCGAGAAAAGTGTCGTAGTCGTTGAACGATGTGGCGGGAGGAATATAGACAGCAAGAATACACTACAAGAAGACTACAATTAGTAAAAAATAGTCGCCAGCTCTAAATATCGAAAAGAAAGATTGTTTTAGTATTTATTATTTAAAGAATTAACAAAAAATTTGTAAAAAATTGTTGTTTTTAGCTTATAAAATTAGTAAAATCGTGACTACAGATTTTATGATTAGTAAAATGTTGCCGCTGCCGTTAAATATCGTAAAGTTTAAAGAAAGATCGTTTTAGTATTTATTAATAAACGAATTAGTAAAAAATTTAAAAAAGTGTTACTTTCAGTGTATAAAATTAGTGAAATTACGGCTTCAGAATTCAAAATTAGTGAAAATTGGCCGTTGGTTCTAAATATCGAAAAGAAAGAACGTCTTAGTATGTATTAATAAAAAAATTAGTAAAAAATTGTAAAAAAATGTTAATTTTGGCTTGTAAAATTATGACTGCAGATTTGGAAATTAGTAAAAAGTTGCCACCAGCTCCAAATATTGAAAAGAAAGATCGATTGAATATTTACTAATTAAATAATTAGAAAAAGTCGCCGCCAGCTCTAAATGTCGAAAAGAAAAATCGTTTTAATATTTAATAATTAAAGAATTAGTAAAAAATTTGTAAAAAATGTTTTTAGCTTATAAAATTAGTAAAATTACTGCTAAATATTTCAAAATTAGTGAAAACTTGCCGCCGGCCCCAAATACAGAAACAAAGGAACGTTTTAGTATTTATTAATCAAAAAATTAATAAAAAAAAATGTAAAAAATGTTACTTTCGGCTTATAAAATTAGTAAAATTAAGGGCCGGTTTTCAAAAATTGAAATTAACTTTAATTGCGATTAAATAGTTAATTCGCGATTAAATGCCGATTTTGACCAATCAAACACGAAGAAAGCCGATTTAATCGCGAATTAACTATTTAATCGCAATTAAAGTTAATTTCACTTTCTGTAAACCAGCCCTAAGGCTGCAGATTCCAAAATTAGTGAAAATTTGCCGCCGATTTTAAATATCGAAAAGAGAGGTCGTTTTAGTATTTATTAATTAAAGAATTAGTAAAGACTTTGTAAAAAATATGCTACTTTTGATTTCTAAAATTATTTACTGTTTATAAATGTCGCAAAGAAAAATCGTTTGTATATTTACTAATTCAAGAATTAGTAAAAAATTAAAAACTGTTACTTTGGGCTTTTAAAATAAAAAAGAAAAAAATCGTTTGAGTATTTACTAATTAAAGAATTAGTAAAAATGTTTAAAAAATATTACTTATCGCTTTTAAATTAGTAAAAACATAGCTGCAGATTTTATAATTAGTACAAAGTCACCGCTGGTTCTAAATATCGAAGAGAGAAAACTTTTTAGTATTTATTAATTAAATAATTAGTGGAAATTTTACAAGAAATGTTACTTTTGGCTTCTAATTAGTAACATTATGACTGCAGATTTTATAATTGGGATAAAGTCGCCACCGGCTTTAAATATCGAAAAGAAAGACGTCTTAGTATTTATTAATTAAAGAATTAACAAAAAATTCTTTAATTTGTAAAAAATGTAATTTTTGGCTTCTGGAATTATGTCTGCAAATTTCCTAATTAGTAAAAATTTGCGGCCGGCTTCAAATATGAAAGTAATAGTAACAGTTTGACTCTAATAGCCTAAATGTATGAACTATTTTTAACTATTATTATAAAATAACAGTAACAGATAGTAGCTATTATTAATACAAAAATGACAAAAATTCGTTTTCCCCGTTTTTTAAAAAATAAAAAATTATGACTGCAGATTTATTTTTAAATAGTGAAAAGTCGCCGAAGGCTTTAAATATTGCAAAAAAATTGTTTGTGTATTTACTAATTAAAGAATTAGTGAAAAATTAAAGAAACTGGTACTTTTGGCTTCTTAAATTAGTCAAATTTTGATCGAAGATTTAAAAATTAGTAAAAAGTCGCCGCTGGTTCTAAATATAGAAAAAAAAATGGTTTGAGTATTTACTAATTATATAATTAGTAGAAAATTTACAAAAAAATTTACTTTTGGTTTTAAAATTAGTAAAATAATTTGTAAAAAGTCGCCGCTGGCTTTACATATCAAAAAGAAAAATTGTTTGAGTATTTACTAATTAAAAAATTAGTAAAAATGTTTAAAAAATATTACTTACCGCTTTTAAATTAGTAAAAAGATGGCTGCTGATTTTATAATTAGTGCAAAGTCGCCGCTGGTTCTAAATATTGAAGAAAGAGAACGTTTTAGTATTTATTAATTAAAGAATTAGTAATAAATTTGTAAAAAATGTTATTTTTGGCTTCTAAAATTATGACTGCAGATTTCCTAATTAGTAAACATTTGCGACCGGTTTCAAATATGAAAGTAATAGTAACAGATTGCTAATTTGCTTGAAAAATAACAGTTTGACTCTAATAGCCTAAAAATAAGAATTATTTTTAACTGTTATTGTAGGCTATTCTGTACCGCATTTTATTAAAAGTTAAAAAATAACGGCTTCTTTATTTTTTTAACTAAAGTTGTTATTTTTTAAATATTATTCTAGTAGATATCTGTTAGATTATAACTTGTCCTGCATTGTTAATTTTAGCAAATTCGGTTTATTTCTTTTCAGAATTGCTAAAATAAAATTTTTAACCTACTCGTTATATTTAACAAAATATTACAGAGTATGCCTTATTATAAAATAACAGTAACAGATAGTAGCTGTTATTAATATAAAAATGTAAAAAATTTGTTTTCTCCGTTTTTCAAAAAAAAAATATATATATTGCAAATTCCCTCTCCCAGTGTCTGTTATATCAATTTTGTATTTGGGTTATTCAAAATTGCAGGGTGACAAGGGTCAGAAAGGCGAAATGGGCTACATGGTAAGCTATCTGGTGTGTTAAATGTAGTTTGCCCAAGTTTTACACTGACAATTAACACTTTTAATTAAACTCGCCTAACGATTACTGACCTGTCACCGTTAACATCACCCGCCAATGTATAACAACTGTATAAATTAGCATGTATTTCCCACCCTGTGTCTACCCTGTCCGGATACACAAAATGTCGGCCTAAAAAAAACTCATCTCCACCCGACATCTCATACTTGGTCGGGGATTACCCCAAATCCTTTGCTGTTTATTTAGTGGTAAACAATCTGTTGCAGGGTCCGACAGGGGTGCGCGGATTTCCGGGATTTCCGGTTTGTTTTTTATTTTTGCTATTAGATTTTGGGTGGCGGGATATTGACACGCGACTCGCGCAATTAGCGATCTCTATTTACCGACTGAATTGGTAAACACATACAAGTCACACATTTTTTTTAACTATCCAGAAGGTTTGTTTTATACCTTCTGTAATTTTAAATACAGTTAATCATACAGGGTGTCCCAACTAAAATTTACACCTCCTAAAATCTCTGATTTCGTTCAAGTTTCGAAAAGATTCTAAAACAGATTAATTTTACGTTAAACAAGGACCAAATTTTATCGTAGTTACTTATTACCACATCTCCTTAGCGGTCTAAAGCTTCCTCTTCTAAAAATTTAAATTACAAGTGGGATCAAGTGACACATCATTTTAAAACTGCTTTCATTGTCTATACAAAAAAGTATATTTTATGAATTTTGAATGATTCTTTTTTGAGAATTAAAAAAATGTTTTAGGCCTATTAAAATTTTCATATATAATATTCCGAGGCATGTCGAATTGTCGATAAAATTAAACAATTAAACATGCACCCCTTTCGGACGACTATTTCCCGAACAAAATTTAAATCTTAAAAAAAAAAACTTAAAAAACTTAAATCTCTTGAATATCTTTGCTTTGCGAGAAGTAAAGAAAAATAGGAATTTTTAGATTTGGTTTGAATCGAGGTTTAAATAATCACAGCGGCATATAGTTTTCAACATATTTTCAATATTTTCAAAAGTATCACACCGAACATAAGGTTTTTTGTTCTTTGATAATGTGCACTAATGCAATAGTTTTGATAATTTGCACTAGTGCAGAACCTGTCTTTGACACCCTGTATAGCTTAAACAACAAATCTACAGAAAACACTTTGTTAAACATCTTAAAGTATAAGAAATGAGCTACCCAGAAAAAAAAGATTATGTCAATTAATAATTTTTTGTAGGAGTTACAAGACTTTAAACTTTGTTAAAATTTTAGAGTGTTCCATTTCAATTTTTGAGCACTGTAGTAAAACTCTGCAAGATATTTTTAAAAAAGAATTGAAAAAGGAACAAGGAAAAGCTTGGATTAAATTCAAGACTTAAATTCAACCCTTGGGGTGTAGTTTATACATAAAATAGCATCTCAAAAATTTCGTAAAACTGGTAATTTGGGACAATTTAGATTTAGATCTGGATAAGACCAAAACTACACTCTTTCAACAAAAGAATCCATAAAATTTTTATTAGAGACTCTTCTTCCAGATGAACAAGGAGATGAACAAGAATCATTAAGATTCTTCTTTACAAATAGTTCAATGGCTAGATTTTGAATTAATAGAACTCAACTAACCATCTAGAAATAGAAGAAATTGAACTTGATGTATTAAATGAATTAGTACACAATTTAAAAACAAAAAATCACCAGGACTGGATGTATAGAAGGGACAATTAATTAAAAGGATACATCTCTTTGTAGGTAAATTTATTAGATATGTTATGAACTTATGTTTAAAAATATCTTACTTTTCTAAAATATGGAAAAAAATTTATTGAAAAACTCTACTGGTGACCTATCCAATATAAAAAATTACAGACGAGTTACTCCTCTACTTGAATATGGCAAGATTTTTGAGAAAATAATTAGAACTAAAATGTTTAGCTCTATAATAAAAAAGTATAAAGAATATACACAGAGTACAAAAAGTTATGGATATTATAAAATCTGAACAAAAGTTGTTTAACATTATTTTTTGGTTGCAGCTCAATTTTTATTTTTTATTGTAAAAAGAGTGGCAGTATTAATCGCTTTTTTGTTATTTATGATAAGTTTTTAAATTTAAAGTTTAGATACTTGAATCAGTTTTGCTTTTGTCGTCGTCGTATATTCACTGTTACCCAAAATTTGATGAATTTCAAGAAAGACGAAGAATTTTGTCTGAAGTTGAAGACAACAGAGCTGTTGAGCCAGCCTCAATGGGATGTTGCTCACACCCTTGGGGTGAGTCGAAGTATTATAAGTCGGTTATGGAATCGATACCTGTAGACAAAGACCCAGAAAAGGAAGACCTTGGTATACAACCAGAAATCAAGACCGTTATGTATCGTAGTGGTAAGATAGAAGCTTCAGAAGTGACAGCAGACGTATTCGAGTATGGCGAATGTCTGGTGAACTGTATCAACAACAATTTATCCGAGGAATCGTTCCATTCCAAGGGGAGTCAATTATGTATGGGAGTGAATCTGTTTTTTGAATCGTACTGACTTGTACATTTGTCATGGAACAATGATCGGCTACATATACTGACATTATAAGCAACATTCTTGTCAAACAAAATTTTGTTTTTATTGACAATAATTGTCGGCCTCACCGCCGACACTGTTAGATGCACTTGATTTTCATGGAATTGAATAAATTGCTTTTCCTCTAAGTTCACCACGTGGAGGGATGAATAAGATGAGTTGACATACCCTATACCGACAATGTTAGGTTCTTGGTCGAGGTACAGACACCTTTTACGATGTTATTCTATTGTCGAGACCACCGTTTGCAAATTTGTAGTGGGGGAAAAAGCTATCCCGAGTACAGTGAAAACTATCCGAAAAGGTGTTTGGCCATCGACCAAGATTTCAAGCTTATGCCCACTCCTGTTATTCCTCTCTCCACGGTTCACCAGATTTAAATCCGATAGAGCATACATGTATCGGACCTTCTTTGAAGAGCATTACATTCGTATAGACCGAAAGCGTGAGAGAGCTTGCGCAACTTTTACCCATTCTGTGATTGCAAATTTAATTTTTAAAAACATATTGCAATAGCTTGTGATAAAGCTAATAAATATTATATTTGGACTAAGAAAGAAAATATACCTTGCTTTTAATATTTCTCTAAGCTATTCTATCTATACAATTTATAAATGTGAAATAATCCCAATTCTTTAAAAATTTGCTAGGAAGATAAATAACATCTATGGATTGGCCTCATGCTTAATTTTCATATGCCACCGGTCTGTTTCGGCTGAAGAAGCTGCTGTTTTAGCTGAAATACTACTTTTAGGTCTGGAATTAGCTGAAATTGACTATAAGAATATCAATAAGGATCTTTGAACATTGAAATCAATATAAAAAAAACATCTAAGATTAATTGTACATTGGCAAAATAGATGGGAAAATTCTGGTAAGACAAGAATTACTTTCCAATTTTTTCCTAAAGTTTTTGTTAATCTCAGATATAATTTTACTAAAGAAAGTTCTCAACTAGACACTGAGTATAAATTAAAATAAATTAAACTTTATATTCTATATTTACAGAATGTGAAAAGCTGAACCTAATGAATGCCCAGAATGGCAAAATGTTTAGTTAAAAATAATTCTGTATAATAGAATCTTAGTCCCCACAAAACAAAACTTTTCTTTCAACAAGATGGAGCACCTTTAGCAGCTTTAAAACGATGTGTCACTCGATCCCACTTGCTCTTTAAATTTTTTTAAAGGGTGGCGCTAGACAGTATAGGGATGCGGTAATAACTTTGAAACTATAATAAAATTTGGTCTCTTTTTAAGCAAAAATTGACCTGCTTTAGCATTTTTTCGAAACTTGGATGAAGTCGGAGATTTTAGGGGGTGTAAATTTTATTTGGAACACTTTTGAAAAAAGAAAATCAAATTAAGGCTTTTTTAATTATAAAGAAAAGCACTTTTTATTACTGTACTTTGTTAAAAATAGTAACTCATTGAGAGCAGAAGTGAGTTTTTGTAAGTCTTTCTGAATGAGATATACTATTTTATCTTTAAGCGAATTACAAAAGAACAGAAATTTGGATATAAACTTTTTTTTGACTGCAAATACAGTAAAATTACAAACTTTAAATTTTAAACTTCAAATAGTACATTATTTATTAGGAGATTAGATTTTTTATAGACCTTGTCACGATCTGCATCACCTTTGGAGGGGTAATATGCAATTTGTTTTCAATTGTATTACTTTTGTTATTTGCTAAATAAAAGTAAAATAATTATTAAAAGGACTAAAATTAATAATTTTTGTTTTTATTATTATATTTCTGTTTTAATTTGCTTGCATTGCTAAGAATATTTGCTCCCGTGGTAATGGTCTGTGTAGACAACACATAATACAAAGGGACAAATTACAATTAAATTTTATCGTTATTTTAATAAATTTTTTGCAAAATAGGAGATTTTGCTTTCTGGCAATAAATTCTGCTGTAAGAATAATGCTACATTTCCCTTCTTAGATATGTAATGTACATGTAGATTGTACATTTCAGAGATAATTTAAGCGCATTAAAATATTACACTTATTGACTAGGCAATATATTAGCATTTTTATTGACTAAGCAGTAAAGCAGATAATATAGAGCCAGTCTAGGATTTTTAGCTGTCACAAGATTTTGCTTTAAATGTCAAACAGCAATTTTTTTTTAATCACGTTTATTGACTAGGCAATATTTTGGCGTTTTTATTGACTAAGCAGTAAAACAAAGGGTTTAGAGCCTGTTTGGAATTTTTAACTTAATCTCCTAATAATCTTTACTCGAAGTTAAAAAAATTTAATTTTTCGAAACACTGAAATGCACTCGCGGCTAAGTGTTTTCAGTGAAAGAACTAATTTTTTATAAAGAAATAAATCATTTTTAAACGTTTTTTGCAAGAGAATTTTATTATCAATATTTTTGTAATGATTTATCAAATTACGTGCTTTTGATGACGCGCTGTGATTAACAATACGTTAATTATTATTTAAATTGTTTATTAAAATTAAAGCATTGATTTTTAGAATTTTTGTTTCTATCTAGAGGGAAATAAAAATTAAAAAGATATTTAAATTTCGAGTCACGAAAAATAAAATTAATTTTATTAATTAAGTGCTGTAATAATTTTTTTCCAGAAGCCTTCTTCTCTGAAAAATTAAAAGTGATATAATTTGATGTATTATTGTTATAATTAACTGTATTTTAAAATTATAAAATAATAAAACAACATTTAAGTTTAGATCTGCAACCAGCAATACATCAGTGTTTAATTGGTTGTATTTACATCTGCAAGCAACAATACACTCGTGTTTGATTGGTTGCATCGAGTTGCGTGTATTGGGTCCTATAATCTATGATTTTTGTAGAAATAGCTTGTAGCCAATTAATATTAGTGCCTATAATTTTCATTTCCATTTTAACCCTCATTATCACACTACTAACACTCGTAAAAAAATTCAAAATCTTAAATTTTGATTAAGGTAGTTCCACCCAGTGGCGGTCGGCGATTTTTTAAAACTCTGTATTTCGAAAATGGGGCATAGAATCCAAATTTTGTTATAAAGGATTACTATTGGGACCAAACTGAAGGTTATTGCTAAAAAAAAATTTGCGAAATTTGATTTTTAAAAATGGTGTGCCCCCCCTGGTTATTTCCGAAACGGCTTATATTAGAAGGATGGCGTTTTTTTTTTCAGCATTATGAGACAAATTAAGGACTAGTCTTTTCTTGGTTTTTTCCAAAATTTTAATTATAAAAAAAGTTAGAAAAAATATTCGAAAAATAATCTTTTTCTAAAATTTCATTACCTCATATCTTTTTCTTAAATTTAAAATTTTGAACAAAACTAAAATAAACTAGTTATCAATTTGGTTCATAATGCTGAAAAAAAATTGCACTAATCTAACATAAGCCGTTTCGGAAATAACCAGGAAGGCACACCATTTTAAAAAATCAAATTTCGCAAATTTTAATCAAATTTTTTTTTCAGCAGTAGCCTTTCGTTTGGTCTCAATAGTAATCTTTTATAACAAAATTTGGATCCCAATGTAATTAATCAAAATGTAATGTTTTTAAATTATTTTGTCAGGTTTTCAACAAACTTAAAAAATTATTTATAAAAATTGAATACCGCTTGCTTATGTTATTTTTGAATAAAAATTGTTGCTATATCTTAAATTAATTATTCTCAGTTTTTAAAAAAAATCCTAAGAAAAGTACGGTTCCTATCAAATTAAATGCGTATTCTAACTACGGTCGGGATAGGGAATACATGTTAAATGTACGATTTTCAATTGTTAATATTTTGAAATTTAGTACCGCAAGGACTATTAAAAGAAACACCTGCGTATGAAGAACAGTTAGAAGTATGTGTATTTAAAAATTGAAAGATATTGTAAGAAAAGTGATTTTTCACGGAACGTCCTTAAATTAATTATTTTAGGGTCCTATTGGATTAGACGGTCCAAAAGGCGATCCAGTAAGTACAAAATTCGGTTTAGCATCAAAATCAAATATTTTCATTAAAATTATTTATCAGGGTCGGCCTGGTGATAAGGGTCAAAAAGGCGAAGTCGGTAATCCCGGCTTTGACGTATTTCAAGCAGTCAAAGTAAGTAAATTATTTTTAAAAAAATATTAATTTAAACAAATTTTATTTTAAAAATACACAATTAAACAAATGTATTGTTAACACAACCCACTAATTTAATTTTCGTTTTAATTTTGCTTCGTTTTAGCAGCCTGGAAGGGTAAGTATTTTTTATTTGTGTTGTAGATATTTGAGTTTTATAATGTCGGGGTTTTTCTCGAGGAAAAAACGTAATAATAAGCTTCTGCTTCGTGAAAATAATGAAACATTTTATTACAACTTCTTGTTTGTTTTCTCATTTTTATGAATTCTTGGTCTTGTACAAAATAAAACTTTGTTTTTTTAGAGAAAGTTCAACATTCTTTTTAATGGATTATAAATTCATTTAGCATGTGCTATACACGAACTGAAGCTTGTACTACAATATTTATGTTGGCACTACTGAAATTTTAATTTTTGTGGAATGAAAAGAAAATATTTAATAAAATGTTAAAAAATAAATAAAAGGAATTTTTTGAAATTTAACAGTGTTCTAAAACTTTGAATGGAGTTAGTTTTAAAACTAAAATAAATAAATAGACGAATAAATAAATAAATAAATAAATAAATAATAACAGCTTGAGTTAATTACAAAATTTTCCATTTAATATATTTTTTTTATTTTATGCATGTATTTTTAATTTTTTGTTTTAGTTTGTTTCTTCATACTCTTTTTTATTTTAATTTTATTATGTTACACATATTGTTATACTTTTTGTTTTTTTGTTCTTGTACTAGTTATCTAATTTTAATGCTTTAATAGTTATTTAATGCCTTAAAAGTGATTTTTTTTTAATAACGAATTGCACACAACTTTTTCTACGTTTCGTAGATCGGCAGTAAACACTACATTTTAGTGACAGTTTAAGGGCACTAAACTATCATATTTATTGACTAGGCAATTTAACAGCATTTTTATTGATTAAGCAGTAAAGCAGACCTTTTAGGATCTTTTAGCTGTCTCAAAATTTTGAGTTTAAATGATAATCAGCAAAATTTTTTTAATAAAAGTACTAGATTGGTAGAGTCACATTTATTGACCAACCAATGTATCAGCATTTTTACTGACTGAGCAGTAAAGTTTACAGTTTAGAGTTAGTTTAGGATTTTTCAGCTGACTCAAAATTTTCAGATTAAATGTAAAACAAAAAATTTTTCTAAAAAAAGTACTAAATTGGTAGAATCACATTTATTGACTAGGCAATATATCAGCATTTTTACTGACTAAGCAATAAAGATGACAGTTTAGAGCCAGTTTAGGATTTTTTAACTATCACAAAATTTTGAAAAAAAATTATATTAAATTAGTAGGATTGGTGAAAAAATTATTTGTTCAATATAGCAATAAACTAGATTTAATGCCTTAAGCCTTGGTCACGGCATTAAATTACAGGTTTTACTGCCTAATTAGATAAATAACTATTTTTTACGCTTTTTTAGCATGCATTTCGTAAAAAAAAGGGCTTAATTTTTTTTTCAATTTATTTTTAATTTTCTATTTTTTAGTTTTTAATTTTTTTATTTCTGTCTTGGTTTTTCTAATTTATGACTTCTTTGCTTCTTATTTTTTTAATTTACTTCTCTTAGTTTAGTTTCTAACGTTGTTTCCAACTTTTTCATATTTTTTTGTTCTGTTTTTTTTATTTTGTTTATTGTTTTATTAATTTTTTATTTATCGCTTTTATACTTTTTTTAAATAGAATTATTCTTTAAATGTTATTTTTTATTTATTTAGTTTTTTTATTTCTATTTTTTCAATTTACCTCTTTTATTTTAGTTTCTAACATTGTTTTTAACATTTTCATATTTTATGAAATTTATATTTTTTGATGCGTCATTAATTATTTTCTATTCTATTTCATCTATTTTGTTCATTGTCTTATTGTTATTTGCCTTTTAGTATTTATCGCTTTTCTGCTTTTTTAAATTTAATCATTATTTAAATGTTATTTTTTATTTGTTTTGTTTTTTCTTTTCTACTTTTCTATTTTAAAGTTTCTAATTTATTAATTTCTGTCTTGATTTTTCTAATTTATGACTATTTTATTTTTTAAATTGACTTCTCTTATTTTAGCTTCTAACGTTTTTATATTTTATGGAATTAATATTTTTTGATGCTTTATTAATTTTTGTTTTATTTTGTTTTACATATTTTGTTTTATTTTTATTTTTTTTAGTGTTTATCGCTTTTAATCTTTTTTTTAGTTGAATAATTCTAATATATTATTTTTTACTTGTTTGGTTTCTTTATTTGGTTTATATTTTTAGATGTTGTAGTCATTGAGCAGCTATATTATTAATTTTTGTATTTCTACTTCTTTAATTTTAATATTCTTGACTTTTTATTTATTTATTTTATCATTATTGTTATTTTTACTGTATATATACGAGTGTTTTTGTTTATCTGTATTTAATTTTATTGTTTCTAATTGTCTTACATTTTTATTCTTCTATTTATTTTTTTTCTAATTAATTTTGTGTTTTTTTTTTATTTTGATTTACATTTCAAAAGTATTAAACATATTTTGTTTTTATTGTCTTTTTAGTGTTAATTTTAAACCTGTTTTGCTTATTGTTTTTATTTTTGTCATCTCATTTCCTTGAGATTTTTTTTTTAATTTTTTTGTTTGTTCTATTTCATTAACTTTATGTTTATTTTTTAATTTCAGTTTTTTTACTTCCATTTTTATTTCGCAAAAATAATAAAAGAATTATAAACAATATTTTAGTGCCTCCCCTAAATTATAAAACAAAATATCTACTCACCCCCTCTCTTAGCCTCAACCCTCCTCTCACAGACCACCTTTGACCTCAACTCTTTCTTCCAGGGATTAAAAAGATCAGTAACGACACTACGTGGTGGTACTCTAGGCTACGCCGAGATTGTAGCTGTCAAGGTGAGCCAATCAGGGACGCACACACACGTCATCTCTTCAAGAGTTTTCGCACAATTTTTTATGTGTTGTTTCTAGCTAGGTGTGCATGGAGGTGTTTTTGTAGCCGCACTCTATATAACCTGTTGAGCACCCCTAATTCCTGCTGTTGTAGTAGTTGTACTCACAATTAGTCTAATTTTTAGGGGCTTCAAGAAAGGGGGCATAACATTTCGGGCGAAACTATCATCACACTCAAAGTGAGTCTAACAATCGCGACTTTTTTATTTATACACTTACTTCTATTAATTATGAGGATTTGCCAGATTTCGAGGAAATTCTGGCAAATTCAGACATTTTTCACTCTTATCACCACACTTTTGCTTTTTGAGGGGAAGTGGGGACTGTAAATAGGGGGCGGATTTTATATACAGGCTGTCTCCTAACTATTGGCATTTTTACCTTTATAGCCATCTTTTTTTTACATTTTTTAACACAAAATCGAGATCACTGATGACCGGCTTTGTCTACTCCAGGAAGATTAAATAAATATCCGCAAAAATGAGGGGTTTATCGACTCCAGAAAGGTTAAATACATGTCTTAGAAAAAATTCCCACATTCTAGCAATTTTTTCTTTGTTTCTCTATTTTAAATTTTGTATTACTTTTTTATTTTAATTTTATTACATATTAAATATATACAGTAATTTATACAGTTATATTAATATTTATTTCTTATTAATCGGTCCGCCATTTTGGATTTTTATATATAGGTATTACAAGATCGTAATCAGTGATGTGATTCACAGGTGAATTTTCAATTTTGTGGAATTTTGTTAAATTTTTTGCGAACGATTAGTATTTGTTTTTTTTAATGTCGACCATATTAGATCCACCATTTTGAATTTTGGAATTTTAACGCTTAAAAAATGAGTTTAATTTAATTTAATTAAATTGACGCGACTACAAATTAATTTAAAACAAAAAGAGAAGAAAGGTAGATTCCGAAAGAACAAAAATCTAGAAGAATGTTCTTAAACATTTGGAAGGCAAGAACTACGATTTGAAAGGAAAAAAACGAAAAATGCTTTGCGAAATTTTGAAAAATAACTAGAAGAAAAAGAAGAATCTAGAAGAACTTGAAAAAAAAACGAAACAGGAAGTGAAAAAAAACAATAATAAAAGCGCATTTAATAGCTAAGATCCTGAAGATACAAGAGTAATGATCGAAATAAAAAAAAATATAGAACAAGAAGAGAAGAAGAGTAGACTTTTAGAAAAATGCAGGCATGTTATAAATTTGAGATAAAACGGTCAGAAGAAAAAGATCAAGAAAAACTACGATTGGAAAGAAACTAACAGAAGAAGTTTTGGAAAATCTTGAAAAGCAACTCGAAGAAAAAGAAAAATAACGATAAAAACAATTATTGTTTATATTTTGAAGATACGAAATCAATTATTGAATTAAAGAAAGAGGTATATTTAAGACAAAAAGAGAAGAAGGGTAGATTCTAGGGCTGGGCGATACCTGTTTTTAGGTATCGGGTATCGATGCCTGCAAAGTATCGATACTTGCCAAGGTATCGAGATATCGGAAGTATTGAGGTATCGGAGGTATCGGAAGTATCGAGGTATCGGAACTATCGCGGTATCGAGGTATCGGAAGTATCGAGGTATCGGGAAGTATCGAGGTATCGGGAAGTATCGAGGTATCGGGAAGTATCGAGGTATCGGAGGTATCGCGGTATCCAGGTATCGAAGGTATTGGGGTATCGGAAGTATCGTGGTATCGAGGTATCGAAAGTATCGGGTGGCGATAAATGAATATCGCATCAAATAGCTTGTGATTTTTATTTGTTTCTATCAAAATAGCTTGTGTTTCCAACATTCAAAGCACTCTGAGTAGGATATTCATTTATAGCCACTCTTTATCAAGGTATCGCAGGTATCGAAGTATCGGAGATATCGGAAGTATCGGAGGTATCGAGGTATCGGAGTTATCTAGGTATCGGAAGTATCGATACTTCGATATCTGACTGCAGTCGGTATCGGTGTACGATACCTAAGCAGGTATTGATACCTTCTGTAAGTATCGATACTTTTCCCAGCTCTAGTAGATTCTAGAAGATTAAAATAATATTCTTAAACAGTTTGTAAAAGACAATGTTCAGAAAGAAAAGAAACAAAATCAACGATTGAAATAAAAAGAATTATATTCAAAACAAGAAGAGAAGAAGGGTTGATTCTGAAAAATTAAAAAAAATATTCTTAAACAGGTTGAAAGACAACGTTCAGAAGAAAAAGATGAATCTAGAAAAGCTTGAAGAAAAACGTAACTGGAAGCAAATAAATAACAATAATTAAAGCGCATTCGATGGTTTAGATTCAGAAGATACGAAGATCACTTATTGAAATAAAAAAAGAACTGTTTTTACAACAAAAATGGAAGAAGGGTAGATTTTAGAAGAATAAAAACATTTTTTTAAATTTAAAAGACAATGGTTGGAAAAAAAAGAACTAGAAAAACTACAATTGGAAATAAAATAACAAAAGAAGGTTTGGAAAATTGTGAAAATGAACTAGGAAAAAAAGAAAAGAGAAGAAGTGTAGATTCTAGAAGATTAAAAGAATATTCTTTAACAGTTTGAAAGACAACATTCAAAAGAAAAATAATAAGAAGAACTACGATTAGAAAAGGAAAAAACAAAAAATGCTTAGTTTTGTAGAAGAAAAAGATGATTCTAGAAAAACTTGCAGAAAAACTTTACTAGAAGCAAAAAATTTGATGGTTTAGATTGTGAAGATACGAGATCAATGATTGGAAACAAAAAAAGAACTGTTTTTAGAACAAAAAGGGAAGAAAGTTAGTTTCTAGAAGAATAGAAGCATTTTTTAAACTTAAAAGACAACGATTAGAAGGAAAAGGATAAAAAATACGATTAAAGAGAAAATAACTAGAAGCAACTAGATGAAAAATAGAAATTGAAGAAAGACGCAACTAAAAGTGATAGAAAAACAATAATTTAAAAATTTTATTGTTTAGATTTTAAGGATACGAAATTAACGATTGATATAAGAAAAGAATTATATTCAAAACAAAATGAGAAGAACGGTAGGTTCTAGAAGATAAAAAGAATATTCTTAAACACCTTGAAAGACAACATTCAGGAAAATAAATACAAAAAAAATTACAAATATTCTAAAAACTAAATTTAGAAGAAAAAGTGAACAAACGAATAAAATACAAGAAACAAACTAAACTACAGGACTCTAGAAAATCTTAAAAAACAACTGAAAGCGAAATAACAAAGAACACTATATTTAAAAAAAAATAGAACCGAGCAAGATTCTGGAAGAAAAAATACAGTTTTAGAAAAACTTATTGAAAATTGACGTTTAAAACAAAAAAAAGAAGGAAACTATATTTACAAGACATAAAACGGAATAAAAATAAAGAAAAACTGCTGTAACACAAAATAACTTAAAAAGCAGGTCTGAAAAAAAAAGAATAAAACAAACTACGTTTAGAAAAAAACAAACGAGAAATATTTTAACAGAACAAAAGAACATTCTAGAAATATTTGAAAATAAAAGGGCAATTGAAAAATAAAATAATGACCAATTAAAACTAAGGGAAAAAAGGATAAATCATATTTCGAAGAAACAGATAACAATGAAAGGTTCTACGAAAAAGGAAAACAAAAGAAGCTTTAGAAGAATTTGAAAAAACGGTGATAGAAGAAAAACAATTTTGAGTAATTAGGAAAAATTTTTTTGGTTATATGAAAAATAGAACAAAGAAGATCTTTAAAATTGGCGACTACAATGAAAGCGAGAGAAGAAAAAACAAGCAAGATTTTGAAGAAGCAAAAGTCAGTTTTAGAAAAACTTATTGAAAATTTACGATTGAATGAAAAGAAACAAGGAAACTATATTTACAAAAAAAGGTAAATTAAAACTACCTGGGAAGAAACAGAAGCACACATGAGGTCAAAAAACGGAACTAAAACAATAAGAATAGTAAGAAAAATACAAAAATATTCTACCAGAACAAAAGCATATTCTAATAATAATTAAAAATGGACCTTTGGAAGAAAAAGAACAAGAAAAGTTTTAAAAAAATGAAAAGGTGAACCAAAGTAGAATCTAGACCAAAATAAAAAAAGAAATACAAGTTTTAGAGTTTTAGAAGCAGTTTTAGAAGAATTTACAAAAGGGCGACCAGAGGAAAAGAGGAATTCCGAGAAATTCAAAAAGCTATATACGATAAAAAAGGGAACAAAAATAGATTTAAAAGAACAGAAGAATTTAGAATAAAAAACGACGACTGAAAGCAAAAAAAAAGAAACTTTAGGTTATTGAAAATTGACAATTTAAGAAAAATAACAAGAAAAAGTATGTACAATCGAGAAAAAGGAAAACCATTTCTAGAAGATTCTAAGAAGAACACAATAAAAAAGCTTTAGAAGAACTTGAAAAGCGACGACTAGAAGAGAAAGAAGAAGAGAAAAGTACTTATATTTAAATGAAAAAGAGAACAAAGGTAATAAAACAACGTTTGAAATAAGAAGAAGATTTCAGAAAATAAAGGACGACTGAAAGAGAAAACAGAAACGGAAATATTACATTTAAAAAATATATTGAAACAAAGAATATTCTAAAACAACAGAGGAATGTTAATTAATGATTAAAAAAAGAAAGAAGAATTATATTCGCAAGAACAAGGGAGTAAAGGTGTTTTCTAAAAGAATGTTTTTTTGGACCGTTAAGGATTCTTTGCCTCGATATAAAATGATAAATAACGGGATTACAGCTGGAGCTGGAAGCATTTTTGGGAGACAGCTTGTATATTTAATTTAAAAATCTAAGATCTTGGTAAATGTAGAAAACCGCTTAAAAACTAAAACAAAACCCATTCAACAAGCAGCAATTTCTAGCACTCCCTTCACTTCACCACCTTCACACAATTAACATACTAACTTAGCCCATAACTCACTCCTGTCGTGGTTTAAATTATCTCAGCACAAGCAGCTATACATACTTGAGGCAATCTCGTTTGTTTTCCCTAATAACCTACACCTGATGATCATAAAAGTCTTAAAGTAAGTTCACTTAGTTTGTGTCATGCACTTGTAGTTTTTGTCGGTGTTTAGTTATTATTTTTTTATTTTAATAAAATTAAAGAAAATTAAATTTAGGGCGAACCGGGCGAGCCCGGTCCACCAGGCCCCCCCGGTCCTCCAGGCTCCGAAGGATTCCCAGGTCATGACGGCAGACAAGGAATCCCAGGAGAGGCAGGACCTCCAGGAGATAAAGGCGAACCAGGCCCTATGGGTCCTGTTGGACCTCCAGGAATTGACGGCCTGCAAGGACCTAAGGTATTATAAATGTTGTGTCACGTGTCATATCATTGTCGTGTCATACAGGGGGACAGGGGGGTTATAGGAATGATGGGAGCGCCGGGATTTCCGGGACTTCCAGGTCATATGGGCCTTCCTGTGAGCGCTATCATTTCTCATTTATCCCAAAAATTTCATTTTTTTTTTCATTTAGGGAATTCCGGGACGAAACGGGACTAAAGGCGAACGTGTAAGTCCCAGATTTTCTCAGGGATTATTTTTGGCTCTTCTCTCATACCTAACTTTCATCTCATTCACTAACCCAAAATTTTGTTTTTGAGATTTTTAATATTTTTTTTTTTAGGGCGAAAAAGGGGATAAAGGAGAAAGGGGGCTTACGACAACAGTCAATGGCGAGTTTCCAACTGGTTTGGTTGAGGGACCTCCTGGACCTCCAGGACCTCCTGGTAATTTACTAATTTTTTGGGGGGGAATTAAACTAAAATTTGAAAAAAGGTGAAAAAGGTGAATCTGGACCTGTGGGACCTCCTGGTTTGCCTGGCGAAAAAGGTGCCCGTGGCCGTCGTGGAAAACGGGTAAAGTACCGACTCCCTCTCTACCTCAAATGTCATGATTTTTTGGGGGGTATTAACGTTTCATGACATTGGTCATAGCTAACCAGACCACATTTCATTGCATAGCTTCATATTTTGGCATCAGGTGCAAAAAAAAGGGACGGCATGGGGGGACATTTTGCATGGCATGTTTATTTAGCATGTTAGGTGGCTAAAAAAATTCTTTTAAATATTTATATTGTTTTAACAATTTTATTTATCACTTATTTTGAGTTTCAGTAGTTTTAGTTGGTACTATCGTACTTCGTGCACTAACCACTGATTAACAAAACTAAAATCTATTTCACTGTTGGTCTGTCTTCAGCTGCTTTATTTTCGTAAGTATTTCTTAGTTTTATGTTTATTTATTTCGTTTCGTTTCAAAATTATTTTACGCATGTTAACTTCATTTTGGGTAAAATTTTGACGAAAAAAAAATTTTGGAGCGAGCGATTGCCATTTTTCCCCAAAAATACAAATGTGGTTTGGTGTGTCTAGGGACGAGATGGAGTTGCTCTTGGGCAAGGCCCACCAGGTGCAAAGGGCGATCCAGGTGAACCAGGGCCCAAAGGTGATAAAGGGTTTACCGGCTTTCCAGGTACAAAAAAACCCAACTTCTTTAAACTTCAAACCACATTGGTCCTTTGAGCCGGATATCACACAGATTTAAGTTACATCATTTAGAACCTAGAGGGCGCCAAAATCAGCTTTCTAGCTCTCAAATTGTGCAACTTGTTATCTAGATAAGTTAATCTAAGATAAGTAGTCGGTATAATAATATTTTTCTCTATTGAGACACCTTTCTGAGATAACCTTGTAGATCGGGCTCGAAGGACTTCTCTTTGCCTTTCCTTCTTTGACTTTTATAAATTTGTCTTAGGTCCCAAAGGAGACATGGGTTTGATGGGTACTCCTGGCGAACCCGGCATTAACGGCGAACCTGGTCCTCAAGGTCCTCCCGGTCTTCCAGTAAGTGTCTTTTCCTAAAATCTTTCCTAGACTTTTATACTTTGTTTAGGGCCAAGTCGGTCCAAAGGGCGAAAAAGGTGAATACGGCGACATTGGTCCTCCAGGTTTAATGGGTCCTCCTGGTCTTCCCGGACCTCCAGGTTATCCCGGTCAAAAGGGTGAAAAGGGTGAAAAAGGCGAATCAGTAAGTCTAGACAACTCTCTAAACCTCTAATGCTTTGAATGACTTTCTTTTTGGCTTTTCCAGAAGTACAAAAAGCTTCGACGAAGACAGGTAAATATGCTATTTTCTTTTTGGTCTATTTTTGCTTGTGAGCTATGCTTGTCTCGGAGGAAAAATCGAAAAGCGATTACTTTTGGGGGAATTTTTATACTGTTTCAGGGAGACGGCACTGGGGAAATAACAAATGGAGAGGTTATAATGGGCCCACCGGGTCCGCCTGGACCTCCGGGTCAAAACGGACTTCAGGGACCTCCTGGAATTAAAGGAGATCGAGGAATGGATGGTATTAAAGGAGAACCGGTGAGTGTCCACGGAATAGTTGTTTCTTGTTAATAACAGAGATGGTTTTAGGGTGAAAAGGGTGCTAAAGGCGATCCAGGACCAATGGGTCTTCCTGTAAGTTAGCCGTGAGTGATTTTTGTTTTATTACAGAGTTTGGTTTAGGGTCCCATGGGTCTGAGAGGTGAAAGTGGTCGATCGGGTGATTATGGAAAACCAGGCCCAATGGTAAGGAAATCATTCTATAACTAGGACTAAAGCAGCGTTAACCGAACAATGCAGTGACTTAACAAATTAACAACAGAATAAAATTAACAAAATTTTTCAATTTTGTTAAGTGATTGTTAATCATTTTTGTCATTTTTTACTCAACCACCATTGGATTGTTTACGACGCATCCAATTTGTTATTGTTTATTGAGTAATCGATGGTTTAGGAGGACAATAACTGGTGATTCCCAGGATTAGTCAAGATACTGCCATAAACAACGTTCAAGGCTAAGGCTATATCGACATTTTTTTGTTTTTATTTTTTGTTTTTTTTTTGTAGAATGTTGCGACAGGAGTTATATAAAAAATATTCTAAAAACAACTAGGATTAAACAAATGTTTTATATTATCTTTGTATTTAATACCATGCTGTATTTATTGCTACTTTATTGTTTATAGATAAAAGATAAGCAGGTGTGACAGGTTTTAACATAAAACATAACCTCAAAAAGCGTCAAGAATGACGGGTAATTTGAATTAGTTCTGTCACAACTGTTTTTCTTCATTCACAACGGCCTTTTTGAGGCTTGACAAATCGTTTTACGTCCATTTAGTACTTAACACTCTTTTAATTAATTAATACTTGTCAATTTATATAGGAAAGAGTGTATTAAGAGAAAACCTAGACAGTGAAGATCGATTTTTATATAAATATTAACAATTACTATTTATTATATTTGTAAAAAGAAGTGTTTTTGCAAGACCATTAATTTATAAGTTGACGAAATGTGTTGTAATATAAGTGTTACATTTTTATAGGTGTCTTATAGTAGTTATTAGTTTGTAAAAACCACGAAAAAAAAAACATATAACGTGACTGATACTAGCCTAAAACAAACCTAAAAAACAACCTGTAAAATACTTTAATTTTAATAATTAGGTAATAATAAGCTTCTGTAAACGATAACATGTACGAAATAAATGTATGTGCATGTGCTGTAATTATTAAATAAGCTTGTGTTAAATTGGCCACCTTAAGCTTTTTTCCCTTTTGGTCCCCTACATATCCAAAAGCTGGTTGTGATTTTTGACCAGCTTATATATGGCATGATGATAACATCGCATCGTGTGCATTCATTCATTAACTTCATTTTATGTTACTTATTCTATTTTTGTTTCAATTGGTTTTCTTCACAGGGCCCACCTGGACTTGATGGAATGAAAGTAAGTACACACACTGTATAAAAAATTACATATAGGTGGTCTAATAGTGCGAGATCGGAAAGTATTGGGTTTGTTTTAACAACAGTTTTGAGTTGGATTTCACATGCGCAGTACCGTTTTAGTGGTCCGAAATTTTTATTGCGCATGTTCAGTAGAGTTTAGAACTGTTGTTGAAGCAAATCTATTATTATGTGTTTATTTCTAGAATGTTCTAAAATGTTTGAGACTATTTGGTTTCAAAATCACTTCTAATTTGTTGTGAAATCGATGACTCGTTGGTTGAAAATATTCTCGAATGTTTAGAATATCGTAGATTCGATATTTTCCAAGAGGTATTTTTTTTTAGAATATTTAGAATAATACAAATCACGACCTTCTTTCGATGAATTCCCATTGTTATCGTGATTCCGGAGAAACGCCACTTTCTGTCGTATTGGCGCTGTGCACTGTTGCACTATTTCTGTATACACTGCACTTCTCTGGGCTGAACTGTCAATCTAAGGTTAAAACAATGAGGTTATGTCGAAGTCAAACCATCGGTCAAAAAACAAACAATAACTAACTGCATCTTACAAAGAAAACAACTAACAAATCTTATATAATGCAAAAAATTAAATACAAAATTTGAATTATTTCAAATTTGACAGTTGTAACGATGGATATCCATAGATAAGATGTATATGCAGAATACGTGTATCGTCAAGCATCGCCAAGCGGAGAATCACTGTAAGCAGTGTAAGCTCGCCACGCGGCAGGCTGTATAAGACGCCTTTTATCGAGAAGGTTGTGATACAAATATTAGATATATTTTAAGTTGGAGATGTCTCAATTTATCAGAAAATCTGAAATTGTTTTGTTATTTCTCTACAGAATGTTCTAGAATCAATGGTTCGTTACATGAAAATATTCTAGAATGTTTAGTATTACGTAAATTTGGTATTGCCGAAGAGAAGAATATTCTAGAATGTTTAGGATATCGTAGATTGATCGTAGATATCGTAGAATGTTTAGAATAATGCAAATCTTAGACATATTTTAAGTTTCATATTATTATATTTCATTATATTCCACTTCAGAATGTTCTAGAAGGTTTTAAACTGTAAATTCGATATTGCCGAAGATGAGAATATTTAGAATAACGTAAATATTAGATACATTTTAAACTTGAGAAGTCTCAATTTATCAAAGAACTTAAAATTGTTTTGTTGTCGTTTTGTAGAATGTTTAAGATAGCGTAAAGTCGATTCTGCAAAAAAAGGGACTATTCTAGAATATCTAGAACAACATAAATATTAAATAAAGCAAAATAGTCAAAATTGTTCTAGAATCAATAGTTTGTTACATTTAGTAACAAAATATTCTAGAATGTTAAGAATAATATAAATTCGATATTATGGAAGAGGAGTGTATTCTAGAATATTTAGAATGACATGAATATTATATATACTTTATGTTCGGGAAACTTGAATTTATCAAAAATGGTGAAATTGTTTTGTTGTCGCTCCATAGAATGTTCTAGAATATTTGAAATCATTTTGTGATTTAAAACAATATAATCTAAAGTAACGCAAATAGATATATTTTTAGTTGAACAAGTCTTAATTTATCAGAAAATCTAAAATTGGTTTGTTATTTCTCTATAGACTGTTCTAGAATCGATTCTAGAATATTTAAAATAACGCCATTATTAGATATATTTTAGCTTCGAAAAGCTCCGATTTACCAGAAATTGTGGAATTGTTTTATTGTCGCTCAATAGAATGTTCTAGATTATTTGAAACCATTTGTTAAATATTTTAAAGTAGTCTAAATTGTTTTAGAATCTATAATTTGTTACATGAGAATATTCTAGAATGGTTAGGCTGACGTAAATATTAGATATATTTTAGATTCTAGAAACCTCAATTTATCAGAAATTGTGGAATTGTTTTGTTGTTTTCTATAGAATTTTCTAGAATGTTTGAAACCATCTTGTGAATTAAAGCAATATAATCGAAATTGTTCTAGAATCGATAATCGACATCGGAATATTATAGAATGTTCAGATTAACTGTATAATTGATGTTGCTGAAGGGAAGTATGTTCTAGAATATCTAGAAAATTGTTTTGTTATTTCTCTATAGAGTGTTTGAAACCATTTGAAATGAAGAAAAATGGTCTAAATTATTCTCGAGTCTATAGTTTGTTACATGAAAATATTCTAGAATTTTTTGGATTACGTAAATTTGATGTAAAATATTCTAGAATATTTGGAATAACATAAATATCGGATATATTTTATATTCAAAGTCTCAATTTATCAGAAAATTTAAAATTGTTTTGTTATCGGTATCGCTCTATAGAATGTTCTACATAGAATGTTTAAAACCATTATGTGAAATAAAGCGAAATTATCTAAATTGTTCTGGAACAGATAATTCCTTACATGAGACTATTCTAGAATGTTCAGAATTACGTAAATCCGATGTTGGGGAAGAGAAGAATGTTGTAGAATATTTAGAATAATGAAATTATTAGATTTATTTTAGATTCGAAATGTCTGAATGTTCAGAAATGGTGGATTTGTTTTGTCGTCGCTCCACAGAATGTTCTGGAATGTTTCAAACCATTTCGTGAAAGGAAGCAAAATATTCTAAATTGTTCTAAAATCGATTTTATATGATTTGAGAATATTCTAGAATGTTTAGGATTACGTAAATTTGATATTGCCGAAGAGGAGAATATTCTAGAATAATTAGAATAACATAAATAACGAATATATTTTAGATTCAAATAGTTTCAATTAATCAGACATTGTGGAATTGATTTGTTGTCACGCTATAGAATATTCTAGAGTGTTTAGAATAACGCCAATATTAGCTATATTTAAGATTTGAGAAGCTTTAATTTACCAGAAATTGCGAAATTGTTTTCTTGTCGCTTTATAGAATGTTTGAAACCATTTTGTTAGATATTTCAAAATAGTCTAAATTGCTCTAGAATCGATAGTTCGTTACATGAGAATGTTCTAAAATGTTCAGGACAACGTGGATTCGATATTACTGAAGAGGAAAATATTCTAGAATATCTAGAATAAGGTAAATATCAGATACATTTTAGATTTGAAATGTCTCAATTTATCAGAAATTGTGGAATTGTTTTGCTGTTGTTCTATAGAATTTTCTAGAATGTTTGAACCCATTTTGTGAATTAAAGCAATATAATCTAAAATGTTCTAGAACTGATAATCGACATTAAATATTCTAGAATGTTTAGAATAACTGAATAATTGATGATGCCGAAGGAGAATATGTTCTAGAATACCTAGAAAATTGTTTTGTTCGCTATAGAGTATTTGATACCATTTCAAATGAAGCGAAATGGTCTAAATTGTTTTGGAATTTATAGTTCATTACATTAAAATATTCTAGAATGTTTTGGATTACGTAAATTTGATGTAGAATATTTTAGAATATTTGGAATAACGCAAATATCGGATATATTTTAGATTCAAAGTCTCAATTTATCAGAAAATTTAAAATTCTTTTATTATACTCCATAGAATGCTCTACAATGTTTAAAACCATTATGTGAAATAAAATTGTGAAATTGTTTTGTTTTCCCTCTACAGAATATTTTAGAATATTTGATACCATTTCGTGAAAAAAATCTTCTAGATTCGATAATTCGTTACATGAGAATATTCTAGAATGTTCAGAATAACGTAAATTTGATGTTGCCGAAAAGGAGTATATTCTAGAGTATCTAAAAAAAATATATTAGATGTATTTAAAAATCTAGAAGGCTCGATTTTTAAATTTATTAGAAAATGTCAAAGTTATTTTTTTTACAGAGGGATTGAAACCATTTGAAATGAAACAAAATGGTCTCAATTATTCTGGAACTTATAGTTCGTTACATGAAAATATTCTAGAATGTTTAGCATTGCAAAGAAGTCTCAATTTGTCAGAAAATGTGAAATTGTTTTGTAGTCGCTTCATAGAATGTTTTAAACCATTTTGTGGAAGGAAGCAAAATAGTCTAAATTGCTCTAAAATCGATAGTTTGTTATTCGAAAATATTCTAGAATGTTTAGGATTACGTAAATTTAATTTTGCCGAAGATGAAATAGAATATTCAGAATAACGTAAATATCGGATATATTTTAGATTCGAAGTCCCAACTTATCAGAAAATTTAAAATTGTTTTTTTATCGCTCTATAGAATGTTTTACATAGAATGTTTGAGACCATTATGTGAAATAAAGCAAAATATTCTAAATTGTTTATTACAAATTATTCTAAATTCTAATTTGATATTGCTGAAGAAGAGAATATTTAGAAAATGTAAAATTGTTTTGTTAATGCTTCATAAAATGTTCTAGAATTTTTGAAACCATTTTTATCGTAAATAACGTAAATATTAGATATATCTTAGATTCTAAAAGCCTCAATTTATCACAAAATGTGAAAGTTGATAACGTAAATTCGATATTGCCGAAGAGGAAAATATTCTAGAATATTTAGAATAACGTAAATATTTAATATATTTTATATTCGAAAAGTCTCAATTGAGCAGACATTGTGGAATGGTTTTGTTGTGGCTCCATAGACTGTTCTAGATTGTAGAATGTTTGAAACCATTTGTCAAATAAAGCAGAATAATCTAAGTTGTTCTAGGATCGAGATAGTTTGCTGCATAAGTATATTCTAGAATGATCAGGATTACATAAATTTAATATCGTTGAGAAGGAGGTTATTCTAGAATATTTAGAGTAACGTAAATATTAGATATATTTAACATTCTAGGAACCTCAATTTATCAGAAGTGTTCTAGAATGTATATAAAAAAAACTAAATAGTGTAATTTTTCTAGAATCGATTGTTCGTTACATGCGAATATTATAGTATGTTCAGGATACGTAAATCCGGTGTTGGCAAAAAGATTCTAGAATATTTAGAATAACATAAATGTTACATATATTTTACAGTCTAGAAGCCTCAATTTATCAGAAATTGTGGAATTGTTTTCTTGACGCTCTATAGAGTGTTCTACAATATTTGAAAAAATTTTGTGAAATAAAGCAGAGTAGTCTTAATTGTTTTGAAATCATCTAGAATTAATGGTTTGTTTTGTTACATGAGATTGTTCTAGAATGTTTAGAATATATTGTAAATTTGTTATTCCCGAAAAAGGAGAACATTTTAGATTATTTAGCATAACGTAAATATTATATATATTTTATATTTGAGAAGCATCAATTTATCAGAAATTTTAGAAATGTTTCATTATCGCTTCATAGAATGTTCTAGTATGTTTAAAACCATTTTGTAAAATAAAGCAATTTTGCTTTATCTAGTCTATTTAGTCAAGTTTATTTTATTTAGTCTAAATTGTTCTAAAATCGAAAGATTATTACATGAGCATATTCTAGAATGTTTAGGATTACGTAATTCGATATTGCCCAAGAGGAGAATATTCTAGATTATTTAGAATAACGTAAATATTGGATATACTCGTATTTTACAGTCTAGAAGCTTTAATTTGTCTGAAAATGTGAAATTATTTTATTATCGCTTTATAGAGTGTTCTAGAATGTTTGAAACTATTTTGTGAATTGAAACAATATAATCTAAATTTATTGTTTGTTGCATGATAATATTCTACAATGTTCAGGATTACGTAAATTGGAATAATGTAAATATTAAATATATATTAGATTCGAGAAACCTTAATTTATCAGAAATTGTGGAGTTATTTCGACGTCGCTTCGTAGAATGTTCTAGAATGTATGAAACCATTTTGTGAAATCAAGAAATGTAATCTAAATTGTTCTAGAATCAATAATTATTCTAGAATGTTCAGGATTACGTAATTCGATATTGCTGAAGTGGTCAATATTCCAGAATATTTAATACTCTGTATAACAGAATCTGATAACGAGCAGCTTTATTTCTCAGTATAATTTTTTTTATTGAGAAAACTGTAAAAAAATATTTTTCGACTTCGCACTGTTGAACCACCCTGTACATTTACCAATCGAATTTTGAGCCCATAATCTCACTTTTTTGCCCGATTTTAGGGGGCACAGGGCGAACCTGGGAGTAAAGGAGAGCGCGGTGACCCCGGCCTACCTGTAAGTACTCCTCTCTCCCCTACTAAACTAACCACTAATAATTCTAGGGGACTGACGGAATACCTGGTCAAGAGGTACAAACTAGACTTGTTTTGCTTGGAGGCTTTAGCTTTGACGTCACTCACCACATACTAATCCCCCCTTTTAATAAACCCTCAAAATTAATTTATTTTTATTTTTTAGGGTCCTAAGGGAGATAAGGGTTCAAAAGGCGATGCTGTAATATCTTGTTATATTTTGCGCAATTTTTGATTTTTTTTTTTGTAGGGCCCGCTTGGAAAAAGAGGCCGAAAAGGCGACAAAGGGGACAAGGGGGATCAAGGAGTGCCAGGATTAGACGCTCCATGTCCGTTAGGACCTGACGGTTTGCCACTTCCGGGTTGTGGGTGGAGGCCACCTAAGGTACGGTTTGGCAGTCTCGCCAACCCATTGACAGTGTTGCCAACCCATTGACGATGATTTCTCCCATATAATGGGTCAAAATTCCCTAAATCGAAACTAAATTTCCCCAAAATATACTTCATTTTAAAAAAGACTACAACTACAAAGTAAAAAGAAAAAAGTTCTTTACAACATACAATTTTTATTTTATTTTTAATAAATAAATAATAATTTAGGGGGAAATTTCCCATGTTGGCAACACTGCGGTTTGGGGATTTTTGTTGTGGTACTAACTGCATGGGTTTTGGTTGGTACTAATCTTTTAGGAGGTGAGTCATCCCACACCTTCACCACCGGTTGATTTTGATGTTGAGGATCCGATTGATGAAGTTGAGGAGGATTATGAAGAAGCGGAAGAGGATTATGAATATCCGGAACAAATGAATGCTGCACTTCCGGTTTCCGCTTCGGCCATTTAACATTTAATTACACTGCTTTTGTGTCTAAAGCTATAACAGTTGGTACTAAAATTGTTGTATGTTTGTTGGCAACACTGTTGACTTAGTGTTTTTATTTGTTTTAGGTTTGATGCGCCATTTTGGAAGTGTTTACACCCTCTGGACGGAATTCTCACGTACTTATCAGTGACAGTGATTGTGTTTGTAAATAAGTGAACAAAAAAATAATAATAATACTAAGACAGTTAATACAGATTTACTAATTTATTAGATATAGTTAATAATTTTTTACTGTTCATAAATGTCATTATGTTCCTCATAATCATATTTTTTGAAAATTGTACAAAATAGGAAAAATGTATTTTAGGTTAGGTTAGATGTACTTTTTAACAAAAAAATATTAAGGTTCCAGTTGTTAAATTTAGGACTAACGTTCAAAAATAAATAATGTTTTCCTTTTGTAAACCGTGTTTCATTAAAAAGACACGGTAGCCGCGTCTCACCACTTAAAATGCAATCGGTTATATGCAACCAGTTATACATACCACATAAACTGAATGCATTATACAGTCTAGCGTTGATTAGCTAAAAGATTAATGCGATTTCTCTACCGTCGACATATTTGTTTCTAAACAAATGACTATCTAAAGTCAAACAGTAGAGGGCGCCACTAGATAATTACTCAAAAATCTTTTTTTTCTTAATTAATTTTATTTAACTTTTTACAAAATATACAATAATAAATCTAGAATTAATTAAAAATAATCTTGAGCAAATTAACAACAGGAGCTTCAAAAGCTAGCGAAATGGCAAATGCTGAGACAAATGCAAATACAATGTTGCCACAATATATCACCATCTAAAATCAAAAGACTTGTTAATAAAGAAAAACCAAAATTGTTTTTTGACTTACGACAAATAATTCGTGAAGGTGGAGAGGCCCATCCAAAACGAAACTGGTAAGACACATATATACAGGATGTATCAAATAAGCGCAATAAGTTAGTCTACTTAGAGGTAGAAAGAATTTAAATTTTAAAACAGCTCCTATTGGTCCTCCATAACCCGAACAGCATGCTAATGTTATCCAGGCAAGAGATAAACCCCACGCTGTGTGCCCCAATGAAGCCTAAAAAAGGAATCGGTTACTGAAAATACATACAAAAACAAACATAAAATCTACTAATTATATTGGGTAAGATAATGGCGGAAATTCGAAGTCTTGTACGCTGTGTTTGACAAGATGGCGGCGAACTTTTTTAAGTTTGTTACCCTAACAGGTGTTATTTTCTTTTTATTACAACAGTAGCTACAATTAGAAGATTTAAACAAATCTTTTGGAAGGTCAAGTAGCGAGACTATTTGATGAAACAAGTCTAGACATGACGAATTGTTTTTTTTATTGAATATTTAACACCCCCCCCCCCCTATCTTAATTCTTCCTGCCAAAGATTGACTAATAAACATATAGAATCTCCAGAAATAAAAGAGCTTATCTAAAATTTGATATCATTCACGCCCCTTCTATACACACCAACAAATAAAATTTTTGAAGTTTTTTTTATTTTTTGGGTCTAATCTTCGTTCTATTAATTTTTAAGTTTTTTTAGAATTATTTTTCTTCAAATTGTAACTTTTTAAGGTTTTTATGAAACATTTTTTTTTATCGTAGTTTTCTTTTTCTTCTGAATAAGGTTTTACAAGTTATTTAAGAAGATTGTTTTATTCTTCTAGAATCTACCTTTGTTCTTATTCCTTTTAAATATAGTTTTTTTCAAATCTGTTTTGTTTTGTTCTTCTTTCAATTGGCAATATTCAAGGTTTTTTGGAATTTTTGTTCTTCCAGATTCTTTTCTTTCTAAACGTAATTCTAGACGTATTCTTCCAAGCTTTTGAAGCTTTTGTATTCTCTTTTTCTTCGATAGAAGTTTTTTGTCTTCTTCGTCTAAACGTTGTTGTGAAAGTTCTTTCACAACGGTTTTCTGTTCTTCTAGTATCTATAGTGCTATACTATGGGAATTGTAAAACAGTTAATTTGTATGTCTTATTTTATTCTTCTAGCATCTAACATGATTTTTATTCTTTATAAATATAGTTTTTTGTTCTCTTTCTTTCAATTGGCAAATTTTGAAGATTTTCTGGAAATTTTGTTCTTTCAGAATCTTTTTTTGTTGTTGTTTCTAAACGTAGTTTTTTATAAACTTCTTTCTTTTTCAGTTTTTAATGTTTTTCTAGACGTATTCTTTTAAGTTTTCGATGCTTTTTGTTCTCTTTTTTTCGATAGAAGTTTTATGTCTTCTTCTTCTGAACGTTGTTGTGGAAGTTCTTTCAGAATGGTTTGCTCTTCTTCTAGAATCTAGAGTACTTATACTAAGGGAATTATCAAACAGTTAATTTGTATGTCTTTGATAAATCATCTACTTGTCAAAATGAACGCTACTTCTAAACAGTTATTTTTTTCCTAAAATCATTATTTTTCTTTCTGTTCTAGTCCATGTTTTGTTGCTTTTTTAAAAATTTTTCTTATAATTGTTTGTTTATTAAATTTTTCTGAAGCATCTTTGTTTTTCTTGTTCTTTTTTTTCTGGATATTGTTTTTCAAATTGTTTAAAAACATATTTAATTCTTCTAGCATCTAGCATGACTTCTATTCTTTCTAAATATAGTTTTTTGTTGACTTTCTTTCAATCGGTGGATTTTCAAGATTTTCTGAAAATTTTGTCTTTTCAGAATCTTTTTTGTTCTTTTTTCTAAATATAGTTCTTTTTAATCTTCTTTCTTTTGCGTTTTGAATGTTTCTCTAAACGTCTTCTTTAAAGCTTTTTTTTCTTCGAACTAAGTTCTTCGTGTTCTTCTTCTTCTGAATTTTCTTGTAGAATGTTTTTCAGAATGGTTTTTCTAGAAGGTTTCAGGTTTTTCTAGAATGCTATACTATGGAAATTTTAAAACAGTTAATTGGTATGTCTTTGATAATGTATACATCTACTTGTCAAAATAAAATGTGAATCAATTTCGTAATAATGTTGTTTTTTCCTTTTCTTACAATTGTAGTCTTTCTTGTTTTGTTTCTTTCAATTGTTAATTTTTAAGTTTTTTTAACATTTTTTTATGTTATCTTTATTTTTATCTTCTACTTTTTCTTATTCTTCTTTTTTTTCACCATTTTTTCAATTTGTCCAAAATCTCTTTTGTGTTTTTGTTTCTTTCGATGTTCGTTTTGTTATGAAAATTAATTAACTTTATACAGTAAAATTGCCAAAACGAAACATGGGTATAAGAAGAAGGTACAACAAAAATCAAAAAAAAGCTGCATGAAGAAAGTTTAACTAGGATATTCAGAACGCAGAAGAAGGTATTTTAGAAAGAAAAATTCAAATTAAAGAAAAAGAATTGTAACAGTTTAGAGTAAACAGATGAGAATGAATAAGAAGAACTAGAAGAAAAAATAGAAGCCACAGAAGAGAAGAAGAAGAAGTTATAGAAGATAGCGGAAGATTTTAATACGAGAGTTGAACTAGAAGGGGCAAGAATAAAAAAACAAAAGACAAATTAGAAAACAAAAATGGCTTAATTGAAGATAGTGGTTAGAAAATTTTAAACAAAAACAAAGAAAGATAATAGATAAATAGAGTAACTAAAAAGGAACTAGGCACAATGGAAAGATCAAGAAGAAAGAAAATAAAGAGAAGCAATCCAAAAATCCAAAATTGGAAAAATAGAAACAAAAAAGGAATTTCTGGTATTTTCATTACGAAACTTAAAAGCGTTTTGTATTGGTTTTAAAAAATCTAACTCAAAATAAAAAAAAACTATTCGGATGAATTTAACTGAGTTATTCAGAACACAGAAGAAGGTATTTTTGGAAAGAAAAGTTAAAATTAATGAAAAGAATTGTAACAGCTTAGAGTAAGCAGTTAAAAAGAAAAAGAAAAAATAGAAGCTACAGAAAAGAAGAAGAAGCTACAGAAGATAGCGGATGATTTTAATGCGTCAGTTGGACCAAAGAGGCAAGAATAGAAGAAGAAGGAAAAATAGAAAGAAGAACAGCTAATGACAAATTGGAAGACAAAGATGGCTTAACATGAATCGAAATAGTTGAAGAAAGGGGTTGGAAACTTTTAAATTGGAATAAAGAAGACAATTGGGAAGAAAAATATACATGTATTAAAGAGACTATAATCGATTATAGTAATAAAAATGAAGAATCCTGATAGAAAATTACCAAATTCGAGCCTGGAAATAGGGTAGACAATAATAAATAGGGTAGGATTAAAAAGACTTGGCATAGAAGAGATCAAGAAGCAAGAAAAGAAAGAAGAAACAATTCAAAAATTTAGACAACAAATGCAGAATAAAATTTTTGGAGATTATGGAGATGCTATCGCAATGTATAAAGATTTAGTCAGAAAAAAAAGAAGTAGCTATGGTCAAAGAAAACAAATACATCGAGATAAGAGGAAGTAACTGGTGAAATAGAAAATGCGAAAATCTGACGAAAGAAACTCTTAGTGAACTAAGAGATTGGAAAATTAGAAACAAAAAAGTTAACTTCTGGTAATTTCATTACGAAACGCAAAAGTGTTTTGTATTAGCTTTAGTACCAACGCAAAGTAGAAATTTTTTTTAGAGTTTTGGAAGGAAATAAGGACTAAATTTAGTGTTTTACAGCTCTTAAACAGTTGCATCAGCTTTGACCTTGGCCGACATTTGCAGTGATAGTCTTTCCCATGTTATATAAATCGAGAAAGTATTTCGTTCTTTTAACTCTAATAAATAAAATTATAGTTAAACGGAAACTAATTAAAAAATAATTTCTCCTTAAAATTGCTACAAACTTACGTAAAATGCCGATGTTGGAACTACTAATCCTTGTCTACCAACACCATATACTAAACTAGCTAGACAACCCAATGATAAGACCCATCCCAGGATCACAACTACCATTGGTAGTGTCACTTTACATTTAACTCTGAACATAAAGTACCCAGCAATCATTCCAATAAAATATGGTCCAATACGCATCCATGGTTTGTCATAAAGTTGATCAAAAAGGGCAAAAGGTTCTTCAACCCTTATGGTATACTCATATTTCATCGCAATTACAAATGTTATAACCCAAGAAGCTACCATAAAGACCCCAATAGCAGCACCAGCAAATTTCAGATGTCTTTCACCTCTGGAAATGAGAAATTTTTTAAGAAACTTCCTTGGTGTGTAAAGTAGTACTTACCGCACTGCTATTAACAAAAGTACAGCTGCAATTATATAAAACTGTGTGTCATTAGCAATATACCACGACCAAAGCATGCAAAACTCCGTTTGGGGGTAGAAATTATTAACATAGAGAGCATTCCTCCACCAGAAATTGCTGCAACTGATGTGATCGATAATAGCCGGCGAAAAAACAGAATAACTATGCAAGTATCGTAAAATCACTTCGTTTACTCCCAAAACGAAAAGATAGGCTGGAGTAAGTCGGAAGAATCGGTAAATGACTAGCATCAGAAATTTCAGAAAGTTTGTTTGAACCGACTTGCATACACTTTCTTCTTTGATTGTCTTCTTAGCAGCAGTGCGGAAATAAGTGATTGTTACCAGCAAACCACTTATAAAGAAGAAAGTATCGACGGAGAATGTTGCATTTGCTATTGTTTGGTACATAAAAGTGCGTTCAGTGAGAATTCGGAGGTTCTTATTATCAGCAATTGAGAAAACTTCGAGATAAGTGTGGACCATAATGATCCACGCAATTGAGAAGAAGCGGAGACCGTGGATGCATTTTATGGAGTCTTCAGAGACTGCTTCAACGTTGAGGATCTTCTTGCCGTTGTTGATTGCGGAGAAACAGAGAAGGACTCGTAGGAAAATACCTGAAACTCATGTTAGAAGAGAGAAAAATTTTGGAGATTTTTTTAATACCTTGTTTGGGATTCTTTGTCTTTTCTTCTTTCTTCTGGACTTTCTTGGTTTTGTTGTCGTCGACATTGTTGTTGTTTTCAAGTTCGGCATCTACTTTGACTTTCTTATTTTTCTTCTTTGTGATGATTTCGACTAGAGATGCGATGAAAATTAAGACACCAACTACAAGTGTTGTCCCTCTGTAAATAATATTTTGTTAAAGCTCAGAAATTTCTGTAGCTAAGATCTAAATTTTTGATTTTCTTCTTCTTCAAAAATTAGCAAAAATATACATACACCATATATATATATAATTATTTTTTTCTCTTATTTTTTCTGTTTTTTTTGTGTTTTCATCCGTTTGTTTATGATTACAATATATTTCTTGTTTTATTCTGTTTTTTATTACTTTAAAAAGAGTAACAGATGATAAGATGGAGGCTTTATTTTTGGAAATTATGAAAGAATTAATGAAAGACATGAAAGAAATAAGAGAACAGCAGAGACTATACCAAGAGGAACTGAAGAAACTGAATAAGAAAACGATATACTGAAAGAAGAAAACAAAATTATAAAAGAAAAAGTGAGCCAAAGATAACAAAAAAGAACTTTTAGAATGATAGGTACAGTCTATTGAAATTGAAATAGATACAAAAACACAAATTAAAAATAGGTACTTTGGAGATAAAAACAAAAAGATTGAATAACCACTTGGATCTACAAAAAGTAATAAAAAAATAAGAAGAGAGAGTTCTACATAACGAGCAAAAATGACAAAGGAAGAAAAAGATACACAAAAGAGGATGAAACGGATAGAGGATGAGAAGAGAAAGAGAGAAAAATAAAAATTGTAAGAATAGGGTACCAGATAATTACAAAGGAAGGAAAAGAATGGATCGAAAATAGAACGAAAAGTTTTGAATGAAAAAATAAAACGTCAAACCATTCACCTTTAAAAAACTAAAGAAAAAGAAAATAAAACTATCCGAAAAATGGCCAAAGCTGTGAAAACGGATATGAGAAAGGAAAGGCCAAAGAAAATGAAAATAATAAAGTTAAAATTAAACAAACAAATTGAAAATAGACAAATGGAACGTAGAAAACAGTATTGCAAAAGAAGAACTAATCGAAGAACTAACAAAATCTCTTTTTGTGCCTTTCTTTCTTTCCATGTCCGTTGGTTATGAAACTTAATGGGATTTTCTGCCGAAGAGAAACATGGGTGGAAGAAGAAGAGAGAAGAAAAATAAAACAATTCTACGAGGAGAATTTAGCTATGATATTCAGACAGCAAAAGAAGGTATTTTGGAAAGAAAAGTTTAGATTAAAGAAGAAGTATTGTAACAGTTTAAAGTAAACAGAAGAAAATAGAGAAGAAGTACTAGAAGAAAAAACAGAAGCTACAGAAAAAAAGAAGAAGCTACAGAAGATAGCGAAAGATTTTAATACGACAGTTGGACCAAAAGAGGCAAGAATAGAAGACGAAGCAAAAATAAAAAACCAGCAAAAGACAAGTTAGCAAACAAAGATGGCTTAATACAAATCGAAATAGTTGAAGAAAGGGGTTGGAAAGTTTTAAATGGAAATAAAGAAGTCAATTGGGAAGAAAGATATACGCGTATTGGTCAAAAAGGGACTACAATGAATTATGGTAATAAAAATGAAGAATTCTGAGTGAAAATTACTAAATTCAAGCTTAGATATAGAGTAGACAATAGATAACCATCCGAAAAACAGCCCAAGCTGTGAAAACGGACATGAGAAAGGAAAGAACAAAGAAAAGGAAAAGAATAAAGTTATAATTGGACAAAGCAAAATTAAAATAGATACATGGAACGTAGACAATAGTATTGCGAAAGAAGAACTAGTCCAAGAATTAACAAAACAGAACATAGAAATTATTGGAATTACGGGAAAAAAGAAAAGAAAGAGACTAAGAAAATACGTAAAGGATATTGGATAATTTAGTTGGGAGTATATAAATAAGAGAGAGAAAAGGAAGTATGTGAATTATTGAATAGGTGAATTAATTAAAAAAACATAAAAGATGTAAATAGAAAGAAAATAAGAAAAGTAGTCAAAAGGAGGAAAAAGATAAAACAAAAAATAGAGAGTTATAAACTAAAGATAGAAAAATACCAAAAGAAGTATTAAGAGATAATAGAAGATATGTTTAAAAACGAAAGAAGAAAATTGCAAGTGAAAAGAGGCAAGAGAAGAAAATAATGAACGACTGTATAAGAAAAGCAGAGTGTTAGACAGCTCAAATAAATTTATAAAAAATTAGAAATAAATAAGACAAATGGAAAATTATATAAGTAAAAACAAAAAACAGAAATGACAAAGGAAGAAAAAGATACACAAAAAAAGATGTAATGGATAGAGGATGAGAAAAGAAAGAGAGAAAAACAAAAATTGTGAAAATAGGTTACTAGATGATTACAATCGAAGGAAAAGAATGGAACAAAAATAGAACGAAAAGTTTTATAATGGACATAAGAAAGGAAAGAACAATAAAAATGAAAAAAATAAAGTTAAAATTGGACAAAACAAAATGAAAATAAACACATGGAACGTAGAAAATAGTACTGCAAAAGAAGAAATACTCCAAAAAATAAGAAAACAGAACATAGAAATTATTGGAATTACGGCAAAAAAAGAAAAGAAAGAGACTAAGAAAATACGTAAAGGATATTGGATAATTTAGTTGGGAGTATATAAATAAGAGAGAGAAAAGGAAGTAGGTGAATTATTGAATAGTTGAATTAACTACAAATATTTGGAATAACATTAAAGATGTAAATAGAAAGGAAAAATAGTCAAAAGAAGAAAAAAGATAAAACAAAAATACCAAGAAAAATACCAAAAGCAGTATTAAAAGATATTAGAAGATGTGTTTAAAATCGAAGGAAGAAAATTGCAAGTGAAAAGAGGCAAGAGAAGAAAATAATGAACGACTGTATAAGAGAAGCAGAGTGTTAGACAGTAAATAAATTTGTAAAAAATTAGAAATAAATAAGACAAATGGGAAAGTATATACATAACTACAAAAAAGAAGTAGGCTACGAAAACAGAGAAATGAAAAGACGTTAAAGTAGCAATTAAAGAGATAGAACAGAAATTTTAAGAAAAATTGCTGAGAGATAATAAAGGCAACAGGCAAGATCTTATTTTTTTGTTAGTTAAAGAAGAGAAAAAGGAAAACCGAAAATAGTTTGGAAACTGCTATTATACAAAGAAGAGTGAATAAAAAGGCCATAGATGTGATAAGAAACGTGAAAACGGGAAATTTAAATATAGTAAAAACAAAAGAAAAAGATGAAGAATCTAAAAAAATTGAGATGACAAGGCTTTGATAGCAGATACAGTAGGAAGAGGTAGAGAAAACCAACATGAGATGAATGGCAACCAATTCGAACAATTGCAGCAATTTAAGTAATTAGCTAGAAGCAGTTATAAAAGAAAATGGGAAAGTGTAGAAAGAAATAAAAGGCAAAATGGGAAAAACGGTCATCTTGAAAACAACCTTTTTTGGAAAGAGCAGAGGTCTATTTTTGTTTGTTTTAGTTTTAAATTCTTTTTAATATACTATTTTTCATATTTTTATTTTTTATATATTTGGAATTATTTTAAATATTGCAGCACATAGAAAAAATGTACTAGTTTTAATAACAAAATCTGTATCTTCCAGGGTTGGGATTTCTTAATTTTTAGCTTCTTTATTGTATTTCTGTATCATTCTCAATTTTTACAGTTCTCTATTTCATTAATATCTGTTTTTTTATTAATATTTTAATTTATCAATTCCTCTCTTATTTGTTGTAATTTTAACAAGAATTAGGTACCTCAAAAAAAAGAAAAAATCCAGTATTGTCCTTCTACAGAAAAAACAATTAGTCACAAAGATTTCTCTTGTTGCTTATGTAATTTTGTTTTGTTAAGATAAAAATCTTTGTTGTTATTATAATAGAAATCTGTTTCCATATTAAGGATCAATTCCTCAATTAATAATATTTCAAGATCCGGTTTGAGTAATTGTTTTAATTAGTATTTTGTTTATCTCTAGTTGATCTATTGTATCTATGAAAGTTTTTACTCTTATTTTGTTGCAATTTTTATGGAATGAAGGACTTGCTGTTATAAGAGTATTGCTCTCGAGAGCCTTGCCTTACTTATCGGAATTACTTTCAATTTCATGTTTTATAACAGCTGCAATGTTACCTTGCTCAACTGGAATTTGCGGAAAATTTACCCAGATTATTTGTTTTTATTTTTAAGTCTGTAATTATTAATTATTACTATTATTAACCATGGTTAATAACAAATTCTGCCAAAATGGTTAAACACCTGACACACAAATTTTAATTTTTTTTAAATCTATAATTATTATATATTAGATTGAAAAAATGTTTATTCTACCTTGGTATCTAATATACTATATTTTAATATTTTTATTTTATTAATCAACTCTGTAAATAGATATAGACAGTAGCGCAGCAAGTGTTATTGCCGCCCAAGGACAATATTTTTATTTTATTTTTTATTTAGGAAGCAAATTTTTTTTTACTGATTTTGAAACCTTGAAATGAAATTTTACTAATTTTGAAGCCGTCACCAATATTTGTTATCGATTTCCTAATTAGTAAAGACAAAAAGACATTGTTTTGAAATTTAGGAATCCAAAAATACATTTTACTAATACTGAAAGTGAAGTTTTACTAGTTTTGTAAGCCAGAACCGGCATTTTTATAGTTTTAGACACGTCGGAGACAATACATATGCAATTTATGAAGCCGATGGCTCCAGTTTATTAATTTTAGACACTGAAAATTCATGTAATGTACTATCTTTTTTTACGTTTGACAGCCGAGGATGACACTTTACTAATTTTAAAAGTCGGAGATAAAATTTTATTACTTACAAAAGCCTGATAAACTTGCGAATAAAGGCAGCATGGTTTTCTACATTTGCGAGTAAAAAATAACATTTTACTAATTTTCGAAACCGAAAACTGAATTTTTATAATTGAAGAAGATAGAGCAATATTTTTTATTAAATTTGAAATTAGTAAAAAGACAACATTGTTTTCCTATTTTGGGAAGCGGAAGCAAGATCTTACCAATAAGGCAGTATTTTCTTCTAATTTTAGGAGCTTTGAAATCGGAGGCAACATTTTACAAATTTTTACCGATTTTTTACTGATGCTGAACGCATTTTTTTATAATTTTCTTACAAATATGTAATTAAAGAGTTTTTTTCAGCTGGCAGTGATATTTTACTAATTTTAGAAGCTGTAGACTACATTTTACCAATTTTTTAGAGTGGAAAGCCAAATGTTTAACTAGATTTGCTGAACGCTCACTTTACAGTCTGCGCCTCTTTGGCAGACCCTACGGTAGAGGTACCATACTTTCTATAATTAATAGAAGTCTTCTATATTAAGATAGAAAGCAGAAGTTCTTCTATCTTCTATGTATATTTAATATAGAGGACAAGTCTTTTATATTTTGGTATTCGTGATTAGTAAGAAATTATTGGGCTATGTTAGGGGAGAAGTTAGGTTCTAGAAGAATAAAAAGATATTTTAGAGGAGCTTGATAAATACGATCAGAATAAAAAGAATAAAAAAATATCTGCAAGCTAGAATTATTGAAATAAAAAAGAAGAACCAAAGAAATTTTGGAAGAACTTGGGGAACGACTGAAAGAAAATGAGGAAAACAAAACTACGCTTAGAATAAAAGCTCTGAAAGAACTTTAAAAGCAATTATTGATAGAAGAATAACAAAAGAATCTACGATTAAAAAAAAGAGAAAAACTAGGCATTTATGAAAAAGAAAACAGGGTAATTCTAAAGGAAGAAAAAAATCGTAAACAATTTGAAACACAATGTAAAAAAGAAATAAAAAGCTCCAGAAAAACTTGATAATCAACATTTGAAAAAAAGGAAAAGGGAATCGTTATTCTAGAGGAAGAAAAGAAAATTTTTAAATAATCTAATACAATGTTCACAAGAAAAAGAAGAAGAAAAACTGCAATTGAACAGAAGATGCATCCAAAATTTAAAAAGCTGGTAGAAATTTTTTAGAAATTTGATAAACGACAACAGAAAAAAAAAGAAATACGAGAAAAACGCTGAAAGGAAGTGAAAAACTGCGTATTTAAGAGAAGGGAACCCAGGGTGCTTCTAAAGGAAGAAAAGAAAATTTTTAAATAACCTGAAAATCAATGTTTAAAGGGAAAAGAAGAAAAACTACAATTAAAATTAAAAGAAGAAAAAACAGAGAAGATGCACACAAAAAATTTAAAAAACACGTAGAAAATCCTAAGAAATTTAATAAATAGAACTGGAAGAAAAAGAAAAACTACCTACGCTTAGAAAAAAAAGTTTCAAAGAAACTTTATAATAAACAATTAAAAGAAAAGGATAAAAAATCTACCATTGAAAGAAAAAGAAAAACTACGCATGGAAGAAAAGGGGAACATAGAGTGGTTCTAGAGGGAGAAAATAAAATCCTTGAACACCCTGAAAAACAATGTTCAGAAAAAAAGAAGAAGAAAAACTACAATTGATAAGTCTAAAAATAGAGAAGGTGCATCAAAAAATTTAAAAACAGGTAAAAAATCTTTTGATATTTAATAAACGACAACTGGGAGAAAAAGAAAACGCCGACACAAAGAATAAAATAGAAACGTTCTAAAAATAAAGAAAAAAAAACTGAAATAAAGATTATTAAAGACATGGAAAAATGGTAATGAGAACCGGAAATAAAAAAAGAAATGAGAATGCCCTTAAACAGCTCCACTTCTATGATCAATTAGTAACGAAACATTGACATAGTAGTCCAGTTGGACAATGATTAGTTATTTTACGCTTTGTTACATTGAAAACAAAGCTGGTTGACTGTATGAAGGCCACAGCTACTTAATTTAATGACTGTTTACACAGTTTTCACAACTATTTTACTTTTACGACTTTTTTATTGGCGAATCCTATATCTCTTGAATCAAGAATACATATGGCGCATTTCTTCAGAAGTATAGAGAGCTTATTAAAAAAATTACCAAAAATCAAAATTGTCAACCGGCTCTAGTTGAAGATCACTCCATTGATCTGTTAAACGACAGACACCATTGTCTCCATGATCTGCGTTGATTTGTTCACGTCACTACTCTCTGCTCCGCTTTTTCTTTTAACAACAAAGTATTGGTTACTTTGTTTGATAACTCTACAAGATGCAATAAAAGTTTTTTTTTTGGTAATTTTTGTAAACACGCCTGAACTTGAGTCTCAATCTCATAAAACGTACTATCGATTGTGTGTTTGTTACTTTCGAAGAATCAATTTAGAATTGTTGTAGCGATCACACGCTTTGTTCAAATCTAATTGAATCGAAAAACCTTATTTTACTCTTGTCTCACTTGAATATCAAATATATCGAAAACTATAAGCCCCTTGCAGGGCAAAGTAAGCTAGAGACGGCTCTGAATTAGTAATAAATAGTATAAAAATAGTATTTTTAGTGTTATTAAATGACTTAATAAAACTTTTATTTTTTTTAAATTAAATCTTCTATGTTTTTAAGAAAAATCAACCTGATGATGGTGTAATTTGCCGAAACCTGAACCTTGAAAAATTTCCCAATTTTAATAATTTCAAAACCCCGCTTTCAATTTCCTTGGACTTACCCAACAATTTGAAACTTAATATCTTCAACTAATCTATAATCTCCTGGAACCGGCCTGATTCCAACAACATTGAGTGTAGACCCAGCTTTGCGTTGCTGCGTTAGCAGTAATCTTATATCAGCAGGAGTGCAGGAAGATGGTAGACATTCACCGACATTTAACTGTCTGGTCTGGAATTGCCAATTATGTAATAAGCTTTCTCTCTTAAACAAGTTCATTTAAAGACTTACCACCGGTGTTAGATTACGGTTGATATTAAGACGAACTTTAGCCATTTGGAAGGTAATTGGAAATGGGGGTGTTTCTGGGTTGGTTTTCGGGTTGGTCAGTTCGTGGCAAAGGGTGTTGGAGCCCAGCCAGTAGTCGTTGCCGAAGAAGAATTGGCCGGTGTAGTGACCAGAAGAGTCATACACTGAAAAGATAAATTTCTTAAAATAAAATAAACTCATCAGTGCAGCGCATTCTTATTTGGAACAAAACTAGTAGTTGTGAGATGTGCTAGAGCCGCTTAAAGTCGGTGTAGCTAGATTCACGAAAGAAGTCCATTTAAACATCTGATAGTATGGCTCTTTTGCATTAAAAAATTGTATTTAATTAGAAAAAATGTATCAGAAATTTGGATTGTTCATAAAATGGAGGTCCGATACCGTTATATGTAAAGCAAGGGACGTGTGCGTTAGGAGACTTCTTTCGCGTGAACTGATGAATATGTATACTGTGTCTTCAGAATTTGAAGAAGTAAAAAAAATGAGAATCTAAAACTTTGAAAATTCAAATGTTCACAATTTTATGTAATTTTCGAAATAACAAATGTCTATATACATTTTCCATGTCTTACTTAAATCTGGTTTTTTTATATCACTCGGTAGATATGCGTATTTTTTTAAACGACATGTTTATTGAGTAACTAAAAAATGATAAGATGAATGAGACTTACTGGATACGTAAAGAAAAAAGAAAATAGAACAGAGAGTTAAAATACTGGAGAAAAAAAAAACAAAAAAGGACAAAAATGGCGGATGAAGAAAGACAGAAAGAAAAATTATGAAATTTATTTACCAGAAGATTTCAATTGAAAGAAATGAATGGAGAAAGGGCAGAGAACGAGAAATAAACGACGAAGTGATAAAAATGAAGAGACAGAAGTTGAAAACGAATAATTGAAAGATGAAGAAAAGAAAATAGAAAAACAACCGATGCACTGAAAACAAACACAAGAAAGGAAATATAGAAGAAGATAGAACAGAGAGTGAAATAACTGGGAAAAATTGAATAAAACATAAATTTTGTAACTGGCTTTGAGATAAAGACTAATAGTAAAGAAGAAATAAGTAAGAGTTATGTAAGAAAAATAGGTAGGAAAGAACAAATTACAGATATTTTGGAAAGAGTAATAATACATGGAAAATAGAACTGGATAACACGCTAGAAGAAGAGGAATGGTTTAACGAGACTTACAGAAAGAATGTACATAAACGGGGAAACGGCAAAGAAAGAGCAAGATAAACAAAAGATGACAAAATAAATTAAATTGAAGGATACAGAGAGACAGAAAAAAAAAATTGTGAAATAGGATTACCAGAAAATTGCAATCGAAGGAAAGAATTTAAATATTATTAAAGAAAACAATAACAAAACATGAAACAAACAGACACAAGAAAGGAAATAAAGAAGAAGATGGAACAGAGAATGAAATGACTGGAAAAAAACGAATAAAATATTTTGTAACTGGCTTGGAGATGAGGAAGTAAGTAGAGTAAAGAAGAAATAAGTAAGAGGTAATAGGTAAGATACCTAGCAGAAATAAGTAGAAAAAAAAAAAACAAATTACAAATGTTTTGGAAAGAGGAAAAAAAAACATGGAATGCAGAACTAGATAACTTGCTAGAGACTTTCAGAAAGAATGTATAAAAACGAGGGAACATCAAAGCAAAAGCAAGATAAGCAAAAAATGACAAAATAAAATAAATTGAAGAATGAAGAGAGACATAATGAGAAAATTCTGAAATTGGGTTACCACAAGATCACAATTGAAGGAAAAGAATGGAAAAGGGACAGAGAACAGGAAATTATTAAAGAAAACAACAACACAAGAAACATAAGAAAAGAAATAAATGACGAAGTGATGAAAATGAAGATAAAGAAACTGGTAACGAATAATTGAAAGGTGACCAAAGATGGATAAAAATATGTACATGAATTGTAAGAAGTAGTACAGGAAAATAGAAGAATTAGAGAAGAAATGATAAAACATGAATGAAGTGTAATACAAGAAGAATATAAAAGTGGAAGATTGGTGTACAGTGAAGATAAGGAAATAAAAATGTATAAATAATGGTAAAGAAAATATAATATTGATAACAATATTTATAATAAATAACTTAAACGGATAAGTTAAAAATAAAAAAATGGAAGAATATAGAAATAAAAAAATGGGACACAAATGCACCAAAAACATGCGAAAGCAAGTAAAAAAAGCATTTGTAAGTTACTTTTTAGCCAGCAAAAACATTAATAACAGAGTAAAAGTTGTGGAAATGAAAAGTGTAAATAGAAAGGAACAAAAAAGAGGAGAAAAAAGGGAAAAGAGGAAATATTTGTTATCTAGTAATAATAAAACCGAAAAGAAAAAAAATGGGAAATATAGATAAAAAAGAAACAATATAGATAATAAAAATATTTATAAACTCAGGAAAAAAAAAGAAGAAGAATAGTAGTAATAGAAGGATCAAGAAATAATAGAAAAAGGAATGCAGTAATAAGAAAATTATAAATTAATGATAACCGGAGAAAAACAAAATGATAAACAGACTTAGAAATAAAAAATACAAATAAAAAAAAGTACGTAACTACAATAAAAAGTAGACTACAAAATATAAAAGAGAAAAGAAAGGAGGTTAAAATGACGGTAAAGAAAGAAACAGAAATGTTAAGAGAAACTTGTTAATAAAATAATGAGAATGACACATAACGAGTGTAAAAAAGGAACTTTAGTACTTTTTCTAATAATTTTATGAAATTCTTTTTTCTATTTTGTAAAAAATGTATAATATGTAATCAAAAATATACAGACATTTTACATATGCTTTGGACGAGATTGCAAAAGTGCTACTTTACAGACTATTTTGGTTTACATTATGGACTATTTTGTTTATTTTACGGACGATCTCAGAAAGTCAGCTATTTTACGACACACTAAAACAACTAAGGAATAAAGAAGAACATAATTTTGTAAATATAAAGAATAGAGACGTAGGATATTAAGAGAAAAAGATAAAATAATGAAAAAATTGAGAATAGGAGCTTTTTCAAAAATAATGTCGAAGTAGAAAACCAGACTAAGAAAGAAGAAATAATAAACACGAAAGAGAAACCTTAACAAAAAAAGAAATGAAAAACAATTCGAAATTGCTTTAATTGCTTCTTGTAGCGGAGTTATCATTTAATGTTTTGTTAAAGTAGAACTTTTTTGTTGTAATAAAAATGTAATTGTAATAAAACAATGTAATAAAAAAACAGGAAAAAATTAAGAAAACAACGAATAAACGACTCAGATTCTTGTTAAAAAATTTCCAGGAAATATTATTATTTTAAACTGAAAGAAACAAAAAGAAGGGAGAAAAAGAAAAACATTTAAAAATAGATATCTACAAAATGAAGTGAAAAGAAAAAGGAGGAAATTTATAAGAAAGAAGAAAATACACAAAAGAAAAAAGTTAAAGAAAAATATATAAAAAGAAACTGTTAAACAAATAAAAATAAAATAGGAAGTAAATGAATGTTTTTAGATAAATAAATATGAGGGACAGAGTTGTTTGCTAACTCTAGCATCTTTTAATTTTTAACGTTAATTTATAGTTTTGTAATTTTATTTGACCTTTGTTTAAGACCTTTGTTTACTTTACAACTTACCGCTTTGGAAAATATTTTAATATTTAAAAAAAATTGAGATAACATTTTAATTAAAAATTATTGATTTCATTAAATTTGTCTCGACGGAAGTCTTCATTATGTTAATTAATTTCCGGCTAGTGTCTAGTTTTCTAATTAATGGAAGCAAATATTTACAATTACGTCTTCTACAAATATGTCTATTAATAATAATAATATTCAATAATATAAAAAAAATGAATTACCTACTATAAAAAAATAATTTGAAATAGAAACAAATATAGTAACTACATAAATATTTAGTAAAATATTTTAGAAATTGGAACAGATCTAGAACTTTATGGAAACGAGAAAATTAAAAAAAAACGAGAACATTGCACAACAAAATAAATTACTTTAAAATTTCTTGTTTACATTCACTGACCTGCGTTAAAATTGTTTATTTAAAGATCAATAAACTTATTATTCTAACCGCAAAACCAGAAATTAAATTAAATAAGCAATAAACAAATACAAGACAAAAACATGTTATTACCAGACATAAAAAAAGAAATTTAAAGCCAAAATTAAGCAAATAAAAGAAGCTTTTTGAATAAGAAAAATAAAATAAAAATAAAAAATTAGAATTATTTAAAAAAAATTTAAATGTAAATTAATGTTGGGAAAAAAATTTTTCTTTTCAAATTTCAGGTACTTTTTCTTTAAATTATTATTAAAAAAGTCAATTCAACTAACAAATTTTAGAATGATTTCGTTATTATTGTGTATTATTGTTTATATTTTCCAGAAGTGGAAACCTTCTAAATGGGTCTATTTAGCACTCAATAAAATAAAAAATTCCTAAAACCGGTCTTTCAATTTTTCTTTACTCTGCATTTAATCAGACTTGCATTAATTACGCAACTAACTCTCAGAAAATTAAAAAAGAAAATTTTATTACCAGACAGAATAAAGAAAAGAAATTTAGAACAAAAATTGCTCAAATAGAATTTAAAAAAATTTTGGATAACAAAGTTATAAAACACTGTCCTAAATCTATGATAGAAAAATATTTTTTAACAAAATTATTTTTTAAAAATCTGATAACACGTCCTGGTGTGGATTAATTTTAGGAAAATTTTTTTTTTGAATATTTTTGAACAGTTTTTCTTTAAATTATTGTTAAAAAAGAGGTCAATTAAGCTAGCAAATTTTAGAAAATGTTTCAGTTATTCGTTTTACAATTTTTTCAATTTTTTTAAAATGGAAACTTTTTTAAGAGTCAATATAATAAAATTTTCCCAAAACCGGTTTTCCATCTTTTCCTCTCCTCAGTCTGCATTTGATCCGACTTGCATTGGTTACGCAATTAGCATTCAGCTCGCAATTATCACTACATATCTAGAGAGAAAGTACTGACTTTTGGCCGCCCAGGAAGTCCCATTCAGTAGCTCATCCAAATAGATTTCCAAATCCTGTAGACACCTCGTTCCATTTAAAACATATAAATTTTCCGGCCATTTCAGGTGGTCAAACAAATCCGCCAACCACCGGACTTCCGTTACATCCTGAAAAATTTCCTCTACAACTGGATTATGCAATTCTGAGGCCGGAACCGGGAACTGAATACCATTTGACAGGTAGGAAAGGTCCGAAGAATTGTATCTGGTTGGTTCACTAAAGGCACTACCAACACACAGGAAAAACACTACGAAAACGAGGGCCATTTTCACAAGCACTGCACTTAGAATTTTTTTTTTTTTTGAGTGTTTATGTGGGCATTTTGGTGGTCTGGCTGTTATCACTGCTGGGTGCACACTGGCGAGACTTTCGATTTTGATTGAGAATTTCCTTCGGAGAAAGGTGAAGCGGTGTGGTCTCAATGGAGCGAGGTTTTGGATAACACTCACGTAATACTCGCTTTTGTCGGGCTTTGAAAACGACTTAGATGGGAGAGAATGGGACTGTTGCGACATGGAGAGCATGAATTTTCATTTTTTATCAAATAAAGAGCGGCAGATCTTTTTTCAGACGGTTTCAGGGTTTCTCTTATGAATTTATGGAGTGGCACATGTTACGACGTAACTGGTTATGTCTTAGGACGAAACATGTGGAAATATAGACAATTAAAGAAATGGGAACCCAAAATCACGAAAAATTTTTGAAAATAAGAGAATGTAAGAGTACTTAAAACTCAAAATGATATAGAAGAAAACAATAATGAACTAGATAATGCCTTGATATAGTACATATAAACTAATAATATGTAATTAAAAAACAACACAATAAACACAAAATTGTGAAGAAACTAACTAAACTAACTAACAAAAAAAATTTAAAAAAATAATTATAACACAAAGAAGACAAAGCAATAAAAATTTAGGAAGAGAACATCAAGAAATGAAGAAATTAACGGGTAATTTAGTAGGCTCAGACCAAATAGAAATTGAAGAAGATAAAAAAAACCTCAAGAACCACAAGAAGACCAAAAACTGGGAAGTCAGAAATACGAATAATTTTTCAAAAGAGAATTTAGGAGTATATATACTTCAAAAAGATGTAGAAGAAAACAATAAAGAAGTAGATAATACACTGATATAGTACACATGAAGCAATAAAATGTAATTAAAAAACAAAACAATAAACACAAAATTGTGAAAAAACTAAATACAAGAAAAGTTTTGAAATATAATTATAATACAAAGAAGACAGCAATAAAAATTTAGGAAAAGAACATCAAGAAATGAAGAAATCAACGATCAATTTAGTAGACGCAGAGCAAATAGAAATTGAAGAAGATGGATAAAAAGACCAAGAAATAGAAAGTCAAAAATACAAATAATTGTTTAAAAGAGAATTTAGGAGCACTTAAATTCTAAAAAGATATAGAAAAAAACAGTGAAGAACTAGATATTGCACTGATATAGTAACATGAAGTAATAAATTGTAACACAATAAACTCAAAATTGTGAAGAAGCTAAATAAAAAAAGTTTTAAAAAATAATTATAATACAAAAAAGGAAAATCAATACAAATTTAAGAAGAAAACACCAAGAAATGAAAATATCAACGATTAATTTAGTTGGCGCAGACCAAATAGAAATTGAAGAAGATGAAAAAATCACAAGAAGACCAAGAAATGGGAAGTCAAATACGAAAAATTTTTGAAAAAGTATGTAGGACATTGAAACTCTAAAATGATATAGAAGAAAACAATAGAAAACTAGAAAATGTAATGAAAAAACAAAACAAGAAACCCAAATTGTGCAGAAACTAAATACAAGAAAAGTTTTAAAAAATAATTATAATACAAAGAAGAAAAAAAAAATGCAAATTTAAGAAGAAAACACCAAAAAATGAAGAAAACAACGATTAATTCAGTAGATGCAGTCTAAATAGAAATTGATAAAAATAAATAAACCACAAGAAGACCAAGAAATGGGAAATCAAAACAAAAATAATTTTTTAAAAGAGAATTTTGGAGTACTTAAACTCTAAAAAGATATAGAAAAAAACAATAAAAAACTAGATAATGGATTAATATAGTATAGTAGAGTGCCTAACCGCCTAATGCCCTAAAATGTGTCACCCTGTGGGGGTTTTAAGACTAAAGGTTAATTTTTTCAGAAATGCCTTGAATATATTATATTCGAAGTTGTCCAAAAATTGTCCTGTGCAAAAAGGCACTATTCAAAATTTTGTAGATATTTATACAATGCAGTTTTTCAAAACATAGGCTTTCTTCTACTAAAAGTTCAGTTTAATCGGTGTAGCCGTCTTGTCACAAAAAATAAAACATATTTGAAAATGAATTGGCTCTTATGGGCGTTTGCAACTTCAAAGCTAAATATCTCTGTTCAAGATCCCGAAAAATGTAATTGAATTTACGGCTATATTATATATATATTCGGTTTATAGCGTCTTGTGTCGCTTTCCGATTCCCAACCTCCATTTTTTTCTGTCCACCCAATCTGCTTCGGGTAGATTTCTCTCACTTATGGCCTTGGTGATACCCTGTATCCAGTTTTTCCTCGGACGTCCTCTTCGATTTCTTCCTTCTGGTATTCATTTTAGCACTTGTTTTGGTAACCTATTTTCCCCCATACGACGTATGTGTCCATACCATTTTAATTGTTTTTGTTCCATCTCGTCAATGACTGTTGTCTTACTTAAATGTCTTTATTGCCTAATTGGCTTTACAGTCCTACTTAGGTACAACAAACAAACCAAAAGCGAAAATTAACACAGATTATCAAAAATATGACAAACTAAATATATAAATAAAAATTTTAATTCTTCTCCATTTTTCTCCTGGCACACGTGACTTCTTTCATCCATTCTTTCCCTTCTCCATTTTCGCTTAGGACTTTTATCTTTCCATACTCACACATTTTTAACTCTGCACACTCTGACAATGTTCTAACGTCTCCCTTTCTTCTCTACATAGTCTGCACATTCTTTCCCAATCTTCTTTCCAAAACTCATTTTTCCTTTCTTCATTCCCGCATCTGAATCTTGCAACCATTTTTTTATTTTTACTTTTCATTATATCTAAATATTTTGGCAGTTTGGTGGTAGCAATCAGTGCATATTTGGGATTATCCCTTGATTCTTTTATACTCGCAATTCTTTCCTGTTTATCTATGTCAGCATCTCTTTGTTTTAGTTCTTCTTCCATTTTTCTTCCTTCTTCTCTCATTCTTTTTCTTTTAATTTCTACACACGCATACTCCTTTTTCTCATAGTAGTCTTTTCGTTCTATCCACCTGACATTTCCACTTGCTCTTTTAATTTCAGCCCAGCATTGTCGCAGTATTTTGCATTCTTGTCGCATTCTTAAATTTTTCTCGAATCTTACCGCTCTTTTTCCTGTTTCTACTCTCAACTTTTCTCTCTTACTTTCTTTTTTTACTATGTACCTTGGCGTTTGTTTATTTAAACCTAAAACCCATTTTATATACTTTTCTTGCACACGCTCAATTTCTTCATATTCCTTCCATCCCCATACTTATGCACCATACATTACGATGCATTTCACCAAACTGTCAAACATCATCATTCTTCTTTTAAAATGTTCACCAAATTTACGTTCTACCAAACTCCAGCCACTTCCCATTACTTTGTTTGCTTTTTTGACTACTTCCTTTATTTGTCCTTTGTTTGTCATACTTTTAATATATCTCAAATATTTCAACTCTTTCACTTGTTCTATATTTTTTTTCCCATTTCTATTCACCTTCTTTTTCGATTCTTACTTTCTTTCCAAACACCATCATTTTTGTTTTATCTATTTACATTAACTTGGAGTTTTTTGTTTTTACAAATTTTTGTTTTTCAATCTCGTCAATGACTGTTGTCTTTGTATTCATAATATCTCTTATCTCTTCGTTTCTTTTATGGTCTAACTTTGAGTGTCTGGCAGATCTTCGTAATGCATCCATTTCTGTTGCAAGTATTTTCCGTTTGTCATTTTCTGTCATAGTCTATATTTCGGCGCTATATGTTAATACACTTTTTACCGCGGTGTTGTAAATGTTTAGCTTTCTTTGTCTGTCTATATTTTTTGACCAAAAAATTCCATTAGTGCTCCTATGATTCTTCTACTCTGGCCTACTCTTTTTTGTATTTCTTTTTCATCTTTTCCGTTTTCTTCAAACGTTATTCCTAAGTACTTGTATGCTGTACATCTTTCAAATGTAGCTCCATTATCTAATAGTTAATTACCATCATTGCTTCCTATGCCCATATACTTAGTTTTTTCTAAATTTATTTCTATTCCCCAGTTTTTATATTCCTCACATAACTTTCTCGTCATATACTAGGTCTTCTTTTGTTTGAGCTACCACTACTTGATCGTCCGCAAATTGCATAGTATAAAGAGTGGTATTGTTTAATTCAAAGCCCATTCGGCACATTTCTTCTTCCAATTTTTAAGGGCGTGTTCTACATATATCTTAAATAAAGTTGGTGAAATGCAACAACCTTGTCCGAGACCCTTTGATATCCGAAATCCGTTTGACAGTTTTTTGCCGATTTTTATTTGAGATCTACAGTTATTATACATTTGTTGTACTGCTTTTATTAATGTATTATTTATTTTTGTTTGTTCCAATGCTTCCCATAATTTGATAACTGGTGCTTTACTAAACACCTTACTCAGATCAATAAATAATAAATGTGTTTCCCTGTTTTTTGCAATTTGTTTTTCAATTATTTGTTTAATACAAAACGCATTGTCGATACATGATCGTTCTCCGCGAAACCCACTTTGTTCTTCTGGTTCTTTGCTAGAATGTTCTGATTCTATTTTATCGCGTATAATCCGTCCATATAACCAGCTAAAGATACTTGTAACCGAAAGTCCTCTATATTTGTCACAATTTCTACGATCATCTTTTTTATGTTGTGGTGTGATGTAAGCCAACTTCCATTCGTTAGGGATTGGTTGACCGTTAATGTACATTTCAAATAGTTGGGTTATCATTCTTGTTAATTTAGTTGTTCCATTTTTAATTAGTTCTCCAGGTATTCCTCCCTGTCCTGAAGATTTATGGTTTTTTATATATTTTATCGCATTACTCACTTCGTCTTCTGTTAACATTATATATTCTCCTTTTACATTTATTTGTGTGTTCTGAATTGGTAAATTATCTTTAAATTACGATCTGTCTTCAGTAAATAAGCTTTCATAGTATTTATTCCATTTTTTTAGTTGTATTGTATTTAATCGTGTTTTTTTTCTATACGGTGTTTTGATATTTTTTATTAATTTCCATATTTCTGTGCATCGTTTTCCTCCGATGTATGTGTTTATTTCGATACATTTTTGATCTCAATATAGCTTCCTCTCTTTATTCACTGATCGTCGTTCTTCTCGTTGCATTTGTTTATAGTATTCTTTATCTTCGTCTTTTTTTGTTGATAGCCATTTTAGGTACAATTTTTTCTTTATTTCTATTTTTTTCCGTCTCTTCTGATATGTTATACCTCCACAGCGGCGTCATGTATACTATCTTTTATATGTTTATAAAGGAAATCTGTATCTATAAATTGGTTTTCCTTAAGTTTTTGATCTAGTCGTTGTTGGTATAATGTCTTTATGCTTTCTTCTTTTAAGCTCTGAATGTTGTAATGTGGTTGATTAAAATCTTCACTATCGTCTTCATCTATTTTTTGTTTGGTTTCGCTTGTTATTGGGGGAATATATATTTTTGCTCTTAGAAGGTAGTGGTCACTTCTGCAATTTGGGCTTCTATTAACTCTAACATCCTGTACTTTTAAATTACTTTTCTGTCTTACCACAACGTAGTCTATTATTGATTTTAAATTTCGTGTTGTTTTTAAAGAAGCCATTCGCTATTTGTAGTTTGTTTTGGTCACATAAGTTTATTAGTCTTTGTTCATTATTATTTACAAATTCTTCTCCATGTGGTCCTATTATATTATCATCATGTTTTCTTCCTGTTCTTCCATTACAATCACCAGTGAGAATAATTTCTCTTGTTGTGCCTGCCGTTGTTAAATCACTGTTTAGTTGTTCATCAAAAGTATCCTTGTTTTGTATATTATCGTCATCTGTTGATGCATATACTCCTACTATAAACATTTTTTTTGTTTTTTATCTTTATATTTGCATGAATTATTCTTTCATTTATACATTCCCAGCTGTGTAAATATCTTTTCGTATTTTTTGTGTAATTTTCTAATTTTTCTATATATTTTTTAATCTTTTTATTTATCAAAACATTACATCAACACTGTTAATCATTTCTTCAAAACCTACTTATCTAATACATTCATAAATAGCAACTTAATAAAAAAACAAAAGCCGGTAATCAGTAATAATAACCCACATGGTACAGAATGCTAAAATGATATAATACCGTGTCTACCAGCATCAAGTCGCTCGCCAAACAAAGATCGTGCAGTAAATCTGTTACGTACTTTACCATAATACCAATTACTGCAATTGCATAATCTGTAAATAGAATAAATGCATTGGCGCAATTCCAAGTGTGCCGCTTATATAAAACGTGGGCGGTGTTTAAAATATTATTATTTTTTTGGCGAAAAATATGACACAATTTTAGTGCAACATTTGATGAGTGAAGTGAATTGATTATATTTAAGAGAGTTGCACAATATAAATAAATATTGAAAATGTTAATAATTGCTGTTGTTTGTTTTTAATTTATGATTAATTAGTCAAGTGTTGGGCTTTATTAATTGGGGAAAAACATAACAAAAATTGCAAAATAATTGTATGAGTATACATTGAGTGTTACATAAAGCGGTTATCTTGTAGAAATATGTTCTTGGAAGTGTTGCAAGACTGAATATGATGGTTTAAGTAATTATGAATCATTGGGAATTGTAGTTGACCTGATTGACCAATATTTAAGTGCTAGAGTTAGTTCCTTGTACGTACAAAAAAAAAGAAGTCGTTTTTATCTTCTTTTAACTGATCATTATTTTTATCTTCAGTATTTTCGTGATTACCTTTATTGTTCTCACTTTCTTTATTATCTTCTTGATTATTATATTATCTTGAATGTTTATATTTTTTATCATTATTTTTATTAACATTTGTGTCTTGGCTTGTTTCATTTTTACTGAGGTAAAACACTTCCTTATTGTTGTCATTTTTATCTTCTTCTGTTTAATCATTACTGCTGTTCTTTATTTTAACACTATAAATGTCATTATTACTGTCTTCAATATTTTCTTAATCATACTCATTGATTTTATATTCTTTGTGTATTTTTTATTATCGTTTTCATCTACTTCTGATTGATCATTATTTTTTTATCTTTTTTTGTCTTTTTTATTTTTGCAGCCGTTGTAATTGTTATTATCTTTACTATTTTCTTTATCTCCTTCATTATTTTAGCTTCTTTCATATGTTCTTCTTGAATATTGTTGTTGTTATTTGATCTTTATTTATTTGATTATTGTTTTCGTTATTATTTTCTTCAATTTTTGATTTATTGCTACCGCCATTTGTATTATTATCAGTTTCGTTATTTCCTATATTTTTATTTTTATCATTACCATCTTCTTGATTATCGTTTTCATCTTCTTCTCTTTAATATAATCTTTTTCGTTGTTTTCAGCTTCTTCTTGGTTAGGTACGGTGATTGTTGTTTTTATTTTTATCTGTTTGATTACTTTTTTATGATCATTTAATTCTAATTCATTGTCGTTTTCACTATTCTCTTCTCTTTGATTGTAATTGTGGTTTCCGTCATTGCTTTGATCACTACTTTTCTCTGTGTCTTTTTAATTATCATTATTTACTTCTCTATTTTTATTTGATTTTTTTCTTCTTTTCACTCATTTTTCCGATCATCTTCTTCTTTATTATCATCACCAAATTTATCCTTATTTTCTTCACAGGAGAGCACTAGAAGAAAGCTAAGAACTATAAGAGTTTGATATAAGTATTGCAGGGAATTAGAGAACTACAGAAGTAAATATATACAAACAATTAGCAAATAAATTGTAGAAAAAAAATAAGAAGAAAATGGAAGATTAGTACGATTCAGATTGTAGGCTACACGAACAAAAGAAAGACGCAACAAGCAAGAATAAGCTAGAAGAATATAACAATACAAAAAACAAAAACAAAGAACAAACAAATTTGAGGAATGAAGAAGACAAATAATAGAAAACATTGAAGAAAAAAATACAAGAATACAAACAAATTAAACAAAAATGTCAGTTAAAAACAATATTCTGCCGGCATAAACGTGGTGAATTAGTAGAGAAAGAAGAAGTAATAGAAAGATAGAATAATTCGAAAAAGTTTTAAATAAAATATTATTAAAAAGAAGAATAAATGGGAAAAAATAGAAGGCCAAAATCAAAAAATTAAAAAACAATAAAAGCTTACAATTAGTAAAAAAAAACAATTTAAGCCTAGAGGATTCTAAGATAAAAAAAATAATTATGTAATAGAAAAATATGAAAGACTAAAAATAAAACAGGTGAAGAAGGCTAAAAACTGATGACAAGAGGAATAAAAATATGTTAAAAAATTAAAGTACATGAGAGCACTAAAAGAAAACCACGAACTACAAGAGTTTGATAGAGAATTAGGAACCTACAAGTAATTATAAATAAACAATCAACAAATTGTAGAAAAAAAAAGAAGTCAAAGGAAAAAAAGAATGACGCGGTAAGCAAATAGATGCCAGAAAAATATACACCGAATAGTCAAAAAGAATATAAAAAAGTACAGACAAAATTGCAGAAAAAAGAAGAGATGAGTAATAGAAGACATAAAAAAAATATACACAATCAACGAACAAATTGTAGAAAAAAAAATAAAGATTGGTACAATCAGGATTGTAGACTGGATAAGCAAAAGAAAGACGCGGCAAGCAAGTAGATGCTAGAAGAATATACACCGAAGAGTCAAAAAGAATACAAAAACATAATACAAACAAATTAACAGAGTGAAAGAAAACATTGAAGCAAAATACAAAAGCAAAGAGAGAGAGAGTACAAACAAATTTACAGTAAAAAAGACAGTATCTATAACGCCAAATTGAGAAAAAATCAATCTAGAAAAATACAAAACAAAATACGTCAAAAACCATATTTTGTCAAAATAAACGTGGTCAACTATAAGGGAAAGAGGAAATAATAGAAAAATGGAAAGAATATTTTGAAGAAGTTTTAAATAATCGACGAAAAGAAGAATTATTAAAGAAGAAGGGAACAACAGACGAGATTAAAAAATAGAAGAACAATAAGAGTCAAGAGGAAGAGACAACATTCGATATAAAAATAAAACATAAATAAAATAATAAAATAAAAATAAAACTGGTAAAGAAGGCCAGAAAACTGACAAGAGAAATAAAATACATAATTTTTTTTTGTTAAATTTGTTTTTTGAAATTTAAAATTACATTAAATTTAATAAAGGAAGACGCCTTTCAGTTAATTAGAAATGATTATAATTAATTTTGATTAGGAAGTGAAGAATTTCGTTACATAAATGTATCTAATCCAAATTGGAAATAAATTTAGTTAAGTTTTAAACAATTGTTTACATAAAAAGTGGGTGAGTTATGTTTACATTTTCGTTTTCTTCTTAACGAAACCCATCTTATATAAGAGTTTATGAAATGGGCTAATGTGACAAAAATGGCCATACCATGCACAAATATTAGTCAATTGTGAAACGACTTCTCCCAATCGTCTTTTTATTGTTTACTAGTACTTGCACATATCGCATTGAAATTTTGTAATAATTACAAGTTACATAATCTATGATGTTTAGTCCCTTAATTACCCACGCACCCAATTAATTTTCCAAATGGCGTAGAAAGTACCAACCAATTACCAGGAAACGTTTCCTGTTTTGCGGATTATCTCGGTCCTCTTTAAATGAATTTTGTGACACATTGAACAATTCGTGACGTGCAAATTTTTATTCAAATCGAAGACTTTCTCTAACGGTTCGAATATCTTAAGATGGTGCAATCAATACCACAAGGTCATTTCCGGTTAACTGTGTTATTAACAATTGGGTGCTTAACGCCTCTTCAATTATTTATTTATATAAAGACGAAATGGAATGTGGTAATTGAGATGGGTGGTACTTGATAATAAATATGATGGGAGGTTAGCAGTGAAGAAATGAATTTACATAATTTTATTGCTCGACCAGGATTTACACGCGAATGGATTCAAAGGACGAAAGAAAAACTTTCATTGTATTTAAAGCAAGGATAAATAAAAATATAAAGAAGAACCTAATAGAAGACACTATTAAATTAATTCCAGAATTAGGAAGTGACTTTTCTGATTGCATAGCATCTACGATAAAAAGTTATAAAGAAAGGACTATAAAAAAACAAGAAAGAAAAGCAAGAAAATAGTTAAAGAAAGGTTGAAATGAGAAGCACACCAAGACGAAAGCACACAATTCTTTTCTGGAATTTAAACTGGGCAAATAATGAAGGTTTTTAAAGTAAAAGATAAAAAAAATTACAGGCGGTAGAGTTTATCTGAGATGTTTAAAACTGGGCAATAGAGAAAAGAAAGGTTGCAAAGTTAAAAAACACTCAAAGATGAAAGAAGATAAGAAGCATGACGCTAGTCTTATGGCAAGAAAAATGAAGAGAACGAAGAAAAATATTTAAATGAATAAAGCTTTAAAAAAAAAAGTATTTATAGGTGAAACCAAAAGAATAAAAGAAGGGATGAAAGAAACAAGAAAGGCGCAACATTACTTGATATAATCGAAGAAGAAAAAGAGATCTTTTGAATTAGGATGTGACTTCTCTGTTGGCAACAGTAGACTAAATGACCGTTGTCACCGGTTGGCTAGGATCTAGGTTAAAAAGAGACGCAATAATTATAAAGAAAGGAGTACAAAAAACGATAGAAAACAGCAAAAAAATAGTAAAAACAAGGTTGAAATGAGAAACACTACGAAGATGTAGGAATGTAGTCAAACTGAGCAAATAAAGAAGACGGTTTTCAGGATAAAAGATAAAAAACTAAGAAAATGTACTGACGGAAAATTATAACTGAGATGTTTAGAACTGAGTAAAAGATAAAAGAACGTTTAGTGCTTAGAAAAACATTCTTGCAAAATTTAAAAAAAAAACACTGAAAGAAAAAAATTGAAGAGTACGAAGAAAAATACTTGAGGAAAAAGCTGTAGAAGAGAAGGAATTAATTATAGGTGGGACCAAAAGATAAAAGAAATAATGAAAGAAACAACAAAGGCGCAACATTAATTGAGATGATTGAAGAAGAAGGTGGAATTTCTAGAATTAGAAAATGACTTCTCTGTCGGCAACAGTAGACTAAATGGCAGTTGTCACCGCTTGGGTAGGACAAAAAAGACAAGAAAGTGACAAAAAGGGACTAAAAAACAAGAAAGAAAACCGCAAAAATAGTAGAAGAAACGTTAAAATGAGAAACGCTACGAAGACAATAGCTTAAAATTATCTTCAGGGTGTAGACAAACTGGGCAAATAAAGAAGACGGTAAAAGATAAAAAGATAAGATTTTTAAAAGTGGGTAAGAGAGAAATGAACAGTTAGTGCTCAGCAGGATATCTTTCTAAAATTCAGAATACATTGAAAGATGAAAGAAGATTTAAAACATGATGCGGGTCTTAGGCAAATAAAATTGAAGAGAACGACAAAGAATAATAGAGGAAAAAACTCTAGAAGAGAAAAACAAATTGTAGGTGAGATCAAAAGAATAAAAGAAAGAAAAAGAAATGATCAAAGATAAAGGCGATATCTTTAGAATTAAGAATTGATTTTTCTTTAGACAATAGTAGACTAAATGATTGTTGGTACCGGTTTGTTAGGATCTAGAATAGAAAGAGACGAAAAACTAATAAAGAATTCCATAAAAACAACAGAGAAAGCGGGAAAATGGTAAAAGAAAGAGTAAAATAAGAAGCACTAAGAAGACGTTAGCTTACATTTTTTTCTGAAGTGTACCCAAAGTGGACAAATAAATAAGAAAGTTTTTAAGGTAAAAAATAAGAAGATAAGAAAATGAGATTTTTAGAAGTGGATAAGAGAGAAATAAACAGTTAGTGCTCAGAGAAACATTCTTGCAATATTTAAAATAGGTACACTGAAAGAAGTTGAGAAACATAATATGGGTCTTAAGGAAAAAAAATTGAAGAGAACAAAGAAGAATAATTGAGGAAAAAGGCTTTAGAAGAACAAAAATTAATTGTGAGACCAAAAGAATAGAAGAATGGATGAAAGAAACAAGAAAGGCACAATATTAATTGAGATAATTGGAGAAGAAGACGAAACCGAAATCTTTAGAATTAGGAAGTGATTTTTTTTAGACAATAGTAGACTAAAAGAGACGAAAAACTGATAAAAGATTACAAAAAAAAAACAAAAAAAAAGAAAAAAATAGTAAAAGAAAGGTTGAAATGAGAAGCTCTAGGGAGACAATAGCTTAAAACTTTTTTCTGGAATCTATGCAAACTGAGCAAATAAAGGAGAAGGTTTTTGAGGTATAAGATAAAAAAATGTACTGACGAAAGAGTTTAACTGGGATTTGTAGAACTGGGTAAAAGAGAAAAGAAAGGTTGTAAAATTTAAAAAAACTCAGAATGAAGAACGAATATAAAAAATATACCGCGGTTCTTACTGAAAGAAAATTGAAGAAAACGAAGGAAAATACTTGAGGAAAAAAGCTTTAGAAGAAAAGGAATTAATTATAGGTGAGACCAAAACAACAGAAGAAGTGATGACAAAAACAAGAAAGGCACAACATTAATTGAGGTAATCGACGAAGAAAAAGAGGTCTTAAATAGGCGTAAAAAAGTTGATCTTTGTATGAAGGAATAGTAAATGAGGCTATTTAGTATTGCAAATGGGGGAACTTGGGCCAAAATGGGCAACACAAAGATGAGGAATGGAACAGAAACAGATTACATATTTTTAGAAATCACAATAAAATAACAAGAGACATAAATAAAGAACAAAACGGAGTTAAGAGGTGATTCAAAATTATAGAAGAAAATATTTTTGTATAAATTTCAATAACTGAATAAAGATTGTAAAATACTGAAAGAACAAGCTCGAGTTAAACTAAAGAAATAACTAAAGACACAATGCAAAGGAAGTAAGGAGAAAGTACAATAAAGGGTAAAAACTGAAGAAGGAAAGAAAGTAAGAGACAAAAGTGTGGTAAGTTGTAAATGAAGAAAGGAAATTCATGAAGAAAGTAAGTAAAAGATAAATGTGAAAAAATAGGAAAAAACGCTTTATGGGAGTATAGAAAAGCAAATTTATAACTAAATTTTGATTGTGGAACAAATATAAATAAATAAACTCACAAAAGAAGAATCAAAAAACAAATCATGAAGCTAATAAAATGAGATATTGTATGAACAGAACACAAAAAGAAAGGAATTTTTTTACAGATTTAGGACAAAGACAATTTTTTCCTATTTTTTAAGGGATAAACAATTAGTTTACAAAATCTATGCAATGGTGGTTTGGCAAAAAAGAAGTAAGATATTAACAAAAAAAAGTGAGTAGAAAAAGAAACAAAATTATGGAAACAGAATTAGCTAAAGCAAAGAAACTCAGATACCTTTAGACAGGTAGGAAAGGGTAGTAAATACAAAAAGGTGTTACTAAATGGAAAGCAAAGATAAAAAGGATTACATGATTTATGTGTAAAAATGAGGAAAAAAGATTTTGGCAAGAAGATTAAGAAAGAAGGTGCAAATTATGTACAGAGAACAGAAAAATCTTAGAACACAGTTTGTTACAATGCGAGGAACCAAGAATGAGGAAGTTTGAAATGAAAAATGTAATGAAGAAAGAGAGTGAAGGAAAAGAACGAATAAAAAAGTAGATGAAGTTACTAATGTGAGGGAACACGATGATGACTTTGCTGATTTTTCTCTCGTGATCAATATTATGAAAACTCTTAATTTCTTCATGAAAAATTGAAGACGGAAATACCAATTTTTTTATTATTATTAACAAATCGTTTCTTAAAAAAAGTAAGTCGGGTTTTCCTGCAATTATCTTGAACTGCTTCAGGTGAAAATAAATTGTCTGGTAAATGTCTGAATGTTTTGCAACACTTATTTTCTATTTTCTCCTTCAATACAAGCTTCAAATTCTTCAAAAAAAAAAAATTTGAATGCATAAAATCACAATATTACGAAAATCTGAATAAAATAATAATAATTATCTATTACAAAAAATTTAAATAAAAAAAAATCGAACGAGAAATTTTCGAACCCAAATCGGAAGTGAATAAAGTTATGTCACAAACAGGTGTTATTTATTAATAAAATCTTATATAAAAAATTTCACTCTCATTTTTCGATGTAACTAGTGCAAAAAATCACAGAATTATAATTTCTAAAATATCTAATTAATAACAATTAAAAAATAATTATTGGAATTAAGTATCTATCTTAAAAAAAACAATTTAGCACTCAGTAGCGGTAAACCAAGTGTGTCAAAAAAAAACTAACTACTCTAAGTATGTCTTCGTCGTTGTCCCAACTTGTAAACAAATTGAATAACATATCAAAGCTGAAAAAGCCGTCTTCCTGTTTGAAACCACTCGACTTATATAAAGACTTCCAAAAATTAGAAGAGATCACGTTTCAATTACGCAATCAAAATCCGGTCAGTTATCTGTCCTCTACCTTGCTTGGATAACATTCGGAAGTTTACGACAAACGAAATAAAAAGGAAAGGTAGAGTCGGCATAAATAAAAACTCACTCGTTAGGAGGAGAAAGTTGTTATAACAGTATTGGATGTATTGTGTAAAGTGTGGCGATAAATCGGGATGGATTAAAAGATTTCAGGATTTTCAGCACGAGTTGACTATTTTAACACGCAAAGAATTTTTTATTGCTTCTGAGACAATTTGCACTTCATTAGCCTCGTTTCTATGATATTTTGTTTTTACATGCAATTGTTAGATAATAGTCTGCAGACATGTAGGTATCTATTACACAAATATATGTAATTCAATTTTTAAATATAATAAATAAATATTTAAAAAAATTAAATAAGAAGAAAAATATTTTCTTGTTATAAAAATGAAGTACAAACTTAATACTTAATTATTAAATAATTTAAATTTATTATTCGTATTATATGTTTAGGTGTTAATCTAATTGTATTTAATTATTTTTGTTTATACTCGTCTTGAGCATTTTTTTTTTTTGAATACTAGAACTAGAATTAGTATGATTACAAGGAGTTCCTACTATATCTATTACAAGCAATTTGGTTGTTTATTTCTTGCACATAATATTTTAATTACAGCTATTAAGAATTTTATATTCTCCAAATGCAATTACAATTACATAAAATATATGTAAATCTAATAAAAATATTAATAGTACCTAATGATATAAGAGACCAAGTTTAGTTTTACAATCCACGATTCTTGACGTTTCTTCCTTTTGCAACTTTATCCTCTCATGTTCGAATCTTCTCTTCCAAGCTTTCGTGCTACCATTTTCAGGTGGCTTTGTTGGGCCAATATTTTCAGCTACTTTGCTCACATGTGTCACACCTTTGAATAATTTTTTTTTTGTAGAATCTAGTAGACTGACCTAACATGTTTTTTTCACATTTAAATCTAAAATATTTCAAAATTGTTGTAAATGTTTTTTTGGATGTTTATGTACCTAACTTTTTTAATTTGAAAACATATTTGAGTTTTGTTTGTGGAGACGGTTTAGGAAGGCTTTATCCGGTCTTTCTTGCAGGAAAAATCTAATTGTTTATAATTATTGTAATTGTTTATTTATGTGTTTTTGATGTTCTTCTTTAATTTTATGATTGTTTTGTCTTGTTATTTTATGATGTGCATTTTGTTTTGTTGGTATTATTTACAACTGATTTGTTTTTATTTTGTTCGTTTTACATTGCTGACATGATTTACTTTTCTATACTTGTCTGACTATAATGGTACTTCTTTGCTTCACTTCTGCTTAGATAGTTTTGCCTTTATTGTACTGCATTCATACTCTCTTTTTGCTCTTTTTTCCAAAGTATTTTACATCTTTTATCTCATCTACATTTTTTTTCCTTATTACTGTTATTTATTTTTTTCTTTTCTACTTATCATTTCATAATCTTTATCTACTCCTCTACCCATCTGTCTTCTTCTTAAAACGTTATTTACATCTCCAAAGTACGGTAAAAATAATACTGGGCTTAACGGACTACTCTTATTTCCCCAAAAATTAATATACTTCCTCTCCTATTTTTACTTGATTTTTTTATATAATCTTTCTTCTGTCTTTTTGAACTACCACTCACATACTTTTTCCTTTCTTAAACATTTGCGTCACTTTATCTCTACAATCAAAGCTTTTTTTATGTTTATGATACTGTTTTCTTACAGTTTTACTTAGTTTTCTTTTTTCATGATCCTTTGAAGTATTTTTTAGCTTCAGATTTGTTTTTCCACTTCTTCTTTTGTGAGTTTCACACTTCTTTTCACGCTTTTTGTCGTTAAACTGAAAAACTTTCACTCTCTCTGTGGTTATTGTTCTTAAATTCTTTCTTTTTATTTTTCTGCTTTTTTTCTCTGTGTTTACTTAATTTTTACGATTTTTTCTTCAAATATTTTTCTTTGGTATATTTTAGTATTTTTAGTAAAAATATAGATACCACAGAAATTATTAAAAAGTAAATAAACAACAATTAAGACAAGGAAAATTAAAAAGACGTTATTCAAGCGATTCTTCGTTCCAAACTTTTTCCACCAAATCAAATAAGATTCTTTTCGTGTCAAAGCTTTCTCTACCGAATGCTCTTACTACCTCTTCTAAATGCCTTTGTTGGAATAATATTTTTGACTATAAAGAATCCATCTCTAATTCTATATTATTTTCTGTTTTTCATTATTTTTTTAAACATAAGCTTCAAATTTTAATTCGATCCAGAAGAGTCAAAGTTACTGCTAGAGCTAATTTTGCTTAATATTTATTTGTGTCTGTGTTATTTAAAAATATCTTTGAGCTTTGTTTAATGCTTCGATTTAGAAAGGTTTTATCCGATCACTTAATTTATTTAGGTATATACAATATTATAACAGAACATTACTTACATTACATATAAGTTATTATTGACTTATGTGTTTTGATTTGCTTATTAATTTTATTATGTATGTTTTATTTATCCTGTCAACAAGTAGTTTATTTTAATTTATTTATTTTCATCGTATTTATTGCAAGAAACAAGCAAATAAATGTTTCTTTCCCCATCATTCTAGTTTTATTGTATTTTCCTATCTTCAATCCTCAAACATTTTTGCAAAGTTTGCCGCCATTTTGTCAAACACAACGTGGGAATCCTTTTCTGTTAGATGACGATCACAGGTTTGTTTCTAATAAATTTTTTGCTCACGATATTTTTTATAATATTTTATTAATCTGCTAAGTTTCTTTTATAGTCTTTTCTATTATTTTTTTTCTGTACGTAGTAGGTATTTAACATTTTTTTAAATAACAAAATATCTATTTATTACTCTAGACATAATATCTTTATGTTAATCCAAAATTTTAGTTAATAGCTCAAACTCGCAAAATAGTCGTACGCTCACACGTGATCAGCTGATTCTGACATTTGTTTAAGCCAGAGAAAAGTGTGGGGAGAGTGCTGATTAAATGTACCAGTTATTGAAATAAATATTGCTGCCTTTTTAATGCTTTGAAATGTGGGAAATTCAAAAGTTAACACACATAATATAGAGAATTCTCTCTCCTTTCATTCTCTCTTTTTGCTTAAGCATTAAAATGACCGCACCCGTCTTAAATTGATGGCATTATTCTCCCCATCTATATTTTTTTTTGGTAGTTTTATTTAAAAAATTTAAGGACATTGCCATTTTAACGATGAAAATCAAAACTCTTGTTCCATTATTTTGAAAAACTAAAATTACCAATTTACATTACATAAATTACAAACATTTATGATGTAATTTTATCTGTTTTATTTTATTTTTTGTTCAAAAAATACGTAGTTTTAAATTGAGTTGTTTCTTTTTTATTCTCTGGTATAAATAAAAAAAAGTGAAACAGAAGTGAAACGCCTTAATGTAGGCAACATGTAAAACACGCGAGAAAAGAGATAGGCAGCACACAAAACATTTTTCAATTTATTTTTCTTGAATAGGTATGTAACCAATAATACACAAAATACAAATCAATAATTTTATTCAATAAAAATATACATTTTAATCTTAATACCCAGGCACAATCTTCCCTTTCTTCACCGCTTTTTTCATCTTTTTCTTCTTCTTCTCCTGTTTCCTCTTATCAATATTCTGACTCCTCTTATCCTGCCTCTCCTGTTTCGCCTTTTCCACATTCTCCATCCTTTTCTCCCACTTCTTCTTACTGGACCTCTTCTTCTGCTCTTGTTTTTTTACACTTTTCTTCAACAACACTGGATCATCTTTAACTTTCTCCCCTTGTGCTTTGGCCAACGCATTTTTCCACGCTGTTTTTTCCTTAATTTCCACAACCTTTTCAATTTCTCCACTCTCTTGTAGCTCCTCAAGCTTCTCTTTTTGTTTTTCGAAAATTTCAAGGAGTTTTTTCGGGTCTTTTTCCTGTTTTTTCTCCTTTTTAGTACCGAGATTCGAAAAATCAAATTTCGAAAACACCATTTTACCCTCACTGTTAAATACAGGCTTAGCAGGCTTAACTGAAGTTTCATTTTCAGTCTTTGGATTTTTTTGTGCTCGTAGTAATTTCTGTTGAGCGTTACGTTCGTCTTGTTTTGTCTTCTTTTTCATACGATTTTTTAAGCTTTTTTTGGTCATTTTATCCTTGTAAGTTAATTTTTTCTTGCTTGTTATTGCATGTAACCTATCTTGTAACTCACTTAGACTTTTTGCCCTCGTTTTTTCGGTTTTATTAAACGGTTTTTGGTGTAACGACTCTTCAGTTTCTTCAGACTCATCTTCACTTCCTGTTACAACAAAAAATCAGCAAAAACTGTTATAAAACAACACTTTCAGACTCACCTGTACTGTGGGTGGGTAACGGCAAAAGTGAAAATAAGTCTGTAATAAATTTATTTTCTGTCTTTAAAATTAATTCGACTTTTCTTTGATCGAAAGACATTTTATTCACTGTTAATTGCATTTTTACACGAGTTTTGTTTATAAAAATAAGCACATGGCACCTAACCTAAAAATTTGACAAGTGCGCAGGACGCCAACCTAACAAAAACAAAATCAGAAAAATTCTCAAATATTTTGTTACAAATAGTTACTTTTGTTAGAAGTAAAATAAAAACAATGTTGAGATTATTATTGTAGGGCAGTAAATATGTCAGTATTTAAAAATTTGTTTTTAAAATAATTATTTAGGATTTTTTGTTAACGTGAATTGTGGGTTGCCTGAAACTGAGGCGCTAAATTTAAATTATTTCTAATTTGCATAATTAAAATTTGGAAATCATCAAGTTTTTGTATTAAATTCTAGAAATTGTTTATATGTTATCTATAAATATTTTGAATAAATTTGAATTCAAAACTTTTACATGTCTTAGCTCTTCGTTTGTTACAAAATTCTTGGATCTTATGTTGTGAGATTTCAGACTAATAAATAACTGATTAACAAAAATTTTTTGTTGGTTTAATTGCTTTTATAATACTATTTTATTCTTTTAAACATTTAAAAAATATTATCGTGACATGTCAGGTTTGAATAAGAAAGTCTTTCCTTACTTTGGATTATTATTAGCTATGCAACTAACAATACTTTATTAAATACATTGATTGTTACTTTTGTGAATTTAGATCTTTTTTTAAATAAATTTTGAAAGGAAAATATCTTGAAATGTCAGGTTTGTATCAGGATCGGAAAATGTGTATAAGAAAGTCTTCCATTACTTTGGATAATTAGCTATTCAATCAGCAATACTTGAATAAACATACAGAATGTTTCACAAGTGATAATGAGCCTGCGAAACTGAAAATACAACCAGCAATACTAAATACAGTTAACTGAAGACAAACCAATGCAACTTGCTTGTAAGATCATTCTTTGGCTTACATGTGCACAGGACCTGTAGCTGTTCTTGCTTTTGGCTTTTTCAATTTTTCCTTAAGGTAAAGTAGTTTCAAGTCGTTTAAATATGGTGTCAGCAAGAGTTCTTCTCTACCCGGAAAACGTTGTCTGTACAAACTCATCGCGGCAGAAGCATTTTTTCCCATAAATCATTATCATGTCGGTTTTTTCATCGTTTAAATACAATTTTTTTATCGGTGACAGATTTGACAAATAAAATTTGAAACCAATATCATCCAAGTTAATTCTGGAATTGTATTGCTGGTTGTATTTTCAGTTTTGCAAGCTCATTATTTCTACTCATGAAACACTCTGTATTTATTGCTATTTTTGTGAATTCATTTTTTTTTTAAATAAATTTTTATAGAAAAATATCGTGGAATGTCAGGATTGTATCAGGATCACATAATGTGTAAGAATGTCGTCTAATATCAACGCTCTTTTATTTTCTAATTTTCTTAATTTTTTCCATTACTTTTTCTATTTATTCTGTTTATTATCTTCCATATTTTTGTTTAAATTTTCAACTTTTTATTTAAAAATAATAATAGTAATTTAATTTTTGTTTTCACAAGTTTTTATTTCATTTACTGTTAAGTTATTTCCTTAACTGTCTTTTTACAAAATTTTGACATTTTTATTAAATTAGAAAATTAGATTTTATTACATTTTTTATCTTTGTTATGAGACAATTTACATTTTTATATGTATTCTGTTTTTTTGTTGACTTCTTCTATTTGAGTTTTTGAGTTTTGACGTTCTAGCTTATTTGATTATTTTAAGTGTTTTTTGTCTCATCTCCTCTTATAACCTTCTCTTATAATTTTGTTTTCGGTAACTTCTATTTTCCGTCTTGTTCCAAACATTGCGTATTTTTTTTAATTGCTCCAAATAAAATTAGTTTTGCCTGTGATGGTATTTGCCACGACATCCTACATAATTGAATCCCAATGAATTTTAAGCAGCTTTCTGGTTGTTATTTCAAGTCCCTGTTCTATTCTCACGCAATCTGTTGCCTCAAGTCTCGACTTCTCTGTAAACTAGTTGAAAAATCTCAGTGGTGGTGCATTCCACCTAAAGCTATATTCAAAAAATTTTCACAAAACTGTTTACTACTTGAAATGATACTGGCATTTTTGAATAATAATTTATGTCATGTGAGAGAATGTGAGTAATTTTGTGAAAATGCCATTGGGGGTGTTTATTACATGTTGGTTTCGTGCAGGGTGGCATAACTAGAGCAAAAAAAGATATTTTTGCAAGTCACGTAATGTACCTACTTAAGCTTTTCAAAGATTTAATTCGATCAGAGTAGCCGATTTTTTGCCACCCTTAATTTTAACAAGGTATAAAGGGTGGGTAGCATGTGGCAATCACAGACGACGCCGCTTTAGTAACAAAAATTAATTGGTTAGGAATGTTTAATTTGCTATGTTGGTACCTAACGAAACGTAGACTGATTCTAATTAATTACTGACAAAACGTAATTGTTTAATTGTCATGTTGGTATCACACGAAACGTCAACGGATTCTAATTAAAATAAATATTGTTTAGTAATGTTTAATTTGCTATGTTGGTAATAAACAAAACGTCAACTGATTCTAATTACTGACAAGAAGTAATTGTTTAATTTGTCATGTTGGTACCAAACGAAACGTCAACCGATTGTAACCTCTAACGATTCGTTGAAAAAAATCTCAATCTAATCTCCATCAAGCTTTTATAAAAACTTCTCTCTCAAGACACGCAAATATCACACCTCTGAACTGTATCACTGTCATTTCGTCCTAGTTTACCTTGTTACCTTCGATGGTACCGTATCATTTTTTCCACATTAAAGGATTGTCTAACAAACAAAATTTTTTTGTCTAAGACTAGAAGTTTGCTTGTCGATTTTTTTTACCTACCTACAAATTTTTAAATTATGAGCAACAATTGAATTTAGATGGAAGGGAAAAAGGTTTGTACCTGCTAGACTAACATTTCTTTTTTTATTAATATCTAAACATGCAATTTATGGAGGAATTTTTTGTCAAAGGGTTTGTGGAGGTGTTGAAGATGCCTGAAGGGGTATTTGAAAAAATTCTGGTGATTGGTTTAAGCCGCATTTTTCTAAACTGGCAACAAAACTATGTTTTGACACTTCCGGCTGTGTTACAAATATTATAATTATTGACATTTAAACTAAATTTGACAATTGATTATTTTTTTTTTAAATAACACACCTTTTTAGGCGGCTAAAATTTTATGTAAAATTAGTTTTAGTCAATTTTTCAAAGCGCAACCAGTTATTTGTTAAATTTTTGTTCAAAACGAATTTTAAATTTATATCGATCAACAACTATTTTTTTTAACTGAAAATAGCAATTTATACTATTTTTTTCATTCGATGCTATCTGAAAAAATGCCGAAGAATAAATTTTTAGCGGCCTAGGACCTTAAAATTGTTACGGCAACTTTATGGGATTATTTTTATTAAAAAGTTGATAACCTACAAAGAACTATTTATTTAGATACATGAAAATGAAATTCACAGTTTTGAGCATATTGGAAACTATTATCGCTAAATGAAAAACCATTTTCTTTCTCATTTACAGTAGCAATTTGATGTGATGAATTGCAAACAGAAGATGATGTTTCTGCTAAAATTGAAAAGTCAAAACGAAATACACATGCAGGTGTACTTACTTTTTCATGAAAATAAGTTAAAATTGCATCTTTATTTACTGTTGTTATTTTATTTTTTGCTTTCCACTCACAAAACAAGGTATACTCTTTCTCATATTGTTCACGAGATTTAGCAAGGAGGTTGATTCAAAACAATATTTTTTGCTTTTTCAGCGATTGCGCTTAGATTCATTTCCATTTTAGTTTTTCTATTTATGATGTTGTTATAACAGCTAAATGCCAAACTAACTACGATACTTAAAAACGTATTCTATTATGCCGCATATCAATTATCAATTCTCTTAAGAATCAATTTGGTGATTTAGAGAACTCATGCAAAAAAATCTTGTATGCACCACGTCTGCAAAATAATTTTAGGGAACTCATCTCATTAAAGACTCGGCTCCTACGTCGCCTCGTCTTTAATTATGATTTGTCCCCTAAAACTACATTTTGCGTACTCTATACATAAATAGCTATAGTTGATGAAAATTACTCCCTTGGCTTTTTTATGAAAGTGAGGTTGATCCAATGACAGGGACGAATAAAACAAAATTACTTTAATCGACTAGTTTCGTTCGTATAATGAACATCTTTAAGACAAAGTAAAGTTACATCTTCAGGACAAAGTAAAGTTAATATATCACCGGTGATGATGGCAAGGCAATACTGAATTTCAATTTAATTAACTTTACTTTGTCCTGAAGATGTTCAGTATACGAACGAAACTAGTCGATTAAAGTAATTTTGTTTTATTCGTCCCTGTCACTAGGATTAACCTCGCTTTCATAAATAGCTATTTTAATATACATTATTATTCTTTTATGTTTTTGCTTTGTTAACATTTTTTAAACATTTTTTATTTAAAAATTTCGACTTTGGTTCGATATTTCAAAAAAATAAAATTAAAATATGGAATTAGATTTCGGTTTCGATTTATAAGAACATATTTTATAGGTTTTTTAAAAACACATATAGATTTTGGTTCGGTTTTAGCTTTAGTATCGGTATGGTTTAGATCTCTAGTTTCTAGAATATATCTGTGAATATTTAAATTTACATATTATATATTTATTTTCTAGAAGAAACCCGGACCTATCTGAGTTAAAAGTTTTCTTCGAGTTTCGGTTCTAAATAAACAAAACATATCGGTTTTCTTGCGGTTCCGGTTCTAGATGAATGAAAGAATTTCAATTTTAATTTAGTAGTAAAAAAAGTAAAATAGAATACAAATTCCGGTTTCGGTTCTGTTTCGGTTTTCAATTTTAGTCCGGTTATGGGTGGACAAATGTTTAGAAATATTTATGTCTGTAGTAAACGCAGCTATTATTTTTTATTTACTGACTGTCACTGACTATTCAATGCAAACAGGTACTGGTTGCAACCACATAAAATAAAGTTTTGGTTCTAGTTCTATATCATTAAAGAAATTTAGATACCAGTTCGACCAATCAAAAATAAATAATTAAAATATGCATTAAAGTTTGGCTTCCGTTGCACAAAAAAATATAAGTTTCTGTTCCGTTTTCGTTTTAGTATCGGTCTGATCCGAGTCTCTGGTTTCTAGGAATATTTGTGCACGTTTCTAACAGAAACTCGGACTCAAATTAGATAAAGGATTCGTTCGAGTTTAGGTTCAAAATGAGTAAAAGATATCGGTTCTGTTACAATTCCGATTCTAGATCATTAAAAAAAATTGTGATTCTGTTCGTTAGTTCAAAAAAATAAAATTAAAATGTAGGTTCCTGTTTCGGTTCCGGTTCCCAAAAAAATATAGGTTTCGGCTCAGTTTTTAATTTAGTATCGGTGTAGTCTGGGTTTCTGGTTTCTAGGAATATTTGCACTCGTTTCAGAAACCCTAGCTTAAAAAAATAAAAGTGTTGTTTGGGTTTCGGTTCTAAATGAGTAATATACATACAATATCGGTTCTGTTACAAATCCGGTTCTAGATGAATAAGAGAATTTCGATTTTAGTTCGATAGCAAATAAAAGTAAAATACATATAATACAGGTTTCGGTTTTGTTCCGGTTTTCATTTTTATGTCTGTGGTAAACGCAGCTATCATTTTTTATTTACTAACTGTCACTGACTATTCAATGCAAGCAGGTACTGGTTGCAACCACATAAAATAAAGTTTTGGTTCCAGTTCTATATCATTGAAGAAATTTTAATACCAGTTCGACCAACCAAAAATAAATAATTAAAATATGCATTAAAGTTTGGCTTCCGTTGCAAAAAAAAATATAAGTTTCGGTTCGGTTTTCGGTTTAGTATCGGTCTGATCTGACTCTCTGGTTTCTAGGAATATTTGTGCCCGTTTCTAACAGAAACTCGGACTCAAATTAGATAAAGGATTCGTTCGAGTTTCGGTTCAAAATAGTAAAATATATCGGTTCTGTTACAATTCCGGTTCTAGATCATTGAAAAAAATTGCTATTCTGGTTCGGTAGTTCAAAAAAATAAAATTAAAATGTAGGTTTCTGTTTCGGTTCCGGTTCCCAAAAAAATATAGGTTTCGGCTCAGTTTTTAATTTAGTATTGGTCTAGTCTGGGTCTCTGGTTTCTAGAAATATTTGCACTCGTTTCTAACAGAAACCCTACCTTAAAAAAATAAAAGTGTTGTTTGGGTTTCGGTTCTAAATGAGTAATATACATACAATATCGGTTCTGTTACAATTCCGGTTCTAGATGAATAAGAGAATTTCGATTTTAGTTCGGTAGCACATAAAAGTAAAATACATATAATACAGACTTCGGTTATGTTCCGGTTTTCATTTTTATGTCTGTGGTAAACGCAGCTATTATTTTTTATTTACTAACTGTCACTGACTATGCAATGCAAACAAGTTGCACTCAAATAAAATAAAGTTTTGTATCGGTTTCGGTTCTAAATTGTTGAAAAAATTTCGAAACCAGTTCGTTTTTCTAAAAAAAATATTAAAATATATGTTCGGGTTTCGGTTCGGGTTCACAAGAAAAGATAGATTTCGGGTCGGGTTTTGCTTTAGTATCGGTTCGGTCTGGGTCTCTCGTTTCTAAGGATATTTGCTCCCGTTTCTAACAGAAACCAGAATCCAAATAAAATAAACATTTGGTTAATGTTTCGGTTCTAAATGAGTAAAGTAGATCGGTTCTGTTACAATTCCGGTTCTAGATCATTGAAAAAAATTGCGATTCTGGTTCGGTAGTTCAAAAAAATTAAATTAAATATAGGTTTAAGTTTCGGTTTCAATTTGGTTTTCTATTTAGGATCGGTCTAGTCCGGGTCTTGGTTTCTAGGAATTTTTGCTCTCGATTCTAGAGGAACCCGGAACTAAATAAACTAAAGGTTCTGTTTGGGTTTTGATTCTAAATAAGCAAAATATATCGGTTTTATTAATGTTTTGGTTTTAGATTATTAAAAAAAAATAGTTTTGGTTCGACAGTCAAAAAAATTATAATTAAAATGTGAGTACGGATTTTGGTTTTGATTTACAAGAAAATATAGGTTTCAGTTCGGTTTTCGGTTTAGTATCAGGCCGGTCTGGGTTTTTGGTTTTTAGGAATATTTGCTTTAGTTCCTAACAAAAACCTGGACTCAAATGAAGTAAAAGGTTCGTCCGAGTTTTGGTTCTAAATGAGTACAATATATCGGTTCTGTTATGATTTCGGTTCTAGATTATTAAAAAAATTTGGATTTTGATTCGGTAGTTGAAAAAAATAAAATTAGAATGTGGGTTTGGGTTTTTCGGTTTTTTTCGCTTCACAAAAAATATAGGTTTTGGTTCGGTTTTTACTCTAGTAGCGGTTTGGTCCGAGTCTTTTTTTTTAGAAATATTTACTCTTGTTTCTAGCAGAAACCCGATCTCAACATAAAAGGTAAAATAAAAGTTTTGTTGGTGTTTTGGTTCTAAATGAGTAATATACATATATCGGTTCTGTTACGATTCCGGTTCTAAATGTTTGAAAATTTTTTTATTTCTAGTTCGGTAATTTAAAAACTTACAATCTAAATGTAGTTCCGGTTATGATTCTGTTCTGGTTTTTAGTTCTAGTCTGGTTATGGGTGGACAACTGCTTAGAGATTTATGTTTATAATAAATGTAGCCAATATTATTTTTTATTTAGTGATTCTGACTAACCCTGCAGAACAGGCGTCGTTTTACTGGCTGCACCTAAATAAAATAAAGCTCTGGTCCAGTTCTGGTTCTAAATCATTAAAAAAAAATTTGATTCTAAATTAGGATTCTAATTTTGGTTCGGGTTTACAAGAAAAAAAAAAGGTTTTGGTTCGGGTTTTGGTTTAGTATCGGTCAGGTTTGCATCTCTGATTTCTAAGGATATTTGGTCCTGTTTCTAGCAGAAACCAGGACCCAAATGAAATAAATGTTCCGTAAAGTTTCTCTTTTCAATGAATAAATTAAATCGGGTCTGTAAGGATTCCGGTTCTAGATCATTGAAAAAAATTTAGATTTTGGTTCAACAGTTCAAAAAAAAAAAAAATTAAAATGTGGGTTCGGGTTTTAATTCCGGTTTACAAGAAAATATATGTTTTGGTTCGGTTTTTAATTTAGTATCGGTTCAGTTCGGGTCTCTGGTTTCTAAGAATATTTTTTGCTTCTGTTTTTAGTAGAGAACCGGACTCAAACCAAAATAAATTGAAAGATTTGCTTGAGTTTTGGTTCTAAATGAGTAAAATATATCGGTTCTGTTACTGTTCCGGTTCTAGATTAATGAAAATATTTTAAGTCAAAATCGGTAGTCTAACGAAATAAAATTAAAATATAAACTTAAATTTCGGTTTTAGTGCACAAGAAAATATAAGTTTCGGTTCGATTTTCGTTTTAGTATTGGTTCGGTCAGGATCTTTGGTTTCCAAGGATATTTGCTTCTGTTTCTAGCGGAACTCTGACCCAAATAAAATGAGGATTTAGTCTCAAAATTTGATTTTTAGATGCAAATATCTTCTAAGTGGTTAGAGTAATCGATTAACCACAAGAAACCTTTTTTGTAGAGCGTTTAATTTTCTACAAAACTGTATATTTTGCATTTACTAATATTTATTTATCTATGAGTTATAAAATTTATAAGTAAAAAAAAAATTTTTGTTAAATTTTTCAAATTTTGATCTGTGATATCTTCTAAACGCTAATAGCTATAAAAAATTGTGAGATACCTTTTTTAGAGCGTTTAATTTTCTACAAAAAATGTAAATACATTTTTTTTAAGATCAAGTAGTGACGAGATATGGATTTTATCAAATAGAACTAAAGAAAAAATAGAAAACTGAATAGACGGGGTTCTTCCTATTAAAATTAAGAGCTTATCGTTAAAAAGCATTTTTTAAAGGTGCTTAGAAACCAATTTTTTATTGTCGGAAGTTAAAAAAAATATTTCATTTTTTGGCCCACCCTAATAGTGACAAATACGTTCAAAAATATGAGAAAAATTTGTTATTGACTCTTGTAGAATTGATAAAAATGGAAAATGTAATTTTGAAAGCAAAAGGAAAATCAGAAATAGTTGAAAATCTGTGTTCAAATAAAAGCGTTTAACACTAGTAGCAAAAACATTTAATAGCAAAAAGCTAGAGAAAAGAATTTGTTAAAATGACTTGTGTTGCAAAAAATTAAATTTTAAATAATTATTTAAAATTTAATTAAAAGTTATGATTGTTAATTAACAATCATAACTTTTTATGTAATTATGAAAATATAAAAAATAGTTAATTATTGTTTTTCTAAAAAAATATATCTAATCATATTTTTTTTCTATTTTATAAGAAATTTTTATTACATCTTTAATAGTCAATCTGTAATAAAAATTAGTAAAATTGTTAATACATAGTTTATTTAATTAGTAAACATGCTAATTGCTTCAAGGATAATTTTTATAAATAAATAGTTATAAAAAAGCTCTAGAAAAAAACTTAAAATTTGTTTTAACCCAAATCGTTTTAGTTTTTAATTACCCATTCCGGAACATTCCCCAACCCTTCGCTCCCACTCCGTCCCACCCCCATCTGCCATTGGCCGTCCGGCACGCGCTGCGAGGCGGGGATGCAGCCCTTAAAAGCATCGCGCCCATCCGTCCATCCATCAGTGTACCAAAGTATCCTCAGTGATGGAATCCTCCGAAGCGTTCGGCTACCTCTACATGCTCACCCCGCAGCAGCCCGACTGGTCCTCCACCTCCAGCTACGACAGCCACTCGGAGGAGAGTTACCCCAGCACCAGTCCCGAGCCCGGCAAGAAGACCCGCGTCACGCCGCTGGTCCTCCGCAAACGGCGGCTCGCCGCCAACGCCCGCGAAAGGCGGCGCATGCAGAACCTCAACCAGGCCTTCGACCGCCTCCGCACCTTTCTGCCGCAGTTGGGACAGGACCGGCAGCTCTCCAAATACGAAACGCTGCAAATGGCCCAGACGTATATCACCGCACTTTATGATTTGCTGGATAAAAGGCCGCAAAATTGAGGTGAATTCAGTTGTTTTAGAAAAGCCAAAGTGTTTTTTGTAAATAAATGTTGAGTAGTTTTAAGAGTGTAAAATGACTTGACTTTGCCATTTCAGTATTAGGAAGCATGCTGTGACCAAAACTGTTTTAGTTATTTAGTTATAATTATAGAAAATAAGTTAATTTGTCTTCTAGAAAATAGATTCTAGATTTAGATGTGCCAATTGTACTAAAAACTTTTCTTTTTTTAAATAAAGTACTATTTTTATTATATTTGTCAAGTTTTCTTTGGGGGAACCGGAAATTGAGTTTTGAGTGATTTATTAGTTACGGATGTGAGTCCTTGTGATTACAAAGGACTTATCCGGTTTAGGGATTTTTGTTAAGTGCTAGAATTGTCTAGGAATCTTTGACAAGCCTGAAATTGAAAGGTAAGTGTTATTTGTGTTTGTTTTCACTGTGAGAAATTGCAAAAATCTCGATTTTTGGGAGAGATTTAAACGTGAAATTAAGCTACAAACTTCATCATTTCAATCTCTGAAAATTTGTGCTTTTTAGTTATGTGAATCTTTTTTTTTAATTCAATTTTGTAATCTTAAGTAAAAAACAATTTTTTGTTATATTTTTGTTTGTTTTTAATGCACAAACCTCCATTTTTCTGAAGATTTTTACGTCAGATTAAGCGACGAACCTCAAGATTGAGTTTTTGAAAATGTGTCCCTTTTTCAGTTAATTAAAGAATTTTTTTATTGAATTTTTTATAATTTTTAATAAAAAAAAACATTTTTTTTTTACTTTTCAAGCAAAAACCCCAATTCTTTAGAGATTTTAAAATCAAATTAAGTAACAAATTTCAGAATTTGAATGCTTGAAATTTTGTGCTTTTTAGTTATTTAAATTATTTATTTTAATTAAGTTTTGTAATTTTTAATAAAAACAATTTTTGTTATTATTTCGTTTAATCTTTAAGCACAAATTATAATTTTTTGAAAAATTAACATTTCAATCTCTAAAAATTTGTGCTTTTTTAGTTTTTTGAATCATTTTTTATTGTTTTGTAATTATAAATAAAAAAATAATTTTTTTTGTTATAATCTTGCTTATTCCTGATACAAAAACGCTAATTTTCCTAGAGATTTCAAGGTGAGACTAAACGACAAATCTCAGGATTTGAGTTTCTAAAAAATTTGCAGTTTTTTGGTTATTTCAATAATTTTTTTAATATTTTTTATTTTCAACAAAAAAAAACAATTTTTTTTTCTAATTTTGTTTAATTTTTCATGCAAAAATTAGATTTTTTTAGGAAATTTAAGTGTAAAACTGAGAAACGAACTTAGGATTTGAGTTTCTAAAAATTTGTGCTTTTTTATTTATTTTCATTATTTTTTTAAATTAAATATTGCCATTTTAAATAAAAACAATTTTTTGTTATAATTTTATTTAATTTTATGCAAAAATGCCAGTTATTCTGGTAATTTTAACGTGAGATTATCTGAATCTTTAAATTTCTAAAAATTTGTGCTTTTTTAATAATTTAATTTTTTTTAAATAAAGTTTTGTAATATCCAGTTAAAAATCAATTTTTTGTTATATTTTTGTTTATTTCTTATGCAAAAATGCCGATTATTCTAGAGATTTTAACGTGAGATTAAACGACAAACCTAAGAATTTAAGCTTCTAAAAATTTGGGCTTTTTTAGTTATTTCAATAGTTTTTTTTAATTAAGTCTTGTAATATCTAGTTAAAAACCAATTTTTTGTTATAATTTTGTTTATTTTTCATGCAAAAACTTAAATTTTCCTGAAAAAAACTTAATTTTTCTAAAGATTTTAACGAGAGATTAAACGACAAAATACAGGATTTGAGTTTCTAAAAATTTGTCTTTTTTCAGTTATTTAAATAATTTTTGTAAATTAAATTTTGTAATTTTAAATAATAAACATTTCTTGTTAAGTTTTGTTTATTTTTCTTGCAAAAACCTCAATTTTGCTGAAGATTTCAACGTGAGATTAAGCGACAAATCTTAGAATTTAAGTTTTTAAAAATTTGTGCTTTGTAGTTATTTAAATTAGAATTTTTAATTAAGTTTTGTAATTTCTAATTTAAAATCTTTTTTTGTTATAATATTGTTTATTTTTCATGCAAAAACTTGAATTTTCTTGAAAAAAACTTAATTTTTTTAAAGATTTTAACGTGAGATTAAACGACAAATCTCAGGATTTGAATTTCTAAAAATATGTGTTTTTTCAGTTAGTTAAATTATTTTTGTAAAATAAATTTTGTAATTTCTAATAAAAGAACAATTTTTCGTTATTATTTTGTTTACTTTTTATGCCAAAACTGCAATTTTTTTAATTAAACGACAAAGTTCAGGATTTGGGTTTCTGAAATTTGTGATTTTTCAGTTATTTAAATTATTTTTGTAAATTAAATGTTGTATTTTAAATAAAAAACTATTTTTTGTTGAACTTTATCTATTTTTTTTGCAAAAACCGCAATTTTTCTGAAGATTTCAACGTGAGATTAAGCGACAAACCTAAAAATTTAAGTTTCTAAAAATTTCTGCTTTGTAATTATTTAAATTATATTTTTTAATTAAGTTTTGTAATTTCTAATTCAATACTAATTTTTTATTATAATATTGTTTATTTCTTATGCAAAAATTTTGATTTTTTATGAAAATTTTTTTAAAATTTTAATGTGAAATTAAACGACAAATTTCAGAATTTGATTTTCTAAAAATTTGTGTTTTTTTCAGTTTTTAATTAAGTTAGTTTTTAATTGAGTTTTGTAATTTCTAATTAAAAAACATTTTTTGTTATTTTTCATGCAAAAACTTGAATTTTTCTGAAAAAACCTTAATTTTTCTAAAGATTTCAACGTGAGATTAAACGACGACATTCAGGATTTGGGTTTCTGCAAATTTGTGCTTTTTGTGCTATTTTTGTAAATTAAACTTTGTAATTTTAAATAAAAAAAACAATTTTTTGTTAAACTTTGTTTAGTTTTCTTGCAAAAATCCTAATTTTTCTGAAAATTTCAGCGTGAGATAAGTGACGAACCTCAGAATTGGAGTGTCTGAAAATTGCTTTTTCAGTTATTTACATCATTTTTTTTAATTAACTTTTGTAATTTTCTGTAAAAACAATTATTTGTTATAATTTTGTTATTTTTTTATGCAAAAACCTTAATCTTTGTGAAGATTTTATCTTGAGATTAAGTCCCGAATCTCAAGATTAGAGTCTCTGAAAATTTGTCTTTTTTCAGTTATTTCATTAGAAAAAAAACGTTTTTTTATATTCTAGTCTTGTTTATTTCTTATGCAAAAGTAACAAAAATAATGCAAACACAACAATAAATAAAAAATCTTTTCAATGTCCACCATAACCGAAATGAGTTGTACCAACATAACTACTTCCACCGTGCCCGCCATGTCCATGCCCATGATGTCCATAATGAGCCGGATGAATAGCGTGTCCGATTCTCTCAACTACTGCATTAAAACCACCGTGCGGCCCAGCATGGTACTTGACCACGCGAGTAGTACCATCAGCTTCTTTCAGAGTGTATGACCCAGTCACTTCCTTCCCATGTCTGTGCTCTTTTTGCGATTTTATATCGCCGGTGTGGGGGTCATGGACGCCGTACTCGAACTGATAGTGCGCTGGGCCCTTTACCATGGAAAATAGTAATTAGAGTTGTACCATTTTTGGGTTGGTAGTACTTGGTAAAATAGTACCAATTTATTTTATATTGGTTACAAAAAAATATTTTGTTTAATTTTTATTAAAATTATTTCCTTATTTTTGAAGCATGTTAAGAAATATCTGGAATAGTTTCGTGTTTGACCTTGGCGCTATATAAACAAGTGTGGGGCAGTCGACTGCTATTTAAAATGGTAGAAGAATTTCTAAAAGATTTGGGTTAACTATCAAAATTAATTCATTGGTTAATAATAAAGCAGCATGATTGGTTATCAGAAAATAAAGTAGTCCAGAAAAATTTTAGAAGAACAAGAGAAAATTCTGGAGAAGTTTGAAAAATAAATTTTGAAAAACAGGAATAGAAAGGATTTAAGAAACAACGTTTGGTATAAAAAGATGACCACATTAAAATTGAAAGATCAGTTAGAAGAAAGAGAAGAGAAGAGTAAAAATGTTCTAAAAAACAAAAAAAAAATCTGAAAAACTACGAGTAAAAGCAGATTTTAGATAAACTTAGAAAACAGCGTATGGAAGATAGATAAACAAAAGAAGAACAAGACAAGAGTGAAGAAAAATTTTAGAAGAACTAGAGAAAATTTTAGAGGAGTTTGAAAAATGTCATTTGAAAAAAACAGGAGTAGGAAGAATTCAGGAAACAACGTTTAGCGGAAAAAGATGAGCACATTAAAATTGAAAAACCAGCTAGAAGAAAGAGAAGAGTAATAAAAGATTCTAAAAAACAAGAAACAAATTCTGAAAAACTACGTTTGGAATATAAAGAAACAAAACAAGAACAAAATAAAATTTTGAATAAAGTTTATGGATCAACTGGGAGAGAATGAGAAAGTAAGACAATCTTAGATATTTTAAAAAAACATAAAAAAGAATTTAAGAAACATCAATTAGTAGACAAGAAAAAGCAAAGAGATTCTAGAAAAATCAAAGATGCGCTGAGTGGAAAACAAAGGAGAGCAAAAAAATCCTACAAAAGCAGAAAAGTTTGTAAAAGTATTGATAAAAGGCAATTTTTATTTTTTTTTTAGGAAAAGTTGAATATTGGTGACTAGACAAGAAAGAATAGAAAAATTGTACAAAAACAAAAAATACTTACATAGTAAAAACTTAAAATGTTAAAACGGGAAAAATAAACAAGAAACGTTTATAGAAGAGCGTAAAAAGCAACAATGGGAGGAAAAAGATGAGCATATAAAATTTCTAAGAAAGAACTAAAGATAATTTTGAAGAAGCTTAAGAAACGACAATTGAAAAAGAAAAACATGGAACAAAGCAAAATTTTAAACAAGCAAAGTAAAAGTGTAAGAGAGAAAAAAAACTAGAAATACTTTGATAAAAAAAAGAAAGAATAAAAAAGTTTTTGAAAAGGTTTAAATAACGTAGACTAGAAGAGAAACAAAAGAATATCGTCGAGAAACTCAATAGTCAAAAAGCTAATTCTTAGAAAAGAGATATTTAATTTAATTAAAAGTTAAAAAAATTAAAAGTTATTTTATCAAAAACTATAGAAAAAGATTTAAATAAAGCAATAGAAAAATCTAGGAAAAGTTGAAAGATGACAATTGGTAAGAAAAGAAAAGCAAACAAAACTTTACAAAAACAAAGAAAATGTTGCAAAAATGTGAGAAACCGCGATTGCTACTAAAAGCAAAAATTTTAGAAGAAGTTTAAAAACGTCGTCTGAAAGAAGAAGATATAGAGAAACAAACTGAGTTTTTAGAATTGTTTTAAAAACAAAGATTGAAAAAGAAAACGAAAAAAAATATTAAGAAAAACAACACTTAAACAATAAAAAACAACTTTACCTAGAAATAAAGAGAAAAACGAAACAAGGTTTTGGTAAAACAAAAGACTGAAGTATAAGGACCAGAAAAAAAAACCAAAAAACTAAGCAAAATCATATAAAAGCAAAGAAAAAGCATAAATAAAAAAGAACTAGAAATACTATGACTTAAAGGAAAGAAAAACAAATGAAGCTTTCAAAAGGGTTTAAATTACGTTGACTAGAACAAGAAAATATTTTTAAAAAATGGTATAATTTGTTAAAAAATGCTTAAAAAACGTTTTGAAAATAAAAAATAAAATAATACGTTTTTCGAAGTTAAAAATATCTGGCCAAAAAGTTTGGATATTAGAGCAAGACCACAAGACTTACCAAGGAGTGGTATAGGGTGTTTGAACGACTTTTTTTACTAAAAGCTATAGAAAAATGTTAGAGAAACAACCAAAAAATATTTAGAAAAAGTTTATAGATATGGATAAGTAGAAAAAAACAAGACTTTAAAAAACAAAAGAAAATGCTACATAAATGTAAGACACGGCGATTGCTAAAAAAAAATTTTAAAATTTGAAAAACGTCGTCTAAATGAAAAAAAAAATTTTTAGAAAAATTTTAAAAACAAACATTAGAAGAACAAGAACAAAGAGAACAAAAACATATCATCTACTAGAAAAGAGAGGAAGTAAGAAAATTCTACAAAAATAAAAATACGTTTAGAAAGTATAAAAATAAAGAACTAGAACTAATTAAAAATTAAAGAAAGCTTTAAGGAAAATTTTAAAATAAAAAAATGAAAGAATGTCTTTAAAAAAATATATAAAAAGGAGATATAAAATGTTTCTAGAAGTTAAAAAAAATTGGGCAAAAAGTTAGGATATTAGAAGAAGACCAAAAGGCCTACCAAGCAGTGGTATAAAGTGAACGACTTTTTCTACAAAAAGCTATAGAAAAACGTTAAAGAAACAAACAAAAAATATTTAGAAAGAGTCTATAGATATGAAAAAGTAGAAAAACAAAACAAAACTTAACAAAACCAAAGGAAATGCTACACGTATATATAAGAACGGCAATTGTTGAAAAAAAAAAACTTTTAGAACTTAAAAAACGTCGTCTGAATAAAAAGAACAAAAAACACAATAAATTTTTAAAAGAGTTTTAAAAATAAAGATTGGAAAAACAAGAAGAGCAAAAATATATTACCTAGAAGTGAAAGTAAAGAGAGAAACTAAGAAGCATTCTAGAAAAATAAAAGTAGGTTCAGAAAGTACAAAAATAAAAAAACTAGAACAAATTAAAAATCAAAGAAAGCCTTTAAGGAAAAATTTAAAATAAAAAAATGAGATAATGTCTTTTAAGAAATTGTTTCTAGAAGTTAAAAAAAAATGGACAAAAAAGTTAGGATAATAGAACAAGACCAAAAAGCTATAGCTATAGAAAAATGTTTATAGAAAAAATATTTAGAAAAAGTTTATAGATATGAAAAAGTAAAAAAAAATACAAAACCAAAGAAAATGCTACGTAAATGTAAGAAACGGCAACTATTAAAAAAAATACTTTTAGAACTTGAAAAACATCGTCTGAATAAAAAAGACAAAAAACGAAATAAATTTTAAAAGTTTTAATGACAAAGATTGGAGCAACAAGAAGAACAAAAACATATTACCTAAAAGTAAAGAGAAAAAAAGAAAGATTGTAGAAAAATAAAAGTTGCTTCAGAAAGTACAAGAATAAAGAACTAGAACTAATTAAAAATAAAAGAAAGCTTTAAGAAAAATTTAAAAAATAAAAAATGAAAGAATGTTTTTGAAAAATTTTAGAAAAAGGAGATATAAAATAGGATTTTTGATGTTGGTACTGAGTTATTATAATATCTTGGTTTAAACTGATTTATTGATAAAATAACACAAAATTTTGACAAAACAAAAAGTAATTAAAGAAAAAACCTATTAATGCCAAAATATTTTTTAATATTGGTACCACTTACGTTATCCTCATGGTGGTACCCTCCAGCCAAGACAGCAGTGGCGGCAACCGCGACCAACAATCCAACCTAAAATCACATAATTTAACCCAATTTGAATAAACAAATTTTTGTAGTACCATTAAAGTGTTCATGGTAATGCAGTACTAGGAACTGATGCCACAATTGCCGGTTTCAGGTGTTTAAATAGGAAAGTCGTTTGGTGGGTGCATTAATTTCGGAGAATTTTTGGAATGCAAGCAAAAAGAAATTGGTACTTTTTACCAACAACAATTGCAATGATTTAGCAGTTTATTAAGTAAAGTATTGGTGAAAAATAAGGTCGTTTACATAATTATTATTATTGCAATTTTGTGACTAATTGCTTGGATGTGGTTGGTTGCATAATTTTGTCTAATTGGAATTATTATTAATAACAAATTTATTTTATTTCGTGTTTTTTTTAAGTACTCATTACTCAATTATTTACCAGTGACATCTGTTACAAATAATTATATGTCCCTCCAGTGTACAATTACCAAATTTTTATTTAAAAAGAGTCTTACGTCAGTAAGAAATTTAAAAAAACAATAAGTGATTAACATAAAAGTGCACTAGTCCATATAAATAAATTCGAATTAAGTAAATTAAAATTAACAAATTAGAAAATAGCTATTTACGCACCTAGTGGAACCAATTTAAACCAAATTTAAATATTACTCCTTCTTATATAATTATTTATTAATTTTAAATCAAATATAAATTCTTGCAAAACTTGGTGAATCTTCAGTCGTGTTATTTCAGCTGAAAGCTCAAGACAAAATGAAAAAAATAGTTCTAGTGAGTACTTCTTTCTTTAGTCAAATCTTTTATATAAATTTTTTATTACAGTTATTTGTTGTTTTGTCTACTATTTTTACTTTCACTTTCGCCGGTTTTGCCTCATCTCAAGATGACGATTGTGACGATGACGATGTAAGTAACACTCCCAGTCCCAGTACTATAAATTCCAACAAGATTTTTTAAGGATTATGGCGTCTACAAGTTTAATTATGGCGTCCAGGACCTCCACACTGGTGATATAAAATCACACCACGAAGTACGTCATGGTAAAGAAGTTAGTGGTGTCTACACCTTGAAAGAAGCTGATGGTAGTACCAGAATTGTCAAGTACACTGCTAGTCCCCATAAGGGTTTTAACGCTGTGGTAGAAAAAATTAGTGAAAGTGAGGCTCTTGGAGGGTTTGGAGGACTTCAAGGAGGAGCTTCTGACCAAGCAGCGGTGGTACTTGTAGCTCCTGTGGTACCTGTAAGACCTGAACAGTACAATAATAACTATTAAAAAGAGTTGTTTCAAAATGCCATAAAAATAATTTTTGTAAAATATTGTTATAAATAAAAATATACGTAAATTGTGTTTATTTGTTTTGTTGTTAACATTTTTAAATATATGTAGTAACAAAAAAATAATTTAATAGAATAGTATTATTTTGATTTTAATAAAAATAGAAGTCAGGAGCCAGAATTATTGAAGTTTCAGCTTCAAAGACCACTTGATCCTTTGAGCCGGATCATTTGTTAAAAACTAATAAAACAAGTCAGCGAAAAATCGTTTGAAAAAATAAAATACTATTTTTGAGCTAACTAATAGCAGAGCGAGTTCTCAACTAAGTAGAAATAAAAAATGCAAATAAATTAAAGAATATAAAGCAAAATGCTACGCAAACAAATTGGAGAAACAAGAAACTGCTGAAAAAATGTGATAAAAAAGAAAAACTGTATAAGAATGATGAACCGTAATTGTAGAAGTAGAGCAGATGAAGATTTAAGAAACAATTAGTGGAACAACAGACAAATGATTTGAACAAAAAATGAAAAGAAAAAAAGACTATAACTGGTTTGACGGAAAGTGCAAAACTGTTCTTAAGAGTAAAATTAAAGCAAAAATAGAGATACTGACAAAAAAAAGAGATATAAGAACGAAATGAATATTACCAAACAAATATTTTTTTAAAAAACGAGAATACTGGGAAAGAAAAATAAACAACAAACTGAATGATTAACAAAAAAAGAAACAAATATCTAAGAGTCAAAAAAACAAGAAGAGATCGACCAAATTTCGTAGAAGTAAATAAGGAGAATTTATAAAATAAGAAAAGAAAAAGATTAGTAAATTACTTTGAAAAGCTCTATATGTTGGGGTCTTTCTAATAAATTAATAAAGGTAAAAATATAAATATAAATTGTACCTACCTCAAACAAAAATTGTCAAAATATTTTGTATAATTAAAACAGTTTTAAAAAAGAGACTTTATTTAGGACAGCAGAAAATATTTTTAAAGGAGCCATCAAAAATTTTATAAAATATAAAAGTAAAAAATATAATTTTGTAGATTATTATAATAGAATAATTATAAAATCTTGTTTAAACACATTTTAAGAAAAAAGTGGAGAAATAGAGCTCCTATTGTAGAAATAAAAAGGCTTTCTAAGAAGGCATCACAAGTTATAAAAATACAAATTCAATTAATTTAATACAAATCTAACAAATTAAATTTGTTAGATTATAACAACGAAACATTATATTTTGTATAACTAAAACAATTAGAAAATATAAAATAAGGCTTATTTTGTGGTAAAAAAGAATTTCTAAAAAGCTATCAAAAATAAATAAAAAATATATTTTAGTAGACTGAATAGAAAAGAACTCTTAATGCAGAAATAAAAGAGCACTTTAAAAAAGCATCAAAAATTAGTTCCAATTTATAAAATTATTAATTTAAATTTGTTCAATCTCTAAAAAACCAGCAAAAGTTATACAGGGTTAGTCAAAAGTATGGAATAGGCAGTTGATCTCCGTAAATATGAACTTTATGACAAAATGTCATCGATAAAAGTTTCTTTACTAATTATTCTTTATCTCTTAGCCTGCTTGTTGTTTTTTATGTCAACGCATTTCCATGGAAACGTAACTTTTTTTTTTTTTTTTAAATAACAACCTCACAATTTTCTTGGTAATTTTTATTCCTCCTTTTTTTTCTTGAAATGGCCTGGTATTTTTTTAATATCTTTTAATAACAAAATTTTAGAGAAAATAGCCATAATACTTTATTTACTCAAATAATCTTTAACTTAAATGAAATGTTCAAACTGGAGACACCCTACAGCTTGACAGTAACCTAGTCTATCATAAAAATTGCGTAACGAATTTTGCAGCCAGTTAGGTGGTATTTCTGCGATTCCGTGCCTTATTCTGGCTTCAAGGTTTTCCAAATTTTGAAGTCTTTTTTTTGTAAATTGTAGTTTTTAAATGACCCCAAAGAAAAAAATCTAAGGGGCTTAAATCGGAAAACCTAGCTGGACATTCAATAGGATCCTGACGTCCTATCTAATGACGTGGAAAAATGTTATCCAGAAATAGACGAACATCAACCCCATAATGGGGCGGAGCGCCGTCTTGCTGAAACCAAATATCTCGGTTTGGCATTCCTTGTGGCTCTGCATCCGGAAAGAATTGTACAATATCGGGTACAATGTGATCACGCAATAAAAGTAGATGTCTAGCCGATGTTAAATTCCCTTCAATAAAATATGGGCCTATTATGTACTGCCTAATAATACCAACCCACACATTAAGTTTTTGACGGTGCTGTGTGTGATGTTTCATCATCCAATGAGGATTCTTACTAGACCAGTATCGACAGTTGTGTCTGTTCACAAATTCATTGAAACAAAACGTGGCTTTATCAGAAAATAAAATGTTGTTTAGACAATTTGGATTATTATCAATCATTTCCCTCATGGTTGCACAAAACTGCATTCTTCTGTCTGGGTCATCTTCGTTTAGCTCATGGAGAAGATGCATCTTGTAGGGTTTGTGTTTGTTTTTTTTTCAGTATTCGAACAATCGACGATTTACCAATATCATTATCCAAAGCAAGTTGCGTTGTTGTCGTAATTGGATTATCCATAACACTTAGTAATACATCAAGAGCTTGATCATGATTTGTAACTGATTTCGGACGTCCAGATTTTGGCATATCTTTTACATTTCCAGTTTCTCTAAATTTTTTAACCAATTTAAACACCGTGGATTGTACAATAGGATTTCTTTCAGGGTGAACGTTGTTAAATCAATGACAAACATCTTGGTGTGAACGTGTTCGATCTCCATAACCAAACACTATGAGAATTTCAATTCATTCAGTTTCACTGAGTTTCACCATGTCTACAAAATAAAATAAAACTGTCTTTATTAAATTAATTTGTTAATTTATTAAAACGTACGTTACACTGACATGAAAAATATTATTAAATGAACGGAAGCCACAATTATTTTTTGTAAAATTATTATCAAATAAATTAAAAAAATACTAAAAAGCAGAGAATCTGATTTGATACCATTTTTTGTCGTTTTTTAGAAATTATGATTTTACACAAAAATTTTGTTATTAAAGGATATTAAAAAAATACCAGTTCATTTCAAGAAAAAAAAAGAGGAACAAAATTTACCAAGAAAATTGCTAGGTTGCTACTTAAAAAAAATAAAAAAAGTTACGTTTTCATAGAAATGCGTTGACATTAAAAAACAACAAGCAGGCTAAGTGATAAAGAATAATTAGTAGAGAAACTTTTGTCGATGACATTTTGTCATAAAGTTCATATTTACGGAGATAAACTGCCTATTCCATACTTTTGACTAACCCTGTATATTAGAAAAATATAATTTGGTGGATCGTTACAATAGAATAATCATAATAACACACTGTGTTTAATTAACACAGTGTGAAAAAAAATAGAACTCTTTGGGCAGAAATAAAAAGGCTCTCCAAAAAGACATTACATTTTTTTTTACAATTTATAAACTTACATATTTAAATTTGTTAAATTGTCACAATAAAACATAATATTTTGCATAATTAAAACAGTTAAAAAAATAACAAAGAGCCCATTTTGGAGCAATAAGAGAATTTAGAATGTTGCTACAATAAAAAAATTATAATTGTTTTAGTTGACAGTTTAAGAAGAATTAAAATAGAATCCTGTTTACAAAAATAAAAGGACACTCTAAAAAAGCATCATATTTAGTTACATTTTATAAAGTTACAAATTTAAATTTGTTAGTTTGACACAATAAAACACAATATTTTGTATAATTAAAACAGTTGGAAAAGATAAAATAAGACCCATTTTGTGAAGCAATAAAAAGGGTCTCTAAAAAGGCCATTAAAAATTTTAAATTAAAAAAATATAATTTGGTAGATTGTCGCATTAGAATAATTACAATATCTTGTTTAATTAACACAATTTAGAACAAAATATAATCGAACTCTATTTGTAGGAACAAAAAGGCGCTCTAAAAAGGCAGTAGAAATTAGTTACAATTTATAAAGCTGCAAATTTGAATTTGTTAGATTGTCACAATAAAACATAATATTTTGTATAGTTAAAAAAATTGGAAAAAATAAAATAGTGCTCATTTTGGAGCAATAAAAAAAGTCCTCTAAGAAGACTATTAAAAACTATAAATAAAAAAAAATAATTTGGTAGATTGTCACAAGAAAATAATCATTTAATTTTCTCTAATTAACACAGTTTGAAAAAAAATTTTTTTGCAGGAATAAAAAGGCTCTTTAAAAAGACATCAAACATTAGTTAAAATTTGTGAAGTTACAAATTTAATTTCGTTGGATATTACAAATTACAATAGAACATACTTTGTATAATTAAAACAGTTGGAGGAGATAAAATAGGACCTGTTTTTAGGTGCAATAAAAGAGATTTTTAAGAAAACCATAAAAATAAAAAAAAATTAATTTGGTAGATTGTCACAAAAAATAATTATATGATTTTGTCTAATTAAAACAGTTTGGAGAAAAATTTAAAAAAATCATTTTCATAGGAATAAAAAGGCTTTCAAAAAAGACATCAAAAATTAGTTAAATTTATAAAAGTTACAAATTTAAATTCGTTAGATTGTAACAGTAGAACATATTTTGTGTAATTAAAACAGTTAGAAGAGATAAAATAAGGCTTATTTTGAAGCAAAATGAAGAGTGTCTAAGAGCTCCATCAAAAATTATAAATTTAAAATATATAATTTATTAGATTGTTACAATAGAATAATTAAATTTTTTTGTTTAAATACACACAGTTAAGAGAAAAAAATTTTTTTTCCGCAGGAATAAAAAAGCTTTCTAAAGATTTATCATAAATTAGTAACAATTTATAAAGTTACAAATTTAAATTTATTAGACTGTCACAATAAAGCATTAGGTTTTATTTAATTTCAACAAATAGAAAAAACAAATAAGAACCAGCTTCGAGAAAATAAAAGAAGTTTCCAAAAAAGCCATATTTTTTTATAAAATTATAAATAAAAAAAATTAATTTGGCGCTTTATAACATTATAATTATTATAAAATTTTGTATATCTAATTAATTTAGTTTGTGCCAAAAAAAGAATAAAACCGTTTTGCAGATATAAAAAAGATTGCTTAAAAAGACCTCAGAGCTTAATTACAATTTATAAAATAAAAAATTTTAATTTAGTAGATTGTCACAATAGAACACAATATTGTTTTTTAAAGCCTATTTTAAGGCAATAAATAGGGTCTTTAAAAAGTCTACTTAAATTTATAAATTAATTTAGTAGATTGTCACAGTAAAATAATTACAAGTTTTTGTTTAATTAACACAATGTAAAGGAAATAAAATAAAAATATTTTTGTATAAATAAAAGGGCTCTCTGAAAAGGCATTAGAAATTAGTTACAATTTATACAGACACAAATTTTAATTTATTAGACTGTCACAATCGAACCTTAAATTTGATTTAATTTAAACAAATGGAAGTTGTAAAAAGGGACCAATTTTGAGACAGTAAAGAAAGTTTTAAAAAAGGGCATACATGTGTATAAAAAATTATAAATTGAAAAAAATTAGTTTGGTAGATTATCACAATAAAATAATTATAAGATCTTCTCTAATATAGTTTGTGACAAAAGGCTTAAAAAAGTTTCAAAAATTAATTACAATTTATAAAATTAGAAAATTAAATTTGTTATATTGTCACAATAGAACTAAATACTTTGTTATAATTAAACCATCGAGAGAGATAAAATAGAACCACTTTCGGGACAACAAAAGGTGTTTCTAAAGAGGTCATTAAAATTTTTGTAAAACATATAAAATAAACAAATATAATTTGAAAGATTGTCACTGTAAAATAATTATAATATCTTGTTTAATTAACACAGTTTGTAGAATATAAGATAGAGTTCTTTCCGGAGAAGATTCTTGTCTTTAAAAGTCTTGCTTTTTTGAAGTGAAAGCAAATTTCCGCCAATTTTTTTAGTAGTTTTTCAATTAGCAAAATTAATAACTATTATAAATTGTTAATATAATAATTTTTTATTTTAAAAGTATTTTTAAATTATTTGGTACGTGTAGTACCATTTAGAAAGAAATTCAATTTGTACCTTGTAATTATTAAAATAACTGTTTTCGTAATTAATGGTTGTCGTATTTGTCTCATACGCAGCTGCTCTGATTTATCCCAATATGTAGTACCCATATGGTACCGGATGTTATGATTTAACGGGAAGTTTGATTTTACTCACTCAACCAACAAAAATTTTTCAGTATTCATTTATTACATAATCATCATCAAACTTAACAAAAATCAACATTTCCTTTGGTATAAAAAAATCACAAAATTACTTAATGTCCCCCATATCCAAAATGAGTAGTACCAACATAACTAGTACCGCCATGACCATGCCCTTGCCCACCGTGTCCGTGTCCATAATGCGCTGGATGTTGAGCGTGACCGATTCTCTTAACAACTGCATTAAACCCACCGTGAGGACCAGCATGGTATTCCACAACTCGAGTAGTACCATCAGCTTCCTTCAAAGTATAACCACCTTTCACATGTTTACCATCGCGATGCTCGTATTGGGATTTTTTATCACCAGTATGAGGATCATGGACTCCATACTCAAATTTGTAAAAAGCTGGACCCTAAAAAAAATTCTTAAGTACCCCAAAATGGAAAAGTAGTACTGACATTGTCTTCGAGGTGGTGGTGACCGGCAAGGACGACAGCAAACAACGCAAAGGTGCACAAAATCTAAAAAAAATTGTATTAGAATTTTTGGTGATTTATTAGTATGGTAGTACCAGTGAGTTCATGATTGTTAAATTGAGGCAAGTGAATGATGACTTGTACTGCATTTTGTGCGTTTATATACTGATTTGGGGGAGATTTCGTTATATAATTTAATGCAAGTTTTTGGGCGAATATTTCGTGATAAATTCTGCATGATTGAGCATTTGAAACAGCTACTATAACTATGTAGTACCTACTACAATACTTTCTTCAATTTTTTATTTTTATTACATTATTAAATAAACAATTAGCTAATTAAGTAAAATTTTAAAAAGCAAAAGTACCGTTTGCGTGAATTGTAAGGTCAGTACCACTTGATCTAATAATCACTCAAGGAGAGAACATGAAATACTAATTGTGTAATAACTATTTTTAGAATCATTAAGATACTACTAAAGAGTTTAAATCCGGTGAGAAATTAAATCAGGAAAATTTAGGTTTCTTAACGCATAAAATTGCTATATTTTGGTTTATCCCAAGATTGTAAATGAAAGTAGTACCGTATCAGTACCCAATGACAAATCAAGTTGCAATCTTTGAAGGCCTCTATCAGCCGCAAATTCAAACGTTCTAATCTAAATAATTTGTCGTAATATAAAAGCGCAACAAGTTGTCGCGCCCGATCACTTACATAAGTACCTTATATTTGCAATAGTACCACTATAAAACAATGTTCAAGTTTTTGGTTAGTTTCACGCTTTTGTAATTCGATAAAACCTAATCAAATTGTGTTTTAAAGGTATGGCACGTGCTACTACTTTGTGTTTCTTGCGAACTCTTCGACCACGAACTCGGATACCGTGTCGAATATGCACCCAAGTACCATAATTACGTGAGTACCAAAAAAATTTAAAAAATATATCGCGAATTAAAATTCTAGCAACCGAGAGACTATCACTTCAGTTATGCTGTCTCTGACCCTCATACTGGAGATCACAAGTCGCAATGGGAGGTTAAACACCAAGGGGTGGTACGGGGAGGGTACAGTCTACTAGAACCTGATGGTACTACCAGAATTGTTGAGTATGTAGCAGATCATGATGGTTTTAGAGCAGTTGTCAAGAAATTAGGTGCTGCTATTCATCCTGAACCGATTTTAACAGTTGGAGAACCGATAGTACCAGAAGTTGCCCATTTTAGAACATATGATGGGCAAATTTATAATTACGCAAATGCAGCGCCGGTTTTAAGGCATGAACATATTGCAGAAGTACCAGTGATACAAGAAGCTCCATTACAAGAACATGGAAGGCCCATCGATGTAGTACAACACCCAATTATTTTAGAACCAGCAAGAAGTTTCACTGAGGTTCACCAAGGACCGTCTCAATTGCACCATGAAGTACCAATAACCCAACATGAAGTGCGAGTACCAGAAGTACCAATAGTTCATCATGAAGTGCGAGTTCCAGAAGTACCATTTGTACATCATGAAGTACCAATAATCCAACATGAAGTACGAGTACCTGAAGTTCAACAAGAAGTACGAATTCCGGAAGTTCCAATAGTTCATCATGAAGTGCGAGTACCAGAAGTTCAAATACCTCAGCACGAAATTCGACCAGTACTTCAAGGACAATATGAAAAAGTGGCAATACCATTAACTCCACAAGAAATCAGAATACCAGAAGGTCATTACGAAAGCGGACCAATCAAAATTGCTCAGGATTATTACATTCAAGGACAACCCTACGGAACACTTGAAGTACCTATAACCCAACCTGAAATTAGACCAGAATTGTATGGAAGACTAGAAGCCGAACATGAAATAAGACCAGTGGGCCACCACGAAATCAGAGTACCTCAGCATGAACCACTTGCTCAGAATTACTTTCAAGGACAACAGTATGGAAAAGTAGAAGCTGTACCATTGGGTCAGCATGAAATAAGAGTACCAGAAGTTCGTCATGAGGTTCCACTCTCCCAGCATTACTTCCAAGGACAACAGTATGGAAAAGTCGAATCTATACCATTACCCCAGCATGAAATCCATGAATATAGAACAGTTGAAGGTGTACCATTGGGTCAGCATGAAATAAGAGTACCGGAAGTTCGTCATGAGGTTCCACTCGCCCAGCATTATAATCAAGGACAGGGGTATGGTCGAATTGAAGCAGTACCACAGCACGGTAATGAAATAGGTCAGGGACATGTACCTTTAGTACCTGTGAGTCCTAGTTACAAAACTACAATAGTTTATGGTTTGACTGGAAACCCAGAAGATGATTCTCGTTATTCTCGTGAAGAGGAAGTCCCAAAATACCACGCTTCCTACTCTGAGAAAGTACCAAAAGTGGTACCAGCGCCAAGCAAGGCACACTCTGATCAGAAACGTGAGAGTCCTGCCAAGGAACAATTCTTGATTTACCTTCCTAAGTAATTAAAAAATTTTTGTACAATAATTTCCCTAAATTAAAGGTTTGCTCGATTCTTTTATTAGTTTAATTTTGAAATTGTTGACAGATTTCTTTGGAAAGTGTGTAAAATAACACTGATTTTCTATAGAGTAACAATTAGTTAAGGTGTTAATAATCAGGTCCGGCTATCAAACTCTGACACTAACAATTAAATCCATCCCAAAAGGGTTGATATCTCACTCGAATTTCACGGAAATTATTATTGTGGCAGTTTTAAGGGTGAGTGAGTCGGCCGACCTCAATTTCAAATTCTTGTCATAAGTATGTATCTAAGTCAATTTATTTTAAATAAATTATTGAAAGTTTTGTTGTTTCCTAGTTTGAGGTTTTGTGTACTGTAATTAAAGTTACATTCACTTTTGTTATTTTATAAGTGCATGTGTGAGTAAACAATCCGTTTTTGAAAGGTTAAGGCAAGGACGTTTTTGTTATTTAATGAAAGTAATTAAATGAATTTTTTGGTAAGTATTTGATGAGGCAATACGGGATTTTTATGGATTTAGAGCAGGAAAGTGTTAAATTGTTTTGATTTAACACGTTTTAGGGACTTTCACTCAAAGATTAATTTGAATTTATTATTATTCTATTAATATTTAATTTGTAAAAAGTGAAAACTATGCAATACTAATTAGGAATGCAAGAAATTGGAATTGTAAACACAAAATATTTTTTTATGTTTATTGACAAATCTGTTAGCTTGTTTTAAAGTTCGTTGATATCTTTCATTATTACACACATCAATGCAAAACGTTTTTTTATACAGTAACACATTTTTTTTCTCATAAATGCACCTTGTTGCCATGAAAAGTTCTTTTTGTCTTATAACTCAGATATTTTTAAGCTGCTTATACAGGATGTGTCAAAAGTCGCAAATTTTTTTTAGTGGGCTGATTCCCACCATTAAAACAATCCAAACCTTAATGAAAAAAATTTCTAACTTCAAAATTTGAAAAGTTATGAGTATCTGAATTTGCAAAAATGTATCCCTCCAAAGGAAATTCGCGACTTTTGACACAGCCTGTATATTAAAACATTTTATTTACAAAGTATATAAATATGAAATTTAGCACAAATAATAAACATATGCAAAAAATTGTTTTGTCTAAAATGATAACAAAATTCCAGATCTACAAAATTTGAATTGAAATAAAATTGAAAAATATTTTTTGTGTATTTCTGAAACAGCTTAATTGTTTATTATAAAATTTAGAGATAAATAGAACAAAATAAGCTCGTTTCTTAATTATAGTAAAATTTTAATACATATCATATTTCAAGTATTCATTAAGAAAGAGTCTTCAATTAACTTGTCATTTTGGATTTCTAATATTTTGAATTTTATATTATTTATTTAACTTCTTATGTCATCTTTGCTAACACACATAATACCTTCATAGAAAATTAAAAGCATCACTTTATTGTTATGTTATTGTAATTAAGACTTTCAACATTATAAAATTTTAGATCTGCTGCCTTAACTAGCTTATAATTATATATTTCTACTCTTTTTATTTTTGTTTTTTTTTTATTCTGATTATTTTCATTTTTTTAAAAAGTTTATTCCAGCTTTTTTTTTATTTTGTAACAGGTTTTCTTTGTCGTTTTTTTTTTACAATTTAACGCTTTTTCGATATTAGTTTTGTGTCTCTATTTTTTAAACGTCTTTTAGGACTACTCACTTTCACCTACAGCTTTTAAAGGTTTCCTATTAGTTATTTTAATTTTTCTATAATTTTGAATGTCTGCTATTTTTTTCTAAATTAGATGCGTGGAGGGATGAAGAAGAGGAGTTGGCATGCCCTATAGCGACAATGTTAGGTTCTTGGTCGAGGTACACACCTTTTACGATGTTATTCTATTGTCGAGACCACCGTTTGCAAATTTGTAGTGGGGGAAAAAGCTATCCGGAGTACAGTGAAAACTATCGTAAAAGGTGTTTGGCCATCGACCAAGATTTCAAGGTTATGCCCACTCTTGTTATTCCTCCCTCCACGATTAGATGTAACACATCTTCTCTGATTATGTTCTGAATTTTGTTTCTAATTTTACATTTCGTTTATTATGCCTGCTTTTGGTTCTAATATTATATTTGGTGGTGTGCTATTAAATAAAATAATTTCTCTTTTAGTGTTGTCTTTTATGAATTGCTGTCAAATCAAATCCACAATCTTCCATTTCTTCTAGAAGTCACACCATTTTTCCTAGTTTTTTTCATTTTCTAAGTACTTTTTAATATTATTCTTGCTTTGTTTTTTTTGCCTACGAGATATTTTAACGAGATTTTTATCAGTTTTCTTAGTTTTTCTGCAATTTCTGTTTATTGCTTGATATATTATTTCGGGGTCGATTTTTTTGTGGACTCTTTTAAAATCTATGAACATTGAACAATATATTTCACATCCATAAACAAATTTAGTTAGTAAATATTTTGTTGCTTATCATTAATAAGTAAAAATTGTTTATTAATAACACGTTAGCTGCTGATAAAGTATGTGCGACTTTTATCTAACTTTTTTAACACAATTTCTAAAAAAAAAATGTAACGTCATGGAAAGCTTTTGTAACCAATTTTCTTTAACAGTAGTGGTTGCTTATCACCGCTTTTTATCTTTTCGACATTTTCTTTTTTCTGCAACTTTTTATTATTAAAATTGTTATTTTCTCTTCCAACCTTTTTCCCCTTATTTATAATTCTGTCAAGACTCTTGTATTTCTTCTTTCTCCGTTTAATGTACTGATTTTTTTTTTATTTTTTTATTTTTACCTATGTTAAAGAGCTCTTAGAAATAAGTACATTAATCATTTCTATTTCTTTTGTAACTCTTCTTTTTTTTAATTCCGTTAAGGCTTTTGTATATTTTTTGTCGTTTCTTGCACTGATTTTTTTTATTTCATTTTCTATTACTTATTCACTTTCTTGTTTTTGTTTTGAAGAGCTCTTAAAAACTAAGTACACCACATATTTCTGTTTTTTCTCTTTTTACTTTTTTTCTAGTCTCATATTTTTTCTTAACAAACATCTCCTCATCAATTCAAACTTAGTCTTTGTTTTTTTTTCTCCTTTTGTAACTATTTTGTCTACTATTCCAAATAATGCTTCTTCAATTTTTATTTACTTTACCGCTACACTTATTTTATCTTTTTTTTAATTTTTTCTAACATTTTTTTTAGTTTTGTTTCTTTTTATATTTTTTTAATATTTTTAGATTGTTTACTTCTTTAATCTTCCGTCTTGGTATTTCTTGCATTATTTTCGTAATTATCAACACAAAATTTGTATTGAAATGTGCCTCTATATAACTTTTAATTATTGTTTTCTTTTTTTTATCAATTTTGTTAAAAGTTTCACTATCTAAACAAACTCTTATACCTTTCTAAATATTTTTTTTCACAAGACCTTAAAATTTATAAATTTTTTATTGCTTCTGCTACTCTTCTAGACATTAAAAATCTCACCTTTACCTCCTACCTCTCTCTTATCCTTTCTAATTTTATTTCTGCTAACTATTAAATCTTTTTTTTGTATTTAGTTTTTTATAATGTTTGTGTTTACTTTCTTCAACTTTATATTTTTCTATTAGAGCTTTTTCAACTCTTGGTTGTCTTCTTTTTGTTCTTTCCTTATTAGTTTTATTTCTTTTTGATTAATTTTTTATTTTATTTGATAATTTTTGTGATTTATTTATTCTTTCAGTTTAGCCACATATACAGACTGTAACGGAGTTTTACTCTTCTCTTTATAGTCTTTTAATAGTTGTTTTAAATTTTTTTTTTGGGTGATCCATATTCACCAATTTTGTAATAAATTTGGTATTGTCATTTAATAACAAACTCTTTGTTAGTAATATCAAAATTTAATTCAAGAAACAGTCCTTTATTAATTTTGTAAGTTTAAAGACCTGTCATTTGTTTTCATTTAAGATTATAGTGATGTATATTATTTACTTTCAAATCATCCAAAATATTATGTAAATAATAAGACACTTATAATATTTTTAATTAAGATTTTAATAAAAATTCTTGTAAAGATCTGATTCCAGAGGAACTACCCTTGATTAGTTCGCTTCTGTTTTAACCCTTGCATGATATTCTTGTCGTGTGTCTAATTCGGAAGCTAATAAATAACAATCAAACCCAAATAATTTCATCAATCACCCCAAAAATATTTGGTAATAGGCGTGGCAATGCGTGCGGAACCGAATATTTTGACCACCCACTGAGTGATCGTCAACTAGGCATAACGGCAATCCTTTTTTTTAATCAATGGATTTTTATCAAATTCTTTTACCTAGAAGTTAATTGAGACAAAAAGGGATGTATCAGAATAGCGAATCTGCAATTATTATGATTGATTATCTCAGAGAAAAGAATTAAGATAGTATCGAAGGACGTTTTTTGTAATTTGTCAAAGGAGTCATTAATCTTTGCAAAAAAATTCTGGAGGGTTGCAAGAATTCAGAAACAATTCTTGTTGGCAGTTATTAGGTGGCAGACGCCTTTTGTGCAATAAATTTGTGCATTTTTGAGATTATCCGGCAATAAAATAATTCACACTTATCTCAAATCTGCTCACACTTTACGATTGTGATGTTATCTTTGACTCTGTTAAAATTTTAATTTGCTCCCGTTTTACCTGGAACTGCACCCCACTGTGCTCAACAAAACCCTCTGTCACCAGAAATGTAAAACACGAGCTGACCAAATATGATCCAAGAGGGGGTTGCGAGGGTCAAATATGGCTTCGCTTCCGTTTTTAATTGCACTTCCTTTGATTATACCTGCGAAGCAACCCTGTTGAGAGACCACCGGCCTTTTCGATAATATTCGAAAATTTCGTCATTGTAGGATTTAATCGAGTGTTTGTTGTTAGGTGACGATGCAGAAATAAGAATAAAAAACGACTAAACGGTTCTTAATTGACGTATTGAGAACTTAATTTTTGGCTCACTCACAATGAAAAAATTTCACTCAAAATTGAAAGCTTTGTTACGAGAGGTTCTCGACGAAATGAGGTGTATTAGGAGATTCCTGTTTGATCGAGGACTCTTCGACTGATAGCTAAGGTGTGAATTGATTCTAATGAAGTCAAAGCAAATTTTTGTTATGGTACCAAATTTACAAAGTGGGACAAAACTAAAAAAATGTTGTTTTATCGAATTTTTAACTAGAGGCTTAGTGGTGTTTAGCAATGATTTTTAATTTTGATTTTTTTATTCTTTTTTGTTATTTTATTTTTAATTTTTGTTTACAAATTTTTTGTCTCAACAATGCTCTTTTTATAAAAGTTAACCGTCAAAAGAAATTTAACGATTTAACAATAAAATGTTTTTTTCTATTTATAAGTTTATAGTTATTCTGTTGTAACAATTTAAAAGTTTAAAACCCATAAAAGTTCAAATTTTTTTCCAAAAATTAATTAGCTATATAAAGTTAAAATTTATTTCTCTGAAATATTGCCATCTTTTTTAGAAAAAATAAATTTTAACACATAGGTACTCGTATTTTCTTTATTCTTGGACCATTTAATAGTTTAAATTGTTTTTGAAAATCTCAAATAGTTTTAAAATGCCTTTTTCTATGCTCATGGTTAGAATAATTTTTATAGCAAAATATTGTAACAATTTAACAGTTCAAGCTTAGTTTATAATAAACTTCTAATTTTTTTACCTATTATTTATGAATTGTATTGTAACAATAAATATTTTCTAATTGTTTCTAATGACATTTAGCTTCTCAAATATATTTTTTTTATTTTAAAATAACTTTTTCTATTTTTTTGTAACAACTTAACAGTTTCAAATTCTTGATTCAAATTCTTCAAATATGTTTTATTTTTTTGACACAAAATGGCAGAAATTTTGACAGATAATTTTGATTTTTTTGTTGTAATCATTTAACAATACAAGTATTTCTTTTATTTGTTTGTTAACTTTTAAATTCTTCTGGCTTTGTTTAATAACAGAAAAGGTTAATTATACACAAATAAAAAAATTAACTATCCAATATGACAATTTAACACGATTTAACATTTTAATTTGTCCCATATTATAAAAATTTTTGGTTTATTTGTTGTGACATTTAACAGTTTAATATTTGTTTTAAGGACTTTCTCAAACAATTTTTTTTTATTTATAAAAAAATTATAATTATTTAAATCTTTTATTATTAGAATTTAACAGTTTAAGTTTTGTTCTAGAAAACTATTTTTGTTTTTTCGTCGTCTCACTTTCTCTATATTATTTAAGAGAAGACTGAATACTGTCATGTCTTTTTTTTTCATTAAAATACTCTTCTTTTTGTTTAATGAAAAAAAATTATGTCAAACATTTTTTGGCTTTTTAGTACGATAACATGGTTTAACAATTCAATTTTTTCTAGAGAATTTTTTTATCTTTTATTTTTTATAAAAGTTTAATTAGTTTTTTTGTTGTATTAATTAACAGTTCTAAATGTTTTTTAATTAGACATTTTATTGTTACAATTTAACAGTTTAAATGCTGTTTTACAAAAGTTAATTAACCACATCTAAAATTCTTTAGTTCTAGTGTAGCAACACGTTTTAAGATTTCAAATTAATTGAGACTCTCCAAGTCTCCAAATGCCTTTTCTTTTATTATTTATAAAAAATATTTAATTATACATACCACAACCGTGTGAATGACATTTTTTGGAAAATGACGTTTATAACAGCCTGTTCATTTGCTCACTTAGAGAGATCTCCGCGTGGCGCTGCTAACATCGGCTTTCCTTCAACCTTCAATATCTGAAATCTGTCAAAAGCAAAATTCAAATCGGTCAAAACTAAAAATTGTGTCAAAAAATGACCAAATAAAAGATTAAAAATTTTCTTTTTCCGGACGTTTTGATATGCGTTACTATTTTGGTCTACAAAGAAATTTAATGTTTTTTTACACCTCGCATTACTGATACCTGAAATAGGGTGCGTACAAGTGATGGTATATTTTCTTGCCTGATGGTACACTTTTAAAATAATCACTTTTAAAATGTAAATTGCAAATCTTGGCATTTTCAGAGAAATGTGGATGCGATAGAAAAACCTTACCACGAAAATGATAAATGTTTTTCACCTATTTACTTCTCACTGTTGAATCACTCATAAACGGTTTTTTGAAGAGCAAAGCTCTTACAGTGAAGCACGGTGCATTGCTGTTACAATAATTAATAATTAAAAAATTTATAATACTTATAAACGAAGTTAAAAAAACTTACAATTAAAACAATGAACAAATGGGCAAACGTTCAACAGAAACATTAAAGAACTGGACCTAACTAAACGTGTCTAGTCACAACTAAAATAATAAAACAACTAAAACATCGAATTACTGAGTAAAACCTGTAAAGACTGCAAAGTGATCAGCAGAAAGACTAAAGAAAATATGAATAAGAAAAACTCAATCTAGAACAATAAACAAACTAAAACCACGAACAAATAGTCAAAACGATCAACACAAACACTTAAATAAACGTAACAGAGACAAAGATTTTAAAATATTTTAGTTGAGTAATCTGACACAATTTCTAGTTTTGACAGATTTAAATTTTGACTTTGGAGAGATTTGAAGGAAAGCCGTAGGGTCACTTGATGTAATTAAGGGTAGCGCCAACTCTCTATCTCTCTCTTGGACCTCTCTTTTAATTTGAACTCAAGCTATACTAAACTAATTACCAATGTAGGCAACATAATAATCCAAAATCCCTAGAAATGCATTTAAAAGTATTTCTATCTTTGTTTCACTCATGCGTGTATATAGCTATCTCTTTTAATTTGAACCCGTCTAGTGATTTCCATTGGCGTTACCCGTATATCAAGTGATCCTAGAAAGCCGATGATAGCAGCGCTAAGCGGAGATCTCTCCAAGTTAGCAAATGAACAGGCTGTTATAAACGTCAATTTAAAAAAAAAATCATTCAGACGGCTGTGGTACTAACAATTAACAGTTCAAAACATTTTTAGTAATCTTCTAAAATATTTTTCTTATTACCTATAAAAAAAATTTAAATAAAATTATTTCAGTACTTTATTCTTAAAATTTAACAAATCAAATTTCTTTTGAAAAACTTTTTTTTGCGTCTAGAATAGGTTTTTTTATTTATATAGAAAGAACATTAAAAAAAAATTTTTTGTTACTTTTTCTGTTAATGTGAATTACATTTGTGACAAATTAACAGTCTAATCTTTTCTTTTAACAGTTTAAAGTCTTTTTATAAACTTCTTGAAATTCTTGTGGTATTATAACAAATTCCGTGCTTTTTATTGTTGCAAGTTATATTTATTTAACAGTTTAAATTTCTTTCTAGAAACTTATTTTTATTCTTTAAACGATTTTCTTTAATTATAAATATAAAAGATAATTGAACCTTTTTTGTGACAATTTAACAGTTCAAATTTGTTTTTGGAGACATTTTTAATAGTTTAAATTATTTTCTAGCTGCTATATTTTATAAAAAGTGTTATAATAATTTGTTAGTTATTATTATTTCCTATAGGTGAATTATTAACTTTTCTTTATGTAAAATTTGTTTCGCCTTGTATTATGAGTTATATACTGTGACAAATTAACAGTTCAAAATTAAAAAAAAATAGTAAATATCGGGTTTTTAAATTTTTTTTAGTAAATTGATTAAAATTAATAATTTTTCTGATGTCAGATAGGTAAGAGATATACAGAAATGTAGAAAAAATAAAATAATAATAATAATGATTTTCACTATTTTTGTGTTGTGTTGCCAACTGAACGAAAATTTCCTAGGGCTTTTTCGAGTATATAGGGAGACCGTAAAATTGAATTTTGTTTACCTTTAGGTATTAGAGTAAAGTCGGCACGAAGGGATGGACAAAGGCACGCTAGCGGTCGTAACAACTGGCTAATTTTAGGCAGTAATCCAAAAAGCAAATAATTTGACAACGTAATTGTAGAGTTTGCAAATATTCAACCCTCGAGGGAGAGTATCGCAAACGAAACACTTTTAGTTTTTATAATTATGCAAGGTTTTACACCGGAATTTATATTTTTTAAACCCTCTTTTATTTTTTTTGTGAAATACTTCAAATATTCTAGAAGCAAAAAGTAATTTAAAAAGGAATTTTGTTGACAACCAATAATGACCGATGTTTGCAAAGGGTAGTCACGCCTCTTCTGACCACAAAATCGAAATTTCGCCAAAAATTCTCATTTTTCGCAGTTGGGTGCACTTCTCGGAAATGAAGAAAGGGTGACCACAATCTTGAGGTGACGGTTTCCGTCGATAAAGGCGAGAAGTGGTATTAATGGGGTGGTATCATGGGGTAATAGTGCCATATATCGCTCAGTGGGGTACAATTATTGCATTTTGGAGGGTTGGGACCACCTCAGAGATCGGTTTTTGATTAGTATGGGAATTATAATCAGATTCGACGTGAGACTACCGACCCATGAAATGGGACGTGACCACCGGTGACACCTTACATGATGGGTTTATTCACAACTGACACTACTGAATAATTTCAGAAAAAACTGATAAATCAGTTATAAACACTACTTATTAGTCTTTAGATTAAAACCAAAATAATAACATTTTTAATGGACCTAATAAAAACCTACTTAATAAAATGAAAGCAGCAAAGGCCAAAGAAAAAATATATTTAAAAACAAGAAGAAATAAATAAAGGAATAAAAAATGCGGCAAACTAAAGAAAAATGCTTGCAGTAAATTTAAAAAATTGAAAAAAGAAAGCTACAAATGCAGAGATCTAGAAACAAAAAAAAAGTACAAAGCAAAGTGTGAAGAGAGAAAAATACAACAAAGAGAAGAAGAAGTACGGAAAATAAAAGAAATAAAAACAGAAACAGAAGTATGGAAATTTATAAACAAAGAAAGAAAAAAGAAAAAGCAAAATAAATGAGAATATAAGTATAGATAAGTGGAAGGAACACTTTATGGAGGTTTTAGGTGGAAGTAACAATATAAGTATTTTGTTAAGACATGAGGAATTTCAAGTAGAAATAAACAATCATAATGAAGAGGAAATTAAGAAACAAATGTTCAGCTTAAAGTAAAAGAGAGCACCCGGAGAAGAAGGAATTTCAAATGAAGCGCTGTTGTTTGGTACAAAAAAGCTATGGGAAAAGGTATGGAAAGTGTTAAATGCAGTGTGAATAGGAGGAGGCTTTCCTATGGAGTAGAGAAAAGGGTTAATTGTACCAATACATAAAAAGAGGATAAAGAACAAACTGAGAATTCCCGTGGTATATCCTTACTTAATACAACCTACAAAATATATGCTATGGTTCTAGAGGAAAGACTGAAAAAGAAATGGACAAAAAAGTATGTTATCAGACGGACTGGCAGAGTTTAGACGGACAGGCAGGGTTCAGAAAAAGAAAGATGGCTCCCCATGACAATGTATGCATTTTGAGACATCTGGAGATGAAAGAAATAGACAAGGCGGGAGGACGTATGTATGCAATGTTCATAGATTTCAAAAAAACTTTTTACAGTGTGGATAGAAAAAAATTATGGCAGTATCTTAGAGAAAAAAGGGTGTGTATGTAGTTGATAAGCAAGATGCAAGAAAATCACGAGGAAACTATTAACCAAGTAAGAGTAGGCGAAGAAGTAAGTAAAAGTTTTTGGACAAATAAAGGTGTCAGACAAGGCTGTCTATTAAGTTTTAAGTAGAGCGCAAGTAGAAGGGATAGTCGTAGGCAGAGAGAAAGTGTGGTGTCTGACGTTTGCAGACGATTTAGTAATTTTAGCAAAAAGCAAGAGTGAAATGAAAGAAATGATAAAAGTTATGGAAAGATATGTAAGAAACTAAAAACTCCAAGTTAATGTAGATAAAACAAAAATGATGGTGTTTGGAAAGAAAGTAAGAATCGAAAAAAAAGATGAATGAAAATGACAAGGAAAAAATATAGAACACGTGAAAGAGTTGAAATATTTGTGATATGTACTAAATAGTAGTATGCGAGACAAAGGACAAATAATGAAAGTAGTCAAAAAAGCAAACAAAGTAATGGGAAGTGTCTGGAGTTTGGGAGAACGTAAATTTGGTGAAAATTTTAAAAGAAGGAAAATGATGTTTGACAGTTTGGTGAAAGGCATTGTAATATATAGAACAGAAGTATGGGTGTGGAAGGAATGAAGAAATTGAGCTTGTGCAAGAAAAGTATATAAAATGGGTTTTAGGGTTTAATAAACAAGCGCCAGGGTACATAGTAAGAGAAGAAAGTAAGAGAGAAAAGTTGAGAATGAAAACAGGAAAAACAGCGGTGAGATTCGAGGAAAATCTAAGAATGTGACATGAATGCAGAATACTACAACAGTGCTGGGCTGAAATTAAAAGAGCAAATGGTAATGTTAGGTAGATAGAACGAGATGACTACTATGAGAAAAAGGGATATGCATGTGCAGAAATTGAAGGAATGTTAGAAGGAGGAAGAACAATAGAAGAAGAACTAAAACAAAGAGATGCTGACATAGATAAACAGGAAAGAATTGCGAGTACAAAAGAATCAAGGTACAATTTAAAATATGCCTTGACTGTTACCGCCGAACTGCCAAAATATTTAGATAAAATAAAAACTAAAAATAAAAAAAATGTTGCAAGATACAGATGTGGAAATGAAGAAAGAGGAAATGAATTTTGGAGAAAAGATTGGGAAGGAACGTAGATTATGTAAAGAAGAAAGGGAGACGATAGAGTATTGTTTGTTAGAGTGTGTAGAGTTAAAAATGTGTGAGTATGGAAGGATAAAAGTTCTAAACAAAAATGGAGAAGGGAAAGAATGGATGAAAAAAGTTACGTGTACTAGAGGAAGATTGGAGAAGAAAAAAGACTGTATAAGAATGGTATATAAATTTTGAAATAAGTAGGACTGTAAAACCAATTAGGCAATAAAGACATTAAAACTAACTAATACTATTTTTGAGATTTTTTTTATCATCTTTGACCACGATTAGCTCGTAAAGCAGGAATTTTCAGCAGATAAAAGGTACAATTTTTAAACTAAATATAACCAGCAAACAAAAAAATTTTATTTGTCATATTGAAACTTCTGTAATAAAATAACGGAAGAGCCAAAAAAACTTAATTTAGGTAGGTCATAAATAACTACATAGGTACATAAGATAATTAGTAAAATTGTAAATTATTTGTTTCCAAAAATTAAAAAAACTGTTAAAAAAATTGCAAAAATAAAATTTCAGCTAACTAGATTTTTTACGGGCGGTTCCTGCTTATTTACACCTGTTAATTAGGTTAATTGCCCTTACACTAAGTCATGTAACAACATAATTAAGCGTAATTCAATCCTTTCATTAAATAGAGTCTTGTTGTGGTATGAAGAGAACGGTGAGAATATCTCGCCTTACCATCAACGTCCAAATTAACCAACCCAGGATAAAAATAAACCAACCCATCATGGTCACTACAGTCTAAAACCGCTGTACTAATGGAGCGTACAAATCGGTGTTGAACGGATGGAAGAACACAGATCTTGTTACTGTCTTCTGTATATATTTTCCGGTTCTAACAAAAATCTCAGAAAAATTGAATTTTTTTTTATAATTATGGTTATTAAAATAACGGACACAGACATTCAATTACTGAAACAACTAATGACAGGAAAGGATACAATGCCTAATGATACAAATGACAAGATTTATCTGACCGAATTAATTTGGGGAGGAATTTACCCTGTCCGCAGGGGGAAGCTATTACTGTCAAGAGGGCTCATAATCGTAATTTCGAAATATGAAAGGTCTTTGCTAATTTGGGACCGGATTTGTCTCTTATAGCTTCAGAAAGAATAAAAGGAGGACATAAATGAATTCATGTGGACTTCCTCAAAATTTAAACAACACACTGTTTATATTGTTGTTTGTATAAGTAATATAATTGAAAATTAATTTTTTAACACTTTTTTGTACATTTTTTTTATATCAAATTTGCTTCTCTAAGCCAAAATTTGTTCTATTCCGGCACGTGGCAAGCACACTTCCGTGCAAAGTGCCAACAGTTGGCAAGCGTGGGCCGTCAGCACCGGAACTGCCTGCAAATTCTTTTTTTTTTCGAGTGTAATCAAAAGTCTGCCATTTTGTAAATTTAGCGAAAGTCAAAAAATTTGAAAAAATCTGAATTGAGTTTAGTAGACATTACATCTCGGTGTGAAAACACCCAAACACATGTTGGTCGAGACGTTTATTGCCAGATTTTGAATTGGTAGAACATATGTTAAGGCATGAGGCCATCAAGGGGCTCACATGTCAAGACGCGGGACTACCTGCCTTCGATCTAAATAATATAAAACGTAACGGGTTTTATAGTTTCCATTCATCTACTGCTTGACTGCTGAGATGAAAAAATTACGGACGATGAGTGACCTTTCTTTTATGTCGATATCAATTTGAGATTATTGAAAACAGGAGAGGGTTAATGATAGACGATGAGAGAAATCAATTTTAATAACTGATTTTTATAAAAGCGGTTAGACTGTTGTGTTATTCAAAGTTGGTAGCTTATAAAATATTAAGCGATTTGTCGCTTCAACATCAAATGTCAAAAGCTGCTTTAACAACTATTTTTAAATAGTTGATAATTAAACTGAGCATGCGCAGTAGAAGTTTAGGACCAATAAAACCTTACTGCCCCCACACAGTATAACTAATTCTTAATTTTTTTGCAAAATGAAAAGTTTTTATTTTCTGTCATGTTTGTCTAGAATTCTTCTTTCTTTTCTGTTTATTTGTAAACTATAGTTGTCGTCCAGCCAAAATTTACAGTAAATTATTATTATGTAGGCATGTAGCACTGAAAACTGCAAGGTTCAAAAAAATTATTTATTTTGTGTACTACTTATGTTCTCTATTTTTTTATTAATATTCTTAGAACATATTTTCTGTTATTTTTATTCTCTTTTGTTTCTTTACAATATTCTTTAAAAACCAAAATTTTTATTTTGTTTTTTTCAGTACATTATTTTAGTATTATCATTTGGAATATTATATTATAATTACTTTTTCTTATTTAATTTCGTGTAGAATATTCTTCTTCTAGATTCATTTTCTTCCTCGTTGTACTTCAATAAAATATAATATAACTTCAAGGCTACTATGTATATTTTTATTTTAACAAATGAACATAGCCAAAAAAAGCGAAAAAAAGCGAAAAAAAAAGAAGAAGAAGAAATAACTTTGTTAAAATAGAAGATGTAAACGTTTAAATCAAAATGGTAATACTTAAATTTTGTCACAAATGGGTTTATAACCAAACCGCTCAATTTTACTACCAACTTTTCGGCAATAGATTTTATGACGTGAGGGTGCTAGATGACAAGCACAGACATAGAAATTGCAGCGATAAATACAGGGTGTTATTGAAGTATTTTTACAAATTTTAACAAGTTTTTGTATGTTTAGAAAAATCCAAACTTATTTTACATAAATAGTTTCATTCATGGTTTCTGAAATACACTAAGATCAATTTTGTTTGAAAACCGCTAACATATTTCAAAATTAGCGGTTTTAATTTTAGGAACCAATTAACTACGGTTTTAAGATGATGTTTGAATGAATATAGAGAAGGTTAACATGCATAAAACACACTAAACAACAGTTTGGGAAATACCGGTAGTGTAACTTTTAATAATTTTCTACGATAACAACCAATCACAACATCGAATTCTTTTAATTTTCAATAAAAATGAAGCTGTGACCGGCATTATTTAATCTTGCAATTAGCTCATAAGACGTTTGTCTTATAATTATAAATTGAAACCTGGGAAAACAATAAAACTAAAGTATACTGTTCTTTCTTGTTTTATTATAAATATATTTTCTGTTGCAAAAAACTTTTTTATAAATTGATATTGCAAAATTGTTTATTAACCTCACAAATTATGGACACAAAATTAAATAACGAATAAATTACAAAATGTACTTTTTGTACTCCCATAGTCTAACTTCTTTATTCGTTGCAAATTACCTGTACTTTAATCATGTTTATTAACATACAGTTTTTTTATTAAAATACAAATTTTGACAAATGAGAACGATGTACTACAGCAAGATTTAAATATTTATCAGATTGTTATGAACTCTTTATATTTAAAATTGTGACAAGTCGCAGTGGTTTTTAATTAAAATTAACAGAAAACGAGTTAGTATAGAAGAAAGTGACTGTCACAAAACATCTTATGCTTCCAGAAATTGTAGAACAAGCTAGAAGCACCATAAAGTTTTTGTTGCCGGCATAACTTGCTAAAATCTATGAAAAAAATTATTTACAATTTATGAATAATTGGAGAGACAATAATAAAGTTTGCATTTATATACCGGACACTGCTTCCGTCGCAGTTCTGCGACAATATTGGTTGATGCTGGTAGTGATATTACATTACTAATGCGCCATGTTGGGTGGATGGGAGTCCACTTCTAACAACAGTAGCCGAAAGTTATATAGAAGAATCAATCCAAAATAAAGTAAACAAAAACATTAAGTAAAAACTTTCAATTTGATTGAATATAATTAGAACAATAGTTCATTAATAATTACTCCATCAACATCAACAACAACATCTGCCAATATTGTTATAAAAATGCCGCAGTTGCAGTTTAATAACTGCACTATTCAAAATGTGATAATTCATCAAAAAGATTAATTTGTTACTTTGTGTTAAAATTCACTTTTTTGCAGTGCGGGTTTGTCTTATTTTGAGTTCAAGTTTAATAAATTTTATAAATAAATTTCTATTTTTTCTATTATGACTTAACAGCTTTCATTAAATGCTCGTTGCATAAAATACTATTCTGGTACGCATTCTCTTCTCATTCATTCTGACACTCTTCAGCAGTTTCACTTTTATAAATTTCTTCATGATATTCTACTCAGACTGATTATGTCAAATCTAACTGAAATTAATTAAAACAACACCCGTGGGAACACAAACTAACAATTTACGTCTAATAACAATTTATTATCGTCGACTTCCACAGTTAACCTGATGGAAATAAACAATTGATAGTGACAAATAGATGACAACAAATACACAATCACATTTTTTTACAATACTGTTGTTAAATTTTGTTTATTTTGTAAGTCAGCCCTATAAATAACAGCTGATTGTATTTGGGTAAGACAATTGTGATTGGTGTGGAACTTGTTAATTATTGTTTATTGGTTCACAAGATTAAAGCCGCTAAATTTAAAAATAATCTCAAAAACTGTAAGAAAATTTTATAATTTTTTTAATAACACTCTGTATATATTAAAAAAATACGCTAGATTTTTACAATATCCAACCTGATTCCAGAATATCAAAAAACCTCATTACAATTTTTTTTGTTACTATAGCTGTTTGTATCCTAAATACTGCTTGTATCCAATGTTTGAGTATTTAATAATTTTCTGGAAGCTCCTTTTTGAAATTTGGTGTTTTTTGTCGATTTTCCAATTATCCCATCTGGTCCATGCCCTAAAATAAAGCTCCGGTCATTATCGTAAATCCCCCTGTTCGATGATCTTTAGCGCCAATATCGTTATCTATCGGCCGAAATCTAGGCCTCTGGAGTGTTAGTTTACGGTTTTATGCTTCGTTATGACATCATTATGAGGCAATAAACAAACAATAAGTCTCTCGTGAAAACAAATTTAGTTTTCGGCTAACCAATAATTGTTTACGACCTATTGTCCTTTTTGAAAAACTGCCGACTAATGACTGCACGGTCATTTATATACAGTGTGTGTATTTAAAAAAATCTTTCGTAAAACAGTGGAAAAACATCACACAAGTACCGCTCGGATATCATCAGCTTCTCTAATGATTTTAAAATCGCGACATCTTTGTAAAAACAGTGTAATGAAATCGTCTTTTAATGAAGTTTTGTAATTTTGGTATAGGGTTATGTAATTTCAACTGGCATTTAATGGCGTATAAATCACTTCAAAGTGAAGACTGAAGAACATGTGTGGTCTTTTTAGGTTATGAAGACGTCTTCATTTTGACACGCCAGGTCATAATTCAGATGCGCGAAATTTTTAATAACTGTTTATAATAGAAGGGTTGCTCAGGAAGAATGCGGAAAGGGAAAATAAAATGCGAAATTTTATCACTATGGGGTCCTTTTTATTAAAATATTTTAAGATGTTGCCCTCAATAGCGCACATGTTCACTTTTGATAACTGACATCATTTATTAATTATTAGGAATAAATTTTTTTACATGACGCCACTGCGGAGGCATTAGGACAATCACGACAATCAAGGAAGAATTGGTATAACATATCAGAAGAGACGGAGAAAAAAATAGTAATAAAGAAAAAATTGTACTTAAAATGGCTATCAACAAAAAAAGATGAAGATAAAGAATAGTATAAACAAATGCAACGAGAGGTACGACGAACAGTGAATAAAGAGAGGAAGCTATATTGGGACCAAAAATGTACCGAAATAAACACATACATCGGAGGAAGACGATGCACAGAAATATGGAGATTAATAAAAAATATCAAAGCACCGTATAGAGAAAAAACACGATTAAATACAATACAACTAAAAGAATGGAATAACTACTATGAAAGCTTACTTACTGACGACAGATCGCAATATATAGATAATTTACCAATTCAGAACACACAAATAAATGTAAAAGGAGAATATATAACGTTAACAGAAGACGAAGTGAGTAATGCGATAAAATATATAAAAAACCATAAATCTTCAGGACCGGGAGGAATACCTAGCTGGAGAACTAATTAAAAATGGAACAACTAAATTAACAAGAATGATAACCCAACTATGTATTTGAAATGTGCATTAACGGTCAACCAATCTCTAACGAATGGAAGTTGATCGTAGAAATTGCGACAACTATAAAAGACTTTCAGTTACAAGTACCTTTAGCCGGTTATATGGACAGATTATACGCCATAAAATAGAATCAGAATATTCTAACAAAGAACCAGAAGAACAAAGTGGGTTTCGCTGAAGACGATCATGTATCGACAATGCGTTTTGTATTAAACAAATAATTGAAAAAGAAATTGCCAAAACAGGGAAACACATTTATTATTTATTGATCTGAGTAAGGCGTACGATAAAGTACCAGTTATCAAATTATGGGAAACATTGGAACAAACAAAAATGAATAATACATTAATAAAAGCAGTGCAACAAATGTATGTTAACTGTACATCTCAAATAAAAATTGGCAAAAAACTATCAAACGGATTTCGGATATCAAAGGGCCTCAGACAAGGTTGTTGCATTTCACCAACTTTATTTAAGATATATGTAAAACACGCCCTTCATAATTGGAAGAAGAAATGCTGCCGAATGAGCTTTGAATTAAACAATACCACTCTTTATACTATGCTATTTGGGGACGATTAAGTAGTGGAAGCTCAAACAAAAGAAGACCTAGAATATATGACGAAAAAGTTAGGTGAGGAATATAAAAACTGGGGAATGGAAATAAATATAGAACAAACTAAGTATATGTGGCATAGGAAGCAATGATGGTAATTTACTATTAGATAATGGAACTTAAATTAGATAATGGAACATTTGAAAGATGTACAGCATACAAGTACTTAGGAATACTGTTCAAAGAAAACGGAAAAGATGAAAAAGAAATACAAAAAAGAGTAGGCCAGAGTAGAAGAATCATAGGAGCACTTAATGGAAATTTTTGGTCAAAAAGTATATACAGACAAAGAAAGCTAAATATCTACAACACCGTGGTAAAAAGTGTATTAACATATGGCGCCGAAATGTGGACTATGACAGAAAATGACAAACGAAAAATACTTGCAACAGAAATGGATGCATTACAAAGATCTGCCAGACATTCAAAGTTAGACCATAAAAGAAACGAATAGATAAGAGATATAATGAATACAAAAACAACAGTTATTGACGAGATTGAACAAAAACAATTAAAATGGTATGGACACATACGTCGTATGGGGAAAGATAGGTTACCAAAACAAGTGCTAGAATGGATACCAGAAGGAAGAAATCGAAGAGGACGTCCGAGGAAAAACTGGATATATGGTATCACTAAGGCTGTGAGTTGAGAGAAATCTAGCCGAAGAAGATTGGTTGGACAAGAAAAAATAAAGAATGGGAAACCGAAGCGAATATATATAGGAATAAATTTTGTGTTAGAAACGTCTAATGGCATATGTAAGAGGGAGAGAAAAAGCTACAGGGACTAAAGCTCTAATTCTCGAGTAGGAGAAAAAATTGACATTTTAAAGATTCTAGGAAAATTAAATGAAATTCTTAAACTTGATAAAACGTGCCTTAAAAAAACTACAACTAACAAAAAATGAAGAGCAAAGAAAAATTTTAGAAAAACGAAAGAAATTAAAGAAGAACTTGATAAATTTTGTTTAGAAGGTGTAAAATTACAAATAATTTTAGATGAAGTTGAAAAACGACTTTCAAAAATATATATTTTAAAGTTTTTAACATAATTTGAAAGCCAAAACAACATGATTATTAATTTTTTTAAATAAAAATTGTAGTAAACTTGTACTTTTACAATAATTATATCCTTTGAGTCCTAAATTATTTTATAATATGTAAAGACAATTCCAAAAGCGCACTCAGAGAAGACGGAAAAGCTGTAAAAGTAAGAAAACAAAAAAAAATGTAAATTCGAACTCGTCACTTGAAAATATTCCTTATTTTGATACCGAAAAGTTGAGAACCCTGAAGATACATGATGTATCACTGATTGGAAAACCGTGGTTATTTTTAAATTTGTCGGTTTTAATCTTGTAAACCAATAAACGATGATTAATATTTTGGTATTTCTACTTTTAGTCTTTTTTGTAAATTTGCTTTTAAAAATCCTCAAATCGTGTTCGGTTTTATATTTCGGAGTAAAGGATTGCTGAAGACCTCCTCGAAGAAGTAATCTGAGCGTCTCATCGAGCATTGGTATAGTAATATCAGAGTTTTCAAGTGGTTGCCTTTCCTACAAGAACTTTTCGGAGGGAATTATTGTCATTAGGTGCGCAACGGATTTTGTAATAATATTGTTTTTGGTACGATTGATTTGTGTTCAAATATTTTGGCATGACGAAGCGAAATTCTCAGCTCTTTGTTTAAGCTTCCGACGAGAAAATTATATTGTTTGATTTTAATAATTTTAAATTTTATAAAAATAAAAACAGGAAATGCAATTTTCAATTTCAAACAATGCCTGAAAAAAATTCCCACGCTTGACCATCCCCACAAATCTCTGTCTCAACCCTGAATAGAAAGCACTTGGGTTCCACTCAATCTTCATAATTTCGCGCTTAATAGTGGCAAAAGTGTTGGGAGGTAAAAGGATTCGAAGATTTGCCGACAGCGATATAGAATAGTTTTAGTCGACTAATTTGATTCTATATGACATAGGAGACGTTAAATTGGAAGAAGCGAAATGACCGTTGCTAATTTTATATCTTGTAGGGTTATACGATCTATTAGGGTTTTATCTCTATCGCCATCGCATGCCCATATGGCGGCTTCTTATACACTTTCGGAGTCTAAAGGAGTCACTGTCATTTCCGGTTATATTCAAAGCGACAAATTTGATAATTTTCTAAAAAAAAATGGTTTTTCTATTTTTTTTATTTTGTATTTTATTGACGTTTTTTAGTTTAATAACTTTTTCAATTTTTATAGTTTTTAAATTTTTTTAAATCTCTGCATACCTTTTTGTTTCTTTATTTTCTCTTTTTTTTACAGTTCTCTAATTTTTCTGGTTTATTTATAAACAGTTTTTTATTTCTGTAATTTATTTTCCCTTCCATTTTTACTATTTTTTTATTAATTTTTTAATATTTTAAACAATCGAAGTTTTTATGTAGCTCTAGCTTTTCTAGAATTTTAAATTAACTACCATAACGTGACTTTAGTGTCTTTATAATTATAAAATTTCCATTTTTCAAGCTTTTTTATTTACTTTATCTTTTGATTTTTAAAATTTTAGTTATTTAGGTTATCAGTTTTTCTATTTATTTAAGTTATAAACAGTTTTTTTATTTCTGTAATTTATTTTCCCTTCCATTTTTACTACTTTTTTATTAATTTTTTAATATAGTTCTAAATTAATCTAGTTTTTGATGCGTTTTAAGTCTTTCTAATCTCTCCATTATCTCTCCTTTTCTTTTTTTTCAGTGTTTTATAATTTTTTTAGTTTACACATTAATAGTTGTTTTTTTATAATCAATTATTGTTCTCTAGTTTATTTGAATTTCTAAATTTTTTGTCAATTTAATTTCTGTTGTTACCTATCTATTCCAACTTATATTATTCGACTTATATTTCTAATTGCTTAAATCTCTTTAGTTTCTTTAGTTTTTTCTTTTTTATTCCGTTTTTTTTTAGAAATACTTGTAACTTTTCTAGTTTTTTTACTTTTTCTTTTAGTCATTAGTCTTTCTAGTTGAACAATTTTTTTAGTGACCTTAGTACTACTTCTTATAATTTAAGTTTTCTTAATGTCACTAATATTGTTGCTTTCAGTCTGTTAAATCCCTGAAATGTTACTCACTAGACTAGCTTTTTATTATTTGCTCTAATATTTTAGCTTTTCTGATCAATATCTTTGGTTTCTCTTGTTCTATTTTAGTGTATATACATTTTCAGTTTCTTTAATTATTCTCTTTCTTAGCCACATTTTCTAGTTTTTCTTCTTAAAATAATTTTTGTTAATATCTACTCTAGCTTTTCAAGCATTTCAATTTTTTTAATTTTACTCAAAATTTTTTTCTTTTTGTCTCTAAGGTTGCTCTTTTAAATTTTATTATTTATATGTTTTTTTTAGCTTTTGTGGTTTTATTTTTTTCTTTGTTTTCTAATGTCCTTACTTAATTTATTTTCTGAGCTAATTTATCTATTAAAACAATTTTTTAAAACTTTAGTACTCTTAATATTTCTAGGATTTTTGTCATTCACTAGCTTTTCCATTTGCTCTACTTTTTTGGCTACTCTAATCTAGCATTTTGGTTTATCTACTTCTTGCAGCTTCTGTAGAGTTTTTTGTCTTTCTAGTCTTTCTATTTCTTATTTAGTTTTCCTAGTTCTCTTTTTTAAAATCTCTATAATGTTTTTAAAATCTAAAAATTTGTAGTTACTTAAGATCTTTTAATCTATATCTTTCAGGTTCCAAATTTTTTTTAATTCGTTTTTTTATAAAGTTTTTTTTAACTTTTCTACTCTCATTACTTTCTTTTTTAGTCATTAGTTTTTTAAATTAAACATTTTTTTTTAGTGCTTTTAGTAAGATTTGTATTTTTAGTTTTTCAATTTTACTAATATTGTATCTTTCAGTTTACCAAATCTTTAAATGTCACTCGCTAGACTAGCTTTCTAATATTTGCAATAATATTTTAATTCTCTAAGCAATTTCTGTGATTTCTTTAGTTTACTTTTATTTTATATAGGTGTTCTATCTCTTTAATTATTCTATTTCTTAGTCATATTTTCTAGTTTTTTTTTTAAATAATTTTTGTTGTTACCTACTATAGCTTTTTAAGCATTTATATTTTTTTAAGTACTCAAAATATTTTTGTTTTTTTGTTTTTCAGGTTGCTTTTTCAAATTTCTTTATTTTTTATTATCCTTTTTGCTTTATTGTAGCTTTGGTTTTTTTGCTTTCTAATTTCCTTATTTAGTTTATTTTCTGAGTTATTAATTTATCTATTAAAAATTTTTTTTAAAACTTTATAGTAGTTTTAGTACATACTTCTAATATTTCTAGTTTTTTTGTCAATCACTAGCGTTCTATTTGCTCTACTTTTTTGGCTACTCTAATTTATATTTTTGGTTTATCTACTTCTTGTAGCTTATATAGATTTTTTGTCTCTCTAATCATCCTATTTATTTAGTTTTTCTAGTTTTTTTTAAATTTCTTTAGTGTCTTTAAAATCCAAAAATTTGTAGTTACTCAAAATCTGTTAATCTATCTTCCAGGTTCTAATTTTTTTTACTCGAGCTTTTTTAGAAATTTTTTTAGCTTTTCTATTTCTTTTTTTTTCTCTGTTAGTCATTAGTTTTTCAAAATAAACACTTTTTAGTGCTTCTAGTAAAATTTATATTTTTAGTTTTTTAATTTTGTTAATATTGTATCTTTCAGTTTAGCAAATCTTTTAAATATTACTTGCTAAACTAGATTTTTATTATTTACTGTAATATTTTAGCTTCGCTAAGCAATCGCTGTAATTTCTCTAGTTTACTTTTAATTATTTATTTATTTATTTAATTAATTATTATAATAAAATTTGGCCCAACAGATTATAAAGTCCATATTAGACACAAAATACATTTATTTTGTTTAGATGTTCTATCTCTTTAATTATTCTATTTCTTAGCCATATTTTCTAGTTTTTCTATCAAAAATAATTTTTGTTGATACTTACACTAGCTTTTCAAGCATTGTAATTTTTTTAATTACTCAAAATTTTTTCGTCTTTTTGTTTTTTAGGTTGCTCTTTTAAATTTCTTTAATTTTTATAATTTTTTTTAGCTTTTGTAGGTTTACTTTTCCTTTTGCTTTCTAATTTCACTGTTTAGTTTATTTTCTGAGTTAATAATTTATCTATTAAAATAATTTTTTAAAACTTTAGTACTTTTAATATTTCTAGTTTATTTGCAATCACTAGTTTTCTGTTTGCTCTACTTTTTTGGATACTCTAATTTATCTTTTTGGTTTATCTACTTCTTGTGCTTATATAGATTTTTGTCTTTCTAATCATTTTATTTCTTATTTAGTTTTTCTAGTTTTTTTTTTAAATACCATTAGTGTCTTTACTTAGTGCAGTTACTCAAAATCTTCTAGATTCTAAATTTCTTTTATTATTCGAATTTTTAAAAAGATTTTTTAACTTTTCTAGTCTCTTTACTTTCTCTTTTTAGTGACTATAGTTTTTCAAATAAAACAATTTTTTTAGTGCTTTTAGTATGATGATTCTAGTTTCTTCAACTGTGTTGATACTGTATCTTTCAGTTTACCAAATCTTTTAAATGTCATTCGCTAGAGCAGCTTTCTATTATCTTTTGTAATATTTCAGCTTTTCTAAGCAATCTCTGTGATTTGTCTAGTTTACTTTTAATTTATATGTATAGATTTTTTATCTCTCTAATTATTTTATTTCTTAGTAATATTTTCTAGTTTTCTTTTTTAAAATAGTTTCTGTTTTTACCTATTTTGGCTTTTCTAGTTTTCCTACTTTTTCTAATTACTTAAAAAAAATTATATTTTTTTTGTATTTCAGGTTTCTCAACTTATATTATTGCAGTTTTTTGAGTCAAATTTCAGTATTTTTTCTCGTTCTTAAACTAATTATTCAACATTTCTTCATTTTTGTCTTTCATGTTTCTCTCTTATATTATTGCAGTTTTTTTAATTCAAATTTCTTAATTTTTAGTTTTGGTAGTTTATTTATTGTTTTCTATAGATAAGCTGTGTCTAATTTTTCAAAATTTTAGGTTTTTATTAAAAAATTTGGAATTTATAATTAGGGTTTGATAAAGTCTTTTCTGCTCAGACTGGACTGTTACTTCTCATCCTATTACCCTCTTGTAGCGTCATTATCTGTTGTTTCTGTTGCTTATACCGAAGTTTGTGTACCTAAAACAGGAGTGCCAATTCAAGTCTATTGCTTAGTTAAAATGTAAATTTCGATTGTTGGTAAATAAGAGGGATGAAAGGCGCGGATTCCGGCACTTGATGCCCTCCAATTTCTATTTGGTATCCAATTACGACATAAATCAAAGATCGTTTATGAAGTTATTTCGTCCCGAAAACAAACATCGACTCAGACGTATCATTATACGAATTATGCGCCAATATAAAATGCAATAAAAACCGGAGGCTAATTGCTAATTAGTTGCACAGCGGCGGCACGCGAAAATCTTAACGATGGGAAAGAGAGAGAAATTGCTTCATTAATGAGGAAAAATGCCATTACAGTGTTTGCATACGGTAGTCAAAAAGAGATTTGCACCTCTTTTGGGTGTGAATAATTGCAGTATTTGACGCCTACAAAGGATTTTTTATCAAGCACAAGGATAACAAGCGTTTGTGAATTCAAAATTCGCCTAAAATATCCGTTCAGTGAATCTGCTAGGTCACTGTAAGTAATGTAACCGTCTGATGGCACCTGCTTGAATAAAACTTTTCTTCATTTCGATAAATTTACATTTGTACAAAGATCGCCGATTAAAGTCCCTTGATATTTCCGAATGATAACCGTAAAACTTTCATTTCGTCTTGTATCAAAGTTTTGATCAATAAAATGGAAGCTGGAACAGGTAAACTGTGACACTTTGACAATGTGTAATTAGTAATAGGGAGGTAAAATCCAGTCATAAATTTTGAATACAGTTAGAAAAAGCAGCGGATGTCAACGCCGAAGAGGTTCACCTGGAAGTGATCACCTGCCCACGCACGCGGCCTATAAATCCATCCCAAAAAGATGCTATCATTGCTATCGGATACGAATACATGTCGACAGCTTCTTGACTATGCAAATGACGAGGGAGGAGAGTTATTGGGTGCGGAAATGTCTAGTTTTATGTAGAAGCTTGGGGTTGAAGGTAAAAAAGCGTGAGAAAAAAGATCGAAAGGATGCTGGTGACAAGAAAAGGATTTGAATTATCGAAAGATCTGGCAGGAATTAAAGATTTTATTTGAAATTTTGGGTACCTACTTCCATTCAAAATAAAAACACGATTTTGTAATTTATGGAAAGTTTGAGCTTTTACAGCTTTTTCTACTTTTTCAAGCTCTTATCAGTTTTTAGTTTTTATGATAGTTCTAAGTTTTTTAGTATGATATTTTTCCAATTTATTTTTTGAGTATCTCAAGCACACGAAATTCGTAGATATTCAAGAGAGGTATAAATAGAGTTGCCAACCGTCCTTTATTTCAAAGGACAGTCCTTTAATTTTATAAACTGTCCTTTAGCTTTTAACATGTACTTAATGGACACAATTTGTCCTTTTACCTAGTTTTTTTACCAACGAACAAGCGTTAGAAAATTGACAAATAAATTAATTGTTTAGACGTCCTTTTAAGTCGCCAAATTAAAATTAAATACGCATAGAAAAACAACAGTATTATTATTATTGTGAAGAAAAGAAAAGAAAAAAAAAAGAAAAGAAGAATTTGAAAAATTAGATACTCTAAAAATTTGTAGAAAAGATGATTGAATGAAAAAAAATCTTAAAAGATTATGTATGTTATACAAAAAAAAAAACAAAAAAATAGATTTAAAATTCAAAAAAATCTGTGGATTGTAGGTCTATAGAAAAAAATAAAAAATAAAGAAGAAGAAGAAAATACAACTAAAACAAATGATGAAAGAAAATTTAAGAAGTTAAAAACGTCAATTGGGAAGTCCTGGAGGAACAAAATTGTAGGCGAGTTTGAAAAACAATATTTTGAAAAAAAATAAAAAAACGACTAGTGAAGAAAAAAAAGAAAAATTGAAAATAGTAAAAATCCAAGAAAAATTCTAGATTGATAAAAGAATAATTTTTTGAGCCGGATATTGAGAAGAGCAATTACAAAAATTTTTGCTTCAAACACCCAGAAATCTTTATTTTAGTTATTTATATTAAAGTTTTTAATAAATTTTAGGAGCTGGAGAAGACAGTTTATCTACTTTTCCTAACTTATATAAATTTTTTGTTTTTATAATTATTATATTTTTAGCCATATTTTATATTTTTTTATAATAGTTTTTGTTACCACCTCCTCCAGCTTTTCTAAGTTTTCTAGCATTTTTTTTCTAATTATTTGAGATCTTTTCTTTGCTTTATAATTTTCCTACTTAGTTAATTTTTATAGTTATTAGTTTTTTTATTAAAATAATTTTTTAAGACTCTAGTACTTATTTTTAGTTTTTTGTCACTCACTACTAGCTTTCCATTTGCTCTACTTTTTTTAGATACTTTAATCTATTTTCTTGGTTTATCTACTTAGCTTATATAAAATCTTCTGTTTCTCTAGTTACTCAAAATCTTATAATTTTTAATTTAAATTTCTAATTTTTTTATTCAGGATTTGTTAGAATTTTTTTCCCTTTTTTTTCAGTTATTAGTTTTTTAAATAAACAATTTTTTGGAGCTTTCAGTACTATTTTTTTTAGTTTTTTTAATTTTACTAATATTGTAGCTTTCAGTCTACCACATGTTACCTTGTAGACTAGCTTTTTATTATTTGCCCTAATATTTTAGCTCTTCTAATCTATCTTTTTGGTTTCACTATTTTATTTCTACTTTATATAGATTTTTTATCTTTTTTATTATTTTATTTCTAGGCTATGCTTGCTATACAGTTTTCTTTTATAAAATAGTTTATATTGTTACGTACATTGACTTTGCTAGCATTGTAATCTATCTTTTCGGTTTATCTACTTCTCCTATTAATTTATTGTCTCTCTAACTATTCTGTTTCTTATTTAGTTTATCTAGTTTTTTTTAATTTGTTTAGTGTTTTTTGAATTCAAAATTTGTTTTTATCCAAAATCTTTAAATCTATCTTTTAAGTTTCTAATTTTTTTATTCAGGTTTTTTAAAAAGTTTTTTTGACTTTTATAGTTTCTTTACTTTCTTTTTTAGTAATTAGTGTTTATTTAGTTCTTTCACTACTATTATTTTTGTTTTAGTTTTTTCATTTTTGATAATATTGTAGTCTTCACTCTACCAAATCAACCAAAAAAAACCTGTAGATTGTAGACATATAAGAAAAATAAAGAATCACAAATGCAACAATACAAAAAGAAGAAGAAGAAGAAAATACAACTAAAACAAATGATGAAAGAAAATTTAAGAAGTTGAAAACGTCAATTGTCAAAAATAAGAAAAACGACTACTAAAGGAAAAAAAAAGTTAAGAAAAGTAGAAAACTAATGAAAAACCAAAGATTATTAAAAAAATATTTTTTCGAGCCGGATACTGAGAAATGAAGCAATTACAAAAATTTTCGCTTCAAATACCCAAAAATCTCTATTTTAGTTATTTATATTAAAGTTTTCAATAGAATTTAGGAGCTAGAGAAAACAGTTTGCACTCTTTTTTTTTATAAAATTTGCAGTAAATATTTATTTTTGTAATAATCGTCGCTCTCAAAATGTTTCTCTCAATTTTTCGATCCTTTGAGCCAGATGAAGAGAAACGTCTTATTGTTAGTATAAAAAGACAATTTTTCGTAAACGTTTGATTTTACTATATTTATAAATATTGCAGAAAATATTGTTTTTTGGCTCACAAAGTGTGTCTAAAACTGTATCATCCTCCAAGCGGGACGAAAAAAAAAATTTGAATATAGACAGGACATTTTATATATTTTACAGGTCTTGCTTATGGCACTCTTTTTGTAGACTTTTATTTTTGTTTTTGATACTTTACTACTAAAGGTTTCTTTCCTTTTCCCTCACTCCATAAAAACAATCCTAGATACTCCTTTGACAATGTCCTTAATTATTTCGGTATTGAAAAGTTGGCAACCCTAGGTATAAGGTCGCTTTTGCTGTAGAAAAGCACTTATAAATTCTTTAGGTAATTTATTCTTAGGCCAAAACAGGTGCAAGAAATGCTTAATTTTTTTTAAAACAAAACAATAATTTGGGAAAATGCTTCCAGTATGTTTAGGACGGCTAATAATGAAACTGATCTTAAAGAATGATATTATATTTTATGTTAAAGTTTATTATATTTATCTGTGTTTTTGTATAATGTTTTTAATATTTTGATTATTTTTCTAATTCAAGTCGCTTCTACTTTTTCCCTCCATAAATTTTCTTTAAAACTTTTTTGTCTCGTATCTGCAGTATGATCTGTTTTTGTATTTCTAGTATCCATCTCTCGCAAGCTTATGTTACCATCGGTTTTTGAGTTTAGTATAGAGTATAATGCATAGACGCATTTGTTTCCAGCTGCTATTTATTCTTTCATCTCTTCTATTTGTTGTTGTTTTTTTTTACTACACATCCTAAGTAGACAAATCTTGTAATTTCTTAGAATTTGTATCTTTTAATTTTACTTCTTGATATCTGTCTCCATGAATACTTCATCTTTTCTAATAGCTTAATTATTTTTATATACGGTGTTCAGTAACGCTATTCCTCTATAATTTTCACATTTTTCTTGTCTTTTTTTTATAGATTGGACATAATATTGCTGTTCTTTATGCTTGCAGCATTTGTTTTTTATCCATACAGTTTTAATTAAACTTATATATCATTTTCGTCATCGTTTCTTCTCTATATTTTATCATTTCTTCTTGTATGTTGTTTTCTCTTAAGCTCTTGTTGTTTTTCTGTTTTTTTATAATTTTTTTACTTTATTATATGTGAGATGTTTTTCTTCTCTTTCTTGTTGTCCTTTTCTGTTGTTCTCTCCCTCTTTAACGGTTTTTTTTTGATCGACGATTTGTTTAAGACTTCTTCTAATTTTCAGCCTATCTTTCTTTTACTTCTTCTTCGCTTCTCACCAATCGTCCATGTTTATTTCGACACAATATGGTATTAGATCAAAATCTTTTTTTAATTTTCTTGAATTTTTGAGTAAAGTTTCTTATCTTCCTATTTTTGTAAATATTTTCTCTACTTTTATTTTTTTTAGCGTTGTGCTCTCTTTTCTTCTTTCTGCAAATGTTTCTGTATTCTGCTCTTTGTTTTTTATATTCTTTTTGGTTGTACCGCGTATTTTCTTTTAGCATAGTTTTCTTTGCTCTATTTTTCTTTTCTTCTTAAAGCCTACAATCTTCATCATACTAATCTTTCGCTTTTTTTTTATCTTTTTCTTTAAATTGCTTTCTGAGATTTCTTGTTTAACTAGTTTTTTTACTCTTTTCCGTTACTTGCATGTATATTACTTTTAATTCATTGATTATTAAACAATAAAAAATTTGTCTAATTTTTTTTTTATTTCTGATAGTCATGAACTGAAGTGGTGAGCGTAGAATTAAAGTGTTTCTTGTGGTGGTGGTTGCGAGTACAATTACCTCTAATTTTTTTAAGTCTGACAACTATTCCACCCTATAATAATCAAACAATTTCCCTTTAAATCTCTTTTATTTGATAAAGAATCCCACGAGAGAGCCATTCCATCTTAAGACACCCATTATTAAACCCATGAAATATTCAAAAAACTATTCAACTAGCACATTATCTTCCCAACCTACTATTTCACCTAATTCCTGTTTGTTTTAAATTAAGTCGTTAAAAACAAACAACATCGTCCCTAAAAAACATTTAGCATGTAATTAAAATGAAATAAAACCGACAATTCGAAACAACTTAGCCGAAAGGTCAAAAAAATGTAAATTTTTTCGTTTAGAAAAAAAATCATAAATAAAATCTTGTTATGATAGTTATATTTTAAGAGATCAAGATAGTGTACCTACTGGTAGCGCCAGTAATTAAAATCTGACCCATTTTGATAATTACCATGTACCCATAAATTTATGGGTGTATTATTACGTTTGTGGTTTTTCTCAAAATTGATATTTTGCAGTAGTTGCGTGTGGCAAGAAATTTTTAAAACAAAATTTAATAAATTGAAAAATAGCGCAAAAAAATTTAATTCCTATAATTTGAAATAAATTAGAATTGCACTGTGTTAAAAAAAATTCGTTGTGATGGTAGAGTTTGATAAACTAGTCGCGTCTAATAAATCCAACGTAGTCTATATTTATTCGAGAGGGTATAGATCGGGCGATAAGTGTGGACGATTGTTAGCGGTGTGCTCTATGATGAACAAGTGTGGAAACCAGGCGCCTTCGATCACCGATAATGGTTCAATAACTAATCCCCGAATTATATACTTCCAGACCTATACTTACATTTAGCTAATTGGGGTAGCCCCAAAACCAATTATGATTTTTAAAGTAAATATTGGGATATTGCATCCGTTCTAAAAAAGCTCCAAACGATTTTCGGAACCACTGAACTAACTAAAACCTAAAACTTGACCAAAAACTCCTGAATTTCCCCAAATAAAACCCACAAAAATTTTTCTGTGGCCTAATTTTTGTATTAAATTACTCCAATCTACTAAAGAAATTTTTGTATAGATTTGTTACTTCTGGAAAGAGTTTTTTTAAATATTCTACTTTTTGTTGTTTCAGTGGTTTCGGAGATTGGTTTAGCTTCTATCAGATGATTGTTGATTGAACCTGATCAAACACCCACGCCCTCAATGTCTTCATAACAGGGAAGTAACCGTTTTGTTTACACATTTACTGATTTTGTATTTTAGCCACCAATTTTTTTTAATTTTGTTTCCATTTTAAATTATAGTAGTGGCGAGATCACGCTCCAAGTTACTAAGCTATTAAGAAAAATGGCCTTGCACGATTGTCGGCACTAGTTTACTAGTTTAATATGTCAGGTAGAAGAGTTTTTAACTACCTAATTGCGAGAGAAAAAAATTCTTAAAGAAATATTTTAAGATGCTGGAGAAATATTGACACAACATCGTTTGTTGGAAAGTTATTTTTTCTGAATTTCTCAATTTGAAAAACATTTTTTTTGAAAGTCTGAAAAAAGTTATACACAAAATTTAAAAATATACCGGGTGAGTACAAAATGGTGGAAAAGCTTATCAGTACAATCTAAGAAACTGTTATTAAAACCCCAAAAAATAGTAAAAAAAATTTTTCGATCTTTTTTTCTAGAAAATTCAATAAAATAATTTTGATAATTTGGCAACATTACCGACCAATGGTCATACATTCAAATCAAGTAGATGCTTTACAAAAAATTTAATAACAATTGTACACTTCTAAAAATTAAACTTGAAAGTAAGTAAATAATTTTTGAAAATTATTTTATTATTACATGGATCTGAAATAAACAACAAATCATAAATCACTTTACAATTTTCAAAATTTTATAAAAACAAAAAAGTTAAAATATTAACTTTACCTCTTCATATCTAGAAAACTAAGCAAGTAGGATTTTTACAAAATGCTTTTTACGACAGTTTTTATAAAATATGAACTACATTTTTAAATATTTTTTTACATGATTTTTTTTTAATATCACTTGCAGATTTTACTTTTACAAATTGTTTTCTATAACATCCAGTTTTTATGAAATTTTCTTATGTGTTTTGCCTTTCGCTAAAAATAAAATGTTTTAATTTTTATAAAATGTCTTTTTTAACAATCAATTTTTCTAGAATGCAGTCATATTTAATTTTATATTTAAAAAAACCTGCAATTTTATTTTTATAAATTGTCGTCTATGGCTCCTAGTTTTGAAAAATTTTTTGTGGTCTATAGCTTATACTTTTGACAAAAAAAACTTGTAGAATGGCTTTTTTACAGCCAATTTTTATAAAATAAGCCCTCCAATTTCAAATTTTATTATTTAAGACGTTTTTTTATAGTAATTTTTATAAAATATTCATTACAGGTTTTATTTTTATAAAGTGTTGCTTGTGGTCTCGAATTTTTATAAAATGTCATCCACGGTTTCCGGTTTTGATTTTTATAGAAACTCTAAAATGTTTTCTGTTTATCCTGATTTTTATCTTTTAAAAAAACAATTATTAATCTTGTTTTTTATTAAAAAAAACTTGTAGTTTTCATTTTTATTATGTGTCGCCTGTGTGGCTCTCAGTTTTTTTTGTGAGTTCCACAATTTGTAATATAATTATTTACAAAAAAGCAACATTTGATTATAATTTTTATAAAATGTTCTTTGCTATAAAAAAACTAGCGAATGTCACGTATTACTTCCGTTTTTTGAAAACGCTCTTTGCAACAGCAATTTTTATAAAATGAGCTCACTACTGTCTAATAAGTTTTTTTATAAAAAGACAATTTTTTATTGCAATCTTTGTAAAATGCAGTTGTCTCTTGCAAAACAAGTCATAAATTGTTTTCTACGACTCCCATATTTTGCAACATTTTGTCTATGGCTTTTATTAGTAATAATTGAGATTTTTATAAAATGCCAATTTTGAGAAAATGTGGTTTACAATTTCTAGTATATTAAAATGACACTTACTGTTTCTAATTTTACAAATTGTCGCCTAGGGCTCAGTTTTTATAAAATGTCAATTATGGCTTCTAATTTTGACAAAAGAAGCTATAAATCAAATAGTTCGTGTTAAATCTGAAATTATAATGCTTTATGTGACAAAAATTTTTTGAAAAATGAGCCTTATATATTCTAATATGTTTTTATTACAAAAGATTGTTTTTTATAGCCAGATAAAAGGCCCATTGCAGGTTTCATGGTTTTTATGGTTTTGATAAAAAATCAATAAATAAAATGTTTCTTGTTAATACCAATTTTTATAAAATGCAGTCTATTATTTTTGGTATAATCAAAAGCCTTTTGCAGTTTTTTTTAAAATAATTTGTCGGCTATGGTTTATAATTTTTATAAAATTTATCTACCGTTTCTAGACTTATAACTAAACTCTAGAATTTTTCAGAATTTCTAGAAAATTTCTGATATTTCTGAATAGTTTCTAATATTCTAGATGTTTTTAAGCTTTTAAAGTTACTAAATTATATAAAAATTTGTAGCCACCAGAGAGCTGTTGCTAATCTTTAAATTCTATCAAAATCTTGAATTTTTAAGATGTCTCAGTCTCTAAAACACTCTTCAATCAATAATATTCTTAGTACTTTGATTGTCTTACAATTCCTAGGAAATTGTTTATATTTAACGTTTCTAATGTTTTAGATGTTTTAGAGCTATTAAAATTACTAAATTATATAAAAAAATGCTATTGCTAATCTTTAAGTTATATCTAAATCTTGAATTTTTGAGATGTCTGAATTTTCTTAAACACTTGGTAATTAATACTTTTAGTACTTTGATTGGCTCAGAATTTCTAAAAAAATTTTGATACTTAATAGTTTCTAATATTCTAGTTAATGTTTATGAACTTTTAAAGTTACTAAATTATATAAAAATCTATTGCCACCACAGAGCTATTGCTAATCTTTAAATTCTATCTAAATCTTGAGTTTTTGAAATGTTTGAGTTTCTAAAATACTTGATAAATAATACTCTTATTACTTTGGTTGTTTCAAAATTTCTACAAAATTTTTGATATCTAATTGTTTCTAATATTTTGGATGTTTTTATAACTAAACTCTAAAACTAAAAAAACTATAAATAAAATATTTTTTGCTGATACCAATTTTTATATAAAGTATCTTTATTGTGACAGCTATTTTTTATAAAATGCAGTCTACAATTTCTAATATGTTTTTACAGCAATCTTAGTAAAATGCTCATTACAAAATGCAAGTTTTACTTTTATAAATTGTTGCCTATGACTCCTAGTTTTTATGAAAAAACACAACTTCTGATTTTGATAAAAAGAAAACAACAAAATGTTTTCTGTCATTTCTAATTTTTATAAAATGACAGCCAATTTTTTATACAATTTGCAGTATATTAAAATATCTCTTGTAATTTCTATTTTTATAAAATGTTACTTCTGGCTCTAAGGTTTTATAAAAATTTATGATGCATGCGTTCTGATTTTACCACAAAAAGATATTAGTAAAATACCCTCCAGGTAATTCCAATATTTATAAAATAACATTTTGGTTCACACCCAATTTTTTATAAAATGTAAATTAAAAATTGCAAAAAAACAGTGAGATGTAGAAGAGAATAATGCTCTTAGAAAAAATCAAAATTAAGAATACCATATACGTCATAAAAAGCAACAATTATCTAGAAATAAATAAACGATATTTAAAAACTGATTCGGCCAAAGAAAGTAGTATTTTAACTTAAGAGTTTAGTTTTAAGAGATTTTTTATAGAAGGATAGTTTGATATTTATACCTACCTACATTTTGGTGGTAGACTTCTTATAAATTTTTTTTAAATAATACTCTATTTTTTGTAACACTCCATATGCAACAAAATAAATAATAAATTAATTTGGAATGTTTTTTGTCTTTTATTAAGATCTTGAATTTAAGGGATATTGGATTATTATTACAATATTACAACGTTTCTTGACTTTTCTTGTCATTTCTTCAGGTTTAGTACGTCATTTTCTATATTATTATAAATTTGAACACGAAAAGATGCGTTTTTGGTAGCCATTTTATTATAAACTTTAAACATAATTTTATCGTTTAGAATTTTTCAAAAATATTTCATGACAATAAACTTAAAGAAAAAATTTGGGAAATGGTAGTCCTAGAGTGTACGAAAAATGTGTCGGAATTTAAGAAAATTGCCGAAAAAGTTTAAAACAAAAAAAGATAAAAACAACAAATAGGTGCTGCAAAAAGTAATAGTAGAAAGTCTAGAAAAAAGTAAAAAAATTTGCTTTAGTCATATATAAACATAAAATGATCAGAAAAAGGACGAAAAGCAAGATCTATCAAGAGAAGGCTAAAGAAGTGACAACTGTAAATAATAGAAAGTATTTAGAAACAGTAATTATACAAAAAAAAAGAAAATTAAAAAACATATCAAGCAAAAACAAAATATCAGAAAGTCGTAGTTTTTTTGTAATTTTGTTAAAAGTTATATTAATCAAACCTAACTCCACTAAGTCTTAGAAAGGTTTTAATGTTCTAGCCATTTTTACGTTTTATGTAAAAAAATTTAAAAAAAAAATAATAAAGATTTAAATAACTATTATCTAAAAATGTTTTTAGAAATAAAGAAAGGAGGTTAATATCCAAAAAAGTAATAATTCTCTAACAAACAAAAATTTTGAAAAGATGGCTGTAGTTATAGCTGTTTTTTCTGAAATTTTTCATTGCTTTGTTGTTTTGTGTATTTTTTTCTTGTTATATAATTTGCAATAAATGATCGGTTTCTTTGAGTGTCAGCTCGTGTTTTGCATTGAAAAGTCGAAGGTCTTTTTGCGGTCTCTGGTCTTGTATTAACCCTCTTTGGCTTTTTTCATCCAACAATGTTCGATGTTGGCCCTAACAAATAAATATCACACAAGTATGATGATGATAATAATTAGTACGTTGTAATTCACAAACTTCGTATACAATACTTTCTTATTGAATAATATTTTTCGAGACGATGGTAATGATGGGTCGTGTCTTCGTTCTGAATGGGTCTAATGATCACCTTGGATCGGAAGACGAAACCTCTATACTTCCCCTATTGTAGCAATACCCGCACAAATATTTATTTTTGGTAAAGTGGATTTTTTTAATCACTTTATCTCCGATAATAACACAGTACCACTGACATGCCATCAATGGGAAGGGGGTGATTGTTTTGACGGCCGTTCAACCACCAAATAACATCCGAAACCGGAGCGAATACGATGAACACCCAAGACGACAACACTGCCAATTCGTAATTTAACACTCTTTAAAAAATTGATCGCCTTGACCGGCTCTAGATTTTCCAAAAAATATACACACAAGAGACGGGATCAAGTTCCACATAAAAACATATTTATTAAGTCGGGCTATTAAATATGGAAAAGGGCTGTTTTGGGCACATTCGGCAAGACCACACGTGATAGCAGGTAAAAAAAGAATTTTTTTAAATTTTATTACAGTTTTAATGAAAATGGATACAGGAAATTCAGAAAAAGCTGCAGTATTTGCTAAGATTTAAAAATGTTGCTTGATTTATTGCTTTGGAGAATTTGAAAAAAAAATCATGAATTTATCTGTTTTATAACACATTATTGGAACAGATGGAGATTCATTTGTTGATATTCTAGCCAAAATAATTTTTTTAAGTATATTTTTGTCGAACTTTATCTATTTTTTCAAAAAAATTACTTATTATCTGCGCCAAAAAATGCAGGACTTTAGTTTTGAAACTGATATTTAAAAAATATGTAAAGCACCCTAAACAAACGTGCTGAAAAAATTTTAGCCCAAAAAATATTAAAACACACAACACTGTTTTTGTTCAAAAATTTCTAATAAATAATAAAACTTATAACTGTAGTTTAAAAATTTATTTAAATTGAAGTTTGTTTACTGTTTTCAATAAAAAAAATTGTTTTAGAAAATAGTAAAATGACCAAAAGCTAGAAAAACCAGTTTCTAGACTAGAAATATTGTTTTTAATTCTCGTCGTTGCCTGATTAATATGCTAATTTTGATGTAAAAATGGCCGCTATAAATAAAATTTGTTTTACAAAATAGTAAAGTAGCCAAAAGCAAAATTACAATTAAAATAAACTAAAAAGATTAGCCTCTGAACTAGAGGTATTGTTTTTGATTATCCTCGCTGCCTAATTACTATGCTAATTTTTAAAAGTATTAATAGCTGATACAAATAAACTTTATTTTAGAAAATGGTGTAGTAGCCATAAGCTAAAATACGATTGAAATAAACTAGAAAGATTAGCTTCTGATCTAGAAATATAGCTTTTGAATGTCTTTGCTGCCTAATTAGAATGCTAATTTTTAAGTCAAAATGGCTGCTACATATGAATTTTTTTTTCTAGAAAATAGTAAAGTAACTAAAAGCTAAATTGCAAGTAAAGTATACTAGAAAGACTAGCTTCTAAACTAGAAATATTGCTTTTGGTTGTCCTCGCTGCCTAATTACTATGCTAATTTTTAAGTAATATGGCTTCTACAAGTAAAATTTGTTTTAGATAATAGTGAAGTATCCAAAGGTAAATTATGTTTGAAATAAACTAGAAAGACTAGGTTCTGAACTAGAAATATTGTGGTTGTCGCCTTATTCATATATTAATTTTTAAGTAAAAATAGCGGCTACAAATTATAAATTTGTTTTAAAAAATAGTAAATTAGTCAAAAGCTTAATTACAATTAAAATAAATTAAAAAAACTAGCTTCTGAACTAGATGTATTGTTTTTGATTATTTGTGTAGTATTATTATGCTAATTTTTAAGTAAAAATAGAAGCTACAAATAAAATTTGTTCTAGAAAATAATATAAAGTAGTCAAAGGCTAAATTACAATTAAAATAATCTAGATAGACTAGCATCTGAACGAGAGATATTGTTTTCAATTGTTCTCGCCGCTTCATTACTATACTAATCTTTAAGTAAAAATGACAGCTACAAATAAAATTTGTTTTAGAAACTAGTGAAGTAGCCAAAAGGTAAATTACATTTGAAATAAACTAGAAAGACTAGCTTCTGAACTAGAAATATTGTTTTTGATTGTTCTTGCTGCCCAATTACTACGGTAATTTTTAAGTAAAAATAACTGCTACAAATAAACTTTATTTTAGAAAATAGTGAAGTAGCCAAAAGATAAATTACAATTGAAATAAACTAGAAAGACTAGCTTCTGAACTAGAAATATAGTTTTTGAATGTCCTTGCTGCCTAATTAGTATGCTAATATTTAAGTCAAAATGGCTGCTACAAATGCAATTTTTTTCTAGAAAATAGTAAAGTAACTAAAAGCTAAATTGCAATTGAAATATACCATAAAAACTAGCTTCTGAACTAGAAACATTGCTTTTGGTTGTCCTCGCTGTCTAATTACTATGCTAATTTTTAAGTAACATGGCTTCTACAAGTAAAATTTGTTTTAGAAAATAGTGAAGTAACCAAAAGGAAAATTTCATTTGAAATAAACTAGAAGGACTACCTTCTGAACTAGAAATATTGTGGTTGTTGCCTTATTCATATGTTAATTTCTAAGTGAAAATAGCGGCTACAAATTATAAATCTGTTTTAAAAAATAGTAAATTAGTCAAAAGCCTAATTACAATTAAAATAAATTAAAAAAACTAGCTTCTGAACTAGATGTATTGTTTTTGATTTTAAGTAAAAATGACTGCTACAAATAATTTTTTTTATAGAAGATAATAAAGTTGTCAAAAGCTAAATTACAATTAAAATAAACTAGAAAGACAAGCTTCTAAACATCTTTTACTGCAATTTTTATTTTTTATATTTGCTTTATAAATTATTAAATTATTAAACAGTATGAGAACGACAAACCAAAAATTTTTTTTTAGATTTCTCTGAAATTAGTAATTTTTGTGAAACCTTTTTTAGTAGGTATTTGGCAGTGTTTTAATACTCTTGATTAAATTCCTTAGGGTGTGTTTCTGACCGCAGATGCCTTAGCTCCGGTGCAATATTGTGGTTTAAAAGTTTTGGAGTAAATCAAGCGTGACTTATCGTGGCCTGAAGTGCCGCCTCCTTCCGAATAAGTTATAAATTTCAGTGAAAAATTGAAAACAATCTCTCGGTGGGCTGGAATTGAAATAGTCAAGCTACTTTACGACGTGGAGATTAGAACTCTTGATTATAGGGCGCTAATTTGCCCTTTATTGTGAATTATTAGTCCTGTGTGGGGCGGCCAACCAAATTGAATATTAATGGTCCCCAATTCTTGATGCGTGGGAGAAGGTCACTGGCAATTATCCTTGAAATTCAGCATCAACTCGTTTTCTTAATTTCGGGCGTTTTGGCCCATCACCGTCGGCGATCGCGTGTACCATTCTTATTATGCAGTCAACCAATACTGCACGATCACCTCGAATCCACAAATTACCGAAATCACAAAAAAAATTTGGCAGTAGTTCATTCAACATTCTCTCATCTATAATTACACCAAAACAAAACGCACAACCAACTCCTGAGAACTCGAAAAGTCAATGACATAGAACCGAAACAGAAGTGGTCCGGATATTGGCGCTTGCGGTACACTCATTCAAATTTAAAATAGATCATTATCTAATCTAGTCGGAAATCTCCTCAAGCATGGACCAACACGTGCATGGATGAGTTCGCGTGCCGCCGCCAAGGGGGCTGTTGGAACTATTTCGTTGAGAGAAAAAATACCGACATTTATGGATTAAGTGTATAGGAAAATTGGTGGATGATTTGATCGATTACCTAGCGATTGGTTATTATGGAAATGTATAAGAAGGCGGCTAATCAATCATGCAAACTATTGGATACCATCTAGGGTGGTGTAACCTGTCAAAATATGACTTGAATCGTGAGCTTAGCATACTAATAAGGCGGCGAGAATAATCAAAAACAATATATTTATCTAGTTGAGAAGCTAATCCTTCTAGTTTATTCTAATTGTAATTTATCTTTTAGCTACTTTAGTACTTTCTAAAGCAAATTTTATTTGTTGCGCTCATTTTTACTTCAAAATTAGCATAGTAATTAGGCAGCGAGGACAATCAAAAACAATATTTCTAGTTCAGAAGCTAACCTTCCTAGTTTATTTCAATTATAATTTAACTTTTATCTACTTTAGTATTTTCTAAAACAAATTTAACTTGACTGTTATACAATAACAAAATAGAAAAAATATAGAAAAATATTGATATCAACAAAATTGCAGAATCTAGAAAAAATTACTGAAAACGCGAAAAAAATTGTGTTAGATTTACTACCAGTAAAACCTGGTCAAATTTATAAAAAAGAATATGAAGCATTCATTCAATGGAAGGAAAGAAACAACATTGTAATTGTAGACGAAGATGCGATGTTAAATTAGTTATACGAAAAGGTAAGTGTCGCTTTAGGTACTTTATTACTAACCTTTGTAAATTATTTTTATATTTTCCTATTACAGTCGCAAGAAGTAAAACCATCTACACTCTGGTCAAAATATTCAATGATAAAAGCTGTTTGGTCTGCCAAAGAAAATATTGAAATAATAAATAAGTTCGCCAGTGTCGTAGCTTTTTTGAAGAGAAATTCAGTAGGCTAAGAGCCCACAAAGTCAAAAGTTTTGACTCGTCAAGAAATCAATTCATTTTTGATAAATGCAGATGATGAGAAGTATTTATTAATAAAAGTAAGTTAAAAATAATACAGTAGAACCTCGATTATCCGGCTCATTCATGAGTAGCGCTGAGCCGGATAATCGAAAAACACGAATAATTGAATAGATCCGTATTTGAACTCTGAAATGAATACTAAGTGTGAGATTAATATATATACAAGCAACAGAAAAGTGTATTTATGAAAAATATTTATTGTATAGAAAAAAATTACATTAAATTCATTAAATATCAAACAAACTATAAAAAACATATAATTCAAACTTATCAATTTAATAACAATACAATAAGTTTTATTTGAAAAAGTCAGTTATTTTTTTCTGCCGCTTCTTACTATGAAGTTTTAGACATATTTCGGATCGAATTTTTTGTACATTCAAAATGTCATTGTAATCACTATCTTCATCTTGTTCTAGAAAATTTAATAGCCCATCAGCATGTAAAATAGTATTTTCAAAACTGATTTTTTTTGCCCTTCGTCTTCTGGAACGCATTCATCATCGCTTTCTTCTTCGGAATGTGTAGAAGTCGCAGACGTAAAGCTTTCAGTTAGTATTTCAGAATCTTCAAGAACTTGATAGCCTCTTTCATTTTCGTCACATTGCAACCATTAGCTTATGTCTTCTTCAGTAACATTATCAAATTCTTTAACATTTCTAATTCCATTCAATAATTCTCTTGCCGTAACTGGATCATCTTCTTCAGTTTCACTTTAATCAACTTTTAGACTAATTTTCTTCCAGGATTTTTGAATTGTAGTGTTCTTAACGTCTTTCCAACTTTTAGCAGATGCGTAAATAGCTTCTTTAATGTTCCATGTTTTGTGAAATTCACAAAAACTGCAATTTTTTTCAAGTAAAGAACGTAATAATATTTTTCTATATCGTTCCTTAAAAGCTTCTAGGACTCCTTGGTCCATAGGCTAGACTAAAAATGTAACATTAGGAGGAAGATAAGTTGCAAAAATTTGCCCATTATTCGTTTAAAACATCTCTGCTGGCCGATGAGAGGTTGCATTATCAAGTAGAAGTATGAACTTGAGGAACAAACTCCTCGAAGAATCACCATTTGAAAATATCCTGACTCATCCAGACTTTTCGTTGATTGTAATAAACGACGGGAAAATTCTTCATTACCGTGCCTCGGAAAGATCTTGGTTTCTGAGATTTTCCGATGCAAACCAACTTTAGTTTATGTGCACCACTAGCATTAGAACATGCCATCAAAGTTATCCTTTCTTTACTTGTTTTGTGTCCAGCAGCTGATTTTTTATTTGCCATAACAAGAGTCCTTGACGGTAAAGCTTTCCAAAGTAATCCTGTTTCATCCGCATTATAACTCTGATCTGGACTTAACGAATGTTTTTCTATTAACCGTTGGAATTTTTTACGTTACAATTCCGCAGCAGCGCAATTGCCACTCAATTTTTCTCCTTGAATGTCTAACGGGCTAATTCCATGACGAGTTTTAAAGCGATGTAGCCATCCATGAGATGCATGGAAGGGTTTTACGATCTTCATTTCTTTGTGAAATCATAGAGCTTTTTCCACCAACAAAGGACAATATATCGGATGACCTTCCCAACGTGTTTGCTTGAACCACTGATAAACCACGTTATCTAATGCTTCAAAAGATGAGGACTTGGTTTGCCGTTTTGAGGTGGAGGCAGATTCGGAATATGTTGCAAAATTTGAAGTCGATTTTTTTGTTTCAAAATATCACAAACAATTTGCTTGCCGATTTTATAAAAACTGGCCAATTTCGACACAGATTCCCCTTTCGAATATTTATCAATGACTTCTAGCTTTTGGGAGATCGTTAAAATTTTCTTCTTTCTTTTTGTGTTCATCTAACCACATAATGAAAACAACTAATTGTATAGCACTAAACACAAGAACGGTAGCACTAGAAATGAGTAAATTTAAAGGTTCCCTTCTTGTAACTTCATCCATTCGCATTTGTTTTTATAAATATTTGGCGCTACCCGCTGTGTAGACATAATACACTATAATAGTACTTAGAATTGATATGTAAACACATAATAATGCTGACTTCAAAACGGATAATCAAAAGTGAAAACTTAATTTTGCACGGAGTATTGAAACCTTAAGTGACGCACGGATTACCGAGAAACACGAATAATCGGTGCACGGATAATCGAGGTTCTATGTACTTTAATGACATGCATCTGTTTCTTAGTTAAGTTCGAAGGTTGTTCTTCTTATTGGCGTGTGTGTTACTTGTAGGCGCAAAGAGCTACATTCATTAAAAATACAAGATATTGTGCAAAAAGACGCAAGATGTCTTTTTATAACAATCCCCGATACAAAGACCAACATCGAGAGAGTATTTCTAGTGGTAGCTGAAGGCGAGGCTGTTAATCCTCTAGAAGTATACCAGAAATATCTTCGATTACGCCCAGCAAAGATTGAGCACGATTACTTTTTTATTTACTTTCGTAATGGAAAATTTACGGTATAACGTGTAGAAATCCATTCTTTTGGAAAAATGCTATTGTTGCTGAATTTCAGAAACTACCAAACTCGACAGAATATACAGGACATTGCTTTCTACGAAATTTAACTTTGTTAAAACGGCTAGAAGGATGGAGGTTAGTTTTTCACAAAATCACTGTTTTTTATTCTAAATAATTACTAACTGCAGGTCATCATCAACAGCAGAGTCATATATTGAAGAATCAATTGAAAAGAAGAAAAAAGTGTGCAGAAAGTTAATAGGAGAGAAGGAAATAAATCATTATCGAGTAACAAAATATCTGTTACTACCGAAGTTGCAACGTTAAAAAAATTAACAGGACACCCTCAAGCTCGGGTATTTTGTTTAGAGGTAACTGCTTTGAAGGTACGTTAAATTGTTCATTTCATTTTCATTTTGCGGAATAAGTATCTATTAAATATTATAACTGATTTTTTGTTATTAATGTACATACCTTGCAAACCTAATCTTGCTGTAACTATTGGATGTTACATTTAATAAAGTTTCTTAATTCTTATATTTAATCATTATGCATTATTTACCCTAGTGATCCTCAAAAGTTGTCATGGCAACTTTTTGGGATTCAGTCTGAAAAAGACTCATTTTAGGGACTCAAAATAGTCCGTAAAATAACTGTTTTTGTGGAGCGTGTACGAAAAAGTTGTTTTGTCATAGTACTGTAGACACCGTTTTTAAAGAGCAATTTATACATGCAAATTATATGAGTAAAAAAAATTACTTTTGGCTTCTTCAAACCGCCATTGTTCTCTCCATCGCTCCCAGCATCTTGAACAAAAAAAAATTGTTTTTCTCAGTGTTCAATACAATTTGTATGCTATTACGGAAATATCAATTACACAGAAGTGGTCCCTCTTTAGGCGACACGCGTATCGTCACGCGTTACCAGCGGCTTGAACAATGCCGTATTTATTACCACACACGCATTAAAACATTCAAAGCACACGTGCCGCTACTGATTCAATAACCGTCGAACATTTATGAATCAATTTTAAAACTATACTCATAACCCATCAAAAAGTACTATCTAGCTATACATACGAATATTTGAATTTTGTGATTGTTTGCTTTACGAAACAAAAGAATCAGCGCTCGTTCGCTTTTGTTTGAATTATGTTTGCTTATTGCATATACGGATTTCAATTGATCCAATTAATGGGGTATTTACATGCTAAAGGGGTGCCAGAAAATTTGTTTGCTTTTTAAATTTGGTACAGTTTCAATACTCAACATTTTTTTTTCTTGAAGATTTAGTTATATACGTTGATCATTCCCAAGAAACAATTTAGGTATTTTTATAATCGTGAAAACCTTGTTAAATCTATTTTTCAAAACTTGGTTTAAAATTTGTTAGTAAAATATATCGCTTTAAAGCTTTTTATAAATACTTGTTAAACATAAAAAGGACCATCTTATAAAGGTTCTACAAGCCAGTTTTTAAAACCTTCTTATTTTATTAAGGTTACTTTTAAAGAAGCCTTAACAGCTGCTACAAAAATTGTTTTAAAATTTATTTTTAAATCTCTTATAAAGTCAAAGTAAACATGACATTTAAAGTGATGTTACAGCACATAAAGGTTTCATTAAGCTCTTATATATCAAATAGTTTAAATACAAAATATCCTTTGGTGGTTGTTCGCAGCTACCTGCTTGCTTTAATATTACATTCATCTACACTGAAAACTATAAGTTATTATATTAATGTATATTGTTTATAGATACATTTTTCATAACTTTAAAAGCTATAAGTCCAATTATTTTCAAAGCTGATTTACAAACGCAGGTCACTTTACTGACAATATTATTTGATATACCTCTGTAAAATTAATGCGCTTCCTGAAATAAACGTTTAAAGAAAAATAAAAAACATTTTTAAACTGGGATTTTTACTCTTGATTTTACAAATAGCAAAAAAATTTAAAAATATACTATGTGACAGCATGTGTGTTGATTAAAACCGTATAAAATGTTTAATTTTTGCAAGATTTTGAGGATTTATCATTAACGGCTCTGATTTTCCAACATGGATGTCAACAAATCCAAGAAAATTAGAGTCTTTTAAAATAAAACTTTTATTACAAATTATTTACTGTTACAAAACCCTTTAAAACTTTAAAACTACCATTCCTCTTTAAAACTACCATTTTAAGGAAAAATGTTTTTATCAATTCGTTACCAGACACTTTTAAAAAGTAAATTTTCTTGTTAAAAACTAAAGAAGTCTTCACCAAGTTCACATAATTTTTATCAAGCCTGTTTGATCTTATTAAAAGAATGTCTTAAAACTGCAAAGTTCTTAGATGGCTTTAAAAAATTCTTGCGTTCAAAATAAACACTAGTCCAACGCGCAAGAATAAATTTTGTCTAATCCTAATTAAATTGTCCATTCGTGTAAGTGTTTTCGAAAAATACAGTCTTTATATTCATTTTGGTTATTTTGATTATTCAATTCTACTAACCAGTTATTTTCAACTTGTTCTTCATATTTATTTCTTTCAGAATTACTGTCGACCACAATTGTGCTGTTTTTTCTTCAATTAAAATTTTGTTTTCAGTGACTTCATTAGAGCAGGTCATTGACAAAATATATTTATTGTTTGTAGTTTTAGAAACATTTCTACTTTTACTCAGTGGTTTTAGGTAGTTACGTTTCATTTGTCTCTTAAACTGTCCACTTTTTTAAACTTTATTCAACTTTTCCAACAATGCCATGTTTTCTTGTAACTTCTATCAGAATTGTGTAGTTATGACTATTATCTATATACTTTATAGTATTATCAGAGTTTAGTAGGTTATAATAGTTTTAATACAGCACGGATTAAGAGTGACATAGCAGAAATATGCTTAAGATTATTTTTAAAAATGCTTGTTTAAAACTTAGTACATTTCGTTTTTATGATATGCGGTAAATACTGTTTATAGGTTTTAAAAAGCAGTTTTACAAAATGCTTTTAAAAAATCTTTATAAAATTAAAATATTAAAACTTACATAAATCTTTACCGCATTTTGTAAAATCTTTATAAAACTGTTTATTCTTATTAATTACAAAAAAAACAAAAGGTTTTATAACCGCACTGTTCTTGGTTTTTGTAAAACTGTTACAAGATTACAAGATTTAAAAGAATAAATAGTTTAAAAAATATGTTCAATATTGTTTTTAAAAGTAAATTTAAAACATATTTATTTAAAAGTAAAACGTTTTAAATTTGACCCTTATAAAGCATCAGCTTTGTTTGACACTTTCATAAATTATTTATAAAACTAAAATAAATTCTAGTGTCTTTTAAATTGTTTCTTGGGCTTGTAAATGTCAATTACTGATGTTTTAGTTTTTACGACTTTGATATAGTAAATACTACCAATAATTTACTTAACTTGCGTCTTTCAAAAAAAAATAATTTCTTTGTGACTGTTTATAGTAAAATTTTGCTGTCCGTTACAAAAACAAAAATAATATTTATCCAACACCTCTTTATTATGACGTTATATAAATAATGTTTTTGATTGAATTATAGGGTCTATAAAACACAAGTGGTTTTATGAATTAATAATAAAACCGTTTTTATATAATTGAACAGTATACGGAAAGTAGAACAATTTATTAAACATCAAAAAATACAATACATTAAATTACAATTATATGAAACACGAATCTCAGATGAAATCATTTGTTGAGATTTACGTTAACATTTATATGAAAAGATATAACTTTATTTGCTTTATTTTTTGCCACTTCAATGTTGTTTCCACATTCATTCGATTTTTGCTTCACAGTTTTCACAATAATATTGCCTTCTGTTTGCGAATTTCCACCCAGTATCTTTTTAGCAACGTCTATTTTGCTCAAAATTGACTCTTTGACATACGCTTGTGCCACTGTTGTCGACTTCCATCCTTCCATTCCATCGGCCATGACGTTGGACCATACCAAGATTGGCTTCAGCGTTAGACAATAAACTCGCTGATGTGTGTCTCATACTGTGTGCTGTGTAAGACTCTGATTCTAGTAATTACAAAAATCAGTTACTACTGATGTTATTTTGGATAGTTATTTTATTCCCACTGGCTGTATTGCGCATTTCTCATTTCTATAGCACAAAAACAACCTGTTGTGAGAAATAATTTTAGGTCGGAAAGACATATATTTTCTACAAATATCCAGCACATTAATTTAATACTTCTTCTATAATCGTAAAGCTACGTGAAACATATGTTTTTGTATCTGGTACAAATACCAAACCAACATATAAGATCCTTTATCTTCTACGTTATTGATTTACATGTTCAATAATTCACAACATCGACACCCACCTGAGACACCAAAAATTAGTGCAACCTGTAATAAAAAAAAATTATATTTCATTCTTTAATAACAAAATCGAACTACCTTTAACATCAAATATTTTTTATTGGGTGCTTCTGCTAGAAACGGTTGAATATGCTCTCTTTCAAGAATTTTTAATTTTTTGCCCTTGTAATTTTTTGATACGTTCTTCAAAAAAACGATCAACTTGCCATATTGTGAAATATCTGTATTTTCGAGAAGCTTTAATGTCGATCTATATTTCGTCCACATTGAAGAGGCTGCGAACCATTTTTTGGCGTTGAAGAAGTAACCCAACAGCACGTCTTCGCTTACCCCACAAACATCGTTTTCCTGTTTCCAGTTATTGAACTCAATTCTTTGTAATAAGCGTCCCTGGATTTCTTGGGTAGCAAACTCGATGTGAATTCTTCAACATCTTTCGCAATTTTTTCAAGAAGAGAACTACTTCTTTTCATTTCCAACAATGTTACAAGCGCCGAAACAGTTTGTTTGCAAAATTTTTCACAAATAATAATTTTGTTGTCAACATCAACATGGCAACCAAATCATAGACTATTACTAATCTTTGTAGATATAGTATTTTTGAGTTTTGATGATTTTTTAAGAACTCTTACAGAGAGAGGTGTTGGATAAAACTATGTATTGTACTCATGTCTTAACAGCAAATAAGTCACTTAAGAATAATTAGACCACTCGAGCAAGCTCTCGTAGCTAAACATTTCTTTCGTAACTTATTTGCCTTGTAAGGCACTTAATGTATACTAAACAGCTATTATATTAAAGTTGTTGGAACTTTGTAGTAACAAGTTAGTAACGGCGACCGTAATTTTACTCTATTAGTTACAAGTAATCCATTCTTAAAAGTAACTTTTGAAGACGCTTCAACCTATCTCTAACTTGTGTGACTTTAAACACATCAAATATTTTAGTAATTTTTTAAGTAACAGCTAATTACCCACTTAGCAAATTTACTTTAAAGTCAATTTTACTAAATGATCATAATTTTGCAGTTTTGTAGTAATTATTACTTTGTCAAAGTAGGCCTTACTTATAACATGTTTATACAATTACGACTATAAAGTAATATTTAAAAAAAATTTCCGTTGTTCTAGCATCTTTGTTTTACGCATAGCATGTAAGGAATTAAAAGGAATAGTTCGATATGACGATTAGTAACGTCGCCGTCGTTGTGTTTATTTATAACTAATAATTAACTAGTTTAATTCTAAACTGCTATACTTAAAACAAGACAATATTTCTAGCATTACTGTTTAAATACTGCTGAAATTTAAGTACGCAAAGACAGAAAAATGTTTTCTGTATTTTGTACTTTTTCTGTCTTTTGTTGAAATCAGTAATAACAGTTTCCGTTTAAAATTTTGAATTGGCTTGATTTGGCTTCCAATTGGTCGAATGAATAAGTGTATCGAAGGTCCCCACATGACGCACGGGGCTGTCTAGTCCTAAGCCACCTGCACGGCACGCGCTACCGGGAAAAGAGGGGAAACACAGTTGGCAGGCGTAGCCACCCCCGAATTCACCCCACTCTAATTGGGTCATTCGAAATACACTTATTATGGTTTTGGCAATCCGTTATTACAGCATTTTGTTTTATATTTGTTGTAATGCGACTTTAATCTCTCTTCAATTTTATTATTTCGAAGAGAAATCTGGGTCAAAAGAAAATTCAATTTTAGATTTCAAATCAATTGTTTCAATTAAAATTGTGCCGTTTTGATTGGCACAAAAATATTAAAAAATCGGAAAGTGGTCGTCCTGATTGGATCACACTTAGTGCTTAAATAAAAGCTTTTCGATATAAAAAATACTAAAAAAAATTATATATATCCTATAGTAATCTTCATATATAGGTATTAATAATATAATATTAAAACTAATTACTCAAGAAAATTTAATTACAATTACCTTTTACTTTACATAATAGTAATTTTACAATTACATTTACTTAAAAAAGTAATTAATTACAAATAATAAATCTGGAACGAACGAAAACTTTACAACGACTGGTTATCCAAAATCTTAGACAATTCAGAAGCAGAGTAATAAATCGATAAGATTGGTAATTCTACTCTTAAAACAATGTGAAGACAATAACGATACGGTAAACAATACAAGGAATTAAGAATTTTCTGAAGATTACATATTCCAGAATGATAAATGATAAATCTTAGTAAATTTAAATAGTCACCTGTAAATACTGCAGCCGTTAATAAAGTCAGTTGGGTTAAATGCGACATAAAATTGATTTATAATAACGAGTCTTATTTTTTTCTTAGAAGTATGTAAAATTCCCCACATTTTAAATAAAAAAACTTAGTTTAAATATCAACGTATTAGAACAAACCATTTTTTTTATTCAAGCTGTCAGTGACGGCACTTGCCTCCACAAAATGGAGGCAAGTGCATTTCTTTGTGTTAAAGTCTAATGTGTATACGTTTAGTTTACTTAAGAATAAAAGTGTCTTTCTTAAACAGTTCCAAAAAAAATAATTTTTACAAATCTAACATATATTTATTCAGAAGAAAATTATAAACTCGTAAACTTGCAATGAGTTGAAGTAAAAATCAAAAATATAAAAGTGAACTAAAACAGTGATTTAAATATACCTACTTTTTGCGCGATTGGTTGTTTTTATCAGTTTACTGTGCCTGTTTCCACGATGGTAGGTTGCTGTTACCGATTGCTACGTGTAACAAAACGGTAAGTAATTCACTTACCGTTCAGTGAACGGTAAGCAATTTAATCTAAAAAAAACAATTTTGCGATTTATTTATTAAAATTAAATGTAGAATTATTATAATTAATAGTAGTAATACCACTCGCATTTCAGTTTCTAGTGTTAATGTACAAACTTTCCGACGTAGAAGTCCCAGGTTGTTGTAATAGTCCACCAACATCGCTGTGTAAAATTTTATGAGCAAATTCAATTTTGTTTTGGAGGGAATTTTCCACGTAACTCTCGGCCACCGTTGATGAACGCCACCCACCAAGTCTTTTTAGTCCCAACCTCCCAACACATCAACTCCGTTATTCGCCAAAAGTGTAGCCGATGTGCGTCGAAACGAGTGTCCAGTAAAACCTTCAGGGGCTTGCAACTTTAAATACTTTGCAATTTTTGACGGCCAGTCTCCAATTGTGCCTTTTCCTGTGACTTGTCTAGTGCATTTGCCATTTTGATTTTTGATAGTTCAGAAATAAATGATCTGACGTTGGGTTGCTTGGTCGAATTCTTATGTATTTTCAAATAATGAACTGCTTCATTTTCTTTATTAATAACTGTGAACGTTCGCTGAATATTCGTTTTTGTATTTGGAATATTTACTATAAACATTTCTTCATGTTCTTCAATGTCACTCATTTTAATATTGTACAATTCTTCTCGTCTACAAGCGCCCGATAACAACCAATATCATTGCTACCTGCAAATATATTGTTTTTTTAGAACTCAGATGTACCACCTCATCATCTACAACATACCTTTTGAATTAAAAATTGTTCGTCTGGTGGTAAAAATCTTCTTTGGTTAAAATTTTAGCCTTCTTAGGCCGACATCCAATATTTTTTCTCTTAAGATAAGCAATTAATGTAGCAAACTTAGAAATATCGATAGCATCATGGAGAAAAATTGTACTCTTCAGCATAGAATACTCCGCCCATAAACTGCCTGGGGCCTTTAAGTGTCCGCTTCTCACCACAAAAGTCGCTAACAAGCTCTTTTCATTTACAGAAATCTTCTTTGCTTCACGCCATTCCTTAAACAACTTGTATGTCTGTTCATATCGGGCTTTAGATTTTTCTGGAATTATTGCCGAACATCCTTCTTGCCAAGCGTCTTCTAAATCATCCGGTCGATCATCACTATCGCTCATATTTGCTTCGAAAACGGAACCACAAAACAGAACTATGTAGGAATGATTGTATCAAAAAGACAATTTTACTTGTTTGGAACAAAACCATAGCAACCATGGAACAGCCACCCAAAGTTTTCAGTTTCAATCTTCCCGATTATCACAAATGTATTGATATAAATTATTATTATTATTATTCTAGAAACTCCAATCGCGCAAAAAACGTCATAAGCATGTCGAACGTTAAGGATTACCGTTCTCAGACAATAATTGGAGTCGTCGCTTCGCTCCTCCTCCAAACAATTGTCTTCGAACGGTAAGCATTCCTTACCGTTCTTCATACTTAATATACTATATTTAAATCAATAGAAGTTCCTACTCAACAACATAACCATTAAATGATAACGGGAATAATATTTCCTACGTCTGTTAATTGTTGTGGTTGGTAACGCTCTTACAATATCATTTTCTGTAACAACAAAAATGCCATCAACAGAAAGAAATTTGAACACTGAGATTTTCGAAAAGAAATGCTTTTTCTACAAAATTTAACTAAAATATTTTTTATTTCCAAGATTTAGCTCACATAATACTTAACGTTTCTTTTTCGTGGAAATTTAACGAGAATTTAGTCCACCTAGATAAGTCTGACAATTTTTTGTGGATTCTTTTGTATTTTTCTCTTTCTCTTGCTATTTATTAAGATATGTCGACCGTAGTTTTGCAGTTTTTATTTTTGTTTTTATCTGTATCTTTACTTTCATCACTGTCGCAGTCAGAAATGTTATTTTGTTTTACCACAAGTTTTTGTTTGAGATGATTTTTCTTATCTTTGTTTCTATTAATTTTTTGTCAGTTTTGTTCTTTTTCTCTTTAGATTTTTTATTTTTTGTCTTCCTTGTTTTTTAAACGTAATAAAACATCTTGTCTAGTAGGTTACTTCTGCTTCTGACGCTATTTACTCCTTAAATTTTTCTACAGCTTGTTCGTTTGTGTTTCATAGCTTTCTGGTGGCCAATAATTGTACAAATAAAACAAAATTTGGTTGTTCTTTGCAAACTAAAGGCTAAGGAGTTGCTAATTCTCTTGTTTAAAACTGATTGCTATCACATAAACATTTAGGTTTTTGAATATTTGATTTGTTAGGATATAGATTCCCATTATTATTATTATTTTCAGTGGTACTGTCTTCGTAATCTTAGATACCTGATAAACTTAAAATTTGATTAAATTGATAATTTTGCCATCTTTTGTAGGACAAAGAATTAAATTTGTTTAATAGATAATTTGAGTATTAAATAGATAAATCTCTGCTCTTTTAAAGCCATTTCGTATTATTTACAGATTAGTATCTTTCCAGATTGTTTTAGTTAACTTTGAAAATGTCTTCTTTATTAGTTTTTTTTTAATAGATGTTGTCGTTTTCATTTGACACGCTCAACACTGTATTTGTCTTTTAGTAGCTTCAATACAGATGTAACCAGCGGTTGTAGAAGATGACTGGAGAAAACTATGAGTTTTAAAATGGTTACTTATTTTTGTAAGACTTTTTCAATCAGTGTGATATCAATATGTATACCATAGCTAACGTAGCTCAACAATATGGGTCGTTTGACTTTGAAATCAGAAAGTAAAACTTTACTAAAATAATTGCTAAAAACTTCTGTCTCCATCCATCCTTTCTTAGTTGTTGCTTAAACAGTCTCAGAGTTTTTAAAACTTTCTTCTAAAGCAGTCCACTTTTCATAAATGCAAAAAACCCTTAATCGTTATTAAAGGCATTCCTTGTGTTTCAACAGCACTACAAGACATTACCATTGTTGTTTTTACGCCTTTGAGACCGCTAGTTGTTTTCTACTATTTTAGTTCTTCTAAGATCTAAAGTCTCTTAGATCATTTTACATTTTTTTTACTATCTTGCTATAGTCTTTAAAACTCTTTTCTTAGATAGGCTCTTGGGCTTTCTTTTACATCTCGCTTTTCATGTAACAATTTAGAAACTGAAGGCAATAATTATTCTAAAAATAAATGTTTCTACAAGATTTCTTAAAAACAAATAAAAATTGTTGCCTTTGGTTTCTAGATTTTATTAAAAATTTTAAAATATACATTTTTGAAAGACAGGAATGAGAATTATTGTAAATTGCTTTTTCTATTCTCCAACTTTTTTTAATATCTTGCGTAAAAGACCAACAATTTTTTTATTCTTTTTTTCTTAAATATTGTTTTTTAAATTCGCTAAAAATTTTGTTTCTCTAGGACTTCACAATTGACGTTTTCAATTTTTTAAATCTTTTTTTATCATTTGTTTTAGTTGTATTTCTGTCACCTTTTCTTTCAATCGTTGGTTTTGTAATTTTTTATTATTCTCTCCACCTACAATAGACAGTTCTTTTAGAATTATCCAAAAAGCGTTTTTAAAATTTTTCTTTGTCTTTTGTCTTGCACAACTTACATAATAATCTCTCAAGTTTTTTTGTCATTAGGTCATTTTTTCTACAAATTTTTATAAAATCTACATTTTCAAATTCTTCTAAAATCTACTTTTGTTCTTCTTTTTCTTCTAGTTGTAATTCTCCTTATTGTTCTTTTCTCTCTACTATTAAAACTCTATTTACGTAGGTTTTATAACTCAATTCTGAACAGAACTTTTGTTTGTTTATACTCACTTAAAATTCATTTTGGTAACTTAAAAAGACGTCTAGACAATTAATTTATTTTTGAAGTTAACTTATTACAATCTTCTAACGCTTGCTTGTTTATAATTGGTAAAAAAACTAGATAAATGAACAAATTGTATTCTTTAAAAACATATTAAACAGTAAAGGACAGTTTATAAAATTAAAGAACTATCCTTTGAAAAAAAAGGACGTTTTATGAAAAAGAAAATTTTGAGAAAATTTTAGAAACTAAACGCTCGATACAGTATAGGAAAACAAATCCAATAATAAATTTTGACTTAAATTGCAAATTTGACAAGAATATTGTTTGGAACAGAGAAGTATTTAAGCTGTTTATGGCGCTAAATTGTGTCTATCTTATCCTGCTTTTGATTATCAATCTCTTACACTTTGAATCTTTGAAATCTGTCCCACACAAGTAATAAATTTATTGCAGTGCAATCGACTTCTGCCTCGTATGACACCGTTGTTAAATTTACAATTTAAGTCAAAATTTACTATAATTTAATTAATTACCTTGCTTTGTTTTTCCTATACCCAAGCGTCTTTCAAGGCACATAGTAACCAATGGTCACAATATTTTAAAAGCTAGTTTAAAACTTATTATTTTATAAAAATGTGTTTTTCTGAAAAAAAAATTAAAAAAGTTTAAATACCTCAGTTTTTTAAAACAAAAATTAAAAAACAGTAGTTGAGCGTATGCAATAGAAATACAAGTAAGTTATAGTGTTTTTATTTTGAATATGAAAGAAACTAAAAGAAAGCCAAAATTTTTCTTGGGGGTGTATAGCCGTTGCGCTTTTTAATTAAAATTTGAATATGTAATTCAACAATACATTTCTGTATTAATCAGCTTTTAAATGGCATAAAATTCGGCTCAGTGTCCCCAACAGAAGCGACATTCTCACGAAAATTTCCCATCATTTTGCAAGTTTAAATATCGATAATGACAGATGTCGGTGCATTTCGTCGTGAAAAAATCGAAAATTACCATACTTTCTTAAAGAATAAGCAGTAATTGAATGTTGGCGACCGTAGGCTAGCTAATTTGTGATGATGCAGATCTAGATTTAATTATGTGGTTTCCTAACGCCCATTTACTTTCGGTTTCGTCGTTAGTGGGACCACACCGTTGATACAAAAACCATCAAAAATAGGTACCTATTGTTGGTTCATTTGGTTTTGGAGGAATTTACAATTACCTAATGGTAGAAAGGGGCGACAGAGCGCAACGAGACGTTACTAATAGATGGTGAGTTGGACACGCGCTTCGCTCGCGACACCTGTTAAACAAATAACCAAACGGAAACTACTTCTGATATATCCATTCAAAAAAAAATAAAACACAAATTTTAAATATTTTTGTGTCAAAAATTTAGAAAAAAAAATGTTTTTTCAGTAAAATCAAATACATAATATCAAATTAAATTCGATAGGACTAACCTGAATTCTAATATAAACCTGAAATCTAAAACCTTAAGATCATTGAGTTTTGCGGTTTGTTTCATTTATTTAACTTAATATCTTCAATTTTTGACAATACCAGATTAAATTTATGTCTTCATAACTTTATAACAAAGTTTACTAAACGGGGAGAACTCCATATTCTCAACTTAAGAGACCAAAAGGATATCTATATTAACTTTCTTAGACTAAAAAAAGTCGTTTCAGCATCTTTTTTGGGGTCCAAAATTTTTTAATAAACTCTCTACCTATAACAGTAAGGAATCTGCCCCTTACCAAGTTTAAGACTTGTATTAAATCATTTCTTTAAAAGAAGAGTTTTTACTCATATGTAGAATTCCTTGAAGATGCCTTAATAGACTTAGTCTAATGTTTTCTTTAATTTTTTTTCTCCTTTTTATATGACGTATAAACATTGTATAAGTACAAACACAAATAAATATTATTATTATATATATTTATATATAAATATCATTATTATATTAATAAATATTATTATATAATTTTTTTTTCTATCTCGTGTTATTTTTTGAAAAAGTCGAGCCACAAAAAATATTTAAATAAGGGTAAAATTGATGTTTATAGTCAAAATGATCAAGTTTTTGTTGGTCGCATATGGTTTATAAAGGGTTGTTATTACATCCCTCTTCCGGTCTATCATCTCGTCTTTTATTTTCTTACCGACACCAGATTTTCCTAACGAAGTCCGGTTCATCAGTTTTTATCCCCGTCATGCCTACCCTTAATAAATAACAAGAAAGTAAAAAAATCGGTGCGATTTATCACACTTTAAATCCGAAAATTAAAACTACCCTAAAATAAATCACGTCTTATTACGGCCAACCCTTTCCAATCACTCTTTAAAATCAATTAATGCTTTCAAGGGTTTTTATTGTCAACGCAAAATGATCGAGGGTTGTTTACTGTCAACTAGAGCTAAGCTTTTGGTTTTTAATAAGCTTGGAAGGCAGGTATAAGAGATGATTGATGCTGGTTTTTGGGTAATAAGTAAAGTAAGTTTTTTTCAATTTTACCAATATCCGGTGTTTGGTAGCTTGTTATGTGGTATTAGATGGTTGAAAAGAGAGTTGGGGGTTGGGAACCATTGTTTGATGTCACGCAAATGTTAGACCGCAAGTATTCTAACAATATCCGTCTTTGATTATAAGCCGATCTTGTTGAAAAAAAAATGTAAAAAAAATAAAAAACGAGTCAGTGTCCATATCATCACTTCGCAATTTACAATAATCGATTTTTAACAAACTTGAACCAGAAGAAACCCATATACTTCCTATAAAAACGTGCAAATTATTTATCTGCGTGCTGCTAGTCTGGTTTATTATTAGAAAATATAACGGGACTTCAGTTACCAGAATGATTATGGGTTGTTGATGACTTTACGTCTTACTCTTACCATCAACAAAAAGTCGAAATGACCCAAAAAGCTGCATCTACGAGAATTTACTTCTATAAAGTAAAGAATGGTTCATTTTCGATAGTTTTTATAGGTTTATTATACTTCTAATTATCACACACAAAATTAATAATACAGAGTGTCCCACTAGAAAGTGGTCTCACCTAAAATTTCTTCACTGTTATTTAATTCAAGAAAAATTGCTCGAACAGGCCGATTTTGTTTGCAAATGGGGCATTTAATGGCAGTAAGAGCACCATATAAAAAATACCTTTGTTGCCAAGGTGACAATTTCTTCGTAAATTATTATATAGAACATGAGTCGAATGATACATTATTTTAAAGAGAATAAGATCTTCTTTTCAGTCGTACCAAAATTTGTTAATTTTGACCTTTTAATAAGACAATCAATCTACATTTTCTGGAAAAATATTGAGCTGAGATAAAAGCCCCAAAAGAGGTAAATGTTGCTTTAAGCAAATTTTTGAAAAACACAAAGTCGACTCTGTAAATAAATCAAAAATAAGTTTTTTAACTTTTCAGAATAAAAACTCATTAATAAAGACTATCAAAAACAAACATTTATTATAAAAAAAATATAAATTTAATTTTTGGAAAGTGATTATTTTTTTTATTCACAATTACCTTATAAATTGAAGTTTTATCCACACTTACGAACCGTATAAAGTAGCACTTTATCCACAAGTGGAATAATGAATATACTTTATTCCACTAGTGGAATAATAAAAAAATACAATTTTAAATCAATCGCATTCTATTTATTGTTAATATTGACATTAACATTTACATTAATAGACATTTCGTTTTTTGTTTTTTCATATTTCACTTCGTTTCCATTAATAAGAAGCTTGTAGTTATCGGTTCCAGAACGAATAGTAGTTGTATGGACGTCTTCTCTAGTAAGGAACGAGGAAAACCTTCGATTTTCCTTGCGATATCAAGCTCATTAGATACAGACTCTTCGATATAAGTTTCTGCTATGGCGGAGCTCCTCCACCCACCATGTCGTTTAATTGTTGTAAGATTAGCACCTCTATTGGAAAGTAAAGTTGTTGACATGCGCCTCATACAATGGCCGGTATAAGCTTCTGCGTTCGCCAGATTCAAAAACGAAGCAACTTTAGAAGGAACTTTCGATAAAGTGTTAATTCCAACAGGTTGCGATGTACATTTTTGATTAGCGTATCGTAAAAAGAATCTCTCAATGGATAACTTCTTCGGACGTAAGGACATGTATTTCCTACATTTTTCCACAGTGTTGATAAAGAATCCTTCTTCTATAATTGTGAGTTTTCGTGAAACGCCCGTTTTGGTATCTGGAATCGAAACAATCAGGTATGTGCCCCTGTCTTCTACATCACTGATTTTCAAATTTGTCAGCTCATAGCATCGACAGCCGCCACACACCCCCATTATTAAGGCAACCTAAAATATTCCAAAATTTATTATCTACAATGTATATGTAATGACAGAGATTACCTTGATCATCAAATATTTTTAATCGCAAGCCCTTGTCAAAAACTCTTCCACATGTGCGCTTTCCAATACTGCAGCTTTCTTCGACTTGTAGATATCCTCTTGACTGGTTCTTCAGATAGGCCATGAGCTTACTATATTTTCCAATGTCTATGTTTTTATAGACCTTTATAGCGGCCTTCAGCATGAAGTACTTTGACCACATGGATGAAATTGCATACCTCTTCTTCAAATTTAATAAATACGATAGAGAACTTCCTCATTTATTGTCATTACCTCCCGTTCTTCTTTCAATTCATTAAATTCTGAAAATACTTTTTCATAATGTTTTCTGGACTTCGCAGACAATAACTGGCGAGTCGCTTCTTCAGCTTCTTCAAGAATTGTCTCAGGAACAGTACCTATCACTTTCTTCCATTTTCACCAACTTGCACAGCGTTTTGTACAAATGGAATCCATAAACAATCGAAAATAAATAGCAACGATTCAACACCTCCCATGTTTTTTAGTTAATTTCAGTGAATTTTGAGGTGACTTTCGCTGTCAGAGGGTGATTTCAAATAATTTTTTGATGATATGAGATAAAATTTTGGCGATTTTGATTTTAAATCGCTGTAATTGTGGATAAAACGTTATATTAGATTCGTGTTTTAGTCTCGTTTAATCTACTTAAGAATAATAAACGCTCGACTGCGTCTCGCGCTTAAACATTCTTGCGTGGATAAAACGCTGTTTAAAACACTTATACAATAAATAACTATCATTTGAATAATTTGAATAAATAAAATAATACTTTTTATGATAGAGCTTCTATCAATAATCAACAAAATTTTTCAAAAAAATAAATACTAAAAATGTATTCAAAACATGATGTCTTCTTATCTGGTCGACATACTTTTCTGTCTCTAACGCTGTAATAACCTCTGTTGTTGATAGCAATTGAAGACACAATAATTTTTAAAATATTTTTCTGATTGTGTTATAGTACATCCTATTTTTCTGGCCACTTTTAATCTCCAAATTTTTTGGTTTGTTTCATACACTTCAACTGGACAAGAAAAACTTGGTGTTCAATTATTTGCCTAAAATATTTTTTTTAGTCTTTAAAAAACAATGATAAAATTTTTGTTTCCTACTCCTAAGTAAAAAAAACTCTTTAATATCTTTATCTGATAATAGTCGAAAAGCAAGAAATTTTTCTTCAGAGTATGGCAATCCTGGCATAGGTTTAGATTTTTTTTTGGTTAAATTTGGTGGGTTTTTAAAGATCTTACTTTCTTACTTTTTGCTGTTTTATTAGGTAATATGCATAAAAATTTAGCAAATGTTTTTGCTTAACTAAAACTAGACAAACTTGTGCATTTAGCATTTGCTGAAAAGAGATAACTAGCTAGTAAAACCTTTTGCTACTACGAGCTACTATTCATTTCATTCATATCTTTGAAAATCTTCTCAATATATTTTTGTTTTGTAATAATTTTGATCCATTACTTACACGTTTTCTAGTTTTTTTCTAATAGAGTCTTACCACTAGGTTTTTGCTTTTTGACCAAAGACAAAAAATCTTTTAGAGTTAACACTAGAAATTTCAGTAATCTCTGATATTGTATCACTTAAAATAAATGGTCTATCTTCATCACTCAAAAGGGCAAAACTTTTTTATTTTTAATACTGTTTTGTTCACATTTATAAATGATTTTGACTTCTATTTCTATTAGTTTTGCACTTGTTTTTTATTAGACTCATTTGTTTCTAACTTAAATTTTTCATATTTTTTCATGATGATTTCAAAGAACTTTGTCAAGAATTTTTCAATTTTCGAGATAGATCCCAATAGCTTCAAATCCCTTTGAAATGCTACCTTTGTCTAAATTTCTATAAACTTTGTTGAGAATATTAGCGAAGTCAAAAATCAAAATTCTTTTTCTTAGATTGAAATTCCATGCCGTCTTTAAAAGCCCAAAAATGCAACTAATGCGTCAAGTGTAAAAGTAACCTAAGAATGTGAACGTTATTTTCTTGTGTTTTATGAATAAAATAAGCCTCACTTGCGTGATTGTCAAAAACTAGATGTACAGGTTTTGCTTCCGGGATTTTAGACAGAAAAACTTTAACAAACCAATTAAAAAAAATTTTGCTCGCTATTCGTCTCTGTTTACTTGCAGCATATGCTGTTTTATCATAATCAGTTTGGTTATACCATAAATCTAAAATATTTCGACTTTTAAGAATGCACAATAGAGGTAGCTTCTTTCTAGATGCAAAAGAATAAATAAGAATTGACGTGTATTCTCGTCTACAGCTGGCAGACATTTGTATACTCCTACTTTCTACAGCTTCAACAACTTTGATTTTCCTAGGGTCATGCTACCTGGAAGACTCTTTTTATGACTATAATTTTAAGTACAAGTAGGTCATAAAAGTCATATATTACAAATAGATTGATTTGCTTCATTTTAACACTTTCAACAGCTTAAGGTTTTTTTATGGATAAGTTAGTCTTCAGGAAAGTTGATAAACCTAACAATGCCAGATCTACTATTTTTTAATCTAATTTTCAAAATTTTCAGAACATTCAGCAGCTTCTAAAACCTTTTCTATACTCAATTTAAATCTCCACCTCTCTATTAGGTACTTCTAGTTCTTCAACTAAGTCCTTTTTATCTTGTTTAGATGATACAAGTATACCTATTTTACCTCGTCCTTGTTTTGCAATTAGTCTAACATTTCTCCTTTCATTGAGATAGTGCATTAAAGTACTTCTTAATATTTTAAAGTCTTTATCTACATTTCTTACTGTTTTTCTATGATCCTAAACAGTCTCTACCGCTTATCTCAATGTTTCTTTTGAATATTCTCCTCCGTCTGTTTCTCTAGTAGTTTTTCTTTGTTAAATTTGCTTTATTTAACGTAAAAAATGCACATTAGGTTAATTGGATCATTGAAGGGTCCAGTTACCCGTTGAAAGTAAGCCTACTGAGCTACGTAACCAAAGTGGGTCCAGTTACTCAACCCTGGCTTATCGCAACTATATCATTATCGTATTTTTGGCGTTCCAAAATTTTCATTCTACGTTTTTTAAGTTCTTCTATAGCTTCTATTGGCTTTTTTTGTTGTTTTTCTTGTTTTTTTTTCCTGATAATGTTTAAATTTTTTCTTAACTTTTTCTGTTCTTTTAAAATCTACCATTGTTCTTCAAAACTAGTTTTTTTAATTGTACTTTTCTATTTTTCAAAATGTTTTTTTTAACTTAGTTTTGCTTAACTTTTTTTATTCGCTTTCAGTCGTTGTTTTTGAGTTCTCTGTAAATTTCTTTTTTTAAATTATTTTCTAAATTGCTTTGAAACTTCTTTTGATTTTTCTTTCCCAATCGTAGTTTTCTTTTAAAAGTTGTTTTATTAACTAATGCTACCACTGTTTACTTTTTCTTGTAATTATAGTTTTTCTCTTTTTACTTTGTCATTGTTTTTTAAGTTTGTCTAAAAAAAATTTGACATAAGCTGCTGTATATAGAGTAAAATTACATTTTTTAAACAAAAATTGTAAAAACCTGGTCGTCAAAAATTACCAATAATTGATTTAATCTTCTATAATCATGTTACAAATCCAAAGTGAAAATAAAAGTAAGAGAAAAGTATCTGAAGTTACTACAAAAACAGAAAATACAAAAAGAAAACACTGATCCAGAAAGTGATAAAAAGAAGGAAATGTCAGCTTCACAGATTAAAATAGAGCCTCAAAGAGAATTTATTATAGATCAGCAAAGGTTGGTAATTGAGAATAAAAAACCGAAGAAAAGTAATGAAGAATTGAAGAAATCAAAGTCGTAAATCTAGTAAAAATAAAAAGGTAAAGTATCTCAAAACAAAAGTTATATTCTTATAAAAAATTATATTCTTTGTGTAACAAACGAAAGTACAAAAACCTATAATAATGAACCACTCTGTACATTGTCAAATAATAAATCGTTATCTCGTTTGTTAATCCAGTTTTTGTCTGTTGTGTGGGCGACAGAGGAGTCGTTTAAAGCCGCTAATAATCAGGTAAGTAGCGCTAAGCATATGATTAGAGTTGTCAACGCTTTGTGGTCTTTTGCCGACCCAAGGATGTCCAGCGGTTGGTCACTTGGGTGGCTCATAAACGACGCTTGATTAGGATTAGACATGTCATTACAGGTATCTACAGGTAATTTGTTAATTCGGTACTAATAACAACTTGCAATTATTTAGCTTTGTGATGCCGCACGAGTCACCAAAACCATAAATCAAAAAGGGACCAACAGAGCGAAAATTTGTTTGTTTTTCGGAATGTCATGTCGGCGGCGGGGGCTTTGAATATGGAAAGAGAAATAGAAATGGCGAGACAAATGTACCCTTTTTCTGGATTAGTTTAGAGACTCTGAAACTATTAAATAAACAGAAAAATAATTTTTCTTCTAAACTAGGTTGTTGCAGAGTTTTATTCATAAATTTTTTTTATTTCTAATTTTAGATCTTTCTTATTGTGTTTACAAGTAATTACTATAAATAGTAATTATAAAAAAAAATGTATAATTTTTCAGGTTTTGTCTTAACGAGCTTCATTTCTTAAAAGATTTATAAGGTCTTAATCAAACAGTGGGTCTAGTGGGTGTGTTGGGACATCGATCAATCATATATTAACTCTTTTGAGTCTCATAAATAATTCATAGAGACATTACTCAAAATAGATAACTCAATTAAACCCCGAAAAAATCGTTTTGCAAAAATCTTTGTACTCATCCTGTTAAACCTATAATTAAGCGAATGATTGAAGAGAGGGTTGGAACCCTTGAAAGTGTTTTTTACCCCCTCTCTTCTCGGCTTCCGATAAATAAATGACAGGAGGTATCATTATATCAAAAATATTAATAAGCGATCGTTCAACAGCTTGGCATTATCGTATCATTGTTGCAAATCGAGTCAAGTGCAATTTAATTACAGTGATCGGAGTACCGCCATTTAAAGCCTTTTAAGTAATTGATAGCTTTCAGATTGGACAATTCAGGGGTCCATGGTTGGGCGGGACGGGATATCGAACGTGATCCGAAAATTGCAAACGCTGAATTTTTTATACAGAAATAAGGGAATGGGGAATTTCTCAAACTGACCTAACTTAATTACAGGGTGGAAGCACGAGAAAACGGCGAAATTAATTAAGAACTTTTAGGGTTTTTCAGCAAAATCAGTATTTAACTAAGAGTTGTTTCTTTTTTTTAAATTTAATTGTTATAAAACTGAGGGGATTTTTTTTTAAATTAGAAGCATTGGGTTTAATAATTATTAACAATTAACAATTTTTCTATCGGTTTTGCCACTGTATTTTTTTCGGTTGTCTCTAACAATTATTTTTGCTTGTTCTCTTCAAATTTTTGTGTAAAGTTTATTTACAATCTTTCATACGATTTATTTACGAAAATCGCTGATCAAATTGGTATAATCGCGATCAAATCGTAAGAATCGAAAGTACATTTCAAAAATCTGAATCTGGAGCTAACTCAAAACAAGCAAGTTCTTTATTAAAATTTTTTATTTTATCTTCTATTTGCGAACGAATTTACTAGAATAGTGATCAATTTGCACGAATTGAGATCAAAACGCAAAAAAATTGAAAATCAATGATTTAAATAGAGTAACACTCATTTAATCAATTTTTTAATCATTTATACGAAACTAATTAAGAAAACTATTCGTAATTTTTTTTGTTTGTTTATATCTGCAAGAATCAAATTGATGTAATTGAGATCAAATCGTGAAATCGAGTTTGAATCACAAATATCGTAATCAGTTCGCGAGAATTGCGATAAAACCGCAATCATGCGAGAATCAAAACGCAAAAAAGAAAGATTTGAATAAACAAACAATTTTTTAATCAATTTTTTATTATTTATGTTTAGAACATTTATTAGGAACTCTTTCATTTAATTTTTCCTACGAAAGAAAATTGAGAATTGTAATTAGAATCAAATCGTAAAAATCAATTTTAAAACGCAAAACTCGTGATTAATTTGCGAGAAAAGAACTTAAAGTAGCGAGAATAGAAATCAAAACGTCAAAAATTTGAAAAACAATTTAAATACACAAATACTTACTTGATAATTTTTTACTAATATTTAGAAACAATTCAAGTTTATTTGTAACTTTTTTTTATAATTTTATCTGTTAAGATCAAAAATTAAAATCAAAATTAAAATCGATTAAAATTAAAACGCAAAAAACTTAAAAAAAACTATTTAAATCACAAATTTTTATGTAATAATTTTATCTGTAAAAATCAAATTGATGTAATAAGAGTAACATTGTAAGAATCGACTTTAAATCGCTAAAACTGCGATCAATTTGGGATGATCAGAATCAAATTGCAAAAATCACTATCAAAACGCAGAAAATTCTAATAACAACGATTTAAATACAAAAACATCTACTTAATCAATTTTTTTCACAAGCAATTAATTAGAAAAATGTGTCTGTTACTCTTTTATTTACTTTTCTCTGCAAAAATAAAATTGATGTAATAAGAATCAAATCGTGAGAATAGTAAAAATCATAATCAATTCGCGAGAATTAAATTCAAAGCGCAAAAAAATTGAAAAGCAACAATTTAAATACACTTACATCTGTTTAATCAATTTTGTTAATCATTTATAAGCAACTAATTTTAAAAAATATCTCGAACTTTATTATTTGACTTTATCTGTAAAAATAAAGTAGATGTAATTAAGATCAGATCGCAAGTATCAATTTCAAATTGCGAAAATCGCAACAATCGAGATCAAATTGCGAGAATAGGGATCAAGTCGCAAAAATCAACATCAAAATGCGTATAATTAGAAACAACAATTTAAATACACAAACACTTATTTAATAATTTTTATTATTTATAGACAATTATTTTAAAAAAATTGTAACAAGTTTATATGATTTTATCTGCGAAAATCAAATTAATGTAATTTTAAAAAGCAAAAATCGTAATCAATTTGCTAGAATCGGAGTCCAATCGCGAGAATCAAGATCAAAACAATTCGAGAAACAACAATTTAAAAACACAAACAATTATTTAATCAATATTTTTGTATTACTTGTAAGCAATTAATAAAAAAAATAATTGCAGTTCTTTCGTATAATTTTATTTGCAAAAATTAAATTGATGTAATTAGAATTAAACTTTGGAAATCGAGTTTAAACCGTAAAAATCAAAATCAAATTGCGAGAATTAAGATTAAAACACAACATTTTAAATACACAAACACAGATTTAACAATTATTCTATTATCTGTAAGTAATTGATTATGTAAAATATCCCTAACTCTTTGATATATTTTTATCTGCGAAAATCAAATTGATATAATCGAGATCAAATTGCGAAAACGAGAATAAATTTGCGAGAATCGTGATCAATTTGTACAAATTGAGATTAAATCGCGACAATCAAGATCAAAACGCAAAAAAATTGAAAGGCAGGGATTTAAATACAGTAAGACTAAATTAATTATTTTTTTAATCATTTAAACGTAAGAAAACTATCAGTAATTTTTTCGTTTGTTTTTATCTGCAAGAATCAAATTGATTTAATGGAGATCAAATCGTGAGAATTTGCGAGAATTGATATCAAACCGCAAAAATTGCGAGAATCAAGATCAAAACGCAAAAAATCAACGATTTGAATACACAAACAATCTTTCAATCAATTCTTTGTTATTTATAGGCATTTATTTAGAAAATGTATTTGAAACTTTTTATTTAATTTTTCCTACGAAAGCAAATTAATGTAATTAGAATCAAATCGTAAAAATCGAATTTAAAACGAAAAAATCGTAATTAATTCGCGAGAATCGGAGTCAAGATAGCGAGAATCAAAATTAAAACGTCAAAAATTTGAAAAACAACAATTTAAATATGCAATCATTTACTTGATATTTTTTATTATTTACAAACAATTCAAGTTTATTTGTAACTTTTTCATATGATTTTATCTGTTAAAATCAAAAATTAAAAACGCAAAAAAACACGATGTAAATTACAAACTTTTATATAATGATTTTATCTGAAAGAATCAAATTAATGTAATGGAGATCAAATCGTGAGAATCGAGTTTGAGTCATAAAAATCGTAATTAAAACGATAAAACAGCAAAAATTGCGAGAATCAAAATCAAAACGCAAAAAATTTTAAAAGCAACGATTTAAATACACAGACAATCTTATAATCATTCTTTTTATTATTTATAAGCAATTATTTAAAAAAATTATTTAAAACTTTATTATATAATTTTTTCACGAAAGCAAATTGATGTAATTAGAAAGTAATTAAAAAAATTGTAATCAATTCTCGAGAATCAGAGTCAAATTGCCAGAATCAAGATCAAAACGCCAAAAATTCGATAAACATTCAAAAGGGTTAGGTTTTATATAATTTCATATATTTAATAAATAAATATTTATATTTTTTATATTTCATATTTGAATATAAAAATAATATATCTTTTATACTTTTATTATATAAAATGGTTATTTTTGTAGATGCAAAAATTAAATTCATGTAATTAGATCAAATTGTAAGCATCTAATTCAAATCGCAAAAATTGTGATCAATTCGCGAGAATTGAGAACAAATCGCAAAAATCAAGTTCAAAGGGCGAGAATCTAGATCAAAACGCAAAAAATTTGAAAAACAACATTTCAAATAACCGAACACTTATTTAATAATTTTTTTATTATTTATGGGCAATTAACTAAAAAAATATCTACAACTCTTATACAGGGTGAATTTTTTATTTGTTCCCGCCTGAAATCTTAAATATAAACAATTTAATTAATCAATTAATGTGGCTACAAATAATTTAAATGAACTGGCTCTGGAAGCACTGTCAAAGGAATTGTCAACAATGTCTCGTCAACAATGAAATTTCCTAACTTTAGAAGCAATAAACAAAATATTCAAAAATATAAAATTTACAACTCTCTACGTCTTAATTTTGAAAATTAAATTTTGAAAGTATAATGTGTTGCCTATTTTTGGAGTTTCGGCCGAGAACAATTAAAAAATCACTCTGTATTTAATTTTATGATGTGACAAGAATAAAATGGTGAGAATATCAAAAATTATGATTAATTCGAGGTAATTAAGATCAAAGCCTCAAAAAATTGAAAATCAACGATTTAAATACACTAACACTCGTTTAATTAATTTTTTTAATTATCTATATTTTCTAATCTATAAACAACTAATTAAATAAATATTTGAAACTTTATTGAGTGATTTTATCTGCAAAAATAAAGTTGATATAATGTGAGAATCAAATTCAAATCGCGAAAATCATGATCAATTTGCAAGAATTGAGATCAAATCGCAAAAATCAACATTAAAACGCGTATAATTCAAAAAGCAATGATTTAAGTACACAAACACTAATATAATATTTTTTTTATTTATAAACTTTTATTTAAAAAAAATGTAACTAGTTTATATAATTTTATCTGCGAAAATCAAACTAATGTAATTTTTAAACGCAAAAAGCGTCATCAATTTGCTAGAATCAAAATCAAAACGCAAACAATATGAAAAACAACAATTTAAATACACAAACAATTATTTAATCTTTTTTTTGTATTATTTGTAAGCAATTAATTATAAATTTTATTTGCAGCTCTTTATACAATTTTATTTGCAAAAATTAAATTAATGTTATTGGAATCAGATTGTAAAAATCGAGTTTAAATCTCAAAAATCATAATCAATTTGCAAGAATTGAAATCAAATTGCGAAAATCGGAACCAAATTGCGAGAATTAAGATCAAAGCACAACGTTTTAAATACACAAACACTGATTTTGCATTTTTTTATTATTTATAAGTAATTATTTGATTAAAATAATTATGACTCTTTAATATAATTTTATCTACAAATCTCAAATTAATGTAATTGAGATCAAATTGTGAGAATCAAATTTAAATCGCGAAAATCGTAATTAATTTGCAAGAATCAGCTCAAAACGTGAAAAAAACGAGAAACACCGATTTAAGGAAACAAATATTAATTTAATCAATTTTATTTTATCATTTATAAGCAATTAATTAAAAAACTAATTTGAAACTCTTTTATGTAAATTTAACTGCAATAATCAAACTAATTTAATTGGAATTTAATTAAAAAATTGAGATTAAATTGCGAGAATCGGAGTTAAATCACGAATTCTAAATCACGTTAAATCAAATAGACAATCAACAATCAATAATACTCATGAAAATCATTACCTATTAGTGATCAAATCGTGAATATTGAGTTAAAATCGCAAAAATCGGATTCAAAACGCAAAAATTACAATAAAAGTGCCAAAATATCGAAAAACAAGAATTTATAAATACACAAAACTTATTAAATTATTTTTTTATTATTGTATATAATTACATCTGCAAATATGTAATTGATGTAATAGGGATCAGATTGTGAAAATTAAATTTAAATCGCCAAAATCATATTCATATTCATTTCAAAGCGCAAAAATTAGAAAATCAACTATTTAAATACACAAACAGATATTTAAATATTTTTTTATTAATTATAAACAATTTATTGAAATAAAATATGGATAAACCTTTAATATGAATCTACATCTTTAAGAATCAATTGATCAAATCGTGAAAATCGAGTCTAAATCGCAAAAACCGTGAGTAATTTGCGAGAATTAAGATCAAATCACAAATATTGTGATCCAATCGCGAGAATCGAGATTAAATCGCGAGCATCAAAATCAAATTGCAAAAAAACTTAAGAAGCAACAATTTAAATATACTTTTACAAATTCACAGGTTTTATTTATCACAGATATGCAATTATTTAAAGAGAGAATTTTATAATCAATAAATTCACAAAAAAACTGCTATCAAAATTAATTAAGTAAAAAAAAACAATATAATGATTAATTGTTAATTGACTTTACTAATCACCCGTATTCTATTCATCTTACTTTTTTTTGATAACAAAAACTTAGATTTTAAGTTGTTATTACTTAGTTCTTGTAAGATATTAGATTGAATCTATTTTTTTAATTCCAAATTGCCATCAATTAGATTTCTTTCAGTCCCTCCTAAAATAGATAGCTCCCTAACTGAACCATTAGAAGGCGCAGCCCCCCACAGCGTGGCCCACAGTTCCACAAAAATCGCTTGAATTCGCTGAAAGAGCTCACGTGAAGATCGAAATTCGTGCCGAATCCAAAATAAAAGAATTCAAATGATTTGCTTATTGTTTTATAAAGTGTTGCAGCTGTGCAACCTACCGCATATCCGCGTCTCATTTTTTTAATCAGCCTTGCTTTGCCATTTTGACAACCACAAACTGTCAAATTTTCTTAAATAATGTCTCAAATTCATCCGGTGGTTCCACGTTTGCAGCATTTTGAAGATGCTTTGCAAAAAACAGGTAGAAATCAATTAATTAGAAATGTAATTTTGTTATTTTTTAGGATGGGGACTTTATTATAAATTTTTGGTGGGATTTGTTGCGGCAATTTTATTCACAAATGGATTTGTGCTTTTGTGTCTACATTTTGCCTTACCTTTATCAGCCTGTGATACGGTTTTAACTGACAGTGATATTATCTCAATTTTTGTTTGTTTCAATTTCGGTAATTCTACCAACAAGAAAATCAAAAAAATTATTTTTGATGTTTCAGGTAAAGCAATTGGGGGATTTTTACTTTGTAGCATTTCTGACAACACTGGCAAGAGATGCATGATATCAAAAACACTAATTTTAATATTTGGAAGTTGTTTTATAACTGCTTTTTCTCATAATACCTACACCCTATATCTAGCAGCATTTTTTTTAGGTTCTGGGTGAACAAAAAAAAACATTTTTTTAATATTTTCAAAATTTAATTTTATTTTTAGACTGCAAGCTAATATTGGTACTGCTAAAATTTATTTAGCTGAAATTTTACCAATTGATAAAAGAGGGTTTTATATTGTACTACCAGACCTTTTTTGGACAATTGGCTATTTCTCATCTTCTAGTAAAATTAAATCAAAGTTAGGTTTTTTATTTTTGTTAAATTTTAGTTTTTGTCTATTATTTGGGTACTTCAAATTCAAATAACGCAGAACATCAAGGTATGGATATGAGATTGACTTCTTGGAGAATTATTTTTGCGATTGGTGGAGGATTTTGTATTACAATGGGTTGTACTTCAGCACTTTTAGAAATGAGTCCAAGATATTTGCTGTTTAAGAGAAGAATTATCACAGCTTCTTTGATTTTAAAGCAGTTTTATGCTATTAATAAATCAAAATATAGTGAGACATTTGATGTAAGAAAATATTTTAGATCAAGACAATTTGACAATTTTTCAAAAATTTAATAACTGAAAATAAATATTTTTAGAGAATACGTTTTTAAAAACCGTCAATTTGACTATTTTTATTATTACTGAAACAATAAAACTGTCAAAATTTTCCAAAACTGTCAAATATTCGATTATACAATTTTTGAAAAAATTGTCAAATATAAACAAAACTTACATATTTTTAAAAAACTGCTATACAATTTTTTTCTAATCTGACAAAATGTTAAAAGACAATTTCCAGCTTTGACAATTTTTGTGCAACAATTTTTAGTCAAATTTTCAAAAATAGTTCAGATATTTGCATTTAGATATTCAATTTTGCGACTTGTTGTCAAATACTTATTTTTGGATAAAGAAAAAAATTGACTATTTTCGAAAATCAGTAAATACAAAACAAATTACTTTTTTAAGTTTTTAACTGAAGTTATTAATATTTCAAAACTGTCAAATGTCAAGCAAATTTGCTAAATTAGCAGATGGAGTTTGACTACAATTTTCGGTGCGTTCGGCTTTGCCACTTCGAGTGCACCTACTCTGTCTTTGTTTGTCTCATTCAGGACAGATAAATCCGTCGCATTATTTGAACTCGGAAGTTACTAATATAAGGACTGTTTTCATAACAACGTAAGCTCCTTCTGCTCCTTCTAATAACTGGGTGCACAAAGAGCATGTGTTGTTTTAGACACAGTGTCAAAAACCATCCAGTTTTGGTCACTGGATAGAGATAGTGATATGTAGACTCAATAAAGTAGATAAGGAAAGAGACGGTGCACTCGAGTGGCATAACTGAACGTAGCTTTTCTAAGACAAATTTGACTAACAAAATATATTCTAAGCAGATAGACGCCAAAATTAACACCCAATCTTTATCAAATATCCCCATTAATTTTTCCTAACATTCTATTCGTCTCTAGGTCTTTTGAAAACATGTCTTTAAAGAGGATGGCTTTCTCATAGGAAGATATGTCTTAGTAAAAAAGTTATTCTCTAAAAAATGTTCTAAAAATTTTTTTGAAAATACGCTAAGTGTACTCAAAGAAGATTCTAATCAAGAAACTTTTTAAAAGTTTCAAAACATTTTCACCTCATAAAAGTTCCTCTTTTAGTGATATTAAAGAAGCGCAATAAAGTTATTTGAAAGTACTGGATCCCAAAAAATAAAAAACAAACAAACAGGTGTTTCTTCTCTAGCTAAGAAATAAACAGAAAAAGTTAATAGATCTTCTACCTATTTGTAGACAAAATTTCAAGATCGTAAAAAGAGAAGTAAAGAAACTATTAAGGCAAGATTATAACTTACATTGGAATGTTGCCCCAGGACTGAGGCAATAGCTGATGTTAATTAGCAGACACTTTAAAAAAAGAGCTAACCAACTGCTACAAATTAGGAGGTAACAACTCAAAAGAATCCTCTGAAACTTAGGAAATAAATTTAGAAGTGAAAAATGTTCTGAAAGCATGAAGTACGTATATCATTTGTCAGTGGCTAGCGGAACGTAAATTATAAGCAAAAATAAGAACAGTAGATAAGATTGCCAAAAAATACTAGAATTTCCAAAAACTACTGAAGATCTTCACTGAATACTAAAGAGTACCAAAAAAAAACTATTCAATATGTTTTAAATTTTTAGAACTACCAAAAAATAATAAGAAAAGGAAAGAGAAAAGAATAATAAATGGGCAATGCTAAAAATCAAAAGACAAAAAGATTACTACTAAATTAACATTAATGAAAAACTGCCATCAAATTCGTAATATTTAACAAGATTGTCCCAAAAACGCAAAAAGGGTTGTCCCTATAAAACAGCTTTCTGATGGAAAGTTTTTATGATATGTTCTAGAAAAAGAATTGGGCTTTAACATATACTCTAAAAAAAGTTCTAAGTGTGCTAGAATCCGTCTAGCTGTGCACAGAAAAAGAACTTAAAAAACCTTTTAAAAGCACTTGCAATGATCTTCTAAGAATGTTCGAAAAGATGCCTCAAGTAAAAAACGTCTATTACTTTAATCGTATCTTTTAAAAAAAAATTTGTTTGCTTTAAAAGATGCCCTGAAAAGGTCTTAACCGAAAAACCTAGATCTTTGTAAAAACTAAAAAAAATTTTTTTTAAAAAACAGTTTCAAAAAAATAACCCCTTTATAAAAATCTTCTGAGATATGTTCTAGAAGAAAGTTGTGCTTTAAAAGATGCTCTAAAGAGAGTCCTGAATACGCTTAAAAACGTGAACCTCGTGGTCTCTTTAAAGATGTCTAAATAAGTGTCCTATACGAAAAAGAAAACCCTACTACTGAATTTAACATTTTGTTTTTAAAAGGTTTTAAAACGCTGTTTTAATAAGACATCCTCTTAATATAAACCTCTTGAGGCTTTCTTAAATGTGACCTAGAAAAGCAATTGTGCTCTAAAAGATGCCCTAGCAACAGTCGTTCTAAATACATTATGTGTGAGTGTGTCCAATAGTTAGAAGATCTTTAAAGAAAAACCTTCGGAAAAATCTTTGAAAAGTTTTCTTACAAACCTCTTAAGAATGTTCAAAGAGTTGTACTAAGTAGAAAACCTTTTATAACTCTACTCATACTTGAAAAATGACTTTTAAAGACAGTCAAGAAAACTGATAGAACTTCTGATAAACAGTCTTTTGGAATACGTTTTTAAAGAAAAGTTGCACTTTAAAAAATACCATAAAATTTTTTTTTTAAAATATGTTAAAAAATATGCCTAGAAGAAGGTCCCAAACAAAAATCCTTTTAAAAGATCTCGTGGAAAACATCCAAAGATGTCCAAATAGGTGTCCTAACGAAAAAAGCCTATTACTTTACTTGTACACTTTTTAAAAAGATTCCTAAAAACACAGTCCCAATAAGATAGCCTTCTAATGTATGAATACGTTTTAAAAAAAAATTGTGCTCCAAATGATGCCCTAAAAACAGTTCTTCTAAATACGTCTAAGTTTATACGAGTGTTTCCAAAAGAAGTCCTTTCTAATAGAAGATCTTTCAGAAAATTCTTATGAAGACTCTTTAAGAATGTTCAAAGAGATATCACAAGTAAAAAACTTTCTATTACTCTACTCGTACCTTTGAAAGGTCTTTAAAAGACAGTGATAATTGTGCTCAGAAGAAGACTCTAAACAAAAACTTTTTAAAAGGCTTTTGTGAAGACTCAATAAGAATGTAAAAAAAATGGGTTTACTCTACCTTCAGCATGCAAAAAAGTATTTTAAACTGTTTTAAGAGTTATGATTTTAAAATAAAAACTCTTCTAGAATACGTTCTAAAAGAAGAATTACTCTAAAAGATGCTTAAGAAAAAAATTTTTTTGAATACGTTTCAAGTCCATTTGGGTGTGCCCAGAAAAATGTTTTGAACAAGAAACTTTTAGAAGATTTTAGTGAAAACCTTTTATGAATAAAAAAAAATGTTTTAAAAACAGTCTCAAACAAAAATCCTAAATCTTTGTAAAAACTCAAGAACAATGTGCAAAAAATGTCCACAAAAAAGTGAGTTTCTCTACTAACACCTTTCAAAAAGATTTTTTAAAAAAACGATTTTAAAAGAACGACTCCTTAATGGAAGTTTTCTGATATGTTCTAAAAGAAATGTTCTATTTTAAAAGATGCCCTAGAGAAAGTCTTAAATACGCTCAAAAACCTGCACAGAAGAAGATTCAGAACAAAAAACCTTCTGATGTTTTCGTGGAGACTTTCTAAAGATGTCCAAAGAGATATACTAAGTAGAAAACCTTTTATAACTCAACTTATACTTAAAAAAATGACTTCTTAAAACAGTCAAAAGAAAATTGTTTTCTAATACTAATTAGTCTTTTACGATATGTTCTTAAAGATAAGTTGTACTTTAAAAAATGCCCTAAAAAGGCCTTTTCGTTATGCTTAAAAATTTGTTCTGAAAACGGTCTCAAACAACAACATTTCAAAAAGTCTTCGTGGAGAACATCTAAAGATGTCCAAATAGGTGTCCTAACGAAACAATAAAGATAATAAACGAACAATAAACAAAACAAATTACTTTACTCGTACACTTGTTTAAAAAAATTCCTTCAAACACAGTCCCAATAAGATAGCTTCCGAATGTATGAACATGCTTTGGAAATAAAATTGTGTTCCAAAAGATAAACTTAACACAGTTCATCTAAATACGCTTAAGTTTGTATGAGTGTTTTCAAAAGAAGTCCTGAAGAAAGATCTTTAGGAAGATTCTTTAAAGACTGTAAAGACTCTTTAAGAAGATCCAAAAGATAGAAAAAACTTTCTATTATTTTACTCGTACTTTAAAAAAAATTTTTAAAATACAGTCAAAAAGATGACTTATTCTTAGTGAAAAGTCTTCTGAAATATGTCCTAAAAGAAAGTTGTACTGTAAGAGATGCCTTAAAAAAAGTTTTTTTTAATATGCTTAAAAATGTGCTCAGAAGAAGATTCTAAACAAAAACTTTTTAAAAGGTTTTTGTGGAGACTCAATGAGAATGTGAAAAGAGTGAATTTACTCTACCCATACCAATAAAAAGAAAATTTTAAAAGCCGCTTTAAGACTACGGTTTTATAATAGAAAGTCTTCTAGAATACGTTCTAAAAGAAGAGTTAAGTTCTAAAAGATGCTTAAAAAAAAGTTTTTTTGAATACGTTTTGAGCGGATTTGTGTGTGCCCAGAAAAAGGTCTTAAACGAGAATCTTTCAGAAGGTGAAAACCTTTTAAAAATCTTTAAAAAAAATTCCTAATTAAGAAACCCTTAGAAAGACTCCAAAGATGCAATTCTTTTACAGTTCTCTAGGAAAAATTGAGATACAAAGTGAATCTGTTTGCTTTGCTAGATTTATCTTCTTAAAAATGTGTAAAATTCCAACAGAAACTATTAATAATCTTTACAGTTTCTTATACCATCTAGTACTACTACTACAATAAAATATAGTACTAAAAACTTACTGGAAGATATGAGAGTGTTCTCTCTATATTGAAGCAAAGGTCACAACACTTAGTAAAAAAATAGAGAACAAATTGGCAGAAGTTGTCTTTTATTATCGTTGATATTTCAAAATTTTAATGTTTCTAGTTTTTTTGGTATAAAAAACAAGTCATATATTTTGTTTTATTGTGCTTAAAATGCCGATTTTGACGTTAAATTCAATATCCAAAGTGACCAAAACGTAGTGCTCTGGGTGTTTATAGACTTCTTTTCTTATCAATTAAGTTATCAAAGCAAAGTTACGATGCTTTGTGACCGTCCTGTAACCTTCAAAACTTAGAACATGATGTTTAATTTTTTTTGTTTAATTCCTTTCTTTCTTCTGCTGGCAATAATTAACGAAATGCAAATTACTATTAGATTTCAAGCAGTTAAAGTCTTGATTTTACGAATTTGAAAAAAAATTTGTTTAGAAAACTTGGCTGTCTCTGCCGTTTTCATCCTGTATTTACTGCCATTTAATTTTTAGACGGTTTGTTTTAATAATCCGCTATACTGCGACGAACTCTAGATCTTAAATTAGTTTTAATTTTAACAAAAACTTGTTTGATTCGACTATTAAAAAGAGTAATATTTTTTTTAGGTGCATTCGCAACAACTAATCGACTTAATCTCCGATTATAATATAAACATAGATCCTGAACCAGTGGGAATCTTTATGCAAATCAATGTTATCACCAAAGTAATGCTAAGAATGTTGAGAATACTTATAAAGAAACCTTTTATAAAAATGGCTGTTGTTGTAGCAGCTATAAAACTTCCAACTTTATTTGGGTAAAACTTTTTGTTTTGTTTTATTTTTATTATTTATTTCTTTTTTAGATTGTCAGGAATGAATATTTATTTATCACAACTTATAACCAAACGTTTTCAAACAATCACCGGTAGTAATTTAATACATTTAAGTCTTGTTTTCCATAAAAAATGTTCAGTGGCCTTGATGGAGAACGAATTTGAAAACTTCCTTCTAATATCTATAAATATTCTGATTGGGCAAATATTGTTGCTCTGCATAATCGATCGATTCGGACGTAAATTTCCGATTTGTAAGTACACAACACTGTATAATTCTCGATTTTATAAATAGCCTCGTTAAAATAAACGTTTGTGGAAATTCGAGCTTGGTCTAGCCTGGCATAACACAATTTGTAAGTCTATAGAACTCGTAAAAAATTGAGTGGAAAATCTCTGAAATGATTATTTGATTGGTCGTAATAGATTTTATTAGGAATTTCTAAAATGATAATAAATTTCTGATTCAGACAACTCGATGTCTGCTAGTCAAGCATAGCAACACGAGAGAAAAATAAACAAAAATATTATTTTCTTGGACGTGAGCCAGATGTTTGCCAGTTCATCAAAATAAGGATTGAGAATAGTTTGATTCAGGAATTAAAAGACTTGACCTCAACTGAAACGGCATTTTTTTCTCAAAATTTGTCAATTTTAATTTGTAAAAAAATATTTTTAAAATTTAATTGTGAGAAGTTTAATAATTAAGTGCAATTTTGCATTTCTTTATGCACTAACAGTTGCTCAAAAAAATTGAAATATTTGACAATTTTTGACTTTTAAGAAAGTGTTAACTTCAATGTTTTAAATTAAGTTGTGTATTTAAACGTTTTTTTAAGCGAATTTGGTAATTTATAAAAAATATACGCTCAAAAACGTTCGATTCTAAAATCGAACTTAACAACAAATAACAATTTTTGATTTTTGTCAAAGCAGCAAAACCTAGATATGTTTGGCTTACAATAATTCACAGTTTTTAAAATGAATTGCTAATTTTGTATTTTTTTATAAAAGAAAATTTTTGTCAAAATGTCTGAATTAACAACAATTGACATTTTTTGGTTTTAAAAATTATAATATACACTTCCATATTTTAAATTGAAGTATTTATGAGTTATTTCTTCTTATTCTTAAAGAGTATAAATTTAAAAAGGATTGAGAATAGTTTTATTCGAGAATTAAAAAACTTGACCTAAACTGAAACAGCATTTTTTTATCAAAATTTGCGAACTTTTGATTTGTAAAAAATATTTTTAAAATTTAATTGTGAGAAGTTTAATAATTAAGTGCAATTTTTCTTTTCTATATACATGAAGATGCGCTCAAAAAAATTGACAAAAATTGACAATTTTGTCAAAATTTTCAATATTTGACGATTTTTGACTAATGTTAAATTTGTAATATTTTAATTAAACTGTGTATTTAAACACAATTTGGTCTTTATTTCTTGTGTCTAAATAGTGTCAAATTTGACAATTGTTGTTTTTTTAATTTAAATAACGTAAAATAACATTTTTAAATTTTTTAAATGCTGTCTAAAATAAACATTTTTCTACTTCAAACACTTAAAAATTTTGAGTTTTGAAAAATTGTTATTGTTATAATAATGTAATTAGTAAAATACCTCTATTTTGTTTTTATATATTAAAAGTATACAATCAAAAAAATTGAAATTTATACAACTGAGATTTTTTTTTATTTTTTTTTAACAAGATGTGAACATTCTTTCATTTTTAAAATATGACAACTTGAGAGTCTTTAAAAAAATGTTTAAACACTAGTTAAATTCGATTTTTTTATTTAGTATTACACTTGACAATATGTAACAACAATTGACAAATTTTTTCAAGTCACGATTTTTATTTTTTGACAGTTTTTAAATTTTAAAAACGTTGACAAAAACTAACTTTTAAAATAAGATTATTTATCTAAGAGCAATTTTGTAATTTATAAAAAACATCCGCTCACTTGAGAATAATTGACAATTTTTGATTTTTGTCAAAACAACAAAATCTAGATATTTCCGGTTTTGAATAATTGACAGTTTTTGAATTGAAAAGAGTGTTGTAATATTTAAAAATACGTTGCTATTCTATAAAGTCAAAATTGTGTCTAAAAATGTCAGAATTAACAACAATTGACATTTTTTTATTTTAAAAAATTGTACTATACGGTTTCATAATTTAATTTAAAACATTTATAAGTAATTTTTTCTTATGTGTAAAAAGTATAAATTCAAAAAGTTATAAAAAAATGCAATATTTTTTTATATTTTAATTTTTGTCAAGAGAAATTTTCTAATTTTTATAATTTGACAGTTATTGAGTTTCAATTAAACGTTGCTTTTACAATAATTTAAATTGTGTATTTAAAGACAATTTAATTCTTGTTTATAAAATACAGGGTGTTATGAAAATGGGTACAAATATTTTAACCTGAAATACAGCACCACAAATAATAAAAATCTGTAAAAAAATTTTTGTCCTATCTCAACTAACAACAAAATTACAGGCCGTCAAATTTGGGTATAAAAAAACATCTTTTTGTTATATTTGGAAAACCGCTTAACCGATTAATACCAAATTTGGTACACAAATGAAGTTGACTGTATTCTTTTTATTTCTACTAGCAAAATTTTGCTGCACATCTCAATTTCAAGTTACGGCACTTTTTTTTCACATTTTGGGTAATTAACCAATTTTCTTCTTATTAATTTCCAATTTTTGTAGCAAAAATGATTATGCCAGTAGATTCTACATAAAACTGCAAGAATGCAATATTTTGCTAAAACGCATCGTTTTTGAGATATTTGCGTTTAAAGTATAAAACTGACTTTTCATCTTTAACTTTGGCGTCCTCTAGCTCCTAAACGGTGCAACTTAGTATAAAGGTAAATTGTGTTAGATCGCTTTATTTTGACCTGAAAAACCTATGATTGCCCTATGTTAAAAAAAATGTTATACGTTTTGTAATAATTAATTTTAAGTTTATAATTTTGTTATCAGTTGAGATAAGACAAAAATTTTTTTACAGATTTTTATTATTTGTGGTGCTGTATTTCAGGTTAAAATATTTGCACTCATTTCCATAACACCCTGTATACACCTAAAACTGTGCAAATTGACAATTTTCGTCACGATAAAGGCACTTTTTATATGTATAAAGAGTATAAGGATTGAGAATAGTTTGATTCAAAAATTGAAGGACTTAACCTGAACTAAAACGACATTTTTTTCTCAAAATTTGTCAATTTTTGATTTGTAAAAAAATATTTTTAAAATTTAAATGTGAGAAGTTTAATAATTAAGTGCAGTTTCGCATTTATTTGTATGTACATAACATAATATACGTCAAAAAAGATGATTATTGACAATTTTTGTCAAAACGTCCAATATTTGACAATTTTTGACTTTTAAAAAAGTGCTACCTTTGTATGTGTTAAATTAAATTGTGTATTTAAGCAAAATTTTGTTTTTATTATTGTGTCTATATATTGTCAAAGCTGACAATATTTTAAGTAATATTTTGTTGTCTAAATGTTGTCAAAAATAGATATTCTTTTACTTTAAAAATCTGACAGTTTTGTGTGTTAAAAAAATGTATAATTACAATTTATACTATATTTTTTTTTTAAGTATGACACTTGACAATAATTGACATTTTTTTAAGTTATAGCATTTAATTTTTAGCAATTTAGAAACGTGTTTATCTAATATTTTAAAATATAATTATTTATTCAAACGAATTTTGTTATTGATGTCCCAATTTACGTCCAAAAACTGTGAAACAAGACAACAATTGACAATTTTTTATTTTTGTCAAAATAACAAAATGTGGAATTCCGTGCTTTAATATTTAACAGTTTTGAAATTTAAGAAAAATGTAATAATTTAAAATAAATTGTCTATTTAGACACAATTTTTTCTATATTTATGAAAACAAAATCTTGCGTTAAAAATGTCAAATTTGTCAACAATTGAGATATTTTTAATTTTAATTAATTAAAGTTGTATTTTTGACACCTTTTATGCTTTAAAAAATACTATTTTTATAATAATTTAAGTAAAATTGTCAATTTAAGCGTAATTGACAATTCTTGTCAAAATATAGACATTTATCAACTTTCAATATTTGACAATTTTTGAATTTATATACAATTATTAACTCTGTAGATGATTTTAACACGAAGCTGTGTAAATAAAATCAATTTTGATTTTATTCATGTAAAATATAACCCCAAAAAGAGTCAAATTTGACAACACTAATTGACGGTTTTCAACCTTTTTAAGAGTGAGTTAATATTATTTATTAATATGTTGTTATCAAAATATTTACCTCCAAAAGTGTACTAGATAATAATTGACAATTTTTACCAACAAATATACATTTTTTAAACCTATATTATTTGACAATTTTTTAATTTTAAAAAAATGTTAAATTTTTATTTTATTTTATATAAAGTATACGCTCAAGTGGTATCAAACTTCGCACTTGACAATTTTTGAATATTGTAAAATAGACGTTTTTTGACATAAAAAATGTTTCAAAATTTTCAATATTTGACAATACTGAGTTTTAAAAGAATGTTATTTCTGTAATTATTTTATTCTATTAATTTTTATGAAATATGCGTCAAAAAACTGTCAAACATGACAAAAATTAACATTTTTTAAACTTATTTTTTATATCTATCAATTTTTGTCAAAATTTTTGTCTTTACTATATTAAAAAAAATGTTTATTTAAGCGCCCTTTAGTCTCCATTTATGAAATGTATATATAAAAGTATGTATTTATAAAACTATATAACTCGTTAAAATAATATTTATATTTAAAAAAAAAATTTTTAATATTTGACAATTTTTTGATTTTGAAAATTATTAATTTTGTAATTTATAAAAATACAATAAGTGTCAAACGTGACAAAACTAGAGACATAATTTTATTTGCCAAAATATTTTTATTTTTCGGTTTTCAATATTTGACAACTTTTGAGTTGTACATTTAAGCGCAGTTTTGTTCCTATTTGTACAAAATATGTGCCCGATAACTGTACAACTTGACAACAATTTGTCAAAATATAAAGATTTATTAGATTATACATTTGACAATCATTTTTTAAATTTAAAAATTGTTTATTTTTTAATGTTTTAAACAAAAGTGTGTATTTAGGTGCAATTTATTTTTATTTATTGTGTCTACATTTTTGACATGAAGAATTTGACAATTTAATTTATTTTATATAGAATATATAATTAAAAAATGCCATAATTAAGATGTGTCAAATTTGACAACAGATGATATTTTTTATAGATCAAATTTTTTGTCAAAATACAGTGTTCATCTTTCAGTATTTGACAATTTTTACTTTTAAAAAATATTAACTTGTCAAAAATTATCAAATTTTCCAAAAAAAAATTAATCTTGAAGCTTGTTAAGTAACATTTTTTATTTCAATTCTGTATAATAATATAGTTAATATACAAAAATATATTTTGTATAAAATATATCACATTTTTGACTTTCTTTTAATTTTTTTTTAGTTGCAGGACTGACTGTATGTTCCGTTACCTGCTCTCTAAATTGTGTCTAAAAATGTCAGAAATGAAAACAATTGACATTTTTTTATTTAAAAACATGTACTATACGTTTCCATACTTTAACTGAAATATTTATGAGTTATTTTTTCTTATTTATAAAGAGTATAAATTCAAAAAGTTATAAAAAGCTTCAATATTTTTTTATATTCTAATTTTTGTCTGGAAATATTTTCTGATTTTTTAATTTGACAGTTTTTGAGTTTCAATTAAACGTTGTCTTTATAATAATTTGAACTTTGCATTTAAATACAATTTAATTCTTATTTATAAAACATACACCTAAAACTGTACGAGTTGACAAAAATTATTGACAATTTTCGACACGATAAAGACATTTTTTATTTTTTAAAATATTTAACAATTTTAGAGTCTTAACTTTACAATATTTTAATTTAAATTTTTTATTTACATGTATTTTTTTCTTAAATTATAGAAACTACAGAGACAAAATTGTATCTAAAAAGTGTCAAAATTTAACAATTTAAATTAAATTGTTAATTTAAACGTATCTAACGACATTTTTTGAATTTCAGTATTTGACAGTTTTTGAGTTATTAAAAAGTCTTAATTTTGTAGATGTTTTTACCACTAAATTATGTATTTAAGATAAATTTTGTCTTTATTTATCTAAAATATAAATCCAAAAAGTGTCAAATTTAACAACACTTGTTATCAAAATATTTATACCCAAAAGAGTAACTAAAAAATATTTGACAACTTTAACAAAATATAGACAATTTATAATTTTCAATATTTGACAATTTTTGAGTTTTACAAAAATGTTTTATTTTTGTTTGTATTTTGTCTTTGTAAATAAAGTATACGTCAAAAATATGTGCAACTTATAAAATATAATTACATTTTTCGATTTTCAATATTTGACTATTTTTGAGTTATAAATGAGTGTTATTTTTGTAATAATTTTATTGTACTAATTTTTCATTAAATAAACACTTAAAAACTGTCAAACTTGACAATAATTGACATTTTTTCGAACTTATACTTTGTATATATCAATTATTGTCAAATTATAGATACTTTTCAACAAAAAAGATGTTGACCTTGCAGGGTTTTAAAACAAAATTATTTATTTAGGCACAATTTAGTCCCCATTTATGAAATGTAAGCCCCAAATCATAACATACACATTTTTCAAATAACAATATTTGACAATTTTTGGTTTTAGATATGTTAATTTATTTAAGACCAATTTTGTTTTTATTTATAAAGACACTATTTCACCAAAAAAGTGTCAAACTTGACAACAATTAACACACTTTTATGCCAAAATATATTAATTTTTCAACTTTTTTGTAATTTTTTTTAGTTGCAGGATTGACAATATGTTCCTTTACCTGCCCTCTACTGGGATACACCAACAATTTTTCAATTTTGGCAATATTTGCCTCAATTTACACATTCGGCCTAACTTTAGTCGAGTCCACACTCTTTGTTGTAGTAATCGAAAATTTCCCAACAGCAATCAGGTAAAAAAAATATTTAACTCTCCAAAAATACACTTCATTTTTTCAGAGGCACCGCTTTAGGCCTAACCTATTGCTACGCCCACTTGATCTCCTGTTTCTTCTACATATTTCTCCACATTTCACGTCAGAACTTCCATATAATTTTAGCAGCGTTAACATTAGGTAAGTCTAAAAATAAAACAGGAAATGCTAGATTTAAATTCGAAACCACTGATTTGTAAAAATTGTAAAACAGTTAATTTTGTATAAAGGAAAATTCTATTTTTAATAGAGTGGTACACGTGCTGTTGCAATGCTGAAAGATGGGTACTTGGAGGTTTCAAGAATAACTTAAAGAATTTCAGTCGTGTCCTTTATGTCACTATAATATCATCTTACATGAAAATGTAATTAACAAGTCAAAATAATTTTTGGTGATTTGTTTCAGGAGCTTCAGTGCTGGCCTGTTTTATACCAGATATGAGAAGAAAACCAATGGTGGAGTAAATATACTGTATTTTTTTTTTAATAAATATTTTGTTTTTTTATTTTTGTCTCAAAAACTAGTACATTTATCTTAATTTTACGATTCCTATAAATCAACCAAAAGTGATATTTCACAGTAGAAGCAGTGTGTATATTTTCAGATTTAGTGTGTACTAAAAGACAAGCGATGACAGCGAAATTTTGCTCTCTCTTAGATTATTGAAACTACGTCATCTATCAATAATAAAATACAAATTCCATATTTTATACCGACAAATTTTAAACCAAGCTTAAGCAAATAAACAAGCGAGGTTTAATATAAAACAGATGGCTTTTAGTCTTACTATAATATTATGATTCACCGAAATTTTCGTTTTGACCAAATTTTGACACTTATGTAAGAAAATTATTTTTTAAATTTTAAATCACGGTCTCAATGTCATTCGAAAATAGAAAATGTAAATCAATCAACAGTTGATTTCCTGAGAAGTTTACTGATTTATTATTATTTTAGGAGGTTGCCGATTAGTAACAAAATAAAGTTGGACAGTTCTTAGAAAAATATTAGATAAAAAAAATTACATTTTATTAGATGTCCAAATAGAAAATACAGTTACAGAAAAATAATCTAAGTAGTCGTCAAAATGCCAAAAAATGGTATTTTCTCTTCTTATTTTTATTTAAAAATCAAGTTTTTGTTAAAATTAACCGCGTTTTATAGCCTCAGACAAAAGCTACTAGCTCTTTACGCTCTTATCAGTTTTCTCACAAAATGTCTTTAAAAGATAATCTCTATAAGCTAATTAAGATAACCTTTTAATGGAAATTTTTAAAATAGTTCTAGAAGAAGAATAATGCTCTAAAATATGAAAAGAAAAAGATTTCGAACGAAAAATTTTTGGAATGCTTTTTTGGAAATCCTCTAAGAATGTCTAAAGAGATGTCTTAAGTGAACAACCACTACTACCCTTACGTTTCAAAAAAAAATTTCTTCTGTATATGTTTTAAAAAAATAGTAGTGCTCTTAAAGGAGCCTTAAAAAAAGTTTTAAACAAAAAGCCGTTATAAAAAACTGAGGCGAAATCTACTCACACCTTTTGAATTTATTTAAAAGTCAGTTCTAAGATCTCAACTTTCTGATAAAAAGTCTTCTAAAATTTTTCTCGATGTGAACAGAAGAAGGTTCTGAAAGAAAAACTGTGGAGATTTTTTAAGAATCTCCGAAAAACTGTTCTAAATAAAAACTTTGTATTAGTATAACTTTCTGAAAAAAAAATTTTAAAAATGTTCTTCTAAATATGCTTCAGCGAGCACTTAGAAGAAAGTCTCGAACTGGAAGCCTTTAAAAAATCTTTATAGTGACCTTCTCAACATGTTTAAAAAACTGTGCTAACTGAGAATATCCCTATTACTCCACTTGTACTTTTAAAAAAATGTTTTCAAAAGACAGTTTAAGGAGCTGATGTCAAGTATAAGATAATACCGGTAGTATCTTCGTTTCCATGAAAAAATAAACAAATTCGAGGTTGTGACTCGCTGTTGTCATGGAAAAGTATTAAAATTTTAGATACTACCTGTATTATCTTAACTTGAAATCAGCCCATTAGAGGATAACTTATTCTTGATAAGAAATTTTAGGGTATGACCTAAGAAAGTCTTTCTGAATATGCTCAAAAATATACCCAGCAGAAGTTCATGTCAAAACCCAATAAGGATGTGGAAAGAGATGTCCTAAGTGAGTTTACTTGTACTTAGAAAAATTCTAAAAGACTGTTTTAAGAGGATGCTTTTAAGTTAAGAAGTTTTCTAAAAAACGTTCTAAAAAGAGAATTACGCTCAAAAAAATGCCTAAGAAAAATTTCTTGTAAATAGGCTTAAGTCTATTTGAGTGAGCTCAGAAAAAGGTCTCAAACAAAAATCTTTCTGAAGGTTTTTGTAGAAACTTTTTAAGGATGTTCAACAAATATTCTAAATAAGAAACTCTCAAAAATATCTAGAAAATGCAATTTTTTCTGGGAGTTTTCTAGAAAAAATTGAATCTGATTGCTGGATTTAATTTCTTGAAATTGTGATTGTAAAATTTCAATAGAAGCCCTTACTAGTTTTTACAGTATTTTGTACTACTCTAGTTCTACTGCTACTATAAAATTATCATAAAATAAAAAAATAGTAAACATTAAAATTTTGAAATACCAGAAATTATAAAAGATATGAATCAACTTTGTATCCTGTCGTTTTCGGGTAGTTTTCTGATACTATATTTTAAAATAGCAGTAGAACTAGAGTAGTACAGATAGCGCAAAATACTGTAAAGACGAGTAATAGTTTCTATTAAGATTTTACAATTACATTTTTCAAAAATTCTCTAAAGTTTCTTATTTAGAATATTTGTTGAACATCTTTAAAAGGTTTCGAGAAAAACCTTGTAAAAGATTTTTGTTTGAGACTTTTTTCTAAGCACACTCAAATAAACTTAAGCGTATTTACAAGAACTTTTTCTTAGGCATTGTTTTGAGCGTAATTCTTTTTTTAGAACGTTTTCTAAAAATCGTCTTAACTTAAAAACATCTTCTTAGAACACTCTATTAAAATTTTCTTTAAGATACAAATAGAGTAAACTCACTTAGAACATCTGTTTCCACATTCTTATTGGGTTTTGACAAAAACTTCTTCTGAGTATACTTTTGAGCATATTCAGAAAAACTTTTTAGGTCATACACTAAAAAAAAATTATCAAGAACAAGTTATCCTCTTAAACTGCCTTTTGAAAACATTTTTTTAAAAGTACAAGTAGAGTAATAGGGATATTCTCTCTTAACACATTTTTTTAAATATGTTGATAGGGTCGCTATAAAGGTTTTTTAAAGGACGTATGTTAATTCGGCCAAAAATCAATTTCTAGGACACAAAATGTTTAGGTGGAGGATTAAGACGAGGGGTCTGTTCGGCCGGCCACCCAGCGGGGGTTGTGATAAGCCGTTGCGGGTGGCCGCTTCTCAAATTATACCTGTATTGTATACTTCTACAAATAAATACAAATTAAATTTGACAAAAATTATAAAATCTTTATAATATTCACATAATTTAACACATATTCATTAATAAAGTTACATTTCTAAATCTGTTTGTACCTAAATGTTTCTCTTATCTTTGTGTCTAAGTAATGTCTCTTAATTTTCTACTATTTTGCGTGAGCGAAATAAACCAAACTAGGGGAAGTATTTATTTGGTAGAAACTTTTATGATTTAAAGTAACTTTTAAAGGTCCAAAGTGTGCAATGCGGTAAGCTTTAGTTGCGTTAATGGTAATGAAATCTGACCTGCTGGCCGAAAGGTTTGCTAATCAGTAATCACTTCATCTAGGCTAGGTACAAAATACAAATCTAGGTACAAATAATAAAATTTTCATTGGGAATATGCCAATACTTAAAATTTTTATTTTATTTATTTTTACCTACTAGTACTAGGACCAACTAAAACTTCCATAATATAAGCCTTTATCTGATATAACTTTTTTCTTGTATTTAGTAGATACCAATGGATGAGAAATTACAAGGAATGACTGAGATTAACCCTATTCCCACAAATACTAATTTTGAGGAAATTGATTTTGAGCAGGTTTAAATTTACAAAATTAAAAGTGTTTCCGAAATTATTGTACTGTGTAGTTTGGTGTGTTTCTCAAATTTAGTATTTGTTAAAATGGGATCTCAATTTGAGACAATGTTAAGCGAAAAAACAAAATTGCTGCTTTTAGTTGAAAATTTTAAATTTCGACTTTATGTAAAAAAATATAATTTTTTTTTCACCAATTTAGATTTTTTATGCAAAATTGATAAGATATATATTGATGAAACCTTTGAATATTATACAAAATTTTTGCTTCAAATTTTTTCTTTACACGGTTTTAAAAATGAACAATATATGTATTTCTCTAGTTTTCGTGTTGCTACCTAACAAAAAAAAGACAGTTGTTTACTATTTTTCTTAGATTAAAAAGAAAAATATAGACAATTAGATTTAAGTTTCGAAACAAAAAAAATTGTTATAGATTTTGAAAGCGCTATCCATAAAGCTTATGTTACTGTTAGGAATATTTTAAAAATCGAAGGCTACAGATATCATTTGTGTCAAAGTTGGTATAGAAAAATACAGCAGTCAGGTTTATCTAAAGAATATAAAGATAACAATTCAGTCATTGGCAAATATTTAAAACATTAGGCATTCAGTTCTTAATCCAAATCAAGTTTCTGACTTTTTTAAGACAGAATTACATTATCTAATTCCAAATAATGACTGTAGAGTATAGAGAATTTTGCCATTATTTATTTAGTACTTATATTTCTGAAAATTTATTATTTCCTCCAAATATACCAAAGGTATAAGCTTCCAATTTATTTTTTTCTATAGAACTACGAATAATTGTTATTTTTTTTACGCATAGTTTAACAGCAGCTTTTATAACACACATCTAAATATTTTTTTTTTACTCAGGTTTTACTGTCTTATCAGATGGAAAATATACGTGAAAATTAGAATAGCGCTCTTATATTAAAAAAAATTCGTAATGATTTTCTTAATAAATTAGAGATTGTTAATAAAAAAATTAATTATTTTATAACAGGTAAAATAAATAGATTTGCATTTGTTAAATCTATATCTTATAATTGTTTACCTAATTAATTTTATATTTAATTTTTTTAATTGTCATATATTTTGTTTTATTAGATTATACCGGTTTAATTATTATATCTACCTAAATGTATGTTTATTTTTACTAAATTTTCTTGGCAGATACTGTGTTTTATTTAAATAAAGTTTTTTTTCTGCATAGAGGTGTGCGCAGTATTATTAATCAAACTGTTTCACTACATTGTATTACAGGTGACCTAAAGTTACTTTCTCTAAAATATTTATTGTTGTTAAACGGAGGAAATTGTTTATCATAATCTCTCTAAATGTGGTCTAACCCTATGACTTTAATCCGTCCAATGCCTTAATCCTACCTCTTACTAATGACCGGCCGAACAGAACGATAGATAAACTCGTCTACCTGGCGTGTGGCCGAACCAACAACCGCCGTTTTTAAAGGCTTCCAGTTCGGGACTTTCTTCTAAGCGCTTACTGAAACATATTTAAAAGAACATTTTTAAGACATCTTTTATTTAGAGCACAATTTTTCTTCTAAAACAATTTCCAAATTTTTTTATAGGAAAGTTTTTTTCTTGTGACTGTCTACAGCAATTTTTTTTAAACGGTGGGTACAAGTAGAGTAATAAAAAGTTATTTATTTAGGATCGTTTTTCGGAGATTTTTAAAGACTCTCCTCAGTTTCTCTTTTGGAGCCTTCTTCTGTTCACCCCGAAAAGAATTTTAGAAGACTTTTTATCAAAAAGTTAACTTCTTGGAACTGTCTTTTAATGAAATTTAAAAGGTGTGAGTAGATTTAGACTTTTATAAAAACCTTATAAAGGCTTTTTGTTTCAAATCTATTTTAGAGCATTTTTTAGAGCACTACTATTTTTCTAAAACATATACAAAAAAAGATTTTTTTAAACGTAACAGTAGTAGTGGTTTTTCACTCAGTACATCTTTTTGGATATTCTTAGAGGATCTCTACAAAAGCATTCCAAAAATTTCTCGTTCAAAATTTTTTTTTTGTTAATATTTTAGAGCATAGTTCTTCTTCTAGAACTTATCTTAAAAATTTTCTATTAGAAGGTTATCTTATAGAGACTATCTTTTAAAGACATTTTGTGAGAAAACTGATAAGAGCGTAAAGAGCTGTTATTATTATTTGTCTGAGGCTGTAAAACGCGGTTAATTATACCAAAACTGTGGGCTTTTTATAACTCTTTTACAGTCAACCCAACTATTTTCAAAGAATAAAAAATACGCTTTATAGGTAATTCAATTATCTTTTAGCTCTGTTAGAACGGACTCGAGGTTGCTATACCGTTTTTGACATTGAAACAGATGGCTTTTAATCATACTATAGTATTATGATTTACCAAAATTTTGGTTTTGATCAAATTTTTACACTTAACTATGTAAGAAAATTATTTTCAAAATTTTAAATCACTGTCTCAACGTCATTCAAAAATAGAAAACGTAAATCAATCAACATTTTATTTCCTGAGAAATTTACAGATTTATTAAAGTTTACACTTTTTTGAAAAATATTAGATGAAAAAAGATTGCATTTTTTTAAATGCCCAAATAAAAAATACAGTCACGGAAAAATAATCTAAGTAGTCGTCAAAATGCCAAAATATGGCATTTTTTTCTCTTCTTAATTATAATTTTTAAATAAAATTAAGAAGTTCAGCATTAAGAAGAACTAACAGCTCAATTCAAAAAAGTTAAAAACACTTGCAATTAAGCATTCAAAACAATTTGATGACTAAAATTTTATTCTCGCGACTGTACCTATATTTTTTCACTAATTGATATCATTTCTGCAGTATTTTAATATATAGGTATTCTATTATTTTCTTTTTGTTTTTTATTTTCTTTAATTTGGTGTTTTTTTAGTGCTAATATTTTTTTAATTACAACCACACATATCTTTAACTCTACTATATATTTTTTAAATTATCTTTTTTTTATCATTATTCTATATTTTTTCAGTACTGTACTTTTTTAATTTTATTCTTTTTTAAATCCATTACTTTTAAAACAAATCCGTTTTGATTTGGCTAAATTTTTTCGTTGTGGTATTTACTAATTTCAGATAAATCGATTGAAGTGTTTACTCCTCATCAGGGCAGCGTATTCTAAAGCATTGATTTTGATTAAAACAAGTAGAATTTGCATTTAAACAATTTTTTTAAATAAATGTCTATAGATACACTTTTTCTAATAATTTTTGTATTTTATTTTTGTTTTTATTATCACTATTTTCTGTTAATTGTTTATTTCTTATTCTCTTTGTTTCTAATTTGCCAATTCTGTCTTTTTTCCGCTATTTTATTTATATATTTTTTTTCTATTTTTTTCTAATTTTTTGTTGTTTTTTTTTTTCATTATTTTCTGTTGGTTACTGGTTTTACTACCATATGTTTATTATAATTTTTGATCAGAGGCTGACATGAGAAACAAAAATTCTAAAAACGTAGCGCCTAGATTAATTCACTTGGTAAATGTCATTTTACTGTCACTGTCAAAGTAAAATTTAGATTTGATTTGGATTATGAGGTTTACTGCAGAACAGAAGATTTTTTTAGTAGAATCATATTTTCGTAATGGGCACTTAGCGAATGGAGAATGGGTTTACTCATCCAGACTTTGTTTCGATGAGTTTCGGGAGAAATTTCCAAAAAAATTATAATAGAGTCAAATTTTTATACCAGTTTGAAAAACACTATCACGTCCTTTCAAGAGACTGGCAGCGTCGCGTCAATCGGAAGAAAGGTATTGGAAAATCAAAAACAAATCCCTTAGTGAGTAACAGTAAAATGATTTTATTATCAAGTGAAATAAGTTACGCCCTACGGTTTTAGAATTTTTGTTTTTCATGACAGCCTCTGATCAAAAATTATAATAAACATATGGTAGTAAAACAATTATCAGCTCTAGTTACTAAAATTGTATTTTTCATAGGGTTTATAGTAGCCAAAATACGTACCTTTATATGCATAAGTAGAAAAATTTATTTATAACAATTTAAGCACATAATATTATAGCATATTCTCGCCAATAATAGTCTAGAGTTCTACACAAAAACATTTTTACCGTTTACTTGCTGGCAGAGGGATCAATTCTGATATCAATAATAATTTCTTTATATAGAAGAATTTCATACGATTTAACATTTTGTTTCTTCTGATTATTATTAAAAAAAACAGCGAATTTTCTATATTAAATGAATTGATTTTTCCTATTTTAATTTCTCCTTGATAACTGATTCTTCCAATGTTCAATTTTCCGTATCCATCTTCATATCCTCCAATTACAGCCTGTTGATTAATTAATAATATATGAAGATGTGTAGAATTTACAGGAGCCCAATAAAAATTTTGTTGAGGGCCACAAAGTATCTAAAAAGCAGTTGTTATTGTATTTAGAATTTTAATTAATTATATAATTTACTTTAATGTTAGAATTTACTTTTTTAATACCATTTTCGGGTGCGAAAACTTCTTTAATTCCAGAATATATGTGCGAAACTATGAGTCCTTCATTTTTTATATATGCTTGACCGATGTAAATATTTTCACGGTTGATATCTTGACCTCCAACTACTGCATCTTTAGGTATATCTCCTGTATATTCTCGCCAGTAATAATCTATAGAAATTTATCTATATCCATAACTATGATAGAATAATTATCTACTAACCTTCCTAAAAACACAAATATTGACGGATATTAATTAATATAAATATAACTAACAGAAATGTGGATTTCATTTTTGATGAAGTGGTATGTGAGAAAGACTCTGCGGATGACTTCTAAACTGGATTTTTACAGTATGAGGTTGCCGATGTTAAAAAATATTAATAAGTCTGAGGGGAAACCTATCGTAGAATAGGATATTATTACATATTTTACCAATGCTGTCTTTTCTCCGCTATTTATTTTATACAGGATGTTCTTTAATGGATATGCGAATATTTAAGGGTGTGAATCTACATGAAAAATTAATGTTAGTTTGCTTTATAAACTATGGTCCAAAAATGTTTTTTTTTACAAAAACTCGGAGTGTTAAAGTTTAATGAAAAAAAATTAAAATTAATTAATATTTTCTGAACCGCTTCAGATATTTCAGTGATATTTACTACGTAGTGAAAGTTAATAAAGGTGCATATTTTTCAATGCAAAAAGAATTTTTAACTTTAACAGTGGCGTGCGTACGAGTATTGACTTCGATATTTTTTAAGAAAAAAATGGTATTTTTCCAAATATAAATTATTTTTTAATTTCCCGTTCAATTTAAAACATAAGATCTCTCCTGAGTTGTTTTTCTTCGATGCGCCATTTTTGACTAAAAAAAATAAAAACCGTTCTATTGTCCGAGAAAATTAATGTATCTAATAATTGAAGAATAATTTAGTAATAAATATCTAGTTGCTCTGGAATATGTCACTGGCTTTTGACATCTGAGTTTCTCTATTAAGTCTCTGTTATTCAAATCTGTTCACTGTGACATCTTTTTCATTCTTTAGTTTTTACAATCTTGTTAATAATGGTGAATTATTCAAACGCAGAAATGGCGGAAATGCATTATGTATATTGCCTTGCCGACAGTAATGGTGAGCGAGCCAGACGTATTTATCACCAGAGATATCCCGGTCGTGGATTGCTAGATAGTCGAATCTTTCTAATATTCATCGTCGTCTTATTGAAACTTGTTCTGTCCGAAAAGGAAAATCTGAAAGTAGACCTCTAAGTGTGAGAACACCTGAAATTGAGGAAGCAATGCTGCACGAAGTTGAAAATCCTGAAACAAGTACGAGGAAGATCGCTAGATACTTAAATATTTGCCATCAAATTGTTTGGAGACTTTTAGTGGTTTATTTGTTATATCCTTACTATATTTTAAGAGTACAGGCATTACATCCCATTGATTTTCCAAAGCGTATGGCCTTTTGTCAGTGTTCAAAATATTACACAAAATACGCAAATTGAATCAATGATTCTGTTCACAGACGAAGCAAATTTTTCTCGAAATTCCATTCAGAATTTACACAATAATCATTTGTGGGCAGAAAAAAATCCTTATGCCGTAACCGAAACCCATTTCCAACACCAATTTTCAGTTAACGTATAGGCAAGAATTATTGGCAACCACTTTATTCGCCTATTCTTCTTGCCGGGACAACTTGACGGACAGACCTACCTCAATTTTCTTCAACAGCAGTTGCCTTTGCTGCTTGATGATGTTCCGTTAGCAATAAGAAACAACATGTGGTACATGCATGATGGTGCACCAACGCATTTCACTGTAGCGGTTCGTAATTATTTACAAACTCTTTATTCAAATCGTTGAATTGGCCGCGGTGGACCCCAAGAATAGCCAATGACCAAGGACCCCAAACTTCAACAGCTTAGATTTTTTTTTGTGGGGCTATCTTAAGATACTAGTGTACACAATTCCCATTAACACTGTAGAGGAATTAAGAGAAAGAATAGTTGCAGCTTGTGATAGAATAAAAAACACTCCAGGGATATTTCAACGAGTACGCAATTCAAGTGAGAAGGAGGGCGAAAGCATGCATACTAAGTGAAGGGGGCCATTTTCAAGAATTTTTGTAATTATTTCGTTGATTTTAATGTTATGTTTATGTTGTCAGTTGTTGTTGTTCATTATCCCAAATGTATTTAATTTTTCCAATTAAATTAACAATAATTTTGCAAGTTTTTTTACTCAAAAATGGCGCATCGAAGAAAAACAACTTAAGAGAGATTTTATGTTTTAAATTAAACGGAAAATTCAAAAAAAAAATATTTAAAAAAAACCATTGTCATTCCATTTTTTCTAAAAAAATATCGAAGTCAATACCCGTACGCACGCCACTGTTAAAGTTAAAAATTCTTTTTGCATTGAAAAATATGCACCTTTATTAATTCTCAATACGTACTAAATATCACTGAAATATCTGAAGCGGTTCTAAAAATATTAATTAATTTCAATTTTTTCCCTTATTAAACTTTAACACCCCGAGTTTTTGTAAGGAAACTTTTTTGAACCATAGTTTATAAAGCAAACTAACATTAATTTTTCATGTAGATCCACACCCTTAAATATTCGCATATCATTAAGGAACACTCTGTATATATTTATAACATCTTTCTTTCCCAGATTTTTTATCTCTTTCTTACATTCTTATTTTTTTCTTTATATTTATTTAATATTTCTCTTCCTTTTATACTTTTATTAAACAAAACATTTTTTCTTTTTTTTCATACTGTTTATCCTATTTTGTTTAGATTCATACAATGAAAAAATGTTTACTCAGTTTTTTCATTTACTCAACAGTGTTTTCAAGTGTTCCGCAAACCGCGAAATCTATGCTCTGCAAACTAATCATTTTTAAAAATATTTATGTTCTTTAAAATTATGCATTTCTCCCTATTTAGTTTTATTAAATTTAACTGCTTTAAAATCAATAATTTTTTTAAATATTTTTTCTATTTTACATTATATATTCCTTATTTTATTGCGATTATTTTTCATTCTCAGTTTCTTCTTTCCTGTTTTTCGTCTCTTCCATTCTTTTTGGGTTTTTTTACCTATTTATTTAACGCGACATTTTATTTTCTGTATTCTCTACTCTTTTGCTTCTAGCTTTATTGAGTTATTTTAATTTTTTCTTTCCCTCTATATCTTTGGTTTTTTGACTTTAAGTTAAATTTTTTGTATTTCATTTTATGTGTTGTTATTACTATTTTCCATCGTCTCTTGACTCCCTATTTTCCTCCTTTCTTCTATTAATTCTTCTAATTATTTTATTAAGAATTTTTTTTAACTTTTATTTTGTATTTACTTTGTTACCAACCGTTAGAAGTAAGATTGTACTAAACTAATATAGCTGTGGGACAAAAATAGATTTGATAAGAATAGAAACGTCTCAATCAAACCCTAAAGCAAATATTTATAAAAAATCAAATCCACCCTTTTGATTATTTGATTTGTCATCTGAAAACAATCGCATCGACCCCAATGACGTAAACAAACATCAACGGATGTGAGCACACTTGAAATGCATAAAGATAGTACCGTGTGCCAATGCTAAGTATATCTCTAGTGAGGAACGACGTCTAGCGTCGCGGGTCAGTCTCGAGCGTCCCGACGCCAAAGACGGAGTTAATCATGTAGTGTTCTAGCGGCGACTTTGTGTGAGAACTGTGAGTGAATATGAGTGATAACATTCCATCAACGACTTTACCTCGAAAAAGGTAACAAAATTAAAAACATTATTATCATTATTATTATTAATAATAAGCACTTGTTTAATCTCTAAATATACTTTGCCCAAAAATGCAACAACAACAACAAAAAATGTTTTTATTGCCTAATTGGCTTTACAGTCCTACGTAATTGAAAGTTTATATGCCGTTTTTATACAATCTTTTTAATTCAACAAAAAAAATTAATTCTTCTCCAATCTTCTTCTAGCACACGTAACTTCTTTCATCTATTCTTTCCCTTCTCCATTTTTGTTTAGAACTTTTATCCTTCCATACTCGTACATTCTTAACTCTACACACTCTGACAAATAATGCTCTATCGTCCCCCTTTCTTCTCTACATAATCTACACATTCTTTTCCAATCTTCTCTCTAAAATTCATTTTCTTTATTTTCATTCCTACATCTGTGTCTTGCAACCATTTTTTTATTTTTACTTTACATTTTATTTAGATATTTTGGTAGTTCAGTGGTAACAATTAGGGCATATTTTGAATTCTACCAAGATTCTTTTATACTCGCATTTTTTTTCTGTTTATCTATGTCAGCATCTCTTTGTTTTAGTTCTTCTTCCATTGTTCTTCCTCCTTCTCTCATTCTTTCAATTTTTGCACATGCATATCCCTTTTTCTCATAGTAGTCATCTCGTTCTATCCACCTAACATTACCATTTCCTCTTTTAATTTCAGCCCAGTACTGTTGTAGCATTCTGCATTCTTAATTCGCATTCTTAGATTTTCCTCGAATCTCACCGCTCTTTTTCCGGTTTCCACTGTCAACTTCTCTCTCTTACTTTCTTCTCTTACTATGTACCCTGGCGCTTGTTTATTAAACCCTAAAACCCATTTTATATACTTTTCTTGCACAAGCTCAATTTCTTCATTCTTTCCACCCCCATACTTCTGTTCTATATATTACAATACTTTTCACCAAACTGTCAAACATCATCATTCTTCTTTTAAAATTTTCACCAAATTTACGTTGTTCTCCCAAACTCCAGACATTTCACATTAATTTGTTTGCTTTTTTAACTACTTTCTGTATTTGTCCTTTGCCTGTCACACCACTATTTAATACATATCCCAAATATTTCAACTCTTTCACTTGTTCTATATTTTTTCCTTCCCATTTCCAATCAGTTTCTTTTTCGATTCTTACTTTCTTTCTAAACACCATCATTTTTGTTTTATCTACATTAACTTGGAGTTTTTTGTTTCTTACATATCTTTTCATAACTTTTGTCATTTCTTTCACTTCACTCTTGCTTTTTGCTACAATTACTAAATCATCTGCAAACGCCAGGGACCACACTTTCTCTCTGCCTACAACAATCCCTCCTACTGGCGCTCTACTTAAAACGTCATCTACATCTCCCATCTATGCTAAGAATAGTGCAGGACTTAATAGACAGCCTTCTCTGACACCTTTATTTGTCCAAAAACTTTCACTTACTTCTTTGCCTACTCCTACTTAGTTAATAGTTTTCTCGTAAATTTCTTCCATCTTGCTTATCAACCACTTACACACCCTTTCTCTTTAAGATACTGCCACAATTTTTCTCTATCCACACTGTCAAAAGCTTTTTTGAAATTCATGAACAATGCATACATACATCCTCCCGCTTTGTCTATTTTTTTCTTCATCAGATGTCTCAAAATGCTTACATTGTCCACACCCCCCTTTCTTTTTTGAACCCAGCTTGTCCGTCTGGTAACATACTTTTTCGTCCATTTCCTTTCTCAATCTTTCCTCTAGATCCATCGCATATGTTTTGTAGGTCGTATTAAGTAAGGAAATACCACGGTAGTTTTCAGTTTGGTCTTTATCTTCTTTTTTATGAATTAACCCTTTTCTTCACTCTATAGGAAAGCCTCCTCCCATCCACACTGCATTTACCACCTACCAGACCCTTTCCCATAACTTTTTTGTACCAAACAACAGCGCTTCATTTGGAATTCCTTCTTCTCCGGGTGCTTTCTTTTTTTTAACCTAAACATTTGTTTCTTAATTTAAAAAAATTGTTTATTTCCACTTGAAATTCCTCATGTCTTGACAAGATACTTTTATTGTTACTTTCACCTAAAACATCTATAAAGTGTTTCCTCTATTTATCTATACTTATATTCTCACTTACTTTGCCTTTTCTTTTTCTTTCTCCGTTTTTAAATTTTCATACTTCTGCTTTTATTTTTATTTCTTTTTTATCCTTTTTTCGTCTTCTCTTTGTTGTATTTTTCTCTCTTCACACTTTGCTTTGTACTTTTGTCTTGTTTCTAGATACTTTGCGTTTGTAGCTTTTTTTTTCATTTTTTAAGTTTACTGCTACTTCTTCCTTTAGTTTTTTGCATTCCTTATTCCGCCATTTATTTCTTCTTGTTTTTAGATATATTTTTTCTTTGGTCATTGCTGCTTTCATTTTACTAACTAAGTCTTTATACATACTATCAATGTCTAAACCTCGAAAATTTTCTTTATTAATATGTTGTCTGTATTTTTCAATTGTATTTTTGTTTCATTTTGTTTTTATTTGAAATTTATTTTTTTCTTTTTTTCTTCTTGGTTTTATCACTTTCTCGGGTTCTTTTATAGTGATTTCTAGAAGCATGTGGTCAGCTTTGACCCTATTACCTACCTGGAATTCGATTATATTCTCGCAGGCTTCATTATTTGCAATTTCATAATCTATTGTGGTCGTTCCATTCTGTTCAGCATATGTAAATTCTCCTTCATGACAACCTTCTTTGTTTCCATTTAGAATTGCCCAACTCCTCTCTTGAATTATCACGATTAGTAATGAGCTTTCTTTATTTTCTACTGTATCTTTTGCTGTTCTTCTTTTTATTTTTTCATTGTCCACCATTTTTGCTCATTTTGTCCCCACTTTCGCATTGAAATCCCCTCCTATAATTAAACACTTTTTCTCTGTATCTTTTATATTTTCCTCTAGTATTCGTTTTGTTTCTTTCACTTGTTTACTGTATAACGCCACTATTCTCCATTCTTCTAAATTTTATTTTATTTTTCTTTCTAAAATACCCTCTTCTTTTATCCCTCCTGTTTTTTCTTCTTTCAATGTTTTTTTTACTTCCGTTAGAATGACACTTTTGGCTCTACCTTTCTTTTTTTTTCTGGTCGCGTTTTTAATCTCCCAGTTAAAGTACCCAGACAGTACTTTTTCCAAGTTATTTCTTTCTATTTCGTTCACCCATGTTTCTACTAAACCAACAATGTCGAAACTATTGACATACTCCCAAAAGCTAGTCTCATTTTTTCCCAATCCTGCTACATTACAGAAAAGAATTCTGAGATTGTTTTTCTCTTTAGAATTCTCGTTATTCGGGGTTACCACTTCGTCTATTGTTTCACTGCGCTTTGGTGTTTTCTTAATTTTGTCATCATTTAACCTTAGTCTTATTCTTGTTTATTGCTGGTAATGTATTTAGTTTATTGTTGGAAGAATTGCTTTTAGTTTTTTGAGTCACCCTTAGAAAGTTTTTTTTTCTTACCTGCTTTTTTTTCTCTCTTTGCTGTTTCTCTTAATTCTTTTTGTATCTGTCTTTCTTTTGCCATTAAGTCACTATTTACGCTTACCTTCTTTATTTTTTAGTCTGCTTTTGTTTTCCATTATTCTCATCTTGTCTTTTAGTTTTTCCATTTTCACTACGCATCTGTCACTTCTAATTTTAATAACTTCTTCCACCTTTATTTCTACTTCTAATTCTTTCTTTGCAAAATTTTCTATGACTTGTATTAATTTATCCTGATTTTTTGAGTTTTAACAATTCCTTGTATAATCACATTTTTCTGCCTTTTATCTCTATTTAATAGTTCTATTTTTTTATTTACTTCTCTCAATTCTGTTTTTAAGGTTTCATTTTCAAGACTAAAACTTTCTTTTTTCTACTGCACTATAAAATTCAAACATTTCTAGACAAACAATACCGATTATTTTTTTTGTATTTATTTCTAGGTCACGTCGTCGTTACGACAAAACCAAACTCCCAACTCCACCTCCTGACCCCACTGAAAAAGACCCTTCTGACAAAGATGACTTCCTCACTTACCTCGAGAACCTCCAAAAGTCTACGTTATACTCCCGCTCCACGTCCACCTTCTCTCCTGTTATCGCCACTGAAGACGCCTTCGACCACTTGGAGAAACTCTACAAACTCATGGAGCAAATGCTGGAGCTCCGCGAGCAAAACGCTCGTCTTCACCGCCGAGTCCGCGACTTGGAGCACCTCAACAACCTGGAAAAGATGCACAAGGAGCTGAATGTCCGGGATGCTTGTCCTGAATTAGACAAAGACACGGCGTTCGCTGAGACTATCCTGGAGTCGATTTTGTCCGAGACGAAGGTGCCCAAGAAGAGGAAGTTCTCGAAACGAGGGAGAGGAAGGAGCGGGTCGGTGACAGTGCCTGGGGTGGAGCCGGAGGCGAGTCGAAGGGCTTCGACTTGTGTGGATAGTAGGGCGAAAGTGTCCAAGTGGACAAAAGTGAAGGCGGCGTTTAAGTGGGAGAAGGCGGCGCCGAATGTGAGCGATGCTAAGTCACAGGATAGCGGGATTGGGGGGATAGTGCCGGTGGAAGTGGCGAGGTATTTGAGGGTGCCGTCGTGTGATGAACATGGACATAGTCCCGTGGATTCGGGGGCGGCGGAAATTAGCACGCCGGGGAGTTTATCCACGGCTTCGTCGGCAGAGGATTTTCACAGACATGGTAAAAAAACAGTAATAATTTTTGTTTATCAAGTTGATTTTCGCCAAAAATCGTTTATTAATGTAGTCATTATGATTTTACATTAATAAATAATTTTAAAATGTTAAAAAAACATTTTTATGGTTAACAAAAAATTGTAATCAATTGATATGATAATAGATAACTAATTCAAGATTATTTTTTGCCTAATTCGCACTTTTTTTAAACGTAAAAAATGCTCTATAAACGTCTCTAGTACTTAAACAGTTAAATAAAAATAAAAATCTTACCTCACGGACGCTATCGTACAAAATATAATTTTCTACAACCTTTTCTTTAACTTCTGTAGCTTTAACTGTTTGTGCAGCGATCTAAAATAAAGCCAGCTTTCATCAAAGTCTCTCTCTTAAACATTTTTATGTGAGTCTGAGCAGCAAAGTTCTCCCTCCTTTTATTATTTGTGTTTGTGATTATTACTTTGTAAACTACCCTTCTTATTCATATTATTTTTCCTATTCTCTAATTTTCTTTAATATTGTTTTTATTTTACTATTTACTATTTTGTCATTTCTAGGCTCTACCTTTCACGTTTTTTTTTATTTTTTTATTTTTATATTCTCTATGCTATATTTACAGCTCTTTTCTGCAATGTTCTTAAGTACATTTGCCATTTTAATGTTTCCATTTAATCCACATCTACAGTTTTTTACTATCTACTTTCTGTTCTCTAATTCTTACACTCCCTATTTATTATTGCTCTAATCTGTTTATTTTCGTTTTCACTTTTTCTTACTCCTGTGTTTCTGTTCCTTACTCTGCTCGCTTTTCTAAAAAGAAAAATATAAATTTTCTTTAATTTTCTCTATTTTTGCTAGTTTGTATTCTCTATATTCAATTTGTAGTCTAGTTTCTAACGTATTATTTTACTCACTTTATTTTTTTATGTTTTTCTTAATATTCTTATTTCTATTGTCAATTATCTTTTTATTATATTATTTTTCTATTTCTGTTTCTATTAGTCTGTCTTTTCTATTCTTAGTATTCTTTATATAAATTTTATTCTGTATCTATTATTTTGTTATCTACCTAACCTTTTTATTTTTTAAACATATATTTAATTTTCGTTCTTATTCTATCTTATTTGTTTATTCTTAGTTATTTGTTTTTTTTTATTTAAATTTTGTTGTTTTGTTTTTTCCTTTTTTGTTTCACTTGATTAAACACTCACTTACTATTATTAAATTTTTCTTTTAATATTTTTTATCATTCTAGGTTTTATTCTCAGTTGTCTGTTTAGTAGGTATTCTATTTATTCTTGTTGAATTTTTTTATTTTATTTGATAACAACTATTTTGTTATTTCTCTTTTTTCTTATTATTTTATCATTCTGTTTACTTCTTTTTCATTTCTTATTTTACCTGAGCACAGTACTAATTATAATTTGTCTTGTTCTCAATGATCCCTATTCGTTAGTCTTCTTCACCTTTTTACAATTTGGTGGTTACTAATCAAAAAATTTTTTGTTTTCTTCTTTAATTTTACTGTATTTTTACTAACATAATATTTAATTTTTACTATGTTATCTATTGCTCTTATTTCAGTAATTTAAGACAGTATAAATCTTAGCAGCCCCATGTGATAAAAAGTGTTATTTTCCGCCCTAAAGCAGAAAATTTTATGCCAGTCCTTATTTGTTATTTTCATTTCGAAAAACTGTCAGGTTAACGCGTTAACTCAATAAAGGTATTAACAGCCCTCTGCTTTATTTAAAGTCTTCGCTTCGCTCAAGTATTTCTAAGACTGGTAAAACCTACTTTCTGTCCTTGCTACGTACTATTTCAAAACGTCAAAATGTTTTCTATTCTCTTATGTTATCAATTTTTCATCTATTTTTTTGCTTATTTTAAATAAAAATACATCATAGCAGTTCTAAAAATGTGACTGAAAATGTTATTTTCCGACCTTGGGCAGAAAATTTTAGATGAGTTCGCATTTGTTATTTTTATTTAGAGAAAACTGTTACTTTAACGTTTAATTTAGTCCTCGCTACAACAAGTTATCAAACACAAACTCTGGTTGCTAATGCCTATTTTCTGCCCTTGTTACGTAATAAAATGTCAAAATGTTCTTTTTTACTTAATCTATTGCTCTTAATCTTTTTATCTTCATTATTCTATTTTTTGATTATCTTAAACAAAAATAAATCATAGCTGCTCCAAAAATGTAGCAAAAAGTGTCGTTTTACGTCCTTAAACAAAAAAATTTATATCAATCCTCAATTGGCATTTTTATTTTAAGAAAACTGACAGTTTAAGATCTAATTTAACACCTAAAGATATTAGCAGTCGTCAGCTTTATTTGGTGTCTTCACTACGCCCAAGTATGAATTACAACCTCGAGCTGGTAAGGTGTACTTTCTGTCCCTGCTGAGTAATAATTACATACTATTTAAAATGTCAAAATTTTCTCTATTTTTTATGTTATCTATTGCTCCTAACGCATCTGTTCTCAGTAATCTATTATTCGACTATTTTAAACAAAAATAAATTGTAACAGAAAGTATAATTTTTCGCTCTAGGAAAGAAAACTGTATATCAGTCCACATTTAGCATTTTTATTTGAGGAAAACTGTTATTTTACGTTTAATTTATCACATAAAGGTATTAGCAATCAACCCTACAGAACCGCGAGCTACTTACAAACACTTTCTCTATTTTCTTACGTTATCTATGTTAATCTATGTGACAAATGTCAAGTAATTAACTTTAGTAGGAAGCTAAAACCTTCTAGCCCCCAATACAAAATCGGTGGTAAAGATTTGAAAATAGTGTCTACAATCAAAGATCTGGGAGTCATACTTGATTGCAAGTTATCTTTTAATTATCACTATGAATATATAATAGCAAAAGCAAATAAAGTCTTGGGTTGTATAAGGAGGTTTACTAATGAATTTACCAATATTCGAACTATTGTTATTTTGTATGTTACATTTGTTAGATCTATCTTAGAGTATGATTGTGTAGTTTGGGCTCCTTTTTATGCTACACACATTGGACGAATTGAGAAGGTTCAAGTAAAATTTATTAATTGTGTTAAATATAGATTGCCGAGAACTGTGGGATGCTCGTATAATATGTGTTTGAGTTATCTTGCTCTGAAAACGTTAGACTCTCGACGTAAATTCCACTGTGCTTGTTTTGTATATAAGGTATTAAATAATCTTTGTGATGCTCCGGACATTCTCGGAAAAATTGGTTTTAATGTGCCTCAATACCATCTCAGGAATAGTCCCCTATTTAATCTCTCTCACTGCAGCACTAATTATGCATTATTTTCACCTTTAAATTCAATTTTATCAATATGCAATAGTGTCTGTAGTGAAATTGATTTTTTTGCACCATCTTTTAATAACTTTAAGAATAATCTCAACAAATTTATAACATGAATCTTGTAATCTTTAATTGTTTTGTTTATTGTAAAGGCTGTAAATGATGATGCCGTTAATAAAGTATTATTATTATTATTATTATAATCTGTGTATTATCAGTAATCTATTTTTTCGCTAATCTTAAACAAAAATAAATCATAGCAGCTTTAAAAATGTGGCAAAAAGTGTCATTTTACGTCCTTGAACAGAAAATTTAATATCAGTCCTCAATTGTCATTTTTATTTGAGGAAAACTGACAGTTTAACGTTTATTTTAACACCCAAAACTATTAGAACCTCTCAGCTTTGTTTAATACTCTTGCTACGCTCAGATATCAAACACAGCCTCGGGCTAGTAATGCCTACTTTCTGCTCTTGCTAGTTAATGTATACTGTTTAAAATGTCAAATGTTTTTTATTCGTTTTTGTTATCTATTGCTCTTCGCTTGTCTGTTCTCAGTAATCTATTTTTTCGACAATCTTAAACCAAAAATGTGAGAGAAAGTTTCATTTTCCGCCCAAAGACATTTTTTTTATATCAGTTCACATTTCTTATTTTTTAATTTATATTCTCTCCGCTTCATTTGATGTTTTTACTACTCCCACGTATTAATTTTAGCCTCGGGCTAGTAATGTCTATTTTCTGTAAATGGATTTTTCTAATCTAGGGCAGAAAACTCTATATTAGTCTACATTTGGTATCTTTACTTGGTGAAAACAGTCAGTTTAACACATAAAGGTATTAACAGCCCTACAGAACCTCGCAGGCTACTAATACTTTCTGCTCTTGTGATGTTAATATACACTATTTGTAATGACAGAATGTTTTCTATTCTATATTATCTATGTTAACTTGTCTATTATCCGTAATCTATTTTTTTGTCCATCTGAAGCAAAAATAAATCATTGCAGCTCTAAACATTGATCAGAAAGTGTCATTTTCCGCCCTAAAACAAAAATTTTTATATCACTTCTCATTTCTTATTTTTATTTGAGAAAAACTAAGTTTAACGTTTAATTTAACATCTAAAGTTATTGGTAGTCCTTAGCTTTATTGAATGTCCTCACTACGCTCAATTACCTATTACAGCCTTGGACTGATAATGTATACTCTCCTTGATGTGTAATAATTACATACTACAAATTTAAAATGTCAAAATGTTTTCTATTCTCTTTAGTTATCTATTGCTCTTAATGCATCGGTTCTCATAATTTATTTTTTCTCCAATCTTAAACATATTAAGTTATAGCAGCCATAGAAATGTAACAAAAAGTGTAATTTTCCGATCTAGGACAGGAAACTGTATATTAGTCCCCATTTGGCATTTTCATTTAAAGAAAAAGCAGTAGTTTAGGTTTAATTTAAGACAAAGATATTAACAAACTTACATAACCTCAAGCTGCTAATATACACTTTCTGCTCTAGTGATGTAATATACATTATTTAGAATGTCAAAATATTCTCTAATTCTCTTATGTTATCTATGTTGACCTGTCTATTATAAGTAGTTTATTGAAATTGAATCAATCCTTATTTGTCGTTTTTATTTAGAAAAAACTGTTATTTGAATGTTTAATTTAACACAGGTAAAAGTGGAAAAAACTACTGTCTACTTTCTGCCCTTATGTGGTAATATACTACTGTAATATTTATCCACTCTATTTTTTCAGATCTTTCATAAATATTCTGAAAACCGATAATTTAGTCAAATTAAAAAAATATTAAGAGCAACTCATCTCTGATATCTAAATTTACTTAATGAGATGCAAACTATAAAATGATGAAGCAAACACAGCATAAAAAACCTATTTTTAAAATACAATTTAATACGAAACACGATTTTGTCAAAAAACTAGTTCATAAATATTGAATTTAAAATATCTATTTATAAGTTGAGAGTTTACATTAAAGCATTAGTTCCAACATTTTCAAAATTAGGTTAGATAAAGAGATGAAATAGAGTTGAAATGCACTCAAACAACCAAAAATAGAATAATAGAAAATACAGGAACAATTTTTTCGGTTAGTGACTCCAAAAAAGCAAGTTTTGTTAGTTTGCCAGAATCTAAATTTAGATATAATGGAAAATAAAGTCGAGTATTTATATCCAGTTATGCAAAAATTTAATAACTGAGTCATTGGATTGATTTTTTTTTTAGATCAGAGAAGTCCTTGTGAAGATTTTCGAAGTTCAGATGATGAACACAATTACATTCCACATTCCAAGGTTTGTTTCAGTCTGAAATAATAAATATTTAAACAGCTGAAAGATTTTTCAGGAAGGATCCCAAAAATCTCAAAAATCCCACAAAACACCATGGGCTAAAATGAAAGATATTATCCAAACCAGAAATAGTTTTAAAAAGAAACATAGATTAAGTGCACACAGTGATGATATCCAAATTGATGTTGAATTGTGTAGTGATAACGAAGATAACGTTTTTGAAGAAAATGATCTACCACCAGAAGTTATAGCAAGATACCAAGAAGCAATCGCTGAAGATGATTCAAAAAAAGTTTCGAAATGGAGTCGAGTCAAAAAAGCATTTCTCCCACCACATGAAACAATCGAAGATGAAATCCAAAAAAACTACAAGCAATTACAGAAAAAACTCAGTCTTGAGTTTCAGGAAAAACTTTCAGAGTGGGAACGTCTGAAACAAAACAGTCCTGGAACATCAAACCCTTCTTCTTCTTCCTGTGGCCTTGTTGAAGACTCCAAAGACTCAGCTTTTATAAAGAAAATGGAAGAGTGGCAAAAAATTAAATCCCAACCTTCAGTCAAGAGAAATCTTCAATTGACAAGTGAAGAAAATTTACCACCTGAATTCCGAAAAAAACTCCAAGAGTGGGAAAAAATCCGAAAAGTTTCAGTTACAAAAAAGAAACTTTCAGAAGTACCACGCTGGAAATCACTTAGTGCTCCCAAACCTGAAACTTCAACTGTTGAATATCCACCACTTTCAGAAGATTTCAGAAAGAAACTAGAAGAGTGGAAACAAATCAAAGCAGGAGGAGCTTCAAGCCCGAAATTAACCCGCAAAGAATCCTCACCAAAACATAAAAAACACGACAAAGAATTACAATGGTTTGAAAAAGAACTCGGAAAAATTGAAAAAGAAAAACAGAGACTTGAACGCGAAAGACAAAAGTTTCTAGAACGCGAAGAAAGTCTCTCAAAATTGCGAAGCTCGGTTCTTGGGGGTCTCAAGAAAGAAGTGTTGATTCACACCCCGTCTGGTTTCTACCGATTCGAAGGAATTTCCCGGAAGTTCACGCAGAAATTATACGAGTGGGAAAAAGCACAAGGTATTGGTCCAGAATCTTCAACTTTTGCCCTCCTTAATTCCTCACTCCAAACCACCAAAACAACGAAAGGCAAAACACCTGATGGAAGTCCGCCACTAGTTCGGTCAAAATCAGCAGATAGTATAGCAATTTCAGCGCTTAATTTGACGTGTCCTTTGATGAGTCATCAACCATCAAGTCTGTCATTGAATGACGTTGAAGAGTTAGAGAAGGAGGTTTTAGCCGATTCGAAATCTTCGTCTTTGCAGTTTGAAGACGAGCCTGAAGCTTTGATTGTTGAAGTTGAAGATATTGTTGAGGAGACAGCAGCGCCATTACCGACTTATTCCCAAAGGATTCAACAACCGGTTTATCAACGAGAAGAGTTGAAAACAATGTGGTAAAAATTTGTATTAAAAGAGAACAAAATTTTGAGTTTTATTTCAGTGAGGGTGAGACGTGTGCTGCTCCTAAAGTGCGGAGAAGTGAATCAACAAGAGCTCAAAATAATTATAATTTAATAGAGGAAATCTTCAGTATTTTGAAAAATCTTATCGAAAATGAGTTGGAGATACAGTAAGTCCTTTTATCTTCTTAGAATTTTATTTACTCTTTGTTTAGGAAAACTCAGGAATTAATGAGTGAGCAAGAGAAAAATTCTGGTTCAGATTTAATTCGTTTAAAAGTAATTTTTCAATTTACAGTTTTATATTTTTAGTAAAATTAAGATTTTAGATGTTTGATGAATCACAAAAAGCCATGTCAATTCGTTTAAATGACAAAATTTCACGATTGCAAGAAGCCAATTCGTGTGTTTTTGCAAATATTGCAAGAGAAGAAGCAGAAATGAGACAAGTTGTTGAGATTTTGGAAAATCTTCAGGATTTATCTCTAGAAATCAATCAACAGGTAATAAAAAAGAATTATTTAAATTTATTAATCAAAATAAATTTCAGACTGAAAAACTTGATTTGGAGTTAAATAATCGAAATGTTTATGAGTCTTTTCGAGAATGTGGAGCTCGATGTTTAAACCCAATTATAGAAATAGCTAAAGAAATCAGAAATAAAATGTTGGAGTTGAGAAGACGTCTTAGCTACATTTGTGCTGCATCTGGTAAATATTTTTGTTTGCTATACTATCTATTCACAAAAAAGATTTTATATTTCTTATTTTCTATACTTTCTCTGATTTCTAACTGCTCTATTTTGTCTATTTGTTCCATTTACTCTTTTTTACAAGCAGTTTTAATACATTTATTACGATTTTTTATCCCTTTGTTTATCTTCTCGTCTTTTTTGTTTGCTACTTTTTTTGTTCCGCAGTATTTCTATTCTTTCTACTCTTCTATTTTCTTAATTTTGTTTTTTTTGTTATTTTTAATTTTTTTTATTTGCATGTTTTTTATTTACAAAACTGCTTTCTATATTTTTTGTCCTTTCATCTTCCGTGCTCTCCCATCCTGATTTCTTTAAATTCTTTTTGGTTCATTTATCTTATCTGTCATATCTCATCTGTATCTCAAATAAGTTATTTTCAATCGGTTCTTATCTTCTCGTTAATCACGTGTTTTTTGTTTTTTCTATTATCTCTGTTCTTCTACTTTTTTCAATTATTAATCTTTACTGTATCATCTGGTCACTTTCTGTTTGCAGTTTTGTATTCTATTCTTCTAATTTTCTTTCTTGGTTTTTATTTCTATTTTACCACTAATCTTTTAAATTTTAGACTTTATCAACTGCTTTTTAAGTTGTAGCTAAGTCGTTATTTCTTCTTTTTACCAATAAAAATTTTGTTTATAAAAATTATAAAATCAGATTTGTGTCTGCCATTTAACCTTTTGTACATTTTTGTTTTAATGTGCAATAAACTTTATTATTATTATTATTATCTTTTTTGTATATTTTTATTATTTTTATTTACTTTTTTATTTGCCCAGACGGTTTTAATTTATGTATTTACTATTTTTTTAAATAGCAATGTATTTCCTTGTTTTTATTCTTCTTGGTCTATTTTTTATTTTATCCTGGTTTTTTTGCAAAACTGTGTTTTGTATCATCTCTTTTACCTTACGTATTGACTTCTTCCTCTTTATCTTATCTGTGTTTACTGTCCCTATCCTATATTCTGTAGCGCCTATTGCTTTTTTGTTATTTCCTATTTTTCTTTATTTTACAGGTTACGCACTTTTTTGGTTTTTTTATCTTCTTTTGTTTTTTACTGTATCTTCCATTGGTTTTTTATGAAATCATGTTTCTATTATTTCTGTTGCTTCTAATTTTTGTTTATTTTTGTTGTTGTCTATTCTGTATGCAACTTTACAATACAAAATTCTGTTTGTTTTCTTTCATAATCTCACCTTTTTTTCTAATAGAAAAACTAGAATCTGTCTTTAGTTGTCTTTGTTTGTCTAATCTTTAATCTCTTCTTCAATCTTCCTAAACTTATTCTTTTTTTGTTCTTTTTTTTGTATATTTTTTCTATTGGCTAATTCTAGTTTTTTTTATTTGCTCCTTCTTCCGTTTGAAACTTTATTTACAAAACTCTATTTTGTATCTACTTTTTCTCATATCTTAAGAGTTATTTTTTTTAGTTTATCTAATCCGTCTTTGGTACTATTTTGTATCTGTTATTTCTCTTCTATATTTTCTATTTACAAAACTGCTTTCTATATTTTTTGTCTTTTCATCTTACGTGCTTTTCTCTCCTAATTTTTGTAATTTCATTCTGGTTTTTTTACTTTATCTGTCATATCTCATCTGTTATATCTTTCTTTATTTTACAAGTTATTTAATCTTTTTGGTTCTCTTAATGTTTTTTTTTGTTTTTTTACTGCACTTTTCATTATTTTTTTACATTGTCCATTGTTTCTTTTATTTCTGTTTCATCTAATTTTTATATATTTTTTTTGTTACATAGTGTGTAAGTAACTTTACAAGTCAAAATTTAGTTTCTTTTCTTTCATAATTTTACATTTTTTTCTTAATAGAAAAACTAGATTCGTCTTTATTTGTCTTTGTTTGTTATTATCTCTAATCTTTTTTAGGTTGTCTTTTTTTTTAGCTTTCTTTTGTACATTTCTTCTATTGGATAATTCTAATTTTTATTTTTTTATTTGCTACTTCTCCTGTTTGAAACTTTTTATTTACGAAATTATATTCTGTATTTTCTCTTTTTTATATCTTAAAAATTATCTTTTTTATAGTTTACCTAATCCGTCTTGATATTATTTTGTATCTGTTATTTCTCTTCTATATCTTTTATTGGCTGTATATCCATAGTTTTCAGTTTTTTTTATTTGACGTATTCTTTATTTTCTATTATTTCTAATCTGTTTTCGTCCACTTTAGATATTGCTTTTTAAAATCTTCTGTTTCTAAATTTTCCAATCTTTATTTTATGTAGTTTCTATTTTCTGTTTGCAATTTACAAAAGTGTATTTTGTGTCTCTTCTTTCTTAATCTTACAATTTTTTTTTTTTTTCTAGTAGATAAACTGAAATCTGTCTTTAGATCTCTCTGTTTCTTAGTACCTCTACTTTCTATTTTTTTTGTTATCTTTCTTTTGTACATATCCTCTACTGGCTATTTTTTCTATCTTTCTAAACTTTCTAGTGCTCTAATTTTTATTTTCTTTACTTCTTCTCTTTGCAACTTTCTGTTTACACAACTGTATTCTCAATCTTTTCTTCCTTATATCTTAAAAATTTTCTCTTTCTTAGTTTACCTAATTCGTTTTTATTTCTGTATTGTTTCAATAATTTCTCTTCAATATCTTCTATTAGCTATTTATCAATCGTTTTCTATTTTCTTTATTTTACGTATTTTTAATTTTCTATTATCTTTAATCTGTTTTTGTCTCATTCTATCCCTTTTTAATAACGCGTTTCTGTATTTTATTTTTCTTAATTTTCTAATTTTTCTTTTATTATATTTCTATTTTTTGCAACATTCTTTTTAGGGTATGCTGTCTCTTTTTTTCTTTTATTTTTTGTATTTTTTTTTTAGTTTATCTAATCTATCTTTTAGTTTTCCTGTCGCATCTGTTATTTGTCTCCGATATTTTTGTTTCTGTCATTTCCATTTAATCTAATATCAATTTCATCTATTTGTTAATTATTTTGCTTGCAATTCTGTATTGTATTCTGTATCTTCTCTTCCTTTTATCTTACTTATTCTCTTTCCCTAGTTTACTTTCTTTATTGGTCTTTGGTTTTTAATCATATCTTTGTTATTTCTCTTAGACGAGTATATCTTCGATTAGCTATTTATCAATTGTTTCTTATCTTCTTTTTATCTTACTTGCTATTCCTTTCTATTATTTAATTCTTTCTTTCATAACCTCTTTTGCTCTGTCGCTTGTTTTTATTAGCTATTTTTCTTGTCATTTGTTACTACAATTTTTTTTTCTTCTTAATTTTTAAAATTCAGCTCCTTTTTCTGTTTTCAATTTTGTACTCTTCTTTTTTTGTTTTTAATTATCCTTGTTATCTTATGTTTTTATCACTGTATTTCTATTCTTTCTAAATTATCTAATGTAATCCCTTTTTTTTTATTCAGTATTCTCTCTATTCATAAATGACTATTCTAAGTTTCATTCTGTTCCCTTTTTCTACTTTTCTTTCTTTAATTTTTAATTCTTCAATCTACTATTTCTTCTGTTTTCATCATTTTATATTCTGTATTTTATTTATTTAAGTTTGCCAATTTCTAATCTTTTCTATTTTATTTAATTTCTTTTCCTTTTTTTACATTTTTTAGTTGATTTCCTTTCAGATCTAACAGCTCCAAGACGAAAACACTCAAGTGATAAGAAAAAATCTGTCAAAAAAACAACATCCAACGAATCAAATACTGGCAGTGAAGGTCGCTTATACATAAAATCAGAAAGTAGCAATACACAAAGTCAAGGAGCAATCAAAAAACGTATAAGATATAGACAAAAAAGTCAACAAAACAAAAATCTAGCAGATACAGATGACGAAGAAGATTCAGAAATTCAAAAAAACCCTCACAAGAAACTTACCAGAACACGATCAGTGTCAGAAAGCAGTGCATCGAAAACCGAACCAGAAGAAAAACAAAAATCAGAAGTTGTAGTTGATGAAAGCATAATTCAGAAAGTTGTTGTTCCGACTCAAAGCAATATTTTAAATATTACAGAAGAAGAACCTAAACCTTCTGATTCTCCAGTTACTGTCTTTGTTAAAACAACCAGAAAATTATTTACTCCAATTGTAGAAAGTGGTCTAAATAAAGAAACAGAAGAAAACAGAAATTTAGATACTTCAAGTGAGAAAAGTTTGACTCCTACTCCAAATCCTGTAACACATTTACCTCCTCTTCCTGTTTCTCCATCACCACAAAGAAAACTAACTAAAGATATATCTCCAAGTATCAGAATAATGCTAGCAAAATACAACCAAAAACTTTCTGAACAAGAGTCACCAAGCACCAAATCTGGTAATAGTAGTGGTTCTGCATCTCCAGTTGCGTGGAGATCACCAACAGCAGAACGTAGAGTAAGAGCACAAACAGAAAAGTACCAACAAGACTTGAAAAAAGCTTCTCCACGTTTGGGAGAAGTCCAGAAATCAGCAAGTGCTAGCTATGTACCTAAAAGTACTCCCAATCCAGGACTTGCTAAATCTTCTTCTGTTTCTGCTTTTAACAAACAAGAAGATAAGAAACAAGTCACAACAGAATTAAAACAGAAATTGCAGAAAGCCAAAGAGGAATTTTTGAATAGTCCAACTCCAGTCAAAAAAGAAGAAATTAAATTTCCTGAAAGAAATCGTTTAAGTCAAATTAGTGTTGATAGTGAATCGAGTTATGATTCAGCTTTTGGTGCTTTGATAAAATCAGCAAGTGCTGGAATGATCAACGTTGATGCTTTAGTGTATAAACAAATTGATCCGGAAATACATAAAGATGGCTACGTGTCACTTCCAAGAAATACAAAGAAACAGAAAGGATTACTTGGAGGAAAATTCGGGTTTTCAAATATTGCATCAAAGTTTAGGAAAGTGAAAATGAGGAGAGGGAAAGATAAAGAAGGGAAGATGAACACAGTGTCGACGCTTTGTCGGCAAAGTTTGGTTGTGGATATTCAGCCGCAGTTGAATGCGGAAAAAAGAAATGAAGAAGAGACGCCACCAGGGCCTTCGAGGAGTAATAGTTGGATAAAGAAGTCAAAGTTGTTTAAAAAGTGATTTTTATGTACTAACTGAAGCATTTATTGATTAACAATGTAAACATTGTGGAAAAAATAAAATGTGTCTTAAAAAGATGTATGTTTATTTACTGTTATTTCTTCTTTTTACAAAACGTTTTATCTTTGAAAACATTTTTTTCCAATTTTTTTAACTCCAGTTTTGTATTTTATTTATCATCATTCCCAGACAATTTTAATTGTTTTGTTTACTATTTTCTTTAATACATGTATATTTTTCTTTCATCTTATGCTCTTCTGCTTTTCTTTTTCTGTATTGCATTATTTATAACACATTTATTTTGATGTTGCTTTATTTTTCCATTCAATCTATTTGTCTGTAACTTTCTATTTACGAAACTGTTTTCTGTATCTTTTCTTATATCTTACTTGTTCTCTTTTTTCTAATTTAGCTAATATAGATTTATCTTTCCTATCCTATATTCTGTATTTCCTGTTGGCTACTTTTCTGTTGTTTCTTATCTTGCTTTATCTTACGTGTTCTCTAATTTTTCTTTGCTCTCCTCCCTCCTATCCTTTTCTACTATCTCGTTTCTGTATATTTTATAGTTTTTTTTTTGTTATCCACCATTTCTTTTTCTTCTAATTCTATTTATTTGTTACCTACTCTGTTTGCAACTTTACAAAAAGTGAATTCTGTATTTTCTATTTTTCTTAATCTTCCTTTAAGTCAGAATAAAGTAAAAATAAAAATAAAAAACAACTAAAACAAAGTTCAATCAAAGGAAGTTTAGAAAAACAAATTTAGAATTGTAAAAAATTTGTAAAATAAAATAAAATCAAAATAGTTAATCAGAATCTCCATTCTGATAGAATCAGAACAGAATTAGAATAAAACGGCGCAATGCAATAAAAAACAATAAAATAAAATAAAATCAAGATAATCTATAACAAATTTAGACTAAAACAGATACAGAAAAATAAATGAAATCAGACACAATAATAAAATACCAAGTCAAAATAAAATCATAACAGATCAGTCTTTCTTTCGTAATTTACTTAGTCTGTCTTTGTTTTTTTTCTCTATTATTTCTAATATTTCTTTGTTCTTCCTAAACTTTTTGCTACATTTCTTTCGTATTTTATATTGACTATTTTTTCTGTTATCCGTTGTTTCTACAATTTTTAATTTTTATTTTTTCTATCAATACTTATTCCATTTCCAACTATCTATTTACAAACCTACATAGTCTAGTTCAAACCTACATAGTTCTTATATCTTTTATGTTCTTTCTTTTCTAGTTTACCTAATCTGTTTTTAGTGACCTATCGTATTAGTTACTTCTCTCCTATATCTTATTTTACTGTTGTTTTTTATATTTGCTCTATGTTCTTTTTCTATTATCTCTTGCTGTAGTTTCTTCTTGCTTCTAATACTTGTTATTACTTTTTTTCTCTTTCTTATTTTATTCTTTTTTGTTCGTCAGAATTAAATAAAATAAATCAGAATAAAATTATTAAAAGAAATAAAAGAAGATCATGTTAAAATGGTAACTTCTATCATTTTTTATTTTTTTCAGTATTGTTTCAGTATTTTAATCTATACTGTATACCTAAAGTATTCTATTCTGATACAGTTTAATACATACATAGTTTAATAGGTATATTATATTCAGGTATAAAAAAAATCAAGATTAATTAGAAAAAAATAAAAGAAAATTGCAACAAAAGATAAAAAACAAAAATAAAATTTAATCATAAACAAGAAAATAGAACTGAAGTAAAAAAAAATAAAATAGACTCGGCACCGTATAGTTATAAAAATAAAACAAAATGAAACTAGAATAGAAAAAGAACAGAATAGAATTAAAGTAGGGTTAATAATAAATCGAAATAAAATAAAGAATAATTACAATCATAAAAGAATTAAAACAGAAAATAGAAATAAACTCAGAATAAAAAAGAGCATTCTGATAATAGAGAATCAAACTAGAATAGAATGAAAACAGACTAAAATAAGACAATATCAGAAAGAAATAAAATCAGAATTGATTAGAATTATATCAGATTAATAACAAATCAGAATAAATCAGGCACAAAATAAAATAAAAATTGCACAAAATCAGAATAGAATAAAATCAAAAAATAGCGCAACACTAGAATAGAATCGAAACGGAATAAATTAGAATTAAAAGAAAAGAATAAGATCTGGTTTAGAATAGAATTAGCATGAAATTAGAAAAAATAAGAATTAAAAATAATTTAGAAAAAAATTTAAAATAGAATAAGTCAAAACAAAATCAGAACAGATTTAAAAATAAAATAGAATAAGAATCAAAATGTAATTAGAATATAATACAGAATTTGAGTTAAAATAAAAAATTAATTAAATAAAACAAAGTCAAAATAAAACAAAAGCAGACTTATAAATAATAAACTAAAAGTAAAGCAAAATCATAATAAAATAGTACCTACCTGAATAGAATAGAAAAAGATTAAAAATACACAAAATAAAATAGGATAAAATTAGATTTCAAGTAAAATTAGAACAGAATAAAAGAGAAACTAAAATAAAAAAAAACAAAACTAATATAAAGCAAAAGCAATAAAATTGTAATCAGGTCAAGATTAAAATAGAATCAAAGTAGATTAGCGAAATAACTAAATTACAATAAGATAAAATGAAAATATACCTAATGAGAATAGAACAGAATTAAAATAAAATGGGACAACACCTCACTAAAAATCAGTTCAATTCAAAGTTAAATAATTATATTCTCTGTTACAATAAAATAGAGTCAAAACAAAATAAATTACAACTAAAACAAACTTGATTAAAGTCAGACACAAAATAAACTAAAAATAGAACAAACTCAAAATAGAATAGTATTAGTAGTACCAGAAAAAAAAACAGAAAAAAGAAAAAATAGAATAAAATATAAATCGAAACAGATTCAAAATAGAATATGACAAAATCAGACATAAAATAGATTTAAACTCGCATATGATGACAGTAGAATAACAACAAAACAAAATAAATTATAATTAAAACAGAGTAGATTAAAAACAGCCAAGAAATAAACTAAAAATAAAATGTAATCGGAATAAAACAGAATAAGCTTAAAATAAGGTGGAATAAGCTAAACTCAAAATTGTAGTAGAATCAGAATAAAGTAAAACCGAAATAAAATAAAATTGATATAATAAAATCAAAAAAAAATAATTCAAATAGAAAAGGATCAAAATAAAATAAAATCAGAAGAAAAAAAATGGGAATGAAAAAAAACAGTAAAATAGAATAAATCAAATTAAAATATTGTTCAGAATAGAGAGGAATAACAATAAGTTTAGAATACAGTCAAACTAAAGTAGCGCAGAATACAATCAAAATCAAAAAAAAATTAAAATAAAACAAAATTAAAATAATGTGGAACCAAATCAAAATAGGCTAGAATCAGAACTTAACAAAACAGAGTAAAATCAAGCCTAAAAGTACTCAAATTATATTAGAAAAATAACGTAATAGTAATCTGAATAGAATAAAACAGAATAAATAAAACGGAATTAAATTGTAGTGAAATAATAACACAGAACAAAGTAATAATTAAATTAAAATATCAAATAAACGTAACATACAAATGAATAAAAACCATATAATTTGAATTACGTAAAATCAGAAATAAACAGACAATGTACAAAATAAGCAAAAAAGTATTTACTAGTTTAGAAAGTAAAATCATAGTATTTAAAATAAAATTTAGAAAAAGTGGTTCTTTACATAACGAGTGAAATAAAAGGATAAAGATTACAAAAAATAAAGAACACCGGCTTATCTGAGTTGCTATAATATAATAAGCTTTATAGCCCAGGTATGCGGCACAATATTTTGTCAACGGCTGGTTAAAATTAAATCCCTTAATAATATTTTACATATTTTTAAACAAAAATTAGAGCAGAGACTTTTTACTAATATGCAAAGCCATTTATAGCAACTAAATAATTTGATTTTTTCTTCTTTTGTGTGATAAAATACTTTATTTGACTGCTGGAAACAAAAAATTATTTATGTTAGTAATAAAAACTGAAAGTCAATTACTTAATTACATCACTCAATTACAGTGCATTACAGCACTCAGTTAGATTTTATCATTATTACTTAACTTAGATGAGAGATATACTTCCGTTTTTTCCAAATAGACATAGATAAACCTATTTATTTATTTATTTAGTCGGTTGAAATAACTAATAATAATATTATAATAACAGCGGTTTTATTATTTTTTTTATAAAATTATTTATAAGAGTTCTCCAAGCAAATCTATTTTTAATTGAATTCACAAAATAGCAGCTCAAAAACCTAAGACGTATTTATTTTTGTTATTTTGAAAAAAATTTGCGGTGGTCCCAAATTTCTAGAAGCATCTATTAATTTACACATTAGACTGATTGCATGTAAGCCACCCCCTGACATTAAAAACCGCAAAACTTCCTATATTTTAATAAAATTTCCCCGAAAATCTAAAATTTGTGTTTGCCGACCGGAAGAGCGGCTTCTTCTCTCCTAATCGGCTCTAAAACCAATCAAACTCCCATTTGAAAAGGTGCAAGTCGATGGTTCTGGTCTGATCGATGTTTGGCACACCCACATGGGGATGATTGACGATGATTTTTTCCTTTTCTTTTGTGTTTTAAGTCAACGACCGCAGATGGACAAATAATGAGCATTTCTTCGGACTCCCGTGAGCTACCGTTGCAACATTTGGTTGTTATGATTGAAAGATGGTCAGCTTTTGCATTGTTTTGCACGCGCCAACGTCATGTTGTTGAACTCGATTTTACCAAGAAAGCCCTCAAGATAGGACACAATTCGTGTCATTTCAGGTTCTGGCAAAAGAAGGCCTCGAGAGGGGCTATTATAAGGGAGGCTTCGACCAAAAGGAAAAATAATTAAATGGATATTAAGATATTAACAAATTTTTTAAAAAATGTATTTAGTATTTAGTGAAATTTAGTAATTTAGTAGGTATATACCAATTAGGTACATTTTAAAAAATTAGTAAATAGATTTTTTTCAACATAATTTAAACTACAATCGGAGTTAGGTACAATAATATTTACCATTAAAAAATAAAAAACAAATGTTGTAATAATTAAAAAAAAAGAAATAAAACTGAAATAGTTTACAATAAATGCACAGTCATACAAAGCACTATATTGTAGAACCGAAAAAAGTATTTTAGAAAATTGTATCTCTATTAAGTGGCTCAAAAAACTGTCCCAGAGTTTATATTTTACAAGATGCATATTTTAAATTACGAAAGTTTATCAAGTTTCTGATGTGCTTTAAGAAGGATTAATAAGTTCTTAGTATATATTTAAACTGTTTTGCTAGATGGTAATATCCAAATAAACTTATTGATAGTAGCAATGTTTTTGGGAAACAATTTGTTTAATTTATTAGAAGATGTTCCTCTGGAGACACTACGACAATATTGATATCAACAAGATGGCGTACCTGCACATTACGCTGTTGCGGTACGGGACCATTTAACCAATAATTTTCTAATCGATTTGTATTACTGGGGTGATTTGAAAGCAAGGGTCTTACGATACGCCAATAGTGAATAGAGACGAATTAATTGACCGGATATCTCACCATGCTGCCATGATGAAACAAGAGGTTCTAAACCGAATACCAGGAGAATGCATTGGAAGAGCCCAAATGTGCAGAAAGCAAGACGGAGGGCATTTCAAACATTTATAGAAACTACCTAAAGGCGTAATTTTAACAAGCTTTTTTGCCTGAACTCTTTCTCATACCTAGTATTATTTATTTTTAAGTTTTTTGTTTTAAGTTTTATCTGTTTTCATGTTAATTTTAATCGTTTTTTGACATTGATGTCACTTTAATCAATTTTATTAATAAAAACAAAATATGTTGATTTTGTTACTTTTTTATAAACAGTAAATTGCACCTAACAGTTCACCAACTCGCACTAACAATGTCATCAGACGGACACTTTTGTATGAGCTTTTTTGTGTTGGTTAAGCGTCTTCAAATTTTTTCAACTTTTTTTTTTTTTGGATATGCAATATAATAGTCCTAATCCTAATGACTGTGTATTGTTTGTAAACCATTTCAGAGACACGCTGTATACTTCATAACCGCTTATGTTGTAACAATTTTTTTTAATTCAATTATTCTTAAATTAATTAAGAAAATCTATACCTAATACACTAAAGAATTGAAGAATTGACCAAATAAAGTAAGTAGTAATACAATGATATTAATTTAGTTGAACCAAATATCAAGTGTAATAACTAATAAGACTTTTGTACCTACTAGTACTTGCCCAAATGGCTCAAAACAAGCGCGCTCTTACGACCATCAGCCACGTGTTTAAAGTACCATTCCAAAAGCACGACTTTCCAAATTTTACTATTAGGATTTCAGATCATAGCAGTAGACAATCTATAATTTACAACACAAAACACATTCAAAATCCTTGTTGTAGCTATATCTGGCCACTTTCAGTAGTTTCAGTCATTTGTATAGATTTTTATTTAGAGGTTTTTTTCATTATATTTATAGGTTCTTTCATTTACGAAAACGGTTAAATGTATCATCCAACCTAAACCATTAATGAAAGAAAGCAAGCACCCAAAAGCACCAAACAATTTCACTTTGCATGACGCACGTTGCAACACGTGCAAAGTGAAATTGTTTGGTGCTTTTGGGTGCTTGCTTTCTTTCATTCTAGACACCAAAGAGATCCAACACGAAGTTAAACCTTTAATAAATAATAATAATATAAAAATAGTGTAAAATAATAATAAAATAATACTAGACCTGTTCAAATAAATAAACAAATTGTTTTTTTACGATAAACACAAATTTTCGTCACCAAATGTCTTATTGAAGCAGTAATTAATTACTTGATCTTTAATTGTAGTTCATTTGTTTGTTACTTGTTTATACTTGTTTCGTTACAATTACAATTACTTTTTACAATAACATTTGCACAATTACATTCTTCAAATGTTTAAATTCTGTTTCAACTATTCTTGAATTAAGACAACACTTGGATTCAATTTGTGATGCAAAGTTGCCAAATTTAAATCGGCTGAATTTGATTTTCTGCAAGATATTTTATACTTTTGAAACCATTGGCTACAGCAATGGACAAACTTCAAGGAGAAAATCAGTTGCATCTAGGATACGTCTTGCCTACAATTTTTTCAATTGGTTCATAATGTACAAAAAATTGAAAATTTAAAATTTTGTAATGAACTAAAAAACTAAATTGTAACAAATGTGAAAAAACGATTTTTACATATTTTAGATTTTACTCAAGTATCTATTAGCCGCCCATACATTTTGGCAACTTGATCTTTGCCACAGTTTAATTGGATAAATTCTGAAAAAGATAAAAGAAATTTTTTGCGCGATTGGTTGTTTTTATCAGTTTACTGTGCCTGTTTCCACGACGGTAGGTTGCTGTTACTGGTTGCTACGTGTAACAAAACGGTAAGTAATTCACTTACCGTTCAGTAAACGGTAAGCAATTAAATCTAAAAAAAAAAACAATTTTGCCATTTATTTATTAAAATTAAATGTACAATTATTATAATTAATAGTAGTAATACCACTCGCATATGAGTTTCTAGTGTTAATAGACAAACTTTCCGACGTAGAAGTCCCAGGTTGTCGTGATAGTCCACCAACATCGCTGAGTAAAATTTTATGAGCAAATTCAATTTTGTTTTGGAGGGAATCTTCCACGTAACTCTCGGCCACCGTTGATGAACGCCACCCACCATGTCTTTTTAGTTCCAACACATCAACTCCGTTATTCGCCAAAAGTGTAGCCGATGTGCGTCAAAACGAGTGTCCAGTAAAACCTTCAGGGGCTTGCAACTTTAAATACTTGCAATTTTTGACGGCCAGCCTCCAATTGTGCCTTTTCCTGTGACTTACCTAGTGCATTTGCCATTTCGATAGTTCAGAAATAAATGATCTGACGATGGGTTCCATGGTCGAATTCTTATGTATTTTCGAAGTATTTCCAAATAATGAACTGCTTCATTTTCTTTATTAATAACTGTGAACGTTCGCTAAATATTTGTTTTTGTATTTGGAATATTTACTATAATCATTTTTTCATGTTCATCTATGTCACTCATTTTAATATTGTACAATACCTCTCGTCTACAAGCGCCCGATACTCCCAATATCATTGCTACCTGCAAATATATTGTTTCCTTAGAACTCAAATGTACCACCTCATCATCTACAACATACCTTTTAAATTAAAAATTGTTCGTCTGGTGCTTCATTCAAGAATTTTTCCATGTCTTCTTTGGTAAAAATTTTAGCCTTCTTAGGCCGATATCCAATATTTTTTCTCTTAAGATAAGCAATTAATGTAGCAAACTTAGAAATATCGATAGCATCATGGAGAAAAATTGCACTCTTCAGCATAGAATACTCCGCCCATAAACTGCCTGGGGCCTTCAAGTGTCTAATTCTCACCACAAAATACGCTAACAAGCTCTTTTCATTTACAGAAATCTTCTTTGCTTCACGCCATTCCTTAAACAATTTGTATGTCTGTTCATATCGGGCTTTAGATTTTTCTGGAATTACTGCCGAACATCCTTCTTGCCAAGCGTCTTCTAAATCATCCGGTAGATCATCACTATCCCTCATATTTGCTTCGAAAACGGAACCACAAAACAGAACTATGTAGGAATGATTGTATCAAAAAGACAATTTTACTTGTTTGGAACAAAACCATAGCAACCATGGAACAGCCACCCAAAGTTTTCAGTTTCAATCTTTCCGATTATCACAAATGTATTGATATAAATAATTATTATTACTATTCTAGAAACTCCAATCGCGCAAAAAACGTTATAAGCATGTCAAACGTTAAGGATTACCGTTCTCAGACAATAATTGGAGTCGTCGTTATATAAATAAGTTATTTAACAAATCAAATATTTTTTTACCTTTCGACACTGAAAAACTGGTACTGGTAAAAAATGCTTTTTAAAGATGAGCTCTTAATTTTAATAAGAAAAACTCCCTCATCTCAGTTTTCTATTTTTTCTTTAGTTCTGTTTGGCAAAAGCAATCGTCACTACCCTACTTGATTGTAGAAAAAAAAAAAATTTATAGAAAATTAAACGCTCTAAAAAAGGTATCTTACAATTATTTTATAGCCATTAACGTTTAAAAGATACCAGAAGTCAATGTTTAAAAAATTAAAAAGAAAAAAACAATATTTTTAACTTTTATAACTCGTATAGAAATACACAGTTTTATAGAAAATTGAACGTTCAAGAAAAAAGGTCTCTTGTAATTAATCGATTATTCGAGACACTTATATTATAGATTACTTAGAACACTTAGATTATAAAAACCAAAATTTGAAACTAAATTCTCATTTTTTTTTAAATGGTTGAAGTAATCGATTAACCACAAAAGAGTTTTTTGTAAAACGTTCAATTTCCTACAAAACAATATGTTGCGCATTGTATAATATTCATTTATCTACGAGTTATAAAATTTAGAATTGAAAAAGAAATTTTTGTTAAATTCTTCATACTTTGACCTCTGATATCTTCCAAACGCTAATAGCTATAAAAAAAATTGTAAAATATCTTTTTTAGAGCGTTCAGTTTTATACAAAAAATTTTTCTGTAAATAAAATTTTTCTGTACGATCAAGTAGTGACGAGATAATGGTATTTCCAAATGGAATTAAAGAAAAAATAAAAAACTGAGATGAGGGAGTCCTTTCCATTAAAATTAAGAGCTTAACTTTAAATTCTTTAAAAAAATTTTTTTAAAAGTGCCTAGGAAACAATTTTTCTGTGTCGGAAAATAAAAAAAAAATATTCGATTATTTTAGCACACCCTATTGTACATTTTATGTTTATAATAAATAAATAAAATAAAAAAATATTTTTCATCTTTGAGTACTTGTGCTTAAAAGTACGTAATTTAGTAATCAGAATAACAATCAAAATGTTACTGTTGCAACACGCTGTAATAAAAAATTAATATTAATAAAATAATAATGTATAATCGGATTTTAGTAAATAAAGAGCCTTCTAAAAAACGTAAGTAAATAAACTAACAAACAAATAGTGTTAAGTAATAAATAAGGTAATAATAGATAATAATTTAATAAAATATAATTAAATAATTTCAAGAAATAATCTATGTCAATAAATAATAAAGAATTTAGTTAGTTATAGAAAACCAGCAATATTGACGTGTATATAAAGTTGCCTGTTTACGATAACCTTAATATACATTTAAATTTAAACTTATTTAATTTATTTGCAAATTTAGAGCTTTCTATAAAAAAAAATACCGATATTTTTTATACACTTAAAACCCGATTTATAAATGCTAGAGTCGGTAATATGCTTGCGTATATAAAGTTGCCTACATCTTATTGCCAACTTAAATTATTCAAATTGATATCTGTCAAACTGCAGCCTAATGTCAAAAACGTCTGAAATTTAAGCTTTTTTAATTTACTCTCAACTTTGTAAGTTGTAGTTTTATATAAACAATTTTATTGATACATTTTATATACTACCAATTCATAAGTACATATATATAATTTTTGTCATGCATAGACAGCCAGTAATACACTTGCGTGTATAAAGTTGCGTGCGCATTATTTGTCATCTGTCAAATTGTAGTCTCATGTCAAAAACATCAAAAATTTAAGCTTTTCTAGTTGTCCCTCGACCTTCTGAATTATGGCTTTATATAAACAGTTTCACCGCTATATTTTACACTCTAAAAACCCGTAAGTATTTCGCTAAAACCAATATTTTCAAATACTCACATGTGTCAAGGTTATGGAACCCCCAAACCCCTTTTCCAAAAACTTTCGCCAACAAATCAGGAAAAAACGTAACAAATCTACCACCAATGGACAAACCAGTACAAAATCTACCAACTCCAATTTACGCAACTCTACAAAAAGAGCATCAAAATACCCAAGTTACGACCTTATCAAATGGGCTAAGGGTGGCCTCTGAGAACAGATTTGGGGAGTTTTGTACAGTGGGGGGTGAGTTTAGGTTGTAAGACCTACACAGGTACAACCCTTCTTCGTTGATTATTAACCAAAACAAAATTTTAGTGGTTATTGACTCAGGTTCAAGGTATGAGGTGGCATACCCCAGTGGGATTTCACATTTTCTCGAAAAATTAGCTTTTAATGTAAGAATTTGCAATTCTGTTGTTACAAGAAGCTTAATTTTCATTTTTTAGTCCACTTTGTGTTATCCAGATAAAGACGAAATGTTCAACAAATTGGAAAAACATGGGGGCATTTGTGACAGTCAAGCCTCACGTGACACTTTCATTTATGCGGCTTCAGCTTACACGAATGGCTTAAATGACGTCATACAACTCCTAGCTGAAGCCACCTTAAGACCACAAATCACTCCAGAAGAGATAGATGGGGCTCGACAAGCTATTAATTTCGAATTAGAAACATTAAATATGAGGCCTGAACAAGAAACTTTACTGATGGATATGGTCCATGCGGTACTAAATTTAGCAAAACAAAATACGTTTTTTGTTATTTTGTTTTATTTCAGGCTGCTTATAGAGACAATACATTGGGTCTTCCGAAATTGTGTCCCAAAAACAACGTGAATAAAATCGACAGAGAGTTACTTTTTACTTATTTGTGTCAGCATTACACTCCTGAGAGGATGGTGGTGGCAGGGGTTGGGGTGGATCATAATAAATTATGTGAAGCTGTACAGAAACATTTTGTTGATAAAAAACCAATTTGGGAGAGTGATAGGACGTTATTTACGCCACAGAAAAATTTTGGAGTTGATGATAGTGTAGCTCAATATACAGGAGGGATTGTACAGGTCTGTATCAATTGTTTTATTAATAAATCTCACGAGGTTTGACAAACAAAAAAATCTATAAACATGACTCGTAAAAAACAGATAATTTGCTATTTTTACGCAATTTTAATGAATTATCTCGTTTTGCTTAATAATCGTAATTGGTGTTTATTTTTGGAGGTGTATTTATAAACAAGTTTTATCTATTGCTTTAGTAATTCTTAGAATTCATTAATTATTCTGATAATATCATTATTTGCAATTATTTTAGGGATAATTTATTTTGTTTTTATTGGATGGAGGTGTGTCTGATACCTAGTACAGTCTGAATCAAAAGTAATGTCAGTAATGTAGTGGATCATTATCTGAGTCATTTTGACATCATTCTGCTCTCTTTCATGCTTTTTGTGCAAATTTACAGCGCAGCTATGGTTATAAAGTTGCCGTAATAACTAGTGACAAGCCACAGTATAACAGAAGTTGTAACGAAAAGTTTACTCCAATTTTAATTTATAAACATTTTGTAAAACATTTTTAATAAGCTTTGGTAGTGAATGGTCCACAAATATTTTATATTTCAGTTTACAGGGGTCACCACTAGCAAAGCTCATGGAGCAAATAGTAAAATTATTTTTATTATCGCTGATTCAGACTGTACACACTTTTTTTGACATAATGTTTACTTTTGCTATTTTGTTTTTGTTCACGTTTTTTTAAGTCATTTTTTTGCTGTTTTCTATTTTGTTCTTTTTATCTTTTCCTTGTTTTTACTACAATTTGTTTTTGATAAGGTTTTTTTATTTTCAGTTTTTGTGTGTTACTCTTAACAGTTCAATCTCTTTTGTTTTGTTTTTATAGTCATATTTGGGAATTATTCAGGTTATTGCACATTTTATGTCTTTCTAAAACATTCTGTTTTCTCTTTGTACAATTTGTAAATTGTTGGGCTTCTTTTTATTTTGTTTCTACTTTTTTTCAATTCGTTTTTACTGGGTGAAGTTTGGTAATTTGCCCTTTTTATTGTTTTGCTATGTTGTTATTTTTTTATTTTGTTATTTTTATCTTTTCCTTTCCTTGTTTCTTCTGCAGTTTGTTTTTGATAAGTTTTTTTATTTTCAGTTTTTGTCTGTTTCTCTTAACAGTTTTATTTCTTTTGTTTTGTTTTTATAGTCATATATGGGAATTATTCAGGTTATTGCACATCTTAGGTCTTTTTTTCTAAATCATTCTGTTTTCTCTTTGTACAATTTGTAAATTATGTTTGGCTTCTTTTTATTTTGTTTCTATATTTTTTTCAATTCGTTTTTACTGGACGAAATTTGGTAATTTGTCCTTTTTATTGTTTTCCATGTTGTTCTTTCTTCTTTTTCATTTGTATACATATATTTTTTACTTTATTTTACCTTTTTTTGCTTGTCTTATATAATAATAATTTGTTATTGAGCAGTTTATACCATTTTTCTTTCTTAAAATCTTTCGATTTTCTTGTATGAATGTTTTTAAAATTTTCTCTTTTCTATTTCATCAATTTTTTTCGATATTTTTATATCTTTTCAGAGTCACAATTGACAGCTTTGTTCCTAGTGTTCTTGTCTTATGTTTTTTCTTTCTTTTGTTTCATTATTTTTCATTTTTCTTAATTAATTATATTTTTTCATTTCTGACATTTACTTTTTCAATTATTGTCTACATTTTTTAAATAGGATTTGGCTATTTTATCATTTCTGTTTGCTTTTTTTTTCTTATTTATTATATCTTTTTTTTTGTCGTTTGTAAGAATCTTTGTTACTAAATTTTTTTTTTTGAAAACTCTAGTTTTTCTTTCATTTCGTCATCTTGTAACCATACACGGCAAATTAGTGTAAGTGTACACGACAAATTAAAGCTGTATATAGTTGCCTACCCAAGTGTATTTTTAATTTTGTCTCGTGAAAATAATTTTTTATTTTCAACCTTCAATTTGTCCATTTTTGGCCAGTTCAAAAGGTTGAAAGGGCTCGGAATTTGCAGGATACAAATGCAACATCACCCATAAAAATATAATTGTTTATTATCATTATAGATAGGCAATCTTTCTAATGATTGTCTATTGGTCGTTGTGAATTTTCTGTTTGTTCGTACCTTCCATTGAAGAATTTTGAAACACATTTTCCATGTACAAATAAATGACTGTCTTAAAAAGGGGCTTTTTAAATATCTTATTTGTTTTTGATGATCATAGGTATTAGACAATTATTTACACTTTTCCTGTTTTATTATTTTGATGACATGACATGACTTTCAACTGTCAATCGTCTGGCCTCTTAGTACTCCACAAACTTTCTTTGTGGCGTTAGAATCTAACGAAATAGACGGAAATGCAACGCTTATTGTTATTGTGTCAGTACTTGTGCACTTTTTGAGCCCTTTTAGCCTCTCAGACCGTCCCAGATGTACGTTTGCTATTGTTGGGTTAGAAATCGTGCGAATTCCAAAGCCTTTTTAGCCCTTGAAACGGCAAAAAATGTACAAATTAATGGTAGAAAGTATATCTTCAAATTACAAAAATTAAAATAATTTAAGATAGTCAACGAGAAATACAGCTTGAATTACCCACACTACGTAGTAACCCACGGTTACATTACACTCCTCTGTTTTTGACAATTTTTTTTCGATTCCACATATTTTCTGTCTATATTATTCGGTTTTCTTATTCGTTTTTTGGTTTTTCTTTATATAAACAGAAGACGACACCTACCAGTGTCAAAATACTGTCACGTGATTATTTATTTATCCTTGTCGCACCTGCCAAAAACATCTTTCTCTCCTTAACGTAGGCATCACTATTTGGTTGTATTTCTTTCTTTTTTTTAGGAAGAATGTGATATTCCTCAGTTCGCTTCAGCCGGTCTTCCCGTCCTCTCCCATATAATGATAGGTCTCGAGGGCTGTTCGCACCAAGATCCTGACTTTATCGCCATCTGTGTCCTAAATATGATGTTAGGAGGTGGTGGATCATTCAGTGCTGGAGGTCCAGGCAAAGGAATGTACACTCGACTCTATACCAATGTTTTAAATAGGTACCATTGGATGTACAGTGCCACTGCCTACAATCACGCATATTCTGATAGTGGTCTTTTGTGTATTCATGCAAGTGCACCACCTAATCACGTCAAGGAAATGGTAGAGGTTATTGTTAAGGAAATGGTTAATATGGCAGGGGCGGTTAATGGACAGGAATTAAGGGTGAGACACTTCTAGATCCTCACTGTATATTATTTTGAGTTGTTTGCAGAGAGCAAAGACCCAACTCCAGTCCATGCTTTTGATGAATTTAGAGTCTCGGCCAGTGATATTTGAGGATATTGGACGGCAGGTATTGGCCACAGGTCATAGAAAAAGGCCGCAACATTTTATTAATGAAATAGGTACATACTTATGTCTTTAAAAAAACTTGTTTTAATAATAGTCTTTTAGAAAAAATTGGGCGAGATGAGATTATTTCAGTCGCTAAAAGACTGTTGAGTTCTCAACCTGCTGTCGCAGCACGAGGTGATTTACGTCGAATGCCTGCATTAGAATATATTCAAGCTGGATTAGTTAGTGATGGTAAAATGCCAAGTGGACGCAAATTATCACTATTTCGTTAAGTAATTTAAAATTATGTGTAAATATTACGATTAATAACAAACGACTGTGTTTATCTTGTTTTATTTAAAATTCGCAAACAAATAATATAATGTATATTGTTTAGTATAATAGTAACTCGCAACACGAGACACACCAAAATAATGTTACGATTATTTACAAAATTATACGTATTACATCTTTTATGTACATTATTTTAAATAAAAGTATTTTTGACAAACTCTACAACACTAGAAAATGATAAAATTTCATCTTTTATTTTCTTAAGTTTTGTCAAATATTCACGATGAATCTTAGATTTAGGATTTTTATAGCGTAAAGCTAACGATACTGCTTTATCTAAGATGTAATGAAGCCATAATATGTTAGTATAGGGCGTAAATTCTTGCCACATGTTCCTAAAACAAGCAATAAAGAAAATGTTAAAAATTAAAATAATTATAAATACCCATTAGCTTTTTGCATTAACCGATAAATCTCAAATTGGTAGTCTCCTTGAGCGGCAAATAACTCATTATCAAGACTCAAATCATTAAAAATAACGACTCCATCAAACTCGATTCTTGACAATGTAAAATCAATTATTGTTGCCTCAATTCCACACGTTTCCACCTCAATTTCTTTACCATTCAAGTGGAAACGCAAAATTTTTGTTTTATCAACTGTGTTAACCAAGATATTTCCCCAGTGAAGGTCACGATGTTCAAATTTCAACTCATTTTCGGCAACGGCCAAGGCACAAGCAGTCTAAAATTAAGAGACAATATAGCACACATGTGATCACCTGATTGATTACTCTTTTAAATTACCTGTTTAAACATAGCGTACGCTTGTTGTGCATTATTAAAAACATAGCTTTCAAGAGCCTCACCACCATTTGCAAGTTCCAAAACTATGTATTGTTGATTTTTAGGGAACATTTGTGGAGAATCATTTTCTGATCCTCTTGTCTCATCATATAATTCCCATAAATCTAATAATCGATCTGGATAATTTCCTTGAACGCATTTCACGTTTTGTACTTGTGAAAAACTAGTTGTAGTGTTTTTCTTGTCATTTCTCAAGTTGCTTAATTCCCTAAATTTGTAAAAAAAAATTAATAAAGCAGAAATTTAGAGATTAGTTAAATTACATTGCTATGACGATTTCTGATAAAATTTCCTCAAATTTCTTTTGCTTTTCACCATTAACGATTAGGTCGCCTTCGATGGGGATGACTTTCATGACAGAAGTGCCGCCATTTTGGTTTCGGTAGAGGAAAACCTCCCCGTAAACACCTTCCCCGATTTTCTGACAATGTTGAAGAGTACTGAAAAAATAGAAATTGATAGAAGAGAGACAATAGAGAAGAAAATTTGATTATAGAGAATCAAGACATTTTGGTCCTTCGAGCCGGATTTTTATTAGATTTGCGAATCTAATACAACGATATGTTGGATCTGGCTCAAAAGATAGCACTTCCTAAATGACTTCCTAGAATTTTTTATCGGATTACAGAAAATGAATGAATTCGTTACTATCTGAGCAAAAAACTCAATTTATTTGAAAAATCTTGAATAATCAATAGTAAGTCGTAAGAACCTGAAAATAGCTCAAGGCTGGCTACGAAATAATCTAATTTTAGAATGAAAAGCAATATAATCACGAAATTAGGCAAAGTATTAATATAACAAAGAAGTCTAAAATTTTTGTTATTATTTAAACAACTTTTTGAGATAACGGTCAATTTTTTTGCGTCGTTATTCTAATAATAATTGAGCAAATATCTAATTACCTTATTTTTCTCTAATTAATTACTAAAAATAGATGAAGTACTATTAGGATGTTCTAATTTTGGTATAATTGGTCTTTATTTGACTTTTCAACCTCTGACACACTTGACCTATGTTATCAAAGATTGAGATAATGGCAATAAGATTTCCTTAATATTCTAGATTCTTTTATCATACATTGAACAAATATTTGTGCGCAATTTATTCAATTAAGTAGAAAGATAAATAATTTAAATTTTTCTCAAGGTAAAATCAAGAAAACAAAATGTGAGTCATTCCGTTTCCCTATTGTAATCAATAAGGAAGTGATAACATTTTATTTTACTTGATTCGTCGTAGCTCGTGCGAAAATTTTATAATTATTACAAAAAAGTATAAAACTCGTTTTCTGATAATATAAATTCCTTTTTTTAATTATTATTTTATTCTGATGAGTGTTTACGTCAATAAAATTCTTTCTGATATTTTTTCTATGGATTACTTATACCAAAATTCGTCAACAACTCATCGAGTCGTCAAAAAAAAAGTTAAGACAACTTTTCCAACACAAAAATTACCGTTATGAAAGACAAATGATTAATCAATCAATCGTAAAATTAAAATAACGTTACAATAAACTGTTAATCATAATAATTCGTTTACTAGATCCTATGAACCGTTATTTCAACGAAACTATTTCAGAAAACTAGTAGATCATTTTTTTTGGTTATTTTTACTTAATAAAAACATTGATTATAAATGAGTGGTTTTCACTGAGCATTCTATTCTATTTCTGTATGTTACCACTGAGTAATGCTGAGTCTAGTGATTAGTTTATTCTGCTCATTATTGAGCTGACCAGACAGGAAGTTTGAAAATAATTGAGCAACATATAAAATGGCTTCTAATATTTATCAATTTATTTTGTGTGAGAAATATAGTCAAAAATTCTTACAGCAAAAACAAACAATTTAAGCATCTCAACAGTAAAAAATTGTGGACAGTTTTGACACTTTTAGTGCCGGTTTATAAAAAGTGACATTAACTTTAATTGCGATTAAATAGTTAATTCGTGATTAAATGCCGATTTTGACCAATCAAACGCGAGGAAAGCCGATTTAATCGCAAATTAAAAGTTAATCGCAATTAAATATTTAATTCACCTTCTGTAAACCGACCCTAAGTGAGGCACAATTCTGGGAAATGCCAACTTTATCCAAAAACCGACTGAGACACCATTTTTTTATTTCTGAACTTAATATTTTTTCTAATAGTTTGGTGATTCAACTGATGATGGAGTTTGGAAAACCCAATAACTATTATCGTCAAAAACTAAATTTCTTGAAGAATTTTTTATATTTTATGTACTTTTAACTAAATAATCATAATAAAAAATATTCAGTTTTGTTCAATCTAATTTTTCTACAAAAAAAAAAAAACTTTATTGAGCTAATTTCAAGTTGGAATACTACCGGTATTATCGCAAATTTTAATACTTTTCTATGACAACAACCAATCACAACCTCAAATTCTTTTAATTTTCCATGAAAACAAAAGTACTACCGGTATTATCTCAACTTAAGAGTCATAAGAATTATTGTTACACCTAAAAAAAGTTGATGGAATTCAACCAAATTGTCTAATTAAAGTTAACAAGTGATAAAAATTTGGATCCAAAATTTAAGATACCTGCTTATAAAAATTATTTTTATTGCAACATTCCTAGCAGTAAAATATGAATGGTTTAACACTGTTTTTCTAAATTTTTATTTTGTTATATGTTGGGTTAAGTTTTGTAAAAAAAAATTAATAAAAAACTTACATATACTTTAATAGGAAAAAATCAAGTTTTATTTTAATAAATGTCGTAACATCAAATTGTTCCTTTTTTGCAATAGCTACCTATTTTGATTTTTTTTAATCCCATTATTATTGTTACATTTTTTCAATTTTTTATACATTACCTCATCGGATTAATATTTTTGAAAAACTGAACCCAAAAATTAAAAAATCGTAATATCGAGAACCAATTTTATGGTTCTTTTGTGTCTACTCATTGTTTATGAATCAAACCGAAATAATTTCCAAAAAAATCTGTTAAATAAACATAAAAACCCATTATAAAACAAAAATGTATTCAAATAAAATAGTATCTATGTATATTAAAGAACACGTTTCGAAAAGTCAACTTTGTGGCAATAATTCAAGCTTATAAAACGGGCGCAAAGCGCGAGTTTTTATAAAGAATGAGTGCCACAATAACTTAAGAAACGAGTTCTTTATTCTATCTTGTCCACTTTGCGCGTTTTACGTGATTTTTAAGTAAAAAAAGTTAATTATTCAATCTTTAGGGACTTTTCCTTTAATACGAGATGAAAGTGTCAAATGTTTTTTGAAGTGTTTTCAAATTTGTCCAAAATTCTGAGTAAGTAACCCACAAATGGTTCATTTTTACCTATCGTATCGGTTATTGATTGAATACTCCAATTGGCATAAACACAGTAAGGAAAATCTCCAAAAACATTGTAATATTATTCTTAAATTACCAAATTAATTGCTATTCTCAGCGATTCCATCGTTATTTCAGAGCAAACAGTGCTATATACTCATCTAGCAAATAACTTGTAAATTTTCAAGCGCTATAGGAGTTGTAAATTGTTAAAATAGTGGCTGAAAACTATTTCATTTTAAAGCTGTTCTGACCTCAAAAAGAAAGTTGAAGTTGCCTCATTGTAACCGCCAGAAATTGCCCCATTTTCAAATGTTTTATAGGTTAATTGCGACACACACAAAAACACCTTGGTGAGGAATACTGGCCATCAAGTGCAACAAAATTTATTCGAATAAAATTATAATCTCAACGTTGACATAAACGCTGAAACGTCACAAATCACAAATGACCAAGGCGTGTCACCAACCCAAAAAAAGTAAATTGCACTAATACTTTACGCACGCAATTTGGGTGCTCAATTGGCTAAGACGACACCCAAATCAGTATCTGTTCTAGAGGTAAATTAGAAAAAAATTATTTCAGTTACTGAGTGGTTAGAAATTTTTTTTGCTTTATTTACAGGGCTTACTTAGCGTTTTTTTTTTTCAAAATTTGTCTAAAATTTAATTATCATCGATTTTTTTTATAAAGTTCCTGCCAGTGCCTCAATATAGTAAAATCTTTTTTTATTAGTTGAGTTAAAACTTCTTTCTTTATTGTGCGAAAATCTCCAAAACTTCAATTTTCTATTGTCATTGTAAAAAAGCATAATTTGTTATACATGGTATAATCAAAATGTTGTGTAGAAATTTTATCAGGTATACTCTTTCGAGTTTCGTTCAGTCTACATAAAATTTTATAAACGTTTTTAAAACCACAGTGATTAGGTTATCATTATTGAACGTTTATTTATAAGTATTTGAAGATTAGCAAAAAGAATCACAGCAATAAGGAATCTGTCGATTATTTGCCTTCAAGCCCTCATAAATAAACGCTCAATAAACTAATCACTGTGATTTCTAAAAAGTCTGTAAACCTTTTTTGTAAGTCGTAAGAAAAATAGAAAGAGCATAATAGTCCTCGTTAATTAGATCTTAATTACCTAAAATTTATTTATCCAAATGTTTATACATTTTGAGATAGAAGTTTTTGCTTAAAAACATTGTTATAACTCAGCGAGTATCTAAAAAAAAATTGTTTCCTCATGATTTTTTAATTTTCATAACCTTGAAACCTACAACTTTTTGAAAATTTATTTAATGCACATTAACCACTTCAATGTTTTGACTACCATAACTGTTGTCAACTGTTAAAGTTCGATTTTTTTTACAAATTTAATATTAGTTGTCTGATATAAACAATGACGTCACATCCATTAGATGCGCAGTAGTTAATCGGTCATTCGGGCTTAACCTGTCAGTTTAAAAACGTTTACACCAAATTAAGGCATTTCAAAACAAAAACAACTTTCGAAAACACAATAGTTTGTTATAACTTTGTTTTTTAAATAATGAACAAAACCAACCAAAATTATTGTTTATTCTTTTAACACTTGACATCTTTTGTTTAATAAAAACAATAAAAAATGTATACAATGCAAATCCTTCAGATTATTATAACCTTGACTTAAAAAATAATCCTGCAGACCAAAACAAAAAAAGTTAAAAATCAATATTTGAAATTTTGTAAAATTGTGCAACATCAAAGTAGGCCATAAATTTTTGTCATTTCTTATTACGTTCTAACTTTCTTAAATATTTTCCTCTCATCATACAACACTTTAAAAAAAAACAAATTTCAATTACCTTCAAGCTAAATATATCAACACAAAACGATTGCGCAATTTTCTATCAAGAAATGAAAGTTAATTAAATGCAAATATCGAATCTATGAAAACCATCAAATGAATAACGTTAATTTGGGTATTTCTCACCTTCTCGGATAGCATTTTTCGAATGGTAAAACATCCGTTTGTCCACATCTCCTTAAAACGACGTCCTTGGCTGTGACAATTAGGTTAGGAGTTAATGAACTCCTTGAATCTAACGAAAGACTTCTAATACTATCATCCAAATTGTTGATATATTTCTCTTCTTGTTGTTGAACATAACCTGGTAATGATTCATAAGGTGTTATGCACATGCAACTGCTTGAGACTTCGAAAAGACGCAGCTTCTCCGAACGGTAATGCATGCAACGAAAATTTCCTCGATTTATTAACGAAAAACAACACTGGACTCTTCACTTAACAAAAAAATAAAACAAAAAATATAAAGTTTCGAAAGTTTTACACTTGAACGGTGAAATTTAACTGAGTTTTGACGCGAACAACACACGAACAAAAAGTTATTCCGGGAGAAGAGATGACGCCATTGAAAGTGGTCACGTGATAAAAACGCCGACCTCTGATTGGCTCGAAGATCGAGAACAAGGGTCACAGACATAAATTAATAGATGGAGCTTGGGATTTGCGTTCATAGAAATGAGATGACGTGGAGTGTGAGTCATACACTGATAAGTAAGTTCGAAAAACTGCGTCAGAAATTAAGTTTTTTTTATAAAAAGCGATATAAATTTCTTTAAAATTCAGTCGTAAGAAATATATTACTTTGTTCTCCTTGTTTTGTCAAAATAAATAACGAATGTACAAATAAAAAACTTAGTTGGATGTTGGAATTGCCGAAGGAAAAACTTATTCCGGGTTCCGGGAGATAAGATGTCACTGAAAGTAGGTCACGTGGTTGAAATACCGACCTGTGATTGGCTGAAAGATCGGTCACAGACATACAGCGATAGAGAGTCGGGGTTCATAAAAAAGAGATGACGTGGGGTGAGTCATACACTGATAATAAGTTCGAAAAACGACGTCACAAATTAGTTTTCTTTTATAAAAAAAAGCAAATTTCTTTAAAAGTCATACGTAAAAAATAAATAGCGAGTGTACAAATAAAAAACTTAGAACTGTCGGAATAACATAATCTGGGAAAAGAGATGACGCCATTGAAAGTCACGTGGTTGAAATGCTGCCATGTGATTGGCTGAAAGATCGAACAACAGTCACAGACATAAAGCGATAGAGAGAATCAGAATTGATGGAAACAAGATGACGTGGACTATGACGCATACACTGATAAGTTCAAAAAACTGCGTCAAAAATTAGTTTTCTTTTATAAAAAAACAATCTTTAAAATTCAAACGTAAGAAATATTTTAGTTCTTTTTGTTTTGTCAAAATAAATAACGAATGTACAAATAAAAAACTTAATTGAATCTGCCAGAATAACATATCCGGAAAAAGAGACGACGCCATTGAAAGTCACGTGGTTGAAATGCCGACGTGTGATTGGCTGAAAGATCGAGAACAACGGTCACAGACATAAAACGATAGAGGGAGTCTGGATTCATAAAAATGAGATGACATGGACTGTGAGTCATACACTGATAATAAGTTCGAAAAACTGCATCAGAAATTAGTTTTCTTTTATAAAAAATAAAATAAATTTCTTTAAAATTCAATCGTAAGAAATAACGAGTGTAAAAATAAAAAACTTAATTGAAACTGCCAGAATAATTTATTCCAGGAGAAGAGATAACCACCACTTTAAGTGGATGTGGTTGAAATGCCGACGCGTGATTGGCTCTCCAAAAGCGAGAAAAATGGTCACAGACATAAAATGATGGATAGAGTTTAGGTTCATAAAAATGAAATGATGTAGAGTGTGAGTTGATAAGTTCGAGAAACTGCGCCAAAAATTATTTTTCTTAATTCAAACCAAAAAATGTTTCAGTTTTTTTTGTTTTTTCAAAATCAATAACAAGTGTAAAATTAAAAAACTTGGTATGGGACTACAGTTTTTACTGGTGTTTAGCGCTAAAGGAGGGTAAAGACTGGAAATGTGCCACTCATCATTTTACTGCTTTCAATGCTCAGAACTATAATTTAGTACTGAAAACAGTGCCCATGACGACACAGTACAAACTTTGTAACTAGGATGGTTCCATTGATAGTATAGAGCATTCTCTCTCCTGTCATTCTCATTTATCATACCTCTTGTTCTAATTAAAATGAACATTATATTGGAGGGTATAACGGGTTGCATAAAACCGATTGCAGATTGCCTTAAACTCCGCCTATTTTAATGACGGATGCTACCGTATCTCGTCAATTCAACGTGCGCACAATGTTCAAATTGGTTTACTTTATTCTCCCTTTCACTATTTCTCTAGTCGAAACAAGTATAGGAAAATCCGGCAAACCTATACTATCATAACAAACTAACCGAACTAACTGTGGCAACCCTCATCATTTCACTTGAAAACTGGTATCAAAAATACAGACTGTTTCACGAGTAATAATGAGATTGTAAAGCTGAAAATACAACCAGCAATACAGTTCCAGAGTTAACGTAGATTATATTGATTTCAAATTTTATTTCTCAAATCTGTCACCGATAAAAAAATTATTCAAACGATGAAAAAACCGACATGATGATATATGGGAAAAAATGCCTCTGCCGCGATGAGTTTGTACAGACAACGTTTTCCGGGTAGAGAAGAACTCTTGCTGACACCATATTCGAACGACTTGAAACTACCTTAAGGAAAAATTGACCACCTTTGAAAAAGCCAAATGCAAGAACAGCTACTGGTCCTATTCACATGTAAGTCAAAGAATAATTTCACAAGCAAGTGGCATTAGTTTGTCTTCAGTTAACCGAAAGATTAAATAATTTTTTATTTAATATATTTGTAAACAAAAAAAAATAACTACGTCAACTTTGGAATTGTATTACTGGTTGCATTTTCAGTTTCGCAGGCTCTGTATAGAATAATGTAGAATATAATTTTTCGCTGTCACTAGCGCGTGTCCACTAAATCCTAATATTTGACCAATATATTTTTGGTATTTTGTCAAATTTGACACTTCTTGTGAACGCTGCTAGAACTTCCAATGCTTCCTCGACCAAGTTTTTTATTTGAACACTCGTTACAAACAAATTTTTCTCACTTACCAGCACTTTGTCTCGCATAATTCTCTAAAACCGAACCATTTAATGAATTGTTCACCACTGGAACAATCATTGAAGATCTCCTATCTAAAGTTGAGTTGAATTTCGACCGAAATAGACATTTTACACAAATGCAGCCTTTAAAAATTCTGTTAAAAAAAATTTACGTTCTTGGTTGTATACATACCCGGCTGACAATTACCATCGACAATCACTGTACTCTTCCTAAGCAAGGAAAGTGATCTCCTGTATGACTTTCCAGGTTTTAATTTAATTACTGGTTTTGGTATTTTTTTATAATTTATTTTCTGAATTGAATTATGAGAAATTATTGAAGATTCAATTATATCAGAAAGTTGTTTTTTTAAAGTTTCAGGTACAGGTGAATTGGAATAGGAATGATCATGCCATACATCTTGACACTTTCGGAAAATTTCCGGTGTTTGGCCTAGAGTAACATCATCCAAAATAATAATTTTTGAAGTGTTATTTTTATTTGGAGTCGATTTTCCGCGAGGAGTTATAAGAAAATCTAAACTTTTCTGATTCTTGTGTCTTTCATCGTTTTTGGAGAAACTTTCGTCACTTCTTAATGATATTACACTTAAGTCAGGTACTTTAGAGAAGTAATTACGGGTAAAATCATCAAAGTCTTTCAAATTAACAGTTAAACTCTTCTTTGGTACATCCTCACTTGAAGAATTTGAAGAAAAATCAAAAGAACCACTATAAGACATCTCTTTTTCAGAAAGGATATCCTCAGTGATATTCACACATTTTCTACTACGGGGCTTTATGTCTATCAAACTGGTATCTCGAGTCTTTTCCAAAATTTCTAAATCACTATTTGTCTTTGAAGATTCGTTAGTAATTCTTGTAGCTCTAGAGAATCGAGGTGATTTTCTTAGAAGTGTAGGTGATTGAGGTCTACTCTTTTCACCGTTTCTTCTCCTAGTAGTAATCTTAGAATTTCTAAGTGATCTTTTAGGAGCCTCAAAACACTTCACAGACTTTCTTGGAGTAGTAGACACGTGACTTGAAGAAATTGGAGAAACCACCACTGATTTTTTTCGAAGAGGACTTCTTGAAGATTTCTTTAGAGGAGAAGGAGAAATACCAGAATTTTTCACTCGTGTTCTTCCTTTTAGGAGAGGTGGTGAAAAAATGTTGGATTTTTTTTGAAGAGGAGTCCTTAAAGATTTTTTTGAAGATGAAGAAATACCAGAAAGACCCTTTTTCCGTCTTGTTGATACTCCTCTTAGTGGAGGAGGCGAAAAAGTGTCTGATTTATTTTGTAGAGGACTTCTTGAAGTAGGAGAAACATCAGAAAGTCCCTTTCTCACTCTTGCTCCTACTTTTAGAAGAGGTGGTGAAAAAATGTCTGATTTTTTAAGAGAACTCTTTGAAACTCTTTTTGGAGGAATAATTTCTGATTTTTTAGATTGAGAAGACCCCTTTGTCAATCTTTTAGGAGAAGTTGTGGATTTTTTCCGAGATCGAGTACCTTTCAACCTCGTGTCAGGTCTTGAAATAGTTGGAGATACTTCCAATTTTGTTTTTGTAGGTTTTTTAGATTTAACATTACGCGATTTTTTCTGGATACGTTTACCAAGTTTTTGAAGGGACCTCTCCTTCGCCGCGTCAGCTAACTCACTCAACCATTCGTTAATAAAATTTGACTCAAAACTCGAACTGTCTTGCTCTTCCTGATTAAAACCCTTGAAATCCTCCAAATCTTCACTCTTCTTGCCCTTGGATCTAGTTTGGATAATATCAGTAGGTTTTAAAAACACTTTCGGTTCGCAGTTTAGTTTCCAATCCTGACAAAAACTGTAATTCTTGCAGAAATCTTTTGGCTTTTTTGGAGTTTCTAAATTTGGGAACTGACTATCCCACTTCCGAATCTGGTCGTACGATTTTTCTATGAGATGCGTTGAATTTGAAGAGTCTGATTTAGTAATTGGGGAGATTGGATCGGTTATCAGTTTTGTGGTTGGGGCTGTGACACAAGGAGTGCTTGAATGTATAGCTTGTCTCTCACGAAACGTATCAGAAAAAATCGGTTCATATGACCTTTCAGGATTATTATTAACGACATTTTCGGTTATTTTTGGTAACTTAATGTAAGTCAATGATGAGTAACTCAAAAAATTCGATTTGTTTTCTTTCTCTATTGATAAACAGCTGCTGGTTACTGGTCTGTCTAAAGTCGAATTTTTTTCAGTAACTGAAGGATTTGAGATTTCAGCAGCGATTTTAGAACGTTTACGTTGTCTTGTCATTATTGAAGAATGGTTACTTACACTCATCTGCCCTAAGTTACTCTTAGAAGCCTCACTGTCTGAAGAAACAATTTTCTGAAAACTTCCCACTTTGACTTTATTGAAAGTCTTGCCTTTTGCAATCTTATCAAAAGTGTTATTTGGAGAAACTTTTAAAGAAACGTCTGTTGCATATTCTTCTAATCGTGGGGGCAATTCCTTCAATTTTATTTTGGCTTTCCGGCGACTTTTTAATCGTTTGGTTAGGTTTTGGGCAAATAAAGCATTAAAAGCGTCCACTGATTTTGATGTATTTGATACTTGACTCCTTGTTTTTCGTTCATACGTTTTTATAGGTTTGTGTGAAGGCATTTTTTTAATTATTTAGGTAAATTGAAAATTATAAACAATCACTTTTTGACAGCCACCACTACCAACTTAAACTTAAATTTCTAGGGATTTTTTACAAGTACCAACAGCATCTGACGCAACTCATTGGGAAAAAATCAAAATATAAATACAATAATTGCATTCTAAAGCAGTTTTATTACATAATTTGAAATTAAATACAAAAATTGATTTAAAAATGTTCGAAAATAAAACTACAACAAAAAAAAAATTGACAGGTGTCACGTGACAAACGTCAAAACAAAAAGTGAGGTTAAGTAATTGTTGATAAGAAATGCCCCCCAATGTGGGAGATTCCCACGTTTCGGTGCTACTAATTTGGGAAAAGGGAGTGAATTTGTCTCCTTTTTATAATTTCTGTTGTTTTTGTAAATAATAAAAAGATGTAAGTGTTTTTTGTGTTACCTAAATGTTTACATAATTAAATAAAATTTAGGCAATATGGAAGGCAACCAAATTTGCATTTTAGCAGCCCAAATTCGTGGTTCAATTCACAACAAATCAAATATTTTAACACTCTCAACAAGAACATTATATAACTTGTTATCATCAGTTGATCTACTTGAAGAACAATCATCTTCTTTCCATGTCAAGCAGCCCCAAAATTTCAAAGCTGAGCTTTTACGGGATTTGCAATACCTCTTCAATTATATCCACGAAACTAAAACTCTGAAATTATACCTTGACAGCTATGATGACTCTCCTGAAATAAACATAACAAAATTTAAGAAACTCATTTCGTTGGAATTCTCAAAAGTCGATGTGAATACAGTGAAGGGGCTTCAGGTTTTACGCTCACAAATCCAAAAACTGATATGTCAAAAAACACAAAATACTCTTAATGAAATTTTGACGAATTGTGGGGGTGATAAGAGCCTGGCTTCGTGCTGGAATGAACTGAAAGAAGCTAGTTTTGTCAGTAATAATATAATAGAGCTAGATCAAAGCTTAGAGTGTGCTCCGTGGCTCCACACTTTAGATTTGAGCCACAATGAAATCACCAATTTTGAAGCTTTAAGTTGTCTTGTCAATTTAAAATATTTAAATCTTTCTTATAATAAATTAGAGAATGTTTCGATACTAAAAGGACAAATCTGCAATCGACTACAGGTAAATACAGCCCCAATTTCGAATTTGACACTTGACATGCAGGGTAGCCAACTCAAATTTTAATCAGGAACTTTGAGTTTTTTTGCAAATTAATTTAAATCAGTTTTACTTATTAAACATTTTTCAAGTACTTATGTCGCAAATAACTATTTAAAATTTATAAAAGATTCTTTTTAGTTATGAATTTAAGTCACCACAGCCTCCTCTATTTCTTAAAACCCAGGAAGCCGTGGTTTGGCGCCAAATTTGAATCATTTTCTAGATTTTAATACTTTTGCTTTTAATCTAGAACCTCATCATGAAGAACAACTTCATTGAAGATATAACTGGGCTACGCTCTCTTGCGAACATCTGGGTGCTCGATTTAAGCAATAATTGTCTGGTCGACCATAAATCTCTGATTGCCATATCCCATTTAGCTGCCTTACAGTGGCTCAACCTACAAAGCAATCCTTTAAGTTTCCATCCAAATCATCGAAGTCGTACTGCCAGTTATCTTCATATGAATACAGCAACAACTCATTTCGTTTTAAATAATTCGGCTTTAAGTAAAACCGAGAAGAAATTAGTAGGGTCTTATTATCCTCTTCAGATGAGAAATAATAGTTACTCTAACGATTCGTTAAGTCTAACAACTGAAAAAGCACGAAGAGTTAGACATGTAGTTATTGAAGAAGAGAGTGCAGTTAGAGAAAGCAGCATTCCTTCACTTCCACCAACTCCAAAACAATATCTAGAGACTAAAAAACAGATTGAAGATTTGCATGAGAAGTTTGGAGAATCGTGGTTGAATTCTCAATCTGGTTTATTGGATGTTTTGGGGTTGGAAAGCTTCTCGCTTCCTTACAGTTCAAGTCCTTATGAAGCTGACTTCACGATATATTCTGGTGATTTCACCCAAGAGCCAATCCAAGTCGCAAAAGAAGTAACTGTTGAAACAACTGAACACATAAATGAAGAATACGAGAAGAAGAATGAAGTTCCAGAAGTGGTCCCAGACGAACCGGATATAGAAGGCGAAGAAAGGATTTATCTAGCAACTCTTAAATCTGAAACTGATCCCATTTTTATAGTCATTGGTCAAACGCATTTCTCAGAACGGGAGTGCTCCACAGGGAATGAAAGGGAAAAGTGGCATCTAGATAGTATAACAAATTGCGAAATTTTAGACGAGGAGATGACAACAGTACAAATTGATTTTGAAACGATGAGGAAAAGTCGCAAGCAACGAATTTACGTATTTGAAGAAGAAATTGAAGCTTTTGTTGCGTGTATAAAGAATGTTATTAATTCAAAATCGCCGAAAAAAGAGGACGATGTTAAATATCAGTGTATGAAGTGTTCAACTGTTTTTGCCAAAGTAAGAAACGAGTCGATTTTGGGTGAATCTGCGGTTAAATGTCCAAGCTGTGATAGTACTTTGGTGGTTGAAGAGGTTTAGATGCTTCAAAGTAGATATTTCTTGTTTGTAAAAGATTGACAATAAATGTCCGGACTCTTTATAAACAAGATTAAACCTCTTATGTATAAAGAGTTCGGACATTTATTGTTGAACAACATCTGACTGATATACATATTTTTAAATAAGAGAAAACTTATTTTAGTCGCTTTATTTCATTTTTATACAATATTAAATAAATAATGTAAATACAGGATCAGCTGCGTTTATTTTTAAATCCTGGAATGCCATCTGACCCAAAACCTAAAAACTGAAAAACTTCATTTATTTCCGTCAATAAAATCCGTCGTTTCCGTATTAAAGTCAGTAATAACAAACCAGCTAGGCACTTGCCATAACTGTGCAACTTTAGCCTCCATATTTTTTTCATTTTCTTTCAAACCACTTAAATCATTTTTCAATTTACAGTGCCTCTGTCTTAACGCATTTAATTGTTGAGAGAGAGCATTTTGCGTCATTATTGTCTCTTGGAGTCTCCTTTGTAGCATTTTGATTTCTTTTTCCCGCTCTGGAATTTTAAATGTGCTACCAACATAAAAATCTAGGGGGAAAAAGCATACTTGTAACTGCTGATATTAAGCTCTTCATAGAATCAGAAACTGATGATTTTTCTACTGGCTTTGATATGTTAGGCATTGCGTCGAGACTTGATTCATCTAACGAAGTACTCAAAACACCAGAATCGGAAGCTGATAAATCCAATTCACGTTTTATATCACCAGCCACTGATTGTGTATGTTGGCGGCCCTGTAAATGCTCCCGTTTGTTGTGCAGATTATGGAACCACTGGTCGCAAGTACGGCAGTATAGTTCTTCATTATCTTCTTCCTAAATAATTAAAAAATAAATACAAAGTATTAATTTAAAGACGTTCTCTAAAAATCCGGTTATAAAACTAGTTACAACAGAATAATAGGGAGCCCCAATATTTGAAAAGCTTTTACATATTTTATAATTTAAATAAAACTGTAGTGGTAAGTCTGATTTATCTTGAATTATCTCGACCAGAGAGATCAAATGGGGAGAATAATGATAGACTAATTTGAACAGTGCAGGGTGTCGCCATTTTGATGTTTGACCAAAGAAGACATGCTGTAGAAATTTTTACTCAAAAACATATTTTTTTGAGTACAATGCTTTTGAACGAAAATCTCAGGAAATTTCAACAAATATAACATTTGTACACAACAAGTTTGAAGTTTTAGCACCGTTTTAACAAGAACCATCACTTTCGGTTTCGTTTAAATTTAAGTTAACTTTAAATTTCTAAGGTATAACATTAACAACATCATTTATATTCCACCATTAAATCAAGACTCTCCCCACACAATTCTCTGGTTTAAACAAATAACAGTTAATTATTAACAAATTTAAACAAATAACAATTATCACGAATCCTGAAACATGACAAATGTGACTGTAAATTAAGTATGTTGGCAATCCTATAGTTACCAACTATTCCCATTTCTATCTCAGGATCGCCAACATACAAAGACTGATATCAAATAAGCGATTTAAACCCTGAAATGACTTTAAAAAACATTTAAATAAGCCTTAAATGATTGGAAGGCACATTCTTTAAATTAATCTTGTTAAATTCAGTTAAAAACATGGAAAATGTAAGAAAATGGCTGCTGGGGCGCCCTCTGGTGGTTCGCGCGAATTTTGTCAGTTGTGTGATGGCGTCTTTATCAACTGCAGCAAGTGAGTGTTTCTCTAGCTGTAATTTTGAAATATTTGCAAATTTTTGATGATTAGAATACGTAAGTGACTTCATAAAACTTGTAAAATCAATTTATAATGATTAGAGACCACATTTTTGTGATTTATTTGGAAAATTATGTCGAAAAATTTGGAAAATCACCTGCTCAGGGCGCCCTCTGGCAGTTTGTTTGAATTTTGACAGTTCTCCAATAGCCATAGTTTTGGAAAATTCGCAAATTTCTAGTGATTAAAACACGTAAATGACTCATTAAAACCTTTCAAATCAGTTTTCAATGTCTGGAAAACACATTTTTGTTACATATTTAGAAAACAGAAAAATCTGCTCAAATGGCTGCTAAGAGCGCCCTCTGGTGGCATCGGAATCATCGCAAGAATTTTCATTTATTAGCGTTTTCTCAGCGCCAATTTTGGAAAATAATAAAATTTATAGTAATTAAGGCAGGAAATAACTTCATGGAATTTCTAAAACCAGTATTCAATGCAAGCAAAACACGCTTTTGTGTTTAAATGTGGCAAAAATTGGCGATGTGAGCGCCCTCTACATGCCGCGGGAATTTTCGAATTTTGACAGTTCAGTCAGTGCTAGTGCTAGTATTTTGTTAAAAAAGGTAAGACTTAAGCAACTTACATCAATCTCATCAGTCGCGTCCATATCACTTTCTGATAACACATTATTCTGCAACCTGTTGCGCCTTTTTTTCGCTAAATACGCTCTATACGCATCTGACTGCCTATATTGCTTCAGTTCCTCCCTATACCTCCTTTTATCCTCCTCAGCTTTGGCTAAATACGGTCTTTTCTCCTCCAAACTCAGATTCGACCACTTATTCCCAATAATTTTAGTAATTTCATGAAAAACTAGACTACTATCTTTAAACAACTTCCGTTGTTCGTTCAAATAGAGGTTATATCCGGTTGCTGGTGCTTTGGGGGGTAGATTCTTCAATTCCGGCTTCCGTTTCCTGCCTTTAGGCCATCCCCCGCGTCTTTTCGGTGGTTTATGTACATCTAAGTTGGCAATCGGTGGTTTGGGGGTGACTTCATTGTTTACTGCCAAATTTCTGGCTTCTTGGGACTTGAAATCGGGAGGGAGAGAATTGACAGGGAGAAATGTAACCATTTTGGTGTTTTTGGAAGGACTGGGGGTTGATAATTGGGATGAAAACGTAATATAAGATGATGTACTAGGCGTTGACGAAAAACTAACATCACTACATTCACTTGAAAAGCCATCGCTGTCTAGATTTATCGAGGATTTAGGGGCGATTTTAGGGGTGTTTTGCTGGGAAATTAATTCACTTGCTACATTTTTTAAGTCTTCAACTGATAAATTCAAGTCGGAAGAGATTGCGTCATTTAGAGACATGCAAACTAAGCTGTAAATAACAGAAAATAAAAAATACTTTTGAGGGTTTTTTCGTTTTACCCCTTGCTGGTTTCAACCAAAATCCCATTCTGTAATAAACTGTAAGCCTCATCTATAGTTTCACAACCCAAAACATTTTGTTCCATATTTTAAAATTTAGTAATAAAGCTACAAAAAAAATTTTTCATATCTGGCTTCAATGAGCCCGCCTTACCATTCTATTTCTTCCTGATTGTCAATTCAGTCAATTGGAGCATGTGCATCAGTATAAGTCCTTTTTTGTCCACTTAATGTTATTTTTTATCAATTTTTTTTGATCTCTAATGCTTCATTAAATTATTTTTTTGATAAAATTGGGATTTTGGAGTGTCGAAGGACCCTAAATTTAGTAAAAATTGGTATTAAAACTTCACATTGAACCACAACAACTTGTGAACCTGTGCTGCCATTGTTGGCAGAGACGCAGACTACAGTGGAATTGCGCTAAGTTTGAAATGTTGTGGATTTTATAGTTTACAGTGGAAGCCGCTTAATATGATCAAAATGGCTTGGAACGGTTCTACACAATATCAAAATATAGAAATTTCGCCGATTTTTGTTATCAATATTTTGTTTGTTGTTTTACTGTGATTAAATTCTGTCAAAGAGTTGAGCATTTTTTATAAAAAATTAGAATACTTTTTAGACTGTTCATCAAATTGATATTTTTTTAATTAATAATTCTTTAGTGTGAACGTAATACATATACTCATATACAGGATGTACCAGAATTATTTGTCTCAAATTTAATCAGAGTAATTGAGGAGCTTGCGTGCAAAACCGGATATATCCACTTTTACAAATTTTTCAGGAGATGAAATAAACACCCTACAAATTTGTTTAAAAAAATAATGTTATTTTGCGAAAACAGTTTAAATTTAATAGGGTTATGTAAGTGATTAACATATTTTTTTTGTATGAAAAGTAAAGAATTTGGCGTTATTAGCAAAAAACTATTGGATATATCCAGTTTTGCTCACAAATGACATACACTGAGCGGAAAAATTATTTATTTTTCTTGAAATAAACAAATTTAAATTGGTATTTGCAAAGAGAACAAAAAAATTAAATATGACTGCAGCCTCTTCGTTCTGGTTATCGCATAGCTTCTTGGGTTTCATTCTGTTCTTCGTTTCTTCCTCCATTACTGTGTAATAATTTTTTATACCACAAAAGGTCTTCTCTCTTTAGCCAATCTTCCACAAAATGATTTTTTATTAAATGTTTTAATTTTTTTTCTTCTTATCTGGATATATCCGCTGTTCTTTGCAAAATTTAGATAGATGTAACCGATTTCGCGCTTTTACGAGGATTTAAATGGTTTTGGTTGCAAACGCATATATGGGCCTATAGATATCACAACTTAGATCTAAAAATCACCAAAACATGTTTTTTTGTGAAAAGTGGATATATCCGGTTTTGCACGCAAGCTCCTCAATTACATAGGTACATATAATACAATAGAGTATTATATCTGTTATAATCGTTAATTTAAACACAGACACTAATAATAATTAATAACTACTTAATTAGGTCTAGACAAAATACATTTTTGTCTTGGTTATTTACTTCGATTCCAATAGATATGAAACACACTTCATTGATTAAATTCTTCAGAATTATTAAAAACTAAAAAAGAAAATTTAACAAACAACAAAAGGTAAGTAGGTATAGCTAAATGTTTGTTTTTTTACCAGAAAAAAACCAGTAAGCGTTGGAAATTTGAAATCTACTACCAATCTCAAAAATAAAAAAAAAATTATAGTGTAATAGGCTGATTTCAAGTTGAGATAATACCGACATTATCTTCGTTTCTAGGCAAAATTAAAAGAATTCGAGGCAATGATTAGTTGTTGCCGTGGAAAAGTATTAAAATTTGCGATACTACTGAGATTATTTCAACTTGAAATATGCTCATAAGAAAACAAGTAAAAATATCACCTCATGAAATTCGAACTTTTATAAAATTCAGCACAGATGGTTTTTGAAATATGAGAAAGCAAACATCTCAAAGACGACACTCGAGATATCACAAATCCTCTCAAAAATTCCTAAAAAATCAAAAAACGTGTTTTTTTGAATTTGAAGCGTTTAGAGCTACGTCAGGACTTAAATCTGCAATTCTTACCTAAAAGTATTTGTTGTTTCTAACTACATGTTAAAATTTTTTAATTGTAAGCCCTGATGAAGCCTTAAACACAATAATAAAACAAATCATTAGCAAGAATCTAAAAAAAATTCTTTAAGTGATTTTGTCTCGTTAAAAATTGTAACAAATTTTTAAGAAAACAAATATAGACATAAGAGCTAATTTCAAGTTGAGATACTACCGGTTGTATTGTAAATTTTAATACTTTTTATACTAACAACCAATTACAATTCGGATTTTTTTTATTTTCAATGGAAACAAAGATATTTTTAATACCGGTATTACTTCAACTTGAAATTAACTCAACAGAGTATGTAAAAATTTAACTTAAGTTCAGTGCTTAATTAAATTTAAAAAATAAATGTAAGAATATTTTCTGGGAGCTACAAACGGCAATTTATATAAATGAAACTGCAAAGAGTGTATTATAAAAATCAGAATTTGTAAGTTTAGGAGACATTTCATAAACTGTAGGTACATACATTTATTGTACATTTATTATAACGTATTGTTGATCTTATAATGAAAGATCATTGATTTACACATTCAATAGCGTTTTATAATTGGGATATTTTGAAAATGAGACTTGGTACACTTTTAGACAAATATGTAGTACAAATATCTGTTTGCTTACCCATTTTTTCTGTAATTTACGTGTCTCGTTCTTGTGTTTGTAACGCAATTGTCGATCGTTTAGGTCGCCACGGTTTATCTTGTATCAAAAGCAGTGGAAGAGTTTTTCAATACAATAAAATAAATATGATCTTAAAGTGTGCGTTTTGATCGACTGATATTTCGTGTATGTTGGAACCATGGAGGAATAAATAAATAAGACTGGAGGGAAGAATGTTTAAAAAGTTGAGATTTTGCGCCATGCGGCAAAGTCGTAAAAGGTGTTTCAATATGGTGCCGGATTCCAGAGGCGTAGCATCAAATCTTTTTCTGGGAGCAAGATAAGTTAAAAAATAAGTTAAAAGAAAATTTCAGCTCACCATTTTAATGTTTTTAACTTACACTAACACTATCCAAAACAAACACTTCGCAAAAACGATTATAATAAAATAAAACAAAACTTTAAAAATGACGCTACTTTGATGCTTTTCTCAAGACGAAACGCCACTGACGAATAACAGAGTTCGAACATTCGTCATTCATCGGCACAGTTCGATGCGCCTGTGTGTGCGCGTTAGTCAAAAAGGTCGTAAAAGGTGCTTAAATTTCAGGCAAGAATTTTACATGGTGAACATAAGCGACCTTACCTCCAGTCTTATTTATTTATTCCTCCATGGTTGGAACCACGTAGTTTATCGAGATGCGATGGGAAACGACCTGACGCCTGACGGTATGACCATTACGTCTTGAGTAAATGGTCGTTCTTTGGTATAAGATGTCACTTGTGTTGACACTGTTGCTGCAATGTATATCTTGAAGGGTGCTGTTCCAATGCTTGTTTATCTGCTGCATTTGCGGAGTCCTTCCCCAAATTATGTTTGTATTTGTATGTAAATTTCTTATTTAAAATCATTTGTTGGATTGTAACAATAAATACATTAATTTTGATTTCTTTTTTTGCTGAAATATAGAAAACATTTATTTGCTTACCTACTACCCTAGGGATGGGCGACAATTGTTGCTTACTGCTGCTGTTGATGTAGTATTAAATTTTTTACAAAATAAGTGATTTAAAAATATTTTGAATGCTACGTACTTACTCATTACTAAACTGCTTAATAAAAAATATTAATATAGTCTTGTTGTTTTATGATTTAATTTTTTTTTTAATATAATCAACTGATGTCTGCACAAAATATAAAACAATCTTAAGAAAACAATTTAATGAGTTTTCAATTTTTTAATAAAACTTTTAAAACGTTTTGTATGCACAATTAGGTACTTCTAAGAAATTCTCTAATTCTTTAAAAAATATCAAAAGAAATTATTAATTTCATAGATTAGCCTTCTAATTAACTCATTTAGGCTCAAATAAATTATTTATCAAGATGCACGATCCTTTAATTTTACTTTGACCAACTTTTAATAGTTATTTCATGTCTTAGAATTTGATAAAAAATTTAAGATGCGAAGGTATATTATAATGGGCTGCTTTTAAAGAGCATTGAAGTTGTGGCATTTCACGATGTAGGAAAGAACTTAAATTGAAATTTTCTTAATTTATTTTTTGTAATTTAAGGATTTTGGATCATAGTAATGACATTGCGAGTGACCCTTTAAAAATGCTTTGGTTTAGTCGCCATCATCCTTCGGGTAGTATTTGGTTGTCGATTTTAATAATTCCACTAAATACATGTTTTTGTGGTATTTTTCTAATTTTGGGAATTTGGGGAATTATACTTTATCATAAAGAAAATGTTTTTCTTGCAGCTGAGTGTTTTCAAACTTGTATTTTGATGCTTCATGTGAGTACTAATAAAGGCGACTAATAATCAAGACTGTTTAAAGAAAGAACGAGCATTAACGAGTGATTTTCTGTAACTGTCAAGATTATAAGTCACCCATTAACATACGAGTTGATTACAGTGTTTTTTTGTTGACTGTAAATCGTTTTACTTTAAAAATTTTTTTTAGAATTTTAGAAACACAGTAAATGATTATTTCGCGAAGACCAGTCAACAAATTTTTTTTTAATTATTTAAAACACTAAATATTTTAGGCAATAAGCAAACAATACATTTTGCATACCCAAAAACCTGTAATAAATAACCTTCTTGCTGAAAAATCAAAATTTTGGAATTTGAACGATTTTAATGGTCAGATTTTAACCGAATGTCAGGCTTTATTAAAAGCTGGGAAAATAACAATTCGACTTTTTTTTATTTTGGCTTCTACTGCTGCAACATTTTTTTTTCTTCAACCAATTACAACACATCATTTACCTTCGCAGTGTTATATTCCAGACGGATGGTTTAATTTTCTTACTGTAACTTTCTGGTATTTACCAGCTTCTATTGTTGGAATGGATGCCTTATTTTGGTCAATTGGTTTTTCTCTGACTGTTCAATTTAAATTATTATGTCATAAATTAAAATTAATTGGGACTCGAAATGAAACAGAAACTTTGATTTTGTGGAAAGAGCTAAAAAGTTTAGTTAACTATCACAATTTTCTAATTGAGTAAATAAAAAAAACTGTAATTTCACTTTTAATAAATTTGTTTCAGCTTTTGTAAAAAATTAAACAAGTTATTTGGTTTTGTATTTCTTGTTCAGTCTTTTATATCTATAGCTTCTGCTTCTACTGCTGTATTCACTTTAATGCAACCGTAAGTCTTTTATTTTTTAAATATATTTTTGTAATTTACAAATTTTAGTGGTCCTTGGAGTAGTCGTATTAAATTTTTACTCTTTTTTGCTTGTGAAATTACCGAAATGGCTTTTTATTGTGTTCCAGTTGAAATGACTGTAAATGCTGTAATAAATTTTTTATTTTGATTTTATTAATCATTTTGCAAATATTTTTTTTATAGGCAAATGAAGTTGCAGATTCTGTTTTTACTTCAAAATGGTATAAAATAGCATCAAACGAATTCAAAAAATCTTTAACACTTGTGATAGAACGAGCTCAAATTCCTATAACATTCAGTGGTTTTGGACTTATTTATATTAATATTCGGACGTTCCTATTGGTAATTTTGAATAAAAAATTATTATCTAAAACCGTGCGTAACATACACATTTTTATAGTAATTTGAAGCAAGGAATATTGATTATTACCTACGGAGTGAGAGAAACTCAAATTGCAAAATCATTAAAACATTCGTAAACTTTGATATTTATAGTAAAAGATAACATTTAAGTGATAACAGATTTTGTCAAAATTTTATAGCAATTATTTCAGTATTAAATTAGTTTAATTATAAGCAATTTTAGATAATATTTTGTATTAAACTTGTGTGGAAAAGAAGTAGCTACTTGCTTCTCAGACGTTGTAGCTGAACTTTTTCTAAAATTATTGTTTTTTTACAGGTTTGCAAAACTACTTTCTCATTTTTTACCTACTTGAATACTGTTGGTTCGAAATAGAATAGTGGTGATTTTGTTTAAACTTTTTAACTAAAAAATGGCCTTTTGTGATTCTTCAGAAAAAACCTCAAGACACGTGACTAAATAAAAATCGGAATAAAATGTTTGTTTAACACATTTTTTGAAGTTATTATCTTGAAAATAATTTTTTGACAGCAGTTGCGTTAAGCAATACCAATTGTGTGGTTAGATTTTATATGCAAGTTGGTCACGTGGGTCAGAATCATTTCTGAAGACACTGTATTTGAATTTTAGTTATTGGTGATAAAAATAATAGAAACAAAGAATTTGAATTTTGTTATAATTATGTATATTTAAGTTATATTATTATTAATAAAAACTATTAATAGTTTGTCTTTTTTTCTATCAAAAACTATAGGTTAGTAGTGGCAGTATCGGTGAAAGTATAAAACAAAGATGATACTTAGGCAGCATACATCTACTCTTTATTTGGAATTCTTTCCTCAGCTGAAGCTTTTTTTTTCAACTTTAAAATTTGTTTTTTTACTTCTTCTCTTAGTAGACTGTTTATTTCTTTTAAAAATACCTTATTTTCTGACAGCATACACCTACTTGCCACCGAGTGTTTTCCAAGAGTGAGCGGTTTATCGAAGCGACGGCGATCGTAGTTATTACTGTGTGAATATCGAGTTATATGTTTAGCAAAGTATTGAGTGTATTTTCCACTTTTTCTCTAATTCTATTGGAGTATCGAAGAAATCAATTTTTATGGTTCTGAGCCATAATTTTTCTGATTATTTTCTATTAAGCTAAAATGAAAAATGTTTTATTTAATTATCTAACATAAATAATTGAATTCTTATAAATTAAACCAAGGCTAATTTTAGTACTGATATAGCAATTATTCGTTTATCAGAATGAACTTTTTTTATGGTAAATCTATTTTTATAAAAAAACACAAAAGTAACTTTAAATTTTTAGATCGTTTTATTGTTATTCGAAAACTTCTTTTCGAATTTTCTGAATGTCGTATCTCAAAATTGCTTAATATTTATGTGGCTATATTTTATATACCTGTTTATTGTTTAGAATTAGTTTATTTGTTTTCAAATTTTAGTTTTGGCCTTTTGACCAGATATGGCACTTTGACAATATACACAACACTCGTAAGTAAATAACATTGATAAATAAAAAAAAAATACAGTAATTTTTTAAGCTGGTTTTTACAACGATTTTTAACGTTATTTACAACCAAAAACTTCTTGAAACTTTTTATTTTTTTCGTGAAAACGCTTGGTCTTTAGATATCCTAAATGCTAAAAGTAAAGGAAAAAAGAGCTAAATTGTTATAAAGATGTCGGATATTAAATATTGTAGTTTTAATTATTTTATTTAATGTTTTATCAGCAGCATTAAGTTTATTACCAATTTTTGGAAAATGAATTTTTTTTCTTTGAGTTTAAATTTTTGAAATTTTTTAGGTGAATGGTTGTATTTTTCTTTATTATTTATATTTTGCAACTTATTCTTTGCTTTTGTTTTCTTGTATGAAATTAATTTTTCAATTTATTAAGCCTGGATTAAATTTACAATTACAATATTTTTTAATAAATGAATATTTACTTCAAGACTTTATTTATCATGAAGAAAGTTGGATTATATCAGAAGAGAGATTAGAAGACATTAAGTACGAGAAAGAAATTAGAAAAGTATTGTGTAACTGTATTAGGCATCACATATTTTTAAAAAGGTGTATTAATTATTTGAAAATATTTTTTTAATTTGTTTTTTCCAATTTGCGACTTTAAAAAATCCACTCGTATTATATTACTAATTTACAAAATATATCTTGAAACATAGATATAAGAACTTTATTGGAACAGTTGGTAGAAAATTCAAATTCTAAAATTATTTTGTGATTGTTTATAATTTTTTATTTTAGATGATGCAAACATCTGTGTCTTAGGCATTTATTTTTTTCCAACTTGGTAAAACAAAGAATTTTTAAAAAGTAAAATAGGACATTACGAGTTATGTGTATAGTAAAATGTGTGTATTTTACTGTATTTGACTGTAGTCTGTTATCTCAAAGAAATGACATTTTGTAAAGTTCTAATAACAATAAATATTTTAATAAAGTACTGTACATTAAGTACTTTCAAAAATAATTAAATAATAAGCGGAAGCTAAAAAAAACCTAAAAAAAATAACTGATGGGTGGTGAATTTCCTTCTTCTGCTTTTTTGTAGTTTTAAATCGGATTTTAAGCATTGTCTTTGGACCTCAACTCTCTTATAACGAAGCGAAACCGATAAATTTATAAAATAAAAAACATTAACAAAAAGTAACGTAGGTTATTTCATGTTGTCATACTTAGCGTTCGGAAATACCTATGTCATAAAATGCTGATCAAAGATTTATTAACGCTCAAAAAATTTTGTTACTATAAATTGGGAAATCAGCTTACGAAGTTGATAAAAAAAGGTAAACGCTAGGAGAGAGAAGAAAATCGTAGTTTGAGTTGATATTGTAACGTTTGTGCAATTTAGGTTTTTTAGATTCAAATAGTTGGATTAATAACGAATAATTTATTTCTACTGTGTACATTAATATAACAACAATAAATAAACAACTCATATTTAGACTACAATCGCCGTCGCTGACTATACTTTTTTGTCTGACTCTCACTAACTGACTGACTGACTCCTAGCAGTCCTAGCCAATGTCTCCCTTCTTATATAATCGAACGTCCTCCTTATTGTAGTTGGAAACGATAATTAATCTCTCAATCGGTCCATGAACGGGTCGGGGAATGTCACGCCTCGATGCATTTCCGGCATAAATAGTGTTTTCTGTATTTTCTGGAGCTATTTACTCAAACTTTCTTTCACTTATTGTGATTTTGACTTATTCATAACAATATATTAATAGATAATCTAGTTCAATCTCTAGTTAATTTCTTTTTGTTTATCCTCCAGAGTGTTGCGAATTGCATATAAAATGCCCGAGCCCTACTAGTATTGGCTGAAATTTTGAAAATATCTTTCCTTTATTGTAATTTATGTGCGCAATGGATTTTTTTACCCAAAAACTGTTTGTAAACGAATTTGCTGAATCAATTTATTTTATTCTTACAAATTATTTTACTAATTGTTTACTATTAAGCTCAACTGGAAAATTTTGTATTTAATTATCTTACATGAATAATTGAATATTTATAAATTAAGGCAAGGTTAAATGTAATAAATGCGTACTTGTGTCAATTTGTCTCAAAATGAGCTTTTTTGATGGTAATTTATATAAAAAAATATTTAATTCTAATTCTAAAATTTTTAGATCGTTTCATTATTATTGAAAAACTATTTTTTGAATTTAGTGAATATAAAATCTCAAAATTGTTTGATTTTTACGTGGCTATATTTTACATACCTATTTACTGTTCAGAATTAGTTTATTTGTTTCTGAATTTTAATTTTGATCTGTTGACTAGATATGGCACTATGATAATATTCGCAACACTCGTAAGTAAATACATTATGATGTAGAAAATGTATAATAATTTTTTTAAGCTGATTTTTACAACGTTTTTTAACGTATATTACAATAAAAAAAATCTTGAAATTTTTTATTTTTTTCGTGCAAATTCTTGGTCTCTTGATATCGTAAATTTTAAAAATCGAGCTAAATTGTTAAAAAGATGTCGAGTGTTAAATATTCTACTTTTATTTATTTTATTAATTGTTTTATTAGCAGTGTTGGTTCTATTACCAATTTTTGGAGAAGAAAATGATTTTTTTCTTTGTGTTCAGGTTTTTAAATTTTTTTTGGGTGAATGGTTTGTTTTACCTTATTATTTATATTTTGTAACTTATCCTTTGTTTATGTATTCTTGTATGAAAATGGTTTTTTTATTTATTTACGCTGGGTTAAAGTTACAATTGCAATATTCTTTAATAAATGAATATTTACTTCAAAACTTTATTTATTATGAGCAAAGATGGAGTATGCTAGAAGAAAGACTAGATAACATTCAATATCAAGAAGAAATTAAAAAAGTGTTGTGTAACTGTGTTAGACATCACGTATTTTTGAAAAGGTGTCTTGATTTTTAACAATATTTTTTAAATGTTTTTTTCTTTTCTATTTTGCGTTTTAAAGAAATGTAATACTCTAATGCCCGGTCGCACAAACGTTCATCAAAATTCATAGTTTGTTAATCTTTCATTAACGTATTTTTAGCCAATCACAGCCCGATATTTTCTTTTAATCAGAGTTTAATCGTCAGTCAAATTTGATTGACGTTTGTGCAACCGGGGGTAACTCTAAAACAGAACCTCTAAAAAAGTCGAAGATTTACGAAATAAATTGTTAAAATTATGCATTAAATATAAAGAACACATGGTTTATCGTAAATTTAACATAATTGAAAAATTCAGAGTTAGTCAACCAATTTAAAAAATAATAATAATAAAAGTATATTTTTCGACCCTTTCAAAAGTCAGAATCAGAATTAGTCTTGAAATTTATGTAGAGGAATAAAGATGGACAGACAAACTCCGACAACAATCCTATACCCACTTCTTTTTTTCTTCTCATTATTAGTAGAGAAAATAAGAGAGGAAAGTGAAAGTTGGAGCAATTAGTATATAAAGAAGAAACTTTGTAAATTTATTTAGTTTTATTCTCGTTTTAGTATGACAACATTGTTTCGTGTTTAGTGTTTTTTTTTCCTTAATTTATTAAACATGTTTTTTAATGTAGGTACTATTTTATTTTACAGATTTTATAAGAAATTCGTGAATCTTGTACAGAACGGAATCCCGATTTATTTTCTTTTGGCAATATAACTTAAGCTGTTCTTTCTTTTTTGTCATACACGTACGTTATTTAAAAAATAGAAATACAAAATCTAGAAAAATATTTCAGTATGGTACCACTATGTCTAATATATTAAAAATTCGAATGTTTTTTTTTATTCTTGCATTTATAAGTATAACTGGTCTTGTGGACAGGAAATAATCGATGCGGTTTGTAGTATTAATTTAATTTATTTTTATTTTAATAAATTTTTTAGACTACTTCTATGTTTGAAACTCTTATTTCTGCTCCTTTATCTTCTTGGAACCATAAAAATTGGAAGATTTTACTAATATTTATAATAAATTGTTCAAAAAGTGAAGCAATTATTTTTCTTGGGGTTCGTATTGATTATAGACTACTTCTTTCTGTAAGTATAAAAAAAATATCTAGGCTACTGGAACGGTTGATAAAAAATTAAAAATTCTAAATTATTTTTCAAGTCTTTATTTTTTTTATTTCAGATGATGCAAACGTGTGCCTCTTACGCATTTATTTATTTCCAACTTGGTAAAGCTAAGAATTTTTAAAAATAAAATAGCATACTACTGTATAAGAGAGTGAAGTAATTTACCGAGAGAATAATGCTTCTAAACCCGCAAAAACATCGTGTTTACCACAACTGCAGTTAAAAAAATAAGTAATTTTTAACCACTATACTTTGTTATCTGAAATACCACAAATTATATTTATCAATCACGATGATTAGTAATAAATAAAGATTGATTTTTACTTGATAATTTATTTTGAACCTAACTTTATAATGCACTATGCTAGCAAAATACCGGTAAAACACCTGCTGCATCCTGTTGTTTTACATCATGGGAAGGCAAACGGTATTTGCTGGCATAATACATGTCAAAGATTTTAATGTGTTGTAATGTGTAAAAGTCTTAAAAATGAGCAATAAGTTCTAAACAGACAAATAAATAATTATACTTTAGAAAAAAGTGGATAAAATATTTTATCCACGACTACGACAAAAAGGTCGAGCGTAATGGGACAGCTTGCCTCTGCGATTGGTTTGCGACTGTACGATTTACTTACGCCTCGCCTCTGCGATTGGTCCGCGCCTGTGCGCTGGCAGTTGTTGTGTTGTCATTCATGATCGTTCATTCGCGTACGCGTAGAAATGCATAACTCGCTTCCTTCGGTCGCTCGTACGCAACTTTTCTACTTGTATGTAAAATGCCATTTACAACTCTTGTTATGTAATATACTATATACTATAACCTAGAATTACTTATTAAAAGATTGACAAAAAGGGATAAACAATTTGTATAACTGAATGATATTACATACAAGAATCATATTTTAATTAAGGCATCTTTTTCTACCACAACTGATAGGTAGCGAATTCACTCTTTTTGCTTCTTTTAGAGCTACTTTCAAACCCGATATATGTAACAAATTACATCTATTTCTTTCAGACCTACATTTAAGCCGGATTTCCAGCAATATTCTTGCAGTATCCAACTCCCACAAAAAAAAACATTTCTAAGACATTTATTAATTTTTTAAAAAAGGAGATTTTAAGTAGAATTTATAGCAATTACAAATAACGCTAATAGGAATATTTATCTCTGTGTTATTTTTGTAATTTTAAAAAAATGTATTAGTTTGTATATAAATTTAAAAGCAAATCGATAGATTTTGTTTAATAAATAATAAATAAAACTACTTTTTTGCGCGATCGGTTGTTTTTATCAGTTTACTGTGCCTGTTTCCACGACGGTAGGTTGCTGTTACTGGTTGCTACGTGTAACAAAACGGTAAGTAATTCACTTACCGTTCAGTGAACGGTAAGCAATTAAATCTAAAAAAAAAACAATTTTGTGATTTATTTATTAAAATTAAATGTACAATTATTGTAATTAATAGTAGTAATACCACTCGCATTTGAGTTTCTAGTGTTAATAGACAAACTTTCTGACGTAGAAGTCCCAGGTTGTTGTAATAGTCCACCAACATCGCTGTGTAAAATTTTATGAGCTAATTCAATTTTGTTTTGGAGGGAATCTTCCACGTAACTCTCGGCCACCGTTGATGAACGCCACCTACCATGTCTTTTTAGTCCCAACACATCAACTCCATTATTCTCCAAAGTGTAGCCGATGTGCGTCGAAACGAGTGTCTAGTAAAACCTTCAGGGGCTTGCAACTTTAAATACTTTGCAATTTTTGACGGCCAGCCTCTAATTGTGCCTTTTCCTGTGATTTGCCTAGTGCATTTGCCATTTCGATAGTTCAGAAATAAATGATCTGACGTTGGGGTGCTTGGTCGAATTCTTATGTATTCTCGAAGTATTTTCAAATAATGAACTGTTTCATTTTCTTTATTAATAACTGTAAACGTTTGCTGAATATTCGTTTTTGTATTTGGAATATTTACTATAAACATTTCTTCACGTTCTTCTATGTCACTCATTTTAATATTGTACAATTCCTCTCGTCTACAAGCGCCCGATACTCCCAATATCATTGCTACCTGCAAATATATTGTTTCCTTAGAACTCAGATGTACCACCTCATCATCTACAATATACCTTTTGAATTAAAAATTGTTCGTCTGGTGCTTCATTCAAGAAAAATTGTTCGTCTGGTGCTTCATTCAAGAATTTTTCCATGTCTTCTTTGGTAAAAATTTTAGCCTTCTTAGGCCGATATCCAATATTTTTTCTCTTAAGATAAGCAATTAATGTAGCAAACTTAGAAATATCGATAGCATCATGGAGAAAAATTGTACTCTTCAGCATAGAATACTCCGCCCCTAAACTGCCTTCGGCCTTCAAGTGTCCACTTCTCACCACAAAATACGCTAACAAGCTCTTTTCATTTACAGAAATCTTCTTTGCTTCACGCCATTCCTTAAACAACTTGTATGTCTGTTCATATCGGGCTTTAGATTTTTCTGGAATTATTGCCGAACATCCTTCTTGCCAAGCGTCTTCTAAATCATCCGGTAGATCATCACTATCGCTCATATTTGCTTCGAAAACGGAACCACAAAACAGAACTATGTAGGAATGATTGTATCAAAAAGACAATTTTACTTGTTTGGAACAAAACCATAGCAACCATGGAACAGCCACCCAAAGTTTTCAGTTTCAATCTTCCCGATTATCACAAATGTATTGATATAAATTATTATTATTATTATTCTAGAAACTCCAATCGCGCAAAAAACGTTATAAGCATGTCGAACGTTAAGGATTACCGTTCTCAGACAATAATTGGAGTCGTCGCTTCGCTCCTCCTCCAAACAATTGTCTTCGAACGGTAAGCATTCCTTACCGTTCTCCATACTTAATATACTATAAAGTAGTTGATGACTAAAACAAAACAAAAATTTGTTAAGTAAAACACGTCAATAAAAAGGGGCCTACGTTGTGTCACAGACAAACTTTATAACTTCAATAAATGCAATAGTGTTAAGTAAATTCTACAAAACTGTATTTTTATAAAATAATTTTTTGCTTTTATTTAAATATTACTAAAACTAGAATAAACTCGTAAAAAACACTATAAGAATCAGCACCCCAAACGCGGTAATTTAATTTAATCAAATAATAAAATAAAAATTTAATAAAAAAACTTTTTTTATTACAGTCTTTTTGATAATAAATTAGAAACAAATTTGTTTAAATAAACTGCCAACTTCATAATAAAAACTTTGAATTTAATTAAAGTTTTTATTTAATAATTGATTATAATTCTTGATTCTTAGAAACTACTTTTCTGATTATTTACTATTAAGCTCAATTGGAAATTTTTATGTTTAATTGTCTAACATGAATAATTTAATACATATGAAAGCTAAATCTAGTAAGTTTGCTCATTTTATTCAGAAGAAATAATTCGTTTGTTTCAGAATGAGCATTTTTGATGGTGAGTTTATATTAAAAAAAAATAACTGATTCAAATTTTTTAGATCGTTTTATTTTCATACAAAAACTGTTTGTTGAAACAGGAAAATACAGAATTTCAAAAATTTTTAATATTTATGTGACTATATTTTACACTTCTGTTTACTGTTTAGAATTAGCTTATTTGTTTTCAAATTTTAGTTTTGCTCTTTTAACCAGATACAGTACTATGATAGTGTACTCAACATTCGTAAGTAAATACATTAAAGAAATAATAAAAAAGCAAAATATTTTTTTAAGCTGATTTTTACAACATTTTTTAACATAATTTACAACCAAAAATTTCTTGAATTGTATCATTTTCTTCGTAAAAATGCTTGGTCTTTGAATATTGTAAATACAAAAAGTCGTGCTAAATTGTTAAAAAGATGTCGAATATTAAATATTCTAATTTTAATTATTTTAATAATTGCTCTATCAGCAGTGTTAGTTGGATTACCAATTTTTGATAGTCAATACAATTTTTTTCTTTGTGTTCAAGTTTTTAAAAAAAATTTGGGTCATTGGTTTGTTTTGCCTTATTATTTATATTTTGTAACTTTTCCTTTGTTTATGTTTTCTTCTATGAAACTCACTTTTTTATTCATTTATTCTGGATTAAATTTGCAATTGCAATATTCTTTAATAAATGAATATTTGCTTCAAAATTTAATTTATCGTAAGCAAAAATGGATGATTTTTAAGGACACTCAGTATCAGAGAGAAATTAGAGAAATGTTGTGTGTCTGTATTGGACATCACGTGTATTTCTGAAAAGGTGTCTTAATTAATTGAAAATATTTGTTAAAAGTTTATTTTTTCTATTGTAGCACTCAATTAAGCCCTCTGATAGCATTTTACATTTACAACTGTAGCGCACATGCACATTAACAATTCGTATTTAACGCGTTGTATTTTATGGCATTTTGTATTTCATAAATATGTAGTTATTACATTTTGCAAGATGAAGCACAAAACTAATAAGATGTTGCAAAAGTAAATAATTTGACGGCTTGTGAGTACAGTGAAATTTCAATAACTCGAACTTATTAATAACACGAAACAATTTTTTGTCTCAAAGCACATAAAACTTTAATAAACATGTTTCGATATTTTCAATTCTTGATCATTTAAACAGATCGTGGTTTGAGTTATCGCATTTTTACTGTATTAAAAATTTGTAGCTTAAACTTAAATAGAAAAATAGCATAAGTGGGCACTTATTTTTTATGAAGCTCGCAGATTGCTAGTCGTTTATAAGCTTCAATTTTGTCACAAAACTGACTTTATGAACTTTGTTCTTTAATGTACTAATTTATTTTACAGATTTTATCAAAGATTCGCGAATATAGTGCAGAAAGGAATACTGTTTTATTTTCTTTTGAGTATTTTAAATTTAAGTAGTGTTTTCTTCTTTATTATGCACGTAAGTTATTTAAAAAATATATACTCGAAATTAAAAAAAATTTTAGTATGGAAACGTTTTGTCTAATATATTAAAACTTTTATTGTTATATTTTATTTTTGCATTTATCAGTATAGTTTTTCTTATTAATTGGAATGGCCAGAAAATTATCGATGTGGTTTGTAGAATTAATTTAATTTTTATTTTAATAATATTTTTTTAGACTACTTCTATGTTTCAAACTCTCGTTTCTGCTCCCTTTTATTTTTGGAATAATGAAAACTGCAAAATTTTACTAATATTTATAACAAATTGTACCAAAAATTGAAGCAATTATTTTTCTGGGCATCCGTTTAGATTATAGATTACTTGTTTCTGTAAGTTTAAAAATATATATGTTTGTAGAACTCTTAATTTTTTTTATTTCAGATGATGCAAACGTCTGCCTCTTACGCACTAATTTTTTTCCAACTTGGTAAAACAAATTTTTTTTAAAAAGTAAATAGTACATTACTGTAGGAGATAACCGGTACATTATTTATAAGAATGAGACATCGGGAAGTGGTCAGACAGGCATTGAATTGCACCACTTTGGTCACACTAACCAGCTAAATGTCTTTTAAAACGCCTAAAATATTTTAAAATAAAAGTATAGCTTTTATATTTTGTTGTGTATTTGTTAGATATTTTAGAATTAATTAATGTTGGTTTTTCAATTTTAATACGTTTATAAACATAAATATATTTTTTTTCTGTTGAATTTTTTATTTTGACTAGTTTGGGATTACTTGAAAACGGGATAGTAAGCTCGAGACTAATCAAGATAAAAAATTCAACAGAGTAAAAAAACCATTAAATATTATACTTAGACTAAAATATACATAGTGTTATTGATATTAATGTTAGAAATTTTAATTAGTGGTAGTTCTTGATAATAAGATGTTAAAAACCCAAACTTTTCTTATACAAATGTTTATAGTTTCTGAGATAAACAAGCAAGTGGCTAAATTTTTAAAGCGACCGAAGAACGCTATCATATTTAAATAATTTGTGCAGAGTTTATTTATTATATTATTTTTGAGAAAACGACATAAGAAAAAAACCTAAGTGTGGTACTATTCTAAACACAAATGATGGGACAAAAACTTCTCAAAGGCATATTTTTTAAATTAAGGCTTAGTTTTTGAGATAATCGTTGAGAAGTGGCGAAAAGCCGTAAAATCAATTACATTTTTCAGGATCTTGAACGGAGATATTCAGCTTTGAAGTTGCAAACGCCCATAAGAGCCAATGCATAAGAGATATATATTTTTTATGGCAAAACGGCTGCACAGATTAAATTGAACTTTTAGTAGAAGAAAGCCTATGTTTTGGGAAACCACATTGTATAAATATTTCGAAAATTTTGAATAGTGCCCTTTTTGTGCCCAAATATATTATAACTTCGTATATAATATATTTGGGGCATAAGCCATCATTTCTGAAAAAATCAACTTTTAGTCTTGAAACCCCCACAGAATCACTTTTTAAAGGGTTTTATGTGTTCCGTGTACCGTACTAATAAGGTAGTTGTACCTTATTTTATTAGTTATTAGTAAAAAGTTAAAAGTTAAAAATTTAGTAAAAAGTGACAGAGACAATGCGTTTATAAAAAAATAGGTAATACACTCCTAATTATTTTTTGTCTACTTTTAACGAAAATAATTGAATTATAGCAAGGTCACAGAAAAGATCATTTTTTATTCTAGAGCAGAAAATTTTATTTCAGCGTACAATTATCAGTGCGAAATTTAACACCTTTAATTTAGAGATAAAAATCTGTTTTTTGTTTTTGTATTTCATTTAATTAGAGATTGGCGAAAAAACTCCAACAGCTAATAATTATTTTCTATTCTTGCGATGTAATTAAATTTCTACTGTTTTTATTTTATTTTAGATAATGCGATCGTCTGTATCTTACGCAATTATTTGTTTCCAACTAGGTAAAGCAAACAAGAATGTAGTTCACAGCAAACGTTTGTTAGGAGAGAAGTAATTTATTATTAGGATGAACACTCTGGGTGTTGGTATCAATTATTGTAAAACCACAAAGCATTTTTTTTATTTTTTTACACCTATAATTGAAGAGTGTAAATTCTAAAGCGTCTAAGTGCCAAAATCTGAAATTTTTAGTTATACATGTAGAAAAAGTCTAAATGCCATGCCTGATAGTAATTCAAACGGTATAAGTGCCGGCGATTTATTTATGTGTTCAACTTGGTTGAAAATGATTTCAAGGATCTGCTGAAGTTTGCAGATACTTTCATAAATATAGCAAATCTACAGATTTCTCAAGCTTTATGCATCCGAATTTCTAATGAGAACCCAGGCCATGTAAAAATGAAGAAATTTTTCAGCGAATTCGAAGATTGGAAAATCTGCGATGTATTAAAAAGAGGGAAAAGTATTCAGGCTCTTCGTTCTTACCAGATACCTCCCCTGCAATGTAAGAATTGCATTACTGCAGCCAAACTCAAAGTTCTCAAAGCTATGCAAGAGTATATTCCACCCACACATTATCGTTTTTATTCTGACCTGATTGATAAAACCTCTAAGCTCATGCAGGAATAATAACCCAACATAAAAATTAATTTTCTAAGTTTTTAGTTACCTAGTTTGAAATGCATTATGGATTTAACTTGTTTTTTTTTGCAATAAAATATCAAAAAACTAATGAAATATTGTGTAGTTTGTGGTATTCAGTCTCTTCTCAAAAATATATATTAAGGTACATAGATCCTTTGAAAAAAAAATAACAAAGCACTTAGATCTTTTCAAGATTTCCTGTTTAAATTTTTTTTTGCAGTCCGATTTAAGCTTTTGTCTGCACTTTTTTCCATGGGTCCTACCTAAAGTAACATGTTCTATGTAAAAAATATATAGTTAAAGCTGAAATTCTGTTTGCTACTTCCCAAGATAGTTTTCTTTGATTATCTCGGTTTCATGTTTTTGGCACTTAGACCCTTTAGAACTTACACTCTTCAATTATTAAACACATTTAGATCAGCTATCAACAATGTCTATAGGTTTGCACGTAATTGAAGTAGAGGACTAACTATAATAGTCGTTTTCGAATGTTTGTATTGCTTAATAAACTGTTAAATGATGCAATAAAAAAATTTCACGACTATTATTTTGTGTTTATCCTTTGAAGTTTTCACAAAGTAAGAATTATTAACAAGGAATGTAATTTATTAGAATAAAACAGTTTAACCAAAAAACAAACAATTGCTGACATAAGCTCCTTTTTGGTTTTGTCATTGCAAGATTAGAGATGTCGTAAATCGTAATAATGCTAATATGTGTAGCGTCAGTAGAGGGTCTTTCATAAGAAAATTTACAATTTAAGTTACAATTTTTATTTCTCATGAAAAACCTATTTTTCATACATATATACTCAAAGAAAAATATTCAAATAACAACAAGACAAAGAAAAAAAGTTTGAGAACATAATCCCAGAAAATACTAGAAAGATATTGCGCCGGAAGCACATTGAGTCGTCAAATTTACCAAAATTATTCGATGATTGTAAATTGCGCCGATGGTCATGTTATCTATGGTCATGTTGACCGAAAATTTTATATTGTAAATTCCGGCGCTGGCCTCATTTTAGGTGGGAATACAATTTTTATAAAAGAGGTATTAAATCGGCGAAGTTTACATATGCTCAAATCATTAATAAATCCGTTTTTGGACCGATTGAGAAGGATTAGTATTGAGTGGAGAAAGGTTATGAAACATCCGGCATATTCTAGGACGTTTGATTATATAAAGAAGGAGACATTGTCTGAGTGACGCTGCGTTACGCTGAAAAGGGCTTAAGTCTCAGCACCGCACATGTACAACATTAAACATTGTAAATTAAATCTTAAGAAAAATTGTAAAATATTACTAAAAATATATAATTTTAACTTGACTTATCTGAGACTCAGTTAGTTAGTGAGAGCCAGAAAAAGCAAGTAAAATGAGTGACATTAGTAAAGCGACGGCATTTGTAATGTGAATATCGTCATTATTGTATTTATTGTATTAGTATACATAATAGAAATAAATAATTATTCGTTATTAATCCAACTCTTTAAATTAAAGAACCCGAAAACGCTTTTATGTTACAATAATATAACAGACAATTCAAGAAAATTCTAACGATGATTCACAGGGTTCTATAAAATCTCAATGTCGTAGCAAATGTTAATTTTGTCATGCAACAGAGCTTCACTGATCATTATGCCAGAATTTAAATTTTGGCAAAAGGGCCTTGCGCTTTTTACCTCTATAAAAACTTACTCTAATTTAAGATCGCATTTGGGCTGACGCTTTTGACTGCTTGTTTTCCTATAATCTGTTCATTTTATGCGCGCTCATAGAAATAATTTATTAATGTCTAGTTGGATCTTCTAGCTGTGTAGGAAGAAACGTAAAAAACACCTAATAACACTAAACAATTTCACTTTGCACGACGCACGTTTCGACAACAAAGTTTCATTTCGATATTCTAAAAATACACAAGAACAAAGGACATCTAATCAACGCCAACTTTGGACCTATCCCAACTTCTTGTGACGGGGCTAGGGAGTGTATAAAAATCGAGTAACTTTGTAAATTTTTCAGTTTAATTTACCACCTGAGAGTATGACAACTTTATTGTCAAAATGTGCGTCGTGCAAAGTGAAATTGTTAGGTAGTATTGGGTGTTTTTTACGTTTCACGGTGTGTAGGAATTAGTTTATTAGAATGGTGAAAAAGCACAAAACTAGAGATTTTTTAATAATTTCAATTTGAAGAAGGTTTTTTTCACTGTAAACACAATTCACAAGCAGTAATTATTTTAAAAAATCTATTGTGCGTAAAAAATAACTATAATAAAATGTAATAAATCATCAATAAAAGTAAGATTTAAAATTTCATTTTTCAAATATTTTGCTGGTGCTTGCTACCTAGACTCAGTATCCACAATACATAACAAAAGTGCTTCTTTAATGACTACAATCTACTACGGTGTAAAAAGGTCCTCTTTTTATAACAATTGCCAAATAATTATTTATTTATTAAACTAGGCACTTATGCTAGACTTAAACTAGGACTAGGCAGTAATGTAGACTCTTTAATGCCGGCCATAATCTTCCAGCTTTTACAAAAATTTGATGTTAAACGTTAAACCCTTTTTTTAAGTGTTAAATAGAAAAGATTTGTATTTATTACGGCAATAAAGCAAATTTAACATCTTACTCGGCGTCAAAGTCACGGCTGCGCCTGCGTCTTAGCTTGAAAATGTCTCACAAACGACTTTAAATCATATGTTTTATTTTCTAACTAAACAAATTACTATTATATATCTAAATGATATATTTTATCACTATACAACGTAGAACGTAGTGTTTTAGAGATAATTAGTTCTTTTACAAAAATCAATTTTTATGAATGTTTATTTTAAATTTTTTAATATTTTATAGCTAAGTTAATGATTATGATGTACAGAAGTCACAAGAATTTATACAACTAAACGTCGTAATAATAAATATTTGAGAATGAGCTTTTTTGACGGTGAGTTAAAAAAAATATTGAAATAGCCCATTTATTTTTATTTTTTAGATCGTTTTATTATTATTCAAAAGCTATGTTTTGGTTTTAGTGAATACAAAATTTCAAAAGTAATTAGTCTTTATGTCGCTACATTTTATACAACTGTTTATTTATTCGAATTACATTATTTTTTTACAAATTTGAGTTTTGAGTTGTTGATCAGATATAGTCTCCTTACTCTGTTCTCAACATTTGTGAGTATTTTTTTTTTAATCTAAAATTATAATATATTTTTTTAAGTTGATATTTACAATGTTTCTGAATATATTTTTTGAAAAATATTATTGGGAACTTTTGCATTATCTTCGTAAGATTGCTTGGGCTTTGAATATTGTAAATGCTAAAAGACAAGCAAAATTATTAAAGAAATGTCGAATATTAAATATTGCTATTTTAATTAGTTTACTAATTACTTTAGCGGCATCATTAGCAGGAATTACAATATTTGGAACTCAATACGAGGTATTCCTTTGTACGCAAGTTTTTGAAAAATATTTTGGCAAATGGAGTTTTTTGCCATATCATTTATATTTTCTAACTTTGCCCTTGCTTGTGTTTCCTTGTATTAAAATGATTTTGTTATTTATTTTTGCTGGGTTTAATTTACAATTACAATATTCTTTAATAAATGAATATTTACTTCAAAATTTTATTTCCCATGAAGAAAGTTGGAGTATTTTAGAAGACGTTCAGTATCAGAAAAAAATTAAAGAAGTGTTGTGTACCTGTATTAAACATCACGTACTTTTGAAAAGGTTTTTTATCAATTGCAATTATTTCTTAAATATACTTTTTTATAGGTTTTATAAAAAATTTGTGGGTCTAGTTGTCAAAGCAATGCCGGTATTTTTTCATTTAGCTATTTTAATTTTCAGTTCTTCTTTTTTTTATGTTATACACGTATGTTAACCAAAAAAATTTGTATATAACTTGAAGAAACATATTTCAGTATGCAGACACAATGTCTAATATTTTAAAAACTCGAATGTATTTATTCCTTCTTGGATTTATATGCATGGCAAGTCTTATTACTTGGAATGCTCAAGAAATAATAGATGTGGTTTGTAATGTTTACTACATTTTTAGTTTGTTTATATTTTTTTCCAGACCACTGGTATATTTGAAACTCTTGTTTCTGCTCCTTTCTATTTTTGGAACTTAAAAAACTGTAAAATCTTGTTAATTTTTATAACAAATTGCACAAAGAGTGAAGCAATTATTTTTGCTGGAGTTCAAGTAGATTACAAAATGCTTCTTTCTGTACGTATAAAAAAATGTTTACGCTACTGAAGCGGTTACATTTAACGAAAATAAAATATAGCAACCTCAAAAATGTGACTGAAAGTATTATTTTTCGCCCAAGGACCTAAAATATGCGCGGTTTCATCAGTATGACATTTAATTTAACACTTTTAATTTAAAAATAGAAATCTATTTTATGTTTTTTATTCTATTTAATTAGAGGTTGGTAAAAAAGTTGTACGTCACAAAGGGGTAAACGCTTACTTAGCAAACAGCTAAGTAAGAGTACTTTCTGCCCTTGCGATGTAATATACTATTGAATCTCTACCGTTTTTTTTATTTCAGCTTTTGCAAACGTCTGTGTCTTACGCAATTATTTTTTTTTCAACTTAATGAAGCAAATAATTTATAAAACATTATAGTAGATTATCCACGAGTATGTAGTTTACAGAAAAAAATTCTTAGGAGAGAGAAGCAGTTCATTAGAGTGAATTCTTTTGAAAACTACAAGGCAATATCATATTTCTTCTACACTTACAATTAAAACACAGTTATAATACATTTTTTAATCACTTTTTAGGTAATATTTAAAAGTCTACAGATTTGCACGCATTTGCAGTAGATTAAAGAATAGTAGTGCTTTCGTATTTTTGTATTTCTCAATAAACTGTTGAATGATGCAATAGGAATTTTTTTTCACCAATAACCTAATTTTTTTATTTGGTTGACAATAATTATTTTTTTTAGAGAGTTAAAGCTTGACAGATTAAATTTATTGAATTTTGAGTACCTAGTCCATCATTCAAATTTGACAATTAATTGACATAATTTGACAGAAAATGGTTTTATCTAAGTTTAGCATCTACAATTACAGTTTAAATTTTCTGAAGCACGTCTTGTTGCGCTAAAATTGAATCGACCGACTTGTCATAACTATCAATCAACGCAAATGACGTTCGGCAACAGCAAAATAAAAAATTTTAATTGCAAGCGGATTAAATCATTAATTAAACAATTGTTAAATAATCTAAAATCACAACCAAATTAGCTATTGTTTTATTAGTTTCGTAGTATTTTAACAACAATTATGAAAATTTTGTATGCAATTATAGTAATTTTTTTAGGTATGACAGTTTGTACAGGAAAAACTTATTATACGAGTTAATACAAACTTGATTAATTATTTGATTTTTGTTTGTTGACCAATTTTTAACCATTTTTGCTATAATTATTGATCTGTCCAAGTATCGTAGAAACTCAGTTTTTTTAAAAAAAATTGATATCAATATGACATTTAATTTAAAAAATAATTTCAAAAGCTATAAATACTAATAAAAAAAAGTAAAAAGACGAGATTATAAAAAAACATTCTATTAACTAATGAAGATAGAATATAGCAATAATTAAAGCTTGTTTGATAATTTAAAGTTTGTTGAGTAAAATTCTCGCTGAATCTACGAATGTCTATAAATTTCAGAAAATTTGAAAAATCGCCTTTACCTACTGCATATTTGAAAGATTTTAAAATTATAATCGGGAGAAAAGAAATGATCAGAAAATAAAATAAGGAAAACAAAAGCAGATAAAGTGTTGGTTATATAGGAGAAATTTGATCCTAATTGGGTACCTACCAGAGAAGTCGAAAAACTACTTTTAAAATTAAAAATAGCTTTAATGTTATGGTTTTTTAAAATATGAATGATAGAAAAAAATTGTAAATGAAGGAGATAGAGGAATAGAGAGAATTTAAAGAAAAAAATATAGAAAAAGAATTATGCAATAAGAATTTTTTTAAAAGACTTTAAGTACTTTTAAAATTAATTAAGAAACTGTTTGAAGAAGAAATTTTGATATCATTCGTGTCAAAAATTAAGCAAAACAAATGTCGAATTATAAATATACTAATTTTAATAATATTCTTAATTTGTCGGGAATCTCACTTCAATTACCATTTTTTTGAAGTCAATATTTGTGTTTAAGCTTTCAAAAAATATTTTATTTACCATAGCATTTCGACTATTTAATAAATTATTGTTATCTTTTTTAATGCATAAATTGCTTTTTTATTACGTGGAGTTATTGAAATGGATGTAGTTTACAGAAAAATCAATTTTTATTAATGTTTATTTAAGTTGTAATTTAATAGTCAGGTCAATGATTATAGTTCAGAAACAGTCAAGACTTATAAAAGAACAGTAAAGCTAAAGTAGGTACCTACAATGAGCTTTTTTGATGGTGAGTTTATAATGAATCAGCGATTTATTTTCATTTAATTTTTTAGATCGTTTTATACTTCTTCAAAAAGGTTTTCTTGATTTCACTCAACACAAGACCACAAAATTGATTTTTATTTACGTGATTTTTTTAATACAATTGTTTATTGTTAAAATTTATATTATTTGATTACAAATTTTAATTTAGATCTGTTGATCAGGTACCGCACTTTCTTTGTATACTCACTACATGTAAGTTAAAATATGAAACACTCAATGCAAAATAGATCGCATTTGAATCCGACAATTTTTTATTTGGATAAAAATGAATTTATAAAAAAGAAATGTATTCAATAGAGTACTATATAACATCATTTAATTTAAATGACTTAATTATTAACATTTTATCGATCGCTAAAAAACCGAATAAATGTGTTCCAATTATTACCTCCGCTGAATTAAGCAAATGTGCTTAACGACACCTAGTTTTAGTTATTTCAAAATGATGAAACAATTATTGCAATTTATTTAAGAATTTTGATGATGTTTCTATTTAAAAAAAAGCAAATAATCTGTGTAATGTTAATTAAAAATGTCGGGTTTAAGAGTGGTTAATTTGGTATGGAATACTTCATATACTATATAAATATAAACAAAACGAGGTATCGTCTGCATTAAATTTTCGATTTTCTTAATTTTTTGCAGTCATTGATAAAGTTTTGTATATCAAACGTGATCTAGAGCACATTACAGTAACTCGTGTGTTACAAATACTCGGGCTAAAGCCCTCCTTATATAAAATCTACACACTCGTTGAGTAATATTGCTTCTATCCCACTAACAATATACTTAAATAACTATGTATTACTAAAAGAAATTAGACTGGTTTTTATACGTTTTTAACTTATGTTCACTTTCTAATAACAATAACAGAATAAAAAAAACTTTCTTTAATGTTTTACACAGTAAAACTCTAATCACCTCAAATTTAGTTTAAGTTTTTCTTTAATAATTACATAAGAATTTATTTAATTATTATTATTTATTTAAAAATATATCAAATCAATACTTAATTCCCTCTACACAAACCTATTCTTTTTTTACAAATTCTACTTGAAATAGATTTTTTTCAACACCTAAAACGGTTTATGAACGAATTGGAGCAATCAATTTATATGATTATTAGAAACTATTTTTCTAATTATTTACTATTAAGCTCAATTGGGAATTTTTATATTTAATTGTATAACATGAATAATTTAGTACTTATGAAGGATAAATCTAGTAAGTCTGCTCATTTCATTCAGAAGAAATAATTCGTTTGTATCAGAATGAGCTTTTTTGATGGTGAGTTTATATTACTTTATATGTACCTATTTTAAAAAAATAACTAATTCTACTTTTTCAGATCGTTTTATTATTATACAAAAACTGTTTCTTGAAACAGGAGAATATAGAATTTCAAAATTTTTTAATATTTATGTGGCTATATTTTATACAACTGTTTACTGTTCAGAATTAGTTTATTTGTTTTCAAATTTTAGTTTTGCTCTTTTAACCAGATACAGTACTATGCTAGTATACTCAACATTCGTAAGTAAATACATTAGTCAAATAAAATAAAACAAAATATTTTTTAAGCTGATTTCTACAACATTTATTAACATAATTTACAACCAAAAATTTTTTGAATTGTGTCATTTTCTTCGTAAAAATGCTTGGTCTTTGAATATCGTAAATACAAAAAGTCGTGCTAAATTGTTAAAAAAATGTCGAATATTAAATATTCTAATTTTAATTATTTTAATAGTTGTTTTATCAGCAGTGTTAATTGTATTACCAATTTTTGAAAGTCAATACGATTTTTTTCTTTGTGTTAAAGTTTTTAAATTTTTTTTGGGTGAATGATTTGTTTTGCTTTATTATCTATATTTTGTAACATTTCCTTTGTTTATGTTTTCTTCTATGAAACTCACTTTTTTATTTATTTATTGTGGATTAAATTTACAATTACAATATTGTTTAATAAATAAATATTTACTTCAAAATTTAATTTCTCATAAGAAGAAATGGATTTTCTTAAAAAACATTCAGTACCAGAGAGAAATTAGAAAAGTGTTGTGTGCCTGTATTAGACATCACGTATTTCTGAAAAGGTGTCTTAATTAATTAAAAATATTTGTTAAATGTTTATTTTTTCTATTGTAGCACTCATTTAAGCCCTCTAATGGTACTTTACATTTACCACTGTAGTGCACATGCACATTAACAAATTGAATTTAACGCGTTGTATTTTGTAGTTTCCACATTTTGCAAGATAAGGCACAAAACTAATAAGAACTTGCAAAAGTAAAGTATTTGACAGCTTGTGAGTACAGTGGAACTTCGATAACTCAAGCTTCTTAATAACACGAACCAAATTTTCGTCCCAAGCATATAAAACTTTAATAAACATTTTTTGATATCTCGATTTCTCGATAGTTTAAACTTTTTTGGTAGCAGAACGTGGTTCGTGTTATCGCAGTTTTACTGTATTAATTTTTTTAAATTTAAACTCAAATAGAAAAATAGCACAAGTGGTCACCTGTTTTTTAGGAATTGATGGTTGTTTTCTAAGCTTAAATTTTGTCTTTATGAAACTTGTTCTTTAATGTACTATTTTATTTTACAGATTTTATCAGAGATTCGTCAATATAGTGCAAAAAGAAATACTGGTTTATTTTCTTTTGGGTATTTTAAACTTAAGTAGTGCTTTCTTTTTTATTATACACGTACGTTATTTCAAAAAAATATATCTAAAACTAAGAAAAATATTTTAGTATGGAAATGTCTTGTCTAATAATTTAAAAATTATATTGTTTTACTTTATTTTTGCATTTATAAGTATAGTTTTTCTTATTAATTGGAATGGACAGGAAATTATCGATGTGGTTTGTAGAATTATAAAAAATTTTACTTTAATAACAATTTTTTTTAGACTACTTCTATGTTTCAAACTCTCGTTTCTGCCCCTTTCTATTTTTGGAATTTTGAAAACTGTAAAATTTTACTAATATTTATAACAAATTGTACAAAAAGTGAAGCAATTATTTTTCTGGGCATTCGTGTAGATTATAGATTACTTGTTTCTGTAAGTATAAAAATATCTACGCTATTGAAACGGTTAATAAAAAATTTCAAAGCTTTCAAATTATTATTTTTGAGTGTTTAACATTTTTTTATTTTAGATTATGCAAACCTCTGTGTCTTACGCAATATTTTTTTTTCAACTTGGTAAAGCAAAAACTTTTTAAAACGTACATTACTGTACGAATCAACTGGTACATTATTTGTGAAAATGTAACATTGGAAAATGATCAGACAGGCATTGAATTACTCCACTTTAGTCGCACTAACCAGCTAAATGTCCTTGAAGGCGCTTAAAACATTTTAAAATAAAAATATACCTAGCTTTTATATTTTGTTGTGTATCTATTAGAGATTTTAGAATTAATTAACGTTTAGTAAACATCATACAATATGTATTGTTTTTTTTAATTTTTAGTATGTTTCGGCAAAGCTTTTTTTTATTTTATTTTTTTATGCATCCGTAGCTAACCTAGTAGATTTTTCTTCATTTTGCTTCGCCATTTTCGTGTTTGCTCCCTGTTTAAGTACACTAAATCTCAAAACATTATCCAAGATACGAGCTGGCCAGCAATAATTCCTGAAAACCTAGATAATCCAAAAGTGAGAAATTCAAAATCCTTTACTAGCAAGCATCTTTACACTGAACTTACAAGATCTAGCTAATTACTCAACAATACAAATATCTTTGTCTTCGGACGAATTTAGGAAAGATCAAAGTTTGCTAAAGTTAAGAATAGTATATTTAGTCACACGTTTTATAAGGGAAGTTTTGTTAATCGAATCCAGTCAAATAAACGGGCACCTCGTGTAGTATGTGGGTGTTTCACGCTGTTTTCAAGCTTTTAAAGCACTTACAGCTGCGAGGTCATCTTTTAAAAGATTTTCTGGTCGTAAAATAACTTTTTTCGCCGATCAACAGTAAACACCATATTTTAATGCCAGTTTAAACGCACTGAATAATGATATTTGTTGACTAGGCAATATGTTAGCATTTTTACTGATTAAGCAGTAAAGCAGACACTTAAAAGCTGTTCAAATTTTTTTAAAAAGAATGGTAAGTAAACTGGTAAAATCGGCAAAAAATTATATTCGAAATTTGGTTTTACGGGGAAGTGGACGACAAGGCAAGAAAAAAAAACTGTTTTATGAGGCCAACGTTTCGAATCCTTTATTGATTCTTCTTCAAGGCTCCTAATAAATGAAGAAGAATCAATAAAGGATTCGAAACGTTGGCCTCATAAAACAGTTTTTTTTTTCTTGCCTTGTCGTCCACTTCCCCGTAAAACCAAATTTCGAATTTAATAAAAAAAATGGACGTAATCCACCAAAATAAAAAATTATATGTTCTTTATTGCTTAATTAAACAAATAACTATTTACAGCACTTTACTTAAAAATATTTTTTTTGATTATTTACTATTAAGTTAAAGTAGAAAATTTATATTTAATCGGCTAACATGAATAATTTAATGCTTATAAATTAAGACAAGGTCAAGTATGCTCGTTTTATTCAGAAGCAATAATTTTTTTTGTCACAGAAGCTTTTTGATGGTGAGTTTATAGATAAAAAAAAATATAAATTAGTTTTAATACAAAATATTTTTTGAATCTGGAGAATATAGAATCTCAAAACTGTTTAATGTTTACGTAGTTATATTTTATTCAATAGTTTATTGTTTCGAATTATTTTATTTGGTTTCTAATTTTAGTTTTGCCGTTTTAACTAGATACAAAACTGTGTTAGTATACTCAACACTTGTAAGTAATAGCATTATATAAAAAAATATTATAACAATTGTTTAAGCTGATATTTACAACGTTTTTTAACTTAATCTACAACCAAAACCTACTTGAATTATTTTATCTAACAACAGAGATTCACTGTTAATCTACATATTACATCTATGCAATCTTATTTGAAACCAAATTTAGGCTGACGCTTTTGACTGCTGTTTTTTTATAATCTGTTTATTTTATTTTAATGCTCATAGAAAAAAAAACTGTGTTTAGTACTTTATTAAAATGATAAAAAAACACGAAACTAGAGGTTTTTTATTAGTGTCAATTTGAAGAAAGTTCTTTCTACTGCAACCACAATATACAAGCAGTAATTATTTAAAAAAAATATTGTGCGTAAAAAATAACTATAACAAAATGTAATAAATCATTTTCAACCGTCAAAACCTGGTGCTTGCTGCCCTATCCTAGAGTCAGAAAACACAGTACTTGCGCGAGTTGAAGATGCTTTTTCTCTACTTAAAAAGCTATTGCCAAGTTGAACTTGCCAGCTAGTAGTTGATGAGGCCGCAAAAGTGTTTCTTTACAGACCACTATCCACTATAGTGAAAAAGGTCCTCTTTTTTAACTATTGCAGAATAATTATTTTTTATTCAACTACGCAGTTATACTAGAATAATGCCCGGTTGCACAAACATTCATCAAAATTGATGGCCCGTTGATCTCTCATTAATGTATTTTTAGCCAATAAGAGCACAATATTTTTATTTAATCAGAGTTTAATAGTCCGTCAATTTGGATTGATGTTTGTGCAACCGAGGTTAAACAAGGACCAAGAAGTAATGCAAACACTTTAATGCGGGTTATAATATTTTAGCCGTCACAAAAATTTGATGTTGAACGTTAAACCTTTTTTTTTTTGAGTGTTAAATAAAAAAGTTGGTTAATAGCTATTTACTCGTACATTCGTACGCGGTAGGCTTAATTTTACAGGCGACAGCTTTGTTTCAAGCCCGAGCTGAAAGCGAGGGCCTGATTAGTTGGAGCCTGTAAAATTAACTAACGCATAAGATTTGTATAATTTTTTTTGACCGAAAAAGTTAAATTCTGTTTTATTTGGACCATGTCAAAAGATAGGTTAGGTACAAATAAATTCTAAAAACGAATAAAACGTACCCAAATGCGGCTTAAATACTCTGTCATTGCTTGCATAATTTTCTTTAAAACATGTTCAAAGGTCTTTCCAGTACCTTTATTCACACTTTTTAATTCTAAATTGATAATTACTGAGAGATTCAACATTCAACAATAATGGCCACAGATCCATACAATAGAATAATGACATTTATTAACTAGACAGGCACACACAGGTTCTGAATAGATGGCGCTGTAGCGGTTTATTTTTAACATTCTGTTCTATATAAAATTGCAAATTATTTTTAAAATTATCTTAAATACACACGTTGTCTTTTTTAAAATTTATTAACTGCAACTTTTTCCAAAATATACTTTTATACCTATAATTTCGTATTGTTGTTAGTAATGCGGATCCACACTTGAACTACGCTGTGCGTTGTCTAAGGTCTCACACAAAGTTTGACGTAAGACCTGTGACGTTTCAGCGATTTTTTCAATATATTATTTTTCTATTAAATATAGCTTTATTTGTGGCAATATTTTAGGTACGTACACTTTGATACATAAACTATATTACTGCAAGGTTAGTTTTTTCCTCAAGCATCTCCTGTGGTAGTTCTAACCGTACAATGTGAGACCCGGTGTTTTTCTCATTTTTACCGCACAGTGTCCAAAAGTCCGACTTACTATATTGGTAGATGCACAACTATGATAGCCTACTTTACAATACGGGAGGACAAAAAAAAATTGTATTTATTAAAGCAATAAAGCAAATTTAACATCTTGCCCGGCGTCAAAGTCACGGCTACGTCTTGGCTTGGAATTGTCACATACAACTTTAAATTGTATCATCCTTTATTGTGTAACTAAGCAAATAACTATTTTATACATATATAATATATATTTTCTTATTCTACAACGTAGTGTTTTAGAGGTAATTAGTTTATCTACAAAAATCAATTTTTATAAATGTTTATTTTAAATTTGTTTAATATTTTATGAACCAAGATAATGATTATTACGTACAGAAGTCACAAAGATTTACACAACTACGCGTCGTAGTACTAAATATTTAAGAATGAGCTTTTTCGACGGTGAGTTAAAAAAAAATTAAAATAGCCCATTTATTTGCATTTTTTAGAACGTTTTATTTTTATTCAAAACTATGTTCTGGTTTTAGTAAATACAAAATCGCAAAAGTTATTAATGTTTACGTGGCTACATTTTATCTAACTGTTTATTTATTCGAAACACTTTTTTTTACAAATTCGAGTTATTGGTTAGATATAGTGTCCTGACTGTGTTCAAAACATTTGTGAATATTTTTTTTAACCTAAAATTATAAAATATTTTTTTAAGTTGATATTTACAATGTTTCTTAATATATTTTTTGAAAAACATTATTGGGAACTTTTGCATTATTTTCATGAGTTTGCTTGGTCTTTGAATATTGTAAATGCTAAAAGACAAGCAAAATTATTAAAGAAATGACGAATATTAAATATTGCTATTTTGATTAGTTTACTAATTACTTTAGCGGCATCATTAGCAGGATTTACAATATTTGAAACTCAATACGAGGTATTCCTTTGTACGCAAGTTTTTGAAAAATATTTTGGCAATTGCCATATCATTTATATTTTCTAACTTTGCCCTTGCTTGTGTTGCCTTGTATTAAAATAATTTTGTTATTTATTTACGCTGGGTTCAATTTACAATTACAATATTCTTTAATAAATGAGTATTTACTTCAAAATTTTGTTTCTCATGAAGAAAGCTGGAGTATTTTAGAAGACGTTCAGTTTCAGAAATAATTAAAGAAGTGCTGTGTACCTGTATTAAATAATAATAATAATAATAATAATAATAATAATAATAATAATAATTTATTTACCATCAAAATAGTTTACATGGTATGTCACAATATATATATATATATATAAATATATATGATAATATAATGTAGTATAAACATTAATGTACAATAAACATAAAAAACTTATAAAAAAGGACAGTTTAAAAATTCCTCCACTGAATAGAAGGCCTCCTTCAGAAGAATTTCTTTAACTTTTATTTCAAATTTTGTTTTATTAAGTTGTTTTATCTTCTGTGGAACTTTTTGATAAAGTACGGCTCCCCAATATCCTATGTTTTGTTGAGTCTGTTTAAGTCTGTGTCGTGGTATTTTAGGTTCTTCTTTGTTTCTGGTGTTGTACTTGTGAAACTCATTGTTTTTCTTGAAAATACTTATATTAGAGTAGACATATTTGAGGCAGGCAATTATAAATACCGATGGTATAGTAAGTATTACACATATTATAAACATCACGTACTTTTGAAAAGGATTTTTATCAATTGCAATTATTTCTTAAATTTTTTTTTATAGGTTTTATAAAAAATTTGTGGGTCTAGTAGTCAAAGCAATGGCGGTTTTTTTTTCTTCTAGTTATTTTAATTTTCAGTTTTTCTTATATTTGTTATACACCTATGTTAACTAAAAAAAATTATATATAACATGAAGAAATATATTTCAGTATGCAGACACAATGTCTAATATATTAAAAACTCAAATGTATTTATTCCTTCTTGGATTTATATGGATTTATATTTTATTTATATTTATTGGAAGTTGGAGGTAGACATTTTAAACAATACATTTATTAAATTAATTTGCCTTATTTCCTCTCACCATCTAGGCAAAAATTTCAAAAAAGAATTGTCGAAATTTATAAAAGCTTTAAAATGATGTCACTTGCTGATTCCACTTGCTATTTAAATTTTTTGAAGAGGTGGCTCTTGGTGCCAGAGGGATGTGGCAATAACTTTAAAAATATAAGATTTGGTCCTCTATTTAAGCTAAAATTGACCTGTTTTAGCATTTTTACGAAACTTGGGTAAAATCGGAAATTTTAGGGGGTGCAATTTTTAGTTGGGACATGCTGTATATAAATCACTCAGTGCAAATTTAAGCTTTGTTCTGTTTTGTTAAAAAATCTTAAATGTTAAATATTGTAATCGTAAAATTATATTCTTAAATTGTTCATTAGGAGTATTACTTCAATTAGTAATTTTTGGCAGTCGATACGTGCTCGTATTTGTCTCCTAGTTTTCGAAAAATATTTTGTTTACATTATTTTTAATGTCACCATTTGTTTTTCGATATACAAATTGCTTTTTGCATTACGTGGAATTATGAAAATAGATGTAATTTACAGAAAAATCAATTTTTATAAATGTTTATTTAAGATGTAGTTTAATAATAGTCAGATCAATGATTATAATTCAGAAACAGCCAAGACTTATAAAAGAACAGTAAAGCTTAAGTAGGTTGTATTAAGTACCTAAAATGAGCTTTTTTGACGGTGAGTTTATATAAATATTGCCATTTATTTTCATTTAATTTTTTAGATCGTTTTGTACTTATTCAAAAAGCTTTTCTTGATTTCACTCAACACAAAACCTCAAAATTGCTTTTTATTTATGTGATTTTTTTTAATACAATTGTTTATTGTTTAGATTTATATTATTTGATTTCAAATTTTAATTTAGATCTGTTGATCCGGTACAGCACTTTCTTATTATACTCGATACATGTAAGTAAAAATATGAGGCGCTCAATGTAAAATAGATCACGTTTGAATTCGACAATTTTTGATTTGGATAAATAAATATCCCGTCAAATAGCTTGTAAATTCTTGTGTTTGCATCAAATTAGGTTGTGTTTCAAATATCCAAACCCGCTTTTGATAGGATATTCATTTATAGCCACCTTTTATTTGAAAATAATTACAAAAAATTGTTTAATAGAGTACTATTCGACATCATTTAATTTAAATGACTTGATTATTAACATTATGTCGATCTCTAAAAAACTATGTAAATATGTTTCAATTATTGCCTCTGCTGAATTAAGCATATGTGCTTAACGACACCTAGTTTTAGTTATTTCAAAATGATGAAACAATGATTTCAACTTATTTAAGAATTTTGATATTTTTTTTATTTAAAAAATGCCACAAATCTATATAATGTTAATTAAAAATGTCGAGTTTAAGAGTGGTCAATTTGGTATGGAATATCCATATTCTATGTAAATATAAACAAAAATTATCATAACACTTTTCAGCTACTTTTTACAACTGTTTTTGCTACATTTTTCAACAACTATGTAACAGAAAAATTGAAATATGTTAGAGAACAGTGTTGGTCTGTTAATATTATCAATACCGACAAAGGTCGAGCAAAATTATTAAAAAAATGTCGTATATTAAATATTTCAATTTTAATTTTATTTATAATTTGTTCACTAGTAGCATTAATTCAATTACCAATTTTTGGAAGTCAATACGAGTTACATATTTGTGTTCCAGTTTTTGAAAAATATTTTGGAAAATGGTTTATCTTACCTTATTATTTATACTTTCTGACATATCCTTTGTTTATGTATGCTTCTATACAACTGATTTTTTTATTTATTTATGCTGGATTGATTGTACAATTACAATATTCTATAATAGATGAATATTTGATTCAAAACTTTATTTCTGAGAAAGAATGGAGTGTTTTACAGGATGTTCAATATCAGCGAGAAATTAAAAACGTTTTGTGTAACTGTATTAAACATCACGTATTTTTAAAAAGGTATAATCAATTGACAATATTTTTTAAATTATATTTTTTTATTTTACAGATTTTATCAAGGATTCTTAAGTGTAGTTTTCAAAATAATGCCAGTTTTTTTTCTTTTGACAATTTTAATTTTCAGCTGTATTTTCTTTTTATTTATACATGTATATTAACTTATAAAAATAATATACACATTTAACAAAAATGTTTTAGTTTGGGGACACCATGTCTATTATTTCAAAAATTCGAATGGCTTTTTTCTTTCTTGCATTTGTAAACTTGGCAACTTTAACCATGTGGAATGGTCAAGAATTAATTGATGCAGTTGGTAATATTTATAAGAATTTTAAATTGTTTATACATTTTTTTAGACTACTGGTATTTTTGAAACTCTTTCTTCTGCTCCTTTCTATTATTGGAGTTTAAAAAACTGTAAAATTTTACTTAATTTTTTAACAAATTGTACGAAAAGCGAAGCAGTTATTTTTGCTGGAGTTCAAGTAGATTATAGAATGCTTCTTTCTGTAAGTAGTAATCTACTAAAAATTGTATAAATATCTAAATTATTTTTTGAGTCTTTTTTATTTTAGATAATTGAAACTTCTGTGTCTTATGCAATAATTTTTTTCCAACTTGGTGAAGCAAATAATATTTAAACAGTAAATAGTATATTAGTCACATTACTTAATAAGCGTTAGATTAATCACGAAAATGTAGTTTATGTAATTTGCTCGAGCGAGTAATATTTTTATAACCACAACAAGATTTCTACCATTATTTCGCACCTATAAAGAAACACTACAGATTTTAGACACTTTTTAGGTTATGTCAAAAACAACACATTTATCATAATATTCAGCTATTAATAAAACCGGCATATTTACATGTAGTTACAGTACAAGACTATGTTACCATCACAGTCCGTTTTAAATTTAATAAAGTGTTGAATAATGTAATTTGGCTCTTATTTTTTATTTTACTTTATTTTTTTCACTAGTATACTTTTTTCCTTAACGATTAATAATTTATTCATTAAATAAAAGCATTGTTGTATATTTAAACTTGAAATTTAACATAATTATTTTATGTCATATTGATGTGTAGTAAATTTGCAACAAAAATTATAGGCTGCTAATTTTTTCTATGATATTGCAATAATTTTCTATGAATCGCTCTTACACAACTTTTCTACTTGTACGTAATAATCCATTTGCAATTCTTGTTATGTAGTATACTATTAATCTTTCTATAAAATCATGCGTCTATCCTGACACATGGAAAAATTCAGTAATTATACTCATCTACAGTGTGAACCATTTGTATGGAATAACTTCGATAAAAATTTAGAAATTTGTTTTTCAGGAAAACGTTTAGGTAAACACGTATCCTGTTATTTTTTTACGCGCATTCTTTGACAAAAAAAGGATATACAGGGTGTCCCAAAATCAAGATACGACCTTCAACTTTGAAATTTTAATTCAGAAGCACGCGTTTTTTTTCAAAAACAACTGAAAATCGACATAGTGTGTGCTACATAAAAAATACGCAAAATTATACGAAGAATTCAGATATGCTAAAAAAATTTGAGTTTTCATTTAATATTTTAAATTATTAAAGAAATGTCGAATATTAAATATTGCTATTTTAATAAGTTTACGAATTACTTTAGCGGCATCATTAGTAGGATTTACGATATTTGGAACTCAATAAGAAGTATTTTTTTGTACGCAAGTTTTTGATAATTACCTTGGCAAATAGAGTTTTTTTCCATATCATTTATGTTTTCTAACTTTGCCTTTGCTTGTGTTTCCTTGTATTAAAATGATTTTGTTATTTATTTATGCTGGGTTTAATTCACAATTACAATATTCTTTATTAATAAATAAATATTTACTACAAAACTTTATTTATCATGAACAAAGTTGGAGTATTTTAGAAGACGTTCAGTATCAGAAAAAAATTAAAGAAGTATTGTCTACCTGTATTAAACACCACTTATTTTTGAAAAAGTTTTTTATCAATTGCAATTATTCCTTAAATATTTTTTTTATAAGATTTATAAAAAATTTGTGGGTCTAGTAGTCAAAGCAATGCCGTTTTTTTTCTTTTAGCTATTTAATTTTCAGCTCTTTTTTTATGTTATCCACGTATGTTAACTAAAAAAAATATGTATATAACATAAAGAAATATTTTTTAGTATGCAAACACAATGACTGATATTTCAAAAATTCGAGTATATTTATTCCTTATTGCATTTATATGCATGGCAAATCTTCTTGCTGGAATGCTCAAGAAATAATTGATGTGGTTTGTAATATTTACTACATTTTTAGTTTGTTTATTTTTTTTTTCTAAACCACTGGCATATTTGAAACTCTCGTTTCTGCTCCTTACTACATATTTTTGGAACTTAAAAAACTGTAAAATCTTGTTGATTTTTATAACAAATTGCACAAAGAGTGAAGCAACTGTTTTGGTTGGAGTTCAAGTAGATTACAAAATGCTTCTTTCTGTACGTATAAAAAATGTTTATGCTACTGAGGCGGTTATTAAAAAATTAATAAATATTTTTTTACCCATCTCTAATGAAAATAAAATATAGCAACTTCAAAAATGTGATCGGCAGTATCATGTTTCGCCCAAGAACCAAAAATTTGCTCGGTTTCATCAGTATGACATTTAATTTAATACGTTTAGTTTAGAAATAGAAATCTATTTTATGTCTTTTACTCTATTTATTTAGAGGTTGGTAAAAAAAGTTGTATGTCACACACGGGTAAACGTATAACACTTTCTGTTCTTGGGACGTAATATACTATTGAATCTCTACTGTTTTTTGTTTTAGATTTTGCAAACGTCTGTGTTTTACGCAATTATTTTTTTTTAACTTAATGAAGCAAATAATTTATAATACTTTATAGTAGATTATCCACGAGTGGGTAGGTCACAGAAAAAAAATTCTTAGCAGAGAGAAGTAATTTATTATAATGAATACTCTCAAAAACTACAAGGCAATACCATGTTTTTTCTACACTTAGAATTAAAACACAATAATAATATATTTTTTAATCACTTTTTAAGTAATATCTAAGTCTATAGCGTGGAGGAAAGAATAATATTATTCCTTCCACGGTCTATAGATTTGCACGCATTTGCAGTAAAAAATAATAGTGAGTTAACTTTGGGAGCAAACACCACTTGTTTTTAAAAAGTATATTTATTGATTATTTTTACACTCTAAATATTAATTGGTACAGTTTAAATATTGATACACTTGATATTAACTGGTAATAAAGTGGATACAATAATTCAGGGCTTCATTAACTGTTCAGGATGACTCTAGACTTAAGACTTGTATAATAATTCTGAATAATGATGTAAACCAGACGATGCTTTTATAGGGTAGCTTATCCTTGTTTACAAGAATTTTTGTGGTGGTCAGCACCAGGGAAAGCGCGTGATATCCAAAGAAATCTTATGGGAAGATTCCTGTTTACTGTATGGTGTTTATGGGGATATCATAACAAGTGCTTTCGTATTTTGTATTTTCTAATAAACTAATCTAATTTTTTGAATTTTGAAAAGTAGTCAATCATTCAAATTTGACAATTAGTTTGACATAATTTGACGGAAAATGTTTGTATTCAAGTTTAAAATCTACAGTTGCAATTTCAATTTTTTGGAGCACGTCTAGATACGCTGAAATCGAATGGACCGACTTGACATAACTGTCAATCAACGCAAACGACGTTTAACAGCAAATTTAAATTTTTAAATTGCAAGTGGATCAAATTATTAATTAAACAATTCTTAAATAATTTAAAAATCCAACCAAATTAGTTATTGTTTGATTAATTCCATAGTATTTTAAAAACATGTTTGGAAATTTTGTACGCAATGAAGTGATGGCTCTGGGCGCCAGAGTATTGTGACAATAACTTTGGAACTATGATAAAATTTGGTCTTATTTTAAGCCAAATTGACCTGTTTTAGCATTTTCTCAAAACTTGTAGGAAATCGGAAATTTTAGGGGGTGCAAATTTCAGTTGGAACACCTGTTTGTGAATCACTGAGTGCTAATTTAAGCTTTGTTTTGTTTTGTTAAAAAAAATCTTAAATGTTAAATATTGTAATAGTAAAATTATATTCTTAAATTGTTCATTAGGAGTTTTAGTTCAATTACTAATTTTTGGCAGTCCATACATGCTCGTATTTGTCTCCAAGTTTTCGAAAAATATTTTGTTTACATTATTTTTAATGTCACCATTTGTTTTTCGATATACAAATTGCTTTTTGCATTACGTGGAATTATGAAAATAGATGTAATTTATAGAAAAATCAATTTTTATAATTGTTTATTTAAGATGTAGTTTAATAGTCAGGTCAATGATTATAATTCAGAAACAGTCAAGACTTATTAAAGAACAGTAAAGCTAAAATAGGTACCTACAATGAGCTTTTTTGACGGTGAGTTTATAAAAATATTGCCATTTATTTTCATTTAATTTTTTAGATCGTTTTATACTTATTCAAAAAGTTTTTCTTGATTTCACTCAACACAAGATCACAAAATTGTTTTTTATTTACGTGATTTTATTTAATACAATTGTTTACTGTTTAGAGTTATATTATTTGATTTCAAATTTTAATTTAGATCTGTTGATCAGGTACAGCACTTTCTTAGTATACTCACTACATGTAAGTAAAAATATGAGGCACTCAATGCAAAATAGATCACGTTTGAATCCGACAATTTTTGATTTGGATAAAACTAAATATCACGAAATAGCTTGTGGATTCTTGTGTTTGTGTCAAATCAGCTTGTGTTTCAAAAATCCAACGCCACTTTGAATGGGATATTCATAAATAGCCAAACTTTATTTGAAAATAATTACAGAAAAGTATTTAATAGAGTACTATATGATATAATTTAATTTAAATGACTTAATTATTAACATTTTGCTGATTGCTAAAAAACCGTATAAATGTGTTCCAATTATTGCTTCCGCAGCATTAAGCAAATGTGCTTAACGACACCTAGTTTTAGTTATTTCAAAATGATGAAACAATGATTTCAACTTATTTAAGAATTTTGATGATTTTTTTATTTAAAAAATGCCACAAATCTGTATAATGTTAATTAAAAATGTCGGGTTTAAGAGTGGTCAATTTGGTATGGAATAGCCCATATTCTATATAAATATAAACAAAAATTATCATAACAATTTTCAGCTGATTTTTACAACTGTTTTTGCTACAGTTTCCAACAACTATGTATCAGAAAAATTGAAACTTGTTAGGGGTCTGTGTTGGTCTGTTGATATACTCAATACCAAAAGTCGAGCAAAATTATTAAAAAAATGTCGAATATTAAATATTTTAATTTCAATTATATTTATTATTGTTTCTGTAATAGCATTATTTCAATTACCAATTTTTGGAAGTCAATACGACGTACATATTTGTGTTCCAGTTTTTGAAGAATATTTTGGAAAATGGTCTATCTTACCTAATTATTTATATTTTCTGACATATCCTTGGTTTATGTATTCTTCTGTAAAACTGCTTTATTTATTTATTTATGCTGGATTTATCGTACAATTACAATATTCTATAATAGATGAATATTTGATTCAAAACTTTATTTCTGAGAATGAATGGAGTGTTTTACAGGATGTTCAATATCAGCGAGAAATTAAAAACGTGTTGTGTGACTGTATTAAGCATCACGTATTTTTGAAAAGGTATAATCAATTGACAATATTTTTTAAATTATATTTTTTATTTTACAGATTTTATCAAGGATTCTTAAATGTAGTTGTCAAAATAATGCCAGTTTTTTTTCTTTTGACAATTTTAATTTTCAGCTGTATTTTCTTTTTATTTATACATGTATATTAACTTATAAGAATAATATACACATTTAACAAAAATGTTTTAGTTTGGGGACACCATGTCTGTTGTTTCAAAAATACGAATGGGATCTTTCTTTGTTGGATTTACAGGCATGGCAGCAATTACTATGTGGAATGGTCAGGAATTAATTGATGCAGTTGGTAATATTTATAAAAATTATAGATTGTTTATACATTTTTTTAGACTACTGGTATTTTTGAAACTCTTTCTTCTGCTCCTTTCTATTACTGGAACTTAAAAAACTGTAAAATCTTACTTAATTTTTTAACAAATTGTACAAAAAGTGAAGCAGTTATTTTTGCTGGAGTTCAAGTAGATTATAGACTGCTTCTTTCTGTAAGTAGTAATCTACTAAAAATTGTATAAATATCTAAATTATTTTTTTATTTTAGATAATTGAAACGTCTGTGTCTTATGCGATAATTTTTTTCCAACTTGGTGAAGCAAATAATATTTAAACAGTAAATAGTATATTAGTCACATTACTTAATAAGCGTCAGATTAATCACGAAAATGTAGTTTATGTAATTTGCTCGAGCGAGTAATATTTCTATAACCACAACAAGATTTCTGTCATTATTTCGCTCCTATAAAGAAACACTACAGATTTTAGACACTTTTTAGGTTATGTCAAAAACAAACACACATTTATCATAATATTCAGTTATTAACAAAACCCGCAAATTTGCATGTAGTTACAGCAGAACACTATGTTACTATCACAGTCCGTTTTAAATTTAATAAAGTGTTGAATAATGTAATAAGTTCATACTTTTTTTATTTTACATTTTTTTTTTACTACTAGTTTACTTTTTTCTCCTAACAATAAATAATTTATTTAAAATATAACTACAAATTATTCCTTCCAAGATAAAGGAAACAAAAGCACTTAGTTAAGCGACATGTTTCGTTTAGTTAGAAGTTAAAATTTAATCAAATTAAAATAATTAATAACCATGTGGTTTTGTCATAAGATTTGGAAATGAGATTAGAAGTCTTATACCTAGAAGGTGAGTAAATTTAAAGCTAGTTAACGTAACCATTGCAACGGTTTATTTTTGACAGTTTGACAAAATAAAATAAATATCACAAAAACCTAGGAGAATTAGCACACTTTGGCAACAATGGAGCACAATGTTTTACGACATCGGCCACATTCTGCTCCTAATTGAGGCGGCAAAAAATATTAGCAACTTGATTCATATAATCAAATCTTTTGCAGCAATTCTTCATTTTAATCTTTTTTTCCTCGACAAATTGTTATGTTAAGAACCGTTAAGCCTAAGGTGCGTTGCCACATTGTTTTTTTTTAGTAAATATTACATTTAAAAAAATTGAAATGTATACATTTATAAATACTATTAATTTTCTAGTTTCTACCATTAATTACTTTCAGAATATTTAAATATTTTACAAATGGCCGACACGTGCCGGTCTACCATTACTTTCTGCATTACGTGGAGTTATGAAAATGAATGCAATTTACATAAAAATCAATTTTTATAAATGTTTATTTAAAATGTCACTTAATGGTCAGGTCAATGATTAAAAACTTCAGAAATTGAATGTGATTTTATTAGATAACGATGATTAATTAGAATTTATTACAGCACTCGTCCGGGATATAAATGTTGTTTTAAAAACGTCCTTTACTTTATTAATTAAAAGTTGACAACTTTAGCTAAAACATAAACAAAAGTGTAGAATCCGTTGTCAGATATTCCCATCTTAAACGAAAAAGTCGCGTCGGGTTCACCGAAAGCCAGCTAGACATGTAGCTTTCCGCAAACCGCGAAATCATCATGTATACAGGCTGCCCCACCGAAAAGGGCATACCCCCTGTAACTTTTTTATTTATTAGTCGATCTAAATAAAATTTAGAACATAAGCATTAATACGTACGGTCTACATTTTGCTGTTAAAATATTTTTTTTATGATGTACCAATTTTGCACTCGAAAGAATAAAATTATGAAATCGCACAAAATTTCTTCAAAATGCATATTATTATAATGCTATAACTCAAAATACTGTAATGACAAATTTTGTTTTAACACAAATCATTTAGAATTTCTCTAATTGGTTCTTAAAGACCACGGAAAAAATTCGTTTTTTTGTGAGAAATATTGTCATCCATGAAACGGTGTTGTCAGATTGTAAATTGAGAGTTACCTGAAAAAAATATGTGAATTTGTCACTTTGACAATTATTAATTAATTAAAGAGTGAAAGTGAAGCGTTTGCTGCCATATCACCCGGAACACTTGTTAGAGTAAAACAAAATTTTAGGCGACGATTATTTTGCTGCTTACAAGAAAATGGAAATGTGTTTGAACATTTAATGTGTAAGTCTAAGACGTTCGTTGTCAAAACGTTATTAACTATTCTTTTTATTTCAGAAATTTTTCGATATTTATAATTTACTTTATGCACCCACCACGAATTTTCTCCTTTCCTACACAATAATGCAGGCTGTAATTCCTGATGCAATAAAATCTTAAAGGAATTAATTTAATTTGTCTTTAAAACTCTTTGCTCATATTGTGTCAGCATTCGTGCTATAGTGCTGTTGCTAATGTTAGGATCTTCGTGTACATCTCCTACAACTTGCACCAATTCTTGATTATGCCTTACGGTAAAGAAGGGCACATTTGGGTTTTACCATTGAAACTGGCATCTTCAAATAGTCCAACAACTTTACCGATCTTTTTCAAGCTGTAGAATACTTCTGTAAAGTGCTCTTCTAGAACTCTCTGGTCGTGACTTAAGCTTCTAGAAGTTGTTTCTTGAAATAAATTGTTACGTTGCGTTACAGAAATAAAGTGTTTCCACAAAAAATGTTTTATTGGTGACAACTACAGAAACGTATCAGAAACGTTTAACCTGCCAAAAGTCGTAACAAAAAAGCTGCAGGCATTAGAAATTCTAGGCTAAAATTATTTTACGGTTTTTGAGATTAGACACTTTTCGATTTTTTCAATTGTCAAACTGACAAATTCACTGACGTTTTATTTATATTCAGGTAACTCTCCATTTACAATCTGACAACACCGTTTCATGGATGACAATATTTCTCACAAAAAAAACGAATTTTTTCCGTGTTCTTTAAGAACCAATTAGAGGAATTCTAAATGATTTGTGTTAAAACAAAATTTGTCATTACAGTATTTTGAGTTATAGCATTATAATAATATGCATTTTGAAGAAATTTTGTGCGATTTCATAATTTTATTCTTTCGAGTGCAAAATTGGTACATCAAAAAAAAATTATTTTAACAGCAAAATGTAGACCGTACACATTAATGCTTATGTTCTAAATTTTATTTAGATCGACTAATAAATAAAAAAGTTACAGGGGGTATGTCCTCTTCGGTGGGGCACCCTGTATGTATATGTAATGAAATAAAAAATCTTAATAATTCTTTTAAGATACTTTTTACAACTTTTTTTGATATGATTTACACTAAATACGCTACAAAACATTTAAAATTAGTTCAGGAACAATGTTGGTCTTTTATGATTATTAATGCCAAAAGTCGGGCAAAATTATTAAGAAAATGTCGAATACTAAATTGTGCAATTTTATTTACATTCTTAATGTGTGTGGCAGGAATTTCACTTCATTTACCTGTTTTTAAAAATCAGTATGAACTCTTTATTTGTGTTCAAGTTTTCGAAAAATATTTTGGAAAATGGTCTATTTTACCTTATTTTTTCTACTTTCTAACGTTGTCTTTGTTTTCATATGCTTGTATAAAACTGCTTTTTTTATTTATTTATGCTGGATTAATCGTGCAATTACAACATTCTATAATAGATAAATATTTGATACAAAATTTTACTTTTGAGAAAGAATGGAGTGTTTTAGAGGATATTCAGTATCAACAAGAAATTAAAATAATGTTGTCTGACTGTATTGAACTATTGAACATCCCGTGATTTTGCAAAGGTTTTTATTAATATGAAAATACTTCCTAAGTCTTTTTTTTTTTTTGTTTTACAGATTTTACCAAGGATTCTTGAAAGTGGTGTTTAGAGTGATGCCAGTTTTCTTTCTTTTGGCTATTTTAATTTTTACCAGTTCTTTATTTTTTGTTATACACGTACGTTAACTTATAAAAAAATATATGATCAAAAAAAATGTTTTAGTGTGAAGACACCATGTCTGTTATTTTAAAAATTCGAATAGGTTTTTTCTTTGTTGCATTTACAGGCATGGCAACAATTACTATGTGGAATGGTCAAGAATTAATTGATGCAGTTGGTAATATTTATAAAAATTAATTGTTTATACACTTTTTTAGACTACTGGTATTTTTGAAACTCTTTCTTCTGCTCTCTTCTATTATTGGAGTTTAAAAAATTGTAAAATTTTACTTACTTTTTTAACAAATTGTACGAAAACTGAAGCAGTTGTTTTTGCTGGAATTCAAGTAGATTATAAGATGCTTGTTTCTGTAAGTATTGAAAATATCTACATTACTACATAGAGAGATTAGTAGAAAATAAAAATCTCTAAATTATTTTTTGAATTTCCTATTGTTTCTTTGTTTTAGATAATCAAAACTTCTGTGTCTTGCGCAATTATTTTTTTTCGACTTGGTCAAGCAAATAATTTTTAAAAAGTTTATTACTAAACTAAGAATTACAATTATTACAAAACTCAGAAAATTAAAAAAAAAACGCAATATAGAGTATTATAAAAAAAATTATCTACTTAAATCTGATTAACAGTGTCGGAGTAATTCGAGAGAGAACTACTGTTCAACTAAATTCGACAACAAAAAAAAAATTGTCATTTTTTAAATTTTAAAGTTTTTTTACAATTAAGTGTCAGGCAGTCGTAGTTGAGTCCGACATCTATGTCTCTATTCTATAAGGTTTTTTATTTTTTCTCTAGTTACTCTTTTTTCTCTTCTTCTTCTGCGACACTACAGGGTGTTACGTAAATAAACGGCAACATCTAAGATGTAAACTGGTAAAAATCCAAGAATTGTGATTCTAAACAGTTTGCATTTTGAATCTAGCTTCCTGCAAAACGGCGATGGTAAAAGCGACCAATAGAGAATCGTTCCTTAATAAATCGTAATTTAATGAAGCAAGTTGTCGATTTAAAAAAAAAAATGCTAGAAAATTTGTCACATACAGAATGTCTCAGAAATCAATATAAAAATTTTAACCAGTAATAGATCACATCAAAACAAACAACTTTTCTAGATAACATAACGGGGGTTCCGAATTTTTTTACACCAATATCCCTCCTATAAAAGTACGATACGCTCATGAAAATTTCTAAATTCAAAAAACCATAGAAACCAAAAATGTATTGCTGCAATGACAATTTATTAAAAGAAAATTGTCAAATTAACAAGCTCAATACGTCCATAATTCAAGCCGAGACTCGTGTATTAATTTGTTGATTAGTTCACAATCGTTGTTGCTCTTGTTCTTGTTTCGTTGTTGTTTCTGTTCGTTTCTTCCATCATTGTTGTTCTTGTTCTTGTTTTGTCGGCATTACTTTACCACGATGCATGCCTGACTTTACTAACAGGGAGTACACAGATATGGTTCTTACCTATGAAGTAGCCCAAGGCAATGCTTCTAGAATACAAAAAATTTATGCGCAAAAATTCCCTAATCGCGCAGTTCCTAATTCCCGAACCTTCGCAAATGTTGTACAGCATCTTCGAGGATTATGGAACGTACTTCTTTAGCGTACTTATTTTAGCCAACCAAATCAAAAATGGACTTTTTGATAATCATCAAAATTTGATTGGCGTTTATGCAACCGACCCTCAAGTTCAATGTCAAGCCGGATCAATATTCAAGAATTCAAGTTCAAGTACAAGAAGCGATTGTGTACGAAACTCAACGATTTGTGGAACAAAAGGTAAGCTGAAGTTAAAGCTAAACTGTGTTTATTTTTGAAACAAGTAAAAAAAAACTTTTTAAATTTACGTTTTTTGTGATTTTACCAAGTTGTACTTTACAGATCGCCGTTTCTTTGGAAAACACCTTTTACATACTTTAAGATGTCGTTGTTATTATTGTTAATATTAATGTTAATAAAATTATTACAATTTATAGTTTACATCTTTTTTTCTGAGCAATACATAGATTGACGTTATTAATCTTTGACAAAGAGGTAAAACGATTTTCTGGAGATTTTGCATGTTGTTTTAGGCAGGTGAAATTGCTGAAAAAAGTGGGTAGTCTCTAGAAAGCGTTTGAATTACAGTGCTCAACAACTGAAATGAAACACCCTAAAATTTTAACAAAGTTTAAAGTCTTGTAACTCTTACAAAAATTTATTAATCAGAATTATCTTTTTTTCTGTGTAAATCATTTTTTATACTTTAAGATATTTAATAAAGCGCTTCTTGTAAATTTGTTGTTTAAGTTATATAGGGTGTCAAAGATAGGCCGTGCAAAAAACAAAAAGTTTTGATATCTTCTATTTTAACAAAAAATAATAATAATAATAATTTTTTTATTGGGCCCTGGAAGAGCGCTGAATTAAGCCTTTAATACAGTTTTATAGATTTCGAGCTACACTTATAAATAAAAAAGCATATTTTTAAGAAAAAATTAAAGCTTTTTCTAACTTGAACAGTTCGTTACTACGATACGGAGGCTACTGTTAGCTATCCACAATTGTTCCATTGGAAACAATCCGTTTAGATGAGCAAAAATTTTAATTTTTTTGTAAAAACATGGACTCAAAAATCGTATTTCAACAACAACTTATACCGAGTCAACTAATGCCCTACAAGAGTTTTGAGAAGTCATGTTTCTAAATACACGTTTAAATTTTTATCATTGGCATACCAAAAGAGCTGTTTAAAAAAAATATTATTTTTGGAAGTCTTTTGTTACACGAAATGTTAACTGTATGTTCACAATTTTTTCTGGAATTTAAGTTTAAACTTTTATCTTTAGAATAAGCCAAAAAAGAAAAAAATATACTAATAACAAAATTCTTGCTTATAGTGTAAAAACAGTTTTTTTTTTAAATTTTGGTCTTAATTTATAAATTTTGCTCAATATCTGCAAAACCGTTTCAAAGGTTTGATCCAGCACTCTTCCAACACCCATTAACAAAATTAATTTTTTTTTTGTTAAAATGGAAGCAGTCTAAACTCTTCGTTTTTTGCACACCCTGTATAACTTAAACTACAAATTTACAAAAAAAATGCTCTCTAAATTCTAAAACTCTAATTAATTTGCGGTAAAAGACGCAATTAATAATGTCAAAATTTTGGTGTGTTGCGCTTTTGTTTAATATTATATAAAAGTGATTATATTTTAAGTGCTAACATCAAATCTTTTATGCATTACGTGGTTTATTGAAAATGTATGTATTTCACAAAAAAATCAATTTTTATAAATGCCTACTTAAAATTTTTATTATATTGTATGATCAGGTTATTTATTATGATTCAGCAACTATAAGGAGTTATTACAAGCTTAAACGCGTTATAGGTACAAAGTAGATATTTGAAAATGAACTTTTTTGACGGTGAGTTTATAATAATAATTCAGCGCAAATTATTTTTTAATTTTTTAGAGCGTTTTATACTTATTCAAAAAGTCTTTCTTGATTTCAGTGAATACAAAATTTCAAAATTGATTTTTACTTATGTGTCTATATTTTATACATCTGTTTATTGTTTAGAATTGTATTATCTGACTTCAAATTTTAGTTTTGAACTTTTGATCAGGTATAGCCCGTTTTTAGCATACTCAGCACTGGTAAGTAAATATGTATATATAATGAAATAAAAAATCTTAATAATTGTTTTAAGCTACTTTTTTCAACTTTTCTTGATATGATTTACAGTAAATACGCTACAAAACATTTAAAATTAGTTCAGGAACAATGTTGGTCTTTTATGATTATTAATGCCAAAAGTCGGGCAAAATTATTAAAAAAATGTGGAATATTAAATGTTGCAATTTTATTTACATTCTTAATGTGTGTGGTAGGAATTTCACTTCATTTACCACTTTTTAAAAATCAGTATGAACTATTTATTTGTGTTCAAGTTTTCGAAAAATATTTTGGAAAATGGTCTATTTTACCTTATTTTTTGTACTTTTTAACGTTTTTTTTGTTTTCATATGCTTGTATAAAACTGCTTTTTTTATTTATTTATGCTGGATTAATCGTGCAATTACAATATTCTATAATAGATGAATATTTGATACAAAATTTTACTTTTGAGAAAGAATGGTGTGTTTTAGAGGATATTCAGTATCAACAAGAAATTAAAATAATGTTGTCTAACTGTATTGAACATCACGTGATTTTGAAAAGGTTTTTATTAATTTGAAAATACTTCCTAAATCTTTTTTTTTGTTTTACAGATTTTACCAAGGATTCTTGAAAGTGGTGTTTAGAGTGATGCCAGTTTTCTTTCTTTTGGCTATTTTAATTTTTACCAGTTCTTTATTTTTTGTTATACACGTACGTTAACTTATAAAAAAATATATGTTTAAAAAAATGTTTTAGTGTGGAGACACCATGTCTGTTATTTTAAAAATTCGAATAGGTTTTTTCTTTGTTGCATTTACAGGCATGGCAACAATTACTATGTGGAATGGTCAAGAATTAATTGATGCAGTTGGTAATATTTATAAAAATTTAAAATTGTTTATACATTTTTTTAGACTACTGGTATTTTTGAAACTCTTTCTTCTGCTCCCTTCTATTATTGGAGTTTAAAAAACTGTAAAATTTTACTTACTTTTTTAACAAATTGTACAAAAAGTGAAGCAGTTGTTTTTGCTGGAATTCAAGTAGATTACAGGATGCTTGTTTCTGTAAGTATTGAAAATATCTATATCTTTACATAGATTAGTAAAAAATTAAAATTTCTAAGTTATTTTTTAAATTTCTATCGTTTCTTTATTTTAGATAATAGAAACTTCTGTGTCTTATGCAATTATTTTTTTCCGACTTGGTCAAGCAAATAATTTTTAAGAGGTTTATTAGTATACTGAGAGTAGCACTATTTACAAGGAATAAATCTTAAAGAAGCAAAACAATTGAATTTGATTTTTATAGTATCTAAAACCGCAAAACAGTATCATATTTTTTTACACAAACAAATAAATGACACTAATTTTTAAGCAGTTTTCAAGATGTTAGGAAATTTAACTTGTTAATCAGCTATCAAGAAAATCTACACATGTTTGGATGCAATTGGAACAAATGACTTCTGAGATGAGAAAGAAAATAAGCTGAATGACAGGTTTTACTTGATCGAGCAAAAGTAGGTATATAAAAATGACATTTCACAGTTTGCTCGGATTCAGTTCATTGTCGTTTGTATGTACGGCACCACTGTACTTTTCCACTGCTTTTCCACTGTTTGTATTGCTTAATAAATTGTTGAACATGATTTTTTTTTATATACCTTTTGTCTAAACAACGAGTAAAACCAAAAAATTTAAAAAAAGCGCAAAATAAATTATTTTATTGTAAACAAAAAAATTATAGCAACAATACAACCATAACGCCGTTTAGTTCATACTTAATCTTAAAAACTTGTTTTAAGTATTAAATTCTTTTGGTCGATTCTCTTTCGAATACATCTTGGGACAGCTATATTGCCTAAAAACTTTTCGGTGTCCAACCTCCGTGTTTATTGCTTTAAATTACCCTCGGGCTATGCCCTCGCGTAATTTTTGAGCAACAAACACTCGGATCACGGACACCTCGAAAAAATTTCTGGCAATATTGGCAACTACCTTGGTATATTATAAACTGCTCAATAATTAATGTGGATATTATAAAAATTTCTAAATTTTTAAGCATAAATTATTTAAAAATAAACAAATGCTTCTAATAAACAAATAAATGCTAAATCCTGTTATAAAGAAGGAAAAAGTAAAGAAACGGAACGTTTATACAAAAGTTGTTAATAACTCACAACTGAAGAAAAAGTTTGTAACTTAAAAACATTATTTTTTTGCAAAATGAACAAGTAAAGTCAATTGTTTTTAAAGAAATTATACCGCGTGGAATCTTCCCTGGCTCAATTTATTTCTCTGACTTTTTTGAGAAAGGTCTTTATCAAATTATCAATAAAGTCGGTAATGCTTTCCAAAGTCTCCGCAGTGCGATACTCAGTTGTTCCAGGGGAGACCCTTGAAGACGATTTATTAGTTGCCTGAACATTTCGGCCTATACATGCTAGTTTATATCGGGCGAACAGGATGGTCACTTTATTCAGCTAATCCCATGATGTTCCATTTGTTGGTTTACAATTGCACCACGACGATCATTGTTGTCAATTAAAACGATTTTTTTTTCTAAAGCGCCAATCATTGGGACATTTAGTGGCTCTAGAACCATGTCTCGATATCTTAGAGCATTCATGGTCTTACCACTTAAAACTACTAAATCAGTGCGCTCATTGTAACAAATCTCTCCCCAAATGTAAGTTGATCCGCCACCATAAAGCGTTGATGAGACCATTAAATGTTTATTGTAGTGTTGTCCCCTTTCTTTCCATACTCCTTTGCAATCATCGCAAATATACAGATGAAACCTGGACTCCTCCGTAAAAAGACAATATAATACCTTCAATTTTAAAAAGTTTGACTAGAAATTAGCCCACCAGTAGCTTGAAATATTGAAGTCGGTTTCTTCTGGCAGTGAGGACTATAACCTTGACCATTTACGCAACCGCTTCGCTGAAAGTATTGAAAATATCTACATTACTACATAGAGATATTAGCAGAAAATAAAAATCTTTGTTTTAGATAATTGAAACTTCTGTGTCTTACGCAATTATTTTTTTTTTCAACTTGGTCAAGCAAATAATTTAAAAAAAATTCATTTCCAAACTGAGAGTTGAACTGTTTACGAAGAATAAAATTTAAAGAAATACAGCAATTAATTTAAATAATATATTAACAATTTATAACTGCAAAGCAGCACCTTATTTTTTTATTTTTTTACACAATCAAATTTCAACAATAAAAGAAACACTACATTTTTTAAGTACTTTTCAGGATTTGTCCAAAAAATTAATTTGTTAGTCACCTAGCAAGAAAGTATACACATGTTTGCACACAAGTGGAGCAGAGGACTACTAAGTTGAGAACGAAAATAAGCTGAATTACAGCTTGCTCCGATTCATTTCACTGTTGTTTGCACGGTACCACTGTACTTTTCCACTTTTTTTATTGCTTAATAAATTGTTGAAAATGATTTGTTTTTCTGTAGATACCTAATATTTAAACTACGAGTAAAACTCAAAAAAGAACGCAAGACAGAATATTACATAAAAATTTTATTGGTGCAATATCTACTAAAATCCGATTAATAATCTCGGAGTAATTCGAGAAAACTAATTTTCAGCTAAAGTCGAAAACGAAAAAATTTTTTGACATTTTGATTGACTATAACAATGCTATAACTCTTCAATAAAACCAATTTTTGTGTGTTCTTGGTCTTCTATTTTGGTTCTCCGTACGCGCATTTTAAAATTATTTTTGTAAGTCTCTCGTGTTGCTCGAACAACCTAAATGATCTTCTAGAATTTTTGTTAATTGATTGTGTATGTAGTAACGGCCTGAAGATCTTGTTTCTGATTTCATTTGCCTTAGTTTTCTATTCTTTTTTTACAGATCTCATTTTTATAGCGTTTATTCATTGTACTTGTGTTTTTTTTATAACAACCATTTACTGATATGTTCTTGTTGGTCTGACACTTATGATTTTATTTTCTTTAATATTTCTCTTTTTCTAAGAAATATTTCTTTTTTTCCATTCTTTCGTTTCTTTATCAATTTTTTCATTTTCTTCTATAACTGTATTTATATACTTAAAATGCTACACTTGTTAATTTTTTTCCTATCTAAACGTTTTCCTCGGGCTTCCTTTGTCTTAGAGGTTATCATTGTTTTTTTATCTTCAACAATAATGTTTATAGCTCTTGCTTTAATACTTTGAGATTGTGTTTGTAGGTTCTATTGTCAATTTCTCCATTTTTTTGTTTTATTGTTTTATCAAACACCTTTTGATTCTTTTTTGTGTTATATTATCCTTTTGTAGTATTTTAGCTAATAGTATCTTTTTAATTGTTTCTTCTGTTTTTCCTTCTTTTACGGTTTTTGCTTTGTGTTTATTTTTTGTTTCTTGGCACGTTGGTTTTTTATTTTGTCACGTATCATCTATTCATAATGCCCTTTTAATTTTTTCATTATTTTGTTGTCTTCTATTTTGGTTTTGCCCTTTTAATTGCTTGTTTGTAATTTTTGTATTCTAGTTTTTTTAGAATTAGTCTCTCCACTATTCTGTTTTTCTCATGTTGTCGTTTACAATGTTCTTTTTGCTGCAGCTCTTTTCAGCTGCTTTTAAAAACTTTCCATATTTATTTTTTCATTGCTTAAACACTTGCTTTGAAATCATTTTCTACTGTTTATATTGGTATTTTTTTTCTTAATTTGGAATTCTATTTTTTTCTTTCTATTTATTTTTCCCATTCTTTTTATTTTTTTTTGTTACAAATTACTTATTCTGTTTAAAACATTTTTCCTTACTAGATAGAAATCTATATTTGATTCTTTGTTCTTGTTTTCAAAAGTTCTCCTGTGTTTATCTATATTTTTATGTTTGAATTTAGTGTTTGATATTACAGTAGATTCAGTCGCAGATTATACCAAAATCAAACTACTAAAACTCAGCTGTAAATATGGTAAATAAAATACTGTAAATTCGTACTGAATATTTAATAATATTCATATTTTAATTGTTCTTTAACTATTATTATTTAAAACCAATTTCTCCGTCTTGTTTTATAAAATCTTTTATACCTGTTTTTATTTACAAGTCTTTCGTTGAAATTCCTCATTATTATTACTAGGATATTTCTTTCTCCATTATCTACTCTTTTTTGTACCTATCTCTTCGAAAAATTTCACTTTTTCTTCTTTTCTTGCATTTTTACTTTTGCCGTATTCCGTTATTATTGTCCACGTTTCTTCGTCCGCCAGTTTTTTTTTACTGCTAACATTTCAACATCTTCCAATGCTAGCTCTATTTTAGTTACTTTTGACCAAATATCCATTATTTTTTATGTATTTTTTAAACCCTTTTTTTTGTCATCGTGGTTGCAGTGATTTCTATGTTTTATCATTTTTTCTAATAGTTTTTCTTTTCTAAACTTTGTCCTATTCACGTAATTTGATCCTTGTTTAGTTGAGTCGGTTTATTTTTTTTCCAGTTTATTAAAGATGGGTAATTTATTTTTTTAATTAAATAAATTACCGTTTTTTATCTGCTTTGCATTCTATTTTTTTGAATCTTCTAATAACCTATCACAATTTTACCTTTCTGTTTCACTTAATCCGCTATTTGTTTGATTCTGTTTTGTGTATCTTGCTTTTTCTTTGCCATTTTGTTGTTTATATATATTTTCTCTTAAAGTTGTTTTAACTTTCTCTTATTTCTCATCGCTTTCTCTTTGTCTAACGAGTTATTTAATCTTGTTTTACATGTTTTTGTTCCTATCCCTAAAGCAACTATACCTATTTATATTTTAGCACTTTCTTCTTAACCTAAAATAACACAATATTTTTTTTAATAAAACCAATTTTGTGTTTTAAGATGTGTTTATTTCTTAAAAATGCAAATCATAATTTCTAGATACTCTAAAAAATGCAAAAATAAAATGATGTAAATGCCCTTTACTCAATATCGTCAATTGAGACTTCTTCATAATCTTTCTCCAACATTGCCAAATCTTCCCTTGCCTCATTAAACTCACCTTCTTCCATCCCTTCATGTATGTACCAGTGTACAAAAGCTCTTTTTGCAAACATCAAATCAAACTTCTTATTTAACTTATTCCATGCCGATTCAATTGCTGTAGTATTCGACAACATACAAGCTGCCCTTTGAACCCTTGCTAAGTCCCCACCAGGTACAACAGTAGGTGGTTGATAATTAATCCCAACTTTAAACCCTGTAGGGCACCAATTAACAAACCTAATATTTGCTTTAGTCTTCATCTGGGCAATTGAAGCATTTACATCTTTGGGTACAACATCTCCTCTATAAAGCAAACAGCAGGCCATGTATTTACCATGACGTGGATCACACTTAACCATTTGGTTCGAAGACTCAAAAAGCTCTGAAGTTATTTCAGACACACTCATACCTTCATGGAAGGCCTTATCTGAAGATACCACGGGAGCATATGAAGCTAGAGGAAAGTGGATACGAGGGTAGGGCACTAGGTTTGTTTGGTACTCAGTCAGGTCAACATTTAAGGCACCATCGAAGCGCAAACTTGCAGTAATTGATGACACAACTTGGCTGATTAACCTATTCAGGTTGATGTAATTCGGACGTTCAATGCCAAGTTTCTTACGACAGATGTCGTAAATTGCTTCATTATCCACCATAAATGCACAGTCTGTATGTCCTAGAGTTGTGTGAGTTGTCAAAATTGAGTTGTAAGGCTCTACTACAGCAGTGCACACTTGGGGGGCTGGGTATATCACAAATTCCAGTTTGCTTTTTTTACCAAATTCGTCTGATAGATTTTCCATTAGAAGTGAAGTAAAACCTGATCCGGTACCACCTCCAAAAGAGTGGAATACCAGGAAACCTTGAAGTCCTGAACACTGTTCGGCCATTTTGGATAATTTATCCATGACCACGCTTATCATCTCTTTTCCAATTGTATAGTGACCTCTTGCATAGTTATTAGCAGCATCTTCTTTCCCCGTTATTAGTTGCTCAGGATGGTACAACTGTTTGTATTTACCAACTCTGACTTCATCTAGAGAAAGACACTAAATTGGCTGAATTTTCCTTGGGGGCTAGTACATACCAACGACTGTAGGTTCAAGATCAACCATGAGACTCCGGGGTACCATGTTTCCATTTTCGACTTCGTAAAAGAACGTTCCGTAGCAATTATCTGAAACTATGTCTTTTTGGTCTTTTAGGCTGCCGTCAGGTTGGATGCCATGTTCTAGGCAGTAGAGTTCCCAGGTTGTGTTACCAATTTGAACTCCAGCTTGGCCAATGTGGACCGAGATACATTCCCTCTGATAGGTTTAGATTCAAGTTTTTGATAGGTTGAAAAGAGAAACTTACCATTTTTTCAAATTTAACACGCAAATACCACGAATTTTTAAACCAATAATTTTGAGAGTGAAAAAATTTTTTGTGAAAATTCTGTTTACTTTTTCATGTGTGTCGCTATAGAGATTTTGATTACTTGATTTTAAAGAATTTTAGAGTTGATTAGTTAACTTAGATCAGAGCAAAGCATAATTGAAGGGGTGGGTGAGTGGATAAAGTGGATAAATTTAATGAAAATGGATATTTTCTTTTAAAACAATTTTTTTGTAATATTCTTTCAATGACTTCATCTTTGGAAGCTCAATTTTAACTAGAAATAGAATTATCAAATAGTTAAGGTGTCATGTACAACTTGGACTGTAAGCAAATATTCTATATAATAGAATAATAATTATAACAAACACACAAAAAGAATATTTTTTAGTTGCGTTTAAAGATTATGATTTATTTGATCACTTTAGTATTATTTTTGAAGTCAATTTGTGTTTCGATCAACATCCAGACCAAAAGAAAACTATTTATCCTGTTACTCCTCAAAGATTATGTCACTTTTATAATGAAATTCAAACTTTTGATTCGTCATTTATTAATAATGATAACCTAACAATTGATGACAAATTTAACAACTTTGTTTATCTACTGTCTTCGTCCGCTAAACGTAATTTTCCTCCAAGGTTAATTTCTGACTCAAAAAATCGACAATCTTTAAATTGGTTTACTAAGGATTTACAAGCCTTACGTGATTTTCTGACATTCTTGATTTCCTTTCATAAAATAACACAAGATTCGACAGTTGTAGATAGATTAAAACGTTTAAAAACTCACTATTGTCTCAAAATTAAAGAAGCAAAACAGAACGCGTTTGACAGATTCGTTAATAAAGCAAAAAATAGTCCTCAAGCAATGCGGAAACTTATTAATAATTTACAAAGCAAAAATGTTAACTCTTCCTTCCCTTCTTTTTCTGCCGATGCATTCAACATATACTTCTATAGTATTGCAGAAAATATTTCTAATAAAGTTTCTTCCGATTAAACAAATTTTTCGTACTCTTTGCCTTCTTCTTCAAATCTTAATTCTGTTTCTTTTTCTAGTTTCACTTTTACTGAATTAACTTTTAATCAAATCCGAGATTATTTCTGGTGTTAAAAACTCTTCTACTTTAGATATTCATCACCTTAACTAGGTATAAAATGATCAAGTCCATACAACATATAATTATTTAAACTTTAACAGTTTTTTTGAATGAATGTATTAGATCAAAGATATATCCTGAAGCTTAAAAAAAATCCAAATTTCTTCCCTTATTTAAAAAGAGTGATCAAAATAATCTAAATAAATATCGTCCAATTTCAATAACACCGATCTTGAGTAAAATTTTTGAACGAGCACTGCAGGCACAAATTTTATCGCATTTTGAATCAAATAATCCGTTTATTGCTGGTCAGTTTGGTTTTAGAAAAAACAAATCAGCAATTTAAGCTATTTCTAAACTAATTTCCTATATCAATAAAACATTTGAAGGGAATTCTTATTGCGGGGTAATTTTTTGTGACCTAACCAAAGCGTTTGATTGCGTTTCATTTCAAACTAATGAAAAAATTCTTACCAACTACAAATTTTCAAAAAATGCTTTGTATTTACCAGTAAAACATGGTGTTCTTCAGGGTTCTGTCTTGGAGCCCGTTATTTTTTTATTGTACATTAATGATATTAAGAAGGCTTTTCCCAACGAAAATATTATTTTGTTTACCGATGATACTTCTTTATTTAAAAACAATAATGACTTTAATGTCTTAAAAAATGATCTACCTCAAATACAAACTTCCTTATCTCAATGGTTTGCGTTTAACAACTTATTTCTAAATGACTCTAAGACAATTACATTTTATTTTTCTTTAAAACAGATTCCTATCGATTTTGTCACCCAAGAATCTGTCAACTTTCTAGGTCTTCGTCTGGATGTGTATCTTACATGGCATTTTCATATTCATTATATTATCAGTCATTTTACAAAAAATACTTTTTTGTTAAAATCCTTAAGCAACTTTGTGTCTAAAAAAACCTTAATTTCCGTTTACAACGCATATATTCACTCGCGCTTAAGTTACGGAAGTTTAGTTTGAGGACATTCTTTTGCTTCAGCACGATTATTTAAAATGCAGAGAAGAGCTATTAGAATAATTGATGGTTTAATGTGACAGGAGGATTGTAGGTATTACTTTTCCCAATTGAAAATTCTTACACTTCCATGTGTGTATATACTTTCTTGTTTGCTCTATGTTAAGACATACACTGAAGAGTTTACTAAACGGGGAGAACTCCATATTCTCAACTTAAGAGACCAACAGAATATCCATATTAACTTCCATAGATTAAAAAAAAGTCGTTTCAACATCTCCTTTTGGGGTCCAAAATTTTTTAATAAACTCCCTATAACAATAAGAAATCTGCCTCTTACCAAGTTTAAGACTTGTATTAAATCATTTCTTTTAAAGAAGAGTTTTTACTTGTATGTAGAATTCCTTGAAGACAACTTAATAGATTTGGGCTAATGTTTTCTTTATTTTTTTTCTCCTTTTTATATGACGTGTGTAAACATTGTATATCTAGGTACAAACACAAATAAATATTATTATTATATTAAAATGTTTATAGCTCGAAAGATTTGTACATGACACCTTTATCCACTCACTCTTTCAATTATTATAAATTAAAATGTTGTTCTGAAATCTTATCACATTTTGGAGACGTAACTGGAAGATCTTTTGATCTTTTAAGAAGAGTTGAGAAACTTATTTATCCAAAATTAATAATGACTTAAAAGAAAATTATTGTTAAACTAGATACTAAACTATAGTATAATAAAATTAGGTTCTGGATTATCTATTACATACGGAAAATAAGGGGACATCCGAACTGCGGTTAGAATTTAACCAGATAAATGAGTCATTACCAAAAAATATTTTAGGGGCCGAACTGCGGTGCGCCCTGAAACCCCGGGGGGTTCTAAAATTCTAATCTTATTATCGGTGATAATAGTGGTGTATAACAGAATTTTTCTTCCTTGCTTGTGGCATGGTGAACAACAATTTTATCAATAAACTGACAAAAAGAAATTTGAATCTACCTAAAATCCCAAATTTATGCATGAAGTTTAGTTTTCAGTTTAAACCTTAATCATGCTTTTTGAAATCTGTGATAAGCAAATTTTCATTTTCAGGTAAAACACCAAAATTACTTATTTGAATCCTTTCCGGCTAGTTTCCATAATTTAGTTCTCACAATATCTTTAGATCTTCCGGCTTAAAGTTTATATGACAATACTTTTCATCAACTCCTTAATTTTATTTAAACTTTTGCTTATAACTTTTTGTTTATAAAAGTTAGAATCAAAGCCTTTTACCACAGTGGTAGACAATATCTATTATTTACTACAAAAAAGCTCTTTACTAAATTTTTATTGTATGTACCTGGTGATTCAAGTTTTATCAGCACCCCCAAAATACTGCTTTCTAAACACCAAAAAATTATAAAAAAAATTGAGGTTGGGTTTTACATATAGAAGACTTGAACAAATTTTCAAATTATTTACTTATAGGGTTAGTTTTTTTTAATTATGCCTAATTAATTATAATTTTAGGTAAATGATTTTTTGTGTATTGGTGTACTTTGATACTATGCACCAAAATGTCTAATTACAACGAATATTTAACAATTAAAAAAAAAATTGCAGACTTATTGTGTTACACATTTGTGATTAATTGATACCAACACAGCCAAAAATTTTTTTTAGGTTTTATTCATATTCTGGTTTTATTACTTTATAACGGCTTGTGGAACGTGGGACGTGGCTCCCTACTGTGAATAAAACCGCAGTTAGAACAGGGATTAGGTTCGGACAGGTAGGCAGATACACTTCAACCGCAGTTCGGTCGCTACCTGAAAATCCACCGCAGTTCGGACGCACCGGGAAAATAAAGTACCAGAGTTCTTCTAGCTTAAAGCTTAAGTGCCTCACGGTTGGGCCCATTACATCACCACTTCCAAGCCGGTTTTTCTTGTATTGATGAACGATGAACTTGAGGAACTTTCTAGGTACATCTTCATATTAGGCCAAAAGTCCTTCATGGATCTTCGGATAGAACTTGTAATCGTTCTATATTCTTCAAATTTTCTTCAGAGTCCTCTAATTGGACCTGTTTCGCTGATATTTGGTAACCATTAACAAATTATGAAATTCTGTTGCAGTTAAAACTTGGTTAGCAATTCTCCTTAGGAAATCTGTATGACAAGGCAAAATGTTGGCCTTGATCATTTTGATCCTGTTGACTATTGAAGCACGCAAAAATGTGTTATAAATTTTGCCACATTAAAAAAAATATATTATATCAATCGTTTACTAATTACAAGAATTTTATATTTATCCTACTTCTGACTTAGAGGAAAATAAAACTATTGCCTACATTCAGTGATTTTATTTCAAATCTAAACAAGAACACTGTAACGAAGCGTTCTAATAATTCCTAATAGTTCAGTAAACAAAACCAGATAACGCCCAGCAGCTGATTCGGACCGCGTGACCGCGACGTCATACGTATACGTCAGGGCAGTAGTGGTGGTATAATTCCCACCACACCGAGAACCACCACCAACGCTTCGCTACGATACTCCTCCCATACCCCTCGCCTACAAACGAAGCCTATATATTGCGCCTACCGCCTCCGATACTTTCATACTTGCGGGAGCATTATCTTCGTAAGTAGCCACCCCCAGACCCGTCCACCCCTGGAGCATTATCCTAGGGGCTTCCTCTCCGATACCGCTACCCACGGAGCATTATCCCGTTGGTAGAGTCCTACCTCCCCTCCATTACAAGTGCGAGCCACCGAAGCCGACACGTCGAGGACGAGGAGCCGAGGGCGAGGAGACGAGGACGAGAAGCCGACGACGAGGAGTCGAGGACGAGGGACCGCCGGGGACGAGGCCGTGTCTATACTAGTAGAAGATTCGTTTTGTTTTGTTCAGAAGTATTATTTTATTTTATTTTTATTTTGTACATAGCTATTATTGTCAATAAAACCCCATCAAAGCCGCTCTTCTCTCTCTCTACGATACCCAGAACCCGACACGGAAACAACCGTTACAAATTTGGCGCCCGAGCAGCAAGTCCGAAGAAAATCGACTTTATTGAGACAGGGTACGAGAGAGCAACATGAAGAAGTCAGCCAAGATGATGGTGTCCACCGACGATGACATAGACGCCGATACTGAAGCAAGCGGATTGGATGGAAACAGACGAATTGGATGGATTTACCGCATGAAAAAACATGAATTGGTGTCCGACCTGAAGCGATTTGGGTTATCGTCCGAAGGAACCGTCGAAGATTTACGACGTCGTCTACGCGGGTATGTACTAAAACAGCCCGTAGCATTTGGGGTCAGTGAGCCAGCACCAAACCCCATCGTGACGAAGCCAGAGACGACGAAGCCGACATATTTTGCGTTTCCACCGCTGATAAGTCCGTCAACCGGTGCCATTCCAAAAAGAAAAGTGGAAACCGTAACCACCGCCAGCTACATGGATGTTTGGAATTTTAAACCGCTAGCCACCGAAAACACAACGTATATGCCACCGCCACGACTCACAACCGTCCACCAGGCCCCAAAGACAGTGCCTGTGGAGACCAGTCCGTTGACAGATCTCTCGAGTCACAGGGAATTAATGAACCAAGTTCGCAAATGGAATATCACGTTCGACGGAAGAACCGACGCCGTCGCTTTCATTGAGCGAATTGAGGAGCTGGCAGAGGCATACAGGATCGAAAGAGATCAACTGGTGAGTGCTTTACCCGAATTATTAAGAAATCAGGCGATCTTGTGGTACCGAAATCACAAGGATTCTATCCGCACTTGGAACGACTTTATAAGGATTTTCAAAACGTTCTATTTTCCGAAAGAATACCAGGAGGGCCTGGAAGAAGAAATTTTTCGGAGGGTTCAGAAACCGAACGAAAGTGGTCGTGATTTCATTACAAACTTGCAGACTCTTATCCGTAGACATGGAGGATGGAGCAGAACACAAGAACTATCCTGCATTTACAAGCACCTACTCCCGGAGTATCGCCAATACATTCGCCGGAACGACGTGAGCTCCGTGACGGACCTGCTAGAGCAAGTGCAGGAATACGAGAATATAGCTCGAGAGATAAAAACTAACAAGTTCGAGCCGAAAAATTATATAGTTGCCCCTTCGAATTGGACAAAATCCAAGACTCCGGAGAACTACAGACCACGACCAACCCCAAGTATCTGTTCACAACTCGAACAGAATAACACAAAACAAATACAGTGCTGGAGGTGCGGCGAGAGAGGTCATTTTAGATCCAACTGTAGGCAACCCCCAAAACTGTTCTGCTCGCGGTGTGGACTACAAGGGGTAATGACGAATCAATGTGAATGTAGCAGGTCAACAAACTCCAAGGGGACTGTACCTTCCCCAAAAGCTCCGAGCAGCCCCCGAAAATAGGAGCCACCCGAAAAATGACCAAAATACTACCGACACCGACCTCGATAGTAACCGAAAAACTACCGATACCGACACCAAAACCGATAAGACAAATTCAACCCCAGCCGAAAAATGATAATCGCATCATTTGGAAAATTTCCGTGGCTAACCAGGAAATTCCCGCCTTGCTTGACACTGGTTCTGTACTCTCATACATGAGCGAAGAGACGGCCGATTATTGTGTAAACAAGGGGATGCAGCCACAGGTTTTGACTTCCAGAATGCAGGCGAAAATGGCCAATGGGGTCACCGTAGATACTAACGTTTCCTACAACATAAAATTTCAGGCCAATGATCTGGAATTTGAATGGAATTTCTTAGTCTGTCCGAATTTAACGAGTCCGATAATCCTTGGGTTAGACTTCATCAGGGGTCAGCAAATGGTGTTGAATTTTCAATCCGGTGAAATTTCCCACCAAGGCCGAATTTTGCTGAACATGGGTTCCCCGCCAGCCCAGGTGTTAACCGAAATTTCCATTGCCAATACAGTTGAAACCGCAGCTGTAGAAGACGAATTCATCAAAAGGGAAATAGCGGCATTTGAGGATGTCCGAGGAAGAACCGATATGGCTGTTCATAAAATACATCTCATGGATCCGACTCCAATCAGGCAGCGATATCGGCCACAGAATCCGGCTATGCAGGCTATTATTGATGAAGAAGTCGACCGAATGATGCAAGAAGACATCATCGAACCGTCTGAGAGTCCTTGGAGCTCTCCAATTGTCCTGGCTGACAAAAAAGACGGTAAGAAAAAGAGATTCTGCATCGACTTCCGTAAAATTAACTCCGTGTCCCAAAAAGATGCCTATCCGATTCCGCACATTAATGGCATCTTGGACAAACTCCGGGGAGCGAAATATTTTTCTAAGGTGGACCTGAAACAGGGATATTGGCAAGTTCCTCTGTCTGAAGAAAGCAGACCGATTACGGCTTTTATCGTACCGAAAAGAGGGCTTTTCCACTTCAAGGTCATGCCTTTTGGACTTCACTCGGCTCCCGCCACATTCCAAAGATTGTTAGACAAAGTTCTAGGTCCCGAAATGGACAACGTTGCGTTCGCATACCTGGACGACATCATCGTGTTGGGACGTACAAGATTGGAACATCGGCAGAACCTAGCCGCCGTTTTTCGGAAATTGAGAAAAGCTAAGCTAATTCCAAACTGGGAAAAATGTTCTTTCGAGCAAACAAAACTGGAGTATTTGGGCCACGTTGTCTCAGCGGAAGGAATTGCAACCGACCCCGCAAAAGTAGAGGCTATCCGAAGATTACCAGCACCAAACACTGTGAGACAGCTTCGACGTTTTCTCGGGATTGCTTCTTGGTATAGAAAATTTGTGCCCTTATTTTCACAGACCAGCGCCGCCCTGAACAATCTGTTGAGAAAGAATCAACGCTGGGTATGGGGACCGGAGCAACAGGAAGCTTTTGAGAAAATAAAAAAGCAACTTACCGAAGCTCCCGTGCTAGCCTGCCCGGATTTTTCGAAAACGTTTAGCTTGCAAGTCGACGCCAGTGACCTGGGACTTGGCGCAGCTTTGATACAGAATCTTGATGGAGGCGATCGTGTCATTGCCTATGCAAGCTGCAGTTTATCAGACCAACAGAAAAGGTACTCTACTACTGAAAAGGAGTGCTTGGCTATTGTTTGGGCTATACAGAAGATGCGTCCATACATCGAGGGGTACCATTTCATTGTGGAGTCCGACCACCAGCCCCTGAAATGGCTCATGAAACAGCCAGAGCCAAAAGGTCGCCTAGCCCGATGGATAATGACTTTACAACAATTTGATTTTGAGGTTCGGTACAGAAAAGGAATTCTAAATCAAGTCGCTGATGCCTTGTCCCGCGATCCCATGCCAGAGCAAACCGGAATTGAAGCCATCCAGACCGCAGCCGGCCCACCAGCTGACAGATGGTACCGGAAGAAGCTGGAGGAGGTCTCGACATCACCAGACTTATACCCAGACTACAAGATACAAGACGGCAAATTATTTAAAAATATTCCAAATAATCAAGAATTAGACGACCGACAAGCGTGGAAATTGTGTGTTCCAAAAGAACAGAGACAGCAAGCGCTCATAGAGAACCATGATGCTCCAACCGCTGGTCATTTAGGAATCGCGAAAACAATTGCACGACTGGCTCAGAACTATTATTGGCCCGGAATGTTTAGAGAAGCTACCAAGTATGTCCGGAGCTGTGAAAGCTGTCAAAGGTATAAGTCCAGTCAACAAGCTACACCTGGACTAATGCAGGCGTACAAAATTCATAAACCTTGGCACACCGTCAGCGTGGACCTGGTTGGGCCGCTTCCGCGTTCTTCAAAAGGCAACGTCTACGTCCTGGTCTGCCAAGATCGGTTTACCAAGTGGGTAGAGCTGCAGCCGTTACGCCGAGCCACCGCAACCGTCGTGATCAGAGGTTTATATGAGAAAATTATTACTCGCTATGGATGTCCGAAAATAATAATTACCGATAACGGAACCCAATTGGATGGTCGTCTCATGAATCGGTTACTCCGAGATTTTCAGATAAAACACCGTTTGACCGCCATACACACCGCAAACAAATCCAGTGGAACGGGCCAACAAAGTTCTGAAAACGATGATCGCTCAATACTGCGGGAAAAATCAGCGAAAATGGGATGAAAATCTTTGCAGTTTTCAAATGGCCATCAATTCATCAAAGCACGAGTCGACCGGTTTTACTCCAGCGTTTCTAAATCTTGGACACGAACTTCGGATGCCGTCCGCGTTGGCTCCGGAACCCGCTGAAGAAGATGATACCGAATCTGATCCCGAAGTAGAAAATGCGGCAATTCAGCACCATTCCAAAAGAATTGAGGAAATGAAGGACCTGTTCGAACTAGTTAAATTAAACCTCACAAAAGCCTTCAACACCCAAAAAAAATATTATGATCTCCGCCGCCGTGAATGGTCTTGCCACCTAGGGGACCGGGTCATGAAGAGGGACCATGTTTTGTCGTCAGCAGTAAAGGGTTTTGCTGCGAAGCTCGCACCAAAATATTCCGGTCCATATGTCATAACCAAAGTCCTGTCCCCAGTGGTGTATAACCTCAAACATGAAACCTCTGGTCAAATCCTAAAAAAAATCCATATTAAAGATCTTAAACCCGCTCATTAAAACATAGAAAAAAATTTATGCTTACAGAAAATGGAACGTTCATCGAGTGAAGATAGCCCCACGTTGTCACTGTATGCATCCCCCTTGCCGGAATTCTCGCCGATACCGGCACTAATATCTCCGATGGCTCCGACTCCGTCGCCCATCAGAAGACAAGAGCTGAGGGAGGCCCTCATTAGGCAGATGGGCACAAGTCCTGCGTTGGCCAGCCCGTCAGCGTGGTTAGAGTCTCCCGGGACACCGGTTCCCTTCTCTCCACTTCCGGAAAAGCTAATCACGCCTGGGAAGGACCTACGGGAGAAATTTGGAAGTCCGCCACCACTCCCGTTGGAACCACTGGTCAAAAGGTCATTAAAAGTCTCTCTTCCCTTGTGGGGTCTACGACCGCCTAACGACCCGAACCGGAAGCTGCGGTACCGGCTACCTACCAGCGACGGCGGCCACCGGTGGATCAAACTGCCGCCACGACCACAAAAACAGTACGAAGACCTAGGAATCTCTCCCCTGTGAGGTCCTCATTTTTTTTTAAAGGAAGAGGAGGGTGTAACGAAGCGTTCTAATAATTCCTAATAGTTCAGTAAACAAAACCAGATAACGCCCAGCAGCTGATTCGGACCGCGTGACCGCGACGTCATACGTATACGTCAGGGCAGTAGTGGTGGTATAATTCCCACCACACCGAGAACCACCACCAACGCTTCGCTACGATACTCCTCCCATACCCCTCGCCTACAAACGAAGCCTATATATTGCGCCTACCGCCTCCGATACTTTCATACTTGCGGGAGCATTATCTTCGTAAGTAGCCACCCCCAGACCCGTCCACCCCTGGAGCATTATCCTAGGGGCTTCCTCTCCGATACCGCTACCCACGGAGCATTATCCCGTTGGTAGAGTCCTACCTCCCCTCCATTACAAGTGCGAGCCACCGAAGCCGACACGTCGAGGACGAGGAGCCGAGGGCGAGGAGACGAGGACGAGAAGCCGACGACGAGGAGTCGAGGACGAGGGACCGCCGGGGACGAGGCCGTGTCTATACTAGTAGAAGATTCGTTTTGTTTTGTTCAGAAGTATTATTTTATTTTATTTTTATTTTGTACATAGCTATTATTGTCAATAAAACCCCATCAAAGCCGCTCTTCTCTCTCTCTACGATACCCAGAACCCGACACGGAAACAACCGTTACAACACAAATATTTTTTATAAAGCTTAAACACAGCTTATTTGTAAGTTGAGAAATGAGCTAAAACTTAACTCAACGTCAGTGTTCTCTATGACTAACCTTTTCAATAGAACATTGTCTTTGAGTTACATTCATAATTAAAACGATTATAATAATTGCATAAATCTTAATTTACATCTTTGTGGACTTATTACTAATAAGTTATTAAATCTACGCCAGACGTACAAGTCAGTTGTGATTTAATTTAAAAAATTGAGTTTTTCACTTTTCAAATATTCAGATACACAAATAAATTCCTTCGTGTATAAAGGACGTAAACTTAGAGGTTATCCCACTTCTGGCTTAGAATTAAAATCAAGATTTTATTTTAAAAACTACTTAACTATTCATATAACGAAACAACGAGAATCCACATTTATTATTTAATATTATTATTTATTAATTTATTATTATTATTTTAATAATAAAGGAGATCGTTCCCATCTTATCAAAATATAATCCAAATTTTTTTGTATGAATCGATAGCTCTTGAAATAAGAAGCAATTGGTATTGTTGCGCCAACTTTATAGCTCTTCAAATAAAGGCTAAATTAAAGATAAAAAAATTAAAAACGGCAATACAAAATGCATCGATAAGAGCGAGAGCTAGTGAGGCCAGACAAATCGAGAGGTATAAATGTTTGGAAGTCTATAAATCATCAAAGCTGGGTTTTGATTGTAATAATCTGGTGGTTTAAACAATAAACGTGGGGGGTGCATTACTGTTTTAGACCTTTTAGATAAAATATTGAAAAAAAAATCCTGAAACATCTAATTAGTTGGTACTGATATTTATAATAAAACATTTGAATATACTGATATAACGTATATACTGATATAATTAACTAGTGTAATAATAAATTATTAATTGATATACACTCGAAACTTATCTAAACATATTCGTTGTAAACGCGAGATACCAGAAAATCGGAAATTATTTTAAAATCTAGGACTTTGTCTAATTAAGTGACGAAAACCATTATTGTAATACGTAATTTTTGTTGCCACATGTTATTTTATAACTAGTGATAAAAAGTGACCTTATTAAATTATTCCATATAGCAAATCCACAATACTACAATATATTTTTAAATTGTTTACTTTGAAAATATTTTATTATTTTTATTAATAACATTCTCATTTCTAAAACAGAACATTGCAAAAAATTTTCTGGCGCGATGGTTTAAAGGTTTCATTTCATAAACATTACTAATTACTAACATAAAATAAAAATTACTAAAATTTCTATGCGTTTCAAATAGATCGTTCATTAAATTAACATCTAGGTATATGGTGAATAGTCGCATCTTATTTCTATAATGATAATTGCATATTTCAATACAAGCTAAGAAGAATTTACTTTGTCTGAAGTCTGGGGTAATAAAATGTAAATACCAAGAAATATCTATTTAGTCGGTACCTGACCTAAGACCAAAGAATCAACCGACTTAATCCCCATAAATAAGAAGTGAGAGTTTTATGAACTCGGTGACAAAAGTTATTTAAAGTTTAAATTAATGTAGCCACTTTATTTGAAAAATTACAAAATTGACGCACTGATACCAATTGCTCCTTATTTCAAGAGATATGGGAACGATCTCCTTTATTAGTTTATTTATCATTACATATATTTTTTAATATTCTAAGAGTCAATTTCACCAACCTTAACGTATAATTAAAAACAATCGTTACTACAATGATAATAATTGTTGCTATAGTCTTATTCGATAGTTAACTTTAACTTATATTGGTGAAACCGGCCCTTAGTAATTTAAGCAAAAAAAAAACAGTTGAATGAATATTGTTTTGCAGTAGAGGTCGTGAGTGTAAAAAAATTGAAGCAGTGATTTATTATTCTACCTTATAAAAAGCATTAGAGCATATTCTCGGAGACGACAGCGGAGAAAAATAACTATTTGAAAAGCAACTTTAATGTTATAAATATAATAATACATATAATTCTTGAAATCGTAATTTTAATATTCTGTAAAAATGTGATATATGCAAGCAGCAATATAATCCCCCCCATTTTATGACCACTTTAGTTAATAATTTTGATTTTTTATTTTGATATATGAGTCGGCAAAAGTATTACTTTTGCAAAAATGTATTCAGACTTCAAAAAAGTATTGGTTTTTGAAATTACATCTAAATTTCATACTCTAAAAGTTGTTAAAAGTTATTAGCTTGACCAAGTTGGAAAAAAATTATTGCATAAGACACCGAAGTTTGCATCAACTGAAATAGAAAATCTATAGTTACTCAAAACTATGTTTAACGCTTTAAAGATTTTTGTGCTATTGAACTCTATTTAATTGTTTACCAAAATTTTAAATTATCTGAGAAATCAAAAATAAAAATTTTTGTCCCCTTTTAAAGTCGATCCGGAGACATACATCACGAATATTTTACCGTTTTTAATACTTTTTAATTTTATACTTACAGAAACAAGTAATTTATAGTCTACTCGTACTCCAAGATAAGTATCTTCTTCACCTTTTGTACAATTTGTTATAAAATTAAGTAAAATTTTACAATTACTGATACTCCAAAGATAGAAAGGAGCAGAAACAAGAGTTTCAAACAAATCAGAAGTCTAGAACAAAAAAGATTAGTAAATTAATAAATTTAAAAAAATTACAAACTGCATCAATTATTTCTTGAAATATCCAAACAACAAAAAGTAATAAACTTTGATGTGAAATACAAAATGATACTAATCGAATTTTTGTAATATTAGACATGGTGCTTCCAAACTAAAATATATTGTTTTTATTATTTAATTTTTTAATAAAGTAACTTACGTGTATGACATAAAAGAAAGAACTAGAATAAAATAATATACCTAAAAGAAATGAAATTGGTATCACGGCTTGCAATAGACTGAACATTCTTTGATAAAATCTGCAAATAAACACTTATTTAAATATTTTTAGTTAATAAATTAACCTTTTCAAAAATACGTGATGTCTGATGCAAGTACACAACATTTTTTTAATATCATTCTGATAGTGAGTGTTCCCTAAAACATCCCAACTTTCCTCATGATTAATAAAATTTTTAAACAAATATTCTTTTATAAGAGAATATTGTAAATGTAGGCTCAATCCAGCATAAATAAATAAAAAATTAAGTTTTATACAAGGAAAAATAAGCGAAGGAAAATAACAAAGATAAAAATAATAAATCAGAAAATACCACCGATCAAAATATTTTTCAAAAACTTGTATACAAAGAAGTAGATCGTATTGAGTACCAAAAATTGGCGAATTAACCAATAATGATAATAAAAGTGTTATTAAAATATATAAAATTACAATATTTAGATTTCGACATCTTTTTAATAACTTTGCTCGACTTTTAGCACTGACAGTATCTAATGACCAACAATTTTCAACAAGAAAATCATAGACTTTGCGAATTTTTTTTTCGAAAATTATGTCACTAAACTTTGCGAATATCATCTTAAAAAATATTAATAATTTTTATTATTTTTTAAAAGCTTTACTTACGTGTGTTTCGAATACCAGTAAAACACTGTATCTTGTTAAAAGTTCATAACTGAAATTTTGATATAAATATAATAGTTCTAAACAATAAACAGTTGCATTAAAGATAGCCAGAAAAATATTAAACAATTTTAAGATTTTGTATTTACTAAAATCAAAATGAAGTATTTTGTATTGACCAATTTCTAAATACAGTGTTTTAATAATAATAAAACGATCTAAAAAGTACAATTAATTTGGACTATATTAATATCGACAAAATCACCGTCTAAAAAGCTCATCTTGAGACACAAACCACATTTACACTGTTTCTAAATTACACTTTTATACTTGACCTTTAATTAATTATTTATATATGAAGACAAAACTTTTCAGCGTAAATATCTAATTAAAAAACGTTTTTCTATTAAGTAAATAATAATAAAAATTGATATCTGTAAAATGAGACTTTCAGTAAAATGCGATCAACAATAAAACTATAGTAAGGTCATTTAAATCAATTTCAAAATTTGTGTAAATTACATCTTATTATTACAGCCTTTTAATTAGCTGATCTTAAAATATCACAAAATTTTGTAATAAAAACATTTTTATTTTGACAAAATTTTTGTTCATTTTTAAGTAAAAGTTTTACTTGCCTTCGGTTTACGTTTACCATAAATCTTTATAAACTTACAATTAAACTGAAAACCATTCATTTATTAGAGTGTTGAAATTGTAAAACTAATCCAGCATAATCAATCCATAAAAACTGATATTCTTCGATATTCATAACTTTGCTTTAATTTACATTTAAAGATAAAACTTTTTACATTAAATATCCAATTAAAAAACGTTTTACATTTAGATAAACAAAAATAAAAATTGATCTTTAAGTACAGTGAGAAATAATCAATTTTGAGTTATTCGGTTGATTTAATTTTGTTTTTTGTTTATCTCTGTTTTAGTCTTCATTTCAGGTTTCTTGCAATTTAATAAAACAATTTACTTAACAACAAATTAATTTCCAGAAATAACTCAATAATACACTTATATCGCCTTCATCAATCAACTGTTTTTCGCTAATCAATGCCTTTCACTTGCTTGTCTATTACTTTTGTAATAAGTCTCGTTAGTTATCGAAATACTTTGCGCCAAATTCTAGGAATACTAACTTAAGCTTCTAAAATATACGTCCAATATCGCAAAAATTTTAAGGCTCTAGGGCACCAAGATAAAATTCAGAACTTGGTGTACTTTCGGTTGTATACTTTTCACAGATTGACAGGCTTCAGTCACTGAACCCTCACCATGGGGTGCTCTACCCATACCTCATAAAATGCAAATTACAAGAACAGTCAAGATTTTACTTTTCAAGGCAAAATAAGATTAGGGGTAGTTTTGAACTCAGTTGTCACCGTCAGAAACACACTTGCCGGTCAATTTATGTAGATATCTAAATTATGACAAAACATTTTTTTAAATGTAGATAAAAATTAAAGACTTGAAAAAAAAATGCATTAGTAATTTAAAAATTTGCAAATTTATTTTCTAGTCTTATGTACGATGTAGATAATAATCCTGTTGAATCATGTAACGCTAATATAAATTTGAATAATAAAAAAACATTTGTTTATAAAATAATTAAAACAATTTCAGGATATGTTAACAAAAATATTTAATAAATATTTTTTTATTTCAAGATTTTAATCAATTATTATGAACATGACTTAACAAAAATTTGTAAAAACTCTTTAGAACTAGATAATCTGATTATTTTTCCTGAACAATTCATTCTGTTTTACCTGAAACTTCTAATGAAGTTTTTTTAACAAGCAGAAATCAAATTTTAAAAGGTAGTTTTATACAAACTACTACCTATACTGTACAAAAAACATCACATGCTTTTATTGCCTAATTAAACGTATAACAATAACTACTGTGTACCAAAGCCAAAAAATAGTTTTGTTCGGCTAAGTTTTTTATAGCAAAGGTAAAACCAAAGCCAGAAAACAGACGAGACCGAAACAAAAATAAATTTAGTCATCTTCATAACAACAAACAATCGAATTCTTTTAATTTTCTATGAATATAAAAATGCTACATTTAGTAATTCACCTTAAAATTAGGTTATAAGAGCAAAATTCAAAAATTCTACTTCAGTATCCAGTCTCCAATTTAGTCTTTACTTAGGGCATCACACCTTATCAGGTCAAATAAAATAATTTTTCTAAACCGTCATTTAGATGTCAGGAAAATGTTGATACCGAAATTACTCAAAGGATTAAATAAAGCTGGTTTGAATAATGGATTAAAGTACCTACTGGTGCCGAGATTACCTGTCCCCTTTTAGAAAGTGTGAAATTTGAAAAACAAATAGGATTTGAAAGTGAAATTGCCATAATGTTGGAGAGTAGTTTCATACATATAAAAGAGACAACCAAAATTTTATAACTTCTTTATTCTTCATCCTTGGCTGTTGATCAGTGAGTTTGTTGAAATGTTTTTTATATATAATTTTTGCGAACAGCATTAATTTATTAATAAATTTGTAATATATTATTTTTTTATTATAATATTAAGTAACAATAAGAAACTTTTTGTTAAAAATAGTGTTATAGTGATTTTAATTTGGTAAGTTAAATAGTAGATACATAGTAGACGTTAGTAGTAAGAAGTAGTATAATTATAGTAGTAGTAAGTTAATTACATTATATTTTATATAGCTACATATATCTAGTATATTAAAATTTAAAGACAATTTCAAGACAATAACGCAATGGGTAATAATTCTAAATTTCGAAGCGTCTTTTGCCTTTTTAGATCGTTTTTTAGCACTTCATTTTTTTCTAACCGTCGCCATCGTTTCTCAAATTCTTTTTTTTAATTGTCTCTCGTATTGTTTTTAAAGCGTTTTAAAATGAAGCCAGCGACATTTATGCATAAATTTTTAATTTAGAAGACCTTTTTTAATTTTTTTAATCAAAATATTACGAAATTAATAGTTTCTTGTAATACACCAACAAGAATAATCAAATTTAAAAGGGAAAAATTTAAAATACATATTTAATAAAGAATAATATATGTATAATAAGTATGTATATAGTAATTATAAATGTAATATTAATAATTATAATAAAATAAGTAATGATTTTAATAATTTATAGACTAAAGTAGCCATACTATTAAATTGTTCGCTAATAGACATTTCAGTTGACTAATGCAATTGAAACATTTGAAGCTGTGAATTATCTGTTGTGCTGTAACAAATACTTGATAAACAAATACCAAATACCTAACTACATATATTAGTATTGTAGCAGTGTTTATTTTGTCAACTAAATACAAAATTATCGGTTATCAAACTAAAATTTTTTTCTGCAGAAACCTAGGACACTTTTTTAATAATTCTTATTCTTAGCTTGACTTAGCTGGAAAAAAAATATGACGTAAGACACAGAATTCTGCAACATCTGAAACAAAATAAATCTCTAGAGACATAAAAGTATTCGTAGGTACTAATTAGTAGTACTTAATTAATTAGAGAGTTTTTAATTTTTTAACCAATCTCTGAATCTAACCAATTTATTATACAGACCATTCATTATTTATTTAGATCATTTCTTGCTATGAAATTTGGATTAACAGATTTTTATTGACTTTGATAGTATCAACGCTTTATTTGATTGGACGTTCAAAGACGTCAAGCATAAGACATGCATTTTTAAATCGTACTTTTGAAATGAGCTTAAAATTGAGGGAGAATGGAACTTTAACACTGGTGCTAGTTTGGAGAAGTTTCGCCAAAAAATTTCCTAACCTTACTTTATTAAACATACGTTTCAAATTTCATAGTAAGAGTTGAATTAAATAAATAATGAACGGTCTGTACTTACAGAAACAATCAATTTATAATCTACAGAAATTCCAAAATAGTTAATTGCTCCACTCTTTGTACAGTTTGTTACAAAATTAAATAGAATTTTACAATTTTTTAAGTTCCAGTTATAAAAAGGAGCTGAAACGAGAGTATCAAAGATATCAGAAGACTAAAATAAAAATATTAAGAGAATAATATTAATAAAAATTTTATAGAATATATAAAAAATTAATAAAGTTTACAAACTGAATCAGATATTTTTTGTGAAATCCAAGTAATAAAAATGTCTATCGATAGAACTGAAATAATAAGAAAACATTATTTGATAATGCAAGATAACGCAAAATCCCACACTGCCCGAATTGTTAAAGATTACTTGAATGAGGCAGAAATCAATGTTTTGGATTGGCCAGCTCGAAGCCCTGACCTGAATACTATTGAGCATGATTGGGACATTCTCGGGAAAAGTTTAAAAAATCTTCCACATCCTCCTGTCTATCTTCAAGAGGTAGGTCCTCAACTAAATGAAATTTGGAATAACTTAAATCAAGAAGACATAAGTTCGTTAATTTTGAGTATGGAACGAAGATGTGCAGCGGTTATTCAAAGTAGAGGTGGAAATATGTGATATTAAGATGTTTTCTGTAACTTTTATAACGGCGTAACTTTAATAAAATTTTGTTTTCGGTTTGTTTTTCTATATTTGAACACATTAGTTATTAATTTACTTTAAACAAATGTTTTTGTTAAATTTTTCTTAATTTTGCACCAATTGGTCGATTTGGTCGATCAATTTTCAAAAAAATTCAAGTGGTGCGTTAATTTATTGGAGCAGTGTATTTTTGCTCATTTTTGTTTCAGAGTAATTTTTAATTCGAGAAACTTCGGAAATATCTTGATTGCAAAAAGTTTCCAAAAACGTGTGTCAAAATTATCAAATTGTCGTGGGTTATGCACTCAGGATGTAAGAAGCTACGCGGAGAAGGCAAAAAATGATTTGAAGAAAGATACAGGTAAACAAATAAACGATTAGGTGGTAAATATTTTTTCTAAATTGTAAGCCAATAGCGATAGTAATTTCAACGTTTTATTTACGAATTAGATATTATCTTTAAATATTTATTAATAAGAGATAGATCGATTAATTGAAATTACTAATAACTTACCAAATTTTTTGATAAAATCTAGTTTAACAATAATACTACCATAATATTACCTATTACCTTCAATTTATAAAATTGTTAATTAATAACAAAGATGGCATTGAAGCTAGCATTTAACCGAACTTTAATTATTGAAAAAATAAGCGTTTTCTAGTCGTATTATTTGTGTTTACAAGAACCAAATTATATCAAAAATATATGTAAATATAAAAACCAACATTTTACATACCAAGTTGGTACGAGTATATTTTTATTTCTTAAAAGTTTTGACAATCCGAGATCCCAAGTCTTAGAAATATCCCAAGAAAATTTTCAGAAGCCATAGGGCTCATGATGCAACTATAAATTTCTATAAAAAAACAGGGAGGATTCCTGCACAATTCAGAATCGGTGACGATTTTCTTAATGGATCTTCAGATTTGGGTACAAGATTTACATTTGATTTAAGATTTTTGTCATATTTTATTTAAAACAATTTGTACTTCTCACTGGTTATCGTGACGCTTCAGTTCTTCCATTTCTACACCAAATTCCATTTTCTGTACAAAAAAGTAAAACAAGAAAAAATATGTGTAGAAGAGATAAAAAATTAAAAAACGTTGGCTAAAAAAAAAAGAAGAACGAGAAAAATTCCAAAACAACTTTAAAACAGCAGCTAAAAGAAAACAAAAACGTAAAGAACTTCCAAAAGCTTACAAATTTCAGGTAAAAGAAAAAAACAAAAAAATATTTTATATTAAATTAAAAAAAAAGAATAGAAAAGCTTGTACAAGAACTCGAAAACTCGAAACTTATAACCAAAATAAGACAGTCGATAGAGAGGAAAAGTACACAAGACACATAAATTACTACCTAACCCAATACTTTCAGGGCATAAAAATTTTTGTTGGGCAAGAGGAAATCTTTGAAAAATTAAAAAAAAGCACCCCAAATATAGTGAAAGGCGACTTAAGATTATACAAGCAAGATGACGTTGACCGTACAGTTTATTTGACGACGATTCAACAGCGATTATTGAAAGCAATATAAGTGTGTTATCTAATAAACCTTTATTTATGCATATATTAAAATTTATATTTATAAATTACAACATCAAAATTATTATAAAAACACTATTGCATCTAAAGTGTATACGTAAAACAAATACATATAATAATTGTATATTAAGTGCAAAAAACAGAAACAATAATGATTTTATATTACATTATAAGCACTACTAAATTACTTTTAAAAATTATTATTTTGACCAAGTTGAAAAAAGATGATTGCATAAGACACAGACGTTTGCATCAACTGAAATAAAAAATCAGTTTCAGTGCAACTGTTTCAGTGATGTAGATATTTGTTTATACTTACGGAAATAACTAATCTATAATCTATACGAACTCCAATATAAGTAGCAGCTTCACTTTTCGTACAATTTGTTATAAAATTAAGTAAAATTTTGCAATTACTAATACTCCAAAAATAGAAGAGAGCAGAAACAAGAATTTGAAACAGATCAGAAGTCTAGAACAGAAAATATTAGTAAATTGCAAAATAATTAAATTATTTACAAACTGCTTTAATTATTTGTTGAAATATCCAAACAGCAAAAAGAAAGAAACATAAATGTGAAAAACAAACTGAAAATAATCACTAAATAATAAATTTAGCAATTTAGCAAAAGCGCAACATTTGTAGTTAAATAGTGTCAATCCGAAGTCTAAAATTAAAACAAGAATAACCCGATAGTTATAACATTTATTTAATTTAGTGTTAGTAAGTTTAATGCTATTTATTATTATTTTTCCTATAGGCATTTGCACAATTATTCGCCAGCCTTAAGAACCTTTTTAAAAATACATGATGTCTAATACAACGACACAACACTTCTTTAATTCCTTTTTGATACTGATTGTTTTCTAAAATCTTCCAACTTTCGTCATTTAAAATAAAGTTTTGAATCAAATATTCGTTTATTAGAGAATATTGTAATAGCAACATTAAGCCACCATAAATAAAAAGAAAAAACAGTTTTGCACAAGGAAAAACAAACAAAGGGAAACCAAAAAGGTAAATGTAATAAATAACAAAATACCACGAACCAAAATATTTTTCAAAAACTTGAACACAAAGAAATAGATTGTATTGAGAGCCAAAAATTGGTGAATTAACAAACATTTGTAATGAAATAATTGTTAGAATAGCAATGATAACAATGTTAAAAATTCGACATCTGTTTAATAATTTTGCGCGACTTTTGGCATTTACAATATCAAATGACCAAGAATTTTCAACAAGAAAATCATAGAGTTTGTGAATTTGTTTTTTGCGAATAAAGTCATAAAAATTTAGAAAAATCAGCTGAAATAAACATTATTATTACATTTTCTTTTAATTTCGAAAACTTTTACTTACAAGATTTTCAACTGTCATTACAACACTGTATCTGCTTAGAAGTTCAAAACTAAAATTATTAACTAAATAAAATACTTCTAGACAGTAAACAAATGTATAAAACATAAATAAAGAAATTTTAAACAATTTTAAGATTTTGTATTTACTAAAATCAAAATTGAGTATTTTGTATTCGCCAAATTCTAAATAAAGTTTTTGAATAATAATAAAACGATCTAAAAAGTGTAATTATGTAGTTTTGATTAGATTATTATTGATAACAACTCACCGTCTAATAAGCTCATCCTGAAACACTGATAGGTAGCTAATACTGATTTATTGCTTTTAACTCACTTTTATACTTATGTACTTGACCTTAAATTGATTATTTATATTTAACAAACATCTGATTAAAAACAGCTTTAACTTTAAATAATTGGTAATGAAAGTTTGCCTCTACAAACAAATATAAAATGAGAAAATGTCAGGAAAGTACAACAAAACAATACAACTAATTTTCTAAAATTCAAATTAATTACTAAAAAGTTTTTATTTGATAGTTGTTGGACATATGTGTTATACAAAAATAAAAAAATATCGGTTTTATATAGTATTTTATTAATCATTCTATCTCAAAATGCCGTTTCAAACAAGCAGTTTTAACAACCCTAGCAATTACCTATACTTTAAAAAGAAAAAACATTAGTGCAAATAAGATAAAGTTTTTAAATCAATTCTTACCAAAAAACTTGTTCACAATATAAACAAGTGTTCCGGATTGACAATTTTGAAAATTTTAATAAGCCTAAAACAATTTTGTGGTTCTCAAAAAAGAATCGTTCAAAATTCATAAAAGATACGTGGTTGCATAGACAATGAAAACAGCTTTAAAATGATGTGTCACCCGATCCCACTTGCCTTTTATTTTTTGAAGGAGTGGCTCCTAACGCTAGAGGGATGTGAACTTTAAATCATGATAAAATTTGGTCCCCCTTTAAGCTAAAATTGATCTCTTTCAGCATTTTTTTTAAACTTTGACAAAATCGGAGATTTTAGAAGTTGCAAATTTTAGTAGGCACAACTGTATTTTTTGCTTTTTTTCCTGTAACTAATTAAAATTTCAGGACTTTTGGATTTTGTTATCATTGCTCACCGGGTAGAGAGTTATGTTATCAATCTTAAAGTCACTAAATAAGATTTTTCTAGTGACTTTAATCAACCTGTTAATTGCTTTTCTGTTTATAACTAACCCGAAAATGTTTAGATTGTTTTAACTTACTTTCTTTAACTGTTGACTGCTGTTTTACTTATTAAATTTGAAATCCCAATCACTAAAAATTAATAAATTGGTTCTATTCTTTCTTTCTAACAAAACTTGACGTTGCAATTTTAGCTAAAATTTCAGCTACAATGAAATTGTAGCTCAAGTTATTCTTATTGTCGCCTAAAGCTCCTTTAGACAGTTTTTTAGAAAAATTAAAACACCAAGACAAAATTTATAATCTTTTTTTTATCAAAGAGGCATTTGTGATTGATTGATTTTAAAAATTATTTTGAGTAATTTAATTTTCAACGCCTACTGATTTCTCTCTAATAAAAAAAACCTAAAATCCCAATTTAAAATTCTAAAATAAAAAATTATGCAATCTACCGCTACTTTAACCCTTTGTGTCCCAGCCTATCAAAAAATCAAAAAACTTGGATTTTTTTTGTTACGTTTCTGATCCAGTAAATAGCAAATTTAATTTTTTGAAACTCCTAACACCACGCTGTGTATCAAGGAAGAGTAAAACAGCTGAAATTGAATAAAGACATTTATTCAAAATTATTACAAGTGTGTATTTAGTTAGCCTAAGATTAGGCAACCCGTAATGCAATTCAAACCTTATTTGTAGTTATACAACACAGAATACGCTGCATCCCTTGAAGGGTTACAACACCTATTCCGGTGTCAAAACCACTGCAGGCCAAAAAGGGTTAAACCCTGAGTTAATTGCAGAGCTGATTAAACACCTCCGACTCAGAAAATTAATAGATAAGAGTGTGTAGAAGCCTCCCCAAAGAACCAACTACCGCGTACTCTCTTTCCCTAATATGTCCCATTTTCGGGAGTCTTTTTGTTTGTTAATAATTAGCTAGGCAGTCTTTTTATGTACTTTGTACATTTCGCCATGTTTTTATTAAGTGTGCCATAGTACTACACCCGGGCTGGCTTCGTTTTTTCCCGTGGTGGGATAGTGGTCCCCGGCTTGGCCAGGAGGATAGTAAAGAGATTGCAATTAAAGTGCAAGTAATGAGTCAGATGAGTGTAATCAACTATTAGTTAATTACAGCAAAAAGGCCGTTAGTAGTTAGACACGTACAAATGATACGCGGAGCTAACTTAATCGGTAAACTAAAAAAATAAATAAATAAAAGGATTGATAAATTAATAAATAAAAAGTTTGATTATAACACCCAGGGACTCCCCTGTGACTATAAGTCGTTAGACACAGTTATAAAGTGATGAAATTTAGTCTTTACCCTTTTGATACAAGGGATATTTTCAGCTGTTTTACTCTTCCTTGATACACAGTGCTTAAACAACGAACAAATAAATACAAAACACAACGTAGAGTCCTAATGACAAACATACTAGACGATCGTTCAAAAAATCTCATTTTTTGAACAGGCCAGGCCTTAGAAGTGTCACATTACGTTATATGAAATAATAGTTTTATGAAAAACGTAAAGTTATATCTCTTCTGTATACAATATAGTATAACAGGAGTTGAATAATGCAAAACGATATTTGCTTTTGGACTGAAACTTTGAATGTAACCATATGGTCACACTAGGTTCCCATGTGAGCAATTGTTTTTTTTTGTAGACGTGGTTTTTCACTACAAGAAGCTCTAGACATGGTCTTTAGTGAAGAAATAGATAACAAAAATATAGACGGTATATACATATACCCTCCTGAGCCAAATGTCCTAACAGATGAGGATTCCGCGGACGATGACGATGGTGGCCTCGTAGATAATGTCTCCAAGCGTCAATTATTAGCTAATGCTGAATTTCATTTTGCCAATGACAATCTTACAGCAGATGATAATAATAATGATAGAGAAGAAGCTGCCTTAGAAGACATTGAAGAAATTTCGATGCTTGAAAAAAATAAATTTTTGATGAATTTGATAGGCACAAAATATAACAACAGGACGTGGATTGATGGTGATCTTATACAAACTTCCACTTTTCCAAACAATAACATGGAAGACTATAAGAATTTCTTCCCATCAAAATTATTTGAACTTTTCTTTGATGGTGATGTTTTATCACATATTATAAATCAGTCCAGAAAATATGCTCTTTATTTGAATTGCCCTGATCCCGCAATCTCAATAGAAGAATTGAAATGTTTTCTAGGGATCCAATTGTAACTGGGTATAATGTCTTACCTGGAAAACGTTTTTACTGGGATAGTGGAAAAGACATGCAGAATCAGATGATAAAAGAAGCAATGCGCCGTGATAGATTCATTCAAATAATGCGATTTTTTCACGTTGCTGACAACACCAAATTAGATAGTACTGATAAAATGTGGAAGTTGAGACCTCTAATCGATAAACTACAATAAACTACTTTGCTTATCTAATGACCTAATGTGACCAAATGGTCACACCTTCTAAATTAAGAAAAAAAAAAAACAAAAAATTTTAAAATGGGCTTTTAGTAACTATTTTATATCCTCGGCATCTATTTAAAACGCATGTGTTCAATTTTTCTTAAGAAAAAAAATTTCGGCTTTGGTGGGTTAAATCAATTTCAAAATTTGTGTTGGTTACATGTTATTGTCACAGCCTTTTAATCAGCTGATCTTAAAATATTACCAAATTTTGTAATAAAAACATTTTTATTTTGATAAAATTTTTGTTCATTTTTAAATAAAAGTTGTACTTGCCTTAAGCTTACGTTTACCATAAATCTTTATAAACTTAAACTGAAAACCATTCATTTATTAGAACATTGAAATTGTAAAACTATTCCAGCATTTCTGATTTGTCTAATTCGTCTATATTTCTTTTGTTTCTCTTCCATTTACCTTTTTGTCAAAATATTTTTTATTCTTGTTTTAAATTTATCAATTTTTTTTCAGATTTTCGTAAACTTTTCATTCTACTTTATCGACGTTTTTCTCCAAATTTTCTTAATCTTTTAGAACCTTCTTAAATTTCTTTTTATCTTTAGCACGTGTAAAAAGCCTCCTGCAAAGTATCAAATTTTTAGAAAATATTCTCCTGTTTTTCGGGTAGTCGTTTTCCACAAGTTTTTTCTGCCTTTTCTTTATTTTCAGTTGTAGTTGTTGATTTTTCTTCTAATACCCATACATTCTTCGTTTTCTCTTCCAGCATCTTTTTTCGTTCCTCTTTTTCCTGTTCTATTTTTCTTTCAATTCATTGTTATTCAAGCTTTTCTAGAATCGTCTTTTGCCCTTCTAGAAGATTTCTTAGCTCTTCTTTTTTCACACCAACCGTCTAACCGTTCATAAATCAGACCATAAAGCATTTTTACAAAAGGATAATCGAACAAAGAAAAATTTAGAAAATATAAATAATACGGCACAAAAGACTATTAACCAAAATATTTTTCGAAAATTTGAACACATATAAACAGATCATATTGAATACCAAAAATTGTTAAAATAACCAAAATAAAAGGTTTTTCAATAAGGATGGGTTGATGTTGGCACCCTGTGGCGGCCATGTTTTTTTGGTAGTGTCTGTGTCATATACGTATATGGTCTGTGTAATCTGGTATTTATTGTTCAGTCACTGATGCCAAATTACCATGGCAAATTACACAATTGAGCAACACGTCCAAATGATAAAACTTTATTATCAAAATGACTGTTCGTTAGTTCGAACATTGCGCTCGTTACGCCCATTTTATGGAAGACACGGTGGTCCTTCAAAATCGACTCTGCAGCGTTTGGTGACCAAATTTGAAACAACGGGTTCGGTAAACAATCAGCCAACACCCTGTCGTCAAAGAAATGCTAGATTGGCCGAAAATATTGCTGCCGTACGTGAAAGTGTACAGCAAAACCCGAGGCAGTCAATTCCGCGTCATGCACAAGAACTCGGCCTTTCGCAGACATCAGTTTGGCGAATTTTGCGTCGGGATTTGGGATTACACCCGTACAAAATCCAATTGACAATGCCGTTTGTTCGCTGACTGGGCTTCGAACCGTTTAGAAGAAGACCCCACATTTGGTCGAAAAATCATCTTTAGTGACAAGGCGCATTTTTGAATGAATGGCTACGTTAACACTCAAAATTGCCGTATATGGGACGACGCTAACCCACACGAGGTTCAGTAAGTTGCAATGCATCCACAAAAAGTTACTGTTTGGTGCGGATTTTGGGCCAGCGTCGTCATTGGTCCATACTTTTTTGAAAATGACGTTGGTGAGTCCATCACTGTCAACGGCGAGCGCTACAGAACGATGCTAACAAATTTCTTTTGCCCTAAATTAAACGATATGGAGGTAGACGACATGTGGTTCCAGCAGGACGGGGCTACAGCAGACGCCACACTGGACGTTCTGCATGAAAGATTTGAGGGCAGAGTTATTTCTCGCAAAGGTGACGTGAATTGGCCACCAAGATCGTGCGATTTTACCCCGCTAGATTTTTTTGTGGGGTTTTCTCTAGTCGCAGGTCTATACCAATCAGCCGCAATCGACCGATGCTCTTAAAGTCAATATCCCAATGCCATCGGTCAAATTCAGCCAGATCTATGAGAGCGAGTCATTCAAAATTGGTCCACTCGGATCTATGCCACAGTTAGAAGTCGCGGCGGACATTTGAACGATGTTATATTCCATAAATAAAGGCATGCATGGACCTTTCATATAAAAAAAGATATTTTTAAATACCTCACACACAGCTTGTTTTATTCCATTTTAACATCGACCCTTATTGATCCTTATTGAAAAACCCTTTATAAATTGAAGTTAAAAATATGAACTCCGCTAATATTGCAATATTTATTTTTAGACATCTTCTTAATAATTCTTTCGACTTTTAATATAAAATATAAATAGGCCAATTATTCAATAGTGTATGTTGATAAGTTTGCGAATATTTTAGTCGTAAATCGTTTCAAAATTTATTACTATACACTACTATTTACTAAGACAACATTTTAGCTTAAATATCTTATTAAAAAATGTTTTAGTATTATAATATATAAAATAATAAAATATTTAGTAATATATAAATATTTTAGTAACACAGTAATAAAAATTGATCGCTCAGTATAGTGAAGAAAACTTATGATTTTTTTGTGATAGTACTGTAATTTCAGCTGAATTGAGCTTTCTTGCGAATTAAAAACTTGTATTTTTAATCGAATAATTTATTTAACAAATTGATTCATACAAACAACTTTCAAACAATAAGTTAATAATTCATTTTTATCGACTTAATTAATCACGAAATTTGCGTCTCTCGCTAGTCAAATTTTTGAGTAAATGGCTACCCTAAACTTGCCAGCAAAATTTAAAAATGGCTTTACAACACTATCTCACATTCACAAATATTTATTTGTTTAATTAGGCAATAAAGCATGTGATTTAATGTCGTGACTGACAGTTTAAAGGCAAGGCATTATATATAATAAAAAGATTAAAATCAAAATCAAATCAAGCACACAAGTTTAATTAAACTAAATTCTTACGAAACACTGCCTTTAAAATCATGTAAAAAATATATAAAAAAGGTAAAAAAAATTACCAATAATAAATTAGACTAAGATTTCTAAAATATTTATTTATTTGCCTGGCCAAGTTGGAAAAAAATTATTGCATAGGAAACAGAAGTCTGCAACACCTAAAACAGGAAATCGTAAAAATTTAAAAAATTTAAGATTCTATCAACTGTTTCAGTGGCGTACATATTTTTATACTTACAGAAACAACCATTCTGTAATCTAAACAAATTCCAAAATAAGCAATTGCTTCACATTTCGTACAATTTGTTAAAAATGTTAATAAAATCTTACAGTTTTTAAAATTCCAAAAATAGTGAGGTGCAGAAACAAGAGTATCAAAAATACGGACAGCCTAAAACAGAAAATACTAGAATACTAAATAAAGTAATAAATTTTTACGAACTGCATCGCTTATTTCTTGGCAAGTCCATATTATTAAAAAAGCTGAATTTAAAAATGCAATAACAAGAAAAAATATTCGGATTTTTAAATTATTAGACATGGTGTCCCCATACTAAAACATATTCCTATTTTTATTATATTTTTTTATAACTTAATTTACCTTTATAACATAAAAGAAAGAACTGGTGTAGATTAATATAGCAAAAAGAAAAATAACCGGAATTGTTTTCTGCAATATATTTAGCATTTTTTTATAAAATCTGTAAATTAAAAAATGTATTTAAGAAATATTTCAATTGATAAAAACCTTTTCAAAAAAACCTGTTGTTTAATACAGCTACACAACACTTGACTAATTTTTGTCTGATACTGAGTGTCTTCTAAAAGTGACCAACTTTTCATATAAAAGTCAAAATTTAGAAGTAAATATTCATTTATTAAAGAGTATTGTAAGTATAAGTTTAATACACCATAAACAAACAAAAAAAATATTTTTGTACAAGAGAAAATAAACAAAGGTAAACTTAGAAAATATAAATAATAAGGTAAGAAACACCAGAAACCAAAAGCTTTTTCGAAAACTTGAATACAAAAAAATAGTTCGTTTTGTTTACCAAAAATTGGTAATAGAAATAATGCTGTAAATGAAATTATTATTAAATTAACCAAAATTGCAATATTTATTGTTCGACATCTCTTTAATAATTTTGTTCGACTTTTGTTATTTAAAATATCAAGAAACCAAGAGTTTTCATGTAAAAAATCTATAATTTCGCTCAGTTTTTTATTGTAAATTATATCTAAAAACGTTGTGAATATCAACTTAAAAAGTAAAAATTTTTTTCTTTTATTATTTTCAAAAATATTTACTTACGAATAATTCACATATCATTAGAGGGCTGTACCTAGTAAGAAGATCAAAACAAAAGTTTTGAAATAAATAAAATAATTCTAAGCAATAAACTATGGATAAAAATGTAACCTCATAAATATTAATCATTTTTGAAATCTTATATTCACTGAAATCTAAACAAATTTTTTTAATAATTATAAAACGATCTGCAAAATTCAATTAATTTTAGCTAATTTTTTTTGACAATGACTCACTATCAAAGAAGCTCATGCTGAAACACTAAAACAGATTTATTTTTTCTAAATTATTTATTTGCCAAAATTATATTGGCCTTTACACGCCAAAAAATTTTGGTAAAATAATATCTAGTTATATTGACCTTACCTTAGTTTATTTCAGTTTAAATATAATTAAAATTATTAACATTAATTATTTTAATTATTAAACATTAATAAGAATGTTGTTTTCTAATTTTTAATATTTTTTCTCAAAAAAAATGATTTGAAGAAAAAAAACAGGTAAACAAATGAACGATTAGGTAGTAAATATTTTTTCTAAATTGTAAGCCAATATCAATAATATTTTCATCGTTTAATTTACGAATTAGATATTATCTTTAAATATTTATTAATTAGAGATAAAGCGATTAATTGAGATTACTATTAACTTACCTTTTTTTGGGAGAATCTAGTTTAACAATAATACTACCATAATATTACCTTCAATTTATAAAATTGTTAATTAATAACAAAGATGGCTGTTAGGTCACGTCCAGGGTTGCCAAATGCGTGAAATGTGCAAGCACTAGATTTTATAGCAAAATGCACCAGAAAAGCACTAAATGAAAAAATATTAAAACCATTTTTATAAAAAAATTTAATGCAACAAATAATAAAAAAACAAGGAATAAATAAATTCTAACAAAGACATATATGAAGATATAAATTTAATTAATTAAATATCAAATTTAAAGTTTGGTCATCGATATCACTAGATTTGCTGTAGGCAGTAACAGTGCCTACATCTTTTAATACACTTTTTGGTAATATATAGGAGTCAAAGCATTTGTTATTTCTTAACAAACCATAACATCGTCATAAAATGTAGTAGACCATCATAAGACATGAACATTCAGTAGGTACATTTTGTAGGTGTAACACTGCTGGTCCACTGTATTTCTATTATGCTCCCGAAGTATTCTGTTACCGAGTTCAAACCAGCAGCACAAGCAGTCGTTGGCGGAAAAAACAAAATATATACATATATTAAGACTCGACATAAGGTTTATTTTCATAATATTAAAAAAACAATTAAGAAAAATAAATAAAGTACGTTTCAATATGCTAAAATAGCACTAATGAAAGCACTAAGCACCAAACCTTTAAAAAAAGCGTCAACGTCTTTCAAAATGCACCAGATCTAGTACTTAATGCACCATTTGGCAACCCTGGTCACGTCTCTCCATTCCAACCATAGCCGGCCCGACCGGGGTTGGCACCCTAACTTATTAGAACTTAGTACCACTTCTATCATGGAGGAATAAATATTTATTTATTCCTCCATGACTTGTATCAGTATTCAGGAGTTGTATTCGAGAATCAATACGACTCAGTTCGTCTTGGACAACACCAAGACACTTGTAAATATGTTGTAATAAGTGTGTGTATATAGAAGAAGTTTTGTTTTCTTCTAAAATCAACATGAGACGCAACAATGGCATTGAAGCTAGCATTCAACCGAACTAGCAATTATTGAAAAAATAAGCGTTTTCTATTCATATTATTGTTATATAAAAGTAATAAAAACCAAAATATATCAAAAATATATGTAAATATAAAAACCAACGTTTTACATACCAAGATGGTACGAGTATATTTTTATTTCTTAAAAGTTTTGATAGTAAATAACATTAATAAATACAAGTAAAGAAAATATTAGAAAATTGCAAAATAATTAAATTATTTACAAACTGCTTTAATTATTTGTTGAAATATCCAAACAACAAAAAGAGATAAGCATAAATGCAAAAAACAAAGTGAAAATAATCGAATTTTTAAAACAGTAGACGTAATGCTTCCAAACTAAAATGTATTTTTTTAATTTGGATTTTTTTAATAAATAATAATAATTAATAAATAAAATAGTACAGCCAAAATAAAAAAATCGGTATGGTATCCTGTATTGCATCATACAATTTGTTATAAAGTCTATAAAATAAAATATTTGAAAAATATTTTTATATAATTAAGGAGCGTATAGTTGTACTAGAGCTTATAGGAGAAACCGACTAGCATACGCATTTTTTTTTTTGGTTGGCAAAACGTTTTGTAAATAAAAGATAATTCAGTTTAAAAAGCAGTTTAAAATAAATATAAAATTTTAGCAAAAAGTGCAACATTTATAGTTAAATAGTGTCAATCCGAAGTCTAAAATTAAAACAAGAATAACCCGATAATTTTTGACATTTATTTAATTAAGTTTTAGTGAGTTCAATGCTATTTATTATTATTTTTCCTATAAACATTTCCACAATTAATCGCCAGCCTTAAGAACCTTTTTAAAAATACATGATGTCTAATACAACGACACAACACTTCTTTAATTCCTTTTTGATACTGATTGTTTTCTAAAATCTTCCAACTTTTGGCATTTGAAATAAAATTTTGAATCAAATATTCGTCTATTAGAGAATATTGTAATATCAACATTAAGCCACCATAAATAAAAAGAAAAACCAGTTTTACACAAGGAAAAAAACAAAGGTAAACCAAAAAGATAAAGGTAATAAATTACAAAATACCACAAACCAAAATATTTTTCAAAAACTTGAACACAAAGAAATAGATTGTATTAATTGCCAAAAATTGATGAATTAAGAAACATTTGAAACAAAAAAATTATTAGAATAGCAATAATAACAATATTTAAAATTCGACATCTGTTTAATAATTTTGCGCGACTTTTGGCATTTACAATATCAAATGACCAAGAATTTTCAACAAGAAAATCATAGACTTTACGAATTTATTTTTTCTGAATAAAGTCATAAAAATTTAAAAAAATCTGGTGAAATAAACATTATTACATTTTTTTATTTTCGAAAACTTTTACTTACAAGCTTTTCACCTGTCATTACAACACTGTATCTGCTTAGAAGTTCAAAACTAAAATTGTTAACTAAATAAAATACTTCTAGATAATAACAAATGTATAAAATATAAATAAAGAAATTTTAAATAATTTTAAGATTTTGTATTTACTAAAATCAAAACTGAGTATTTTGTATTCACCAAATCCTAAATAATGTTTTTGAATAATAATAAAACGATCTAAAAAGTGTAATTATGTTGTTTTGATTTGATTATTATTGATAACAACTCACCGTCAAAAAAGCTCATCTTGAAGCACTGACAGCTAATACTGATTTATTGCTTTTGACTCACTTTTATACGTATGTACTTGACCTTAAATTAATTATTTATATTTAACAAACATCTGATTAATGGGCTCTTACACCATGAAACGAAATAAAAAAAAACATTATACGCACAAAATATATATAGGAAGAAGCCCTATGACACAATTGGTTATGTCAAAATGGCATTTGATTTTGAATTACGGGCATTAGAAATTTAAATCTGGAGGCCATGACGTCATTGCCCGTAATGACTCTATCAACCAATCGTGTTCAAGCTCGATGAGTTTTAGTTAGTTTCGATGTTGGGAGAAAATGGGTTGGTACCACTTCACTTCATTTGACATGTGTGATTTGACAACTGTGATTTGTTTTTGTTTACCAACAGTCGTGTTTTCGTTTCTTTAATAAAAGTGGAGAACACGTCATGACGCTGCGTACAAAGGGTCAAAGTTAATAAATAAGTGTTAAATAAGAAAGTTTTGGTGAAGTGATCAGTTTAGTGATAAATCCCGTATGATAAATTTGAACCGAATGGACAGAAATAACCACTCTCTAAGTGCAGACAGGACAGTTATAGAAAATACTTTTTTTTTGTATACTACATAATGACCAATAGACTGGAGAATTGCAGATACGTACTAATGTGCGGAATGATTTTATAATGATTTAGAATATTGTAAAGGTTGGGAAAAGCAAAACGAAACAGAATTGCTGCACAACTTATAATAAATATGTAAATTCTATATTTCAAATGTTTTAATCAATAAAAATATTTATTTCTTCATTTCCTTTTTACAAAAACTAACAAAAAAACATAACTTAATTCATAAAATAAATTCACTCAAAGAAGCATTCTGATTTAAAGAAATCATTTTCCTCTGATTCATACTTCCGTTTCTTGCTACTTGTAACAAAATCTGCAAAAAGATCAATCCCTTTGGCTATTTTGCTCGCCTATTAAAGTGGACAATGTGTTGAAATTTTAATTATTAATTTTACGGTCTTTTTCTAATTCTTCTTTAACTACCTTCATACATATATGTATTTGTCTTTGATTTCACTAAAGTATATTTTTTATTTGCAAATCGGTTTACGATATTCTTTTTGTCAGACACTGTTGGCTCCTCCTCTGATAGAATCCTTTGTTTTTTTTTTGGATTAATTCTGTCCTTTGTACCTAATAATACAACATTACTAACTTTTTATTGAAATGGTTAAATATGTATAATTATTTTTTACCTAATATGCTATGTAGTCTTTTAGAATATAATGGGGGTTTCCTGTTCTTTTCACCTGTAGTTTTTAAGTCGGTAATGTGGCTAATATATTGCTTCTGAAGATTTGAAAATTTTTGTCTGCACTTCTCGGTCCCATTTTTTCCTATCGTAAAACCACTGGCTTCTAACTTATCAGCAATTTGTTGCCATAAATGCACTTTTATGGTTTTACGATCATGAAATTGAGAGCTAAGTTATTCCCTTGACTGGAGAAATAATTCTATAGCTTCTTCATCTATTTTGGCCGGCCTTTTTTACGACTAAATACCGCCTGGTTGACCGTTTGAGGTGGAAGTAATGATAATATCAGAGACAACTGTTGTCTCTGATAATATGGTGGATCAACTCGTATATTTTGCCATAGCAACGAACGGACTGAAATTAGGGGCAAGAATTTTTGTGCACGAGATGTCGCCAGCGTAGACAACAACTGTCACTTTGACGTAAAGTAAACATAACCTATTTTAATGTTGTGTATGAATGAATTTTTTTCTAAATAACCTAGACTACTTAGAGGATTTGGGTTGGACAATTTCTCAAACAAAATTAAAGTAACACATAAAACAAAACAAACGCGCAGGTAGGAAATTGTGTTTAGTAGAACTGTTTATGTTTTTTTGGAAATGGTACTGCATTCGATCTTACTAAGTTCTGCCAGTTTGGCGTGGTATTTCGCCTTTGCTTGTGTATGGCTTCGCTCTCTTGAGCTTCTTTTTTGCAAGAAAAGAACATTCGTATAATAAGAAAGGACAATATATTTTTTTCTAAAAAAAAGCTTTACTGATGGCACCTGAAAGAGGGATACATCTGTATTAAAGCTTTACACGTCCGCAAATTGCACATTGACTCATCTTTTAAAAAATGATATAAGTTTTAGCATGAAGCGCGAACATTTAAAAATATTAAGATGGCTTAATGGGCTGGAGAAGTGTGTCGTAATTTTAGCGCGAACGTTTGAAGCACTGTCATTCTGAAAACATACCTTAAAAAAGTCGCCCTTATTGCACTAATACATAAGGTTGAAATTATAACAGCTAAACTTTGACCGAATAAAAATCACATATGGAAACACAAATAAGGCATAAAAACACTCAACTCCAATACTCTAGACATTCTAGTTTTAATCCAGACACAAGTTACAAACAATTCTCGCATATTTAAGAAATTAATCGAAAATAGAAATTACTGTACATGCTTCGTGCCGTCAAACTCACCCGAACAGCTGTAAACCAACTACCGAAGATGGCCGAGTACATACAAATAACAAGATGCGCGGGCAAATCGGAGGGGATTTGCTCGCATTCGGCATGGTTCGCAGGATTTCGTTCATATTGGACCTGCGTTAAAGCTTAGAAATGAAGGAAATCTGTGCATCGAACATTTTATTTTCCATTAAATTCTTTATTAAGTGTAAGTTTGCTGTGATTCTTAACTTATCAATAAATGAAATGTTTGGGGTATCGAATGTCGACATTTTTAGGTCTTATTTATTTTATTTGGTGTATTTATTTATCGCATAAAATTTGATCTTTATAAATTCAACCTTATTTACATGTGCAATAAGGTCGACTTTTTCAAGGTATTTTTATCGAATGACAGTGTTTCAAAATTTCGCGCGTTTTTTACGTCACGGCTTCTGGAGCCGATATGCAGGCAAGGTCATTTCATTTGTCAATATGTGACAGACGTACACGACGGTAGCGGCATCTAGTGAGGTTTTGATCTGGAGCCAGTTTTGAACGCGGCTAAGTGGATCCACCAATGGGATTCAGTGTTGTCTTGGAGTATGCAAGTTTCCAAAAATAATTTTGCTTGAGTTGAGTCTACGATATACGTATTATTGGTTAATATTTATTACAAACAATAATCTTTAATGTAATTCAAGTACATAAATATGTACAAATCACTACGTACCGTTAAATAGAATTAATTTCGACATTTCGAAAATTAATATCGATAATTCGACAAGAAATCTCTTTGTTTACAATGACTGGTAGAGTGACATATACAGTTAGAAATCTATTGCCAACTTAAATCGAATATATCGGATCGAATGCGCATTGACGCAAATTAGTGCAGTAACGCAAGTACAGGGCAATGACGTCACAAGCAAAATTTGAAATTAAATATTTTTTTTTGTACATTAGGGCAATAATAAAGTCCATGGTATTAGTGTCAAAATTTAAGTTGAGATAAATACTTTTAGATTTTGCAATAAAAAAAGTGGTGTAATAGCCCATTCTTATTCTTAGCTTGACTTCGCTGGAAAAAAAATATGACGTAAGACACAGAATTCTGCAACATCTGAAAAAAAATAAATCTCTCTAAAGACATAAAAGTATTCGTAGGTACAATTAGTACTAATTAAGTAGTACTTAATTAATTAGAGAGTTTTTAATTTTTTAACTAATCTCTGAATCTAACCAATTTATTATACAGACCGTTCATTATTTATTTACATCATTTCTTGCTATGAAATTTGGATTAACAGATTTTTATTGACTTTGATAGTATCAACGCTTTATTTGATTGGACGTTCAAAGACGTCAAGCATAAGACATGCATTTTTAAATCGTACTTTTGAAATGAGCTTAAAATTGAGGGAGAATGGAACTTTAACACTGGAGAAGTTTCGCCAAAGAATTCCCTAACCTTACTTTTTTAAACATACGTTTCAAATTTCATAGCAAGAGTTGGTCTAAATAAATAATGAACGGTCTGTACTTACAGAAACAATCAATTTATAATCTACAGAAATTCCAAAATAGTTAATTGCTTCACTCTTTGTACAGTTTGTTATAAAATTAAATAAAATTTTACAATTTTTTAAGTTTCAGTTATAAAAAGGAGCTGAAACGAGAGTATTAAAGATATCAGAAGACTAAAATAAAAATATTAATAGAATAAAAAATTAATAACGTTTACAAACTGAATCAGATATTTTTTGTGAAATCCAAGTAATAAAAATGCCTATCGATAGAACTGAAATAATAAGAAAACATACACAAATTTTAAAAATATTAGACATGATATCGGCAAACTAAAAATTTTTATATTATTTTTTAATATTATTTTTATAAAGTAATATACGTGTATAGCGAAAAATATAGAACTAGTGTATAATAATATGGTCAATAAAAAAGTAGCCGGTATTCCGTACTGAATTGAATCCATAATTACTTTATAAAACCTGTAAAATAAAAGAATAGATATATTTAAAAATTATTTTCAACTAATAGAACCATTTCAAAAATACGTAATGTTTAATACAGCTGGACAATACTTCTTTGATTCTTTTCTGATACTGAGTGTCTTCTAAAATATCCCAACTCTTTTTATTATAAATAAAATTTTGAAGCAAATATTCATTTATTAGAGAGTATTGAAATTGTAAAACTAATCCAGCATAAATAAGTGCATAATGCGTTATTAATGAGGGGTAAACAAACAGAGAAAAACTTATAAAATATAAATAATAAGGCACAAAATACCATTGACCAAAATATCTTTCAAAAACTTGAATAGAAATAAATAAACCGTAGTGACCTCCAAATATTGGTAGAGTGACTATCGCAGGTAATGCAAAACATATTAAAATAGTGAAAATTGTTATATTTATTTGAGATGATGAAAACATCTTCTTAATAATTTTACTTGACCTTTCGGATTTATTACATCAATAGGCCAAGAGTTTAGTCGAATTAAATGATAGATTTTAAGTATTCTTTTATTGTAAATAATTTCATAAAACGTAAAAAAGTCAGCTTAAAGAGGTTATTATAAACTCATTATTTTGAGAAATATTTACTTACGAGTGTTGAGACTGTTAGGGGTGGTACTGTATTTAATCAAAAAATCAACGCTAAAATTTTGACAGGAATAATGTAATTCTAGACAATAAACAATTGTCTAAAATTGAATAAAATATAGCAGAATATAGTCGCAAGAGTTTTAAAATTTTGTATTCACTAATATCTATACAAAATTTTTGAAGAATAATAAATCGATCTAAAAATAATAATTAATTTTGGCTAAATTAACATTGACATTATTGACAATAATTTACTGTCAAACAAATTCATCTTGAAAGGCTCAATAAACACAGCTGGATACTTCTAAATCATACATCGATATTCTTATAACTTTACCTTAATTTACATTTAAACTTTTTAGATTAAATATCCAATTAAAAAACGTTTTACTTTTAGATAAACAGTAATAAAAATTGATCCCTAAGTATGGTGAGAAGTTTGAGTTATTCGTTTAAATTATTTTGTTTATCCACAATTACTTTATAATTGAAGTTTTATCCACACCTACGAACCGTATAAAGTAACACTTTATCCACTAGTGGAATAATGAAATCACTTTATTCCACTAGAAAAATACAATCTTAAATCAATCGCATTCTATTTATTATTAATATTGACATTAACATTTACATTAATAGACATTTCGTTTTTTGTTTTATCATATTTCACTTCGTTTCCATTAATAAGAAGCTTGTAGTTGTTATCGGTTCCAGAACGAATACTTAGTAGCTGTAGGAACAATGGAGGTCTCCTACAATAAAGAACGACTAGTACCAGGAGAACCTTGGATTTTCCTTGCGATATCAAGCTTATTAAATACAGAATCTTCGATATAAGTTTTTGCTATGGCGGAGCTCCTCTACCCACCATCTCGCTTAATTGTTGTAAGATTAGCACCTCCATTGGGAAGTAAAGCTGTTAAAGTGCGCCTCATACAATGGCCGGTATAAGCTTCTGCGTTCGCCAGATTCAAAAACTAAGCAACTTTAGAAGGACCTTTCGATAAAGTGTTAATTTCAACAAGTTGCGATTGTACATTTTTGATTAGAAAAAAATCTCTCAATGGATAACTTCCTCGGACGTAAGGACATGTATTTCTTACACTTCTCCACAGTGTTGATAGAGAATCCTTCTTCTATAATTGTGAATTTTCGTGAAACGCCCGTCTTGGTATCTGGTATCGAAACAATCAGGTATGCGCCCCTATCTTCTACATCACTGATTTTCAAATTTGTCAGCTCGCAGCATCGACAGCCACCAGACGCCCCCATTATTAATACAACCTAAAATATTTCAAAATGTATTATCTACAATGTCTATGTAATGACAGAGATTACCTTGATCATCAAATATTCTTTATCGCAAGCCCTTGTCAAAAACTCTTTCATGTGTGCTCTTTCGAATACTGCAGCTTTCTTCGGCCTGTAGGTATCCTCTTGACTGATTCTTCAGATAGGCCATGAGCTTACCTACTATATTTTCCAATGTCTATGTTTTTATACACTTTTATAGCGGCCTTCAGCATGGAGTACTTCGACCACATGGATGAAATTGCATACCTCTTCTTCAAATTTAAGAGATACGATAGCAGAACTTCCTTATTTATTGTCATTACCCCCCGTTCTTCTTTCCATTCATTAAATTCTGAAAATACTTTTTCTTAACGTTCTCTGGACTTCGCAAACAATAACTGGCGAGTCGCTTCATCAACTTCCTCAAGAATTGTCTCAAGAACAGTATCACTTTCTTCCATTTTCACCAACTTGCACAGCGTTTTGTACAAATGGAGTCGATAAACAATCGAAAATAAATAACAACGATTCAACACCACCCATGTTTTTAGTTAATTTCAATGATTTTTGAGGTGACATCCGCTGTCAGAGTGTAATGTCAAATAATTTTTTGATGTCATGAGATGAAATTTTGGAGATTCTGATTTTAAATCGCGGTAATTGTGGATTAAACGTTATGTTGAATTCGTGTTTTAGTCGCGTTTTATCCACTTAGGAATATTAAACGCTCGACTGCGTCTCGCGCTTAAACATTTTTGCGTGGATAAAACGCTGCCTAAAACACTTATACAATAAATAGCTATTATCTCTGTTATAGTGTTAAATTCTTGCAATTTAAAAGAGTTGGATTTTTAATTAAATAACTTATTTTACATCAAATTAATTTTTTGAAATAACTCAATAACACAGTTCTATCGCCTACGTCAATCACTGCCTTTCACATGTTTTTCTATTACTTTTGCGATAAGTTCACTTAGTTATCGAAACATTTTGTGCCAAATTCTAGGAATTTACCACTAAAAGCTTAACTTTTCTCCAAAAAGTTGTTTTGTTTGGGGCTGTTTTGTTTTTTAAACAACAGGCTCTTGACCGCTTGTTGACGTAAGACTCCTCCTTAACTACCTACCTCCCCGAAATCTCAGTTAGGCGGAGCATCAGGAAGACCGGCTTGTCATTCGCCTACCAGGACGACTTCTTCAGCGTTTTCAGCAGAATTCGCGTTTCTAACCCATCTGTCATCATTTCTAATTTGTCTCTGTTTCTTTTGTTTCTATTCCATTTACTTTTTTGTCAAAATATTTTTTATTCTTGTTTTAAATTTATCTATTTTTTTTTTCAGATTTTGTTAAACGTTCTGTTCTACTTTATCAACTTTTTTCTCCAAATTTTCTCAAACTTTTAGAACCTTCTTGAATTTCTTTTTATCTTTAGCACGTCTAAAAAGTCTTCTGCAAATAGCCAAATTTTTCAAAAATATTCTCTTGTTTTTCGGGTGGTGGATCTCCGAAACTTTTTTTGCTTTTTTTATTTTCAGTTGTAGTTTTTTATTTTTCTTCTAATACCTATACATTCTTCGTTTTCTCTTCTAGCATCTTCTTTTGTTCTTCTTTTTCCTGTTCTTCTTTTCTTTCAATTTATTATTGTTTTTCAAGCTTCTCTAGAATCGTCTTTTGTCCTTTTAGAAGCTTTCTTAGCTCTTCTTTTTTCTCTCCAACCGTCTAACCATTCATAAATTAGACCATAAAGAAAAATTTAGAAAATATAAATAATACGGCACAAAAGACTATCGACCAAAATATTTTTGGAAAACTTGAATACAAATAAACAGATCGTGAATACAAAAATTGGTAAAATAAGCAAAATATAAATTGATGTTAAAAATATGAACTCTGCTAATATTGCAATATTTATTTTTAGACATCTTCTTAATAATTTTTTCGACTTTTAATATTTAAAATATTAATAGGCCAATTGTTTAATAGTGTAAATTGATAAGTTTCCAAGTTTTTTAGTTGTAAATCATTTCAAAATTTATTACTGTAATAATATTTACTATATTGTTTACTAAGATATAACTTTTTAGCTTAAATATCTTTCGCTAGTTGGGTGAATAGCTACACTAAACTTGCCAGCAAAACTTAAAAATGGCTTTATAACATTTTCTCACATTCATAAATAGTTATTTGCTTAATTAGACAATAAAGCATGTGATTTAATGACAAGACTGACAGTTTAAAGGAAAGGCATTATATTAAATGAAAAAATTATAATCCAAGTCAAACACACAAGTTTAATTAAACTAAATTCTTACATAACACTGGCAGAGCGCTTTCGAGAATCATGTCTCATCATCACTGCCTTAAAAATAATGTAAAAAAATATGTTAAATTTTTTTAAAAACTTTAATTAGATATTTAAATTAAATTAGACTAAAATATCTAGAATATTTTTTTATTTTAAAAAATTATTAGCCTGACCTAGTCGGAAAAAAATTATTGCATAAGAAACAGAAGTCTGCAACACCTAAAATAAAGATTCGTAAAAATTTTAAAGTTTTTAACATTCTACCAACTGTTGCAGTGGCGTACATATTTTAATACTTACAGAATAAAATTTTACAGTTTTTTTAAATTCCAAATGTAGATAGGTGCAGAAACAAGGGTATCAAAAATACGAACAGTCTAAAAAAGAAAATACCAGAATATTAAAAAAAGAAATAAATTTTTACAAACTGCATCGCTTATTTCTTTACAAATCCATGTTGTCAAAATAGCTAAACTTAAAAATACAATAACAAGAAAAAATACTCGGATTTTTAAAATATTAGACATGGTGTCCCCATACTAAAACATATTTCTTTTTTATTATATTTTTTTATAACTTAACTTACATTTATAACATAAAAGAAAAAACTGGTGTAGATTAATATAGCGAAAAGAAAAATAACCGGAATTGTTTTCTGCACTATATTTAGCATTTTTTGATAAAATTTGTAAATTAAAAAATGTATTTAAGAAATGTTTCAATTGATAAAAACCTTTTCAAAAAAACTTGTTGTTTAACACAGCCACACAACACTTGACTAATTTTTTTCTGATACTGAGTGTCTTCTAAAAGTGACCAACTTTTCTTATAAAAGTCAAAATTTAGAAGTAAATATTCATTTATTAAAGAATATTGTAACTGTAACTATAATGCACCATAAATGAATAAAAAACTAGTTTTGTAGAAGGAAAAATAAACAAAGATAAATTTACGAAATATAAATAATAAGGTAAAAAACACCAGAAACCAAAGGCTTTTTCGAAAACTTGAATACAGAAATATAGTTCGTTTTAGTTACCAAAAATTGGAATAGAAGTAATGCTGTTAATGAAATTATTATTAAATTAACCAAAATTGCAATATTTATTATTTGACATCTCTTTAATAATTTTTTTAGACTTTCGTCATTTAAAATATCAAGAAGCCAAGAGTTTTTATGAAAAAAATTTATAAATTCGCTCAGTTTTTTATTGTAAATTATATCAAAAAACGTTGTGAATATCAGCTTAAAAAGTAAACATTTTTTTATTTTTTTTTATTTTCAAAAATATTTACTTACGAGTAATTCATATATCATTACAATGCTGTACCTAGTAAGAAGATCAAAACAAAAATTTTGAAATAAATAAAACAGTTCTAAACAATAAACTGTAGCTAAAAATGTAGCCACATAAATATTAGTCATTTTTGAAATCTTGTATTCACTAAAATCTAAACAGAATTTTTGAATAATTATAAAACGATCTGCAAAATTTAATTAGTTTTAGCTATTTTGTTTGATAATAACTCACTATCAAAGAAGCTCATCATCCTAAAACACTTATTTATTTTTTCTGAATTTTGTGTGTTATTTGACAAAATTATCTTGACCTCTACACGCCAAAAAAATTTGGTTAAATAATATGTATATTGACCTTACATTAGTTTATTTCAGTTTAAATTTATAATTAAAAAATCCTTTACCATGAGAATGTTGTTTTCCTATTTTTTAATATACTGCTCCAAGAAATTAACGCACCACTTGAAAATAAAGTAAAAAAATTAAAACTATGTACATTTGTCAACTTTGGTTGAGAAGGTTTAATCAAGCTATAATCTAGTTACCCATTGTAATAAAAGTTTTGACATTAAAGTCAGAAATTTGAGTTTAATAGTTTTTTAAGCAGAAATTTTAAAATAATTTTCATTTTTAAATTGTGTTAATTTGTAATTTCGTTTTATTGTTATTTGAATTTGCGTTCTGTGGATAGTTTTTATCATTTGAAACAATAATAAAAACATTATGAGGAATTTGACTCGAGAAGAATGAGCCCAAGCTGTGGTTTTGTTGGAGGAAGGATGGAGCTACAGAAGAATTGATGAAAGATTTGGTGTATCTCATACGTCAGTTTCGCATATGATACAAAGGTACAGAGAGACAGGAAGTCACCTCAGAAGACTTGGGCAAGGAAGAAAAAGGAAAACCACTCCTATCCAGGATAGATTTTTAAGAATATCTGCGCTAAGGGAACGCTTTGTAACCGCCAGGAAGCTACAAACTGAGTTCCGTGACGTAGAAGTAACTCAAATCAGTACCGAAACTGTTAGAAGAAGACTTAAGGAGTATAATTTAACACCCCATATTCCTGCTCGTGGTCCTGCATTGACTGCAGAACACCGCAGAGCCCGATTAGAATTTGCTAGAGAGCACATAAATTGGCAAAGAGAGGATTGGGAGTCTGTTTTTTACGGATGAGTCAAAATTTTGCCTTTACAATTGCGATAAACGTGTTGAGTAAATGAGCGGTACGCACAGTGTAACATTCAGAATACCACATTGTTTGGTGGAGGCTCAGTAATGGTTTGGGGTGGTATTTCCTTACAAGCTCGCACGGAGTTAGTGGTTGTAAATAATGGCTCTATAAATGCGGACCGTTACATAACAGACATTCTTGAAGAGCATGTCGTACCATATGCCCCTTATATTGGTCCAAATTTTTTGTTAATACAAGATAACGCAAAACCCCACACTGCCCGGATTGTTAAAGATTACTTGAATGAGGCAGAAATCAATGTTTTGGATTGGCCAGCTCGAAGCCCTGACCTGAATCCTATTGAACATGATTGGGACATTCTCGGGAAACGTTTAAAAAATCTTCCACATCCTCCTGTCCATCTTCAAGAGGTAGGTCCTCAACTAAATGAAATTTGGAATAACTTAAATCAAAAAGACATAAGTTCGTTAATTTTGAGTATGGAACGAAGATATGCAGCGGTTATTCAAAATACGCGATATTAAGATGTTTTCTGTAACTTTTATAACGGCGTAACTTTAATAAAATTTTGTTTTTGGTTTATTTTTCTGTATTTGGACACATTAGATATTAATTTACTTTAAACAAATGTTGTTGTTAAATTTTTCTTAATTTTGTACCAATTGGTCGAATACATGTTTCAATTTTCAAAAAATTCAAGTGGTACGTTAATTTATTGGAGCAGTGTATTTTTGCTCATTTTTGTTTCAGAGTAATTTTGAATTCGAGAAACTTCGGAAATATCTTGATTGCAAAAAGTTTCCAAAAACGTGTGTCAAAATTATCAAACTGTTGTGAGTTATGCACTCAGGATGTAAGAAGCTACGCGGAGAAGGCAAAAAATGATTTGAAGAAAGATACAGGTAAACAAATAAACGATTAGGTAGTAAATATTTTTTTAAAATTGTAAGCCAATAGCGATAGTAATTTCAACGTTTTATTTACGAATTAGATATTATCTTTAAATATTTATTAATAAGAGATAGATCGATTAATTGAAATTACTAATAACTTACCAAATTTTTTGATAAAATATAGTTTAACAATAACACTACCATAATATTACCTTCAATTTATAAAATTGTTAATTAATAACAAAGATGGCATTGAAGCTAGCATTTAACCGAACTAGCAATTAAAAAATAAGCGTTTTCTAGTCGTATTATTTGTGTTTACAAGAACCAAATAATATCAAAAATATATGTAAATATAAAAACCAACATTTTACATACCAAGATGGTACGAGTATATTTTTATTTCTTAAAAGTTTTGATAAGTAAATAAAAAATAATTCAATTTGAAATTAAACGAATAATGACAACCCGAGATCCCAAGTCTTAGAAATATCCCAAGAAAATTTTTTTAAGTCAATTTAAACAGAAGCCATAGGGCTCATGATGCAACTATAAATTTCTATAAAAAAACAGGGAGGATTCCTGTACAATTCAGAATCGGTGACGATTTTCTTAATGGATCTTCAGATTTGGGTGCAAGATTTACATTTGATTTAAGATTTTTGTCGTATTTTATTTAAACAATTTGTACTTCTCACTGGTTATCGTGACGCTGCAGTTCTTCCATTTCTCCACCAAGTTCCACTTTCTGTACAAAAAAGTAAAACAAGAAAAAATATGTGTAGATGAAATAAAAAATTAAAAAACGTTGGCTAAAAGAAAAGAAGAACGAGAAAAAATTCCAAAATAACTTTAAAACAGCAGCTAAAAGAAAACAAAAACATAAAGAACTTCCAAAAACTTACAAATTTCAGGAAAAAGAAAAAAACAAAAGAAGATTTTATATTAAATTGAAAAAAAAAAGAATAGAATAGCTTGTACAAGAACTCGAAAACTCGAAACTTATAACCAAAATAAGACAGCGGATATAGAGGAAAAAGTACACAAGGCCCATAAATGACTACCTAACCTAAATACTTTCAGGGTATAAAAATTTTTGATGGGCAAGAAAAAATCTTTGAAAAATTAAAAAAAAGCACCCCAAATATAGTGAAAGGCGACTTAAGATTATACAAGCAAGATGACGTTGACCGTACAGTTTATTTGACGACGATTCAACAGCGATTATTGAAAGCAATATAAGTGTGTTATTTAATATACCTTTATTCATACATATATTAAAATTTACATTTATAAATTACAACATCAAAATTATTATAAAGACAACACTATTGCATCTAAAGTGTATACGTAAAACAAATACATATAATAATTGTATATTAAGTGCAAAAAACAGAATAATAGTGATTTTATATTACATTATAAGCACTACTAAATTACTTTTAAAAATTATTATTTTGACCAAGTTGAAAAAAGATGATTGCATAAGACACAGACGTTTGCATCAACTGAAATAAAAAATCTGTTTCAGTGCAACTGTTTCAGTGATGTAGATATTTGTTTATACTTACGGAAATAACTAATCTATAATCTATACGAACTCCAATATAAGTAGCAGCTTCACTTTTCGTACAATTTGTTATAAAATTAAGTAAAATTTTGCAATTACTAATACTCCAAAAATAGAAGGGAGTAGAAACAAGAATTTGAAACAGATCAGAAGTCTAGAACAGAAAATATTAGTAAATTGCAAAATAATTAAATTATTTACAAACTGCTTTAATTATTTGTTGAAATATCCAAACACCAAAAAGAGATAAACATAAATGTGAAAAACAAACTAAAAATAATCGAATTTTTAGAACAGTAGACATGGTCCTTCCAAACTAAAATGTATTTTTTAATTTTGATTTTTTTTAATAAAGTTATAACTTATAACATACGTGTATAACAAAAAAGAAAGAACTAGTATAAAATAGTACAGCTAAAATAAAAAAAATCGGTATGGTATTCTGTATTGCATCAAACAATTTGTTATAAAGTCTACAAAATAAAATATTTGAGAAATATATATATATATTACCCTGTATGTATATATATATACAGGCTGGACCAAATGTATGGAACGGGCCGTTTTTTGGCTAAACTATCAAGAATTTTGAAAAAACAAAATATAGGCATTAAATGACTAGGAAAATGCTACCTGAAACAATGTTTAAAAAAATTTTATTTGTTTAAATTTTTAAGATAACTATAGCAACATTTTTGTTTTTGTGAAATTTATTCTTGATTTTTTTTTAAGAACACGCTTTTTAAAAAAATGTTGCTGTGTTAATTGTTTTAATATTAACTTTATAAATTTTCAATAAAAAAATTAAACATTACCGAATATTATTGTTATTTTTTGTCAAAGCTACAAAATGTTTGGTTAATTCAAATTATGCACGTTAAAAAGATAATAATAGTTCTATAAAAAAGTTACAAAAAAATATATTATTTAAATAATTAATAATTTAACAATTGAAATTAATGCTTTTTTCTTAATTTTTTATTATTTTGTAGTGCATACTACGAGTATGTTGTAATACTAGATATAAATAAATAAAATGTAAATAATAAATATCTAGAACATCTAAATTTTAATTTAAACAAATTGTTAAAAGAAAATTGTTGTCAAAACTGCCTTTTACCTTTCAGACGCTGATATTTGATGCTAGTTGAGACAACAATAGCAATAGAATAGCTCGGGGGTGTGTACAAACGCCTACTTGATTTTCTTATCGGTGTTTGAAAGGTGGAAGACAGTTTTGTGAACATTTTTCTTATAACAATTTGTTTAAATTAAAATTCGGGTGTTCTTGATATTTATTATTTACATTTTATTTATTTATATCTAGTACTACAACATACTCGTAATATGCACTACAAAATAATAAAAAATTAAGAAAAAAACATTAATTTTTATTGTTAAATTATTAATTATTTAAATAAATTACTTTTTTGTAACTTTTTAAAAAAACAGTTATTATCTTTTTAACGTGCATAACTTGAATTAACTAAACATTTTATAGTTTTGACAAAAAATAACCATAATATTCATTAATGTTTAATTTTTTTATTAAAAATTTATAAAGTTAATATTAAAACAATTAACACAGCAACATTTCTTTTAAAAAGCGTGTTCTTAAAAAAAATCAAGAATAAATTTCACAAAAACAAAAATGTTGCTATAGTTATCTTAAAAATTTAAACAAATAAAATTTTTTTAAACATTGTTTCAGGTAGCATTTTCTTAGTCATTTAATGCCTATATTTTGTTTTTTCAAAATTCTTTATAGCTTAGCCAAAAAACGGCCCGTTCCATACATTTGGTCTACCCTGTATATATAATTAAGGAGCGTTTAGTTGTACTAGAGCTTATAGGAGAACCCAACTGGCATACGCATTTTTCTGGTTGGCAAAACGTTTTGTTAATAATTTAGTTTAAAAATCAGTTTAAAATAAATATAAAATTTTTAGCAATTTAGCAAAAGCGCAACATTTATAGTTAAATAGTGTCAATCCGAAGTCTAAAATTAAAACAAGAATAACCCGAAAGTTATAACATTTATTTAATTTAGTTCTAGTAAGTTTAATGCTATTTATTATTATTTTTCCTATAGGCATTTGCACAATTAATCGCCAGCCTTAAGAACCTTTTTAAAAATACATGATGTCTAATACAACGACACAACACTTCTTTAATTCCTTTTTGATACTGATTGTTTTCTAAAATCTTCCAACTTTCGTCATTTAAAATAAAGTTTTGAATCAAATATTCGTTTATTAGAGAATATTGTAATAGCAACATTAAGCCACCATAAATAAAAAGAAAAAACAGTTTTGCACAAGGAAAAACAAACAAAGGGAAACCAAAAAGGTAAATGTAATAAATAACAAAATACCACGAACCAAAATATTTTTCAAAAACTTGAACACAAAGAAATAGATTGTATTGAGAGCCAAAAATTGGTGAATTAACAAACATTTGTAATGAAATAATTGTTAGAATAGCAATGATAACAATGTTAAAAATTCGACATCTGTTTAATAATTTTGCGCGACTTTTGGCATTTACAATATCAAATGACCAAGAATTTTCAACAAGAAAATCATAGACTTTGCGAATTTGTTTTTTGCGAATAAAGTCATAAAAATTTAGAAAAATCAGCTGAAATAAACATTATTATTACATTTTCTTTTAATTTCGAAAACTTTACTTACAAGCTTTTCACCTGTCATTACAACACTGTATCTGCTTAGAAGTTCAAAACTAAAATTATTAACTAAATAAAATACTTCTAGACAATAAACAAATATATAAAACATAAATAAAGAAATTTTAAACAATTTTAAGATTTTGTATTTACTAAAATCAAAATTGAGTATTTTGTATTCGCCAAATTCTAAATAAAGTTTTTGAATAATAATAAAACGATCTAAAAAGTGTAATTATGTAGTTTTGATTAGATTATTATTAATAACAACTCACCGTCTAATAAGCTCATCCTGAAACACTGATAGATAGGTAATACTGATTTATAGCTTTTAACTCACTTTTATACTTATGTACTTGACCTTAAATTAATTATTTATATTTAACAAACATCAGATTAAAAACAGCTTTAACTTTAAATAATTGGTAATGAAAGTTTACCTCTACAAACAAATATAAAATGAGAAAATGTCAGGAAAGTACAACAAAACAATACAACTAATTTTCTAAAATTCAAATTAATTACTAAAAAGTTTTTATTTGATAGTTGTTGGCAGTGGCGGCTGGTGATTTTTTGAATCCCTGTATTTTGAAAATGGAGCATGGGATCCAAATTTGTTGTAAGGAGTTACAATTGGGCCCAAACTAAAGGCTACTGATAAAAAAAAAAATTGATCGAAATTTGCGAAATTAGATTTTTAAAAATGGTGTGCCCCCCCTGGTTATTTCCGAAACAGTTTATGTTAGAACAGTGGCAATTTTTTTTCAACATTATGAGACAAATTAATGACTAATTATTGTTGTTTTTTTTTGAAATTTTAATTATAGAAAAAGTTATGAGCATTTGAAATTTAATTTTCGAAAAATATTCATTCTCTAAAATTTCAAATGCTCATAACTTTTTCTATAATTAAAATTTCGGAAAAAATATAACAATAATTAGTCTTTAATTTTTCTCATTATGTTGAAAAAAAAATCGCCACCGTTTTTTTAGTATTTTATTAATCATTCTATCTCAAAATGCCGTTTCAAACAGGCAGTTTTAACAACCCTACCAATTACCTATACTTTAAAAAGAAAAAACATTAGTGCAAATAAGATAAAGTTTTTAAATCAATTCTTACCAAAAAACTTGTTCACAATATAAACAAGTGTTCCAGATTGACAATTTTGAAAATTTTAATAAGCCTAAAACAATTTTGTGGTTCTCGAAAAAGAATCGTTCAAAATTCATAAAAGATACGTGGTTGCATAGACAATGAAAACAGCTTTAAAATGATGTGTCACCCGATCCCACTTGCCTTTTATTTTTTGAAAGAGTGGCTCCTAACGCTAGAGGGATGTGAACTTTAAATCATGATAAAATTTGGTCCCCCTTTAAGCTAAAATTGATCTCTTTCTGCATTTTTTTTTAAACTTTGACAAAATCGGAGATTTTAGGAGTTGCAAATTTTAGTAGGCACAACTGTATTTTTTGCTTTTTTTCCTGTAACTAATTAAAATTTCAGGACTTTTGGATTTTGTTATCATTGCTCACCGGGTAGAGAGTTATGTTATTAATCTTAAAGTCACTAAATAAGATTTTTCTAGTGACTTTAATCAACCTGTTAATTGCTTTTCTGTTTATAACTAACCCGAAAATGTTTAGATTGTTTTAACTTACTTTCTTTAACTGTTGACTGCTGTTTTACTTATTAAATTTGAAATCCCAATCACTAAAAATTAATAAATTGGTTCTATTCTTTTTAACAAAATTTGACGTTACAATTTTAGCTAATATTTCAGCTACAATGAAATTGTAGCTCAAGTTATTCTTATTGTCGCTTAAAGCTCCTTTAGACAGTTTTTTAGAAAAATGAAAACACCAAGACAAAATTTATAATCTTTTTTTATCAAATAGGCATTTGTGATTGATTGATTTTAAAAATTATTTTGAGTAATTTAAATTTCAACGCCTACTGATTTCTCTCTAATAAAAAAAACCTAAAATCCCAATTTAAAATTCCAAAATAAAAAATTATGCAATCTACCGCTACTTTAACCCTTTGTGTCTCAACCTATCAAAAAATAAAAAAACTTGGATTTTTTTTGTTACGTTTCTGATCCAGTAAATAGCAAAGTTAATTTTTTGAAACTCTGTTTTTAGGGATGCGGGGGTGGTGATTTTAAAGCCCCGTCCGTACTAATAATAATAACTTAATTTGATAATAATTGTTAAGTGATAATAATTTAATAATGTTGTTAATAATTCTTATCAACATGTTCATTAACAACTTCATCAACATATTCAATCAGTTCTTTCTCATCTTTGCTGATATTTTCTACGTTAGTACCGCAGCTGTTATTAAGAAGAAAATGCTTCTTCTGCTGCAGCTAAACACTCATCGTCGGTAAGAAATTTATCTCTTCTCCAAGACAACATAATTTATCTGTTTAGGACAAAAATTTTGATATAAAAAAATTTATCGCCTAGCAGACAGATAGGACGTTAGCATCCGGTGGCAAAAATAACGTTTATTATTAAATTTTGCAATAAAATAACAAACATTTATGTTTGCATAAGAAGTAGATATCACTGCTAATCCAATGTAAGACTGGAGTGAGGGTAAACAAAGAACTACGGTGACAACATATTGGTAGGCAAAACATTACAAATGGTATATTTACCGTGTTAAAGGTGGAAAGCATTTAGACAAGTGTTAAAATCGCTAAAATTTGCATATTTCTAAACAATTTTGTTTATAAGAAGCGTTTTAAACAATTTTAGATAATATCATTTTAGATAAATTAAATATTAATTTGTAAAGTATGAGTGTTGTATGCATGCACAATAAAGGCCTGGTGCTCCTATGTTTACTAAATTAAAATAAAAATTAATTTTCTCGCCTTATTCATCCTGTATTTTCAAAAATTCAACGTACTTGCCTGCTACCAGCAAGTGATTTGCTCTCTCACACATATTTAATCTGTGTATTATACTATCTCTCTCTCTCTCTCTCTTATACTATGTTGTCACCACAGCTCGCTTCGGCAACGCATAGGCGAGTGTAACAAATCATTCAACAGAAAATTCAAAAGACATCTACAATTTTCCTCGCCTTTATTGTAACTATCAAAACCATTCTCTGATGAAAAATACAAGAGCGAGTAATTTTAAAAAATATATATTTATTGGAGGTTTCTATGATCTAAAAGTTTTACAAAATACCCAAAATATATTGTAGAAAACTGTAAAAAAAAAACTGCAATCGATAAAGCACATCACACTGACATCACTATCGACTTTATACGAATCGGCTACTAATTACAGATTCCTTTTTTACCAAACTTTTTAAATTTTGCGTAATAAGTTTATCTAAAAAGTGTGTCTTAAAAAATTATAACTATTTTTTCTCTCTCTCTTTTTCAATTGTCGCGTAGGGTCTCTTAAAATTTTGTTGTATTTACCTGTTTTTTTTCCTCTTTAATTGTGGTCTAAATTTTAAATATGTTTCTATAAAAATGTAAAAACCAAAATGCAGAGAGAATCTAGTGTTTTTGTGTTGGCAATTTGATATAGACACTTGTGTTTGGTTGATTTAGGATTATCCAATCAGAAATGAATATTTAAAATTTTTAACCGGTTTCTCTGTGATAAAACACCTTGAATTCGAAACCTAATTTCTTGTAGTAAAATTTAAAAAATGTATTTTTAAGTGGTTTGTAAAAATAGTGTACATTGTACAGTCCATTTCAACTTTAATGTAACTCATTACTAACTTTGTGAAATCAGGTCCAAACAGTAAAAATCTTGAAGATATTTTTATTATCACAACAGTGTAATCATAAATACATAACATAACTTTGCGGAGTAAAATCTTAAAAGTGCTTAAGTTGTTTTAGAGAATACAAGACTGTTGACTTTATTAAAATCAAGTAACTTGCATCAGAATAACAATACACTTTCTTCCAGTCTATACAATTTTTATTTTTCAAATATTATTAACAAATCGGAACGATTAAAATGTTAAACTCAAAAACTCTCAATTTAAAAAAAGAAACATTTTACTCATTCCATTAAAGCATGAATAAATCGTCCAAAAACGAATTTATAGCAAGCAATTGTATTTCTAGTAAAATAACTGCTAATCAAAAATATTACATCAAATCTGATCTAGAATGAGTCGGTCTGGAATTTTCTAAATTTGAATTACTTGACGTAGTATTATGGGCAGGTTGCAGTATATTCCTAATTGCATTCAACGTGTCTTGACCTACAAAAAAGAAAGAAAAACAAGTTAACAATTCCACCAAAAATATTACAAACCTCCGCTAGATGTCCCTCCACTGGAATCTGGATTACTGTCACTGTTTTGATCATCATTTATTAAGTTCTGACGGCAAATTGGACATGTCCCATGTAGTTCCAACCAAGGTCGTATACATGGTTCATGGTAAATGTGGGTACAAGGTAACTGCCGCACATTCTCATCTAATGCAAAGTCCTCCCAACAGACTGAACATTGCAATTTTGCGTTAACTTGTTCAGACTTTACGTTTATTATAGGTAGAGCATCAATCACTTCTTTTGAAACGGGAGGAGGGCCTGCAACACACCATAAATTCTATTTCTAGATCAAACAATTTTTTTATTTATTTAAGATTAGACACTTTAAATAATTCACATTAAAATTTTTAAACAGCAAAAACTTTTGTATAAGTTTTCTACATTTCGATGAATTTTATGCTGCAATAGAGGAATTAACTTTTCGGTCCCTCACCGATAATGAAACCCCAGCCCCTGAATTTTAAGTGGATTGTAAAGATACGGCACGTGGTACTTGTTTGTCTCCTTTGAGGGACCAGCTGGTCGGCTCCGTAACAATAGACTTCTTCAGTTTTAATGTCTTTATTGCCTAATTGGCTTTACAGTCCTACGTAAAGGTTAAAGAAAAAATTTACACAAAAAAAATTCTTCTCCAATCTTCTTCTAGCACACGTAACTTCTTTCATCCATTCTTTCCTCCTTCATTTTCGTTTAGAACTTTTATCTTTCCATACTCGCACATTCTTAACTCTACACACTCTGACAAACAATGCTCTCTTGTCTCTCTTGCTTCTCTACATAATCTACACATTCTTTCCTAATCTTCTCTCCAAAATTCATTTTCCCTTTCTTCATTCCCACATCTGAATCTTGCAACCATTTTTTTATTTTTCATTTTATCTAAATATTTTGGTAGTTCGGTAGTAACAATCAGGGCATATTTTGAATTGTACCTTGATTCTTTTATACTCGCAATTCTTTCCTGTTTATCTATGTCAGCATCTCTTTGTTTTAGTTCTTCTTCCATTGTTCTTCCTCCTTCTCTCATTCTTTCAATTTCTGCACACGCATACCCCTTTCTCTCATAGTAGACATCTCGTTCTATCCACCAAAAATTACCATTTGCTCTTTTAATTTCAGCCCAGCACTGTTGTAGTATTCTGCATTTATGTCGCATTCTTAAATTTTCCGAGAATCTCACCGCTCTTCTTCCTGTTTCCACTCTCAATTTTTCTCTCTTACTAACCCTAACACCCATTTTATATACTTTTTTTGCACACGCTCAATTTCTTCATATTCCTTCCATCCCCATACTTCTGCTCCATACATTATAATACTTTTCACCAAACTGTTAAACATCATCATTCTTCTTTTAAAATTTTTACCAAATTTACGTTTTCCCTAACTCCAGACACTTCCCATTACTTTGTTTGCTTTTTTGGCTACTTCCTTTATTTGTCCTTTGTCTGTCATACTACTATTTAATACATATCTCAAATATTTCAACTCTTGTTGAACTTGTTCTATATTTTTTTCTTCCCATTTCCATTCATCTTCTTTTTGGATTCTTACTTTCTTTCCAAACACCATCATTATTGTTTTATCTACATGAACTTGGAATTTTTTGTACATATCTTACATATCTTTCCATAACTTTTATCATTTCTTTCATTTCACTATTGCTTTTTGCTACAATTACTAAATCATCTGCAAACGCCAGGGACCACACACTCTCTCTCTGCCTACAACTATCCCTCCTACTTGCGCTCTACTTAAAACTCTTCATCCACATCTCCCATATATGCTAAGAATAGTGGAGGACTGAATAGACAGCCTTGTCTGACACCTTCATTTGTTCAAGAACTTTCACTTATTTCTTCGCCTACTTTTATTTGGTTAATAGTTTCCTCGTAAATTTCTTCCATCTTGCTGATCAACCACTTACACACCCCTTTCTCTCTAAAATACTGCCATAATTTTTCCCTATCCACACTGTCAAAAGTTTTTGTGAAATCCATTAACAATGCGGCATACATACGTCCTCCCGCCTTGTCTATTTCTTTCTTCGCGAGATGTCTCAAAACGCATATATTGTCCATGGCCCCCCTTCCTTTTCTCTGCCTGTCCGTCTGGTAACATACTTTATTAAGTAAGGATATACCACGGTTGTTTTCAGTTCGGTCTTTATTCCCTTTTTTATGTATTGGTTCAATTAACCCTTTTCTCCACTCCATAGGAAAGCCTCCTCCCATCCACACTGCACTTAACACTTCCCATACCCTTTCCCATAGCTTTTTTGTACCAAACAACAGCGCTTCATTTGGAATTCCTTCTTCTCCGGGTGCTTTCTTTTTCTTTAACCTAAACAATTGTTTCTCAATTTCCTCTTTAGAAAGATTGTTTAAGCTTAAAATTCTTCATGTCTTGACAAGATACTTTTATTGTTACTTCTACCTAAAACCTCCATAAAGTGTTCCCTCCATTAATCCATACTTATATTTTCACTTATTTTGTTTTTTCTTTTTCTTTCTTCGTTTATAGATTTCCATACTTCTGCTCCTGTTTTCATTTCTTTTATTTTCCTTTCTTCTCCTTCTCTTTGTGGTTTTTTTCTCTCTTCACACTTTGCTTTATACTTTTTTTATGTTTCTAGATCTCTGCATTTGTAGCTTTTCTTTTTTTCCATTTTTTAAGTATACTGCAAGCTTCTTTCTTTAGTTTTCCGCATTCCTTATTCCACCATTTATTTCTTCTTGTTTTTAGATATATTTTTTCTTTGGTCATTGCTGCTTTCATTTTACTAACTAGATCTTTATACGTACTATCAATGTCTAAACCTCGAAAGTTTTCATTATTCATTTGTTGTCTGTATTTTTCAATTGTATCTTCGTTTCATTTGGTTCTTACTTGAAATTTATTTTTCTCTTTTTTCTTCTTGGTTTTATCGCCTTCTCGGGTCTTTTTATCGTGATTTCTAGAGACATGTGGTCAGCTTCGACCATATTACCTACCAGGAATTTGACTATATTCTCCCATGCTTCATTATTTGTAATTCCATAATCTATTGTGGTCGTTCCATTCTGTCCAATATATGTGAATTCTCCTTCACGGTCACCTACTCTTAGTTTCCATTTACAATTTCCAATACCTCTCTTTAATCATCTCAATTAGTAATGAGCCTTCTTTATTTTATCTTTTGCTGTTTTTTTATTTTTTCATTGTCCTCCGTTTTTGCTCCTTAACAATAGGATTTACTTATCTTTACAATCGCCCTTATTAAATTCCTCATAAACTAGTTTGCAAGTCACAACCATAAAATTCATCCAAATATAGATAAACTTTAGCCGCATCATCTATCGATGAGAGCAACACAAATTTAAATCGAAACACAGTCTCCTAGATTATTATAAAAAAGTGTTTTTATCTGACCAGTTTTGTTCAAAATTATTCAAAAATCTACTGAGCATGCTCAGTTAGAACAAACCTATTTTTGGTTTGAAATTTTTGTTAATATTTTATTTTTAGTAGTTGGCAGTGCACAAAACAAACTAAAGATCTGTCTAAAAACGTATGATGTACGTTTTGAAACCAAAAATGCTATTTTTGTAAGGATGTGAGTAAATATAAGGAAGTGAAACTATTTAAAATTTGTTTTGTTGCCAAACTCTGGTTAATAACCCCACCTGTGCTATCCATTTGATTAAGCAATTGCGTCACTATAGCATCCAGACCTTCGCGCCCCCATGCGTAGTCTCCTGGATTTCCTAGAAACAACTGCATGTTTCCTGCAGCTCCCCAATTCAATCCAACTCCTAGATTCACAATAAAGTCTTGTATTAAATTCTCAAATGGCACATTCTGCCTTAAATTTGACGAGGCTATTCGTGTCAAAGTCCTGTAACAAAAATCCGGTTAATAGTCTCAAATTTGGGTTTAATTTCTGGTTAAAAGCATGCGAGAGGTGGTTAAAAGTATCCAACCTGGGTCGAACTATCCTGGCGCGATTAACTGCATACCTTCTTCCTGGTCGATGCCCATCCGGTCTACTCCGTCCCGTCCGAAAGTCATCCATAGATGTGGTATCGAGTAGAAGTTCGTTGAAGTCCATCTAAAATCTGGTTTTATGACTTTTATGACAGACATGGGGGCACTTACATCGCTGCCATCGTCATCGTCTTCAACATCTACAATAGGGTCCCGGCTTTCTGGAATCTCCTGTAGTTCTTCAATAAAGCCATCTGAGCAATGAGGGCAGGTGAAGTTCTAGAATTTACACAATTCTAACCACTTCAAAACTCACATTGATTACTTACAGCTGAAGCATTCTCAAACTGCACATTACACATGTGACAGTAGAATTTCTGAGGGGGGCGCTCTTCAACAGCTGCTTCTGCCATTTCTCAGGATTTGGGGCTGCGGAGTTACTTTGTTTAAGAAGTTTCTATAAAATTTTTGTTAATTGCCCCTTTTTGGCAACCATATTAACTACAAAAAATTTAGCAACCAAACCATAGCCAACCTAAAACACACAAAAACACTAACGACAGGAATATAACGATTTTAATAACGAAAACGATTCTATTCAAAGTTGAGATTGTTTCAAAGAAAATGGTTTAATTAGGCTTGTTCTAAACTTCTTCATTAAATTATTATAAAATTTATTGTTAAATATTGTAAAATTATAAACAGAAATTTATATTTCTGTGTATTACTGGTTGCATACATAACAAAATTTGTTAATTAATAACAACAAATTTCTTATAAATTTATCATAATTTTAAACGAAACACGTTTTAGTTAGGCTAGTTCTAAACTTTTCCGTTAAATTCTTATGAAATTTCAGTCATAAATCCATAAAACATTTTATGTATCACTGGTTGCTTATATTATAACATTTATTATTAAAAAACCAAATTCTATATGAATTTACCATTATTTTAAAATACATTTTTAAATAATTACCTAAATTTAAAAAAATGTTTAGTACGCAGTATACAATATTTTTTAATTTTAATGTAACAACAAAAATTTTGTGTAATACTGGTTGCATACCACCAAACTACTTTATTTTAAATATTGCTAATTACATTAATTAAAACTGTTAATTGCTTTAAATTTTAAGTGAATCATTGCATTTTTTATACGCATCATAATTTATCTCATTTTTACAAAATAATCAACCAGAATACGATTTTTTTTAACAAAGATATACTCAACGCCCTTGAAAATGGACCTTTTTGATAATAACTACAGTGATTGATATAAAATTTTATCCTTGTAATTGAAATCGTGGTGGTTTATAGAATAACTGAGAAATGTTATCAGATAAGAGTCATGTGATAATATAATCGGTACTTTATTTTTTAAGGAAATTTGTACAATGTCTAACTTAAATAACACAAACTTGTGGCTTATCTGTCTTGTTGTTGCAGTTGATAATAAGTAAATCGTGACGTAAATGGAATAAATGACAATCGATAGCCGAGTGACACGTAAAGCCCTTCCAATATATATATATAAATTGAGAGAAATCTGTTAAGTTTTGAATGTAAATTGAGGCATAACATTAAAAATACCAAATATTTACAAGTGGTGATAAGAAAATATCCTTGTAAACAAATGGACGGGTGTAAAAAATAAAGAAACAATTTTAAACATTAACAAAATATCTTGTATTCTCATAACACAAAGAAAAAGTCACTTTAGCATTAAACGGGACTACACTTATGTCTTTCGTTTAGTTTTTGAAAAATCTACAAGCTTAGGCCAGAAGTTTTGTTTGCGCTTTGATAACGATTAAATATTTTTAAATAATAAATCGAAGCAATATATTTCGTTAAGACTAAAAGCGGACATAAAATAAAACAAATTTCACAAAACAGAAATTGTAATGGAATGTACAAATTATTTATTTCCAACATAATTTTGCTGTTCCCTTCATACAACAGAGCCATTTCTATGTGCTTGGTTACTAAAAAAATCACGAGAAAAAAATACTATCAACATTTCTTAGATTAAAGACGTAGAAGCGGGGCTGTAATTTTCTTTAAATGAACTAATCACAGACACGCCCCTGACGTCTAAGCTAACTACAAGAAGGCTAACACGTATATAACTATGGACACCAAACCATCGATCGATACATAGATAATGTTGCCATTATTTACAACAATTTTTGCTTGAATTAATTTTTTTAAAAGGTTTAATTACAATCTGTCAACGCCTGAATCTATGGAAAGACAAACGATTAAAAACAACAAAAAATGAGCAATCTCTTTACACAATTGTACTCAGGAACGAATTAATAAACAATGATATGCAGGTTTTTGCCGAGGAGAAAAAATTGTATATACTACATCATGAAATTAAAAATTGTGCTACTTTTGTAACTTTATTATTCTTAAACTTTGAAATAGAGTCTAAAGACTCGTAAATCGCATATTTATGAAATGATAAACCTAACAGACTACTAACTATACAATAATTAATTTATCAAGACGTAACCCTTTATGAAAATGACAGTTGGCATCACTGTTCGAAAAATCGCCAAAAATCTCGCATTAAATACGTAAAATCGCTCCGTCAAATTCATCAAAGCTTACAACACGGTTTTATACATCATTTTATACAATAAACATTAAAAACAAAATATATATATAAATTCCGAAATGAAATTAATACACTTTTTTTGAAATATGGTAAAAGGACGAGAGAGAGGGGTTTTGTAGGGACAGTGGGAGGAAATTAAATTGGATTTTACACTTAAAAAACGAATAACTTATTTTGTGTAGAGGTAGATAGCTACGATAAGGCCGTAAAGACCCAAGACTTCGGCGAAAATGAGGATAAGAATCATTCCGACGAAAAGACGAGGCTGTTGCGCCGTACCTCTTACACCAGCATCACCCACAATACCAATTGCAAAACCGGCAGCCAAACCGGAGAAACCTACTGAGAGACCAGCGCCCAAATGCACGAAGCCTCTGCAAAAATTAAAAAAAAAAAGATAAAACTTTATTTTAATAAAGTCTCTTGGGATTGTTGGTAGCAAATAAAACAGATGTCTGCATTAACAAAGCAAAGCTTGTTGATTGGTTAACTTAATTTAGTACTGAACTGAATACAAATAACCGTATTCTAGCTCCCTACATATCTATGACTGAATTTTTAATAATGTAATAGCATTTTGTTTTTCAATATTAGAGCTAAATGAAATATCAAATGCCTTGAATGAACACGAGTTTATAATCTACACAATAATTAAGTTTCTGGAAGCAAATTTCATTTTTATAGAGATATAAATGATGTAGAATACGCCTCAAGCTACTAAAATCGTAGACATAAACCATATTGACTATTCCGAACAGCTGATATTTGACAATCGCAAGCAATCAGCTGATTTAAGAGATATCATACTAACTTATTTGTAATTTTTTTCTAGCATTGCAAAAAATTTCTATATCTATGGAAGGAATTTCTATAAATTTTAAGTAGACAATCTATATTCTTCACTTAGAATCCTTGTCTGTAGTTAATATTTGTCAAAAAAGTGAAACAACTAACTAAATCCTCTTTGCAACCATGGCTTACTACAACTTATATGTTCTGTATGACCACGGCCTACTATAGTAGTATTCTTTTAATTTTACCCGAATGTTGTAAAATTGTATCAAATAACACCTTCCTATGCGCTACTAGTTTTATCTTTGTTGTTACTAGGCGAATAAGTGAAACAAAATACAAGCCGCCAAGCGTTGTCTACTTTACAGGGGAGAGCAGGTTGGAGTACCAGCAGTTCTCAAACTATCTAGTCATTTTTAAATATGAAAAGCTGTTTAATCTAAAGATTTTGTTAATAGAATTGTTACCATGATAATGATAGTAATAATAAAACATAAGTAGACTTGTACATAATTTCAAATATTTGTTATAATTTTTTTTGTATCTAAAATTTATCTCGTTGAATTTTTAAGACTTGTTGAGAATCACTGACAAGTTTTGGGTGGGTAAATTAGAAAGGCGTGCTAAACTTTGCTGTCTCATTTAAATGGCTTTAGAGTGAGAGAGATGACATCAATTTGACGGATTAGGGAGCGGACAAAAGTTTATCTTACTTGCTCGTACCTACTTTCTCAAAGAGCAAGAAAGAGAACTAAGTTTTACGACATTCGGGTAAAATTAAAAGAATACTACTATAGATTATACTTAATACATACAGTATACAGTGTTTCTGACGAGGGTGTAGCGTCACCTATCCAGGCCACAGGGTGAGTCTGTTAAAAGTATATCTTAACTTCTCTCAAAAACTAGTTATTATACCGACTTCAGGGTTTGCTATTAAAAACTTTGTTCTTTCTCTACGCATGCAAAGTTTTTCAGAAATTTTCAAATATTCCTTCCAATGAGTATTAATATTAATTCGTTAAAAAAATATCTCAAAAAAATTGTAACTGCAAAAATTATAAAGTTTATTCGTTTTGTAAGACCTATTTTGATGCAGGATTGCCGTTCTCGACAATAGGGTTGATAACCTACCCTTTAGTTTCTTTGGCCCACCCACTTTCTTGGAAAAATAGTGTATTTTTACTCAATGTCTTAAGTTAAAATTTTTACTATTTCACTCGTAGATTTTTTAACCAATCACACACTCCAATTCAACAATAAAAACGAAAGTTACTATTGAAAAAATGAGCTGTCAAAATTTTTTAGGGAGTTCTCAGCCAATAGGCAATCCAAAAAACACAACGTACTTCATTTTTAAGCAAAAATATTTGACAGTAGTGGTGTTGGCTTAGTTACATAATAAACAAACAAAAAATAATTTACAAAAATTGTAAGAGAAACGTTACGAAAGTTATTTCGAGAAATAGTCGTGACGAACACCATTTGAGTTCAGATTTTGCGTGAAAAAAATTACCGATTATAAACTTGAGTTCTACAATTTTGCTCATGACTGATCAAAAAGTACTCGACTGACTTCTCATAGTTTTTATGACAATGTCATGAGCAAAATTGCTAGACGAACTCTCTTAATCGGTAAATTTTTTCGGCAAAAACTGAACTCTTATGATATTATAACTGAAAATGAGAGTTGATCGGTTTTCACTCAATTTTTTTACTGTGTAAGCAAGTATTGTTGTCATAAATCGACAAACAAAAACAAATTGACCTCCTTTATTTTTTAAAATTTTTCTACATTAAATAATATACCATTATTGCCAAAAGAGTGGGTGAGACAAAGAAACTGAAAGGTTTTTTGAACCTGGCAATGCTGCTTCAAAATAGGTCTTACAAAAGGAAAAAACTTTATTATTTATTACGGTTATCTACAATTTTTTTAAATATTTTTTTCACAAAATAATATTTCAACATTTCTTCATTTAGAATGACATTAGAAATAATGTAAATTTTATATTTTTTTAAAAGAATTAATATTAATTAATTAATATTCATTAGAAGGAATATTAGAAAAATACTTAAAAAAATCACATACGTAGAGAAAAAAACGAAGTTTTTAATGACAAACCCTGAAGTCGGTATGATAACTAGTTTTTGAGAAAAGTTAAGACTCACTCAGTTTATATACACAACAAATTTTTCATACTAATATACCAGAATTCAACTTAAGGTTGTACAAATGTCAAAAATGACATCCTGTACTGTGATTCCCTCCAAAAAACAAAAAATAACTTGCCTGGAACCAAGAACATGACTGACTGGGTAAACCTACTTAACACTATAATCTAGGAGGCCGTGTGTATGACAAATTTATTTAAAAAAAGTGGTTATAGTACAAAAAATTGTACTAACATTAAAATAAAAAATGACATTGTTATTTAATTCCTAATAGGTATTTGTATTTTAAAAAATAATAAAAAAATAATGAAGCATTTAAAAATATATTCAAAGATTAAAAACGCTGTAAAAATACAAAAAAAGGATTTTTTCGACATTTTTTTTTTCCTCAGAAATTCAGTGATAATTTTTCAGCGTCTATGCCTTTATGTCTACGATCTCAGTACTAATGCTTCAACGTTGGTAACAAAAGAAATGTCAGAAATCTGTTTCAAATTGTCAACTGTTGCCAACTGTGTTAATGCAATACCCCCAAAACTTACTTGTACAATGTGTAGTTATTGGAGGCGGGGTCAATGCCTCCAGCGATAAGAACGGCAATAACTAGACCATAAATGGCAATAATACCCGCCATGACAACGGGAATAATAGATTTCATAATAAGTTCTGGTCTCATCACAGACATGGCTGCTATTCCGGTTCCTGATTTAGCTGTGCCGTATGCTGCACCCAGCGCTGCAAAAAAAAAATTATATCATCATTTCGGTCAGATTTAATTAGCTGAGAGTCCGATTAAAATATAGCTTTTTAGTCAGCTGGGCTTTTAAAATCGTTATTATAAACGTGCAAGGATAAACGAGGTTAAATTTAGTTTGGTCTAGCCGCTCAACTCTTCAAATCAGAGAAAAACTAATTACGATTCGGAAATAATCCAAGTTGGCGATGGAGAAAAAATATATAAAATGACATAATTCGGCTTTGTTTTGACAATTTTTGACAACAAGTTAAAAATGGAATGTCCAGGCATTTTAAAAAAACAAGTTTTCTTTTGGCATTGGGTCGAGGCTATTTTTAAAAATACTACATAAAACATTTAAAAAAATCGCGAAATCTAGTAGGCGGCAATACCAAAAATATTAAAAATTGTCAAAATCACCGCCTAATACATTTTTAAAATGTAATTTATGATAAATTATGATAACTAAAGCAAACACAAAAATTATCATAATCAGTATTTGATTATATTCCAGTTAATCCCATTTCAAATTTTGACAAAAGGATCAAGTGACACTGATTGTTTAGAGACAACTTATCACAAAAAATAAGTGGATATAAAACACGATAATAAGTAAAACTTTTCGTGGACAATAATCAACTCACATTTTAATTAAGGTGGAATAGGTATAAAGAATTATATTGGTTGGCTTTGATAGACAAATTACAGTTGGAGACGTCAATTTTTCACGGTTTACTCCATTTTTAGATTGTCACAATTATGTAAATTAAAATAACCAAAAATTCACAAAATTAGTTACAAAAAATATATTTTTTTAGTACAAAACATAAAATTGGCGTCACTGTCACGTGTCTACTACATATTACAATTTAGCATCATACAATGAACTAAGATTAAATATTTTAATGTTTTATTACAATATAATTCAGCTGTCTTCAATAACAGGTTTGATAAAATTTAGAAAATACATAACTTAAGTTCACTTTTGTTAAAAAAAAATACATTATAATATTAGAAAACATCAATTTGACGTTCGTGTAAATTTTTCTTGTCCAACTAAATTTTGTTCATTGAAATGCAAATTTTTCATGGCTTACTAGATTTCTTAACGTTAAAAACGAAGCGTTATTTTTTATTCAATCTTGTGAATGCACCATCACATTTTATTTATATTGACGGTTATATAGTCGTTCTATTCTAAAGAAATTGTATACACGTTATTCCAGACTATTTTTTGTCTTAATGTAAAAATTTCTTTTTACAATTTTTTACAAAAATTGGTTTTTATGAACCATCTGTATAACATTTTCCTCATGTCAGTTATTTGACGATTAATTAATTAAAAAAAAAATAATAAAAAATCAACTGTAGCCTGAGAAAGCTTCCTAGCTTTCGTTCTGTCTAACATTTAAGTCGCTGTGAGATCATATGTGAACATCCCACAAATTGTACAACTTACTCTAATACTTGAAATTACAACAGAATTAATTAAAATTTGACCTTATAAAATACAAAATCTGAGACCATAAACAGTTAAAACACAAAAAATATTTTTTTTGCAATTGGCGCCTACGGCTCCCAAATGGTCTATGTCATAAACAAATCAAAATTATGCTGGAATTAATTACTAAAGTTTTTAATATTTGCTTTAAAAACTTCTAATTCAATTGACCTTGATAAAAAATTGACATTTAAAAACTTGTCAATTTTTCATGTCTAACTAGATTTTGCAATTTATGACAAATATAAAGAAAAAATAAGCAGTGATAATTAAATTTTTTATCATAATTTTATAGAAAACTAACTTAGTGGCCTTGGCAAAGTGTCATTTTTTCAAAACTTACTAAATTTTGCAATTTATTACCTAAATAAATAAAAGCTAAATGAGTTACGATACAATAGTTTTGTTAATAATAAAAAATAATCATGTTGGTTTTGATAAAGAGTTAACTAATTAAGAAAATAATCCCACTGATCTGTCAATTTTTCACAGCTACCTAGATTTTGCAAATTATAACAAACAAAAATAAAAAGTAAGCAATGATAAGATTAAAATTTTCATTATTAATTTATAAAAAACGTAGTTGGCTTAGGTATACAGTTGACAGTTGAAGATGTCAATTTTATCAAGTTTTACTAGGTTTTACAATCTATTGCATAATTAAGTGACCCATGATATTGTAAAATTTTTCATAATTAAAAACTAATTCAGTTGGCCTTGACACCTTCGTTGACAGTTGAAGATGTGCCAATTTTTCATGGCTTACCAGATTTTGCGACTTATCATAAAAATAAATAAAACGTAATCTATGAAATAAAATTTCCCATTAAAAAAAAAAGACGTATCAAATTTTCATGGCATACTAGATTTTGCAACATATCAGCAATATAAATGAAGTAGATTGCAATAATTGTTTTTTTATATTTCATTAGGAAATAATATAGTTGACCTTCGCAAAAGGTTGACAGTTGAAAAAAAAAAATGCCATTTTCTCATGCCTTACTAAATTTTGCAAGATATCCCAAATACGAAAAGTAATAATTGAATTTTTTTTTCGTTTTATTAAAATAAGTTATTCAGTTAGCCTTAATGAAGAGTTGACAGTTGAAGACGCGTCAATTTTTCAAAGGTGTACTAGATTTTGCGACTTATATAATACCAAATATAAAATATGATAAAGTATACTTATCCAAATTCAAAGTGGTTTTCATGACACTGAAATTGTCATTAGGACCGTCATAATGACGCTATTAAAAAGGCTGTATAAGTCTGTTGTAAATTAAATTTGATTGCCTGAGTTGAGGTCCGGCTAGTACTAGTAAGAAGATTTATGTTTACAGTTATATTGCCCAGTGGCACTTTTCTTTTGTTACTATTATTACCTTTAATGCAATAGGGCCCTGTCATAAAAACCACATTGGATTTGGGTAAGTAAAAGCAGTAATAAATAAAATTTTTATTATATTATTACTAACTAATTCAGGTGGCCTTGGTACAAAGTTGACAGTTAAAAGACGTGTCATTTTTCATGGCTTACTAGATTTTGCAACTTATCACAAAAGAGTTGTAATAATTGAAATTTTTAAGATCTTATTAGTCATTCAGTTGGCCTTGGTGAAGAATTGACAGTTGTAGTCTCACGTGACATGTAAATATTTCATGGCTAACTAGATTTATGCAAAAATCTGACACTGACAATGACACTGATTCGATAATTTTCTTGCATTGAACGTGTAAGGTACATATAATTGAACACTAATTACAGACATATGACCTCTATGGCAATTCGAGTATGTCTCAACAATAGATACGTATATCAGGTGTCAAGAATAAGTTACCAACAAATTAAAACGTTTTAACGTCATTTGATTTACTTCGAAATCTAATAAGAATCCTGTGAACTCATTTAATCATGTGATATATCAACTGATAAGATTAAAAGTACAATCTATGTCATTTTATATAAAATTGCGGCCATAAAATAATTGCTTAATTTTGTCGCCATCTGTCATTTCTTAATTTCCACCTGTCATGTGACCTCACTTGATTCTCTTTTTTTAAGATTTCCATTGCAACCTTGATTCATTACTAATAATTTAATAATGATAAATTAACTTATTGCATTGTTTCACGTAGTAAATAAATTTTTAGCAAGTTCAGTGGCATTTTTCCTGTTCACGTGACTCTCCATGGATCATATGACTCAAAACTTATCTAATCAGGGATTTGTCTATAAAAATGGCGTTTTAAGGGGCGGCTACCCCTGAAACCCCCAATCCCATTTCAACGTGTCAACAGCCGATTGGCTCTCTTCCAAAATAGTTTTATTGTTATTTATTTTGGTGAGACTCGATGAGTAATGTTTGGGTTTGGATTTTTGGGTCTTTTTTTTCACTTAAAACCTTGTAGGTTATGTAACTTAGTAAAATTCACGTGACTTAGTCACATGCTACTCAGGTGGTTACCCACCCACCTGTTTTTCCCTTAAATTTCGGCTAAAAACCCGTGACGTCAATCACGGGTGGGCCCAGCATGTGACTCGCAAAGTGGGTCACGGGTGCCCCGTTTTGGGGCAAGATTCGCCCTGATCCGGCCCTGGGGCTCGAGCAACGCCCATGCAAGGCCAAAATCCGGTATTTTCGAGGGGTTTTGGCTGGTTATGGAGTCGAGAAGCGAAAAATCGATACTGGGGGTTTCCACTTACAACTGAAAATGATTGCGGCCGCCGCTCCCATGACGCCGAAGAAGGGGCCATAGACGGGATTTTCTTCACCGATAGTTGACGACATTTTCTATGTGGAGTATTTACAGGTCGGAATGGAGTACGAGACACACAACACTCAACTAAACCAGCGAACCCACTGACAAATATGGCTTACACGACTGGCACCAGCACGATCACGAATGGGTCATATGACGATTAGAAATTTTCAGGTGGAGTGCGGGTAAACCTCGATCTCTGATTGGCTCAAACACTCCACAAGGTCATCAGACAACCAATAGTGACGCACCGACTGTGATGTCACTTTAGCTACACGTCTACGTCGGATTTATGAACACGGAAAAAACCAAAATGTGACGCAAAACAGACCTAAGACACTCACAAAATACAAAAAATTTAATTTTACGAGTTTTACAACTGGCGAAGTTCAATAAGTTCACACAAATTTGTCGCAAAAGACTTTGGAACTGTCACATGACCGCCATATTTCCGGTTGTCAAGCACGCGCATTCATGGCGGCAAATTCAAAATTTTTGACACCCTTAGAAGGTTGTCCTTTATTTCAAATGTTGCGTAAACTTTGAATTGTACTTAAAGGATAACTGAAGTCGATTGTTATTAAGTAGAGGAAAACTCGGAAAAGAATTTTATCATTAGGTGAAAACAGAGATAAAATTAGTTCATATAGCCAAAAGAAATATACAGAGTGATTTACGTAACAGCCCAATGAACTTTAAATGTGCCCAAATTTGCATGTTGTAAATTCTAAGTGAGTACATAATGTAGATGTTTATTAGAGAAATTAGTTTGACGAGCAAGCGAGTTATATAAAAAGTTGATTCCAAAAAATTTAATTATGCACGACTGCATATTACAGTACAGTTTTGCGGCTGTAAAGTACCTCTTTGTTATACTAGTAAAATAAACTTTAATTTCACTATTTTCCCAGTATCTATATAAAATATATACTTAGTAGCAACTTTATTTTATTAGTATAATAAAAATAGTCACAAAACTGTACCACAATCGCCACTAGTTTTATACTAAAACAAAAAATATTTTTAATTCGTTCTGACAAAAAATTGGTAAGTTTATTAATTTCAGTTAATTTCAGGATAAATCAGACTCAAGTGATGTTTTTCGGTTTTTTATTTATTGGCCGACGTTTCGTTTCTTTATTACTTTTGAGACTTCTTAAAAGTATAAAATAAAAATAATAAAGAGGCGAAACGTCGGCCAATAATTAAAAAAAAACATCACTTGGGGCTGATTTATACTGAAATTAATAAACCCGAAATATACAGACAACGAATATGGAATTAATTGGTAACTTTTTTAAACATTTTTAATTTTTGTTCTCGTATAACTTTCGTTTTTATATTGTTATTGTTAGGCACTGAAGACGAAATTTTAGATTCCAAAAGCACTTTGCCATTGCAATATTAGAATTTTAATTAAATTTGTGGGTTCGATTTTTATTATAATTATTTATAAAAGAATATTTATTGACACGTCATTTTATTTAACTTTTAACTAATTAAAAAATAAAGAACATCAGATGAAGGGTAAAATTTTAGTTGTAGAAGATATAGCACTAGTTATTTTCTGATCCATCTACGTAATACAAGGGTCATAAAATCGAATTTCGCGGACGTTTGCATATAAAAATATACAATAGAACCTCAATCATCCGGTCGGCGGATTTTTCGTACACTGATTATTCGTGACTGGAAAATCTAGTGCTTTATCCATTATTCAAATTTTTTATTGTGTAATAGACCCTCATGTTTTTCGTGACCATTTTTTACTTGATACTCTAAATTTTATACTTTTTCATAGTAGTAATCTACAGTATTTATCGAAATAAATTATAAAAATTAAACGATTGGATTATCCAATAAAAGACTCTCTCCCCTAGGGACAGGATAATCGAGGTTTTACTGTACAACAGTTTTTTGAGAACGTGCAAAAAATAGAGTGGCTGCATTGGTCATCTGTGATAAGAAGCACGTGACCAGAATTTTTTTTAAGTAAAACTTTTTCTTTCAAATTTTTTTGGACAAAAACATTACCAAAAAAGACACAAATTAACATTTTTTTTTTTTTTAGATTTTTCAAAAACTTGCGTAATCACGTTGGGTAAAAGAAGTGAACAAGTCACGTGACCTGGCCTTTCTGTTCACATTTTTTTCTCTTTTTGTGTGTAAACAATCCTGCCAAGTTTTAAAAACACTGGAAACGTCACTGTGGCATTAGAAAAAAGGCGCGAGTTTGGAAAAGTGTCACGTGACCCAAATTTTTTCAATCATTATTTCCAATAATTATTTGTTTAATTTTCTGCTTTACTGCTTAATCAACAAAAATGCTGACTGCCTGGTCTATAAATGATTTTAAAGCCCTTTAGATTGTTACTAAAATGCGGTGTTTACTGTCAATCAACAAAAAAGTTTATTTTTTGTATCTCTACAATAAAAAAAAATGTATCCGCGTTAGGAACAAGAAATGCCAATCACATGACGTTATTTACGTCTAAATTTCTTAGTTCAAACATTTAAAAATTACGTGATTGAACTGTAAAAGGTTTTTAATTTAAAAAACTGGAGACTCACGTGAGCTATGAGAAATACCTTCTGAACTATACAAAAAATTCTAAACGAGTTAGTAATAAAAAATTCAATTTTGGATTATTTTTCTTAATCCAGCAAAGATGCGGTCCCACATAGATCCGTATAACCGAGATGCTACTGTACAAATTTTTTTTTTAAGAACGCCCCGCAAAGTTGGCAACCCTACTTTCCTCTCAAAAATCACGTGAAATCAAACTCTTAACTAATCCATTTATTAAATTATGATACAAAAATGACAGGAATGAGATGATTAATGCTTTTCAAGAGCTTTTGTAAGAAGGGCATTCATTGACGTCAGGAGTACCCTAGGATCTTCAACCAAACCAGCGCCCACCATAGAATTTGCAAATAACTGTAACGCATTGTTTAGTATCTCAAGTGTGACAATTTGCGTCAATTGATAAGGATAACATTTACCTGATTAGCTAAAAGTTCAGCTAAGTGTGGATCATTTGTCATTAACTTATGTAATTTTTTAATAATGGGATGCCTGGAAAATAACGTAATTAAAACCAAATTGTGTGAATTTTATTCACCTTGGATTTATCTCAAATTTCGGTTGCAAAATTGCATATCTGCGATCTTCAGATAATTGGTGACTTTGTGTCCTTATGAAATGTCTAGCAGCTGCCATTTCCTCAACTGTTACCACACAAGGATGGTTTTCCAGTCTTGTAGTAGCATTCACTTCTACTGCTTTTCCAGAAAGTTTCTGCTTTATCCAGTCGGATAATTCGTTAATTTCGCTTCGTTTCAAACTATCCTCACCTGAAAATTAATTGTGGTTTCATCTCAAATATTAATTTCAGGTGGAAATACCTAAATTACTGAGATCATTAGCAGCCTTATCATCTCTCATATCCTTCTCGACTGAAACTAATCTATAACCGTTAAATTGTTGCAATTGCATTAAAACAAGTTCATCGTAGGGTTCATAACAGAACAAAACTTCTTGTTGCTTACTTTTCAGAGATTCATAATAAGGACTTGCTTCAGCTAAGCTCCGACTAAAATTTTAAATTATTACAAGTTTCACGATGAAAAAAATACATTACCTGGGAGCTGCCAAGTAGAAAATTGTTTTACTTTCATTATTGTCTTTAGCTCTGTTGATATATTCTGTTAAAGACACTTTTTCGCCCTGTTTCTTATGTGAAGATTCAAACAGTAATAATTTGGCGCAATCTTCCTGAAATTTAGTAACTTTTAGTTTTTCCACTAGATTTGACAGATTTAGTAACTTTTGTTTTTGCTCTAGATTTGACAGATCAGTTAAATGGAGGGAAAGAAAATGTGAAAAATATTTGAAAAATGACGCAACCAATTAGTGGAACTCAATTTGGGATTTCCCAAATTCAAAAAAACCCAATAACTGAATATTTTAAAAGAACTGTTCGTGATTCTGGAATTACACTAGTTTCAACTGATGGCCCCAATCTCTTGACTCAAGAACAGGCACTTGTTGGACGTGATATTGAGAAATTGCTTGAGAAAGATGCCTCTGATGAGAATATTGATAAATTTATTCGAGGTTTTAAGGTTTTGATCAAGAAAGAAAAGTATTTGACGAAAGCTTTATTGCCGACTGTTTTCCGGAAAAGTGGGACTGCAGCTCGTCCACAAAACATCGAAATTCAACAAGAAAGTCTATTCAGGTGAGGAAAAAAGATTTATAAGAGGATTTGAAATGACAAGGTTAATGCACTTAATTAGGTAATAAATTCAAATGTTAATATTTTATCAGGTGCATGTTGTTTTAACCCAAATTTGTAATTAAAAAGCTTTAAAAACTTCAAAATGTCGACAGAAGGTGTCTTTATTTCTAAAAAGTTGCAATCCTGGAAGATTTGTTAAAAAAAAAATTGAGTATCCGCGTTGGTAATGAATAGTGACAAGTCACGTGATAAAAATTTTTATTTCTAAAGAAATTCAGACAGAAACAGTAAAGACAGAAATAAGAGTCACGTGACCCGATTTTTTTTAAAATTGAGTCTAAAAAGCAACACGAAAATATTTTTGAAAAAAAAAATGCGTTGGTGTTGTGAAATGATGACTCACCTGACTGAAATTTTATCTTTTTGGCTTTTAGAATTTTCTTTCAAAACAAAAAAAATGTCAAAAATGTATTTTAACAATAAAAAAAATTAATTAAGGTTGTGTTGACTTTTTCACAGCTTTATTAATTGGGGTTTTCGGACTACTAGTTTCAGACCCTTAAAGGTCCATTATCAGGGCTCTGCGATAATACGACAAGAGCCCTGATGATGGACCTTTAAGGGCCCGAAATTAGTGCCCCCCAAAGCCCCAATGTATAGATTGTTGACTATAAATGTGCTTATTTAAAAAGTTATGCATCCGCGTTGACCACGAGACATGAAAAAATCAGGTGATTTAATTATAAAATGCATGTTTTTTTAACCAAAAAAAAATATTGAAAACTCATGTTGTCTATGAGAAATAAGTCACGTGATCCGAATTATGTTACTTTTTTAATCGAAATATAGTAAAGCAAAAGTATATTAAAGAAAGCGTTTCATAAAATCAGTTTTGTAGTATGAGTTCAAGTTTATAAAACGAGCGCGAAGCAGGAGTTTTTTAAAGAATGAATTGTCTACAATGGCATAGAAACAACTTCTTTAAACTATTTTTATAATTTGCACTGAATGAAACATCAAAATTAAAAAAAAGTTTTTTCCTTGTGCATTTTCCTAAAATTGTAAAAAGCTGTATTTAGTAAAACTCAAAAGTCGTAAATTAAAGACAAATGAAGAGGTCACGGGACCAGAATTCCTTTTTTTTGTTAGTGTTTAGGAAGGCACGTGATCGTATTATTTTTTGTATTTTTTTAGAAGTGTATAAATCTTTTTGGGAAAAAATTTAGAGCAGTCAGTTTTTTCAATAGTTAACCAAAGGCGTAAACATCATCAGAAATACGGTTTTTTTCTTTAAAAAAATTGAGTATCTGTGTTGGACATGTGAAATAAAAGAGTCACGTGACCAAAATTTTATTTCGTGGTAAATTTTTTTTTCAGAACTTGTTATTTTGAAAATTAACTGAAAATTTTTACTAGAAAAACTCGTCACAAATATAATCTTGTAATGTAATTATAAAAATTTTATACTTCCGTCTGCTATTAAAAAAAAAGTCACGTGACCCCATTTTTTGTGCTCAACTTATTTTTTTGTTTTGTTTTTTTTCAAATTCGTGAAATTGCTAGAGAATCAAATGTGAATTTTTCGATTAAAAAACTGAGTAGATATCTAGTGGGTCATGTGGAATACAACAGTCACGTGACCAAAATATCTTTTTACACTTTTTTCTTCAGGATTTTACTGAAACTGAATTGTTTTCTGTTGTAAAATTTTTAACGATAATAAACTTTATCTTATCTTGAAAGCTTTAAATCTCGTCAGTTAAGTAATGTTTCAATTACAAAATTTGGTACCTTCGTCTGCCATGAGAAATAAAAATCAAGTGACCTGATTTTGAATACTCAGATATTTTCTTTCTTTTTTCAAATTTCTGATTACTAAAATTTCGATTTTTTCCATTAAAAAATTGATAATCTCTGGTGGTTTTGAGAAATAATAGTCACGTGACCCGAATTTGAGGTATCAAGATTTTTTAAAACCCAAAACGTAAATAAAAAGACATAAAAAATTGAGTATCTGTGTTGATCATCTGAAATAAAAAAATTATGTGAGCAAAAATTTATTTAGAAATTATTTTTGATTTCAAAACTTTTGTGAAAGTAAACTCAAATTATTAAAAACTCGCTAAAATTTAATATAATGTTATAATTACAAAATTTAGTATCCCCGTCTGCCATAAGAAATAAGAAGAAAGTCACGTGATCTGATTTTTGTTAACATTTTATTGCTCAATTCACGTTACTTATTTCTGCTCGGGCTCATTAATGACGTATTTGGAATGCACTCGAAAAAATTTCCAGAAAGAATCTAAGTTCCTGTGGCATAATAGTCGAAAATTTTTCAATTAAAAAAAAATGTGCACCACCGTTGGCCGTCTATGAGAAATGAAAGAGTCACATGATCCGAATTTTTCATTATTTCCCTTCAAAATATCAGAAAAGTTATTTTTAATTACTCAAAATTATTGCCCGTGAAAAATAGTCATGTGACCCAGGGTTTTTATTATTTATTTTTTTCAGAATTTTTCTGAAAGTGGGTCTCCTCCAAACCCCAATAATTGAAATCCTCTTAGACGATCTCACCTCAACTATCGTCGACGAAACTCATGATCCAGCTCACCTCCGCCTCGTCTTAAGCCAACTACGATATTTACCCCACATTAAAACCCCCGAAGTTCTCACAACAAAACTCCTCGATATTATTGAAATTGCCCAATTTCCTGCCCAATTAGAAATTCTAGACTCAATTCCGGAAATTCTACCTGACAGTGAATACAATACAGCAGTCAAAGAACTGTCAAAGATTCTAGATAAAAGTGATGACCTCGCAGGTGCTATAATCGATTGTCTTAATGCTCTAAATTTAGATTCTGAAATGAGAGAACAAGTACAAGATCACATTCTAGCAAAAATGCTAACCGGAACTTCAACTAAGACATTTCCGGTGTTTTTGGATTTTTTACTCACTGAATGTAATGCTCGGAGCTTACCCGGAATTCTGATAAAGATACGAAACGCGTTGAATGGTATTATAACAAAAAGTGGAGGTGACGAAGCCGAATCTGCAAAAATTCTGACTTTTAACCGACTTCAAAAAGCTGCAACTCTGAAGATGGTGTCCGAAACGTGGTTAAACGTCATTTCAAACATTAAAAATCCAAACGACCACAAAGCAATCGACTTGATTCTCTTGTTTATGCTCCATTCTAGCACTAAGCTTAAAAAGAGGACAATAGAAATGATAATTAGAAAGAAGGTCAAAGATGGGCAACTAAAACCAGCTCTAGTCGAGCAAGTCTTTGAGAATTTCCCACAACAACTATTCCGTGATTTTTTCAACACTATCATAGAAATAGGTTCAAGTCTTTTACGTTCGTCTACAGATCCAGGAGTAACAGAATATGCATCAACACTTTTCAAAGTTGTATTCAGTCATGAATACACTCTCAGAGTTTATCGTCAAGAAATCCTTGAAAATTTAATTATTTTGCTAGGATCAACTGATCAACAAAACACGACAGTTATCCTAAACATCATCCTAGATTTAGTCCCTGAAATTTCAAAAACATCAAACCATGTCATAATCCTAATGCGGCTACTCCAAATCCTCGATGTTTTCGAACTAAAAGACGTGAAACTTGTTTTTGAGATACTGTGTGCACTCACGTGTTCTGATGACTCTCTTATTGGTCAAAAGGAAGAGATACATATCTTAATCCGGAAAAAAATGTCTTCTTATCAAACAAATTTTAAAAAACACCGAGGAATCATAGCGGCTGTTGTTATGGCTAAACACATAGCAACAATTGATGGTGATCAAAGTGATATTGTTGTATCCGAAGACTCAATTGTTAGTATAGCTCAATTAAAAGGGCCGGCAAAAGATGCTGCAGTTCTTCTCGAAATGGCAACTACCTCAGCTTCAGGTTGTTCAGATTTAGTAGGTTTGTTATACGACCAAATTGCATCAATTGTCTTCAAAAGTGATAATCTAGATAAGAACTTTCTGACTTGGTTACATGAAACTGTTACTCTTGATTTCCAAAATGCTTTTATAACAGAAACAACAACTGAAAGTATAGATGATCTAGAGTTAGGAAGATTATACAATCTAAATACAGAAGAAGAAATGGATGCACCAATCTCAGTTAACATAGCTGAACTTACTCTAAAACCCGAAAAGAATTCAATTACTGTCCTTGCCCCTCATTTCCGCTTGTTACGTTTATTACACTACAAACAACAAAATGGCGATTTGGAATCCATTGATGCGCTTCTTGGTTGTGGAGTTATTCTTCCCAAAATTGAACAAAAAGATAGTGTCGGAATTGAACACTTGAAACAAATGAGTGACTGTATTTTCCACTGTATTAATTGGTTCAGAGAGATAATTAGTGGTTTTGTACTCCAGAAAAATGAAAAACTTCGAAAAAAAGTTCTGAATAGAATTGAGAATTTATTAGAACTTGAAGAAATTCTTTATGAAATTTTAGAGACAATACCTGAACATAAACTTCCAACTAGTTATTTCGAAGTTATGTCAGAGAAAGATACTTCAACTAAAGACTTAAAACCACCACCAAAGAAAAAAATTAAGAGTCGTGAAGTAGTTTTAGATTCAACTGTTGCTTGTTCTAGTAAGACAGTTAAGAAAAAACAAGAAGAGATTCGGGTAGATTTCAGAGAAATGGATACAGATTTAATAAAACTACTGAAATACCCACTTGATAACAACTCAGAACTTTGTCTTAACTTAAAACAATTGAATTTCATTCTGCAGGATTACGTCCATAAATTAGCTTTGCTTACAAAAGGACATGATCTTGGATTGTCTCACTTGAATCTTGTGACTTCACTACAACTTATAACCGATTCTGTCCGAATTTTACCGAATATTAAGCGCCACTTTGAGTGTATAATCAAGAATCTGGAAGATGATTCCACAAAAACATTTGGTTTAATACTTGAATGTTTATATCTGATATTTAGTTGGTCAGGTTGGCAACACTCTAAACGACTCGATTTATTAAAAAACGTACTAAAAGCTTGGCACAACAGTGAATTACAGTCAGCCAATCACTTAATAGCTGAAACAATTGAACGTCTGAGTGAGACAGTTGACTGTTGCTTAATTATATCACATGGAGTGACACTAATAAAAACAATGGAAGCTCTTAATGCAATTCTTCCAAGCACAAATGTCCGGTCAAAAATAGCAAAAACTGCAAGTAAACTCTTGAATAAAGACTGGGAAAATGCCAGTAGTGCCAACATTGATGTTTTAGTAAATTCGTATTTAAGTAGTGCGAGTATTAAGGCAATTTGTGGAATTGTTGGGACACTTCAGGATGAAGTGTCATCTCTTAAAACTAAAAGTGATACACTTGAAATGCTTAAAAGTATTACCAAAAGTAATTTTCATGTTTTATATCGGGATTTATGGATTTGTCTGACTGAACGTGTCAAAAGTGAAATTCACGCATTGACAAACGACCAGCATTTAGTATTATGGCGTACTGTTGCTTTAACAATGCAAGGACTTATGACAATAGTGAAAATCCAAGAAACTAAAAATAACCTAGTCTGCTATTTGAAAAAATGTATAGCGATTTTAAAAATCTTCCATTCACACGGAATACCAATCATGGAAATTGAACTTAAGTTAAACCCTGATCAAGTGGTTGAAATTTTGAAAACAATTCAGTCTAACACACGTTTTCTTCACCACTTGTGTTGTTATTCTAAAGTCACTAAAGATGTTGCTTTAGTATCACACGTGCCTCAATTTCGCCTAACTCTCGAAAGTCTGGTGTATAGAGTTAAAGCGGCTTTGGTTGCAAATGGATGTTCTGCTGCTTTTTGGATGGGAAATTTGAAGAATCGGGATTTGCAAGGTGAAGATATTTTGACTCAAAGTACTGAAACTTCAACCCGAACTGAAGAAAATTTGGAAGAAGAGGAAGAAGATGAATTGCCGAGTGATGACTCTGATGTTGATAAATCCGGAAGTGACGTTTTTGAGTGACTTACCTTTTCTGTTTGGATGGGGTTTGTTATTATCCCTTCTTTGATGAACAAGCCATAGTCGGCGTAGAATTTTTCGTATTCTTCTGGTTTTTTGTTTAATTGGTCGAGGAGGAATTTTACTACTCGGCTTGTTAAGACGTCTCGTAATTTTCTGGAGAGAAAAAAGTTATTTTTTGTACATTTGTTTAATAAAATACCTTATAAGTGCGCTGTTTTGTAATAATTCCCGGCTCAGATTTAAAGGAATGTCTTCAGAATCGACCACTCCTTTGACGAAACGTAACCATTTTGGAAGGATATTATCGGTTTTGTTTTTTATGAGTACTTTACGGGTGTAGAGGGCTACGCCTGATTCCACCTCACGTGACATCTCAAAAAGACCTGAAATATAAAATTTGAGCATTTTATTTATGTCGCCTGCGGCTCCAAATTTGTATGAAATTGTACCCTACGGCTCTCACCGCTTATAAAAAATTACTGTGGCTTCTAGGTTTTTTCTTTTTTATATAAACCAAATATAAATTTTATATTATAACGCTAAATGTTAAAATCACGAATTACCACAAATTTAAACGGAAATGTACGCTAGAGAAAAAAGAGCACACGATAGTTTTATTGATAAGTGTGATGTCTGATGAGGGCGCCAAGTACGCATCAAACAGCCAATTTATAAACTTATGAATGATAAAAACGAAATTGGTGTCATTTTTTATCTTAGTTACCAATCATAGATAAAGATATTTCGTGTTTACAACCTTTTATGGCTTTGATTCTTTAATAAATTTACCAAACACCAGGATAATACTTAGCAGTCTTAGCACGTGCACTGGACCCGGCATTTATGAAATCTGCTTACCTTCCTTTTTTTGGGAGGTAAATGCAGGTCAAGAAATGATGAATTGCGGTTAGACCTTCATAAAAATTAGTGAAAGTTAAATACCAAATTAAGTCGTAAACACGAAATATCTTTCTGAGGAATCTATCAAGGGATTTAGAGTACAATTTTTTTAATACATACCTGGTTTTCCCTCGGGGAAATACAACAGCGCATGAATAGATAACGGAACATCTGTGTTATAATGTAAAATATACCTCGGAACATCATAACTCCCACTAACAAACCGATAAAACTCATTATGCTGTTGCACAGTTACGCTTTTGGGATCAGACAACCAAACTGGTTGTACAATATTTGCTTTTTTTCCATTTAAATAAATGGGACTTCCGATAAAATTACTGTATTTATTTATAACATTTTCGACTGTTGTATCATCACAAAATTCCCTACAGTCGAGTTTCAAATGGAGCACTATTTTTGTACCACATTGTACTCCTTCAGCATCTTGGATTTCATAAGAGCCTGTGCCATCTGAGCTCCATTTGTAGCCTTGATCTTCCAAGGAAGACCTTGTATAAACATCTACCTTATCAGCAACCATAAAAACACTGTAAAAACCAACACCAAACTGGCCAATTATATTATTACTGCTGTCTGAAGTGAGTTCTTTAGATTTTAATTGTTCAATAAAAGCCTAAAAAAAATTGTTATAAAAGACACATCAAAGGGGGACAAACCTTAGATCCTGATCGCGCAATCACACCCAAATTCGCAATTAATTCATCTTTAGACATCCCAATTCCAGTATCTTGTATAGTTAAAGTTCTATTCTGCTTATCTGTTGAAATATGAATCTCAAGTACACGGTTAGGGTCACGCAATTTCTCCCGATCTTTATCATCGGACAATGTCATAAACCTAAACTTCTCTAAAGCATCACTAGCATTTGATATCAATTCCCGGATAAAAACCTCCTTGTCTGAATACAAAGACCTTGCAACAATATCAAGCAACATTCGTGTCTCAGCTTGAAATTCATGTTTTGTTGGCTCGCCTTTCGGCTTCTCTGTGTCTTTAATAATTGAATGAAGCTCCTCTTCAGGTACTGTGCTAGTATTAGCACTAGTACTAGTACAACGGGCTAAAAACGAGCCCTCTGAAACAAAACATAACCTCACTTTACCGGTTATTTAAATAACATAAATTACAAGTGGCATGTTGTGTACATTAATCACTGTCGTGTTTTAAACATAAACCAATTGATAAATATTTGAATTAGAGCCAAAAAATACGGAAATTTCCAGAAATTAAGGACTTAACCTCACTTTATGCCGTACCTTGAATTTTGCGGATATTTCGAAATGAATTAATGTTGGTGCAAGTAAAGTGTCTTCGGGTGTTGAGAACCAGTCGGTGAAGCACAATTCTGCCCAAATTTGCCATTTTTAGGGGGGTTTTATACGTTTAAGGTGATACCAAAGAAAACCTTAACCTAAAAATTGTTTCAACAATATGACAGGTTGACGACAGAAATCTACTTTACCAACTCTCTTAAAAAAAAATTTGATAGTAAATAAATGTTATTTTGCTATATATTATTTAGTTTACTTTATTTTTTTTTAATTTAATTTTAATCAATTTCTCTTATTTTATACTTTAACTTGTAAAAAATGATAAAAAATAATGTTTAGATGGTGCTGCCCTCACTAGTGGCGGTTTAAAATCGAAATTTAAATTTAAATTCTAGCGGGAATTTTATGGTTTGTTTGGATGTTTGTTGTGACTATTTGAAAGGTTTCTTTTGTGAAAGGTTTGGTGTTTACCCCGTTGTAAATCCGGGCGATTGCACTCGAATGCATCATTGGACACCTCTTGAAAGGGTTCGCTCAGCTCCCATATCAATACTTCTTTATCCATTTTGTAAAGTGTTGGAGTCTAAAGCCGCCGCCTGAAATCTTCTCTCTCGTATTTAGAAGCTTAAAAGATTTCAATCCGTAAAGGCTTAACCAAGCACGAATTTCGCTTCATTGCTGCCACACTTGTAAATTTTTTTCTTTGCCTATATCCGGGTTAAAAGTTTCCATCTGCCTGCCAGAATTGCATCAAGCACTTCTTGGAATTCCTCTCAGATTTTAAACGGTTTTTAAGCGATAATTATCGCGGTGTTTGGCATTGTGAGGCGCCACAAAAGTGGACATTGGTCATATCATTAATAAAATCTCGACAAGATATAGATGGAGAGGAATACGACAAACTAACAATGTTCAACTTCTGTCACCGAACGGGTTATAAATGGTACCATAAAAAGGAAAATTTCTGAAAGCGAAAGCAAAAAAACACAATAGGTACAGTAGCTAAGGCATTACACAACAATAGGAGCTCGTAAATGCCTTGGTTAAAGAATTATTTAACCCATTGTGGGTGGACGAAACCTGCACATGGCTATACTCATTACAGATTTTACAAGGAGATTTATGCCCTCTCTTATGTCACCCTACACCGGTCCGAGGGACACACAATACGTGACGGACATAAAGAAACTCAGTTATCTAGGAATTGTGGAATCAGACCCCCTAAAACGCAATTTTTGCTTATTCTAATAAAAAAAAGGATTTGAATTTTGAAATTTTAAATAATCAGAGGTGCCTCACACACAACTAAGACTTTTCACACATTAGGGGATTTCTAAACGTGATTTAATCTATTTAAGGTAATTTGGGGGTGCAAATAATAGAAAACGCAATAAATTTAAAATAAAAAGCTTATTTTAATTTAATGAAATTAATTAATTTCGTAATTTATTTAATATTTTTCAGAGGTTGAGTCTAGGATCTAGGAGGCTGTGACAAAAGTCAGTGTTGCCACCGGTGGTGATTGTTGTTGAAAATGCTGTTAAATTTCTGTTATTTTGTGCGAATTATTCGTTAAATGTGTGATGTTATGTGAGAAGACACGAAATTAGACTGTTTCTGGTTGAAAAATCAACTTTTTATCACTAGGGCTAGGTTGCTAGGTAAGTAATTAGCCATAAGTCAGCGCCTTCTTAAAGATAATTAATTGGTTTTTTGTTAATTTAAACCCATATTAATCATTTCAGAATTATTAGAATAATTTCATTTATTTAGTTATTTACTAAAATTGTCTTTAAACTAAAAAACACAACATAAGGTTATCATAAATATAAAAGGTGTTTTTTAAATTTGGTGTCGCAGTTAGCCATTATGTACAAATATGTACAGATTATCTAAAAATTAATGTCTTCTGTCTATCTACACAAATCAACATTCAAAATATACAAAAAATCTACATATTTTTTTAAAATTAGGCAACTTTTAACTAGAGACAAAAATGATCAAAATTTAATTTTCTAGAGATGCCATATTAAGGAGATATTTGATTTCTGTGGGTAAATTTACGAGTTACGGAAAATATGTCTCGAATATTTTTTTTTTAAATTGTCATCTTGAGTTTTGTCATAATCGATGATATAACAACCACAGAACAATTAATCTATAGAAACAAGGAAGAAGTAAGTTGCGAAATACGTTCCTAGCACGACTAACACGTGTTTTTGAACTAGAAAAATATAAACTTTGTGAAACGTAATCCCAAACCAATAAATACAGAAAAAGTTTGTTTATTACGTCAGAAGGAAATTTTTCTAATTTTTTTTAAATGTTGATATCAATGCTTCAACTATTCCTAATTGTTTCAGCTATCAGTTGCTGTCTCAAATTGTTATTTGTACTCTACAAAGCGTCATTCTTTGTCAAATTCGGAGAGGTAGAGCTTATCAACATAAAGAACTTTCTTTAATAAAGCAGTAATTTTTAATTATTAAAATTAGTTTTTTCAGTTATAACAAAACCACTTTGTTAACAAAAAAATACGAATGTTTTATTTTTAAGGAAATAACACTAGTGATATCGTCAAAAATAAAATTTAAAACGTGGTTTATGAACTTATTCTGGATATGTCTTCTCAGAGTTTCACTAGTGATGTTGACATTTGCTAATTTGGTATAAAAATAAATAAAAAACTTATAAAAACTTAATACAATTCTTTAACCTTTTTGTAAAATTTTCATTAACAATATTAATATTTACATTAACATTTTTAAATAGATTGTTTATACTGATAATGAAATAATTGTAAATTTTGTTAGCTACTTTCTTTGGGTTTCTTTTCTTGTTAAAGCATTTTTAATTAATAATAAAAATAATCCTTTTTTTGTTATTAAATAACAAAATTTTATTTTTAAATGACACCAAAATTAGATATTTGGCACTTTGAAAACTGTCTCAAAAGTTGGCAAATAAAATCTACAAAAATGTCTAAACTCTGTTTTTTTACCAAACTAGTAAGTTTTGGAAATTTGAAGGACCTGTTTATGATTGATTAAATATTGAAATCAACCAATCACAAATAAGTATTTCAAATTTTGAGGGCTTTAAAGCGTGATATAAAAACAAATAAACGTTTAAATTAATTTTTCTATAATCTCAATTAGGCCTGGTTTGTATTTTAAGAAGTGACTCCCTTACATCGCCAGACGTATGATTAGAAACACTAGGCGCTTGCCGAGAGAGTAGAATTTTGTGTACTATGTTTTTTAAATGTATTTTTTTTTTGTTCTGAAAACCACTTTCTTTTGGTCTATTTTCAAGTTTGTCCAAGTACAAGAAGATAATTTTAAAAAAATATGGTAGCACTTTTTATTTTGATATTCACCAGAATTTTTTTTGTTTATTACACAACAATAGGAGAAACAGAAACTTTAGGCGAAAAACCCAAATTTTCACTGTCCGACTTCAGCATAACCAGAAAAATATAAAAAAAAATTAAACTGATTAGTTACAAGCCTAATAATTGACTGGTAACTAATGAAATGTTTTTATGTTTATTATATTTTTATCTTGATTTTCGACATTTATTAAAATTACTATAGCAGCAGCCACATATGAATGTGATTACGTCATTTTTACTTCACTTAATTATTAATAATATTTAAAGTAAATTACATACAAAATAATTGTAACACTGAACGATATTTCTGTGATCTGTTTTTTTTTTTTGTTAAAATCATAATAAGTGTTGTGCATAAAGAATAGCAAACGCTTTTACTAGCTAGTTATCTCTTTTCAGCAAATGCTAATTGCCATAGGTTTGTCTTATTTTAATCGAACTTTTATTTACACTACTCAATGTGGTGCAAATAGATGTCACTCGATTTCTATCGCCACAAATGTTTTTAATCATTATTTTTATCACAATGAATTTTTTAAAAAACAGGTATTAATTTATTTGGCTAGTTGTAAAATTGCGTTTATATTATGATTTCTTAATGACGTAAAGTCATTCGTATGTGGGGCGAGACCATAATAAAATAATTGATTTTGGAAATTTTAATTCAATTTTTGGTTTTTGAAAATAAAATAGTATACAATGCAACCTTTCGAACTGTCTAATTTTACGTGAAGCTGAAAATAAAAAGGTACAGAATTAAAGAAAAAATATAATTATGTAAATGGTTATGCTTCGAGTGTAACTAACGCAATCATAAATATATTATTTATATTTAGACATTGTTGTCAGTATTGTTTCCGATTTTTTATAGCAAATGTTTCAATTTTTTCTAGATTTTTTATTTAAAAAAAAGTTGCAGGAGAAGCCGCGTTTCGGTAACGATGTTATCATTTTCAAATAAAAGTTAAGACTTTAATATATATATTTTTTTTTGGTAATAAGTTAATATTTCTGTTAACAATGTGATTTATTGTGTAAAGTGACATTTCTAAAATTGATTGACATTTTGTTTTAACAAGTAAATGAATGAAGTTTTGGAAGACATCCAAAACAATTGTTTTCCATAGTAATTTAGAGTTTTTTTAATAAACACACGTTGTTTTGTCTATTTTTGTAGTAGGTAATTAGTTTTGGAAATTATGAGTTGTTCAAAATGTTAATACCAAAATGGATGCTGTAAAAAGATATTTACTAATTCTAGAATTGTTAAAAGCAAAGTCATCTTTATTTACTTATTTTACTTTCTAAAATTATTGTCATGTTGTATATAAATAAATATTTAAAAAGTTTATCATCTTGAACGATTTTAAAACTAATTTTTGCATCCATAGGAGGTCTAATTTAACTTTTCCAATTAATTGAAAAACTTTCCATGAAAACAAATCTAAAACCGCACTTAATTTGCATGAAAATAAAAATTTCGGAAAATTTCAAAGCGCCATAAACCTCTTTTCGGCAACCGAAACGTCTTTGTTACTTACCCTTTAATCCCCTGAATACAACACCTACAATACCAAAACTCACCCTTTCTCGGCAAGTCAACCGGAAAAAGATCTGTCAAAACTGCAAAACCCTATTGTAAAATTTGCGAAATGACGTTATAAAATTCAAATTTGTGAGACAGTTTTGCATTTTTCGAAGGACAATGGCCGAGAAACTGACCACTGGGTTTTGGGGTTGGCCGGTGCAAAGGGAGAGAGAGGGGTGCTATTTTCAGACATATTGTGGACCACTTGCGCAAAATTTATGATTTCCGGGAATTTCCAGGCAAGGTTGGCTTTGCTCGAAACAGAACAATACTGAATTTTTGAAAAAAATGACTTTAAGGGTGATTAGAAGTCGGGTTAAAATAATTATACACTTCGTGTCATGTCAGGTAAAATCCTTTTGAAAGCGAAAAGTCCCATTTCGAGGTAGTTCCTAGAAATTCGTTGAGGTTTTTAGTGTGGTAGTGAAATGAAATGTGACGTCACATCCCGTCCTGACCTAGGTCAACGTGACGGAACTTGCCTTCATCCATCCAACCCCCAATCTCATCCACCACATATGTGACACACACACACACACAACTTCCTAAAACGCTGCTGCCTCTGCGCTCCACTTTAAAACTCACTCACTTACTACATTCCGATAGATTTCCAATAATTCGGTCAGGAAAGCCATTAACGAAAGCTTAACCAAACACAGGAAATAACACATGGATATAGGAGGTGTTCTAAAAATATCTAAGTGAAAAAATAAGAAATTGAGTTATTGAGTTAATAAAGGCTTATTGTTTTATTGTACAAACGAGGAAACATTGTTTATTTTATTAATTATACAGTATGTTCCCCGATCGGGACTATCAAAGAAGAAATTATTTCTTATTTTTGATTTATCAGAAAATTTCACTTTTGTTGATTTGTTGTTTCAAACCCCTAAAACACAAATTACTTTCTATTTAACTCGAATGGTTCTTGAGATAATATTATTTTTCTTCAAAACTTGGACTTAGTTTTTTTAGTAATTTGTAAAAGTAACTCTAGCGGGCGGATTTCATTGAAAAATAGCACTGACAGCAGATGACAAATCTAATAAGTTAGTAGAACTGCAAATTAAATTTTCGCTTATTTTAACAGTATTTACCATATGCTATAATGTTAACTGTAGAATAAAGAATTTATCTAATTCACTGTTATGAAACTGGGGAAAAGTGCTGTTGTCAGAGCTGTTGTCAAAAAATTCAACCAAAAATACCCGGAAGTTACTATTTCAAATTCCGGTGTAAAAGACTTGGTGACCAAGTTTCTTAAAACGGGCGCGGTTGTAAACATTAATAAGTTAAAGAAGTTCAATGAAGACGATGCTGCTTCAGTTCTTATCATTTATTCCGCAAAAGAAGCTTAAAGTTTAAATCTCATTTAAAAAGAATCTTTAAGGAGAACAAAATTTACCATTTATACCGCAATTTAGGCAAACTTTAGAAAATGGTGATGAAGCCAAACGTCTGGATTTTTGTTTAGAAATTGTCTACAAAGCCTTAAAAAAATTCAAATTTATATAAGCAAATTATGTTCTCTGATGAACCAATCTTTTCAACTAACGGAGTCGTTTCATCTCAATATTGCCGGTACTGAAGTGAGACGAATCTAAAGTTTAGGATTTCTTGTCGCAGAAAATATCTTCAAACAATTGTGATGTGCGTTTTCGAACTATGGCATTATTGGCCCATACTTTTTTGATCAAAATTAAAACCGTAATTCATATTTGGAAATGTTGCAAAATTTTTCAGTTGATAGACTGGATGAATTGCCGTTAAACTACCGAATAGAAATGTTTTTCCAGCACGATGGGTGCCCTGCTCATGCCGGCATTGTTCGCCAGTGGCTCAATACAGAGTTCCATGATAACTGGATAGGAAGAAATGGTAGCATTTCATGGCCACCGAAAAGTTTTGCTCTCACAATAATAATAATGGACTTTGATCTGTGGGTTCGTTTAAAACAAATTGTGTACAGTGAGCCACTAGGCAATGATGTAGAGCAATTAAAAAATAGGATACAAAATGCAGTCGAGTTCCTATCAATCTTAGAAATAAGACGCAGTTTTAATGAATTTAGAGCTCGTATTGAAATCTGTGCAGAAAAAGAAATTTTCTGAGAAATCAAAAATAAGGAATTTTTTCCTTTTTTAAAGTCGAGTTAACTGGTTTAAAAATGTGTTTTTCAACAAGAAAAAAATTACGTTGTAATAAGCGTCGTCTATAACTATCAATTTTAAATAAAATTTGGTTTTTAAAAATGTTAGACTTTTCGATTTTTTGACAGTTTTGAAACACTCTATATTTATTAAATATCTCTAACATTTTTTAATATTTAGAGTTGTTTTCAATTTTAGCTTTAGCATTCTTGCCACTGTTGACTGTTCTTAAAAGGTTTTTGCTTATCTTAATTATGACACTTTTTTGGTAATACGTATAGTAGTAATATTTAGTACAGAGAGCGCTATTTTGATTATTTTAAAAAAGTCTGTCTTTTTGACAGTATTAATTATGTTTTAATCATTTTGTAAAGTTTTTGCTTTTTTAACAGTTTTTTTGTTTGGTTTTTCTATTTACTTGAAAATAGAATGAAACGACATAAATCTTCAAGGATATTTGTGAAGTTTTAGCGTTTATATGTCAGCTTTATGAGGTTATAATAATTTTATTCGAAAAAATTTTGTTGCACTTGATGACCAGTAATCCTCTCACCAAGTTGTTTTTTTTTGTGTTGCAATTAACATATAAAACACTCGAACAATGTGGTGGGCAAGCCGCTTGAACAATGAGGTAACTTCAGCTTTTTTGGAGGTTAGACGCTCTAAAACGGCTTTCAGCTACTACTTGCAACCCCCATGGCGTTTAGTAATTTACAAATTATTTGCTAAATGAGTATAAAGCACTACTTGGTTTGAAACAACAATGAGAGCATTCGTATAAATTCCGCTACTTGGTAATTTAAGAAATGTTGCAAAGTTTTTTAGATTTTCTTTATTGTGTTTATGCCAATTGGAGAATTCAATCAATAATCGATACGGTAGGTAAAAAAGAACCATTTGTGAGTTACTTATACAGGATTTTGAACAAAATGGAAAACACTTCAAAAGACATTTCACACTTTCGTGACATTTATTACCAACTATCTCATATTAACAGAAGAATACGAAGTCCCTAAAGATTGAAAAATTAATTTTTGTTTTTAAAAAGCACGTAAAACACACAAAATAGAAAAAACAGCATAAAGAACTCTTTTTTAAAGTTAGTAAGGGCACTCATTCTTTATAAAAACTTGCGTTCATTTTATAAACATGAATTCGTGCCACAAAGTTGACTTTTCGAAACGCGTTTTTTAATTGACAGTGCAATATTTAAAGAAAAATATTCTTTGGTTTCCCAGTTTTAGCAGCAACACATATTTTAAGTAAACTTTTAAGATTTTGTATATGTATGACTGTTTTCTTTAAGGTAGTTTATATTTTGAAATTATTTTTTTGCTAAGTTTTAAATTTTTGTTTATTTTAGTAATTTATTAATAATAATAATAATTTATTGTGTTAAAATTTACAAAATAAATTTACACTCGTCTAATGTATATAATTTGGTACCGATTCAATGTATACCTCAAAGCTGTAGAAGGCTTCGTTAACTAGAAACTTCTTAATAGTCTTTTTGAAGACTTTGAAATTATGGTTTTTTATCCCTATAGGCAGTGCATTGTAAAATTTGGTGCAGAAATATGAAAGACTATATTGTGATTTATTTAACCTGGTAAAATCTAATTTTATAAGAGACTTGTGTCTAGTAGAGTACTTATGTTCATGCGCTGCGTAATTGTTAATGTTCGTTTGCATGTATAGTAAACATTGCCAGATGTATATTGAAGGCAACATGAGTATGTTGAGTTTCCGATAAAATGAACGACAGTCGTCCCGATAGCCAAGGCCTGCGATGATCCTAATGCATTTACGTTGTAATCTAAATAATTTTGTAAAATGAGGCGTATGCCCCCATATTAATATGCCATAAGAAAGCAAATTGTGGATGCTACCAAAATAAGCTGATCTAACCACTTCTGGTGAGACAATTCCTTTAAGACGTCTCAGCAAGAATATTTTTGATGAAGCTTTTGCCGCCAAATAATTCACATGGTGTTCCCACGACAATGTAGAATCTATTTGCAACCTAAGAAATGTTATGCGTTGGCGATTAATCTGTGGTCACCTTAAGGAGAAGATTATGCTTTGCAATTTGTTTCTATTAGATGTTAAACTGTTTGCAGTAAACCACTCGATGATGTTGTTAGAAGCATCAGAAATTACATTATTCAGAGAATTAATGCAGTTGTGCGATGTTATAAAAGACGTGTCGTCAGCAAATAACACAAAAGAGCCTAATTTATTAACATTCGGTAGATCATTAATAAATATAACAGGCTAAAACAGAACCCTGTGGTACTCCTTTATTAATTTTTAACAAAGTTGATTTATTTTGATTGTATCCGATACGTATTGATATCTGTCTGATAAGTAGGAATCTATTAATGCTAAACTGTTAGGTTGAAAACCATAATTCTTAAGTTTTGTAGCAGAGTACAATGGTTAACTGATAGCTTTTGTCAAATCAAAACTTAGTAAATGCGAGTGCAGCTTATGTTCAAATCCGTATACAATTTCATTAATAATAGAGCTGATAGCGTGTGTCGTAGATTTATTGTTTCTAAACACATATTGAGACAAGTTGTAAATATTGTTTTCTTCAAAAAATGCTGTAATTTGAATATTTAACAGGATTTCAAATACTTTGGCCACGACCGGTATGAGAGATATAGGTCTATAGTTAGACAACTGACTTGGATCACCTTTTTTAAAAATCGGCACTACTTTAGCTGTCTTTAGTTGATCAGGGAAAATATTCGCTTGAAGACTTTAGTGAGTGGAATATAATAAAACATTACACATATTTTTCATAATAACTGCATTTACTCCGTAACAGTCTTTGCTTATAGTTTTATTTAGAATTTTTATTGCAGATCGAACGTCGTTGAACGTTACCTCTTTAAACTCGAATTTTTTGTCAACGGGTGTTAAATATTTCTTAAAAGAGTCTTGATCTTTTTGCGATTGTATCACCGAGGGTATGTTAACAAAGTAACTGTTAAAATTATCAGCACTAATATTAATGTTTGTGGATTGAGCTTTGTTACTCTTATTATCTTTTATGATCTCCCACATAGCCTTCATTTTATTCGAAAAATGTGTTATATATTGATCATCTGAAAGTCGTTTAGCATTGTGAAGTTCGCTCTGATAATAATTTCTAAATCTTCTATATGTATCTACTTCAATTTTATCTTGTTGAAGTAGTTCGTAGTGGAATTGAAGTGCTTCACGTATTTTTTTAAATTTAGGTGTAAACTAGTTACTCGTGTTACCGTGCTTTTGCCTATTAGAAATCTGACATTCTTTTAAAGGAAGTGAAAAAATTGCAGGTATAGCGGTATTTTTTTAGTTTTTTCTTTTTACTTTACGGATTTCCGACTGTCTTAATTAAGACAGTTTTAGTTCTTTCAAATTTTTGTTAACTGTATTATATTATAATGTGCCTATAGAAATATTTTATGGTGGTATTCGTGAAAGGTCTTGGCTCTCTCGACAGTCTTAAGACAGTTCAAATTTTTTAAAATTTTATTTATTTATATTATATTTTGGAAGTTTATAAACAGATTTGCCGCTATTTTTACACCAGAAATTTTAAGTTTTTTATTTAAATTTTTAGTATAGACATTTATTAACTATACCATTGTGAGAGATGTTTTGTTTCTTTGACTGTCTTAAGTTTTATTTTTCATATTTTTTAAACTTTTAAAGTTTTGGATATGACTGTCTTCTTTACGATACTTTTGTATTTTGAAACTAGTTGCTACTTTTCAAATTTTACTTGTTTGCAAGTCTAGTGGTATTTTTTATTTTATTTTTGAATTTCCGACTATCTCAATTATGATAGTTTTTGAAAGTTTTTTTTTTAATTTTTAAACAGTTTTTCATGTATTTCAAAGTATTTCGAGGAAAGTCATAGCTCTCTCGACTATCTTAACTAAGACAGTTCGAATCTTTTTTTAAAAAAATATTACTTTCAAAATTCAAATATGTTTTTGACACAATTTTAAACAAAAAATGTTGCGTTGTTTATTTTGATTTTTAGTACCTACATAGACTTTTCTTATTACCATCATGAGAGAGGTTCTTCTTTGACTGTCGAATTTTTTTTTCTGGCAGATCAATATTTACAGTTTGAGAATTTTATTTTTTTAAGGCCTTTAATGTAACTGTTTTGCTTAAGACAGTTTGTATTTTGAAATTAGTTTTTTTCTAATGTTTAAATTGTAGTTTATTTTAGTAACTTTATAGCAAGTTTAGAGGTATTTCTTACTGCTACTCAACTATCTTCTCGACTGTTTAATTATAACAGTTTCAAGTTTGTTTTAACAATTTTCAATATGTATTTAACAAGTTAAATTTAAATCACAATTATCTTTGAAATTAAACTTCAAGTACTTATAGAAGAATTTTATAGTTCTTACTCCGAGCTTTTTAAACTGTCATAATTATTTTACAATTTGATTTTTTTATAAACCTTGAAAGTTTAGAAATATTTTTTACAACAATTTTAAACAAAAAATGTTACATTTCTATTTTAATTTTTAGTATACTTAGATATATTTTTTACTACTCTATTATGAAAGATCTCCTTTGACTGTCTTAAATTTTAATTCTTTTCTTTTAGTACAAAAAAAACACACACACAACATCTCTAATTAAACTTTTAAAGCTTTCGACATGAGTGACCTTATGAGTGACGATTTCTGTTGTATTACTTAATTTTGATTTATTTTAGTGATTTTTTAACTCTTTGTCTTAATTATGACAGTTTAATTAAAAAAAAAATGTGTAAAAATTTAACATATTATTTCACGAGAGCAAAAAGTGGGCATTAGCAGTTCCTTGCTGGGTTTACTGCCTGAGGGTATTCTAACGAAGACATTATACGTAAATCTGAGGGTTTCTAATGCCTTTATGGATGTGTGATGTACTTTTTTCGCCTACATATAAAAAACTTATGTTTTACCCTCTAATTTATGCCTCGTTATCATCAGAAATACTGAGCAAAATTATAATAGAAAAATTTATTTATACTATTTCAAGAAAAGTTTTTGGTTACTTGACGGTTTTAATTGTGACAATTTTAATTTTTGCTACAAAAATTGTTTATAATTTACGAAACAAAAAGTCTGAAACGTTTTTCATGTCTACTCTTTGAACGTAAACCCCTAGCAAGTAAGAATTCGAGCGGCCAAGTGAACAAGACACATGTTAAGGGTGAGTCCAGGGGGACAGTTGCAAGTTGCACCCTCGGTCATAATTTATTGCATCGGCTGGACGTGGTCCACATAAAGGGTATGCAGCCGGCTCATAAAAAATCCCCAAACTCGCCATTTTAACCGTGCACCCCTTATAGGTCCAGCCATCGATAATCTATTCTCTTGTCCGAACTAATGTACCGTCCACTCTAACAATTTTTTTTCCATAGAAAGAAAAAAAATAGGCCAACCGTTTCAAAAATCAGTCGGTGGTCTGGTGAAAGCTAAAATTTCTCTTTGACAATAATTACATCCCTTCTTTGCCGGGAAAATGGCCGCTCTTCTAATTAAATATTTATCTCCGGATCGGTCGTTAACAGGAATTATATACACAGTTGAGGAGAAAAATATGACAAAGGACTCGTGCCGCAAAACAGTTTTTTAAAACCGTCCCTCATGAATAATTTAATTTTTTTAAGAGGATGTGCAAAAAATAACAGATGCGAGAGAAATCTACGCGTGCTATACCTGAAATAATCGAAATATTAATTTGGTTTTGGGATAGAGGGTGAGTGGATACACAATGTGTTTACGCAGATACAATAGTGAAAGGCAACGCCGCAATTTACCCCCAAAACGGACAAGGACCGTTTTAGATGCAAACTGATTTGAATGCAATTTGTATAACGTTATTTTTTTCTTATTTAAGGGTAGATGCAGCTGCTTGCAAAAATAATGTGGCAATTTTCAGATTTCAGGAAATAAAGAAGCTAAATTATGACGTTTTTCTATGCTGTTTCCCTTATTATTAATATTTTAAATTAAGCAATGTTGCCAAGTTTTGAATTGTTTTTAACTAGGGTTGCCAACTTTTCGATATCGAAATAAAGGACACATTGTTGAAGGCGCTTCTAGGATTGTTTTTTAGGGAGTACGGGAAGGAGTCAAGGAGGATTGAGTTTGCATTTTTTTTACCATCTTTCTATACTCTTTAGAACTCTTTTTTTTTGGGTAGACTTGTGAACTTTTTTTAACATCCGGCTTTTCATGCAACAATTGAGGAGCCGAAGGCAATAATTATTTTAAAATCAAATGTTTCTACAAGGTGTATTATAAACAAATAAAAACAGTTACTTTTGGTTCCTAAATTCTATTAAAAATTGTAAAATATACATTTTTGAAAGACGGAAACGGAGTTATTGTAAACTACCTTTTCTAGTCTCAGATTTTTTTCAATATCTTGCTCGAAAGATCACCAATTTTTAAAACAATTTTTATATTAAAGTAGAAAGACTATAAATATATAAAGTGTCCCAAAAATTATCTATATGTTTCATGTTCGGTATCCCCGTTTATTTGTTTATAAAAAAATATGTCTTTTTTAATGTTTTAGGGTAATAAGCCCTAAAACGTTAATAGTAAAGTAACAAAAAAAAATAAAAAAAAGATTGCCATAAATAGGACTATTGCAAAATGTCCCGTCCATACTCAAATCTTTTTTTTTTCATACCTCTCGAAGGACCATACAGTTTTAAACACACTTTGTGGGCCAAAGAACAACTAATATAAAAAAATGTTTCTGCAGTATTTATAAAAATAAAATAAAATTACACGCTCGCGAGAAGTTGTTTTTTTATACTAAAAATAAAAACTTTCTCTTTATCTGGCTCTAATGGGCTGATTTCAAGTTGAGATAATACCGGTAGTATCGCAAATTTTAATACTTTTATGGCAACAACCAATCACAACAACAAATTTCATTAATTTTCCATGGAAACCAAGATACTACCTGGATTATCTCAACTTGAAATCAGCCCATAAGGACCATAAAATATGTTCACTTTGGGAATCAAAAGCAACGATTATTACAAAAATAAATATTTACTGCAATTTTTATAAAAGAAGAGTGCAAACTCTCTTCTCTCGCTCCTAAATTCTATTAAAAACTTTAATATAAATAACTAGAATAGAAATTTTTGGGTGTTTGAAGCGAAAATTTTTGTAATTGTTCCTTTTCTCAGTATTCGGCCCAAAAAATTAATTTTTTATTAATCTCGAATTTGTCTAGTTTTATTACTATTCTTAACTTCTTTTTTTTCTTTTAGTAGTCGTTTTTCTTATTTTTTTTTGAAATATTGTTTTTCAAACTCGCCTACAATTTTGTTCCTTCGGGACTTCCCAATTCACGTTTTCAACTTCTTAAATTTTTCTTCATCGTTTTTCATCATGTATTTTCTTCTACTTCTCTTCCAATTGTTGTATTTGTGATTCTTATTTTTTTTATAGGCTTACAATATACATTTTTTTTTGGTAGATTTGGTAGAGTGAAGACTAAATTATAAGCAAAATTGAAAAAACTATAAAAAATAGCATTAAAAGCACTAAAAAAACTAATGACTAAAAAAGAAATTAAAGAGACTAGAAAAGTTAAAAAAACTTTTAAAAAAACTTTTAAAAAAACTTGAATACAAAAATCAAAAACTTAAAAAAATAGATTTAAAGATTTTGAGTAAAAACAAATTTTTGAATTCAAAAAAACACTAAAGAAATTAAAAAAAATCTAAAAAAAAATAAATAAAAAACAGAATACAGTCAAACTCGTTTAGTACGTCATCGGATAGACTGATAGAGTGTTAACCCGGTTAGTACGCAACATTTAAGAGGTCACTTTTAGACATTAGACTTCACCTCTGATTTTGCCGGTCAGTCCGCTTAGAACGTCAAAATAGAGAGACAAAAAATTTATGTAAGCTAGGAGAAGTAGATAAACCAAAAAGATGGATTAGAATGCTAGAAAAGCCAAAGTAGTGTAACCAAAAAGATAGATTAGAAGAGCTAAAATATTAGAGCAAATAATAAAAAGCTAGTTTATAGCGGGTAACCTTCAAGAGATTTGGTATACTAAAAGTTACAATATTAGCAAAATTGAAGAAACTAAAAAAAATAAACAATACTAAAAGCCCCAAATAAATTATTTATTAAAAAAAGTAAATAAACTAGAACAGTTCAAAAAATTTCTAAAAAAATCTGAATAGAAATTTAGAAACTTAAGAGAGATTAAAAGATTTATGTAATATATATATATACATCTTATATTTCCATTATGGACTGTAATGTCTGTTGGAAAATAAACTTTATTTTTATTATTAAAAGATTTTTAGTAACTAGAGAAACAGAAGATTTTATATAAGCTAAGTAGATAAACCAAGAAAATAGATTAAAGTAGCCAAAAAAAGTAGAGCAAATGGAAAGCTAGTGAGTGACAAAAAACTAAAAATAACTACTAGAGTCTTAAAAAATTGTTTTAATAAAAAAACTAATAACTAAAAAAATAAACTAAGTAGGGAAATTATAAAGCAAATAGAAAACAACAAAGCTACAAAACCTAAAAAATCATAAAACAATGTAAAAAAACATAGATAATACAGCAATGATATAAGAGAACAGCCTGGAAGATAAAAAAACGAAAAGATCTTAAATAATTAGAAAAAAAAATGCTAGAAACGTTAGAAAAGCTGGAGTAGGTGACAACAAAAACTATTATAAAAAATATCAAATATGGCTAAAAATAGAATAATTAGAAAAACAGAAAATAAGCTGGGAAAAGCAGATAAACTGTCTTCTCCAACTCCTAAATTCTATTAAAAACTTTAACATAAATAATTAAAATAGAGATTTTTGGGTGTTTGAAGCGAAAATTGTTGTAATTGCTTGAACCCGGCTTGAAGAATTATTCTTTTATTAATCTAGAATTTTTCTTGGTTTTTAACTATTTTTTTTTTAGTAGTCGTCTTTCCTATGCTTATTTTTTCCAAATATTGTATTCCAAATTCCCTACTATCTTCTTCCTCCAGGACCTCCCAATTAACGTTTTCAACTTCTTAAATCTTCCTTTATCGTTTGTTTCAGTTGTGTTTTCTTCTTCTTGTCTTAAAATTTTTGTGATTTTTTATTTTTTCTATAGGCATACAATCCACAAATCTTTTAGATTTGTCTAAACTACGTTTTTAAAGTATTTTTTGTTTTTTTTTTCTTGTATAACATACATATTTAATCTTCCGAGTTTTTTGTCATTAAGTCATTTTTTCTACAAATTTTTACAGAATTTACTTTTTTAAATTTTTGTAGATTCTACTTATTTTCTTCTTTTTCTACCATTCGAAAATCTCTTTATTGTTCTTTTTTCTCTACCATTAAATACCCTATTTAGTTAGGTTTCGTAACTGAAGTCTGGACAGAACTTTTGTTTGTTTATACCTACTTAAAATTTATTTTGGAGACTTAAAAGAACGTCTAGACAATTAATTTATTTTTGAAATTAACCAATTACAAATAGGTATGTCAATTTTCTAACGCTTGCTCATTTCTCTTTGGTAAAAAAACTAAATAAAAGGACAAATTGTGTCCTTTTAGTACATGTTAAAGACTAAAGGACAGTTTATAAAATTAAAGAACTGTTCTTTGAAATAAATAACCGTTGGTAACCCTGTTTTTTACACGGTTGCCAAATATTCTTATTAATTTTGAATATGTATGCGACGTTGCCAGTTTCTTCCAACAAGCAAATTTTAGTATCAAAAGTAATTTCTTTGTTAATTAAGCATTAAGATAAATTGTGATTGTTATCAAGGATTTTTCCTTTGTTGAGAAAGCGAATTTCCTTTAACAACCCTAACTAGAACTATATTTTATAAAATAGGATACGCCGGAAGCTAGGAAGACACTGAAATGGCAGCCAAACACGCGACAACCCTTATATTCGAAGTAAAATTTAGTTTCCTTTTCTAAAAGTGCATTTTTCTAATACCGTTACCCTTCGACAGGTGTTGTAATAAGCTTGTTAAGGGTTAATTTTACCCTTCCGTTGAATCGCAGGTGTATAATTCATATAACCAGCATGACAGGGTTAAAAAAGGGTGAAAACGTACAAAAAACACTTACCACTTTAGAGAGAGGGTTGGAATAAATTCAGCAATCATAAAAAGATCCATCATGTTTAGATTGTAATTTGTCCCAACCCTTTTGTGTAGTAACAATAACCCTTTGCAGGTAGTAAACCCTTGTTTGGGTAACTCTTTAATGCGGTATTATCGATGGTTAAAGGGTGAAATTTGCGAATTCCGATACTATTTATTGAACATTCTCGGGTTAATTGCCAGGGAGGAACAAGGTCTAATAAATACGGGACAATGGAAGAAAAAGGGCATTAATCTTAAGACGTGACGGGGCGTTTATTAAGAAACTTTAAGGATTATTTAGAGATAAGAAGTGAAAAATTGCAATTTTTTTTTGACCACCCCTTGTAGGTAGAGAAACTCTTTCTTAGAAATTGCAATAATTTGACAAGGAACAGACGTTGTAAACTAAATTGGGTTATTAGATGGTCGAGTTTACCGAAATTCGGCCGTTATAAATATTTAAGTAGACCGGCTCAAGTTTTGGGTAAAAATGACGACAACAATAAACAACTTTGACTTGTTTATTACATCTTGTTGCAGCATTTTAAAAGATTTGCATAATTTTGGCATGTTTAAGGACGATTTTTATTGTATGGTTGGCAGGTGACGCAAAATAACGACAGATGTTGTAAATTATTGAAATTCGAAAAACGAAAGCGCACAATCTTTAGAGCGAAGCGAATTGGAAATAGATCCTATCGCTTTCTTAGAAAATAAATAAGGAAATCTAGAGTTTTTCAAAAAATAAATTAAAACAAGGTTAATGCAACTAACAGGTAAAACGTGCCGACTTGCTAAAATTTAAAATCTGTTATTCTACCAAAAGAACATCCAGTATATGTATATTAGAATCAGGGAACATATTAAAATTAAAGTTTAGTTATTGTTTGACAACAAGCAGATATTTTTTACCTAAAAAATACAAAAAAAATCGAATGATATAATATTGGAACTAATTGGAGACGGATATTACGATTTATTTTTATGGAAATATAATTTTTTTTCGAAAATATTACCTAACTAAGACGAGAAAATATTTTCAATTTAAAGAAAAATAGGAAAAATTAATAGTACTTTTCCTCCATGGGGCTAATGGGACGTTTTTACACCTCCTAGGAGATGAAAAATGACTACTGCTAATTTCTGAGTAATCTTAAGTAGTCTAATGGTCTAATTTCAAATTGAGTTACTACCGGTAGTATCACAAATTTTAATACTTTTTGGGACAAGTAATCACAGCCTCAAATTTTTTAAATTTTTTATAGAAACGAAGATACTACCGGTATTATCTTAACTTGAAATTAACCCATTTGGAATTTATAATATATTTATTATAAAGTATCTATTAGTAAAATTTTTTAAAATAGTTTTTAAAATTTTTTTAAACTTAGGTAATCTTAAAAATTGTGTTAATCTTTGAAATTTTGGAAGTTTGCTGTTAAAAATTTGGATAAAACAGTTTGTTAATTTACTTTTGGTATTGAGGTTAGGCCTATTAGATTTGGCACCATAGCCTTGAAATATCAGAAAATTTTAAAAATCTGGGGCGAAATTTTATTTGTAACGTCGCAAAAAAATTTAAAATGTTTGTTAAACTTGGCAACATTGAAAAAATTTTTGATATAAAAATTGCTGTTTAATTTGCTATTGTTAATAAAGTTTCTTAGATTTGGCAACAATGTCTGAAAGTAAACAGAAACTGGCGCGAAATTAATGCTTCTGCTGTCACTCTTAGTTATTTTTAACGTGACGAGCAAAATTTAAAGAAATTGAAAAAGACGTCTGTAAAAAAATTCGTAAAAAATGTGCATAACTCATGGGAAAATAACTTTTGTTACTAAAGCTAGGCTTGTTAAACTGGACAACGTTGCTTCTAAATGTTAGAAGATTAGGGCCAAATAAAATTTTGCAAGGATGTCACGTATTTTAAAATATTTGATGATTTGGGAACATTGCAAAAAAATGAGAAAACTAGGTGCAAAATTAATGGAGAATTAAAGAGAAAGTGTTCTTGCTATGAAAACTCGATTTTGCAACGTTGCATATAATGTCGAAATTTTGGTAAAATATTTATATAGTTTATTTACTTTTCAAAAAACCACCAACATTGCAGTTTACATCTACAACACATCTGGCAACAGTGCACAACTTTTAAAATGGCGTACTTGTTGATAAAACAAATCTCTAACTGTTTGTGGTATTTTAACATTCTTATTTTACTTAAAAACCAAAATTTTTTAAATCTTTTGACAATGACAGGAGAGTGACAAAATAAACAAAAATTTTGACAATGTCAAATTCTAGTAAATTTAATTTTGACAAACTAAATTCAACAGGTGGTGGTTTTTTAAAAAGTAAACAAACTTTATAAATGTTTACTCACATAAACTTACTTTTCAAATAATTTAAATAAGAACACTTTATTTATTATACATTGTTCAAAGCAAAATGTGTCAGCTTATGTTAAGGGTGGGTTTATGGGGGTAAAATATATGAGCAAATGCGCATTTACATCCTAGATTGAAGTAGACATATCAAGCTGTTTTTTTTTTAAATAATTCGGTTTAAAAATATTAACCGATGATGAAAATAACTATTTTCAGAAGAAATTAAAAAAACATAAAAAGTAGATTAGCAAAAAGAGTGTTTAAATTTATTATTACTAAATTTATTAATTATTATTATATTATTATTATTGCACCCTTAATTTAAATTTAAAGGTGTTTACTTTGTAAGGGGGTTGTAGAATCAACGTAAATTTACCACGAAAACATATCCCTTGACAACAAAAATCGACCTATCTTGGTTTTTTTTAATCAAAATCGTTACTGAGACAATTGGGGTGGACTGTTTTTACAAATTATCCTGTATATTAGCCACAATGATGATAATAATAATAGCATAATAATGTAAGGATTGACAATGACAATGTCATTTTTTCCGCAAATTGTTTAAAAAATTTACCCTGTGCCGTTTTGTTGTTATTACATTTTGCAATGACTAATCAAAAAAAATGTTTTTCTACAAAACTGTTAAAAGTGGGGTTTTTAATTGTCATTTTTGATGTTAAAAGTGTTATTTTTTGAAACGCGTGTTAAAAGTAATTCAAAGTTTATTTAAATTTGGTTTTGAAAATTAATAAAACCTTTTAACAAACACATGAACAACTTTTTATTTTAAATAAGTACAAACCAACATTTTAACTAGTTATTAGTATTAACATTTATAGTAAAATTAGAACAATTTGAAATTGTAATTCCCTGCAGAGCCATCATACTTAACCTGGTTTTACTGTTAACATGTGTGACACATCTATTTTCTGTAGAAATACTACCGGTAGTAGGTACTGGTGGTCTTACTAGTAGTTGCAGCAGTAGAAAATATTTGGCACGCAATTTCCTTCTCCTGTTTTAGTGAATTTTCAATGTAGCCTTCAGCTACTGTCGAAGATTTCCATCCTCCATGTCTTTTGATGGTAGTAAGATTTGCACCAGAATCTGCTAACAATGTCGCCGACAAACGACGAAAACAGTGTCCGGTGTTGATGTTGATGATTTGGTAGATTTAAGAACTCTGCATTGTCGCCAGGCATTTTACCAAACATGTTAATTCCAACGGGATTCTTCACCACATTTATTCTTTATAAATTTAAGAAAAAGTCGTCTATGGTCAGCGTTGGGTAGCCGGAGTGCCATATGCTTTCTAAAGAAGATTAAATACAATTCAACAACACTGAAAGTCTGAGGCACTTTCGTTTTGGTATGTGGTATGGTCACAACAACCGAAGTGCCCAAATCTTCGATATCGTCGATGGTCATCTGACACAATTATTCCTCCCGGCACGGCGACACGCCACAAAGACACTCACTATTGCTGCGACTTTCATCAGATACTTTTCGTCTTGTGCTTCTGTGAAAAATTTGTCGATATGCGTCTTCGTCAAAACTTTTGACTTTTTTGCTTGATATCCTTCACCCTTCTGTTTTAAAAAAGCAATAAGTTTATAATGTTTATAATTAATAATTCCAATGTTGCTCGACTGGCGGCTTCTTCGATTTCAGCAGGGATGGATTCGTTACACTCATTATCGAGATTATTCATTATACTTATAATATTATCAGAAAATGCTGTTAATAGTTTTGCGTTTTTTTTATAACTAACAATAGCCAACTGGTTGCTACGAAAATTTTGGTTCATAAACATTGCGATCTGTGTGGTATTATTTTTTGATTTCTTATTTTTATTGAGTTTAAAGTTCTTCCGATTGTTGTATAGAAAAAATAGTGTATGACATACGTGTTAAGAATGATTTTTTTTTGTTCGTGAAGTTAAGTTTAATCATCTCCACTCCCAAAATAAAATCTCACTTTTAACACTAATATCATAAATAACTATTTGTGACGATTTTTGCTTAGATTGGCAACGCCGCTCTAAATCCCAAAATTATTGAAAAAAATATGAAAAATGTAATTGAGATATCGCTAAATTAAAATTGGAACTTTTGAACAAGTGTTGCTTATTAAAAATTTAAAAAAAATATTTTTGTTATTTAATAGCGCTGTCAGTTGTCAAAAATTTGTAAAAACTGGCGCGAAATTTCTAATGAATTAGTGTTTTATTAGGCGTATCTATAAAAAAACCTTATCCGGTTAAATCATTTAAAAAACACGACAACCTACCCCTTTTCTACCTGGTCGCGTGGCCGCGCTAAAAAACTCTCTAATAAGCGGTTAACCTCAAATAACTTAATAAAGAAGCCTTTAGAACGTGTCTCAGTGTAAGCAACCCTTGCGATAAGCATTTTTTTGTACGAGTTTTTTACCTGATGGGCACGCGCGTCGTCCTTTCTACCCGCTTTTATATGGGGGCTATAAAAACTATTGTAAATAAAGGGTATAGTAGATAGGGTTGTTATTACGGCTTGCTACCTAATAAGTGTTTATTTACTAAAACCGCGTGTGGTATTTGCTTTTTTTGGGACTGTCGTAAATTATAAGTGACGGCTTTTGAAGAACCAAGAATATAAAAGGGTAGTTTATTACAAAAATGAGGATTTTATTCGTTTTTTACAAGCTGAGAACATACCCACAAAGAAATTTATTATATATAATTAATAATTATGTCATAAATTTAAGATTGGGGTGTTTTACATTTTTTTCTTATTATACACTACATTTTATTATTATTAGAGTTAAGAAAAAGATATAGTGCAATTATGATTTTGTTTTTGTAAAGATTGAACGGTGATTAATTAAGCCGTAATCGCACAATATTTTTTTTATAAACTAGTTTTTTAATAAACGAGGTGAAGCCGAGTTTGATACCGTATCGAGTGTAGACATATTATTAACAAAAATATATTACAATTTTTAAGTGAAAAAATAGGTCGAGTTATAGATCAATTTTCTAAAAATTCGTTGTAGTCACAAATTTCACTTTTCGTGTGGCAATTTGTTAAATTTTTGATGCGTTTTTTGTCGTCCACGATAAAAATCCATATATAATGAGTACTTATCCCTTAACCAGATTTAACTTTCTTTTCTTAATCAAAAATTCTCGTCGTTGGAGTGCCAGAAGGGGAAGCTCCATCCATTTCTTTTAAAACTTTACAAATTATTCATCAATCTTTTTAGCGCACGCAGGGCGCGAGCGTTACACCCCACTTAGTGTCTGTCGTCTAGTAATCAACATAATGGATATTTTATAAATAATCAACAACTTTTTTATTTTTCATTTTAGAAATTTTTGTGTGTTTGAAAACGAAAAAAAAATACACACTTTCCGGTGAGGGATAATAGAGTCACCCTTGTAAAAAATCTTCCACAAACTCGGTGTAATCTAATACTTATCAATAGGTTTTTGGAATTAGAGGGAGGAGAGGCATCTGGCCGTAAGAGAGTGCAATTACCATTTTTGCAAATGTCCGGTTTTGACTAGAGTCATTTATCTCGAACAGGATGTGAGTAACATGGTGAGTAAGAGAACCCTTCGAAAAGCCGACATACGAGGGACGATGGACATTGGACGATGGACACACCCTATCGCAACATAAGGGTGCATTGCTAGCAATCAAATTATGCTAGAGGGTTACATACCATTGGCGGAGAATATACTATAAAAAGAAAAAATAAGTTATACACTGTAAAAATAGAAGAAAAAGGGGTTGATTCCGATTTGCACTGTTGTTATTAAAGCGTCCAATCACAGCTATTAATTGCAATGTTTCTCAAACGTTGTTTTAAGAAATGAATAGTTTTTACGATTTGACGCCATGCGATTTTATTCTACTCCTTTATAAAATTTTGTAAAGTCTGAAGCAAATACTAAGACATCACAACCAAAAATTTAACGTTATAGAGTTAAAATTAGACTAACTGCCTTAACAAAAATAAAAAACTTTATCAAAAAAAGTCATGGTTTGTCAGCACAGCCGCTACAACCATTTGGCCGACATCAAATTAAATAATTATTATTATTTACATTTCTATATTATAAATCAATTAGAATTGCTCAATAATTTACTGTGTTTTACTTTAAAAACAAATTTAAGGAACTTTCATCATAAGCATAAACGTTCATCAAAATTGATGAGCCATTAAACTTTCATTAACTCAAAATGTTGTACGCTCAATGGTTAAAAATGCATTAATGTGGTTATTAATTATTTGAAATCTACATTAAATTCTGAGTCCAAATACTTTATGGCGACATACAGTTTGATAAACGAAAGAAAAAAGTTTGTAGAACCATAATCACATTTCGTAGCACAAATACTTTTTAGATAAATTAATAAAAAATGCATAATTAACTAGCAAAGGTGTTCCAATCGAGCAACAACGTCGAGAAATTGTATACCGGTTTCGCGGTTTTTGCCCCTCATCAGTACAGTGTATCCCGGAGCGTTGTGCTCGATTGGAACGGGTGGGAGAACTCGTTTATATCAAGCGAAGTCCGGCTAGTAGTCGTATAGACAGACACAGTGTGCCATCTAACGAAGGCAGTAACAGTACTTGTAGACGCCACTTCAGATTTGCAAGTTTGTCACAGATTTTTCTTTTCTGTGATACAGTTTCTTCTTTTCCAATAATTTTTATCGAAATTGCGTTTTTGCTTTCAACAGAGTTTTCTATGTAACTGTTCGCAAAAGAACTCGATCGCCATCCTCCATGTTTTTTGAGTACTGTAATATCTGCTTCTGAATCTGCTAAGAGTGTTGCTGAACAACGGCGAAAGCAGTGCTCGGTATATTCTTTTGCATTTAGAAGGCCCAGACATTCTGCAATTTTTTTAGACATACCTATTACCTAATAGTATTTATGCCAATGGGTAGCGTACAGCAATTGGAATTTCTATAGGTTAAGAAGATTCTCTAATGTTTAGTATGAAGAGGTCGAAGCTGTGCGTATTTGGGAAAAATTTCTAAGAAACTAATTCCATCTACAAATCCTTCAGTTATTGTAACATTTGTGGAATTTCTGTCTTTATGTTTGGTATCTCTTCTTTAATAAAGCTTGTACAATCCCTACGTAATTTCTTCTCTGCGTAACGTCCCAAAAATTCCAGTAATTAGCACCACTTTTGCCAATAAATAGTCTTTGTCATCAGCTGTTTTCATGAAACGTTCTATCTCTTGCTTGGTGAATATTTTGGATTTTTTAGCCCTGTACCCACTGGCATTTCCTTTTAGAAATGTAATAAAGTTTGTAAATTTTTTGGTATCTACATTCTTGTTGAGATATATCATGGTTTTTGAGCATAAAGTAGACGGTTTATACATGAAAGATAATTTCGAAAAATAGACCAAAATTATCTTTTCGTCAATACTTGTTACATTTTTTTTCTCACACCAACTACCAAATTTCCTGTATGTTTTCTTGTAAATCTTCTTAGATTTTTCGGGCACTAGCGTGGCTAGTGCAGCTTCTCCAGTATTTTCAATGTCGGAATCAAATACAGAATCGCTTCTTTTTGTGTTCCTTTATCACATAATTTAAACACAGAACCGAAGCTGACAGTCCGAAATTTTATAAAAACAGTAAACAACGAAATTTATATTCATAGCAATGTGCCGTCTGCCTACTGTACAATGTGAATGTTCGATTGAGATTATTATTTGTTAAAGAAAAATCTGTTATAAAACGCTGTAACAAAAAATCTTGAGTGCAATAAGTTGCAAAATCGATGTCTTTTAAGCTTTTGATGCTTTAAAGACTTTTTTTGCAACTTATTACATTAATACCTATATAGCAATGGCATAATTTCTTATTATGCAACCATTTGCAAAATAAAGGTTTTACAGCTGTGGAGGTTTTTTTTTCGCGGTCATTGCTGTTAGTAACGGCCGCGAACTACAATTATGAATTACTATTTTTGGGTGATACGGTGTGTACCTACTCTATCAAGAAATTTTTTAACATCTTCAAGACCATTAATATTACTAATACTCATAGTTTAAAATTTGCGAGCCACTGGCTTTAAATAAAACGCTGCGCAAACTGTTACAAATATAAAAAAATGTTATCGAAAAAAATTGTGCAACAATGTCTTCCAGGCGATATTTTTATCTCTCTTTACGCTTTAAAGAAAGAGAATATGAGAAAGAGTTGACTACATTTAAAGTTTGTCATACTCAGTCTTAATTTACTGAGATAATCTGTGTCTAATTTTGTATTTGTTACTAATTAACTGAAATTTTGTTTTCTGTATGACGTACGCCTCTGGTTTGCTTATCCAATCCCTCAGCCCATCTCGATATTCCCCGGTGCGCCATACGTTGCAAAACCCCGATAAATTTTATTGGTTGACGTTTGCGTCACGCGAAAAACATTAACGTAAAAAATACGCGTCCATTTTTGTTGTGATAGCCGTTCAGCCCTTGAGTTGGCACCCTCGTAATCTCAAACCTTGGTCTTATCATCATCACCGCCACAACTTTATTTATTTCATTCCATGTATGTCCACTATTTTATCTCAAACGTCGACGAGCATCTAAATCACGTAAACGCGTGCTAAATACTTCGCTTTGATCTGTTTTAACGATTAAATTTTTTTTATTTAGGCCCATCTGGCGGTGATCGATATTTGCCGTATTCATCGATATTTAGGTAAACTAAAACCGCTAATTTACGGCCGGAACGGGGCGGTGGTAAGAGGATTGCCAGAAGGGCTGGTACGCCCCTGCGTGCGACCACCTTAAGAAATAATTTCGAATTTGGGTTTGACTATCTATTTTGGTGACCGCTAATTTTAAAGAACTGATGGCTTGATTGTTGACATTTGTTGGATGGTTTCGAACGACATATGGCGGGAGAAAGTGCCGAAATTTTGCCCGGCGAAATGTGTATATTTTCATTCTAAAATCTATGTTTATTTTTAAACGAGTTTGCTTCAAAAATATGGCATTATTTAGTTCATTTTGACGTAAAACAAGCTGTAAGACAACAAGCTTAATAGCCAAACTTGTTACTACTTAACTGAATGCCACTGTTTGTAATAATTTCCTTCTACTTTTCATAACATTGTTTGCAGTTAAAGGTCCAGATTTTCGCCTATACTGGTCAACATGTAAAGTTGTTTTACAATTTACCATTTACCTTGTTTTTCCGAAATATTACCTATCTGTACTTTCAAGGTTAAGCAGAATTATTTTTATTGTTTCGGGACATAAAATTGCTCAAACCTGAATTATAAGCAATTATGTAGCACTTTAATATCTTGTTGATACAAATTAAAGCAACCCTTTTGCCTCGTAGACTTTAGTGTGTTAAGAAATTTTTATATTTTTTTCAGCAATTTTTTTTACCAGCTTCTTCTAAGAGCAATTAGCTACCTTGGAGAAATTGAAATGCCAAACTCTGCTACAGCTTTGGTCTGTTTGATACGTTTAACTTCACAATTGTTTTTTGTTCTATCTATCGATTTTTTCGTTCAGTTATTAAATCAATGCATTTTTTGCAAATGGCTTCGATTGCATGGGCTGACCGACTCAAACTTCAATAACCATGCATATTGTATCACTTCATTTTACAATATTTTGGTCCCTGACACGATTTGTACTCATTTCACCAACTTTTTATTGAATTTTGGACTCTTAAGCAGGTGTAAAAACAATTAGATTTTTAATATCTAATTATTCATATTGTATTCAGTCTTCTGTCATCAAAAAGTGTTACAAATCTAAAAAAAATTGTGTTATTTGTTACACCTTTTTTTTGCTGTTTGTTATTTATTTATCTTTGTTTTCTATTTATTGTAATAATTGAATTTTATAAACATCTTGAGTTGTCGTTTTGGTGTCCACGTGTGGGTGTTTTTCTGCAAGTTCGTCTTAAAAAGACTATTTACTGTATCTGTCCGTTTTGTCTATTTACTTTTCTTTAGAAAATTGGCAAGCGTGTCTTTTTCTTTTGGTATCCTTTGAAGCATAAACCCTCCCCGCACAACCTGTATACAGTACGGATCGATCGAAGAAGAAATAAAATCGATCTTCTATACTATATCCTGAATATGCGACCGAATTGCATGATGATTGTGTCTGACAGAAAAGAAAAATTCGTAACAATACAACGAGTTCCGAAGAGTGCTTCGACAATGGTTAGACTTGCAAATCTTCTATAATAGTTAGTCCCCCTTCAGGTATCCACATATATATATTTTAGGGGTTTTTCAACCTTGACCAGGTAGTAAAAAGGGATGAAAAAGCGAAATTTTTACACAGAGGGAATGAGAGGGTGATGTTTGCGCCAGATTTATGTAAGAATTCTTAAACGTGGGAACGGATTGGAACTGGACATTGATGATTGCATCAAAACGTGAGAAAAAAAAACAATTCCCAACTTATGGGCTAATTTCAAGTTGAGATACTACTAGTAGTATCGCAAATTTTAATAGTTTTTTATGGCAACAATCAATCACAATCCCGAATTCTTTTATATTCTATAGAACTGATTATTATCTCAATTTGAAATTAGTCCATTAGTTTTTTTTTGTTTCTTTAATACTGGTAGGAAATGAACCGTCAAATTAATTAACAATTTTTTTTGTACGTTTTGCAAATTTTATTTTGCTTGTAATTCAATCTAAGGAATCTCAAATGTCTGTTAAAGGTCTGTGACCTTTAAGAATTCTCACCCCCAAGCTGTTTTCAACCCAGGAACTAGATTTCGTTCGGTCACTATTATCTCACAGGTACCAACAGGTAAAATGGAAGTTTAATGTTACGTTGTTTTGCATTTTACGAATAATAGTCGTAATTTGAATCTTTGAGAGTAAAAAAGCACTCCCTTGGTGGTGCTTATTTAAAAATTCGATTAAAATGAGTTGGAGAATATAATCTTTAGTGTCCATTCATCTCAGTTGGCATTGACGTGTGGTGTATAAATTCAATATGGCGTCCATTCAAGTCGAATGATAAATCGAGGGGACATCATTTATGTGGAGGACACTTGAAGGCAGACGTCCGTTCGATGAAAATACATATTCGGAATAGGTTTTTGTTAAAAATGGGGCGACGGTGAGTTATAAGGGATGAAATCAACGAAAAGCACCTACGCCTAATTTGATTTGACTTTTCGAGAGGATTTTGTCTCGAGTACCACACATGGTGGTTTCATATGGGACGAATTTAAACGGTTTGATGCCTGAGGACAATTGAATTCAAAATTGAAAGCAAAATGAATGAATTTGCAAGAAATGTTGCATGTCATAGGCGTTCAATGCTTTCTATATATCTTTTCACTTCTATTTTCTAATCGAAAAACAGAAATTTAATTTAAAGATAAGATTCAAAGTGTGCACTGTTATTTTTAATTCATAACTTAACTCGTCGTTTTAGGGTGTTAAATACAATAATTAGTGTATACGGAGTTAATAAGAAGTAAAACCTGTTTGTAGTGAGAGCTCTTTACAGATTTTTGCGGGTTTTTCTTCATTCGAACGTAAATGTCTTTCACAACATCTTCAGTAAGAGTGGGTTGATCAGGTTTTGTTTTTGCAACATTACCTACATTTAAAAAACGTTTTAGAACCTGCGTGGAGTGTTGTTTAAACAATAAAATGTACAACAACTTTAGGGTGAATTTGTTAAAATTGGACGTATGTTGAGTCTAGAAAATATTGCCAACTATTAAATTTATTGTAAACTCCACTTTTAAAGTACGCCATTACAATAAGAGTATCATGTTTTAATTCAAAAACCATTTTGAAAAAAGTTTAGCAACAATTAATAACGACTTTTTAATCCAATTTTTGAAATGTCAAATTTTGAGCCAACCTAATTAGTACTTGTTATTAATCACGTTGTATGTATTAAAGATAAATTTTAATTAAAATTATTTGCAACACAAGATGGCGCTCTAAAATTGTAGATAAAAATGTTGTACAATAATTTAATGTTTCATAATTAATAATTAAAAGTTTGATAAAATGACGTTTCAATAAATATTTTTTTGTGTTATAACAGGATTTCTTTTTGTAGATAGTTTTAATGTCTTTATTACCTAATTGACTTTACAGTCCTACGTATTTGAAACTTTATACAGTCTTTTTAATTTAACAAAAAATTTAATTCCTCTCCAATCTTCTTCTAGCTCACGTAACTTCTTTCGTCCGTTCTTTCCCTTCTCCATTTTCGTTTAGAACTTTTATCCTTCCATACATTCTTAACACTACAATTTCTTCTCTACATAATCTACACATTCCTTCCCAATATTCTCTCCAAAATTCATTTTCCCTTTCTTCATTCCTACATCTGTATCTTGCAACCATTTTTTTATTTTTACTTTTCATTTTATGTAGATATTTTGGCATATTTATTATCAGGGCATATTTTGAATTATACTTTCATTATTTTATACTCGCAATTTTTTCCTGTTTATCTATGTCAGCATCTCTTTGTTTTAGTTCTTTTTCCATTGTTCTTCATTCTTTTTCTTTTTTTCTTTCTTCTTGTTTTTAGATATATTTTTTCTTTGACCATTGCTGCTTTCATTATTAACTAGGTCTTTATACATACTATCAATATCTAAACCTCGGAAGTTTTCTTTATTTATTTGTTGTCTGTATTTTTCAATTGTATCTTCGTTCCATTTTGTTCTTACTTGAAATTTATTTTTCTCTTTTTTTCTTCTTGATTTTATCGCTTTTTCGGGTCTTTTTATCGTGATTTCTAATTGTAAACGTATATATTTTGTATAGTTTTACTGCACGATCCTGCGTAAAAACTAAAAGCAACTGCAAATACGGTGTCAATTGTAGGTTAATTTGCCATTTACCTGTTAGGGTGTCAGAAATGAATTTATTTTTCAAATTGCAGTTTCCCTTTCCCACGCAATCCTGAAAAATATTTACAAAAACATCACCTTATATTTGCGTCGGTCTATTCAAATAGAACTGACCTAAACCTGACGCAACTTCCCACGATCGACCTTTCCGTCCATTACCTCAAAATTGGCAAAAATATCGTGGGATTGTTGTTGAGAGGGGTTAACGACCAATGAATCGAAAGAGAAAGGGTTGTACACATGTCAGAATAACAGAAGGGTTGATTGAACCAATGGGTGCTAGCAGGTAGACGCACTTTCCGTTTCGATGCTATTTGAAGTGAAAGGGTAAATGAAGGGTTACTATCGACCAATAAAAAAGGGTTGAGGGGTGTGACTGTATTAATTAATTGAATAGGGAGAGTTTGATTGGTGCAATTTTGACTTTTCTGTAGTAAAAAAAAACGTTTTAAGCTTTATGCCGGCTGCGATCCAATTCTAAAATGTTCCCAATAAAGTAAATTAGGAAAAAGTGCTCCGTCGTGTTCGGTATTACCTGATAATGCGATAATCGTGAGTGCGAAACGCATCCAAGGATTTAAAAAATACAACAGGGCTTTAGAGTCGTTATCACGATTTTACGCATTTATGAAACCAGTGGCGGAGTTAGAAATTTTTTTTTTTGATAGTGTTATTGATTCGGTTGACCCTCGCTTGGATAACTGACACTTGATTGGTTAGCGATTCCATTATTTTGCAAGGGGGTGAATGTTACCCTAACGTCCATAGGGACTGACCCTTCTATGACCATGAAAAAAAATTTCATATATTTACATAAATAACAAAAATGGTGGCTGTGGAAGAAAAAAATGAGGGTTAGAGTTTCAATGGACCCACAGAAAAATTCAAATTATAACATATGCACATAATGGTCAGTTTTAGATTGGGTTTTGTGTTGCAATTGCTGGAAATAATTGTAATTATTCTTTTGTTGGAAGTAACAGAAATGGCGGATGGTTTCAATGAAATGCTACAATTACTTGTTGTTACTTGACAGCTAAAATATCAGGGGGCTGTGTTAAACAATCGCGTCTTCGAATTGCTGCCAATTGTGGTTAAAAAAATTAAAAATGCTTAAGAATGCAGTGATGGGTCGTTTGCATAACCGCAAACATTTTGCAACTGCTTAAAATTAATTAATACTTTAGATATAATTACTACAGTTTTATGGCACGAGTTTAGGTTTAAAAAAAATAGCAAAACGCGATTTTTGTAAAGAATGAGTATTTGGAATATCTAGTATCTGCGAAGTTAATTAAATTAATTAAATATCAATCAATTACAATTTTATTTTAATTATATAAAATATAATAATTTAGACAAATAATTTTTACAAAAAAGTCACATTCTAATCATTCCATTAATTATAAATAAATTGTAGGCTTCTTATTTTGTTATAACTGAAGGGTGGCGAATCTGCTTTTTCTGCTTCTTTTGAACCTACTTCCTGACTTTGGTGTTCCTTCTTCTTCCAAGATTAGATTATATCGCTTTAAAACTTTTATAAATACTTGTTAAACATAAAAAGGACCATCTTATAAAGGTTCTACAAGCCAGTTTTTAAAACCTTCTTATTTTATTAAGGTTACTTTTAAAGAAGCCTTAACAGCTGTTATAAAAATTGTTTTAAAATTTACTTTTAAATTTCTTATAAAGCCAAAGTAAACAGGACATTTAAAGTGATCTTAAAAAGGTAATGTTACAGCACATAAAGGTTTCATTAAGCTCTTACATATCAAATAGTTTAAATACAACATATACTTTGGTGGTTGATCGCAGCTACCTGCTTGTTTTAAGATGACATTCTGCTACACTAAAAACTATATGTTATTATAATGATGTATGTTGTATACAGGTACTTACATTTTTCATAACTTCAAAAGCTCAAAACCAATCATTTTCAAAGCTGATTTACAAACGCAGGTCATTTTACTGTTAATATTATTTGATATACTTTTGTAAAATTAATGCGCTTTCTTAAAATAAAAGTTTAAAGAAAAATAAAAAACATTTTAAACTGGGATTTTTACTCTTGATTTTACAAATAGCACAAAAATTCAAAAATATACTACGTGACAGCAAATGTGTTGCTTAAAACTGTATAAAACGTTTAATTTTTGCAAGATTTTGAGAATTTAACATTAACGGCTCTGATTTTCCAACATGGATGTCAACAAGTCTAGAAAATTAGAGAATAACAAGACGTCTTTTGAGATAAAACTTTTTTACAATTTATTTACTGTTACAAAACTATTTCTCTTTAAAACTATCATTTTAAGAAAAAATGTTTTAATCAATTCGTTACCAGACACCTTTAAAAAGTGAATTTTCTTGTTAAAAAGTAAAGAGGTCTTTACCAAGTTTAGATAATTTTTATCAAGCTTGTTTGGTCTTATTAATAGAATGTCTTAAAACTACAGAATTTTAAGGTGGCTTTAAAAAATTCTTGCGTTCAAAATAAACACTAGTCCAACGCGCAAAACTAAATTTTGTCTAATCCTAATTAAATTGTCCATTCGTGTAAGTGTTTTCGAAAAATACAGTCTTCATATCCTTCTTGGTTATTTTGATTATTCAGTTCTACTAACCACTTATTTTCAACTTGTTCTTCATATTTACTTCTTTCAGAATCACTGTTGACAATAATTGTTCTGTTTTTTTCTTCAATTGAAATTTTGTTTTCAGTGATTTCATTAGAGCAGGTCATTAACTAAATATATTTATTGTTTATAGTTTTACTGACATTTCTACTATCACTCAATGCTTTTAGGTAATTACGTTTTATTTGTGTCTCTTAAACTGTCCACTTTTTAAACTTTATTCAACTTTTCCAACAATGCCATGTTTTCTTGTAACTTCTATTAGAATTTTGTAGTTATGACTTTTATATATATACTTTATACTATTCTCAGAGTTTATTAGGTTATAATAGTTTTAACAGCACCGATTAAGAGTGACATAGCAGAAATATGCTTTTAAAATATCTTTAAAAGTCAAAATATTAAAACTCACATAAATCATTACCGCATTTTGTAAAACCTTTATAAAACTGTTTATTCTTATTAATTACAAAAAGAACAAAAGGTTTTATAACCGCACTGTTCTTGGCTTTTGTAAAACTGTTACAAAATTACAAGGTTTAAAAGAATAAATAGTTTAGAAAATATTTTTTTTATTGTTTTTAAACGCAAATTTTTAAACATATTTTTTTTTAAATGTAAAACGTTTTAAATTTGACCCTTACAAAACATCAGCTTTGTTTAAAATCTTCATAAATTATTTATAAAACTAAAATAAATCCGAATGTCTTACAAATTGTTTTTTGGGCTGCTATATGTGTGCTTCTTTTGTTGCTATCTTTAATTGGGCTTTATAGCTATGGTTTTATACTCCAATAAAAGAAAGTGTTTACTTTTGAAATGTTTATTTTTTTTTTAAAGGTTGAAACAAATGTTAAATAAAACACAAGTTTATTGATGCATAAATGGCAAGTAAGAAGGGTGAAGTTGTTATATTATCTGTTATATTTGTAATTTTTAAACGTATTAAGGTGAAACATGAACAAATTTATACATAACATAAGAAAGAATAAATTAAACAAAACCAAAACATTTCATGTAATAAATAATAAATAAATGTTCTTATCTTGACAGCGGCCGTTGATTTTTGTCCTGAAGTTTATTGAATACTAACTGAAACAATGAAAAATTGATAAATTTGGGGAATAAAAAAACAAAAAGTTTTCTTTGTTATGTCACTATAACATCAGATCACTTATGCCGTCTTTAATTAATAAAATATAAAAATTATTTGATAAATAATTCATTGTATTATACAAATTTTAAATATTACTATTAGTATTATTATATATAATAATGAAGTTTCTTGGAGTTAAAACAACACATAACTAGTATTATTATAGTACTAATTTAAATAAAATGGTTATTTAATAACAATTTTTGTTTAAAATTTACTAAAATTTAATTAACTCACATTTTCAAAAACAAAACTTCAGTTTCATTTTCTATATTTTTTTACCTCTTTGTTGTTTATGTTTTTTTTATTTTTTGGCAATTCTGTTCTATTTAATACCCCCTATCTGTGCCCTGATTAAATCACTCAAAAAAACGAGCGTATTTCGGTTGCATTCTCGACAATAGCAATTCCCGTCTCCTCTAACGAATCAATTACTGAAAATCGTTGAAAGGGTGGCGGCGGCGTCGATTCGACATCACCGTCCGACCGACCGAAAAGGATAAAATCCACCCCAACCCTACATTAAAACAATGTACATTTCTTCTTTGGTAAATTTCGCCCTTATTCTCATCCAACACAGCGTTTCCCTCAATATAGAGATATTAAAAGCGAAACCCTTCACAACCCGATGATGTCTAAAAGGGGACTCTGAGCCCCGATTTTTCCCTAAATTCCACAAAAATGAGGGGTGTGGACCCGGAAAGGGAAGTTGTGTATGTGTGTACAGTCTGATCTAATGTTATGTCATCAATGGACATCATGGTTTTTAGTTTCACGGATGTTTACCATTCATCGGTCAGCGAAAATTATTTTTTACCATCCGGAAGTCCATTATATTCATATACCTACCCTCTTAAAAAAAATCGCAAAAAAATATTCAGAAGGTCAATGCTCTTCTGAAAACTAATTCCATATATCCATCGGCATCTTTGTACCTTTTTTGGGACAATGGTTTGATTTCACGGACTTTAAGACGGGGGTGGTAAGGGTGCTAATCGTTTATCAGGGTTGAAAGTGAAAAATGATTCCGGGGTTAATTCTAGAAAATCAACCAACCAAAATTAAAAAGCAGTGTTGAGGCTGAGGTAACAAATAGATAGGAATTTTGGATTTCGGGTAAATAAATAGTGAGATATGTGAGTTCTACCGGGTTGAAGGACCTCCAGGTAAGTTATTAGGAGGTTAAAAAATACTTCTGTTTCAGGCAAAAATTTCAAAGGGACGTGGTTTTTGCTTTCATGAGAAATTATTAAGGGGCATTGTCCTTCTGACCGACACATTAGTTAGAGAACCTTTTCAAAATGCTTCTTAAAACTCATTTTGGTCGGACGTAGTCATTCTTTTACTAAATTGGATAATTTATAGGTTGAGAAGAAACACAAAAAATTGTAGAAAATGGTACCAAATATGGTATTTATGACAATTTTAATAGATAATATAAGAAAATCATAAAGGCATTTTTTATATTTAATTTTTGACTCAATAATTTTTAATTTATGGACACAAAACACATGTGTAATAGTTATTTATGTATTCAAAACATAAAATAGCGGATTAAGGTACGAGTACCTAAATGTTTAAAGCCCGACAAGCAACGAAAGATTTTGAATTTCCCAAAGGCTATTAGTAACAATTATGCCCATAATATAAATAATACCATTTTATAAACAATTGAAAATCAAAATTTTCGTTAAATTTTTAACCAAAAATATTAAATATCAAAAATAATTCAATTCTACAGTGCCCAGAATAAGTAATGTCTTCTTTAAAAAAAAGTGCATTATTTATGTGTTAAAAATAATATAAATATAAAATTTTATATTTTTTTTACGTTTTTATATGTGTATAATACAGAAATAAAACAATTAAAAAACAAAAATTAAACAACTTAATGACAAAGAAAGAGGTAACAAATAGCGAAACAAAGGATAAATTGTAAGAATAGGTCACCAAACGATTATAATCGAGGGTAAATAACGGAGATTGAAGATGGGATTGAGAATAGAAAGTTAAATAAAAATAAATAAATCACCATTAAAAAACTGAAAAAAAAAAGTAAAGAAAATAGAATTATTTGTAAATGCCCTGAGCAGGAGAACGGTCACGAAAGAAGAAAAAACAAAAAACTAAGAAAAATAATAAATCAAAACAGAAATTCTGAGAATGACAGAAAGAAAAAGAAAAGAAAATAATTTAAAAAACGCACAAAAATTATTAAAAAATTTGATCGGAAATTACTAAAAAAAAAGAAGTTGAATTAATAATTGTTCCGAATACATTAAATAATGTAAAAGTGAAACTGGCAAACGACGAAAGATGAAAAATAATAATATATACTGCAACGTGTGTGCGAAAACAGAGTTCTTTTGATTTAAAGAATTGAATAATTTATTTTTACTATACATACGATAACAATAATGGATAAATAAATAACAAACTAATAACACCTACGATTTAATTCAATTACTTTGGTTTCGAGAATATCGCTTACTTTACTCGCTTGTATGTTCTCACTAACTGACTACTCCCCGGACGTTTATATAACGTCTTTCTGGAATATGCTCGGAAGTTTTGCAACCTTTCTCTACTCGTGCGAAAAAATCATCATCATTCGATTTCGATCAGTAATGTACCTAGTTTCGTAAAATTTCATGCGTTACTGTGACTTTCGGCGCGTTATTCTTCTTCTCGTATTTTCTCGAACTTACTTGGAACTCTGTTTTTTTGGTATTTAAGAATTGTTTGTTATTAGAAACAAAATTTTTATTTTAATTGTGTCCTAATATGCAATAATAAAAAAATGCTATAACACAAAATTATTTTATGTTATTTATTTTATACAGCAATCAGAGCAATTGTAATTTTCTAAATTTGATTGGTGATAGGTTTTACTGTGTTATTATGATTAAATTTTCATTTATAGAAAAGTTTCTTTTAGCTTATAATTGCAAGGCGCCTTATTTTAGTAAAACTAAAAAAAATCTTGTTTTTATTAATTATTTTTTAGAAAATATTTTTTGTAATATTTAATTTTGAAACCTATCTAGTTTTTATAAAGTTGTTGCTTGCAGCTTTTAATTTCTATAAGCTCTTAATTTATAATAAATATTCTTATTTAATAATAAGGATTGAAATTTGCAGGCGACAATTTTATAAAAAATAGATGCTACAAACGACAGTTTTATAAGATTTCAAAGCCGCAGGCAACAGATTTTTAAAAATTTGAAATTCGAATTTTCAATAATTGTAAAAGTATTACTTTTTATAAAATGAGAGAGATTATTATTAGCACACAGTAAAATAATGTGTAGTTGCCTGCGGCTCCCAGTTTTTCTGAAATCTTTGTCTGCGCCTTCCAGTTTTTATTATAAAAGTGTCGTCTGTATTAATTTAATTTTTATTTAATAAAAAGAACTGAGAGGATCGACAACAGTTTTCATAAAAATTAAAAGGCACAGGCAACAGCTTCATTAAAATTGGGAACCGCAGGTGACAGTGTCACTAAAAATAAAAAACGCAGGTGACAGTTTCTTAAAAATTTGAAATCTTGTATATGTAATATGTATATGTAATTGTAAAAGTATTACTTTTTATAAAATGAGAGATATTATTATTAGCACACAGTAAAACATTGTATTGTCGCCTGCAGCTCCCAATTTTTATGAAATCCTTGACTGTGGCTTCCAATTTTTATTATTAAACTGTCGTCAGTTGTTGTGAAAATTAAAAGCTACAGGCAACAGCTTTATTAAAATTGAGAGCTGCAGGCGACAGTTTCTTAAAAATAAAAATTTTCCGGTAGGTAATTCAATTTTTATAAATAGCACACTCCATATTTAAGAATAATTGCATAGAGAATATATTCTCTATCGGTTATCTATATTAGTACCATCATGGGTTCGTCAGGCTTGTAATTCGTAATTTATATAAAAAAAATACCACCAGAAAAAATAGAATGACAAATAAATACAACAATTATATTTTTAAAAAATTTTTATTAAAAAATACTTTAATTTAATGGTCACAATATTTTAATTTTTTTTATAAAACGTAGCCTGCTCTCAATTTTTATAAAATTGTTGTTTACAACAAAATCTTTTTTTTAGAAAATGAGTTGAAAATAGAATAAATAGTAATAAAATTAACTAATATTACTAATACAAAATTTAATAATAAATTAATAAAATTGATAATATATTTATCAATTTTTTATTTGAACTTGAAGTATAAATTTTAACTGGAAGGTTTTTTTAATATTTTTAACTTAGTGCATTACTCAGAAATTTTTAATAACATAATCATCTTTATTTGAGTTTAATCAAATTCTCTGCAAAATTTTTTATTCGTATTAAAAAATGCCTAAATTTTATGATGCTCTGATTTCTGCTATGCTACGATTCCAAGTTTTAGATATGTATTTTTACTTTTAATTACAAATAATATTAAATAGTGATTTTTCAAGCCTTGAAGCAAATTCTTAAAGCCAAAAACTTCTTCGTTTTAATAAAAAATCTTATCAATAATACTTAACTTTCTGTACCTAGTTTAAATTTCTACTTCTAGTATTCCAATACCTCATATAAATTAGCATCTGCGGCTCTTAATCTTTATAAAATGTCGCCAACGTTCCTAAATTTTATAAGTCTAGAAAAACTTTTTTTTCTCAAATGTTTGCTAAAATATATAGTTTTTATAAATCGTCGCTTGCTGTTGCTAATCTAAATTTTAATAAATTTTACCTGCGACTTCTAATTTAGGCAACCTATCTAGTTTTTATAAAATTGTGGCTTGCAGCTCTTAATTTCTATAAGCTCTTAATTAACAATAAATATTTTTATTTAATAATAAGTATTGAAAGCTGCAGGCAACAGTTTCAGAAAAAACAGATGTTGCAAACAACAGTTTTATAAAATTTAGGAGCAAGGAGCAGTTTAGGAGCAGTAAGCGACAGTTATGATAATAATTAGAAGACGCAGGCAACAGTTTTTAAAAAATTTGAAATCTTGTATATTTAATAATTGTAAAAGTATTAGTTTTTATAAAATAAGAGATATTATTATTAACACACAGTAAAATATTGAGTTGTCGCCTGCGGCTCCCAGTTTTTATGAAATCCTTGACTATAGCTTCCAATTTTTATTATTAAACTACCTATCGACTGTATTAATTTAATTTTTACTTAATAAAAAGAACTCAGAGCTTTAGGCAACAGTGTTTATAAAATATAAAAGCCACAGGCAACAGATTTATTACAGATTTATACAATAAAACATTGTGTTGTTGCCTGCGGCTCCCAGTTTTTATGAAATTCTTGCCTGCGGCTTCCAATTTTAAAAACTAATTATAAAATTAAAAGTAGAAAATTAAAACTATAGGCAACAGCTTTATTAAAATTGGGAGCAGCAGGCGACAGTTTCTTAAAAATTGAAATTTTCCGGTAGGTAATTCAATTTTTTTTAAATAGCACACTCTATATTTTAAGAATAATTGCATAGAGAATATATTCTCTATCGGTTATCTATATTAGTACCATCGTGGGGGTTCATCAGGCTTGTAATTCGTAATTTATCTAGGTATATAAAATGAATACCACCAGAAAAAATAGATTGACAAGTAGATATAACAATAACATTTTTAAATTTTTTTGATTAAAAAATACTCTAATTTAATGTCGTAACTGGTCATAACTTTCTATTTTTTTATGAAACGAGGCCTGCTCCCAATTTTGATGAAATTGTTGTTTAGTTGTTTACAACAAAATCATTTTTTTAGAAAATGAGTTGAAAATAAAATAAGTAGTAATAAAATTTTGATTAAAAATAAAATTGATAATACCTAGTACAAAATTCCGTTTTACTGTTTTCAATTTTTTTGTTATTTTTTTGTGAATTTTCTCTACCGTTTCAGGTAGATGAGATATTGACAGCTGGCCAGTGGTCGGTGACAGGCTTTAGATTTTTCTACACCGGCCCTAAAGATATTTTTCTCAATCGAGAGAATGAATAACCATCGGTTTTTGATGTTTTTTCAATTCCGTATCCGATTAACTTGTTTATGGATAAAATGTCCGGTCCAAACTTCGACAAAGATTACATTCAATAGATTTCAATAACCCAAATGCAAGATTGAAAGAAAATAGAAAATCGGATTACTTTTTCACGCTTAAAAAATGAACGCTTTGACTAGGAAAATATTTGTGTTAAATAAGTGTCCTAAATATAATTAATAGTACACTCAAGTAGAAATCAAATGCGCTCATTGAAAAAATTAAACCGCCATCACCCTCTCTGTTTTTATGTCGTCTGTGGTCCAAGTTGCACCGGTGTTCTCCAGCCACCCCCTTGTCTTTATTCAGTTTTTTCCCTGTTTTAGGAATCCCGGCCAACACCTGGTGATATCGCGTGCTTGTGTCACGTGCTTTACAAACCTACCGTCGAGGGGGCAGCACGCGCGCATATCACCGCGTAAAAAACCCTCAACCCCCGATTTTTATAGGGACATTCAATGGAGATGTGTATTTGATAGAGATGGACTCGTGCTCAGACAAGGGATGAGTTTATTGCACGAAAAACTCAGTATAATGGCCTATAAAAAGCTATATGCAAACTTTATGAATGCCATTTCGCATCGAAATTTGCTTTATATCGAAATTGATATAATGGCGAAAGGTGTGCACAATAAAAAAATTTCAATAAATATTTTTATTTTTTTCACTGAGAGGGAAGATAAAAACATGGAAAATCCGATCTAACGATTGGCTATTGTATCGATGCACAATACGATTATTTTCAAGGAAAAAAGAGCTTGAGCTTAATTAGTAAACTTTTGCAGGAGCTGAGATATAAAATTAATAAAATGAAATTCGCATTTTAATAAGTAGCATAGCAAAGGAGGCTCTTTAAAGAAATACATCAAAAGCATATTGTCCATGACAGATTTCTCTTTGATGTTTTTGCTTCCTACTTTTACCGGTTAATTATTAACAAGGAAGAAGCTTTATAATGCTTTATATCTCAAATAATGCCTTCTAATATCTACCTTTTATAACTTCTTTTTTTTGCTTCTTTAATACACAATCTTTACTCTGTTCTGACTTGGGGAAATGTTTGTGACGTGGAAACGTGCGACGGGAGATTTACGGTTTAATTTTTAAAAAACTGTTTCTAAACTAAATTTACAAATCAACAAAAACAATTTTATTAAAATTCTTCTACGTATCGTAACTTCAAATACCTAAATATACAAAAAGCACGAATAATTTGTGTACCTAGTTAATAAGTAGGCGCTGGGTAATTGCTAAAAAAATTTAACTAATGTTAAAAATATTCCACACAATATTTGTTAAAGCTACTAAAACAGACTAATGGGTTGATTTCAAGTTGAGATAATACTGGTTGTGTCTTCGTTTCTAGGCCAAATTAAAAGAATTCGGGGCTGTGATTGGTTGTTGCCATGGAAAAGTATTAAAATTTGCGATACTACCAGTATTATTTCAACTTGAAATTAGCCAATAAAGCAACTAAATATTTTTTAAAATTTAAAACATTTTTAATACTTTCAGAAAACATTAATATAGTTTTTCCAAATTTTTTTTTAATGCTTTAAAATATTTCTGTTTACACTAGCTTACTCTCTTAATTAAAAGATGGGACCTGCAGACGCCTCAGTTTTAAAAATTGTGGTGCCACAAGCAGTTTTATTAAAACTGGGAGTCGCAGGCGATAGTCTCTTAAAAATTGAAAACTTTTTTAGGCCACATTTTAAAAAAATTAACATCTACCAGCAATATAAACAATGGTTTTTTTAAAATAAATTTCAAACCTTAAGGGCTCTCTAAAAAAGAGCATTTTTTATTAGGAACTAGTTCTCTTATTACAGTTAACTGTTTTACCTATAATTATACAACAAATGCTTTTTTAAATTGTTTTAGCAAGTGCGTTATCTATTTTTGTAAAAAAAATTTTTAATTAAAACGTACATAAATTATCTGGTTTTTTAATATGTTATGTATTTACATTTTTTAAGGCAGGTGCGTTGTTAAATTACACAAAATTAATTGTTTTTTTGTTATAATTAATGTTTTCTAAATTATGCTGGTTTAGACAAAAAGAATGTATTTTTATAATAACTACAAGTATACAAGCTTACAGTAGTAAAGAGTAGTAAAAAGTTTACAATCTAGTTAAGAGCTGGAAACATAAATGTATTATTATAAATATATAAATATGTAAATAAATATATAAATTTTAGTTATTTAACCAAATGAAGAATTTTTTTTAGAACTTAGTATTTGCCACAAGTCCTGCTTTCTCGCCGTATGAATTCAACAAGACATCCGGTGTGGCAGCTTGTAGATACCTAAAAACAAACTAAAAAGCTCACATTGAGAGTGAGAGAGACGGTGTCTTTGAGACAGTATCTCTTAGTACTATTATTATAAAATGTGGTAAAACTTTTATAAAATAGAATTTTTGTACTTTGGGTTACCGCTTATTAAAAAAGAAAGGGACAGAGTTAGAATTATGGAGTCGTTTAGAGAATTCTTAAAATTAGATGATTTTAAGACTAGCAAAACGATAGTCATCTTAAATATTTAAAAATAAACTATAACATATTTAAATATTAAATGAATAAAATTTAAAGTTAAACTCATACGTTTAACCAGTACAACATTCTTATATAACAGTGGTAGAGCGCTTTCGAGAACTATCTCATTATCAGTGCCTGAATAACAATCTAAAAAACAAAATTATACAAAAAGTTAATAAATATTTTAAAAAGTTATCCAAACTTTGCCAAAAAAAAATAAAAACATAAAAAGATTAATGGGCTGATTTCAAGTTAAGATAATACCGGTAGTATCTTCGTTTCCAAGGAAAAATAAACAAATTCGGGGCCGTGATTCGCTGTTGTTATGGAAAAGTATTAAAATTTGGATACTACCGGTATTATCTCAACTTGAAATCAGCCCATAAAAATACTAAAAATAGATTAAAACATTATTTTTATCACAATAATTTTTGATTGATTTGAAGAAAAAAAATAATAAACAAATACATAGTTGTTATTGGGAAAACTGACAAAAGGAATATAAATTATAACCGTCTAAAATTGCTTGCTTTTTTTTAAAAAAAAAGAAATTGTTATCTATTTGATATTGACTTAAAAAATATTTAAAAAAAGTATAGGTACTAATTGAGAAATTAAAGAGACAAGAATATAAAAAATATAAGTGAACATTCAATTAATCAAGCTAGTGAAAATAAAATATTAACGTCAAAATTTAATTAATCATTTAATCCATTTGTAGAGAAGGTTTGTCAGCGAATTTTAGAATTTCTAAAACTTTTAAAAAATTTAAAAAATAACTTTTATTGTAGTTGTGAGGCATTTTAGAATTATCAGTAGGAGAAAAGGAATGACCGAAAGAAAGAATACGGGAAACAAAAGCAGATGAAATATTGGTTATATCTGTATTTTTGTATTTTTTAAATGTTCTTACATGTTCAAGAATTCTAGTTTATATTCTTCGTCCTGTTTGACTGATATAAACTGCATTGCAGTCACTACAAGACACCTCGTAGACGCCCAAATGATGTAAAAAAGGAATTTGATCTTTTGTGTACGAGAGAGGTCGAAAGACTTTCTTTAAAATTAACTCTTTTATTACAGTTTTTTTTAAATATAAAGAAATAGAAAGAAAAGTATTGACTATGAAAGGAACAGAAGAATAGAGAATTCTTTAAAGAAGATGTAACAGAAAAATTATGTAATACGTTGAATCTTAAAGAGTATTGAAAGAGAAGTATTGGCTATGAACGGGACAGAAGAATAGAAAACTTAATAAAAAAAAATGTAGCAGAAGAATTATGTAATACGTTGAAGATTAAGAGTATTTGTTTCTGAATTTATGGAAAAGTTTATTTATGTTTATAAGTTACTAAGTTTATTAAATCCTGTAATGGAAAGTGATTATTCACTATTATTTGTTTAATGTTTAAACGAAGATGCTGCGTGTGGTAAGTTAACTTAAAATTAACATCTTACAAATTAAGTAATAATAAGTTGTTTTTTTTTAATTTTGTCGTCGCATTTACTCCTGGTTGAAAATTTGTGATGCGTTTACAACCTGATTGAAACAAAACTCAGTCTAAAACAAATAATTTTTGAACTTTTTTTATAAGCGTTATTCCAAATGACCGCCCTCTGTTATACCCTCACTGCCTGTATTCCTCTTATTAGTAAAAATTTTTTTGATTTGTGCCCTTCATTGATTGATGCTGCTACTGAAACGTCATTCATTTCTCCATCCAAGCGCGAAAAAAATCCCGTCACGTGCTAAAACCGGGCATCTGCTTGTATTTTTTTTTTGGAAAACATGTCGTACGTGCCTTTAAAAAATCAAATCACTGGACAAAGCCCTCAAAAAATTATTATTCAGGTTAACGAAATCTGTTACACAAAGATCGGATCGAGATTATTATATTCAGAAAGATCGGGGAGTGATCGGAAAACGGTCAATGTTGTTTTTATGATGGTCCTTTGTAAAGAAGGTCCGCTACCTTTGTCCACTTTGAGGCTTACGATCGGTTTCTTTTATTAGAGCAAGGACGATATTTCCCTATTTCGGTGTTGTTTGGACGGATCGTAAGGATAAAACTTCGATTTCTTTTAAATTTTTTTCAGTATAGACCTGATCTGATAATGGCAATACAAAGTAGGGATTTGCTGGACTTTAACGAAACGATCAAAAACACACATTTAAAAATTTATCAAAATTTATATTTATAAGCTATTTTTTCTTAATTTAAATTCTAATAAAAATTCCACTTGTCACCCAAAAATTAATTATCACCTTTTTCCTTCTGACATTTTCTTTGTATACTCATATAAAAATGCAAACAAGCGAAAACACTGGATAAGTTTGAAGTCCCAACTGCCGCAAACTTCCTTTCTACAGCGATAAGACAACAACTGACATTATTATCAAAAACGTCGGCGACAATTCACAACCACCCCCAAGAACCACACCAATTATAAAAAAAAGAAAAACTTTCAGCTGGACAAATGAAAGTAATAAATAACAATCCTCGTGTGTTGTAGCATTGTGTTGTTATACAGTGTACTTTTTATAGTGCGCCATTGTTGGGTTTTTTTATTATATTATGTCGATGACAGAAGGGAGTGAGTTGGCAATATATAGCTCAAGTACGGGGAGGTAACCCCCGTTAAACCGCAAGAGGGGGCTAAAATAAGAAGTGCAATTGCTGAATATAATCAACTTTTAAAACAGCAGTAAACTGATTAAGTAATTAAGTAGACTACAAGTATTTGCGTTATACGACTTCTGAATCGGCCTCAAAATTCGTTTTCGCGGTTCCGGCCCAAAGTTTCTTGATGTCAAAACTGAAAAATCTTGATGCCACTAAATTGGTGATATTTAACAATTTTTTAGATGCAGAAGTACAAACATATGTGTATTTCTTAACTGCTAAAATAGAAAAGAACCAAAAATTATGTTGACTCAAAAAAATAAAATAAAAAACAAATCGAACAAATATAAAATATTAGAAAAAAGAATTTGGTAGTTTGAGTTAGAAATTGAAACTGTTAGTATAAATTTCAAAGATAAGCTAAATTTATAGATTGACGTAAGACGCAAAACGTAAAACGCAAGAACCTCATGTATAGATTGACGCAACGCAAGGTAATTTGTTAATTGGCTATAGTGCAATTTAAATTCTTATCTAATAAATAACAGAGATTAATAAATTAGACTGTTCAAAGCAAGAACGAGCTGATCCGAGTAAATAAATGTCTTTAATAATAAATAATAATAATAATAATTTTTTAATCATTAACACATTATAATACTATAAACAAAAATAATTAATAATTAAAAAAAGACTTATTGGGCAATCTAGAGGGATGTATTTAGTTCTCATATTCTCATCTAAACAAAATAATAATAACATTTAGTAACTGATTACTGATTCTGTAAATATAAACACTAAAAAAACACAAAGAAAAAAATTTTAGTTGAAATTTAAATTTTAAATTGTAAATTAAGGATAAGAAAGGTAAGTCGATTGAAAAAATTGTTATTTTGTTAGCTAATTAATTGTTGACATTATTAGTTTTCTGTTAACATACGAATTAATTATAATGTGTTTTCGTTGACTGTCTGTCTCACTGATGATCTCACTCTTGACTAAGATATTTTTATTTAATTAAAAAAAAAAACATTTATTAATGTAAAATGATAGTTTAATGATCTACATTAATAAACAATTTCTTAGAAAAATTATAACCTAAGATCAAAATGTAACTGAATCAGAGCAGGCTGTGCCAACGTAACTGTAATGATTAGACACATCATTACAGTTACGCTGGCACAGCCTTCTCTGATTCATTTACATTTTGATCTCACCTTATTTTATATTAATAAAGGAGCAACAGCAATATCGCTTTCAAACACAAAATATAAATGAAAATTAAAACAAACATCTGTTTGCAACGATTTCGTTGGTCTAACGTAAGCCGCAAAAGAATCTTTTGCTCCATCTCTTGCGTATAACGTTAAGACGGTTACGCGTTGCGTAAATCTATTAATCGTTTTACTTATTTCTTACGTCTTGTGTCAATCTATAAATTCAGCTTGATGGACTAATTTCAAGTTAAGATAATACCGGCAGTATCCTAATTTCAATGAAAAAGTAGAAGAATTCGGGTTGTGATTGGTTGTTGCCATAGAAAAGTGACTACAGGTAGTATCTCAATTTGAAATTAGCTTATTAATCAAAATCGCCAATTTTAGCATTTTTATGTCACTGAAACCTGAAAATAACAACATACAGTTTCTTTACTTTTCAAAAAACAGCAACACCGCAATTTACATTCAAAATAGGTCAGACAACATGGTACAATTTTTGAAATAGGGGACAATGAAGCTAAAATAAAAGTAACTTAGATTTAACTGTCTTTTTGAGCTACAATTTATACTTTTTTTGTCAAAACTTTAAAAACCTGTTCTTAGGACTCCTAATTTTTGTAACACTGCCGCCTGTGACTCTTAATTTTTGCGAAAGTGTGGTTTGTGGATTATCCCTCGGTCGATTGCGACTTCCAATTTTTATCATTTTTTTGTCTGTTTTTTCTAAATATTGGCTGAGCTTCTCAGTTTTTTTTGTGAAATACTCTTTGTAACATCACTAACATTTATTTTTATTCTGACAAACTGTCAGTTATTGATCTCAATTTTTGAAAAGTGTTGTCCAAACTTCTTAATTTTTAGCAAACTGTCACCCGCGGCTCTCAATTTTTATTTAAAATTTTAAAACTGTCGCCTACGACTCCAAATTTTTATGAAACTGTCTCCTGCGGGTTCATGTTCCTATTCAATAATGAGAATTCTAATTTAGTAACAAAAATTGAAAGTCGTGGGTGACAGTATTATGAAAATTGAAAACAGTAAGCGACAGTTTTATAATAATTCGGGGTTTTAGGCGACAGTTTTATTAAAATTGAAAAATGAAAAGGAAAATTGAAAATCTTATTGTTAATTATGTAAGACTTATGTTAATGATAATGGTAAAAATTGTAAATTGCATCAACTGATGTTTTTTACAACCTTTTTTCTATCACAATGTCTACTAAAATATTTAGTTTTCATACAGAATGCTGTAAATATAATGTTAAAAAGTGGGGTTTCCAGAATTTTAAATTGAAAAACTTCTTTCTTTCAGAAGATTTAAAAACGATCTTAGCAGCATTGATACTAAACTTCCTATTACCACTCTAAATTTTTACTCTAACTATTCAAACACCTTGTATAAATTGTCGCCTATGAATTTTGTTGCTTAGGACTCATTTGCGTGGCTGAGTATTATAAGTCTAGAAACATCTTCCTTCTATCAAATGTTTGCTAAAATATCTAGTTTTTTTAATTGTCGTTTGTAGTTTCAAAATTATTGCCTGTGGCTCTTATTTTTTATAAAATGTTGCTTACGATTATTAAATTTTATGAAACGAATCTCAAAAACCTTTATTATATTAAATTTTTTTTAACAAAATTTAAGAACATTATTATTATAAAAACGTTTAAGTCAAATATTAAAACCAGAAAACTGCAGACCGGTTTTGAAGCTATTGCCTCATTTTTAGTGCAGCCTATTTCCGTGCTGTATTCTACTTTTAAGCAGATTGATCGTTTGCAGGTATAAAGCGCGTAAAAGTTTAATAAACATGAGATAAAGCCGTAGCGTTGCTCCAAACATCGTTATCAAATATGGCAATTTGCAGTTTGTAAAAAAAAATTCTGTAGATTCCCACTGAAGAAAAGAGAAGAAACGTTGCTTTTGTTGTTTTATTTAGTTAAATTTCAGGATTTTTAAAGTTTCAGTAATGTACAAATGCACTGAAAATGGGACAATAATTCTGAAACCGGTCTGCAGTGTTCTGGTGATTATATTTGGCTTGAACACTTTTTTACCATTTTTGACTGCGTTGGCATTAACTAGTGGGACAGCCGAAATGTCGGAGTTTGTCCGAAAATTAGTTGTTATCATTTTAGTTGTTGCGAACAGATACACCAATCTCTTTAATTATTATTAACGTTTTTGGAACAAAAGCCTTTTACTTTTTTTAGAGGTAACGGGTTACAGGATCAATAAAATAAACGATTGAAATCGAATCCTTGAAAAAGACAGTAATAAAAAAACAGTCGAAACGTCGGATTAAAGTTAAATCGTTTATTTTATAGTTCCTGTAACCCGTTACCTCTAAAAAAACATATAATAATAATTGGAACGTGATCATATTAAGAATTAAAAGGCTGTTATTTACTTGTGTATTTGAATTTATTTATTTAATTTTATTGCAATCACTTGGTTATTTATTTCTGTTAGTTAGTATTTTGTACAACAATCTTCATAAGTAATGTCATGGTGACATCATTGTCATTACATGTGTAGTCAAAAGTACCTTTGTTAAATTTTTATTAAATTGCAAGAAAGTCATGCCAAAAATGTATTTTAATTTAAGTTTTAATTATGTAATTTGGAGCTAATAACAAAATAATCTCTGAAGAAGTATGAGACATAAAAATTGTTTGAAACGTTGGCGTAATTTATGTTGTTTTAATATTTGTCCAAGTGTCCACATTCTCATCACACTGAACTAACAATTATTTAAGATTTGATTTTAGAAATTTTCCTTCACTAGTTACTTATAATCTTTTAAATCTAAACATCCCTAAAGTTCGTCGCGTGTCTTTCATGCAAATCCAACCCTCATCCATATGTTTCCAAAAACCGGAAAACTTCAACCCCTATCTGATCATTCGCATATTTTTTTTCCTTACTACAAACATCGATATTATTGTTATCGCAAGACCACATGTTTGTTTAATTTATGTTTCAACGAGGCGTCTTCTATTTATTTACTTAGGTTAGGGTCCAGACTGATTATTTCAGATTTTAACGACCTTGACTTTAACCAAGAAAGCTTATCATTTTCCGGTTGACGCAAATACGACCAAACTGTCAAAAGATTAGAGATACCAAAATACAAACTCAAAATATACCTACCTAAAGGTAATAAAATTTCAAATGATTGCTTTTGACAGATTCGTGATAAGGCAGGTCTTAAATAAATAAGTGATAAAAGTGAATTTTTGTTTACTTTTAGCGCAGGCGGCTATGAAGGAGATTTTTTTCTAAGGGAAGTAGACGAAATAATAAGACTAAGACAAAAGCACAAATCTATAAATAACTAGAAATAAGGGTACGGTTTTTTGTAAGAGAGGGTGAGGTATTTTAATTAACCAAATTTACAGTTTTTAGGATTTTTTTTTTAAATGTTATTGACCATCTCTTCGAGCTTTAATGATTTACGACCAACACCCATACAAGTGCACAATAAACCCCCTAAAAAATCCCAAGTAAATTTGTCGATTCCTGGGGCCACTCTACTTCCTTATTATTATTATCAGAGGGGATGCTCCAATTCTCCCCACTTTTGTCAAATCATCCCCCTCTACCAGTGATGTAAGAGGGGGTAAATGCGTTACGTTAGGCTAGGTTAGGTCAACCCTCGTGCGTGCAGAATTTTTACATTCAGTAAGCGACTGTTTGGCTTGTGATACGGTTCTGTATTTCGATCAAGAAACCAACGATCGTACAAACACATGATAAATAAAATTAAGAAAAAAGTGACAGTGGCGGACGTGATGGACATTAGAGAGTGAAAATTTTAAGAAGAATATGCCGCTGTTACAAGAAAGCACCCCGAAAAGAGGTGAGATTTTTGGGAAAACAGTGGGAGAAATTCGAAAATTTTCACGCAAATGTTGAGATTTCGGCCGAATAAATTAAAACAATAAAAAATATAATTTTTTTTTCTATTTTCAAAAATAAATATGATGATTAATTCTTTTAGAAACGTAAAATTAACTCTATAATAATTAGATAATTATAAAAAATATTTAATTGTTGATAATTGAAGACTAAAAACAAAAAAGAAATTGAAGGTAATATCTTTAATTGTGTATAATCAATTTGCAAAAAATTATTCAATAATTATTTAAGTAATTAATATTTGCAACGTTGATCACATAATTTCAAAAAAATTATTATTTGTAATCGATATTAAAAAGCTAATTTTTTTCTGTTATCAGTATTTTTGCTCTTAAGCATTTTGTTATAATTTTGACATTTACTAAGCGATTTTTAATCATATAGTATATATTTTTATAATTAAATAACAATTTACTATTCATAATTAGAAAGGTTGAACTAGTGATTTCAAAAAGTTAATCTAAACAAATAAAAAACTAGAGCTGTAAGAATTTTTTTATTAATTAATATTTGTTAATTAATTAAGGGTTAGGTCAGGACAATTTTTGTTTAAAAATTAAAAGAGGAATGAATTTGCATTTTGTTGTTTCCTGTAAAAGATTTTTAAAGTTTTTTAGTTATATGCAATTTCAGCAAAATAAATGTATTAAATAGGGCATGAAGAAGGCAAAAGTGCCGAAACCGGTAACTACAAAATAGGAATATTAAAACACCCGGAAATTAATTTTCTGTGTTAATTTTGTTACATATCTAATAACAAAGCATATTTTAATTATAGAATCACAAAATTGGTTTAGCCCCAAGCTAGAGATCCATTAGATATCATAAACTGTTGCCTAAATACATTTGTCGCATTTTCCTCTTTAATAATAAAGGCCTGTCTCCAATAAACAACTATTTATCAAGGCAAACATTGACAAGTTCAACTCTTATTTGTTGTTTCTACCTATTTATAGTTCGTCCTTAGAAATTCCTTGACCTAACTCAACATTCTCGCCTGAAACCTCGAACATTTCCGTTATTATTGTGTCGTCTGATTTTTTAATTGTTTATTAACGAGAGAATTTTAAAAACAAATTATCCACCGAATTTCTCCCCTCTCTGGTGAAAGGGTTAGTTCGGTAATGAAGCAAACGGGGAGGAGATAATGTCTCTCATAATGGCTCGCGCTTGCGCCCCTCTCCTGGGAGGAGCCTTATTAACCCGTCGTTTCTTCCAGAAATGCTGGACCCTCAGGAGAAGACCTCCTTGTCATCGGTATCTTATCCTGTATTTACACCGTCGCAATTATTGATGGCCAGTCATTTAATGGCCGCTTCGAGATTGACAATTCCTTCAAATCCTGCGTTTTTTCACCCGGGGCTGCTCCCCTTGGCTTGGCAAGCTAACTCGCCGCCGTCGCCGCCAACTGAACAGCTCTCACCCGCGTTAAAAGCACGCAAAAATAATAATAACAACGTGGTGAGTAGCACTCAGGAGAGGCAGCCGAAGAGGAAATGGAAATGCGACGAGGAGATGTCCCCCACGTCCGATTCGAAAGAATCGAGCCGTGATAGACCTTTTACGTGTGAGGTTTGTAACCGGTCGTTTGGGTACAAACACGTCTTGCAGAATCACGAAAGGACACATACAGGAGAAAAGCCTTTTGAATGTCAAGAGTGTCATAAAAGGTTCACAAGAGACCACCATCTTAAGACACATATGAGATTGCATACAGGAGAGAGGCCCTACCATTGCGAACATTGTGACAGACAGTTTGTCCAAGTTGCTAATTTGAGACGGCATTTAAGGGTACATACCGGTGAGAGACCATATGGGTGTGACCACTGCTCGGCGAAGTTCTCCGATTCGAACCAACTCAAAGCACATGTCCTTATCCATACGAATGAGAAACCTTTCGAATGCGAAAAGTGCCACGGAAGGTTCAGACGGAGGCATCATTTGCTACACCACAAGTGTGGAGGAGCTGTCGAAGAAGACACTCAAGATTCAGACCTGGAGGAGGAAAACCGCAGACGAAGGGTCCTTCACCCGCCGTCTGTTCCTCTAGTCACCCTTCCTTTACACGTGTCACTACCTGAACAAACCGAACCTGAAGACCTCTCCATGACTACCGGTTTACACTCTCACAGTAGTGGCGAATCTCCCCTGTCCAGGTCCCCCAGCTCACGAGAAGACGCCGATGAGGAAGATTTCGATCCCCACGAATCCGCCACAATCTTCCTCAAAGGACAAGTCCACACCTAGTCGGAGGTATGCACGCTTTCAGGGAATTTTTAGTTGTTGGCTTTGTTTCGTATGTTTTGTACAGTTTGGTATGCAAGTTCCTCGACAATAGATAACAGGACCGGGGGGGTCAAAGAATTTGTAGATATTTTTAGTTTAGAGATGATGCAAAACCGGTGATTGTTTGCTTTTTGGTACCTGAGTTGCCAAAAATTTGCATAGGGTTTACTTGTAAAAATTTATTGAGGGCTATTTTCGGACTACAAGACTAATTTCGTGCACGAATTAGGTTGCTTTGTGACGAGAGAGGTTTTTTTTCGTTATCCTGTTTGAATTCAATGTGTTATACGTCAGTCGGCGAGACTTGTTTTCAAGAATGATTTTAGAGAAATTCGATACTGGGACACCCTTTTGGGGTGACGCGTAAGTTATCGGTTAAAAATTTGCGCTTGACGATGGATAAGGGAAACGGAACGACTGGATGACCCTTGAAAAGGGGTACAAGATGTAAATCTTTTAAAAAGTTGTTTCAATATTTTTTGAAAAAAACAACAAAATTGTTTTTCTCTAATTTGTTTCGATTAATCAACTTTAATTTTTGTTCTCAAGCAAGTCATTCAAACCAATTTAAAAATTAAAAGAAAAATTTATTTTTCCGAATTTTTGGTTTTAAAAATTGTTTTAAAGTTTAAAAAGAAGAGTCACATGTTTTTTTTTTCAGTAGTACGGGAACTGTTTAAATGTTTTTATTCACAGTTTTGTACCAAGTTTTGTAAGCTTGATCATTTATAGGTTTTCTGGTCATTGTTCTGTCTCACTCTCAATTTTTTTCTGTTGTGTAAAAACTGTTCAAATTTTCAAAGATTAAGGCCACTTTTCACATTGACTTTTGTACTCAAATCATAAAAACAAAAACAAACTATAATTTTGATTATTTATTGGTCTTGATCAAATTTTTTTGTTTCTTTTTGTTTTTTTTTTCTGTTTATAAAATCATTTAAAGATTAAGGCCATTTTGTACACCCACTGAAGAAAACAAATTACAATCTTAATCGTTTATTGGTTTTGATGGAAGTTCTGTTTTACTCTCCGGATGTTCGGTTTTATAAAAAACTGTAAAAATCGATTAAAAATTAAGGCCTTTTTGCACAAACATTTGTGTACCTAAAAGACAAAGACAAAATGTAATCTTGATTAAATTTGTTTCATTCTCTGTAATTTTAAGAGATTGTTTATTTATTCTAATCGAAGTTCTATTTTACTTTCTGGTTTTTCTTTTTATAAAAAAACTGTTCAAATTGTTTTAAGTTTAAGGCTATTTTGCATACACCAAATTTTGAAAAAAAAATTATAGAGACAAACTGTTATTTTGATCGTTTATTTGTTTTGATTGACGTTCTGTCTTACTTTCGGTTTAATGAAGGCTACTCAGGTCATTTAAAGATTAAGGCTATTCTGTACACACACTTACTAGTAATGCATAGAAATAATTGACAAACAATAACTCTAACGGGTCTTTATTAAGGTTCTGTTTCCCTCTTAGGTTTTTCTATAAGAAATTATTTAAACTGTTTCAAGATTAAGGTCATTTATACACAGTTTAGGCCTTAATTTTGTAATAAATGACAAGGGTAAGCTATAATTTTGATTATTTATTTATCCTGATCGAAATTTTGTGTTTTTATTTTATAAAAACTGTTAAAATTGTTTAAAGATTTAAAGGCTACTTTTCACATACAATATTTTTTCCATTTTCGTATAAACGGTAAAGACCAAGTATTATAATTTAAATTTTTTATTGGTTTTGATCGAAGTTTTGACTCACTTTCTGGTTGTTCTGATCATTTTTTTTTAAATCAAGGTCATTTTACATAGACAGTTTGGTACCCAAATTAAAAAAATAAATTATAATCTTGATCCTTTATTAGGCCTAATCGAATTTCGGTCTTTCTTTCCATGTGTATTTTATAAAACCTGTTCTAATTTTTTAAAGATTAAGGCCATTTTAAGTACAGTTTTATATTTAATGTTGAAATAAATGTCAAACCAAACTATAATGTCTATTGTTAATTAATCATGATTACAGTATTTTCGTATAAAAAACTGTTAAAATTGTTTAAAGATTAAGGCTATTTTGCAAACACAGTTTTGCACCAAATTTTGAACAAATGACAGAGACAAACTGTAATTTTTATCGTTTATTTGCTTTAATTGACGTTCTTTCTTACTTTCGGGTTTATGAAGGCTAATCAGGTTATTTAAAGATTAAGGCTATTAATAATTGACAAATACAAACTATAATCCTGATGGTTCTTTATTAAGGTTCTGTTTCGCTCTTCGGTTTTTTCTATAAAAATTGTTTAAACTGTTTTAATTTTAAGGTCATTTATACACAATTTAGTATCTAATTTTGTATTAAATGGCAAGGGTAAGCTGTAATTTTGATTATTTATTTATCCTGACCGAAATTTTGTGTTTTTATTTTATAAAAACTGTTCAAATTGTTAAAAATTTGTCTATTTTTTATAGACGATAAAGGCTAAGTATTATAATTTAAATTTTTTATTGGTTTTGATCGAAATTTTGGCTCACTCTCTCGTTGTTCTGTTTAATAAAAACTGTTATTTTTTTAAAATCAAGGACATTTTACATACACTGTTTGGTACCCAAATAAAAAAGATAAAATATAATCTTGATTCTTGATTGGTTCTAATCGAAGTTTTGTCGCATTTTCTGTTTTAGATTGTTTAAAGATTAAGGTCATGCTTTGCGCACAGTAATACACAGAAATAATTGCCAAAACAGGCTATAATTTTGATCGTTGTTGGTTCTCCCTTAGTTTTTGATTTTTTTGTTTAAAAAACTGTGCAGTTTAAAGATTAAAGCCAATTAACAAACACAATATGTGTCAAATTATAGAATTAATGACAAAGATCAATTATAACTTTGTTCATTATGAATGTTTGTTCTGCTTAGCTGTTCAAATTTTTTAATAAAAATCAAGGCTATTTTGCCCACACAGTTTTGTAGTCAAACGACAAAAACAAACAAAATCTTGATTATTTATTTGAATTATTGATCAAATTTCTGCTTCACTCTCTGATTTAGAAAAGCTCTTGAAATTGTTTAAAGATTAAGGCTATTTTAAACACAGTTATGTACCAATTTTTTTAAAAAACAGGCAAATACATTTTATAATCATAATTGTTTATTGGTCTTGATCAAATAATTGTTTTTTTTTAAATGAAAACTTATTTGATTGTCTAATCATTAAGGTCATTTTTGACACCTAATTTTGGACATAGTTTTAAAATAAACGACAAAAACAAACTATAATATTGATTATTGATTTCGATTATTGATCAAATTTCTTCTTCACTCTCTGGTTTACAAGAGATCTTGAAATTGTTTAAAGATTAAGGCTATTTTAAACACAGTTATGTACTTATTTTTTAAAAAAGCGACAAAGACATTCTATAGTCCTAATTGTTTGTTGGTCTTGATTAAATTCTGTTTACTTTTTAAATGAAAACTTATCTGATTGTTTAAACATAAAGGTCATTTTTGACACCTAATTTTGGATGTAGTTTTAAAATAAACATCAAAAACAAATTTCTACCTCACTTTTTATTACATAAGTAACAAATTTGTTTCTGTGCAAAAAGGCCTTAAGGCTCAATTTACATTAATTTGGGGCAAACTTGATGTAAAATGAGAAATTCGGTTAGAACTGTTAAGATCTATCTTTGTCTTTTTCAACCAAGAGGCCTTAACATAGATTAACTTCCTTAAAAGACAGTTTGCATGAGTAATTAGATTTAAGATAATTTTTTAAATCCAAATACTCATACGATTGTCTTCTAGCTGAATTTAAAATTTGTTGAATTGGTAAAAATTGATTTAATTACTGAAAACAAAAATTAAATGACTTAAAAATTTAACCGAAAAAAGCTTTCTTATGATTCTTTTCTACTTTTTAAGTAAAAATTTATTTGGTAATAATTCCTCTTTTGTCTCAAAAGTGGCTGTACGTCTCGTGGGAAACCGTCTCGTCGTCCGAAATCGATATAAAGCCCCCATATCATGTCCGAAACTAGTTTATAAATATGCAAGGGTTGTCGTCCCTTTAGTAAAACGATACGTTTGCACCGTCCGGCCCTGTACGTTTTAAAATTTTTCGTTAAATTTTTTTTTTCTATTACCTTAAAAAATTCCACGAAAAATGTTAATTATTTGTCTTGTACATAGTTTAAACATATCGAATTGAATGTAAAACTGCGTGTGGTTGGTTTATTTATATTAATTAATCGTAATAAAGGTGGCTGTATTTTCGTAATTATTGTTATCAAGATTTTTATTGTTAAAAAAAATTAAAAACCGATTTTAGACTATTTGCAATATGTAAATCCGGTTTTTAATTGTATGTGTGTATTTATACGATGTTTCACTTTGCTGTCGAGTGCCATTTTAATTTTAAGCAAATACGGGTCTGATTAATTTTATTTTTAGTTTATTTCTATAAAAAAAAACAAAGAACAGGGTTACCGTTTTTTTTATATATTTTTTTAGTTTGATAAATGTCAATTGTTGCTTATCGAATATCGTTCATCGAATTATGTAAATAAAATCAATTCGAAGTACGATATTCAAGAAATGGTGTCATTTTTTTTTATTTGTACTGTACGGGGTACATTCTTTTTTACGCGTACTGTACAAAATATATGGTGGTACAATTTTGTCTACCTCTTAGTACCTAAAATAAAAACGAATCTATTTCCACGTGTAACTGAACAAGACTGATTTTTATTAGATTCCTATTTATAGAATAAAAAAAAAACAGATTATACAATTAAAATAAATTTGTACATACAATAGATAATTGAAAAAAAATATTTTTGTCATATACAAAGTCTCGGCGAATCTTTTCGTCGTCACTTTGTATACAACAACCTACCTCAAAAAACCGAGTACAAATCTTATCAGGATACAGTTATTGTACGTTTTTTCTCTAAATGTTAAGTCTCCCCTACCCACTCCACCCCTGAACCAATATGTGATCACTCGATCGATGTAAATTGGTGTAATTACAAAGTGTAATTCCATGTCAATAACTATTTTATTATTAAAAAAAACTGTTCGTTTATAAAAATATAATTTGTGTTTTATTTATTGATCCGACGTTCACTCACCCCCGATTTTTTTCCTGTGGGGAGATTCGAGCATTCTTAATACAAAAGTAGAGGCGAAAAAAACCGTGGGGTAACCCTATCAGTGCTCTGGGTAAGACAAGAGATCGATATAACTCTTCCGTGGGGTGAAGTCGCTGCGCCTGGGGTGAGATCTTCTATCCAGAGTGTTTCACCCCTCAATGAACCACTGAAGTTGAGAAAATAGACAGCCGAAACTAATCCCAAAGCAACTAATTACCACCAAGATTAATTTAAAATGTACAGTCGACCCAACAAAAAATTAAATATTTTATGTAAAGCGTGTTTGCAGGGGACTCCAATAATAAATATAAATAAATTATAAATAATTTAATACAGTTTCAGATTACTTCGAAAGTTTTTGTTTTACAGAATGTTTATATAAATTCATCCGATAATAAAGACGTAAAAAGTAAAATATAGAATTGTGTGAGCTTGACTAGGCGCTGAGCACCCTTAAAATTTAAGAGTGTCATGACAGTTTTTGTTTATTTATTTAAAAAAACATTAAAAACACCTAATAGCACCAAACAATTTCATTTTGCACAACGCACATTTAGACTTGATTTTGACAAACTTGAATTTGTCATCCTCAAAGTTCAAAGTTGTCATCTTTCTAAGGATGACAACTTTGTTGTCGAAACGTGCATCGTGCAAAGTAAAATTGTTTGGTGTTATTGGGTGTTTTTTACGTTTAAGTCTACACACCAAGGAGATTCAAGCAAAAATTTATTTAAGTTGTCCTAAAATTGATTAAAGATTGAAGCTTAAAGTTTTTTTTATTGTAATAAGGTAAGTAATTTTTGTTGTGACAAAGCCTGCCACCAGATGGCGTGCCTACCTGTTCAGGTATCACGTGACTTTCAATCTGTCGGATTGTTATGCAAAAGCAGATCGGCTCTCTCTGCAAATTGAATTCTGTTGTAAGTTAGACTTTGGAGTTTGGGGCCTGCAAGGAATTTTAATCAAAGTGCCCCTTCACCTCTCCTCCCCACCACTCACATAAAAAACAACGATTCGTTTTTGATTTGCATCGATAAAGTACGGTATGAATTATTAAGGAAGTGGTATATCGAAGACAATGATGTGTCTGAACACATCATTATTTAAATTTCAGACGGTTTTTTTACGTTAGACGTGTGTCAACCCTGTTATTATTTCAGAGATGTAATTATACGGTTTTTATAAACGTTTGTCTGTTAAAAAATTGCTAGTTACACGTCAACTGTTATTAGAAGGCGCGTGGGCGGGTCTTGAATATAATTTTGGGAATAAATAATAATTCTAAATTTTTTAAGGAAGTCTGGGGGATTTTTTTTAATCAAAGGGATGCAATTGACACCCCTTGACTTTAAGTTTAATCTTGAATTACGACCGAGGACATGAACACTGATTAAGTGCGTTAAAAGAGCGTAGGGGAGAGCTAGGAAAATGGACAAAAATCTATCTAGTCTTAATTATTAGAAACCGATTTTTAAAATTTGAATTGAGTTAGCCTATAGGGCAACAGAAATAACCGATGAATGCGCCACACGAGGGTAGTGCATTATTTTAAATTTGACATAATAGTGACAATTAAATGTGGGTGAAAGTGTTTTCTATCTCCACTATTTTAAAATAGTATTTTATTGTTGATTGTTATCTGACAATGACAATGACAATGACGATAACAGGTTTGCTGCTACTGGTAACTACGTAGAAAGCCGTCAGGGTCATATATAGCAATTCTGTTTTTAATAACATTTTGTTATTTTCTTACAAAAAATTAAAATAAGTCCAAAAAAATCCTAGAGAAAAAAGTTGGTGACAAGTAAATTTTGTATAATAAAGTCCGTAAAGGAATATATTTATCTCTGAAAGTTTAGGCTTTAGATGTGCCTAAAGCTATCTATCATAAAAAAATTAACGAACTTAAATTTTTTTTTATTTTTGGCGCCTTTCAGGGCTAAACTATAAGAGATAAATATGTTCTCTTGCGGAACTTTTTATCATACAAAATTTATTTTTCTATAAAAAAAATTGTAGCTATGACCGTTTGGAGTATTTTTAAATGCACAAATTTAAAATTTTTAATAATTTTAAAAAAATATGATCCAATATTTTTGGTGTTAAATTTTTTGAAACACAAATATTAATTATATTATTAAATTCTCGATATAACAGTATTCTTTAAAAATCCTTTTAAAACAATTTTAATTGAAGAATTTATTTTTTTATGATTAATATAAGAGCGGATAAAGGCGTTTCTCTCTCTCTCTAAACAATCTAAGAAAATCAGATACCTATTAGTTGTTGACGTTTTAGATTTTTTTTTGTTCACCTTCATATAACTTAAATTACTTTTTTTAAAAAATGGACTAGAGAAGAAACAATTCCAAGAAAAAAAAAACTAAGTTTAAAAGAAAAAGAAGAAGGAAAGATTGTAGAAAAACAAAATAATATTTCAAAAAAACTTTAAAGTCGCCAATTGAAAAAGAAATAACAAGCAAAACTACGATTGAAAGAAAAAAAAGTGTTATTTAAAAAACCTGTGTTTAGAAGAAAAAGAAAACAAAAATAGCTTCTAGTAAAACAAAAAAATATTCGAAAAAACTTGAGAAACAACGTTCAAAAGAAAAATATAAAATCTTTTTCTACTATTAACTATAATTAATTGAAAGGAAAAAAAGTTTAGAAAAACTTGAAAATCGACGAAAAACCAAGAAAAATATCAGAAACTATGATTAAAAACAAAAATTTTTTTTTAAAAAAACATAAGATACTTTGAAAAAAATTGAAAAATTGACGATCGAAAAAGGGAGTAAGAAAACTACGATTAAAAAAAGATGTTTAAAAGAAAAAAATTAACAGAGGAGAATAAAAAATATTCTTAAACAAAGTTGAAAAATAATGTTTTTAATAGAAAAGGCTCATAAAATTAAAAAAATAAAATGTTTTGTAAAAACTCTAGAAACGACAAATAGGAGATAAAGAAGAATCTATAAAAACTTTAAAAACAATAATTGGAGTACAAGAAACAGGCCCGTATTTACAACAAGAGGTTTTTGATAGAAAAATTATAAAAAGAATAGAGAAATTTTAAGTGGAGGTTCTAAAAAAATTTGGGTTATAAGGGTAACCCAAATAATAACAAAACTCTAAGCAAAAAATGCGAAATTGGAAACAGCAGAACAAATTACGATCTTCTAACCAGTAACGTCACAAAGTCTGAAACCTCCAAATTTTAAAGGGCAAACTCTTAATATTTGTTTTATAATTAATTTATAATGTGACACATTTATTAGCCGCTAGCAAGCCATTGTTCGAGAGACTGACAATGAGATGTCTTGTTTTAATATACATTGTTTCTGGATAGAATTAGAATTGTACTCTTTCTTACCAAAAATATTTAATTAACTGTAGCTAATTTTTAGTAATTTTTATGTTTACAATTATGATAAAATATAAGAGAAATAATTTAGAAGATTACATTTTTTATGACATTGGTAAACTGGCAATGTTAGAGATGAACAGATGTTTATAAGAAATTGTTAATTAATCGAATGACAATAAAAACAGATCATAACAATGCACCAACCTTCCATTCTTAAAAAAAAATTGATTCCTCTGTTGCCAACCTTTAAAGCCTACAAAATTTGATTTCTTCATTTAAAGAGTATAAAAAGCGCAAATATAAAACTCGTTCCTCAACCACTATTATTCCATAAAATGTATTTTTTAACCCCTCTTGATTCCTCAAACCCACCTTGCAAGTGTGCCAACCGAAAAGCTCGTAACGGCACAAGACCATCGAGGGGTTAAAAATATGGGGCAAGTTTGCAGTTTCCTGGAAACAGAACATATGTGCGTCATTATGTTAAGAATTTCACCCATAAGTGGAAGAAAAAAACGCCAGCCAGAGAGAGAAAGAAATAGCAACCCATCATCCGACCATCGCCTAACGGGTGTTAGGCAATATTCTTGCACATCAGCTCGTGTGCGGGGTGTCGTGTTTCTGTCCTTTTTGCGGCAATATCTTAGTGAACAACAGATGACTCGATTCGAGTGGGTTAGATACGGTTTTTTCTAATCGAGGAAAGAAAAAGGATGTAGGTCAGTGGTTGCATGCTGGTGTTAAAATTCGGGGTTTTCAGGGGATTGTCCTTGCCCCCCCGACGAAAATCCTTAAAGGGCTTCAGTTAATTTCACTCCGGACCTAATTATCCCCAGTAACAAGATTACACTTACTGTCAAAATATCCCTAAAACCTCGACTTTTGGTATCTAATTAAAGCCCAACGCCCTTATTTAAATAATTGGATTAGCTATGTTAAATATGACTTAATCGGCCACAAGGGCCCTAAAAACCTTATCACGAATCTTTGGGTAGTTTCAGGGCGTAAAAAAAATTAATAAATCTAATGCATTTTTTTCGTGCATTCACCCTTAACTAGCTTTTAGTCAGGGGTTAAAAAGGGTAATCTCGTGTCCCCTAATTTTTTATCAAATCGAAGGTCAATGCCATCCGATCAATTTGGCGAGAATGTATGTATGACTAATAATAAAGAAGTGAATATTTCATATCTTGGTGGCGGCAGCGGTGGCGGTGTTTTTCTGTCATCACAACGGTGAAACGAGGGACGAAAAGGGGATTAAATTAATTTCGTACGCTAAACAATGGCCGCCCCGCTAATGGTGCCCGTTTGCAGAAATTGCCTCCGCTATGCACGGTTATTTTTTATGTAGATTTTTTCAAGTCCCTGGGGTGAGACGCTACCCTTTACGTAGGGTTCATGCATTTTTATAGCGCTGCTTTACGCGGACACTGTTCGGGTGGCTCTCAAACGGCGGCAAACAAACTTTAATCGAATTTAAACTAACAATAAATTTTTAATAAACATGGGTTTATTGCATTTTAAAACAAGAAAGCGTAATTACCATAACGGGGACAACCAAGAAACACCCCATCTGCATTTAAGATCAGTATCTAATTTAAAACAGACAACAACGACAGATTCTTATCAATATACAGGTGGTCGAGAATATGTTATCAAAAATGAAAAACTGGTAGTAAAATTATGTTATCCAGAAGGGTCACGTGACTACAATCAATCAGTTTTAATTTAATATTTTTTTCTATTTACAGGTGTTATAACAAATCTGTTACTTTAAAAAGTTGTTAATTATGACGTTCAAACAGTGGCGTTCTGCTAATTAGTCGTTTTCGCTGTTATGAGAAGAATAATTCGTCTTTGTAATAAAGATTTGACAACCAGTTTTTACGAAATAGAAGTCTGTAATTTCCAATTTCAGTTTTAATAATAATTATTAGCGACAATAATGGTTGCTAGAATGACAGAAAAATACATGAATGTACAACAGAAAATGTAGTAAAGAACAGAACAATATTGTACACTGCAAAAAAGATATTGAATGACAAAATAAAGAATGAATTATCAGATAAATGAATTGCATGACAATGAAAAAAAAAAAACAATAAACAGCAATAAAATAGGTTAAATCAACGACAGAAAAGGTTATTTTAGCAACCTTATTAATCACGATACAAGAGTTTTTCGGATGTTTATATTTAGAGTTAATATTGAACAAAAAACTATTCAAACCTTTCTAGAAAGCAGCAAGTATATATAATGATATTTAATTTTGAAATACGAGTCGACCTTTAACAATTAAGAGTATTATTCTTTCTACTTTACTCTTTAGTCTTCCACCTCTTTACTCTTACAAAACATACTATAATTTGAAAGCAAACTTGGGTAGACGCTACTGACTGCCTTCCCCCCCTCTAGTAGATAAAAAATATACAATGAGAACGAAAATGTGCTGAATGAAAGTGGTTTGCGCACCTTGACTCATCCAACAAAAATGTACAAAAGTGATGGACTAAAACAAATTTTTGTTTTTACAATATTATCTATTCTTGATTCAAGAGATATAGGGCTTGCCAATTAAAAAGTCGTAAAAGTAAAATACTCATAACAACTATGTAAACAGTCATTAAATTAAGTAGCCATGGCCTTGATACAGTCGACCAGCTAAATCAAGAATATCTACAAGACGTTTATATCAGTGGCTAAAATCTCTCACGAAATGGTTACGGTTTAAAACATTTCTGTGGTTACAAGGAATAACTTGAATAATATTCAAACCAAAAGACATTTATAACAAATTGATTACAAAAATCTGATTTTATACAACTGCTCAAAACGTTGGTCTGGGAAGTACAAATACGATTTGTTAAGTTATTTTCTGTGACCACAGAACAACTTAAGAATTTTTTTTTGTCGTGCATTGACTTTTTCTGTCGTACTAAATATTGTTCAACTGTGCTTTGTATTTACTTACTGCATATTCAATATTGTGGTGAAGACAATATTTTCTGGCGTGCAAAAATGTTTCTCTGTGTCGTGCTGATGTCCTATTCTGTAATTTTTATAAAAATTGAAGCTGAATGCGATAATTTCATACAAAGTGGGAGCTGCAGGCGACAGCTTTTTAAAAGTTAAAAACTTTAGATACAGAGAGTCCACAAAAGAAAATTGTGATCGTAAAATAGATTGTTTAGTACCAAAAAAGAATGTTTAATTGTGAGAATTGAGCTCTCAGCTACTATCTGCTTCTTTTATAAAACAGCTCAAAGTTTTTCTTAGTGCTGAAAATATCTTTTTGCACTACTCTACTAAAATTCAAGTGATTACGCACTGAGCAAACAATCGGGACCGTCAATTTTACAATCATCCCCCGTTTTTACCGCACTAGTGCCTGCAAAGATCACAGAGATTTTTCCCGTTTAAAAAACAGTTTAAAATAAGAAACAGCGCCATCTGTGAGAAAAAATTGTGTAAAACATTAAACCGTTAAATTTTGACAGTAGGTTTTATTAATTTGAAAAAAATCTGAAGTTAGTTACCTACATAATTGACTTCAACGCACTTGACTTTTTTGACAAATTAATGATAAATTTTAAAATTATTGTTTTTCGGCTGTGTGGAGGATCCGTGCAAAAACTAATATACAAGAGACTTGCAGGAACAATTTTGCTTTATTCATGCGACATTCTTCACAGTGTAAAAATTGTCGCACTCATATGCAAAATATATATTCCCACACTTACCGTGTAAATAACTATAAAAGTACTTTTAGAGATTTTGACAATCAATTTTTTTTTCGGGCATTGAACATTGTCTGTTAGAAAATTTAGGTCTACCTCTTACTGTGTGATCTAAATTTTATGAAACTCTTGTTTGTATAAAAATTAGGAGCCGCAAATCATTGATAAATCGAATAACATTTACGTATAAAACGACAGCAAAAAAATTGTCAAATTTGACGTTTAATAAACTGCGGAATTGATTTCAATTTAAGTTGTTTTAATTTGGTCAAAACTTTCACTTAATTGCGAATTAACAGTTTAGTCCTAACTTATTTTTAGAAACGGGTTTTTGTGGATGTAATATGGAAGAAATTATGTACCGTGATAAACAAGTACTAATTGAGTTAGCAAAAAAGTCCCTGGATTTTTTTTTGCAAATTTTCTGTTTGTTAATTGTCTATACTACATATGTCTTATTACAAGAAAATATAAAAATATCAAATAAAATTTTATAAGTAACCCATTTTCAACAAGAATAATAATTTTATTAAACAATACAATAGAAAGGTAATATTCAAAGTGTGCACTGTTATTTTCAATTTATAATCTAACTCGTCGTTTTAGGTTATTAGATATAGTACCTAATTATTGTACTCGGACTTAGTAGGTAGTAAAACCAATGAAAGCTTCTTCGCAGATTTTGCAGGCTTTGCTCCATTCGAATATAAATATTTTCTACAACATCTTCAGTAAAAGTGAAAACGTGACTTGGAGGTTTTGTTTTTGCAACATTACTTGTATTCAAAATACGTTCTACAACTCGCATGCAGTGTTATTTAAATATGATAAAGTCTAAAACCACTTCGGGGTAAGTTTGAGAAAAGTGATTGTTTTAAGCTATGATTTTAGGGCAACCTGTATATTTTCTATTCATAAAAGAAAACATTTTTTCTTATATCTCTCTAAAGCAGTATTTTATACTTAGATTTGTATATGTCTATATTGTATTATTGTGTTTGACATCGAAAAACCTAAAAAATTGTTGGATTTATTTCTATGATTGAAACTGCCAGAAGCATTTATGTTTTGGCTGTTTTCATATAATACAAAATCTGAAAAATACTCAAACAGTGCAATTAAGACAATATTAAAAAAATAAATAAAAAAATTGTTTATAGTAGTGAGATGTAGCTAGTTATAGCCACTATATCACAACACTAAGCTTTGATGCACTGATGATGGTTCTGTTATCAACAGCTAATTTGATATTAAATGTTTTAGGTATAACGTAATCAATATTTGTAAAAATTTAGATTTCTAATTAAAGCCGAATTTAATTAGGTCTTTTTAAGAACGCCAGATTTTTAAAAAAAGCTCTTTTTCTTCCGAATTTTTATGTCGTTCTTTACGATTAACGACTTTAATAAAAGTATTTTTGCCAATTTTAATAAGCATCGTATAATTTGAAAAATGTACAAAAGTAGATCTCTTTTGATCTTAACAAAGAAATAAATTCTGTTTCTGTTTTTTTCTTGTTATGATTTATTGTGACACTATTTCTTTTATCATTTTTTGTCTTTAAGTAGTTTTATATTATTTATTTTATAATCCTCTTCAAGTTGATATAAATAAGCAAATAAATAACACATTCTTTCTAAAAATAGCTTAAGCCAATAAAACTTTTTTTTAACTTCTGAATCTAAACTAAAGTAGATAAATGCGATTTTCTAAAAACATATAAAAAGTCTATGCTACTTTAGATTTTTAAGTTACAGTTAAGAATCTAACATATGCGCATATATGTAAACCTACTCCTATTACCAAACCCTCTCAAGTTCGTTCAGAAGAAGAAGTAGAAGACGCCGCCGTTGCCGCCGCGTCAGAAACACGGCGTAAGCATAACAATCAAGTAAAGAGTTTTAGTAGAGCACAATCAGACAGTCGCGTGGGGCAGCAAAGAGTTAATATTGATCCGTTTTTTTATTTGAGTCACCCCCACGTTTTTTTTTCACCCTCGCTTTTTTTCATCCCCGGATGAGTGTTACTATAGCAACTGTACAGCAGGTGCCAGCGAACACGCAACATAGATATCATGTCACTTTCAGTTTCTTACTTAATGTCTTATACGATACTCGATTGTCTATAAGAACGTTGTTAAGAACAGAGAAAATGACACGGGATCAGGTCGAGAGGTCACATGGCATTTAAATATAAAAAAAGAACCAACGAAAAGCAAGAGACGCAAACGAACAAAATCGAAACTTACCTGTGTGACGAGGGATTCCCCTAGAGGACATTCCTCTTCTTTTTGTGTCTACTCATATAGATATACAGACACTCAAATCGGACATTTACTTAAAATATTAAAATATAAGTAATTATTTTTTTTTTTAATATGTAAAAAAGAGTGACTGGTACGTTTCAATACAGTCTTGGGTTGTTATTTTATTTGGATGACCGGCTTCATCTACTCCAAAAAGGTTAGATAATTGAGCCAATAATCAGCTTTATCTACTTCAAAAAAAAATGTAAAAGCTTGTAATTAACAAATTGGTTATTTGAGCCGGATATTACAATAAATTCGGATATCAAACATTGACATTGCAACTTTTAATTTTTGTTTCTATTATGCAGTCACGGTCATAATAATTAATGTCAAAAAACTTCTATTAAAAAAATTCCTTTATGTGTAGGTAAGTGTTCAATTTAAACCCCCTTACCTATCATCCCCCACCCTCTTTCCTCTTACCACAAAAGATCAACGGCATGTAAAGCTGTAAAATCTGTGAGAATGTAAGGGGTTGTAAATAGTGTCGTCGGCGATTACAGGAAAAGCGTGCTAGACACGCGTGAATTCGCGTGTGCACTTTGATGGGATGGATGGGTGAGTTTGACAGAGAGGTATTATTATTTATACCCACAAAAAATCGTTAATTTTCATCTATTTATTAAGCACGAATTTAAAGAAGTTTTTGTAGAGAAATTTTAAAATGTGTTTTTGTTACAGCGTTTTATAACAGTGACTTTCTGATTGTCATTCTGACTGCTAAATGACGTACTTTTAAGCACTAATGATCAAAAATGAAAAATACATTTTTTATTTTATTTATTTATTATAAACATTTCAGTTTTCTTTCCTGAACTTCAATACAAGTGGAAATGGTACTTGTAGACGCCACTTCAGATTTGCTATTTTCGTCACAGATTCTTCTTTTGTTTAATGCAGTTGCTTCTTTTCCCATAATTTTCATCGAAATTGCGTTTTTGCTTTCAACAGAGTTTTCTATGTAACTTTCCGAAATAAAACTCGATTTCTATTCTCCATGTCTTTTGAGTAATGCAATATCTGCTCCTGAATCTGCTAAGAGTGTTGATGAACAACGGCGAAAGCAGTGCCCGGTATATCCTTTTGCATTTAGAAAGCAGAGACATTCTGCAATTTTTTTATGGATGCCTCCAACAGTAATTATACCAACGGGTAGCGTACAGAACCTGAAATTTCTATAGGTTAAGAAGAATCTCCGATGATCAGTATGAGGAGGTCGAAGCTGTGCGTATTTGCGGAAAGTTTCTAAGAAACTAATTTCATCTACAAATCTTTTAGTATTGTAAACATTCGTGAAATTTTTGTTCTTGCTGTTCGGTATCTTCCTTTTTAATAAAACTTGTACAATCATCTATATCTTTCACCTTTAAAAACTGAATTCTTCTCTGCGTAACGCGCCAAAAATCTCAGTAATTAGCACAACTTTTGCCAATAAATAGTCTTTGTCATAAGCTGTTTTTATGAAACGTTCTATCTCTTGCTTTGTGAATATTTTAGATTTTTTAGCCCTGTACCCACTGGCATTTCTTTTTAGAAATGCAATCAAGTTTGTAAATTTTTTGATCTACATTCTTGTTAAGATATATCATGATTCTTAGCATTGAGTTTTTTTTTACTCCATAAAGTAGACGGCTTATACATGGAAGATAATTTCGAAAAATAAGCCAAAAGTACCTTTACTTCAATACTTGTTACATTTTTTCCCTCACACTAACTACCAAATTTTGTGTATGTTTCTCTGAATTTTTTTGGAACCAGCGTGGCTAGTACAGCTTCCGCAGTATTTTCAATGTCGGAATCAAATCCAGAATCGCTCATTTTTGTGTTCGTTTATCACAGAAATTAAACACAGAAATCAAGTTGACAGTATGTAATTTTATAAAAACAGTAAACAATAAAATTTACATTCATAGCAATGTGCCGCCTGCCTACTGTACAATGTGAATGTTCGATTAAGATGATTATTTTTGAAAGAAAAATCTGTTATAAAACGCTGTAATAAAAAATCTTAAATGCAATACCTCGCAAAATTGATGTCTTTTAAGCTCTTGACATCGCGTGCTTAAAAGACTTTCTTTCTGGAACTTATTGCATTTATAACTATTGACATTTTGGCCACTGTTATTAAAATAAAACAACCTAACCTCTGTTTTTTTTCCAGAGAGCAATTATGATTTGTTAATTATCGAAATCAACCAATCACAAATTGGTATTTCAAATTTCTAGTGCTTACTAGTTTGCCTCTAGAAAAAAAGAGATATATTATGATGTTGTAATAACTATAGAAACGGCAAATTGTGACAGTTTGACAGATTAAATTTCATCCTAGAAGACTCGCACGAGTCTAATAATGAAAAATTGTGAGATCAAGATAAAAGATTTTTGTTTAAAAAAATAAAAAAATGATTGGAAGTTTTTTGCGGTCACGTTTTATAATCAACCACATGTCAAATGCACATGACGCCCCTACAAATAATCGATTTGGAGCGGTTGTCATTTCTTTTTAATAAATCCTTTCAATTGATCCATTAGATGGAAAGTAATTTTAACAATATATTAAAAAATGTTTTAAGTGAGAGGAGGAAGGAAGAAAGATTTTCGTATTAGAGTACACGTATCGGCACGTCGCTTAGCTTTGTGAGCTCGTTCATCAGGTTGTTGGGCGGATTTGTCGATATACTCACTCACTTCTCTCCACACACATACAACTGGGATAAATGGATCAAGTTTGTGTTTACGTATCGCTACAAACTGGCCCAATTTTCCAATGTTGGAATGGAAACGAGACGATTTTTTCACATCAGTAAATGAAGCATCGGATTTGTAAGATAAGCCGTTATAAGTGCTTTTAGAGCAGTGCTTGTATACTATTTTATTCGTTAAAATTAGTGAAAATTAACCCATCATTATATCATCAAAAGACTCGGCTCCTTCAGGCTTCTTGTCTATTTTTTAAAACTCGTACTGTAAAACTTTATTAAATGCAGAAAAAAATTAACGACTGTTTGTTTTACCTTTGTAGTAACCTTTGTAGTAACCTTTGTAGTAACAATTGGTTTTTTGATCGTACTATGTCGTGTTTAAAAAATTTTTTTAGAAATAAAAAAACTACATGTTGTTTATTTCGGCTAACGCCTTGTGTGTTAAATTTTTTGCTCGCATGATATCACTTAGTTACGGAAAATACTAGATTATGATTATTAATTATTAGTTAATATAAGTTATAATTATTAATTAAATAGTTTCTTCTAAATTTTATCAACAAAATTAGTTTTTAAAGCAAGAATATTTTAATACATGTTAGTTTATAATAAATATTAAATTTAAAAAAAATGTATATTAGAAATCAGGAGTGTAGGTAAAAGTTCTTGTCCTAAAATTGGTAGTTTGGTTGGGGACTGCTTCTAAAATCACAGATTAATTTTCTGATTCTACTTCTGGAGCACACTATAAATAAGAAGAAAAGGAATAACAATTTTTTATTTTTGGTTACTTTGAAGAAATTTAAATAAATTAGAAAAATATTAAAATAAATATATAAAAAATTTAAAGGAATTACGAAAAAGGCAATCTAATGAACAAAATATTGTCAGCAATTTACTCTCTAAGAAATACCTTACTGTGTTTATTTCAGCTCCTGCTTCTAACTACCTCTTTGGGCATCAAATATAGGAAGTTTTAGCCATTAGTACGCTAATTCCATCTTCCTAATATGTTGTTTTATTCTCTTTCATTCATTTACAATCGTTGTTATTCAATAAGCTTTTTTTAGAATCGACATCTTTTTACGCATTTTTTCTTTTATTCATTGTTTTTAAAAATTTTCTAGAATTTTTTTTATTTTTCTTAATTTTTTTCTCTATCGTTTTTGAGACGCTTTAAAAAAAAATTTTTGTTTTTTTAAGCTTTTTTCTTGATCACATTTTTTTAAACTGTTCTCTACGTATTTTAACAAAAAATTTCTTTTACAGTTCTAAAGACTTTAGATTAAAGAAGTTAGTTTTTTTATTTTCTTTTATTTCAAACTTTTTTAGAAATTTATATTCCTCTACAAGATTCTTTTGCTCTATTTTTTCTTCTAGCCAACGCTTTTTTAAATTATTCTTAGTTTTTTATGTTTTTCTTTTTCTTTCAAGCTCTTTATATTTTTTCAATTATTGTTTTTAAAGCTCTTTTAGAGTCGACCTTTTTACTCCCTTTTTCTTTTAATTGTTGTGTTCGAAATTTTTCAAGATTTTAAATTGTTTTTTGTTCTTTTAAACTTTTTCTTCTAATTTTGAACATTTTACAAAATTCTTTCTTGTACTTCTAGAAACTTCTTTAGCTTATTTCCTTATTTTATTGTTTTGCAATTTTTTTTAGAATTTCACATTGTTTCTCTAGAATTTTATGTTGCTGGTTTTTTTTCCAGCAGACGTTTTATGAGATTTTTCTTACCCATCGTCGTTTTTTAAACTTTCTTTTTGTTACAAATGCTGTTTTTCGAAACTCTTCTACACTCTTCTTCAGTTCTTCGGATACATTTTTGAATTTGTTTTTTTCTGTTACACCTCGTTTTTCAATTTCTCCTAAAGTCTTCTTTAGATCTTCTTTTTCTTCCACTTGACTTCGTTTAACTTCTAGTTTTTTTTTCAAATATTGTTTTGCAAGTTACCTTTTTTTTATGAAAACGGTAACTATTTTAGAATGTTGTTTGGTTAAATTTTTTGTTTCTTTTTTTTACAAACACATAAAAATTTGTTGTTTTACAATTTCATAGATAACTCTAAATTTTAGAAGAACTAAGAATTTTCTGAAAGAACTTGAAAAACAATGTTTGGAAAAAAAAGAATAATAAAAACTAAAATTGAAAGAAATAAATATAAAGGAAGCTGAAAAAACGCTTGAATAATAACTTAAAGAGAAAAACCTAGCAAAAATTCAAAAAACGACATTTGATATCAAAAAAAGAATAAGAAAAATTACGTTTTCAAAAAAAAAAACAAAAAAAAGTTTCAGAAAAACTTGAAACTCGAAGATCGAAAGAAGAAGAAAGTACATATTTAAGAGAAAAACAAAATAAAGGAAAAAAGATAATAAATATTCTTAATCAACTTGAGAATTAACAAACAAAACTACGATTAGAAGAAAAAAACAAAGAAATGCTAAAAAGAGTCGAAAAACGATAAATGTATAAAACTTAAAAATTTAGAACGTTGTATATAATATGATTTATAATATGTTTTATTTAGAAACGTTTTAGAAGCGAAAAAGTAACAAAAGTCACATAAATGCTCAACTGTTGGTTGTTTAAAGTTCTTATCGCTTTTGTATTATTTTTTAATTTTTTTATTCAAATAATTTTTATTCTTTTAGCCGCAAAGAAGGCTCTTGATTCAGAGAGACCTGGACTATTAGACCATTCACGGAACCGCTTCGCTGTAATGGACTGCCAATCTCCTAACCTTCCTGTGCGTGAGTTACACGCCAACATGCAAGTGACAGAAGTATATATTTTGTTTCTTTCTTTTCAACACCGCGCGCCGGTGTACGCAGTTGTCAAATTTATTTTGCTTTAAAGTTGGGGATTAAAAAAAAAACAAACAGCCAATTTTAAATAGAAACATCATGTAACATTTGCAAAATTTTTAAAGCTGATACAATTTAATTTATTCTGCACTGACTTATATATTTTTTTTTACTCTAAATTTAAATTTAAAAACATGATATGGCAACGTTACAAAGCAAGGACTTGAAATCGTTCCGGCACAGTAAAGGACCAAGATATACTTTTGTCCTTTAGATGTTTTCGTGTGTTTCTGAACCGTATTAGCAGTCCATTACAGCGAAGCGGATTCGTGAATGGTCTAAGCCTGGACTACACTCTGTAAAAACTACCTAAACCTACCCTTGTTTTTCTTGCTTATTGCGTTTTGTATTTTAATTTTATTTAACGTGAAATTGGTGGTTTCTGTTAAATGAAAGACATTAAATTATTTTATCTACAATTACCTTATAATTGAAATTTTATCCACACTTACGAACCGTATAAAGTAACAATTTAATTTAACACAATAATGATAAAATACAATCTTAAATCAATTGCATTCTATTTATTATTAATATTGACATTAACATTTACATTAATAGACATTTCGTTTTTTGTTTTATCATATTTCACTTCGTTTCCATTAATATGAAGCTTGTAGTTGTTATCGGTTCCAGAACGAATAGTAGTTGTAAAAACAATGGACGTCTCCTCTAGTAAGGAACGACTAGTACCAGGAGAACCTTAGATTTTCCATGCAATATCAAGCTTATTAGATACAGAATCTCCGATATAAGTTTCTGCTATGGCGGAGCTCCTCCACCCACCATGTCGTTTAATTGTTGTAAGATTAACACTTCCATTCGCAAGTAAAGTTCTTGAAGTGCGCCTCATACAATGGCCGGTATAAGCTTCTGCGTCCGCCAGATGCAAAAACAAAGCAACTTTACAAGGAACTTTCGATAAAGTGTTAATTCCAACAGGTTGCGATGTACATTTTTGATTAGCGTATCGTAAAAAAAAAAACTCTCACAAAGGATAACTTCTTCGGACGTAAAGACACGAATTTCCTACACTTTTCCACAATGTTGATAGAGTATCCTTCTTTTATAATTGTGAATTTTCGTGAAACGCCCGTTTTGGTATCTGGTATCGAAACAATCAGGTATGCGCCCCTGTCTTCTACATCACTGATTTTCAAATTAGTTAGCTCACAGCATCGACAGCCACCAGACACCCCCATTATTAATGCAACCTAAAATATTCCAAAATTTATTATCTACAATCTCTATGTAATGACAGAGATTAACTTGATCATCAAATATTCTTTATCGCAAGCCCTTGTCAAAAAATCTTCTACGTGTGCTCTTTCCAATACTGCAGCTTTCTTCGGCCTGGTGGTATCCTCTTGACTGATTCTTCAGATAGGCCATTAGCTTACTATATTTTCCAATGTCTATGTTTTTATAGACCTTTATAGCGGCCTTCAGCATGGAGTACTTCGACCACATGGATGAAATTCTATACCTCTTCTTCAAATTTAAGAGATACGATAGCAGAACTTCCTTATTTATTGTCATTACCCCCCGTTCTTCTTTCCATTCATTAAATTCTGAAAATACTTTTTCTTAACGTTCTCTGGACTTCGCAAACAATAACTGGCGAGTCGCATCATCAACTTCCTCAAGAATTGTGTCAGGAACAGTATCACTTTCTTCCATTTTCACCAACTTGCACAGCGTTTTGTACAAATGGAGTCGATAAACACTCGAAAATAAATAGCAACGATTCAACACCTTCCATGTTTATTAGTTAATTTCAATGATTTTTGAGATGACATCCGCTGTCAGAGTGTAATGTCAAATCATTTTTTGATGACATGAGTTGAAGTTTTGGCAATTCTGATTTTAAATCGCTGTAAGTGTGAATAAAACGTTATATTGGATTCGTGTTTTAGTCGCGTTTTATCCACTTCAGAATATTAAAAGCTCGACTGCGTCTCGCGCTTAAACGTTCTTGGATGGATAAAACGCTGTCTAAATTACTTATACAATAAATAACTATTATAACATTTTTAACTTCAATTAAAAAGCACCGCATGCAATAGCGTATTGACAATAACAGATTACTGTCCTAACTTTTTAAATTAGTTATAACACTTGTTAATCAAATGATTTAATTTTTTTGTTGGATCTTCTTGGTGTGTGAAATGAACCGTAAAACACCCACTAACACCAAAAACTTTACTTAATACGACGCGCATTTCGAAAAGAAAGTTTTAAAGAATTAAAAAAAAATGTTAGCTAAAAAATTAATACAAATTTTGAGTCTCAAACTCAACTATTTTGCACTAAATTTTGAATATTTTAAATTAAAAAGAAAGTTAATACAAAAATTGAATTTGTTTTGTCTTTGTAAATTGAAATATAGTTGTTTTTGACTTGTTGACAACCCCTGGCACAGTCCGTATCCATCCAAATCAGTAAGGGTATAACATCCCATTTTTTTCGTAGGGAGCGTTCGTAATTATATTTTTTAATTTATCTTCCTTACGGCTCCCGCAAGGACACAATGTAGTAGATAACACGGCGCAATACATTAGCCGATGAATTCTCGTCACTTTACAAATTTATAAAGGATCCAATTTGCGAGATGAGGCCCGCCATCACAAGACAGGTGTATGAAAAAAATACATAAATAAAAACGAGTTAAAAACACAAACAACAAATTATATATTCTAATCGATTTTGTCAAGTGAAGGGATCAGGAAGAAAATGAAAAAGAAACAAAAATAACAAAGGGAGGGTTGTTTAAAGTTACCCCCATCTTAGAGGATACGCTCTGTCGTTTTATCTATGAAGCATATTTATAACGGGAAAGTGTAAGGTGTTGCCCGAGGGAAATTAAACGAAAGTAAAATTAGCATTTAGAAAAATTATATCTACAGGGTAAGGCAGGTCTGACAACCCTCCGTGTTTACTGAAAGGCCAATCAGGAGCGGGAGCTTTTATGTAAAAGTATGTAAAAGAGTTGGGTGACAGATAATTTGTGAGGTGGCTTCACAAAGGGAAAGAGAATTGATAAAGTTTTAAATATTCAAAACGAATTCTTCTTAGGTATTTTATTTCTATACTAAAAAATAACAACCAAATTGTACGTAAAATTATTAATCACAGTCTGTTTTAAGAATCTAGTCAAATAATTAAAGTAACCTCATAAAAATATAATTTCGAGTGCAAATACACAACAATAAAATCATTAATTGACAGTCAAAATATTATAAAAAGCAAAAATTTTGAATGACTTCTGAATGAAGAAAGAGGGAATGAAAATGATAAAAAACTCAAAATCTTTATATCACACTATTTGAATATGTGTTTACAAGTATAATTCATTCTTTACGTCAACTAATTTCTTTATTATTTAGATTTTAGGTTTCTCTAATTCCTAGATTAACTATTTCTTCTAGATTTCTTGATTGGCATTTTTTATTCGGGTTTCTAATATTTTTAGTTCTTTAATTTTCTAATTTTTTCTTGTTTTTTCGCTTCTAATTTGTCATTATTTTTTATACTCTCAAAGTTTTCAGCTTTCAATCAATTTAATTTTAATATTTGAGACAAATATAGTACTTTTTGTTTCTGAAAATCATAGTTCTATCTTGTATATTTTTTTAAAGTTTTATGCTTATTTTGATGTCTTCTGTTTTTTGTTTGTTATATTTTTTAGTTTTTTTGTTTTTCAAACTTCTAAATAAACTATTTTTTTGCACGATTGGTTGTTTTTATCAGTTTACTGTGCCTGTTTCCACGACGGTAGGTTGCTGTTACTGGTTGCTACGTGTAACAAAACGGTAAGTAATTCACTTACCGTTCAGTGAACGGTAAGCAATTAAATCTAAAAAAAACGATTTTGCGATTTATTTATTAAAATTAAATGTACAATTATTATAATTAATAGTAGTAATACCACTCGCATTTGAGTTTCTAGTGTTAATAGACAAACTTTCCGACGTAGAAGTCCCAGGATAGTCAGTCCACCAACATCGCTGTGTAAAATTTTATGAGCAAATTCAATTTTATTTTGGAGGAATCTTCTACGTAACTCTCGGCCACCGTTGATGAACGCCACCCACCATGTCTTTTTAGTCCCAACATATCAACTCCGTTATTCGCCAAAAGTGTAGCCGATGTGCGTCGAAACGAGTGTCCAGTAAAACCTTCAGGGGCTTGCAACTTTAAATACTTTGCATTTTTTGACGGCCAGCCTCCAATTGTGCCTTTTCCTGTGACTTGCCTAGTGCATTTGCCATTTCGATAGTTCAGAAATAAATGATCTGACGTTGGGTTGCTTGGTCTAATTCTTATATATTTTCGAAGTATTTCCAAATAATGAACAGCTTCATTTTCTTTATTAATAACTGTGAACGTTTGCTGAATATTCGTTTTTGTATTTGGAATACTTACTATAAACATTTCTTCATATTCTTCTATGTCACTCATTTTAATATTGTACTATTCCTCTCGTCTACAAGCGCCCGATACCCCCAATATCATTGCTACCTGCAAATATATTGTTTTCTTAGAACTCAAATGTACCACCTCATCATCTACAACATACCTTTCGAATTAAAAATTGTTCGTCTGGTGCTTCATTCAAGAATTTTTCCATGTCTTCTTTGGTAAAAATTTGAGCCTTCTTAGGCCGATATCCAATATTTTTTCTCTTAAGATAAGCAATTAATGTAGCAAACTTAGAAATATCGATAGCATCATGGAGAAAAATTGTACTCTTCAGCATAGAATACTCCGCCCATAAACTGCCTGGGGCCTTCAAGTGTCCACTTCTCACCACAAAATACGCTAACAAGCTCTTTTCATTTACAGAAATCTTCTTTGCTTCACGCCATTCCTTAAATAACTTCTATGTCTGTTTATATCGGGCTTTAGATTTTTCTGGAATTATTGCCGAACATCCTTCTTGACAAGCGTCTTCTAAATCATCCGGTAGATCACCACTATCGCTCATATTTGCTTCGAAAACGGAACCACAAAACAGAACTATGTAGGAATGATTGTATCAAAAAGACAATTTTACTTGTTTGGAACAAAACCATAGCAACCATGGAACAGCCATCCAAAGTTTTCAGTTTCAATCTTCCCGATTATCACAAATGTATTGATATAAATTATTATTATTATTATTCTAGAAACTCCAATCGCGCAAAAAACGTTATAAGCATGTTGTAAACAATTGCCTTCGAACTGTAAGCATTCCTTACCGTTCTCCATACTTAATATACTATTTATTATTTTAGGTTTCTGTCTTTTCGTTCATTTTTTGTGTCATTTCTGTTTTTAATTTTTACTGTTTTCTTTTTGTTTTTCAGGTTCCTCTAATCCCTAGATCATCTATTTTCTCTATATTTTCAGATTCGATTTTTTTGTTTTCTACTTTTTCATTTACCGTTTGAATTGCATAGGCTCTTTTCTCAGATACTCTACCTACTTAATTTGATTCTCGTATCTTACATTTTTACTTCTTTATTTTTCTAATTCTATTCTTGTTTTTCCACTTTCCATTTATCATTATTTTTTAGACTCTTAAAGTTTTCTGCTTTTAGTTAATTTAGTTTTAATATTTGAGACAAATTTTTACTTTTTTATTGTTGTTCTGTTTTCAGTACTTTTTGTTTCTGAAAATCACAAATTTTTCTCATGTATTTTTTAAATTTTATGCTTATTTTTGTTTTATGTTTTTTTGTCATATTTTTTAGTTCTGGTTCTTAAACTTCTAGATAAATTATTTTTTATTTTTTAGGTTTCTCTCGTTTCGTTCATTTGTTATGTGTTTTTTTTTGTTATTTCTGTTTTTAGTTTTTAGTATTTCACTTGTTGTTTTTCAGATTTTTAGGTTTCCCTAATTTCTAGATTAACTATTTTCTCTAAATTTTCCGATTCCATTTTTTGTTTTCTGCTTTTTAGTTTCCCGTTTACTGCATGCATACACTCTTATGAACTAATTTCAAGTTGAGATATTACCGGTAATATAGCAAATTTTAATATTTTTCCATAGCAACAACTAATCACAACTACAAATTCTATAATTTTTTATGCAAACAAAGATACTAGTAGTATTATCTAAACTTGAAATTAGCCCATTAGTCTCTTTTCTCAGACACTGTACCTACTTAATTTTCTCATTTTTTTATTTTTATTTATTTATTTTTCTAATATAAATCATAGTTTTATCTCGTGTATTGTTTAAAAATTTTATGCTTATTTTGTTGTTTTCTGTTATATTTTTTAATTCTATGTTTCTCAAACTTCTAGATAAATTATTTTTTTAGCTTTTGTCTTTGTATTCATTTTTTATGTGTTTTTTTTTTGTTATTTCTGTTTTTAGTGTTCCTTTTGTTGTTTTTCAGATTTTTAGGTTTCTTTAATTTCTGGATCTTTCTCTAGATTTTCTGACTTTATTTTTCTGTTTTCTGCTTTTTAATTCACCGTTTAATTTTTCCGTTTTTCAAACAGATCAAGCACAAATGGTATTTACTGTTATTATTCTTACTTTGTTTTAATCATAGATAAGCAGAAAAGTATAAAAAAGAATAAATAAACACACAAAAACTGTATAATAATAAACGACTTATTTATTATATTGATGCGGCCATCTCAGTTACCAATGGGTAAATACAATTTTTTTAAATAAATATTTCAGCTTGTAATAATGACTTTTTGCGAAAAAAATATGGTCCTAAATTATTACAGTTTAAAATTTTGCTCCACACTTTTGATTCACCTTATATAACAAACGTTATTTAATAACAAAGAAAGAAATGTAGATTAATAAAACACCCTCAACAATAAAAGAAGTCACAAAAGGTAAAACATTCATTACGAAGCGAAAAAAATAACAAAAAGCTTCGCTACCTGTTAGAATAAAGCTCGTGTCAACGCGCCCATCCAGGTAATGGGTAATTTATTACCTGAGTGATTGGTAATATACCTGCGTTTCGCGGATGTAACGCTTGTTACCTGACTTTTTCGATGACATGTGCTCAATTAGATCGTAAAACAGGTAGATCAAACCCAAAGAAAGGAAGGAAAAGTTCAAATTATTTTGTTTCTCGAAATTATTTTGCACGTTTCGATTTGCAACGGTTTTGGTCATAAAAAAATTCTAATGATAGCTCTCGAACAAGTCTATTGAGATTATGTAAAAATCTTTGAAATGAGTGCGAAATGTGTCAATCTTTGTCAAATTTCCGCCAATTGACTTCCGGGGAGAGTTGATTCGAATCGTATATGCATACAATACAAATTTCCGTTGCCCATCGAATGAATATCTAAGAACTAGTCCGTTTAATAGGCACTTGTGAACTATTTTGACCGAAATGTCACAATAGCGGAAATATCAAAAAAGCGACAGCTGAGACCTAATCAGTGCCAATCTTTTTCTATTTCATTTATTCCAACCGCAAAATTTATTTTCTGAATGTGATTAGAGATGACCGTTGGAGAATTAAGTAGATGAGATTGAAACTGATAAGAATAAGATATAAGGGAAAATACAAAATAAACGATTTCTAGTGATTTTGCATGTCATCTGTCACGAGTCGTTGTTTTCTTGGGTAGTAGGAATCGGATTTCGTGTCACCTTTTATATAACTTATACTTTGATATGCTACACTTTTATATAATTTAGAGAATATGCTCGTTAAGGAATACAGAAAAGCAAATTTTAGATTGATCTTATTTTCTTTTTCGTTGGCGCACCCTGATGTTTTTTTTTTAACAAAAATAACTGTCACAACGGATCCAATTCCGAGCTGGTGGGGATTTTTATTAAGACTTTTTTTAAAGCACGGTGTTAGATTCTGAGGTTTTCAAAAGAGGATAAACGATTCTGACAAGAGAACATTTGTTGAATTTAAATATTTAAGCACAACAAAAATAAATATAAGTTTTATAATTGTTTATTAATTAAAACGACTCGCTTTGTTAAAAGTTTATAACAATTTTTTAATATTAATTTAATTTAAATTAATTGAGAGCGATTTTAGATACAATTTTATATTGTACTTATTATTCATACAAAAAATTAACCACTCACCTTTTGGACAATTTGGTTAAATTATTTTTTTCTAAAATCTGATATTTTAAGAGTTTAAAAAACAATGACAAATGAGAAACAAAAAAAAACAAAAAAAAAGGAATACTTATAATTAGAAAAATAAAGAACTGAAAATATTAAAAAAAAGAAAATTAAATACAGAATCTCAGAGAAGAGACTAGAACAGAATTTATGCAATTCAAAATAATTGATCTAGGAAGCTAAAAGTCTGAGAAACAACAAGTGTACCACTGAAAAACAAGAATAACAAAAAAGACACAGAAAAAAGTAAACGAAAAGACAGGGACCTAACAGATTAGAAATAGTTCATTTAAAAGCCTGAAAAATAAAAGAGAAAAAAATATAACAAACGAAACAGGAAAGAGAAATCAAAGAAATAAGTAAAACATAAAAGGAAAAACTGTGATTTTTAAAAACAAAAAGTAATAACAAATGTTATATTATGTGGTTTTCAAAAGAGGACAAACGATTCTGACAAGAAAACGTTTGCTGCTGAATTTAAATATTTAAGCACAAAAAAAAAACTTTTTGTAATAGTTTATTAAATAAAACGACTTGCTTTGTTAAAAATCTATAACAATTTTTTAATATTAATTTAATTTAAATTAATTAGGAGCGATTTTAGATACAATTTTATATTGTACTTGTGTGGAACTGCTTATTATTCGTACAAAAAATTAACCACTCACCTTTTTGATTTGTGGCTAAACTATTTTTTTTAAAACCTGAGATTTTGAGAGTCTAAAAAACAATGACAAGTGAGGAGCAGAGAAACAAAAAAAAAGAGAAATACCCAGATTTAGAAAAATAAAGAACTGAAAATATGAAAAACAAGAAAATTAAATACCAGAATCTCAGAGAAGTGACTAGAACAGAATCTATGCAATTCAAGCGGCGAATTAAAAAGCAGAAAACAGGAAAATGGAATCGAAATACTAGAAGAAATAGTTGATCTAGAAATTAGAGGAAGCAATGAAACAAAAAACACAAATATCCATAATTAGAAAAATAAAGAACTGAAAGTATAAAAAACAAGAAAATTAAATACAGAATCTGAAAAAGAAACTAAAAATCTATGCAATTCAAACGATGATTAAAAAAGCAGAAAACAGAAAAATGGAATCGTAAAATCTAGAAGAAATAGTTGATCTAGAAATTAGAGGAAGCTAAATTTGAGAAACAGCAAGTGAAACACTGAAAAACTAAAAACAGATATAACAAAAAAAACAGAACAAAGATAAACAAAAAGACCTAAATATTGGAAATAGTTCATCGTCTAGGAGTCTGAAAAACATAAAAACAAAGAATATAACAAAAGAAACAGGAAACAGCAAACAAAAATATAAGTAAAACATAAAATTTAATAAAATACACAAATAACAATGTTTTTAAAAAAGAAAAAGTAATAATAAATTTTAGATTGATCTTATTTTCTTTTTTGTTGGCGAACTCTGATGGGTTTTTTTAACAAAAATAACTGACATAACGGATACAATTCTAAGCTGGTGAAGCAAAAAAAATAATATAATTTTTATAACACATAGTTTATTAATTAAAACGACTCGCTTTGTTAAAAATTTATAACAATTTTTTCTTAATTAATTTAATTTAATTAAGAGCGATTTTAGATACAATTTTATATTGTACTTGTGTGGAACAGCTTATTGTTCCTTCAAAAAATTAACCACTCATCTTTTAATCAATCATACGTCGTGGCTAAACTTATTGTTTTCCAAAATCTGAGATATTGAGAGTCTAAAAAACAATGACAAATAAGGAGCAGAGAAACAAAAAAAGAGAAATACTTAGAATCAGAAAAATAAAGAACTGAAAATACGAAAAACAAGAAATGTAGTACAGAATCTGAGAAAAGGGACTAAAAATCTATACAATTCAAACAGTAAATTAAAAAGCAGAAAACAGAAAAATGGAATCGAAAAATCTAGAAAAAATAGTTGATCTAGAAATTAGAGAAAGCAAAATTTTATAAACAACAAGTGAAACACTAAAAAACTAAAAACAGATATACCAAAAAAAAACCTAAATATTAGAAATAGTCCATGTCTAGGAGTCTGAGAAACATAGAAACAGAGAATATAACAAAAGAAATAGGAAACAGCAAACAAAAAAATAAGTGAAACATAAAATTTACGAAAATATTAATATATAATAATTAATTATATTAATTAATAATTAATATAAAACTTAATTATTTTTTTTTCGTTGGCAAACTCTGATGTCTTTATTTCAAATAAAAATAACTGGCACAATGAATACAATTCCGAGCTGGTAAAGCAGAATGAGAAGCAGAAAAACAAAAAAAAAAAGATACCTACTTACAATTAGATAAATAAAGAACTAACAATTTGAGAAACGAGAAAATTAAGTACAGAATATAAGAGAAGAGACTTTATTTAATTTTAATATTTTATTAAAATTATTTAATTATGATTATTGTCAATGTAAGCAGTAATGTTTGCTCGGACGTTAAGATATTAATTACAAATCATTTTGGTATAAATCGAATGAAAGAGGGAAAGCCCCCCAGTGAGAGAAAGTTTAGTAATACAATAAATTTAGTTAGTATATTTATTGAAGTGACATTGTTTAATTAGTTTAGATAAAAAGTCTTAGTTTTGGTCAAAATTATGATAATGTTTATGTTGATTAATGAGTAGATTAGAAAGTAAATTAATCATAGTGAAATGGATGTTATTAATCTGGATAATATTCAACCAATATGGTTAATGGAAGATAGAGCTAGAATTTTCCGTATTCTAATTTGATTTATTCTACTGATAGCTCTAATTGTTAATGAGAGAATAATAATTGTTATTAAGAAATTTGTGTTGATTTTGTTATTTATTAGAAGTAGAATTGGAGCAATTTTTTGCCAGATCAACAGAATTAAAGCACTTGTTCATCTAAGACCTTCTATTACTTCAGGAAATCATAACACGAGGGTTTAAGCCTCCTTTAATTAAATAATATTTAATTAAATAAATAAGAGGCTTTATAAAATGTATGAAATTCAAACGGTGAACCAAAAAGCAGAAAACAAAAAAATGGAATCGAAAAATCTAGAAGAAATAGTTGATCTAGGAAGCTAAAAATACGAGAACCGAAAAACAGAAATAACAAAAAAGACACAGAGAAAAATAAACAAAAAAACAGGAACTTAAAAGATTGGAAATAGTTCATAAAAGGATAAGAAATATAACAAAAGAAGCAGGAAACAGCAAACAAAGAAATAAATAAAACATAAAATTTAAAAAAATTAAGAAAAAAACTATGATTTTCAAAAACAAAAAGAAATAATTTGTTCTTATTTTCTTTTTCGTTAGAGCACCCTAATGATTTTTTTTAATAACAATGGAAGCAATAGATCCAATTTCGAGCTAGTGGGGATTTTTATTAAAAATTTTTTTTTAGATTCTGCGGTTTTCAAAAGAAGATAAACAATTCTGACAAGAGAACGTTTGCTGAATTTAAATATTTAAGAACAAAATATATTAATAAATATCTATAATTTTTATTATTTTTAATTTTAACAATAGTTTGTTAAAGCAACTAGTTTTATTAAAAATTTGTAGCAATTTTTCAATATTTTATTTTCAAAAGCCGATAATTTTCTTATAACAACGTAATCAACAAGTACTGATTGGGTTGGCAGCATTGATTTGTCACTTAAAATTGGCTATTCTGACCAAATTTCAAAATCATTAATTTCAAAAATTTGAGAAATAAGTTGTCATTAGTTGTTGCTAAAGTTTTGTTAAAGTAGTTATCGAATTAGAACATAACCCTTCTGTTGTAATGGCGTACTTTAAAACTTGTGTCTACAATAAAATTAATGATTGTCAATATTCCCTGGACTCAACGTACGTTCAATTTTAAGAAAATTATCTCAAAATGGTTGTAGATTTCATTATGTTTAAACACTACATGCGGATTGTGCTTTTAAATGCAAATAATGTTCCAAAAACAAAACCTGATCAACCTTCCAGTCTTACTAAAGATGTTGTAGAAAACATTTAAGTTCGAATGGAGTGAAACCCGCAAAAATTTGTGAAGAAGCTCTCATTACAAACAGGTTTTTTTTATTAACACCGAATACAGTAATTTCTGTATTTAATGAACCGTATCATTAAATTTAGTTTTTGTTTTTCTCTTTGCTTTCTTTTAATTGTATTATTTAATAGAATTATTATTGTGATTGTATCATCTCACATATTTGATTGTCATCTACTACAACGAATATTCTGTAAAACTAAACTAAAAAAATTGTTTGTTTCGAGAGTATTTGTGAAAGATCGTTAGATTTATTCAAAATGCCCTTCAAGTCACCCTCTACTAGTCATTGACACACAGTCAATGCATTCTATTGACTTTTAACAAACTTTTGTGAAATATTAAGTTTCGTGTTTTTTTAAGTGTTATTACATAGTTTTCTTCTGTCAATTGTATCATGATTGACAGCCCACTTATATGCATATAATGATGTGACCCCAAAAAATTTTTTCTCTGAAACGTTGCGGTTTTATGTTACTTTTTTTGTCGATATAAAAATGAAAAAAAAGTAATTATAAATTTGACGTTAAGTAGCATAAACTTCATCTTCAGCAATACGTAAAAGCCCAATTACTGCCTAAAGCCTATGTAAATTTAACAAACTTCCTAACACATTTTTTTGAAGTATATTCGTATCAAAAGGAAATTAAAAATTTTCTTTTATGAAGGTAAAAAAGCGTAGCGCTTTGATCTTGCACGATTATCCTTTCATCAAAATAAAAAATAATTATCGACTACCTTATCTCAGAGCTAATTAATTTTCGTTCTGTGTAATTAAAATTTTTTTTTTCCCAAAAAGCTTACGTCCACCCCTCCATTTTTCTCTGCTTGAAATGGATTTAACGGCCGAAGCGGTTGTGCACTTTACTTCTATTAGAAAGTGAATTAAATGCCGTGATGGATTGCTTAATGCCCTTTTAATTAATTGCGTTGCACGAACAAGAATACGAATGCGAAATATGCTTGAGTGTTTCTCAACGAAACCATAATCCACACAAATCTGACGCTGGATTATTTCGCGAGATTTTCTGGGTTCGGAGGCATTTCAGAACGAATTTCCTTCAAAATGGCTTAAAAATCGTCGCTTAAATCGTTGAAATATTTGGGCAGTTGTAAAAATGTTTTTTAAATTGTGGAAAAACCATCAAAATGCCAATTGATAGCAATTTTAACTGTCCATACTTTAAGATAAGGTAAAAAGGTAAGAATGGTTGTTGCAGTTTGGGTCGGTTAGTTCATGCAATCGAAGCAATTAGCAGACTAGAGTCAATTCAGCACCAAATTGCGTGTGTGCAATTTAATTTTTTTTGGGTTGGTAACACGCTTTCGCTGGAATGAAACGTCATTTGTGACGTTTCAGCGTTTATGTCAGCGTTGAGAAGTTGAGATTATAATAATTTTATTCGAATAAATATTGTTGCACTTGATAATCAGTATTTCTCACCAAAGCTTATGGAAGTTAAGTTAGATCTAGAACAGAATGAAATCTAAAGAATGAAAATAAGGTGGACAAGCGGTGGTTACAATAAGGTAACTTCAACTTTTTTTGTAAGTTTAGAACAGCTTTAAAATGAAACAGCTTTTAGTTAATATTTTGACGATTTACAACCCTCATAGCGTTTGATAATTTACAAGTTATTTGCTAGATGAGTATACAGCACTGCTTGGTCTGAAATAACGATGAGACCAATCGCAGAGAATCGTAATTAGTTTGGTAATTTAAGAATGATGTTACAATGTTTTTGAAGATTTTTCTTACTGTGATTATGCGAATTGGAGTATTCATTTAATAACCGATACGGTAGGTAAAAAAGAAGATTATAATAAATGGCAGTGAAAATAATTTGAGAAGCAGAAACAGTGAAGACAAAAACAAATGGATTGAAGAAATTACAGAATTGCTAAAAATGGCAGAACTAAGCTAGATTCTATCAAGAAAGAAGACAAAAGACTTTTGATAAAACAATATTGTTGATAAATTTAACAGTTGATAAAATGCTTTGAAGAAAAGATCTAGAAAAGTATGAAATCTATAAAATGAACTAAAAATCAGAATTAATACAAAAATGGAACAACAAAAACTAAGATGGTTCACACAGTAAGGGTATGGTAATGTAAAAAGGAGAAATAGAGGAGACAAAGAAGGCAAAAAAATTTTAATGGGGAAGTTTCAGAATTGCTAAAAAAAGACTAAACTGAACCTAAGCGAAAAAGAAGACAAGAGAATGTAATAAATGGCAGTGAAAATAATTTGAAAAGCAGAAACTAAGAAGAAAAAAGAAAAATCAAAAAAGAGATACCTACTTAGAATTAGAAAAATAAAGAACTAAAAATTTGAGAAACCAGAAAATTAAGTACAGACTTTGAGAGAAGAGACTAAGAATCTACGCAGTTCAAACGGTGAAACTAAAAAGCAGAAAACAGAAAAATGGAATCAAAAAATCTAGAGGAAATAATTGATCTAGGAAGCAAAAAGTCTGAGAAACAACAAGTGTAAGACTGAAAAACAAGAATAACAAAAAAAAAACACCGAAAAAAATAAACGAAAAGACAGGAACCTAACAGATTAGAAATAGTTCATTTAAAAGCCTGAAAAAAAAGAGAAAAAAATATAACAAACGAAACAGGAAAGAGAAATCAAAGAAATAAGTAAAACATAAAAGGAATAACTGTGATTTTTAAAAACAAAAAGTAATAACAAATTTTATATTATGTGGTTTTCAAAAGAGGATAAACGATTCTGACAAGAGAACGTTTGCTGAATTTAAATATTTAAGCATAAAAAAATACTTTTTGTAATTGTTTATTAAATAAAACGACTCGCTTTGTTGAAAATTTATAACAATTTTTTAAGATTAATTTAATTTAAATTACTTAAGAGCGATTTTAGATACAATTTTATATTGTACTTGTGTGGAACTGCTTATTATTCGTACAAAAAATTAACCACTCACCTTTTTGATTTGTCGCTAAACTATGTTTTTCTAAAATCTGAGATTGAGAGTCTAAAAAACAATGACAAATGAGGAGCAAAGAAAAATAAAGATTTCAAAGTATGAAAAACAAGAAAATTAAATACAGAATCTGAGAGAAGAGACTATAAGAATCTATGCAATTCAAACGGTAAATTAAAAAGCAGAAATCAGAAAAATGGAATCGTAAAATCTAGTAGAAATAGTTGATTTAAAAATTAGAGGAAGCAGAGAAACAAAAAGAGAAATACTCATAATTAGAAAAATACAGAACCGAAAATAATTTGAAAAGCAGAAACTGAGACGAAAAAAAAATCAAAAAAGAGATAGTTTGTAGAAATTAAAGAATTGCTAAAATTGGAAGAACTAAGCTAAACTTTAAAATGAAAGAAGACAAAATATTTTTGATGAAAGAATGTCGTTGATAAATTTCACAGTTAATAAAATGCTTTGAAGAAAGCTAATTTAAAAGTGAAGAAAGGTTTTGAAGGGAGGCATCTGGAAGCTAAAAAGATCTAGAAAAGAATGAAATCTATAAAATAAACTAAAAGTCATAATTAATACAAAAATGGAACAACAAAAACTAGGATGGTTCTGGCAGTAAAAGTAATGTAAAAACCAGAAACAGAGAAGAAAAGGAAAGCAAAAGAAATTCATTGGAAAAGTTGCTGAATTGCTAAAAAAAAACTAAACTGGACCTAAGCCAAAAAGAATACAAGAGAATATAATAAATGGCAGTGAAAATAATTTGAGAAACAGAAACTCAGAAGAAAAATCAAAAAAGAGATGGATTAGACACATTACAGATTTACACATTGGACATATTACAGAGGAGAAGAAACAAAAAATATTTGATAAAAGAATATCGTTGATAAATTTAACAGTTGATGACGAAATGCTTTAAAGAAAACCATTTTAAAAGTGAAAAAGGATTTTGAAGAAAGGCTTATGAAAGTTAAGGTAGATCTAGAACAGAATGAATTCTAAAAAATGAAAATAGGGTGGACAAGCGGCGGTTACAATAAGGTAACTTCAACTTTTTTTGTAAAGTTAGAACAGCTATAAATGAAACAGCTTTCAGCTACTATTTTGACGATTTACAACCCCCAAAGCGTTCGATAATTTACAAGTTATTTGCTAGATGAGTATACAGCACTGCTTGGTCTGAAATAACAATGAAAGGTCTCGTTGAGAATTATAATTAGTTTGGTCATTTAAGAATAATGTTACAATGTTTTTGAAAATTTTTCTTAGTGTGTTTATGCGAATTGGAGAATTCAATTAATAACCGATGCGGCAGGTAAAAAAGAACCATTTGTGAGTTACTTACACAGAATTTTAGACAAAATGAAACCACTTCAAAAAACATTTGACACTTTCATGACTTTATCAGTAACTATCTCGTATTAACGCAGAAGTCCCTAAAAATTGAATAATTAACTTTTTTACTTAAAAATTACGTAAAACGCGCAAACTAGAAAAAATAGCACAAAAAAACTCTTTTCTCAAGTCATTGTGGAACTCATTAAACTCGCACTTTGCGCTCTTTTATAAATTTGAATTCGTGCTACAAAATCGAGTTCGAAACGCGTTCTTTAATATACTATTTTTAATCACACTGAAAATAACGACTAAAAATGATTTTAAGAGAACTAGTTGCTAAATTTAGTATTCCACTTTTGGGTGACCACTAGTGTACATTTTTGCATTTGCCAAAGAATTATCTTGAATTCAAATATTTTGAAATAAATATCACAAGAAAAATGAGTTTTAATAAGGATTCATTCGAAATAAATTACAGTGCTCAATTGAAATGGAACACTCTAAAATTTTAACAAAATTTAATGCCTTGTAACTCCTGCAAAAATTTATTAATAGAGATGATCTTTTTTTGAGTAACTCATTTCTTATATTTTAAGATTTTTAATAGAGCATTTAGTGTAAATTTGTAGTTTAAGTTATACACAGTGTCAAAAAAACAAAACAAAATTGTTATTAGTTTTCTGAAGAGCGCTGGACCAAATCTTTGAAACTGTTTTGCAGATTTTGAGCTAAGTTTATAAATTAAGACCAAAATCCAAAAAGACTGTTTTTTACTCTAAAAGCAATAATTTTGTTAATTGGTGTGATTTTTTTTTCTTTTTTATTTTATTCTAAAGGTAAAAGTTCAAACTTAAATTCTGAAAAGAGTGGTAAACATACCGTTAATATTTCGTGTAATAAAACTCTTCCAAAAATGATAAATTTTTTAAACAGCTCTGAATTTTAGTTTGCTAAAACAATAATACAAATTTAAAGATGTATTTAGAAACATGACTTGTGTTTTAAATCTCAAGACCCTTGTAGCATTAGTTTATTAGGTATAAGTTGATGTTTAAATACGATTTTTGAAACAATGTTTTTGGAAAAGAATTAAAACAAGCGGCTTGTTTCCAATGAAACAACTGTGAATAGCTAAAGTAGCGTCCTTATCGTGGTAACGAGCTGTTTAAGTTAGAAAAAGCTTAAATTTTTCCCTAAAAATATGCTTTTAAAAATCGGATCTAATTACTGACTAATACTAAGTAAAGTAATGCTACAAGGATTTTGAGATACAAAAAACAAGTTATGTGTCTAAACACACGTTTAAGAAGATTTTGCTTTACACAAAATGTTAACAGTATGTTTACCTTTGCCTTCTAAAAATTAATTTTAAACTTTTATCTTTAGAATAATCCAAAAAGAGGTAAAATTTTACATCAATTAACAAAATTATTGATTAATGCCCAAAAAACAGTTTTTTTGGATTACTGCTTTAATAAGTGTAGTTTAAAATCTGTAATACTTTACTGAAGTATTACAGATTTTAAATCCAGCGCTCTTCCGGGACCCATTAAAAAAATTCAAATTTGTTTTTGTTAAAATAGGAGATGTCTAACTTTTCGTTTTTTGCAGGGCCTGTCTTTGAAACCCTGTATAATTTAAACAACAAATCTACAAAAAACACTTTATTAAAGTATATGAAATGAGCTAGCCAGAAACAAAATAAATAAATAAATAAATAAATAAATAAATAAATAAATAAATAAAAATTACAAGTTTGTTAAAATTTTAGGGTGTTCCACTTCAATTGTTGCATTATTTTTACCTCAACTTTTAAAAGATTCGGTATAAAAAATGTAAAATGCTGACGTAATTAAAAATGAAAAAGTGCAACAATAAATAATAACAAATTAAAGCAAGTTATGAAAAATTCTGTATCTCCAATATCTCTTCTCATATTTATTAATTAAAAACTCTTCATATCACACCATTTTTCCTTCCAATTACCCGAGTTTTATCTCAGCAACTCTTCGTCCACCCCCAGTGCATTTTTAACGATGTTTTCCTCTTGCATGAATTATAGAAGCCTTCCCGTTAATCAGCGAATATAATTTACGTTCTTTACCGCTTCTCGACAAGCTCTCATTGTTTCCTTCCCTATCTCCGAAAAACTTAAAAAATAAATCTTACCACCCCTGCTTTTGCTGCACTAATTAAAAATGGTAAATTGTGCGTAAGACGCTTTCCCCTCGACCCAAATGCAAATATTTTGAACCGCTATTTTCGAGAAAAAATCAAACCGAAAAGCTACTGTACCTGCCCTGATTTATGACTTTTTGTCCACGTTCTGTTTTCTATTATTTGCATAAAAAGTGCCGTTATTTTCCCCATCTGGTAGTCTAAAACTGATCTAATTCAGTGCTGTCAACTCTCGGTGGTTGCATATTTAATATACTGCGATTTTGGGGATTAGTGTACTAGAAATAGGGATGAAGTGTAGTGAAATAAAATTGTGGGACAAGCGGGAAGTCATTGATAGCTAAAAAGTGGAAACCGGCCCTCTGTATAATCATTTTTTGAGGGTTTTAGAAAAAAAAGCATGTGCCGCAGTTTAGCGTGTCACCTGCCTTTGGGGTGTGCTAGCACTAGAAACTGTTTACAAATTTTTTTTAGAGGGGAGTTAGCAATGATTTTCTGAACAAAATTAGTTCGGAAGAGAATAAGATCAAATGGTCTTTTGAAGGAGTGAGGACAAAACATTAATTATAAGTCGACAAAAGAGCCGGTGACGGCGTTGGCGGCAGTGGAGGATTATTCGGAGCTTCCGCCCACTGACTAATTACTGCAGGTGAACTCCCTCCATCTTAACCGCCCCTTTGCTTACTCTTGTTTGGGTTGCTATAATTGTGTTTTCATTAGATCAAACCAAAAGAGTCCTCTTGAATTCACTCGGTTATGAAAAAAATAAAAGGAAAAATAATAAAATACAAACAACAAAAATTATTATTTTTTTGTTAATCAAACATTTTAATTGCTTTGAGAGTTTCATCATTTTCGCGGTAATTAAAATTCTAAATAACTTCAAAGGCAAAGATTTTATTAACGAGAAATTGCACTAAGATGTTTGAGTCATTAACAACCTAATTAAAAAATATAAAATTATGAAATATAAAGTTTCGGGAAGAAAAAAAGGTGCACCGGACCAATGTAGTTTCAATTTTTAGTAATTTTGCTCTAAAATACAAATATATTTATAAATTTATCTTTATAAATATTAAATAAATACTTAAAACAAGACTTTAACAAATTTAAAAAATAAAAAAAGAAAATATGAAAAACATATCGGGTGATTTTATATAATAAACCACAAATGATTAAAACCTGCAAAAGAAATTTTTGTCTTACCTAAACTGATAAAAAATTATAACCTATTAATTAATATGAAATGTATAACAAAAAAAATTGAGAAAAGAATATTGTTGATAAATTTAAGAGTTGACGAAATCCTTTGAAGAAAAACATTTTAAAAGTGAAGAAGGATTTTGAAGAGAGGCTTCTGGAAGTTAAGGTAGGTCTAGAAAAGAATGAAATCTAAAAAATGAACTAAAAATCATAATACATACAACAATGGAACAACAAAAACTAAGATGGTTTGAGCACTAAAAGTAATGTAAAATCAAAAACAGAAGAAAAAGATGGCCGAAAAAAGATTCATCGGGAAAGTTGCAGAACTGCTAAAAAATTGACTAAACTAGACCTATGCGAAAAGGAAACAAAAGATAATAATAAATGGCAGTGGAAATAATTTTTGAAGCAGAAACTGAAAAGAAAAAAATAAAATCAAAAAGAGATGGATTGGAAACATTACAGAATTGCGAAAAATGGAAGAATTAAGCTAGACTCTAGCATGAAATAAGACAAGATATCTTTGATATGAGAATATCAATATCTTTGATGAAAGAATATTGTTGATAAATTAACAGTTGATAAAATGTTTTAAAAAACGCTATTTTAAAAGTGAAGAAAGATTTTAAAGAGAAGCAGCTAGGAATTAAAAAAAAAATCTAGAAAAAAATGAAATCTATGAAATGAACTAAAAATCATAATTGATACAAAAATAGAACAACAAAAACTAAGATTTTTCGAACAATAAGGATAATGTAAGCAGAAACAAAGAAAAAAAAGGCAAAAAAATGTTATCGGAGAAGTTGCAGTATTTCTAAAAAAAGACTAAACCAGACCTAAACGAAAAAGAAGACTAGAGATTGTAATAATTGGCAGTGAAAATAATTTGAGAAGCAGAAGATGAACAGAGAAAAGGAAAATCAAAAAAGAGATATATTGTAGAAATTACAGAATTGTTAAAAATGGAAGAACTAAGCTAGGTTCTAGCAAAAAAAAATACAAAAAATTTTTGATAAAAGAATATCGTTGATAAATTTTAACAGTTGATAAAACTTTGAAGAAAGCTATTTTAAAAATGAAGAGGGATTTTGAAAGGAAGCAACGGGAAGTTAAAAAAGATCTAGAAACGAATGGAATCTATAAAATAAACTAAAAATTATATTTAATACAAAATGGAACAACAAAAACTAAGATGATTCTCGCAGTAAAGGTAATGTAAAAAGCAGAAACAGAGAAGAAAGGCAAGACAAAAAATTTTTTTATCGAAGAAGTTGCAGAATTAATAAAAAATAAAGGCTAAGTTAGATCTAAACGAAAAAGAAGACAAGAGATTGTAATAAATAGCAGTGAAAATAATTTTGAAAAGGAGAACCTGAGAAGAAAAAAATAAAATCAAAAAAGAGATGGATTGGAAACATTACAGAATTGTTAAAAATGGGAGAACTAAGCTAGACTCTAGCATGAAATAAGACAAGAGATTATATGAAATAATAAACCAAAAATCATAATTGATATAAAAATGGAACAACAAAAACTAAGATAGTTCGGAAAGTAAGGGTAATGTAAAAAGCAGAAACAGAGAGGAAAAGAAAGGCAAAAAAATTTTATCGGAGAAGTTGCAGAATTGCTAAAAAAAACCTAAACTAGACCTAAGCGAAAAAGAAGACAAGAAATTGTAATAAATAACAGTGAAAATAATTTGAGAAGCAGAAACTGAGAAGAAAAATGGAAAATCAAAAAAGAGATAGATTGTAGAAATTGCAGAATTGCTAAAAATGGAAGAACTGAGCTAGACTCTAGCATGAAATAAGATAAGAGATTTTAGATAAAAGAATATTGTTGATAAATTTAAAAGTTGATAAAATGCTTTAAAGAAAGCCATTTTAAAAGTGAAGGAGGATTTTGAAGGAAAGCATCTGGAAGTTAAAAAAGATATAGAAAAAAAATGGAATCGAAGAAATGAACTAAAAATTAGATTTAATAAAAAAAATGGAGCAACAAAAACTAAAATGGTTTGAGCAATAAAAGTAATGTAAAAGCAGAAACAGAGAAGAAAAGGATGACCAAAAAAACGATTCATCGGGAACGTTTCAGAATTGCTAAAAAAAATGGGCTAAACTGGATCTAATCATAAAAGAAGACGTAAGATTATAATAAATAACAGTGAAAATAATTTGAAAAGCAGAAACAGAAAAGACAAAACAAAAATGTCAAAAAAAACGGATTCGAGAAATTACAAAATGGAAGAACTAAACGGCTCTTGCAAGAAAAAAAACAAAAGATTTTTGATGAAACAACAGTTTATTTAACAGTTGATAGATTTAACAGTTGCTAAAATGCTTTAAAGAAAGCTATTTTAAAAGTGAAGAAGGATTTAGAAGGGAAGCATCTGGAAGTTAAAAAGATCAATAAATGGAATTAGAAAATGAACTAAAAATCATAATTGATACAAAAATGGAACAACAAAAACTAAGATGGTTCGGACAGTAAGAATAATGTAAGCAGAAACAGAGAAAAAAAGAAAGGCAAAAAAATTTTATCAGAGAAGTTGCTGAATTGCTAAAAAAAGACTAAACCGGACCTAAGCGAAAAAGAACACTAGAGATTGTAATAAATTTCAGTGAAAATAATTTGAGAAGCAGAAACCAGGGCCGGATTACCCAATAGGCTATATAGGCTGTAGCCTAGGGGCGCCAGAAAAATTTTAAATTAACTGAAATGTAAATTGTTTAAATTTTATAATAAATATAAAACAAAAGGATTAAAATATTTTCTTAGAAACCCATTAAGGCGGGAGAAATTGGTACATCTTTTGCTCTTGGCTATTGGGTCAGATTTGGTTAAAAATTGTAATTTTGATGAAGTCATAAAAGAATTTGTTTCTAGGGAGTGTCAAAAAATTAAATTTTAGTGTTTATATTTGTAATATTCTAATTGTTTAATTTAATAAATACTTTTGTTTCCATTTTTTAATTATAAACAATTAAGTGTAAATTATATAAAATAAAAAAACGGTACTATTTTTTTCTATAAAATAGTTTTTGAGAAAGAGGGGGAGGATGTTAGATTAGCCTAGGGGCGATCCGGCCCTGGCAGAAACTGAGAGAAAAAAGAAAAATAAAAAAAGAGATAAATTGGAGACATAGTATTTACAAAAGTATTTTTGATAAAAAAATATTGTTGATAAATTTAACGGTTGATAAAATGCTTTGAAGAAAGCTATTTTAAATATGAATAAGGATTTTGAAGGGAAGCATCCGGAGGTTAAAAAAGATCTAGAATAGAATGGAATTTAAAAAAAAAATAAAAAAATTAAATAAAAATCATAATTGATACAAAATGGAACAATAAAAACTAAAATGGTTTGAGTAGTAAAGGTAATGTAAAAAGCAGAAACAGAGAATAGAATTAAGAAAAAAAAAATATTGGAAAAGTTGCAGAATTGCTAAACAAGAGACTACACTGGACCTAAGCAAAAAAAAATAAAAGATCGTAATAAATGACAATAAAAGTACATGAGAAGCAAAAACGGAGAAAAAAAAGAAAGGTCAAAAAGAGATGAACTGGAGAAATTACAGAATTGCTAAAATTGGAAGAATTAAACTAGACTTTAGGAAGAAAGATGACAAAAGATTTAATAAAATAACTGTTTAATAAAATAAAGTTTGCCGCTCTACTAAAATAATGAATCGCCAAAGTTTATAATTATAAATTTCTGATCTATCAACTAATAATATGATACCTTATTATTTGACTGGAATTTTTTTTCCCGTAAAATAACATAACAATCATACGAAGTAAAGCTAGTTAAAGCTTAAAGCTCAAATTACAAAGTTCTTTAAAGATAAAATATTTTTTTCTAAATCAGCATTCGGTGTTGAAATAAATCGAACTGTAGTCCCTCCCTCTCGATATCGCTCATTAAATATTTATAATGGCAAAGAAGTTGGCTTGTTCTTATTGAGGGTATTATCCTTGCGAACGCCTCGAGTCCTGAAGGATAAAGAGCGCTGATAAGAAAGACCGAGCACTCGTTATAGATGAAGGATAAGTAATTCCACCTAAGAACCCTAACGTAATTAGTTGGGGTTTTTTACCAACTTTAGAAATTTCTGACCTAAATAAGTTTTTTTTATTTAAATCAATTAATTTGAGGGTGGCTTCATCCCCATGTCGATAAGATAGGACACTGTAAAACATGATGAGTCATTTTTTTTCTTCGCTTGACTTAGTTGATGGATTAGCGCGATTTAATTTCATTATGGAAATTTGTTATTATTGAGTGATGGAAGTGGCGAGGATAAGATTAATGAGGTTTTAATTGCGTGATGGTTTTTAATTAGGGAAATTTATCGAAGCTAAAATCTAAATATTTTGCTTTATCTGTGCGGTTTTAATCGAGTTTTTTGGTTAATTTCCTGGTTTTTGGCTTTATTTCCTGAGTTTTTTCGTACAATTAGAACAACATTCGCTTGGCTAAATAGCGTTAATCATTTTTTTTATAACCTCGTTACGAGATGAGACGTTAGCTTTAACGAATTTCATTATTCGTTGATGAAATTTTATTTTTATTTGCATTTTTTAAACTTTAGTGGGACCAAATTTAATTAGATCCAGTAATCTATTTAAGGATATTTAATATTTTTTCATGCTTAAAATGCATTTTCTTAATTAAATACTAAGTACGACGCAGAATTTTTAAAGAAAATGTCTATTTAAATTAGTTAAATAGAATTTTTTTACTTCTATTAAACAAATTGACCGAAAATGGCAAAATTTAAAGGCCTTTTCCTCGGCCTTTTCACACGATTACAATTGCGCTACAAAATTTTATATAAATAAATAATATTAAGTACATACTATAAAAATAATTATTATTTTGCCATAAAATAAAGCAATAATTAAAAATAATTGAAAATTACATTTAATGTCAAGAAGTTTATTGATCATTAGACATAATAATTAGACATTATATTAGACATCCTTTCAAAAACATATTTTTTTAGTACAAAATGCATTATTTTGTTATGTGATTTTTTGCTGAACACCATACGGATTTTACTTGATTTCCAGAAAAATTTTGATTATGCATTCGAAACACTTTGTAAAAAATCAAAGTACTTGTAATATTATAACTAAAAATTGATGCGATTAAAATTAAAATTTCAGTCTATAAATTTATTTTTTTCGTTTACAGAATTATTATCGCTTATTGTAGAAAAAAATATTTAGGGCTACACACATTTTAAATAAACATTTTCAAAAATAGTCCTTGATTTCGTGCGATAGATAGAAAATAGAAAAGGCTTCTGTATCAGGAAAATGCTTCCAGTGTGCTTGGGACGGCTAATAAAGAAACTGGTCTTGAAGGCTTATATTATATTCGTTTCTTATACTTTTTGTAAATTGTTTTAATTATTAATTAATTTTTAATACGCAATTTAGAATACTCTATCTTCTATTTTTTCTTCTAAAGAAAAAACAGGTTCTGTGTTCTATAAAATTTACATTAAAATGCTGATGTATTGGCCTAGTAATTCTAAATTTACAAAATAATCGAATTGGAACAAAATAAGGCAATAAACGTTCTTGAATATCTCTAAAACTGTTTAGAAAAATAACAAAATCAACTGATCACGGGTGATGGGTGATTGGAGATTATTTTCATTGTTTGAACAATTGATATTTGAGAATCACAAGAAGATTTCACGTGTAGGAAGATAGATAAATATTTTGTAAATGTGAGTAAATTTGCATATTCTTTGAATTTAGCCCTACGAAACTTTGTTGATGATAAGAAAACCGTTACAAGTTCTATTTGTAATTTGCAGTTTTTGTTGCTTCTCTATTATTCTCGGCGAAAGATGTCGCACGGGAAATGATAAATGAAGGCACTAAAACTCCCCTTTCTGTTTTTTATTATATTATTAATTTTGCGAATTAATAATAATTGTTATTGTGTACTTATTTTTATTTCTTTCAACTCATTTTGTATTTTTTTTTGTAATATATTTAACCAAATTTTGTTTTCCGAATGTTGACTTTAGGATGAAAAATTTAACAAGATAATCATAATTATAGAATTTTTTTATATTAATCAATTATAAAATTTAAATCTTATTTTACTTTATCTTATTTATTTATTTTATTTTATCTTATCATATTTAAGTCTTAAAATTATCAATTTTTAAGTAGCATTTTCTCAAAAAAAAAACAAGTAATATACCGTGTCTTCAGAAATTACCTCAAGCCACGTGACAAAATAAAAAATAAAAATTGTATTAAAATGTTTGTGTTTTTTTTTTCTAATTTGTAATTGTGTTTTTTGTAATTTAGTTTTTACTAACAACAATCAATTTCATTAAAAAAATAATTAACATGTCACTATAAACTAATAATTAACAAGGAGATCGATTTAAACAAAAAAGTTTTTTTTATCGAAATTAGTGCTTTTAGGAACGTTATAACTGGTTCTCACTGTTATTTTGCATGTAATTGTAGGTATTATAATATTATTACATTACATTAATAAATTTTTCTTGTTATTTACTATATTTTGAACTAATTATGTAATAAAAGACATAAAATCTATTAAATATTTGATAATTTTTAGCCTAGGGTAAAAATTATCAAAAAGCTACAATATTAATTCAAAAATAATAGATTTTTTTGAACAATTTTTTCTTCTGTAGATATTTTCTTTAAAATAAAAAAAATAAAAAATAGATCACTTTGAACACATAATCTATTTTCTTCGAAATCGTTATACCGGGTGATTTTTTTATCTGTTCCCGCCCGAAACTCTAAAAATAGGCAACACGTTATACAAACGAAATGTTAGTTAATTAATTAAATAATGTGTCAACAAACGATCCAAATAAATTGATTCTGGAAGCTCTGTTAAACGTATTATCAATAATATTGACATTAATTCACAACTCTAAAGGCCTTAATTTTGAAAATAAATTTTTCAAAGTATAATGTGTTGCCTATTTTTAGAGTTTCGAGCGGAAACAGATAAAAAAATCATCCTGTATTTAGTTCTCACTGTAATTTGGTATGTAAGAATAGACAACACAATATACACTCACAGCAATATTTTTCTCAGTCACAACGTAATTTTTTCTTACTTATTATCTATCGCATTTTAAACTAATTGTGTAATAAAAAACGTACAGTGTCTTAAATGTTTGATAAAAAGTTAAAATAATAAACGAAAAATAAGGTATTTCTGTAAATTAATAAATAAAGCAATAATTTAATTTAAACACAAAACCTTGTTTATAATTTTTTTTTGTTTATTCAAAATTATTATAATTAGTTTTTACTATAATTGTGGTTTTAAAGGTAGGCAACACAATATACACTTTAAACAATAATAACATAAAAGAGATACGATCTATTAATAATTGGTAAAAAGTAATAATAAGAAAAAATAATAAACTTTTGAAAATTAGTCCTTGCAATACAGTTGTTACTGATTCTCACGGTATAATAAGTATTAAATGTAAAGGTAGGCAATACAATATGTACTTATCTACCATAGTTTTTCTCAATGAGTCACTATAGCCATTTAATTTTTTCTAATACGTTATTTTCTGTATTTTGAACATTTTTCTAATACATTTTGTATTAAAAAAAATACTTTTCACGAAAAGATAAAAAAAATTAAGTGATTTGATCGGTATAGCTGTTTGTCACTGTAATTTTAAACATAAAGGTAGACAACACAATATACACTAATCTACAATATATTTTTTCAATCAATCACAATGACCATTTAATTATTTTTTTTAGTATTTTATTTACTATATTTTAAAGTTTTTTTAACATTTTTTTCTTCTATAAATATTTTGTATTTGTTTTTATTACCAATGTTTAATTTATGCAAAAAATGCTTTTTTTAAATAAGTAATTAATAGTTTAATTTGAACACAAAAACTTGATTAAAAAAATTAGTCCTTTCGAGATCGTTATAAGTAGTTTTCACTGTAATTTTGAATGTGGAGTAGGCAACACAATATACACTTATCGACTTTTTTTTTCTCAGTCACAAAGGCAATTTATTTTTATTTATTTTTTTTAGCTTATTATTTACTGTATTTTAAACTAATTGTATTACAAAAAAAAATGTATTAAATATCTGATAAAAAGCAAAAAATAATGAAATTATGTAATTTACTAATTTATTAGGTAGGCACAAGAATTTTTTTTTTTAATTTTCACAATTTTTCAACACAATTTCCAAGTATATAAACGCAATTATTACACAATATTTTGTAGGATCTGCTTGAGATTCCAATCTTTTTTAATGTTGCGCAATATGATAACAAAATGGAGGGAACCTGATATAAATATCCGTTCTCTCAAAATCAAAAAACAGTCGAATTCCTGACTTAAACACTCAGTGCCTTTGTTAGTTTAGTGATGCTCGGTGATACCTCAAGTGCTAATAACGAAGACTCAACATGTAACCAGTGTTTAATAAAAAATTGGTCTAAAAACACCAAAGCAACTTTTCGTATCCATTACGGAACCAGCAATGAAATTGGGGCTTTTATGAGACTGACCAACTCGTATTGTCTCTTAGGGGGCGAACCACAGCACTACGAAAAAATACATACGTAAGAATAACAAATAAAGTATAAACAAAAAAGAAAATATTTTTTGCAGAATAATTAAGGGAGATTTAAATAGTGAAATTCCGGTGATAAACACATCACTAGCTGGTTGTAGAGTAGTAGGCCGATTATGTGTTGGTAATAAATACGGACTTCTATTACCTGAACTAACATACAGCACTGAATTAGAAACAATAATAGAGACAATCCCAGATTCTGTAAAAATTGAAAAAATCGACGATAAATTATCAGCTTTAGGAAACGTGATTGTTTGTAATGATACAGTAGCTTTAATTCATCCAGATTTGGACCGAGTATGTTATACGATATTTTTTCTAACACCTCATTTTTTGTTTTTTACTAGGAGACTGAAGAAATCATTACAGATACTTTAAATGTTGAAGTATTTCGCTGTATGATTGCCAATAATGCTTTAGTTGGATCTCATTGTGTTTTTAACAATGCTGGAGGATTAGTTAATGTTGATATAAGTAGTGCCGACCTTGAAAATTTATCATCGCTCTTGGATATACGTTTAATGGTGAAAAAAAAATTTTTTTTGGTAGAATAAATCAATACAATTTTAATTTTTAGAGAGGAACGATTAATCAAGGAAATAATCTAGTAGGCTCAGGAATTGCCGCTAATGATAATTTTGTTTATACCGGAATGCAAACTACAACAACTGAATTAAGTCTTCTTGAAAATGCATTTCAGATTAAGTAATTAAAAAATAGAAATATTGACTAAATTACCAAGTTAGTATTTCTATTTTTCGTGAATAAAATGCTGTGATAATGCAAAATGTAAATAATATTTTATTAAAACAAATTATTTATTTTCGTACATTAATAATAAATATCAAAATTAATTAACTAATCAACTCAGTGTTGCCAAATACTCCTGATATTTCTTCTCCTGAGCCTGTTGCAACTTCTGCAACTTCTTCATCTGTCCTTTACTAATCTCTTTCCCTTCAGCATCGTGTGTTGGAAGTCCGTTTTCATCAAATTTTGAATATTTCTCTTTTTCTAATTTAAACATTTCGTTTGGTGGAATTTTTCTCTGTGCTTCTTTAGCTGCTTGTGCTGCTGCTAATTCAGCTTTTTTTCGTTCTTTCTCTTTAGCTTTTTCCTGTTCTTGTAGTCTTTTTGCTTCTTTTTCCTTGAGGAGCGTTTCACGGTCTACGATTTTCACCGCACTCGGGGCTCCTTCTCGGTCTTCCAGACGTACTCCCACATTGGGGAGAGTCTCATCGCGGAGTTTATCACATTCTTGGAGGATTTCAGTTGCTTTAAGGGTACGTGCGGTGGTACGGACGCTGTCCCGGAAGGACGCCAGGATCTCTAAGTAGGGAAGGATCGAGTCCTCAGTCTAAAAAATATAAAGGGTGGAAACTGTAGGTTTGTTCCAACAACAGTTCAGAACTGAATTGAGCATGTGCAGTAGAGATTTTAGTAGACCGCTAAAAAGCTACTGCACATGTGCAATTCAATTTTGAACTGTTGTTGGAGCAATCCTATTAATTCAAAATTAAAATAATTAAGAGTAATTTGCCTTTTTTATGTCTTTAAGGAAACCCCAGATGAAGTAAAACTTGTAATTAAAAAATATAAAAGCATTAATCCCTACGCCACTGATGCAAATCGTAAAAAACTAGCATTTTATAAGAATTATAAAATATTGTTAGAAATTATGAAGTTTAGCACATAAAAAAGCAAAAAATATCTTGTCTGCTAATTGTAGTAAGCCATGGTTGCGACCATGATCAAGCCATAAAGTTCCCTAACATGTCAAAATTGACACAAAAACAAAATCAAAAAACTGCTTACACTATGTGTTACCGAAAATACGAATTTCTGCAATTTTCTAAAATCAAAAACTCACAATTTTTGAATTTTCTGAAAATTTCTAAAATTGATGACGTCACTAGTCTCATTCATTCTTTCCCCCTCCATTTTTCTGTCAAATGTCAAATTGTGCCGAATTTTAAAATTTTTCTATTTGAAAATGTTGAAATAAGTGCCAAAAAGTGGGTTTTATTCAATAACAACAATTTGTACAACACGAGGTGAAAGGTAAGTCCAAAATTTTTAAATTTCTGTGCTCGAAATCAACAATAATTGAATTTTTAAAATAGTCACTCCTAACCTCACTTAGAACCAAGGAGGTTATATAGATCGGAGGGAACATAATTTTTCTGTCAAATGACAAATTGTGTCGAATTTTGAAATTTTTCTATTTGAAAACGTTAAAATGGACAAAATAAGTGCCGAAAAGTGTTTTTTTTTAATAAGTGCAATTTGGACAATTCGAGGTTAAGGGTAAGTCCAAAATTTTCAAATTTTTGTGCTCGAAATCAACAAGAAACGAATTTTCCAAAATAGTCACTCCTAACCTCACTTATTTGAATTTAAAACCAATATTCAGAAATTAAATGACTGAAAACTAGATAAATAACGCTTCTTAATTAATTTCTTATGCAAATTTGATTCACGATAATGTTTTTGATAAATAGATAACAATAAAGTCCGTCTCAACGTCTTATCCTAATTTGTAATAGAATCTTCAACGCAAGTAAAAATTCACGTTCTTATTGCTATCTCTTTCTACATCATGGTTTAAGATGCAATGAACACAAAATGTATTGTATTAATAATGTTATACTTTTCATCTTTTTTCAGCCTATTGCAAGGACAAAGACAAAGCTTCTAGGGTATTATTAGAAACTCGAATGCAAACGAGATGTTCGCGCAGTCAATGACCTCAGCGTATTCAACAGTTAAGAAATCAAAATTTTGGTTATAAGAGTATAATTCCCTGTATTCAGTTGTTCAGTTGTATTCTGTTGTAGCAACAAAAGTTTCTGCAATATAGTTTCCAAAATTACAATATTTTTGTTATTTACACGTTTCGTTTGTGTTCTGCCAAATATCAATTTCACACGAAGCTATACGTCGTAGATTGAGACATACTCTAATAATTTCATTATAAATGGGGATAAAACGGTGAGACGGACTATACTTACGTTATTTTCGTTTCCACCTGAAACCGGAAATCCGACTTTACTCGGTTCGGAAATTGCCCCAAAAATCGCCAAAATTTTAGTTATATAAACCGCAATATCATGTAAGAGAAGACTATTAGGTGGATTTTTTTTGCTTAAATACGTATTACTTTCAGTCACTAAATCCCTCAAAGATTCCAAACTTGTTCTAGTATCAATATTATCTGCAAAAAAAACAAGTAGAAAAAAAAACAAACCTCACAAAACCAATTACCACACAATGCACTATGAACTTTTTCTTTAGTTTCCAAAAATTTCAAATTTAGATCGATTTCCTGTTGTCCCCATTTGACATAATGCTCAACCAAAGTAGGTTTTTTCAAAAAATTCCTCGTCCAATCTTTGACAGTCAAAAAGAATTCCTACAAATCAATAAGTTGTACCAATCAAACTTGCTACAGTCCTACCAACATTAAAACTTTTCTCGTATTTCAGCGCCACCTCCATTGTATTTTCACTATAATCTAGTGTGTCCCTCCAGGAATGCAACAAAAACGCAAACCTCAACTGTCTTGCCGTGTATTTAGCCAACGCATCTTTAATACTAACAAAATTCTTTAAACTTTTCGACATTTTACAGCCCGCAATTGTTAAATGCCCTGAATGTAGGAAATACTTGACCCATTCTGAGGCCCCAAAATGTGCCTCACTTTGTGCTATTTCATTGTCATGATGTGGGAATTTCAAATCGACACCACCTGTGTGAATATCTAGGGTGTTTCCGAAAATTGTTGAGGCCATAGCCGAACATTCTATATGCCAACCGGGTCGGCCTTTACCCCAAGGGGAATCCCAGGCAGGTTCTCCAGGTTTGCTTCTTTTCCAAAGGGCGAAATCGTTGGGAGAGTGTTTTTCATTACGCTGGTCAGCTGTCGTAAGGTCACCTTCGCCTTCTTGAATTCGGTTTGTGTCACCATAAGCCTCAGGAACAAGTTTAGCATAGTAGTGATTGTCCCGTTTGTCAAAAGCAATAACGTCGAAATAAACCGAACCGTTTGCTTCATAACCGAAACCATTTGAGATGATTTTTTCAATATAGGATATTATTTCAGGGATGTACTCGCTGACACGGGTTAAAACGTGAGGTTTAAGTATCTAGGGAGAAATCACGTGACAAGTGGCAAAATTTAACAATGACTTACATTTAAGGCTTCCATATCTTTATGAAATTCTTCTTCCCAGTGTTGAGGTAGGGTAGTAAAAATTGCATTATCTGTGACTTGATGACCTAAAGTACTGTCTAACCAATCAGATAAAGGGTCTCTACTTTTTATTAAATAGTTGGTTTTTGCCTCCTCGATTTTTGAACTGTCGCCACTTTTCACAGCAGTTTCAAGTTCCTCAATTGACGTACTAAGACTGGAAAAATGCAGTATTACTCCCGCTGTACTGATGAGGGGGCATGAAAACTCACTTCTCTAAAAGCTTCTCATACATTTGTTTTTTATCAGGATCAGTCGAACTTTTTGTAGTTTCCAGTAATTTATCTAAAACCTTTTTCCAAAAGTGAGTTGTTTAGTACAATTAAATTGTGATTTTACCAATTTTGAATCATCTAAAACCTTCTCAAGTGACTTCTTCTCCTTAACGTACTCCTCAAACAGATAATTCTGTCTGGCCCTTTTAATTATTTTGTCATCAATATCTGTAATATTCATTACGAAAAAAATATTATATCCGAAATAATCTGCAAGAACTCGTCGCAAAATATCAAAAGTTATGTATGATCTTGCATGTCCCATATGAGAGGCATCATAAACTGTAGGTCCACAACTGTACCAAGTTACTTTTGTCCCTGAAATTGGTCGGAAAATCTCCTTTTGTCTTGTCAAACTGTTAAAAACTTGTAAAACAGGACTGGAAGTGGTTTCTGGGGGTGACCATGGGGGCTGAACACGTCTTGACATTGTAAACCTAACCTAAAAAACACAAATTGTTTTTATAAGTTTTTTTTTTAAAGGTAGATAGGTGTACTCACAGGTGTTTTTCACTTAAATGTAAAAAGGAAAGGCTGTTGCGTCAGAAATTTAGGAAATTCTCAGAAAATCTGAATCAGCAGACGGCCACAAACACAAAATTTGACAGGAAGTGTTACAGGTTCCTGTAATAATTGAAGTTTCCTGTAAACACAGAACACATCTGTCTTATTTCGGGTTATGTGTATTCTTCGGATATAATCACTGCGACATTTGTTTTACAACCACACATTCTAAAACGTTTTTATATGAATTGTGACACTTCTAAGGCCTGGCCTGTTCAAAAAATTAGATTTTTGAATGATCGTCTAGGATTTTTGTTATTTGGACTCTACGTTGTGTTTTGTATTTATTTGTTCGTTGTTTAAGCACTGTGTATCAAGGAAGAGTGAAACAGCTGAAATTGAATAAAGACATTTATTCAAAATTATTACAAGTGTATATTGTTTGCCAAAGATTAGGCAACCCGTTATACAATTCAAACCTTATTCGTAGTTATACAACCCAGAATACGTTGCATCCCTTGAAGGGTTACAACACCTATTCCGGTGTCAAAACCACTGCAGGCCAGAGAAGGGTTAAACCCTGAGTTAATTGCAGAGCTGATTAAACACCTCCGACTCAGAAAATTAATAGATAAGAGTGCGTAGAAGCCTCCCCAAAGAACCAACTACCGCGTACTCTCTTTCCCTAATATGTCCCATTTTCGGGAGTCTTTTTGTTTGTTAATAATTAGCTAGGCAGTCTTTTTATTGCCAGGTTTTAAGTGTGCCATAGTACTGCACCCGGGCTGGCTTAGTCTTTTCCCGTGGTGTGGTAGTGGTCCCTGGCTTGGCCAGGAGAATAGTAAAGAGTTTGCAATTAAAGTGCAAGTAATGAGTCAGATGAGTGTAATCAACTATTAGTTAATTACAGCAAAAGGCCGTTAGTAGTTAGACACGTACAAATGATACGCGGAGCTAACTTAATCGGTAAATAATAAAAATAATAAGTAAATGAAAGAGTTAACAAAATAACAATTAAATGATTTGATCATAACCACCAGAGACTCCCCTGTGATTACAAGTGGTTGAATACAAATATAAAGTGATCAAATTAATTTTTACTCCTTTGATACCGACCTCCGAGTATCTGGTCACCTTCAAAAGATGATAACTGCTCGTGGACGGCGAAAGGGTGGTCCTCTGACTCCCCTGACATCGTGGACAGCTGCAAGAGTCTGGTCACCTTCAGGAGCTGATGACTGCTTGCAAACCGTGGAAGGGTGGTCCTCGGGCTGTTTGAGGCCTCACGATCTGTTAACAAAAGAAATTAGGTATTACTATACGAGTTTATCCCCTGGTGGAGGTTTGGGAAAAAGACTTCCCTATCGATGACCGATTTCTCGTTGAAAATAACGAAAATAATCGGTTAAGAGAGTTCAAAGGGTTATCCGCGGCGTGCTCAAACTCGTCACAGACAGAGGTGCTCCACCTTGGACAACCAGTGACCAATTTCTCGTCGAAGATAACGAAAATAATTGGTGTAATGCGTTCAAAGGGTTATCTTAGGTGTGCTCAGGCTCGTCACAGACAGAGGTGCTCCACCTTGGACAACCAGTGACCAATTTCTCGTCGAAGATAACGAAAATAATTGGTGTAGTGCGTTCAAAGAGTTATCCTAGGTGTGCTCAAACTCGTCACGGACAGAGGTGCTCCACCTTGGACAACAGGTGCAATAAACAGTCTTTTCCAATAAAGGAAAAAAATAAGTTTATCGAGGAATGGTTAATAAGGCTCAACTCGTCACGGACAGAGGTGCACTTATCAACCTGGAGAATGGCAAAACATTCTCTGACGATGGCTTTTCTGGGGGTTCCTTTTATATCCAAATTTTTAGTGACGTCAAGGGTGCCTACGTGACTGTTCGCAGGGGTTGCTTGTGCGTCCCCACAGTTTCTTGGAATTTTAATTAATTTTTAGCGATTTCGGACCAAAGAAGGGTTTGTTCTTATGGCTTTCTTTTCATTAAAAACTTGATGATTTTCGACCCAAAAGATTTGTGTGGAGAAATCTCCCCTAAGCGTAACTAATTCTTTAATGGGTGACCCGGTGACCCGCTTTCCGTCGAACGGCGATTCGTTCTGCCTTCTAAAATCTTCGATTTTCGACTCCAATATTCCTAATTTAACTAAAATATAAACAATTAATTAGTTCCTGTAATATGTGGATGAATAACAATGTTAATTATTCTGTTTTCATGAGGTTTATCTTGATAAATAACTCGCTACGGGGTTTAATGGCTGAAAAAGAAGCTGTGGATGCGAAAACAACAAATTATAATACTCGGGCCCGAGATAAATAGACAATTTACGATTATAAATAAATAGACGGTGACACTGAACATTGTCCACTCCCTGTTCACCTGTTCAAACGATAATTAGTATAGTTATTGTTCACTAAAATGCTGAAAAATTTGGAGGCTAAATAAATAGCAGTTATACACATTAAATTTGACTAAAACAATTACCAAATAAAAGTGCAAAAAATGTAGCACAACCCTATCTCATTTATATGTGCTATTACCAACCCTTTCCTGTAATAAAACATTAAAATAATGTCGCCGTATTGTTGGTTGCATATATTAAAAGGCTAGCCAGACCTGGATGGTCTCAGTCTCCCCTGCTCGTTATCCTGGAAAAGCAAGTTTAATTTTTCAGGAAAACGAGGACACAAATGCACTAAAATTGTTGACTTTCCCTGGGTTTTTTTCGTAGTTGCAAGCCAAGTTTAATTTTTTCCAAGTATTGTTTCCAATCTATGTTTCGGAGGATCTGTTGATTGTGGTTGCCCATGGGGTCCATTTGTGCTAATGATTTTTTTCACGTCCAGAAGTCCTTCGATTTAGAAGCACTGCTGATTCTCTCTTGATGGTGTCCTGTGAGCCAAAAACCTCCAGAAATATCCAAACGTTGGTCCTTATTGGTCATGATAACTTTATTTCCCACAGATCAGGTCCATCTTGTTGTTCTACGTTCAAATTCCTTTCAAAGAATCCTTGTTGAATGAGCCATTTTTACATTCTTGTTAGTAATGATTTCGCTCCCCTGAGACTATGACTCCGGGTATTTATGACGTCCTTTCACCAATTTCTAGGACCTGATTTGTTGATCTAAGTTGATGTCCTTGTTGCAAAAAGGCTGCGGTTTTAACACTTAGTCCAAATGTGTTGAGATTTTCTCATTAATGAAGACCTTTTTTTCTTTTCATTAACTTGGGAAAGTCCTTTTCTGGTTCCACGTTGCGCATCAATCTGAAGATGCCCTCTAAGATCCCGCAAGAGGTATGTGTCCTGGAATTGTGACTGAATAAAACAGAACTTGATCCTCCGTTAATGGTTGTCCTTGAATCCTTTTCTTTTTTTTCAGTATTGAAGCCAGATAACGCAATTTGTTTGAGTTTTTCTGGTTGTCAGATAAAGTTCATTCACAGGAAAATCCTCTTCTTTTTTTTTTTCAGGTGATGCCACATCCAACAAAAAAAAATTTGGGCCTTTCAAAGGGGAAAATTTTTCCTTAGTCCTTTCTCCCAGTTTGGTAGAAATTCTGAATGAGTCACTGTCCTCTTGTTAGCGGCTCTTCCTCGAAGTCTTGCTGCTGAGATGTCTCCAGGTGTAACTTGTCAGGCCACCCCATTCGGTGTCAATTTCTTAATCAAGATAATTCCATTGATGTAAGCATATCCTGAGGACTCCTGGAATATCCAACGAAGAAGTAAATTGTCAGAAAAATACAGTTGTAATCCTTTGTTAGGTGATTTTATCGCTGCTGCAAATTGCTTTTCCGGTGTGGATGCTGGTTATGCAATTTTCAGCCCCGACTTGAGGTTAAAAAGCTGTTTCATTTATGTGAAAAATTGTCACCCGGTGGTTGTCCAAAAATTTTCCACAAACAACTTGGAGCCGATGTCCCGGTAATTCTACAGGTGTCCGTAATTTCCTTATCGGTGTTGGTAGTTGTCGTAATAACGTTGTCTTGTGAGAATCCAGAAGTTTTCCTGTAGAAATAACCGCACAGGAATCCAACTATTGGGTTTATTTCACCTCGATTTCGTTGTCCTCAAATTTTGTCGTCTTCCTGTTTTGCTTGTTGTTCTACAATCAGGTGAATGGCGTCAAATTGGTTCAGGATGATGTACATGTAGTCTTGGATGATGTGAGTGTAGTCCTGGATGATATGAATGTAGTCCTGGATGTCACAATATTTCTCCGAATTGGTACACATTTGGTCCTTGGTGTGTCAGAGTTTATTTTCAATGCATCAGAGCGACGTGTGATAGCACCTGTAGACTGCAGGTATGTTGTGGTATTTCAGGTTGTTGTTTTTCCTAATTGTTGCAATTTTCCGAGAGGTCTGAGGGTACTAGAAAATTGTCCAGTGTCCTTATTGTTGTTGGGTGCTTGATGAAAAGTTGTCCCAATAATCAGAATTTAATGAGTAATCAAAATTTGATCACCTGATGAAAATTGGCTGGTATTTGTCCCTTCTTTTGTCGATTTTTGATACCGGTTGTTTTCAATTTCCGGTGTGGCATCTTGAAATAATTTCCTCTTCATTGCATCCTGGAATAATAATAATTTTTTTTCTCAAGAATTCCGAATGATGAAAGGTGTAATTGGTGAGCAAATCAATCTTCGGTCATCACCGGCGTCGACTCCTGGTGGTTTGAGGTAATCACTGCTTTGATTGTACCTTTGTCCTGGGGGTTCTGTCGGGTTCGTTTGGTTTCCCACGATAGAGAATCCGTTCCCAGAGGTTATTAAACTGATACACCTGATGGTTTTCCTTTTCAGCTGATTTGTTTATTCGATCCGGAATTGTGCGATTCCTGTAGCGCGTAATTTACCCTTTCAAGGCGGTGCCGCGGTGGGGTTGTCAATTGGTGGTGAAACCGTTTCTATTGTTTTTCAAAACGTCCCCCGATTGTCTTACTGAAATGACTGCTGAAAATTTGAACCAGTGATTTTTAAATATTAATAGGAATTTTGATCTTTTCATCCTGTAAATACCCGCGTTCTCCGTAGATATCCCTAAAGATTAGGGGAAGACAAAAGAAAATTGTTATAAATACCTATTTACGTTACTTCAGTAGCGGATAGATGGTAAACAATCAAAGCTGAGATCCTTATCTCATGTGCAGTTTGTCGGTTTGCTGACCAAAAAGGGGTTAGTTGACCGGTCCCGTCGATTCATGGTGATGGAGGTGATCCACCATAAATCCGTTGGATTTTTCCCAAGTCCCACATTTCCAAAGGCAGCTAACGATTACTTCACTTACCCAATAATTGCTGTAAATGGACTCACCCTAAAAATATTTATTTTGCAGCGAATGTTGAACCTGCGGGAAAGCTTATTGGATTAAAATTGTTACTACAATTAACTCTTCCTGGAATACACAGTTTTAAAGCTTAAACATCCTGGTCACGGCACCACTGTGACACTTCTAAGGCCTGGCCTGTTCAAAAAATTAGATTTTTGAATGATCGTCTAGGATTTTTGTTATTTGGACTCTACGTTGTGTTTTGTATTTATTTGTTCGTTGTTTAAGCACTGTGTATCAAGGAAGAGTGAAACAGCTGAAATTGAATAAAGACATTTATTCAAAATTATTACAAGTGTATATTGTTTGCCAAAGATTAGGCAACCCGTTATACAATTCAAACCTTATTCGTAGTTATACAACCCAGAATACGTTGCATCCCTTGAAGGGTTACAACACCTATTCCGGTGTCAAAACCACTGCAGGCCAGAGAAGGGTTAAACCCTGAGTTAATTGCAGAGCTGATTAAACACCTCCGACTCAGAAAATTAATAGATAAGAGTGCGTAGAAGCCTCCCCAAAGAACCAACTACCGCGTACTCTCTTTCCCTAATATGTCCCATTTTCGGGAGTCTTTTTGTTTGTTAATAATTAGCTAGGCAGTCTTTTTATTGCCAGGTTTTAAGTGTGCCATAGTACTGCACCCGGGCTGGCTTAGTCTTTTCCCGTGGTGTGGTAGTGGTCCCTGGCTTGGCCAGGAGAATAGTAAAGAGTTTGCAATTAAAGTGCAAGTAATGAGTCAGATGAGTGTAATCAACTATTAGTTAATTACAGCAAAAGGCCGTTAGTAGTTAGACACGTACAAATGATACGCGGAGCTAACTTAATCGGTAAATAATAAAAATAATAAGTAAATGAAAGAGTTAACAAAATAACAATTAAATGATTTGATCATAACCACCAGAGACTCCCCTGTGATTACAAGTGGTTGAATACAAATATAAAGTGATCAAATTAATTTTTACTCCTTTGATACCGACCTCCGAGTATCTGGTCACCTTCAAAAGATGATAACTGCTCGTGGACGGCGAAAGGGTGGTCCTCTGACTCCCCTGACATCGTGGACAGCTGCAAGAGTCTGGTCACCTTCAGGAGCTGATGACTGCTTGCAAACCGTGGAAGGGTGGTCCTCGGGCTGTTTGAGGCCTCACGATCTGTTAACAAAAGAAATTAGGTATTACTATACGAGTTTATCCCCTGGTGGAGGTTTGGGAAAAAGACTTCCCTATCGATGACCGATTTCTCGTTGAAAATAACGAAAATAATCGGTTAAGAGAGTTCAAAGGGTTATCCGCGGCGTGCTCAAACTCGTCACAGACAGAGGTGCTCCACCTTGGACAACCAGTGACCAATTTCTCGTCGAAGATAACGAAAATAATTGGTGTAATGCGTTCAAAGGGTTATCTTAGGTGTGCTCAGGCTCGTCACAGACAGAGGTGCTCCACCTTGGACAACCAGTGACCAATTTCTCGTCGAAGATAACGAAAATAATTGGTGTAGTGCGTTCAAAGAGTTATCCTAGGTGTGCTCAAACTCGTCACGGACAGAGGTGCTCCACCTTGGACAACAGGTGCAATAAACAGTCTTTTCCAATAAAGGAAAAAAATAAGTTTATCGAGGAATGGTTAATAAGGCTCAACTCGTCACGGACAGAGGTGCACTTATCAACCTGGAGAATGGCAAAACATTCTCTGACGATGGCTTTTCTGGGGGTTCCTTTTATATCCAAATTTTTAGTGACGTCAAGGGTGCCTACGTGACTGTTCGCAGGGGTTGCTTGTGCGTCCCCACAGTTTCTTGGAATTTTAATTAATTTTTAGCGATTTCGGACCAAAGAAGGGTTTGTTCTTATGGCTTTCTTTTCATTAAAAACTTGATGATTTTCGACCCAAAAGATTTGTGTGGAGAAATCTCCCCTAAGCGTAACTAATTCTTTAATGGGTGACCCGGTGACCCGCTTTCCGTCGAACGGCGATTCGTTCTGCCTTCTAAAATCTTCGATTTTCGACTCCAATATTCCTAATTTAACTAAAATATAAACAATTAATTAGTTCCTGTAATATGTGGATGAATAACAATGTTAATTATTCTGTTTTCATGAGGTTTATCTTGATAAATAACTCGCTACGGGGTTTAATGGCTGAAAAAGAAGCTGTGGATGCGAAAACAACAAATTATAATACTCGGGCCCGAGATAAATAGACAATTTACGATTATAAATAAATAGACGGTGACACTGAACATTGTCCACTCCCTGTTCACCTGTTCAAACGATAATTAGTATAGTTATTGTTCACTAAAATGCTGAAAAATTTGGAGGCTAAATAAATAGCAGTTATACACATTAAATTTGACTAAAACAATTACCAAATAAAAGTGCAAAAAATGTAGCACAACCCTATCTCATTTATATGTGCTATTACCAACCCTTTCCTGTAATAAAACATTAAAATAATGTCGCCGTATTGTTGGTTGCATATATTAAAAGGCTAGCCAGACCTGGATGGTCTCAGAATGGAACAAGAATGGTATCAGAGAGAATTTTGACCTCAATCACAGCCTCAATGAAGAAGGTAGTCATTGGTTTTATGGTCGACCGGTAGTTAACAAATTTAGTCAGGCAACCAACAATACACATCTAAGTAAAATAACGTATGAACACATTATCCTTATAAAAGCAAAACAAAATTCCAAATAAAATTTTTATTCTTAGATTTTATTTGATAAAAAATAATCACTGCTGACTCAACATTTCCATTTGTGCAGCTGTAATATTCTTCATCCCTTCTTGTACCATCCCCAGATTACTTTTCCATGAGTGTAATAAATCCCTTAATTGTTGCCACTGAGCTCTACCAAAAGTTCTATGCATAGTACTTGAAACATAGACTTTTTTCGATGCTTGGTCCATTCTTGCCCTCACCAGTTTAGTTTTTAATACTAGAAATAACAAATTAACTCCAGAAAAAAAATGTGACAACACAAAAACCTTCAATAATAAATCCCTCAACTTCTTCAGGTTTAATTTGCAATTCGCGTTCAATTACATCAAAATTAATTTCCGGATTAGTCTCTGCCAATTGCATAAAGGACAATAACCTCATTTTTTGCATATTTTTCTCATGATTTAATCCTTGTGACGTAACGAATTCCTTATGCTCTTGGTAGAACTTCAAATACGTACACAAATTTTCACTGACGAAAATATTAAGTAAGTCGTGGATTAGTTCACCCTCTAGGAATTTGACAGGTTTAAGGGAGAGTAAAGGATCAAGTAGGAAAGTATTAGGGTCAGCTAATGCTGAAACAATACATTTGATAGCATCCTCTCTAGCATGTGACGCATTCTTATCAGTATACGTCCCCAAAAGCTCAATCATGACTTTAGCTGCTTGCTCACTCTGGTTGCTTTTAAGCAAAACTTGATGTAAAAGCCGGTATAAAATCTGGAGTTGTTCACTGTTCGGAGGACACAAAGAGAACTGTTGTTTCAAGTAGTCAATGTCTTGAAATACTGATCTGACTTGGTCGGTTTTTTCCGCGATTAAAATCAGATGGTAATAGACGTGGTATCTCATGGGAGAGTGCTCATCAAGTGACTGAAATAGGAGCCACAAAGCACGTAAACACACCAGCCCCAATTTAGGCCCTTGAGCCTTGATAAGCTTCTGGCAGAAGGCTAGGATAATATTCTCGGATCGGTCAGCTGGAATCTACAATATTGTGATTAGTTTTGGCCAAATTTAAGCTCTGACAGACTTACAAGGACCATTATTGAGACAATGTCGTTTAGCACCATTTCCACTTCGGTTTCTTGTCCTTCCTTGAAACAGGCTTCGCAGACACCGATGATTTTATGGAGGTCATCTTCAATGCCTTTGACTGATTTTTCTTCGGAAATTTCAGCTCCCAAGCCTTTTAAATATATTCGTAATTCTTGGGCCTGCAAACATAACCTCAAAGTGTCATATGGTGGCGTTTGGTTTATAAAAGGGGGTTTTTACCTGATCTTCGGGACTCACGTCAATAAATACAGGTGGGACTTGCATCTTTTTTTAAATTTTTTGGATATTTTTTTAAGAAATTTTGGAAAAAGTAACCACACCGACAAATTTGATGCGGTTGAGTTCACAGTGCGCATGCGCGGGATGTGAAATTCTGAATGTCAAATTTTAAAAAAATTTGGTTCCCAAGGTGGCCATTTCATTTTTTTTTCGTATACTGATTAGGTTTTTTTTTAAATTGTGAAGAAACGCCAATTTTTTACTGTTTTTCATGTTTTAACATTTTTAAAATAATTTACAATTCATTATGACAATTTTTTGGAAATTTACCTATACAGTGTGTTATGGAAATGACTGCAAAAATTTTAACCTGTAATACAGTCCCACAAATAATAAAAATTTGCAAAAAAATTTTTGTCCTATCTCAACTAATAACAAAATTACAGGCCGTCAAAGTTGGGTATAAAAAAACATTTTTTTGTTATATCTCGAAAACCGCTTAACCGATTAATACCAAATTTTGTACGCAATTGAAGTTGACTGTACTCTTTTTATTTCTACTAGCAAAATTTTACTGCACATCTCAATTTCAAGTTACGGTACTTTTGTTTTACATTTTGGATAATTAACCAATTTTTTTCTTATTAATTTCCAATTTTTGTAGCAAAAATGAATATGCCGGTAGATTCTAAATAAAAATGCAATATTTTGCTAAAACGTACCGATTTCGAGATTTTACGTTTAAAGTATAAGACTTTTAAAGCTCTAACTTTGGCGTCCTCTAGCTCCTAAACGGTGCAACTTAATATAGAGGTAAATTGTGTTAAATCCCTTTATTTTGACCTGAAAAACCTATAATGTTAAAAAAATTTTGTCATACGTTTTGTAATAATTAATTTTTAGGTTATAATTTTGTTATCAGTTAAGATAATACAAAAAATTTTTTGCAGATTTTTATTATTTATGGTGCAGTATTTCAGGTTAAACTTTTTGCAGTCATTTCCATAACACCCTGTATATACCGTCCTAATTAATTAATAATTAGGTATACAGGATAGACCAAATGTATGGAACGGGCCATTTTTTGTCTAAACTATGAACAATTTAGAAACAACAAAATATAGGCATTAAATGGCTAGGAAGATATTATCTGAAACAATGTTTAAAAATTTTTTATTTGTTTAAATTTTTAAGATAACTATAGCACCATTTTTGTTTTTTTTGTTAAATTTATTATTATTTTTTTTAAACAAGCTTTTTAAAAGAAATGTTGCTGTGTTAATTGTTTTAATATTAACTTTATAAATTTTCAATAAAAAATTTAACATTACCAAATATTATCGCTATTTTTTATCAAATCTACAAAATGTTTGATTAATTCAAGTTATGCATGTTAAAAAGCTAATAATAGTCTTTTAAAAAAAGTTACAAAAAAATAATTTATTTAAATAATTAATAATTTAACAATAAAAATTAATGTGTTTTTTCTTAATTTTTTATTATTTTGTAGTGCACATTATGAGTATGTTGTAGTACTAGGTATAAATAAATAGAATGTAAATAGAAAGTATCAAAAACACCTGAATTTTTATTTAAATAAAATCTTAAAAGCAAAATGTTCACAAAACTGTATTCCGCCTTTCAAACACCGGTAAGAAAATCAAGTAGGCGTTTTTACACACCCTTTACATACCTATTCTGTTGCTATTGTAGGATGTAGTCTCAAGGTCAACTAGCATCAAATGCCAGCATTTGAAAGGTGGAAGGTAGTTTTGATATCATTTTTCTTTTAACAATTTATTTTATTAAAAATTCCAGTGTTCTTGATATTTATTATTTACATTTTATTTATTATGTTTACAACATAATAATGTGCACTATAAAATAATAAAAAATTAAGAAAAAACACATTAATTATTATTGTTAAATTATTAATTATTGAAATAAAATATTTTTTGTGACTTTTTTAAAAGACTGTTATTAGCTTTTTAACATGCATAACTTGAATTAACCAAAAATTTAGTAGGTTTGGCAAAAATCATCGCTAATATTTGGTAATGTTTATTTTTTTTATTGAGAATTTATAAAATTAATATTAAAACAATTAACATAGCAACATTTCTTTTAAAAAGCTTGTTTTAAAAAAATCAAAAATAAATTTCACAAAAATGTTGCTATAGTTATCTTAAAAATTTAAACAAATAAAATTTTGTTAAACATTGTCTCAGTTAGCATCTTCCTAGCCATTTAATGCCTACATTTTGTTTTTTCAAAAAATTTTATAGTTTAGCCAAAAAACATAGATTTGTTCCACCTGTATATATTTAGTCTAGACCAGCCAGCAGTAAATTTACGTCACCAACTAGAAATCACCACGTTTACATTTATAAACTGGTGAGCATAACTATAGCCTCACCCCCAATTTTGACTGTATCTACCTTAAACTTTAAATAAATTTATTATGCTTTTGGGTTCTTTGCAAACAAAGTAAATTAACGGCAAAAAATATTTTTACGTCATTTTAAATCAATTTGTTTTCTTTTTTAATTAAATTACATAAATTATGGGTGCATAACTACAGCCCCTAAGATATTCAACTTCAAAAAATAATAAAAAGTCTTAATTTAATAATGGATTTGTTTATCATTGTTTCTAATTAATTCGAACATTTATGACTACATACCCTCAATCAGTTTTATCAGTATTGCAGGCTCCAAATTTCTCCAAACTTCTTCCAAAGAATGTTTTAATTTGTTGGTGGTGGCATAGTGTTTGTTTTTTTTGTGGGGTCGACGAATCCCGACTTTCCAAAGGTTTTCTATGGAGTTCATATCGAGGGAGCAGGATAGTCACTCTAATAATTCAATATTTTCTTTCCTAAACTATGTCATCGCCTCTCGGCTTACATGTGTTCATTCATTATCTTGCTGGAATATGAATTGATTATGGTTGTTTTCGTTTAAAAAGACCAATAAACAATTTTCTAAGACATCAAGGTATTCCCTTATAATTCACTCTTGTTGTAGGATAGGCCAAATTTAATGTCCCTTCTTTGGTAAAGGCTCCACACGTCATAAGTTCTTTCCTCAAAATTTCGCTTTCTCAGAAATTGAAGTTCTCTACGCAGATTTCGCCAATAAGAATCGAAACCATCTGGATCATATAGACGAAACTTTTTTTTAGACAAGTTCAATGTTTGAAACTCTTGTTTCTGCTCCTTTCTATTATTGGAATATTGAAAATGGTTAACTTTGTTGATTTTTTTAATAAATTGTACAAAAAGTCAATCACTGACTTATCTTAGAGTTCGTGCGGATTACACTTTACTTGTTTCTGTAAGTAAAAAAAAGTTTTTTACTGGAGCAATTGGTAGAAAATTAAAATCTACATATTTTTTTGTTATAGATGATGCAAACTTCTGTCTTATGCAAATAACTTTTTCCAACTTGGTCAGGCTAATGGTATTTATAATTTATAAAAAAAAACCTTACAAAATGTGTTCAAATTCAATATCAGCAACTAGATTTAATGCTTCGCTAGTGGTACTCATAATTTTTGAATTTTTATTTGTATCTTTTCTTTTAAATTTTTACGTATACTTATTAACGTATAGTACAGTAAAAATAAAATAGTTTGTTATTATTGGCTCGTCTTATTTTCTTATAAGGATTACTGATATAAGTTATAAATTTCGAAGAATAAATCATATTTCTAATAGACCGATAGGCGGCGACAAAAAAACAGAATGAATTTTTTTTTAGTTCCGTACATTTGCCACGGGTGACCCCTTATCGCCGTACGTATTCGTGGCGGTGGCTTGTTTGTAGAAACCAAAAAAAGTAGCTCACACTGAGAGTGAGAGAGGCGGTTTTTTTTGAGACAACGTTAAGACAGTACATCTTAGTAATATTGTGAAATAGTATTCTTGTACTTAGAATTGCCGCTTTTTAAAAAAAGTAGAGACATAGTTAGAAACACAGCATCGTTTAGAAGACCAATATAGATAGTGTAGGAACTAGTCTTTATTTTGTCTGTAGACTATTTAAATGATTTTGTCTGATGGAAACATAAAAAAGGTGGAGCTTTTTGATACGTGTTTGATACAGTAGTTTATAAAAACAATATGACATTAGTTGCAGAAATAAAACGAAGGATAAGTTAAATTTGTTTGAAAAGATTGTTGTTGTGATTATTTTTTTGGAAGTTTATTTATAATTATTTGCACAAAAAACTAAATAAGTAGTGTATATACAATAAAACTCGAAGAAAATAAATCACAATTAGAATAATACATAACCAGAAGAGGAAAAAACAGAATAGAATCTAAAATAATAGAATAGAATTAATTAACAATAAAGTTGTTTGATTTGAGAATGTTTGAATTAAAAAAAGTAAAAAAGTAGAAAACAAGGACAATAATTTATAGACAATACATAAAAACAAATCACAATAATGATAATTAAAAGAGAACAGCATAAAAAATAGAATTTAGATATAATAGAATCAAAATCTAATAGAATAAATTTAGAATAGAAGCTAAATTGAATAAAATCTAAATAGAGCTGCATCAGAATAAAATAGAATAGGAGTATGTATACAGGGTGTAACATTAAAAACTTCTACCTCTAATAACTTTTAAACAGGTGAAGATAAAAATATAAGATAAAAACCATTTTGACAGTATGAAGGGAGAAGTAGGATGAGTATGTTATTTAGTCTCTAAGTGAAAAATTATTAGCACCCCAATGTCAACCCCTAAAATCTTAAATACGACTATACTAATTGTGATATCAAATGAAAGGTAAGAACCGGTAGAGTGTGACAAAAAAACCGTATCAAAATATCTTCATTTTTAACCCCGATATAAAAAAAATAAGTGATGGCCGGAATCTTTTCCCGCACAATAATTAACCTCCTAACAAGAGAAAAGTACTTGGAGTTGCTAGATGTTATCATAAATCCTCTCATCGTAGATGGAAGTGAAACAAAACTCACGTTAAACCCCGATAAAGTATTCGTTCAGCAGGATGGGGCACCACATCATTATTTTAGATCCTTGAGGGAGTATTTAAACAAAATGTACTCAAACAAATGGATGGGTCGGAGAAGTAGCATCAAATGGCTGACCAGATCAGCAGATTTTACAGTTAATTTATGTCATTAAATATTATAGCAAAACATCCGTTTATTAATTATTTTACTTCGTATCTCTCTTAATAATGAATATATTTTGTTGAATTTTTTGTGTGGCATTTTCTCGGTCCTTACCTTTCATTTGATGTATCACAAATGATACAGTCCAATTTAAGTTTTTAGGGGTTGGTGTTGGGGTGCTAATACTTTAATACTTATAGATCAAATAACATACCCATCCTACTTCCCCTTGATACTGTCGAAACGGTTTTTTTCTTATTTTTTTATCTTTATCTGTTTAAAAGTTATTAGAGGTAGAAGTTTTCAATGTTACGTCCTGTAGAAGGAAAACAGAATAAATAAATTAGACGTAGAATAGAATTTAAGTAAATAAAAATAAAATAGAGTAAAAATTAGAATAATAAATACACATTAGATCACTTGTTGCACAAAAAACAACAGTTGAAAAACAACACAAATTAACAATATATAGTAATAAAAAAATTAGAAAAGCATTAGAATACAATAGAAAGTAAACAGTAAAGAAGAATAAATAACTAAACAAATACAGAATAGAGTAAAAACTGGTGAGAAAAATAAGAGACAATAAACAACATCTATAAAAGAATAATAGTAGTTATAATTAAAATAGAACACACCAGAATAAAGTAAAATCAGCAGAAGGTAAAAGAAGAATGGAATCGATATATCAGAAACTAAAGAATAAAAAATTAAAATAAAAATAAAGTGTTTTTGAAGTTGTTGTTTACTCTTTATGTGACTTTATGAATTGCGTAGTTTATATTATTAAGAATTATTTAGCTTCATCTACTGGATGGTAATTTGTGGCAATACAATTTAAGTTCGATTATCTAAATGTATATTTACTTACTTTAAATCGTTTCTAAATTATACGCTAAGCGAAAAGTTTTAAAAAGTTATTAAGGTCAATTCTAAGTAAGCTTGAAGACATTTTATTGTTTTAAAATGAGTCTTCTTGACCGTGATTTTACAAAAATAAGTCGATTTGAATTATTCTTAAATTATCTAAGGTCAAATCTAATGAGTGTTTATTTAGATAGGTAATCATAATATCGAAAAATAGTAAAGACAATTAACCTTAAATACACGTTAGTAGGCACGTTTTTGTCTTTTATTTATTGTGTTTAAATTGTTTTTATATAATTCATTAAGGTCAAATTTGAGTCACTTTGAAAATATATCGGTAGTTCAATATGAGTCTCTTTGATGGCAAGTTTACTGCATTTTACTTTGTTGAAACTAAATTTAATTTTTAGATCGTTTTATTATTATTAAAAAAATCTTTTTGGATTTTAGTAAATCCAAAATTTCGAAGTTTTTTATTATTTATGCGGCTATGTTTTATACAACTGTTTATTGTTTAGAACTGTTTTATTTATTTAATCATTTTAGTTTTAATCTTTTGATTAGATACAGCGCCATGATAACGTATATAACAATGGTAAGTTCTTGTACAACTACGAAACGAAAAGATATATAATTTATTTTTTAAGCTGCTATGTTCAACGTATTTTAACATCATTTTCAATAATGAAATTCAAAAAATGTTTTTTACTCTTCTTAAAAACTGTTGGTCTTTTGATGTTATAAAAACCAAAAACAAAGAAAAATTATTAAAAAAATGTCGAATTATAAATATTGCAATTTTAATTATTTTATTAATTGTTTTATCAACAATTATCATTCATTTGCCAATTTTTGGTAGTCAAAATGATTTATTTATTTGTATCCAAGTTTTTGAATATTATTTTCATCAATGGTATTTTTTGTTTTACTATTTATATTTTTTCACTTTATTGTTCTTGGTGTTTTCTTTGATAAAAGTGCTTTTTTTGTTTCTTTATATTGGATTAAACTTACAATTACAATATTCTTTAATAAACGAATATTTACTTCAAAATTTTACTTTTCATAAAGAAAGTTGGAGTATTTTACAGGACACTGAGTATCAAAAAGAAATTAAAAGGGTCTTATGTGCCTGTATTGACCAACACTTAGCATTGAAAAGGTTCTCAATTACTAAAAAAAAATCTTAATATTGTAATAATTTTTCAGATCTTATCAAGATATGCTTAACTTAGTGATAAAATTGATGCCGCTTCTTATTGTTGTAGGTCTTTTAATGATCAGTTCTTCTTTCTTTTATATCATACACGTAAGTTAATTTATAAAAGAAAAGTAAAATGTAGTAAAAAAAATAATATTTAAGTTCGTTGACACCATGTCTGATATTTTAAAAGTTAGAATACTTTTTTTTGTTGCTTCATTTCTAAGTGTGTTAGTTATTGTTACTTGGAATGGTCAAGAAGTAATTGATGCGGTTTGTAAGATAGCTTTACATTTTAAATATAATAAAAAAATTATTTTTAGACAACTTCTATGTTTGAAACTCTCGTTTCTGCTCCTTTCTATTATTGGAATATTGAAAACTGTAAAACTTTGTTGATTTTTGTAATTAATTGTACAAAAAGTGAAGCAATTACTTATCTTGGGGTTTCTTTAGATTTTAAATTACTTGTTTCTGTGAGTATAAAATAGTGTGACGCGAACGACTCAATTCTAAGAAGCGGTGAATCAGAGTATCGAGTATTGTGTTGTGGACCGCTCACTTCTAGGAACTGAATAGAACTTCGAGTATTATTTACGTTTTGAATGGGTTTATTTATTCTTGTTTACGTCGGCATTGTTTGTCGCTATTGTGATTGAATTCCAATCATCTTGCCGAATTGAAATAATTCAGGAGAAACGCGAGAAAATACTCGAAAGTTCTGGAAAGAGTCCATACCCATATATATATGCGAGACAGCGAGTCAGTCAGTCTGTCTGGTTTTGGGAGAGCGACATAAAGGCGAACTCCGGCGATATCCAGCGAATTTAGAAAGCGATAAATTAAAGTGTTTTGTGTTCCGTTAGTGATTTAGAATATTAGCTGTGTTAATTAGTTGTAATTAATTTGATTTGTAAATAAACTTGCCGAGAAATTATCTCCAGCTCTTTAAATCAGAAACCCACATATAATAAACGTCACACTGGTGTCAGGAGTGGGATTTAAAGAAGCTTGGTGGACAAAGAAAAGTTTATGTCTCTGGAACCTTCTGGAAGAACAACAAGAAGTCAGACAAGAACCATGGAGGAACAACTTCGTGTATTCTTCGAGAAACTAGAAAAACAACGCTTGGAAGATAAAGAAGAACAGAAGAAATTTCTAGAAGATCAAGAAAAACGACGACTGCAAGAAAAAGAAGAAGAAGAAAAACGTCGAATGGAAGAGCAAGAAAGAATTTTCGAAAAATTCGATACCTTACAAGATGCTCTTAAGAAAGATGTCGAAGAAGTAAAAAAGGAATTTGAGGAAAAAGTTTTCGAAGTAAAAGAAGAAGTAAAAGAAGAGATAAAAGAAGTTAGGGAAGAATTAGAAAAGAAAGTTTTAGAATTGGAAAGTAAAATGAAGAAACTTGGAACAGGACAAATTTTAGGAAGCGAAGTAACATCGCAACGAGTAAAACCCCCAACTTTCGATGGTCAGTCTTCGTGGTCAATGTATAGGAGGCAGTTTGAAGCAGCGGCGGAGATAAATTGCTGGAATGATGAAGAAAAAGCCACAGCTCTGGTGTTAGCACTGCGAGGACCAGCTCTCCAGCTGCTTCAGAATGTATCTGATCGTGATCAGAAAAACTATCACGCAGTGGTCAACGCCTTGGAATTGCGCTACGGAGACCAGCACATGGACAGAGTATACCAAATGATGCTTAAGTCCCGACATCAGAAAAGCAACGAAAGTTTGCAAGAATATGCCGCGGAAATAGAAAGATTGGTTAATTTAGGTTATCCTTCCGCACCTGCAGACCTTCGCCATGAGATGGAAGCCAGCGCATTTATTGATGGTTTAAGAGATGGCGATTTACGACGTTATCTACGTCTACATAGATATAAAACCTGTGCTGACGCGCTTATCCACGCGTTAGAATATGAGGCGGCAAATGAAGACTTTTCACGACGACCAGCTCAACGCGTGCGATTGATGTCCGCAGAGGAAACTCCAACAAATAATTGCTGCTGCGAAGAACTGAAGAGTATGTTGGAAAAGATGCAGCAGACACCAGCACGCACTGGAGGACGGCCTAAGTGTTATGGTTGTGGTAAGATAGGCCATATAAGAAGGGATTGCCGCCAACGGGGAAGGTCTGAGGATGTAAGGAGGGGTCAGGAAGATGTCAGGCCCCTCAATTTCCCGGCATCAGGAAAACTAATTTCAGCTAGCACTTTGGGGCGTGTGCTAGCTGATACGCCCAAAGCCCCTAGGATCATCTCCGTCTCGCAGCTAGGAAAAGGAAATGATAGTCTGTTGCTGGATGGACGAATCAACGGTCGAGACACCAAGATGACGGTTGACACGGGAGCAACACTTTCTCTAGTGAGACGGGACATGCTGGAAACATCTCAAAATATCTACATGACAAGATGTAACTTCGTTTTGAAAACCGCTACTGGTGAAACAGCACAAGTACATGGAGAAGCTAATGTCAAACTTGAGATAGGACCATTCAATATTGTACACCGAATGGTTGTAGCTGAGATAGTTGATGAAGTGATCTTGGGTTTGGACATTATGGACAAATATGGATTTGTGCTGGATATTAAGAACAGGATGTTACAAATGGGAAACGAAGAAATCTTGTTACATTCTGCGACCGCTTCATCGGACCATGTAAACATCATCGTCTCAGAATCAGTTCGTGTCCCCGGCAATTCTGAGAAAATTGTGCTGGCAGAGTTGGAAAAAGATCCTGGGGGATACCGAACGGGAGTTGTTGAACCGGACATGACGAAATTCACGAATGCGACACACAATAAACAGATCTTGGTAGCTAGAGCACTCGTTGAGGCTGGTGGAAAGATTCCTATTCGCATAGCCAATCTCAGCGAAAATCGAGTTACGTTGCAGAAAGGGGAACAGATTGGCTTCTTTCAGCCTGCATTACGAGTTGTTCGTTGTGAAGAAAAGGACAACAAGAGTTACCAGGAAGGAGAAGGTAAAAATAACCCGGAATTGGAAAATTATTTTCTGGAAGAATGGCAACACTTATCAGAAGATCAGAGGAAAGCAGCCACTGCTTTTATTCGAAAGGAACAAGACATTTTTGCAATAGGGGACAAGATTACGGGAAGAACTAAATTGGTACAGCATCGAATTAATACGGGATCAGTACAACCTATTCGTCAGCCCCCGAGAAGACTCCCCTTTGCGAAACAGGAAGAAGTGGCTCGAATGATCGAAAAAATGAAAGAAGATGGCGTCATTGAAGATTCGTCAAGTCCCTGGTCTTCACCAGTTGTACTAGTAACAAAGAAAGATGGGTCAACTCGTTTCTGCGTTGACTATAGACGGCTCAACGAAGTAACGAAGAAAGATAGTTACCCACTTCCACGCATCGACGATACACTGAGCATGTTAGCTGGTTCCCAATGGTTTTCTACTTTAGACTTGAAGAGTGGGTATTGGCAGGTTGGAATTCACCCTGAGGATAAGGAGAAAACTGCCTTCTCGACTGGAACTGGGCTCTACCAGTTTAATGTTATGCCTTTTGGACTTTGTAATGCGCCAGCTACGTTCGAGCGGCTAATGGAACTTGTCCTTCGAGGGTTGACTTGGAGAACTTGCCTTGTGTACCTTGATGATGTGATGGTTATTGGGAAAACTTTCGAAGAACATCAAAGTAACCTGCAAGAAATTTTCAGCCGATTGCGAAACGCTCGTCTTCAACTTAACCCTAAAAAGTGTTGCCTTTTCCAAAGAAAAGTCAAGTTTTTGGGACACGTTGTTTCATCGAATGGGATACAAACTGACCCTGAGAAGACTGCAGCCGTACGGGAATGGCCCCGACCTAATGATAAGCACCATCTACGAAGCTTTTTGGGTCTTTGCACCTACTATCGCCGTTTTGTCAAAGGATTCGCCGATATTGCCAAACCTCTTCATAAACTGACCGAAAAGAAGACGCCTTTTATTTGGGACAAAGAGTGTGAATCGGCCTTCAAAACATTAAAAGTTACACTCTGTACGGGACCAATACTTGCTTACCCAAGGGCAAAAGGTCAGTTTATTTTAGATACGGACGCCAGTAATAATGGAGTTGGCGCAGTATTAACTCAAGTACAGGATGGCGAAGAGAGGGTTATCGAATATTATAGTAAGGTTCTTTCTAAACCTGAAAGGAATTACTGTGTCACCCGAAGAGAACTGTTGGCTATCGTGAACGCGGTAAGCCATTTCCACAAATATTTATACGGCCAACATTTTACAATAAGGACAGATCATGCCGCTTTAAAGTGGCTGTTAAATTTGAAGAATGCTGAAGGTCAAACAGCGAGATGGATTGAGAGACTTCAGCAGTATGATTTTGAAATCAAGCATCGCTCGGGAAGGTCTCATCAAAATGCAGACGCCTTGTCCAGAAGACCGTGCAGAGCCGACTGCAAACATTGTAGCCAACGAGAACAAGCTGACCACCTGTGCAACCTTAGAAGGCTAGTTTTGCAACCTACTGACGGATGGACAGCTGAAGAAATAAGAACAGAGCAACTGCAAGACGATGAGATCGGACCGATTTTACAAAGCAAGGAGAACGGAAATGTAAGACCGCAATGGCATGACATTTCAAATAAGAGTCCTGCTCTGAAGGCGTTGTGGGCACAATGGGACTCCCTGAAAGTCGAAAATGGGCTGCTCAAAAGGGCTTGGGAAAGCGCGGATGGAAAGACGGTAACAATGCAGCTAGTCCTACCGAAGAGTCGCGTAAAGGAAGTCCTAAGGGAAATCCATGATGGAAGATCTGGAGCTCACTTCGGCGTCAACAAAACCTTGGGGAAGGTTCGCGAACGCTTTTATTGGGTCAATAGCCGAGAAGATGTCGCTAATTGGTGCCGGAAATGTACAACATGTGCTGCGAGTAAAGGCCCGAAAACTCGTAGCCGGGGAGCCATGAAGCAATACAACGTTGGGGCTCCGTTTGAGAGGATTGCGTTTGATATTGCGGGTCCATTTCCAGTCACCGACTCGGGCAACAAATACATTATGGTTGTTGCCGACTATTTCAGTAAATGGCCTGAGGCATACGCGTTACCAAACCAAGAAGCTATTACTGTGTCTCGTGCTTTGGTGGATGATTGGATTTCTCGTTATGGGCTTCCCATGGAAATGCATTCGGACCAAGGGCGAAACTTTGAGTCAGGGGTTTTCCAAGGAATTTGTGATCTCTTGGGTATTCGGAAAACCAGGACTACACCGCTGCATCCTCAGTCCGACGGAATGGTCGAGCGCTTTAACAGCACCATGGAAGAGCACCTATCGAAAGTTGTAGAGGCCCATCAAAGAGATTGGGATCGCCATTTACCGTTGTTTTTGTTGGCTTACAGAGCGGCGATCCATGAAACTACAAATCAAACTCCAGCCAAGATATTGTTTGGACGGGAACTCCGCTTGCCTTGTGACCTTGTGTTTGGGACACCCACTCAAGAACCCAAGGAAGTTAGAAGCTATGTAGAAGAGCTTCAAGAGACGATGTCCCATATCCACGACTTGGCTCGAGACCGAATTGAGATTGCCAGTGACAGGATGAAGACGCGGTACGATTTGAGGGCGAATTCGGTAGGGTTTCAAGAGGGAGATTTGGTCTGGCTATTTAACCCTCAACGGAAGAAAGGGCGATGTCCGAAGCTTCAGCCGAAATGGGAAGGCCCTTATACCGTACTGACCCGACTTAACGACGTGGTGTATAGAATCCAAAAGAACCCCAGGGCTAAGATGAAGGTAGTGCATTTAGACCGTTTAGCCCCCTATGCGGGTTCAAATGACGATGAATGATTGTTCGAGACGAACAATTCTTAAGAGGGGGGTAGTGTGACGCGAACGACTCAATTCTAAGAAGCGGTGAATCAGAGTATCGAGTATTGTGTTGTGGACCGCTCACTTCTAGGAACTGAATAGAACTTCGAGTATTATTTACGTTTTGAATGAGTTTATTTATTCTTGTTTACGTCGGCATTGTTTGTCGCTATTGTGATTGAATTCCAATCATCTTGCCGAATTGAAATAATTCAGGAGAAACGCGAGAAAATACTCGAAAGTTCTGGAAAGAGTCCATACCCATATATATATGCGAGACAGCGAGTCAGTCAGTCTGTCTGGTTTTGGGAGAGCGACATAAAGGCGAACTCCGGCGATATCCAGCGAATTTAGAAAGCGATAAATTAAAGTGTTTTGTGTTCCGTTAGTGATTTAGAATATTAGCTGTGTTAATTAGTTGTAATTAATTTGATTTGTAAATAAACTTGCCGAGAAATTATCTCCAGCTCTTTAAATCAGAAACCCACATATAATAAACGTCACAATAGTTATTTAATCAAGAAGCTGATTAATGAGGACTAGTAATAATCGAGACGTCATAAAGTAGAGATTACAAAACTTTTCTGTTGATCGTTCTTTTATTAATTGAAAAATTACAGAAAGCGCCTAACTTCCAAAAAATTTTACACAGTATTTTGACATTTTAGCTTAATTTAGGCCAAAATAGTGGTATTCTAGAGTACAATTTTAAAGTAATTTGATAATTTCACTTTGCTTTACTTTTGCTGCGTTTTGTAATCTCTTTCGATTTTTTATTTATTTATTTGACAACTGTGTGCTTACGCAGTGTTGAAAACACCCCTTTTTTACAATGATTTTTCAGAAAAAATATGTATTAATAAACAACCAACAAAAAATGTATATTTATTGTACATTATATTTTATTTCAGTTGCTGCAATCATCTGTATCTTATGCAATGATTTTTGTCCAACTTGGTCAAGCAAACGGTATTGATTAGAACACTAGATTTTCAAAATTAGTTGTACATATTTTGCTGTAATATTCCTCCTTAAATCAATAAATGTTTTTTCTTGGAAACGAAAGGTGTCTTTTTGCTAAATATGTTCAAATCAGAGAAACCATAGTTTAAAGTTTAAATAAAAAACAAAAAACACAAGAAAAATAAAAAACCAACGCATTAATCTTTCAAAAATAAATATTTTTTTTGACCTTAACGACTATAATTAATACATTAGTCTTTACTGAGAGAGACTAAAATTACCTTAAGAATTAAAATTACATATGAAATCTCTTGGAATTTAAAACTGACGTTTAGAAATAAATATGTATTACAAAGAAGATTCAAAGAAAATAGAAAATCTAAACTTGGATGTTGCTCACAACCTTGGAGTGAGTCAAAGTATTGTCAGTCGGTTATGGTATCGATACCTGGAGACAAACACCCAGAAGAAAAAGAGCGCGGTCTACAATCCGAAATCAAGTCCGTTATATTTGTCAAAATTTTGTTTTTATTGACGATAATTGTCGGCGTCACCGTACGGCGGAAGTGTTGGATGCACTTGATTTCCATGGAATTGAACAAATTGCTCTTCCTCCACGTTCACCGGATTTAAATCTAATACAGCATGAATGGGACCTTCTTGGAAGAGCATTACATTCGCAGAGACAACCCAAAAACGTGAGAGAGCTTGCAAAGCTTTTACCCATTGTGTGAGTTATTTAAAAAAAAAATTTCTTAAATTTTTTCTTAAACAAAGTTTAAGGGTTGATCTTAAGGGTGTTAATATGACTATGAGCGGTTACCCAAAACCCACAAATCAAATGAAATTTGTTTAAACGTAGGCTTTTCCTGCAAATAGAAATCGGGAATCAAATGCTTTTGGGGTAAAGGGTGCAATCTAAGATCTTTAAGTTACTGTCACAAGATCAAAGTCAATTTTGAATTAATATAAACAAATATATTAATTAAATATAAAATATTGTAACGAAAAAATAAGATATATAAACATTAATTAGTTGATGTCAAAGATAAAATTATATTAATATAACAAAAGAATTGATTAAATGATTAAATATAAACATAAAAATTTTGTGAACAAGCCAAATATTCCAAGCACAGCTTAAACAGTTTCTTACCTTAAAAGGTCACAAAAACTTAAACTAATCTTTGAATTTAATAAATGATATTACTTAATAATTAATTATAAAAGCAATAAAAGCTAGAGAATAACATCAATATTCTCTTGCAGATCAATAATATTAATTATATGTTGTTTTCTTTTCGGACCAAAATGTAACTTCAATGTAACTTCAAAGTATAAATAAACCTGATGATGAGGGCGGCCGCCCTCGAAACGTCGTAACAAAAATTTTTCGTCTTATCATTCTCAAAACTTCTCCAAACTCCGAGAAAGTTCATCATTTATAGGAAATAATATTAATAATTCTAATTTTACTAAAGTACAATTATGAATAAATTCTTACGTTATAAGGGATTACAAATAACAACAAAATGATTAAACCAACTATTCTAAAATTTGTTTAAAGAATGATTAGTTTGGCTAGAGTAAGTACTTTTATTCCATCCCTCACAAAATGAATTATATATATTATCTTATGCAACTCGGGCAAACACAAATTAATAAAAATAATTGAACTGAATACACCTTTCTTAGATTAATTATTCTTTAATTTATCAATCATATTAATCATTAATAGTATATTAAAGAACGCGTTTTGAAAAGTCATCTTTGTGGCACGAATTCAAGTTTATAAAACGAGCGCGAGCGCGAGTTTTTATAAAGAATGAGTGCCACAATGACTTTAAAAAACAAGTTCTTTATGCTATTTTTTCTACTTTACGTGTTTTACGTAATTTTTAAGTAAAAAAGTTAATTATTTAATCTTTAGGGACTTTTGCGTTAATATGAGACAGTTGGTAATAAAAATGTCACTAAAGTGTCAATGAAGTCATTGAACTCTAAAATGTTTTCAAATTTGTCTAAAATTCTGTGTAAGTAACTCACAAATGGTTCTTTTTTACCTACCGTATTGAATTATTAATTGAATAATTCAATTGGCATTAATACAGTAAGGAAAATCTCCATTTATCACTAAATTTTCCCACTCCATTTGCGGTTCTCAGCGACTCCTTTCATTTCATCGTTATTTCATTCAAGCAGATTTATACACTCATCTAGCAAATAACTTGTAAATTATCGAATGCTATGGGGATTGTAAATGGTCAAAATAAAGGCCAAAAGCTCCATTATAGTTTCAAGTTTTACTTTAACGCTGTTCTAACCTCAAAAGAAAAGTTTGTGATGTCTACCACCGTTGTCCAGTGTCCACCCTATTTTCAAATATGTTATAGATTAATTGCGACACACACACAAAAACACTTTGTTGAGGAATACTGCTGGTCATCAAGTGCAACAAAATTTATTCGAATATAATTACTGTATTCTCATCACCCACAGAAACGTGATGTTTCATTTCAGCGATAGCGTGTTACACGTGTGTTACCAATTCGAAAACAGTAAATTGCACTAGCTGTTACCGCACGCAATTTGGGAAATCGGACTCTGTTACCGACGTAAAGTAGAAAAAGTTAGTTGTTTGTATGATTTGTGAGAATAGATGTAAAGTTTTCTACATTTTTGAGAAGCTCATTGTAAGTAGATTTTAGTCTGCTACGCGCATTACTCCCACAAGTGAGTCACTTCTTGACCTAATTATTACAAGTAAAAATGATATTACAGCTCAAGTTGATATTATTGGTATGGAGCATTTGTCAGATCACGAGTTAGTCAAATGCTACTTAAACTTGCCGAAGTCTCAGGCACATTGTAAATTTAAAACTTATCGTGACTTCAGAAATTTTAATTCTAAAGTTTTTAATAAAGAACTCGAGGTGGCTCCATTTCAATATATATTCCCAATAAACAATGTGAATGACAAAGTCAAGGCATTAAATAACATTATTTCTCAATTATTTGACAAGCATGCGCCATATAAAACAATTAGAATTACTAAAAATTATGCGCCTTGGTTATCAAGCAATACTAGAGAAGTAATGAATTTGAGATATAAAGCCCGTACCAGGTGGAAAAAATCGAAACTTGAATCACATTTTAGTTATTATAAACAGCTTAGAAATTTTTGCACTCTGGTTCAAAAAATGAAAAGAAAGCTTACTTTGAACACAAAAATCGCATTCAAGGTGTAAGTGGTATGTGGAAAACTTTAAGATCCTTTAAGACAAATTTTCGGCACCATTAAAAATATGTCAGGGTACACCACAAGACTCAATTTTGGGATCCCTTGTTTTTACCATTTATACAAGTAAACTTCCCGCAGTTATTGCCAATTGCAAAAGTCATCTTTACGCTGATGATACACAAATCTATCACTCTTTCCACCCGCATAATACTCCTAATGCAATCTCTCTTTTAAATTAAGATCTGTCTAATTTGTGGAACTTTTCATATAAACATGGACTAAATATAAGTTTGGACAAAACTACTGCTATAGTCCTTGGTCGGAAAAACGATTGTTTGATGGCGCTACCAAATGTTAACATCTTACTCAACAATAAACCTATTACAATTAAACAATCTGTTAAAAATCTTGGACTACATTTCGATTCAAATATGAGATTTAAGCCTCATATTAACTGTTGCATAAGAAACGCCTACTTTAATCTTAAAATGATCTATTTCAACCGACACATTTTTTTAGGAAAAAAACTAAAACGGTTTTGTGCGAAGCGTTAGTTTCGTCAAAATTTAATTTTTGCGGATCAGTTTACGGAAGCTGTATTTACGCAGCTGATAGTCGAAGAATACAAACCGTTCAAAACTCTTGTCTACGCCTAGTATTTGGCATTTGTAGGAGGCAGAGAATTTCTCACAAATTCAAAGAAATTGGGTGGTTAAACATGGAAAATCGCCGGCTTCTACATAGAGCCTTACTTTTCCACAAAATTATTCATTTTAAAAAACCCAGCTATTTATATAACAAAATTAAATACAGGTCGGATGTTCACAAACTGAATATTCGATTTAAAGGTTTACTAACTCTTCAACGCCACTCTATTGAAATATTCAAAAGATCATTTTCGTACCAAATTGCCAGCTTATATAACAGTCTTCCCAGTAATTTTAAAAAGCTCAATTGTGTGCTAAATTTAAACGTTCCTTAAAAACAGAGCTTCTGGCTAAGCAGAATCTTTAAGACACTTCTCTCGTTTGTTCATTTACTTATTTATTTATTTTTTCTTCTTTATATTTTCATTTGTAATACCCAGTAAATTACTTGTTTGTATGAGTAAGATAATAAATTTAGAAAAAACTATACTTTATTATTATGTGTTAAACCCGGCAAAAGAATAGGAATCATTTCAACAATTATTTTTTTTATGTGAGTTGAAATTATAATTGATTAATTTTTTATACAGAAATTAATTGATAAATAATCCCTACGTCATTTACACTCCACTGACCCGGCAGTATAAACTTATAGTCAGGCAAGACGTCATTACGGATAAAATTATCAAGTAATGATGCTAAAAAAAAATAAATGAATTTTGCCGTGATAAAGAAAATCTTTCAATAGCTGATTTTGGATGGTGTTTTCGGAATTTGGTAAATAAATTTCTAGTTTTCATATTTAAGTTACTAATATCCGTTTTTGACCATTTAATAATACCAAAGGAATAAGTCAATACAGGTACAGCAAATGTATTTATAGCTTTCATAATATTTTTACCATTTAGATGTGTCTTTAATATTTGTTTAGATCTTGATACAAATTCGTTAAAAAGTTTTTCTTTTATAATATTGTGAGGTACGTGATTAGATTGCTGAAAACCTAAATATTTATAAAAGTCACCATGATCAAGATTTTCAATGATCTCATTATTTTGGGTAGTGTAATTTATGTTTTTTATTTGGCCACGATTAATTGCCAAAATCTTACATTTATCTACACAAAAACTCATGCCAATATCTTGTGAAAAATTTTCAGTTAATTTTAATAATAGTTTTAGTTGTCGTTCAGTAGATGAATATAATTTAATATCATCCATGTACATAAGATGAGTAAGTTTTGATATTGTTTGACCATTTTATTTAATTTTACATCCATAGCAAGAAGAGTTTAAGATGTCAGAGAGCGGATTAATTGCTAAACAAAACCATAAAGGACTTAGGGAATCTCCTTGAAAAATTCGTCTGTTAATAGCAATAGGTTCTGATTTTAAATCAATATTATTTAGTGAAAGATTTAGGCTTGTTTTCCATTATTTCATAATATATTGTAAAAAAGTAATTATGGTGTTATGTATTTTATAAATTTTTAAGATGTTTATTAGCCAAGAAAAATTTATAAAATACATCCCACACATTTATTATTATATGTTAAACCCGGCAAAATCGTGCTCTCGACATCAAATATCGAAAAGCACGGTCCGAAATTAATGGCCCAAGACATCGACGACGGCGCTGACGATAAGATATCGACGAAGAAGACGTCCAAGATTTTTTGTATAGCTCACTTTTTTCTTTTTGGTGAAGCAGCTTTTTTGGCTTTAGTATTAACAGCTTTTGCTGTTTTTGGTTTTGGTGCTTTAGGTTTTTTTGTTGGTCCAGCTTTGTTTGATTTCTTCGCTTTAGACGGGGATTTAGGTTTTGCAGGTGATTTAACAGCGGCAGAAGCGGCAGCAGCTGCTTTCTTTTCTGCTGCTGCAGCAGCAGCAGCTTTCTTACTCTTGGCAACGGCGGCAGTTTTCTTTTCAGCAGCTGCTTTCTTGGCTTTTGGTGAAGTAGTTTTCTTACTTGCCTTTGTAGCTGTTGCAGCAGAAGTTGATCTATCAGAAGCTGCAGTAGTAGCAGCAGCAGCAGCAGAACGTTTTGTTGTTCTATTTTTTATATTTAAATTACTAATATCCGTTTTTGACCATTTAATAATACCAAAGGATTAAGTCAATACAGGTCCAGCAAATGTGTTTATAGCTTTTATAATATTTTTACCCTTTTGATGTGTCTTTAATATTTGTTTAGATCTTGATATAAATTCGTTAAAAAGTTTTTCTTTTATAATATTGTGAGGTATGTGATTAGATTGTTGGAAACCTAAATATTTATAAAAGTCACCATGATCAAGATTTTCAATGACCTCATTATTTTGAGTAGTGTAATTTATGTTTTTAATTTGGCCACGATTAATTGCCAAAATCTTACACTCATCTACACCAAAACTCATGCCAATATCTTGTGAAAAATTATCAGTTAATTTTAATAATAGTTTTAGTTGTCGTTCAGTAGATGAATATAATTTAATATCATCCATGTACATGAGATGAGTGAGTTTTGATTTTGTTTGACCATCATTTTTGATATTAAATCCATAGCCAGAAGAGTTTAAGATGTCAGAGAGAATTATTATTATTATTACTATTATTTTATTTACTTGTTTATTTAATATTGTAATATTTCTTATTTTTTTATTTTTTTCTTTTCTTTATTTTGGTGTGTTTAGTTAAGCGTAAGATGAAAAACATAGGGTATGTCGTTGTTTATGCCACCACACATCCACCTGATCTTCGGCTTTTGTGTAAATATAACATATGATTAGAATGTATTTAATGTACCTTTTTTTTATTTGCCCAATAAAGACCTTTATTATTATTATTAAAACAAAAAGTACCATTTATGAAAATAATATTCAAAAACTTGGATAGAAATAAATAAATCATTTTGACTACCAAAAATTGGCAAATGAATGATAATTGTTGATAAAACAATTATTAAAATAATTAAAATTGCAATATTTATTATAATTCGACATTTTTTAAATAATTTTTCTTTGTTTTTGGTTTATATAACATCAAAAGACCAACAGTTTCTAAGAAGAATACCTAACCTGACCTGACTTCACCTCGAATTGAGTGCATCTGATTCATTTAAGATAATAAACAGTCGTTGTACTTATTTATTTAGTATAATTTTTTGTCGATACTAATTATCCTGATATTAATTTATTTAGGGTCAAATCTAATGAATATTTGTTTAGATAATCCACAAAGAGTATTGAATATACTAATTCTCGATATTATAACACAACCTATGTACATACATACATACCGTGGCCTAAAAACCAGAGGGTTCCAAGCGACAAAACGTTAAAAATTAATGTTTTGTTTCAATTTGACACCTTGAGGTAGTATTTACAGTTTTTTCTAATTAGTTTTATAATTTTTTGCACGGCGGCTGCGATTTAGCTTATATAATTTAGTTTCAAGTAAGAAAAAAGTTGTCAGGTTAGAACCAAGTTTCAAGTGCAAGAAATATGTTTTCTTACAATTGTGATAGCAATAATAGTGATAACAATGATTCGGATCATAAATATAGTAAAAATAACGATTCTGAAAATGAATATCTTTCAGAACAAACAAGAAAAAAAATGAAGGTTATATATTTTGAAAGTTTTGGTCTAATTTATATCCAACTTTTAGAAGGTACACGTTTTCAAGCTATGATGAACAAAATGAAGTGCTTAACAGACAAAGCGAAAATTTCCGGCTTGTTCCTTATAGTTCATCTTCGGAATCTGACGATAATAATAACAAGAGGACTAAAAAAATACTAGGAAAAGGAAAAGAAATCCAAACTCCTGGAAAAAAAATCTTCGAAAACAAGCATATCAAAATGGCAAAACGCACATTAATACGGTAGGAAAGTTAGTACCGACAAAAAAATTTGACGAAAACAAGAACTGTCCAAAAAGTTGTTGATACAAATGTTCAAAAAAAATTAATTTGGATCTGCAAAATTATTTAAAAAACTGTTATTATTCTCTAGATCAAACCGCAAAATATAGCTTTCTACTGAACAACACAAAAAGGAGATTTATCAAGCGAAAACGTAGTGCTGAAACTAATTATAAGGCATTTAGTTTTGAATATTATTTAGAAAAAAACAACGAGAAGTTGCGGGTTTGTAAGAATTTTTTTTTAAACACGTTGTGCATCAGTCAAAAGCCCGTTTATAATGTACATTTAAAAAAAATCTGACAGTGGAACTTTTCAACCCGATAAAAGAGGTACCCTCACGAGAGACCGAATTTCCGTGGAAAATAAAGAAAATATAAGGCGACATATAGGTTCATTTCCCCAGGTAGAATCTCATTATTGCAGAGCAGATTCGATAAAAAAATATCTCGATCCATCTTTTAATCTTCAAAAGATGTATGATTTATATGTTCAACAATGTAATGAGAAAGAGCAAACTCCATGCAAAATTTCACAATATAGACAAATTTTTAATTATGAATTTAACCTGGATTTTATGCATCCAAAAAAAGATAAATGCGATACATGTGAGCATTACCGGATGGTCAAGAGAGAAAATAGAAATACGCCTGAAATTGAACAATTTTACAAAGAACATGTTTTAAAAAAAGAACTTATACGTCAAGAAAGAGAAATGGATAATCTTAATAGACACCCCAGTTGTGCTGTTGTGTGTTTTGATCTTGAAAATGTTATAAATATTCCGAAATCCGAGGTTTCAGTTCTTTTTTATAAACAAAAACTAAATATGTACAATCTCACCGCACATCTTACTTTAGCTCATTTGAAACAGGGTTATTGTGCCGTATGGTGTGAAACAATGTGTGGTAGATCAGGAAATGACATAGCAAGTGCATTTATTAAAATTTTAGAAGTAATTACATCTCATCATCCAGAAATTTCGGAAATAATAACTTGGAGTGACAGTTGCGTTCCACAAAACCGAAATTCATTTATATCGGTTGCTGCAGCCGAATTTTTAAGCCGACATCCTAACATTAAAAAGATCACTATGAAATACTCTATACCGGGTCATTCTTGCATTCAAGTTGTGGATAACATACATTCAAGAATAGAAAAATGTTTAAGAGTGGTAGATGTCTGATCCCCTCTAAGTTTTACCAGAGTATTAGGCAGAGTTGATAGAAAAACTCCTCTTTGTGTAGTCAATATGCTGGAAACACAGTTTTACGATTACAAAAATACTGCAAGTCTTTTTAATTATAATAAAGTACCTTTTAGCAAAGTTTGCCAACTAAGATTCTCGCAGGGGGATCCATATCTGGTAGAGTACAAAATAAATAAACATAACGCAGAATTTCTGAAATGCTACATTTCGCCAAGACGCAACGTGAGGTCAAAAAATAAAAAAAGAAACAACGGCAGTGACAGCAAACCTTTTGTTATAAAAGCTGCCCGAAAAACTCGGCCTGGATCGCTAACGGCCTCAAAAATTGAACATATAAAATTTGCTTTTAAATGGATGCCACTTGAGGACCAAACGTATATGAAATAGTTACTTTCGGATATGAAACAATAGGTTTTTTTTCTCAATTTGTTTATTCTAATCTTATGTGAATTAAGGATAACTGTTTTTTCAAAATAAATTTTGTTTGATTTAGGTGAAATAAATTTCTTGTTGTTACAGTGCCCTATGGTTCCAAGTACATGAAGACTGGCAACAAAAATCAATTATTTTTAGATCTTCTTTCAATAGATGAAGCTGAACTTTTGTACCGTGCTTGCTAAATCCCTGTTATAATACCTCCAATTCATAGTTTACTTCGTTTTACAATAATACTAAAACTATTTGATCCTATAACTTTAATTTCATGTAGCCAAATTTTTAGAAAATGTCGCTTGGAACCCTCTGGTTTTCAAGCCACGATACATAGGTTGTATGTGATAAGCGTTTCCGCCTGAGAATTTTTGATAGTGTGCTATTTAAAATTTTTCTCTAATTCTCTAATTAGAGAATTAATATTAATTAATAATATTAAATAATAATTAATATTCTCTAATTCATATTTTATATTATTCTAAATTTTGAAAGAGAATAATATTTATTTTGCTAAAAGTGTGAGTAAGCTTGAAGACGTTTTACTGTTTTAAAATGAGGATTTTTGACTGTGAGTAATTTATTAAAAATAATTTTGCTAAAATCAACTAAATTTTTAGATCGCTTTATTATTGTTTAAAAGATCTTTTTTGAATATAGTAAATATAGAATATCAAGATTAATTAATATTTATGTGGCTATATTTTATACAACTGTTTATTGTTTAGAATTTTTGTATTTATTTAGACATTTTAGTTTTAATCTCTTAATTAGATATGGTTTTATAATGACATATTCAGCATTGGTAAGCCATATATTTTACGATATTATAAAATAAATTATACATAATTATTTTTCTAGCTGCTTTTTACAACGTATTTTAATATAATATCCAATTAATATATATTAAAAATAATCGATAATTTTGCTGAAAATTTTTGGTGTTTTGATGTTATAAACATCAAAAATCAAGCTGAATTATTAAAAAAATGTCGAATTATAAATATTGTAATTTTTATTATTTTAATAATTGTCTTGTCGACAATAATAATACATTGGCCAGTCTTTGGTTGTCAAAACGATTTATTTCTTTGTATTCAAGTGTTTGAAGAAAATTTTGGTCAATGGTTTTTCTTGCCATATTATTTATATTTTATAACTTTTTCTTTGTTTGTGTTTTCGTTTATAAATTTTTTTTTTGTTTTTATTTATGCTGGGTTAAATTTACAATTACAATATTCTATAATAAACGAATATTTACTTCAAAATTTTATTTTTCATAAGGAAATTTGGAGCATTTTAGAGGACACTCAGTATCAGAAAAAAGTGAGAAAATTGTTATGTGACTGTATCGACCAACATGTATTTCTAAAAAGGTTTTTAATTAATTGAAATATTTCGTAAATATTATAACAATTTTTCAGCTTTCATCAATATATATTTTTTATTGTAGTGAGAATAATGCCGGTTATTGTGGTTTTAAGTGTTTTAATGTTTAGTTGTGTTTTATTTTATATTATAAATGTAAGTACATTTTGAATAGTAGTAAAAAATTGTAAGAGAAAATTATTTTTTTAGTATGGAAATACCATGTCTAATATTTTTAAATTACGGTTAATTTTTTCTGTTGCTTCATTTGTAACTATGTCAGGAATTGTTACTTGGAATGGTCAAGAAATAATTGATGCGGTTTGTAAAATTTGTTATATCTTAAATTATGTAAAAAATTAATTTTTGTTCAATTGGCCGTAATGATTATTTCGGGCATGAAAGTCTTTTTGTTTGGCTCCAGCCGACAAAATTCTATTTACGATCGCTACCACTAGTAACTGCCATCTTTTTTACCCCTTTTCAAGTTTTTTTAGTTAATCTGTTATAATTTCACAAAAATGTTATGCATACATCATCTGTGCATTAGTCATAACTATATCTTATTTTTTAATTTAATGCCCTTGTCTGTCTCTTTTCAACACATTGTTGTATGTTGTATGTGTTGCTCTGTCATATAGATTATGTGTTAAACAGAATGAACAACGGCATATAAATAAAAAACGAAGTATATGCAAAATATTTGTTTTAGACAAGTTCAGTGTTTGAAACTCTTGTTTCTGCTCCTTTCTATCATTGGAATATTGGAAATTGTAAAACTTTGTTGATTTTTGTAATAAATTGTACAAAAAGTGACTCACTGACTTATCTTGGAGTTCGTGTGGATTACATTTTACTTGTTTCTGTAAGTAAAAATAAAAGTAAAATAAAATTTACTGGAGCCATTGCTAGAACATTAAAATCTACATATTTTTTGTTATAGGTTATGCAAACGTCTGTATCTTATGCAATCATTTTTTTCCAACTTGGTCAGGCTAATGGTATTTATAATTTATAAAAAAAAGCTTACAAAATGTGTTCATATTCAATAGCCCCACTAGATTTTCTAGTATTCATATTTTTTGAATTTTCTTTTTGTTCTTTTTAAATTGTTATGTATACGAGTATTTAAATGTAGTATCTACACAGCAAAAATATAGTAGTTTAGCTGAATTTTCTTGTGGAACTAGTAGTGGAGTAAAATCGGGCTAAAATAACGCCTATTTTTGAAATGACGGTATAACCAGATGAGACTTTTAGAGTCTTGTAAAGCATCATTTTGGCCATCTGAAATCGCTATCTACATTTTTTTTAGTAGGACACTACTTTGTAAAATTATGTTTTTTATGTCGAGGTAACAATTTCTAAAATCGTGTTTTTTAAAACATACACTGCACTCATAAATTAACTATTTAAGATAAAATTTTGAAATTTTGTTTACTTATAGAGAAAACCAATATGTCCAAAGATGTTGTATTATACAACATCTTTGAATATGGCTGAAATTAGACGCCATAACATGGCTGGTCAATAAAGGACAGTGGCGAGAATAATCCGACTTACAGTAAACAACCCTCTTAAACATGCAGAGCTTAGCAGACTTCTAACTAATTAATAATTAATAAATTAAAAATGTTAAGTCTGGAAATTTTTGGCGAAAATTTTCCAAATATTGGGGAATATTGTCATTCGCCCTCTTCTCTGTCCGTTACGGAAATACGGAATTTGTGAAAATATTTTTAGTTAAATTTGAAAAAATAAAAACATGTAAATGCCAATTGTAAATAAACAGAACATGTAAATAAATCCTACGTTCACAGGGCCACAGCACACTACGTCATTCATTTTTAGACTCTCGTTATGAATTGCTGTGATAGATTATGTAATACTTCAAAATATATAAAATATGTTTGAAAGAAGGACTAAAATGTTATGTTGATTGATCCTGCCAGCATTGCAACAATGTTGAAGAGACCAACCACAAATCAGATGAAGACAAAGAAGAAATTTGGCCTTTATTTTTTTACATCAAAATATTTTTGTCTTAATAAAATTAATACTCGTATAGTTAGAATGTTAGGAGTACAAACGAAAAACTATTGTGTGAGTAGATCAAACGCGTGTTGCGTGGAGCAGCGCAGCAAAGCCTTGTTTTAAAAAAATTATATTTCGGAAAACATTAGGTTTATGATTCTAATTTTTTAAAAAAAAAACTTATTTAAAGTTTTGTGAATCCAAAAACGTACATTATATGGTAAAGATTTAATAATTTACATAGCTTCTCGCAGGGTGAAATTGTCAATGCACAATTTCGAAACTAGTGATTTTGGGTGAGTGATTTCCTCAAAAACAAAATTTTTTTTTTAAAAGTTCTTATTACTGTTGGATGCGCTCTGGTTTTCTCTATAAGTGGACAAAATCTCAAAATTTATCTTAAATAGTTAATTTATAAGCGCAATGTATGTTTTAAAAAACACAATTTTAGAAATTGTTGCTCCGACATAAAAAACATAATTTTACAAAGTTGTGTCCTACTAAAAAAAGTTGTAGATAGCAATTTCAGATGGCCAAAATAATACTTTGCAAGACTGTAAAGGTCCCGTCTGGTTATACGTTAAAAAAAATTTTTGCAAGAAAGAAGCTTCATAGGTCGGCGATTTTACTCCACTATTGCTTATGGGTTCTCTAAAGTGAAATATTTGCTTTATTAGCAGATAGTTTTATGAGAGTTAATTGTTTCAACTGTAGTTATAGATACAATGAAAGTTCTTTTAATTGTCTAGACAGGTGCGTTAATGATTTTAAGAAAAAAATGTTTAAATTGAATAAATATTTTTGTTTTTTAACACTTCTTTAATTAAAACGTACACAAAAATATGATTTTTCAATGTCATGTATTTTATATTTATAAAGGCAGGTGCGTTGTCAAATTAAACAAAAAGTATTTTTTTTAACTAATGTTTGTAAAATTACTCTTGTTTAGACAAATGCACTGTATGTTCATAACAGTAACAAGTGTACAGTCTAACAATGTGTTTACCAATAAGATACATTTTGAATAAATTGAAATAAACAATGTATTATAATTATTTTAATTATTTAACAAAATAAAAAAGATCTTTTTTTAGTTCCTAGCATTTGCCACGGGTGCCGCCATATCGCCGTACATCGCGGCGGCTTGTTTGTAGAAACCTAAAAAAGTAGTTTACACTGAGAGTGAGAGAGGCGATTTTTTTGAGACAACGTTAAGACAGTACATCTCAGTAATATCAAAGAGTAGGGATATATATAAAACCCTACTCTTTGGTAATATTGTGAAATACTATTCTTGTATTTTAGATTGCCGTTTATTAAAAAAGAAAGAAGCAGAGTTATAATCACAGCATCATTTACAGAACCAATACAGATAGTGTATGAATTAGTCTTTACTTTGCCTGTAGACTATTTAAATAATTTTGTCTGATGGAAACATAAAAAAGGTAAAGCCTTTGAACATGTGTTTGATACAGTAGTTTTTTTGACAAGAGGGGCCCGAAGCGCGAGTCGCACACCGAGGCCTACGCTCATTGTGTGCAGTCTCTCGAAATAGTACTACTGCAGTAGCCCTTATGAAGCTCAGTACCTTGTCAGTAGAAGCATTCTCGATATCACTGGGCTTCAGATATCGAGAGCCCAGGTATAAATCTCTGATGCCTCATCTTCATCCCAACCTATGCAAATCGTGCAAGTGTCTTTTTAGTAGCCAATGTCCTGTGTACATACATGCCTACCACTAACTGAAGATCTCTACGGTTGAGACGCATCAGGTTTTCATCAGGTTGCGTGCCTTGTCCGGTCCCTTAATAAAAAACATGGATTGCCGCATGCCTTCTCGAAACTGCCATTCAGAGAGATGGCAAAATTCTATCCACTTAAAAATTGTGTCTTTCTAAGAGCCGGTTCTGCCCTCTCGTTACCCTTTAGACCACACTGTCCTGGTCCCCAGCAACGTACAACCTTTTTGTTGCACTCCGCTAGTTGCTGTAATCTGTTGTGTAATTCGCCTGTTTGACAAAACCCTCTGCACGCACTCGTCACACAAACGAGCAAAGCGAAAATTTCCGCTTGGAGAACGTCAACATGCTTGCCTAAAGATCTAAACTGATATTTCAACATCGAACCTACATATAGATATCCCTGAGCCCGCCCCATTGAAGTGAACCGATGCGTTAGTATAGCAGACGAGCCAGTCCCCCGTTCTCGAGCTGCTCGTTTTTTCACACGTTTTATCGAAGGTATCGAGGTATCGGAAGTATCGATACTTCGATACCTGATTGCAGTCGGTATCGGTGTACGATACCTGAGCAGGTATCGATACTTTCTGCAAGTATCGATACTTTTCCAGGCCTACTCGTAGCTGCTCGCATCATTTTTTTTACGCGTGATCTCCAGCTCAAACAAGAGTCTAAAATAACCCCCAAATACTTAACCTTACGATCTACAGGTAGCTATTCGCCGAGAAGCAAAGGGGGCACATAATGGTCCCACCGTTTTCGGCTAAAGATAACATGGTCTGTTTTCTTCCTATGTACCTATGGAATTACACCATTTCTCAACGAGCCTGAGGGCCCCTCCTGTGAGCTTTCCGACCACTTTATAAATTTGCCTTTCACCAAAATGGCTTTGTCATCAGCATAGCCCTGGCAATGTATGCCAAACTCGTTTAGCTTGTGAATAAGATCGTCTACTGTGAGGTCCTATAACAAAAGGGATAGAACACCCCCTTGGGGACATCCTTTAGCATTTCGCTTCTCTAATGCGTTACATGTTCCCTCAATGTCTAGGAAAGTTCCCGAGACATACAGTTCACTGTCCAGCCCACTTTCAATTGTATGCAGAGCCGTTTCGGTGGACCATCCTGTGATATACGCACGTTGGTTGAAGTGCAACGGATTGTTTCCAAGCACGTTCTCCCGTATGTGTTTGTCGATTAGCATTTCCATTGTCTTTAAGAGAACGATGTTAGGCTAATTGGTCTAAAATTCTTAGCCTCGGCGTATGTGGCACGTCCTGGTTTAGGAATAAACACTGCCTTGATCTTTCTCCAAGTCGCTGGTATGTAGCCCAGTGCAAGGCATGCTCTGATCAGTCGAATCATTGGCCCAACAAGATGCTCCCGCCCCTTTTGCAAGAGAACAGAAACAATCCCATCTATCCTCGCCGACTTTATACGGTACAAATGAGTCCATTGCCCATTTGATTTCATCTGGCGTGATCACTTGAGTGACAAATCTCCAGGCGCTGCTAGGTGCATGCAATTCTCAGACTTACTTCTAACTCCGAATTCCTCCTCGGCTTGTAATGAGTCTGGAAAGTGCGTCTGCAATAAGTCCCAAGGGTGTCGCCTTCCGTTACCGTAAAGGTCCTAGACGGCAAACGTACTGAGCCCAAATTTGTGACGAAATTTTTCTGACGCTAGTTCAGCATCAGCAGAGCATTTAATCTTCAGCGGAATCTGAGACACCTGACTTCCGAGCGCCTTATCATATGAGGCCCAGTCGGTGGGTCTAGGGTCTCGGTATTGCGCGCTGGGTACCGCATCGTTTTGAACGTAGAAGCGTATGTATCGTTGATCCGATGCATACTCAGCTCTGTCGACACATGCCATCCCTGGACATCACGGGTTACGTTCATTGTTGCCAAGTGGCGAACCGACAAAGGTTGGCTCTTGCCCGACATTTAGGATGTCTATGCCTGATGCTGCAATATATCCTAAGAGTTCTTCCCCTCGGGCATTGACGTCTGAACTCTCCAACATAGTGTGGTGCGAGTTCGCGTCGCAGCCCATGATGAGGGGCCAACCTTTGGACCTGCAGAATTCAACAACATCCACCATCTCACGTGGTGGTAGAAGTGTTGGAGAGTCATAGAGAAGGTACGTTAAGCACAATACAATTGTCCTCAGAGCCTCAGACGTCCCTTCTCTTTGAAGGTGACCTTGTCTGCTACATCTCTAGAGCAGAGTTCTCTTAATGGCAGAGCCTCCACTCTGTTTGAGATGAAGAGACAAGCTCTCGATTTGCAACCCGAGGGACCCGATAAAATTGAGCCCTCTCAGTTATGTAAACCCCTTACCCGCCCCCCAGAAAGCCAGCGTTCCTGGAGGAGACCAATACACTATGCATCTGCCCTCCTGGTAAAACACCCGGAGACCTCAATGCTATTTAATTTAATTTTCTTTCTGGATTATCTGAATAAATACTCATTAGATTTGACCTTAAATAAATAAATATATATATTTGTTTATATTAGTTCAAAATTGACTTTGATATTGTAATTTAAAGATCTTAGAAGTGAAAGTATTTGCCAAAAACGTTTTCATTGATCAAGAATGAAAGTTACCCCAAAAGCATTTGATTTCTGATTTCTATTTAAAGGCAAAGCCTACGTTTAAACAAATTTTATTTGATTTGTCAGTTTTGGGTAACCGCTTATGGTTATATTAACACACTTAAGATCAACTCTTAAAATCTCTTTCTCATCTCAAATTCCTGATATTATTCGCAGCATAAAGAGCATTTTTTGCCCCGATGCATAAATTGCTGGATTTCTTCCTTGCACCACGCGTATATAACGGTCTTCATTTCGGGTTGTAGACCGAGGTCTTCTGCTTCTGGGTCTCTGCCTCCAGGTATCGATTCCATAACAGACTTACAATACTTTGACTTACTCCAAGATTGTGAGCAACATCCAAGTTTTGATTTTCTATTTTCTTTGCATCTTCCTTGTAATACATATTTATTTTTAAACGTCAGTTGTAAATTCCAAAAGATTTCAAATGTAATTTCAATTCTTAAGAGTTTTGAAATGTAATTTTGGTCTCTCTCAATAAGGACTAATGTATTAATTATAGTCGTTAAGGAGTTTTTTGTTTTTATTTAAAATTTAAACTGTGGTTTCCCTGGTTTAAACATATTTAACAAAAAAAAAACTTTCGTTTCCATAAAAAAACATTTATTGTTTTAAAGAGGAATATTACAGCAAAATATGTACAACTAATTTTGAAAAACTAGTGTTCTAATCAATACCGTTAGCTTGACCAAGTTGGACAAAGATCATTGCATAAGATACAGATGTTTGCAGCAACTGAAATAAAATATAATGTAAATATACATTGTTTGTTGATTGTTTATTAATACATATTTTTTTCTGAAAAATCATTGTAAAAAAGGGTGTTCTCAACCCTGGGTACGCGTAGATTACAAAACACGGCAAAAGTAAAGCAAAATAAAATTATCAAATTACTTTAAAATTGTAATCTAAAATACCGCTAATTTGTCCTAAATTAAGCTGAAATGTCAAAATACATGTTTAAAATTACTTGGAAGTTAGGCGCTTTCTGTAATTATTGTAATTAACAAAAGAACGATAAACAGAAAAGTTTTGTAATCAATTTGCTTGTTAATTTGCGATTAATAATCTCTACTTTATTAAACGCACTTGCTTCACTCATGCGTTTACACGTCTCGATTATTAATAGCTCTCATTAATCACCTTCTTGACTAAATAACTATTTTATACTCACAGAAACAAGTAATTTAAAATCTAAAGAAACTCCAAGATAACTAATTGTTTCACTTTTTGTACAATTTATTACAAAAATCAATAAAGTTTTACAGTTTTCAATATTCCAATAATAGAAAGGAGCAGAAACGAGAGTTTCAAACATAGAAGTTGTCTGAAAATATTTTTTTTATTACATTTAAAATGTAAATGTTGTCTTACAAACCGCATCAATTATTTCTTGACCATTCCAAGAAACAATAACGAACACACTTAAAAATGAAGCAACAAAAAAAAGTATTCTTATTTTTAAAATATCAGACATGGTGTCAACGAACTTAAATATTATTTTTCTTACTATTTTACTTTTCTTTTATAAATTAACTTACGTATATAATATAAAAGAAAGAAGAACTGATCATTAAAAGACCTACAACAACAAGAAGCGGCATCAATTTTATCACTAAGTTAAGCATGTCTTGATAAGATCTGAAAAATTATTACAATATTAAGATTTTTTTTTAGTAATTAAGAACCTTTTCAAAGCTAAGTGTTGGTCAATACAGGCACATAACACCCTTTTAATTTCTTTTTGATACTCAGTATCCTGTAAAATACTCCAACTTTCCTTATGAAAAGTAAAATTTTGAAGTAAATATTCGTTTATTAAATAATATTGTAATTGTAATTTTAATCCAACATAAAGAAATAAAAAAAGCAATTTTATCAAAGAAAACACCAAGAAAGATAAAGTGAAAAAATATAAATAATAAAACAAAAAGTACCATTCATGAAAATAATATTCAAAAACTTGGATACAAATAAATAAATCATTTTGACTACCAAAAATTGGCAAATGAATGATAATTGTTGATAAAACAATTATTAAAATAATTAAAATTGCATTATTTATAATTCGACATTTTTTTAATAATTTTTCTTTGTTTTTGGTTTTTATAACATCAAAAGACCAACAGTTTTCAAGAAGAATAAAACACGTTTTTTGAATTTTCCTGTTGAAAGTTATGTTAAAATACGTTGAACATAGCAGCTTAAAAAATAAATTATATATCTTTTAGTCTCGTAGTTGTATAAGAACTTACCATTGTTATGTATGTCATCATGGCGCTGTACTTAACCAAAAGATTAAAACTAAAATGATTAAATAAATAAAACAGTTCTAAACAATAAACACTTGTATAAAACATAGCCGCATAAATATTAAAAAACTTCGAAATTTTGGATTTACTAAAATCCAAAAAGATTTTTTTAATAATAATAAAACGATCTAAAAATTAAAGTTAGTTTCAACAAAGTCAAATGCAATAGACTTGCCATCAAAGATGCTCATTCTGAACTACCGATATATTTTCAAAGTGAGTCAAATTTGACTTTAATGAATAATATAAAAACAATTTAAACACAATAAATAAAAGACAAAAACGTGCCTACTAACGTGTTTTTAAGGTTAATTGTCTTTACAGATTTGATAATTTAAGACAAATTCAAATCGACCTACTTTTTGTAAACTCACGGTCAACAAGACTCACTTTGGAACATTAAAACGTCTTCAAGCTTACTTAGAATTGACCTTAATGTCTTTTTAAAACTTTTCGCTTAGCGTATAATTTAAAGACGATTTAAAATAAGTAACTACCTATACATTTAGATAATCGAACTTAAATTGAATTAGCACAAATCACCATCGAGTAGATGAAGCTAAATAATTCTAAACAATATAAACTACGCAATACATAAAGTCACATAAACATTAAACAATAACTTCAAAAACACATTATTTTAATTTTATTTTTTTATTCTATAATTTCTGATATATTGATTCCGTTCTTCTTTTACCTTCTGCTGATTTTACTTTATTCTGGTGTGTTCTATTTTAATTATAACTACTATTATTCTTTTATAGATGTTGTTTATTGTCTTTTATTTTTCTCACCAGTTTTTTCTCTATTCTGTATTTGTTTAGTTATATTTATTCTTTTTTACTTATATTGATTCTATTTTATTCTAATGTTGTTTTTTTATTACTACATTTTGTTAATTTGTGTTGTTTTTCAACTATTGTTTTTTGTGCAACAAGTGATCTAATCTGTATTTAGTAATCTAATTTTTACTCTATTTTATTTTTGTTTACTTAAATTGTATTCTACGTCTAATTTATTCATTCTGTTTTCGTTCTATACATACTCCTATTCTGTTTTATTGTGATGCAGCTCTATTTAGATTTTATTTAATTTAGCTTCTATTCCAAATATTCTGTTAGATTTTGATTCTATTATATCTAAATTCTATTTTACTTTCACCTTTTACGCTGATTCAATTTTATTCTGATGCTGTTCTCTTTTAATTATCATTATTGTTATTTGTTTATATGTGTTGTCTATAAATTGTTGTTTTTTTTTTAAATTCAAACATATTCTTATTATACTTTGTTGTTAATTAGTTCTATTCTATTATTTCAGTTTCTATTATGTTTTTTCTTCTTCTGGTTATGTACTATTTTAATAGCGGTTTATTTTCTTCTAGTTTTGTTGTCTGTAAACTACTTTTTTAGTTTTTTGTGTAAATAATTATAAGGAAACTTTAAAAAAATTAATCACAACAACAATTTTTTCAAACAGCAACTAATGTCATACAGTTTTTTTAAACTGAAAACGGGCACATTTCAAGGTTCCAGGACTTCCAGTTTCGGCAAAAACTCTTCGTGAATGTCTCGACGAGGGCTCCAGAAACTGGTTGTACGAGCTGATACTCTACTTTCAGCTCGAGGGAGTGTCCCTCCGGATCACACCGGCAGAAGACATTCCTAGATCTAGACGGGCTATCGTCTACATTTCGGGGTCAGAAATGGCTCCGGAGGTAGCTTTGTCTCGTCAAGAAAAACAAAACCCTGGCCTGGGCAGCCAATCTTGGCTTTTATACGGGTCAGAGCGGATCGGGTTCACAACAAACCGCGTCGTTGTAGGCCTTTGGGGGCACTCAATTCAGCCTCTCAGGGCTCTACATTGGGACATTGGTGTATTGATACTGGTCTCCTGGTAAAACACCCGGAGACCTCAATGCTATGGTGCAAGTTGATTTGAACGATAGAGAGACGGTCACTATGCATGCCCCTGCTTTCATCTGTCCTCTCTTCCATCTTATTTTCCGTTCCTAGCAACTTTACAGTTGTCAGGCCCAGAAAATAATACTGTTGAAATTATAGAGCCCTGAGAGGCTGAACTGAGTGCCCCCAGAACCCTACAACGATGCGGGTCGTTGTGAACCCGATCCGCTCTGACCCGTATACAAGCCAAGATTGGCTGCCCAGGCCAGTTCCTGGAGCCCTCGTCGAGGCAATTCACGAAGACTGCCCCTGCCGAAACTGGAAGCCCTGGAACCTTGAAATGTGCCCGTTTTCAGTTTAAAAAAACTGTATGAGATTAGTTCCAAAAATAAACCGAAGGGTAAGTTAAATTTGTTTGAAAAGATTGTTGTTGTGATTAATTTTTTTTAAGTTTTCTTATAATTATTTACACAAAAAACTAAAAAAGTAGTTTACAGACAACAAAACTAGAAGAAAATAAACCACAATTAGAATAATACATTACCAGAAGAGGAAAAAACAGAATAGAAACTGAAATAATAGAGTAGAATTAATTAACAACAAAGTATAATAAGAATATGTTTGAATTACAAAAAAGTAGAAACTAAGAACAACAGTTTATAGACAACATATAAACAAATAACAATAATGATAATTAAAAGAGAACAGCATCAGAATAAACTTGAATTAGCGTAAAAAGTGATAGTAAAACAGAATTTAGATATAATAGAATCAAAATCTAACAGAATAAAACAGAATAGAAGTACGTATTAGATAATTAGACGTAGAATACAATTTAAGTAAACAAAAATAAAATAGAATAAAAATTAGAATAATAAATACACCTTAGATCACTTGTTGCACAAAAAACAACAGTTGAAAAACAATATAAATTAACAAAATCTAGTAATAAAAAATAATTAGAACAGCATTAGAATAAAATAGAATCAGTAAACAGTAAAGTAAAATAGATATAGCTAAACAAATACAGAATTGAGTAAAAACTTAAACACAACACAATAAACAACAAAACAACACCTATAAAAGAATAATAGTAGTTATAATTAAAATAGAACACGCCAGAATAAAATAAAATCAGTAGAGGTTAAAAGAAGAACGTAATCGAGATATCAGAGATTAAAGAATAAAAAATAAAAATAAAGTGTTTGTGAAGTTATTGTTTAATGCTTATGTGACTTTATGTATTGCGTAGTTTATATTGTTTAGAATTATTTAGCTTATCTACTAGATGGTGATTTGTGCCTTACAATTTAAGTTCGATTATCTAAATGTATAGGTAGTTACTTATTTTTAAATCGTTTTTAAATTATACGCTAAGCGAAAAGTTTTAAAAAGTTATTAAGGTCAATTCCAAGTAAGCTTGAAGACGTTTTAGTGTTTCAGTTTAGTGAGTCTTGTTGACCGTGAGTTTACAAAAAATAAGTCGATTTGAATTATTCTTAAATTATTAAATCTGCAAAGACAAATAACCTTAAAAACACGTTAGTAGGCACGTTTTGTCTTTTATTTATTGTGTTTAAATTGTTTTTATATAATTCATTAAGGCCAAATTTGAGTCATTTTGAAAATATATTGGTAGTTCAATATGAGTCTCTTTGACGGCAAGTTTACTGCATTTGACATTGTTGAAACTAACTTTAATTTTTAGATCGTTTTATTATTTTTAAAAAAATCTTTTTGGATTTCAGTAAATCCAAAATTTCCAAGTTTTTTAATATTTACGCGGCTATGTTTTGTACAACTGTTTATTGCTTAGAACTGTTTTATTTATTTAATCATTTTAGTTTTAATCTTTTGGTTAAGTACAGCGCCATGATGACATATATAACAATGGTAAGTTCTTGTACAACTACGAAACTAAAAGATATATAATTTATTTTTTAAGCTGCTATGTTCAACGTATTTTAACATAACTTTCAATAGTGAAATTCAAAAAAAGTGTTTTATTCTTCTTGAAAACTGTTGGTCTTTTGGTGTTATAAAATCGAAAAACAAAGAAAAATTATTAAAAAAATGTCGAATTATAAATATTGCAATTTTAATAATTTTAATAATTGTTTTATCATCAACTATCATTCATTTGCCAATTTTTGGTAGTCAAGATGATTTATTTATTTGCATACAAGTTTTTGAATATTATTTTCATAAATGGCACTTTTTGTTTTATTATTTATATTTTTTCACTTTACATTCCTTGGTGTTTTCTTTGATAAAATTGCTTTTTTTATTTCTTTATGTTGGATTAAAATTACAATTACAATATTATTTAATAAACGAATATTTACTTCAAAATTTTACTTATCATAAAGAAAGTTGGACTATTTTAGAAAATACTCAGTATCAAAAAGAAATTAAAAAGGTGTTATGTGCTTGTATTGACCAACACTTAGCACTGAAAAGGTGCTCAATTAATAAAAAAATAAAATGTTAATATTGTAATAATTTTTCAGATCTTATCAAGACATGCTTAACTTAGTGATAAAATTGATGCCGTTTCTTGTTGTTGTAGGTCTTTTAATGATTAGTTCTTTTTTCTTTTATATCATACACGTAAGTTAATTTATAAAAGAAAAGTAAAATTGAGTAAGAAAAATAATATTTAAGTTCGTTGACACCATGTCTGATATTTTAAAAGTTAGAATACTTTTTTTTGTTGCTTCATTTTTAAGTGTGTTAGTTATTGTTACTTGGAATGGTCAAGAACCAATTGATGCGGTTTGTAAGATAACATTTACATTTTTAATATTATTAAAAAAATTATTTTTAGACAACTTCTATGTTTGAAACTCTCGTTTCTGCTCCTTTCTATTGTTGGAATATTGAAAACTGTAAAACTTGTTGAATTGTTTATTATTTAGAATTATTGTATTTATTTAGACATTTTAGTTTTAATCTCTTAATTATAGTGGTGCGCGCCAGGCATGGTTTTTACGATAGGGTCTTATTGTGTTAACGCTAATCGTATGTACCAACAAAGGGAACGTGCCGTTCCGTCAAAACACTGTAAACATATAAATCTTCTTAGTCAGCTCAGGTCCGTCTTTAATAGTATATTAAGTATGGAGAACGGTAAGGAATGCTTACCGTACGAAGACAATTGTTTGGAGGAGGAGCGAAGCGACGACTCTAATTATTGTCTGAGAACGGTAATCCTTAACGTTTGACATGCTTATAACGTTTTTTGCGCGATTGGAGTTTCTAGAACAATAATAATAGTTATTTATACACCAAGGTGGTGAAGAATGTTATTATTGACCGAGCATCAAGATTATTTCGCGAGGGGCTTTGCCCCGAGCGGAATAAGGTGCGAGGCCTATAAATGTCTTCAACACCGTGGTGTATATACTATTTTTTCCACTACTATCCAAATTTAAGGCAAAAATTAAAAACAAAAATTTTTCTTGTAAAAATCAAGTAGCACAGAAATAATAATAAAATTTAAAAACAAGCATAAATCTATCATTCTTTGAAGTTACACCATGGCAACATGAAGAACAACAAACATTTTCGTTGACAACGAACCTAACAACGAGTCAACAACAAAAATTTCTAATGGCATTTTTATTCTAATAATTTTGTCGTAAATACATTAAATACATTCGCAAATACGATAAAGACGATCTCCTGAGTATACAAAACCATGTTGCACAAGTTTTTGTTGAACAACTATCCCTGGATTCTCAAAACATTTGAATTTGTCCATTATTAACCTAGGTTAATAATAGAAAAAATTATTAACCAGTAACAGAGAAATTCAACTTCTCAGTTGACTAGGAGACACAATAATGGTCAACTTCATAGCTAGTAGTGGAAAATAATAATTTATATCAATACATTTGTGATAATCGGGAAGACTGAAACTGAAAACTTTGGGTGGCTGTTCCATGGTTGCTATGGTTTTGTTCCAAACAAGTAAAATTGCCTTTTGATACAATCATTCCCACAAAGTTCTGTTTTGTGGTTCCGTTTTCGAAGCAAATATGAGCGATAGTGATGATCTACCGGATGATTTAGAAGACGCTTGGCAAGAAGGATGTTCGGCAATAATTCCAGAAAAATCTAAAGCCCGATATGAACAGACATACTAGTTGTTTAAGGAATGGCGTAAAGCAAAGAAGATTTCTGTAAATGAAAAGAGCTTGTTAGCGTATTTTGTGGTGAGAAGTGGACACTTGAAGGCCCCAGGCAGTTTATATGCGGAGTATCCTATGCTGAAGCGTTCAATTTTTCTCCATGATGCTATCGATATTTCTAAGTTTGCTACATTAATTGCTTATCTTAAGAGAAAAAATATTGGATATCGGCCTAAGAAGGCTAAAATTTTTACCAAAGAAGACATGGAAAAATTCTTGAATGAAGCACCAGACGAACAATTTTTAATTCAAAAGGTATGTTGTAGATGGTGAGGTGGTACATCTGAGTTCTAAGGAAACAATATATTTGCAACAATAGCAATGATATTGGGAGTATCGGGCGCTTGTAGACGAGAGGAATTGTACAATATTAAAATGTGTGGCATAGAAGAACATGAAGAAATGTTTATAGTAAATACTCCAAATACAAAAACGAATATTCAGCGAACGTTCACAGTTATTAATAAAGAAAATGAAGCAGTTCATTATTTGGAAATACTTCGAAAATACATAAGAATTCGACCAAGCAACCCACCGTTAGATCATTTATTTCTGAACTATCGAAATGGCAAATGCACTAGGCAAGTCACAGGAAAAGGCACAATTGGAGGCTGGCCGTCAAAAAATGCAAAGTATTAAAAGTTGCAAGCCCCTGAAGGTTTTATTGGACACTCGTTTCGACGCACATCGGCTACACTTTTGGCGAATAGCGGAGTTGATGTGTTGGGACTAAAAAGACATGGTGGGTGGCGTTCATCAACGGTGGCCGAGAGTTACGTGGAAGATTCTCTCCAAAACAAAATTGAATTTGCTCATAAAATTTTACACAGCGATGTTGGTGGACTATTACAACAACCTGGGTCTTCTACGTCGGAAAGTTTGTCTATTAACACTAGAAACTCAAATGCGAGTGGTATTATTACTATTAATTATAATAATTTACATTCAATTTTAATAAATAAATCATAAAATTGTTTTTTTAGATTTAATTGCTTACCGTTCACTGAACGGTAAGTGAATTACTTACCGTTTTGTTACACGTAGCAACCAGTAACAGAAACTTACCGTCGTGGAAACAGGCACAGTAAACTGATAAGAACAACCAATCGCGCAAAAACACTATTTTTGAATATAAATACTTAGAGTAACATTCAATAAATTTTGGTTTTCGATACCAATTTGTGGTGTTATCAAAAATGTCATGTAATTAGGGCATAATTGTTACAATAAAGGTGCTGTTTAAAATAATGGTAATCTTAAGAAAACTTTAGAAAAAAAAATCTTTAGAAAACCAGATAAAATTGTACATGGCACTGACGACCTTAAATGGAACCGTAGTATACATGTAAACGAATACTTAATTTTTAGGAAATTAGACTTATTCTTTTTTTTTAAGAATATTGTTGCTAAATATTAACGCACGTAACTTGCAAATATTTTATTAGAAAATGGCTATTGATTAAATAATACACCAGCTTATAAAAAACAAAATAAATAGTGAGTAGATTCAAAATTTAATATTGGGTGATGCAGAATAAAGATTTTTTTTTTAAATACAAAAACGAAATTTAGAGGACGTAACATTTCCGGTTTAGAGCCAGTTCTAATCGAGACAAAACAAAGCAAAAATTACTTGGTTTTAATTTTTTATATTACGCCTAGGACCGATTCGGATAAAATAAATAAATTTAATAATATTTATAAAATTAAATAATAAAGTAAATAAAAAATAGAATGTCGAAAAAAATATTCTTTAAGATCCTATCACTGGCTAAATTTTTGACCATCATTTGTAATACACCCTGTAATATTGTTCAAAAATTTTGTTTACGGTTGTATGTCTGATTATTTTTTTTAAAGGAAATCTATTTTTCTTATACACTATTCTAAACAATTATCGCACCACTTCTCAAATTTTTGCTCAAATGTTTTGTTAGAAATTTTAATTAAATATTTACAGTTATATAATAAATCAAACAACAATAGAGCTTCTTAAACGAAATAAAACTTATATTTTTCAAACACAATCATAATATTTAAAAAAAACCACTTTTAACAAAAAATTCAAATTTTATAAAACCCAAAAAAAAAACGTCAGTAATGAGTATTTCCACCTCTTTTCTGGATAACTTCTCTACACCGACTCGGCATACTCAAAATTAGTCGTCTGATTGAATCCTGTTCCAAATTTTCCCAAATTTCATTTAAATGTTGCCCTACTTCTTGCAGATTAGCTGGTGGTGGTTGCATGGTTCTCAGACTTTTTCCCAGCATGTCCCACATATACTCTATAGGATTTAAATCTGGACTCATATGTGGCCAATCCATTTTTTCAATATTTACTTCTTGAAGGTATGTCTGTACAATGCCAGCGGCGTCCGGTTTGGCGTTGTCGTGCATCAGTATAAAGCTGTCTCCAGTATAAGGTGCAAAAGGCATAACATACGGTTCCAAAATATCGGTAATGTACCGTGTAGCGTTCAAATTTCCTCCATTAAAGACGTGAAGGTCTGTGCAACCCTTCAAAGAAATGCCTCCCCATATCATTACAGAGCCTCCGCCAAAAGAATGGACTTCACCCAGCAAAACGTTCATGTGGACGTCGGTACACTCTTGCACGTCTATCGTTGGCGTACAAACAAAATCTCGACTCATCTGTAAACAGAACCCGCCCCCAATCTTCTTCATCCTATTCGACGTGTTCTCTAGCAAAAAGTAGTCTAGCTCTAGGGTGGTTCACAAACAAAGTTGGGCATCTAGCTGGCACTCTGGGATTTAAGTTAACTTCTGCAAGTCATTGCCGAACGGTTTCAATGCTTACTTTGTTTCTTTGTTATTACGCATCCTTGCTAACTGTTGCTGTAAACTTCGAGCAGTAGTGAACCTCTCCCGTAAAGCACGAATTCTTAGAAAACGATCTTCAATAGCTGTTGTAAAATACTTCGATGTCTGCCTTGTCCAGGACGTCTAGTATAAGCATTAGTTTTCAGGTAACGTTGAACTATCCTAGACACCGTCGCATGGGCTACACCAAATCTTTTTCCTATAGCACGGTAGCTCAAGCCTTATTGGGATAAAGCAATTATTGTGACACATTCGTCATTGCTTAAATTGCGCTGATTACGTCCCATTGCTTTCAAAATTTAACAAAATTTTAATTATACTGACACTGATGTGTTTTTAAAACAAGACTGAACAATGAAAACCAAACGTTCATTTCAAGTAAATTTTATTCTTATCGCTTTTTTTCTTTATCTTCGAAGAAAAAATTACTGCCCCATGAAAATGCTTCCTGAAAATGTTGTTATGATTAGAAATAAAAGAAAAAGTCTTTAAATGCAAATTCAAATTTATCATTTTCAAAAAATCGCAAATTTTGCAGGTGGTGCGATATTTGTTTGGAGTAGTTTATATTTGTACAGGATTATGTACTACTTCTCAATATCTTGCGAAAGAACTCCTTTTACACAAGCACTTTCTTCAGTTTTTGTACATGAACTTTTTTTTTAATATTAGAAACTATTTATAATTTTGATCAGTACATAATAAAAATAAAAGTGAATTTTATTTAAACATTGTTACGGCTCTAATCAAAAATGCATACTTGACATCAGCTCTATCAATTTCTATATTGCGTTTTCATCACTGTAAACTCTTCGAAATTAGTCTCATCGTATCATTTTTCGGTTATAAAGGATTACCACATATTCTGAAAAGTTATGTATAGTCTACAGTGCATAAAGAATGTCACCTCTCTTAATTAACAAATCATACATGATAATAATGTAAAAGGCCCAATACATAGAAGTAAAAATTTTTGAGAAAATGTTTATTGATATTTTTTATAAACTAAAACAATTCATGTTTACGGTTTCAGTTTAGTCTTTTATGGTCCGGAAGGGACTTCACGCACGTTATTGTACGTTTGAAGTACCTAAAAGCAAATTTTGCTATTTTTAATTTGTCGGTTTTTTATTTTGTTTATAAAAATCTATGTACCTAATATTGTACATAACAGTATTTGGGAGCATGTGATATTTAGTTTCCAACATTTGTTCCTTGGCTTTAAAAATATGTAATTATTGCAAATAGAAGGATTTCGGTATACCTGCTTTATTTCTTGTTTATTTATTTTTTACCCCAATTCAAACATAAATTTATCGCTTAGCATCGAGTTGACAATGCAAGAGACCACTATAAATTGTGAACGACGGTATAGTAACTGGAAAAGATATTTGAAATTCATTATAAAAGTCAGTTGATAAGTGCACAATAGTTTATGGTCAGAGGATTATTGGTACCATAAATAAATGACAAGACACCAGGCGCGTTCTCCAAATACTGAGGTAGACGGATTAAGAAATTTTGGATCCTGCATTTTTCTCGGCTTTAACTTGAAATTTCTATTTCGGATAATTGCTAATGTGTATTTAATTTGAAATGTTAAGTATGGTTGACAAATATCTATATATTTTAAGCGGGTTAAAGCTTAAAGATTAAGAGAAAATTTTGTTTTGAAATAGGGGTAGTTTCAAATATATTATCAGTTTGAACTGAATCTTCGAGCGAGTCAGTGTGTACTGTACAAGATGTGGCGACCGTGGGAAAGTGAATTTGTTGTTCAAGTAAATCCGGATGAAAATGCAGAGGGTGAAAATGCTGATGTGGAAGAGGATGAACTGCGAACCAAAAAAAGAAAACGTAGCCATTTATCTTACGATGAAAAAAGTCTTATTTTGTCAATTTACGAAAAGAAAAAAAGGGAGATGGTAGAAAGGGCCTTGGAAGAGACTTGCAAAATGTTTGGAATTCCAAAAACTACAATGAGGCGTTTGGTAAAATTTGGACCGTCCCAAAGAAAAATTCGGATTGATAACGGAGCATTAAAAAATTGCTGCCGAGTCAGGAAGATCAAATTCGCCGAAGTGTTTATGACTTTTACGACAAAAATATTGTGCCGACTATTAACTTGTTGTACACCAGTTTAATTGAAAATAACATTTTGTCGTGCTGTAAAAAAACTTTTGTGAAATATATGAAAACTATTGGTTTTACATTCAAACGTATTAATAAAAAAAACTTTTTAATGGAATGTGATGTAGTGAAAAAGTGGCGATATCGTTATTTACAAGAAATTGAACAATATAGAAAAGAAAACCGGGACATTTTTTATCTAGATGAGACCTGGTTTGACACACATGAGACAATTCAAAAAAGGGTGGACCGACGGTATTAGAAGATGCATTTTAAATATTCGTCCTTCCAAAGGTAAAAGAATTTCAATTTTGCATGCCGGGAGTAAAAACGGTTTTGTGCTTGATGCATTACATTTGGTGTGTAAAAATTTAAAAGGTGCTAACGCCGACTACCATTCTAACATGACTGCAGAAGTTTTTGAGAAGTGGTTCACGGAAATCTTAATACCCAAACTTCCAAAAGGTAGTATTATTGTGTTAGATAATGCCAGTTATCATTTCGTACAAATTGATAAGTTTTCGAACTCCAGCAGTAGAAAAGAAGAAATTTAAGAGTTTTTAATTAAGAAAGATTTGTTCTTTGAAGAGACGTACACCAAAAATGAATTATTAGAAGTTGTTCGAACAAAAAGTTACAAAAAAAATACAAAATAGATCAGGTTGCGTCTGAATATGACTTAATTGTTCTGCGGTTACCGCCCTATCATTGTGTTTTCAACCCGATTGAGATGATATGGGGTCAATTTAAAGAAAAATTAAGGAGGCAAAACACTGGACAAAAATTTAGCAATGCAATATTAAATTTAATTAGAGAAACATTTAAGTCAATTACTGCGGAAGCCTGGAAGAATTCTGTGCAGCACCTGGTGAATATTGAAGACGAATACCGAAAAATAGTATATTAAAGAACGTGTTTTGAAAAGTCAACTTTGTGGCACGAATTCAAGTTTATAAAACGAGCGCGAGCGCGAGTTTTTATAAAGAATGAGTGCCACAATGACTTTGAAAAACAAGTTCTTTATGCTATTTTTTCTACTTTACGTGTTTTACGTAATTTTTAAGTAAAAAAGTTAATTATTTAATCTTAAAGAACTTTTGCGTTAATACGAGACAGTTGGTAATAAAAATGTCACTAAAGAGTCAATGAAGTCATTGAACTTTGAAATGTTTTCAAATTTGTCTAAAATTCTGTGTAAGTAACTCACAAATGGTTCTTTTTTACCTACCGTATTGGTTATTGATTGAATAATCCAATTGGCATTAACACAGTAAGGAAAATCTCCATTTATCTCTAAATTCCCACTCCATTTGCGGTTCTCAGCGACTCCTTTCATTTCATCGTTATATCAGTCAAGCAGATTTATACACTCATCTAGCAAATAACTTGTAAATTATCGAATGATATGGGGGTTGTAAATGCTCAAAATAAAGGTCAAAAGCTCCATTTTAGTTTCAAGTTTTACTTTAACGCTGTTCTAACCTCAAAAGCTGAAGTTTGCCGCTTGTTTTGCCCCACTTTCGAATATTTGATAGATTAATTGCGACACGCACACACAAAAACACTTTGTTGAGAAATACTGCTGGTCATAAAGTGCAACAAAATTTATTCGAATATAATTACTGTAATCTCAACGGCGACAGAAACATAACGTTTCATTTCAGCGATAGCGTGTTACACGGTGTTACCAATCCGAAAACACTAAATTGCACTAGCTGTTACCGCACGCAATTTGGGTGGGGTAATGGCTATTACCGCACCCAAATCGGACTCTGTTACCGACGTAAAGTAGAAAAAGAATGTTAAAGACCTAATAATCGAACTAGAAAATGATAGTGACAGTGACAATGACTAACAATAAGTGACGAATCTGTGAAAAGACTGTGCGTCAAAACGTTTTAGGTTTTTATTTTTGTGTAGTTTTAAGCAGTTTAAATTTTTTACGAAATTCTGTTTTTTAATTTTTATTGTAAATGTGTATTTTATTTTATATTTATATAAAAAATATTTGATTCTGCATGCTTGCGTTTTTATTTCAATTCTAATTTAACCGAAAATTTAACTTAAAATATTTCAAGTCCAGCCCAGTTGTAAAATTTACCTTCGATTTGTAGTTGACCGTAACCAGCTTAGTGTTTACTTGGGTCTGTCATAAAGAGGCTGGCTATTAATAAATTCCTGCATAAGTCGGGTTCATATATCTTTTCCATTTACTACAGCCGTGATTATTGTACGTTACTTAAGAGGTCCGCTAGCAACCCTATTTCGCATAAAAGCTTGCTCACATAGTAAACATGTAGACCAATTAAAGCGGATAGAGAGATATTCTGACTTCGCCCCAAATGTAAGAATCGTCTTAAGGTCAATTCTAAGTAAGCTTGAAGACGTTTTAGTGTTTCAAAATGAGTCTTCTTGACCGTGATTTTACAAAAAATAAGTCGATTTGTATTATTCTTAAATTATCTAAGGTCAGATCTAATGAGTGTTTATTTAGATAGGTAATCATAATATCGAAAAATAGTAAAGACAATTAGCCTTAAATACACGTTAGTAGGCATGTTTCTGTCTTTTATTTATTGTGTTTAAATTGTTTTTATATTATTCATTAAAGTCAAATTTGAGTCACTTTGAAAATATATCGATAGTTCAGAATGAGCATCTTTGATGGCAAGTCTATTGCATTTGACTTTGTTGAAACTAACTTTAATTTTTAGATCGTTTTATTATTATTAAAAAAATCTTTTTGGATTTTAGTAAATCCAAAATTTCGAAGTTTTTTAATATTTATGCGGCTATGTTTTATACAACTGTTTATTGCTTAGAACTGTTTTATTTATTTAATCATTTTAGTTTTAATCTTTTGGTTAAGTACAGCGCCATGATGACATATATAACAATGGTAAGTTCTTGTACAACTACGAAACTAAAAGATATATAATTTATTTTTTAAGCTGCTATGTTCAACGTATTTTAACATCATTTTCAGTAATAAAATGCAAAAAAATTGTTTTACTCTTCTTAAAAACTGTTGGTCTTTTGATGTTATAAAAACCAAAAACAAAGAAAAATTATTAAAAAAATGTCGAATTATAAATATTGCAACTTTAATTATTTTATTAATTGTTTTATCAACAATTATCATTCATTTGCCAATTTTTGGTAGTCAAGATGATTTATTTATTTGTATCCAAGTTTTTGAATATTATTTTCATAAATGGTACTTTTTGTTTTATTATTTATATTTTTTCACTTTATCTTCCTTGGTGTTTTCTTTGATAAAATTGCTTTTTTTGTTTCTTTATATTGGATTAAACTTACAATTCCAATATTCTTTAATAAACGAATATTTAGTTCAAAATTTTACTTGTCATAGGGAAAGTTGGAGTATTTTAGAGGACACTCAGTATCAAAAAGAAATCAAAAAGGTGTTATGTGCCTGTATTGACCAACACTTAGCTTTGAAAAGGTTCTCAATTAATAAAAAAATAAAATGTTAATACTGTAATAATTTTACAGATCTTATCAAGACATGCTTAACATAGTGATAAAATTGATGCCGCTTCTTGTTGTTTTAGGTATTTTAATGATAAGTTCTTCTTTCTTTTATATTATACACGTAAGTTAATTTATAAAAGAAAAGTAAAATATAGTAAAAAAAATAATATTTAAGTTTATTGACACCATGTCTGGTATTTTAAAAATTAGAGTACTTTTTTTCGTTGCTTCATTTTTAAGTATGTCAGTTATTGTTACTTGGAATGGTCAAGAAATAATTGATGCGGTTTGTAACATTTATAACATCTACATTTGAAATGAGTTAAAAAAATTATTTTCAGACAACTTCTATGTTTGAAACTCTCGTTTCTGCTCCTTTCTATTATTGGAAAATTGAAAACTGTAAAACTTTGTTGATATTTGTAATAAATTGTACAAAGAGTGAAGCAATTACTTATCTTGGAGTTTCTTTAGATTATAGATTACTTGTTTCTGTGAGTATAGAATAGTTATTTAATCAATTTATTTGTTTATTTATTTATCAAATTTATTGATCGCAAATTAACAAACAAGTTGGTTACAAAACTTTTTCGTTGATCGTTCTTTGGTTAATTTAAAAAACACTTGAAAAATTTATACAAAGCGCATTCTAACGGTAAATAAAAAATATATTTAGTTGCCTATCTTCCAAATAATTTTAAACAGTATTTTGACATTTTAGTTTAATTTGAGACAAAGCCGTGGTATTTTGCATCAAAATTTAAAGTAATTTGGTTTTGCTTTACCTTCGTTGTTTTTTTTTATAATCTCTTTGGAATTTTTTTAAAATTAATTTGACAATTGTACGCATGCGCACAGTGTTGAAAAACCCCATTTTCACAACGATTTTTCAGAAAAAACGATACATTAACACACTTTGTTCTTTAAACAATTAACAGAGAATGTATGTTTATATAATATTTTATTTCAGGTGATGCAATCATCTGTATCTTATGCAATAATCTTTGTCCAACTTGGTCAAGCTAACGGTATTGATTAGAACACTAGATTTTCAAAATTAGTTGTACATATTTTGTTGTAATATTCCTTCTTAAAACAATAAATATTTTTTATTGAAAACGAAAGTTTTTTGCTAAATAGGTTCAAATCAGAGCAACCACAGTTTAACTTTTTACGCTTTTTTAATTTTACATAATTTTTGATCAAAATCAAATCAAAATCCATATCTCGTTATTACTTGATTGTAAAAAAAAATTGTGTTTACATTTTTTGTAAGAAATTAAACGCTCTACAAAAAAAATATATTACAATTTTTTATATCTCTTACCGTTTAGAAGATATCGGAGGTCAAAGTTTAAAGAATTTAATAAAAATTCCTTTACTACTTCTAAATTTTATAACTCAGAGATAAATAAATATTATAAAATGCGCAACATATAATCTTGTAGAAAATTAAATGCTCTATAAAAAAGGTTTCTTGTGATTAATTGATTATTCTAACCCTTTAGAAGATATTCGCATTTTAAAAACCAAAATTTGATACTAAATTCCCAATTTTTTTTTAAGTGATTGAAGTAATCGATCATCCACAAACGACTTTTTTTGTAGAGCGTTTAATTTACTACAAAACTGTATGTTGCGCACTTTATAATATTTATTTATCCACGAGTTATAAAATTTAGAAGTGAAATAGAAATTTATGTTAAATTCTTCAAACTTTGACCTCTTATATCTTCTAAACGGTAAGAGTTATAAAAAAATTGTAAGATACCTCTTTTAAAGCGTTCAATTTTCTACAAAAAATGTAAATAATTTTTTTCTGTACGATCAAGTAGTGACGAGATATAGATTTTGCCATATGGAACTGAAAAAAAATGGAAAACTGCGATGAGGAAGTCTTTCCTATTAAAATTAAGAGCTCATCTTAAAAAAGCATTGCCTAGGAACCAATTTTTCAGAGTCGAAGTTGAAAAAAAAAAGTTGATTTTTTGGCCCACCCTAATGTACTCGTATAAACTGGACTATACGATATTAACAAACTGATACATCTATTCGGACGCGAGGTACTTCAATAACTGATCCTGACTTATTGTATTTAGGTTAAGTCTTAATAAGAATTTTTTCTAGGTTTTAATTTAAAAAATACGACATTTACTTCATTATTAGCAGATTTGTTTTATTGCTGTCAAATGTCATATTTACAGAAACATACGTCGTAGCCTGAGCCATATTATTTTGAATAGTTGATAACGAGATAAGCTGTATATTTTATAAATTTTAAATAAATAGGTATATTTATTATATATTAATATATTTTATTGATTTGAATTATTCCTACATTATCTAAGGTCAAATCTAATGAGTGTTTCTTTAGATAGGTGATTATAATATAGAAAAAGAGTAAAAACAATTAACTTTAAATACATGTAGATAGGAGCGTTTTTATGTTTTCTTGAGAGAATTTTGGACAGTGGGTTTGAAAGGTAATTGTTATACCCTGTTTATTTTTTTAAATTTAATGTTTATTATTCATGTGGAATTATTGCGTAGTTTATATAGTTCAGAATTATTTTATTTATTTAAATTTTATTACCGTTAAAAATATAAATTATAATTAACTGGGATCCAGATGTTGTTGCACTTTTTGTTATGTGTATTACAATAAATTGCGTTCAGCCCATGCAGCTAAGAACTTTGGTGGCTTTGGGATATCAGGTTATCACTGTTTGATGGAATCTCTTATATACCTATACTAATCTAAGAGTTTGCTGTAAAAAATTTTACATTTCTAAAATAGGAAAACTTACATAAACTTTATGCATTTGGGTAAGGAAATTTGACTTAAACCATAAATTATTTGAAGAATAGTATTACTTAGAGTAATAACTGCTTTATAATTTATGGCATTGTCGAGGGGGCCGATCCTTGCCATCTGTTGGCAAAAGTGTTGGGTCAGTCGGTCTTTACCTGACCCAACAGATAGTAAGAACCGGCCGCCTGGTCAGTGCCATAAATTATAAAGCAGTTATTACTCTAAGTAATCCTACTCTTCAAATAATTTATGGTTTAAGTCTCATTCCCTTATCCAAATGCATACAGTATACAGCTTGTGTATGTATGTACAGAGTACCGAAAACAACTACATAATAACTTTTAAAAAAATTATATTTGATAAAAATCCTAAAATAGTCGATTTTTATTAAAAAAAAATGTACAATTTGGGACGTTCAGTCTTTTAAAACATTTTTCTTCTTCACTCCACAGCCAAGTTTAAACTGTGGAAATAAAGAAGAAAGTTTAAAAAAAATGAACAATCCAAATTGTACATTTTTTTTTAATAAAAATCTTTTTAACACACGCTGTATGCATGACTAAGAACGTTTATGATAACTGACGAGGTAAATTTTTAAGACCCTAAGCACTTAAAATATTAAAAATCCCGTCAAAAATTTTGCAACATCTAACAACTTTGATTTATAAGGTTGTGTTTAGTTTATTTATTAAATAAAAAACAAAGTTCTTAGAACAACGCAAAGATTATGAACAAATGACCAAAACAAATGGATTGTAAGAAATATTTTAAATTCATTAAATCAATTTAATAAAGGTAAAATACAAGATAAATAGATAGAATTATCAAACGAATGGACAAGTACTTCGTTGGACGGTACTAAGAGCAGTGGCGTACACAAATCAATGCCGCTCAGGAAGGTAAAGGCGACGTCTTGTCGACGAAAAAAAACCTAACGCAATTTTGAAGAAAAAACTTAAGAAATACTAAAAGAAAATAAGAATTACTTAAAAACAGTCAGAAAAAAATACATTTACAGCAAAGTAGATTTAAGAACAAAAAAATTTCTTAAAAACTGAATAAACAACGTACGAAAGAAATGTTTTTTATGTTGAAACTCAAAAAAGAAACTAAGAAGCTTCAGAAGAACTAAAAAAACGACAAGAAAGAATAAGAAAAACTTTGGATGAAAAAAAAGCTTTTGAAAGAACAAATAACTTGAAAATTCAAGTAATTTGTATTATAAAATATAAACTAACTAAAAAACTAAGAAAATAAATTTATTAAACACTTTATGAATACCTCAATTATTAAAACAAAAATGTATTCTTTACAAACGATCTTAATCCTAAAAATAAATAATTATTCTAGTTACCAGTATATACAAGAAATACCCTAACAACAAAATTATAATTCCTCCTTAACTAAATTATTTTTAATATATTGAAGAACTTGATGTAAAGCTTCTTTTGTACCACTTCCATCAAAGTAAAGCAATTCCAGACCAATACAATCCTCGATTTTCATAACACTAATTTTCGCTTTCAAAAAAACTTTCTCCAAATCCGTATCAGTTTTAATTTTTTTAGCATTATAAAAGCCGCAATCATCCTCATGAGGTCTTTTACTTGAAGGTGACCTAACACTAAACTCAGCTAACTTCTCACAAGTTTCAAGAACCTCATTTTTTTCATTATTATTCTCATTCTTAATTTCGTCGCTAAGTCTCAATTTCTCTCGTTTTTTCCTTCTCTGATGAGACCAAGTATTCGAATATGCCGTAATAACATACTCAATTAAATTTTTAATATGCTTAATTTCTTGAAACTCAATTTCAAGCTCCTGAAAAATTTTAATTAATCTCTCACAAACAAAACTAATTTTATATCTCGAGTCATCTAATTTGGGTATTTCATAAACAAGCGGCTTGGATAATTTCTGTTTAGCAGCAATCAACGAATCAGGAATTTTCGTTAAATCTATATCGATAAAAGTCCAAGCTAAGCCCCACCGAGTGGTGTGCCCCTGACAAAACTCAGTTTGTTTAAAACTAACAACTCCAACATCACGCAACTGCTTTTTCAAAGGCGGTAGACTCGACTTGTGGCCGATCATAGTTGAGTAGATCTTAATTCTAGCCCCAAGAACATGACTTTCTTTAATTAGTTTAGAAATGTAGTCAACTTCGCCCCCCTTTGCTACAACTTCATCAACAGACGCACAAAAAGCATTTTTCGGCCGAGGCCGGTCCAATTTCCTCGCTTTAAACCCAGGCTGCAGTTCCTGCACGTTCGAGAAAAACGGAGGATTGCACATGCAAAAATCAAAGTCGCCCTCAACGCCACTGAGTAAAGAGTCTTTTGAGACTTTCACGACTGTGATTAGCGACTCGAGATTGTTACGTATGACGTTTTCACGGGCGTATTTAATACTCTCGTCGTCTATTTCAGTGGCTACCATTGACCAGTTATTTTTTTTAGCCCCCAACAGGGGGTAAACACAGGAGGCTCCTGTACCGATATCAATCCCTTTGATGTTGTGAAACCGATCGGCGAGGTTTAATAAGTCCTCAATCCATAAAATATAATTCAGTCTGAGTGGAACTGTTGGGATAAGTTTGTTAGCAGGGATTTCAACACTTAACCCAAAATCTTTTTTCAGTAAAGTGCAAGTGAGGACACGAAGAGCCTCAACATTTTTAAAATCAATTGTGACTTTACCGGAAATGTCCTGAGTTGAGTATTTTCGAAATTCGGGGAAATCTATAGCAAGTTGTTTGAAATTGGGGGGCTGCTTGTAAATATTCCGAGGGTGCATATACTGATTCATTGACATTTTCTAAAATATGTTATTTAAAATAAAGCTTTCTAATTAAAATAAACACAAAACTTACAGTACTTTTTCAAAAAACAGAATTTGATTTTGAAAATTTTAAACATAACCTAGATTTCGGCAAACACTGCTGCCAACATTAAAAAACAAAAATTGTCAACTGTCAACCAAATGTAACCTCATTTTCACTAATGATTTTATTGTTTATTGAAAAATGAAGCTTCTAAATTGAAATAAACCCAAAACGTAACTAAGCACAATATTTAAATAATGAAAATGAGTTCGAAAAATTGTTAAAATTTTAAATCTAAATTATTTTGACAAACATGACTGCCAACAATAAAAAAATGAACTAAAATGTCAAACATCAACATAACCTTACTTTTGATATTTGTTGATATTTATTATAAAATTAAAAATGAGCTTAACAGGACGAAATAAAACAAGTATTTTGGATAAACCCTTAAGTCGAGGTAAAGGTGAAGTCTCATTGAGTTGTTTTGCTTTATTATTTTCGGAAGTGGTCCAATATTGTCAAAATAAGTCTCATACAGTACCAGAGCTCCAAAATCGGTAATTTAACCAATTAATTAGTTAGTTTTCCATTATTACCATATATTTTCGTAGACTACATGAATTGGGGCGTCGAGTTGGTGTGAAGTTGATTGATCTTTACTTTTTAAGAGAGAGAAATGGTAAGAGGGAAATTAAGTTGCTAAATATCCTTCTTTTTGTAAAATCAACATTATGGAAGGTTTGTTTGATTGATTGTCTTTTGCGTGTCGTTATTTGAGAGGTTTTAGGCATTATTTGGACGGGAAGCTGATAAATTAGAACATTCAAATGATGATGAGAACACTTATTACTTGATGGAGAAAGAACCTCTTGTTAATAGGTTTATATCTGTTCCGAGGGATAAAAGCAGCTTGAATTGTGCTGTATTTATTGCTGGGATAATTGAAGCAGTGCTTACAGGAACTGGTTTTGTAAGTTTTTATTTTTAAAATTTATCTGGATAGGCAACCATTTATACAGTCGTTGCATAGCAGGTTGCATACCATGTTCACTGTTATCCGTAATAACGGGTGGCTATTTAAATTCTCAATTTAGGGCCCTTACGTTTTTTTATAGTCACCTTGTTGACACTTATCTTATTAAAGGAAATTTGTCTATAAAATAAAAGAAATTGTCCATTTATAAATGTCAATAAACACCGAAAAAAGATTGAATGTAATCCCATTTATAGAATGTTTGCACAACAATAACTACCTGAAATTATTTGATATGAAAGTGAAAGATTGCCAATTATTGTTTCTTTTTAATTCTTATTCATTGTAAGGTTTGACATGTCATAATTAATGTTTAAATCCGCTTACACAACAGATTTCAATGAATATTTCGTAAATTGCGTGGGTCAAAGAAAGTACGAGTATCATCGGTAGGTATTTCATTTAAAAAAAGAAAGAAAGATTATAGATAGGCATCAAGAAAATTATATTTGCTTGTTTGTATGACATAATATGTGTACAGGAATTGTACAAAACGTTCTTTTTTTGTAATTGCTTTATGTAATTTATAGGTGAGTAGTTTGTAAGTATCCTGAAAAGTTTTTTTTTATATTTAATTAAATATTTATTCAAATTTTACCTAGTAACAGTTGAACAATGTTAAGAAATAAAAAAAAAGAACTAAGTACGATCCTCATTAATATTGATAAAAAATCTAAATAAGGTATGAGTAGGATAAAAGAATAATGCATTTATTTTTAATGATTACATGTTAGGGACACTTATATTTAATTAGTTCCATTAAGAGTAAAAAAAGTGGCGATTTTATGGCGTGTGACACTGTAAAATTATCGGATAAGAAAGTCATAATAGACAAAACTTGAAACCTTGGCAACTGTAACTAAAAAAAATATTCAAGTGATATAAAATCGAAAAAAAGGGATTTAAATTTTGTATTTTTTGAAATATGGGGAAAAATGCAAATAAGCTTAAATTTTTTTTTTAATTTAATTAGTTGCTAAATGTATTATTAATTCAACTTCTTTAATTCAACTGCTACTCTTAGAGGGCATCAATTTTTGGTTATTCCAATTTTTTTTTTCGGTTTTACATAATACAAAACAGACTCAAAAATCACAAGCTTTAAAAAAATATTGTCGGAATGCGACTCTTCACAAAAATAAAATTTTAATACAAATACAGTTAACAAATTTTAAGATAATATTATTTGACGCAAGTTTATTAAACAAATAAAAATTTGTTGTTATGAACGAAATCAAATTGATATAAAGTTGATAAAACAAAGTGTTAATGAAGTACGTTTAAAAATAAAAGTTGTCTGATACGTAAATCCAATATTTTGTTTAAATATATAATTCAAAATTCACGACTTTCTTTTAGAGAGAAATTAAACTAGAGTTAATTGATTTTTAAAAATACTAACAATGGACCAATATCTATTTTTAATTTCTAATCAGATGAGTGCTTGAAAATGTTCATTATCCTTTATTAATTACCGATAAATTGCCACATGGTTTAATACTCATGTGATTGCGTTTAGTCACGCGCTTTGATAACATATTGTTTTGGAAAATAATTTGACCCATATAATCTGCGTGTCTGAAATTCTGGTACATCGCCATCGTCTATCAATTATTTATTTTATTGCTTTGATATGTGGTACCAAGTACGACGACCTCACATGTGATTTTTTTCTGTGAAATCATATCTATTTGACGAAAGTCATTGTTGTCTAGAATTTCAACATTGTTTTCTTTTCAGACAGCTAAAGTGACGGCACATTGGCATAAAGGAACAACTTATATGGTGAAATTTGATGACGCTGTTGTAAGCAGGGATAAGCAACTTGAGGAAAGATAAGAGGTTACTGCGGTTATTTTTGTTGATTTTGTATGTGTTTTTTTTTTCAATAAAATTATAAAATATTATTCACAAATTATTTTTTCATTCCCAATAAGCAATTATGTAAGAGCTTTTTTACGTTTTTTTTTTTGGTAATTAGTTTTTTGTGAAAACCTTTTAATACCTAATAGAATATTATAAAGTGACAATGGCAATTTTTTTTAAACCGTGACGAATTTAAAATATTTCTAAAAGCTGTGATTGTGAGGGAAGTTTTTATTTCTGAAAATATAAAGTCGAAGTTAAAACAACAGAAAGGTATTCTTGCATCAAGAAATATAGGGCTCGCCAGTTAAGTCGTAAAAGTAAAATAGTCGTAAAAACTATGTAAACAGTCGTTAAATTAAGAGTACTTGTTCTTGCTAACAAAACCCCTCGATTTAGCTGATTTTAGGAGACAACGCTTGCGATTACATCCGTTACGCCTGAGATAGTAACGTTAGAAGAAATTTCTATTTAATTGAAAATCAGTAGTTCTTTTATGTTGTCTCTGGCAAAACGGAAAAATCATACAAAGCGATACCGACACTTTGAACTTTGGTTAGGAAATATAACGCAATTATTAATAGATAAATAATTATTTTTTAATTGTGACTAAGTGAAAAAGCAAAGATTAAAATTTCAGATTTCAGAAATTAAAAGTCAAAGTTTTTCCACTTTATCAAGTTCTCTTATGAGAACGTAATTGATATCAATTATTATTTTTTAAAAGTGGACAAAAGAAAGATCAAAGCGAATTCAGATATGAGTTACTAAAATAACAAAATTTCCACTTCTTGACTTTTTTTAAAGTACTTCAGAAGTTATCTGAATAACATAAAACTTACATAAACTAAAAGTAGGAAAAAATACTTGTACGAAATATATTTTAATCTTGAAACGTTGTGTAAAAACATCCGGTACTTACCCTATCAGATTTAGAATTAAATAACAATATCGTAAATACTGTTAAAGGTGAAACGTCACTTTAAACGCTCCTTCTAGAGATAAACGTAAATTTAATTAAATTCAATGTTTTTCACATTTTATCAAATAACTACTTTTATTTGAATCCTTTATTTCTAACAAGTTTTACAAACAAATCCCACTAAATTGTTCGAATCATTTAACTTTGTTTAAATGAATTTGAAGGAACGGTCTTTGTAAGCCACTTCTCCATTGCGGTATCTTTTTTCCTTAGAGGATCTGTCAACGTGTAAGAGGTAAATGTAACCAACTATTGGGAAAAGTGTTAAGAAAAAACCAAACCCAGCTTTTTTAGAATGAGGCTTAAAATGCTCGTAAGTGGTCACTCGCATAGCTTGGTAACGTTGGATGGCTGGATCAAACTGAAACAAAGAAAACAACCAATTAAGATCAATTTATTAGTGAATTGATTCTTCTAAAAATTAAATGACCGAAAACACTTTTAATTAGACTGCTTTGTATATTAATGTACAAGACGTCAGTTATTTTATTAATTAATGTTAAAATTTTTTACGGCAAAAATATTGTCACTTCGATTGAGGTAAAGATTGCTAAATTTTTATTATGGTACACATCCAAAGAGAAGATATAGTTCAACGAAAGATAAGTGAGCTGACTTTTTAAGCCCTCCCAATAAACAGAAGCATAAAAATTATTGCAGTTACCGCAAACCTTAAATAAACCATAAAACCACTTTTCGATGTAACAAAGCGTAAAATAACTAATCATTGTCCAACTGGACGACTGTCAACATTTCGTTACTAATTGATCACAGAAGTGCAGCTTCTGTGCCCTTTATTGATATGTAATGACTGTTGACATAGTTTTTACGACTACTTTACTTTTACGACTTCATTGGCGAGCCCTATCCCAAGAAACAATTTAGGATTTTTTATAATCTTGAAAACCTTGTTAAATCTATTTTTTAAAACTTGGTTAGTAAAATATATCGCGCTAAAACTTTTATAAATACTTGTTAAACATAAAAAGGACTATTTTATAAACGTTCTACAAGCCAGTTTCTAAAACCTTATTTTATTAAGGTTACTTTTAAAGAAGCCTTAACAGCTGCTAAAAAACTTGTTTTAAAATTTACTTTTAAATCTCTTATAAAGCCAAAGTAAACATGATATTTAAACTGATCTTAAAAAGGTAATATTACAGCACATAAAGGTTTCATTAGGCTCTTACATATCAAATAGTTTCAATACAAAATATCCTTTGGTGGTTGTTCGCAGCTACCTGCTAGCTTTAATATGACATTCACCTACACTAAAAACTATGTTATTACACTCGACCGCAAAATTAACCGGACACTAAGTTTTTTTGGAAAAATTTCAGTGTCGAAAATTTGAATAAAAATAATTTTAATTGAAAATGTGCAATGATGAACATTTAAATTGAAATCAAGATAATTTTGATTAATAATGTTCAAAAATAAATATTTATTTACAAATTAAACAAAAATTTGATTTCAAGTAACAAAACAAAGCAAAACAAAATTAAGAAAACTGCAAAAGTAGCGAGTATTTCCTCCTCGCGTTTGAATTACAGCTCTCATTCGTCGAGGCATACTTGCAATCAAGCTCCCACTCATTCAGCAACGCCTGTTCCAGCTCAACTGTTGTATGAAATTCGCCTTAGTTCTGCCTAATCCTTTTCCCCAGGTTGTCCCATATGTGCTCAATGGGGTTTAGGTCAGGGCTCATGGGCGGCCACCTTAGCACCTGAACATTAACGTCGTGAAAGTACTGACGCGTAATCTGGGCTGTGTGAGCTGAACTCTTCCCCTACAAATGGCGCAAAAAAAACCACATGCTCTTGTAAGCACTCCCTAATGTACCAGTCAGCGTTAAAGCGACCTCTCCGCACTGTTACAAGAGCTGTATGAGCCTGCAAAGAAATCCCTCCCCATACTACACCTCCACCACCAAATGCTATTGTAGGCACAAAGCAACACTGGGCATCCGTTCCCCCGGGCGTCTAAATACTCGTTGACGACGATCAGGTGAATACCTAGTGAAACGCGACTCATCCGTAAAGAGAACGGGGCCTCATTCGTCCATATTCCAATCAACATGATTTCGCGCAAATTCCAATCGCTGTCTGCGATGCTCTGCGTTCAACTTAGGGCCAGTAGCAGGTGGATGTGATGTCAAATTGTTTTCCTTCAAGCTTCTTAAAACAGTATCAGGAGAAATCATGGTCCCATGAACATCCGCCAGTCTTCTGGCCAAAGCTGTAGCAGGAAGAGTCCGTTCTCGCAGCATTTGTAATCGAAGAAATTGGTCTTCCACTTCATATGTTACTCGTTTTCTGCCTTGTCCAGGTCTTTTGAAATAGGAACCAGTTGCCCTGAACCTTTGTATCGCATCGGATACCGTGCTTTTAGGACAGCCAAGCACATTTGCATCAAATCGTATGCTGCGTCCATCATTATGTAAAGCAACAGCCTGGGCAGCTTCTTCGGGACTCACTACAATATGGATCGCTTCTACAACAAATCTCTTCCCCAAAAAGACAAATTAAACAAACCAGAACCAGCTATCGATACAAATTTGACAGACTTGTAAAACAAACAAAACCTTTCTGATTGGACGCCGTCTAAGAAAATAGGTACAAAAAGTAATCTGCGTGATAGGGGTTAACCCAAAAAACTTGGATATCCTTTCTTTTAGTTGTTTTTTATGTGTAGCCATATAAAATCAATGTAGAGAGCGTTTTCGCAAATTTACGGGACAAAAATCAAGTGTCCGGTTAATTTTGCGGTTGAGTGTATAATGATGTATATTTTATATAGGTACGTACATTTGTCATAACTTGAAAAGCTCTAAATCTAATCATTATCAATTATCAAAGCTGATTTACAAACGCAGGTCACTTTACTGATAATGTTATTTGATATACCTGTGTAAAGTTAATGCACTTCTTGAAAATGAACGTTTAAAAAAAACATTTTTAAACTGTTATTTCCACTCTTGATTTTACAAGTAGCAAACAAATCAAAAAATATACTTCGTGACAGCATGTGTGTTGCTTAAATCCGTGTATAAAACGTTTAATTTTTGCAAGATTTTGAGGATTTATCATTAACGGCTTTGATTTTCCAACATGGATGTTAATAAGTCTAAGAAGATTAGAGAATAACATGGCGCCTTTTGAAATAAAACTTTTTTACAATTTATTTACTGTTACAAAATCATTTCTTTTTAAAACTATCATTTTAAGGAAAAGTGTTTTTATCAATTTGTTACCAGACACCTTCAAAAAGTGAATTTTCTTGTTAAAAAGTAAAGAAGTCTTCACCAAGTTCACATAATTTTTATCAAGTCTGTTTGGTCTTATTAATAGAATGTGTTTAAACTGCAGAGTTTTAAGATGGCTTTAAAAACACTAGTCCAAAGCGCAAAAATAAATTTTGTCTAATTTTAATTAAATTGTCCATTCGTGTAAGTGTTTTCGAAAAATACAGTCTTCATACTCTTCTTGGGTATTTTGATCATTCAGTTCTACTAATCACTTATTTTCAACTTGCTCTTCATTATTCTGTTCTTTTTCCTTCAAATGAAATTTTGTTTTCAGTGATTTTATTACAGCAGGTCATTGACAAAATATATTTATTGTTGCTAGTTTTAGAGACATTTCTACTATCACTCAGTGCCTTTAAGTAATTACGTTTCATTTGTCTCTTAAACTGTCCACTTTTTTAAACTTTATTCAACTTTTCCAACAATGCCATGTTTTCTTGTAACTTCTATCAGAATGTTGTAGTTATGACTTTTATCTATATGCTTTATAGTTTTATCAGAGTTTAGTAAGTTATAATAGTTTTAATAAAGCACGGATTAAAAGTGACATAGCAGAAATATGCTTAAAAATATTTTACAAAATGCTTTTAAAAAATCTTTATAAAGTTAAAACATTAAAACTCACATAAATCATTACCGCATTTTGTAAAACCTTTATAAAACTGTTTACCCTTATTAATTACAAAAAGAACAAAAGATTTTAAACTGCACTGTTCTTGGCTTTTGTAAAACTGTTACAAGATGTGGTTTACAAGGTTTAAAACGATAAATAGTTCAAAAAATATATTTTAATACTGTTTTTAAAACGAAATTTTAAAACATATTTTCTTTTAAGAGTAAAACGTTTTAAATTTGACCCTTATAAAACATCAGCTTTGTTTAAAACTTTCATAAATTATTTATAAAACTAAATTCTAGTCTCTTTTAAATTGTTTCTTGGGATATCTCTTGAATCAAGAATAGTCGAAGTTGGCTATGATTTGCAATGTAAAATTTGCCCTGTACCGCTTTGTTGTTATTACATTTTGCAATGACAATAATGACTAATCATAAAAATTGTTTTTGTGAGAGTATACTTATGTTAATCCTCCTACGTAAATAAGAGTTTTGAAAAAGACTAATTTTATTTGGTAGAATTACAAAAATAAACGAAAACAATAAATACAAAACGTAGAAAAGCGGTTATTTATGACGCTGTCAATTGTTGGTAAGTCTCTGTTGTCATTGAAGATAAAAATTATATAAATTACGTATAATAAAAGCACAAAATCACAAACTTGGTCAAAGCAGAGAAACATAGAATGCGAGAATTTTTAAATTTCGTTTTATTTCGTTTTAAAAAAAATTACAAACAAGGACTTTTAAATTTAAAATTTGTGCATTATTAGCGCTGGCTCCATTTTAAAACGCTTTAAAAACAATATGAGAAACAATAATTAAAAGAAAAAAAAATGAGAAACAACGGTTAGAAAAGAAAGAAGAATTAGAAGAAGAAAAAGTTCTAAAAAGACAATTCTAAAGGAGCTTGAAAAACAACGATTAGAAAAGAAAGAAAATGTTGGAAGAGAAAACAAAAATGTATGGGTATTAGAAGAAAAAATAAAAAACTACAACTGAAAATAAAGAAAAAGTAGAAAAAACTATTAGAATGCTTCGGAAAACGACCACCAGAAAAACAGGAGAAAACCTTTGAAAAATTTGACACTTTACAAAACTTTTTCCAGAGGGACGTACTAGAGATCAAAAAGAAATTGAAAAAGGTTCTTGGAGTTTAAAAAAAATTGGAGAAAAAGGTTGATAAAGTAGAAATGAAAGTTAAAGAAAATCTGAAAAAAAAAGATTAATAAATTTTAAAGAAAAATAAAAAATATCTTGACAAAATGGTTAATGGGAAAACAGTGTTTTAGAAGAAAGTTAAAATTTTAGCGGTGTTGGACGTATACTTTGAAAGCTTAAGTCCGCATTCTTAGTATTTGGCGTAAAACAACGAGATTTATTTCAAAAGTAATAGAAAAACACGTGAAAAGCATTGACTAGCAAGAAGCAGTAGATGAAGGTGCTAGAAGTGTGTTGTTGAATTATTTCTGAAGATTAATTTCTTGTTAAGTAAATTATTTAATTGAAAATCTATCTCTTTAAATTTTAGGAAACCAGAATTGAACACTATAACACAGATAAACAAAAAACAAAAATAAATGAACCAAATACTCAATTCCTCACTGTACTTAGAGATCAATTTTTATTACTGTTTATCTAAAACTAAAACGTTTTTTAATTGGATATTTAATCTAAAAAGTTTTATCTTTAAATGTAAATTAAGGTAAAGTTAAGAATATCTATTTATGATTCAGAACCAGCAAGCTGTGTTTATTAAGTCTTTCAGGATGGTGTTTTTGTTTGACAGTAAGTTATTGTCAATGTTAATTAAGCCAAAATTGATCATTCTTTTTAGATCGCTTTATTATTCTTCAAAAATTTTGTATAGACCTTGGTAAATACAAAATTTTAAAACTGTTGCGGCTATATGCTGCTATATTTTATTCAACTGGTTATTGTTTAGAATTATATTATTTCTGTAAAAATTTTAGTGTTGATATTTTGATTAGATACAGTACCACACTAACAATCTCAACATTCGTAAGTAAATATTTCTCAAAATAATGAGTTTATAATAACCTTTTTAAGATGATTTTTTTACGTTTTGTGAAATGATTTTAAATAATAGAATACGTAAAATCCATCAATTTGCTCGAGTAAACTTTTGGCCTCTTGAAATGGTAAATGCCAAAAATCGAGCAAAATTATTAAGAAGATGTTTTAAAATGAATATTACAGTTTTAATTATTTTAATATGTTTAGGATTAACTATGCTAGTCAATTTACCAATTTTTGGAAGTCAATACGATCTGTTTATTTGTGTTCGAGTTTTTAAAAAATATTTTGGTCGATGGTCTTTTGTGCCGTATTATTTATATTTTATAAGTTTTTCTTTGCTTGCTTACCCTTCATTAAAAATGCATTATGTAGTCGTTTATGCTGGATTAGTCTTACAAATTCAATACTCTCTAATGAATGAATATTTGCTTCAAAATTTTATTTCTAATACAGAAAGTTGGGATATTTAGAAGACACTCAGTATCACAAAAAATTCAAACAAATGTTGTCTGGCTGTATTAGACATCACGTTTTTTTAAAAAGGTATACAATTAGTTAAAAATAATTTTTAAATATATATTTTTGATTTTACAGATTTTATAACAAACTTATGGATACAATGCAGTACGGAATACCGTTTACTTTTGTTTTGACTACAGTATTCTACACTAGTAGTTTATTTTTTGCTATACACGTATGTCATTTTATAAAAATAATATAAAAAAATAATATCAATATTTTTAGTATGCCGACACCATTCCTAATATTTCTAAAATTCGTTTATTTTTTTTGTTTTTTCATTTTTATCGACAGCCATTTTTATTACTTATATTTCTCAAAAAATATCTGATTCAGTTTGTAAAATTTATTAATTTTTCATTTTATTAATACTTTTGTTTCAGTCTTCTGATATGTTTAATACTCTCGTCTCGACTCCTTTTTATTATTGGAATGCTATCAACAGTAAAATTTTACTTAATTTTATAATAAATTGTACAAAGAGTGAAGCAATTAAGTATTTTGGAATTTTTCGAAGTATTAGTGACCTAAATAAAATCTATTTCACGAAATATTGTAAAAAATCAGTAATCAGTATAAAATTTTATAAAATCAGTAAAGCTTCTTGTAAATAATTATTTATTGCCGATTTCAAAGTGTTAAAATTCTGTGAACGAAATCACTGATTTTTATTCAATGACCCTGTTCTGTGTTCTATCGAATAGATGCACTCGCCTTCTAACACTTTGAAGATAACAATTTTCGGCTAAAAACTTTTGTGCTTTCTTTTATCAAAATCTCATAGTGGCAACTTTTTTAAATAAACATCTTTTATATCAATGGTCTATTGAAAGTAAACCAACAATTATGAGGTATTTGGATTTTATTACTGCAATATACCTAATCTATTTTTAAAAGGAAATGTATACCTAAAAATACTCTGAATTTTTTTGTTTCAGATGTCGCAGTTTTCTGCGTCTTACGTAATATTTTTTTTCCGTCTTAGTCAAGCTAACAATCAGAATTAATAAAAATATAAAAAAAGGTTGATAAATGTACAATCTTGCTTTATAAAAAAGTTTTTTTAAAAATTTACCACCTAAGTGACAGAACGCAATAGGTTAGGTGTTTGTTACAGCACGAATGATAATTCACAGCTTCGACTGTTTCATTTGCATTGTCATAATCAACTGAAATGTCAATTAGTAAGTGGTTTATTATGTGTAGCTCCTTTTGCCGATAAAATTATTAAAATTGTTAGTGAGACAATTTGATAGCTTTGTCTTTATGCTATTTTTTATCAATATAATACTAATACTACTATTTGAATTTGATTATTCTTGTTGCTATATTAGACTAAAATATTAATAATCAATAAAACAAATAATTTATTTCTAAGAGTGGTGTGTTTATTTCTCCCAGAAAATGCCTTGTTATTAGATATGACCTCCAATAGTCATTTACATCGCGCCAGCTTACTATTTATTATAACGACTACTCTTCTTCATTCAAATTCGTTTTCTCTTTCAATGAACCGCTTCCACGCACTTTCATAGCGACCACTTGATAAATTCTTAGGTTGGCAGTACTAATTCACTATCAAATTTTGACAGGTGACCGTTCGAGCGTTTATCTAGTGGCACAAGTGCAGTGAAAATAATTTTAAATTTAAATATCAAAAATTCATAACATCACAAATTTAATTTAGGTAAATAGTCAACAAATTTTTAAAAGCGTCAAATATTCTAACCTATTTTTGTACACCTGTTAATTCTGACAGATTTCCCACTAAAAACAATTACCCTTGTTTAAAGAGCGACTTACACTGGCCAATTATCGTAAACTTACACTAGGAAGGGTAACAAAGGCTGTAGTAAATATTCTTAAGTAGTAAAGCTGTAGTAAATTTTTTTAAAAGACGTTATTAGGTTACCCAAGCTAATCAAAAGGATAGAAAAATTGTTATCAGTAAAAAGAAATGAATCTAGGTTTAACGTTGTTAAAATGAAAAAAAAAAAAAACGCAGACGAAAAATGAAAAAAATCTAAGAGGAAACATATGTTGGTAAATGAAGATATAGAAGCAGAGTTCGAACGAGAGCTAAAAATAGAAAAAATAGAAATAGAAAAGGATACGAATACTAATTCAAAATTGTACGATGATGAATGTAAAAAAGTGATCAAAGAAAGAGAAATAAGGTGAATAGAAATGCTTAAAAGTAGAACAACCGACAAAATACAACAATACGAAAACTGCAGAAAAGAAGTTAAGAAAGTATAGTAGTATGTATTGCGAATATACTATTAATGAAATAGAAAAACACTAAAAAAGAGAAACAATCAAGAGAATCTTGAGATAAGAAAAAAGAGAGAGAATCAGAAGAGTAAAATAATTTTCTGTTAGTAGATTGGTTACTCCCTTGTAAGTTTATTAAAGCACTGATGTTATAGTTTGTTCAAGAAACAGGAACTTTTAAATAAAACAAATGTCTCAGGCCGACTAGTTTCGTTCTAGTAAGCAAAGCAAGACTCTGTCCAGTAGAATGTATGTCTTGTTTAAATTTTAAATTTTAGTCAACCATTCTCCGCCTTGATAAAGTTCCCATAAAGAATAAAATTAGTCGCTAAACCGCACTGTTCTTGGCTTTTGTAAAACTGTTACAAGATTACAAGGTTTAAAAGAATAAATAGTTGAAAAAACATAAAATAAAATAAATACGTGTATTTTAAATTGTTTCTTGGGTAGTCATAATAACACACAATAATGACCTCATTAATAAAAAAGAAAAGTGATAAAAAAAAAGTGATAAAAAGGCACTATATACCGGTCAATACCGATGTGAATTCAGGAAATTAGAAATTGTTGCATATTCTGTTTATTGATTTAAAGAAAGCATATGATACAAAAAGGATATGTTATACCAAACAGTGAAGCAAATCGGATTATCAAAGACCTGGTGAAAATGACCTTAAAGACCACTGAGTACAAAGTCATTAGAAACGGGCAAACAACGGATAAATTTATTATAAGGAACTCTATTCCAAACTAGGAGTAAACAGGGATTAACAGAAGCGTTTAGAAGATTGAAAAAATTGCAAAATATAAAGGTTTATAAATCAAAGAAGAGAAAACAAAGAATATGATGTAACAGGGTTAAAAAATACAGGTTAGTTAGGATAGAAGAATAAGAGTACAACTATGAATTAGTAGAAAATTTAGTAGAAGATAGAGATCCAAGAGCGAATCACAAGAGCTACGAGATGTGTGGAGAGTCTAGGATACAATCATATTGAGAGACAAAAGAATGTCGAAGGAAATTAAGAAAAGAATTTATAGAACTGTAACCAGACCAGTAGTCAGTGAGCTTTGGAAAATTAACAAAAAAGGCTATATGGGAGTGGGAAATATTAAAGAAAATTGATGGAGGCAAAATCATTGTAGATCAATGAATGAGAAAAACAAATGAGGAGCTAATGGGAATGGTGATGTCGAGTTAATAAAGCGACAAAAATGAAAATATGGTGGACCCATTTTGTCCGAATGCCTTACAAAAACCGATAAAGTTTTGATGAATAGAACGACATGAAGACCAAGAAAAGGCTAGGATTTAAAAAATTTGGGTTCAGAAATTGAAAGTGTTTGGCACAAGATAAAGCTAAATGAAACATTTGGTGGGCATAGATTAAATCGATTCAGATGTTGTACTACGATTTATTACTAAACAAATTACAAAACAAACACTTTAATAACGTAATAATAATTCAAAATGATGTTAACTCACTTTGCGACATTAATAAATAATTATTATAAGAGCAACCTAAATACGTTTAAATGAATCTAACCTTCAATCATCACTTTTTCGGATAATAATTAAAATTACAGCAATAGAAAGGGGTCACGTATTCGTATGAAAGTAACTTTGTAATTTGCGTAAATTGCTGTGGCTTCCGCAGATGACCTCTCGACGTTTCCTTATGTAAGAGATAATTACAATATCAAAGTGAATACTGTGCGCCGAATGAAACTTGAGTGGTGCGGAAAGGGAAAGGAATCGCACCGGTCGCACAGATATCTTGGAATTCATAGGCGGCACGGCCGCGCGGCGAATGCAAATTTTATTTTGTGAACTGCTGTCTTCCATTTTATTTTATTGGAGAATTTATTTGAAGATAGTAAATAATATTTATTTGGTGCACATATTGATTACATTTACAATGATTTCTCTCGCGCCGCTTCAAATTGTTTTCCACTTTTTGCACAATTCCCAACCTGAAGTAATTGGTCGCGCCACTGCATTGCACATGCCACTATAACAACGGTAAGCAATCAGTCCCACCTACTCCAGTTGTCCATACATAACTGTGATAAATTTGTCGCGACGCGGCGTTAATTACTACGCTGAGTTATTGGGAGGCCAATACTACGACGTTGCGTTGGATAAATTTTGCAAAGAACGAATTAGAATTATAGCAGCGCTTTGTTAAGATACGGACACGTATTATAAATTTTTCACATTCTTTCTCCCAATCATCTTTCATTCGGCGCACTGTATGATACATTGCATCTACTTGTCGATAAAAATGCAGTCTGAGAAATTTACGTTGGCGGCTATTTTCCACTGATTTGAGTTGTATTTATTTAGATAAACAACAAAAAAAACTTGTCTCTTAAATGGAATTCCTCACACGTATTTTACTCAATAAATTATCGTCTTAAAAAATTAATCAAGAAATATTTTAAAGACATTTAAGCACGCAAACGAATGCTTACTTAGATTTTATCTCATAAAAGTTAACGATTTAATCAATAAAAAATAACTGAAAGTTCATTAACAAATAGAAATTTCCGTACAACCTTAATATTGTTTGGAGTTTCCTTAAATAAAAAAACAAAATGTAGAACGTAGCATAAAATGAATGTTGAATAATCCTTAAAGGAGGACTTTCGCTTGAATAAAGAAGAGGCGTATTTTGCGACCTATTTTGCTATTGTAAAAAAAATGTCAGGTCATGATTAGACATGACCTGCGTTGATTGCTGATAGCATCGAATTTTTGATGAAGAACTGGAAAGTGTAGTATGACTTCTAAATTACTCATTATTTAGTAATAAAGCTTCTTGTGCTTCTAAATAACGGCAAATTGTAATTGATTAATTAGATAAATGTTTCGTTACGTACACTATTGTTCAATTCTAATGCCACAGTCCATCGTTCGCTCCAAATAGCTATTGGATTCGACGTTTTGGCAACAACGCAACGCAAGAATAAGTCAGTCGGAATTTTTCGGTATGAAAGTCTTGTTTGTTCCTATTAATTGTTGAAGTCATGTGATCATATATCAATACATCCAAGGAGTCCAAAATTCGGGAACCAACGAAATTGTATCTTTTTCTGTAGGTCTCTAGAACATCTTGTATTTAGTCTTAATAATTGTTAAATTATAAACTCGATATTAGCCCTTTAATTAACCATAAAATTTTCTAATAAATAATAATTCTACTGATAATTAAAGTTAACCGCAAGGCAAGACCTTTATTTATAATGACAAACATTTATGAGTTTTGGAATAGACGGCTTTGATTCTTGGGTAAATAGAGCCCATTATTAAAACTACCTACTGCCTACTACCCCCAATGGTGTTGTGCTAATTTTTTTTTACCGAAACGCGTATATGTAATTATATAAATAGGGCCGATCCTGGGTAGGCGGCTGATCTGTGCGATCTACCTTACCCATTAAAAAACAAACACTCAAATTTTTATTCTGTAACATTTTTTTTTACGAATAATTTGCCTAATAAAATGCTTCATTTTTGTTTTCTATTTTTCGTTCCGGATTTCGTTCCGGTTCGAGTTCGGTTCAAACCCTTGTTTATAATTAATAATACATATAAAAATTCGTTAAAAATTAGAAGAAAAAAAAATCAGCAATTCTTTTTAATTGTTTTTTCAATACGTCAGCCGATTCTCGTTATCAGAAATCATCTTTACTTCCGGAACGCGTTCCTGTTCAAAAAGGAAGTACCGGAAAGACGTTCCGGAGCGTTCCGGCTCGACAACTCCTCATTTTGCGGAATTGCTATTATTTGTCTTAAATATCTTTCTTAAAGATATCTCAATTGCTAATAGGTTTTAATTAATTTTAATAGCACAAGGTAACTTCCTCATAGACAATCATCATTTGTAGATAAAAGAAAGAAATTTAAAAAAATAAAATTAAAATTTTATTGCATAAATTCTATTTTTCTATTAAACGGACTAACAAATCGCTCATACTTTTTAAAATTATTGTAGCGCTCGATACGTGGCTAGTTAACAAGAAGTTTTAATTTTTTTGGTTTATTCTGAAGGTTCAAAATTCTACTATATACGATGGAATAGCCTGTATATAGAGGGTGTACCATTATTTTTAGTTATTGCTGCCTTTTCAGCATCTACATATTTTTTTACTAATTTGTAGGAACACATCGCCAAGTCTTGGACCCCTTATAATACCCAAAAAATGAATAGCACGGCCATTGTACAATTTATAAATTTGAAGCAGAATTATTTTTAATTATATGCCAAATAAAATTGATTATTTTAAAAAAGTTATCTCCCGATAAACCCAGAAAGTCTAAAAAGTGTTCATTAAGTGACTAAACTCAGTATCGTCATGTTAAATTTCTTTTCAAAAATGCCCGGAAATTCGATTTCGTTGTTTAATAGAGTAAGAATAGTGGCTTTACATGAAGAAGGCCTCAGTAACGTTTCAGTAACAGCGGTTCGTGATTACTTTTTGAGAACTTATCGGTCAGTAATTTTAAGGTCCATGGTTCGTCGAAGGCTTCATTCTGCAATTTTAAGATCGAGACGAGTTTTAAGAGTACCTAGACTATCTCTGCAAGATATAGTCTAGGTACTCATTTACAATGGGCACAGGAGCATAGAAACTGGCTTTTACTTTAGTGGCAAAACGTAATGTTTTCCGATAAGACGCGATTTGGATTAGTGAGTGATAACCGTCGTCTAAGGGTCTGGAGAGCACCAGGTAGGCAAGAAAGACTTCAATTTCCTAGGGAAGTTGTCCCATACCATGGAGGGTCAGTCATGTTTTGGGGCGGTATCATGTGGAACCGTCGTACAGCGCTTGTACCTATAGCTCGTAAAATGACTGAAGACATTTATGCGAAAATCATTATTCGGACAATTATTCATCCCTTGCGTAATGAAATCGGAATAAATTTCATCTTTATGGATGACAACACAACGCCACACCGCACCCAAAGAGTACAAGGCCCATTAGAAGATGCAAATATTCAACGATTACCATGGCCAGCAAATTCTCCCGATATGAATCCTATCGAGAATTTGTGGGATTACGTTGCTAATGCTATCCACAATAGAAGTAACCCTCCCATAACTCTTGAAGAATTAACAAACGCTGCACAAGAAGAGTGGAACAATATACCCCAACAAACAATTAATAACCTCATTGTTTTAATACCCAAACGAGTCATGGCATTACTCCAGAATAGAGGAAGACACAGAGTATTAAGCAATTTTGTTTCAGTTTTCTGTATGGTTTTTCTCATTTCCTGTAAATCACTGAATATCAATCTATTATTAAAAAAATGTTTTTTTGCTTTCTTGACCGTCCATTTTTAATTAAGTCAGAGCCACATACTGACAATGTACTAATGTAGATGATACTTTAAAATAAAATATTTACTTTAACGTTTTGAATAAAAATTTTTACATTAGCCAGGGATCCAAGACTTTTGGCGATATGTGTATTTATTTAGAGGAAATGAGAATACATATATTACTTGTCCAGAAATTAAAAACCTCACTAAATAAATGTGGTTTTATGTGGTTAGTCAGGCAAAAAAAATTCCTTTTGTCACTTTAAACAACTCACATTTATTTAAAATTGAAACACATTTTTTAAATCTAATTGTTATAAAATGCCTCTAATACACCAATGAAGCAAGACATTATACGGTGTTTATCAGTTGATAAAGAAAATTTCGTTTAATTTTGCCCACTGGCAAGTAGAAGTAAAACATCCAAAAATCTCTTCCATACCTTTATAAATTTACTAACAATGCTGGTATCTCGGTCAACAATAATAAACATTTTATGATTGTCTATTAGGGTGAGCCAAAAAAATTGACTATTTTTTTTAACTTCCGACACTGAAAAATTGATTCCTAGGTACCTTTAAAAATGCTTTTTCAAGATGAACTTTTAATTTTAATAGGAGAGACTCCCTCGTCGCAGTTTTCCATTTTTTTTTTCAGTTCCATATGGTAAAATCCATATTTCGTTATTGCTTGATTGTACAGAAAATTTGCATTTACATTTTTTGTAGGAAATTAAACGCTCTACAAAAAAGTTATCTTACAATTTTTTTATATCTCTTACCGTTTAGAAAAAATCGGAGATATCGGAGAATTTTATTTCTTTTCTAATTCTAAATTGTATAACTCAGAGATAAGTAAATATTATAAAATTCGCAACATATAGCCTTGTAGGAAATTAAACGCTCTATAAAAAAGGTCTCTTGTGGTTAATTTATTATTCTAACCATTTAGAAGATATTCGCATTTTAAAAACGAAAATTTGGTACTAAATCCCCAAATTTTTTTTTAAATGGTTGAAGTAATCGATTAACCACAAACGACTTTTTGGTAGAGCGTTTAATTTCCTACAAAACCGTATATTGCGCACATTATAATATTTATGTATCCACGAGTTATAAAATTTATAAGTGAAAAAGAAATTTTTGCTAAATTCTTCAAACTTTGACCTCTGATATCTTCTAAACGGTAAGAGCTATATAAAAAATTGTAGAATACCTTTTGTAGAGCGTTCAATTTGCTACAAAAAATGTGAATAATTTTTTTCTGTACGATCAAGTAGTGACGAGATATGGATTTTGCCATATGGAACTGAAAAAAAAAAATAAAAAACTGCGATGAGGGAGTCTTTCCTATTAAAATTAAGAGCTCATTTTAAAAAAGCATCTTTTAAAAGTGCCTAGGAGCCAATTTTTCAGTGCCGGAAGTTAAAAAAAAATAGTTGATTTTTTTGACCCACCCTAATGTCTATACAACAATAGGAAACATGTAGAACTAAAAGTGGTAGAAAAAAGTGATTAGCCTCGTTCCACAAACATTTTTTAGTTTTTGGATTCGACTTTGAACTCTTGTGGTTAAAAATAATTGATTTATTAAACTTTTCTAGTTAAAAGTAAACCATTTTTGACACTTTTACCATTTTTGTATAAGAGTAAAGTTTATTGAAAGAGATCTCTGGTTTGAATTTATAAGAAAGTTTATCCAACTACTAAATTCCCATGAGTGCCTATGTTATAAACAAAAGTAGAAAAAAAAATCAAATATTAAAGGTCTAAATCACAACGGTCTAAATGACATTTTTTTGAAATAGACGTTTATAACAGCCTGTTCATTTGCTCACTTAGAGAGATCTCCGCGTGGCGCTGCTAACATCGGCTTTCCTTCAAATCTCTCAAAACTCAAAATTCAAATTACTTAAGTGTTTGTGTTGATCGTTTTAACCATTTGTACGTAGTTTTAGTTTGCTTATTGTTCTAGATTGCGATCTTCACAAGTTTCGCTTAGTATTTCGTTGTTTTAGTTTTTTTATTATTCTAGTTGTGACTAGACATGTTATCTTAAAACCAGTTATTTAATTCTGTCAACTTAATTAATTATTGATAATTCTTTAATTATTACGGCATTATGTCACGTAAACAGAAATGCACCGTGCTTCACTGTAAGAGCTTTGCTCTTCAAAAAACCTTTCAAGAATTACCGAGCGATTCAACAGTGAGAAGTAAATAGGTGAAAAGCATCTATCGTTTTAGCGGTAAGGTTTTCCTATAGGATCCACATTTCTTTGAAAATACTAAGATTTGCAATTTACATTTTGAAAATGACTTTTAAAAGTGTACCATCAGGCAAGAGAATATACCATCACTTGTACGCACCCTATTTCAGATATCAGTAATGCAAGTTGTAAAAAGAACATTAATTTTACCTTAAACCAAAATAGTAGTATATATCAAAACGTCCGAAAAAAAATATTTATTTGGTTATTTTTTGACACAATTTTCAGTTTTGACAGATTTGAATTTTGCTCTTGACATATTTCAGATATTGGAGATTGAAGTGAAGCCGATGTTAGCAGCGCCATGCGGAGATCTCTCTAAGTGAGCAAATGAACAGGCTGTTGTAAACGTCAATTTCAAAAAAAATGTTATTCAGACGATTTTCCCCATTGTTAATTTTCATCCAGTGTTGTCAGATGTATTTTGTGATAAATCGAGGTGATAGTATTTTTATAAATATAAAAAATAGCTGTAATTTGTTCGCAAATCGGCGCGAATGTCAGCAAAATTTTACTTCAAAATAGTTAAATAATTATGTAATAATAAATTATATAAGAAGATATAATATATTATACTATACATATTAATATATTATATTACATAATAATATATTATACACACAGCTTCCAAAGGTTTGTCACCTACAATGATTAAAATTATATCTGGTAGAAAGTTAGATTTTTTTGTTAAATTGCGGAAAATGCAGCGTGTCATTGCAAATGTCGAACTAAATGACTTTACGAGTTATTAGGGTATTTTTAAAATTGTTTAATGTCACAAATTTATTACAAATCAAAATAAGACGAGGTTTTACATGATCGTATTGAGGTGCTTGAAATATTAACAGATTTCGTAGACGTTGAAATTTCGCAACGCGTTTATCACAATGATAAAACTTGAACGAATAACTAAAAGGTTAAATAATGTAAAAAGAGACATTAAACAACAAACACGTTTTGCATTAATTTCAAATAATTCTGATTTACTTAACATTTACTTATTATGCTTATTTGCTTACAATAAAGTACTCAATCATTCTTGTTGCAGCAATAAAAACTAACTCATCATTTCAAATTAGGAAATTTAAGTGTAGGTACTTGGAAAATGTCATTTGTCTTACGAATGTAAATGGAGTTCTTCTTATATAACGTCATTATTAAAAAAAAAAGTGAAGTTCAAGGTGTTGATGGGGCAATTTTACAATATTAAATTGTAATGTCAATGGCAGTCTTTTATGATCATTGCAGGATAAATCAAGGCAATATAAATTATTTTATATCGTTTAATTTCTGCAACTATTAAAATAATTTACGACTTTTAATTAGTAATTTATTATCTCTTTAAAAGAACATCATGTAACGAAGAACTTATTAGAAATCTAATATTTAATGTAAGGGTAATCCAGTAGTAAGTAGCAAAAGGATTTATTTACAACGATTTATTCTCATTACATAATGTTATTAAACTCCGGATTAGATATTTAACTAGAAACAAGGAAATCTAAATTCTTTAATATATGCAGATGTACAATTTCAATAAATGTAAAAAGCAATTGAAAAAACTATTGTATTAAATTTTCTCACCAAATTAACATAATGTTAACATTAAAATGAAAGTGGTGAAGAAAAACAAAAAAACATAATTAAATTAATTCCTGTGTCTGTCATTTCAGCTTGAGAATTTCCTATTTGAGTTCCTTTTATTCAAATTTATTTCCGTTCTAAAAGAATAGTAATATTGTTACAAATGTAATAAATAAACTTTCTTGTAGGTATATATTTAACAATAGGCTTCTTCGCTTCTCAGTAAATTTTGAAAAGAAAAAAAACTGGGGAAATATTCCGTAAATAAAAGACAATCATTAGGACACTCCGACCTGACAGATCAATCATATGCCGTATAAATTATTATTATAGGAAAATTTGCTTAATTTTGAAAACAAGACTGCTTAAGATATCAATTAAGGCGTATTAGAAGCAGAGTTTCCGTTTTTCTTGTCTGTATAATATATAACGAGTCTTCTGCTTCCTTGCTTTTTGAATTATGATTACGAAAACAACCAACAAAAGACATTTTTAAAGATCACGTCATTTCGACCACACCGGCATGTCAGGCTTCACTCAGTTGTTTCTCGCATAATCGATGTACAAAACTACTTTAGCTTACGAGCCGAATAACTCGAGTAGCAGCAATTTTTTATTTCAGAGCCGTGTTTCTCGAAAACCGTGTGGCGTTAGGACGTGCGATTTTCATCAAAAACATTCTTTGCTAATTCACATTCGTATAAAAATTAGTTGTTTTACATCTTGCTCATGCCTTTGATTTAAACAAAAAATATTAAAAACCACCGGAAGGTGGAAATTTAGCTCTTATTACAGTTGAAAAAACAGTTATGGAAATTGAACAATCCAACAGAAGTACTCAGGGTCAGATTTTATAATTAATACCTAGTAAAAAAAAGACAAAATCAGAAAAAACTGTGACAGGAAAGCTTTGTACAACAGTCTTTTAAGAGACATTTCATTTAATACCTATAAATAAAATGTAAAAAATCGGTAAAAAACAATAACTTAAAACAAAGGTTTATTCTAAGATCTGCACTACAGAGTGTTTCATAAGAAAACGACAATCGCTTGAATTCTAAGTGACCGGAGTGCAAGAAGTGTTATTATAAAAAGCTTTAATTGCTAATGTGTTTATTGAAAAAATGTCGTCAAGTTAAAATCAATCAACTAGGAAATCTGACGATTGGAATAACGTTAATGAAAAAAGTTGTTGGTGGCAATAATTGACTCTGATACTTAAAGAGCTATGTTCTATTGAAATCTTCTTAACTTGCAAAAAAAAAGACGGGAAATGTTTGACAGAAAGTTTTATAACAATTTTACTTTAAACTACAAACGTTAGAAATTCTAACTTTTAAAAGTAACATTTTTGGGCTCTTGTAGCCACTGACTCTAGCAGTCAGTGTTCAAGTGATTTATTCACCATGTAAATCCATTTACTTACCCTGTATTAATAACAATAATAGATGAGAGCAAAGAAGACTAAAGTTCTTTAAACTGACTTTTCTAGACTGACAATGAGAGGTAGTCGGTGGGCGGTAATATTAGTAGGATTCATTTTTTGTGAAGCGGCAGAAGCCACATCGTACTAAGATTCGCTAGAGAATTGAGCTTAGTTTATGAAGCCGCTTGCTAGAAAGACGCAAGAGCAGGCGTGACAAACAGTTTGAGTAGATTTAAGCGAAAATTATCCACACCTGTTCTATCAAGCCGCTTCATAAACTAAGACTAATTCTCTTGCGAATCTTATAACAATGTGGCTCATTTGCCGCTTTACAAAGAATAAATCGTACTATGGTTACCGACTACCGACTACCTCTCAGCCTCACAAGTCAGTTTAAAGGACTTTAATTCGTAATCACAAGGAGTACAGGTGGGCACAAATAGAAAATTAAAGTCTCTCAACAGAGTTTTCGTTAGATGATGATGAGCTATATCTTGGTTACTCTAACAAGAAACTTGAAAAAGACAGCTAAATAAAATCACGTTAGAACTCCACAATAAACTACAAGAGCTAGAACAAGAAAAATGGAACAACACAATTGAAAAAATCAACACCGATAATGAGCCCCCATGGAAACTAGCAAAATCACTCCGGAAACCACATAATGACATCCCACCACTAATATCAACTCCACTTTACAACAAACCAGCCACAACCAATGAAGAAAAAGCCAACTGTTTCGCAAAAATCTTAAAAAACCAGTTCATGAACAACGACACCAAATTCCCTCAATTTACTGAAAACATCAAAAAAGAAGTCCAAAAATTTCTGAAAACGCCAGAAAATTACATAATACCTGAAGTTACTACAGACGAAGTCACAACAATAATCAAGAATCTCAAACAAAGAAAATCACCCGGCCCAGACCTAATATCCAACAAAATGTTAAAAAATCTTCACCACAATTCAATCGAATTTATCTCCACAATTGCAAACGCCATATTCAACCTAAGAAAATTTCCAGACAAGTGGAAGAAAGCACAAGTAATCATGATCCCCAAGCCAGGAAAAACAAAAAAAGATCCAAACAATTATAGACCGATTAGTTTACTGCCAGCCATCAGCAAAATCATTGAAAAATTAACTCTACACAGAATCATGGAAATAATTGAAGAAAAAGAACTTATACCTCCAGAACAATACGGATTTAGACAAGGACACTCAACTACCCAACAATTAACAAGAATTACTGAACTTATCCTAAAAAATTTTCAAAAAGGCCAAAAAACAGGCATGGTCCTTTTAGACATCAGCAAAGCTTTTGATAAAGTATGGTTAGACGGACTGCTTTATAAATTAATAAAACTAGAATTTCCCACTGCATACGTGAAAGTCATCCAATCTTACCTCCAAAATAGATCTTTCTTCGTTAAAGTTCAAGACGCAACGTCCACAACCACCCAAACTGAAGCAGGAGTCCCACAGGGATCAGTCCTGGGCCCTGTCCTCTACAATCTTTACACACAAGATATTCCCAAGACCGACAATACAGAAATTGCCATCTACGCCGATGACACCGCAATCCTAGCACATTCCAAAAAAGAAAAAATAATAACCGAAAAACTCCAAAATCATCTAATAGAAATTCAAAAATGGGCCAGTAAATGGCGTATAAAGATAAATGGTGATAAAAGCCAAAATACAATCTTCTCTCACCGAAACAAAAGACTGAACCCTGAGGAAAACATCCTGAAAATAGACAACCAAATAATTCCTAGAACAAACACCGTCAAATACTTAGGCATAACTCTGGACAGAAACCTCAAATTTCACAAACACGTCACAGTAACCACCAGAAAAACAATAGGAATCAAAAACTATCTCCAACCCCTCCTCAACAACAAAAAGCTTAATCTAAAAACGAAACTCCTACTATACAAAATAATAATTAGACCAGTAATGACCTACGCAGCCCCAATTATGATACAACAAGATCCAAAAAGATTTCACCAGCTACAAATTCTGCAAAACAAAACCCTGAGACAGATAACCAACGCCCCCTGGTACATGACGAATGAACAATTACATAATGACCTTAACATAGAACTCATCTACGACTACATGAAACAAACTGCAAAAAAATTCTACGAAAAACTAACCAACCATCCAAATCCAACAATAAAAGAAGCCATTGACTACAACAAGGACGAACAAAGAAGAACCAAAAGACCCAGATACACCCTCTAGACCCCACCGTCCAACCAATGTTAACCGTATAAACAATCAATAAAGAAAGAAATAACAGCAATAAGAATAAAAAACAACTGAAAAAATACAGGATGATTCTTGGTAAAAGAGACTAGTCTCGTCCAAGTAAACATAGACGATCCAGTCCAGTCCAGTCCAAGAAACTTGAACACATGAAAAGAACATCTGTATGATGATTAAAATCCTGAAAGATCTAGGAATAGTTTTAAACTATAAAGAAAGCATAAAACACAAAATTGAATATAAAATAAAAGTTGTAAATAGATAATACACTATTTCATTTAATAAAAAAGTGTTTCAGAGTAAAAGAAAAGAAGATAAATCAACGAAGCAAAAGTGTCTAGAAGCAGAAATGAGTGTTTAAAAAATCGTAATTGTTACTACGAGTAGATCAGAAAGTAGCGAAAATATTATAAGAAGGCTCGGAGACAAAACGACTAAACTACGCAGTTTTGACACCTAATTTGACGAATTTGAAGACAGACTAGGGTATGCAAAAGTAGAAGACTACTGTAATCTAAGATCAGAAACTGTTACAGAGAAGCTTAGCATAGAATGCAGCTATGAAACAGTTGGGCTGTGGATTTGAATCTGTATTTTTAAAGTAATTCAGCTAGAACAGCTGACTATTGGGACCAAATAGAAAAAATAATGAAAAAACTTTGATATGGTAATCCATCAGCCGCCATTGTGTGTCAAATTCACTAGCGAAACTAGCTGAAAATAGAATAATTACGCGAAGCAGAACAATTCCTTGCAAGAGGATGTATAAAAAAATATTGATCCATAATTTCTTTCCAAAGTTTCTGATAAACAATACTTTAACATCAATTTCATATTTTACTAAAAAATAAAATAAATAAATAAAATTTTGTAGTGTCTATAGATTTTTAGAATCATTAGAGGACGTGTTGCATACAACATTTTTTAGTATAAGTGTTAGAAAATCCAGGCAATTTAAAAACCAAGCAGAAAATAACGATTTATTCAGAATAACTATAAAATAAAATTCAATTAAACAATATTGTTGTTAGTTCTTAGAAGTGCATTTAGATCATTTTTATTGAGGCGGTACGGTACCTATAATTATTGTAAATTACCATCCATCTTTTTGTTAGCAAGTTTTAATTTTTGATGAAAAAAGCAGCTTTCTAGTTGGTTCTAATTTTGAGGTAACTTCAAAGCTTTTTTATTAAAAATTAAAAGTTTATATCAAAAATCTGAATGCTAAGCTCTAAGAAAAAGTGTCTAATTTGCAATACCAAAAATAAAGTTTTATTGGTAAATAAATAACTGATCTGGATGTGTAATATTGAAGCCATGTTTTTAATAAAAAAATTATTTGTCAGCTTGATATATTAAACGATTTTGTATTTTATAAAACGCTAAAAAAATATCTCCATTAATTTTTTGTCGAATCATAGGTACCGTACCGACTTAAAACTCATCTGCAACAATAAAATATATTTTTTTAAAACAATAAATTTGAGCTGAATTTATGGAAATAAATATTTAGTTCGCTAAAAAGTTCGAATAGCAACTTTACTAAGTGTTAGGTCACTAATAATATATTATGTCACAAGGACAGAAATCGAGCATTAGGAGCCCAAAGCTACCTTTAATACCTGAGCGTTGCGAGAGCTGTTTAAGCCTCTATGCCAGTGTGGCCTATAATAGCTGTTTTTTGCCTATCTTTAACTAAACCAAAAAAAAATATCTAAATTTACAGTTTTCAAACAAATGAAAAATTCGGTAAAAAAAGGAACCATTTTGGCAAGTAAATACTAAAACTCTTCACTTGATTGGAACTTATTAGTGTTCTTCAACATCACTAAAGAGTGTATATTATTGAATATATAAAATTATAAAAGCTCATTAGTTTTCACCTTTACTAAATAAGGACCATAAGATTTAGTCGCAAATTATACAACATAATATTATAATATATACGTAAGTGAGCAATTATTTTTATATCCAGCAAGTGAAAATATTCTATCTAATAGTAATTTCATATATCATGTTATTCAATCCAAGATTTTTAATATTACCTGAATGTTTGCGACATTGCAGCTGTTTACTACAAGGGTTTGTTTAGGTTTTTCAAATTTTGAACAACTGTAGATACTATTTGCTCAAAATAATAATAAACTTGCCACACGACCATTCTTGTGGCTTAAAAGTTGATGCAAATGGTAAAAATTGGAACCAATTAAGACCAAAAAGACCCTACATTTTATTCGGTTATTAGGCTGCTGAGTTTCTTATTCTGTCGAAGATTTACTACTGCAATAGATTAGACAACATTTTCCATAAATATTATAGAAATATATTTTTACAGACTGTCCCAAAAATTATGAGTAAAAGGGTGTGAAACAGGTTGAGAAACCTATTAAGTTTTTGGTAAAAAAAAACAGTGCATTTTGATTTAAAAAAAAAGTTTGTAGTGGCACAATAAAATAAATTCTTTTATCTTTTTCAATCTACTTTATCCTTAAGTTTACTTTATGAATATTTTTTACAATAAAAATTTGTAAAAGTCATAAATGCGTAAATGTAAAACAATTAGTGAACTTTAAATTTATCAATAAATTTTTTAGTCTACCTAACTTTTATTTTTACGCAAATTATATAGAATCTAGATCTTTATCAATTATCCTTGAGACAGTTAGATTTGATCTGCCCATTTTCAAAATTGATAAAAAACGATAAATCATTTCAGACAAGTGTCTAAAATGAAATTTAAAATGTACTTGACGAGTAAAAAGCCTTGGTAAACAGGAATGAATGCTCAAAATTCTTGAGTGTTTTAAAAATTGCTAAATATTCTTTAAGAATTTGGATTAATATACGAGTAATAAACAAAATAAGAACGCAGTTCTAACTTAAAGTTATTATAAAAATTTGTATTCTAATAAGTTTGAAATAAAAAAGAATATGTAAATATAAAATCTAAATTTCGTAAGGATTATAGTGGAACCTCTAGTCATTGAGAAGAAAGTAAACTAATGATGATGCGACACATGTTGCCTCACGATGCCAGAGGCTCTTGGATAGGGGGACTACACAAACAAGCCCACCTTCTACAATTTCAATGAAAACAAAAAAATTGAAGCAATTTAAATTTTGCTTCAGTACTAGACAGAATCTCTTCAAGATAGCTTAGTTCTTGACTTTAACAAATCGAGTGTTAATTTATGTAATAGTTGTAACTGTCATCATCATCATCAAATTAACTTAACTAATTAGGCAATAAAATTAAAATATTTCTTCAATTTATCAATACTCAACACTTTGAAAATCACATTACCACATTCAAAATGAAAAGTTTAATATTTTTTCTTGCAACAGTGTTTACTTGTGTAAAATCCCAAACATCAATAGGAGTAACTTTGGAGAATCTTCTTGATGAAGAATGGATGGCCTTCAAGGTACGACAATTACATCTAATTCATTACTCACTTTCATCCGATTATTGACTTTCTCTCTAATTATTAAATCGCACACGAAACTTATTGAATCCGTTATTTCAGCTAACCTACAATAAGTCATACGCTTCACCCGAAGAAGAAAATTTCAGGAGAGAAATTTTCATCGAGAATCGCCACAAAATCGCACGTTTTAACCAAGAATATGGCCGCGGGCAATGGTCTTTCGTGCAACAACTTAATAATTTTGCCGATATGCTTCATCATGAATTTCATAGAACTCTTAACGGTTTTAATAGAACTTTAAGTGCAAGGGTTGCTATACCGACATCGACGACTTTTATACCTAGTGCCAATGTGATTTTTCCTGATTATGTGGATTGGCGTGAAGTTGGTGCGGTGACACCGGTTAAAAATCAGGGATCGTGTGCTGGATGTTGGGCTTTCAGTGCGGTAAGGATTAAGGACATTGTATCACATAAAGTGCATCAATCATAAATTTGACTTGAAGAAAATTTTATTTGATACAACTAACGTGAGATCGTCGAAATGTAACTGAATTGAGCAAGCCTTATTAACATTAGACAAATCATTATAGTTATGCTGGCACAGCCTGCTCTGATTCAGTTACATTTCGATCTAACCTTAAAACGTGACATACGTTCATTTATAATAAATATAAATAAATAAATCTATCGTACTAGATAAAACTACAGCTAAGCTTCTTATCTTAGCAGTTTTATAATGTTTCCATACGACTGTATTTCTATCACAATAGAATTTACCATACAATCGTTATTTCTCATTAAATTGATACAGTTCAGATTCGAATTTTTACCAAAACATTGAATTGTTTGTAAACTTGCTAACTTTGTAAGATCGTTTTATTCATTTTAACAAAATTAATCAATCTATTGTTAGTTGATAAAACACTAATTTCATATTTGTAACTGTAAAATGAAACGTAAATTGAAACAGTTATAGTACTAAATACGTTAGAGATAGATGTAAAATTCTATGTATTCCATAGAAACAGTAAGTTTTCTTCTTTATGCGAATTTGTGGTCTTAAAACATAACAAAATTTAAGAAAAATATAGTTGCCCGATAGAAAAGAGCGCAGACTTATTAAGCCTTCCTAATAAACAGATCATAAAAATAATTGTAGTTACCGCAAACATCAGATAAATCATAAAACAACTCATTTATGAAGGTCTAACATTGGCAGGATTTGCTTACATCTTTTAATGGTTCTGAGAAAAGGTCGTTGTTAGATCAAGTTTTATGAGTTGTTTTATGGATTATTTGTTGTTTGCTGTAACTGCAAACCACCAATAACCAATGATCCTAATAATAATTTAATAAAAATGTAGATTCAAATTAATTAATCGAATCAATTATTGTTGACTATTCAAAAATATACAAGCTGCCTAAAAAGAGTGTTTTTTAACTAGATTAACTAATTGTACGATAACAAGTAACAGTTTTGCTTTATTTGTGCGACATTCTTCACTTGTGCGCAAAGCGCACTCCTGTCAAACTATCGTACTCATATGCAAAATATATGTTCTCGCACTTATCGTGTAAATAACTATTCCAACCACCTGAAAAAAACAAGATTTACGGTCTAGTAGGTTTACCGCCCTAGAACCTGCGCTTACCTCTCTTAGGAGCGAAAGCAGTGTCATTTCTATGGTATCCGTTTCATGGGCAGTAATTGTTGCTTACTATTGTTTAGTATAGTTTTAATGGCCTGCTTAGGAAACAGGTGGTTAAAAAATAGTACATTAGATCTCAAGGGTTGTAAGCACTTTTCTTATGAAAAGGTATGCTTAAAGTCCTTGAGATCTAGTACAGTATTAATGCGGCTTATTGTAATAGTCACTAAACATTTGTGTTGATGACAATGATAATAAATTGCAAACCAATCAGCGACAGAATGCGTTATTTAAAGGTAAATAAATCCGCAGAAAAACTCACTGGAATAGAAGAAATGTACCAACGATAGGAAAAAAAAAGTTTACACTAATATACTAATAAAAAGTAAAAGCTACTACTTGTAATATGTTTCATAATAAACAAGAAAATAAAATTCAAAAGTACAACATAGTGACACAAAAAGATAATCAATTAAAAAAATACAAAAGAGCACTAGGATCAGAAACGTTAAAAGATGTTTTTGATTCTAATTTCTAGAAGCGTAGAAGAAAACTATAAAACACTAAAAAAAATTATTGAACAAGTAATCATGAGGGCAACATGTAGAAAAAAGAAGATAAAAAAGTGGTATGATAAAGATTGTAGACTACAAAAACAAAAGAAAGACGCCAGAAGAAAGAAAATGCTAAACAAAAATGCAATACAATAAAAAGCAGAATACAGTATAAATTGAAGAGACAGCGCAACACCAAAATAACAAAAAAAAGGTAAATACAAAAATAAAAAGATGGAAGATAGGAAGATCAATCTAAGGGGAATGAAACAACAAAAACAGCAAAATAAAGATAAAGAAGAATTTAATAAATAAGCATTTTTAACCTGGAAAAATTATTATAGCAATAACCTCAACATTACATCCACAATTGCCACTATCGTAGACTAAAAAAATTTACATCAAATTAATAATAATGATTTATGCAACAAGTTTGTTAATAAAAGTTGAGACTATTAATCGCACATTAACAACAGCGTTGATTACAATGTTTTTCTGTTGTTTATATTACAATAAACTTGAAAAACTTTATTCCAAAATTTTTCAACTTACCTCTTTCTACTAATAACACATTTCTAGTAACATCTAGATTGTTTTCTGTTACCTAGCTACAAAACACCCAAACAAATTTTTCAGTTATCATTAATATTAATCAGTTTCATAGTGCTGTCACTATTATTTGTTTGTGGTATAATCCTTAAAAATATGGAAGGAATTTTAAATCTCACTCCACCAGAGATTCGAGAAAAAGCCAATGAATCTTCAAACATACCGTTTTTATAATTTTTTTTTTTTGATTATGACAGTTTATAAATGTCAAGATTTTAGTTTGTATGGTTGGTATTAACAGGTCGTTAATAGTGTTGTTAAACCAACTCCTTTGAATGGCTTGGAGTGCATTAATAACCCACATATGTTAAGAAGCAACAGAAAAAAATTAAAAAACAACAAATGCCCCGGAGAAGAACGATAAAATTTAGAGGAAAAACGCTGATAAAAGTTATACAGAAATTTAGACAGTAATTTAACGGTGTAAACGGTTTTGCACTACTTCTTTTCTTTTTGAGATGCGGCACCTTTTTGATTATTTTTTCGATTTTTTAAAAATCCTGTACTTTTTTATTTTTTAACCCACTAAAAAAAATTAAAATTAATACTACTAGAGCTTTTTACGTAAAACAGAGTTATGTAATTAAACAAAAAGAATAAAAAGAAGAAACCATAGTTGGGTATTTATTTTGTATCATTTTCAATTTTTCAATCGGTTAAACAATAAAAATATTACAAAATTTAAAAAAATCAAAGAAAATTCACAAAAGAGCTGTATCTCTAAAAGTTCGCAGTGCAAAACTGTTTATCCATACCATTAAATTTGTCTCAAAAACGTATAATTCCTTTATGTGACAAGTCGGAAGGACGAGCAATCCCAGTACCGGGTAGTGCAATTTAGCTGTGCATATAGGATAGAGATACTTACCTCTGAAAGCAGGAAGTTTAGAGAAAAAGGAGACCATTACCGAGTAAATTTTTTGAGAAAATAACTTTAACCAAAACTAACCACAGTAATCAGGAAATTGCAGACCGGTTCCGGGTTATTGCCCTATTATCAGTGTAGATGCGAGATTGGAAAGCAATCACCAAACTGTATTCCATTATTTTGAAACGCCTATATACAATAATTTACTTTTGATTAATAAAAACAATTGTTTCTTCTTCAATCAACATTTCTCTAAGATATCTTTTTAATCATTTTACTGGAATGTAAGTAATTACATATTAGGTAACAAGAGTTTACCCACAAATAAAAGAGTATATAATTAGATGAGAATTTGAAGAAGAAGTTTTAATTTTTTTTCCCAAGTTTTGTGTAATAGGTACTTCTCTTGTCAGGTAGATATTAAATATTTTTGTAACATATATTGTAAGAAAATGACATTTTAACTTGCACCTTTTCCTTTCTCATTAGTTTTACACTTATTATACGTACACGATAATTGTTTTTAAATTTTAACTTTCTTTTTTTTATACAATTTTGCATAAATAATTCAAATAATTTTTTTTATAACGTTGTGAAAAATTCTGTCTTTTGTTATTGGATATTTATGAACATTATTTTATTTTATGCTTCTGAAAATTATGAAGAAAATACATCAACTTTTTCAGGAGAACCTAGGAACAAAAGTTCCAAAAATGAATTTCCGTCCTTTGGTAATATTAATTTTATAAATAATAATCCATTCTCAATGGCGTAATAAATAAGCCCTTTCAAACAAAAACGCAATAAAATTTTAAAAATCTGCCTTAATCGAAAACAATGTATTCGACTTTCAAAAATGATCTACATTGTATCCCATTTTCAAAATGATAAATGCCCAATTTCCAGATTTTAACATAATTTTAACATAACTGATGAATCTCTGAGAAGAGACATATCGGCAATTGTTGGTCGTTTTAGAAAGACAGAAAGGTTTAATTAAGAGAAATCAAAACAGTCGATAAGGTAGTGCAATATTTGCAAAATCCAAAAAAGTCTCTTTAGATTTTTGCTTAAAACATTGTTCATCAAGAGAGACTGCAAAACTTGGATGAGCTTTTGATCAGCAAAAAAAATTTTTTTTGTCTACTAAGTATATCAATCAACTACTAATGACTATTTTGTTCTACACATACAATCCTACATATATTTTTTTTACAATAATAATAGTATCTAATGAATTTCCTGAAGAAAAGTTAATTACAGTGAAACAATATAAACTTCTGACTGACATTTCTCACACGATAAAAGCATAATAGATAGGAAGATCTAAAATCATGACCAATTTTCATTTTAGTATCTAATGAAATAATGATCTTTAGATGAATAGTTAAAAGGTAAAATTATAATGCTATTTGTCCATAATTAATTAAAGTTAATTAACGTATCATTATGTCTAATAAAAAATTTGGAATACTAAATTTCATAATAACTGTAAATTAATTTCGCACTCATGTTACATTAAATTATAAAACCTTTAATTTCGTTAATTTACATTTGTGATTTCCAAAATTTTAAATAAATTGAAAAAAGACAAATAGATAAATCAAATAATTACAACCATGATAAATTATAGCACGACAACCCACCTACAACTTTTTGGTTGCAAATTAAAACCTTGATATTTACCAATTTCATATTACATATTTCCAAAAAATTATGAAATAATTTTGTCACAATCGAATTCTTTTAGTTTGTAAATAAATGAAAACATCTGCAAGATTTACGAGACTTCACGAAATACATAAATTGCGTAAAATTTGAAAAAAATGCGTACCGTTATTAGTCTCTACCCACACAAAAAATGCCGTCGCAATTTTTTTTGTATTACTTAAGATGTGTATTACGTAATGACGGTAAATAAATTTGTATTTTTTAGGCAGGAGCTCTCGAAGGTCATAATTTCCGAAAAACTGGTAGATTAGTTGAACTGAGTCCACAAAATCTGATTGATTGTAGCACAAATTACGGTAATGATGGATGTTCTGGAGGACTGATGAACCCAGCTTTTGAGTATGTTAGAACTAATCCTGGTATTGATACTGAAGATTCATATCCTTATGAAGCAAGAAATGGACCATGTAGATTTAGACCAGACACCGTTGGTGCTTATTGTACAGGTAAAAAATTAATCGAAATCATACTCTATTGTTTCGTAAGTTAAACAATTGTTAAAGCTAAAAGTCTCAAATCTAAGGTTACGCTAATCGTTTAATGTCCCCTAAACAAAATGACAATTAATTTTATCTTAATTTGAGTTTTTTCTTCACACTTTTCATCCAATAACGTGTCAAAATTTAAATTTTAGCTCAATCAATAACAAAATAAAGTAATCGCGATAATACCACGTCGCTATGTAACAACAATAATATTCGTAAATTCGAAAAAAATTATCGAAAATAATTTGTGCACTATTATAAAAATATACTTGGTTTAACAATAAATTTTCTTTATTGTTTTAGGTTACGTTGACATTGCTGAAGGAGACGAACAAGGCCTAGAAGCAGCTATAGCTACTCTAGGTCCTGTATCCGCAGCTATGGATGCTGGAAGACAATCATTCCAGTTTTATTCTGATGGAATTTATTATGATCCTCAATGCGGTAATCGGCCAGATGATGTCAATCATGCTGTGTTGATTGTGGGGTATGGCACAGAACCCAATGGGCAAAAATACTGGTTGATTAAAAATTCTTATGGACCCCAATGGGGTATTGGAGGATATGTTAAATTAGCTAAAGATGCAAATAATCACTGTGGTATAGCGACACAAGCAAGTTACCCCCTTGTATAATATAAAAAAAATGTAAATAGTGTAAATGTAAAAAATAAAATATTTCTCTCATTTTTTGTTATTATTTGATTACATAATTTATAGAAAATTGTTTTGTACAAATGACAACTTCGCAAGTGCTCTCTAGTTGATAGATCTCTTATTTATTATCAATTAAAAATTTATCTGTTTGTTTTCTAGAAACTAAGAAATACACTATTTTTAGGATAAGTGTTTTGTTTTGAAAACTAAATTTGGAGGAAATTATTTTATTAATTTGTATACTTTGCAGGAATTGAATGAAGCTAGTAAAAGTATAATTTCTATAAGTCGAGTCGTGTAGAGACACTTTCCTGACATGTAATGCAAACAGTTTTAGTGAGAGAGGCGAATGAGCCTTGCACCTCGACGTGCATTGTTTACAATTATTCAAATATTAGTTAAGCTCCTGTTCATTTCTCTCCTGCCACTAGCAGTTTCACAATTTTTCCTAATTTATGAGTACAGCATGACTTTTTTTTATCTCAACCTTGAGTCTATTCAATAAACTGTTTGATATGGCAGTAACAATCAGACGATTTTGATAATTTTAATCTACGATCATCTTAAGATAAGAAGACAAAGATTTGAATATTTATAATAAATAACGTTATCAAACCATTAACACAATATTTATAATTCATTAATTAAAAATTAATTAAACATATATAATGAATAATTAAAAATTTATAAATTTTTATTAACATAGATTACAAAAAAGTAAGGAAAAAGAAGAAAATTATATAATCCACAGTTCGCTGCGCTCATACATCAAATTTATTTCCTGTCCTCAAGACATAATATATTATTTCCGCCCTAGGGCAAACAAATTTACAAATAAAATGTGGTAAGAATTGTATTTGGGAATTAAAGCAAACGTGGTCAAAACCATGAAACTTAAAAAGTAAAAATTTTCAATTAAAATAAATTCAAAACTTTTCTTGTTGAAATTAATCTTCATTTATTTATTTTAAAACACTGCACAAACGGTTAAAATTACAGAAAAATGTTATAGGAAAAAGTTTTAGAAAAAAAAAATCAATAATATAGTCTACGAGGAGATATTTATATCTCTAATAGTTTAGAGCTTAGAGTTGCTTAAGAAGAGAGTTAAGCAAGCTTCGTTATTTTGTATTTCAATAAAGCGTTTACTTTATCTAGTATGATTATAATTCAAAATTATTGTAATTAGTTTGTTGCTTTTTTTCTAAAAGTAGGATACCATTTTATATTATTACTAGATATATTAATGTTGCAACACTAAAAGAAAAAGTAAGATTTTAATGCCTAAGAACTTAAAGTATAAATAAAGTAAAGCCAGCACTACACAAATTTAAAAAAAAAATTTTTATCATTTTTTAAGCACATTCCACGATTTTTTTAAATTTTTTTTAAATACAAATATTAATATTTAATCATCTATGTATATGACGGTATTATTCTGTTATTTTAAAAACTTCTTTAACAAAATTATCATTTTCTTTGCTTTACCATTTCGTCAAAATCACAAATCATAAGTTGGATCGTAGGCTTCGAATACAAGCTTTATTATGAGCATAAAAATATATTAGAATCCACTCAAATTGTCAAAAGGAAAAAATAGAAAAAAGATAAACGACACAAACAACTTATAAATAATTTCATTCAATGACAATATCTGAAGTGGTCTAATAAAGATTGCAATATTGTAGCTTGATTTTAAACGACTTAATGACTTGCAAGATGTAATTTATCTTTCACTCAGACACTAAATTGTAGATTAATAACAAATCTTACGATAATGACGCAAACAGGTTTACAAAAATATATGTAAATGAGTGTGTACAGAGTGTCTCATCATTAAGCTTCGGTGCTGGAGAGTCTTGATTAAACGACCAGGTAATTAACCGGTGTAATCCAGCGGGTTTCATGTTATTCATTCAACTGGTCAACTGGTCAACTGGTGTAGACCAGTTGAATATATAACATACAACCCGCTGGATTACACCGGTTAATTACCTAGTCGTTTAATCAAGACTCTTCAGCATGGAAGCTTACTCATCATCAGACATAGGCATAGAAATGTCACGCAGATTCACTGCACGCGCTTGCAGTCAGCTGGAGCCATAAGCGTCGATTCTAGGCTTGCCTTGTGTCACCGTATTATATATTATTAACATATATAACGCGAAAATTATAACTCAAAAGTAAAAGCAGAGAGACGACAGACAGTTCGATTGCTATATACAAATTACTGTAAATAAGTAAGTACCTAATAAGTCGGTCTAGTTCGGTGCGCGCGCTTGTTCTGTGCCTAAGTCTGCTCATCATATATGCATTTGGGTGAGCCAAAAAAATCCAATATATTTTTTTTAATTTTCGACTTTAAAAAATTGGTACCTAGGCATCTTTAAAAAATGCTTTTTCAAGATGAACTCTTAATTTTAATAGAGAGGGCCTCCTCATCTCTAATTTTCTAATTAGTTCTCTAGTTCTCTAATTTTTCTTTAGTTCTATTTGGCAAAATCCATATCTCGTCACTATTTGATCGTACAGAAAAATTTTATTTACATTTTCTGTAGAAAATTAAACGCTCTAAAAAAGGTATCTTTTAATTTTTTTATAGCTATTAGCGTTTAGAAAATATCAGAGGTCAAAGTTTGAAGAATTTACTAAAAAAAATTTTGTTACTTCTAAATTTTATAATTCGTTGATAAATAAATATTAGAAAATGTAAAATATACAGTTTTATAGGAAATTGAACGCTCTACAACAAGGGTTTCTAGTGATTAATTAATTACTATAACCACTTAGAAGATATCCGCATTTTAAAAACCAAAATTTGAGACTAAATCCTCAATTTTTTTTTAAATGGTTGGAGTAATCGATTAACTGCAAAAGATTTTGTTTGTAGGGCGTTTAATTTCCTATAAAATTATATGTTGCTCATTTTCTAATATTTATTTATCTACGAGTTATAAAATTTAGAAAAAAAATTAAAATTTTTATTAAATTTTTCAAACTTTGACCTCTGATATCTTCTAAACGCTAGTAGCTATAATAAAAATTGTAAAATACTTTTTTAGAGCGTTAAATTTTATACAAAAAATGTAAATAAATTTTTTTGTACGATTAAATAGTGATTTGCTATGGACTTTGCCAAATAGAACTAAAGAAAAAATAGAAAACTGAGATGAGGAAGTCCTTTCTATTAGGATTAAATCCTTATCTTTAAAAAGCATTTTTTAAAGGTGCCTAGGAACCAATTTTTCAGAGTCGGAAGTTAAAAAAAATATTCGATTTTTTTGGCTCACCCTAATATGCATAGTGGAAAAACAACCTCTTCCAATTAATTTAAACAAATAGTATTTACGGTAAATTTAAACAAAAGCTGAAAATGTAAATTCGTTTAGCACAAAAGTACAAATAATGTTCGTTAAAAAAAATTCAGCTAATATACTAATTTAATTTAAATTTCATGGAAGCATACTTCCTTTCTCCCCACCTTTACCCACAAGTTTAATCAAAATTCTAATACAACAAGCAGCAAAGCGCTTTAGAAAACTGAAGTTTCATCGTCAGTGCCTGAATAATACTGTAAAAAGAAAAGTTATATAAAAAGTTAAAAATGCTAAAAAAACTTTTGTCAAAAATAAATTAGAACATTAAACAATAAAAATGTGTATTAAAAATAGAATAAACCGTCATTTTTAATTCAATACTTTTTGAAAGATTCAAAGGAAAAAATAAACAAATTGTTGCTATTGACAATAGAAAAATAAATAAAAAATAAATAAATTATATTATTGATAATTTAATAAGATTTCATGAACTCAACATCTGTATCGACGTGAAAGTAATTCATAAAATGACTCCTTTAAATTAAATATTTGGTAAATATTTACTCTTCTTTGTATCTATATAAATGTAGCTCATTAATCCTTTTTCCTTTTTTTAGTTGTTAAATAAAAGGAAAGTGATTCTGATATTTTTCTCTTGATTTTTCCAGGAACTAAACTCGTATTCGTCACGTCGAATTCACAGTACAAAGGACCAAAAATTAAAATTATTTTTAGATGTCTCAATATACATAATAATAATAATATTTTGTTGATAGGCCGAAATCTTGTTTACTACATTTGAAGTGCCAAAGATTGGTATCAACTTCACAGATTTTGCTTCATCATAATTGATATCAGTTATCAGAATACAATAACATCTAGTTGCAAATAATTCTGATCAGGACAAAAGAAATAAATAATTAGAAAAATATAAAATAATAAAGCTACAACTAAAAGGTAGTAAATGGTTTGGTAATTACCCCATGTGTTAATTCCCCCAAAATTTTAATTTATCACAAAAAAGATATAAATTAACAAATAATTTTTTTGCCTATTATACGCAGTTTAAATATGTATCAATTGTAAATGAATGCAAAAAATTCATGCCACACAGTGACGGCTGGTGGGTTTTCTAATGTCTGAAAATCGAATTTCGTAAATTTTGATCAAAGTTTTTTTTAAGCAGTTTTTTATTTGATCTCAATAGTAACCCTTTACAACAGAATTTAGGTCCCTAGCCCCATTCGAAAATACAGACATTTCAAAACCCGCCAGCCGTCACAGATATCACATGTTTTATAAAAAAAAATTTTGGAGTTCTCTTTAGACTTGACACCATGAGATTTTAGCCTCTACGATTTTGAAAAGCTTAAGCTGACAAGCTGAACACAAAACTGAAAATATAGATACTTTGATGTCGCTGTTTGCTGAAACTAAAGCAACCGCTTTGGCTTAAGTTGAAATCCGAAATTTAATTTTACCAAATGTAAAAGTAACACATGACATAAATTTGAGAAGCAAAAAATTAATAATATTTGAATTGACAAAACATGTTAAAAAACGATTCAATTCAGAGGAAAAAAAAGAATAAAGAAGTTTGTGTAACTTATCAAAATAACTGTTGAAACATTTAAAAATAGTCCGTATAGAAACTAAAAAAATCAAGGTTCGAGATTAGATTACCAATTAAAGACTCATTTTAAACAATGTAGATCAAAAATTGATAAGCTCCCACCTCCAAAAAATATTTTTAAAAATCCTAAAACGCTAGGTATATATTGGTATATATTGACTCACTGTTTCAATACAAAACAATCCAAAAGTTGGAATAATCATGAAAACTTTCATCGTTCTTGTTTTGGCCTTTGTTGCCACTTTAGCTGTTCCCCAAACACCAGTCCACTCCAAATGGGCTGAATTCAAAGTAAGTCTAACCGAAAATTAGTAGAAAAAGTAAACTAATTGTAATATTTATCTACAGTTGACCCACAAAAAACAATACAGTTCCCCAATTGAAGAACTCCACCGTTTGGCTGTCTTCCAAGAAAACTTGGCCAAAATTGAAGAACACAATGCAAAATACGCAAAAGGAGAAGTCACCTACAAAAAAGCCATCAACCAATTTGGTGATATGACCAAAGAAGAATTCATGGCATACGTCAATCGTGGTATTGCTACCAAACCCAAAAAGAACGAAAAACTTCGTCTTCCTTTCGTCAAATCTGACAAACCTGCAGCAGCTGAAGTCGACTGGAGAAATTCTGCCGTTACCGAAGTCAAAAACCAAGGACAATGTGGATCTTGCTGGAGTTTCAGTACCGTAAGTGCTAAGTCAAGACGCTTTCTTTCGATTTTATTTTATTTTTTCTGTGACAGACTGGAGCCGTTGAAGGTCAACTCGCCATCTCAGGCAGAGGTCTAACTTCCCTCAGTGAACAAAACTTGGTTGACTGTTCCTCTTCATACGGAAATGCTGGATGCAACGGTGGATGGATGGACAGTGCCTTCGACTACATCCACGATAATGGTATCATGTCCGAAAGTGCCTACCCCTACACTGCCTCAGACGGCTCCTGCAGATTCGACCCCTCCCAATCTGTCACTGGTCTTAGCGGATATTATGACCTCCCCTCTGGAGATGAAAATTCTCTCAAATCTGCTGTTGCCAACAATGGACCAGTCGCTGTAGCTATTGATGCCACTGATGAACTTCAATTCTATTCCGGAGGTATCTTGTACGATCAAACTTGCGATACTCAATCTTTGAACCATGGTGTTTTGGTTGTTGGATATGGATCTGAAGGAGGCCAAGATTACTGGATCGTCAAGAACTCATGGGGAAGTGGATGGGGAGAAAGTGGTTACTGGAAACAAGCTCGTAATGCCAACAATAACTGCGGTATTGCTACTGCTGCCTCTTACCCAGCTTTGTAAATTGATGAGAAATTTGTACATACTAATTTTTAAAAATGAAGAAAAATAAAAGAAATAATAGGTTATACCTTGTTTAAATTTTTATCCTTAAAAATTAAAATTTAAATACGCAAAAATAAAATCTCCATAAAAAAAATTGTAATTAAAATCTCAGGTTTTTTCGAAAATTTAACACTCTTTGTTACTCGACGTTTAGCAAACTTTTATTCTTGCTTCTTCAGTCTTCAATCAACATCTTCATACAACAGTAAAACGACGACGTAACAGAGTATGTTAAATATTCCAATTGTTGTGTTTTTAGTGGACTGTATATTAATGGTGATTAAAACTCAATAGTTTTTGTAACAACTCTATTTACACTTATGAATATTATGAACAAGATTGAGAATGTGTCTTCGCGCGACGGGAATGAGTTGTTTTCTGGTCGTCGGGTGGACCAGTGGTCTTAGATGGGTTGAGCCACCCCCCTCCTGGTCCTAATGGCCTGAACACGAAATAACCCAATATAAAAAATAATAATTGAAAGAAAAATGCAAATTTAAATACACTGTTCGCCTAATAAAATAAAGCTTCTAGAAATGTACTCATAATTATTATGATTCACATCTACTATCTACTTCTATCACACATCCACCTTTGTGATATACCTTTATAAATAAATAATTTCATAGCAAACCATGATGATTTGCACGTATGTGGAGAATTAATAGCACTTTAAACCTGTATTTTTAGTTGAATCAGTAAATCGATAATTGCATAAAAAAAAATCAAATGACACTACATATTACAAACTAGCTGACTCGACAGACGTTGTCTTGTCCAAATTTGTAATCGTTTTGTGAAAAGCTATTAGAAATGTGTAAACAAACTTCTTGGTGGATCTTCCTGACCTGTCAAATAAATCGAAAGATGCACCAAATAACACCAAACACTTTTTGCACACGCCGCGTGTTCCGGTAACAATGTTACCATTCTCAAGTAAAATTTACAAAATTTAAGAAAAATGAAAATATACACTGATGCACTAAACTTCTAGTATCAAAAAATGTTTGAGAAATTAAAATCAGACCAATGAGGCATACAGACTCCCCGAAAAAAAAAACAACCTTAAAAATTCAAGTTGCATTTGTGGCAAAACTAATAACTCTAAACTACAACTTTTTTTTAATGAGACCTATATATTTTTGTTATATAAAGCTCCCTCAACTTAGAAAAAATGTTTAAAAAAACTCAGCACGTCAAACTTTTAAGATATTTAATAATAAAAATATTACAAAAGAAACAATGAATAAAAAATTAAAAATGTAGAGTTTTAGAGGTGTATGGACAAATTTCTCTAGTATAGAGATTCCAAAGTAAATGCGCGAATTTGTAGCTTGTTTATTTATAAAAAAAAAATTAAAAACAGTTTTCGCTATAAGTATTGTAATAACATAAACTACATTTTGATTTTTTTAAATTTTTAATTTTAATATTTTTTTAATAATAATTTATAAACATTTTTTTAAAAATCGCTTCCAGTCATTTTGTAGTTAATAAACTACGCACAAATGAATAGGAATATTTAAAAAAATTATAATATTTAATGATGTAACCAATTTTTTTCAAAACTATGTGATTAATTAACCTTCATTTAGCTTATCTAAAAACTGAAAACCAAATGAATCGTTTTTCTTTTAGTAAGGTTAAGGCCTGAAAGAAAAGGCTTTTATGAAGATATGAGTTTTTCTTAAAAAAATTTATTTTCTTATGTTGTGTCCACTTATTCGTATTAGTTTACGGTTAAATTATGAAACAGCTTCATCTTCCAGCCAACCTTTGCGAAATTATTGTGCGAATGCATACTGAGGGTTGCCGACAAGTTGACATTGGCTAAACTATAGGTGTATCCCAAAGAGTGGTTTCTCACACCCTCTCACGTTTTCGGAAAACAGGATCTACTGCTAGGCGGCCTGTTAGCGGATTTCAACGTGTTACAATTCCTAGAGAAGATCGTAACATAGTCATACAAGCCAGACGCAACCGCTTTTTGACAGACTCTAAATCTATTGCAAAATGTTCCTAAGCGGCCTATTGCGCTTTAAACAATTCGGAACCGTTTACGGAAAGTTGGACTGTTATCGTATGCTCCTTTAAGAAGACCAGCCGCAACATAACGTCACTGGCGGTTACGAAGAGAATGGTGTAGGGAGCGGCTGACCGAGCATATGAACTGGCAAGCTGTTATGTTCACTAACAAATTTTGTTTTTGTCTACACAGCTACATCCAACGACAAAGAGTGTGCAGAGAACGAGGAATGCGCATTATGCCGTAATTTGTGCAGCCTGTCTATCGGTTTCAAAGCGGTGGTGTTATGATCAGAGCTAGCATTTATTCTAGAGTTCGTACAAACCTACACATCATTGATGGAAACCTCACAGGGGTGTGTTATGTTCAGGAAATTGTGTAGGAATAAGTGTTACTCACAAGAAACTTTATTGGTGAAGAATTTCGCTTTTTGACGACAACGCACGTTCATATAGAGTTCCAATAGTGCATAAAATTTTGGAAAACCATCAAATTTCACATTTGCCTTTGCCACCAATGTTACCAGACCTTAACCCAATTGAACATAGGGGAGATGCATTGCAAAGGAGACTTTCCGATCACTATCCACAGCCCTCAAACCTCCATGAACTACAAGAAGCGTTACCGCCCCTTTGGAACGCAATCCCTCTTAAGATTTCTAATAACATTATTAATAGTATGCCAGGAAGATGTCAGCAAGTTGTTAATAACCGTGGACATTATACTCGATGTTAAAAGTGACTTTAAATCAACAACATCAAAATTGCATAAACAAGCAACAACGATTTTTTTTATTGAGCATTTTTATTAGTTTTTTTTATTACAAAATCTATTCTAATTTGTAATGTTTCATGCCATTTTGTTACTTAAAATAAAATCTCGTCATATTTACAAGTAAAAGTAGAAATTCTAGCAATATCCCTATTCATTTGTGCGTAGTTTAATTAGAAGAACGATTGAACCTAATCTCATTAAAATATCTTTATAAATAAAAGTGCTACAGATTCTCGCGTTTACATTGTAATTCCCATAAGAGAAATTACCTCTATACTTCCCTTAAGCTAATTTCTTATAACTATTTGCATCTGTGTCTCTCACAGCAGGCCAACAATAATCGCCTAGTATGTTCTGATACCAAAAACCTTGATATTTTTGGCAAATACTTTTAGATCTTGATGAAATCGCTCGTCATGTTCGTCATTCGCACTTACAAGATTTTCCGAAAAAAAAAAAAAAAATGAAAAAATGGTAACGCCACTCATTAAAAAAATTGACATTTTGCGAACAATAGAACTGTTGAAAGTTAACACTTTTTTTTTGGCTATAACTTTTAAACCGCGTTTCTTCGAGCAAAAATTCTTACAGCAATTTAAAGACCATGAAATTCTGCGGCCAATATCTTACACTTAAAATTGGTCTAGTAGTATAGTCGTCATCGTCAATCAAATAATGACGTCTTATATGAAAAAGTAAACGTTTTTTCTAAGAATTGGGACGTGCTAGCAGAAATCAAAAAACTGCGTCTTAACTACCCTTACTAGTTTAAGCAAAAAAATATATTGCATTCGATAAAAAAATTAAGTTTAATTTTGTAGACTAGTATCTGATAATAATAATCTAGCGCTTGTTTTATGAAGACTAATTAAACCTAAATCACTACCTTTTCGCAAAGACTCAGTTCCACAGATTTAAAAATGGTGGAGTTGTAAATTTTTCAAAAAAATTCGAAATTTTCCTGTCTTTCCGGATTTTCTCCGTTACTAATGATTCGATCAAGTGCATGAAAAGTCAGTTTTATTCGCATTTTATTTTTCTACAATTTGTTTTTTAGGACTTTAACATTGCTCTATTAGTTTTAATTTTATAAGCAAAAAACTTATAATACAGACGATTTGTTGGTTTTAAATGTGCAATGGCCTCAATGAGACAAATTCTGTAACATTCTATTAAAAATAACAAGCTGATTAAAAATTTATTTTCAGCAACTCTGTTAAGAAATAAACCGAATTTGCTAGAATTAACTAAGCAGACGAGTTATTTAACAGAAGTCTAATAAAATAATATTTTAGAACATAACAACATTGGCTACAAATATAAAAAGTCCGTTAATTTTTAACAGAATAAAATACAAAATAAGCTTCAATAACAAATTAGAAAATAATAGGTGCAAGTAAAAAATATAGCAGAATATAACTACAGACTATCTCTAATGTGATGGCATAGTAGGTTTTCTGGTATTATTTTTGTCACAGAATAGCTCATTTTATTCTCTATTTACTAGCCTAGTAATTCTTTATAACTTTTTCCTGTAATTTTTTTATACGTCAGACGATTTGGGCGGCGATTTCAAATAAAAGCAGAGCTGTACAAATTTTAAACTCTATTTATTATATTACTTATTGAAATATTTTTTAAAATGTTCCAGTAACTCTTTATTCCTTTTTTTATGTGGAGAATTTAATTCTCTACTCGATTCCCTATATGATAGTAATTTTATATGTAATTATTTTTTTTATTTAATTAGTTTCTCGTCTTATGTGAAAAGAATGGGGCGAGTGAAGACTCCTTTCTATATTTTACTTCCTGGTATTGATAAAGCATATTTAACAGTAAAGTATTATGCATATTTTCTTTTATCTAAAGCCAATTTATAATATTGTAACAAACACTTTTCAGTCATAACATACATTTTAAAATCCTAGATTTTGCCAGCAAGTTACCTACTTACTAAAAAAATGGTCATTAAAAGCTGCACAATTTTTCCTTACATTCTTACATTTGTACGCAGTCGCAGAAACACCTTTATACTTATCAAATCCAGATAAATAACATTGTTTTTAATATCAAAGTAGAAAAATTCCGGAAAGATAAATACACTCTTATTAAGTCCTAATCTATATAGTATTATGGTCTGCATTAATAATTAAATTTTTTTTAAATCTTAAATTATTTTTTGAACTAGTTCTTTTTCCATGTGGCATATTAAAAAAATGGTAGTTCGAGTACTGCTACGTTAACTAATTTTAGGAATAAAATAAAATGATACTAAAGCCAGCCGAACTGAAGAATTGTAAATAAAAAAACGTAGATATTAAGCCTCTTTAATAATAACTATTTGTGTTTAAAAAAAAGCAGATAGAGGTAGAAATAAAATAGACAATATAAACTCATTTGCATTATGCAGAACTTTTAAAATTCTAGAACAGTCAAGTAAAAAAATAAGTAAATAAATTTATAACATATAAATCAACAATCAAAAAAGTAATGTGTTTTTATATAATAATTAAAAAAGTTTATTATGGTTATAGAAAATGAATCGTATTGACGTTTGAACACAAAGAAGATTACTCAATTGTCGGCATTGTTAACTTTTGACATTGAGCTGTCAGCTACTTCTTTTTTCAATGAATTCAAAATTCTTCTTACCGTTGAAGATTACTTGGAAGTACCCCAAAAAATTAAAAGTATCATTTGCAAAATTTTCTTTTCACCACCGTAATAGAAAATATTTGTAATAGACACAACGAGAAAAAATATAAGAAAACGAAACAAAAAATTATTTTTGAACGTTTCTACATATGTATGACCAACCCCCCAACGCTATACTGCTTAAAAGATCAATCAGTTTCATTGCTTAACTGAGACAAATTTAATATTCTTTTTAAAAATACTCGAAATTCGCACAATCACCTTAAATAATTTTAATGAAAAAACACTTTGGAAAGATGAATAACAAATAACTAATATTCTTTGATAAAAAATTGACTTCTAAATAACCAATCATGTTGAAACTAATAAAAATCAAAGTTCGAGATAAGATTATAAGTTTTTAAGACCCACTTAAAACAATACAGATGGAAATCAGATAAGTTACCACCACCTAAAAAAATACTAAACAAACTAGGTATATATTTGCTCACTTTTCCCACAAAAATCACAATCCAAAAGTTGTAGTAACCATGAAGACTTTCATCGTTCTTGCTTTGGCCTTCGTTGCCACCTTGGCAGTTCCCCAAACACCAGCCAACGCCAAATGGGCTGAATTCAAAGTAAGTCTAACTGAAGATTAGTAGAAGATACAAACTAATTGTAATATTTATCTACAGTTGACCCACAAAAAACAATACAGCTCCCCAATTGAAGAACTCCGCCGTTTGGCAGTCTTCCAAGAAAATTTGGCTAAAATCGAAGCACACAATGCAAAATACGAAAAAGGAGAAGTAACCTACAAAAAAGCCATCAACCAATTCGGTGACATGACCGAAGAAGAATTCATGGCATACGTCAACCGTGGTATTGCCACCATGCCAAAGAAGAACGAAAAACTTCGTCTTCCCTTCGTCAAATCCGACAAACCTGCTGCTGCTGAAGTTGACTGGAGAGATTCTGCTGTCACTGAAGTCAAAGACCAAGGACAATGTGGATCTTGCTGGAGTTTCAGTACTGTAAGTACTAAACTCAAAACTCTTTGTTTCAAATTTCACATATTTTTATTTAACAGACTGGAGCCGTTGAAGGTCAACTCGCCATCTCAGGCAAAGGCTTGACCTCCCTCAGTGAACAAAACTTGGTCGACTGTTCCTCTTCATACGGAAATGCTGGATGCAACGGTGGATGGATGGACAGTGCCTTCGACTATATCCACGACAATGGTATTATGTCCGAAAGTGCCTACCCCTACACCGCCATGGATGGTTCCTGCAGATTCAACCCCTCCCAATCTGTCACTGGTCTTAGCGGATACTACGACATCCCCTCTGGTGATGTAAATGCTCTAAAATCTGCTGTTGCCAACAATGGCCCAATCGCTGTAGCCATTGATGCCACTCAAGAACTCCAATTCTACTCTGGAGGTATCTTGAACGATCAATCTTGCAGTCCCCAAGCTTTGAACCACGGTGTTTTGCTTGTCGGTTATGGATCTGAAGGAGGCCAAGATTACTGGATCGTCAAGAACTCATGGGGAAGCTCATGGGGAGAAAGTGGTTACTGGAGACATGCTCGCAGCAGTGACTGTGGTATTGCTACAGCTGCCTCATACCCAGCTTTGTAAATTGATGAAATATTTAAAAAAAAATTAAAAATGTAACAATTTAAAAATATTAATAAAATGAAATAATAAAGTAAATAAACACTTTTATTTAAAAGAATAAATAAAAAAACTTGTTAAAAAAACAGTAAATAATTAATTCATGTATAAATAAATACATATTTTGTCAATTGGACAATACATATAATGAGAGTTTTCAACCAATTAATCAGTTTGAAGAATAGTTATTGTTAAAGAAATTATTATTCTTCTAGTAGTAGAGTGCCGTAAGAGATGAAAATGTAAAAACCTCGGAACCCGGTTCCACTGAATCGATTTTTATAAAACCTTTTGAATTGCATTGTTGAAAGCTTAAATAAAAAAGTTTACCCATCAAAATTTGCCGATCTCGATTGCAACAATTTATAATAACAATTAAGTGAAAAATGAGAGAAATATGAAGAAAAAAATTTTTGCAGTAAAGATCTCAATTTTATATGCCATAAATAATGGTTTTATAGTTACTGTAATATTAACTTATACAGGGTATCTCCATAATAAAACGCAGTCTTCTAGATTTAATTATAAATTATAAAAAATTTTGTCAACATTGGCCGCACCTGGGGGCTGTAAGATTAGAGGAGCAAAGCAACTACTATTTTTCTCTTTCATTTCACATTCATATCATCAATTCAAAGAAAAAATTTCTAAAATCGGACAATTTTTGTTCCATTTCCGCTCGATTTCAGCTCAAGATCCGTATTTTTAACAGGTGGTTGGAGTAGAACTTTGTTATAGTATTTGCATTTGGATAAGGGAAAGAGACTTAAACCATAAATTACTTGATAAATAGGGATTATTTAGAGTAATAAGTGCTTTATAATTTATGACACTATTGAGGCGACCGGTACGTACCATCTGTTGGCAAGGGTCTTAGGCGAGTGGTTGTCGTTCTTTACCTGTTTCCTTGCTTAGAGACATCATGCCGATATCGGGTAGTTGATCATAATTAACAACTTAATGTTTAATAATTGCAGTTTAAATGTAAACAAATTGGTGGCTCTCATATACCTGTGATAGTACCTTTTAGAAAAGTATTGCTAAATAATAATGAGAGATTGAGAGTCTTGGAAAAAGAGTTTTTTTCTTGTAAAATGAACTATTTTTAGAAATTTTTTATTCTTTGAACATTTCAATTATTGTAAAATAAATAATATTCTTTAATAAAGAATGCAAATTAATAGGTATTTATTAATCATTTTTCTAAGAAAAAAATATAATTTCAAAGAGGGGAGCATGAAATAAAAAAACAAAACACTTAAGCAACAACATAAATTTATTTAAAAAACATTACTAAATATCTTCATCATTGTCACTATCGTCCGTGTCATTTACATTTATAATAAATGTGGAAAAATTTTTATTTGTTACAAATGTGTCTTTCACAGTTTTAATATGATTAAAACAATTTTCAAACAGCTTTGTGTTCATACCTTCAGTGACAGCTCGTATTAAATTTATAACAGTAGAATCCAAATTAGGATTTTAGTTGCCTTTTCTTAATTTGTGCTTTAATTGACTCCACACTAGTTCTATTGGATTTAATATACAATAGTAGGGTGGTAGTCTTTCAACTACATGCCCCAACTTATAACAAATAGAACTTTCTAATCCATTTTTACTAAGAAAATGTGGCTGGAAATTTTGGGGGTGTTTTTCTGTACAATTTGAAATATTTGTCAAAGGTAAACAGGTAGAAGATTTAATAAGAATTTAGATAAACTTTTCGAAGAAATACTTTCAAACATAATTAGGATAAGCATAATATTAATTTAACAATAGAATATTTGTTATATTAATAGAGTATAGTTAATACAATATTAGTTATTATGTCGCTAAAGATATGAACAAAAAACGTAAATTGTTTTCACCAAATTAAAACTGTAGCAGATACTTTTGTAACAAAAAAAAATTCCCACAATAAATGGCATCGATGATAGTGACAATGATGAAAATATTTAGTAATGTTTTTTAAATAAATTTATTATGTTGCTTAAGTGTTTTGTTTTTTTATTTCATGCTCCTCTCTTTGAAATTATATTTTTTTCTTAGAAAAATGATTAATAAATACCTATTAATTTGCATTCTTTATTAAAGAATATTATTTATTTTACAATAATTGAAATGTTCAAAGAATAAAAAATTTCTAAAAATAGCTCATTTTACAAGAAAAAAACTCTTTTTACAAGACTCTCAATCTCTCATTATACATTAAATTAGGTGTAGTGACCAAATTATCACATTTTGTCAAAGAAATTTAAACAGCTTTATTCGGTTTACCAATGTGTGATTTATCAAAAAAAATTTTTTTATAATACTTGGTATTAAGCTTTTTTAGAAATATTTTTTTTAACAGAACTAAAAAGAAGTTATTAGAAACTTTTAGCAATACTTTTCTAAAAGGTACTATCACAGGTATATGAGAGCCACCAATTTGTTTACATTTAAACTGCAATTATTAAACATTAAGTTGTTAATTATGATCAACTACCCGATATCGGCATGATGTCTCTAAGCAAGGAAACAGGTAAAGAACGACAACCACTCGCCCAAGACCCTTGCCAACAGATGGTACGTACCGGTCGCCTCAATAGTGTCATAAATTATAAAGCACTTATTACTCTAAATAATCCCTATTCATCAAGTAATTTATGGTTTAAGTCTCTTTCCCTTATCCAAATGCAAATACTATATATATGGCCCTAAAATTTTGAAACTGTGGGGATATAAATTTCGAATTTTTTTAAGGTATCCAAAATTATTACGGTTTTCTTAGGACGTTTTGTTACCAAGGACTATGGAGGTCTATTGTCAGCGATAGGGAGTCTCAATGGCACTATTCGAAAACAAAATTCTTCCAAATTGTTAAAGGTAAAATACGTTCGGAAATTATCTTTAAAGTCTTTTTTGTTCGATTTAATATACAGGCGTTCAAAATAAAAGTAGGTAATTTTTGCTACTTTGTACCACCCTGTTTTTCATTCCCTAATTAAATGGAGTAATTAATTTTTATAAAAATGTGTTTAGGATTTAGAGTAGTACCCCCATAAAATAAATCACAGATCTCTAGATCTGCCATTCTCAACCTGTGGTCCGCTAGTCCACTACTGGTCCGCTAAGAAATTTTGCTATTTTGTGGACATTTATTTATCCGCGAAAAAAATTTAAAAAATAATAATAACTACATTTTAATTAATCAAATTACAAATATCTCAAACAAATTTTAGCGACAGATAGGTACTTAAGTCGCTAAATTTTAGTAGTCCGCAAGCCAAAAAAGGTTGAGAAACGCTGCTCTAGATTTATTTATAGATTTTAAAAATTTTCGTCAATTTAGGCCACGTCTGGGGGCTGTAGGAATAGGGGGGCGAAGCAACTGATATTTTTCTCTTTTATTCCACGTTTATGCCTATCGATTAAAAAAAAATTGAAAATCGGACAATTTTTAGTTCACCTTGTACAGCTTAAGTTCGGTATTGTGAACAGTTGGAAGAACCAAAAACTTTTTTATTTACAGTCCAAAAAATCTGAAACTTTGTGCATATAAATTCCCTATTTTTCTAAGGTGTCTAGTACCGTTACAGTGTTTCTACAACATCCCGTTACAGAGGTCCATAGAGGTTTATTCTCAGCGATGGGGAACCTAAACGGCACTGTTTGAAGAAAGTTTTTCTTCAAATTATTAAACATAAGACACGTGCAAGAATTATTTTAAGAGTCTCCTTTCTTCGATTTAATTTACAAGAGGTCAAATAAATATTCAGAATTAAAATTTGTGATTTTTGTCACTTTTGGCCTCATTTTGGGAGCTTCGGACTGGATTTAAAAAAACGAATTTAGAAAATATAAAATGCCCGGTTCATTTTACGTATCGATATGTCAAACTTAACAGTCTGAATTTGGTCTAAATCCAGCTCACAATCCTAATTATATGTAATCCCCTCTCTCTTCTCACTTTTTTACCTGTGGTCCCTTGAGACCCCAAAGACAGGTTTGTAATAATTTTCCGATGTAAAATCTAACTTTAAGCAGAAATAAATCTAACTTTTATTAAATAATAAAACTATTTTATTAAAAAATAAATTAAAACTCCAAAAAATTAATCATCAATTTTAATAATTAAAAAATTCAGATCGGTAAAAATAAATGTTAGTGCAAAAGCTGATGACAAATTTGGAGTACATACTTTGTTAGTTGAATAAAAAATAAAGAGTCTGGTAGGCCTTTTGCGATTTTTTTTGCTACTGCGCAGCATATAATATTTACAAAAAACATCCTTCATTTAGTTTTCATATAGTATATAAAAACATTTTTTCCAGACTATTTGGGCGGTTTTAAAATGTTTCAGAGAACCACAAAGTTGCATTTTCAATAATTGCAAAAAATCAATTTCAAAAATAAGTTATCATTTCATAAGCAACTCTTTATTAATTATCGACAACAATATAAATCTCACATTAAAACGAATAAATATATGTATTACTTAATAATGGTCTAATTTTTGTGTATTTGACACATACTCGTATGTAGGGTGTCTCACGGAAATGGCTATCAGAAATATCTGAAAAACTACAAAAGAAGATAATAGTATATTAAGTATGGAGAACGGTAAGGAATGCTTACCGTTCGAAGACAATTGTTTGGAGGAGGAGCGAAGCGACGACTCCATTTATTGTCTGAGAACGGTAATCCTTAACGTTCGACATGCTTATAACGTTTTTTGCGCGATTGGAGTTTCTAGAATAATAATAATAATTTATATCAATACATTTGTGATAATCGGGAAGATTGAAACTGAAAACTTTGGGTGGCTGTTCTATGGTTGCTATGGTTTTGTTCCAAACAAGTAAAATTGCCTTTTGATACAATCATTCCTACAAAGTTCTGTTTTGTGGTTCCGATTTTCGAAGCAAATAGGAGCGATAGTGATGATCTACCGGATGATTTAGAAGACGCTTGGCAAGAAGGATGTTCGGCAATAATTCCAGAAAAATCTAAAGCCCGATATGAACAGACATACAAGTTGTTTAAGGAATGGCGTGAAGCAAAGAAGATTTCTGTAAATGAAAAGTGCATGTTAGCGTATTTTGTGGTGAGAAGTGGACACTTGAAGGCCCCAGGCAGTTTATGGGCGGAGTATTCTATGCTGAAGCGTTCAATTTTTCTCCATGATGCTATCGATATTTCTAAGTTTGCTACATTAATTGCTTATCTTAAGAGAAAAAATATTGGATATCGGCCTAAGAAGGCTAAAATTTTTACCAAAGAAGACATGGAAAAATTCTTGAATGAAGCACCAGACGAACAATTTTTAATTCAAAAGGTATGTTGTAGATGATGAGGTACATCTGAGTTCTAAGGAAACAATATATTTGCAGGTAGCAATGATATTGGGAGTATCGGGCGCTTGTAGACGAGAGGAATTGTACAATATTAAAATGAGTGACATAGAAGAACATGAAGAAATGTTTATAGTAAATATTCCAAATACAAAAACGAATATTCAGCGAACGTTCACAGTTATTAATAAAGAAAATGAAGCAGTTCATTATTTGGAAATACTTCGAAAATACATAAGAATTCGACCAAGCAACCCAACGTCAGATCATTTATTTCTGAACTATCGAAATGGCAAATGCACTAGGCAAGTCACAGGAAAAGGCACAAATGGAGGCTGGCCGTCAAAAATTGCAAAGTATTTAAAGTTGCTAGCCCCTGAAGGTTTTACTGGACACTCGTTTCGACGCACATCGGCTACACTTTTGGCGAATAACGGAGCTGATGTGTTGGGACTAAAAAGACATAGTGGGTGGTGTTCATCAACGGTGGCCGATAGTTACGTGAAAGATTCCCTCCAAAACAAAATTGAATTTGCTCATAAAATTTTACACAGCGATGTTGGTGGATTACAACAACCTGGGACTCCTACGTCGGAAAGTTTGTCTATTAACACTAGAAACTCAAATGCGAGTGGTATTACTACTATTAATTATAATAATTGTACATTTAATCTTAATAAATAAATTGCAAAATTGTTTTTTTTAGATTTAATTGCTTACCATTCACTGAACGGTAAGTGAATTACTTACCGTTTTGTTACACGTAGCAACCAGTAACAGCAACCTACCGTCGTGGAAACAGTAAACTGATAAAAACAACCAACCGAGCAAAAAATTAAATTTTACAAACGTTACGTTAAAATTTTGCCTGCAACTTCCAATTCTTATATAATAATCAATTTTTCAAGTTATACGAAACTGTCGCCTATGGTTCCAAATTTTAATAAAATTGTCGTCTACTGCTTACAATTATTATTACTAAATACGAGGGTGGATCAAAAAATTCACGGAATGGGAAGGATAGAGTGAAACATGGTTACTTGTTAATATTTGTGCTTATTTTGTAACTCTTTAAGAGTGTATGTACCAAATATTATAACAGTCGTGTCATTGTTCGCTGAGATATTGTTGATTAAGCAAGTCAATTCTAAAAGATTCTCAAATAAATAAATTTCGGGCGGTCATGCAAAGAGTTGGCTTTGAAATTCTGTAATACCCTCCATATAGTCCAGACTTAGCCCCGAGCGATTATTATTTGTTCTCAAAAATAAAAAAGAGGTGAGGGGAAAGAAATTTGCCAGCGATAATGAAGTGAAGGATGCAATTTCTGTCTATTTTGAAAACAACAAAGAATCTTTTTTTTATGGAATAAACAAATTAATTATGATATCTGAGAAGTGCATTAGGGTTAAAAGAGTATGTGGTATATTAAAAATAAATAATAATTTTTAGCTTCTGTCGGTATTTTATAGTGCCCATTCCGACCTCCCCTCTAAAGAATGCAAATTATTAAATGGGAATTAAAATCCTTAGACGGCATGTTCACTAAAATTAGAAACAAGAGTCATACGCGTCAGTTCCCTAATAACTGAAAACTTTGAGCGACAGTTTAATATAGAAAATTAGACGCCACAGGCAACTACAGTAGTCAACAAGTGAAATAGAACACCCTAAAATTTTAACAAAAAGAAAAATTGATTAATTGGTTTATTGATTAAGTTGGTCAATTTTTGAAGCCTTTTGTTACACGAAATGTTAACGATATGCCTATTTCTGTTTTACAAAATTCAAATTATAACTTTTACCTTTAAAATAAGCCAAAAGGAGGAGAAATTTTACATCACCAAAATTATTGCTGATAGCGCCAAAAAAAAAAAACCAGTTTTTTGGACCTTTGTTTACATTCATAAAATTAGCTCAAAATCTGAAAAACCATTTAGAGGTTTTTAGATTATCCAATGTTTTTCCAAAATCCATTTCTTCTAAATCTTTCAGTTTGCTTTTACTTGAAAACATTTCACTGTGCTATTTCCATCCCAAGGGCATAACAAACAAAACAAAAAGAATCAGCCAAATATGTCGTTCCTATTGTCAGTTATTATCGAGAGTGCATACAAAAATTACAGTCGTTGCAGTTTGTTCGAATTTTCAGACTTTCTTTGTAATTTTCTCGATTCTTCCTTATTTTTATTAAATATTTTCTAGGATCATAATTTATAACAAACATAACAAAGGAGAATTACCCAATTTCATTGTTCGAGTTATAGTAGCCTATAAATTTATAAAAAAAATCCCGTGAAAAAAGCATTTTCAGTTTTTTCAAACTTTTCAATTTTCAATTTTTCCAATTTTTTATCTTTATGTAAAAACCTTATTCAGACTATCAAAAACATTTTTAAAAAAATAGTCAAAAAATCTCGTAGAAAAAAGTACTTTCAGTTTTACCGAATGCATTTTTTCTTTCCATATAAACTTTATTTGGGCTATAACGAAACTTAAAAACAAAATGGACTAATTAGTCCAGCCGTACTTTATTTTTATTTACAAAAATTTAAAAAAATGTTTTACTGTCTACCTAATAGCTTGAAATCATAAACATTATGGTTAAAACATTTTTTTTATAAATAGAACAATACATTTATAAGAAAAGAAATGTCGGTCTATCAAACAATGCAGAGTCATTTTTAAAATTGTTTTAATTAATTAGGGTTATTAATCAGCCTCTCGTTTATTACAGGCTGCAGTTTATGTATGTAGCTTCATTTTGTAAAAATTGTTAAATAATTCTGTTAACCTTTTTTGTTCCTCGCCTTTTGTGTTGGAAAATTTGCTGTTTAGATTTAATCTCAAAATTCTGAACGGCTATAAAAATATAAGTAAGCCTACAAAAATGCCTAATCAATAAAGAAACATATTAGTGTGCTTAAATTGTCACTAAAATGTGGTGTTTACTGTCGATTTAAAAAAAATGCTTTTTTCTACGTATTTTAAAAATGCTCTTTTGTAAATTGAAATAGGCATTTTTTAACAAAACAAAAGCGTAAAAACGTATCTTTTATTAACGAAAAAGCTACAATTTTGATCTTAATTTTTTGATACAAATTAACAAACGTTCACATGTCATATGTTGCTAAATGAAGTTTATTAGTTTTCCAACATCACTTTTAAGATTAGAATATGCCGAGAAAGTGTTGCGAGTCTAATTGTGTGCTTGTGCTATAATAACGAAGAAATAATATAAACATTTTTTTTGCATATGCGTTTATTTGTTATTACTGTACAACGTGCATTTTTAAAAATGTTTTATTTTCCAGCTCTTTCTACAACAGGATATGAAGCATTTTCTGTGATTCCACAGTTCTTCTCAGTATTTCTTGCTAATCTGATATATCCTTGTTCTCCCCAATATTCACCCCAAGAATTTTTAAGTATCCAAAAATCAGCGTTATCGCCGTTTGTTTTTTCTATTCCATAGCCTACATTCAGGACTACATGATTCAAAGTTGATGTACAATCTTCACTATACAAAATTCCTCCACTATAAAACTGCCAAGGAAGAGCATCGACTTCAACAGTGATTGGTCCAATAGTACCAACAGCTTCTTTAAGTGTTTCTTCATCACCAGAAACAGTAACGTATTCAATCATTTTTACGGTGACTGGTACAGATTCGGCTTGACATTCTCCAGAACTAGTGGAAGGATAATCTTCAGATGAAGCAAGACCATGTTGGATTGCAAATTCATATCCTGCTTCAACTGTTCCTCCACTGCATCCACCACTTACACAGTCGACTAATTCTTGTTCACTTAGGGGAATGAGTTGGCCGTTAACCAAAAAGTGTTGGCCTTCCAATGATTCAGTCTAAAACATTCAAATTGTATCTAATATTTTTTTTAATTTGGTGCTTACCACACCGAATATCCAACTACCAGCGCATACTCCTTGACTTTTTACAGGTGTTACAGCACCTTTTTCTCTCCAATCTATTTCATCAGGAGCTTCACCATTTAGGCTTTCGTATTTACTGGCAACAATTTTGTTATTGCTTGGTTTGTTTTTATTTAAATATTGAAGAAATTCTTCACTAGTCATATCAGCAAATTGATTTATGGCCATTTTGTAAGATACTTGATTATTCTCGTATAGTTTATTGTGTTCTTCAATTTTCTTCACATTTTGTGAAGAAAATTCTTCTTCACAAATGTTTTTTGGTGAGTAATCTAAATTAAATTTTATTTAGTAAATATTTTGTTTATTATTGTTTTAAATACCTTGAAATTGTTCCATTTTCCTTGTATTTCACTGGAGGATGAAAAGGACAATGCAGTCGACATAAAACACAAAAATAGAAAATACTTCATTTTCTTATTTCAAAATTGTTTGTTTATATCAGAGAGACTTAAATTAAAACTCATCCAACTATGAAAAGCCTTGTCTAATGTACCTATATATATATATAGTGATTTTTGATTGTAGTAGATCAGATTAGATTATCCTTTTATTTAAAAATTGAATTTTAATTTTTTTTATATTTAATATTTTTAGGTTCGGTTTACAGAAGGTGAATTAAATATTTAATTGCAATTAACTTTTAATTCGCGATTAAATCGGCTTTCCTTGTGTTTGATTGGTCAAAATCGGCATTTAATCGCAATTAAAGTTAATCTCACTTTCTGTAAACCGGCCCTAAATATTTTAATTTAATTTTAATTCAATTTTTTTTATTAAATTTACATTGTTGGTTTTCCAAACTGTGTTACAAGCTGTTATTTTTTTGCATTTTAATGAAACGGATATGTATTTTTGTGTTGATTTGATAAGATAGAAGTTATATCCGGTATTTCTTTTCAAATCTTGACGTTCTGGACTTTGGAATAAATATTAACTCAAAATTAAAATAGATGATAAGGTCCTTGATGAAAAGATTGTATTCATAATGAGTAATGACTTTATAAGATTTTTTTTAGTTTTTTTGGGTATTAAGTCAGTTTTTTGCAAAATGAAAATTTTATAAATTAGTTTACCAAACGCTTTATTATTTTATTACAGTTTTTGTATGTGCCACAAAATTCGCTTTCGTAAACAGAAATAAACTTTTTCTTATTTTATTTTAACTGTTAAAATAAAAAGAAACTAAGTAAAATACGAAGAATAACAAAAAAAAAACTCTAATCGAACAAATATAAAATACTAAAACAGTAAATTCTTTATATTTTATTTTGTGTAAATTTGGCATATTTAATCTTAGCTAATTTAATTTTGACAAATTTTCAGAAGTAAAGCTTTAAAAACTGTTACCTACAGCTCGTAAATTTAATAATAGATAGCCTGTGCTATCCATTTCTTATGAAATACATTGGTCAAAAATGAAATAGAGTACCCTAAAATTTTAACAAAGAAAATGTCTTATAACTCTTAGAAAAATTGGTTAATCAGAATAATCTTTTCTTTTTTTTCATAATTTATTTTTTATACTTTAAGATATTTAATAGACTGTTTCTTGTATGTTTGTTGTTTGAATTATACAGAGTGTCACAGACAAGCACTGCAAAAACGAAAAGTTTAGACTGCTCCCATCCAACTAAAAAGAATTTTTTTAATGAATTTTGGAAAAGCATTGGATAATCTAAAAACCTCAAAATGTTTTTCAAATTTAAAGCTAAGTTTATGAATAAAAATAAAGCTCCAAAAACTGTTTTTTGCGCAATAAGTAATAATTTTGATGATTGATGTAAAATTTCTCTTCCTTTTATTTTATTCTAAAAGTAAAACTTAAAATTTGAATTCTGGAAGACAGATTCTGGAAAAATGAAAGCTTTTGCTTGCCTGAATAGCTCGTTACTACGATATCGACAATATATATTCAGATATGCAAAAGCTTTAATTTTTCTCTGAAATAATGCCTTCAAAAATCGGATGTAACCACAGACTAATACTGAGTAAATCAATGCTAAAAGAATCTTGAGATAACAAAAGACAAATCGTGTTTCGTAATAGACGTTTAAAATGTTTTAACCTTCTTTTACCAAAGTTAAATTCGGAGCTGTTTAATAAGTTAGTCAATTCTGGAAGCCTTTTGTTACACGAAATGTTAACGGTATGCCTACCTCTATCTTCCAGAATTCAAAATTTAACTTTTACCTTTAGAATAAGTCAAAAGAAAGAGAAATTTTACATCAATAACCAAAATTATTTCTTATAGCGCAAAAAACTGGTTTTTGGACCTTTACTTTTAGAGCATACAAAACCTGTAATACACTAATAAAGCGTTAGGTGATAAACTAATTTATACAATCTTCATTTTGCAAAAAAATCTGAAAAAACACACGAAAAAGCAAATTTTTTTTATAACATCATAAATACAATCTTTCATCAAAGACCTTATCATCTATTAACTTTGAGCCAATATTTATTCCAAAGTCCAGAATATTATGATCTTTAAAAAAATACCGGATATAACTTCTATCTTATCAAATCAACCCAAAAATACATAACCGTTTTATTAAAATTCAAAAAAATAACACTTTGTAACACCAATAATGTTAATTTAATTTCAAAAAATATCGACTTAGAACAATTTTTAAATTTTACAAAATTCAAATTTATGCAGAAACGTAAAGTTTTGTCAAAAAGCTTAAAAGTCAATTTTTAAATGAAAGGATGTTGCATAATATAATCTGATCTACTACAATCAAAAATCAATATATATAATAGTATTTGACAAGACTTTTCATAGTTGGATGAGTTCTAATTTAAGTGTCAATCTGATATAAACAAACAATTTCAAAATAAGAAAATGAAGTATTTTCCATTTTTGTGTTTCATTTCGGCTGCATTGTCACTTTCACCCTCCAGTGAAATACAAGGAAAATGGAAAAATTTCAAGGTATTTAATTTACTAAACAAAATTTATTTTAGATTACCCACCAAAAAACGTATCACACGAAAGAAGAAATCAAAAGATTCCAAATTTTCCAAGAAAATGTGAAGAAAATTGAAGAACACAATAAACTATACGAGAATAACCAAGTATCTTACAAAATGGCCATAAATCAATTTGCTGATATGACTAGTGAAGAATTTTTTCAATATTTAAACAAAAACAAACCAAGCAATAACAAAATCGTTGCCAGTAAATACGAAAGCCTAAATGGTGAAGCTCCTGATGAAATAGATTGGAGAGAAAAAGGTGCTGTAACACCTGTAAAAAGTCAAGGAGTATGCGCTGGTAGTTGGATATTCGGTGTGGTAAGCACCAAATTAAAAAAATATTAGATACAATTTGAATGTTTTAGAGTGAATCATTGGAAGGCCAAAACTTTTTGATAAACGGCAAACTCATTCCCCTAAGTGAACAAGAATTAGTTGACTGTGTGAGTGGTGGATGCAGTGGAGGAACAGTTGAAGCAGGATATGAATTTGCAATCCAACATGGTCTTGCTTCAGCTGAAGATTATCCTTCTACCAGTTCTGGAGAATGTCAAGCCGAATCTGTACCAGTCACCGTAAAAATGGTTGAATACGTTACTATTTCTGGTGATGAAGAAACACTTAAACATGCTGTTGGTACCATTGGACCAATCACTGTAGAAGTTGATGCTCTTCCTTGGCAGTTTTATAGTGGAGGAATTTTGTATAGTGAAGATTGTACATCAACTTTGAATCATGTAGTCCTGAATGTAGGTTATGGAATAGAAAAAACAAACGGTGATAACGCTGATTTTTGGATACTTAAAAATTCTTGGGGTGAATATTGGGGCGAACAAGGATATATCAGATTAGCAAGAAATACTGAGAAGAACTGTGGAATCACAGAAAATGCTTCATATCCCGTTCTAGAAAAAGCAGAAAAATAAAACGTTTTTAAAAATGGAGGTTGTATAGTACTAACAAATAAACGCAAATGCAAAAAAATTGTTTTTCTACTTTACGTCGGTAACAGAGTCCGATTTGGGTGCGGTAATAGCCATTACCGCACCCAAATTGCGTGCGGTAACAGCTAGTGCAATTTAGTGTTTTCGGATTGGTAACACCGTGTAACACGCTATCGCTAAAATGAAAGGTTATGTTTCTGTCGCCGTTGAGATTACAGTAATTATATTCGAATAAATTTTGTTGCACTTGATGACCAGCAGTATTCCTCAACAAAGTGTTTTTGTGTGTGCGTGTCGCAATTAATCTATAAAATATTCGAAAGTGGGGCGGAACAAACGACGATGGACGCGACAAACTTCAGCTTTTGAGGTTAGAACAGCGTTAAAGTGAAACTTGAAACTAAAATGGAGCTTTTAGCCTTTGTTTTCACTATTTACAGCCCTCATAGCATTCGATAATTTACAAGTTATTTGCTAGATGAGTGTATAAATCTGCTTGATTGGAATAACGATGAAATGAAAGGAGTCGCTGAGAACCGCAAATGGAGTGGGAATTTAGAGATAAATGGAGATTTTCCTTACTGTGTTAATGCCAATTGGATTATTCAATCAATAACCAATACGGTAGGTAAAAAAGAACCATTTGTGAGTTACTTACACAGAATTTTAGACAAATTTGAAAACATTTCAAAGTTCAATGACTTCATTGACACTTTAGTGACATTTTTATTACCAACTGTCTCGTATTAACGCAAAAGTCCCTAAAGATTAAATAATTAACTTTTTTACTTAAAAATTACGTAAAACACGTAGAGTAGAAAAAATAGCATAAAGAACTTGTTTTTTAAAGTCATTGTGGCGCTCATTCTTTATAAAAACTCGCGCTCGTTTTATAAACTTGAATTCTTGCCACAAAGATGGCTTTTCAAAACGAGTTCTTTAATATACTATTGCTACACCGGAAATCTTACTTTTATCTTGTTATCAAATCATAACAGTCAAGATGATATCAACAACTGATAAATTAAAATCTCAGTATATTCTAGAACAATTTAATAAAATTTTAATATATAAATTTGCAAACAAACCTCTCACAGAGATTTTAATACAATTTGTCAAAACTTCTTTTGCGACCTCTACATTGGAAACAAAATTTGTTTTTTCAGTCACGCCAGCAAAAATTCTAATTATGATCTCTTCATGTGTTAATAATTATCTTTAACTATCAAATTTATGAATGGCAGCAATTAATAATCGAAATATTGGCTCCTTTCACGCATTAATAAAAGTCGAGATTACTAAGCGATTAACAAAAAAGTTAGTTACAATATTTTTTCGCTGGTCGTATACCTTACTAAAAACTCTATTCCAAAACTTGACGACAGTTTATACTCAGGTCTGGCCAGTTTTACAATAAATGTTTTACAACCTGATTAAAAACATGACTGACATTCTTTGTTAGACATCTTGAAAATGCTTACTAATCAATTACATTGAAATTACACTAAATCAAAGTGCGAGATAAAACCCACTTGAAAAAAGACAGAGGGAAATCAGATAACGTACCACCTCCTAAAAAAATTTAGAAAACTGAGTATATATTCGCTCATTTTTCCAACAAAAATCACAATCCAAAAGTTGTAGAAACCATGAAGACTTTCATCGTTCTTGCTTTGGCCTTCGTTGCCACTTTGGCAATTCCACAAACACCAGTCCACTCCAAATGGGCTGAATTCAAAGTAAGTCTAAATGAAGATTAGTAGAAGATACAAACTATTTATAATATTTATTTACAGTTGACCCACAAAAAACAATACAGCTCCCCAATTGAAGAGCTCCGCCGTTTGGCAGTCTTCCAAGAAAATTTGGCTAAAATCGAAGCACACAATGCCAAATACGAAAAAGGAGAAGTCACCTACAAAAAAGCCATCAACCAATTCGGTGACATGACCGAAGAAGAATTCATGGCATACGTCAACCGTGGTATTGCTACCAAACCCAAAAAGAACGAAAAACTTCGTCTTCCCTTCGTCAAATCCGACAAACCTGCTGCTGCTGAAGTTGACTGGAGAGATTCTGCTGTCACTGAAGTCAAAGACCAAGGACAATGTGGATCTTGCTGGAGTTTTAGTACTGTAAGTACTAAACTCAAAACTCTTTGTTTCAAATTTCACGTATTTTTATTTAACAGACTGGAGCCGTTGAAGGTCAACTCGCCATCTCAGGCAAAGGCTTGACCTCCCTCAGTGAACAAAACTTGGTCGACTGTTCTTCTTCATACGGAAATGCTGGATGCAACGGTGGATGGATGGACAGTGCTTTCGACTATATCCACGACAATGGTATTATGTCCGAAAGTGCCTACCCCTACACCGCCATGGATGGTTCCTGCAGATTCAACCCCTCCCAATCTGTCACTGGTCTTAGCGGATACTACGACATCCCCTCTGGTGATGTAAATGCTCTAAAATCTGCTGTTGCCAACAATGGTCCAATCGCTGTAGCCATTGATGCCACTCAAGAACTCCAATTCTACTCTGGTGGTATCTTGAACGATCAATCTTGCAGTCCCCAAGCTTTGAACCACGGTGTTTTGCTTGTCGGTTATGGATCTGAAGGAGGCCAAGATTACTGGATCGTCAAGAACTCATGGGGAAGCTCATGGGGAGAAAGTGGTTACTGGAGACATGCTCGCAGCAGTGACTGTGGTATTGCTACAGCTGCCTCATACCCAGCTTTGTAAATTGATGAAATATGTATATAGTCAAATTTTAAAATACGTAACAAAATAAAAATTAATAAAACACATTTATAAAGTATTAGTTTTTTCCTTTTTACGAGTTTCTAGATCACATCATTGCTGAATTATTCGTTCATTATCATCTTTTAAAAAACAGTCGGATGTAGCTGTTTTCTACTTAGATCGTGTAAATTTCCGATCGTTATTTAGATATATTATTAATCTGATATTGAGATATCAATATATTTACACTCTTGAAAAAAATCTGATCTGTATCGATTAAGTTCAGTTGGTTTTGTATTTTTTGATAATGACTATCATCTCACTTCTTGATTGTGCTATTATAGCTGTATCATCAGCATAGATGGCAAGCGTTGTTTTGGCAGTTTTGGGTATGTCACTAGTATATAGTGAATACAGGGTTGGCCCCAGGACAGAGCCTTGAGGTACTCTTGCTTCAGTTTGTCTTATCGATTATTTCGATTTTTGGATTTTTACTGTGTATTTTTCTCCTTTGAAGTATATATGCAGTATTTTAACAAGTGCTATTCGGAATTCCATTTTTAATAATTTGAAGATTAAGCCGTCAATCCAAACTTTGCCATAGGCTTTCGCCACATCTAATAGTACCATTCCTGTTTTTTGACCTTTTTGGTTCTTTTTTGAACCCATTGTTCAAGTGGAATAAATTCTTTCTCTTTCACTATCTCCGTTATTTTTTTGTGTATAATTCTTTCTATTAGTTTACTTAATGCTGAAAGAAGGCTAATTACCCTATAACTACTTGGGATGTTTTTCGGTTTTCCAGATCTAGTTATCAGTATAATCTGAGCTGTTTTACAGTATTCTGGAAATTTTCTGAGCGTAAAAATGGCGTTTGTTAATGTTGTGATGTATGTTATTGCATCTTTGTGCAAATTTTTTAGCATCTTGTTTCATATTTATCATATTTTCTGGGGTTGATAATGTATTAGTGATTTCACTTTCGATTTTATTGACAAATTTAAGATTTTGCGTTTTGTTGTTTTGAAACTGCTCTACTAGGTTATTAGCAAAACAGTTAGCTTTTCTTCACTTGTTGTTGCGATTTTTTCTTATGACGATAATGGTTTAAGTGGTGGAATGTCATAACTCGTTCTTCTTAATGCTTTAGCAAGGTTCCATGTGTGTTCGTTGCCTGTGATTATTTTTTCAATTTTGTCTTCCCATTTATTTTGTTCTATTTTGAAAACTAAAAGAACTGGTTATTTCTTTTAGTTTCCCTGACTCCAAGAAAATGCGTACCATTTTGTTGGGTTACGAATTAAGAGACACCTGTATCTATTACGACAAAAAGACCATTGAACGGCACAACTGAAATACTGTAAAAGTAAAATTCTTCTTCCGGGGCGACCGTATTTAGAATTGCTTTTTGTTTCAACCAACGGTTGCCATTTACTCTAATATAAAAATCGTTGTTTATAAAAAACTTTTCTGTCGTTGATTTCACCTGTTTTATCGTGCAGATGATAAACTTGTGAGATTCAAACATTGCATAACAAATCTTTAAAATTACAATTTTTGTTTAAAATTCTTAAATATATTGTAATAATTTTTTAATTTAATTAATATGTAATAGAAGAGAATTTATCTTTTCAACGTTTTGCTCGGGCATCTTCAGCAAAAACTTTATTAATACAATATTTTTTTATACAAGACCAAACATAAAAGAGATATTTTAGTTATACTTAAAATACGTTAGAATCAAAATTAAAATTAATTCTTCCATATAATAAAATTTATTTCTGGCCACCTTGATACAGAGAAAAATAAAATAGGTGATTTGGTTTATTTTGTGTATGCTTCTTATTTAAAAATTAAACTCTTATCAGTTTCTATTGACCTTTGCAGATTTTGGCCGCAAAAATTTGGCCTTTAAATTATTATAATGTGTGCAGTTGAGAAGCATAACAAATTCAAATGCCTTTTCATATAATTTTTTTAGTTGAAGTTTTTGAGGTGCCATCTGCATTTGCTCGATCTTGGCATAAAGCTGTTACAAATTTTTGAGAGGTTGTTTCCGTTCTTTATCTATCTCTCCTTAAGCAATCTTGTTTTAAATCATAACGTCCTTTGTTAAGAAATATAAATTGTAAAGTACTACATATTGAAAGTAAATTCAATCAAAGTGCGAGATAACACCCACTTAAAAAACACAGACGAAAATCAGATAAGCTACCACCTCCTAAAAAAATCGTAGAGAATTAGGTATATATTCGCTAATTTCTTTCAACAAAAATCACAATCCAAAAGTTGTGGTAACCATGAAGACTCTTATCTTTCTTGCTTTGGCCTTCGTTGCCACTTTGGCAGTTCCCCAAACACCAGCCAGTGCCAAATGGTCTGAATTCAAAGTAAGTCTAACTAAAGATTAGTAAAAAAACAAACAAACTAATTGTAATATTTATCTACAGTTGACCCACAAAAAACAATACAACTCCCCAAGTGAAGAACTCCGCCGTTTGGCCATTTTCCAAGAAAATTTGGCTAAAATCGAAGCTCACAATGCAAAATACGAAAAAGGAGAAGTAACCTACAAAAAAGCCATCAACCAATTCGGTGACATGACCGAAGAAGAATTCATGGCATACGTTAACCGCGGTCTTGCCACCAAACCCAAAAAGAACGAAAAACTCCGTCTTCCCTTCGTCAAATCCGACAAACCTGCCGCTGCTGAAGTTGACTGGAGAGATTCTGCTGTCACTGAAGTTAAAGACCAAGGACAATGTGGATCTTGCTGGAGTTTCAGTACTGTGAGTACTAAATTCAAAACTGACTGTTTCAAATTTCACAATTTTTTTTTTAACAGACTGGAGCTGTTGAAGGTCAACTCGCCATCTCAGGCAAAGGCTTGACTTCCCTCAGTGAACAAAACTTGGTTGACTGTTCCTCCTCATACGGAAATGCTGGATGCAACGGTGGATGGATGGACAGCGCCTTCGACTACATCCACGACAATGGTATTATGTCCGAAAGTGCCTACCCCTACACCGCCATGGATGGTTCCTGCAGATTCAACCCCTCCCAATCTGTCACTGGTCTTAGCGGATACTACGACATCCCCTCTGGTGATGTAAATGCTCTAAAATCTGCTGTTGCCAACAATGGCCCAATCGCTGTAGCCATTGATGCCACTCAAGAACTCCAATTCTACTCTGGTGGTATCTTGAACGATCAATCTTGCAGTCCCCAAGCTTTGAACCACGGTGTTTTGCTTGTCGGTTATGGATCTGAAGGAGGCCAAGATTACTGGATCGTCAAGAACTCATGGGGAAGCTCATGGGGAGAAAGTGGTTACTGGAGACATGCTCGCAGCAGTGACTGCGGTATTGCTACAGCTGCCTCATACCCAGCTTTGTAAATTAATAAAATAAGTATATAGTCAAATTTTAAAATATGTAACAAAAAAAATTAATAAAGCACAGTTATAAAGTATAAGTTTTTTTTCCTTTTTACGAATGTCTAGATCAAATTATTGCCGAGTTATCCTTTATTCCGTCCCTGATCATCTTTTAAAAAAGTGCTGGATAGCTGTTCTCTTATCAAATCATGTAAATTTCCGATCATTAAAATTTTTCCTATCTTATTAAGACACAATCTGATAAAATTCAATGTATTTATTTGCAGTCTTAAAATGCCTATTTTCTGTACTTTTGACTGCTAATTCTATAATTATATTATTGAAAAAAATAAGTTCTTGTTTAATTTTGTTGAAAATGTACTCTTATAAAAGCTGATAAAACTCAGTAATTTTTGTAAATTTAAATTAAATTTTGTAAAAATGTCAATTTTTCATGACGACAACGACCTGACTACGTCTATTTGCTGGCCTACCTTAATAACATGTGATCCTAAATATGTCACATGAAAGAGACAGATCAACAGTTATGAGAGCTTTAGTTAAGGCGACGCTCTCCCAATAGTAAATTTCTATGCTGTATAGTCTCACGATTTGCAAGCCCCTGGCTTTAATATAGCAATTTTTATAAATTAAAAATTAGAAATAAAATCTGAAATGTGTGTACTATGACATAAAACATTTTATTTTAAAAAGTATTATTTAATAAACAAAGAAAAAAATCGCTTTTAAGCACTAAAATTTTATCTTCATCAACGTCAAATTTTGCTTAATCTCTTAAATTTAAACTAATTTCAGACTAAAAAAAAAAGACTTTATGTCATAGCTAGGGCAGTCACCAAGTTGATGAGCCTAAGCAATTAGTTAAAATGTGTTCGTATAAACTAGGAGCTTACAAATAAAAAAATGCGAGAAATTTACTTTCAGTCTATTTCAGTAAACCATTCTATTGTAGGACCCTATCATATTTATACTTGGAATTTTACTGCTGTTGCTTGGGCAACTGTCTAATAGGTGGCGCAGCATTTTTTAGATAATTTTGAATTTTGATAAGAGCTGTGTGAGTGCCTTGTTTTGTAACTTAGAACTTACTGTGAATGAGTACTCGTAGATGCTAATTATTAACAAAGAAACGAAAAATGGACAAAATATCAAATAATATTTTTTACTCTGCGACTTCGAATTATATGAATGCTGAGAACATGTAGCCCATTATTTTATTACTTATTACTTCTGGCGAGACCAAAGACACTAAATTAGTTTCGCCTGTACATTGATTAACCTGTATAAAAAAAAATAGAAATTGATATAGAGAAATAAAAAGTTATGCTTATTCGAAGGTAATACATTAGTCGATAATTTCTCAACTAAAATTTGTTTGTATAATGATTAAGTTTAATTTACTTATTTTTTCAATTTTTAATTTCAAAAGTTGAATTATACCATAATTTTTAACTTATTAATCTCGATTTCGGGATTAAAAATTGAATTTTCAACTTTAATTGGGATTATTAAATATGATTTCTAAATTTTTTATCCCGATTTTGGGACTAATAATTGTACTATGAATTTTTTTATTTCAAAAGTTTTTAATTATAAAATTCGCAACCCTCATTTAAGGTCATACTCAGATTTAGCCATCAAATTTTTGGAATTGCGGTGTTACAATAATTTTTGAAAAATATTTATTCTTACATGATAAACCGATAATTTTAAAACTTTGACTTTATATAATAAAAATTTATTATGCAAGTTTTGTATAGAGAAAACTGTTGTATTTTTTTAATAAAACTTACAAACAAATTAACGAAACAAATTTATTAATTTTAGGATTTCCTTATTTGAAAATTTTGGTTTCATTTAGTAAATGCCAAACAGTTTACAGCAGAGTTAAATTATAACACAATTTTCGATTTATTTTTTTTTATCCTTAAATTACCAAATCGTTTTCAAGATCAAATTTACCAGAAAATCTAAGACCATATAAAAATCTGCTCAAGGCCAGAGTTTAGGTATTTGGGACGATTTCACCAAGGGATAATTTATGCACGGTTGCCGCTAACGGGCTGACATCGACTGCAGGGGTTCGTTTATGGACGCATTTTTTTTTATGCAACACAGAATCTTACAATTAGTCAACCCGTCGCAGTAATAGTTCGACTATCCTTGGACAGAGACCGCCACTTCCTTGATACAAAATTCTGTCTTTGTTTTTAGGTACTTCCTTTACAGCTAAAGCCCAGCCTTAACGAGGATTTGTAAAAGAAGAAGAGTTAATAGCACATTCAATTAAGACATCAATCCGACAAAAATTTTACATAAAAAAAGTGCCTCAGCACTACACAAAGGGTTTCAACACGATATTAAAATAAGAAACATACAGCACAACTTCTATAATCCGGACATGCTACAGTTCGGACACTCCAATAATTCGGACACCTCTTAAAGTTCGGACACTTTTTATTTTACTTCTACAATCCGGACATCAGTGTTTCACTGTGATCTGCTATTAGCGTATTTTAAGCTGGGTTTGCACAAGTTGCATTAAATATAGATTAATATATTGTCATATAATTATAGTACTGTTACTAAAACGAATTCAGGGCGAAGCTAGAGCGTTATGTTAAGAATATTTCTCAAAAAAAATTGCATACTTTTTTAAAACATTATAATTGATTGTATGTATTACATATTTAAATGTTATATAAAGTACGTATGTATTTAGTACATATTTACATAAAATCAAATACCTAAGGTAATAATTGGTTATTAAAAGCATTTTAGACCAAAAAAAGTATACTTCAATATACCGGACAATTTCGCCAATCCGGATACCGCCAAGACTATATCTGTCCGGATTATCGAAGTTGTGTTGTACTTGGAAAATAATATGTTGCCTGAAATTCGCGAACCAATTAATTCGTTGTCCATTACGCTTCCAAAAAAAAAAAGAGAGAAAAAAGTCATTAACCAAAATGCAAAGCCTTTATAGTAAAAACTTCCTCCAAATTAAAAATAAAAGTAACTAAGCACCTATGTTAAGAATCTTTTGTCTTAAAAACTAAAGGAGCTATCATTCTTTTTAGCTCTCCTAACTCCAAGAAAATGCGTACCATTTTGTTCGTCCCCGGATTAAGACACCCCCTTCATATAGTACGACAAAAAACATTACACAACAAAACTTTTACTGTAAAAGTAAAATTTTTATTCGGAGGCGAGCGTATTTGAAATTGCTTTTTGTTTCGATCAACGGTTTCCATTTACTTTAATAAAAAATATTGTTTAGAAAAAAATCTTTTATGTCGTTGATTTAACCTCGTTTATAGTGCAGATGATAAACTAGTGAGATGCAAGCATTGCATAAAAAATCGTTAAAATTACAATCTTTCTTTACAATTTTTAAATATATTGTGATTTTATTTACTTTTTTCATTTTAATTAATAAATAAAAAAGAGAATTTATCTTTTCAACGTTTTGCTCGGACAAAAACTTCAGCTTCAGCAAAAACTATAGGAAGACAAACTTTTTTATACAAAGCCAAATACAAAAGGTATTCTAGATATATTTAAGATACGTTAGAATAAAAATTAAAATTAATTCTTCTATATAATAAAACTTATATCTGGCCATATTGAAACAGAGGAAAATAAAATAGGTGGTTTAATTTATTTTGTGTGTGCTTCTTATTCAAAATTAAAACTGTTATAAGTTTACATAGACATTTGCAAATTTTAGCCCTAAAAACTTGCCCTTTATAATATTATGTCGTGTGGAGTTAAAACGCATAACAAATTCAAATGCCTTTTCATATATATCTTTTTAATTAGAGATTTTGAAGTGCCAATGCCATCTGTTTTGAATAAAATTACTCCCACCCCGTCCTAAATAGCAAAATAACTATCAAAATATTGAACTAAAAATGCTCTATCTTCCCATAAAGTGGTTACAAATTTTTAAAAGGTTCTTTCCGCTCCTTATCTATTTCTCGTAAAACAATCTTGTTTTAAATCACAACCAACATCCTTTCTTAAAAAATATAAATTGTAAAGTACCACATATCGAAAGTAAGTTCAATCAAAGTGCGAGATAACATCCACTTACACTTAAAAAAATCGTAGAAAACTAGGTATATATTCGCTAATTTTTTTTGACAAAAATCACAATCCAAAAGTTGTAGTAATCATGAAGACTTTCATCGTTCTTGCTTTAGCCTTCGTTGCCATTTTGGCTGTTCCCCAAACACCAGCCAGTGCCAAATGGGCTGAATTCAAAGTAAGTCAAAATGAAGATTAGTAGAAGATACAAACTAATTGTAATATTTATATACAGTTGACCCACAAAAAGCAATACAGCTCCCCAATTGAAGAACTCCGGCGTTTGGCAGTCTTCCAAGAAAATTTGGCTAAAATCGAAGTACACAATGCAAAATACGAAAAAGGAGAAGTAACCTACAAAAAAGCCATCAACCAATTCGGTGACATGACCAGCGAAGAATTCATGGCCTACGTCAACCGTGGACTTACCACCAGACCAAAGAAGAACGAAAAACTCCGTCTTCCTTTCGTCAAATCCGACAAACCTGCCGCTGCTGAAGTTGATTGGAGAGATTCTGCTGTTACTGAAGTCAAAGACCAAGGAGAATGTAGTTCTTGCTGGAGTTTCAGTATTGTGAGTACTAAACACAAGACTGATTGTTATATATATTTATACATATATATATTTTTTAACAGACTGGAGCCGTTGAAGGTCAACTCGCCATCTCAGGCAAAGGCTTGACCTCCCTCAGTGAACAAAACTTGGTTGACTGTTCCTCTTCATACGGTAATGATGGATGCGACGGAGGATGGATGGACTACGCCTTCGATTACATCCACGACAATGGTATCATGTCCGAAAAAGCCTACCCCTACACCGCCATGGATGGCTCCTGCAGATTCGACCCCTCTCAATCTGTCACTGGTCTTAGCGGATACTACGACATTCCCTCTGGTGACGTAAATGCCCTCCAATCTGCTGTGGCCAACAATGGCCCAATCGCTGTAGCCGTTAGTACCTCTGAAGAACTCCAATTCTACTCTGGTGGTATCTTGAACGATCAATCTTGCAATCCCCAAGGATTGAACCACGGTGTCTTGCTTGTCGGCTATGGGTCCGAAGGAGGCCAAGATTACTGGATCATCAAGAACTCATGGGGAAGCTCATGGGGAGAAATGATGGATGCGACGGAGGATGGATGGACTACGCCTTCGATTACATCCACGACAATGGTATCATGTCCGAAAAAGCCTACCCCTACACCGCCATGGATGGCTCCTGCAGATTCGACCCCTCTCAATCTGTCACTGGTCTTAGCGGATACTACGACATTCCCTCTGGTGACGTAAATGCCCTCCAATCTGCTGTGGCCAACAATGGCCCAATCGCTGTAGCCGTTAGTACCTCTGAAGAACTCCAATTCTACTCTGGTGGTATCTTGAACGATCAATCTTGCAATCCCCAAGGATTGAACCACGGTGTCTTGCTTGTCGGCTATGGGTCCGAAGGAGGCCAAGATTACTGGATCATCAAGAACTCATGGGGAAGCTCATGGGGAGAAAGTGGTTACTGGAGACATGCTCGCAGCAGTGACTGCGGTATTGCTATAGCTGCCTCATACCCAGCTTTGTAAATTGATAAAAATAGTGTTCAGCAATAATAAAATAAAATAATACAAAAAAACAAGCTATTTCATTTTAACAGATTTCTATATGAAATCATCTTTCCCACACGAACTATTCTAACACTTAATGCAAAATTTAAATCAATTCTCTGCCAACAAAAAGTGAATTTCATCCTTTTCCATGAGACATAGGGATAATAACTAAAATTGTAAATCTTGAAAATAAAGACGCTCTATTGAGCTATTAGCATTTATGACATCTCTAATCTTATATTAGTAAAACTAAAACAAACATCTGGCATCCTTATTTCATAAAGGGAATCTCAGATATTTATTTCAGGTTTTACCAGTACAAGATTTGAGACTTCATAAACTGTATTAAGGCTACGTTAAAAGGATTTGTCTAAGTTTCCTTGTCGTTTTTACGCGATAACTAAGTTATTTAAAAATATATCAACTTTATTTAAAAACCAGTATAATCTTAGCAATATTATCTACTCAATGAACGGTTTTAATCAATTGTAATGTTCTAAATTATGCCAGGAGTCAGTTATAAAGTTTATCAAAAGTATTTAACAAATATCATCATTATTATTAACATTATAAAAAAACTAAAATAATTGTTATATTCGGAGGAAATCTATCTATCCTACGAAGACTTATTTTTATGAAGTTATTTTTAAAACCTAAATAAAATATAACGTTTAATAATTACGGTTAATTGAAATGAAAAAAAATCTTAAAAAAATTAAAAATGACTTGCATAAAAAAATGCTTTGTACGATAGATAGATTTTTCTTCTCCTAATATAATGACTTTTCAGGTTTTTTTCAATGTTAATAATAATAAAGATATTTGTTAAATATCTTTGATAAACTTTCTGACTCCTGTCGTGGTTTAAAACATTACAATTAATTAAAATTGTTCATTAAGTAAATGATATTACTGAGATTATATTAGTTTTTAAATGAAGTTGATATCTTTTTAAATAACTTAGTTATCTCGTAAAAACGACATAGGTAACGAAACTTAGAGAAATACCTTTAACCTAGCGTTAACGCTAATTGCTCTAGTGGAACGTCTTTATTCCTAAGATATATAATTTAAGTCAATATTTCTACATATTTCTCATTGAAAAACTTTATCCACTTTGCTAATATATTCTCCATTTCTAAGCGCAGATGTAGTACTTATCCTAATCATCATTTGAAAAAAGACCGCATATGGCTGCTATATTATGAAATCGAGTAAATTTCCAATCATAGAGATTTGTTATAACCTAAAACCGATCTGACAAAAATCAATGTATTATATATTTTATCTATTTGCACACTTGAAAAGAATAGGTTTTTTTATATTAAGAGCAGGACGTAACTGCTTTTTGAAGGTGAGAATGTGAATTTTTAGACAAAACAAAATCATTTAAACCGCTAAAAACAACTTCACCCCCGTAATATAAACAACGTTTTTGCTACATTTTAATCCGCATTTCTTTAAACTAAAACAGTGTGTGAAGCAGTAACTTCAACACCAAAAAAAATAAAAAAAATAAATGCGGAATTTACTACTAATTAAGCTACTCTTAATAAAAAACTATAAAAACATTTCCTATGAAAAAAGATAAACTTCATGCACTGAATAACTGTACGAGAATAACCAAGTGTCTTATACAATGGGCATCACTCAATTTGCTGATCTGACCAGTGAAGAATTTCAACAATATTTAAACAAACACAAGTCTAGCAACCAACAAGTTATTGTTAAATCTAAAATCATAGAGAATGTTAAAGCACTCGATGAAATAGACTGGAGAGAAAGGGGAGCTGTTACTCCTGTACGAAACGAAGACGTTTGTAGTGCTAATTGGATTGCTGCAGTAAGTAAAAATAAAAGAAACCATACACATTTAACAAAAACAAATATTTTAGATTGAATCAGTAGAAGGACAAAATTTTTTAACAAACGACAAACTGATTACATTAAGTACCCAAGAAGCATCTGATTGTGCAAGTAAAGGATGCTCTACAGGAACATATTCAGACGCATATGTATATATGATTCACAACGGCCTTGCTTCAGCTGAAGATTATCCTTCTAAAGGTACTGGAGAGTGTAAAGCAGACTCCATACCTGTAGCAGTAAACGTCACAGAATACTATACTGCTATCTGTATAACCTAACTGAAGTTAGGTTAAAATATGCTGTTAGTGGCATTGGCCCTATTACAGCAGAAATTAATGCTACTCCTTGGCAATTTTATACTGTAGGAATTTTCTACGACGAAACTTGCAATTCTACAACAAACCATGTAATCTTAATTGCAGGTTACGGAATTGACTAAACAAGCCCTGGCAATATACGTTATTGGATAATTAAAAATTCATAAGGGTGAACATTGGGGCGAACAGGGTTATATGAGATTACGAGCATTCACAGACTATGGTTGTGGTATCACTGAATGACCTTCTTATCCTGTTGTAGACAAACATAGACAATAAAATGTTAAGTAGACAATACTTTTAGTAGACAATACACAAATTCTTTCCTTTAAAAAAATCAGCAGTTTGTCTTTATTTTAATCTAAACATTTTTTTATTCAAAAATCTTGGCTGTACACTTAAATAAATATTTCTTGGAAAAAAAAAGGAGAATTACTATCTTATCCACTTCCAAGAGTCAAGTTTCAATACCTATTTTTTTTTTAATGACGTGTATAAAAATCAACTTAGCAACATACTAGTAGTTATGAATTACAAAAAAATCTAAAGCAAATATAATTATTACGAAAACTATAAAATTTAAATTTACAAAAATCAAATTTTCGATTTTAAAGTAGGTCAGACGAATTAAATTTCTTTTCCAAAAATTGGTGAAATTCTGGAATCCGTTTAATTACTCAAGCAGACCTTTGATATGAATACTCTGAGCTTGCTCCATTTTCCGAGTGGAGCTTATTTAATATGTTGAAAATCCAAAATTTCTAAATTTACCGTATATTTTTCAAAATACAAATTTTATTATGTGATCTTGTAGAAAATCGATTTCAAAAATGCCAATTTTATTTTCCACAACTTTACAAATTGAGTTCGAATCCTTAAAACATTTAATTTCTATTAAGAGAAGTTATTACTTATTGACGTAATTTATCAAGTTTGTGGTTTTGCAGTGTACACCCCCTCTAGCCCCTCAAATGCGATTGTTCCTTCTCTCAAAAAGTTTCTCTACTCCTATATATTATTCTGCTAATTTTAGCCTTTAAGTTCTATGCTTCTTGGCTAGGCTTTTTAGTACTGTTTTCAACCTTTTAAAAACAAAATGTGATGTTCTAAAACTCTTCTGATTTAAGAAGGGTCTTCATATAAACTACCAAATTTTTTGAAAATTTTCTTTACATCAATAATTTTTTTGCTTTTAGTCGTCGTTCAAGCTTTTCTACATTCCTTTTCTTTTCTAGCAGTTTTTCAGAAGACACATTTGATCTTAATTTCCTTCTAATCGTAGTTTTTCTTGTACATTTTCTTCTACTGGTTCGTTTAAGCAAAATTGAACAGTTACAATTTCTTTATAGCTAAAGGCACACAAAATTAATTCTATTTTTTAAGCAGGGACCTACATCTTCACAAAATTAATTGACTATTGTACCAAAATTCAGGCATCTCTAGAATAAGTTATTGTACCAAAATTCAAGCATTTCTAGAATAAGTTATGAAAAAGCACAATCTGACAAAAAACAATAGTGAGATAAAAGTAATTAACAGAAAAATATGCAAGAAACCAAAAACCACCAATAAATAAATATACTGACGACCCAGGCTGGAATGGCCACTGTGACTTAAATCGTAAATCTTTACATAATGGATCTCCTGTTGCGGTGCCAATTGCAGTTATCACGTACTTTAGTTGGCCTGGGGGTTTTTACGATTGTGGGATCTGGGATCTATCTGAGGCATTTTTTTAAACTGAAACAGTGCGTGAACTAGTTACTTCAACACTAAAAAATGCGAATTTACTAATAATTAAGCTACTGTTAGTAAAAAAAACTATGAAAACATTTCCTATAAAAAAAACATAAACTTCATGCACTGAAATTAGTGAAAAGAGCGCACTTTTTGCAAGTGTAGAAAAAACTTTTTGTGACACGTAAAAAGTTCTTGGGGCAAACGTGTTTACGTCAGTTTGGAAAGAAATTCTTTATTTTTTATTCAAAGAATTTGATTGTACACTCGAAAATTTCTTAGAATATAAGAGAGTTTCTATTTTATCAACTTTCAAGAAGCAATTTCCGATTCTATAACATGTAAAAAAATCAACTTGACAACAGAGTTTTAAACTACAAAACAGGTTTAAAACAATTATAATTCCGAAAAATTAGAGTTCTGTCTTCCAAAAATAGATAAAATTCTAGAATCTGTTTTAATTACTCAAGTAGACCTCTGATATAAATAATCTGAGTTTGCCCCAGTTTATTAAGAAAGCTTCAGCCAACATGTTGAAACCAACTCGATGATTTCAGACCTTTTCCTGTTTTTTTTAATTCCTCCGAAATAAGTCACCTAATCGTAACCAAAAATACCAATTTGATAGAATCACTGATTTGATCATGTATCAAAAATTTTTCTACTTCTAGTAGTCGTTAAAGATTTTCTACATTCTTTTTCTCTTCTAGCGGTACTTCTGAAGCTTTATTCGGCTTTAATTTTCATCTAATAGTTTTTCTTGTATTTTTTTCTTCTGCTGGACCGTTTAAGCAAAATTGAAAGAAGCACAGAATTTAATTAACTCTACCAAAAATTCAAATATTTCTAGACAAGTTGTAAAGACAAGTGAGATGCAGGTAATTAATAAAAAAGTATACAAGAAACAAGTAAATAAATAAAAATAAAAGAAAAACGTTGGTGTTTGAGAAAAAAAGTTCTTGATCCCAAAATCATTTTTTTTATAACTCAATTGTTATAAAAGTCGCTATTTCCCTATAATTAGATTGACCTTTAAAAAAATTCCATATTCTCAAGGCAAAAATCCTGTTCGGATCCCAGTATTAAAAAAAACGGATATTCTATCTTATCAGTTTTCAAGAACGAATTTCTAATTCAAAAAAATCCAACCTAGCAACAAAGTAATTCAAGATATGTATTGTCCTGCTTGTTAGTTGCTTAACCTTCGCTAAAAAAACTTTTTCAAATAATTTTAAACTTTGTCAAAAAACAAAACTTGGGCTACAATCTTAAAATATTGCATAACTTTTGTAATTTAGTCAACTACGATTCAAAATCTCTATATATAAGTTAATAAAGTTTTATCAACTTATATATATATATATATATATATATATCTCAGTTTTATATAACGTATGATAAAGTTTTTCATAGTTGGATGAGCTCTATCAAAAACCTCACAACCTGATAAAAGTTAAATATCTAAAGTTGTAAACAAACAAATTCAAAACAACATGAAGTATTTTTTGGTTTTGTGCTTTATTACTACGACTTTATCGCTCGCACTTTCTAGTGAAATCCAAGAAAAATGGAATAATTACAAGGTATTTATAGCAATAACAAGTAAAATTTTGTAAATATAACGTATTTTAGATAACCCACCAAAAAACATATCATACGAAAGAAGAAATCAAAAGATTTCAGATTTTCCAAGAAAATGTAAAGAAAATAGAAGAACACAATAAACTGTACGAGAATAACCAAGTGTCTTATAAAATGGGCATCACTCAATTTGCTGATCTGACCAGTGAAGAATTTCATCAATATTTAAACAAACACAAGTCTAACAACCGTCAAGTTATTGTTAAACCTAAAATTATAGAGAATGTTAAGGCACTCGATGAAATTGATTGGAGAGAAAGAGGAGCTGTTACGCCTGTAAGAAACGAAGACGTTTGTAGTGCTAATTGGATTGCTGCAGTAAGTAAAAATAAAAGAAACCATACAGATTAAAAAAAAAAATTTAGATTGAATCAGTAGAAGGACAAAATTTTTTGACAAACGACAAACTCATTACATTAAGTACTCAAGAAGCAGCTGACTGTGCAAGCAAAGGATGCTCCACAGGAACATATTCAGACGCATATGTATATATGATTCGCAACGGCCTTGCTTCAGCTGAAGATTATCCTTCTAACGGAAGTGGAGAGTGTCAAGCCGACTCTATACCTGTAGCAGTAAACGTTTCCGAATACTATCGTGTTAGCGGTGATGAAGTTGAATTAGAATATGCTGTTAGTGGCATTGGGCCTATCACAGCAGAAATTAATGCTACTCCTTGGCAATTTTATACTGAAGGAATTTTCTACGACGAAACTTGCAATTCTACAACAAACCATGTAATCTTAATTGCAGGTTATGGAATCGACAAAACAAGCCCTGGCAATATTCGTTATTGGATAATTAAAAATTCATGGGGTGAACATTGGGGTGAACAAGGTTACATGAGATTACGAGCATTCACAGATTATGGCTGTGGAATCACTGAACGAGCTACTTATCCTGTTGTAGACAAACAGAGACAATAAAAATTACTTGTACCTTTTGTAGTTTGCTTCTTTTTTTAAACAAATATTTAGGTTTTTCAAATTAAAAATCTAAACTACGCAATATAAAACTTCTTAAAACACTGACATTTCATCGTTGAAAATGAGAATTTTCCTTTCACCACTGCAAAAAGGTTCAATTAAAGTTAATTGACGGAATTCGTACTGTCATCAAAAAAGAGTAACATTCTGTACTTTTGACATTCTGTTTTTAGGCTAACTAAAAATGTTCTAACTAATTTCATTTTTAAAAATAAATCATGTGCAAATAGAACTAGTACTAATTTTATGTACCTCAAATATTTGTCTTCGAAAAAATGGATTCTTTTCTGCTTAAAAAAGATGGCGAAAACTACTAACTGCACACCTAGCCTACAGACGAATTATTTACGTAATTAATGATTTATGAGAAAAAGAATTTATCAAAGTCAAAATTTTAATTTGTTTTTTGACGAAAATTCAGCTTGGTGAGAAAATAGTCCCAAATTCAGAATACAAACAATTAAATTAATTTTCATTTTAAATTAGTTAAACTTAAGAAGTATCCAAAGAAATTAATCTTAACGGTAAACTTTGATTTACACAAACAAAAAAATAAAAATTCAGTCAAAAAAAAGACAAAAAAAAGCAGAACCGAAATAACCAGTTCGCTAATTAAGGAAAAGATAAATAACTACTTATCTAGCTTTTGTCCAACAAGAAGAGCCACGAGACACGTATTTGAATTTAAAAAAGCAGCTTAGTTCAAATTAGACTACGAAAACTTTAAATAAAATCAAATGAAATTTAAATAAATTGTAATAAAAATCGTAATTTGAGAAAGCTAGGAATCCCCCTCATCTGACTTCCTTGTTTCTCTATAAACAAAAAATGTTGTTCGCATTATGTGAGTTTTTAAGTTTTTATTTCAATTATACCCATAAAAATCGTCTACAAATTATAAATATATTACAACGTCGCCTTAAATCAGGTTGCTTACGATTTGAAGAGTTTGATATTCAAAAAAATAATAATACAGTAAAATGATTTAAATTTAAGTAGCTCAAAAATAAGTCAGAAATAAATAACTCCATCTGTAACACACTTCTAATACCTTCAAATATTTCTCGGAGAATTCCTCACTTCTCCTCTTTTATACTCATCATCATCAACGATGGGTTTCACTAAGTTCGCCTGCACTCTCGCTTGCGCCAATAACTCACACTGCTAAGAATAATGACGTAAAACTTTCGACACACACGCTTAATAGCAGAATTATCTATGGAATTGTCGAAAGCAAACCGTTATAGTATAAAAAATAATAAATTAAAAAAAGTCTTTTATTTGGTTATTTAATTATAAAGTTTTGTTTGGTTCCCTCGCTAGGCTCAAGCATGAAACCTATCTGCTTTTGGTATACAAAACACAAATTTAAAAAAAAATACCAGTTTGCCTTATCACTGTTCTATAATTTTTTTATTCAAAGATCTTGACTGTGTACTTAAATATTTCTTTGAAAAAAAAGAGTCCTTTTTTATCCACTTCCAAGAATCAAATTTCAATATCTTTTTTTCTCAATCACAAGTATAAAAATCAACATAGTAAGATACTCGTAGTTATAAATTACAATAAAAAATATCTAAAACAATAATTATAATTCCCAAAAATAAAAAAATTTAATTTTCAAAAATCAAAAGTTACGATTATACAATAGGTCAAGCAGATTAAAGTTTTCTTCCAAAAATTGGTAGAATTGTAGAATCTGTTACTCAAGTAGACCTCTGATATGAATAATCTGTGTTTTTGTCCCATTTTATGAGAGGAGCTTCAGTTAATATATTCAAATACCAAAATTTCAGATACCAATTTGATTACATAATCTTGTAGAAAATCGATTTCAAAAATGCCAATTTTATTTTCCACACTTGTTTATAAATTCAGTTGGTTTCCGTAAAGCATTAAGGGCCGGTCTACAGAAGCTAACAATAACTTTAATTGCGATTAAAAATTTAATTCGCGATTAAATGCCGATTCTGGCCAATCAAACGTGAGAAAAACCAATTTTATCGCGAATTAAAGTTAATCGCAATTAAATTTTTGATTTACCTTCTGCAAACCGACCCTTAATATCTATTAAAAGAATTTTTTATTTATTAACTTAATTTATTAAGTTTACGGTCTTGCAGTGTACACACCAGTCACACCACCCCTCTTCTCGCCACTCAAATGCAACTGTTCCTTCTTCCAAAAAAAAATAAAAAATTTTCTCTTATAAAATATTATTTCCTTTAAAATCTCTGCTTATTGGCTAGGCTTTTTAGAACTATTTTCAACCTTTTAAAGAAGAAATTTAATGCTCTAAAACTCTTATGTTTTGCAATTGTTTAGCAATAAAAAATAATACAACAAATACAAGTTATTTCATTTTTACAGATATCTATACCAAAAAAGCATATTTCCCACACAAACTACCCTAGCAGTTAATTAATTTTCTGTTAACAAAAAGTAAATTTTTCTAATCCATTTCCATAAGAAATTAAAACAGTGAGCTAAATTGTAAATCTTGCGAATAAAGACGCCTTTCTCGAGCTATCACCATTATTACAATTTAGGACATCTACAATCTTAGTAAAACATTGTAGAACTAATAATAAAACTCTTTTTATTATTAGTAAAACATAGACAAACATCTGTTTTGCTTTATCTACTTTGCTAATACATATATTCTCTATTTCTAAGTGCAGATGTGGTACTTATCCCAATAATCTTTTGAAAAAAGACTGGATATGGCTGCTTTATTATAAATCGGATAATTTTAGAATCATTGAGATTTGTCCTAACTTAAAACCGATGTGACATAAAGCAATGTAGTATATATTTTATCTATTTGCACACTTGAAAAGAATAGTTTTTTATATTAAAATCGAGAAGTGACTATTTTTTGAGTGTCAGAATGAAAATTTTTAGTCAAAACCGTAGGTCGAAATTAAAATCATTCAAACCGCTAAAACAGATTCACGCCCCTAGTATAAACAAAGTATTTTTTGTCCTCCTGAATTGTAAAGTTGACTTTGACGTATTGTAAACGTTAACTCAAAGTGTCACTTTACGCACTAGTGCGACAAAAACTGCAGTAAATTTTAAGTTTTAGAAGATGTTTAAAAAATAAGTTAGATATACGACGATATAGTTAATTACACAAAACTTTACTTTACATAATAAGCAATAAATAAAAAAAGGAAATAAATTTATTATTCTATATTTATTTTAAAAAATTAGGGCGACATCTATGCGAATTTAAGTAAGTTTATAATTATCTGTATTACCGACATACCGACCAAACATCCGACCAAATGTCAAATATTTTTATAGAGTATAAAAAATACAGTTACACGTGAAGTATTTTTTAGTTTATTCAGTTTATTAACAATAATAGTAATAGTTATAGTTATAAGAAACACTTCTGTATAAAGAAAAAAAATTTACAATGACTGGGACTTGGTTTGTGCTTGAAGTTTTTAGGTACCTACCTAACCTTAAAAGTTGACGTTTATTTTGTTTTAAATTATAATAATGACCAGTTTATAAATCTAACACATTCAAGAAAAACTTAAAACCGTTTCATTCTATTGCTTCCAAATCCACCCAGCATGAATCAATGATGTCTTATTACTTCTCAATTCGTGACGTGACGTGACGAGGACCTGATCGTGATTTTTCAATTTTACAAAAGTGGTAATTTTTCTGGAAACTGAATCATTAGTATTGTTAATTTACCCATAATTTCTTTCTTCAATTTCTCAATTTCTTTCTAGTATTTTGATAATATTTAAAAAATTATGAAAGATTTCCCATTTTGCTCTAAAATTTGAGGTTATGTATGTTTATTAGATTTATTAAAATTAAAAAAAAAACTGTCGGACAAAAAATGTTATACAAACTTCGTGTGTTAAGTCATTTTACAGCGCTCCAGCTAATGAGAAACTCGCCCTACGGGCTCGTTTCCCAAACGAAGCTGTCGCGCTGTAAAATATGACTTTATCACACTCTAATGTAAATAACTATTACAATTAAATTCGCATTTTTTATAACTAAAACAGTGGGTAAAGTAGCTACTTCACGAACTTTTAGTAGAGAAACTATAGAAAGATCACCTAGGTATATAAAAAAGACCAACTTCATACACGAAAATTAGTAAAAAAAGCGCTCTTTTTTTGCAAGTGTAAAAAAATAGTATATTATTACACTCGTTTCATAAGACGATTCTATTTGAGCACTCTTCCCTTCGCTCGTCGTGCTCAAAACTCATTCGTGTCACAATAACCGTCTTATAAAACGAGTGTAATATACTATTTTTTCTACTTTGCGTTGCAAAAAAAGCAATCAAAAAGTCTCTTAAGAATTATCACAACTTGAGATTTTTGACAAATTTGGTTGGCACTAATGAAGTAATGACATTTGTCAAGTTTATTAAGGTTTTCAAATGATTTACTAATTAACTCATATTTTGCTTCAATATTTTCGACTCGCTTATGATGTTATCAACTATTCCATATCATCTCCACTGCGTAGGCGGTAGACCTAATTTTTACGCTTACGGTGCCAACATAACCAATGAAAAAGTTACTGTTTTGCGTGCTATAATGAAAATTTAGTGTCATTATTGTTAAACGCGTTAACAATGACAATATTGTTAACGCAAAGTAGAAAAACTACTTTTTGTGATACGTAAAAATTTTCTGGGGGAAAACGTGATTATGTCAGGTTGGAACGAAATTCTTTATTTTTTTATTCAAAAATTTTGATTGCACACTTAAAAGCTTATCAATTTAAAAGTTTATATATTAATTTTATCAACTTTCAAGAAGCAATTTCCGATTAACGTAAAAAAATCAACTTGGCAACAGAGTTTTAAATTAAGAAAAAAATGTTTAAAACATATAATTCCGAAAAATAGTTCTACCTTCCAAGAATTGGTGGAATTCTGAAATCTGTTTTAATTACTCAAGTGGACTTCTAATATAAATAATCTGAGTTTGTCGCGAAGCTGCAACCAATATGTTGAAGCGAACTCTAAAATTTCAGACTTTCCTTGTTTTTTTTTTTAGTTCCTCCGAAATAAAGTGTACAATGGTTTGACTGAATACCAATTTGATGTAGAAAAGCAGTAGCTAAAGTCACTCGCTTTCAGCTCGGGCCTGAAACAAAATTGTCGCCTGTAAATTAACTAACGCATAAGGTTTTTGTCCGAAAACTTAAACTTCTGTTTTTTATGGAAATAATAAATAATTTTGAAAAAATGAATAACTTAAAGACAGTGTGTTTTGACGGTATGACTTAAAACGAATGACGTTTCAGCGTTTTTTTTTTAAACTTTCTAACATAACAATTTTTTTTAAAGAATTGTAGAGAATTTTATTCCCTTTCAGATAGTATATAACTACACATTCGATCAGTAAGGTTAATATTACGACCGTAAAACTATAAATTGGAGGCTCCGCTGTAGATTTCGGTAGCGTGGCCTCTTAAAAAAGGACTGAATATTCTACTATCTTATCAGTTTCTAAGAACCAATTCCTTATTCAAAAAAAAACTCCAACCTAACAACAAAGTAACTCAAGAAATGTGTAGTCCTGGTTGCTAGTTGCTTAACCTTCACAAAAAAAAATTTTCAAAAAAGTTCAAATTATGTCAAAAAACAAAATTTAGGCTACAATCTTAAAAATATTGCATAACTTTTGTAATCTAGTCAGATACGATTCAGAATCTCTATATACAGGTACCACGTATGATAAAGTTTTTCATAGTTGGATGAGCTCTAAATTAAGTGTATCAAACACCTCACAATCTGATAAAAGTTAACCAACTAAATTTGTAAACAAACAGAAAGTCCAAACAACATGAAGTATTTTTTGGTTTTGTGCTTTATTACTACGACTTTATCGCTCGAATCTTCTAGTGAAATCCAAGAAAAATGGAATAATTACAAGGTATTTATAGCAATAATAAGTAAATTTTTTTAAATAGAACGTATTTTAGATAAATCACCAAAAAACATATCATACGCAAGAAGAAATCAAAAGATTCCAGATTTTCCAAGAAAATGTAAATAAAATAGAAGAACACAATAAACTGTATGAGACTAACCAAGTGTCTTACAAAATGGGCATCACTCAATTTGCTGATCTGACCAGTGAAGAATTTCATCAATATTTAAACAAACACAAGTCTAACAACCATCAAGTTATTGTTAAATCTAAAATCATAGAGAATGTTAAAGCACTCGATGAAGTAGACTGGAGAGAAAGAGGAGCTGTTACTCCTGTAAGAAACGAAGATGTTTGTAGTGCTAACTGGATTGCTGCAGTAAGTAAAAATACAAAAAAAAAACACACATTTAACAAAAAGAAAATATTTTAGATTGAATCAGTAGAAGGACAAAACTTTTTGACAAACGACAAACTCATTACATTAAGTACTGAAGAAGCAGCTGATTGTGCAAGCAAAGGATGCTCTACAGGAACATATTCAGACGCATATAAATATATGATTCACAACGGCCTTGCTTCAGCTGAAGATTATCCTTCTAATGGTACTGGAGAGTGTCAATCCGCTTCTATACCTGTAGCAGTAAACGTGTCAGAATACTACACTGTTATCGGTGATGAAGTTAGGTTAAAATATGCTGTTAGTGGCATTGGACCTATTACAGCAGAAATTAATGCTACTCCTTGGCAATTTTATACTGAAGGAATTTTCTACGACGAAACTTGCAATTCTACAACAAACCACGTAATCTTAATTGCTGGTTATGGAATCGACAAAACAAGCCCGGGCAATATTAAATATTGGATAATTAAAAATTCATGGGGTGAACATTGGGGCGAACAAGGTTATATGAGATTACGAGCATTCACAGATTATGGTTGTGGAATTACTGAACTACCGACGTATCCAAAAGTAGTCAAACATAGACAATAAAATGTTAATTATTTGTATGTTTTGCTTCATTTTTTAAACAAATATTTTGGTTTTTTAAATAAAAATCTAAACTACTCTATATAAAAGTCTTTTTATGTTTCATTCATTTATAATCAGATATTAATTCATAATTCATTTCTGACAAAAGTTTAGTAAGTTTTTTCTAACATTTTCTAACTTTTTCAATAATTTTCCCTTTTATGTTATTAATTATTATTCAGACATTGAGGAAAAGATTGGTCTCGAAAGCCACTGTTACATAAAAATTCTGTTTTCATTAAACTTGTACTTTCAGTGTTTGCTTTCATTTTTATTCTTTCATTATTTATTTGAAAAAATAATTCGATACAGTAACATCGTTGGGCAAAATTGTGCACACACTAGCATTCCGGAGGTTGAACTCGACTAACGACTGTTCTGATCGAAGTTTTTGAGAGGTTTTTCCGATCGGTAGGCAAATCTTGAAACGGTAAGTTCCTCTCGAAAACACAACAGATAAAAAGCCCCAAGTTAAAATACGACCACAGAGTGACTTGTCACACCTCCAAAAAATAATAGAATAAGATTAAGTATTGATTAATATCCTTTATCCTTTTAATATACCAGTAATTTTTTTTATCTAAAACTATGGCACTATGGAAAACTTAAAAAAAAAACTTTAAAAAAATGTTCTGGACTTGTTCACTTGTTGCTTTTTTTAACAGATAATAACGAAGCGATAACTAAATTTTTTTTAAAACTTGGATCATGTTGACTCATAATCGTGAATAAAATATTATCTTATATGTTATCATTCTTACCTTTTTCGGTATTTTTGGTTGTCTAAGTTAATATCATTAAATGCTGTAACGAAAACCATTGTGAAATATCTAGATTCAAAAAACTTGATTTGTACATTACTTTTGCTAGTCACTCGTCAATATATCGAGCGTTCAAATAAAACAAATCACAGTGTGTGATAAATTTTAAAAGGACAAAATATCATCATTTATAACTTACAATCGATAGTAACGACTGTTTATTAAAAAACGTCTTCTTGAGTGCTTTGAAATCATAAGAGATTTGTTTTGAATAATTTTTCATGTCTTTGATTAGGTTATATTAGCTGTCAAATAAACGTCACTAATTTTGTAAAAGTCACTTTCTGACATTAAAAAACAATTATCTTAAAAAATCTTCATCTTAACAATGCGTCTAGTGTATGCCATTGATAAAGTAAATTCCAGTAAATACTGTTTCTTACAGATAATTCAGCTGTATGTTATTTGCTCTCTTTACCCTTAAAAACGTACCTAAGCACTTAACCATTGTCTTATGGATACTACAGTGCAACTGATCCTAGATTTAACCGTTAGTCTAACCTTACTAGTAAGATACATATCGAGTGCTTTAGTAATAAAAACAATTTGTGAAGCATGTCAGCCAGTGACAGAACTGTCAGACTTTGAGAGTTAATAACCCCAGCCGAAATATTTCAGCAATATGAAAAATGTGTAGCCATGAGAACAGTTAATTTGTAATAATGAGAAACAGTAAACCAAACAAAAACTTAGAAATTAATGAAAATTTTTTGGCTTGACACACGATCGGATAAAAGTTGGAGATTACGTTTAGTCATAATAGTCGAGTTACGACCTGCCTTTTTAATACCGTCTTGTTTTAACAAAATTCCTTAGCAATCTACAGGGTTTTTTTACTAGAACACTTTATATACACATACGTAAAGTCGCAATTAATGCCAAAAAACGTCAAAAAAAAATTGTAACAAAATTTACAAGTAAAGATTTAGAATTATTGCTTTTAAGGATATATTTTTTAAATAAATGTGCACCACCTAATTTTTTGTCATAAGCTGAAGTTAAATCAAGGTTAGAAATGGTATTCGCATAAGTTTAAATCACTAGAATCGTGCCCATATAGAGTCTGGACTAAAGCTGCCTCTAAAAAGGGCAGAAAGAAAGAAATTTATAATTAACGAAATTTTGTCATTTCTATCAATCTTACATAGTTATATGTTATCATTCTTATCTTTTTCTGTATTTTTGGTTTTAGGACAGAAAATGCTATATAAAAAGTGTTTAGAATAATCCGTAGAATACGAATATGCAATAATTTACAGGGTGCTCTATTTAAAAATAAATATCTTTGGCATGTAACTTTTTTGGAACACATGTATAACAAAAAATATTTTTAAAATGTGCTCCCTAAAGATCTACATTCTTATACTAAAGACTAAAGCGCGTTTTTATTGAATAAATCGTTATTACGTAATGGGCCGAGGCGGTCTTAGTGTCCCACGCTGTGTTTTTTATATATGAAATATTCTGATAATGTGGCTAACATTTTTTTTTATCATTTATCCACAGCTGCTTTTCGTTTGATAAATATGAGTGGTTAAGATATCAAGTCCAAATTTGTGTTGACTGTCGACGACTTTCTCGTATGTTCTAAACATGATTTTCCAATTATTTCTATAAATGATATTTTTTTTACTTGTTGCTCACTCAGAACTCCAATTCACTAAAAGTCCCATTGAAGATGAAACAACAACATATACAGTAGGGTGGGTCAAAAAAATCGATTATTTTTTTTTTGACTTCCGACACTGAAAAATTATTAATAGGCTTAAGCATGCTTTAGCATTTTTTATAATGCTTTTAAGCATGCTTAACAATGCTTTTTCAAGATGAGCTTTTAATTTTAATAGAAAAGACTCCCTCATCGCAGTTTTTTTTTTAGTTCCTTGGTACTTTTGTATTGGTTCCTTGGTACTTTTAAAAAATGCTTTTTCAAGATGAGCCCTTTATTTTAATAGGAAAGACTCCCTCATCGCAGTTTTTATTTTTTTTTTCGATTCCATATGGTAAAATCAATATCTCGTCACTACTTGATCGTACAGAAAAAGTTTATTTAAATTTTTTGTAGGAAATTAAACGTTCTACAAAAAAGTTATCTTACAATTTTTTATATCTCTTACCGTTTAGAAGATATCGGAGTTCAAAGTTTGAAGAATTTAACAAAAATTCCTTTTCTACTTCTAAATTTTATAACTCAGAGATAAATAAAGATTAGAAAATGCACAACATATGCCCTTGTAGAAAATTAAACGCTCTATAAAAAAGGTCTCTTATGGTTAATTGATTATTCTAACCATTTAGAAGATATTCGCGTTTTAAAAACCAAAATTTGATAGTAAATCCCCATTTTTTTTAAATGATTGAAGTAATCTAATAATTCAAACGACTTTTTTTGAAGAGCGTTCAATTTCCTACAAAACCGTATGTTGCTCACTTTATAATAATTATTTATCTACGAGTTATAAAATTTAGAAGTAAAAAAAGAATTTTTGTTAAATTCTATAAACTTTGACCTTTGATATCTTCTAAACGGTAAGAGTTATAAAAAAATTGTAAGATACCTTTTTTAGAGAGTTAAATTTCCTACAAAAAATGTAAATAAACTTTTTCTGTTCGATCAAGTAGTGACGAGATATGGATTTTACCATATGGAATTGAAAAAAAAATTAAAAACTGCGATGAGGGAGTCTTTCCTATTAAAATTAAGAGCTCACCTTGAAAAAGCATTTTTTAAAAGTACCAAGGAACCAATATTTCGATGTCGGAAGTTAAAAAAAAAATAATCAATTTTTTTGGACCACGCTAATATACAGGGTTAGCAAAAGTATGGAATAGGCAGTTTATCTCCGTAAATATGAACTTTACGACAAAATATCATCGATAAAAGTTTCTTTACTAATTACTCTTTATCTCTTAGCCTGCTTGTTGTTTTTTTATGTCAACGCATTTCCATGGAAACGTAACTTTTTTTCTTTTTTTAATAACAATCTAGTAATTTTCTTGGTGATTCTTGTTCCTCTTTTTTTTCTTGAAATGACCTGGTATTTTTTTTAATATCCTTTAATAACAAAATTTTTGTGTAAAATGATAATTTCTAATAGACGACAAAAAATGGTATCAAATCAGATTCTCTGCTTTTTACTATTTTTTTAAATTTATTTGATGATAATTTTACAAAAAATAATAGTGGCCTCTGTTCCTTTAATGATATTTTTCATGTCAGTGTGATGTACCTTTTAATAAGTTAACAAATTAATTTACTAAAGATAGTTTTATTTTAATTTGTAAACATGGTGAAACTCAGTGAAACTGAAAGAATTAAAATTCTCATGATGGTGGGTTACGGAGATATTTGGTTTCAGCAAGACTGCACTCGACCCCATTATGGGATTGATGTTCGCCCATTTCTGGATAACATTTTTCCACGTCGTTGGATAGGACGTCGGGGTCCTATTCAGTGGCCTGCTAGTTCCCCCGCTTTAAGCCCCTTAGATTTTTTCCTGTGGGGTCATTAAAAACTACAATTTACAAAGAAAGACCTCAAAATTTGGAAGACCTGGAAGCCAGAATAAGTCACGGAATCGCAGAAATACCACCTAACTGGCTGCAAAATTCGCTACGCAATTTTTATGACAGATTAGGTCTTCTTGAAGCTATTAGGAAAAAATATAGGTCATAGGAAAAAAAACTTGGGGCTATTGATTGAAATATTTGAGATCTCTGAATGATATTGAGGTATTAAAACCTGTCGTAGTAGTACTGAACAAAAAAGAGGCGAAAGTGTTTTGAGGATTATTAGGGTACCCTAACCTACAACGAGAAGCTAAAAAAAATACGTACGAAAGAAGCTACAATTATAGACTATTACAACCCTTAGACCTGCTCTGTGGAGTATTTCACGTCTATACAAACACAACAAACACATACCGCTGAGACCTATTATTAATTTTTACGGCAGATTTATAACTCCAACTGCGCTTTATATTTGCATGAAAAACATTAAAAAAGCTTAGTCAAGAAAACCGAATTTGATTAAGCAATTTAAGACTCAATTTTAGATAAAAATAGAAAAAATAATAGTACAATTCTGGAGCAGAATGTATGTAATCACCTACGCAAAAACATCTTTCTATTAAAATAAATCTCGAGATCAATATTTATATGTACAAATAACGTCAAATCATATAAATAAAAAACACTTAACAGCAATGATTTTGAAAAATTGCCTCCTTATAAGTACCTACATATATTGAAAATATATAATAATATAATCTAAAGATAAACATCCTAAAAAAACAAAATAATGTTTTCATTAACCATTGATAAATGATAACAATCAGTCTTCATTAAAAAAAATTTAATGAGTGAATTTTAAACTCAAATTAAATTAACACAACAATAAATCACAGGTAAAAGCTATGAAAACTCCATATTTGCAGATACTAGCGTTTTGTTTGGTTAAATGACCAAAATTTTTTATCCTTTATACATCAATAAAAAAATCCTTGTAAAACAAAATGACATTTATTAAAACGACATTTTACATAAGTTTTCTTGTTATCTAGTCAAAATCTAGTCATCAATACAAATTATGTGTATTAACCATTGACACTGCACAATTACGAGTAATTAGGCACTCTGCTGCGTGTCGTGTCTCAAATTAATTTTACGTTGCACAATATAAGTTATTATATGCCTACGTCATCGTCAATGCGCAAAAGAGCTTAATCTAATGGTTTTGACTGAGAATGTGCAGCAGAAAGATAACCATTCTCAAAGCTGTAGTTGTCTGTCAATCAACTTGGTGATAAAGAAAAATAGTTGAGACTTTTTTAACAAAATGCAGATGGTGCACTTGCAGTCTTGCAACAAATTTTTGATAAACAAATAATTATTCGAAAGACACCTTGTCCTTGGCCTACACGATCTCCGAACTTAATTATTCACTTCACCAAGATCTCAACTATATATATTTTTTTTTATTTAAAAAAAGGTACTTAAAGCAGACTTTGGAACCCGATCAAAATATGTGCAAAACAGTAGATATGCCGCTTTTTTCAGGCGACTAGTTTAATGTGCCATCTTGATAGATCAAAATGGTATAACAATTATGCCGTTTTAACATTTTACTAGAGCGGCATATTTCAATACGATGAATTTATCTTTGACTACTTTCTAGAAATTAGTCAAATTTTAAATTTGCCACAATCATAACACATCTTAAAACGTTAAATTTTTAGTTAAAAAATACGTTGATTAAATTCCAAGGCCAATTTAAAGAGGTAGGGTACTCTGGACGTTCTATGTTAATCTAAAAAAAAATTCGAACAAAGTCGAAATTAAGTAAATTATGCTTGACTAAACGGAAATCAACTATTTGATATAGAACAAGATAAAATCTATACTACTAAATTTCAAGTATGCAATAAAAATTTTGCAAAAAACAACACCCATATCAGAAAATCAAAAAATAACAATAGTCACTTAAGAAGATGACTGCTGAAGATAAAATAATTGCCTTGAGTAAAGATAAAAAATTATCAGCACAGATTTTACTATAAAATGCATTGCTGTATGAATTGAAAATCAATCTGGAGAATCCTTCTAGAGAATAACCATGAAGACCTTCATTGTTCTTGCTTTGGCTTTTGTTGCCACTTTGGCTGTTCCCCAAACAACCCATGCCAAATGGGCTGAATTCAAAGTAAGCTTAATAATAATTATTAAAAAATTAAATTAATTAAATTATTTATTTATAGTTGACCCACAAAAAACAATACAGCTCCCCAATTGAAGAACTCCGTCGCCACGCTATCTTCCAAGAAAATTTGGCTAAAATCGAGGAACACAATGCAAAATACGCTAAAGGAGAAGTAAGCTTCAAAAAGGCCCTCAACCAATTCGGTGACATGACCAGCGAAGAATTCATGGCCTACGTCAACCGTGGTCTTACCACCAAACCCAAAAAGAACGATAAACTCCGTCTCCCCTTCGTCAAATCTGACAAACCCGCAGCTGCTGAAGTTGACTGGAGAACCTCTGCCGTCACAGAAGTCAAAAACCAAGGACAATGTGGATCTTGCTGGAGTTTCAGTACTGTAAGTAATACTCTCCACAACTTGCTTCAAATTTTTAACAACTTTTTTTGAACAGACTGGTGCCGTTGAAGGTCAACTCGCCATCTCAGGAAGAGGTTTGACTTCCCTCAGTGAACAAAACTTGGTTGACTGCTCCTCTGCATACGGAAACGCCGGATGCAATGGTGGTTTGATGGACAGCGCCTTCGACTACATCCACGACAATGGTATCATGTCCGAAAGTGCCTACCCCTACACTGCCATGGATGGTTCCTGCAGATACGACCCCTCCCAATCTGTTACCAGTCTCAGTGGATACTATGACATCCCCTCTGGAGATGAAAGTGCTCTCCAAAATGCTGTTGCCAACAGTGGTCCAGTCGCTGTAGCCATTGATGCCACTCAAGAACTCCAATTCTACTCAGGAGGTATCTTCTCTGATCAATCTTGCAGTCCACAAATGTTGAACCATGGTGTTTTGGCTGTCGGTTATGGATCTGAAGGAGGTCAAGAATATTGGATCGTCAAGAATTCATGGGGAAGCGGATGGGGAGAATCTGGATATTTCAGAATTGTCCGTAATTACAACAATCATTGTGGAATCGCTAGTGATTCTTCTTACCCAGCTTTGTAAATATTAACGTTTTAAGTAAATAATATACTTAGGTATCGCAAAAAAACACAAAAATAATTTCATTTTCCTCCCTACTCCCCAAATTCTTGGTTTAATTATATTTTAATATGTACCATAAAATCCTGTCGTTTAAAAAAAAGTTGCTGTTTTCTTTAAAAAGTAATAAACCTAGATACAAAAGAAAATAAATAATATATTTTTTGCCATAAGCACTATCAGTATCATTAAAAAAAGATAATAGATTCATCCTCGAAGATCCGTGAAAAGAGTTTTAAATAGAATGTGAAAAAAGAGAGAGATCCTTTACTCTTGAGAATTTATTAAGATTATTACGACCGGTTTCGAGTTCCTTTTATAAAAAATCACCAACCATCAAATAAAAAAATTAAATAAAACAGAAAAAACAAAGCAAATAAAGACAGAAATGTCTGTCTTCATTTGCTTTAATTTTTCGGTTTTACTTCTTTTTACCTGATAATGGATTAAAATTTATAAAAATAAATTCTGAATTCTAAAGGACCTCTCTCTGTTTCCACATTCTAAAAAGATAATATCTCATTCTCTCCTCCAATTTAGAGAAAGGTTTACGTCATCATCTCTGTGAATAATGCCGTACAATTAAAAAATTAAAAGTAATCCTGTTGACAATTTCGCGCTACATTTAAAACATCAGGCAACTTAATGAGTTTATCACTGAAGGACAAGCATATCCGTGCTCGTTGGCTTTATTAGATTAATAAAAATTTCGTGCTCAATTTCTAGATTTCAACATCATTAACAAAACTAACAGACACAATATCCAGCATTTTCAGTAGTTTTAAATAAACTGGAAGTATTGATACAGAGAAATGATACTATAACAGAAAGAGGTAAAATAAACTGCTGAGGAGATACTCAAAATTTGTAACTGTTGTTTTTAAAATTCAATGATGAATATTTCAAAACTCTTGTGTAAAAATTAATAAACTGTTTATTGCCTTTTCTGTGTTTTAATTAAAAAAAATTATTCCTGAAGAGGATTTGAAAGATAAGAAACTGTTCAAAGCTTGTGAACTAAATGGTTTACATTTTGAGCATTTACTATAAATTTATTCTTGTATAATACATAGTTTTTTTTAACGCCGTTTTTTTTTCAAAAAGAACTGATAATCGACACAGTGTATGTTACATAAAAAATACGCAAAATTATACGTAAAATTTAGATATGGTGAAAAACATTGGGATTCTCATTTTTTGAATTTTATGGTATTCGTCATAAAAATGGAACACGTCTATTGTAGAAACTTGAGGGTTAAGGCAGCTGGTAACAAATTTTTAGGTCATAAATCTACTTCAATTGTTGGGGTGTTGGCCGGAGATTTATTACTACTCCAACTTATCAAGTCATAAATTAGACTAAAATATTTGATAAATAATATAAAAATGGGTTTTAATCAAAGTCTAACATTTTTTTCAATAATAAATTTTGCAGATTGATTTTGTTAACCATTACAACATAACATATAAAGTTCATAATTTTTTTACGTGTTTTAGGACAAAGACAAAAAACAAATTTTTGATGTGTGTTTTGTAGTAAAGCGTTTATACACTATTTGTGTCAGTAATAATAGATTTCAATTAATTTCGTTAAGATTATCTCGTTTCGGAGATTTAATCTTGAAATACGTGAATACTCGACTTACACATGCTCTTCAAGTATAAGATATAAAAAATAATTAAAGGATAAAAAGTCTAGTGATAATAAAATTGCTCTAAAATACTATATTTTTCTTTACTCTAATAAGATATAATAATCTACAGTAATTAAGGTTCGGCGTGTCAGAGTAGGTCGGCAGTTATCCAGCTAATTAATCGGTGTAATTCAGGGCGATGCGTGTTAGTCATTCAACTGGTCTACACGAACGCTCAAAACTCAGCGGCGTCGTTGCCTCAAATATACCCAAAATATATTTACAGCTTAAATGAGAGAACTTACTATAGTCTATTATAAGCAAATACTGATTGATTGAATGGTTTTCAATGTGCCCTTAAGTTGTATCGCCTTTAAATAATGCTAAATAAAGTGTAAATAATAATGCGAAATCACGCCACAAAAAAACCACTCGCTCACGCCGAACGTTAATAATAATGTTTCAGCAAATTTATTTTCTTCTGTATCTAAATTCTCATGGCTAAAAGCGTCAAATTTATAAATATACCAGCGCTTCCAACATTTTATAAAGCTATTTTGAGTATTTATTTTAATTAAAAATCCAAAACATAACAATTATTTTATAAAATTCTGTAAACATCAATTCAGTGCAGCGTATCCTCATGCTGTGTCTAGCTGGTAAGACAAAGTCACTTATATTCAGCTCCATCCACAAATGGGACAATTATTGAAAGACAAAACCCAACACAAAACCTTTACCGTTCAGATGAAAAGAACTTCCTACTCCACAGACACAAGCCGCGACTGGCATTAATTACATCATCTAATTCGCTAAAAACGAGCGTAAGAGTGGGTCTGAAATTGGAATGATAACAAGAGAACCACCCAGACACATCAACCAGGAAACTGTAAAGCGGTTCCGGAGTTTTGTCCCTACAAAGTATCTTGATACTGGGTCTATCAATCACAGATCTAATTTTTGAAAAAATCAATCTAATATTCATCACAGATTAATACCAGTAAAAATTCTATTAAAGCAAGATTGTGTTTCTAAGATTTTTTATGACATCATAAAAGTATGTTACAAAATTGTTTGTATTTAATTTTTTTTATTAAAAGCAACTTTTGTTAATTGGTATAACAGACAAAAACCTTTTAAAAAATATGTAAAAAAAACAATTATTGTTGTATTGATTATTTATTGTTCTAAATAAGGTTCACTGCATATTAAATTATTATTGCAACAATAGATATAATTAGAAATATGTCAAAATTATTTTGTAATTTTCTAAAAATACTAGATTAATGGGATTAATGAGAGATAGCACAACTACTTAAAAAACCACTCAGTTAGGTATTAATCCATAAGTTATTGACAGTCTTGATCCCCAAGTTAAGCTAAAATGGAGACGTTTCTCATTATTGTAATAATTGTAAGTGCCACGTTGGCTATACCCCAAAATTTAAATAACGAAAAATGGAATAAATTCAAGGTATGTAACTCAAAACTCAATTCTTATATCTATTACAAGAAATTTCAGTTAACACATAATAAACAATACAAATCAACAAACGAAGAATTGCAAAGATTTGCAATTTTTAGTGAAAATATCGAAAAAATTGAAGAGCATAATATAAAATTCAGAAATGGAGAAGTTACATACTCTAAAGCCATTAACAAGTTCGGTGATTTAACATCAGAAGAATTCTTAGCTTTTCTTAACCGTAACAAATACAAAAAACCTAAAATCCAGCAAACTAAAACCTTAAACGTATCGTCAATTCAAAATTTTGAAGCTGCTGTAGACTGGAGGTCTAAAGGATTGGTTAGTGAGGTTAAAGATGAAAAAGAATGTGAGTCTTCGTGGAGCTTCAGTTCTGTAAGTATTTATTTAAAAAACACACACACAAATAATTAAAATTAATAACAGGTCGGAGCTGTAGAGGGCCAATTAGCCCTCAAAACCCAACAACTGATCCCTCTAAGCGAACAAAACCTAATTGATTGTTCAGCTAATTTCGGAAATTCTGGTTGTAATGGAGGTTTTGCATCAGGTGCTTACTCCTACATGGCTCAAAATGGAATAATGTCAGAAACTGATTACCCCTATGAGGGACAAATAGGCACTTGCAGATTCGATAGTTCAAAGTCTGTTACATCTGTAATGGGATATTACGATATCGACTCAAACGATGAAGTGTCTTTACAAAACACTATATCTGTGATGGGACCTGTTGCTGCATCTATTCAAGCAACTGAAGAACTTCAGTTTTACAGTGGCGGTATTTTATTAGACGAGAAGTGTGATATTAATGTCAAAGATTTAAATCATGGAGTTCTGGTAGTCGGGTATGGTACAGAAAACGGGAAAGATTATTGGATCGTAAAAAACTCCTGGGGTAGTAATTGGGGCGAAAATGGTTACTACAGAGCTATTCGTAATTATAACAACAACTGCGGTATTGCAACTTCAGCAACACTTCCAATTTTGTAACAATAAACCGTTTTTAACAAAATTTAAACGATCATTTCAGTCACAAATACCTAACATCAAAATAAAAATTTGTTGATTTAATAATAATAATAAATAGACTGTATTGAACAAAAAGAAAAAAAAATTATAAAAATTACAATAATGTAAGAAGGCGAAGTCTAGCTAAAAGCTATTTTACTCAACCTTCAATATAATAATAATATTAGTAACAAATAAATCAAAAAATAAAATAAAAAAATTATAAATTTAAAGAAAAAAATCAAACTCTCAAATAAGCTTCCTAAAAAAAGAGAGAGAAAAAAAAACAAAAAAATCAAATGTATAACCAATTAAAAAAAATATTTTTTTGACATCAACTTATATCTGTTATAATGCAAAAATCAATTATTATTTAATAATAATAACAAACACTTATTAATCTGTCTCTTTAGTGTTTGCACTGAATTTCTAGAATTAAAAATGTCAAAATATTTATTGTAAATTTTAACAGCATTATAAGTAAACGATCTTTGAAATAGTGCAGTACGAAACTTAGGCATCCATAATTCATGTATATTTCTACGATGGATAAAAGCAGTCATAATCATATAATTTATCAGTTTTCAACCAACCAAGCTCTAATATTTTGTCTGATATATAAATGTATTTTTTTAACCTATGAATAAAACGACAGCAGTTATTTTGTATTTTTTCAGGCGATATTTGTTTACGTTGTCTAAACAAGGATAATAGACAATAAGACCATAATTAATAAATGATAATACCAACGTTTCACATAATTTTTTTCGTAGCTTAAAATTTAAAATAGTGTTATTGGAGTATAGTAATTTGAAAGCAATGTAACATTTTTTTACAACAAAAATCTTAAATCACTATCGATTATCAATCGGTGACCGTTTAACCGATTGTATAATTGGAAGACTATTACCCTGTTGCACAAACGTTCATCAAAATTGATGGTTTGTTAATCTCTCATTAACGTATTTTTATCCAATTAAAGCACGATATTTTCATTTAATTAGAGTTTAATCGTTCGTCAAATTTGATTGACGTTTGTGCTACGGGGGGTTTGGTTATCAATTTTAACATTAAATGATTGGACCTTTGTGTTGTTATAACGCTTATTTGACAAAGTAAAACTTAACATTTTATTGATTTTAATTGATTGAATTTAATTTTAAGTTAGCATCGCGCGTAGAACAAGCAATAGATTCTAGATCTTTATTAACGATTTCAGAAGCGGCAGGAGACTGATTTGAACTAAAGTTGATTTGAAGCTGCGTGTCGTCACTATTTTTCACTTTGCTTTCATTATTTTAATTATTTTTTAGTGCGTGTTTATAAAATTTCGAGTTATTTTCATTGCGAATAGTTGTGTTGTTGTAATTTACAATTTCATTTTGGGTTTATTCTTTTTTCATGTGCAATTTTTGTTCGTTCTTTACATAATGTAACAATTCTGAGATTTTTAACAACTATCACTGACATTACCCAAGCCGAATTTAACTAAGAAATACTTCAAAATGTATCTGTTTTGTCATGACACTCTTGACAACTTACTTAAGTGAACACCTTTTATAAGGAACCGTTCATTAATTTGATTTCATACATACAATAAAACTAATATTTATTTAATGAATTTTTATTCATAGATCAATGTTAATTAATTAAGTTAAACAATAAGTACTTTGGTTCTTTAGACCAATTGTAATAACTTAATCATCGGAACAATGAACACTTTCTTAAGGCTAGTCAGACCCCCCTAGAAATTTTTCTATGACATTTTTTTTGCCTTTAAATATGTATTTTTTTAATGTATTATACATCAAAAGGCGTGTTTTTTAATTGCCTAGGGCGCTTAACTATTGCCATAAATGACAAAAAAAGTACCATTGTTTTATTAAAAAAAAACGTGTTTTAATTTTTTCTATGACATTCTTTTAGGTCTAAATTTTGAGAAAATACTGTAATTTTTTTTTTTGTAAATAGGTAATATAAAAATAAAGGGCGCTTAACTATTTTCAACTTTATTAATCAATTATTTATTTAAATATTGTTGCCAATATAAACAAATCAATATCTCATAATTTACGAAATCTTAAAACATCAAATTAAACTTACTTGTCTAAAAAAATAAGCCGAATATTATCACCATTTAATAATTTAAAAAAATCTTTTCAGTTTTAAGTATTTTTAATGTGAATTTACGTTAAAATTAGCGCTAAGTTCATAGGGTTTGCCACCAGAGCGCGCACGCTTCGCAAGTATAATAAAGTGAAATCAGCTCGGAAATCAGGATAAAAGTCCTTTATTTTTACTTTTCGGTGTACAAGCGGCTGAAACTTTCATTAGATTATCCGAAATGGTCAACTACGACATTTTTTCATGGTTCAGATTATCAAAACTTGAAAAAAATCAAAATTCAGACTTTTTTAATATTCGTGTTTTTTATCTTTATACCGAGCTATCTCAGAAACCATAAGAGATATGGAGTTGAGTTTTGTTGGGTTTGAATGCAAAAATTTGAGCGATTTAGGTTGTTTAATTGAAAGAATTTTATTTCTATTTTTAATATATTCTTTGATAACCTAAACTTGAACTTCCGGTGTTACGGTAATCAATTGTAGGCGATGCGAACAAAATTTTTAATATTACAGATAGACCCTTACATTAAGCGAACGAAATTTAAAGAAATGATCTAGAAAGTTTTTAGTAAAGTCAGAATTAGATTATTTTTTGTGGATTTCAAGATATGATTTTTTTAAAACAATGACTCCCGGCATTGCTAGCGCATTGAGAGTTGAGGTTGTTTATACTCTAACGAATCGTATATGCCGGAAAAAACTAATATTTTAATAATAATGGTATTAATAAGGTAAGTGTGTTTTTTAGCATTTATTCATCAAGTGCTATCATCACGTAAGAAGACGACTACGAATTTGATTACATCATGTTTAGTTTATACAGAAAAGAAATTTAAAAATTGTGTCATATTATGTTTTAATATAAATAAAAATAATAAAATATTTTTAATAATTATTTAATAAAATAAAAATCTCTTAAAGGTAAGTTTCTACTTCTTCTCGAATCGATAATTTCGGGAAGCAATGCCTTAAAATAAAAATCTTCTAATTTTGCAAACATTTCGATGCAAAAATTCTCATTTTTTTAAATTTCTTCTACGCTTATACCTTCTTCAGTATATAGGACGAAAAAACCTTTATTAACATTTGTAATGGCCATTTGTTCCTGTAGTTGGTACATGTACAAATGTTTTTCTTTTAACTTAATTTTTCCGTGGTCTAGAGTGCAACAAGTAATTTTCTTTTGTTTTAGAGCTTGCTCAGGTGTCAAGTTTCTGGCGCTATAAGGACATTTGACTTCAATAACTGCAGAACCATCATCTAAGAGTCTGTCTGGACTAGCAGCTAAAAACGGTTTATCCTTAAAAATTATGAGACCACACTTTTTCGTTCTTAAATTAGTAAACTGTTCAAATTTTTCAATAGCTTTTTCTTCGTTTTCTTGTCCATATCTTGTGCTTATATTTCCTTTAAATGTGCCATATAATAAAGTTTCTACCAGTTTCTTTGAGGAGGTTGTTTTTCGCATACTACACACTTTTCCGAAATTTGATGCGGTCAAACGTAGTTTTCTTTCATTCATCCATAATTGCGAAAATGCTTGATTTTTTGTTTTTTCTTCTACATCTTCAAAATTTTTGGACGATAAGTTTTCTATAATTTTTTTTTTCTTTTCAAATTCTTCTTGGTTTATGTCGGTTACTTCGTCGGAACATAAGCCATAACTGCTATCAGGCTCTGCAGATTTTTTATTTAACTTATAACGCCTAAAGTTCCTCTTTTCCGTTGTTTAATAATCTTTTCACAATGTTTTTTCGTGTAAATACCTGCACCTTATTTCACCAACTTTTTTTGTAACACTTTGTGATAAGCGCCGTGATTACTATTAAACGATAAGGCAGCTCTTTCACACCTTGTTGTATAACTTCCTTTAAAAGAAAAATTTATCCTTTTTCCTCCTACAAATTTGCTTATAATTGAATTATAGCATTCCGCCATATTATTGTTGACATTCTGTAACAAACTCCAAGCGTTACCTGCCACTCTTTTACTTTTATTCATTATTTCATCAAAGAAATTATTCTGTTGTAAAATGTCAACAACATTAATTTCTCCATTTACTATTTTAATATAGCGTTTCTCTTCTGTGCAAAACGGTCTATTATTTTCGATACACCTTTTGTGTTCACCAAACACATGTAAGGGCCCATTGCTAATATCTTTTTGCAGTTCTATTACTTTTTGGTCAAACTGCATATCAGAATTTTTGCTCCAATATGCTATTGCTGAAGTGACAGCTATTCGTCACTAGTTTCTAGTTTGCTGCCTAAAACTTTTCTTTGTTCTACGGAAAAAGCAGTATTATTTTTTAATTCGTTAAGTTTTAAATAATAATTTCTTAAAACGTGGTTTTTACATTCTATTTTTGTAATATGAAACTGTGGTCCATATGGAGCAGCTTGCAAAACTTTTTTGTAAAGGTTGCTGTCTCCATCCGCAATTAATTTTCCATATATCAAATTATGTAAAGCAATAGATTTTTTAAAACCTTCAACTATAACGTCCGCTTCCATAGAAGTTGATGTGCCATTATAGTTTTTAAAACAAATATGATTATTTGTCGTTAATTTTTGATTTTGATCTTTGATTTTGTCACAAACGGTGCAAAATTTATTGCGAACTCCCATGAATAGAAGTTTTTTGGTTTTTGCACCAATAATGCAGGCTACTCCTGAAGAAGCGTTACAGTTGGTACGAAGTAAACTGCGTTTACTTCAGGCACCATCTGCAATTACAGTAATAATCGCAGTTCCATATAAATTGACACTTCCACATTCTAAGGCAAGTTTCCGTTCTTCGCCAGCTGCCTCCTTCATCCTTTCCCATGCTGCCTCCTTAATTTTTGCTGCAACCGTCTCAGAATATCTGTTGAAACATTTATTTGACATAAACGGTACGTCTATTGATGAAAATAGTTCATCTGCTTGAGAATATCCAATTCCTACAGCAATTGACCCCGATATAGCCAGAACATTAACATTGTTTTCTTCTTCTGTATAGATGATTTCTTTCTTGTTACACATTTTACAAACAAAATAAAAAACGCTTCTTAGTCCTTGTTGCTGTTCACTGACAAGATTCATATCCTTAAAACTGCAGTCAAAAGGGTGATGTTGTATATTTTTGATTTGCTCAAAAACATATTGAATGTTACAAAGTCTCCTACCAGTAACTGCTGCAAACTCTTTTATTATAAACCAGGCAAAAGAATAGGAATCATTTCAACAATTAATTTTTTTTGTGAGTTGAAATTATAATTGATTAATTTTTTTATTATTTATTATTTTATTATTATTATTATTATTTTTATTATTATTATTATATTAATATTATTAGTATAAAAATATTGGTTTTTTCCGGCATATACGATTCGTAAGAGTCCAAACAAGCTTCCAACTCTCAATGCGCTAGTAATGCGGGAGTCACTGTTTTAAAAAAATCATATCTTAAAATCCACAAAAAATAATCTAAGTCTGGTTTCACCAGAAACTTTCTAGATCATTTCTTTAAATTTCGTTCGCTTAATGTAAGGGTCTATATTTAATAATAAAAATTTTGTTCGCATCGTCTATAATTGATTACCGTGACACCGGAAGTTCGACTTTTGGTTAGCAAAAAATTTATTGAAAATGGAAATAAAATACTTTAATTAAACAACCAAAATCGCTCAAGTTTTTGCATTCAAACGCAACAAAAATCAACTCGATTTCTCTTATGGATTCTGAGATAGCTCGGTATAAAGATAAAAAAACACGAATATTAAAAAAGTCTGAATTTTGATTTTTTTCAAATTCCCATAATCTGAAACATAAAAAAAATATCGTAGTTGATCATTTTAGATAGAGGATAATGTATTTAATAAAATATAAATCGTTTCAGCTGGTACTACTCTGAAAAGTTAAAATGGACAATATTTATTCTGATTTTAGTGGAGTAAAATCGTCGTCCTAGGAGGACTTCTTTCTTGCAAAAAATTTTTTTAAGGTATAACCAGACGGGACCTTTACAGTCTTATAAAGTATCATTTTGGTCATCTGAAATCGCTATCTACAACTTTTTTTAGTAGGACACAACTTTCTAAAATTATGTTTTTTATGTCGGAGCAACAATTTCTAAAATCGTGTTTTTTAAAACATACATCGCGCTTATAAATTAACTATTTAAGCTAAAATTTTTAAATGTCTACTTATGGAGAAAACCAGAGCGCATCTAACAATAATAAGAAATTTTAAAAAAAGTTTTTTTGTTTTTGAGAAAGGGCTCTTCAGTGAAAAAAATAAAGGTCAAATTTCTTCTTTGTCTTCATCTGATTTGTCGTTGAGACAAAAAGAGACCTTCAACATTGTTGCAATGCTGGCGAGATCAATCAATACAAGTTGTAGATAGCGATTTCAGATGGCCAAAATGATGCTTTACAAGACTCTAAAGGTCTTATCAGGTTATACCCCCATTTCAAAAATAAACGTTGCAATGCTGGCAAGATCAATCAATACAACATTTCGAACAATGTTGAAGAGACCAACGACAAATCAGATGAAGACAAAGAAGAAATTTGGCTTTTATTTTTTTTACATCAAAATATTTTTGTTTTAATAACATTTTATTAATTATCTTTTGTGGTTTTACCTTTAACTTTAACTTTAACTACCTTCAAGTAAGTCATAAATAACTCATAATACTCGTATAGTTAGAATGTTAGGAGTACAAACGAAGAACTACTGTGCGAAAATGTATATTGAAGGCGTGTTGCGCGGAGCAGCGCGGCAAAGCCTTGTTTTAAAAAAATTATTTTTTAGAAACCATTAAGTTTATTATTATAATTTTTTTTAAAAAACTTATTTAAAGTTTTGTAAATCCGAAAATGTACATTATATGGTAAAATTTTTAATAAATCACATAGCTTCCCGCAGGTTGAAATTGTCAATGCACAATTTCGCAACAAGTGACTTTGAAAAGCCCTTTCTCAAAAACAAAAAACTTTTTCTAAAATTTCTTATTACTGTTAGATGCGCTCTGGCTTTCTCTATAAGTGGACAAAGTTTCAAAATTTTAGCTTAAATAATTAATTTATAAGCGTGATGTATGTTTTAAAAAACACGATTTTAGAAATTGTTGCTCCGACATAAAAAACATAATTTTACAAAGTTGTGTCCAACTAAAAAAAGTTGTAGATAGCGATTTCAGATGGTCAAAATGATGCTTTACAAGACTGTAAAGGTCTCATCTGTTTATACCCCCATTTCAAAAATAAACGTTATTTTAGCCCGATTTTACTCCACTATTTCGCTTTACTATACTATATGAAGGTCAAGCAAAGGTATGGGCTGGAGAAGTGTGTCGTAATTTTAGCGCGAACGTTTGAAGCACTGTCATTCTGAAAACATACCTTAAAAAAGTCGCCCTTATTGCACTAATACATAAGGTTGAAATTATAACAGCGAATAAAAATCACATATGGAAACACAAATAAGGCATAAAAACACTCAACTCCAATACTCTAGACATTCTAGTTTTAATCCAGACACAAGTTACAAACAATTCTCGCATATTTAAGAAATTAATCGAAAATAGAAATTACTGTTCATGCTTCGTGCCGTCAAACTCACCCGAACAGCTGTAAACCAACTACCGAAGATGGCCGAGTACATACAAATAACAAAGATGCGCGGGCAAATCGGAGGGGATTTGCTCGCATTCGGCATGGTTCGCTGGAATTCGTTCATATTGGACCTGCGTTAAAGCTTAGAAATGAAGGAAATCTGTGCATCGAACATTTTATTTTCCATTAAATTCTTTATTAAGTGTAAGTTTGCTGTGATTCTTAACTTATCAATAAATGAAATGTTTGGGGTATCGAATGTCGACATTTTTAGGTCTTATTTATTTTATTTAGTGTATTTATTCATCGCATAAAATTTGATCTATATAAATTCAACCTTATTTACATGTGCAATAAGGTCGACTTTTTCAAGGTATTTTTATCGAATGACAGTGTTTCAAAATTTCGCGCATTTTTTACGTCACGGCTTCTGGAGCCCATTTCGGGTTGTCGAAACGATAAGATTCAGCGGGGCAGATTAGAACTCGCAGCTAGGGTCATACTAGCCTTAATATTTATGCTGCAATGTGGTTCAGTCGTTAAGTGTAATTAAATTACAGAGTGCAAGAATTTGGAAAATAACCCAAACTCCAATTTGTAATAAAGTTAAGAAATTCATGTTACATTTGTAATAAAATACACTTTATAAATTTTGTTAAATTCAAGTTTATTGGATATACGAGTAAGATGGATGTAAGAAATTAATTTTAATACTTTGAAAACTGCGAAAAAATATTTTTTCTACTATGTATTTTAATAAAAAGAAAACATCCAAATACATTTTATGATTTTTCACTTTAAAACTCTAAATTTACTACCCGGAGGCAAATGAAATTTAGAAGACTGAAAGACCACATTATTAACAACATTCACAATTTTTTTATAATTTTTTAACAGTTAGTTTAATTTTTATTTACAAATATAGAACGAAGAATTTTCTTCGATATTTCAGTTTTGGCGTCTCAAAGATAAACAAACTGTACAGCAATCGAAAAAAGTATTATTTTTCATTACTTAAAATTTTTTCATAATTTTTTACGCAACCATTTTACTTTTATTTAAGATCTTAGAACAGATAAATTTAACGTTTGCCCATAAATGGAGAATGGGCGGAGCTTAGGCTCGTGTCTGTATGTTGATCTAACAATAGAAAGGGGCGTTACCAAATATTGGGCGGTAACCTACAGTTTTTCAGTTCTAATTTTGTAAATATACGTAAAAAAATATTTTGCAACTAAATTATAAAAAGCAAAGTACTAGATGTATAACTGTACGATTTTTGTGTTTCTATAAAAAAATGTGTCTTACACATTTACAGGAGAGTTCATGTTTAGAGCAAATTTCAAGCCATTTATTACTAAAAATTGAAAGTTTAGTACAAAAAATTGTACAGCTGTACAAAAAAAAAATGTTTAATTTACAATGGCAAAAGCAGAATTTTATGAGTAAATAAGGTAAATAAATAATACGTGTAGGCGTGTAATAATAAAGCCTTGTTTTTTAAATAAAACAATTTTTTACAGCTTGTTATTTTAAAAGAATTTTTTAATAGTACGTTATTAAACACAATGTTTCACAAGAAGATTATTGTGACACGAATGAGTTTTGAGCACAACGAGCGAAGCGAGGAGATGAATGTCACAAATCGTCCTATGAAATGAGTGTAATATACTACTTTTTTCTACTTTGTGTTGCAAAAAAAAAGCATTCAAAAAGTTTCTTTTGAAGAATTGGGATTTTTGACAAATTTGGTTGGCACTAATGAAGTAATGACATCTGTCAAGTTTATTAAGGTTTTTACCTGATTTACTAATTAACTGATATTTTGCTTCAATATTTTCGACAGCTCGCTTATGATTTTATCAACTACAGTAGAACCCCGATTATCCGTGCCCACCATCGGTTACCTGCCTGCCGAATAATAGAAAAGCACGGATAATTGAAATATAATTTTATTTCACATAATACATAACATAAACAAACATAAAAACATACATAAAACAAACAAAGCACAAAAAATTATTTAAAAAAATCACTAATTAACAATTGTTTTGTTTTTTGTCACTTTTTGTTTTATGTTTATACGAATTTTTCGCAGCATTAAAACATCGTTACAAATGGTGTCATTTTCTTCCTCTAAAAATTGTAGTAGACCTGTATGTATTAATGCTGTCGCTGGTAATATTTTAGAATCAGTTTCAATTTCCACATCTTCCGATACATTTTCTTCATTCTTCCTCACTGTTCTTCAATGACAGTTTTTTATAATCTTTTTTTTTACTATGTCTCGCACAGATTGTTTACCGATCTTGAACACGCGACTTAATTTAGAAATGCTTTCTCCATTTTCTTTTAATTATTTTGATTTTATTCAAAATTGACAAAATATTTTTTTTTGGTCGCCATGGTAAATAGTGCACTTTATATAATAGTAGAAATAAAAACTGAAATGAACTGCAAATTGCAAATTCATTCTTAATTTCTCGAGAAATGCCTAAAGATAGACAAAACATTTTGTTTAATTTAGATTATTTCTGGGAATCTTGCGATTTATGTCACGTAGGCACAGATAATCGAGTGCAAATCGATCGTTGAAAAACGAAAAGCACAGATAAGTGAATTGGGACTCTTGCACGGGTAATTGAGAGAACGGATAATCGAGGCACGGATAATCGGGGTTTTACTGTATTCCATACCATCTCTATTGCGTAGGCGGTAGAGGTATTTACGCTTACGGTGCCAACATAACAAATAAAAAAGTTACTGATTTGCGTGCTATAATGAAAATTTAGTGTCATTATTGTTAAACGCGTTTGCGTTTAACAGTGACAATATTGTTAACGCAAAGTAGAAAAATATTTTTTTAATCTTCTATTAACACTATTGGTTCAAACACTTTTATCATTTTGGAAAAAAATCATTTATTTTTGGTATTGAACCCCCTTAACGTGTGATGTTACCCAGGGTGCAAATGGCTTACAATTAGTAATATAAGAAGTAGTAATAAAAGCATGTTTGTCAAACAAATGAAGAATATTATTACATAAAAATGAAATTTTATTGTCAATATTAGACATATAATAAAGCCTGCTAAAATCAATTAGTTTTAAGTCATTTAAGTAATTTTCGTAATTTAAATATTTAAAGTTCCGATAGGTAACATATTTTGAATTAATTTTCGATATTTTGAAGTTTAAAATGCTGTAAACCCTTTGATGAACAGATACCAGATCACTGTTAATTATCCCAGACTGCCAGACTAGTTCAGGATTATTAATGAAAATAACATTATATTTTAATTATTAAAATAACACATCTGTGGTAAAGGTAATTATAGTAACTTCGGTAATTACCTAATTGTTGTAAAATTGTCATAGACAAAAAAAAAATTAACAGTAGGTTACTGCCGTTTAAACAATACTATGTGATTTTTTTTTAAATTTTTTTCCGATGGAAACAGCCCCAAACTCAACATATTCACCCACGTTCACTGCTATTTCAGCATCTTCCAATTTTTATTCTATAAAACATACCCCTTTAAAGTTATCATCACTAAACTTAGGAAAAAAATTAAAAATAAATCATCAAACGTTACTGGCTATGTAAAAATACCAAATCTATTGTTGTCCATCCCCCACCCCCGTAAAAATACTTGTAACTTGAAGGTGGAGAGTTGAAATTTTAGGGGTGGGTTTGTGAGACTATAAGATTATTATTCCCCAAATTTGGTAAAATTCGGAGCACTCCTTCATAGTTAGACCTGAAAGACAGAACCTAACCTATTCTTCTAAGTTATTGTCAAAAACAATTGATTGAAATCATTTCTTAGAAATTAAATCATGAACAACAGTCGAGTCACACAATTGAAACAAATTCTGTATCAGATAGTGCAAATATTACACTAAAATCCTGTTTTATAACAAAAATAAGCGTTCTTATTTTTAGGTTAGGTGTGACATAACAAGCAAATTAACACAATTTAGACTTACCACGGTGCCTCCTTCACCCGATGCATGCCTAAATGGGTCCGAAACTTGTTTTAGAAAGTAATTCCGAAGAACACCTCTTCGTTTCGCGTTTTCTTCCAAAACTTTACGCCTTTCAGCCGAAACGTCAAACTGTTCCGCCATTTTCGTGAAACTGCGTTACGTTGGTAGCGCTGATACAATATTCAAAATGTTTTTAAACAAATTTACTCAAATTTTAATTAAAATTGTAAAAATCTAGACTAATTAGCAATGCAATTATTTTCTATTTAATTACAATTTAATTTATTCTGATTATTCGCTGCCAATAGTATAATATTAAATACCCTAAAACAAAAAAATTAAATTAATTGCCGGTATTTGGGCAATTATTACTTTTCGTTAACACTTTAGTTAAGCGAAAAAAAGTAACAACAAAAAAAGTTGTTATGTAGGCATTTATTGTTAGAAGAAAATAGTTTTTTTACCTATTTAGGGACTTTTGTTGGTTGTCGTTAAGTTGGTGTGGGTCAAGTTTGGCAGGGATACTTCCTGGTCAGCTGACTTTTATACACAAAACAAATAATTTGAGTTCATGAATAATTTCTGCTCATAAACGGTTGTGGAGTGGTTAGGTGAGGAGCTGTTGAACAAATTAGGATAAGGTAATTGCGTTTGTTCTGTTTTTGTAGTAGGTAGGTTCATATTTATTCTATTGATTTTTTCATTAATCAATTAATTTGATTTTATGATCAATAAATTATATTGATTTATTTTGATTTTTTTGCAGAAATATGAAGTTCCTTATATTTGTGGCTCTTTGTGTGGTCAGCATCCAAGCAGTGTCATTTTTCGACCTAGTCCAAGAACAATGGGGCGCTTTCAAGGTTAGTTTTGTTTAGATTTAGAATTTATCACCAAATTATGTTTAAATATTTATGTTTTCTGAGATTCATGATTGCCATGTAGTATCTATTCATTTTGTATCTTTATTGCATCATTTTGCTGATTCAAAGGTGTTAATTTCCGGAAATTGCAATGTTCTCGGATCATTTCTTTGTTACTCTATTTCTTCTAAATCACTAGAATCAACAAAAAAAAAAAGAAATGTCCTAGAAATTGTACATTGTAACAGGGTCACATTATTTAACAAGTTCTAACAAGTTTTCGGTAAATCCCCTTTGTACTTAAAAGGAACTATAACGGGTGACTATTTAGAATAAAATGGAATTAATCGAGATTATTTCGAAACGTTTCTGCGAACTTATTTCGTTTCTTTTATCAGAATAACGGCTTTTATTGATAACCTCTGAATATTTACTGAATTTTAAGAAAAACAATGATTTTTCTTCGACATTTAGCTTTGATATAAGTGATAAATTACTTTTTTTAATGGTTAAAGACAGATTCAGACGTGCTTAGTGTTTCACTTATCTTTCGATCAAAAATAAATAAATAAAACATATCATCAAATTGCTTTAAGGCTATGCATCTTCTTGTTATATAACCATCATATTAAAATCAGTTTTTAAGCGTTTTTTTTTTATATTTTGTTCAATAGCATTAAAATGTGTTGCAAAAATTATTTACAAAATAATTATTGTTTATTTTTACTCCAAAATATTATTTAGTTATGATGATGTTAGTCCCTGTTTTAGTGCAACAATCTTTTTCTTTAATTTGGGAGTAATAGGGTTGTTTATACTTTGTAATTATTTTTTTTTATTTATACACTGCCGCTTATTATTTAATTATTAAAAAAGCGCCCTTTTGTTCACCAAAAACTTGTGGAAACTTAATAATTTGTTTTTAAATGTTAATAAAATTCAAGTGTAATTTCCCAAAAAGTCAATATCAATTTTACAACTATTATGTTTATAGTTAATAAACATTATGTTTATAGTTTAAAATTAAAACGTTGCATCAATTTAAAATATGTAGTCGATCAACAAAAGATTTTAATTTGAGGTCTATGTTCTAATTAATTGCATTGCTTGAATTTTGGGCGAGTTTGTTTATTTAACTTTTATACAGAGTGACATAAAAGTATGGAATAAAATTTATATTTTCTAATGGGCTGATTTCAAGTTGAGATAATACCGGTAGTATCGCAAATTTTAATACTTTTCCATGACAACAGCAAATCACAGCCCTAAATTTGTTTATTTTTCCATGGAAACGAAGATACTACCGATATTATCTCAACTTGAAATCAACCCATAAGTTAATTTTTTTTTTTTAGAAAAACACCAAGACAGCTTAATTTTATTTTTTTATTGCGTACGTTTTTCACTTATTTCCAAATTTTTTTTGTCATCCGGTTTCTTACTGTGACGTAATTGATATTTTTTTTTAAATAGCAATCTTTATTTTTGGTATTGAAAATTAAAACTACTTTTTTTCCTGAGTATAACAGTATAACATTTGTAGGGTCTATAATACAAATTTTAAGTAATGTAACCAATTTAAATGTTTTATTAAATTTTTCAAAATAAACGCAATTTTTCACTGAATGTTTGAATTGACGTCTTTTTTTTTCTTGTCAATAATACATCTAATTCTTGAATTTCGTTACTACATTAACTCTGATTGTTGGACAAATTAAGCGGTACTGATATGTGATTCTTTCTCTTAAATCCTTAATTTTGTTGCAAATACGATTGATTTTATTGACCCTTCAGAAAAGCGACGAAAACAATCTATTTTTAGACGATTATTTATGCCGATGTTTTGCCTGCTCTTCTGAGGGGGCTACTTAAAATCAAAAGTATTTGTAATAAAATCAAGAAATTTTGATGATTTAAGAGAAAGAATTGCAAATCAGTACTGCTTAATTAGTCAAAAAATGAGAAATAATATGCTAACGGAGTTAAAAAATTAGTTGTATTATTGACAAGAAATGGAAGAACGTCAATTTGAACATTTAGTTTAGTAATTCTGTTAAAAAGTGCGTCTATTTTAAAAAATTTAATAAAATATTTAAATTGCTTAAATTACTTAAAGTTTCATTTTATACCCTATAAATTTATACTGTTATACTCAGAAATAAAAGTATGTAGTTTTAATATTCAACACTAAATGAATGGCAAAAAAATTAAAAATAAGTGAAAAACGTGCTCAATAAAAAAATTAAATCGTTTGTCTTAGCGTTTTTCTAAAGAAAATTAACTTAGAAAATATGAATTTTATTCCATACCTACTTTTATGTCACCCTGTATATTAAAATTTTTTAAAACCTATCTTATAACAGACTTATTTTTATTTGGTCCGCTGTGGTGCAAATGACTTATCCATTACTTTGGCAACTTATGAGTTAGTCAGTTGCACCAGAGTAGACCAAATGATACTGAGTCTGGTATAAATATTTTATTTTCCATGATTTTTTTGAAAAAATATAACTTGATAGTATTTTGATTTTGACTAATTTTATATCTTTTAAAAAGTGGCAAAATTACGAAACCTTATTGAGGGCAAATTTCGCTTATCGCATTTATATTCGTTTACTTTTAATTTTGTGAGGATTTTGCTATACAGTATCAATTATTAATCTCATACGTTATTAGTTTTGTCTTTTTTTTTCTTTACGAATGAGTGAAATAACATAACAAGTCATCGAACTCGCCATACTTGGCAGTGTAAAATGGGTGGAGCAATAAGTACTTCTACTAAAATCGTGTTTAGTTATTTATTATCATAAAATGGCCGTAAAGTTCATATCACGTTTGAATTTACAATAATCTAGAAATTTGCCTACCAAGTTTGAGGAAGTGACAAAAAGGTCACGAAACGTTGCGCTTAATAAAGTAATGAATCTGGTTAACTATTATTAAATTCTAGATGCCCAATATCTACAAAAAAGAAATTTTTTGTAATGGCCTAATACCAAATTTAAAAAATATATAATAACTTAAAAATGTATTGGATTTTTTTATTATTATGAAATATATCGCGTGATTAATTGAAAAGTCAAGTATTTTTGAAGCATTTCTGCATTTCTTAACTGCTCCAATAAATAATTTTCACTATTATCAACTAACAAGAGTCGTTGTTTTATTTCAAATCCAAATTACACGAAGATGACTTGGATCTATTGCAAAAGAGAGATGATTGGTTTTAATTTGCAATTGACAAAGATTTGAAGCCTAAAAATAATTATCACAACGAACAACGCTATCAAATTTCACTCTTGACACTTGCCAAACCTTTATGTTAGGTTACTAACACATTTCCTTTTTCCTCCATTTGTCTAACGTAACTCCAAAGATAGTTTGATTTTTTCTGTTGGACATGCTTTATAATCTTACTCAAAATTGTAAAATATGTTCAAATTAAAGTTTATAAAAAAATACGTAAGAAAAACAATCCTCTATAAATTTCTCCCTTTTTTAATTCTACAAATTAATTTTGTGTAAAAGTTAGGAACATAATGAACTAGTAATTTATTTATGATCAAAAAAGAGCGATACATTTTAATGTAAAAACTTTTAAAAGATGAAAAGAATATATATTTTACTACACCGGACGTTTGGAATTCAGCGTAAACGGCGTAAAATTTGTTTGTTTATTACATCACTAATAATTTTTTATATAAATTTTATTTAAAATTTAAAAATTATTTTTTAATAGTCTAAGAGCTAGTGAACATTGGAGGGTGGTTATTTACGAGTAGTTTGCAATCTTTTTGAACCATTCAATTTTTTTGTTATTGTAACTGTGACTATTTAAGGGACTAGCAAAGGTGTTCCAATCGAGCAACAACGTCGAGAAACTGTATACCGGTTTCGGGGTTTTTGCCCTTCATCAGTACAGTGTATCCCGGAACGTTGTGCTCGATTGGAACAGGTGGGAGAACTCGCTTATATCAAGCGAAGTCCGGCTAGTAGTCGTACAGACAGACACAGTGTGCCATCTAACGAAGAGTGCAATAATGTTGGCGGATAACAAAGTTATCTCTTAGGCCCGATTGTACAATGCGCGCTTAAGTATTGGTTCACGAAAGTGGCGGTTCAATAAAGTGTTCCCTTAATATATATCTTCGTCATCAGTAAAAAATCCAGCAATTCTTTCATTTTTTAAAAGCCAAACTAAATTAATAAAATAAATTCACTTGAGTAACGTTTAAACTGACAAATGCCACCGCTCAAACTATTTATTTTGGATTTGAACTAAAACTTAAACTCACGTTGCTAAGCGTCGTTTATACAATCAGATAAGGGCGAGTTTTTGAGTTTAGTGCAGGTTCAAGTTGAACGTAAGTTTAAGCGCGCATTGTACAATCGGGCCTTAGGCTTTCGCTCGACCACCAACATAACCAACCTCCACGATTAGGCAAAAACAACTACTTCGCGGACTAATGCCCCGACCGACAATTTATGTAATTAATCTTAGGTAACATGTCAAAATCTTCATAAATAGTCGGACACTACATACATTATCATAATTTTTTTGAGATTGCACTACTGTCAATTTGACTTTAGTCTAATATTATTGATAACAATTTGGTTGAGTCTAAATTGTGGAAAGTAGGGCTGGGCGATCGTAGGTATCGAGGTATCGCAGGTATCAAGGTATCGGAACTATCGAGGTGTCGGAAGTATCAGGTGGCGGTAAATAAATATCGCATCAAATAGCTTGTAAACTCGTTTGTTTTCATTAAAATAGCTTGTGTTTCTAACATCCAAAGCACTCTGAATAGGATGTTCATTTATAGCCACCTTATATTATCAAGGTATCACAGGTATCGAAGTATCGGAGATATCGGAAGTATCGAAGGTATCCGAGGTATCGAGGTATCGGAAGTATCGGAGGTATCGAGGTATCGGAAGTATCGATACTTCGATACCTGATTGCAGTCGGTATCGGTGTACGATACCTGAGCAAGTATCGATATTTTCTGTAAGTATCGATACTTTTCCCAGCCCTAGTGGAGAGCACTCGAAAAAAATTGAAACAATGTAATAGCCATCAAGTTATCGAGTTATATTTGTTAAGATTATTTCCTAAATCAAATTTTAAAATAAAGGGAAACCAAAATTTATTTTTTTTAATACGAAATAGTTCTCGATTTCTTTTGACATTTTTTATTTAATTGATATTTTCTTTAAGAAAAAATGTCGATGTAAATAGTTGCTGATACCAGCGTCTAATTGTTATTTCAAATCGTGACTAAGACTGTGATTTGTCAAGAATAAATAGGGCAGATGAAGGAAATAATCTTATACATCAGGTGATTCAAAACTATAAAGCAATATTTTAACCAGGACCACCGATAATTAAAAATTACAAAAAAATATATATTTTAACTGATAAAATTATAATTTAAAAATTAATTATTCTAAAACTTATAGCACAACAAAAAAATTTGAACATTCAACTATTACAGGTTTTTCAGGTGAAAGTAAAGTAATTTAACACAACTTACATCTACTCTTCGTCTATACCAAGTTGTACAAATTAGGAACTAGAGGGCGCCAAAGTTGTAAATTAAAATTTATTTTTATACTTTAATGGTACTCGTATATATCTCAAAAACGGTATGTTTTAGCGAAATTTTGCGTTTTTCTATTTGTTGTTCTACATCTATTGACATATTTATTTTTCCTATGAAAATTGGGGGATATTGCGGAAAAAATTGGGTAATTACCAAAAATGTTCATCGAAACATTTACGAATATTTTGTGCAAAATTTTGCTATTATCAACAGAAAAAGGAAATTTAATTTTGTTTATGTATCAAATTTTATAATAACCGGTTAAGCGGTTTCCGTGATATTCCAAAATGATGGTTATTTCTACCCAATTTTAAAGGCCCTTATTCTTTAAGTAAAAAGTATTTAAAAATCATTTTTCTAGAAATAATTTCTATGGTATTATTTTGTGTAGTTTTAGCTAGTCAGTGTTAGCTATTATACATAAAAAGTTCTTAATTTTATCTCTATTTGCTGCTTATTCCAAGCAGACGGGTGCAGTTCTTGTTCGTTCTGTAATTGTCTAATATAAGTAACTAATATACAGAAATTACAATTTTTTGAGCGTAGCTAGTTTGTAATAGTCGTAGAGTAACGTCAGTTTTGTTTTTAGTTTATGATAAAAAAATTTACAATCATTTATATAACATTCTTATCTTAATAAAAATCGTTTCTGCGGTGCTTGAATGACCACTGTGACTAAAGTAATAAATTTCTGGTTATAGACTTACAAAAATCGAAAATTAATCAATTCGATTACGCCACTCAATTAGGTAATTAGTTCATTACATCACTCAGTCTCATCCATACAACTGTAAAAACTTTATGCTATTTTTTTGTGCAATTATTATTGGAAGCATTTGATACATCCGGCATCTGGCTATTATTTACTTATTTAATATGATTTAAACCTGACTCAATTGAATGCATTTATTACTCACTTAGTTCGCACAAATATCGGGGATTTACTCAACAAAAATTATACTGCGTTGTATATTACTTTTATCATCATGTGATTAACTTGAAATAAAATATCGTGTATCCTTTGTAACCTTTCGATAAGTTCTTGTTTATGAACATTTGTCCTTTGATAATTTTATTTTATACAGAGGGGAATCCCACAAATTATTGAAAATAGAATATTTTGATAAATAACAGATATATTTTAATAAACATATATTTTTTTTTAATTTCAGGTGACTCACAAAAAACAATATGAAAGCGAAACTGAGGAACGCTTTCGCATGAAAATCTTCATGGAAAACGCTCACAAAGTTGCCAAACATAACAAATTGTACGCTCAGGGCTTAGTTTCTTTCAAATTGGGTGTTAACAAATACTCTGATATGCTCAATCACGAATTCGTTCACACACTAAACGGTTACAACCGCACTAAAGTTCCATTGAGAAGTAGCGAGACTGAAGAATCTATTACTTTTATTCCACCAGCAAACGTTGAATTACCAAAAATTGTTGACTGGAGAAAACTTGGAGCAGTTACACCTGTCAAGGATCAAGGACAATGTGGATCATGCTGGAGTTTCAGTGCGGTAAGTAGAATTTTAAAGCACGACGCGTAGCAGAGTGACATTTTGTATATTTCCAGACTGGGTCTCTTGAAGGTCAACATTTCCGCAGAACCAAAAAGTTGGTTTCACTCAGCGAACAAAATCTAATTGACTGTTCGGAAAAATTCGGGAATAATGGATGCAATGGCGGTCTTATGGATAATGCTTTCCGTTACATAAAATCAAATGGTGGAATTGATACCGAACAATCTTATCCTTACAAAGCCGAAGATGAGAAGTGCCATTACAAACCAAGGAATAAGGGAGCAACCGATCGTGGTTTTGTTGATATTGAATCTGGAGATGAAGACAAACTCAAAGCTGCAGTAGCTACAGTTGGACCAATCTCAGTTGCTATTGATGCAAGTCATCCAACTTTCCAACAGTATTCTGAAGGAGTGTATTATGAACCTGAATGTAGTTCAGACCAATTGGATCATGGCGTTTTGGTTGTCGGATATGGTACTGATGATGATGGTAATGATTATTGGTTAGTTAAGAATTCGTGGGGCGAAAGTTGGGGTGATGAGGGGTACATCAAGATGGCACGGAATCGTGATAATAATTGTGGAATTGCCACACAGGCTAGTTATCCTTTAGTTTAGGTTTTTTTATGTGTTTGCAGCTTTTTTCGAATATATTTAGAATTTTTAAGTTTAAAGAATACATTTGTGTATTGTGATTTTAATAATTTTTGTATGATTATTGTGACTCTCTAATGTTTGAACAAATATACTTTGATAGTTGAAAACATTTTTTTGTACCAACAACTAATGACTAATTATGTCGAATTGTAAGCTAGCATCTGGACGGAATAGTTCCCTACCTGAGGCTTTATTATTCCGCTAAGAGAACCAATTGAAGCTAAGAATCTGAAATCTACTTTATTTTAATAAAAGTAGAGCATTATTTGACAGTTAAAAAAAGTTTCTTTTGTTTTAAAATGTGGCATATTGTTTTTACTTACGTCTTATTTGATAGAGAAACCACTCCAACTTTCATTTTTTAAATTGAAAGAGATAACTGTTATTATGTAGATCGACTTGAAGCAAGGATTAAGATGGAATCGCTACTTTTTCACCGATCAACAGTAAACACTACATTTTATTGATAATTGAAGCGCACTAAAATACATGTATAACATTTATTGACTAGGTAATATGTCAGCATTTTATTGACAACGCAGTAAAGCACTTTAGAATCGCTCAAAGTCTTTTAGCTGTCACAAGAATAGGACTCAAATAACAAAATTTTTAAAAAAATATTGCTAGCTTTGGCGAAAAAATTATATGTTCAATACAGCAATAAAGCAGATTTGATGCCATGTCTGACTTTAAAGGCACGACTGCGCTTTGTCTTTGAAGATTTATTAAAATAAAAATACATAAAATTTATTATAATGCAAGTCGTGCTTTTGTTTTCAGAGTTAAAATTTAGTTCAAAAGTTACTCATTTCTAGGCTTAGAAGTACATTTCCAAAATTTTAAAGTGTTTCTAAGTTCGTCTTGTTCATCATAAAACTTTTATGACTTCGAAAACCACGGTTATTATCTTATGAAATGCTTATTTATGAGTGCTTAAAGACACGAAATGTTACAGGCGTTATTGCCTTTTGTCAAATTTAATTTCTAGTTATACGTTGAGCTTTTTTTGGTGTTTTGACGAGAATAAGATGAAAAATAAAAAACTTAATCTTTGGTACGTTTCATGAATTATATTTCCACTTTTTCAGATCTTGGATTAATGCATTAAAAACAAAATGAAGACCACAATCATGTCTTCCGCCCAAATTTATTTTTTTTTTAAATGAATAAAAACAAACATTTCTAATTTAATCCAAGGTCTGAAAAAGTGGAAATGTAATTCACGAAACGTCCCACAGATTAAGTTTTTTATTTTTCACTTTATTTTCGGCCAAAACACCCAAAAAAAAACTCAACGTATTAACTATTTATATAATGGACAATTATACCAGCAATCAATTTAATTTCTAGAAGAATTTTTTGCCTACTAAGCACTAATTTGGCAATCGGAAAGAACCCTAACATGTTTTTTGACTACCTGTCTGTCAGGTTTTAAGGGGGTATTCTACTGTAGATGCATGATTTTGAGGTTTTTTCGGGTACTATAAATAAAAAACAAAAAATATTTTTACTATTCATTTTTTGACAAGATATTTATTGATATTTTAAGAATACATAAAAATATAAAGAATGTTAAAAAATTATAAATTCAAAATGTTATAAGTTGTTGAAGTAGGTAGTTGAAAAAAATGGCGCGCCAAGTTTGTTACGATTGCAACCCTTCTAATGATACGAAACAAAAAAATAAAAAAGATTATTAATTTAGATGAATGTTGCTATCGTATTAACTAAGAAAGAGTGGGAAATTTTTTTGCTAAATTCCGGCTGTCCGAAAAAAGAAAAATTTTTGTACTATTTTTTTGCCTTTTCGGAATTTTTTAAAAATAGTAATTTTTTATTTTGTTATAATAATAATACGATAGAGACATGTATTGAGAACACTCACCAAATTTCAAGTAAATCGGTTAAGTTGAACCTGAGAAATCATGACAAACTCTTTGAAAAATATAGTTTTGAGAAAAACGCGTTTAAGGCTGGGCTTTAGCTGTAAAGGAAGTACCTAAAAACAAAGACGGAATTTTGTATCAAGGAAGTGGCGGTCTCTGTCCAAGGGTAGTCGAACTGTTACTGCGACTGGTTGACTAATTGTAAGATTCTGTGTTGCATAAAAGAAATGCGTCCATAAATGAACCCCTGCAGTCGATGTCAGCCCGTTAGCGGCAACCGTGCATAAATTATCTCTTGGTGAAATACCTAAACTCTGGCCTTGAGCAGATTTTTATATGGTCTTAGATTTTGTGGTAAATTTGATCTTGAAAACGATTTGGTAATTTAAGGATAAAAAAAATAAATCGAAAATTGTGTTATAATTTAACTCTGCTGTAAACCGTTTTATGCATATACTAAATGAAGCCAAAATTCTCAAATAATAAAATTCTAAAATTAATAAATTTGTTTCTTTAATTTGTTTGTAAGTTTCATTACAAAATTACAAGTTTTTTCTATACAATAATTGCATAATAAATTTTTATTATTACATAAAGTTAGAGTTTTAAAATTATCGGTTTATCATATAAGAATAAATATTGTTCAAAAGTTATTGTAACACCGCAATTCCAGAAATTTGATGGCTAAAACTGAGTATGACCTTAAATGAGAGTTGCGAATTTTATAATTAAAAAAATTAATAGTACAATTATTAGTCCCAAAGTCGGAGTAAAAAATTTAGAAATTATTTTTTAATCCCAATTAAAGTCGAAAATTTAATTTTTAATCCCGATATCGAGATTAAAAAGTTTAAGATTATGTCATAATTCAACTTTTGAAATTAAAAATTAAAAAAATATTTTTTAATTCAAACGACTGAATTAAAAATTGAAAAATCACTTTGAATATAAAAATTGGAATAAAAAATAGGATATTTAGTTTCAATTTAAAAGTTGGGATAAATAATTGAAAAATTTATTTCTAAAATGCTGGAATTTTTACTAATTAAATAAAAAATGAGACAAAAAGTTTTAAATTATGATGAAATTTTACTAAAAATAAGCTTTTATTTTACTAAGACAATAGGTATCTGTAGATCACGTTGCGAATATTTTAAAACAATTAAACGTAAAATCTATTACTAATCCCAAAGTTGTTTTTTTTATTTTTGTATCAGGTATTTGTGATTTAAAATTTGTTTTTATTTTAATCCGTTATTTAAATTTTTGAGTCCGGTATTTAGGATTATTTAAAAATTATGTTTAAATAAAGTTTTCGAAATTTGAAAATAAGAATAAATTAATTTGATCGTTATTATAATTATCTTTTTAAGGCATTATTTACAACCCTGGATTAAATACCTTTTCTAATTTGGTTGACACTAATATCAACCTCATTGATTCATGTTATACATTAATTTAAGGTTTAATAAAACTTCTATTTAACTTTTGTAAACAATTTTATTAATTAGCTGCTTTACATGTTATCAGTGACTTTTTTTTTTCCTTATTTTTTTCCTGGCTTTCTAAAATATATAATGGATCCCTACATTTAAGGTGTCTATCTCTCCGATTTAAAATAATCTCTGGAGCTAAACAGTTATAATAAAATTTGTTTAATTTTGGCAGCACAATATTTGTCCAAAGTTTTTCATTTTTTCTAATAATTTCAATAAATAAATTATTAGCTTATAGGATTGCTTATTATAAGTTTCAAATGAAAACACCAAAGCGACATTTCAAAGAATAGTACTAATCCCCCAGATCAGGAAACTCCAGTACTGGAATACCTCGATCCTTCTAAGAATAATGGTTCGGGCTTTTCAAATTTCGCGAATATTAATTAGTAGAGAGAGCGGATCTGTCATCGAAATCGTTCCAAAAAATTTTTTACTGTAGAAAAATATAGGATCTACACCATCTTTTAGAGAAATGTTTAGATTAATATATATCTTTTTTACGATCTTGTGCTTTGATTACACCAAAAGTTGTAATTACAAATATGCAAAGTTTTTATCTACTGCGTTTTTAATGATAAGCACATATTACTCGTAAACTATTAAGCGTAAGTTACAAATTTTTTTTTGATATGTAGAAAACAATGTGTACAACAAATTCATATTGAAAAAATTATATAATTAATAAATAAATATAATATTTATTTATCCACGAGTTATAAAATTTAGAAATGAAAAAAATTTTTTTGCTAAATTCTTCAAATTTTGACCTCTAATATCTTCTAAACGGTAAGAATTAGAAAAAAATTGTAAGATACCTTTTTTAGAGCGTTCAATTTCCTACAAAAAATGTAAATAATTTTTTTCCGTACGATTAAGTAGTGACGAGATATGGATTTTGCCATATGGAACTGGAAAAAAAATGGAAAACTGCAATTGTCTTTCCTATTAAAATTAAGAGCTCATCTTAAAAATGTCGATTTTTTGGCCCACCCTACACTACTGCCTTTGAATAAGCATAACTTTTTATTTCAGGATATGAATTTCTATTTTTTTTTTATACAAGCGAATTCTTGATGTTTTGTGAACATTTTTATCCGTATAGCTTATTGGAATAAATGGAATAAATATTTTGAACATTTTAATTTTTTCTAATTTTACGCGCAACCTGCCTAATATTAGATCATAAGTTACAAAACAAGGCACTCACACAAACCTTTTCAAAGTTAAGTAAAAACTGCTGCGCCACCTATTAGACAGTTGCCCAAGCAACATCAGTAAAATTCGAAGTATAAATATGATAAGGTCCTACAATAGGATGGTTTACTGAAATAGACTGAAGCTAAATTTCTGGCGTTTTTTATTTGTAAGCTCCTAGTTTATATAAACACATTTTAACTAATTACTTGGGCTCATCAACTTGGTGACTGTCCTAGCTATGACATAAAGTCTTTTTTCTGGTCTGAAATTAGTTTAAATTTAAGAGATTAAGCAAAATTTGACGTTGATCAAGATAAAATTTTAGTGCTTAAAAGGGATTTTTTTCTTGTTTACCAAATAATACTTTTTAAAATAAAATGTTTTATGTCGTACTACACACATTTTAGATTTTATTTTTAATTTTTAATTTATAAAGATTGCTATATTAAAGCCAGAGGCTTGCAAATCCAGAGACTCTGCAGCATAGGAATGGAAATTGCATAGAAAATGACTATATCTCTGAAAATAATTAAAATTTAAACAAATCTTTTTAAGGACATATATATTTTTGAAAGGTTAAGCTTTGAAAATATCAAAAAAAAATATATTTTTCAATTTCTACACCAAAATACCCCCTTCAGTTAAAAGATTCGCCCTGTCTATGTATAAATATTTAATATAGGCTACATTTCAGCTTTACAATTTGAAAAAACACTTATTTCTGGTTCGGCATTAGTGATTGAAGTGTCTGCCTGAAAATTATTTATTTATTTATAAGTAGGTATTTTAAAAACGCACCGCAACTTTTCTCTAAATCATAAAGCACTAACACCTAACAAAAATTTAAGTTTAGTGCGTCAAGTGTCTCGCTAAAATTAAAAAAAAATAATAATTTGATTTGGTTGGTTGAAAAGTTTGTCTAGTTAAAATAACAAATGATTGAAATTTAAACCTTAAATTTTAAGTAGTTGCTATAGAAATAATTTTTCTTTCAAAATTTTTAATAATAAGTCGTTGTGTTAGATTTGACCAATCAAACATCAGAAAAGCTGATTCTTACTGTTGCAAAGGAGATGGCACGCTCCTTATGGGTTTGTGGCGACGCTTGGATCGAAACGAAATCGTAATCACCGTATTCTCCATGAAAAACAAAAAATAGTTGTCATTGCGCCATTGTGGCAGGGTCAACGGTTTAGCCGCAATTAATTGATAAAGATTCGTCATTTAGTTCGATTTTTCTTTAAATCTGTCAGTTTTGTCGTGTGCCGATGTTATTTATACCATCCTCTCGGTCGCTATCCTAGGGTGAGGGTTTATGACTAGATTTATGGCCTTTCCATCACTTTTAACATTAGCCACTTGAATTGTACAAGAAATAATATATTTACATAATATATTTAAAATTTGTACAGAAATACTCTCAACAATAAATTAAAACTAATTATTTAAAATTAATGTGTGCATGATTTTTGATCATGCCGGTCACTACTAACTAACTTATAAACTAAAATTGTCTTTGGGACGCACACAGCACTCACAAGATTGTCTTTCAAAAATTATCGCACTACAATGTCACTATCTGAAGAGGGGGCTGAGGCTGGTGGTGGGAAACTCTGTGCCAATGGAACCCTACGGGTAAGTCGTTTTTTTCTCCGCTGGGTTGCTAACTTCCCCGCAAAGTCGCCGAGTTTCGACAAAAGGGCTATTCTACACGGAAACGCGAGAGGGTTATTTACGTTGACCTTAGCTTGTGTTGTCGTCATTGGGTAGAAGACGGATCGGGACAGAGAGGGTACGGGTGGCGAGTTTTTACGCGGTGACCTTTTTTGGCAAGTCCAAATTACTGGAAGGAATAAGCACGAAATCACTTCACTGTTTGGGTGAACTTCTCTGCAAAGTCGCAGAATCTTTGGCGAAAGTATGATTTTTATAACATCTATACAGCCTGATCCAGTTAAAATAATGAGCCCGATGTTTTGGCGATGCATGCAAATAAACAAATTTCATTTACGTCTTGATCTAACTTAAATTAGGGTTTTCAAATTGAATCTAAGTTATCATGTGCTTATGTCACCCTGACATTAGCACAGAAAACAGTCATATATGTCAGGGAAAGAAAATGAAAAACTCATTTTGATGTATCTAAACTCCAATACAAAATGTATAAAAGAATGAAGCATTAAAGGTAGAGAAACAAATCTATTCTAAATCATAATTTGAGAAAATAAACAAGGAGACAACAAAATGATATTTAACGAAGACGATGCTCAAAATGCTGGCCTTCTGCTTTTTCGCAAGCCGCTATTCTTTTGAGGAAAGACCTCCGAACACGCTGTAAAATTTCCCTGTAGCTCTTCGAGGGTGTCAAAAGGTGTCGCGTATACTTGCTCCTTAACAACACCCCATAAAAAAAGTCTAAAGGAGTCATGTCCGGACTACGAGGTGGCCAAGCATTAAAGGCCCCTCTTCCAATCCAATGCTGATTGTAAATATGGTCAAGGTACTGCCTAACATGTCTATGGTAATGTGGTGGTGTCCCATCATTTTGAAACCACAAACCACGATAGACGGCTAATGGCAAGTTTTCTAAAATTGGTCTTAATGTGTTTCGCAAAAAATTTAGGTAGATTTCTCCCGTCAAATATTCTTGGAAGAAGAAAGGTCCAATTATGCGATCCCCAAAGATGCCACACCAAACGTTCACCGAAACAATTCGTTGAAAACGTGTCCATCGTGGATTTTCCTGAGCGTAGTAATGGCAGTTGTGCTTGTTAACATTACCGTTGTTAGAAAATTTGGCTTTATCACTAAATAAAATATTTTGTAGGAAGTTATTGTCAATTTGCATTTGAGTTCTGATAAACTGACAAAAATCTAATTTTCGTTCAAAATCAGTTTCCCTAAGTTCTTGTACTAGCTGTACATGATAGGGATGAAATTTATTTTCCCTAAGAATACGATTAACTGAAGTCTGGCTGATGCCAACTTCTCGGGCTACACTCCTCTGACCGATATGTGGGTTCTGTGTCACGGAAGCTATTACAAAAACTTCATTTTCCAAACACCTAGCACTGCGTTGTCTTACTCTATTACGAAGAGGCCAGTTTTGTTGAAGTTCTCTCTCAAGACGTTTAAAAATCATGTCACTGGGATGTCGTCGATTAAGGAAACGTTGAGCATACAAATTCCTTGCATTAACAGCATTTTTTCTGCATTCCCCGTATATTAAAATTCAATCGGTTTTTTCGTTGTCGGTATACGACACCATTTTTAACTAAAGTCAGAGCACTGTCAAAGTAACATAAGATAACTTAATTGCAAATGCAAATCGTAATTAAAAGTAGATCAAGACGTAAATCGATCATCGCCAAAACATCGGGCTCATTATTTTAACTGAATCAGGCTATTTAACATTTCGAATCCAAATTTTTACTGTAGTTTTCTTAACTATACAGACTTTTCTGGTTAAAATCCATTAACTTCTAGGTCATGTAACTTTTATGTCATTTAAATATATTTTAGATTCATTTGCTTCTAACTTTTTTTTATAAGCGTTTTGCCACTTCTAAAACATGAAGCACTATCAAACACTAACGCAGCACTGTTATAATTACGGTTCCTGTAACAAACTATTTAAGGGAACCCTCAGGAATGTGTTATCTTGTAGTTCCAGGTTCTCTATGTTATTAGAGAGGACGATTCTGACAGCCGATGATCGAGTGGTAAATGTCTTCTTTTAGTTGCAAATTGTGTAACAAATTGTTGATTTATTATAGATTACGATGATGGGGACCAAATGTTGCCATAGTGTGAAATTATATATAAAAATTTGACATTTGGATTGAGATTGCAAATTGAAAAATATTTTGTAATATTTTTTTAGCTTATTTTTATGCAAAAAAACGTCGTTAATTTTTTTTACAGATAATTGTTTATTTTGGGTTTTATTTACTTTATGTACTAATATTAATTATTAACACTAAATAACTTTAAAATATGTTTTTGATGTACTTTTTTTTTGTGATAAAAATACTTTCCCTCGTTTTGACAATGATTAAATTATACCCTAACAAACTAATGTCTTTTTTCCAGAATTTGAAATAGCATTTTTACCTAACATTTCTTTAATATTTTTTAAGTAGCTTTTGTTTATTGAAGCATTTATGATGTCATTGTGATAGATTTTTAAAGAACAATAAATATTTTATTATAAGAATTGATGTTGAGAACTTTTGCGGTTTTCCACTATCAAAGAATAGATTTATAAAGTGTCGACTACATTTCTACAAGTAGAAAGAAGGAAACAATAAATAATCACAGGATCTAATAATAATAAATGATTTAGTAAACAACTCAGTTTAACTAATCAGATAAACATTGTAAAGCCAGCAAGACAAAATAGACATAAATGACTGAAAATGTAGCATATACAGGGTGTCTCACGAACGAGTGCACATAATTTAACCAAAGAATAAGAAGTAAAAATTAATTGATACATATTTTTTAATTTTTCCCAAAAAAAATTATTTTCAGAATTATTAGCCTTTAAAAATCGCTCCAAAAATACACTTTATTTTTTATATCTAATAAAGTACTCGCTCGATTTTGATGAAACTTGGTATACTCATTCTGTATTAGATAACCACCTTACAGTATTACTTGTAGTATTGTAGGACATTTTAAAAAAGGGCTACGAAGACCCCCTTGACATAGTTTGCTTCATAACTATGTAGCACAAATTAGTTTAACGTTGGGGTTCCTACAGTTTGAAAGTCCATTCAATTTAGAAATTTTTTTGTATCTTACAAATTTTTCGTAAAACGCACCGTTTTAGAACGAGGTTTAGGAGTATCAACAAAAATAATTCAATAAATTGGAAGTACCTAAAAAAGAAAAAGTAAAATAACAAAATCCTTTCTGGAATATGATCCTGAAGCCAATTTCTTACATTCAATTGACAATGAGGTGGCATGAAACGGCCATAGAGGAACGTTAGTAGATAAAAGCTGGTCATGCTAATAATAACTACATCGTTTTACTCAAAAACGATGCGTTTTACGAAAAATTTGTAAAAGACAAAAAAATTTCTAAATTTTAAGTTTTACAGAGTGTATCTCGAAAACTATAAACATTTATGTTAGAGAATTTTGGTTTTTAGCATTCTTTTAGCGAAAGTTGTCACCTCTCTTCTCTGTTTAGCTATCTTTAACATTTCTTCAAAAACATCTTGTATACATATAGATATATCTCCAAAGTTTTAAAAAATTGCTTGAATACAATGAGAATATGATGCAATGTTACTGAAAGTGTTGAAAAAATTATGGGATTTTGAGATAAACTTCGAATACAAAAAAGAAAATTAATATTCTACTATTTTAACAATTTCTCACTTGCTGCTAAATTATATCAAATTCTACTTTTTAACGTAATGTTGTAGGTAGCCAAGTTGCTAGGTACTACAGTTTGTTTCAGCTTTTTTTTTTAAATTCATTTATGTTTAAAACAATTACACAAAGAACATAAAAGAAAATAAATATACCTATTACTTACAAGGCTGTTAAATAATTCAGTAGAATATTGTTTGTTATCTTTTAATTTTGTTTAGAATAAAATGTTTTATATTTAGATAACTAACTACCCAAGATCTATCTTGACAAAACAATTTAATAGGGATTCACTCTTTGATCAAAATTTAAAAACGATTTTTGTGCACAATTGATTGTAACAAACTTTTCAATTCTGAAAAAAATCAATTCAAATAATTAATTTCTTAGATCAACCTTTTAATTAGCTTAAATAAATTATTCATCAATAGACACGAACCTTAAATTTTACCATTACAACTTTTTTAAAAATATATCAAGTCTACAACAGTCTTGATCAAAAATTTATTGGGCAAAGTTATAATCCGTTATTGCACTTGAAGAGAACTAATTTCAAGATGTAAATAACAGCTAAGAATCTTTCTTAAATTAATTTTTGTAATTTAAGGATTTTGGATCATGATAATGACATTGTTAGTGATCCTTTAAAAATGCTTTGGTTTAGTCGCCATCACCCATCGGGTAGTATTTGGTGATCAATTTTGATAATTCCACTAAATACCTGTCTTTGTGGTATGTTTATAATTTTGGGAATTTGGGGAATTATAGTTTATCACAACGACGATGTTTTTCTCACAGCTGAATGTTTGGAAACTTGTATTTTAATGCTTCATGTACGTACAAAAACCTCAATTATTATTTAAAACATTTTAAATTCTAGGGAATAAGCAAGCAATACGTTTTACATTTTCAAAAATCTTCAATAAATATGATTTTTGCTGAAAAATCAAAATTTTGTAATTTGAGTGACTTCAACGGTCAGGTTTTAACCGAATGTCAGACTTTACTAAAAGCTGGGAAAATAACAATTCGAGTTTTTTATATTATGGTTTGTTCTGCTGCAACTTTTTATTTTGTACAACCTTTTACAACGCATCAGTTACCTGCACAATGTTATATTCCAGAGGGTTGGTATAAATTTCTTGTTTTATCGTATTGGTATGTGATTTTTACTGTGGTACCTGCTACCATTGGAATAGATTCATTGTTTTGGTCTATTGGTTTTTCTCTTACTGTTCAATTTAAATTACTTTGTCATAAACTAAAACTAATTGGGACCCGATATCAACAGGACAATACTGTTTTGTGGGAAGAATTGACAAGTTTAATTAATTATCACAATTTTTTGATTGAGTAATTTTTTAAAATACAATATTTCAGTTTTAAGGATTTTTTTTAGATTCTGCAAAAAATTAAATAAATTATTTGGTTTTGTATTTCTTGTCCAGTCTTCTATAACAATTGCTTCAGCATCGGTTGCTGTATATATATTAATGCAACCGTAAATATTAATTTTTTTAATAACGTTTTTTCTAATTAAATTTTTTTAGAGGTGCTTGGAGTAGTCGTATTAAATGTTTGCTTTATTTTGCTGCTAATATTTCAGATATGGCATTTTATTGTGTTCCAGTTGAGATGATTGTAAACACTGTAACCAATTTTCTAATTTATTATTTTATTTTATATATTTTTTTAATTTGTAGGCTAATGATGTTGCAAATTCAGCTTATACTTCAAAATGGTATAAAATAACATCAAACAAATTTAAAAAATGTCTAATTCTTGTAATGGCACAAGCTCAAATTCCTATAATATTTAGTGGTTTTGGACTTATCTATATTAATATTCGGACGTTTCTACTGGTAAGTTAGTACAAACATATTTCTAAAATTTTAAAATAATTTCCTTTCAGGTCTGTAAAACTACTTTCTCTTTCTATACCTACTTGAGTACATTTCAAACTATTCAACAATAATTATATTTGTTTAAACTTTTTTCTTAGTTTAGTGTACAAATAAAATGTATTAGGTCGAAGCACGAAAGAATTTAAATAATAAACACAACTTAATACCATATGTTTAAAAAAAATATTTGTTATAAGGTTTGCTGCGATTTTGTTTCTTTCTATACATATAATTTATAATAAGTAGACTTTTACAGGCTTCTAGAGACCAATTTTTTTGATCATATGGTTTTTAGTACCTAAATACACAGTAAAAAATCAATGCACAATAAGCTAAATTTAAGAAAATGCGTATATAGAGGTTTACATTAGCATATATTATACACTGATTCTTTACTGTGTAGTGTGTACTTTAAAAAACGTTAATTCACTTGTAGAAATTTGTTCTAAAGCACTGTTATTAATAAAAATCCAATTGCAAGTACTTACATACTTTTTTATTTATTTTTTTTATTTAAATTTAAAGGGTGCGTCAACATGATGATATTAGCACCTACTACAGTATATACAGGGTGAGCCTACTAAGAGTTTTTCTCATCTTTTCTTAAAAACTAGTTATCACATAAACTTTAGAGTTTGTCATTACAAACTTTGTCTCTTTCTATACGCATGTGAATTTTTTCAGAATTTTTCTAAGATTCTTTCTAATGAATATTAATTAATTAATTATCTCTGCATCTCCATATTCTGTTTTATTGAATTAAGATCGCTTATTGGTAGTGTTTGTTCTTAGCTGTTAAAGATGGTACTGGCAGTATATAAGGGAAAGAATTTAATAATTCGCCTAATATTTTGCTTTAAAAGAAGACACATTTAACATAAACTTTGTATATTTGTTGTAAAAAATGTACGAAACTGGATAGTTTTAATATAAAAACAATATTTAAATTTAGTTTTTTAGGCTTTATTAAACTGTGGCATTTTAAAGGATAAACTCAAAGTAAAATGATAGGAATTATACATTATTTAAAACAACAAAATATTCAAAATTTATTTACATAAAACTAGCGTTTATGTCGCGATAAATTTAAAAAAGGAAATAATTTATTTAATTTGTTTTACTTGATTAAATTTTGCAAATAAAACTCAGGTTTGGGGGGCGAGGCCTCTTGCGAGGCCAACTAATATTTTTGCATTAGTTGCAACAACTAACATTTAATTTTCTACATTTTGATTTTCGATTTTGTCGGTTGTTTTTTTATAGTATAGTGTTATATATTTTTGTGATTTTCTTTCTGTAATAAGACATAAACCCACATTCCCACATATTTTTGACTTAGTCGTTTTTTTTTAGTGTAGTGTAATATATCTTTTTGCGCGATTGGTTGATTTTATCAGTTTACTGTGCCTGTTTCCACGACGGTAGTATGCTGTTACTGGTTGCTACGTGCAACAAAACGGTAAGTAATTCACTTACCGTTCAGTGAACGGTAAGCAATTAAATCTAAAAAAAAACAATTTTGCGATTTATTTATTAAAATTAAATGTACAATTATTATAATTAATAGTAGTAATACCACTCGAATTTGAGTTTCTAGTGTTAATAGACAAACTTTCCGACGTAGAAGTCCCAGGTTGTTGTAATAGTCCACCAACATCTCTGTGTAAAATTTTATGAGCAAATTCAATTTTGTTTTGGAGGGAATCTTCCACGTAACTTTCGGCCACCGTTGATGAATGCCACCCACCATGTCTTTTCAGTCCCAATACATCAACTCCGTTATTCGCCAAAAGTGTAGCCGATGTGCGTCGAAACGAGTGTCCAGTAAAATCTTCAGGGGCTTGCAACTTTAAATACTTTGCAATTTTTGACGGCCAGCCTCCAATTGTGTCTTTTCCTGTGACTTGCCTAGTGCATTTGCCATTTCGATAGTTCAGAAATAAATGATCTGACGTTGGGTTGCTTGGTCGAATTCTTATGTATTTTCGAAGTATTTCCAAATATTGAACTGCTTCATTTTTTTATTAATAACTGTGAACGTTCGCTGAATATTCGTTTTTGTCTTTGGAATATTTACTATAAACATTTCTTCATGTTCTTCTATGTCACTCATTTTCATTTTGTACAATTCCTCTCGTCTACAAGCGCCCGATACTCCCAATATCATTGCTACCTGCAAATATATTGTTTTCTTAGAACTCAGATGTACCATCTCATCATCTACAACATACCTTTTGAATTAAAAATTGTTCGTCTGGTGCTTCATTCAAGAATTTTTCCATGTCTTCTTTGGTAAAAATAGCAGCCTTCTTAAGCCGATATCCAATATTTTTTCTCTTGAGATAAGCAATTAATGTAGCAAACTTAGAAATATCGATAGTATCATGGAGAAAAATTGTACTCTTCAGCATAGAATACTCCGCCCATAAACTGCCTGGGGCCTTCAAGTGTCCACAAAATACGCTAACAAGCTCTTTTCATTTACAGAAATCTTCTTTGCTTCACGCCATTCCTTAAACAACTTGTATGTCTGTTCACATCGGGCTTTAGATTTTTCTGGAATTATTGCTGAACATTATTCTTGCCAAGCGTCTTCTAAATCATCCGGTAGATCATCACTATCGCTCATATTTGCTTCGAAAACGGAACCACAAAACAGAACTATGTAGGAATGATTGTATCGAAAAGACAATTTTACTTGTTTGGAACAAAACCATAGCAACCATGGAACAGCCACCCAAAGTTTTCAGTTTCAATCTTCCCGATTATCACAAATGTATTGATATAAATTAATATTATTATTATTCTAGAAACTCCAATCGCACAAAAAACGTTATAAACATGTCGAACATTAAGGATTATCATTCTCAGACAATAATTGGAGTCGTCGCTTCGCTCCTCCTCCAAACAATTGTTTTCGAACGGTAAGCATTCCTTACCGTTCTCCATACTTAATATATTATTGTAATCTTCTTTTTGTAATAAGGCATAAACCCATATTCACCGGGCTTTATTTCTTTTTCCAACATATCTGTTTGTTATAAACAGGCAGATTGAGAAATAAATACTATTACAAACATTTTAAAATAGCAATAAAAGAAAAGAAGTTTGTGTAAATAATTTCAGAAAATATTAGAATTATTAACAGATTTGTTCAAGTAAGGATCGAGAAAGAATAGTTATCGCTTTCAACTGAGCGAAGAAAAGTCACGAAACTTCGGCATATTCTAGAAGGACGTTCGATTATATGAGGAGATAGAAATTGGCTGGGAGTCAGTCAGTCAGTCACTGAAAACTTATATTCTCGGCAAATAAATAAAGAAATAAATTATTCATCATTTATCTAACTTTTTAAATCAACGAAATCCGAATTTGTACGATCATTGCAATACGTATTAGCAAAAAAAAATCAACTACTTAATATCAAACCTTAAATGTCTTATACTGGCTAAAATGAAACGCAAATTTAAATTTATGGAAATCAAATATGAAAAGTTAGGTATTCCTTATCGATATAGATATATAATTTATTTTATAATTTATACATAGACACACCATTCGTGTCAGCAAATTATTTATTATTGCTACGAAAATGCTAAAAGCGATGTTATTGTTGGTACGTATTGTTTGTATTAGTCAATTCTAAGTATGTGAGAAGTACCAAATAGAATAAGACACTTAAAATGCGTTTATTCACAATTTCCTTATAATTGAAGTTATATCCATACTTACGAAGCGTATAAAGTAACACTTTATTTACTAGTGGAATAATGAAATCACTTTATTCTACTAGTGGAATAATGAAAAAAATAATGAAACTAGTGGAATAAGAAATTATTTATTATTAATATTGACATTATCGTTTACATTAATAGACATTTCGTTTTTTGTTTTATCATATTTCACTTCGTTTCCATTAATAAGAAGCTTGTAGTTGTTATCGGTTCTAGAACGAATAGTAGTTGTACAAACAATGGACGTCTCCTCTAGTAAGGAATGACTAGTACCAGGAGAACCTTAGATTTTCCTCGCGAAATCAAGCTTATTAGATACAGAATCTTCAATATAAGTTTCTGCTATGGCGGAGTTCCTCCACCCACCATGTCGTTTAATTGTTGTAAGATTAGCACCTCCATTGGCAAGTAAAGTTGTTGAAGTGTGCCTCATATAATGACCGGTAGGTATAAGCTTCTGCGTTTGCCAAATTCAAAAACGAAACAACTTTAGAAGGAACTTTTGATAAAGTCTTAATTCCAACAGGTTGCGATGTACATTTTTGGTTAGCGTATTGTAAAAGGAATCTCTCAATGGATAACTTTTTCGGACGTAAGGACATGTATTTCCTACACTTTATTCACAGTGTTGATAAAGAATCCTTCTTCCATAATTGTGAATTTTCGTGAAACGCTCGTCTTGGTATATGGTATTGAAATCAGGTATACGCCCCTCTCTTCTACATCACTGATTTTCAAATTTGTCAGCTCACAGCATCGACTGCCACCAGACACTCCCCATTATTAATACAACCTAAAACATTCCAAAATTTATTATCTACAATGTCTATATAATGACAGAGATTACCTTGATCATCAAATATTCTTTATCGCAAGCCCTTGTCAAAAACTCTTCCACGTGTGCTCTTTCCAATACTGCAGCTTTTTTCGGCCTGTATCCTCTTGACTGATTCTTCAGATAGGCCATGAGCTTACTATATTTTCCAATGTCTATGTTTTTAGACCTTTATAGAGACCTTCAGCATGGAGTAATTCGACCACATGGATGAAATTGCATACCTCTTTTTCAAATTTAAGAAATACAATATCAAAAGAAGAACTTTTTTATTTATTGTTATTACCCATTAAATTCTGAAAATACTTTTTCATAATGTTCCCTGGACTTCGCAGGCAATAACTGACAAGTCGCTTCTGCAGCTTCCTCAAGAATTGTCTCAGGAATAGTACCTTTCACTTTCTTCCATTTTCACCAACATGCACAGCAGTTGCACAGATGGGGTTGATAAACAATCGAAAATAAATAGCAACGATTCAACACCTTCCATGTTTTTTAGTTAATTTCAATGATTTTTGAGGTGACATCCGCTTTCAGAGTGTAATGTCAAATTATTTTTTGATGTCATGAGATGAAATTTTGGCGATTCTGATTTTAAATCGCTGTAATTGTGGATATAACGTTATATTGGATTCGTGTTTTAGTTGCGTTTTATCCACGCAAGAATGTTTAAGCGCGAGACGCAGTCGAGGGTTTAATATTCTTAAAACACTTATACGATAAATAACTATTATTTAAGTAGGAAACAATTTCAACAAAGAAATTACAATAAATGTTTAAAGTGGCCACCATTTGCTTCTAAACAAGCTCGAGCCTTAATCACATTTTTTTTTAATATTAAAATTTATTTACTTATAAATTTCATTTTTTCTTTTTCATTACAGAATTCCAAAAAAATATCTACGTTTACTAAACTGAATAATTTTGTAAAGATTTACAATATTCTGAATTATTATTTTTGATAACTATAAGGTTATAGTAGTATTTATATACTTTAGTCTTTTAACTGCAGCTATTCACCGATTCTCTTGATTTATTTTCCATTCAGCGCAGCGGTCAGAAATTTATAAAATTTGCACTTACTTTTTCTGATAGTATTTTTACAATTTACTACACAACAACTCTTGTGTCTTATTATTTAATTAATAAATTAAATAATAATAAATAATTAATAAATAAATTATTATTTAATTAATTAAAATTAAAACAAAATAAATATTTTAACATGCGTTTAGATACAGTTTCGGTTATAATAGCTTCCAGAATTGCTACAAGCCCTCACAGCGAATAATGCAAAATTTACATTATGTAAACAACAATGAATTAGACAAACATGAACGACTTGCTTGTGCGCATGGGGGAAGATAGGTTACCAAAACAAGTGCTAGAATGGACACCAGAAGGAAGAAATCGAAGAGGACGTCCGAGGAAAAACTGGATACAGGGTATCACCAAGGCCATGAGTGAGAGAAATCTAGCCGAAGCAGATTGGTTAGACAGAAAAAAATGGAGATTGGGAATCGGAAGGCGACACAAGACGCTATAAACCGAATATATATATATATATATATATATATATATATATATATATAGCGCTTTAGTACAAACCTGAGCCAGAAATGTGTTTGCGGGCGGTACATCCTGAGCCACTCTGACGGACCTGAGCCAAATATATGGCTCAGGATGGCGGACCCTTATAAACCGCATATTTAAGGCCTCTACAGTGCACTGGCAAATTTTTTTTTTGGCTCAGAATTGTATGAATCTCCAATTTGTAGTTCCGGCTTTTTCCGTGCGGTGAAATAGTGGCGCTGCAGTCGCGTATTTTGTATATATTTGTATATACAATCCTGAGCCAGCAGTTTCTTAGAATTAATAAAATAAAACAAACTGGCTCAGGATTGTATTATACAAATAAAACAACCTGCGCACTACATTATTTCAGTCAGCAATGGAATACTCGTAGACATTAAGATCACGATAATTCAAAGTATTTAGTCAAAATTAATACGTCGAAACTAAATCGTTCAAACCAACTTGACGTCAATTGAACGTCAAAGTTATAAGTGATTTTTATAATTTTAACAATGCTTGCGTTGCTAAGACAAAATAATTTTTTTATCAGAGACGTAGGAAAATCTGCAAATTTGGAAGTTTTTATACTTCAGCGCCTATAAAATTAAAACTGTTTTTTTCAAGCTGTTTAAAACCTTTTTTTTGTTACAGTTTTTAACAAACACTTGTACTGTAGAACGCTACCATAAACTCTATGTGCTGTATAATTTTTTTTTAAATCAAAAAGCTAAATAAATTTGCAATACCAGAACATTTACAGTTTGTTCAACTGCAAATATAATCATAAATTTGAAATAAAAAATTATTTTTTTTTAGATTGTAAAATTATCTCATTTGCTGTTAAAGCAGCTCTTTTATCTCTTGTTATAAAATGTACTATTATTTACATAATTATTGAACTAAATGTTTAAATTGACGTCTTTTTGTTTCCTGGCAATAATACAATCAATTTTTTCGAACTCTGTTAGCACATAATTTATTATTTTTTGACTAATTAAGCGACACTGAATTGTGATTCTTTTTCGTAAATCCTCCAAATCTCTTGGTTTTGTTGCAAATACTCTTAATTTTATGTAACTCCATAATAAAGTCAAATAGATTTAACTTTAAAAAAACATACTTAATGCCCAAATAGGTCGATAGAAAATCCGCACTGGATGAGAAAAACCCATACTCAACATTCACAAAAATTGAATGTATGAAGTGGTTTTCTCAGATACATTTTAGAACCTTATTTTTTTGAAGACATATTGATTGGACAAGGTATGTCCAAATCCTTTGCTTAAGATATTTAATAGAGCATTTATTGTAAACTTGTAATTTGAGTTATCATACAGGGTGTCAAAGGCAGGCCCTGCGAAAAACGAAAAGTTCAGACTGTTTCCACTCTAACAAAAAAAAATTTTAATTTTTTTAATTGGTCCTGGAAGCGCGCTGGATTAAGCCCTTATACAGTTTTACAAATTTTAAGTTACACTTATAAATTAAAGCAATAATCCAAAAAAACTGTTTTGTGCGCATTAAGCAATAATTTTGTTAATTGATGTAAAATTTTACCTCTTTTTAGATTATCCTAAAAATAAAAGTTCAAACTTAAATTTTAAATGGCAAAAGTATACATACTGTTAACATTTTGTGTAGAAAAAAAACTTCTCTAGATGACCAAATTTTTAAACAGCTCCGAATTTTAGTTTGGTAAGGCAATCATAAAAATTTAAACGTGTATTTAGAAACGTGACGTGTTTTGAATCTTAAAACTTTTGTAGCATTTATTTACTCAGTTTAAATTGGTGGTTAAATACAATCTTTGAAACCATGTTTTTAAAAAAAAATTGAAACTTTTGCTCATCTAAATTGCTTGTTTCTAATAAAACAGTTGTGGATAGCTAACAGTAGCGTCCGTATCGTAGCAACGAGCTGTTTAAGTTAAAAAAAGCTTCAATTTTTTCCTAAAAATGTGCTTTTAAAAATCGGATTTAATCACCGACCAATACTAAATGAACTAATGCTACAAGAATATTGAGAGACAAAAAACAAGTTAAGTGTCTAAATACACGTTTATAAGTTAAAGCCAAAATCCAAAAAAAAATTTTTACACTATAAGCAATAATTTTGTTAATAGGTGTAAACTTTTTTACACCTAAACTGGAATTCTGTAAAAAATTCTGTGAAAATTTAAACTGGAATTCTAGAAAAAGTGGTAGTCATACGGTTAACATTTCGTGTATTAAAAGGCTTCCAAAAATGATTAATTTTTTAAACAGCTCTGAATTTTAGTCTGGTATAACAATAATTAAAATTTAAACGTGTATTTCAAAACATGACTTGAGTTTAAATCTGAAGACCTTTGTTGCATTAGTTTATTGGGTATAAATTAGTGTTTAAATACAATTTTTAATGCCATGTTTTTAGAAAAAAATTAAAATTTTTGTTTATCTAAACGGCTTGTTTTTAATGAAACAATAATTAATGTAGATAGCTAACAGTAGCGTCCGTATTGTTGTAACGAGTTGTTAAAGTTAAAAAAACTTCAATATTTTCCTAAAAATATGTTTTTAAAAATCAGATCCAATCACCGACCAATACTAAATGAACTAATGCTACAAGGATGTTGAGATACAAAAACAAGTTAAGTGTCTTAATACACGTTTAAATTTTTATTATTGTTTTATCAAACTAAAATTCGAAGCTATTTAAAAAGTTGGTCATCTTTCGAGGTGTTTTTCTAAACAAAATGTAAACAGTATGTCTGCCGTTGCTTTTCGAATTTCAAGTTTAAACTTTTATTTTTAGAATAATCTAAAAAGAGGTAAAATTTTACATCAATTAAAAAAATTATTGCTTAATGCGCAAAAAACAGTTTTTTTGAAATTATTGCTTTAATTTATAAGTGTAGCTCAAAATCTGTAAAACTGTGTTGAGGGATTAATCCAGCGCTATTCTGGGACCCATTAAAACAATCCAATTTTTTTTTTAAATGGGAGCAGTCTAAAGTTTTCGTTTTTTGCAAAGAATATCTTTAAAACCTTGTATAACTTAAACTACAAATTTGCAAAGAACTTTCTATTAAACAATTAAACATCTTAAAGTATAAGAAATGAGCTACCAAGAAAAAAAAATCATCTCAATAAATAATTTTTTCCAGAAGTTACAAGACATTAAACTTTGCTAAATTTTAGGGTGTTTTATTTCAATTGTTGAGCACTGTATTTGCAACAAAATTAAGAGATTTAGAAAATTTAAGAAAAATATCTACAAATCAGTATTGCTTAATTAGTCAAGAAATGAGGAATAATGTGCTAACGGTGTTCGAAAATTAGTTGTGTTATTGCCAAGGAACAGAAGAACGTCAATTTGAACATTTAGTTCAACAATTTTGTTAAAAATTGCGTTTATTTAAAAAAATTTAATAAAACATTAAATTGGTTAAATTACTTAAAGTTTTTATTTTAGATCCTATAAATCTTATACTGTTATACTCTGAAAAAAAAAAATTGTAAAAATTTTCACCACGAAAAATAGAGGTTGCTATTTAAAAGAATCATTGATTAGGTACGTCACAGCAAAAACTGGTTAGAATTTTTTCTAATATAAGAGAAACGTGCGCAATAAAAAAATAAAATCGACTTGTCTTGGCGTTTTTTTTTATTAACTTAAAAAATATAAAATATACTTTTATTTCACCTTGCATATAATATTTTTTGCACTAAACCGACTCTATAGTTTTTTTTTTTGATAGGCAAACTAGTGATCGCTGGAAATTCCAAATATTTATTTGTGATTAGTGGATTTCAATAATTATTCAATTATAAATATGCATTTCAAATTTCTAGTGCTTACTAGTTTGCCTATTATAAAAAAAACTGTATCAAAACTAGCAAAACAAAAAAGGATAAAAGCCAGTAAAACAGTCTCCAAAACTTTTATAGTTAGTAGTTGGCAAAATTTTTTTTTATTTGTGCAATTTTTTGTAATCTTAAAAAAGAAGAAATACATAATTAACTGTCATCTATTTATTGACATACACTCTACCAGTGTCAAAATTATCTTATTTTAATTGTTTTTATCGACATTTGTTAATTAAGTTGTCAATTTATCTGTACAGCTAAGACAAAACACAAACGATATAGTTTAAAACAGTCGAGGTTTTTGCTTAAAAACGACACCAACTGTGTGAACATCAAGAAAACATATCTAAGTAAATAATGAAAAAATGTTGCTTTTCTTATTTTCTTTTTTACTATTAAGTGAAAAAAATTACCACGTTCAAAGTATAAAATTTTCTAACTATTAATATATTTTTATCTAGTTAGAAAATCCTTACTTTATTTGTTAAACAATAGCTTTTTTAATATTTACATTACTTAAGTAAACTAGATTTTAGTCCTTCCTGTTGCTTGAACATCGACATGCATCATGACTGTCGATATAAAATAAAACATTCCGTAAGTGAAATAAAGTTCAGCTGTTATTACTGTTGCTATGGGGCAGGATTGTCGGTAAAAATTTAACTTGTGATTATTGTGGTATATACATACGGCTTAGTCATTGCTGTTGCTATGGAGCAGGATTGTCGGTATATTTATATATATGGCTCAGGTTTGTCAAAACTGTTGGCTCAAGAAAGTCTTGTATATGTAAATATATACAAGTCTGGCTCAGGTTTGCTGCATTTTCAATAGGCTCAGGATAGTACGAAATATTTCGTATAAAATTCAAATTTTTTTTAAGAGTTAGCCGTGTATATATTGCAGAATTAAGCACAAAAAATTACAAAAAAAGAATATACGCCTGACTTTGGTTCGAATCTACGCTATTTCTTGGTGGAGCGGGATAGTATGGAATTCCAATTGGTCTGAGTTTGTACTAAGGATCTATATATATATATATATATATGAACGACTTGCTAACGTACGATCACTTTTTTCAAAACTTAATCAAAAATTTCAAAAATACGCCCTTCAGTGTGAAATCCATGATTCTATATTTTGGTCGACATGGTCTAAAACACTTTATTAAAGCTAAGCTTATTCGTTACGGCTACAAAATTTGGATGAGAGCTACAAGCAGAAGATATTGTACGTGGATAAAATCTTACCAAGGAAACACTCGACAATTGAGCCTAAATACAAGTTATGTGGATTAGTGCTCTCTAAAATCTTACAATATTACGACGTTTTACTAAGTATTGAAGACTTTTCTTACCAAGCTTTTTTTAATAATTTTTTTACGATAGTACCTTTGTTAGACGAGCTAAAAAGACGTGAAATAAAAGCAACTGGCACTATTTAAGAAAACGTTATGTTTAAATGCACAATTCTTTCTAAATCTCACGCCAAGAAAAAAACAAGAAGATTCATGGACTGTCGAGCAACCGAGGAAAACTCTGTGGTAATTGTCAAGTGGAACGACAATAGTTATGACAATGCTGCTTCTAATTACCATTCGGTTCAACTCTTGCAACAAGTCTTTAGGTTTTCTCAGAAAGAAAAAAAATAAGATACAAGTGGAGCAACAAAATTTTATTTCTATAAAATAGAATTTACATATGGGGGGAGTAAAATTTGATTTCCAGTAACAAAATTAAGAAAATTGCAAAAAAAATGGTTTCCGTAGCGAGTATTTCCTCCTCGCGCTTGAATTACAGCTCTCATTCGTTGAGGCATACTTGCAATTAAGTCTGCGATCTCATCTTGGGCTATTAGCTCCCACTCATTCAGCAACGCCTGTTCCAGCTCAACTGTTGTATGAAACTCGCCGTAGTTCTGCCTAATCCTTTTCCCCAGGTTGTCTCATATGTGCTCAATGGGGTTTAGGTCAGGGCTCATGGGTGGCCACCTTAGCACCTGAACATTAACATCGTGAAGGTACCGACGCGTAATCTGGGCTGTGTGAGGGCGCCCATTGTCGTGCATTAAGAGAAACTCTTCTCCTACAAATGGCGCAAAAGGAACCACATGCTCTTGTAAACACTCCCTAATGTACCAGTACATGAGCCTCCAAAAAAATCCCTCCCCATACCATTACACCTCCACCACCAAATGCTACTCTAGGCGCAAAGCAACACTGGGCATACCGTTCCCCCGGGCATCTAAATACTCGTTGACGACGATCAGGTGAATACCTAGTGAAACGCGATTCATCCGTAAAGAGAACGGAGCTCCATTCGTCTATATTCCAATCAACATGATTTCGCGCAAATTCCAATCGCTGTCTGCGATGCTCTGCGTTCAACTTAGGGCCAGTAGCAAGTGGATGTGATGTCAAATTGTTTTCCTTGAACCTTCTTAAAACAGTATCAGAGAAAACACCCGCCAGTCCCCTGGTCAAAGCTGCAGCAGGAAGAGTCCGTTCTCGCAGCATTTGTAATCAAAGAAATCAATCTTCCACTTCATTTGTTACTCGTTTTCTGCGTTGTCCAGGTCTTTTGGAATAAGAACCAGTTGCCCTGAACCTTTGTATCGCATTGGATACCGTGCTTTTAGGAAAGCCAAGAACATTTGCAATAAATCGTATGCTGCGTTCATCATTATGTAAAGCAACAGCCTGGGCAGCTTCTTCGGGACTTATTACAATATGAATCGCTTCTACAACAAATCTCTACTCCAAAATGCCAAATTAAACAAACGCAACATTAACTCGATTTTTCTCATTTCATTTTCTTCTCCCTTTCATTGTACAGCACCAGCTATCGACACAAATTTGACAGACGTGTAAAACAAACAAAACTTTTCTGATCGCGTAAGAAAATAGGTACAAAAAGTAATCTGCGTGATAGGAGTTAAGCCAATCAACTTGAATATTCTTTCTTTTAGTTGTATTTTATGTGTAGCCATATAAAATCATTGTAGAGAGCGAAAAAGAGCAAAATTTACGTAACAAAAATCAAGTGTCCGGTAAATTTTGCAGTTGAGTGTAATTACGATCAGAATATTAGTTTATACCGTGTGGGAATACGTGGTAAAAAATGGTATTTTCTTATTATTGTGTATTGCCTGGACATTGCACAACAAAATGCTTGGCAATTACATCTTGAATTTGGTGGAAAATTAGATTATTTGTAATTTAGAAGAACTGTAACAGAAGGAAATTTAAAAAGTCTTTAAAATAGTTCAATAAAGAGAGCAAAAACAACCTGCATGGAGCATCGAAAATCTCGGCTCAATAATAAAGATCATTATATAATTTCCCAAAAAAAAACAACAAAAAACAAAGACGATGTCGTGTTTGCCATAAAAAAAGTGTGGAGGAAATGTGCAAAATGTCTGGTAGTCTGTTAGGTAGGCTAATGTGTTAATTTTATTCAAAACATTGACTAAAAAAAATTAGGCGTAACTGGGTTAATTATATTTTCAAGATTTTATCAACAGTTTTTTACAACGTACTGGACAGCTTTTCTGCCATTTAACACTCACTCACTCTATATGTAATAATTATCATAGCAAATATAGAAAATAATAGTTTTAAATACTACAAAAAAGAAAAAAGAAAATTATTTTATTTAAAAACAGAACATTTTAAAAATACTTACAAGGCTATTAAATTATTTAGCAAAATATTGCGTGGTTACATTTTAATGTTGTTAAAAAAATGTTTTACATTTAATCAACTACCAACACAAAATCTAAAAAGAAACTACAATCTTGACAAAATAATTTAATAACATCTTTAGCCTTTGATAAAAATTTTAGATAGTATTCTTGTGCACAATTACTTGTAACAAAATTTAAAATTCTGACAAGAATCAAAAGAAATTATTAATTTCTTAGATCAGCCTTTTAATTAACTCACTTAGGCTTAAATGAATTATTTATCAAATAAACACAAACTTTTAATTCTACCTTTATTAACTTCAAAAAAATAACTCAATAAAAAATTCAATGACAAAAGTTATATTATAATCGCTTGCTTTTTGAAGCAAGCTTCTATTGAAGCTGAAATTTCACGATGTAAGAATTAACTAAAAATCTCTCTTAAATTAAATTTTGTAATTTAAGGACTTTGGATCATAATAATGACATTGTTAGCAATGCTTTAAAAATGCTTTGGTACGGTCGTCATCATCCTTCCGGTAATATCTGGTGGTCGATTTTGATAATTCCGCTAAATATCTATCTTTGTGGCATTTTTGTAATTTTGGGAGTTTGGGGAATTATACGTTATCACAATGAAGACGTTTTTCTCACAGCTGAGGGTTTGGAAACTTGTATTTTAATGCTTCATGTAAGTACTAAAATCTCATAATTTTTGACAACTTTTAGAATTTTAGGCAATAAGTGTTAACAACTATTATTAAAATAAAAATGCGGATATTCAAACCACAAGTTTTATTATAAATAAAAGTCCAAGTGATATTAACTGAACAATAATCGACAAAGAGCTTAAAACAGCTTGAAACCGAAAAGAGCTTGAAACCGAATCCCCGAGGCACAGTCCCGAGGCCACCAAACTCCAGACGTTCCTCGTCACGGCAATTCCCAGCCTCCGGCGTTTCCGCGTCCCTTGCCAAGAACCTTCAGGGTCCATGATATCATCGCTCAAGTACCGCCGCCGAGATCAGAGCCAGGAATTTAAAAAAATGTTAACATTCGGCCTTTCCTGACATTCATGAGTGCCCTCACTCATCGAGCCCATAATTTCTTGATCTGAAACTCAACAAGCGTCTAACCAAAAAATATTGACAACAGAAACACCCTTTTGTTTTTAACTTATATAATTCAGGAACACTGGTACCATCGCCTCAGGATATTTTTTTTTTGTGTTTTCTGAAAATTTTTGAACTTGGTCGAGTTGCACATAAGATATAATCAACTCGTCAATAATATACATGTAAATACGACTTAAATTAAATAAATCACCTAATAATAAAAAAAATCAAAACAAAATAACATAAAAAATAAAAAAAAGAAATATTGTTATGCATCTTATATCTAATAAATGTTATTTAAATCTAAGGACGCAATGCTGACCTGCCGCCGACCGTCCATTGTCTAGCCTTACACAAAGACGCTTGCTGACAAAGCCGCCGACCGTCCTGTTTAGATTTTTACCCTTACCTCAGGACGCATGCTGGCATGTCGCCGACCGTCCATTGCCTAGCATTACGCAAGGACGCATGCTGACATTGCCGCCGACCGTCCTGATTTTACCTATACCTAAGGACGCATGCTGACATGTCGCCGACCGTCCATTGTCTAGCCTTACACAAGGACGCATGCTGACATTGCCGCCGCCCGTCCTGATTTTACCTTTACCTAGGGGGGGTAAGGACCCACGATGACATGTCGCCGACCGTCCATTGCCTAGCATTACGCAAGGACGCATGCAGACATTGCCGCCGACCGCCCTGTCTACCCTAAGTGAATCCATGGCCGCATGTTATCCACCCCGGCCACTCCACTGTACCGCAATCTCGACCTACAGCTCCCCGGAATATCAGAAACTTCATATCGATCATTACCCAGGACTTTCGTTGATGCGGAATGGTCCTCTCCATTTTGCGAGTAACTTATGGCTAACCCCAGTAGCCGGTGTACTTGTTATTTTAATAAGGATCAAATCTCCTAAGGTATATAAATGTCCTTTTTTTCGTTTCGCATCGAACCGCCTTTTTTTGTTCTGCCTGGTAATGATCAACATGTTGTTCCATCCGGGCCCGAACCTCCGTGACATCCACCATTTCTCTGTCACCAGGTTTCAACAAACCCTGTGAGACAACACGATAACCCATTAGTGCCTCACTTGGTGCTACACCAATAGCTTAATTCATTATTCCATTTAGCCCTAATTGAATATTTGAAATATTCTCCTCCCAATTTTTATCATTTTGGTAGGCGCCTATTGTACTCAAAGAGTCTAAAATAGTTCGGTTATAACGCTCTACCTGTCCGTTGGCTCGAGGTATGGCTACCACATTTAGGTAATGTTTGGTTTAATTGTTGATTCACTAATTTTGCAACCTAAATATTCTATACGATTTTTCAAAAAAATAGCATTTTTTTAAATTTAACGTTAGACCATGATTTTGTAAAATTTGTAAAACAGTTCGCAAGAGGTGTAATGAGTCATCCTCTGTTGAGGCAGGTATGAGTATGTCATTTATTATATTAAAACTTTTGAAAAACGTAATTGTCCAAGTGCCGTGTTTATCATGCGCTGGAAGACTGCTGGGGCGTTGGTCAACCCAAAAGGTACGCGTGTAAATTCATAATGTCCATCTTGTGTGATAAATGCGGTATATGGAATTGATTGTTCCGCGACAGGGATGTGATAATACCCAGAAAATAGCTCAAGACTTGTCAAATATTTTGCTCCCGACAACCGTCTTAATTGTTCTTCAATCAAGGGCAAGGGATATTTGTCTTTTACAGTGATTTTATTGTAGTCAACTACTAATCGATACTGTCCATTTTTCTTCGTAACAAGAAGTACCGGACTAGCGTACGGTGATTGCGATTCCCGTATAATACCACCAGCCAGTAATTCATCAACGATCTCCCTTATTTTAAGGCTTTCGAAATCGGAAAATTGACGCGGTCGATGGCATACAGTTTTGTCCGTAGTTAATTGAATAGTCATCTCCACTAAAGACGTTTTCCCTAATTCTAAATAATTTTGTGCAGTGCAAGATTCAAATTCGTTCAATAAGTCCATGAGTGAATTTACAATTTCCGGATTATTAATTCCCAAATTCACTAATTGAGTGTGTCTGGACTTCAGTATCGGTACCGCTTTTAACAAACCGTAAATTATTACCTACTTTAATATATGAGACATCGTATATTTCGGTAAAATTCTGACAGATTAAGATTTCGACTCCCATAACACATTTTTCGACAATATGTAATTCAATATTTTTTTGTACTCCATCAATATTAATTTCGACCCTCGTAAAGAATTCTGGTTTCATGTTACCAGTTAGTGTCGTTAAAACTATTCCGTCCTCAACTTTATATTGTCTGAGCCCTAAAGAAGTGGCTGCAACATGAGTGATTAGGGAACATTCACTACCAAAATCTATATAGCATTTATTTGCTTCCCCATTCAGATAAGTTGTTTTTATAAATGTAGGCGAGATTTTAAGGGAGTAACCTTGAAAAATAAATTTCTAATTTTTTTGTTGATTTTAAAAGAACTAGTGCACAAGGGTGCATATGGGAGAGTAATAAAGTAGCCGTGAAGTGAGTTGGTTGTGTGTGTGTGGTTGTGCCTGCACGAGTAGTGGGCCGGATTGTGTAATATTGGGCCCTAACATAAATGCGTGAGCTGTGGGACCGTACTCTGGTAATTACCTCTGTTATAGGTAATGTTCTTCGGTATGTATAATCTGGTAAGATTCACATTGGTACCTGTGGCAGGTATGTGGCATATTCATGCCTAAATAATAATTATTGTTATGATTATACTCAATACCTTTGGTAGGTACGTGGCACATTGGTGCGTTATATTTATTGTTATGTTGTACCTGGTGGTACGGTACCTGGTGGGTACGTGAAAGCACACCCGGTAGCTTTGGTAGCTACGGCCGGGGTAGTGGTCGACCTACCCACGGCGCTGGGATCCCAGATAATTGAGTCTCGAGAGTAATTGTTAGCTAGGTGCTGTTATACTGTTACAATCCTCCGAAGAGGAATCCTGGGTGCTGTTCGCAGACGGGGTGTGTCGGGAGTAACAGGCAATGCCGTGCTATTTAGCCGGGACTGGTAGGGGTCAACCCTCCTGTTTCAGAATCATCAGGACATCGACCGCTCCGCTCACCTGGATGTCCACATGTCATCGACTCATCATGATGATGGCCAGCGCCAGGGGTAAAAACCCCGCCGTAAGTCAACCAATCTTTGGTTGTGATTCTAACTAATTATATATTTCATTTATTTCATGCTTGTCTTAAATTCAATGCTGAATTATAAATCTGAGTGCGGTCCTGGCGCCCACATTTTGTTGCCTCACCCCAATTGGGTCATCGCCTTATGGTTCTCCGATTACAAGAACTCCGAAAAATAGCCATTTGTATAAATTCTATATTTTAAATTGTATAAATTTCTATTAATAAAATTACGCCCTACATAAATTTATTGTCACTGTCTTCTTGTCCGATAAAATTAACGTATTTGGGTTCAATGGCTAACATTTTTGAGTTTTTTTGAGTTTTATAAGGACAATTTCTTTTGTAATGACCCCAATTGAGACAATGATAACATTGTGCGGTTGTATTATTTGAATTTGTACGTCGAGAACTAGCTTTTGCCGTTGAACTTGTATTTAACGCGCGATTCAGTTGTGATATATCTGAAGACGAGGTACTTGCCTTGCCACTGTCCCCAGTTTATTACATTTTTGTTCGTCTAAAATTTTTAAATGTGATGCTAAGACTGTGGGATCGGTTATCCCAGCTGTTTCGATAGTAAATTTTATTTAGTCGTCTGGGATGCTACTCATAATAAGATTAACTTTATCAGCTTGAGTGATACCGAGCTTAAGTTTGTTTATTAAAGCTAGCTTTTTAAAAGCATACTCATATAAACTCTGATCCATTTTAGGCACACATGACATCATAGTTTCCAATTCTTTGTAGAGATTACGTTTTGGAAGAAAATTTTGAGTCAACATTTGCTTCCACTCCGACCATGTAAAGATTCTGGAAGGTAACCCTCGATTACTTTTTTTTATTTTGGCTTCTACTGCTGCAACTTTTTTTTATCTACAACCTTTTACAACGCATCAGTTACCTTCACAGTGTTATATTCCAGGGGGATGGTTTAAATTTCTTGCTTTGTCTTATTGGAATCTGATTTATACTTTGGATTCTTCTGTTGTTGGAATAGATTCGTTATTTTGGTCAATTGGTTTTTCTCTTACTGTTCAATTTAAATTACTTTGTCATAAATTAAAACTAATTGGGACTCGATACGAACAGGAAAATATATTTTTATGGAAAGAGTTGATAATAGTCAATTAGCACAATTTTCTGATTGAGTATTTTTTTAAAAATACAATGTTCCAGATTTAACGATTTTTTTTAGTTTCTACAAAATATTAAATCGATTATTTGGTTTTGTATTTCTTGTCCAGTCTTTTATAGCAATAGCTTTAGCATCTGTTGCTGTATTTATTTTAATGCAACCGTAAGTTTTAATTTTTTTCATTAACGTTTTTTTAGATTAGATATTCTAGTGGCGCTTGGAGTAATCGTATTAAATGTTTGCTTTATTTTGCTGCTGATATTTCAGAAATGGCTTTTTATTGTATTCCAGTTGAGATGATTGTAAATGCTGTAATAACTTTCTCATTTTTTTTTCTCATTTTATAACTTTTTAATTTGTAGGCTAATGACGTTGCAGACTCTGTTTATAATTCAAAATGGTATAAAATAGCAACAAACAAATTTAAAAAGTGCCTCATTCTTATAATCGAACAAGCTCAGATTCCTATAAGTTTTAGTGGTTTTGGACTTATTTATATTAATATTCGGACGTTCCTATTGGTAATTTTTGAAATAAAATATTTTTCCTAAAATTAAATATTTTTCAGGTGTGTAAAACTACTTTTTCATTTTACACCTACTTAAATACGTTTCAAAATAAATAGTTTCTATATTTAAATTTTAACTTTGTTGTTTCTTCTAGGTGTAAAATAGTATTATATGTCTAAATAAATTTTTTATCAAAAAAACCATGGAAAAATATTTGAAATTGTGTATTTTGTATGTGTAGCTAAGAAAGAAAACACAACTCTAACGATCTTAGTTTAGACAAGTTAATCAAAAACAAATTTGGCGCTACAGTACTTTTAAGAGTATTTTATTTAGACACACGATATAAAATAGGTTTTCTTTGAAAAAAGTTAATCAGTTCCAAGTTTAACATCTATTTAAATAGTTTGAAATTAATTTGTTTAGTTATTGTTAGTTAAATAAAAAATTATAAATATCAATATTTGTTTTTTTATTGCTAGGCTGCAAATACTTCCATATGATCAAATAAATTTATTTTCTAGAAGTTTAGAATGCCAGATATTAATTTAAATTTTATTTAAACATATTAATGTACTTCTTTCTTGTATAACAAGTAAATTTGCTATTAAATTTAGGTGAAAATAAGATCAATTGTTAGTAAAAAATGTTTTAGCTTCACGGGTAGAGAAGACAATTTTAAGCCTCGCTTTTTTATTTCTCGAGAAGTGAAGCAATTAAAATCTTTTGGGACAAAATTGATCGTTTGTTATCTTTATAGACGTTATAATTTAACAATTTAATCAATAACTTTACGTTTGTCAGTGTTGGCATATTATGTGTATAATTACGAAAGAATACACGTGGAAAATTGCTCTTGAAATAAATTATTTTTTTCTAACGTTTTACTTGATTTATGAAAATGATATGTTGCTATAGATTGACGTATACATAATTTTCTATGCGACATATTTATATTTCACACGATTTATGTATTCTTAGATAAAAACATTGTTCTCGCACATTTGTTTTGGTAATTCTTTAATTAAATTAAATGATTTTTTAAATTTGTTGATTTTTATGTATTGTTATATAATTTCTACAAAACTAAAACTAAATTTTAATAAAGTTAATTTTATGAAGATAGAATAATGTTGAGCTGCACTGGTATTAAAAGCGTTGAAAAAATTATAAGGTTTCCAGGTAAAGAGTAATTGTAAAAAGAGGATTAATATTTTAGTATTTTCACAGTTTATATGTTGATAGAAATTTAAATTAAGATTCATATTTTAATACAACAGCAAGATGTAAGTAGCTTTCTCTCTATTTTTTGAAAATAATTCGCTTCCAAACTAATAACAATACATTAGAATATAAGAATTAATAAGTCAATATATAAAAAGTCATCAAAAGTAATAGTTTATTAATGCTACAAGTGAGTTGTTGATGTTGGCCAAATAATTTACGAAAAAAATCTTTTATCTAAAGAGCTACAAAATTTGTGTTCAAAATTGTATCTAACAATTCTCAACAGTAAACCAAATAATGTATTACAAATAAAAAATAAATTTTATTTAAATAAAATTTATTAAAAATAACATATTTTAACTTTAAACTTTAATCTCTAAATCAAGAGCTGTCATTCTTATATAAATGTAAAAACAATATAACAAGCGTCATTTGATTTAAAATTTTCTGGCCAAGAGTCATTTTCGATAAAGATAGACAAAAAACTATTTTCTGAAATTCTGAAGTTGCATTAAATCGCTTTATTTGATCTGAATAATCTTAGGTTGTTTTAAAGAAACGTTTTTTTGTGACACTTGAATATATTTTAATTTTGTAATTACAGGATTTTGAATCACGACAATGACATCATTAGCGATCCTTTAAAAATTCTTTGGTATGGTCGTCATCATCCTTGGAGTAGTATTTGGGAGTCGATTTTAATGATTTTACCAAATACGTGTTTTTGTGTCATTTTCCTAACTTTGGCAGTTTGGGGAATCATATTTTATCACAAAGACGATGTTTTTCTTACATCCCAGTGTTTGGAAACTTGCTTTATGATTATTCACGTAAGTGTCTAAAAATATCTTATAATAAGCCATTTGCACAATTTTGGCAATTAATTAAAGCAGATTTTATCTGACTTGAAAAAGGCCGATTGGTGGTAATCTGATGGGTAATTTAAACTCGTGGTCTAAATTTCCAACTCAAATTTAGTTTACAGAACTAATATAATTACACGACTTAATTAATACAGTAAATGCTAAATTATTTCAGACTACTTTTTATTCTGTCCACTTGTTCAGACTTTACCGTCTCGTTTTACTTTCAATGACCGACTAAACTCTGATCCTGACCTGACCTGACCTGACCTTACCAACTAAACTCTGATCAGCTCCCTCTATATATTCTGGTTAGCACGTCTTCTGGAATTATCTCGAATAAGAATGTACTAGAAGCATGACATTCTCGAATTTTCAGAAATTTTAGTGAATCACTCGCGACATGTCAGCTGCTATGAATCACTACACTGCGCTTTCAAAGCGTGACACGTCATCTGTTTCTGAATCATCAACACACTAAGATTTTCTCGATGCTTCGCCATAACACCAATTTCCTCTTTAATACTGGTTGTCTTGATCAGACAAATCGGTAACTTCTTTATGAAATCGGGCACGTCGATCTAAGTGTACAATCTTTATCTTAGCTCTACGTCTACGTTGAATTCGATAGACAACGTCATTAATCCTCTTCACGACTTGATAAAGTCCTTCCCAAAATGGTCAAAGCTTCAGCATCTTTCTTTCTTCTTTAGAGGTTTATATAGCCAAACTTTATCGCTTTCTTGGAACCCGTCGTGGTTAGACCTCAAGTCGTTCTGCGTCTTTATGCGATCGCTGACTATTTTAATGCGGGTTTTTGTGGTTTGGGTTTTTTTTGTTTCAAAAAAATTTTGATTTCTGTTAGTATTTTCACTATTGTTGATCTTTCTTCTTCATCACTCTTCATCGCGTTTGAAGTCTTGCTTTAAGATCATTTTTTCAAGATCAATTTTAAGATCAAGTGTCCTTACAAGCATCTTAACGATTTTTTGCATCCAGAAAGCCGGGTAGTCTTCTTGACCTTAGTATTCCGAGGCGTCACAGCTCCTGGGGCTTTACGGTTTCTTCTCAAATGATTCGGTTTTCCACAACGGTGCAAAAAATTTTGTCTTTGGTGTTTTCTTTTGCTTTACAAGGGATTTTCTATTTTCTTTTAGTATTCTCTTTATTAGTATTTTTTTTTCTTTATCACTCTTGTTCAACTACGCTTTACGCAACTTGGACAACTTCTGTTTAAAAGTTTAGTAGGTTGCTTAAACTTCCAGCGCCTTGACGACCGCTTGTCTCAATCTCCTGCAACCAGAGAGTCAGAGAATCTTTTTGACCTCGGCCTTCTGAATACTCTCAATAAAAGCTTGGACGGCCAATTGTTTTAAACCGATTTACATGCTTCTAGATTCTAGGTGAGCTAGCTGAATCAGTCGTCAAACACTTCAAATTTCTGGAAGATCTCCTCAGTTTTCTGCATTCGAGTTCTGAATTGTGTTTGGAAAACTAGCCGCATGTGGGTGTTTCTAAGGCAGAAATCTAGTGTTTATGCAATATCTTCAAAATCGTTTTGAGACTTTTTCGGGATCGTCTGTTAATGTTTTAAAGCTTATCCTCTTGATGTTATTATAAAAGCCCGGTCTTTTCTTTTCTTCAGCGGTCAAAGTCTTGCTGAGCTGCTTCAAGATCCAGTGCCCTTACAAGCATCTTTTTCTATTTTTTGCATTCAGAACGTCGGGTAATCTTCTTTACTTAAGTATTAGCGAGGCGTAATAGCTTCTGGGGCCTTACGGTTTCTTCTTAAATGATTCGGCTTTTTACAGTAGCATGTAAATTTTGTCTTGTTTTTCTTTGCTTCACAGGGGTCATAATTTCTTTTAGTATTGGCATCATTGGTAATAATTTTTTACTCTTGCTCAACTCCGCTTTATGTACCTTGGGCAATTTCTGTTTAAAGTTTTGGTAGGTTGTTTCAATTTCCAGTGCCTTTACGAGCGCTTATCTAATCTCCTGTAACCAGAGAGTCAGAAAGTCTTTTTGACCTCGGTCTTCTGAATACTCTCAATAAAAGCTAGGACGGCCAACTGTTTTTAAACCGATTTACATGCTTTTAGATAAGCCAGCTGAATCAGTCGTCAAAGATTCACTTCAGATTTCTGAAAGATCTCCCCGGTTTTCTGTGTTCAAGTTCTGAGTTGAGTTTGGAAAAGTAGCCGCATGTGGGTGTTTCCAAAGCAGAGTTCTTATGTTTTAGCAACATCTTCAGGATCGTTTTGGCCTTCCTTCAAGATTGTCTGTAAAAATCTTAATGCTATTATTAAAACCCTGGTCTTCTCTTCAGGCTACAGAAGCTGCTTTAAACTGCTCTTGATATACCGGCCATTGTATCTCTGCCTCACAGATGGGTGGTTGCATTTTGGTTTTAGAGGTGACTATTAAGTTATTGCTACTTTTCTGTAACGTTCTAAGTCGTCTGTCTGTTTTTTTACTGTCTGAACTTAGTTTTAACTTAAGTTTTTTCTTATTCTTACTTTTTCAATGTTTTTTTCTCAATCATCTTTTGTTGTTAAACACAAAGTTTGTAAATCGATCGATTATCCAATTAAGCTGTTCTTGTTTTATTTCATATTTTTTTTGTTTTCTTTCTTTGTTTTTTTTTGGTTTTTTTTCTTCTTTCTCTTTTGGTCTTCGTTTTTTTTTATTGTTTTAAAAAACACATAATTTTATGTAATACATAATGATTAAGCCGAGGATTAAAAGGTACCTGTGCCAGTGGCGCATGGCGTGGAGGGGACGCGATCGAGTGTAAGCATATTATAAACACATTGCAGGCATCGCGCATCTGGTCAATGCAGCGCTACATAATAATTGGGTGTAGGAGACATCATGGTGTGCCAATGCTTTGGCAAGGTCACGCGCTTCATTAATACGTGGTACCTTTTAATCCTCGCCTTAACAATGATTCTAAATATAATAAAGTCAAATAAAAAATGCCGCTTTATGCAGCTTATTATTTAAGATTTACATGATTAAAAATTTTAGGGAATGAGCAAGGAGTGCGTTTTACACTTTCAAAAATCTGCAATAAATGAGCTCCTTACAGAAAAAAGAAAATTCTGGAATTTGAGTGACTTCAATGGTCAGATTTTATCCGAATGTCAGTCTTTACTAAAAGCTGGGAAAATAACAATTCGACTTTTTTTTATTTTGGCTTCTATTGCTGCAAGCTTTTATTTAGTCCAACCTGTTATAGCGCATCGTTTACCCTCACAGTTGTATGTACCAGAGGGTTGGTTTACATTTCTTGCTGTGTCTTATTGTTATGCGCTTACTACTATGGTAATTGCTGTTCTTGGAATAGATACTTTATTTTGGTCAATTTGTTTTTCTGTAACTGTTCAATTTAAATTAGTATGTCATAAATTAGAATCAATTGGGACTCGACAAGAACAAGAAAATATAGATTTGTCGGAGGAAATGTCAAGTATAGTCAATCATCACAACTTTTTGATTGAGTAATTATTCTTCAAACAAAATTTTAATTTTACCATTTTTTTTTTAGATTTTGTAAAAAATTGAACAAATTATTTAGTTTTGTGTTTTTTATTCAGTCTTTTATAACAATAACTTCATTATCTGTTGCTGTATTTATTTTAATGCAATCGTAAGTCTTAAATTTTTTAACAAGGTCTTCCTAATTACAAATTTTAGTGTTACTTGGAGTACACGTATTAGATGTTTGCTTTACGTTGCTGCCGATTCTACTGATTTGGCTTTTTATTGTATTCCAGTTGAGGTGACTATAAATGCTGTAATTAATTTTCTAATTTTTTTTCTCATTTTATAACTTTTTTAATTTGTAGGCTAATGACGTTGCAGATTCTGCTTATGCTTCAAAATGGTATAAACTAGAATCAAACGAATTCAAAAAATATCTAATTTTGGTAATTCAACGAGCCCAGACACCTATAACTTTCAGTGGTTTTGGACTTATTTACATTAATATTCGAACGTTGTTACTGGTAATTTTTTGTGTAAAAATTTATTCTTCCTAAAAATTGTATTTTTCCAGGTTTGCAAAACTACTTTTTCATTTTATACCTACTTAAGTACTTACGGTTTAAATTAAATATTCTTTAATCTCAAGACTTTGTTCACCTGTTTCAAATTGTTATGTAAAGCGGATGTGGAAATCTTGAAACCGGTCTGCGGTTTTTTTGGTTCCGTATTTAGTTTGAACGCTTTTTTATTGTTTTAGCTGTCCTAGTTATAAGTACATTAGCTGATAAGGCGGCCAAGATAGAGTAATTTAATAACTGTCAGGGTTCTAGTTCGAGAAGAAATTGTTTTGATTTTTGTCGTTGGAGATCGGGTGTTGGTATAAAATGTCAAATATTCATCCAACACAAACACTAATTTCTCAAACTAGCCAGCGATAATTTTAGTTGGCGCTACGGCATTATCTCACGCCTATTAATTAGATTTGTTATGCAAATTTGTTTATAACTCTTTTGTTAGTAAAGATAATGTTATAAATAATTTGTTTTTTACTGCCTTGTTAAAAAAATAATAAGTATTTATTTAAAAAGTATTCACTCAGAAGGAATAATTTTTTGGTAACAGTATTGAACGGTTTATCTTTGACAGTTTTTGCAAATAACTAATTTCATAGTTTTTGTTAAGAAAAAGGCTTATCAGAGTTGATAAGTAGAAGTATTTGCAGTTATGTATCTCCGACTACTTGTTTTAAGGGTAAGAAAATGCCTCCAGTCTGAAGGCATCAACGATATTACCATCTTAACGATTTAAACAGAGGCCATAGAAGTGGTCTTTCGAAGTTGGTTAGTTTATCCTATCGCGAAATTGCCTGCCGTCTTAATTCTACTGCAAATGAGTTTTGGATGTGGACAGAAGAAGGTAGATGATCACGAAGCAGATCAACAGGTCAACCGAGGAGTACTACAAAGCGTCAAGACAGGCACTTCAGACAACTATCTTTTAGAGATAGTTTTGCTACTACGTGACAACTCGGTGACCAAAGGTTTGGATAAAAAAGTCGACTTGTTAGTATGCGAACGTTATATCACCGCATTTAAGCTTCTGGACTTTTTTCTTACTGTCCATATTTGTGGTTTGTGCTTCTTTAACTGCAGAACCCCATCGTTCTCTGGTGCAAAACGGCAAGTGTGGAAGGAAGAACTGCGATTCTGCTTAGGCATGCATATTGATTGTCGAAGGATAAGACGCCGTCATGGAGAGCGACGTGATATTGGATTTGTTGTTCAGAAGCATGTGTAAAAAACTGTTGGAGTGTGAAGAGATCTGCCGTGATCACTCGATTTATCGGATTTTAATCTAACCGAGCATGTGTGGGATATGATGAAAAAAAGACTGTCTGCTTTGCACCGTCCTTCACAGTCTCTAGCACAATTATTTTATGAGGTTTAAGTCGCTTGAAACGAGGTGCCACAAGCAGACATCGACTTCTCATCTTGTCGATGCTTAAACTTGTACAGGAATGTACTCAATTATGGGAGCACTAAATACATTCTTGTTTTTTTTTCTATCAACAGATTGCAGAGATGCTACCGGAGATCTTAAGTCATTTAGGGTCTTAGGATACTAACCACTTAAACACTTAGCCAGTAGTAGTGCCATTGGGGAGTGGATTGTTTTGGAGAAGGAGGAAAATGTGTCGGATCTAGTGGGAAACATCGATAAAGCGTCAAAAGCGCAAGTGGCGACGCAGTGGTAGGACGAGGAAAAACCTAAGGAAAACTAAGCTTCTATAGATGTGTGTGTCTTCACGATTATAAGCTTTTTTTAAGAGGAAACCGTACTTTTCCTGCCGACTGCACCTTACAAATAAAAATATTGCTTTGCAAGGGTTTCGAAGTCTTCATAAAATAAGAACGCAGTATAGAAATGAATCAATATGGATAGCTGACAAAAATTGACAATTGTCAAAAAGCTAGCATCCCTTCAAGTTAAATGCGTAAGATGGAGCTACTGGTTTTTATATTTATTATACGCAATTTTTCAGTTTTTATTAGGAAAAAGGTCAAACTATCATTTCTAGTAATGTTTTATAATTAACATTTTTTTAACTTACTTCTTAAAACTCCTGTTAAGAAAAGTAAAAAAAGACAAAGTTTGTACTTTAATAGTTAAAAGTAAAAATTACAAGTAAAACAAAATATATAACACTAGAGAAGCATAGCTTGATCTTTTTCCTATAAGAAACTGCAGATTTTATTAAAAAATATATATATTTTACTTCTTATTTTATGGAGACTTCGAAACCTTTGCAAAGCTTAGTCTATTGGTAAGGTGCAGTCGACAGGAATGTTACGGATTCCATTCTAATATTTTAACAAATGGTTATGTGTATAAAAAAATAAAAAGAAAACTCACAGAATTTGATGTAACGAAGTAATGTAAAAGGTAAAATTTTACATTATTACTCAAAGGTGAAATTAAAGAATAATTTCAGAGAAAAAATTCTATAAAAAAATTACAAATTATTATACAATGTTATCAATTGAATCACAAAAAGTATGTTTAAAACGTAATTGTTGGGGAAAAATAAAAAAGGTAGAACAAGAATTATACATGGATCAACAGAATCAAAAAAAAAAAAAACCGATAAAAACGGATTCTCTTACTTTTACCTCATTACGAGGAATTTCTGATTTATGTATGTTGACCCTCCAGTTGTAGCAGGAAAAAAAATTAAGGGTGTAGTTTTTGATAGGGTAGTTTAGTAATGTAACAGTCTAAGATTAAAAATTTGGAATAAAGGAAAAGAATGTTTTTCAACAAAAATTAAATTTTTGACTAATTACTAAATTAATAATAAAAAAAATTGTAAATATTTGTGGCAATCATAATTTGTTTCTATAAGTTACTTGTAGCAACTAAATTATACTTTACTAATTATTGCTTTATACGACACACATACTCGAACAGTTTTGCGACTTAACGATAAGGATACGTGAATTTAACTTTATGTAGAAAGTACCTAATGAAAATAGAGATTAGCGACTCAACCCCATTAACATTTTTAATAGCTATTTATGTATCAAGTACTTAAAATTTTGCGGACGTGGTGCATACAAGATTTTTTTGCATGAGTTCTCTGAATCACCAAATTGATTTTTAAGAGAATTGATAATTGTTATGCGGCATAATAGAATAGGTTTTTAAATACTATTTTAGTTAGTTAGTTAGTTTGGCATTTGGCTGTGAGACCTCCCAGGTCTGGTTGGCCTTTTCATGTAACTAACAAAACAAAGAATTTTTTTTGTTTTTATTACAGGAATAAGGTTTTGCTACATTTTTGAGCTTTTTATTTTGTTCTCTAATTGTTTCAGCATTTTCATGAACAATAATCCTACTAATTATCAATCTTACAGTGGGACATCAAGTGGATTATATTTATTAATACTGTTTATTTAATTAGCATTAAAAATTGACTAATTAACTTATGCCCGAGTATTGTAATTTGTTGTTTTTACTTTCACGACTTTTTTATTAGCCAATCAACCCGGGAGTGAACTATTTAACAAGATTAAAATCATAAAAACAAATTGCAAATCAAAATTAATTGTTTAAATATTTCAGCAAGTGCATAATTGTTTATATTTTAGCTAAATTAAGAACTTAGGAGTTTTAAATCGCAGCTTTTAGAAGACAAAACGGATCGCTGTTTGACAAAAATAGAGTCGAGCAATTAGCAAATTTATAATAAAGCAAATTAATAAGAACAATCCTTTAATTAAATACGACCCAAAGACGGCTAGGAGGAGAACAAATCACCGCTCAGTGTTGCCAGATGACCGGGATTATTTCGATTTTGCGAAACATTTTAAGAACAAACGAGATATTTTCTCCAATAGGCGGGATTTTTCTGAGAAAAATTTGTTTAATAGACATTACTTTTTTTTAGTTATTTTAATGTAAGCAAAAATTTTAAAAATCCGCGAAATTTTTTACATAAAAACGGCATTTTTTTGTGCATATGGCGGGATAAAAATTTTGTTAGTCTGGCAACACTGTCACCGCTGCGGAAAGTCGCGTGATTATTCCTAGCAACAACAACGGCTGAAAAACGGTTAGGAAACAAACCAATTACCGCTGCAGAAAAAGACGCGATTATTCCTAGCAACAGCAACCATCTAAAGAAAGTCGTTAGGAAAGCGCGCTAAACATCCTCGATTTACGTAGACAGCCCTGACGTCACTAAAAATTTGGATATAAAAGGAACCCTTAGAAAAGCCATCATCAGAGAGTGCTCTGACATTTTCCAGGCTAGTCCACTAATTTTTTTGATACAGTTATCTCCAGCGGGTGATCGCTGATCAAAAGACTGTCTTCTAGCTAAAAATCACGTAAAAGAGCTCTAAACTAGAAATTCGCCTCAAGTGCCGCATTCCTAGTCTTCGACGGGTTGATCGCAACCAAGGAAAATTTTGCAGAACGAGTTAACACTCGGTTTAATTAATATTTTTCTCTTAATTAGCTGTCCGCGATGTCAGAGGAGCCAGAAGGGTCAGAGGACCACTTCTTCGTGGTCCACGAGCAACCACCGTCTCTGGAAGAAAACCGGATTTTTACAGGTCTGTATCAAAGAGGGCAAAAACTAATTTTATCACTTTACAGCTGTGTTTAACGACTTATAGTCGCAGGAGAGCCCTTGTGGCTCCAAATCTTTAACAATCTTTAATTGTTATTTATTTATTTAATTATTATTATTATTATTTAATTATTTTAATATAATAATTATTATTTTACTAATTAAGTTAGTTTCGCGTATAACTTTTACGTGTCTAACCTATCAATGGCCTTTTGTTGTAATTAACTAATAATTGATTACGCTCACCTGACTCATTACTCGCATGAAAATTGTTATCTGTTTACTATCCTTCTGGCCAAGCCGGGGACCACTACCACAACGACCGGAAAAAAATGAAGTCAGTCCGAGTGTAGTACTATGGCATACAAAATCTCAAAACATGGCTAAATGTATTAAATAAAATACATAAACAAAAAGGCTGCCTAGTTAAGTGTACAAAGTACATCAACAAAAAGACTCCCTGGTTCAATAAAAGACCAAATATGGAACATATTAGGGAATAAGAGTACGCAGTACTTGGTTCTTTGGTGAGGCTTCTCTTATCTATTAATTTTCTGAGTCAGAGGTATTCTAATTTTCTGAGTCGGAGTCAGAGTTTAATCAGCTCTGCAGTTAAATCCGGATTTTTAACCCTTACTGGTCTGCGGTGGTTCTGATACCCTAGCGGGATGCAACTTATTCCGTATTATAGAACTAGAGCTAAAAAAAATTAATTTGTAAAATAAGTGTCCTCACCTTGGGCTGTGCAATTACACTAAATGTATTTGTTCAATTTTAGCTGTTTTACTCTTCCTTGATACACAGTGCTTAAACAACGAACAAACAAATACAAAACACAACGTAGAGTCCAAATAACACAATTTCTAGCCGATCAGTCAAAAAACTAATTTTTTGACAAGGCTAGGCCTTAGAATCGTCACAGCTGTTATGACAACATCATAAATGAAAAAACTATAAAATTAAAATGAATTTAAGCGCAATTGTTAAAAAAGCAAAAAATATTGTAATTTACTTCCTGGTAAATCTCGTGAACAATATGTAAAAGAGTATACCTTGTTTTGTGAATAGAAAGCAAAAAATGAAGTAACAACAGTAAATGAAGATACAATTTTAACTTATCTTTATAAAAAAGTAAGTAAGTACACCTGCATGTGTATTTGGTTTTGACTTTTCAATTTTAGCAGTAACATTATCTTTTGTTTGCAATTCATCACATTAAATTGCTGCTGTTAATGAAAAAGAAAATGGTTTTTCATTTAGTGAGAATAGTTTCTAATATGCTCAAAACTGTAAATTTTATTTTCATATATCTAAATAAATAGTTTTTTGTAAGTTATCGACCTTTTAATAAAAATAATCCTATAAAGTTGTCATAACAACTTTAGCGACCTAGGCCGCTAAAGATTTATTTTTCGGCGTTTTTTGAGTTCGCAAAATTCTAATTTTAGAGATCGAATGAAAAAAATTTAATTTTTGTGAAGAAACTATTTTTTTATCTCAAATTTTAATTTTGAGTTTTTACGCTACTGATTACTCTTTTAGTAAACTCTACCCTTAACTTTAGGACATGTTACTATTGATAGTTTAGCATAATTAAATCATATTTTTTTAAAAATAGAATCCCGGTAACGGTACGTAAATTGAACTTTATTTACTTTTTTTTCCTCCTTATATTGGTCTTGTAGTTATATAATCAAAAAATCAATCTACTCTATAAAGTGGTTATTGTAGGTATATTAAAAAACTTTTTAAATAACTCAAAATAAAAAAAAATGAGAAAAACGATTATATGATACACATTGGTGGCCAAATTTTAATTATATATTATTTGTTATAGATATATTTTTTTATCAACTAGAAAATAGTTTTACGTTTGACAGAGTTTACATAAGTATATAATTACACGTGGATAATTGCTCTTGCAATAAATAATTTTTTTCTAAAGTTTTTCTCGATTTATGAAATTGATATGTTGTTATAGATTGACGTGTACATAATTTTCTATGTAAATGTGTTGATATTTCACATGATTTGTTTTCAGATAGAACAGTGTTTCCTCACTGTTTTTTTTATATTCGTTATATTGAATTAAATAATTTATATTATTTTATTAACTAGTTTTTTGTTGACATTTATATTTTAATGTATATTAACTGTATAATGTTTTGAACGGAATTATGTTGGGAAGCACTGCTATTTAAATCGATGAAAAAATTATAAGGTTTCAATGTAGGCTGTAATTGCAAAAGGGGTATTAATGTTTTAGTATTTTAGCAGTTTATATATTATTGCTGCTAGATTACATAAAATCTCACATTCTAACAAAACAACAAAATGTAAGTAACTACTTACTAGTTATCAGTTTTTCTCTATTATTTTTTTGCAAATTTTTTTTTATCGCTGAATCATGATGGCAGTATTTATTTAAGACATATATTTTTTTGGTAGATTGTTGCGTGACTCTCTTTTAATTTTATTATATAAAAAAACGTTTTACATTTAATTAACTACCTACACAAAATCTTAAAAAGAAACGCAACAATTACAATTTACTCTCTGAGTAAATTAAACATAACCAATAAACCTGTTAAACTGTTAGGTGTTTTTATTGATTCAGGCTTAACCTGGAAAGAACATGTCAATTTCATAACCACGAAACTATCCAAAAAACTATATATTTTCAGACAACTCTCGCCTACCATGCCATATTTCACAATATAATTTCATATGCAATTCTAGCATGCTGCTCAAGTTTTTAAAATACAAAATGCATTAGAATTATAGCTGGCCTTAATTATCGGAGTAAGTGTAAAAGTGTTTTCCAGCAATTCAAAATTCTAACCGTTTCTTTCATTTATATTTTTCAGTGTCTTTTATTTACACACCAAAACATACAAAATTATATTTCTTTTGATCAAACTTAGGCTACCAGACATCTTACTTACTTAGAGCAAATTTTCTCAGATTATCTCGTACAAGAAACAGCACAGGTTACTTCTATACCAAACTGTACAATCTTTTGATTACTACCTTAAAGTACTTCAATATTAAAATTTTTAAATCACCTGTAAAACAGATACTAACTATAAATGTATTTTATAGCATTGAGGAATTTGTTAATTATTTTCACAAATAATATTTTTTCTCAATGAGTTATATTGGTTATATATTCTCTTAGACATGTGTAAAATACTCTGTATTATGTCACAAATAAACATATCATATCATATCATAAATAATGATAAAATGGGTTAATTAGATAAACGACCTTCAACTCTTATCAAACCGGAATCAATAAAAGGACGCAAATGTTTTACACAATTAGGAGCCCCTTTACCATTTTCCAAGCAATTAAACACTTCCGAAAAACACAACCTTTGCACTACTCGCACAAGAGTTAATTCGGCGAAATCCAAATCAAGACCGCTTATGGATTTTCCTACCGGTAGTTTTCTGCAAAATCGAAGAACATACACCATAACTTCGAGAAGCTTATTCCAATTTGAAATGCGACCAATTAGAGTGAGAAAATCATTATCGCGCCTTTGCTTTACAACTGCACAGAGTAAGTCCCTTTTATCTTCCTCCGAAGCTAGGGTTGGGTCATCCACAAATTCATGAACTGGCCAAAAGGTTTTATCTGCTCCTAATCAGTCCGAACCAAAGAACCAAGTCGTATTTGCAACAAATTTTGAAGGAGTTAGACCCCGAGAAAGACAATCGGCAGGATTATCTTTACCTTAATATGAGACCAAACAGATGGTGGCAAAATCTCTTGTATTTTAGAAACGCGGTTGGCGACGAACTCCTTTCGGCAGGAGAGTGGTCCGTGGACTCAATGTAGAACAATTTTCGAGTCCGTAAAAGCATAAGCACTTTGTATTTCAATTCGCGATTTAAAAGTCCCCATTATTTTACCCAAAAGTTTGGCCAACAACAAAGGTGCGCAGAGTTTAAGGCGTGGGATAGAAAGGCTTTTAAGTGGAGCCACTTTGGATTTTGCGCAGACCAATGCAACTCTAACTTCTCCATTAGGCAAGATAACTTTGATATAAACCAAAGCTCCATATCTCTTCTCACTTGCGTCTCCAAATCCTACAAGTTCGATTCCTGCGTTTTCAATCACAAATAAATGTCGAGGTACGCGTAAGTTCCCTAAGAAACGCAGTTCTTCGTGAAATTTTAGCCACATTTGTTTTATGCGTAAAGGGGGATCATCATCCCAATTCAATTTTAGATGCCAAAGTTCTCTAATCAAAAATTTAACAAAAAGAACAACAGGTGCCAAAAGACCTAGCGGATCATAAATTCGAGCGACGGCAGACAAAATATTACGCTTTGTGCACAACGCTTCTGGTATCTGCAACTTAAACCCGAAGGAGTCGGTGGCAGGTTGCCATTCTAGGCCCAAAACCTTAGAAGAGCTCCCATCAAATTCCAAACTCTTTGTTAAGCGATTGTCATTAGGAACAATATCCAATAGACTTTGCAAATTAGAGCTCCACTTAGTCAAGGTGAAACCTCCAGCTTCAAATAAATGAACTAACTCATTGTACAAAATTTTTGCTTGCGTGGGACTACTAATTGAAGATACAAGATCATCTACATAAGTGTCTCGAAGAACGACATTAGATGCTTGTGAAAATTGTTGCGATTCGTCTATTGCAAGTTGACGAACAGTGCGTAGGGCAAGATATGGTGAAGACTTAAGTCCAAAGGCAACACGATTAAGTTCAAAGCTTGAAACCGGCTTATCAAAAGAAGATCGCCACAAAAGTCTCTGAAATTTTCTATCTTGCGGTGCTAATAGAATTTGAAAAAACATTTTCTTTAAATCGGCTGTCAAGGCGATTTCAAATAAACGAAAATTTAGTAACACAGTTACTAGGTCCGCTTGCAGTTTGGGGCCTTTGTGCAAAATATCATTAAGCGAATAACCACTACTAGTCTTTGCGCTAGCGTCTAAAACAATTCTCAAAGGTGTACTCACGCTTTCTGGTTTAAATATACCATGGTGTGGAATATAATATGCAGGATGAGACGGGCAATTTTCAGAAACTAAGGACATATAACCTAAATCAATCTGCTCCTGCATTGCGTTCCGATAAATATCTTTAAAATTCTCAGAAAATTTAAAGCGATTATCTGAACTAACAAATCGACTATGCGCGGTTGCAAAGAGTCTCCTAATATTTCTGAATTCTTTTTAAAAGGCAAGCGTACTGTATAGCGTCCTGTTTCATCGCGCGAACAGGTAGAAGAGAAAAACTGCTCACATTCCTCCTCTTCTTGATTCAACCCTGATGAGGTCTCTACCTCCTCTATCTCCCAAAACTTTTATAATAAATCTTCATTCGGTTCAACAAAAGAACAAAATGTTTGCGTATTGTTGTACGAATTGATAAGTGGCAGTTTCCCAGTAACAATATATCCTAAAGAGGTCTCAAGCACATGCAAATTTCCAGATAAAGGTGAAAGTTTTCTAGAGCCCATTATTTGTGCAAATACTTCGGCTCCCAAAATTCCATCAATTTCTCCAGGTTTAGAGAAATTATCATCAGCGACCGGGATACTGTCTAAAAAGTCAAATGAAGCGACATTAACCTGACACGATGGCAATTTGTCGACAATTTTGTCAACTACAAAAGCTGCGAAGGAATATTTAGTATTAACATTGAATCGCGATGTAATTGAAACCTCTAAAGATCCTATTTCCTTTACCGAAAATAAACATTGTTTGACAGGCAATTTCAGTTTTGTACAACAACTAGTAGTCAAGAAATTAGACTGACTTGCATTGTCAATAAGAACGCGAATAACCGGTGCTTTACCATTAGGTAGCACCAATAAAAGTCTAGCCGTTGATAACAAGACAGTAAAATTATATATAATATTGTAATAAAACAGTAATATTGGCTTAAACAACAGCCAATATACAAAAGAATAGTTTTAAATTCTATAGAAAAAAAATTTTTTATTTAAAAACAGAACATTTTAAAAATACTTACAAGGCTATTAAATTATTTAGGAAAATATTGCGTGGTTACATTTTAATGTTGTTAAAAATAATGTTTTACATTTAATCAACTACCTACACAAAATCTAAAAAGAGACGACAGTCTTGATAAAATAATTTAATGAGATCTTTAGTCTTTGATAAAAATTTTAGATAGTATTCTTGTGCACAATGACTTGTAACAAAGTTTAAAATTCTGACAAAAATCAAAAGAAATTATTAATTTCTTAGATCAGCCTTTTAATTAACTCACTTACGATTAAATGAATTATTCACGAAATAGACACAAACCTTTAATTCTACTTTTACTAACTTTAAAAAAATAACTTAATAAAATATTTAATGACCGCAGTTATATTATAATTGATTGCTTTTTGAAGAAGTCCATTTGAGCTGAAATTTCACGATGTAAGAACCAACTAAAACTTCTTCTTAAATTAAATTTTGTAATTTAAGGATTTTGGATCACAATAATGACATTGTTAGCGATCCTTTAAAAATGCTTTGGTATGGTCATCATCATCCTTCAGGTAGTATCTGGTGGTCGATTTTAATAATTCCACTAAACACCTGCTTTTGTGGCATTTTTGTAATTTTGGGAGTTTGGGGAATTATACTTTTTCATAATGAAGACATTTTTCTCACAGCTGAGTGTTTAGAAACTTGTATTTTAATGCTTCATGTAAGTACTAAAATATCATAATTTTTGACAACTTTTAGAATTTCAGGCAATAAGCAAGCAGTACGTTTTACATGTTCAAAAATCTGCAATAAATATGATTCTTGCTGAAAAAACAAAATTTTGGAATTTGAGTGACTTTAACGGTCAGGTTTTAACCGAATGTCAGACGTTACTAAAAGCTGGGAAAATAACAATTCGACTTTTTTTTGTTTTGGCTTGTTCTGCTGCAACTTTTTATTTTGTACAACCTTTTACAACGCATCAATTACCTTCACAGTGTTATATTCCAGAGGGATGGTTTAAATTCCTTGCTTTATCTTATTGGTATTTGATTTATACTTTGGTTCCTTCTGTTGTTGGAATAGATTCGTTATTTTGGTCAATTGGTTTTTCTCTAACTGTACAATTTAAATTATTGTGTCATAAATTGAAATTAATTGGAACTCGATATGAACAGGAAAATATATTTTTATCAAAAGAGTTGACAAGCTTAGTCAATTATCACAATTTTCTGATTGAGTATTTTTTTTTAAACATTGTTCTAGATTTAACGATTTTTTTTTAGATTCTGCAAAAAATTAAATCGATTATTTGGTTTTGTATTTCTTGTCCAGTCTTTTATAACAATTGCTTCAGCATCTGTTGCTGTATTTATTTTAATGCAACCGTAAGTTTTAATTTTTTTCATTAACGTTTTTTTAGATTAAATATTCTAGTGGCGCTTGGAGTAATCGTATTAAATGCTTGCTTTATTTTGCTGCTGATATTTCAGAAATGGCTTTTTATTGTATTCCAGTTGAAATGACTGTAAATGCTGTAATAACTTTCTCATTTTTTTTCTCATTTTATAACTTTTTATTTGTAGGCTAATGACGTTGCAGACTCTGTTTATACTTCAAAATGGTACAAAATAGCAACAAACGAATTTAAAAAGTGCTTAATTCTTGTAATCGAACGAGCTCAGATTCCGATAAGTTTCAGTGGTTTTGGACTCATTTATATTAATATTCGGATGTTCCTATTGGTAATTTTTGAATTGAAATATTTTTTCCTAAAATTATTTTTTTTTTAGGTGTGTAAAACTACTTTTTCATTTTACACCTATTTAAATACGGTTCAAAATAAATAGTTTCTATTTTTTATTTTAACTTTGTTGTTTCTTTTAGGTGTAAAATAGTATTATTATATTATGTGTCTAAATAAACTTTTCATCCAGAAAACTATCAAAAAATATTTGAAATTGTGTGTCTTGTACGTTTGGCAAAGAAAGAAAAGATAACTTTAACGATCTTAGTTTAGACATGACAATCAAAAACAAATTTGGCGCTACAGTACTTTTAGTTGAGAATTTTATTTAGACACACGATATAACATAGATTTTTTTGAAAGAAGTTAATTAGTTCGAAGTTTAATATGTATTTAAATAGTTTGAAATTAATTTGCTTAGTTATGTATATTTGTTTATAAATTACATATTTTGTTACGAAATATAGCTATTATTACAACTCTGAGTAAAGGAGATGTCAGATTTTATAGCTTTCTAGACTTGTAGAAGATAAAATTTTTGATCATTAGTGATAGTTTATTAAACTTGTTTTATTAAAGCAATATTATGGCAAAAAGTAACAAATGTAATAAACTTAACATAAATTACAATCCAGGTAATCCTGTAAGACCAGTTTTTTTATTAGCCGCTTCAAGCACACGTAAAGCTTTTGTTGTGTGTTATAAAATTTTGAGCATCTTTTGCACTTGTTTTTTGTCAAAAAAAGTTACTCAAGGTATTTACAAGTGCTTTGGCTTCCACTTCCTATATATTATCGCTGCAAGACTTATAAGGCTCAGCTATTAAATAAAAACTATGTAAACAGTCATTAAATTAAGTAGCCATGGCTTCGATACAGTCGACCAGCTTTGTTTTCAATGTAACATGGCATAGATTAACTAATTATTGTTCAACTGGACAACTATGTCAACATTTTGTTACTAGTTGATCAGCAGTCGAGACGTGCCGCTGAAACAGGGTTGGCTTCAAGTTTAAGCTTTAAGGGGGTTCGGTAGTTAGTTACGCAAACTAAATCCGCTCTAGGGGCGCTAGTAGCTCCAAATAGAATATTTTTGCTTGTACCGCCTACCAGTTGGACGATAGAGAGGGTCATATAAAGAAGTCGACATTAATCGCGTGAAATATTAGCAACACTTAGCCGAGCGGATTCGTCCCACATTTGCGATTGTTTTGACTACCCCACTCTAAAGACTGTTTTACTTAGAACCTGAACCAAGCGAATTTCGATGAAATTGCATAAAAACATTTTATGCATTTATTTGCTTGCATCTAAGGTGTAGGGTAATAATCATGCCGAAAGCCAGAAAATGCTTTTCACGATTAAAAAAAAATTCGAAACGATCTTCTCAGAATTAAAATTTAAAAAAAAGAATAAGACAAGGTACAGATTATTTGATCATTTTTATTGTTTACATTTTGTAATCAATTTATTGAAATGAAAACAGAGAATTTATTGGAAGTGTATCAGGTACTAGAACACCGGGATTTTCTGTACCTGACTGTTCGGCGTTGTCAAATGAGTAAATATAGCAAACATTATTTTTTACACAAGCTAAATTTCTTATTTTTTTAACAATGTAGCACTATAGATTTAGAGAATACACATATTTTGACAAATGACCATAATATGGATTTATTAAATGAAGATCTGTTGATACCAGAAAATATTAAATTGTACGTTTTGCTTTTACAGCCATTTTGTTAATTTATATATAATTGTAGAGCTATTAAATCTTAATTCAAAGTTTTTAGAACAAAAAGGGTAAAATTTTTGTACCTGCTCATGAGAAACGCCATTCGTTAGTAACATGTAAGCTTGGCCACTGTTTATAATTTTATAAAGTAACAATTATTAAAAATATAAATTCTTAAATTAATACTTATTTTAGCGATCCTAAAATGCAGGAAACTTGTATAGTTGCATGTACTTTTTCAAAAAGAACACACTCACCTCTACCCAGGTAATTTGCAAAATCACCGAAGTACAGTAGAACCTAATTATTTGAACGAGTAATTATTATCAACATAATAAATGTTACTCCATTAGTTACTGTTGCAGCAACTACAATTCGCAAAAAAACCGACGTCAGATCTTGACTGACTACTAAAAAAGCGTAAACCATCTTTTCTTGTTACTTTTGAGGTTAGTTATTGTCATTGTAACCGATAATGATATTATTTTAAATTTGGATAAATAAGACATAAATTAATGGTTGATTTATACACTTTTTTAAAGTCAGTGACAAAATGTAATGTCCACTTTTTTTTACCGCAAATTTTATAACGTTTCCGTAATGTTTTAACTGCATCAGTGTAACATATTTGTAGTAGAAAACGTATAAATCTTAACAATGTTTAGTGTTTGCAACTTAATAAAGTGAAATTTCCATTTGTTATATTTACGAATGGGAGAACCAATCTAATAGCACTTAAACAACTGGTTATTAAAAAGAAAACAAAATTCAGGTATCTACAATATTTTACGCACAACTGAAAGCAAAAACTTAAATTTCCAAACTTTTGTTAAAAAATTCTGTGCCAGTTGATTGTCAAAAGTAACCGGCATTTTCTAGGATATTATGTTCATGTTGCAAGACAACGGTCGTTTTAATATCTTTTCGGCCCACGGGCTTACTGTTTTATTTTTTCGTATAGTCACTACAAGGTCATGGTAGAAAAACTGTTACACAATATAATATTGTGCACATTGGCAACGCTCTTTTTCGTCTGAGTAACATTTTTTATATTTACACCAATAAGCAAAGCGAAATCCCATCTCTGAAGCTCGGTGCAAATGTATTCTGGTTACGTCCTCTCTAGTTTTGCTACACGGCAGTTCCAAATTCTAAATTTACCGCTAATATTTAGGTATTTCCCTCTTACCCACTGGCGCGTCGTGATCCTAATTAATTTTGCACTGTAAAATTGTAAAAGTTGTAAAGTTGTAAAAGTTATCTCACGCGAATGTAAATAATTGCTGCTTGTTTTTTTTTGTGTTCCTCTTTTTTGTTTTTCTATAATGGTATTACAATATTTTTTACCCATTTCTTTAAAAACTTTTATTTTCCTTACAAAATAAACACGTCCTTATGCTTCTCTTATTTACAGTATACGTTAGCTTTATTAGCTGCTCTCACTACCTGCATATGCATACCCATAATAAAAATATTGCCCCAAAACAATAAATGTAAGTCATACAGATATTACAACATACAATAGTAGAGTGCCAAATGCCCTAAAATGTGTCACTCTGTGGGGGTTTTAAGACTAATGGTTGATTTTTTCAAAAATGAGGGTTGATGCCCTAAATATAATATATACGAAGTTGTCCAAAAATTGTCCTGTGCAAAAAGGCACTATTCAAAATTTTCTAGATATTTATACAATGTGGTTCTTCAAAATATAGGCTTTCTTCTACTAAAAGTTCAATTTAATCTGTGCAGCCGTTTTGCCACAAAAAAATAAAATATATTTGAAAATGCATTGGCTCTTATGGGAGTTTGCAAATTCAATGCTGAATATCTCCGTTCAAAATCTTATTTATTATTTTTGAAAAAACGACATAAGAAAAAAATTGGACAAAAACTTCTTAAAGGACATAATTTTTAAATTAAGGCTTAGTTTTTGAGATAATCGTGAAAAGCCGTAAAATCAATTACATTTTTAGGGATTTTTAACGGAGATATTCAGCTTTGAAGTTGCAAACTTCCATATGAGCCAATACATTTTCAAAATATTTTATTTTTTGTGGCAAAACGGCTGTACAGATTAAATTAAACTTTTAGTAAAAAAAGCCTATGTTTTGAAGAACCACATTGTATAAATATCTAGAAAATTTTGAATAGTGCCTTTTTGCACAGGACAATTTTTGAACAACTTCGTATATAATATATTTAAGACATAAGCCATCATTTCTGAAAAAATAAACCTTTAGTTTTGAAACCTCCACAGAATCACTTTTTAAAGGGTTTTATGTGCTCCATGCACCGTACTAACATTTATTAATATAATAATTACAATAATAAACGAAAAGATCAACTAATGAAAAGTTTACATAGTTACATTAAATAGGTTCATTGATATAAAGAACCGTTCATTAATTTGATTTCATACATACAATGAACCTAATATTCATTTAATAAATTTTTATTCATAGATCGATGTTTATAAATTAAGTTAAATAATTAGTACTGTAGTTCATTAGAACAATTGTAATAACTTCATCATTCAATCAGTGTACACTTTTTTATATTTATGCTACAGTTTGGTTGAATGTAATTAAATTACAGAGTGCAAAAATTTGGAAAATTACCCAATCACCAATTTGTAATAAAAGTTAAAAATCAGTGTTACCTTTGTAATAAAATACAGTTTATTAAATTCAAGTATTAGGTATTGGATCATTGAATTGGATACAAGCTTATAACTCCATTTTCGTTTTCTGGGAATTGTTTTGTTTTGTTTTCAAAACATTTAGCAAGTAGGGCGGGCATGGCCTTGATCTAACAACAGAAAGAGGCGTTACCAAATATTGGGCGGTGACCTAAGGTAATATCCACAGTTTTACAGTTCTAATTTTGTTAATATATGTAAAAAAAATAATATTTTTTTACTAAATTATAAAAAATAAAGTACTAGATGTATACCTGTCCGATTTTTGTGTCACTATAAAAAAATGTATTTTACACAGGAGTTCGTGTTTTACGGCAAATTTCAAGGCTTTTTTTGCTAAAAATTGAAAGTTTAAAACAAAAAATTGTACAGCTAAACAAAAGAAAAAATGTTTAATTTACAATGTCAAAAGCAGAATTTGATGGGTAAATAAATAATTGGTGTAGGCGTGTAATGATAAAGCCTTGTTTTTTAAGTAAAAATTTTTTTACAGCTTGTTATTTTAAAAGAATTTTTTTTATTATTTTTTTAACATTCTATGAACACCACTGGAGCAAACGCTTTAAACATTTTGGAAAAAATCTTTATTAATTTTTGGTACTGAACCCACTTATTCACTTTTCCCAGTGATGGTGACGGTAAAGTGCTCTCTACTTAAACATAATGTTTGTGTTTATTTTGGTGATATTTAGTTGTTTTGTGTGTATTTTTTTGGTTAGGTTCTATAAAAGAATTAGCAATGTTTTTTATATAAAAAACATTTATTTATATTTTTAAAGCCAATAGTAATAAGTTATTTATATATTTTTAAAGCCAATCCAGCAAAGTACCTGGATGGTACAGTAAACCAGCGATGATTCAAATATGATGGAAACTTTTTGCATTTAAATATTAAATTGGTCGTCTGTATTCTCTCCTTCTGTTTTAGTTTTGTCAGTGGCTTTGGTCAAATAGAATCTACATTAATAAATTGCGAAAAATGCAAAAGAACCCTACTGTAGCATAACAAAAAAAATGAAATTAGTATCGGACGATCATTAAAATTAGAGAAGTAAAATAGAAATTTGTGCCCTAAACATTTTATTCTTTAGATTTAATTATAATAAAAGAGAAAATGTATTTGCAATATGATTTTTATTAACGACAGTGAGTTAAAACAATTTTATATAAGTAAACAATTTAATTTACTACTATCTTTAACCTCTTTTGTGCTTCTTCATACTAAATTTCACTTGCATAACTGATCTAAGAAAAAAATTAAAACAATTAATTCATTGTTGAATTGTTTGCACCGTATTCAAATAGGTATAAAACGAGAAAGTAGTTTTACAAACCTGGAAATAATATTTTTTTAATTTTTAATTTTTTTAAAATTAAAACGTACCAGTAGAAATGTCTGAACGTTAATATAAATAAGTCCAAAGCCACTGAAAGTTATAGGAATTTGAGCTCGTTCCATTACAAGAATGATACATTTTTTAAATTCGTTTGAAGTCATTTTATACCATTTTGAAGAATAAGCAGCATTTGCAACATTATTAGCCTAAAAATTTTAAAAAATATAAAATGTTAAAATACATAAATTAGAAAATTGATTACAGTGTTTACAATCATTTCAACTGGAACACAATAAAAAGCCATGTCTGCCATATTAGCAGCAAAATAAAACAAATATTTAATACGATTACCCCAAGCACCACTAAAAATTATTAATTAAAAAATTTTTATTAAAAAAATTAAAACTTACGGTTGCATTAATATAAATACAGAAACAGACGCTGAACATATTGTTATAAAAGACTGAACAAGAAATACAAAACCAAATAATCGATTTAATTTTTTACAGAATCTGGAAATAAATTGTCAAAACCGAAACTCTTTTTTCTGAAGAATTACTCAATTAGAAAATTATGATGACTAACTAAACTTGCCAATTCTTCCCATGAAACTCTATTTTCCTGTTCGTATCGAGTTCCAATTAATTTCAATTTATGGCACAGTAATTTAAATTGTACAGTTAGAGAAAAACCAGTTGACCAAAATAATGAATCAATTCCAACAACACCAGGTATTAAAGTATAAATCATATACCAATACAATACAACAAGAAATGTAAACCAACCCTCTGGAACATAACACTGTGAAGGTAACTGATGCGTTATAAATGGTTGAGCAAAATAAAAGATTCCAGCAGAACAAGCCACACCAAAGAAAAGTCGAATTATTATTTTTCCAGCTTTTAGTAAAGCCTGACATTCGGTAACAACCTGACCGTTGAAGTCTTCCAAATTCCAGAATTTAGATTTTTCTGCAAGAATATTATTTATTGTAGCTTTTTGGATATGTAGAACGTATTGTTTGCTCATTCCCTGAAATTTCTGGGGTTACAAATAATTATTATGAAATTTTAGTACTTACATGAAGCATCAACATACAAGTTTCTATACACTCGGCTGTGAAAAAGACATCTTCGTTATAATAAACTATAATGCCCCAAATTCCTAAGATAAAAAAAATGCCACCAATAAATGTATTTAGTGGAATTAATAAAATTGACCACCACACACTGCCAGAAGGATGGTGATGACCATACCGAAGCATTTTCAAAGGATCGCTGTCAATGTCATTATTGTTTTCGAAAACCCTTAAATTAAAAAAATATATAATATATAATATATAATAATAATAATAATGTACAATTTTTCATTGTGTAATTCTACTACTGAGTAACCGATTATAACTTGAGAGTTAAACTGACTGTTTATTAATAAGTTTAAATCTGGGTTTAAATGATGTATTTGTTTATTACAGCCGGTTATTAATGTATGATTTTATCAAGATTGCAATATGATTATTAGGCTGGGCCAAAAAAATCGACTATTTTTTTTTTTTATTTTCACACCGAAATATTGATTCCTAGGCACCTTTAGATAATGCTTTTTTAAGATAAGCTCTTAATTTTAATAGAAAAGTCTCCCTCATTGCACTTTTCCGCTTTTTTTTTGGTTCTATAGTTCCATATGGTAAAATCCATATCTCGTTATTGCTTGGTTGTACAGAAACTTTGTAATACACTTCATGTAGGAAATTAGACGCTCTACAAAAAGGTTGTTTTACAATTTTTTTATATTATTTACCATTTAACAAAAATTCTTTTTCTACTTCTAAATTTTATAACTCAGAGATCAATAAATATTATAAAATGCGCACTATTTAGCCTTGTAGGAAATTAAACGCTCTATAAAAAAGGTCTCTTGTGGTTAATTGATTATTCTAACCATTTAGAAGATATTCGTATATTAAAAATCAAAATTTGATACTAAATCTCCAATTTTTTTAAAATGGTTAAGGTAATGGATTAACCACAAACGACTTCTTTGTAGAGCGTTTAATTTTTTACAAAACCGTATGTTGCCCACTTTATAATACATATTTATCCACGGGTTATAAAATTTTGAAATAAAAAAGAAATTTTTGATAAATTCTTCAAACTTTGACCTCTGATATCTTCTAAACGGTAAGAGTTATAAAAAAAATTGTAAGACAATTTTTTAGAGCGTTCAATTTCCTACAAAAGATGTAAATAATTTTTTTCCGTACGATTAAGTAGTGACGAGATATGGATTTTGCCATATGGAACTGAAAAAAATGGAAAACTGGGATGAGGGAGTCTTTCCTATTAAAATTAAGAGCTCATTCTGAAAAGACATTTTTTAAATGTGCTTAGGAACTATTTTTTCAGTGTCGGAAGTTAAAAAAAATAATTGATTTTTTGGCCCACCCTAATAATTATATGGTTATTGTTGAATAATAAATGTTTATTATATAAGCAACTATTTATTAATCTCTCTAGAAATAAGTAATTTATAGTAAACGAAAAAAATGTCATAGTCAACTTTTATATTAATGATTGACTAATAATCTCGACAATTAAAAAACACTCACTCGCTAACGCTCGTGCTTGCATTAAACTGTCTACATTTTCAAGACAAACATTTTTGTTTATTAAAAACTGCAATGAGAGATGAGAGTTGTACTAATGAAGAAGCAGCTCCAAAACTAAACTCTTACAGTGTGGTTTTGAGTGACTTAAATATATAAAAATTAAATAAAGTGGTAAAAAACATAAGTGTCGATCAAACTGCGTACTGAAAATTTAGAAATAATTGGAATCTACGCAGAAATTCTTTTATCACCTTGAGAAGCACTGTGACCGCCGAGGCGTGGAGCCGGGCCACGCTGTTTATCGCGGAGTGATAAAGTTCTTCGTTAAAGTTAGATTGGGCGGTAAAAATTTAAAATACACTAAACTAACATAATGTCAAGCGAAAACGAATATTCGACCGATGAAGGCAAGCGGAAGAAATGCACTGAGGAGCTAGCCGGAGTATTCACGAAGAGCAAGAAAACAATAAGAACTCCTGCAAAAAATGCAGGTAAATTCGATGAGAAACTAGATAAAATGATGATGATGTTGCAGCAAATAAGTCAGGAAATAAATGAAATAAAAACCGAACAAAAAGAATATAGTAAACAAATTGAAGAAATTCAAAAGGAAAATGTTGAAATTAAAATGGAAAATGCCCAACTGAAGAAAGAAATTCAATCAATCAGAGACAAACTGGATACACTGGAAAGAGAGAAAAGAAGAAACAACATAGTGATGCATGGATTGGAAATTAAAGCAAATGATAGAGATACCCTGAAACAAGATATAAAAAATTTTATTAAAGAAGAATTAGTAATTCAAGTAGAAATGAAAGCCGTAAAAAAATTGGTAATAAAGTTTGCTTACTAGAATTGAATGATGACCAAGAAAAAAGTAAAGTTATGGCAAACAAACATAAACTTAAAAACAGCCAAAATAATAAAATTTTTCTCAGTGACGATATGACATAAACGGAAAGAGAAATACAAGGAAAAATCAGAAAACTGGCTAAGGAAGAAAAAAGCAAGGGCAACACAGTCAAAATAGGATTTTAGAAAATCATAATAAATAACTTAGCTTGGACATGAAATTCAAAGAAAAAAGAATTTGAAACAATAAATATTCCCCAACGGGAAAAGAAACAACAACCGAATTTAAAAAACTAGTACTAAAAAATAACAAGGACAGATTTTCGGAAACGGCATTGCACGACAAGGTATCAAGAATTGGTTCAAGAAACAATAAAAATACAAATGTAAAAGATAAAATGGAGCAATGGAAATTGGGGACATGGAATATACGGAGCATTAATGGTAAAGAAATCAAACTCATAAATGAATTTGAAAAAAATGGATTAGACATATTGGGAATAACAGAAACAAAAAAGAAAGAAGAAGGTAAGATCAAGTTAAATAATAAACATATATTTATTTATAGTGGGGTGAATAGCAAATTGCGAGCTGCGGCAGGAGAGGGTTGTATAGTACATAACAAAAACAGTAGAACTGAAATGTGAAAATAATACAATAGAAAGAACAATAGTAATTGCTTATGGTCCAATCGAAGATGAATCAGCTGGTAAAAAAGACAAATTTTGGCAAGAATTAAGTACAGTAATGGATGAGGCAAAAGGTAAAACTTATGTGGTAGGAGATTTTAATGCACGAGTGGGGAAACAAGATGAAATTCATGAAACAGTTTTAGGAAAGCATGGTGATGAATGTAGAAACAACAATGGGAAAAGACTGTTAGAATTCTGTTTACTGCAAAATATATAATAACAAACACCTTCTACGAGCATAAGAATATACATCGATTCACAAGAGAAATGCCTAATAGAAAAAAAATCAATAATTGATTATGTGCTAGTTGAAAATCAAGATCGTTGTGAAGTCACAGATGTGAAAGTGAGAAGAGGTGCAGAAATTGGTAGCGATCATCAGTTATTAGTAGCGAAAGTTAAAAAATATTTTGCAAATAATACTAAAGAGAGTGAGGGCGAAGGTAAGAAAATTAAATACGAAACAATTAAATCGTATAGATTGAAAAATGAAGTTATTGCAGAAAAATATTGCCAAGTTTTGGAAAACAAAATTGAAGAAAGTAGCGAAAAAATTAAAAATGGGTCTATAGAAGTATTGTGGAAAAATTTTAAGGAAAAAATTATTGCTGCAGCAAAAGAAGTATGTGGAACTTATGTAGTAAATAACAAAGTGAAGCAAACGGGATGGTGGACACAAACATTAAAGGAAAACATCAACCTGAAGAAAAAATATTGGAGAAAATATTTATCGCGCAGAACAGAAGAGAATTATGAAAATTACAAAAAGCATAGAACAATAGTTAAACAATCTGTTTAGATGCTAAGAAAAAATGTTGGGAAGAATTTGGTGACAAATTGGAACAAAATAGTATTGAAAACCAGAAATTATTTTATAGAGCATTAAAAAATATGAGGCAAGACAAAAAGGAAGTAACAATAAATATTAAGGACAGCATGGGAAATTTGTTAACTGAAGAAAAGGAATTAATGTGCAGATGGAAAGAACATTTTCAAGAATGAAAATGTTCTTTCCATACACACTGACGAGTTTAACATTGAAACCAAAAATCAAAGCTTCAGAAAATGCGAAGCAAATCAAGATGCCTGTGTAACAATGGAAGAACAACAAAATGCTATAAAATGGCTCTAAAATGGAAAATCTCCTGGAGAACATAAAATAACAAGTGAATTGCTAAAAGAATATTTAGACCAACTTTAACGTATGGCTGCAAAACTTGGGTACTAAATAAAAGAATGACAAGTACGGGCTACGGAAATAAAATACCTTAGAAAAGTCAAAGGAGTAACAAGAAAAGATAGAATAAGGAATACAGAAATAAGAGAAGAGTTAGCAATTAAATCAGTGATAGACTTCATAGAAGAGCGACAGCTGAGCTGGTGGGGACATCTCTACAGAATGGACGACAACAAAAAAGTGAAACAAATATGGCAGGCCAGAACACAGAGAAAAAGGAAGCAGGGGAGACCTAGGAAAACATGCGAAAAACAAATAGAAAAAATTTTTGTTCAAAGAAGAATAACAAAGAACATGGCTAAAAATAGAAAAATGTGGGCCCAATTTATTCACAATTAAGTAAATTATTGTAATTAAGATTAAAAGTGTAAGTTAATATTATACACCATAACTGATGGTAATATGTGGTTCGATAATATATACAGGGTGAGTCTGCTAAAAGTGTTTCTTAACTTTTCTTAAAAACTGATTATCTCATCAACTTTAAAGTTTGGCATTAAAAACTTTGTTTTTTGCACTACACAGGTGAATTTTTTCAGAATTTTTCTAATATTCTTTCTAATTAATATTAATTAATTTGTTCAAAAAAATCTAAATATTTTCAATTTGTAACATTATTCTAAAAAAAAATTTCAAAATATTATTTTGTGCAAAAAATAATTAAAAAAAATGTAGATAACCCTAAAAAATAATAACATTTATTTGATTCCTAAGACGTTTTGGTGCAGCACTGCCAAGCTGAACCTGCCAACTGCTGTAACTCGACAATACCTACCCCTCTAGAGTCCGATCGTCAAACAGGTATAGTAATAAAACCGCCCACTTTTGCCCGAGTTATTTGAATAGTAGCTTGCAATTGGCTGTTTTGAAAACTAGTGTTTTGGTATTACCAAGATTCCACCCACCCTCTTAGAAAAAAATGGCGTATTTAAGTTTGAAATTTTATATTTTTTCGAGTTATCTACATTTTTTTTTAAATATTTTTTGCACAAAATAATACTTTAACATCTTTTCTTTTAGAATAATGTTAAAAATTAGAAATATTTAAATATTTTTGAAGAAATTAATTATTATTAATTAGAAGAAATATTAGAAAAATTCTGAAAAAAATCACCTGTGTAGTGCAAAAAACAAAGTTTTTAATACCAAACTTTAAAGTTGATGGGATAATTAGTTTTTAAGAAAAGTTAAGAAACACTTTTAGCAGACTCACCCTGTATATATCTATATATATAAAAGTGTAAGACCCTCGAATAAGTTTTGACATCTTATTTTTTTAATAGTAACTTTCGTTACCATTGTTGACTTAGAGTATGTGATTGGTTAAAAATCTATGAGTTAAAAAGGTAAAAAAATACATATATATACATACAAATTATAAGATATAATATATACATATTAAAAGAAATACACTGCTCCAAGAAAGTAACGCACCACTTGAAAATAAAGTAAAAAAATTAAAACTATGTACATTTAACAACTTTGGTTGAGAAGGTTTAATCAAGCTATAATCTAGTTACTCATTGTAATAAAAGTTTTAACATTAAAGTCAGAAATTTGAGTTTAATAGTTTTTAAGCAGAAATTTTAAAATAATTTTTATTTTTAAATTGTGTTAATTTGTAATTTCGTTTTATTGTTATTTGAATTTGCCGTTCTGTGGATAGTTTTTATCATTTGAAACAATAATAAAAACATTATGAGAAATTTGACTCGAGAAGAATGCGCCCAAGCTGTGGTTTTGTTGGAGGAAAGATGGAGCTACAGAAGAATTGTTGAAAGGTTTGGTGTATCTCATACGTCAGTTTCGCGTATGATACAAAGGTACAGAGAGACAGGAAGTCACCTCAGAAGACCTGGGCAAGGAAGAAAAAGGAAAACCATTCCTATCCAGGATAGATTTTTAAGAATATTTGCGCTAAGGGAACGCTTTGTAACCGCCAGGAAGCTACAAACTGAGTACCGTGACGTAGAAGGAATTTAAATCAGTACCGAAACTGTTAGAAAAAGACTTAAGGAGGGTAATTTAACAGCCCATATTCCTGCTCGTGGTCCTGCATTGACTGCAGAACACCGCAGAGCCCGATTAGAATTTGCTAGAGAGCACATAAATTGGCAAAGAGAGGATTGGGAGTCTGTCCTTTTTACGGATAAGTCAAAATTTTGCCTTTACTATTGCGATAGACGTGTTCTTGTGTATCGTAGACCAAATGAGCGGTACGCACAGTGTAACATTCAGAATACCACATTGTTTGGTGGAGGCTCAGTAATGGTTTGGGGTGGTATTTCCTTACAAGCTCGCACCGAGTTAGTGGTTGTAAATAATGGCTCTATAAATGCGGACCGTTACATAACAGACATTCTTGAAAAGCATGTCGTACCATATGCCTCTTATATTAGTTCAAATTTTTTGTTAATGCAAGATAACGCAAAACCCCACACTGCCCGAATTGTTAAAGATTACTTGAATGAGGCAGAAATCAATGTTTTGGATTGGCCAGCTCGAAGCCCTGACCTGAATCCTATTGAGCGTGTTTGGGACATTCTCGGGAAACGTTTTAAAAATCTTCTACATCCTCCTGTCCATCTTCAAGAGGTAGGTCCTCAACTAAATGAAATTTGGAATAACTTAAATCAAGAAGACATAAGTTTGTTAATTTTGAGTATGGAACCAAGATGTGCAGCGGTTGTTCAAAGTAGAGGTGGAAATACGCGATATTAAGATGCATTCTGTAACTTTTATAACGGCGTAACTTTAATAAAATTTTGTTTTCGGTTTGTTTTTCTATATTTGGACACATTAGATATTAAATTATTTTAAACAAATGTTTTTGTTAAATTTTTCTTAATTTTGTACCAATTGGTCGAATACATGTTTTAATTTTCAAAAAATTCAAGTGGTGCGTTAATTTATTGGTGCAGTGTAGAAAGCAAGCATATATAAACAATTTATGGCAATAGAGAAAAACACATTTAAATTGCTATTACAAAAATGGAAACACTTTGATGTTTAGTTTACTTATTAAAATAAGTCTGAGTCTTATTTAAAAAGTCTACACTTCAACTTTCAGAGCAAATTTTTTATTTCTATTTACAGCTGAAGAGGAATAAAATTCCTAAATTATAAACATTGGGCAAAAATTAAGTAGTTTTTTTTTTGTAGTCCGAAACTGTAAAAAAAGTCTTATTATTTAATTTTAAAGAAGATGGACGACAATGCACATAAAATATATTTCACAACGTTTATAAAATTTTATGGTTGTAAAAAGAAAAAAATTAACATAGTCAGCTATGTTTTTAATGTAAAAAAATGTAACTTTGGATTATCTCTCAAAAATTAAGAAGTAAAAAAAACTTTTAATTTTTACTTAAAACTTTATTTAAAGTTTGTTTACTAGTCAAGAAACCACAACCTGTTGAATTAGATTTGTCAAAAATAAGTTTACTACAGTTTGACATTGAAAAAATTTTTGGTTATGCTGTCACTTTCTTGTCATGCTCAAAAGAGTTGAAAAAGTTGGTTATCAATTGAAATAAGAATGTTAAAATACTACAAACAGTTAGAGATTTGTTCTATCAGCAACTGAGTATTAGCTAATAAATTAACATACTGTTTCAATTAAAAAAAAATTGCAGCTTCAAATGCCTGCCAAATTTAGTACGTCATTTTAAAGGTGTGCTACGTTACCAGATATATTTTAGATGTAAAATGCAAAGCAATTAAACCTTATGTGTTAATTTATACTTGTTGGATAGGTCAAATAATGAAAAAGTTGCAAAAATTTTTAAAAATTGCACAATACAGCGCTGTATCTTAAAAACAAAAGATGGTGGTGCAAAACTGACTATGCCTGAATAAAGTAGTACAAAAATTTATTATTTATTTTTTTGGGATTTGGTCAAAAGTGTGAGTAATTTATAAAAATCATTTAACTTATTTTATTTTCTTTAACAATTTAAGACTATTTTTAAAATATTCAGGCATTTCTATTTTTTCTGATTGTTTTAAATTTAATTATTTAAAAAATAAATTGGGAAAAAGGTTAAATAAGCTACTTACATCTTGTTGTTTCATTAACGTGTGAAGCTTTACTTAAATCCATAGAAAAATATAAATTGCAAAAATGTTAAAATATTAATTTTCTTTTTCCAATTACAGTTTACTTTAAAACCTTATAATTTTTTTAATGCTTCTAATACCAGTGCATGTCAACATCGTTCTATTCAAAGCATTAAATTAACATTTTTAAATATATTTTTAACAAAAATAAAACTTTAGTTTATAAAAAATTAAGAAACAAAAAATAACATAAAGCAAATTTATAATACATTTAATTTATTTAATTGAATATAAAAATATAAAGACAAATGTTGAAAAACACTGTTTTGTCTGGAAATAAATCGTGTGAAATATAAACACACTTGTAGGAATTTACATTAATATTGAAGCATACTGTACGTCAATCTACAGCAACATATCATTTTCATAAAAAATTGTAGAAAAAAATTATTTATGATCAAGAGCAATTTTCCACGTGTACTTTTTTCTAATTACACACATATATAGTAAACTTAGACAAACGTAGAATTATTGATTAAATTTAGTAATTAGTAACATCTGGAAGGAGTTGATGGATTTAACCAAATTTGATAAAAAAAATTGTCTAATTGAAAGATAAAAAAAGGTTAAGACTTAGTCTTAAATGTTTAACTAGTTGCAAATATATGCTGTTTAATCTATAATCATGTATAACCGCATAAGTGTCGGTTATTTTACTGAAAAATTTAACTAATAAAAATATTCACTTTTATTAAATTTTATTATTTATTTATTTTATTTCTTATTTATTTATTATTTTATTAAATAATTAATTTTAGATGATTCAACTATATTGCGACTGTAGTTATATTATCACACAAATTTTCTTAAAAAGAAAGAAATTTATTCTAAATCAGTTTTTAATTAATTTTTTCTACAGTTTTTCTTGATTTATGAAAATGATTAGTTGCTATAAATTAGCGTACGTAATTTCCTATGCGATATGTTTATATTTCACACGATTTATGTATTCTTAGATAAAAACAGTGTTCTCGCACATTTGTCTTGATAATTTTTTAAATTAAATTAAATGATTTGAAGATTTTGTAAATTTGTTGATTTTTTATGTATAGTTAGTTACCTTTATATAAATTTTCCAAAACAAAAATTTGATTTTAAAATTGTTCATTTTATGAGTAGGTATAGCATAATGTTGAGATGTACTGGTATTAAAAGCGTTGACAAAAATTATAAGGTTCTGAGGTAAAGTGTAATTGTAAAAAGAAGATTAATATTTTAGTATTTTCACAGTGTATATATTGCTTGAAACTTAAATGAAGATTCACATTTTAATACAACAGCAAGGTGTAAGTAGGTTTCTCTCTAATTTTTAAAAATAATTTGGTTTCAAAGTAATTACAATACATTAGAATATAAGAGTCAATAAGTCATTCAAAAGTAATAATGAAACAGTATATTAAAGAACACGTTTCAAAAAGTCAACTTTGTGGCACGAATTCAAGTTTACAAAACGAGCGCGACCTCAAGTTTTTATAAAGAATGAGTGTCCACAGTCCACAGTGACTTTATAAACGACTTCTTTGTTAGAATTCTTTTAAGCTCTTTAAGTACAAAAGTTAATTTTTTAATCTTTAGGGACTTTTGCGCTAATACGAGATAGTTGGTAATAACATGTCATGAATGTTTGACACTTCAAAAGTGTTTTTAAATTTTTCCAAAATTTTGTGCAAGTAATAAATTACAAATGAATTCTTTTACCTACCGTATCGGTTATTGATTGAATACTCTAATTGGCATAAATACAATAAAGAAAATCTTATAAACATTGCAACATTTCTTAAATTACCAAATTGCGGAATTTATACAATTCCTCTCTTCGTTATTTCAGACCAAGCAGTGCTATATACTCATCTAGCAAATAATTTATAAATTATGAAGCGCTATGGAAATTGCAAGTAGTGAGTAAAAGCTGTTTTAAAAAGTTCAAGTCTTCTTTCAAAAAGTTGAAGTTACCTCATTGTTCAAACGACTTGCCCATCATATTATTTAAGTGTTTTATAGATTAATTGCAATACACACAAAAACACCTTGGTGAGAGGATTACTGGTTATCAAGTACAACAAAATTTGTTCGAATAAAATTATTATACTCTTATAACGATTAACTTTTAAATTAGAAGCTGTCACAGTTCTCATATAAATGTCAAATAAATACCTACGACAAGCGTCGGTTGAACTAAAATTTTTTGCCCTAGAGCGGAAAATGTCATTTTCTGTCACATTTTGAGGGCTGTTATGAATCATTTTTGATAAAGATAGCCAAAAAACTATTTTCTAAAGTTTTAAAGTTGCATTAAATCGCTTTATTTTATCTGAATAATTTTAAATAACGTTATTTTATTTTGTAATTACAGGATTATGAATCAAGACAATGACATCATTAGCGATCCTTTAAAAATTCTTTGGTATGGTTGTCATCATCCTTTTAGTAGTATTTGGGAGTCGATTTTAATGATCTTACCAAATACATGTTTTTGTGTCATTTTTATAACTTTGGCAGTTTGGGGAATCATATTTTATCACAAAGACAATGTTTTTCTTACATCCCAGTGTTTGGAAACTTGCTTTATGATTATTCACGTAAGTGTCTAAGAATAGCTTATAATAGCCATTTGCACAATTTTGGCATTTAATTAAAGCAGATTTTATCTGACTTGAAAAAGGCCGATTGGTGGTAATCTGATGGGTAATTTAAATTCGTGGTTTAAATTTACAACTCAAATTTATTTTACAGAGCTAATATAATTACACGACTTAATTAATACAGTAAATGCTAAATTATTTCAGACTACTTTTTTTTCTGTCCACTTGTTCAGACTTTACCGTCTCGTTTCACTTTCAATGACTAACTAAACTCTGATCCTGACCTGACCTGACCTGACCTGACCTGATCTTACCAACTAAACTCTGATCAGCTCCCTCTATATATATTGGTTAGGTATATATATTCTCTATATATTCTGGATTAATCTCAACTAAGAATGTACTAGAAGCATGACATTCTAGAATTCTCAGAAATTTTAGTGAATCACTCGCGACACGTCAGCTGCTATGAATCACTACACTGCGCTTTCAAAGCGTGACACGTCATCTGTTTCTGAATCATCAAACAGACTAAGATTTTCTCGAAACTTTCTCGATGCTTCGCCATAACACCAATTTCCTCTTTAATTCTGGTTGTCCCGATCAGACAAATCGGTAACTTCTTTATGAAATCGGGCACGTCGATCTAAGTGTACAATCTTCATCTTAGCTCTACGTCTACGTTGAATTCGATAGACAAAGTCATTAATCCTCTTCACGACTTGATAAAATCCTTCCGAAAATGGTCAAAGCTTCAGCATCTTTCTTTCTTCTTTAGAAGGTTATACAGCCAAACTTTATCGCTTTCTTGGAACCCGTCGTGGTTAGACTTTAAGTCGTTCTGCGTCTTTATGCGATCGCTGACTATTTTAATGCGGGTTTATGTGGTTTGTTTATTTTTTGTTTTAAAAAAGTTTTGATTTCTGTTAGTTCTTTCATTATTGTTGATCTTTCTTCTTCATCACTCTTCATCGCGTTTGAAGTCTTGCTGAGCTTCTTTAAGATCAAGTGTCCTTACAAGCATCTTTCTCGATTTCTTGCATCCAGAGAGCCGTGTAGTCTTCTTGACCTTAGTATTTAGCCATTTAGAACTTTTTTAGAACTGGATAGAACTTTTGTTTGTTTATACGTTCTTAAAATTTAGTTTGGTGACCTAAAAGGACGTCTAGAGAATTAATTTACTTTTGAAATCATCTAATTATAAATAGATTTGACAATTTTCCAAAGCTTGCTCGTTGCTCTTTGGTAAAAAAACTAGATAAAAAACAAACTGTGTCCTTTAAGTACATGTTAAAGACTAAAGGCCAGTTTATATAATTAAGAGCCGATTTCATAATGAACTTAAAGGCTTCTTTAATTTAAATGACGTTTAGACTGTAACTGTTGATGATTTTTCGATGCATATTGTCATAATTAATGACAATAATTTTTGATTATTGTCATAATCGATTATCATTGATCATAATCTAAAAGACTATTCTTTAAAATAAAAAACGGTTGGCAACCCTACAGATAACTGCAAAACTTTCTAATTGACTGCTTTTAATTACAAATTAATAAAAATATCTAAAGAGATCGAGAAAATTAAACACGTTATTGTAATAAACACAAAAGTAAAAAAACAGAAAAAGATCAATTTTTTTTTCTGTGACAAAAGTAACACTAAAAAACCGAATTTACCATCACATTAAAGATAATCTGTAGTTATATTCTGTTATATTTGCTATTCGCAACAATCATTTGTTAATTTGTTATAAACATTTAAAACTTAAAAATCGGGTTGAATATGTTATTGTAATAAATATAAAAGTAAAAAAAAATCTTTTTTTATGACAAAAGTAGCAGCAAGAAACCGACTGTACCATCTCATTAAAGATTGTTTGTAGTTATATTTTGTTATGTTTGCTATTTGTAACAATATACAGACTGTTATGAAAGTGAATGCAAAAAATTTAATCACAGACAGAACTCACAAAAATAAACAAAATATTTATTTAGCATTTTTGTCAAAAACACACCCTTACCGAGTTAAAATTAAAAGTAAATAGACCACGAAAAACCATACTCGCCTATGTGTTAACGCAGCGATCAAAACACATCAGAAAAAATTCAAGACAAAAACTTACCAAAGAAAAGTGTATACACAGCTGATTTTCGGTAGGTTAGTAGGGCAAAATAAAACTTTATTAACCCTGTTCATAAAGGGTACGATACACAATAAGGGCAGAAACACCTTCATGTATTATAGCGGTAGTCTACGAATATTTAGATCTGGTTCATCTTCAATCACATAAAGAATTTTCGGCTTCATTTCAAGATTGTGATCGCTTCTTCGGCGTTCTTTTAGATGATTTGAGGTTGTTACAATACTTATGAATGTTGGCATCACGGCAGTTTCACTTCCGGAAAAAGTTGGGACAAACGCCGAGCTGCAGACGCATTACCGCGACATAGGACCATATCCACATTAGAAAAATGCCATTTAGTACTTAGCCAGTAGTAGTGCCATTGGGGAGTGGATTGTTTTGGAGAAGGAGGAAAATGTGTCGGATCTAGTGGGAAACATCGATAAAGCGTCAAAAGCGCAAGTGGCGACGCAGTGGTAGGACGAGGAAAAACCTAAGGAAAACTAAGCTTCTATAGATGTGTGTGTCTTCACGATTATAAGCTTTTTTTAAGAGGAAACCGTACTTTTCCTGCCGACTGCACCTTACAAATAAAAAATATTGCTTTGCAAGGGTTTCGAAGTCTTCATAAAATAAGAACGCAGTATAGAAATGAATCAATATGGACAGCTGACAAAAATTGACAATTGTCAAAAAGCTAGCATCCCTTCAAGTTAAATGCGTAAGATGGAGCTACTGGTTTTTATATTTATTATACGCAATTTTTCAGTTTTTATTAGGAAAAAGGTCAAACTATCATTTCTAGTAATGTTTTATAATTAACATTTTTTTAACTTACTACTTAAAACTCCTGTTAAAAAAACTAAAAAAAGACAAAGTTTGTACTTTAATAGTTAAAAGTAAAAATTACAAGTAAAACAAAATATATAACACTAGAGAAGCATAGCTTGACCTTTTTCCTATAAGAAACTGCAAAAGTTTATTAAAAAAAATATGTATTTTACTTCTTATTTTATGGAGACTTCGAAACCTTTGCAAAGCATTATTTTCTATTGGTAAGGTGCAGTCGACAGGAAAGTTACGGATTCCATTCTAATATTTTAACAAATGGTCATGTGTATAAAAAAAATAAAAGTAAACTCACAGAGTTTGATGTAACGAAGTAATGTAAAAGTTAAAATTTTACTCAAAGGAGAAATTAAAGAATAATTACAGAGAAAAAATACTATAAAAAAATTACAAACTATTATACAATGTTATCAATAGAATCACAAAAAGTATGTTTAAAACGTAATTGTTGGGGAAAAATAAAAAAGGTAGAACAAGAATTATACATGGATCAACAAAATCAAAAAAAAAAAAAAACAGATAAAAACGGATTCTCTTACTTTTATCTCATTACGAGAAATTTCTGATTTTTGTATGTTGACCCTCCAGTTGTAGCACGAAAAAAATTAGGGGTGTAGTTTTTGATTGGGTAGTTTAGTAATGGAATAACCTAAGATTAAAAATTTGGAATAAAGGAAAGAATGTTTTTCAACAAAAATTAAATTAATATAAATTTTTATTTGACTAACGCCCAACTCTGATGAAAATAGAGATTAGCGACTCAACCCCGTTAACATTTTTAATAGATATTTATGTATCACGTACTCAATAGTTTGCGGACGTGGTGCATACAATTTTTTTTGCATGAGTTCTCTAAATCACCAAATTGATTCTTAAGAGATTTGATAATTGATATGCGACATAATAGAATACGTTTTTAAGTACCATTTTAGTTAGTTAGTTTGGTATTTGACTGTTATGAGTACATCATAAATAAAAAAACTATAAAATTAAAATGAATCCAAGCGCAATCGTTGAAAAAGCAAAAAATATTGTAATTTATTTCCTGGTAAATCTCGTGAACAATATGAGAAAGAATATACCTTGCTTTGTGAGTGGAAAGCAAAAAATGAAGTAACAACAGTACACGAAGATGCAATTTTAACTTATCTTCATAAAAAAGTAAGTACATCTGCATGTGTATTTCGTTTTCAATTTTAGCAGTAACATTATCTTTTGTTTGCAATTTATTACATTAAATTGCTGCTGTTAATGAGAAAGAAAATGGTTATTTATTTAGCGATAGTTAGTTTCCAATATGCTCAAAACTGTGAATTTCATTTTCATGTATCTAAATATATAGTTTTTTGTAAGTTATCGACCACCTTTTAACAAAAATTATTTTTTAAAGTTGGCATAACAACTTTAGCGACCTAGGCCGCTAAGGATTTATTTTTCGGCGTTTTCTGAGTTCGCGAAATGAAAAAAATTTAATTTTTGTGAAGAAACTATTTTTTTATCTCAAATTTTAATTTTGAGTTTTTACGCTACTGATTACTCTTTTAGTAAACTCTACCCTTAACTTTAGGACATGTTACTATTGATAGTTTAACATAATGAAATCATATTTTTTAAAAAATAGAATCACGGTAACGGTACGTAAATTAAACTTTTTTTACTTTTTTTCTTCCTTTTATTGGTCTTGTAGTTATATAATCAAAAAATCAATCTACTTTATAAAGTGGTTATTCTAGGTATATTAGAAAACTTTTTAAATAACTCAAAATAAAAAAAAATGAGAAAAACGATTATATGATACACATTGGTGGCCAAATTTTAATTATTCATTATTTGTTATAGATATATTTTTTTTTATCAACTAGAAAATAGTTTTACGTTTGACAGAGTTTACATAAGTATATAATTACGAAAGAGTACCTACACGTGGATAATTGCTCTTGCAATAAATAATTTTTTTCTAGAGTTTTTCTCGATTTATGAAAATGATATGTTGTTATAGATTGACATGTACATAATTTTCTATGTAAATGTGTTTATATTTCACACGATTTATTTTCAGATAGAACAGTGTTTTCTCACTGTTTTTTATATTCTTTATATTGAATTAAATAATTTATATGATTTTGTTAACCAAATTTTTATTGTTAAAATATATATTTTAAAACAGACTAACTTTACAATGTTTTGAACAGAATTATACTGAGAAGCACTGGTATTTAAAGCGTTGAAAAAATTATGAGATTTCAATGCAGGCTGTAATTGCAAAAGGGGTATTAATGTTTTAGTATTTTAGCAGTTTATATATTGCTGCTAGATTTCATAAAATCTCACATTCTAACAAAACAACAAAATGTAAGTAACTACTTACTAGTTATCAGTTTTTCTCTATTATTTTTTTGCAATTTTTTTTATCGCTGAATCATGATGACAGTTAAATATATTTTTTTGGTAGATTGTTGCGTGACTCTTTTTTAATTTTATTATATAAAAAAACGTTTTACACATAATTAACTACCTACACAAAATCTAAAAAGAAACTACAGTCTTGACAATATAATTTAGTAAAGTTTTTATTCTTTGATTAAAATTTTAAAAACGATTTTTGTGCACAATTACTTCTAACAAATTTTTTAATTCTAAGAAAAATTAAAAATAATTAATAATTTTCTAGATTAGCCTTTTAATTAACTCAGTTAGGCTTAAATAAATTATTCATTAATAGACACGAACCTTTGATTCTACTTTTAAAAAATATATCAAGTCTATAACAGTGTTAATAAAAAATTTAATAACCGACATTATATTATAACCGTTTTCTTTTGAAGAGCATTATTAAAGTTGTGAAATTTGATAATGTAAGAAAAGACTTAATTAGACACTTACCAATAAAAATTTTTAATTAAATTTTAGGATTTTCAATCATGAGAATGACATTGTGAGTGATCCTATAAAATTGCTGTGGTTGGCTCGTCATCACCCTTCTGGAAGTATCTGGTGGTCAGTTATTATAATTCCACTAAATACGTGTTTGTGTGGTTTATTTACAATTTTGGGTGTTTGGGGAATGATTTTTTACCGAGAGAAAGACGTTTTTCTCGCAGCTGAGTGTTTCCAAACTTGTGTTATAATGGTTAATGTGAGTCACAAGGTTTCTATTACTATTTACAACAGTAGAAATTACAGGCACTCAGCAAACAATACATTTTGCATACTCAAAAATCCGCATTGAATAATATTTTTGCCGACAAATTAAAATTTTGGAAATTGAGCGACTTCAGTGGTCAGATTTTAACCGAATGTCAGGATTTACTAAAAGCTGGAAAAATAACAATTCGACTTTTTTTTATTTTGGCATCTACTGCTGCAACTTTTTTTTATCTACAACCTATTACAACGCATCAACTACCTTCTCAGTGTTATATTCCAGAAGGATGGTTTAATTATCTTGCTGTTGCTTTCTTGTATCTACTTTATACTCTAGCATCTTCTGTTGTTGGAATGGATTCGTTATTTTGCTCGATTGGTTTTTCTCTGACTGTTCAGTTTAAATTATTGAGTCATAAATTAGAATTAATTGGAACACAATACGAAACAAAAGAAGAGATTTTGTGGAAAGAATTGACAGGTTTAGTCAAATATCACAATTTTCTAATTGAGTACTTAGATAATAAAATAGCATTTTTTTTCTTAACAAATTTGTTTCAGATTTTGTAAAAAAATAAATAAGTTTTTTGGTTTTGTATTTCTTACACAGTTTTTTATTGTAATAGCTTCCGCTTCAACTGCTGTATTTATTTTAAGGCAACCGTAAGTATGAAGTTGTATCTGTACGTTCTTTAAATTAAAAATTTTAGAGGTCCTTTAAGTAGTCGTATTAAATTTTTGCTCTATTTTCCTTCTGAGCTTGCTGAAATGGCTTTTTATTGTATTCCAGTTGAAATGGTTGTAGATACTGTAATTATTTTCTGTTTTTACTTATTTCGCTTTTTTAAATTGTTTTTTTTATATTTATAGGCTAACAACGTTGCAGATTCTGTTTATAATTTAAAATGGTATAGAATAACATCAAATGAATTTAAAAAATGTCTTATTTTTGTAATTAGACGAGCTCAAAATCCTATAATATTCAGTGGTTTTGGACTTATCTATATTAACGTTCAGACGTTCGTACTGGTAATTTTAAACTAAAATTTATTATTATTTTTTAAATGAAATTGTTTACAGGTTTGCAAAACAACTTTCTCATTTTTTACTTACTTAAATACGCTTGGATCAACTTAAATAATTTTATTTAAATATTTTAACTAATGCTGATCTGCTAGATTCTTAGTTTCTATAGTTACTTTCGAATTAACTAACATATTTTGATTAGGTTTTTCTAGAAAGACAAAGTAGAAGTCAAATAGCTACTACTACGGCGACGTTTAGTTGTTTTATTTTTAGACATTAATATTTATTTAAAAAAAGAAAAATTATAGAATTTTTTTTACAGAGTATTTGCGCTTTTGCTAACGTTTTATACCACCACGCAGCAGTAATTTGACTCTTTTGAATCACTCTGTATTTTTACTAGGCATCTGGATAAATAAAGTCGTTTTTCACAGAATTTTTGCTTCAAAATGTTTTTATTTTCTTTTTTTGGTAATTTCTTTAGAAGTTTTTTAGGCAAATAGGGTAATGCACATTGGAAAGAGCCAACGTTTTTTCAAAAATGACACTGACAATGTAAATATTAGGTAAACAGATATTGTGTAATTTAAATTTTATTAGTTGGACAAATTTGTTTATAACTTAGTTAAAAATAAATAAGTACCTACCTAATATCTAGTTTTTTTTAATATTGAATTAATAAGAGATTTTCGTTGGTTTTTATAAGTTTTTTATATTTTTGACCATTACACAGAACTTTTTAATCACAGATTTTTATCAGTTAGCTATTAATTCCAAAATTGTCATTGAAAATTTAAAAAATACCGAAAAACTTTTTATTGTTCTTCATATATTATTGCTTCAAAAAATAACTAAAGTTCAAGTTTTCTAAATCCTCTCCTAGGAAAGGAGAAAACATTAGACTCAATTATGAAAAATTTAAAACTTAAAATTTGATAATTACAAGAGCAGATAAAAGAAATTGCTTAGCAATTTTAGATGACTTATTTTATACCGAAAACGTTCAAAAATTTTTGTCAAATGTTCTCTTTTAATAACTTAAATGTTTTCTTGATTCTTCCTCTTCACTCTAACAAAATTTAGCATATTTAATTCTTTTCGTTTTTCTATAAATTTTTCCACCCCTAGGCTTTATGGACTTTTTAAATTTACAAAAATAATACTTCAATAAAACCGCGGGTTTTTATACCAACTTACCTTCCTATACAAAGTATTCCTTAATGTTATGCGAATATTTAAGGGTGTGAATCTACTTGAAAAATTAATCTTAGTTTGCTTTATAAAACAAAATTTTTTAATATTTTGTAATTTTTTAATTTTTTGTTTAATTTTTTAAACAAAAGTTGCTTTATAAATAAAATGTCCAAAAATGTTTTTTTACAAAAACTCGGTGAGTTGAAGTTTAAGAGAAAAAATGGAAATTAATTAATATTTTTAGAACCGCTTCAGATATTTCAGTGATATGTCCGTAGTAAAAGTTAATAAAGGTGCATATTTTTCAATGCAAAACAAATTTTTAGCTTTGATAGTGGCGTGCGTACGAGTATTGACTTCGATATTTTTTAAGAAAAAAACGGTATTTTTCCAAATATAAATTATTTTTGAATTTCTCGTTCAATTTAAAACATAAGATCTCTCCTGAGTTGTTTTCCTTCGATGCGCCATTTTTGACTAAAAAAATAAAAACCGTTCTATTGTTCGAGAAAATTAATGTATCTAATAATGGAAGAATGCAATTTAACAATAAATATCTAGTTGCTCTGGAATATGTCACTGGCTTTTGACATCTGAGTTTCTCTATTAAGTCTCTATTATTCAAATCTGTTCACTGTGACATCTTTTTCATTCTTTAGTTTTTACAATCTTGTTAATTATGGTGAATTATTCAAATGCAGAAATGGCGAAAGTGCGTTACGTATATGGTCTTGCCGACGGTAATGGTGAGCGAGCCAGACGTATTTAACACCAGAGATATCCCGATCGTGCTTTGCCAGATAGTCGAGTCTTTTCTAATATCCATCGTCGTCTTGTTGAAACTGATTCTGTCCGAAAAGGAAAATCTGAAGGTAGACTTCTAAGTGTGAGAACACTTGAAATTGAGGAAGCAGTGCTGCACGAAGTAGAAGTACTTGTTTCACATCCTGAAACAAGTACGAGGAAGATTGCTAGACACTTAAATATTTGCTATCAAATTGTTTCGAGAATTTTAGTGGATTTTTTGTTATATCTTTACCAAATTTTAAGAGTACAGGCATTACTTCTCATTTATTTTTCAAGACGTGTGGCCTTTTGTCAGTGGTATTTTCAAAATATGTATTACACAAAATCCACAATTTGAATCAATGATTCTGTTCACGGACGAAGCCAATTTTTCTCGAAATGCCATACAGAATTTCCAAATAATCATTTATGGGCAAAACATTTCTATGCCATAACCGAAACCCATTTTCAACACCGATTTTCGGTTAACGTATGGACAGGAATTATTGGCAATCACTTTATTGGCCTATTGCCGGAATGACTTGACGGACAGACCTACCTTAATTTTCTTCAACAACAGTTGCCTTTGCTGCTTGATGATGTTCCGTTAGCAATAAGAAACAATATATGGTACATACATGATGGTGCACCAACGCATTTCAGTGTAGAGGTTTGTAATTATTTACAAACTCTTTATCCAAATTGTTGAATTGACTGCGGTGGGCCCCAAGAATGGCCACCAAGGTCCTCAGTCCTCAACAGTTTAGATTTCTTTTTGTGGGGCTATCTTAAGACAATAATGTACACAATTCCCATTAACACTGTAGAGGAATTAAGATAAAGAATAGTTGCAGCTTGTGATAGAAAAAAAACACTCTAGGGATATTTTAACGAGTGCGCAATTCCATGAGAAGGAGGGGAGAAGCATGCATACTAAGTGAAAAGGGCCATTTTCAACTATTTTTGTAATAATTTTGTTGGTTTCAATGTTATGTTTATGTTGTCAGTTGTTGTTGTTCATTACCCCTAATGTATTTAATTTTTCCAATTAAATTAACAATAATTTTGCAAGTTTTTTTACTCAAAAATGGCGCATCAAAGGAAAACAACTCAAGAAAAAATTTATATTTTAAATTGAACGAGGAATTCAAAAATAATTTTTATTTGGCAAAAAACCATTGGCGTGCTATTTTTTTAAAAAATATATCGAAGTCAATACCTGTACGCACTCCACTGTTAAAGCTAAAAATTCTTTTTGCATTGAAAAATATGCACCTTTATTAACTTTTACTACATGCTAAATATCACTGAAATATCTGAAGCGGTTTCGAAATAGTATATTAAAGAACGCGTTTTGAAAAGTCAACTTTGTGGCACGAATTCAAGTTTATAAAATAAGCGCGAGCGCGAGTTTTTATAAAGAATGAGTGCCACAATAACTTTAAAAAACGAGCTCTTTATGCTATTTTTTCTACTTTTCAGGTTTTACGTGATTTTTAAGTAAAAAAGTTAATTATTTAATCTTTAGGGACTTTTGCGTTAATACGAGACAGTTGGTGATAAATGTCATTCCAGTGTTAACGAGGTCATTGAACTTTGAAATGTTTTCAAATTTGTCTATAATTCTGTGTCAGTTACTCACAAATGTTTCTTTTTTACCTAACGTAACGGTTATTGATTGAATACTCCAATTGGCATTAACACAGTAAGGAAAATCTCCAAAAACGTTTTAAAATTATTTCTAAATTATTACACTAATTGCGATTCTCAGCAATACCTTTCATACCAAGCAGTGATATAAACTCATCTAGCAAATAATTTGTAAATTATCAAATGATCTGAGTGTTGTAAATCACCAAATAAAGGCCCATTTTAATTTTAGTTTCAAGTTTCATTTTAAAGATGTTCGTTCTAACCTCAAAAGTTTGTAAATTTTTTAAAAGTTTTAAATTTTAAATTGACCAATTCCGCACCCAAATCGGACTCTGTTTCCGACGCAAAGTAGAAAAATATTAATTAATTTATTTTTTCCTTAAACTTCAACACCCCGACTTTTTGTATAAAAACACTTTTGGACCATAGTTTATAAAGCAAACTAACATTAATTTTTCATATAGATTTACACTCTTAAATATTTGCATATCATTAAGGTACACTCTCTATATTACCAAAACGGTTTAATCAAGTAATTAAAAATTTTATAATTATTTACAATAAATTTTTTGTAACTTTTATTAGATCCCACTAAGAAAATAAAAATTGTTAATAACTCTTCAGGTTCTTTCTTTGTTTCTTTTGACGTCACTAATCTATTTTCTTTTATTTCTGCCAATAAAGATCTTTATGTCCGTCTGCTTGATAAATTATTGTTTATAATACAATGTTCCGTCTATAAAGTATCTTTTTTTTGTGCTAGTAAAATAAAGTAGAACTTTATTTACAGAACTGTCAAAATGCAAACTGTCAAAATACAAAATCACTGTTGAAATCTTTACTAGAACACCACTTCCGATAAGCACGGTACGTTTCTTCACATACGGGCCTCGAATTTATTGGTAATAGTGAATCTTCAATAGTAGGAGCAATAGTTATTTATGACTTCTTTCTCATTAGAACTCTTATTAGAACTGCGCGCTTGCATTTTGCATCGAACAAATTTTTCACAAATAAAATAACAAACTCTCTGTAACTAAGGAGACAACACACTTAGTTGAGTTATTTCATTAGATTTTTGATTTTTTTATTAATTTGTATTCTTTTATTAGTTTTGCAGTCAGACATAAAGCTTTGTATGCAATTCGTATATAATTAGGTCTTTTTGTAGGCGCCCAATGCATCTACACGCTCGTAGATAACGTGTAGGACTTGTAGAAAAAAGACCTAAATTACCTATATAATTTAGCTAACATAAATAGCTATTCTATCCTTCGTAATGTTCTTTTTTATTCACTTCCTTCTTTACACGTCATTGAATAATTTTTTTTTCGCTAAATTAGTTTTAGATCTAGTTGTTTTTTATTTTTAATAATAACACTATTCACGACAAAATTAACTGAACACCAAATTCTGACCTTGACAGAAAAAAAGTGTAAAACAACTTTATGATGATTTGCTTTCTAACCTCAGATTTTCCAACGCCACAAAAGTCGATTTTTAGCGTTAAATCGTATTCACGTATGGTTTTGAATCATTCGTTGCGTACGTCATGATTTCGTAAGACGCTAAAAACTAAAATACTTAAAAATTGTCAAAAAAATAATTTATGTAATAGTCAGTTTACACAAATCTTCTTGTCAAGGTCAGAACTTGGTGTTCAGTTTATTTTGTCGCGAATAGTATATACAATAAACAAAATGCAAGTTTAATAATGGGCTTTATTATTACTCTCCTTTTTAGCAGAATTATTTATAAACAACTTTAAAGAAAAACTTTTAAAACTTTTTATTTCTTGATGTTGATGACATTATATCTTCATTCAAAAGCATTAAGGTAAAATTAGATAATTCTTTTTAGTTATCTACTATCTACTCATTATATAGTAACATTAAATTTACTGTAGGGACAGAAACTAACTCTTGCATTTTATTTTTAGATCTTAATATAATTAGAAAAGACAATTTATTTTTTTCTTTTAAAATTTATTAAAAGAACTATAAAACTTAATTCTACTGATTGAAATTCCTCCCGATTTCAAATATTGTTATTCTCACATCATAGCTGATTTTAATTCTTTATTAAGACTATTTTATTTCTTTTAGATTATGTTGCCTTAAAAACAAAATGGTCTAAACAAATAGAAGTGCATAATCACTTTCTACTACAGGACTTAAATAAGCATTTCCTTAAATTTAAAAACAAAGACTCTCTCAATTTTAACCTATTACATAGTTTTCCTTCTATATCTTCTCTTTTAAAACTTCTATATGCTTCTATCCCTTTCATTGGCCAAATTTCTCAATCTGTTTCTTATATTTTATAAAATAAATATTTCTTTTAAGTTCAAAAGTAATTTTTTGGTCTGTCTCTTACACAATAAGGATCAAATTCCTCCTTTAGAAATTCAGATGGGTCATTAATTCGCGAAATCGCACAGCCATTTTTAAAACAAGAACTTTGTTTTATTAAACTTGTGGGTTTGACTTAGATTTTTATTCTATCATTATTTGCAGTTAACTGAATGTTTGTGCATAATCTTGTCTCCATGTTATTAAAACTTTTTTAAATTATGTTTTAATTAAATGTGAAATTAATGTCAATTCTTTCGATCAACAACTTTTTCACTGAAATTAGCGATACAGTGATTTGTTTTGTTTTAGTATACATTTTTATTCTTTTATGTTTTTGGTTTGTTTTTAACAAAAGTTTGGTAAGTGTTTTCTAACATTTATTTTTAACTTTTTTATATATTTTTTATATTATTACACAACACTGCTGATGATACATATTTCTCGAAAGCGCTCTGTCACTGTTATGTAAAAATTATGTTTGATTAAACTTGTGAGTATGATTTGGATTTTAATTCTTTTATTATTTATTAAAAATTACCCCATTTTAAGAAAGAAAGGATGCTTCCATCAATTTTAAAATAAAAATAATATTTTAATTGAATTTTTCTGTACGTAAGAAACAGGTAGAAAAGTTCCCGGCATCGACCCCCGCCTGGGGCATAGATTAGAGAGTAAACCAGATGCGAAGTTTCTGTCGGTCCCTTTGATCTTTCGCAAAGAGTATCAGTGACATTGAAAGCTTAGTCCCTTTAAATCGGAGTGTAAGAAATGGGGCGAAATTTAAATTGATTGATATTACAAATTGTGCTCAATTTCAATCTGCAAATCTTGTAACAAAAAATTTAGCATAAGGGGCGCAAGAGTAACAATAAGAGTTAGTCGGTGCTCGTTACTAATACTGATTTATTTATTATAATGATCTGTTATAAAAATAATTATTAACAATTTATAAACTAAATCTACAGTGGCTCTAAAACCTTATCAAAAAAAAGGAACGTAATAACAAAGAATTTCGTCAGCTCTGTAAATCAAAAACAATCCACTATTTTTTTTAACTTCCGACACTGAAAAATAGGTTTCTAGGCAAATTAAAAAAATGCTTTTTAAAAATGTGTTCTTAATTTTAATAGAAAATTTTTCCTCATCACAGTTTTCTATTTTTTCTTCAGTTGTATATGGCCACATCCATAAGTCACTACTTGATCGTACAAAAAAATTTTATTTAAATTTTTTGTAGAAAATTAAATTTAAAAAAATTTAAATTAGTACGTTTGCACTGATTTGAACAACACTGTTCGTCATGTGTTCGCATTAAACGCAAGCGCCAAACACACCACAAAACATTTTTGAACCAATAGCAATGCTTCACTCGTACGTAAATACCTGACACTTTGCGATGCACGATTGGGACATTTAAATCGGTTTGCATTTGTTATCTCACTCGCAGAATGTGGTTCTTCGTCTTACCTTCGCATCTGGTTTACTCTCTAATCTGTGCCTGGGGTGCGGTTGCCTGAGGTTATTTGCTACTTCGGCCTTTGAAAGCATCATAAATCGGCATGACTAATAATTGGTCAATTTGGATTCTTTCGTTAGGATAATTTATGGTTTAAGTCAAAATCTTATTCTTGAATAAACCGACTATACCTAAAATAGTGAAACCACTAAATTTACATATTTTATTTTTTGTGTCTTGGCTTAAGTATCTTTACCTTGTTAATTTTAAATTAGTATTTGTATTACTTAAAAATTCGGAACAATAATTTATTTAATAATAATTACAACAACAAATAAATAAAAACATATCACATACTAATCACTATCTTTCACTTTCGTCGCTGGACTCATCGTCCACATTAATTATCAAATCCGGTACAAGTCTACTTCTGTACATATCTTTTTCACGAATTACATGTTCTACATACTTTTTTCAGCTGACGCTCGAAATTTTTGCTACTTCGTCCTTAATCATTTTGATTGTATGTCAACTAAATTTCGGAGAGGTATTGTTTCTTCGTAGATGCCCTTTTAGCTCCCCCTATATTGTTTCAATCGGATTAAAATTGTAATGATAAGGGAGAAGGCAAACAACTGTTATAATGTCGATATTATATTTTTTTCAAAAGTTGTTGTCTTCAAAACCTTTAGCAACTGTTTTTTGTATATGATACTTTACTTTAAAAAAGAGATCATTTGCATGAAAAAATTCTTGTATTTTTTTTGTTTCTTGAAGAACTATTAGGAATTTTTTCTGCTTGGGCGGAATAGTAACTTGCTTTGTCCATTACGATGACACTATTTTTTGGTATATTGGGAAGCAATTCTTCTGAAAACCAATTTTCAAAAATGTTGGCCGACATATTTTCGTGGTAATATACTTTAGCTTCTTTGACATCTTTCGCAGAAAGCAGCAAAGCATTGTTTACCCAACCGGCTTCAGATCCCGCATGTAAAATTATAATGCGTTTTTCTCTTGAGGATGGTTCATCTATGCAACATTTTTTGCTATTATCAGTCCATCCTTTCTTGATGGTGTTGTGACTATCAAACCAAGTTTCAATTAGATATATGGTAGGCACATTATCTGAACGTATTTGATACATTTGTTTTAAATATCTGGTCCTCCATTCTGATATTTTTTTGATTCCATCAAAACCGACCTCTTGCTAATTGTTTAAATAAAAATCCGATTTTTCGCAGAAACTTTCGTAAACCTTCTTGACAACACTTAATCTTTAAAATGCTTTGCACTTGCTGGTGCAATGTTTTGATTGTTAAAACAATGTTTTTGTCATATGCCTCAGAATCATCTTCCTTATTGATTCTGCATGATGTTTTTCAAATAGAGAATTTGCATTATTTTTTCTGACTTTTCTCTCTTGAATTCTCTTCACAACTATGTTACGTACAGTCGCATAAGGTGTTCTAGTCATGTCAGAAGTCTTTTTTATGGCACCAGATTCACCTTCCAACGATTTTAAATAAACATACACATTCGTAATTATAATCTTGGCAAGTAGCGGCAAATTTCTACGGCGGTGTTTTCTACCCTTTGAAGTAGTAGGCTGATAATCGTCGCCGTCGCCATTGCTGTCGACGTCGCCGTCGCTTTCAATTTCAACGTTGTCGTCGTTGTTGAACTCTCCATCAACCTCGGACCAAGGTCTCTACATCTTAAAGATGTAAAAAACTGGAAATTAAAATACATAAAATATTTACTGATCTAATCATACACACCTTCACAAAAAAGACTGTAAATAAAGTCTTAAGAGACACTGTTTTGTAACTGCTACTTGCAAATTATTAAAATAAGTAAAAGAACACAAAACGAAAACACCTGAACACTCCAAAAGACGAGATAATACTGTTTTACAAAATTAATATCGGAGTATTTATAATGGGTTTATTTACTATCTATTTAATATCTCTTGCTACCTGCTTATTTACCATCTATGCCTCAAAATTCTCTAATCGATCTTGGAAATACGGTTAGAATTCATAATCCTATACATAAGTTCTAAGAAAATAGGTACCTGTTTGTTTAAATATTAGCCGCTTTCTAATAAGTCTTCTTCAGTTGAACTCTCTGTCTGCACCTAATGATATTAAGAAGTTACTTTTAGTTATTTTATTGGTATTTTTAATAGTGGTTATACAGAGAAGCCATTTTATTTGTTAAAATCGGGCGATAAATAACGATGATACAATTTTTTCCGTCTTGCCAATGTGACACCACAACGCATCGGCTTGTTACTTAGCTGTTTGAAATATTATTAAATGCGGCCCTGACCAGGCCTAAGCGTGTCACTGCCAGACCTTATTAGGGTTTTACAATAGGGAGGCTCTAAACTTATTAAAATGGCAAAACTATAAAAGGTCGTAATAACGGTATTTCTTGAGCTGAGCTATACTTCCACTTATTGTCTACCAGTAATTTTAGAAAATACAGAAATAGAAGAAAAAACGAAGGGAAACAATATTTATTTAATGTATTTTTAAATAAAATTAGGTAATAAAAAAATAAAATAGTTATACAGATTTTTTTAAAAAACTATTTACCTACATACAGGTTGTTATTGAAGTAATGTTACAGATTTTAATAATTGTTTATACAAATGTTTATAGTTTTTGAGATATACGCTGTAAAGAATTAGCTTTATATCGTATATCTGAAAATCAGTAACCCAAAAACGGTGGCATTATTTAATTATTATGAATATGTACGGAGTTTTAAATAAGTGTAGAAATTGTGTAATCTCTTGATCTAATTGATATTACAATACCTTATTCTATGAGCAGTAACAGGTTTATAATTTTTCCATTTTTTTCCTTGAATTGAAACTCGATTTTGTTAATTTAAAAATTAAACTTGTATCTTCTTTTAATCATATTCAGGTTACTTCAATACGTTAGCACACTTTCAAAGCCGTGACACTTTTAATGCAGAAAAGCGTCCTTGCACTCGAACTTGTTTTGAATCCTCTTTAAATGTTTATATAAAGAAAGTTGTTTACTAAAATCTTCATCAAAACTAAACCATACAATTATCTCAGTAATTTTCGGCTACCTAAAGCTTTCACTAGTGTTTTCTAATCCCAATTTTTCATTTAGTGAGAAAGTTATCTCAGGGTCAAATTAAACTAAAAGTATAAGTAACAAAAATATTTATTTATGGGACAACAATAAAAAACACAAAGATAAATAAAAAATAAATAAGAAATAAATAAATAAATTACGTCTTTGGCTTGAGTCTATGTCCGAAAGACTCATCCCCATGTTGACTCATTTCTTCAGGCATTAGGTCCTCTTGAGAGTAATCCTCATAACTGTCATCGTCATTTTCTTGATTTTCTTCTTGTACATAAATTGGCTCTTCTCGTTTTTTTCCAATCTGCATTAAATTACTGTTTAATTTTCCCGCAGCTTGCAGTGTTGCTAATTTTTCCGCAGCTTCTTTACTGGGAAGACTCACATAGTACCCTTCTGGTACTGTTGAATTTTTTTCACTTGGTTTAGCATCTGGTTCAACGTTATTTTCGGTTTTTGTTTCAAAATAGTTCTGGACGTATTGTGATTGGATAATTGATTCAGAAACTTCCGGTTCTTGATCTTTTTTTTCTTCAAAACTACTTTTATCCATTGCTTCTTGAGGAACTTGTTCAACGAAATTTTGCGGCTGTTGAGGAAACAGAGATGAGTATTGGAGGTAGTCTTGAGGGTCTTGGACTACTGGGACTGCAATTGAAGCTCCTTGGGTGTAAGCATTGAGAAGTTGGTAGAGTTCTGTGGGGTTTTGGTATGGAGTTTCGTAGTAGTTTTTGAATAAGGCTTGTTTGGCAAGTTCTGGCGGTTCAGTGACTTGGTACGAGTGAGATTTTTGGACTTGGACGTAAGATGTGACATCTGGTTGTTGTTGTTGGTGTCTTTGCTGTTTTATCTAAAATAATATTATTAAATTTTAAAACTCTCATAAGAAAAAACTAAACCTCTTCAATTATTAAAGGTTGTCGCTGGATATTCTGTTGTTTGACTTCTTCAATCACTTGAGGCTTATCAGCTAGACTCAAATTAGGAGCTGGAATTGTATGAATTGGTCCTTTCTCTCCAATTTGTTTAATTGTCTGAATTGGAGCAATGTTATTACTCTGAATTTGTAAATCATAATCTTGAGCTACTGCAATAGCAGGTGATGACTGAAATATTTTTTTGGGAAAAACAGGAGCTGAAGTCATATAATGATGGTCAACAGGTGGCCTAAATGTTGTTTGTGTGTTTTTCCAGAAACTTCTGACTGGCAAGGCTACAGGCCGGTTGACACTCGCCGCTCCCATTTGAATTTTGTGGTGGTTAGGCATGTGTACAGGGATAGGCCGGGGACGTATGGGAGGTCTTGGCGGGTGTTGTTGCCATTTCTTGGCAAACTGCTGGAATGGGGGCGGCTTAGGAAATGGGGGTGGGCCACGGTATTTCAAACGTGGATACTCGGAGGCGGTTAGAGAGGCGGTGAGCAGGATGGAGAGGCAGATAGTTGAAAACTGAAACAAAAAATGTTTTATAATTTAATTTTAAAGTAGCAAAGGTGTTCCAATCGAGCAACAACGTCGAGAAACTGTATACCGGTTTCGGGGTTTTTGCCCTTCATCAGTACAGTGTATCCCGGAACGTTGTGCTCGATTGGAACAGGTGGGAGAACTCGCTTATATCAAGCGAAGTCCGGCTAGTAGTCGTATAGACAGACACAGTGTGCTATCTAATTTTAAAGTGTCAAAAATTTTAGCTCTTTTTTTTAATTGTTTTTTTTTAAATTGGTAGCGAATGAAATGTCAAAAGTGTATTAAAACTTGAGAATATTTTATTTTAGTCTAGTATAAGCCTAGATTTTTTACTTCTTGATGTTGGTACTGCATGAAAATTTACAATTGGTTGCAATTAATTTGAGGTCCATGTTTAAATTAATTTTTGAAAAATCGGTTTCTTTTTGATAGATTAGGCTTGATAACGTATAAAATTTCAAAAGGGATTAAGGTGTAACTTATGGATATTATGATTTTAGCACAAAATAATCAAATCAAATAGAATAAAAATTCATCATATCTGTAGCTAGAAAAGTAGCTATGAGCCTTAAAAAATCTAAAAAAAAAATATCTTAACGATCAAAAAATTGTATCGAATTTGAAATATAATTAGAAATTAAAAACATTTAATTACATCTATAAAATAAAATAATAAAAAATTTGAAGGACTTCCAGAAAATTTTAAAAAATTTGAAGAATGAGAAATTTGTTTTTGAGATTGGTGGCAAATGAAATGTCAAAAACGTATTAATTTTTGATAGATAGGGTTGGTAACGTATGAAATGTCAAAACGGCCTTAAGCAATGACCTGGATATTATGATTTTAGCGCAAAATGGTGAAATCAGATGGGGAAAAAATTCAGGTCAGTATGTGGACGGTTTCTTCCTTCCGGAGAGGTTCAAAATTGATGGGTTGGTTGTGGGTCATTGGACTCGGACTGAACCGGATGGTATGTGACATGGGTGCTAACAGGTATCAATATGGGTGTGTTAAGAATTTTCTTGATATTAATGATAGCAAAAAAATTAGTTCCTTTTTAATATTTTATCGAGTTCAAAATTCTGTTGTGCTACATTTTGTATGTCGTTCTAAAAACCTTTTTTTTTAAATTTGGATAACAATTCTATAAAATTTAGTCAAAATTGACTACATACCTTCATATTGTTGTTTAAAAAAAAATTAAAAATGATGTGAAAGAGGAGTCATCTATGTTGTGGTCAAACACACTTAAGTTGGCCACTGCAGTCAAAACACACTCAGTAAACTGAACAATTAGGTCAGTGAACCAACTTATATATCCACCAGTGAAGACATTCAAATTCCAAATCTTCTCTCGCATTAAATTTCCGATTGCGGAGATAACTAATCTAGTATCATTATTTTAACAAACTGTTACTTTTTCGCTTGGCCATTTTTCGGAAAGAGAATTTACTTACGGTTTTTAAGAGCGGTGTGTTTGGTTTAGTTTTTTTTGAAATGATATATGTGTGCGTGAGACAGTTAATTGGATGGGCTATTTAGTTTCTAATATAAATTAGAGCAAGTTTCATTCAGTTTTTTGACGGATAAGGTGGGTACTTAATAGTGACCTCTGAGAAATACCTTTCACGCACATTTTAGAAATGGAAAAGTTTTTATAATTAATTTTTAGTTTCTATGACCATTTGAGGAAAGTTTTTTGCTATTTTTTTAAAGAATGTCTTAAAAACTTTTACTATTGTTGGGTCAAATATTTGTAATTTTTTATTTATGTAAAATATAAAGAGACTAAAAAAAATAAGAAATTTGACAAATATAAAAGATAATTAAAGAATTTTAAACTTAAACAAAAAAAATTTAAAATTGGTAAGCAAAGAATCTTGAAAATTTGAAGATCTTAAAAACCTGAAAAATGTAAGAGATTAAACAAGCTTTGTCAGGGTCTTTCAATTTGTTATATTTTTCAATATACAAGATTTAAAAGGTTTGTAAAAATTATAAAAGTTAGAAGCTTCTTGTAAAATCTAAAAACTGAAGGATTTGCAAAATCTGAATGCTCTATATAAACTAAAATATCTGAAATACTTATTTTTTAAAAAAATTGATATGCAAGAACCTGAACAATATAAAAAATGGAGGAACCTGAAGAAACTTTGAAAAATATAGATGAGGTACTAAATATTATGCAAAATTACTCCCTTGATGATTTAAAGAAAATGAAATTATCCAACCACAGGGACAGCCAATAAACTAAAATTAAAACAACATTATTCTTCGACTAGTTTCGTTCTTTAATTAGAACATCCTCAGGACGAAAACCGGGTTGTTTTTCGTCCTGAGGATGTTCTAATTAAAGAACGAAACTAGTCGAAGAATAATGTTGTTTTAATTTTAATTTATTGGCTGTCCCTGTGGTTGGATAATTTCATTTTCTATAAATGAGGTACCTTACAATATGTTAGGTTTTACATAGAGCAAAAAATTTAGGAAATTTCAAAGAAATACAGTTTGTATATTCTAAAGAGTCTGGAAGAAAATCCGATATAATTAGAGAAACATAATTAGACAAAGTTCAAACAAATTTAAAAATTGCATATGAAGGACTAGAAATGAATGGAAGATTAGAACTATCAGAAATAATAATACCTTATGAACGCCATACGGCACTTTCAAAAATAAATATTATAATAGTATTATTTTGGTGAATTACGTCCATTCTTTTTATATTCGAAAATTGTTGTTACGGGGAAGTGGACAAGGCAGAAAAAAAACTATTTTATAAGGCCAACGTTTCGAATCATTTATTGATTCTTTTTGAAGGCTGAAATTGGTTTAATTTAGGTTACGAAATACATAGGTTATTTACCTTATAATAAATGTTAAAATTTGTTTGGCATCGTACCAACTTGTCTCTGTCAGTGGTCGCCGGAAGAATTCTTGGCCTTATAAAATGGTTTTTTTTCTGCCTTGTCCACTTCCCCGTAACAACAATTTTCGATTATAATAGTATTTTATGCAACAAGCATTCAATGATTGCTATTAAGACACGAGTGTAAAAATTACAACCCTTAATAGCCATTAAATGCGTATTATTGCATACACTATTTTTTCTACGACCAGTCAAAAATTTATTAAAGTTGAAATTCACAAAATGAATCAAAACTGAAATGCAAAAATGTCAATTTTAACACAAAGTAAACAATTTAATTTTTTTGAATAGTGAAGTTTATTAAACTGCAATTGCGGCATTTTTGGCAGTCCTGTAACAATATTGGCAGATGCTGTTGTTGATATTAAAGGGGCAATTATTAATGAATTTTATTGGTCTCATTAAATTCAGTTGAATACAAAATTTAATTAGCCATGTTTGCTTTATTTTTAACATATTTTTTTATATAAATTTTGACCACTGTGGTGAACTTCTACCCGCCGTGGCGTTTTAGTGATGTAATATCACCACTAGCATCAACCAATATTGTCGCAGAACTGCGACGGAAGCAGTAATCTGTATATAAATTGGATCTTGGAAAATTTAGGTAAGCAGGAATTTTTTTTCACATATTTCCAAATTTGTTTATTTCTACGTTTTAAGCAGTGCATTTTTTAAAGTAATTAACAAAAAATGACGGGGTTATACAATTTTTTGGACAAAGTTTTATGTATTTCTTAGATATTTTAAACATAATACTTTCTAGTAACTGTAACTTTTGAGTGTTGTGGATTTTAAAATTTTAGATATATTATCAAAATAAGCAATAAGGACATTTTCTGTAAAGGTGTTAACCTTATTTTTGTCTTTTCAGTTTATAAGTTGAGAATAAAATTTTTCGTAGGATATAGCAGATTTTGCCGGCAAGAAAGATTTTGTGGCGCTTTTTGCTTGTTCTATTAAATCTACTGTTATTCTAATAGATAATATTTATTTTGCTAATAACTATATTTAACACTAATTGAGTTAAATTTAGCATACAATGCTGTGAAAAGATTCCTGCAGTAATAAAATCCGACTTACGATTCGGGCAGGTATATGAAACTAAATAAGATTTTGATAAATCTAAAAACGTAAAATTTGAAAATTCTGAACAATAAGAAATAGCTATAGATCTTAAAAATCTGAAAAAAAAATATTTGTAGTAGCTTGTAGTATCTAAAATATGTAAATAGATTTGTTAAAATTAGAAAATGTTCTTATCTGAAAACTTTAAAAGATACGGAGTTAAAAAAAAACATTCAAAAATCAGGAATAAGTAAATAATAAAAAACCCAAAAAAATTGCAAAAGAATTGGAAAAATTAAGAAAATTTTGAAAAAATTTAATTAAGATTCTGAATGATTTAAGGATTTGAAAAAATTGGTATGAAGTGAATCCGAAAAACTTGAAACACCTGAACAATAAAGAAACAACCAATAAATAAATTCTAAACTCTAAAAGAAAAAAATTAGCTGAAAACGTTTGAAGAATTTGTAGAAACCGAAAAATCTGGAAATTTAATAGATAAAATAAATTAAAATTTTAAAAAGACGGAAAGTTCTAAATATTTTAAAAATCTAAAAATTACATAATCATGTAAATACCGAAATAAATAGAAAATTAAAAAAATTAGATAAATTTAAAAATTGTGGAGATTGCATTGAAAATTTTGAAAAATGAGGAAGCTTTTCTATGGTTTTAGGAAATTTGTGAAACAAGTTAACGTAAAGACAGCGTCTGAAAAATGTAAAAATTGAAAACTAAAACTGAGTAGCATAAAACCAGAGAGAATGTACCTTAAAAATTCAAAAAACCTAAATGCTTTAGAAAAACTGAAACATTTAAGAAATCTAAAAATTTAATGGTTTTTCTATGATTATACTAGTCCACAAGTTAAACGCTTTAGTTAAATTAGTTAAATTTGAAATTTTGAACACCATGTTTAGTAGGGTGGACCAAAAAATCGATTATTTTTTTTTTATTTCCGACACTGAAAAATTAAATTTTAGGCACCTTTAAAAAATCCTTTTTTAAGATGAGCTCTTAGGTTTAATAGGAAAGACTCTCTCATCGCAGTTTTTTTTTTCAGTTCCATATGGTAAAATCCATATCTCGTTATCGCTTAATTGTACAAAAAATTTGAATTTACATTTTTTGTAGGAAATTGAACGTTCTACAAAAAAGTTATTTTACAATATTTTATATCTCTTACCACTTCTTTTCTAAATCTAAATTTTATAATTCAGAGACAAATAAATATTATAAAATGCACAACATATGGCCTTGTACAAAATTAAATGCTTTATAAAAAAGGTCTCTTGTGGTTAATTCATTATTTTAACCATGTAGAAGTTATTCGCATATTAAAAACCAAATTTGGTACTAAATCCCCAATTTTTTTTTAAACGATTGAAGTAATCGAATAACCAGAAACGATTTTTTTAAAGAGCGTTTAATTTCCTACAAAACCGTATGTTGAGCACTTTATAATATTGATTTATCTACGAGATATAAAATTTAGAAGTAAAATAGAAATTTTTGCTAAATTCTTCAAACTTTGACCTCTGATATCTTCTAAATGGTAAGAATTATAAAAAAATTGTAAAATAATTTTTTTAGAGAGTTAAATTTTTTACAAAAATGTAAATAAACTTTTTCTGTACGATTAAGTAGTGACGAGATATTGATTTTACCATATGGAACTGAAATAAAAGGGAAAACTGCGATGAGGGAGTCTTTTCTATTAAAATTAAGAGCTTATCTTGAAAAAAGTACAAAAAAATCAATATTTCAGTGTCTGAAGTTAAAAAAATTATAATAGTTTTTTTGGGCCCACCCTAGCGTTCAATTTTTGATTAGTTTTAATTTTTGTTTGTTAATTTTTAAAACTTATGTTCTAGACGCTGTAATTGTCGCTCCTAGCAAATCGTATAATAAATTGATAAAACGTTGCGTATGGATGGCGCTTTAAAAAATTTGAAAAATTCGCAAGTTTTCATAAACTTTTCAGTTGTTTTAATTTTTTAGAACTTCTATTTGAATTAAATTTTCTTAAATATGTTACGTAATTTAAATAGATTAATAGTAGGTACATATAAGTCTTGTGAAACTTTTTAAATTTTTCAGTTTTTTATGATCTTTTTTTGTTTTGATTTTTTAAAGTTTTCAATTGTCTAAGAAAATTTTTTTGCAACAATTCTTTCAAAATTTTTAGGTAATTTATGTTTTTTAAAATTTTGTAAACTATTTTTTAAATTTTTAAATTTTTTTAGTTGCTTTAATGATTTCAGGATCTTTTAAGTTTTTTCACGTCTTTCAGATGCTCTAAATTTTTAAAATACCTAAATTGGATCGTTTTAGATTCTATAAAATCTGTATATTTTTTTATTTTTTAATATGCAGTGATCAAAAAAGACAGTTTTTTTCGAAAAACTTTGTTTTAATTCATTCACTTAGCTTAAGATCTGCAAAACTGTTTTGAGAGCTTGATTGAATGCTTTTTTAAAACTCTATTAACATCATTAACCAATTTTTTTGGTAAAATGGGATTAGTTGCAGCTTTTGTTTTTTTATTGCCTGCCTGCCACTCCGATTAAATTTTTTTAAGAGTTACAACACTTCAAACTTTGTTAAACTTATAGGGAGAACAATTATTACTGTTAACCACTTAAATTTAAATCATTCTTATTCTGTTTTCTAAATTTTTTAAATTGTTTTAATCTTCTATTTTTTTAAACTCTCTTATTTTACACATTCTGTATTTTTTTAGGTTTTTAATCTTTAGTTGCTTGAGGTTTTGTTGGATCTAATCTAACAGATCTATGTTTATAAATCATAGTTAGATACTAACATGAAAAGCAATCCAAAAGTCGTGAAATCAAATTAAATTTAGACAAAAATGTGGTTTGTTTATTTAAAATGTATAACTGTAATTTAAACTCTTAAAAATAACAAATACAGTTTGTTATAATAATAAATAAGTTAACAAATATGTGTTTTGTTAACTATTTTAAACTATATCTACCTCTATATCTCCCATAGCTAACTAAGATTCTAGGACTTTTAGATCTTTCATTATTATTAATCTCATATTAATTTATAAATTCATGAGCTTAAGAAAAATCGTTATATAAGACATCAAATTAATTCCTAAATCATAAGAAATATTATACTAACAAAAGTAAAACACAAAAAGAACTAATATAAATTAGCTAAATGATTAAATCAAAACCAAAAATTATCTCATAACAAATTAAAACTTTGAAAATAATTATTTTTATGAGTACGAATTAAAGATTCCCCCAAAATGGACAATTCTAATACATCTTCCCAACACCTAAATGTTAAAAAAATTCTTTTTCTAAAAATTTCAAATAAACAAATATAACAAAATAAACTGATGGCACAATAAATTCTATTCTCAAAAATATCTTTATCACAATTTATTTTGTTGAAAGATTAAAATAAAACACAAAATAATAAAAATTTCTGTGTTAATTTATTAAACATCGTATATACAAGAACATAAATAGAACTTTTAATAAAATCGAAACAGAAACAGAAATTTGTCAAACAAAACAAAATGAAACAAGCCAAAGAATTTATTTAATTTATCAATTTTTTTGTGTGATTTTTACATTTTTATTTTCTAATGTGATTGGCACAGTGAGGAACCAATTCAGGTTCTTCACAGGTCAAAGTGTGCTGATCAAAAGCTTTGCCTTCACCGCAAGAAATCAATCTGGGATGACCATGAACACAAGTTATCAAACGGCTGCAATCACCAGGAACAGCAAAACGAGGATAAGGCCAGAATTTGGCAGCGGGGCTATTTGAGGGCACTTTGGTGGGGCATTTAAAGCCAACGACAGCTAAAAAAATATTAATAAATTGTAATTGGTTCCATATTTGTCGTCTATATGTTTTGGGTTTATTAATTTCAGTTGATTTCAGGATAAATCAGTCACTAATGGTGTTTTTCGGTTTTTATTTATTGACCGACGTTTCGCCTCTTTTTTGAGGCTTCTTCACAGCTATTAAATTAGGAAAATTAATGTAATAGTCCTGAAGAAGTTTCAAAAAAAGGCGAAACGTCGGCCAATAAATAAAAACCGAAAAACACTATTAGTGTCTGAGAAATTCTAAAGTCAACTGAAATTAATTAATAAATTGTATACAGCTGTGGTAATTTTTACCTTCTGGGTTGCAAACTTCCAATTTAAGATCCGGCCAGTTACACCCATGGATCCTTTCGTCATAAACCAACCCTGGTTCGCATTGGTGAGGGATGGGTTCTCCGTGAACGCATTTAATGTAATGAGTTGAACAACCGGCACTTTCTTCGTAGATGCCAAATTGGTATTCACAGCCGGGAGTACTAATGGGTGTCACTAGATAATACCAAATTTAAGTAAAAATGTCATTTAAAAAAAAAATGAGATTACAATCGGCTTTACGATGACCACATTCAACAGCCCAATGGTAGTTGCAATGGTGGTGAACTGCTCCTTTACCATCGAAGAGCAAACCATTCTCGCACTGTTCCACGGTTAGGGTACCATTGGTACAAAGGAAGAAGAGATTGCAGGATTCAGGATGAGCGTAGGCTTGGACTCCGTGCTGTTCGGGACAGCTGGGAGCGTCCTGGAGAACCACACCACCATTGACTAAAATAACGGTATTAAAACAGTTTATTTACAAATTAAGAGCAAAGTCTAATTGTTGGGACACTTAGATACCTTATACTGGGCCAAAAAAATCGAATATTTTTTTTGAACTTTTGACACTGAAAAATTGGTACTTTAAAATGCTTTTTAAAGATGAGCTCTTAATTTTAGTAAAAAGGACTCTCTCATCTCAGTTTTCTAGTTTTTTTAGTTCTATTTGACAAAATCCATATCTCGTCACTACTTGATCGCAAGAAAAAAATTTATTTACATTTTTTGTAGAAAATTGAACGATCTAAAATGGTGTTTTACAATTTTTTTGTAGTTATTAGTGTTTAGAAGATATCAGAGGTCAAAGTTTGAAGAATTTAACGAAAATTTCTTTTTTTAGTTCTAAATTTTATAACTCGTGGATAAGTAGATATTAGAAAATACAAAATACACAGTTTTATAGAAAATTGAACGCTCTACAAAAAAGATTTTTGTGGTTAATCGATTACTTTAACCACTTAGAAGATATTCGCATTTTAAAAACCAAAATTTGAGACTAAATCCTCAATTTTTTTTAAATGGTTGGAGTAATCGATTAACCACAAAAAACTTTTTGTGTAGAGCGTTTAATTTCCTACAAAACCATATGTTGCGCATTTTCTAATATTATTTATCTACGAGTTATAAAATTTAGAAGTAAAAAGAAATTTTTGTTAAGTTTTGACTTCTGATATTGCCCAAACGCTAATAGCTGTAAAAAATTGTAAAACACCCTTTTCAGAGCGTTCAATTTTCCACAAAAAATGTAAATAAAACTTTTCTGTACGATCAAATAGTGACGAGATATGGATTTTGCCAAATAGAACTAAAGAAAAATTAGAGAACTGAGATGAGGAGGTCTTCCCTATTAAAATTAAGAGCTTATCTTTAGAAAGCATTTTTTAAAAGGCCTAGAAACCAATTTTTCAGTGTCGGAAGTTAAAAAAAACATTCGATTTTTTTGGCCCACCCTAATATACCTACAGCGTCTTTGTAAATAGAAAATGAGATTACTTAATTTTTTTTATTTAAATAGGATTTTCTTCTAAATAAACACTGAATTACATATTGAACCAGGAAATAGAAAAACAAATACCCAAACAGAAATGGAAAGTGAAAAAGTGTTAATTAATGTAAGACAAGGACATTAAAATGAAAAGGACAAAAATTAGCATTAGACATGTGCCAATACATTTGTTCCTGAAATTATATTTTTAACATAAAACTTTTATTAGGGGAGAGTTGAAATATCTCATTAATTTTGCCGTCAGCTGTACATAATTAATTGCAAGTGGGTCATTTCTTGGTCCAGTTGTATAGAGTCAATATTGTTTTCTCTAGACATACGGAAACAAGATTTCTTAAGAATGGTATCACAATTTCTTGTACTTGGTGAGGAAGGTGAACTGGATTAATACAAATCTGGAGAGGTCACAATTTAGGTAAAAATATTTTTTTTTTTGAATCGAATCTTGTATAAGATGTCTGTACCACTTTCACTAACTTTTTGACCTGTTTCCCTATCAGAATTTTTGACTTTTGGGGTTTAAAAATAGCGGTAAAAATGATATAACAGTTGACATACCTGACAGTATGGAAATTGCGACGAAAACAAGCACTCTCATGTTTGCCTTATCCTTGATAACTGGCAAGAACAGCAGCGAATTCGTACCACAACACTTTCTATACTACAAAAATGTGTTCGTTTTGCCGCACAGTACACCAGCAACCATTCACCTGTGGTATTTCATTTCGATTGGTGATATATCCAGTCTCGTGGCCACGATACACGCCAGATTTGGGACACTTTTCGAAAAAAAAAAAATTTTGTGTTCATTACTTCATGCGTCTACTGTACTCATACACATACGTAATTAATTCATTGTGTAATAGATTATGAACGGGAGCAGTGAAAGTCTTTAGCACTTAAGTCATTAGACGCTTGACAAATTTCGAGGTCGAGAGGTCCCGAAATGTGGTTTGGTAAAAGTAAAAGTGAGGAAAATTGAGAAAAATTTTTGCGACTTTTTTAAATTTATTTATTAATTAATGTGGGAGAAAATAAGGAAAGTGGGTTTTTGTAGAAATTTGGTGAAACAAAAGTGAGAAAAGAAACTGTAGCTAAATTCATTTAAAAATCAAGAAAGAAAAGTTGAAACGGAAAGTTGGATAAAAATGTGCCACGTTTAATTTGATCAAATTTGGACTAAGACAATTAAGACCAGTTTTAGAACCGGTACTAAAATGTCACATTATGATTTAAATTAAACTTTTTAATTTGAAGGTAAAAAGGTTAAACACCTGAATATTAAAAGTTTAGCTAGAAGACAGTAGCGCCTAACTAATTTTTTCTACTAATAAGTAGTGTATATTTAAAAAAGTTGACAAGAGTTTTATGACAAAAAAAAAACATTTTGAAGTATTTCTTAGTTAAATTCGGTTGTCGTACTGTTATGATAGTTGTCAGAAATATCGGAATTATCACATTGCCGGAAAATTTTGGATTAGTTAATGACCTGAAATCTATTGTACGGAATATTTTATTAAACCAGTAATCTAATTTCTAAAGCTTTTTGTAAATAATTATTTATTAACTCGTATGGAAAACCATTACTGACTCTTCTTCAACCCTTCTCCTGTGTTCCATCGAATAGATCCTTTCGCCTTCAACCTTTCTACCACTTCGAAAGTAACTTTTGACTAAAAACTTTTTGTGCTCTAAAGTGTAATTAGCTATCCCGACAAAATAGCAATTAATTAGCCCTAACACCAAACAAAACTGAAAGTGAAACTTAGAACGAACAAAAACCAAACACGAAAAAAACAATATTGAACTGGAAATGACTTTGAATCTTGTAAACAGAACTTTTTATAGTATCAGATTATAGTTTTATTCTTATATTCTAATTGTATTCTGACTTTTAACTAAATGTTTTCTAATTTTGATCCATTTAGGTTTTTTTTAATTTTTTATAATACTTTATTTTTGTTGGTATTTAATGTAAAAGTATAGTTTTTTCTCTATTAACCTGTTTCTAGTTTTTGTTTAGTTTTGCTTAATTTTTATTTTGCGCGATTGGTTGTTTTTATCAGTTTACTGTGCTTGTTTCCACGACGGTAGATTGCTGTTACTGGTTGCTACGTGTAACAAAACGGTAAGTAATTCACTTACCGTTCAGTGAACGGTAAGCAATTAAATCTAAAAAAAAAAAAAACAATTTTGCGATTTATTTATTAAAATTAAATGTACAATTATTATAATTAATAGTAGTAATACCACTCGCATTTGAGTTTTTAGTGTTAATAGACAATAGTGTTCCGACGTAGAAGTCCCAGGTAGTTGTAATAGTCCACCAACATCGCTGGGTAAAATTTTATGAGCAAATTCAATTTTGTTTTGGAGGGAATCTTTCACGTAACTCTCGGCCACCGTTGATGAACGCCACCCACCATGTCTTTTTAGTCCCAACACATCAACTCAGTTATTCGCCAAAAGTGTAGCCGATGTGCGTCGAAACAAGTGTCCAGTAAAACCTTCAGGGGCTTGCAACTTTAAATACTTTGCAATTTTTGACGGCCAGCCTCCAATTGTGCCTTTTCCTGTGACTTGCCTAGTGCATTTACCATTTCGATAGTTCAGAAATAAATGATCTGACGTTGGGTTGCTCGAAGTATTTCGAAATAATGAACTGCTTTATTTTCTTTATTAATAACTGAATATTCATTATTGTATTTGGAATATTTACTATAAACATTTCTATGTCACTCATTTTAATATTGTACAATTCCTCTCGTCTACAAGCGCCCGATACTCCCAATATCATTGCTACCTGCAAATATATTGTTTCCTTAGAACTCAGATGTATGTACCACCTCATCATCTACAATATACCTTTTGAATTAAAAATTGTTCTTCTGGTTCATTCAAGAATTTTGCCATGTCTTCTTTGGTAAAAATTTTAGCCGTCTTAGGCCGATATCCAATATTTTTTCTCTTAAGATAAGCAATTAATGTAGCAAACTTAGAAATATCGATAGCATCATGGAGAAAAATTGTACTCTTCAGCATAGAATACTCCGCCCATAAACTGCCTGGGGCCTTCAAGTGTCCACTTCTCACCACAAAATACGCTAACAAGCTCTTTTCGTTTACAGACATCTTCTTTGCTTCACGCCATTCCTTATACAACTTGTATGTCTGTTCATATCGGGCTTTAGATTTTTCTGGAATTATTGCCGAACATCCTTCTTGCCAAGCGTCTTCTAAATCATCTGGTAGATCATCACTATCGCTCATATTTGCTTCGAAAACGGAACCACAAAACAGAACTATATAGGAATGATTATATCAAAAAGACAATTTTACTTGTTTGGAACAAAACCATAGCTACCATGAGACAGCCACCCAAAGTTTTCAGTTTCAATCTTCCCGATTATCACAAATGTATTGATATAAATTATTATTATTATTATTATTATTATTCTAGAAACTCCAATCACGCAAAAAACGTTATAAGCATGTCGAACGTTAAGGATTACCATTCTCAGACAATAATTGGAGTCGTCGCTTTGCTCCTCCTCTGAACAATTGTCTTCGAACGGTAAGCATTCCTTACCGTTCTCCATACTTAATTTTTCAATATTTTTTTTTTGATTTTTTATTTGTTTTATTTTTATTTTAACGGTGGATTTAGTTAGATTTTTTTTATTTCTTATCTAACAAGCTGAATTATTAAGTACAAAAAGACTCATACGTTTTTATAAAAAAAATTATAATTAAAAAACGGTATGTCAATAATGGTTTTTTACATTAAATATGTGCTGTTAGTTTAAATATTTTTCAATTGGTTTTACGATCTTTCTATGTCTCTAATATATACAGGATGTTACAAAATTTTTGAACCAAATTATTGAAACGTTGTTATACAAGTTCAAAGAACACGAAAAAAGTTATTTCGATTTGACAATTTAACATTTGGAACAATTAAAATCGTAGTTATACATTTATCCAATGGGATGAAGTTTAGAATGTTATGTTGTCAAATGATTTTTTTTTAAACAATATTACCAACACACCCATTTATAAAATGTATTAAACCGTAGAGAAAACGATGCAAAAAAACTTATAATCAATCAAAAGTATTAATTAAACAAATGACTATAGTTAATAAAAAATTTAGATTAATAATCACAAATGTAAGTTTTGGGACCTTGTCTTTTTAGAGCTAAAAAAGAGATTTTTTGAAAATGTTTTTCAGGCTTTTCTTACTTTAACGAATTGCGTACTATTTTATTGGTCCGTAAATTTTGAAACACTTTGTATTGTTTAAGAGAAATTGGATAATGAATAAATAATAAAACGCTTTTGTCAATTAGCCAAGCTTTCGGAATTTTATTTGTTTTTTGTCAAGGCTTTTAAGAATCTTTTGTTAACACAAACAAAATGAGGCACGAAACATCTTATCAAAGTCTTAAATATAAATTTATAACTAATTATTTTAGCAACCTGAAGCCGAATTTATATTTTTGTTTTGCTTTATTTTACTGTTAAATTTGATTAAAATACTAAGTACAGGGTTTTCATAAATGATTGTAACAACGTAGGTGGCTGTGGAGATTTTTGATATCACGAATATTTAATGTAATGTCCTATTTACGCAACGGAACATTAAAAAATGGTTTCTGGAGTTACTCATTTGTCTAATAATAATTATAATAATAGCTAAAGTCTTTGTCTTTAAAAGACAGAATATTTTTTCTTATTTCCACAGCCGCCTACGTCCTTACAATCATTTATGAAAACCCTGTATAATTCAACTTAATAATAAAACTAATTGCACAACTAGTTTTATTTTAGATTTGTACAGTTTCATTTGCTATTTTTTTTTTCAATTTTTTTGTGAGTTTATTGTTTCCATTTTTACTTTTTTTATTCTATTTAAATCAGTTGCACTTTTTGATTTTTGAATTTTGTTTTTTTTTAATTTTGTAATCTTTTGCTTGTGTTTTTTTATTTTATTTTAATTAAATTTTAGTGTTTTATTTTATTTTGTTAATACTTTATTCTTATTTTTGTTAGCATTTTGTTGTCACTGTTTATTTGATTTTTCTCTATTTTTATATCAGAATGCATACTTTTGTGTTGACTGATATGATTTAATTTTAGATTTATTTAATAGATGACTTTTATTTTATTTTAATTTAATTTATACTTTGAACTCTGTTTTTTATTCTATTCTTCTTCAATTCCAATGATTATATATTTTTACTTTATTGTTGTGTTTCCTTTATGTTATTTATGTTAAATTGAATCAGTCTATTTTTTGGTCAGATTTTTATTTTATTTTGCTTTTGTACTGTTTTATTTAAATTTCTTGTAATATATTTTTTTTTATTTGTTGTGGTTTAATTTTGAAGTTATTGAAATATTATTCCACTTTTACTCTTTATTTTACTGTCTATTCTATTATGACTTATTTTTTTTACAATATCTAATTTCATTATGATTATCATTCAAAAAATTTTAATTCTCACTTAGTTTACTTCTGAATTTTTAAAGAACGAGAATTTCAAAATTACGAGGCGTTGAACCGACATTCTTTAAACGATTTTTTAAAATATTACAATCAAAACGTATCTCGATGTGAAAAGAGAATAGATATTCTTTTAGTGTCAAATTGTTTTCTATCAAATGTACTTGCTATCAGCTATAAATAGTTCCAATACTCTCTACTTAAAAAATTTCAACAAATAAATTTACATTTTTGTTCTTTTTGTATAATATGTATTTTGATTTGATTGCATTATTGACAACCAAATTATTTTTTTTTTATTCTTAACATTAAATAAACAATTTACAGCAAGAAACAATTAAAATTTGTTTTTGTATTATAGTTTTATTTTATTTTTCTACCTAAAACACTCATGCATTTTCACTTTAAGGAACATGTCACCATTCTGTTAAACACAACGTAGGGCTTCTTTTTACTAGGTAATTTTAAGAATGACGTCTTGACGTCACGGGTGTCACAGGGCAAAGTGGGGTCTACCCCAATGGTACAAATTTGAGTTTTTTTTTTAAATTCTATTCTACTTTAATTTTTTTCGGATTTTCTTCTGATTGTAGTTTTTTTAAAGAACAGATTCTTGATAAAATATCTTAAAATAATTATTTTAAAGATTTCGAAATCGTATATTGTGATCATACACTTAAAAATAATCTAAAAAGTACAAAAACGTTTCTTAAAAATATCTAATTTCTAAACTTTCTTAGTCTTTGATTTTTCAGCTTTTTCATAATAATCCTCACTAAAACAAACTAAAAATTACCCAAAAATCAAATTTTTACCACAAACTTACCATCCTGGTACATTTTTAGGATCATCACAAGTAAAAGTTTCCTCATTATAGACCAACCCTTTCGTACAGTGTCCTTTCTGAGGCATTACCCCATTTCTACAAATATAAAATTTCCCACAGTCTTCAGGATGGGCAAAAGTAGGATGGGGCAATTTTCGTCCTCCAGGACCCAAAATCTCTTCATCAGGACAAGTAAAACCATCATCCAATTTATCTAAATAAATAAATTAATTAAACAAATAAAACAATAATTTTATAATTAATAAACAGAACCTCGTTTAGCATTTTTGCAGTCTTTTCTATGACTATCAGCAGGCCAAGCACAAGTACTTTCAGTATCATCGTAGATTAGACCAGGGGGGCAAGGCAGCTCATGGGGGACTCCATTAACACAATTGAAGAATTTATCACAAGCAAGTGGGTCAGAGTGGCGGTAGTAGCCGTTTGCGCGGGGACACCCAGGGCTGGGATGGGGCTCCTCTAAAAATTAAAAAAAATGTTGGAAGTGTGGCTACATTTTTGGAGAGTTATATAATGGTCGAATACGCGCGGGGGCTTCTCTAAAAATTCAAAAAAATTGTCGAAACTTTGTCTACATTTCTGGCCAGTTATATAATGGGCAAAATCGCGCGGGGGCTTCACTGAAAATTAAAAAAAATTGCCGAAACTATATCTACATTTTTGGAGTGTTATTTAATGGGCAAAATCGCACGGGGACACCCAGGACTGAGATGGGGCTCCTCTAAAAAGTAAATAAAATGTTGAAAATAGGTTTACATTTTTAAACAGTTATATAATAGGCAAAATCGCGCGGGGGCACTTAGAACTGGAATAGGGCTTCTCTAAAAATTCAAAAAATTTTTGAAACTGTGTCTACATTTTTGGAGAGTTATATAATGGGCAAAACGCGGCACCCAGGACTGGGATGGGGCTCCTCTAAAAATTCAAAAAAATGTTCAAAGTGTGTCTACATTTTTGAAGAGTTATATAATGAGCAAAATCGCACGGATACACCCAGGACTGGGATGGGGCTGCTGTAAAAATTCAAAAAATTGTTGAAAGTGTGTCCACATTTTTAGAAAGTTATATAACAGGCAAAAAGCGGTACCCAGGACTGGAAAAGGGCTTTTCTAAAAATTCAAAAAATGTTGAAAGTGTGTGTCTATATTTTTAGACAGTTATATACTAGGCAAAATCGCGCGGGGGCTCCTATAAAAACTTAAAAAAATTGTCGAAACTGTGTCTACATTTTTGGAGAGCTATATAATAGTCAAAATCGCGCGGGGGCTTCTCTAAAAATTAAAAAAATTGCCGAAACGTGTCTACATTTTTGGAGAGTTATATAATGGGCAAAAAGCGGCATTCAGGACTGGAATGGAGCTCTTCTAAAAATTCAAACAAATGTTAAAAGTGTGTCCAAATTTTTGGACAGTTATATAATGGGCAAAATCGCACGGGGGCTTCTCTAAAAATTCAAAAAAAATGCCGAAACTGTGTCTACATTTTTGGAGAGTTACATAATATGCAAAATCGCGCGGGGGCACTCGGAACTGGAATATGGCTCCTCTAAAAATTCAAAAAATTGTTGAAAGTGTGTCCACATTTTTGGAGAGTTATTTAATTGGCAAAAAGCGGCATCTAAGACTGGAATAGGGCTTTTTTAAAAATTCAAAAAATTGTCGAAAGTGTGTCTATATTTTTAGACAGTTATATAATAGGCAAAATTTCGCGGAGGCACTTAGAACTGGAATGGGGCTCCACTAAAAATTCAAAAAAATTTTGAAAGTGTGTCCACATTTCTAGAGAGTTATATAATGGACACAATCGCGCGGGGACTCCTCTAAAAATTTAAAAAAATATTGAAACTGTGAATACATTTTTGGAGAGTTATATAATAGGCAAAAAGCGGCACCCAAGACTGGAATAGGGCTTTTCTAAAAATTCAAAAAAATGTTAAAAGTTTGTCTAAATTTTTGGACAGTTATATAATGGGCAAAATTGCACGGGGGCTTTTCTAAAAATTTAAAAAAATTGTCGAAACAGTGTCTACATTTTTGGAGAGCTATATAATAGGCAAAATCGCACGGGGACACTCAAGACTGAGATAGGGCTCCTCTAAAAATTAAATAAAATGTTGAAAATAGGTTTACATTTTTAGACAGTTATATAATAGGCAAAATCGAGCGGGGGCACTTAGAACTGGAATATGGCTTCTCTAAAAATTTAAAAAATTGTTGAAAGTGTGTCTACATTTTTTCGAAAATTATATAATAGGCAAAATCACGCGGGGGCTCCTCAAAAAATTCAAAAAAATTGTTGAAAGTGTGTCTATATTTTTGGAGAGTTATATAATAGACAAAATCACGCGGGGGCTCCTCTAAATATTCAAAAAAATTGTTGAAATTGTGTCTACATTTTTGGAGAGCTATATAATGGACAAAATCGCATAGGGACACCTAGGACTGGAATGGGGCCCCTCTAAAAATTCAAAAAAAATTGTTGAAAGTGTGTCTACGTTTTGGAAGGTTATATAATGGTCAAAATCAGGTCTCTTACGCAATGCTGTTCTCTCATCACAGTCTACATTCGCTGGTATATCGCATCTTTCATGATTGGGGTCTCTTGCATCGAATACTAGGCCATCAGGGCAAAGTTTTTCTTCGTATTCGCCTTTGGAACAGACGTAGTAGAGGTCGCATTGGACAGGGTCGGGGAAAAAGCCGGTTCTGTCAGGGCACTTGAACTGAGCAGAGGAACCTTTAACAAATTTTGGAATGCACTAATTACTTGTTATTAAGCAAGAGCTATTAACGAAAGGAATTCTAATTACGATAAGAAATTAAACTAATAAATAATAAAAAAAATAGTTACATCATTTGATTATTCACAAAATTGTGGGAATATTCTATGCATTAATAGGTTTTTTTTATGTGAAATAGAACTCATTGTGGTTACTACAGTTTTAAATATTTTTTTAATCAGATTACGCATAAACATAACCTTAACACGACTTCCTTAATGCTTTAAATCAACTTTCGACATAAATTTAGTTACACACCAGTTACCGCAGTACTAACACATGTTTTAAAAATGTTCTAGTTACCTAACAGTTGAAATTATAATCGAAAATAACTTCTGTTTAATTATTTAACTCAACTAATTATTAATAAAAATTTAGATTAATTTTTTTTAGAGAAACATGAGATAGTTACTCTCTAATTAAGTAATTTTTATGTATTTTTTGATAAGAAAAATACTTTTTTTTAAGTAGAAAGTGAAATAACTAATAAACTATGAAATTGTGTTTATTTATATCCAGAAAAAACTTAATAACAAATAGTAACTTACCGGTTATAAAAATAAAAAGCACTGTTACGATCTTCATTTCTCCAATGTGCTTGCTCTACACTCTAGAGACTGAAGAAAGTCGCACCCTTTGGAATGGTGTGGGTTTGGTAATTCCTCCTTCTTAGTTTCTTCACCCACCTCTAAGAGATAGAGATTTGCCGATTTAAAAGAACTGAACTTTACTTATTTTATTTGTTTGTATTTTTTAAAATAAGGTTCAAGTGTAGCAGGAAAATGGCCTGATCAAGGAAATTGAATAACCTTGCTTATATGGTTTGTTTTAGATAGAAGAAATTGCCTGCTGTTACTAATTAAATAACGAGACTTTGTTCTAGTTCTTGAGGTAAATTTTTGGTTTGCATAAAATGCAGTAAGATGGTATCAGCAATAGTAATAAAAATTGCAATTTACCTTGTGAAATATTGAGGAATTTTTATCGTTTTGAAACTACTTAATTGGGACAACACTTAAAAATGCGAAAAGGAGAATATGTCGCAAATTGTAATTTATATTTTCAAAAATTTTATTATGTAATTTTTTTTTATTTTATGAAATTTGGAAATTTTAATTTATTCGTGATGAGGATAACGTAATATTTAAAATATATCATCAACATCATAAATTAATTTATTACTTTTGTGAGAGTGCTACAATTAAATAATTTTTGTAGGAATAATAATAATTATTATTATTATCTACAAGACTAATTAATTACGATTTTTTTACTGTTTTATTATGTCAGTTTTTATGTTAATTTAAGCAGTTAGAAACATAAATCGTTGAACGAATTCACATTATATTAAAACACCCAAAAGCACATTTTAAGTGTTTATGAACAAAATAACAATTTAAAATAAAGATTTATTATGGTAAACGGTAGAAACATACCTGCCGGTTGCACATTCATCAAAATTGATGAGCCATTAAATTTCGATAAATTCACAATACTAATAATGAAAGTTAATGGTCTATCAGTTTTGATGAATGTTTATGCAACCGATTGTAAGTCTTTTATCTAAACTTAGAATGTCGGTTTGAGCAGATGCTAAAAATTTCATAAATCTTTGTTTTTTGAGTATTCTATTTAACAGTATAACAACAAAAGTTTCTTAGGTGGTTTCAATACATGCGGTACCTATAATTCGGCTAAAAATGAATCGAGATATTTTTTCAATATAATGGAATAGATTGATCTAGTACTGTTTATAGAATGTTAATAAAATAATAAAAAAAATGTTTTAAATTTTAAGCTGACAAATAATTTTTTTGTTGAAAACAAAGCTTTATTAATAGACACCTAGACCTAGAAAAAAAATTGTTTTTAGTATTGTAAATTAGACGTTTCCTTAACCATACCGTTCTGATTTCTGTTATCAACTTTTAAGTTTTAATAAAATTTAAGTTTTAATTTTAATAAAAAAAAGAAAGAGAACCGAATTTAAAACTTTTTTTTTTTAAATTGTAAGTTAATAATAATAAGCAAAATGCTGTATCTTAAGAAAAAATGTCTATACTAAAAACAAAATTTTTGGTAAATAAATAACACATTTGGGTGTTTATTACTAAAGCCCTGTTTTAAAAGAAAATTTGTAAGCTTAATATTTTAGTAATTTTTGTTATTATTTTCTTAGCTATTTATTAACACTACTAGATTATAATACCATTTCAATCATAAGTATCACAGATTCTTTCACCTTCTTTTGTGTATCTTTAATTAAACTACTCTAAACAATCATCGCACCACCTGCAATATTTACGATTTTTTAAAAATGATAAATTTGAATTTGCATTTAAAAACTTTTTCTTTTATTTCTAATCATAACAACATTATCAGGAAGTGTTTTTATGTAACATTAATTTTTTCTTCGAAGATAAAGAAAAGAATACGATAATAATAAAATTTACCTGAAATGAATTACCTGGTTTTCATTGTTCGGTCTTGTTTTAAAAACACATCAGTGTCAGTATAATTAAAATTTTGTTAAATTTTGAGAGCAATGGAACGTAATCAGCGCAATTTAAGCAATGACGATGGTGTCACAATAGTTGTTTATCCCAAGAAGGCTTGAGCTACCGTGCTGTAGGAAGAAGATTTGGTGTAGTCCATACGACGGGATACAACGGTGTCTAGAATAGTTCAACGTTACCGGGAAACTAATGCGTATAATAGACGTCCTGGACAAGGCAGACATCAAAGTGCAACGGCTATTGAAGATCGTTTTCTAAGAATTCGTGCTTTACGGACTGCTCGAAGTTTACAGCAACAGTTAGCAAGAGTGCATAATAACCAAGTAAGCATTGAAACCGTTCGGCAACGACTTGCAGAAGTTAACTTAAACCCCAGAGTGCCAGCTAGATGCCCAGCTTTGTCTGTGAACCACTGTAGAGCTAGACTAGCTTTTAGAGCTTTTTTAGAGAACACGTCAAATGGGATGAAGAAGATTGAGGGTGCGTTCTGTTTACAGATGAGTCAAGATTTTGTTTGTACGCCTACGATAGATGTGTAAAAATGTACCGACGTCCACATGAACGTTTTGCTGAGTGCAACATTCAAGAAGTCCATTCTTTTGGCGGAGGCTCTGTAATAGTATGGGGAGGCATTTCTTTGAAGGGTTGCACAAACCTTCACATCTTTAATGGAGGAAATTTGAACGCTGCATTATCGGTACATTACCGATATTTTGGAACCGTATGTTACGCCTTTTGCACCTTATATTGGAGACAACTTTATCCTAATGCACGATAACGCCAAACCGCACGTCGCTGCATTGTACAGACATAACTTCAATAAGTAAATATTGAAAAAATAGATTGGCCACCGATGAGTCCAGATTTAAATACTATAGAGCATGTGTGAGGCATGCTAGGAAAACGTCTGAGAACCATGCAACCACCACCAGCTAATCTGCAAGAAGTAGGGCAACATTTAACTGAAATTTGGGAAAATTTGGAACAGAAATCAATCAGACGACTAATTTTGAGTATGCCGAGTCGGTGTAGAGAAGTTATCCAGAAAAGAGGTGGAAATACTCATTACTGACGTTTTTTTTTGGGTTTTATAAAATTTGAATTTTTTGTTAAAAGTTGTTTTTTTAGAATATTATGATTGTGTTTGAAAAATATAAGTTTTATTTTGTTTAAGAAGCTCTATTGTTGTTTGGTTTATTATATAACTGCAAATATTTAATTAAAATTTCTAACAAAACATTTGAGCAAAAATTTGAGAAGTGGTGCGATAATTGTTTGGAGTAGTTTATTTCTTTTCTTTGATAAAAAATTTGTTATTTAAGATGTTTAGGCTTTGAATTATCTATTATTAGTCTTTTAATTTTGTGTGATATTTAATAGCATTTGTAGACATTTTTGTTAAAGTTTTTACAAGCTTTTTCTCTATTTTTGTTGTTTTTGGAAGAGTAAATTAATTTTTTACGTTTTTAATTATAATAAAAAAAAACAACAAAAATAGACAATAAACAAAAATTTAAGTTTATTATTAGCTGAGAATATTAATTAATTTCATATTTACACGTTTGGAAGTTTAAATAAAAATAGATTTTTTCAAAATTTGCTGTATTTTATTGAGAAATTAAAGAATTATTAGACTCGATAACTTTTAAGTAAATATTATATAAATCTTATTTTTTATATAATTTTGTTCACATTAGTTGCTTTTAGAAACAAAAAAAAACAAATTAAAAAATTAGGAATACTTTATTTTAGTTTTACACGTATACATCCTCAACAAAACCACTTCGTTTGACATTATATTACACGTGACCATACAAAAAACAAAAAAAAATCTAAAAGTCTTCAAAACTTAAACCTTCTTTCCGCCTGGTTTAGCTGGAGCTGGTTCATCCTTGTACCAATCCTCACTAAAATAAAAAAATAAATAGATCACCAAAACCAAACCCAAAAAAAAACTTACCATCCTGGTACATTTTCTGGAGCATCACATCTTTGACTTTCCTCATTGTATACTTCCCCAACTTGGCAACCCAAATCTCTGGGTTCTTGTCCATTTAAACAAACATAGAACCTTTGGCAGTCAGTAGGATGAGCATATTTTGGGTGAACAACCAACTGACCATTGGCATCAGTTTGGCCTTCTTTAGGGCACTCAAAACCGTCTTTTAATTTATCTACAAAAGTGAAAATCCCGTCAATTATTGTTTTTTTTTCGTGTTGGTAGTAACATTACTTGTAATATCTTTGTTACATCCTTGACGTCCTGCACTATCTGGCCAGACGCAAGTACCAGTAAACTCATCAAAATGTAGTCCTGCAGTACAGGTAATTTCAGTATGTTCTCCTTCAATACAGTTGTAGAATTTATTACACACTGCTGGATCAGGATGGGCAAAGAAACCATTACGACGGGGGCAATAATTGTTTGGTTTTGGTGGTTCTGCCAAAAAACACTAGATTTTGTTCCAAATTTACCTTTCCAACTTACGAAGTTCAGTCCTGTCTCCACAATCAACATTAAAAGGTTGATCACATTTATTGATTTTTCTGATCAATGGGTCAAAAACCAACCCATCGGGGCACAATTTTTCAGTAGCGACGCCATCATCGCATTGGTAGAATTTGTCACATTGTCGGGGGTCTTCGTATTGGCCGTCTTTTGGGGGGCATTTAAATTGAGCGTCTGAAAATTATTTTAAAAATATGTTGCAATGTCAATGACACAAAGAGAAATGTTTGTGCAAATAATATGCTAATTTGGTGGGGCGTTGAAAGGTCAAATGGAAGACATTGAAAGAATATGAAAGAAATTAAAATAAATTTAAAAAAAAAGTTTCAAAAACACAATTACAAAAAATAGTACAAAGACATTATTTGCTTCTTTCACGTTTGCTATTATTATTTGTCTAACTTTGATAAAAATGTGGTACACAAACATTTTTTCAACTTTTTGTAATTATTTAGTCACGTGAGATGAGGTTAATTTTGAAGACTATACAAATCGATTGTAATGATAAAATGAAATAAATAAAACATGGAAATCAAAAAAATATGCAAGTTCAACTTAGCGAGACAGGGCGATTACTACAGTAAGTCAATTAGAATCATTAAAGGCTGTAGTAGTGTATTATTAAGTTGTTTAATTATTGTTGGAATTAGTAGAGCTCAAATTAACTGTACGTGACCTAAATTTGAGTATTTGAAGAACTACCATTTGTAGAAAAATAAGAGCAAACCAGAATTCTAAAAATTAAGAAACGTTAATTGGAATTGAAAAAACAAAAAAAAAGTAGCAATAAGAAAAATAAGCGAGTAAATAAAATTCTAGAAAATGAGAGACGTCAGTTAAATTTAGAAAAGCAAAGATTTTTTAAAAACAGAAAAGTTTTAAGAAAAAAGACACTTAGGCTCGCGCTAACTGTTACTGCCCTCAGTGCTGTAACAAAGCAAAGCACTCTTCGAAGACACACCACCAGATAAAAGAATCGTAAAAATTACAGAGAAAAGACATAATGACCAAACCCTTCAAAAAAAATCGCCAAATTTTACCTACGGCTGCCCAGAAATAACCTCCAGATATTGATGGGCATTTAAACTAAACAATGCCGACTAAAGAATCGTGACGATCCCACATGTCAAGAATGCAATAAAGATGATGAGTGTATGGAGCACGTGTTCTGTCACTGCATAGCGCTCTTATCTATTCGAAGATTCACGGTGGAAGACTTTTGGCCTAGTCGACACGTGGTAAGCTTCTCAAGTTCATCGTCGGTTAAGTCGAGAAATAACCAGAGTAGGGTCTACTTTTAGAAGAGGTGGTACAAGCGGCCCAACCGTGAGAAAAAAGATACAAAAAAATTTTTTCTAGAAAAATATCAGAGATTTTTACAGAACAGAAGTAATTAGAAGAATGAATAAAATCTATGTAATCAACACTGCTAACAAAGAAAATAAAAAAATATTGCTAAGGGGTTTATCAAATGCTTAGCAAGAAGAAAAAATCTAAAAGTTTGATTTGACAACTCACTGTATTTTTTTTATTACATAGATACTAATAAAGTATTAAATTTTTGTTGCCCCTTATTTACATGGTTTTGTTCTTCTAAGGACACCACTTGAATCTAACGGAAAAAAGTAGTTGAAACGGCCATGTATCTGTGAAAACAGATATAAATTTAGTTGTCCATACTTTCGGTAAAGTCCTTTTTACTTGACACATTAGCTTATCAAAAGACGTGCAATCCTAAAATTACCTCTTAACCGAAAAATTCTTTAAAGATTTTAAAAACCAGTAAATTTTTGTTTCTTTATACACAATTTAGAATATATTCTATCGATTAGTGATTTTTATCTCTAGTAATTTAAAAATTTTCTGAAAATTTGAAAAAATAAGGAAATATTTCGAAATTTTGTTGGGTTATATGTTTTTATTCCCTACTCTGCACAAATGGACCTTGTTAAGCAATAAAAACCAACCGTCTATATGTCATAAAATGAAAATAAGTCTACAGAGAACCAAACACTAGAAATGTAGTAGTGCTATTTAATTATGATGTTGCATCCAAATACCAACAAAAAAATTGTTGATGGAAACGCTAATTTCTTATTTTATGAAGATCAGATTTCGATGACTAGTTCTCTATTACCTAACAAGGTACAACTTAAGAGATGTTCTATAATTTTTCTATGGGAAATAGAAATAGTGACTTAAATTGTAAAACTTACTAATAAAAATCTCCTGCTTAAGCTATTAGCATTATATCATAAAAGCCTTTTCGGATTTGTCAATGCAAGATTAGAGACATCGTAAGTCGTAATAATGCTGTTAGCTTAATTAAATAGTCTGTTAGTAAGATTAATGGAGAAAAGAATGTTTAAAAAGTTGAAATTGCGCGCCAAGCGACAAAATCATAAAAGGTATTTGAGCATGATGCCGGATTCTAGAAGCGTAGCATCAAATCCTTTTCTAATAATAAACTAAAACAAAACTACAAAAATAACGCTACTTGGAACGCCGCTGACAAGTAACAGAGTTCGAACATTTGTCATTCATCGGCACAGTTCGAGGCACCTGTTGTACACGTTAGTCAAAAGGTCATAAAAGGTGTTTCAGTTTCACGCAAGAATTTTACATGATGAATATAGGCGACCTTCCTTCCAGTCTTATTTATTCCTCTATGGTAAGATTTGTAATTTGAGTCACTTTTATTTCTCAAAAAAACTGATTGGACTCAGAATTATACAAATTTTCGAAAAATATAGGATTCGGGAAGTATTTCGGAAATCTATTAAGCTAGAAATTTCTAGTCTTCACTAATCGATTTGTTAAGTTTTTTTAACTCTCTATGTATAGTTTGGAATCCACTGTATCAAATTATAATATTTCAAGAATTTTTCGAGGCATTGCAAAACCAGAAAATAACCCGGAAAACGATCGGGTTATAAATTTTTGACCTATGCCAATCGATTTTTGAGATGCTTTTAGCTTCTTATACACCATTTAAAATTCATTTTATTATTTAAGCTATGACTTTCTGGTCTATGGCAATCGATTCAAACGTTAGAACCTCATTTGTGGTACTTACATCCTTACAAATAACGCAAATAGAGCCCAAAATGTGCAAAATCCAGCAAAAGTTTAAAAAATTTATAAGTTTTTAACCCGATCTTCTAACATATAACAGTTATTTATATAATGAAGCGGATTATGGCACGAGGAAGTGTTTAAAGTCTAGCAAGGCATTTAAATTTCCGAGGTCCATTAAAAACGTTTATTTCCTAATACATAAAATGTTTTATTTTGCTTTGCTTTGGTTCTATAATCAAAAAAAAAATTCAAAAATTACAGTCAATTTTTAGTAAAAATTGTAAAAACAAGTTTTATAAGAAGCATTTAGACTACGCCCGGTTTAGAGCACAACGAGTGAAGCGAGGGGTGTTCTAAAAGAATAAGTGCTACAAAATGTCTTGTAAACGAGATATCTTATAACATTTTTTTCTACTTTGGCCATTTTCAAAAGAAAAAAAAAAGATATTTTACAATTTGGGAAATTTTGGGTCAGCAAGATTTGCGCACTGCATGAAGGACCGCTATAAAATCAAATAAATTTGACACAATCTGTCAATTTTTATTCGTAAAAATAAATTCTGAAGATGCCGAAAGGCCACCAGTACAATAAAAATTTGGTACCAGTAAAATCGCTGGTAAATTATGAGAATATCGTATATGACAATAATAACAGTTCTTCACTGCCAACACTAGAAAAACAAATTACACTGTGTTTAGTATAATTATTATAGAACAGGATTTTTTATAACGAAACGCAAAAGCGTGCTATAATAGCCTTAATACGAACACATAGTAGAAAAAAAAAGATTAAAGTTGCAAAATAAAACAAAGAAATTGTCAATCAATAATTCAAACAGGTACAGTCGCGAATATATAATTTTGATCGTCAAATTGACGTTTTGATACTAAGAAAATTGCTCAAATGTAAGCATTTTGTTAGCTTTTTGACATTAAGCTGTCAAAATCTAACTTTATTGTTGTATAATAAATAATTTTAAAATAATAATAATTATCAACTTTATAATTTTTTTAATTTTGTTTGGTATTTCTTGTATTGAAACATTATTAGGTAGTATAGGAAATAAGAAAATCAATAAATTTTTCAATGCAATTATTGCATTACAAGGTCACGTGACCTCGACAGTACCAACAATAACTGAAATTGAAAAGATCGACTATGCTTTCAAAACTTTCAAGCACCTCACAATTTGTACAATTTTTTAAAGTCAAAAATTTGTCAAAATTCTGCTTTTTTTCGAAATTTGAAGCGGAAATAATTTTGAAAGAGCGTCATTTGCAATGTTTCAAATTGAATTGATTAGAATGATAATAAGGTGCCATAAATTTCTTGATGTTCTTAGTTATGTTCGGTCAACGTGTCAGTAAGAAAAGTGAAAGGCTGAAAGTTTTGTAACTGAACGAAACCTGTATCCATCCCGAAATCGAGCACTAGAAAAATATCTTAACTAAAAAAAAATCATTCAGTCCAATAACTTTCTCTCATTGACATTTTATTCTGACCAAAAATTTCATGACATAACCAGGAAACACACAGGCGACAAAATTCATGAAAATAATTAGAAAGTTCATACTTACGGGCTGCGGAAACTAGAACTAGCGTTATTAATGCAAATTTCATTGCGCGAACTTAAACTAAAAAATTAATAAATTATTTAAATATAAAAAAAATACAAGTGCGAGCTATGGAGACAGAGTTTTAACTGCACGACCACTTGGTTGTGGCTTATTTAAGAACTCGCGGACTGTCGCACAACCAATCATTGAATGTCAAAGAAATGACGATGATTTTCTTCCTGTAATTGGCTGATTGGAAGACTCCCCACTTTGGATAAATTGTGAAATATTTAACCTTTGATGCATTTTCTCTCATTTTGCACTAATATGAAATTTTGGAATTTTATGTGACCCTCGAAATGGACTTTCATTGTCTTATTCAAAAAAACAAACTTTCTTTGTGACAGTAAAAGTGTAATTGGATGTGGTTTAGTGGTTCACACTTTTATTTCATTTATTTATTACTTCTTTTTTTGACAGATGAGGACAAAATTTACAAGTATTTTAAAATAAATAGAGATTGTTTATAATTATCTTCTTTGTTAAGTGCAAGGTTAGGTGAGTTGAGTTCAGTCCTCTGGTTCTAAAACTCTTTAACTTGTGGTAGTTGTTTTTCAAATTATACTCTTTTATAACAAATAATGAAAGAATTAAAATCCAAGTCAAACCCACAAGTTTAATCAAATAAAATTCTTAGGTAATAGTAGCAGAGTGCTTTCGAAAACTATGTCTCATCATCAGTGACTGAATAATAATGTAAAATGAAAGTTAAAAAATGTTAGAAAAACTTACCAATCCTTTATTATAACAAACAAAATAACAATAGCAATTGTTTCTTCTGGTCATTTCTTTTTTCCTGCTGTTAATTCTAAAATCCTACATGTCTGCAATAAAGGTTAGTTTTTAAATTTTTTAGGAGCTTTAGAAATTTTTAAATCCTACCACAAACCTTTTCTACAAATATTAAATGACCAGGTAAATTTTGATTGTATTCAGGGATGGGCGATGTCAACAATTTGTGTCAACTTTGACATTGTTGACGCGTCGACAATTAGGTAAATGTCGATTTAAAAAACGATGTCAACAATGTCGACAAAGTCAACAATGTCGACTTTTAATATAACCTTAAGAGGTTATCTTTTTTTTAAAGTTTGGCAAGGCTGCTACTGCTGTGTCTGACTCAACGACAATCAGAATGTTTAAATTAGCTCACTGTTGCGCACGCACCCAGGTTTTAAAGCCGTTTTAATGGTCTTTTGGCTGTTAATTTTTTCTTTACTTTTGTATAATATAAAAAGTTTATCAAGATTAGGTTTTTTTGTACAATTTTTTAATGTAAAATGTACCTAAATAACTGTTAATGTTAAAAATTATACATGTTAAAAGAAGTTAACACGTGAACAGTATACATTTTAAAATATTGACATTTGTTGACATTTGTCGACATTGTCGACATTGTTTACGTTGTTGACGTTTTGTCGACATGTCGAGGTCGACAACTAAAGTCGACGCGTCGCCGCCCATCCCTGATTGTATTATTTTAGCTTCACTAGTTTAATCTTCATTGAATGATATTTTTTATAATTGAAATGGGGTTGCTGACATCCATGATAAAATTGAGGAATTTGGATTTGACAGGATCAGGACAAAAAAAAACTAATGTTTATCAAGCCGACGTTTTGCTTTATTAGCCCTGAAGAATTTAGCCCTTAACTAATAAAGCGAAACGTTGGCTTGATAAACATTAGTTTCTTTTTGTTCTGATCCTGTCAAATTTAAATTTATTGTTTACAATCTTTGCTTTTTATTCTCTTTAGCAGTATTTATAGTTTTAAAAAAAAATTTAAATCAAATTGATGTCTATTCTTTTTAATAAACTCTTTTTTATGTGGCTAAAATTTATCTTTCTTTTGTCAATTTCTGAAATTGCAACGACTTATTTATTTTTTTCTGTTTTTATATTCTAATTTTCATTTTTTATTTTATCTTTATTTTTTTATGTTTTTAGTTTGTTCTTGACAAAAATTTAGTTAAGATTTTCTAATATTTAATAACTTATTTAAAATATTTTTTAATATTATTATTTAGGCACTCTTGATGAGATATTGTTTTCAAAAGCATTATACCACTGTTGCGTTTTATTTAATATTGTAATTTATAATTTGTTTAATTAAACTTGTGGGTTTGACTTGAATTTTAATTTTTTCTATTTTATAGTTTTATAGGTTTTATAGAAATGAAACATCCACCATACAGTCCTGACTTAGCACCATGTGACAATTATATCTTTCCAAAATTAAAAAAGCACCAAAAGCACCGTTTTTCTGAAGATGAACACCTGAAAAAGCGGTAGAGGAGTTTTTTAAATACTTATCAAAAGAATTTTGTTGGAAGGCATTCTTTTCTTTATTGGAAAAACGTTGGCATAAATGTGTGACCGTTAGTAGATCATATGTTGAAAAATAAAATATTACTTTTCTCCTCTTTTCCTTTGTAGCTAGTTAGATAATATAAAAATATCTCCTAGTATATTACGTAGTCTAGGATAAAAATTTTAGACGATTTTGTAGTCTAGGTTAAAAATTCTAGACTACGAAATCTTCGTATACACATTTTTTCACTTTTTTTATTGTGTTTACATATTTATTTCATTCGTCTAATACTTTGTGTTTCCGTTATTGTAATTTTTTATATGCTGTTTCTCAATGCTGTTTTTAAAGTATTCTCATTTTTTATTTTTTTTTAACTTTTGAAGTTTTTCTCTTCTTAATTATCTTGCTTTGTATTTTGTCGTATTTTTTTATTTTTTTTTGTATTTTCTTGTTAATTATATACTTTTAATAATAATAACTTTTTTAATAAATTAGGAGCTCTATAGATTTTGGTACTAAAATTTTAGAAATCTTTGACAGGTTTTTATATAAAATTCTATAAAAAAAATGTACATAGTTACAAATTTCTGAATTCAAATTACAAAACGTCAAAAAACATTTATTAAAAGGGTTAAAATACAAAACTTTTTCAAAGATTTTATTTAACAAAACACGTGGGAACAAAAATAAAACAACTAAAACAAATCTAAAATAAACAATTGTATTAGTCCTAAAATAAATGTTTCTGATACGATTTGCATTAGATTATTAAAATGCTGCATATAAAAATCGACCATTATAAAAAGGAGTATCATGTTTTAATTTATTTTTTAATAAAATAGTTTTATTCAATAAAAGTTAGAATTATTTTTGCTTAAAGTTAGATTTTACATGGGAAAACTATTACAAACTTGTCTTTGGGGTCTCAAGGGACCACAGGTAAAAAAGTGAGAAGAGGGAGGAGATTACGTATAATTGGGACTGTGAGCTGGATTTAGACCAAATTCAGACTGTTAAGTTTGACATATCCATACGTAAAATGAACTGGGCATTTTATATTTGCTAAATGCGTTTCTTCAAATTCACTCCAAAGCCCCCAAAATGGGTCCAAAAGTGACAAAAATCATAAATTTTTATTTTGAAAATTTATTTGACCTTTTGTATAATAAATCGAAAAAAAAATACTCTTAAAATAATTCTTGCACGTGTCTTAAGTTTAATAATTTGAAAAAAAATTTTTTTGAATAGTGCCGTTTAGGCTCCTCATCGCTGAAAATAAACCTCTATGGACCTCTGTAACGGGATGTTGTAGAAACACTGTAAAAAGACACCTTAGAAAAATAGGAAATTTATATGCACAAGGTTTCAGATTTTTTGGACTGTAAATAAAAAAGTTTTTGGTTCTTCCAACTGTCCTCAATACGGATCTTGAAGTGTGCAAGGTGAACTAAAAATTGTCCGATTTTCAATTTTTTTTTTAATCGATAGATATAAACGTGGAATGAAAGAGAAAAATATCAGTTGCTCCACCCCCCTATTCCTACAGCCCCCAGACATGTCAAAAATTGACGAAAATTTCTATAATATATAAATAAATCTAGAGGGCTGTGATTTTTTTGTGGGGGTACTACTCTAAATTCTAAACACATTTTTATAAAAATAATTACTCCATTTAATTAGGGAATGAAAAACAAGGGGGTACAGAGTAGTAAAAATTACCTACTTTTACTTTGAAAATTATTTTGAACCCCCTGTATATTAATAAGTCAAAAAAAAACTCTGAAGGTAATTTTCGAACGTGTTTAAACTTTAACAATTTGAAAGAATTTTGTTTTCAAATAGTGCCGTTTAAGCTCCCTATCGCTAACAATAAACCTCTATAGTCCTCGATAACAGGACGTTCTAGGAAGACCGTAAAAAAATCCGAAATTTACATCTCCACAGTTTCAAAATTTTGGGGCTATAAATAACAAAGTTCTCCTCCAACCACCTGTTAAAAATACGGATCTTTAGCTAAAATTGAGCGGAAATGAAACAAAAAGTGTCCAATTTTAAAAATTTTTCTTTTTTAATCGACAGATATGAACGTGAAATGAAAGAGAAAAATAGTAGTTGTTTTGCTCCTCCACTCCTACAGCCCCCAGGTGCGGCCAAAGTTGACAAAAATATCTATTTATTTATAACTAAATCTAGAAGACTGCGTTTCTTTATGGAGGTACCGTGTATAAATTAATATTACAGTAACTATAAAACCATCATTTATGGCATATAAAATTGAGATCTTTAGAGCAAAAATTTTTTTCTTCATATTTCTTTCATTTTTCACTTAATTGTTATTATAAATTGTTGCAATCGAGATCGGCAAACTTTGATGGGTAAACTTTTTTATTTAAGTTTTCAGCAATGCAATTCAAAAGGTTTTATAAAAATCCATTCAGTGGAACCCGGTTCCGAGATCTTTACATTTTTATGTCTTACAGCTTACGGCACTTTACTAACAGCCAATTGATTAAGAATCTGATAAATATATTTAGTCTTAAAATAATATATAAAAAGTTTTTTAAAGTTTTATTTGAAAATGTACAAAAAATTTAAAAAAATTGCTACCAGAAAGTAACACTGTTGCATATAATTAAATTGTTCTAGAGAGGCTTGAAAATTTTTGTTTTGCACAAACAAAAAACCATGTAATAGAAAATACTATTTTTTTCTACGATATTAAAATGCTAATTTTGTCATGGGAATTTATTATTAATTTATTAAATATTTGCAATTAATCAAACTGTCAATGCCATGTCACTTCAAATTTTTTTAGTGTTTCACCCATTTTCATAGTAACACACATATTAATTTCAAATTAAGAAGTACTTTTAGTTATAATATCACAAAACTTGGACCTTTTCCAAAAAATTTTTTGAATGCATTTTAATAGCATTATTATTAATTAATCCAAGCAAATTGCCAGAGCTGAATAAACGTTTTTCTAAGTTCGTGTGGTGTTCGACAAGAGAAGTCGCATTACAAAAAATTAAATTTATTCTAAAATATACATTTTGATAAGATTTTGTGTCTAATTATTATATCTCTTGACCAATAAACTTTTTTAGACCCTAAAAAAATTACGAAATTATGCAGTTTCTAGTTATGAATATTGTTTTAGTTGGGTAAGATAAAAAAACTTATAGAAAATTTTTGAATTTCTATATAAACAGGTACTTGTTTCTTATTGGTTATACTATAATGTTATCAAACTTATACATACTTACTAATGGTTTGAATTTATATAAAAACTTTTTTAGTAGATCCCAAAAATTTAATTTTTTTTAAATCGCCAATATCAAGGTATTTGTAGGCCGACTTGGCGTGAAATGTTTCATATACTCGTACTATTTTTTTTTAAATATCTGGTCTCGTGATACTTTAGCACAGATGATTGATGAAAAATTGCATAATTTCAGAGATGTGTTGGGGCAAATTCGTACATAAGAGACTTTCACTCTCAGTGATAACATGTGAAAGTTTTTAATATAGGTATATGGAACACTCCTAGGAATAATTAATATTTCGTTTGCCTTGATTTGATTACGTCTTCCAGTCAAGTCGTTTAATACTTGTTAAGTCTATGATGTGGTAAATGAGGTTCAATCACCGAAAAAAAAAGTTGCAACATGTAGTGATGAACGCATTTGCAATCAGGTGAAGAATGCGAAATGATCAACATACGAAATGTCAAAGAGAAGTGAGTTTTATATAGAAAAGACGAGCCGGTTCTGGTGGAAATTTTTAAAATTTTAAATAAAGAATTTTACTAATGAAATTAAATAGTGGAAATGGAAAACAAAAATGTTAAATATACAGGTCTAGCCAGTAGCTAGGGTACTTAGTAGATATTTATAGAAAATGAGATATTCATGCTTTGTAAATTATAGACATTCTTTCTCGTATTTGATACTTATTGCTTTTTAAAAATTATTTATCTTTGTTATGATAACATAATCGTTTGGAAATCTTCTGGAATGTTATTTTCAACTTTTTCAACATTTCTTTAATTGTAATTGTTTTAGCTATCTTAAAAGTATAATGTAGAATGTACGTACGACAAATCCTGTTTCTTAAAGCGTTTCTACTTACCTAAATACAAGATTTGGCAAAATTTTTCAGCTAATTTAAAGAAACGTAGCAGTACCCAATAGCACCAAACAATTTCACTATGCACGACGCACGTTTTGACAACAAATTTGTCATCATTAGGTGGGGAATTAAACTGGGGAATTAGATCAGTTTAATTCCTCATCTGAAAATGACAACTTTGTTGTCGAAACGTGCGTCGAGCAAAGTGAAATTGTTTGGTGCTATTGGCTGCTGCTACATTTCATTCTACACACCAAGAAGATCCAACACGAAGTTTCACCTAATTTGTTTAATTAATAACTCAAAATTTAATTAATTATTTATATATAAAACAGCCAACTTTAATGATTTTAATAGTGAAAATTTGAAATACTAAGCATTTGTTAAAGAAGAAGAAACTTGTTTGCAATATATTTTTCGTTCTAGTAGTTCTTCAACAAGACTAATTTCTTATAACTTAAAGTAAAACTGCGGTGATTCTGCCAGGCTTTGGCTTAGTCAGCCTATGCAATCAAAGCAATTGTCAACAAATATATGAGACTGATTGCGAAAAAAATTGATGAAAATAAAAGATAGTGCGAAAGAAAAAAAAAGAGGACAAAAGAACAGAAATAACTGAATAACTGAAATAACAAAAATATTTGTAGGGTATTAAAAAAATTTCAATCTCTCTCAAAAAAAAACCTTCTGTGATACAAGAAGAAGCAGGAACTACCGCATAAACTGTCAAATACTGTCATAAACTGTCTATTTCAAAATGGGCAATTTTATTTAGAGAAGTACTTAGTGTCTCACTCAGATTGGTGATAAAATTCCGAGAAGTTAAAAAACGAGGCCAAATGAGAATTTTATTTTTATTCCACTGTAGGTTTTGGATATTTAAAGTAGAATCAAGAGCATCAAATGATAATAGATAAATAGAATAGAATGATAGACCACTTATTTATCAGTTCGGTTTTAAGTTAAGGTATATTGGAATAGAAAGAAAATTCGTCATAACTATACTATAGTTAAAAAAGAAAGTAAAATATTTAAAGAAATTTAAACAAAACAAGCTTATAGAAAACACAAAAAACAGAGTTACAGAAAATGTGCGAAATGCTTTCCTTCTATTTTCAAGCAGGTATGTCATCTTTTTCTGAAGAATATTTGAACTGTTTCTATTGGTTCAAATTTGTTGACATTTTTGATTTATTTTATACTGAAGCTCTTCAAGCCAAGTCGCAAAAGTACAAATGTTTTCAAGTATCTCCAAAGAAAGAAATCTAGAGGATTTAAATCAGGCGATCTTGATGGCCACAAAAATTTCGGTTTTTTCCTACCCATCTACGTGAAAACGTTTGATGTAGATGCTTTTTTACGGCAATCAAGAAATGGGCTGGAGCATCATCATGCTGTTTTTTGTCCAAAAGAATGTAAAAGTAATATTAACAAAAAATGTTGATCTTCAGCATCCTTGCGTAGAAACCGGCGGCAAAAAACCACACGTGCGATGATCAAGTACATAATGTTTGTACTCGTTGTATGTACATACATGGTACGGATAAAGCTACTGCTCGTGGAGGAGTTCTCAAACAAAAAGAATACTAATTATTACCTCGATTTATATTCTCCGCACACTCGTCGCCGGATTGTGCTCTACCCGTGCTAGAATTGCTTTTTCTACCCTAGGATTAATTATCGGCTTTGGTTTTCCGTTTGCAAAATGTAAAAGAATCTGGCGATTTGGATAGGCTTCAACGTAAAAATATCGCTTTGCATGGTGGCAATGCATGTCGGCTAATTCTGCATTATACAGCAAACAAAAACTTGTGCATTGACAATAAACGTCATATTCTGAATAACTATTTATTTTTTGTTTATCATCAGTCTACTCTAAAAACTAATGCAATATTTGAAAAGTAAAAACGAGTAATTAAAATTTCATATCTCCCAAACCATTGCTTTACGGACCTATGTTTACTAAAACTTTTTTGTTTATTTTGGTTTATACTATATTATCTCTTTAAATATTTTACACTCTTTTTTAAAACATTGTATACATAAGTACCGGTTTCTAGTTATAAGAAATTGAGTAAAAGTTTGAGAAGCTAGACCAGTTAAAAAGAAACAAAAATTTTTATTAAATTAAATAAATATTTATTTACTACACCTGATAGATGTCCAAACAGCAGGTCTATGTTACTAAAATATGAGCCTGAAGATCAGCGAGAAGCTTTTCTATGTAGGCAAGATGAAAGATCAATGCTACAAACGAATAGTTTGTCACAAAATTTTAATAAAATAACACAATTTTCTTAGATTGTACACTATTAAAAGGACATAATTACAGCGTTGTAACATCAAACTCAGTTAAAGTCACTGTTTTTTTTAAACCAGATTATTTAGGTAGATAGACCGAATCGATAAAATATATTAGAAGTAATGAAAAAACGTTTTACTAAGTGCGCTTGTTAAATAAAATGTTTAAATAAATCATATCGCAAAGAAAAGTTTTAATAAACATCAATAAATACAGATGAAGTTCTAGAGATGTTAATATAGTTCAAGGAAAGATATTTGGGCAGACTTTACAAGTATTCCCAATAAAGAGAAGCATAAAAATAATTGCAGTTTCTGCAAACATCAAATAAACCTTAAAACACCTCATAAAACTTGATTTATAAAGGTAAACATTTTCACATTTAACGACCTTGGCAGGATTTGCTTACATCTTTTAATGGTTCCGAGAAAAGCACAATACATACTAGATAAGATACAAATACTTACAATAAAGGTGTATACAGTAGGTTCAGGTATTTAGCTTTCTAATATGGTTCATTTTAAAGGCATTTGAAAAAGTTGAAATTCTGCTATTTTTGCCGAAAATGGAGGACTCAGACACACTGTGTGTCTGGTTACATTAAAAATTGTGGCAACTTATAATTTTTTTTGTTACGTTTAAATGTTTTACAGTAATTAAGTAATAAACAAAATAAAAAACTAGAAATATTGTAAACGCAAAACAATTTTTAAATCTCTGGGAAGCACAGTTTCGTTGGCCATAAATTTTCACTTTTTTTTATAATGTCTGTATAACAAAAGAGGGTGTGCTTGTACTTATACAACAACAACAAAAAGTTTAACTTTTACTCTTAATAACATACTCTAGGTTTGCTATTGTTTAAACATTAAACCCTTTAAATTAAACAAAACTAAACATTTCAGCATTAGTAAAAATTAATTTTAGTAATACACAAACACATGATAGAGATACATTTTTTTTATTAAAGTTTTATCAGATTTATAGTTTTTTAAATATGTAATTCAATAAAACCATTTCAAAAACAAATTACATTTATAAGTAATTAAATAGTTAAAATTCAATCAATAAGTAAACTAATTTTATATAATAGACTTTCACTTGTTACTATTTTAGTTGATAGATTTTTCCTTGTAAAACCACAATTTTAATGTATTCATGAAATAAACAAAATATTTTTCAAGAAGTGAAGGTCAAGATTTATTTCAAGTACAAGGTTAAATTTTTTGTACAAATCATTCAATCCGTTTTATTAATTTTTTATTCAAGATTGTTGAAAGCAAGTTGGGTAATTTACGAAATAAAAAACGCTCATAATTTATTTATTTATAAAATTGTATTTATTTATTAAATTATACAACCAACATAACACTACAATAATTTCACCACAAATTACTAAACTTCCTCTTCTTCGACACGCGATGGCCTTGGTGGCCTAGGCTTCCTCCGACTGACTTTAGTGGGTCTAGGTTTTGGTGTTGGTGGATTTTCTAGTTCTTTTAATTGTTCATCAGTCAAACGTCCTTTGTACCAATCAGCGCTAAAAAAATTTAATCATTCATCAGTTATTTTAATAAAAATAAAAATTTACCATTCTGGTACATTTCGCACCCAATCACACTTCTTTCCTACATCATCAAAAACTTGTCCCAACTTACAACCACTGCGTCTGGGTGTATCCCCATTTATACAAACGTAGAAGTACTGACAGTCGTCGGGGTCAGCATATCGAGGGTGGGTCGCGGCCACTGACTCGTTTACCTTGGGACACTCAAATTGGAAAACCTCTGAAAAAAAAATGAGAAAACAATTTTTCCTTGTTTTAGGTACCTTCAGAAGAACAGCCTTTTTTCTTTGCTTCATCAGGCCAGGAACAAATTCCGGCTTTATCATTATAGACTAAACCGTTGGGGCATGTTATCATGTTGTATTTGCCATCAACGCAGTAGTAGAATTTATCACAGATATGGGTGTCTTCATGGGCAAAGTAGCCGTGTTTTCGGGGACAGTGCTGGCTAGGCTGGGGCTCCTCTGAAAGGGTAAAGTAATTTTGTATTTATTTATAGATAAGTTAAAATTGATTATACAAGATTAAATAAAGAAAAATATAAGAAAGTACTAAAGTAGAAAAAAAAACAAAAACTAAAAAAGTTTGATAAAAACGTAGAAAAAAAAATTAGAAAAAATGAGAAATTCTATAAAAGAAGAAGATTAAAACTAAAGTGCTCAAGACTGGTAACTACAAGAACAAAAGAAGAAGCGAATTTGATTAAACTCGTGCGTTTGACTTAGATTTTAATTGTCATTATTTGCACTTTATTTTTGTTACATTTACATTAATTTTTAACAAAACTAAGTTACTAATAATCTATCCCTACAAACATTATATTAAATTTTAAAACCATTTAAAAAAATTAAATACAAATTCCAGTTGTATTAAGGGGAGGTACCCTCTTGGTAATTTGATGGTAGGATCAATGCAGCCAAGACTTTTCAGTAGGAGCAGAATTTGTTCATCCAGGAAAGCACTGAACAACCCATTTACATTACAAGACTAAACTCAAGTTTCAAATCTGAATTTAAGTGTGTTTTTAGAGTCTCTAATCCTTTTTTAAAATCACTTTAGACCGCTTTTTTTGATGAGGCAATGTCATGAGTCCTTTTCCTTGCCCAACAAATTGCAACATAGTAACAGTTTTCTTTTGTATGTCTAAGAGTGTTTTTTAAAATTCAAGACTTCTCTCTTGGACTGACTCGGCTTCATATTATAACTTTTGTTTGTTTGTCAAATTGTATTAATTAGGGAACTACTTTTTTCACAAAAATTGTGATGATCTTGTTCAAGAAAATTACTAATACTACTGATTTTTTTAATACTAATCTACTATTTTTTGATAATAACGAAAGTGAAAAAAAAACCAACAAAAATAAGGACAAAGTCAAGAACACTCAGCAAGAGGCTTATGGCTATCCAGATTTAAGATTCTAGTTAGTTTAAACTTATTACTTACTTCTACTGAAAAATACATATAAAAACATATTGGCAAGTTCTGACTCTACATCAAAATTCTTTATTCCCATTTTTTTTCTGAGTAATTTCCTGTCTTTTTATATATTGACCTAATAATTAGATTTTAACCTTCTGAGTTAAGACAGAATAAATAATAATCATTAAGCATTTTTCAAGGATTATTGACGAAATGACGAGTATAAATAAAAAAACTGCAAATTTCCAAGAAAGCGGCACATTAAAATTTGATTTTATAGCTAACTTGACCAAGAAACATTTGTAAACACTCTATATATGTCAAGTTACTCAGTTGCTTCTAAGAAATAAAGATAAGTCGGTTATTTTTTCCATCAGCGCTAAACAACTACAAGAAGAAATCAATTAGGCATTCTTGGTCAAAACAAGACGCAGCAAACGCCAGAAAAAATGTAAAAGAGAAAGAATCAGTGTGACTGCAATCTGCAAAGGCATTCAAAGTTATTATAAATGTTTGACTTCTAAGTAAGCTTTGCTCTTGAATTTTAAATTTTGCCGCTCTACTTTAAATACGAAACAAAATACGGCAAACTTAATTAACAACTTAAAAATTTTTAAGTCATTTTTCGGTTTTTATTGCGTCTTGTATTTACTGATTTTGTAAGTCTTTGGAAATAGGGCCAACTTAGACTACAAACAGTTATAAAATAACGATCTTGTAAAATGTACAAGGAACTCTTTAAAAAAATATTTTTTGGCAATAATACCGAGTTATAGTCATGGAATTGTAACCGTGAAAGAAAAAGGTAGATATAGTAGTCATGTCTGAAAATTGTGTATCTTTTAAAATAAGAACTGTTAAAATTAAATTTTCCTTTTTTTAAAATTGATTTGTCACTGGAGTACTAAAATTAAATAGTTTTTATTATATTTGACTCCTGCTGACTACATTTCTAGCATAAAACACAAGCTTCTTAGCCTATTTTTTAATATAATTATGCACAGCACTTTCTGACACTTAAGGTGAATAATTAGATTTAGCAAGACAAATCTTATTTTTGCCTTTACCTACATTGATTCCAAAATTATTCACTATTTACCTACACAACCGAAATAAAAAAAAACAGTTTGAAGGACAGTTTAGAATAGAACATAAAGACGGAAGATGAGATAGGTCATATCTAAGACGGTTGTTTTAATAGCAACAGATTTATTTTCTCCTGAAAAGATTTATAAGATGAAAGAAACAACAGAGTTGTTCAATATTCTAAAATACAGTGCTCAACAATTGAAATGGAACACCCTAAAATTTTAACAAAGTGTAAAGTCTTGTAACTCCTGCAAAAATGTATTAATTGAGATGATCTTCTTTTTCTGGGTAGCTCATTTCTTATACTTTAAGATGTTTAATAGAGTGTTCTTTGTAAATTTGTAGTTTAAGTTATACAGGGTGTCAAAGACAGGGCTTGCAAAAAAAAAGTTTAGACTGCTCTCATTTTATGACTGGTAGACACGGGAGCAGACATGCATATTCTCAAACGCCATAGAAGTTAAACATCGGTCAAAAATTTAAAAAAAATTGCTCAAAAATAATATCGTGCTTTTTCGGTCAACAAATAACTTTATCTTAGGGAAGAAACAGCTTTTGCGGTGAATTACTTTAACGTTAAGGTTGAGTCCTGTCTTTTGGTTTTAAAAGAGTTTAAATTGTGATAAAAAACAAAATTTTGTATTTTTAAGTAAATAATAATTTTTGGTGATATATTTTTTATTTTTTCTCAATTTTAGTTAATAAGTTTAATAGAAATAAACATGAAAATGTAAAAATAACCGGTGAATTCTGTATTTTCAGTATAGGAAAAATGCTTTCATTGCAAAAAAAACTGAAAAGACTTAAATAGCATTTTATCGATTTTAGCCCTCTGTTAAAATTTGATTTGCCTATCAACACTCTTTGAATAGGTGAGTTATTAAAACAATAAAAAAAACAGTTATTAGTCAATAATTCTTAAATATTTAGATATAAAACAATTACTCTTTTTATTTTTTATTTAATTAAATCATTTTACTCGAAATTCTCCTGAGAAGCGCTGGGTTCTTAGTTTTTGCTCTAAAGGTTTTATCAATAAAATAAAAATCTGAAATAAATTATATCGTATCTCTACAATGTTGTCAACACTCTGTTAAAATTTTATTCACTTACAACCTCCCTTTAATAGAATGAGTTTTTAAAATTAAAAAAAAATAATGATTAAACCGCACAAAAACTGGTTTTCTAGAAAATCTCAATTTTAATCAACTCTATTTCACTTTTTTTTAAATTCATTAATAGGCTTTTATTTTATTTAGAACCATGATCTACTTTATACGCCCCCAAATTAGGGCATAATCTTTATCTTTATAGCACTGATTTTGTTTAAATTACTACGCACATTGTCGTAATAATAAGACTGGAGTCAGGGTCAGCAAAGAAGTACGGTGACAACATATTGGTAGGCAAAGCATTAAAAGTGGTGTATTTACCGTGTTAAAGGTGGTATTTGCATCACAACAAGTGTTAAAATCGCTAAAATTTGCATATTTCTAAACAATTTTGTTAATAAGAAGCGTTTTAAACAATTTTACATAATATGATTTCAGATAAACTAAATAAACACAATAAAGGCCTGGCGCTCATATGTTTACTGAATTAAAATAAAAATTTATTTTTTTGCCCTATTATTCCTGTATTTTCAAAAATTCAACGTTCTTGCCTACCAGCAAGTGATTTGCTCTCTCACACACATTTAATCTGTGTATTATACTATCTCTCTCTCTCTCTTTTATACTATGTTGTCACCGCAGCTCGCTTCGGCAACGTATAGGCGAGGCTCGATCCAGTCTTATTATTAGATCTATGGCTACGCAACAATAACAAATAAATAAGTGTACATTCGTCTAGCTATTTTTTCACAGTTTAAAAAAAATATCAGAACTTTGAAAATCTTTTGATTTGAAAAATTAAATAAAATAAAACGTTTTATGTACCACGGGGGTAATCGACACTAATGGCCCTCGGAAAATTAAAAGCCTCCCTACGTGGGGCTTTAAACATTCCTTCATGCTATAATCCCCTAGATTACGCCCTTAAAACATAATTAACTATTACTGTTCTCAGTTATAATTTCAATAAATAATGAAATGTACCTATTCTTGATGAGTACGAATTTAAAAAAAAAGTTTTTCTCAATATTTTCATAACTCACCCCATCAGAAAGTAGTAATACACAAATAAAATTTTAAAAAAAGACCACTATAAAAACAATCTTAAACACAATATACAGTTTTTATCGATTAGTTCTGCATTTCTATATTGTTACATTATAAAACCTACCCCTAAAATTATCACCGCCAAGATTGCGTTAAAAATCAAAAATAAATCACCAAAAAATAATAATTTATTTACCTCCGCAAACTTCCCTTTGTAGTAAGGGTAGAAGGTTGAAATTTTAAGAGTAAGTATCTAAAAGTAAAAGATAATTATTCTGAAAATTTGGTAAAAATCTAAGCACTCTTTCATTGCAAGACCCAAGAGGTAGAACTTGGCTGTAAAAGTAGCAGTTTAGTCCGTCTCAGTAGAGACTAAAGGCCGATATCATAATCAACTTAAAAGCTCCGTTTAGACTGTAACTGTCTTTATGACAATATGCATCGAAAAATCATCAACATCTAAACGTCATTTAAATTAAAGAATCCTTTAAGTTTATTATGAAATCGGCCCTAAAATATCAACTTTAGTTCCAAAGCAGCAAAAACACTATTTTTATTTTTGATAAAAACTAGGTACTATATTTTTCAACTTTAATTTGTTCTTTAAATCTTATTAAAAATTATTGGTTTATTAGTTATTTAGACTACAAGTTTTTGTTAACGAAAAAAATTGTTATTCCAAGTCGTTCCAACAACTCCCGACAGTCACCAAATCTTTAAAAATTAAAAATAAATTTGATTTAACTGATTTTATTAAAAATCAAGCATTCCGTTACGTTCTGATGACATTATAGAACACAAAGTCAAAGTATAAACTGTACAAACTTCTAGTAGTAAAACAAAAAAAAATGAATTTTTTTTTATAATTTTTAAAAAACAAATTTTAGTAAGTTGTGTTGCCATGCCAGCAGTGACTTAAAAAGCTTTGATTTCACTAGGGACTTAAAAGACATTTTATTTATCCAAAATAAGCATAGTTATGTTCGTTTTCTACAGAGGCATTGGATGAAAAAATTAAACTTGAATGGATGAACTCTATTCAATATTTTTTGCGATTTGAATGACTTTCTACAAAGTGTTATTGTACTTTTTTATTTTGTTTATTTATATAATATATTTATTACATAATATTTTTATTTGTATCCCTGTCAGTGAGTCATTTATTATGCTTGATTTCAATTTTATTACCAAAAAAATAACAGCGGAATATTTTAACAAGATTATTGAACCATCAAAATTGATCATGCTTCACTTCTTTCAAATTTAATTTATTTATAAATAATTTTTAATTAGCAAAAAATATAATTTTAATTTTTTTGCATATTTATATTATTACACATAAATTATACCTAATTGAATTTAAAAAAACTTACGCAATTTTGGTCTTGAGGTGCAATCAATATTGAAGGGTAAATCACACTTTTCATACTCTGAACTGTAATCATTAAAAACCATTCCATCAGGGCACAATTTTTCGGTGATTTCCCCATCTTTACACTCGTAGTATTTATCGCATTGTTCAGCATCAGCAAAATATCCGTATGGTTCAGGACACTGATCTGTGGCCTCATAATCATCGTCTTTCTTCCTTTCTTGAGTACTTTTTCTAGCTGCTGTTACCAAACCTGGAAACAATTGTCACTCATTTCAAATGAATTATTTAAAACGCTGTAGGAAGTAGTTGGCCTTTGCAGGAATCCAAAGAATCACTTTCACAACACAAGAATACAGTTATTTCATCAAAATACGTGGCCTATTGTTTGTCTACACCAGAAGAATATTTAATAATTTAAAAAGACAGGTAATAATGAAAATATAAAAAAGAGATTTTTTTATTTGGAAATTAAACTTTCTCATGCTAACAAAGAATTAATAGAAACGTGTTTTGAAAAAGTTGTAACACTTACCAATGGTAAAAAGCAGCAGAATGGTGATATTGAAGCGCGTCATGTCTGCAACTAAAAGGTGTTCGAAATCGGTATGGTTTTATAAGTTGAACCGTTCTCCCTGAAGTTGACCTTGCTAAAACCGTCAAGAAATACAAGTTTCATCAAAAACAATTGATTTTATTTATTATTATTCGGTTTAGTGCACCCACATCATTGGGAAATTAAACATTTTTTACACTAATTTGTCTTTGAATGAAATGTGAAAGTTGAGCAATGGTTAGGAAGGATTTGTGGTGGGTGGTGGAAAATAAAACAATATCCGACTAATTTAACAAAAAATTGGCAGCCAATAATAAAAATCTTGTTAGCGATTTATTATTTTTCATACGGGTAGTTAATTATAAGGTTTTAAAATGAGTTTTTGTTTTTCCTGTAATTGCATTTTGTTATTTTGTTTCTTACTCTCTTCTTTATTATTATTGCAAAAACTTTCTCAGGTCTACTTTATTTAGTCCTCTGTAATTATTGAGATTCTTTTGTCACCGTTTATAATTTTATATACATGTTGGTTTTTCCGTTCTTCTATTACTTTACGTTTTTGTGTTATTATATTGCTTTCTTATTTTTTATGTTCAAAACAATTTTTTTTCTCTAAGGTGCTTCAATTTTCTTTATATGTATGTAGTTAAACGTTTTTTTAAATTTTTTATATGTATTACCTTTACACATTTACAAACCACTCAGTTCGTTTCATCCTATTGTTTGTTATTTTAACTGTTCCTTTGTTCAACAAGTTCTAAAAATTTCTTTTTTATTATTTCTTCTATTTTTAGTGATCCAAAATAGATCATACCAACCACTATAAACTTAAAGTTGTCCGCTAAAAATGGCGTTCAAAAACGAATTTATAGCATCAGATGAAGATCAAAGAGAACGGAGGTAAAGCTCAGCTAAAATAATACCGTTTTTTCAACCTTTTATAGTTTTGCCATTTTAAATAAATTTAGAGCCTCCCTCTCGTAAAACCCTAATAAGGTCTGGCAACGGCAGGCGGCACGCTTAGATCTCGTCAGGGCCGCATTCAATAATATTTCAGGCAGCTAAGTAACAAGCCGATGCGATGTGGTGTCATATTGGCAAGACGAAAAAATTTGTGACATCGTTATTTACCGTCCGATTTGAACAAATCAAATGGCTACTCTGTATAACCACTATTAAAAATACCAATGAAATAACTAAAAGTAACTTCTTAATCTCATTAGGTGCAGACAGAGAATTCAACTGAAAAAGACTTATTAGAAAGTGGCCAATATTTAAACAAACAGGTACCTAATTTTTTAGAACTTATGTATAGGATTATGAATTCTAATAGTATATCCAAGATCGATTTAAGAATTTCGTGGCATAGATGGTAAATAAGCAGGTAGCAGTAGATATTAAATAGATAGTAAATAAACCCTTTATAAATACTCCGATGCTAATATTGTAAAACATATTTCTATCGTCTTTTGTAGTGTTCAGGGGTCTTCGTTTGTGTTCTTTTACTGCATTTAATAATTTACAAGTAGCAGTTACAAAACAGTCTCTCTTAAGACTTCATTTACAGTCTTTTTTGTAAAGGTGTGTATGATTAGAACTTGTTAATAAGTAAGTATTTTATGTATTATTTTAATTTCCAGTTTTTTACATCTTTAAGATGTGGAGACCTTGGTCCGAGGTTGATGGAGAGTTCAACAACGACGACAACGGTGAAATTAAAAGGTGACGTCGACAGCAATGATCAGCCTACTACTTCAGATGGTAGAAAACACCACCGTAGACATTTGCCGCTACGTGCCAAGATTATAATTATGAATGTGTATGTTTATTTAAAATCGTTGAAAGATGAATCTGGGGCCATAAAAAAACTTCTGACATGACAAAAACACCTTATGCGACTGTACGTGACATAGTTGTGAAGGGAATTCAAGAGAGAAAAGTCAGAAAAAATAACGCAAATTTTCTATTTGAAAAACATCATGCAGAATCAATAAGGAGAATGATATATGAGGCATATGACAAAAACGTTGCTTTAACAATCGAAACATTGCACCAGCAAGTTCAAAGCATTTTGAAGATTAAGTGTTGTCAAGAAAATTTACGAAAGTTTCTGCGAAAAATCGGATTTTTTTTAAACAATTAACAAGAGGCCGGTTTTGATGGAATCAAAAAAATATCAGAATGGTGGACAAGATATTTAAAACAAATATATTAAATACGTTCAGAAAATGTGCCTATAATATATCTAAATGAAACTTGGTTTGATAGTCAAGACACCGTCAAGAAAGGATGGACTGATAATAGCAAAAAATGTTGCATATATGTACCACCCTCAAGAGAAAAACGCATTATAATTTTACATGCGGGATCTGAAGCCGGTTCGGTAAACAATGCTTTTGCTACTTTCTACGAAAGATGTCAAAGGAGCTAAAGTAGATTACCACGAAAATATGTCGGCCAACATTTTTGAAAATTAGTTTTCAGAAAAATTGCTTCCCAATATACCAAAAAATAGTGTCATCGTAATGGTCAAGTGAAGTATCATATACAAAAAAAACAGTTGTTAGATGTTTTGAAGACAATAACATTTGAAAAAAAATATAATATCGACATTATGGCCAGAAAACGTAGATTTAAAGTTGTTCGTCTTTTCTCTTATCATTGCAATTTTAATCTGATTGAGATGATATGGGGGGAGCTAAAAGGGCATCTACAAAGATGCAATACTTTTCCGAAATTTAGTTGTGGTACAATCGAACTGATTAAAAACGAAGTAGCGAAAATTTCGAGCGTCAGCTGGAAAAAGTGAACATGTAATTCGTGGAGAATATATGCGCAGAAGTAGACTTGTACCGTATTTGATGTGGACGATGAGTCCAGCGACGAAAGTGATAATTATGTGATATGTTTATATTTATTTGTTGTTGTAATTAATATTAAATAAATTATTGTTCCGTATTTTAACCAATTGTAATATAAATACTAATTTAAAAATTAACAAGGTAAAGATACGTAAGCCAAGACACAAAAAATAAAATGTGCAAGTTTAGTGGTTTTACTATTTTAGGTAGGTAAAGATTACTGAAGACCTAAGTATCAGGCCGATGTTCAGAGAATCTGTTTGGGATTATTTATAAGGGGTCTAGTATTTGCGTTTGCGCTTGGATCATGTTTTTGGAAATTTTATTAAAATTTGGCAAAGGCAAAAAGTACCTTAGCAGCTCGTACTTAAGCCGAAAATAGCACTTTTCGCACACTTTTTTAGGACTGCAGATTTATTTTCGAAGAAAACTTTAGTGATAATTATTTTTTCTAATATTTTCATGAATTTAATACTTTGTAAATACTGAATCTTTCGCTTCACTCAGCACCCATTATAAAAATTTACCAGTTCGTCCGTATACTATGGTTTTTGGTCGCTTTGTTACTCCCAAAAATGTATTCTTTAAGGTTATTAATAAAATTTTAGACATGAAAGAATAGACATTTCAGAGTATAAATCAATAATTTTTTTTTGATTTTGTAAGCATTCCGGAAACAATTTTTTAAATAATAATGGTAGCTTTCGGCACCCAAATTAAGTTTAAAAATTTTATGGCCCTAGTAACCGCATGTAATTTTTTTTTCTATTTTATCAATAAACAAAAATTCTTTGTCTTAGTAATTCAAACCTTCGGCTCCTAAATTAGTTTGAAATATTTTATAAAAAGTAAAGTCAGATTATAAAAAGGTCAATTTACAAAATTTCTGGCTTATTATTAAGACCACCCAGGTCTGGTTGGCCTTTAACACAACCAACAATACAAAAATTTATTTTGTTTGTTATTTTTGTTACAGGAAAAGGTTGGCAATCGCATATACAAGCGAAATGAGATTGTGCTACTTTTTTTTGAGCTTTTTATTTGTTCTCTAAGTGTTTTAGCATTCTCATAGCCAATAATCCTACTAATTATCAATTTTACAGTGGGACATTAAGTGGATTATATTTAATAATACTGTTTATTTATTTACAATTGAAAATTCTTTAATTATCTTAGTCCGAGTGTTGTAATTTATTGTTTTTACATTTGGAGCTTCTTTATTAACCAATCAACAACGAAGTGAACTATTGAACAATAATTGTTAGTTAAATTAAGAACTTTGAGTCTAAAATCGCAGATATTAGAAGACAGAACAAGTCGCTGTTCGACAAAAATAGAGTTTATATCACCAAGCTTATAATAAAAAAAGTCATTAGAACAATCGCTTATTTGATCCAAAATCGCTAATAATTAATTAAATTTCCAAACAACCGTTGGAAAAGCGCGCCAAGCACCCCCGATTGCAGTCATGTAGACAGCTCTGACGTCACTGAAAATTTGGCTATAAAAAAAAACTCGAGGAAAGAGAAAGCATCAGAGTAGTCTGATATTCTTCAGGCAAATTATTCTTTTGTCTTGCAAAAATGTATTTATTCAATTGCAGTTATTTTACTCTTCCTTGATACACAGCGCTTAAATAACGAACAAATACAAAACACAACGTAGAATCCAAATAACACAATTCCTAGACGATCATTCAAAAATCAAATTTTTGACAAGGCCAGGCCTTGAAAACGTCACAGTATGTATAAAAATAAATTTGGTACAAAAACAAAAAATTAAATTAAATTACAAGCATTCTGATTAAAAAATTTTATTTTTATTTTTGACCAGAAGATTTCGAAAATTAACCAATTACACAAAATGAGTAGTTTCAAACTTCCTACGTTTTTTTGTTCAATCTGCTGTCAATAAAAACGTCGAAGTAAAAATTCCAAATATTAGGCTACGTTTCACTGATGGAGAGACCTTCGAAGTGGACGTGGAGATTGCAAAATGCTCTACCATCATCAAGACTATGCTGAACAACCTAGGGATAGACGAAGATGACGGAAAAGTAGTGCTTTTTCCTAATGTAAATTCAGCACATTTTAAAAAAAATTTTCTCGTGTTCATAAAGATGATCCACAACCTTTGGAAGACAATGAGTACTAGGAGAAGACGACTGATAATATTTCGTCCTAAAATGTTGACTTTTTTAACTTGAACCAAAGCACTCTTTTCGAACTGATCCTGGCCGCCTAATTTCTTAGATATCAAAAGACTCCTGACGTTACTTGCAACACAGCGAATATGATCAAGAGAAGATCCGGGAGACGTTTATTATCAAATATAGCTTTACTGCATTAGTAATCTAAGGATTCATATACTCTTGTAATAGAGCACTTCTATTTCGCTGAAATTAAATGGATCAACTTGACATAACTGTCAATAAACGCAGAGAACGGTTTCGAAAATTAACCAATCACAAATGAGTAGATATTTCAAATTTCCAAAACTTTCTAATGTTCTGTAGTAAAAAACAAACATTTATTGTCAATCTGCTGCCAATAAAACACTCGTAGAAGTAAAAATGCCGAATATTAAGTTATTTCTTTGAAGGAAAGACGTTTGAAATGGACGTGGAGATTGCAAAATGCTCCACCAGCTCACCATCATCAAAAATATGCTAGAAAACCTGAGAATAGACAAAGGAAAAGAAGAATTAGTGCCTTTTCCTAACGTAAATTCGGCAATTTTAAAGGAAATTATTCAGTGGGCAACTTATTTTAAAGACAATTCACAATCTCAGGATAAGAACAAGGAGAGGAGGACCCAGAAGAGATTCAGAAGACGTTCAACATCAAAAACGACTTTAATTCTTATTTCCTTGATATTTTGACATTTAACATCGTTTGACATTAGTTTTAAAGTCTGTAATGGATAGCGCTTGAACAAAATTTTTTAAAGAAAATTAAAAAAAACAAGTTTTTTTTTAATTTCAACCAGAAATATACAATGATTTTTAGAAAGCAAGAAAAGTAAGTGTTTTTTGCAAGTTTTACATGCAAGGGCATGACTTTAACTGGGAGGCAAAAGTTCCAAATTGAGTGACGAGTGCGTAGGAAAGTATTTCCTAAGCAATGAGTATCAAAAATAAAATTACAAGCATTCTGATTAAAAATTTTTATTTTTATTTTTTTGTTCAATCTGCTGTCAATAAAAACGTTGAAGTAAAAATGCCAATTATTAACCTACGTTTCACTGATGGAGAGACCTTTGAAGTGGACATGGTCATTGCAAAATGCTCTACCATCATCAAGACTATGATGGACAACCTAGGGATAGACGAAGAAGACGAGAAAGTGGTGCCTCTTCCTAACGTGAATTCGGACATTTTAAAGAGAATTGTCGAGTGTTCAACTTACCTCAAAGATGATCCACAACCTTTGGAACATGATGAGTACCAGGAGAAAACGAGTGATGATATTTCATCCTGAGAAGTTGACTTTTTTAACGTGGAGCAAAGCACTCTATTCAAACCGATCCTGGCCGCCTAATTTCTTAGATATCAAAGGACTCCTGACGTTACTTGCAAGACAGTGGAGAATATGATCAAGAGCAAGATTCCGGAGGAAATTCGGGAGGCATTTATCATCAAAAACGACTTCACAGCATTAGTAATTTAGGAAATTAAATACTCTCGTAAATAGAGCGTCTCTAGAATCAACTTGATATAATTGTCAATGAAAGCAAAGAACGATTTCAAAAATTAACCAATCACAAATGAATAGGCATTTCAAATTTCCAAAGCTTACTAATTTTCTCTGGTAAAAAGCAAACATTTATTGTCAATCTGCTGTCAATGAAAAACTCGTAGAAGTGAAAATACCCAATACTAAGTTGTTTTTTTGATAAAAAGACGTTCAAATAGACGTGAAGATTGCAAAATGCTCCACCAGACCACCACCATCAAGGCTATGCTAGAAAACCTGGGGATAGACAAAGGGAAAGTTGTGCCTTTTCCTAACGTAAATTCAGCAATTTTGAAGAAAATTATTTAGTGGTCAACTTATTTTAAAGATGATCCACAAGCTCAGGATAAGAACAAGGAGATGAAAGCCTAGAGAAAATTTAGAAGACGTTCAACATAAAAAAAGACTTCAGTATAAGAGAAAAAACAAAATTTATAAATTACTATCGATTTGTTTCTGGAAATTTTGTCAAAATTTGTGTTACGGACGTTTGTTTACATTCATTCAACCATTACTAACTTCTTATTCTTGCATTTTAGAATGTTTAAACACCTGCTTAAACACTGCTGTTCAATCATTAATTAGTAAATACTTCCACAATAATTCTATTAAATATACTTATTTGATTAGACATTTAACTTAATTCTTATTTTTTTGGTATTTTGACATTTAACATCATTTGACATTATTTCTAAAGTCTGTAATGGATGGCGCTTACACAAATCTTTTTAATGAAAATTAAAAAATCAGGTTTTATTTAAAATTCCAACCAGAAATATACAATGCGCTGCCACTTTTATGCCTCCAATTTAGTTATTTTCAACTCCAATGATTTTTAGATTGCAAAAAAATCAGTGTTTTTTACAAGTTTTACATCCAAGGGCATGACCTCAACTGGGAAGGAGAAGTTCCGAATTGAGTGACGAGTGCGTGGGAGAATCTCTCCTAAGCAATGAGTACAAAAAATAAAATTACTAGCATTCTTATTAAAAAATTTTATTGTTTTTTTTGTTCAATCTGCTGTCAATAAAAACTTCAAAGTAATAATGCCAATTATTAATCTACTTTCTTCTGATGGAGACATATTTGAAGTAGACGTAGAAATTGCAAAATGTTCTACCACCATCAAAACTATGCTGGTCAACCTTAGGAATAGACGAAGAAGACGAAGAAGTGGTGTCTCTTCCTAACGTAAGTTCGGCCATTTTAAAGAAAATTTTTGAGTGGTCAACTTACCTTAAAGATGATCCACAACCTCTGGAATAATATGAGTACCAGGAGAAGACGACTGATGATATTTCATCCTGAGATGTTGACTTTTTTAACGTGAACCAAAGCACTCTGTTCTACGCTGTTCGAACTGATCCTGGCCGCCTAATTTCTTAGATATCAAAAGACTCCTGACGTTACTTGCAAAACAGTGGGGAATATGATCAAGAGCAAGGCTGCGGAAGAGATCGGAGAGACATTCATCATCAAAAACGACTTCACAGTATTAGTAATCTAGGGACTTAAATACTCTTATAAATAAAGCGCTAAAATTAAATGGATCAACTTGACATAACTGTCAATGAATGCAAAGAACTGCAAAGAACGATTTCGAAAATTAACCAATCACAAATGAGTACGTATTTCAAATTTCCAAAGCTTACTAATTTTTTCTGGTAAGAAATAAACATTTATTGTCAATTTGCTTTCAATAAAAAACTCATAGAAATAAAAATGCCAAATATTATGTTGTTCTTTTGATGGAAAAACGTTTGAAGTGTACGTGGAGATTGCAAAATGCTCCACTAGACCACCACCATCAAGGCTATGCTGGAAAACCTGGAATAGACAAAGGAAAAGAGGAAGTAATATGTCTCTTCCTAATGTAAATTCGGCGATTTTGAAGAAAATTATTCACTGATCAACTTATTTTAAAGACGATCCACAACCTCAGGATAAGAACAAGGGGGAATGGACCCAGAGGAAATTTAGAAGACGTTCAACACCAAAAACTACTTCACAGCATTAGAGAAAAAACAGAATTTATAAATTGCCATCGATTTGTTTTTGGAAATATTATTAACATTTATGTTACGAACGTTTGTTTACATTAATTCAACTATTACTAACTTGTCATTCTTGCATTTTACAGTGTTTTAGTACCTGCTCATATAACTATTCAAAAATTAATTAGTGAATAATTCCTTAATAATTCTATTAAATATTCTTATTTGGTTAGACATTTAATTATATTCTAATTTCATTGATATTTTGACATTTAACATCGTTTGACATTATTTCTAAAGTCTGTAATGGATGGCGCTTACACAAAAAATTTTAAAGAAAATAAAAAAATCAGTTTTTTTTAAATTCCAACCAGAAATATACAATGCGCTGCCACTTTTATGCCTCCAATTTAGTTATTTTCAACTCCAATGATTTTTAGATTGCAAAAAAATCTGTGTTTTTTGCAAGTTTTACATCCAAATAAGGCATGACCTTAACTGGGAAAGAGAAGATCCGAATTGAGTGACGAGTGCGTGGGAGAATGTCTCCTAAGAAATGAGTACAAAAAATAAAATTACTAGCATTCTTATTAAAAATTTTTATTGTTTTTTTGTTCAATCTGCTGTCAATAAAAACTTAGAAGTAAAAATGAAAATTATTAATCTACTTTCTTCTGATGGAGAGATATTTGAAGTAGACGTAGAAATTGCAAAATGCTCTACCATCATCAAGACTATGCTGGACAACGTAGGAATAGACGACGAAGACGAAGAAGTGGTGTCTCTTCCTAACGTGAATTCGAACATTTTAAAGAAAACTGTTGGGTGTTCAACTTACCTCAAAGATGATCCACAACCTTTGGAATATGATGAGTACCAGGAGAAGACGAGTGATGATATTTCATCCTGAGATGTTGACTTTTTTTAACGTGGACCAAAGCACTCTATTCAAACCGATCCTGGCCGCCTAAATTCTTAAATATCAAAGGACTCCTGACGTTACTTGCAAGACAGTGGAGAATATGATCAAGAGCAAGATTCCGGAGGAAATTCGGGAGACATTCATCATCAAAAACGACTTCACAGCATTAGTAATCTAGGGACTTAAATACTCTTGTAAATAGAGCGCCTCTAGTTCGTTGAAATTAAATGGATTAACTTGACATAACTGTCAATGAACGCAAAGTACGATTTCGAAAATTAACCAATCACGAAGAGTAGGTAATTCAAATTTCCAAAGCTTACTAATTTTCTCTGGCAAAAAACAAGCATTTATTATCAATCTGCTGTCAATAAAAAACTCGTAAAAGTAAAAATGCAAAATTTTAAGATACGTTCTTCTGATGGAGAAACGTTCTAAGTGGACTTGGAGATTGCAAAACGCTCCACCATCATCAAGAGTATCCTGGAAAACTTGGAGATGGACGAAGAGAAAGAGGACGTTTCCCTCTTCCTATAACGTGAATTCGGCAATTTTGAAGAAGGTTATTAAGTGGTCAACTTATCATAAAGACGATCCACAACCTCAATATAAGAACAAGTAGAAGAAATGAACCCAGAGGAAATTTAGAAGATGTTCAACATCAAAAACGACTTCATCATTAGAGAAAAATTAGAATTTATAAATTGCCATCGTTTTGTTTTTAGGAATTTTATCAAAATTTATGTTACGGATTGTCGCAAAAGCAAAAAATAGGCATTAGTAGCTTCCACTTGCCCAAAATCGATTTGTTTTTAGAAATTATTTCAAAATTTGTGTTACGAACCATAATACATTGTCGTAAGGGCAAAAAGTAGGCATTAGTAGCCTCCACCTGCCTAAAAATGGCACTTTTTGCCACATTTTTTTAGACTGTTGAGTGCTGATTTATTTTTATTAAAGATAGGCGAATTATAAGTAAAACTTTAGTCATAATTTTTGTTGCTAGTAATTTCATAAATTTTGAAAATTGTAAATATTGGGTTCTTCCTTTAACTCAGCACCCATTATCAAAATTTACCAGTCCGCCTCTGTACAATGGTTTTCGCTTGGGACTCCCATAAATGTATTCTTTAAGGCATAAAAAATAGAAATTTAAAAGCAAAAGACCACAATTTCTTTTTTTAAACATTGCAAAAACTTTTTAAAAATAACAATTGTTGAGAAAGTCCCAAAAACGTGTGATATTGCATGTATAAAATACCCACAAAATTGATAAAAATATAATAGTCTTTATTTAATAATAATAATAATACGGCAACTACATAATAAGCAAGAACATGTAGAAACTATAAAATATTGCAGTATAAAATATAAAAATCCTTAAGTATCAAAATACTTATTTGCACCACAATCACATATAAACTGCTTAAAAAATTTGGAATGGCACTGGATAAATTCCAATTTAAAGCAATCCTGGAATACTCAAAATGGCATAGAACACACTCGACTAGACTCTTTTTGGTTTACTAATGACCGCATAAGGCTCATTATTATGAAATTGATGATCGACATCTTTCTGCTCCTTCCCTGAAGTCTTCCTAACTAACGCATACCCCAGATGCTTATCATCAGCCAACCTGATCTCTTCCATAGCCGGCTGAACCTCATCATAATCATTAAACGTACTCGCCGCCACTGTATTCAAACCTGAAGCAACAGAAATCTGCTTATACCCCGACTTGACATTCAACTTGTTTGAGGACCCAAAAAAATCCAATTTATCATAATTATCATCATTTGAAGTCTGTGTGATTATTTTCGGAGCTCTTGGCAAAGCTGGGGTGACTCTTGGCGAGATCTTCTGGTCTCCCCACGACATATACACTTCATCGTCATTATCAAGAGTTGGTTTTTCAGTGTGGCGGATATCATCAACTCCTAGAGTTTTCCAAGCATCATTTCGGTATTCGATCTTATCGTATTTGTCTATAGGCTCGTATGTGTTGATCTGTTTGATAGCAAGAGATTTTCTTGGGGGTTTAACCGGTTTAGGGCGAGTTTTCTTATCAGAATCAAGAATACTTGAAGTGGAAGAAGTGCTAGAGTCAATGTCATGGAGAGTAGTCGAGGCGGTAGGTGAGGGAGGTAAAGGACTGCGAGATCTTGCTTCCATACTTAAAGCAGCATGGAATTGATTATCACCACATTCTAATAAAGGCAGTGAAGGATTTGAGTCTTCCCTCAGGAGTTTCTTCATCGATTTCATTTTCGCAGACAAGACTCTGAAAATTTCCTGCTGGTTTGAGTGTTCTAAGTAGAAAGTGCCTTCTCCAGAGTCACACTTTCGTCCAGCTTCAAATGTGAATTTACCACCTTTGTAGCCGTACCTTCTGATAAAACAATAAGGCCAAGTGTATAAAACAGCCCCATCATATGTGTGTTTCAACTGGATTGCAGTCGAAGTTAATACTAGGGTATAAAGTGTGGTACTATCAAGTCCACACCTTTCAGACGCCGCTGATGGATGTATTCTCACATTAAAAATGCCTTCACTTGATGAACAATACAAATCATTGTCTTCTTCTATACTTGTCATGGCGGAAACATCGTCAGGGAAAGCCACTGATTGAAAAGCTGATAACCACTTTTCTTTCTCATCAGAATTAACCGCAGAGAACTCATAAGGGCAAGAATTCGCTTTCGTTGTTATAGTAAACCTCGTGTCTGTTTCAGGCGTTATTTTGATGCAATTTTTTAAGGTTATGATACGAACAGGGGGGCCTTTAGCCTTGTCATAACTGTCGTATACTTCTAACCTTTCGATTCCAAACTTACTGGCTTTGTATAAATAACAATACCTTTGTTGCCACGATTTCTGGAATTTACAGTAAGTACAAGAAGTTTCTTTGTTTTGTTTACCTTCATTAAGAGTTTTCCACTTGAGGGAAGACAAAGGTAACCTCGATATACTTCATCGTCATTTTCCATTATTTTTAAGAGGGTTTTTATTCAAATTTAGGTGTGTTGGATGATATAAGATGGGTTTTATCACAAACATATCACTCCTTATCACTTAAACCTAACCTATAACGATGTGTCATTTTCAAATGTCAAAACATAGATGTCATATTATTGAAATTGTTATTATAATGAAACACAAGGAAAATAATTTAAAGTCACAATAAGATGAGAAAGATATGCTTACAGATGTTTAAAATGGAAAAAAGAGTATAAAACTAAAAATTAATTTATAATATTGAAATAATTGGTTTGTTTATATCAATTTGGCAACGTTGCCGAACCGTCAAGGTCGTAGAGTGGAAATCCGGAGATTAGACATGGGTGGAGATTGTAGGAGAGTCTTAAACAAATAAATATAAATATAAAAAATTTATGTTGTTTTTAGTAAAATATGTATCTTGATATGTATATGGGATAAAGAAGTATAAACAAAACAAAAATTTTATTTTATAAATTGTTTATAATAAATTTGTATCACTGATATTTCCAAGCAAATTTTAACTATTTTTTCTTTTAATTCGTAAATTAGACTTTAGAATACATTTATAGCACAAACATTTTTAGGCAGAATGTAAGTAATGTAACTTAAATCAGTGACTACTTAAATTAACTATTTACTACTAACGGTAGGCAACCAATAATACAGCACTTTTGCTTACCAGTGGCGTAGTATTGTTTTGAAGTTGCCTTTTCTTTATTTTTGTTAATTTATTATTGTGCTTTTATTGTAATATTGGAATAAGAAAATAATTAATTAAGGTTACACGCCGAACAATCAGTGTTATCTTATCAGCCGGAAAACCTGTCAACATTTATTAATGGGAAGTTTAAAGCTAGCCCCTGCAATTTCTTGTATGACATTATTATTTCAAAAGTAATGAATGGGCAATTGATTTACAATCATTTATTACAACAAAAAACAGAAACATTACTCTGGCGGGAGAAACGTTTGACCTTTGCAATTTTGTTTTCTAAATATATTTTTTTATTAAAACAGGTAACCAAAGTTATTTGGTGTACAATAGTAGGCCATAGATAGGATTGCCAATTTTTCGATATCGAAGTAAAGAACCTTATCAAAGGCGTAACTAAGATTGTTTTTTGGGAGTAGGGATAGAATTCGAGGAAGATTAAAATTGCCTTTTTTTACCATCTTACTATAGTCTTTAGAACTTTTCTCTTAGGTAGACTCTTACAATTTTATTATATCTGACTTTCAGGCAACAATTTAGGAGCCGAAGACAATAGTTCTTCCAAAAACAAATCTTTCTACAAGGTTTATTAAAAACAAGTAAAAACTGTTACCTTTGGTTTCTAAATTCTAATAAATGTAAATTCCTTTTTTAATCTCAGACTTTTTCCAATATCTTATAAAGAAAAATGATAAAAATATAAAATGTCTCAAAATTCAGTCACAGTATAGAAATAAATCAGTATGGACGGCTGATAAAATCTAAAAACTTGTAGGTGGCGCTTTTCGAAAAATTGGTGTTTTCGGTGAACTTTGAGTCAAAATAACGTACAAAATATAAAGATTACGTTTTTGAATTTTTTATATATTAAACATAACACAGTGCAGTAGTAATTTACTAAGTTAAGTTTCATATTTGTGTGGAAACATTTTAATTGATTAAAAAAAAGGTAAAGATTTCTTGTTTTGAACACTTTATTGAGTTAATCTTGAATAGTTTAATATATACATAATAGACCAGACTTGTACTATATAAAACAGCAGGAAAATGTCTAGTTAATCTTCTAATTTTAAGAAAAAGTACTTTTATTTAAAAAACATACATTTGATATCTACATAAAGGAAAAAAAATTGATTGTTGTTTGGCAAAATATTACATCTTTTTCTGTAAAATTACTTGGATTTTTTGTTTTTAAAAATAATGCCCTATTTTAGAGAATATCTCTTACTTATAGAATAGATATACTTTAGAGAAGAACGAAGAGCGTGTAAGATGAAGCCACTGATTTTTAGATTTACTATAGGCAACTAGTAATACACAATCTAAAAGTCTGTACCTGTAAATAAAGTATTACAAAAATTATTTTAATATTTGTTTGACCTTTGTATTTCGATTATTTATTATATTATTTACAGTTATAGCTTTTTAGATTTGAATTGTGTATTATTAGTTGCCTATAGTAAATCTAAAAATCAGTGGCTCCATCTTATATATTTAGCTTGAAGGAAAGCTAGCTTTTTGACAAGTTTTCAGTTCATTTCAGTTTTGATCAGCTGGCAATACTGATTCATTTCTATACTGTGTGTTCGGTATTTCCGTCTACTTATTTAAAAAAATATATATGTATTTATAATGTTTCAGTGTTTATATCAACATTAAGCTGTGAAACGATAGTAGTAAAATAACAAAAACAAGAATAAAAGTCTAAATAAAAGAGTGTCATAAATAAGACTATTGGAAAATGTTCCGTCTATACTCAAACTTTTTCCACATCTCGCTCGAAGAACCACATAGTTTTAAACAGACTTTGTGAGTCTTTTACAAAAAAAAAAGAAAAATTAAACGCTCGCGAAAAAATTGTCTTTTTTTCTTCTCTTTTGATTTTTTTCATCTGGTTCGAAGGGCCATAAAATATATACACTTTGTGGGCCAAATGTAACAATTATTACTAAAATAAATCATTACTGCAATTTTTATAAAACAGAGTACAAACTGTCTTCTCTAGCTCCTAAATTCTATTAAAACTATAATATAGATAACTAAAATAGAGATTTTTAGGTGTTTGAGGAAAGAGTTATTGTAATTGTTTTGTACCTACCAAGAGTTTTTTCAGTATCTAGCTCGAAATATTATTCTTTTATTAATCTAGAATTTTTCTTGGTTTTTTACTATTTTTCACTTTTCTTTTTTTTTTCTTTTAGTAATTGTTTTTTATTTTTTTCCAAATAATGTTTTTCAAATTCGCTTAAAATGTTGTCCTTCTAGAACCTCCCAATCGACGTATTTAACTTTTTAAATCTTTCTTTATCGTTTGTTTTAATCGTATTTTCTGTTTCTTCTCTTTCAGTCATTGGTTTCATAGCTCTTTATTTTTTTTTCTATAGGACTAAAATTCTACCGTTCTTTTAGAATTGTCCAAAAGTTTTTAAAATTTTTCTTTGTTTTTTTTCTTGTATAACATACATTGTCATTAGGTCATCTATTCTAGAAATTTTTATAAAATCTATAGAATCTTGGTGACTTAAAAGGACGTCTAGACAATTAATTATTTTTGTGAAGTAACCAATTACAAAAGGACGTCAATTTTCTAACGTTTGCTCATTTCTGTTTAATAAAAAAACTAGATAAAAAAAATTCTGTCCTTTAACTATATGTTAACAACTAAAAGACAGTTTATAAAATTAAAAGACTATCCTTTAAAATAAAAGACGGTTCGCAACCCTAGCAATAAATGGCCAATTGTTTTTATCGTTTTTTTAAATTTAATTTTTAAGACCAACTTCACATTTTCTTTTTTTCGTTTCTTCTTTTTTTCTCTTTTCCTCTTCTTCTCAACTCACTCTGTTCAAAAGGTTTATTAATAAACAGAATATAGTGAAAATAGAAGTCTTCAGATGATAAAAGTGATGTAGTTACTACTGTTACCATAGCATCCTGGTTTCCTCCACAACGAATAACTACATTCGGAATGAAGTAGTGAGAATATTTGGTAAAAAATGCCTGGACATTAGAAATCACTTTCGATAATGTCTATTTAACGTCTCCCTTCTAAATTTTAAATTCGGAAAAATTCACTAATAAACGAAATAGAGATGTGTCTGTAGGTAATACAGCGTTGCGGTGTTTACTTTCTTCTCTCTTCCTTTCTTTCTTCCTTTCTCTTTTCCCGGCACATAGGTACCAACATTATGCTACTTTCGGACACAGGTCAGTGGTAATCAATTAAATTTAAAATAAGAAGTTTTAATGGTAATAAAATTTAGAAACAGAATTTTATCTAAATAATTTACAAATAAGCGTTTATCATATTTTTTCTAAAAAAAAGTTTTTCTACATTTTAAGTTGCTAGTTAATTTTTCATTTTCTAATACTTTATAGTAATTATTTAAATAAATAAATAATAAAACCCTAAATTTAATTAGGTTTTAAGGTTTTAAAGTTTTAAGGAAGATTTTCAGACAGCGATATGAGTGTCATTTTAATTTAAATCGAATCAAATCAACAACAAAGACCAAATTTTTTTACGAAGAACGAAATGTGTTTATTTTTAAGTAATTAAAAAATTTTAATTCAATTTTCAAATGTAATACTTTAACAAAATAATTAATTTATACCTAAATTTCACGAGTTCTTTGTTTATTCGATAATCCAATTTGTCAAGTCGTTTTTAATCTTACATTTTTAATTACTTTAATTTTAATTTAACAAATATTTCAATTCTTCTTTTCACTTTTCAAAAGTCTTTACAGGTACTTTAAAAATCTCTTCACAGGTATCACAACTTTCTACATTTTAACCTTTGCAGATTTGAACAAATTAATCTGTTTTAAAGTAGCTGAAGCAAATTTTGTTTAATTGTGGTGTAACTTCTTATTTAAAAATATATTTGTGCTTCTTTGTGTGTAGACATAGTTTAGGAAGGTTTTATCCAGTCCTTCTTGTAGTAAACTGATTAGAAAATGACAAAGTATAGTCTAGGAATTACCCAAGAACAGTATTTTATCGCTTTTCAATTATTGCTAATTGAACGAGCTAAAAAATGCTTTAAAAATGTTTTAAAACATCAGATTTAGTTTCCAAATTGTCAATTTTTTTAAATATAAAACTTACAGTTTGCAGTAAGTAAAAAGTGACTTTGTTTTTTATTTCTATTACAGATTTCTTTCTTTGCGTTTTTTCTTTGCTTTTATTGTAACAGTAGAAGTTTTTGATTTATGTCTAATTTAAGGCAATAGCTAGAACAGTAGAACCTAAAATAATTAAGGTAGCTTCAAAAACGAAGTAACACGTACGACTAGTTACAAAAAAAAGTCACATTATAAGGTCACTGACTAGACCTATTGCAATGACTTGTACTTCATTATTGATTTAATTTGTCTATCTTTTTTTGTATTTGTTAGATTTTGGTACTGCAGCTTCTGAATACCCAATTTTGCCGCCATTTCGTCAAACATTAACGTAGGTACACTTTTTCTCTCTGATTTCAGACATTTGATGTGGATTTTGGATTTTGGGCGGTAAGTATGCCTATTTTGGGTCATTACAAGGTAAATAAAAATCTCTTTGAACAACACTTCCCTTTTAATGAACGAATAGAAAAAAATTACATTTATTTTGTATAATAATAACTATCGAAATAAATTATATTAAAAAATAACCATTGAAAACTATGAGATAGTAGCATAGGTATAGACATACATCGAGAGAAACATTTAATTATTTTTCACAAATATTATTTTAGAGATTAAGTCTATGCCCCTCCTTTGCATCATTTACGAGTTTGTTTGTTTTTTTTAATTATTTTCTAAATAAAATTTGTTTTTTTTCTTCTTCAATATAGAATATGACAATAACAATAATTATACATAGTCAATAACACCTAATCACATTTATTAGGAACATTTATTTATAACTATATTTTAATGATCAAAGTAGTCGTACTTTAGGACAAAGTTGTACATAATTTCTGGATGAAAAAACATTTTTACAAGACGAAGCAACGTAAAAAGTGGTGTTTTTTTTATTAAAAAAGTCGTTGATTATCACAGCAAATATTTCTTTTATGTCAAAGAAAGTGTTGGTTTGAGATTCGTGAAGCAGACATAAAAATGAATTTTCATCAATAAAATATTTGAAAAGGCACCATCAACATTTACAAGTTGTAAAATTGTCCTAAAGTATGTAAAAAGTTAGAGGTATAAAAAAATGTGTGGCTAAATGTTTAACATCAGTAAAATGGCCATTTTAGGTACTTGATGTGATTGTATTGAGCATCGTTGAAACTTATCTATTTGTATAAAAAATAATTGTTGGCAATACGGATTTATGGACAATTGTATAATGTGTATAAAAAAATAATTCGTCGATGTTAAACATTTACTTTCTATATAACACTATGAAAAGAAATTTTTTTAGCTTACATTGTAAATATTTTTATAACACCATCTAAACACAGAATGTCATGAGGTACATCGAATTGGCACAAAACTACATAAAACCCATGAAATCAGTTTGAATAATTCATATTCGATGTTTCCGTGTACAAAGTTATCATATTTGTGGACATTAATACTGGAACAAGGCCACAGCAGTTAACTACCATCATGACTAGAAGGAACGATCAAAACCCGATTTAATCCCCACTAAATATTGCTTTAATTAGCTCACTAATCTAATGGCTAGTTTAGGGATGGCACATATTAAAATATGCGCAATAACTAAACGCTTCTCGACCAAATTTTAAAAAACTAGACACTTTCAAAAATTCACAGCCATCAAAACAAAAATGCAAGGACGGAAAACATTTCTGGACAAAAAACCGAAAAAAGCTAAAGCAATTTAAATTTGCCGCCGAAACCAAAACGCAATGATTGGCAGTTGGACTTCCCCCTCCATCCCCACTACTATCAGCGTGAAGTATTTATATGCGTCGTCAGATGTTTGGAGAGGTAGTCGGCGCGAGCGAAACATTTGCCACACATGTCGCAGTGGTACGGCCTCTCGCCCGTATGGATGCGCAGATGGCGCGTTAGGTCGCTCTTCCCGCCGAAGGCGCGCCCGCAGAAGAGGCACACGAAAGGACGCTCGCCGGTGTGCTTCCTCACGTGGAGCTTCAGGTTCTCTTTGGAACGGACGCATTTGCCACAGAAAGGACAGGCGAAGCGACGCTCACGTTGCTTTTCAACGGCGTCGGCGCGCAGAAAACTTATAATAGAAGAGTCGTGGCTGCTCCGGAGGATGTCCAGGCTTTGGCCGGACGAAACAGGGTATGACACGGCCATGGAGTCGATGGTGTCGTCTTGGTCGGCGTCAGGCTTCTCGGCGTCAGAGGAAACGCCCTCACCTTTAAGAAAAACAAGACTAGAGGCATTTTAAGTTAAAAAGTTGGTAACAAATCAGATGTCATTTAATATTTGCTACCAATAAAGTCTGAATAGTTAAATTCAAGGTCAACCGAATAATAGTAAGTGTACATAAACAAACAATCGTTAGTAACTTAAAATTTTTTGAGGGTACAAAATTATATATCCTAGAGAAAATATGTCAAGTTACGTCAAATTTTTAGTAATTTGTTAAAATTCGTAGATTAATTACATTATTGTTTTTTAAATAACAATCATAAACAAATTGAGGTAAGTACAACATTTTTGGAAAACAGCTTTGTTACTTCTCATAAATATGATTTAAAAATTATATAACACCCTGTCATTACAAACTGTTATTTTGTTCATAAATAATTTAATTTTAGAAATAGTTGAAATAGGGTCATGCCGATGTAAGAGCGTAAACCTAAGATTGTTTTAAAGCAAAATTATTTGATAATATTAGCTTGAAAATTGAAATTTGCGCTTGAAATTTTTCTTCAGATTTTCATAAAATATTTGTAGCTTAGTTGTTTTGTAACAAAAAGTGTTAAAATGCCGCAATAATTGATAAGCTGCTACTTAAACAGTCAGTCATACGTCTTCGATTTATCCGTAATTGTCAATCCTCGATGAAGTTAACGCGATTTCTCGAAATCTTTTAAAGTAACCTGTTTTAAATTTAAAATTTTCCACGTGCGCCAATGGCTGGAATTTATGTTGGTATTGCAAAACTCACTACCAGCGGGGACGCCCGCGCATGACGGAGATGAATCAACTGGGAGTTGCCAGTTATTTTGTTGGAATTTATAACGAAATAACTACGTAAAAATACCGAGAAACCATTTACAAGATCCTTGGTGTCAGTGTTTTAATTGGATGGTTTTAAAAAACCGAGATTTTTGCAGATAAATTGGAGACTATATGGCGTGACAAGACACTCCAGTAAAAAATGGTCTTCCATGTGGTTTTATCTGTCTTCCAGGTAATCTAAACCCTTTTCATTGTCACGGAGGGGAAGTTCGTTAGCCTGCTAGGTCGAGAACCTTTTGGTGCGGATGGGCTATTGCTAATAGGCTATTGCTGATAGGCTATTGCTGATATTGACTAAATCACCGTCGGTTAAGGCAATAGATAGCTCAACATTTGTGGGGTCGGCAAACTGGGAGGTTGCATTAACCCGGGAGTTAAGTGGTAGCTCTGGTGCAGGACAGTCGAGTATCAAAGATGTGACATATACCTAGACCCTTCCAGTTTGTCACGATGTCAATGTAAGTAGCTTTTATTAGGGCTGGGCGATACCTGTTTTTAGGTATCGGGTATCGAGGTACGTACTTGTCAAAATATCGTAAGTATCGAGGTATCGGAAGTATCGAGGTATCGGAGGTATCGGGGAATCGGAAGTATCGAGGTATCGGAAGTATCGGGTGGTGATAAATAAATATCGCATCAAATAGCTTGTGAATTCGTTTGTTTTCATCAAAATAGCTTGTGTTTCTAACATCCAAAGCACTCTGAATAGGATATTTATTTATCGCCACCCTTTATCAAGGTATCGCAGGTATCGAAGTATCGGAGATATCGAAAGTATCGGAGGTATCGGAGTATTGAAGTATCGGAAGTATCGAGGTAACGGAGGTGTCGGGGTATCGAGGTATCGGAGGTATCAAGATATCGGAGGTATCAAAGTATCGGAGGTATCAAGGTATCGGAAGTATCGGGGAATCGGAAGTATCGAGGTATCGGAAGTATCGGGTGGTGATAAATAAATATCGCATCAAATAGCTTGTGAATTCGTTTGTTTTCATCAAAATAGCTTGTGTTACTAACATCCAAAGCACTCTGAATAGGATATTTATTTATGGCCACCCTTTATCAAGGTATCGCAGGTATCGAAGTATCGGAGATATCGAAAGTATCGGAGGTATCGGAGTATTGAAGTATCGGAAGTATCGAGGTATCGGAGGTGTCGGGGTATCGAGGTATCGGAGGTATCAAGATATCGGAGGTATCAAAGTATCGGAGGTATCAAGGTATCGGAAGTATCAAGGTATCGGAAGTATCGGGGAATCGAAAGTATCGAGGTATCGGAAGTATCGGGTGGTGATAAATAAATATCGCATCAAATAGCTTGTGAATTCGTTTGTTTTCATCAAAATAGCTTGTGTTTCTAACATCCAAAGCACTCTGAATAGGATATTTATTTATCGCCACCCTTTATCAAGGTATCGCAGGTATCGAAGTATCGGAGATATCGAAAGTATCGAAGGTATCGGAGTATTGTGGTATCGGAAGTATCGAGGTATCGGAGGTGTCGGGGTATCGAGGTGTCGGAAGTATCGAGGTATCGGAGGTATCAAGATATCGGAGGTATCAAGGTATCGGAAGTATCAATACTTCGATACCTGATTGCAGTCGGTATCGGTGTACGATACCTGAGCAGGTATCGATACCTTCTGTAAGTATCGATACTTTTCCCAGCCCTAGCTCTTATCTTATTTTGTATATCTGTATATTCTATATTATGTATATCTAGGCAATTAAATCATTCTTTTTTATAAAAACCTGTTTTTAATCTCAATCCCACCTCACGAGGCGAAGCCCCTGACATTATTATTATTAAAATGGTCATTTAATCATAATTTGTTGAAATGTGGTTTAATGCTTTTGGATTGGAAGCGAACATGTAGACTTGTTTCAACTGTTTGTTTGAATTACAATATTAGATTGTGTTTTATTAACTTCATAGATTAAACTTTGAACTAAATTAGTTAATAAAATTAATATTTTAACTTCATTTTTGTTTCTGAGTGAATATTCATTAATCGTTTCAAAAGTGGCAATTCGTTGTAGCGACCAAAAGTGGTCAACCATAACACTCCACCAAATGGTGACTAATCACAGTTATGTTTATTAATGAATATTTGGGGGTTGAGAGTCGAAATGGGAGCATTAAGTGGTAGTACGCCATTGGAACACTTCCTAATGTCCACTACACCCTTTACTTAAGTGTTCTCCCACTTAAATTTTCAAAAATTTTGTTTAGGAGGAGAGAGTGGGTTGGAATGATAGTGGTCAATAGTCTCATATGCTATCCAAACGTACCTGATAAGAATCCCTTAAGGTTCAACCGGCAGGGGAAAGGGATAGATAGCAGATGTTGGGGCTATTCTCACGACTAATTCTCGTGCCAAAACATTCTCTATCAATTATTTTAGCTATCATTTTAAATAGTTTTGTTGAACCATTAAAACTTTAATCACTTTTGTTCACACTTATTGTCACACCTTTTTTTGTAATTATTTCTTTATTTTTTGTAGAATTTAGTGACCTGATTTGACATGTTTTCCCCAAATTTAAATGTAAAATGTTTCAAAATTGCTTCAAAACACAACGTAGAGTTTCTTTCCACTAAACGACAATCACAATCTTTGACGCCTTTTATTTGAAATTAAATTTAGTGCTCAAATTTGGGTTTATAGTGGTAGATATAGCCCAGTTTGGGTTATTACACTCTCAAATTGCTCTCCACCAGATTTTGAACAAATCTCTCAAAACCACATAAACAAATCCCCTCTTGATTTAAAGAGTTTATAAGAGTGTTGTCTAACTGGTGGAGTAGTTAGTTCACTGTTGATATACAGTTCCTTCTGAAAAAAATAAGTGCTCTTGAAGTGAAAAGTGAAGTACCTTCTGTTTATTTTGGTGGTATCTAGTTGTTGTATGTGTATTTTATTTGTTTTTTTAGTTTGCTTTTATGAAAAAAGTCGTGCATGGAAGTTTTCACAGGCTTCAACGTCAAAAATAATTTTGATGCTAACATTGATAACGATAAAGAAAACATTTTTTAATTTTATTTTAGTAAGTTTGTTATGTAAATATTTTTAAAGACAACCCTAAAAAATATCTGTAATGTGGCAAAGACAGTGTAGTAACCCAGCAATGATTCAAATACGATAGCATCTATAACAATGTGGTGGATTTTTAATACTGAAGGTACCCCCGCGCTATGACTGGTTTTCCTCCGTCGATTATTCCCGCTACCAAAACTTTATTGAACCTTTCAAAATTAGCATACTTTTTGCACTGAAATGACAAAGATGAAGTCATTAGTCACTCTTTTATTATTAAAAACTTTCTACGTTTGTTAAAAAAAAACAAGAATTGAGAATTATTGAAATGATTTCTCATGCACAGGCTTCCTACCCTGAAATTCTCGCTTTCACAGATATCTAGGGTTTTGTCTAAATATACAACATAGGAGGAAAAAATTCTTTTTATTATTTAGGGTTTTTCACTACGCGTTTATTAATAAACTTCTGGAGAGTGTAAATTAAGATAAAAAATATAAATAGTAACCATATGATTAGTATTATTACACCAACCTTCGTATCAAAGCTTTCTCTACCAAATGTTTTTGCCACATGTCTAAATTAGAAACTACACTTTCTGAAATATAGGTAGGTAGTGTTATATCCTGTACCATAGACTACCAAACATGGTGACGTCAGAATCACTTTACTGCGGCTAACCAATAGAAATCAATCTCTCCGTGCAAACCTCTTGGTAGCCGAGAACATTTCGTCGTGTTGGCTTTGAAGTTAATTGGGTATATAATATAAATTGGGTAGAATTAGTGCATACATAACGTTCAAAAAAAGATTAAGATCAGTTAAGGGTCTGAAATCCAATACAGAATCAAAATGGCCGGAATCGAAATTATGCCTTGCATGCAGAAACAGGTTTCCTAAAAAAAATTCCTTTTTAATTCCGCTCTAGCAAGCCTCAGCAATGAGAAGCTTTGAACAATATTTGTGAATTGTCGGTGAGCAACAACGAGATCCTAGATTAGAAAAACACAAAACAATATCAAAGTTCTAATAATTTCTGTTAGATCACTGTGAAATATCCCCTTTCAAATTTGAATCTCCCGGGTTGCCATCAGTGCATTCGAAGGTTTGCAGGTTGGCGGCACTGTTGGAGGGAACATGGAAAAGCGAGATAGATAGTCGGCCATGACAGCAGTCAGTCCACCACGAGAGTAGTTTTAGGCCACACAGCGGGCAGTTCCGGTGCCATTTTCATATTGAAATTTTACAAAAGCAATTTTGTTGAAATTTTAACGAAATAATCACGTGCAAATGCCGAGAAACTATTAAGAAGACCTTTGCCGTTAGTGTTTTTACGTGGATGGCTTTGGAAAACAGAGATTTTTGAGGATAAATCGTACTAAACGCGTATCACCTTTGTAATATTAAACAACAGCGCAACAAACCGAAATTTTGGCTTTGTGAATTATGCTATATGACAACGTCAACGTGACATTGTCATGTGACATGACCTACATTTTGAAAACCCGAATTTGCGGTAAAAAACATAATTCACAAAGCCAAAATTTTGGGTTGATGCGCTGTTGTTTAACATTACAAAAGTGATCCGGGTATACGTGATGTGATAAATATTTAAATTTAAATTATTTCAGCGAAAAATAGACTTTTGTGAGGTTTAAACTGTTCTACAGGTAATCTAAACCCTTTTATCATTATTAAATGTTGTTTAACATTTTTATTTAATCATAATTTGTTGAAATGTAGTTTTATGCTTTCGAAGTGGGGGCATGGGAGTGAACATGTCCAGACTTGTTTTATTCGATTGTTAGTTTGAATTACAATAGTGTGACATCAAAATTTTGAATTGTGTAATAGTAGCTTCATAGACTAAATTTGAACAAAATTATTTCATAAAATTAATATTTTTGGTTTCGTTGTTTCTGAGTCACTGAACTGGTCATTGGTTTCATATACGATCCAAACGTACCTGATAAAAATCCTTTGGGGCTCAACCGACAAGGAGAGGGGATATACAACATTAGGGCCATTTCCTGGCTAATTCTCGTGCCAAAACATTCTCTACCAATTCATTTGCTATCATTTCAAGTGGTTTGGTTGAACCAGTAATTTCAACCACTCTTGTTTACACCTGTCACACCTTTGTAATTATTTCTTTAATTTTTGTAAAATTTAATGACCTAACTTGACATGCTTTCCCCAAATTTAAATGTAGAATGTTTCAAAATTGTTGTCAATGTTTTTATTGAATATTTATGTAACTTTTATTCGAAAACGTATTTGAGTTTTGTTGGTGAAGACGGTTTAGGAAGGTTTTATCCGGTTCTTCTTGCAGTAAAAAAATCTAATTGTTCCTTAAATACCATAACAGAATGTTACATGTATTTTATTGTTTTTTTATGTGAGTTTTTGATGTGCCTATTTCATGATTGTTCTGTTTATTTGTTGTTTTTTTATAATGTGCATTTTGTTTTGTTGTCGTTCTTAATCATTGATTTACTTTTATTTTGTTTATTTTACATTTCAGACATGATTTACTGCAAGAAACAAACCAATAAATGCCTCCTTCCAAATTATAGTTTTAGTGTACTCTTCCAACTTGAACCCTCATGCAGTCACATCTCAAAGAACTTTACCGCCATTTTGTCAAACACAACGTAGGGCCGCTTTTCACAAGACGACTTTTGGCCACTTTTATTTGAATTTAGTGCGCAAATTTGGGTCTATGGCGGTAAGTTTTGGGTCATTACAAGTTGTAATTTAGTCTTTCTAGAATCTACTTTTGTGATATATAGAATTAAAAAATCTAAAATAAAATCGTATGTTCTAAACTACATTTGGTTAACATTCTGAAATATAGAGCGGTCATACAAAAATAAAATTGAAGTGTGCTATGGATTTAAAAACGTAAGAAGCAACTTGACATACGTCATCTGCCATCATTTGTCACTTATACTGTTAGAATTAAAATAAACATACTCAAATGAAGTACTATCATTGTTTTTTGAATTTTTACGCACATCAAAAGTATAATTCAACAGTAAATGTTCTATAAACTTATAAAAACGTTTTTAATTTAATTTAAAAAATTGCCTAAATAAGTGACAAATGATGTAGATAATATGTCAAGATACGTCCTAAGTTTTCAAAAGCTTGGCACACTACGACGTCTTTTTTATTTAAACGTCTTGTATTATTTCGGTTTTTGATGTTGGAAACAAATAAACTCTCTAATAAATAATAAAATGTCAAAAAATGACATTTAACAACCTTGTTGTAATTAGCATAAACGCATTTAGCAATATTTATAATGACATTTAAACATATCAAAACACCATATGTTAAACTTGTACAAACTAATTTTTTATTTTACAAGAGTGCCAACATAAATTACAAAATAACTGTATTAGTTCTAGAATTTTGCTCATTAAGTACTACTCGTGTAATTAACAATCATTACTCATTTGTTTTTTTCTCATATACGTATATGTTTCTCCCGACATTTCATATTAGTACCGACATTTTGATAAATTCTCTCATGTATCATCAAATGAGTCAATTAATTCAACATTACAGAAACCTGTAATAGTGGGAACCACTTACCCGTTTCGTCATTGATACTCTCCTCCTTTTTAACCACCACTCCTTCATCTTTCCCCTCCAAAACAATAGTTTCATTCGAACTGCTCACTTGATCGCTACTATTATCCACACTTTTCGCCTCCTCCCCTACCCCAACTCTCCCCTCACCGCTCTTTCCGTGTAGCTTCTCCAAAGCGTGGTTCAGGCGATGTTTTTTGAATGACTTCAAGTACCGGAATTGCATTCCGCAGACGTCACAGGAGAAGAGTTTGTCTGCTGGAAGTCGTGCTCGGTGGTTCTGCTCGCGGTGCTTCACGTAGGCGGAGCGGTAGCGGTAGCTTTGGCCACACTGCTCGCAGATGAACGGTTTTTCCAGGGAGCTGAGAGAGCCGATGTGTTGGAGAGCGGTGTGCTGCTCCAGAAGCCAGATGGAGGGGAATGCTGCCATGCAGGAGGGACAACGGAACATCTCGTCGCTGAGAAGGGAGGGATGGATTAGGCCCACTTCGAGAATTGAAGTGGGGAGGGAGGGAAAAGGTAGGGCAAAAGGGGTAGAGGAACGGCTGCTTTGGGTGCTGGAGGGGCGCTCCAGAGGCGAGCTAGAGGGCCGGTCCATGTCCATGGAGGTCTACAAAAATTAGATACTGTTATCAAACACCTGGTATTATTTAAAAAAAAATTAGAAATTTTTGATTCTCAGCAGATTATTTCAATGTTAATTTTTATTTTTCATCCCAAAATGTCAAAATACCGAGTAAACTATTAAAAATCTCTTTTTTTAGTTTTTCTTCCATTGAAAAAATATAATTTCATAGTAGATATTCCTAGTACAAGTATATAAATAAAAAATAATTTTTTTGGCTAATAAGCCCTGAAACTTTGGCAGCAAACTAACAAAATTAAAAGTGTAATTAACAATTTAAAAAACTTCTTGAAATACTTGACATTTGTGGGGACTGCGAACAGGACTATTGCAAATTGTCCTATCTATACTCAGATATTTCTCTATATCCGGCTCGAAGGACTTTACAATTTTTGAAAAACAACTAAATAAAAAAAGCTGTTTCTGTTAAAGAAGTACAATTAAACACTCGCGAAAAAATAAGTTTCTCTACATCTGACTCGAAAACCCATAAAATGTCTAATACAATTTACAATTCTACAATTTTTCTAAAACGTAGAGTACAAACTGCCTCTTCCAGCCCTGAAATTCTATTAAAAATCTTAAAACATAAATTTTTAGATAGCAAAAATTACTGCAAATTGCTCCTTCTGTATTCACAGTTTTCTCAGCATCCGGCTCGAAGGATCATTATCTTATTATTACAAAATTTTCCTTTGTTTTTTTTCTTTTACGACAAAATAGTTTTTTTGTCATTAGATCACTTTTTCTACAAATGCTTCTAGAACCTACTTCTATTGTTTTTTTTTCTCACTAGTCGTACCTACTTCTTGTCCATTTTTCTCTCTCACTAAATATTCTATTTGGGAAGGTCATATAACTCAAGTCTTTAAGAAAATTTTGCTTGTTTACAGGTACTTAAAATTTCATTTTAGTGACTTAAAAAGTCGTCTAGACAATTAATTAATTTTCGAAATCAACTAATCACGATAAGGTATATCAATTTTCCAAGACTTACTCGTTTCTCGTTGGTTAAAAAACTAGATAAAAAGGCAAATTGTGTACAGATTAAGTATATCTAAAAGACTAAAAGATACTTTATAAAATTAAAGAACTATCTTTTGAAATAAAAAACAATTGGCAACCCTAGTTACTTTATCAACAGCCTGTATACGGGGTAAAATACAAACTTTTAAAAGTTTTCTGTTTTGAAAATTTAAACAAGTTTAACCTCTTTGTTTTGTTTAGAAAAAGACTTATCAAAGCTGATAAATAGAAGTACTTGTAGTTGCTGTGTCTTCGGCTACTTGTTTTAAGAGTAACATATTGCTCCAGTTTTAAGGCATCAATGATATCACCATCTTAACAATTTCGACTGAGGTAGACTTGTGGCCTTTTGAGAAGTTGATTTGTCATATCGCAAAATTGCTCGCTGTGTTGATTCTACTGCAATGACGGTAATGCCTATGTTTATAGTGTAGACTGAAGAAGGTAGAGAAACACAAAAGACACCAAGAGGTCAACTGGGTCGCCACACAGAGCGTTAAGTCAGACGCTTTTCAAGACCATTTTGCTACTACGCGACTACTCGGTGACAAAGGTTTGAAGAAAAAGGTCGACTCGTTAGTATGCAAATGTTATATTGCCGCACTCGAGCTTTTAAACTCTTTTTTTACTGTCCACGGTTTGGACTGGTGCAGAGAGCGATAATTTTGAGAGGCAAAATAGCATAATGTAATATTCAACAACAAATCACGATTAGAAGCCGTATTAGAGAGCGACGCAATATTGGATTTGCTGTTGAGAGGCATGTGCACAGAACTGATGAAGTAATGGTTTGGCTATTGCGTATGGAAGCCGATCACCTCTTGTGTTTATTCGAGACAGTATGACAGTTGTGCGTCCTACAAACCATTTAACTGCCTTATTTAAATAGCCGTCGACATGTCCTATTTCAGCAAGACGATTCATGCCCGCATATGACTCGTAAAACTATAAAATCCCTCCAAGAAGCTGGCGTTAGTGGCCACCTCGTTCACCGGATTTAAATCCTATCGAGTATGTGTAAAATATGATGAAGAGAAAACGCTTTGCACCGTCCTCCACAGATTCTGGAATCCATAAGGTTCAGGTTGCTTGGAACGAGATCTTACAAGCAAACATCGACCATCTCATTTGTCAAAGCTTATTAGATTTGTATAGGAGCGTATTCAGTTGCACAGTCGCCAAACACATTATTATTATATATATTTTTTTCAAGTTAATGTTACAAAAATTTCTTGCAAATCTCATCTACTACCTTTTGTTATAACAGTTTTTGTAAATTTAGCCGTTTGTATAGCGTCCTAAACTAAAGCCAGCGTTGTGCTAATTTTAAACTTGGTTACCAAGTTTCTTAAAACGGGCTCGGTTTTAAACAGTCAGAAGTCAAACAAGTTGTTCAATGAAGACGATGCTGCTTCAGTTTAGTTCTTGCCGTTCATTCCGCAGGAGAAGCTTCAAGGTTGTCTTTAAAAAAGAGAGCAATACAAACTGAGATAAGTAAACCTCATTTACAAAAAATCTTCAAGGACAACAAAATTTTACCATTTAAACTGCAATTTAGGCAAGCTTTAGAAAACGGTGATGAAGCCAAACGTCTGGATGTTTGTTTGGGAATGGATTACAAAGTTTTGAAAGATTTAAAATCCAAAAAATCAACCTTTTGATCTTCATCAACATTGCGGGTACTGTAGTGGGACAAACCCAAATTACAGATTTTCTTAAAGTTAATGTGTGGTGTGCGGATTTGTATTATGGCATTATTGGCTCATAATTTTCGATCAAAATTTACATTCTAATTCATATTTGAAAATGTTGCAAAAATTTTTAGCTAATAAACTGAATGAATTGCCGTTAAATTACCGAATAGAAATGTTTTTTCAGCATGATGGGTGCCCTGCTAATTATGCCGACATTGGTCGTCATTACAAAATTCCAGAATAGCTGGATAAGGAGAGGTCCTGCTTTCACAATAATGAACCTTTATCTGCGGGGTCGTTTAAAACACAAATGGTGTTCAGTGAGCCACACAATGATGCAGAGCAATTAAAAAATAGGATACAAAATGCAGTTCAGTCCTTATTAATCTTAGAAATAAGACGCAGTTTCAATGAATTTATAGTTTAGCTTATTTTTTAAATTTTAATTTCATTTTACCATTTGTTAAATTTATTAAATAAAGCTTGAGCCCAATTTGAATATTTTCTAGCAATAAAATGATATTATCTGGAGAACCGTTTGAGTTAAATAAAAAGTAATTTGTGTTTTAGGGATTTGAAAACAAGCAGGGCAAATCAACAAAAATGAAATTTTCTGAGAAATCAAAAATAAGATATTTTTTCGTCTTTTAAAGTCGATCCGGAATCTTAACGTAGATATTTTTTTTATTAAGAAAATTAGGATTTAATCCTCAAAATGACAGTATTTTTTTAAATCGATTAAAAACATTTTTTCTCGAAAATGTTGACTTTCTGTGTTTGACCGCTTTGGCCACGATTTTGACGTCACATCCAGATTTGCACTATTGCGGGCTTTGGTGGAATTTAATAGAATAGTTTTTTGTTTATTAATTATTATAGATTACTTGCAATTTTCTAAAGGAGTTGCGTTTCCATGAAATGTAAAATAAAAATTTCAAAACTGCGTAAATTGGATCGTCAGAAATTTTAAATTATAAATTGGATCGATTTAAACGCTGCGAGTGAGATAATTTGTCTTTAAAAATGAAACAATCGAAATCTAGTCTATTATTTGCACGTAACAGGAATAAATATTTTATATTGACAGTTCTATGAAATGAATAAAATGTCAGGTAAGATATTAAAACGTCTGTACGTATTTATACATATTTTATTTGTCAAAAAATGGTTTTTACAGCTATGATATGCATTTTCTTTTATAACAGTAAGCATTGCATAATGGCAAAAAATAACGTCTGACAATTTTTCAAATATTACATAAATAAATATCTAAAGGTAACCAACGAATCAACTAAAAATTTCTGACTACTGCAATTCTACTAATTTGTATAATACATGAATTCGCTAATTTTCCTCACGTGCGAAATGATTATTCAAAAATTTGCTTTTAAAGCTCTACTGTCAGTTTCCTTATGCGTCTTATCGAGTGTAGATCCAAGCAGATTAAAAAAATATCAAAAATAACGCTTACGAATCGAATGAACCCACCTTTGTTTCCGATGCTTGGCGCTTAGCACCAATCACCGTACGATTTTTGAATCGGCCAATGACAGTCATACGTGTGCACAACTGTCATTGACTGTGACAATCGTGTGTTGTGTACTTAATAAAAAATCGATAACATTTTGTAAAATTATTATTATTTACTATTTGTAACAAATATGGACTTACAACATGGATTATGGAGTCGTTATTTGTGTGGTGCATCTAAATCTAGTAATAAAATCACAAATAAAAATTTTCTCAGCATAGTCAATATATAAAATACAAAAACTTAACAACATCACTAGGATCTATTTGGTAAATTGGCACTCAACTAATAAATCGGAGATATCTGTAAAGGATAAGCGACATCTTTCGGGTTAAATTGCGGGAAAATTAATGATGATGGGCACGACGAAACGTCGGCTTTGATTGCGGCTGCGGTTTTTACTTAAGTGTAAAGTGATGTTGGTCAGTTTATATCTAAATATATTGTATTCGTAATTCTATTGTTAGTGGAAGTGAGTGGCCCTGAGCTACCATAGAATTAGAGATTATGAGATGGGTTATTTCACAAGCTAAAGTGGGAAGGATCGGTCGGCTTACAACAAATTCGAATTTGGACATTTTATAATATACAAGCTTATTAGGAACAACAGTTTTATGAATAAATAATACAGAGTTAAGCCATTTTTTAAAAATTCATTTGTCAAAAAATTGAAATTATCAACAAAAACAAAAAATATGCAGAGAAAAATTATAATCTAAAATCAATCCATATTTCTTGAACTCAAAAATTAAAACAAAATACGATTTTTAAATACAAAATATTCAATATACAGAGCGAATAACTAAAAATTTAAAATTTTTAATGTCAAAAAATGTTTTCAAAACAAAAAAAATTTTCTGTAAATTTTTGTTTACAGTATCTATCCTCAAATAATTTTTAGCCAATATTTCACACTTTTTGCGGAATTTTAATTCAAAATTGTAATACATCGGGTGATGTCTTAAAATCTTAAATTTCTATTTAGTTCAAAACAAGTAAAAAAAATTTTTTTTTTTATCAAAATGCAGAAGCTTTTTATTTTCAAAATACTGCTAAAAAATATTAAAATTTACATATCACTCTTGTATATACCGAGTTAATGCTTAAAAATAAAGAACATAACCAAATTACTTTTTTGGTTAAAACTAAAACATACAAAAAAAAAGAATTTAAGAGTTTTTCTTTTTATTTATTACCAACCCCAAAAATTTATTAAATTAATTTTTGATTGATTTTCAGACTCTACACTCTAAACTATATTCAAAATGTTACAAACTATTAAAAATGTTGAATTTTTAGCCCAAAGTATTTTTCTAATTTTACACAAAAACTAATTTTTCAATAGAATGTAGATTTATTACAAAAATAAGTAATTTAAGTATTTTTTCGTAGGTTTTTAAGTATTTTTTCTTATTATCGTAATATGTATATAAAGTAAATATTTAAACTTTCTGATTTATAAATCAGAGATTGTAATTTATACCAAAATTTAAAATTGTAATATACCATGTGATATATTTAAATTTTGGAATTCTTTAATTCAAAGATTTTTTTCTTTTTTAAACAAAATTTAAATTAAGGTTAAACAAGAATTTTTATACGACCGTTTTTCTCTCAAATAAAATTAATTTATGTTTTTCTACATGTTTCGGCTATTTTATGGCCATCTTCAGGCATTTATTTAATACAACTGACTTAAAGGAATTATTAAATAAATTCCTAAAAATGCCCATATTTATTAAAAATGGCCGAAACATGTAACAAAACAAATTAATTTAATTTAAGAAAAAAAGGATCTTATAAAAAAAAATTGTTTGACCTAAAATTGGAAAAATCTCTCACAAAATGAATCGAATACTTCTAAAATTCAATTTTCCGAACTGCTGAAAAGTATTTATACATTTTAATATTGTATATACCGGGAGAATAATTAAAAATTCCAATAAACAAATATACAATGTGAATTATTAAAAAAAATCCAAATTTTGAATTTTAGAGATATTTTTATTTTTATACAGGGAGCGGCAAAATTATGAAACATCTAAAATAACTTTAAAACTATTTATTTAAACGATTTAAACAACTTTATTTTTTAATTACGCAATTTTTGAAATATTTTTTTATACAGTGTCCCAAAAAAATGAGATACCTCCATCAACTTTGTTTTTTTTTTAAATAGCACCTTATATTTTTTATTATGTATTTAGATTCTATGCCAAATTCTAGATACATTTTATGTATAATGTCCTATCTTCAACTATTTTCGCCATATTGACAGTAAAAAATACAAAAAAAATTTAAATTTTCGAGTTTTGCTTGAGTTAATTGTTTAAATTACCATCTAGTAATATTCTGACAGTAAGATGTCTGTATTTAAGTTATTTAAAGTTAAAATAAAATAAAAATTATAAAAATGTAATTTATTATTATTGAACTCATTATTAAAATTTAGCACCCTATGACTTTTTGACTGTTTAAAAAATAGTAACAGTTAAAAATTTCTTAAAATAATAATTAATACTTTATTTTCAAAAATTGCTTAATATTGATGGCGCCCTTAATGGGAACTATAAGAATAGAAATATTAATTTTTCGAAAACAGTTGAAGATAGGTATAGGACATTATACATAAAATATGCCTAGAATTTTTCATAAAATCCAGAAATGCAATAAAAAAATAAGGTGCCATTAAAAAAAAACAAAGTTAATGTCGGTATCTCATTTTTGAGACCCACTGTATAGATTTTTTTTTAAATGTCCAATCTAAAAGCAAAATTGACCTGTCCGAGCAATTTTTTTTAAAAATAAATAATTTTGAAGTTATTTTAGATGTTCCATAATTTTGCCGCTCACTGTATACCCTAAATTTTTTTAGATGAAACTTTGACTAGTATTTTTCAAATACTAAAATATCCAAAATGTTATATAAAGTAAAATATCAAAAAATTTTGCATTTTTAGTCCAAATACCTAAATTGTACCCATTTTTAATTTTATACAAAAACTACTTTTTCTCTAAGATCGTAGATCTACAAAAAGTCAATTTTAGTGTTTTTTTCAATCTTTCTTATGTATATTAGGTTCTTTTTTTAAATATATAAAGTAAACATTTAGTCTGTCTGATTTGCAGTTCAAAGACTGTAATTTTTAGCCACCCTCTATCTATACAATTTTAATTCAAAATTATGGTATACCATGTGGTCTATTAAAATTTTTGTTTTAAATTTCTTTTAAGAAACAAAATTTACAAACTATTGGCAAAACTACTAAAAAATATTTATACATATATTGTATTTACCGAGTAAACAGTTATCAATTCCCTTAAAGAATATAACCAAATTGCCTTTTCTGTCAAAATTATATTTTAGATTTTATAGTAATTTTTATTATTGTCAACTCCAAAATTTTTTTTATATAAAACTTGAGTAGGGTTGTCTATAATACCCAAAATAATATACAGGATGAATATTACAGTTTTTATATTTTCGGTCCAAAAAAGTGTTTTTTAATTTTAAACAAAAACTACTTTTTATACTTTTCTAAAACCGTAATCTGCAAATACTCTATTTTCAAATTTTTTCTGTACATTTTTAAGTTCTCAATATTTAAAAATATAGAGTGTATCTTTAAATATTCTAATTTGCAGTACAAAAACCGTAATTTTTAGCCAATAGTTCACACCTATCTATACAATTTCAATTCAAAAATTAAATATACCGTGTGATCAACTATTTTCTATTTTTTTAAGAATCAAAATTCACAGCGTTTTATTTTCAAAACTACTGAGCAATATTTATACATATAAGTTGCTATTGTATACATATACCGATGCAATATTTAAATATTCTAATAAGAAATATTACTAAGTCGAAAATCGCTTTTTCAAAATTGAAATATTTAAAATATTTAAATCATTAAAAAAATCCAAATTTTAACTTTAAAGTTATTTTAACTGTTAAATAAATTTCTGAATAGTGTTTTCCAAATACTAAAATTTCCAAAATGTTACATAATATACTGTGTGAACTAGTAAAATTTTAAAGTTTCTTTCTTGAAGTTTTCTTTTGAAAATTTATTTTTTGAGTTCTTAATAATAATATTTTTCAAAATTGCCTAACTGTAATATACAGTTTTAATTTTAAAAGTTTTTCCACCTTTATTCTTTAATTTTTAATTAAAATTTGCACAATTTTAATTAAAAATTGTAATATACAGAGTGATTTGTTTAAAGTTAAATTTGTATATTTCCCGATTATTTTTCTAAATAAAAATACACAAACCTTGTTTTGAAAATATTGCTATTGCATGTAGTATAGAAACGAAACGGTTTAAAATTTCATTAAACAACATAGCCAAATGCCTTTTTTGTCAAAATTATATTTGAAAAATTAAACATTAAAAAAAAATTTTTGAATTTTAAGTTATTATTATTGCCAACCCCATGTATTAAAGAATCTTTTTCTATAAAATGGTAGATCTACAAATGGTCAATTTTAATTTTTTTTTGTTTTTGTTTTTAGGTCTTAACTTAATTCAAAAAACATGATTAAATTTAAAAAAAAAACTTATTTTGAAAATATTGTTATGTTATATACTATACATAAATAAATATACGGGTTAATAGCTAAAAATGTACATAAACAAAATTAGAATATACAAAAGAGAATCATTTTAAAAAATCCAAATTTCAGATTTTAAAATTATTGTTCTATTGCCAATTCTGTTCAATTCTTTTAATTTAATTGAAGTATTAATATAAAAAATGATTAAAGAGTCATTTTTTTTTGTCAAAAATTTTCAAAAAATGTCTTAATTCTGCTTGAGCTGTTCCAAATTGGAATTCCTGCCGACCCATCCGTGTATTATAATACCTATTGAGACAGTGTATCCTTAAAAAACCATCACTACGTTTACACATGTACATATAAAACCCCCTTATCGTCAACAGCTCATACAGGGTGTTTTCACATCACATAAAAATCATACATCTAAGCCTGGGCGGGTGCATCAACTCAAGCACGTAAATCACAAATCAAAAAAATAATATTAACAACAACACGAGATTGTTTTGCATCACAGACTATCACAGATTACATCTGCAATTCATTTTTTTTTTATTACTTAATATGTTCCCTACACTCACTGAAATTTCCACTAATTTTTTTCTATCGCATAAGACATAGAAACCGACCGTTTCTCGATGTAGTACTCAGTCCGAAAACTCTCGCGAGATGTCGCCGCAAGGCAGTGAATTTTTTTTTATGGGTTATATCACACGTCTTTTATACAACGTTTACACTGCCTCTGACAGCACCTTTGTTTTGGTTATGATGAAATATTTTAGAGGCACTCTTTATGATGATATATCAGTCAGGCAATTGCCGACCACTGGCCAATCGGGCCGATGAGTATCCAGAAAAAACCATAATAAATTACGCTACTCAACTAGAAGTATCTATATACAACAATATATATTTTCTCTATTAAAAATATCATAAATATACTCTCTTAGGAAACAAAATTTTTAGTCCAAACTTATGACTAAGGCGTCTCTAGGTGCTGATATATGCAAGTAGCCGAGTAACCAAAAACCAGCGTCAAAAAAATCTCATACATCATAATCTTGACGCTGCTTCTCGCGTTTATATATCAATATTAAATATTAATTCTATTATAGTACTATTTGTATAATGATTATTGCTATATATTTCCCATGGTAAACAATCATCTTTCTAAAAAAAAGAAAACAAAGGAACAACACATTGCAGGATATTGCTATGGTAGACGGCACTGCGCACCGGTCAGTGGTCAGCTTCAAAACATTTATTTAGTGGTTACTAACCGAGGGCTCGTGCCGAATTTCCTCCCTGCATCATAATACTGCAAAGGTACATTTAATACCCTAACATATTAAGTAACTAAGGCGGCGCCAAATGGAATGGATATCACTCACTCTGCGTGGAAGATCACCAAATTATATACACTAGTTGACGTGTACATCAGGAAAGAACAAGAGGACATTCTTTTCAAAACAAACTGTACGAGGTGTCGTTCTTTTTAATACAAACTATCCCAAAAAAAAATTTGGAAAGGTTAAAGCCTCGTTTACAATCACTTAAATTAATTAAGAAGTTGAACAAAATACAATCTTGTGGAACTGTTTACGTCACGGAACTTAATGAAGTTTGTCCAACTTTGGACCAGGTCCAACATAAATAGTAATTCCTTCAATTAAAAGTGGTAAAATCATTTTAAAATTTGAAATTTAAAATTGAAGAAAACGCTGGTGACCAACTATGTAAAAGACTGATTTCAATACCAGCCACTTTCAGGCAAAAATATCAAATTCCGTTATTTAGATAAAAAAAAAACTGAATGTAAATTTGACCAAAAAGCTTTTAAAAAATTATTTAAGTCGTCACAGAAATAATAATTGGATTACTTCAGGCATAAATTGTTGGTTTAAATTACATCGGCGTGGCCTTGATACAGTCGACCAGCTTTGTTTTTGTGGTAGCAAAGCGTAAAATAGCTAATCATTGTCCAACTGGACAACTATGTCAACATTTCGCTACTAATTGATCACAGAAGTGCAGTTGTGTCCTTAAACAAGATTAGCTTCAAGTTAAGCTTGACATAGCTGCACTTCTATGATCAATTAGTAACGAAATGTTGACATGTTACATAAAAACAACGCTGGTCGACTGTATCAAGGCCACAGCTACTTAATTTAATGACTGTTTACATAGTTTTTACGACTTTTTACTTGGCGAGCCCTATATCTCTTAAATCAAAAATATTTAAAGATCATCAGGGTCGTACATTAAGAATTTTTGTCAGTGGACTTATAAGGATATACCCTCGGATCTACCATTTTTTATTAAGAGTCTTTTAATACAAATTTGTTTTACTTATTCAACATTAAAGGCTCTAAAAAAGTCGACTCTAAAAAATACTGTATATGTCCTCCTACTAATATTAACCTGATTTTTTTTTCAATTTCAAGAACAGTACTGTTATAGTTATTACGTATTTATAACTTTTATTTTTTAAGAAAGTGTGGTTTGCAGCTAAGAATTGTGTAATGAAACTATCATCTCTGCCTCTCAATTTTAAATAAACTCAGTTTCCGATAAACTCTCACCTACGGCTCTTAATTTTTATAAAGACTGTCGCCTGCGTCCCCCAATGCATTATTTAATAATAAAGTTTTAATTTATTGGAAAGTGTCACCACTTACTCCGATTACTTTTAAATAAGCCAATAAGCTTTCAGTTTTATAAAAACTGAAAGCCGAAGACGACAGTATCATTAAAATTTGGTGTTAAAAGCAACAATTTATTAAAAATTTGAAACATTAAACAACAACTTAACTGTTGCTGTAGTAAAAATCTCAACCTGTTTATTCCTTCTGCTGAGTATAACAGTAATATGTTTTAATTTTACTAACTTTAGAAGCTAGACTCAACATTACTAATTAATTTCTACATCTGTTAAAACAAGAACTACATTTTTAATGTAATTTTAGAAGCCGCAGGCGACATTTTACTAATTTTACAAACTAGAGATATTTTTTATTAATTTTTAGAGAAAAAACAGAAGCAATATATTTATCTTCTTGATGTTTTAAGAATGAAAACAACATTTGATCAATTTTGAAATTCGCAGACATAATTTTACTTATTCAGAAACCGGAGATTTTTATTAAAAAAAAACATTGTTTTTGTGGTTTTATAAATCGGAGGATAGTACAGTTAAACCCGGTTAAAACGTACGTTTTTAGTGTACCGAAGAGTACGTTATAGCCAGGTTATACTGTTATTTTATTATTTTAAAGTAATTTTGTGCAAATTTTTTAAATAATAAATACAAAAGGGTCATTGTCTTCCAATGTTACAAGTCGGAGCAAGCATTTTACTAATTTAAATGGCAAGGAAAATATATATTTTTTTAATTAATAAACAAAAAAGCAATTTTCTTTCATATTGAGAGCCAGAGACAACAATTTCATAATTTCGAAATCTGGAAAAGTAATTTTACTGGTTTTAAAAATTAGACACAATATTTTCGATATTTTAAGAGTTGAGAGCGATACTTTACTAATTTTGAAATATATAACCTTTATTTTACCGTAATTTTAGAAATAAATGACTTTTAATTCAATAAAAACCACGCTTTTAAAATTTTTGGAAAATTCTGAATTAATAAATACAAAGGGAGCATTTTTTCTAATTATTGAGAGTATTGAAAGCCGGAAAAACATTTTACTTATTTTAGAAGCAAAAGACAATATTTTTACTAACTTTTTAAACTTAACAAATAAAAAACAGCATTTTTTTCTTTTTCAATTTTGGAAACAGGAAGCAACACAGCAACACTTTACTAATTTTGATGTATAAAGACGTAAAATTTTGCTTATTTTAAACGCAAAACTTTTTTTTCTAATTTTTAAGATAATAAATACAAAAAAACCTTCTGTAAACCGGCCTTTAACTTTTTTCTATTTTAAGAAGTATATGCGGAAATTTTGGGAGAGAGAGAGAGCGATAAGTACTTATTTTTTAAAAGAGAGCGATGAGTTAAACACATTTTGAAAGCTCTGGAGAGAATTGTACTAAGAAAATTCTCAAATCGATTTCATTAACGTAAACGTAAACAGGTCTTAATGTCTAACGTAGTCAAACGATACGTTAAGTTAAGTGATTGTAAATAAAGCTTAGCTCTAAAATAGTAGTGAGAAATAAAAAAAATTTTTTGAGCTGTTTATTAATGTAAAAATATGCAAATTAAATATCCCGGTTACTCTTCCCCTCAAGGCGAACTCACCCTTATACATCATTAACTAAGTTATAATTCTATCACAGCTCTTACAGCAGCCATACAAGCAGCCCTTAATAAAAATTTTAGCCCGGTTATGCAACCGCCTATTTCCCCCCTAGTAAATTAATGCGGACTTTCCTCTTCTGTATCAAGTGGACTCGGCGACAGGAACTTTCTAACATATTTGGGATAGTGTGTTTTCTCGTGGGCTTTAAGTATCGTGGACCTCGAGAACGTCTTCCCGCACAACGCGCACCGGAAGGGCCTTTCGCCCGTATGCACTCTGCAGTGGTCCTTCATGTGGTGCCTGAGCTTGAAGGCCTTCCCGCAGAACTCGCACTTGAAGGGCCGATCACCGGTGTGGACCGGCAGATGTGCAATCAGCGAACTCACATCCGGAAAACTCTTCCCGCAAAATTTGCACAGCACCACTCCGGCGCCGTCCCCCAGGTCCACGTCCATGGTGGGCGGCTGGTCGGTGGGATCAGGCGGAGGCACTCCGCCACCGAAGAAGGGCGCCGTAGGGAGCTGCTCGCGGTACTTAAGCGTCTCCAGGGAGTGCGAGAGGATGTGGCGGGTGAGCTTGCTCTGATGGGGGAACGAAGTGCCGCAGTACATGCACGGGTACAGCCGGGGCGAACCCTCCTCGCGATCCACCAGCTCCTGCAACCAAACAAATCCGACATCAACTTCTTGATGAGTGGGAGGAGGTGGAGGGATGTGGAGGCCGGCCACAAGAAGTTGACGCTCATTTGTTTGGCTGATGGAGGCTGGATGGAGGGCTGCTGCGAGGTGGAGGACGCGACGCGAACGATTTCATCAAAAGGAATACAAATGATTGTCAACTTCCTGACGGCAGACTAAGGCCGGAATCATTTTTGTGTTAGAAGGGGGAGGATTCCGAAAGAAATCCTGGCGGCGGGGGAGTGCAAATATAATTTACAAAATAAAAAAAAATCGTAATACTGCAAAGTAACAGATATGAAGAATAATAAGTAGCGAGGTAAGTTAAAAAGTAAAACTGTATATACAACGAGAACAATAACCTCTACTACTTAAGTTAGCAATAAAGTTACTAAAGATGTTTGCTTAAAATGTCCCTTAAATGTCCCTAAAAAGTTTTGCGTTGCGATGATATAAATCAAAATTATCAAAATTAATAAAGAGGAACCAAATTTCATGTTGAATTTGCATCTGGTGCATCTTCGTATCCGCAGTAACTATTAAAAATAAAGTGCTGTAATTGGTATAGTTACAATAGCAATAATGTAATTTGCACTTGCATCCTCAACTTAAAATCTGAGCCTTTGTAAATAAACAAAATTAACGATGTAATGCAAGTAAAATCATCAAATTTAGATACTATTTCGTAACAACTATATTAGTTATTTTATTAATTTTGTTTGATTGGGATAAATCAGACACTTGTGGTATTACTCGGTTTTTGTTTATTGGCCTACGTTTCGTCTCTTTTTTTAAGCTTCTTCAGTTGAGTAATACCACAAGTGTCTGATTTATCCCAATTAAACAAAATTAATAAATTCAAACGAACACAGACGATAAAATAGAACCAATTGTATTATTTATATTGTTTTTCAAAAACACTGTTTTTTGTTGAATATTGTAGCACTGGCTACAATATTTCACTTGTAGCATTATTTTTGGTAACTTTTTATGTTACCAGCACTGTAAATTACCATAGTAGTTTTGCTGATTTTGATTTATTTACCACAAAGAGAGTGACTGTAACACCTTTTTTTAAAGTACTATTACAAAACAAATGTTACAACCACCTTCATTATGATACGAGTGTTAAAATAAACGAGTACCATAATAGAGAGGTTGTAACACGTATTTTTATACTATTTCTTTTATTGCGATATTTTAAATGGTATGTTTTATTATTTTTGTACCTGCATCCGTTGTCATCTGTCTAGTACGTTTAATTTTAATTTTTTATGTTGGCAACATTGCTGGTTATGGTACGGTTACTTACAGTGTTAAGAACATAAAAAGTTAACAAACACAATGTTACAACGTTGGACATTGTACCGCCTTTTTTGAGAAAACAGTGCTACAAAATTGACGTTGTAAACGCGAAAAAATAGAATTTTACTAAAATTTACGACAATACTCCATCAATGGGCAAAAGAAAACTAAAAATTTAGATAATATGGAATGTAACGACAATTTTAAAATGTCACAAACCGTCAAAAAATTGATAAATCAAGAACTGAAACTCTTTGAACCATGCTCTTACGACCACAAAATATAATTAGACAATTTAATCTTGTCTCGTGTTACCTTATTAATTATAACACATTTTTTTTTATAAAATAAGTATTTTTTGACTTATAAAAGAAGTCAATAAACAAAAATGTGTTAACCAAGTGGTTAAAAAATAAATTCAATAATGCCTCAACTGGAGATTTTATAGATATAGAGTTAATTGTAAATAAATCTTAATAACTTAATTAAAGATTTTAGACTTCACAGACTGTCTGCTTAGAGACGTTATTGCCTCAACTGTATTATTAACTGAAGTAGAGGTCTTATAGAATCACTTGCGAGGTCATTTGTAACCTACAAACAATAAAACCCACAATTGAGTCTGAAATCTACAATTTGTAAATCTAATGGTTTTAAATTGTCACAAAAAGTTTAAGAATAGACTTGCAACAAACTACTCTTAAGTTTAAAAAGAAGTTACAGATGTACTGCTTTCCAAAACATCCAATAAAAAGCTAGAACCTCAATTAAAATGCAATAGTACCTAAGCTTAAAACAAGCAAAGCGCTTCCAATTGCTCTCAAAAAAGAAGAAAAATTCATGCTGAAAGTCTACAAACGCCTCCTGCATGACGAAAACTTTCTGAAGAAATAGAAACAGGTAGATCGGTATTGTTCAAAAAACCAGAAAAGTAATAAAAAAAAGCCGATGAATTAACGTGGTAAAGATCGACAATCCGCTAATAATTAATAAAGCTTTAAAAAAACTAAAGTAAAATAAAGGTCTGAGTATAAAACAGAATGGCTTCCAAAAAGGCAAGTCTACACTAAGGTACCCTAGAAAAAGTCAGAAAAGAGGTAAAACTGAAGAAAACAAAAATGTGTGTAAATCTGTAGGCTCTAAGAGAAAAGACATCTGTATCTACTTATTTAGAAGGCAAAAACCTCGAAACCGAATTACGGCTTTGAATTATAATGTCTGGTTGGAACATTCTGCGTTATAGCTGGGGGATAGAGAAATATAAGCCATTGAGGGTAGTTTGTTCGGATTTAGAAAACTATTTACCTTTTTTCTAGAGCTGATCTTACAGAAGAATCTATACAATGAAATTCTACATCTAGAGGTTCCAAAAGAAACCACGCTAAAATTATATGTTGATGACTTAGCGGTACTGATGATAGAAAAACCTATACAAGACGTGATAAACACGGTCGAGTAGACGTCCAGTATTATTGAGTAATAAATGACAAAAAAAGGTACAGAGCTTTCACAAAAAAAGACAAAAGCTGTGCGATTAAAAAAAGAAAAAAGAAAATATCATCCTCACAGTAGAAAATGTCCAACAAAGGCCCAAGGATCAACCCATTGATCTCGAGATCCAAAAGACGAGAAAAGCGGACAATAGAGCAAACAAACGATGAACATAAGATGCAAGTACCAAGAGAAGATAAACCCAGTGTCTTATACCTAACATAAGACAGTGGTTAGAAAGCAAAAAGTATGCCGAACAGATATGTAATTATCTAACCCAGATACTTTTAAGACAGGACATTTACGATAGGATTTGCACAAAATGCGACAAGTAGAATAACGATAGATGCGTGTACTCTGACAAAGCAAAAACAACATCAATCAAGCAATATCATAAAAGTGAGGCTGAAAAACTATAAAAACTGGAAACAAAAACAAACGACAAAAAAAGGGAGCATCTAAGTAGTCTTAGAAACTCACAGGAGAGGCATTAATAAAAGACCAGTTGAAGTGGCAGCCTGCTAAAAGACGTCAAAAACATTCGCAGATCATTAAAAAAATTGTCTAATTTACAATAACAAAAACAAATTTTTTTGGGTAAATATAGAACACATTTGAGTGTCTATTATTGAAACTATTTTTTCAACAAAAAAATTATTTGTCAGCTTGATATTCCAAACGATTTTGTTTTATTGTGTTTTTTTGACATTCTATGAACGCTACTAGATCAATCCTCTCCATTATTTTGAAAAAATATTTCGATTAATTTTTAGTCAAATCATAAATCAAGGTAATAAAAAAATGTAAAAAATGCAAATAGCAGATGAAAATAGTTGCTGATATCAGTGTCTAATTGGTTATTTAAAGTCTAGACTAGAAATGTAATTTGCCAAAAATATATATTTGACAGGCGAAAAAATAATTTTAGAAGCTAAAAGGCGCTAAAGTTGGAGATTAAAATTCATTTTTATATTTTATTTCGAAAACTATATGTTCTATACTAAGGTCGCTCAATAGATACGTTAATAAAAACACCCACTTAAAGCGCGCTGTTTAAACAACGGCTCTTCATTGGTCAATTTTAAATAGAGAGCTTAAAGTAAAAATCCTTAACATACAAAAGCATATTTTTAGAAAATAAGAATTTTTGCGTTTGCGCCTAAATCGATGCTTCCAATGGTCTTAATTGCTTATATGGTAGAAAGTGATTCAACACAACATTGTAATTAAGAAACATCTAAAACTAACAATTTTACATTTTTAAGCGCCCACATCCACACTTCAAATAATCTCACTTTACTGCTAGTCTTCCAACACTGAGTTTTATGACTGCACCTATTCGGCGATACCAGTATAGTATCCTCTAAATGATTTTGACATCGTTATTTTTAGTGGCGAGCAAAAGTGTTTTTACAAATTTCGTTATTCTACAATTTTGTCAATATTTTTCGTGGTAATTTACCTAACTATCCATTTGATATTAGCAATAAACTGTTTATATTATTATAAATTGATATACTATTATGAATAACATTATTATAATCTATTATAACTTTTTTTAACGTTGACCAATTAATGTAGTTATTTTTTTCTCATGGCATGTTTACAAAGCTACGTGCTGTTCACACAGACATCATGAGATATCAATCACTTTAAAACGCTCTAGAAGTCTATACCTATATTAGTCAATTTAGGAAATAGTTAGTCGAGAGGCGTCTATTGAGTAAATACTTTTATCCACAGTTACCTTATAATTGAAGTTTTATCCACACTTACGAACCGTATAAAGTAACACTTTCTCCAATAAATCCAATAAATCCAATCCAATAAATAATAAAATCACTTTATTTCACTAGTAAAATAATGAAAAAAAAAAAACAATCTTAAATCAATCGCATTCTATTTATTAGTAATATTGACATTAACCATTTACATTAATAGAATAGACATTTCGTTTTCTGTTTTATCATATTTCACTTCGTTTCCATTAATAAGAAGCTTGTGGTTGTTATCGGTTCCAGAACAAATAGTAGTTGTAGGAACAATAAACCTCTCCTCTAGTAAGGAACAACTGGTACCAGGAGAACCTTAGATTTTCCTTGCGATATCAAGCTTATTAGATACAGAATCTTCGATATAAGTTTCTGCTATGGCGGAGCTCCTCCCCCCACCATGTCGTTTAATTGTTGTAAAATTAGCACCTCCATTGACAGGTAAAGTTGTTGAAGTGCGCCTCATACAATGACTGGTATAAGCTTCTGCGTTCGTCAGATTCAAAAACGAAGCAACTTTAGAAGGAACTTTCGATAAAGTGTTAATTCCAACAGGTTGCGATGTACATTTTTGATTAGCGTATCGTAAAAAGAATCTCTCAATGGATAACTTTTTCGGACGTAAGGACATGTATTTCCTACACTTTTCCACAGTGTTGATAGAGAATCCTTCTTCTATAATTGTGAATTTTCGTGAAACGCTCTGCCGTTTTGGTATCTGGTATCGAAACAATCAGGTATGCGCCCCTGTCTTCTGATCACTGATTTTCAAATTTGTCAGCTCACAGCATCGACAGCCACCAGACACCCCCATTATTAATGCAACGTAAAATATTCCAAAATTTATTATCTACAATGTCTATGGAATGACAGAGATTACCTAATCATCAAATATTCTTTATCGCAAGCCCTTGTCAAAAACTCTTCCACGTGTGCTCTTTCCAATACTGCAGCTTTCTTCGGCCTGTATCCTCTTGAGTGATTCTTCAGATAGGCCATGAGCTTACTATATTTTCCAATGTCTATGTTTTTATAGACCTTTATAGCGGCTTTCAGCATGGAGTACTTCGACCACATGGATGAAATTGCATACCTCTTCTTCAAATTTAAGAAATACGATAGCAGAACTTCCTCATTTATATTGTCATTACCCCCCGATCTTCTTTCCATTCATTAAATTCTGAAAATACTTTTTCATAATGTTCCCTGGATTTCGCAGGCAATAACTGGCGAGTTGTTTCTTCAGCTTCCTCAAAAATTGTTTCAAGAACAGTATCACCTTCTTCCATTTTCACCAACTTGCACAGCGTTTGTAAGTTTTTAAATCTTGCTGTGATATATGTTATGATCTTTGCTTTTTTCCTTGTGTTTATCAGAAACATTGTAAAAACGTTAAAGTTCTTTGCTGTTTTTTTACCAAGAAGTTCAAAGAATGATAAAAGGGTTTATTGCAATTTTAGTTTAGTGTATTGTACAAGATCATACAAGACGCACTGTAACTGTATTGAGTATTGTTTTGCAAAATGCACCGACAACAACGACAAAATCACAATTTATCTGAATCTGACTGCGTTAGAATCATTAACCTTCGCGAAGAAGGGTACAGTCAAACAGAACTCGCTGAACGCTTTAATGTCAATTAGTCGACAATTTCTAGAGTGTTGACAAAATTTGCAAAACATGGAAGTAACACCAGAAGACCAGGACAGAGTCGTGGAAACATTACAACCCCACAACAAGACCGATTTCTACGAATGCGCACACTGAGGCAGCGCTTTGTGACCAGTACCCTTCTCCAAAATGAATTTTTTGAGCGTTATAATTTTAGAATTAGCTCAAGTACGATCCGGGGAAGACTTGCAGCAGTGGATTTGAGGCCTAAGAGGGCAGCCACGGGCCCATTACTTACCGCAGAGCACAAAAGACAAAGATTAAACTTTGCGCGTGAACATGTAGACTGGGATATCGAGCAGTGGTCAAGAATATTATTTACTGATGAGTCTCGATACTGTCTTTTCTCTGACGTCAGGCGAAATAGAGTGTGTAGAAGGACGGGGGAATGATACGCCCAGTATAACCTTGTGCAAACTCTGAGTTACGGTGGCGGATCAGTAATGGTATGGGGTGCAATCAATTTGGAAGCCCGCACGGACTTAGTTCTGGTGGATAGAGGTCGGCTTACAGCAGAAGGATACATTACCGACATTTTAGACGAACATGTTGTACCATTTATGCCATTTATTGGGAAAAATTTCATGCTTATGCACGATAATGCACAGCCCCACATGGCAAGAATCGTACATCAGTATCTTCAAGAGGTCGAAATGTACCATGGTTTGGCCTCAGAGAAGTCCCGATCTCAATCCAATAGAGCATATATGAAATTGTCTGGGAAGGTAAGTAAGACGATTAGCCAAGGCTCCAAACACAGTGGAAAACCTTTTTCCGAGACTGGTCGAAATTTGGGACCAAACTGATCAGGACCAAATCAGAACGGTAATTGGCAGCATGAGAGAGCAATGCCAAGCTGTAGCATACACCGGAAAAGGAAATACTCGCTTTTAAGTTTTGTTTTTGCGCGATTGGTTGTTTTTATCAGTTTACTGTGCCTGTTTCCACGACGGTAGGTTGCTGTTACTGGTTGCTACGTGTAACAAAACGGTAAGTAATTCATTTACCGTTCAGTGAACGGTAAGCAATTAAATCTAAAAAAAACAATTTTGCGATTTATTTATTAAAATTAAATGTACACTTATTATAATCAATAGTAGTAATACAACTCGCATTTGAGTTTCTAGTGTTAATAGACAAACTTTCCGACGTCGAAGTCCCAGGTTGTTGTAATAGTCCGCCAACATCGCTGTGTAAAATTTTATGAGCAAGTTCAATTTTGTTTTGGAGGGAATCTTCCACGTAACTCTCGGCCACCGTTGATGAACGCCACCCACCATGTCTTTTTAGTCCCAACACATCAACTTCGTTATTCGCCAAAAGTGTAGCCGATGTGCGTCGAAACGAGTGTCCAGTAAAACCTTCAGGGGCTTGCAACTTTAAATACTTTGCAATTTTTGACGGCCAGCCTCCAATTGTGCCTTTTCCTGTAACTTGCCTAGTGCATTTGCCATTTCGATAGTTCAGAAATAAATGATCTGACGTTGGGTTGCTTGGTCGAATTCTTATGTATTTTTGAAGTATTTCCAAATAATGAACTGCTTCATTTTCTTTATTAATAACTGTGAACGTTCGCTGAATATTTGTTTTTGTATTTTAAATATTATCTATAAACATTTCTTCATGTTCTTCTATGTCACTAATTTTAATATTGTACAATTCCTCTCGTCTACAAGCGCCCGATACTCCCAATATCATTGCTACCTGCAAATAGATTGTTTTCTTAGAACTCAGATGTACCACCTCATCATCTACAACATACCTTTTGAATTAAAAATTGTTCGTCTGGTGCTTCAATCAAGAATTTTTTTATGTCTTCTTTGGTAAAAATTTTAGCCTTCTTAGGCCGATATCCAATATTTTTTCTCTTAAGATAAGCAATTAATGTAGCAAACTTAGAAATATCGAGAAAAATTGTACTCTTCAGCATAGAATACTCCGCCCATAAACTGCCTGGGGCCTTCAAGTGTCCACTTCTCACCACAAAATACGCTAACAAGCTCTTTTCATTTACAGAAATCTTTTTTGCTTCACGCCATTCCTTAAACAACTTGTATGTCTGTTCATATCGGGCTTTAGATTTTTCTGGAATTATTGCCGAACATCCTTCTTGCCAAGCGTCTTCTAAATCATCCGGTAGATCATCACTATCGCTCATATTTGCTTCGAAAACGGAACCACAAAACAGAACTATGTAGGAATGATTGTATCAAAAAGACAATTTTACTTGTTTGGAACAAAACCATAGCAACCATGGAACAGCCACCCAAAGTTTTCAGTTTCATTCTTCCCGATTATCACAAATGTATTGATATAAATTATTATTATTATTATTATTATTATTATTATTATTATTATTCTAGAAACTCCAATCGCGCAAAAAACGTTATAAGCATGTCGAACGTTAAGGATTACTGTTCTGGAGTCGTCGCTTCGCTCCTCCTCCAACCAATTGTCTTCGAACGGTAAGCATTCCTTACCGTTCTCCATACTTAATATACTGTTTTTTAAACAATATCAATTTTTATTTTATCTTATTTTTTAAATGAAAAATTTGTTTTTAAATAATTTTTTTATGAAAAACTGACATTTTTTAAATTAAAACATCGAAGACCTTACTCTAAAAAAAATTGAATAAAAAACTTACTAGTAATATACATAACTCGATTTTGTAAAATTATGCGTTAATTTTGATGCGCAGTGTATTATACAAACATAGAGAAAAAAATTTATAATAATTCTTTATAAATAATCTCACATAGAATTAATAATGATGAGTGTATTAAGTGATTACCGATTACATTAAAACAATTAAAAATTACAATTAGAATTGAGAGATAATTATGTACTTAAGTAAGTATTTGTATTATCTTGGTGAATTATTTAATAATTCTATTAACACTTTATTAATTAATAATAAATAATTAGAAATTTTAGTATTCTATCAAAACATTTCTAATGACTTCAGTTGTAGATAAGCAAACTTTAATACCATGTAATCCAGCATTACAGTTTTTAGAAGTTTGCGAAACTTTGCGAAACTATTCCAAAACACAAATGTGTGGGTTATTACAAAACCTCAAGACCTGAATTGAGTTTTGTAGCGGTTTCTTTAAGGGTAAGTTGTTGGAAAATAACGATATTAAAAAAGTAATAAAGAAAAACACTTATATTATTTATTTGAATATTAATATTTAAAAAACACAGTTAAATCTCGTACACACCTCTATCTAATAAAGAGTGTGTTAAGATCTAAAAATATGAGCATAAGATCGATAAAATTCATTATTAATATCTATTTTTGTAAACAGAAAAGCATTTTATTCATAAATTTAAAATAATAAACGAATAAAAAATTAATTGAACCTCTTTTATTAAAAACATGGTAATCATTATAAAACCTTTTGTAAATTAGAAATTACAAAAAATTTTGACGTAGAATACTTAAAAAAATTGTAAAATTACTAAAATCTAAATCATATTCGTTTAAAATGTTTCTCTTTGAATTCAAACACTCCAAAGCAAGAAATTCTTGCGAAAGTTAATTAAATCCAAAGAAAACGATTTACTGTTAATCATAAATCTCCAGTTACGTTCTTGGTTTTCATACTTTTTTCTCAACAAAATGTCATTTTAAAGAAACGATGCACAATAATTAATCGTCACTTTGAGAGAAAATTAGACGCAAAAGCGTGACAAGTGAACGAATTTTTGTTGCAACAACTGCAACATTTTGAACAATCATCGTCGCAGAATATTAACACTTTTTATTGGCTTTAGTTGGTAATTCCAACTAAGATGAAAACGCAAACAGTGTGAGAACAAAGTGTTTTAAAACTATTAAATAAAAACGGCTTTGTCTTTGAAAGAATTCGAAGAGGGTTGGCAACAAAATTAATTTCAAGGAACTTATTCGCACCGAAATTTCAATAATTTTTCTGTTTTGATTTTGATTTGTATTATCTATCTTCTAGTATCTTTATGTTGTTTTTTTAGAATTGTCAAACTTCAAATTAAAAGGTTACTCATATAAAAAAAATAATTGTCGATCTTTCGTCGGTTTAAGACTAGAAAATTGTGTATTTTAGTTTTTTAATAATGTTCCGGTAACAATTATTTTGACATTTGACATTTGACGTTGCTACCAACCTTAAAAAACAAAACAGTATTAGACTGTTGCTGTTAAAACAAAACGCGAAAGTAAAACTGTTTTTCTCAATCAACTTACAGAATCGTGGGGGTGTCTCGAAAAGTCTGATGAACTCTCTCCTGTATTTTTGTCTTCTAGACCTCCGCTCCAGTCAACTTCCTTCTTGAGGCTCTGAAACAATACAATTTTGTCGTGTAGGATATTATTCGTTTGCATCGAGTAGGCATCAAAGTGTAGGCGAGTTAATTGTATTCGTTAATGACTCAATGTTAAATGTTTTGACGGCTTTTGAACAAACTTTAATAAATTTTCATATTATTGTTGTTGTACCAAACCAAAACTGGTTTTTGGATGCATCAAATTACAATAAATTCAGATTTTCAGAACAAGTATTTTTGCAAAAAAGTTATTAATTATTTACTAAAATGCAAAATGCCATCCACAATTCCAAAATTAACTCCAGAATTGTTATGAGTTTCCGCATTATATTAACTATTAGTTTGGAAAATTCTATTAACCGAAAAAGCTTTCCCGGGAAAATTCAATAGTAGGTTTATGTTTTGCATGATAAAGACATTATTCAGGCTATTCAATTTAACAATTATCAGCCTTAATTAGGTTTAGAATTTTTTTAATAGAAGTTATGAATCCAAAATTGGATTAATTACGCTTTAAAACTGTTTTGCAATTAAAATCAATTTTTAATAACGATTGTAACAAGTGAGCAAAAAAATCTTAATTTGGATAGGCGCTGGAAAATTTTCTTGATGAAGCATAACTTTAGACACGACGGCGACGTTGTCAAACTTAAAATCATTTTTATAATTTAGTTATGTTGTGTCATTTTCATCAATTTATTTGTTTTTAATCAGTCATGTCTTATAAAATAAAAGCACACAATACATTTGCCACACATCACGTAATAAGTGATTAATAATAAGTGATAAGTAATATTAGTCAATTACTAGACCAAATTGTACCGTGTAGAAGCTAGTTGTCATTAGGATATTTTATTCTTTTTTTTAATAACTTTATAATCACTTCATTTTAATGAAATTTGGTGTACTTATCTCACTAGAATTACACTTTGCGATGTTTTTTTGTAATTGTTGTCTTTATTTATTTTTATTTTACAAGAATGTTATTTTAAATACTTTTGTCTTTTATATTAGGTCCTTAAGCACCTTGTTCGTGTCTTTTAAGAGCCTTCGTTTCTCGTGTGTTAAATCGGGAGGTATTTTAACGTTAACCAGGACTCTTCTCGTTGATTCCAGATATGTTTTGCGTTACGTTAATGCATTACGATAATTATTAGATTATAATCTACTCTTACTTTCTGTGTAAATGCCCTATCGGTAGTGTAAATGTGTTTTTTTAAAGACATGAATTTAATGTGTCAGCCATGATTATGATGAAATAAGCAGAAATGCATTATATTATGCATTTAAGGTCTTTTTATAATTATCATCTAGGACTACCAGTTTTTATAAAATTTCCCTATGGATCCTGCTCTTTTTTTAATAAAAAAAGTTCTAAATAAAATATCTCCTATTGGATTCGAATTTCTATAAAATGCCTTTTGTGACAGCCAATTTTTATAGAACGTGGTTCATTTCTAGGTTATTAAAATGCTTCTTATAGTATTCATTTTCATAAATCTTTTTAAGATGCCTAAAAATCCCACATATAACTTCTGCTTTTGATTAAAAAAAGCTATAAAATGTCTCCTGTTTATTCCAATTTTTATAATGTGTAGTTTACAATTTCTTTTTACAAAAGACGGTTTTTGAATGCAATTTTATAAAATGCCCTTTGTAGTTTACATCTTTATAAATTGTTGCCCGTGGCCCAGTTTTTTAAATGATAATGAGCCCTACAATTTCTAATTTATTATTTTGCTAAAAAACAATTTTTGACTGCGATCTTTATAAAATGCCCTTTGTATTAAATTGACAACTGTGTGGCTTCTAGTTTTTACAAAATGTGACTTACGGCTTCTAGTTTTCATATAAAAAGTAGAAAATGTCACGTGTTTAGGCAACTTTAAAAAATGGTTTTTAAAAATGGGCTCTTAATTTTAATATGAAGGACCCCCTCATCTCAGTTTTCTATTTTTTCTTTAGTTCTATTTGGCAAATTACATATCTCGTCACTACTTGATCGTAAAAAAATTATTTACATTTTTTGCAGAAAATTAAACGCCCTAAAGGAGGTATCTTACAATTTTTTTAATAGTTGTTAGCGTTTAGTAGATATCAGAGGTCAAAGTTTGAAGAATTTAACAAAAATTTTTTTTTTTAATAAATTTTATAACTTGTAGATAAATAAATATTATAAAATGCGCAACATATAGTTTTGTAGGAAATTAAACGCTCTACAAAAAAAGTCACTTGTGGTTAATCGATTACTCCAACCATTTAGAAAAAAATGAAGATTTAATTAGTCTCAAATTTTGATTTTTAAAATGCGAATATCTTCTAAATGGTTAGAGTAATCGATTAACCACACAAGATCTTTCTGTAGAGCGTTCTATTTCATATAAAACTGTATACTTTTCATTTTTTAATATTTATTTATACGAGTTATAAAATTTTGAAGTAAAAACAATTTTTCTTACATTCTTCAAACTTTGACCTGTGATATCTTCTAAACTCTAATAGCTATAAAAAAAATTGTAAGATACCTTTTTTAGAACGTTCAGTTTTCTACAATAAATGTAAATAAAAATTTTCCCTACGATCAAATAGTGACGAGATATGAATTTTGCCAAATAGTACTAAAGGAAAATAGAAAATTGAGATGAGAAAATTCTTCCTATTAAAATTACGAACTCATTTTTAAAAAGCATTTTCTAAAGTTGCCTAGGTACCAATTTTTCAGTGTCAGAAGTTAAAAAAAAATATTCGTTTTTCTTGGTCCACACTAATAAATATAGATGAAATAAAAAATTGCAGAACTAAATTTTGGGTTTAGCACGATACCAATTTTAACCTCTTACATCTGCATCTGTCAAAATACAGTGAAATTACTCGAGAAACTTGTATTGTTATAAACGATTTAACAAAATATAAATTTTTGAATATTTTTGCAATTTTCCCTAAAGGCCGGTTAAGGCCTTGCATTGTCCGCTAAAACTTATATAAAGATTTTTTCTGATTATTTGTAAAATTTGAAATTGTTATTTTCTTCATAAATAGTTAAAATGAAGTCTTATGTAGAAGCGTACACAAAAATTCTCTCATTTAATAGTTTACAAAAATATTTTTTACATTTTTAAATCTTTAAAATTATTTTTTTAAAGAATCTAGATGGTTTTCTTTATATTGTAAAAGTTTAGATTTTTAATAACACATCTAGAATCTGTCTTACTTCAAAACCAAGCAATGTATAAATTTCTGATTTTGGTCTTGTATTTACATAAAACTAGCCGATATTTAAGGTTTAAACAAAGTATCTTAGACCTAGATAACTTTTAAAAAGTGTCTTTTAACGGTAAATTCAAATTGTTTCTGTTTTGTAGTTCTAGATTGTGTCTTTTCATAGAACAAGGTATAAGTAATGTTTCATAAAAAAATTTGAAAAATAAAATTATATTTTTTTATAATCTAGATCTATCAGTTTCTAGAAAAACACTTAGTTCTCGATCTAGAAACAAGACAGTAATCTAGATTTACAAAAATAATTTTATACGTTTTTAAATCTTTGAAATTAAAATTAAAAAAAAAAAGAATTAGAATGATTTATCTAGATGGGTTTGTTAGGGTTTGTAGAGGTTTAGATAACACATATAGAATTTATTTAGATAACTCCTAAATAAAGATTTTTTATCGTCAGATTAAGATTGTTTCTATGTTTTGAATTTCTAGGTAGTTAAGATGTAAATAACAAAACAGTAATCTGTTTTTAACTGTTAGCAGAAAAATAATGTTTTACATTTTTGAATTTATAAAACTTTTAAAAGTATTTATTTTTAAAAAACTAGAATAACGAATCTATACAGGTTTTTTTACATTTGTAAAGATTTAGACAACAGATATAAAATCTATCTTCTGTTAAGTCTAAGCAATGTATAAATTATCGATTTTTGTCTTGTTGTACATACACGTATTTAGATAAATGTAGAACGCTCATCTTTAATGATTAAGAAAGTTTCTTAGACCTAGAAAAATTTAAAAAAGCTTCTATCGACAAATTAGATTGTTTTTTTCTTTCAGATTTTCTGTTAGATCTAAGCAATGTACAAATTATCGATTTTTGTTTTGTTGTGTTTATATAAATCTAGAAGACTCATCTTTATAGATTAAGAAAGCTTCTTAGATCTAGATAAATTTAAAAAAGCTTCTAATAACGATTTAGATTGTTTTCTTATTTCAGATCTTCTGTTAAATCTAAGCAATGTACAAATTATCAATTTTTGTTGTGTTTATATAAATCTAGAAGGCTATCTTTATAGATTAAGAAAGCTTCTTAGATCTAGATAAATTTAAAAAAGCTTCTAATGACGATTTAGATTGTTTTCTTCTTTCAGATCTTCTGTTAAATCGAAGCATTGTATAAATTATCAATTTTTGTTTTGTTGTTTATTTATATAAATCTAGAACGCTGATCTTTATAGATTAAGAAAGCTTCTTAGATCTAGATAAATTAAAAAAGCTTCTAATGACGATTTAGATTGTTTTCTTCTTTCAGTTCTTCTGTTAAATCTAAGCAATGTACAAATTATCGATTTTTGTTCTGCTTATGTAAATCTAGAAAACTCATCTTTATAGATTAAGAAAGCTTCTTAAATTTAGATAAATTTAAAAAAGCTTCTAATGACGATTTAGATTGTTTTCTTCTTTCAGATTTTCTGTTACATCTAAGCAATGTACAAATTATCGATTTTTGTTTTGTTGTGTTTATATAAATCTAGAAGGCTCATCTTTATAGATTAAGAAAGCTTTTTAGATCTAGATAAATTTAAAAAAGCTTCTAATGACGTTTTTGATTGTTTTCTTCTTTCAGATCTTCTGTTAAATCGAAGCATTGTATAAATTATCAATTTTTGTTTTGTTGTTTATTTATATAAATCTAGAACGCTGATCTTTATAGATTAAGAAAGCTTCTTAGATCTAGATAAATTAAAAAAACTTCTAATGACGATTTAGATTGTGTTCTTCTTTCAGATTTTCTGTTACATCTAAGCAATGTACAAATTATTGATTTTTGTTTTGTTGTGTTTATATAAATCTAGAAGGCTCATCTTTATTGATTAAGAAAGCTTTTTAGATCTAGATAAATTTAAAAAAGCTTCTAATGACGTTTTTGATTGTTTTCTTCTTTCAGATCTTCTGTTAAATCGAAGCATTGTATAAATTATCAATTTTTGTTTTGTTGTTTATTTATATAAATCTAGAACGCTGATCTTTATAGATTAAGAAAGCTTCTTAGATGTAGATAAATTTGAAAAAGCTTCTAACGACGATTAGATTGTTTTAGAGTTAGATATGGAGATATGGATTTTGCCATTCGGAATTGAAAAAAAAAAGAATGGAATACTGCGATGAGGGTACGAGCTCATGTTAAAAAAGTATATTTTAAAGGTGCCCAGAAACCAATTTTTCAGTGTCGGAAGTTAAAAAGTAATATTCAATTTTTTTGGCCCAACGTGATGTACAGTCTTGTTTAATTTTAATGCCATAGTCATGCACTCGAAACTTGCGTTGATACGTTAGATTCCAATGGATTTCAGTCGAGCGCTCTGCTGTGACATTATAATTGAATAATACTATACATAATAAATGTAGTTATTTTTTCTGAATCTCAGGATTTTTTCTTTTACCAAAACAATTGTAAAACGGTGCGTCCACACGTTATTACATCAATCAAGTTTAAATAAACGCATGATAAGTTAATACAAAATATTTTTTTGTAAATTCTCGCTTACCAGAGGCACTTGTTGAACCGGTGGCATATTGGAAGGTCCCGGAAGAGGTTCAGCGATAGGTGAGGGTAACCTCGTGCATATAGGTGCGTTCATCCCCGAACACGCCGCCACCATATTATTACTGTTACTGTGAATTGTCATGTCGCTAGGACCGCAATCACTTGTCACTGGAGATGAACTGATATTTCGGGTGTTTTCTGGTGAAGGCGGTCGTTTTGCATCATTTTCTGCATGGTCAACAGGTGATCGACACAATCTTAAATTTTGAACGGGAGGAGATTGGGATGAGGGATGGAGGCGGTCGTTATCATCCACGGAAGGTGACCGGGAGGGCGGCCTCCTGGTACTGAGTTCCGTGGGTTCTGTCTGCTCTGGTTCCTGAAACAAGAAAAAACAGTAAAAATCTTAGAATCTGAAAAAAAGTTAAAATATTTAAAACAAATAAAAAAGAATTAATAATAATAATCGAGTCGTTTTAACACTTAAACGCGTTAATGAAGGTCGAGATTTATTACTGATTATTATTTAATAAAAAAGTTTGTTACAATATTTTTCCGTTAAACGTATTTTAGTAAATTTAAAAAAAAAATTTAAAAATCTTTTTCGTAAACGAATTACAAGGATTAAAAATTTCAATTATTTTTACCCACTGCGTGTGGTAAAAACCCGAATGACAGCAAATACAAAGTTTTACTACCCTTCAATTGTACGTTAATGAGACTTTTACCTGTTGTAAAGTCAAAAATAATATTACCAGCTTTATAAAATAATACAACATTAAATATTAAACAAGGAGTCTACATCCGATAATCAGAAATGCATGTAACATTATTATTTAATACTTTGTTATTAATTTATTTATTTCTGTTTACTAAATGGATATTAATTATTTTTTTATTATGGAAATTATTTATTTCACAGAAGCCTCCAAACAGAGATAAAAAAAATATAGCGTTATTTCTAGCTTTTTGAGAGCAAAGTTCTATTATTTATTGGAATAAGAATGTAAATAAGATATAAAACAACTGTTAAATTATTAGAATGCTTTGATTTTAGAAAAGTTACTTGAATTTCCGGTTCAAGCGGGAGTAAAATCAAATATTAATAAAACATTTTTAAGACATTCTTGTTGCTTGAATCTTCGCTATTTAAATTTATATTAATTTTAAATAAATTTAATTTAAATTTGTTATTTAAACAACTAATTTCAAAAGTTTTACAACCCGTAACAATAATTGAGTAATAAATTTAATTGAGCGGTAGCCCGGTTATAAGCGTAATCAATTTTGACGGGCTAAAACCGCAACCATGGAGCGGTTCCCTAAAGTTCTAAATATGATAGAATCTCAACCGCGATAAAAAAAGGTCCCTAAAAAAATATTAACATTAAATTTACAGTAAAAAAACTGTTAGTAAAAAAACTCAAATTTTTAAACGCATTTTCTCGTTTATAACATCTCGCTCTAACGCCAAAAGTGAAGCTGACAAACCACTTAAAAGTCACAATTAATAGGTGGAGGTAAAAGTTACATTTATAAATAAAATCTGGGAACAAGAAAAAGACTAAAAGCCTAAAAATTAACGATGGAATAGTTTATAATTCAACTTAGTAACATAACAAACATAGACACTTAAGATCTTGGTGAAAGTGTCAAAGATTCTTCAAACAAACAGAAACTTCACAACAAGCAATTATACAATTCTTGAAATTTCCAGAGCAGGGCGAGGTAACTTGATGACAAAAGTTTTGGAACATTCGTTATCAAATTAATTACTGATAGATAAATAAAAAGCACTTGGTAAAATTAAAATTCGTTTGTTTTTCATTAAATAAATATTTAGTAAATAACTTATAATATAACTCATTTAGCAGTTTCAATTTCATGATGGAAAACAACTCTAAAAATATAGCCTTTATTCCGTCAAAAATAAAAACATAAAAAGCGATAAAACAGAAAACAAGAAGATAAAAAAATTGTTATTTTGACTCCTTAGTTAGTCAGTTAGTCACAAACTACTCTCTTAATCAAAAATTTCTATTATGACTTTTAAAATAGTTGCTTCCTTACACAAAATTACAATTTTTTTGTACATTTAATTAATCATTCATATTAATTATTACGGTGACAACATACGATAACGAATTAGAGTTGATTTTGCGTTCTTGACTGATCGAGTACCTAAAACTATCAAAAATATGACAGGCCAGATCATGCTTTGATTCAACAATTTTAGTCCTTATGGTAGTAGGTAACTTCTAATAATTTTATATTTCATAGAATATTTTTATTTAAATTTGAACATCTTTTGTAGAAAAATATAAAATTGAATACAGTATTAAATAATTAAACCAAAAAAAATCTAGTTACTCCTCTTCAAGATTACAAAATTCCACAAAATGTTGATGGAATAAAATTAACAACACTACTAAAAAAAATATTTGAATAATTAAAAAATGTTATTATAAAAAATGTATAAATCAAGATGGCCGACTCAAAATATACAATTATTATCATTAAACAATGATTATTTAGCTTTAGAGGCGGCCACATTAGATCCGCCATCTTTAATTATCCCATAAATATTCTAATTAGCGACCTTGAAAGCCACCATGTGCCCAATTTGATGCATTTTTGACAAAAATCCTCCGAGATAATTATTTAACAAATAAATTCTTCGTAAAAGTTGATAATAATAAATTCAAAAAAGTCCAATAAGCAGATTTTTTAAGGCACTTTTGATCCTTGGACCTTATAAAACGTTTAGAAAAAAATTTAAGTTAATCGGTCTAAATCGTAAAAATATCGAAATTTTCTATTTTTGGCAGCTAATTTGGCATAATTGTAAGACCATTTTGGTAAAATAAAGTTATGATTTTTAGTGATTTTGTGCTTTACTTATTTTTGCAACAAATTGATTTCTGTTTCGTGAAGGTACTGAAATTTTGCGTCGTTTAAGTAAACGACGTTTTGACGGGATAAAAGTTTTGCGTTGTTTATGTGCAAAATCGGGGTTCTCTAGATTTGGAGAGTTGAACTTATAATAAATAATTTATTCCTACTATATACAAAAATACACTCAGCAATAATTTAATAAATAAATAACTTCATCTTCACACAGTAATAACTACGATCGTCGATGCGTCAATAAAGCTCTCACACTTCAATCGCTTAGGATTCCACACTAACTCGGTCATTGTCTCCGCCCTCTTATTCCCGAATGATGGCGAATTCATATGCAACCAAATTCACACATTAAGCAGCTTTCTTGATAAAGTTTTCATTTCAGTGAAAATATTGAATCAAAGTTACTCAAAGATTATCGATTTCTGTCAGTTTTCTATAATTTGTCAAATTGAATGACTACTTAATAACCCATGTAACATGCTAGGAATAGAATTTATTAGCGCGTATTATTCTAGAAACAGAACTTTGGCTAATTCCTAAATTTTGTGCCACATTTTGCCCAATATATGGATTTTCTCTAATCCCCTGAATTATAGCAATCTCATTATTTTCTCTTGTCACACTTTTGTTTTGTGACTTTTTCAAAGGAGGCCAGCCTTAACGCAATTTTGCTTCAAGTCTTCGAAAAATTTTGGCAGTTGGAACCACTCGATGGGAATATTTTCCTGCATAAAGTCTTACTGCAGCTGAAACGTTTTTTTCTACATTCCCTATACCTATATCAAGTTCATGTCAGTCTTCTCGTTATCAGTAAACAATTTGACTAAATTTGCTCAAAGACTGTCAAATTAACATAAAATGACAGTAACTATAATCGCAAATACATTTTTAAAATTAAATTGTATCAGAGTCTCATACGAAAATGTACGATTGGTTGCATAAATTTTTCGTCATTATTCGTGAATAAGCCTGTATAACAAAGCGTCCTTCTATCAAGAGTCTAGAAATTTTCGCGACCTTTCTCCACAGGCAGAGCGATGATTAATTTCTACCGATCCATAAGCCTGACTAATAGTTTCGTAGAATTTAAAGCCACAGTATGACTCATGATATTTTTTCAAACCACAGTCGTCTAAATATTTTGTTTGAAATTGACGTTTATAACAGCCTGTTCATTTCCTCACTTAGAGAGATCTCCGCATGGTGCTGCTGACATCGGTGTACTAGTGTACCTGTATTAAAAGAAGTATCTGTGTATCTTAATACAGGTCAATACCAATGGTAAACAGTTCTTTATACCAATCAATATTCAGAAGCCAGAAATTGTCCCTAATATTTTTAATAATACAACAAACGTTATTTATACAAGCACCAATTTTACCTACCATATCAATTTTAGAAATGAGATTGAAAAATAATTTCAAAAGTCACTTTCTGAATTTCAAAATATTTCATTAACTGAAAAACCTAATGTTCCGAAAGAAAAAATAACAAATAAGTTTTTGGGAATAGTTGAAATTATAAATGAATTCATTCTTCCAAAATATATCATTCAAGAACAATTTTTTATAGAATTTTACACTTTAATTTACTGTGCTGCAATTCGAAGTAACAATTCCAAAGAATTTTACTTTTCACAAAGAACTAAAGAAAACAGTATTCCTAAATGGGAATTACGAATTAGCAGTCGCATAAATTTAATTAGAACTGAAATTGGCCAAATAACACAATACCTTCGTGGTGTTAATTCTCATCATATTCAAAAATGTATTGAAAACATTTCGAGAAAAAATAGAATACATTGTTGTACCTATCATGAATGTAATTCTACTCTTCTAGAAATTAAAAATACCTTAGTACAGAAACTATCTTTATACTCAAAAAGATTGAAACAATATAAAGAAAACAATTTTAGAAAGTACTACAATTTACAGTTTTGTAACAACGAAAAAATCTTTTACAAACATTTAAATTGCTCACAATAATCTAATAATGGACCTCCAGACCTAAAACAACTTACATCATTTGGGCAACATACTTGGACAGAAGAAAAAGATTTTAACACATCTGCCTCTTGGATAGATTCTATTAAAACAAAAACTGTAAATCAGAATAACATGACCAACTTTGATATTTTATGTTAAAACTTAATCGATACGATTAAAAAATCTCATAACTGGAAAGCCCCTGGAATTGATAAAATTCATCATTTTGGGCTAAAAAAATTCACTTGTATTCATTCCAGAGTTCTTTGGCACTTCAACAATTTTATTAAAAATCCCAACACTTTTCCTCAGTTTTTAACTCATGGGGTCACTTTTCTCAAACCTAAAGATGATGATACCCAAAACTCATCAAAATATAGACCAATAACTTGTCTTCCAACATTATATAAAATTTTGACCTCTTACATAACAAATCTTATTTATGAGTACTGTTTACAAAATAACATAATAAATGAGGAACAAAAAGGATGTGTAAAAGGATCATTTGGATGAAAAGAATAACTTGTAATAGATAGTGTAATCATGGAACAAGCTCGTAAATGTAATAGAAATATTTATTCAGCATTCATAGATTACAAAAAAGAATATGATTCAGTTCTTGCTTAATAAACATCTTAAAAATTTATAAAATACCATAATTACCTTTTTACAATATATCATGAAATCATGGAAAACAACTCTTAAATCTTTCACTAAATAATAGTGTCTTAAAATCAGAACCTATTGCTATTAAAAAAGGAATTTTTCAAGGAGATTCACTAAGACCTTTATGGTTCTGTTTAGCAATTAATCCGCTCTCTGACATCTTAAACTCTTCTGGCTATGGATTTAATATCAAAAATAACGGTCAAACAAAATCAAAACTTACTCATCTTATGTACTTACATGGATGATATTAAATTATATTCATCTACTGAACGACAACTAAAACTATTATTAAAATTAACTGAAAATTTTTCACAAGATATTTGCACGAGTTTTGCTGTAGATAAGTGTAAGATTTTGACAATTAATCGTGGCCAAATTAAAAACATAAATTACACAACTCAAAATAATGAGATCATTTAAATAAATATTTAGGTTTCCAACAATCTAATCACACACCTCACAATATCATAAAAGAAAAACTTTTTAACGAATTTGTATCAAAATCTAAACAAATATTAAAGACACATCTGAATTGTAAAAATATTATAAAAGCTATAAATACATTTGCTGTACCTGTATTAATTTATTCATTTGATATTATTAAATGGCCAAAAACAGATATTAGTAATTTAAATTTAAAAACTAGAACTTTATTTACCAAATTCCGAAAACACCATCCAAAATCAGCTATTGAAAGATTTTCTTTATCACGGCAAAATGGTGGCCGTGGTTTTTTACACTTACAAAATCTCCATGACAAACAGATTAATCTACTAAAGAAATATTTTCTTGAACGCAGCTAGGAAAACCTATTGTTTATGGCAATATGCTTAAATGACTATAATTATACACCCTTAAACCTCAGTGACTTTAGGTTACAAGAAATTAATTTTGATAAAAAATTATTAATTAATACTATAAAAGAAAAGTCACTTCACACGGTAGATTTTACAAAGAGTTTGATGATCCTCTCATTGATTAAGAGACAACACACATTTGGCTGACAAAGTCTAACATACTCCCTGAGACTGAAGAATTTATTTTCGCAATTCAAGATCAGGTCATTAAAACAAAAAAATTATAATAAATTTATAATCAAAAATGAAAACGATAGTTTATGTAGAATTTGTTCATCTCAACCAGAAACTATTCAACATATTAATTTCTTCTTGTCCTGTGTTGACGCAAACAGAATATAAAAAGAGACAGATAATATGGCTAAAATCAGCTATTTAGAATTGGCGTTTAACTCAGGTTTAATTAAAAATAAGTCACCTTATTTCAAATACGAACCAAAGCTATACCTTATTAATTATATTGGGATAGAACTATATTGACTGACTTAAACATAACTGCTAACCGTCCAGACATAATCTTAATTTCAAAAATCGACAAACAGGCATACTTGATTGACATTGCGGTTCCAAATTCACACAATATACACACAATATACACTACAAAAATGTCAAAATGCATGTTATTGGCTGGCGAAATCAAAAATTTATGAAACTTACAAGCAGTAAAATACTTCCGATGATTATGTCAGCCACTAGAATTGTACCAAAAAACTTTTAATAAAAATTTAAAATTATTAAAATTAAATTCAAACCTAATAATTGAAATTCAAAAATTAATACTTTTGAACACATGCAACATCGTCAGAAATTTTTTTAAAATTAATGACACGATACTAATACAACAAGAACAAAGTAGCGTAGCAGCCGATTTGTAGTCACGCTTGACGTCAAGTAAGGAAATTCGTTCCTTACATCTTTTTCAATTCATTTACTTTTTAACATCATTACTTGATAATTATATCCGTAATGATATCTTGCCTGACTATAAGTTTATACTGCCGGATCAGTGGTGTGTAAAAGTCGTAGGGATTATTTATCAATTAATTTTTGAATAAAAAAATTGAATTTGAAATAATTCCTATTCTTTTACCAGGTAGAACATATAATAATAATAAAAAAATTATGTGATATTTTCCTTACCGTATGTTTATATTCCCTGGTCATTTCTGCTAACCCTTTAACTTTGAGACTCTCCGCCGTTTTGAGGAGGGCCGATAGTTGGCAGTATTCGACGTTGACTTCTCCCTTGTACATGAATTCGATAAGAGTTCTAAGTTCAGCAAATCTGACGTCTTTGAGAATAACAATCGGATGTCTACTGGGATGATCAACGAATAATGTCTGGAAATAGGAGGAACAGGCAGAAAGGACGACTTTGTGTGCTCGAATCGAATGGCCCTCCGAGCAGGCCAGGGTTACGTCTACTAGACTTTCGTCACGGAGCAGTTGACTGAACACCCCGAGTAAATTGCTTTGATGATTATTCCACCTCAAACAGTAATGCTCGCTTCCCATCTCTCTGCACGACGATCAACACTAGAAAAAATTCAAAAATATATGTTACTACAAACGCATATTCTCAAAATTGTATAGAGTTCTTGAATGATATTTTGACGTTTCTTGTTTCTAAAGTCTGACTCTTCTCTTTTCTGTTGTCTGGATTCTCTTTTATAAACAAAAAACGACAAAATAGGATCAATAAACTCTAGTTTTGAACATTATTTAAAATTTCTATCAATAAATCAAAATAAATGTTATATACTTTGCTGAAATCGTTTAAATAATTCATAAGAACGTAAAATTGTAGGTACTATAAATGATATCTATTGTATCTTCTTATGTTTTCGTCAAGATCTACTTAATTTTCTTGTATTTATCGACATTTCTTTCACTAAAAGCTTGTGCATACGAGTAACTTTTTCTTAGTTTAATACCCTGCTAACCTAGTATTTAATAGTTATTTTTGTACCAAGTACCTAAAATAAAGTTTTTGTGCAAAAAAATTGTGCAAAATAACTATTTAGGTACGTGTTACAAACAAATTTTTTTATTAAAGCGTCAAAAAAGAAATTGGTATGAGTAATGTTTTTAGAACAAATATTTTTCCAAATTATCATATTAACCGGACTGTTTACATGATGTCAACAAAAATGCAGAATCCAGAAAAAAATACTGAAAATTGTGTTAGACTTACTACCAGTGAAATCTCGTCAAATTTATGAAAAGGAATATAAAGCATTAATTCAATGGAAGGAAAGAAACAACATTGTAATTGTAGACACAGATGCATAGTTAAATTATTTATATGAAAAGGTACTATAGGTACTTTATTAGTAACATTTGTAAATTATTTTCATATTTTCCTATTACAATCGCAAGAAGTAAAACACTCTACACTCTGGTCTAAATATTCGATGATAAAAGCTGTTTTGTTTATCAAAGAAAATATTAAAATAAACAAGTTCGCCAGAGTCGGAGCTTTTAAAAAAAAAAATCAGTAGGCTACGACTGCTACAAGCCCACAAAGTCAAAAGTTTTGACGCGTCAAGAAATCAATTCATTTTTGATAAATGCAGATGATGAAAAGTATTTATTAATAAAAGTAAGTTTAAAATAATACTTTAATGACATTCATCTGTTTCTTATTTCGTACGTTGCTCTTCTCATTGGCGTGTGTGGTGCCTGTAGGCGCGAAGAGCTACATTCACTAAACATACAAGGTATTGTGCAAAAAGACGCAGGATGTCTTCTTATAACAATTCCCGATACGAAGACTAACATCAGGCTGTTAATCCTCTGGAAGTTTACCAGAAATATGTTCGACTACGGCCAGCAAAAATTGAGCAAGATTACTTTTTTATTTCCTATCGTGATGGAAAATGTACGGTACGACGTGTAAGAATCCATTCTTTTGAGAAAATGCTCTCTATTGTTGCTGAATTGCTGAAACTACCAAACTCGAGAGAATATACAGAGCATTGCTTTCGAAGCAGTTTTGCGACTCTGGCGGCAGATGCTGACGTTGATTTAACTTCGTTAAAACGGCTAGGAAAATAAAGATCAGTTTTTCACAAAATCATTGTCTTTTAATTCTAAATAATTACTAACTCCAAGTCATCATCAACAGCAGAGTCATATATAGAAGAATCAATTGAAAAGAAAAAAAAAGTGTGCAGAAAGTTAATAGGAGTGAAGGAAATAAATCTATCGAGTAACAAAATATCTGTTACTACCGAAATTGCAACGTTAAAAAAAATTAACACACCCTCAAGCTTGGGTATTTCGTTTAAAGGTAACTGCTTTGAAGGTGCGCAAAAGAGTTTATTTCATTTTCATTTTGCGGAATAAGTATCAATTAAATATTATAACTGATTTTTTTGTTATTAATGTACATACCTTGCAAACCTAATCTTGCTGTAACCATTGGATATTACATTTAATAAAGTTTCTTATATTCAACCATAATGCTTTATTTACCCAAGTGATCCTCAAAAAGCCTAATTTTACGGACTTAAAATAGTTTTTGAAAGCGTGTACAAAAAAATCTATTATCTATAATAACAAAGACCCAACTAAAATTAATCATCTCGTTGAACAAATAAATATAGCTAAAACTGAGTTCAAAAACGAACTAGAAAAAGAGAGAATCGATTAATATTTTTTTTTAAGTCTAGGTTCTAGTCCATGGGGAGTTATTTATAAACTCGCGGCTCAAAAATTCAATAATATTGGCCCACTTGGAAGTTTTACAATAACAGATGGTCGTGTTAAAACCAAAACAGAAGCCATGAACGTATTACTTCAAGAACTCCTAATCTTGTGTAAATATTTTAGTGCTGTGATCGATAGATTCTGAATGAAGCTGTTTAGTATATTGGCTGGCCCTGGTGCTTTAAAATGTCCTGTCTATACTCAAATCTTTTTTCTTCATCCGGCTCAAAGGATAATACAGTTTTAAACACACTTTGTGAGCCGAAAAATAATAACTAATATAAAAAATATTTCTGCAATGTTTATAAAAATAGTAAAATTAAACGCTCAAAAAATATTGTCTTTTTATATTAACAATAAGAGTTTTCTCTTCATTTGGCTCAAAGGACCAAAAAATATATACATTATGGGAGCCAAAGACGACGAATATTACAAAAATAAATATTTACTGCAATTTTTATAAAAAAAAGAGTGCAAACTGTCTTCTCCAGCTCCTAAATTCTATTAAAAACTTTAATATAAATAACTAAAACAGAGATTTTTGGGTGTTTAAAACAAAAATTTTTGTAACTGCTTTCTTTCTCAGTATCCGGCTCAAAAAATTATTCTTTTATTAATCTAAAATTTTTCTTGGTTTTTTACTATTCTTAACTTATCGTGTTTTTTTTTAGTAGTCGTTTTTCTTATTTTTTTAAAATATTGTTCTTCAAACTCGCCTACAATTTTGTTCCTCCAGGACTTCCCAAATCTTCCTTTATCGTTTGTTTTGGTTGTGTTTTCTTCTTTTTCTCTTCCAATTGTTACTTTTGTGATTCTTTATTTTTTGCAGTTCTTTTAGAATTGTCGAAACTACGTTTTCAAAATTTTTCTTTATTTTTTTTTCTTGAGCAACATACATATTAATTTTTTAAGATCTTTTTTCTCATTCAATCATCATTTCTACAAATTTTTAGAGTATCTACTTTTCAAATTCTTCTAGAATCTACTTCTGTTTTTTTTTTTTTCACTAGTCGTAGTTCTCCTTATTGTTCTTTTCTCTCTACCATTAAATACCTTGTTTAAGTAGGTTTCAAAACGCAAGTATGGATAGAAAAAACTGTTGTTTTTTTATACGTACTTAAAATTTATTTTGGTAACTTAAAAGGACGTCTAGACAATTTATTTTTGAAATCAACCTATTATACATAGATATGTCAATTTTCTAACGCTTGCTCCTTTCTCTTTGGTAAAAAAACTAGATAAAAAGACAAATTGTTTTCTTTAAGTACATGTTAAATTCTAAAAGTTTAATTACAGGACTGTACTTTCAAATAAAGGACGGTTGACAACCCTAATTATGGCTGTTAAAATCGCCAAGTAGTAGTCGAGGTATCGGTACTTGTGCTAAGAGTTTACAGAAATCTTGTTCAGTAAAATATTTGTTAGGTGAAATGTAAATATTACAAATACTTTATAGACTTTAGTATAAGTTGACGCTTCACCTTCATCGGGAAAAATTTCAGCAAAAGTCTTAGAGTAATGGATTGACCTTCTACTAATTGTACTGAGATTTTTGCTGACTGCCCGAAAATAATAAACCAGCCAAGAAGGTTATTAGACAGTTGAGATCGGTAAGTAGTGATAGTGTGTATGAGTGGCGATTTTGGCATTTTTTTAACTCCAATTTGTTACAACAACTAAGTAAAAGATTTGTATAAAATTGAATCAATCTACCTCTCAATGTTAAGAGATCCGACCGGAATAACATAAAAAGTCTTTAAGTCGTGACAATTTAATTACAAATTAACATACCTTCACATGTCACAAGTTTATAAATGAAGTTCATTAGTTTCTTAACTTTATTTTAGAATTAGAATATGTCGAGAAAGTGTTGTGTGCTGAATAGTAAATCAAATTATGCAAGTGCTCTCAAAGAGAATCATCCTTTGATTAGTTTCCTAAAGATGAACAAAGGAAAAGAGAGTATTTAGCACGCATTCCAAGACGTTCCAAATCGGTTATCTGCTGCTTATGTCCTTCAACTTAAGAATAATAAAATTATTATTCGTGAAGAAATTTACGTAACTCTGATAAAAAGATAAAAATCGGTAATATTAGCTACACATAAGATTTTAATGACTCAATTAACGTTTTACTGTTTGTAACAGCAATAATTCTGTTAATAAAAAGATTTCGTCAAACCCTAACTTTTGATTTCAATAGTTCAACTAGTAATGACTTCATCCAAACTGTTATTAACTGTAAGTACTGTTAATGCAGCTATTGCTAGTATTGGTAGAAAAATGTGTATTTTATTTCCATTTAAATTTATTCAGTATATTTGAAATCCGTTGCGCTTCTGTAAAAAGTGCAGATAAGAATTGCTTCTCCTTTTTCGTAAGTTAGAAATGTTTGTTTTCGCGTAGAGTAGACAATAAAAAGTGGTGGCTTGACAATGAGAAAATAATTTTTCTGTGTTAAACTCTGGACAAATTTAAGTCTTGCGAACAACGTGTCTACAGTTATCACAGCACAGAAATGTTTCCGGTTTGACAAAACACGCTATACGTACCGGACTTTCAAATAAACTTATTGTCTGTTGGAAAGATAACTAAATAGTATAGAAGTAATTTTCATACGAGATCATGCTCTTTTTGGTGATAAGATTGGAAATTTAAAACTAATGGTCGATAAGATTAGCGCACGTGATTATTTTAGCAAAGTGTAGTCAGACTCTTTGGCATGGTAGCGTATCAGATAAAACGGAATATATAGATGTTTAGTAAATTTGAACGTGATATTAGTATTAAGACTGCAGTAGAGTATTCCCAACCCATTAAAACTATCTAAATGTGAGAGAGAGAAAGAAAAAAAGAGAGATTTGTTATGAAAAAACATAAGACTTTTTTTAGAAGTTGTATTGGTCTTCTGAATGTAGTTATTTGTTGTAGTGGAGAGACTAGAATGCTAGTATATCTAATAGTAGTCCAAAGAAGGGAAGAGAGAGAATTAAACAGAGAGAAAAATCTTAATAGTTATAATACAGCATCGAGAAATTTTTTCGAGATGTACGTTAAGGAAAGGTAAGAAGCAACAGATTTTCGCCAATAAAACGAACCTTGCATAGAAGATATTAGTACTATTCCAACAAAATTTTCTAGACAAAGCTTTCTCAACACCAAACAATTGCATTCTTCGTATATTACACTTTCTAAAAAGTTTGGTTTGTTTTTCTAATTGTCGCGATTTTCTGCAGTAAAGAGATAAAACAAAAGTTACTGCATCTTTTTTAATATTTGAACTTTCCAAATAATACGCTTTTAAGTATTAATAAACTTTTGGAATAGAGTGAATTGAAATAAGAAAGAAATTAGTAATCTAAAGCCTCCAAAAATAACTTCACACAGTCACTATACAATGTCTCAATTTTAAAAGTTGCAATCGGCAATATCTCTAGAATTGAAAAAGTTATTGAAAATTAGTTAAAACAGCATCGGTGGTTGCTAGGGGAAATCAAAATGACATGGTAAGTGACGCACCCCCACCCACCCTTTAAGCCACAGCCACCACAACTTGAAAATTTTAAATAACACTACTCTACTTGGATACATCGTTGGAAAGCTCATAACAAGCGCTTCTCAAAAATGTTATGCAAAAACCTATTTAACAAAGTCATTTTCCAAATACTCGAAAAGAAAGACTTTAAATTTTCATTTTTGTTATTCGCCGTAGTAAATAAACTCTAATTGAAACTAAAATAAAACATTGCCTAAGTGATTAATTTTTATTAATTGCTATAATAGATGTTGAAAATGATTTCCGTTGTTTGCTAAACAAAAATAGAGCCGGTTTTGAAATACTTCACAAACTTTTTGAAAAGTTTCTCTGCGAATAGCTCGACACTCTTGAATAATTCTTTGTCTCAATTGTTCAAGTGAGTCTACTTTCGTTTTATAAACCACAGACTTTAAATGACCCCATAAAAAAATCCAGTGGTGTAAGATCTGGTGACCTAGGGGGTCATTCAATAGGTTCTCTTCTCCCAATCCATTGATCTGGGTAGTGGTTAACCAACCATTGCCTAACTGGAAGTACATAGTGTGGAGATGCTCCATCTTGTTGAAAATGCAGTAGATGTTTATTTAATCCGGGATTTCCCAATTCGTCTAAGTGATTTTCAAGCTCCTGAACTATAAGAGGCTCAATGGTTGTCTCCAGCATATTAGCGTATTGTTGGCCGTTCAAATTGTCATCAATAAACAGAGATCCAATAATGGCATCTCCTAGTATCCCAGCACAAACATTTAGTTTTTGTGGATACTGCGTATGCCCCTCTCTAAGTATGTGAGGGTTTACATCACTCCAATACCTGCAGTTTTGATTATTTACATTTCCATTTAAATGAAACGAATACTCATCCGAAAAACAAATGTTTTTTTAAGAATAATGGTTCGGTAATGAATTTTTCAGTAACCATTTCACAAAATTCAATGCGGCAGTCCGGGTCAGAAAATTTGCATCTTACAAGGATGAAATTTATAAAGTTTTAATACCTTTCGTACTGATTCGTGTGATAATCCAGTTTCCCTAGCTGCGTGACGAATTGACATTGTTGGATTTATAGCATATTGTCCAAGTACTTCAATTTGGGTTTCCTCACTGAGTATTCCTAGTTGACTTTTTTTTTTATTCTTAACAGGTCCTGTTTCCTCAAATTTAGCGACTAACTTTTGAACGTAAGCATGACTGACATGGTTTTCTGGATATTTATTATTGAATACTGCCGCTGTTCGAAGAACACAACGATTTCCAAAACCGTAAATAAATATCGATTCAACACGCTCTGCCGTATTATAAACCATTGTTAATTTTTGATAATTTACAATATTGTTAACAGGTACAATTAATAAATGAAATGTATGAATCTACAAAAACAGATACAATATAATCTAATCCCAATAAACATAAAGGTGCAAAAACCATAATGTATTGCCATTTTGATAAGATTCAAAACCCAAAAAAATCACACAAAAAACATGAAACGTAGTCTTTAGAGTTTAAATCATCTTTTTGGTTGTGTATTTTGTAAATAACGTCAATTTTTCCTTTAGGACATCGCATAACAAAAATGAAAATTTAAAGCCTTTCTTGTCGACTAATTGGAAAACGACTTTTCCAAATAAGCTTTTGCATAACATTTTTGAAAAGCGCTTGTTATGAGCTTTCCAACGATGTATCACAAGTAGGGTAGTGCTATTTAAAATTTTCAAGTTGTGGTGGCTGTGGCTTAAAGGGTGAGTGGGGGTGCGTCACTTACCATGTCATTTTGATTTCCCCTAGCAACCACCGATGCTGTTTTAAGTGATTTTTAATAACTTTTTCAATTCTAGAGATATTGCCGATTGCAACTTTTAAAATTGGCACACTGTATAAAGGTAAAAATCATTATAATCTCTACCTATATGTATTAAATATCTTTTAAAGTTTTTTTGATTTAAGAAGGTTTTATCCGATCCTTCTTGCAGTACACTAATCAGAAAAATGCCAGAGAAGAATAATGTTGCTTGTACTGTACTTGAATTATTTTATGAAATTTTTCTTTTATTTGTATCATGTACGTTTTGTTTTGTTTGTAACACTGACAGGTAATTCACTTTTTTGTTTTAAATCTCATAAACTAAAAGAAACAAACGAATAAATATTTCCTGTTACAATGTAGTTCCCTCCCATTTTGATCTCTCACATTTCAACGACCTTTGCCGCCATCTTGTCAAGCACAACGCAACGCTCCTTTTCTCCCAGATAATAATTACGACTTTCTGTCATATTATATCAAACCGACAACTGAATAAAAAAAACTCAACCAACGAAATCAAATCACTCTATCTGTTCGAAAGTAGCAATACTGTTGTGACAACACTCTAATTATTGCTACAGTATTTTTTTTTGATAGTTAACTATTTATTTTAACAATGTTATTGCTATTTCAGAAAAGAATTAGGAGCATTTATCCCAAATCTGTTTGACCGTAACAATAAGAAGATATCCAGCAACTTGGCAGAATTAAATTCTCTGACTTTTCTAGATTTTTCAAACGTCTTTAGCAACTATTCATAGAGTATGTCTTCAATACAATTATAAAAAATTGTACAAAAAAATTGTTTCTTATAAGCGGATATTCGTTTTTTTTTAAAAAAAAACTCCTGCTTCGCTCTCGTTTTATGAACTTGAATTCATGCCGCAAAACTAACTTTATAAAACGCGTTCTTATGTACTTTGATTAAAAACTCGTTCTTTAATATATTATTCCACAGGTCTTTTATTACCCCAGTCTACTTTCCCCTGATTTTCTTTAGAAATTAACTAAGTAATATGTTTAATTTTTTTTAATGCTTTTTGGAAAAAGATTCCAATCACCTGACTATTCCCTGATTTTACGTGAATAAATCAAATTTCCTGAAATTTGAAAATTCAAAATTCCATTTCGTAAAAAATCAAAATGTCTGGATAATGTTATTATAGCAATTTTATTATTGTTAACAATTTTTATTGCTTATTGCCGTAGTAAATCAACTCTCTCAATATGTTTCAATGTTTGTGTAACTTGTTATTTGAAAATATATTAAAGTGTTGTTTATATTTATAGACACAATTTAGGAAAGTTTCATCCGATCCTGCTTGCAGTAAACAAATCAGAAAGTGTCATAACAATTTTTTTCTTGCATTTTATTATTATTTTATATGTCTTATATTGTCTTTCTTTTGTTAGGTATAATAAACATTTTCTTTTTATTATATTATTAACAATTGACTCACTTTTAATTTATTTATTTTACATCTCATGAACTATTTACTACAAGAAACAAACAAATAAATAAATATTTCCTCCCACATTGTAGTTTTACTGTACTCTCAAAAATTGAACCCTCGTGCAGTCACATTTCAACTGCTGCCATTTTGTTAAACACAACGTAGGGCTCCTTTTTCCCCAAATGACAATCCCGACTTTTGAATTTATTGTAGAATTTTGGGTTTTAGGTGGTAAGTATAGCTATTTTGAGTCATACAACACACAATTAAAAAAAAAATGGCATTAAGTGTCCGTACTCTTTATAAACAAAAAACGTCAAAATGAGATCAAGAAACTTTCATTTTAAGTATTATTTACAATTGTGTTCTGAATAAATCTAAATTTAATGTTATTTTATTGAAATTCTTTTCATAATTCAAAAAATTGTGAAATAGTGCAATTTCTATTGTACTTTGCTCTATTTTTATCAAAATCTATTATATTATCAAAGTGTTATCAACATTTTATTATATTTTATTTCACTAAAAAGTTTGAAATTAATTCATTCTGGTGGTTTAATAGGATTAATTATAAGATCTGTATTTTATCTCTTTGGTTTCGTTTAATAAAAAAAAAACATTTTTTTCCTTTTAACAAATTTATTAAGAAATCCACAATTTATTTTTATTACATCATCTGTCTGTTGAAGCGTTAATTTATTATTTATTGACCAGCAATATCACCTGATTTGATCTCTATTGAATTCTTTTGAAATTGAGTGAAACAATAATTGGATTTGCCACAATTACTTCTATATAATTTAATTTCTACAATAATAAAAAGTTACAGTGCTACCACCACATTTTCAAATAATCACATCACAGGAAATAAATAAATCATGTTTCTTTTCTTGCTGTATCTCCCTAGTGACAGATCGAATCAGCCGAGAGAAATTTAGCGGTTTTTCTGACGTCATTGTGAAATGATGAAGCTTAAACCATAATCCTGCATGTTTTGCTTCACTAACCTGCAAAATACAAAAGTGTGTTCTGCTTGGCTTGCTCCACAGCCAGCTGAGTTAATTGAGAAAATCGCAGGTTTTATCTCTCAAATTTTTTCAAAATTTCAAAATGGCGACCGAAATGTCAAATGTGTAACGCCCACTGCGTCTTTAATTAATTTTGACACTGGGGTGTTAGCGCTCTATTTTTATTTGTGTTGGCAAATGCCATAAATCACGACCTCTGGGTGAGAACACTTAAACGTAAAAATATTGAAGCAGTGCCAACATCAACAGGTAAAAAGCGCTAAGATGAGAAAGATAGTCAATTATATTCGATGTAATGAGATTGTTTCTTTTAGGGGAATTTATTTTTTAGTACTGACAACACTACATAAATAAATAACCTAAAAATATTGTTTTTTGCCCGCATTCCGGCATCAAATACCTATTTAAAAATTCAAAATAATCAATTCAGTAGTCTATTACGTCAGCTCGTAATTTTCCAATGCAATCTTCTAAAACCTGACCTACACTCTTAATCTAAAAAAATCTAGTAACATTTCCTGTCTTAAATTTGGCCGCCATGCTGTCGTAATATAGCCCTAAACTACGCCGATAAGTCGTATCTAAATCCGGCTTTCTATTGGTTAAAGATGAGCTGCCACGCCCCTTTACTACTAGAAAGAAGGTTATCTCTGTGGTGTGGGCTCTTGGTCGTAAATTAGGGTCCCTCGAGCTCCCCTCTAACCGGAAATGGCGGCGAATTATCGATAATACTTGAAATTGTTTTCAAAGTTGGTAGCGATGCAAATTTTGAATAGCGGCGCGCAATTTTATTTTGGCACAGGATTTTAATGAGTTAAGAGTCAAGGCGAGCTACTAAATTTGAACGGTTAATGTCAAAATTTGCAAATCTTGCACCTTTGCAATTCATTGCTGTTTAATTCGCTTGGAGACTGCATAATATTCCTAAATGAACTCTATGAGACCTTTACGAAAATTACTGAATACAATATTGGGATACTAATTAGACTTTAACATAGAAATGCAATTTATTTGAAAAATTCATTAAAATTGCATTTCAAATTAAATGCAGAAAAACTGAATAACCGGTTTCTAAAATTTTCTAATTTTATTTAAATGTATCTAATTTAGAAACTGGTTTTTCAAAATTAAACCTATTTTAGTAATTCAGAGATTAAATAAAGCGAGTTATTCAGTTATTAATTTTTTCTACCTATTTTGGAACTGAATCAAATTAAAATAATTACAGTCTCATCTAAGAAATAAATTTTTAATTACTTCCAGTTATATATAAATTATTCCTAAAGTTGCAGTTTGCAAAATAAGCCGAATGGCAATTTTTTTTAAAAAAATTTTTTTTATAATTACGTTACAAGTGAAATTCTGAAAGATTTCTACGAAAAGTGCATTATACTCAATTTTAAAAAGAGTTACTAAGTGTTAGATTTTTCCAATAAAAATTACCAATAAACCACGTTTAACATTATTGCCATTTCGAATTAAGTGTGCGATACTAGTGGAAAGCCGGTGAACTAGTTGGTGTGACGTAGAATTAGGTATGAAGTAAAAACAACATAACACAATGCTTGATAAATAAAGGTTAATGAGCTAATTTTAATATACTTTTAATACATTTCGAAGGTAACAACCAATCATAGCCCCGAATTCTTTTAATTTTCCATAGAAACACAGATACTACCAATATTATCTCAACTTGAATGAGCTAATAGCCCATTAAAGATTAGATTTAAATGTCAGTAATAATGCTACTTATAATATGTAAGATTTATAAGTTGTTAAAAATTAGACCATGTTGCCGGTTATGCATACCTACTGTTACTCAATGTGACGTCAAAACGTCAAAAAAAATAGAGAATATTATGCGAAATTCCAAAAGAGCCGATTTGTCACAAATGACAAAAAGCGAAACGCACCCTGATCGTAATGTAATGTAGAACTAGTGTGCGTTATTGAGGGAAAAACTTTAATTGTTAACAAAAACAAATGTTCATTATACTAATATACTTCTTATTAGTTCTATTTCTAAGCAATGTAGGTAATATTTAAAAAATAAAGTTAATGCAATAAATGCTCTGATTTAAAAATTATTGGTGAATAAAATAAATAAAGAAAAAAAAAGTACATTAAATATCAAAGTAGAGAAATATATAATGACTTATGAGGTGCGATTTATAGCCAGAGGAAGCTACAATACACCGAAGACAACATAACCTGACGTATTCGGGAAGATAAATTTCTCGCATGAGCACTTTGTTCGCAGCACGAGCGCAGGGAGTGCTGCATTAGTGCCAATGCGGGAAATTTCACCCGAAATAGTTAGGTACAACATTTTTTGTAACGAATAATAAAACTAACATTTTTAAATAAAAGTACCAACAACGACTAGATCAAAAACTTAAGGAAAACCAATTTATAGATATAGATTCCCTTTATAAACATATAAAAGATAGTATACATGACGCCGCTGCGAAGGCATTAGGACAATCACGACAATCAAGGAAGAATTAGTATAACATATCAGAAGAGACGGAGAAAAAAATAGAAATAAAGAAAAAATTGTACCTAAAATGGCTATCAACAAAAAAAGACGAAGATAAAGAATACTATAAACAAATGCAACGAGAGGTATGACGATCAGTGAATAAAGAGAGAAAGCTATATTGAGACCAAAAATGTACCGAAATAAACACATATATAGGAGGAAGACGATGCACAGAAATATGGAGATTAATAAAAAATATCAAAGCACCGTATAGAGAAAAAACACGATTAAATACAATACAACTAAAAGAATGGAATAAGTACTATGAAAGCTTACTTACTGAAGACAGATCGCAATTTATAGATAATTCACCAATTCACAACACACAAATAAATGTAAAAAGAGAATATATAACGTTAACAAAAGACGAAGTGAGTAATGCGATAAAGTATATAAAAAATCATAAATCTTTAGGACCGGGAGGAATACCTGGAGAACTAATTAAAAATGGAACAACTAAATTAACAAGAATGATAACACAACTATTTGAAATGTGCATTAACGGTCAACCTATCCCTAACGAATGGAAGTTGGCTTACATCACACCACTAAATAAAAAAGATGATCGTAGAAATTGTGACAACTATAGAGGACTTTCGGTTACAAGTACTTTTAGCCGGTTATATGGACGGATTAGACGCGATAAAATAGAATCAGAATATTCTAGCAAAAAATCAGAAGAACAAAGTGGGTTTCGCGGAGGACGATCATGTATCGACAATGCGTTTTGTATTAAACAAATAATTGAAAAACAAATTGCAAAAAACAAGAAAACACATTTATTATTTATTGATCTGAGTAAGGCGTACGATAAAGTACCAGTTATCAAATTATGGGAAGCATTGGAACAAACAAAAATAAATAATACATTAATAAAAGCAGTACAACAAATGTATAATAACTGAAGATCTCAAATAAAAATTGGCAAAAAACTGTCAAGTGGATTTCGGATATCAAAGGGCCTCAGACAAGGTTGTTGCATTTCACCAACATTATTTAAGATATATGTAGAACACGCCCTTAAAAATTGGAAGAAGAAATGCTGCCGAATGGGCTTTGAATTAAACAATACCACTCTTTATACTATGCAATTTGCGGATGATCAAGTAGTGATAGCTTAAACAAAAGAAGACCTAGAATATATGACGAGAAAGTTATGTGAGGAATATAAAAACAGGGGAATGGAAATAAATATAGAAAAAACTAAATATATGGGCATAGGAAGCAATGATGGTAATTTACTATTAGATAATGGAACTACATTTGAAAAATATACAGCATACAAGTACTTAGGAATAATGTTCGAAGAAAACGGAAAAGATGAAAAAGAAATACAAAAAAGAGTAGTCCAGAGAGAAGAATCATAGGAGCACTTAATGGAATTTTTTGTTAAAAAAATATAGACAGTCAAAGAAAGCTAAACATCTACAACACCGGGTAAAAAGTGTATTAACATATGGCGCAGAAATATGGACTATGACAGAAAATGACAAACGGAAAATACTGGCAACAGAAATGAATGCATTACGAAGATCTGCCAGACACTCAAAGTTAGACCATAAAAGAAACAAAGAGATAAGAGATATAATGAATACAAAGACAACAGTCATACACGAGATTGAACAAAAACAATTAAAATGGTATGGACACATACGTCGTATAGGGGAAGATAGGTTACCAAAACAAGTGCTAGAATGGATACCAGAAGGAAGAAATCGAAGAGGACGTCCGAGGAAAACTGGATACAGGGTATCACCAAGGCTATGCGTGAGAGATATCTAGCCGAAGCAGATTGGTTGGACAAAAAAAAATGGAGATTGGGAATCGGAAGACGACACAAGACGCTATAAACCGAATCTATATATAGTAACCTAACCTAATTTTGTTTATTAATTAATGGGTTGCTAAGACTGATTAGAAAATTCTGAGAATAGTCCAACCCAAAATTGTTGCTTTACCATTACCGACTAATAGTTTAAGCAAATTTTAATTGTTTCCTTGCGAGAAATAAAAAATACCCCGGTGCGGGAAAGCAGTCTTTTCATGCGTCGACGATCACCGAAAAATAGCTGCTCACACTTCATGAGTACAAAAAATCATTTACAAGCAATGCAGAATCATATAAAGCTCTACATTGTGGAATCCAATTCTACCTTTTTAAATAGTTGCAAAAAATGCTTCAAAATTTGTTTTCACACTCTACATATTCTCGATTATAAAAGTTTATTTATAAGTTTATTGCTTCGTAGATTATATTTAGTGTATGTAAAGCACCCACGTAAAGTAACACATAGTAACTGCAGCTATCTCGTCTTTCAGAAGAGACGCTAAGCAGACTGTCCCGGCCATCAATAATTGTTAGGTCATGTCAGAGACTCTAGATCCGATCTGAAATTTCTGGTACTTGGATAAACCAATACCAGCATAAAATTACTTTTATTTTTTTAAATTTATATACGATTTTTTAGCTATACCAATAAGTCCTTAATAAATGTCTAAACTAATTTTGTAGATGGCATTATCCAAATAAGCTAGTTTTTCTGTTACTCGTAACATTGTGTTAGTATTTTTTTAAAACATATTTTTCGGAAAAATGTTGCAGTATCTTTTATGATAGTGCATAGTTTGATTAACTTAACTTGCACCGTTATATTATGTGCATTCTTTCTACTACCGGTCGTGCTAAAATAATTTAGTTTTTCCAGATTAACTCATTTTTTCTAAATAAAACAATAAAAACTCTACGATTTTTTAAATTAACTTTTCTTGATTGAAATAAATATATTAAAATATTGAAAATAGCTTGTTAATAAAGGCGATTAATAATCGAGACATTTTAACGCGTTAGCGAAGCGAACTTCAAACTTTGTATAGGTAGATAAATTATTAAACTTTGTCTACGTTTCGAAATTAGTAGGTAAGTAGATCTTCCTCTCAGAACTCGTCTCAAACTCGAAATATTAGAAAAATAAACGTCTGAATACTGATCTGACGGAAAAATAGTAATAATTGTTATAAGTATTTTTTATTTTCTTAATTATCAAAAATTTTAACAGTTCGAAAAATATGTAAGAACAAAATGGTAGAACAGAGAGGCTATACATTTGTATTGTAACTCTTCCAATACATTTTTTTTTCACTGGGTTAAAATCATATAAAACGAACAAAAATAGTAGGTTTTAGAGAGGGAGGAAATCAAGGGCTTCAAACGCAATGCCCCTCGCTAGGTATGCTCCTGAGCATTTTTTAATAACGGCAAAGTCACAATAAAAAATATTAATTATTATTGAGGATGAAGTTTAAAACACGAGCAAGAGTGTAGCATGTGAGTGTTATAATCATCCGAAGTAACAATTATGACCAATATAAGCATCTTATCTACGACTAATTAATTTTCTCTTTTTAATCATAATTAGACGTAATCATAATGACAAATATTTCTTCGATTCCATCGTTTTAATATTATTGAAAGGAATAATTTTGATCGGTGCGCAAGAGGAAATAATAGCCATTATTCAATCAATATTATTATTTTAACCATTGTGGTGCAAATAATGCCCCCATAAATTTAATTCCCTACATGAAGAGTATTAAGTTGTCATAGAAATAATAACAATACAGCATTTATTTGTACCACAATAATTAAAAAAATATTTTTGAACCACCGCTTCAAGAAGAAGACGTTCTGTTAATTGCGACGTCCAAAAATTATAATTTGATGATGTAATGTTAGTAATGTAGAACGGGCAAATAACAAGTTAACTTAGCCAACGTTTCGGATTTCTATCATTACATCATCAAGTTAACAGAAAAGTAAATGTGTTGTTAAAATTTTTCTACAATTCGTAGTTTTGAAAATATTATTTTTTAACAATAGTACAAATAAACAACGCCGCAGTTTTATTATTATCCACACTCATTTTCCTAAGTTTAACTTAATAGTAAAAACGCAAATTTAGATTAGCTATTTGCTTAAAAATAATAGAGAGAAACAAATAAAGCAGCACTGTGCGTGATGGTCAAATCCTTTTAAATCACCCTGTACTAAATAATTTTTCATATTGCAAAACTATATTTTATTTTGATTTCCTGTTTTAAGATCTGTCTTGAGAGTTAATAAGATCAACGTCAAAATTATAACTTGTACAAATATGTATTTAAAATTCCTTTATTATTGGTCAGTTTTTCTCTATTTTTTTTGGGCTTCTTCAGGATAGCTACAAGCTGGTTAGAGCACTCAATTCCTAAGTTCATTTTAACTTAATTTGACGTCAAGAACAATGACAAAAAGTGACGACATAAAGAGTAGTAACTAAGAATCCTATAATGTCTTTAAATGAGAAATAAAGGTGGTAAGAAATTTTGACAATATTTCTGATAATGTTGAATGATAATAAACGCACTACTAATTTAAAACTAATTTTAATTTTTAAGTCATTGACACACAATTTGCGTCACCATGATGCGTTGTATTTTGGAAACAAAACAGTAGCGCTAGGTATGTTCACATACCAAAAACAAATATTTTTTTCTGGCAACACCAAATTTTGCAAATAAATAAACATCATCATTACATACAAGGTATCCCAAAATTTACGGAGTAACCAATGGTACGCATTTCCTTAAAGTTTAAAAAGCTGTATAAAGAACTCCAAAAAAATCTCTTTTAGTTTTAGAGATGGTCCCAAATAGGGTTGGAAAAAGTATCGATACTTACAGAAGGTATCGATACCTCCTCAGGTATCGTACACCGATACCGACTGCAATCAGGTATCGAAGTATCGATACTTCCGATACCTCGATACTTCCCGATACCTCTGATACTTCCGATATCTTCGATACTTCAATACCTGCGATACCTTAATAAAGGGTAGCTATAAATGAATATCCTATTCAGAGTGCTTTGGATGTTGGAAACACAAGCTATTTTAATGAAAACAAACGAATTCACAAGATATTTAATGCGACATTTATTTATCGCTACCCGATACTTCGATATCTCGATATCTACGATACCGCGATACCTCCGATACCTCGATACCGCGATACCTCCGATACCTCGATACTTCCTGATACCTCAATTCCCCCGATACCTGATACCTCCGATACCTCGATACTTCCCGATACTTCGATACCCCCCCATACCTTAATACCTCCGATACCTCGATACTTACGATACTTTGATTAGCAAGTATCGATACTTTGCAGGTATCGATACCCGATACTTAAAAACAGGTATCGCCCAGCCCTAGTCCCAAACATTATATTTTGGTTCCAAATTTGATAGAAGCATCGTCTCTCTCAAAGTAACGTGATTTTCATATCAATAATTAAAGAATAAAAATCAAACCCATAAGTTTAATCAAAACAAAATTCTTATATAACAGTGGTAAAGCGCTTTCGAAAACTATCTCATCATCAGTGCCTAAATAACAAAGTAAAAAAGAAAAAGATAGAAAAAACTACCCAAACTTTCGTCAAAAACTAATTAAAAACGTAAAAGAATAAAAATGTATACCAAAATAGAATAAAACGTTATATTTACCACAATTGTAGATTAATTTAAAGAAAATATATAAATAAATAAATAGTTGCTATAGGAAAAATTAACAAAAAAAAAGATTTACAAACAAGAAAGAAAAAAAGAAACAATTTACAAAGTATAAATATGGATAAAAAAGAAGATTATAACTAATGAAGTTTTTTTTTTTTTTTTTTTTTATTTAAATTTAGGTGCATCCACCCTAGGGTTATTAGCACCGATACAATTTGGTAACCGTACAACTAATTTATACATTAAATATTTTGCTTTAATACACTGACACTGTTTGTTATATAGCACTGAACAATTTAATTTCCTTCAGAAAATGAATTACACGGTCTTCAGTCTGATGATTGTTGGTCAGAAGTTCGATTATTGTGGTGGGAAAGCTGTATTTTTTTCTAGTCTCGTCGTGAAGAGTACACTCTAAAAGGATGTGGTTCACTGTAAGGTTTTGTCCACATGTGCATTTTGGGACATCTTCTTTTTGTAGAATGTACTTGTGCGTCATTTGCGTGTGTCCCAAACGTAGTCTTGAAAGCACGACTTCTTCACGTCTAGAGTGGCCTGTGTGAGTCCATTTTGTTCCTACATCCGGTTTAATGATGTGAAGGTGGTTTTTGGTTGTTTCCCAAATATTCTGCCACTTCCTAAGGATGCTGGTTTTAGCTTCTTTTTCCACTTCGCTACGTTGTATTTTCTTCACAATGTGGGAGTTGTTGTCTGTTCCTGCTTCTTTGGCTGCGCTATCGGCGAGTTCATTTTGGCCTATGTTTGCGTGGGCTGGTATCCAGATGAAGTGTATGCAGTTGTTTTTGGACTCAAGGCTGTGTATTTGGTCTTGTATAATCCGGATAATAGGATAGGGTGAGAATATGGTGTTCAATAGTGTCATGCATTTTTGTGAGTCGGTACAGATAGTTATGTGTTTGTTTGTGAGCTCAGATAATGTGTCTGAGCTGAGTGCTTGTAGTATGGCTGTTAGTTCAGCAGTTAGTGCAGAGGCCATTGGAGGTAGTTTGTATTTTTGAATACTATCTTCTATAACATATGCGCATCCAACTGTATCACTGGTTTTAGAACCGTCTGTAAAAATTACTACAGGGTCTGGAATGATGTTAATAATAGAGTAAAATTTTGTTTGGATGGTATAGTTATCTTCTTCATTTTGTGTCATGTTGGCAAGGTCAAAATTAAAGTTTCTTTTGCTGTGGGTCCAAGGCGGACATGAATTGTAAGGAAGAGTGAATATTGGGGGTAAGGTAAAGTGAAGGTTTTCTAGGGTGTGTTGGAGTAGACGGTATATTGGCGGTTTGGCAGTTTTTTTCTTGTCAAAAATGGTTTGGGAGCGATGGGAATTTAGGAGTGTGTTTATTGGATTAAAGGTGTTTTCTGAAGCTCTTAAACAATACATGATAGTCAGGTATTGTCGTCGAAGATGTAGTGGAATTTCGGATGCTAGACAGTGAAGACTGGCCGTTGGTGTTGTACGAAAGGCTGCGAATATAATTCTTAGAGCGGTATTTTGTAAGATATCTAGCTGTTTGAGATCACTAGAAGAGGCTGTAGTGTATGCAACCGAAGCATAGTCTATTATTGGTCGCACAAGTGTGCGATAAAATTTCAGCAACATTTCGGTTTCTGCTCCCCATTGTTGGTGTGCAAGAGTTTTTAATATATTTAAACGCTTGTGGCTTTCTTTTATAATGTTGTTGATATGAGCCTTCCAAGTCAATTTGTTGTCTAAAATTACTCCCAGATATTTTACTTGATTTGCAAATTTTAGCGATTGGTTATGAAATGTTAGAAGTGGTGGATTTACCATTGGTTTCTTGGAAAAGGTTATGCATTGAGTTTTTTCGGTGGAGAACGAAAAACCAGTTGTACGCGACCAGATTTCAACCGTTCGTAAAGCTTCTTGCATCAAAGCTCTCATTGTATCCAGGTTTTTACCCTTTGTGAATATGACCAGGTCATCTGCAAACAGTAGGGATTTTATGGGTGCTTTTATATCGTTTGCGATGTTATTTATTGCAATTAGAAATAGGGTGGTGCTAAGTACCGATCCTTGTGGAATACCATTTTGAAGTTGTTGGATGGAAGATGTATAGCCATTAGCGAAAACTTGAAAAGTTCTGTTGTTAAGGAAATTTTTTATGAATGCAAGTATTTTGCCTTGAACCCCCCATGTCTGTAGTGTGTTTAGTATAGGATATTTCCAAGCTGTATCAAACGCTTTTTGTAAGTCAAAGAAGACGGCTAGTACTTTTTGATTGTCGGCAAAAGCTTCGTGTATCTCAGATTCTAGAAATAATATGTTATCAGTTGTGGATCTATTTTTACGAAAGCCACTTTGAGTTGGGGTTAGTAGTTTCTTGGTTTCTAGGTACCATTGAAGTCTTCTGTTTATTATTTTTTCCAGCAATTTTCCCATAGTACAAGTTAGTGAGATTGGTCGGTATGATAAAGGATTTGCCTTATCTTTGTTGGGTTTGGCGAAAGGCAAAATTAGGGCTGTAGACCAAATGTCTGGATACGAGCCGGTATCTAATAGTAAGTTAAAAGCATCTAGGAGACGCTGTTTGACAGCAGGTGGTAGCTTTTTGAGTAAAATAAAAGGAATGCCGTCAGGGCCAGGTGTAGTGTTTCGGCTGTTATGCAAGGCTTCATTTAATTCTTCTAATCGGATGGGATCGTTTAAATCGTGGTTATCGTAAAGGTTTACAACTATGTCTCTCTTTTCAACACGTTTCTTTCGTGTTAAGAATTCGGGTGTATAGTTTGAGTCTGCTGAAGAGCTACGAAATTGAGATGCGAGTATTTCCGCTATTTCGTTATTTGTGATGTAGGTTTTTCCTTCATTTTTTAGCATTTTTATTTTAGTGTTAGTTCTTGTTCCTTTAATTGCTTTTATTTTGTTCCAGACTTCTGTTACTGGTGTTGAGCTGGTTATTGTTGAAGCGTAATTTCGCCAGGAATTTCTTTTGCTTTCTTTTAAAGTCCGTCGAGTTTTGGCCCTCAATCTCTTGAACTCTAAAAGATTTTCGATGGTATTATGGCGTTTTAGACGATTTAGGGCTTTCTTGCTTGCTTTTATATCTTCCTCGCACTTGTCATTCCACCATGGCACTGTGTGGCGTTTATTTGTTGGTGAAGTTTTTCCTATTGAGACTTCGGCAGCTTGGTTAATCATATTGGTCAGTTCTGTGATTTGTTGTGTTGCTGAGTTTGATGGGGTAAAAGAGTCTATTTTGTTTGTAAGAATGACTGTATACTCGTCCCAATTTGCGTTGCGGATTTTCCAGCGAGGGCGGAATGTGTTTTCTTCTGTAGTATTGTCGGTATGGTAAATGCAAATTGGGTGATGATCGCTATTGTGTAGTTCAGGATGGACAGACCATTCGTAAAGATGAGCAATAGACACATCACAAAAGGATAAGTCTAGGGTTGAAAACTGACCAGTCGCAGCGTGAAATCTGGTTTTGCATCCATTGTTAAGTAGTATGAGATTTGTTTTTTCAAGTAACTCTTCTACGATGTTTCCTTTTTTATTAGTCTTGACTGCTCCCCAAATTGGACTATGGGCGTTAAAATCACCGACTAAAAGTAATGGCCCAGAAAGCTGAGATATAAGATTGGAGAGATCAGCAAACGAAATATCTTTGTTTGGAGGAAGATAGATGTTACATATGGTGATAGATTGGGGATAGTGGATTGTTACCGCTACCGCTTCGAGTTCGGTGTCTAATGGAATTTCTTGTGGGGTGAGTGATTTTTCTACTAAAAGTGCTACTCCTCCAGATGATATGGGTTCGTTTACGCGACTTTTATGGTATACAGTATATTTTTTCAAAGTTGGAGTTTTTGCCTTGCGAAATCTGGTTTCTTGTAGTGCTATTACTAAGGGTTTTAATTCGGACATTAAAAGTTGTAGGTTCTCTAAATGGGCATAATACCCATTTATATTCCATTGAAGTAAGTAAGTGAATATTAGTAGAACTAGAAAGTGTTGCTGTGTTGGGAGCTATCGGTTTCATAATCTGTTTCCCAGTCGGTTTTTATTAGTTCTGAAATTTTCTTTTTGATTTTTGTAAATTTTATCTTAATGCTGCGCCCTGTGAGTTTAGGATAAAGACTTTTCATCATGATTATGACGCCAGAGATGTCATCTGTGTATTCTCGTATTAGATGTAAGATATCAGATGATGTGTCCGCATTTGCTAGAAAATCTGCTAGTTGTTCAAAAGTTAGTGGAAAAGTGTCGGATTCTCCAATTATTTGTTTGATAGAAGTTAATTGGTCTTGTATGTATTGAGAGTTGGGAGGTGAGTTAAGAGATTCAGCAGAAGATGTATTCGTAGTTTTAGGTTTCTTGTTTTTGTGTTTTTTTGAGGTTTTTGGTGTAAGAAATTGGTCTTCGTTTTGCTTTTGGGTTTCGCGGATTATGGAAGCCATATTACTTGTGTCTATTTGTTCATCTGAAATATTGCTTGCTGGTCGTTTAGTTTGTGCTTTGGTGAATGTGCTTGTGGTCGGTACAGGTGCGGTGTGCTCGGTGATACATAATGTGGGTGTTGTTTCTTTTGCTACATTTATTTGTGTTTCTATAGCGTTTTGTAGTTCGGTTTGGGATTTTATTGGGTCACGTTGCTGGAGGGTGATGACCTTATCTGGGTTCGTCGGACATTTAGAAGCTGTATGGCCAGGTTGTTTACATAGAAAACAGATCATTTCATCAAATGTGAGGAAAATTCGGAAGTTTGTATTTTCGTGAGTGATAACAATAGAAGAAGGAAGCTCAAAGTTTTCAGGAGGCGGCGTGACAAATATCTGTCGTCTGAAGCTTTCGACGTGTGCATATGCTTCGTTTTGTATGCCTGCTTTTAGTGTCGTAACTGGTGATACTGTTGATAAACCTAGTTTTTTTATTTCGTTTTCAAGGGTATTGTTTGGTATAGAAGTACCTACAGCAGATATTATTATGCGTTTTGCTGGTGAAACTAGCTTTCTGACTTTTATTTCATAGTTTTGGATTTTTATTGTGTTTATGTTTTCTGTTAGGTAGTTTACGTATGTGGTTGATGTTAGGTAAATGCATATGCGATTGTTGGCTATCCTTGACGCAGAAATGATATTTTTGGGTCCAATAATTGTACCGACTGCTACTACATAGTCTGTTAATGTCAGTTCGCTTATTGTGTCGATTAATATTGCTTGATTTCGTTTAATAATGTTTGTTGTTGGTTGGGTTTTTGACGCATTAGCATAGGTACGTTCCTGGGATGGTATAATTGCTTGTGAATTACTCATAGTTTTTGGCCTCGCCGCGTATCAACGCAGCGGGCTGTTTCTTACGGGCTTCACTATCTGTGCGCGGTACGATAAGGGTCGTAGCAATGGATATTGGTAAATAAGAATTTTGGTAGTTGATTAGGGACAAACCCTGGACCGATCAGCTTACCCTTATCAGAGTTGTTTGTTTAATTCGAGATGGGTACTTGGATGTAGTTTTCTTGTCGGTACACGTACCAATTTCCACAGTATTTGACACTTTACTTCGGAGCGGTACACGCACGACCGAAACCTCTCATTTTCATCCATTTAATCACTAATGAAGTTTAAACTAGTGAAAATTTTGGTTACTGCTATATTTATCTCTGAAAAAATTAAATTTTTGAATCTTGTTTTACTAAGTCTCTTCAATGCTTGAATGCTCCTTTGCAGCATTTTTTCTTGCTTTATTACATTTTTAGAAATAATTTTGTTTAAGAAACATCTGACAATATAACCTTTTAAATCTCATCATTTTAGCTCTACAATTAAGGTTTCTATTACACCAAATGTTAAACTGTCAAAACATATACATCGTGTTCTTTGAACCTTAAATGACAACGTATTACTAAATTGCTCCGTAAAATTTAAATCAGCCTGTATAAAAAAAAAAATTCAAAGTGCCAGCTATTAATTAAATTAATAAAAAAAAACAAACCAAAAATTTATTGTACACCTCCTCTGTTACAGCAAAATTATCCACTGTGACTAAAAGCATAGATCTTCAAACAATAGATCTACGCACTCCGGCTACTCAAACATGAAAAAAGAACAAATGTTCAATCTGCTTATCACTGAGAATTTTGTAATACTTTGTATCTGACTGCCTCAACGAAAATCTATTGGTCGAAGATTTAAATTTTAGTCACAGTAGTCAAATCTTCCGTGTCCGAGTATATTTTTCATCTGCTTTTTATGACTCCAGTGCCTTGATCCTTAAATATTAGTAACTTGTTGTAAACAGATTTCACTGTATATAAAGTGTCCTAAAACTCGCAGACCACCTTGCTGATTCCTTGTCAAATAAGGTCCAAGAAAACGAAAAAATGTTTAAAAAATCTAACTCTAATTTAAGAATTTGACATTAAAAATAAGAGAGATTCTAATTATATGACTAAAATGCTGAAGTTTAAACAGTTATTAACAGTCAACAAAGCTATTTTTTTAAATGTAAGTAAGAGCCTTATAATCATTAAATTTTTTTACTGTCTAAGAAAGTATTGTTACTAAATCGACAAACAAAAACAAATCGATCTTTTTATTATTATAAATTTTTCTACATTAAATAATTCGCCATTATTTCCAAGAGAGTGGGTGGGATAAAAACGTGAAGGGTAGGTGTCCAACCTATTGTCCAATAACGTGGCAATGCTACTTCAATTAAGATAATTAAGATAATTATTTAATTAATTAACATTCACTAGAAGGAATATTAAAAAAATTCTTAAAATAATCACATGCGCAGAGAAAATAACAAAGTTTTTTATAACAAACCCTGAAGTCGGTGTGATAACTAGTTTTTGAGAAAAATTAAGATATACTTTTAACAGACTCATGCTGTATATGTATTTTGTAAAATTTTAATTTGGGAAAATCCTATTAAGTATCTGCATTCTAAAGAGATAATTTATTATTCCACGATAAAAACAAAATATTTATCTTTGAAATTCAATTTTCTAAAAAATCCTTGTCCTGTTCAAATTCCAAACTAAAGAGTAACCGGTCTAAAAAAAGTAATAAAACTTGCTGATTACTAGACACAATTCAGAATAGTTAAAATCAGATAGAGTAAGTTAATCCAAATTGAAAATGATAAGATTGTTGAGATAGCGACGATACAAAAGTCAAATTGCAAATTACACTTAATCTCCATAAAATTTATTCTGAGTTTAATAATATTCTAATATTCATAGAAGCATTTAAATCAGTGTGAGATCAGCAGAGAAAATTTATTTTATGATCCGCGTCGATTAGTTTAATTACAGGATGGCATATATTTTGCCCGGAATTTAAATTTATTTAAATCAAAGTGCATTTGTTCCGTCAAAATTTGCATTAATGTTGGAATATTTTAATTTTACAAGAACCTCGAAATTTTCAAGCTTATTGTTGTATATTTCCGGAAAATTATATTAAAATCCAATTTATTTAAATAGAAGCACACCACCTTCTACTGATAACAGTAATTCAATTGCTTTGAAAAATCAATTACCAATAATTACTTCAGAAAGTTTATTACTCTTTTTTGTGCTGTAATATACATATTGAAGAAATCTTTAATGACATTTCATTAATATTCAATGTAATGTAACCTTACATCAAGTATTTACTTTCATTCTAATATCAAGACTTACAATAAATGATGATTTTGTATTGAAACGCGCCTAAAATTCAAAAAGGCGGAACTCAGCTTATATCAACAAATATGTAAATTATCACTTTAGTTTTATCGCCTTTTCACGAATCAATTTATCTCTTTGCGTGTAAGACTTGTCTGTTTTGACATTTATCGTCACAATATTTATTATAAAATTACAACAAAGACATGACCGGATTTAACATAATCTAGACGAGTTAAGTAATGTAAACTTTGTTTCGAAACTCATTTCGATAAATATTTTTATAGAAAAATTGGTCATAAAAATTTGACCAGGGCCAACGTGGGAAACAATTTTTTTTGCCGACGCAGTCATAAAACATACAATAAAAATGTCTTTATTGTGTTTTATAGAAAAGATAATTAATTTCGGTTAAAAATACATGCTGTGATTAACAGAACAGTAATGGTGGATTACGTAACAAGGTAGGAAACTGGGACTTTACACGACTAAGAGATATTATAGTGCAAATTTAGATATCTCCAAAGGATTACTGTAATATTCAATTTTGTAGTCATTTAATTTTCATTTGAAAGTCATTATGAAAATAATTAAATTGGAAGCATAAAATTGTCAGCGCATTGTATATTTTTGGTTGAAATTTCAAAAAACAGACTTTAGAAATAGATAATGTCAAGCGATGTCAAGTGTCAAAATATCAATGAAATGAGAATTAAATTAATATCTAATCATATAAGTATATTTAATAATAGAATCATTATGGAATTATTCACTAATTAAAGATTGAATACTTATATAAGCAGGTAACAGCAGAAACAGTGACCTGTATATTCCAAAAAAATTTCCAATTTCAGATATTCTGCAATTTTAGATGGAATTTTCTGAAATGTGTTGAGACCCACAAGAGAATTTACATATTTACCATTTTGGTAAGTTAGAAAAAACCGTTGATTGGGACTATTTCTGAGGTATTTTAGAAGTAAGCTATCCATGGAAGATTAGTTGCAACAAAGCGACGGCAAATATTTTTACCTAATTTTCTTTTAAACTATTTATTCAAATAACGTAAAATATAGTTCAAATAACTGTTTTAGTTATAACATTGACTTGTCTAGTTAAAATGACTTTTAGTTAACAATAAAATACAAACGTTGATTTTTTATTAATACTATAATCAGATGTAACTATATACTTTTATACATTAGACGGAGTATAAGAGTGGTTTTTTGTTTTAAAAAAATTTCTAAAAATTTCTGTTAAAATGGGTGTTATTGATTTAATATTAACTACTTTAGGACGGTTAAAATTGGTGTGAATTGCCTTTGGCGGTGACGACAACTTTTGAAAAACAAGTTCTATGAAATCCTTACGTCACGGAATCTCTAACAAATCAGGAACCGTGAGTCGTCAATGATTGAAAGAATTAGGACTGGATGCGAATCTACTAGAAGCCGATCTTGATAGAATTAAAGAGAAGAAGCGTAAGAGTCGAGTCAATTCGAAAAATAGAACGAATAACACGGGCGAGTATTGAAGACAATAGAAGCGTATTATTAAATTAAATTGTTCGTGAAAAATAGTTTTTTATCTTAAAAAAAATTCGTTTACAAATGCAACTACTTCAGACGTAGTAAACCCGAATTGAGTCTACATAAAACCGTGTCAGAAGTAAGTTTTAAAAAAGTTATCTGTTTAAAAACAGATTCGTTCAAAAAGCAACTTAATCAAAAAAAAAACGAAAGACGTTAGGTTTGAAGAAAAAGAAGAATCAAGGAAAACTTTAAAAGAAGTTGAAAGACGTTGCCTGGAAGAGAAAAAAGAACAGGAGAAGGTTCTAGAAAAAGTTGATCAATGTCGTTTGGAAAAAACTAAAGAACTTGAAAAATGACAGAAAAAGAAGAGAAGAGCAAGAAAGTTTCTAGGAGAATTTGAAGAAAGTCGATTAGTAGAAAAAAGAAACCTTTAGAAGAAGAAAAAGAAGAGGTGGGATTTAATGTAAAGGATTTTGATGCTTTGATTGTCGGATTCCAAATTAATAATAGTAGCAAACGATCTACTCGGTTAAAATTGTTAGAATGTTGTCCAATCACAGTAGTTTCTTTAATTTTTCTGTCATAACATTGGGAATTTTTTTCCAGTCAAATAAACTTTTGCGAGCAGTTTCGTGTAAACGTTGATGTCCAAAAAAAAAAAGATTTTTGATCGATGTAGACTGCTCCACAAGAACAAAATATTTTGTAAATACCTTCAGAGAAAACGGGAAGTTTACCCTTTGGGTTTAAAAAGATGTGACCAAAAAAGGTTTAAAAGTGGTTCTGGTTTCTGTCTTCTAAATATTTTTTCGATGCAATCTAAAACTTTTTGAACGTAGGAGAGAAAACCACGAGATGTTTTTTGAGATGTGGTCTGTTTTGAACAAGGCTTGATGGGCGTGTTTATAGTGGATCGGATTTCTCGGTTACCATAACTATTGTTAAGAAGACTGTAGCGAACCTGGTCTAACCTTTGGAGAGAGCCTTGTTGAGATATTATGACAGCTCTCTGCACTAACAAATAGAGAACCAATATCTTCTGAGTAAGATGATGGTATAAATTTGGTATGGTATAGTCAGTCCAATTTTGAAACGTTCTAAACTGATTCTAAACTGTTGATAGAACAAACAGTAGATAATCAAATTTATTAAAAAATTCTTAACTACTGAATATTTTTTGACTAAACTTGTGACAGTGATTGGTATATCCCACGTTGTAATCGAAAAGAGTTACAAAATATAAGCTTTACTATGAAATGTCTAAAAAATTGTACTTTTTGCACTCAGAAAATCTGGAAGTCTACACTAGATAATGATATACATGTTACAAGAAAAGATTTGATCACAGCAAGATGGTGCACCACCCAATTTTGCGTCCGTTTACTGGTTTCCTTAATTACGTTTCTCTCCCACGTTTTACGTGTCCAGCTTTGCTCAAAATGCCACTTGGATATTTTAAGTTTTTGTTTGTTTTGTACGTTTTTTAGAAATTTATTTGTTTTCTCTTATTGTAAAGTCCTGTTTGTAATCACTTAAATGAGCTTGACGAAAAGAACGACACAAAAAATCATGCAATCTGATGAAACTGTTTAGATTAGTAATTACAGAACAAGATTAGAAATTACGTGAAGTACATGGGCGCCCGCAGGTGGAGCATGCCCCTTTCTCCTGGCAGTCCAATAATTTAAAAAAAATAGTCCGATAGTCACACAAAAATTAAATAATGACAATTTTTCCATAACTATTTTAAATACAATTTTTTTATAGTCTTTTATATAGGATTTTGTTTTTAGAAGAACACTGCTTTTATTATTTCCTAGGTTATTCAACACTAAAGAAACTCTAAAAAAATCTTTCTACTAGTACCCTCCTATTCTTATTAGTCTTAAAAACTGTTTTTAAATTTTTAATAAGAGTACCTACTACTGCAGTTATGTATCCATGTTTATCAATTTCTAAAGAAGTGTCGCTTGGGACTCCCAATTTTATTAAAATTGTCGTCCGCAACTGACAATTTTTTTAAACAGCCACTTGTGCCAATTTAAAACTTTAAACAACATTTTATAGAAACTAAAATCAACTAGAATTGACAATTAACAAATAGGGTACGGGCTCTATCGACAAGACTTAGAATTAGTAAACATCTGCGCTATTGAGTAAAAAGCGTTAGTCAAATGTCAGCAGTTTGAGTTTACTGATAGCAGAGTAATAAAAAATGATTAAAAAAAATTGTTTAAACATTTTCCCTTCCTGCTTAAATGTGTTAAACAAATATATTCTACATATAGTGACTGCTAAAAAAAAAAGATTTGTTGGACTGAGCCATACCTGAGCCTGCCACTTCAACTTGCCGGCTAATAAAATTTTTTGGTTTATCGGAACGAATTCGAAAATCCAACTATATTTGGTTTGTTTTAAGAACATGATCTTATAGAGCGTTTCAGAATGATTGATATCTCAAGCGGCTGTGAGAATTCAAATTTAAGTTGGCAAAATATTATCCACTAAATAATCTCGACATTATCACTTTTGACGGCAAAAAAAAATGTTTTTCAAATTAAATTGCCCTACATTTCGATCATTTTTCATGATAATTTATACGACTATCTATTTAGTATTAGAAATAAACAGTTTTTATTATCATAATTTGATTTATTATAATGTAGAGCTAATATTATTTTTGTATCAGATACCACTTTGAAAAGAAAAACAAATCCATTTTTTAGAATAAAAAAAATGGATTAATCGCAAAGTTTCGGCTAGGAAAAGCTTTTCTATTTATTCACAAAGTTAACCTTAATCACTAATATTATTTGAATCTCCTATAGCCTTAATAGTTGTTTTATATTGACAACATAATCCGTTCACACAATAATGGATTACCTACCATGATGTCAATCTTTCTGAAACGGTCTATATGCAGATGTTCTATAACTATTTTCTCAATTACGCCTTTATTAGTTGTTTTTTGCCAAATGACAAAATTGTTAAATTCTTAAATATTAATTAATATTATTAATATAACGTTATATCTTCGTCACAGTAAATTTCTTAGTTTTAAACTGTTTTTATATATCTCAATATCTTATATCTTCCTCGCAAATAACTCTTATTTTGATTTTGTGCACTACTTTATCAACAGCTTTTCTAAAGTCTTAAAATCTGGAGTAATTTAATAATAAAATGTCCAACTTAAGCTTTTTTATAAAAACAACTAATTGTTTAACAAAAGTTAGTGAACTCAGATTAATAGTTTTGAAGGCTACAAGTTTAAATTACATTTTTAATTAAGTAATCTTGTAGGCTCCGAATAAAATAGAATTCTAAACCTCAAACCCCATTTGTTAAAAATTTAAGAAATTCCGAAAGCAATCAATACCACGCCCAATAATAAAAAATTGATATTAAACATTTTACTACTGTATTTGGTTTATAAAAATCAACAAAAAGCTTCACGCGATTTTAGCTTTTATTATATTATTTTTCAGTAAGGGTGTCAGAGAAAGAAAGATTTTTTAAAAAAATTGATAACAGAAAAGAGAGAGGAAGAGAAGCTATGTGTTTTACCTCCAAGAAAGTCTGTGCTCCATTATCACTCAAATATATTATAAAAAAAACTCTTGAAACCAAACTTTTAAAAAATTGTAGATAAACATAGTTCGCTCAAAAGTGAAAATCAAAAAAGCACTCTAATATATCTGAAAAACAAAAAATTGTAGTGCAAAGCTGATTAGAACAAGAATGTATCATTCATTTCTTTGTGTAACAGCCGGTAACCTACAAACAAATCGCAAATAAACCACCCCCGCTCTCTTAAAAAATATGGTAGATGGAGATCGTCTTCAGTAGCTGAAAAAAACAATAAAGATGTTTGGAGATGTTTTTTCATTTTCTAAAAGAATCTTTCAGGCGATTTTAGTTTTTATTATAATATCTTTCATTTAAAGTGTCAGAGACGGTAGGTTAATATTTAAAAAAAATGATAAGAAAGAGGAAGGAGAGAAGCTATATCTTCCACCTCCAAGAAAGTCTGTCCTACATTACCACTCAAATGTATCGTATAAAAAACACCTCTTGGAACCAAACTTTTGAAAAATTGTAGATAAATATAGTTCGCTTGACTTATCAAAACCTACAAAAATCAAAAAAGCGGTCTAATACATCTCAAAAACAAAAAAAGGTAGCGCAAAGCATTAGAACACGACTGTATGATTCGTTTATTTGTGTGATAACCGACAACTTATGAACCCATCAAAAATATACCACCTCCATTCTCTTAAAAAAGTATAGTAGGTAGAGATCGTCTTCAGTAGCTGAAAAGAACAATGAAGAGCTTTTGGAGGGAAAAACATCCAAGTTTTGAAGTCTTTATAAAATCAACAAAAAATTCTTTAATACATTTTTGTTAAAGAATCCATCAAGCGATTTTACTTTTTATTATACTGTCTTCCATTTGAGGTGTCATAAAAGATAGATTATTATTTTAAAAAAATGATAACGTAGAAAGGGGAAGGAGAGAAGCTCTTCACCTCTTCCACCTCCAAGAAAATCTGTCCTACATTACCACTCAAACGTATTATTCTATACAGACTGTTATGGAAGTGAATGCAAAAATTTTAACCTGTAATACAGCACCACTAATAATAAAAATCTGCAAAAAAAATTTTGTCCTATCTCAACTAATAACGAAATTACAGGCCGTCAAACTTGGGTATAAAAAAGCATTTTTTTGGTATATCTCGAAAACCACTTAACCGATTAATACCAAATTTGGTACACAAATGAAGTTGAGTGTATTCTTTTTATTTCAACTAGCAAAATTTTGTTACCCATCTCAATTTCAAGTTACGGCACTTTTGTTTTACATTTTGGGTAATTTACCAATTTTTTTCTTATTAATTTCCAATTTTTGTAGCAAAAATGAATATGCCAGTAGATTCTAAATAAAAATGCAAGAACGCAATATTCTGCTAAAACGTACCGTTTTCGAGATATTTACGTTTAAAGTATAAAAAGACTTTTAATCTTTAACTTTGGCCTCCTCTATCTCCTAAACGGTGTAACTTAGTATAGGGGTAAATTAAGTTAAATCGCTTTATTTCTACCTGAAAAATCTATAGTTGCCCTATATTAAAATAAAAATGTTATACGTTTTGTAATAATTAATTTTTAGGTTATAATTCTGTTATCAATTGAGATAAAACAAAATTTTTCTTGCAGATTGTCACTATTTGTGGTGCTGCATTTCAGGTTAAAATTTTTGCAATCACTTCCATAACACCCTGTATTTAAAAAACCTCTTGAAACTAAACTTTTGAAAAATTGTAGATAAATATAGTTCGCTTGATTTATCAAAACCTAAGAAAATCAAAAAAGCGCTCTAATATATCTCAAAAACAAAAAATGGTAGCGCAAAGCTGATTAAATCACGAATGTATCATTCGTTTCTTTGTGTGATAGCCGCTGACCTATAAACCCATTGAAACTAAACCACCCCTATTCTCCTAAAAATATGATAGGTGGAGATCGTCTTCAGTAGCTGAAAAGAACAACAAAGAGGCTTTGAAGAGAAAAACAGCGAAGTTTTGAAGTCTTTATCAACACAAAAGATAGCTGGCAATAGTGACACGATTAACTCATCATATTTATTAAAAATAATAAATATAAGTTAATTTAGAAAATACCGAACTAATATTGTAATACTGTTTCAGTTTCTGCACTCAAATTGAAAAAAATGAACGGATTCAAATCGATTGGCGTGTAAATAGCGGTAACAAATGATTGGAAAGAAGACAAAATTTGGTAAAACTCCTTTACTTCCCGCCAAAAAATAACGTCAAAATACACTAGCGGACTATTCAACTTAAATTTGAATTTTCACAGCTATCCAAAATGTCAATGTTTTTAAAATTTACTGAATATTCCTATCAAAGTGCAGAAAATTTTTGGACAGTTTTGCCGTAATTTAATTATTATGTCATCACGATTTCATAATTAGAACCATTTGACTGAAGTGTTTTTTAAAAAAATCAATCAAATAACACTTCAGCCTAATAAATATATTAATTGGGTCAGTAGTAATTTTTCTATAAAATTAATTAATATTGCAAATATGCACGTTTTCTACATTTTGAGGTTAGTTTTTGAAAGAAATAATCAACAATAAACCGTGCAATTACATTTTAATCAAGTGTGAAAAATGAAGTATGACGTTGAAATTTTCGACGAAACAGAAATTTGAAAAATTGGTACTTTACTTTTTGTCACACGCACTTGGTATCAGTGCTTTTTTCCACCTTTTTTACTATAAATGTTGACAAATTAATTAACAAAAGTCAATGCGAACACTTATAATAAGAAATAGGGCAGTTCTACCGTAAAATTGGATGAAAAATAAAATTTCCGAAGAAATAGAAATTTGGAAAATTGGTAGGTACTCTTTTTCTTTGTCATACGCACTAGGAATCAGTGCTATTTCCCACGTTTTTTTTACCATAGATGTTGACAAATTAATTAACAACAATCAATGGGAACACTTATAATAATAAATGAGACAGTTCTACCGAAAAATTGGGCGAAAAATGCGTATGTCAAAAAAACTAGTTAATATAAATATTGCAAAATTTTCTTGTGACACCCTGTAAATAGCGATAGTGACTTCCGGCCTGTATCAGCGTTATGTAATTTTCGTCGAAAAATCAATTAAAAGTGAAGTGGTAATTTTGAAATAGTTGAATTGGCAACAATGTCCTGGTGCGTGTTAGGTATTTTTGCGTATTAGAAACGTGTGTCCTTCGCCTTGTCGGTCGGAATCCCCGGTCGCGTATTGTGCAAAATGTCAAACTCTAAAAGAGGTACCTTTCTGTCATTGATTATGCAATGCGTGGAACGCACTAAGTTTCAGCAACGCCAACAACACTGAACACTAGCAGGAAGTGGCACTTGGGCATGTGTCTTTATGGGGCTCATTCGCGCCGAACCCGGAACTGCTAAAAAATCAGTCGCACACGAGAGAGAGGTGAAGGAAAAAATGGCACGTGACGCCCTAACTCCTAGGGGTGCATCTCACGGTAGGTATTCCGACCCGGCTTCGAATCAAGTCGCCGGCCAACTGTCTGAACGCGCTGCTGTCAGACACCAACTCGGAACGGATCGCGCTCTGTCGCCCCCGCAGCCCCACCATCGATGCATACGCATCGCCTTCAGCCGGCGTCGCGACGGCAGAGTGCAGCGTCGAGACGCGTCATGCATTGGGGGACGAGGGACGAAAGACGCGATGAGGAAGTGGGGCAGACGAACAACACCATTCACAAAAAATTCACGGACGGGACGCGGACCACGAGATATTTCCTCATTTTTCGATTGAATTTCAACCGTTTTATGATCGATTATTCCATTTTTTATCACTGTATTAAAGGTCATTTCATATCAGAGATTGGGGTTCATCGGATATTGATACTTTGACAATGACATTCGCACCGCCTAGCCTTGCCAATCTGATAAGAGGATGTTAATAGTGACTGATTTCTGTATTTGCTTTCTATTTGTAATCAGTTTAACATTTTTTTATAAAAGAAAAGTTTTTGTACATCTAGGGTTGTCAACTTTTCGATATTGACATAAAGAACATTGTCGAAGGAGTATCTAGGATTGTTTTTAATAGAGTGGAGGAAGAAAACTTTAGTAGTAAAATAACAAAACCAAAAGGAAAAGTCTAAAGAAAAGAGTGCCATAAATAGGACTTTTGCAAAACGTCTACTCTATACTCAGACTTTTTTCTTCATACCACTCTAAAGACCATACAGATTTAAACTCACTTTGTGAGCTGAAGAACAACTGAGGAGCTGGCGTGCAAAACCGGGTATATCCACTTTTCACAAAAAATCATGTTTCGGTGATTTCTGGATATAAGTTGTGATATCTATAGACCAGTGGGGGCCGGTGATTTTTTAAAACTCTGTCTTTTGAAAATCGAGCATGGGATCCAAATTCTGTTATAAAGAATTACTATTGAGACCATATTGAAGGCAACTGCTAAAAAAAAATTTTATCGAAATTTGCGAAATTTGATTTTTAAAAATGGTGAGCCTCCCCTGGTTATTTCCCAAACGATTTATGCTGGAACGATGGCGAATTTTTTTTTTTTTTTTTCAGCATTATGAGGCAAATTAATGACTAATCATATTTTGGTTTTTTCCAAAATTTTTATTATAGAAAAAGTTATGAACATCTGAAATTTAATTTTCGAAAAATATTCTCTCTCTAAAATTTCTCTAGATAACTAAAATAGAGATTTTTGGGTGTTTGAAGCAAAAATTATTGTAATTGCTCTGTATCTACCAACACTTTTCTCAGTATCCGGCTCGAAGGATTATTTCTTCATTAATCTTGATTTTTTTTTGGTTTTTTTATTATTCTTAACTTTTTTTAGTAGTCGTTTTTCTTATTCTTATTTTTTCCAAATATCGTTTTTTTAAATTTGCCTAGAATTTTCTTCAATAAATTGTATTTTATTCTTCTTCTCTTCCAATCGTTGCTTTTGTGATTTTTTATTTTTTTCTGTAGGTCTAGAATCTACAGACCTTTTAGAATTGTCAAAACTAGGTTTTTAAATTTTTTTATTGTTTGTTTTTCTTGTGTAACATACATATTAATCTTCCGAGTTTTTTGTCATTAGGTCATTTTTTCTACAAATTTTCATACAATCTACTTTTTCAAATTTTTCTAGAATCTACTTCTGTTCTTCTTTCACTAGTCGTAATTCTAATTATTATTTTTTGCTTTCTACCATTAAATACCCTACTTACGTAGGTTTCATAATTCAAGTCTAGATATAACTTTTGTTTGTTTATACCTACTTAAAATTTATTTTGGAGACTTAAAAGGACGTCTAGACAATTAATTTATTTTCAAAATCAACCAATTACAAATAGGTATGTAAATATTCTAACGCTTGGTTGTTTCTCTTTAGTAAAAAGAACTAGATAAAACAACAAATTGTGTTCTTTAAGTACCTGTTAAAGACTAAAGAACAGTTTATAAAATTAAAGGACTGTCCTTTGAAATAAAGAACGGTTGGCAACTCTATGTATATCATTGATTAAAAAAAAGATGAAAGTTCTCGAGATCAGAAAATACTTATTTTATTTTTATTAGTTTTAATGTTACTAAAGTCGCCAAAAATGAAAATGGCTCACCCGAAAATTTTGTTTGTTTCAGATCTGTAACTTCCAGAGGAATGGGGTAATTTGGATGATCTTTTTTTATTAGTTAGCTAGTTTCGTGGACTTTTAGATGTCTTGTTGAGTTTTTTCTGTAGAATAGTTGTATTAATTCTACAAGGCGTTACAAACAAGTACAGTTGGCTTCAAAAAAATCGGGAAATAAAATTTGACCTTATGTAAATTGGAAATTTAATTTGTCAATTAATGTCAATTTGTGTCTACATTTCTGACACATAAGTGCAGTTTTTTAACCTAAATTCTAAAGGGCCGTTTCAAAATATAAAAATCTGACAGAATTTCTTCCGACAGTTCCTGTTTTTTTTTGAAGCCAATTGTATACACTGCAAAAAAACTCCAACTTCAAAAAAAAAAAATGTTTTAACTTTTTTAAGACGTTCTCAATAGACATCTATCTTATAACTCGAAACAGTTTTGCAAACTTTCAGCTGCATTCGCAAATTAGAATAGTAATTTTAAAAAAAATATATTTTTGGCGCTTTCTCCAATAAGATTTTTTTTAATCGATAACCAATTTTCACCATTTTAGGCTCAATTTAAACCTAAAAGTTTAGACTAAAATATACTAGACAATCTACTATTTTTAATTAATTAGTTCTAATTCAGTTAAACTTAGCAGTGTTGGAAAAAAACCGCTAAGTTTTTAAAGATATGAAAATAGAAACTAAATCTGCGTTATGTGGGACGTTTGAAAATGCGCTTCTTTGTTTTTCATCTAAAATAAGAAGTAGATAACATGCCAATATCTGCAAACATCATGAAAGGTATAAAGATAAAAATCATAGTATATAAATATATGTATAAATTAATATTACCTGTTACAGAAGGCTTCTGAATGTTATCAAATTTTGAAAGAGCTCAAATTTTTTATTTTGGAAAACGTTAAAGATTTCAGGATACTCAACTCTTTAATGTGTTAGAGTCAGTTACATAATTGATGGGACATTAATCTCTCATTAATGATTTTTTAACCAATCAGGACACTGTATTTTGAACTAATCACTGTTTAATAGCTTATTAATTTTGGTAGATGTTTATGCAACCGGGTGTCAGTGTTTGTAAATGGTAAACAAAATTTTCGAAGACATGATTTTGGAGACATATTACCGAGTTGCTGTTCTTCATGCTTGCGACATTTGTTCTTTTATTCATACATTTTTAATTAAATCATATATCATCTTCGTCACCGTTTCTTTTCCGTACTTTATCATTTCTCTTTGTAGGTTGTCATCTCCTGGGTTCTTGTTATTTTTCTGTTTTCTATAATATTTTTAACTTCATCATATGTAAGAAGTTATTCTTCTCTTTCTTCTTGTCGGTTTCTGTTGTTCTCCTCCTCTTCAACTGTTCTTGTTTTGGTCGACGATTTTTTTTATGTCTATAATATTAACAAATATTATTGTTATAGGCTGTATTTACTTGTTTTTAAGCGAATGGCAATTAATTAAATAACAAAAATAAAATTAAACACTTTAAGTTAATTAACGAGTGCAAAATTTTTAAATAATATTTATCATTTCCTGGTTATCACAGCGAACCATGTTTATACATATAATTTGTAAAATGAAGAAAGATATCAACAATAAATAAATAATTTCTAATATTTTAAGCAAGAGAACATGAAACATTGTATGCGGCTTATCTGCAATAATTTATTGAACTTACCGAATTATCGATTATGTAGAACTCGTTCCTACGAAACTCGGTCTGCAAACCTTCCTACTCTATTATTATTGTTTTTCTTTGTCCTTTATGTATTCTGCTAAATTTTGAATTTTGCTGTTCTCCGATTTTAGATATTGAAGGATGAAGAAAAACTGATATTAGCAGCGCCATGCGGAGATCTCTCTAAGTGAGTAAATCAACAGACTGTTATAACCGTCAGTTTCAAAAAAAAATATTCAGACGGTTGTGGATTTACACAATTTTTTATGTCAGTGTCATAATTAGTAGATTAGTAGGCAGCAAACATTAACTGTTTTACGGACCTTTCCTAGAAAATAATTCGGAACGACACATTTAGCAATGTTTCCGAGTCTATTTTATATATTAAGATAGCAGGTTTCTGTTTTATTTCGTTGTCTGTTCTTGAATTTCTTGAAAACTGGGTTTTTAAACAAAAAAATACGATTTTTTACAAGAGATCAGTTAAAAAGGGTTCTACTGTAAATGCAACCGCAAAACGCTGAGGTCTAAATTATCTTAACCTTTTTCTTTTTACCTGTAATAACATAATAACGACCAAAAGCTGCGGTTTCTATGTTATCATTATAATCAAACTTCACTATATATTTCAAAAATTTTGAGACATTTTAAGTAGCTTTTTCAGTATCCAAAAAACATGCTCTAGATTCTTTCAATTTCCTTGTTATAGGTATTCAATAATGTCTTGCCCAACAACAAAAATTTTACTATTATTATTAAAATTATAATTCTATTACCGAAAAACCGGCTATAACGACTCTGTTTTGTATAGAAATAGTGACAAAATATCATAGTTTGAAGTTAGTTATCAACGAACTTTTCGTCCTCACATTACTCATGATTATCAGCTGTAATGACCAAAGAAACGGTTTTTGCATGGTCGTTATAGCCGGTTAATAATAAAATGTCAATATTTTCGCATAGTTTTCCACCCGAACTTACTAATCACCCAATGTTTGCTTTTTTATCGTCAGAAATAGTTACTTTTTCAGTTATTTACTGTTTGCGTATGAATATCTCAATAAAATTGAAACAAACATTATAAAATAAATAAATTTTATTAATGCAAAACAAACTTTGTTCTGTTTTCAATTCAGGAAATTTATTTATTGTACATACACATTTTCCGTTTATTTTAATTTTTTTTAACAATTTAATCACATGTCCCTGACCTCTCTTAAAATTTGCACAAAATTATGCAACTCGATTCTCCCGGGATTGAGTCCTCTTCCTGCGTCATCTCTCTTCCTGTTTACTCAAGCCCCTGCGTTCCTGTCCAATTATCACGTCCGTTAAAATGTGGAAAGCAGTGGTTGGAGGAGGAGGAGGAGAAGAGTCGCTTAGATAATTCCGTAGCAATGGTTGTTTTTTGGATGATGCGTTTCGAGGTCGCGACCGAATCTGCAGCACCGCACCAGGCAAGGTGACTCGGAGGGGGCCGTCGTGGCATTTGCGTGTGCAAGGCGTATATACGCTCTCTTGCTTATTATTATTTTGTGTGTTATCTGGCGTAAATCTGCACTATCGTCAAGCGGCAGCTATGCAGGACTCGAACACGTCTGCTTTCGCACGCACACGCACTAGATATTATTACCGAAATAGAATTTATTGCGTCGTTATATTAGGTAGTTCGATTGTGTTTAGGAATTTTGCGTGTTCTATTATTTTTTTATTTTTCAATATAGGTAGTCGTACTTAAAATTTGAAAATAAAAAAAATTCAAATTACTCATGCGATTACCGTATTCGTTCCTTGTAATTAAATGGATGACAAGTCATTTATTTGTGATAAGAAAGGTATTATGTTACTTATATTAACGCACACGTGTAATTTATTATGCAACAAGTGGAATATGAACATTGTTATCTTACGCACAACATATACAGGGTGTTATAATTTAAACTGTTCATTTAAATGAAATATATTTAATGAAGGAAATGAGATCAAATACATTAGGAAATTCAGATTTACTGCATTTCCGGTTATTTCAAAAACCACCAATAAAGTAACATTTTTTATATTTTTGAAAAAGTAATATATACCAATTTACAGGTGTTAATGAAAGATATTTACAAATTTTACCAGATTATAGTCCTTAATGTAACGATTGAGGGGATGAAGGAGCTAACTCAGTCCGGAATTTCTAAACAAGTATTGTAATATTCGTTTTTGTAATCTTATACAGTGAAATCTATATCGAACGGACATCGATAGTGACACAAATTTAGTCCTAATTTCAACTGTGTCCTCCTACCAGAGAAACCTGTCATTACTAAGTAGTTTACTAAATGAAATAATTAATCGTATAGTGGTAATGCTCCTTCTATGTGCCAGAGTTTTTAGGTCTTATCTCTTTACAGCTTGTAACATAACCTAACAACTATTGGTGGCCGAGACCGACGACGTAACGTAATAATTGCGTGCATTTATTTACCTATGCAACATAACAACAATAACGCACAAGCGAATTTATGTATATAAAATATTTTAACTTTTGTAACAAAGCAGGTATAACTCCGCCAAAAAATTTGGAACAAAATTTTAGCGGTGTCAAAAAATTTTTGTCAATAAAAAAAAATTATAGAGATATTGCAAAAATACTTTTTGTACTTATGAAGTGAGAGCAACCACACACCATCAACTGGTAATATGTGGTTGGATAATATATACAATTATGTGTCAATTTTAAAAGTTGCAATCGGCAATATCTCTAGAATTGAAAATGTTTTTGAGAATCACTTAAAACCGTTTTGGTGGTTGCTAGAGGGAATCAAAATGACATGGTAAGTCACGCACCTTTATCTACCCTTTAAACCGCAGCCACCCTAATTTAAAAATTTTAAATGGCACTACCCTACTTGTGATACATCGTTGGAAAGCTCATAAGTCATAACAAGCGCTTTTCAAAAATGTTATGCAAAAGCCTATTTGGAAAAGTCGCTTTCCAAATTGTCGACAAGAAAAACTTTAAATTTTCTTTTTTGTTAGTAAATGAACTCTAATTGAAACTAAAATAAAACATTGCCTAAGTAAATAATTTTTATTAAATGCTATAATAGATGTTGAAAATGATTTCCGTTGTTTGCTAAACAAAAATAGAGCCTGTTTTGAAATTCTTCACAAACTTTTTGAAAAGTTTCTCTGCGAATAGCTCGACACTCTTGAATGATTCTTTGTCTCAATTCTTCATTTAATAGGTCCTCTCCTCTCCCAATCCATTGATCTGGGTAGTGGTTATCCAAGCATTGCCTAACTGGAAGTACATAATGTGGAGGTGCTCCATCTTGTTGAAAATGCAGTAGATCTTCATTTAATCCAAGATTTCCCAATTCGTCTAATTGATTTTCAAACTCTTGAACTATAAGAGGCTTAATGGTTGTCTTCAGCATATTAGCGTATTGTTTCCCGTTCAAATTGCCATCAATAAACAGAGGTCCAGTAATGGCATCTCTTAGTATCCCAGACCAAACATTTAGTTTTTGTAGATACTGCGTATGTCCCTCTCTAAATCCGTGAGGGTTTACATCATTCCAATACCGGCAGTTTTGTTTATTTACATTTGTATTTAAAATAAAACAAACATTTATCCAAAAAACAAATGTTTTTTACGAAGTTTTTCTGGATATTTATTATTGAACACTGCCGCTGTTCGAAGAGCACAACGATTTTCAGAACCGTAAATAAATATCAATTCAACACGCTCTGCCGTACTATAAACCATTGTTCATTTTTGATAAGCACCTCCATTGGCAAGTAAAATTGTTAAAGTGCGCCTCATACAATGGCCAGTTTAAGCTTCTGCGTTCGCCAGATTTAAAAACAAAGCAACTTTAGTAGAAACTTTGGATAAAGTGTTAATTCCAACAGGTTGCAATGTACATTTTTAATTAGCGTATCGTAAAATGAATCTCTCAATGGATAACTTCTTCGGACGTAAGGACATGTATTTCCTACATTTTTCCACAGTGTTGATAGAGAATCCTTCTTCTATAATTGTGAATATTCGTGAAACGCTCGTCTTGGTATCTGGTATTGAAATAATCAGGTATTCGCCTCTGTCTTCTACATCACTGATTTTCAAATTTGTCAGCTCACAGCATCGACAGCCACCAGACACCTCCATTATTAATGCAACCTAAAATATTCCAATATTTATTATCTACAATGTCTATGTAATGACAGAGAATACCTTGATCATCAAATATTTTTTATCGCAAGCTCTTGTCAAAAACTCTTCCACGCGTGCTTTTTCCAATACTGCAGCTTTCTTCGGCCTGTATCCTCTTGACTGATTCTTCAGATAATCTATGAGCTTACTATATTTTCCAATGTCTATGTTTTTATAAACTTTTATAGCGGCTTTCAGCATGGAGTACTTCGATCACATGGATGAAATTGCATACCTCTTCTTCAAATTTAAGAAATACATGAGAAATACATAATTAAGAAATAAATGAGGAATTATATTGTCATTATCGCCCGTTCTTCTTTCCATTCATTAAATTCTGAAAATACTTTTTCATAATGTTCCCTGGACTTCGCAAGCAACAACTGGCGAGTCGCTTCTTCAGCTTCCTCAAGAATTGTCTCAGAAACAGTATCACTTTCTTCCATTTTCACCAACTTGCACAGCGTTTTGTACAAATGGAGTCGATAAACAATCGAAAATAAATAGCAACGATTTAACACCTCCCATGTTTTTTAGTTAATTTCAATGATTTTTAAGATGACATCCGCTGTCAGAGTGTAATGTATAATTATTTTTTGATGACATGAGATAAAATTTTGGCCATTCTGATTTTAAATCGCTGTAATTGTGTATAAAATGTTATACTGGATTCGTGTTTTAGTCGCGTTTTATCCACTTAAGAATATTAAACGCTCGACTGCGTCTTGCTCTTAAACATTCTTGCGTAGATAAAACGCTGTCTAAAACACTTATACAATAAATATCTATTATTTTTAGCTTATAATTTCTTCCAATAGAGGCTATGGAAGAGTTTTAATGAACTAGAAAACATAAACAAAATTTTATATCAGTTTCAAAATAAAATAAAAATAATTATTATTTCAAACAATTTTGCACAAAATAACAAAACTGTAAATATTTACAGCAGTATATTACTATTGTTATGCACAATTCTAAAGAAAAAAGTCTCGAGTAAGTTATCCGAGAAAATAGCAGAATAATATTGTACCATGAGTCACACTGTAGCGTGAAATTTTGCGAAATCATTATTAATCGTACTCATAAACTGATCGAAAAAAATAATATTATCGTTCTGCATGAGTGGATTAGTTAGTGTGGGATCCGATAAGCTATAGAAAAGTAAGCGGTCTACTGAAGCAACGGCGATCGTAGTTATTAACTGTGTGAATAACGAGTTATTTTTTTATCACATTATTGTTGAGTGTATTTGTGTATTAAGTAGAAATAAATTATTTGTTATTAATCTAATTCTTTAATTTAAATAAAACCCGATTTCGCACATTTGTTGCATTATTACGTTATTATATTATTCTAAAGTTTTAGTTTATTGAAGATAAAAAAATGCTAAACTCAAACTTGCTTCATCTAAATGCTCTATTTTGAAAACAAAAATAATTAGATTTTTTTAAATTTCTGTTTAGAGCTCTCCTAACTGTAGAGAAAAACGTAATCATTTCTGGTCCTCAAATTTTAGGACAACCTGTATGTATCTAAAAATCTGTAAACTAAAAGTACATATTTTTAATAGTGTAAAATCTAAATTTGTGTGTTTTTTCCTCTAATTTTTAACAATTTTTACTTTATCCTCGTTTTGAAACACTATAATCTGTAAAACTATTTGAAGTTTTTTATGATTTTTACTACAATACTGCAACGTTTGTGCTAATTCGGGATTTGTTTGATTTAAAGAGTTAGATTAATAACAAATAATTTATTTTCACTATATACAACAACAATAAATAAATAACCTAATGTTTATAGCTTAATTATGTTGCTTGCTCTCCTGAGAATATTACTCGTTTGTTTGGCTTTCGTTATCTGGCTCGGTAACAGTCTCCCTCCTTATATAATTAAACGTCTTTGCTAGAATGTGCCAAACGTTTCGTGACTATTCTAGATTCAATTAAATTAAAATGATGACTTATTGTTCTCGATCGGTTCTTGAGCGGGTCTATTTCTAGTAGTTTTTGGAGCTATTTTCTCAAACTTTCTTTCTCTTATCTTTCGTAGCAATACTATAAAATTATGAATCTTTAACACCAACGCACCGTAATTATAGGTATCAGACAGTCAGAGAGAAACAAATATTGTGACAAAGTTTAAATACTAACATATATGTATCTGAAGCACATAGAATTTTAAATAAAAAGTAAAAAAACTACACTAGTATAAATCAAAAAAGTACTTTATTGACTTTTAGATTTTTTTTTCTCTATTTCCGATATTTGGCAAAATAAAAATCTGTTTTTATTTTGCGATAACTTCCAAACAAAGCTCAGCCATTGCCACTTTCCAACTTAATTATGAATGAAATCGTCACCAGGAAGTGTTGCCGGCAAATGGCACGCTGTTTATGAGAATAATCAACGTAAAAGCATTACAACGGAAACTTGTAACTATACACACGCTACGTGTATATTGCCACCAACTGTGAACTCACATTTTCGATACTTCTCTTGCTCTTGGCACAGTAAAATCAATTTGAGTTGGCACTCGATTCAAATTTTTCTAATTGCTAGACGTATATAATTATACTACTGCGTCTACACTCTCTTTAACGCAGTAAATTATAATTTTGATAAACGGAACGTAATTGTATGTTGTTCAATGTTAATTTTATTGTACATTGCCAAGTTGTGAGAACATAAATGTAGCATTTTGGTTCACATTATTACTAGAAAGAAACGGGTTTTTTCGGTTGAAATTTTAAACACGTTGCAAGCAACCGAATTTGCTGCTTCTAGGACACTAAGCAATTTATTATTATGCAGTTGAAATGGTAAATTTCAAGGTAAAAATTTCTAATAAACCTACTTTACATATTTTTAATGCTTTGTCAATAAATCCTGACAAAAATAGATAAGTTCAAATTTAATTAAATCCTCTGTTTCCTTTCACGTGTATAATTCTCTTGTTAAATGATCTGATACGATGTCAAATAGATGTCGATGATTAGAGGTTTAGATGATAATAGATTAAATAGATTGTATCTCGTTATTCTAACTTATGAGAAGCCATTAAACTTAACATGGTCACGTGTTGTATAAAACTGTTACAACTAAATACTATAAATTCTTGTTATACAAATATATTATATTGTATATACCAAGATATAGATAAGACAGTCTTATATATCAAAGCATTCTTATAGCAAACCTAAAATGTGTACAAAACTGCAACAAACTTTTCTACCTAATCGGCAAATTTAAATTAAGATTTTATAGCATATTTGACGCTTTGTGCTCGTTTTATAAACTTGAATTTGTCTCACAAAGTTGACTTTTCAAAACGCGTTTTTTATTATACTATTTATCTCTAAATCAAAATTGTTAAATTAAACGTCAAACTAACAGTTTTTACATAAATGACAAAGGCGGCATAAAATAAAATTTTCTACTTAGAGCTTTCTCTACAATACTTTCTGTTACATTTTGAGGGCTGCTATAATTCATTTTTGTTATTGTTGTTGCTTTGAGAATTTTTCTAAATGATTTTCTTATTTTTAATATTTTCCAGTTATAGTTTATTCTTTTTTTATTTGGTTCTAACATCTTTTTTGTGTTTTTTTTTAATTTTTTTTGTTATGTTTTTTGAACGTTGTTTTTTAAACACAAGCCTTTTAGGAATGGTTTTCTGCTCTTTCAGAGTTTTACTTCTCTTCTAATCGTTTTTTTTTAATTTTTCTAGAAATTATTTTTTTTTCTTGACTGTTTTTATACTCTATTTTTTTAATAGACGTAATTTATGGTTTTCTAAAAAATGACTTTTCCTTCCAATCGATGTTTTTCAGCTTTTTCTAGAATTTTTTGTTTTGCTTTTTTACTACTTGTAATATGCGTGTATCAACTCTTTTAAAAACTTTTTTGTTTTTCTAAAATGTTTGTCGACGTCTTTCAACTTCTTCTATAATTTTTTTGTTTTTCTTTACTAAGCGTCGTTTCTCAAACTATTTTTGTTTTTATTAATTTTCCTTCTTATTAACAACATTTTTTAAATTTAAAATTTCTTTGCTTTTGATTTTTTATTAATCGCCGTTTTCAAAATTTTTCAACTTAGAATTTTTTTCAATCGACTTTTTCTTGCATTTTAGTTGAACTTTTCAAACAGTAACGCATTTGTTTCTCCACTTTTTTAAAATCTGATGTTCTGTAATTGAACTCAAAAAATATAATATAACACATTTCTTGAATTAATTTACACAAATCCTCGATGCTGCAGGAGTAATAAAACTTGGGGGTTCGTTCTATACTAATTTATTCATTCAAAAACTTAACAATATATAAACTATTTACAGTGAATATAAAACAAATTATAAATTATATTAAATTGCTACTCTGTACATTTAAGTGATACAATAATATACATATTGTCGGTCGCTGGAAAACCGTGCAACTGTCCTAGTAGTTTGCCCCCGCTGAAATAAGCAAAATTGTGCCTACCAAATATTGTTTAAATTGTTTCAACATGCTGAAATATTTGTTGCAATTTCTGTGAGCAATAGGTCCCAGTTAATGACCTATTGCATCTTGATATACATTTGTGGTTTTACAGAAAAAAAGGAAATACTCTGTTTAACGATGGTTAAACATATTGGCGCCTCAACGATTAAATAACTCAACAACACACTTCTATCATCTTAAGTTAGAAAATTTACGGTAATCAAATTAAATGCATGATGCAATATTTTTAATAATTAGTTGTAGCTGTAGCAGTTGTAAATATATAAACAAAACCAAACGTACATTGTAGACAACAAAAATACATAATATAATACACAAAAAATTAAAACACCATTTTTCTATTTAATAATAAATACTATTAACATTTTGCTAAGACATTTTGTGAATGGCTTACTGCAAAAAAGATCGGAGAGAACATTTCTAAACTATATTCACAAACAATGGCATTACATTTCATGTACAATTAATTATAAAAAAAAATTGCATCGTTTTTGCAAACTTGATGTTGAAAGCAATGGTAGTCTTTCGACTTGATTAGTACGCTAAAAGATTAAATTCCTTCTTTACATCACTCAAATGTTTAGAAGTTAACTTGTAATGACTGCAATGCAGTTTATATCAGTCATATAGGTCAAAAGATTGCACCAAGAATATATGAGGTTTGTTCCAACCACCCTGAGGACCTTACAGTGTACGATCCCGCTCAAGCGCAATTAATAAACGGCGTTCCAACCCAAAAGTGACGGTACACTGTACGATCCCTACCTGCGTTCCAACCAACCTTTGGATCGTACATGGGACGATACATGGTTCTAGAGTAGGTACTGGTTGGACTATCATGCGCACTGTGAATTTTCGTTGACTTAGATCAAATTAATTTGAATTTTTTTTTTATTAAATTCTTAATATAGGCGATATTGATAAAGACGACAGTGATATTTCGTCAATATCTGATTTGAGTAGTGATGATGAAAAGTTGATAAATAAAACCCGCATAAAAAATCAAAATTATTTAGAAATATTTGTTGTTTTAAAGATTTTTAATGTGGTTTTTACATTATTTTTAAATGGTTAGTGATAGTGAGTTTCCATTAAAAGCAAACTTACATACGTCATACAAAACCAGAAGAAATTTAACTAAGAGGCAGCAAAATTATAATTTACAATTAGCAAAAAATCGTTATGTCTTAGAACACTGTTTTGGAGTATTAAAACAAAAATTTCGTCAGTTATATTATATTATATTGTAAAATATAACACTTCATCAGGGCAGCATGTGTATTGCACAATATAGCGATTAATGATTAAATTTCATTTAGGTTACAACCTAATGAAATAGATGTACCAGTTCCTCAACATGAAAATGATGACAAAGATAAAGATGAGGAAGAAGATATTTCAATAAGAAATACAGAATTTTAGAATTTTGTTAACACTTCAACCAACGCTTTCTTATTTCAAATTTCGTGCAAAACTGTACCACCACAAGACGGTCATCAATCCATTCCAACCCCTTGCAAAAACCTCCGCAGTGCCATGTAACCACATGCGCACTAAAACGGTACAAACCGTACATGGTATCGTCCCTTGTATCGTACAGAAACCGCTGGTTGGAACAAACCTATGAACATTGAACATGTAAGGGAACAATAGAAAAGTATAAAAATATAAATATAATCAAATTTTTTTCTATTTTTACTTATATTTTTTCTTCTAGCCACTCTGTTTGTGCTACTAATAATTTTAAAAACTTTTTCATTTGCAAATGTTATCTTTTACGTTGTTTAGAATCTTTGCAAATCGTTAGATCTACTCACAAACTTTCTCAAAAGTCTTAAATGATCAAAGCAGCTTTCAATGTCTTATTCTAACTTTACAAGTTTGACATTTCATTAGTTAATTAAATGTTTGTGTATAGTCTTGTTTTTTTACTCTATATTTTCAGCACTTTTAGAATTAAAGATAGAACTCTAAATTCCGAGAGCGCTCTGCCACTGTAGTTTTAAAATTTTAATTAAGTTTTTGAGTTCGGCATTAATTTTTTATAATTATTTTTTAAAATTACCCCATTTTAAGAAAGCATACTTTTATCGAAATTACTTTAGTTAAGTTTTATTTATTAATTTTAAAAAACTATTAGGTAGCAAAAACACTTGGTAGACAAACTTTTGACACGAAAATTAGTAAAAATAGCATAAAAAAAATTACTATTTTTTTGAATTACAGTAAGGTCTGTTTTGCTAGTAACAGTTTTATATCAACTGGTTTATTATTGTACTAGTACTTGCTTGGTTACTATTTCTATTTATCTACTTTATCTAAATTTACTCTCCTATTCTCTCTCGTAAGTTTAGTACTAGAAAGCCCAAAATGGTATAAAAGAAAGATGTCTTCTGCTGCTATCCTGACATTCTGGTTTTTCTTTAACACTTCCAATAGCTACATAATTGTAGCTATTTCTTCTAATGAAGATAAAACAAAACTCTTGAAAATTAAAATTTGGTACATATTGCTTTAACATAAGCAATTGTTCATTAAGATGTATGTAATAAATAAATTTTACAGCTTTAATAAAAAAACATTTGTTTTTATCTCCTAGTAGTCAATATATATTAGAGTTGAATAGATGCTGATATTTAATAGTGTTACCTGATGCAAATACATTTATAATAATTTATTCACAATTTTTATCGAAAATAGATGTGTTAGTGTTGACAAAAGTAATAATAATGTCTCACATTAGCTATACTAGTAATACCTAATAAAAAGTTTAATATTTTTAAACTCGAGACGAATACGCTCAAACACCGCTCTGCAACTCTAATATGTCAAAACAAAAATTTTCTCTTGCTTGGTGTATAATACGCTATTAGCTACCTATTCACTTAGTAGAGCCGAACAACATATCTAAGGCTCATTAAAATCGGAGGCGGATAATATTGATGGTGGCCTTGTTACTACTTTTGCATATATTTCGCCTTCTCATAAAACTCTTCTGTTTCTGGTTCTCTTTTTTTTGTATTACATCTTTTTTTATTCTTTTTCTGACTGAGTTTGTTTTTACTTTTTTCGAATATTTCATCACAAATTTAGTAATTCGTCAAATTTGTATATGTATTGTACTCTTAATCATTTTTAAATAAATTTATTATTATTATTATTATTTTAAATTAGTTATAACATCTAAGTACCATTCCCAATTAAATTCCCGAATTTTTAAATAAATGTATTAGAAGCAAACTGTTTCACTTGTTTTATTAGTTCATTATCCTTTCTCGAATCTAATATCATATTTTCCCAAACAAAGCGCAACATTTTTCTTCCGCAACTCTACAAACTAAGTCACTCCATTTAAAACTGTGTCAATGCACCAACCCCTTTATTATTCTGTCGTTTTTTTTTTTAATTTTAAAATTCCAACATCTCAAGTCGATAATTATCAATTCGTCTGCATAATTCAGTGCTGCAGTCGTCGGGAGGCAGCAGTGCAGTCGGGTGGAGGTGAGTATGGGAGGGTGGGTTAGGGGGTGCGAGACAGCGCGTGACGCAGTGTCTGGAGTGAGGGGTGCTGGACTAGCCTAGACTAGGTATTGATCTAGGCTACCTTCACCCACTAATTTCGTTGCCGGTGCACGGGGCCAGACGTCTGCCCCTAAACCGCCCCCGCACTGCATTCCCTCTGTCTAGCGTCTTCGTTGTTTTGACTTTGTGACAAAGAAGCGGTGGCGGGGGTGCCGGTGCCGGATGTGGCGGCAACGAGCCATTTTCAACACAGGGAGTGAAACAAGATGAATAGTTTTGAGGGAATTATTAAAATACATATTAACTACTCAATCAAAAAATAGACAAGAAGAAAAGAAGCAGAAAGAAGCGACAACTAGAAGAAAGAAAAATTTACGGATAATGCATATATCGAACAAATTTAAAACACTTGCTGAAAGAAAACAAAAATAAAATTAAAACAGTACGGAATAGTGAAATAAACGAAGTAGTTAAAGAAAAAAAATGGTTGCAGTATTTTATAAATAAGACAGAGAATAACTATAAAATATACAAATACAAACAAAAAAAAATGCTGAAAAATTAGTAATAAAGCAAAAAGAAATAGTATTTAATTCCAATTTAAAGAAATATTTAAAAAAACTAGTACAAACACATGTAATAAGAGACATAATTTAAAGAATTTTAACAAAACAAAAACGATAGCATGAAAAAATGAAAAAATATGTCCGAATGTTAAGGTAAAGTGTATACAAAGAAAACAAGATAAAACAAAGCGATACGTATAATCTAAATTTTAATGAAGTCAACACAAGAGAAAGATGTAATAAAAGATAAAAAAAAATAAAGAAGCGATAAAAATCTTAAATTTGGCAGCAGAAAATAGCAGCACAATTTATAGAATAAAAAAGAATAATAAAAATACTTTGAAATACAATAAAATGTGGTATAAAGAACAAATTTTTAAAGATTAGCAAATGAGAGTAATATAACTATTATTTAAAAAAATTGATTTTCAATACTAGAAATTATCGCAAAATTATCTTGATAAGTACAACGGTAAAATAATGAGACAAAAATTAAGAAACATATGTAGTCATGCAATAAAAATGATGAGTGCATGGAGCACGTGCTCTGTCACTGCTCAGCGCTCTCATCTATCCATGAAGGACTTGCAGCCTAATATGGCCAGTAGTGGTAGTGCCGCAGCTGAGAAGCTTTTTAAGAAAAATCTGTATCTTACTTGTCCACTAGGAAATAATGCTTTGCAAAGGTTTCAATGTCCTCTCAAAATTGGAAGTAAAAGTCCATTTTTTTAATAATTTTTCGTAATTTTTTTTTTTTGGAAGAGGATTAGAATACGGTTCACTTGTAATGTTTTGTAAAGAAGATCGTTCTCATCTTATAAAAATCTAATGACTACTTAAATCAAGATTTTTCGTATCAAACGATAGCTTTTGAAATAGGGAGCAATTCATATTATTGCGCCAATTTTGTAGCTCTTCAAATAAAGGCTAAATAAAAGATTATAATATTAAAAACGGCAATGCAAAATGCATTGGTAAGAGTAAGAGCCAGTGAGACCAGACAAATTGAGAGGTAGGAATGTTTGGAACTCTATAAATCATCAAAGCTAGGTTTTGACCGGTTCAACAATAGGCTTAACGTCATGGGAGGTTCATTACGATTTGGGCCTTTCAAATAATATTAAGAAAAGAAATCCTGAAACATCTAATTACTTGGTACTAATATTTAAAATAAAACATTTAGATATACTGATATAACGTATATACTGATATAGTTAACTTACGTAATATAAAATTATTAATTGATATGCACTCAAAACTGATCTAAACATATAATCCGTTCACTTATTATTTTTCTCTTGGTTGGCTATGATAATTTGACAGATTTCAGCCTGTATATATGAATGACATCCAGAATTGAAATTAGGTTATGTCCATTTAATCTTGGGTTATAGCATTCCTATATACACGTTGCCAAATTTAGTTTCAAATCAGTTTCTTACGGGTTTTTTTTATTGCCACTAAATTTTGCTGTACTTAAAATATAAAATAATTCGAAAAAAAAATTATTAACCTGTAAATTAAACAACAGCTGACTGCTGTCAAATTGAACCTAGTGATTTTAGTTCTGAAAAACCTAAAAACGAAATTTAATGGCTAATCAAGAGAAAAATAATAAGTCAACGGACTATATTTGTTGTAAACGCGTGGTACCAGAAAATCGGAAATTATTTTAAAATCAAGGACTTTATCTAACTATGTTACGAAAACCAATTATTGTAATACGAAATTTTTGTTGACACATGTTATTTTATAATTAGTGATAAAAAGTGACCTTGTAGCATTTTTTTAAAATAAATTTTCCAAAATCTGTTACGTTACGTCAGTGATCCAATATATTGCCTGAAACGGCTGTCTAGCATTTTCTCACAAGCATGACAAAGTTTTACATCTAAAATTTATTGCCAGGAATTATCAAACTGAAGATTTTTTATAATTTTTATTAATAACATTCTTATTTCTAAAACAAACCAAAATTTTTGGCGCGTTGGTTGTGTTGGTTTAAAGGTTTTATTTTATAAACATTACTAATGTTTCTATCCGTTTTAAATTGATCCTTTATTTTATTATAATAAGGATTATTATAATTAAATTAATATCTAGGTAAATGTTGAGTAATCGCATCTTATTTTTATGATAATTGCATATTTCAATACAAACTAAAAAGAATTTATTTTTTCTGAAGTTTGGGGTAAATACTAAGAAATTAATTTATTTTATTCTAATACCTAAAAACCCAATGATCAACCGACTTAATCTCCATAAATAACAAGTAAAAGATTTATGAACTCTGTAACAGAAGTCATTTAAACTTTAAATTAATCTAGATACTTTTGTTGAAGAACTACAAAGTTGAAGCAATGATACTCCTTATTTCAAGAGCTATAAATTGATATAAAAAATCTCGATTTGAGTGGTCATTAGATTTCCATAAAATGAAACGATCTTCTTTTTTAATAATTATTTTTTAAAACTGCTGTTGCTGTTCAAAATGACTAAAAATAGGCAAAATTTGTACTTCAATAGGTAAAAGTAAATTATTTTTTTTAATATAACATTAGAGAATCATAGAACATTAAATGCGTTTTTTTATAGTGTTTTTCTTGTATTTTTAGTTTTATATTTATGACTAATTTTAAAAGGACTTTTAAAAGGATCTCTGAGCAGCACACAGAATGTACAAAAATGTAAAGTGCTAGAGAGACTCTAGTCCGTCACTATCTATATCAAATCTAAAATATGTAGTTTAATTAAATGAAACAAATTGTTAGCAAGATCTAAATACAAGAGAAAAGATTATAAAACAAGACAATAAATGAATCGGTAGAGTTTCTTTGAAGTACTTTATCACGGACGTGATAAAAGGCGCTACTTCTTTTATGATTCAGTTAAAAAGAGATGTTTAAGGTGGTTTGGTACACATAATTTGACCAAAAAATAATCGCCATATTTTTTTAAAGTAATGAAGTGGTTTGGTCAAAAACTGTTTACAAAAAACATTAAGAAAATAATAACAAAAATTGTTTAAAATCAAGATACTTATTTTTTTTGTTAAAAACAGAGCTTCAGTATTTCATTACCAAGATCTGTTATTTATTTACCAAAAAATCTATTTTTGGCATTGCAAATTAGATACTTTTTATTATGTTTTATGATTTTGTTTTTCGTTATCATCTTTTAATTTCTAATAAAAAAGACTTAAAAGTTACTATAAATAAAAACAGACTTTAACGTACTTTTCAATTATTGCTAAAAGTACGATTTTGTCTGCAATTCTGTGAAATTCGACAAACATTTGATTCCACCTAACGGTTCGAAGTTAATCTTGTTAAACTGCTGCAGTTACAAAAACAAAACCAGAATGTTTTTTAAATAAGCTAAAAGTTTTTAAAAAACTATTAATCTAGAATTAATCTAGTACAATAAACAGACTAAAACTACAAACAAAACGATCAACTTACAACAACAATCACTTAAGTAAACGTGACAGAAGCAAAAGTTTTAAAATATTCTAATATAGTTATCTGACACAATTTTCAGTTTTGACTGATTTAAATCTTGACTTTTGAGAGATTTGAAGGAAAGCCGATGTTAGCAGCGCCATGCCGAGATCTCTCTAAGTGAGCAAATAAACATACTGTTATAAACGTCAATTTTAAAGAAATGTGATTCAGGTTGTGGTTAAAACTTAATGTTTAAGAACTACAGTAGAAACAACTTGAAGACTTTGATGTTGGAAAGTTCTTAAAAACTCTAAGAAGTGATGGCCCTGTTGAGTTGTAAAATTTCTAGTTAAAAAACTAACAGAATACAAGACAGCTTACAGAGCAATACGTACGAACATAATAATAATAATAATTTTTTATTTGTGTACAAAAATACTAAAATTTTACACACGTCAAACATATTAATTACAAATTCTCTTAAAATTAATTATAAAAACTGAAAATTGAACAAGAACAAAACAAAAACAATTATATATATTATATTCTTTAGAGTAAATGGATAAAAAACTCATGTTTAAAAAAGTTTTTAATTTACTTATAATTTGTCTATAACTTAAATTCTTGAAAAAAAAAATGGTGCGGTTTGATATCCTGTAGCCATAAATCCTGAACATGTCAAATACAAGCAAACTAAGCTGGTGAGAGCATTTACAAAATAAGAATAACAAAAAACGTACTACAAAAGTTTGGAAAGAAAAGCAAAGACTTAAAATAGGTCTATTTAACTTTAACAGCACAACGATATTTTAGGAACATTGTACAACCTCATGAGCAACCGTATGCTAAAAATTACGGCGAAGATTTTATCTTTCAGCATGATAGTGCACGCCCTCATGTTGCCAGAATTGTTAGAACCTCTTTTGAAAAACACAGTAGAAAGTTACTTTCAAAGTGGTAGAAAGATTGAAGGCGAGGAGATCTATTCGATCGAATACAGAACAAATATTGCACTGGGAATGTTTCTTTATAAAAGTTATTAAATAATTATTTACAAAAAGCTTTAAAGTTTACTGATTTTATAAAATCTGTTATAATATGACAATTTCGACATTTTTGACAATTGTTACTGACAGTACGGCAGCCGAATTTAACTAAGAAATACTACAAAATGTTTTTTTGCGCGATTGGTTGTTTATATCAGTTTACTGTGCTTGTTTCCACGACAGTAGGTTGCTGTTACTGGTTGCTACGTGTAACAAAACGATAAGTAATTCACTTACCGTTCAGTGAACGGTAAGCAATTAAATTTAAAAAAAACAATTTTGCGATTTATTTATTAAAATTAAATGTACAATTATTATAATTAATAGTAGTAATACCACTCGCATTTGAGTTTCTAGTATTAATAGACAAACTTTCCGACGTAGAAGTCCCAGGTTGTTGTAATAGTCCACCAACATCGCTGTGTAAAATTTTATGAGCAAATTCAATTTTGTTTTGGAGGGAATCTTCCACGTAACTCTCGGCCACCGTTGATGAACGCCACCCACCATGTCTTTTTAGTCCCAACCCAACACATCAACTCCGTTATTCGCCAAAAGTGTAGCCGATGTGCGTCGAAACGAGTGTCCAGTAAAGGGGCTTCAGGGGCTTGCAACTTTAAATACTTTGCAATTTTTACGGCCAGCCTCCAATTGTGCCTTTTCCTGTGACTTGCCTAGTGCATTTGCCATTTCGATAGTTCAGAAATAAATGATCTGACGTTGGGTTGCTTGGTCGAATTCTTATGTATTTTCGAAGTATTTCCAAATAATGAACTGCTTCATTTTCTTTATTAATAACTGTGAACCTTCGCTGAATATTCTTTTTGTATTTGGAATATTTACTATAAACATTTCTTCATGTTCTTCTATGTCACTCATTTTAATATTGTGCAATTCCTCTCGTCTACAAGCGCCCGATACTCCCAATATCATTGCTACCTGCAAATATATTGTTTCCTTAGAACTCAGATGTACCACCTCATCATCTACAACATACCTTTTGAATTAAAAATTGTTCGTCTGTTGCTTCATTCAAGAATTTTTCCATGTCTTCTTTGGTAAAAATTTTAGCTTTCTTAGGCCAATATCCAATATTTTTTCTCTTAAGATAAGCAATTAATGTAGCAAACTTAGAAATGTCGATAGTATCATGGAGAAAAATTGTACTCTTCAGCATAGAATACTCCGCCGATAAACTGCCTGGGGCCTACAAGTGTCCACTTCTCACCACAAAATACGCTAACAAACTCTTTTCATTGACAGAAATCTTCTTTGCTTTACGCCATTTCTTAAACAACTTGTATGTCTGTTCATATCGGGCTTTAGATTTTTCTGGAATTATTGCCGAACATCCTTCTTGCCAAGCGTCTTCTAAATCATCCGGTAGATCATCACTATCGCTCATATTTGCTTCGAAAACGGAACCACAAAACAGAACTATGTAGGAATGATTGTATCAAAAAAACAATTTTATTTGTTTGGAACAAAACCATAGCAACCATGGAACAGCCACCCAAAGTTTTCAGTTTCAATCTTCCCGATTATCACAAATGTATTGATATAAATTATTATTATTATTATTCTAGAAACTCCAATCGCGCAAAAAACGTTATAAGCATGTCGAACGTTAAGGACTACCGTTCTCAGACAATAATTGGAGTCGTCGCTTCGCTCCTCCTCCAAACAATTGTCTTCGAACGGTAAGCATTCCTTACCGTTCTGTATACGTAATGTACTATTGTTTTGTCATTGCACTTTTGACAACTTTTTTAAATATCCACTTGTTAGAATTCTACATAGTTAAAAAAGTCTGTCTTAATTAACTCAAAAAACTGTCTCAAAGTTTTTGAAATTATATCAGATTTTTTAAAGTTGACTAATGAGTTTTTGATATATGGTTTAACGGTTACAAATATCTAAGCTAATTTTAAAGTTAATATATTTTCCAAATTTTTTTTGGTTATAGAAGTTAAATTTTCTTGTATTTTTTTTAATGTGTATTACAGTGTTTTTAATTTCTTACTTTGAATACAAATGCATTGCCTGTAAACAATTTCAGGGACACACTCTTTTTGTATATATTTGACAGTTTATTTAAATTAAATTTTTTTGGTTAAGGTCATTAGTTAGTAACTATAATTTGCATATTAGAAAAACTTTTAAAACAAAATTGTTTCAAATCATTGTAGACACTCTTTGCAAGTGTAAGGATGCGCGTTTTTCTTTCATGTGTTCGGCTAAAAATTTTAAATTAGTTTAACTGGATTTTAAATTCCTGTATTTATTAATTAGATCTGACATTTCAACCTTCTCTTGGCATTCGAATTCGAAATTTCCTACATAATTGGACAACCTGTTCAAAATTAACGATATCCGTTTTTTGAAAATAAAAATAAAAATTTTTGACGCTTATTGTAACGGAAATTCATTCATCAGACACATATTTGGAATAAGTTTATTTATAATCCGACAGGAAAAAATCAAATCAAAATGAAGAGTAATTAATAAAACATTTTTTTGTTCACTTTTTGTGTCTAGACTTTAATTTTCCGGAAATAGCAGTTGCATCTCTATCACCTGCCGGTGTCCAAACTATGAGGGGAAAATTTCCTAGAACCTCCAAACAGTTCGCGAGTTAGAATAATTTTTCGTGTGTAAAACGGGCTGCAAGAACATTTTTATTATTATTAAACGAGGATTTTTATTTCGTTAGTAAAAGTCTGATTCTGGGTAAAATATAGAATAGGGTAGCGTCCGAGATATTTTATTTCTTGTTATAAAAATTTAATTAAACAGAATTGTGAATTTGTTGCTTTGCACTTGTTGGTATATTATCGCAAATTCCATAATCCAATTAATTTCCGGTCACTTATCTTTTCCTCGTTTCAAATTGTTTCCGGGTATTGTTAGAAACATTCAGTAATTTATACTTCTTGCTAAAAATTGTTAAATGCCTGCAGCACATTAGAAAAAAATATTTAAATTACGTTAAATTGTTATTAAACAGGACAAGTTTCTATTCGTTTCAGATCCCTTTTTTTTGTAAATGTCCTTGAATAAATTATTTTAGTCTAGACAAAATTTTGATTTATTAACGCTAGTTTTTTCGCACTTAAAGACCGCATTTTGCTCAAACATTTACATTGTAATTAGACTTATTATTATTATTATTCTATTAATATTGCTTTTATAAAGAGATGAAATTTTAATGTTGTAAAGCCAGTTTTTCATACAACCTTTATTTTGCAGAAATATAAATTTCCAAATCTTTAACATTTTAAAAATTTTTGCTGAATTTATGTTGAAAATAAAAATAATTTTATAGCATCACACCAGTATACAGGTAAGTTAAGTTTTTTAAAAAATTATAGTAAATAATTTAGTTTAAAAATTACTGTAATAAATTAAATAAAAAAAATTATTGCAGTTGTTTTTATAATAAATGATATCGTTGGCTGCTAACAAAATCTCCGTTTTGTATTTGTGCCAAGGCATTTAGTATTTTTTATTTGTGAGATTGGCATTTATAAAAACCTTGTTTTACATTTTGACAAACGAATTAAATAGCGTAGTTCGATTGATAACTACTTTGTGTTATTATGGCTTCTCTTTCATCATACTTGATTGTAATAGCACAATAGAAGGTTTGGGTAGGGTAGAAACCACTCTCTTGGTCATTAGCTAATGTCTAGAATGTTTAAACAACCTTTTAATTTTAATAATTTATTTAAACAAAAGCTTTTACGTTTTTATTTATTAGTTTTTTACAACGATACTAATTGAAGTAGAACCAATTTGATCAAACATCTATTAGTTTAAGCAAAAAAAAAAAATATTTAAAAATATGTTTCTTTAACATTTAGTGTTAACATTACACAAATTCTTAGAGCAATAGTTGTATTTTGTTTAAAAAATTAGATTAATTAGATAGATTATATTGTTGTTGCTCTTCTAGAGTCTTCTTTTTGTTCTTTCAAACTCTATTTTTCAAGCTTCAGCATTTTTTCTTATTCTGATTTTTAACTTTTTTTGAACTTTTTTTAGTTCTTCTTTTCTTTTCATCTAATGTTTTCTAAATCCAGTAGGTAAAATGCATAAAAATTTAGCAATTTTTTTTGCTTCATTAAAACAATACAATTACTATTTCCTGAAAGGAGATAACTAGCTTTTGCTACTTTCTGTAAATCTATTGGTATCACCCATTGTGACGTCGACTTAAGTTGAGTTTGTTACGATTTGAAAAGTTAAATTTTTAAACAAGTAGTGTATTTAACAACAAATTAATCTACACAAAAACCTTATAAGTTGCACAATTTGATAGTAGACTTCTATCGCTTTGATTAAATATCGAAGATTTCACAAAGCCAAAGTCGAACTCACAATGATTCCTGAATCTACGCGTCACAAACCAGTCATCGCTTTGTTTTAGCTTCTAGAACTCTAGTTAATCCTGTAATGTTATTCTCTTCTAAAAAAAAGTTTTTGAAATTTTTTTTTTAAGACACCTTACTTATGCATTTTTTTTTTCGAGTTTCTCCTCTTATTTGGGTCTTTCTCCATAGCGAGTTGGTTACATTTTTTTTAGCATAGTATTGATACCTCCGATACCTTGATAGTTTTGATACCTTCGTTACTTTCAATACCTCCTGTAGCTTGATACTTTCTATACCCTTAATACCTCAATATTTTCAATACCTCTGATACCTACAATACTCCTGATATCTCCAATACCCTCGATACTGTCGAGTCCTCTGATATACCTACCCAAATCTTTATGACAGGGTTCTATTGTATTAAAGGTAGTGATAGTAACAGAAGAAAGGTGCCGCTGGGCAATAAAACTATAAACATAAATCTTCTTATTAGTACTAGCCGGACTTCGACTTAGGCAAACAAATTTGATTTACAACAGATTTCGACAACCCTTTGAATAGCATCATTATGACGGTCCTAATGACAATTGCAGTGTCATAAAAACCACATTGAATTTGGATAGGTTTACTTCCGATACTCTAGTACGTCCGATTCTTCGATATTTTCGATACTTTTAACATCTGCTTCGATGCTTCTATACCTTTTCAATCTTGTTTAGAACATCTCTAATGTTTTAAAGGTCAAAAAAATTTTATTTTTGGTCAACTATATACAGTATATTAGGGCTGGGAAAAGTATAGATACTTACAAAAGATATCGATACCTGAGCAATTAGGTATCGAAGTATCTATATTTCCGATATTTTTAATATCTATAGTTAGTTTCGATTTCCGATACTTACGATACCTCTAGTATCTCCGATACTTTCGATACCTTCTACACCTTTATTTTTGATAACTCATATACTCCTAATACCTCAATATTTTCGATACCCCTGATACAATATCTACAATACTTCCGATGTATCCGATACTCCTGATACCGGCGAGATCTACGATACTTTCGATACTTTGGTTAAACAAAATTTTGTTTATCACAATTCAAATGTTTTAAAGGTTACAAGATTTTAATTTTTGGTCGACTATACAAGGTGTATCCAAGATAATGGCTAAAAATTTACCCAGTAATACATCTCATCAAAAGAAACAAGTTTTCTATATACCACTTCTGCAAAAAATGCTAAAAATTTTAAATTTTGTCTTTCCCATAAAATTACAATACGCTTATGATTACTTATTATGCTGAAATTCTAAATCACTACGCTACTCCATTAAGGCTTAATTCTAAAACAGATTTACGCCTGTGTAATTTGAGTTGCTAGAGGCAACGTCGTAACTTCACTATAGATGGCGTAACTTTGCGCTACTCCGATAGAGTAGCGTAGTGATTTAAAATTCCAGCATTAGTTATCATTATAATACCACATAGAGAGATTTAAGAGATATAGAGCTTGACAATTAAGTTGTAAAAATAAAATAGGTATAAATACTATGTAAATGGTTATTAAATTAAGTAGCGGTAGCTTTGATACAGTCAACCAGTTTTGTTTTCAATGTAACAAAGCGTAAAATAACTAATTATTATTCAACTGGACAATTATGTCAACATTTCGTTACTACTTGATCACAGAAGTGCAGCTGTGTCCTTGAACAAAGGATCGACTGTATCAAGGTTATGGCTATTTAATTTAATGACGGTTTACATAGTTTGTACGACTATTTTACTTTTACGACTTTTTAATTCAGGAGCCCTAAATTTATTGAATCAAGAATAAATGCCAGGTATACTATTTTATACTAAATTTTTAAATAATTTTATCTTAATAACAGTTGAGATTCGGAAAAAAGAAATCAAGAAAAAGATCTTCTTTAAGAGAGACCTATCACTGGCTAAATTTTTGACTATTATTTCAAATACATCTAGTAGAGTGAAATTTTCTAAGAAGTACACACCAATAAAAAGACGCAACGACGAATTTGAGCTTAATATTGTAATACGCAAGTTCGTTTAAACACTACTCACCACTCAGTGGCGTCAAGTGATCATGAATTGCGATATTAGCTAGGTTTAGAATAAATTCTTTTCCTTAGTTGCAGTAAGGGATTTTTAAACACACCGGTCGGTTTAAATCTTTTGTCTGAATTGCGACAAATAATTTTTAGGTTTGTCAGATAGTCCGAATAAAAATGTTAAATGCAGACGAAGATGAAGATCGCATGTTCCGCCACTGGTGCACGGTTTTCGCACCTCGGTTTAAACTTTGGCGCAGCTTCTTAGTCCCGCCCATGTACTTCTTAGAAAATTCCACTCTATATACTACGATTGGGAGAAGTATCGATACTTACAAAAGGTATCGATCTCTGAGCAGGCATACCGATACCGACTGCAATCAGCTATCGAAATATCTATTATACTTATTTTTATTAGAAAATAAGAAATTAACTAAAGAAACAAATTATTATTAACAAAGCAGCCGTATTTAACCTGTTACCACCTACTGATGAATTTAAACTCGAAGTAATAAATGGTCTCTAACTACAAGTTTAAAATTCCTACCTGTTCTTTGTAATATAGTGTCATAAATTAAAAATTTATTGACAAAAGTACTAATAGTCTTCTAATGTTAGAATACGTTGTCTTTGTTAAATAATTTATGACTAGGTAAGTCAAATTCTTATTTTCTGTTATAAGAAGTATACTTTTGATATTTTCAATAAGCACCTGCGATACTTTCGATACTTTTGATACCTGCTATATTTGATACCTCCTATTCCTCCAATACCTCGATACCTTCAATACTTTTATACCTTCGATACTTCCGATATGTAAAATACCTCTTTTAAGTTCAATACCTCTTTTTCCGATACTTTTAATATTTTCAATACCTCCAGTACCTTTGATACTTTGATTAATCAAAATTTTGTTTATTACAATTTTGACGTTGTGGAAGTCACAAGATTTATATTTTTGATCGACTGCACATACTAGAGCTGGAAAAAGTATCTATACTTACAAAAGGTATAAAAATATACGACTTACGGCACTGATGATAAATGCTAAATCTTCAAAACTGGTATTCAGCATCTTCGTTTTTTTTATTCAATTGGAACAAGGCCAAAAAATTGGCTGCAAAATCAAAAAAATAAAAAAAAATAAAGATTAAAAGTACGCAAACGCAAATGCCTCTAAGTAGAACGATTGAGGTTACAGAAATTTTCCTCAAAAATTGTTTTTTTGCAGTTTTTGGCAATTTGCTTAGAGCGTGTGTGATATCTAATACATCTCACAAAGTTTTCAACACTTTTAATTGTTTTCCAAAATTTTTCAGATCAAAATTAATCAAGTTATGACGCTTTTAAATTAGAATTTTAGAAAAATCTTATCGTATCATGATTTACTCAAGATTTATGCATGATAGCACAATGTCTCCGCTTTTTTTGTAGTTGATAAACTGGTATATTCTGTTACGCTTACTATTTTATTTGTTACTCCAGCTTATCAATTTTTTTTTGAAACCTTTTTTGGAATCTTGTGCAATTGTAAAAAATTACGTTTTTGTAAACGATTTTGGTAAAAAAAAATATTGGTTACTAGTACGACTTCAACTTCTTTACTACAAAGTAAATGCCACTTTGCTTGTCTTATCAATAAACATTTTTGTTTTGTACAAAATTCAATTTAGCCACTTAATCTCTGAAGTGACATTTTCTAGAGTTTTAAGTTTTAAACCGCCTGAACTCGGTCAATTTTTATCATAGAAAAATGTCTTACGAGTAAATTGTAGGAAATTTTATTAGCTACAAACGCAAAAGAATGTTCACAATAATAAGAAGTAATAGCAACGTGAATATTATGGATTCCCTCTATAAGAGAAATCTTGTAAAAAACACGCTTTGTATTTTACACACAGATGATGTAAAAAGCGTTTTCTATTTTTTGAAAAAAAGCACCTTTTTATCTTCGACCACGAAGATTTTACAAAGCCGGCAGGATATCGAAAAAAACTTAATATATTTATTACAGCATTAAAATTAAAATGTATAAAAAAAAACCCGCTTTCCAATACAGTTTTGGCAGATTTAGTTATTTTTTATCTAACATTTTTTGTAATTAATAGCTTTTTAGAGTTTGAATTTCAAATTCAAGTGAAATTTGAGGACAGTGTAACTAAGTAAGACTTAATAAAACATTTTTTTTTACAGTCAATTATTAGTTATTTATTGAATAAGTTGTTTTAGACAGCGTTTTATCCACGCAAGAATGTTTAAGCGCGAGGCGCAGTCGAGCGTTTAATATTCTTAAGTGGATAAAACGCGACTAAAACACAAATCTAATATAACGTTTTATCTAGCAATAAATATTAATAAAAATTAAATATAAATATTATCTAGCAATATAAAGCAATTTAAAATCAGAATCACCAAAATTTCATCTCATGTCATCAAAAAATGATTTTACATTACACTCTGACAGCGGATATCACCTCAAAAATCAATGAAATTAACTGAAAAACATGGGAGGTGTTGAATCGTTGCTATTTATTTTCGATTGTTTATCGACTCCATTTGTACAAAACGCTGTACAAGTTGATGAAAATGGAAGAATGTGATACCGTTCCTGAGACAATTCTTGAGGAAGCTGAAGAAGCGACTCGCCAGTTATTGCCTGAGGAGTCCAGGGAACATTATAAAAAAGTATTTTCAGAATTTAATGAATGGAAAGAATAACGGGGAGTAATACAATTTTAATGAGGAAGTTTTGCTATCGTATTTCTTAAATTTGAAGAAGAGGTATGCAATTTCATCTATGTGGTCGAAGTACTCCATGCTGAATTGCTCCAGGCCGCTATAAAGGTCTATAAAATTATAGACATTGGAAAATATAGTAAGCTCATGGCCTATATGAAGAATCAGGCAAGAGGATACAGGCCGAAAAAAGCTGCAATATTGGAAAGAGCACACGTGGAAGAGTTTTTGAAAAGAGCTTGCGATAAAGAATATTTGACATTACATAGACATTGTAGATAATAAATTTTGAAATATTTTAGGTTGCATTAATAATGGGGGTGTCTAGTGGCTGTTGATGATGTGAGCTGACAAATTTAAAAATCAGTGATGTAGAAAACAGGGGCGCCTACCTGATTGTTTCGATGCCAGATACCAAGACGGGCCTTTCACAAAAATTCAAAATTATAGAAGAAGGATTCTTTATCAACATTGTGGAGAAGTGTAGGAAATATATGTCTTTACGTCCGAAAAAGTTATCCATTGAGAAATTCTTTTAACGATACGCTAATCAAAAATGTACATCGCAGCCTGTTGGAATTAAAACTTTATCGAAAGTTCCTTCTAAAGTTGCTTCGTTTTTTAATCTGGCGAACGCAGAAGCTTATATCGGTCATTGTATGAGGCGCACTTTAACAACTTTACTTGCTAATGGAGGTGCTAAGCTTACAGCAATTAAACGACATGATGGGTGGAGGAGTTCCGCCATAGCAGAAACTTGTATCTAAGATTCTGTATCTAATAAGCTTGACATCGCAAAGAAAATCCAAGGTTTTCCTGGTACTAGTCGTTCCTTACTAGAGGAGACGTCCATTGTTTCTACAACTACTGTTCGTTCTGGAACCGATAACAACTACAAGCTTCTTATTAATGAAAACGAAGTGAAATATGTTAAACCAAAAACCGAAATGTCTATTAATGTAAATGTTAATAATAAATAGAATGCGATTAATATCAGACTGCATTTTTTCATTATGCCACTAGTGGAATAAAGTGATTTCGTTATTTCACTAGTGAATAAAGTGTTACTTTATACGGTTCGTAAATGTGGATAAAACTTCAATTACAAGGTTATTGTGAATAAAATAATATTAAAGTGTTTAAAGCTAGAGTTACACTCAACCGTGTTTTTAGCGCCTACCTATTCTAAGAAATTTTTTGGCTGCTTGTTAGTTAGTTAACTAACTAGTTAGTTGTGCATGTTTGTAATTACAGTAATCAGTTAAAATTGATAACATTTAGAAACGTTTACTTGGTGAAACAAACTTTTTCGACGTTCAACTAAGTTGTCTCTGATTTTATTTTAGCTTTGAAAGCTCTAAAGAGCTTATTTATTGTCGTGTTTCGGTCGACACCACAACCGGAACAATCCCGGCTCTATCAGATAAAACATTTCGCCAAATAATAACAATTATAAAATTAGCATGGGATTTTCCGTGTTGCGTATATCTCAAAGTCTACATCATCCAACATCCGGCTTTCCCAAAAAAATTCGAAAAGTTCCTCTAAATCAAATAAAAATTGTCTAGTTGTAACTGTACCGGGTGTTATATAACAAAACGCATTCTATTCACTTTGGAGAGAGAAAAAAAAAATGAGAGGCCCTCGTACGGGTTGTGCTAGCAGTTGTTTCGTTGCCAATGTCAGGCCTAGTAGACTAGATTTATCCTTGAGACGGTCAGTCCCAGCCGAAATGCGTGCATAATGAATAGGTTGTTATGCGCCACTGACCAAACACTGAACCATACACTCTCTTTTCGACATTTTTCTATAGGTAGAGGAGTCGTGGGCCTAAATAAAACCCACAAAAAATTTCAAATATAATTAAAGACTTGATGAGGTAATAGAGGTAGAGACAAGGTGACTTGGGAAGGACGAATTCAGGGGTTTAAAATTAATAGTGGATTTTGGAGGGAAAATGCCAACGGGATGTGTCATTTAAGAAAATTGGAATGGCCTTGATTTTGCTATGGTTTGCTGTAAACAAATAAAAGTGGAGATGATTTTGCGACTTTTTAATTTTGTTTTTTTAATTTCTCAGCTTTTGGAAATTAGGAAAACGAGTGGAGTCTAAAAATAAATTTCATTTTTTTATGTGTCTTTTGAAACAAGAACTTGTTCTTCTTATAAAATCTGAAATAATCTTGTTTTATCTTGAAAAACAAATCTAAAACAAATTAAAAGTATTAGAATATGTTTAACAAATTTTTGAAGACATTTACTAGAACTTCCTGGAGATAGTTTTCTAAGTTTTGATCTGAAAAAACTTAATAATTAAGATCAATGAACTCTATTAAGATTGTAATCTATTTTTGTCATTTATGTCGTGACAAAATTGTGAACGTTTAAAAAAACTATTAAACAAATCAGTTTTTTGTTGCTCGCTTATATACAGAGTGACTTTTTGATAATCAAATAATGTTTTATTAATAAAAAGAAAAGATTTGGACTAGTCGAGTTTGTTTACAAGAGAAACAAATAGATATTTCTGTAAAATAAATACTGATACTACTTTGCTTTCTTGGCGGAGGCGGCTTACCACTTTTAGAATTTTAAATAACAAGCGGAGTAAAGTACCACATTTTTTTCAAAAGTCTTTGATTTAAAAATACATTTAATACTCTTTAAAACATGTGTTATTTTTATATTAAAAAAGCTGTATAAGACTTTTTATAAAATTATTTTATTTGTAAAAATGTATTGTATTCTAAATATAATCTCAAATTTAAAGAATCTAAAGATGCCTAAATATAATTGTTGCTAAATAATACACATTCGATCTAAACAAAAAATCGTAAAATGTAAGAAATGAGACGTCGAATATTCTTTGAAAAATTTTTTTTGTGGTTTTTAGAGAAGTAGTGATAGAAGGTTCTACTATACGAATAAATAAAAGGGTGAAGATGTTTGCCAAACACTCCATAAGTTTTTAATTCGCGTTAATTGTTTAAGGAAATTTATTGCTGATAACAGCTATAAACTATCTAAATCGATTGGACAGCAAAAATTTCGTTTTTGTGAAACAATATTTACACTGACCGGCCCAAAAAGGGTAGCATTTATGGTAAAAACTACAGCTTTTTTTTCAGCTATTACTAGTGTTAATTAATTTAAAGAATGTATATCAATAAAGAAAATGCAACTATTGTTTCTTTAATTTAAAAAATATAATATAATAAAAAAAACTACAATAACGTTTTATTGTTTTTAAAATAGTTAGGTATTTACCTAACGTAATCAGAAAAATAAATTTCCTGCATGAGCACTGTATTTACAACACGAGCGAACAGGATGCGAATGCAGAAAATTTCTTCCTGAAATAATTCAATACAATATTTTTTGTAACAAGTAAAAACCAAAATTTAAAAAAAAATGTTTCTAACATTTTAGTCAAGAACTTAATTTAGTTATTAATAAATTGGAAAAGCTGTTTAAAAAATTTTAGCAACAGAATTGCAACTCAAAATTTTTGCTTCAATGGCTCAATCAAATTTAGATTGTTTTTTGTAAGCAATAAAAAACACCCCGGTTCTAAAATCGTTCTGAGAAGTAGCGTCTCAAGATGATCACTGCAAAAATTTAATTTTTGTCGAAAGAACAAATTAGATTTGAAAAACAAGTACGCCATTGAAAAGAGCTTTAAATTGTTTTTGCTACTTAACTACACGATTACTATCTATTTAAAATCGCGAAGGCAAGGGTCACCCCCGCCAAGGGGTTGAAGTATCGGTGTTGACATTCTGCTAGATGTTTGTCAATTTAAAAAAGTAATTAATAATTACTGAAAAACATAAGTGTTTGGTTTTCAAATAATTCTTCTCTATGTCAACTTTATTCGGTTTCATTAAAGCAGTCCATAAGGCTCAATAAACATTTCTGTTAACAAACGCTCAATACATCAATTATAAAAACTAATATTTTGATATTTATACGAAGTTTTGGATTTTTGGAGATAAGTTTTTTAATTTATTTAGATATAATCAGATGAAGATTTTAATACGACTAGATTTTTAAGGTGTTATTTCACAAAAAAATAAAAGTTAATATAAAATTTAAAAAAATTCATTACAACAATTTCAACAGATTTTAATTGGTATTGTCCAACAATTTTTGCTATTTTACTGTTATCAAGTTTTGGAACAGAGTTTTTTGAATTTACTAAAACAAAATTTACGGAAAAACATTGCAATCATTTTTTTTTAATTAGTAAATTAATAATTTCGACAACTTTCAACTCTTCTACTACCAATCAGATTCGTTGATTAACAAACTTGATTAAATAATAACTTTAACTAAATAAAGTTTGTATAAAGAATTTGGTTGTATTTTTATAAATTATAACTAAATCATTTATCAAAAGACAACCTTTTATATTTTACATTTTTTTTCACAATATTTTCACTAAGTTATAAGCAAAAATTAACATCCGCTAGATGTTTTTGCATTTGCATCATGTGCAAATTTAACACCAGCACCAGTATTTTCATTATTTTTTCAAAAAGTTTGTTAAATTTAAAATGAACTATTATAAATAATAATTGTTAAATTCCACAGTGAGTTTTTAACAAAATATTATTATAGATATTACAGATTATTTTTTATTTGAGCAAATCAACAAGATTTAGAACAGATATTAGCTAGGTGCGCTACTGAGAGCAAAATTTTAACAAAAATTTGTCAAAATTTTGAGTTTTCTTTCTTAATAACGCATGATTACACTATAGTTTTAAATTGTACGACTAGAACCGTGTTTTAAATTTTTATGAAACTCTAGCAGTTCTCAATTTTAATAAAGCTGTCGCCTGCGGCTTCCAAGTGTAATTAAATTATCGCCTGCAGTTTTCAATTTGTTTAAAAATAAAGTTTTTACTTTGTAAATGCGGCTTTAAATTATTCTTAAATAAGACGTGTTTTATAAAACTTGACAATCGCAACTGACAGTTTTATTAAAATTTGAAGCCTTAAGCCACAGATTTTTATTAAAATTTTAGACAAAACTTCTATAATGAGATTGTTTAAAACCTTGTTTTCTTGACAGGGTTTAGAAATAGTAAAGTCTTTACAAAGATATTTCGTGTTTACAAACTTTTATGGCCTTGATTCTTTAATAAGTAAGTTTATACAAAATCTATTTACCTCCCATTGTTGGGGTCTGAAAGTGATGATTTCCAGTTAAACCTTCATAAAAATTAGTGAAAGTTAAATACCGGATTATGTCGTAAACACAAATTATCTTTCTGAGGATTTTTGACACAAGAAAAAACTTCAACCACATGTTAACAATTTGACTTCACTTCCTTCGTAACGCATGGGTATAATAGCTGCAAATTGTACCACTAGATTGCAAATTGCTTCTTGTTAATTGTTTATGAAAATTAGATGTCTCAAAAAGTATTTTGTAACAATAAATAATTTAAAGCAGGTTAAATAATTTTACGGTAATCTAACAGCTGAATTTGACGTTATCGTATCGTTAATGTAAATTTTGTAAAAACTCTTTAATGTCTTAATTATATAAACGATTCTTTAAATAATTTTTTGAGTTAAGTTAATTTAAATAATTGTAAATAAAACTTTATTCGAGTTTAAAGCAAAATTAATTTTTCTTTAAAACTTATAAAAATTAAAACTGACAGACATGAATAATATCAAAACATCTAAATTTTAAAAAAGTATAAATAAATCACGAACCTCACAATTCCAGTATAATTAGTTTTTTAAAATTTAGAAACCCTTGAAACATTTTTATACTTCCCCAACTGCAACCCTTGACTTTTCCATCTTCTCCCACTCCTAAATCTATAATTTCTCTTTCCTCCATTAAAATTCTCTCGTAATAACCGTTCAAGTATTAAATTCGGTCCGATCTTTCGCGTCGAGCGTCCATCGGCCGCTTCTTTTTGAAAATTTAATGAAGAGTCTTGAGTACCTCCGCACTCCTGTCCTATAACGAACGCACAGGCGTGTCCAACTAACCCTTCGACCAATCCAATTCGACATCCGACACCCTCGAAACGCGAGGCGGAGTCTACACCCCTTAGCGAACATAGGGTTTGTTATCGATATGGTGTTCAACAGCCATGACCCATCAAAAACTTTCAAATTATAGATTTCAATTCGATTATTTATTTGAGATAAATTGAATTTAGTAGTGCGTAATTTTAATTTTAACGTTTAATAATGGTAGTATGTCAGTAGTGAGCTGAGAAACAATTGTAATATTATTGGTGACCTTAAATAAAGTTTTATGATATGCTAATAATTATTATTTAGATAAGGTGATTTTTTATTTATAACTGGACTTGAGGAAGTAATGCAATTGTAGTAATTACAAAGGGGCAATTTGTTGTATATGTTGCGTTGTTGCGTTAACCAAAAAAAAAGATTTTGTGAAAGTACGAGGAGAATGCAAGGATTAGTTCAAGTTTCATGTAAAATACAGTAGAGATTACATAAGATTAAAGATTTTTTTTAAATAAAAAATTAAGTTTATTTTTAAATTCAATTATTTAAGTAAAAAATTTAAAAAATATTTTTTAAGAATTATTTTTTTTTTGCTTCCGAGTTATTATAGAATTTAACCAATCATACACTGTCAAAAAAATGTGTTAATTTTTATATTTTTTGTTTGTTTGAATTCTACCTATTTTATTATTTACTATGTCTATTTCCAAGACAGTAAGGATTATTTACTTTTTACTCTTAGTAAAGCAAACTTGATAAGTATTTTGTTTACTTGAAAACTTGATGTAAAATTAATGTAAAAGATTTTTTAAATAAAAATTTATCTCCCAAAGAATATCATTTATTTATTTTCTTTATGTATTTAATTTTTCTTCTTAGATTTATTTTCTTAGAATTATAAAATACTTTATTTTTATTAACTAATTCCTTAATGGGTAAACAGAATTAAAATTAAACATCAGGAAAAATTCGCAACAAAACGGCGCACTTTACCAGCACAGAGCTTTAAAATAGTATAAATTTATAATAGTATCTATTATACAAACCGCGTTTTACCACAAAAAAAAATTGTGACAAAAATCGAGTTTTAGAAAACGAGTATCGAATTGCGAGTGATGCCTACAAAACATTTATAATTTACTATAAATGTATCAAGAGCATTATAAAGGTATTATAGGCTTCAAAAGCGACAAGTTTATAAGGTCGAGGGTCTTTGGTCCCAGGCTTTGTAAAACGCCCGAGGGTTATAAACGTCAATTAATACTCATAGTGCATACAAAATTTTATGCACTTAATCTACATACTACTACATAAATAAGTTATGATGTTTGTCATTGAAAATCAGCCGAGATTAGAAAGACAGAAACCTCAGAAACTATAGCAGCGATTATAAAACGTAAAAAAGGCCATAGAGAATTAGAGCCCACGTAAATATTTTAACTCTACGATAATTAATAGCTGATAATGACTAGGTTAAATATAAACTAATTTTTTGAACTATTTTTATGCGCCATTTACCTATTTTTATGTATTTTTTTGTATTTTTTTGTAATATTATGATTATGGTTAGTAACAAGATTATATAACACCTATTTTGTAATAATTATTTACATTTATATGCGGTAAGTTTATTTTAACAGACGACAACTTTGTTTCAAGACCCAGATTAGTTGAAGACTGCAAATAGCTATTTATTATATGTACATACAAGTGCCTTATAAGGCAAATAAGTCAAGAAAAAAATGTTTAGCCACGAGAGCTTGCATGAGTGGCCTAATTTTTTTTAAGTTTTTGTTGTTGTTTGTTGACTTATTTGTTGTTAAGAAATGACTACAATACATAGTTTTATATAACACCTCTCTCTGTAAGAGTTCTTAAAAAATCATCAAAACCCAAAAATATTATATCTGCAAAGATTAGTAGTAGTCTATGATTTGGTTGCAATGTTGTGTTGTTGACAACAAAATTATTATTTAAGAAAAATTTTGCAATCAAACTGTTTCGGCGCTTGTAACATTGTTGCCAATAAAAAAAAGTAGTTCTCTTCCTGAAAAAATTGCGAATGATGTTGAAGAAGTCACATCGAGTTTGCTACCCAAGAAATCCAGGAACGCTTATTACAAAGAATTGAGTAAGTTCAATAACTGGAAACAGAAAAACGATTTTTGTGGGGTAAGCGAAAACGTGCTGTTGGGTTACTTCTTCAACGCCAAAAAAAGATTCGCAGCCTCTTCAATGTGGACGAAATACAACATGTTAAGATCGACATTAAAACTTTACGAAAATACAGATATTATACAAGATAGCAAGTTGATCGCTTTTCTGAACAACGAATCAAAAAATTACAAGTGTAAAAAATCAAAAAATTTTGAAAGAGAGCATATTTAACAGTTTCTAGCAGAAGCACCCAATAAAAAATATTTGATGTTGAAGGTAGGTTGATTTTGTTATTAGAGAATGAAATCTAATTTTTTTACATTACAGGTCGCACAAATTTATGATGTGTCAGGTTGTGAATGTATCAATGTATCAATGTTGTGAATTATTAAACATGTCAATCAATAATGTAGAAGACAAAGGATCCTATATGTTGGTATTTGTACCAGATACAAAAACATATGTTTTACGTAGCTTTACGATTATGGAAGATGGATTTGCATTTAATGTGCTAGATATTTGTAGAAAATATATATCTCTCGACCTAAAAATATTTTTTACAACAAGTTGTTTTTATGCTATAGAAATGAGAAATGCACAATACAGTCAGTGGAAATAAAAACTCTATCCAAAATAACATCAGTAGTAACTGATTTTTTTGAAATTAACAGAATCAGAGTCTTACACAGGACACAGTATGAGACGCACATTAGCGAGTTTATTGTCCAACGCTGGAGACAATCTTGGTATGGTCCAACGTCATGGCCGATGGAAGTTGACAAACGTGGCACAAGCGTATGTCGAAGAGTCAATTTTGAGCAAAATAGACATTGCTAAGAAGATATTGACTGGGTAGAAATTCGGAAACAGAAGACAATGTTATTGTGAATACTGAGAAGCAAAAATTGAATAAATGTGGAAACAACATTGAAGTGACAAAAATGAAGCAAATAAAGTTATATCTTTTAATATAAATGTTAACGTAAATCTCAACAAATTATTTCATCTGAGATTTCTGCTTCTTATAATTGTAATTTTATGTATTGTATTTTTTGATGTTCAATAAATTGTTCAATTTTCTGTAAACTGTTCAATTATATAAAAACGATTTTATTATTATTTAAATTTAAATATTACTGAAAAATAATTTAGTGTACGGTAGAAGTTTTGTTTTGATATTCAGGTTAAATCCTGTCATGTAAACATTCCAAAATTACAAGTTGAAATACACTAATTTTAAGTTTATTTAATATTAAAGAGTTAATGTCGGTTGCATTGTATCACAAATTTTGAGTTGCAACGTTACGAATATTATTCTATAACTTTAAGTCTTCCTCCTTAATTTTGGTTTTGGTCAGAACTCATAATCAGTTACGAAATGATTTTATTTTTTTTTGCTGTGTTTCTATAGTTTCTGTAGACTCCCTTTTAGGTACGTTTTTGAGTTGACAATTATTATTTTTTTACTGTTAATAAAAAAAAGCAGAAAACGTTGCCACTTTCGGCTTCACAATTTTAATAAAAATTTAAATTATACATTTATAGGAATTACAAGCGAGAGTTATTGTTAATACTTTTTCTGTAAACTCAGACTTTTATTTCTATATTCGGCTCGAAAGACTACATACAATTTGAGTATTAAAACCACTAATTATAATAAAAAATATTTTTGAAATGTTTATAAAAGTAATAAAACAATCACTTTCCTACTGCAAAATTTTATTAAAAACATTAAAATAAATTTATGAGTCTGAAGCAAAAACTGTCATAAATTGCCCTTTCTATACTTTCTAATCTGAAAGCTAAAAGCAACAATTACTATAAAATAGTAGATTATATTGTTAGGAGTAGAAGTAAGTCTTGATGTGGTGAGCCCAGAGATTGAAAACCTAGACGCAGTCGAGACCGACAACTGGGCGAAGCAAAAAAATCTTCTGCTTTTAATGATATATATTATTTTATCTTCAAAAAAAAACAAAAAAAATTAAACGTATTTATTATTTATTATAAATTTATTATTTTTTTGTATTCACAATAAAATTACAGTTTTCAAATTTTAAGGCACTAGTGATTTCTGCTTCTATTGTTGCAATGTTATTATATTCTTCAATAATGTTTCAAACACATTTATTTTTAAGAAAATAAATTGCTATTTTTGTGGAATTAATGATTCTATTAACCTAAAATAAGAACAAATTTAGAAAACCGACAATAATTAGATTATTGTAATTTAGAATTATATAATATGATACATTTAAAAACAAAATTATTTCTAAAAAGTTTTTTGAGATTTTCTATAAGACTGATAGTTTAATAGAAAAAGGAAAATAAATCTTAAAATTTAATATAATTTAAGATTTATAAATTATATAGAAACAGTTAATTTATCATAAAATGATGTGCGTTTAATTTCTTTTTAAAATATGCAGCCATTTCAATAAACTGATATCTGTAATTAAATTATACAATTCCAAAGATAAAAACTATTAAATATTAATACATGTTAATAAAAATTGATATTTTAACTCGTGTTTTATTTCACTATTTAATATAAGGTTTTAAAAAATAGAAAAATTGTATATTATCTATAATAAACAAACAAAAGCACTCTGGAATACAGTCTTTGCTTTTGTTATCAATAAATCTTCATTGTTTAGAGTAAATATGTGATTTCATTTACGTTTTTCTCTGCTTCACTTAGTGTTATTATTTCTGTATTTGACTTTTAAGCTGTCTGAATTCTAATTATTATCAGATAATATTCTATTGAAGCGTGTATTAGCTAAATAAATTAATTTCAGGTTGCACTCTATTCGGATCGTTGCAGATGTTTATCTCTCGTTATAATTGCTCCTCGATAATTAGAACTATCGTAAGGCAATATCTATTATAAATTGAAAGGTTTCAGAACAGTTTCTTTATTAATTAGTTACATTCTCATCTTTCCTTTAGTTACTCATCTCTCTTATAAAATAGGAAACCAAAGTTTTTTTACCAACTAATTAATAGGAGTATTTCATATCAACAAGGAATTTGTTAAATCTTTCTAGTTAAATGAAACATTCTATATTATTAGAGCTAAACTATAGTAGTAGATAGGAGCATTGTAACTTCAGATAAACATTATGTTATTTGCCCTAGGGATGGTAAATAACATTAGGTTTCTGTAGTTAGAACATTAAAGAGAAGTTTACAGTACTAAATTTGTGTTAAAAATTTGTGCAATTATTGCTAATAACCCTAGTAGCATTAAAACATTTTTATAACATTAATTTTTGTAGGTTTTAAATATTACAACGATAGATTTTATAATATTAATATAAATATTATAAAAATATAGAAAAAAAACTAGAAATATATTACACTCACCGGCACAAAATTCGATCCATCATTTATATTTAATTTTTCTTAAGACGCCCGTCCCAAAATGCTAACGGTAAATTTGAACTTGGCTCACATCTAGAGATGATGTGTAGTAAAATTAGAGAGAACGTAAAGTAAAATTAAAGAAGACAGGCGGCATTACCAAAAGTGATTGACAGGCACCATAGAGTTATTAGGTAGGTACTTATAATGAGGGTCGCTCCACCAGTTTGGGTAAATTTCTTAGACTTACCTACCTTTTGTAATCTTGCATCTATTAAAACAGAAAATAATAATCGAGTAATAATAAAAAATTATTAATGTATAAAAACGTATTTAGTAACAAAATATTACATTGTCAGTATTTTATCGGTAGCAATAGTATGTTAACAGCAACTTCACTAACAATAATTATAATAATAAAGGACGGTTTACAGAACTTGAGAATTAAGTGCGATTAAACAGTTAAATCAATAAAAGAGGTATTGGTCGATTGCGCGCCGACTAATCCTCAGAAAAAATACGATACGATTGAGGACTAAAAAAATTAGGATTCCCAAAACCTCGGTACCTTGTGGTGAAATGCAAAATAATTTTCCGGCTTCATTTACTATACCTGAATAATGAAAGATAGATTTCTGTTTATTATAGATACCTACTCATGATACAGAGTGACATAAAAATAAGAAATAAAATTCATATTTTCTAAGTTAATGTTTTTTTAGAAAAACGCCAGGACTGGTCGATTTTATTTTTTTATTGCGCACGTTTTTTACGTTTCCAAATTTTTTTGGCCAACTGGTTTTTTGCTGTGACGTTTTTCTTATCGATATACAGGGTGTTATGGAAATGAGTGCAAATATTTTAACCTGAAATACAGCACCACAAATAATAAAAATCTGTAAAAAAAAATTTGTCCTATCTCAACTAACAACAACATTACAGGCCGTCAAAGTTGGATATAAAAAAACATCTTTTTGTTATATCTGGAAAACCGCTTAACCGATTAATACCAAATTTGGTACACAAATGAAGTTGACTGTACTCTTTTTATTTTTTCTAGCAAAATTTTGCTGCACATCTCAATTTCAAGTTACGGCACTTTTTTTTCACAACTTTAACATTGATTTCGCTTATGCTGTGTAAAGCGTGTCGGTCCCCTTAAGTAAATTTTGTTATAAGCGGCAACAATTTTTTGCTTACTTTAAATTACACAATCTGAAATAAGTATAAACGAAAAACAGCATAAATTAAGCAACAGTTTTTTTTAATTTTTCAATAACAAAAATAGTGCTGAATTTTACAAAAAAATTAAAACCTAAATTGAAACCTAACAAGTTGGTAAACCTACACTTAAGAGTAAATTCGAGTTTAATAATGTGTATCACCTCCTTTTGCTTGAATTACAGCTGCCATCCTTTATGGTATTCTCTCAATCTGTCTTTGGCCGATTTACTCCCAAATTTGAGTTACTGCCACATTTAGGTCTCTCAGAAGTACTGGAGCAGGAACTCTGCTTCAAATCGTTTTTTCCATTATATCCCAAAGGTGTTCAATCGGATTTAGGTCTGGACTGCGCGCTAGTCATATCATACGCTGAATACCAACCCAATCGAGATACGTGCTCACGATACGTGTAGTGTAAGCACGTGCATTATCGTGCATGAAAATGGCATTTTCCCCAATAGTTGGTACATAAGGCACATCATGGGGTTCCAGAACGTCTCCTACATACCTGTTGACATTCATTCTTCTCCTATCTACAACGACTGATTCGGTGCAGGCTTCCAAACTAATGCCATTTCACACTATGTAAAACCTTCTCCAAAATTCAGTTTCGGTAATAATTACAAATCTTTTCCCCAAGCGTCGCCAGATTCTTTGTCGTTCATCAGGGAAATGAAGACAAAATCTCGACTCATCAGAGAAGAGAACTCGTCTCCAATTACCAACATCCCAATTCTCATATTCACGAGCAAATCGTAGTCGCTCTTCTCGATGCTCTCTGGTTAACTTGGAGCCATTTGCTGGTTTTCTTGCAAGGAATCCTTCTTCATTTAGTCTCTTTCTTACTGTTTTTTCGATAATTGCTACACCTCTTACTTTTTCTAAAGAACTACGAGCAGCAACAGCTGTCGTGACTCTATTTCTTAACTTTTGCAGTTTGAGAAAATGATCATTTTGAGCAGTTCATCGTCTCCTTCCGAACCCAACTCTCCTAGTGTAGTCCTCAGTTTTCCAAAACTGTTCTACAGCTCTTTGCACACTCCACCTTAAAACTCCAAGAACTCGAGCTGCGTATTGCGATTGTGCGATTGTGATCGACCATCTTAAACTAAAGCAATTGCTCTAGCTGCGTCCGTTGGATTTAGAACCATATTTGCTCTTGTAAGATTAAATTAAGATGCCAGGTATAGTGGCAGGTACTATAATAAAGACAATTATCTACAGGAATCATAATAAAAAAAATAAAAAAGGTAAAAAAATCAAAAAATTTTATCAGATGCTTATTTTTTATGTTTTTTAGTTTTAACAATGGTTAGAAATATATCCTTTATCTACCTAAAAGTTCTCTGACTGAAAAAAATTTATAGCAAATTCGTTTTTGAGAAAATCAAGTATGGATCGAATTTTGTGCCGGTGAGTGTATTAAAAACTGCACATTACAGTAATATAATTCAAACAATTTTTTTTTATATTTTACTAATACGAGTATACTACAATTATATTTTCAAAATAATTTTAAAAAATGTTGAGTTGTCAAATTTACAACGAAATATTCGGATGATAAAGATTTTATAAAAAAAAACACTTTTTTACAAAATTTAACTACACTTATTTTATTTCTAATACTTGACTAATACCATTTAACGTTAGTTTTTCTTAAAAATTTAACAAAAATCTAGTTTGTTTGAAATCTAATAATTTGATTGTGGGTTTTTCGGTCATTTTTTTCTTCTTTTTTTTTATTATTTTTAATTATTTATAATTTTGCAATCTTCTTCTTTGTATTCAACGCTATTTTTATTTTTGTCAGTGTTGCTTTGGGGAATGTTATTTCTCTTTACTACAAGTTTTCGTTTAAGATGGTTTTTTTATCTTTGCTTTTGTTAATTTTCTTGTTAGTCTTGTTCCTCTTTTTTTTAGATTTTTTTTTTGTTTTTTTTGCATTTTAAATCATAAAGATGTAAACATCTTGCTTAGTAATTACTTCTGCTTCTGCTGCTATCTTTTTCTTAGATTTTTACATAGTCTAATCGTTGCTTTGCCCACTGATAGCTTAACAGTTGCTAATTCTACAGTTTTAACATAATTATACGTTTACAAATATCCTCTTCAGATTTTTAAATATTTGATAGGTCTGGATTCTTATTATTTTTATTATTTTTTGTGATACTGTTTTCGTAATCATGTAAACTTAATAACCCTAAAATTTGATTTTTTGTTGAACAACTAGAAGCTGTATCTGTTGTTGCTGTTACATGAACTTGATAATTTTACCACTTTTTGTAAGCCACATTAAAGATTAAATTTGTTTATGGATAAATCATCTAGGTCTTTTCAAATTGTTTTAGATAACTTTAAAATTGTTTGTTAGCTTTTTTGTTGGTTTTTTCCCTAGATGTTGACGTTGTCATTAGACAGGCTGGTTCTCTTTTAGTGGTTTAAACACATATATATCCGACAGTTGCAAGTAATGGTTGGAGTAGGCTAGAAGCTTTAAAATGGTGCTACGGTAAATCATCGTGAGCCAAGTTCAGAGAGCTTCGTATTATTTATTATTTATGAGAACGGATAAAACATTGTGCTTCGGAAATAATTCTAAAAAAAACATGCTTCAAAAAAGTAGACTATCTAATATATAAGAAGAGAGAATGACTGTAAAGTCAGTCAGATAGTAAGAACGAGACAAGTCAGTGAAATGCAAACAGCAACAGTAGATGGAAGCTCAAAGACGCCTAAAGTGATTTGAGATTTACTGTACTTAATTAAGTTAATTAAATTTGTCGTATAATTACTAGTTTTGGAAAATAAATTCAGAGTTTTGAAATTCAAATCGCGAGTTTAATTTACCCAAAATCGTAACAATAGACTTACTTTTGTAAAACTTTAACAATCAGTGTGTTACTAATTTGTGTACTAAGGCTATTGTAGATCAGTAATATGGGTCGTTTGTCTATGAAATCGCAGAGTAAAACTTTACTAAAAAATTGTTAAAAATTTGTGTTTTTATCCAGCATTTTTTAGTTGCTGCATAAACAATTTCAGAATTTTTAGAGTTTTCTCCTCGAGCAAATTTGTCTGAAATGTCTGAAAAGATCGAAATAATTGGATATGATGAAAAGATCCAGACTCTATTTTCTGGCAATTTGAACTGCCTGAGATTTTTTTATTGCAAGCCTATGCTTTTTGCAAAAAGTTGTAAACCAATAAGATTCCGGAATATCATTTTTCAATCTGGTATTTAAATTATTTTTTTTTACGTACTTTCTTACTTTCTGAAATAATTTTCTTCTTGAAAGTTTAAACTCTCCCATTTCCAGTGCTCTAACTACTTCTGCTATTTTAACTTTTTGTTCTAAAAGTATATCTAAATCTTGTTTAAATGTTTAATTTTTTTTTAAACCTCTACGATTTTTGATGTAATCTATTAATGTAGTTTTTATATATTTCGAAAGAAGGTTTGCTTTTCTTGTAAACATTTTATTAGACTTTATGGTTATCAATTGCAACTATAAGCTGTTTTTGGGTGTAAGCTAAGACTTTCTGCTATTTTTCCTTATGCTATTGTGTACTATTTTTGTAAAAGTAAAAAATAATTTCATACTCAAATTTTCTATTTTTTGGGCATAAATCTGTTCATCTTGTTAAATAAGAATCAGTAGATAAAATAGCGTTACTAATACCAACACATTTAATCTAAGCTCTAATGTTATTCAATTAGATCTATTTTAACAGAATAATTTTATAAGCTAAAATTTCAAAATTATAAGTTTTTATACTTTTACTTACCTAGTCGTTTACCAAATTCAAGCAAGTAGAGTATTTTCGAAGTCTGACAAACATGCTAAAGTGTCGCACACGGTTGCCAGATTAAAATAGTTATAAAACAAGTTTTTGACGAGCTTATTACAGCTTATACAGTGTTGCCTCTTTTATATATCAGTCTTTGTAAATAAATACAAACAGTTGCGCTGACCTCAAAAACGCTGTTATCCTGATTAACTTTTCTTTAAATTTTTCCGCTCCACTGACGGTTTTTGTACTAATTTTTAATTATTTATACATATTATTATTTTATTGTTTACTCATTATAGCAAACTTTCAAACAAGCAATTTTTTTAACAGAATATTGAAACACGTTTCGTACTTAATTTATTTGCAAAATTTCAGTTTAATATTATATTTAATTGTCCAGATACACTTAATGCCCCAACACTGTAAAACAACATGTACATATGTACAGTATGTTTTCTGATCGAATCTAGAAGAAGAAAAAAATTCTTATTTTTGATTTCTCAGAAAATTTTACTATTGTTGATATTGCTTGCTTTGGAACCTCCAAAACACAAATTACTTTTTATTTAACTCAAACGGTTTTCAAAATAATACCATTTTTCTTCAAAATTTAGAATTATTTTTTTCGTAATTTTTGGAAGTAACTTTAGTAGGCGGATTTCATCGAAAAATACTATTGACAAAAGATGATAAATCTAATAAGATAGTATAACTTCAAATTAAATCTTTGCTAATTTGAACAGTATTTATGCTATAATGTTGATTTTACAACAAAGAATTTATCTAATTTAATGTTACGAAACTGAGGAAGAGGGCTCCTAAGTTGTTATTAGAAAATTCAACCAAAAATACCCGAAAGGCTACCATTTCAAATTTCGGTGCAACAAACTTGGTGACCAAATTCCTTAACACAGAGTCGGTTTTAAACATTAAAAAGTCAAAGAAGTTGTTCAATGAAAACGATGCTGTTTATGCTGTTTCAGTTCTTGCCGTTCATTTCGCAAGAGAAGCTCCAAGATTGTCTTTAAGACAGAGAGTAATATGAACTGAGATAAATAAATATTATTTACAAGAAATCTTTAAGGAGAACCAAATTTTACCATTTAAACCGCCACTTAGACAAACTTTAGAAAATGGTGATAGACCCAAATGTCTGGATTTTTGTTTGACAATGGCCTACAGAGATTTGTAAAATTTAAATTTTTAAAGACGACTTATGTTCTCCGATGAATCAACGTTTTTAACTAACGGAGTCGTTTCATCTCAACATTGCTGGTACTGGAGTGAGACGAATCCAAACTTCAGGATTTCAGCAGAGAATATTTTAAAAAATTTAATGTGTGGTGTGCGGTTTCGTACTATGGCATTATTGACATATAGTTTTTAATCAAAATTTAAACCGTAATTTATATTTGGAAATGTTGCAAAATATTTTAGGTATAAAAGTGGATAAATTGTCGTTAAACTACTAAATAGAAATGTTTTTCCAGCACGATGGGTGCTCTGCTTATTATGCCGGCATTGTTCGCCAGTTGCTTAATACCGAGTTCCACGATAACTGGATATGGAGGAGTCAGGTCAGGTTAGGTGGGGTCATTTAAAACAAATTATATACAGTGAGACACTAGACAGTGGTGTAGAACAATTAAAAAATAAGATACAAAACGCAGTCCAGTTCTAATCAATCTTACAAATAAAATGCAGTTTCAATGAATTTATAGCTTGCATTGATATCTTTTGCAGAAAAGAAGGAGCATTATTTGAATAGAAAATTAATAGTTTGGCTCTTTGAAAATTTTATTTTATTTTACTATTTGTTAGATTTATTAAATAAAACTTGAGCCTAATTTTAATATTTTCTAGCAATAAAATGTTATTATTTCAAGAACCGTTCGAGTTAAATAAAAATTAATTTGTGTTTTGGGAGTTTGAGAACAAGAAGGGCAAATCAAAAAAGTGAAATTTTCTGAGAAATTAAAAATATTTTTTTTTCTTTTTTAAAGTCGATCCGGAGACATATTGTGTATACTTAATTGGGCATGAGTGCACTATTTTACAAGTCTTAACGGGCTAATTTCAAGTTGAGATAATACCGGTGGTATCTTTATTTTCATGAAAACATACACAAATTGGGAGCTGTAATTTGCTGTTGTCATGAAAAAGTATTAAAATTTGCGATACTACCGGTATTATCTCAACTTGAAATCAGCCCAAAAATCTTTACGTTCTAAAAAGATATATCTAGTCACTCAACAATTTTGATTTTTGCTTGATTTGAGTGAACTATTTTAATACCTACATCTTAATTCGAATTTTTAAAATTTTAGATTTCCAGTATTTTTTAAAAGACGCATTAATATCTAAATTTAAAAATTTTGTTAATTTTTTTAATCTAAATATATTCTAATAAGTAATAACACAAAATTTGAAGAAATTGCCGTTTTGGGCAAGTATTTTATTGCAAGTAAATAATAGTTAATATAAAAAACCGGAATTGCACAATTAAATTTGCGAGCTTTTTGCTGCAGGATTGCCAATTTACAATTCCAGCTCTGTTTAAAAACACTTCCAAGAACCACCAAACGGACACCATCTAATGGTTGCAGACATGCTCGTTAAGTCTGACAGCGCATCACTTTGTGATGGGTAATTTTACAATATTTTTTCAAGCATTGTATAGCCGAAAGGATTCTACAATGCGAAATTTTTCTATACCATCACCGTCTCTCGGAGATTAACCTGTCCCATCTGGTGCACTTGGAGAAAGTTAAAAAACGGCAAAAAGGATTACAGTTAGGTGCCTTCAAACAGTTTCCGCACACTAATTATGATTTTATATTGAAGATTTTTTTGATTATTTTGGTGAAAAAAATTGGACGTGTCAGGATTTTGATTAAGTACAAGTCCTCTAACTGTACTAAAAACTAAAACTCTGTTATTAAGTATGATTAGCAGGGAATCAATTTAGTTTTGAATATTGATATTTTTTGTACATTTCCATAATGGTTTTTTTTTGTTGTTATTAGCATATGCAAGTTTTCGTCTCACCTTGTGATCATTAAACATTTTCAATGAAAGGAAGAGAGTCTAATGCCGTTTCGATTTACATATTTTTGTTCTATTGTTTAGACTGTAGACATTCAAATGCAAAAATTATTTTATTTTAAAATAACTATGTACTTATTTTTTATTCAAATTTGCTAATCTAGGTCACAGCTAAACATTTTAGAAATTTGCATACGATTTTTTGGAGGTCAACAAATAATTAATGCGGTAGGTTAGTTGAAAAATATGCAGTTTTTTCAATTTCTAAATTTGTTAAAACGGTTATTTTGTCCTTAATACTTTTTTCTTGTTTTTGTTGACATTTTAAAATTTATACTTCCTTCAAAAATATTTTTCTTTTTTTCTAGCTGACATTTAGATAATCCCAATTACGTCACAAACAATTATCACCGAATTTGTTTATTTATTATCGAAAATATTGCAATTTTTTTGTTAAGTCAACGACCCTCAAGACTTTTTTTTCTAAATACTCGCTTGACTAAACTCACATAGATTTAAATTTTTCACGGCAGAATCTTCACAAATCTCATTGTCTGACCGGGAATTCCCAAGATCGGTTTCGTGAATGTGGAGCACGACGGTACAACACCAGAGGAGTGCCCCAAAAGGGCAATAAACTATATTAAGATAGTTAATAACAACGAGAACGGTCGTTGTGATATTCCATCGGATATTAATGAGATTTTGGAGGAGTTAAATATCACTGAGTTTGCAGAGTTTCGAAAAATTATATACAGAGTGAGGTGCTTTAATTTATGTTTAAAACAAAATTGTTATTTAACTACTTAACAATTTTTTTATTAATAGTTATTTATAATATTGCTGAATAGAAGCATCATTATAGCAGTGAGAAGATTGCAGATGACGAGGGCGTAACTCGAGATTATATGTAATTACACGAGTTACAATATGCTTTTGCCCACAAATGATATACCAAACTTTAGCTAAAAATGCTAAAAATTAAAAAAAGTTGATTTAGTAGTTTATTATTCAAAATCAAGAACGTATGAAATTGTAAAATTAAACCTGGAAAAATTCAGACAAAAAATTTAAACTGCAGCTAGGTACCTCTAGATAAATCAAGAACTATTCCTATAATTTTGTTTAATTTTCATGTTAATAAAATTCAAATTGTTCAACTTTTAATATTTTTTATCGCACTATTAGTGAGCAAACAGAGTCAATGAGTGGTGTAAATTTTTTTGTAAAAGTCATTAATTGTAGATAAAAATTAGAAGTAGCTATTATTTTCTTACAATTACAATGCCAACTGATAACTGTAAAATTAATTAATAATTGACACCACAGACAACTTAACAGTTTTCCTTAACAAGGATTGATCTCCTGAGAGTTTACTTACTCTGAAAAAAAATTTTCTACTTTACGTCTGTAACAGATCCCGATTTGGGTGTCGTATTAGCCAATTCAGCACTCAAATTGCGTTCGTAAAGTACTAGTGCAATTTACTTTTTTTGGGTTGGTAACACACTTTCGCTGGAATGGAATGTCATATAATGTAAATCGGCATTTGTGACATTTCAGCGGTTATGTCAGCGTTGAGATTATAATAATTTTATTCGAATAAATTTTGTTGCACTTGACGATCATTATTCCTCACCAAGGTGTTTTTATGTGTGTACAATTAACTTATAAAACATTCGAAAATAGAGTGGACAAGCGGCGGTTTCAATGAGGTACATTCAACTTTTTTTTTGAGGTTAGAACAGCTTTAAAATGAATCAGTTTTCAGCCACTATTTTGGCGATTTACAACTCTTACAGCGTTTGATAATTTACAAGTTATTTGCTAGATAAGTATATAGCACTACTTGGTCTGAAATAACGATAAGAGAAATTGCTGAGAATCGCAATTAAATTGGTAATTTAAGAATAATGTTACAATGTTTTTGGAGATTTTCTTTACGGTGTTTATGCCAATTGAAGTTTTTAATTAATAACCGATACATAGGTTAAAAAGATATTTTCAAAACTTTTTGACCATTGTTACTAAAGCCAACACTTCTAGTTTATAACTTAAACTTTTTTAAATTTGAGGTTGTTTTTCTACATAAATAGGGTGAAATTCGCTATTCACAAGCAAGGTTTTACAGAAATCTATTCTAAAACCGACTTTATGAATCAGTTTTTACGACAAAATTTTACGCCTAAAAGTCCCAAAAAGGGCTACGTCAATGGTATATGCCAATGACTTTGTCCTAACAGTAGTAGAAAAAAGTATTTAAGACCTGGTAAGCACTGTTAAATTGAATAATGGATAGAAAAAAAAGAGGGTTATTCCTGAAAAAACTGGATTATTAGCGGAAAAACGAAAACCAACCAGATAAAATGTTATCTTTACAGTAGAAAATGTATACTTAAGACATTGACCAAAAAATGTCTTTTGCCATGCACATGATAAGTGTAAGAGCAAGACTAATACTAAACGTAAAAAAGCTATCTCTTTAAAAAGAAGGGTACTGGAAAAAATTCTAAACTCAATGATCATGTACTCGACTCCTATCTGAGACCCGACGCGACGGCACTGTCAATAAAAAGATATCACAGAATAGCAAACTCAATGAAACGCAAGTAATACCGGCGCCAAAAAACGAATGTAGAAGGTTACCAAACCAAAAATGTTTTAAGAGTTTTAAAATATAAAATTATTTGAAACTAGATTACGAAATAGACACATTGATGTTTTGATTTTTTTGTTGCCGGTGGTACTAAGAGAAGATGGATACACCAGATTTTACCTAACATAAGATGGTAGACTAAAAGAAACATGCTGATAGAGTAAATTTTAACCTAACTCAAATATTTTTAAGTCATAAGAATTTTCGAAGTATCTGCATGAAATGCATTGAGCAAACGCCAAATGCGTGTACTGAGGCGAAACGAGAACAACAGAGCACCAATTTTGTAAATACCAAAGATAGTAGAGTATTCGGCATAAATTAGAACTACTCGAAGAGATAAGGGTTAATTCAGAAATATCGTAGAAGTTATGCTGAAAAGCAATATGAACTGAAATATAGCGCAAAGTAAAGCTGTAAAAATTTCAAAAACCAAAATAAGGTACGTAAGCAAAAGGTATATAGCTCGGAAAGCTTACAGTCGAGACAAACACTCGTTTCTTCAAAAACAATAATTCCAAGTAAAAATTTCAAACTTTCTTCTAGATTCTTTAATTCTAGAGGCTAAAGTTTCTCGGGGCTTTGTCTCCTCTCTGCTCTTTTATACAGTTTTTACTGCAAATATCCTAAAAACTGCCCATACAACTTTTGCACTTTACGTAGATGACACGGCAATTTTTGCCCGATTATAACAACCAAACATGGCTTCCTACTATCTGCAAGAAACCGCGGATACGATCAAGCACTGGTGCAATTGTTGGTTAGTCATAGTCAACCCTAAAAAGAGCAAAGCGCTCTTGGTAGCGAGACGACGAATTAATTCTAACAAAGTTGTCCAAATTCGGATGTTAGACGAGGGTATTTCCTGGAATGACGAGGTAAAATATTTCGGCTTAATAATCGACAAAAACTGTTTTTTATGAATTAATTTCAAGTTGCGATACTACCGGTATTATCTCAACGTTAAATTAGTCTATTAATCTTTATTTTGACTATGCTATTAGCAAACGAAAGAAGGCATTGAAACAGTTGTAATGTTTTGTATACAGGAAATGCCAGTTGTTCATCAACAACAAGCTTTTTTTTGTACAAATTAGTCATATGACCTGTAATTGTTTGTGCTTTAACTGCATGGGCTTACTAGCCTTACAAACTCTTCAGAACGATTTTTTCGCATCGTCTTTAATACGCCGTGGTTTGTTCTAAAGTGTTTGCGAAGCAAAAATGGCACTCATGAATAAATTCTTCTACGAGATCGCTTAGCGTATCCTCAAAAAAAGATCTTGCATTTAAATCCGTTAGTCAAAGAAAACCCTTTCCTATAACGAAACGGGCCCATCTAGATTTTTTGACAACAAGTGAGACAACAGGTTTTTTTGTTGAGAACTTTTTTATCATCGTATCAGTGATGTGTACTCTCTTTCAGATCCAAAGACGACTTCTCTGAAGATTTTTATCACTTTGAGAGATTTTTTATCTTCCAATTTTGACTTTTTTAAGGCTTATTCTTCTTTTAGAGAAAAGAGACCAATGTCTGCGTAAATACATTTTCTTTTTCTGAAAACAAGGCGACACAGAGTGCAGAAAGACACTAGAGGAGTTTACTTGAGGTAACAACCTAACGAAAGTCAGAATGTCTAAGAACGCAGGTTTACTGGAAACACAGGAAGAGCGTAAATTTTTTTTGAGAGATGACAAAATCTTGACGTCATGCCTAACAGTGATTTCGAGGCGACAACTTAGAGAAAACGGAAAAACAAATTTATCTTTAAAGACAAGTCTTACTTCAACAGAAAAAGTAAAATTTGTTGTTTCTAAAAAAAGTGGCAAAACTGCTCACTTTTTACTTGCTTGTCTGGTTCTCGCTGACTGACTGACTAACCTTAGGTTAGTCTCTTTTCTTATATAATCGTACATCTTTGCTAGAATGGATGATTTCTCATCTTTCTATATTTATTTTGAAGCAACGACTCATCCTTTTATATCGGTTCATATACAGGTCTATTAATGATTTTATGGAATTTCTTCGCTTTTTTCTCTTATTCACGATTCTACATAACTCTAAAGCGCCTCTAGCAGTCTTTTTGTAACTAGTCTATTAAGTATTATGTTGCAGTGTGTGGTATTTATGAGCATAAGAACAAAAATATGTCTGCAAAACCTAATAATCGCAATTGTTTTTTGTTTTTCGACTATCAACTTTTGATTTAAAGAACATTGTCAAGCTCACATCCATCGTATTCAGAAGCTTAGTGTTTGGTTAACACATTATCAGTCTTTATTTTTTGATGGTTTTTTTAAGCAGATTGGTATTCACAACGTCTCAGAGATGATTTGATACATGCACTATACACCTAGCTAAAATATTTTCGAATAAGCTGGACAATAATATTTCAAGAAAAAACATTTGGTCCTAGTAAAATGGGGTACCGCTATTTTTTGATAACCATATAGTTTTTGGCAATAAATATTCGTAATATTTAAATGAAAAAATCTAGTCCTACAAATTAACTAAAAACCTTATCAGCAAAAAAAATTACTTCAATTTTTATCAGAATAACAAAAATATCAAATACAAATTTTTAATATCAACGCAATATCTTACTAAACCAATGAACTTATTTTGGAAAAGTAGACCGTTTACACATTGCTAACGTGTCCTCTATGCACTTATCCGACTTTTTGAGTCATTGATTTGCACGATTTGTCTGCTTTTTATAATTGACACATGAAAACATTTAAAAAAATTCTTGATTATGTCTTATCTTGATCATAATAACAGACTGCTCTGTTTAATCGTCTCAAATCCCAATCTGACTACATCTAAATGTGAAAATCTTTTTGCAAAGCACTCGTATTTTGATTTTTGTGCATTATTTATTGACAGCCTGTAAGTTTAAACGTGAATTTCAAATCTTTAGTTAGATTGATAGAGAGTTTTTGTTTTTGAATTAAAATTAATGATTTAGTTATTTTGTAATATGTTCTTGGAAAGGCCGAGTATCTTGTAATTGTAAAGATGGCCTAAGATGAGAATCTTTGAAAAAAATATTGCGTTCATGGTCGAATAACACGACTTCGCATCGACGCTAATTGCCGGTAAGTGGTAGAAGGGTACAACAGTGCAGCAATTCGTAAATTCATCTCGTCACGGTCGGGTTCTTCGCCGTTTTCTATACTTATGTTAGCGTTACATCCGGATGCCTCGCACTGAATCAAAGTGTCTTCTTGTGCAAGAAGAAGAAGTCGACAACGACTAAAGAGAACTAAATCAATGTGATGAGTTAATGCCCAGAGGAGGTCTATTAATGAGCAAAACTTGAGACGAGTGCTTTATTAAAAAACAGCAGAGAAATTTGATAAAATATCGATATGTAATTGTTGAAACCACAAACGTTGGTGGTTTATAATTTTATTACTTGTTTGCAGTTTGTGGTTTTGTTATTTTTACAAATTCACATGTTCTTGTAATGTTATAAATTGTTAACATTTATTTTTGTTATTTATACACAGCTTTGATTGTGATCTACCAAGATTATTACAGAAATAACAACTCAATTATTGCATACTAAAATCATAAAAATGAAAAAAATACGTAGTAATTATTCTGCAAAGAAAAAATAATTGTTAATTAATTATTCTGGTTGCTGGTTCTAAAAATAAGTGCTTTCTGTATTTATTTATTTTTTTCTAATTATTAAAATTTTTAAATGCAGTATACAGGGTGTTATAGAAGGTATTGCAAAAATTTTAACAGGTGTTTTAATTTGTAGTGAAGATGTAAATTTCACAAATTTTATTTGTGATATCAAAAATTTAATTTTACATTTTTGTAACCCCTAATTTAACACTGCGCTCATGATGGCATTTTCAAGTTCAAGCGAAGGGATACAAATTTAATCTTGTAATTTCTTGAGCGTTTTTTCTAGAAAAAAACACTGATAACGGCAACCGGCTATAACCTTATTTCACATTATGTCGTTGTGATCAACAGTATTCTAATAATAAAGTGCGGTAGTGCAACAATAAATTTATATCAATAATGCTTTTTTCTAATATGAATATGGTCCTATGTCGCGGTAATGCGTCTGCAGCTCGGCGTTTGTCCCAACGTTTTCTGGAAGTGTAATTGCCATGATGCCAACGTTCACAAGTATTGTAACAACCTCAAATCATCGAGATGCACGCCGAAGAAGCGATCACAATCTTGAAATGGAGCCGAAAATTCTTTATGTGATTCTAAGTATTCGTAGACTAGCGCTATAATACGTAAAGGTGTTTCTGCCCTTCTCGTACCCTTTATAAACAGGGTTAATAAAGTTTCATTTTGCTTTACTAACCTACCTAAAATCAGCTGTGTTTACATTTTTCTATGATAAGTTTTTGTCTTGAATTTTTTCTGGTGTGTTTTGATCGCTGCGTTAACACATAGGCGGGTATGGTTTTTTATGCTCTACTTACATTTAATTTTAACTCGATAAGGGTGCGTTTTTGACAAAAATGCTAAATAAATATTTTGTTTATTTTTGTGAGTTCTATCTGTGATTAAATTTTTTGCATTCACTTCCATAACAGTCTGTATATTTAATTTATGTTGAGTTATTTATTTAGTGACTGTTGTATAATCATTACAAGTCTTCTAGACTCATGGCCTAATAGTCCATTCTGTTTCATTTGGTGTTTCTTTTCTGATTTTTGTTTTTAGTTTTTAAAGATAGTTTTCTACCTCTTGTTACTAGTTTGGTCTCAATCTGCCTTTTTATTTGTTGAGTTCTAGCTATGTTTCTAATACTTTTCTTAATAATCTGTTTCCTTTTTTTTATAGTTTTATAAAATCTATGTCTTTTTTTATTATTTTTTTTAGTTGTTTTTTAATTCACGGTGTAGAATTTACAGAAAAAAAAAATAGAAACTTTTATCTTTCACAATATTGTATCTGTAATATAGATTGCTCTTATTTTTTCAGTTTCTCTATTTTTTATCCTTAACAAAGTAATAAAAAAATACAAAAGTATTACAAGAGAACTAATAAGGATAAAAGTTTAATATAAATATAGAAAAAAAATGGAGTACCAAAAAAAAAAATTAAACAAGCAATCAATGAACAATTTTTAGATATAATTAAAAGTAAGATTGGTATAATTATTATTAACAACAAGAACAAAAAAAAATACGCAAAAACAAAAAACATAGTATAGAAAGAAAAACATAAAGAGAAAAAGAAATACTTGTATTTACTAGTACAAAAAAAAATCGAAAAACAGAAAAGCAACAAAAGCCCAAAAAAAAAAACAATATACGAGGTGTAACCTAACCTTTACCATTACATTTACCTTAGTTACTATCGAAAAATGGAGTATACTTTGATTTGACAAGACTGACGAGAGTCTAAAGAAGACATTTTGCAAAAGCTTTAATACTTTAATTTTTAGAAGAATTAATCAAGCATTAATTAGAAAATTAATCTGCAATTTTATATTATTTTTTAACTTATTTCTTTTGAAAAAGAAACGGATATCACTAATACAAAGAAAGTACTTAAGTTGCACAACGTACAGAAAACAAAAAGACCCAATTTTCTTTTCTTTACAAATTTACAACTCTATCATAAATAACCATAAGAAAAAAACAATTAAAATTATTTGAAATCATGTAATAACATTGGCAAAAGTAGCATACCAAAATATATACATTGGTGACCTAGAAATTGTTTAAATTATTTGACAACTTACTGAATATTGGCTCTTATTATATAATCTTTCAATTTAATAAAATAATTTTAAATTTGAAACGAATAAGCTACATTATGCTACATTAGATAATTATGTGTGGTTTTTTTTTTTCAGAATTTTTGTCGAAATAGAAAGTGGCATTTGGAGGTTGAGAAAAAAAATCGGGACATTTGGTAGATATAAAGAAAAATTGTAAAGTATGGAGAAGAACTGCTGATAAAAATAAAACGCTGACAAAACAAATTAGGAAAAATAAAACTTGATTTAAAATAAATTAATTTGAAATTCTTACGTAAACAAACTAAAACATTATTTTTTTTAATTTAGAAGCTTTAAAAAAAGTATTTAAACAATTTAAAGACCTTTTTGTGCAATTGAACTCTAGTTTATTGTCTACTGCAGGGGTCGGCAACCTTTTTCGAACGGCGGGCCATTTTTAAAATAAAATTTTTATGCGAGCCGTACATTCAAATGTAACTTAATATTTTTTTTAAATAGTGCTTTTATATCATATACGAGTGTAAAGATTATTAAAAATAAATTATATTGGTGGTTTGGCGGGCCGCGTAAAAAGTTGCAAAGGGCCGCATGCGGCCCGCGGGCCGCAGGTTGCCGACCCCTGGTCTACTACGTCTGTTTTCTATACAGTAAGGATTATTTACTAATTGTTAGACTGGTTAGTAGATATTTTGTTTACTTGTTGCCAACAAAAACTCGTCGGTAAATATTACTTATTGTTCTACAGCGGTAAGTAAATTTATTCAAAATTAATATAATAATTGTTTTTCAAACGAAAATTAATGCACAAATGTAATAATCATCACGAATGTTAACAATATTTTACCAATCTTAGATTATGATTGGACAATTACACAAATAATTGTCCTCGATCGGTAAAATGTTTTTACCGTTCTTGATACGAGTACTTAAAATACTATTTTGAGCGATTGGTTGTTTTTATCAGTTTACTGTGCCTGTTTCCACGACGGTAAGTTGCTGTTACTGATTGCTACGTATAACAAAATGGTAAGTAATTCACTTACCGTTCAGTAAACGGTAAGCAATTAAAAAAAAATGCGATTTATTTATTAAAATTAAATGTACAATTATTATAATTAATAGTAGTAATACCACTCGCATTTGAGTTTCTAGTGTTAATAGACAAACTTTCCGACGTAGAAGTCCCAGGTTGTTGTAATAGTCCACCAACATCGCTAAGTAAAATTTTATGAGCAAATTCAATTTTGTTTTGGAGGGAATCTTCCACGTAACTCTCGGCCACCGTTGATGAACGCCACCCACCATGTCTTTTTAGTCCCAACACATTAACTCCGTTATTCACCAAAAGTGTAGCCGATATGCGTCGAAACGAGTGTCCAGTAAAACCTTCAGGGGCTTGCAACTTTAAATACTTTGCAATTTTTGACGGCCAGCCTCCAATTGTGTCTTTTCCTGTGACTTGCCTAGTGCATTTGCCATTTCGATAGTTCAGAAATAAATGATTTGACGTTGGGTTGCTTGGTCGAATTCTTATGTATTTTCGAAGTATTTCCAAATAATGAACTGTTTCATTTTTTTTATTAATAACTTTGAACGTTCGCTGAATATTCGTTTTTCTATTTGGAATACTTACTACAAACATTTCTTCCTGTTCTTCTATGTCACTCATTTTAATATTGTACAATTCCTCTCGTCTACAAGCGCCCGATACTCCCAATATCATTGCTACCTGCAAATATATTGTTTCCTTAGAACTCAGATGTACCACCTCATCATCTACAACATACCTTTTGAATTAAAAATTGTTCGTCTGGTGGTAAAAATCTTCTTTGGTAAAAATTTTAGCCTTCTTAGGCCGATATCCAATATTTTTTCTCTTAAGATAAGCAATTAATGTAGCAAACTTAGAAATATCGATAGCATCATAGAGAAAAATTGTACTCTTCAGCATAGAATACTCCGCCCATAAACTGCCTGAGGCCTTCAAGTGTCCACTTCTCACCACAAAATACGCTAACAAGCTCTTTTCATTTACAGAAATCTTCTTTGCTTCACGCCATTCCTTAAACAACTTGTATGTCTGTTCATATCGGGCTTTAGATTTTTCTGGAATTATTGCCGAGCATCCTTCTTGCCAAGCGTTTTCTAAATCATCCGGTAGATCATCACTATCGCTCATATTTGCTTCGAAAACGGAACCACAAAACAGAACTATGTAGGAATGACTGTATCAAAAAGACAATTTTACTTGTTTGGAACAAAACCATGGAACAGCCACCCAAAGTTTTCAGTTTCAATCTTCCCGATTATCACAAATGTATTGATATAAATTATTATTATTATTCTAGAAACTCCAATCGCGCAAAAAACGTTATAAGCATGTCGAACGTTAAGGATTACCGTTCTCAGACAATAATTGGAGTCTACGCTTCGCTCCTCCTCCAAACAATTGTCTTCGAACGGTAAGCATTCCTTATTATACTATTTTAAAAAATTGACCCCTTTTTTGTTACTTACAGTATCAATTCTCAAAACACTAGGTTTTGTTTACTAGCTTGTAGACCTAAGGGTTGAAAGAAATTTACTTACTGAGACCTAGTTAACTAGGAAGTTTTTATTATAATACATTAACTTTTACAAACAAAAAATAAAATAATTGTTTATTTAAAAACAGTGGAAAACATAAATAAAATAGTTTAAATAAAAGAAAATATGAGGGCTTTATAGAGTAGAAATGTAGTAATATAAATTGCACAAGATAGAACAGAGTAGAAAATATTTGGTAAAAAAGAATCTTCAAATAAAAAAAAAAATTTTAAAAAAGAAAAAAAATTGTATTTTAGTATAATAAAAAAACTAACTATGAATGAATAAAATAATTACTTATTGCATGCGTGCATTTTCTTAAAAATACCATACATAGAAGAATGAAACTTTCCAATATTTTTTGCATGTAAAAAAATATGCTGACCGTTCGTTATACCTATTGTATTGGCAGAATTCTAAGCTTATTTTATATCAAAATTTCTTGACTGTTAAAGTAAAATATAATTAATTTTAATTTAAGAAACCTCGTATATGTCTAAGTCATTCCATAACAATTCTATGGGAGTATAAAATAGAAAGATTTATAATAGAGTAATTTAAGAAAAATCTTTTTTGCAAAATTGTTAGATTAACTGGCGCACCTCGTGGAAATAAAAAATTGGTTTTAGCTACTAGAAATACCTAACAATAACTAATAATTTAACTTGCTAGAAAAAAAAGTAAAAAATTACTAATTACTAATTACCAATTTCGTATCATTAAAAAAGTTTATGTCCTTTATTAGTCTACTGCTTCTAAGAACTTCTACTTATTTGTCGATTATATAAAAAGTATAGTATAAAAAAGTAGAGTTTACACACCAGAAAAGTCTAGGGATACTGCTTAATATGTCAATTTAATCAGTTTATATATTTTTTTCTATTGTTGATAGATATTTATTAAATATTTACATACTAATTAACTTTACCTAAAGCAGTTTTTATAATTATTTTGTCGCTTTACGCTATTTATCGCCTTTTGTCATTGCTTGACAAAAAGTTGCAGATATATTGAGTCCTGATACAGAGGGTAACATTATCAGAATTCATATTTTATTGGCTTTAGTCGTTTCGAATAAGTGTAGAAACATCATGGCACGAAGACATTTAAATTGTGACGAAATGAATAGGGCAATAGGGATGCTCGAATCAGGTACCACCCAAACTGAAGTAGTGCGTTCTTTGGGTACCTCACAAAGTGTGATTTCCCAGTTGTACGGACGTTACCGTGAGACAGGTGATGTCACAGAGACCGACATCGCATAACAACCCCAATTCAGGACCGATTTCTGCGTTTGACAGCTCGCAGAAATGCTACAATTACAGCACCTGAGTTAGCAATACAATTGCAACAAGTGCACCAAGTCACTGTTGGACCAGATACAATTTGATATCGGTTGTGGAAAGGCAATTTGTTTTCCTGAAGACCCATGAGAGTTGTTGCCCTAACACGAGGCAATCGTATAGCCTGTCTTCTATGGGCTCGAGAACATGTTTGAGATTGTCAGCAATGGGCTCATGTTTGGTTAGCGACGAGTCCCGATTTGGAATCCCTTCGGATTCAAGGAGAATCTGTGTTTGGAGAGAGCCTGGTGGTATAAATCGCTTGCAACATGTTCAAGAAGTCCTTTCTCACCTCAGTGGCACAATCATGGTGTGGAGACGAATACAAACTGGCCGAAGAACTGACCTCGTTTGGATTAAACCATCTTTAAGCGCAATTCGATACAGGGATCTTATTCTCCATTCTGTTGTGGTACCTTATGCTGAAAACCACAGAGAAAATTTTATATTTATGCATGATAATGCCCGCCCACACACTACTCAAGTGGTGACTAAATTTTTGGAAGAGCACGAAATTTCTGTTTTGCCGCGGCAAACGCAATCCCTCGATTTGAACCCAATTGAGCACTTTTGGGCTGCGCTCCAAAGAAGAGTTCAACATATGGGATTACCGCCAGAAAATCGTTAACAGTTATTTGCAGCTCCAAACGCAGCGTGTCAAGAAATCCCCCAAGAAGATATTGACAATCTTATCACAAGTATGCTACGACGATGCAGAACTGTAATTAATAACCTCCTGCGTCACACAAATTATTAATTTTTTATTATTTGTTTATAAAGACAATTTTGAAAAAATACATAATTTTTTTAATTATTATTATTCATATTTTATGAAATTTTTGTTGTATAAATAAATACTTGTTTGTTTTGTTCAATTTAATAAATTTATGGTGACAAACCCCAATTCATTTGAAAACACTTTAAACTCATATTATTCAGAAAAATTATCAATATCCTTAGACTTTTCTGGCGTGTGTATATCTATAGTAGATGACGGTTTTCCTGAACACCTGCATTTAAAATTTATTTTAAATTTTTTAACTTTATATCTAATCTACAAAACTTGGCTTTTAGTTTTTTACTTAAAAGGATCTAAAACAAATAATATTTTATTTGTAACTATATAAAAAATAAATTTATAAAAAGAGATTATTATTACAATTAGAATCAAAAATAAACTTATTTTCTTTATTATTTTCATCCTTATATAATGAGTGTGTCAAATTACATTTTTATCCAAGAAAACGAAGAGTCTGATCGACAAAGTTTTTTATTTTGTATTTAGGTTATCAGTTATTTATCAATAAGTTTGTTGGGTATACACCTACCCTCGTTTTTTAACAAATTCTTAAAAGTCTTGACTTCTTAGTAAAGTTACAGAATTTATAAAAATTAAACACTGTTTGTTTGCTTCCATTGGGCTGTTACCAATTAATTCCAGTTATTTTACAATATGAATTATCAGAAGTTAATTTGAAAAGATTCCTGATGATTTAATAATTTTTATAAATCCTGCAATTTGCAACTCTAACTTTTCACTGACTAGCTAAAGATTTGTCACACTCGTTATATTATGCAGGATGTCATTGTTCTACAATAGCAGATTATTGATTTTTGCTACAAGTTTTTTTTCTTTTGGCATCTAAAAACATCAACTGCAGATATCTATTTTTAGTCGTTTCAAGTTAGCCCACACAACTTATTAGTTATTGCGAATCGTCCAATCCAAAATCTAATCGTTCGAATTCTTTACGGTCGAATTCTATCGGCCTCATTGACCGGAAAAAAGCCTTTTCATAAAACTCACTGATAAATCTTCCATTTTACGACGTTCCTCTTCACAGCTAAAGTAAAAAATTGCTTTATCTATAACTTTGAACTTGAACTTGAAATGATAAGGAATTTTTTCCACTCTTATCACCCTCAAATGCGCAAAATTCTCCTCTTGAGAAACTTGAAACGGTATTAGGCTAGGTTAGGTCTATTTAACGGTCTTCTAAACTTCGCATAGCAACTATCTAAAAATTTTTGAGAAAAATTCTAAGCTGTTACGTAACTAAGGTCAGTTACATCTCTTTGTTGCAGCTGTGAGTGCCAAAATCTCATTTAAAAAATTTGATGCGATTATTAACCTTGGATTAAGACTAGTCTAATGCAGACGCGAAAAAAAGTTGTTTCAAGTTAGAAACGATATCCTTGTCTTTGCTATTTTAATTTGTTTATGACATTGCGAATTTTTTTTCCAAAATTTTAGTGCACCTGCTACAAGTTTAACGAGGGTCAACTTCTCGAAACTTTAAAGTTTTGGTACAGCTGTGTCCGAAAACTTTGACGGTTTTTATTGTACAATTTTATAGTGTTTTTATGTTGATTTTATGCAACTTCATCAACGTCAAGTTGTAAAGTTTTTTTGGAAGTTCTTTCATCAAACAAAAATGCAAGAAATTATTCTACCAAGTTGGTGGAATGTTTATTCCGCATCAATTTCAAGATATCCACTCCCTGTGTTTTTACGAGCGAAAATAAAATATGTGTAAGCGCAAACAAGAGTTCGTGTTCTGTGAGCTTAAATAATCGAGCTTTTGCACTACCAACACCAACCATTGGATTGACCCGAATTATTTTTGGTTTTGTTGGGAGAGCTAACAATGGAATTGTCGGAGCAAATAAAATTACTGCTTTTTTGTGATTTAAGTGAAAAATCGTCGTTTTTTTTTCACCAATTATTAGGAAATGCATTTACTTAATGAGCAATTTAGTTAACTGTGTTTGGAGTGTGTTATTTTGCACTCGTTTGAGTACTTATAGAGACATTATCTCATTATTGCGTTTATCTGTTTAGATTTGAAAGTAGAGTTAATGCTAATTTCCGACACATTTTAAGGTAGTTTTTTGCAGTTTTAATTAAGCTTGAGAAACCGACAAATTTTTATTTTATTAGAATTTGATTAATACTATTTTATTGCTTTTTAATTATTTAGTCCTTCCTCTAGTAATTTGTATAATAGCCAGATAACAAAATAATGTCAAATTTTGTCAAATTGCTATTTACTTAAAATGGAATATTGTTGACTCGCCATGCGCCTCGTTTCTAAAATTACAGTTTTTTAAGCATCTGAAAACTTTTAAACATCTAAAGGACATAATATAAGGAAAGAATTTGAAGAGTTTGGAGAAATAAAGACTTGAAAGAGGTAGAATGACCTTCGTTATAGCTCTATAAAAAAATTTGAAACGTTTCCATGTTTTACAGAATTTGTGGAAAATATACCAAATTTAAAAAATTTTGAAGATTAAATAAGAGTCTAAAAAATTTAAAAAATCTTAGAGATCTAAAAATTTTATTTATTTTTAAATTACAACTATGACCCTAGTAGTAGTATAGAAAGACACAGTGTGCCATCTAACGAAGAGTGCTGGAAGGTGCGAGAGTTGGTATAATATAATATAATGATGGCGGATAACAAAGTTATCTCTTCGGCTCTCACTTGGCCACCAACATAACCAACCTCCACGATTAGGCGAAAACAACTACTTCGCGGACTAATGCCCCGACCGACATTGAATTACATTACAAGGCAATGTAACCAGAATTAGCAAAGGTGTTCCAGTCGAGCAACAACGTCGTGAAACTGTTTTCGGGGTTTTTACCCCTCATCAGTACAGTGTATCCCGGAGCGTTGTGCTCGATTGGAACAGGTGGGAGAAGTCAATACGACTACTAGCCGGACTTCGCTTGATATAAGCGAGTTCTCCCACCCGTTCCAATCGAGCACAACGCTCCGGGATACACTGTACTGATGAGAGGCAAAAACCCCGAAACCGGTATACAGTTTCTCGACGATGTTGCTCGATTGAAACACCTTTGCTAACTATGATCCTACTAAGAGGGTTCTCTCTTACTGATAGGTATTTTAAACTGTTGAGTCAAGTAATTTAAAATTTTGCTTGCTCGTTTTTTTCTCCTCGATCGTCTTTAAAGTCAAAGTTTCTAAAAATTCGAAAATAAATTATTTATAAAGAGATTGGAAGATTTTGTAGATACCATAAAATATTTTAGAGAATCTGAAGGAATTAAAAAATATAGAGTTTAAAGATTTATGCCTATGTTAACTGCTTTCAATTTCTTTAATTTATAAAAATTTTAATACTGGATTAGTCCGATTTTTAATATTTTGTAGATTCAAATTTTGTAGAATTTTTGTTTTAATTTTTTTGACAAAGATTCTCTAAATCTTCAGAATATTTAAACGGTTATATTTTATAAATCTACATTTTTGTAGATTTTTCATATTCCTTAAAGCTTTAAAATTTTCTAATTTTAAAAATCCATTGAAAGTTTTTTATGTTTAAGACTTTTTAGATTCTTTACATTCTTATAAGTTTGTAATTTTTTTCTTTATATTTTGAAAATTTTCAGATTTTTTAGATGCTTTAGCGTTTTTAAATATTACTCTTGAGTCTCTTATTGCATCTATGCCTGGCATCATATTTTCAAAGTTCTGTCAAATTATTTTCAATTTAGTCTCTTCTTTTTTTTGAATTTAATTTAATTTAATTCACCACTTTATTCACAAAAAAATTATAATAATACAAAAAAACAAAAAAAAAAATGAATACATAGGCAAAGACATAACAACTGATTTATTCTCTAAGTTTCAGATATTAAACTATTCTAATTTTTACATTTTCTATTTTTATTTTTTATTTTAATTTGATGGAAGCATCTTTTCTTTTTCAAAGTAAGGTGATTTTTATAAAAATAATGTCAATGATTTTTATTGTTCTTATTTTTTTTGAATTAATTAAATTTTTTTATGTTTTATAACATATATCTATAAATTCTCTCGATCTCTTAGATTTTTTAGGTTTTTCTTAAATCTTTAAAATTTAAGAACTAAGAAAATTATTCTGATTTTGTAAATTCTTTAGTTCTACTTTTAGTTTTTATCTGTTTTATTATATTCTTTAAATTTAAAAAAAAGTCTATTTTGAGAATGTCAAAGATTTTTTAACAACAGAAAAAACATGCAAAATGGCGCTTCAAAAAAGACACACGCAGGTTTTTCGTATTTAATGTATTTTTTTGAAAATCGCATCATTTCTACAGTAATGTCAATTAGAGCTGGTTCTCTACCTCCAAATCACCTACAATTTTTGCAATTTTAAATAACGTATAAGGTCGAGTTGCACATCGTTGAAAAGCTAATTAAATTCTGTTTCAATGAGGTTCTTGTTTTCAAAATTTGACCGGTTCAAAAAATTCGTGATGGTGATCGTCATCTGGTAGAAAAGAAGAACTACGTTGGGTTTGATAAAATGGTAATCAACTTTGTGAAAATGTGTGATTACATAAATGCTTCAGATAGAAAAAAAGTACAACAAAAAAAATATTTATGTATTAACCTTATCGTTTTTGCGTGTGTAACGTCCTTTTGTCTTAAATTTTAAGGGCTGTTTGGTACGTACAACATCAAGTTTAGATGGTTTTCTTTGTAAATTCTGTATTTTTAAACGGCGTTTTTGTTAGTTTTCTTCTTGTTTACAGATGAGAATGTTACATTTATACAGGATGACATAAAAGTATGGAATAAAATTGTAAGTAAATTTAAAATATAGAAGTTAATTTAAAAAAAAAAACGCCGAGACAGGTCGATTTTGTTTTTTTTTATTACCTATGTTTCCCACTTGTTTTCAAATTTTTTTGGCCAACTGGTTTTTTGCTGTGACGTAAACGATATTTTTTTAAATAGCAACCCTTATTTTTGGTGTTGAATATTGAAACTACTTTTTTTCTACGTATAACAATATAACATTGGTAGGGTCTAAAATAAAAACTTTAAGTAATTTAACCAATTTAAATATTTTATTGAATTTTTCAAAATGGACTGAGTTTTTAACAGAATTACTAAACTAAATGTTCAAATTGACGTCTTTCCGTTTCTCAATAATAATACAACTACACTGCTCCAATAAATTAACGCACCACTTGAATTTTTTTGAAAATTGAAACATCTATTCGACCAATTGGTACAAAATTAAGAAAAATTTAACAAAAACATTTGTTTAAAGTAAATTAATATCTAATGTGTCCAAATATAGGAAAACATACCGAAAACAAAATTTTATTAAAGTTACGCCTTTTATTAAAGTTACAGAAAACATCTTAATATTGCGTATTTCCACCTCTACTTTGAATAACCGCTGCACATCTTCGTTCCATACTCAAAATTAACGAACTTATGTCTTCTTGATTTAAGTTATTCCAAATTTCGTTTAGTTAAGGTCCTACCTCTTGAAGATGGACAGGAGGATGTGGAAGATTTTTTAAACGTTTCCCGAGAATGTCCCAAACACGCTCAATAGGATTCAGGTCAGGGCTTCAAGCTGGCCAATCCAAAACATTGATTTTTGCCTCATTCAAGTAATCTTTAACAATTCGGGCAGTGTGGGGTTTTGCGTTATCTTGCATTAACAAAAAATTTGGACCAATATAAGGGGCATATGGTACGACATGCTCTTCAGGAATGTGTGTTATGTAACGGTCCGCATTTATAGAACCATTATTTACAACCACTAACTCCGTGCGAGCTTGTAAGGAAATACCATCCCAACCCATTACAAACAATGTGGTATTCTGAATGTTACACTGTGCGTACCGCTCATTTGGTCTACGATACACACGAACACATCTATCGCAATTGTAAAGACAAAATTTTGACTCATCCGTAAAAAGAACAGACTTCCAATCCTTTCTTTGCCAATTTATGTGCTCTCTTTTGCCCTGGTCTTTTGAGGTGACTTCCTGTCTCTTTGTACCTTTGTATCATACGCGAAACTGACGTATGAGATACACCAAATCTTTTACCAAGTCTTCTGTAGCTCCATCCTTCCTCCAACAAAACCACAGCTTGGGCGCATTCTTCTCGAGTCAAATTTTTCATAATGTTTTTATTATTGTTTCAAATGATAAAATCTATCTACAGAACGGCAAATTCAAATAACAATAAAACGAAATTACAAATTAACACAATTTAAAAATGAAAATTATTTTAAAATTTCTGCTTAAAAAACTATTAAACTCAAATTTCTGACTTTAATGTCAAAACTTTTATTACAGTGGGTAACTAGATTATAGCTTGATTAAACCTTTTCAACCAAAGTTGTCAAATGTACATAGTTTTAATTTTTTTACTTTATTTTCAAGTGGTGCGTTAATTTTTTGGAATAGTGTAATTTTCGAACTCTGTTAGCACATTATTTATCATTTTTTGACTAATTAAGCGGTACTGACTTGCAATTCTTTCTCTTACATCATTGATGTCTTAAAATTGTAAAATGGGATTTGACGAAACCACACTATACATTTAATTTTTGTGGGTGTTGTAACAAGTATTACTTTCTCTCATACAGTGCGAATTTTCAATCCAGTTATGTCTTTTTTGAGCTAATCAATTTCAATTTAGTTAATCAAGCTAAACGATTAGACAAGCTTATTTGGATGTTTTTTGTGACACGTTAGTACCAGTAATAGCGAAACTTTTTCCAATAAAAAGGATCTAGATAGTAGATATACCAGCAGCTAATGTATAATTTAAACAAGACGGTGCACCTCCACATTACGCTCGCAGTGACAGAGATTATTTAGATGATGTTTTGACCGTTTTTCTAAAGAGCTACTTAAAGTCAAAAATATTTACAACAAAATCAAGAATTTAAGGCAAAGAATTACAAATCAGTACCGCTTAATTAGTCAAAAAAATGAGAAATAATGTGCTAACGGAGTTCAAAAATATCAATTACGTCACAGCAGAAAACCAGTTGGCCAAAGAAATTTGGAAACAAGTAAAAAACGTGCGCAATAAAAAAACAAAATCGACCTGTTTCGGCGTTTTTCCCAAAAAAACATTAATTTAAAAAAAATGAATTTTATTCCATGCATTTATATCACTCTGTATATTGCCTACTAAAGAAGGTTTATATTTTATTAATTATTGTTGCAACACTTGTTGGTAGGCATATCTTAAGTACGATTGTGTTAAGTGTTTAAAAGATTATGTTTTTTTTTTGAAGTTTTAGATTTTTCTCTCTACTAGTTAGTCAAAAAAAATTTACAAACTAGAATAATTTATGGATTTAAAAAGTAGAAAGATAAAATAGGTAAAAATTTAAGAGACTTAAGGGTTTGAGTGATGAAACTAATGAATCGACAGAATCAAAAAAATCTAAAAATTTAAAAAATAATAATAAAAAATTGTAATAAAGATTAAAAACCAAAGAAATGTTAAAAAATTTGAAAGGGTTAATAGATTAAAAAATTACATAACTAACATAACAAGTACATAACTTAGAGGATTTATAAGTAGGTTTGATTGATTTTGGTAGGTACTTAAAGATTGTCTATATTTGGATGGATTTTATGGTTTTGACTTACAAACTAGTTTATGAGGGATTTAATAAGGGTAGTTGTAAAGATAAGTAAACCCTATTGTTACCAAAGCGACAAGCTGGTCACTCGAAGGAGGCAAACAACAGATGCCACACGTCGGATCTTTACAATCCACTTAAAATTCAGGGGCTGGGGTTTCTTTATCGGTAAGAAACCAAAAAGTTAATTCCTTTATTGCAGTATAAAATTCATTCAAATATAGACACACTTTAAGAAGAAACCGAAGAGATAGATTTAAAATTAAAACGACTTACAAAATTTTAATTAAAAATTTTTTTTTAGTATATTGTAACTAGCGATTCAAAGTCTTAAAATGTTAGTTGGTCATAAAAAAAGAAGTAGATATAGTAGTCACGTTCGAAAATTGTGTGTTATTTAAAATGTCAGAACTGGCCGAACTAAATTTCCATTATTTTTTTTTTTTTCAATTTGGTTCGCTCCTGAAAGACTAAAATTAGATTATTCTTCTTGAAACTGTTGTTGACTATGTTTCTAGCAGAAAACACAAAGTTTATAGCTTATTTTTTAACTAAATTTTGCACAACGATTTCTGATAGGTAAAGTGACAGTAACGATAAATTTTTATAAATGAACAGATCTGATTTTGGTTTTAACCTGCTTGTTCTCACGACTTTGGACCTTTATATCAACGAACTAAAGTGAATTATTTAATCCCGAAAGTAAAAGTTTAGCGTCTGACAATGAGAGCCCGAAAGGCCTGAAAGCTTTAATCACTTGAGCGATTAAGAAGACACTTTAGTTCTGAGGCATATACGGGACTTTAAATCCTATTGTAAGGCGTATCAATCAAAGTTATATTGTTATTAATATTGTTGTTAACATTGTTATCATCTTTAGGTAAAAATACAAATTTTATTCTCACGTAAGAATAATAACAATGTTATCGAAACGCCCGTCGTTTGTAAAAGTGAGTTTTTTTTTGTTTTTTTTTTACACCATAAAGATTCAACAAGAAAATAACAATTACAAAATTTGAAAAATATAAATTAAAGATCTGAAGTGTGAAAAACTAAAGAGTTGTAAAAATCTAAATATTTAAATAATGAATTTAAAGACCTGAATTTACAAAATTTAAACAATCTGAAAAATTCAAAGAACTAGAAAACATCAAGCGTATTATTTTAATGATTTAGCCATTTAAAAAAATTAAAGACTTTGGGAGAACTTGAAGAACTAAATAATTTTGAAAAAACTGAGACGTTAATTGAACGATTCTAAAGAGTCTAAAATGTCAAAAAGTTAAAAATTGAAAAAATCTAAAAATTTAAATAATGAATTTAAGTTCCCGAAAAATTAAAAAAATTTAAACAATTTGAATAAATTAGAGAACTAGAGAACATCAAGTGCATTATTTTAATGAATAACCATTTAAAAAAATTTAAATACTTTGGAAGAATTAAATAATTTTGAAAAAACTAAGACGTTATTTTGGTAACGGTTTCTAAAATTTTTAAAAGTAGTTAAAAGATTTAAAAATATGAGAATGAAAAATCTAAAAAGTTTAAATAATCTGAAATAAAACTTTTTGAGGTTCTACTAGAATTGAGTAATTGAACTGAACTCTAATTAAATTGGAGAACTTAAAAAATTTGCTGTATCTGAAGAATTTTCTTAATGGTTTTAGAAAATTTATTGTGCTAAACGACTCTCAAAAAACGATCTACAGTATTTGGGATAGCTAAACCTCAATATAAAGAACGAATTTATAGAAAACATATAACGAGTCATTAAATTTTGATAAACTGTGAAAGGACAATGCAATGCGGTTAATTTAAATTTGTAACCTACAATAAGTTGCCAAAGTTAACCTGAAATAATATTTTTCTTCTCTTTATGTTATAAAAAATAATTAATTTTGAGAATTTGTAGTTTGTTGTAGACACTATAAAATTTTAGTATCAATAGTAAACTTTGATCTCACTTGTTAAATTATGTAATTTTGTTTCTCGTCCATGAAATAATTCACGGCTTCATCCATTCTAAATTATCACCGTTATCAAAGTTTGATAATCCTTGCATCACGACCACCCAACTTTGAAATTATTAAATCTCGTACGAAATTTAAAACTCGTTCGTAAGTTACAACTTCCTCCCTCTCAACCAGTCACCGTAAATAAGAAACCTCTCCCGTTTTACGAAAACTAGGTCAAGTCACACGAATCTCTTCCGATTTTCACAAATTATGATAAAGTTTTCGATTTTTGGTCGAGCTATACGCAGATATTTTATTAGTGTGGTAATCCCGGTTTATGATATCGACCTCGAGGAGATGCGCCTTGCCATACTCCCGAGAGCCATCATTTGCGTCAAGGACTACTCCAGAATGCAATCCGGGATGCGCTATCAAATTAATAGTGATATGCGGCGGCACCTTATCGCCGGATTAAATTATCTGGGGCGAGGAGAATGGCTCTTTGTGATCGTCGAGGAATAAGGAAAACCGGTGAGGGGGAGAGAAAGGAAACTGGAGCGAGTTAATTAAAGGAAATGGGGATTTTTGCGAAATGGATTAATGAAGGGAGATTAACTAACTCAAAAACTTGGAACAGTATCACAAAAAAATTAAAAATACGACAGATACAGGGTGAGTCAAAAAACTATTACAGTAGAACTCGCTTATAATGAACCTGACGGGATTATAACCAAGAGTCCATTTTAAAAGAATTGAACTTGTTGACTGAAAGTAATACTATATAATACTAGATGAAAATAATAAAATGTATTACCATACATATTACTATAAATGATTTATTTATTTATCAAAACATACATGCAATGAAGATACAACGCTCTAAATAAAGATAAAATATAAATTTATACATTATTCTGTATGTTAAAAATAACACATACATAATTAAATTTAAAAAGTTTTAAAATGCGAGAATTTTAAAAAAATCTGTTATTCTACTTTGCTTAATTTTTTTCTTTAAATAAATGTTATATAAAGTACTTCAAATTAAATTTAACTGACAGAGAATTACATAGCTCTCATCTTTTTGCAGAAAAAATTGCTGCAAGGTTTGAAGTGATTTTAACGCATCTTGGATCATAATTTTAGCTAAATCTTGCTACCTATTCTCCTTCTTCTTCATCTTCAGTGTTGTAATTTTGACTAAATTTTTACTGAAAATCTTCAGTAAAATTTGGTTATAATGGACCTTATCATTATAGAGGTCCATTATATGCGAAAGTCCATTACAGGCGAGTCCATAACAAGCGACATTGAATACATTGCTTAAGATAGTAGTTGAGACGAGATCGTAAAAACTGGTCTATTATAGGTGGAAGTCCAGTACAAGCAGGTCCATTATAATCGAGTTCTACTGTATTATATTTGAAACTAAAAAAAAATTATCACCCAAAACTAAAAATTGCGCGCTTAATTTAAATTCAATTAAAATGGCCAAAAATTGTAATCGTTACCTGGTAGGTAAAAATTGTTGCGTTGTGCTTGACAAGATGGCGACAAAGTTCTTGGAATATGCCTGTATAAAAGTTTAAAGTGATAGAGTACTATAAACATACAATGTGAATAGATACATTTATTTGTTTATTTTTTATTTTTCTTCTAACAATTTAGTTATTAGAAAAATTTTCTCAGATATGCTAAATTCTTTAAACTGCTAAAATTTTTTAAATTTTTAAAATTAGAATTCTTAAATTTAAATTTTGCGGAATTTTTAAAAGCTTTAATTTTTTGCTTAAGAATATTTTCTAAACTCTCTAGATTATTCAAAAAATTTATATTTTATAAATTTAAAGTTTATTCTTTACTTTCTCATATTCTTCAGTGTTCTCAGATTTTTTAGTTTAAAAAATTTGTCAAATGCTTTCTACACTGCTCCAAGAAATTAACGCACCACTTGAAAATAAAGTAAAAAAATTAAAACTATATACATTTGACAACTTTGGTTGAGAAGGTTTAATCAAGCTATAATCTAGTTACCCATTGTAATAAAAGTTTTGACATTAAAGTCAGAAATTTGAGTTTAATAGTTTTTTAAGCAGCAATTTTAAAATAATTTTCATTTTTAAATTACGTTAATTTGTAATTTCGTTTTATTGTTATTTGAATTTGCCGTTCTGTGGATAGTTTTTATCATTTGAAACAATAATAAAAACATTATGAGGAATTTGACTCGAGAAGAATGCGCCCAAGCTGTAGTTTTGTTGGAGGAAGGATGGAGCTACAGAAGAATTGGTGAAAGGTTTGGTAAATCTCATACGTCAGTTTCGCGTATGATACAAAAGTACAGAAAGACAGAAAGTCTGTGAAAGTCACCTCAGAAAACCTGGGCAAGAAAGAAAAAGGAAAACCACTCCTATTCAAGATAGATTTTTAAGAATATCTGCGCTAAGGAAACGCTTTGTAACCGCCAGGAAGCTACAAACTGAGTTCCGTGACGTAGAAGGAATTTAAATCAGTACCGAAACTGTTAGAAAAAGACTTAAGGAGGATAATTTAACACCCCATATTCCTGCTCGTGGTCTTGCATTGACTGCAGAACACCGCAGAGCCCGATTAGAATTTGCTAGAGAGCACATAAATTGGCAAAGAGAGGATTGGGAGTCTGTTCTTTTTACAGATGAGTCAAAATTTTGCCTTTACAATTGCGATAGACGTGTTCGTGTGTATCGTAGACCAAATGAGCGGTACGCACAGTCTAACATTCAGAATACCACATTGTTTGGTGGAGGCTTAGTAATGGTTTGGGGTGGTATTTCCTTACAAGCTCGCACGGAGTTAGTGGTTATAAATAATAATAATAATAATAATAAAGTTTATTGCACATTAAAACAAAAATGTACAAAAGGTTAAATGGCAGACACAAATCTGATTTTATAATTTAACCTAGAGAAATAGTTAAAACATAATAAAATACTAATAAATATACTTACAATAAACATAACACAAAATAATACAACAGATTAAAATTTGCTAAGATCAATTGCAGAAAGTTTTTGCGACAAAATTAGTTTTTTACATTTTTTTTTTAAATATACGGAAGTGTCAACTGTTAAAAGATCAGAGCAGTTACTTAATATATATGGTACAATATATGAAAAAGACGTCTGAAATAAAGTAGTCTTGTGTGCTGGAAAGTGAAAATGCTTTTCAACAAATCGTAAATTTCTAAAGTGTGTTTCACAGCGTTTGATTAATTTAACATACAAATAATCAGGAATTTTTAACTTTAGTAATTTGAAACAAAAACATAAATAATGAACGAAGCGTTGCTCATTCAATTTAAGCAATCCTAAAGATCTTAGGTAGGGAGTAACATGTGCAAAGTGAGGTATACTAATCACAAATCGTAAACAGTAGTTTTGAATTTTTTGAAGTTTTTGTTTATTAATTTCAGTTAGGCGCGGGCCATAAACAATATCACAGTAATGCAGATTGGATAAAACTAGTGAGTTAATTAAAATTAGTTTAGTCTTTTGATTTAAAAACTCTTTAAACTGTGAAGTTGCTTAAATTTAAAATAACAATGTTTAGATAACTGGGAAACATGATTAGTAAAATTGAGTTGTGAATCCATAGTAATACCAAGATTTTTGACTGTACTTTGGGAAGGAATTTCTACATTATTAATTCGAACGGTGTGTTTTAGATTTTCTGCTTTATTCGTTGTTCCAAAAAGTATGTTCTTACATTTAGTTGCATTTAAATATAGTGAATTACATTGGGTCCAATTATATATTTCATTAAGGTCACTGTTAATTATATTTTCAATATTTCGTATTTCTAGAGGGTTAAAGCTTAGGTAGAGTTGAATATCATCTGCAAATAGATGTATTTTGCAAAATTTAGTTGCGTACTGAATATCTGAAATAAAAATAGAAAAAAGAAGTGGGCCTAACACCGATCCTTGAGGAACTCCTGTTAAAACATCTTTAATATCTGATAAACCTAAAGTTGTTCGGCATGTCTGCTTACGATTGTGTAGATAACTATTAAACCACTTGAATTTATCATTATAAATTCCATAGTACTCTAATTTTTTTAGTAAACAATTTATGTCAATTGAATCAAAAGCTTTACTTAAGTCTAACAGAGTTAAAGATGTTATTTTTCCTTTGTCCATATTTGATAAAATTTCATCGGTCACCGATAAAAGGGCAGTTGATGTACTGTGTCCCATACGAAATAATGGCTCTATAAATGCGGACCGTTACATAACAGACATTCTTGAAGAGCATGTCGTACCATATGCCCCTTATGTTGGTTCAAATTTTTTGTTAATGCAAGATAACGCAAAACCCCACACTGCCCGAATTGTTAAAGATTACTTGAATGAGACAGAAATCAATGTTTTGGATTGGCCAGCTCGAAGCCCTGACCTGAATCCTATTGAGCATGTTTGGGACATTCTCTAAAAACGTTTAAAAAATCTTCCACACCCTTCTGTCCATCTTCAAGAGAGAGATCCTCAACTAAATGAAATTTAGAAGAACTTAAATCAAGAAGACATAAGTTCGTTAATTTTGAGTATGGAACGAAGATGTGCAGCGGTTATTCAAAGTAGAGGTGGAAATACGCGATATTAAGATGTTTTCTGAAACTTTTATAACGGCGTAACTTTAATAAAATTTTGTTTGTAGTTTGTTTTTCTATATTTGGACATATTAGATATTAATTTACTTTAAACAAATGTTTTTGATAAAATTTTCTTAATTTTGTACCAATTGGTCGAATACAAGTGGTGCGTTAATTTATTGGAGCAGTATATGTTTAAGACTCTTTTTAGACTATTTAAATTTAGATTAAAGTCAGAAATTTGAGTTTAATAGTTTTTTAAGCAGCAATTTTAAAATAATTTTCATTTTTAAATTACGTTAATTTGTAATTTCGTTTTATTGTTATTTGAATTTGCCGTTCTGTGGATAGTTTTTATCATTTGAAACAATAATAAAAACATTATGAGGAATTTGACTCGAGAAGAATGCGCCCAAGCTGTAGTTTTGTTGGAGGAAGGATGGAGTATTTTATTTATATATATATTTTTATTTATATATTAAAGGATGTAATCAATTTAGATTCTTAAATTGATTACAATTTTTAAATCTATAAATTCTTTTTTAATATTTTTAAAATTTCCACATTTTTTAAATGCTTCAAAGATTTTTAAATTTTCTAATTTTTTTCAGTTTTGTTAAATATCTCCTGTAGAGTCTACATTTCCAGAATCTTTAATTTTTTTAGATTGACCGTCTAATCCTTAAAATTTTTAAATCTTACAAATTTCTTTAAAAGTTTTTTAAATACTTTATATTTTTAAACTTTTTAAAGCATTTCAATTCTTCATTTTTTTAATTATTACGTTTCATAAATTAAAAAAAAATGTTAGTTTTTTTTGTCTTAGATATTCTTTAAAATATAATTTTTTTCTAAATGTAAAAAATCAAATTCTTAATTGTTTTGTTCAAATTGTTCAAATTATTGTTTTATAGTTTCTATAAATTCTTCAAAATCCTCTAAATTTTTATTTATTTATATTTACAAAATTTAAAGAATAAATTTGAACATTTTGAAAAAATTGAAGAAAGTAAGACTCAAGATATTTAAAAACTTTAAAAAAGTTTGAATAATTTAAGATCTTTTATATTTTGAAAAATGTCAAAAATCATAAAAATATGAGGATTTGAAGGACTTACAAATACGGAGCAATGTGAAGAAGTTGGAAAAATTAAAAAATCGCAAAATCTAAGAGATCTGAACACACTAAAAAATGTAACCAAAATATCTGAAAAACCTGATAAACTTAAATTAGCTGAAAATAATTTTATTACAATTTTAAATACTCTGAAATTTTCAAAGACTTGAATATAAAAGATTGGAAAAATTTTTTTTTAAGTATTTAATCATTTATAAAAAACTTTAAAAATGTACAGAATTGGAAATGTCTGAATATTTTCTAAAACTTAAAAAAAGTTAAGAAATATTTGAGGATTCTGAATGATTTGTGAATCAGTTATCAATTATTTTTATAAAAAATACAAAGTTATTTTATTGATTTTAATTAAAAAGTTATTCGAGTTTTAAGAAAGTTGTGCATTAAGAATCTATAAAGGAGCGTCGATTAAGTCATAATCATTAATTTGGTGCTATTTTTAGAGCGGTGAACATCACTTTCTACTTATAATGTCCTAATAATTTCCAATTTATTTTCAAAGACAGTCTGTATATCTGTTTTTTTAATGTATCCTATTTTTTTTAAATTTAGTATATATATTTTTTATTTTAGTTTTGTTGTCTTGTAAAATATGTTCTTTAAAGTAAATAAGCATTTTAAATTATTTTGATTCTACAGATGTTTTCAAATCTGTACATTCTTCAAATTTTTCAAAACTTCTTAAATTGTTTTTTAGACCTTAAATAATTAAATTACATTTTTTAGATGAACTTTTTCAAAAATTTTGGATTTTACAAAATTTTTCAGAATTTTAATTACAAGTATTTCACATTTTACAAGTAGATTTTTTAAATTCTGTAAATAAAGAATGTAAGATACAAGATATTTAAGAATTTTAAAAAAGTTAGAAAATTTTAAAAACTTTTATATTTAGAAAAATGTAAAAAATTTCAAAAATTAAAGAATTTGCAGCACTTGCAAATACTGAACAAAATAACAAGAGATCTGAAACACTGAAAAATATAACAAAAATATCTGAAAAACCTTAAATTAGCTAAAAATAATTTTATTTTATTATTATAAAAAAACTTTAAAAATGTGCAGAATTGAAAATGTCTGAAATTTTTTCTAAAACTTAAAAAAATCTAAGAAATATTTGAGGATTTTGAATGATTTGTAAAAATTCTGATTTATAAAAAGGTTTAAAGCGTTTATACAGATTTAAAATAACTGAAAATAATAACAGACTCTAAAAGATTTAAAATGTATGAACAATTAAAGAATATTAAATTTAAAAAATTTGAAAACAAATATAAATTAGACATTCAGATCTGTTTTCTAAATCTGTATAAATGCTCTACACATCTAAAAAAATTTTAAGAATTAAAAAATATCAGGTAGTTTCAAAATAAAGAGCAATATTTTAACCAGAAATACAGCATTACAAATAATGAAAATTTGCAAAAAATTTTGTCTTATCTTATTGTTAACAGATAACAAAATTATAATCTAAAAATTATTTATTGTAAAATATATAACAAAAAATGTAGACATAAGACAACTACAATTCTTTTTTGCAAAAATAAAGCGACTCAACATAACTTACCTCTGTACTAAGTTGCACCGTTTACAGGCTAGAAGACGCCAAAGTTAAAGATTAAAACTCATTTTTATTGTTTAAACGTAAATATCTCAAAAACAACATGTTTTAAACATTTATTTAGAGTTAATTAGCATATTTATTTTTGCCATATAGTTCGGGTTAATAAACAAATAATTAAAGAATTACAAGAAATGTAAAACTGAAGTACCGCAACAGGAAGTTGAAATGGTGTAACGAAATTTATCTTTTTTCAATAAAAAATAAACATCTAACTTTGTTTTTATGCCAAATTTTATTATATTTAATTGGTTTAGCAGTTTTTAAAACTTTCCAAAAAAATTGTTTTTGATACTCAACCCTGAAAGCCCAAAATGTTGTTATCGCTAATAATAAGTCAAAAAAATTTTTGTAAGTTTTTGTTACTAGTGGTGGTGTATGTCAGGCTAAAATTTTGTTCCATACTTTTGATTCACTCCATATAGAAAATTGACAATTTTAAAAATTACAAAAATTTAAAAATTAAAAAAAAAACAGAAAAGAATTGAAGCGCTTGAAATATTTAAAGAATCTACAGAATTAAAAAAATCTAAAAATTTTCCACAACCTGAAGTCATAGCAATTAATTTGAAAGAATCGAAATAGGTTTAATTATTTAAAAAAAGAACTAATATTTTATCCGAATATTGTCTATACATTGAAGAATTTAATATAGGAAAAAAATATTTGAAGTTTTTGAAAACATTGAACTAAGTTATTATTATGAAGATAGGTCCCTGTAAGTTATTATTGTTTGAAGTAGACTTTGTTCACTTTATGTTAAACACGTTGAGTCATCAAAATTTGTTCGTGAGCTTTTAGCCAATGGCGTTTCATTTACGCGTTCAAATGAAGCAAGAGGGGCAAATATAGAAATTGTAAATATAGAAATTGTAAATTTATTACTACTGACCTGAATCGTACAAGTGAAAAGCAGTAGCCCTACAAAAACTGATTTGTAATAATAGTATAATAATAATAAAAAAATTGTAAACACTAAAAAATTAAAACAATAAAAAAACTACAGATGTTTGAAGACACTTATATAAACAACTTGAAGGACCTGAAGATTCAACCTGAAAAATGTAGCAATCTAAACCGTAAGAAAGATTTAAAAATCGCAATTTGAAATGACTTAATAAATTTAAAGAATTTGAAAAATCTGCTTGTAAAATGTGAAATACTTGTAATTAAAAATCTGAAAAATATAAAAATTTTGTAAAATCTAAAATTTTTGAAAAAGCTTACATTAAAAAATGTAATTTAAATATTTATGATCTAAAAAAAAACAATTTGATAGAATTTAAGAAGCTTTAAAAAATTTGAAGAATGTACAGATTTGAAAAAATCTGTAGAATCAAAAGAATGTAAAATGCTTATTTACTTTAAAAAACAAATTTTACAAAAAGAACAAAACTAAAATAAAAAAATATATACAAATTTTTAAAAAAATAAGATCCATTAAAAAAACAGATATACAGACTGTCTTTGAAAATAAATTGGAAATTATTAGGACATTATAAGTAGAAATAAGTAATGTTCACCGCTCTAAAAATAGCACCAAAATGATGATTACGACTTAAACTCTTCTTAAAACTCAAATAACTTTTTAATTAAAATCAATAAAATTACTTTGTATTTTTTTTTATAAAAATAATAGATAACTGATTCACAAATCATTCAGAATCCTCAAATATTTCTTAACTTTTTTTAAGTTTTAGAAAATATTCAGACATTTTCAATTCAGTACATTTTTAATGTTTTTTTATAAATAATTAAATACTTAAAATTAAAATTTTTCCAATCTTTTATATTCCAGTTTTTGAAAATTTTGGAGCATTTAGAATTGTAATAAAATTATTTTCAGCTAATTTAAGTTTATCAGGTTTTTCAGACATTTTGGTTACATTTATCAGTGTGTTTAGATCTTTTAGATTTTGCAATTTTTTAGTTTTTTCAACTTCTTCACATTGTTCCGTATTTGTAAACCCTTGAAATCTTTATATTTTTGAGATTTTTGACATTTTTCAAAATATAAAAGCTTTTAAAATATTCCAATTTTTTTAAAAATTTTAAATATCTTTTGTCTTACATTCTTCATTCAGAAAATATTCAGATTTTTTATAATTTTTTTTTAAAAAAATTAAAAATTTAGAAGATTTAGAAAATTTATAGATACTATAAAACAATAATTTTAACAATCTGAACAACAAAATTAAGCATTTAATTTTCTACATATAGAAAAAATTTAATTTTAAAGAATATCTAAAACAAAGAAACTATTTTTTTTTAAATTTTATGAAATGTAATATTAAAAAAAGTAAATAGTTGAAAAGCTTTAAAAGGTTAAAAATATAAAGCATTTGAAAGATTTTCAAAACTAGGTAATTTGTAAGATTTAAAAAGTAAATATAGTCTGAAGTTTGAAGAATTATAGGCAAATAAACCAAAAAAATAGAAAATTTTAGAGATTTTAAGGATCAGACAATCATCTAAAAAATGTAAAGATTCTGAAAATTTAGACGCCAAAGAAGAAATTTAACGATCTGAAGAAATTTAGAGAATTTAAAAAAATTTGAAACATCTAAAAAATCTAAAAGAAAAAGATTTATAGAATTAACGAATGTAGACAATTTAAAAATCTAAATAGTCCAAAGAGTTTTAAACATAGAAAGCATTTGACAAATTTGTAAAACTAAAAAATTTTACATACCAGATAACGATTACAACTTTCAAATTATATATTACAATTACACATTACACTAAATTTAAAAAAAAAATTGTCATATAAGGCATATAAGTCACGAAAGAAATGTTTAGCAAGGAGAGCTTGCTCGAGTGGCTTAATTTTTCTTAAGTGACTTATTTGTTGTTAAGACATGAGTACAATACATAGTTTTATCCAACACCTCTCTCTGTAAGAGTTCTTAAAAAATCATCAAAACCCAAAAATTTTATATTTACAAAGATTAGTAGTAGTCTATGATTTGGTTGCCATGTTGTTGTTGACAACAAAATTATTATTTAAGAAAAATTTTGCAAACAAACTGTAAAAGAAGTAGTTCTCTTCCTGAAAAAATTGGGAAAGATGTTGAAAAAGTCACATCGAGTTTGCTCTCCAAAAAATCCAAAGACGCTTATTACAAAAAATTGAGTGAGTTTAATAACTAGAAACAGGAAAACGATGTTTGTGGGGTAAGCGAAGACGTGTTATTGGGTTGCTTCTTTAACGCCAAAAAAGGGTTCGCAGCCTCTTCAATATGAACGAAATACAGCGTATTAGATCGAGATTAAAGATTCACGAAAATACAGATATTTCACAATATGACAAGTTAATCGCTTTTTTGAAAAACGTATCAAAAAATTACAAGTGCAAAAAATCAAAAATTCTTAAAAGAGAGCGTATTTAACAGTTTCTAGCAGAAGCACCCAATAAAAAATATTTGATGTTGAAGGTAGTTCGATTTTGTTATTAGAGAATGAAATCTAATTTTTTTACATTACAGGTCGCACTAATTTTTGGAGTGTCAGGTGGGTGTCGATGTTGTGAATTATTGAACGTGTCAATCAATAACGTAGAAGATAAAGGATTTTATACGTTGGTATCTGTACCCACCAGATACAAAAACATATGTTTCACGTAGCTTTACGATTATGGAAGAAGGATGAGCAGTAAATGTGCTAGATATTTGTAGAAAATATATGTCTTTCCGACTTAAGAATATTTCTCACAACAAGTTGTTTTTGTGCTATAGAAATGAGAAATGCACAATACAACCAGTAAGAATAAATAGTCTATCCAAAATACCATCAGTAGTAGCTGATTTTTTAAAATTACCAGAATCAGAGTCTTACACAGGATACAGTATGAGACACACATCAGCGAGTTTACTGTCCAACGCTGGAGCCGATCTTGGTATGCTCCAACGTCATGTCGAAGAGTCAATTTTGAGCAAAATAGACATTGCTAAAAAGATACAGGGTGGAAATTCGAAAGCAGAAGGTAATGTTATTGTGAATACTGAGAAGCAAAAATTGAATGAATGTGGAAACAACATTGAAGTGACAAAAAATAAAGCAAATAAAGTTATATCTTTTAATATAACGTAAATTTCAACAAATCATTTCATCTGAGATTCCTGTTTCATATAATTGTAATTTTATGTATTGTATTTTTTAATGTTCAATAAATTGTTCTATTTTCTGTAAACTGTTCAATTATATAAAAACAGCTTTATTATTGATTCAAAAAACCACTTGTGTTTTATAGACCCCATAATTCAATCAAAAACATCATTTTTATAACATCATAATAAAGAGGTGTTGGATAAATTAAAAAAGTCAGATATACAGACTGTCTTTGAAAATAAATTAAAAATTATTAGGACATTATAAGTAGAAAGTGATGTTTACCGCTCTAAAAATAGCACCAAATTGATGATTCCGATTTAATCGACGCTCCTTGATAGATCCTTAATGCACAACTTTCTTAAAACTCAAATAACTTTTTAATTAAAATTAATAAAAATAACTTTGTACATTATTTTTATAAAAATAAAGTTAACAAAATAAATACACTATTCTTTCGTAAAATATTTCTTTGTCAAAAAAATCTTTAGTTTACTCTTCGATCGTAGAAAGTTATGTAAAGTGTTTCAAAGTTGTTTAAAGGTTGTTTAAATCCTTTTAATGCATTTTTGATTAAAAAGAGTGCCAATGTTAAACAAACCTTGAACGATTTATTATTAGACACTTAATTCTAAACGTTCTAAACTCAATTTAATTATTAATTATGTACGTAATATAATTTAAACTAGTTTAGTGCTGAACCAGAGAAAGAGATTGAAGCTAATTTAGAAACAAAATATTATAAACACAATTTAAAAAAAAAAGATTTTTTTTCTAACTGTTAATTATTTTAATTACTTGCTTCATCTGGACACCTGTCTTATTTTTACCAATTTTTGTCTTAAGTTTTTAAATAGAATCCCGTTAAAAGTCCGTTGACCTTCTATTCTAATCTGTTGAATCATTCTATTTGATTAATAGCTCCCAAGAAAATTTTGACGATTTCTTTTATCCATTATTCAAACCCAAAGCACCTCTTCTAATCCATCCAAACTTTACACACACGTTTATTTGCGTAGGCTTAGCACCTTATCTCTCTCTCTCTTTTCTCGTTTGAAATGAAATCAAAGAGGCAAGTTTTCGGGTCAGGACCTCTCCCTAGGATTTTCGTGTTGGTTCTTGCCGATTTGAGGAAGAGCAGACGCCGAAAACCCACAACTAATCGATACCACAGTCTAGCCATGGTCGTTGTCCTCGTGACGTCATTTCGCATTGCGTATGAGGTCAATGACGTGGCAGAAGAGACAACAGAGAGACAGACAACTTTATTATATTGTCTCCTATAACACACACAATATTTTGGATTGACCTAGGTCACCGAATTTATTCAGCGCTTTCTAAATTTTTTTAACGAGAGATTTGAGCGAAATTAATGCGGTTTTTGATGATACAGTTACGATTCGGGTTTGAGATTTTTAGGTGAACATATACAGAGTGGTTTTATCAAAAGATTATTATTTAATTACACATTTTGTGAAGTATTTTAACTAAGACCTAAAATAAGTTCAAAATTTGACGAATTTCAAAAATCTAAATAAATACTCCGAAAATTTTTAGAGAGTTAAACATTACAAAATTTTGTTACCTACCTATTGATTTAAAAAAAATTTAAAAATTTCTTTGAATCTGAAAAATTTGAAATTAAAAAATTACAATTCTAACAAATATTGCTTTCAAGAAATATTAGAAATTTGTAAAATCTAAAAATTTATACAAAAATAAAAAATCCAAGATCTAACATTTTTAAGAGTTATGAAAAATTTAAAATTTTTAAGGATTTGTATATTTGGAACTTTCGAAAGAATGTGAATAGCCTGAAAGATAAAAAAATTTAAGTACCTATGAAAAACCTAGAAAATATAAAAATCTGAAACATTTGTATAAAAAAAATACAAAACTATAAAGTCTAAGTTTTTCGAAAAACCTAAAATATTTGTTTACCCACTAAAGAAAAAACATTAAATAAAAAATCCAAAATTTGAAAAACCTGAAAAATATAAAAGAATTTGAAAAACTTAAATAATTTGAAAATTTTAAAACACTTAATAAATATAAATGATCATCGAAACTAAGAAATCTAAAAATTAAAAATTATAAAAATTTGAAAAGTATTTGAAGTTTTTAAAGCTACTTTACAAATTGTAGCAAATGACAGCTCTTATTGAAAAGATGAAAAAAATCAATTTTTTTTTAACAGTGCTGTCATACATCGTGTATTTCAAAAATTATAATTTTTGAGAAGATATTTTTACAGCGTGTATTTCAAAAACTATTGACATTTGTAAATTTGGACATTAAGACTTGTTTTAACAAAGACCATCACCACATCATTCTGCACATATTTTAAACATACTCTCTATATATAAAAAAATGTCCTAATACATTGTATCTCACACAAAAACAATTAAAAAAAAGTTTTACACTGTATATTTCTAAAATCATAAACATTTGTTTAAGACAAATTTGGTTTTTAGCATCTTTTCAACGAGACCTATCATCTTTTAAAATTTGTAAAGTTACTTCAGAAACAACTTGTATAATACATAAACGTTCCAAAAAATATAAAAAATAGTTGAATCAGAATATCTTGAAGAAATTAAAAATTTTAAAATACAATTGTTTAAAGTTTCTTAAAAGTTAAAAAATAAATAAATAAATAATATTCAATGTTTAGAAGATTGGAATACATCTAAAAAATCTAAAAATTTTAAGCACTTCAAAAATTTAAAAGATCTCCGAAACAAAAGAATCTGAAAATTTTTTAGAACTTGAAAAAATAAAAATTATAGAATTACAAACGTTTGAAAATGAAAGAAGTGTTTAAATTTGAATTGTTTGAAAAAACTGAAAAATTTAAGGCACGACATATTTGAGGGTTTAAAAAAATTTATTAATTTTTATTAATTTGTATACTTGAACTATAAAATATAAAAAAGATAAAATTTGAATAAATTGATAAAAAAAATGAAAATTTCTAAGAAGTTGAATATACTAAAAAATCTGCACAATCTAAAAGATTTGAATACAAGAACACACTGTTAAATATAAAACATTTTAAAAATGTAAAAAAAATTTAAATGACTTGTATAATACAAAATACTCTAAGATTTTGACTTGAAAATTATAAAATATAAAAAAAATCAGTTTTAAAATTTAGACAATATTAAGAAACTAAAAAATTTTAAACACAATTTAAAGCTTTGTATGTGAAGAAGATGTGAAAAGCATAAGAATCTGAATTATTTGTAGAAACTTAAAAATTTTAATAGAAATTTATGAACTAAATAAGTATAAAGATTCTCTAGAAAATCTAAAATAATTAAAAAATTTAAAATCTAAAAGATGTAAACTGTTTTAAAAATTAATAGCTAGTTTCAAGTTAAGATAATACCAGTAGTATCTTTGTTTCCTAGAAAATTGATAAAATTTAGGGTTGTGGTTGGATATTGCTACAGAAAAGTATTAAAATTTGCGATACTGACGGTTGTGTCTCAACTTAAAATTACCTTATAGCATATAGCTATAACATTTTAAAAAATTTTAAGCGCTTGCAAATTTTAGAAAAAGTTTGAAAATGTAGAAAAAATTTCAAGTTTGAAGAAACAACAAACGTTTAAAGCATTTAGACAACTTTAAAGATTTGAGGAATGTAATAATTTTAAAGAAATTGAAGAATTTAAGATACAAATTATTTGGGAATTTTGAAGAGCTTGTAAAAATTTAATAATTTAATTGTGTTGGAAAAACTAAAAAAAATTTTAAAATAAAAAAAACTGAAGCATTTCTACTTTGTAGAAACTTGAAAATTTAGAAGAATTAAAAAGACTAAGAAATCTGCAGATTTTAAAGGATGTTAAATGTTAAATGTGTACTCAATTAAAAAATGTAGAATCTAAAAAATCTAAATAATTTAGAAAGTATAAATAGAATTTTAAAAATCTATATACTATAACAATTTTAAAACACCTAGAAACTTTGAAGAACCGAAAAATATAAAATCTTTAAGAATTACAAAGTTCTAAATACGATAATTAAATAAAACTAAAACTAAGCTAAATAAAAATTTTGAGAATTGTAAAAAAATTGAATATTTAAGATATAAAATATATAAAGTTTTAAAAAAATTTAAAAGTTTTGGAGATTTGTTGTATGTTTGGAAGAGTATGTGAAAAATAAAAAACCTAAGACATTGATGTAGATGCTAAAAAAAATTAAGAATTAGTGTTTGGAGACACTAAAAAATAAATAAAATCTCAAAAAAACTTAAAAAGTTATTAAAACACAGTTATTTTAATAATCTAAATTCTCTGAAATTTTTAAAAAATCTGAAGAATATGAATTCGGTAATAGTGTTTATAAAGTAACTTTACAAATTTTAACAAGTAATAGTCCTTTTTGAAAAAATACTAAATATCTAAATTTGTCTTTTAAAATGTTAGTAGTTTTTGAGATACACGCTGTAAAATTATTTTTTAATCGATTTTGACAAAAACTTGAATTTATTGGCCTCAAATGCGGCCGAAAAATGACCGTTTTAGCAGCGACCAAAAAAGAAAAATTTTCGGCCGCTTTGTCAAAAAGCTAACCTAAAAATACTAATAAAAACTCAATTTTTTGTTAAAGTCGCCTAAAAAAATTTTGTGTGCATCACGGCCAAAAAAAAGTTTTTTGTCCTCGTTTGATTTGTGGCCTCGGCTTCGCCTCGGCCTTTAAAATTCGACTCGGCCAAAAAACATCACTTTTTGGCCTTGGTACACAAATAATTTTTTCAAAAATGTTATTTTTTAGACGCACGAGTATGACAACACTGTTTTTGAGCAAAAACTTCTACATTGTATATCTCAAAATTTATAATCATTTGTGTAAGACGAATTTGGTTTTATAGCGTTTTTTTAACAAGAGCTATCATTTGTTAAAATTTCTAACGTTACTTCAAAAACATCCTGTACATTTTAAAGTTTTCAAGAAATTATTTTTACAAGAATTCGTATGGAAGAATAAAAAAAAAATTTTTTTCTTAGTTTGGGGCTTTTAAACTGTTGAACAAGAAATTTAAATTTATCAAAAAAATTATTAAATTTTAAAATTTGCTTAAAAAAATTTGAGGTAAATCTAAAAATTTGGCAAAAACGTAAAATGCAATTCAAAAATAAAATATTTTTAAATTGTTTTTAATGTAAAAATAATAATTATTAAACAATGACATAATTATTTCAGGAGAAAGAATTTGACGCAAATAATAATAGTTTAACTGTAAATTAATTTAAAAAAATACAAAAAATATATAACAGTGACATAAAAAAATAGAGAACTTTCAATTAATTACTAAAACAGTTTGTCGCATCTAGCATAACGAATAGCAAAAGATAAGCAACGAACCTAATAGAAAAAGACTAATTAAATACTTATAGCTGCAACATTACAGTCATTATAATTACATGTGCATCAAGCCAATTACGTTACACTGGAAACATATTCTTGGAATTTGTTTTTTATGAATGTATGTACTAACTCATTTCGTAATTTAATGGTAAAATCTGTTTGAAAGAGGAAATGGACACTAAAAAAATAAGAAAACAGCAAGAAAGTACTCTTAGAATTTTAAGTATTATTTTATTATCTAGGGTTTTTGTTGTTTGCGGTTGGCAACAAATGAAATGTCAATTAAAGTCAAAAATGTCAACAGCAGTGACAGGACTATCAAACTATTACTAAGAAATACCACAAAAATTTAAAAAAAATTAAGTTGTGAAATTGTGTGTAAAATTGTGTCTTAGTAAAGTTTTCCTTTTGTAAAAACCTCAAAATTGTTCTCAGTTCGTCGCGACTTGACCTTTTGTCTACCCAGTTCACCTCTCGACATGGCCAAGAGAGGCAACGTTATCATTACCCCAACGTTCCTTCCTTTCTCAACAAGGAAGACAAGACTTAACCGCACCAAAATTTTCGATTTTTCTCCTCAAAGATGCATCCTTTCACCTTCGTTTTCCAATATTTTTAATTACATCGCGCTCAACACACACGAGGCCGTAAATTAGAGAGGCTTTACAGTGTGTGAATTGGCAGGATGCATCACGAGACACGCATTACATGTAATGCTCATAGTTGCGCTATTAAGTCTCGAGTTGTGTTTTTTTTTGCGCACACAAACGCAATTTTCTGCACGTTAGGCTTTGGCCGTAACCGATTGTGTGATGGTGACGGATAAAAGCGACATTTGTCACCGAAGGATGTTGGGGTTTTTTTGATTGAAAGACATTTTTTTCGAAATTGATGAGGTCCGATGACCATGAGGAGGCGTGAGATGAAAGGCCTTGAATTGGGACGGATTGAAGGAATTGAATTGCAAAACGAATTGAGTAATTAGTAGCAAGTGCAATTAAACATATGCGAAATGAGCGCAAAAAATACAAGATTTAATGGCGTTTTAATGAGGGGATTTTTCGTGCTTTGTATGCATCGTATACAGAGTATTTTACCTAAACGTTTCTGGATTTTAAAACATAATTATGTAGGGTAGGAACGAAAATTAGGGAAAATGTTATTATCACTTTGAAAGTAATTATAAAAAGAATTCATATTCTAAAATTACATCTAAAGTTTTTATATATAGGTTCTTAAGCTTTATTACATTTATTACAAAATATTATAGATAATACATAAATTGTTTTTATATTTTATTGACTTAAGATGAAATCAACAAATTAAAACTTATATACTCAGAAATATGACACTTGACAGGTAATTGTGTCTCCAGGTGTCGCCAACTTAATTCAGTCAGTTGCTAAGAAGTTGAACCGTATATCGAACACAATAGGCTTTACCACTTCGAGTGCACCTACTCTATCTTTGTTTATCTCATTCAGGACAGATAAATTACTCGCATTATTTGAATTCAGGATTTACTAATTTAAAGACTGTTTTTATGACAATGTACGCTTTATCTGCCCAATCTAATAACTGGGCGCACAAAGAGCGTGCGTTGTTTTGAATACAGTATCAAAAAGCATCCATCAAGTTCTGGTCACCGGATAGAGTTAGTAATATAAAAAAAATAGACAAATTATATATTTTTAAAAACAGAAAAAATAGCATTTTTTAGAGTCACAACCAGTATGATTTCTATTTAAAAAGAAGTAATTTTGGTCCACATTTCAAAAACTAAGTGATATAAAAAAGAATGGACTTCATCGTTCGATTCTAAATAAAAATCTGTAATGGCACCAATTTTAATTTTTAAAATTGATTAAAAAATAAAAAAATTACGAATTATAAAAAAAATTAAAAAATCAAAAACGCTCTGTATTTCATAAACAAAAGGTGGTACGACAAAACTGATTAGACCATGACTTTGGTCTTAAAAAAGTAGCACGAGAATGTATTATTCTTTTCTTTGTGTGATGAACGGATATATGAGAAACCTGCCAAAACCATCGAAAATAAACCATTCTTGTACTACTCTAAATTAGGACTGAGCGATACCTGTTTTTAGATATCAGGTATCGATACCTGCAAAGTATCGATACTTGCCAAAGTATCGATACTTGTCAAAATATCGTAAGTATCGAGGTATCGGAGGTATCGGGAAGTATCGAGGTATCTGAGATATCGAGGTATCGGAGATATCGAGGTGTCAGAGGTATCGAGGTATCGGGAAGTATCGAGGTATCGGAGGTATCGCGGTATTGAGGTATCGGAGGTACCGAGGTATCGGAAGTATCGGGTGGCTATAAATAAATATCGCATCAAATAGCTTGTGAATTTATTTGTTTTTATCAAAATAGCTTGTGTTTCCAACATCCAAAGCAGCCTGGATAAAATATTGATTTATAGCCACTCTTTATCAACGTATCAGAGGTATCGAAGTATCGAGATATTGGAGGTATCGCGGTATCAAGGTATCGGAGGTATTGCGGTATCGAGATATCGGAGGTATCGAGGTATCGGAGGTATCGAGGTATCGGGAAGTATCGAGGTATCGGAGGTATCAAGGTATCGTAGGTATCGAGGTATCGGAGATATCGAGGTATCGAAGGTATCGAGGTATCGGGAAGTATTGAGGTATCGAAGGTATCGCGGTATTGAGATATCGGAGGTATCGAGGTATCACAAGGATCGGGTGGCTATAAATATATATTGCATCAAATAGCTTGTGAATTTATTTGTTTTTATTAAAATAGCTTGTGTTTCCAACAGCCAAAGCAGTCTGGATAGGATATTCATTTATAGTCACCCTTTATCAATGTATCGGAGGTATCGAAGTATCAAGGTATCGGAGGTATCGCGGTATCGAGGTATCGAGGTATCAGAAGTATTGATTTTTCGATACCTGATTGCAGTCGGTATCGGTGTACGATACCTGAGCAGGTTTCGATACCATCTGCAAGTATTGATACTTTTCCCAGGCCTACTCTAAATCGTATTTTTAAAAACCTACTTTATAATATGTTTTTGGCAGAATTTAGGTTAAGCCCACTAATAAAATTTTTTCACTTTTTAGCAATAACAGTCCAGTATTATTTTTAATGCTTCAACTATTCACAAATACAACGTGATCAACGAGTACTAAATCGGCTGGCAGCTTTGAAATGTCACTTACAGCTATTTTTTCTAATCAATCTTCAAATTAAATTCAAATTTAACATTTCAATAATTTGATTAATAAATTGTCATTAGTTGTCGCAAAAGTTTTGTTAAAATAGTCTTCGAAAAAAAACATAACATTTTTATTATAATGGCGTACTTTTAAAGTGAAGTTTATAATTAAATTAATAATATAAAATGGCAATATTTCTTAGACTCAACGTAAGTCCAATTTTAAGAAATTTACCTCAAAGTAGTTGTAGATTTTATTATAATTAAACAACACTGCCTGCAGGTTGAGAGCGTCTTTTAATGCAAATAATGTTGCAAAAAGAAAACCTGATTGACCTTGCACTTCTACTGAGAATTTTGTGGAAGACATTTTCGTTCGAATAGAGTGCAACCCGCAAAAATCTGTAAAGAATGGCTTATTGCAATCAGGTTGTACTTTCTATTAAAACTAATTACTGCATTTAATACCCTAAAATAAAGAGTAAAGTTATGGATTACAAATAATGGTGCACACTTTAGACTTTACTTTTAAATTGGGTTTTTGTTTTTTTATTTATTTTTTTATTGTATTATCTAATAAAATCATTATTGTTGTTAAAAATAAATAAAAATTATATTTGTTTATTGTTAATTTTTTTATTATATTATTTATTATATTATTTATTATATATAATAAATAATATTATATATAATATATAATATTATATATAAAATATTATATATAATAAATAATATTATATATTATTTATTATATATATTAAAAGTAACAATATAATTTATAAAAAATTATATTGTTACTTTTTTGATAGATATAAGACTTTACCTATATAGGTAATCTTAAAAAATCGACAATTTGCAAAAAAATGCACAAATGCAATGCCAGTGACATTTACGGCTGGCAACATAACATGGCAAAATTACCATTTGTAATTACTATCTATTTGTCAGTACCAACCTGACGGCACTTTGACAATTGATTGTAAAAACAAATTTTTATTTTTAATCATTTGCAATTTTAATACTAGGCACTAAAATTAGTGCATAAAACGAATTAACTAACCTCTTAAACACAGATAATAACATTAACGATAGTCTTCAGACCTAAATAAAGATTTTTTAAATTATTTGTGAAACTTAAGATTAAGGCTACTAAATGAATTATTATTTCTAACAACAAGAACATTTATAAAGATAAAGAAAAAAGATCTAAAGTAACAAAAAAAAATTTAAAAACAAAAATTTATATATATAAAAACAAAAAAGACACAAATAAAAAACAATAGGTTTAAGGTATTATCTTTCGCTGACGTCTTTTCTTAATCATCTGACAAAAATATTTAAATTTTTAGTGTTTTTTTTGAAGAACTTTTAGTTTTGTAAGTTTTACTTTACTTTTTCTTTGTTCTTTATTTTTATTATACTGACTTTTGTGTTCAGAATTAAATTCGGTTTGTAGTTTTTTTTTATTACTAGAAATAATATTTTGTAGAAGATTTGTCGAAATAAGACCATGTTTTGGATCAGTTTCAAAAACTGCATTAAATGGACTTTTTCCTATCACTTTATGCAAAAATTTGTTTTTTTGCCACTGAACAAGGTAGCCTTCTTTCTGTAGCCTATGTTATTGACTTATTATTCACTTAAGCCTTCAGCATGTTTTTCTACATTCTGGTTTGCTTTTTGGATGCTTCCTTGGCTACATAATCTTTGACATTTCTATGGTTGTGTTAACAAATTAAAGGATACAGGAATAAAAAAAATTGTCCAAAAATTTGTTTTATTACAGAAGTGGAATTTCTATTGTTTTTGATAAATACGTCAGATTTTTTTATTCGATATAACACTTGAGTAGACGTAGGAGTGTTGACAGTTATTGTTTTTAACTGTTTTTTGTCTGTACTGCATTTAATATTGGTGAAAAAATGATGAAAATTCTAGTTCGATAACAATTTTGGACATTCCTTTTTTTATTCTTGTACCTTTCAATTGATGTCTATTATCGCATTGAAGTACAGATGCAGCACTAATTGTAAAAAGTTTTCAAAATTTGTTCGGTCACTTTACTAACTTACTTTGACCATTAAATGATTATAAAAGAAAAAAATAAAACTTGATCTAAAACTACTTAAAAGATAAAAGAATAACTTTACAAAACACATGACTAACATCGTGCTTATTTCGAGCTGTGGACTACTTTGGACTTATTCTTGCAATGTCTTGTATGATGACATTTTTGGTTTAGGGCTTCTAAAATAATCTATATGCGACGACTTTGTTTTGATAGTTGGTAAATACAGAAAAAAAATCTAAAGTAACATTTATTATTTTTATGTCAAAAATTACGAGATAACTGAAGGACAAGATAATAGAAAAAAATAAAATAATTTTAAAAAACCACAATGATTATGCGATTTAAAACAACACAAATTAAAAAAATTTAAATTACAAATAAAAGCCTTTTGTCAGCTTATGCTTTTTTGAGATGTTCTTTTTTCGTATAATAAACTGACTTCTTGTAAAGTTTGTAGAGCTAATAAAAAATGTCTTTTTTCTTTTTTAGTTGTTTGGAGAGGTCTTTATATGATGTGATATTTTTCGGTTTCCCACTGGATTAAACTATTGTAATGAAACAAAAATTTTTGCAACCGAAACTGTGTGACTTGGCTTTACAGTAACAATGAAGACCACTTATGTTAACTTTTACAATAAGCAACTACGAACAATTACACTCTTTTTATGATCTTCTTGGTGTAATAATGTTACCATCGATTTTTTTTGCTAAATTGTTTTTATTCTTGCTTTATTTTTTACTGATGTTTCAATTATACATACAGGCTGTCCCAACGGTCCGAAAAAGCTCTACAACTTGTTTATTTTAAGAAATATTGATTTTTTCTTTTTTCTAGATTATAGTTGCGTTTCTGCTGCACATTTTAAAAATTTTGCGGTTTATATACAGGATGTTCCAATATTTAAAAAACACTAAAGTTATGTTTCTTTAAATAGAATTTACTTAGTTAATTTTATTTTTGGATTTTATGCTAAATTACAAATAACTTTTATAAAAGTTGTTTTCATTTATCTGTTATCAATTTTGATTTGTGGCAGGTTTTTTACCAGAATTTTTGAAATGCAAGGGCTGTCTAAAAATTCGTACTTTCTAAATGCTTGCACACAAGTTAAAGTAAATAACGTCGTTTTTTTGAGTATTTACTCAACAACCTGCTCAGTGGCATGTGCCTACTGAGATTTTTTAAATATGACAAATAAGCGAATAAGATGTCTCAATACAATTTTATAAACATTTTGATAAATTTTAAATAAGCCCCGCCGTAGCATAAATCGCCCGTCAATATTTCATATTTTAATTTACCGAGGTCGCTACTAGCAAAACGCACGGAGCGAATAAGCTGTTTTAACAGAATTTTAATTTTAACATATTTTTAAAAAACTTGTTATCTTTAAAGCAAAATTTTAAGTTTTATATATTTTTAAAAAATAGTATTTATTTTTAAATGAGTCGTGAAACGCACATAAAACGATGTAACAGATCTGGTCATTTTGTAGTTTTGCACTGTCAGTCGAATAAAGCGGTTGTAATCAATGGCAATTAGATGGATTTAACCGTGAACAAACTGGAGGCATTTACTTGATTCGTAGCAATTTAGGTTAAATTAAACAGTGGCAGAATGATAAATTGTTAAGAGTTTTTATTATTATTCGGATGATTTCATTATAAGAGAGAAACGACTAAACACTCACCCTGTATATAAAACACATTTATTCTTATTTTATTATTTGTCACTTGTGACTTTATTCCATTTCTATAATTTACCAACTGATCGAGTTTTCAAAATTTTATAAACGTAATAAAATTTAAAACCCTCTTCTCGTGCATTTCCACTTTTCGCGAAACAGTGTCGTGTTGAAAATACATCACTCTTAATCTTTTTTTACTCTCAGATTTTTATTTTTATTAAAGAGAAGAGAAAATAACAAGTTTAACAGTCTTATCTTTATTATCCTGAAAATATATAGACTGATCAAGCTTTTGTTCCTTGGGGGATTTTAATGTCACGAATAACATATTATTGGAAATGTTTGTTAACAATGACATTTTCAAGGATAATCTCACGACATATCATTGTTTTGTTTTTAAACCAATAGAGATCAGTAAAATTAGACAAACAATGTGCAAAATTTTGTGGAGAGTTTTATTTAAATGTCGTAAACAAATCGTCAGAGAAGGTTCGTTGAAATAGAGAGCGAAAAAGGGCAAATTTTCTTTTTTTGTAAATATCTCAAAAATTATTAATTTTTTATAATTGAAAAAATAATAGTTTATAAAATTATGCACGAAAAAAGTTCCTACATTTTGTTTCGTATAGAATTAATCGCTTCAAAGATGAATTGAGTCTTTTTTATTTGGCCTAAAAAATAAATTAAAAACCTTTTATAGATCTTTTTTGTTACTGTTTCTACTTCTAAAACATTTTAAAAAAAATTAAAAATAAACTGTAGGACCCCTTATATCATTTTAGAACTATAAATTTTATATGTTCGAGTATTTATAACGTGTAGTAAAAGAAAAATTTAATTACATTTTAAATTTTAAAAATTTTGAAAAATTTTTAAAGAAAAACTTTTGCTTTCGAGCTGAGGCCGAAACCTGTTAAGCCGCGCCTGAATTTGCTCAGTTTCTGGCACATCAAGTGTCATATCTCGACTTAAAACAGACAATGGAATTAGCTCAAACAATATTTAGAAAAAACGAGTTCCATTTGTCAAAAATAAAATTAGTGATAAATGCCTGTTTAGTCGTAGTCTTAAAAAAATTTTTGCAAGCTTTATCTGATGTCCTCTAGTGCGCCTAGATCTATTAAGCGAGAGTAAATGCCTTACAGAAAAACTTGAAAGATCGTCATTAAGTCGCCTCTTACTCGTCTAACTGTCAAAGTCTGTCAATTTATAAGAAACAAACGACAACAATAGTCTAAACACACTCTGCCAAAAATCAGTCTGGTAGCACAAAGTTACATAGTTCTAAAAGCAATATACTCGTATCTTGTTGCGGTTAGGTTTCCAAATGCTGTTCGCATATTTGAGAATTGGTTGAATATGAAACGTTTAAGCTTTAACAACTTCAAGTTGGTAGAAGTTTGACTCAAAATATATATGACTTTATTGCTTACTTAGTTACTTTAGAAATATGTTCTGACCACGTCAAGACAATACCTAAGTCTACACAAAAGTCTATTTTTAATTAATAGATATTCACTACCAGTTTTATACTAATGTTTGAGGTTTTTGTCACGAATATAAAAGATGGCACATTGTACCATGTTGAGTAAAAAAAGCCAAAGCCAAGATCACTCATAAATCAGCTGCAGGTTGTGGGCTAAATCAAAATATCAATGCGTCACAACTCACCCCCTTGCAGAAAAACTACAGTGGCATTATATTTTTTATTTTTGACAGAGTATTTCTCTACACTAATGCATTTAATCTATCAGTGCTTCAACATCTCAACTGCCTCCTAAAAAACTTTTTGCCGATCTCTGAAAACCACCTCTTTGCAGCTTGCGTCAGTTTATCATTACTAATTTTCTTGATTTTATGTAAGTTTTTTTTTTGATTTGAAAAACTAGGGGCAAGATTTGAAAAATATGGTAAGTGCTTTATTAATTTAACGCTTGCTTGGTGTATAGCATCTATGACAATAGAAGATGTTTGGCTGAAAGCATTATCTTGATAGAACAGCTTACTGTTTTGCAATTGTAAAATTGTGTGTAATAAAAAGTCTAGACAGGCAACATCAACAAAGTTACCGGCGTCAACTTCCGTAGTCCAATCATCAAAGCAGTACAATAATTTTGTGACAGTTGATTCAAAAGATGCAGAACCATGCTGACTGAGAAGAAATTACACAATAATCATTAAGAAATTTTATTATTTGATCATGAGCTATCGCCTCCATGACTTTAACAACTGAAGAGATTAAACAAATTGGATACATTAACTTGGTCGCCTTTTTTATTAATCGGTTTTACAACTGCAGCCCTCTTATCAAGAACAAGATCCCAGTATCAAACAATTGCTACATCAATGTGGTGGTAGGTCTATCTAAGAAAGTGGCAAAGTTTTTTAAAAGTAGCTGCAGTAATATTATCAGGTCTAGGTGATTTAGTTACATCGAGCTTTAGTAGTTTTCGTAATACAACATTTTGAGAAAAATATGTAACCTAGAGACTGAACAAATTTAAAGATGGTTGCACTGGAGACAGAGACAATAAAAGTTTGTTTGTATATGTATTTACAAAATTATACGCAAATTTGTTAGCAACCTCTACGTTGTCTACCAAAATGTTTTCTTCATTATCTTTAATGCTAACCCCCGGTTGCACAAACGTCAATCAAATCTGACGGACGATTAAACTCTGATTAAACGAAAATATCGTGCTCTGATTGGCTAAAAACACCTTTATGAGAGATTAACAAGCCATCAGTTTTGATTAACGTTTGTGCAACCAGGCATAGGTGTTTTAACTAGTTTAGGCATACTATTTCTAACATGCATAAAGAAGCATTTGGCAACGTTTTTGTCTATCAAACGCATGATGGTAGAAGAAATACTGTTAGAGTAAGCTCAGCTTATATTTGTGCAGAAAGTACGTTTTGCTAAAATTTTGCAGCCGTTTGTTGATTATGTTAGATGATGTTTAGCTTCTGCAGGGCTTTTTCTAGCAAGATAGAGTTACTTCTCACTGTACGTTGGAGAAATTACCCTTTTTTACAAAAATACTTTGATGACCGCATTATTAGTAATTAAATAAACATTTTGTTACTTACCTACAAGTTTTTATTTCAATTATTTCGAGTTAACAGCTGATGTTATAGAGAGGTTAGAATAGAGTATTTATAAGGTATTTAGAGATAGGGCTCGTGTCAGGGTATAACTGGAGCGGGAACCAAAACGTTGTGAACACATCACTTACAAGTATTCGTAAATAATAATTATCTATATTTTTTTCTGTAAATTTAAATGGCAGATCTGCTTAAAATTCGGTTGGAGTTATTCAACAAAAAAAAAATCAAGTTGTAATAGGGGCATTTTGTGGCATATTTTAAATCTAAAAATTAATTATTTTAGAAAGTAGATGCAAAAACATATAAATTACTATTTCAAATAACGAAGTTAGTAGTTACTTCTGATAAAATCGGAAATCTAACAAATTTATATTGCACACTAATAGATCTCAACATATAAAAATTTGATTTAAAGTATTTTAAGATCTTTATACAAAATGTTTTTAAAGTTACTTTATAAATTTTTAGCTATTGAGACCTATTCTGTAACATTTTGTTAAAAATAACGGGCAGGTTAAAAATTTTATTTTAGCAATTCTGTTAAAAAATTAGCCGAATTTGCTAAAATTAACAACTCGGGACAAGTTATTGTCTAACAGAAGTCTGCTAAAATAACATTTTAAAAATAAAAATTTTAGTTAAAAAAATAAAGAAACCGTTATTTTTAACTTTTAACAGAATGCGGTACAGAATAGCGTTCAATGAGGCTTATTCTATAACATTCTGTTAAAAATAACAAGTATGTTAAAAATTTTATTTCAGCAATTCTGTTAAGAAATTATCCGATTTTGTTAACATTAATGCAGAACAAGTTATTATCTAACAAAAAGCTACCAACTTAACATTTAAGAAAATAACAATTTTGGTTAAAAAATTAAAAGAAATTGAAGCCTTATTTGCCATTGCTTTACAGAAATGTTTTCAGTATTGGAAATTTACAATGTAAAAATTTTTGCTTAGAAACAGTGTTATCATACATTGTGTACCTCAAAAACAATGTTTTTTGAAAAAAAAAAAAATTACAGCGTGTAACTCAAAAACCAGCAACATTTAAAAAACCAAATTTAGATATTTAGCATTGTTTTAATAAAGACTGTTACCAGACAAAATTTTGACATATTTTTAAATCACACCTTGTATTTTAAAAAAATTGCTATAATACATCGGATTTTGTTTAAAAACAACTTAAAAAAAAGTTCTATAGTGGATATCTCAAAAACTATAAACATTTATATAACACAGTTTGGGTTATTTAGCATTCTTTCAACGAAAACTACTACCTGTTAAAATTTGCAAAGTAACTTTGAAAACAACCTGTATATACAGAGTGTTTTATCGTATATGCATAGTGAAAAAATTACGATTTTTGATAACGATACAAAAACAAAAAGTGTTACATTATAACCTCATTTAAAAAGCGCTACGAAAGTATTAAATCACTTTTTGAATATGTTAATTAGTTTTTTTAGAAAAAGCAATTGTTTTGTTTTTTTAATTTAAATTTGCAACCAGCTACAACTTTTTACAGAAGCGCTCGTACAACAGTAATTTGCGTAATAATGTCCGCTTTTACCTTATACTGGTCTATGATACTTGTGGTTAAATTTGTCTCGAATAATTTTGGGACATTCTATATATCTTTGAAAGTAATAATTTTACAAGAATTTATTTATAATTAAAAAGTGATAATTGTGCCACATTTGCAAAAAACTTAAATTCGTCTTATTTCGCCCTCTAAAAGAACGAAATTCACTGTTTAAATTAAGAGTATTTTTGAGAATATGTTCAAGACATTTAAATAAAACTCTTTCTAAAAACCTAACGTGCTCGGAGTTTTTTTGAAGTTAATGTTTAATTTTACTGAGTTATAACCCGGCGCATCCACCCAAAATAGTCTAAAATTTAAAAAAATTAAGAAATCTTGTTTGTGTTGGTAAAACTGTGCTGACATAAAAATAAGTTATGCCAACCAAAAAATAACAAGTTTTCAGTAGTTTTTCTTTATTAGTTGGTGTAAATAAAGATTTTGCTAGTGTGCATGCCAATCACGCAACTTCCTTTGTTCGTCTGTCTTTGTTTTGTCAATGGCGTCTCCGATTGGTGAAATGCAAAGAAAATTGGGTCATCACGAGTGACCTACATTGGACACACAGTCTGCGACAGACAAGAGAGAGGGTGGTAAAGGGGTTTATGTGAGAGATGAAACGACTGGCGCACTATCCTAAACGATTTTCGGGTGGTGCGGTGACAAGCGTCAAGTGACTGCAGAAAGGACCTGATCGATCCCGATCAAAAAAAGCTCAGATGGCAATCCTGCGTTTCTCGTTATCACCAAACTCTTAATAATATGTTTAATACGTTTTTACGTTATCACAAAATTTTTACCCAACTCTTGATAATAATATGTATAATAATAATGAGAGTGGATTGCGTTTAGGGACACGGCAGTATAGCCAACCATGCGTGAAGAAAACTCGCAGTGCGGTCACGCGCCTGCAAGATCGCGTCACGACCGATGCAGTCGCTCGAATTTCGCACGCTGCTGCATTCTGCACGCCAAGATACCTCTTTTTTTCACCTTTACAAAAACAACAAAGAAAAAAGAGCAAAGTTTAAAGGGGAATTTATGGATACACCGCTGCGAAACAAGAAAAATCGAGAATTTTTAGGTCACGTGACCGGTAGGTTGGCAACGCAAGAAATGTCAAATAGGTAATACTTTTGTATAATACGAGAAATGGCATGTAGCGCAAAGAAATAACGAATCAAGTGCCGTGATATATCTGCCGATTGCTTTGATGACGTGGTTTAGGAAGTTTTTACCGTTATATTGGTAACAAAAGATGGATAGAGTCTAGAGTGAGGAAAAATGTTAAAAATAAGAATGTTTCAACAAAAAAACTTATCGAAGAGTAAAAAAAATACAAAAAACAAATTAAAGATGTCGTGAAGATATAAATAAAAATATGCAAAACAGAACTGATTAACACACTAGAGAAAAAAAGAATAATGAGAAATAAAAGTTAAAACTTTCAGAAAAATATACACAAACGGTGTGAAAAAAAAACACGAAATTTACAAAAGAATATACAAGAGGCAGCAGATAAAAGAAACAAAAAAAATTTAAATTAAGTAAAAAATACAAACCAAGAAAAAACATAAAAATAAAACAGATAATTACAAATTAGAGAAAAATTACAAACAAAACAACTATCTACTATTAGAAAAATAAAAAACAAAGACGATAAATGTAAGAAAAAAATAACAAAAACAAATAATCTTAAAGTAAACGAAATTAGAACGAGCAATATAAAAATAGAATAAAGAAGTTTAAGAAAAAAATGATTAAGAAAGGATTAAAAACACAGAAATTTTCGAAATCACAAAAATAGAAGCGAAAATGTTTTAAGAAAGAGTTAGAATAATAATCGTTCCAAATATCAAAAGATGTAGACCTATTAAAGGTAAATATACAATTTGTAGACAAAAAATATAAACAATAACAAAAAAATACATTAAAAAACAAAAATAGTTATTTATTTAAATAACGAATAAATAATGTGGTTTAAGCTGTGATTGGCAGTTCAAAAACAAGCCACAAGCTTTGAAGCCAAACAAGACATTAAATGCTTTATTGCATATAGAAATTTTTGTATTTACATTTAGTTTTAGAAAAATGTCAATTGTTTTGTGATAGCCGAAAAACTTTTAACGACCCTGAAGTGTCTGTTTTACTGCAATAAAAATGCTGCACAGTGTAACACATTAATTTCTCAATAAATTTGGTAGTTTAATGTCACTAAAATGTAGTGTTCTCTGTCGATCAACGCAAAGAGAAATTTATTGAAAAAAATAATAGTAAATAAAAGATATTTTATATTGACTGTTTATTAACGTATGATTTTAATTGCTTATTGATATAAATATTAATGCAAGGATACTTTTCCTAAAAATTGACTTCATTACAGTTAACAAAAAATGTACTAAACGCATGTTAATAGGCCACTCGGCAATTATAGTTATTTACATTATTAGTGGGATAGAAGCATCATTACACAATGAGTGTGTAGATTCTAAATAACGAGGGCGTTAGCCTGAGTATCTGTAACACACGAGCTACTGTAATGTCCTCTAGCCTACGTATGATATACAGAACCTTATCTATAACTGCAAAAAATTAAAAAAATCGAAAATTTAATGCTGACGATAACTTCTATTTTTTACATTAAACGTAAGGTGACCTTTGGATATATTCAGTAAGCACTATAGTAAACCCTTACAATTTTTCAAACAAAGCTCCTTATTTTGAAATAATCAGTAAAGATTGTGCTTTGTGGTAAAAATAAAAAAATTGTAAACCAAATGTGACTCAAAAAGATTACCTTCTTATATCGAAGAAGCAGTGACAAATGCTGCTTTTTGTTTAATGCCAGAGAAGTCTAAAGAAAAGTGCGAGACGGCTTTGCAACGGTTCAGTTCATGGTGCGACAAGAAATATGTTAAAAATATTACGCATAAAAAGGTTCTAGTTGCATATTTTGATTATTTATCAAAATAGTATCAAAATATCGAGTCTCTGAGCTTTTTATTCTATGACTAAAACAATAATAAAAATAAAGAAGAATGTTGACATTCAAAAAAAAATTGAAAAATATCGTGCTAAAAAATCACATATTTTTCTAAACAAAATATTAGCAAATTTTTACAAGAAACAAATAATGATCAATTTTTGTTAATAAAGATACTGTACCCTTTTTATGCATAAATTATTCTTACTAAGTAATGTTAATTTTAAGGTTACTTTAATTATTGGAGTTGGCAGAGCTTGTAGGATTCAAAAACTTACCAACATGCTTTTGGAAGATGTCAAAGATCAGAAACAACTAATACCAAATACTAAATCAAAAATATTCAGAGAATTTTTTATTGCATCAGGCGAAATTGATGGAGTCAACATGTTACAATTAATTCGAAAATAGGCTGCACTTCGTCTTAATAACGCCAGTAGTGGACGGTTTTTTAGGATACAGAAATCAAAGGTGTATAAAGTTACCTGTTGGTATAAACACATTTACTGCTTTTCTCAAGAATATTGCTACAGAATATTGTTTTCTTCAGTTACCTAATCCAGCAGAATTTACGGGGCATTGTTATAGGCGCTCATCTACTTCGTTGCTTGCTAATTCAGAAGCTGATTTTTCAACAGTAATGCGTCATAGGGGCTGGCGCTTATATACAGTGGCGGAGGGGTATATAGACACGGGAGAAAAAAATAAAAAACACACTGCTTCCAAAATGCTTGGTGACAAAATACTAAAACAATTAGAACTATTACATCGACAGCTGTTATCGAAAAAAATGTATCAGAAATGACTTGTCCTACTATAAATAGATGTGAAAATTGTGTTATTAACATTTATAATAATAGCATATAATTAAGATTGAGTTTAAAATTAAAACAAATTATTTTAAAGATTGGATTTTTATTTTATTACTTCACTAGTAAAGTAATATGTCACTTTACTTCACTCAAATATTCAGTATAATATACAGTTATCAAAGCAGTCATCAACTTTTTTGTGACTTGTTGTCAACAAAAATATTGTTAACGTAATTATTTATATTTTATTTTTTGTCTTATAATTATGTTTTGTTAATAATCTAACACTGTCAGAATAATTTATTTTCCGCCAATTTAGCATAGTTTTAATGAAATTATCAGCGCCTATTTTCGTAGTGTGATGTAGAAGGTTTGCTCGCAATCTGACAGTCCAGTATCGATCCACTTTTAACGGAAAGCCGGTAATTGGGTTCAATTATGATGAATAGACGCGATCACGAATTTCATACTTGAAAAAATAAGTTTGCACAGTTATAAACAAGACTCCACCCTATTAAAGAATTTTTTTCTTAAAATCTATACTCTAGTTTTCTGTATTTTATGGTTATTGCATTTGCCTCTAGGATGCAGGTGATTAACAGTTAGATGTTAGTTTTTCAGTAATACTGCATTTAAAGTTAATAAACACGTATAAATTTTTATTTTTGGTAAATACCAACCAAGTCATTGTTTTATTAAAAGTCCGACGTTTATTACCATCGATTAAACTCCATATAAGTGTTAAATCTCTTTCTAATGGTAAATGGGTGACTTAATGATAGAGTTTATGACCGGCTCACTATTGCGTTCTTACTATCAGCTAGAAAATAGACGGTTATTCTCAAACACTGGGATGTTAACGTGTGTTAATGGTGCTCTTTAAGACATTTATATACGCAAAAACCTTTGAGAATTCACCGACATTTTCAAAAATTGCAAATTGTGATGATTATCTTGTCAGGGATGAGATAAAAATAAGGGTTTTGAAAGGAATATACGTTGCTGTTGACTATAGAACAAGCGATAATCTCAGACGTGCAACGTGATATTGGAAAAATGTTTTTCAAAAGGTTTCAGAAAAAGCACGTTTGTTTGAAGGTTTCAAACAAAAAAATTCTTTCAAAGACAAATAATTATTAAAAAAAAAATCGTTAGAATTTTTTTGTTATTTTTATAGAAAAAAGAAGTTATTTTTGAGTAATATTAAATTGTAATAAACAACTATTATTAGATAGGCGATTTCACTTGTCTGTTGTACAATAGTCTGTAAAATTAATGTGACAGAAGTGTTTGAATTCATAATCATACTCCGAATGAAACATCAGTATAATAACATTGAATAACATTAATTTTGCAGGTGACTGCACTATCATTCTTTTTACAAATTGCTCAAAATGTAGACAACCAACAATATATTATTTTAAATATTGTTAAATGTGTTGTTTTTAAAGACTCAGCAAAGGCCCTACGACAATAGAACTCTAAAGTTTTTGCTCTAAAGATATTTGACTTTGTTTTCAAGATATTAACAGTCGATTATAATTAGCTTAAAGATAAGTAAAAACCTTTGTGAAACAAATGTAAAAAAAATCCATTCTTAAAATCAATATTAAATATTTAAATTTACTGACAATTTTCAAAACATGTTTTTTAAGCGATTGTCAAATGGTGGAATAAGGAATACGGCAAACTAAAGAAACAAGCTTGCAGTAAACTTAAAAAATAGAAAAAAGAAAAAACTACCAATCCAGAGTATCTAGAAACAAAAAAAGTACAAAGCAAAGTGTAAAGAAAAAAAAAATACAACAAAAAGAAAAAACGAAAAAAAATTAAAGAAATAAAAGCAGAAGCATAAGTATAGAAATTTATAACCGAAGAAAGAAAAGACAAAATAAGTGGGATTATAAGTATGGATAAATGGAGGGAACACTTTATGGAGATTTTAGGTGAAAGTAACAATAAAAGTACCTTGTCAAAACATGAAGAATTTTAAGTAAAAATAAACAATTTTTCTAAAGAAGAAATTGAGAAACAAATGTTTAGGTTAAAGTAAAAGAAAGCACTCGGAGAAGATGAAATTCCAAATGAAGCGCTGTTGTTTCGTACAATAAAGCTATAGGAAAGAGTATGGCAAGTGCTAAATGCAGTGTCGATAGAAAGACGTTTTTCTATAGAGTGGAGAAAACGGTTAATTGTGCCACGACATAAAAAAGGGGATAAAGACCAAACTGAAAACTACCGTGGTATATGCTTACTTAATATAACCTACAAAATATATGCGATGGTTCTAGAAGAAAGATTGAAAAAGGAAATAAACAAAAAAAGTATGTTACCAGACGGACAGGCAAGGTTTATAAAAAGAAGAGAGTTTGAGACATCTGGCGAAGAAAAAAAACAAGACGGGAGAACGTATGTAGGCATTGTTTATAGATTTCAAAAAAGCTTTTGACAGTGTAGACAGAAAAAATTATAGCAGTATCTTAGAGAGAAAAGGGTGTGTAAGTGGTTGGTAAGCAAGATAGAAAAAAATTACGAGGAAACTATTAACCAAGTAAAAGTAGGCGAAGAAATAAATAAAAGTATTTGGACAAATAAAGAAGTCAGTCTATTAAGTCCTGCACTACCCAAGTAGCATTTTTAATAGCTAACGCGTAATTGCCACTCTCAAGTTGACTTTAAGGTGTATTAACAAACGTTACCCTGAGGTAACGTCATTATTTAGTAAATTTTACTAAAGTGGTAAATTTTTATAACGTATCTTTTACTTATTTACAACTGTCACTACAACGGTTTGGCGACTTTGTACAAGGTCCCAAAAAAAGATTTTTATCTAGTTACCTTTGAAATTATTTTACATGTTAATTTTTTTGTGCCGCTCTACTCTTTAAGTTTGAACTAATTTATTCTGTCACCTATCAATCAAATGTCAATTCAGATTTGAAGTTTGGCAAGAGGACTTTGCCTTTAATGAACATCCAAAGCAGGAAAACTTTTTCTTTAAAAATTGCCGCTTGTAGAGAGACCGAATATATGGGGTTTTTCATTTTTCTTGTTACAACCTTAATGACATTACTAGGTTTACTCGTTACCCCTATTTGCTAAAGCGGCATTTTTTATTTTACATGGGAAATCCACAGGTGACTAGATGAAAATCTTTTTTTGGGGCGTTGTAGTTACGTTCTAAAAACGTCTTAGAACAGTTACTGTTACTGCTAATATTACTTTTGTATTCGCTTTTTGTCTTGTTCGAATATTGTATTGTTGTCATCATTGTCTAACAGTTAAACAATTTTTATACACATGTTTGTTTGCCATGAAATTTCATAGTAGAATCAGTACTTAGTAAGAAACATTGATAAAATTTGTTTTTCGGCAAAGATTGACTTAAAAATTTTAAACAAAGGCTACTTTACTGACCAACATTATCATTTTATGTTTTTAAATTGTACGCGCCTTTAAAATTATACAGGGTGTTAGGTAAATGTCCGGCCAACGCTCAGCTGGCAATAGGGTTCACCGGGTATGACATAAAAGCTTAGTAACTTTTTTACCAAAAGATCTTCAAAAACCATTAAAAAATCGGAGAAGATTTTTCACAAATTTTGTTACCCGCCTATGGCAATAATTATCTTTAAAGATCGTAGCAACAAGTTTTGTATATGACAATTTGTCTGAACAAATGTCACCATAATGTCACCTTAGACTGTTCCTTGTAATTGTAACCAATTTAATTTTTGAAAAAATAACTACAATAACGTTTAATACAAAATACAAAATTTAAAGTAAATGCTCAAAGTGGCTCCCATTTGTCTACGCAAGCATGAGCTCTCCGTATTAAGGAGTCTTGAATTAGGAAAATTCCACAATAACTTCGGATGTGTTCAGCAGCATCCATCGCTCTGTTTAAAAGATCGTCTTGGTTTTCAACAGGTGTTTTGTATACCAGGTCTTTCATGTGCCCCCACAAATAAAAATCACATGTATTGAGATCCGGAGATCTGGGGGGCCAAGCAGTAGGACCACCTCTACCAATCCATCGCTGTGGATATGTCACATTCAAAAAATTACGCACATTTCTGCTGAAATAAGGTGGCGCACCATCGTTCATAAACCACATTTCAGCACGAACTGCAAGTGGCAACTCTTCCAAAAGTTCAGGTAACGAATTTCTTAAAAAATTTCGATAAATGTCAGCACTTAATCGTTCTGGTAATATCCATGGACCAATTAAAACATTGCCTATATTACCTGCCCAAACATTTACTCCAAACCGATGCTGAAAATTTGTTTCGCGAATCCGATGTGGGTTTGCATCTGCCCAGTAATGTGTGTTGTGAAAGTTAAGGATACCATTTCTGGTGAAACAACATTCATCAGTCATTAAAATTTTAAACAAACATGTGATTTTGATCGTTTTTTTGTAGTAAGTCATTAGTAACCATTCGCAAAAATTTTGTCTTCTTGGATAATCCTCTTGGGTTAAACTTTGTACTCTCTGGACGTGATACGGATACAGTAGACTTTTATGCAAAATGTTCCAAATGCTCCAGTGACTAACATTAAATTGGCGACTTAATTCTCTAGTACTAGTCTCTGGTGCTTCTTCAACTCGTTGTAGCACAGCCTCATCAATGTCTAGCTCCCTTGGCCTTCCTATTTCGTTGCCTTTTGGTAAAACAGACCCCGTTTCGCGTGTTCTTCGAGCTACCTCTTCGAACGTTTTTCTGTTTGGGTGTCTTCTGTTTGGAAAACGCTCAGCATACCTTCGCATAGCTTCATGAGAATTGCTTAGGCATTCTCCATATATCAAATGCATATCAGCATATTCACTGATAGAATATTGCGCCATTTTATAATAATGTCACTTTAACAAATTCAAATATCAATGATAATGCTAAGATACCATTTTTAAATCATAAACTATCTAATAAGAGTGCATTATGGTGAACGGGTCGTCAAAATAAAGGGGGGAAATCAAGGGAAATAACACAAAATAATTTTTGGAATTTGCCAAAATGTTACTAAGCTTTTGTGTCACACCTGATGAATACTATTACCAGCTGAGCGTTGGCCGGACATTTACCTAACACCCTGTAATGTCTTCTTAAAATAAATAAATTGATTTTTTTTTAAATGTCAACATAATTTTACTAGATTCCTGAAAATCTTTTTTTTTATTCTTATTTGTTACAATACCTAGTAATTTTAGTGAAATATCTGTAAATAATCAATATAACATACATTTTCTTTTTCTGAGTTTATTACAAACAACCTGGCTGTTATCATAAATAATGGCGACCTTAATTTAAATTACTTTGAAGTAATGGTTCCTGAGTTTTGGGTGTGTGGAGTAAGTTTTACTTTGAGGTAAGTAATTATTACCGTAGTCGTTTTACCTTAAGGTTATATTTCCTTCAAAAAAATCTACGTTGAAGTCATAATTATGTGACCGCTACTTCTCCAAAACTTTATGGTAATTCCCGCCACATAAGACAAGAAGAAAAGATATTTTTCTTTTCTTAAACACAGTACTTTATTATGTCATTTAGTTCTGTTACAAAATCAGATAAATAGTCTTGTAAAGTCTTGTAAAGGAGGCTTTGTTACCCCGCAGCAACCATAGGTTTTAAGTGAGGCATATTATCGATTCTGAATAATATTAGCCAAAATTCTGTTGGTGCACTATTAAAAGTTCGTAGACCATCTACATTAATAACCAGAGATATTGATAGTGGCTGATTAGGTAATAACTCTAAAGAATGTATTAATCAAACAATTTCTTAGACCGTTATACCAAAATTGCCCACAACCCATTAATAGTATGAGGAGTTCTCAACAAAGTACGACTGTCTTGTGGTACCTTTAATCCATTTGCGTTTAACAACCGGAGCAAATCGTTAATGGACTTATGCAACTAAACACCAGTGCATGAGTTGCTCTGAAAATGTAATTTTCAGAGTTTCTTTATCAAGATCCTCATCATCTAGTGCATCAGAAAGATCAGTAATATTTTCTTTGACTATTGTCGTTGTTAAATCTTTATCGGTGATTTGTTCTTCTAAGTGATATTTTCCAGCATTGCTGATTGGTGATTGTTCAATTAAATTAAAAGACCTTGTATTAGAATAATTTGTCAAAAAAATATTATCACAATTTTTGTTCTCACTTGTTAGCCGCTTTTTTTAATTTTTTATAAAACGTTGTTAAATGTCGATATTTTTGACAATAAACTTTTTTTTTATTATGCTGTTTTTCTGTGCTGCCATTTCCACAAATCACGCTCACATATGGTCTACAGTTACAACTAATCGATGGTTATCATTGTCCTTCAGAACATATAAGTTATTATTACTTTATAGTAAGATAATAACGTTATTTTAACTTTGAGGATTTTTTTGACACAAACTTCTTAGTAATATCTTATTTAAAGTAAATTAGTAAAGTAGCAGTAACGGACATATAACTTAACAAATTACTGAAAAGTTTAAAGTGTTTAAAGTTTTTCTGCAAGTTGTAAAAACGTTGCCTTTAACTTCAAATCTTACTTCTAAGAATGTATTACCTCAAAATAGCATTAAAGTAATATGTTACAGTCGTCGGTACTGACTAGTTAGTCTTACAAAGTTTTATTTACTTTAAAGTAAATGACAACGGTTTTTTTCTCGTAAGAAAAACTATCAAATCTACTAAAATGAAATTTTACTGCAAAGTAGATTAAAACAGTAAATATAACGAAAATTCGACTAGAAATAATTACCTATAAGTTACATTTACATAAAAGTTATAAATTAATTCAATTTTCGGTAATATTCACATCAACAAAGTCGCAATAACTAAAATAGCAGTAACTATCTCTTAAGATGCTACTTAGGTATTCTTAACATTATGGGAGATGTCGATGAAGTTTTAAATAGAGCGTAAGTAGGAGGGATAATTGAAAGCATAGAGAAAGAATGGTCCCTGGCGCTTGCAGATGATTTAGTAATTGTAGCAAAGAGCAAGAGTAAAATGAAAGAAATGATAAAAGCTATGGAAAGATATGTTAGAAACAAAAAACTTCAAGTTAATGTAGATAAAACCAAAATGATGGTGTTTGGAAAGAAAGTAAGTATCGGCAAAAAGATGAATAAAAATAGGAAGGAAAAAATATAGAACAAGTAAAAGAGTTAAAATATTTGGGATATGTATTAAATAGTAGTATGACAAAGGACAAATAAAGGAAGTAGTCAAAAAAGCAAATAAACTAATAGTAAGTGTTTAGGGTTTGGGAAAACATAAATTTGGTAAAGATTTGAAAAGAAGGAAGATGATGTTTGGCAGTTTGGTGCAAAGTATTGTAATGTATGGAGCAGAAGTAAGGGAATGGAAGGAATATGAAGAAATTGAGCGTGTGCAAGAAAAGTATATAAAATGGGTGTTAAGGTTAAATAAACAAAGGCTAGAGTACATAGTAAAAGAAGAAAGTAAGAGAGAAAAGTTGAAAGTGCAGAATACTACAACAGTGCTGGGCTGAAATTAAAAGAACAAATAGTAATGTTAGGTGTGTGCGTGTGCAAAAATTGAAAAAATGAGAGAAGAAGGAAGAACAATAGAAGAAGAACTAAAACAAAAAAAATGCTGACATAGATAAACAGGAAAGAATTGCGAATATAAAAAAATCAAGGTACAATTCAGAGAAATTTGATTGTTACCACCGAACTGCTAATATATTTAGAAAAAATAAAAAGAAAAAAATGGTTTCATGATTCAGATATGCGTTGCAAAATGTTCCTAAAATGTGTCCCTATTCAAAAGAAAATGGACCTATCCGAACATTTCTGCATTTAATTTCACAAACAAAGGTAACGCTAGGTGCAAACTTATCATTGGACCAGTTTGTATAAACTTTCAAATACGTAGGACTTAAAGCCAATTAGGCAATAAAACATTAAAACTAACTAGCATGATTAATGTATTAACGTCGATTTGCTTTCAACATACTTAGGTTTACAAGTTTATTTTGCAATTGGTATAAGAAATATTTTGTACTCAGTACCTTTCTTAACATAGAATCTTAGAATCTTAGAATCTTATTAGTTAATCTACAGTATGTTCTCGGATAAACTTTAAAAGAAAAAAAAAATATTTTTGATTTCTCTGAAAATTTCACTTTTGTTAATTTGTCTTGTTTGCTTTCAAACCCCCAAAAACAGAAATTATTTTTTATTTAACTTCATTTAACTAATTTCATTTAATGATTTTTTTGACACCAAAATGGTAGTTATTATACTTATTTGTTAGTTAGAAGCCGAAATTCTGTTTTAAATTATAATTTATAGAAAAAAAATATTAAATTTAAATCAGTACTGTTCAAAACTGATTAGCGTTTAAACGTATTTTGAAAGTTAAAAATATTTTTTTTTTAAATTTGTACAACTATTTTCTATTAAAATCTTTTTTTAAATCAAGTCAGACAAGTCAATTTAAACGTCAGACAAATAAAACCCCAAACGCGTTATCCTTCGATTATCCTTTGTGCGTCTCTCCGTCTCGTTTATACCTCGGTGCCGACTATACTCTCTCGCATCCCTCTTGCATTTCCTAAACATGCTGGCGTCACGACGCGCCGCGTCTCGTCTCTCGGCTGCAGACTATATCGCAGACGTCGTCGTCTGGTGCGCTCCACGTAGCCGAGAGATGCTGCTGTTCCGGTTGTGCGTACTGTGGCTAATACTTGAATCGATCCGGGGCAGTGCAGTGGGGCAGAGTGGAGTAGGTCCGGACCTCGGATCGATACACCCGTCTGCTGCCGCTGCTCCTGCCTCTGCCTCTACACCCATCTTCTCTTCCTCTTCCGTCTTATTCCAATAACTATATCCACAACTTAAAAAAAATAATAATAAGGCAAAAAAACTGAAAAACAAGAGAGATGAAAAATGTTGCGTAATATAAGAACTCAAGAAGTACAATTTATTGCAGTAATGCGTTATTCATCATTTTCTGTAATTACTACTAGTAATTACCGTGTGATTGTGTCAACTATGATTTATTACAATTTATTATTGTCTATTTAAGTTGTTTTTAACCTTAAGTTTCTACAAAACTGACAATCGGTTAAATAACACTGGTCAACATGATTTTTTTATTGATATTTAATACGTGTCTCTTATGTACTTTTTTATGCAGATTCTAAAAATGTACTCAAAAATTGGCCATCACGTCAGGTTTCTGAAAAAACTTATAAAATATTTTTCTATACAGTATGAACCATTTGTAATGAATAAATTCGATAAAAATTCAGGAAGTTGCCTTTCAGGAAAACACTCGGACATGTGTCCTCTTATTTTTTAACGCGCATTCTTTGACAAAAAAAAATTAGTTGTACAGGATGTTCCAAAATCGAGATACGACTCTCAACTTTGAAATTTTAAATGAGAATCTCAATGTTTTTCAGCATATTTGAATTCTACGTATAATTTTGCGTATTTTTTATGTAGCACACCCAATGTCGACTTTCAGTTGTTCTTGAAAAAAAAGCGTGAACATTTGTAATGAATAAATTTGATAAAAATTCAGAGATTTGCCTATTAGGAAAACGCTTGGACACGTATTCTGTTATTTTTTGACATTTACTATAAATTTGTTCTTGTACAATTCGACTTATATTAATAGTTTCATTTTTTTTTCTAACACATTTTTTTCAAAAACAACTCAAAATTGACATAGGGTGTGCTATATAAAAAATACGCAAAGTTATACGCAGAACTCAAGTATGCTAAAAAATATTAGGGTTCGCATTTAAAATTTCAAAGTTGAGAGTATTTTTTTTTGTCAAAAAATGTGCGTTAAAAAATAACAGGACACGTGTCCGAGCGTTTCCCTGAAATGCAACTCACAGAATTTTTATCCAATTTATTCATTACAAATGGTTCACACTGTATAGAAAAATATTTTATAAGTTTTTTCAGAAACCTGACGTGATGGCCAATTTTTAAGAACATTTTTAAAATCTGCATAAAAAGTACATAAGAAACACGTATTAGACATCAAAAAAAAATCGTGTTGACCAGTGTAAGCACCACAATATGTACATATTTAGTTAGCGTAGAGTAAAAATTTTTAATTTACTTATTGTATTTTCTGAAAAACCTAACGTGTTAGAAAAAAATGTTTGTGTTTAAATTATCTGATAGATGAAATAATTCTAATTTGTGAATAATTTATTTAAAAAAAAAAATAAAAAATTAAAATTTGTTCTCTAGTGTAATCGCCTAACATGTTCTTATCCCAGAAACCTTGATATTCTTGGCAAATACTTTCAGATCTTGATGAAATGATAAAAAAATGTATAAAAAAATGGTAACGCTATTTATTAAACAAATAACTTTTTTTTAAATAATTTTAGAAGAAATATACTCCAGAAAAAATGACATTTTGCGAACAACAGAACTATGTTAATGTTAATGTTAATTTTAATTTTATTCAGGGATAGGTTATCGTTAGGGAAACACGTTCAAGCTTGAGGTAAGAATTTTATTAATAATTTATTAATTAAGAGTGTAAAAAATTCTGTAGATCTGATGATGGCAAAACACATGCCGAAACAGCTGTAATCAAATAACAAGGTTTAATAAAATCTTAAGAGTTTAAAAGGACCAATTCTTCAATTTCATTTCTTATTAACAACAGAACTGTTGAAAGTTAACATCTTTTTTTGGCTATAACTATTAAACCGCGTTTCTTAGAGCAAAAAATCTTACAGCAGTTTAAAGATCATGTAATCCTGCGACCAATACCTATCTTACACTTAAAATTGGTCTAGTAGTATAGTCATCATCATCAGTCACATAATGACATCTTTTATGAAAAAGTGAAAAAGAAAACGTTTTTTCTAAGAATTGTAACGTGCTAGCAGAAATCAAAAAATTGTGTATTAACTACCCTCAGTAGCTTATGCAAAAAAATATATTTCATTCGATAAAAAAATAAAAAGTTGAATTTTGTTGACTAGTGTAATTTTAATATAAGAGTGTTTAAATAAAAACGACATTGTTTATATCATAAATCTAAAAACATAACATACGTCATTTGTCATCTGTCATGACTTGTCCATTACCTAAAACTTTACTCCGTGTATACGTACTATCTTAATTAACGAAGATGTTGTTTAAGTCTTGTTAATTGTCACACTGCTTAAAAAAGCGATAGCTTACAAATGATGTACAAAATTGGGAAAATGTTAAGAAAATCTAAGTAATTCAAAAACTATCAAAGAAAGTCTTTACAAAATCAATGAAAATCGTGACAACATTGAGTGTTTGTGTCGAATGTAAATATTCGGCATTATCCTATTTTAAATGAAAATATCGAAAAGTTTTTTTTTTTACAGCGTTGTGTAACAGTGACTTTTTGATTGTCATTCTGAATGCAAAATGACGTACTTTTAAGCATTAATGCTCAAAAATAAAAAATACATATTTTATTTTATTTTATTTTATTTATTTATTATAAATATGAAATGTACAATTACAATTTTCTTTTTAGAAATGCAATCAAGTTTGTAAATTTTTTGATATATAAAAAATTTATTCTTGTAAAGATATATCATAGTTCTTAGCATTGAGGAGGTACTCTCTAAAGTGGACGGCTTATACATGTAAGATACTTTCGAAAAATAGGCCAAAAGTACATTTTCTCTAATACTTGTAGGCAGAAGGTAGGTTGCTATGGATGTAAACTTCGTTGTTTACTATTTTTATACAATTACAGACTGTCAACTTGGGTTTTGTGATAAATCAACACAAAAATGAATTTAATTTCGACATTGACAATGCTGCGGATTTTTCCTCACACCAACTATCAAATTTTCTGTATGATTTCTTGTAAATTTTCTTAGATTTTTCAAGCACTAGCGTGACTAGTACAGCTTCCGCAGCATTTTCAATGTTGGAATCAAATTCAGAATCGCTCATTTTTGTGTTCCTTTATCACAGAACCCAAGTTGACAGTCTGTAATTGTATAAAAATAGTAAACAACAAAGTTTACATTCATAGCAACCTTCCTTCTGCCTACTGTATAATGTGAATGTTCTATTGTAATCATTATTTTTGAAAGAAAAATTTGTTATAAAGCGCTGTAACAAAAAATTTTGAATGCAATCTTAAGGAAAATTGATGTCTTTTAAGCTCCTGACGTGTTAAATTATGTGTGCAACGAGATTCACGTCGCGTACTTAAAAGACCTTTCTTTTTGTAACTTATTGCATTAATAGCTATACCTACTAGTTTTGCAAAAACCAAAGGTCACTTTAGTCAAAAAGACCAAACTTTAGCTCCTGGTTGCCCTCGCTTCGCCCGTGCCTCAAAGACTGCGACAAAAGACTATTAGGTACTTATAACTTACTGTTTTTGTGAAAATAAAATATGTAGTAAGTAGTTTTTTTAAAGAAAAACATAGTTTTTCTAATAGAGGACTAATTTTTTTGGTGTTTTTATTTTTTATGTTTTACTGTTATAAAATACTGGAGGCATACAGCGCATTATATATAAAACAAAATGGCTTCTACATTAGTTTTACATTTTTTGTAATAAAGAACAATAAAGAGATAAATCTTAAATAAGTGTAATATTTTTTGAAATCTCAATACTCATACAGGGCGTTTGCGGTCTTGGAAATTAAAATTGATTTGTCATTAAAAGGATATGAAAAAATGCTAAATATAGTACATTATATCATTAGGAGTAGAAGTAAGACTTTTGTGGTGAGCTCAGAGGTTAAAGGCCGAGACGCAGTCGAGCCGACAACTGGGCAAAGCACAAAAAGATTTATTCCGAATGATATATAGTATTTTATCTTCAAGCGAAAGGCATAAAAAAATTAAATGTCAACTAATTTATTATTTTTTTGTTTATAATAAACTTACAATTTTCAAATTTTAAGGCACTAGTGATTTCTGCTTCTTTTGTTGCAATGTTATTAATATTTGGGGTCGCAAGATGCATAGTACTGAAAGTTTCTTCAATAATATTACTAAAATTTACGTTCTCTAAGTTATCTGATGTACTAGATTCGTTACTATTAATATTATTTATAAATGCTAGGATTTTTATAGCTGTTTGTTTTTTATTCCCTATGAATTCTTCTATGTAACTTTTTGCGACAGTCGTAGATTGCCAACCCCTATCATTTTTAAGGCCAAAATATCACCTTCATTGTCCACAAAATGGCTGATGTACGCCGGAGACAATGACCTGTATATTTACTAGAGTTAGGCAAATTTAAGAAGGTAGCTATTTCTTGTGGTAGGTACCGATCATATTGTATGTTTTCTCATAACCATTTTTGCACCTCTGCCGTTCTGGTATTTAAAGGTAAATTTATTTATTTCTATATCTTTTTGCATTCTGCAAATGTCCAAATAAAACTCTCTCAGGATGGTGAATAAACGTAATTCTTAGTATCCTTAATTTTTACTAAATATAGCAGAGCCCAAATCTTCTACATCTGCTATTGTCAAATTAGTGATTTCATTCATCACAGCAACAGTCCCCAGACACGCCTAGTATCAATATAACTTTTGATAACAATTTAGTATAATTCTCCCAGTAAAAAAAACCTAAAATTTTACCTTTGTCACCAAATATTGTTCATTAAGAGCATTATGTAAAAAGTTATCTACCTACTTGTATTTTTAATTGAATTTGTGCTTTTTTCGGTTTGTATCTAGCATTTTCTCTTTAAAAAAGCAACTAGTTTCGTATAGTTTTGGAGTTGAATATTGTGGTTGATATTTAATTGGGCTTTCAACATTGAATAATGGCTCCATAGTGTTAAACTCTTCTTATTTTGATTGTTTGACAAATTGTCGAAATATGCTAGCAATAAGATTTCAGAGTAATATGTAGCTTTATGTTGGTCGGTTCATTTCAAAAAACGTTTATAGAGAAAATCATAAATTTTTCGAGATTTTTCTAGCATTAGGTTCTGTAAGGATTTCACTGCAATTTGTGTCAATTCTAGAGACGTGCACTGCCTTGTCTGAATTTCATCGGCCATAGTTAGGTATTCGCTGATAATAATAATTATGACAAAAAACAAAAACAATTAAAATTTTAAAAAACTTATTTTATTTTTATCAGTAATATCAATTGTTAATTAAATAATTAATTATATTAACTTATATTAATTAATTTATTAACTTCTTTATCAATTTAAAGCATCAGCCATCTTGTTATATTTCAATTTTGAGATTTGACAACCAACAAACTTTTAAATTTTTTAAAAGAATAATTATATTCAGTAAATCGAATGAATTTAATATATTTTTTTATTATATTACGTATGTATTAATAAATAAATCGTGATTTCAACACGTAAGACTCTTCAAAATTTAGTTTACAATTAGACAAACCGTCTATGTATAATTTCGTGGAGGGATGAATAATTATTCCTCTCTCCACGTATAATTTCAACTCCTAGGCATTGAAGTATTTCAACCCCAACTAAAAAAAAAAACGTAACTTCAGCCGTTTCTATAGAGATATGTTTTACTTGGGAGAAGATGGTAACATTCGAGCTTTATTTTCAAAAAACAATTTTTAACTTAAACAAATTTTATTGTGCCGAAGTTTTCCTTAGTTATGAGTTGTCTACATTTAGATAAATTTTATAGCGCGGTAAAGTAATTAATTTTTCGGTCCCTCACCGACAAAAAAACCCCAGCCCCTAAATTTTAATACGGTTCTGTTTAATGGTAGCTTCAGTAACAATAGGGTTCACTTATCTTTACAACCATCCTTGTTAAATCCCTCATAAACTAGTTTGTAAATTCATCGAAATATAGGCAACCTTTATCTATAAATTTATTGTAAATTATTGTAAGTACATAAAACAAAGTTAATTTCATTACTTTTGCGCCTTTTAACAACGCAGATGAATTACTTAATATGTGCAAAAAGTGTCATTTTCCGCACAAAGGCAGAAAATTCTATTTCAACCTGCACTTGTCATTTTCGGTATTTATTAATACGAAATCGCTTTATTTCGACTTGAAGATTTTTAGGTTGTTGTATGGTGACATCTTGCTAGAACACCTTGTATATTTTCTGGTATATTCTGTTTATTTATTTATTTATTCAAATTGTAATAGAGAAGTAACAATTCCATGTTCTAGTTTCATAGCTGTGTATAATTTGGTTTAAATTTTTGAAATGAGTCTTCCCTTAATAGGTATATGTTATAAAAGGGTTGAAGTAGAAGTGAGACAGAAGGTTAGAATTTAATGATAGAACAGCAACGATAACAGACAATTGCAAGTCCGTGGCGAGGTCACGAAGTTGGTGTAGTACTTTGGGGGCTGCGAGGGGATGAATGCAATGCAATGCCTGGCTGCCTGACCGAATGTGGCCCGACCAACATCGATAATTGCGTCTCACGAACTAGACGTTGCACCAGGAACATTAACGTTATCTAGAAAAGCTGGGCTGGCAAGCAGTCAGACACGGACACACCAAACGTCCTTTTCTCACACATACATACACGCAATGAAAAAAAAAAAAAATGAAACGGTCGGGAAAATAGACAGGCAATACGAAATATGACAAGTGATAGGATGAGGTTACAACGACAAAAGAAAAACTTAAAAAATGGAATGTGATTGATTTTATGAGGGGAGGATTTGTGGTGTACTCAACCAGACAAATGCCGCTTCTCTTTGTTTTTATTGTAAAGTTATAGAGCACTAATATCGGATTTGTCGTATTAATAAAGGATCAATTTGCCATTAATCATCATTACTAGTATACCTGTAGGGTTACCTGATAGAGCTCACTGTATTTATAAACAGTTTTGAAAACAAAAAATGTTATTTTTATTTATGTGACTTAATTTTATAACACGAAATTAATTTGAAACGCGACGCGCAGCAGAGTGTTTTAATAAGTGAGCGATGTAAAATAGTTAATACACAAGTTTATTAAGTACCTCCCCACTTAATTTTTTAATCGTCAAAAATAGCAGTACGTCGTCATAGATTCTGTAGAAATTTGTAATAACGCTTTTACAACTCGAGATAGCGCTACTAAGTTAAAATTATAGCTATTTATTATGCAAGTGTCTTATAAGGCAAATAAGTCACGAAAGAAATGTTTAGTCACGAGAGCTTGTTTGAGTTATCTTCACTTAATTTTTCTTAAGTGACTTAGTTGCCGTTAAGATATGAGTACAATATATAGTTTTATCCAACACCTCTCTCTGTAAGAGTTCTTAAAAAATCATCAAAACTCAAAAATATTATATCTACAAAGATTAGTAATAGTCTATAATCTGGTTGTCATGTTGTTGTTGACAACAAAATTATTATTTAAGAAAAATTTTGCAAACAAACTGTTTCGGCGCTTGTAACATTGTTGGAAATGAAAAGAAGTAGTTCTCTTCCTGAAAAAATTGGGAAAGATGTTGAAAAAGTCACATCGAGTTTGCTACCCAAGAAATCCAGAGACGCTTATTACAAAGAATTGAGTGAGTTCAATAACAGGAAACAGGAAAACGAAGTTTGTGAGGTAAGCGAAGACGTGCTGTTAGATTACTTCTTCAACGCCAAAAAAAGATTTGCAGCCTTTTCAATGAGGACGAAATACAGCATGTTAAGATCGACATTAAAGCTTCACGAAAATACAGTTATTTTACAATATGGCAAGTTGATCGCTTTTTTGAAGAACGAATCATAAAATTACAAGTGCAAAAAATCAAAATTTCCTGAAAGAGAAGATATTCAACAGTTTCTAGCAGAAGCACCCAATAAAAAATATTTGATGTTGAAGGTAGGTTGATTTTGTTATTAGAGAATGAAATCTAATTTTTTTACATTACCTACAGGTCGCACTAATTTTTGGTGTGTCAGGTAGGTGTCGATGTTGTGAAATATTGAACATGTCAATCAATAACGTAGAAGATAAAGGATTCTATATGTTGGTATCCGTACCAGATACAAAAACATATGTTTTACGTAGCTTTACGATTATGGAAGAAGGATTTGCAGTTAATGTGCTGAATATTTGTAGAAAATATATGTCTCTCCGATCTAAGAATATTTCTCACAACAGGTTGTTTTGTGCTATAGAAATGAGAAATGCACAATACAGACAGTGAGAATAAATAGTCTATTTAAAATACCATCAGTAGTAGCTGATTTTTTAAAATTACCAGAATCAGAGTCTTACACACGACACAGTATGAAACGCACATCAGCGAGTTTATTGTTCAACGGTGGATCTTGGTATGGTTCAACGTCATGGCCGATGGAAGTCGACAACTGTGACACAAGCGTATGTCAAAAAGTCAATTTTGAGCAAAATAGACATTGCTAAGAAGATACTGGGTGCAATTCAGGAACAGAAAACAATGTTATTGTAAATACTAAGGAGCAAAAATTAAATTAAATGAATGTGGAATGTGAAACAGTTTTATTATTAATTCATAAAACCCATAGATTCCATAATTCAATCAAAAACATTATTTTTATAACGTCATAATAAAGAGGTGTTGGATAAAATTAGTGCGGCACTTGTAGGAGAGAAAAATGTTTTTTAATAAGTCGTCCTTTAAGTCTAGTGTTTTTTGCACTACGTGTCTAAAACTGTTACAAGATTTTTTTTCTGACAAGTAACGTATATTTTTGAGCGATTTGAAAAAACTTAGAATTCTAAAGATGCAATAGTACCATACGTGCTTGTCGAAATCTACAGCCAGCATTCAATTCTAAAATTATTATTGATATATTTTTTATTTCTTATTATAGTTGCCGCACTAACTGAATTAAAAGTTACCGAAGTTCTATCACTTTGTCGTTCTAGACGCTGCAAACTTCAAAAGTTTAGAAGCAGATTTATAGTACTGTATCGTTTTATTATTGTTTTATTCCTGAAATTAGAAGAATTGAATATTGCTCGTTGTAAATTTGCTGTTTGTTCTTACTTTTTTTCAAAGAATTTTGAGTCATTTTCAAGTATTTTAAGTGCTTTTGTTACCATATGATCTAATTTTTTACAAACCTATTTTTAGGTACCAGGTGACCATCCGTCCGAAAAATCCGGAATATGTCCGGAATTAAAAATCAAATTACTTTATTCTGGTAAAATTTTATTTGTTTACTAGTTGTTCGAAATTTTTAATTTTAATGATTAAATTATATTTTTCTATAATAAAAAAAATCTTAAACTAGGACCATAACTATAATTAATTAATTATTTATTATATTTGTTTAACACCTGTTTTTATAAAAGTAGAAATCTGCAACTACACTTCTGTCAACGATATTTTGAATTTGGCAGATCATTTCGTTTCAGCTGCCGTCATGACCAAATTAAAAAAAGAGGGATCGGAGCTTAACAAAAAGACGAAAGGACTCGGCATTGAGACATCACAGCTTACTCTACTTGTATTGTATTAACTTTGACGTAGAAAATTATTTATTGTAAATAAATGTGATTTAACAAAATATCTGAATATTTTTTTGGCATTCAGACATAGCAGCAGCGTACATTACTTGTTGTAGTTTATAAACTTGAACGTAATTAATTAATTATTTTAAATAAATGTGATTTAAAAAAATAATTTTGTTATTAAATTTTTAACATTGTTACATGCATATTGTTACGACTTTGGGTAATTTAAACTTGCGATTTAAATTTCAAAACTCAAAATTTATTTTTGAGAACTAATAACTACACAACAAACTTAGTTAACTTGATTAGCTACAGCAAATGTCAAATTACTACAAGATTCTTTGTTATTCAGTCCACTGACGCTGTTTGCACTTCACTATTTGACTTGTCTGGTTCACACTATCTAACTGCCTGAATGCCCGGTCAGTCTCCCACTTTATATAATAGTTAGTGCATCTTCTAAAATCATCTGGAAAAAACTATTCAAGAAACAAGACGTTCCATCCGTTCCCATAAGTGATAAATCTTCCTGTAAATCATCCGAAACCTGCCTTTGCTTACGATGAGTCAACGTAACAATTTAGAACAATTAAAATACGTTTTATATTTCTACATTTTAAAAGAAAAGCGAAATCATTTTGATACTTCAAACAGATAAGCTATTCGCCACATAAAGTTGACAGTTGACCAACCCTAAAAAAAATAATAAACAGTTTCGAAGCGTAGACCATCAAGAAAAAGCTTTTGATTTTCCAGTTCGCTATCCTGTTATCTTATTTCAATTATCATTTGGAAAATTCAACTATACCTTTAACATTTGTTATCTATAGTTCAATTGTATGTAAAATGTTTCATGCCGTAATAGATATTAAAGCACCGAAATGAGTATTATAATGATAAAGTTTCTAAATGACGGAATTTAAAAAAATGTATTGAGAGTATCGCATAATAGTCTTATTACGCGTCAGATAAGTACCTAACAGTGAAAGGCCATTGCCATTCTCACCTCGTCTTCTACCCGTAGTGATTTATACAAAGAAAAAGTGCCTCTCTACTACCTAGTAGGAGGGAGAAACACGCAGTTATTTAATTGAAAGCGTGATTTATTCCTGATTAAATTTTTGAAATATCTTAGCATGCCTCAAATACATTTATAACGTTTCTTCTTGGCCTCCTAATAAATTCGTTTTTTGAAGTGTGAGGGCGCCAATGTCAGATAGAGATGTTTATGTCTTTTTCAAATTTAAATAAGAGCACGTATTGCTTGTCTTACATGAAATTAATTCAGTAAATACCTGTTTGTGGAGTAAATTTCTGTAGTAGGCTTGTTTTAAATGAGACGAGTCTACTAGAATGACGATGGTTATAAGTCTAAGAGTATATTATTTATTGTAATGTGTATTGTAGATGAGATTTAACAGATAGTCGTTTTGCTATAGATTCCTATCTTTGAATCCTTTCATTGTTCAGTACTTGTTCAAATAATTCGTGATCACGTTAAACGGTAGTTCACCATAAGTTATGTTAGCTTCTTGGGAATTGCATTGTATCAAGTAAAATTTTTTCATTGTTATAAATTTTCCGAAAAAAACTATTTTCTTTGTAAAATCTATAAGAAACTCAAAGTCTTTGTGCAGAACTCCGTCCGCTTTAATTTACTTTTCTTTAAGATATCACGTTGATGTCGACACGTCTTAGCTATCAGACGCCTTAAACCCTCTTAGTATAGAACGCACGTAAAACCCGAATCGTGTTTTTCAACAAAAGTGCAATAAGGACGCCTGCATTGGACGTGCATTGGTCGTTTCATGAGCGAATGTAGTTTAGTGCAGCGCGTGCTTTATGGTAACGAAGCAGCCGAGAATGCGAATTGATTTATTTGTGCGATATCATCATCGTTGGCTACAACTTCAAGCCAGAGACGAAAGACAGTTCCGACAATATGCCACCCACTGTCGTGACATCACTCGACTTCGCCTCGGTCCAACTAATAACAAAATTCAGACTTATTATATAATTTTCAAATTTAGAAAAAACTTATTTTTTCATATTCTATATTCAAAATTTTGAGTTGACATCAATTATGTCGTTGACAGTATATTCATACATTGCTTATGTATCCAACAGTACCCATACCTAAATTTAGCAAATAATCAAATACAATTTAATAAGTAGAGTTTTAGTTTTAAAAAAAAATTGAAAATTTGTACAAAATATAGCCAATAACAAGTACAACATTTAAAAATTTTGAGATTGGTTGAGAGACAGTTGCATCGAAGAATTAGGCCAAAGTGTAAAAGCCTTTTTTGTTACAGCGTTTTATAACAGTGACTTTTTGATTGTCATTTTGATTGCTAAATGACGTACTTTTACGCACTAGTACGTAAAAGTGACATACTTTTAAGCACTAGTGTTCAAAAATAAAAAATATAATTTTTATTTTATTTATTTTTTATAAAGTTGAATTTATAAACAATTTCTTAAGTGACTAAATTGAACATTCAAAGATTTTACAAATACAAGTAGAAACGGTACTTTGCTATTTTCGCCAGAGATTCTTTTTTTTTTTGATACAGTTTCTTCTTTTCCCATAATTTTCATCGAAATTGCGTTTTTGCTTTCAATAGAATTTTCTATGTAACTTTTCGGAACAGAACTCGATCGCCATCCTCCATGTCTTTTGAGTAATGTAATATCTGCTTCTGAATCTGCTAAAAGTGTTGCTGAACAACGGCGAAAGCAGTGACCGGTATATTCTTTTGCATTTAGAAGACCGAGACATTCTGCAATTTTTTAGGCATACCTCCAATAGTATTTATACCAACGAGTAACGTACAGCACCTGGAATTTCTATAGATTAAGAAAAATCTCTGATGTTCAGTATGAGAAGGTCGAAGCTGTGCGTATTTGCGAAAAATTTTTAAGAAACTAATTTCATCTACCAATCCTTCATTTATTGTAAAATTTTTGTTTTGGTGTTCGGTATCTTCACTTTAATAGAACTTGTAGAAGCTTCTATATCTTCCATCTTCAAAAACGTAATTTCTTCTCTGCCTAACGCATCACAAATCCCATTAATTCGCGCAACTTTTGCTAATAAATAGTCTTTGTCATCAGCTGTTTTCATGAAACGTCCTATTTCTTGCTTGGTAAATATTTTGGATTTTTGGCTCTGTACCCACTGGCATTTCTTTTTAGAAATGCATTCAAGTTTGTAAATTTTTTGATATTTACATTCTTGTTAAAATATATCATGGTTCTTAGAATTGAGTGGGTACTCCATAAAGTAGACGGCTTATACATAAGAGATAATTCCCAAAAATGGGCCAAACGTTGTACCTTCTCTTCAATATTTGTTACTTTTTTTTTCTCACACCTACTACCAAATTTTCTGTATGTATCCTTGTAATTTTTTTTAGATTTTTTGGGCACTAGCGTAGCTATAAATTCAAAATCGTTTATTTTTGTGTTCCTTTATCGCAGAACTTAATCACAGAACTCAAGTTGACAGTCTGTTGGTCTGTACACAGTATAGGAATAAATCAGTATGGACAGCTAATAAAAACTTGTCAAAAGCTGGCATCCCTTCACGTAAAATGTGTAAGATGAAGCCACTGATTTTTAGATTTTTAGGCAACTAATGATACAGATATAATATAAAGGGCTATTAACTGTAAATTATATAACAAATAATCAAAAGACAAGGGTAAAACAACAATTAAAATAATTTTTATAGTATGTTATTTACAGTTATAGCCATTTAGATTTAAATTGTGTATTACTAGTTGCCTAAAAATCTAAAATTCAGTGGCTCCATCTCACATATTTTGTGTGAAGGGATGCCAGCTTTTGACAAGTTTTTATCAGCTGTCCATACTGATTTATTTCTATACTGTGGTCTGTAATTTTATAAAAACAGTAAACAAAGAAATTTACATCCATAGCAACCTGCCGTCTGCCTACTGTACAATGTGAATGTTCGATTGAAATTATTATTTTTGAAAAAAAAGTTATAAAACGTTCTAACAAAAAAAAATTGAATGCAATAGGTTACAAAAAGAGAGTCTTTTAAGAACGCGACGTGAATCTTTGTGTCACTCCTGGTCCAACACGCCAAGAGCTTGCATTAATGGCTATCATAGCACAAAACATTTTATATACAATTGACGTATAGATAACAAATGTTAAAGTTATAATTCAAGGTCCCAAATGATAATCAAAACAAAATAGCAGAGTAAGGACCTGGAAAATGAAAAGCTTTTTTTGCTTTTGCTAATGAAAAGCTTTTCTTAGGAAACAACTTCCCAAGCACTCGTCACTCAATTCAAAACTTTTCCTTCCCAGTTGGAGCTTTGTAAAACTGGCAAAAAACACTGTTTTTTGCATTCCAAAAATCATTGAAGTTAAAAATAAATTAAATCGGAGGCATAAAATTGTCAGCGCATTGTATAAATACCATATTTCTGGTTAAGATTTCAAAAAAACCTGAATTAGTAATTTTTTCTAAAAAAAATTGTGTTAAGTGCCATTTGTTACGGCTTTAGAAATAATATCAAACAATGTCAAATGCCAAAAAATAAGAATTAAATTAATTTTATAATCAAATAAGTATATTTAATAGAATTATTATAAAATTATTCACTAATTAATGGTTGAATAGTTATATAAGCAAGTGCTTAAACACTGTAAAATGCAAGAAAAAGAAGTTAATAAGTAATACAGTGCTCAACAATTGAAATAAAACATTCTAAAGTTTAAAGTCTTGTAACTCCTACAAAAATTGATTAAGTGAAATGATCTTTTTTTCTGAGTAGCTTATTTCTGATACTTTAAGATGTTTAATAGAGAGTTTTTTTAAATTTGTAGTTTAAGTTATACGTGGTGTTAAAGACAGTTTATAAGTTTATAATTTAAGGTCAAAATCCAAAAAACTGTTTTTTGCATTATAAGCAATAATTTTGTTAATTGGTGTAAAAATTTTTCTTTTTTTTAGGTTATTTTAAAGGTAAAAGTTCAATCTTGAATAATTCTGGAAAAAGTGATAGACATACCGTTAACATTTCGTGTAATAAAAAGCTCCCAAAAATAAACAAATTTTTAAACAGCTCTGAATTTTAGTTTGGTAAAGCAATAATATAAATTTAAACGTGTCTTTAGAAGCAGGTGTTTAAATACGATTTTTAAAGCCATGTTTTTAGAAAAGAATTAAAACTTTTGCTCATCTAAACGGCTTGTTTCTAATGAAACAATTGTGGATAGTTAACAGTAGCGTTTGTATCGTGGTAAGAAGCTGTTTAAATTAGAAAAAGCTTCAATTTTTTCCTAAAAATATGCTTTCAAGAATCGGGTCTAATTACCAACCAATACTAAGTAAAGTAATGCTACAAAGATATTGAGATACCAAAAACAAGTGAAGTGTTTAAATACACATTTAAATTTTTATCCTTCTTTTATCAAATTAAAATTCGGAGGTGTTTAAAAATTTGGTCACATTCAAAAGTTTTTTTCTACACAAAATGTTAACAATATGACGACTGTTATCTTCTGAAATTTAAGCTTAAACTTTTATCTTTAGAATAATTCAAAAGGAGGTAAAATTTTACATCAATTAACAAAATTATTACTTAATGCGCAAAAAACATTTTTTTTGGATTATTGCTTTAATTTATAAGTGTAGTTCAAATTGTTTAAAACTATATCAAGACCATAATCCAGCGCTCTTCCGGGACCCATTAAAAAAAATATTTTTTTTTGTTAAAATAGAAGATGTCTAAACTTTTCGTTTTTTGAAGTGGCTGTCTTTGACACACTGTATTACTTAAACAATAAATCTACAAGAAACATTATATTAAATATCTTAAAGTATAAGAAATGATCTACTCAAAAAAAAATGATTCCAATTAATAAATTTTAGTAGGAGTTACAAGACTTTAAACTTTGTTCAAATTTTAAGTTGTTTCATTTTAATTGTTGAGCACTGTAGTTCAATTAATGTAAATAAACGTATTTGAAAGCATTGCATTGGTTACATTAAGACTCTGGGGCCTAACAGTGCAAAAAATTGAAAGACAGAAAGAGTGTAACAATTTATCTTTATGAGAACAATGTGGTAAGTACCACTTACATTATTAAAATGCAATTAATAGAACGTTAAATGCTATTTTTTATATACATGTATTGTAACGTTTTGGCAGTTAGAAATTAAAATTCCTGGGGCAGCTGTAAAAGATTGTGTTACATTTATAGACTCAGATGAAGAATAGATTTCAGTTGCAGATAAAGCATTTGTCATGGAAGAACACTAGATGATGATCCTGCTTGCATGATTTTGTTGGCAATTAATTTTTTTAAGATGTAAAGAATTTTCCACATAACTTTCAACTATAGCCAAAGATTTCCACCCTGGTAAATTACACCCGTAATTGCTAGCAGAGTAACAAAACTTTTCCGGAAACAGTGATCTGTATATTCCAAAAAATTTTCCAATTGCAGATATTCTGCCATTTTAGTTGAAATTTTCACAAATGTGTTAAGACCTACTAAAGAATTTACACATTTACCATTTCGGTAAGTTAGTAAAAACCGTTTGTTGAGACTATTTCTGAAGTCTTTATGTTTTAGAAGCAACCTAATCCATACAAGAATTGTTACAGCAAAGCGACGCAAATAGTTTGCAAATTCTTTGTTTCTGTAACAATCTGATACCCTAGCTCTATTAATATTTTTGTATCTTATCTACTAGTTGCTCTCATCTGGCATTTTTGGTTTTTGGTTTAATGAGAGTTTTTTGTTTTGTGTATAGCTTTATTGCTTCAGCAATCTCTTTAGGTCTGTGACTCACTTTCAGGCATATCTGTCTACGGCATTCATTTTTTGCTTTAGTAATTGCGTTATTCACCAACAAACAGCGCGTCTACTCAAATTTTTTTGGTGCTTTTTATTAAATGTGTTTGGATTTTAGACTTGGCTTTGCCCCGCCTAAAACCGGTCTCTCGCCTACAAAATAAATATTTCGCTGTCTATTACTAGGCAAAACTTAGATAATAGTTTTAGTTTTGCCTAGTTTTTACCTAATTTAGTTTTGCCTAATTATAGATCTAGTGACTATAAAAATAATCAGTATTAAACAGCTTCAGTTCTGACAGCTTAGATAAAGAGACATTAAATTTGTCTAATACAATATCTGCCTTTTATATTTTGGGATTAGACAACAAGATCAAAATACCATGTTTATTATAATTTTTGATCATAGGCTGCCATAAAAAGGAAAAATTCTAAAAACGTAGCGCCTAACTTATTTCCCTTGATAACACATAACTTCACTTTTTTTATGTTTTCGAACACATTGATAAGAGTTGTAAGAGTAATATTGTTCATCTCTTTCAGAATACGGTTTTTTAGTTGTTCAATATCATTGACTGGCTCTCTAAAAATGATTTCTTCTGGAAATTTATTACTGTTGACAGTGACAGCAAAATGACATTTATCAATTGAACTAATTTAGGCGTTACGTTTTTAGAATTTTTATTTTTTATGGCAACCTATGATCAAAAATTATAATAAACATACATATGGTATTTATTATCGAAAATTTTTTTTTTAATTTTTAAAATAATTTACATTAAAATTTTTTTGCCTGCGTTTAAATTAGTTTTTAAAGTAGGTACTCTTTTTATTCTGATTTAAATATCTTCAAAACCTGCGTTTTTCTGGTTTTAGATGTCAAAACACATAAATCTCAAAATTTATTATTTATTAACCATATATAAATCGCCGTTTTGAGTGCTTAAAAAAGCACTTGTTCGAGCCGATGTCTTTGGTGGTTGACTAGTTGGTTTTCTTTCCAAATGTTTATGCAAAGGAACGACAACCGTTTTTTCATGGCTCTTTATCTCTAAAAATGGAATTAAGTTTTTCGATTTAAATTTGTTGTTGTTGAATTAAACCACATCGAAAGATGTAAAAAATAATCGCACGAAAATTTTTTAAGAGTTAGTTCTATTTTTGGCTTTCGACATATTTTTTTAAATAGGTACTGAATACAACACAAAAAAAACTCTTATGTCAAAACATTCAGAGAACAAATATTTACAATTTTTAAACGCTATTTGACTATTAACTATGACAAAAGTTTTGAGATGTAGGAAATGAACAACAGCATTTTATTTGTCCAGTTCCCTAACCAGTTATCTTGTTACCTATTTTGATTAAGCCTTCTTCTTTCTCCCTGTTCATTTTTTTTATTTATCTAATATTTTCTTCAGTTTTCTTAAATACTTACTGTATATTGTAATACTTCTTCATTCTTCTTCGTTCACTTTAATTTTTTTGTTCATAATACTACCATTCTATATCTCACTTTTTTAGTGTTTTTTAAACCCCTATCAGATTGCGTTTTTCAACTCTACATTAATCTTTTTTCTTTTACCGTGTTTTGTACAATTTCTTTTGTACAGCTTCAAAATCTGATTTTTTTACTCTCAGTATTCTTAGTAATTAATATTTTAGTTCCTTTTTGTAATCTTTTTGATATTAATATTTATTTTATCTTAGGCCTACTTTTTTCTTCTAAGTATATTTTTAGAAAACCTACTTCCTTTTTGTATCTTTTTTTCTCTTATTTCTTGCCACGTCTCATATCCCTTTTTGTATTTGTCTTTTTTATTGATGTAAACCAGATGATCTCTCTTATTCTTTAATTTATTTTTGTTTTTTATTACTCTATTTTTTTACTATACTTACATCTATCTCTCGAGATTTTTATTTACCTCTGATCCATTACTAGCAAAGTTCGATCTTATTATTATCACGTTTTTATTTAGTCTTTTATTTTTCTTTAATGTTTCTATTGTATTTTTTAATGTATTTCTTTATTATTCAATTTTAGAGTTGCGTTTTCTATAGGTAAATATTCTTTTAGAAGTTGTTTCTAATTTGCTTTATTTTTCTTTACTATTATTGCCATCATATTCATTAATTTATTTGTTTTCTGAAGCAAAAATGCACTCACCTGAAGAATAACAGCATTCTTATCGAAACCCGCGCCATGTTAAGTAAAGTATTTGGTATTAATAAGTGCTTTTTTTGTTTCATTCGACACACCATGAAGGTCCAACCGCAAGATTATCTATTTTCTATATTTTTGTTAGATTGAGTATTAATTTCTATCTGAAGATATCAACTTACTTGTCAAAACGCGCGTCGTAATTAGTAAAGTGTATGGTGTTGGTGGGTGTTTTACGTTTTATTTATTTAAAAAAAATACTTTCTTATTTCTCTTGCTCTTATCAGTGGAAGAATCTCCACTAACCAGCTTGCGTTAGTGAATTTTTTTTATAAAAAATGAATGTGTTCCCCCCCACTTTATCTAAACCCTTTTGTGCTGACTCATTCTTTTGGGGCACTTGTATATAATTTGCCTTTGCATCATTAGCAATATCGCGCCATTTTGCAATTATTTTGCAAAAAACTTGCTAGAAAATTAAAAAAACGCATTTTAATATTTTGTCTGTAAACTAACGTAAGATCGAATTGTAACTGAATCAGAGCAAGTCTTGGAAGTGGCTATTAACATTAGACACATCATTACAGTTACGCTGGCACAGCCTACTCATTCAGTTACATTTCGATCTCACCTTATTATTAAATTTTAAATAGAAGTATTGCCTTACATATTTTGTTTTACAGTTTATTATTTTGACTCATAAGCATGCTGTTAAGGCTCCACTAACAGCAACACTGCACTGTAAGCAATAATTATATACTGTTCTTGTAATGATTACCATAGAAATAACTCCCTAAGGATTGTAAGTAGATTAATATCCTCTAAAAGCGATTGAAATCACAAAAAGTACTTACAACCTCCAGGTTTATAGGTATACTATTTTTTTACCAGCTCAAGAAACCTTTATTATAGCTCTAATTTTTATTTATACTTAAATTGTTTTTATGTGTAAAATGGTAAAAAATAAAAGGCTTTAAGAGACTCTAAAGAGAACTCGTCTTTTTCAGGTGGTTAAAAAAATAGTATATGAACTTTCATGCCGTAGCATAAAGCACTTTATGGTTTCGAATGCTTAGAAAACCTCAGGCTTCGCTCTCGATGTAACAACCTGTGCTCTCGATTACGAAAAATTATGTTTACAGTTCTTGAGGTCTAATATATTATTAAAATATATTAGAAAATATTAAAATACATTCAATAAAAAATTAATATAAAAATCTTTCATTAAAATACTCATGCATTGTAACACTACTATCACAATAAGGGTGATTACAACACTTGTTTTTGAATATACTATTTACGTTTTATATTACATAAAAGATCAAAAAAGGCTTCAAAATAATTATTTTTAAGCCAAGAGCAGAAGAATCAATTGAAAGAAATAATATTGCAATTCAGTATTACCACCTCCAGACGTATAAATAATAAATTTTCGGGTCAGACTTCCCTCTCCTGTCCGTGTCAACCCCCAACATGTCTCTCATCGTCCATTAGTCTCAACCCGGTCTAATCCTTGAGGCTAGCGTGCGTCTGACAAGTGACCTCAGGTGACCTCCGAGGTAAGACGCATCACCCCGCAATGCCCGCTGCAACGTCCCGACGCCGGGTCCTTAAACTCGTAACCTGGTAGACGGCGGCTCGACGGCTCACAGTTCAAATCCTGTAGGACGTTCACCCGTTTTTCCTCACCCTTCTCTCTCTTATACACACACACATACACAGTGAATCGAATTAAATCATATACGAGGAAAAACGTCGCAGTCCTTTTCCAGGATCAATCCAGGATCATGCGACTGCACTCTATAAACTAAATTTTGAGACATTTGTAAGCGAGACGCTCGCTACGGCCAATAAACCGGCAACGAAGGATAGTTTCTAGTTTAGAAGGGAATGCTCGTAAAGTCGGGATGAAAACTGGATGAAAAACGGGAGGTTTTCGGTTAATTTATATTACAGGCAGGGTTCAGGAATTAGGTTTGCTGGATTTATATCTCTGAAAACCGTCAAAAATAATGATTATTGGCTGCAGAATATTAAAGTGGATGTTTTTTGAGGTAAACGCTGCCGTATTATTTTATAGTATAAGATTGTCTGGAAAAAGCACTAAAATAGATATAACTATTATTTTTTGCTCACCTTTAACAAAACAAAAATTATAGTAGCCTTTCAACTTTAGGCCTACTGCCTAGAAATTGTATATTAATTTGCAAGAGCAGAAAGAAGACATTAGCTGCAAGAGACTGTGTTTGATAGAGCGGATTTAGATATGATCTTTATGAGGTGCAGCCCAGGCCCCCGTAAACTAAAAGCCCCTTAAAGCCCCTGCAACGCAAAATAGAAAAAATAGTATATTACACTCGTTAAGACGACTTGTAACACTCATTCTATTTGAGCCCTCCTCGCTTCGCTCGTCGTGCTCATAACTCATTCGTGTCTCAATAATTGTCTTATAAAACACGTATAATAATGTACTATTTCACTTCCAGATAGTTTCTATAAAAATTATATTGATCTATTAAAGATTTTTATATACTTTAAGTCCGTTTGTTTTTTTTCCTATTCTAATCGTCAATTTTTTAGTTCATTTAAATTTTTCTTTTTATTCTAGTTGTTGTTTTGTTCCGTTTTTTCTTTATTTTTTAAAAAGTTGTTTACTTTTCTATTGTAGTTTGTATTGTTTTCTTTCTTGTTTTGTTTTTCCAAAAAATTTTCTTTGTTTTCTTTTAAAGTATTTATTCTTATTTTTTATTTCTTTCGGTTCTAGTTTTAATTTTTTTTGTTTCTTGTTTTCTTTAGTCTGCATTTTTTAAGTGAAAAATTTTTCTTAATTCTTTTGTTCTACATAGTCTGTTTTTATAAACTTTTCTTGTAAGTTTGTCTAGAATCTTCTTTTGTTCTATCAATTAAAATTTTTTATTAATAGTAGGCTACCACTGTATATAAACATGTAATAAAACAAGCTAACATCAGAACAGTTAATAATGATCTGCCTATAATTTTTAAAAAAGAGAAAACTAAAGCAACACAATAAAATAAACAAACGTCAAAAAACACAAATGACAAAACCAAAAAAGAAAAAAATGTAGAAGTAGAGTTAAGATAAGCATTAATAATAAATACAGCAACAACAAAAGTATAAGCAAATAAAACAATAAATAGAAATAAACTAAATCACAGGTGAAATAATATAATTAGACAAAAAAATTTAAAAAAGTTTCTAGAATATAATAATATCTTAGACAACCAAAATACTGCAGAGTTAAGAATTTATTTAAACAAAAACCTAACAAACAAAAAAATATCTATATACATATACATCAACAAAATTGAGATAAAAAAGAAAAAAAAAGAAAAAATGAAATACAAGAAGCTAATTATAAACGACTAGGAAATAGCATAAATTAACAATAATCAACAACTAGTTTAGATAATATTCTGTCTATATAAAAAACTAAAAAAAAACAAAATTAAAAAGTTATTAATGACGACAAATCTGCGACGAAAAAAGTTAAAGAGAATAAAACGTTGAACAAAGAGAAAGAGTATAAAAGCTCAACTAACTAAAAATAAAATATAAAAAAAGCAACTTGTAATGACGAAGAATAAATGAAAAAAAGAATTAAATAAAATAATACACGAAGCTGATTTAGATATTCTAACAATTACAGAAAGAAAAAGAAAACGAAGGGGTATGAAAAACTAGAACAAGGACATCTAAAGATATAAATAGTGTTGACAATAAACAACTGACAAAGAAAAAAATACGATATATTATTAATAAACAAAACATAAACAAAATTAAAGATTAGAAGGTTATATTATAGAAAAGCTTATGAAAGTAGAAAAATGATTGAAAGTTATCTGCGATTTAATTAATTTTTAATTTCATGGCGACAAAGAATGAAGAAACTTACACGACACTGATAGCATACGACATAAAAAAAATTAAATCAATATATAAATAAAAAACTGATTTAAAAAAAAGTTGAAAATAACAATCTAAGTTTTTTAACAATTAAAGCACTCCGGCAACTAGACTCTTATATAATAGATTAATATGATACACTCAGTGACATTAGAGGTGTTACACCTTGAAGAAATAATTTTTTAAAAGTGATTTTTTGACAACAGAAACAATAAAGTTAAGTTCTTACAAAAAAAAATAAACTTTTAGTTTTTGTTAAGAAAAAGACTTATCACAGCTTATAAGTAGAAGTATTTGCAATTGTTGTGTCTCTGACTACTTGTTTTAAGGATAACAAAATGCCTCCAGTTCTTCCTGTGTTTATTCGAGGCAGTATGACAGCTGTGGATTATGTTGATGACGTTCTATAAACCACTTTACTGCCTTATCTATATGGCCGTCAACATGTTCTTTTTCAGGCAATGCAATGCACGTCGTCAAACTATGGACTTTCTCCAAGAAAACGGCGTTTGCCGTGACCACCTTGTTTACAGTATAAATCCTATCAAGCATGTGTGGGAAATAATAGAGAAAAAAGTTTACAATTAATTAATATTCAATTTCTGTTTAAACTGGCTCTAAACAAAGTAGATTTCGCGCTAACTTTATTCTCCATGCCATCTATCACATATTGATACAAAAAATTTTAACAATTTTTTATTAACATTTTATGTTGTTTTGCACAATTAAGCTATTCAAAAATTTTAACAAAAGTAGACTCTTTAATTTTTACCATCTGCTTATTCTTCTTTCAGATTAAACTAACAATTGAGCATTTACTTTTAACAACTTTTTAACGAAAATCAGATTTTGTATCGCATTTTGTTTTAGAGATTCGACGTTTTTGTAATTTTTAATTCGTCTTTCTGTACATATACTGCAACGTTAGTCAATTAGTACAAATAGGAAGTTTGTTAATTTAAAGAGTTGCATAAATAATAAATAATTTATTTCTGCTATGTACACGAATACCACAACAATCCATTTTCACTCGCTCGTCTGGTTCTCGCTAACTGACTGACTAACTCTCCATATACTATGCTCTCTAACGTCTTTCTAGAATGCATCCTGATGTAACGTGACTTTTCCTCACTTAATTGGAAACGATAACTGATACTTCTTGATCGGTCCCTGGGTCTATTAGTAATTTCAAAAAATTTTACGCCTCAGTGCGCTTCCGAGACAATATCTTTCTAGTATTTTTTAGGTTATATTTTCTCAAACTTTTTTTCTCTTATTGTTATTTTAACTTGTTAGTAACAATACTATAATCAAGAAAAGTTGATATTTTCTTAGTTGTTTCTATACTTCGATTTTTATAATCTTTGGTATTGTCTTTTTATTATTATTGTTGTTATTTTTGTCGTCTTTTTTTTTGCTGTTTCTAATATTTTTATCACAATTATCTTTTTTGTAAATGTTTAAATTCATCAAGAGGTCAGAAGTACATGTAACAAATTTATCTTTATTCATGCAGTCTTCTTTTAACTCTATTTAGGTAGCAACTAAAACACAGAATAGTATATTGTATATTAAGAGCAGAAAGTACATTTTTGCCGCTCACGCATAAAAATTGCTGCGTGAGGCGTAGCCGAACGCATCAATTATGTGAGAGCGGCAAAAATGCTATACACGCTATTTTTTCGACGACTAATCACACACATAATTCAAATAACTGTCAGAGACGTAATAATTTTTTTTATTGATAACAATAAACAATCTGGTTATCTATGCATTGCTATAAATAAATTTTTGTTTACTCCGTTGCCAGCACAATCAATTTTTATTTATACCGTTGCCAGCCCAACCAATTTCTAACATCCAATCAAATCCAATCAAAGTTTGTTATTATTGGTAGAAAGCAAAAACGGTAGAGCGGTAATTTTGGTGAATGCGCTCCGCGGCAAGTGTCAACTTTCAAATGTCAAATGACACTTAGAAAAGCCTACTTTCAAGTTCAGTCGTCGAAAAATTTAGTTATCCCACCGCTGCACTGTTAAGTTTAACAGACGACATTCATATTTACTGATAATGTGATGACGTTTGCCATCTGCGATAACTTTTACATACAAAATGATTGTTCGATAGGCAACAGATAGAATTTTAACCAACAAAAAAAATTTGGTGCCAAAATTAAATCTAAATTATAGTCCAAATGGTATACTGTAACTGGTCTAATTTATGGTAATCTAAATTTAAAACCAAAAAAATTATAAAAACACTAAACTTTTGACTTGAAATTTATTAAATCTCATCTCATTGCTTTTAATTCCGCTTTAACAATTCTTCCATTTTTCCTAATTAGTGAGCATGACGTAACCCATTACATGCCCTGTGTGCATCGCATTAAACAATTCACCCGTGACTGTCCTTTGCAACGTGAATTTTGCATTTTTTTTGTCATCAAACTTGTGTAAAAACAAACGGCGAGCGCTCTCTCTACACCGGTGGTCGTTTGTGATAATGGCGCGTCTTTGAGAGTAGAGAATGCAAGTGTTGTGATGCACCGCAAAGTATTTTTTTTCATTGTTGCAGTTTGCATCGCTCTTTGTCAATTTGTGCTATCACTTAAGCGTAAGATTGGCATCCGATGCCTTTGATGAGTTTTGTTTTGCACAATTTACATAAAACAAATTCGTTCGCTTTGACGATTCGACGAACGGTCTTTTTACTTTGTTGCAAGAGTAGGACTCTCACGGATGGATTCGTCTGATTTACGATTAAATTTAAGCACTGTGGATTAAATTATTACCAATTAATAATTTTTTTGTATGAACATGAAATTTCTATTAAATACTCTTAATATTAGAAAAGAAAATATACTTGTACTTACTATATATCATTGAATAAATTGTGGTCATTCCTAGCAGGATATGAGCTTAAAGAATACATACAAGATATCGCAAATGAGAACTTTTTGTCTGAACTCTGTGTCCTAGTTGGTACGTATGAAACGTAAACAAAAGGCTTTGTCAAATTCGACAAGAATAAAAGTATTGGACGAAGGCAATGACAACACAAAAAGTACTAATAAAGGCGATACACATAGACATACGTGAGCGGCGAATATTTGAAACCCGAGTTTTTAGTCAAAAAACATTTGCTATTTGGCTAAAGCTGACCATCCAAAATAATTTGAAAATTTTTTTCTAACAATCTAAAAAGATTGCTGGGAAGGAGTGATCTGTGGTTTTCCTCGAAGAGACCGTACATTGTCAGTCACTCCTCAAGCAGTTTCAGTAACTGGGCTCAAAAAATACGATCAGGAAAATGTAAATGTCTTTTGGGAAACTTGGCTAGAAAACAACTTCAGATGGGCTGTGCAGTAATTGTCAGGTTATTATAAAATACTCTACAAAAAACCTGCTTTTTTGAAGTCGTCATATAGTTACCTAAAAAAGAAGATTTAAGAATCAAGATGTAGTTATACCAATCCATGTTCTATTGAAGCTATAACCCTGCTAATATTGCCAAGGATTATTGTAGAAGAAGTTAAAAGAAATTCAGTTTTTTTCCTGGTTACTACCATAACGAGTTTTTTTCTTTAACTTCATGCTATTCTTGTGATAACTAAACTTAAAATATTTGGTTTCAAGATGGTTTCACTAATCCATGTCCAATTATTGAGGCTAACCTGCAGATACTGCTAAGGATACCACCACGATAGAAGTTGATAGCGACTCAGCCTTTTTTTCTAGTTACTACTATGACGGTCTTTTTCTTTCAATTCCAAGTTATTCTTGTAGCAAGTAAAGAAAAAAATTACAATTATTAAAGCTAACTCTGCTGATAGTGCCAAAGATATCACCATAAAAAATATTGAAAAAACTTACCCTTTCTACTTGTTACTACCATGATGGTTTTTTTCCAACTCCAAGTTGATCTTGTCTGACAAGTAAAAAAAAGATTTTTATTAAAAAAAGTTGTCATATAAAATAAAACAAGGTTTTGAATTCTTGAGAAAATCCGAAATTAAATCTAGTTGTGCAGTCTAGTCAATTACCTTAATACATTTTCATACAAAATATAAATAAAAAAAAATTAAAGCGAAAAACCAAAAAGAAGTTTAAAAAGAAACTAAAGAAAGTAACTACAGTCAAAAAAAAAACAAATACGTAAGTAAAATAATTTTTTTTACTGAATCATAAACACTAGCAAAAATGATGAAGTTGTTTTGAACACCAGTAATAAATTTTCAGAAGACAAGGATAATGTTATGCAGTGTGTCTGAACTAATTTTTTTTAACTCTTGACGATTATACCCTTTTGACAGAATGAAAACGAGATTTTTTTACAAATTGTAAAAAACGCTTAAAAACTTGAAAAAAGATCGAGAAGGCATTAACAAGAAACCTTAAGAATTTTCTTTTAAAACTTTTAAAAATTATCAATTCTCTTGGTTTAACCTTACCCAAAAGTTAAAGCCTGTAGGTTTAAATTTATTTCAGGATAACTTTGTACAAATCGCAACATTTTTTTGTCACTTTATACAGAGCGTTATAATAACACTAATAATACATATATGGGTTTCTGTACTACTATAGATAAAAAACATATTACTAAACAGTCTAGTCCAAAATTATTGCATAATTGTAATTTAGTAATTACTATTTACTATTACAGCAAATTACTATTTGCAAAGAGTAAATTGATATAACGTTCTATTCGTTACTATAATGCCATAACAATTAACAACATAAAACTAATACTTTTACAATATAAATAATAATACATTTAAATTTAGTAATTGTCATTCAAAAATTAATATTTTTAAACACATGCAACATTGACAAAAAATTCTTCAACATTAATAACACTACACTAACACAACAAGAACAAATACGGGTGGCAGACGATTTGTAGTCACGCTTGATGTCAAGTAAGAAAATTTGTTTCTTACATCTTTCTTATTTCATTTATTTTTAGCATTATTACTTGATAATTATATCCGTAATGATGTCTTGCTCCACTATAAGATTATACTGACGGGTCAATGGTGTATAAAAGTAGGTAGTAGAAATTATTTATCAATTAATTTTTGAACCTTTTGGCACTCAGACAACCCAGCAGAAATATCAATGACGAAGTAACAACTTTTACCCGGACAATAACCGAAGCAGCAGAAGCATCTGTCCCAAGAACAAAAAATCAACGTCCAACGATAGTACCATGGTGGAACAAACAATGCAACGAAAATTTAAAAGTGGCAAAAAAAGCGCTCAATAAATACAAGAAAATTCCAACACTACAAAATCTCATAGACTTTAAACAAAAAAGAGCACGATCTAGATTAACAATTAATGAAAGCAAGAAAAAATCATGGCAAGAATACGTATCTACATTAACTAGCTCTACACCGACTACAGAAATTTGGACTAAGATACGCAGAATAAAAGAAAATAAATCGCAAGCAAAAGTTAGAGAAATATTAAATGAAAAAAGAGAATTTGTCACAAACACAGAAGAAATAGCCAACGTCATCGCTGACACACACGCTGGCACAAAATTCAAGCAATAAAAACTACAATCAAACTGTTTTATTCTATAAAGAAAAATGAAAAAAACTGAATTCAAACTGAATAGTAACCAGGAAATAGAAATAATAAATAGCCCTATAACGATCCAAGAAATAAAAATTGCTCTTCAGTCTTGTAAAAACTCAAGCCCAGGACCTGACAACATTCCACACGCGTTCATTAAAAATCTCCCCGAAGCTGGACTAAACAGATTACTCAATATCTACAACCAAATTTGGACAACTCAAACTTTTCCTGAACAATGGCGACTATCTCATGTAATACCCATTCATAAACCCGGCAAAGATAAGAAAAACCCACAAAACTACAGACCAATTTCTTTAACTTGTACTATGTGCAAGATTCTTGAAAAAATAGTAAATCATCGTCTCGTCTGGTTCTTAGACAAACATCAAATAATCTCTCCAGAGCAAAACGAATTTCGCAGAAACCGCTCAACGATTTATAACTTCACACACTTACAAACTGAAATATTAGACAGTTTTGCAAGCAAACAACAACTTACTGCAGTATTCTTCGACATAGAGAAGGCATATGAACATACAAAAAAAATTAAACGATGCAGGATTATCCGGATCCAGTTTATAAAAAACTTCGTAACAAACCGGCGATTCCAAACTAAAATCAATGGAAAATTGTCAAATGAAAAACCATTACAAAACGGCGTTCCACAGGAATCAATCCTGAGTGCCACCCTTTTTTTGATTGCAATAAATGATGTCTTCAAATGTATCGAAACACCTGTAAAAGCTATACTATATGCAAACGATCTTGTAATTTTCAACAGAGGGAAAAACGTCAACTCCACACAACATCAATTTCAAAAAAGTCTAAATTGGATGGATCGAAAAAACAGGTGCAAAATTTTCAACTTTTAAAACTAAAATAGTACAATTTTACGAACATAAGAAACTTAAAGCCGATATTACATTATATCTCAACAAGGAAAAACTTACTCAAATTAATTAATTAGATCCAAAATAGACTATGCGTCCACTATTTATGCAAATACTAACAAAACGGTTCTTAAATTACTCAATCTAATACATAATCAAGGCATCCGTCTAGCACTAGGAACCCTAAGATCTACACCGGTTAGTAATTTATACAAAATCTCCAATAAATCTACTCTAACACTCAGGAGAGAACTACTTGAACTGTCATATCTTACCAACGTACTCAGTAATAAAGAAAACACTAACCACAAATCTCTTAAAAACTAAAATAATGCCAACTTATATAGAACTAACCCAACCGCAAAAAAACCAATAAACATCCGAGCACAAAATTATTTAAACTCTTTAAAGATCGATATTAATCAGATTAACGAACATTGCCCACTTACTCTCCCATTCTGGACAGACTCGCCTCCGATAATAGACCTAAGCCTACGAGAATACCCGGAGGAAGATACAAACCCAGAAATACACCAAGCCATGTTTTGTGAAAAAGTTGCTACAATATACAAAAATTTCACCTGCTATTACACTGATGCTTCTAAAAATGACACTAGAGTTGGTGCAGCTATCATAAATAACATCAAAACGATAAGACTAAAATATTCTGACATTACAAATATCTACTCGTCGAATTAAAAACAGTGAAACACACCCTCCAAGAAATCAAGTCTTCTTCCAAACAAAAATTCTTAATCTGTTAAAACTCACTGAGATCTTTACTCACAGTCCAACACTTTCAACCACCTAGCCTATGAAATCAGATCCCTCCTAAACGAAATAACACTTCAACAAAAAGAAGTCGTCTTAATATGGATTCCATCTCATAGTGGAATTGCGGACAACGAAGCAGCAGCCAAAATAGCAAAAGAAGTTACCATGGCTTAATTAAATCCAGACATCACAGACCCCTACGTAGAGGAAACAAATCTAAAAAACTTCCTCAAAACAGAAGCAAAAAAAAAAAACATCAAAACATGGACCAAAGGAGAAAACGAACTGCATGCCTACAAATTTCGGACAACGACAAATGCAAACTAAATCGCAAAGAAGAGGTCATAATAAATTGACTCATAAATGGACACACTCGGCTAACTCACATGTACCTCATCGAAAAAAATGAACCCCCGCAGTGCTGCAATAAGCAATTAGATGTTACACATCTATTCGAATGCCCAAAAACTGTCCAACAACGTATAGAGGCTGTACTAATGCAAGCACCACACTCAATTGTAGAACATATCCTAAAATTCCTAAAAATAATTAATGTATATGACCAAATGTAACACAAAAATGCAAAACTACTGTACCAATGCGCTAATGACCGATGCAGTCGATGCGCTTAATATTTAAATAAAAAAAATTATTTATTTTATTACCTAGAATTCAATTATTGTATAATAATTACAATGTGAGAAAATTTTGACGCAGAGTTTAATTTTCAAAAATTCTCTACAGTCCAAACAGACGTTAAAGTAAAACTAATCAACTCTTTTTATTTTTATAAAATTCTGTAGTTCTACGGCCTTCCACGCTTTTCACTAACTACTCGGTCAGCTTATATAACGATACGTTCTTTTACCACGTATTCGAAAGTTACGTTTCAAACAATGACATTATTCTTCATGAGCCTGACTAATTTTGGTTTTGCAGAATTTAAAACTGCGGCATGACTCATGGCGCGATGTTTTTTTGGTATTTACTCAAACTATTTACTCGAAACTGTTTGTAACAGTATTATCAATTGTTTTTTGTTGTTTATAACAGACAATTTCTACAGAGAGAAGTAGCAGTTCGCACTCAAAAGTTAAATCTGGGGGCAAAAGTAAACTAAAATAATATTTCTGTAGATTTCTGTAGATTGGATGACCATCTCAAAGTTGGGTTAAGTTTTCGAATTTGAGAGTAAAAAATTGTTGCTTAAAGTCTTTGCCCAACAGAAAAGGGGGAGGTTAAATGAAAAGAACCTTGTAGTTTTGGACTAGTTTCGGCTACTTTATTGTGCCATCTTCAAAAATCTTCAAAATTAATATATATTTATGTAACTGGATATGAAAAGACAAATTTTTCTTAATGAGCATAATATTTGCCAAGACAAATTTTGCGAGATAAACACTAACATTTAAACACAAAAATTTAGTAACTTTAACACCAATTAAACTCATATGAGTCCTTATATGTCTAATTTCAGGTTTAGGAAGCATTTAACATCAACATTGACAGAATTTACAGTATCAGTGAAAGAAATTGAGATTAGATGTTAAAATCGGCGGTTTACCTTCAGTCAACTTTCCGTTTTTTGACTTCTATCACCGGAAGAGAAGTCTTTTATACTTTTACATAGTATTATGAACGTCTCTTTTCCAAAAACCAAAAAAAAGTAGCGCCCCAAATTTTTTTCGGATCCTGGTGCTTTTATGCATAGACAAGACCGGTCTTGGTTAAAACAAAACACCTATTAGAGTGGCACCAACAATAATTGGACTGCACTGATTAGTTTTTTTTTGTTTATTTATTTATTTTTTTGTGCAAATTTAAGTGAAACTTGTATTTTTGTGTGAGGAGTAGCCTCGTGTTTATATCATGTGACCCCTGTTCGGTTCCTTGTTAACTGTGTGGGTTATTAACATAAGACGTGCAGCACGGTTCTTTCAGTAATCGCAAACCCACTCTTCAGCCCACGTTACGTCAAGTTTATTTCTTTACCCTACGATGTATATCCAGTAGTAATTTTTTTTTGTTCTGTTGTTGCTACAACAGGTACTGTAAATGAGATATTTTTACACCTCTTTTTTGTGTTGTGACAATAATAATTAGAGCGAGTTGTAAACGAAGTTTTAATTAATTGTTTTTTATTATTGTTGCAGAATTGAGGATAATATAGTCGACAAGTTTGTTTTTTATTTTTAAATCATTTGGAATTCGATGCTTTGTAATAGATTGTGGATAATTTGCACTTAAATTAATAGAAGGTTTGTACTGACAAATAAAAAAATTGCTTTTGTAAAAAAAAAATAATTAAAATCGAGTAATTAAAAATACATAACAAAAAAATAGATGAAGTAAAAAGTTACAGAAAAAAACAAATATTTTTTTTATATTTCAGGAAAAACACTCACACATCCTGATGTCCGGAGTCCCGGAAAAATATGTCTGAAGTATTTTTGTCGTAAAATTGTAATCGTGTCTGTTACTATTATCGTATAAGGTGCGTACGGAAATTGCGCTAATTTTTATATACAGTTTGTTAACGCCCATTTGAAGTAACTAACAGGGATTTTATTATCTTACGCTTGGTAAAGTAAATAGGTATTCTAATTGGCAAGAGCTTTGAATGAAATCCACAATTGGAAATGTAAAATAGAGTGTAATTACAACTTACGAAGAACATAATAATTCTAATTTCTTATGCGTTTCATAATACACTACATTAATTTTCAAGGTTATAATTTGATTTTTGAAATTCCATTATCAAACTAGAAAAAATCGGTAATTAAATTTTTAACGACAAATTTAAATTTTCAAATTTTAAATTCTATTAGGTGCCAAAAATAGAAAAAAATTGGTATTTAAAACTTTTTGGTAAAAGTTTAGAGTCATAGGGATTAGTTGTTATTTTTACAACAAATTTGAGTTTAATTTTTACTTTTAAGCATTAAAAAAACCAATTCATTTAAAACTATTTAAAAATTTAATTTAAAAATTAAAACAAAAATCATATTATAATAATCTTATTAAATTTTACGTACAATTGAATTATCCTATTGCCCGAGATTGTCACTTTTGACAATATTTTTGATTAAAATTTCTAAAAATTTTAAATTTGGCTTTCATTTGTTCATAAAGCGTTTTATGTTCTACAGGCATAATTGTCACTAATGGTCTTGAGGAAATTAAAAGCCCTCCCACGTCGGGCTGTAAACATTCTCTCGTGCCTTAATATTTTTTTTTGCGCGATTGGTTATTTTTATCAGTTTCCTGTGCCTGTTTCCACGACGGTAGGTTGCTATTACTGGTTGCTACGTGTAAGTAATTCACTTACCGTTCAGTGAACGGTAAGCAATTAAATCTAAAAAAAACAATTTTGCGATTTATTTATTAAAATTAAATGTACAATTATTATAATTAATAGTAGTAATACCACTCGCATTTGAGTTTCTAGTGTTATTAGACAAACTTTCCGACGTAGAAGTCCCAGGTTGTGGTAATAGTCCACCAACATCGCTGTGTAAAATTTTATGAGCAAATTCAATTTTGTTTTGGAAGGAATCTTCCACGTAACTCTCGGCTACCGTTGATGAACGCCACCCACTATGTCTTTTTAGTCCCAACACATCAACTCCGTTATTCGCCAAAAGTGTAGCCGATGTGCGTCGAAACGAGTGTCCAGTAAAACCTTCAGGGTCTTGCAACTTTAAATACTTTGCAATTTTTGACAGCCAGCCTCCAATTGTGCCTTTTCCTGTGACTTGCCTAGTGCATTTGCCATTTCAATAGTTCAGAAATAAATGATCTGACGTTGGGTTGCTTGGTCGAATTCTTATGTATTTTCGAAGTATTTCCATATAATGAACTGCTTCATTTTCTTTATTAATAACTGTGAACGTTCGCTAAATATTCATTTTTGTATTTGGAATATTTACTATAAACATTTCTTCATGTTCTTCTATGTCACTCATTTTAATTTTGTACAATTCCTCTCGTCTACATGCGCCCGATACTCCCAATATCATTGCTACCTGCAAATATATTGTTTTCTTAGAACTCAGATGTACCACCTCATCATCTACAACATACTTTTTGAATTAAAAATTGTTGGTCTAGTGCTTCATTCAAGAATTTTTCCATGTCTTCTTTGGTAAAAATTTTAGCCTTCTTAGGCCGATATCCAATACTTTTTCTCTTAAGATAAACAATTAATGTAGCAAACTTAGAAATATCGATAGCACCATGGAGAAAAATTGTACTCTTCAGCATAGAATACTCCACCCATAAACTGCCTGGGGCCTTCAAGTGTCCACTTCTCACCACAAAATACGCTAATAAGCTCTTTTCATTTACACAAATCTTCTTTGCTTCACGCCATTCCTTAAACAACTTGTATGTCTGTTCATATCGGGCTTTAGATTTTTCTGGAATTATTGCCGAACATCCTTCTTGCCAAGCGTCTTCTAAATCATCCGGTAGATCATCACTATCGTTCATATTTGCTTCAAAAACGGAACCACAAAACAGAACTATGTAGGAATGATTGTATCAAAAAGACAATTTTACTTGTTTGGAACAAAACCATAGCAACCATGGAACAGCCACCCAAAGTTTTCAGTTTCAATCTTTCCGATTATCACAAATGTATTGATATAAATTATTATTATTATTATTATTCTAGAAACTTCAATCGCGCAAAAAACCTTATAAGCATGCCGAACGTTAAGGATTACCGTTCTCAGACAATAATTGGAGTCGTCGCTTCGCTCCTCCTCCAAACAATTGTCTTCGAAGGGTAAGCATTCCTTACCGTTCTCCATACTTAATATACTATTTTATTATATATGCCCTTAATACATAAATAACTGCCATAATACAGAAAAAGTAAACTAGAAAAAATAAAGAAAAGTTTTTCTATTTATTTATACTATATGACATAAAAAGTGCCACTTATAGAAGAAGTGCAACAATCATAATGAAACTTTGTAAATATGTTTATTTCAATACAAAAGACGATGATAAAAATTTAAACTTAATTCAACAAAAAACAACAATAATAATCTTAATAATAAGTAGAACCTCAATGTTGGGTTAAACTCTCTTTGACACGTCAAGGCGTAGACCAGAGTAAAGTATCTATGTCTTTGTGGCAATTTGTACCTAATGCAATTTGTAACTAATGCCTGAGTTGTAGGAGAATCTGTAAAAAATAAGACACATTTGAAATTCGTCGACCTATCATGTTCCACACCACAGCCGTCTGATTTTTTTTTGAATTTGACGTTTATAACAGCCTGGTCATTTGCCCATTTAGAGAGATCTCCGTTTGGCGCTGCTAACATCGCCACAGACTGTTATAAACGTCAATTTACAAAAAAAATATTTTGACAGCTGTGTCCCACACATACTCAATAAGGGATAAGTCAGGAGATATAAAAGGCCAAGGAAGTAAATTGACATAAACCGCTTCTAAACAGTTTTTATATATCCTTGCAATATGAGGTCTGCTGTCATTATCTTGTTGATATAATGTTTTTTCCTCTTGTGGTATATAAAATATTGAAACTGGCTGTAAAATCTGCCCTACATAACGTGCAACATTAAGAGACATTTAAATATGTATCGTTTTTTATAACGAGGAAAAACCTTGTTTTATTCTTAAAGGTTTTATTTCGGTTTTATGATTTTTTACTAATCTACCAAACTGTTTATAGCAACCCAACACTCTTTTTTTATTTTAAACTATAGCTTACTAATCAATAACCAAATATTCTTCTTTCGTTAAAGGTTGAGACGTTCGGGTGCCTTTACAACACGGCCGGATCTGGTTCTTTGTAAATTTTTGGTAGGAGTGATCTTAATCAATAAAGTTTGATCACTTTGAGATTCTCTCAATTTATGAGTGTTTTCATCGTCAGGTCGGTTCGACAGTGTTTGTTCCAGTTGTTTCTCCTAGTTGGTAAATTGTTCTTGAGGCAGTAAAACTGCTGTCAACGGTTGCTGCTTTAGAGTTGGTTTAGGGATAGTAGTCGGTTCAGGAATAAAATGGTATCTGTTTCGCCTGACACATCTGGGAAGCCACTTGGTTGAACCCAATATAAGCGAGGTTCTTCTGCTTTTTTCTCGATAATACCATGTCGATGTAGGTCGGAAATTCAAACCGGATTTCCCGTCTCTAGGTTGTCAAGTATACGTGTTTAGTCTTCTATCGTAATGTTTTTTATATTGGTTTCGTCTTCTTTGATCTTTTTCCCTAAATGTATTGATATTGTAATAAGAATCTCGTAACGCTGACTTATGTCAGTTCAGAAATAGGTGTATTGCTATAAGCCAGTAATCCCAAGCAAGGATCTTCCTTTTTTCTGAAAATTGTTTTCGCAGTCTTCACCGCAGCTTCTGCTGCTCCATTGCATTGGTGAAAATATAGGCTGCAAGTTTTTAGTGTAAATCCATAATCTCCTGCCAATTTCTAAAATTCTGAATTATTATTTAATAAAAACTGTGTTTCGCTACCAGAGCAAAGTATTACAAGAATTTCATAACGGCAAAATACTGATTTGCACTGTTTAATTACTTCATGACCAGTTAAATTTTTTAGAAGGGCTATTTCAAAATATTTTGAATAACAGTCAGTCAGTACAATAAATCATTTTTCTTTTAGTTTAAATAGATCTGTGAAAACCACTTGCCATGGTCGATCTGGAAGTTCTGTCGGTTTTAGAGGTTCAATTCAATTTGTTGTATATTCTAGATATACAAGACATTGCTTGCTATATTTTTTAATGTGTTGAGACATTGAAGACCACCAAAGGGATCCTCGAGCACGATAACGGCATTTTGATATACCGAAATGACCCACATGAATTCTCTGTAGCATTTCTTGTTGTAATGCATTTGGTATAAATAAACGTTGGTCTCTCAGAAGTATGTCTTCACAAATTGACAGTTCGTCTCGAACGCTGTATTAGGGCCAGAACCCATCTCCTTTAAATGGTTTTTCCTATCCATTTAACACTTGTTCTTTGACTTTCCTAATTTGTCCTGATTTTAAGCCTTTAATACCGCTACAATGTTTTCGTCTGTAGTTGGTATAGACTGTAGGATAGAATAAATATATACTTCGATTTCTTCTTGAAGTTCATCTGACTGCTTTTCTACTTTTAACGAATCGCGAGATAACAATTTGCTGCAATAAGATGTTTTCCCGGAGTGTAAATAATATCGTATAAATGTCTAAGAAGTCGTAATCTGAGTCTTTGTAATCTTGGAGTTAGGTCGTTGTGAACGGTTTAGATTTTAAAAGTTGAGTTAGAGGCTTATGATCTGTCTCAATTATAATGTATTTACCCAGAATAAATTCTTCTAGTCTTGAGCATGCCCAAGCGATGCCAAGAACTTTACGTTCTATATTTGCGTATCCTTTTTCTGCTTTTGTCAAAGTTCTTGAACAAAAGTATACTTGACGTAAATTTTTTGTCGTTGAATCTCTTTGAAGAAGGGCAGCTCCGAGATCTTGACTTGACGCGTCACAAGAGAGTACAGTTTCTTTGGACGGGTCGTAGAGTGCTAAGATATTTTTTTGTCTAAGAATTATCTTTAGCTGATCAAATGCTTTTTGCTGGAGATGTCCAAATTTAAATTCATTCTTTGTACTCATTAAGTCATACAGAGGTTGCATCCAGTTGTGACTTTTTTGGGATATATTTCATAATAAACTCCATTATTCCTACAAATATTCGCAATTCCTTGATGCCATTAGATGGTTTTAAAGCTAATATTGCATTTATTCTAGCTGGATTGGGTTTTATTCCTTCTGCTGAGAGAAATGTCCCAAATAAGATATGGTAGTTTGTTAAACACTTGACGTAAGTAGTTGTCATGCTCTTCTTTGGTTTTACTCCATAACAGTATATCGTCCATATGGGCGACTGCATTTTTCTGGTTTTCCAACAGTTGACTAATTCTCTTTTGGAAATATTCTGGTGTTGAACTTATTCCAAAAGAAAGTCTTAAAAATCGATACCATCCAAAAGGTGTTAGAAATGTTGTCAGATTCCTATGTTCTTTGGCTAATCTGATTTGCCAATATTCATTGTTAGCATCTAGCTTGGAAAAAACGGTAGCACCCGCTAACAGTCCTAGATCGTGATCTATCTTTGGTAATTGATGAAATTGTCTTTTTTCGCTTTTATTTAGTTTTGACAGATCAACGCAAATTCTGAGTTTACCATTTTTCTTGGAAACGACTACGATGGAGGCACACTAATCTGTAGTTTTATCAACGGGTTCTATAACTCCGCGATCAACCATTCTTCTTAATTCTTCTTCTGTTTCCTCTTTCAACAAAATGATAGCAAAGGGTTATGCGTTTTGCTTCAATTCAATAAGGTATTCACCTTCAACACTACCTAATCCTCTGAACAATTCTGAATAACGTTGAATCCAATCTGATTTTTCCTGAAATTTATTCTTGTTGACAGCATTAATTCTTCTGAAAAGCTTCAGTTTTTCAATTGCTGGACGGCCTACTAGTGGATGTTTTAGACCTTTTACGTAGTATATCTGTTGAGTGGTACTTCTTTCCTCATATTTCAGTTGTGCTTCTTGTGTTCCAATCACATCAAGTTGTTTTTGGCCTGCTCCAATTAGGATTTTGTCTGCTTTCATAAGTTTTTTGGGTTTAGGTGCAAATGATAACGGCAACACTGTCTCGTCTGCTCCTAAATCTATTTTGAAGACCGCTGTTTTTTCATTTACCAACAGTGTAATTGACCAGGCTTCTTCTTTGGTTGAAGTTTCTATGTTCCCAACAATCCCATCGTCCACATCGGAGTTGTTCTCGTAACCATCAACTTTCCTTATATGCCGTTGTTTATTTGTTGATTGTGTCAGTTTATTTCTACACATAGAAGCATAGTGTCCTCTTTTCTTACAGTAATTACAATTGCTGTTAGTGGCTGGACATTGTTTCTTGTTGTGCCACACCGTTGACACTGACTTTCATTTTCTTTTGCTGTTTTCTGTTTTCTTTACAGGTGTAGTTTCAAGTTTTTGTTGTTGTTTCTTGATATTCTCTAACTGTCTTGCTTGAGATATTGCTTTCTCAAGTGTCAGTTCATAGTCTAGCTGCAATTTTTCACCTAGACGTTTGTCCAAAACTCTAATAACTATCTGGTCTCTTATCAACTCGTCTCTTAGTTGACCGTAGTTACATTTCTCACTCAACGTGTATAGATCGGTGATGAATTCTTCAATTGGTTCTCTAGGTCTCTGCATACGGTGGTTAAATTTTGCTCGTTCAAATATTATGTTGATCTTGAGTGTGAAGTAATTCACAAACTTCTGTACCACGAGACTGTAATCTGCGGATTCATTGTCGGTGAGATGAAATGATGCAAAAATGTCCTCAGCTGCTGCTCCCACTAGTTAAACGAGGACGTTGACTTGTTCTTTGCTGGTCTTGGAATTCAAGCCAGAAACTATTTTGTACCTCACGAAACGGCGCAACTATTTGGCGAAATCAGACTTGAAGTCGTACGGCTCAAGGGTTGACAGAATTTGGAATGCATTTTATGTTTGAAGGATAGCCTGGTTACTTGCCATTTTTGGTTTTCTTTTTTATTTGTACTTCACTGCTTCCTTATTCTCAGTAATATTAAAACTGACACGTTAAAGGTATTATTGAGGGTGACTTATCCTTAATTTCTAATGTTTCAACGAGAATTGCAGCATGTGGTTCACATTGTGAAGGGACACTGATGCCCTCTTGGTCTCCTAAAAATAATGTAAAGGAAAATCAAATCTAAGGAATTCATTTCGCGATTCAATTTTTAAACGTTTAGACAAAGCAAAGTCAATGTAAGGTCACTGGACAGTTTCCCATGAGATTTGATACCAATTAGCCATGAAAAGCTTTTAGCACAAAATATAAACAAAACTTGTGGAGTTGTGGCTCAAAACTCGTCTGGAATACTTTATGACCGCTGCCCGACCTTTAATTACACAAAGGAGGGTCCCTATAAAGCCCCCGACACTTGAAGCGAAAAAGTTCAGTATATGACAAGTAGCGAAGCAGTAATTGAAGTTTCCCTTTTTGAGTTCTAAAGTTAAAAGTAAAAGTGTTTGTGTAAAGAACCGCTCCACAAGATGTTGCAAAGTAAGTCCTTTTTGATTTAATTCTTCTCGGTGTTTTAAACAACTATGGCAGCTTTTCTAAAGTTTCGTTTGGTAATTTATGATTACCAAAAGGTTATGGTTTGGTACGATAGAAACGCAAGTTAAAATGTGAACTGTTCGAGGATGGACCTATTGTTTTTGTAATTTTTGTTATTTTAAGTAAGTCATTTTTGAACCGTTTTTTAAAATTAGTTTTGGTTTTCCAACCCTCCTTCTAGATTAAGGCAACGCTCGATATAATTATAATAATTTTGTTTATGAATCAACTCTGTCTGCTATCTGCACGTTTAAATTTCAATGATAATCCCGAGAGTCGAAAATGTAAACTTTATAAGCCCGACCAAGGGATTGATGAGCGTAAAATTATTGAAAAATTAATTAACTGTCATAAGTTTTCTTTAAATTAAAATACCGTAAAGTACCAACCATCAGTTCAACACGATGGGGGGTGACTTCTAAAGTCATTTGGTTTTTCTTGCACCATATAATTCTTGTAATGTAATAATTTGTAAATTGATAATTAGTCACACTGTTTGTATACACACATTTTTTCCTTTCATTTTTGATGTGTTAAATTTTACTCTAAATTTCGATAAATTAGCTCATTTTGTAATTGTATAACTTTTATTGCTTTTCTTTTTATTTTTGCTTTATTAAATTTTATAATAATGTCTAATTCGAGTTTTAATAACTGCTCACATTCCCAATTTTTGCTGTCCCTCAATTCCAAGATCTCAAAGGGTTGTTCCTACGAAACAAATAAATTTTATTCATTGTAGTGGCAGATCGTGCTCGTGCCTAAATTGCCATTTTCGAAATGAAAACCCTGCCACAACATGGTGCAGAAAGGGTTATTACATCGCGAGGTGGCGCGAATTTTTAATGTGACACATGGGGTGATCAATAGAGCTATTAATCGCTTTCAAAAATGTGGAACTCTTCGTTTCAGATATGGTGGAGGTCGTGCACGCAGTCTAACTCCAAGACAAACTTGTTTTTTTACAAATTACTCCTCGCTGAAACCCTACCTACAAAGCTACTCAGTTAAATAACGCGCTAGGAGGGGTTATAGGAGTAGTTATTTCTACTCAAACAGTTCGACGAAGGCTACACGAATATGGTTTAAGGGCAAGAAGACGTGTGCCATGCTTACTGATAATCCGGCAACATCGAGTACAACGGCGACATTGGGAGGAAGCTCATTTGAACTGGCCCCAGAACGAATGTTCCCGTTGTATGTTTGCAGATGAGCCTCGATTTACCCTTTATCGTTTGGATGGGCGTATTAGAGTGTGGCGACGCCCGAACAAGACGTACCGTGAAGAAATGCGAGAGCACAGGGTACCTTTCGGAGGAGGTGGTGTTACTCTTTGGGGAGGCATTATTTTTAACGGCCGCACAGAGATTGTGGCACTAAGAGAGTTATGCATAAATGCACAACATTATAGCGCTATGTGTATTCTACCGCTTGTAGTCCCGGTTGCCAATAATTTTGAAAATGAGTTTGTGTTTGTGGATGATAATGCATGACCGCACTGTGCTCGGTGTGGCCGGCACACTCCCCTGATTGCAACCCCATCGAACATCCTATACGAACATCCTATGGTCGTACATACTTACATAGAGCACAGGTTATCGGAACAATATGTCCAACCTGAAACTTTTGAGGAGCTTCAAAAAATGTTGGAACAGGAATATGCAGCAGTGCCTCAAGAAGTCATCAATAATTTAGTAGAAAGTATGCCTAGGAGATGTTTGGCTGTCTATGGCTGTCTAGAGGTGGTCCTACTCGATATTAATTTATACAATATGTTTAATAAATAAATATGTAAATACAATATGTGTTTACAAAATATTAAATTAATTAATTAAATAAATATGTTTTTGTAAAAAGTTGAATAAATAACTAAACATACTGATTTATGATGTTGCCATGCATGTGTACTTTTTTTTACTCGGCTTGCATTTTAATAACGGTTTTTTAAAGATATATAATGTATGAAAATGAAAACATCACTCATTATAGAGTGGATCACTTCAATTGTTGAGTAGTTTATTTGCAAGCGAGCCTCCAACATGGTGGGGGCCCGACTTAACAATGATGGCCATGTCTAGCAGGGTTGTTAAGTTTCTCAACTAGTGATATTTGCAAAAGATTTGAGTTTCAAACATGTCACTTTACACAATCTCCATACAGTTTAATTACTTAAATATACCGAACTGTCATTGTATATTGTATTACCCTCTTTGGCTGCTTTTTTAGCCTCTCTTATCTTGAATCCTTATGAAGTCATGACTATTTTTAGCCCTTTCGTATAAATTCGAATTCAGTGCGCAATTTTGAGTTTTAGACAAAAAATATGGCTAAATTTCTTTTTGAGGGTTATAGCGCGAATACAGAAACTTTATTGATACGGTCCAATTTCAGAAAAACAAATTATAAATTGTTTGTGACCGTAAAAACCTCCGTTCTAATAAGTAAGTATGGTCATTATAGGTCATTATAAGTCCTTAATTTTTTTATAAAAATAATTTTTGTGCCCGCTTGCGCAAACGTTTATCAAAATTGATGAGTCATTAAACTCTGATTAATTTTAAATATGGTGACCTAATAGATTAAAAATGCAGTAATAAAAAATTAACGGCCTTTCAGTTTTGAGAAACGTTTATACAGTCAAGCATAAGAGTTATTTATTTGTTATGAACAAAACTTTTACGGTAAAAATTTCTTACTGTTTTAGAACGGTAAATAAATAAATGTATTAAGAGTTAAAGAAATACTTTTTGTATAAATTAATCCCACAAAAAAGTCATAAAAATTGCGAACATTTAGAACATTTTTTAAGTATTGAGAACAGTAAGAACATTTTGCCGATCTCGAAAAATCAATCGGTTTAAAAAAACCGATTCAATCCGAACAGAAACAGCTTCAATCGGTAAATTTTTTCCACACAAATTAAATCAAAATTGCTATTTAGACCTTGGTTACTATGGTAGAAACTCAAATTTTACGCCCGCGAGCCCTAAAGTACTTTACAAGCTGGTTACCCCACTTGAACAAAAAAAAACTGTGGAAAATAGATAATGAAAAATTAACTTCGGTATTTGGAAAAAGTCATCTACAAAATCAGTTTAAACATAATCAAGAACTGATTGGTAAACCTAAAAAAATTACAATTTTATAAAAATACGCAATTTGTAAATAACGAATTTTAAGACAGTTGTTTGCGCTGTTTAGAAAAAATTAATACATTTTTTTAACATTTTTTTATGTTTTAAAAGACAGCGTTCTTTAAATAATTTTAAGAACGCCTTTAAGCTGATTGTGAGTCTGTTAAAAGTTTATCTTAACTTTTCTCAAAAAGTAGTTATCACACCGACTTAAGGATTTGCTGTTAAAAACTTTGTTTTTTGCTCTTCGCATGTAAATTTTTTCAGATTTTTTTTAATATTCTAATATTCTCATTTTTCTAATTCTTAAATTGTTAGGATTCATTGTGAGAAGTTATATTAATTTTGTCAAGATAATAAAGTGGTTCTTCTCTCTCAAAATTGTATTTTATTAAAAGCTCACAAGTGTGGTCATCTTCAGGCTAATTTTGTGACAAAATGGTGAATTTAAACATGGTGTAACTTTTTCAATAAGCCTGAAGAGGACCAAAATTGTGAGTCAAAACATGTAGCTTTTAATGTTTAATAAAATACAATTTTGAGAGAGAAGGACCAATTTATTATATTGATAAAATTAATATTAATTCGTTGAAAAAATATAAAATTTACATTAAGTATTTCTAATGTCGTTCTAACCGCAAAAAATAATAAAGTTTATTTGTTTTGTAAAGCTTATTTTGATACAACATTGCCGTTACTCGACAATGGGATAGATAACTTACTCCTTTTTTGACACACCCACTTTCTTAGAAAAAATGGCGTATCTACTCAATGTCTTGAGTTAAATTTTTTTACTGAAAATGATTTGATGATCGGTTTTTACTCAATTTTTTTACTGTGTAAGTAGGTATTGCCACTACATCGACAAACAAAAACAAATTGATCTTTTTAATTTTTTTTAAATTAAATAATACGCCAACAGAGTGGGAGGACCAAGAAGCTGTAGGGTAGATGTCCAACCTACTGTCAAGTATAACCTGGCAATGTTGCTTCAAAATAGATGTCACAAAATGTATATACTTTAATATTTTTTGAAGTTATCTACAAATTTTTTAAATATTTTATTTACAAAAAAAATTTCAACATCGTATCATTTAGAATTACATTAGAAATAATGTAAATTTTAAATTTTTTTTTAACAAATTAATATTAATTAATATTTATTAGAACGAATATTAGAAAAATTCTGAAAAAAATCACATACGTAGAGAAAAAACATAGTTTTTAATGTCGAAACCTAAAGTCGGTGTAATAACTAGTTTTTGAAAAAAGTTTATCTTGATTCACCCTGTATACAATGACACTAAATATGAAATTTTCGTATTTTAACAATACTATATTTTTACGATAATAATTGCTTGTCAAAATTTAGTTTTGTTTATAATTATAAGTATTTATTTGTTAATGTCAAAAATTTGATGTCTCAAATTTTTTGGCGCAAATTGTATTCGATATAAAGTGTTATGTAACAAATAAAAAATATTAGTCATTTGATTAATTAATTAACCAATTTGTAATTAATACTATTTTTTGTACAATTTCCAGTAAATTATACAGTAAGTAGCTGCATCCTACCACTTAAATGGCAAACTGCAATCGGTAATATGCAACCAATTACACCATACTACATAAACTGTATGCCTTAGAATGAAAGGCATTATAAAAAAATAGCTATATTTGCAGTCTGGCGCTGAATGGCTAAAAGACTACCGGATGAATACCATATTATTCAAAGTAACTTAAATTTAAGCTATTACTATATGCAACCAACAATACACTTTGCTTCTAAATAATTTTTAACGAGTCGCCTATGCTTTTGAATTTTGATCTACTTAACCTCACTTTTTATCGTGATCAATTTTGAAAAACCTGCCTCTGAATTTGTGAAAAATGGGCGGTTGGCGCTTAGAAATTGCCAAAATGGCACTTTACATAACGTTCCCAGTGGCAATGTTTCATTATTTCAACCAACCGGAATTCTTTGAAGAATGGGTCGTAAAAACGAAACGAGAATTATATCCCCCAGAAAACACCCAAGAACATCAAGATTTCCTTGCAGCTATCCAGAGAATCAAATCCCAACAGGAAGCTGACCGGATTAAAGCTTTGGAACGAAGTGCAGGGTAATTCCATCCAGTTATTATAATTAAAAATGTTATTTAATAAAGTGTTTCAATGTTAGTTAAACCAAGTAATGACTAGACATTTAATTACTTTATTTTACTTTTTTGTGAATAAATTAATACAGTTCCTAGAGCTAGAGGCACACAACACACTAAAATACAAAAACTGTCCCCCCAAAGATCGGAAATAATCCCCGAAATGAGGGGCGCAGTAAGCCCTCCTAAAGACAGTGTTGTTTCAAAAGTCCCCATTATGCTTCCTTTTTCCTGGGGCGAAGCTCTAGCCAAAACAACTTCAGTAAAAGTTGACTCAAATATAACTCTTGTAACTGAAGTCGGCATAAGGAAAATAAAAAAGAAAATGAAATTTTGACTTAAACCTAACCCTAAACAAATAATTATCAAAAGTAAAAATCCATGTTTAAGTCTTTGTAAACCAGAATCATCATTTTTATACAACGATTTCTGAACTTTTGACATTCCTAAGTTAGTGACAATTGTTATAACACTTGCTACTGCAAAGACATAACCGAAGAGTTTTCCACTAATGCCGAAACGTTTTGTTAAAATTAGAGATAAATTAAATTGCATTACATTCATTACAAAATCTATAATTAATTTCATAACGAATAAATCCCAATATTTTGGCCAATTTACTTTCGTTAAGTTTGTAGCAGCATTTTTGAGTTGGCTTGTAAAATTTAAAGTTGACGATTTTTGCTTCTTTTGTTGTTTATCAGGAATGAGACAAACTAAAGCTGTAAAAAAACATGAATTTAGGCGCCAAAATTTCAAAATAATTACCGAAATTTGTAGCCATCATGCCTGAAATCAGGTAAAATATCAGGTTAAAACCATTTTCTAATTCGCTTAAATGTCCACCAATTAGAGATCCAAAAATAAATGAAATTCCGCCCAAAGCTTGCATTTTGTAGATTGTCGACATTTTATTTTCTTTTATTTCTATGTTGTCATCAACGAGGGCCTTGATTATGACTCCAATTTGGGTCCCAAAAGCTGAAATTCAGATATTAGTTTTTAGCGAAATTTAAAAGAATACTCGTTCTTACAAGTCAAAATTCGAGCAAGGAAAAATATAGTTAGAGACGACGAAATTCCGGATAAAAAATTTCCAATTAAGACAACAGTTAAACATTGTAGGAGTACTTTTTTGCGTCCGAGATTGTCACTTAAACTACCCTTAAAAAAAATTATGATTATTTATTGTCTAATTATTTGACTTACCAAAATGGGATTCCAAAATAGATTTATTAAAGCTGCAACTGAGCCTAAAACTCCCAAATAAAATTGGGAGCCACCTAAAGAATACACATAAGGATTTATTGTAATAATAACTAAAGCAAAAGCAAGCGAGTCCTAAAAAAATCAGAAATGGGATTTACAAAGAATTATTTTGTAATTTTAATACCAAAATGGACACAGTATACAGGATAGGTAAAATCATCTTAATTGGATAAAAAACTTCACTGAACTACTTTTAAATTGTTTTATTTATCTGATAACAGAAAATGTGTTTGATAACACGACCTTGAAACTGACTAGGCAATTCCTGAGTTAGCAAGAATTCATTAAATAAAAATTCTACTACATTATAAATTTCGTATGAGAGCCTTTAACTAACAAATCTCCACTATTTTTATTTTTTATTTCTACTTCAAGAAATGCTAGAGTTTTGCCACATTTAACTACATCTGCATCTATTAAAATATCATCACCGATTCTGGCGCCTTTTAAATAACTAAAAAATAATACTTTAGCCAAAATTTTATTTTTTATTATAGTTACCTCATATGAATATCAACAGAAACATGAGGTGACCCAATTTTTGTCATAAGAGCATATGATGAAATACAATCAACTAAAGTTGCCGAAAGCCCCCCGTGTAACCCGCCCATGGGATTTGTATGACTTTCATCAACTTTTAATTCAGCTGAGCATTTCCCGTCACCTAAAGCCAAAATTTTTACCTGGAAATTAACACAAATTAATAATTCTCAAACTGTTTAAATGTAACTCACCTTATCTAAGACTTGATCGAATCCTTTACTATTTTTTATAAATTTCATCAGATCTGCGGCTTGCAATACCACACGTCCCGCCATTTTCAATGTAACTAAATGTAAAAACTATTGTCTTTATTCATATATTGCTTTGTTTACGTTAAAAGTTCATAATTACGTAATTATTAAGCGAAAAAAAGCATTTTTTGCATTTCACATAACCTCACTTTTATCTGTCATTTCGTGACGTTTACCAGTGGCGTAACAAAATTACCTTTCATTGGGGGCTTTTAATTTTAATACAGTTTTTTACTAGAAAGAAACAATAGATGGGCAGAAGCAACTGCCATCTTAGATTTTAAAAAAGTATTGAAATTCAACGCTAACTTGTATTTGAACTTGAAGTTTGTCACATTATAAAGTTAAATTATTTTGGTGAATTACGTCCATTCTATGAATTTTTAATGAATTCTTCCGGCGACCACTGGCCGAGACAAGATGGTACCATGCCAAACAAATTTGACATTTATTATAAGCCTTGAAAAAGAATCAATAGATGATTCGAAACGATGGCCTTATAAAATAGTTTTTTTTTCAGCGTTGTCCACTTCCCCGTTACAACAAATTTCGGATTATAAATTTAATTTAAAGTATTTTGTTTTACTTGAGATTAGTGGATCAATTTTAAAAAATAAAGCAATATGATGTAAACGAGAGATAATAAACAATCAAAGTTTTGAAAAAATACAGGTAGTTGTACTAGAAAATAACAGAGAAACCACAAAAGTTATAATTTGGAAGCAACGAGCTTTAACGAATTGATAGCGTTACTTTACTATTTACTATGGTCATGTAGTCTATGTTTAGGTATTTCTATGATTTTTGTTGATCTAGAACAATTTAGAAAAAGCTTGATTCACATTGTATGTGAATTATACAGGGTGTTTCAGAAATGAATACAAAAATTTTAACCACTTGTAAAGCTTATTTTTCCTTTAAATCAATTGTCAGTGTCAAAAATTCTGAAGTTATGTTGGAACCCTGTTAGATTGCCATTGAAACGAAACTAAAAAGGTTAATTTTAAATGGAGTTACCAACCTTTAAACACTTTGACAATTGATTTTTAAAAAAATGGGCTTTAGATCTCGTTTAAAGAAGAGTTTTTTTTAGATTATTTTTTTCCGAATCTCAACCGTTATCAAGATAAAATTAGTTAAAGTTTTAGCAAGAAATTCTATACACGCCACTGGTCAAAACTATGATGATTTGATAAGTTGATAACTTGAAAACAATGATAACTATAGAAAATTTAAAAATTATTACTTGTCATTATGACATCAAATTAATTTTATGATTAAATATTAATTAGAAACATTGAAAAGCATTATTCTAATAATAAATTATTAGATAGAGTGATTAATGATTAAAACTATCGCATTTTATTGAAAAATTAGATTTTATCATCTAATTTGTTATGTTGTGCAAAATATCACGGTACGCCGCCTTTTAAAAATTTAAATAAGCCTTCAGAATAAAAAAAATTACCAGCATAAAGCTGCACAAGCGCAAAAGAACAACAGGAACGGTTCTTGTACTTGAACTTGAATTCTTGAATATCGATCCGGCATGACATTGAACTTGAAAGTTTAAGTTTTTAAGTTTAGTTTATGGTAGCAAAGGTGTTCCCTTTGATGATAATGATGCTTCTATCTCACTAATAATATTGTCGCTTTGCATGTTTACTCTGAATTCAACTTTCTGGTCATCGCTCTCTCTTCGCTCACACCGCCTTCCAGCATATGCTCGATGACTAATGCTACCATGAAACAGAGAATTGTGTGACGTTATATTTCCGCGAATGCGCTGAATCACCGTCTGATCCAAGCTTCCACAGTGAACGCAGAGTTTTCCATAATATGTAGTTCGTTACAATAAGAAATCTATATTTCGTCAACATTAACAACAAAATTAGAACATTTATTCAAGCTAAGACCTAACAGTTCAGATAAATTTCTGTTCACATTTTTTTTTAATATTTAGTACTAGTTGAAAGTACCTATTTATACGATTTTCCATCTAACGAAGATGGTAGCAAAAGTTGGTATAATAATGTTGGCGGATAACAAAGTTATCTCTTAGGCTCTCGCTCGGCCACCAACATAACCAACCTCTACGATTAGGCATTATTATACCAACTCTCGCACCTTCCAGCACTCTTCGTTTGATGGCACACTGTGTCTGTCTATACGACTCCTTGATATAAGCGAGTTTTCCCACCTGTTCCAAGCACAACGCTCCGAGATACGCTATACTGATGAGGGGCAAACCGGTATACAGTTTCTCGACGTTGTTGTTCCATTGGAACACCTTTGCTAGTTCTGGTTACACTGCCTTTCAGTGTGTTGCTGATTGGGCGATTAGGTGATGTAATTCAATGTCGGTCGGGGCATTAGTCCGCGAAGTAGTTGTTTTTGCCTAATAGTGGAGGTTGGTTATGTTGGTGGCCGAACGAGAGCCGAAAAGATAACTTTGTTATCCGCTAACATTATTATACCAACTTTTGCTGCCTTCCAGCACTCTTCGTTAGATGGAACACTGTGTCTGTCTATACGACTACAGACGAATTTTCGGTAAGTTGTAAAACGTTTAAGTCATAAATTTTTCTTAACAAAGACGGATAATTGACACCAAACCACACTATTTGGAAGCTAAAGAGGGAGTCTTTTGTTGGGATATTTTAGGGTAGGTAGATGAGTTTTATGACCACAAAACAAGATGTTTACGTCCAACAAGTGTGTTAAACAAAGATACAAACAATGGCTGTTAAGAAAAATATTTGCATAGTGAAAGCGCATTTATTTTTCCAGCGTACCCAAAAATGTAGTTGATTGATGGCAAATGGTTACAAATAAATACAAGGTGTTTATAAATGGCTGTAGGGTCATTTTCTGTTGCGCTAGTATTAGAGAACTGTTTGAGAAGCGCTAAACTACGCCTGAACCTGTCACTTCAACCGCTCGATCCTTACCCGAGCAATAAAATTTTATGGCTTACCGGCACTAATTCGAAAATTCAGCTGTATTAGTTTATGGTGTTTTGTTTAAAGTTCAGTGTAATTTAGTGGCCCAACTAATTGTCTTGTTTAGATAAATACAAACGTAATAAAACAACAATGTAAGTGAAAATATAAATGATTGAAACATAATCTTAATAACTTCAAACTTAACACAAATTATAACAAATGCTCAAAGTGGCCAACATCATTCTCTAAACAACGCTGGAGACGTCTGGTGAAGGATTCTGTCACTCTATTTAACATATCCCTGTTGAGCCGAATACTTTCAGCCGCGTTTTCTACCCGTTGTCGTAATTCCTCAATTGTGGCAATTGGCGAAGAGTACACAACGTTTTTCAGGTGGCCCTATAAAAAAAATCTCAAGGATTCAAGTCGGGTGACCTCGTTGGCCATGTAATGGGGGCATTGCGACCAAACTATCTTACTGGGAAGTTGTTGTTAGCAGTGTGAAATGGTGCCTCATTATTAAGGTACCACATTCTAGCTCTGGTCTCTGACGGCACATCTTCACAGGATGTTGTTCAAAAAATTTAAATATTCCACCGCGTTTAATTGTGGAGGTAGAATGTATGGCCCAATTAATTGACCATTTACAATGCCAACCCAAACATTTATTGAAAATTGCTGCTGAAAACAAGGTTTCCTAATGGCGTGCGGATTTTCATCAGACCAAATATGAGTATTGTGCATGATAAAAATGCCCTCTCGCGTAAAACCAGCTTCGTTCGTTGTCATCAAAAAGTTTAGAAAGTTTCATTGATGTTCAATTTGCGTAACCATTCATTCACAAAAGGCACGTTTTCGAGGTATAAATCTTCTGGTTTTAGAAATTGTACCTTGTGAAGAGCAAGTCTGCGAGTACTGCACTCAGGTTTTGCAGCGATGTCCTCTAATACAGCCTCTTCTACATTTGCAATCGCTTCCGGACGTTGTCTACCTCGATCACGAGCTGCAGCTTGGTACATTCCATAATCTCGGAGATGATGGACAAGGTTTGTGCAGGTTCGGGAATTAGGAACTGCGCGATTAGGGAATTTTTGCCATAAATTTTCTGAGCTCTAGAAGCATTACCTTGGAATTCTCTGTAGGTAAGAACCATATCTGTGTACTCACTGTTGGTAAAGTCAGGAATCGTGGTAAAGTAATGCCGACAAAACAAGAACAACAATGATGGAAAAAACGAACAGAAACCAAAACAAGAGCAATAATAAAGGATTGTGAACTAATCCACACATTAATACACGAGTCTTGGCTTGAATTATGGACGTATTGATCTTGTCAATTTGACAATTTTCCTTTAATAAATTGTCATTGGTTTCTATGGTTTTTAAATTTATAAAATTTCATGAACATATCGTACTTTTATAGGGGGGATATAGGGGTAACAAAATTCGGAACGCCCCACTTTTTTCGCAAAAATGTGATCTAGAAAAGTTGTTTGTTTAGGTGAGATCTATTACTGGTCAAAATATTTGTATTCATTTCTGAAACACCCTGTATTTACACTTATTACTAAGCTTCGGTGCAACAGAGTCTTTAACTGGTCTACTGGTCAACTGGTGTAGGCCAGTTGATTGAATAGCATGCAGCCCGCTGGATTATACCGATTAATTAGCTCGTCGTTTAGCAAAGATTCGCTTGAATATGAATAATCATGTTAAATTTTAAAGTCAGACGTATTTTTGTAACTGAGTACACAAAACGTTTATGTCACAGCTTTTATGTAGTAAATAAAATCAACTTTTTTTGACGCTTGTAGAACATAGTTATTCAATAAGCAAGGGTGTTAATGAAGGCGATTAATACAATTGGAACTGTTTTAACTATGTTAAACTAACATACATCCATTAATGTAAAATTCTACATTAACACTAAGGCGAGGAATAAAAGGTACATGTGCCAGTGGCGCATGGCGTGGAACACATTGCAGGCATCGGGTCAATGCAGCGCTACATAATAATTGGGGGTACGGCATCGCCATGCGCCAATGCTTTGGCAAGGTCACGCTCTTTCATTCATTCTCGGTACCTTTTATTCTCGCTTTACTTATCACCAGACTTAGGCACAGAAATGTCACGGCGGGAAATCCAAACGGTACGATCGCTACACATTGGCGCGCGCACCGAACTAGACCGACTTATTAGCTACCTACTTATTTAACGAATTTACAGAAATTTGTATATAACAGTCGAACTGTCCGTCGTCTCTCGGATTTTACTTTCTAGTTATAATTTTCGTGTTATATATATTAATAATATTATAATACGGTTACACACGGCAAGCCTAGATCCGACGCTTATGGCTCGAGTTGACTACAAGCGAGTGCAGTGAGTTTGCATGACATTTCTGTGCCTATGTGTGCTTATCATTATATGAAACCTGAGTAGAGCGGCACAGGTTTTGTGAGTCGATTATAATGGTGTAATACAATCTAAAACTTGAACGCTCGATCAACGAAGACCGTACCAGCTTGCGCCTGCTCAGGATTGGCTTTCAGTATCGTTGCGTTAATGTAATTTTTTGTAATAATGTTATAAATTATGGTAATAATCTCAAAGAGTTGCTTTTTAGTCGCATAAATTTGACAATACCACATGAAATAAAGGGCCAAGGTCCAATATCGAGAAATGAGTAACAAATGTATTAAATCAACCCTTACTTCTATCGAAGCAAAACATGCGCGGACTACACCAATGAGTAGCATACGAATTTCCTGACTGTACTTATCACTTATCAGCGAAAGTTATACATTACTGTTGTTTGTACCTTAATGGTCAATGAAAAAAGCTTTTTTTCCATAATAATTACATACCTAATTATGTACTTTTATCGTAGCCGAAGCAATGAAATAACTTCAGTTTTTTACATTGAAAATGGCTGGACGTGTGGTATTACAAGTAGCAGATCTTATGAAACTTATAAAAAATAGTAAAGGGTTTGATAAAGTCTTAGATAAGGTGAGTAATGTTTTAGCAATTTTCGAATTGTTAAATTTGTTATAATTTCCAGGTAAAAATTTTAGCTTTAGGTGGCGGGAAATGCTCAGCTGAATTAAAAATTGAGGAAAGTTATACCAATCCTATGGGCGGATTACACGGAGGTTTATCGGCGACTTTGGTCGATTCTATTTCAACTTGTGCTCTTATGACAAAAACTGAGTTTCCTCACGTTTCTGTTGATATCCATATGAGGTACCTAATAATACGAGTATTAAAAAATCAATAATTTGTTTTTAATTATTTTTTTCAGTTATTTAAAAGGCGCCAAAATCGGTGATGATATTTTAATAGACGCACATGTAGTTAAATATGGCAAAACTCTAGCGTTTCTTGAAGTAGAAATAAAAAATAAAAATAGTGGAGATTTGTTAGTTAAAGGCTCTCATACGAAATTCATATTGAACACAAACTTATTTTCTGGAAATCTGATAAATAAAACAATTTAAAAGCAGTATTTTATTTATTATTTGGACGAGCAAAGCGAGTCTTTTTACTTATTGAAATTATTAGCACGTTTTGTCTACTCATTTACGAAAAAATTGTGCTGACTTATTATTTTCAGAAGAAATAATTTCAATAATTTTGTTATTTATAAGATATGCAACACAAATTATATTATTTTAAATATTTTTTTGTTACAACGTTTTATAACAGTGACTTTTTGATTGTCATTCTAATTGCTAAATGACGTACTTTTACGCACTAGTGCCTAAAAGTGATATACTTTTAAGCACTAGTGCTCAAAAATAAAAAATACATTTTTTATTTTATCATAAACATGAAAAGTACAATAATTAGTTAAGTGACTAAATTGAAACATTTGAAGATTTCTGATTTCTTTCCTGAACCTTCAATACATGTTGAAATGGTACTTGCCACTTATCTGAAGTCGCTATCTTTGTCACAGATTCTTCTTTTCTTTGATACAGTTTCTTCTTTTCCCATAATTTTCATCGAAATTGCGTTTTTGCTTTCAACAGAGTTTTCTATGTTATTTTCCGCAACAGAACTCATTCTCCATGTCTTTTGAGTAATGTAATATCTGCTCCTGAATCTGCTAAAAGTGTTGCTGAACAACGGCGAAAGCAGTGCCCGGTATATTCTTTTGCATTTAAAAGGCCGAGACATTCTGCAATTTTTTTAGGCATACCTCCAATAGTATTTATAAAATCTCTGATGTTCAGTATGAAGAGGTCGAAGCTGTGCGTATTTGCGGAAAATTTCTAAGAAACTAATTCCATCTACTAATTCTTCAGTTATTGAAATTTTTGTTCTTGCTGTTCGGTATCTTCACTTTAATAAAACTTGTACAATCTTTTATATCTTCCACTTTTAAAAACGTAATTTCTTCTCTGCGTAATGCGCCAAAAATCCCAGAAATTAGCACAACTTTTGCCAATAAATAAACTTTGTCATCAGCTGTTTTCATGAAACGTTCTGTCTCTTGATTGATGAATATTTTAGATTTTCTAACCCTTTAGAAACTGGCATTTCTTTTTAAAAATGCAATAAAGTTTGTAAATTTTTTGATATCTACATTCTTGTTAAGAAATATTATGGTTCTTAGTATTGAGTAGGTACTCCAGAAAGTAGACGGCTTATACTTGGAAGATAATTTCGAAAAATAAGCCAAAAGTACTTTTACTTCAATACTTGTTACATTTTTTTCCGCACACCAACTACCAAATTTTTTGTAAGTTTTCTTGTAAATTTTCTTAGATTTTTCGGGCACTAGCGTGGCTAGTGCAGCTTCCGCAGCATTCTCAATGTCGGAATCAAATTCAGAATCGCTAATTTTTGTGTTCCTTTATCACAGAACTTAAACACAGAACCCAAGTTGACAGTCTGTAATTTTCTAAAAACAGTAAACAATGAAATTTACATATATATCAGGCTCCCGTCTGGCTACTGTATAATGTGAATGTTCGATTGAGATCATTGTTTTTGAAAAAAAATCTATTATAAATGCAATACGTTGCAAAATCGATGTCATTTAAGCTCTTGAAGATTCACGTCGCGTGCTTTAAAGACTCTCTTTTTGCAACTTATTGCATTAATAGCTATTTTAATATGTTCCAAAAACTACCGTGATACTATAAATGGTTAAAGCAAAAATAGTGGTGTGGTACGCCTGAAAAATTACATTTCTGTTCGTTTCAACCTTGAATATTACAATAGTTAAATTTACTAAAATGCAAATTAAATTCTTATGGGATGACCTTATTGATTTAGTTTCCAAAATCGGAGGCAAAAATCCTTAGTGATCAGAAAATAATGAAATTTCTTCAAAAAGCTGACTGTCCAAAAAGGATTGCTGGCAATGACAGAAAGCTCAAAATACAGTCAATTCTTTTATATAACCTATATGTTTTTCAAAGTTTAGGAAACGTTTAGGAATAGGTACTTTCAACAAGTACTAACTATTAAAAAAAAATGTAGATACAAATTTATCTCAACTGTTAGATCTTAGCTTGAATAAATGCTCTAATTTTGTTGTTAATGTTGATGAAGTATAGATTTCTTATACTTCTACGAACTAGTAACAAACTAGTTCGTAGCGAACTGTAACGAACTTCTACGAACTGTAACGAACTACATATTATGGAAAACTCTGCGTTTACTGTGGAGAGCTTGAATCAGATGGTGATTCATCGCGTTCGCGGAAATATAGCATCACACAATTCTCTGTTTCCTGGTAGCATTAGTCATCGAGCATATGCTGGAAGGCGGTCTGGGCGAAAAGAGGGCGACGACCGAAAAGTTAAATTCAGAGTAAACAAGCAAAGCGACGATATAAAGTGTGTTATTTGATTATTGACTTATTGTTGGGTTGTAAATAGTTCGTTGTCAAATCAATTATTCGTTAAATATTCAACTCCTTAAATTGCAAAAACCCGAATTCGAGAGAACGTATTTTCTCTTTGATAACAAAATTTGTGTAAATAAATTTCTCTTACATAACATTTATTACATCACTAGCTACGTAATGACCTCCATTATGTATCTCAATAAATGACATAATAAGTTCTAATTGGAACAGTTTTAGATAAAAATACTTTATTAATTTATACTTAATTACAATTTAGCACAAAAAGGATAATTTTCAAAACACTTTTCTAAATCAAAATCACACCTAACTCTTTCATTACTAACAACAATAAGCAAACTAGTACACCTCGACGCTATTATATAGGCCTTCTTCCGATCTTCTGCATCTTTACAATCAAAATCATCGTTATCAATGGCCATTATAACAACCTTAAATTCTAAACCTTTGACCCTCAGTGCCCAAGCAATCAAAAAATTGTTAATCTCCCGATATTTCAAGAAATGTTCAACGTCGCGAACCGCATTCGGCCTGAAACTATTCTCGACAAACTCCTCATCAAGGTATTTATTTATTGTTTCCGGTATTAATTTATCATTTACTAAAAACGGAAGGACACAAATATCACACCCTTTAAATCCTTTACTCGAACACAAATCTATTATGATTTTTGCGACAGTTTTACCAATATTATTTTCCGAATCCACCCAGTATATCGGAGGCCCATATACGTGATGTCCAACCGTAATTTCAGGAATTTTTACATTTTGAAGAATTTTCTTCGGGAGAAGCGGCATAGGTACACTGTAAAACTGTTTAAAAACCCCAAAAATATACCCAGTCGAACGCATAACTTTGCTTAGAATCAAAGTAGGCGTTTTGAGGACTTGGGGGGAGTGTTTGGGGAGGAAAAGCGACGCTTGGTTTATATCAACCATGAACCATAATTCTCCCCAAGTGTTGTTGTCGCCGTGTTTTTGAATTTTTTCAGAAATCTCGTCATTTTGTAAAATTCCATCGGGACATTTTTTAAGGGTGCAATTACCATCGTGGTAACATCGGTACATGGCGCTTAATGTGCTCCGAATTATACTACCATCGAGCGCCAAACATATCGCTTCAGCTTCATCCATGAAAACATGGCGGTAGGAATTTTTGTTATTTTTGAAAAAGTCTGGCAGTGATATGAAAAAACGGGTAGTATCCACGTATTTACGGAGTCCTAAAGCTTCCAATTTTAGTTCCATTTCGTACCTGAAGTTGGATAGCAAAAAATAATAAAGATGAGACAATCTGTTTAACGGGCTTTTAGTAAATTCCTCATAATTTCAAATTTAATGAATATATCTTCTATTTTTTGCACAAAAGTGGAAGTACCGATTATTTTCTATGAAATTTGCATCTCAGTGTTTATTTTTAAAATAGCCTTTCGGTCGGACTAAGTATTAATGATGTTTTTAAATTGTACTCGAAAAAACTTCCGAAAAAATCAAGGTACTTGTAATATTATAACTGACAGTCTCATGATATTATATTAGAACTAATGAAAGTATTAAGACTTGTTTCTACGGAAATTCAAAATTTTCCTGAACGTATTTTCATGTTACCTAACCAAGACGGTACTTAACTGGAAGTAAATAATTTCAAATTAGAGAAAAACTATGTTTAAATAAATAACTTCATTTTTTTAGTGCCAATCGAGTTTACTGATCAAGAGATATAATAATTGGACACAAAATCGTATCAAAAGCATACAGGCTGCCACAACGCAACGGTCCAAAAGAGCTCTTTAACTTATTTATTTTAAGGGATATTGATTTTTTCTTTTTTGAGATTATAGCTGCGTTTTTGATGCACATTTTAAAAATATTGCGGTTTATATACAGGGAGTCCCAATATTAAAAAAACACTAAAGTTATATTTTTTTAAATGAAATCTATTCAGTTTGATTTTATTTTTAGATTCTATGCTAACTTACAAATAACTTTTATAGCAGTTGTTTTTATTTACCTGTTATCAATTTTGATTTGTGGCGCTTTTTTTATCAAAATTTTTGAAATGCAGGGGTCTGTCTAAAAATTCGTACCTTCTAAATGCTTGCACACAAGTTAAAGTAGGTAACGCAGTTTGATTTCTGAATGTTTGCCCCATTTTTTAAGTGTTTATTCAACAACCTGCCCAGTGGCATGTGCCTACTGCGATTTTTTAAACATGACAAATTAAAAATGTCAAAAACTCATTTTTTTTAAATGGCACTCTCTATTTATCATTATACCAATCAAAATATCTTTTGACAAGCTCTCCATCAATATAAGGTTTGTATAGTCTTCTGTAAAATTCTGAGTTTTTCATTCATTTTTTTCTAATTCTTATTTTTAGACAGACCCTTGCATTTCATAAATTTTGGTAAAAAAAGCACCACAAATCAAAATTGATAACAGATAAATGAAAACAAAATCCAATAAAATCCAAAAATAAAATCAAACTGAGTAGATTCCATTTAAAAAACATAACTTTAGTGTTTTTTTTTTTTAATATTGGGACACCTGTATATAAACTGCAATATTTTTAAAATGTGTATCGAAAACGCAGCTATAATCTAAAAAAGAAGAAAAATCAATATCTCTTAAAATAAACAAGTTGTAGAGCTTTTCCGGACCGTTGGGACGGCGTATTTAAGTTAAATTTAATTATTTGTCCTGCGACTCTATTACTGAATACCACACGAACTTAGACATGCTAACTGTCACTAAGTGTGGAAAAAAGTAGTACTTTATACACTTGTTACATAAGTAAGTATGTATTATATAATAATTAATTATTAAACTCAAAATTTTTATTTAAATAACTAATTAGATAACTATTTGAAATTATATACTCTCGTTATCCTCATTTCTGGCAGCTGCTGACTGGACAAGTTCCTTTTTATTGGTTGCCTACTTTACAATGTTTTTATAAAAGAATTTTATAATAAAAACTCTGTAAGTTCATTGCTATGTGGTCTCGGCTATATATGCTTACCTAATAATAGCTTACTATTTTTATTAATATTTGTTAAATTTAATAAATAAATATGTCTATTAAAAAAATTGTTACTGACTATTTTATCAATAAAAAATCTCTTTCGAGTAATTCTTTGGTTAAACATGAAAATGGACGCATAAGGTCGCAATGGACTGCTCAGGTTGATCTTCCGACCCTAATTTCTCTGGTCGAAACAAGTCTAGAGAAATCAGGTTTTTCCTAGAATCAAAAAAGAATTCTTCAAAATTCATTAAAGATACGTGGTTGCATACACAATGAAAGCAGCTTTAAAATGATGTGTCACTCGATCCCACTTGCTATTTAAATTTTTTTAAGGGGTGGCTTTGGGCGCTAAAGGGATGTGGTAATAACTTTGAAACTATGACAAAATTTGGTCCTCTTTTAAACTAAAATTTTTTAGCATTTTTTCGAAGCTTGGACGAAATCAGAGATTTTAGGGAGTGCAAATTTTAGTTGGAACACCCTGTACAAACACTGTAATGTAAATTTCATCAAACAAAATTTGTTTTTTCTATTTTGTGTAAAAAATAGATGAAGTACAAACTATGTATTTTAATCCTAAATTATGAGGAATTTACTAAAAGCCTCAAACAGAATAGCTGATATGCATAAAGAGAAGCAAAAGCTGTTACTAGCTAGTTATCTCCTTCGAGCTCATGCTAATTGCATAAGTTGGTCTTGCTATAATCAAGTAAAAGCATTTGCTAAATTTTTATGCATTTTATCTAATTATCTACTGTTAAAAATATGAGTATAAAAAACGATGGCGATATTATTTTGACCATCAAAATTGTTCAAGCCAAACACAGCAACCAAGAAGCCACAGACCGGTTTTGGGGTGGTTGCCCCATCGTCAGTGTGGCGCATCCTGGTGTGTGCTCAGCTTGATTAGGTTGATGGTTATAAGCCGACCAGCGTCAAGCTCCATCTCATGCTCATTATTTTGACCTAAAGAATAATGGTTGTCCTATACATCTGCCAATATTTACCTTATTCCAGGCCAGTAACATATATAAAGCGCCCGATTTTGTTCATTAAGTTTGCCATTCTGGTACAATAGCTGAAGTTTCCTTAAAACCAGCATTGTCTTCCCAGTACCGGCCGCTCCATGAACTACCAACATTTTCGATTGTTGACAAAAATCCCCATTTAGTAAATTTAACTGTTCTTGAGTGAGAAGTGCCATCAAACCGTGATCAATTTCATCAACGAAAGCGCCACAACTCAGAATAATAAACCTAAAGCAGTAAAACAGTGAAACAAAAAATATAAATTAGCAAACCTGTTTAAAAGTTTTACAAAAATGTGTTCGTCAATGGTGGCACCACTGAGAACATTTTCGTAAAACCAGTCATCAAATTTGCACTGATCTGAAATAGTGTCTTCAAAAACATGCAAATTGTTGTCTTCTTTCCACCGTTTCGTGATTTGTTGTTGGGGGTCACGTGTGTAGGGACTTAGAAATGGCCACATGATGTAGTTTTGTACTCGAGGGTTTTCCCCTAGGAGATTTGCGAGGACTTCTAAGTGGTCACGGAGTTGGTGTTGAGCTGATCGTTTATTGTTTTTTATTACTTTGGCATCACTGGTTTTTTCAATGTTTGTTTTAGCTGTGTCATTTGTTGATTTGACTTCCAATAAAACAATAAAAAAATTCCCTAAACAAATATTTGATTTTGAGACCAACTGTTTCGACAAAAAACCCTAACCTTTGAATTTGGCAAAAACTACAAAATCGTGTTCTCGGATCATTAATTTTCCGACTCTTTGATTTCGGTAAGAACGTCCAGCGTATGAAGTACTGTGAAAAAAAATCATCCAGAATTCTTGTAATTTGTCATTTTGTAATTTTTTTAATTTGTGGAAGATTTCTTCTTCGGCTTGACTCGCTTGTTTTTCCCCTGTTTTTCGAAAATTTTTTGGTATACTGTATATGTGAGTACCGCCATCTTGCTCTGGAAATTCACGTTTGATGTATCTGAAGAAGAGAAGTAATTATTGCAAGATCCTGTTTAACCGCTTTGCACTCGTCTCAAAAACTGGTAGCCAGTCTTGGATTTTTGTATTTTTAGTTGGAACGAGCTTGTAAGAGAACATATTTATGCAAATTGTGGAAAGGTTGAAATTACAGTGTTTAGGGGAATTTTTTACAATTTGAAATTTGGCACAACTGCTTTCATTATTTGACAACAAACATTTTAAAGGAAGTTGGCCATGAAACGGGTCATTATATCACCCAACCCAACACAATTTACTTTTTATAGACAACAATTAAACTATATTAGAATAATCGAAATATTAACTCACTGATTTAGATATTCCTTGCAATCGACGCCACTGTTTTGTGGTGGTAGGTAGATGCGGTGTTTCGGTTCTTCATCATCAGGGTCCATTTCTTCAATTGTTACAACCATGGCTTACTTGTGTGCAAAAATGTCAACCTATATCCTCTTATCTTTTGCAAACAATTTGAACGATTAATTAGAGCATTATCTCGATTCTTGTCAGCGAATAGGAACATTGAATAGAAGTGCTTTCGATTGTTTGTTTTTATTTTTACCTACACCTGTTATCGGAATTAACGGAAATTGACAAATAATTCTTATCGGCAGATAATTTTAGACACAGAAATGGGATTCCCGTCATCACTTTCCTAATCCAAAAATTTTGAAATAACCAAAATATTTTCAAAAAAATATGTGGAGAGTATTTCGTAAAAGTACGAAACCGAGCGCTTTTCGACTAAAATATAAAAATCTTTAAGAAAACAAAATGTGGACATTGATGGCTATAACAATGCATTTTTTATCCATTTGAATTTTTGAGATGAATATAAGACTTTTTTAAATGGAAATCTATTTTTGTTCTCATCAACAAAAATTTTAAAGGAATTATTTCTGTACATTTTTTAAAACATTACTTTTTTACTTCGATTTTTTTTTACATGATCATTTTTGAAAAGTTTAGGTGGTGATTGGCCACCTACTCGAGGTTTCATTGGCGTTGGTGAGTTAGTAGAAAGTTGACAGAAATATATTTTTTTAAATGAGTGATTTTTGATTAAATTATGTTTAATATTGATAATAAAAAAATGATCCGTTTATTTAAAAAAAACTTGTCAAGTTGTTTATCTCAAAAATTTAAATAAATAAAAAATTAAAAACAGAAAACACCTGAATAGTTTCCCAGAAAATGTAGATGGATTGTTTTAATAATGGGTTGTAGGCATAGATCTAATAATAAGACTGGATCGAGCTTCGCCTATACGTTGCCGAAGCTAGCTGCGGTGACAACATAGTCAGTACATAGTATAAGAGAGAGAGAAAGAGATAGTATAATACACAGATTAAATGTGTGAGAGAGCAAATCACTTGCTGGTAGGCAAGAACGTTGAATTTTTGAAAATACAGGAATAATAGGGCAAAAAAATAAATTTTTATTTTAATTCAGTAAACATATGAGCGCCAGGCCTATATTATGCATGCATACAACACTCATACTTAACAAATTAATATTTAATTTATCTAAAATCATATTATCTAAAATTGTTTAAAACGCTTCTTATAAACAAAATTGTTTAGAAATATGCAAATTTTAGCGATTTTAACACTTGTCTAAATGCAAATACCACCTTTAACACGGTAAATACACCACTTTTAATGTTTTGTCTACCAATATGTTGTCACCGTACTTCTTTGCTTACCCTCACTCAAGTCTTATTATTATCTCAATGGTTGTAAGTGGTTAAAATTAATAAATTTTGGTACTACTGAAAAGAGCGTTTTATTTACTTGAAAATGATGTAACACTCAACCCATGTTCTCTATAATGATTTACGGGGGGATTGTCACCCTGCCAACAGGCGTGTTTTTTATTGCGCTTACACTACATTTAAGTGTTCTCCTGTAAATAACAGAGAAGAAAATCTAAGTGGGATCTTTCCAATGGGCCACCCTGTAAGTTAAATGCAGACTAACTTACTTTTAATTTAGGTTTTTTTTGCTTCTCAAAACTACGTCTAAAAAAGTAGATAAACCCGTCTCTAATCTTAAATATTTAAATTTTTTTCAGTCACTTGATGAACTTGTGATATTCATGCGGGTTTTTTTTGAATCCTTATCAACTTTTCAAAAAATTTTTGATGCACTGCAGATATATCTATCGTATATTTCACTTCGGAGAAGATTTGGCTTATTTCACTTTTTTTTTTATAATCAATTTGGGACATACTATGATTATTATGAATATATCATGGATTCAAAAATATGGAGCAATATTTTAACCAGAAATATAATACTAGTACTACAAATATACTTTAAACGAAAATATCAGGAAAATAGGTTTTAGCGAAATTTTGGGTTCTTGAATTTTTATTCAGAATTTATTGCTATATTCATTTTTATTACAAAAATGCGGATTAATAAGAAAAATTGTAGCAAAATTACTAATAAAAAGAGCACATTTAGCTATGTGTGTGTACCAAATTTCATAATAATCGGTTAAGCGCTTTTTGAGATATACCAAAAAAATATATTTTTTATACTCAAAATTGCAAGCCCATAATTTTCTTATCAGTTGAGATAAGAGAATTTTTTTTACAGATTTTTATCATTTGTGGTGCTGTATTTCAGGTTAAAATTGTTTCATATAATTTTGAATTATCCGGTATATTATGATTCATATCTGAAAAATGCAGATAAACACACTTTTAATTTAAATTATTTCATTTTTTTTTGACAAATAGGAAACTAACTTTATTAGTTTTATTTCTTTTTTTTGGTATTACATATTTCAAGTTGTAAAATTGGAACACATTGTATTTGTAAAATATGATCTACGTTTAAAAAATAATTAAGTAATGCCATCTCTAATTTTTTTTTAGTTCTAAACAGTTTTTTTGTAAATTACATATTTGATCGGGAAAATCTTTTGGAATCACTGTATATATGTATAAAATATTTATTACTCAAACGTAAAACTGTGTAGATAAACTCAGCTCTAATTTATTTTCTTTAATTTTATACAGACATATTCTTAAAATACAAAACTACCTTAATTTGTTGTAATTTTGTTTTCTTTATCATTTAATCTGTACCAAAAATTTTGGGATTCATTACATTTAATTAGGTTAAATTTTTTACCGCACTTGACTTGTTTTATTTTCGCTTTTTTTATTTTTTTACATTTCTCTCAAAATTTTTGGACACATTGTATACCTACTATGTATAGCCGATGTATACCTATGATTCACGCTAAAAAGAAGTGTAGTCAAGTTTTTGGGATACAAGACGAGCTTGCTTTTTATCTTCTGTCATTAATTTTTATTTTAGTTTGGAATTATATATATAGGGTTAGCCAATAATATGGAACCAAGCGATTTTCGATTTAATTTTTTTACGAAAAAAATAGTAGTAAAAAAACATCCTCAGCGGTTATAATAAATATTCTGTGTCAAATGTTTTGCTATGCGAAACGATGGGACTCCGATTGCTGCCATTAAAACTGCAGATTCTGGCCTAGTAAGTATTCTTGATTCAAGAGATATAGGGCTCGCCAATTAAAAAGTCGTAAAAACTATGTAAACAGTCATTAAATTAAGTAGTTGATACAGTCGACCAGCTTTGTTTTCGAAAAGCGTAAAATAACTAATCATTGTCCAACTGGACAAATATGTCAACATTTTGTTACTAATTGATCACAGAAGTGCAGCTGTGCTCTTGAACCCTGTTCTATAACCAATTAATAATGTAATGTTGACATAGTTGTCTAGCTGGACAATAATTAGTTATTTTACCCAAATCAAGGCCACAGCTACTTAATTTAATTGGCGAGCCCTATATCTCTTGAATCAAGAATAACGTAGGTCTCGGCTGCAGTCAGCAGAAGCAAAAAGGTCATATTATTTAAAAGATGAAATTTTGAGGACTTCGTGATGTATGAGCATTATTTGTAGGCAAAAGAAAAAAATTAAAAAAAATAAAAATAAAATTTAATTGCATAAATTGCTATTTTTTTCTTAACCGGACTAACAAATTGCTAATATTTTTTAAGATTATTGTAGCGCCCAATAAGTGAATAGTTAATAAGAACTTTTAATTTTTTTTCGTTCATTCGAAAGTTTCAAAATTCCACTATGCATATACGATAGAACACGCTGTATATAACACGTCAAAAAATTCACATAATTTGATTATGAAATTTTATTTTTTTCTTAACTTATTTTCTTTACTTTTTTTGATTCTTATTGTAATTGTCATAATGTTTAAGACCCACTGTATAATTATGTAAAATATGATTTTAATGATTTATTAAATGATTTTAAGTAACAAGATTAATTTGATTTTACTTATTTATTTATTTTAATTATTAATCTAGAGGATATTGGTTAATATCTAAGCAATGCAGATAAACCCACCTCTAAATATTTCAATATTTTACTTTTTTATGATACATAACAAATTTGAAGTTTTATGTTTTAATTAATAATCAGTCAAAATTTCTGGGTCACACTGTATATGTAGATCAAAAATACAGATAAACCCGCCTTTGATTTGGAAATTCAATTTTTTGTGAACAAACTTTCTTCTTTTTTTATTCTGATTATTATTAATATGGAGATAAAATGGAGATAATCGCATCTATAATTTAATTTTTCAATTTCCTACAATCTTTTTTTTGTAGATAACCAATTTGATTTTTTTACTTATTAATGTCTCGTAAAAAAATGCGGATAAAACCATCTCTGGATTTAGAATTCCAATTTTTTTTTGTCTAACTTGTTTTTAATGTTAATCTGTGCCCAAATTTATTTTAGACGCATCGTAGCTGTATATGTAAACCATTTTCGAATGAAGTCAGAAAATGCAAGATTTACCCCTTCTGCAATTAAAAGAAAGGAACTAATTTATTTATTTTTAATTATGAAATTTATGCCAACATCTTTGTATCTAAGATATGATTCAAGTTTTTAAAATGCAGAGTATTCCGAGTATTCGATTGTTATTAATTTTTTTAGGATGTACTGTATATTTTTGTAAAATGTCATTCACACATTTAAAAAATTGTTGCGTGGTTTTTTGATTAGCTTGCTTTTATTTTTTATTATTTTAATAATTAACATCTAAAAAATGCAGATAAAACCACGACTAATTAATTTTTTTTTATTTTCTACAAGAATTTTTTGGGAGGGGTTACAACTAATTTGATTGTTTTGTTTAATTTTTATCTGCAAAATTTTTTGGTATATACTGTATACCGAAAACTTTGTATCACAATAAGCTATTTAAAATTGTTACTTTTTAAATAATTACAATCCTGTTTTTTGGGACATATAATTTAATTTATAATAGTTTATCCTACATTTTATTATAATTTAAAAAATTTTTCTTTTGAACTTAATAAATAATAATTAATAAATTAGCATTATTATGAAAGCTGTTTTGGGTTTAGCCTTCGCATTTAGTATTATAAAGAAAAACTAAGGAATTTAACAACAAATTTTCCACAGCCCCCTTCGTTTATAGTCGTGACATTTTAAATGCGTCTGGCTGTACATAACTAATTTGTTTTATTTTTAATTATAACCAATGTCAAAAGTTTCAGGACACGCTGTATATGTCACGTGAAAAAAATAAAGATAAAGCCATTTTTGATTTAGAATTTAATTTTTTTCACTAACTTGCGTAGGAAACTTTTTTTTTAATATGCAAAATATACTCGTCTAAAAATGTAGCTAAATAATCTCAATTCTAATTCTTAAAAAAAGTAAGATATAATTCAAGTTTTAAAAATTACAAAAATTTCAGGACACACTGTATATAAACAACGTGATTCACCTTTTTTCCAACCCTTTCTGTTGACTCATTTTTTGGGACATCCGGTATGTAAAATATAATAACTGAATTTTTAAAAATGCAGTAAAATTTTTAATTTAAATTTTGACAACATTTTTGGGCCCACTGCATATCTAAAATATGATTCAAGTCTGAAAAAATGCAAATAAACCCACCTTTGCATAATTAATGTCTTTATAATTATTTTGAAAATGAGTTCTAACAAAACCAAGGTTTTACTTCTGTTGCCAACACAACAAATTAAATATTCTTCCTGGTTTTCATAATAATTACATAATACAATACCCAATTATGCATAAACTTTTGGATTGTTGTTTTTCTTCTTTTTCCCAGTTGGCAACCCTTATCTCAAAAACCAGTTCCAAAACAATAGTGCATTTGATTTAAATGACCAGTTTTTTGTCAATTTGTCAATCTTTGACATTTTAAAAATGACATGCTTGGTAAAACTTACCTTCTCTGAAGTCTTACAGCGAGGTTAAGGAACTCCTCGACCGCTGGCAGTACAACACACGCCAACGGTGGTGGAGTTACCACTCCTCATTGTATTTCCCTTTAGGCGTGAATTTAGCCACTTATGACCAGTAGTACCAACTGTATGCCGTTTTGTAGCAACTCAAACCGCAGCGCTGATGAAGACAAGTCAAGGCTAGGCCATAGCACTCTATAAAAGTAAAACACGCACACAATTACCAACATAAAATAAAAAATTTCGGAAAAATTCAAATTTAACACGCACAACACCATTTCCTGACTGAATAATACAATGAGCAATGCACACGTGAGTCATTTACTGACCAGATGACTGGGTTTTATCGGATTTTTCTATAGAATTACTGATAGGGGAGGTATTTTTTCTTCAAGGAATGAATAGTTGGCAAAACTGGAAACAATAAATGCGCTATAAATGTCACAGTTGTTTGCTTTAAACTCGTTCTATTATTACCGTTTTTTTACTATCATTTGATTTGATTAATACGAGGTGAAATATTATCAAGTCGGAAATGACATTTGAAAAAAATTATATTTTTTTATTGTGTTGGCAATGCTCTGTAATTATAGCTAACTTTGATTTGATGTTTCTAAAAATAGCCTCATTTATGTTGGTACGATATAAAATTTTAATTAATTAATTAATTGCAAACTTCAGGTCGTTAACCTGCAGTTGGCGCCCTTGTCGCCAACTTCACTCCGGTGTGTTTCGTATCCCACTTCCGGAATTCGAGATGGGTGCGTGATGGCGCCTGATAAAATTCCAAAAATTTTTTTCCAAAAATAAAAAAAATTCTCTCAGGCAATGAACCGACTGTGTCCGCCAACGCTCAGTTGAACATGAACTTGATGCCATTTACCTCGGCCATGAAATGAAATCTGAAGGCCGTTCCCCTCTACTCCTTTCTAATATACTATGGCAGCAGCATACGATCTGTAACTGCTGTAATAATACTGAAACCTCTATTTTTATTGGCGCCATTTTGAATTTCCAAAAAAAAAATTCCGATGTTATTATTGTTGAGAGATTATTTAATAGCAAGAACCGGTTCTATTTTTAGACACTGGGAATGTAATTAAAGTAAGGAAAGTGGTTTCGGTTATTTTTAATACGCACTGAAGTTAGCTACACGAGTTGTGGCGCCAAATTTAAATTTTTTCTATGAAAAAAAAAAATGTTAATAAATTAGAACGAGAAGTCCTTGATGCCATCGCAATGGAATAATTCAAGTTATTTTCTTTTAACTAGTTCAGTTTCATCGAACCGATGAGGAATTTTTCTGAAACTGAAACTTCCGTTCGAACCGGAATGCAAGAAACGGGATAGATATTGCCAAGTTCAAGTTTCTTTTAAAAATTCAAATATTTTATGAATTTTAATCAACCGAGAGTATGGAATTTTTACAAAGGTGATTGCTATTTTAGAATTATTTATTAAAAAAAGTGAATGTTTTGATGACCGCAGATGTTCTATGGTAGGTCTAATTTTACAGTACAACTTTGTTAAGGCATAAGCACGTAGGGTCAGTGTTGCCAACTTGGGGGGTTTCCCCCTAAATTTAGGGTATTTTTTGAAATTTCAGGGGGGAAAGTTCTGTAGGTTATTTTTAAATACTACTACTACAAATTACCAAAAAAATGTAATTTTTTTTTGTTGACAACGTAATCAGTATTTCTTGATTACGGTGTAATTCACATTTATCACTTATTTGAAAAGTGATTTATTATCTATTTATTAAAAATAAATTAAAAATTGTGTTATAAAAAACTATTTTTTTTCTTTTTACTTTGTGGTTGTGGTCATTTTTAAAATGAAGTATGTTTTGGGGGAATTTAGCTTGGATTTATGGGATTTTGACCCGTTATATGGGGAAAGTCATCGTCAATGGGTTGGCAACACTGCGTAGGGCGAGTGTCTTATTAGTTGGGATTTTTGAATTTCTTTTTTCGTTAACATTTTGATTTTAAATTTGAATAGTTATCAAAACGAGAAATATTTTTGAAAATTTATTATATTTTAGGTTTTAAGTCTTTTTTTCTTAAATTTCTCTACCTGTTCAACTGTCATATAACTCATATACGTTTTAAAATTCAGGTGGCGAAAATAGTATTTTACAGTAGAAGTCAGTCAGGGTAGACTTTACAGCCGAGTCAGAAAATTTGTGAGACGAGCTCGAAGAGCGAGTCGAATAAACTGGCGGGACAGTAAAGGCCCTAACGGACGTGGATTGTACAATATTTTTTTGTAATATCTAGTTGTTAAGAGTTGCTTTAAGGATTGTTTATAACTAAGTAACTAATCTCTTGTTGTCAAGATGTAAAAGGCTTCTTAACAGTCGATGTGCCGTGAGCGGCCGTTAAGAGGCCTTTTACATCTTGACAAGAGGTTCTTTACTTAGTAATAAACAATCCTTAAAGCAACTCTTAACAATTAGATATTAGAAAAATATATTAAACAGCAACACTTACTATTTAACGCAAAAAAAAATTTTGGTTGTCAATATAAGACAAATTTTGATTAACCTTTAAAAAATTTTAAATTCGGGCCTAAAATTGGAAAAAACCAATATCGGTAATATTTACTAAATCAGTTTTAATTTCGCATCACATTATTGTTTTTCTGCTATAATAATTACAAGAGTCGTAATACATTTTTGATGATTTAAAAAAATGATATTGACGACTAAAAATTTTTATATCAAACTATAGTTACTAAGCAATATATTGAAAATAAAAATAATACAAAAATCGGGAAAAAAAGAAGGTGTAATTAACGAAAATAATACATAAAATATGAAAGAAGAAAATAAAAATAATGCCTAATAAGAAATAAGCAAATAAAAAAAGTAGAATAAGTTATAGATTTCTTTCGCATCTAATAATTTGGGAATCACAAAAGCAGCCTTTATTATTATCGATATAAATAATATTTTATAATTAAATTTAGCTTAATAACGCAAATGGTTGGATATCTACAATAGTATAAGTTCTACCAACCCTTATTTCAACACTATGGTTAGCTGTATCAGTTATACCAACCATTATTCGGATAATCTGATTCGCTATATACAAAAAGGGCTAAACAAAGCTTGTTACTTGTGAAATTACTAAATAGTTTTTCTTTAAATGAACTATTTCATTTTGTTACTAAATTTAATAGAGAACAATAAGCAATCATTTTATCTTCTTTGTGATTTGTATCAAATTTTTTTAGACAGTAACGGGCTAATTTCAGGTTGAGATAATACCGGTATTATTACCGTTTCCATGGAAAATTTAAAGAATTCGGGGTTGTGATTGATTGTTGCCATGGAAAAGTATTAAAATTTGTAACACTACCGGTAGCATTTAAACTTGAAATTAGTCCATGAAAGCCTCTAGTAGTGGCTCCGCTTCTCTGTGTGCTTCGATTGCGTTTGGGTTTCGGTTGTATACCTACCCAAATCCAATGTGGTTTTTATGACAAGGTTCTATTGTATTAAAGGTAATGATAGTAACAAAGGAAAGGTGCCGCTGGGTAATAAATCCATAAAAATAAATCTTTTTACTAGTACTAGCCGGACCTCGACAGACAAACAAATTTGATTTACAACAGATTTCGACAACCCTTTAAATAGCATCATTATGCCGGTCCTAATGACAATTACAGTGTCATAAAAACCACATTGAATTTGGATAGGTTAAGTATGACTAAAGGACCCTCAAAAGTTCTACAAAATTATAAAGTAAAAGATGTAAATTTTGTTAAAATGTTACAATAGAGTAATGGTCTTAATATCTTGTATAATTAAGACAGTTGAGAGTTATAAAATAAGGTCTTTTCGGTGGAATAGTAGAAATCTTTAAAATGACTAACAAAAATAAAGTTAAAAATTTAAATTAGCATAAATCTCAGATTAAAATGACTACAAAAAAATTATAATTAAGGAACGAAGTAAAACCCCTTTCGGGGGAATAGAAAGAATTTCTAGAAATGTCATAAAAAATTCAACAAAATTATAAAGTACAAAATTTTAATTTTGTTAATTGTCACAATAGAGAATGGTTATAAGATTAAGACAGTTGCTGACATCAAAAATTATACAAAATAAGGTCAAAAATCTTTGTAATAGTTGAAATAAAAAATTATAAATTGGTATATTTGTTTTGATATTATTTTGATATTGATATTATTGATATATAATGCAAGCAATACCTCAAAAGTTCATTAATAATTTGATTGATAGCATGCCTGGACGTGTTGGAGCAGTAATAAGAGCTTGAGAAGGACTTACCAAATGCTAAAGCAACAATTCTAAAAAGGGGTGTCCCCTTGTATTTTAATTGTTTCTTCTTTTTAACAGTCTTTACTATTTTTGCTTAAAATGATTATACAATAAAACGTTTTTTCTTGATAATACTAAACAATATAAGACAGTGTAACGTAAAATGAAGAGAAAAATTACAAAAATTTAAAAAATCTACTTCAAATTGTGAGCAGTTTAGTTGAAATAAAAAGTTATAAATCGGTGTAACTATTTGTTTCAATATTATTTAATTTTCCAAATATTTTACATTTTCTAATTTAAAGATTGACAGAAACAGTAAAACTTGCAAAGAATTGACAAAAATGATAAAAATAAGAAAAAACTACGAAAAAAACTGAGATGGAATTTCAATTAGAACCAATAAGTCTGTATTGTAATTTATTTTTGTCAAATAAAAATATTTTTGTATCAAATTTGTTTAACTTTCAAATTTTACAAATATTTTAGAGGCAAATGGGGATTTTTTTAAAAAATGAAACAAGATACCTACCTAAAGATGAAAGAATACACAAAAGAATAAAAAGAACAAAAAAATATATGAAATAAATAAAATGTGTGAGTATAGTGTTCTGACCAAATATTTTGATTGAAATAATTTCGTAAATTTCCTAATTGTTTCTTTTTCCGTTTTTTGTAAAACCAGTGGCGCACTCAGGGAGGAGCCAAGGGGCTCCAAGGGCTCGCTTATTAGCAGAGATTGGCACCGATATAAGAACTTTGAAATGGTTTTGAAATTAAAATGCGATAATGTTGATGAGATGTGTGTACCCTATAGATCACTGAAAATGAGACAATTAAAGCGAACACACTTGTCCTTACCTTGAAATAACAAGGTTTTATTTGTATTTTTTGTAATTTAACAAAATGGGGCATATTTGCTTTATTTAAAACATTGAGTAAACCATATTCCTTTGTGATATTATCGAGAATGACACAAGCGTAGTCAGCCCGATCGACTCATTTGCAGGGATCAAAAGTGTACATATCTACAAAGCGAATTTTTTTTAAATAAAGTTACGATTGAAAAACATACCTGTCTGGTGATGACCGAGCTTATATAAATACCATCAAGTATTTCTTCGAAATTAGTAACGAAAAACACCAAACTGTTGTAATAATAATTATATATAAAGATATTTCAATTTTTGTTTTTTTATTATTATTTTTTTTTTCAACTTCTTGTTAGTACAGTGTCCCGTTTAATAGGTAGCAGCCCCCTTTCTCAAGAATCATAAGTAGCAAGAGGGTACAGTGAGGGTACAGTTTCAAAAAAATCTATTATATTCGTTACTTTTCAAAAACATATAAATTAATGTGAAGAAAATGCTGAAAAGTAGGTCGCACAGGCTAAAATTTATCTTTCTTTTGTCAATTTTTCCATATAGCAACCGTTTTTTTTGTGTCAGATTAATTAACATATTTTTATTAAATATAATGATTTATCCTATTTTAGTATTCAATTTTTTGCGCTTTAATATGAAAATGTACACATTTACCAAATAAACTGTTTTGCTGTAGCAAATGCTCAAAGTTGGCTCCACTACATTGGAAACAAACTCGAAGAAGTCTTAGAAACTAGTGAAAACACGAAAAATATTGATTTTCTAAATTATTCCAGTGACTCTCAAATTTTGTATTAAAGTTTTGTAGTGAATAACTTGCTCAGTAACTAAAATTTAAAAAAAATCTTATTTAACATTCTTCTCTACCCATTTATTATCAGATCAATTTTCAATTGATCTATTATCAAATCTAAGACCGTAGATACCTTGTATTGAAATACCCCGCTTTGAGAAAAAAAGATACCTCCATCGAATTTTAATAGAATTAATTCAACACCTATAGTTTTATACCAACTCTTAATGTTTAAAAATTTATTATAATTTATTATTGGATCATTTTAATGTATCAAACGAAATATTTATACAATTTGTAGATACACGTAGCGTACAATCCCTTCAGAAATTTTGAATTTTGACTAAACAATTGTTTTTAACCATAACTTAATTCCAGATTGCATAAACCTTCATCAAAATTGATAGACCATTAATCTCTAATTAACGCATTTTCAGCCAATCAGGGCATCGTATTAAGCAGAGTTTAATGAGCCATCAATTTTGATTGATGTTTATGCAAACGGGGGTAAGAGCTAGAAGTAGCCAGTATTTGTATCGGGAAAGGCACATATTGTTTTAGGGCTAAATTTAAATAAAATCAGTATCGGGGGTGGTAACAACGGTAGCAAAGGTCGTATCAACCACCACTTCAACCTATGATGGCTATAACAGTTACCCCCGGTTGCACAATCGTCAATCAAAATTGACGGATCTCTAAACTCTGATTAATCAAAATATTGCGCCCTCATTGACTCGAAAATGTGTTAATGAGAGATTAATGGCTCATCAACTTTGATAAACGTTTGTGTAACTGGGTATTAGACTCACAACAAAGTAAGGCCAACATGTCAGTGGCGTAGTATAGAGTTGTGCATGTAACATACCTTAAACGAGCTGTATTAAAAAGTTCAGTTTTATTGAAGGATGTAAAACAGAGAAAAAAAATTAACAACACTAAACGTAACGGCAGTACGACACTGACTGAAGCTGAAAGGTCTTCCCCCCCTCCAAGCTTAAATCGCCCGACACCGAAGGTTCATGCGCAGGGTCACGTGACATGTTGGCGTTAGATTATTGGAAGTCTTATACCAACCATTATTCTAATGACCTGATTGGATATTCACAAAAGAATTAAACAAAAGGTTTGTCATATTTACAAAAAAAAAAAGTATAGGCTTTTACAGAATTTTTAACGAAAAATTTTGTGGTTAATTACTTTTTGCACTACCATCATTTGTTTTCGAAATACAGCGTTTTTATTTTTGTTCGTTTTTTTTAATTCTGTAATTTTTTTATTTTTCAACTGATTTTTTTTGTGTCAAACCAGTAATTCTAGTTATTTATATTCGCCAGTGCTAAATTAAATTTTATAGAGCAAAATTTGGTTAATTAAAAAATGAGAGCTATAAAACAGTTAACACTCAATAATTATATTAAATTTTTTAGTGGACTATTTTCATAAAAAAAAATAATAAATTATAAGGTAAGCTAATTTTTATTATTAAACTAAAGTATAACAATTTTTATTGGTTGTTGTCGTAGTAAATCAACATTGCTATTTTAATAAGTTTAGGAGCAAAGTTTTGAAACAATAGCACAAAATGGATTTTTGAGCTTGAGAATTGAATAAATTTTAGTAAAAAAAAAAAAAAACAAAAGGAAATCAGTTAAAATTTTATTAATATCAAAACTTGCCTCAAGAAAACGTTTTCTTTTGTATTTTGCCTTGTTTTACTAATAAAAATTTTTACAATTTTTATTTTGACATTGTCATCTGAAATGTTATCACAACGTGGTGACAAAATGCCTAATTTTTAATTATTTTAAATAAAATTTGTTTTAATTTTTTAAAGATTTGATTGCTGTTGGGGAGTTTTGGATAAAGTTTTGTATGTCAGGTGGTGTATTATGGCTCTAAATCATTCGAAAAAGGTAGACCCACTCACCACTTTGTGAGTCTTGGGTAACAATTTTTTTCGTAACTTATTACATAAATAACTGTTCAGAAAAATAAAATTGTAATTAAAATATTTAAAAAAAAACTCAAGGCAATGTATCAGGCATGTCCCAAGTTTTACCTACACCTCCAAAATAGCATTTTCTACTTGAACAAATATTTTGAAAAATTCACATATAATTATCTATTGTAAGAGTACATCTTGACCAAATTTGAAATAATTTTATTGAATAAATGTTTTTAAATAATTTTAGTTATTTTTTGATGGATTTATGACAACCACGCACTACTCCCAATTTGTAATATAAAATCTTATTTTATTCAAAATGTAATCATTTAAAATGTAAAATAAAATTACAGCTTGGTTACCGAAAGAAGTCCAATGATGTCCACATGCAAAAAATTTCGTAAAAAAATCATTATTTAAATTTTGTGTGACTGTAGGACTAATTAATTATTGGACTGTCTGAGGATGTCTTCCCAGAGTTTGCGGGCGCCAACTGGTGGAGATCAGCTTCCGTTATATAGTATAAAGCAGCGGACAGGAGAGTCAGATTTGCGTGTTTGTTATCGGACTTCTTTCGATAACCAAACTTTACAGTATATTTCTTAGTTAATTTTTGATTGATACAGGTAAAAATCCAATTTTCGCACAATTTGTTTTTTTATAATTATTTATATAATATTATGAAAAGTAATTAGCTACAATTGAAGTAGCCTTTAGCAGAGTAAAACTTTAGTTTTTGCCTCTTTTTTTTTTGATATAAAATAAGGAAAAAAAAATAACTATTGACTAAGTAATATTAAATATAAATTATAAATGAAGCGTTACTGAATGTAAATATGATTATTTCACGTCAATAACCCTGTATTTTGTGAAGACAAAAAAAAATATTTTTTTTAAACTACTTATGCTTTCCATTTTTAAAAAACGTAACTTTGCTGTGTATCTGACAATTTGGTATATTTCAAAAAACAAAAGGCAATAAAACAAAATAATTATATAATTAAATTTGTATAAAAAAAACTGGTAACCTATGTATAAACTTGGTTATTTAAAAATCAGCTAAAAAAGGAGAAATTGATTGGCCATTTTTAAACAAACACAAATATTACAAATTAAAAAAAAAACAAAACAAATGTAGAATATAAAATATAACAAATGAAAATATATAAAACAAGAAATGATTTTTTTTAAATAATTTTGGTTTTTTTAAATTCGATTTTTTACATTAAACCTTTTTTCTGATAGGTTTATGCTATATCGTAAATTTTGACAAGAAAAGAAAGATGGGTCGTTTGCGGTCTGTCTATTGTGTGATTCCGGCACCTTGGAGAGTAGCTTTTGGGTTAGGGATTTGTGACAATCACACACAGTCATATATTTTTTAAATTAATTTTTGAATGTCTCTGATAAAAAATGAAACTTTGACATTTTCGCAAAATTAGGTTTTTTTAGATTTACAGCCACAAATAAAATAATATGAAAAAAATAATAAAGTACAAGGTACAATTGAAGTACCTACCTAGACCTTTGGCAGAGTGTACTCTACTTTTTCTTTTTTTTTCCGATAACAAATAAGGAAAAAATAATATTAATTAAATAATATTAATTTAAACTACAAAATGTATTTTGTGTTGCATTTGCTGAATCTAAAGCCCATTATTATAAATATACCGACTAGGGCTTTGATCGATTAGCCGACTACAGTCTCAAAACAGTCGACTACCCTACTAGCTTTTAGTTTTTTGGCAGTTCTACAGGTAATAAGTTTTCCCCTCTTTTGTAAAAAGAAAATACAGCTTATTTCAGCGCTCAGCGGTAGAAGAATAAATTAAAAAACGAGTTTCGAATTACAATAGTTATAAAATTAGAATGCGTTTCAAAAAGTCTGTTTTATTACACACAAATTCAAGTTGAGAAAACGACTGCGAAGCCGGAGTTTTTAAGAAATAGATGCCCACAATGACATAAGTAATAAATTCTTTATACTACTTTTATCATTTGTCTTTTTTTTTTACTTCTTGGTTGTAAAATATAAAATTTTGAGTTTTATAATAACCTATGATAGTATCGTGTGCTATAATGGCTGTTAAAGGACCCAAAAATGTTGTAGTATAATCGAGAATATAATAGTTTTCAAGATGCAAACTATAAATAGTGAATTTTGTAACACGAATTTGAGTTTATACTTTTAACAATTTTTTTAATTACGCTCAATTTCATAATCAACTTAAAAACTTCTTTAATTTAAATAACGTTTAGACTGTAACTGTCACTACGATAATATGCATCTAAAAACCATCGTCAGTTACAGTCTAAACGTTATTTGAATTAAAAAAGTTTTTAAGTTGATTATGAAATCGGCCCTTAGTTTTTTAAAAGCAAAATTTTAAGTTGACTAGACGGTGAGTGTAGCCGGCTACTCGCCGACTGCTTGCCGACTTGTAAAGTGGCTTATCCGACAGGTCGGTGATTCTAATCTCTAATCATTATCGGACGAGAATAACCCTGTATTTTTGTGAAGCCTAAAAAATATTTTTTTTAAAGTCGCAGCAACTGGTTATGCTTTCCTTTTAAAAAATATATTTGCTTTATATGTGAAAAATTAAAAAATATAAAATACATTTAATTATACCATTGGATTTTACGTGATTATCTGTATTAAATTTTATTTTCCAAATTGATAAAAAAAAATAAGAGTTAGGAAGTTTAGAAAAAAATTAAAAAGGCTTTCAACATTTCAAAAGCAAAAGGTAGTAAAGCTAAACTAATTATCATTAAATTGGTATAAAAAAAATTGGCAATACGTCTAAATTTAGTTATTTAGAGATAAGTTTACAAAATGGAGAAATTGATTGGCGATTTTTATCTTTAAAAAAAATATGTTAATATATAAAAAATAAAATAAAAATATTAAAACAAAACAAATATAACAAATTAAAAAGATATAAAAGAAGAAATGAAATTAGGACAACTTCGATAAGTAGCTCTCCCAACCCAATAAAATTAAAAACCAAATTTTATCCTGCTATCTTTATAAATAACAGAAATAAATTTTTAAAAAATATTCAGTGAGCTTCCCGAAAATTAAAAATGAAACTAACCTGCCGATTTCAAATCAAATTATGTATACGTAGTGGGCGTAGTTTTTAACTTATTTATAAGGGTAGTACTTAAAACCAGAAACAATACAATAAAAAATTCCAGCAATACCAACTGATTATAACAAAATAAAAAACATGTTCTCAAAGATAAAACAATGAAAAATATTTAACATTTTTGAAGTACCTATGTTTTAATAATAAAATTGATAAGATAAATACTCATATTATTATGGCTATTCCTATTAGGAATTATTAAATAATGATATTAATGACACATTCATTTTATAACAATGATTAGTCCATGAAAAATGTCGATAAATAATCTCACGTATACATTAAACAAATAATTCTAAAAAAAAAACTGTTAACAAGTCTTTTTTGTCCGTCATACCCTCAGCAGACGTCACGGTCGATCTCATTTAATGCATAATTCATATAAAGTTTGAGCCGCAAAGAATTAACCAGAGGGTGTTAAACTTGAAATTCTCCCACCGGAAACTGGTGTTGTAACCGTCCACCATTGAACCAAAATATGAAAATTTTCACGTCTCCAACCTTCATCTTCACCGTCCTTGAATCCGGCTTCGGGTACTTGGCCTCCGATCGAAGTTTAACACCCTCCATAGCCGAAAATTTCCCAAAACTAGCTATATGTATCGACCATCTTGTGGGAACTTACCACAGAGTCTGGATGCATCCCAAGTTGGTAAATCACTTTCACTGGAAGTACCGGCTTCGAATCAAACACCGAAAGTGGGTACCAACTGCAACTACCATTCTGGTACCGACACAAGCGTCGACTGACGGCGGGCATGGGCACCGACGGACGGCAGGTGGGGAGGGGCCGCATAAGAATGAAATAAAAGAAGCTCACGGTAAAAAGTCAGGCGGGCTCAACAGACCGGTTTCAGGCTTTGTCGACTGGCCTCGACGGCACTGCCGATCATAGTTTATTGTAATTACCGTACCTAGTCGTACATCCACATGCACTTGATTTTTATTGTCAGAGGCGCGTCTGTGTACTGGTGCTGGGCATGCGACTCTTGCCGTTGCGGTTGCTAAGGGAGAAGAAATTCTGATGAAATTGAGGAGATTTCAATGCGAGGCTGAGACACTAAACCTGATTCAATTTTGGTTTATGACGGCCTTGGGGCGTTCAAAGAACAAGTGCAAGGAGCCTAATCACAATACTTGATACGAGGAAGAGGTTTATTGACTGCTAGCTTGACGATGACGGTGACGGTGACAGGGACTGATACCCAATTCAAATCAAAACCAGTCGAATTCTTTATTATTTAATAGACTTGAGTCTATTCACACCGACGGAATTTTTATTATTAAAAAACTGATGTCAAGAAACTGATAAGAATTATTAAACTTGGTATTAGTGTCTGACTGGACTTGTTTTTATTTACGAGATCAGACTGAACGTTATTTATGTCTATGACAGTACTCAACCTTTAATTTTCTGCAATTCTTGATCTTGAAGATCAAAGTGCTTGCAAAGCCATCTAAATCCTACTTTTATATTATACAAAATTACTGTAATTGTAAGAGAATTTAAAAAAAAGGTTTTTCAATTTTTATACTATCTGTTAAAAGACAGAAATTTTCATATAATTTTCATGAAACTTTTGGTTTTAGATCAAAAATTGACCAATCAATATTTTCGGTAGATGAATCCTACCTTAAATTATTGAACTTTACAAAATTTGTGTTTTTAAAATAAATGTACTTTATAAAAAAAACCTATACATATAAACATATATACATATAAATATCATTATCAGAGTTTATTTTAAACATTCTTCAATTTTTAAACAACACTTTATTGAAATTCGATGGAAGCATCCTTTTTTTTTCTCAAAATGGCGGAATTTTCATCCAAATAATGAAAGAATTAAACTCCAAATCAAATCCACAAGTTTAATTAAACAAAATCCTTACATAACAATAGCAGAGCGCTTTCGAAAACTACGTCTCATCACCAGTGCCTAAATAATAATGTAAAACTTACCAATTTGAACTACAGTGCTCAACAATTGAAATGGAGAACACCAAAAACACCCTAAAATTTTAACAAAGTTTAAAGTCTTGTAACTCCTCTAAAAATTTATTAATCGGAATCATCTTTTTTTCTGGATAGAACATTTCTTATACTTTCAGATGTTAGTCAGAGCATTTTTTGCTAAATTGTAGTTTAAGTTTTACAAGGTGTCAAAGACTGGCCTTGCAAAAACCGAAAAGTTTAGACATCTCCTATTTTAACAACAAAGATTCTTGGATTTTTTTATGGGTCTCGGAAGAGCGCTGGATTAAGCCTTCGATACAGTTTTACAGATTTTGAGCTACGCTTATAAATTAAAGCATTAATCCAAAAAACTGTTTTTTGTGCGTTAAGCAATAATTTTGTTAATTAATGTAAAATTTTATATCTTTTTGGGTTATTCTAAAGATAAAAGTTGAAACTTGAATTTCGGAAGGCAAGGTTGACGTACTGTTAACATTTTGTGTAAAAAAAAACTTCCGAAGATGACCAAATTTTTAAAAAGCTCACAGCTCCTAATTTCAGTTTGATAAAAGAAGTATAAAAATTAAAACGTCTATTTAGACACATAATTAGTACATTTTATCTCAACATCCGTGGAACATTAGTTTACTTAGTATTGATCGGTGATTAGATCCGATTCTTAAAATAGTCCAGTCATTTTAGTAAGTTCATCTCGGAATTTGAGATACCTAACTACAAACTTGAATAAACTTTTATTGTGACATCCTAGAAGTTGTCTCAAAACCTGCATACGGCAGGGTGTTTGCGTCTATCAAAATTAAAGGTCAAAAGTCACAAAAATCAATTTTTTGCAAATATCTCGTTTCCTATAGGTTTTTCGCTATTTGTATTTATTATCAATATTGTAGAGGATTAGAGTCTCTACAACTTTTGTTTTAAAATTTTTTTTATACGTTGAACCGTTTTCGAGTTAGACGGCGGAGAGTGCGCGGTTAGAGCATCAAGTTCATCCGGTAGCCACGGTCGAAAACACGCCATATAAAGTTTATTAATTATTGATATACATAACTATTGATAATTTTAATTTTTACTAACTATTACATTATATTTAATAATTATTTTGCTTATGTATCTACACTGCTCCAAGAAATTAACGCACCACTTGAAAATAAAGTAAAAAATTAAAACTATGTACATTTGACAACTTTGGTTGAGAAGGTTTAATCAAGCTATAATCTAGTTACCCATTGTAATAAAAGTTTTGACATTAAAGTCAGAAATTTGAGTTTAATAGTTTTTTAAGCAGAAATTTTAAAATATTTTTCATTTTTAAATTGTGTTAATTTGTAATTTCGTTTTATTGTTATTTGAATTTGCCGTTCTGTGGATAGTTTTTATCATTTGAAACAATAATAAAAACATTATGAGAAATTTGACTCGAGAAGAATGCGCCCAAGCTGTGGTTTTGTTGGAGGAAGGATGGAGCTCCAGAAGAATTAGTGAAAGGTTTGGTGTATCTCATACGTCAGTTTCGCGTATGATACAAAGGTACAGAGAGACAGGAAGTCACCTCAGAAGACCTGGGCAAGGAAGAAAAAGGAAAACCACTCCTATCCAGGATAGATTTTTAAGAATATCTGCGCAAAGGGAACGCTTTGTAACCGCCAGGAAGCTACAAACTGAGTTCCGTGACGTAGATGGAATTCAAATCAGTACCGAAACTGTTAGAAAAAGACTTAAGGAGGATAATTTAACACCCCATATTCCTGCTCGTGGTCCTGCATTGACTGCAGAACACCGCAGAGCCCGATTAGAATTTGCTATAGAGCACATAAATTGGCAAAGAGAGGATTGGGAGTCTGTTCTTTTTACGGATGAGTCAAAATTTTGCTTTTGCAATTGCGATAGACGTGTTCGTGTGTATCGTAGACCAAATGAGCGGTACGCACAGTGTAACATTCAGAATACCACATTGTTTGGTGGAGGCTCAGTAATGGTTTGGGGTGGTATTTCCTTACAAGCTCGCACGGAGTTAGTGGTTGTAAATAATGGCTCTATAAATGTGGACCGTTACATAACAGACATTCTTGAAGAGCATGTCGTACCATATGCCCCTTATATTGGTCCAAATTTTTTGTTAATGCAAGATAACGCAAAACCCCACACTGCCCGAATTGTTAAAGATTACTTGAATGAGGCAGAAATCAATGTTTTGGATTGGCCAGCTTGAAGCCCTGACCTAAATCCTATTGAGCATGTTTGGGACATTCTCGGGAAACGTTTAAAAAATCTTCCACATCCTCCTGTCCATCTTCAAGAGGTAGGTCCTCAACTAAATGAAATTTGGAATAACTTAAATCAAGAAGACATAAGTTCGTTAATTTTGAGTATGGAACGAAGATGTGCAGCGGTTATGCAAAGTAGAGGTGGGAATACGCGATATTAAGATGTTTTCTGTAACTTTTATAACGGCGTAACTTTAATAAAATTTTGTTTTTGGTTTATTTTTCTATATTTGGACACATTAGATATTAATTTACTTTAAACAAATGTTGTTGTTAAATTTTTCTTAATTTTGTACCAATTGGTCAAATACATGTTTCAATTTTCAAAAAAATTCAAGTGGTGTGTTAATTTATTGGAGCAGTGTATTTCTAATGAAGTATCAATTTATTTAATATCACTTACCTGCCCGTGTAATTAAAAAATTGTTAAGGAAGATAAAAAATATCATTCTATACAGTTATAATTTTCGAAATTAAAGAAATTGATTAAGAATTATTAGAATCATAAGTTATAGTTTTAATTATCTTCTTCTTCATCATCGTATCTGTCTCAAAAAAAAACTTTGTATGGCTCTCTATCTCGAAAACGATTTAACGTATAAAAAAAAATAAAACAAAAGTTGAAGGGAATTTAATCCTCTATAATACAGGTGATAAATACAAATAGCAAAAAACTTATAGAAAACAAGATATTTCCGAAAAATGTACAAAAAATTGATTTGTGTGACTTTTGACTTTTGATTTTAATAGACGCAGACACCCTACCGTATGCAGGTTTTGAGACAACTTTAAGGATGTCATGTATAAATTTATAGCTGGGTATCTCAAATTCCAAGATTCTTACCTAATTTTGACTAAAATGACTGGACTAAAAGTACATTTATAGGGAAAAATTGAAACTTTTTATAACTTAAGCAGCTTTTTATCACGATACGGACGCCACTGTTAGCTATCCACAACTGTTTCATTGGAAACAAGCCGTTTAGATGAGCAAAAGTTTTTATTTTTTTCTAAAAACGTGGCTTTAAAAATCTTATTTAAACACCAACTTATACCAAGTAAACTAATGCTACAAAGGTTTTTTTACCAAACTAAAATTCAGAGCTGTATAAAAACTTGATCATTTTTGGAAGCCTTTTATTACACGAAATATTAACGATATGTATTTGGTGTTTTACGTCCATTATTTATCTAGTTAAAAAAATTTACGGGGAAGTGGACAAGGCAGATAAACTATTTTATATAACCGACGTTTCGAATCTTTATTCGATTCTTTATCAAGGCTTAATTAACGATATGTCTACCACTTTTTCCCGAAATCAAGTTTGAACTTTTACATTTAAAATAAACTAAAAAAAGAAATTTTACACCAATTAACAAAATTATAGCTTATTGTGCAAAAAACCGTTTTTTTTATTTAGGCTTTAATTTATAAACTTAGCTCAAAATCTACAAAACCGTTTCGAGGGTTTGGTCCAGCGCTCCTCAGAAACCCATTAGAAATTTCATAATAAAAGCATAAAAATGTGTACTATAAATATAATAAATCGTTATTTTTAGTACAAGATTTGTTAATCGATCTGAAGGAAAAAATAAATAAACAAATGGTTGTTATTTGGAAAAGTGTCAAAAGAAAGATTTTAGCTGTCTAAAAAGTATGTTTTTTTAAAAAGAATTGACATCAATTTGACATTTGGTTTAAAAAAAAAATTAAAAAGTATAAACACTGAAAAAGAGAGTAAGGAGACAAGATTATAAACAAACATTCAATTAACTAATGAAAATTAAACTAGTAAAGATAAAGTTTTAAAGTCAAAATTCATTTGATCATTTAATGATTGTAGAGAAGGTTCGTGGGCGGATTTAAGAATTTCAAAAACTTTTAAAAAATTTAAAGAATTTGCTTTATTACAAATGTGAAGAATTTTAGAATTATTAGCAGGAGAAAAAGAATAACCGGAAGAAAGAATATGAGAAACAAAAGCAGATGAAGTGTTGCTCATACAGGTTGTTCGGAAAATACCGTACCAATACCTTCTTCAAAACGATGCACTGATTACAAAAAAAAATGTAAAAAAATCTTATCTTTTCCTGGTCAAAAATATAAGGCTTCAAAGTTTGATTATCTATTTTCTTTTTTTATCGATAAAATTTTGTCAGAGCAGGTAAATGTGATAGAAAGTAACTTAAAAAATTATGCTGCAACTACGTACGTGGTGTATATAAATGATTGTAGGGTCGTAGGAGTCTGTAGAAATTCTCGATATCACGAATATTCATTATAATGTCCTATTTCTGCAATAGAATATTAGAGAATGGTTCCTAGAGTTACTCATTTATCTAATAATAATTATAATAATAGCTAAAATCATTGTCTTTAAAAGGCAGAACATTTTTTATTGTTTCCACAGCCTCCTACGACCTCACAATCATTTATAAAACTTGCTTTAAAAAAAATTAAAACTCTTTTTTAATTTCATTTTAAATTGTGCAAATTTATGGGCTGATTTCAAGTTGAGATAATACCGGTAGTATTTTCGTTTCTAGGCAAAATTAAAAGAATTCTGGGCTGTGATTGGTTGTTGCCATAGAAAAGTATTAAAATTTGTGATACTACCGGTAGTATCTCAACTTGAGATCAGCTCATTACACCATATTTAACAACGTTTTAAGTTTAACATTGATTTATAAAGGCAAAAATTTATTGTTGCTATAGTTATTTATAATACATACTAGATTGTATGTACTTGCAATCATATTATTTCTGTTTTGTCAGATAGGCAAGCGAATTATTTTTGTTTCCTAATATCTCAGCTAATTCGTTTGTGGAATATAGTGATATGTATTTAATGTTGGGACAATGTAAAGGAAACTACCGAGGAGCTCCAGGGGTATATAGAGAAACATATCGCAAAAGACAGCATCCTGATGAAAATGTGTTCCAACGCCTAGATCAGCACCTCCGAGGAACAGATTGTTTTGGTCACAATAGGGCTAAAAGTTGGATTGTTTTGGTCACAATAGGGCTAAAGTTGGTAGGCCCAGAACTACCAGAACAGAAGCTGTAGAAGATGAAGTCTTAAATATTGTAGAGGAGTTTTCGCAAATCAGTATAAGAAGAATTGCAAATAATGTTGGGGTTGGTACTACAGTTTATGAAATACTAAATGAAAATAACTACCATCTCCTGGAGATATACTAAAGTTCAGGATTTGGAAGAGCAGGATTACCTTCCCCGCTTGAATTATTGGAACTGGCTTTTGGAAAAAATTTCACATGAACCGAACTTTTACAGCTTACGTTTTATGGAGAGATGAATGCATTTTTACCAAAGATGGAGTTTTTAATATAACAAATAATCATTATTGGGCCATCAACAACCTTCATCTGACTCGAAGAAGGGAAGATAAACAGCAATTTAGAGTAACTCTTTGAGCTGGCATATTGGGCAATCATTTACTTGGTCCCATTATATTGCCAGAACAAGTGAATTCCAATCATGTCTTAAACCTATTAAACAACCAAGTTGAAGAACAATTGGAAAATCTTTTTAAGGCCATTAGGACCATGTGGGTCTTATACACTTTGCCTTACAAGTAAGACAGTGGTTGGATGAAAGCTATCCAGAAAGATGGACAGGCTGAGGAGGACCAATAGCTTTTAGCTTGGCCTGCCCGGTCACCCGATTATTGCAAGGAATTAATGCTGCTGGCGACGTAACTCCTGAAGCCCTGAAGTACTTGGCCTGGTTCATGAAAATCCGAGGCGAAGAGTTAACGCATATATTGAAGCTAATGGACACAATTTTGAACATTTGTTAAATTTTTTTTTGACTTGTTGAAAATTTTAGTTTTTATTTATTACTAAACTATTTTTGTCATTTTGCCTCAATTTTTTGTTTAAAAATATTATCACTGGGTTTTGTTTGGTAATTTTGCTGTTCAGGAAAGTTAAAACGCATGAAAAATAACTTGAACTGCGTTTTTTTGTATAATGTGACACTGGCCGTCCATATAATGTCAATTGATCTAATTTTTTGTAATTAGTTATATTCAATTATTTTTTCTTATCTATAGTTGTCGATTTTATAAAACTTTAAACAATTTTTAATAAAAAAACAGAAAAAACTTTCCAAAACTATTGTTATAAAATTGGAAAATTGTACTAAAGTTGCTATATGGTGCGCTATTTTCTGTACACCTGTATTTGTATTTTTGTATTTTTATATTGTCCTTACAATCCTTACATGTTCATGAATTCTGGTTTCAATTCTCCGTTCTGTCTGACCGATATGAACTGCATTGCCCTCATTACAAGATAACTTGCAAATGCCTAAATGATGTAAATGAGGAATTTGATCCTTGTTGTGTACGAGACACGTCGAAAAACTATCTTTGGAATTTAAAACAACTTTTATATTATACTTTAAAACATGACAGATAGAAACATAAATTTTGCCAATGAAGAATGGAGACGTTTTAAAAAAGAAGATGTAAAAGGAGAACTATGTAATATATTGAAAGATGAAAAGTATTTGTTTCTGAATTTATAGAAAAGTTTATTTAAGTCCTGTAATGAAAAGTGATTATTTACTGCCCTTTGTTTCCTGATAAGACATTCTTTTTTAAAGACAACATGATCTAAAGGAGAATTATATAGTCTAAATAATAAAGAATTTAATGCAGCTACGATGTGAGAATAACAACATTTGAAATCGGGAAGGATTATAGTATATGTTGATGTAGGTTTTCTACAAATTTCAAAAGCAAAAGATGAATTGTCTTTTCTAATTATATTAAGCCTATACTTGGCAAACCATGAATTAATCGTAAAAAAAATATTTCAAAATGTTAATCAATGTAAATATCTTATTTAAGATCATATTTATTGTAATTTTAATTTTTGCATTATTTATATTACTTTTGTAAATATTTGTATGTATCTCTGCGGGGACACATTACCCGTTTACCAGCCAATCGTATGTTTTTTTTTTTTTTGAAGGTAAATTAGTTACCACTTTATCATAATATATAAATTTCGTAATTTTTTTTCGTGTTTTAAGACGTGTTTTTGGGGTACGGGTATAACTTGACTCACCCTGTACATGTGCATCTAAAGATACTTTACCAGCTAGACGCTAAATTGAAACTGCGTCCTATAAGATACATTGCCAAGAAAAGCATTTTTACAACTTAATTAATAAGATGCTTGACAAAATTTGTAATATGATAAATAAAGCCCAATTTCCGTAAAAAAATTTATTAAAATAAAAAATATATTTTGTAATAATAAACAAAAAAAACAAATTCTATAAATAATAGATAATATCAATACAAAAATATATTTCTAGTTTATTGCTATTATGAAAATCAAAAAAACAGTAAAATAAAAAGTAAATTCTGTAATAATAAACAAAAAAGCTAATACTAGAAATAATAAACTAAATCAGTACAAAAATTTCTAGTTAATTACTATTATGGAAATCAAAAAAGCAGTTTCTTTGGCTTATTAGGCACAACCATACTTGACATTTTTAACACTCTACTAAAGTTTGTCCTTTGGCACAATGTCTACATCGTCCCTTAGTTTTGAAAACAGGATAATGTCCTGTGTTATCGTTTCGAATAACTTCTTGTGGTAGTGGTTTAAAAATAGTGTGTTTTTTTTACTGGAACCACGACTGCGTCGTTAGAAGGTCTGCACGTTTTCTGTCTTTCAGAAGCAAACTTTCAACCAAACGTAAACAAAAATTTTTTAATGTTATATTTTGTTCATTAGGCTGTAGTAACTTTAAATTTCTTCTATATAATAGCAAAGAATTATTTACACAAATGTCTAATATTTGTGAAAATTGCCATATACTATCTATGTGTTCTGAACTCAGTTTTTTGTAAGGCTACTAGCATATCCGCGAGATCAACACCTCCCATGTGCATATTATATTGTTCCACAATTTGAGGGCATGGCATCTCTTTCTTTCCGCTATTTTCAGAATTTTTTTATCTTTGACAAATCTTGGTGCTGTAGTTAGAGGGTAGGCATCAACAAATGAACTGCAAAGTAATACGGGTTTGTTGTCAAACCATTTTACAATACAAAGTTTATTATTGTTGTCTACTAGTTGGTAAAATACCTCTACCTTCTTGTTTCAAATCTTTATCAGATTTGATGTTGCAACCTTTGAGTCTGTTTGTTCTTAATGTGCCTAATGCTAGAATTCCTTTATCCTCACGAAGATAATTGATAAGATCTAACGATGAAAAAAATTTATCAAAATACATTTATCATAATGATAATACATACATAATGATAATACATTTATCAAAATACAATACCGAACAATGAGGAGTTTTCATCGATTGACTTAAAGCTAATACAGTCTTTCCACTTAAACCTAAAGAGTCTTCTCTCTCAGTAAATATATGTTCTCGAAATCATCTCCTTCATATGGTATAAAGTCGTAAACAAATCCGGAACACCACATCGTACGAACATTTTGAAACTCCATTTTTTTTAGGTTTTTTGAACATACTACCATCTTGAACCAGCTTTGGTTCTTTTATATGATATCGTCATTTCGTCAATCGATTGCCTTTTTTCTTCCTCAATTTTTAAAAAGTTCTTCCTTACACAATTAATTACTGGTCGTATTTTAACCTATCGATCGTCGTTTGCAGTATTATTATCGACAAAACGTAGATATCGACGAATTGATTGATATTTTTTTAACGGCATTACAGACGCTATTTGTTCATATCGTAATGTAGAACTCCAGTAATTAGTGTAAGTCTAATTATTTTTTGTAATGTTTATTGATAAGCCTTTCATTTTTTCGGAATAATTATTTGTTTCTTCCACAATTAAAGAAATCAAATCATCGTCAAAAAACATTTTAAAATATTCGTAAAGTGAATAAATCTTGTCAAGAATAGTAAAGTCATTATTGGGTATGGTCACGGCAAATTGAAACTCTTCTTCTGTCCAGCCAAATTCTGTTTGAGGAACACTTTTCTTTTTTTTTACTTTTACTTGTAGTACAAGTTTTATTATAGCGAGGCGGAGTTTTTCTTCTTGTTATACTTAAATTTATAGGGGTATCCTCGTTAGTATGTACCTATGTCTTCATTGCTGTTTTCTACAACTGGCGACTCAGCTTGATAAAATTCTTGAGTATTTTCAAGTTCTGTGTCACCATCGTCTGCTTCTAATTCTACCGACGATAAAACGGTAAAATTTGTTGGTGGATTGAGATCTTCTTCAAAATTATATACCTGATTTGCCTTTGGTGCACTCGGCAAAACAGGTCATTTTCCTCCGCACTTTCTTTTTCTGAGACAATTTCCTTGTTTGGTAAGAGCGAAAAAACTTCTTTATGTCGCTGATGATAAAATTCTTTTTGTGCTAATTCTAATATTATTTGCCATATCTACAGGGTGTTAGGTAAACGTCCGGCCAACGCTTAGCTGGCAATAGCGTTCATCGGGTATGACATAAAAGCTTAGTAACTTTTTTACCAAAAGATCTTCAAAAACCGAAGATTTTCCACAATTTTTGTTACCCGCCTATGGATGCCTTATTGTACAATAATTAGCTTTAAAAATCGTAGCAACAAATTTGTATCTGACAATTATCGTTTTGAACAAATGTCACCATAATGTCACCTTAGACTGTCCCTTGTAATTGTAACCAATTAAATTTTTGGAAGAAAATAACTACAATAGCGTTTAACACAGAATACATAAATTAAAGTAAATGCTCAAAATGGCCCCTATTTGCGTCTACGCAAGCATGAGCTCTCCGTATTAATGAATCTTGAATTCGCCACATTCCACGATGATTTCGTATGAGTTCAGCAGCATCCATCACCCGGTTTAAAAGATCGTCTTGGTTTTCAACAGGTGTTTTGTATACCAGGTCTTTCATGTGCCCCCACAGATAAAAAAGATTTTTATGCAAAATGTTCCAAATGCTCCAATGACTAACATTAAATTGGCGGTATAATTCTCTAATACTAGCCTCTGGTGCTTCTTCAACTCGTTGTAGCACAGCCTCATCGTCTAGCTTCTTTGGCCTTCCTATTTCGTTGCCTTTTGGTAAAACAGACCTCGTTTCGCGTAACATTCGAGCTACCTCTTCGAACATTTTTCTGTTTGGGTGTCTTCTGTTTGGAAAACGCTCAGCATACCTTCGCATGGCTTCATGAGAATTGCTTAGGCATTCTCCATATATCAAATGCATATCAGCATATTCACTGATAGAATATTGCGCCATTTTATAGTCTTGTCATTTTGACAAATTTAAATATCATCGATACTGCTAAGATACCATTTTTAAATCATAAACTGTCTAATAAAGGTGAATTATGGTGAACGGCTCGTCAAAATAAAGGCGGGAATCAAGGGAAATAATACAAAATAATTTTTGGAATTCGCCAAAATGTTACTAAGCTTTTGTGTCACACCTGATGAATACTATTGCCAGCTGAGCGTTGGCCGGACATTTACCTAACACCCTATATAACAAAATTTTTTTTTACATTTTTGTGTATTTATTGTTATTTCCAACAATAGTTTCTACTAATACAACTTTTCTAGAAACATGGTACTGTGTACTACTAGAAACAACAAGTTACAGTGGACTTAGCAAAGTGCATTTTCAGATACATACATATGTTGATCAAAAACCGGGCACTGTATCTCACAAGAAATAAGTTAATTTCCCAAGTACATACCTGGCAATGAGTCTGTACAGATACGTATTTTTCTAACAACCCTCAATTTATTTACAGAACGTTATCTTTGGAATTTTTTAATCCAAAGGAAAGACTAATGTTTAAACTTTATGTGTCCATGAAAAACATTATCAATTTTTAGTTATTTTACAAAATATAAGCACATTACTAACCTGAAATTTCTAAACTTCCAACCGTCCTGCGACCACCACTGACACCACAATTTAAACATGCTAAAATAAGCGTTAAATTTAAATATTTTTAACAGTCGATAATTTTACTGAAAAAAAGAATGTGTTCTTAAAGATACTTTACAATATCAACAAACAAAAATTACAAAAATATTTAAAAAAAATTGTTTTAACGTGTATCTCAGAAGATACATTGTCAAGTTTAGGGTTTTAAGATTAAAACTTGGAATGCAAGAGTTTGTTTCTGTTTCTACAATAAATTTAATGTTTTTTGTAATAAGTTGATAACTAAAAAAAAATTATCTAATACTGCTGTGGTGCCTTTGAAGGAAGAGATAACGTCATCAACGTATCTAAACCAGAAACAAATATACTTTAAAGAAATCGGAAGTTTCAAAATTTTTACTCAAGTTTGTTCTAAAACCCTCGTTTTGCTTATATATTATTATTAAAAATTTATAAATTATTATTAAAAATGAAAAAATCTTGATCTAAAACTAATGTAACCAAAGAAATTAAATCAGTGGCGTGTAGAGGATGGAATCAATCAAAAGGTAGATTAGGTAATAATAATAGATAGAGCTTCAATGGCAGGAATAGAAAGAAATAGGTTAGTGACGTCAAAAGTAACAAGAAAATAACTCGAGGAGTTATTAATTTATTAAAAAGTTTTAAAAAAAAATTGTATAGAATTATTATAAAAATTTATGGAACTTCTAATAACTCTATTTAACCACTTTGTTAATTTATAGCAAGGTGAGTTGTTATAAGAAACCACTGGTTTCATTTTATTATTAAGGACTTCTTTTTAGATTTTAATTCTTTTATTATTTATATGAGAATCACCCCCAATTTGAGATAAAATGCTTTCATTGAATTTTCTTTTGTTATTTGTCGTATTTGAATAAAGCAATTTTTTAATCATCAGATCTCATAATGTAGAGCACCTTCAACAGAATTGGAGGTATTTGTTCTTGAGGTACAGCATCTTTGTCTTCAATTGATTTAAAATAGTTAAGCATTCGGTTTTTTTTTTACTTCTTCTGGAACTTGTCTTAAGTGGATTTTATTAGCAATTTTTTTTATCTGTTTAAAAAAGAGTTTATATTCTATTTCCAAGATTGTTGTTTACCGAGAAGTATATTCTTCTCAAGTCGCTTTTCTTCTATTTCGTTATAGAAAAATTTGTAACGGCAATTTCGTAAATTTGTCAAAATTCATTTAAAAAAAAAAGTTTAAAAAATAGTAAAATAGCGAAAGTTGTCTAAACTGTAAGAGAAGCATTAGCTCTCTAGAAAATCTTGACTTTCTGACTAATTTTATGTTCATTTCTTGTCTTATATAAAAGTTAAAATAATAAGACATTTGACTGAAATAATAGTAAATCATTTGATATAAAAAATATAATTACATGTCATTCTAAACAGTTAACAACCGGATTGATAGTGCTAGAAGTGAAATAAACAAACAAGCCACATTTAAATCAATGATTTATGTTATTGAAGTAAAAAAACTTGAAATGCATATAAACTTTATGTAAAAATAGATTTGTGTAATATATGTACAATGACAATATTATAATTTTTAACATTTTTTACAATAGAATGCAGTCAAGAAAAAGGGGAGAACAAAAAATCTTTAGTTGGTCCCATTATTATGTTCTCTTTTTATTATTACCTGTGATTCTTGACCACTTACCCACCATCAGTAATTTTGTATCATCTCTCCCCGAGCCGTCTTAAATTTTCTCCCTAATTGCATTGCAAAATTCTTGACAAGATTCCAACTAAACAACTTTTGAAACAAAGACTTTTGAGTTGTCACCATCCCTTTTAATTTCTTGTCGTAATTCTCGTTTTTCTCTCTGTATCTAACCAAACCTAATGAATCTTACATCTCGCAACATCTCTAACGGCCTTCCTTACAAGTCTTAAAAGAATTGATAGCTAACGTGTATCCACCGCAAACGCACATATAATTTTATATTGCAACCATACAAGAGCTAAACAGCGATGACATAAAAGTCTAGGCAAGTTTTTGCTTCTTCTTGTCTTGAGTAGAACTATGCAGTCTGCAAGCAGCAACCGCTTGCCAATCACCTTCAAACCAGATCTTCGAATGTACAAAGAAGAAAAAAAATCGACAATTAAACATGCGTGAGAAAACGTTTTTCCGTAAACGCAAAGTCAAGGGACGGTTATTGGCCCTCTCTTGTCTCCTCTCTCAACGGTTTTTTTCGTTTTGTTTGTCTTTATATTTAGCGTCTATTAATTTATATATCGACGAAGAGTTCAATGCTCTATACTAGTTTTGTGCTAACCGGTAATTTGTGTTATGCGTATTCTTAGTAGAGAGGTGTTTAACTCGGCGAAAAATATTCTTTACAAACAATACAACTTGATTTAAACACCAAAGAAATTTTGTTACTTATTATTGAATACCTTAGACAATGTTTTAGGTCGTTGTACTTGTGATAATTGATTTTCTTGTAATTCCATTAAAAAATTACTCAGAAATCAAACAAAATATTGTAATCAGGATCAAAGGTCAAGGAAAGTTACATAACAGGACAAGGAATCTTCTAAAAATATACATTTTTCAGTTTATCATTAGTAAACAATTAAACAAGAGACAAGAATAAAAAACTTCTTAAAAATTATCAAAAAAAATAAGTTTGCAGTTCTGCTTTTGACAATATTTTATTTTCATTGCATAAATTTATAAGTAAGGAACATGTACATTTTCTAAGTTGGCAACTCTAGGTTTTAATGATTTTTGATTGCTTATGTTGGTAATTTACTTCTTAGCATTTTCGTTAAAAATGGGCATATTAAAACAAAGTAAGTCAGTCAAAAATCTCTGATGACCTAAGAAGAGACACAGCCACTAAAAAAGTATTAAGGATAAAATGTTTTATCAAATAACAAATACGATGTTGGAATTAATGACAGATGAAGAAAGAAAAGAACAAGAAACCAACAAAAATTTGAAATAGATAAAACAGAAGGACAATAAAAACAAGAAACGAAATATTAAATTATTCAAAAGTCGGGTAGAAGAACTAGATGAAGAAAATTAAATAGAGATATTAATATTAGTTTAAGAAGACGAGTAAAAGTATCTCAGCAATAGTAAATCAAACTACTTTAAAACTTGATAAAGATTGAAAAATAATCGGAAAAACTTGTTTTTTGAAATTTTTAGAAATTTCCTGGGTGCGTAAATACAGGACCTCAATTGCGGACCAAATTTTTAATACCATCAGTTATTTCTATTACTTTTAATCCACAGCCCAAATGCTTACTAGCTAATTACCTCATCTCAGAAGGTGAGGTGCTAAAACTGAAACATAAAACAAAATATTAAATTATTTAAAAGTCGGGTAGAAGAACTAGAAAAAAAAACAGTAGCAGAACTGAAATTAAGCAAGATAAAGAATAGAGATATTAATAATATCTATTAGTACAACAACACGAGTAAAAATATCGCCGTAATAGTAAATTGAATTATTATAAAATTTGACATAGATGGTCTTTAAATAATGAAAAAAAAAATCCCCTAAGTCGACAATAGAGAAATCATCGGAAAAACCTGTTTTTTTTAAATTTTTGGAAATTTGCCAAGAGCATAAACGTAGGACAGATCCCAATTGGCGTCCAAATAATGTCTATTATTAATTTATTAAATACCTGAAATGCACAGCCTCAATGCGGTCCAAGAAATTACCTTATCTCAGAAAGTGGGGTGCTTAAACCGTTATCAACAAATACTGATTCTATTGATATTGTAGTTACATATTTTTTATGAGAAATAAAAATGTGACTTAAAACGTAAATCTTCTTAACAAAGAGCTCCTACTTAAGTTATTAGCATTATTACGATTTATGACGTCTCAAATTTTGTACTGGTATAACCGAAAATCTATTGACATCAGCCGCATTTCAGTTTTGACATAATGCCATATTAAGGATGTCGTAAATCGTAATAATGCTAATAGCTCAAGTAGGAGATCTTTGTTAACAGAATTTACAATTTAAGTCATTATTTCTATTTGTCATGGAAAAGTATATCTTTCAAGAAATTTTGTTTGAAACGTAAGAAAATCATGAATTTTCTCATTGATATTTGTTAAAAATCTGACTAAAAACTGTGACTGAAACAACACAAGTAAAATTATGCTAAAAATATAACCTTTTTATTGTCAATTTAATCAGGATTTGTTGATCACAATGTAATGTTAAAGGATGTAAACTAAGTAAAATCAGATATTTAGTAGATTTTTAATTTCGACTTGTATTCACTAGAATTTTAATAGGAAACTTTCAATTTTTAGGTAAATACGGAATTTTTTCAAATCAAGATTTAATTTTCCGGCTTTGCACATTTAAACAGAATTATTTTTGTTTCTTCTTATGATTTGAATTTTATTGCAATTATCCGAATACTTCAATGTAAATAATATTCCTCTATGACTTGTAATACCTATATAAAATATAACAACTTTTTTTTAAATATTTTCTGTTGTTTTTTACTACTTGACTTATTCCGATTAATCAATTATTCTTATTATTGATTAATCGATTATTTATTACTTCCATTAAATCAGAGGTTAAATCCCAAGAGCTCAAAGTTTTGCCGGTTAATTTAAGAGAATGTGTTGCTTGGCAATTGTTGTGTATTTCTCGAAGGACCATTCTAATAACACTCAGTGTATAACAAATAACAACGTTTATTTTGCTTGTATTACAGTTGCTTTTGGTTGCTCTTACTCTACTCTCCTACTATTCTTGTAGGGCCCTGTCGGGACCACCAACCCCCACCCTAGTCTCAGTTAAAGTAGGGTGGAAATTCCTAACAGCAATGAAGAGTGCAAATTTGATAATAGCTGCGTTCGGCTTTGCCACTCCGAGTGCACCGCCTCTTTCCTTATCTACTTCATTGAGTCTATATATCACTATCCCTCTCCGATGACTAAAACTTGATCTTTTTTGACACTGTATCCAGACAACACACGCTCTTTGTGCACTCAGTTATTAGATGGGACAGAAAGAGTGTACGTTGTCATGAAAACAGTCTTTATATTAGTAAATTCTGAGTTCAAATAATGCGACAGATTTATCTCTTCTGAATGAGACAAACAAAGACAGAGTAGGTGCACTCGGAGTGGCAAAGCCAAACGCACCTAATATTAAAAGCCCGACAGCGAAGCTGGAGGGCTTTTTTTGTCAAATTTGCACGATTCAATTGACAAGCTACACATTCACGAAAATTAACGGATCAAAACTTGGAGCTCGAGAGGTTTATGTCAAGATTATGTATTTCCCAAATAACAAAACATTTATTATTTATTAACAAAAAGTTCGCAATAATTTACAAACACCAAACAAATTAATTTTTTGACATTTGTTTTTAGAAAAAATTATTTGGAGTGCCTTGGTAACCAGGCAAAAAAACGAATCAAAAAATTACAAGTGCAAAAAATCAAAAATTCTTGAAAAAGAGCATATTCAACAGTTTTTAGCAGAAGCACCCAATAAAAAATATTTAATGTTGAAGGTAGGTCGATTTTGTTATTAGAGAATGAAATCTAATTTTTTTACCAGCTCGCACTAATTTTTGGTGTGTCAGGTGGGTGTCGATGTTGTGAATTATTGAACATGTCAATCAATAACGTAGAAGATAAAGGATCCTATATGTTGGTATCTGTACCAGATTCAAAAACATATGTTTCACGCAGCTTTACGATTATGGAAGAAGAATTTGTAGTTAATGTGCTAGATATTTGTAGAAAATATATGTCTTTCCGACCTAAGAATATTTCTCACAACAGGTTGTTTTTGTGCTATAGAAATGAGAAATGCACAATACAATCAGTGGGAATAAATAGTCTATCCAAAATACCATCAGTAGTAGCTAATTTTTTGAAATTACCAGAATCAGAGTCTTACACAGGACACAGTATGAGACGCATATTAGCGAGTTTTTTGTCCAACGTTGGAGCCAATCTTGGTATGGTCCAACGTCATGGCCGATGGAAGTCGACAAACGTGGCACAAGCGTATGTCGAAGAGTCAATTTTGAGCAAAATAGACATTGCTAAGAAGATATTGGGTGGAAATTCGGAAGCAGAAGGCAGTGTTATTTTGAATACTGAGAAGCAAAAATAGAATGAATGTGGAAACAACATTTGAGTGACAAAAAATGAAGCAAATAAAGTTATATCTTTTAATATAAATGTTAACGTAAATCTCAACAAATGATTTCATCTGAGATTCCTGTTTCTTATAATGGTAATTTTATGTATTGTATTTTTTGATGTTCAATAAATTGTTCTATTTTCTGTAAACTGTTCAATTATATAAAAACAGTTTAATTATTGATTCATAAAACCAATTGTGTTTTATAGATCTTATAATTCAATCAAAAACATCATTTTTATAGCGTCATAATAAAGAGGTGTTGGATCAAAGTATTTATTCATTGGCTCAACGGTAAATATAAGTTTTTTGACAGCAAATTAACGTTCTTAGGATATTTAAAAATGTTTAATATATTGATGGTCATACTATATTCTTACAACATTTATTTTGATTCAATTTTCTACATTATAAAGATGACTAAAAATCGAATAAACAATAATACTAAGAACAATGTGAATAACGTGAATTATTATTAATCTAACAATTTTCTTTGTTAATGCAATTTGTGTATATGATAATTAAAGAATGTTATTTTTAAAGCTTAATCCTTTTATACTTAACAGTCTGCTGTAAAACTGTTTATTCTTTTTCCACAAGAAATAGAAATAGTGATAATACCTTTCTTTCCACAGCAAATTTAAAGAATTTGAGGTTGTGATTGGTTGTTGCCACGAAAAAGTATTAAAATTTGCAATACTACCGGTAGTATCTGAACTTGAAATTAGCCTACAAGATCTCCTACTTAAGCTAGTTATATTATTACGATTTACGACATCTCTAATCTTGCAAAACCGAAATGGGAGTGATAATGCTAGATGTTTGATTTACCAGTACAAGATTAGAGACGTCATAAATTGTAATACCTAATACAAATAAATAAAGTAGAAGGTCCTTGTTAGTATAATTTACAATTTAAGTCACTATTTCTATTTCTTACAAAAAAAATTATGTGCTAGATTCTTATAAGTGCCGTATTTAAATGTATTTGCTTTTTTATTTCAAACTTATTCTAAACATTTGGTCGACACTAGTTTTATTGAGGCTTGCGGTTGGGCCGTACATATAGAATCAAAGCAATATTCGCAAAATAAAATGATCGAGCTTCACCTGAAGAAGTTCTTCTTGTGTTAATTTCAAATTTACTCGTAGTGTTGATTTAATTGATAAACAATCGTAGCATATGATAAGCTGGTTCGAAACATCTAAAATAATTTTGTTAGTACAATATTTTATCTATGAAAGATGATATACTCGTACAGAGAGAGCAAAACTATAACCTAGTGTTAAACCAGCTACAGAAAAGCTCATAGGTTCCAAAGAATTTACCATAAATATTAATAAAATTTTCATATTTTTGACACTCCAAGTATACCAAGGGCAAGTCATTAGTGTATCAAATACTTGAGATGTCTAAAAGCAAAATGCTAAAATATGTCTTTTATTTTTAATTTACCTCATTAATTAATAATTGTCCTGCTTCGTTGAATAAATAGACAATAACCATTACACAACAGCATACAGACCCAATACGTAATTTACCAGCCAAGTTAGTATTATTAAAAGTCTACAAAAATCACTTAATTCAATTGAAATTTTGAATTGCTTGTCTTACGTAAATAGCAGCATACGTAGCAGAAATAGAAACTATTATGCCTATTAACATAAATATGGGCATAAAAATATAAATAGTCGAAATAGTTTTTTTCAGCCATCTGTAAAACAAAACTTAAAATGTCGTCTTTTGTTTAGACTACTGTCTAGACAGTTGAGCAAAAAATTTTTTGGTGCCTTGTCCAACTACTCATCATGGGCAAAAATACCGAATGTAGCATACATTCAGTAACTATACAGGGTGGCCAAACGGAAACGAAACAGAGGCTATAATTCTCAGAAAAATAATTTCTCGAAAAATCGCAAAAACAGGTTTATTTTGTTTGAAAGGGGGACAGCTTTTGGCATAAATTTAACAATTTTGTATGCAAACCTCGAAGCGGGGGATGCATCCCTTTAAAAATTTTAAATGGCAAGGGGGATCGCTGGAAAGCCCTTTCAATTCTGTACACAATGGTAGTATACTTTTAAAATTTGAAAGATTTTTCAAAAGTTTTCGAACGATCATATTAAAACGAAACGCAGAGGCCTCCTCGAGCATCCAGTTGTATGCAACAAAAACTTAAGTACCATCCATACAAAATACATTTGGTACAAGAACTTAATAAAGACGATTTTGACTGTTGTCTGTTCTGAGTGAACAGGCAGTAAGTAGAGAACCAGAATTTTTTATTCAATATCCGCTTTTCAGATGAATGTTCTTTTTTCGTAAACGATACTGTCAATTATTGCCACGAATGCCGCTAGTGGTCCGACACAAATCCTAAAATTTATCATCAGATGCATACAATCTCCTGAAAAACTGAATGTTTGAGCGGGCATTTTTGGTGATCACTTAGTTGGCCCTTTTTTTCTTAATGAGAATTCAAATGCAAAATGTATTTAAAATTATTAGAAGAGGTTATTGATCCGACTTTGACTGAAATTATCGAAAATTATGAAGGCTATGATGAAAATTCGTTGATATTCCAACAAGACGGCGCATCCTCGCATTTTGCACTGCCTGTACGGCAGTATCTGGATCAGAGATTTCCAGAACAATAGATTGGAAGGGTAGGATCTATTGAGTGGTCTCCACGTTCGCCAGACATGTCTCCGTTGGACTTTTTTTATAGAGTCACTTAAAAAGTAAAATTTATACAACTCAACCTACCTCTTTGGAAGATTTACGGCAGCGGATAGTGAACGAATGTCGTCAAATTACTCTACAAATGCTCCACAAAATGTTCGACATCGTTTTGAGCACAACCTGTACTATTGTATGGAGGCACGTGGGAGTCACTTTGAACATTTAATAAACTAATGTGTCACTTCATTAGCATTTTTTTTTTACATTTTACAAAATCTAAATACCCACCACTGTATACAGAATTGAAAGGGCTTTCCAACGATGTGCAACTCGAGCCCCCTTCCCATTTAAAATTCTTGAAGAGATGCATTCCTCGCTTAGGGGTTTGCGTGTAAAATTGTTAAATTTATGCCAAAAGCTGTCCCCCATCCAAACAAAATAGACCTGTTTTTACGTTTTTTTTCCGAGAAATTATTTTTCTGAGAGTTTGTGCCTCTGTTTCGTTTTCGTTTGGCCACCCTGTATATTTTACAGGGGGGAAATGTCTTTTATAGCGTCAGCTCGAGGTTAAGTTTGAAGCGAAGCATGTTTTTTTGTAGGGTTACAACATTAACATACGTGGATAATGCACCAAATTTTTTAGGATTTTGTCTGAACAGTGGAGGCTACTTTTTTAACACACATGGAAATGTTCTAGGGATATTATTAGTTTTTAATATAACTCTATTATGTATTGGTTATAATTAAAATTAACGGTGTTTTTCTAGAGAAACATTGATAATACTATAGGTAAGGTAAAGAGTCCGCTCTTTGGTTATGAGGCATTTCCCGCTGCCTTAGACGTCTTCTCAGTTCATCCCAAAGATGCTCAATTGGGTTTAGGTCTAAGCTGTTAATTAGCCAGTTTATAACTTCAACATTGTGTTTTTCTAAATTCTAACAATTTTGGCAACGTGGGGGCGAGCATTATTATGCTGAAAGATAAAATCTTTGCCGTAATTTTCATCACACGATAGTACATGAGGTTGTAGAATGTCCGTAAGGAATCGCTGTTCTGTCAAAGTTTTTCCTTCAACTACGACAAGCTCAATTTTTCCATGTCAACTTATACTTCCTCAGACCATTATTGAACCTCCTCCAAATTGTCGAACCTTTTGCACCATATTGTCTTGAAACCTTTCATTTTGTCGTCTGTAGACACGAATACGCCTATCAGGACGAGTTAGACGAAATCGAGACTCATTTTGTTTATGATAATAAAATTATAAAACAACTCTCGTTTAAGTTTAAATACAAAAATGCGGTTGTACATGATATGCGGTTAATATCTATTTTTGTTTTTAAAAATTTGGACAAAAACGAATCTACATGATAATGCGATTTTCTTTTTTACTTCTAATTTTATCAATGTAAGATATGTTTATTTTTTGCTTGTGTTAATTTATAGCACAATAATCAAAAAATTTAAGTTCTTCCTAATTTATTTTGCGCAGTATATTTAAATATCCTTAGACTATTTTCATGTGTGTATTTACCTTTTAAGCATAACGTGATGTTCAACACATGATTTCAATTTTTTGAAAACCTCATTTTGATTTTTCATGTTGGTTGTAGATAATTCAGCATTAATTAAATAAACTTGCATTCGGATTTGTACTGTTCCATAAATTAACATAAATCCAATTCGTACTGAAGAATATACCAGCCAAGGAAATGTTAAAATGAATGTATAATAAGTTACGTTTGACCACTTTCCCAAATAATATTCATACACTTGAATACACAAGAAAAAATCTTTTATATCAACCCAAATTGGCATCGATATCACAACAATTATTACACAACATGTTGAAAGTATTTTTTTTATAGCGTTAATTTTTTTTCTAAGTTTTTTTTCTACTGTTGGTCCACAATAATTAATTGGCCAAAACTGTGTTAATATATCATGAGTAAGATCATATATATTTGTTTCTACTTTTATTATACTAAACATTACGCATAATAGCTGTAATATTTGTTTTATTATTTATTTATTTTTTTCTAATACTTACATAAGATATTACTGACAATCCACAACAATATTTCAATAAAAGCTCAACAGTAAAATGTTTAATTAAAAAATGTATTTCAAGCAAATGACTACTTGTAAGGAGCACCAGACAAATATAATTAATACTTTTTGTAATCATGTTAAAGCCCCCATTAATAAAAACGGTTCTCAAAAATAAAAAGGGGTCATCAAAGTCTGAACTTTTTGTCGAAAGTACACCCAACTTTGTATTAAATTTGAAAATATTTTTCAACATTTTGTTTGTTTTTGGTCAACCAATGCTTTGATGTTTTTTTATTGAATAACTGAATTTCTTTATTACAGTGTTACAGTGATCGATTTTTAGCTAATCCAAATAACAAGGAAAAAATTAAATAAATAAGTACTTTTTGTTGATTGCCAACTAAATAGATAAATTAGTAATAAATAACAGCAATATAAAAAAAATGCAAACAATAAATATTGTAATTTCTATAAATATTTAAATACTTACATACAATACTTACTTACCCTTAAACGTTTTAACTATAGCTAAACGTTTCGAAGCTGGAGATTATAATTTTTTTAAGTAAATTAAAGTATGTAATTTTTTACTACTGTGCAAACTTATGGCGTGACGAAATAGACGGTAATGCAAATGCTAGCATCATCTATGCATTTAAAATTTTGATATTTTTGTACTGTCTGTAAATTTTTGCGCTCCAAACGGGGAGAACAAACTCGAGTGCAAGTTGATTTTTTTGGTAAAAATTGTGGGATATTTAAGAATATCATATTATGAACACGTACTGTGTAGCAAATTTTTTTGTCGATTTTTGAGCAAAAAGTAAACTTAAAGACATTTTACTTGAAGTGGGCAACACAAAATTTAAAATAATTGGAACTTTATATAATCTTAGAATACTCTTCGAACAAATTTTGTTTTTAGAGACTAGTTTCCAAAATATGAGCGGTTAAAGTCAACTTTAAAAGCGCATATTTTGGAAACTGGGCTTAAAAGTGTATTTTTAGATCTTATAAAGGTACAACTCATAATTTTAAATAAGAACAAATTCTAAATTTTGAGTTGTTGCTTCACGTGAAATGTGAATTAGTTGAAGAAACCTAACTTCTACTGCTTTACTGGAGTTTTCGGACATAATTTAGCAGGGTTGAGATTTCTCTATTATTTTTTTCGTTGGTGTTAAATCCTACTTTTGACTTTTTTACCCCGGCTGTCGTCTACTATTACATTTTGCTTAAGGCTAGTCTGACCCTAGCTGCGAGTTCTAATCTGCCTTGTTGAGTTTCATCGTTTCGACTACCCGAAATACATTTGTTTGACCTGATGAATGTCATATAGTATAGTAAAGCGAAATCAGAATAAATATTGTTCATTTTAACTTTTCAGTGTAGTCAGGGCCGCGCCGTCCTATACGCAAGTGTGTGCAATGAACACAGGAGGCACTCCAAAGGGGCGGCAATTTGACTTTAAAAGCTCTTGCAAAATTTTCATGAATTCTGACAAATCAAACAAATATTCGTGCGAAAAATAATCATACTGTACAGAGCATATCAAATATTTTTTATTTTCGTTGATTGTAAGGGGCGGCCAAATTAATTTTGAACACAGGCGGCCTCAAGCCACGGCGCGGCCCTGAGTGTAGTACTAGCTGAAACGTTATATATTTTATTAATTAGATTATCCTCTATCAAAATGACCAACTACAATAATTTTCTATGTTTCAAATTATGGGAATTTGAAAAAAAAACTTAAAAGTTGGATTTTTTTATTATTCGTGTTTTTTATTTTTACACCGAGCTATCTCAGAAACCATAATAGCTATCGAGTTGATTTTTGTTGCATTCGAATATAAAGACTTGAGCGATTTTGGTTGTCTAATTCAAAGAATTTTTTTCCATTTTTAATATATTTTTTGATAACTTAAAGATGTACTTCCGGTATCTCGGTAATCAATTACAGACGATGCGAATAAAATTTTTATTATTTGAGATAGACCATTACATTAAGCTAATGAAATTATGGATATTTTTTTCTAAGACAAAAATTGATTGAGTTCAGTCGGTTTAAAATTTGAAATTTTGGAAAATGGTTTATCATGATTTTTTTTATAATTTTTTCGGAATTTATTTACTGCATTATCGAAATTATATTAGTGAATATTATACCAGCGGACAAAATCTTTAACAATTTTCGTTTTTTTTAAAGCCTTTTGAATAAAAATTGCTCAAGTTACTTATGATCCTTAGAAACTGAAATTTTGGAGAGAATACTAGCTTTTTAAGATTTACTGAAAATTTAAGCATGATAATGATAACACCACTGCTGTAAAACTCAAATCCATAGCACAAACTCTTCGCGTTTTTTATTAAAATCTTTATTGGACATGTCTTCATTTTTTTTTAAATTTGTTCAGGATTATTTTCAGGCAAGAGTTCTTTTTTTTTTGTTTTGGGAAGCTCGCGATTGCACACGCGAGCTTTTGAAAGCTGGGAGTGTGGAACTCGTACCGATAGTGTGTGCAAGTTGGACATACCCACTAAACCTCCTTTGACGCAGAGATTTCAAGCCATTGGCCCTTGTTCTTTGTCGGATCCGAACGGCACGCTGAAAGCGCGCCATTGGAAAAAGTAAAACCCGAAAAAGAAAGAAATTAAATCGGTGCTGGGGAATCCCACGAAGTCCTTGGTTCTTGGAAAATCCTGGAGAGGAGTCCTGAAACAGAGGGCACCATCTGTTGGTGCGATGATGAGTAAGTTCTCAACGAGAATGTCTTTACCTGGTTTCCGAAGGGCTACTCGTCAAGGAGTACCATTTTCGGTCTTTTGCATCGCGATGGTCCAGCTTCATCATGAGTGGTTGCTTTCGTGAGGGTGCGCTGCGTCATGGGTTTCCTTCATCAGTGGCATCTTTTGCTTCTCTATGCAGTTGGTTGTTTCGAACGAACCAAGGTGCATTGAAGGCGATGCGAAGGAATCGGTTTTGAAGGATTTGGAGTTTATGCATTCGAGTCTTGCAGGGTTGGTAGGCCCATGCAGTCGAAGCATAAGTGATTTGTGGTAGGATGACTGATTTGTACAGCAGCAGCTTGTTGTTGATGGACAACTTGCTTCTTCTGTTTACAAGACGTGACAACTGTCCACTATGCTTTTGGCGTAGTCAAGATGAACATTAAAGGTCAGTCTTTTGTCCAATATCAAACCCAAATATTTCACCTGGTTAACCCAGGGAATATCCCGGCCGAACATTGACACCTTTGTGACATCATTGTAGTTGTTTCGCCGTCTACACATGATTAGAGCCTCACCTGAACCTGACGTTTTCTGAGGAACGAGTGGATCAACTGGACTATCGCCGAAAAGGCTTTGGCCACGTCGAGAAACACTGCACCAGTCACCGATTTTCGGTCGATGCTGGTGGAAGCAGCGTGTTCTACGACTCGGAGAAGTTGATCTGTTGTGGAGTGTTTCGCTCTTAAGCCGAATTGTTCGTCGGGGATGATTTTCCTTTCCTCGATGGATTGGTGGAATCTGGCGTGGATGAGGCGTTCTGCGACTTTCTCCACGGCCGACAGCAAGCTGATTGGACGGTGGTTTTGAGGAAATTTGGAGTCTTTGCCGGGCTTGGGGATGAAAATAACTGTGGCGAGTTTCTATCTTTTGGGGAAGTACCTGAAACGAAACATGGCGTTAAAAATATCTGCCATGGCGACGATGACTTTCCTCTGGAGATTCTTCAGCGCTCTGATGCTGATTTTGTTTGTATCTGGTGCCTTCCTCGTCTTCAGTTTACAAATGATTTTGTAAAGTTCCTGGGGAGATGTCGGAGCGATTTCGGTTGGAAATTCTGTTTCTCGTGAAACAATGGTTTTCACTTGGTCCATGATCGTCTCGAAGTGGTCCAGTTCGGCGTTTTCGAAATTGAGAGAACATTGTCTGTCCAAACTCAATGCGAATGCTTCTGCTTTCTCCTCATCGGTGTAGACGATCCCGTTTTCACCGTGAATTGGTGGAAGTGGTTTCCGATCGGATCTGTGGGCTCTTGCCACGTTCCAGACGGAGTTGTCTTCGGTGGTGCGAGACTTGAGTCTTTCTTCCCATGTCGCGTTCCTGAAATCAAAAAGTGCTTTTCTAATTTCCCATCTCAGTCGGTTGGCTTCTGCTCGGTCGACGGCGAGTCCACTGCGTTAAGCAGTGCGCCCTGCCCGATTTTTTGCCCTGAGGCAAGAGAAATGCAAGTGATTATTTTTGTAGTAAAAAAATTGTTTTTTAGTCCAATTATTGATCAATAAACTCCTTTGACACTAAATAAAATATAAAATTATTAGTTATTAAAGTTAATTTTATTTTACTTTGAAAATACTTTTATTATTAGTTGTGCCTTAGTTGGATAATATGAAAATACATTCACTTGTAATATCTCAAGAACTTGGATTCTTTATAGAAATTTTTTTGAGTGTATTTCAAAAATTATTACCTATTCATTATTCATAAGTTATTATTAATTAAACGTTTTTAAAATACACGATAAAATAAAATGCTGGAAATGAATCCAGGTCCGTGTGGTTTGTGGTATTCACCAAGAAAAGTTTCATGACGAATAATAAATAACTCACTTGTGTTAAGATATACGTTTTTTGATAAGATTTTGTGTCAAATTATTATGGCTAACAATCTAATCAAATCTAATTTCCTTAGAAACAAGTCGTACTATTCGTCTCTCATTGGTACTAATATAATATGACGAAACTCTCAGGTAAATTTTAGAGTCTCCCATTGCATCATGCAATTCTCATTGACGGTTGTGAGAAGAAATTCTTGCTCACAATATTAATTTTTTGCCACTAAAAAAACTGCCTGAATATTTTTTCATTTAATAACTTTCATTAAATATTCTATACTATAGTATTTTTTTACCAGAAGTAGACCAGTAGGCGCTGGAAATTTAAATTACTCCACTTGTAATTGGTTGATTTTGCTAATTAACTAACTATAAATGGATATTTCAAATTTCTAAAGCTTACTAGGTAGCCTGTTTTTAGTAAAAATCAGACTTTAGTGTGAAGGGCCATTGAAGCCCTCTTGGTCATCTAAAAATATTGTAATGGAAAATCAAATCTATGGAATTTATGTCGCGATTCCAATATTAAATTGTTATACAAAGCAAAGTCAATGTAAGGTCACTGGACAGTTTCCCATGAGACTTGATACCAATTAGCCATGAAATGCTTTTAGCGAATAATATAAACAAATCTTGTGGAGTTGTGACTCACAACTCTTGTGGAGACAAAGGAACTGAAGCATATATAAGCTCGTCCAATTAATTAGGAAAGAATCAGTATATGACAAGTTACCAGCGAAGTAGGAATTGAAGTTTCCCCTTTTGAGTTTTGAAGTTAAAAAGTAAAAGTGTTTGTTAAGAGAGCCGATCGTCTCCACAAGATGTTACATAGTAAGGCTCTTTTGATTTAATTCTTCTCGGTGTTTTTAACAACCATGGCAGCCTTTTTGAGGTTTCGTTTGGTAATTTATAATTGCCAAAAGGGTTTAAGATGTTATGGTTTGGCACAATAGAACTAAGTTAAAATGTGACCTATTGCTTTTATAATTTTTGTTGTGTTTAAGTAAGTCAGTTTTGAACCGTTTTTCAAATTAGTTTTGGTTTTCCTACCTTCCTTCTAGATTAAGGCAACTCTCAAAATAATTATAATATTTTTTTCTATGAATCAACTCCATCTGTTTACTGCACTTTTGAATTACGACAATAATTTCGAGTAACCAATGTAATTTGGTTTTCTTGCACCACATAATTGTAGTAATGTAATAATTTGTAATTTAATAATTAGTTATACTATTTTTATCCACACATTTCTCCTTTTCAATTTTGGTACGTTAAATTATACTTAAATTTTAATAAATTAGCTCATTTTGTAATTGTATATCTTTTATTACTTTTCTTTTTATTTTGCTTTTTTTAAATTTTATAATAATGTCTAATTCGAGTTTGAATAACTGCTCACATTCCCAATTTTTGCTGTTCCTCAATTCCAACATCTCAAGGGGTTGTTCCTACGAAACAAATAAATTTTATTCAATGTAATGGCAGATCGTGCTCGTGCCTAAATTGCCATTTTTGAAATGAAAAACCTGCCACATTAGACGCAAAAATAATAAGTTAAAGCACCCCTGATTTTTGTTTTTGTTTGATACTTTCAGGTGTGTCAACTTTTTGCAATCAAAAGTTTCATTTACATTTTTAATTTTTATTGAAATACAATTTATTATCAAATTCTTTTATTGACAAAATCTTCAAAAAATTTGATTTTGTCATAATCTTCATCTGATTCTTCTTCTTCTTTATCTTCAACAAAATCTTCCATAATATTCAATTTGACTCTCAAATGTTCCATTAGTTTCATTACCGTTAAATGAAGAGTTTTCACACGTTCTTCATTTTTTAAAATCATGTCTTTAACATTCAAATCTTCACTTTTACTACTTATTTCTTCAATCTAAAAAAAACAGAAATATTGTTTTTTAAAAATTTCAATTTTTTACCGATTTTGTTTCTTTTAAAATCTCTTTATTCTCTTCTAACTCAACGAATTCCTGACTCAATTTCTCACTCAATTCACTTTCTTCCTCAAAATCATTTTGACTAATTTTTTTCTCTGGATATTTCCTCACCAAATCATCCAAAACTTCATCATTGATTTTAATCAATTTTAAAACATATTTTACTAGTTCTTCCACACATTCAAGACAGTGAATTTCAACTTGTACTCTAAACCCATCAAGATTTTTTGAAACTTCCGTAATAAAATTCTCAAAGCTTCCTTGAACTTTTCCTTGATTTATTATTGGTCCGTGTGTGTCATAGAAACTCTAAAATATAAAAATTTGACAAATTTTCAAAATTGTCGTGTTAAATTTTTGTTAAACGAGATGGAAGAGAAGAAACCACTAATGAGAGGGATTCCTCTCGGCAAGCAACGTCTCTGGAAATACTTCATCGAAATAGAAGATAAACTCCGCTTAAAATGGTTCAAAAAAAATGAAGCAAGACTTGACGAAATTGCAAATAAAGTCCACTTGAGACAAGTTCCAGAAGAAGTAAAAGAAGAATTAAAAGAACGAATGCTTAACTATTTTAAATCAATTGAACACAAACATGCAGTTCCTCAAGAACAAATACCTCCAATTGTTGAAGAAGGTGCCCTACATAATATTATGAGACCTGTTGATAAAAAAATCAAAGATTTGATTTATTCAAATACGATAAATGAAGGCAGGAAAACTTATCTTAAAGAAAGGTACAAGATCATTCCAGAAAAGCGTTATTATTTTCCTGAAGTGAATAGTTTTAATTATGGCTGGAATATGTGGGAATCTAGTAAAAATATAAAAGGAAGTCCATTTGCAAGACAGCAAATTATCAAAGAGTCGTTTTATAGAAGGAGAGGAGTTAAGGCCGATCCGGAATGGTACAAAGAACCAGCTAAGCTTAGTCCACAAATTTGTGGAAGGATATAACTGATTGGAAAAGAATCTCGTATTTTTTTTTTTTTTGTTATTATAAGAACAAAAATTGTATTTTTTTCTTTGAGACTAAATTAAAATTTTATAAAATGTATTTTACCCTTGCTGTCTTCCTGATTTCGTCAAACGAATCAACAATTAGTTGATTCATCTCAGAAATATAACTGTTGCCAGTGTTAACATCGCCGATAACAAAACTAGTTAACTCAACAATTTTTTCAATACATTCCTCCAGAGCTTCTTTCATTATTTCAAAATGTTTGCGTTTCCAAATCCCTATTTTAGACATATCTGAAAAATAGTCAATACAAGCATCAACTCTATGAATCTTGAATTTAGTTTCATAAGCCAATTTCCGAATTTTTCCTCGGAGAGTCTTAATATTTTCACAGGCTTTCTCATTGTGTTCAAACTCTTTTTGAGATTTTTCCAATCTTCAAAAACACACTTTACGTATTATTTTTTTAAAATTAAAATTACCTATTTATAATTGCACTTTCATTTCGTTGAAAAGCATTCACAACTTGTAATTTAACACTTTCGTATTCCTTTAAAACCTTCTTGAATTTTTTGGGAACCCCTTTTTGGAGTTTCAGGTAGCGTTTTTTGTAGATTTTGGCTTCGTCGCGACTAAAATTGCCTCCCTCTGAAAACAATCTGAAAAGAAATTGATGGTTTTGGTGGTTTAAAAAGTCACTTGATTGAGGTGCCGAAATGGCAAATCATTTTATTAATATCTGTGCGATTTTCGTCAATCTCATTGTAATTATCTCGAAAAGTTTGGTCAAATTTTGTTTTTACTTCTTCAGATAATGATTTTATTTGATTAATGCATGAAGCAATTTGTAAGGATTTTGTTGCATTTTTTAGCTTTTCTTCGATTTCTCTCATTTGTGATTCAAAATCTTCAACAATTTCGTTTCGTATTTCTTTGAAGATTTGAATGGATTGGTTAGAGTCGGTTACGTATTTTTTGACATTCTGAAAACACAATTTAAGAAACAAACTAGTAGGAATAGCCCAGTAAAATTAGACTTTAACTTCAAAAAAAATACCTATCTAACTGAAGACCTTTACCTATTTAGATACAGGGTCGGCGCTGGGTATTTTGCCGTCCAAAGCAAAGCTCAAATTTGCCGTTTTTATAAAATGAGACAAAACAATTTTTTTGAGGAATAATAATACAAATAACAATTTTTTTAATAATTTTACTCTAAAACAAACACGAAATTCTAAGAACACAAAAAAGAAAACAATATTCTAAAAAAATATATCAAAACAAAACAAAATTCTGAGATCTACTCGTAACTACGAATATGTTATCAGTTATTTATAAGGAAACTTTACGCGCCTTTTGTGCTGCAAAATTATCAATAACGTCATCAAAATTAATTGATTCCGATGTGTCTCTTTCTATTGCCGAAAGAGACAAACCAATTAGTCTCTCTTGGCTCATTGTCGATCTTTGGTAATTTTTTATTATTTTAAATTTATAGAATGAGCAAATCTGGAAAATTTTCAATTAAAGTGTTTGTGCACATATAATTTAAAAGATCAAGGGGTGATTTTACTGCTTGAACTATTGGACAAATTTCGCTACATAACTCAGTGGGGTTTATTATCGTCAGTTAAGTGGGTATGTAAATCCATGCACATTTTCAAAATATCACACTCTTTTGATGATTTTAATAATGATATATCAAATAAAAATCAAAATATTTCGTTGAAATTTTGTAGCTGATAAAACCTTTACTCAACAGAGTTTTGACAAATATCAACAATATATAAAAAACTCAATCTGAATTTTTTTTAGGATTTTCAATGGTATTATCCTCTGGTTCGTAATTAAATTATTTTGTTTTACGTCTAATGCGCACACGGGCAATGACTCCAAAACTTGTGGTGATTTCCATTTCAAAAGCGATTTCTTTTGCAGATTTCTTTCACGCTAAAGAAGGAATTTAAACTTTGTAAAATTTTAACTCATTCTAAGAAAATCATGTCACTATTTTGAAGCGAAGCTACCTTGATTTTTGATAAAACATCATACCACACGACAACCCTACAAATAAATTCAAAATCAGAATTTTTTTTTGAGAGTGATAAACTTTTGTTTCTATGAGATTTAGTATCACTGCCCTTTTGAACCTCTAATAAATTTAATTCAATTAAAGCATCATAAATTTGTTCAAGCTGATACCGGCCTCTATTCTACTTTCCCATCTAGTTGCACTAACACTTCTTAAAGTTAAAGATTTTATGTGATTTGTTAAAGTTGAGTGGAAGTAAAGAAAAATACATACAACTCTTGAGTTAAAGAAAAAGAGTTAACCTATTTATCGGACTTGTAAGCTACATCATTTACAACAAGGATTAGCAAATGACACGAGCAGGGTACGAAAAATGCTTTGGGGTTTTCATTCAAAATTCGTCTTTGAACACCTGAGTAAACTTCTTTCATATTGGCCCCATTATCGTAACCCTGTCCACGAAGATCACTAACTTTAAGACCTAATCCGTTTAGCTCTTTCAAAATTACTTCTTTAAGATCGGCTTCGGTTGACGATTTTACAGGAAGAAACTTAATAAAATATTCTTTAACACAGTATTTAGAACGTTCATTCTCTGTTTTTGACATTCAAAACATTTGTTTAACTTTACTCACATCTGGTGTACAATCGAGGATTATACTAAAGTACTTAGCTTGCTTAATTTTACTAGCTATGATTGATAACACTTTTTCCGCCAAAATCGCAACAAAATTATTTTCTGTATCTTTGCTTAACTAATAGACTTTGGTGCCAGATGCTATTTTCTTTAAATGTTCATTAAATATTGGATCGAATTTTGGCAAAAACTCGGGTATCTTTAAAAAATTTCTAATGTTGGACTTGAATATTTCATCTGTGAAGCCTCTTAATGCTAGCATTTGAGAACAACACAATTGTACAACTGCAATTATTCTTTTTAAAACATCCCGCCAATGTTATCTTTCAAATTGCATCAATTTTTGATTTTATTAAACTAAAATGTAATTATTGGCATAAATATAAAAAATATCGCAGACTTTCTGATCTTTTAGAATATAAAAAATTGCGCAAATTTACTAATAAAAGCTAAATAATTGTTTGCTATGCTGAATATATTCACAATAAGGTACAAAGCTATATTACAGAAAACCCACAAGACTTTTGGAAGTTTATTCACAAGAAAAATAACAAGACTTGCATACCTAGCTCTCTATATGACCATAATAACGCTTTTCTAGATTTTCCTGAAATAGTTATTAACGTTTTTCTTGATCATTTCAACAGTTTCTACACCACTAGTCACAATATTAATCTTATTAACAACGTTAATCTTCAATGTAATTTTAATTCAAAATTGTTACATTATCCTTTGTTATCCATAAAAAAAATTCGCGTCAGGAAATCTTACTCACAATAAAAAAGCTGCCTAACAAATTAACATGTGGAAGTGACCAAATAGCAAGCTTCTTAATTAAAGATTGCTCAAATGTCCTTGTTGGACCCCTAGAAATAATCTCTAATTTGATTTTAAAAACATCCATTTTTCATTTTTCCTGATTTTTGGAAAGTGGGATTAGTTATTCCAGTGAATTGGTGACTCGTCTCAGATAAATAACTACAGGCCGATATCTATACTACAAAACTTTTTCAAAGTCTTTGAAGTGTGCCTATTTAGCAGAATTTATCCTGTGGTATGCAATTATCTCTCACAACATCAACATGGTTTTATGAAGAACAGGTTCACTAATACCAATAACAGTCTGTTTTACACAATACTTAGCTAGCATACTAGACAGTCGAAGACGGGTTGACGTTATTTTCACAGACTTATCAAAAGCATTTGATAAACTCGATTTTTACATTTTGTCATGAAAACTTAAAGCTTTTGGTTTTTCAAATAATCTTATGTCTTTGGTATGGTCCAATCGTAAACTGTACGTCACCTTTAATGTCTTTCAGTCAACCTCTTTTTGTCCCACGTCAGGTGTTCCTCAAAGATCTAATCTTTTTTTATTATTTATCAACGATCTTTTGGGTTCACTTGATTGTCTTAAATTAGCTTATGCTGACGACTTAAAAATTTACTCGTCCATTGAAAACGTTTCTGACTGCCTTATATTTCAAAATGATCTTGTCACACTGTCAGATTGGTGCACACAGAATAAATTAGTACTTAACATCTCCAAATGCAAAATTATGTCTTTCACGCGTAAAACAACACCTATCAGCTTTGATTATACAATTGATAGGATTGTGCTTGAACGTCCTAAGAATTTCAAAGATCTAGGAATCAATTTCGATTCTACTCTGAGCTTTGTCGATCATATATCTTCGTTGGTTTCTTCTTGCTTAAGATCTCTAGGATTTATCATTTGAAACTATAAAGTATTTACCGACAAAAATGCCTTAAAAACGCTGTTCATTGCTCTCATTAGAACGAAACTTGAATATTGTTCCACAGTCTGGTCGCTTTTGTATGCTGTGCATATTAGCAACTTGGAGTCTGTACAGCAAAAATTCTTAAAATTTCTGTCATTCAAAAGCAGAGAGTTCTATCCACCTCAAAATTTTGATCACAAAGCTCTTTTAAATAGTTTCAACATGCAGACACTCAAACTTAGGCGGGAACTATGATGTGCTTTGCGCTTGGTAGTTAAACTTGTTAGAGGGCTGATTGATTCGCCGCCATTACTACACCTTCTAAAATTTAATGTACCAACTCGTTTTTCTCGTCAGCATACTGTTTTTTTATCTTCCTACTTCTCGTACTAATCTTCTGTTCAACTCACCTCTTTACCGCATGTGTAATTCTTTTAATCTAATTTGTTCTCATCGTGACATTAATGTTTCTACTTTATGTCATATACTCGCTGCATATTCACTGATTTCTAATTAATTTTAATAACATTTTTTGAGTACTAACTTACTTTAAATTATTTATTAAGTTAGTTTTATTAAAAAATCTTATTTATGTTATTGTCAGTAATTTAAGTTACCCTATAATTGGATGTATGACTATTGGGTAATAAAGATTATTATTATTATTATTTTAGGAATCAATGGTTTTGTCAGTTTGAATGCGATGATCTGCTTCCATCTATTTTTTGAAACTCTCCATGTGATTCTATAAGGTTTCATGCGAGAGGCATTTCTCTAGAGGAGGCAACAAAAGCAAAAAACGCGGTCTAAAGTCTTAGAATAAACGAGCCATTTTCTTTGTAATTTTTCACCATTCGCTATTTTCCTACAATACAGAACTTCTGAAAAATGTCTTCCAATATCGTCTTTAGGAAAGTTGATGCCCGTTACTAGGACCTCTTTCAATGATCAGCTGCTGCTGTGATTGACTAAGATTTTGCCACTTAGCTGGATCTCCCAAATTAACAGGCAAGTCCTCTTCAGTCAGTATGTACCTAAATTTCAATTCAACAGAACGCGAGTCCGAGTTTTTTGACGCGTTAATGGAATCTACTTCAATTTCTTGTTCCTCATCAAAGTATCGTAAGTATCGAGGTATCGGAGGTAACGGGAAGTATCGAGGTATCGGAGATATCGAGGTATCGGAGGTATCAAGGTATCGGGGGTATCGAGGTATTGGGAAATATCGAGGTATCGAGAAGTATCGAGGTATCGGAAGTATCGTGGTATCGAGGTATCGGAAGTATCGGGTGGCGATAAATAAATATCGCATCAAATAGCTTGTGAATTTGTTTGTTTTCATCAAAATAGCTTGTGTTTCCAACATCCAAAGCACTCTGAATAGGATATTCATTTATAGCCACTCTTTATCAAGGTATCGGAAGTATCAAGGTATCGGAGGTATCAAGGTATCGGAGGTATCGAGGTATTGGAGGTATCGAAGTATCGGAGATATAGAGGTATCGGAAGTATCGATACTTCGATACCTGATTGCAGTCGGCATCGGTGTACGATATCTGAGCAGGTGTTGATATTTTCTGTAAGTATCGGTACTTTTCCCAGCCCTACTGAATAATATGAATTTCTAAAGAAAATCGGCTGCTAGCAATTCCATGTACTAGTTTAATTAAAATCCGATTTTTTTCAAGAATCCAGGTGCAACGCGGTAAATGAATTTTCGAGCTAAATCGTTCTATGGTTAATAGTAATACTTGCACAAATAAGATATTGAAAAAAAATTGCACTAAAATTTCCCGCTTCTATAATTTGCCACCCGAAGCGGACCGCCTCGTAACTTTGTACCATCGTACTTAGCGCCGGCCCTGTAGATATCTTAAACGTATGTATACTCAAAAAGTACTTTGATTTTTCTGAAGATAGATTAAATTATTTTTCTACAGCAAAATTTATCTAATATAATTTTTAAATACTAGAATATTAAAAAAACTGAAATTCGTCAGCTAAAAAACCTAAATCCACGGTTGAAATCATGGGTATTTTGTTTGAAATTTTTTTGAAGTTTTTCAAATTTTTTGTTTAATTTTACTAGTCTATTATAATTTATAAGTAGCAAAAGCTTACGTTTTCAATTTTTTGTATAAGTTTTTTGTGGCTTTCTAACTCTTCTAACCTGACATCATGAATCATTGTTTTTATTCGTTTGTATCTCGGATTTAGCACTGAGGTTTTGAGTTCCTTTCTTTTTTCAAGTTTTTTTATAATTTTGCCCATCCATTCGTCGGCTTGTTCTGTCAATTCATCTTTACACGTAGCCATATATAATCTGATTTCCTCCCACAAACTGTTATTATTAACATTGTTTTTACATTTGTTTTTTAATTAGATTTTATATTTTTACCCAAACATCCAATTATTTACAGCATCTACTTGATATTTACAAGTTTTCATGTGATAAGGAATCAAATCGTCTTCAGAATTTACTGGAAGTTCTACTCCTTCATGGTCTTCAATAGGAGCAACAGGGTTTAATTTTCTTCTGTCTAGTATTTGTTCTTTATCTGCATTTTGGCTAAGAAATCGGTCGAGTTCACTTACTAATAAGTCACTTTCTTTATCAGTCAACTGTCGATATTTTCGTAGTAACTTAATTTCGTCTTCGCACTGTTTCGAATACCTAAAAAAAATTTTGTTTCTTGTATGCCGAATAAAACGAAAAAAGCACCAAATTAGGTACACCAAACACTTTTTGCACACGACACAGTGAAACTTCATATAGTAACATCGTTACCGAAACATGCGTCGTGTGTTTGGTATGATTGGGTGCGTTTTTCGAATTGGTTTTGTGTAAATTAAAATTAATCAAAAATATTACAATTTTCCAATCGAATCCAAAATCTTATAAACATCTTTTAGGTTTTTGGCAAGTTTGGGAACTGTCGCTGCCTCTCTTAATTTATCCAAAGCAGTATAGTTCTTTTTTTGAAAATTCATAGAAATCCTCTCATGTTTAGCAATAACATTTTTTAAATCTTCTAACATCAAACTTTTCATTTCGTCAGTTCGGGCAAAATGTTTGTCCCACAAATGAGCAGAACAGTTTAAAAATGTTGTAGTAAATTCGATATTAGATTCCATGTAATCAGTAATGTTGGACCACAAATTCTAAAATATTTTAACAATTTACTCAGTTCTCTCTTCTTTTGAAAATTTTACTTGCAACTCTGCAATATCACAAGTGTATAACTCTGCAACTTCGGTTACTATTGATTTATAAAGATCTCCTTCAAGATTGTCAAAATTAAGACGAAAATTTGATTGATCGTCTTCTTGGGTTAGAGTAGTTGCCAACGTTTTGAGATCGTTGAAAAATCGCTCAAATATATGAACCACTGCTTGCTTATACAAATTAATCAATTTTTTAGCATTTATATCGAGGCTTTCTAAATTGGTTTGAATTTTTTTCGACCATTGATCCAAATCATGTGAATCATGAGGAAGGATATCGGCATAATTTGGATCTCCAAAAGATAAAAATGGGAACTCTGCGCTCTCAATGAAATCATCAATTTTATGTTGAACCCTAATTAAAAAATGAGAGAATTAATAATAAATTTAAATTAGAAAATTCCTACAAAACTTCCTTCCATTTTAAACTTTTGACAACCGATCTTTGCTTTTCTTTGATTTCGTACAAATTTAAATGGAATACTCTGATCTCTTCTTGGATTTGTAATTTTAAATCGGCGTGTACTTCTGCAAAATGGCGGTAATTACTCATTGAAATTTCGTTAATTTTCTAAAAATTGAAAATTAATGTATAAGATTTGTGCAAAATTGAATTCCGACTGTGATTTCGTTATCAAAATAAAACCCCAAATCATACGGTAATAAATGACTGATTTTTCCTGCTTTTTTATAAGCTTTGCTTAAGACAAGTTTAAACGATTTCAATCTTTTCTTTTCTAAACTCTGTAGTTTGTCATAAAACTGATCGATAATTTCCAATCTACGATTATTAAATTTTTCAACAGTCTCATGCAAATTTTCAAAAATTTGAGGACTCAGATGAGAAAGCTAAAAAATTATCAAAAAATTTCCCAGAACATCAAAACTAGAATCAACCTCATCTTCCTCAAAATCTTTGAAGACAGGACTTGTTTCTGCCTCTATTTGTGTCTTAATTTTTGCCAAATTTTCCTTCAAAACCTCCCCTTCATTCTTCATTTCTTCCTCGATTTGTAAATTGATTTTCCTACATTCAAGTCTTATAAAGTCCAAAACTGCTTTATGCTCATTTTGTCGTTTTGATAGTAGTCTTTTAATAGCTTTGGAAGACCCCGGCAGTGAGGCTAATCCAAAATTTATAATATAAATTCATAAAAAATAGAAAATTTTACCGATATTAGCCGGAAGTGTTGCCACAAGAGCATATTGTTCGGTCAGAGGCCGAAAATACATTTCAGATTGACAAATTGTCAAATTTGACTGTGAGTACTATGTGTCACGTAAGTAATGAAAGTCGAACCGTATTTCGAGAAATCAGTATCCAGTGTCTGCAACCTCTTGAAGTAGGCCTAAAGCAAAAGCTCTGTACCTCTAAGGAAACTCAGTACCTTGTATGCAGAATTGGGCTTCAGATATAAAGAACGCAGATGTCTGCAAACGCAGGAGAATAACAAAGAATATGAAGAAGCGTCTCCTCAGATTCCTACAGAAATCATCTTCACAAATTCGGCCCCAATAACAAAGGAGCGAGTCCCCCGTCCTGCTGAAACCACTCAACTTTTCATACTAATTGTCACATGATGGAAATTTTTAAATAATCGTGTTTGTGATAATTTTGTGGACATCCTATCGTTCGCCATTATGAAAATGGGATCAAACTTCAAAATCCGTGAGGATACTGGCCGATGAACTCTTTCCGGTTAAATTTTTCTCCTGACTCTATCGCAAAACTGTAGAAAACCGTTGCAGTAGCTTCTCCAAAACAAGGTGGTGGTCAAATTTCCACAAGGAACTCCATGCCTGTGGTCGACGTCGCTGTCGTTCTGAAAACCAAACGTTGATCTGACCCAAACACTCTTGGTTCTCTCTTTTTCACACCCGTTATGGTGTACCAACCATACATGACCAACAGCTCGTTTACCGCCCATAGTGTATTCTATGCCGTTTGCATCCACCACTGTTCTCCATTTTCTGGTACGAAAACACTAATAAGTAAAACTAAAAGAAAGTTTTAAAAATTCGAAAGAAGAAGAAAAAACAAAGAAGGTTCAAAAAAAAGAGAAGAGAAATAGAATTTTTTTCAGAATCCACAAGTAACCCCTCCTCACACCCTATATGGAAGATTCTTGTAGTGGTGCCTCACCTCCATGTCTATGTTGGTACCCCACAGTAACTTAAGTTATGAGTCACAAGCTATTCTATGAAATTTATAAGACGGTAGTTTTATAATACGGTCCATCCATGTAGTCAGACTATTTTCTTATTCGCTACCAGAAAACGCTTCAAACAGGTAACTTAAGAACATAAGTACGGTCAACGGCGTAATTAATGTCACAAATAAGAAGCAGGTCAAGATTAACTATTTATTGTCTTAAATAACAAATTCTATTACAATTTACATTTTTAATTATATAAATACAAAATTTTGTTTCTTTCTTCACTAAACTGTCATTCCGACACCTCCCAAAATATCTGATAATCTCTCCAAGTGGACAGTAACAGATCCAATATCCCGATCCGCTTGACTTCTATTTAATAACTGGAATGCATTCATATATTCCAATTCAGAAAATTCTGGACCCTTTTCAACAATCCCATTCAAAATTTCCTCAGGACTCAAGAAAAACAATTCGAAATAATGTCTAGCATGGTCTAAAGCTAATTCTCTGGTCATTGTAATATTAGTAAGAGTCTGTTGCAAGGCAAAAATATTGCGGCACATCCTCTGAATCCCTGCCTCATCAATTGATTGCAAATACTGAGCCGAACTAATCAGAATTTTTGCAATTAAATGACCCAAACCTTCAAAAATATACTGGAAAACAAAACAATACAAAATATCTGTTAATGCAATAAGTTGCAAAAAGAGAGTCTTTTAAGGACGCGACGTGAATCTTGGATTCAACACGTCAAGAGCTTAAACGACATCGATTTTGCAACGTATTGCATTCAAGATTTTTTGTTACAGCGTTTTATAACAGATTTTTCCTTCAAAGACAATTATCTCAATCGTACATTCACATTGCACAGTAGGAAGACGGCAGGTTGCTATGGATGTAAATTTCATTGTTTACTGTTTTTATATGGGTTCTGTGTTTAAGTTATAAAGAATGTGATAAAGGAACACAAAAATGAGCGATTCTGAATTTAATTCCGACATTGAAAATGCTGCGGAAGCTGCACTAGCCACGCTAGTGCCCGAAAAATCTAAGAAAATTTACACGAAAACATACAGGAAATTTGGTAGTTGGTGTGAGGAAAAAAATGTAACAAGTATTGAAGAAAAGGTACTTTTTGCCTATTTTTCGATATTATCTTCCATGTATAAGCCGTCTACTTTACGGAGTACCTACTCAATGCTAAGAACCATGATATATCTTAATAAGAATGTAGATAGCAAAAAATTTTGAAACTTGATTGCGTTTCTAAAAAGAACTGACAGTGAGTACATGGCTAAAAAAACCAAAATATTCACCAAGCAAGAGATAGAACGTTTCATGAAAACAGCTGATGACAAAGACTATTTATTGGAGAAGTTGCGCAAATGAATGGGATTTTTGATGCGTTACGCAGAGAAGAAACTACGTTTTTGAAGGTGGAAGATATAGAAGATTGTACAAATTTTATTAAAGTGAAGATACCGAACACCAAGACAAAAATTTCATGAATGTCTACAATAACTGAAGGATTTGTAGATGGAATTAGTTTCTTAGAAATTTTCTGCAAATACGCACAGCTTCCACGGATAATTAATTTAACGGTCAGAGCATTCCCATTAGGCGGTGACGTCACCGTTCAACCGCTGCTGCTCCTGCCACTCCTGCCAGTCTGAATTGGCCTACCTAACGCGTTGCATGCGAGACAAATCGCAATATTTACGTCCGTGCTTTATTACGTTTTAATATCTAACACACAACAAACTATATAAAATGCCGGGTCTGCGATGTGCAGTTGCAAACTGTGGTAACAGTTTAGAAATGACCAAAATTTACGCATTGGGTAGGCTAATTCAGACCGGCGGAAGCATCAGCGGGTGAACGCTGACGTCACCGCCCAGTGGGAATGCTCTGACCGTAGAATTAATTATCCGTGCACAGCTTCGACCTCCTCATACTGAACATCAGAGATTCTTCTTAACCTATAGAAATTCCAGGTGCTGTGCGCTACCCGTTGGTATAAATACTACTGGAGGTATGCCTAAAAAAATTGCAGAATGCCTCGGCCTTCTAAATGTAAAAGAATATACTGGGCACTGCTTTCGCCGTTGTTCAGCAACAGTTTTAGCAGATTCAGGAGCAGATATTACATTACTCAAAAAACATGGAGGGTGGCGATCGAGTTCTGTTGCGGAAAGTTACATAGAAAACTCTATTGAAAGCAAAAACGCAATTTCGATGAAAATTATGGGAAAAGAAAAAACTGTATGAAAGAAAAAAGAATATGTGCCGAAAATAGCAAATCTGAAGTGACGTCTACAAGTACCGTTTCCACTTGTATTGCAGTTCAGAAAAAAAATCTGAAATCTTTGAATGTTCAATTTAATCACTTAAGTAATTGTACTTTTCATGTTTATAATTAATAAATAGAAAATGTATTTTTCATTTTTGAGCACTAATGCGTAAAAGTACGTCATTTAGCAATCAGAATGACAATCACAAAGTCACTGTTATAAAACGCTGTAACAAAAACAATTTTTTTCAAACTCACTTTACACTTCCTAGGATGTAAACTCGAAGTCACTGCTTCGTCAACATTCGCCAAAACTCGACTCAACTCTAGAACTTTCGGATCCGGCTCGTGAGTCTCCCTATTCAAGTGTGTCTGTGCCAACAAATAGTGAAAACACTGAACTCTAACCTCTAGATGTAACAATAAAAGACAAGTATTAGCCAACTCGTCAAATTCCTGTGCTAAACTTGTCAATTGTTGTAAAATCGCTCCCGAAACTGGTGTAACAGACTCCACCTCGTTTTCGGGTTTAGACGGTGAGAGTCCAGCCGGTTCTTGACGGAATTCACTCGTATATTGGAACATTCTAACCGAAAACCATTCCATACTTTCTTGCAGTTGAGCCAGTTCTTTTAAAAGTGCCATATCTGAGAGAATTTCAGACGAACTTACGCCACCTTCCCCTAGGTTACTTGCAAGTATTTCGGCTTCACGTCGGTTACGCTTTCGGACATCTTCGGGACTTTCCTCTTCGGAGCGTTGGTCACGTCGGAGGACTCTTCGGATACGTTCGGAACGAGCTTGGTACTCTTGTTGGGCTTTGAGGTTTACCCAGTTTGGGAGAGATCTAACAAAAAAGACTAATAATAGCAACAATACACTCTAAGGAACAGAACAAACAATAAACCAAATAACACAAAATATTCAAAATTCTATCAAAAGACTTTTGCAAGTTCTGGAAGCGTAACAAATCGCCAAAACAAATTGATTCCGAAATCAAATTATAAAATTAAACATTCGAGAAAAATAGTAGTTCTTTGAATTAATTAGATTTGAACAAAGCCTGTGACCGTCTTAAAATTCTAACTTGATACTCGGTATGAACAGACAAACAAAGAAAACTCTGATTTACGAAACCGTTCAAAATTCCTCGGCGTTTATAGGAAGGATTATTATCAACGGATTAGGATTAGCAACGTTTTGGTTTATTTTTAAATCTTCATCAAGCAATCAATTACAGTATAGCCAGCCTGATGAAGGTTTGAGAATAAACCGAAACGCTGCTTACTTTATTAAAATTCTTTTAAAAACCTGTGAAAGTTACTAACAATAACAAAATAATAATAATAAATAATTCCTTATTAAAATGCAGTCTACTCCTCAAAACATAAGACTAGACAAATAAATTAAAAATAATAAATATAAAAAAAAAGAAACAACAAAAATAAGAAGAATCGAACACATAGGAAGAATGGATAAGATAACGCATTAGAAATAGTTTGGGAAGCAGAAACAGGGAAGAAGAAAACTACGGAAAACCGTAGAATTGCTAAAAAAAGACTCTCACTTACTTCAAAAACCTGCTAATATCATCATCCTTGAGCCACGCTGCGCTACAAATCCTTCTATCCTCAGAATGTGGTTGAACAATTCCAGAGTAAGCAGCAAAACACGTATCTTTATACTCTTTCAAAGCCTTACAAGAATATACCGCAATTCTTTCACTATAAATTGGTAGAGCTTGCAATACGGCTTTCCATTCCCGAATACAACGCTCCACATTAACAGTACTCTAAAACATCTATTTCAGTATTTTTCCGCTTTTTTTGATACAGAACATACAACTAAAAGCGGTTTATAATCAGCTGTACAATCCAACAGAACTGTAGCCTTCCACGCATCTGCAGCTCTTACTGCACTCTCAATTTCTTCAATAATTTCATCAGATTTTCGTTTCAAATACACTTCAGAGACGTATTGAGTTATAAAACGGTGCAACTGACAAGATCTAAAACAAGTAAATCCCAGAAATTTTCGACCAAAATCCGGTATACTGAAAATTACCCGTTTTGGCTTATTAATTGTTCAATTTCTTCAATAAAACACATAAATGGGATGAAAACAATTAAAATATTGTTAGAATGCGGTTTACAAACAAGAATTTTGTCTTTTTTTGTTGTTTTCAAAGTGTTGCTTAATGTAAGAGCACTGGATGAACTGTCGAATTTGAAGAGAGATTTCTTTTTGCTAAAACAAAAAATTACTAAAGAAGCGTCACAAAATTAAGAAAATAAACAAACATTGGTTGTTTCCTGCGTCCAAAATACGACGATAAATCATTAACGTCTGAATTATTCGTGACTTGTGACTCATTTGAAGTGTTTTGAACATCCAAATATTCATTTAAAAAAATTTCAAGCTACAAATTACAAATTAACAAACATTTTAGGAGAGTTGTTAAACATACAACACTCTGTACTTGTGTCCAATAAAACTGTATATTGTATGTATTCACTTGGTTTTTGTGTACTTTTGCTGCTTCTTCAACATTCTTCAAAAAAATTGTTTGAGCTTCTGCAATTTCTTTAAATTGATCAAATAATGTTTGAACTAATTCCTTTAAAGCTTGTTTATAATCAGTTTCAGTTTGTAAACCAGCAAAATCTTTAATATGTTGAGTTGTACGTTGTATAATCCCTAACAAAAAAACTTGCATCTCTTCCTTAATTCTATTTACAGCAAAAGGAAGCTTATCAAGTAATGCCAAACATTTAATCAGGATAACAATGAAATGATAGGAGTTTTCTTCAGGATTTGGTGCTGATAAATCCTCAACCACATTAAAATTATCAAGTCTGAAAACAACAATCAGCAAAAGGAATTGTGCAAAGATCATTCCACCAGCTTATCTCGATTTCTCATAAAAACAAATTACGAATTTAATCCTCTAGCTAACATTTCTTTGTAATTATTGCAGTGTTAAGCAGCTAATGCTCTCTCACTTTTGAATATTATTGTGTAGGTTTTATCCAGCGACTGAATACTCCTTTCTGTTATTTTACTTCGTATTTGAGCCATACTTTGAATGTCGAGATAAACTGATGGAACAATCTCTAGGTGATTATACTTTTGAGCAGTTTCAAAAATATTTCTCCTGACTGCCATCCTATTCCGTGATAATCTCAATTCAGTGCTTCTTTGTAAAGGCGAGTTTATCATAAAGTTATCACGGCCTGATTCCTGTCTCCTGAGAGCTAGAATTCTTTGAGCTGGTCTTGTAAATAAGTGTTCTTTCAGTTCAGTGAAAAGTTGTAAATGGAGTTGTTCTTTCTTCTGTTCTAGTTCTCGACTCAACTCTTTCAAACTCTCAACCCCCTCGAGAGTATTTTTACCTAATGTGACAGCCTCTACAAGAAGCTCAGTTGCATGCAAGTACTGTTTGTGAGCCATAAAGTTTGATAAACGGTCAGGAACTTGACTCATCTTCTCACTAGAATTTTAATTATTAAAGAAATGTGAGAGAAGTGACTTAAAGTACATTTCTTCAAGTAATTGTAGCAGGTATTTATACTCGAGTCCTTCCATCCACAAATTCCTCAACTCATCTCTTCTACAACGCAGTTTCTTTTTACAATCTTGTAAATTCTCTTTAACTTTGGCAATTTTCAGCCGGTTGTCGCTCACGATTTGGGAAATTGTTGCAAATAGTTGCATTACCTACAATTTTTAAGTTTAAATACCGTATCTGTGACTTTTAGGAGCTACTTTAGATAAGTCCTCTTCATGTTTAGACACCAATTCATCAAGTTTCTTATCACAGTTTTTATATTCAGTTTCTAACTTTGATTTTTCTTTATCTCGTTGTTCGTTAGTTTCACTTGATGATAATGTACGAATTACCGACATTAAAAGACCACTCTGAAAGAATTTTTAGGGCTCCTGGAAACACTTGAATGTGATACTTACCGTTTCTTTGACCGCTTTGACGCCCCGTGGGGGCTTAATCGGCGGCGATAATTCCATAATTGTGTTAAAACCCGGATTTTTGGTTTATTTTGGGTGGAAAATTGATATTAAGGGTTCAATAACATTTAATCTAACCTCAAAAGTTGTTTTGACAAGCAGACAAGTGACAGGGGCTTGAATATCGAATGTGCGAAAGTCCGAAAAGTAATTTTTCAAAAAAATGTATTATTTTTGCTTTCTTCTTGCCTTATAGGCACTAGGTAATATAGCTAATTTTTATTTGTATCAAATTTTGCTCTTCTATGTACTTTATTTAAAGAAAATTGTTAAAAATATGATTAAGTTTGTGGAAGCAGGAAAATGTACATTATGCATCAACATTAATGTACAAGTGTACGCTCTACTTCAGAATAAATGTCGTTTTAGAATAAAACAGATTTTGTTCAAAAAAAATTTATTTTCATTTTAAAAGTTAAAATATGTGTAAATAAAATTGTTTTCGTGTTAACCTTGACCAAATACATCGATTTTACTTAATTCTAGATGAGCAAAAAGTTTAAAAAAATATAATCAGATTTTTATGAGGCACTTATCTAATTACCACTTATTTGATTGATTTAAACAGAAAATGACATGTGTATCAAACGATAACCAGTCATGAACACAATAAAATAAACGTATGTACTGATTTCAAGTTAAGATAATACCGGTAGTATCTTCGTTTCTAAGCAAAATTAAAAGAATTTGAGGCTGTGATTGGTTGTTGCCAAAGTATTAAATTTTGCGATGCTACCGGTATTATGATTGAAATCAGCCCATTATTGTCGTAAAATAAACTTGTTGAGTGTCTTAGTGTACATAAATTACAATTTCAAAGGAAACGCATAACTGGAATTCCAGTCCCTTTCAAAAACCGCTTGCAATTCGCTTCTTAAAGTCGCTTCACTTTGATTTCTGTCAAAAACTGGATCATGTAAAACAAATGAAACTCCTGCTGTGTCAATAAAATAATCTCCTGACCAATTAGAAGTTCCTATAAATGCTGTATTATCAGTAACCATGTATTTATTATGATTAACTCTAGCGTAAGGTATTTTTGCTTGATCATCATTTGAAGGCACAATAAATCGTCGCTAGAAAAAATATTGTATATCACCCTAAATTTGTTATTTCACTTACCACTTCGATTGAGACTCTTGGATATGCCAAATTAATGGAAGCGAGTGATTTTAAAAAATTATCTTCGGACGGTCTTGAGTGATTCCACCAACTAATCAACATTTTTACTTTAACTTTATGTTCTATTGCGGCAGTTTTTAAGGCATTGTCAATTTTCGGCCAAAATTTTATTTTAGGAGAGTAGATTGTTAGAGGGAAGTAGTCCATTACAGCAATGTAAATAAATTTTTCAGCGTGTTGTATGACGTTTAGGAGGGAGTCAATGTCATTGGTCCGACCAGATGGGTTGAAAGACAAAGGAGAACTCTAAATAATATTTATTACTTTTTGTGTTTTATTGTTTAAATCCGCTTTACCGTGATATAAGTCTGAAACGTTTCGTTATTTAGTGTTAGATTCATAGGAGTATTCATGTTGATATTTGTTGATAAATTGGACGGCCAATGGTCGGGAATTTTGGCGCCATTTTCCCCCAATTTCCAATACACCTATAAGCAAGCAACGCGTTACTATGGCAATAACCAATCACCAATAAAATCTAAGATCTGTTGTTGGCATAGCAACCGCAAACAGGTGTTCTTGATTCAAGATTGGTTGCTGTTCAAGGGTACAGCTGCACTTCTGTGATCAATTAGTAACGAAATGTTGACATAGTTGTCCAGATATTTTACGCTTTGTTACATCGAAAACAAAGCTGGTCGACTGTATTAAAGCCACGGCTACTTAATTTAATGACTGTTTACATTATTTTTACGGGTAGGTATTTTACTTTTACGATTTAATTGGCGAGCCCTATATCTCTTGAATCAAGAATATAACCGGAACAATAAAAAACAAATAACGCACGCTCTTGAATAAAATTCGGCGAGTAATAGAGTGGACAGTTAATCAATATCATGAATAATAAACGACCCGATGAAAATGTCAAATACTCACATCGAAAACCTTGCCTAAGTCTTCAGCCAGACAAGTGCAATTATTAATTACAACCCCCATTTCTTTGACCTTGAAAATAAATAAATAATGCTATAACTAGATTTTTGTCTTACTTACTTGAGTTATTGCTCTCCAATCCATATTAGCACTTCCGATATAAACATGTTTTCTGTCAATAATCCAAAATTTTGTATGTAAAACTCCTCCACCTAATAATTTGGCAAAATTTAAACTTCTGACTTGAGCTGCTTTACGTTTTACTAATAATTCAGTATCTATATTTGGATTATCTTGTGTTGGCGAGTTTTGTGCTATTTTTATGGAGATTTTTCGGTCGGTTCCTGCTTTTAACAAGGATTGAAAAATTATTTCGCCCTAAAAAAAATTTTTAAACTCCCTCTATAATTTTTTTTATTACTTTAACTGAGGAAGGATCAGGGTACACTTCTGACTGTCGTAAAGTCCAGTAGAATGAGGCTATTTCTATGGTACTTTCTGCCGATTGGATTAAATTAAACCATGTTTCGAAAGTTGAGGGGTGTGTTATACTGTTGTTATAACTTAGGCCTTCAGGGATACTCTCCACCAATGACAAACTTTGGAAAAATAAAATTTTATAGGCTTATACATACGTTAGTTATAAAAACGAAAAACGATAGAGAAGCGTCAATATGTTTGATTTGTTTCTAGTAGAAAAATAAAACGTAAAACACCCACTAACACCAAACTTTTTACTTGATACGACGCACGTTTCGACAACAATGTTGTCATCCTCAGGTAGGAATTAAAATTAGAGTTTTAATTCCTACCTGAATATGACAACCTTGTCGAAACGTGCGTTGTATCAAGTAAAAAAAAACTTTGATAATAAACTTTTTTCTGTGCAAAACAAATATAAATATATTCAGTTCTATGAAATTTTTATCAAAATATGTATAAAATATAGAATATAACAGAAATATTTAAATGTAAAAAACGGTTCTTGACGGTTGTTGTGGCAACGTCCCTGAATTTTTCTAACGAAATTATAGTGATAAGTCTGTAATCATTATTGAGCTAAGTTAGTGAGCGAAACTGCGATTATTATTAATGGGTTTAAATTTATTGCAGCCCACAACGGTCACTGGAAAAATGTCCGTAAATAAACACCTCCAAATATTAAAAAATGTGTGCATTTGATAAAACAAACTCTTTTCTTTCAGTTTTAATTTATCAAAAAAGCAAGATTTCAAAAAGCTGTAGTAGGTATCTCGGTAATTTCTGTTATTATAACAGTCATTGTTATAACCGTCCCTTGGATGTCATTATAAACGGATTCTACTGTATATGTAAATGCTTCCTATCAAGACAGCGTTGAAGCAATTGCAACAGTTTACCGTACTTTTACACAAATTGCAGTCTGCAGCTACTTTAATCGTTGAAAGACAAAAATACACATTAGATAAGCCGCAAAGACAAAAAAACGTTTTTCAGTATGTTTTTATTTTTTATTTTTCCTGTATTTTTAATATGTTCAATATTTCCTTCCCTAGAAAAAGTTGGAATATGACGTCACGTCTAACAGCGTGAATTGTGACAAAAAAACACATGACAAAACCATAGATAAAAAAAGGACAAAACTGACCTTGAACTGACCTTTATTTTACTTTAATGTAAACTATACTTACAACTTGTACTTCAATATTTCAATTAGAAACAAAGCAAATTGTTAAAAAATAATAACCTAAATTAAACAAACACCAACAAATTAATTTATTAATTAGTTTTTGTGTGATTCTAAGGTTAATTACTAGGGGATTAGCCGATTAGCTGAATTGTGTTGGCAGCAATGTCCATCCGCCGCGAAGTTCCTCCATTAAGTGTGAAAAGCACGGCATGTTTTTTGCTCATAAAAGTGGTATTTTTTATTTAATCGGGCTCAATTTCTCGGTAATTTTGTGTCTGAAGTGTCCGTTTTTTATTTGAAATAAGATTTAGAACGTAATATTGCGATTTAATGTTGTGATTTTTGTGGTTAATAGTCTTAGTGAGCTTAGCGTGTAGTCTGAAAATTGGCGCGAATTTTTGACTCATTTAAATAATTAATAATGGTAGTGTGACAATAAGTGAAGTGTTTGCACTCAGTCAACTTTAGTTTTTCCGGTGAGTTTTTATTTTTGAGAATATATAAAAGTCTGATTTTTTATTATCCGTAAAATTCTGCAAAGGGTGCGACATCTATCGCTTATAGAGGGAAATTTAAATTTTTTTTGGACTTGAAAACTTTCAGATGTTAAGTCAACATAAATTTTAAATAAAAATTAAACTCCTCAAGACGCTCGCTATAATGTTTGTAATGTGCTGTTTGTAAAATAAATATTGCAAATATCGCAAATTTCCCGGAAAAAAATTCGTAAAGGGTGAGGCATCGATCACTAAAATTAAAAAATAGTAAGTCAAGGGGAGTTTAACGCAACGAAAATCGCTAGTATAGCTATTTCCTGCAATGATATGAAGCTACTAAAGGCCACAACTTCAAAACATTTTCTCGATAGAGAAATATAAAAGTTTGAAGCGATATAAGTTAGAATAGAATTAAATATTTTGATTTATATAAGTTCCTTCGGTTGGTCAACACGTCATATGGACAAGAAGAGTTCTCTGACAAGAAGGGCACGATGTTGTCTTCAACTAAAAAATATTGGCTTATCTTTCGTTTCAATTATGTCCATTGTCCCTTATTTGCGATTGAGATGGCCGATGAGGGCGCCATTGTCGCATCAAACAGCTGTTTTAGAAGAGAGTCGTTTATTCTCATTTTGCTAATCTTTTACATGATATTTATTCTCCTTTATGCTTTCATGTTTAGCAATGATAAAAACGAAATAAGAATAATATTAAATACTAAATTCCGTGTGTCTTGCTCAGTGTGTCAAAAAAAAAAAAGTAAAACAACACTTTGCTCATGTTTTACATAAACTTTTTGTAACAGTTACTTGAAATATAGTAAATGAATTACGTTTTTTGTTCTAAATATTGGTTTTCTGTTACTTGTGATAAAAAATTTGTGATTTTATCACAAATAGATAGATACTTCTTATTCATGAATATAACAGAATATTTTAATAAAACTGTAGTTTTATTATTCAGTAAAATTTAAGTGAAATGACAGATTCAATTTGCAGCTTCTCTATTGTTCTCTGTTGCAACGGCTAATTTTGAGAGTTTACAGTCTAGATAATTATGTATGTACTTTTCAAATCTTTTTTTAATCAGTCGATAGTATTATTATTATTAAGACTTACCTGCATGTGTTGATACAAACATCCGGTACAACCCTATTCAAATCTTCTAACGCCCGTTCAGTGGCGTGGTCTAAAAGAGGTAAAAGAACTACAAGGAAGATCAAAACGCAGATTAAAGAAATAGGAATACAGGAAGGCCTACACCATTTATGTTTTTGTCCCCATCTGTGAAAAAAAATCTGTTAGTTTTTCAGGTTTAAATTGTTGTTTGAGTTACTTTCGAACGGGGCTGCCGTCACAGTCTGATTGGTTGTACCCGTGCCCCCACAAATGATTGTCATCATCGTGGTTACCACCTTGGTCTTCTAAGACAGTCTAGGAAGTAAATTAAGACAAAAAATATTCCAGTTTAGTTATTTTCTTACATGTGATTTTTCAAGGGGGGGCCAGAAATTTGGGAGTATCACTTTCATTGTTTCATACTTTGTTTGGTAAATTTAATTATTGATTTTAATTTCGTTTTTAAATATAAATTAAAGATAAGAAAGTTGAACGAATGATAAGTGATTTCCCATTTATGGCAAGGTGCTAGGTCATCAAAAAGTTTGGTTAGGGTCAGCACAATATTTTAAATATTAATTTTAATTTAAAAATTGTTTGTGGAGTACATATTTTGTAAAATTGGGAATAGTTTTTAATTCAAAATTAAAATATTAATTATTTTAATTTTTTTAAATGTATGGTATGTATAACTGGTTGCCTGCCTCCCACCCCATAAATATATATTTTTTAATATTCTTCCAAGACTTACATAAATATCATTTAGATAATTACTTTGAAAAAGAAATTACTTTAAAATCGATTCTGTAAACATTTAAAATTTGAACTCAAACAATTAAGAGAAAATGATAATTAAAATTTATAAATAATTGATTAGAAAATATAAAGGAAAATTTAGTATCGATCCGAAACTCAAAAAATTACAAGATTACTTAGTAATTACCAGAATTTCTTTCTATTTATGGTTCAAATTATGTTTACCTAAACACATCAATTTTATTCAATTATTATCGACGCAAAAAAAAAAACAAAATATTTGCTTATTATTAGTCTTCTTCAAAATATTACAAATGTGAGTAAAACATTTTAAACATTTCTTGATTAATTATTAACATTGTTCCATTCAACAGTTTCTATTAATTTATTTAATAAATAAATAATTATCATTTCAACGTAGGAGAAATTACATGTTATTACTAAATATTATTGGTTGCTGTTTATTTTTAAATTCATTCATTTAAATGCTCTTTATTTTTTATATATTGTTGCATTTATCTTAATTTATTTTTTTACTTTAATTTTTAATTTTGATAACACAATAGGCGTTTACGAATATTCAACCCAGGTTAGTAATCTGTTACGTGATCAGATCCGTCAAAATTCCAATGTAAACGGGCGAATCTGTAGCACTGTTATTTACTACAATATTTTAATAAGATTTAGTACAATGATTCTTCTAATTATTAACTACAAAACGACTGGAATCGATTTAAAAAAAAAGTTTATGAATAATATGAAATAATTATTAAAAAATTACTAAAATTTAAAATCATCGAAATTAAAAATTTAAAAAAGTCAAAATGTAGTTTATGTTATTACAATACTCATAGTGAAAACCGTTTTTAATTTTTTTTGATAAATAAACGAGCTAGAGATTCGCGCATTTACATTGGATTCCCTAAACTAGACAAATTTGTCCATACTCCTCTTAAAAAAATCCTATGTAGTTACTAGTTAGTTTTATTTTAAACATTGATATTTTCTGTGGGGGGCCGTGACTCGACGTGGAGCTGCATTCCCAATTTTGAAAAATAAAAAAAAAATATTTCCATTGGAGCACACAAATTTTAATTTTTCATCACATAATTAGCACATAAAGGTCCGTGCCTATTGTTGAACAGAAAAGCCAAGAGAGAGAGAGAGAAAGATGCCAGCAGTTCTGGCTCTTTAGCGGTGAAAGACAAAAAATGAATGAATTCTGTTTTCAATAGGTTCAAAACGAATAGTTTTCAGTTTTTAATAGTTTGAAAAAGTACTATCGTACGAAGGATTAAATTTTTAATATAGTAAAATTCGGATATAGCGACGGTCAAGTGACGTAACATTATATTACAGAGGACGTACAAAACGAACTGATTTTGCAAAAAAATTCAAGTGCTAATAAAATTATAATTCTGAAAGCGCTCAGCCAGTGTAATATTAGAATTTTAATTAAAATTATGGTTTCGACATTGATTTTTATTATAATTATATAAAATTATAATTGTTTTTAATTATAGCAAACTTGAATCGTTGCATTTATTTACGTTTTCACTCTAAATTGAGGAGCTTACGTGCAAAAGCGGATATATCCACTTTTCACAATAATCATGTTTTGGTGATTTCTGGATCAAAGTTGTGATATCTATAGGCCCATATATGCGTTTGCAACCAAAACCGTTTAAATCCTCGTTAAAGCGTTAAGTAAAGTTTGATATTTGGAGCAAAATCAGTTATATCTATCTAAATTTTGCAAACAACAGCGGATATATCCAGATCAGAAGAAAAAAAGCTTAAATCATTCAATAAAAAAACATTTTGGGGAAGATTGGCTTAAGAGGAAAGACCTTTTGTGGTATAAAAAAATTATTACACAGTAATGGGGGACGAAACGAAGAACCGAATGAAACCCAAGAAGCTATACGATAACCTGAACGAAGAGGCTGCAGTACATTTTTAATTTTTTTGTTCTCTTTGCAAATACCAATTTAAATTTGTTTATTTTAAGAAAAATAAATATTTTTTTCGCTCAGTGTATGTCATTTATGAGCAAAACTGGATATATCCAATAGTTTTTTGCTAATAACGCCAAATTGTTTACTTTTTATACAAAAAAATATATGTTAATCACTTGCATAACCCTAATAAATTTAAACTGTTTTTGCTAAATAACACTATTTTTTAAACAAATATGTAGGATGTTTTTTTCATCTCCTGAAAAAATTGTAAAAGTGAATATATCCGGTTTTGCACGCAAGCTCCTCAATTATGGAAATATAAAAATGGCAGGAAGTAAGAATGACAAGGTCGTTTCTGAGACAACAGTGTCGTGTAAATCCTTTTTCCTGTTGTAGTTTTATGTAGAGTTTATTTTAAACGTAAGTAAAATGTGTTCAATAATTGTTCTGGTCGTGGTTTGCTGTGGTTTTCTCTTTCTAGCATGAACGTAGGTTGAGGTGATAAGTTCATACGGTTTGATGTCAACTGTTTAAATATTGTCTTATTTTTGCATTTAGGAGTTTTTGATAAAAATCACACTGCAAATCATGATATTTGTATGCAGACGTTCAAGAATTTATTCTTCAAGCTTTATCTTAGTTGAACGTGGCCGCATTGCATTGACAGTAGTTGTCATGTGTCATTGTTTTGTAATGTTAACCGAGACATACGTTTTTTGTGACAATTGCCACTCATAGGCAATCTGACCAGAACAATTATTGAACACATCTTATCTTGAAAACAATATCTACGTTTTAACAAAATTTTCATGGCTACTTTGAAGACGGAAGACGGCTAATGGCTCGTTTTGTAAATTAAGGACATGTGTTATACGAATTACGTCGCTCAAAGCGGTTCGCGTTAAACCGGTCGATATAGATATAGTTACAATCAACCAAAAGTGCACGCTAAAATTCTTTGTTGTAACTTTTCCTTTTAATCTTAGGCGTCTTAAAAAAAAACCACTTTTTTATATACAGGGTGATATTTTATTTACTCCCGCCCGAGATTTCAAAAATTGGCAACACGTTATACAAACGATAAGCAACTTTGGGAAAACTACAAATGATCTAAATGAACTGGCTCTGGAAACAGTGTCAAAAGTATTGTCAATAAAAAAATCACCTGTATCTTTAGTAAATTGATATTCTATTGGATTGTAACAAGATTATACAACTAGAACAAACAGCTAGAGCAATAACAAATTTTAAATTACTCAAACAAAATAAAAAAGACTCAACTGATAAAAACCGGATTATAGGAAATAACAAAAAAAATCCATAGTTGCCAAAAACCGTGCACTTTTGAATGTTTGCAATAGTATTTTCAGTTCATTTAAAAACTTGAATTCGTTCCGGATAAACGTCTAATTATAATGAATTATAATTTTCTGGAAATGAATTCAGGTTCTAATACAATGTCTCTGAGACTCTCAGAGTAATTTATACAAAATTCAAATAGGTTTGCGTTGACGCTATAAACGGTTGGTGGTTCTAAACGGAGATTGCTTTATCCGGATTTTACCTTATTTGTACTTATAAAATTAAAAAAAAAGTTACTGAAACATATTAACAACATATTATAAAAAGTATTGAAAACTTGTGCAATGTTACTTTATTTTGAAACACAGCACAATCGCCCAAATAAGTTACAAAAGAAAGCTAAAAGGAAAAAGTTGTGGAGAGTTAAATTTTGTATAATAACGTCCATGAGGCAATTTGCAATGTTGAATTTCTCTTACTCCAACATCTATTACGCGGTTATATACTTGATTAGCCATTTATTTTTTCAATACACAAAAGTATTTTTGAAATATTGTAGTAATACTAAATAAATAACTGTATATTATTAACAAATTATTCTTTATCTGAAAAAGTTTGAAATTCTCTACGATCCTATCAAAAAAATATTAATTTGTTTTGTTACGAAGTCTTACGATTACCTTTTTTGAAAAACTTAATGCTCTTAATAGTTTTAATAACTTCGTTATTTATTAAAATATGTAATTTTTGACCAATTTTAGATTATTTTTACTATGGCATGATCAAGAAAATTTATCGTCTAGAAGGCTGTAAAATGCTTTTTGTTATCAATTTAAATTATATGGAAAAAAAAACAAAGGATCAATTTTTTGGTCATTATTGGTCAAAAACCAATATTTAAAAAATTGACAAGTTGTTGTTGATCAAGTTGTAATATCAATTTAGAGCACTTACGTAGCATTCAAAGTAAACTTCATAATTAAAAATAGTTGCGACACTAAACGGTATTTCTAATTAACATATTTAGTTGTAAAAGTGCGTTTTGATTATAATTGTAGCAATAATTTTTGTGATGATGGAAATTCTTTCGTATGTGACCGCTAGTAGGTATACAACATACATATATTGGAACATGAGAAGGGTTGTACAACTTTTTCCTAAACATCTTCTGTGTAGATATTTAAAACCTTTAGCGTTGCGTTTTAAAATAAATCCAGCGCTTTTTAATAATATGTTCCAGAACTTTTTGTTAATTTTTTTAATTACAAACAAGAATTTAATCCTCTACATGACGAATATATTGGGAGCCGCGGGCTTGCTTGCTGTTTTCTTGTTAAAAATATTTTTTTTATCTTTCACCCCTGCGCGCTCCAAAAGAACCACAAACTGACATTTTGCATCCGTATTTCATGTATAACAAGTATAATACTGTAATAGAACGACTTCACTTATTAATATGAAGTTTGTCAAATAACGTAAGTCTGTCTGCTACTGATATCTTTTGTATTTAAAATTGAAGTTTTAAAAAATTTTAATTAAATTTTAATTTTTTAATTTTAATTAAAATTTTAATTAAATTTTAAAAAATTTAAAAAAAGTTTTAAATATCTGTACACTTTTATTATCACTTCTGAATATAATATTATAAACATTTTGAAACATTTTGATACCCTTATTACAGTTTACCTAAATAAACATTTTTTCGCACTCTAGTTATTTTGGAAAAATGCATAAAATGCGTAAATATAAATAATAAAATGATAATAAGATTTTCTTTACTTTAAGGTACGTTCTTTACTTTATGCACGTTGCACTAGCAATCTAATCACGCAAACCTAATTTTAGCCTGAAAACTGCATTTTCCTTCAAACCTCAAGCCATAAATTTTCGTTTTTTGATCGATTTATTAACTTAACAAGCAACTCACCTTCATTTTAACGTAGGGTATATCACTTTTGAAATGAAACATTTAAAAGTAAAAATACGTCTAAATGTTAAAAAATTTCTACCGCAATGCATATAACGTGTCATAAATAATAAACAGATCTGATACCAAATACAAAACGAAAGACTGAAAAATGTTTCTTTATTTGCGGATAAATACATTATAAGTACCAAGGGATTATAATAAACTGTTTGGTACCTATTCACACGAGCGCACAAACCTTGTACAGGTCTTTTGTTGTCAACTCTCGACGAAAAATCAAAAATCCGGCTCAAAAGACCATATAATAATGTTCCAGAAAGTAGAATTAATTGCATGCGGTAAGTGGCCCAGACCTTCACCTATTTAATTAATAAAGTTTCCTGAAGACTCAAGTAGGTTAAAAAGGTAATCAACTTAATTAAGTCGAGTAGTTAGATTATAATTTGTTTACTAAAGACTATATCGACCAAACACATCAAATGTGTTATTGATTTGTTGAGGCAATATCTCATTCAAGAAAAATCAATTAAGAGATTGTACTACACACGCGACTAAATTTTTAAAAAGTAAACACCCTTGACATTGGCGTATATCCCACATAAATCATTCAAGGACAAAACACCCTCAACATTAGTAAAAAAAAAAATACCGATAAGCGTTTTCCCAATCCGGGTCCTTTAAATTTTGACATTTTCCGTGGAATAAGGACCAGAAGTTGTTCTCTGTCTGTTTCATTTTGGGGCACAGGTGCTTCAGGTCTTGTTATAGGTATAGAAATATCGTTCAGATGAATATTTGTACTTCCATTTCCATAACTTATATTATTAGTGTTATTCACTTGCACAAGTAAATTACATGTTTGGGACGCTATTTGAAAAAGGCCGTCTTGTAAATTTCGTTGCTTTTCCGGAGTTTTTGAAAAATAGTCCCAAAAATGCGGCATTATTTTTTTTTTTCACCCCGGTTGAAACATTTGAACGTGATGGGTTGACCTAACGGATCGAACTGATGTTCCATTGATTTATTTAGATGGGTATTCAAGCTGACCTGCGCTGGGACGTCCCATTGGGGTGGGTTTATAACAATATACAACCCAGTAAAAATCCAGAAAAGAAGGCGTATATTTGGTTGCATAATGCATGGAAAAAAGATAGTGGGAATGAGAATTAACAAGGAATTAACTGAGTAAGAGTTGGCTATGCGCACTTTGCTTGATTGATCAATACTGTACAAAAATGATAAACCAGAACTTGCTCAGATCAGTTTATTTTCGTTCGCATGGTCGTTGTGGTGAACAAACATATACATTTAGAAACAGTCACAGAAATAAAATATTTATCTGTAAATATAAATTTATAATAAATTGAAAATATGACTAAACTATAAAGAAAAATTAAAAAAAACAGGAAACTAACCAAAGAGGGAAAAAGTAAAGGCAATGCATTAAAAAAGGATTAGAAACAATGTGGTATAACGTAATTAGTCAATAGGAAGTAAACATTTTTGTAATTATTATCTAGTTGTTAAGGGTTACTTTAAGGATTGTTTGTTACGAAATAAACAACCTCTTAACGGATAACAGATCCTAAAGAGCCTCTTTACGGACACCGGGGCAAAAGAAGACTAAATTAAATCTCTATAGTAACTAGGGTTGCCAACCGTTCTTTATTTCAAAGAACAGTTCTTTCCTTTCTTTCCATAAACTGTCCTTTAGTCTTTGAGATGTGTACCTAAAGGATTTGTCGTTTACTTTATTTTCTTTTATTAGAAAGAAACAAATAAGCATTGGAAATTTAAAATAAGTATGGAGACTGAAGCTCTAGTCTAGTTGGACTACAAAAAAAAAAGAATAAAAAGAAACTCTAAAAAAATTGAAAAACGTCTGTAACGGTTGTTTCCGTGTCGGGTTCTGGGTATCGTAGAGAGAGAGAAGAGCGGCTTTGATGGGGTTTTATTGACAATAATAGCTATGTACAAAATAAAAATAAAATAAAATAATACTTCTAAACAAAACAAAACGAATCTTCTACTAGTATAGACACGGCCTCGTTCCCGGCGGTCCCTCGTCCTCGACTCCTCGTCGTCGGCTTCTCGTCCTCGACGTGTCGGCTTCGGTGGCTCGCACTTGTAATGGAGGGGAGGTAGGACTCTACCAACGGGATAATGCTCCGTGGGTAGCGGTATCGGAGAGGAAGCCCCTAGGATAATGCTCCAGGGGTGGACGGGTCTGGGGGTGGCTACTTACGAGGATAATGCTCCCGCAAGTCTGCCAGTATCGGAGGCGGTAGGCGCAATATATAGCCTTCGTTTGTAGGCGAGGGGTATGGGAGGAGTATCGTAGCGAAGCGTTGGTGGTGGTTCTCGGTGTGGTGGGAATTATACCACCACTACTGCCCTGACGTATACGTATGACGTCGCGGTCACGCGGTCCGAATCAGCTGCTGGGCGTTATCTGGTTTTGTTTACTGAATTATTAGGAATTATTAGAACGCTTCGTTACACCCTCCTCTTCCTTTAAAAAAAAACTCTTCATATTATGGAGAGTTTTCCAGGTCTCCATGCGGTGTCTGCGGTCCATTTGCTGTAAGTAGATTATTAAGGGACGGGTTTAGGACTTTAGAATGGATTTTTTTTTTCTTCTTCTCTTCCAGTTTGGAATCCACTTGGTTTTGCTCGGCTTCCGGAAAACTGTAATTAGGTTCTGCCGGTGTTCTGCGTTTGTGCAAGTGATGTCATCTATGTCCATTTTAGAAAAATTCTTTGCTTCCCGGAGTTTGTCTAGGATGCCGTTAATACGGGGAAGCGGATAGGCATCTTTTTGAGGTACGGAGTTCTTGTTTCGGAAATCGATGCAGAAACTATTCTTCTTACCGACCTTTTTGTCATCCAGGACAATTGGAGAGCTCCAAGGACTCTCAGACGGTTCGATGATGTCTTCCTGCATCATGCGGTCGACTTCTTCATCAACAATAGCTTGCATATCCTTCACAGCTATTTCGCTCTTGATGAATTCGTCTTCTACAGCTGCGGTATCAACTGTATCGGTGATGGGAATTTCGGTTAACACCTGGGCTAGTGGTGATCCCATGTTCAGCAAAATTCGGCCTTGGTGGGAAATTTCACCGGATTGAAAATTCAACACCATTTGCTGACCCATGATGAAGTCTAACCCAAGGATTATCGGATTTGTTAAATTCGGACAGACTAAGAATTTCCATTCAAACTTCAGATCATTGGCCTGAAATTTTATGTTGTAGGAAACGTTAGTATCTACGGTTACCCCATTGGCCATTTTCGCCTGCATTCTGGAAGTCAAAACCTGTGGCTGCACCCCCCGGTTTACACAATAATCGGCCGTCTCTTCGCTAATATATGAGAGCACAGAACCAGTGTCAAACAAAGCGGGAATTTCCTGGTTAGCCACGGAGATTTTCCAAATGATGCGATTGTCATTTTTGGGCTGGGGTTGAATTTGTGTTATCGGTTTTGAAGTCGGTGTCGGTAGTATTTCAGTCATTTTCGGAATTGGTGTCGGTACTATTGCGGTCACTTTCGGAGTCGGTATCGGTAGTATTTTGGTCCTTTTTCGGGAGCTGCTCGGAGCTATTTGGGGCACAGTCCCCTCGGAGTTTGTCGTCTTTGTCTTGATACATTGGCATTGATGGGTCATTACCCCCTGTAAGCCACACCGCGAACAGAAATGTTTTGGGGGTTGTCTATAGGTGAACCCCATATTTTTCTGGTCGAATTTTGGGCGAAAACCTGGAATCTGTCGTGAGTGTCGTGGTTCATAAGTCTCCTCCGGAAACTCGGACATCATCCCCGTCCAGTTCGAACTGGCAACCATACAATTTCTCGGCTCGAACTTGTTGGTTTTCAGCTCTCGAGCTAGACTCTCATACTCCTGCACTTGGTCCAGCAGGTCCATCAGGGAGTTTACGTCGTTCCGGCGAATGTATTGGCGGTACTCTGGGAGCAAGTGTTTGTAAATGCAAGACAGTTCTTGCGTCCTGCTCCAGCCACCATGTCTTCGGATGAGGGTCTTCAGGTTTATTATAAAATCACGACCATTTTCGTGCGGCTTTTGGAACCTCCGGAAAATTTCTTCTTTCAAGCTTTCTCGGTACTCTCTCGGAAAATAAAACGCTTCGAAAATTTCAATAAAATCGTCCCAAGTGCGGATAGTATGCTTATAATTTCGGTACCATAAAATAGCTTGATTTTTTAACAACACGGGCAGAGCACGTACCAGTTGTTCCTTTTCGATCATGTAGGTCTCTGCCCGCTCCTCGATTCGCTCGATGAAAGCGACGGCGTCGGTTTTTCCGTCGAAGGTGACGTTCCATTTTCGGACTTGGTTCAACAACTCACTACCTGTCCACGACCAGGTCTCCATTTCACCACCTCCTTGACTGGCTTCTTCACCTTGCTCTCATGTACCCTGTCTCAATAAAGTCGATTTTCTTCGGACTTGCTACTCGGGCGCCAAATTTGTAACGGTTGTTTCCGTGTCGGGTTCTGGGTATCGTAGAGAGAGAGAAGAGCGGCTTTGATGGGGTTTTATTGACAATAATAGCTATGTACAAAATAAAAATAAAATAAAATAATACTTCTAAACAAAACAAAACGAATCTTCTACTAGTATAGACACGGCCTCGTTCCCGGCGGTCCCTCGTCCTCGACTCCTCGTCGTCGGCTTCTCGTCCTCGTCTCCTCGTCCTCGACGTGTCGGCTTCGGTGGCTCGCACTTGTAATGGAGGGGAGGTAGGACTCTACCAACGGGATAATGCTCCGTGGGTAGCGGTATCGGAGAGGAAGCCCCTAGGATAATGCTCCAGGGGTGGACGGGTCTGGGGGTGGCTACTTACGAGGATAATGCTCCCGCAAGTCTGCCAGTATCGGAGGCGGTAGGCGCAATATATAGCCTTCGTTTGTAGGCGAGGGGTATGGGAGGAGTATCGTAGCGAAGCGTTGGTGGTGGTTCTCGGTGTGGTGGGAATTATACCACCACTACTGCCCTGACGTATACGTATGACGTCGCGGTCACGCGGTCCGAATCAGCTGCTGGGCGTTATCTGGTTTTGTTTACTGAATTATTAGGAATTATTAGAACGCTTCGTTACACGTCATTTGAAAGATTCTAGAAGAAGTAAAACAGACTTTACAATTTGATAAAAAGCAACTTGAAGGGAAAGAAGAATTAAAACTATAGCTAACAAAGAAGAATAGCAAAGGAAAAATCTAGAGGAACAAATGAAGATTAAAGATGAACTTCTTCTTGTGGTTGGATCTTATTGGTGTGTTTAAATGAAAAATAAAACACCCACTATCAAGATATCAAGTAAAAGAAGTTTGGTGTTAGTGGGTGTTTTATTTTTCATTTTTCAAAGATGAACTTGAAAAACGTCGTTTAGATGGTGTTGTAAACAAAAAAAATTTAAATTAAGATGAAAAACGACGACTTATAAGAAAGAAAAACAAAGACAATAGTGACTATTAAAAAAAAGTACAATAACAATTAAATAAAAGGGCATAAAGGGTCGGTTACATAAACGCCAATTAAAATTTGATGATCATCAAAAAGCAGATTAGCGATTTGATTGGCTAAAATCTAAATACTTTCAAATTTAGACCAATAGAATCTCAAATTACCTTTTTGATGACTATCAAACTTTAATTGGCGTTTATGCAACCGGACCAAATGGTAAAAAAAAGAAGAGAAAAGAAAGGAAGTTTCTAGAAAAACATGAAGAATATCCAATGAAAGAAAAAAAGAGCAAGGAGAATTACGAATGGCAGGAAAAAAAGAACAGATCTAGATTTTATAAGAAGAAGAAAAAGATTTTACAAAAATTGAAAAAAAGGGCGCACAAAGAAACAAAAATTTTCACTAGAATAATTGTACTTTCTACAATAATTTGAAAAACGTAGTTTAGAGAATTCTAGAAGAGTTGAAGATGACAGGTCACTACAAAAATTAAGTTTTAAGATGAATATTGGAAGTTTCTGGAGGAACAAATTGAGATTCTAGGCGAGTTTAAAATACAATGTTTGGAATACATAGAAAAAGAAGAAAAACAACTATTAAAAAAAGCAAGGAAAGTTAAGGAGTAAAAAAACAAAGAGAAATTTTAGAAAAATAAAAGAATGGCTCTTCGAGCTAAATATTAAGAAAACTACGGGTACAAATGGAGCAACTTTCAATAAATCTCACTTCCAACTCCCAACAATGTATATTTTAAGGTTGTCCATAAAATTTCGAAACCGGAAGCGACTTTCGAAACCCATTTTTTTTAAATAAAAATTCAAATTGGGTCCGCTTCTTGAAAAACAATTCTGGAGTCGCTCTTGAAAACGTCCTTTATTTGGATATCAAAAAGTTGGCAAGCCTAATAGCAGTTAATAGTAACACAAATCTAAACTTTTTATTTTTTATTTTATTTTTATTGTCATAATCTTCTTTATATGCCTGCAAATGAGGGCATGATCTTTGTCTTTATGGCACGAAATGTTACTAAGCAACAACATTTTCAGTTTTCATTTCGCAAAAAGGTCAAACAGGGTATGGTATTATGAGATGCCTGGCAAACAGCGGAATAGACGACCATTTTTATATGCAGTTTTTACAGTTTTCGTTAAATTGGCCGGCATTTGAACCAAAGCAATGCAAAATAAAATAAAACGTTGTACCACGGACATAATCATCACTAATGACCTCCGGGAAATTATAAAACTGAAAAATATTCTCTAGAGCCATAGTTCCCTTGTTATGCCTTTAATACATAAATAACTTTTATGTAAATGTGAATAAAATTTAGCTTTTTAGTTTTTCGTCGGTAAAAAAAAATAAATTAATTAATTAATTATCAAAAATAAACGGCATTTTAATATTTTTTATAACGTTATATAATTTTAATTGTAAATTAGTGCTTTTCTGCACTCTGATAATTATTTTAATATTTTTGTAAATTGTTAATCTTCGTAAGATGACTATCTTCTTGTTGGACCTTCTTTGTATGCCGAATGAGATGTAAAAAGTACCCACTAACATCCACTGCTCTTAATACGATGCGCATTTCGCCAATAAAGTTGCCATCCTCAGGTGAAAATTAAAGCTGATAATAGAATGAACAGAAACTAAAAGGGGTTTGAAAATAAATTTTAGAAAATCTAAAAATAAAAATTAAGAAGATGAATTCAATTCAAGGAAGATGAAAAAAATCACAGAGAAGTATTTAGTGAGGTACTATAACATATAAAAATTTCAGCTAAATCTAAACGGATAAGTGGTCGATTTGACATGGATTGCCTCAGAAAACAGAAAAAGCGAAAATTCGACATAAGTAAGTGATCTCAAAGAAATAAATTGTCGCATAAACGGTACCCAAGATAAGACCAACCAGAATGTTTTAACCGATTCAGGTATATTTTTAATAATTGTAGCCGAGATTGTAGCTATTGTCACAGTTGTTGACTCTTTTTTATTATATGTTAATAAATCAGTCGACTAAAAAACAGAAAATTTTTGAAAAATATCAGTGTGACATCTTGCGACAATGGGTTGCGTGCAAGTGATCAGCTGTTTAAACGATTGGTGGAAAAACAAATAAATATTTTTCAAAACAATTAAGTAAAAAAACCATTTCTTCTGAATGTTATTTGAAGTGCAGTTTAGAAATGTTAGCTTTCATGTTTTAAACACTGTTTCTTGTTAACTTATTGAAGAATTTTTAAGGTTTTAGTACATAACATAGCTTAATTCGTTTAACTAAAACTTCAATTTTCTATAAACGAAGCACAAGAGCATGAATTAGATTTTAAACACAATTTAGAACTTATCTGTTTGTAGGTATCCCAAAAAACTTGCAGAATAATTTGTAAAAAGCAACTTTGACTTTGTTTTACCACCAATCGCTTAACACTTGTACCTTGTACGCAACCTATATTAATTTACCTTAATTTTGGTTTCGGCACGACTTTGGTATGAAGTTCCTCTTCTGGAATTAATGCCTGTTAGAAGTCTCACAGCTCCGTTAAGCAAATAATTAATTTTTCTTCATTTGTATTTTTGGGATCTGCTGTAGTGCTGAATTTGTGTCGTTGGAACTTACCAGTTTTTTGTGGGATGGAAGTTGTAGGATACCTGTATATTTGGTTGCATAACTAATCGACAATATATATAACTGGTCTCATTTACGTCAGACTCACTTTTTTTTCTCTTTCAACCTGCCTAATACATAGTAGTTAGCAAAAATGATTGTTTGAAGGTCCTTCCTGGAAAATAAAAATAACTAAGATAGCAAGTTCCCGTCTTCCTTTTTTCTTTGTTTGATCTTTTTATTAGATTTTCCTGTTGTGTCGAATGAAACGTAAAACACCCTCTAACTACGTTTTTTTGTTTGTTGCTATTTCAAAGTCTTTCCTTTCTACGAATTCCATTAGAAAAGATAAAAAAAAACAGCTATGTCCCTGCCAGACTGATTAACGGGATTCTACTGTAATTGGAGTCGGTATTACAGCTTTCTATTTGTCATCTGCCAAGTGTCAAAATTACGTCATTACATTTTTTTTAGAAAATCCGGCTCGAAAAAACGAAAATTTGTGTAGGTTTTGCGTGGGATTGTGTGTAACATTCCGAAAAAGTACTTAAATTACTTGAGAAACATGTTTTAAGTCATTATTATATCACAAAAAAAAAGACATGAAGCATTTTTACGTATTTTTTCTTGTAAGTAATCCAAACTGCAATTCTGTAATTAATACCCCAAAATTTCAGATTCTGGCGTTTGAAATTAATATTTATTTAACGAAAGATGCAAAAAATGCAGTCGTTGATAACATTTACGACATAAAAGACTTCAAAAAACTTATCAGAACTAAAACAAATGTCCTAGTTTGTTACACAAATTCACTAAAACAGGCGTCTCAAGTAATTAAAGTGTTTCGAGAAGCTGCTGATGTGATAAAAGGGCAAGGAACAATGGTTTTAATGGATTGTTCTGGGTATTTTCATAAATCTAGCAATCATTCCCATTAATAACGTTTTTTCGCACATACAGGGAGTCCAAAAAAGTGTGCAAAAAACTGAAAGTCACACCCGACCCTTACATTTTTAGACATTACAAAAACGGTGAATTTAATCGTGATTATGACCGAAAATACACTGTGAGTTCAATGGTGAATTTTATGAGGGACCCCACTGGGGACCTTCCTTGGGAAGAGGATGCTGCAGCTAGTGATATTGTACACATTCCAGATGCTGAGGTGGGTACACCTGTCACAGTTTTCCCCAAATTTTAGTAACATTTTCAGAGTTTAGCTAAATACATCAGACAGGAAAGTAAGCCTTTAATGGTGATGTTTTATGCCCCATGGTGTGGATTTTGTAAAACACTGAAACCGGAATATGTAGCAGCAGCTAAAGAGTTGAAAGGGCACTCAGTTCTGGCTGCTATTGATGTAAATAAGCCGGAAAATTCGGTTATTAGAACTTTGTATAATATTACGGGATTTCCCACGCTTTTGTACTATAAGTAAGTTGGAAAGGAATTCATGGGGTTTGTGTACTGTTTTGGTGTTGTTCAAAGGATTGAGATGTTTGGTTTTTTTCAAGGTAAAGGTTGGTAGTGATAGGTATCTTTTTGGGCCTAACGCACTCTAAATTTGGACTAAAATACACAAAAACTGCTGTAGATAGCTTATTTTGCGTTTGTTGATTAAATTCTCTTTTTTGTAAAGAAAAGTCGCAAAGTTTTGTATGCAGGGTAAATTGAGGAGCTTGCGTGCAAAACCGGATATATCCACTTTTACAAATTTTTCAGCAGATGAAAAAAACACCCTGCATATTTGTTTAAAAAATTAGTGTTATTTAGCAAAAACTAAGTTTAATTTAGTAGGGTTTAAATTTTATAGGGTTATGCAAGTAATTAACATATTTTTTTGTATAAAAAGTAAACATTTGGCGTTATGGGCTCCAGAAGCCGTGACGTAAAAAATGCGCGAAATTTTGAAACACTGTCATTCGATAAAAATACCTTGAAAAAGTTGACCTTATTGCACATGTAAATAAGGTTGAATTTATAAAGACCAAATTTCAAGCCATGAATAAATACACTAAATAAAATAAATAAGACCTAAAAATGTCGACATTCGATAGCCTAAACATTTCATTTATTGATAAGTCACGAATTAGAACAAATTTACACTTAATAAAGAATTTAATGGAAAATAAAACGTTCGATGCACAGATTTCATACATTTCTAAGCTTTAACGCAGGTCCAATATGAACGAATTCCAGCGAACCATGCCGAATGCGAGCAAATCCCCTCCGATTTGCCCGCCCAAGTTGTTATTTGTATGTACTCGGCCATCTTGGTTTACAGCTGTTCGGGTGAGTTTGACAGCACGAAGCATGTACAGTAATTTCTATTTTCGATTAATTTCTCAAATATGCGAGAATTGTTTGTAACTTGTGTCTGGATTAAAACTAGAATGTCTAGAGTATTGGAGTTGAGTGTTTTTATGCCTTATTTGTGTTTCCATATGTCATTTTTATTCGGTCAAAGTTTAGCTGTTATAATTTCAACCTTATGTATTAGTGCAATAAGGGCGACTTTTTTAAGGTATGTTTTCAGAATGACAGTGCTTCAAACGTTCGCGCTAAAATTACGACACACTTCTCCAGCCCATTAGCAAAAAACTATTGGATATATCCAGTTTTGCTCACAAATAACATACACTGAGCGAAAAAAATATTTATTTTTCTTGAAATAAACAAATTTAATTTGGTATTTGCAAAGAGAACAAAAAAATTAAATATGTACTGCAGCCCCTTTGTTCAGGTTATCGCATAGCTTCTTGGGTTTCATTCTGTTCTTCGTTTCTTCCCTCATTACTGTGTAATAATTTTTTATACCACAAAAGGTCTTTCCTCTTAAGCCAATCTTTCCCCAAATGTTTTTTTATTAAATGATTAAGCTTTTTTTCTTCTGATGTGGATATATCCGCTGTTGTTTGCAAAATTTAGATAGATATAACCGATTTTGCTCCAAATGTCGAACTTTACTAGGATTTAAATTGTTTTGGTTGCAAACGCATATATGGGCCTATAGATATCACAATTTAGATCCAGAAATCACTAAAATATGATTTTTTGTGAAAAGTGGATATATCAGGTTTTGCACGCAAGCTCCTCAATTGATGTTTATAAAGGGGAAATTGTGTCAATTTGAAAATTCGTTTAGTGAAATTGTGATCAGTTCTGAGGTAATTGTTATCAAGAAGTTGTGACAAAATGAGGAGATCTGCGTTTACAAGGGGATAATTATGTCATTTGATTAATTTTGGGGTAACTTGCGATAAAATTTTAAAGTGTTTAGAGCAGAGAAGTTCCTTGCTCTAAAGGGGAAAAGTGTGAGTTTTAAACAGTTCGAAAGTTGTGGATGTTTGTGACAAAATCTAAGGAAAATTATAATTAAGTTAGAACTTGGGGAATGTTTGTTTAAATTCGCAAATTCAGGGTTAAATATAGAAAATTGTTATTAATTTTGATAAATGATCACAGTTTTAAAGTGGGGGAAATTGTGATCAAATCGAGAAAAATTATTAAATTGGTGCAAACTGTGAAGAAATTGATGGACAGTGAGGCAAAAATCGTGTAAAAGTCTTGGGAATTTTGTTTAAAGTTGGGGGAAACTGTGATAAAGTTAAGCTTAGAAAAATTTGTGTTTGAAATTTCGTAGTAATTGATCACAAATTACTCCAAAATTAATAACGGTTTCCTAATGTAATTATTATTAGCACCTTAAGCACATTTTCTCCATTCTGGTAACAGTTTTTCCCCAATATAGTGACAAATTTTTCGAAAAATTTTCGTTATTTTCTTTGATTTAAACACAAATTATCTTGAAATTTATACTAGCAGAACAGAATTACCTCAATTCAATGATATTTTTTATAAATTCCTGCGCTGTGATTACCTTAAACCGTCCCAAATTTTTAAAAATTAATCACAATTTGGGGAAAATTGTGATAAATTTTGAGGCAATTTATGACTAGTGGGGGAAAGTTGTGATAAAATGGAAAAATTCGTGTTTAGAACGGGGAATGTGTGTATAATTTCAAAGCTGTGAAGGGAAAACTAGGATAAGTCGTGAGTTTTGAACAGTTATAAAGATGGGGGGAAATTGTGATCAAACTGAGAAAAATCATTAAATTTTTAAATTTGGATAAATTATGGAGGGATAACCAAGCTACATTCACAAATTCATAGTTAGGTTTGGGGAAATTGTGATTCATTATGGGGTAACGATAATAAATTATTCCAAAATTAATTACAATTTTCCTAATGTAATTACTTATCAGTTATCACCAACTTGATCACATTTTCCTCATTCTGGTAACAGTTTCTTTCAAAAGAATTAGATTAATGGGCTGATTTCAAGTTGAGAAAATACCGGTAGTATCTTCGTTTCCATAGAAAAATAAATAAATTCGGGGCTGTGATTTGCTGTTGTCATGGAAAAATATTAAAATTTGCGCTATTACCGGTATTATCTCAACTTGAAATCGGACCAAAAGCCACGGAAAATTGTGATAAATCCTGGGATAATTTGTGATCAAGTATGGAATTCAGAAGATGACGATTGTGCTTATTCCAAAGCTTGGTAACTACAGTTATGGTTTATTTTTCGTTCTAAATACACTTAGATTTGGTCCAAAATACACAAAACAGCTGTAAATTGCTTATTTTACTGTTCTTTTGCGTTTATCTGCTTAAAGTAATCGTTTTTTGTGTAGAAAAAAAGTACAAAAGTAACAATATTTTGTCCAAAATACCTAAAACAAAATCGTAAATAGCTTGTTTTTTTTTCTTTGTTGAAATTTAGTACTTTGCAATGTTGTCAAGGCTGTCAACCGCAAAAGTTCAGAATTATACTGCGCATGCTTAGTAGCGCTTTATTAGCAATCCAAAATATCTATTGCGCAGAAAAAGTTTGGTATCTTAGTAACTCTGGGAAAACTTCGAACTTCGCACTTTAACCATCTATCAAATATGAAATATTTGTTCCAACACTAGTTCATAACTGTACTGCGCATGCGCAAGAGATTTCGAACTGGTAAAGCGCTACTACGCATGTGTAGTATAATTATGAACTGTTGTTGAAACAAGCCTATTATTTCTCAAGGTCAGAACTTCTTTGAAACAAATGCATGTCAAGAATTTTTTAACACTTCTACCAACTGAAATAACTCAAACTTTACCAGAAACGGTGCCATGAAGTACCAATACGAAGGTGATAACAAACGCCAAGCTATCATAAACTTCATGAAAAACCCCACAAAACCCGTCAAGGTTAAAGAACAAGAATGGTCTGAAGTGGACAGTGAAGTCGTCCATTTAACCACAACCAACTTTGACCCAGTTGTCAAAGAAGAATCTTCACTTTTAGTCATGTTTTATGCTCCTTGGTGTGGCCATTGTAAGAAAATTAAACCAGAGTATGAAAAAGCAGCAGCCAAATTAAAATCAGATGGGGTAAATTCAGTCACTGCCAACTTAACAAAAGTATAAGTCACGTGATTCAGATCCCTGGGATGATGGCCGCAGTTGATGCAACGAAAGAAGTGAGCATTGCTGATCGGTTTTCAGTCAAAGGTTATCCGACTATGAAATATTTTTCATATGGAGAACACAAATTTGATATTAATCTGCGAGAAGCGGCGAAAATTGTCGAGTTTATGAAAAATCCGAAAGAACCGCCACCACCACCGCCTCCAGAGAAGCCCTGGTCGGAGGAAGAATCAAATGTTGTACATTTAGACGAGGAGAATTTTAAACCATTTTTGAAGAAGAAACGTCACGCACTTGTTATGTTTTATGCTCCGTGTACAATACACTATTTTTTATAACATTTGTCTTGTATAATAAGTGTTTATTTTAGGGTGTGGCCACTGTAAGAAAGCTAAACCAGAGTTTACGAAAGCAGCCGAACATTTTAAAGACGACCCGAAAGTCGAGTTTGCAGCTGTTGATTGTACGACTTATCAGGGAGTTTGTTCAGCTCATGAAGTTAGTGGTTATCCCACTATTAAGTACTTTAGTTACTTAAATAAAATTGTAAAGTCGTATAATTCTGGAAGAACAGTAAGAAAACAATTTTGGAGAATTTTAATTAATTGAGATTTTAGGCTGATGATTTTATTAAATTTATGTCAGATCCAGAAGGCACTGGTCAAAAAAGTGTTCCGTCTATTGTTTCACAACTGACAGATGAAAATTTCGAGTCAGAAGTTGCATCAAAGTCGGCTATGCTTGTCATGTTTTACGCTCCTTGTAAGTATCGAGTCTTCATTTAAAAAAAGTTCTTAGGGTACTATGACATTTTGCAAGATTGCTATTGGTTTGAGGATCATTAACCCCTCCTACAGCGGTTTCAAAATGTTGTTTTGTCATGGGACCCTAGAGAACACTTTATATTTTGTTTTTCTATTTTATTTTTTGTATACAAGGGTGTAAACATTGCAAGGAGATAAAACCAGAGTATCAAAAAGCTGCCACTGGTTTAAAAGAGGAGGGATTTAATGCTCAATTAGCGTCAGTCGACTGTAGTTCAAACCCAATGTTGACTGATAAGTATGATATTAATGTTTTTCCTACATTTAAATTATTTTTGAATGGTAAGTACGCTGCCGATTTTACCGGCAAAAGCACAAAAGATGATATAAAACGATTTGTGGTAGATGTGAAGAATCGTCAAAATAAGGAACTGTGAATTTGTAATTTATATTTTGAAAATAAAAATCTTTTTTTTTTAATTTGCTATTTATTCATCACAAAATATCTTTCAATACTTGCTACTTTATTACATGATAAATTAATACAATTTCTTTTAGAAAATTCACTAGTGACATAATATCAACAGCTTACTACATGACACGTGTCGATTGGCGACATAAGAAATAAATTAAAATGATATAATTCAACAATTAGACGTTCCTGTAAAGAAAAAAATAAAACAAGAAATAAAATTAAGAAAAAAAAAAGAACATAAAAGCAAACAAATACTACAATAATACCGGTTGTTGCGCTTTGGCATTGATATAGACAAACACATAAGCATGATTTTGGTGATTTTTATACATACACAATCCTCATTGTGTTGGTAAATCCAGATCCCTGCTTCCATCCTGTTATGATGATGACCGGATCACCTGGTTTTATGAAACCTTGTTTTTTCCCAAAATCGATTGAGGTGGTTACACGAGCTTCGACGTCCTTAAGCCAGTCGTCCATTCTGCCGGCTAAAAAAGGAGAAAATTATCAAAACAGAAGAACAATTGTGATCAAAATGCCAAATTTTTTATCAGCATGAGAGAAATGGTGATTCAAATAGGTGAAATTGTCATCAAAACAAGAGAATTTTGATCAACAAGATAATAATAGTTCTTAAAATATGGAAAATCGTGAACAAAACAGTAGAAATTGTGATCAAAACCGAAAAAATCTAATCAAGATAAGAAAAGAATCCAAAACACGGGATATTTTAACCAAAATGAGAGAATTTTGCTTAACATGAGAGAAACAGTGATCAAAACATCAGAAATTGTGATAAACATTAGAAAAATTGATGAAATTTTATGAAATGTCAGGGAAATTTGTGATCAAATTGAGAAAACATGATATCGTTCAAGTCGAAAATTGTTGAATTGGTCAAATTAGGGTAAATTGTGAAAACACATATATTTTGAGGAAACTGTGATACTAACAAGAAAATATGTCAGAAAATTGAGGAAAATTATATAGAACATGGTCGAGTTAGAATACTTTGTTGCTATATTTAGAAAATTGAGAAATTTATATCATTTTTTCAAATAGTGATTGTGTTCTATTGCTACAAATTCTGAGGTAATTTGTAATCAATTCACATAAGATCACGAATAACTTTTGAGAAATTTGTGAATGCATTGACAGACTGGGGAAAATGTTAAATGTGAAAATTCAATGGGAGAATTGTGACAAGTTTTATTTAGGTTATGAGAAAATAGTGAATACTTCTAGGATAAGTTGTGATCAAATTGGGGAAATTGTGAATACTTTTAAAAATCGTACCTTCATAATGAAGAGGCAAAATAGCTCTATACAAGTGACATTGTCTGGCAGTTTGAGCATTGCGAGTGATTGCAATAATTGGACATCTTGGTCTATATTTAGCAATCAAGTGAGCTGATCTTCCTGAAGTTGTTACAACAACAATAGCAGACGCTAAACACTTAGACGAAGCTTCAACAGCTGCTATAGCAATGGTATGAGCAGCATCTATAGGTGGTACAGCCTGTAAACCTCCTTTTAAAACTTTTTTTTAGGAATTTCCTCAACAAACCTTGCTTGTAAGATCAATAAACAATTGTTTCTGCCAAATCGCGGCTTCTGCTTCTTTACAAATACTCGCCATTGTGTGTACACACTCCAATGGATAATCCCCTTTAGCCGTTTCACCTGACAACATAACACAATCAGCTCCATCCAAAATCGCATTTGCCACATCTGAACTTTCAGCTCTCGTTGGTCTTGGTTTTTTCACCATACTCTCCAACATTTGTGTTGCACAAGTAACAGGCTTACCAACTTTATTACATTTAGCAATTATAGCTTTTTGTGCAAGGAAGACTTTTTCGGTTGGAATTTCAATTCCGAGATCACCTCTTGCCACCATAATACCATCACTGGCTTCGATAATCTCATCAAGGTTATCCATTCCTTGTTGGTTCTCAATTTTTGAAATTATGAGGATATTTTTACCTGCAGGACCCAGAATATTCCGGATTTCTGTAAGGGCACTTCCATTTCGGATGAACGAGGCGAAAATCATATCAACGCCTTGTTCAACACCGAATTTCAAATCAGATTTGTCTTTTTCGGAAACGGCTGGTAAGTCAACGGGAACACCAGGAAGATTAACACCTTTACGACTTCCCAACATTCCGCCATTTTCAATTGTGCAAGTTAACTCAGTGCCTTTAACTTCTTCACAAACTAGAGACATAAGGCCATCATCGACGTAGACTCGATTTCCGACTTTTAAGACTTTTTGGATATTATCGTAGTCGACGTAGACGATTTTGGCGTTGCCTTTTTCGGCATAGGCTTTGTCAGTGGTTAATTTGATTTTTTCGCCTTTTTTCAACTCGACTTCAGCAGAACCACCCTGGGAAAAATTGAAATATTGATTTATTAATTAACAAACTGATGATAATTGCATTAGTTACCATTTGGGAATTTAATTATATATTTTGTGGCGAATTACGTCATCATTCGGGCATTTCTATTTTTTAAACTGAATGTTATGATAGAATTGTATTTGACTTCCAAGTCCGGCATTTATATTTTTAAAACAGCATAGCGAGGAACTAATAAAGTTTGGTTAAAGAAATAGTATATTTTTCACGCGGTCCTAATGGCTAAATGATTTTTATTTTGTATAATCGATCATTCGAATAGATCATACTAATTGTAAAATAAAAGTAACAATAATCTGTTGCTACCATTACAGCGTTTTAAAAAGTCCATGAATAACAATATAACACTCCCGTTGTCAAAAAACTGACTTGATAAATATTTTTTTTGATTTTGTAACTCTAGGAAGCCATGGGAATGCCAGTGCTTCCCCTTATGTGCTTGCGCAGTTTCAAAAATAAATTCCCAGTTTTTGACCCTCCCAATTTTTGACGCATCACTAAATGACCGTGTAGTTTGTTACATATCATTTTGATTAAACATAAAAAATACAATAAACAACCATTTTAGATTTTAGTTTACTGAAACGACAGTTTTGCAAGAAATTAAATTCTTTACAGAAAAGTTTTTTTATCATTTTGTATGTGATAAACTAACAACCCTTACAAAAGTTATTTGAGGTCAAAATTGAAATTATAGTTTTCCGATGAGACCATCACACTTATAACAAAATATCATAGGAATTTTTTTTTGTATATCATTTAGTTTCACGCCATTAAATAAATTAAAATTACCATATTTTTATTATTGTAACGTTTGGTTAGTATAACAATTAATTTCATAAAAATAAACCTAATTTCGGTATACTAGGCGCGCCAAAAAAAAACGAGGATTAGATCCTATAGGAGCACCAATTTTTTTTTTATTGCAAATTCATAATAGATAAATAAAATTAAAAACGCAATCATGTATTTCCGTAATTTTTTCAACAATGTGCTTATACAGTCAATAAAAAAAATAATTTGATATTTTAAACCCAGGGTTTTTCTCAACTCTTTAGAATTTTTTCTTTTTTTTTAATTTGAAAAATTTAATTCTTTTTAATTTCTTCCTGCAAATACATCTTCTAGAAGGTTTCCTAAGAAATCATAGAATTTCTATTTATTTTTCTTTTTATAAATGAAACATATTTTTGTTTTTAAACAGATTTTTTATTTTCTTTTTTTATTATCTTTGTTGTATTTTTTTATTTATGCATATAACAAACTAATTTCAAATTAAGAATCTAATCCAATCTACAAACATTCAACAAATATTGGTGTTTTATAATATTGATTGAGTCCAATGAGTCTATAGATCGAAATTTATTCAACAAAATTATTAACAAAAAGATAGCAATTTACATGTTTTCCTGTGCTATCTACCAAAAAATTGGTCATTTGAGAAATAACTAAATTTTAAAAAAACGAAATGTTCAAGTTCTAACCCTGGGGAGCCATTTTTCATTTTTTATTAAGAGTGAATAATTGCAATTTTATGCAATTAAAAGTATTTTATTCTTATCAAAATAATCTTTCCACTCATTTATTATGTCGCAATTTACTTTATTTATTATGTGCTTTATCAAATTATCAAATTTATCGTAAAATTTTTAAACCATAAACTTACTATACAATAGAAAACTAATTAACAATCTCAAAACTCAAATTTAGTTTTTTTAAGCATTTTTTGCAGACATTATCTTTATGACATTGAATTGTTCCGTTATTATCATGTATTAAATTACACTTTTCAGACAAATAATGACATAATTTTCCTCTTAATTCCTGTTTGTTTACTCAACTATTCAAACAAAGCGCTGTTTTTTCCATTTTTAGCTATACAAAACTTACCCCTTCAAGCAACCCAGTCCTAATTTCCGGCCCTTTCGTATCCAAAGCAATTGCCAAAGGGTACGACATCCCAATTTTTTTACTATAATTCGCAACCGCAGTCCTGATATTTTTAATAGTTTCCGCGTGATATTCATGCGACCCATGAGAGAAATTCAAACGTGCAATATTCATCCCAGTTTCCATCATTTTTTCCAACATTGCTGGATCACGTGAGGCCGGACCTTCAGAAAAATATTTAGTCAAATGTCGTATTTGGAAAATCGAAATTTTTACCAATTGTGCAAATAATCCCTGAAAGGCGTACATAAGGGCCTTTGGATTTGATGTCGAGGGCACACATGTGGTCTAGGTGGGTAGCCGCATCAGCTGCCTGCATCTGAAGGGGTGGAACGCCTGAAGAAGCCATCTGTAAGACCCAAAAATAGATAACATTTTTAAATTTGATTGTATTATATTAACCGTAGGTTCGACATTATCGTAAATTGTAGTAAAAACCATTTTTCTATAAGACAATCTTAACGGAGAGCTTTCAATCAATAACACAAACGCACTTGATTTGCCCTTGCATACACTTCTCCCACCACAAAGGAATAAAGCTGGCACTAGCATTTATTCAAGTGCTTATTTTTAGATAGTTTTGTTCAAAAACAACACGAAAAATTTACTCAGGTGAAAAAGAACTTTATTGATCACAAATGAAGCCATTCAATCGATTATTACACGTAAGTCTCAAGAAAACACATTTTTATTAATAGAACAAGCTCTAGACTGAAATAGAACGCTTCAAGCCTTCACGGGTGGTTAATTAAGCGAAAAAGTCCACAAAATTACAATTTTATGGGGAGAAAAAAAACTGGAAGTCTAGGTCAAGTCAATATGTATTTTTTTAGGTTAGGCAAAGTGTGACTTTTTACGTGAAAGTGATTCAAAAACTCACCTTTGCCATTGCTGCTGTATATCCAGGCTTACAACAATCAAGAAATTGTTCTTTAAACATTTCTTACAATATTTTAAACTGTAAGTGTCAATGTTTTGACAGGTCACGTGGTTCAGTCAGGTCTAACACCGTGGCGCCATCTGTTACCACAACAGTGCAACACCGGCTTAACCTCACTTTTCCATCTTTATCGCGTCTTTTTGTACAAAATCTTGTCAACTGAGTGACTTTTGAAAAATTAACTAACTTGTGAGTTTTTTTACTAGTGCAAGTGTCGCAAATTTGTAAAATTATGTCATTTGGGAGTTTTCAAAATTTTTCAAATTTCGTGTCTTTTGTTGCTTTACCTTGAATCCTCGTTTTGTGATAACACTTATGCCCCAAATGTAACAAACTGTTCGATAACGGGTTAGTAAAATCTTCATATGTACACAAAATTTTGGAAGGTGCCGTTTTTTTGAGGTTAAAAATTAAGGTACGTACCTTTTTTGGAGGACTTGCCATTTAATTGTTGATTAGACAGTTGTTAGTTCTTGAAAATTAAACTGAACACTCAAATTTGCACAGCCAACTTGTCGACTTATTCGGCAAATGACAGGTAGAGGTCATGGAAGGTCACCGTGAAGAGTGGTGATGAAAAGTGATTTAGTTGAGTGTGATTGGTCGATTTGGGGGATTGAGTTGATGTGATTGGTCGGTTGGGGTTTGTTTTATAGCAGACATGTATGAATCATTTTTTTATCATGGGAGTTTTGTGTGAATTGCATAGATATGGAGAGGTATAGAAGGTGGTTCAAGAAGGATTATTGAATATCGTCATTTTGAATTATGCATAGCGCGGTAAATTGTGATATTTTTGAATTTGGCATTTCAACAAAACAAACTCTATAAATCAAACATTTTAACTTTTTTAAGTTACTAAAACTATTATATTCTTAAAAAGATTTTTTAATTTACCAAATGTTTTATTTTAGATGCAGTTATTATACTTATTTTAAAATTAACCTATTTTTTAGAGCTTTGAACATGTTTGATATTTAAATATCTCAAAATCTATAATTAGTAATTACTAGCTACTTTTGTGGATACCCACAATCTCGCCCACAATACAAGATAAGACCGAGAGTGCCATAGAAGGGTCAACGTGCAAATAAGACTGAAACAGACAAAGCCAGCTAAATCCACTATATGCGTCTTCTTTTCACTCATAGATAAATGAATAAGGGTTAGAGCGAAACAGAAACAAAAGGGGGTTATAGCAGCAAAATGAACAAAGTGTAGGTGAGAATGCTGCTATTTTGAGCTTATCCACAGTTATTTCTCTTATCTTGTACTGTGGCGATACCTAATGCTTATTGGTGGTTTAAAATACTTGCTTTGCAATCCAGTCTAGGTGTATTCTAGCTCTCTCTATGTCTCTGATAAATTATCTCCTTTACATAATTTTTATCACTTTATCAAAATCATAGGTCACACGTGTGACACGTGATTAAAAACCACCCAAATAATAATAAAAATTTATTAATAAAAAATGCAACTACTAAGTTACAAAATGTTTTTTAATATTTGTTATTTATAGTAATTAATTTATTTAATTATAAAACCTCATGAATACAATACATCATTATGTGTATAAATTTTCGCCTTTTAGGTTGTTTTTTTTTTGTTTCATATTATATGATTATATAGTTGGATTAAATGAAAGATCACGACAAAATAAATCATTTTTATGACATTTAACAGGGTAATTACACGACAAATGGACAAATCAGCAAATATACAAAAGGCTGAATGCATACAGATATAACAAAAAAAATAAATAAATAAATAGAGTAAAAATCATATTCTTGCACAGCCACGAGGAATTTTAGTATACGACAACGAAGAACTTTAAGCAGAGTTCTTTGAGTCTTGTCTTCCTATTCTTGGTTTCTTTTGTGGGGACCACGCTATTCTCCTAAAGTATTAGTAATTTTAGCTGTTTTGAAATGCTCTTTTTTCACAATATTTTATCGCAGTGTTGCCGAACTCTTTGTTTCTGTACGCTGTTTTAAATATGATGGTTTACCTTGATTTTCTTTCCACAAGAAGTTTTATTTTGAAGTACTAGATAAGACAGTGGCGCACCCAGAAGCATGAGTCTGGAGGGGGCCAAAGGATAAAATCAAAGTAAAATGATAGTAATTATACATTAAAAACAACAAAACATTCAAAATTTATTTACATAAGACTAGCGTTTATGTTGTGATAAATATAAAAAGTAATTAATTTATGTAATTTGCTTCATTCGATTAATTTTGGCAAATAAAATTCAGGTTTGGGGAGGGCCGAGGCCCCGTGGCCCTCCCTCTGGGTGCGCCACTGAGATAAGAAATAATGATAATTCCATTGTCTGAGAATTACGATGAACGGATATTCGCTGTAATATTTATTAACTTAAATTAACTGTTGACAATCTTGCGATCTGGTCGGCCCGGTCATTCGATGCTACTTCCTTCTCCGACCTATCTATTTGTTGGGTACCTGTTGTTTAAATACCTACTCTCTCAAGGGACTAATATAATGGCGTGGTGCGCCATCCTGCTGAAAGAATACTTCATCGGGGTTTAACGTGGAGTTTGCATCTTGAATGAGAAGATCTGTGATATCATCTAGCAACTCCAAGTATCTTTTCCTCGTTAGGGGGTTAATTCTTGTGCGGTAAAAAATATCCGTCTATCACTTGCTTTCTCTATATTGGGGTTAATAATAATGATATTTTGATGCGGTTTTCTTTGTCATACTCTACCAGTCGTTACCTTTCATTTGATGTATCACAAATAGTATAGTCCTATTAAGGTTTGTAAGGGTTGAGGTGCTAATACTTTAACACTTACAGACCAAATAACAAATAACATACCGATCCTACTTCCCCCTTAATACTGTTGGAACGGTTTTTTTTTCTATTTTTTTTATCTTCACCTGTTTAAAAGTTATTAGAGGTACAAGTTTTCAATGTTACACCCTGTATAGAAGCCACCAGAACCAAACCCTGAGCCAGTCGGCCCCTGGTTTAGATTTTACGTAAATGAAATGAAAAAGTGTTGTATCTCAAAAACAACAGGTGGTAGTGCAAAAACGATGATATCATTGGATTTTTTTTTTAAAGTGCAAGAAGAATGTACAATTTTTGGCCAAAATTATGGCTCCTTAGCAGCCGCTCTTATTTTTTTTATTTTTTTAATCGGATATATGATGAACCCCACACAATCATAAAAAATATTTTTTTTTGTATATTGTATATTTTGTATATATTCCTGAAAAAAAAATTAACATTCTTGAGACTATATACATATTTCGAATAGAACAAAATTCACAATTTGTAAATTTTTCTCGAAATTTTCAGCTTTTTGACAATCTGTTCGTAATAAATATTCCTAAATTATTTTAGATACTTGAATAAAAAAAAATCTTGAATTTGCCAAAAAATGTTATAATTTCAGGACAGTTTATATGTAATTCCGACGTACAGTAATGACTGTAAAAGTAAGGGACTATAGTCTGCTTTTTTTACCAGAAACAGACTAGTAAAAGCGTTGGAAATTTTAAGTAAATATTTATGATTGGTTAATTATGGAAATCAACCAATCACAAATGATTATCTCAAATTTCCACCACCTAATAGTCTGCCTTTCGTAGAAAGCTACAGTACAGTAATCTGTAAAATAAGGTGATTTTGTCAGTTTGATGTTTAAATTTTCGATTTTATTTGGCTTTTTGAGCAACCTTTTGGCTGTTTTAGAAATTTTTTTATATATCATACGTTATAAACAAGTCTGCATGATTTTGAGGCTTAATAATTGGGTATTACAAATTTCCAACGCTTGCTAGTCTCTCTTTCGTAAAAAAAACCAGACCATAAATAATACCAGAGGACATTGCACGCACTCTAATCTATATTCTAGCTCTATTTATCTCAAAATCAAAATGCTAAGTCACACCTGTGACACGTGACTAAACACCACCCAGTTAATAATAAAACTTTATTAATAAAAATTACAAACTAAATTACAAAATGTTTTTTAACACTTGTTATTTACATTAATTTATTTACATCGATAAAACGTCATGAATACATTAGTATAAATTTAAAAAATCACAATTAGAGGAACACATTCGAGATCAAACATCTTGTGAATCAATCGTTGTATAATGCACCTTTCTGGTCAAAGCATCCACAACCGGTCCAAACCTCCCCTTAACTTTATCCTTCTTCAAATACCCATAAGTCACAAGAAGAGTCAACAAAATAATCGACAAAACAATCAACAAAACTGTGATTCCTTGCGAGATTTTCGCATGTTTAGCTGCCGCTAAATTTTTCAAATTCAAAATATATTTGTTACCGTATTTAGCCTGATGGCACTCAAGATGGTCCTTATTCCGTATCACAACTTGCGTTTTCAGGAGCCAGTTGTACAAATTCCTTATTGCTTGGTCACACCTGAAGGGGTTTCCCCGAATTTCTAATGTAAAGCTATTTGTTCCCGTGACTTTACTATCAAACGCACTCAAATCAGATTCACTGAATTTTGTTATATTATTATCCTCAAGATCTAAATATCTGAGTCTTTTAAGGCATCTTATATTAAAATTGAGTCTCGGAATATTATTTTGGCCTAAATAAATGTCATGCAAGTCGGGTAAATCACAGAAAACGTTTTCGTCTTTAAAATATTTTATCTCGTTTTGTTCCAAATGTAATTTATACAATTTAGTTAAATTACTGTTAACAAAAATGTCATGTAAGTCGTTGGCTAAAGCCGCGTCTGTGTTATCAGCAAAGGCATTAGTCAAGTGTAACTCTTTTAAGTTATAAAAATTAGAAAAAACTCTCGGATGGTGAAAATTGCCGTCATTTTCGTTTGATATGGATATGTTGTTATGGTTGAGAATTAATCTTTCAACACTTGGGACATGATGAAACGCTTTACCCTTAATTTCCCGAATTCCATTATTACTCATATCGACAATTTTCAATTCACTTAAATCTAAATCCCCCCCAAAAACATTCATTTCAAGTACCGGAATATGATTTCCGGTGAAAATCAACATCTGAGTCTCCTCTGGAAGCTCCTGGAGCATATCTGTATTTCTGAATGCCTGATTTGTACAATTAACTGTAAACATCGTCTCTGATTCATAATAAATTTTCCCACAAATACACCCTTTGAGGAGTTTCGATCGGCATTGATTTACATTAGCGGAGGCGAAGCTGACCATGAAGATGACGATAAGTGTCGAGGACTGCATCTGGAATTAATTAAAATTTAATTAAGACGCAATTAAGGATAATTAAGGCCTTACCTTGAATTTTGGGAGTTTTTGTTGGGAAATCCGTGTATTGCTGTTCTGGATTTCCCAAATAAGGTACTCACGTGCACAGGTGGGATGAACAGGTGCTTCCTGGGGAAGATTGGGGGATGGAGGTTGAGGAATTGTTGATTTTCGGGGGGTTTGTGGTGGGTGTGTTTATATGAGGCGAGTTTGTTTGTAATGAAGACTACAAAGCAACATTTTTAGGGCAGGTACGCAACGCAGGTGGGAGAAGAAGCTGATGAAGCAACAGGTGGGAATTGGTGTAGTGGGGGTTGTCTAGTTATGGTGTATTATTGGTTGCATAGGTTATCGATTAAAGTGGGAAAATTATAAATGAGTATCAAAATAATTATTGAACTTAACTTTTTCTGGCAAATTTTATATCTTGTCACTCAAGAAAATAACAATTTGAGCAACAAAAAATGTTACAAAATTTATGAAAAGCAGTAAGCAAAAACAATGCTTATTTATGTTTTAAGGACCTAATCAAGGAGATTATGGCACCAGGAAATGTTTAAAGCCCGACCTGGCAGGGCTTTTGCATTTCCGAGAGCCATTATTGACGATTAGGTCCGTAGTACATTCATTGTTTTATTTTATTTTGCATTCTTTTGGTTTTTTAAATCATAAAAAGTTTGAAAATTCTGATCAATTTATTGAAAACTGTAAAAAAAATCTATAGAAAAATTACTAATAGTCGAATTTTTGTCGTTTCTGGGGATACCCATGATGTTGCCGTTGCTCGATTGACGTTTTTTGAAATGAAAACTGAAAAAAAAAGTGTTTATTTAACAGTGTTGCTTAGTAACTTTGGGTGCCATAAAGATAAAGTATAAGTCCTGATTTGCGGGCATATAAAGAAGATTATGGTTGCAAAATAAAGTAGAAATGTATTTGGCCGTATAGATACTAGTTTTCTGCAATTCAAATTCTCTTGTGCTATAGTCTTTTTGATTATACCCTTAATACATGTATTTATAAATAACTAAAATGAGCTTCAAAAAATATTTCTTAGTTTGTAAAGTCAATTATTAATAGCATAAAATATAATTAATGTTTCCATTTAAAATAGCCTTAATAACTAATTTAATAGTTTATTTTTTAATTTTTATATTTACAATAGTGTACGAATTACAAAATATTGCATTTTGGGGATTGATTATGAATAATTTGGTACTGGAAAACAATTTTTGGTTTCAAAAAAATTTTTTAAAGTAAAATAAAATAATTTAAAAATAAGGGGTGACCACTGACATCAAATAAAGAGCTACTAAATTTGATTTTGAAATTAAAATTTTGAAGAAAAATACTGGAAACTGCTCATCTGTGTTACTTAATGATAAAAAAAATTGTCACTGATCTACCATAAATTTTTTTTGATACATATATCAGGGTAGTTTTTTAAAATAAAAATTTTGGAAATAAAAAATATACGATTTTGTGTTTGTCTCTTTATGATTAAAAAATGTCAGTCTTCTACTAAAATCATTTTGGATATAGCCAGGGTATGCTCTCAATTTTTAAAATTTTTTGAAAACCTAATTTCGCAAATTTTCTTTAGTTTAGTTTTTTCGTTAGTTGAGAGTTGGCCCGTAAAAATTAGATGTTGTAGGACCTGTTCAATTTTTTTAAAACCAATTTTTACGTACCAGTTCTCAAAAAAAATTCAAGGACGTTAAAACATGTGAAATTTTTTTAAAGTGTTTAATTGTTTTTACTGTAGTAGCCTCTACTTTGATGCCACTGCTTACAACAGAATTTATTTTTTTATGGTTCGTTTTGAAAATACAAAGATACATTCAAAATTTACCAGTCGCTAGTAAAAATCTTATGTTTGCTCATAAATCAAAAATTATGAATCATAAAAATAAATTAGACAAAGGTTGTGGAGAATTATGTATTTTATAATACTGATAATTAAGATAATTACTTTTTTATTAAAAATGTTATATAAGCAAGATATTTGCAAAAAACCGTTTTTAACCCTCTTCAAATAGTTAAGTTTGGGAGATGTTTTGAACCCTCCTTTTAAAATTAGTGATTATTTTTTTGAATTTGTTATTATAAGAGGTAGACTATAAGAAATCAAGACTCTCACAAAAATTGTTTTTTTTTTTTTTTGTATTTCTACTGGACTACTACACTACAGTCTACGATACAGGTTTTATCCGCGGATATAATTCGACAGAGCTTATTATTAGGTTTATCGAAAAGCAAGTTATTAAAAAGCTCAAACCTTGTTGATTTGAGTATAATTGTGCTTTGTAGTAAAGATACTTTTTTAACCCGGCGCATCCACCAATTCGGAAAAAAAAGAAGAAAGTTTTCTATGTAAATGTCCGTTGCTTATTTTATTCTTTATATATGTCGCAGTTAACGAGCTTAATTAGCCGTTTAGTTTACAGTCTAACATTCTTACAAAACGGCGCCGCGCCGATCAACCAGCGACTTGAATGATATTCAGCCGTATAGCGTCTAAATACTACATATAAACTGACTGGCTGATGCTTAGGCCATTCATACAATAGGATGACCATGGGACAAAAAAAGATGAAATATTTGGCGTTAGAAACTGTTTACTAAACCTGACCTGACCTAAGGTTTTTTATGTCGTTTATAATCTCTAAGTTTTTTTTTTTGATTTTCAAGCTTTTTGATGAGATCCTCTAGGAATTATATTATATTAATCCAAATCATTTATCTAGCTGTTTGATTTAAAGGCTGAATTTGATTCAGGCCACTAGTTGAAGGTCGCCGTTTAGTAAAAAAAAGGCTAGGCTGTTAATTGAACAGTTAATTAAGATAGACGGCTACGGTATATCTATGTCTAATAGTAAAATAACAAAATATTTTTTAATTATCACAAATTTAATCGCACTTTGATCGCGTGTACTGTGTAGATTTTCACCTGTATACGTAGATATGTTGCTTTTCTAAACTGAATAAACTAATAATCTTCCCGATGAACTACTACTAGTGCATGTACCTTTGCGAAAAAACGAATTTACATATTTAAAAAAAAAGATTTTGCAAAAAAAAATTAAAATAGGTGCATTTTATTTATTTATTTTTTATTTGATGAACTTGGTCTTAAATACTCTAGAATAAATAGCGATGCTTTAGAGACCCTAACGGACGTGTATTGTATAATATTTTTTGTTATATGAATATATTAGGTTCGAATATAAAAAAATCGCCTATCTTTTTTTAAACTTTCGACACTGAAATATTGGTTCCTAGGCACGTTTAAAAAATGCTTTTTAAAAATGAGCTCTTAATTTTAATAGGAACTAGGAAGGACTTCCTTATCTCAGTTTTTTATTTTTTCTTCAGTTCCATATGGCAAGATCCATATCTCTTGATCGTACAAAAAAAATTTATTTACATTTTTTGGAGGAATTTGAACGCTCTAAAAAAATATCTTACATTTTTTTAGTTTTTACCATTTAGAATATATCAGAGGTCAAAAAGAATTTAACAAAATATTTTGTTTTACTTATAAATTTTATAACTCGTAGATAAATAAATTTTGTAGGAAATTAAACGCTCTACAAAAAAGGTCTTTTGTGGTTAATTGATTACTCCAACCATTTAGAAGATATTCGCGTTCTAAAAACCAAAATTTGAAACTAAATTCTCATTTTTTCTTAAATGTTTGGAGTAATCGATTAACCACAAAAGACTTTTTTATAGAGCGTTTAATTTCCTACAAAATTATATGTTGCACATTTTATAATATTTATTTATCCACGAGTTATAAATTTTATAAGTAAAAAATTTTTTTTGTTAAATTCTTTAAACTTTGACCTCTGATATCTTCTAAACGGTAAGAATTATAAAAAATTTGTAAGACACCTTATTTAGAGCGTCTAATTTCCTACAAAAAATGTAAATAATATTTTTCTGTACGATCAAGTAATGGCGAGATATGGAGCTTGCCATATGAAACTGTAGAAAAAATGGAAAACTGAGATGAGGAGATTCTTCTTATTAAAGTTAAGAGCTCATCTTTAAAAAGCATTTTTTAAAGGTGCCTAGGAATCAATTTTTCAGAGTCGGAACTTAAAGAAAAATACTCAGTTTTTTTGGCCCACCCTAATGAATATGTCTAATATTCATTTATTTTACTTTGATATTTTTTTAGCGACAAAAAACTAGAGAGTTGAAGGTTGTCATAAAATAAAAATAAGTTGGATTTGTGTTACTATGGAGTTTTTTTTTCTTTGTCGATCGTAAAGAGACTTTTTACTGCCGTCGTTTTATAAGCGGTTGTTTACTTGATAATAAGCAATTTTTAAGCAACCTTTAACAGCTAGATATTACAAAAAAAAAATAATTGAAATAAGTTGTTACAATTTGATTTGAAAATCTATTTTTGTATATTTATTTTTGTCAATTTGTTGAGATGGAGTACCTATTAATAAATGTCCGATACAATAAGAATTTCTTTGATTTATTAGATTTATATTGAATAATTTATTTCTACTGTATTCACGAATACACACAACAATAAATAACTCAATATTCACAGCGAAATAACTCCCACGATTTAATAATATCATTTCTGATGAACCGCTTTTCTTTAATCGCTTGTCGAGTTTCACACCAACTGCCCGGTTATTGTCTCCGCTCGCTTATACAGAATGACATAAAAGTATGGAATAAAATTCATATTTTCTAAGTTAATGTTTTTTTAGAAAAACGCGAAAACAGGTCGATTTTATATTTTTATTGCGCACTGTTTTTACTTGTTTCCAATTTTTTTCAGCCAACTGGTTTCAGCTGTGACGTAATTCATATTTTTTTTAAATAGCAACACCTATTTTTGGTGTTGAATATTGAAACTACTTTTTTTTCTGCGTATAACAGTTATAACATTTGTAGGGTCTAAAATAAAAAATTTAAGTAATTTAACCAATTCAAATTTTTTATTGAGTTTTTCAAAATAGAGCAATTTTTGGCAGAATTACTGAACTAAATATTCAAATTGACGTTTTTTCCGTTTTTTGGCAATAATACAACTAATTTTCAAACTCCGTTAGCACATCATTTATCATTTTTTGACTAATTAAGCAGTACTGATTTGTAAATTCTTTCTCTTACATCATTGATGTCCTAAAATCCTAAAATGTGATTTGACAAAACCACACTAAACATTCAAAATTTTTGTAGATGTTGTAAAAAGTATTGGTTTCTCTCATACAGTGTACATTTTCTATTGACCCATATGGCAGTTGTCTTTTTTGAGCAAATCACATTTTAGGACCGTATTTTTTTGACGTCTCATTGACTAGACAAGTTTATTTAGATGTCCTTTGCGACACGTTGGTACCAGCACCAGCATTAGCGGAAGTTTTCCCAGTAAAAAGGATCTAGACATAGCAGCTAATGTATGGTTTAAACAAGACGGTGCATCTCCACACTACGCTCGTGGTGTCAGAGATTATTTAGATGATGTTTTGATCGTTTTTCTAAAAGTCTACTTAAAATCTAAAGTATTTACAACAAAATCAAGGATTTAAGAGAAAGAATTACAAATCAGTTCCACTTAATTAGTCAAAAAAATGGAAAATAATCTGCTAACGGAGTTCGAAAATTAGTTGTATTATTGCCAAAAAACGGAAGGACGTCAATTTGAGTAATACTGTTTGCGTAAAAATTGCGTCTATTTTAAAAATTTTATAAAATATTTAAGTTAGTTAAATTACTTAAAATTTTTATTTTAGTCCATACAAATGTTATACTGTTATACGCAGAAAAAAAAGTAGTTTCAATATTCAACACCAAAAATAGGTGTTGCTATTTAAAAAAAAACATCGATTATGTTACAGCAAAAAAACAGTTGCCTAAAAAAATTTGGAATCAAGTGAAAAACGTGCGCAATAAAAAAATAAAATCGACCTGTCTTGACGTTTTTCTAAAAAAACATTACCTTAAAAAATATGAATTTTATTCCATACTTTTATGTCACTCTGTATAATGATACGAAAGCGATAATATTATTCTTCTTGATTGGTTCGTGGGCATGTTTAATAATGGTTTCGTGGAATTTTTACGTGTTATTCTTGACGCGGTATTCTTCTGGTATTTTCTTGAACTATCTACTCGAAACTCTTTTTTTTTGTTTTTTCGAATTGTTGGTAAAAATATGTTCAATTAACCATTTAATGCATTATTTTAAAAAACACCTATACATAAAAACTTATTGACGTTAAACTAGTTACAAAAGGATTGGACAAAATCTTCTATGTAAAAAATTAAAAAATTACACATATTTTTTTATTATTTTTATTTAATCAGGTAGGGGTGTTTTTGGCGGTACGGATGAAACTTGATTCACCCGGCATATGCATCTTTTTAAAACATGTAATGAAAATACCCTACAGTGTTTTTAGTTTTTAATTATATTCTATAATAAACAAATTATTTTTTTTACAAAACAGTTAAATGTGGGCTTCTTAATTGTCTTTTTGATGCTAAAAGTGTCATTTTTTGACAAGCGTGTTAAAAGTAAGTTACTTTTAACACTAGTGTTAAAAGTAATCCAAATTTTATTTAAATTTTGGTTCATAAACATTGTGATCTCTGCGGTATTATTTTTTGATTTCTTATTTTTATTGAGTTTAAAGTTTTTCCGATTGTTTTGTACAAAAAATAGTGTATGACATACGCGTTAAAAGTGATTTTATTTTGGGAGTGGAGATGATTAAAAAACGAGCGTGAGCATAGCGAGATTAGTAAGATTAAAAATCTTACTTTTAACACTAATATCATAATAGTACATTATTATACGTGTTTCATAAGACGATTATAGAATGAGTGTCACAAGTTGTCTTATAAAACGAGTGTAATATTCTATTTTTTCTACTTTGCATTGCAAAAAAGCTGTCAAAAAGTTTCTTTTGAAGAATTATCACAACTTGGGATTGTGACAAATTTGGTTGGCACTAATGAAGTAATGACATTTGTAAAGTTTATTAAGGTTTTCAACTGATTTACTAATTAACTGATATTTTGCTTCAACATTTCGACAGCTCGCTTATGATTTTATCAACTATTTCATATCATCTCCATTGCGTAGGCGGTAGACGTAATTTTTACGCTTACGGTGCCAACATAACCAATGAAAAAGTTACTGTTATACTGTTTTGCCTTTGCGTGCTATAATGAAAATTTAGTGTGATTATTGTTAAACGCGTTTGCGTTTAACAATGACAATATTGTTAACGCAAAGTAGAAAAATAACTATTTTACTATTGTTAATTAACAAATAAGCGAATAACACGTGCGTTATTGACGTATAGAGAGAGGAAACTCAAATTGGTGACCTGTTGTTTTGACAAAAACGTCAAAAACATTTTAATTTGACTTTTATTTTTTCTCACTTAATAATACACGTGTTCTAAATTTAACCGATAGAACACTACATTTGTTTATTGTCAATAAAATAATTGTTACATTTTACGTATTTTTAGATATATAAGAAACATAGAATTCTATTTTAATATTTTGTTTTCGATAGATAAATATTTCTTTTATAATTTATTTCTTTGTTATTTTCTTATTAATTTTTAATTTTTAGATAAAACTTGTCGTAAACATGTAAATTATCGACTTGTACGCATTTGTACGTACGTCACTATTATTAATTGTTACTGTTTAATAATAAATTTACGTAAACTGTGCTTTATCACTTTTCGCATGAATTATTTTTAGTATTTATTTTATTCCAATTAACTTTTACTATAAAAGACGCTGAAATTTACAATTTAAAGCCAGTACAACAAAAGTTCCCACAATACGAGTCAAAACAAAAGAGTTTTTCAAGAAAAGTAAGAGTGTGAAAATGAAACCATCAACCGCATTACATTATTTCTACAAGAAATTTTTAAAAATGTCGAAAAAAGAAAACAGTGTTTTAAGAAGCTGGGCAGAATTGATGTCTAGTTCCCATTAATTAATTCATCATGAGTTCATCGCATATTATGTGTGGGGAGTTAACGAATTTGAATCAAACAGAAATATCTTCTGACTTTTGTTCCTGAATAGAATAAGACTTAATTTATAAACGTATATTTAGTATATAAATAAATGTATTTTTTCTCTTAAATTTAGCTATTTTTATGCCTCAAAATTCCGTATCCTAATAAGAGAAAGTTTTATTCAGTAACTGATAACAATAATAATTATTGTATAATTTCGAATTTGAATGAAGTTTCATAATGAACATCAACACGTGTGGGCATTACTTAAGACCTTGTAGCCCTCGGCATCGAAATATCTTAGCTATTCACAAGACTATTGGTATTCAGAGGCGCGCCTCAGGTAAGGAAACAAGTTTTAGAGTAAGGAATGTTTCACCTGCAGCTAAACGGTTCCGTTACGCCTTCTGCAGAACCATAAACGCGTAAAACGACAAGAAAGAAGCCGTTTATTGGTCACACGTTGCCAAGCTTCCCAGAATATCGTCGTTTCGATGAAAAAAAAAGTAAAGTAGACAAAAGAGTTCGGAAATATTTTTACAAAAATATTTAAAATTGCAATTTTAGATAAAACGTAATATACCTAAAATATTTGAACACTAAAGGTTTTTTACACTCACAGTGTTATTCTCCTCGGCTTTCGCCTCAGCTCTATTTTCGTGTGAAAAAGATTAACTTTGGGGCTTTGTTAAACAAATAATAGCTATGACAGTTTCTTCAAATTATATACCAGAAATTATAAAAAAATTTGCAGTGACAGATGTCCAAATTTATGAAATTCGACGATTATGTTTCAAAATTCTTAAATTTCTATTAGATTATTGGATTTCTGAGACTTCTGAATTTTAATAAATTTACGATGTTTGTGATTAAAAAATTCATAAATTTTTAAATTCATAATCTTATCAGTAATCACTAGGGTGGGCCAAAAAAATCGAATATTTTTTTTTTAATTTCCGACACTGAAAAATTGGTTCCTAGGCATCTTTAAAAAATGCTTTTTAAAAATAGGCTCTTAATTTTAATAGGAAGGACCTCTCATTTCAATTTTCTATTTTTTCTTTAGTTCTATTTGGCAAAATCTATATCTCGTCACTACTTGACCGTACAGAAAAATTTTATTTACATTTTTTGTATAAAATTGAACTCTCTAAAAAATATCTTACAATTTTTTTAGCTATTAGTATTTAGAAGATATTAGAGGTCAAGGTTTGAAGAATTTAACAAAAAAAAATTTTACTTCTAATTTTTATAATTTGTAGATAAATAAATATTAGAAAATGCGCAACATATAATTTTGTAAAAAATTAAACGCTCTACAAAAAAGTTTTTTGTGGTTGATCGATTACTCCAACCATTTACAAAAATTGAGGATTTAGTCTCAAATTTTGGTTTTTAAAATGCGAATATCTTCTAAGTGGTTAGGTAAAAACTGTATGTTACGCACTTTATAATATTTATTTATCCACGAGTTATAAAATTTAGAAGTAAAGAAGAAATTTATGTTAAATTCTTCAAACATTGACCTATGATCTCTTCTAAACGCTAATAGCTATAGAAACAATAATTGTAAGATACCTTTTTTAGAGCGTTTAATTTTCTACAAAAAATGTAAATAAAATTTTTCAGTATTATCAAGTAGTGACGAGATATGGCTTTTGCCAAATAGATCTAAAGAAAAAATAGAAAACTGAGATGAGGGAGTCCTTCCTATTAAAATTAAGAGCTCATCTTTAAAAATCATTTTTTAAAAACGTCTAGGTATCAATTTTTCAGTGTCAGAACTTAAAAAAAATATTATTTTTTTTGCCCATCCTAGTAATCACAGTATAGAAATGAATCAGTATGGACAGCTGATAAAAACTTGTCAAAAAGCTAGCATCCCTTCACGTTAAATGTGTAAGATGGAGCCACTAATTTTTAGATTTTTAGGCAACTAATAATATTCATTTTAAATCTAAAGGGCTATAAAATACTATAAAAATTATTTTAATGTTTGTTTGATCTTTGACTTTCGATTATTTAATACATTATTTATAATTATAGCCCTTGTAGTTGCCTATAGTAAATCTAAAAATCAGTCCACCTTACATATTTAACTTGTACATGTATGTAACATGCTTAAATTTTGATCAGCTCTTTACACTGATTTATTTCTACACTGTGGTTTAATAGTAAGTAGTAATATTCTAATGGGCTGATTTCAAGTTGAGATAATACCGGTAGTATCTTCGTTTCTAGGCAAAATTAAAAGAATGCGGAGCTGTGATTGGTTGTTGCAATGGAAAAGTATTAAAATTTGCAATACTACTGGTATTATCTCAACTTGAAATTAGCCCATTAGATTGCTAAGAATCACAGATTTCTGAAAACATTTCTTTAAACTCCAGATTCTACAAGCAGAAACGCATAAAACAACCTCTGAATTTTTATTTAAATAAAAACGTATTGGGATCTCTATCTTCTTTAAACCTCTTGCTGTTGATTCAAAAATATGAAAAAATTTCAAGTAATGAAAAATAATACGTTCTTTCAACTGCTGTACAGTTCGTTAATCTTTGAGATACCAAAACTGAAATATCGAAGAAAATTCTTCGTTCTATATTTGTAAATAAAAATTACACTGTTATAAAATTATAAAAAAATTGAATGTTGTTAATATTGTGGTCTTTCAGTTGTTTAAATTTCATTTGCCTCCGGGTAGTAAATTTAGAGAAAATAGAGTTTTAAAATGGGAAATCGTGAAATGTATTTGGAATTTTTATTTTTAATAAAATAGTAGAAAACATATTTTCTTGTAGTTTTTAAAGTATTAAAATTAATTTCTTACGTAAACCTACTCAAAAAGTAAATAATCAAAAGTCACAATGAAGCACACATAAACAAACGCACGTGTTTTGCCCACGGATGGCGCATGGTGATTGGTGAGAGTTTTTGGTGTCATTGGTGCCAACCAATGAAAAGTGATACACTCGTGTGTCGCCACCAGTGTGTTTAGTATACACACTGTACTTTACATCATATAAATATTGCAACAGAAACAATACTAATCAAGCATAAATAAATAAATAAAGCAAATACCTACATAATTATTAATGTAATTATTATGTGCATATATAATAATGTACTATTATACATCAAAACTCGGAACTCAAAAATATTGTACGTACAGTAGAGCCCGGTTATAACGACCTTGAGTGACTTGTGAAATTAGTTATTATAACGTACCCGACTCTACTGTACTTGTGTATAATGTAGTTACATTTACAAAACTTCTTCCTAATTGAATTGCAATTCTAACATAAAAAACAAATTTGATTTGATTTTGGAATCCTCTAATTATTTTTTGTAGAGTTGGCAACGCCGCTTAATTCTCTTGTACAACCCAGAAATGTCACGAACGTCACTGTACAATATGAAAACGTAGTGTTTATTAGTCATGTCATTTCAAACATTCCATTCAAATTCAACAACTAGTTTATTTCGACCAACTTCCGATTTTTCCTCAAGTGTTTTCTTCCGGAAAAATTACATGTGATCCAACTTAACCTCAAAAAAATGCCTGATACAGTAGAATTGAGTGTGGACCGTGTTTTAAATTCCCTCCCTCTCGAGGGCGATGAGGCAGAAATCTGTGATTTCACCCTCGAAGAACAAAACGCAGCTTGTGAAAGTCAAGGGATCCAACCCACAGTGAGCCCCAATTTTAAACCAGTAATTGGAGAAACTGTGACTTATGTCGTTGCTGTTGTTCTTATCAACGACAAAAATGAAGTTTTAATGATGCAAGAAGCGAAGGAGTCGTGTGCGGGAAAATGGTACGTTTAGCCCCCTTTTTGCATCTTTTTTTACAAAAATCTTGGCAGGTATTTACCAGCTGGGAGGATCGAAAAAGGGGAAAGTATAACTGAAGCAGGGCAAAGGGAAGTGTTAGAGGAAACGGGGTTGCATGTGCAATGTACCACTTTATTAATGGTGGAGTGCGCAAGAGGGAATTGGGTGCGGTATGTTTTGACAGGGGTTGTCACAGGGGGTTCACTTAAGACACCCGCCGAAGCTGACAAGGAGTCACTCCAAGCCAAATGGGTCGGAAATTTGGGAGAATTGACATTGAGGGCTACCGATATCATGGATTTAATTAACAGAGCCAGGTATTTTATTTATTGAATGTTGGCAATACAATGGTCACAAAACACATGATTTTTCCTATAAAAAAAAATACAAACTAGGTATACAATGTGTTAAAATAAAAACACTTACTGCAACAAAATCTGGACAATTTCCTCTAAATCTTGGTACTTATAATCCGTTAAATTTTCTAACTGTTGGTTCCACTGACTTAATCCGATTTCAAACCGGCCTGCTGCAATTATTGCCGCTCCTAGTTTCGACGGTTGGTAGTACTGCATGTAATGTACATCTTCAATAATACGATCTAAATACCCTGTAATTGCTTCATGAAAATCATAAAATAACGTTCTTAAATTTCTTTCTTCTAGATCTTCGTAACTCAAAAATTCCTGCATGTAATAAAAAACATAATGTATGGCACACGGAAATTTTATATCAAAGTGAAAAAAACACAAAATTAATTGCTCCAGTTTCAAGTAATCAATAAATGAATATCTGTTATTTGTATAATAATTTAATTCGGAAATTTTAGGAACTTTTTGGGTGTTTTCTTCGAATTTTGCTAAAACAATCTAGTGACTTTTTTTTGTTACAATGAAGTAGTTACAAACCAGCCAACAGGAGACACACATTTGCAACCAACAATAATTTTTCGGGGATTATATTATGCTGGTCCATAAACATATCTAAGATATAGATAGCCAAATGTAGACAGCTTTTGCTGAAGAGCCTTTTACTGCAAATTTCGGAAATGTATCGTACGAGGAACGGTCTGTAAATAATCTAACAAGACTGGGTTTTGGGACTTTTTAAATCTCCATTTTTTGTTTTTTTTTTTACCATAGAGAAACCAGTAAGCATTCGAAATTTGAAATACAGCCGAATTTTCGAATTGGTGCCGGTAAGCCATAAAACTTTATTGCTCGGGTAAGGACCGAGCGGTTGAAGTGACAGGTTCAGGCATAGTTCAGCGCTTCTTAAACAGTTCTCTAATAATTTCGAACAGCATAATAAAATAGCGCTACAGAAATTGATAAGGTATAATATTAGCTAAAAATCATTGTATTTAAAAAGCAGAACATTTTTATTGTTTCCACAGCCTCCTACTACCCTACAACCATTTATAAACACCTTGTATTTATTTGTAACCATTTACCATCAATCAACTACATTTTTGAGTACGCTGGAAAAATAAATGCGCTTTCACTATGCAAATATTTTTCTTAACAGCTACTGTTTGTATCTTTGTTCAACACACTTGTTGGACGTAAACATCTTGCTTTGTGGGCTAAAACTCATCTACCTACCCTAAAATCTCCCAACAAAAGACACCCTCTTTAGCTTCCAAATAGTGTGGTTTGGTGTCAATTATCCGTCTTTGTTAAGAAAAATTTATGACTTAAACGATTTACAACTTACCGGCACCATTTCGAAAATTCGGCTGTATACATTTGTGATTGGTTGATTCCGAAAATTAACCAATCACAATTGATAAATATTTGTGTTTTAAATTTGTAACGTTTACTAGTTTCTCTCTGGTAGACCTTATTAGGTGTCTTTTTCAATTGGTATATGGAGAACTATTGCGGTACGAATTTTTGGCTATTGATATTACATATCAATTTCCAACATATTTTTAGAATTGTTCTGAAAAAATCACATAACTTTGCTTTTAAGTGGTACCTTTATTTTCAAAAGTCTTAAAATTAAAAAATTCAAAATAGAAGATCTAGTACATATGCCCGAGTATAAAGATAAAAACCCTAGTGTTTTTTAGATCACTGATAAAGTAATAACAATATTGTCATCAGAAATGTAAAAATCAAAATGGTGAAATCTAGATTTAAAAAAAAATAATATTTTTTTTACGAAACCCTCATCGTGATTTGAAAAAGACCTAAGTATACAATTTCATGTTATTTTGTCCGAAATTGTCTGAAATATTAATCCAAGTTTTGGTCTTAAAGTGGAGTAAGCTTCTATAAACGTAGAGGACGCCAAATACCTCTAAATATGGCTCTTAACTGTTTTGGGTCGACCCAAATTTAAAGATTAATGTTATACAGGGTGAGTTTAATGCATAAAATTCGTAATTGTTTTATTTTTGTATTTTTTAAGTAGTTGGATCACTCCTATGACGTCATCATATATTTTTTTTTTAATGAACGACATGATTTTTCTTTTATAATTAGTTGCCTTACTGATAATGCATAATAATTGGTATAGTTGTAAAGTTCTATTAGTGGGGCATCTACTTGTAAAAAAAATTGTATCGTTCTATTTAAAAAATGCATGATGCACGTCATAGCGTCGCTATATTGGCCGCTACGAGTAATTCAATTACGTCAGAATTCAGCATCCTCAATATGACAAGTTACCTGGTTTTTCTTTTTTAATTTAGAATAATAAATGAATTACGAATTTTATGCATTTCTTTGAACTCACAGTGAATATTTAATATGACTAATGCTTTCTACAGGAAAAATTTTGAATAATTTTTGTTATGATTTACGACTTCTATTTATACATACTCTGTATATAACAATTACCTGACGCACCTAAACTTTTGCGTCATGTTTTTATTGTTAAAAGAACATTTTCTGTCGTTAATTTAAACCATTTTGTTGTTTAGATGATGTCGTTTATTAATGTTAATGTTCTGTATTTTATTGTCGTGAAATTTATTTTTCAGGCGTTTGCTGTACTTTTTCCAGTTTTTCCTGCTGCCGAATTCAGGGCTCGATTACTCAATAGGTTATCTAGGCTGTAGCCTAGGGCAGTGGCGGCTGGTGAGTTCTGAAATGTCTGTATTTTCGAAATGGGGCTAGGGGCCTAAATTCTGTTGTAAGGGGTCACTATTGAGATCAAATAAAAGACTGCTGTTTAAAAAAAAAATTGATCAAAATCTGGTAAATTCGATTTTCAAAATGGTGCAGAACCGCCTGGTATATTTGAAATGGTTTATAATAAAACCGTGCCATTTTTTTTTCATTAAGAGACAAATACATAACTCCGTTTTATTTATTATTTTTTTCAAAATTTTGATTTTTGTCAAAGTTACGGTAGCGTAAAAAATGTTCCAAAATGTTCGACAGCGTTTTGAGCACAACATGTACTATTGGAGGCACGTGGGAGTCACTTTAAACATTTAATAAACTAATGTGTCACTTCATTATATTTTTTTTATTTTACATTCCACAAAATTTAAATACCCACCACTGTATACAGAATTGAAAGGGCTTTCCAACGATGTGCAACTCGACCCGTCTTCCCATTTAAAATTTTTGAAGTGATGCATCCCCCGCTTAGGGGTTTGCACACAAAATTGTTAGATTCATGCCAAAAACTGTCCCCCTTCCAAACAAAATCGACCTGTTTTTGCGTTTTTTCTAGAAATTATTTTTCTGAGAGTTATAGCCTCTGTTTCGTTTTCGTTTGGCTACCCTGTATAACATATTTGGTCACTAACATTCGTTTATTAATTTCTTTTGACGACGGAATAAAATAGTATATTGTATATTAAGAGCAGAATGTACATTTTTTTAAAAAAAATCTGAGTAAATTTCGATGGGCAGCAGGAAAAATGTAAATAAACAACAGGGAATGTATAAACTATTAATATTCTCGGCTTGTACTGGCTTACTTCCAATGTTCACACGTCTATACATTTCTTGTTATACTCAAAACATCTAATAGTGAGCTCACTTTTTAAGACCCTTCTACAAACCAAAGAATAACCATTGTTCAATTTATTGGAGAAGCAAAATGATTGATTTTGATTTATGACATTTCTCTCCGCCAGAAATATATATTTGCGTGCGAAAGTCTGGCGAAGGGAACTGTCATAAATCAAGATCTATCTTTACGGTGGTTTGCCTCTCCATAAATTGAGTAATGGCTATTCTGTGATTTATAGAAAAGTCTTAAAAAGTCAACCCATTTTTAGATTTTTTGAGTATACTTAAATAACTATTTTCTACAATCTTAAACAATTTTTTGTCGTTTATTACATTTTTACACTGCATTGGTTTTTTCTGTTGTTTCAACAATTATTTCAGTGAAATAACCTTTTTTATTAACATTGTATTTGTTAACATCATTTTAACGCAATATACACCGAATCGACCAGTACTGGCAGCCGTTTACGAAACCGGCGCCGGCTGCCCAAACACTTCATTTTGTTAAATATTTTCCGAATTCTTATTAATTTTTACGATTGGCCATGTTGGTCTCACCATAGTGAATTTTGTAATTTTGGCATAAAAAATTTAATAAGCGACTATGAAAACACGCGAGTACTCATTTATAGCAACTTCGACAAATATTTCCTCAGATATTAATTTCATAACTAAATTTTGCATAAAAGTTCTCTATTTTGTTAAAAAAAATTGAAAAAAAGTCCAGCAGACAGATTTTTTAAGTTAAATTTGTTCCTTAAAATTTATGTGATGTTTAAAAAACATTCACACGACTGATAGTTCTCCATATATTTTTCTAAGTGACCAACTAAAAGAGACACTCTGTATATAGCTTACCTGGGGTGATTGGTGCAAGAAACTGCTTCTGTTTTGTTCTCTCTCTTTAATTACTTGTTTGAAATCATTTTTATACTCCTTATAATCTCCATACATATCATCCCATAACTAAAAAAACTTTTTTATAAAAAACTAAAATTATTAATTAAAAATTACACAAAATGTGGAATCTTCAGTTACGAGCCCCCACATAATCACACGTGTAGTGAGTTTTTTCTAATTTTTTGTTCGTTCTTATCAGAGCGTTTAAAGAAGCAAGAAAAAACAAAGATGCAAGTTGGCACAATGACCAACTCCCGTGTCTTCGTTCCCATTCAAAACTCCTCTTACGCCTAGTTGTCGTAATAAAGAAAAAAGCAACAAATCGTGTCCATGTTTTAATCAGCGAAAAAACATCATGGCATTTACCAACATGTGAAATCCACCCCACAAAAAATCTACATTCGACCTTGAAAAAGTTTATGGTGGATATGTTTGGAGCTGAAGTGGGGGCACACCGGCCACATGGCTTACTTTCAGTAGTTTTTTTTTCTTTATTTTGAAAGGAATAAATAAATTTGAAAAATTTCAGATTGAGTATGATCCTCGTGACCGCAAAGATGGCGCTTGTTTGACACTTCTGGTAGCGTTTAGGCCTCCATTAGAGGAAGTCCCAATTATTGGGAAATGTGTGTGGCATGAAGCGTCAAAAGAACTAGGAGAGAAGTTGTTGGCTAAAGTGGCCTCCAAAAATTCAACCATTCCGGTCCATGTTATTTGTTAGCAAACTAACCTTACAGTATTTTTGGTTTAGGAGCAAATAAATTATTGTTTTGTATTAACCTGTTAATTGTAATTTTGTATTTTATTATTGTTTGTGCATGTTATTGAAATAAATTATTGAACAAGTTAATATGCGTTTCAAATTTTCGATTTTATGCTTAGAGCAATAATGATAGGAGGTCTAATTAATGTGTAAAGTGGTACAATTTTTTGAGAACAGCTGTGACTTTTGGAACTTTTGTAAATTTGTGTATCTTTTCTAGTTTTCAAATAGAAGTCAAGTTGGTGTTTTTCAGTATAAAACAATAATTGGTTAATTATTATAATGGATTAATTATTAGCATTATCTCTTTTTTTTTTTTGTTATCCACAGCCTTTTTGTAATGATTTTCTTATTTGACAAAAACTCTTTAATTTTTTATTTAATAGTTATTTAATTATTAGTGGGATAGAAGCATCATTACATAACGAGTGTGTAGATTACAGATAACGAGGGCGTTAGCCCGAGTATCTGTAACACATGAGTTACTTTAATGTGCTCTAGCTCACGTATGATATACAAAACTTTATCTATGACTGCAAAAAATTAAGAAAATCGAAAATTTAATGCTGGCGATATCTCCTATTTATACATCAAAAATAAGGTGACCTATAGATATGTTCAGTAAGCACTATAGCTACCGCTTACATTTTTTTAAACAAAGCTCGCTTTTTTGCAATAATAAGTAAAAATTGTGCTTTGTGGTAACAACACGAAAATTGTAAACATGAGTGACTAAGAAAGTTTACCTTTTGATATCAAAAAAGCGACGACAAATGCTGCTTTTTGCATGGTGCCAGAAAAGTCTAAAGAAAAGTACGAAATAAATTTTTAACGGTTCAGATCATGGTGCGACGAAAAAAGTGTTAAAAATATTACACATGTGAAGGTTCTACGTGCATATTTTGATCATTATCAAAACAGTATAAATCATCAAAAAATCTCTGGGCTTTTTATTTTATGATTAGAACAATAATGAAAATGAAGAAGAATGTTGACATCAGTAAATACGCGCATTTAATTGCCTTTCTGAAAAAAAAAATCTGAAGAATATTGTGCTAAAAAATCGCAAATTTTCACTAAACAAGCTATCAGCAAATTTTTACAAGAAGCAAATGATGATAAATTTTTGTTAATGAAGGTACTGTACCCTTTTTATGCATAAATTATTTTTACTAAGTAATGTTAATTTCGAGGTTGCTTTAATTATTGGAGTTGGTGGAGCTTGTAGGATCCAAGAACTTACCAACATGCTTTTGGAAGATGTCAAAGATCAGGGACAATGCTTCCATGTTCTAATACCAAACACTAAAACAAAAATATTCAGAGAATTTTTTATTACGTCAGACGGAATTGCTGGAGTCAACATGTTAGAATTAATTCGAAAATATGCTGCACTTCGCCCTAATAACGCCAGTAGTGGACTTTTTTTTTAGGATACAGAAACCAGAGATGTATAAAGTTACTTGTTGGTATAAACACATATGCTGTTTTTCCCTAGGATATTGCTACTTTTCTTTAGTTACCTAATCCGGCAGGATTTACGGGACATTGTTATAGGCGCTCATGTACTTTGTTGCTTGCTAATTCAGGAGCTGATGTTTTAACAGTAAATCGTCATGGGGGCTGCCGGTCGAATACAGTGGCGGAAGGGTATATAGACAAAAGAGAAGAAAATAAAAAACAACTGTTTCAAAAATTCTAACAAAAATACTGTAACAGTTAGAACTACTGCATCGACAGCTGTTATCAAAAAAAAATGTATCAGAAATGGCTTGTCCTACTATAAGAAGGTGTGAAAATTGTATTATTAATATTTATAACAATAACAGGATGTGATTAAGATTGAAATTAAAACGAATTATTTTAAAGAGGGGATTTTTATTTTATTACTTGACTAGTGAAGTAATATGTCACTTTACTTCTCTCAAAGATTCAATATAATATGCAGTTATCAAGGCAGTCATAGATAAACTGGTGAATTTTTCACTGAAATTGATTAAAATGGATATATTTATTAAAAATGTGACTGAAAACCGGTATTGGAACAAATAAAGCACCAAAATTATGCCAAAATTATAAATTTTTTGTTGCCAACCTAATCAGTATTTATTGATCATGGTGTATATAGAAAGAAACAAAGTTATAGCCTTCTGGAGATTTTTTTTATCCTATTGTAACTATCTTCTAACTTCCGGGTCCTTGAAATTAAAAGAGTTGGATTCTCAATTAATAATTTATAAAAACTATTTACATTTAAATAAATAATTCAATAAAACTTTATATATCCGCTTTATCGCTTTACTGAACTTGACTTATTCAATTATTCGGCTTTGACTGACTGGTCATCACCCTCTCACTTGGTTATATACAAGGTTATATGTACTTACTTTTCCTACGAAAAATGGTGACTTAAATTATAAATTTATTAACAAGGATCTCCTACTCCAGTTATCATGATTTACACCTCTGATCACACATTGGCAAAAACGAAATAACATTGGCAATCTCTAAAAAACATTGGCAAATATTTAAATGCAAACCGGTTCCACCATATTTGAATCATCGCTGGTTTACTGCATCGTTCTTGAAACATCACAGATATTTTGCAGGGTTGGATTTAAAAATATTTACATAAAAAACTTATTAAAATAAAAATCATCTGTACATTCATTTTCATCATTACAATCGTTATCAATGTTAGCATCAAAATTATTTTTTGACGTTGAAACCTGGGAAAATTCCTATGGTCGAAACATGGTCAATTTTTTTTTTATAGAACCGAACCAAAAAAACAACTGAAATGCACACACAACAACTATATATCACCAAAATAAATACAATAATCTCTTTGTTTCACTAGAGAAAACCTCACCGTGACTGTTATCACGGTAACAATAACTTGAAGCTATCTCTGTTTCAGAGGCACATCTGGACTCCTGACTAATTAGTACCGGAATGTTGACATCAGTTGTCAAGTTATTTTACGGTTTGTTACATCCAAGATTACATCGAAAACAAAGCTGAACGACTATATCAAGTCCACGTGCCACTTAATTTTACGACTTTTATATTTTACGACTTAATGGCAGAAGGGTCTCCGGAAAATCGCCTAAGGCGAGTCTTATAAATATTACACCGACAATAACTGTTAACGGTTGTGAGCGCGGTAACCGCCGAGAGACAAGAGATATGAGTAAAATAATCTTTTTTTTTAATCTGCATATGCTCCAAAATACTAAGAATGTTTCAGAAGCGGGCAATTGTTAAAGAAATAAATGAAATACAGTTTTTGGGAGAAAAATTGGCGGTTAGTAGCGTTAATCCGAAACAGCGGCAAGGTTGGAGAGATTGGTCTCTAATAAGAGCTGGGGTGAAATCTGTCATTGTAATATCACTGTCAATCTTATTTGGTCTATGAAGTATTTCACTTGAAGATAAAAAAAAATGTTTAACAAAAAATTGGACAATAATAAAGGTAATAATAACATGTGAAAAATGTATTAAAACATGAATTAATAACACAACTAACAATATGTATAAAAATAATTTAACGTAACAATGAAAACATAAAAACAACAAAGAAATAACTGAATAATAAGAGGGATCAGAAGGCATTTCTATCATTACTCTCTTCATTATCTGAACTTTCAGCGTCAGAATCTAACTCAGCAAGAGTAATGATTATTGGAGGAATGTCCTTTACAGCGCAGTCCACAAATGGACTTTTATACCACTTTTTTATTACAAAAGTAATAAAAGTATAAAAGTAATAAAAAAAAGTACGGCGCAATATCGTGATTATTAAATTTCCCGCCTCTTTCATAATTCAAAATGGCGCATTTTAACTCTCTCTATTTTTGTGTATCTTTGAGGTGTTTTGTCAATAATCCAGCACCTAGTGTTTCTGTGGTTGAAATCTAGGAATTTTTGCTTTGTAAATCTGGTGACTTTCCGTCCATGACCTCCATAAACAAAAACAAATGAGTGTTCCCTTTTGACATCTTTCAAAAAGTGATTAAAGGCCTCAAAAGACACAAAAAGTAGTAATTAAACGATGAACTTTTTAAATACTTTGCTTTTATGATGCACGAATTGATAAGCCAAGGGTGAGTTATGACCTTGCATGTTTTCTAACATTGATTCTTGATTTCTGATTAGATGGAAAACAAAAAAGGATGGAACACTCGAAACGTTTTAAAATTGTTACAAAACCGAGAAATTACTACAAATTGTGGAAAAATCTTAAAAGGACGCACACAATTTAGTGATAATTTAATTAAGAGGTTAGGACTTGAAGCGGAGCTTGAGGGACACCAAGGTTGCGTCAATTGCCTGGAATGGAGCCCCAATGGAACGTAAGTCTTTAATCAAACACGACAACTAAGATTTTATCGTCTTTATCAGGCATTTAGCATCAGGCTCTGACGACACCAACGTTATTCTCTGGGACACTTTTAGGCACAAACCAATTACCGTAATCCCAACACCACATATTGGCAATATTTTCTCCGTCAAGGTACCCCAAAAACAAACCTCAGTCAGATAATGTCTGTTCAGTTTTTAGCCGACGAAAATGTCATTGCTACAGCAGCTGGAGATTGTCGTGTCGTTGTACAAAGCGTATCAGGGGCTATTGATAAAAACCCCCCTTTATTAGACTGCGCTTGTCACATTGGAAGAGTCAAAAGGCTTGCAACAGCTCCCGATCAGCCCACTTTATTCTGGTCAGCAGGCGAAGATGGTTTAGTTGTGTACGATTTATCAACCAACAAAATCAAAAATCATTACTAAATATTTTTTAGGCAATACGATATGAGGGAACCACATGAATGTCCTACTCAGAGCAAAGTTTTAATCGACCTAAGTTTCAAATCTGAGATAAAATGTATAACTGTCAATCCCACACAGTCACATTATATCGCTATCGGGGCAAATGACTGTTTTGTGCGTTTGTATGACAGACGTATGATCAAAGTGTCAATGGTAAATCACCTGTTAAAAACTGACATTTGTTGACTTGTTTTTTCAGGCTAATTTGTCATTTAATCCGTCAAAAAGGACGTCACCACAGCCACAAAACACAGATTGTGTGCAGTACTACGCCCCTGGACATCTCGCACGCGAAAATGCGGGCATTATGAGTATAAAATTATCAGTTACGTACATTGCGTTCAATTCTGCTGGTTCTGAAATGTTGGTGAATGTAGGGGGAGAACAGATTTATTTATTTGATGTAAATAATAGTCGACACATTAATGAACTGAAAATACCCCAATATCTCCCAAAACGGCCACATTTATCTTACAAAAATTGTTGCCTACCGGTAATTAGAGTTACAATCGGACAAAAGTGCACACTTAAATTCTTAACATTTTAATCATAGTCTCATAAATTACGTTTTATTAAATGAGCAAGTTGCTTATGTAAAAAAGCACTCGTCGTGGAATTAAGAATTTAAAAAAAAGCACAAAAGTGTTTGGCAGCTAGTTTATATTATAAAATGAACATTATTTTAAAAACATCTTTACTTGGAGTAAAAACCTGACACGGTCAAATTTAAATGTGGCAACCCCAAAATCAAATAGGAGAAACTGTTGCGAATTTAAATTCGAAATTTTATAGCTTACTAGGGAGTCATTCTTTGTGAAATGCATTGCACAGAGTGGTTTATTTTTGCTGCTTTTCATATTTCCGAGTAGAGATCCTTTATTTATTAATTTTTGGAACAGTCTGTTCCAAAATGCCCGTCCACTAATCCACGAATAAAAATTTTTGAAAGATTTTTAAAAGAAATCAATAAAATTTTGAAACTTTGCTACGAAAAATTCCATTTTTTAATTATAAGGATGAAATCACATAATGTTCTTGCCTACATAGAAAAAAAATGTACGATAATGCCACCTTCTTAACACCAAATTAAATATACAGGATGTATAAGAAATGATGGTCAAAAATTTAACCAATGATACATCTCATCAAAAGAAACAACTTTTCTATATACTACTTAACTGTGCACTTTTGTTTGATTGCAATTGTACATTTACATTTTACAAATTATTGTACAATTTTCTTTTTTATTAGAATGGCTTGAGTGATATAAATGGAATAAACTCCGATCTATTTGAAAAAAATGACGACTGTGCGTGTTTTTACATCCGTCGGGCATCAAGATCGTATCAACGTAAATGGTAACTAAAAACAAATCCCAAGTTTTGTTAACATAAAATCGGTTGTTTTGATAGGATGAGTGACTTGTATGCTGCAGCACGTGATTACCTCCACGTGATCCAATACTGGCCCGACCACAAACAGGCTTATATCGGATTAATTAAATGTTTAATTGCTCTAAAATGGGAGGAAGAAGCTAATACTTGGTTGAAATCTTTTATGAAATTATATCCCGAATGTGAGACTTCATCACAAGTAAGATTTTTAGTTGAGGAAGTACAAAAAATGAGAACTGGATCCAAAAAATCGGATGAAGCTGGTGTTGAAAAAGTAGATGATGATGAGAAAAAATTACGGTTGGATTCGTTTGATTTCGAGAAGAGATATTTAGGGCATTGTAATACTACTACTGATATAAAAGAAGCGAATTTTTTAGGTTTTTAGTTATATTAATTTAGTAATGAAATTTTTATAGGGAGTTTCAGGTGATTCCGATGGGTATATTTGTGCAGGTTCAGATGAAGGGATTATTTTTATTTGGGATAAGAAAAATATGGAAATAGTTAGGGCCCTTTTTGGAGATAATTCAATAGTTAATTGTATTCAACCACACCCTTGTGCCTGTGTTGTAGCGTCCAGTGGGATTGATACCGGAGTTAAAATATGGGCGCCAGTGCCAGAGGTAATTCTGATAATAATACATTTTTGAAATTAGAGTTTTAATACCCCAGGTAACAAGTAAAGTATTTTAAAATTAGATTTACTAAATTACTCTAGTTAATTGTTTTTGACAATTTTAGGAAGTACTAAAGTATTTTTGAGTTAGATTTGATTCTAGTTGAATATTTTAGGACGGCAAAATGAACGAGCGGGTTGTTAAAAGCATCACAACTGTAGTAGAAACTAATCAACATCGGATGTGTATGGACCCATTTGAGTCAATGTTGGCCAGTATGGGTTATCAAATTGAAGGAAATACCCTTGATGGATCGTCCATTCAGGAAGTACCAACGTGCCGAACTAGTTAATTTTTTTAACCCACTTTAAAAGAAATAGATTTCATAGATGACTGTAATTAAAAGCATAACAGATAAAATAAAAGTCATAAATTGATTTTATTAATTTTAGTCGCAAACAATCAAAAAGAGGTGAAGCTCACTTTAGTTTGGTTTTGTGTACTTGGATGTGTTTTGCAGGATGATCGTTATATTGTTGATTTTTAATTATATTGTAAATAGATCTGTGTTATTATTTTGAAGATTTTTTTATTCTTATGTAAACTAAAAAAAACTAAAATATATTTGGGGAAAATCTTGTTTTATTTCTTGTCACAGCTTGTGACTTCGCCCTATTGGGTTGACACCGAAGGCGATATTGCGCCACTAGCGCCGCGTTCGGTTAGAACCGAAAGCTATGTTGCGTCACTGGCGTCGCTTTCAATTAAAATTCTTATGTAAACAAAAAAAAACTAAAATATATATGGGGAAAATCGTGTTTTATTTCTTGTAACTAGTTGCAATATAATTATTTGTGATAAATACACTAACGATGTGCACTTTTAGCAATTTGTTCCTTCAGAACTAAAATACTATTCCGCTGTTCCGGTGGCAACATTGCAATTTGCTCATCTGACAGTTGCAACACTTGCATAATAAGAGCAGCCTGAAATAAAAAATTTAGAAAAAATAAAACTCCAAACAAAAAATTACTTTCTCCTGATCGGAAGCTCCTGCAGTTCCAATATTTGCAACACTTGCAGTCGGACGTGGAACCTGTTGAGTCACAGGAGGCACGGCTTGAGGAGCCCTGACTGGTTGAGGGGCGGTTTGCTGTGCGGCTAAATTTTGCATTAAAAATCACTCAAATCATTTTAAAAAACTTACGCAAATTCTTCTGCCTGGGGTCAGACCTCTGTTGTTGTCTGGGGTCAGCTGGAAAATTCGTGGGACCACTTCGAGGGTCCCTATTGAAGCTAAATAAAACAACAAATTAGTAAAAACTGTCTTTTTTTGTTGGAAATTTAGAGATTTTTTACCTGTCAAGTTTTTGATCCTGTTTTGGAAAGCTATTTAATTTAAAAGGTGTAAGTGTGTCTTAGATTAATTCATACTTACTTTTCGGCAAGTGGGGGTGGAAGGGGGTTGGGTAATTGTCCGGGTAAAGTCCTCATGTCTTGATCCCCAAGACGGGTAAGGCGTGGGTCAGTGCCTCCTCTGGGGTCCAACGATCGCAAGTCTACGTCTTGACCTAAACGGAATTTAAATTCAGTGGTGCCAATCCACAAAAATAACAAAATTTGCACTATACTTTGAGAATGAGAAAATTGTACCAATTTCAATGTTCTGGGGCAATTTGTGACGCTGCAGAGAAAAGTTGTGATAACATGGGAAATTTGAGTTTAGGTTGGGGAAATGATGTCGTTTCAGAGCTCTAAAAGAAAAACGGGGAAAATTGGTCTAAAAAAATTGTGACATGCTGGTGAAATATTGGGAAAATTTGTGTTAAAAATAGAGAAACTTAACTAATTCCAATTTCTAAGTGAGAATTTGCGATAAAGTAGAAGAAAACTATGATAAATCAGGTTTTGCGAAATTTTGAGGTAATTAGTGATCAAGTAAAGGATAATTTAAGATAATTCATGATTAAGTCTGGGAAAATTGTGACAAATTCTGGGGAACAATTGGGAAATTTGTGATAAAATTATTCTAAAGAGAAAATTAACAGTTTTGAGCAGTTCTAAGGATGGGAGAAATTGTGATCAAACCAAAAATTAGGGTAAATGATGAAAATATAAGTCCAGTTGGAGCCAGTTGAGACTGATTGAGTTGATAGAGGTAGAAACAAATTTCGAGATAATTTGTGATCAAGTACGGAAAACTTGTGATAAGCCTAAGAAAATTGTGACATTCTGGAGCAAAACTGGGGAAAGTTGGGCTAATTTCAAAATTCTTAATTTTTATGGTAAAATGGGAAAATCTGTGTTCAGAATTAAATAACTTTACCTTAGTTTAAATTTCTGAATAGGAAAATTGTTAGTTTGGAAGAGTTGTAATAATGAGGGAAATTGTGATTGTACTGAGAAAAGTCATTAAATTATGGCAAATTATAAAAAGATAATTCCAAGTTGGAATCAGTTGGGAAAGGATTAAATCGATCGTATTGAAACAAATTTCAAGGTGATTTGTGATCAACTCAGAAAAGTTGTGGAAATTGTGATAAATTTTAGAGAAATGTATAAAAAGTTAATGAAATTTTTGGTTAAATTTATATTTTCATAAAGAGTTAATGGAATTGTGATTCATTTTGATGTTATGAATAATAATCACAAATTACCTAAGAACTTGTCAGAATTTTCCTGCTGCAATCGTAAATTAACAAATTTTCCTCGTTTTGAGAACAATTTCTCCCCAATTATCACAAATTTCTTATCAGAACAATTAGCTCCGACCACTTGATCATATTTGTATAATTTTTTTTCTTAAATTCCTTTGCTGCAATCACAGTTTGCTTGAACTATCTTGAGTCTTTTTTTAAAACTTAGTAAAACAACTTGTTCAAATAACTAATTTGTTATTTTTATTTTCGAAAATTGTGTTAAATCTGAGGTAATTTGTCATCAAGTATGGAAAAGTTGTGACGAATTTCGGCATAAAAAAATTTAAAAAAAAATTTTAGTTCATGTTTAGATCTGCGAAAATTGACATTCTGGGAAAAAATTGGAAAAGTTGTGATAAAGTGGAGAAATTTGTGTTTAGAACGGAGTAATGTTACCTACTTTCAAAGTTCTGAAGAGAAAACAGGGAAAATTGTGACAGTTTCTAGCAGTTATAAGGAGGAGGAAAATATAAATCGAGAAAAGAATACAAATTTCCTCATTTTATCACAACTTTCCCAAAGTTTTGTGTTAAAGTCTGAGGATAATTTATGATAAGTAACGAGTTGTAACGAATTTCGGTATAATTCATGTTTAGATCTGGAAAAATTGTGATAAATGCTGGGGGAAAATGGTGATAAAGTGAAATTGTGAAAGTGAAACAGAAATTTATATTTTGGAATGAAGTTAATGGAGCCCAGTTTCAGACTTCTAAAGTGGAAACGGGGAAAATTATTTAAAAAAATTATTAATTAAAAACGGGGCGCAGTTGTAAGGGAGAAGGCAAATTGTCGTCAAACCGAGAAAAGAATCAACTCAATCAATCTCAACTGCCTATAATATGCCCCATTTTATTTATTTAATATATTATGTGATATATTAGCACAGATATTGTGCCAATTTCAGACTTCTAAAGGGAAAACTGTGATAAATCTGAAGTAAGTTGTGATCAAGTTAGGAAGAGTTCTGGCGAATTTCGGCATAATTGATGTTTAGATCTGCGAAAATTGTGACATTCTTGAGGGGAAATTGGAGAAATTTGTGTTTAGAACTATGGTGCCTAGTTTCGGAGTTCTGAAGGGCAAACGGAGAAAATTGTAACGGTTTGTAGCAGTTGTTAGGAGGGCAAACTGTGATCAAACCGAGAAAAGACTATAAATTCCCTCATTTTATCACAATTTTCCCAGCTTTGTGATAAAAGTCTGAGGTAAATTGTGATCAGTAAGAAAAAGTTGTGACAAATTTCGGCATAATTTATGTACAGATCCAAGAAAACTGTGACAAATTCTTGGAAAAAATTGGGAAAGGGAATTTTGAAGGGGAAACGGGGAAAATTATAACAGTTTGGAGCAGTTGTAAGGGAGAGGGTAAATTGTGGTCAAACCGAGAAAAGAATCAATCAATCTCAACTGGCTCCAATATGCCCCCTTTTATTCAGATTATAATAAAACTTGGAAATTTTGCCAATTTCAGACTTTCAGACTGAGAAAATTTTGGCAGCTGTTGTAAATACGGGGAAAATTGTGAACAAACCGAGAAATGATTTTGATTTAGGGAAAAATTATGAATTGTCTTAAGATTGAGTTTGTCGTTGATGAACGTTGAAATTATTTTGAAACCGGTAAAAAAATCAAACCTGACATAATTTTTTTGTCAAAATAAAAATTTCGGTTAGCACAACTTTGCCATTTAAAAAATGACATTCACCTGTGAAGACCGGATTTGAATTATTGTGAATAGTGGGCGCTGGTACAGGTTGAAATTCCGATCTAGGGGGCTGCACCGGTGTTGGATTCCCCACATAATTGCTATTAATCGGAACAGGTCCTGACGTTGTCTTCTCCTTCGGTGTCAAACCCGACGGAACCGGATTTTGAGGATGCAACAAAGTCTACAACAAACACTCACAAAAACCGTCCCAAAACCACTAATGGGCTGATTTCAAGTTGAGATAATACCGGTAGTACCTTCGTTTCTAGGCAAAATTAAAAAAACTTGGAGCTGTGATTGGTTATTGTATTATTTCAACCTGAAATCAGCCTATCAGAACATACCGCAGCAGAATGGGGGTCAATAATCCTCATCACAACCTGTGCCTGAAGCAGAGCATATGCCAATTGGGGGTTTTGCAGCAACATCTGTCTGGCTTCTGTAGGGTTATTCTGTATACACAACTTCATTTGCTTCATTAATTCAAACATTTGTTCAGGGGGCAGTGACGCCACTGCTTTACTGATAGCTTCGGGGGCTTTCTCAGCTTGAATTGGCTCGCCATAGGGGTTCTCAACTGGGGGCTGATTGAGTAAGTTCTGCATTTCCATACGTGATTTTTCGGTACAGGCGTTATCAACGCGGAGATTACGCCCCCCAATTTCGTATCCATTGAGATTTCGCATTGCGCTAAGGGCGGTTTCTTGGTCACGGTACTCACAGAAGCCATAACCTTTGGGTTTACCAGTCTCGCGGTCAAAAACTAGTCTAGAAATGAAATAAGTTAGGAAATTGGGACTGTAACACAAGATTAACCGTACTTAAATGATAATACTTGACCCACTTCGCCAAAAATATCTTTAAGCTTCTCTTCTGTGGCCTCATAGGGGATGTTACCCACTGAAAAAAATATTAAAGGGACTGTTTTCCTACAAAAGAGGGGATATTACCGAACACAGACCGCATGGACTTGTCCATTATATTTGCTTCTAAATTATCCATGGTGATGAGTTTATTCAAAAAACTTGGAACGAATTAATCAAAATATCTGTGAACACGAGTTGTCAACAAAATGTCAAACTACTGTCAACAAATTATTGTAATGCCAACATAACAAAAATCAAAACTCAAATACTTTAGCACAAAAATTGAATTTTTACATATTTTTACGTTATTTAAACCTTACAATAAGCCTTGGTGTGCAAGTAATGTGATTTCTAAACTTTATTTCCGTGGAATTATTGAATTTGTTATTGTTTTTCACAAAATTTAAAACTTTGGGGTTGGTATCATGGCCGGGTGAACCTAACACCTAACCTCACAAGTCACAATTCAAAAATATTTTTCTGAGTGAATTTATTTAGAAAAATGTCGACAATTCAAGCAATAAAACAGCTAGAAGAGCGTAATGTTGCCAGTGAAATTAGTTTAATGGTGTGGAGTGACCGTATGGACTTGGTTGCACTTGCAAATATCAAAGGTTGGGTTAGTTTTGTTAACACCGGTTTTTTAACACAATTTTTAGGTGAAGTAGCCCTACACAGACTTGCATGGACTAAAGCCTGGAGTTTGAGTGCTCCAAAAGACGGTTTGAAAGTAAAGAGTATTGCTTGGAGGCCTGATGGTAAAATTATAGCAATTGCTTACAGCTCTGGTATTGTCCATTTGTGGGGTTAATTTGGGGCTCATGTGTTTGATTTTAGGTCAGATAATACTTGTGAAAGTTGAGAACAAGTACGTGTTGCACACTATTGATATTAAGGGAGATATTTCCTGTCTTAGTTGGTTACAAGATAAAATCTTGAATAAAGGAAAAGTGTTAAATAATGAAGAGAGTAAACAAAATCAATATATGAAATACATTGTATAAGGATCTGTAGTTTTGGTAATTATTTAACTATATGGTTGTAGGATTTATCATCAACTTTTTTACCAGACCCAGTTTTGCAACAATTTGATTCAACAAATAGTGACGAGTCTCAGAAAAATAATATCTTGCAAGAACAAAACGACTTTAATTTATTACTGATTGGGACTAGTGAAGGAGTAGTTCACGTGAGAGTTTTCGGTTGTTTTCCTTGCGCAATTATAGATTTAAAAAAATCCGGTATTTCATGCTCTATCCAAAGTATACATTTAAATGAGGATCTAAACCGCATTTTTTTCACAATTAGAGATTCAGAAAACAACGTTAAACTAATTTGTTTTAATTCTGAAATTTTTCAATCACACACAAACGAACTTTTCGCTGTTGCCCTAAAACATATAAAACTAAATTCTCTAATAAATTATCTCTCAAACACTATTACTACAATTACTGAATCGTGGGAAAGTATTTTGCTTGAAATGGATAATAAATTATCAAAATATGCGAGTAAAGTTCCAGAAGGAGGTGTAACTGCTGATTTTTTGGATTTGTTGACTTTTGGAATTTGTTCAGATGAAATGAAAGCCTTTTTAATTCATGATTTGACTAAAAAGGGGCTTGAGAAATTCGGACAAACAATAGAAATGAGTTATTCAAATATTCAAAAATTGATGCTTAAATACGTGATGAAGTTTGGTCAGAATATCACTTATCATTTAGCTGAACTTAGGGGAATGGCACGATTGGAACACCGATATAAGGTTGGAAGTATAGTCCGTCCATCAATATTCCGAAACGACTTTATAATCACTAGACATTTGACTAACATTTTGGGTCCTTTACGATAGTTACATTATTAGGGGATTATTTACCTACCCTTGAGCTTTAGGTAAAAATTAAAATAATACTGAGAGAAACGTTTGGTTCAATCACTTTATCTTAATCCGGATAGCAAAATTGAAAACGCGGCTCTGTTTATTAATTTAGTTCAAGACTCGTACCTGGGGATTAGTGAGGATGGGTTGCTTACCACTTTTACGACAACCCTTGTTAAACGGACAATAAACCACTTAAAGAATCGAAAAGTCGTTTTGGAATATCGATGGACGTAGTTTACTTGGTGTGATTCCCTAAATGGATCTATAACATCAATTTCAGGTTCTGGGATTGGAAGAGGATTCTATAACTGACGCAATTTTATCAAACGGTGCTTTCTTGATTAAAGGGAGCGAAATGCAACAGATAATTAATCACTCGATTATTAATTACAAGGCTTTTTTTCGGTGGTTGTATACCGCAATTATGCACGTTTTAGATGAGCAAATACCAAACGAAATTCCTAAAATGACCCAACAAGATTTGGCTTATATCACCGAATTTTTACAGAATTTTGATAGAATTGGACGTAATTCTAAACAAAAAGGGTTCATAATGGAGAGATTAGGACAGTATTTGAGCGACAGTAATTTAACAATTCAACCAGATATGACCGGAAATGAGTGGACGACTTTCCTAGCACGAAACCTATGTATGCATAACAATAAAACAATTTTGAAACATTTTGAAGAAATGTCATTGATACAACAATACAAACATTTAAATCAAAGCATTGATGATATATTTATAACACCTAAAGAAAAAATCACGCAACGGTTGAGCATCCTTAACGAGTTCAATTGTTTTAAATATGACGGTGAATCACTAAGGATGTCACAAATTAATTTAAACAAAGATTCGATTCTTTTTTGTTTCCTGCAACCACCTGAGACTGTTCTTTGTTTACAACTGTATTTAGATTCAGTGAAATGTGCTCGTATGTACTTCCCCCGTGAAAGTCATGATGACAATTATCACGTGATCGACATCAAATTATATTCAAGTACAGTGTTGTCTCTTTTATTACAAGAAAACACAGTTGCTCGAAGCACAGTTCTGTATCAGGTGCCAATAGGTGGCGCTGTTGCTGAATTTGTGAGTGGGGATATAGGCGACGTTTTTGGTGGGGATATAACGAAACTGAATGGTTCGAGTTTACTCCCGAGAGTGTACAAGTATGTGGAGGGGATGGTAGGGACACAATTTGCAGTCTCGGGGAGTAGACGAGTTGGGATTGTATTGGCGGAGAATCGAAGGAAAGTCAGGTTGTACGAAATGGAGGGGGAAGAAGAAGAGGATGAAGATGCGGATATGACGAATAATACTATTAAGGAAAGTGATATGAGTGTTCAAGAATGACTTTATTTTATATTTTAAGAACTAAAGTTTCGTATTTGTGACATGCAATTTCTTTACCATCGAACGGGATATAGCAGACGTTATGGCTGGGGTGGATCTGAAATTTTTTTTGTATAAATTATATTTTTTTGTTTGTTTTTTACTTTGCCAATGGTTTGTGAACCTAGATGGTAGGCTCGGCCGATAAATAAGGTTTCCCCATTTCTGGTGTATCCTCCTTGAACTGCCCCTGGTGGCAAGTGACCGGATTGCGAAGGCACCCATTCGAAATTTGGTCTACATAAAACCTAAACAAATTCAAATAACAAATAATTATTTGATTGCTTATTACAAAAACTGACAAATTTTTGTCTGCATGGTTACTTATCTTAAAATGACATGTCATGTAGGTATAGTGGTCCCTTTAGAAAAGGGCAAACTTTATTAAGCCCTCCCAATAAACAGATCATGAAAATAATTGCATGGTTTGCTTACATCTTTTAGTGGTTCCTAGAAACATCATAAATCATGTTTTATGAGTGGTTTTATGGTTTATTTGATGTTTGCGGTAACTGCAATTATTTTTATGATCTGTTTATTGGGAGGGCTTAATAAGTCTGCTCACTTTTCTATCGGGCCACTATATATGAAAACATAACAGTTATACCATACGAAGTAAAATGTGTTTATTGTAATGTCATATGTTTTTAGATGTTATTTGACTATTAAAACTGTTAATACATTAGAGTAGTAACTCAATCTAATGTATTAACAGTAGGAGTAATTAAATCTCCTCACCACCCAGCTGTTTTTTACGTTGTAAAACTTTAAAAAATAGCCATTTATTACAAATGATACATGAAATGAATGCTGTTTTAATTTTATCGGGATTTTGTATGGAAAAAAATGAGTAAAAGCTATTACAGTTATTTGTAATAAGTGAATAAGAAAATTTACGTCCTGGACAAAAATTCTAAGGTTTTAGTTAAAACTACTTTTTTTTCTAAACAAGACGAAGTACTAATATTTATGAAGGAGATTAGTTTGTTAAATAGTCTAGAAATCAATTTTTGCGAAATTATCTAATATAACTCAAAAAATTTTACTAAAAGTGTTTTAATATTTTTGTTGCTTCCGGTATCTTATGTAGAAATGTGTACTTTGAGTTGTATTTCGTGGAGCCTTAAGTTGATAGCAAATATTAATACATTTTCTTGTTTGTTTCGAGAATTCAAACAATTAAATGAACAACAACAAATAAATGTTTCCCAATCGCATATAAAGTGACGTTCCCGAAAATATAACCGTTATTTAAGAAAAGATTTTCTTTTATCATTATTATTGGAGGAAAGTTTTGTATGCATCTCATGAGTAAACATTGTTAATCCCTTGATACGTAATAATAACTATTGTTAATTTTTTTTTAAAGCAAATGATAAAAATGAATGTGAGTAAGCTATGATTCACTTATAAAGGGGATTTTTTATTTGCTCTCGCCTGAGATTTCATAATAGGCAACATGTTATACAAACGATAAGCAACTTTGGAAAACTACAAATAATCCAAATAAACTGACTGTGGAAGCACTGTCAAAGATATTGTCAACAATGTTTACAAATCTTTAACAAATCTGTAAAGTATAAAGTGTTTTTGGAGTTTTGGGCGGGAGCAAATAAAAAAATCATCCTTTATATTTACTTGGTAATTCTGGACGCTATGTTCCTGACCATTGTGGGAGACATAAGCGGCTTTTTTTCCAGGAATTATTTTAGCGGGGATTAAATCACCGGCATGGTGTGCCCTGCCAATATAAATAGGGTGACCATCAATGTCTTTACCCCCTTGTAGGGCTGTTGGTGGCACTGAACCATAACGAGCTGAACTATCAATCCAACGAAAAGCTGGAAATTTTAATTTTTGCTATTCTATATTTGTAACAAAAGAAATGTTGAAGGGTTGGTAAGGTTTTATGTTGAGCATTGTTTCTAAACGTGGGGTCGACAAATAAAAAGTGAGTAAAGGAAAAAAAAATTAGAAAAACATTTAAAACTGAATTATGTTTTTAAAAAAGAAAGCATTTACACAAACGCCTAAATTTTGTTACGTTACTAGGTGATATTCTTCAGAAAATTAAGATTAAAAAAGGTGCGTTGAAATTCAACTCTTTTAATAATTAAGATGAAAATATAAGTGACGGATCATACTATTATGAGTAGCTTACAGGCGATATTTTTGTATATACAACCCTGTATTAAGAGGTCGCAGAATTTAAAAGGTTGAAAGACGATATTTTAGACTTACCTTCCATAATGTTAAACTGTTACTATCATTTAGAGACAAATGAGACTGTTAATAAATATTTTAATCTAATCTTTTATCATGTATGTATAATACCGTAAGAACTATTCGTTTAGTCGAATAAATTACCAAGGAAAATATCCAGAGTGCAATAAAATATCGACACTCTGTTTTGATTTAAAATGCGAAAACAAAGCTTGAGGACTTCAAAAAGGTAAAGGAGGTGCCGTGAGGGATACTTTCTGTAGTAGAACGTTTGAAAGTAACTTTGCAATTTTGACTGATTAAACACGGTTCGCCGATAACATATTTTACTTCGAAAAATTGCTCATTAGTAAAACTTGTATTTTTGAACTTTTGATACTCAGGCATGGTGGAATAAATAAATTTTATTTATTTATTAATAAGAAATTTGCTTTGGTCGTCTGCACTTGTAAGTTGATCTCTCTCTTCGGGCATCTTATACTTTGAACACTAGTATGAACATTTAAAAAAATTTTTTTTATGATAAATAAAATTTTATTTATTCCTCCATGATATCAAATTATCACACAACTACATTATGTATTACCATATATTAATTTTATTATTTTGTTTACATACATTTATGTAATTTCGGTGCCCTCTAGCTAAGCTTGCCAACCGTCCTTAATTTCAAGGGTCAGTCCTTTCACTCTATAAACTGTCCTTTAGTTTTTGAGATTTACTTAAAGGATTTGTCCATTAATTTATTTTCTTTTACCAGAAAGAAACAAGTAAGCATTGGAAATTTAAAATAGGTGTAGGGGCTGAAGCTCTACTTCTCAACTGGAAGAAGAAAACCAAGGAAAAATTTCAGAATAAAAAAATTAAAAAAAAAACTATTTGAAAGAATTATAGAAGGACTAAAACAGATTATACAATTTGATATAAAACGACTTGAGAAAGATTAAAGAAGAACTTGAAAAACGTCGTTTAGAAGATCTAAAAACAATAGAAATTTAAATAAGTTGAAAAACGACGACTTATAATAAAGAAAACAATATATATAACAAAGATAATAGTAATTATTAGAGAAGAAAGTACAATAACAATTAAAAAGGACATAAAGAGTTAAAAAAAGAAGAAAAAAGCAAGGTGTGTTTCTAGAAAAACAAGAAAAGCGGCGAATAATAGAGAAAAAAGAGCAAGGAAAATTGCAAATAGCAGGAAGAGAAAAACAGAACTAGATTCTATAAGAAAGAGAACATTTTACAAAAATCGGAAAAAGGGTGACATAAAAACAAAAATTTAGAATAATTATTATTAATTATCATTAATAATTATTATAATTATCAGAATAATTGTACAATAATTTGAAAAACATAGTTTAGAGAATTTTAGAAGAATTGAAGATGACGGGTGACTAAAACAAATTGAGATTCTAGGCGAATTTAGAAACAATGTTTGGAAGATATAGAAAGAGAAGAAAAACAGCTATCAAGAGAAACAGAAAAGCATGGAAAGTTAAAACTTGTCAAACAACAAAAAGAAATTCTAGAAAAATAAAAGAAAGGTCTTTCAAACTGAATATTAAGAAAACTGCAGGTACAAATGGAGAAGTTTTTAATAATTCTCGTTTCCGAGTCCCAAAAATATATATTTTAGGGTTTTCCATAGAATTTGGAAGCCGGTGACAATATTTATTCATTTTTTTTTTAAATAAAAATCCAAATTGAGCCCGCTCTTTAAAAACATTGCTAAATACGCTTCTTAAAACGTCCTTTGTTTCAATATCGAAAAGTTAGTAACCCTAAACAGTGCAAATTGTTGTATAGGTAACTTGCGTTAATTTCTTTAGAAGGGTGCTTTTCTGTGATGCCTTGTATAATTAAATATTTCAATTCTAAAAAATTAAATGTAATTGCTAAACCTAATATTATTAGATAAAAAAAAATTAAAATTTAAATTTCCTAGCCACTTTTGACATCAAATTTAAATGATTACACGTTATAATAATTTTGGAGTTGATATTTATAATTGTTTTAAACTATCAATAAGAATCGAAATTTCGGAACTTATATTAGTAACTAAACTCTCAATTTGTGGTTTAGAATCCAAAACTTCAATACTTTGAGTGTAAGCGTTGTATCTAACACCAAAACTTTTCGGAAATGTAGCTGCATATTTTCTAAAAAACAAAAGAATAACAAAAATTGTTATAAAAAAATGTGTAGACGACTTACATCATTTTTCTTTGGCATTTTCAAAACTCTCAGCTACGTAATAAACCGGCTGATACTGTGATATTGGATATTCCTGGACTGCAATTTCAACTGGCTCAAACGGCCTTATCTCTGCTTTATTTTCCAAAGCGTATTGCAGCTCCCCGTAGGATGACAACAAACCATCACCATAAGCCTTCAACTGGTCTCCTTCTCTACACAAACCGTATTCAACAGTAAACCAGAAGCACTATAATAAAACAAGATAAAAGAAATAGAAAGACAGAAATTGTGGTATTACAGTAGCAAGTTTTTTTATGTAATCATCTGGTGCTCCCAGTGATGCTAATCCAATTTGTTGAGAGAATTGGGCAAAAGCAGAGTCGGCAAATAAGGGAGCATGTCCTAGAAGTTCGTGGCAAACATCGGGTTCTGGGGAGAAGAAGGGTTTAATGGAATGACGAACATACTGAGTTGAGTGAAATACTCTGAAGGCCAAACCAGCTAGGAAATCACGAGATGAGAGAAGACCGGCTACAGGACGAAGAGTGAAGCCAGTACAATCTAAAATAAATTTAAAAAAAAAGCAGAAATTTTGTCTAATTCTTCCTCAATGTAGACTTACCTTTTAAGAAATTAGAAACGTCTTCAAGCTGAGGAATATTATCTCTTCTGTACCCACAATTTTCAATTAAGAGGGGAAAAATATGTTTATGCTCTTTGCAAGCATGAGTAGGATAAAGCGTCATCAACTGGTCAAAAACCTTTCCCCAGGTCTCAATCTCTTCCTCTGTGTAGTCCACATGCGGTAGTTTCTCTCCATGTTTATAATTATAAGCAATATCTGCAAAATACTTCCTCCGAGCTCTATACACCGGATCTGTAAATCCGACATGATCAGCATCCAGTTCATTTCCATACAACAAGATGTTGTGAGCGAATTTATCCAAGTCGCGGATTCGATAAGGAAACCATGGAAGAGTGTCCTTGTTGTCCTTGTAATGGCGTGAGATTATATTGAAATATCCAGTGTTTTGCTTGATGTCGGCGATAGCAGCAGAGAGGTCGCCTGTTGGAGCACATTCTACTATAAATTCGTGACTGTTAGGAATTCGAACAGAAGGACGTGATTCGATGTGGAGGAGATTGACACCATGTTTTTTAAAAATGTTGAGACATTTTGCTAAAACGCCGACTTCTTCAGCTAAAGGAGCAAACACAAGGCAAGTGCTTTTGGCCGAATCGCAACCGATTTTTACGTAGTTGTCGCCAGACATTAATTTGGCTAAAAAATCAAAACAAAGTTTTTTCACAACTAAATTTGCGTTCTTTCTTTATTAAAACTATTTGCACAGTAAAATTAAACAATAAATATGGACAATTCAAAAAAAAAAAAATTATGTAGATGTCTTAGAGAAGTACCCTTAATTTGAACCGAAACTTTCGACTTTTTAAGCTGGAAAATTCAGTTTTTTTGCTAATATTTAAAAAAAAAATATTGTCTTAGATGTCTTGCCTAAGATGCTAAAAAACAAAATTGGTTTTAATCTTAGGAACCACTCAACTACAACTTTACAATAATTCACATGCACCCAACGATCAACTGCAAATACGATGTTGTCGACTCAGTGAACTTACCTAATAATTATACCAGTTGTGTAGAAAAATATAGACTTTTACTTACAATATGTGAAGAGCTGCCTTTAATGTCAGTTTTGACATCAAGAGATCGAGACATCATTTTAAAAATCTTAATTGGTTTCAAGTTATTAACAAACTGAGCTATAGATAAAAACAGCTTCTCTTTTAATAGTCACAGACTAGTTCTAGTAACTGACCTCTAAACGGTTTTTTACCTTTTTTTTGTAAAATTTACTTTTCTAAAATCTCTTAAAATGTTTTTTTTACATATTCTTAAAGTTTCTTTAGATTTTCTTTCTTCTTTAGATTTTGACAGCCAAAACATTGATAACAGATAAAAAAATTGATTTTTTATGACGGTTTTTTGAAAAACGACGTAGGTGATAGTAAAAATATTATAATTACTGCAATTACTAATTATGTATTAGAGCAAACATGACGCTGCATTTATTGTCTTTTGTTTAAATATATAATTTTTTAATTAACTTTAATTGTCGGAAATTTTTCAATACAAATAATAAATTTTAATTTTAGATTGTTGCTCACGACTTTATCCTACATTAATTTTACTACATAACTAAGGGGCTGATTTCAAGTTTAGATAATACCGGTATCGCAAATTTTAATACTTTTCCATGGCAACAACCAATCACAACAACAAATTGTATTAATTTTCTATGGAAACGAAGATACTACCGGTATTATCTCAACTTGAAATCAGCCCAAACGTTATTAAATACTATATTGCACTATTCTTTTCAACTTATTAAGTGATATGCGTGAAACAAGGATGCTAGAATATCCCAAAAAAATATTTTGTACTTTCTGGATGAATATAAACAAATCGAGTTGTGGTTCTAACACAGAAAAAAAGTTCCAACATTTTAATAAAAAATGTTATTTTTTATTTCAAAATTGATAACATTTGCTATTTTAGTAGTAAAGTAGTAAAATGTTGTTTTAGCTTCTAAAATTACAAAAATAATATCTTTTTTATTATTATGATTTAAAAATTGTAATTAAATAGCAAAATTGATCTTAAAAATTAATGACATTACATTTCCGTGTTTTAAATTAGTAAAGTATTAGTAACTAAAGTAATTAATAAACTCTGTTTTTTAAAATTGGTAAAACATTTTTTCCGGTTTCTAAAATTACAAAAACAATGACACCTTTGTCTTTATATCTTTTCTGATTCTAAAATTAAGAAAAAAACTATGATTTATTTATTATCAAAAAAGAGCGGTAAAATAAGATATAAAAATACATAAAACATGAAAGAAATTTGCCGAATTTCAAAAGAAGTATGATATACGGAGAAATACTAGATTCTGATTGGCTAATACAATTTTGCATCCACGTTCGTCAAACCGCCGAATCCTACCTATCCATCATGAATTACAGCCTTTACGGTATCTTTATCGGACTATACTTTAAGTAAAAGCTGATAATGTAAAACGGATTAAGGATCACCCATTTTTGGTTAAATGAAGGAATAATAAATAAAACTGAAAGGAAGGTCGCCTATATTCAACATGTAAAATTCTTGCGTGAAACTCAAACACCTTTTATGATCTTTTTGACCAACGCGCACAGAAAGGCGCATTGAGTTTTGCCGACTACCGATGAATTTTGAAGTTCTGTTATGCATCAGTGGCGTCCTGTTCTTAAAATACTGAATGATAGTGTCATAGTCTCACATATCAATAATGTATTCGTTGTATTCAAACTCATTTTGAACTTGTGTTGCTTCCAGAAAAAATATTAATGCTACGTCTCTGGAATCCGGCACCATGTTCAAACACCTTTTATGACTTTGCCGCTTGGCGCGCAATTTTAACTTTTTCAACATTCTTCTCTCCAGTCTTATTTATTCCTCCATGGTTAAACCATAGATTTTAAAGAAATCCAAAAATAGAGGCTTAAATATGTGATGTTTTGTCAAAATTTAAGGGAATGACACAATAGAGCACCGATACGACGTTGGTAGCACTGGTGTGGTTCCCTGATTTAATTTTAGGCGATTCTTTTTTGTTTCCTACAACCACCTGAGAGTGTTCTTGTTTACAACTGTATTTACTTTCAGGGAAATGTGTCCGTATGTACAGTAACGTGCATAAAGAAGGTTACCCTTTATAGTATGGTTCCGGTCATAGAAGACTCAGTTAAAGCTGTAAACTTGTCTTTTTTTGAGTTTTAAATTACAATAATTTTTTCTTTTACACCGAAGAAAAATTTATTGTCATTTAAAATTCAAAAAGACATGTTTACGTCTTTAATTGAGTCTTCTATGACCCGAACCATACTATAAAGTGGACACTCTTTATGTACGTGACTGTACTTCCCCCGTGAAAGTCACGATGACTATTGTCACGTGATCTACTTCAAATTATAATCAAGTACAGTGTTGTCACTTTTATTACAGGAAAAAGTTGCTCGAAGCACAGTTTTCTTTCAGGTGTCAATAGGTGCCGCTGTTGCTGAATTTGTGAGTGGGGATAAAAGCAGAGTTCTTGGTGGGGATATATCGAATCAGAATGGTTCGTGTTTACTCTCAAGAGTGTAGAAGTATGTGGAGGGGATGGTAGGGGCACAATTTGCAATTTGTATTGGCGAAGAATCGAAGCAAAATCAGATTGTACGAAATGGAGGGGGAAGAAGATGAAGATGCGGATATGACGAATAGTGGTACTGTTAAGAAAAATGATATGAATGTGCAAGAGTGACTTTATTTTACATTCTAAGAACTAAAGTTTCGTATTCGGGACATGCGATTTCTTCACCACCGAATGGTATGTAGCAGACGCCATGACTGGGGTGGATCTGAAAAAAAAAAAAAATTAGAAAATATTTTTTTAAGTCTGCTTTGTTACTTTTCCAATTGTTTGTGAACCCTCATGGTAAGCTCGGCCGATAAATAAGGGTTCTCCATCACTAGTGTGTCCTCCCTGGATCGCCCCAGGTGGCAAATGACCGGCTTGTGAAGGCACCCATTCAAAATATTGCTTACATAAAACCTGTAAACGAATTTAAAAAATAATTTGTTATTACATGGTCTACTATAACTAAAAGACACTTTAAAAAAAATGGCGTCGATGTACATATTAACATATTACAGGAGAAAGAAGGCGTCTAGTAGCGTCAGCTAGAGGTTATGCTTGATGCGAAGGATATTTGTTATCGGGTTAGAGGACAAAGCTCTCTTGTGTTAAAAAAAAAGAAAAGAAAATAAGAATGTTCAAAAGTCTTAACGCACGCGCAAATATACCTAAACATAACATACATCAACCTTAATATTAAAAAATAGTATTTTAAAATTCTTGTTGAGGAAAACAATCAATGGTAAAAAAATATTGTTTTCTTCAAAAAATTAAATAAACAAAAGGTGCTATATCAGTTAATAAAGTTGCATTATTTACTCCCATGGCGGGAGCGGCTACCACCTTCAGAAACAGTGAAATGAACAACTACAAGCAAATATACGTTCATTTTACAAAAGAGAAACTGAATCATGAAGCTATGAATTATTCATTTACTTGATAACTCTCGACGAGATGTTCCTCCCCATTGTGAGCGACATAAGCGGCATTTTTTCCAGGAATTATTTTGGCGGGTATTAAATCACCATCATGGTAGGCTCTACCAACATAAATGGGGTGACCATCACCGTCCATACCCCCTTGGAGTGCTGTTGGTGGCACTGAGCCGAAAGCAATTGAACCATCGATCCAACGAAAAGCTGCAAATTTAAGAATTTTTGCAGTTTTAAGTTGGTAACAAAAGAAGTGTCAATTGTCCTACCTTGATTATTAGGATTGGTAGGGTTTTGTGTTGGGTAACTTTGGGGGTTTAGTGAAGGATATAAATTATTTTGAGAAGGGTAGAGTGGTGCAGAAGGGGAAAATTGTGGTCTAAAGCCGTAACGTTCTACAAAATATTCTGCTAGAAAAAAAAACTGAAAATTTTTGGACTTACCTTCCATGGTGTCAAACTGTCACTACCACCCAGAATGTTAATAAATCTTTTTATCTTATCTCTTTTATGCTTTAGTAAATATCACGAGATTTGTTATGGGTGAAAGAACAACAGACTTAGGTCTAGAACAATTTTATTTACTTAAAACTGACGTACAAAACAAATATTTTTTTATTGCGAGGTTTCACCCACTGGTTATGGCCGTAAAATCAGAATTTCATACTCCGGAAATCTCAATTCTTTCCCATCGAACGGAATTAAACAACATTTATAACTTGGATGTACCTAAAACCCAAATTATTTCAAATTTTTTGTTCAGAAACATACTTTGCCGACTGTGTGCGATCCAGCATGTTTCACTCTTCCAATATACAGGGGTTCCCCGTCAACAGTTCTCCCACCTTCAACCGCTCCTTCGGGTATTTTATCCTCACTAGTTTCGACCCAATCAAAACGCTGCTCACACAAAACCTAAAAAAAACATCAAATTTTGACAGTATTGCCAACCAAGGTACCTGAAAACGATCAACTCTGTGTTCCTTGCCAGCATGAGCCACATACGCTACATTTCTCCCTGGTATTACTTTGGCCGGAATCCAATCGTTTTTAAAGAAAGCTCTACCAACATAAATTTGGTGACCATCGATATCTTCACCGCCCCAAAGTGCTGTTGAGGGGACTCCCCCGTACGTAAAAGTGTCCACCCAGTAGTAGGCTGTGAAAGAAATTCGTACAAAACACGGCTTCTTAGATCAAAATCGCAGTAGAAGTTTATCCGGCTACTTGTATAAAAAAATTGTTATTTTGTACTGTGGCTCCTTTTAAGAAACAGGATAAAGACTAAGGATAGTCCCAGGCGGATAAACAGCTCTGATCTAGGGGGCCGTGTTACAAAAATGTCGCCGCTAGCTACATCCCAAGTCTACGGCAATATAGTTTAACGAAAGATATTTGAGCAGACTTTTCAAGTACTCCCAATAAACAGAAGCATAAAAATAATTGCAGTTACTGCAAACTTCAAATAAACCAGAAAACACCTCATAAAATTTGATTTATAAGGGTAAACACTTTCACATTTAACAATTACCTTGGCAGGGTTTGCCTACATCTTTTAATGGTTCCGAGAAAAGGTCGTTGTTAAATGTGAAAGTAACCTTATAAATCAAATTTTATGAGGTGTTTTCTGGTTTATTTGAAGTTTGCAGTAACTGCAATTATTTTTATGCTTCTCTTTATTGAAAGTATGCCCAAATATTTTTCGTTAAACTATACAAGTATGGATGTCTCAAACGTTTACAAACTGGTAAAACAAAGAAAAATAAAATTTTCTGTTATAAAACTTTTTAAAACGGATCTCATTAAATTTGGATAAAAAAATACTGACATTTAAAGGATATTAAAAAAATATATTGAATGTTTACATTTCTCATCTTTAAGCGTCTCTAAGGCCTAAATTATTACAGATAAAAGTATCGCCACGAAGACCTTATTATACAAAATTTAATTCTCTACAACCTTTTTTTATACTTATATGAACATTATTTTTTGTATTTTTCAGTAAATTTTTGTATTTTTTTTTTAATGCAAACATTAAGAAATAAGTTTCGCTACATCTCACCGCTAAAAAATTTGGTGCCTCTGTTGGCCTTGTCGAATCGTATGAATCAAGTAATTTACTATAATTTGCGCAACATAACAATCGAGTTTTGTTTGTTAGTACTCGAATTTTAATCTTATCAGGCAAAACAAATGCATTTACAACGTGACAATTTGTTTATATAATCCTCTTAATTAGTCATTACTTACCTCTTTTGACATCGTTACTTAATGGATGGATGGGTCGAAAAGCGCAATGAGGGGAGGATTCAGGAGGTAACGAAAGGGGGTAAGGTCTGCTTCGGTGGGGATGAACGGGGTCGGAGAGTGTACGATTGCGATGGGACACGCGACTTGCCGATTTTGGCACCTCTAGAAAAATTCCGGACCAAAAATATGTCAAGTCCGAGTTGAAAAAAAAACTTACCTGCCATTCTCAACTTTAATATACACAACTGATCAAAGTGTATTTATCTAATCAATAAATCTCGATTTAAGGTTAAATAGTAAAAGTATCTAATTTTGGGGATTAAATATATTTATCATTTTTTATCACATTTATTTCCTATTATCTAATTGCATAATAAAAGAATTCACTTTTTCTGAAAGACTTGAATTCGACAAGCATTTCGTTTGCACATACATCAAACTCTGGATGTCTTTTTGTTCAAACGCAATTTTTGCGGCTTCCTCCAAACACCTGTAATTCCCACAAAGTTGGCACCACTGTACTTACTAACTCAAGAGATGCTAAACTGCATGAGACGACTCTCAATTAGATGTTCCTATTTAGGAGCGCTTTGAATCCGTCACCTTTACTAAAACATATCGCACTTTAAGACCCAAATTCGGGCTGACGCCACAGTGGATCGAACCAATATATTGTTGTGGACATTGGACAAAAACGCATTTAGCGAATATTTGATATTTTTTTATTGTAATATGTTGTTTCTGCTGTTTTTTGTTAAAATATACAACTAAAATCCCTAAAAATTTTTTTTACATTTTTATAATAACAATTAAAGTTGACATGCATTGTTTTTAAATATACTTAATTAATTTTTTTACACTAATAGTTTATAATAGACATTATATTATAATGTTTTGAGTGTTTACATATATTAAAATTATGTAAAAACAAATGATGAAGGTATATATCATTTACATTTAAATATTTTTTAAAATGTTATTGTATAGTGTGTAAATGTAATTTTAGGGCTTGATTTTTTTTGACTCGCATCAGCTCCCACTCTAAACTATACCAAAACATATGCAATAGATAATCTAGTCTTAGGAAATTCAATTAAATTTTGCAACTGTTTGCGACCTTAAAAAATATTAAATAATTAAGTAGGCAGGGACGAAGATTTTGTTCAATATTTGAGTGCCGCGCTGAAAACTCATTGTCTAAATGCGTATGCCGCGCCGCCCCATACTCAAACGTGTTAAAAATGAGGAATTTTGTTTTGTCTCTGCTACTGCCTTTAGTAAACTCTAGTTTTGATTTTGGCTTTGTTTAATTCAGTTTGCGTATGAAAAGTAGTGATTTATTTTTGAATTTGAACTTAGAAACTTTTTCTATTTAAACGTTAAAAATTGTGTTTCTTTTTTAAGTGATATTATTTACTTTTATTATCAGACCGAATTTGAATTAGACTTTAAAATGGCTGAATAAAAAACAAACGGTGATTTGTTTAGAATTCTGCGGAATTCAAAACGTTGGACTTGGAACCTACGAAGTTTTAAAAGTGAATATTTTAAAAGTAGTAAAAAACAGTTAAGCGACGAAGAGTTATCTGATCTTAATTTAAAATTACAAAAATTTTGCTACAAATTCACAAAAAAAAATGGGAAAATTCTGGTCGAAATTGTGAGAGATTTTCAGAAAAATATCAAAATTGGTGGCAGCAAAACTTTTGCTTTCCAGAAAATTTACTTAGTAACAATATTGATGAAGATAGAAATAAAGGGAAAGTTACTTTAAAATCTTTTTCTCTTTGTTCAGACAAACAAAAATCTAGAAGAACTGCCTCTATACGTTTACAGTATTCTGGGCAAGAGCTGTTGTATGGGGCAAAAGTAAAATTAAGAGAGCAAGGTAACATAAAACGGTCCAAACTCTTAGATTTTGTACTAAAAAATCCACACAAAATTGAAAAGTTATTACACTTTTGTAATGATAAACAAAAACAAAAATAGAAACTTATACACCAGACAAAGCGTTATCGATGATTACTTCTTTGGATCTGTCGAAACGGCCATATCAATTATTGAGAAATTTAACAAATGAAACAAAAACTTTCTTATTTCCATTCTACTACAGTATTCAGTTGGCCAAATCTTATTGTTATCTCAAAAAAGAATTTATAAACATTGATGAAAAAGAAGCCAAAATAAATCTTCAAGGCCTGCTTGCCCACACCACTAAAAGAATTTCAAAGTCTATCAATTTTAATCATTAAAATGAGCAAAATCTAATACAATTAGTAAATGGGGATGTGATGGAGCTTCTGGACAAAGCTTATATAAACAAGGATTGGAACAAGAAACGGACTGGGATGATTCCTCTGTTTTTGTAACAGCTTTTGTTCCAATAAAATTAATTGATTCACTTCAAAAATTGAATGTGATTTGGGAAAACAAAAAAACTTCGTCAACTAGCTTTTGCCGGCCACTAAGATTTTGTTTTTGCAAAGAAACTCTTGAAGTTATAAACGGAAAAGTAAACAGAATAAAAAATGAAATATCTTTACTTCTGCCAACTTCTATAGAATCTGTTAACGTTAAACACGAATTACTGATGTCGATGGTAGATGGAACAATATGTAATGCGGTATCTCAAACTTCTTCAGCTATGCGCTGCTATATAGGGTGTGTCAAAAGTCGCGAAGATTCTTTGGAGGAATACATAGGACACCCTCAAAGGACACATAAATCTATTTAAAAAATTTCAATACTCTTTTCCTTTCTTTTGTAATTTGGTATTTTTTTTGAGATTTATGAATACGTAATTAATAAAAAAGAAACAGTAAAGCATTTGAAATGAATTATGTATTCATAAATCTCAAGAAAATACCAAATTTCAAAAAAAAACAAAAAAAACAAAAGAGTATTGAAATTTTTTAAATAGATTTTTGTGTCCTTTGAGGGTGTCCCATGTATCCCTCCAAAGGATCTTCGCGACTTTTGACACACTCTATATATGTTTAGCAGGTCCCAAAGACATGAACAATTTAACAAATTTAGCAAAAAGAATGTCTAACGAAGAATTTTACAATTTTGGTTTATCGCCTTTACACGCTAAAATTCGGTTCTTTGAGTGCCTTCTTCACATTTCATAAAACTTAAAATTTGAAAATTGGACAGCAGGGTCCCCAGAGGAAAAAGCTACACAGTCTGAGTCTAAGCTGTTGATTCAAAATAAATTTCGCACAAAATTAGAACTGATTGTAGCCCAAATTAGGCAAGGAAAAGGAACAACAAATGATGGAAATACTGCTCGCAAATTTTTTAGAAATTATAAAATTTCATCTGAAATTACTGGAATTGATGAACTGGTGTATAGATTTGTTGTGATTCTACAAGTATTGCATCAGGAAGAAAAATTAATTCAGAAAAGTTTAGCTGTTTTGGTTTAGAAACAGCCCAGCTCTTTGTGACTTTGTATTCTTGGTACTATATGCCAGCAACTGTGCATAAAGTGTTCATTCGTGGCGCGAAGATTATTACTAAAATTTTGGTTTTAATTGGACAACTATCTTAAGAAGCACAAAAAGCAAGGAACAAAGATTTTCGCAAATTTAGAGAACATAAATCGAGAAAACTAACATCATTACTGATAACATCCGATCCTTTTATATCAAGTATAAAACTAAGAGGTTCAGAAAATTCAAATATTAGGCTGTTCCCAAAAGCACTTAATCTTCTAAAAGGTGTAGATGAAAATATGACAGAAGCTAGTGATACTGAGATGGAATGGAATGAAACTTTACTGTTTGTTTTCTTTCAATTCAGTTGAAATTTTGTTGAACACTTATAGTGGACTAATAATCTAAATTGTCCTAAAAGTTTCATTAAAATTGGTTCACTTATGTTCGAACCTACGACCATTGCATCGTTCCACTGTGTGACGCTATTGCTAGCCTTTGTTTCTCCATAATCTGTATAATTAACAGACTTAGGGGAGAAAAGTCGATTAGTAGCGCTAGCCTAGTTGGGTCTATAAGTGGGGTATGAGTTTCCGTAAGAGTAAAGGGCGCAAAGCACCCACGACTTTACTGAGCCAACAGCCAAAAGTCTTGGAGCACGCGTAGTTTGAGAGTCATTCCTTGAAATTTAGCATCTTATACTTACTCTGCTTTGATGTAATACTTGACTTTCAAGTCTTCGCTAACTTTAGGTAAATATTTAAGCGCTTCGTGTTTGTTATTTTTCTCTAGACAAATATCAACAAAAGGAGCATAACCAATTGGTGATTTTTTCGATTTTGAAAATTTCTCCAACTCGATCCAATCATCTAAATGCGCTAAACTTTGAATTTTCATCCACCAAAATCTCTTATCTGGAATTTTAAAATCATTTTTAAACTTATCAGCTAATCTCACTTCGTTGTTTTTTAATAGTAAAAGACAAGTCTCATGAATTGACTTTCCGGCGTATTTTGATTGACCAATTTTCTCATCTTGTTGTCTTTGGAAACGTAAAAGTTTTAAATAATCGTCACACAGTGACGCATTAAGGTCTTTTCGACCTTTTCTGTATGCTTCAGCAGCTGAAGTTAACAACGAATCTTTCATGTGGGATTTCTGGAATTTTACATTACTACCAACCTTAAAAACACAAAATTACCTTATCGTCAAGACTTTCCATAATGAATGTCTGCGCTTGCGCACTAAAATCATCTTCTTGTATATAAATCTCGTTCAAAGCTTGAGTGTTGTGTTCTTTACAATATTTAATATAGAGTGATTGAGCTACTGGAAAACTCCGAATTGTCATTTTAAAATCACCAAGTGCCATTTTTTCTCGTAATTTTAATATCACCATGTAAACCAAATCAGTGTCGCCACTCTCAATTGCTTTCACTAAAGCTGGTGTATTTTCAGTTAGTTCTAGTAACAATTTAACTTGTTCACTAGCTTTAGATTCATAATCTAGTAACTTTATTGCAAGTTTTTTGCGTCCGTTTTGTGAAGCAGTGCTGGCAATTTCACTATATGAAATTCCTGGTGTGTACCCTAACTTTTCAGCAATTTCCCTAGCAACTGTTTCTTCCTCTAAATGTGATTGGCTGACTTTGTACTTCGCCCAATGAACTAAAATGTGACTAGTGCCTTCCTCTTCCGGCATTTTTAAATATTTCGCAATTTGTAAAGCAAGATAATACTCCTTGCGAGTAATCAAGCGATCCAAGAGAACCTTTTGTGTCAAAAATTGGAGCCTAGTAATCAAAATTTAAAGACTTTTGCGGTTACTGTTATACGACAGAATAATAGAGAAGCAACGAAAACTGCAATTTGGAAACGCAACTTTTAACGGTTTTCCAGTCTTCATTTTGCCATAACTTGTATAATTTTATGAAGAAATCATAAAAAAATACCAAAGTAAAGTTAAAAATTCATTTCAAGATAAATTACATCGCACTGACAGTGTAAACGGCACATAAATAGCCCTAAAATATTGTGAAGTAAATTTCATAGAACAGAATCTACTCTTTTCCTCTTGTACAAAAAATAGAAGATATTTATATTATTATAATTTTAAAGTATAAGAAACCTACTAAAAGTCTTTCAAACAATTTTTGGCGCTTCTCTATTGTTTTTTAGTTGTACATACTGGGTAAATGTGAGAGGAATTCCAATTTTCGGATCCCTAACAGCATTCAAAACACGTAATAACCGAATTATGTTAACGTATTTATCAGAATTCATGTATGCAATAAAACATTTGCCAAACTGTGCCGCCTAAAATCAAATTTTCATTTTTTAAAATTAGAAGGTTGGGAACACTGACCCGAATTAACATTTTTTGCACTTCTGTATCAAATTCATAGCCTACTGCGCTAATACACTGATCGACAGCTTTTGCCAGATCTTGTTTTACAAGACAAATATATTCATTGGCTCTGTGACTCCGTTTCTGTAAGAAAAATTAAAATTTGGCGCCTTTTATATCATTGGTGCGTTTAAACTCGCAAATCATGCCGCGTAAATTGCATGATTTGCCCGTTTAAAAAATTGAATTTGGTGCCTTTTGTGCCATTGGTCCGTTTAAAATCGCAAAATATGCCGCGTAAATTGCATGATTTTGATTAGTCCGTTTAATAAACTAAATTTGGCGCCTTTAGCTCCATTGGTCCATTTAAAACATGTGAGTATTTAAATCAACCAATACCTGATAGTGTTTCGACGCTTCTAGTAGAAAACTCCCAGGATCAGTGCTATTAATCCGGAATATTTTCTGTACAACATCCGGAACTTTCTGTAGTAATTCGTGTTGTGTATTTGAGATAATCCGGACGCCGTCTATTTCCGGTGTCAAGTGAACTGAACTGTCGTAAGTGTACATAATTTTTTGTCCATGTTTGCCAACTATTAAAAGTGAATTATCCCTTTCCCAATATGCCACAACGGATTCATTTCCACACCAAACTAACTGTTTAGGTTTGTGGATTATGTTGGTATCAAATTCGTAATATTTAGTACGTAAATTTGACGAACCGAGCCATAAATAACCAGAATCTGTGAAAAGAGCTACGTGACGTGCGTTAAATGAGACGGCCATTTCCAGAATTGAGGAATAATTGTTTGTGATGTCAGGTTCAAGCTGGAATTTTTGAGTTTATTTATGTTAAGTTGGTATGACAAGTTACCATAATGCTAGTGTGGTGTTCGTCTTGTTTTAGCCGAAAAAGCTCTTTTTCACGAGCAATTAGAACCTCAGTGTGGGGGTCTTCAGAGATTACGACCCAACTTGTTGGGTGTAGATTTGATTCTAGAAATTTTTGTTTGGTTAAGTTGGCAATAACACGAATGTCAAATTAAGTCAAATTACTTATTAATTCTGAAAGTTGTCTCGTTTTTGGCTCTTTAATATTATTAATGAGGAATATTTTGTAATTTGAGGTCATTACAGCAATTCCTGTAAAATTTTGTGGACTTGTGAATATTTTTGCGTCTACAATTTTAACGTCCTGGATTTTTTGACTTATTGTAAAAGTGTGAAGATATTTGCCAAACATGTCGTGTAAGACTACAGCCCCATCTTCTTGGATACAAATTAATTTTTCATCGTTTGACCAACCCATACACACTATGGGTCTTTTAGTCCACTACAAACTTGAATTAATTCAAAATCTATCTAATTTAATTAAAATTTACTTTAAATGAAGTTATTTGTTTGCCAGAGCCTGAAAAAATTGAAATTATAGGTTGGCCAGTCCCTTGAACTTTAATAAATTTCTGTTCGTCACGTCGGATTGCAATGGGACCCCCATAAGGGGCTGAAGATGCTATAAAATTTTCTAAATTAATGTCCTGGTGCCACCCCATTGTGTATATTTCGAATTTTCTACAAAAACATTGCAAGTTTGACAGGAGGGACATAACCTCAAAATACCTGAAATATAAATCCCGGCCCAATAAAAACCAATCTGCTGTTAGCATAGCCGCAGACATTTTCACGTTTTTTCTTTTTTTTTTTCAAAAGAATTATATAGATTTTTGTTTAATTGCAACACAATAAAAATAATAAAAGTTGTTTATCTGATTCTCTGATTCGATTCTGACGTAACGGTTGCGCCCGAATGATTTCTCGTTCAAATTTAGATTAGGATGAATTGGGTCCGATTGCTTATTCGACCGAAAAATAATAATTTCTCGGGACTCCCCCCAAAAACACTAAAATATTATTTTGGTAGCAATAATTTATTAAACAAAAATAAACATAATAAAGACTTCTTGTATCAATATTAAACAACTGAAACAAATATTTATTGAGATTTTTTCCACCATAAATCACTAACAATAAACAAATTACTTCAAGCCTTTCTTGACTCTCTTATTCTTAATGGAATTATCCAGTTTCAAAACTTTCGCCAAATCATAAATAAAATCAGCTTGGACTGTTTTCACACTCTTCATTCTGTTCCTTATCGGTCTAGTACTTACAATTTTCGAAGTCCCAGCCTTCTCTTTCTCCTCATCTGACAAAACCACAGTATCAGTCGAAAGTACAGGCATTTCATCATCTTCCAAAACAATCTCTTCCTCATTTTTCTCTTCACATTTCTCCAACAGAGGCATTTCCTGACTCAAACTTTTAAACTCGTGGGAAGTAAACAAAACCTTCCATTTTGGGATTGGCAGCACTGTACTTTCGATCAATGTGTTGGGAACACTGTGTTTGCTGATCGCGTGTGTTGTACAATCGTACTTATTAAAAGACATAAACGAACATTTACTACACTGGAATCTAAACCAAGAGAAATGGTCCGACATGTGACGTAATAACAAGTAAATTGAGAGAAAATTCGCCTCACAAGGGATACATTTTAGGGCAGTTTTATCCATGTAAGTTAAAGCTTTCGCCAAGAAAGTGTTATCAGTTTCATCATTCAGATACGGTTTGTATTCGTATGAAACTTGGACTGAATCTGAGTCAGATTCCCGATTTGTCCGTTTACGTTTAAGGGTATTCCGGTCTTCTTCCGTTTCTGGAGCGTCATTTGAGTCATCCGAAATTGTTAAAATCTCAATTTCTGGTTTTTCAGAAACTTCCTCATGCTCTAGTGGGTCTTTTGTTATTGTTATTTCACTTTTCTCTTCTTCTTCTTCTTTCTTATAAGCAGTTACGAAAAACGGTTTTCTTCTTGCAGCCCCTTTCAATACTGTTATTTCTTCAATTTTTTCATTCACTTTTTTTTCAGGTTTCATTTTTGTATTTTTAATACTATTACATACCGCAATTCTTTTCGTACATAACTGAGAATGTGAATGTAGTGCCGCTTTTCGCTCAAATCTTTTCCCACAGCCGCCACACATCTGCAAATCTTTATCACCTTCAAAATTACTCATCCATTGATTTTCTTCACTTTCACTACATTCTTCAACTTTCTTTTTCTTTTCAGGCTCTTGATCTTTTCTTATTTTAGTTGAGTTAATCGAAGTTCGCAGTCGGCGAACTTGGGCAGGAGTGCGTCTATGAACTTTATATAAATGCCTGTAGACACTCCACGCATTTGACAGTGTCTCTTTACAGTCCGGACAATGATAAACAGTACAAGTCTTATTGTGTTTGTATTTGATATGATAAGTTAGGGTTTTTTCACTGGAGAATCTGACATTGCATTCAGAACAAACAAGATCTTGCTTAGGAAAGTTAGCTTTTGAAACGACTTTATTTGTTTCAACAGAACAAATCTTGCCGTTACTATCAAGAACAACTTCGTTGTTTTCCAAAATGCCATGAAGTTCCATCACCTGAAAATTTTACATTTCGTTCGTTATAATGTTCCAAACCAATATTGGCACCTGACTTTAAAGGTAAGTCATCTATTTATTAGTAGTGAAATAAAAATTGTATTGTTACAAAACGCAAATAATTTATGGTCGTTAGACCCTTCAATACCATCTGAGAAAACCACCAGAAGCAGATTAAATCCAGGTAAAAGTGGTGACAAATCTGCATGTCCCGAGAGGTTTTCTCAGATGGCATCGAAGGATCTAACGACCATAAATTACATGTGTTTGGTAATAATACAATCTTTATTGCACTACTAATAAACAGATGACTTGCCTTTAATTGGAACAGTATACCAACCTTCCAATCACTCGATTTTGGCGCCAAATTCAAACTTACCTCCGATTTGATCAATTCGTTTTCCTCGCCTGTTCTAACCAAATTTTGAAAAACAGCTGCTTCTGAAGTGTCTATTTTTTGTAAAACAACACTGTTTTCTTCAGAAACAAAAACAACATCGTCGTCGTCAGAATTTTCAGCTTTTGATAAATCTTCATTTAGGGTTTTTTTAGCTAAAAGTTGGATTTTTTGTTTTCTTATAAGCTTGTCAATGATTGGGAGAATCGCTTTTTTCTCGGACCTTTCAGGAGTTGCAGGTCTCGAGTTTGTTTCAGGTTCTTCACTAATGACATAACCACCACCCTGTATATTTCAAAATTTAATAAAGCAGTAATAAACCAGCCTGTATATTAATTACCTGGTCATTACAGTCCCCATATGAGAATTTCTCGCGACAATACTCTCTTTTATGTAAAATGAAATTTGCCAAACTCCTGAAAATTGTTCTACAAACTCTACACTCGTACAAAATGTCACACTCGTAAGTGATATAATCCCGGACCTGAAAAAACAATTTTCAGTAGTTTTTATATTGGAAAAATTTCGAAAAAAATTACTTCAGGTGTGGCTGTTTGAAACAAAGACAAAACTTGTTTCACGCCATAAATACTGGTAGTTATAGGCTTACGTAGATGAGACACGTCATATGCTTTCTCTTGGTCTTTGGGGGCCTTCCCTAATGTCGTTTCTAAAGGTTTTCTTGTCTTTCTTCCCTTTCCTGTCATTCTGTTGATAAGAGAAAGTAGCGATTATATAATTACTATAACCTAATTAATTACGCCCCCAAAAATTTACATAAACTCTCTGTCCCACACTTCGAAGACACTTAGCAATAATCTCAGTTAAAAATAGATAAAACTTACTATAGTGTCTTTACCACCCTTTGAAAATTTCTGACAATGTCTTTACCAAAATTGAATTTATTACCCCTAATAAAAGACTCATATTGATCAAAAGTACTTGTTGTAATATTTGTTTGTGTTAAGTTTTTTACTCGGGACTAGATATTAAAGGGGGTAACCCGAAATGAGATTTGACAGATTTTGCATTTCATTCCTTGGAATTACCTACAGTTGTTAATTTTTTGTAAAAATGACTGAATAGTGTTGAATTGTAACCAAATTAGTATAAGTGGGACGAAAAACCCTTCATGGGGCTCTCTTTAGACAATACGGGGGTAGAGCAGTCACTAGTCTCAAATTATGTGAACCGCATCTCCCACAATAATTTTTTCAATGAAAATACAATAATTTATGTTTTTTTGATATCAAAATTGATTTATTGGCATAATTCATGTTTCGTGGCATGTTTTTTGGGGCTGTATCTAAAGGTCAATGTAGTGACAGTCTCTCCCTCAAATTTCTCAGAAATTAATGATTTGCCCCATATGATTTCTTCCCGAAGGCTAGGAAATAACATACTTTTTACTATTTTTAATACTTACATGATAAACTGGACGTTTTTTTGGAATTTATGAGCGATTTTACACACCTTTTATAGATCTTTATTAATCATTCCAATATTTTCTTGACCAATAGATGGCGATGAAGTCGATCTAACCTCACTTTTGCTTGCTTTGAATTGTAGCGAAATTTAACAATAATTGATGGTCTCAAGTGTTTAAAACGGATTTTAACTAATATTTTAAAGGGCAAAGATCTAATTTAAGTACTTTTTAGGACCATTCTACAAGATTTCTCGTTATTAAAAAAAATCTTCCCAGCCGTTTTGATCTGTTTACTTCACAAAGCTGCCTCAGCTTTGGCCTCAGCTCAGATATTGGATTGGGAACTCAGATGTAAATTTCTGTAAATGCAAGACATTAAAGATTGTCTCTATTTGGAAGAATTTTATGGTTTTGAGTTATAAACTAGTTTATGAGGGATTTAGTATGGGCGGTTGTAAAGATAAATGAACCCTGTTGTGATGGAACCGACCAGCTGGTCCCTCCAAGGAGACAAACAACGGGTGCCACGTGCTGGATCTTTACAATCCACTTAAAATTCAGGGGCTGGGGTTTCTTTATCAGTGAGGGACCAAAAAGTTAATTCCTCTATTGCACAATAAAATTCATCCAAATGTAGACATAACAGACTATAACAGAGAAGACGAAGAGGGTCTCATTCTCCACACAATCCCTGCAGATGTCCAGTGACACGTAGGTGTCTTTTTAGTAAGCAGTATTCTCTGGCAGTATCATATAGCATACAGCAAGGAAGAGTATCATTCATCCCAGAGTATCATCAATAACAAACTATTGATCTTGTCTGTTGAAACAATCAGATTTTCGTTGCGTTTCTGGGCCTGGATTAATACGGCCTAATGTCCGTCTCCGTCGAGCCCTTTTAGAAGACCTCTACGGCCCTTATTTGGATCGCGCAATTATATTACTGCATTTGTGAAGAGCCCCTGTGGGAAATCATTCTCATAAATGCAAATATGAAGGTCCGAAGAAACCCTCTGAATGACGGGCTCTGCAGTACCTGCACCCTTAGATCTCTGAAGAGAATCCCCGTGGTCAGATTTTAGGTTTGAAAAAAGGTCCAGAGTTCCAACTTTTGTACTTAGTTTACGCTTAGAAAGGTCACTATGCAAAGTTATAAGAGGAAGAAAAGGGTGTCTCAAAATATACTCAGTGACATTAGAAGTGTTGCACTCAGAAGGAAAAAAAAATTGGCAACAGAATGTGTAAATTTAAAGCTAGTTGAACAATCATTGTAAAAGATTCTCTTTGACAGTTCTTACAAAAAAAGGTTTGACATCTTAGTTTTTGTTAAGAAAAAGACTTATTAGAGCTGATAAGTAGAAGTAACTATTTGCAGTTGTTGTGTCTCCGACTAGTTGTTTAAGGGTAATAACATGCCTCCAGCCCGAAGCCTTCAATCTTTGCGATTTCGATAAAGGTAGAATTGTGAATTTCGGGAAGCTGGTTGGTCCTATCGCGAAATTGCCCGTCACGCTGTGTTAATTCTACGGCGATGATGGTAATGCACGTGTTTCGGTTGTGGACAGAAGAAAGTAAAGGAACACGAAACAGACCAGCAGGTCAACTGAGGCGTATCACCAAAAGCGTTAAAATAGGCGCTTCAGACAACTAGCTTTTGGAAACCGTTTTGCTACTACACGACAGACAACTCGGTGACCAATGGTTTGGAGAAGAAAGTCGACTTGTTTATTAGTATGCGAACGATATATCACCACATTCGAGTTTCTGGACTTTTGGCTTACCGTCGATGGTTAATCCTTCCTTTAACTGCGGAACACCGTCGTCTGGTGCAGAGAACGGCAGAATGGCATAATGTGACGAATCACGATTCTGCCTAGGCATGCTTGATGTCCGTCGTAGAGAGCAACGTGATATTGGATTTGCTGTTGAGAGGAATGTGCACAGGATTATTGGAGTAATGGTTTGGGCGTAGTATGACAGCTGTGCGTTATGTTGATGAAGTCCTACGAACCACTTTACTACCTTACCTAGATGGTCGTCAACATGTCCTATTTCAGCAAGGCAACGCACGTCCACATATTGCTCGTCGTAGAATGGATTTCCTCCAAGAAGCTGGTGTTAATATTTTACCGTGTTTACGCCGTTCTCGTATTTAAATCCCGTCAAGCATTTGTGGGATATGATGGGAAGAAGATTGTCCGCTTTGCACGGTTCTCCACAGACTCTAGTACAGTTAAACCATGAAGAACAAGTTGCTTGGAACGAAGTGCCATAGACATCCACTATACAAGCGTGTACTCATTTTTTGATGGGAAGAAGGGCACAATGTAGTTGTTTTGATTCCACCTACTACAGGAACTCACTCGAAAAAGCTTTGACCCAACTTGCGAAGTTAGCCGTGACTGGCGTTTTATTAAAAAGTCGTTGTAGCTTTCGGTCTACAAAATTAGAGGGGACCCCCTCTTGGGTCCTTTATCTCTTTAAACCCATGAGATAGAAGTTGCCTGAATTTGCGCCTTCGAGTCTTTTATCTGTAACAATATTGTGAATAAGCTTATTTTGGAGCATTGACTAGTCTCCGCCTTGAATTCATTTTCGATATGATAGTTTTGCGTAAATTCCTGATTTCGCTCAGAAGAAAATGAAGCCCTTCCTATTAGAAAGTTGAATTCTTTTGATTGATGTCTTGTATAGTTTAACGAAAGATATTTGGGCAGACTTTTCGAGTACTCCCAATAAACGGAATCATAAAAATAATTGCAGTTACCGCAAACATCAAAATAAACCATAAAACACCTGATAAAACTTGATTTATAAGGGTAAACACTTTCACATTTAATAACGACCTTGGCAGGGTTTGCTTACATCTTTAAATGGTTCCGAGAAAAGGTCGTTGTTCAATGTAAATGTGTTTACCCTTATAAATCAAGTTGTGTGAGATGTTTTATGGTTTATTTGACGTTTGCGGTAACTATAATTATACAGACAAAGTCCGCCCAAATATCTTTCGTTAAACACTAACACTAAAAGTTTTTTGCAGGATCTAGGAATATCATGCACATTTCAGTGTCTACAGATATTATCAGTAACGAAAAGGTTAAAGTATCGACGCTAACCTTACAGATGAGCTTGTAGAGCAGTAGAGCAAATGACATGAAGTCCGCAGAACTACCCTGATTAATTATCTGGCGGTTTATCAAGCGACTTTCTAGCGCCGAATAAGCCTACTCATGACTTTTATATGCGTGATATATCTATACCCTCTTAGGGAAGCTTTTATACAAGCTGATTGTTTTACCATCTTCCTAGTGATTGCAAACTTTAACAGGCAAATGAAACATCAGTTTTGAAAGTAGTTTGATATTTCTCTTTATTAACTCACTGTTACAGAAGTAATTAAATTTAAACAATCTCAACACTTAAACTAATCGGTAAGAAATGCTTTGAGAAAATCAACAGTGTACCCATGCCAAAGATTCACTGCAATGAATCCTACAAAGAGCTAAGCTAAATGCGTTAAGTCTCACTTGAGACTGAAATTTCATTAAATGAAATCAAAGTAGAAAAATTAAATAATTTATTTCTACAAACAAAACTAAGAAAATACTGAAATATGATGCGTAATTTGGAATTCCTAATCTACAATTTTTTACGATACAATTGTATTGCCAATGAGACTTGAACGTATCACAAAACTTAGGAAAAAAAAATTCTAATAAAAATATAAACTATTCACTTCAAGGGAGGTACATAACAATAATGACACAATAAAGTGTCCAAGTACGGAAAAATAGACTTTCTTATCTTCCTTTAAAGTGAATTGTACCTTCTACCTTTAAGCCTTGAGACCAAATTACATATTTTCAGTGCTGGTCCTAACTTTAGACCCATATATTTCATCATCATGTCAGAATTCAGCAATAACAATGCCTTTCCGTCAATTTCCTACAACAAATCGATAAGAAAACAAAAAAAAACACAAAACAAAACTAATTACGTGTTTCCTAAACAAGTCGGCATGAACTCCTAAACACGAATCAGTTGACTCAATAAACTGTATCACTTCTTCAATACCCCATTCTTGTGTTGGAATTTTATTGAGACTAGTGAGGGGCGATTCGGGTGTGGAAGTGTCTCCAGGGGTTGTCGAAGTCGCAGCTTCCTGTTCTGGGGGCGGTTTACGTTTAACAGGCGTCGGTTTAACATCACAGGAGGTACAATCTTTTTTCACATTTTCCAATGCTACAAGAAAAATTAGAAACCAGTTCTTACAAGTTTAATAGGTGAATTACCAAATAAATTATGACAACACCCTAAAGCTGTAGCAAGTGCCCCAAAAACATTTTCCAAATCACTCGGTTTTGTTAATTGGGGTAGTTTTATCGTATATGTGGTACTCTGGTGCGTTATCACCATTTCTTCGCCCCTTAGGGCCCCTAAACGTGCTAAAATTGTCTCTGATTTATGTGAGGCTTGCAAAATCTTCCCAATTAGATTTTTCGCTACTGTTTTCAGTGTTGTCTCTTCAATAGTTTGGGGTAATTGTGTCGCGTCGATGAGAGGTCCTCCAATGCAGCCTTTCCGAACTTGTATAATAATGGGTGGCGGCGGTGGGGCTGAAGTGTCCGCTTCGGGGGATTCAGCTACTGTTGAGGAGATTGGGGGTATGGAGGCTGTCATGGCCGGTTTAAATTTGTAACGTCCATGTCCGGTGCTGTTTTTCTGGCCCGGGGGCTGCATAGGATGACCGGATTTGGCACACCAGCCTACTGGAAAAATATCACGGCTGTCGTAACGGCACCAGTAGTCAAAAGCTCCACGCCAACCGTCGAATGTGACGTGAATTTGTTCATTTTTGACGGCACCCACAGTAGCGCAACAAATTAATTGGGGGTTTTTCTTATCTACAGCTTCGAGTTTTTGGCCCACTTGGAACATGTTGGTTTTGGGACCAGGAGGCTCTTTTTGGAAGATGTGAGCGGGGGCCATTAGGGCACCGTTGAGGGTTTTCGTGAGGAACATGGGCCAGGAGCTGGCATTCATGCGGAAACCTAAAATATTTTTTTTAAATGTTTAAGCCTTTTGGTTTTGAAATTAAAAAGTGCAATCATTGCAAATATCATAGTTTGGAATTTATGTAATCTAATTTAAATTTGATGGAAGCATACTTTCTTTCTCGAAATGGGGTGATTTATATATAAATAATTAATGACGATAAAAATCAATGTTGAATTCACAAGTTTAATCAAAATTCTTATATATACAACAGTGGCAAAATGCTTTCGGAAACTAAAGCTTTATCACCAGTGCCAAACTTTTGTCCAAAACGAATTAAAAACAATTAAAAATAAAAATGTATATTATTTTTTTTTATCTTCAATAGTTTTTGATTGACTTAAAGGAAAAAATATAAATATGTTTACTTAAAAAAAACTTTATCATTTGTTATACTCTAAGTTATATGTTTCAGCGTTTTTCAACTTTGACGAATAACATTAACTTTGAATTTTGATCCATAGTTTATTAACACCCTGTATAAACGACGTCTAGTTTATTGACTGAATAGTTAGACACTCTGCGATTATTATGGGCGATAGAAGTAAATTGTTTAATTAATGAGAATTATTTTTGAGTTACTTGTATAAATTAATTTGTTATTTAATAAATTATTCATTTAGTAAACAATAAATTTTCGAATCCTTCGCTCCCTGCTTTTTAAGCCCCCATGAACTACTGCTTAATTTTTTTGTTTTTGATTTTTTGACCAAATGTCAAACGCAATTTATTTGCATTGCCTGCAGAACCAATGAATCAACTTGTAAGAAAAATAGATATTTTATTACAATTTATTTATTGATTAAAAAAATGGGAAAGTAAATAAAATAAGACACAAATCTTGGTAAGAATTCCATTACACCTCCCGCTTTAGAGGAGACTGAGGCATCGCTTCTCGACGATTTTATATTATCTGAACTTTCGGTGGAATAAAATATTTCCCACCTCACCTCGGTTGTAATATACTATTTCTTAATGACAATGCAATTTGATTATTGTATAGTGTCCCCTTTCCTGAATTCATCCTGTATATTTAAACGAGAAATGACAGTTTTTCCCCTGTCTTTGCTTCTCTATAATTAGTAATTTCTCCTCTTTTTCATTAGAAACTTTACCCTTACCTAATTTATTATTTATTTCTTTTACACTTTAATCAATATTCCGACAAACGATACAATAGTTGTTAATCGCTTTAATTATTTTCTACGAAACACACGAATCTAATATTTATTCAAATTTGAAACAGTAAAGATAAAATACTTTATACACATATAAAAAAATTCATGGAATTCTTTTATTGATTTTATGTGTGGCAAATCATCAAAAAGATTGATTATCAAACTATAATATTAGACCATTTGTTGGTAATAGCGATAATAAATACAAATTTTCGATTACAAAGTTTAGATTAACTTTAGTTGTTATTCAGTATATCAAATGTCAATGACCAAAATTATCAAACTAACTACATAACTAATTTATTGTAACACAAAGTGAAACACATAAATTCTATTAAGACAATTTTACACCGCTCAAAACAAAATAGGGGAATTTTCAGTTTTTCATTATAATTTAAATGTGTAATTTTTTTTGGCTACAAAAACTGTGACAAAGGTGTAATAAACAATCATCACTTTAAACAACTGCATCATTAAATTAAAATAAAATAACTTTTCGGTACTTCATTATAACTCTATATTACCAAAGGGAAACAACATTTGAAATAAACCATATTTCTGCAAAATAAACATATTCTTGTGGAAAAAAATACTTATTCCGAGACTTAATATGGCGTATAATCCCCCGTACAACAAGAACAATGGCACATCTTGTGAGCATGGAACGAATGAGGGTGTTGATGAGGTCCTGTAGAAGCCTGTTCACTCTGTTCCATTCCTCACAGCAATCCTCACTTGTGAAAGTCTTATGGGCGGTATTCTTGCATCAAGAGATATAGGGCTCGTCAATTAAGTCGTAAAAGTAAAATAGTCATAAAAACTATGTAAACGGTCGTTAAATTGTTCTTGATACAGTCGACTAGCTTTGTTTTCAAATGTAACAAAGCGTAAAATAACTAATCATTGTCCAACTGAACAACTATGTCAACATTTCGTTACTAATTGATCACAAAAGTGCAGCTGTGCCCTTGAACAGAGTTGGCTTCGAGTTTAAGTTTTAATTCACTTTTGCCGGTGACGGTGAAACGTAATTTTTGTGTTGTTTATTTTTGTTATTATCAGCAGCATATGATAACACTGTAGGTTCCAAAATTTCGTTTCGGTATCTTAATGCAGTCAATGCACTATCATTGATGAAGATTTATTCGACAAATTTTAATTAAGTATTATTGATGATTAATTAAATATTTCGTAATCTATGGAAATTTGGTTACATAAAATTAATTCGCCTTTTTCATTTTGATTATTTTACAAAAAACAATATCCTAAAAAAATGATCAACAATTATTATTAATAAAGGGTTTGAAATAAACTTAAGAGACAAGACTTATTCCATATTATAGTGATATTCATTTTAATAAAAGCCAAAAATTCTAGACACATTGTTTTAATTAAAGTTAAAGACTTCGTTTAAAATTTAATTTTTAAATATAATCGATAGATACTTATTAGCATTTTATTATTATGTTTGCACTAAAATCTTCACCAACAACAAAAGAAACAAATAGGATAGGATCGTTTTATGAGATAAAGATTAATCATGAATCCTGACAAATATTAATAAAATATTTTTTAAAGTGTGACAGTTTACTTAGTTTAGTTACAGACAATTTTATAGGAAATATTAAAAAAGATACCTTCATAAAACAAAAAATATATATAAAATTTAAATTTAAACGACAGATCTTAATAACATATCGCCCAGACAAATTCTTAACAATATAATTAGAGAAATTAGAAATCTGTTAAATTTTAACTGTAACCTTAACAATAAATTATTTAATTGTTTAGTGTACTTTTTAAAAAATTTTATTACATAGGTATATATTATTATACGTTTAAAAGTTTATAGGCGTTTTAAACGTATTTTAAAATGGTTGGTTTTCCTAAATAAAACACTTTGCAAAATGGCAGATTTTTTTAAACTAAATATTAATGAGTTATCTAATTTCATCGATGAAGATGGTTAGGATTTTTTAATTAATTATTGACGTTGGTGTTTCCTACTTTGTTTGGTATAATATTAAAAAATAATTTTACAATGGTTAGAGTTTATATAAAGAAGGGATGTCATTTTCTCTTACAAAGTACGCCTAAAAATTGCAGAAATTGAAATTTTTTAATAATAAAACTAAAAGCCTATTTTGAAAATATACCATACCACTAATTTATTTAACATTACATAGTGGTTTTGAAACATTATAGGCTTAAAGCTCTTTCAATTTGTATTACTCGATTAAATATTACGTAAGTCAAAACTTATTTAAAAAAAATATTTTCTTTGTAATTCTCAAGCCGAGAAAAACTACAAATATTTTTTGCGATAAAAAATTCATAGGTTTCATAAAAAATGTATTAATCTTATTTAAACAAATAATCTTTGGACAATTGCACATTCAAAATGTTAACGTTCTGGCCTTTAAAATTTCTTACATTTAATTTTTTTATCAAAACCGGTGTAAAGTTTTGACCAGAAATAATACACTAACCCCGGTTGCACAAACGTTAATCAAATTTGACGGACGATTAAACTCTGAATAAATAAAAATATTGTGCTCTGATTGGCTAAAAATACGTTAATGAAAGACTAACAAACAAGCCATCAATTTTGATGAGCGTTTGTGCAACCGGGCTTAAATAGATTAATAAAACAAAAGATTAATTGAATGATGGAAAAGGCGAATAAAATCGAGATAATCAATAAATCAAAATTAATTAGTAGAAGTAATAAATAATCGATTAATCAGTATAATCGATAATCGGAATAATCAAAAATCGGTTAAACTGAATAATTATTCAAAGTGAAAATAGTCCAGTCCTAGATTGACAACTCTCTATCATTTGTGCTTTTTATTAATAATTAAATTTAATTAATCTTATTGGAATGTCGGTTTTAGTTAAAATTAATTTAAATCTTTTTAATAAAAAAATCTATCAACAAATTTTTACCTTTATAAAAACATTCTACATGTCTTCTCCATTACAATAACTATTATTCAGCAATTATTTGTTGTCAGTTATTTAAAATATTACAAAAAAAGTGAAGTTGTTTATTTTAGTTACTAAATTGTTAGAAATTGAATATTCTTTGGGTTATTAATTACTTTAATAATGAAAATTAACTCGTCGTCTTAAATTTGTATGAATTAAAAATAATTTATAAATCAGCCAAATCAAAATTGTTGCAAATTAATGTTGGAATTTTTTTTAAAAAATTATTGTCTCACTTGATAATTTCGCCTCTCCACAATTGACGGGAGAAAGCAGCAACACGATTTTTCGACTACTGCAAACTGAATACGAGTATACGACAATAAAATAAAAATATGGCGTTTTATTATCGTATACTATATCGTATAAAATGCCAATAAGTATCCTTCGACTATATTTAAAAATTAAATTATACACAAAGCCTTTTATTAAAAACAATAATGTGTCAAAAATTTTCCCCTTGTCTTTTAAGTTTATTTCAAACCCTTTATAATTCAATAATAATTGTTGTTTATTTGTTTAACGGTATTGTTTTTTGTGTAATTAAAATTTAAAAAAACGAATTATTTTTTTATTGTTACCAAATCGTCATTATATTAAGAAATATTTAATTATTTATGATTAACACCTAATCAAAATTTGTTGAATAAATCTCCTAAAATATTGTTTAAAAAAAAATCCATTAGGATTTATTTTAAGATAAACTGCGACCGGGAAAATCGCAAATTTCAATACTTTTCTTTGGCAACAAGCAGTCGGAGATCTGTATTTTCTAATTTTTCATGGAAACGAAAATTATTTGCGATACTACCGTTATTATCTACGTAAACTTGTATATCTTGGTCAGTTGACGAGAGAAAGGAGCGACAGGATCCAAACCGAATTCACTGCGTTGCCAGAATGTGCGCTGTTGGCTCCCCGAAGCAATCCGGGCTGATCCGACTGTCTCATTACGTGTGATCCAGACTGTACGGTTTTAGGTAATCCTGAGATGCGTACAAGCATCTTTAAATTGCTTTAAATTAGCCAGAGATCATAATTAGCTTATAATAATAACACGTTCTTTCACATTATTAGGATTTCAATTTTAGGCTAATTCCCCTAATTGTTTTGAGCAGTGTAGTTGTGCCTTTCATGTTATATCAAAAACTATATAAAATAAAATATTACATAACACTAATTAGGATGTGACTGACCCGAGCTCAATCTAAATATTTTTATATACAAAAATGTAGCAATGTATTATTTTTGGCGATAATTCCTCTTGTACTATCTTACCTAAAGGTGGCTGCAGCATCCCTCCCGACTTCTCGCAATGTCCCACGGGATTAATCTCTTTCGAATCCACCAGCCTCCAAAAATCATTTTTGTTATCACTTCCATCAAGCCTCAGTCTCAACCTAGACCCTAAAACCGTAATCACTGTTGCAATACACGTCGACGTGACATTTCTCGGATCCAGCGCTTCCAATTTCATCGAAACTTTAAACTCATTATGGGGCGGCGTCACCGCCTGCTTGAAACAACTCGCAGGAGCCGCCACCGAATTTGTCTCTTTCAAATACTCGTCCCAATCAAACGGCTGATATGTCTCGTACTGAAACGGCCCCGGAGAGGCCTCCAGCGGAGTCGTGGGGGCCACTGCTGCCACTCTATTCTGCAAATCGTTTTTCTTCTGGTACTTGTTCATACAGTACGTCGAGCAGAAGTCTTTCGAGGGGTTGTTGGTCCCCCTGATAACATTGTCACACTGAAGACAGGCTCCTTTAATATAGGCTTTGCGAAATTCAGCGAGACAAGTCTCCGAACAAAACTCTTTCTTGCCGTTGGTGGTGGGTAAGACATACTTGAGGGGCAGTTTGTTTTCATTGCACCAAGTACACGAAATGATTTTCTTAGGAGGCCGACCAGGGCCTCGGATCTTGCCCGTTGGAGGGTTTGGGGTACTAGACATGGTTTATTTGAAAACCATCAGTTTACCTCCAAAATTTCACGACATGTCAGAGACCGGCAAGAGGTTAATATAAACACACTAGGACACTACGTTACATTACAGACACTTTTGAAATTAAGTAGAATTTAACATTTTTCGGGGTTTTTAGGAGACGAATTACGCAAATTTCGTGATTAGACGGAAAAATACATGAGATTGTCAACGACGTCAAAATGTCAACAACGCGTTGCTGTTTGGATAAAGAGTGCCAACCTAATCTTACAAAAGTACTAGAACTAGGGACTTTTCGATTTTCAACCAAAGTGCCAAAACAAAGCTTTTTTTTAATTTTTATTAATAAAGTCAGTTTAATTATTCAAATTGGTTTATTCAATGTTATCACGGCGACAGACAAAATTGTTAAAGTGCATTTTTTGTTAGATAATCAAAGATGTATGGTTTTCACAAGACTTGGAGCGATTATCACAGGAGGGCTAATGGATACCGCCATATTGCGTATTAAAAGTTAAAACAACCCGTAAAGAATTATGCAACTTACAATACAATTGATCAAAAGACTAAAATTTACACTAATATTAAAAACGAAGGGTAGTATCGTGTTTATTTAGTCTATTTCATGCATTCTGTATTGTTAAATTTAACAACTATTTTTCTAAATATTTTTATAGAATGAAGCGTTTTCAGACTTTTATGCAACCCATTTGACACATCAGCTTCATAACAACGTTCATGGTGCTTCTTATGGCACAAAAATTTCAAGAATTTTTTTCATTTATTTAGAGAATGATATTCATATTATTGTTTAAAAAGGCATAAAGTGCATTTAGAAGTCTATTACAAAATGTCTTTGAAACTAATTTTCTTTCAACTGTTTTATGTGAATTAATAATTATTAAAAGAAAAACGCGGGAAAATTAAATATTTTATTGTGTTTCAGTGTTTGACTTATTTTTGACATATTTCTTTTCAAAATTTTGACAGATAAATTTAAGAAAAGTCGTTATCTGTTACTAATAATAATTATTATAATTAATTATTAATTAAATTAATTAACAAAATACAATATAATTATAAAAACAAGGATGTAGCTAACGCTAGTGGCCCTTCGACCACACAAACTTAGAAACCAACTTAACTACTACTTATCTTATCTAATATAAATTAAGTAAGATGTTAGTAACCAAACCAAGCAAGATACATCCAAAATATCCCCAACATACAAAAAAAATTGCATATCTGTAAGTAATACCAGACAAAAACTATTAGAATTTCACAATTTCCATTTCACTCATGTCTTCGCTATGTAACAAATTGAGTAGTACCTGTGATCTAAACCATGACGCAATAAAATGTATTTTAAATTGTGCAATTGATTCTTATTAATTTTTATTAATATAATAGTTTTAGTATTGTATTATAGTATTTAAACTTGTATATGTTTGATTATTATTGTTGGTAACTTTAGCTTTTATTGTATATTTCCTGTAAATGGGTTTTCCTGTTGGAAATAAAGTTATTAATAAATAAATAAAAGAATAGAATAGAAAAAAATTAGTAAGAAAACCTGAAACAGAAAAATTAGTATGAAAACTTGAAATAGAAAAATTACGAAAATCTGAAACAGAAAGAAAAAATTAGTAGGAAAACCCGAAACAGAAAAATTACGAAAATATTAAACAGAAAGAAAAAAATTTGTAAGGAAACCTGAAACAGAAAAATTAGATGGAAAACTTGAAATAAAAAAATTACAAAAATCAGAAACAGAAAAATTAGTAAGAAAACCTGATGGAACAGAAAAATTACTATAACCCGAAACAAGGAATTGCCAAAGCGGAAACAAAAAAATTGTTAAAATAGATTATACCTACATAAAAAAGATTCCAAAAAAACTATACATAAAGTCTTAATTAAAGTTTTTTCTTCTGGCACAACTGATGACTGGCGAATTCCCTCCTTCTGCTTCTTAAACCCTAATAAAACAAAAGGAATTTACTTTAAATCGTTTATTTATTTTTTACAAAAGGGGGGGTGGACAGGGACTCTAAATAAAACGCGTGAGTTTACTATTAAAATAATTACAAATAAAAATAGTATCTAAAATTGTTTATCTCTGTGTTATTTTGAAATTTGAAGATGCAAAAATGTATTTGTTTAAACAAAATTTTTCCGCGTTTTTATTTTAATAATTATTAATTTACATAAAATAGTTGAAAGAAATTTTGTTGTAACGACATTTACAGTTACAGCCTTTTACATTTAAATTGTGTATTATTAGTTACCTATGTAAATCTAAAAATCAGTGGCTCCATCTTACGCATTTAATGTGAAGAGGTATTAGCTTTTTGACAAGTTATATTAAATTTTTATCAGCTGTCCATACTGATTCATTTCTCTACTGTTGTTAGCGTTTCATTTTGACAAGTAGATAGATAAATTTATCAGAAATATTCAAATTAATCATTTGGGAATTATTTATTTATTACCAGTAGATAAAACTCTATACTCTCACAGAAATCACTAAGAAGAGGGTAGTCGAGACATTATATCATGTGAGTAAAGAAAACCCGTTTATACATCAAAGTAGAAATTTTTAATCGCTTACTAAAAAAGGAGTTGATTACAATATGTTTCCGTTGATCGTACCTTACAGTAAATTGATAAAAACTGTATTCCAAAGTATATTTATCACATTTGACACTCCCGATTATTTTAATTTTTACCAAAAAACGCTCTATTTTTTAAAAGATTGTCAACGATCTAGCGATTGCCTTAAAATTCTACATTACTCCCTTCATTAGCTCTCCTGCAATAATTACTCTGAGGATCCACATTTACTTTTCTAATAAATTAAAGACCTGTTTTTCCAAAAAATTATAAATTTCCAATCAAAAATAAGAAAAGATCTTGATAGAACTTTATTGTGTCTACTAGATAAATTTTCAATCAATTTCAAAATTTGAGAGCTTTACACTTTCAAACTATTGCTGTTTTTATTAATTTTACAGTGTCTCAAAGTTCTAAGATTAAACACTGCCTTTTAGGAAATCTTTATTCTTAAAGTAATTAAATAAAAAATACACCTAAATATACTTAATCCTAATCTTAAAATTATAAAATTTTAACGAATTTTTACATAATACAGAACCATCATTAATAACTTCAACCCACGTGACTAAATAAAGGTAAAAATATAAGCTCTTTTATGTGTGGGTTATAACCAGAGATCGAAATGTGTCTGAATTAGAGCTGATTGTGTCAGCGTAACTGTAATGATGTGTCTAATCTAATTTCGATCTCACTATATAAATTTGTTGTAAATCTTTTTATTGCCAGCTTGCAAGTGGTTAAAGTCACAACCTGCTTTGAATAAATATTTTTCTGTCGCTATGGCCGTTTATAAGAAATTTGGTCAAGTGGGTTCAAATTATTTTTGAAGACACCGTATAAAAACAAGATTGCACGGATGCTTCATCCAAGTTTCTGTTTTTTCTTATTTACATTATTATTTTCAGCTGTTCTTTTCGCTGCTCGTTTTAGTTTCTTTTCATCTGTTGTTTTCTTCAAACCTTTCATTTTCCTGGTTTGAATCTTATTAATTTCTTGTTTACCAACATGAATACGTCCATGTGTTGTTCCTAATCCATCTACACTAATATTCTTCTTTTTAGTTACTTTAAGTTCTTTAGGTTTACGTAAAGCTTCTTTCATTAGGTCTTCACTAGGCAATTTGCTACGTCGAAGCGAGAGATCTATCCTGGGCCCTAAAAGTACCTATTTTTACCCAATTTCATGTTTAATTTCTTTAGACTTACCCATTTCTTCCAGTTCCACCCGCGGGACTCTACACCCCGACTTTTTCATCATGACTTTGTAAGACCTAATTAGAATCTTCCCTTCTGGAGTGGCAGTAAAGCTAATTGTGTGTTCCAAACCTTGCAACCTGACTGAATCAACTTCTTCTCTATGGAACATATCAATGAACAGACTCTTCAAATGTTTCATTTCTTCAGTCTCTTCCCACATTGGTCCATTAAAAACCAAACAGGGCTTAATCCCTAGAGCTATTTTTGAGCAAGGAAAGTCCTTCATGCACTCCACAGACTCCACATGCATCTCAATCATATCCAACAAACTATAATTAAACATCCTACCAATGACTAGATTATCTGGCCGCTTTTTACTATGTGAACTCATCACAAACAAGGACGTTTCGTGTTTTTTACAGAAGGCTTCAACAGGGGCTGCATTTTCAAAAATTGTTATATCATTCTTCTTGCACAGTTTCAAGGCATCCGGTTTTTTAATATCATACAAGTCTTTAGCAAGACGTCGGAGTTTTTCAGAAGAACGCCTGCCTTGAAAAAATAGGGCCTTTTTAGGGCCTTCAATCACTTGAGGCTCTTTCCTCAGAAGGACTTTTTTGCCTTTACGTGTGGTCGCTTTACTGAAAATTTACGGCCTGGATGAGCAAAAATGAGAAAGATAGGAGCTTGTACTTACACCACACGCTGGATTACAACCATTTTCACCGGTTTTTGCACTTATTTTGCCGATTTTTGGATTGTAAACTTGTCTACACGTGTTGAAAACTAACCTGAGTTGACACTATTCATCTACCAACTTAACGCGAAAAAATAAACGAAAATTTTTAAAATTAATTTCGGTTATTTGTTTTTGAATATGTAAAATGTATATTAAGGTTTTTGAAAGTGGGCATAAAACTAGATAAAATATGCCAATTTGTATTTAAATTTTAATTATCTTTGTTTTAATTAATTTGAAAAGTTAAGGTTATGTAGTTTTGGGTTGGCGCAACTGGCAGGACTCTTGGCGCTAAATTTGAATTAAACAAATATAATGTTTTTCTTAATTTTTTTAGATTATTTTATTTATACTATTTTTAGGATTTAATCTTTTATGTCAAAGTACGAAAAAACAATAAATGGATTTTAGTTTTATCTTATAAATGCACAGGTAAACAAATAAGACCAATCTAGTAGCAAATATATGAATAAGTAGTTGATAATTGCACTAACAGTGTTATTTTAATAATGATAAAAAGTCTTATAAACAAATTACTTTTTTTTTCTCATTTAATAAACAATATGATTTAGCAGGCAGTTCGTATTTTGGTAACTCGTAAAATTGTAAAGAAATAAAATCTAATTCAAGTTAGATTATTTTCAGTGCAAGATAATGGAAGATAATAGATTAAAACAGAAAGAGGAAGCTCATAAATTTATTGAAGGTAAAATATATTGTTAAATTCTGTTTTATATAAAAAGTATTTGATATTTTGTGTGAAAGTTTTTATTTGTATAACAAAGTTTTGAATTTTTTACTCGAATATGGAACTTATTTTACTTTTTAAAGCTAAGAGCTGAAAAGAATAACCATATAAATATAAAAAACAACTTAAGTGTTGAAATATACCTACTACGTTTTTTCTGAAATTATAATTTTTATACATACAGGATGATTTTTTATTTGCTCCAGCCCGAAACTCCAAAAATAGGCAACACGTTATACTTTGCTAGCTTTTTAAATTTCAATTTTCAAAATTGGGGCATAGAGATTAGAGAGTTGTGAATTGTTGACAAAACCTTTCACAGTGCCTCCAGAGCTAGTTCATTTGGGAAATTTGTAGTTTTCCCAAAGTTGCTTATGGTTTGTATAATGTGTTGCCTAATTTTAAAATCTTGGGTGGGAGCAAATAAAAAAAACACAACCAACGGTACACAAATACTTTACGGACTTTTTCTATTTTACGAACTCTTCTGGTCTATTGCTTTTATCTGCTCAATTAGGCGGCTAGTTTTTTATTTTAGGAAGAGTCAGCCAAAGTACTTTTTACTACTTTCGCTACTAAAAATTAAACTATTCTAAAACTAAACTATTCTTTATACTTTATTAATAATTAAACTATAACTATTTCTTTATACTTTAACAATAATTAAAAACATTAATAAGTATTTATTAGGCAATAAAACATGTAATTTAATGTCGAGACTGGCAGTTCACAGCAAGGCGTAGCCGATCTTTTAAAGCCAAATAAGGCATAAAATCTGCTTTATTGCTATATTGAATATTTTCGTCGATATTACCAGTTTACCTTTTTTTAGAAAAATTTGCTGGCATTTAATTTTACAATTATTATAAAAATATATTATTTATTAATTTTTGTAATAACTAAAAAATCCTGAATTGATTGCTTTACTATTCAGTCAATTAAAATGCTAACTTATTGCCTAGTCAATAAATGTGATAGTTTAGTGTCCTTCAATTCCCCACTAAAATTTGACTATCGATCGGCGAAAAATATTTTTTTAAATTAAGATAACATATAATAAATATTATGCTGTATGATCTCAAGTATATTGCAGAACTCATTACATTTTAATTTTTAATAAAAGTTTCCAAAACAGTATCACAGTATACATTTCTAAACGATTATGGCTCTCGGACCGTTGGAAATGGTGGAAGGAGCTTACGAAGTTAATACGCTGAGTTTTGTAGCCGTTTTCTTCGATTTTTTCAGGGACTGACTCGCTCTTTTTGTTCCGCTCTAATAGATGCTCCCGCAATAGTTCTGAATTAAAACTTTTTTGACGCGACTAATAATTTATTATATTGCATTATAGTATAGTTACAATTTGTGCTTTTCAATGACTTTACATAACAAGCTAATTTAAACTTGAGCCCCTTCTAAATTTGCCCTTAATATGTCCTCTATCGCAAGTCACGTCCCATGCGTATATCATCACTAGGGTAGGCCAAAAAAATCGCCTATTTTTTTTTTAACTTCCGACACTGAAAAATTGATTGCTAGGCACCTTTAAAAAATGCTTTTTCAAGATGAACTCTTAATTTTAATAGGAAAGACACCTTCATCGCAGTTTTCCATTTTTTTTTAGTTTCATATGGTAAAATCCATATCTCGTTATTGCTTAATTGTACAGAAAATTTGTTTTTACATTTTTTGTAGGAAATTAAACGCTCTACAAAAAAAGTTATCTTACAATTTTTTTATATCTCTTACCATTTAAAAGATATTGGAGGTCAAAGTTAAAAGAATTTACCAAAAATTCCTTTTCTACTTCTAAATGTTATAACTTGTAGATAAATAAATATATTACAACATACAGCCTTATAGGAAATTAAACGCTCTATAAAAAAGGTGTCTTGTGGTTAATTTACTATTCTAACCATTTAGAAGATATTCGCATTTTAAACACTAAAATTTGATACTAAATCCCCATTTTTTATTAAATGGTTGAAGTAATCAATTAACCACAAACGCCTTTTTTTGTAGAGCTTTTAATTTCCTACAAAACCGTAGGTGGCGCACTTTATAATATTTATTTATCCACGAGTTTTAAAATTTAGAAGTGAAAAAGAAATTTTTGCTAAATTCTTCAAACTTTGATATCTCTGATATCTATCAAACCTCTGATATTTTCTAAACGGTAAGAGCTATAAAAAAATTGTTAAATACTTTTCTTAAAGCGTTCAGTTTCCTACAAAAAATGTAAATAATTTTTTTCTGTACGATCAAGTAGGGACGAGATATTGATTTTGCCATCTGGAGCTGAAAAAAAAAATGGAAAACTGCGATGAGGGAGTCTTTCCCATTAAAATTAAGAGCTCATCTTGAAAAAGCGTTTTTTAAAAGTGCCTAGGAACTAATTTTTCAGTGTCGGAAGATAAAAAAAAAATTGTTGATTTTTTTGGCCCACCCTTTTCATCACCTAGAGCGTCACTTGACGGTCAGAGATTTTAAAAAGGAGAAATTATGTTTTTAGGGCATGTTAAGTTGAGATAAAAATTTACAAAAAAATCTGTGTTTCTAAAATTCTTAAAACTAGGTTATTGCGTCAAAACATTGCTGAATTTGTCGCTACAAAAATTTTTAAAAACTTAAAAATAATAATAATAAAAAAATTGACGCAGAAACCTAGTTTTAAGTCTTTAGTTTTAGGTTTAAATTTTTTGTTAATGTTGTTTAATAAGAGCGCAGTACATTTTTTCGTTAGGTACCTCATTCCTGGAGCTTTAAGGGAAACTGTTTCTTAGTGCATGATTTTTTCTGAAAAATCATTGTGAAAAGAGTGTTTTGAACCCTATGCGCATGCGCACATTGTCAAATAAATAAAAAAAATAAAAATAAACCTTTCAAGAAGCGAGAAGCGAAGTGAAACAAGTTAATTTAAAATTTTAATGGAAATAACGCTGTTTTATCTTTAACTAAAATGTTAAAATATAATCAAAAATTATTTGAAAAATAGACAACTAAATATATTTTTTATTTGTCCAAAGGCACTATGTATAGTTTTTTTTTAATTAACTAAAGTGCGATCAACGGTAAAAGTTTGTAATTAACTTGTTTGTTAATTAGTGATTAATAATCTCTATATTTTATTAAGCGCACTCGCTTCGCTCATGCTTTAAAACGTCGCAATTATTAATTGCTTTCATTGGAATTTTTAAAAGTAAAATTTTTTCTGAGAAAAATGTTTTGGAAATAAAATTCAGTAAAATTAAAGAAAATCTCACAAAAATTTTAGGAGCTGAAGGCAACAGTTAATTACATACAAGTATGAGAAAAATAATTTCAAAAAAATTTGAAACCACAGGCGACAGTTAATTTAAAAAATATATTTTTTTAAATTTTTTAGCAAATTCATGTATTTCTTTTTCTACCACTTGTCTTGTAATCATATTATTTATGCTATATTAGCAGCAATAATGACATTCTTACTAGTGGCTAAAAAAAATTTACATGAGTTTGCTGAAGAATTTCTAGAATTTCAAGAAAAAATCGACAGTAATTTCTACGTGATCATAGTTCGCTGCTACGTTACTTTGTTGCTACATGGCCATATTACTACGGATTTAACCTCATAGAGACAAACAATTTTTTTTTAACACCTTGCACCGGATGAATAAAGTTTTACCCTCACCCCAAAAACAGCCATTACTAATTAAACAAAAATTCTGAAAAAAATTGTAGGTGATATTTTCAAATAGAAGATTTTCCCTAAGTTTCAAATTGTTTACTTGTACTGTTACCTACTTTTTACTTTTGCTCATTTGATTATAAATTAACGTTAACAATTTTTTTTGCGTGATCAGTTGTTTTTATCAGTTTATTGTACCTGTTTCCACGACGGTAGGTTGCTGTTACTGGTTGCTACGTGTAACAAAACGGTAAGTAATTCACTTACCGTTCAGTGAACGGTAAGCAATTAAATGTAAAAAAAAACAATTTTGCGATTTATTTATTAAGATTAAATGTACAATTATTATAATTAATAGTAGTAATACTACTCGCATTTAGGTTTCTAGTGTTAATAGACAAACTTTCCGACGTACAAGTCCCAGGTTGTTGTAATAGTCCACCAACATCGCTGTGTAAAATTTTATGAGCAAATTCAATTTTGTTTTGGAGGGAATCTTTCACGTAACTCTCGGCCACCGTTGATGAACGCCACCCACCATGTCTTTTTAGTCCCAACACATCAACTCCGTTATTCGCCAAAAGTGTAGCCGATCTGCGTCGAAACGAGTGTCCAGTAAAACCTTCAGGGGCTTGCAACTTTAAATACTTTGCAATTTTTGACGGCCAGCCTCCAATTGTGCCTTTTACTGTGACTTGCCTAGTGCATTTGCCATTTCGATAGTTCAGAAATAAATGATCTGACGTTGGGTTGCTTGGTCGAATTCTTATGTAATTTCGAAGTATTTCCAAATAATGAACTGCTTCATTTTCTTTATTAATAACTGTGAACCTTCGCTGAATATTCGTTTTTGTATTTGGAATATTTACTATAAACATTTCTTCACGTTCTTCTATGTCACTCATTTTAATATTGTACAATTCCTCTCGTCTACAAGCGCCCGATACTCCCAATATCATTGCTACCTGCAAATATATTGTTTCCTTAGAACTCAGATGTACCACCTCATCATCAACAACATACCTTTTGAATTAAAAATTGTTCGTCTGGTGCTTCATTCAAGAATTTTTCCATGTCTTCTTTGGTAAAAATTTTAGCCTTCTTAGGCCGAAATCCAATATTTTTTCTCTTAAGATAAGCAATTAATGTAGCAAACTTAGAAATATCGATAGAATCATGGAGAAAAATTGTAGTCTTCAGCATAGAATACTCCGCCCATAAACTGCCTGCGGCCTTCAAGTGTCCACTTCTCACCACAAAATACGCTAACAAGCTCTTTTCATTTACAGAAATCTTCTTTGCTTCACGCCATTTCTTAAACAACTTGTATGTCTGATCATATCGGGCTTTAGATTTTTCTGGAATTATTGCCGAACATTCTTCTTGCCAAGCGTCTTGTAAATCATCCGGTAGATCATCACTATCGCTCATATTTGCTTCGAAAACGGAACCACAAAACAGAACTATGTAGGAATGATTGTATCAAAAAGACAATTTTTGAACCATGGAACAGCCACCCAAAGTTTTCAGTTTCAATCTTCCCGATTATCACAAATGTATTCATATAAATTATTATTATTATTATTGTAGAAACTCCAATCGCGCAAAAAACGTTATAAGCATGTCGAACGTTAAGGATTACTGTTCTCAGACAATAATTGGAGTCGTCGCTTCGCTCCTCCTCCAACCAATTGTCTTAACGGTAAGCATTCCTTACCGTTATGCATACTTAATATACTATTGTGTACATGTGTATTTTGATACAATGAATCAAAGTGGCTAATTAAATTTTTGATCATATGTGTCGTTTGTTTTTAATTAACATTTTAATATTGAAACACTTACTTTCTTTTAATTTATGAGAGTATCGTAAATTTTATTCAAAAAGGACCCCAGCAGAGTGGTGATTTGTCATAAAATTGGCACACGACTATTGTGAAGACTTAAAAGTTAAGGCAGCTGGTAACAAATTCCCGGGTCATAAATCTATTTCAACTGTTGGGTGTTGAGCCGGGGATTTATTACTATTCCAACGTATCAAGTGATAAATTAGACTAAGATATTTGATAAATAATTTTAAAATGGGTTTTAAGCAGTCTAACATTTTTTACAATAATAAACTTTGCAGGTTGATTTTGTTAGATATTTTTGATCAGTTGATGTAAAAACCAAGACGTAAGACTTTTACCCGAAATCATGTTTCTTCATTTTAAAGGTAAAATAAATTGCTAGAAAATTTGGAGGTAGATTAGATAAAATATAATATAATAATAATTTATAATAATAAAAATAATTTGTAGGTAGATTAGATATTAATTTAATGTAATATATAAATTTCATAATTTTTTCCGTGTTTTAAGACTTGTTTTTGGGGTGCAGATATAACTTGATTCACCCGGTATAATAGATAAAAATCTTATGGCTAATTTCAAGTTGAGATACTACCAGTAGTATTGCAAATTGTAATACTTTCTATGGCAATAAGTAACCAATCACACTCCAGAATTCTTTTAATTTTCCATAGAAACGAAGCTCCTACCGTTATTATCTCTACTTGAAATTAGCCTAATAGTAGTTTCTTTGAAACAAATTATATTTTTACATTTTAATGAAAACTTGAAATAACAGCAGAATTTTTTTATGACATCCTTTTTCAATGTCTCTGCTCTGTTGATTTATTGATATGTATTTAACTATAGGGAAAAGGAAATATTTACATGAATATTTGAGTTATAAAAAGAACATCAAACATGTTGTTTTCGTTTGAAATCAGTTAGTAACAAAAGCAAAAAATAATAAAACTCTTAGAAAACATTTATAAATTAAAATTTTTATTATTCTTTCCATAGAAACAATTTTAATTTTTCCATATTCAAGCGTAATAAAATAATGTGATAACTCTCCAAAATAGCTTCGACCGCCAAAAAAGGTGGGCTTCTTTTTAAAACACGTGTCTAAATAAAATAATCGTTCATTTTATTTGCAATTACTCTTTCGTCTGTTGCGACCTCGTCTTGCGTCACGTTATACAAAGAATAGATAGTTGTAAGAACAAATCAGAATATCTTTATGATGTTTCGGTTGGCGGAAGATGCCATTTGATGTCTTGAATAGGTACTAGTAGTGTCACATTTAGTCCCGATTTTTATTAAAACACACCACCAGTAAGTAACTCAATTCAATTAATTTTTTTAATTAAAATTATTATTTAAGTGAATGAAAAAGAGCAATCAAACATCGATGTAATCCAACGCAGTATTGGCACCCTCGGTCGATGGCATATCTTCATGTGTATCATCATCTCCTTCGTCAAACTTCCAGTAGCTTGGATTCAACTAAGTATAGTTTTTATTGCTCCTCCAGCCTCATTTACTTGCATTAACAATCAGACGGCACAATGCGCTTCAAATTGCACAGGACATGATTTCGACCGGTAGGTCATGTCATCATCACGATTTAAATCGAAGCCTATGATAGTATAAACTCAGGACCTTAATTGTGATGTCACAAACGTAGTCAAATTGGTAATAACGCAAAGAAAATTAAAATTTTCAAGTTTCAAAACAAAAAAATACTGTCAGGGATATAAGATTTCAAATTAAACCTAAGGTATGTAATTGAAAAGTTTTCAATTGTAAAAATATGTCCGGTATTTAGAATATTCTAGCAAATTTGAATTTGATAAATGCAATGTTCGCACGAAGTCATTTTTTTTGAAATAGTCAAAATTCTTACATTTTAAGTTTCCATCATATTTTCGAGCTTATTTACAAAAATATTTTTATAGGTTTTAAATTCATTTTAAAACTGATCTTATATTTAGATTTTTATTAAACAACGGATTAAACAAAGATGATTTAAAGACCTTCTTGCAAATTGAATACAATTTACAATTTGAGTTCAATTTAAGCAACATATAGGTGAATTGTGTACCTAGAAAAAATTTTAGATTCGAAAAATTACATATAAGTGTATGAATAATTAATTATGGCTTTTGTGTTAAAGATGCGAATTTTTAAAGATGCACTTTAATACACTTACGACTTTGGGTAATTTAAACACTTAATTTCAAACTCAAAATTTATTTTCCAAAACTAATATTTACATGACAAATTTAATTAAACACAGTAAATGTTAAATTACTTTGGGATTCTTCCTCCTTTTGTCCACTGTTGCTGTTTGCACTTCACTAATAACTTATTGTCTTGTTCTCACTATCTGACTTCTTACTGAATAATCGCCGGTCAATGTAGTCTCCCATTATACACAAGGTGTTTATAAATGATTGTAGGGTCGCAGGAGTCTGTGGAAATAATAAAAAAAATCTGCTTTTTGAAGACAATGATTTTAGCTATTATTATGATAATTATTAAATAATTGAGTAGCTCCAGGAACCATTCTCTAATATTCCGTTGCGGAAATAGGACATTACAATGAATATTCTTTCGAAAATTTCCACAGCCACTACGACCTTACAATCATTTATAAACACCTCGTATATTGGTTTCCTACGTTTTAAAATTGTTCTAGAAGCATGACGTTTGCCTAATTCTATATTAGCCTAAATGTTAGCTACTTTTTATATTTCATTGGATCAATTGAATCATTGTTTTAAATAATTTTTTTGCATTACTGTAGAAAAAGACTATACAACAATAAAAATAATGTAGTCTACTTCCACCAGGTTACTTATGTCTACTATAAATTTCTTATAAATTATTCAAAAACTCAGTGAATAGAATACTGTCACATAGCTTTTATTTATTATTATCTTACAACTAGATCCTAAACAGCAGTGGTGTTGTCGAGCCGGAACGCTCCGGAACGTCGTTCCGGTACTTCCTTTTTGGACAGGAACGCGTTCCGGAACTAAAGATGATTTCTGATAACGAGAATTGGCTGACGTATTGAAAAAAAATTAAAAAGAATTGCTGATTTTTTTTTCTAATTTTTGACGAATTTTTATATGTATTATTATAAACAATTTTACATATAAACAAAATGGGTTTCGTAATGATTTTCGTTTCCTTTCCTTTTTATGCTACATACAGGGCCGATCCTGGCGACGGGCGAAAATTGATGGAAATCTCCCCCCGTCGTCAAATTTGGGACATGAGACCTAAAAAAAACGTCGCCGCTAGGATTATCATGGAAAATCACCCCCCGTCGTTAAATTTGGGACATGAGACCGCACAGAGCGGCCGCCTACCCAGGATCGGCCCTATCTATATAATTATATATACGCGTTCCGGTAAAAAAAAAATAGCACAACACCACTTCTAAACAGATATGTTTACTGGGCTCTGGCCAACGCAGATATAAGCATCTAATAATCATAGATAAGAGTTCTAATAAAGCGACAATGTTCTGACCACTGCCGTTTTTAAACGATTTATAAAATTTTATGGTAGACCTTAGTAACTTAATAGAAGCAATAATATCCTATATAACAATCTAAGCCAAATATTTTTAAAGTTTATTTTTTCAGTTTTTTAATGTTTGTTTTTATCTCATTACCATTTTTGTTGAGATCTTCTTTTATTCTTGTTTTAAATTAATGATTTTCTACTTTATCGATCTTTCTTGTCATGAACTTCTAAAACCTTCTCTAATTCTTTTTTTACCTCTGGTACGTCTCTCTGAAAAGCATCTTGCAAATTGTCAAATTTTTCAAAGATATTCTCCTGTTTTTCTAGTGGTCATTTTCCAAAGCTTTTAATTTTTTTTGCTTTTTCTTTATTTCAAGTTGTAGTTTTTTTCTAATTTTCTTATACTATTCTATTTTTCTTTCAGCATCACTTATCGTTCTTCTTTTTTTGTTCTTGTTTTGTTTGCTTTTTAAGCTCCTTTAGAATCGTCTTTCATGCTTTTAAAACTTTTTTTTAGCTTTTCTTTCTCTTCTAATCGTCGTTTTTCGAATTCTTCTTTTTCTTTTAATTGTCGTACATATCTCACATTTTTAATAGTCTTCGAGTCTTTGTTTCTCTATTTCTTTTAAAATCGTTCATTGTTCTTGTTTTTTGTCGAGTCGTCGTTTTTCTTCTTTTTATTTGACTTTTTTCAACAATAAACCCATTTGTTCCTCAACTATTTCGGACAGACTCCTTGCTGTCGCACCTTGGCCTATAAATTATTCCGAATTCCGTCCAACTTCTTCAAATCCCATTTCTGACACCAGTGCAACGACTATGCAAAATTGGGGTTTATTGATTAAAAGAGTGGGATTAAAAACGAATAATTTATTTCTACTTTACTCACAAATACGCACAACAATAATTTGATAAAGAAATAACTCAATATTCACACAGGAATAACTACATGATAGCCGTCGCTTCGATGAAACACTCACTTTTCAATCGCTTCGGATTCCACACTAACTTGGTCGTTGTCTTCGCCTTACTTATATAACGATACGTCCTTTTAGGAAGTATCCGGAAGTTTTAGGGACCTTTCTTTTCTCAGGCGGAACGACGACTCAGCTTCGTCGTATCCAGTCAATGGCCATGACGAATATTTTTGAAGAAACTCTCGAATTCTTATAATTACAATTAACAACATTATATTTCATTACGTTCTTTAAAGTGATAAAACTTGAAATTGATTACTTTAAATAGATTTTGTGCGAGATCTCTTTAATTTTTTAATTTTGTTAACAATCAATTTTGATTCTTATTAATTATGGTTTAAAATGGTTTCTTATTTTGTTGTGCATATTTGTGTAAAGTTATAACTTGATAACCTTTTTATAAATCACGAAAAAAACTTTATGAAACTATTGATGTCGTAAAAAATTAAACAGTCCCGTCAATCTCGTTATTGTGTAGGAAATTTAAACATTACACAAGAACAAAAAGATTCTTTATAAAAGTTTATAATACGATAATACTACAAATTAAAAGAAAGATTGATTCAGGTATTATTTGACAATATTAATTCCTCTTTTGATACCCCTTTAAGACTGCTCTTCTTTTTTTTGCCAATTTTATATACATTAGATCATTTCGGTTTCAACAATATTTTTAAAGAACACTTGTATAAAATTGTCGCGATTAATTGTTGTAAAAAAAGGTGCGATGTCTGGATCCCGTTTAATTTTAAATTTATTTAATGTCTTTTCTTGATGTAAGTAGTTGTAGGTTTTATTTCTAGGTCTATTCTTTTACAAATAAGAGCAGAGACGTCGCCAGAATATTTTTTTAGGGTGGGCAGAATAAAACGTAGAAATATAATAAGATGTATACGTATTTTAAAAGTAACAGAACGTTTTAACTTTTATATAATTGATACATATAATTCATACATATTTATTAGGGTGATTCAAAAAAACGAAAATTTTTTCTTTCTTTTTCCAAACAGCTTAAAAGTTTGATCTTGATGCAAAAAGACGCCAGTTAAAAGTTGAGCTCTTAATATTAATATTAAGGACGCCCGCATCGCACTTTTCTATTTTCCATAAGAATAACATGGGAAAATTTGTTTTTGCACCTTCTGATTTTTATTGCTAGCTTTACGTGGGTCAAAAATAAAACTTCTTGACTTATTTTTGTAGAGCATTTAACTCTCTACAAAAAAGGTCTCTTGAGATTTTTTCGAAAACCTTACAGTTCAAAAGTTATTCGAGGTCAAAGTTATTTATTAAATATATTCTTTTTTAGAAAAAAAAACTAAGATCACTTATTTTCTACCTCTCATATAAATATTTCAAATTACTAAAGAAAATATTTTGCGTTTAGGTTAAAAAAAAACTCAATGAACTACAATTTTAAAGCTTACTGATGCTAAAAATTTTTTGAAAAAGTTTCACTGGCAGTAATATTGCAAAAAATAACTGATATACATTTTCTGCAAGAGTAAATTCAAGATAATTACAAAGTTTTCTGATAAATAATTCCAATAAGACCATTTAATCCACTGAAATTCATTAAAAACGGTCAAATTTGCGTTAATTTAAACTTTGACCTCAAATAACTTTTGAACTGTAAGGTTTTCGAAAAAATCTCAAGAGACCTTTTTTGTAGAGCGTTAAATGCTCTACAAAAATAAGTCAAGAGATTTTATTTTTGACCCACGTAAAGCTAGCAATAAAAATCAGAAGGTGCAAAAAAAATTTTCCCATGTTATTCTTATGGAAAATAGAAAAGTGCGATGCGGACGTCCTTAATATTAATATTAAGAGCTCAATTTTTAACTGGCGTCTTTTTGCATCAAGATCAAACTTTTAAGCTGTTTGGAAAAAGAAAAAAAAAACTTTTCGTTTTTTTGAATCACCCTAATATTTATATAATAAAATTAAATAAAAATAAATAAGCTTATACTCTTCCTTTAGTGTAGTATTAAACATCTTGGATATTTTGCAGCGAAAGAATCCAATTTTTTTTTATTAATTGTTTTTTTATATTAACTGCTGCCAAACTGGACAGATTTTCATCGCCCATTTTGTTCCTTAAATATGTTAGGGAAGAAAACGTTCTTTTGCAGGCTGCGCTCGATAATGCAATGACAACAAGTGTATACTGTACCAAACCAATATTGGACCTCCTGACTTTAAAGGTAAGTCATCTTTTTATTACTAGTGCAATTAATTTATGCTCGTCAGACCTTTCGATGCCATCTGATAAAACCGTCCGTGGCATGCAGATTTGTGACCACTTTTACCTGGATTTGATCTGCTTCGCGAAGGGTCTAACGACCATTAATTATTTACGTTTAGTAACAATTTAATTTTTATTGCACTAGTAATATACAGATGACTTGTCTTTAAAGTTAGGTAGGCCAATATTGGTTTGGAACACTACACAAAGTTTGTAAAATTCTGAAAATACAACTTTTTAGGTTTCTAACAGATCTAAAAATTGCACAATACTTTCAATTTAATTTTATATTCATCTTCATATCCTTTCATAGTTTTCAGTAAAATCTTTATTTCGCTTTGCAGCAAATCAATATCTTATAGTGCTAGTGTAATGTACAGCCAACGGTTGCAGATTTTCTAATTTAAAAGAAAAAGTTGATTTGGGGTTAAAAAAATTAAGTCCTATTAAAATATTTTAATTATCAATAAAACGGTAGTTTATTTCGTTTATAATTTTCTGTAATGTTGAAATGAATATATGACATTTAAAAATTTTTTGGGGGTTTTTAGAATAATTATTTTCGTCTTTATTTTTAAAGGACTTTTTTACCAAATATTTTTTTAATTTTAGAAGATACTTTATTGGATGTTTTTCTTCTATTTTAATTGTTATACAGACTGTTATGGAAGTGAATGCATAAAATTTAACCACAGATAGAACTCACAAAAATAAACAAAATATTTATTTAGCATTTTTGTCAAAAACGCACCCTTACCGAGTTAAAATTAAAAGTAAGTAGAGCACGAAAAACCATACCCGCCTATGTGTTAACACAGCAATCAAAACACATCAGAAAAAATTTACGACAAAAACTTACCAAAAAGAAGTGTAAACACAGCTGATTTTAGATAGGTTAGTAGGTTAAAATAAGACTTTATTAACCCTGTTTATAAAGGGTACGATACACAATAAAGGCAGAAACACCTACATGTATTATAACGCTAGTCTCGAATACTTAAATCTGGTTCATCTTCAATCACTTAAGAAATCTCCGGCTCTATTTCAAGATTGTGATCGCTTTTGGGCGTCTTTCTAGATGATTTGGGGTAAACGTGTCATGGTTCCGTAATCGTTGTACAGTACCTGTAAACGTTTGCGTATTGGAAATTACACGTTTCCAAAAACGGTGTTAGGACAAACGTAACATAGCACCATGTCCATATTACAAAAATTCACTATTGTTATAAATTTATTGTTGCACTACCGCAATTTATTATTAGAATACTGTTGATCACAACGAGACAATGCGAAATAAGGTTATAGCCGATTGCTGGTATCAGTGTTTTTTGTAAATTAGGAGAAAAAATAACTCAAATGGAGGTGAGACTTGAAGAGAACCGAGATGAAGAAGTACTACTTGAACTTCGAAAAAAGTCATTTATGCGTGATTCAGAGCCTATTCAATTCTGCGATTTTAATTACAATAAAAAAAATAAAAAAGATTTCAAAAATATCTAATCTTCTATAAATTTTGTATAACAGTATTTTTTATCTGTTTTGAAACTATATATTTTATTTGAAAATTTTTACTTTGCAGATTTCAGCGCTTTGGTGACGTTTGTGTCGTCACAATTTCTACGTCCAGACTTCAGCTATCATATAGGCTTTGTATGAGTCAACTTAAAAACGCCTATTTTTGATTTTAGGAGCATTTTCACTGAAACTATTATAACCGAATGGGATTTGGTATGCGGCCGTGCATATTTAGCCAACCTAGCCCAAACTTTAACCATGTTGGGTATCCTAATCGGCAACATGCTTTTTGGGTACCTTTCCGACAAATTGGGTCGCCGAAATCCTCTAATCCTTGCAGTTTTTTTGCAAGTTTCCTGCGGAGTGGGAGCTGCAGTGTCTCCCTGGTTCCCATTATTCTTAATTTTGAGATTTATAGCAGCACTAGCCACTGGCGGCACAATGATTATGAGTTTTGTACTAGTTATGGAAATTGTCGGTATGAAGTGGAGGACGACTTTAGGGATTTTATACCAAATCCCGTTCAATCTCGGCCACTTAACTTTACCACTTTTTTCTTATTTTCTCCGAGATTGGCACCACTTTCATATTGCTATAACACTTCCTGGTGTTATCTTGATGTCTTATTATTGGATCCTTCCGGAATCACCAAGATGGCTACTTACAGCTGGACGCAAATCTGATGCTGTTGATGTATTAAAAAAAGCAGCAAAGCATAATAGACGAAGAACAAGTGGGATTAAACAAAACATCGAAGTTTATTTCGAAAATAAAGAATTTGAAGGAAAACAAACCGGTAATATACTCGATTTAGTCCGTACACCTATTATGCGAACTTATACGATTTGTATCGGGTATAATTGGTTCGTTTGTGGCTTATGTTTTTTCGGAGGGGCACAATATATTGGCCAATTAGGTGGTGATATTTTTATAAATGTAGCACTTTCTGCAGTTATGCAAATACCGAGTACTTTTTTCTCGTTGTGGTCTGTTGCCGCATGGGGACGCAAATACACCTTAATTTTTTCAAATATTCTCTCAGGAGTATCCTGTCTTTTAATCGGGATAGTCCCACCAGATCCGTCCTGGATAAGAACAACATTAAGTTCGATTGATATGTTTGGACTGGCAATTTCTTTTCCGACTGTCTATTTATACTCCGGAGAGCTTTTCCCCACCGTTGTTCGAAATGTAGGAGTGGGGACGAGTTCAATGTTCGCCAGAGTAGGGTCAATGGCCGCTCCGTTTATTGCAGGATTGGTATTGGTGAGAGAGTGGCTACCCCCACTTATTTTTGGATTAGTGCCACTGATTGGTGCTTTGCTTTGTGTTAAATTACCGGAAACGGTAGGATGTAGATTACCGGATACGGTAGAAGAGGCTGAGGCTATAGCCAATAAAAAAGAAGTCAAGTAAATAAATAAAGATTTAAAAATTGTGTTTGTAGTTTTATTTATAGGGCAATAACCGTGTTACGGACGTCGTTATCTTCGCATAAAATTAAACTGGTGATAACCCCGGTTAAAGTGCTTTAAAAAATCTAAACATATAAAAAAACAGTCGTAATAAATTGAACAGTATTTATTATGGATACATATATATGTGTTTAAAAAATCGCAGTAGGCACATGCCACTGAGCAGGTTGTTGAGTAAACACTTAAAAGATGCGGCAAACATTCAGAAATCAAACGGCGTTACTTACTTTAACTTGTGTGCAAGCATTTAGAAGGTACGAATTTTTAGACAGATCCCTGCATTTCAAAAATTCTGGTAAAAAGAGCGCCACAAATCAAAATTGATATTAGATAAATGAAAACAACCTTTATAAAAGTTATTTGTAATTTAGCATAGAATCCAAAAATAAAATCAAACTGAGTAAATTCCATTTAAAAAAACATAACTTTAGTGTTTTTTTTTAACATTGGGACATCTTGTGTATAAACCGCAATATTTTTAAAATGTGCAGCAGAAACGCCACTATAATCTGAAAAAAGAAAATGTTAGTATCTCCTAACAAAAACAAGTTATAGAGCTTTTTCGGACCGTTGTCCGTTGGGACAGCCTGTATAAAAAAGAGTCATAATAAATTGAACAGCATTTATTGTGGATACAGAAATATTTGGCCACTGACTTCTTAAGTTCGTAAAAATCAAATAATGGCCATTGTTGCATCTAATGTGAAGGTAATACACAGTGATAAGGCGTTTTGATTTACGATATATATAGTATATACTAGATGTTATCACCAACAAATCTTCGAATTTTTATCTTGATCAAAGTTGGGGAAAATAAAAAGTGAAAGAAGTTTCTCGAGTGATTTGACTGTTTTTAAATATGTAATTATATTTACTAAAACTCTTCTATATTTGTTGATTTAGGACTTCATTTTTAGAAGTAGAGTAAAATATGAATATGCTGAATACAATACCTAAAAAAATTGAACAACACTGTGACCACAAATTTTTTCTTACTCCCAAAAATGTAGCCAACGACATTACTTTTACTCCACAGGCTTTCAAAGTTAGTGGTCTTTGACTCCTTAACAAAATTAAAATAACGTATTTTTGAATCTGAACTGGTTTCTTATACCAAAAAAATATATAAACAGCATCAGCAATAGCCAAACTCTAAAAAAAAAAAATTAGGAAAAGAATGTTTAGGAAAAGAATAAGTATAGATTGCAGAGTAGCCAAAACGAGTGTCTTTTAAAGTAGGAGAAGGCGTTGAAAATATTTTTCCTTTTGATAGTATTAACACATAATAAATCATTTCTTGCGAAGAGAAAGTCTTAGAGATTTTTTGTAGATTTTTACAACACTGATGAAACCTGACAAGACACAGATTCAGAATTGTCGGTCGTTTTAGAGAAACAAAAATTGCGTTAATTAGAGAAAAATCCAGGTAATGAGGTCAAGCGAAAATGGACCAGTCGCGTACTACCTGTTAAGAAATGTTAAGATAACCAATGTTAAGATACACCACAGTATGGTTCAACGAAAAATAAGTGAGCTAACTTTTTAAGCCCTCCCAATAAACAGCAGCATAAAAATAATTGCAGTTAGCGCAAACCTCAAATAAACCATCAAACTACTCATAAAACTTGATTTATGAGAGTTCACATTTCTCGGAACCATTAAAAGATGTAAGCAAACCCTGGCAAGGTCGTTACTAAATGTGCAAGTGTGCACCCTCATAAATCACGTTTTATGAGTGCTTTTATGGTTTATTAGAAATTTGCGGTAACTGCAATAATTTTTATGCTTCTGTTTATTGGGAGGGCTAAAGAAAGTCAGCTCACTTATCTGTCGTTGAACTGTACACCTCTGAAATACTGGAAATGTCTGATTTGTCTGGAATGCGATCAACTTGTAACCTTGCAGTTTTGTTCGAAAATTTAAGTCTTAAGAAAAAACTCTAACAAGAATTAATTTAAGTCAAAATTTTGTGTTAAAATATACAATCAAATAAATTTTTTTTCAAAATGTAACCGATTTTGAGCTGAAATCTCTATTGCGCATGTCTAGTACAGTTTTAAACTGTTGGAACAAACCTAATACGATTTTCAATGCCTACTCCAAAAGACATCCATTTTTGAGTCCTCTATTTTTATACCTCGTCCAAAACTTTTTGTCCATAGTAACAAACTAAAAATAGCATCCCCAACCATCCTAACAAATGCATAAAGAATCTGAACGCTTCTACATAATTATCAGTTGTTGTAATTTCAAATCCTAGGACACTTATAATAAATCCAGTCCAAGTGATATGCAATAACATCATTTGATTAAAAGCCAAATCAGTCCTAACGCCATAACTAAAATCCAAATTTGTCAAAAATTTGTTTTCTCAAAAATCCACAAGAACTGACTCAACAATAGCAGTGTGATACTTGATACAAAATTTCATTTTCTTTTCCAAAACTTCAACATTTTCAATCCCCGATAACTCCAAAATATTTTTTTTGAGAAATTTTAATTGAGCTGTGACATGAATTAAAATCCCACAAACCAACATTGTGATAACAATCACAACAGTAGTGCCCAAAATACAAATAATAATCTCATATAAAGCTACAATTTCAGCAAGAGGCGAGTAATCAAATCTAAAAGGTAACAAAAATCGAACAACAAGCCCACATGGAATACCCCAATTTAACATATGAGCAGATCTAGTCTCCTCACACTCTTCATATCCCAAAATTGGTAACAACCCGTAACAAATATTACCAATAATGCCATAAACTATAAAAACTTTCGTATAAAATTTCACAGATTCATCTGTTTCCAAAATTAGAGATTTTGAAGCAAATTCCTCAAAAAGTGCCAAGTCGGCAATTAACGCCCTTATTGTATTTTTCCGGTTAATAAAACAAACAGATACGTAGATAACGGCATAGAGGGCACTCAATGCAACGAAATTTTCATTAACACTAGCAAAAGACATTTTTTCTTCTAAAAAAAGCTAAATTTGGGTACTTTTGTGGCTAACTTACCACAAAACTGCGAAATAAGATCAGCCAAAATGGGAAATGTTGTAAATGTAATAATTGCAGACACGTAATATTGTTGTACAATTGCAGAAATCGTGGTTTTTTGGGGCCATAAATACAAATATGTGAGAGCTTTTACAAAAAATTGCAAATACGAGTGCTCCATTTTTCTGATCAAAATTCCAACTGTCTCATTTTATATAATCCGTTGATCATTTATAGACAAGAAATCTGTTTAAAGAAACATCAATTGCATTGTCTTGACGTAACTCAATTATTCATAATTGTATCCTCACGAAGTCTAGTTGAATGTAGAAATTGTGACGTTACAAATGTGGTCAAAGCGGTGAATGATAGAAAGTAATTTTTTTTTATCTATAACTGCATATTATATTGAATATTTGAGTGAAGTAAAGTACTTACTTATACAGGATGCCCCACCGAAAAGGGCATACCCCCTGTAACTTTTTTATTTATTAGTCGATCTAAATAAAATTTAGAACATAAGCATTAATATGTACGGTCTACATTTTGCTGTTAAAATATTTTTTTTATGATGTACCAATTTTGCACTCGAAAGAATAAAATTATGAAATCGCACAAAATTTCTTCAAAATGCATATTATTATTATTTAAATGCTATAACTCAAAATACTGTAATGACAAATTTTGTTTTAACACAAATCATTTAGAATTCCTCTAATTGGTTCTTAAAAGAACACGGAAAAAATTCGTTTTTTTGTGAGAAATATTGTCATCCATGAAACGGTGTTGTCAGATTGTAAATTGAGAGTTACCTGAAAAAAATATGTGAACTTGTCACTTTGACAATTATTGAAAAAATCGAAAAATGTCTAATCGCGAAAGACGTTAAATAATTTTAGTGTACGGTGAATGCCGCAGAAACCTATTAGCAACCAACAGGATTCTACAAGAGTGCTTTCCGGAAGTGGGCTACACATTGAAAAAAATTCGTAAAGTTGTTCGGTTATTTGAGGACACCAGCTCAGTAGTAAAACCCAAACGTGTCTACTTTCCCGTAAGACATAATCAAGCATTGGTGCAAGTTGTAAAAGATGCCGTACAGGAAGATCCTAACATTAGCACTGGGAGTATAGCACGAAGACGCAATATGAGCAAAAGCTCTGTGCAAAGAAAGTGTAATAAATTCCACCCATATAAAATTGCACTGCATCAAGAATTGCGTCCTACTGATTTTGAGTTTAGAATGCTTTTCTGTCAACAAATGATTAATATTTTAGAAGAAAACAATAACTTTACTGATTATGTGCTATTCTCGGACGAAGCAACATTTAAAAGTAATGGGCTTGTTAATAGGCATAATATGCATTATTGGACAATAGAAAATCCACGATGGTTGCGCCAAATAGATAATCAAAGGATGTGGTCTTTAAATGTTTGAGGCGGTATTTTGGGTCAATATGTAATTGGTTCATTTTTCGTCGATGAAAATTTAAATGGTGACCTGTATCTACGTTTTTTAAGAAGAAATCTGTTAGAGTTGTTAGAAAATGTTCCGTTAAACATAATAGGACAACTTGTGTTCATGCATGATGAGGCGCCGCCACATTTCGCGAGACGGGTTCGGCGATATTTAGACCGAGACTTGCCTGATAGGTGGATAGGACGTGGAGGACCTGTTCACTGGCCAGCTCGTTCTCCAGACTTAACGCCTTGCGATTTTTTTCTCGGGTGTTGTAAACGAAAAGGTGTACAAAACAGCTCCCACGACAATAGAGGATATGAAAGAGCGAATAATAAGAGAAGCGTTTGCTGCCATATCACCCGAAACTCTTGTTAGAGTAAAACAAAATTTTAGGCGACGATTATTTTGCTGCTTACAAGAAAATGGAAATGTGTTTGAACATTTAATGTGTAAGTCTAAAACGTTCGTTATCAAAACGTTATTAACTATTCTTTTTATTTCAGAAATTTTTCGATATTTATAGTTTACTTTATGCACCCACCACGAATTTTCTCCTTTCCTACTCAATAATGCAGGCTGTAATTCCTCATGCAATAAAATCTTAAAGGAATTAATTTAATTTGTCTTTAAAACTCTTTGCTTATATTGTGTCAGCATTCGTGCTATAGTGCTGTTGCTAATGTTAGGATCTTCGTGTACAACATCCACTACAACTTGCACCATATTTTTCTTTGTTATTCTTGGTTATGTTTTACGGTAAAGAGGGTTTTACCATTGAAACTGGCATCTTCAAATAGTCCAACAACTTTACCGATCTTTTTCAAGCTGTAGAATACTTCTGTAAAGTGCTCTTCTAGAACTCTCTGGTCGGACTTAAGCTTCTAGAAGTTGTTTCTTGAAATAAATTGTTACGTTGCGTTACAGAAATAAAGTGTTTCCACAAAAAATGTTTTATTGGTGACAACTACAGAAACGTATCAGAAACGTTTAACCTGACAAAAGTCGTAACAAAAGAGCTGCAGACATTAGAATTTCTAGGCTAAAATTATTTTACGGTTTTTGGGATTAGACACTTTTCGATTTTTTCAATTGTCAAACTGACAAATTCACTGACGTTTTATTCATATTCAGGTAACTCTCCATTTACAATCTGACAACACCGTTTCATGGATGACAATATTTCTCACAAAAAAACGAATTTTTTCCGTGTTCTTTAAGAGCCAATTAGAGGAATTCTAAATGATTTGTGTTAAAACAAAATTTGTCATTACAGTATTTTGAGTTATAGCATTATAATAATATTCATTTTGAAGAAATTTTGTGCGATTTCATAATTTTATTCTTTCGAGTGCAAAATTGGTACATCATAAAAAAAATATTTTAACAGCAAAATGTAGACCGAACATATTAATGCTCATGTTCTAAATTTTATTTAGATCGACTAATAAATAAAAAAGTTACAGGAGGTATGCCCTTTTCGGTGGGGCACCCTGCATTACTTCACTAGTAAAATAATAAAATAAAAATCCATTCTTTAAAATAATTCGTTTTAATTTCAGACTCAATCTTAATTACATGCTATTATTGTTATAAAAATTAATAACACAATTTTCACACCTATTTACAACAGCTGTAGATAACAGCTGTCGATGCAGTAGTTCTAACTGTTATAGTATTTTTGTCACCCAGAATTTTTGAAGCAATTTGTTTTTTATTTTCTTCTATCGTGTCTATATACCCCTCCGCCACTGTATTCAAGCGCCAGCCCCCATGACGCTTTACTGTTAAATGATCAGCTCCCGAAATAGCAAGCAACGAAGTAGATGAGCGCCTATAACAATGTCCCGTAAATCGTGCTGGATTAGGTAACTGAAGAAAAGTAGCAATATTCTTGGGAAAGCAGCAAATGTGTTTATACCAACACGGAACTTTATACACCTCTTGTTTCTGTATTCTAAAAAAACCGTCCATTACTGGCCTTATTATGGCGAAGTGCAGCATATTTTCGAATTAATTCTAACTTGTTGACTCCATCAATTCCGCCTGACGTAATAAAAAATTCTCTGGATATTTTTGTTTTAGTGTTTGGTATTAGAACATGGAAGCATTGTCTCTGATTTTTGACATCTTCCAGAAGCATGTTGGTAAAGTTCTTGGATCCTACAAGCTCCATCAACTCAATAATTAAAGCAACCTTGAAATTAACATTACGTAATCAGAATAATTTATGCATAAAACGGGTACAGAACCTTCAATAACAAAAATTTATTATCATTTGCTTCTTGTAAAAATTTGCAAATAACTTGTTTAGTGAAAATTTGCGATTTTTTAGCACGATATCCTACAGATATTCTTTTCAGAAAGGCGATTAAATGCACATATTTACTGATGTCAACATTCTTCTTCATTTTCATTATTGTTTTAATCATAGAATAAAAAGCCCAGAGACTCGATGATTTATACTGTTTTGATAAATGATCAAAATATGCAAGTAGAACCTTCTCATGAGTAATATTTTTAACATTTTTCTCGTCGCACCATGAACTGAACCGTTGAAAAGCCATCTCGTACTTTTCTTTGTACTTCTCTGGCACCAAGCAAGAAGCAGCATTTGTCGCCGCTTCTTCGATTTCAGAAGGTAAACTTTCTGAGTCACTCATGTATACAATTTTCTTATTTTTACCGCAAAGCCCAATTTTTACTGATTATCTTAAAATGGCGACTTAAAATTGTAAGCAGTTGTCATAGTGCTTACTGAACAATGAACATATCCATAGGTAACCTTACATTTAATGTAAAAAAATAGGAGTTATCGGCAGCATTAAATTTTCGATTTTTTAATTTTTTTGCAGTCATAGATAAAGTTTTGTAGATATATCATACGTGGACTAGAGCACGTTACAGTAACTGGTGTGTTACAGATATTTGGGCTAACGCCCTCGTTATCTGTAGTCTATACACTCGTTGTGTAATGACTAATGATGCTTCTATCCTACTTATAATATAAATAACTATTAATTAAAATACATAGTTTTAAACAAATTTAAAAAAATAATTTATACCTATGAAGAAGTCAATTTTTGAAATTTGTGTTAAAATTTTTTACAAATAGTTAAATACTGAAACATATTTAAAAAGAGTGGAAATTATTAAAACGACAAAATATGAGACTCACGAAAAAACTGGTTGTAAACACGACAAATAAAGCACTGGACGATAATATAATGTACTAAGCGACAGAAAACTATGTATTACGCCCTAAAAATAAAATGCAAATACAATGTACGACAATATAAGCTAAATTACACTACAAAAAAGTTATTTCTTGTTATATATTTGTTTTAACAACAGTTCACAATAGCTCAGAATTGAACTAAACATGCGTAGTAGAGTTTTAGCGATCAAGAATTTCTATTGCGCATGGTCAGTTCAGTTATTAATATTAATACAGCAACATTTCTTTTAAAAGGCTTGTCTTGAAAAAAAATTAGAGATAAATTTAACAAAAAAATAAAAGTGTTGCTATGGTTATCTTAAAAATTTAAACAAATAAAATTTTTCTAAACAGCCTCGGGTAAGATTTTTATAACCATTTAATGTCTATATTTGATTTTTTCAAAATTCTTTATAGTTTAATCAAAAAACGCCCTGATCCATACATTTAGTCCACCCGGTATATCTAATAAGTAATATAATGGGGAGGAGAAGTGTGTCATTCTAATTCATACCTTAAAAAAGTCACCCTTATTACACTAATACATAAGGTTATAATAGCTAAATTCTGACCGAATAAAAATCACATATGGAAACACAAATAAGGCATAAAAACACTCCAATACTCTAGACATTCTAGTTTTAATCCAGTCACAAGTTACAAATAATTCTCGCATAATCGAGAAAATTAGCAATCTGCGCAACAAATGAGAGGGACTTCGTTCACATTCGGCATGGTTCGCTGGAAATTGCTCATGTTAGACCTGGGTGAAGCTTAGAAATGAATGAAGTCTGTGCATCGAACGTTTTATTTTCCATTAATTTCTTCATTAAGTTTAAATTTGTTTTGATTCGTGACTTATCAATAAATGAAATGTTAAGGGTATCGAATGTCGACATTTTTAGATCTTATTTATTCTATTTAGTGTATTTATTGATAGCTTGAAATTTGATCTTTGTAAATTTTCTAAAATGTGCAATAAGGTCGACTTTTTCAATGTACATTTATCGAATGACAAAAGTCTTAAAATTTCGCGCTGTTTTGACGTCAGGGCTACTGCACCCCATACAATTATTGGGCCATTTTTTGCAAATTTAGAGACGGACTACCAAATCCAGTCATTTTATTAAAAAATCACAGATTACAATAAATAAAGAAATTTAATAAAATTTACATTTTAATTTAAAAAGAAAAAGTCAGTTTGTAAAAAAAGAACGTTTCACTTTTAAATTTAAAAACCGCGCCACAAACCTTCGTCAGTTGTTCACCAGAGTGCATGCGCGGAGATTTTCAAATTGGCAGAAATCGGCAGTGCGCCAGTGCGAGTGAGAAGTTTTGAATTTTTGAAACAATTAAAACCTTGTAAAGTGTCTAAATTGGTGAATTGGATACCTTCTACAAGGTAAGTTTTATTTAGTTGTATCAAAAGTTATTTAACAATAATTTCCAACATCGGCTTTTGAGGGTAGCGTCGAAGCAATCTTAACCACAAAAACAGACCTAAACTCGTTTAACAGAGCTTTAATACAGACTTAGGGTCATTTGGGGATACCTTAAATGCTTAAATTAGCACTTTTTCGAAAAACTAGAAAATATCCGGTGACCATTTGTTTCTGATCAACCATGGCCTACTATGATAGACGCAATCATGGGCTACTATGATAAATGCAACCATGGGGTAGTATGATAGACATGTAACTTTAACTACAATTAAACTGTTACCACTCGATATAAAAAACAATACAAAATTGTATACAGGGGGTAATGGAAGTGAATGCAAAAATTTTAAAATCTGCAAAAAAAATTTTGTCCTATCTCAACTAATAACAAAATTATAATCTAAAAATTAATTATTACAAAGTGTATAGTAATTTTTTTTATCAATATGGGGCAACTATAAGTTTTTCAGGTCAAAATAAAGCGATTAAATACAATTTACCTCTATACTAAGTTTTGGAGCTTAGAGCTTAGCACCGTTTAGGAGCTAGAGGACGCCAAAGTTAGAGATTAATATAAATGTCATTTTTATACTTTAAACGTAAATATCTCGAAAACGGTACGTTTTAGCAAAATATTGCGTTCTTGCATTTTTATTTAAAATCTACTGGCATATTCTTTTTTGCTACAAAAATAAAAATTAATAAGAAAATTTGTTAATTACCCAAAATGTGAAACAAAAATGCCGTAACTTGAAATTGAGATATGCAGCAAAATTTTGCTAGTAGAAATGAAAAGAGTACACTCAACAAGAGTATTAATCAGTTAGAGTGGTTGGATTTTGTCGTGGGCGATGCGTCATTCTGCGCATAGTACGAAAACACGTCTTGGTTAAGCGCTATTCACTAATCCAAAAACATTCTCATTTCGTCTCGTTCCTTCTTCTCGAACGGTTGTGGTTAGTTTGTATTTTTATTGTATTATTGTACAAAATACAACAAACAACGGGTCCCTGCCTGCGCATTTCATGCAGACTTTTAAATTTGCCGCAATCTGAAACTAATCAGATGTTTTTGGGTTTCACTTATCGCATTTAAGATTTTACTTCACGCAGATCTGTTCAAGGTCATCAACCACGACAAAACCCAACCACTCTAAGCGGTTTTTGATATTACAAAAAAAAAGTTTTTTGTACCCAACTTTGACGGCCTGTAATTTTGTTATTAGTTGAGAGATATTTACTTAAAGTCTAAGGGCTATTTTTTTTATATGCTTTACAAAATATTGTTTAAAATTAATAATCAATAATGCCAGACACTTTCCGCCGTCGGTAATTATTGCCAGACGCTTTAAACATCGACATAAAAAAATTAATTTTACTTATAATTTGAGACTTGTTTTTTATATATGATACTTAGAAGACTATTTTACTTTTTTGTAGGCTAAACACAAGCCTTTTGTTAGATTATTAACAATATAATCTCAACAAAGCTGTGTTAAAAAGACATTAATTTCTGACGCGCGCAGCATCATTTTAAATGTAAGTGGGGATTGCTTAACCCCAACGATCGGTCTGGCTGTTTATAAAAAGAAGTAAAATGGTCCCCTAAACATTATATATAACTATAAAGCTTCAGATTATAAGTAAGATTGATTTTTTATGTCGATGTTTAAAGCGTCTGGCGATAATTCTCGATGGCAGAAAGTGTCTGGCAATATTGATTATTAATTTTTAACAATATTTTGTAAAACATATGTGAAAATTAGCCCTTATGGGCTGATTTCAAGTTAAGATAATACCGGTAGTATCTTCGTTTCCATGGAAAAATAAACAAATTCGGGGTTGTGATTCGCTGTTGTCATGGAAAAGTATTAAAATTTGCGCTACTACCGGTATTATCTCAACTTGAAATCAGCCCATTAGACTTTAAGTAAAGTGAGTAATATTTTTATTTACCTGTAACACCTGGTATCTGAGGATTGGCCCGCGGCACAAGCTAGCGAGTATGTGTACGTTTACAGAATATACTATCACTATTCTATCGTACACATTTTGTTCTTCAGAAAATAAGTAAGGTCTGGCGGCCCTGGGATCTTAGTCTTCTATAATACTGAACAATGATTCCCAAAATTTTGAAAAATTTTAATGGAAAAGCCAATTAATAAAGTTTTCAAATAATTTTTTTGTGAGAAACAGTGATTAAAATATACAAAAGTACATACATATATTTTAAAATCAGATAAAAATAAGCTTTTTAAAAATGTTAAAGCCAACTTCTATTTAAAAAAAAAATCAAATTTAACTTATTGTGGCTAAACTGCTAGCCAAAAAAATTACTTAACTGCTTTATTAGATTCTACGTAAAAAAGTGCCTGTATAATGTTTCTCACTCAAATCAATATTTTTAATAATAAACAAGATAAAAAAAATTTTCAGAAAAATGTTAACTTTTGTCTATACCTTTGAAACAAAAAAAAGGTAGTGAGTTGCGGTTTTGTACAAATTATTTGCTCAAAAAACGAGCTCGAAAATGTGCAAACCGTTTTTTCTAAACCTTATAATTTCGGACCCTATATAGACATCCAGTTTGTACCATATTTCATGTTTTTCTTCATACATTCCATGAAATAAAACAAATTTTAAATGAATACCTCTATTGTCACATTGCAAAGTAAGATCTCTAGAATAAAATAATAGTAGCGTACATTATTGTTCTGTATATAGTTATACAAGTGTCCTTGAAAAATTTTCTTAAAGCGATTTAACTTAATGTACCAAATTGCACCGTTTAAGAACTAGAGGGCGCCAAATTTAGAAATTAAAATCAGTTTTTTTTCTTTTTTTCATCTAAATGAATTATCAGCTTTTAAAGATAGCCCCAAAAGAAGACGTTTATAATTTTTATCTATCGAAATACTTTACTAATTTACTTAAAATTAGTAGAGTATTTTCATAGATAAAAATATAAACGTTTTCTTTTGGGGCAAACTTTAAGAGTTGATAATTTTTTCGGGAAAAATTAAAAGTGCGTATCGATTTATTTTTAATACTCTATCTAGGGTTGAAAGTAAGAGATTTAAAAAATAAAAAGCTTGTATATTAAAATGTTTAAGTACGATACTCGTTGAGCATTTTAAAATTGAATTTAAAATAAAAACGGAGTGTTTCAAAAGAGTGATTCAACAGAAAAGTGTGGAAAGAGGTGGAAATTTGGAGAAGAAAAGTTCTTTGACGTTTTTCACCCTTAATGAGTGCGATAATGGAACATAGTTGCCTTGAGTCTTGACACTCTCTGCCGTAGTAGAGCCATCTCACCGTCTGAGTTCCCTGCTTGCTGAATCTCGACTCTAACCGCTTGACCTTCCTCTAAGCGGGTCTCCAATTGAATAACTGATTTAATTAATAACTCATTAAGGATGCATCAGGTGAAAAAAACGTGAAACAACGTTTCGTCTCGAAATTCCACCTCTTTTCACTGCTTGCAGTTGATTCACTATTTTTGAGACAGCCTGTATAGTCCCAACAGTAGAATTCCAATAAAATCGATAAAGTGGTTAAAAAGTTATAATAAAAACAGTGTGTCTCAAAAGAGTAAGTCAACCGAAGTGTGGAAAGAGGTGGAAATTTGGAGAAGAAAAGTTCTTTGACGTTTTTTCATCCTTAATCAGTGCGATAATGGACCGCTTGTTGTGAAAAAAAAAGTAAACAACTTTTCCTCTCGAAATTCTTCCTCTTTTCACTGCTTGGTGTTGATTCACTATTTTTGAGACAGCCTGTATAGTCTCAACAGTAGAATCCCATTAAAACCGATGATAAAAATTATAAAGTTAAAATAAAAACGATTTTTAATTTCTATCTTTGGTCTAAGTTCTAGCTTAGGATATAAGTAAGTAAGTTGCATCAGATCGGTTTGTTTTGGCCTCTAGAATATCAGCGAATGTCTTTCTGGGACACTTGTCTTACATTATGTCAATCGAGTATATAATCTTAAAAGAATATACTGCCAACTTTAAGATATGTCCCTAGATTTAACACAGAGATTCTTATATATAACACAACATTAAAACTCTATATGCCACATAAATTTGAGCTTTTCAATTGCACTCATCACTTTTCCTTTGTCTGGTATTATACTTAATTTCAACATCTGGCTTACTATGCACCATCTTCATATGCGAATTAAACGAGCTTTTCCATTTCGTATCAAACATACAAACTGAACATTTATACAGTTTTAAATTTTTTGAATTCAAATGTATCCTCAAATGTTGTTTCATACTCTCCTTCCATTTCGTCGTAAATCCACATTTTTCACATTTAAAAGTCTTAATTTCGTTTTGACAATGCGTTTCTTTCATATGTTTTGTCAAAAAGTATCTTGACTCACCCTCATAGTCACATTTGGCACATTTATAAATCTGAGTTGAATTGTGTCTCTCAACATGTTCTTTAAAATACTGTTTCCATATTGTAATAAACGAACAAATGCTACATCTATACAATTTCACCAAATCAGGATTTGTGTGTTTTTTGACATGCTCTCGGAAATATTGCCTCCATTTGGTTTTAAACTTACAACTCGTGCATTTATAAACTTTATCAGGACTGTTATGCTGTTTGACATGGTCTCGGTAGCATTGCCTCCAGGTGGTCGTAAAGTCACACTCGTCACAAGTGTATTTTTTCAACAATTCCGGGCATTTATGCTTCTTGACATGTTCCCTAAAGTATTGCTTCCATTTAGTTGTGAATTCGCAATCTGGACATTTAAAAACTGGGATTTGATCAGGTGATTCATGCTTTTTGACGTGTTCCTTAAAGTACTGTTTCCATTTAGTTGTGAAGGGGCATTCAGAGCATGAAAATGTCTCGATTTCTTCGCCTCCACTGTGAAGTTTAATATGCCGCCTTAAGTAGGTTTTGGAACGTGATTGAAACGGGCATTCGGGGCATTTATGGAGTTTTGATGAATCAGGAGGGTTGTGGATAGTCATATGACCGGTAAGACTGTTCTTCCATTTGGTTTTAAAAGGGCAAATAGTGCACTGGAACTGAGATACGTTTTTGGAAGTGTGAATTGTTGAATGACCGGTTAGGCTGTTCTTCCATTTAGTTTTAAAAGGACATTCTGGGCATTTATAACTGGCGTCTTCGTCATGAAGTTTGATGTGACGTTTTAAATATTGCTTCCACTTTGTTTTAAATACACAATGTGTGCATTGGAAGTACTCATTTTGCTCGTTTATGTCATGTACTTTAGATAAATGATGAGTGAGGGTGTGTTTAGACTCAGCTTCAAAAATGCAGAAAGTACACTTGAAAATTTTGATTTTTTTAGGACTTGTGTGTCTTTTAACGTGTTCTTTGAAGTATTGTTTCCAACGGGTTACAAATTTACATTCAGTGCATTGATATTGTTTGACTGTATTTGGAGCTGAGTGGAGTTTCATATGTTCTTTTAAATATTGTTTCCATTTTGTTTGAAATGAGCATTCTGTGCATTTATGTTTTTGTAAGCTTTCAGGCAAATGTGATTTTAAATGCCGGTTTAAGTATTGTTTCCAGTTTGATTCAAAAGAGCATTTAGTGCATTTATAAATTTTGATATTGTTGTCTTTCACAGTATGTATGGACATGTGCATTTTTAGACTTGTCTTCCACTTTGTTTGGAAGCTACATGTTGTACATTTATACATATCGAGGCAATCTGGAGTACTGTGAATTCTTGTGTGTTTAGCTAAATAATTCTTCCATTTAGTTTTATACGTACATTTTTTGCATTTGTATAGTTTGACGAATTCTGGAGAACTGTGGATTTTCATGTGACCCCGAAGACTGTTTTTCCATTTTGTTTTGAATGTACAAACGTTACATCTGTAATTCTTGGCAGCATCTTCAATTGATTCAGTTTTGACCAGAAAATCAGGCTCCAAAGGATCCTCAAAGCTGTAAAACATACTAAGTATAAAAGTTTTTTTTTTTTCTTTTTTTCATACCTGGGGTCATCAATGCCTTCTTCTTCTTTTATTTCTACTTTTATTAAATCACAATCAAAGGACTCCTCATCACAATCAAGTTCAGTATCACTGAGTTTTTCTGTTTTTATGAAAATGTTGTTATAATCATAGTTTTGTTCATCTTCTTTACTCATTTTTATTTATTTCTTCAACTGTCAACAATACGAGTATATTTATTCGAGATTCTTGCCGATTTTTGTTCGTTTTTGTTCAATTTATCATTTTATTTCGTTTCTTTATACAACACCACTATTTATGTATTGCATTTTTACTATTTTCTATTAATCTTGTTTATTAAAAAATAAATAAAGCAAAACGCCATCTATGACAGTTGATTGGTTAAAAATGGCGCCAAATTTCAATTTTATCTCATATTTACACATTTTTACAAGTTTTTTGTAATCTGTATTTTATTATTTTAATATAATAATGCGTAATTAACAATTTCTTTGTGTTTGAAGCCAAAAAATGATAATTTTATCAAAAAATTATCTGTCACACCAGTGGTGTTCGTTCAAATTCCAGTTATTCTCCAGAAAAAAAACTATTGAGAACCAATCGCCGTGTCCTACATTAACATCACCTTATATTTTAATACTTTATTTGACATAAACAAAACTTAAATAAATAAACTCACACATATTTTTGATAAGGTTATGCCGTATATTCCTGGCAGCCTCAAAAGTATAGCGGGCGAGCCAGATACTCTGCGAAAAGTTGCTGTGTATGATCACACTATGCCTTTGTTTTCATATAATTTTCCTTATTTCGTTATGAAATATTTAATTTTACGTCAACTTTTAGCGTTATTTTATGTCGTACATTATACCACTAGTTATGTAATTAGGTGTAAAAGTTATTTGTGAAGTATGTCGGCTTCTGCAACAGCCAACAGCCATGTGTCAGAACTGTTCATGGAGGAATAAATAAATAAGTCTTATTTATTTATTCCTCCATGGAACTGTTAGACTTTGGAGGGGTCAATGATCTCAACCGAATTATTTCAGCGATATAAAAAATGTGTAGCTGTGAGAACAACTGATTTGTAATTATGAGAAACAGTAAACAAAATAAAAACTTGGAAATTACTGAAAAAAACGTTGACTTGACACACAATCGGATAAAATTTGGTGGTTATGTTTAGTCATAACATTCGAGTTACGATCTGCCTTTTTAATACCGTCTTGTATTAACCAAATTCTATAGCAATCCAGAGCCTTTTTTTTACTTGAAGACTTTATATTACACTACTTACTTGTTACGTAAAGTACGACTTTACATCACTAGTTATTAAAAGTACATTTTTTTTGGACGGAATGAGAATAATTTTGTACGTAATACGTTGTAAAAACCTATTATTGACTCACTTAATATGCTCGTTAAACAAAATTGGTCTTTTCATAACTGGTTACGTAAATAACTATCACATTGATAAAAATCATCTCACATCCTTCTAGAGGATATACGGGTGTAAACGAAATTAGGTTCACCGCTTTTTTAAATAGTATTTTTTAAAATAGAGAAATGAAACTCGGAAAACTCATTATGTTAGATAATCCCTATTAATTGGATAAAAAATGAACTTCCTATCACTTCCGGTTTTACCTTTGGATTGTTAAGTTGAACACTATGCATAATTTTAAATTTTTGGAATTTACATTAAACTTTGAGTCTAAAATACTACTTTTTATAACTTTTTGTGGAATAATTTTTTTTGCAATTTTGTTTTTTTTTCTAGAAGGCTGTGATAGTAAAAAAAATCTAAATAATAGACATAACCATTAAAAAATAAAAATAGTCCCATAGATAACCTAATTTAGAAAATACACGAGTTTAAATTAGAATAAATTAGTTTTTCCGGTTTAACTCATTTTTTTTTAAATGGAACAATAGTGGCTCACTCGACATTTTAAATTAACATTTTTTTTGTTAGTCTAAAAATATCAAAAATTTTAAAATCTATTTAGTAGTTTTTGTAATATTGACAAAAATATTTTGGATGAATCTTTAAAAGTTAACTAAAATTCCAACAAGCTGTAAACTACAAAAAAGATTACCGATTATATTTAATAGCTCTCTATTTGATTTTCTTGTTAAAATGCTATCATTTTTGAAATTTTTCTTTAATATAAAATTTTTTTCACATTAAAAAAAAATATTTTTGTAAATATTACAAAAACTACTGAGTAGATTTTCAAAATTTTGGTATCATTGGATTGTCAAAGAAAACGTTATTTTAAAATATCAAGTGAGCCACTATTGTTCCATTTGAAAAAAAAAAAAAAGAGTTAAACCGGAAAAACTAATTTAATCTAAATTAAACTAGGGTATTTTCTAATATACAGATTATTTATAGGAATGTTTTTATTTTTTAATGGTTGCCTACATTATTCAGATTTTTTTTTTGCAATCACTGCCTTCTAGATAAAAAAAATCAAAAATTGCAAAAAAAATTATTTCACAAAAACTTGTAAAAAGTAGTTTATTAGACTCAGAATTTAATGTAGATTCCAAAAATATAAAAATATACATAGTGTTCCATTTAAAAATCTAAAGTTATTGTCATTTCTGGTAAAACCGGAAGTGATAGAAAGTTCATTTTTTACTCAGTTAATAGGAATTTTCTAACATAATAAGTTTTTCTAGTTTCGTTTTTCTAGAGATGTATTTATTAATCGCGATGACTTTAATAATATATGTATAATGATTTGTTTCTTAATTGATAGAAAAATAGAAAAATAAAACACCCACTAACCCCTAATAACAAACTAGTTTTAATTCCTACCTGAGGATCACAACTTTGTTGTCGAAACGTGCGTCATATCAAGTAAAAAAGTTTGGTGTTAGTGGGTGGTTTTATTTTTCATTTTTCATTTAAACACACTAAAAAAATTCAACAAAAAAAGTCTTAATAGATAATTTATTTTAAACTTAACGATACAAGAGTCTGGTGAAGAGTAATTATTTAACTTTTATTTTAACTGTGTAATTCACTGTAGCTCTAAGCTGGCTCAGCGTCTTATCCATCGTTGGATTGATGATACAGTAAAACACATGTAGAGTCCTCAGAAAAATATTTCCTGTTTACGATTTAATTCGGTACTTAACATTCACTAATTTTTCTACATATCTAGACCTCAATAAAGGCCGGTGGCCACTTATTAAAGAATCAAAGCCATAAAAAAGGTTGTAAACACGAAATATCTTATTTGCCTTATTACGGCCATTAAATTAATTAATTTAGAAAAATTAATTAGAGAAATCTCTGATTGAACGCCCCTAATTACAAAAAACATTAATGAGAATTATAAAAAGCATTTGCATTAGAATTTTTTTATAAAAAACAAAAAATTACTCTATTGTTAGCCCAGTAAAATCAGACAAAAAACGTAGAAAACTTCGAGAAAAATTTGATCAAACTGGATTTTTGTAGAGACTTTTTGTCACGTGGACCTTTTAACCAAAATAAATATTTTTCAAATGTTTTTAGTGTTAATAGAGGACCTAGCTGAAAAGACACGCGAAATAAAGAGAATAATATCTATTTGAGGTAGTCTTTCCCTGCGAGTGGGAAAACAGGGAACAATTAAATTTTGAATTTTTTTTTATTTTTCAAACATTCTATGGACACAACTAGATAGAATATCCTTATTATTTTAAAAAAATATCTCCATTAATTTTTGACCGTATCATGGGTACCAAACCGTCTTAAGATTCTGTGGTAGAAGAAGCCCAAAATGCAGCTGAAAAATAACCATTTAGCATTTAGCAGCGGCCGAAAAGTGAGCACTTTTCGGCCGCTGTTGAATATTAGATGAGTTTTCTACTCTTTTCATTCCCTTGTTTATTTGTGCTATTTTATCTTTGCATTTATTTAAATCTTCCATTAGTAACTTTGCTCCATATTTTGGTATTACTTATTTATTTATTGATAAAAGGTTTCTTTTTTTCTTAATTTTTTTCTTAAGACTAGTATGTGAGGTATTTCCTTAGTATTGGTTCTTATTATCCATTTATTAAAGAATGAAAATGTGACTTAACTTGTGAATAATTCCAAAAAAGCAACCCTTATGAAATAGTTGATATAAAAGTTTTTGGTTTAGGGGCTGGTTTTGGACGTTATTGCCTGAAATTGTGGTCATTTACTACTTTGGGTTCTCAACCCATCATAAAATTAGGATTTACTTTTTGGAATTATTTGAGATTTAAGTCACATTATCATTCTTTCCTAAATAGACAATAATTTCAATTTTTAACTGTTTAAACATCTAGCTGGGCCACTACATTTTTGGTGATGACAGGAATTATCACCAATAGTTTTATTACTGTTTTACCCCTGACAACCTAACCTCAATTTCGCCAGTTATGTCATCACTCATTTGAATTTAAAGAAAATCACAATTAGGGGCCGTTTTTACTAGAGCAATAGCAATGAACGTATCCAAACTATCAAAAGTGGCTTTTCGAAGCATCATTCGGGTAAAATCTTCAAATATTTATTAAAACTATCAAAACCTAACCTCAAATTTCAGACAAATTTAGTCACTGAAAATTATCAAAAATTAGGGCTCAACTCGCGGAAGTTACACCAATTTAGACCTCGGGAATTGCAATTACGTCAAGTTTCAACCATTAAAACTCATTTAGAGAAAGAAGACAGTTTTGCCAGAAAAATTTTGAGAAAAATTCCTTTTCTCAATATAGATAAAACAGTAATTTACCTGTTTTTACGCAATATTTTATTTAATTTAGTCATTTTTTAGCGTTTAATGGCAGCTTCGTACTTGGCTTACGAAAATATTGCTGATAAAATAAATTATATAAATTTTTTTGATGAATTGGAATTGAATGATACTTTTTACTCGTGGTTTGTTATAACAGAGTTACACATTTGGATGCTTTCTGTTCGGTTTATGGCTGAGGGAGAACAGGGACGGTTTATGAGGAATTATCTAACTGAGGCACTTTGGAATGATGTTAGTCAAAGAATAAAAAAATTGGGAGAGGTAGTTTTGCTCTATTTTAATATTTTTTTATATCTAATTTGGGGGTATTTTAGTCAAGTAATGCGAGTGTAGCTCGTGAGCAAGTCCAGGAGCTCTCTGAACAATTACAAGCAGCTCTAATTGCCTACGATGAGGGCCTGCAAAGTGATGATACTATTTTAGCTGGGGCTTTATGGAGGCGGTTTTACCAACAAGAGGATATTGATCCTCGATGTTTAGAAATTTTAGTGAAATACGTGCGAAAACAGGTATTTGTACTACAGTTTTAAACCTCAAATTGTGATTTTGTTTTTATTAGGTGCGACTTATGGATCATTTATCTATTGATAGTGTAATAAAAATGGATTGGATACCGTTAAATACTAATCTTTAAGTGAGTAATAATATATTTAAATAAAAGTTGTTAGTGTTTATGTTTTTTGAGTTTTTTCTTAAGTTGTTGACACTGAATTGCTTCATCTGCCTCAACTGCTGTGATAGCACAACGAAGTTTTGCTTCACAATGTTCATTACAACCTGAACGCATAGCAGGAGCACTTTCACGTCCTTGAAACCTACAAAAAATAATATAAATGTCAGTGAAAATCACGAAGTAAAATAATATAATAGAAAGGAGTATTCAATCGCCGGCTCAGACTCACATAAGAGTAATCCAAGAGAGAGAACATCTTTGCGATGCGTTTTGAATTAAAAATTGCATAACAATTACACAAAATACTGTCTTAAAGAGGATTAAACCCTGATTTATTTATATTTAAAAAATAGCAGTAAAGTTATTGGGAAATAATTTAAAAAATATTAAAGTTTGAAATTTGCGCAGTGTGTTTCATTATAAAACTCTACGCAAACTGTCAAGGCCACAAAAAAATGTTGAAGGAAAAAATTGTAGACAATTAAATTTCGTATAATGAAGTCTGCGAGGCTATAACTTTTCGTTATTTTTTTAAATTGAAATATTAAGGATTTAATTCTTTATATGATGGTATATTTTATTTGTTTTGAAATTATTTTAACTGAAAATTTTTTCGTTTAATCGTTGTGTCTCTCTCTCTCAACCCAAATTTATATACCGCGAGCAAGTGGTTGGCTCTGAGAGTGAATAGTCCTCTGCTATTACAGTTTGTGATAAAAATACAAATAAAACCTGAAATATTGTTGCATCATTGTATGGTTTTTTGACATCCGATCAAGCATATCACCCAAACTTTCGTAACTTGTATTTTTTAAACCATAGGCGTCTCTAAATGAATATAGTTTATACCATTCAGGGATTTTATCTATGTTTTGATTCGCTTTTGTTAAATTAAACGTGTAGTGGTCATAATCTAGAACGTTCTAAACGAAATCGTTTTATCAAATCATAATTTTGAATCTTACGAAATTGCTTTGGTCCACACTGTAGATACGATAATTGGGATTAAATCCAACAAAGGTGGTAAAACTGCCAGCATTGTATGCCACGTTAATTATTTTTTTCGTATTGTTGGTGTCTCTGAAGAGGCGGAGTTCGTCTATGTGGGTGTGGCCGTTAAATTGTGCTACTATGATTGATGCAAACCTATATAGAAATGTTAATTTAGAAACCAAAATTTCAAAGAATAAAAATCAAAACCGCAAGTCGCTAGGACCTTTGGTTTTTAAACAGAGATAACACAAAGTCGAACGGGTGACGTCATACCGACATCGGACGGAGCGAGCATTTTTTGTTGTTGTTTGTGATTACTGAAAGTTATCAAAAAAGGCAAACTTTAAAAGAGTTGAAACTTTAAACTATTCTCAAGTGCTTCGTGGAATGTACTACAGTCGTTTTCATTTCTCACATTTGTTTTCAACTCAACATAAACATTTTTTTGGTTTTGGCCTAAATAATACCTACACAATTTCCGCACCTACACCAAGATATGTCGTTAATTCTTTCGAGATTTTCGTAGTTCTGCAGATTATTCGGATTCTTCTTCAACTTACTTAAATTATTTTTGGTATACCTTGGTTCAAAACCAAACACCATCGAGATTAAAAAATAATGAAAAACTGCAAACTTTTATGACAGGCGAGATAACAGGACATAAACAATCTTACAACATATGAGACGGAACAGAATATGTCGGTATGACGTCATTTCTTAGAATTTTTTTATCATATTTTTTTTCTTGGTGTACAACCCCTTTAATATCAAAATTACAAGTGGCAAATTACCTGTTAACGATTTTATGGAATTGATTTGACCACCTTTGGAGGCATAAAACTTCACCTGGAGGGATATGTGATAAAATATGGACACTTTCACCATTTTTTTCAGCTTCGGTTAAAATTTGAACCAACCATTTTAATTGGTCGAAAGGGTCCTCGTCGTCATATATTAACCATCTAAAAAAATTGTGTTATCTTATTTTTTTCCAAAAAAATTAATTACAAGTTGCTATTGAAACAAACGTTGCTGTTTAGTGCAATAATTCGAAATTTTGGTTTAACTAAAACAGTGTAGTAACCACCAGTTTTGATGGTGGTGCTGGTATCGTTCGGTAACCATCGTTGCCATTCGGTTGCCATTAAATCAAATACCCATTGGGTGGAAATTTTTGGACTTGTGATCTCATCAGGGGAGTAACTAAAAGAATTATTTAAATTTTGTTGAAATATTTAAAAAAACTCTAACAAATCTGTCGGATGTGGCTCGTGATTTCCCAAAATAGGATAAATAGGGGTTGAGTTAAACGAATCTTTAAGTAATTTGAAAAGTTGTTGAATTGCTGCAACGTTATGATCTTTTGTAGTAGCCCATGATCGGTGACTTATTATATCACCAGTGTAATAAATTAAATCAAAATTGTCCTGAAAAAAAAAGTACAAAATTTCAATTAAATGAACTTTACCTAACTACTCTTGCATCAGGAGATATAGGGCTCGCCAATTAAGTCGTAAAAGTAAAATAATCGTAAAAACTATGTAAACAGTCCTTAAATTAAGACCACTTGTTTTGATACTGTCGACCAGCTTTGGTTTCGATGTGACAAAGCGTAAAATAACTAATTATTGTCCAACTGGACAACTATGTCAACATTTCGTTACTAATTGATCACAGAAGTGCATCTGTGCACTTGATCTCTTGATGCAACAATACTTACGTGATTTTTCGTTAAATATGAAGTAAAATTTGTTATGGAGTGCCACGGAGTGTCACAAACGTGGTAATCCCCCCAATACCCAGCAGCGTTCGTTTGTTTTGATGGAGGTCCATTTGATTTTTGACAGCAGAGGGGTAAATCACATGCGGCGTTGCTTCCAGGTTCATACAGTGGGTCGTAATGAAAATCAGTTAAATGCAAGATTTTCAATTGTGCCGCTTTGTTGTGATTGTGCTAAAAATTCGAATTTATTGGGGGAAACCCAGGAAATAAGTGCTCACGTGTTGATGGTGTCGGTGTCTATGAACAGGTGGAATTTTCACTGACCATTTTTCCAAATTAGGGTCTTTACACGTTTTTTGTTGGAATGTTATACCACAGACTCTGTGTCCAGTTAGGTCTTTTTTATTATCGATAATGTAGAGAACTGTATCCTGAAAATTTCAGTTAGAGGTAATAAAAATCTGGATTTATTTACAATTTCGATAGTTATGTATCCATCACACGCTACTTTTCCCCAATCGGTGAAAAGTCGGCATAATTTTTCGAAAAAACTGGTCATTGATTCTTTACTTGCACCTCCTTTTCTGTATTCAATAATTTCATGCATAACTAAGTTACAGGTTTGGCAAAAAATATGGTCTGAGAGTTTTTTATCAGGGATTTTTGTTATATTTCTAACAGCTTGGGTGAGGGTTTGGGGGGCATTTTTTGCTGTTTTTAATGTTTGGACTCCATGGGAAATTATTTGTGGTATTTCTGTCAAGGCAAAAATTTATTGGTTAGTTTAAATAATAAATGGAGACTTACCAAAGTAATGATTAGTGCAATTCACTAAAATAAAGTTAAAAATAAAAATTAGGAATATCAGAATCTTCATTTTTTAGCCGGCAAAATAACGCAAGTTTAAACCGAGACTGAAAGGACTTTGAATTTCTAATCAGTAGTGTCATGTCAGGGGGTAATCAGATAGGAATCCATGGCAACATATTTGTAAATATTTGCAGTAAATAAATGGAATATTTTTAGAAGGAATTCATTTTTCAATAACAAAGTTTATTTGAGTTCAAATTGTTTGCAGTAGAGGTTTGTTAAATAAAACTTAAAATACGAAACAAAATTTATTAAATTAATAAATTAAACTTCAGACATTTCAACATCATCAATAACCAAATCATCCAACATTTCTGCTAATGTTATCCTTGGAACATTTTCATCAGTATCTTCACCTGAATCAACCGGAATTTGTTTCGTATTATCTTTAAAAATATTAACATTTTGACGCAAATCAGGATCTTCCTCCAAATCATCCAAAAATTCGTGATAATCCCTATAAAACAGAAATAGTAACAAAATTTAAAAATTTCATTTCAAACCTTGTATCAGTTATTAAAGCTGTTTCTTCCTGTGCCAAATGTTTCAATTTCCAAACTCTTCTTCTTTTTCTTTCACTCCTGTCATAATATTTCTTCACCAAAACAACATCAGGTACCCCACTTTTATCCAATTTATCAAAATTAACATCATTGATATTACTATCCTCCAAATTGTAACTGAAATATTAAAATTTAGGAAATTTTGGATAAAAAAGAAGTTATTCTAACCCTAAGACATAATCCCCAGGTTTCAAAACATGTCCTAAATGGGTTCTTGTATGTATAGTAGTGTCAGTAATTCCTAATTCTGATGCTCTAACAACCCAAATATCGGCTAAAACGTGTTTATTTGAAATTGCTCCTTGTCCAGGGAAGGTTTTGCGATCTTTATCCATAATTGGCTCAATATCCATAACTACGTACTCAACCAATTGTTTGGGATTACAAATGGCGTTGAAAGGGGAGCGCCAATAAACTGTGCTATTGATTTCAGCGACTTAAAATGTAACAATTAAAAAAATAAATAAACCAGAAGTATAGACTGTTCATAGAAAAAAAACTCGCAACATGCCAGGAGAAGGAATTTGCAATTTTAAATAAATTTGGCAATTTTATAGCACTCTTTAGATTTTTTTTTATGAACACAAGGTATATAAAAGAAGACTCACTTTGCGCTCTTGATGGATCAATTAAATGTAGTGAGTTGGTAACTCTGTATACAAGACAAATAGGGGAAATACCACCCAATTGTTGTGTTAATTTCTTTGGAAGACAAACTAGACTGTCTTTTGATACTGGTACAATTTCAACAGAGTAAGTAAATTTGTAATTGTATAAATTACTGTGGATGTCATGCGAGATTAATTTTTTTGAATGACTGTACTTGCATGGAAGTACAGCGGCTAAAAAATCAACCATTTTTCGAGCGTGACCCTCAGTAGCGTAGAAAAAGTCAAGTCCGTCTGTTAATAAAAACCGAAAATTATTAGTGTTGATAATCCAATAAAATTACGTAACTTCTCTGCTAGTAAAGGCAGGCACAAAAATCAAGTTCGTCTGACGGCAAATCGGTGATCTACCTCAAATTTTCCTTACTGCTGACTTTGATTTATTATTTATGTGCCGACTACATATTTCTGTTGTTTTCGTGTGTTTTAATAACTTAATTAAAATAATGTATCTTTTATTTCATTTTTATTTTATCTTTTAAAGAGCTTTAAAATATAAAGAGGAAATTTATAAAAAAGTTTGAAAATATTAGAAACACTTAACCAAACTTTTGAGAATTATAAATTAAAACATAAAAGATAAAAATACTATTATGTCTTTTTTGAGCTAAATCCATTTGACTTATATTGTTATACTCAGAAAAAAAGTAGTATCGATTTTCAACACCAAAAATAGGGATTGCCATTTAAAAAAAAAAATGATTACGTCACAGCAAAAAACCGGTTAGCAAAAAATTAGAAATAAGTGAAAAATGTGAACAATAAAAAAATCAAATTGAGCTGTCTTGGCTTTTTCCTAAAAAAATAATTTAACATAATTTATGAATTTTATTCCATACTTTTATGTCATCCTGTATTATAGAAACAATATTCGTTTTGTTCAAGCAAATATCATCAGCAGGAACACAGTGTGATATGGGCAACATTGGTGGTTCATAGAAATGACAAAAAAAATGAGATTTTAAACAAATTCAATTCTTTTTATTTGTAGTGGAACCTACTCCAATCCCAAATAAAACAATTAAAGTGATGTGATAATTGTCCGGATTAGAAACAATTAGTGACGGTATGGCAGTCAATTAGCCTGCCGTTGCCGGCAGAGAAGTCACTCAGTAAATAGTAAATTAAAACTCACCATGAATTGGTTTAATTCCAAGTGTATTATCATGCGCTTTATGCTTCAAAATCAATTGTTCCAAATAATAAAAAGTCTTCTTATTTTCCGCTTTCTGTCTCACTTGTACTAAAGCCCTCCAAAAATTCTGGGCTTCTGACCGATGACAGTCATCACACATATGATGAGCAACAACATAATCAACAATAAAAACCTGTTCCAAAACAGCCCCTCCCAAGACTTCACCATGAACTTTCAGCTTGACTTTAATACGTTTCGAGTGGGGCTCAGTCCAGATAAACCCTGCATCGATCAATTTCACACGATTCAGCCCTTTTAACTTCTTTAAACATAAAGAAAGCAATTCTTTTGATTCAAGGACACAGTGAGTCCATTCTGAAGGGGGGCTGAAATAGCGTTCACACCCCCGGCAAAATTGTAAAGTGACTTGTTTGGGGATACCTTCAGTGATGTCGACTTTAGTGCGGAGACAAGGAACGCACATGTTTGCAGGGTTGGGGTCAATGGGGGTACCACACTCGCAGCATAATCTGTAAAAAGTAAGGTTAGAGTGAGTTGAGTAGTACAATAAGGCTTACATTTTGTTTTTTGATGTCTCGGGGGGTTGTAAGTCGGTTATGTATTCCATTTTGCGGGAGGAAATAAAGCATGTGGCTGGAGATAACCTCAAAAAATGACAGGTGTCAAATTGTCAAATTGCCGAAGTCGAATGTGCAAAAGCTCGAAAATACGGTACGCCAGGGTAAAATAGGGTAATACCCAAGGACGTTGAATAATCAGTCAACGTCCTTAGTAATACCTGTCAATAGGTAATGCAGTGTGTTATAAGTGACAATAGATTTGAGTGTAACACAATCTTTTTTAATTTTTGTACTCATTTAATAAAATCGCAGTATCAGTCACGATGTCAAAATGAGGCGTTTTCAGACTTCTGACACATCAGGAGGTCGATTATAAACGAAATTTCGACTCGAAAAGGGTTTCGACAGTCGCCATATTTGCTCGACGACATCTAGTGGCATTCGCCGCAAATGCGTATTTGACGTCATCAAATTGCGATTTAGCCCTTTCACCGTCGACAAGTGGTCAACTGCTCCCGACTGGTTGAAATTTTCAAGTCAAGTCGAAATTTGTTTGACAGATTAGGTTATGTTTGTGTTGTTGTGCGTGCTATAAGGTTTAAAGGGTTTGTTTGTGGTGTTATGCGTACATTAGGGTTTAACAGTGTTGTTTGTGACAATAAAACCTTGTACGATGGCTCAGTATGTGGGACCACTCTTAATATTACACTAAATGGAGGTGATATAGGAGAATATATTCACATGTATTTTTAAAAAATAAAAGAACATAAAAATCGTGAATCAGAGCTTTATTAAAAAAAAATACAAATAAATTTCACAAAAATACACACATTTTCGACTGGCGAAATCGGGGTAGCCCTTCATGAATGCCAGCAGCTCTTTCTTCTGCTCTTCTGTAATTGTTTGGTCATGAATGCCTATTCTATCGCACAACCTTTCACTCCACAAAGCGACAACTAAAAAGAGTGCAAAATATTTGAAAAAAAAAATGTAGACAAATACCTCTACCCCACCGCTTTATGTATGATCTTCCTCGATCCGTATGATGCCCCATGTTGAATCTTTCACGTTGCTATTTTGTATTTTTTTGCTGTTTCACTGCTAAACAAAAACATACACAATCCACAGTTGGTCTCATAAGACTGGTCACTATTGCCAACTTTATGTTACCGCAACGGCAGCATAACAAATTCCCTATTAGTCAACATATCACCAAATGTTTTACAATCGCCACTGTTCGAGTCGCTTGACGTCATCACAATTTCGACTCGAAAAGGTTGGCGAGTCGAAATAAGTTTGTACTCGGTCTCCAGTTTGAGGACAACGTTCCTGGTGCTTCTTATGGCGCAAAAATTTTAAGAATTTTATTTCTTATTTAGCGAACGATATTTAAATTATTATTTAAGAAGGCATAAAGTGCACTTCGAAGTCTATTTAAAAATGTTGTTAAAACTAAATTTCTTTCAACTGTTTTATGTAAATTAACAATTATTAAAAAAAAAACGAGGGAAAATTTTACTGTTTCAGTATTAGACTTGTTTTTGACATATTTCTTTTCAAGATTTCGGAGAGTTTAAAAAATAAATTTTGACAGATAAATTTTAAAAGAATTGTTATCTGTTATTAAAAATTATTATTGTAATTAATTAGTAATTAAAGTAATTTACAAAATACAACATATTATAAAAACAAGGATGTAGCAAGCGCTTACAAAAAAAGCTAACCAGACTAGTGGCCCTTCGATCACACAAACTTGGAAACCAACTTAAATACTATCTTATCTAATATACTTAAATTATGTAAGATGTTAGTAACCAAACCAGGCAATATATATGCAAAATTAATAGGAAAACTTGTAACAGAAAAATTAGTGGGAAAATTGAAATAGAAATATTACGAAAATCTGAAACAGAAAGAGATAAATTGATAGGAAAACCTAAAAAAGAAAAATTTGTAAGAAAACTTGAAATAGAAAAATTAATAGAAAAATTTGAAACAAAAAAATTACGAAAATCTGAAACAAAAAGCAAAAAATTAGGAAGAAAACCTAAAACAGAAAAACGAGTAGAAAAACTTGAAAAAGAAAAATTACGAAAATCTGAAACAGAAAGAAAAAAAATAGTAAGAAAACTTGAAACAGAAAAATTACTACGAAAACCTGGAACAGAAAAATTTATATCAACCGAAAAAAAGGAGTTACCAAAAGAATTCAAAAAAGTCGATTTCGAATAAAACTCAAAACTTTGAATAAAAAATCATAAATTAAAACAGAAATCAACAATTTGAACAAAGTCATAAACCATACATAATGTCTTAATTAAAGCATTTTTTCTGACACAACTGATGACTGGCGAATTTCCTCCTTCTGCTTTTTTCGAACCTACCTTTAATCCTAAAATTGATGCTTCTTCTTCTGCCCTACGTGGCGATTTATTCCTCTGCTTCTTTCGGACCTACCTTTAATCCAGATATCCCGCGATGTCCTTGGAACCTACCCCACAAACCCCAATAAAAAAGAAATTACTTTAAATCGTTTACTTATTTCTTACAAAAGGGTGGTGGAAAGGTACTTTAAATAAAACGCGTAAATTTATTATTAAATCAATTACAAATGATCATAATAGATATCCAAAATTGTTTATTTTTGTGTGATTTTATAATTTGAAAATGCAAAAATATATTTATTTAAACAAAATCGCGATTTATTCCGATTAATAATAAATAAAGTACGCAGATGTAGAGCGGTTGTGCGTCCTGTTTGAGAGCTGGCGCTCGACTGATTCAAACAAAGAGAAATATCGATAAATTTGCAAAAGACAAAAAAAAAATGTCTATTATACCACGGAATGTCGAACCCTCTTTGTGTCTTTGAGTACTAAATCATCGTATTATGTAAGCAATTAGTTCAAATAGTAAATCAATAATGTATTTACAAAACCACCTCTGAAACTTATTTGTCAAACTCTCCAAAATCTTGAAAAGAAATATATCAAAAACTAGTCAAACACCAAAACACAGTAAAATTTTAAATTTTTCCACGTTTTCATTTTAATAATTATTAATTTACATAAAACAGTTGAAAGAAATTTAAAACAACATTTTTAAATAGATTTTTAAACGCTATAAGAAGCACCAAGAACGTTGTCCTGAGGTTGTCATATGACGTCATGTGAAAACGCTGGATTGAGAAGAAAGCTTGGTTTACAAGTTTTTTTGTAGAGGTCTCATTTTTTATTCCACCTTGCGCGTTGTATTGGTACACTCCTTTTTGTCCTGGCGTACCATATAATACAGAACATGCATGACGTAAGAAAGTTCCGGTATTGTTGGTTGCAGACACGCAAGGGGTAAATGTTATAATATTGATTTTTTGTTGTTGTTGACTTCTTAACCCACTTATTTATGTTCTTCTAGCACACAATCATACATAAATTCCTGTTATCTCCATTACTCTATCAACTTGTTGATTTAATCTGCTATTTTAAAAATAAATTTTGCGTGACTGGATTTTCGTTTTTTTTTTGTTTTAATAAATTTTTGTAGGTGTTAATAATGTTTCGATAAATATCTTACTCCATCAAACACGTGTTTTATTCACTTCAGTGAATGCAACAAGTGTTTGAATTTAAAAGGAATGGACGCAGTCGCGCCGAAGTCACTAATGTTCAAGTCGTGTATTTATAAAGCAAGTTACGGTTGTTGTTGAGTCAATTCAATGTTGGTCGGTGTTGTGTTGGGGATTTGATGAGTTCATTTATATGTACGTAGTTTTTCCTGTTTAAATTCTTGTGAATTAATTAATCATGAGATAAGGGATTAATTAGTGATAAGAGTAAATTGGTAAGTGAGTAATGTACCTGAAAATTACTAATTATTAAAGTAGGAAGGATGAATGAATTAATCAAAAGATTGGTTGATTGGTGAATGAATGGTTAAATAATTTTTGTGGGAATGTTTTATTAATTTTGTTTTTGTTTACTTGTGATTTATTAGTTCCTGATTAAGGTGAGATTTAAGAGACGGCCTTGATTGATGTTTAGCAAGGTCAGAATTTGATTTTTTTTACTTTCGTTTTAATTTAAATTATTTTTTTGAATTTGCGTATGTGCACCAAGCAAGACGAATAAGGGAAACTCAAATTATGCAAATTATTTTACGTAAAAAAATCTTTATGGTCACTGCATGACTGAGAGTGCACAAAAACAATGAATCACTAGTTTCTAAATAAGGGGAACTTGATTATCGCTAATCTACTTATTTGCATTTTTTTGGGGAAGTTTTAGATCTTGAATTTTACCACACTTGAAATCGTTCTATAAATATCACATATAACAGGTAGAATTCTTACGAGAAACATCTGTGCCCTAAAAAAAGATTCGTTGACAGGCAATGCACTTACCTTTCATTAAAAAAACGAAAAACTACCTACATTCCATTATAAAATGCAGCGGCAGGTGCATTCACTAACTGGACAGTCAAGGTTTTTAAAAACCTTTTCAGGAAATTTTGAATTTTTGTTGTTTTTTTTTACTATTATGTATTATCATTTATCACGCAAGTTTTGTTTTTTTATTTGATGGTTTGATGGTATAATATAAAAAAGCGTTTATTAGTAAAATACACTCTTTTATTTTGTCAATACAAGAATAAAAATAATCGGAAAAATGTGACTTGAATGAAGAATGTAATTTAATTGTTATAAAAGATTGCTTACTTAACACATTTATACGTAATTAACTAACAATTAATGTAAACATGAGTTTGACGTGGGGTTTTGCTATAAAATTAATTGCCTAATGTTTAGTTAATTACGATTTTTTTCTAGTGATGTAACTAATAATGAAGGAAAAAAAAAGAAAAATTAGTTTTTTAATTTTGATAAATTGGCCTTGACGTTTTTTATTCATTAAAAATTTTTATTAGGGTTTTCACTGCGAGTTTGTTAAAAAATCGTTACAAATTAAAATATGCTATGGCAACTACCAATTGTAGATTCTAGTTTTGCGCCATTGTCAGATTGTACTCACATCTAGTTTTTGAAATTTTGAGTTTTTGAGATTAAATTATTTAATTTTCATTTTTACTATCTTTTGAAAAATTAAAATTATTGCTTTTCATTCTTAAAAAAAATAGGTGAGTGCGAAAAATAGGGTATATACCACAGGACTGAAGTGTTTTTAATCTCTCAGGTGATTAGTGCCCTTGCTGGGCTTGGTGTAGTATATAGTACAGCAAAAATGTGCGACGAACGTACTGCAACCGAAAATTAAGAGGATTTAGCAGAATTTTGCTATTATTAATGAAAAGAGCACATTTAGCTTTATTTGCTTTGAAGTTTAAATATTCCTTCTATCTGTTGAAGTAAGATTTTTTAAATAATTTTATTACCAAATTAGTAGAGTGCCACATGCCCTAAAATGTGTCACCCTGTGGTGGTTTCAAGACTAAAGATTGATTTTTTTAGAAATGATGGCTTATGCCTGCATTATATTATATACGAAGTTGTCCAAAAATTTTTCTGTGCAAAAAGGCACTATTCAAAATTTTCTAGATATTTATACGGTGTAATTCTTCAAAACATAGGCTTTCTTCTACTAAAAGTTCAGTTTAATCTCTGTAGCCGTCTTGCCACAAAAAAATAAAATATATTTGAAAATCCATTGGCTCTTATGGGCGTTTGCAAATTCAAAGCTGAATATCTCTGTTCAAGATCCCGAAAAATGTAATTGATTTTACGGCTTTTCGCCACTTCTCAATGATTATCTCAAAAACTAAGCCTTAATTTAAAAAATATGTTTCTTAAAAAGTTTTTGTCCCATCATTTGTGATTAGAATGGTACCACACTTAGATTTTTTTCTTAAATCGTTTTCTCATAAATAATATAATAAATAAACTCGGCGCCATCATTTCTGAAAAAAATTAACCTCTAGTCTTGAAACTAGGGCTGGGCGATACCTATTTTTAGATACCTGCAAAATATCGATACTTGCCAAAGTATCGAGGTATCGGAAGTAGCGAGGTATCGGAGGTATCAAGGTATCGGGAAGTATCGAGGTATCGGAGGTATCGAGGTATCAAAGTATCGGAGATATCGAGGTATCGGAAGTATCGATATTTCGATGCCTGATTGCAGTCGGTATCTGTGTACGATACCTGAGCAGGTATCGATACCTTCTGTAAGTATCGATACTTTTCCCAGCCCTACTTGAAACCTCCACAGAAACACTTTTTAAAGGGTTTTATGGGCTCCGTGCACCGTACTAAATATCGAAGTCGGTTCGTAAATTTTATTTTGAAGAGATATAATTATAAACTACCTACTGTCAAAAAATTATTTGTCAGTGTCAAATCAACCATAGCAATTCGCAAACAATTTGCAATTAAAATAATTATTTGGTTAATAAAGAATGATTAGAAATAAAATACCAGAGTTGAATGTCAACCCTAGCAACAATGACTTCACTGATTGAAAATAATTTTCTACCTTAGTATCTTTCCCTTTCATATCGGTGCTTATGATTTAATTGATACTGACAATATTTTTCTGTGACGAACGTTAGATTAAATTTTATTTTCATAAGTAATAAAAAGCAATACGCATCCCAGTGTTGGAATTGGAAGCTTTTGTGGATTTCACTGACTCTGAGGTCCCAACCAATAAAATTACCTATAATATTCTAATATTAAATCTCAATTTACTAAAACAATGCTACCTGGAAATGAGGGACTGTATTTGTTTAAGGTTTCTACCGCAGATGTGACAAGAATGCCAAATCAAGCAAAAATGATCTCTATTGCTAAGACGTTTTTTAGGTAAATTTAGAATTATTAAACGTTCGGAACGGTTTATTGCTTGTTACCTCAGAGTCACTGAAAAGATCTATAGAGAACATGTGCGTTATTGTGGTACAAATAGTTGACATGAAAAGTTTTTTATTTTCGAGTAAAATAATAATTCAGATCATGATAGACTAAAGATTAAGAATTTAAGTCGGTTATTCTGGTAATACGTAATATATTGTGATAATTAATAAATAAAATATTATATAAATTATATAAAAACAGGTTTTTTACTTTTTCAAATGCCCCATGTCCCAATTCAATTTAATTAGTTGATTAATTAAAAAAACAGTGCACAGTTTTTAATTTTACTAAGCGTTGAACAATTGAAATACACATTTGTGATTGGTTTATTTCGAAAATTAACCAATCACAATTCACAATCGAGCATTGCATACATATTTTCAACGCTTACTAGATTCTCTCTGGTAAAAAACAAATTTTAGCAACTAACTTAAATTGTCAAATAATACGTGTTTTTAGGCCTCTTTTGACTTATTGTTTTATAAACTTTATTTACAATAAATCTTTTGCTTTTGGTGTAAATGTTTGAATTATTTAATTTCGGCAAAAAGGTCCTACATAGTGAAGACGGCTTAATGATTTATTTATTTTTCTATGGTTTATAAAATGGTTATTAAATTATAACTTTCAAGAAACATCCAAAATAATAGGGAACGATTTGAAGCAAAAATTAATAAGACTGATAAATATATTGTTCCGAAAATTAAAAAATTAAAACGTCTTGCCCAAAATCAATTAAAACTAATTAACTTAAACCTAGAGTTATAATATTTTGTTGTTTTACAACATAAGTACACCGAAGATGTTGAATTTGACAGTAGAAAGCTTTGGAATGTAGTAATAAATTTTACGCAAATTTTGGAAGTACTGTGCTTTAATTTCCGGCGCTTGTAGAACAACTTGGATTCTGTCTTGTCTCTTTAAAGAGGCATAACTCACTTAAACCTTTACGTTTTTTGGAAAACTATTGATCTCGACATGTTTATGTCATTTTTAGCCGTTTAAACTTTCCAAATCTGCATAAAATATGTTTAAAACTGTGTGAACGCATCGAAACAAATACGTTTTTAACAAAATAAAATGAAACACTTATCGTTTAATTTTGGTAATCAAATGGGGATATTACAGTAGATCCTCTTATTAAAACAACCTAAATCTCAGTAAATGGTGTAACTTGTGTTGAATCATTTTACTTGTGCTTGTATACAGAGTGGACCAAATGTATGGAACGGGCGGTTTTTTGGCTAAACTATAAAAAATTTTGAAAATTAAAATATAGGCATTAAATGGCTAGGAAAATGCTATCTGAATCGATGTTTAAAAAATATATATTTGTTTAAATTTTTAAGATAACTATAGCAACATTTTTGTTTTTTTGTAAAAATTTTTCTTGTTTTTTTTTAAAAAAACAAGTTTTTTAAAAGAAATGTTGCTGTACAAATTGTTTTAATTTTAAATTTATAAATTTTTAATTATAAAAATAAACATTTGTGAATTTTATCTGTGATTTTCGCCATACCTACAAAATTTTTGGTTAATTAAAGTAATGCATGGTGAAAAGCAGAAGAAAAGTTCTTTAAAAAAGTTAAAAAAATTAATTTATTTAAACAATTAATAATTTAACAACAAAAATTAATGTGCTTTTCCTTAATTTTTTATTAATTTGTAGTGTACATTACAAGTATGTTCGGTAGTAAAAATACTCCGGGGTAAAGTTAATCCGGAGTATTTTTACTACCGAAGACCGAAGTATCTGACTTAGAAGATATCAATAGAACAGGGGAAGGAGAGAGAACGCCTACTTCACTTTCTACTGGCGTGCGTAAGGTGGAAGATAGTTTTGACAAAATGTTTCTTTTACCAATTTATTTAAACTTCATCAAATTAAAACCAGACGTTTTTGATATGTACTATTTACGTTTTATTTATTTATACTTAGTACTACAACATACTCGTAATGTGCACTACAAAATAATAAAAAATTAAGGAAAAACACAATTTTTATTGTTAAATTATTAATCGCTTAAATAAATTATTTTTTTATAACTTTTTAAACAACTGTTATTATCTGTTTCACATGCTTAACTTGAATTAATCAAAAATTTTGTAGGTTTGGCCAAAATCACAGTTTAAACTTTCAAATGTTTATTTTTTTTATTAAAAATTAATAAAGTTAAAATTAAAACAATTTGTACAGCAAGATTTCACTTAAACAGCTTGTTTTTAAAAAATCAAGAAAAAAATTTACAAATAAACAAAAATGTTGTTCTAGTAATCTTAAAAATTTAAACAAATAAAAAAAATTAAATATTGCTTCAGGTAGCTCCTTCCTAGCCATTAAATGCGTATATTTTGTTTTTTCAAAATTCTTTATAGTTTAGCCAAAAAACGGCCCGTTACATACATTTGGTTCACTTGTATATCAGTGCAATGATCTAAAGCTATGAGACGTCTCATGAATAAGAAAGGAATAATATTATATACGAATGATGACGTTTATGCAACCATTCTTACATTTTCAAAAGAGGCTCTGATAAAATTTAATTTAAAAAATGTTTTTGCGATCGAAATTTAGTCAAAATGTTCACTAATAACGCCTGATGTGATCCTGATAATATGGGGAATGTAGTAAGATATCCCCATCGAGTGGTTCCAACTAATATTGGGCAAAATGCTGTGTCACAAAATTTAGGAATTAGCCAAAATTCTGTTTCTAGAATAATACGCACTGATAAATTCCATCCCTACCATGTTCCACTGATACAAGAAATAAAATAACGGGTTATCCGAAAAGACCAATTATTATTAATTAGTCATTCAATTTGACAAGTTATGGAAAAACTGACTGAAATCGATAGTCTTTGAGATACATTGATTCAATATTTTCACTGAAATAAAAATTTTATCAGAAAGTTGCTTAATATGTAAATTTGGTTGCATATGGGTTCTTCATCATTTGTGAATAACCTTGTATATTAGGGTGGGCCAAAGAAATCGAATATTTTTTTAAGTTCCGACACTGAAAAATTGGTACCTACGCATTTTTTAAAAAATAGGAAGGACCCCCTCATCTCAGTCTTCTATTTTTTCTTTAGTTCTATTTGGCAAAATCTATATCTCGTCACTACTTAATCGTAAGAAAAAATTTTATTTATATTTTATAAGGTATCTTACAATTTTTTTATAGCTATTAGCGTTTAGAAGAAATCAGAGGTCAAAGTTTGAAAAATTTAAAAAAAAAATCTTTTTTACTTCTAAATTTTATAACTTGTAGATAAATAAATTTAAAAAAATCTAAAATATATAGTTTTATAGGAAATTGAACGCTCTACAAAAAAGGTCTCTTGTAGTTAATTGATTACTCTAACCATTTAGAAGATATTCGCATTTTAAAAACCAAAATTTGAGACTAATTCTCCAATTTTTTTTTTTTTTTTGTTTGGAGTAATCAATTAACCACAAAAGACTTTTTTTGTGGAGCGTTTAATTTCCTACAAAACTATATTTTGCGCATTTTATATTTATTTATCGACGAGTTATAAAATGTAGAAGTAAAAAAGAAATTTTTGTTAAATTTGTCAAACTTTGACCTCTGATATTTTCTAAACGCTAATAGCTATAAAAAAAATTGTAAGATACCTTTTTTAAAGCGTTCAATTTTCTACAAAAAATGTAAATAAGATTTTTCTGTACCATCAAATAGTGAAGAGATATGGATTTTGCCAAATAGAACTAAAGAAAATAATAGAAAACTGAGATGAGGGGGTCCTTCCTATTAAAATTAAGAGCTTATCTTTAAAAAGCACTTTTTAAAGGTGCCTAGAAACCAATTTTTTAGTGTCGGAAGTTGAAAAAAAAATTCGGTTTTTTTGGCATACCCTTCTGTATATGTAGTAATTACAACAAAAACAGTTATTAACAATTTGCAACTTTAAATCAGTCAACCTTAAAATCATTGAAGGTGTACTATACATAAATTATTATACGGAAATTGTGAGAAATGGTTAGGTATTGTGTTTTTTTAGATTTTCCAGGGTCTTATGGTTTTTTAATTCTAATAGAAGAATTTTTGTACGTTTTCATAGTGACCTTGGTTTTTTAGGGCTGAAATAGACTTTACCTTGGATAAAAACAATATAAAAATAATTTTTTTATGCTTAAGGGTTGGCCATGGAAAATTAATTGTATAAATGTAAAAGTTTAATAGACTTATAAAAGATATTCAAAAATATTTTTATTCAGAAATCTTGAAGATGATAATATCTAATAATATTTTTAAATTAGGAGAAAACATATTTGAATAAAAATTTGTTTGTATTACGAATTTGTAAAAATAACTAATAATAATCTTTTGTATTTTAATGTTGATCTCACCAAAGAAAATCATTGTCAAAAATGCGTATTAGGATTTCCATTTTTCGAGCTAAAAACACGCTAACCTCTGGCACACATTTGAACCTTAATTACTTCTCAACAATAAAATATATTTTAACAATATAATAACCTGTCGCATTTCCTCGATTCGCCTCTCCTACCCTAAAAATTATCATTTGCATGCTAAAAAACCACAATTACCGTAATTAAAAAAAAGACGCAAAAAACCCTTTTGCTTGTAGTTATTACCAGTAGAAAGTTCATGTTTCAAGTAATCATATGCCAGATTATGTACTTATTTGTATGCACGTAAAAAATTAGGTGAAATCTGAAAGTATGCCAAATAGTGTATCAAGTTAGTTATCTATCGGAATTGATGTACGTGATTGGAATTTAAAAACAAAAAAAAGTAATTGTCATTTTTTTTTCAGATTCAGTGAACCAGAAAAATGGTGTACGACTGCGGCTCGTGTTTGGCCAAATATATTTTGTGCGCTTTCAATTTTATTATATTTGTAAGTATTGATTTTATTGTATCGATTTTGGGGGTGCTTTTGTATTGAGAAATAATTTGGGGGATTAGTTTTGTACAAAAAGTGGGACAAATGTCATTCAAATTATTAAAAAGTAACGTAGTAGTTAGTTGCGACAAATATAGACTGCGGTTCACCCCTAGCAAATGGGGAAGTGACTTCTCTATCCACAACGGCAGGCTAAATGGCAAAATACTAAATAATAAAAAAATAAAAAATACTAAAATACTACTAAATATTAGCTTATTATCTTTAGAAGTATTATGTAGATCTCCACTCCACTGGGATTAAATTCAGACAACTAAATATTATATTTTTTTATAATTGTGACGTGAACTCAATTCGGGTTTCTTGCGATTTAAAGAGTTGCATTTTTAAACTAGTAATTTATTTAACAACAATTTACGGAAAAATCAATAATAATTTTCAATAATAAATCAATTGAATAATACACTTCTATCTCCTTGAATAATCACTAGAGATCCGCTCGTGATAATCGTCTGTAGAGTAGTAAGAACTTCTCCACTGTAGCGCGTTTCTCCTTTTTTTATATCCATCAAGGATAGCTTCTAGTTTTAACATAAAGACTCGTTCTTAATAAATAACGCATTTGTGCAGAATTTTTCGTTGACGGCAGTCTCTTTTATATGGCCTACCCTACCACAGTTGGGACACTCCATATCTTCTTTGATTTCTTTGAAGGTTCGCTTTGATTTCTGGAACGTTTTTCTTTAAAGCATTTTGCAAACTGTTTTGAGAATAATCTTCTGTTTTTCCAACAGTCATCGTTTCTCTAATCTTTCCAGAAGCTTCCTTGGTTCTTTCTTTTCTTACAGTCAATGTTTTTTCTTCCATAGTGTTCCTTCGTCTTTGTTTTCTTCTACATCTAGTTTTCTCATTCTTTTTCCGTTTCTTTAGAATTGTTTTTAGTTCTTCTAGAATTCTTTTTTATTCATCTTTCTCTTAACACCATCATTTTTCATGTTCTTCCAGAAACCTCTTTTGTTCTTCTACAATCTTCCTTTGCTTGTATTTCTTTTCGAAACGTTATTTTTGAAACTGCTTCTTTCATAATCTTTCTTAGTTCTTCTTTCTTCTCCGATTGTTGTTTTTCTTAGCTTTCTAAGAAACTTCTTTTGTACTACGCCTCTTCTTTTTCATCGTTTTTCACCAAGCCGACGTTTTTCATTTACTTCTAAAATTTTCTTATGCTCTTCTTTTTCTTCTAATTGTCGTATCTCAAATTATTCTAAAAACCTTCTCTGTTTTTCTAGAATTCTCTTCTTTGTTCCTTTTTCTTTCAGTCAGTCAATTATGTTTTGTTCTTATTTTTTTACTAATTATCTTATATCGAGTTGTTTACCAAATTCTTTTTTTTCCTCCAAATTCACTTTTTCTTTAAAGCATTTTGCAAGCTGTTTTGGGAATAATCTCCTGTTTTCCATCAGCCCTCATTTCTTGAATCTTTCCAGAAGCTTCCTTGTTTTCTCCTTTTCTTATAGTAATTTTTTTCCAGAGTGTTTCTTTTTCTTTATTTTATTCTACATCTAGTTTTTCTCATTGTTTTTTCGTTTCTTTAGAATTGTTTCTAGTTCTTCTAGAATTCTTTTTTATTCATCTTTGCATCATAGTTTATCGTGTTCTTCTAGAAACCTCTTTTGTTCTTCCACAATCTTCCTTTGCTGGTATTTCTTTTCGAAACGTTATTTTCGAAGCTGCTTCTTCCAAAATCTTTCTTAGTTTTTCTTTCTTTTTCTATTGTTGTTTTTCAAGCTTTCTTAGAAACTTCTTTTGTATTACGCCTCTTCTTTTTCACCAAGCCGACGTTTTTTAACTACTTCTAGAATTTTTTAATGCGCTTCTTTTTCTTCTAATTGTCGTTTCTCAAATTATTTTAAAAACCGTCTCTATTCTTCTAGAATCCTTTTTTCGTTCCTTTTTCTTTCAGTCAGTATTTATCAACTTTTTCTGGAATTATCTTTTCTTCTTATTGTCGTATATCGAGTTGTTTATCAAATTCTTTTTTTTTTCTCCAAATTCAGTTTTTCTTTAAAGCATTTTGCAAGCTGTTTTGGGAATAATCTGTTGTTTTCCATCAGTCCTCATTTCTTGAATCTTTCCAGAAGCTTCCTTGTTTCCTCCTTTTCTTATAGTCATTGTTCTTTTTTCTTCCAGAGTGTTTCTTCTTCTTTGTTTTTTTCTACATCTAGTTTTTTTCATTCTTTTTTCCGTTTCTTTAGAATTGTTTTTAGTCCTTCTACAATTCTTTTTTATTCATCTTTCTTTTAACACCATCGTTTTTCATGTTCTTCCAGTAGCCTCTTTTATTCTTCCACAATCTTCCTTTGCTGTATTTTTTTTCGAAACGTTATTTTTGAAGCTGCTTCTTCCAGAATTTTTCTTAGTTCTTTTTTCTTTTCCAATCAACGTTTTTCAAGCTTTCTTAAAGAATTTTTTTTTGTACTACGCCTCTTCTTTTTACCGTTTTTCACCAAGACGTTTTTCAACTACTTCTAGGATTTTCTTATGCTCTTCTTTTTCTTCTAATTGTCGTTTTTCAAATTGTTCTAAAACCTTCTCTGTTCTTCTAGAATCCTCTTTTTCGTTCCTTTTTTTTTCAGTCAGCATTTATCAACTTTTTCTGGAATTATCTTTTGCTCTTATTGTCTTATATCGAGTTGTTTATCAAATTCTTCTTTTTCCTTTAAATTCCGTTTTTCAAGGTCTTCTACATAGATATATTTTTTTTTCTTTTTCCGAGAAACGTTTCGTAAATTCTTCTTTTTCTTTTCTTTTTGGCTCCGTTTTTGATCTCTTCTAAAATGTATTGTAGCTCCTCTGGAATTTTTCTTCCATCCAACTTTTGATTAAACTTCTTAAACAGTACACGAATTTATTTTTTCATTTAAATTTAGTAACATTCTTATTTTCTGATAAAAATACAACGGATACATTTTTTTAAAACAGTTTTTGTGTATTTTTTTAATTATTTTAGTTGTATTCTTACGGTGACGTGAGACGTCACTTTGGAAGGAAAGAAGGTTTGCTACAATAGGACAAAAAAAATATTGATCTTCTAGTAGACTGTAAAATACTTTTTCTTCTTTGCGTCTGTAACAAAGCCTAATACGTTACCGATTTGGGTGTTGTATTAGCCAATTCCGCATCCATTTGCGTGCTAAAAAGTACAGGTGTATTTTTTTTTGAGTTGGTAACGCTTTCGGTGGTATCGGACTTCAGAGAAGATGAATGAAACGTCATAAATCTCCAAGCACATTTGTGACGTCTCAGCGTTTATATATCAGGGTTGAAGTTATAATAATTTTGTTCGAACCCATTTTGTTGCACTTGATGACCAGTATTTCTTACCAAGGTGTTTTTGTGTGTGTTGCAATTAGCCTATGAAAATCTCGAACACTGGGGTGGGCAAGCCGCTTGAACAATGAAGTAACTTCAACTTTCTTTTTGAGGTTAGATACTGTAAAACAGTTTGTAGTCACTATTTTGACAATTTACAACCCCAATTATTTGCTAGATAAGTACGTAGCAGTGCTTTCGCAATTTAGTAATTTAAGTAATGTTGCAAGGTTTTTGGAGATTTTTCTTATTATGTTTATACCATTTGGAGTATTCAATCAATAACTGATACAATAAGAAAGAAACATTTATGAGTTACTTACACAGAAATTGGTACAAATTTGAAAATACTTCAAAAAACATTTGACACTTTTATGACATTTATTACCATCTCTCTCGTATTAGGACAAAAGTTCTTAAAGATTGAAAAATTAACTTTTTTACGTAAAACGCGCAAAGTAGAAAAATAGCATAAATAGCTCGTTTCTCAAGTCATTGTGGCGCTCGTTTTATAAACTTGAATTCGTGCCACAAAGTTGACTTTTCGAAACGCGTTCTTTAATATACTATTTTGTCATTATAAATTACATATATAGAAAGAAACCATGTCATAGTCTTCTAAAAGATACATTTTTTTGATCATATGGTATATTCCCAATGTAAAAAATTGTCATGAAGGGAAGAATTTTTTATGACCTTTTTACCTGCAAATTTAGCTGATCTTTTACCAATCTACACAACTTGGTAGGATCAACTGACTTAGCGAGAGACAACGAGTATTACATTAATCAAGACGATAGACGTTTGTTATTTTTGTCAATTAAATTGTTGTTAAATAAATTATTTATTTAAAAATTGAACCGATTAACTGTAAGAAACCCCTTTTGAGTTCAGATCATAATATTTATGATTCACCTGCAAAACGCAAAAATTTAGTACTATAAAAATAAATTTGTTCTTCTACAATGTACAAAGATTGGGGTGATTCAAAAAAATTGACAATTTTTTGTTTTTCAAAATGCTTTTAATATTTCGTAATTTTTTATTCCTAATTCAATAACAGGTTTTTTTTTAATTTTGGCATTTTTTATCTCGGATAAGGATTAGTTTACTGAAATTTCCCTACACATTTCTATAAAAAAATTAACGCTCTACAAAAACGGTCTCATATCATTTCGTGATAAATAATAAACTCCTTTAAAAATTATTCGAGGTCAATGTTATAGTAAATTTAAATTATTTTTTTACTTTTCCTTTGAAACTATTGGACTTATCACAAAATGCCATAGAAACTTTTTTGTTGATCATTCCATTTTGCACAGTATCATACTATCATTAGATAGTTCAAAATTACAATAATTTAATTATTACAGACTTTCTAAATTTGTTTATATTTTTTATTACTATATCAATTATTTTTACGAAAATAACAATTTTATCAAAAAACCTTTTTGGAATTCTGCCAATAATTTGAATTATTTAATGATATGATAGGGAATGAAATGATCTACAAAAGTAAAAAATTTGAAATTTACTATAATTTCAACTTTGACCTCGAATAACTGTTGAAAGGGTTAATTTATTAAAAAAATTTTAGTAAACTGATCCGTAAACGAGTTATAAATTTTCAAAATAAAAGAATTCTACGTTATTTAAAAAGAAAATTGCGATGAGTAACCTCTGAGTATTAATATTAAGGGCCCAAATGTAAATAAGGAACTTATTCTCTTTTAACACACTATTAAATATAGGGAGGTTTTGAAAACGAAAAAAAAATGTTTTTTTTTTAAATTGCTAAAAGTGCTCTAAGGACGTGTATAAAATTCCCAACTCGGTTTTAAAAAATTATTTTTGGGACTAGCAAGATATTTTCTGCATGTTGCCTGCGGTTGGAGTCAGAGGTCACTTCCATTAAAAAAAAATTGTATAAAATCTATGCAGTTTCACTTTAATCTAAATGAAAATTACTGAAACCTGCACTGACCGACATTTCTCTCACGAAATAAAATATTTAAGCAAGTAATTATTTCTGGCGTTTATTAGAAAGTGTTTTACGTAACCAAAACAAAAGAAAAATATGATGTACAACATTTCTCTAAAGACAACTAGAAAATGTAATGTAAACATGCACTTCTATATTATTTATGAATAGAGTACAATGTCCTGCGATCAAAGAAATCAATTTTACGATAAAACACTATTTTATTATTTATGGTTTTTATGTATGTATCTATCATAAGGGGGTGATTCAATCACGATAATAATTTTTGTATTTTTTTTTTTTTTAGTTGGCTGGATCTATAGTTTTAGCTGTTGGTATATGGCTAGCAGTCGATAAAAATTCTTTTGTTGGATTAAGTAAAATCGTTCCGAGCGATCATGTACAGGTAAGGAAGCGTAAATTTGTGCCAAATTCCTGTTATTTTTCTCATTATTTTAATAATTAGTCACAGAAAAAAAGTGACTTTCACTTGTCATGCTACAATAAATAGTTTTTTTGATATTTTTACGTAAGGAATTGATTGAAGGGGTGCGCTACGCGTGTTGCATTCATTGCAACCCTACGCGTGTCAATGACCTCTTAACACACACACAATACACGAAATTAGGAGTGATAATTTTTGACCAATTCTTCACTGAAATTATTCGTTGTCCATTAAATTGACACGCGAATGAAATTTGTTCAGAATTTGACAAATATGGTAATCACGTGACTAGGGGTATTTTCTATTTTCATGACATATGGCGGAAATAAATTTAATTTTTGGTTTTGAAATTGTGTTAAATAGTAGAAATCAAGTCATAAACATAAAATGTATACATATAAATTAATGAAGCAGAGAAATGCATTTTATCTACCGCAAACAAATGACAGTCGGGGCATGTAAACATGCTTTTTGTTTGGAATGATCTCAACTCTAATTTCTTTGTTTGTTTAATTTATTTTCCTGTAATTGTTCTTTAAATAAAGAGTGCATCACACTTTGAATTACATTTTTTTTTTTCGTTTCTACTTTTTATTTAATTACAAAATTACTCATAAAATTTCTTTCTTTCACAATTGTATGAAAGTTTTTAAAAATTAAACAATAAAATATCGAACGCAATTATTTTCTATTGTAGAGTTTTTATTGAACAAAGGTTTTTAGGTTGTGGTTTAATATTAAAAAATCGTTTCCTATATTTTGAATGATTGCAATTTTCTGGGAAATAGGAGTTCCAGTTGGTTATAGAAGTTTAATATTTTAAACATATACAGTGAAACTTCGATAACTCGAACCGAATTATCACCCTAAGCACATAAACGGTTTAATAAATATCTTTCCATATCTCGAATTCTCAGTTAATTACTTTTGTTGACAGTTCGTGGGTCGAAGTTCCACTGTATTGTCCTTTTAATGTGAAATTTAAAATATTTTAATACTTTGTAAAATAATCGATTTTGGGTCATTACAAACCATGAAATACGGCCATTTAGGCCATAGTTCTAAAACCTAAAGAAGGGCCGGATAAAACATTCCTAAACCGTATCCATAAACGGTGCTTAAACATAACACAAAAATAACAAAATACACAAAAGCAGCTACATTAATAAGTTGAAAGCATTTTTACATTTAAATGTGGAGGTTATCCCTAATGAATTCGTTACAATCTACAAAAATTAAAATATAAGAAACTATTCTGTCAATAAATTTAGTGACTTTTTCAGTATTGATAAATGTGCTTAAGCTTGGAGAAATAGTTGTAGTTGGCATTGTTGCACCAATTAGACTGAAAGCTTGAACATTTGATAGAGAGATCGTTTGAATATAATCATTTGAAATTCCCCTTGTGACTTTTGAGAGATTTGTTAGAATTGTAGCAGTATTATGGTTTCTTGCCCGACTACAACAAATAACTACATTTGGAAGACCGTGTAAGAAAACCATTGAAAACTCAAGTAGCAAGAATATTTAGCAGAGACATCTTTGACACAAGAATTTGTTGAAATAAGTAGCACTATCTATTCCCTGATCTGTACATCAAGGTTCGTTGGGATATCACCAATGTTATGGTTGCTATTGATTCCTCTTATCTGATCTCTTCTCATTATAACAAACAGCTTCAATTAGCTTTTTTCAGTATCAAGTTAAAGATAACTTTCGGTTTTTTTTTGGTATAATTTTAAAAAAATTCGTTGGTGTTTCTATGGCAACTAATCTTAACTATAGAATAACTTCCGACTGAAAAACCAGACTTTAGAAGATTAAACAAAACGTTTGGAAGTAGCCCGAATATTTGGTAAAGGAAACTTTGACATGAAAAATCGTTTCAACCGGTTATTTAAACCCATACATATCTCAATTCTTACTCCTCATACAATCACTAATAAACATGCTGGTGGAAAATCTCCAGATGATGGCAATGTAAAATTGAATATAGCAGTTTATCCAAAATTAAATGTCACCAAATTCTTACTTAAACAGTCCAAAACGTAAATCACTAGTCCATGCACCCATACCAAAACTGCATAACAATTTAAAACTAAATTTAAAAATACTTGACTTATGTATTTCACAGGAATATCAAGGAAATCAGTTTTCTCAAATTGTTAAATTGAAATCTAATTTTTCTTAACAAAGGAGTTAGTTAATAAAAAACTTTGAAACGTTACCTACTTCATTAGATGGTTTTAATTTGAAGTCTTTATCTCTGCAAATTAAATTGAATAATATTGAAAATTCACATTTTGTGCACACTTGTACATTTAACAACAACCTTGGCAGGGTTTACTTACATCTTTTAATGGTTCCGAGAAATCAAGTTTTATGAGTGGCTTTAGAGTTTATTTGAGGTTTACAGTAACTGCAATAATTTTTATACTTCTGTTTATTGGGAGGGCTTAAAAAGTCAGCTCACTTTCTCTTTCGTTGAACTATAGAAAACTTGTAAAACACTGCAACCCTTAATCAGTTTTGGAATGTCTGTTGGAACATTCCTACAACTACTTTTAGAAAAAATTGCGAATTATCTTTAAAAATTCATGTTATGTTAGGTCATCCGTTTTAAGAGAATGATAGCGAAAGTTTCTTGAGTGGTTCTACTGTAGTTTGATACTTGTTGAAAGTCAAAATTGAAAAATTAGCTCTACATATTGTTAGTTAATAAAATGATGAGCCAGACACTAACCTGCTCGCCACTGACTCAGAGTGATGATTGATTTTTCAAAAACTTAGGAAAAAATGGAAGCATTGATTCATAAAATAGACAGTCAGAGAAAATAGCTAACCACGAGAAGCGACAGGTAAAGGAGAGAGTTTAAGTTACTTAGATAGTATCATATTTGTTGTTAATTGTGCGTTTGGGAAAGGAAAAGAAGCAGAAGAAACAAAACTTAAACTTTTTATATTATTTCTGAAACATAACGAGGAAAACAAGTGATACAAATCGGAAGAAGAGACAAATGAAAAGCAAGGAAAAGAGTGAAGTTTCATTTTCTTCGTCAAAGTTGATAGACCAGATATAACACAAGAAATAGAGGAGAAATGATAAAAGACGTAATGACTAATGAATAAAGACTAAATGATAAAAGAATTCGAAGAAATTACTAGAATGTTGTTTCTCTTTTGAAAAAATTCTGGAAACTTGGCTCACTATTTTTACTATACTACCTTTAACCGTATCCAAAAGAAGTTCGTGTATTAAATATTATTAATATATTATTGAATACAGAAAATTGCAGAATAAGAGAAACGGCAGACAACATTATGTTGTGTTTGGAGGAGAAAAAGAAGCAAAATAAAGAAAGAAAAAAAAATTTGGAAGTTTTTTATTAACCATGCAAGACGAAGTGATAAAAGTAACACAATTTAAAAAAGATGAAAAGGAAAAATGAAGAAGAAAATTGCTTCAAGAAATAGAGGGAAGCTTTTCAAAATATATCACGTTACGTCAGTGATCCAATATATTGCTTGAAAAGTCTGTCTAGAATTTTCTCTAAAGCCTGACAGAGTTTTACATCAATTTTAGACAGGGATCGCCAAGCTGAAGAATTTTTATTATTTTTATTAATAACATTCTCATTTCTAAAACAAGTCATTGCAAAAAAAATTCTGTTGCGTTGGTTTAAAGGTTTCATTTCATAAACATTACTAATGTTTCTATGGTTTCAAATAGATCGTTCATTTTATTATAATAAGAATTCGCATCTTATTTCTATCAAATAATTGCATATTTCAGTACAAGCTAAGAAGAATTTACTTTCTCTCAAGTCTGGGGTAATAAAATGTAAATACCAAGAAATATCTATTTAGCCGGTACCTGTACTGAGACCCAAAGATCAACCGACTTAATCCTCATAAATAAGAAGTAAGAGTTATCAACTCGGTGACAGAAGTTTAAATTAATCTAGCCACTTTATTTGAAGAATTACAAAGTTGGCGCAATGATACCAATCGCTCTTATTTCAAGAGCTATCGATTGATACAAATCTTGATTTGAACGGTCATTAGATTTCCATAAGATGGGAACGATCTCCTTTAAAAGAACATACGATTTTGATTTAGATGTGACTTTTGGGACACAGATAAAAAAGACTCTTAAAATAAGCTGCATGATAAATGATAACCTTTTATAAGTTAAGTGATTAAAATTCAGTAAACATGTTTTGTTCAATATATTTTCTATTATTTGACATTTTTATTGTTTATATCACTTCCTTAAAACATATCATAAAATAATAATAATAGCAGGGAAATGCATTAAGTAACGGAAAAAACAAATGACAATCACTAATGTAAACAGAACTTTTTTTTCCATCAAATAATTCATATTTGCTTAATTTATAATTCATCCGTCTTGTAACTGTATTCCTTTTTTTTAATTATTAAACGTGTAATTTCCGCTTGTGGTAAACTAGATTGGACAAGATAAAAATTTCGTAGAGTTTACAAAACAATTTGAGGCCATTGCACCGTATATGAATTTTTAAAAAATTGACTTGATTTTATCGAAAACATCTTCAATTATTAATTTATGTTTCCGGAAATGTAATTTTTTCAAGTGGCGCTTAAAAAGTTAACTTAAAATTGCGAATTTCTTTGAATCAAGGTTAATTAATAATTGACCCGACTTTTATTATAATTCACTTTCTTTTTCCAGCAATTTATCCAACCTGCTGTTATCGAGCAAGGTGCTTACATTTTGATCGCAGTTGGTGGTTTTATGTTCATTGTCAGCTTTTTGGGCTACTGTGGAGCTTTACGAGAATCTCAATGCCTTCTAACTACGGTAAGTAAGAAGGTTAGAAAAGTGGTGCAAGGTAAAGCATTTATTATTCATGGGGTAAATACATTAATTTTCCTCATTACGCCACTCAAAAATAAATATTAATAAGAAATCGCGAGTCAAGGTTAAACAAAAAACGTGTTTCGGATGTTTAATCACAAACTCCCCTTAAATAGAAGCTAAATTGAACGTAATTTAAAGTAGGCGTTACTAATTGATAGGGTGTTTAGTCTGCGGTCCGTTTCAAACTTAATTTTTTTTTTTCAGTATGGCATTTGTCTTTTGGTGATTTTAATTGCGGAAATTGCTGTTGCTTGTCTCACAGTAGCATACAAGCCGAAAGCTGAGGACGAAACACGAAAATTATTAAAATCAACGATTGAAAATTACTACTCGCCACCGGAAAACAAAGACGCAGTGACGTTAATGTGGGACCATTTACAAGCCAACTTGAAATGTTGTGGAGTTAATAATTTCACGGATTATCGGAGCAGCACGAAATTTGTTGACAGTGGAAAGGTTATACCTGAATCGTGTTGTGTATTAGAGGGAGATCCCCTGAAATTGCAACCAAAAAACCCATCATGTGTTACAAGTCCAAACGATGTAAATTCGTACTATAAAAAGGTAATTATTACAATTTGAAATTGTAGTAAATGTTGAAATTTTGTTTTCTAGGGTTGCTTTGATGCACTTGTCAATTGGATAATGGTACATATTGATATTGTGATAGGTGTTACTGTAGGTCTAGGTTTGCTTGAATTGGTTGGAATCTTTTTGGCTTTTTGTTTAGCTAAAGCCATAAATGGTTATATTAAATAAGTACAAAGTTACTGTTTGTAATCTAGTCTATGTTTTATTGTTATATTCATTTTTTGACGTCAGTATTAATGTAACAGTGCCTTTCTGACTTGTTTGCACTTGTACACTTTTATATGTAAAATCAAAACTAAACAAAAGAAAGTTAGTTTATTTGAATGAAACTATGTACATATTATTGTGGCCCCATCATGCCCATTGGCATAGAGACTGGATACCCTGGTTGTCCTTGTTGCATCTGCATTGCTGGTGATTGAATTTGTTGAACTCCACCTTGTGCAGGACTTGGCTGTTGCGGCTCAGATGGTAGCACTAGATTTAGTAAAAGTTCTCTCAATGCGGGAAATATTGAACATTCCGATATATTTGATTGGAATTGAGCGAAATGTTTGAGAAGTTGACTTGCTGCTGCCATTCCTGGCACTGACCCAGCCTCTCTTTTCTCAGCTAATTGCGTCATGTTTGAGTTGACATCATAGATGAAAGGGAGGATTAAAGATGGTGGCTCCATATTCGGTGGGTATTGCACCCCAATACGGGTTATCTGCAACTGTAAAAAACATATATACAGGTTGTGCCAGAACTTGCATTCTAGGACATAGTGTTTCAACGGTGTTCTGGGACATGCTATATACTTACGAAAAATAGAATTTTGGCGCGATAAACCAATACTCCTGACGTTCCTGTAGGAACAATGGGAGTAGCTGATGGAGGTATCCTGAGCATCCATTGAACCGACCATTTCATTCCTTGTTGCTGGATTAGTCCCGGCATTAATTCAAGTTTCATAATTTGGATGAAATCTTTAAGAACATTGACGGGAACATTCAACATTGTACAAAATGTGAATACTGTGTTTGGTTTGTAAGGGGGTGTTGCTGCTCGTGTATCAAAAAATTTCTCTAAAACTTGAAGCTCTTCAGATGTCCAGACGTCCTTGTGATCCGGTAATGGTGTTATTTTTAAATGTAAACTTTGTAAATGTTGAGGGTTCAAGCCGATACGGCATTGGAGAATTTCCGTCACCTTGAAATGGATCACCCCAAGCTCGGTATTCGGTATTGCAGTCAACTGTCAAAATAATAATAATAATAATAATTGATAATCAAAACTAAATAATGTTTTTAATGCAATTTTTCTATCTTGCGCCTTCTAAAATTAAAATCTTTATAATTTACCGATTTCTTAAAGATTGATACATATTTATAGTATTCATATCCAAACTAAGAGCGGTCACGTGACGAGAGGCAATAAACTATTATTGCCACTAATTATGACTATAGTACTATTGTATTCCATGATTTGGGGTTCCTTAGGGATTTTTTTGATGGTATAACATTTTATGAATTTGAACATTTCAAATTTCTTCCTACTGGATAAATAATATATAGCCAGCTGACAACAAGGAGGTTAGAGAAGACGGAGGAAGCATGAGTTTGAAAACATGGCTTTACCGCCGTCACTGCGCAAAACTATAATAGTACTGAAAGCAGGCGCACCACGAGGTTCAAGACAGTAGCGTCACACAGTGTAGTGTAAAAAATTTAAACAAAGGATTAAAACAAAACAACAATAACAAAGAATATTAACAATCAATTCACACTGACAAAAAAAACAGTAAAAAAATCAAGACAGCATTTGTTTTTAAACAACCAAACAAAAACTAGCGTCCAGCGTCAGCAAGCATTTGTTTTTAAACAACCAAACAAAAACTAGCGTCCAGCGTCAGCAAGATTTGTAGAGTCGTCGCTTTATTTGAAACCTGTCATAAACTGGTACCAAGCTGATACCAAACGGTTAACACAGTTAGCATAGAGCATAATCTCTCCTTCTCATCTAACCTCCTTGGCTGACAAAATATCGTCTTATTTCATGGTTTAGTATAGGGTGTTTTTTTTAAATTTGACGTCGAAGTTGGCTGTGCATTGTCGTTTGTGAACGCACCACATAATAATATCTAACCTCACTTTTGTAATTATTTGCAAAAGTCAATAGTCAAAGTTTGAATAATTTGAAAATCTCCATTTTCGAACGCCCAATATATAACTTGGACGAGTTACGACATCGAATTGTTGGAAGAATTAATAAAATTAATGAACATCCTAACATGCTGATGAACGTTGCTAATGGAATGTGTCGACGAATCCAAATGTGCCTAGATGAAGGTGGTGGATATTTCGATTATTTGTTATAATTTTTTTCGATTAAATTGTAATTATAAACCGTAAGTAGAGCAGTTTTAATTTTAATCACAAAAGTGAGGTTAGATGTCATTTTCTGGTTTGTTCACAAACGACAATGCACAGCCAACTTTGACGTCAAATTTAAAAAAACACATGATATAATTTATCACGTGACAAATATTTGACATTTGTTTTGGATCAATTGACTTTTATAGAGCTTTCTTCTTTGATATCTTGACAACAACTCTCTCTCTCCCTCATTCCAAATTCAAAAATGGGTCCTTAGAACCGGACGGGACTGTTTGATTAGCAAAAAATATCCCTGAAGTTTTTTTAAAAGGTAGGTAATACACATAGTGTATGCAAGTTGCATATTTAGCCATAATGTGTAAAATCCAGAAATCCAGTACACAGCAGAAAAATATAATACTGAACGACAAATAATTGCAAAAAAGCACGAAAAACTAGGTTGAACCAACGACAGAAAAATGAATTTGGCAAGTCAATTGACGAATAGCAAATTTTTGTATACTGATTTATCAGAATCTAGCTTATAGGTTATATAAATGTCCTTCAATAGCTCCTTCTAAGACACAAGTAAAAGGCTTCAAAATAAGACTGCCACTGGCCGGTTAAGTACATCCTTCTTACTACAGTAAGAACGAAAATGTGCTGAATTAGACCCCCTGACTGAATGAGTAAAACTATCAAAAATATGACGGAACAGAGCTTGCTATGATGCAGTTAATATTCGCTCTCACGCTATAATCTAGGCGGCTGTGGTGGTAAAATCTACCAAATACATATACAGAAATCTACATAAGCAAGACGCAACATAGAAATATGTTGGTTTTTTTCTCTACTTACATAATTCTCGTTATGTATAAACCTCTGCAGCTGCCTCCTCATATACACACACCCTAGAAACCGCTCCAGTGGTGCCAGCTCCGGCCCAGGCAGCCCCTGGGGATGCATCGACGGACAACATAACGTCTCTAAAGCTTCATGTGTCAAAAGCGTCGGTACAGCCCCCGCCCATGACCTCTGGGGCAAAACCCTCGACAAATGACTCCCGGTCCTAATATCACTCTGTGGACTATGCAAAATCTGATGCCCTCCTGGCGATTGTCCAGGTCTCGCAGGAGACGGCCTCGGCATACTTGGAGACCCAGGCCAGTTCGAAGCCGCTGGTGATGCAAGACTCTGACTCGACGCAAACGGACTACCATCTGTATGCCCCGCTGTCATAAAACTACTCACAGGACTATGTCCAGGCAAACTAGTCGACACAGGACCTGGAGACGAATTCGAAAGCAGTCCTCCAGGACTTGGTAATTGCGGATTAAGAGGTGAATTTGCAACGAGTCCTCCAGGACTAGGATGCGGCATCGGACTTGGGTTGATATTCGTTGGAGATGCCAAGTTAAAAGAAGTGGCAGGACTCGACCCAAAACTCGTATGGGAAGTGGGTTGGTTCATTGAAGTGTGAGGACTTGCAGGAGTGTGGGGGTTAGAGCCTGAAGGGGGAGTGTTCGGAGGGTGGAAGCGCAGACCAACTTCGCGGGTACTGGCAGGCGATTGGGGCCCTCGATGGTGCCCCAGAAAGCCACCTTCGACTTCCATCGAGACAGGAGATGGAGGATTGTCGTCTTCGGATTGAGACCGGCGTCTGAAAACTGCTGTTTCATCGACGTACTTCGATAAGAATGCTTTCAGGCCTTGTGTTGGTGAAAAGACATCGACGACGTTACTTCGGTCGAAACGGCTGTAAGCCCCATCTCGGAGTGAGACAAGTCCAGCACCTCTGATACGTAATTCGAGACAGTACATGCCTTGGTATGCTAGACGTATCAAAGTGCAGGATTGTGCCATAATTGTGAAGGTCTGGACTGGGACTTGGGGACGCTACAAATGAGTTTTTTTAGAGAATTTTTTTCCTCTATATAACTATTTACCATATTTTGGACGCCAAGTTGGGGCAATGTTGGGAGTTTGCTTATTGATATTAAAGGCTCGTAAGTTTCATGTAACAATTGGATGATTTGGGCTAAGTTTCGGTGTTCGTTTAAGTGACTCTCTAGTTGTTCTTTGATGAGAGAATGAGCATTTATGGCGTTGTTTGTGGCACCAAATGCTAATTTGAACGCGTTTTCGTTGCTGTTCCAGTTTATTGAGACCATAGCACCCTTATCAGGGCCGTAACACAACACTAGTTTACTGTAGTTGTATGATTTAATACTGAACATATTTGATAAGTTATATTTATCTGGAAAAGAAAATTTGTGGTAACGGGTGAACGGAAAATGCAGTAAGCCATGGTTTCAGTTCAGTTTTAATCTTCCTCAATAGCAACTTTTTTCCTTTAATGTTAGTTGAAAATCACTTACCAACTTTTAAATATTCGCTCAAATCATGTACAATAGTATACAAATGTACAATTTGCCCCCAATCACTTAAAAGTGCCTCAACTGTCCTTCCTGTTGCATCAACCGTTGCCATATCATACTGAAAATAAACCGGTCTTCGTGACCCTAAAACAATTTCGTAAATACAGTTCCCTGGACTATCGACATCTCCAAACCTTGTTCTTTCGGATGTGTACTAGTCAGTGGCGTCGAATAGAACACAAACTCAACCATCCAACTTTTCATCATCCCCTTACTCAAAACTCTGATCGAAACCGTCAATAACCGTTTCAGTAACGCATGCCACGCTGGTGAAACCCCAATTTCTTGTGTAGGTGGCGGTAATTGTACCAATTTTAAGACTAAACCAGTGGCGTTCGCTTCAACTTGTAAGCCTTGATGGAAGATAGATCTTTTATTTAGTTCGTTGGCAAAACTGACGTAAGGTAAACGTTCATCACACATTGCTACAACATGAGCTAGTTCTGCAATGAAGTAAGCAGGTTGTTTAGCTCGACGAGTAGGGGGTTCGGGTTTGAGCCCCCCTTTGCGTTTAAGAGAGTTGAGTTCAGTATGATCGGAATCTGTAGTACTGTCAATTGAGGTGAAAGGGCCGTGAGTTGCAACAAAAGTGTCAAATTCAATGAGAGTTTGAACTTTTAAGTAGACTTTAGGGATGTCGGTTTCGATTGTGTCATCATCAGGGTTGTCTTCAATGCTCGAAGGCTTAACAACAGCCATGTAGAAGGCGCAGTCGATTTCGTAAGAGGCTGATTCCTTTTCTTTTAGTTCTACAATCTGTAAATGGAAATTCCGAATTTGTGACATTGGTGTGAAGCGGAGGGATAAATGCATTTTTCAACAGTTTTGTAATAAATGATAATTTTTCATGATTATGTGTTTAAAAATCGATTTTAATAAAGATTCGTTACTACATGCTTACCAGAACCACATTGGGATGTCTATGCAACTGTATATACATCCTATGCCGCCCAATCTTCGTCAAGGGATGATCCGAGTGGTGTAACAACGGCAACCTCTCATACGCAGTTGCTGGTAAATGTTGCAACGTCTTCTCACACCGTCTCTGTGTTATCCAAAACCTCAACTCGCTTATCAACATTGGCAATTTCGTATGATCCCCATTAAGTGCATTATTTAACTCAGGTATCAAAGGAGGGTCATACTGAGGCACGTGACATTGCAACATCCCTGTATGTGTATCAACAGTGATTAGCAATTGTTCGGCTCTCAAACAAGGTTGAAGTATAGCAATTGAGAGTATAGCAGGCGAGCCTTGAAGGTTGCATTCAACTTCTTTTAACATTCCTTGGATTTCGAGTTTGATATCGCCGAGACGGCTTCTAGTACGGACGTAGATTGTGTGCACTAGGAGGCGTTCCATGGAGAGGATCTCAGACCGGATAGCTCGATCGGCAATTTCACATTCTTTGTTACCGAGGGAGGGGACGTGGAGGACGGCGAGAGGGCGCGCAGGGTCGTGGGCATCCACTTGGATGGTGAGGCGGTAGCCGAGTTCGGAACGGAGGTCTTTGTTGGCTGATTCTTTGCCTTTTGTTGTTAATTCCCTGCGAAGGTTTATTAAGTTATACATAATTTTCCATTGTATTGGAAACTATTTATTGTATTTTTTATTTAACGTTTCATTTGTTACCAACTTAAAAAAAAACTACAATTTTTACCTTTAACGTTATTAAACTTGAAAATATTACAGTCGTCAATAATCTGTAATAATCTACAGATTACATTTAAATACAGTATAAAGTTAACTTTATTTGAAGTTTCATTTGCCACAAACTTAAAAATGAAAGAATTGTATTCTTTACCTCCAATATGACACTGTTAGACATTTTCCTGGTATATACTCGTCGACGTGTATATGATCATCCAATCTGTCCCTCATTAGTCTCAAAGTTTGTGAATACAAAACCTCCAATTGTAGAGACTGACAAAAGAAGTGTAAACAATTGTAAACTTCATGTAAAGGCTGAGGATTATCAACAAGTCGTGTCTGAATTAATTGATGAATGTACTGAATTTGTAAAGAGTGAACAAGCGCTTTGCCATCTCCTGTTTCCTTATCCTCAACTAAAACATCAATTTCTAGTAACCTCCAAGGAATATTAGGGCCGTCTCCCATCACAGTTAATGACACTTCAAATTCGTGTTGGACATGAAATGTTACTCGTCCATTTTCAATCTAAAATAAAAAACGAAATATTTTTCTTGTTGTGAAACAATATGTTTACAAAATCACAAAAAATATTTGATAATGTAAACACAGTTTCGTGACGTAACCCATACTTTTAAATTTTTCATTTGGGGTAATAAATTTCCGGTCACTAATCGGTGCTGTATCACTTGATTTAATCTCAATAAAGTATTTCTTTTCTCAGTTGTGGTAATAGGATCTGGGGGCACAATTTTGTCTCTAATACAGGCCGGTAGCCTGCCGTAAGTCCCAGTAGTTAGGACTTCCACAGCTGCTGGTATATGAAAATTAGGTAAACGAGCTTGTACTAAAGTTTCTCTTGCCATTCTTGATAACATATCAGCTGTTTCAACAAATAATAAAGATTGTTTATCTAGAAAACCCATAATTCGCTACAAATTTGTAAAATTAGATACGTTTTCATAATTTTGAAGGAGGAGTTTACCGCTGATTTTTCGACTTTTGAGGCACTGTTTGCCCATTTTACTAGTGCTAAGAGCCGGACGAATAATTGTCGAGTTCTTGTAGCAAAATTGTAGATTTCAATTTTGCGTTCCATGTCGGTTTTTCGGGGTAAACTGAAATTGAAACAAGGAAAGTGTGATATTTTGAAGAGATATGAATTATTTACAGTTCTGCTAAGACTGTGAGTTCGTGGTAAGTTCGTTGGATTATATAATCAATTAGTTTAGCTAAGGATATCATTCCGCCTCGGTTGCCTTCTTGGGGGCCTCCGAGGCCCCCTTGGGTGGCTGCACTAGCCACTAAAGTCTGTAAACCTTCGAGGGGTACTGGGGCCATTTTTACACTAACAAAACACTTGAGTTAATTCTTACACATTTAGCTTTTTATAGGGAAAAAGTCACATTTTATAACTTATTATTATTATTTTAAAATATGGGATAATAAAAATTCACCGTAACACGACCATTTTGTTTGGTTTATTTTGGTGGAAACAGGTGTGCCAATAAATCAGTGTTTAAATGTCACTAAAAATGTGAGGTTAGGTTCTGCCCATAGAAAAATTAATAAAAGAGAATGAGGCACACGCTGCGCAAAAAAGGTAATAAAAATCCGCCATGTTGAACTATAAACTGCTATCTGCTATGGGCTCCAGAAGCCGTGACGTCAAAAATGCGCTAAATTTTGAAACACTGTCATTCGATAAAAATACCTTGAAAAAGTCGACCTTATTGCACATGTAAATAAGGTTGAATTTATAAAGATCAAATTTTATGCGATGAATAAATACACTAAATAAAATAAATAAGACCTAAAAATGTCGACATTCGATACCCCAAACATTTCATTTATTGATAAGTTAAGAATCACAGCAAACTTACACTTAATAAAGAATTTAATGGAAAATAAAATGTTCGATACACAGATTTCCTTCATTTCTAAGCTTTAACGCAGGTCCAATATGAACGAATTCCAGCGAACCATGCCGAATGCGAGCAAATCCCCTCCGATTTGCCCGCGCATCTTGTTATTTGTATGTACTCGGCCATCTTCGGTAGTTGGTTTACAGCTGTTCGGGTGAGTTTGATGGCACGAAGCATGTACAGTAATTTCTATTTTCGATTAATTTCTTAAATATGCGAGAATTGTTTGTAACTTGTGTCTGGATTAAAACTAGAATCTCTAGGGTATTGGAGTTGAGTGTTTTTATGCCTTATTTGTGTTTCCATATGTGATTTTTATTCGGTCAAAGTTTAGCTGTTATAATTTCAACCTTATGTATTAGTGCAATAAGGGCGACTTTTTTAAGGTATGTTTTCAGAATGACAGTGCTTCAAACGTTCGCGCTAAAATTACGACACACTTCTCCAGCCCATTAGTTGTAAAAAAATATTTTTTTTTACTTAAAATTGTTGCAAAATCAATAAAATAATAGTATGAAGAGAATTAAATTTTTAATAATTGTATAAAAAATTAAGAAAAAAGTACCTGAAACATTTCAAATGAATCAGAAACTAATGACGTGAAAAATGAAATATAAAACACCCACTAACATCAAACTTTTTACATGATACGACGCACGTTTCGACAACAAAGTTGTCATCAAAGTCGAATGTATGAGGAATTCTATAACTATTTTGGATACGTATTTATGAAACAAGTAAAACAGAATGAAGTAGAGCAAGTTGCTTAATTCAGTATCAGAGGCTGAATAACTTTCTCACATCATATCCTGTGATCCTAATACCAAAATGACAAAGTCTTTAAATTTTCTTAGAAACGTTCAAAACTTTCAATTTAGTATCAGGATCACGGAATGTGTGAGGAATAAGTTTATAAATACTTCGGGTACGTATTTATGCAACAAGTAAAACATAATGAAGTAGAGCTACTTGCCTAATTCAGTGTCAGGAGCTGAATAGCTCCTTACATAGCCTGTGATTCTAATATCAAATTTGAAACCTTTTAAGTTTTGTTAAAAACGTTCAAAATCTTCAATTTAGTATCAGGATCACAGAATGTATCATGTAAAAAGTCTATTTGTACTTCGGATATGTATTTATGCAACCAGTAAAACACAATGAAGTATACCTAGTTGCCTAATTCAGCATCACAAGCAGAATAACCTTCTTACATATCCTGTGATCCTAATACCAAGTTGAGAATTTTTTTAAATTTCCTTAGAAATGTTCAAAATTTTCAATTTATCACCAGGAACGTATATAAGAACGTCTATAAGTACAGCGAATACATACTTAAGCAACCAGTAAAATCCAATGTAGTATAGCTAGTTGCCTAACTCAGTATCAGAAGCTGAATACCTGTTTACATGTCCTGTGATCCTAATACCAAATGTAATTAAAGACACAATGTCTTTCATTGTTTTGGTGAATTACGTCCATTTTTTTAAATTCGAAATTTGGTGTTACGGGGAAGTGGACGACAAGGCAAAAAAAAAACTGTTTTATAAGGCCAACGTTTCGAATCCTTTATTGATTCTTCTTCAAGGCTTCTAATAAATGTCAGATTTGTTTGGCATGGTACCAATTTGTCTCGGCCAGTGGTCGCCGGAAGAATTCATTCAAGAAACAAATCTGACATTTATTAGAAGCCTTGAAGAAGAATCAATAAAGGATTCGAAACGTTGGCCTTATAAAACAGTTTTTTTTTTGCCTTGTCGTCCACTTCCCCGTAACACCAAATTTCGTCTTTCATTGTGTTGAAAACGTCCAAAATTTCCAGTTTCGTATCAGAATCACAAAATGTGTGAAATTTTTTTTAACTGCAACAGATACATATTTATGCAACCAATAATATACAATAGAGTATAGCTGGTTGTCTAATTTAGTATAGGGAGCTAAATTGCCACATTGAAAAATTCCTGAAATTTTGATAAAAACGTCCTAAATTCTCAATTTAGTGTTCATCATTTACGTTAAAAGATATTAGAATCCTATTAAAGATAATACCATAGTTATACAACCATCAATAATGTAAAGAGTTTAATTGGTTGTATGTCATAAAATATTAAACGTTTTCAAAAGAAAATGTTCCAAACATTTTCGTAATTTACTGGATTTAGGTTGTGATTAGGTTAAAAATAAACAAAAAAGTAATAATTTATTTATTTGTACATCCAAAACGTCATTACGCCATGAAATTTGGATTACAAGGGCCGTTCTGAAACTCCAACATGAATTGTAAATTAAAATAAATGGAATGTGTTCTTCCAATATTTTTTGTAAAATTCCATATAAAACAAACCTGGGGTGTATATTTTTTTTAAGAACACAGCTTGAACTAAATTACATTCACTTATATGTACATTAGAAATAATATGTATCTTTTAATCCTTCATTTAGCACATTTAGAAGGAGAAAAAAATATCAAAATAATATGTAAATCCGTTAATACAATAATTTGTAACATACAATTTTAAGCCAGATATTTAATTCCTCTATAAAATAAATAAGATGCACATCAGTCTTTTTTTAAAAACAAACATAAATAAAACAGCTATAACTTGGAACTTTCGACAACAAACGACGCCGATGTTTTAACTCCTTCTTGAATTAACGCTTGCTTATCTAGAGTTTCATTAGAGACCTCAATGATAGTCTTATCATCCAAACTTTTCGTATCTGAATAGAAAAACTGGCTCCTTAAAATCGCTGACTGAGATTTCCTCGGCTTATCCTCAGCACTTGAAGGAGCCATATCAATATAAATACTATCGTTGCTCATTGCGTCCCCTCTTGGGGGCTTCGTTGTAGTGCACCTAGCTCTAAAGCTGCAACTGCTTCCAATACTAGTCTTCTCTGCTATAAAACTGACATTATCATCAAACCGGACTCGTTCAGAGGCGCAATCTTCAGTAGTAACACAACTGCAAGAATCACTGCCATTACTCTTATAATTCAGCATTGATCCAGCTAAAGCCCTTGTTGATGCCGCTCCATCATCACCTGCAGATTCTGTAAGACTGCTGATGCTAAAACGTTGGGCTGAAGCTAAATCAGCTTGAACTTCTAATCGGTGACCTGCTGTACTACCGGCTAGAGCTACAGTACTGGAAGATTCACGATCGGGTTCTCGTAACACTTGGCTACCGCTGGCTAAAGAAAGACTAGCTTCACCTATGGAAGGGTTGGCCACTTTGGCACTGACGGCATCTATAGAGGAGGTGTCGGCAGTGCGATTCGTCACAATTGCAGAATCGTCAGATGTGGAAGAACCTCCACAACCACCGGAACGGCAAAGTGAGACTGGGACTACGCCATAGACGTAGAAAAGCAAGATGGGGACACCGATGCCCACGGCCAGGCCCGCCAAAATAGGAGAAATCATCACCTGGAAATAAACAACATGAAAATTATTCATCTTGCCACCATTTCTATGATTTGGTTATTATTTTGTGTTAGATCTGAAGTAGAGCGGCAAAAACAAAATAGACGCACACAGCACACTTGGATTACAGACATTTATAATGTATAGTCGAGTCATAGATATAAGGGCAGACTTTTTAAGTACTCCCAATAAACAGATTATAAAAATAATTGCAATTACCGCAAACATCAAATAAACTATAGAACACCTCATAAAACTTGATTTATGTAAGTAAACACTTTTAATGAATAAATGTTTTAATGTTTCCGAGAAATGTGAACATTATTTTATAAGCAAACCTCTGGTTTTGATTTATACCTTTATATAACGTACTTATTTACAATTAGTTATTTTATTTAAGTAACATAATAAGCGTTTCATCGGTTTAAAGTCGTACAAAAAGGGCACTGGAAATAATATCAGGTAAATATTTTGTAAACAAAAAAAAAATAACTACGTTAACTTTGGAATTGTATTGCTGGTTGCATTTTCAGTTTTGCAGGCTCATTATCACTCGTGAAACACCCATTCATTCAATATTTCTATGGTATTTCTTACAGACACTAATAAAAGTTTTTGAACTAATTAAGTTAGTAAGTTTTTTTCTAAAATGGCTTTTTAGATTAATTACAATAAAAAAATTTTTTTTGTCTATGAGTCACGTGCCTGCATATAATGACCCATATATAATGTCAAATTCAAAATTTTCCGCGTCTGCTTGCAACCCTCCCTAATCGATCCACCCACCCTCTTGCACCACGCCCTTCTGTGGCGTCGCGCCGCCGTCACCACCGCCAGTCGCAAGTCGACAATGATCGCGTGAATATCACACAATGTCCGAAAGTGAAGAAGAAACGAGTAGCGCTGCCGATTGGCCCGTCACTGAAGAGTGGCTTCAGGCCGTCCTTAAACATCATCACAACGATCTCCCCGATGCTGCCACATCTATAACCGTTGTTGATTTTACGGTTAAACCGGGATGCGATGCTGGAGAAAGTGTACTCAGCGATATTTTAGCCGTTGCGGTTAAATATTGTATCAAAGACGATGACGATACGCATAATCTTAGCTTCATCATCAAGTTGCTGCCCCAGGATCCTTTCAGTAGATTTTTTGTCACCGAAGCGCAATTCGATCTTAGGGAAATCAAATTCTACACACAAGTAAGCCGAATTTGATCACTTTTTGAAAATATTATTTTTATTTAGATATTATTATAATAAGAAAAATTGACAGAAACGCTGCACAGATAAAAACAAATATTGTTTACTTAAACTACAGATGTTTTTGTTAAAAGTAATTTCCACTAAACAAAGTCTTCCACTACGTTTCCACTATTTTAATAAAAACTTACTTGTTATTATATCATTTACCAATTAAAAAAAAAAGCATTTCTAAGTTTTGTCAGAGGGATACATTAAAAATTTAGCCGTATGTAGATTTTATTTTAATTCACATTTTTTAAATGGAAAACTGCATGTCTCAAAAATTAATAAGTCAACAGAAAGAGTTGAAAAAGAGTAGAGAACCCATTCAGTTTTTAGTAAAAAAAAAAATCCACGTCTTCCCAAAAAAATTGTTTTTTAATTATTTTTACAATAATGTGTAAATTATGTCAAAAACTCAATAACAAAATAATGCAAATTATAATTTCCGCTCAATCAAGCAAAGCACTCAATGTCTTCTGTTCTAAATTGGCTATTTTCGCTTTCATTGTAATAATTATTTATTTGATATGATGCTAGATTACTCGAACTACTTTTATACAAAAAATTAACCAAAAATATATATCGAGATATCTATTTTAAATGAAGTGTATATTTGTATATACATAATCACTTTGGTGATTCACAAAACGCTACAAGCTAGACAAACCTTAGACATATTTTTTATTCAAGAGATATGGGCCTCGCCAATTAAGTCGTAAAAGCAAAATAGTCGTAAAAACTATGTAAACAGTCATTAAATTAAGTAGCCGTGGCCTTGATACAGTCAACCAGCTTTGTTTTCGATGTAACAAAGCGTAAAATAACTAATCATTGTCCAACTGGACAACTATGTTAACATTTCATTACTAATTGATCACAGAAGTGCAGCTGTGCCCTTGAACAAGGTTGGCTTCAAGTTTAAGCTTGGTAAGTTGTCCAGTTTTCACACTTTGTTACATTGAAAACAAAGCTGGTCGACTGTATCAAGGCCACGGCTGGTTAATTTAATGACTGTTTACATAGTTTGTACCACTATTTTACTTTTACGACTTTTTAATAGGTGAGCCCTATATCTCTTGAATCAAGAATACCTAAAAAACAATTCGCATGAGTTTCAAAACATGTCATAACTTCTCTTAAAAGTTGTATTGACAATTAATAGGCTTTTTCCAACAACAGTTTAGAACGGTTCAGAATTGAACTGCACAAGTGCAGTAGTGTTTTATTAGTTCAAAATCTCTACTGCGCAAACTCTGTTCAGTTCCGAATGCAAATTACCTTTTGGGTACATTTAAAATGAAACAAGCTTATACATTACGTAAATCATCTTGTATTTGACACTTCAATAAAAAAAAATAGCAGAATGTGATTAAATCAAAAATATTTGTCGCTTAAAAATTGTGAAATTTTTTTACCCTGTATAGTAGAGGTCACACAGAACAAATTGGAAACATTGCAACCGATAAATTGTGTATAGCATATAATAATGTAGACAAATGTTAAATAAGAAAAATTAGTTAGTTAAAAAAAAAAAGCTGAAAGCAAACCGATAATAATAATAATAGAACACTGTGTGTAGTTAAAATTAATTTGAATACACACTTCGGACAAGAATATAAACTACAAAAAATAAATCTGTTTTCAATAAAATTCACTAGATTTCAACAACGATTATTGGCTCACCCTGTACAAATTTAATTTTTTTTATTAAACTGTCTTCGTATTATTGGCAGGATACAGAATATTGTCATTTATTAACGCCTAGTTATTTTAGGAAATAATACATAAATTGTCTAAACTTGTATAAAATAACTGGTCATTATACAGGCTGTCCCAAAATAATAAATCAACAGAAAAAAATTGAAAATAGGTTTCCTCCTCTCTTTCAACCCTTTTCTATATATAGACTCCCAATTTTTGCCAGATTTAACTATCTGCCGTTGTTTTTCTAAGAGTTTAAGACTGAATAGTTATAGTGGTTTAATTTAAACTTTTTTTTTGATATTTTATGGAGTCACCTTGCATAACAAATTAATTTCTTGTTACAAAATCAACGTAATTTGCATATTGTTACATTAAATTATCACAAAAAAACAATCACCTTGCCATTTTTGTTAATTCCAGCTTTTTTGGTTTATTTTTTCATTATATCCTACTAAAAAGAATACTTTCCTCTTTTTTACATACTGAACAAATAATATACCACGTGTTTATATATTACTTCGGCCCTCCTTTTTAACTTTGTTTCCTGTAAAAAAAAAAACGGAAAAATTGAATGTACTTTGAAAAGGGTCTACTTCAATTGTACCTAATTATTTTTTGAACATAATTTGTGACTGTAAATTAAAAAAAATACTTTCGCAAAAATTTCGATCTGTCATTTTTTCAAAAATTAATTCGGAAATCAATCTGTTTTCTTATCAGTTAGTTTTAGAATAAAAATTTACACTATAAATTATGATCGGCGCGTGAGAGTCATGAATCTTTAACACAAAAACTACCATCCAAGGTACCTGAATCGCACAATAGACAGATCGCAAATGACCCAATTTTCTTTTCACGACAAAATTTACAATTTGGTCATAAACCACCCATAAGAAAGAAAAAAGAGGTTTTATATTAAAAATGAAATTTAAAGAACAATAAAATTATTTTAAAAAATTTATGTAGCATGCCAAAATAAACTGATGAAAAAAAATATTCAAATTAATTAGTAATTCACTGAATAAAAGCCAAAAAACTGTGTATTTAACAAAACGATTTTAAATTTGGACAAGATTAAGATCGGTTTACAGAAGGTAAATTAAATATTTAAATGCGATTAACTTTTAATTCGCGATTAAATCGGCTTTCCTCGTGTTTTATTGGTCAATATCGGCATTTAATCGCGAATTAACTATTTAATCGCAATTAAAGTTAATGTCACTTTCTGTAAACCGGCCCTTAGTTTTACAATAGTTAATTATTTGTAATATTTTATATAATAAAATAGTGGTAAAAACTATGTAAACAGTCATTAAATTAAGTAGCTGTGGCCTTGATACAGTCAACCAGCTTTGTTTTCGATGTATCATTGTCCAACCGGACAACTATGTCAACATTTCGTTACTAATTGAACACAGAAGTGCAGCTCTTCAAAACTGAATCTTTTAGGTTTTTATTATATCCCTCATAGTTATGATGTATTATTGAACCAACCTTTATAACAAATCAATTTAATATTACAAAAACAACAATTTATCAAAAAACAATGATTATGTAATTTTGTTAATTCATTTTTTTATTATATGCTCATGACGCTGTAATAGACCCTTTACATTACGACTTTAGAAAAAAACAGTTAAAGATACGGAATCCTTTTCTAATTCCAATACTTCATGAAGATATAATAAAAACTTATAAAGGGCGGTTCACTTAAAAAGTCATCAAGTTAACTATGACTTGTCAAATCTCTCATAAGAAATTTGACGTATCAAAGTTAACTTGACGACTTTTTCAAATAAACACCCGATACAATATGTGTAAAAAAATATATTTTTATTTTTTTCAGGTGGTCCCCGAGCTCGAATCCTTCAAATCCCAGCATTTATCTTCCGACACTCCTCTCCCTCTCCCCATTCCGCAATGCTACTACGCTCATTACTCCCCTAGCAGTGACGACCCGGACCCCAGTCCTCCCGAATCCGTCCTTGTCCTTGAAAACATCAAACCGCGCGGTTACACCGGAGCCGATTTCTCGCGTGGATTAACACTTCGTCAAACCACAGCCGCCGTTGATGCTATCGCTCGTATCCACGGCCTTTCCCTCTCGTTAAAAATCATCGAAAAAAAATCCATAGTTGATCGCTACCCCTTTTTATTTCAAACGACTAGAGCTTCTGATTCTTATCAGCAACTGGTAGAACGCGGTCTACCCCAACTATCACAATTCCTCGAACGCCGTCCTGGCTTGGAGAACGTCCTCGCTGCATTGAATGATCTCCGACCTCATACGAAACAAATCATCGAGGATTTACTCGCACCGGAGGAGCCGATGGCGCTGATAACACACACGGATTTCTGGTGTAACAATTTAATGTTTCGAGAAGAGGAAGAGGAGACTTGGTGTGCTATACTCGATTGGCAAATGGTGACTTACAGTAGACCAACTAATGACTTAGCGTTGTTGTTAATCAGTTCAGTTCCGGCCGAACTACGACGAATTCATACAGAGAAATTACTGGATGAGTATTGGTCGAATCTACTCAAAACTTGTCTTCAATTAAACCTAGATGTTGAGAAAGAACTCGGTTATAACCGGGATCGGTTAGGAGAAGATTATAAAAGATCACAATTGTTAGCTTTGTTGTTGTGTATTGGTTCGGTTGATTTAGCACTGGGAAATGCCCAAATGGAAGAACGACTTCTTGCACTCCTTCAAGATCTTCATGAAGAAGGTCTGCTCAATGCTGATGTTGCCAAAAAATAAGCAATGTCACAAAACCGGCTAGTGACGAGATTTTTTTTGCTTTCCGTGCCAATTGTAGGGAAAAATTTGTATCCATGTGCGATTTTTTCGTCAATAAATTATTTCAATAAAATAAAGCTTCATTTCTTGTCAACCCCAAAAATAAGAACCCCACAAAGTTATTGCCAACTAAAATGTTTTCGTCTATTAAAAAAAATTGTGAATATTAAATATTTAATAAGGGAGAGAAATGTTCTGAGATGCAATTTATAACCAGAGTTTACAACCATTAACTTGTGATATTGAGGGAGCTAAATTTTGACGTACATAAATGGATCACTCGCAGCGGAAAATATGTCGGCATTATGACGTCTTCATATTTTTACATATTTTACATATTAATACAACGATATGATTTTTCTTTTGTAATTAGATGTCCTACTATGTAATAGGGCTTGATAACTATGCGAATTATTTTACATATGGATGAAACAAAACCGAAACAAAAGAATAAAATATTTTACGTTTTGATTATAAGGTTTAAGTTTTGATTATGCGTTATTATGATTAACATAAAACGCATAAAACGAATAACAAGGCATATCAAAGAGGCTCAATTCTGACGTAATTGGATCACTCTTAATCTTAACGGTCAACTTGAGGGCGCTATGGAATCTATATATTTTTTTAAAATGTAGCAATATGATAAAATGAAACGTTCTTCACGAAAAAACCATGATAAAACGACGTTTCTGTTGTTGACAATTCCAAAAATTTAATCGCTTGATAATTGTTGCCGATCTTTTTAGGTTTATTTTGGTGAAAAATCTGTAATATTTTACATTTTTGAAAATAGATTATTTGAATAATATTTTACAAAATGCAAATTTTTAATACACTGTTACAAAACACTTTTCTTTGTAAAAAATTTGCAACGCGTCTGAAAAAGTAAAAAGGATTATTTAAATAAATTGACGCTTCAGTTATTGCCAATCTCAAATATTTCACTTTCCTAAATTGTTCCAAAATAAATTCTTTAACCTGTTTGGGGATATTTAAGATGAAATGCCGTTTCGGTTATTGCCAACCCCAAAAACAGAAAGTACTATTTTATGTCAATTTTGGTAAAATTTTTAAGACGCGACCGAAAACGTGCACCGACTCGGAATCAGGATAAATTCAATCAAGTCTGAGTGTTTTTTAATCCTCTTGAAACTCGCTGAACTGTCATTTCCTAATTGATTAATACGAGAAAAACGGCAAAAATATCACATTTTTTTAGTATTTATTAAAAAATGAGCGAAAATGCATTTTTGTGCAATGTTTCTAAGGTCAAAAACTTGCCACTTCTCTCTCTCCTAGAGGGAATTACCTGGTATAAAGTTGGTGGATCGATAGAAAGCGCAGGGTATGTGTAATGCGTCACTGTTGCAAAAAAAAGACAGATAAAACGTGCTAAAGTTTTACAGTTTTTCTGTTACTGTTGGTAACACTATTTATTTTTAATGTGTGGCAAAATAAATAAAAGGTGGCTGTGTTTATTTGAATTTCTGTCAAATTTGGCATTTCAATTAAAAAATTGATTTGTTCGATGATTCAGTGAACAAACTGAATTTAATTATCTTTGAAAGTAATCAATTAAATTAAAAAACATTTTTGTCAATGCTATTTTCAAGAGTAAAAGAGGTTCATTTAAATTTTACGTCACAGTTGGTTATGAATGTTTGAAATTAAATTGTTAAATTTTGAATACGTTAGGAAAACTAAATTATTGCTGAATTATCAAAGACATTTCGGATTTAACTCATAATGATTATGTTGTTTTACTAACAGTGCGTCTGTTAGTAAAAAGTTGAAGTTACACATTTGTGAATATCAAAGTCACCGTTTGTTCCCAAAGGAAATGTGGTCTAGGAGACCATAAAACTTTCTATGTCTTAAAATTTGTAATACTACACCACTTTCTGTTTATAAAAGGAGCCATATAAAACAAAACATGTATCAATTATAGTAAGCCATGATATTTGCCGTTATTATAACTCTCTAATCCTCTAATTATACTTGCAGTTTTTAAAGAGAAATGATTGTATGAAAAATAAAAAATATGTATAGTGGATCTAACAAAATAGTAGAGTGACTAAGCAATAAAGTCATAACCATTGTTAACTTAATAAAGAGCGGTTGCACAGATGATGGGTTCGTCATTTACCTACTTGCGATTTTAAGAAAAGCAATACAAGCGGGTGGCAGAAAAATTTATGACAAGGCCATCCATTATCAGTACAGCCTACCTCCAATACGACTCATTCTTTAGTTAACAATGGTTATGACTTTATTGCTTTAGTTACTCTACTATTTCGTTAGATCTACTGTACGGTATTCATCAAACCCAATATTATTCTTTCATTTTAACAAATTACAATATAAAAAAATATTGTGTCTGTGATTGGAGTTACATGACTATAAATAAAACTTACAATATACTTTTTTTTGTTTATATAAATTACGTAAACATTAGCGTGATTAATTTTTTTTATAATCCTCTATTCAATAGTTGTAGTAAGAGGAAACAACACTGGCTGTTCGCGATTTTTTATTTCCCATTTAAATAACATGTTTTTTTTTTCAACTTCGAATTTTTGTAGCTCGTTTACTAATCAGTTTACCGAAATGACTTTTTACAGTCCTATAAAAAATTAAACGTTCTACGAAATACAGTAGTGGCCAAAAAGTTAGCAACTATCATTATTTTATAAATAAAATATTCTAAAACGTAACAAGGCAATATACTAGGTTAGGGAGCTAGAGACTGCGTAATAAGCAGTAAGTTTATGTATTATTTCAATCTATGTATTTCATCCCTTAAACTAAATTGAGAAATTTGTGTACATAGGATGTACAAAAAGATAGCAACAAATTTAAAACATCGTAGATTTTCTTTCATTTTTAAAACAAAAACTATTACATCAATATTTGGTCCAATAACCCTCCGTCCTAATAACATCTGCACACCGTTTCGGCATAGAAGTTTGTTAATTCGAGCTTCATCCATATTATTCCATGCAGTTTGCTATGCGGTGAACAGAACGTCCAAATTCGTAAAGTTTTGGCCCTTAATAGCATCGTCCAGTTGATCCCAAAGGTTTTCGATTGGGTTAAGATCAGGCGACTGCGAGGGCCACTTCATAACGTCAATTTTTTCCTCTTTAAACCAATTAGCAACAAGCTTGGATGAGTGTTTTGGGTCGTTATCTTGCTGAAATTGGCAAAGAATAAGCATGACGTCGTCAAGATAGGGTACTAAGTTGTTCCGTAATATGTCTCTGTACATAAACCTGTCCATCTTGCCGTATATTCTGCAGATGGGACCCATACGTATGAAGAAACGCATCCCCAAACCATCACAGAACCGCCACCATGTTTAACTGTAGTTGCTACATAGTTTTAGGCTAGTCTTTTACGTCGAGGGCGTCTTACATATTGGGTCCCATCACTTCGATAAAGATTGAATTTAGACTCATCGCTAAATACAATTTTTCCTCAATCCTTCACCGTCCTTTGTAAATGCTCTTGAGCAAACTGAAGTCGGGCTTTTATATTTCGCTTAGAAAGTAGCGGTTTTTTAGCAGGACGGCGGCCAAATAAACCAGCCTCCACTAATCTTCTCCTAATTGTTCGTGTACTCACTTGTGCATCTTCAGACTCTGCTAATTGTCCACAAATCTTAAAAGATGATAAAAATGGTTTCTGTCTAGAGAGGTTTTGTATCTGTCGGTCCATTTTTTTGTGGTTTTCTGTGGTCTCCCTGAACTCTTCCGAGCTATAACTTCTCCCGTATTACGAAATCGCTTAATAATTCGCGACACCACAGACTTTGCAATATCCACTTGTTTTTCTCCGTCTCGATACCGTTGTACTATGATGTTCCTTAGGGGTTCAGACACTGTTTTATTATGGCCCATAGTCAATTCATTAATTAATATCAGCCGATATAGCAATGTGTGTACCAATACTACATACAACTGAGACTCATTCGTTCGTCTGAAACATCGGAGTTGCTATCTTTTTGACCAATGTAAAAACAACAAAAACCAAATTGTTTTTATAAGAACTGAAAGATATCTTATCTCAGGTGCTGATTCTAGCTTTTATGTGAAAAGAATTTATAGGAGATACATTTGGGTAGTCACAATACTAAATTAGTATTTATATTTAAAGTTATTTAAAAGTTGATATCATTTTGACCACTACTGTATGTCTCTTAGTATGTTACAATGAATTCTCTTTCAAATATTATTTAAGGCTAAAAGTTAAAATTATAGTAAATTTCAAGATTTTTTTAATTTTCTGGCGCAGCTATCAAATTTATTAACAAAATATTATTGACTTTTTTTAGATCATTCTATTTGCTATAACATCATGTCCTTAAATAATTTAAAACTGCAACATTTTAATTATTGGCGGCTTCCCAAATACGTTTTGTGAAGAAAAAATGCTATTTTCGTGAGATTAATTTTTATACTAACCAAAGATAATCAATTTATATAACGTTACTTTTTATTGCTTTATTTATAGTATGACTGCTTCAAAGTAGATGTGCTACTCATAAAAGTTATATTAAAAAATTTTGGAATTTTTCAGAAAACTCAAGGTAATAAATGACGTTGCAGAACGTGGTTTTCCATATAACTTAAGAACTATACCGGGTGAATCAAGTTATATCCGCACCCCAAAAAAACGTCTTAAAACACGGAAAAAAAAATTATGAAATTTATATATGTATTACGTTAAATTGATATCTAATCTACCTCCCAAAAATTTTTTTTGTTCTAGCAATTAATATGACCTATAAAACTGAAGAAAAGTGCTTTCGGGCAAAAATCATACGTCCTGTTTTTTACATCAACTGATCAGAAATGTTTAATAAAATTAATCTGCAAAATTTATTATTGAAAAAAATGTTAGATTTTGATTAAAACCCATTTTTATATTATTTATTAAATATTTTAGTCTAATTTATTGATTGATAAGTTGGAGTACTAATAAATCCCGGGGTGACACTCTAAGAATAATAGTAGATTTATGACCTTGGAATTTGTTACCAGCTGTCTTAATTTTACCATCAACACCACAAATTTTAAGAGACCACCACTGATAGAGTGCTTTTTGAATAAAATTTACGACTCTTTCATAAATTAGAAGGTAAGTGCTTCAATATTAAAATATTAATTAAAAACAAACGACACATTCGCTCAAAAATTTGATTAGCCACTTTGATGCATTGTATCAGAGAACATCTGAACACAAAAAATCGTTAACGTTAATTTATAATCAAATGAGCAAAAGTGAAAAAAGTAACCGTTTATAGAAACAATTTGAATCATGAAGAAAATCTTCTTGTATTTGAAAATATTACCTACATTTTTTTGAGAATTTTTGCTTAATTAGAAATGGTTGCTTTTGGGGTGTGGATAAAACTTGATTCACCGGGTACAAAAAATTCAAAGTTGAAAAAAAAATGTTGACATATTTTTTAAATGAAAAATAAAAAATTGCAATAAACCACCTTTAAATATTGATATTAAGTGCTGATATTTTAACCGAGGTGTTATTTTTAAATATGTCTCTATAGAGAGAGTCATCTAATCTAGACAAAAACCAACTTTTTAAATGATTTTTTTGCTGTTAACCACATGCTGTTTGTAAATTTAAATTTAAGAAAATGGCAAACACTGAAAAATGTACTCATTTTTATGTTTTTACATGTTAATTTCAAAACGGATATAAAAATACCTGTCAAAGTCAAAAAAAGCTAGCCAATTTTAAAGAGTCCTGGTAACATTCTTACAACTCGTCTTAAACATTTTTGTTTCAGGCAAGCCGAACTTTACTACAAGATTATTCACAACAAACTTTCGATAAAAGCTTTTTTCGTTAGCGGCAATTCGCTTCAGACAATTCGACAATTGCTTCAAATAAACTCAAAAAATGCAACGTCAGTTTCATTGAAATTGTGAATTATTACCCCGTGGAGGGATGAATAAGAGGAGTTGGCATGCCCTATACCGACAATGTTAGGTTCTTGGTCGAGGTACAGAGACCTTTTACGATCTTATTCTATTGTCGAAACCACCGTTTGCAACTTTGTAGTGGGGGAAAAAGCTATCCCGAGTACAGTGAAAACTATCGTAAAAGCTGTTTGGCCATCAACCAAAATTTCAAGCTTATGCCCACTCCTGTTATTCCTCCCTCCACGTATTACCCAAACCGAAAAGCAAAACTAAAAATTATTAATAAACATTTTTACATTCTTTTTTAGTAAAAGCCTTTGAGTAAAAATGTCATAAGTTCGTCGTTGTTTTGAAAGGTTGCAAAAGCATAGTACAATATTCTCTTACATAATAGTTCAGAATGTACTACATAGTTTAAAGGTATTCTGATGTAATTTTTTCAAAATTTATGAGAGTGCTCTCTACCTATAGTTCTATAGTAATAACGAATTTTCAAGAACTCCTAAATGTCATTTTCATGTTTTAATATCTACATTCTTATTTTTTTTGTCTTTTTAGAAAACTGTTGTATTTCAATAAAATATACAAGGTGTAATCAAGTATTGTGTAGAGATTTTACCTGGTAATAGTCCTCACTGAAAGGATGCTAAATAGAGTAAAATTTTCTAAGAGGTACACACCAATAAAAAGACGCAACGACGAATTTCAGCCCAATATTGTAATGCGCAAGTTCGTTTGAACACTACTCACCACTCAGTGGCGTCGGGTGATCATAAATTGCGATAATAGTCAGAGTTAGAATAAATTCTTTTCTTTAATTGCAGTAAGGGATTTTTAATCACACCGGTCGGTTTAAATCTTTTGTCTGAGTTGCGGTAAATGATTTTTAGGTTTATCAGATCGTCCGATGCCCCAGATTTAAATGCAGACGAAAATAAGGATCGCATGTTCCGCCACTGGTGCAGGGTTTTCGCTCCCTGGTTTGAACTTTGGCGCAGCTTCTTAGTCCCGCCCATGTACTTCTTAGAAAATTTCACTCTACCTCAACTTACCTTAACAAAATGTTTATAGTTTATCCTATAACTATTGTAGAAAGATCCACCACCGATTACTTCCCGAAAATATGACATCTCAGAATCCCGCACTATAACGTGAGTCATAGCGTGTGATTCTGAGTGATATTAGTCACCGCCGTTGACTGCATCGGAGAAATGCTGACGCATCGTTCTACATAAGTTGAGAGTAGCTCAGTAAATACTACAAAGTGGCCTATCTGTATATAAGCAAGTAAAAACGCAATAACCAGTCCGTTTAAGGCGAATAGGAAGCGAATTGACGTTATTGAACGACAATCGTGAGCTTTATACTGTATGATTGAAATATTCATTTATCAAGTTATCGATGTGACTGTGTTGTTCGTGTAAATATTTAGTAGATAGAAATAAATTATTCGTTAAAAACATAACTCTTTAAATCACAAGAACCCCGAATTTGGACAATCATTATAACATCTTTTGAGATATACGATGTTTTTAAATGAATGAATCATGTACCATCAATCATCAACATTTGGAGAAGCAACTTTAGGTCTTTAGTATCGTTTTGGCGAAAACTATCACTAAGTAAAATTTTTGCACATATGTAAATGACACCCCAACAAAATTGGTATAATACTGTACATCATGTCCCGTATAAAAACAAATTTAAAAAAAAGTTCTGCTTCATATATCTTGAAAACCATCAACCTTTTTATAAGACAAATTCAAGTATTTAACATCCACTCAACAAGAACTATGACCAGGTAAAATTTCTACTCTTTTCTGAGGTTGTCGTTTTTGAATTCACCTGACGTATAAAAAATAAATTGTGTTGAAGTAAAAACTACCCCTTTATTCTAAATAACAGATAGCACTGACTGTACTTACCGAAGCAATGACTCCACCAACAATCGCAGCATTTCTCTTATGTTTATTCGCCGTTTTGTATCTTGTATATAATTTCCTACCGACCCAAACTGGAATACCTATAAAAAAAACGAATGTAAAAAAAATAGTTCAAAGATTTTTTGTCGCTTACCTATTATCATGGCAGGAACTGTTATACCGGCAACTAAAGCTATGCCTACTGGAGCACCAACCAGAGTCCCTAATTGCCACAAAATTTTCTTTTTTCGCGACCATGGCTTCTTACCCCAGAATGTACATCCTGACGGACTAAAAATACCGAAAAAAAACTATTTTTTTTCTTTTATTACAAGTTTTACCTGAGATAATGCAAATCGCTAATTTCTTTCATACACAGCCAACAGAATTCTGCACCACAAACGGCACACATCATATGATTGCACGAACCATCGTCCATTTTGACGATCAAAACTTGACACCGGGGACAGGGTTTGATGTCGTCTCCTAAAAAAAGCACATGTATGCCATACAGAAATTTTTCTAACACCTGTAACTTACGATGTTGTGAATCTTGACTATATGTAATAGAAGACGAGCGTATATTGGGTGATCTTTGCGCACGCGCTGCATCACAGGTCTGATTGGGGTGCCATTCGGCCTTACAATGATAACAAAAATACGAATCACATCCTGGTCTTAGACATTTCAATTTTGGACAACTTGCACACTCACTAGCTATCACAGCAAAACTGAAAAAGACGAGTAGAGAAAAGTCACAACTGTTTGGTGTATATTTACCCGCAATCGGGGGCCGGACACCATCTTGTATCCGGTTCGATTGCTAAAACTCTCCTAACCATAAAATCTTCATATTTTTCATACAGAGAAGTATCATTAATGATACTGCGTATTTCTGCAACAAAAAGTCCAATTTGTGACATTCTTTTTTATACAGTTCCAAACTAATTTTGATGTAGCTGATTTTAAAGGCAAGTTTTCTGTTTATTACTAGTGCAATTAAAATTGTATTGTTACCAAACCCTTCTGACATCTGAGAAAACCGCCCTGGGCAGATTAAATCTACGTAAAAGTGGTGACAAATCTGCCTGCGCCGGGCGGTTTTCTCAGACGGTACCGAAAGATCTAACGACCATAAATCACTTGCGTTTGGTAAAAATACAATTTTTATTGCACTAGCAATAAACAGAAAACTTGCATTTGAAGTCAGGTATGCCAAAATTGGTTTGAAATAGTATAAAACGGTATATAACCTACCATTCGGATGTATAGGCTCGGGACATTCCGGGCAAGATATGCAAACTCGAGATTCAGTTATTTCAACTTTTAAATATTGTTGGAGACATGGTACACAGGCTCGATGACCACAACCAGCCAATTCCCAAAATTCTTCGGCTGTTAATTCGGCAAAACATAACGGACACTCCATAGATAAAGTAACTTCACCACTCTAGAAAAAAAAATGGATAATTAATTCTATTTATAGATAACATGCGGTATGATAGCCATATTTAAAAATAATTATCAGCAAAAAAATTATCTTCACATGTGTAGACAATATTTACAAATTTGTTGAGATGAGATAACAAATCAATGGACTTTTGTTCCGTATTAAAAAAAAAGAATTGTTTTTATGGAATATATACAGTGAGTCATCATAGATCGTAAAATCAAAGAGAAATTTTACCGGAAATGTTCTTTTACTTCAATAAAAAACAGTCCAAGAATTTATAAAAAAAATAATGAAATTAAAAAACTGCAACACACTGTAACTTCCTTCATGCTATATGCCTTTCTCTACCAAAATTGCCAAAAATTTTATGTAATATCCGCTATCTGACAAAAATTAAGAAAATGTATTTAATGCTGCTATAAATTTCCCAATAATTCAACATAATCATTCATTATTTTGTCAGTTTAATAGTTAAAAAAAAATCATTAAGTAATTACTTTATGTTACTACAATAAAATAAAATTAATTTGGCGTTAATTTGACAATAAACACAACAAAGTGTAATCTTGTGTTGGCAGTTTTGACATTTCTAAGAGAAAATAACATTTACCTTTTAAGTTGATACAATTTTTAAATGCCAACAGCAAAAAACAAAATGTTTACAAAAAACATATATTACATATTTTGATCTTATTGATAAAATAATATTGGTGTTATTGCCAACTGCAAAAATTTAAATAACAATAACTTGAGTGTGTAACGATGAATTAGGTTAAGGAATTTAAAATTATAGACAAATTATAAGTAAATTAAAAATCTTTTTAATTCACAAATCATTTTATCCCATCGAGGAATTTTTGTCTTCAAAAATAAACATAAGTTGTTAGTAAATATAGGGCCGGTTTACAGAAAGTGACATTAACTTTAATTGCGATTAAATAGTTAATTCGCGATTAAATGCCGATTTTGACCAATCAAACCCGAGGAAAGCCGATTTAATCACGAATTAAAAGTTAATCGCAATTAAATATTTAATTTACTTTCTGTAAACCGACCCTTACTTTTTTTTAGCTTTAATTTAATAAAAAATTAGCTTTTTTTTCTTCTGTTGTTTTTGGTCAATTTTCAGTTCTCAAAATTAATTTTAAGGAAGTTTGTAATTAATATGTGTGAAGTGTGTATTTTTGTACACAAATAAAGGATTATTATTATTATAAAAAAAATTAAAAATAGCCTTTGAAAGAAAACAGACGGTTAATAACGTTAGCTCGAACTTGCTTAGACAATGAGATATGTTTGTAATAAGTTTCTCGTGCGCAACGCACCTATGTTGATATTATTTTATTATAGAAACACTTCCATTTTTAGATTAAAATACAAATAAACTTTATTAGTTTTTGAGGATATCTACAATTTTTTTGAAATATTTTTTTCACAAAACAAGATTTCAACATCCCTTCGTTTAGAATGACATTAGGAAAAATGTAAATTTTATATTTTTTTCAAAGAATTAATTAATTAATTAATATTCATTAGAAGGAATATTTGAAAAATTCTGATAAAATTCGTATGCATAGAGAAAAAAAAAACACAAAGTTTTTAATCGCAAACTCTAAAGTTGACGTGATAACTAGTTTTTGAGAAAAGATGAGATAAATTCTTAGCAGACTCACCCTGTATATGTACAGGTTGTTCCAGAAATAAATAAAAATTTTTTAACCAGTAATAGATCTCAGCAAAACAAACCACTTTTCTAAATAACATTTTTGCGAAAAATGATATTTTTCAGAATTTTTTTACCGCTATATCCCCCCTATAAACGTACGATACGCTCATGAAATTTAGTAAATGCATGAATTTTCTATAGTTATCATGGTGACGATTATAATGGTGCATTCTACTGGTTTGACCAGTGGCGCGTAATGCGCGTATGGAATTTTCCCAAGACTTTAAGTAATTTTATCTTAATAACGGTTAAGAATCGAAAACAAATTTATCTAGAAAAAACTCTTATTTAAACGAGATCTACAAGTGATTAAAATTTTTGTAGTCATTTCTGAAACACCTGTATATAAATCATTCATGATTGAGGCCAATTTACACAAAATCATTAAATGGGTGAAGCAGCACCGTCTTAAATTGATTGAATGCCGTAAGAACCTTAATTCCTATGTAAAAGATGAGGTTTTAGCATTATTTTAGTTTTCCAGTGTATTACTTTCGGTGTACAACTAGGAAAAAACTAGGAAGTAATTTTCAACCTGAGCTATTTTTGACTATTAAAATTGTTCTAAGTTTTATTTTTATTTATTATTACCAAGTTTTATAAAAACCAAAAATTGTGCGGCTTTGAATTTAATTAATTTTTGATGATTTTATATGAGATGACCCATTGGTTAATTTAATCAGAAGGTTCTATCTATAAAAAAATTAAATAATTATGCTTAGCTTTAAAAGTACACAGATAGTAACAAAAAAAAAAACAATCAACTACAACTTCGTGAAAACGTTGTAAATATTGACCAATATGAGGCAAAATAAAGATCATTAACCTATAAAACAATGTTATGAAAAGTAGGAGGACATTATTACACACAGTTTAGAATTCAATTTGTAGCTGAAATGCGTAGGATTTCCTGATGTTCAAAGCCAAGTTGATTGTAGATTAATTGTAAATGTATTTTTATTTTGTATTTTACTAAATCAACGTTATTAACATGTGAATACTCATTTCCCTGGGACCTAAAATTTGCTACAAATAAGGTTGTTTTAGAATATTTACTCTACTTGTAATAACACAAAACTGATTGTCAATCGTAGTAAGCTATGGGCAAAAATTATTCCAAATTTGAGATTCTACATAGTGTATGTAGATTATAGAATGCCAAATATCAAAATGTCGTGTACTTAAAACTTAATTTACTGTCAAATGATATTAAAAGCTAAAACGTTTCTAAAGATTTAAGATTTTAATTTTGAGACGCCGCGCCGATGTTTATTGTCCATTTGCAAAAAATTTTATTCAATCTTTAGGTCAATTGTAAAATTACAGAGATCTGCTTTTACAAATTATAAAATTAAAAAAAAAAAAAAAAAAATAAATAAAAATTAAAAGAATCGCATACTTCCTGCAACTACGTAATTGAATCAAGAAGAAGCGTTACGCGATCTGGTTGTAGAATCTGAAACTGGTAAATACGTGCATTACTGAGAGAGAAAACTTAAATTGTTGACAGAAACTGATAATTCCAATTCGACTTTTGTTTTTTCCTCAATAAAACACGCGATAGGATCACATTTATTCAGGCCAATAAAAGAAAATCATCAAAATGGCTGATCTCTAGTCTTAAACTTTAAATTATTCGTGAAGGAAGGAATAACAGGAGTAGATATAAGCTTGAAATTTTGGTCGATGCACAAACACCTTTTATCGTAGTTTCACAGTACTCGGGATAGCTTTTTCCCCCACTATAAATTTGCAAATGGTAATCTTGACAACAGAATAAGACCATAAAAGGTGTTTGTACCTCGACCAAGAACCAGACATTGTCGGTATAGGGCATGCCAACTCCTCTTATTCTTCCCTCCACAAAATTATCCTAATAAAAAAACTACCATAGATATAAATGAACATAAAAACATAGACTCACGACAGACATAGACACTAAAAATATATTCCTCAAAATTAAAAATAAAAACATCAAAAGTTCTAATGTTTTCTATTTAGATATATACCAATAAAATTTAGCTATCTACATGCCTTTCCACAATGGAAACGTATAAAAACATTTCAATTGTATACTAATAAAATTATTTTATTTAATTCAGTGTTATTCTATTTATGATTTTATTTGACGTTTCTTTTCCTACCAACCTCAAAAAACAAAACGTTCCAATTATATATTTTTTGTCGGTTTATCAACTATAGCGTGACCAACGTCAGCATTTTATTCAGGTTGATGACTCGTAACGATCTAAATAAATCGAAATATTTGAAGAAAGTGATTTTTTTTTCGACGTTGGCGAAATTACCTTTGTGCTTGTTGTGAATACTGATGTTCTACTCGTTGCCTGATGAATTTCAACATGATGAGAGGCACCACGATCGATATCTTTTGATGAACCACCTAATCTACTGTCAGTTACGTCTTTTCCTGAAACAAAAATAACAAATCAAAAGGTTATCAAGTAAATAAAATTTGTAAATCTTGCAATTTATGTTATTTTTGTATGTTTTGATATGTTGAAAAATTATGGAAATATTTTACAGGAAATTTAACTGCAAAATGTAGCATTCAACTCGATATTTTTCCTCATTTATAAGAAGTGTAGTGTAGACACAATAAGCTTTTACAATGTAAACACAAACACAACTAACTCATATTTTTATTTATTTAAAAATATCTGAGTGTAAATTAAATTTTTATTTACGTTTATAACTTAATTAAGTCGTTTCTTCATAATTAAATTTTTTTGTTGTTTACTGTAAGGTAACTGTAATAAGAAAAAAGAAAAAACTCACTTGAATTTAATATCTTTAAGATTTGTCCTTTCATAACAATAAAACAAAAGAAATTATTTGAAATTTTGTTTAATCAGTCAATTGATAAAAAATGAAAACTAATTTCAAAACAATGTCAAAGTTTCTGGTTGAATCATACTCCTAGAGAACAAAGATCAACCTTTCAAGAACGTATTGTTATATTTAATTATTCACTAATTAAAATCTCGTACAATCATTGAAAAACAATTTATAACATTTTTAGTTTTAAATTATTTGAAATACAGTAAAGTCGTGGTAAAATAGCCCAATTCAATTAAAAAGTTTTAGGGCCGATTTCATAATCAACTTAAAAGCTCCGTTAATCTTTTGTCATTATGACAAGATGCATCGAAAAATCATCGACAGCTACAGTCTAAACGTCAATTAAATTAAAGGAGTTTTTAAGTTGATTATGAAATCGTCCCTTACATTAATTTTTATACAAATACAATTCGTACTTCATTATTACCTTAGAATTTATAAATATTTATAATAATTAGTAAGTTTTAAAAGTCTCACTAAAGGACAGGAAAGCTCAAAACAAGTAAAGTCAGTTTTTCTAAATCTTCTTAACTTTATCGCAATTGCACTGTAATTTATAGTAAAAATAAATTAAAAATTTATTAATTTAAAAACTTGTTAAAAAAATTAAAAAACTATTTTTTTCAAATTTTTTTACATTATTTACATACAGTGAAAACCAATTATAACGATGCTATAAAAACATGTCATGTCCGGTCGTTAAAGTCGACGATTTTTTCATGTAAGACCTTAAAAAATTTAGTAATACAAAAGAAGTCGTCGTTACAACCAGTTTTTAATGATTAATTTCGAAAAAAAAAATATCCTTGTTAAAAGCATTGATGTTTGCAATGTGTTCAATTTTAATACTTTTCCGTAGCAAAAACCAATCAAAAGCTCGAATTTTATTAATTTTCTATGAAAACAAAGATACCACCGGTAATATCTCAACTTGAAATTAGTCCATTAAAGGGAATAATAATATAAACAAGGCTATAAAGTCTCCACCACCATCTATATTTTTTGGCTACTATAGCACATAACTTTTCAGGTCAGATCAAGACGTTGAGAAGAACTTTTCTGTTGTTATAACAGTCATAAATAATATCAAAACAAATGATGTTCAGATGAGACACATCAAAATCTAGTTCTACAAGATAGAGGCTTGTTTTTTTTTTAATGATTAAACGAACAACAGAATTATGGGGTCATACTGTTTTTGAGTTTATAAATAGATACAGAAGAGGAGAAAATTTTTCATTTTTTTATCCAAAAATTATATCTACTCAAGTTAGGTTAAATGAAATTTTATTCTTCTCGACCGATTTCAAAATTTGACAAATTCGCAAAACTGGGTTAAAAAATGTATTAAAAACTTTTAGATCATTAGAGGTCATAAATGTGAAACATTTATTTTACAGACGATATCAACATGATAAAAACATTACAAAAAAAAGTTTGTAGTAATTTGCGTTTTCTCAACAATAAAACCAATTTAATAATTTTTGTCGTTTGACTAAACTGTCTGCTGCCTAGCCAATAACAAAGCTGACATACAGGTGACTTTGAAATATGTTTGGAAATTTTACTCAGTGATAGACCACCATAATAGGTTACAATTTACAGCAGAGCTAATAATGTCCTATACAAATGTTAATAGTTTTCGAGAAAAAAAAAAAGATTTAAACGTTTTAAAAAAAGTTTGAGAACCACTCGTAAATCCAAAATTTTTTTTGTAGTAGGCTTTGAATTCTTATTGGGCGACGCGTTTGCAGTTTTCGTGCGAAGTCTAAATACTCCAGCGGCTACCTACTTTTTTTTGAATTTTTTTTTAGAAAAACCTTAAACTTCAAGGGAGCGAATTGTGTGACAAATCTGTTAATTTTAGGGCTCTAATAAATTACTTTGCCAGCATAATAAATAACCCTTCGAAAAAGTACATATCAATTTTGAAAGGATTGTTTATTTTTGGCAATCACTTAAAATTTAGCTAAATAAACCCTTTTTTAAAAAAAAACAAATGAGGAGCTTGCGTGCAAAACCGGATTTATCAACTTTTCACAAAAAATCATGTTTTGGTAATTTCTGGATCTAAGTTACGACATCTATAGGGCCATATATGCGTTTGCAACCAAAACCGTTTAAATCCTCGTAAAAGCCTTAAGTAAAGTTCGACATTTGCAAAATCGGTTATATCTATCTAAATTTTGCAAACAACAGCGGATATATCCAGATAAGAAGAAAAAAAGCTTAAAACATGTAATAAAAAAACATTTTGGGAAAGATTGGCTAAAAAGGGAAGACCTTTTGTGGTATAAAAAATTATTACACAGTAATGGGGGAAGAAACGAAGAACAGAATGAAACCCAAGAAGCTATGCGATGACCTTAACGAAGAGGCTGCTACATATATTTAATTTTTTTGTTCTCTTTGCAAATACCAATTTAAATTTGTTTATTTCAAGAAAAATAAATAACTTTTTCGCTCATTGTCAGTGTATATTATTTGTGAGCAAAACTGGATTATCCAATAGTTTTTTGCTAATAATTGCCGTATTGTTTACTTTTTATACAAAAAAAATATATGTTAATCACTTGCATAACCCTATTAAATTTAAAATGTTTTCGCTAAATAACACTATTTTTTTAAACAAATATAAATATGTAGGGTGTTTTTTTCCTCTCCTGAAAAATTTGTAAAAGTGGATATATACGGTTTTGCACGCAAGCTCCTCAGATAACTTCCTTTTTATAAAACGCAATAAAACCCACTTTACGGAACAAATTTTTTTAATTTTTTATTTATAATGTAAGTGCAATATCTAAAGTTTTGTTTTACACAGTTTTAAAAATCATATCAGGTAAGTGACGTCCCCCATTGTCCATACACTGAATAAAACGATTTCTGGCGTTTGTCATTACTCTTACCAGCATATCAGCAGGTATGTTGTCAATTTCTGCCCAGATGTTAGATTTCAGGTTTTGTAGGGTCCTTGGGTGGTTTACATAAACGCGAGATTTCAAAAAAACCCACAAAAAAATCGCACGCTGCTAAATTAGGAGAGCGGGCTGGCCACTCCAAATCACCCCTTATTGAGATGAGGCGCTTCGGGAAACAAGGCGCTCTCAAAACAGCCATCGATGCCCTTGAAGTGTGAGCCGTTGCTCCGTCCTGTTGGAACTAAATGTCCCCTAAATTCAGTTCATCAAGTTGTTGAAAACAAAAAAAAAATGTTCTAGCATGATCATATACCGATCTGAATTCACTGTCACTGAGACTTCATTTTCTTCAAAAAACCACGGACCAATAATCTCAGCTGAAAAAACTGCACACCACACTGTGACTTTAGATGAATGCAAAGGCCTTTGATGCAATTCTTGTAGATTGGTATCAGCCCAGTAACGCATGTTTTGTCTGTTTACGAATCCATTCAACTGAAAATGGGCTTCATCGCTAAAAAAAAATTGCGTCCTCTGGAACGTTTTCGAGAAACGCCTCACATGCATTCCTCCGGGAATTAATAAAAAAGGAAATAAAACTTTAAAGCCACGCCTTGCGAATAGGATTATTCCCACCACGCTACGATCCCTACCGCCCGAATGACGAGCATTTCAAAAAAGGAAGTTATTCTGCCGCACCCTGTATAAGGCAAGTTGGGTTATTTCGACTTCTTTTATTATGAACTGTAGCTGATTAAATTTCCCAAACATATTTCAAAGTCGCCCTGCATCTAAAAAATAAAAGTGCTGCATTGTCACTAAATATGACATTTAGTACAATGTACCTCCATTATTGACAAGATAGAATTTTTCTGTTAATTACGTTAATTTTGGTTTCTTCAACAGATTTGACAACAATCAGTTAAATCATCAAAAAAAACCTGTTTTAATTTCTTAAAAACTCTTAAATATTTTTGTATGCAATGTGCAGGTGCCCTATCCATCATAAGTTATAATCCCTAGTCAATGTGGTTTGCTCTCCCTTAAATTCAGCCCACATTAATCTACCTCGAGTATACACGAGTGTTATTTTACATTACATTTGCTACCTTTAAAAATAAAAAATTACAATTTTTACTTCTAATATAACACTTTTTTAAATTAATAATTTTTATAGAGAATACTAGACTAATCGGTTCATTTCGTATTATATTCACTACCAATATTCTAAACTAAAATTTTTACTTTCAACTTCAACTTAGTAAGTTGCTGTCAATAATCTATTCAGTTAATTAATTAGCTTTTTTATTTGACGTAATATTTGCTACCAACTTTAAAAAATGTAAAAAAATGTATTGGAATTTTTACCACCTATGTGATACTGTTATCACAAATTAATACGACTTTTGTTAAAAATGCAGAATCTGTTCAACTTTATCGATATTTCATTTGCTATCAAAAAAAAAAATTATATACAGGGTGTTATGGAAGGTATTGCAAAAATTTTAACAGGTATTTTAATTTGTTGTGAAGATGTAAATTTCACAAATTTTGTTTGTGATATCAAAAATTTAATTTTACATTTTTGTAACCCCTAATTTAACACTCCACTTATGATGCCACTTTCAAGTTCAAGCGAAGCGATAAAAATTTTAATCTTATAAAAACCTGAGCGTTTTTTTAGAAAAAAAAAAAAAACACTGATACTGGCTACCGGGGTAACCTCATTTCGCATTGTTTCGTTGTGATCAACAGTATTTCGCTAATAAATTGTGGTAGTGTGACAATAAATTCATAACATGGTGAATTTAATGTGAAGTACACGAACATAGTCCGTGTTACAACAAAAACAATCATTCGTGTTGTCAATCAATTAAACCCATGTGATTTTTTATGTGGGGTCATTTAAAACAATTAGTTTGTGCATCTTCTAGAATTCACTAATCGTGTAATGCAAATGGCAGAAAAAGTTCGCACAAATGCAGGAATGTTTGTAGGAACCCAGGTATCTATGACACGCCGCGTGCAAACGTGTAGTGACAACAAAAGACGACATTTTGAACATATTTATTGTAAATTTGTGATTAATTTATCAGGCAAGTCTCATTTTGACCTACTAACCTACCTAAAATCAGCTGTCTTTACACTTTTCTTTGGTAAGTTTTTGTCTTGAATTTTTTCTGGTGTGTTTTGATCATTGCGTTAACACATAGGCGGGTATAGTTTTGCGTGGTTTACTTACTTTTAATTTTAACTCGGTAAGGGTGCGTTTTTGACAAAAATGCTAAATAAATATTTTGTTTAATTGTGTGAGTTCTATCTATGGTTAAATTTTTTGCCTGCACTTTTATAACAGTCTGTATATATGACACAGTAAAGTTTATTAAGTATATTATAATTTAAAGTTTCAAATTAATTCAGTTTTGTTGTCAATCTTTTTTTTTGTCAATCCATCTGCTAACAACTTTAAAAAAATAAACTAAATTTTCTCCTCCAATATGACACTATAAAATTTATAATTAATACAGTTGTCGATAAAATATCCGTATGTACGAAATACTACAACAAGTATTTGGAAATAAATAAATTATTAAAGATTATTATTATTATTATTTTGTACAGTTTGAAAATGTAGTGTTCAATAACGCGCACTATTGCGCATGTGTAAATTGATTGCGCATGTGCAGATTAAGCAAAATTTAAATAATTCTCAAGAATTCCTTGGAAATGCTTGGAATTTCTAAAATTTAATAAATCCTAGAAAATCCACGTAAAAATATGGGATTTCATGAAAATTCCTGTTCCTTGTACACCAAAAATCCTTGTGTCCACCCCGGGTAAAACATTAATTATTTTTTATAAAACATAAGTATATAATATAATTTTGAAGTTATTACTTGACTAATAATACCAAAAATCAGTTGTTTGTTTACAGATAAGTGAGAAAGAAACTTGCTTTTAGCTCCTACTTAAATTAGAATTTTTTTGCTCACTCGTTATATTACATATAATTGAAATAACTTACCGTTGTGATTCCGGTGCGTTTTGGACGACCCAGAAGCATTCTGACTTCGTCTCCTATTCAAAATCGGACTAGAATAAATCAGATGTCGTAGTGACCAACGACTTGCAAAACGTTTTTTTCGTTGGCCAGCCACACAAGGAGTAACGTCGCTTTCTAAGGAGCTCCGCATCCTTATCTATTTTATCACTTAACTATAGTTTTTTTAATCCTGACATTTTCGATGACTCCTATAACAAACAATTTAATTTTAGAAAATAACACTGACTGTATCCAAGAATGAAAATTTTTGCACTTTGCATTAGCCTTGTGGTATTTTTACACTACTTGATGCTAAGTGAAGATTGAAATTTTCAATTTGGGTTTTTCGGATGAATAAATTGAGAAAATACATTTCATACACTTTCTCTTATTACTACGAGAGGGAAAGGACTAATTCGGTTATGTAAGCAACCTTGTTTTGTCTTCGGATGAATCATTGTAACCAATATGTAGGTTTGTGTAATTGTGTCATATTAAAATATTATTTTGTAATCGCTTTGTCTATGAATAAATAAAAATGAAAGTAAAACACTTGTAAAAAGAAAAAAAAATAATTAATTACAATCACAAGTGTTTCTTTAATTATACAAAGTCTATTGTTTACAAGTCAAGTTTACACCAAACACACTTTTTTCAATGTCGAATTCATTTGACATAACCTACAATTTTGATTGACAGTTGTAACAATTTCAAGTAAGCGGCAAATATTGCACAAGTCAAAATTTGAAACAAATCATTTAATGCAATCGAAATTATTTGAATATTTAATCGTCGAACAAGTTAAAATTTTGAAATTTGCTTGCTTAATCTGATCATATTGGAAATAAAATGTCACGATTCCATTCCATTAACACTAATCGTCCATTAAAAAAATCTTATTTTGCACAATAATACATAGAAATTAATTGTTATTTACTACAAATTAGCAAAGCAATGCAAAATTGTGGTGATTTGGGTCTTGCTGAAGTGTAGATATTGCATCGTAATTGAATGTACTCGTAAACAAAGCCATAATGGAAAGTTTATTAAGGCAATTAATTCATAAATTAATTCAATGTCGATGAGAGTGTCATAAGATTTAGTAATTTGTAATAAAATTATAATCTTTGTATTTTTTAAACTAAGTTCTTTCATCAGTAGTTACTAAATTTGTGTATAAATATTGTAAATAAATATAAATAAAAATAATGTAAATCCTCAAACTCCAGACAACTAGAGCTTTTATTTAAATTTTAGACTGAGAGACAAATCAAAACAGATAATAATAATTATAAAAAGACAATAGATATCTGTTACTATAACAATTTACTAAACAGTGACACTAAATTTAAAAGAACATCCTTTAATTAAAAAATATTTCTTACCTAAAATTATTTTTAACTATGTTTTAAATAAACATTAGAAAGCTCATTTATTAACTTTTTAAAAAAAATAAAGAATAAATAAACAGCCCAACTATTTATCAAATATCAAAAAATTATGTATACTCTATTATACTCAGTTTAATTATATATCGTTGTCTGTCTCTTTTCAACACATAATCTATATTACATAGCAATATATACAACAAAACAATGTGTTGAAAAGAGACAGACAATGATATATAATTATAAAATAGAGTATACTAATAAATTGAATTAACACAATCTTTAATTCGAACTACTACAAGTAGTATGCGGCACATTGTAAAATCTCTTTGTTACTCCTCAAATTTACAAGAACATCCGTTTAAAAGTAAAAACATCTGTCATTTATTGACTATTAAATTAACTGAACACGAAAAGAGGTCATTTGTTAACCTATTTGTACAAATTGTAAATTTAGAGCCAATTTTCTATTAAAAAAAAAGTGTTTGCCAAGAGCTACAAAAACGGGTCAAATCACTAATTTGTTATCGACGAGAAAATTAACCTGACATGAACCTGTAGTAAATAAAATGTGTTTAATTTTTAGTTTCGTTTTTAAAATCGTTTGTTCACAACTGTAAAGAGTAATTTTAAATTTTGCATAAAAATTGTAAGTGAAAAAACCAAAGAATATTTACTATATGTACAGGGTGGTTCAATTTCGATGGTTTTGGCAGGTTTCTCATATATCCGATCATCACACAAAGAAACGAATAATACATTCTCGTGCTACTTTTTTGAGAAAAATTCAATGGTCTAATCAGTTTTGTCTTATCACCTTTTGTTTATGAGATACAAAGCGTTTTTGTTTTTTTGGCGATTTTTTAAAATTCTCTAACTTTTTTATTTTTGAATCAATTTAAAAAAATTAAAATTAGTGCTATTACCGATTTTTATGTAGAATCGAATAGTGTAGTCAATTTTTTTTATATCTTTTAGTTTTTAAGATACGGAACAAAGATACTTTTTTAAAATGAAAATCTTCTTGGCTGTGACCTTAAAAAATCGATATTTTTTCTGTTTTCAAAAATATATAATTAGTAATTACTCTATTTTTTTTAATTAAAACAATATTTAAGAAAATAAGTTGATTTTTTTTATTTAATCACTCGACAGTGCGAGCAAATTTTTGGTGTTACAAATTTCTAGACGATATACCATTAAATGTTTTACCAAATGTTTGGTACCAACAAGACGGTGCTTCCGCCCATATTGCACATGCAATTAGAAATGTATTAACAAAATATTTTAGCGAACAATGAATCGGAATTAAGACTCAATACGATGACCTCCACCGTCACCCGATCTTACGGCCTTAGTTTGTTTTTTTAATCATATTTATAAAGTCAAAAGTAAAAACTTAAATCAACTCAAATTATACACCAAAAGAGCGTCTAGTAATTTCAAACATTCATTTAAGTATTAAGTAATACTATTAAGAGCTGTAAGAAAAAGAACACAGCTTTGTATTCAAGAAGAGGGAAGACAATTTGAACATCTAATGAGCTGAAACTCTGTATTTACTTTTAATAAATTGTTATTTTGTTCTTTGTTATTACTATTGCTTACACTATTTACTGTATGTAAAACTGAACTAAAAAAAGAAATAAAAACAAAGAATGTTTTTGTTTTTATAACTGACTATGTTCTTGTATTTATTTTGAAAAATTCTTCAAACTTTGACCTCTGATATCTTCTAAACGGTAAGAGCTATAAAAAAAATTGTGAGATACATTTTTAAGAGCGTTTAATTTCCTGCAAAGAATATAAATGAAATTTTTGTGATAGGATATGAATTTTGCCATATGGAACTGAAGAAAAATTAGAAAACTGAGATGAGGAGGACCTTCCTATTAAAATTCAGAGCTCATCTTTAAAAAGCATGTTTTAAAACTAAAACCTAAAAACCAATTTTTCAGTGTCGGAAGTTAAAAAAATCGATTTTTTGGCCCACCCTCTTGGACAGGCTCATTACAAATGATTGTAGTCCAAGCAGTGCTGTGCCTGTGTATTTTAGTTTTTGCCGCTGTACTTAAACATGAAACAAAAACCATGACAACAAAAAGCTTACCGACAGTTAACAGAGTCATAAATAACGGCTTTTCTGCTTTTTGTATTTATTGTTTTCATTTATTTTTGTAATTTGTACTAAATAAAACTAGTCTTTTCAAGACTCCTGTTTACCTAGGAGGATTAACATAAGTAAGTAGAAAAATCTGAGAAGTTACTCTCACAAAAACAAATTTTTTGATTAGGCGTTGTAAAATATAATAAAAACAAAGCGGCACAGGGCAAAGTTTACATTGCAAATCATGGCCGACTTCAACTACAATCATTTATAATGACCCTGTATTATATAAGTGTAGAAATATACAATATTTTCACAGTGTGTAGTAAGAAATCTACAGATAATGTATCTATTAACCCCAAAAAAACTGTTTTCCCTTTTGAAACTGTCACTTTTGTTTTGCATAATAAATTTTCTTTGACAAGACGTTGTAAATTAATCATAACATGACAATTTTTAGAAAATGACAATATTTTTTAATTTATAACCTCAAACTTGGTTACGTTTTCCAGTTTTTAATAACAAAATTTTAAATTCAGAAAATCCTAAAAAATTCGATCCTTTGATTCTCGAAGTGGAGTGATTTTCATATAAATAATGACAATAAAAATCAATGACGAACCCACAAGTTTAATCAAAATTCTAATACAACAGTAGCAAAGCGCTTTCACAAACTAAAGTTCCATTATCAGGATTAAGTTACCGTAAAATAAAAACGGACTTCAAAGCTTTTTTTCATCAAAAATTATAAGTTGATAACAAAAAGCAGGATGGTAGGACATAAGAAAAAGTGTCTAATTTACAATACCAAAAACAAAATTTTTTTGATGAATAAATAACAGATCCGGGTAAGTAATACTGATACCCTGTTTTCAACAAAGAAAATATTTGCCACCTAGATATTTTAAACATATTTTTGTTAGTTTTTTTTAACATTCTATGAACACTACTAGATCAAACTTCTCCATTATTTTGAAAGAATATTTGGATTAATTTTGAGCCGAATCATAGATACCGTACTGCCCTAATGTGATGTAGATGGATTAAAATCAAAACTTGCAATACGATTTTCAACGCTTACTACACCAAATGGTATACATCTTTGGCCTCTCTGTAACTGCAATATAGGACGTTGTCAATTTAAACAAAGCGACAATTTTTTTAACACAAGTCATTGAATTTTGATTATCTTTTTGATTACAAAATTCGCAAAACATAATCTGTGTGTATCCCTATAAACCAGTTATCTAGAAAAGTTATTTCTGTACAAAACCGCCGCAATATGGTTAAAAAAACCTTGACATTCATACCAAACGAGGAAAATAAATTTACCCAACTGTTTCTACATCCTGCCAAATCAATCAGATAACAAAATCGATTACGTACTTAGTTCATCGGTGTAATTACACGAGAATTACGCCAGAAATTGAAAGCGTATTATTTCAATTACACAACTTTCACTCGAAACACAAAAAAAATACTAAAAAATTTTTCATTTATTTTATACGGAAATTTCACGATAAGGAAACAAATTTTAAAATACTCAAGGTTTTTCACAGTAACTTTTCCGTAATTTACATGTTAGAGGCGTTATCGTAAAAATGCGATGTCCTTAAAAATAAATAACTGAAAGTCGAATAACAAACAACATAGTAATAATAATGGTGGCCTTTCTCATATTCTATTTATTGTATTTAAGATGAACCAATCAAATGATTGAAACTGATGAAAATTTCGTGATCCTTGACACGTGATAAAATTGCAATTTTTCAAATAGTCGAGTTTTAGACATGTTTTGTGATTAGAAATGAAAACATATTCATCTATTTTTGTAAATAGAACACAAGTTTATTGTCTCGACTAATCAACAATTAAGATGATATGAACAAAACATTTTAATTAGAAGTGATTAAACAACACACACATACACCATTGAAAATAACATTATGCATGCCAAGATTAATTAAAATGAACTTTGACACTTTTCTAAATGTAAAAAAATGTTGCAAACATTTCATGTTTTTACATATTTACAACAAACACGTAATAAAAAATGTTACAAGTATTTTTCCAAACGGTATTAATATTGCAAATTTTAAAATAACAGAGATAACAGCTATTTACGTAGAAAGTTGAGTAAATTAGTCTTTATTTTATAGGCAAACCCCAAGAGCGAGTCACGTAATTCGGTGACAGATTCAAAAACCCTAGAAATTAATTATTTATAATTGAAATCTTCTAAAGTTTTAATTACAATTAAATATGGTTTCATCTGGTAATCAGTAGAATGTTTGAAAATTGTTTATTAGTCAAGTGAATTGTTTAATTTAAATTCGCGTCTTTAATTGAAAATTTCATCAAATTACCTTTGTGTCTATCAAATCTTTTTGAAGTATTTCTGAACATTAACCGCACCAAACAAACCATTTTCGCTGTTATCATCTAACAAGAAATGTTTTGTTTTAAATCTGAATTAGACAAAGATAATCTAGAAATCTTGGAGAAGACTGGTGATCGGTTTTAATTTGTAACTAACAAAGATTTGAACCCTAAAGTATAAAGATAATACTGATAACAAAAAACGCTAACAAATCTCACACTTGACACTTGTCAAAACTTTTAGGTCAGGTTTTAATCACATCCTATTTTCTAATTAATTCCAAAGTAATTTATAAACTTTACAATTGACACTTAATTAATTTCAATAAACAAACAGTTTAAAGACAATTTCAACGCAAGAGAAAAACACCAATCAGAATTTTTTATTCATTTAACAACTGAAAAAAAAAGACCTTAAAAAAGAATTATTAAAGAACTAATTATAAGTTACATTTATAATAAAAAACGAAAAATAGCTACAACAAAAATTGTATAACATACATTTGTGAACTCCTTTTACGTCGAACCGGTGTTGAGTTTATAAAATCGTAAACAAAACAGCAGTTTTTTCTAACATGCCTTATTAGATTAGATTGCTATCAACAGAAATAAAGTTTTCTGATTTCTGATTACAAAAAATGCGTTTACAACAGTAAACGAACGTTCAACAAGTGAATAAGACATATATAATATTGTAAGTATATAAAGAACTCTCTGAATATCTTTTATAAAAACTCAAGCTTTTGAAAAACAGAATCGTTGCATCGCAAAGTTTTGTTATGAAGTTATTAGAGACGAGTAATTATACCAAACATCAAACAATACTATTTTAAACATTATTCATAACGTCATAATTTTTGAGAGATTCCAAATTTAGAAATTGTTTTTATTGATATTTCATTTAGTGAAATATTTTTCCTAAAATACATATTTGTCCTTGTGTTTGAATAAATATATTTTCTCAAGATCCTAATATTATGTAGGTTAAATAGGTGATAACAAATGACTAAGAAATTTAACTAAATAACTGAAATGTCAAATTGAGTCATACCATAATCATTGATAAAACAATTTCCTAAACTTTAGCATCTTAGAAATTTTTTTAATAACAGCGACATCAGTGTGGTAAAAAAAATCATAGATGTCAGTAGATCAGTAGAATTGCAATAGTAAGACTGTTAATAGATAGTATAGTCTCAGTAAATATCAATAGAATCTGTGAGACTGAAGTGGTCCAGAATTGAACCTCCTATAAAGTATAATTTGTAATGGAATCCCAAAATCAAACCTAGTATTGTACGACTAAAGATATTCTGCGATTATTGCTTTGACCCTTTCAAGTACTTTATAACGGTTGGACCGCAAACCCCCAATAAAAATAGTGCCGACCAGATGTTCACAATAGGGTTAAGAAATATCTAGTTTAGCAGATAAAGAATTTTACAGCGGATTGTGGTTAAGTGCCGTAAAAATTTGGAAAAGTTAATCACAGGATTATGTTGTAAACGCAGAATATTGATGATCGAACTCTATACATTAGATTGTAGACCCCGTGTAAAGTCAACTGTGGTTTTGAGACAGGTAGAGTCCTCCGAAAGATATTTCGTGTTTAGGACATAATCCGGTATTTAACTTTCACTAATTTTTATAAAGGTCTAATCACAAACCATAATTTCTAGACCCCAATAAAAAGAGTTAAACAAATTTCGTCAATGCTGGGTCAGGCCCGTGTATTTGCTAAACATAGTCCTGGTGTTAGAGTAGCCATAAACTTATTAAAAAATCAGAGCCATAAATGATTATAAATACGAAATATCTTTCTGGGGACTTAACTCACAATTAATACTATGAGTACCAAATGTAAGGTTAGTGTCATCTTCAACTTACAAATCATCCTAACCAAATTATCAATTAAAAAAATGGAGGTATCAAGCAATTGATGTTTTAAGTTGTTTAGTAAAATGTGTGCTGTTCCAGACTTATTTAATGAAAGCTTCAGCTATTTAATCAGTTCCATCTGCTTGTGGTTAAAATTGTATCATGTAATTTTGAAACACTCTATATTCAGTTCTATCCAAATTATCAATAAATTTTTGACCTTCTCAACTACAAACGTATTACCAGTTAGTTTACGTGCTAGTAAGTTCGATTTAGAACATCGATGCGGTAGCACGCACTGGATATGCATTCTTTTCACAGTTAACTTTAAAATTAAAGAATATGTAAACTCAAAATATTTAAAAGTGGGCTGTCTTCTGCAGATCCTTCTATAAACGAAAAAATAGTCATTGATCAATTTATGGAATGGCAAACAGTTATAAATCAAGGTCCATCCTTACGGTAGTTTGCGTCTCCATAAGTCAGCCCACTTTTAGATATTTTGAGTATACTTCAAACATAGCTGTAGCGCCGTACAATTTACCTACCACACTCTAATGTAAATAACAAAGTTGAGAACAAAAATTAGCTGAATTACAGCAAGCTCTGGTCTATCATGCATTTGATAGTTTTGCTCAATTGATCAAGGAATGCCAAGCCAATTCTAATTCAGCAATTTCTCGTTCTCACCGTAGTCAGTATAGTATATAACTTATTTACTATTTACTTATTACTATATAACGTATTACTTTAGATTATATTCAGTATAGTCAATAACTTCTCAATATAAATTACTATTGATTTTTGTTAACAATTTTGGTACAAATACCCGCTAGAATACATCTAAACATTTTTAGTCTTTTGCAAGACTTTCCTAAAAGAACTAATTATAATAAGCTCAAAAGTTTCAAATTTTGATTTTAACAATATCACTTGTTTCTTCGTTAAAAATGAAAAGACCCATAATTTTTATTTTCGTAATTGTTTTGTTATAACCGAAAAATCGAATTTTAAGGGTACCTTTTCATAAACACGTGCTAGCTTATTTCGAAACTTGGTTTTTTTTGTTTCTATAAATTCATTGTTGTGTAATTGTTATTATGTCATAGTTTTTGACATAAGTCAGGGTAACAATTTGAACAAATCGATCAATACCGGACATACTTTCAGCACCACGTGAATTTAGCCAATCAAATAAACTACTCCTTTATTAAACGTGTGCTAATCACAAAAAGAAAAAATAGCCTATTTAAAACCTTAACACTCAGAGGTATATTCAGAATGTCTCTATTAGTTAAGCAATTAAAAATAAACGTAGAGTGGAAATCAAATGAGAAAAAGACAATGGCGTCTCTGCGCAACGGACGAGTTGGATGTTGGATGAGTCCATTGTATTATAAGGGGAAGATCATTCACGTTTGGTGTACTTCGATCTCGTGTTTGAGCGCTTTTTTAAAGTTTATGGGTTACTTTTTGCAATTTAGCTTTGTTCTGTTGGTTATTAAAGGTATTTTGTGTTGTGAATTTTACTAATTGACAGATCTGTGTTACGCCACTGGTATTATAATTATGGCGCAGCTTAAGCTCCGCCCCTATCTTTTTCTAATTTGAATTTTGACCTACAGAGAACAATAAGATATTTTGATTTGAATTTTTGAACATGTTTTACACATATGTTACACTTCCGATTAGGCCAAAAACAACCACTAGCTAACGTTATTAATAATCTCCATTATGTAACTACAGTAAAACATTGGTAACTCAAACCTCGATAAATCAAACTTCTTGATAACTCGAACTATGTACTTTAGATGGTAGGTCGTGGTTCGAATTATCAAAGTTCCACTGTATTTGTAAAGGGTTATGGGGAAAGTAGACGAAAACTCTATTTTCTGCTAGTCAGTCGAGGTTTTCAATGTTTTATTGATCCTTTATCAAAACTTATTAGACCAATCTCTCTAAATTATTGTACATGGTCGATGACCGCCAGAGAACATCATCAAAACATATAAGTTATAATATTTAATAAGTCATAATAAGTCTTGATAAAAAATCAATAAAACTTGGTAAATGACGACTGATTTTGTCCACTTTCTCTGTTCTTCAAAAAAACAACAAAATTGGCAATTATAAATAGCAACAATATTTTTTAGATTTGTTTTGAAAAAAATAACATGAATTTTAATGATATGTACCCTTTTAAATACGCAGGTGTCTCAAAAATAATGAGTCAACAAGAAAGGGGTTGAAAGAGGGTAAAAACCCATTAAGTTTTTACTTGGTGGATTTTTCTTTAATAAAATCTTGGGGTGGATTCCCCATCTTCTTGCACCCTGTCTGTTGAATCATTACTTTTAAAAACTCTGTATTTATTTATTAATTTAATAAAGCGGGTTCCAAAAGTCATGGATCTAAAGCAAGTTAAACCAAAAAATGAGGTTTGTCAGAAATTGCTGTGCAAAATTGTGTTATAAATAAAGTAAGCGAAGACTTCTGTTTTATACTTGAAATGTTGTAAGCAGCAGTTACAACAAGAACAATTTAATATTAGTTTTTCAGGGGCGTACCAAATGTAAAAAAATTTAAATTCAATTCTGACATTTTAAAAGACGCACAAATCTCCGACATGAGTACTGTATTTGCCTCTTTATCTTATGGGCAAATGAGATTCCATGATTTTTTAATAGCCTGGTAGCACTTTTTTTTAATTTCGCAGTTCCAAGATCCCACAAACTTTTATTTCTAAAAAACGGCTAACAATAAAAATTTGATTTCAAATAGGAATTTTGATTCGAGCACTTACTCGTATAATACAAGTTCAAAAAAATAAAAAATAAATAACAGTTTAATTTTGAAAAATTTCAAAATTTGCAAATGACAACCCCCTAAATTTTATTCATGATATTAATCAATTAATATTTAGTTACACACTTTAATAAATGTTGTTTAGTTTTAATAGAATCGAAAGTAATTTTATTTATGTTGAATTTTGTAATTGTGTGATTATATGCAACAACAATCTAAAAACAATTTCACCAACTACGGAGAAACAAAGAAAGTTGTTAATTACGTCTGATTTAAGCATTTCAGTAAAAACAAACCTCAAAAAATCCAATTAAGACGGTTCCATATGACCAACCAAAAACTACCAACCAGATAAAGCCGCAAAAAATCCCACATAAAAATCACAAAAAAAAAACAATGATTTGACTAAACTCACACAAACACGGAACACAGGTGTCACCGAAAAACCCCACAACGTTCCGTAACCGGTGTTTGACGATAAGCGACTGTAGTTTTCGTTGAGGTTGAGGAGGAGAACCAAACCGCTGGTGACGTCGTCATCGTCGTCGGCGAGAAATCACGATTTCGATTAGCATTATATAGCTTTTGTTCAATAAATTATAAATTAATTTGACTAATGTACGACTACTTAGTTTTATTTAAGTTCTAATTTTGACATTAGACCTTTTTTCTGATGGGTTTATGATAAAATAAAGTTCGATAAGAAAAAAAAAATTGGGTCGTTTGCGTTCTGTCTACTGTGCGATTCGGGTAACTTGGTGGGTTGCTTTTGTGTTTTGCGAAATCAGTATTTTTTTTAAATTTACAGCCGTAAATCAAGTGTCACAAAAAAAATTATTAGGTACGATTTAAGCATATCATTCCAGAAATGGTCCGCTAACTTTGGTGGCCCTGAGCTAACACTGTTTGAGATGCCCCTATCGACGTTTCGACAAAATTTTCTGTCTATCTTTCTACAAATTTCATTATCTTTCTGAACAAAATATACCAGGAAAGAAAAAGAAACACAAAAGATTTTAAACAAACTGGAAAACGGTAACTAAAAGAGAAAGTTCAAAAAAAACATTACGTTTAGAAGAAATAAAAGTAGAAAAATTATTCTACGACAAAAAAATATTTTAAAAAAATTTAAAAATCAACCATTAAAAATAAATAACATTAAACAAAAAAAATACGATTATAAAAAAAATATGTTGAAAAAGTGACACGAAATTGATTGGCATTTCCTCTTAACAAGAAGTAGAAGATGTAAAATTTACAAAAAACCTAAATCAATTTTTTTACAATTATACTGTACTGTAAATTTTAAGAAAAAACCAAAAAAATATTTTATAACAAAAAAGCTTCCCAACAACTTGAAGACAAAGAATTTAAAAAATGGAGTCTAAAAGAAAAGAAGCTTAAGAAAAACTAAGTGTAGAGAATAAAAAACAACAAATACGTAGAGATTTTGAAAGAACCAAAGTAATTTCCAGAAAATCAGTTCCAAAAAGAGAACAAAAAAAAATATGTTTCAAAGAAACTATTTTCAAAGAGAGAGAAAGCTGTTTGATGTAGTAGAGAGAGAGAACTAAGATGTTACTGTAATATTAGTTATAATGTTTCTATGTTCTTTCGGTCAATCATAAAACTTTATAGACTCTTTCAAAACCTCAGTGAATAGCTTATCATTATTAAGAGTTTATTTATGAGTGCTTAAAGGCAACCCAACAGACCAGATCTCTAATCCCGTGTTTATTTCTCTAGCACAGGTTGCCTTTAAGCCCTTATAAATAAAATCTCAACAAGGATAAGCTAATGTGGTTTTTAAAGCGTCCATAAAGTTTTATGACAGATCGAAGTAACACAGAAATATTTTAATACATTATTTTCATCGTTCAATGCTTTTAACTACACTGTTTATGAATGAACCTTTAAGAGAAAGCGAATTAAATAAAACGGTAAATAGTAATAAATATTATGTGCTAAGAGAACAAAGTTATAGCAGAATGATAGGAGGCGTAAAAATTGTCACTATTAAACAGAACCTTAGAAAAGAAAGAAGATAGATTGTAAACACTGGTGCTATTCTAACGAATTCTCATGTCAAAGTCTTTTCTACCGAATGTTTTTGCTACAAGCACCGAACATTTTTGTTTTATATAAATTTGAATTAAAGTGAAATTTTCGGTTTTAGGTTGTAAATATTGGCATTTTAGATCATTACAATATTTTCAATAAAAAGAATCTAAAAGTGAAAGAGAATTTTGATGCGAAAAATTTAGAAGAACTGAGAAAAAACAATAATAAAAGTCAACAAAAAATTAGGTATGCAAACATACGTCATAATAACTAAAATCCCCATTAATCTACTTCCAATAATTATTGATGCTTTTAATCATTTTTGTATTAATTTTTCATAATTCTTTAATTAATATGTTTTAACAGGATATGGACAAATGCAATAACATTGTTGAATTTTTTGCCGACGTTTCGCTTTTATTTAGTTCAAAGCTTCTTCAGGGCTCTTAATCAGCAACTGTTAAAAAAAAGCTCATTGTTCAAGGTTGAAAAACAGGTGGTTAGAAACACTGACTTCTTTTGTTTAACAATTGCTAATCAAAAGTCTGAAAAAACTTTCAACTAAATAAAAAAAAATAAACAAAAGCAAAAAGTCGGTAAAAAAAGTCAACAAGATTATTACATTTGTTATTATCCCGTTGAAACATAATACATATCTTATAATTAGTAATATGGACGTAAAACCAGAAAATCATAATTCTTTAATTTAAATAGGTATAGGTAATTTTTTATTTACATCTATACCGTCTTTTCAACATATAATCTTTATTACTTAGCAACATATACAACAACGTGTTGAAAAGAGACAGAAAAAGGTATATAAATAAAAATGGAGTGTATGTTGACGTACAGTGGTAGCCATTGTGTTAATCGAAGAACCAGGAGTTGAAGAAGGAAACTATGCTTTTTAGACGATGTCTATTTTCATTGATAATAATGAATGTTATCAAGTTGAGCGTTTTTCCGACGCCAAATTTAATTTTTTTAGATCCCAAAAAAGGCTCTTTAATTCGCGAGGCTTTAAGCGACAGCCCATAAAAAAGCACAAAAGAGGGATTGAGGTAAAACATGGAACACCCGATACCCATATATTTGAATTCAAAATACGGATACAAAATTTAAGTAAAAATTAAATTTGTGTAATTAGCAGTGGTCATCCAATCGTTACAAAAAAACAAGTTTAAGAACCCAAAACAGATTTGTAAAACCTTGATTCGGCAAAGATGTCAATGACCAAGAGGTCGAATTTAAATAACGATTATTTTCTGGATGCCGTATTTCGTAATTATACATTCTGCAAGCTGTCACTAGACAAAAATAGAACTCTAAGCACTTATTTTTCTAATCATTAAACATATTAACTAGATTCCTAAAAATAAAACGAAATAATTAGTTTGGCGCTAAAATCCACCAATGACTGACCAGCAGTAATTCCAACTAACAGCCAATCTTCAAGCTCTGATTGGCTGTTAGTTGTATATATCAAGTAAAATTTTGATTTTGGTATTTGGAAACCTCATTTTCGTGTTTATCGGTATTTCTGCAATACCTTCGAGGTCGTTTAAATAATTACAAAGAATGACGTAAAATACACTTTATGGCAAGTGTATGAGTATATTGAAAGTAAGACAACATTCGTTGAGATTATTTCCAGTTGACAGTTTCATCCAATTAGCAATTAATTAATGCTACTAACTGGACAAAAAAGTAAATAACTGCACATGAATAAATAACATTAAGAACGTGGAGGTGTTCATAACATTCCAATTAATGGTGTCACTTTCTAACTAACATTTGCTAACTCTGTGAACTTAATTATTAAACCATTAATTGCTTCCATTAAATTTAATGAGCGAGCACGGTTATTGTTAAAATTTATACCGGAGGTATGATGATGCTGGAACGTGTTAGAATATAAATTGAAACACTAATGTTTACATAAATATATAGAGGCCACAGGTGAGACAAGTGTTTAAATTTTTTGATAATAAACGTCAAAGAAAATACAAAAGAGGCAGATAAAGTAACGAGTTAATTATTGTTGTCTCTGAACAAATTAATTAAACAAGGAAGAGCATCTCGCTTAATAAACCCACGGACATTGACACTGAAAATCCGTGGGTTAGGACATTTGGTAGCAGCTTGACCGTTACTACAAGATGAACAAATTAGAAAAAAATATGAAGGTAATAAACAAAGGAAAAAAACCTCGAAGAAGATAAAGAAGTACATAAATTAATGATGTAATCAATATTTGAACAAAAAAAAAAGGAATAAAGACGACGAGAAAAAAAGCAAAAGTGACAATAAAATCTTTTTGACTTTACTTTTAATTAACCTTTGTTTTTTTAGAAAAAAATTCTGCTTAAAAAAGCATTATTTAGGACTGGCGCTTATGAGAAAATTAGCCTTTTGTAAAATGGATAGCATTTAAGTTTATCAACACCAAAATAAATAAATTAAGATGCGTAAAAAAGCCAACTTTTTTCTTACCGGCTTCACACATTTTTTAATACATACTTAAAAAATCTTATAAACAAAAAATAACTCAGTTTAAAAAGCGATTCAAAATAAAAATTAGCAATAATTATTTTCTCAAAAATACGTGTGTACATTATTTGTATTTAAATAGTGTCAATCCGAGGTCAAAATTCTCAAAAATACACCACCAAATTGTTAGTTTCAATTTACTTTCTGTTATTTAGAACAAGAACAACCCGATAAGAAAATTGTTGACTTTCATACGCGTATTTTTTTCCAGTCGTTAAAAGAAATTTTAAGATAGATTGTTGGTTCGAATAAGATCGAATATTTAACAGATATTGTAATAAAATCAAAATAGTAACAATAACCAATTATAAAAAAAACATGTCTTTAATAGGGTGAGCCAAAAAAATCAAATATATTTTTTTAATTTCCGACACTGAGAAATTGGTTCCTCTAATTGGCAATTTTAAAAAATGCTTTTTAAAGGTAAGCTGTTAATTTTAATAAGAAGGACCCCCTCATCTCTCTCAGTTTTCTATTTTTTCTTTAGTTCTATTTGGCAAAATCCATATCTCGTCACTACTTGATCGTACAAAAAAATTTTATTGACATTTTTTGTATAAAATTGGACGCTCTACAAAAATATTTTACAATTTTTTTTAAAGCTATTAGCGTTTAGAAGATATCAGAGGTCAAAGTTTGAAGAATTTAACAAAAATTTCTTTTTTACTTCTAGATTTTATAACTCGTAGATAAATGAATATTAGAAAATGCGCAACATATAGTTTTGTAGAAATTTATTAGAATTATTCAGATAAAACTTGTGTATCTGAATCTCTTCAAGATCTTCTAGATTACATAAATCGAAATTTTTTTGGTACTAATTGTTATAATTTCAAGAAATTACACTTTTCACAGACAATAAACACTTAAAGCCACATAAACACGGTCTGTGGGACAGAGAGTAAGTGAAGCAAGTAGTGAAACACAGGATAATACATACAGACGCACTGTACAACTCTTTCATACTTGCACAAATAACCCTACTAAAAGTAAAAACTTGAACTTGCTTTTCTAGAAACATAATTAAAATGCATTGGCCAGGAAATACTGCACACTTTAAGTTCAAAAGATTGGCAGTTTTGAAAATATCTTCAAAAAAATGAGGCATATATCTGTGAGATAGATGTGCGACTAACGGAGGGTTAAAGTAGTAATTACACGATTCAAATCTTGTATTAATATAACAGATCTGCCACAAACTTTTGTTTTGATTTTTCCACACGTAAATAATATTTAAAGAGATTAAGTCTGAAGCGTTATCCTTTATTATTTTTCTATCCTTTAAATCCGTAATGTGTATACTTTAACCTCTTACAAAATCAAATCTAAATAGAACAAGAAAACCAATTAATTTATTTTTAATGAGCATGCTTAGATATGAGATTCTGCTTGCAAAAAATCTTTTTTTGTCAAATGACAAATCTTCTACAGTTGCTTTATAGTTGACTGAGTGATTTTGACAGCACAAAGCTTGCACGGTCGTTTTAATTTTCGATTAATCTTTTAATTATGTGAGAATTATTTGTAACGGGTGCCTGGATTAAAATTACAATGTTTAGGGTATCGGAGTAGAGTGTTTTCATGCCATATTTGTGTTTCCACAAAGACGACTTTCTCTTTTAAGGTATGCTTGTAGAATGACAGTGTTTCGAATTTTCGCGCGTAAATGACGACACTTCTTAAAGAAACAGACTCGAAGACAGAATGACAGAAGAAAAAAAATGACACTCTTCGTTTTACCGCTTCCAGTGCGCAGAAATATAAATTAGTACTCAAAACAGCATTGAGTCAGTGGTGTCACCCTAACACCTTACAAATATTTAACTGGGACAGTTCCATTTGTAGTAAAGTGTCCTTTCCTGTCATTCTACAAGGACCTCTTTCGTTTTTAACATCAAAATGACACAAAGTGTCTCAGAATGCTGCTCAAATTGACATTCTACCCACCTCGTTTCTCTGGTGGAAACAAGTTTAGAGAAATCAAGCTTACCACTACAGTTTTAACAAAAAAATCAAAGACGTTACTATTTTAAGGATTATTACCAGGTATTATTTACATCAAAATATAAAAGAGATATTATTTAAATTTTAAATTGTAAGAAATTTACACACTGCTCAAAATTATTTGCCTACCAACAATTTTTCTCATTAATAAAATAAAAGTGCTTATTTTTGTATTTGAAGGGTACAAGAATAAAAAGAGGAATGTCCAAAAATTCGATTCTTATCGAACTGGAGTTTCAACGTTGTTTTTTTTTTCATCAATATTGAATGCAATATAGACAAAAAAACAGTTAAAAACAATAACTGCCAACACTTCTAAGTCTACTCAAGAGTTATATCGAATAAAAAAATCTGCCGTATTTATGAAAAACGATAGGAATCCCACCTCTGTAAGAAAACAAATTTCTGGACCATCCTCTTTTTATTTCTGTACCCTTCATTTGTTTTCTGTTTACTGTTTTGTTATTTATAAAATGACTTTTAGGTGATTTTCTTTATAGAAAAGAAAATACAGCAATCTTCAAATACTATCTAACTTTGATATCGTTTTTCAAATAAAGTATTTGATTTATTTTTATTATTTTATCAGTTTAACGTGGAAAAACAAATAACTGTTTGATAGTTCCCTAATTGTTCGTTCTCATTTAGGCCTTAAAACCTCATTAATTTTAATAGGTGTTACAGTTTATTGTATTTTCTGTGAGTTTGTTGAGCATTTAATGTTCCTCGTCGCAATGGTAAAAAAACGGGAATTAAAATAGGCAAAAGCAATCGTGAGATTGCAAGAAAACTGAACATAACCCGTCGAACTGTCGATTATGATGTTAAAAAATACAATAGTACTGGTAGTTTAAAAAAAAACACGTTCAGGAAGACCTAGAGCTACAAGTTCTTCAGAGGATATCAGCATAGTAATGCATAGTCACAGTATAGAAAAAAATCAGTATAGACAGCTGATAAAAACTTGTCAAAAGCTAGCATCCCTTCACGTAAAATGAAGCCACTGAATTTTAGATTTTTAGGCAATTAATAATACACATTTTAAATCTAAAAGACTATAAATGTAAATAAAATACTATAAAAATTATTTTAATCGTTGTTTTACCCTTGTCTTTTGATTATTTATTATATAACTTACAGTTACAGACTTTTAGATTAAAATTGTGTATTATTAGTTGTCCAAAAATCTGAAAATCAGTGGCTCCATCTTACACATTTTACGTGAAGGGATGCCAGCTTTTGACAAGTTTTTATCAGCTGTCCATACTGATTCATTTCTATACTGTGGCATAGTAAACGAAACAGACGTCTCACAGCTCCAGAAATTACAGCACAGTTGAATGAAACTAAAGAAAACAAAGTTAGTGTTTCCACTGTGAAAAGACGTTTAAATGAAGCTGGTTTGTATGGAGGATAAGCCGTGAAAAAAACACTTTTAAAGACTGTTCATAAAGCAAAACAGTTGAAATTGGCAAAAGAACACAAAATTGGTCATTGGAAGACTGGAAAAAAGTACTTTGGGCCTATAAGTCGACAATTGAAAATTTTAGAAGCTATCGACGTGTGTATGGTATGTGTGGAGAATAGTAAGTGAAAAATTTTCAGATCCTTGTATTAAACATGGAGAAAGATTTGTCATGATTTGGGGTTGTTTTTGAGGGCCTGCTGTTGGAGATCTTATAAAAATTGACGGAATTCTGGTTAAAGAGGTATACAAACAAATTTTGCGAAGACATGCAGTTCTTTCAGGTATTCGTGTAATTGGTAGGGAATTTACTTTTCAAGAAGGTAATAATCCCAAACACTCCTCAAGATTGTGTAGAACGTATTTGGAAAATCAAGAATGTTTAGGTAAATTAAAAAGAATGGTTTTGCCACCTCAGTCACCGGACTTAAACCCCATAGAATTTTGGTGGAATGAATTAGACTGCAAAGTACGTAAAGTTTACCCAACATCTAGGGTACATTTATGGAATATTTTACAATAAGAGTGGCATAATACATATAGAATAGACAACGTTAAATAAATTATTAGCAAGATTACCGAAAATTTGTTTAGTCGTGATAAAAAACAAAGATAGCCACATAGATGATTTTTTTTTAAATTTGTACTTATAATTAACTAAAATATAATGTCCTTCATTATCTTTTTGATTTATTTTAAGTGGGCAATTACTTTTGAGCGGTAGTGTACTAAAAACCTGTTAAAACATTGTCGCTTCTCTATTATTCTCTGTTGTCAGCATCCACCATCAAATTTGAACAAATTTAAAGTACTCTGATTTCAAAACTGTTCATGAACTATTTGCATATTTTTCAATAAATCCATGTAAAAACGCAGGTCGTGTCGTAATCTTTTCATTATCAGTCGTTTTATTTAAACCAACAACCGTGATCTGGTTTTCTGCGTGTTTCTAAATAACTGTAATACTACAAAGAAGATAACAATTTAATTTTTTTTCTTTTATATGAAAACCTAGCACATTTCCTACAAAACCACAACAAAACTAGAACTAGATTTTTATTTATAAGCTAGTGAAAGTGATCTTAGAATGCAAAACTTGCATTCAGTGAAATCTAAACGTGCACGAATGCTTGATGAAAGTCAACTCTTTGATTAATTCATACCCAATTAAAGTTTTGTTTGTTTTTTTGAGGTCATTTTCTTACATGTGTCATCACTTGACTCTCAAAGATTTAATCAAAGACGGAAGTTTCACACAATCACACACCACCTGACCTTAAATTAATTGCATCATGGTATATTTTCAAATCATGACCTCGTGTCTCAATCAAATCGATAAGCTTTGTTCAAACTTGCAACGACATCAAATCAATAATTTACCTAGTTTTTCACCCAGATTCAAATCTGAAAATAACTTTTGTAAATACTCACAGAATCTTGTTAGGGTAGTCCCACTGGGACAGCTGTTCGGAATTGAACAACCGGAGACAATACATTAAATTATCAGTTTCTAAACACCACAAATAGGTAAAAACACACACGAAATTACCGGAAATTGTGAAAATAAACACTCGAAAACAATAATAAGCTTGCACTACTTTGACGTTAGAAAAGCCATCTTGTTAGTTACGTCACAACGCTGCCAACCTTGACACGCTAAAACACCACAACGTGAAAAACGGGGTCCAAATTCAACAAAAGGTCAGTATTACACTAAATAAAATATCTAAATGTGCTTTTTGTTATCACTTTTGTAAATTCCGAGGTGAAAATAGTCAAATAATTGTACTGAGAATACAGGCAACTTTGATGTATTGCTGGTTGCATAACAGGACATTATCTTTGGGCGATTTTTAAAATTGTTATTTAAATGCATTAAAAACGTTTTTGCCTTGTAGTTTATTAATATTTAAGATGTTTTATATAACAGAAAAAAATAGTGAAGTAATTGTCTGGCGGCCATTATGCGACACATGTTACTTTGGCGTATTGCTGGTTGCATAACTCGACATTATTTTGGCGGTCTTTTTGAATTTGTTAGGGTTTGAAGGTGTTTAGCGTGACAAAAACTTTTTTGATATATAGTTTATTAATATTTCACATGTTTTATAGAACAAAAAACATAAAAAATGTGAAAAAAGATTTATAAATTAAAATACTTTCTAAATTCACACGGATAGGACAAATTGGCAAATCACAATATGTTTTTTTTATAATACATAATGCAAAAAAAGCATTGCACTTTGCCACCGATGCGCATCACAGATAACTCTTTACTGTACAGTACAACTACCCAACTATTTATAAGCGAAAAAAAATTAAAACAAAATGGAGTTGCTTTTAGGTAAGCAAGCACACATATAAGTCACATGACATAACATCGTCTATTACATAGAAAATGAAAATCTATCACCTTATTTAACAAAAATACATAAAGATGTCAAAGAGAAAATATGTACATTTTTTTTTTATAATGTAATCTATGAGTATACATTTATACAAATATTTATTACACAGTAGATTTGTTTTAATTAGTATAGGTACTCTGAAAGAGAGTACATCTCCCTGAGCTCAACGATAACGATTATCTTACAATACTTATTTACTGTGAGTATCATTTTGTTGTATAAAATAATTTTCTAGTATACAAATTTATTTATTAACAAGATCACACATTCAAAGCTAGTTACTCGACAAATACAAAAGGAATTGCACACTCTTACAATTTTATTCAAAAAATAGATTTTAATAGCCTACATGTAAAATTATCTAAAAAAGCATTGGTAACCTAATCACTAATTCTTCAGTTAAAATTCAATCTAACAAGTGACTACTCATATTTCTATTCAGAGCAAATTATGCCACTTTTACGAAAGTTACAATGGTGGTGGAGTCATAACTTGCTCTGACTGGACATTTAACTAGTCACTTATAATAAATACGTAAATCAATAAAAAATTAAGTCATAATGCTAAAAGCACCAAAATATTCCACCAAAAAAACCAGGTAATTTCAATCACAAACAATAAAATATCACGGAAAAGACGTCTAAGTCTTCATAGGTCACCTAACCGAAATCATAACTGTTTCAACATTTAAAAGTTCCCTCACTTTGTCCGTATACTTAACCAAGGCGATCTTTGAAGCACGTGTATTAATCTTTTCACCGATATTTAAAAATTGGCAACAATGCGCCTGTTCAAGAAAGTCTGACATTTTTAATTCCCGTAAAACACTTTTATGATTCACTTGTGACGTACTTGAACTCGAAGGACAAATCTGTCTTAATAACGCGTCCCTAGATTTAATACGTAACAAACTCGACAAGTCCTGAAGGAGAACCCAACGATCATTTGGTGATTCCCCTCGCAGAGTGTACAAATTGGGAAGAATATTGTCGGATACTTCAAATTCTAAATCCTCCTCATCGGAGACGAGATCAGGAGCTGGGACATCGTCCAGTACATCAAACCCAATCTCTTTCGAATCTGCAAAAAAATAATAATAAAAAAACCAAAAACATTGTTTAGGAGAATTACCGAAACACGAAGCCGGGCCTGTAAAATTCCACGGTGAGCCAGGTTTTCCCTCAATGTCGTTGATGTGACTTTGGAGGAGTTTTGTCGTTGCCTCATCTGATGCTAGACTTAGTGGAGTCATCCCCGAGTAGGTTGCCAATTTGGGGTCGGCACCGTATGATAATAACAGACGAACAATCTCCACGTAGCCATTTTCGACGGCTTCATGTAACGGCCTGTAAAAAATTTTAAGTAGGAAAACCAAGTATGTGAAACGGATGTTTACCTGATGCCTCCTCGTGCTGATTCGCTGACGTTAGCGCCGTACAATAGTAACATTTTTGCTATACCTAAGTGGCCTTTAGTGCTAGCCTCATGAAGGGGGGTGTACCCAGCATTGTCTTTGGGGGACGGGGAACACTCCATTTTTTCCAAACAGTAGGCTGTGATGTCCTGAAATACATATCATATTTTGAATTTGATAGTCACGTAGTTGAACCAAAGATATAGAAACAATGACTTGGGGTCATTGTTAAAAAAGATTCAGAGACAGAAGTGAGATCTTGAGATCTATTTTTTTATGTCTATGAAATGAATTGTAGCACTATAGCTGGAGCCATACAGCATTGAATTAACAATTCTGTTACAAGCTAGAATTATATTAATAATTATATTTTTTACTCACCGTATATCCCAGTCTAGCCGCCCTATGCAAAATCGTCTCTCCGATTCCCTTATTCAACACCCATCCCTTAATCTCCTTCTGTATATCCTGCACTGATCCTGGATTACTCTTCACAAACTGCCCTCTCCTTCTCGGTTTCACATCATTTTCTTGATTTTCTTTCTTAACACTCTTCTTCTTCTTCCTTATATAATCAAAACCGGAACTAAACTTCCGTCTGATATTCCTAAACTTGCTTCTTTTCTTCCCTGATAAACTTCCTTCATCGCCATCAATTGACGGTGTTTCTGATTTACTATCCTGTTCACCTCCATCATCATCATCCTCTTCATCTTCGTGTAACTCTGTTTTGATTTTCTTATCAACCAAACTCTTCAGGAGATTTTCTTTACGTCCTCTGCTCAGAAGTTTGTTCTTGAGGACTTGTCGTGTATCGGTAAAGTCACTCCCTTCGTGTTTTTCCTGAGGTTCCTCTTTGATTTTAATGTGGTTGACGCAGGTGACAGGTGGAGCGGAAGCAGGACGATCCTCACCGAAAACTTCTTTTATTGTCACTCTTTGTTTCATTCTGCTTTTGCAGTTTTTCAAAAAGACGTCTTTGAAATTCTCGAGAGTCTTTTTCCGGAAGGTTGGATCCTTGGTTTCTGGTTCGTTTTCACAAACTGGAGTTGGCAAAAGCTCGATTTTATCTGATTTTGGTAAAACTTTCGGAATATTATCATCCCGACGTTTCAGCTTTCGTTTTTTACCTCCATACCGTTCCAGAAGCTTATCTAAAATAGAACTACTTTCTTTTGCTGTATTTGGTAAACTCTTAATTGAGGAACTTCCTTCGGAATCATAATTACTCTTACTGAACAAATTAAAACTGTTATTTGATTCCGTATCAGAGTCGAGATTCTCTGTTTTGATTTTAGTGACTGGTGAGTTGGGACATGGGTCTAAATCGGGAAGAGAGGTCGAAAGTCGATGGTATTGTGGAGGACGTGTCACTTGTATCAGACTTGGAGGCATCCGCAACGATTTTTTGTATCGATAAACCTCTTCTTCCCATCCTGGATAGAAGTGTGACCCATCACCAAAATTCGGTTTCTTTGGTACCACTGGTACTTCTTTAGGAACATTCTCATCCTTGACTTGAACCAAATCATTCAGTGAGACACTCAATTGTTTATTTGGTGTTTTCACATCTTTTTTACAATTAATAAGAGGAACATCCGAATCATCATCTTCCTCTTTCTTCACTGTAACTTCATCTAAAGGTCTTTCCTTTGTGACACTCTCCAGTTTTGCCAACACTTCCGCTTCAATTTTTTTCCTTCTTCCTCTCTTTTTCCCACTTCCATTTTTCAACTGTTCGAGAAAACTATCACAGGCTTGGGTGAATATATCGTCAGGTGTTAGACTTCGTGGAGATTCGGTTTTAATTTCAGATGTTTTCGTTGATGAGCGTCTATCACGTCGCATATCTTCTAAAGTTTGTCTTTCTAAAACCGGCATTTCTCCTTCTGAATCTGTATCAGGAAAATCAAAAACGGAAGTTTCCGATGAACTCCGAAGACCAGTCTTATCTCTCGGGGGTACATTTGAGCCTCCATCTTCTTCATTTCGACTAAATAATCTTCTTCGTGGAGGTACCACTTGTTTCTCTTTCCCGAATTTTAGTACACTTTCTTGGTTACTTGAAACTTGTTTCAGCTCAGCTTTAGTTCGAATTCTAGCTGCTACAAGTGCTGCAAGTCCATCCAGATCTCCATTGGGGTTCACGTGGTTATTTATAAATGCCTGGCTGTCCTCAGAATGTCCTCCAAGGTATTTATTCGAATCTGATTCAAAATTAACCGAGTCTATAGCTTTAGGTATGTGTAGTTTATACATGAGACTATTGTTATTTTCTGGAAGGTTTGTAGGGGTAAAAGGAGAGACATTGTGACGATTTATGAAGCCTGGTTTTGGTTGAAGAGGGGCAGTGACATCAGTTGAGGGATGTTGGATATCCATTCGTTTAGTTAAATCAAAACGGTTCATTTGTTCCTGTTCTAACTTTCTCTGAGCTTCTTTTGCTCCTTTTATCTCTAAACTGTTTCTAAGAAGAGACAAGACGCGTTTATCTGCTCCTCCCAAATTAGTTTTACTTTGACTGGAGTTACCCTGTGGTAAATTATAAACTTGTTGGGTAGGATACTGGTACCCGGGATACTGATGAGCACCAGCTGAAGGTACGTATGTTTGATTATGATACTGATTTGGGTATTGGTACTGCCGGTTTTGGTACGTATTGTAAACTTCTTTAGGTCTTTCTTGGGTTGGTTGTTGGTAATTTCCATTAACCAAAGCTTTATTTTTTGCTTGTTGTTGTTGTTTGTAAGAAGACAGTCTTTGTTCAATTTGTTGATCTATGCTTTGCCTCCACGTATCTAATTTTGACATTTTGTTGGGGATTATGGAAGGGGCAGTATCTGCTGGCCGTTTTTTCTGGGTGTCATGGGTAGGTACAGGATATAATGCTGAAGTTTTGTGACCATGACCAGCTGGAGGAAAATCTATTCTCGGAAGAGTTTCACGAGGTTTTGTTTGGATGTAAGGGTTAGGAGTGGGGTAGCGGTTGGTAGTAGTGGTGTTGTACGTTGTCATTCTTTGGTTGGCACTACTGACGACAGGTTTCCGGTAGTTATTGACTTGATTTAAGGATGAAACGTTGAAATTTGGGTGAAACTCGACTTTAGGGGCACTTGCTGGAATTTGGGCTGGTCGAGAATTTAGGTTTCTTTGGAATGAGTTTGCGTAGACGTCGTAGGTCGGATAATTGTGTGAAGCGACAGAAGTGCGATTGTAGTATTTTCGTTCTTGTTCTGATTGATCATCGAGGGTTGAATCTGCTGGTGTTCGTACAGTTTTAACCGAAAGGTCAAGAGGAGATTCTCGTTTTTGTTTGATGACTGGTGCTACCCGTCCGTTGATGTTTTGATTGATTTTTTGTTGGTAGTACTGTTGGGAAGACTGAGTTGGTACTGAAGATGTGTAATTGGTGGAATTGGAAGTTGTCATAATGACTTGGGTATAGTTTTGGGTTGTTGTTGTACTGTACTGGTAGTTTTGGGTAGGAAGTCGATTTTGATTGGAGTATTGATTTCGGTAATCGTAATTGGAAGTACTTGGTGTTTTCGGTTGGGGAATTTGATTTGACGCAGTGGGTACTGTTCGGGTTTTAGGATTGGACGTTCTTATCACATCTCGGTTACTCCGACTGGAATGGTAACTGATTAAAGATAAAGAAGCGATAGGTGGGAGATTATGGGTAGTTCTATAAGCTTGTGACGTATTCTGGGTCATTACTTGTTCTTGTTTTTGTTCAACTTTTGTCCCATATTGCATTTGGTTGGTACTTTGCCCATACAAATGTTTATAATACGGATTTGGTTGGGTATTTTGTTGACTTTTCGCTTGCATTTGATAATACGTTCTTTGTTGTTGTTGGTAGTACCCTTGTCCAACATTTTGCAATTGGTGGTAGCTTTGTGACGTGGGTGGTGTCACCACTGATGGTGCTCTCTGTTGGGGCGATTGTGGTTGATGGTACTGCTGCTGGTACTGATTAGATGGTGCTTCCCTCGAATGAGGTCTAGGAAATTGGAACTGTTGCTCCTGGTAGGTTGCTTGATGGTACTGATGTGAATTATCTGATTGATGGGATGGCGGTCTTTGGATGGGTGTTTGTTCACGAGTCGGAGGTCGTGTTGCCTCCTGTTGGGGCCAATAAGCCGCCGATGATGGAGGCATTTCGGAATTTTGCTCCGGTTCATTATTGCGCATGTGTGATTCAGACTGATTAGGATACGTGGGGCCCGCCGTGGAACTCGTGGCCGTAGGCAGGCCCTGGAAATATTGACGCGCCCCCTCCAACACGTTTGTGAAGGTAACATCCATGACCTGCAGGTTGCACCTGCTGTGATCCCAACTGAAACAAGAAAAGTCATGTAAAAACCGATTTTCGCCATAGAATAGCAAAACAGTTGTACCAACTATAATCTCAGCAATATAATTGGATGTTACTGAAAATCGACAAAAATAAACTCGAGAAATATTTTATTAAAACAGAATCGATTTTGAAACCGCTCGTAAAATTATTTGATCTCCTTTCCGAATACTAAACATCTTTTAAATTCTACTAAAGACGTTTCGTCTTGATCAATAACGCTTTGAAGAAAGAGACCAGCACTTAATTAACTTTTAATTCTAACTTATCGCGGTCTTAAAAAACGAAAAGAATCCTTAGAGTTGTAATAGAATTTACTGTGAAAATATTAAATTGATGATAAAAATCGCGAATGCATTTAAGTGTAGTGATAATATTCTGAAGCGATATTGTGCAGTCAAGCGATGCACATCGAATGCAGTTTGCGTGAAAAGTGGGTAATAATAAAATAAGTTCGATGGTAATTTGATCGATATTTAGAAAGAATGAAATATTCACGGCGATAAAATGAAATTAATCTCGTAATTATGTAAATTGAATTTTGTATTTGTTATCACTTCATTATTTAAGAAAATTGAATAAAGGGAAGTGATATAATAGGGGTTTTATAAAATGTGATTAAAACATGTTCTTTAGTTCTATTATTCAATTTCAAACCAAAAATTATATTTATTAATTAAATTTAAAATTTAAATTTAAAAAATTATTATTTGAATTTAATTTTGTAATGCAAAACAATGCGAAGCATGTTTTTTAAATCAAACAAATGAACAGTAGTTGTTAACTAGTTTTATTAAACATATTTTATTTCAAACAAATATATGTTTGATTTCATAAATTGTTTTAATAAAAATTTCATAAAACATATTTGTGTTTCATAAATTATTCATTTTTGTCCGTTTACGTTCTTAATAGGGCTGGAAAAAGTATCGATACTTACAGAAAGTATCGATACCTGCTCAGGTAGCGTACACCGATACCGACTGCAATCAGGTATCAAAGTATCGATACTTCCGATACTTCGATACCTTCGATACCTCCTATACCTCGATACCCCGATACCTCCGATACTTCGATACCTGCGATACCTTGATAGAGGATGGCTATAAATGAATATCAGAGTGCTTTGAATGTTGGAAACACAAGCTATTTTGATAAAAACAAACGAATTCACCAGCTATTTGATGAGATATTTATTTCATACTTCCGATACTTCCGATACCTCGATACTTACGATACTTTGGCAAGTATCGATACGTTGCAGGTATCGATACCCGATACCTAAAAACAGGTATCGCCCAGCCCTAGTTCTTAAACCTTTGTTCAAAATAATTTTTCAAAATCATTCTTGTTTACGGCTCTACGAGACTTAAGAATCTTGTGTTTCTGGCGCGGATTGTACAAGACGATCCTTCTTTTACTTCTTTAACATCTCTTCATTTGACTTATAAAACTTGATTTATGAAGGTTCCCATTTCTCGGAACCATTAAAAGATGTACGCAAACCCTGCCAAAGTCGTTGTCAAATGTGCACCCTCATAAATCAAGTTTTATGGTTTATTTGAGGTTTGCGGTAAGTGCAATAATTTTTATGCTTCTGTTTATTGGGATGACTTAAAACGTCAGCTTACTTATCTTTCGTTATCGCAAGTATACGGAATTCATTATTTTATCTGCCGCTTCTCTTATCGGTTCATTTTCTCTATGTATGTCGTCATACAAAAGCAGCAACATCTCAAATACAAAATACACTTATTACGTATATTTTGAAAGAAAATTTTCGTTGCGGTAATTTTTCAACACAATTCGTATTTCTTATCCCAAATAAAAATATAAAAAATAGAATTTATTTCGCCTGTAGGTATGCAGATCCGTAATCATCTAATATGGCAAAGTTCCTAACTCAACAGTAACAACCATCTTCCCGTCATTTCCTTCATCCCCATTTGTTGCTTCCACGATTTCAGTAAATTACCCCAAGATATTTTTCAACCTTGGAAAAGCTCAACTGATGCTCACACGCTCAATGTAACCCGATATTACAGCAACGAATTTACATAACGGAATAATTTCACCAAAGCTAGGATTATTAAACATTTATGTAACGCATGTGTAGTGACTTGACACCTATCCTCTTCAAAAATATAAAAAATAAAACCGCCTCAGAATCATTGAATTTTTTAACAGATTCGATTTCATCGAGGTCAAGATTTCATACAAAACTACCTTGACATGAATCCCAACTTCCATTACATTTGTTGAATTTTAAAACATGTATTAGGAAATTTCAGGGTAGGAGTTGGTAATAAAATAATAGAACATTCAGTTCGAGATTATCAAATCTTTTATTACTGGTAGATGTCTATAAAATTAACTGTTTCCATAACAGAGAAAAAAGTGAACATTTTTGAAAGGCAAAATATCACAATTTTATACATATACTGATACAAAAAAGTATTAAAAGCTTGTCACAGTTGCCAAAATTTATTGAAAAGTCCTCGATAAACAAAAAAAAAAGATTAATTAGTTGGGATAGTGACATAAAACAAAGGGACATTCAAAAATACAAAAAAAAAATTTACACAAATAAAAAGAAGAAAAATTGAATCCTTTACTTTTCATAATAAAAGAAGCAAAGAATCTTATGTAACTAACCTTCTCGAAATGAAAAATCTTTAAAAAGATTATGAAAAATTATAAGAAATAATAAAAATCACACCCTTGCCAATACAATAATAAATAAATAGCTAAGAAGAAATCTGTAGAAAAATTATCAAAAATGGCGAATGCGATATCTCCTAAAAGGTTATCAAAAATGCTACAAAACTGTCAAATTATTATCGCTAAATGAGGTATAAATAATCTAACCAATATAAATTAATCTTCTCGAAATATAAAAAAGCGCATTTGGGAGAGAAAAAGGGCACCTCAAAAAATTCATTTTTTTTAATGGGCTAACTTCAAGTTGAGATACTACCGATAGTATCGGAAATTTTAATACTTTTACGTAGCAACAACCAATCTCAACAAGTAATTTTATTAATTTTCCATGGAAATCAAGATACTACCAGTATGATCTCAATTTGAAATTATCCCATAAATGAATGAAAGAAAAAAAGAAAATAATATAAAACCGTCAAATTATTATAATAGAAGACATAAAGAAAGTTAGGTAATTATCCTTCTTCGAGATGAAAGAACTTCATTTGAAAAAAAAAAAAGAAGAAGAAGATTCTGAAAAGTTATAGAAATTTCACAAATAAAAAAATATGTACAACACAGTCACAACAAAAAGTAGAAAATCTTGTACAATAATAATTAACCTTCTCGACGTATAAAAAATCAAGCAACAGTAGTTATTTGTTTAATTAGGCAATAAAGCCTATAATTTATTGCTGTGACTGGCAGTTCAAAGTTAAGGCGCAGCCGTAGCCTAGAAGCCAGGTAAGGCATTAAATCTGCTTTATTAGCGTATTGAATACATAATTTTTTCGACGAACCAACCAATTTACCTTTTTGTTAAAATTGTACTATTTGACCGGCTTTTTATCTGCGTTACTGCTTATAAAAATGCGGGCATATTGACTAGTCAATAACTGTGACACTTTAGTACGTTTCAGTTATTACTAAAATATGGTGTTTACTGTCGAAAATTTGAACTAAATAAATAATAATAATAGTAAAAGAATTAAACTGTGAAAATAGAAAGTAGAAATATTTTTACATCCTGCGAGCGTAAATTTTCTGAACCGTAGCAAGCTGTGGTCTGTCATATTTTGATAGTTTTGCTCATCTAAGAGACGTAAAACCAACTTTAATTAAATATTCTGGTTAGATCTTCTTGGCGTGTTAAATGAAACGTAAAACACCCACTAACACCAAACACTTAACACGAAGCGCGTAACGACAACAAAGTTGTTATCCTCCAATTTTAGTTCGTACCTGAAGATGACAACTTTGTTGTCGAAAAAACACGTCGTTTTAAGTAATGTGTTTGGTGTTAGTGGTGTTTTACGTTTCATTTAAATTTAATTTAGTACATTCTAGTTCTCATCGTATAATCAACATCTCGAAACAAAAAAGGTAATTTTTTTAGCCAAAAAAGTCACTATACAAAGTTATCAAAATTTCTCAAATAATTAGTATAAATTTGTTTATAATCGAATAAACAAAAACCTTCTAGGTAGGAAAAAATGACAATATTTTAAAAACAGAAGACATCTCTAAAAAAAGTCATCAACAATTTTGATGAAACAATAAAGAAAAGAACAATATTGAAGATCATATAAAGTCAACCTTCTAGTTTAACAGAAATTGAAAAAGAGCATACAAATTTTATAAAAAAAAATTACACAATATTTCCACATCTATTCCAAAAAGGCGTGCCAAATTGTTGATACGTTCTCAATTGGGATGCAAAGAACACGAAAAAAATATTTAAAAAAATCCAACTCTTTTAGTTTACAAGATAACAAAACAACTCTTTAGTTACTTTTTTTAACACCTAGACTAAACTTTGATGTATGAAAAAAAGAGAAAAAAATCATTTTTTAATATCGTTTAGTTTGTAAAATACAAATCCCAAACCTACCACATTTTTAGTCTTAATTTTGTTTAAAAAAATTACATTCCACTTCGTTTCATGCTTGAATATCAATTTAACGTACTAAACGGCAAATTAAAACTTTGCAAGACGTAACTATTTAAGTCATTTTAACTAAGTCGACTATATAGGTAGTTACTTAATTGGATCTTTATTTTTTCGAAATACTGTCATTGACTAAGATATCGAAAAGAATTTTTATTAATAAACTTCATGATTATAAACTTGTGCAAGATTATTTTCAGCAAGATGGAGCTACAGCTCACGTTGCTGGAAAAACAATTAATTACTTGCAACATTTCTTTCCTGTTTCAGGACGTCTGTACTTTTCTATTTTTATTTATAAAAATACTAAAGACTAAAGACTTTAAATATTTAATTTAAATATTTTTAGAAGAGGTAGACAAACACCATTTCACCTGTGTAACGCAACGAGTATAATCAAATTTTCAAAACAAATCACTATTTCAAGGAGGTATATTCAACAATATTCCAGAATTCATTTGATGTTTCATATTCCGCGAATTCTATATGTATTCAAAAATCTTTAATAATAAGAGCACAAAGTTTTTTTTGAGATGTAGAAAAATAGTTAAAAGGTCAAGCAACCGTTTTCCTCGAATACAGGCCATCGATTTTCACCGCACGCAATAATTTCCCTTCAAATAGCCGACGACCAACTGTTGGAAAAAAAGAAAACGAGAGAATAAAAGTAACAAAACGTGAATTTTCACAATTCGGCGACATATTAGTTTCTTTCTAGATCTGACAGTTGCTTCCTTACACAATGACCATTCTAAGTTTCTTTATTGCCTTTGTCCCGAGTCTAGACGCGAAACATAAATATCCCCGAGAGGTCGTCGATGGAAACGTTTCAACAAATATATTTTAGCCTGGATGAGTGCATTGGGCACTAACACCGAATTAATTCTCTAATTGAAAACGGGCTTTGATCTTGGCAATGAAAAGAAAAAAAGAGAGATTTTTTTGGAGGGGAAACAATAAATGGTAATCACTCCGAGATTACAATTACCCATGACCTCTCTGTGTTGATTTAACATCACAAACTGCTATACTTTTTTAAAGACGCAATTACCATAGTTATGAAGGGAAACGAAACGATTATAGCCCATTAGAAAACTTCGGACCCCACAATTAAATTCTCGCTATTCCCAAACCTCTCATCCAACCCAGAGTTCTCTCACAATTTCTTCTCGCAATTATTAAAAAATTGTGCAAATTTATAAATCAAATGACTTTTGATGTTACCCACACCTGTATAAAAGCAATCAGGTCATTAAAATTATAGTGCAATTGTTAACCAATCAGAGCAGAAATCTTACTTAAATTTTGAGTGTAACTTAGCACTGAAATTCTATGATTGAGAGTACAGCATATTTATTAAAAATAATTCTAGAGTACTGTAGGACAAAAAAAATGTTTTGAATGTCTTTGATAAATTCATCCACCCACTTATAAAAATTAATGTCAATCAATTTAGACACATTAAGCATGTCGTCAAAAACCGATACAAAAGCTTTGCTCCTTGTTAGGATTGGACTAGTTTCAGTAAATTTTTGCTGAATTATAATCTCTTGAACGGTCGTAACAATATTAAATCATCGATAATCAAAACCTCGTTCAATGGATGCGAAATACAAATAGCTATGCACAAATAATGTCGGTGTCTTAGATTGTCTAAAATAGCCCCCTTGCCAGTTTGTAATCTCTTCTTTAATAATATCCAAAAGCAAATCTTCTTGAAAAACAAACAAGTAAGACTTCATAGTTTAACAAGTAATTTTATTAAAAAAAAACTTATTACATTCAAAAATATCGTCTCCATCAACAGAAAAAAACACTGTATTCAGAAATGTGCCCTTAAAAATATTTAATCAGGTTTGCTAACTAAATTTTAAAAAAATCGAAACATTTCGAAAGATATTCCTGTTTTCTTATTCAGCTGTGACATCATCTGAGTCGGGTCTAAGGGTCCAAAATTAATATCTCGGAAAACTTTTTTTGTATTTTAGCGGTTAAAGAATTGTTTAACCTATTGACTGTTTTTCATATATTATCAAGGTGGATTTCTACCACATGGCTACATAGCGTCGCAGCTATAGTCAATCAATCTTTGGAGTAAGAAGAATAATATGTATTTATTAAATTGTGCAAAGATAAAAATAACAGATTATTTTCTAGTCTCTTAAAAACATAATTATGAAACAGACAAATTTAAAAGCTAAAATAAAGTAAAAACAAGAAATGAAAAACAAAAGATACAAAAATGAATTTAAACAATAAGAAAGTTTTAAATTAAAAATAAAAGAAGAAGAAATACCAGAAAATAAGTTGCCGGCTGAAGGAAATCCTTATGCAATTTAAAAAAAATGAGAATCTTAAAACAACTTGCGATTAAAAAAATAACAGAGACAGAGAGAGGCGTATACCATTTACAAAAGCCAAAAATCACTGTTTTTTCAAACGCCAAAGAAATGAGAAATTTGACATTATTGAACTGAGTTGTCGTAGCTAAAGTTTCACTTCTACGTCTAGGCTAAAAACGAGAAAATTTGTAGCACAAAAAAATTTGACTAACAATTTAAGCGCACTAAACTATCACATTTTTTGACTACCCAATATGTCACCATTTTAATGAAATAAGCAGTAAATCAGACACTTTTAAGCCGTTCAAAATTTCTCAGGTGTGACAAAATTTTGAAGATAAATGTCCAACAGTATATTTTTCTAAAAAAAAAGGTAAACTTGTAGAATTTTATTTAAAGTTGATTTTGTACGAGACACGATGTATTACAGCAATTTTGTCTGGCGATAGTCCTCATTAAAACAATGTTAAATATCTAGATTTGCCTTTTCGAAGCTGATTTGGTGGTTTTTGAGTAAAAACTATAAACATTTATATAAGGCAGTATTTTGGGCGCAAATTTGTAGAAAAAAAAATGAAAAGAGCTGGAAGCACAATATGATCAAAAAAAATTATCCTTTAGATGGCTGTAACATTTTTTTTTCCATTTAAATTACGTTGACAAAAAGCATTTCACAATCTTCTAGAGGATAATCTTTTTTCATTATACAGGTTGCCCCAGAACTGGCGGATCAGCCGTACACTACAAGTTCCTCTCTTCAACTTAATACCGAATTCCGAAAAAATATTTTTGTAAATTATATTGTTACTGTATAATCAGGAAAACGAAATTGATGGATCCTGCCGATTTGGGAAACGCTGACAATACAGCCTTGCAGCAGCTTTTGTGTTTTTGCCAAATTCACCGTAAATTAACAACATTTCTGTATAATTAGCTGAACTAAATATTTTATTTTATTTCTGAGAAAACTGACAATTGTCACTTTGACAATTTAGTTATTGCAGTCGACCAAATAATAAATAATTTTATTGATTAGTAACAGGAATATTACCTTTACTAATAATAAATATTTATTATGTGATTGATTAATATAAAATTGCTGTAATTTGAAAACGATAGAGTTTAAAATAGTATTTTTTCGGAATTTGGGATTAAGCTGAAGAGAGTAAATTGGATTTTACGGCTGATCCGCCAGTTCTGAGACACCCGAAATAGTATATTCAATATAATAAAAACTGTTTAAGCAAAAAAGTATCAAAAAGATAAGATCAGAAGTGGTAAAGAACAGTGAAATATGAACCCTCTTAAAAAGTCTCAAAAATTTTAGATAAATGCGGTGATAAATAGAAACCAAAATAGAACACACAAAATCAGAGATAGCTCAGAGACAAAAATTATATACATTTAGAACCTATTAACAAAAAATTATATAAGATCAACTACAATTTTGGCATGTATGACGAATGTCGAAACGATAGATTTACAAAAAGAGCTTCTGAAACTGAAGTGTCAAAGAAAAACGAAAAAAAGACCTCTAAAAATCTAATAAAAATAAGGGAGATCGAGAGAATAAGAAAAAAATAAAGAAAAACAGGAACAACTTAGGAAAAGGTAAGAAAGCTAATGCAAAATGGAAAAATAGAAATACAAGGCACAAATTTTTGTAAATCTTGAATTAAACCATTTACATATTTCAATTTATTAATTAGTTGTAATGTCGATTGCATTTTACTGACAGTTTCCCCAATTTCTGAGTAAAACTGCATTGTTTCTTACGAAAAATGTTTTTATTGCCTCTTGTTAAAGCCAACTTTCCATACGGTAAGGTAAATGCTTATAACAGCCGAGATTTTTTCTCAAAATAGACACTGACAACGCGGATGTCATGTGAACAAGTAATAAGCATTTAAAAATTTGCCAATTTTAAATTTGGTAAGTGAAACAATGAACTAAACCTAAAGCTATCACAAAATGTTTACGTAACAAACTTTCGAGTACACCTTTCACTCTGAGACTTTAAAATCGTCTCCTTTTCTTATCGATGTAATCAATAAAAGGACTAGTATTTGAATTGGCCGTAAAGAGCGGCCATAACAATATCACGAGCGTGTGCCGACGACGGATGACCCAGATTCCGGAATTCTCTGATGCGAACTTGATCTTTGTGTTCTAGATACTAAACACCACAGATATAAATAAATATCCCACCTAGAAACCTCACTAACAGATAATTGCTTTCAATTAATACGGTTTTTCTTGTTTGAGAAAAGAAAAATCGTCGCGATTTTACTCAAAGCTTGATTTGAATTTTATTAAGACGAATTGGAAGAAAATTGCGACACTTGCTCAGAGATCGATTGAGTTGATACTGGAAAATTGGGTTAGTTGCTTTTAAATGTTTAAATGCATATTTATTTAGTTATTTAGTTACTTGTATTTCTAGATTTAATTTTAATAACTTCATATAATTTTAAAGCGGGTTTTAGAGTATATTAATTTCAAATTATTTAGTAGAATGTAAATTAACACGAAAGTTAAATATTTGATTTGTTGAGAATTCCATTCAAAATTTGCTCAATGACAACCAATGACACGTGTTAAAATTCAAATTTTAGGCCAATTAATGGCGAATTACAGAAGGAAAACCACTAGTGGAGATTTATCGCAATAATACTACGTCGCTATGGAAATGAACGCGTGATACAAAATTTTCTTTCCTCTTCAAAAAATTCTCGTGACGATCATATTCGTGGTCGTAGTTTAAGTATCGAAAACTTATTGGTGCTTATTGTGCTTATATGCTTATTGGTGCTTCATGTTACGCTGGAAATTTGGGTTCGCAAAGTGCTCGCTAAATTTTCACGCATATCCAAAATTTTCGATAATTCAACCACCACTTGCTTGATTAAATATTTATGATAAAACTAGGAAACAACACCAGAAAACTTCCGGCCAAAGATTATTGTGCTTCATCAGTACAGCGACTAATTGGATTAGAACTTTTCTAGATATATTTCTCTCGTTTTAACATTATGAACAAGTTTTTAGTTATAATTTTGATTAAATTTAAGGAAAAACGGTGTTTGACTCGAGGAAATTGAGTTGATAATTAAATAAAGGTAAGCCGAAATTACTTAAACAGCAAACAGGATTTCCAAGCCATTTAGAATAACACAGCAAACACTTCCACGTTAGACATCGTATCCAAGGTGTGTTCGTTGTAAACCACCATCAATTTCACGAAGACAACACACGATTCCAACCCACCCGCAGTGAACCATCACTTATTTACGATTCGAATTAATTTTATTTCCATCACCATCCTACACCAAACACTATATCTAACCAAATATAAATAAATAAATAAAATCCGTTATCTAATCAATTCAGGGATTGGTGTTTGGCGAATTGTGCTGTGCGACCTGAAAACCTTGAACTTGAACGAATTGTAAAATCAAAATCAGATTGGATGTGGCCTGCCTTTGTTTGCATTACTAGGAATCACACTGATAGGAAAATTAAATGCGAAAGTAAAGAGGAAATTAAGTTTTAAAGAAGATTTAAGTTTTTGTTACACTGAAATTTCTCACAATATAAAAGACTATTTCTTGTTTGGTTTTATTTTACAAACGTTTCTTCAACGGAGTTTCTTAGGAGAGGACGAGTGGCGAAGTTTGAGCAAGTTTCGTTTTAAAAGTTAAGTTGCAGCTAGGTGCTTGTTTTATACAGAATGATAGTCCACAAGTTATGTTGGTTTAAATGAAACACCCCATATTTTATGCAAACAACAAGAGCTTTTGACAGAAACGTGCCATTTGTTACATTGGTGGCAGCGGTGAGATCTTGTGACAGTTTAATTAAATGAGAAAAAAAAAGACCGGAAAAAACACACACAAAAGAAGAAGGAAGACGAAGATATAAACAAGAATTAATAAAGTCAAAAAATGGACGAATTTGGTCAGAAAGTCGACAAAATCAGACAATAAACCAAAAAAATTGAAACACTTGATAAACGGTTTCAGACAATTGTTCAGAAAGAAATTTTTTAGTGCACTAGTAATAACAGAAAAACCGAGTAAGATAAAACAAAAACACTGTGAATTTGGCTTTGACATCAGATTGACTTAACCACAACTTCCTGAAGAACTTGTAGACCAGTTAAAATGGAGTTCTTAATCCAGACTTAAAACAGCATTGCTGCTGAATAGATATGGTGAAAGTCTTATCGAACCTATCTGCTCTGTCTTAAATTTGAGGTTGATAGAAATGTATGTCACATAAAAGAGCTTGAAATGACTAATGCAATAAAAGAGATGATGATGATGGTGCAGAAAAATAACAGACAGAAAGACACTAGAACACCAACAGATGAGCTGGTTATAATTGTAACCAACAAGATTCACACCATAAAAAGATCGAAGAAATACCAGTAAAATATAAAAATGTTTACAAAGATAGGGTAAGCAGAAAAAGGAACAAAAAGAGCCCAAATACAACAACAATACTGTTCATACAATTTGGCAGTTCAAATGTTACTAAATAGACAACGCGAATATAAGAGTCTCTGAATCAGAAAATTTTGTCTAAATCTTATGTGAAAAAACTACTATAGTATACAGACTGGAGCTAGACAACAATTTTACTGTAGAATGGTTGGGTTTTGTCGTGGGTGATGACCTTGAACAGATCTGCGTGAAGTAAAATCTTAAATGCGATAAGGAAACCCAAAAACATCTGACTAGTTTCAGATTGCGGCAAATTTAAAAGTCTGCATGAAATGCGCAGGCAGGGACCCGTTGTTTGTTGTATTTTGTACAATAATACAATAAAAATACAAACTAAAAGACAAATTTAATAGAATAGACTGCACAGCGATTATTAAAAAACAAAACATAAAATAAAGAGTGTGAATTTTTTTTTTAAAATTTATTCTGTTGACATAAAACATTTTGCATTATTCTTCCAATTTTGCGCAACCTAAATCGTTTTCCTCGTCGGAAGAAATGTAAAATTCCGAATCGTTATCACTTTCATCAGCTCTAACAGAAATTATGAAGTCCTCTACATCATCCATAATGTGGTCTCTGGCCATGTATTCCTTCTCAGTTTTTTCTACGTGGTTACATATATTTCTCCATTGTTCCACTGAAATCGTAGCAAATTTGTCTTCAGCTAATTTCCAGACGTCTTCTAATTTAAATATTACGTTGTGAACGGCCACATGATTTTTTACTAATGCCCAAATTTTTTCGATGGGGTTAAGCTCCGGGTGATCTGGAGGCAACCGTAAAACTGGCATGTCACATTCTGCCAGAATTTTGTCAATCGCAAATTGCTTATAGGGTGGTTTATTCAAATTAATTTTTTTATATAATTCTACCTTTGTTTCTTTGGTCCCAAAAAAATTCCTCTTTTGTTTAGCCATTGCTGCATTGCTGCTTTTTTCCTTGATGAGTTCGGACTAGGTTCTATTGCCACATTATGATAGGACGCGTTATCCACCACCAAAACCGATTTCCTTGAAATGTTGGGAATAAATTTTTCTTTCAACCATTTGGTGAAGTTGCTGTTGTTCATTTCATCGTGATAGTCGCCTGTTTTCGGTCCCGATTTAAATATATTTAAAGCATTAGGCACAAATCCTTGCGCGCCTCCAGCGTGTAAAATAATTAGAGGTCGCCCTTTGGCTATCGGTGCCTTAAGCATGTTATTTGTGCCATCATCCCATGCCATCGGTACAGTATGGGAACTGTGAAGGTAAGTTTCATCACAGTATATAATATTTCGACCTTCTTCTTTGTACTTTTTAAGTTGTCTTAAATATTCAACTCGTTTTAACCTGATGTACGTTTTTTCAATTAAGATTTTTCGATTATCTGTCGATTTCTTCCAACGAAAACCTAGCTTTCGGATGATCTGTCTAAATGAATCTATTTTCCCAATAAAATTAACACCTTCACGTTTTACTGCCTCAAATAAAACTTGCATTGTCGGTCTTTTTTTATGAATGGCGGCAAAATTATAAACTACTTTTTGAACTATTTCTTCTTAGAATTCATTCAATGTGCTTTTTGGCGATGGTTTGTTGATTTTTTTACGCGGAGATTGAAATTTGATATTTTCAGGTTTCTTGCTACCTTCTTCTATAATTCTCCTTACCGTGTTAAGACCAACACCAGTGGCTTTAGCAACACGTTCTTGTAAACGACTTAAGGGAATTATAACTTCACCTTTCTTTTTTTCCTCTTTCATAAACGAAAAAACGTTATAAATTATCTGCCTCCCTTGACTATGAACAACACGACCGTTATTGCCCATCATATTGTCGCAAAGTATGTTCTGCAAAAACACATTTATATCCTTGTTTCTAAATTGTACTAGGTATACTTACAAAACTGTAAACCACGAAGAAAACAGAGTCTTGAAAAAGACTGTTGAAATAAAATTACAAATCTGTCAATACACGCAGGCTTAACCACAAACCGTAAAAAAAATCATAAGAAGACCTACAAAACAAAAGAAAAAGCTGCTAGAAAGCTGTCTATTGATAAGTAACATGTTACTTTGCCCGATTGCTACAAATTGCTACTTTAGAAAACACAAAAAACCCGATTGCTACTTTAGAAAACACACTATTAAAAGACAAATGGTTCAGAATTTAACTGAGTTCAAAAGGTAAAAAGAAAATGACACATAACCCCCAATCGATTACGAGGCAAACAACTTTAAAGAGAGAGAGATGGGGAGGTACAAATAGATAATCTGTAACACTATAAAGGAGTAAATTGTTTGTTTTACGAAAAAATAACAAAACAGAAATTTTGAAAATCAACTAGAGTATTGGCGTATTGAAGTATCGTAAAATTTTCAGATAATTGGCTCATCTTTTAAAAGCGGAAACAGTTACTGACAGAAGCTAGTTGTAAACGAGAAAGAGAAACAACCTATTCTTGATCTGAGGCAGAAGAAGGGTAAGCAAATTTCAGGAGGTCAAAATATTATAACGCGTTTGGTAAAGTCAGTTTTGAAGCACAAATTCAGGCAAGATTTTTATGAACAATGAGTGCCCATAATAACTTAAGAAACCAGTTCTTTAAACCATTTTTTTTAATTCGCGCTTTTTATATTTTTTCTACTTCTTAATAATAAAAAATCAAATTTTGAATTCTGTAATACCCTATTATAGCACTTATAAGTATCATAATGGCAATTAAAGCACTTAAATAAGTGTTATAAAAGATTTCTTAAAGATGCAAATAATAAAAAATATTTTTTTGGGCTTGTAAACCATAAGAGTTCACATAGTAAGTTCACATAAAACGTATGTGAAAGTTTATACACGAAAAGGAAGCAGTTTATTTTTAGACACGATGTGGTAAATTTATTTCAATAAATCAGGTAATGAAGTACAATTTTCTTCCAAAGTAGATTTCAATTCAAGTTGATTGAATAAAAACCCATTTTACAACAAACTGAATACCAAACTGTTTGTAATAATGTCCTCCTACTTTTCGTAACCATCTGAGGTTACAAATCCATTCTTCTGTCTATATAGGTCAGGATTTAAAGTTATTTTATAAAATGAAAGAAAAATAGAGTAAAAAAACCAACTTGTCAAATTTCACATTTCGTTTTGAGCCTGATATAGTGATCGTGTTTAATGAAAACAAAAATTAAAGATTGCTTTACATTTTTTTATGTTTGCAAAATTGAATCCCCAAAATTAATTGTCGCGAATTGTACCATTTACAGTGGATCTAACGAAATAGTAGAGTGACTAAAGCAATAAAGTTATAACCATTTTAACTTAACAAAGAGTGGTACTCAACTACTCAAGCTTTAGCCAAAAAATTGATACATTTCAGAAACAATCAGATAAAAATGTCACTGCCATTACGTTCTTTCGTCCGCCATGTTTCACACTATTGTAGTGCCCTCATCGGTCATTATCTTCGTTAATAGTGGCGTTGTATTATATAGTTTCTATCTTTTTTTATAAATAAATATAGTAAAAATTATTGAGATATGTAGGGTATTATTATTTTTCTTAACTTTACTTCTTAATTTAACGTTTTGTGTTTTTCAAAGTGTGCATTTTATTAATCACAAACAAATCTATTAAATTTCATCAAAACGCAATTTTTAGATAATTTTTTTCTTTTTATCTATTGTCTCATTTAAATATTTAAATTTTATGCTGTGATAATCTTCTAAATTATGCAAATACACAGAGAATAACAAATCGTTGACTATTTTTAGTTTTTTTGTTATCTGAAAAATTCCTATATTATTTCCAAAAACAGAGGTTTCAAAGTTTACATAAAATGTTTTAAAAACAAAAACTGTTTCCAACATATTTAAATTAAAAAACAGTTAACTTAAGACACCATTTTTGACAATTTAGTGGTATACTCAAAATATCTAAAAGTGGGCTAACTTTTTAAGACCCTTCTATAAACCAAAGAATAGCCATTGTACAATTTATACCGTAAGGATAGATCTTGATTTTATTTAATTTAAAAATTTATTTATTTTTTGTCCACTTTTAGATATTTTGAGTATAAACATAAAAAATATAAATGTTCTTTCGCCTCTTTTCAAATTTTCATTTAGAAAGTTTAAAAACCTGAAAATAAACGATTAGCCGTCATTTCCCCCAAACAAGTGAAAAGTTTTCAATTATAACAAGACAACCTTCCGCACCATCGATCAAGCAACCTAAAAAGGGAAAAAGCAACGAGAAAAGTATAGGGTGGTGCGTCACAAAGCAACTTCACGAAAAATTTTAAAATAAAGACTTGGTAAGTGGCGGCGACTTGTAGATATGTTTTCCCTTGTTGGTAGGTATACGAGTATATACATATTTAAATCTGCAATTATTTGTCGCAAAAATCTCGTTATCCCCCATTTCCCAAATATGAGCTTAAGGCACACGATCATCAAAATTCAATTTGCATATTGACAATCGACATAAACCAATAATTAAAATACTCTGGGATTGGAAGAAAGAGGGAGGAAGAACTAAGAAGACGAAAACGTCCTTCCCTTGGGTATTAAATGTAACATTTTGTCGGGGGAATGAATCGATATTCGCAAGGCTGAGGAAATCACAAGGTGTTATGTTATCACTGGAAAAAAGTTATCTTTTTAAAGATAATCGATTTCTTACGAGCGTTAAAATTCAGTCTGACGAGTTTGATATTTGTTTACATTGTTTGAAATTCAGACGTGAAGGTCAACAGCCAAGTTTGGAGTCATTAACTCGATGGAGAACATTATTGTGAGTTATATCTGAAAAGGGGTTTTAGTTTTATGGAAGGAATATAAAACGAGTTAAAAGTTGGAGAAAGAATTATTTATTCAATTTTGGTTTAATTACAAAACGGGGTTTTAGTACTTTTGTTTTTTTATGGTGGCAGCAAATGAAACGTCAAATTAATTTCGCAAATAACAACAAATCTACAAAACAATATTTTTGTTAAAAGTCATTGTTGAGTATTTTTCAAAGATTTCTATGTAATTGGCAAAACTGAGTAATTTGCTTGACCTTTCAAATATTTTTCAATTGCTTCAAAAGAATCTTTGACTGGTTTTGTTTTTGATGTTGGTAGCATTTAAAATGTCAAATAAATCCATAAATGTCATAATATTTTCAATTAATACGTGATTTGATATATTTTCAGCATTTGTACACACTTGCATCACTCTGGTTGGTAACACTGCAAAATTATAGAGAAAAGAATAGAAAAAAACAAATGTTTCTATTTTAAAGGTTTACTAGATCGGTAATAGGAACAATCGTCTTGAATCAAAAAATTTTAAAACCCAGCAAAAGCTCAAATTAATTGTATTACTGTTTTAATACTAGAGACAACACACAATTTTCTAAATCCCTCCAAATCGATAGAATACAGTTTGATGTTGAAATAATGTTATACTGTCTTTTTTTTATATGGTAGCAACAAATTAATTTTGTAAATTATATGTATATTGACAAAAATCATTGTTTTGATTATTGTATATTTTTCAAACATTTCTAATTGCATAATCTTCCTAACCTTAACGTCAAATGTACCCACAAATGGCAGAAATCAACAAAACAACAGTTTCTTGCGAGATTTGATATATTGTTCAATGCAAAAATATTTAAAAAAAAAATCAAAAAGCAGATTTTTATATTTAAAAAATTTATTACGTCAATTAGAAAAAAAATGTCTGAAGTCAAAAATTTACAAAATCTTAAATTAAGTAACTACAACCACTAACTAGTTACCAACCACAACCACAAAATTCCCTAAACCGCATAAACTGCTATAATACAAATATGTTTTAATTTGAAAAGTCGGTTTTAGTACTTTTTGTTTTTATAAAGTTGCAGCAAATGAAACGATAATACTTAGAAGCAATTGTCAAAAATAATCTTTTTACTTAAAAGATTGTCTTGAACGTTAATTTCAAAGATATTAAGAACAATTTGTATACAGTTTGTATAATTATAGGTCAAAATATGTTATTACCAATCACTAACAAGAATGACCAAACTGTAATTTAGTGTAATTTAGAAACGGGTGTAAGTAACTTACATAAAAAAATCTTGAAAATCACCACAGCGATAAAATTTCTAAACTAAATAGTTTTAAATTTTTGAAAAATTTTTTGATACTTAAATCAAATTCTCTAGTTTCCAATTTAAATTTAAAACTCGCGCGATTACCAAAAGTAGAAGAACAATTTTTGAGTCGTAGAACCTGCTAGGCAACGACGATGACGTGCAGTTTTGATATTAATACGAATGACTTAAGAAGTTTTATATAGATTTTTAAAAATAATTCTCAATTTTTCCTGAAACAATGTGTTGCAACGCCTGTCAAGAGACTTTCAGTGTCAGCATAGTTCTGCCACAAGCATTTATACAGCAATTAGGATTTAAATTTAATTTTTAAATGTTATGTTATTTTGAATTGATTAGGAATGGCTTAATTTGTTTTATTTATTTTACACCTCATTAAATTTTTACAACAAGTAACAAACAAAGGTTTCCTTCGACATCTTGAACTCCCACGCAGTCAGTTTAACGAAGTTTATCACCATTTTGTTAAACAGTCCGTAGGCTTTCTTTTCACTTTCAGGCGACAATGACTATTTCAGATCATTTTCTATACAATCTTCTTCATTATTTTGTCACCGACTTTCATAAAATTCCCTAAATCAACTATTGTTAAAAATCGAATTTTTTAGTAAATTACAAATTCTTATTTATATGTATAATCTATGTAAGTAATGTTTTCTGAAAAAAATCTGCTTCAAGATCTGACACAAAATCAGTATTTTTTTAAAGGAATAACACGTTCTCAAGCTTATTCCTGTAATTTTCGTGTTTCAAGACAGTTTAATTTAGCTCGCTTCAGGCACACAAAACAGACATGTCAAAATCTCCTTGCGGACACATTTTACAAAAGCCATAATCGAAATAGACCCCAAAAACCGGCTCCCAAGGCGGCAACTTGTAACAAGAAAAAACATTTTATGCATAAACTGAATCGTTAACACTTAAGCCGTAAAATTTTCAAGTTTCTGTTGAGTCAAATAGAAAAAAACGGGAATTAAAAATGCTAGAGGTTGGAACAGTTGTGCCAATTAGAAACCCATTACTCTGATTGGCTGCAACAGTTATACCAACCCTAATTACAATCATCTGATTGGTCAAAACAAACCACCAATGTCAGTTTATTCCCAACAATATGATTAATTTCAATAATGTTCATATCTTGCCTTGACAAAACCTCTCCGACCTCCCGACATAATAGTGTCTTTTGAAAGCAGGTCGTATGGAATGTGCAATGGTCTCTCAATTCAGAGAATCTCTCGCGAACGTTCGTTCAATTTACGATTACAGTTTGAACACGTCCGAGTCTATTAATCAATCCCGTGTTGGTGCGGCTTTGTTCGCCACGAATTAATCTAACATTGTATGTATGCGGAAGAAAATCAAAGATAAAATATTATAAAGGGACGACTCACCTTATAAGAAAAGAAACACGAGGCTTAGCCTGCTGTTACGAGTAGCCAGCGCAGGGCCGGCATTTTCTCGAAGCTCGAAGTCATCCTGAAAATAAACAAAAATCAAATGTCTATACCACTTCGTCAAAAATATTAAGTTAATATAAAATTTTAATAAACAATAGCAATAATGGAGTATAAAAAAAACTAATGGTGAATTTTGACTTATGTTGTAAATCAAACAACAATGCCGTTTAGGACAGCGGTTGATTACACTCCAGTAAAGTATGGGGCAGGTAAAAATAAAGACACAATTTAGCATCATCAACAGCTTAAAGATTTGACTGCAGTGCAATCAACCTCTGTCTCGAACGGCGTTGTTATTAAGCTTACAATTGAAGTTAAAATTCAATATTAGTTTTGCTTCCCTATGCTGGCTAATGATGTCATTATTCTTGTTACTCATTTTGTAATAATGTGAAAGAAAAAAATTGTTATGTTATTTTGCGCAGCTTTCCAAAAAAGCTTGTTGTCCAACCACCAAAAAGGGTTTTTTTGGCACGGGCCGCCAAATTTTATTTAAAATCGTTGCCGCTATACATATCGAAAGGTGAAAGGATAAAAAAGTTTTTTTACGGCATACATTAGTTACGAAATTTTTTTGGCCACGGTCGCCAAAATCGTTTTTACGGCCGTTATTGTTAACGGTCAAGAAAGTAGTTAATTTTTACTTAGCTATTTTTTGTGGTTTATACCATGAATACGAAATATATTAAAAAAGGCATAACCAAAGCTTACTATAATACAAGTCAGGTTCCGACTCATAAACCTTCATTGTGACGTAGTATTGTGATCAAATTGGTAAAGTAAAAAAAATATTTCAGAAAAAAGTTTGGAAGAATAAAAAATACTGTTATTCAATAATTACTTTAACAAAATAGTTGTATTAATCAAAAGGATGTCTCAATCTTGTGATAGTCTTCGTTAAAAAGACAGTAAATACCCAAATTTTTCTTGTAGAAATGACGGGGTTTTCGAGATATACGATGCCTAAATAACAAACTTGACATTTTGGTGGAGGAGCCGGGCAAATTGCGACGTCTCGCGATCATGGAGGAATAAATTAGACTGGAGGGAAGAAAGGTCGCTTATATTCACCATGTAAAATTCTTGCGTGAAACTCAAACACCTTTTATGATCTTTTTGACCAACGTGCACAGAATGGCGCATCGAGTTTTGCCGATTACCGATGAATTTTGAAGTTCTGTTATGCATCAGTGGCTTCCTGTTCTTAAAATACTGAATAGTAGCATAATTGTTTCAAATATCAGTAATGTATTCGTCGTATTCAACTTGCAAGAAACTTTATTTTACTAGTAAATCAATGTTGTAAAACAAATTTTCTTTAAATTCTTTTTTAACTTGTGTTGCTTCCAGAAAAAATATTAATGATACGTCACTGGAATCCGGCACTATGTTCAAACACCTTTTATAACTTAGCTGCTTGGCGCGCAATCTCAACTTTTTAAACATTCGTCCCTCCAGTCTTATTTATTCCTCCATGCTTGCGATAACGCAAACACTGGAGACCTCAAAAGCAGTACCCCTTTTACAATTACACTTTGATAGGAAAGCAATTCTGAAGTTAGGATTGCCACTCAAAGGGAAGCTTGAAGGGGACACTAAAATTGTCTGTCCGAGGAACAAGCCCCACATCATACAGCAAAGAAAGAAATAAAATCTACTACACAAGAAGTCCCACTACTATTATACTCTGTATGTATATAAGTTCTTTAGATTTTCTTTTAAGTTTATTGTTCGTCGGACAATATGTGAACGCGCGTTGACTTGCTGAAATAACGCATTGGAAAAGGTTTTCATATTGGGTAATAAAAAGAGTCGTAGAACGGTATCGATGTAACGTTGCGCTGTCATATTAACCTCCCCAAATAAATACAAGAGGTGATGGACTACTATTAGCAATTTCTCCCCAAACCAGTACACCTACAGTATGGTGTATATGCATTTCTACCAAAAAATCAATATTAAATTTTTCTCCACGACGCCTTCTGATTCTTTTTCGACCATCGTGCATACCCAGACAGAATGGGGATTCGTCGCTGAACACCACATGACTTCATTCTGCGTCCCAATGCTGACAATGCATGCATCATTCTAGCCTCTAGCGTCTGTGATTAGCAGTTAACGGAAGAACTAAGTGCAGTCGGAAAAAAATTAGACCAAACGATCTAATTCGACGGTACAAAGTTCTCATGCTAACTGGCCTACCTTCCTCTGTAAATCACTGATCTCCAATTTTCCTGCTAGAAGAAAAGCGGTCCCAAAGAGCCAAGACTCTTAAGGGGCGGTGTTAGCGCTCTTTGCCGATAAGAAAATCTAGCTTCGCGCAACCCCACAATTCGACATCTTTCAAAATCACTTAACTGGTGATATAAATTTAGTCTTCTACCTCTAGGCATTCTATCAAACAGTGGTTTATACAAAATGCAAAAATCACGGTAATTAACTGCAAAATTTACTTTGTAATGATTATTTCTGTAGCAATAAGTAGAATAGAGAACAGTAAAAAGTATATAAGAACGACTGCTCCAAAAAAAACTAAAAGTTTAATCAAAGCATCGTTTGCAACTTGAGACTACTTTACCTAGTTTTGTTAATACTCGGTATAGGGTGCTTCATGGGGTACGTTAAATTTGTTTTTAAAATAAAACCACTTATTGACTTAGGCAATTCTACTTGATTTAGAAGTAAGTAGATATGTTAACAATAATATATACTTATACCGAGTTCACTTTCTTTTGATCCATTATGGTGCAAATGACTGACGTGTTGCTATGGCAACTAAGTGCACGTGAATTGTACCACAATATTTATGAGTTGATGTCGGCCAAATGGCTCCCATGGTTGTACTGGCAAACCTTAACTCTCTCAATAAAAGCTAGTTTAATTTCAGCCCTATCACGTTGGACTTTTATTATCAGTTCGGAGGCTCTTTGTGATGTCTTAGCATAGGCTTTGGACTTTCGGAAACAGTAGGAAAAATAAAGGATAAAATCGCATGGCGTCAAATGGCAAGAGGAACCACCTATTTCTTAAAGCGACGTTTTCTTGGTTGTTTCTTTTCAAAAAAATGATGATGTTAAGATGTTGTTGCGGTGGCCATTTGGCCGAAATTATATTTTACAAATAATCTCAATGTATTATTATCTACTTTATAATATATCAATAAATTAAATTCGGCATATCCCATAGGACACCCAACCCTGGTTGGCAGAGGTAATGTTGGCAGCACCAGAGCTGTCAACATTGTCATTTGCTGCCAACCTAAACTGGAACAAAGAAAGTTGTTCATGGCCTTCTCGGGTAGAGAAGTTTCGATAATACTCAAATAAATCCATAAATAGCGCTTTTCAATATTTCATAAGGTCGACCTTGCGATGCACTCATACAGAAATAGAAGCACACGTGTGTTGGTGCATTTGCGTGTAAGTATTATGACGATTTTAAGAATGTTGTTGATCTCATTATATTAAATTATCATAAATATTTCATTAACAAATAAAGGTAACCAAAGTTAAGTGAAAAAAAAAAAACACCCAATCTCAAACCACCTGTTCTATAATTGAAATCGAATCCAAACTTAAACAAAACTAGATCCAACCAAATAAGAAAAGTTTTCGCTTTAAGAAGACGTTAATTTACAACCAAATGAGATACTGAAAACATATAATTTCATCGTTGGAAAATTCGCCGCAAGCTTGAAACACATTCATTAGCGTGTTTGTAATTAAATCACTGACCTACATGTCGAAATAAGTGCATAGGACAGTAGTTTAAATGCACCTGTTTCGTCTTTTGAAAGTTTCACTGTTACGTAAGCGACTTTCGTTTAGCGGTTAATTGATTTATAATTTTAGGAGAGAGAAATGTGGGAAGTTGTGATTTAAACGTGACGCAACGGTCGCACTTGTGGAACGCTGCATACGTTTCAAGGTCGTGGTTCTCTGACTGCCACCGTTGCGTATTTTAATTGATCCAACATTGACATTGTTTGACGAGAAGAATTTCATTGTGCAATATTGGCATCACACAAAACGTCAAAATTATAAAAATAATGAGGAAATGACGTCTACGCCTACAACGCCAAGTTTTTTCATTGCCTACCGAGGCTTTTACAAATGCGACATTTTTACAAAATAATCTTCAATTTTAAATAAAAACTAAATGAAAGTAAACTGATTATTTTGTAATGTTTTATGTTATAATTTACCTTTCAAATTTTGGCTACTGTTACTAAAATTATAAATATTCAAACAGCAGAGCTTCGACCAATGTGTTAGCTGCTTATAGCCGCTTCGAAAATGTAAGGTCCCTGACTTCCGAAGCCCGCAATAAACCAAATAATGGCCATTGTTGATTTTAATGGTAAACTAATCTCCAGTGATAACAAATTTATGCAAATTTTACTTGTCCTTAAGTTTTACAGTCTCTGCCGATGCCTTAGATAGGGAACTACTTCGTCCAGATGTTAGCTTACAATTAGATTTAACAGTGGCCATTATTTGGTTTATTGCGGACTTTAGAAGTCAGGCATCTTAGATTTCCGAGGCGACTTATTTTTAAATTATTTAAATAAGAATTTTCTTATAAGGATTTAATAAGAATTATTTAAGACAGTTAAATAAGAAGTATCTGATCATTCTAGGATCTCTTGTAATGTTCCTAGCCCAAATAATAAAATTGATTGATAACTGACACACTGATGGAAAATCTATTGTTTGAAAATTAAATAGGTAAAATTATAGTTACAGTGAGCAAAATGATTAACCTTAGAAGTACATACTTTTTAACAGGTTACACAAAAAAAGGTTGAATTTTGTATTTGCGCAAATGTAAAGTACGAATTATCGAATTTTTTTTATCAAAAAACCACCAACATCGTAATTTACCTCTAAAGTACAACCAGCAACTTGGCGAATGTCTGACGTGGAGTTTATCTTTGTTTTCATTTGCATTTTGTTTTTTATTAGGACCTAACAGCTTTATAACGCTACCTGCAGTTGACGATTTAACAAATTCTCGAGTTTCTGCAATTTTTGCCTTCTTGTTTTACTTTGAAATCTAGATTTTCAGTTTTTATCCTCCTGTTTGCTCCTGATAGGAACGCTTAATATGAAGTTCAGAAAAAAAGTCCTAATGCCTAATGCTAATAAATTTTGTTTTGCAAACATGATTCGATTCAACAGGTGGTGATTCTTTTATTTTAATTTTAATAGTATACTCAAAATATCTAAAAGTGGGCTGACTTTTAAAACCCTTCCATAAACCAAAAATAACGATTGTTCATTTTATGGAGAGGCAAACCACCGTAAGGATCGATCTTGATTTATGACACTTCCCTCTGCCAGATGTTTCGCACGCAAATTGTATATATTTGAGGAAACTGTCATATATCAAGATCAATCTTTTTGTTTCTCCAGTAAATTGAACAATGGATATTCATTGGTATGTAGAATGGTCTGAAAAAGTCAGTCCACTTTAAAATATTTTGATTATACATTATTATAAATTTCATTAAATTTACTCACTTTCAAAAACAACACATTAAAAAATTGCACTAAACAGGTATTTTTTGTTCAAAAAGCTAAAACGGTCACAATGTTACATGTAAATAACCAAAAGCGTTTTTGAAGTTTTGAAAAAGCATAAGCAGTAGCACTTGTACTCGTTTAAAAATTTATAGATATAATTTTCCAATTTTTACCTTCTACAAATGCCAAAATACAATGAAATCGCACAAGAAACTATTCTTGTTACTCTGTTAACCAGTTGACGTGCCACGACTTAAATTTTTAAACATATTTCGTAATTTTTTTGAAAAGACAAGTAAGAGAAATCTCAACGCCACTTAAGGGTTTTCAGAGTCAGCATAAGTTTCTAGATCAATTTTTTTAACATTTACATTATTAAATGAAGTGTTAACACTTTTTTTGATATTTTTATTTTATTTTATCAAATAAAGCTGTTAATATTGGCTTCAATTTTGTTTCTGTAGTTGTTTCTATTAGATACTGCAGCTTAATTGATTTACTTGGTAAAGATAACTGATCTGTTACTTTTTACTGTCCAGATCTACAAGTAGAGTAAGTTGTGGTAAAGTTTTACTTGTGTAAAGCCTCCATCTACATTTCGTTTATTAGTGAACGTTTGGAGAGTGAGAACTGACATCGGGAAATTGAATTTAAAAGAAACTATTGAAACAATTCCTCGTTTTATTCTCTCTACTTCAGTTTACAAAAGTTCTATTTAATCTTCTATTTGTTGTAGAAAATAGAAACGAGAATAATAACGTTTCAATAGTAACTACATTACTTTTATCATTCGGGACATTCCACTACCTCGTTTATCAGATAATGTTTGGAGAGAGTGAATAGAAGAGATAGAGTGATAAACAGTATCTAAAATACTGGCGTTATCCCAATGAAATTGCAGGAAATCCCAGAAAAAAAATCTACCACATGGAAGACATAAGTTTATCACCATCAAAATGAACCTTAATGTGGATGATCAGGAGATAGGAACCTCTGGTGCAATTCCAAGAAACTCTCGTGTCAAAGCTTTCTCGACCAAATATTCTATTCAGTTTTCAAAGATTTTGCTGGACTCAGAGAGTTGTCACTACATTAATTTTATCACTCAGAGCTTTTCACTAATGAATGAGTAAATAAACCCTTGGAATAGAGTGAATTGAAATGGATAGGATACATGGTAATAGTAACCATAACTTAGAAAAGATCGAAATGAATAAATGATAGATCTAACATTGTCACCATCAAAATAAACTTTGGTACAAATATCATAGAACAGATAGTAACCATTCTAGTAGTAACGAACTCTAGTGTGAAGGCTTTCTCTACCAAATGTTTTTACTACCAGTTGGGAATGGTTTGATTGTAAATGGTAAATGTACTCAAAATAAGTTCGACCACAAAAAAAGATAAAAACTCAAAGGATATTTGATTCGATTGGGCAAATTTACATCTTGCTGAAAGTATCTTTGGTATTAATAGACTTATCTAAATTGTCCCCCTGACTTAATTCAAAATCAATGACATAATAGTAATAGTACAACAATAATTAATTAACCCATAGAAATAAAAGAGAAGCAAGTTGCAAAATACGTACAAGCAGGTGTTTTTAAATCAATAAAAAAATCCCCGTATTACATCAGAAAAAACATTTTTTTTACTTTTATGTTCACTTCTTGTAGAAAACCAAATACAAAATGTCTTAATATGTTTTAATTTAGCTATTTTATGACGTAGCTTTTGATTTTGTATGATGTATTTTGTTTTATTCGTATTAATGACAACTAATTTACCATTACTTTGTGTTTTTTTTTTTTGAACAATTTACTGCAAGAAACAAAACAAATATTTCCTTCCACAATAAGCTTTCTAATTGTAAACCCTCATCAATCACATTTTAACACACAAATGCCGCCATCTTGTCAAAAACAACGTAGTGCTCCTTTTCTCCTCCATGGCAATCACGATTTTGTACGTCATTTGAATTTTAGGCGGTAAGTATGACCATTTTGTTGCCAATAAATCGACCAGGACGTGACCTGTCTAAACGTTTTCCTTAAAGAGTTCCAAAGTTTTTCAAGATATCAACGTATTTTTGTAATATTGGGCAGTTGCCCTCAGGTGGGTGAGTTATTTCCTGCCGTTTTAAGAAGAGAAGTCACTTATAAACGTCATAGAATTCCCAAATATTTTTTATTTGGTAAATTTCGACTAAAATTGGGATATCCTGATTTATCCTGCGGTTTCCGTATTATCTACACCCATGATTAATCAAATCAATTGCTCCTCATTAACCGGATTAGACAGCGATTGATTCCGTTCCTCCTACTCGACAATTTCAGCACAAATTCTCTTTAAATGAAATCTGATTCAAAAGAGATTTTCAATTTCCCGAGGATACTAATAAGAGTTATAAACACACAAACGGTAAATTTACTCCATTGTTCAGATTATTATAGGGTAGCATAATCGTGAGAGTTGATCTCTCTGACCCAGTTAAGACATTTAATAAAAAAAACTCAGCTTAATTTTTGTCCTCTCAATTTTTTATGAATCTTATCCTGTTTAAAATTCAAATTCCTCTGACTCCTTACACCCCCAGAATTAAATATTTTATTCCTTTTTCTTATTTCAATCCAATCTCCTACGATGGAAAGAATACAATTTCGAAACGTCAATTTTACGGAAATCCACGTTTTATGAACTGTAAAATTGCAACACTTTGTCTTTTAAAAAGTAAGATAACTAACTTCTTGCCAATTCTTTATAATTACTCTAGATGGCTCTGTTATTACGAAACAAGAGTACATCGCCCTTTAGCACTAAGCCTCCTGCAATATCGTCACACACAAACTCCTAATAAACTTTGAAAGTAACTTAATAAATTTCCTAACGTTGGCAACTAATTTCCAACAAGTACTACAACACAACGGAAGGTTGTTTTCCATATGCAGTGTTGCCGGATAATAAAATTTTATGCAGCGCTAAATGACCGAGACTTAATTAAGTTGGATAGTAGTTAGCATCACACCGAGCTTTGACAGATGGCCTTTTAATAAAATGGACACCATACTCTAGTTCTACGAATTTAAATTTTTGGATTCTTAAAGCGTCATCTGTGAACAACTTAAAAATGCAATAATTATCTACTTTGACGGTTGGTTTTTTGATATAGTAGATCCGGTCGTAGATTCAACCAAAATCAAGTTACTAAATCAATGCTGTCAATGGTTGGCATCCACATTGTACCAATACGAAGCTTTGGCGGAAAAATTTCTCAATCAAGTATTTCTAGTTATTTTAACGTTTTTAGGATATTTAAAAAAGTTCAATCTATTGATAGATGAAGTATAGAAGCAGGAAGCAGTACAAAACTTCTCTGTTAAATGTAGCGAATCATGGTTACTGAAATCAGATCAGTTGATTTTTTGATAGAAGCAGTAAAAAAAATGTAGTGAGCCATGATTTATACTGCGCTGATTCATCTCTTCCTGTGAAAATCATTTAATAACACATCTTGTAGTTGTGAGGGAACGTTAATAATTTTCTTTGTCTATCATTTTCCCCTCTTTGGAAAATCGTCGAGACGAGGGAGTACACCCTCTAATTATAAATGAAAAAACGCCTATAGTTATAAAATGTATAAACCCCACCATTAAAGGGTTGGTTTAAGTGAGGTCGGCAACCTTCCGAATTAAAAAAAACTATAAAAATCGCGTCCTTTTTTTAGTCGCAGAATAAATTTTTCGTTGAATGAAATTATTATCTATTTTTAGCCGACTTCAATGTCGCAATTTAATAACCGGCAATCGTTGCGTGTTCGAGATTTTCATTCGTAAATTTTTTTTTCAGAAAAAATATATTGTGTGACTCTTGTGTAATAGAAGAAAGTTTGCGTAATGATAATACTTGTACAAGTGTGATATTAAATACATAGAATCACTAAAGTTACGTAATGGAAGCGGAAATACGCCATTAAAGGAAATAATCAGAAAATCAGATATTTTCTTTATTGATTGATTTCCACTTCCACTCTTTTGCTTTTCTTTTCGCTTGTCATGTCAATTTATAAGACTAGCTACAACAGAATTACTGCAATGGCGTTTCAAGGTCTATACTTAATTTCCTTTCTCCTTATAGTCTGTTTCAGTGAGAAAGTCTTTCACAATTTCACTTTCTAGTAACTAAAATAAACCAAAAATTACCAGATGTGGAAGAGTAGTCAATTTCTGACTGTTTTTAACATTTTAATATTGCTAATAAACCTTGAAAATGATTTTTATTGACACTTTTTGATCTAAGTCTTTGATTTAGAGAGCTTTTGATTTATTTGAAACATAGTCCAGGTGTTTTAAGTGCAATTGTTGCGTGTAAACGAGTCAAGTGATTGACTAAACCACAGAAAAATGTCAAAGTTGTTAATTTTGGCAATTTAACTTTGTTTATAAACTTTAAAAATGCTCTTTTTGTGAAGTTCTAGATCTACAGCTTTGTGACTTATTTTTTAAAGGATAAGACAGTTTTAAGTGCCATAAAACGGATTGAATCACTGATTTTGTTATCAATGAAAATGTTAAATTCTCTCATTGATGTGATAACTCGAGTTTGTTGCGTAACATTCAAAATGATTTTTTTTTGGTTGATGTTCTAGATTAACAGCTTTTTGTTTATTTAAAAACCCGATTTTTTGTACATGGGTCTTACTACTTTGTAAAGGAGTCAAATGACTGAGTTTTTTACAATTTTGTTAACAAACTTCAAAAATAATCTTTTAGACTAAAGTTCTAGATTTATGAGCTAATTTTAAGTTGTGTACTACCTGTAGTATCGCAAATTTTAATCCTTTTCCATGGCAACAACTAATCACAGCCCCGGGTTCTCTTAATTTTACATAGAAACCAAAATACTATCAGTATTATCTCAACTTGAAATTAGCCTGTTAGACTTTTTTACCTATTTAAAATATAGGCAGTTTTACGTGTTATAAGCCGTTGCTTATAAACGACTTATTAGAAACTGGTCTAATGTCAAAATCTGTTTATTATATTGTTTTTGACAACTCGTCTTTGTTATCAAACATTGAAAACAAGAGGTTTTTGTCTTTTTAGTGTCAGGCAGGTTGTTGTGTGAAAATAACAATTTGACAATTTAATATTGTTACTAAACCTTAAAAATGCTCTTTAAAAAACTCTTATTGCGAAGCTCTAGATCTACAGCTTTGTGACTTATTTTTTAAAAGATAAAACAGTTTTAAGTGCCATAAAACAGATCGGATCACCGATTTTGTTATCAATGAAAATGTTAAATTCTGTTATTGTGACAACTCGAGTTTGTTACCAAACATTCTAAATGGTCTTTCTTGGTTGAGGTTCCAGATTAACAAGTTTTTGTTTATTTAAAAACTCGATTTTTTGGTGCATAAGCCCTTGCTACTTGGGAAAGAAGTCAAATCACTGGGTTTTTACAATTTGGTTAATATAAACTTCAAAAATTACCTTTTATTGACCTTTTTGACTAAAGTTCTAGATCTATGAGTTAATTTCAAGTTGATGACTACCGATACTATTGCAAATTTCAATCCTTTTCCATGGCAAAAACCAATCACAGCCCCATTTTTTTTTAAATTTTACATAGAAACCAAGATACCACCAGTATTATCTCGACTTGAAATTAGCCTATTAGACTTTTTTTACCTATTTGATATATAAACATATATCTATCATATTTAAATGTTATAAGCCGTTGCTATGTAGAAACGGAATGTCAAAATCTGTTCATTATATTGTTTTTGACAACTCGACTTTGTTATCAATAACGTTAGGCACGAGCGAGTGGATTTTCAGTAGCAGGATTTCCCGTTATTATTTACACTTTATTTAGTGTTATTTAAAGGCGGTACAACTTAAGAGCACATTGACAGTCACTCATTCAATGATTATAATAGACTATAATAGGTTCTCTCATTTAAGCAGTAAATATATTTTGGGTACATTTGAGGCAACGACGCTGCTGGGTTTTGAGCGCTCGTGTAGACCAGTTGAATGACTAACACGCAGCGCGCTGAATTACATCGATTAATTAGCTGGCCAACTGCCTACCTACTCTCAAACGCCGAGCTCTAGTTATCAAACATTAAAAACAAGAAGTTTTGTCTATTTTAGTATCAGGTCATGTTGTATAAAAATTACCATTTGACAATTTAATATTGTTAACCCAATATTAAACCCAAGTTTTCAACCCAAGTTCTAAATTTTGAGCTTATTAACCTTTTAAAAGATAAGATAGTTTTAAGTGCCATGAGCTATTACTACGTGGAAATGGATAGAGTGATTAAAGCTGTCATCGATGAATATATCACGTTCTACCAATTTAATTTTTTTGACAACTCAATGATCCTTCATTGGTCTTTTTATGTTGACGTCCTAGATTAAGAGCCTTTCCTCTATTTACACACTTAATTTTTTTTGTGCCCGGGTCTATTGCTACGTAGGAACAAGTCCTTTTTAACCCAAGAATTAGAGCTTTTTAACCTATTTGAAAAACAGAGACTTTTAAAGTGTCATGAGCCGTTGTTGCATAGAAACGGTCGAGTGACTGATTTTGTTATCAATAAAAATCGCACGGCTTTATTAAAAAACTGGTAACAAATGTAATTCTAAAGAATATCTTTTTTTGAAAATGTTGGCAGGGAGATTTGTCCCCACTTTTACGTAGATTTTTAGATCGATGAGTCTAACGACCATAAATTACTTGCGTTTGGTAACAATACAATCTTCATTGCACTAGTAGTAAACAGAAAACTTGCCTTTAAAGTCAGCTATGCCAAAATTGGCTTGGAACAGTATACAAGGTGTAACAAAATAAAGTACTGAGCTTTTTTCTGGTGATGGTCCTCGTTAAAAGGATTCTAAATACCCGAGTAAATACCTAAATTTGTCTTACAAATGTTGATGGTTTTCGAGATATACAACGTAGATCTTCTTTTTTTTTGTTTTGTATGTGATACAAAACATGATAATTCATACTTGATCAGTTTTAATTCCCACCTGAAGATGACAACTTTGATGTCGAAATGCGCATCGTGTTAAGTGTAGTGTTTGGTATTAGTGGGTGTTTTACTTTTTTTAATGCACTTAGGATGCACTTAGCAATTCGATTTTGCTTCTAAACATTAAAAGACTTTCTTTGATCCTTTTTCATTGAAGTTTTAGGTTACGAACCTTTTACAAACTCGATTTCTTTAATTTGTTTATGAAAACGAGTCTAGTGACCGATTTCATTATAGATTTGGATAGCAAAAAATAACAATTAAAAACTCAAAAGTAAATATTACATTTATATGCCCGTCTTATAAAAACAACAACAGTTATTAAAGACAATAAGAAAAACACAAATAATGTAAAAATAATAAAGAATAAGGTAGGAAGTAACTGAAAAATTGAAAATTGATTGATTATTCCTACATTTTTATCCGGAATTTACATTTGGGAATAAGAAAAGCTCTGTTTTCGTTGAAAGATCAACAAAATCCTTATAAAACTTTCTTTAGTAGGTAACGAACTCGATATTCCATGATCCGGAAACATCGCAATCATTCCTTCAAACTTTTATTATCTTCAATCAATTCAAATTTAAACGATCACACACAGTGTTATAGTTAACATTGAATTACTCTCAGTCCTTTAAGCTAAGCAAGTGAGTGTGTGAGGAAATCGATTTCACCTCTTCGAACCCCCTGAACTACATTACTAACCGAAGCAAAAACATTATGGTGCATTAATCACGTTTGTGAGAGTTTGGAACAGACATCGGGATGATTAGATTGCTTGTTTTGTGTTAGTATTTTTCAAAAATCAAATTAATCACTTACTACAAGTCAATATATATAAAAAAAAAATCTGCCTAACCCTTAAGGGTTGGGCAAATTACGCAAACGATCCTTGTCTTGTCGATGAAGACTTTTGTTTTGCGGCAAACTATCCGAACCGTGTAGGTTTGTGTTGGTGTGAACACACACATTCCTTAGCAGATTTACTGCAGCGTATCTGATTCAAGTTATTGGTCAACCGAATACTCCATTATTGGCAAATGGCGGATGTTCCGAGAGAGACAATCGGACGACGCCCATCGGAGTTTTAAAGTAATTGATAGTTTTTACCGAAAAACTAGTATATTCGTAAAAACCAGTTCTTTTCTAAAAATACCGGTTTTTCTGAAAACAAGTCAAACCGGTTTACAATAAATCAGAAAGTAATAAAAGAGACAACCACATTGCATTCTTTCTTTACCGATATTCTAAAACGACTTTATAATCACCAGTTGACATTTTGGGTCGTTTATGATAGTCTCATTGTTAGAAGATTATCTACCTATTCTGCAATAAACTCTGGAGGGTTGAGATTTTTAAAATTTGAATGGGTTGCTCACCACTTTAACAATAATCCTTGGTAAACGGATAATAAACCACTTAAAGAATCAAAAAGTCGTTTTAAAATATCGGTTCACAGACTATACCTGTTATTTTAGAAGAATCTCTTGTTTTTAAACTTAGTGAAACTTTAAAGCGGAAAATTCCTCAAATAAAACAATTGAAAATAAGTGTATAATATTCAGAATTCAGATGTAAGTCTCTTTACATCAAATGATACAATTAACAAAACGAGAAACTTTTAAGTGAATACACTGAGTTATACTAGAGTGTATTTTCTCTTTCATATTAATAAAACAAAGTGAAGTTTATATTACTACTCTTCCTTCATTCTAAATAATAGATTTAACTCAAATAAAACTGAAATGAAAATTCTTTTATTAACATAAGCAAATTTCAGCTGGTTCTATCAAATAGCTTCGTTTATGAGTTTTTAGATAAGTGAGACGTTTTTCGTGCTTTAATTACACATAAATATAATTCGCTCTTATAAGCAGATCATTGTTTTCGAACATCCTCAACATCATTAATGGCAGATGCTGGACATCCACATTATCAAACGTAATGCTGAAACATCAGTCAAAAAATTAATTGTTCAGTGACTGTAGGTTATGCAAGTAATATTATGGTGAAAAACCCAGCTTTAAATACCGGTAATTAACTTACATCAAGAATTAGCTTAATGCATCTTTTGACTTCATAAGACGTTAAATAAATGCAGCTAGTATACATTTACTTAATCTCGCTTAACTTTGTCATTTTGGAAATTCTATTCTAAACGATTCACATTGATAATTTGTTACAAGAAAGCATAGAGAAGTGTCAAAGACTGCAATTTGCAGACGCAACTTTTAACGGTTCTAAAATGGTTTTAAAACGTTAAATGTTCGACTTTTCACGTCCCATCTTACGTTAAGATAATTATTGTTAATTTAAGTGATTGTAGGGAATCGCACTACTAAAGTAAAAACTGTCATTAGGAAACAAAAGAAAATTATGAAATATGACACATTACAGAATGAAAGTATATAAAACATTTTTTTTAAAGTAAAACGTTTCAATAATTTTATATTTTTCTCGTCTTAACTATCTTCATTTTATGTTGAAACTTTCTTGTTAATTACCGTTATTAGTAACTTAATCAAAGCATCTGTTGCAATTCTAAATGCAAATATGAGTCTCACATAACATTAAAATTACACAATCGTTATTACTATAATCTAAGAAGATTATTGCTCGGTTTTATATATTTATTTATGTGACTCGATCGACAGTTAAACATCTTATATATTACAAGTATACATCGAGCGTTCAAATAACAACCTGATAGTGTTACAAATGCGTCCGTGTATTTGGTAATTAGTGAATGAATGTGATGACGTTTCATATATTTCTAACATGGTGAAATAAAACGGTACTAGATTCATTACTTTCCTGATCAAAATCAGTCCGCTTTTACCGTTTCGGTATTGTCGAATTTCGTAAAATATGGAATAGTAGGTCGCCTAACGGTTACCGAAATTTTCGATAAATCGCGGCAGCAATGCGGAACAAGATAAACAGTGGTTACTTTTAACGGTTTCATACATGGCTTGTTAATCTAAATGGTCCTTTATTATTCAACTGACCAATCAGAAAACAATCGAAAATTTCGGTACACAATACTTTTCTTTACAGAATCACAGTGTATATTTTTAGTGTCATATGTTTGGCAATTGTTTAAGATAGAAGGCCAAGAACTGCTTGTGCAAAACTCGTAAATAAACCTTGAACAGTTAGTAAAACTTTGTTAAACTAATTATTGAGTGTTGCTCAATTTTGAATTTTTTAAAAGATGAATTTCTGTCGAATCACGAAATGAATTATAGTATTTTGAATTGACCTTAAAATTCTGACTAAGAGATATGCCGAGGAAAAGCTGATCAATAAACTTAATAATGTTCAAGGTTGAGGTAAGCTTAATAAAGACGATTAATAGTTGCGGTTTGCCAAAGGGAATCGCAAAAATAATAAGATTTTAAGCGTAATGACTCAAAAGATTTAGAAAAAAAATTAAATCTCTGTGGGGTAATTTGGGAAAAGCTTACTCACATTAAAATGACATTGACTTTGAGATCTAGTCAATAAAACTTGTTGATTCAGTAAACATTTTTGTTGAGAGGAAAGTTAAAAACAATTTGCCCAAGGGACATTCGAAATAAGTTAACTAAATTTGGGGAAAGTTTATCAAACTGACATGATTTAAAAATTTATTGACAAAACCTGTTGATTTTTAATGAGAAATCTTATAGAATAGTCTTATTTGAAATTATATATCGAAAATTTAGTATTATTTTAGCATCAAAACAGTGTAAAGAGCTGCAATACTAATACGTTTTGGAGTGGTTTGGGGTAAGTTAGCCAAGACAACTTTCTTGTTGGGGAAAAGTTAACACAAACATAATTGTTATAAGACACTGTAATTATGTAAGAAAACAGTTACTAAAATATTATTTGCACTACTCTACTAAAAATAAAGTAATTACGCACTGAGCGAACAATCGGGATCGTCAATTTTACAATCATCCTCCATTTTTACCGCACTAGTGCCTGCAAATAGCACAAGAATTTTTCTCGTTTAAAAAACGGTTTAAAATTAGATTATCGTATCAGAGCCCAAGTTTATAATAAACCAATGCACTTTACCACTTTTATTCAGATAAAACAACAGAAATGCATTCATAATATTGCATTTAAAGTTGAAATTTAAGCAGCTCCATCTGTGAAAAATTGTGTAAGACATTAAAATGTCAAATTTTGACAGTAGATTTTAGTAACTTGAAAAATATCTGACAGTTAGTTAGGTACCTACATTATCGACGTCAACGCACTTGATTTTTCCGACAAATTAAAGATAAATTTTAAAATTATCGTTTTTCGGCTTTGTAGAGGATCCGTGCAAAAAATAATATACAAGAGACGTGCGGGAACAGTTTTGCTTTATTCGTCCGACATTCTTCATCGTGCGCAAAGCACACTAATGTAAAAACTGTCGCACTCATATGCAAAATATATGTTTCTGTAGTTATCGTGTAAATAATTATTTTATTTCGGAGTAAAGTTAATGAAAATTTGTTTATATTTTATTACCTTGAACTACAATTTAGAGTAAGTAAAAAATTGTTGAAAAACAAAACTAAACTAGGTATAATTTTTATTTAATATATAAAAAAAATTTCGTAAATTATTCCAAAAAAGTCGAAAAACTAACCTACAATTAAAACAACTGCTGTATAAAAATTAAAAATCTATAATTGCTGTAAACAATTCAGGTAAATTTACAAGTTTAGAACATGTCTTAATAAAAAACTGCTAAAATACTAAATAAATAGTCATTACGCCCTAGTTAACAGAAAAGTTAACAAAAACAGAGTTAAAATATTATTACAAGACAAGATTACAAGATAAACGTTCAATGTAGTAGTCTATTTCTCTCACTTCGAACGAACTTAATATGTAATTATTTAAGTAAAATGTACTAAAATCAATTTCCCCTATCGTAGTAAAGTTAACAAAGAATTTGTTTACATTTTTTACCCGCAGTTATATTTTGAATAAATTTTAAAGTAAGTTATTAGAGGGCAAAATTAGTGCACAACATTACCTTATTAACATTTAATTTAGAGCTAATTAAACCTAGAGGACCAAAAAAATTTAAACTGAAACTGCCACAAAAATTCAAAAAATAATCTTCTGTATAGTTCATATGGAATTGATCATTACGCTCTGGAGTTATTTGGGATAAGTTAACTAAATTCACTTTCTTGTGGAAGAAAAGTTAACAGGAACAAAGTTGTTATATACTACAAAAAAATTATATAAAAAAAGTTACTAATATATATTAATTTCTTATTTTAGAGTAAGATTAACAAAAATTTGTTAGCATTTTATTACTTTGGGTTAATTTTTGGAATTTTTTTTAAAAAATGTTATTACAAATCACAAACTAAATCAACTTTCCTGATAGAGAAAAGTTAACAAAAACAAGGTTGTTATAACTATAAAACACAATTTCTTAAATTGGGGTAAAGTTAACCGAAATTTGTTTTAATTACATGGGTAACTTGTTGGCAGAAAATAGAGTAAGTTACTAAAAAGCTATGTATAGGCTATAACATCACTTTGATATAGGTTAATTTAAATAAAATTAATCCTAAAAAGTCGAGAAAAGCTATCCTTTTTGGTTAAGTTACAACTTTAATATCAAAAAACTATAAGATTAAATAAAATGATAATTAGGCTCTAGGTAGGTAAACTAAATGTACTTTCTAGAAACAGATTGTTATGTTATAATAAGTCAATAATGACAATAATATTTATGTAGGAAGACTATACTAAAATATTTTTTTTAATTTAGAGTAAAGTTAACAGAACTTTATTTCCATTCGATGCATCACCTTTGTTAGAGAAAAATTAGGGTAAGTTTAGTAACTAAAAATCATCAAAAGACAAGAGTAGGCTACAACATTACTCTGTTATGGGTTAATTTAGAAAAATATATCCCTAAAAAATCGAGTAAAGATGCTATCTTTAAACTGATTCATGATACAGAAATTCAAAAAGTAATCTTCTGTATAGTTAAATTACAATTGCAGCATGAAAGATGCTAAAAAAATTGTAATATTTTACCAAATATGGAATTGATCATTACGCTCTGAAGTTATTTAGGATAAGTGAACTAAATCCACTTTTTTATTGGGGAAAAGTTGACAGGAACAGAGTTGTTATATAAGACAAAGAAATATAAAAAAATTACTAAAATCAGATTTTTATTTTAGGGTAAAGTTAACAAAAATTTGTTGGCATTTTATTACGTTAGGTAAATTTTCGGAAAAAATTTAAAAAATGTTATTACAAACTACAAGATTGGTCCTTAGCATCTAAGGTAATTTAAGTTAAGTAAACTAAATCAACTTTCCCGTTGGAGAAAAGTAAACCAAAACAAGGTTGTTATAACTATAAAACACAATTTCTTAATTTGGGGTAAAGTTAACCGAAATCTGTTTTTATTACGTGGGTTAATTGCTAAAAAAAATAGTGCAAGTTACCACAAAAAATATGCTATAGCATCACTTTGATGTAGGTTAATTTAAATAAAATAATTAAATAAAATTGATCCTAAAAAATCGAGAAAAGCTATCCTTTTTGGTTAAGTTACAACTTTTATATAAAAAAACTATAAGATTAAATAAAATAATAATTAGGCTCTAGGCAGGTAAATTAATTCACTTTCTAGAAACAGATTGTTATGTTATAATATTAATAAGACACACTATACTTATGTAGGAAGACTGTACTAAAATCAAATTCTTAATTTGGAGTAAAGTTAACAGAAATTGACTTCCATTCGAAGCATCACCTTTGTTAGAGAAAAATTAAGTTTACTGAGTAAAAAATCATCAAAAGATAAAAGTAAGTTACAGCATTACTCTATTATAGGTTAATTTAAAAAAGTTATCCCTAAAAAATCGAGTAAAGCTGCTATCTTTAAACTGATTTAACTGTTACAGAAATTCAAAAAGTAATCTTCTGTGTAGATATAATACCTGGCAACAATTAAAGTTCGGGTAAAGTTTCCCCCAAAAACTTTTCGTGTCCGGTAAGTTTTTCCATTTGCATTAGTTTAAAAGTTTTCGAAGTTGATTCGTGACTAATTCCCGCACGTTTTTAGTCATCGTTCGTTACTTATTTAATCGTCTTTATTTCTGTTGGCACCATTTCAAGATTAAAAGAGACATCTTATATTGTACACAATATCCTCAAAGGGGATCGGACTCTTGTGGTTATTTCTGTGGAATCTGACCGCCAAGGACGCAAATCCTGAGCTTGATAAAGCGTAATTTATAATGGCTGTTAAAATTCTAAATTCGATATTGCGCCAAGAGGTCAATGATCCTTTCAAATCACTAAACTAAAATATAGGCTATGTCATATTAAATTTTCCCATATTTAATTCCCTGGTGTAATGACGAAATTAATTAAAGGCATTGTTTATGTATAAAGCAACTCAAACGCAAGCCATTGAATGATTAAACTGAAGGTCAGTGTCGATGGGATTAACTATAATAGACTATAATATACAACCTATCAATTTTATTTTTTAATAGGGATTTATTTGAGTAAATGTTTTAGTACTAGCAAATATCGGTCTCAATGATTAACGATTTCGATGTCTGGTAAAATGGGTTTATAGCCACGAGAGTTTATTTTTGATTTTAATTGGAAGATAGAACGGAGTGCGGATGTTGTCCAGTCACGTGTATTCGACTATAAATACCATGGTTTAAATTAAAACACACGCTGAAAATTTTCAGGGAAATTATGGACGATTTTCATTAAATCGCTGAAACTGGGTAAAGTTTATTTAACTTTAATTTCTTGCTACATATTTTAATACGCAAATTTTCCACGTAACATTATTTATAAGGTTAAATTAATTAAATTTGGGTAAAGTTTACTTAAATAAAAATGACACTGACATTGATACTTATATCGCCAAACCTACTTGATTCTTCTTTTATTGGAGAAAAAAAAATGATTACAGTTAAAAAACAAACCATAATTCAATGAAGTAAATTGGGAAAAGTTTACTTAAAATTAATAACACTAGAATGAAGAGAATAAACTTTCTTTTTTTATATCCTGGATGTAGTAAAGTGGGTTTGTAATTTGTGAGAAAAATTTAGAACATGTATGTCGTTTAAAAATTGTAATAAGAGTTAGATCATCGATCTGGTTTAGGATAATCTTGGGTAAGTTAGGTAAGCAAATTTGGGTAAAGTTTACTCAAATAAAAATGACACTGAAGTTGACTCGAATAAAAATTATAAAAATAAAGTCTCTTACTGGAAAAAAAGTGAGAAAAAATATTGTTTAGAGTTGATGTTACAGGGTAAATTCATGTTTGCTACTAAAAAAATAACATTCATATTTTCTTTAAGTATACTAATTTGTTACAAAAGAGAAATTTTTCATGAAAAGTAATTTAACAATGAAAAGAAAAAAGATTAAGACAAAAAACAAAAACGGTTTAAAAATGTTAAAAAAGTAAGAAAAAGTACAAATAAACAGAAGAATTTACAGCGACCGATATCCATACCTTCTAATTTCATGAGCAGAGATATAATTCAAACAATAAGGTATGTACCAATATTAAACCTAATTCCAAAATGGTCTGAAAGCTCGAAGCAATACGATAAATAGTGCTCATACCTATTGAGAATTTTCTAAAACTTGCAGCTTCAAATTTTGACTAGACGTCGATAGGTGCAACAGCGCCGTTATTAATTATAGATTTGAACAATTGCTTTGGTTACATTTTAAGCACTAGTACCCAAGCAAATTCTGGTACACTTGTCCTTTCCGGACCAACAAAAATAAGCGAGGTGTTATAGTGTCACTAACCCTGCACTTTCTGTGGCCCTTTTAGCCCCTCAGACCGGCCCAAATATATTGTGTTGTTGTGTTAGTTCTCGTGTAAATTCCGAAGCTCTTTCGTCCTTTGAAACGGCCTTACCCAAATGTATGCGTTAGTATCCATGTAAATTATGAGGTCCTTTAGCCCCTCGAACCGTCCCAAAAAAATACGCTATTTAAAATTAATAAATTTCGGAAAGAAGAAAAAATCACTAGCGGCCAAATTGGGTGAATAGAGTGGATGAGACAGCAATTCGTATCCAAAATCGATTAATTTAGAGGTGAAAACTCCGCATGAATGAGAAGACGTATTTGGTCATTATTAAGCAAACGCGGAATATATCTCGCGGATAGCTTTTTCATATTTAAATTTTATGCAAAATATTGAATACTTGTTCAGTTAAGATGTTCACTTCATTAGCTATCTTACGCACCTTCAATCGTGAACCGCTATTTACAAGACCACAGAATTTTATTAATCATTTCGGAGTCGTTACAGTAAATGACGGCACCGCGCATTCAGCATCTTTAGTGCTCGTATGACCAGTTTTGAAATGAGAAAACTATTTACAAATCGTGCCATGAGACGAAGCAAATTTACCATAAGAATTGAACATCTTTTTCTCAGTTTTTATAAAAGTTTTTTCAAATAAAAAGTAATGTTTACTTAATATTCGAAAAAATTCTCCCCATTTTTATACAACAACGACATTGTTATAAAACACTTTCTTTTAAAAAATTATAAAACGCTAACTATCTGACAGATTTGCACGAAATTTTGAAAACAGCGCTGTAAAACATAATAAAACCAAAACAAAAAAATATATCGCCGCGCCGCACAGTGTTTCGAACATATGAGCGCGGGTGGAAAAAAGTCAAAACTCAGCGTAATGCAATTTTTGGTTTTGATGTTCGTATCTTAAGGTAAAAACGTAAAGGGATAGTGTTGATCAAAGGTTTTTAATTAACTTCGTGACATTTGAAGACTTCATTTTAAGTGGTCAAAAAAAGTCTGCAGTTATTGATAATCAGAAATTTATTAAAACAAAAAAATATTTACATGAAAATATGAAAAAAAAAACATTTTACGATTATACACAGAATATGTAGAAAATAATTATATTTAAAATTTAAAAAAATCAATAATATTTTTTTTAAGTAAATGATAAATAATATATTAAATAAAGTAAAATAATATAATAATATAAAGATAAAGATAAATAAGATTCATAGGTCGAGATAAACCGTTCTAGCCTCTTATTCGCTTTATAGACCACTTCTCCTCAATTTTGAACGGCCACAGACGAATATTGTTTTTAAGCTCGGTATTTTCACCATCAGATATATCACTTAAATTATAATTAATAACAAGATGACGGTAAATTTTTTAAGGTGTTTCATCTCTACGATGTTTCTTCTACTCTTCGGAAAATTCTCTTCTAGATATGACGCAACCTGCATCTAAGAATTAAAAAAATATATATTTGCAAAATCGTGCGCTGACAACAGCTTACATATTTGAAAACAGCATTTAATTTTGCATAAAATGTTTTTTAATTTAAGACTTGATAACGCGGTACTCACATTTTTTTTTGACTAATAACTTTCAAAATTTGCTAGCATCCCCCCACTCTTTCACATTGACTATTTTTATTTACTAAGTAATTAAAAACACAAAGTAAGTTATATAATTACCTTCTAATGAGATTTCCATTGATTCTATTGCAAACAGTACCACACCATTTACAAAATATTTGCTAATTCGTTGTGAGCTGCTAGAGGCTTATCGCATTAGGACAAAAAGCGATATTTATTAATAAAAACATTGAATTTGAAATCTCTACTTTACCCAACTAGTGCTTAATTGGTGTTTTTTAAAAAAATTTGATATGACTTTTTTCCACCTAAAATACATACGGCGAAACACTGTGCGCCGCGCCGTAGCAAAAGTGCTACCAATAGTCAAAAATTCACTCTTCGGTTAAACCACCCTCGTAAGTCGATGAAGCTACGATACAAAAAGTAAATAAACAAACTGATTTTTTAAACGATTTAAAAAAAGACAGTATAATTACGTAATATTTAATATTTTTTGCCATTATCACTTAATTAGGTTTCTTTTAAAAAAAATATGTAGATAATTGATTAAAACTAAATTATTAGAATGTAATAACTCGATTTTTTTTAATTTTTAAATCTGTAAAAACTGTGCGTAAAATTTTCAAGTGGGCTTTTTCTTGTATTTATATTACGCTTAAAAATAACCCAAAAGGCTATATAATACTTAAAATCGAAGAGACTAAAATGATTTTTCATAACGCTTTATAAAAGACCAATTTTACTGGGCATAATAATTGCATCTGAGGGTTGTAATATGTAATTTCTGTCAAACAACGGACTTGGTGTAATTAATGCTTTTTCGAAAAATACAATAACTGATTAAAACTAAATGATTACAAATTTAAAAAAACTAAATAACATCTCTAAGCATAATTTTATTTATTTAAGTATATGAGCGTAATAATTGTTTTAAAATACTTAAGTGGGCGTTTTCTTATACAGTACCCTAATTTTATTCATTTAGGTATAGGAGCGTAATAATTGTTTTTTCTAATGCTCGTTGACATATGAGAGTTATTAATGCACTCCAAGCCATTCAAAGGAGTTGGTTAAATACCCCTATTAACGACCTGTTAATACCAACAATGCAAACCAAAATTTTAACATTTATAAACTGTCATAATCATAAAAAATTTATAAAAACGATGTGTCTGAGGATAAATGTTTTATTAAAAGAAACTTAAAATTGACAATTTACAATTTTTATTAAATACCTGATTATAGAGAAATGTAAGGTCAGATTAATATTAATGATAACTGAAAAATTTGTTTGAGTGTTTTGTAGCCAGGTAACAGAAAACAATCTAAATGTGTTAGTAGAAAGAGGCAAGTTGGAAAATCTTGAAATAAAATTTTTCAAGATTATTGTGATATGAGCAACAGAAAAACCTTGTGATCAACGCTTTTGTTAATGTTCGACTAATAATTTCAACTTTTATTAACTTAAAATGTCTCAATTATTAATCGCCTTCATTATCAATCTTGTTGGTTAAATAACTATTAAAATACTTGAGTGGGCGTTTTCTTGCATTACACTTAAAAATAACCCAAAAAGCTATATAATACTTAAAATCGAAGAAACTAAATTGATTTTTTATAATGCTTTATAAAAGCCCAATCATTACTAGGCATAATAATTGCATCTGGAGGTTGTAATATGTAATTTCTGTCAAACAACGAACTTGGTGTAATTAATGTTTTTTCGAAAAATACAATAACTGATTAAAACTGAATGATTACAAATTTAAAAAACTAAATAACATCTCTAATAAGCATAATTTTATTTATTTAAGTATGGGCGTTTTCTTATACAGTACCCTAATTTTATTCATTTAGGTATAGGAGCGTAATAATTGTTTTTTCTAATGCTCGTTGACATATGAGAGTTATTAATGCACTCCAAGCCATTCAAAGGAGTTGGTTACATACCCCTATTAACGACGTGTTAATACCAACCAAACAAACCAAAATTTTAACATTTATAAACTGTCATAATCATAAAAAATTTATAAAAATGGTGTGTCTGAGGATAAATGTTTTATTAAAAGAAACTTTAAATTGACATAATTTATAATTTTTATTAAATAGGTACCTGATTATAGAGAAATGTAAGGTCAGATTAATATTAATGATAACTGAAAAATTTGTTTGAGTGTTTTGTAGCCAGGTAACAGGAAACAATCTAAATGTGTTAATAGAAAGAGGCAAGTAAAAAGTCTCAATTATTAATCGCCTTCATTATCAAACTTGTTGGTTAAATAACTATTAAAATACTTGAGTGGGCGTTTTCTTGCATTACACTTAAAAATAACCCAAAAAGCTATATAATACTTAAAATGGAAGAAACTAAATTGATTTTTTATAACGCTTTATAAAAGCCCAACTACATATTACTGGGTATAATAATTGCATCTGGAGGTTGCAATATGCAATTTCTATCAAACAACGACTTTGTGTAACTAACGCTTTTTCGAAAAACATGATAACTGATTAAAACTGAATGATTACAAATTTTAAATCTAAATAACATCTCTAAGCATAATTTTATTTATTTAAGTATAGGAGCGTAATAATTGTTTTTAAAATACTTAAGTGGGCGTTTTCTTGCATTTATATTACGTTTAAATATTAACTCAAAAGGTTATATAATACTTAAAATTGAAGAACTTAATTAATTTTTTAAAACGCTTTATAAAAACACAATTATTACTATACGTAATAATTGCATCTAGAAGATGTATTACAATTTCTGTCAAATAACGATTTAGTGTAAATAACGCTTTTTCGAATAAAATGATAACCGATTAAAACAGAATGATTACAACTTTTAAAACTAATTAACATATTGATCAGTTTTTGGAAGCGTAATAATTATTGTGCGTAAAATATTGAGGTGGGCATATTACGCATACCTTGTGAACTATTTTAGTGTTTCATTAAACAAAACACATTCGAATCATAATCCTGTGCGTAAAATATTGGGCGTTTTCTTGCGTATTATCACACGCTGTGTCTGTAAAAATAATTGATGAAAACTAAAGCGTGCATAAAAAATTTCTTTTCCGGAGTTTTATAAAGTAGGTACGGCATTTAATTAGCCATCAGCGTGCAACTAAACGCGTTCACTGGTCTGTATCGGATTGATTACGGTTGTTTGTCGTTGGAAAAGATTAAATCTGAAGGCGACCATTCACAGAGACGATGACCGATGGTTATTGCATAGTTTATTGCCAAGGATATAATACTTGAGGATAAAAATCGAGGACTTCACAGAGTTTGAACGAGTTTTTATAAAGTTGTGAAAAGGCAGGTCAGGTCTTGTAACGGTAAAGCTTTGTTTGTGATGGACTGATGGGTTTTGTTATTTATGGGAAATGGTTTCTTGCTCGTATATATTTCTAAATAAATAAAAAAAATTGTTATACCCGAAGCAACTAGTAAAATTATTTTATAAATAATAAAAGAATTAAAAATCCAAGTTAATTCCGCAGGTTTAATAAATTCTTACACAAAAGTGGCAAAGCGCTTTCGAGCACAAAGTCTCATCAGCAGTGCCTAAAAAAAATTTAAAATTATTTTAGATGAGAAAATCTAGGATAAGTTCTGTTATTGATCTGTAAAATATTTAGATCGCTGGAATTGATGATAAAAACAAAATGTAATAATCTGTCAGGGACACGCTGTACATTTTGTAATATTGCTCGAATTTCTCTAAAATAAAGCTCTAAACTGACCTACAAAATAACAACTCGGTCGCCAATAATAGCGTCATTACATAATCAAGAGAAGTAACACTTTGCGGTCTTGTAGAGAAAGGTGACCTTCATAATAAAATCGCACCCACAAATTACTACAACTGTAATTCTTATGATATAACAAAAGTGTCATAAACCACAACAATTATCATCAGCGTAAAAAGAAGACAAAATAAAATTATAGATAAACAAAATTTTCTCGTTGGCATAATTACAATAGGACTATTATTAAACGTGAAGGTTGATTCACACGAGGGGCGTTTTATTTACTGGCGAATATTTTTCTCTGTGTATACACCTGCGCACGGTTTTATTATGAAGGTCTGGCCGTGACCTCAAATTATGTGCTGAATATTGAAGAGAGGATTTTCGACTTGGTGAAAATTTATTTCATCATCTTCCTAAGGCGATGACTTAACGATAATGAGGAGGGGTGGAGTGCTGAAAGTAACTAATTAGGAATTTTGCTGCATTTAACCAGAAAAAAAACTTTTTTTTATAGTGGCGTTTCAACCAGATGTAACTGACCGATTTCAGGGTTTTTGCGCCTTTTCAGCTCAACGCATTCTTGCACAATTGTATAGCGTTATTGTATCAACATCCAAATTGGAGCAAACCATACTCAGTTGCGGTTCTAGTCCACCAAAACTGATTTCTGTATTTTGATGACCGTAAATACGTCCTGTTACCTTTCATTTTGAATAATAAATAATTTTAATTAGATTACCTCAATTTTCTTTTGTATTATATTCTGTAATGTTTGCTTATTTTGTTCATTATATTATGTATTGTTATTGTTTTAGGAACATTTTCTCCTTCTTTGACCTCTGAATCCACGACGTACCTTTCCACCGGAGCCTACGATAGTTCAAGCTTGGATGTACGTATAAATTGTGACTTCACAAATGTTGACAAAGTGGTGAAAACAGAAAAAAGTGCAAAATTTCAATTAAAATAGTTTCAAAGCGACTAAAAAAATACTATTAAATAAAAAATTAAATTTTTGATATTTGCCTTAATATAATATGTATACTACGTTTTTGTATTTATATACCACTATCTGTCTCTTTTCAACACATAATCTATATTACATAGCAACATTTACAACAATGTGTTGAAAAGAGACAAACAACGGTACATAATTAATAAACGTAGAACCCTGATAATATAAATGATTAAAGCAAAAATAGTGGGGTGGTACGCCTGAGTAGTTGGTAGTCGCATCATATTTAAGTCTTGTCACATTTTTAGGTTAGGTTCAATACCATAATAATAAAAACTTTATGACAAGCTTGTCGAATTTGAATTTTATTATGACATTTAGTATGTAGTACCAAAATAAAGTTCTAATCTGTTACCAACCCAACAAAAAAATCACAATCATTTATAGTATCACAGTATATTAATAACAAAAAGGTTACTAGAACATTTTTTTAAAAAATATTGCATGTTTAAAATTTCTGATTAATTTCGATTACACATTTTTGAAATAAACATTAACAGTGTGTTTTGTTAAAATCTTTAAAATGCCACATTGTTGTTGTCACCTGGTTGTCGTAGTAAACTTTAAACTCGATTCTTTGAATTTGTCGCATCATAATATAATTTTAAAAAGTATTTCACAAGACGAAAAGTAAAGGTAGGTGTACCTAATGCAGAAATTATGAAGCGTGACGTTAGAATTTTTTAAATTATTATTGCACCTAAAAACACAGCAGTTTGGCATTTTTGATAACTTTCAGTAACCACAAACAACAACAAAAAAAACCACATATGCTCACTCGGTCCGATGTCGGTATGACGTCACCACCCGTTCAACTTTGTTGTTTTGCTGTTCAGAAACCAATAGACGCGCGGTTTTGATTTTTTATCTTAGATATTTTTTAAGAATTTTTATACGTTTTTATAAAATTTTGGTTTACTGCCTCTAATTAGTTTTTGTACACAGCAAGCATAGAGCAAGAAAACATCCACCTGAGTATTTAATATACAATTATTACGCTTCCTTACATACATAAAAAGAATCTATTTAGTTTCCTTTTATTCTAAAGTGTTTGAACTCTAAAATTGTTTAAACTTATTTTTTAGAAGGGCATTAATAGTACAGTATTTTTATGTATTGTATGTATAAGACCACTAACTATCCTAAAATTGCGTAATACAACTAATAACGCCCACCAAATATGTACGATTATTACGCATAGTAATAACAATCTAGTTTCTTTATCTTCAAGCAAATATGTTGCCTTAATAAAAATAGGTATTCTTTAAAAGATTAAATGCACAGCGTGCATAATACACAAGTAAACGCCCAATCGAATATTTTATACTCTATTATTACGCTACCATGACTGAATAAAAATTTCGTTTAAATGTTTTTAGTTTAATAATTTTTAGAGCACTACTAGTGTTTAGTGCAGAACGTGCGTAATATAGAAGAAAACGCTCATTTGACAATATTACGCCCAATTATTAGCCTTTCAAAGTTTGATAAATATTTGAGTTACTTAATTTAAAATTTTAGTAATTAAGGTAGCTTCAATATATATTTTTCGAGTATCAATAATTGAACTAAGAGTGCGTAATATGACTGATAACGCCCACCAGATACAATTTATTATTACACACTAATTAATAATCTTTTTAAGTTTGTACAAATATCGATCCAGTTTCTTTATCTTCAAGCAATATCTTAAGACATAATCTTGAAAAGATCAGTGTTTCTCAACCTGGTGGTTCCAAACAAATATACTGGGGGGTTACAAACAGTCACTTATAAAAGAAAAAAGTTCGGATGAATAAATTATACAGTAATGTGAATAATTTTATGAAACTCACCTACTCTAATTGAGGAATCGCAAGGCGCTATATGTACTCCATTTTTAAGGTTTTAGGAGATCGCGATTCTTAAAGACTGAAAAACGATGAATTAGAGATACGCAGCGAGCATAATATACAGAAAAACGCTCACTGCTGGAGTATTTTATACTTAATTATTACGTAACCATAAATGAATAGTTATTTCACTTAATTCAATGTTTTTAGTTTAACAATGTTTACTACGCTTACTTCATTAAGGCTTTCAAAAATTATTAAATATTTGAGTTACTTAGTTTAAAATATTTAATAATTTCGGTAGCCTTTCATGCAACTAACTGTATTAAGAGTGCGTAATATGGCTGATTATGCCCGACAGATACAATTATAAAGCAGTTTTTAAGTCAGCATAAATATCAGTCTACATAGTTTTTTACCTTGAAGCAAGATGAGCCTTAAAAAAATCTTTAAAATATGTTTTTATGGGTTAATTTCAAGTTGAGATACTACCGGTATTATCGCAAGTTGAAATTAGTCGATTAGTTTAATATATTTTTTAGGAGGATACTAGTAGTCAATTATTAGTTACGCTCCTAGAGACGGATAAAATTAGGATACTTTGTAGTGAAAAATTTAGTTATTCTATCGAAGAGCACTAAGTGTAAGTAAGACGCAACAAAACGCAGTCTCAGACACATAATTATTACACACAGTTATTACGCTTTATAAATGGGTATATAAAATTCAGTTAAGTTTCTTTTTTTAAGTGATCCGATTTAATCTCAAGCGAATACTCTCGTGTGCCATTAATTAACTAACTCATTAATAAGAAGTAATGTAGGTCAGCTTTCATGGAAGCGGATCGACCGAGCGACCGCAAAGTTTGCTGCCAAGACTTCGAAACAACTTACAGTTTGTATAATATTATCTTAAGGAAAATAAAACACATCCTGATTAGAAGGATTAATAATAAATAAATCAAACGGATATAGGAGCCAAAGCGGCCAAACTTCGAAAATCTGAATGGCAGATTTTAGGATAGTTTTTTTGAACGCGCGTTTTAAGAAATCAGTAAATAGAGATATAGCACAGTTGAGATTGTTCCCAGTATAACGAAATTCAGTCAGAGAAAATAGCAGAATTAGAGAAGCGGCAGATAAAGTAACGAGTTACCTGTGACAGTGTTGTCTTAGTTGTTGATTATTTTAGTGTTTGTCAAATTTTTAGTCATTTTACTTATCTTTTTTACAAACTAAAAAAAGCGAACATAAATCAAATTAATTGTAATAAATTTAAAATAATGAGAAAGACAAACAGCCACAAAGTGTCACGTCAAGTACCTAATTGATATTTTTTATGCACTTGTATTTATTTAATCCTTGTTCCATTATTTGTCGCGCTGCTTAATTAATCTGATTTCCATTTTTTTAAATGTAAGCCATGACCTTTTACATTTAATTTTATGTCCCTGAAATGATTACGTGTTTAGTAATGCCGAAAATGTCAGCGTAAAGCTCGTCTAAATTCCTTTTCAACCTGATTTTTTTTTCAAGTACACTCGTTACTATAGCGACCCTATCAGAAACTCATCGAATTACTCCCTCGTCGTTATAATAAAACTTCCACCCTTACCGTACGGAATCCGTAGTTTCGGGGGTGCGAAAACGAACGGAATAATATGAACAAATAGAGGCAATGTAATAACGAGATGTGCTTTTTGATAAAAACTCCGACTAAATAATAATTACGAAGAAAAGTGAGAAGAGAAAAAAGTTTATTTTGTTCGATGGATTTTCCGGAGAAAGTCGCACGAGAAGTTATTTAAAGATTAATTTGCGGGTTTCGGTAAGGGATAAATTTAATACGATAGTTTATCGAACTGTGTTTACTGAGGTAAAATGAGTTCAAATCGATTCGTTTTCTGCCCTAATTAAATTTCATTTGGAATAATATTAAATGGAATATGACTATGCAAAAAATTTGGGGGTTGTTGAACTGACCACAACAAAGCTTTAGAGTGCAATTATGTGACACATAGGTTGAATGCATCCATTCAAATCAATTTTGATTGGTTCAGTGTTTGAACAAGCAGAATTAAATTCTACAGATCACCATCTCTCAAATTTTGACCGCTATGACGAAAATACTTATTTAAATACAAAGTATCTGCTCATTTTAAGATAGCCCAGTAATAAATATGGTTATAATAATTGATACATTGATCGTGCGAAGAGACACAGTGGATAAAAATTTGAGAGACTGAGATTATCTGCATATAGTGTATGAAAAAAAACTTATTTCTTAAAAACTTTTTTTTATTATTATTATTATTTTTTAATTACTGTAACATCACTGCTGCACTCGTGAGAAGCAAAACCACCAGGAATCAGTCTGCAGCTTTAAATATAAATAATTTGAAACATAATAACTGAATTATTTAAAAGTATAATATTTTATAAATATTGTTTATTTAAAATTTTTAATGTTTAAATCGCAAAAAAACCCGCATGGAACAAACATCACAATATCATTATTATTAAATTTGAGTGTTTTAAATGAGAATGACAAAATATGCTTTATTTATTTAAATTTATTCCGACATTTCTAAACCAGAATTTTTATTCAGTTCAAGATTTTACTCTTCTTCTAAATTACAAATAAACATAATTAACCTTCAAAAATAAATGTATAAAAACTTTGTTAGAAATTCTTACATCTTTTAAAACTTTAGAAAATGTAACAAAAAGAATGTTTTACGAACTTTTTCATGTTTATGCTTTCAATAAATATGTACTAGTATATAACGCGTGACTATTTATATTTCCATTTCAACACGACGCAATTTTTCCACCAACAACCGTGTTTATCAGTCATAAAGTATACCCCACCAAAGACTTATATCAAAAGAAAACATATCCATTTCACCAGTTAGTAAAATAAATACCATTTTTGAAATTGCACTTCAATAACTTGAGGCATTTTGACGGTTAGAAACGCAATGACATTAAACATTTCAAGTCTGATTTTACTAGTCTTAGAAAAATGACAGAAAAAATGAGATTAAATCAGTTTTAAACTGTCATCATAGTTAATCATATATTGTATTTGAATTAATCTAGCGTTCTTTTATTATATTGTCACAAATTAGATTTTAATAAAATAAAATTTAAATTATAAAATCGATAGTTTCACCACTGTTACTACAACTTCAGAAGTGGAATTCCAATAGAATTCAGTAGAATAAAGAATTGAAGCAATTTATCAGTTTTTGTCCACTCAATTGAAAAATAAATTAGATTTGTTTAGTTTATAGTCAATGTTTTGGGTAGAAACAGATAAAAAAAAACATAGTAAGACAACACAGCAAATGAATGAAATTTATTTGTGCAAAAAAGTCGCTAACTATACTCCATTTTTTATCTTAATACTCTTGTCTGTCTCTGTTGAACACATTATTGTATATGGCAACATATACAACAATGTGTTAAAAAGAGACAGACAACGGCAAATAAATAAAAAACAGAGTATGGTTTAATAAAAAGGTTCGTCAAGATTGAACAGAAAACTGTAGATTAGACATAACTGTTTTATTCAACGATCAAAGAGCATATTAAAAGAAATTATTCTAAGTAGTATCCAGTCAAGTCAAGAACAAATGAAAATCGAGACAAAATCGCTGCAAATCCATCAACTCATATTAGTACTCACTTGCTGAAAGTAACACTCAAAACTGAAATTAAATGGTAATAATGACACTTATTTTTATGTTTTTATTTTATGTCATGTATGTCCCAATATCGTTTACAGTTTTATGTTTTGACTTTGTCCTTTATGTTCAGATATTATAATACTTCTTCTGTTTGTATGCCTTAAATTTATGTTACTTATGTAATTATGGCGCTTGGTATTTACGTTTATCATGTTTTGACTTTAGTCACTTTTGACACTTGTGTCCATATGTTTTGACATTATGTTACTCTATCCCTATTACGACGCTTATGTTCTAATGTTTATTATGAAGCCTACGTTTTTATGTTAAATTGACTTTGTCATTGATGTTACGTTATAGTATATTATGTATCAAGAAACTTAAGTTCATCATTTAATCCCGATTGTAAAAGTTTGAAGCGTAAATGCCCGAAGGGTCTGAAGGCTTCAATCACTCGAGCGGCACTTGAGTTCTGAGATTATACACTATTTTTTGCACTTCCAGGACTAAAAATCATAAATAAAAAAAGTCATAATGCAAATACATAAGTCTATTATTTCGAACGACGACTCTTGTTCTCTCCTCTTTTATCCAGTTCTGCATCTTCTATGTAATACATATTCAAAATAATACGAGATTTTTTCATATTTTAAATCCCAAGGGATTTTAAACTTCACTTTTAGCCACTTGAGGTTCAAAGCACTTTAGTCCCTCTTGATTAGGACTAAAGTATTAACTGTCTTCCCAAAGACAAAGATGTAAAAAAGTAAATTATGTCATCTATGCTATTAAACAAATGAATTTATACCAAACTGAAGTTTTTTTAATCATTTGTCAATGTCAAAATTTCTCGAAAAACCATACTCTACCAGCCTAAAACCCGTATTTACGAACCGACTGTATAACATTTTCCTCATATCAAAGTTTAGGTTATGAGCACTATTGCAATTTTTTTTACTTTGTTGGCAAAAACCGTCCAGTACTGTTCAGTTATGAAGTAAATTTAGCTTTAAATATAAATACTGTTTTCACTAATTAAACTACATATTCATTAATATTTAACGAGACAAAAGCGCTTTCACTGACCTTTAGTACTAGCAATATAATTTGGCAAAATTACCATTTGTCATTAACGAATAGCAATACCAACCTAACGGCACTTTGACAAGTGATTATAAAAAAACACAAACTTTAGATATATGTAACTATATAGTTTTGTTTGCTTTTGAAATTTTAATTATCTGTGACTTTCCATTAACTATTGTCATTTAGAGCCGGTTTACAGAAAGTGACATTAACTTTAATTGCGATTAAATAGTTAATTCGCAATTAAATCGGCTTTTTTCGGGTTTGATTGGTCGAAATCGTCATTTAATCGCGAATTAACTATTTAATCGCAATTAAAGTTAATGACGCCTTTTGTAAACCGGCCCTTAATCTTTGAATTTTGATAAATTAGGGCCAATCAATCAGTCAGAATGATCGAGTTTCTGGTATAACGTAATAATTAGGTGGGCACCGAAGAGGACGTTATAACCAGGTTTTACTGTATCGCAATTTAGACTGGTTATATGTATTACAATTTATCTCGCTGAAAACAGAAACAGTTGCTGACAGGAGTCAATTCGTGATATAAAAAAACAAAACAAGACAAGCGGTAAATAAAAAATCGTGTTGTCTGCGACAATGTAGTGTCAGTTTTTATTTAGCTGGTATTTGTTATAATAACATGAAATTCCAGTAATGACTAAATGGTTACAAATTATATTAAACAAATATTTAGAAAGGCTAAGTAAATTTTTATTTCACTTTGTAATTAACAAGATAAAACCGCATAATCCTATTCCAGCCGATCGTAAAAAGCAGAAACGTCTGCGGTTTGCTTTGTGCTGATCACACACGTCGCTAGTTTAATAATAAAATTTCAAATTTGCGGAAATAATACGCTAAAATCTATTTATAAGCACTTACTTTGTTTGAGGCGATTTGTGAATCATCATAAACAACAACAGTTCACAATTCCCTTCCGTTAAAATTAGGATTTTATTTTTTAAATTAAGTTGGCAGTAAAAGTGACAGACAAGTCGCAGCCAACACAAAAATTTCAAACGTAAATGACAGTTGAGGTTATATCATGCAATGACAGTTGCGTATCATTACCACCAAAATAACGAAATATTTCTACAATATTAATAACTTGAATAAATTGATTGAAGTTAGAACGTGTTCTATAAATTCCACTCACTATATCCCACCTGATCCGAATATAATCTTGTTTATAAAAGCTTGAAAATTACTCTCCCACCCATGTCTCTTCTTCCATAAATAAATTTCGATTTCAAGCGTCAAAAATTAGCATTCGTTCGAATTTTTCGAGTGAAATTTGATACTTGAAGAGTAGAAACCAGATGTTGAATGTCTAGTTTCCAATGTGGTATTTTACGAGGTCACATCTCGACTTATCTCTTGTTGACTGAAATATTTGCAAAATAAAATCGCAAAATTTTCTGTTATCGAGATAAACAAATAACTGGATAGATTATTGAACTTAGACGTTCGTGAATCAAAATAAGAAATTTATGATCTTGGCACATTTTTCTGTGTATAATAAAATGTGGATTGATTCAGAAGTTTTAAAAATAGAGTTTCAGGATAAAATGTTTTGTTCGGGAGTAGTTAATGAAAACATTGACGAACGGATTTGCATTTTATGAAATCATGTGTTGGCGATCGTTTGCATATTTTTACTTTCTAGCCTTGACTGGTTTCTGGGTTATTGTTTCTTATCGCTTCTGCTGGAAATTAAATTAAAAATAACAACGAATTCTTATGGAAAATAAAACTAAAAAATGAGCAAAATTTTACTTTACAACTAGGTACTGTAAAATATCGAACTTCTTCCAACTCATTTACCTTGTATCACTTAACACCTATATCTTATCACTTATCACTATAAAAGTGTAAAATACTGCATCAATTGTCCGATGAAGACTCCGCTTCGCGTAAATCAGCTGATTAAAAAAAATATTTTTCAAACTTATTAACCTTTTATTATGCGTTTATGCTCTTCGATGCTTTTACGTTTATGCAAAGGAAAAACGAGATTCGAATGATATTAAACAGTAAATTGCGCGTACGACGCGGTGGTAAAAACTAAGTAAAGCAAGCCTCAATCTGCTGTGAGAATAACATTTTAACTAACTTCTACGTTTTTTGTAAAATTACAAATTTTGAATTTTTTTTGTAAAATTCTAAATACGTTATTTGAAAGAGTGAATAAGTATCTATTACGTTTTTAATTATAAATATTATTTTTTGCTACTTGTGAGTTTTAGGTGACCTAGAGTTAATCTGTCATTTTTTTTCTTGGTCAAAAAATGATCAATGTAGCTAAAAGTGATTTACCAACGAATCCAGGAACTTCTACCCGAAATATTTATTAAAATGGCACAGTAAAAGTGTGTGTGATTTAATATTTAAAATGTAAAATTTAAATATTAAATATTAAAATGTAAATGTAAATATTGCCAAAAGCAAATTCTTTTACTTGCCAAAAAAAATACGATTGTTTTCGGTCATTTAATTTATAGAAATAATATTTTATCAAGCTGTAAGAACACCGAGACAAATGTTGTCAAATACAGCAGAATCTCTATAGTTTGTTGTACAAAAAACAAAAAAATTAAAAAAAAACATACCATTTAATATTGTCAAAAACAGAATACTTCTTTTGTTTTAGCAACTGTATTCACTATAAATTAAGTATGTGACTTTTTCTCTGGTTTATATATATATATTGTCAAAAATAAAAACAAAGTATAGAACCAATTGTTGTACAGCACAAAAATATTTAAATGTCAAAAACAGAAAACTTCTCTTATTGCAAAAAAGAAAAGAAATTCTACATCGCAAACTAGTGAAATTGTCAAAAACAGACAATAGCAAACATAATAGCAATATCTTAATTTATTTAATTTCTGATTAAATACAAAATTCTAAAAATATCTTCTGTATTATTCAAATAGTAAAGAAACTCTTTTCTCAGAATTCTTAATTGTCAAAAATATAAATTTTGTACAGAAGCAATTGCTGTCAATGTGTTGCATATATAGATATGTTGATGTCAAAGAGAAAAAGCATTAGTTACTAGAAAAAAATAGGACGTTTTGTATTGCACAACACTCAAATTGTCAAAAACATATAACAAAAATTCGAACAGTTTAGCTGCAATATCTTTACTTGATTTAATAATAGATTGTAGTCAAATACAAAATTCTGAATATATTCAGTACTGTTCTCAATGCTTCAATGACTTCAACATCTTTGATTTAAAAGTCTAAAATACCCTTCAGCAAAGTCACTGTTATAAATTTTATATGAATAAACAGTCAACTGTCAAAAAATACTTTTTTAAAGCTGCAATTTTTAACCAATATTTTATAGTATTTGACTTTCTCCCTGAATACTTAATTGTCAAAAACAATAATTAGGTACAGAGACAACTGTTGTTATTACCCTTCTTAGACAAAAACAGATAACAATAAACACTAACAACATAGCAGCGACAAATATTTATTAATACCTTGTAATCAAAGAAAAAAAATGCGATATTTAACATTATTCAAGCCGTCAACTGTCAGACACACACATATTTATATAAAAGCCAACTCTTTTGAGTTTGGCAAAAATTTATAACATTTATATTTGACATTATACCTTATTTTTAAATTGTTAAAAACAGATTCTGTACTGCATGTTAAAAATGTACGAAAGTTAAATTGTCAAAAACTGACAATGTTATAAAAAAATTAGACAACGCCTTTGTGTTTCTGATGTTCCTTCATTGAAAGTCCATCTGTTTATTGCCATTTCTGGTTATTTAGCATCTGCAAAACGCCTCTCAACTAAAATTCCACCCGACCTCCTTAAGCATTAATTTATGCTAATTTGGTCACATTGATTTATCTCTGAAGCCGCCGTTACTCAAAACGTCTGGGTACTTATTCATTCCGTTTGATTTCACTATGGTTCACCTTGGACTTGAAATAAAACGAATACAACCATTTAAGAAATTTATTCTCAACTACAAACAACACAAAATTCGTCTATTGATCTGTTAACATTGAAAATTTAATTACTCCAGACAAAACCAATTTGATTGCTGCTGCTGTTCTCTCAATCTCTATAATTATTATTACGAAAACTTTTCCTTTGTTTGTTGATGACGAATTTGTCGATTTCGTTAACCTTATTTGAATTTTTTTGCGATTTTAAAGTTAATTTTGTACATGGAATATGCGCCATGTGTATACAGTACATGAATTTGATCAAAATCAATACACACCACTTCTGCAAGCGGCACGCAATAAGCGAAATTAATCTCACGACAATCTGTCCGTTTCGATTTAAACATACTAGACTCGACGATGAAGGGATTAGAAGATGGGTGTAATGACGGTGATAAGATAATGTATTAGTTGTAATTATTGAGCTATTAATTCAGGTTAGCCAGCAATTTTTTTAAAACAAATTTTGGCATTTATTTACATTCTTTTCAATGACAAATACGAAAATGACAAATCATATACCTACGCTTAAAAAGTTTGTCAAATACAAAAATATGTAATGATTTTCGTAACAAATGTTACCAAATATAGAAACTTTTCAATCTTATATCTATATCTAGATCTATATCTATATCTAGACTTATATCTAGTAAATTGTCAAAAATAGAATGTCTTTCGTGTCAAAATAGAATATTTAGTTTGTTATCATTTTATTGTCAAATACAGAATTCTAAAAATATAACTATTTACAAGTATAATAACAATGAAATCTTCAAAATAGTAAATAACGTATTATTAATATCAGCAAATATAGTTGCTCTAGTTGTAACAACTAAAAATTTTCCAAATGCAACTGTGTCAAACTAATAAAAAATTGTCAACAACAAAAAAATTGTTATATTGTTAAGACAGCAGTAGTACTTCCATCAAGAAAACATATTTGATTTTGATAATATATGTTAGGTAAAATATTAAAAGTCTGTATAGAAAAAACATTAAACAAATCTAGGTATAGTACACAGTCAAAAACAAAATTACTTAAAAAAAACTGTATTATCATAATTCCTAATTCCCGAACAAAATTTTTTTATTGTTTTTTAGATAGCTTACTGGATAAACACATTATTGAATAAGCATTTAAACCCTCAGTTTTAATTGTCATAAACAAAAATATCACAGACAGAACTGTCGTTAACTGTTAAGTATTTAACCCAGCAAATTTTCCATTGCTAATGAACAGTCTTACATCAAAAAAATCTGTATTATTTAGTGTTAAAAACTGTTTGGTAATTGACAATAACTTTCAAAGCAACACTCTTGTATGATCAAAAATTAAAATAGTTCTTTTTTTTTTCACTTAATCAACTAGATAAAGTCATTTTTTAATCAAATAATAATTGTAATTACTTGTTTCTCTAGCTCCAGGCTGAATCTCTCAAAAAAACTCCCAAAAATACAGCTCCGCTAACATTCAATTGTCAAAAACTACTTTTCATTTTTAAAAAACAGCATTGTCACAAAACGCTTCGATATATAGTCAAAAACATTTTTGTGTGTGACAATAATAATTTTCAAATCAATACTTTTTAAAAGTATAGTCAAAAATATAAAATTTGTGTTGTTTTTAACCAGTCAACTAACTAAATTTATTATTGAATAAAATTATTACAATACTTCTACAAACTTCTCTCTCTCTCTCTCTCTATCTCTCAGTTAGAACTGTTAAAAACAAAAGTTCCACAAAGACAATTTTATTAATCAACTTTCCTAATAATACTTTATTGTCAAAAACAGCAAACTTTTTATCGCCAAAAAGAGTCGTAGAACAAAAAAATAACAACTGTGTAATGTTCAAACCACTTTTTTATCTGACAATAATTTTCCAATACTATTTTTGTTATTGCAAAAAAAATTATTTATATATTTTTCATTGTTTTTTAACCTGTGAACTATAGTACATAAATTGATTATTGAACAAAATATTATTAAATGTCAAAAACATAAGCATTATAACAGTTATTGTTGTCAAATAATAATTTTTATGTTTTTTACTAATAAACTATTGTCAAAAACACTTGTGTATATTTTAATAATTGTGGTAACTTCTTTCTCCAAGACTAAACTGTCAAAAACAGACACAACTGTTGTCAAACACTCCTACTTTTCTGCATTAACTAACAGTCAATTGTCAAAAAAATAATAAAAAGTTGTCTTACAAAAACAATGTTGTCAAAAATATTTTTGTATTTGGCAAGCTTCTGAGGCGTCCTAATTAAAAAATCATTTTTACTACCTTTTTAACGAAATATGATAAAATGTATCATTTTACGCTCTTGGGAAGAAAATTTCATTTGCCGTTCTGTGAGAACTGTCAATTTGATGTTTAACACTTTTGATTTAACGGAGATAAAAATCTGTTTTATATTTTTTATTTGATGTAATTGAAGTTAGCGAAAGAAAAGAGGCATGCAAACAGAGCCGCGAGCTGCAAATGCCTACTTTTTGCCTTTGTAACGTAATAAAAGTGTAAGTAATGTCAGTATGGTGTAAAATTAAGAACATTAAAATTTAAACAAAATGACTTAATTTAGATTTATTTTTAGAGTTACCTCTAGGACTGAACCTTGAATTTACTCCATAATCAATTAAATTCAAATCAAGTTGTAAATGTGGGAATTGTTCATTTAATAACAACAATCAGCCAGAAGCATTGTTTATATTTAATAAAATCCATCGATTACTATTTCATTCAATGAATGTATCATTTATTTTATTCCCCATCCAATGTTCAATGTCAGCAGTAGGTAGATAAAATCTTCCTCGCTTTAAATGCCATTGAACTTAAAATTTAAGCAATTTTACCGTAAAATAAAACAATAAAGTGTTTACAAAATAAATAACACCTCAAAATTTTAATACGATAACAAAGGACCAAGTGTTAGCCATTTAGACAGTTTGTATACCCTATCTTCCATATTACGGTTTCCGAATTAGTTCAGTCGCAATGTAGTGGGTGCAAGGCCGAATTAACAACGACTAGAGTGTATTTGCCGAGACAAATGGACGATAATTGACAATTTACCATTAATTTAGAACGAATGGGGAGACGGAATCGTGCGATTTTCAACGAATTTTTCCTACAGGAATTTCCGTCACGAGAAAAACTACTTGTTAAGTTTCAGAAAAAGAAAAACTCGTAATGATCCAATTAAAAACGAAATAAAACCAAGACTTTCACCACCACTAAACAGAGACAAAATAAAAAGATTCATAAATTGAGTTACTACTTCGCTCACATAAAAGATATTTAATTTATAGTAAAATTCGTACCGTGATAACGGAGTATGAATGTCGCGGTTTGCAGAACACACAATCTTTTTTCACGTTGACCTTACCCTTCATTTTAGTTTAGAGATTTATTATATTTTGGAAATTTTCAAACGAAGAAAAGTTCTTCGAGCGTCACATTTAGTCACTTTTTCCATGAAAAATATATAGAAATAGTGACTAAAATTGTAAATCTTACTAAAACCTCTTACTTTAGGTAATAGCATTATTGCGATTTATGACGTCTAATGTCTTAATATACTGACAATAATTAAAAAATACCAACAAAGTATATTTTACTGGCGTTTTTGAATTATAGTACTATTCTAAATCATACTTTTAAAAAATCAATAACTTAATGAGCTAATTTCAAGCTGAGATACTACCGGTAGTATAGCAAATTTTAATACGTTTCTGTAGCAACAACCAATCACAAAAGCAAATTTGATTAATTTTTTATAATACATTATAATTTTATTAATTAGGGAACTAAAATGCTAAAATAATAAAAATTCCATGTCTGTATTTAACGCCCGTTTGGCGTAATACCGCAAAATTCCTCTCATATTGAAAACCAAGCCAAAAAAACAAAAAAACCACACAAAACAAAGCATCGCACAAGGTCTCCAGTCACCGAGATCCTGATTTATAAACGAACATGAAAAACAACTTTTATAGTCTAATAAACCACTTGTGATTCCCTCTATTAAACCACGTCTCCATGTATACTAAACAAAATAAAAAAAAGTATTAATATAACGATGATCATATAATTTCTGCATCCAGACATCCCATTCACCACAAAATTAGAACCGGGCGGTGACCTCCGAATGCCGAATATGCAGCAAAAGCAGAGGTGGCGTAGTGTGCGCGTTGTCAAGGTAAACATTACCGGGGATCCGAACAACATATAACGCGTGCGCACGAAAACGTTCCGATATCCGGAACATGTAGAGAACAATGCTACGGGGCCGGAATTTGGCGTTTGATGATGCTGACTCAACGAGTTAAGTGTGCGTATTTTATGCGTGCGCTCAGATCAGAACACATGTACCGGATTGTCTCAGACTGGAATGTGTATAGCGTTTGTTTGCGAAATGATAACGCGATTGGTTGAGAAGACACGTGATGATTGGAGATAAATAGCATTAGCAAAGTCACACTTTTTTCACAAAATAACAAGAGAATTTATCTGCCACGGTCTACGTTCATTGAATTTTTTTCGCTCTTATACAGGCTGTCCCAACGTCTGAAAAAGCTCTATATACTGTTCCAAACGAATAGTGGCATAGCTAACTTCAAAGGCAAGTCATCTGTTTATTACAGTGCAATAAAGACTGTATTGTGACCAGACCCAAGTAATTTAAGGTCCATGCCATCTGAGAAAACCGCCCGAAGCAGATCAAATCCAGGTAAAAGTGGTGACGAATCTGTTTACCCCGGGCGGCTTGCTCAGATGGCATCAAAAGTTCTAAAGACCATAAATTACTTGCGTTTGGTTACAATACAATCTTTGTTGCACTAGTAATAAACAGATGACTTGCCTTTAAAGTTAGCTATGCCACTACTCGTTTGGAACAGTATAACTTGTGTATTTTAAAAGATATTAATTTTTTCTTTTTTTTTAGATTATAGCTGCGTTTTTGGTGCACATTTTAAAAATATTGCGGTTTATATACAGGTGTTCCAATATTAAAAAAAAAACACTAAAGTTATGTTTTTTTAAATAGAATCTATTTAGTTTGATTTTATTTTTGGATTCTATGCTAAATTACAAATAACTTTTTTAAAAGTTATTTTTATTTATTTGTTATCAATTTTGATTTGTGGCGCTTTTTATACCAGAATTTTTGAAATGCAAGAGTCTGTCTAAAAATTTGTACCTTCTAAATGCTTGCACACAAGTTAAAGTAGGTAACGCCGTTTGATTTCTGAATGTTTGCCGCATCTTTTAAGTGTTTACTCAACAACCTGCTTAGTGGCATGTGCCTACTGCGATTTTTTAAACATGACAAATTAAAAATGTTAAAAACTCATTTTTTCAAATGGCACTCTGTTTTTATTATTTAACCAATCAAAAGATCTTTTGACAAGCTTCCCACAAATATAAGGTTTGTATAGTCTAGTGTATGTTAGAGTGAATAATAAATTGAAATTGTAGATTATAATATGTAATTAAGAATGTAAACTCGTTTTGTGTTAGAATTCTACGTTTACAGATGATAGTCCTTGTTGACAAGATACTAAAAACCAAATTTGAAAATTTAAAACTTCTGTCATTTAAAATTTTTTGACAAATTTCGTAACTTGTTTTACCTTCTTTTGACATTCTTCAAAACAGAGTCAGAATCTTTACTGAAACCAAATCTTTGCTGTAAAAATATATAAAAATGTAAAAACTGAGGTTCTAATTGAGTCTATTTACAGCAATTTCTCCAATAAAACTTGTACGAAGCAAACTGCAACCAGCGAAAAACCTCTCAAAATAGTGAAAATAATATAGAAAATTGTATTTGTTTATTTTATTTTTTACAATAGTGACACTGCTGAGGGTATTTTAAATCGTACAGCCTCTCCAGAATTGACACTAACAGTCAAAGTCAATTCGAAAAACCCCTATTATAATGGTTTGTCATCTCATAACCAATAGGATTTTAAGAAATTGCCAGGAAATAAAAATTCACATAATTCAAGATAAAATTTGTTAAAACTGTCACTTGTTGTCTTTTAATGAGAGTGATTAATATTTTTAACTGTGCTGTAGGCAACGTACTAAATCATAAAAAGGTATTAAATTCAAGTGGGAGCTACATTTTTCAGTGTTTCAGCAAATGCGCGGTTTTTGACACACCTGGTTATTGTTTTTGATTTTAACTGTTAGCAACTGTTACTTCTTTTAACTGTTGATTCTGTTACTTTCAAATTACTGACAGATACAAAAATGTTCTTGGCATTATACGTTAACTAATTTTTTTTTTTTTTTGAGAGAATGATTAATCAATAAATTAACCCCTTTATACCCTCAAAGTATTAATAAATAATTAGAAATAGACAATTCGCTAATTTTAATTCTCTTAAAATAAACCCAACTGGCGATGCCACAAAAAAAACTAAATTTTCATGTTTTAAGACTGCTTTTTAAGAGTGAAACGGTTGCTGTTTTTGGCTCTTGGGTATTACGTAGAAAGACTGTAATGTTAATAATTATTGTGTTTGTGAAACTTTTGTTTTTAACAATTTAGGCTTAGAGATAAATTATTACAATTATTATTATCAATTATGAAATTTTCTAGTTAATTAGTTAAAAAACAATAAAAATAAATCTATTACTTTTAATTTTAACTAATATTAAAAAACGTTACTTTCAAAATTACTCTCAGAAACAGAAGTGTCTTGAAAAATATTTAAGTATAGCTGCCTCGGAAATCTAAGATCCCTGACTTCTAAAGCCCACAATAAACCACAATAATAATAAATAATGACCATTGTTAAATCTAATGGTAAACTGATCTTCAGTGAGAAGACATTTATGCAAATTTTACTTATCTCAAAGTTTTACTATCGCAATCAGAGATCGCGCGCCGTCTACTCATGCCCAAATTTAAAACCAAATTCAGTCTGAGGCCATTGACTGCCTCTTTAGTTAATATTTTTTATAGTAAAAATTGAGTTCTATACTAATTAAATTCTTATTTGGAGACCTGAACCTGATCAATTTTCCATAGCAAATAATTTACACAAACGAAATCAGATCAGTCGTGTAGGGTAAGTGTCAAGATCAAATACAAAACACTTGTAATGTATTCTTTAAGAAAAATTATAATTTTATCCCAATAAATATCCCAAAAAGCTTGTTAAGTTCTTGTCAATTATCAAAATTGCATGTTGTTTATATTTTGGGAAAATATTATCTATCCAATCATAGAATTTTCGCGCTCTCAGGTTATTTTTATTTTAACAGCTAGTTATCGAAAGAATTAGGGTTGCAAATTTGAAATCTCAATCTTCTATGCTTCTGAAATCGCTTTATCCTGATCCAGATTTTCACAAAATTGACATAAAATAAACTTTGTTTCCTCGAGTCATTTCACCAAATAATTCCATTATCTACAATATGAAGCTTCCTAAATCGGTTTAAGCCTCAAAAGCAAACAAGTCATGAAATCGTTTATAAGACACACCAGAATTGATCGTTTCTTTTTAATTGAAATAAAATCGCGCGTTCTTGACCTTTGCATGTGATTATGCCGCTGATTCCCTTGTTCTTTTCCTTTCTCAGCCAGTAAAAAATTCAGTGAGATACAAGAGAGAATCCGTAAATAGACGCCCTCGTTTCTATCGAATTTCGAGCGTTAGAATCAACATTAAACAATTTTCCGGAGGCGATTTGTCGGGATTTTCAACGCTAAACATCTGTTTTTCGATGGTTGATTTGATTTTTTTTTAAGTATCTCACAGTGAGATAATATGAAAATAAAACAGAATTAATCAAAGTCTAAAAATATCAGCTCGCGACCTAAATAAAAACATGACTATTTTGACAATCTTGCTGAAATAGAAAAGACGAATTTATGGCTTTCTGCCCAGATATTTATGACGCGAAAAACAATTGTATTTTAAGAATTGCGGTTTTAATTGGTTTAGTTTTGATGAGGGTTAGGATTTGAAGCGAGTGCTGAGTAATGAAATTGTCGATGATAATTCGAGTTTTATTGTAACATGACGGTCGGATCTGGTGGGCTATTTATAGACGAATTGCGTGGTAAATATAGAATATTCGTTTATTAAATAAATGTTTTCGAGGAATAACAAATGGAACTGACAGAGGTTTTGGCACGAGAAGATTTTAATTTAGACTTTGACAGGCCATTAATGTACCAGTTTTTTCTTAATAAAAGTGGTGATCCTTCGAGCCGATTTTTTTTAAATAACTAGGAATATATTAATATTGAAAATAATTTATCTCATCCACAGTTGATAAAAAATTGTTATACGATGATAGAAAAACAAATGTGGGCCATGGACAAGACGTGACTTCAGCATAAAAACAGTGATCCTTTGAGCCGGATATTCATTTAAATTTTTGAGTAGCCAAAGTCGCGTTTGATTTTAACTTGCACCTACAGCGCTAAAAATACTTATCTCAAAAAATTTTAAACTCATCTTGTCCTATAAATAACAAATTCAATGACCTGCATGCAGTTAATAATATTCGATTTTCCATTTAGAATCTCGTTTTGCAAGAAATTTAGTCTTCCTCATTTCGTTTTTTTGTTGTTGTTACAATGTATTACAAAAAGATTTGGCAAACACCGGAAGACATCTGCTTTCCATTCTCAAGACTCGTTTCTTTATCGTTCGATCTTACAACAATTTTAATACGCGTCTAGACACTTATTTTATTAAAAGTAGTAGACTTTGCTGCAAACAATAAACTCGACGGCATTTTCATATCGACCGAACCACTCAGTCGATTACTTAAGAATTAAATTATGCAAATTTAGAACCTATCAAAGTTTCACATCGTCCATTAAAAAAGTTTTTAAATTGAAACCTATAAGGTAATACAGCACACGATTTCCCATTCATTATCAAGTAATCGATACCAAAGAAAAACTTACCTTTAAAAAACGACGATGTAATTGAGGACTGCCAGTTCCATTCAATCCTGAAACAGAATAAAATAAATTAGTCAGTGTAAAAACTTGTCGCTTCCTTTCAAAATGAAAATATACAATACTTCAGTCACAAAATTAAGAAATACAAGATTTTTATTGATAATAAAATCACGACTTGTTTCTAGCTAGCAAGCATAAATTGAAATTTTCAAAAAATCATCACAAACAGTTTTTCAAAAGATATCAATTTGAAAAAAGAACAAATCTTTCGACTACGGCTAATTGTACGCCAAAAATTTAAACAAAATGTAATCCTCAAAAACAGCGTTAAACTAAATATACAAAAAAAAAGCCAAATTGACACAAGTCACATGGGAACAATAGCTAACTTCAAGAAGATAGTAAATATTGACAACAGCCATATTAGGAAATGTAGTTTTTTCAATAACTCTGTATTTTTATAAAAATCAGATAGGTAATAAAAATAATGACGGTATTATTTCATACCAACTGAACAAAATAAAAAACAAGCAATATTGTAACTTCTGTTTCGAAATGGCAATTTGCTCGTTACTCCCAACGTAATAAATCCAACCCGTGCTATAAATAATTCATTTTATCCGCGAGTAAAGCTTAACTTACGATAAAAACCCGAACTGTGCAAAATTAGCGAAAAAAAAATCCATCTATTAATAAAATAAAAGCTGTTTACCTGTTTGATCATCCTACAGGAATTTTTCGACACGTTTTCTCTAAAATTAAATCAGGGGATTTTTGGCAGACAAGTAGACGACGAGAATTTTTTTTACAAAATAAAAGTCTATTTCAGAGTGCCAGTAGGTTGTGATAATTACGTCAAGGTCGTCGCGATATTATCACTTAAATGTAGACGTTACCAATTAGAATAAATAACTGTAATATTTATAATGAACTGCAGACACGTTCCAAATAAGATAAAAATTTCTATATTTTCCCGCCAAAATTTCGACAAATCCAAAAATCACAAATAGTCAAACAACTTGACAAAAACTTTATAAAGCGTCCATAATAACGTGTTTCTTTTTTGACACTTATTACCAGTAGCGTAAATAGTGACCCCAAGTTTTCTAATAAACAGTGTAATAAAGTTTGTGAAATAATAATTGAATACACAAAATACTTTAATAAATTTTGTAGTTAATCATATTTAAATACAAATTAATACGCTTTTATGAGTTAACTGTTTTACATTTAACTAAAGTAATTATCTGATAACAATATCGTGAAGTATATTCAATATTCAATTATGAATACTTTAATTTTGAGGATTGGACGATTGCGTTTGCATCTGTTGAGCGTTTAATCCTCAAAAAAAAACACGATTACGCACTAAAAAAGATTACGATTCCCAAAATATAGATACCACCCTCTGAAGAACAGCGAAATGGCAAACAAATTACCACCATTAAACTCTTCTATTAAAATTTTTTCTCTATACGAATGAATGAAGCATGTCAGGTGGCTCACCAAAAAGTTTCTCTCCAAGTTAATTCCAACGCTTTTTGTAATGGTGTTACCCATTTTATAATTTATTATTACAACGTAGTTTATTTTAAATCTAGTTCTTTGAGTTGGCGTCTTGTTTTGCCTGTTATTTATGTTTTTGTTCTAATTTTTTAAATTATTGAGAAAATTTATTACATAAAGTAGATCGACTTAATTTGGTTAACAATAAAAGTTAAGATTTTCCTTTTACCACTACTATTACAATTATTTAAAAAATATTTGAGCATCATCAAAAAAAAAAAATGTGATGAATTATATTGTTGGAAATGATTGCAAAGTTATTAAACCTATTTTGCAGTATAGCAAAAATCTCTAAATATTGTTATACTAGAGGATTAAAAACATATTAAACCATTGCGATAACATCTTACTACCTTGATATCTACCTACTTTCTTATCAAGGAGCGAGAAAGACAACGAATTTTTCTATTATTTAACCAATTAAAAATGAAAATGTTTTCTTACTACAATTGCAAGCACAAATACAAAATAAAAACAAATTTTTGTAACTTCTTTCTTCCTTTATCGTCAAAAATTGTAATAAAATTATTTAACATTTAACCCACAGATTGTGTATGACAAGAAATTGAATGTAAGTAAATTATATGATCGCGGCGCGCAAACGTCCGGTCCCCAATTCATGTTGTCGCCCTTCTGTCCGATAGAATTAACCTAATCTGGTTTTAACCACAGCGCACAATCGACCCATACACTCAGTAACCGCATGGTACTATTATAAAAGTTAAAAACATTCTCTAGAGCAGAGTTGACAATAAGATCGACCACGATCTACCAATCAATCATGTAACGATTTTTAGTTGATCGCTTGACATAAAAAATAGAAAACCTACCTTTAACCAAAGTGAATAATATAGTAGCCTTAAAAATGTGACAGCAAGTGTCATTTTACGCCTATGTACTCAAAAATTCTATATCAGCCTGTATTTGTCATTTATGTTTCAGTTTAACACTTTTGATTTATAATTAGGCAGGCAAAAAATTGTTTAAAGTTTTTTACTTAATTTAATTCAACAAAAATGTAGATGACACAGAGATAAAGACATTGAATTAGTAATCCTCAGCTTCATTTGATGCTTCCACTTTCAACATTCTATTTTAGTATTAGCGTCATTCAAACTAGGTCACTGAAAAGTTTGCCACTGTGACTAAAATCATAAATCTTTTACCAATAATAGGCGAAGACGTCAATTACCGTAATCATGTTTATTACTTCTTCCTAAATTTATATGGTTAGTAAATTAAACGTAACATATTCTTAAACTATATTTCGTAACGTATCAGTACTGTCTATACTCTATACGTATCATATTAGTACATATAATAACTGTATCAGTTCAGTAAATAAAGTTAAACTTATTTCTACTTCTAACCCCGAAAAGCCAGTTATTTCCCCATTTAAATAAAGCAAGTACAAAGAATTTTCCTTTTCAAATTCGGAATACCCAGAGATCTACTCTTCTAAGTTCAATCATCTTGTTAGATCTTCTTGGTGTGTTAAATGACACGTAAAACACCTATTAACACCAAACACAGTACTTAACATTTAAAATTCAGTCTTAATTCTTACCTGAGGACGACAACTTCGTTGTCAAAACGCACATCATGTTAAGTAAAGAGTTTGGTGTTAGTGGGTGTTTTACGATTCGTTTCTTTGCTCTTCCAAGATTTATAATTTTAGCCAAAGTAGCAAAGTAATTGTCCATAGCCTAGTATACATATCATGTTTCTTTTCTTTTAAAAGGTAGATCACAAAAACATTTTTATTGACAAAATCGATCTTATGCAGAAATTAGTTAACACATCTGCTCTAGAATGTCATGATAATAAAACAACAACTATGTCTTAGTTAAATTAAGAAACTATTCACAATGTCACGTTGGTTAAAAGTTGTAAATAAAAATTAAAACGTCTCACGTGATTTTATTAAATATAAAAGATGCACAGTTGCCTTATATAAAGCAGTTAACTATTCTGGGTCACATTGTACCACATGTTTGTTTAAAAAGACAGTCAATAACATCAATCCAAATTCAGTCAAAAAAAAAAAATGTTTTTGCGCACTCTTTAGAAAAAAATTGAGCTTTTATACTGTGCCAAACCAATATTGGCATACTTGACTTTAAAGGCAAGTCATCTGTTTATTACTAGTGCAATAAAGATTGTATTGTTACCAAACGCAAGTAATTTATGGTCGTTAGACCCTTCGATACCATATGAGAAAGCCGCCCGAAGCATGCAGATTTGTCACCACTTTTACCTGAATTTGATCTGCTTCGGATCTGCTTAAACAGATGACTTGCCTTTAAAGTTAGGTATGCTAATATTGGTTTGGAACAGTATAACTGTTCTAATGTGGCCCGAAGAAGTAACAGCAAAGTTTTGTTCAAAATTTAAAATTGTTATTTTGACATGCAATTCAAAAGCACCATTCTGGCGCTAAATTTAAAATCACAATTTTGGCGCGAATTTTACGATAGAAAATTTGATTTTTCTATAAAATTACAAATGATTGGAGTCGTTTCGCCTAATCCTCGTCTAAATCGGTTTGGAACGTGTTTATTATTACATTAACGGAATAAATCTCGACAAGTTTGTTGTCAGAGAATGCAACAGTAAGCCGTCTAATGAATCCCGAATTCACTAACAAAGTCATTTCCGTTGAGAGGAAGCAAATCTCCGTTTTCATTCTGATCCAGATTTGCATTAATAAAACACATGGCACAACTTGAGTCAGATTATTATTACCACACGAATCGGTGATGTCTATCTTAATGTATACGATATTCACGATTTTATCTGATTGTGAGTTTTGCCCGCTCAAATTAGACGATAATTAGCTGTGCTAACGTGTGCTCACTCATCTGTGATGATTGTTATCGTTAAATGAAACGAAAAGACGAATCTATTGAGATTTATCGTTTTATAATAATGCATTTTAAGGTCATATCAAGGTTGGAATTTAGCCCGGGAACTTCAATTTTTTAAATGCCTTCTGTGACCCAAATAAGAACGATTTATTACTGGAACGGCCGTAATAGTATGTCAATTATTTATGACAACTTAACGATATAATACGAAGGCAATATCTAGCAAATGATAATCCTAATAGCAATATCAAACAGTCATCACTCTACTCAATCAATCACAAAAGATCATTAGCTCAAACCACTATTACAAAAAAACTAAAATCACTATTAACCAACGATTGATTGTAAATAATTCCACCAAAAAATATTCACCACGTACACGTCTGGTTGATTTATGATAATGAAATGCAATGACTCATTATTATGCTATTGTAGCTTCAAAGTGGAACAAGCGAGGTTTGCAGTTATGGATCGCCTCTAGGCGAACGTCTCTCGAATAAACAAGAGAGATTGTGGTCAACTTTCATCTCAGACCAGACCAATCGATGAACGTACAATTCCCCTGAATATAAAATACAATAACCGACACGTCTCCAACTCATTACTGGGAGATTTAGACGCGGGAAAAATTCGAGATGAATGAAGTGGAAAGAAAACCGGTTTTGGAAGTACTGAAGGTGGACGAGGGCTACGAACGAAACCGGTCGATTTATTTTTGTGGGAAAAGCTTTCGTTTCAAGGGATAAGATATGCGTTTGACGTATTTTACATCTGAAAAAGACTTCAGACATTCTCTTACGAAGTATTGTTGTTCACAAAAACGTAAAAATAAATACTTTATTCTTTAAAAACGTAACATTTTGACATTGACAAGAAAAAAAATCTAAAGGTAATTCACAAGCTTCTACTTGCTGTAAAATGCATATTACAGTATTTTAGGTAGGATTGTTAATATTTTGACACTAAAACACATGATTATTTCTTCAAATAATAAAATGTCAACAAAATTTAAATATAATGGCTTCACTATTATTATTTATAACAATATTTCCATTACGAAACAGTTACTTAAACCGATAAGTAGAACAAATCAACAAAAAAGTTGAAAAGTCTTTGCCTTACCGTTGAATAATTAAAATAGAAATTATTATATGACCAGTCATAACAGTATTATTCACGAAAATAATTGCTAAATATATCACTTTCCGAAAAGGTAAAAAAACGGTGTTGGGTGTGTCGTATAGTATTTTTATAAGAAAATAAGAATTTGACTTAAGTAATAAATTATTTTAACAAAGCAGCCATTTTTAAGCTGTTACCACCTACTGATGGGTTTACACCCGAGGTAATAAATGACCACAAGCAACAACATTCAAAAATCAGCCCCTAACCCAAAATTTATATCTGGTATTAGTAAAATAGTGTCATAAATTAGAAATTCCTTGGCAGAAGAACTAGTATGCTGTTTTGTTAAATAATTTATGACTTAAGAAACATTCTTATTTTCAGATAAAAAAAGTACCTACACAAATGTAAAAAAAGCAGCAGAGCATCGTTAGCAGTCGATAAAAGTTAAAAAAAAATGGTTTTACAGATATTTATTCTATGCAACCCTTAAATACTATTAAGCCTTCGGTGTCTCTACATCAGAGTAGTAAATATTCCATTAAATGTTTAACTAATCCGGTGCGCAAACGTCCTATACCGTGTACAAATTTTTGATTGTACCCATACTCGTTTTTAACTTTGATAATTCTCAATATTTGACTATAAAATGCAATTTTGGCAAAAAAACTCACTTAAATAGATGAAATTTCAGACAACACTATCACATTCCTTTATTATGTCTAATGTTTTTTACAGCAGTCCATTTCTGCAAAATAAAACACAAAACTTCTACTTTTTAAAACACGTAAACTTGATTTTTGCTTGTCGACTTATTCTTGATGTTTGACCTTTTTGTTCACTGATACACTATTAGTCATTTTACCTTATGCCAGAGGTGAAAGAGTTTTTTATTTCTATCTCACTGCACGAAAATAAATTTTAATTAAACTGATATATTTACGCCCCAAAATCCTAAAGTTTGTAATTCTTCTTTTGGGCTTTAATTGTGTTATTTTCTGTAACTGTTGTGGATATTTTGAGACTTGCACACACGCACCAAGCTAAATACATAATAGCATATCTGTGTCTCTTTATTTTTGCCATTGGAGATTTTCACCAAGTTCAAGCTTCCACAACCGTTCTATTCATCCTTTCTTACCACATTACCTTGAAGAAAATAGCAACAGCCTAGAGCAGGAAACATTTTGCAACCGATCATCAAAAGCAATTGATTCATATAGCGTGAGTACAACTGTCAATCGAGACAAATCACTTATTTAATAGTTTAGGGTTTTACTATTAGGTTTTCTTTACAGTTATTTATTTACTGAGTTTCCTCTTTTTACTTCTTCTCCTCGACTTACGTTCTTAATATTTTTTTGGTGATTGATTGTTGATTTTTGACTTCAAGTCTGGGTGCAGCAAAACTTTAATTTAAAACAGCGTAACATAACAGCATAAAACAGCAAAACTTTAATCTAAAAAATCAACAATCAATCACCTTCATTGTTTAAGTCTAGAGTTACAAGTTACCAGTGACAACCAACAAGTAAACAAACAGTTGTTAATTTTCTTTATTTGTTAATTTAACTTTAATTTGACTTTAAATTAATTTTCTATTAGTAAGTTTCTATCAGTTTTAATTATTGATTATTACTAGAATAAGTTTTCGAATTTAAAATTTAACTCTGTAAATTGTATTGTAACTTTGTATCTCTTCTATTTATTCTCGATATTCTAAAAATTAACTTTCGTTGTTTAAATAAAATAACGTGTAGTTTTAACTGTATTAATTTAAATTTTCTTTCAATATACATTTTAAAGATTGTCCTTTGAATTATATTTGCAGTTGGAGTAATTTGGTAATCGACGTTCCACTATTATATAACATAGAGCCCTGGCGCCTTGGCCAATCTTCTCCAGACCTTGCTTGATTCCTATATTAAAAAATAAAATCAGATTAGATAGCTAAACTAAAGTAATTACACCTTTATTTTGTAACTTTTAACAATGACGTTACTGAACGAAAATAACAATAAACAATTTTGGTTCTAAAAGCTATTTATTTTGTATCTTGTCATGCATTGAATAATGAAGATATCATTACATTTATACGTATATTAATCAAAAATCATTGAAACAACGCTGTCGTGCAATAGATAGTTATGTTTATTAAAAAGTAAAAAAATATGACATTTTGTAGATTACTATGAAAAAATACTAATCACTCATAAGTCATATCATAACATAATATGTTATCATAATCATAACTAAGCTTCGGTGCTGGAGAGTCTTGATTAAACGACCAGGTAATTAACCGGTGTAATCCAGCGGGTTGCATGTTATTCATTCCACTGGTCTACTGGTCAACTGGTGTATCACTAAAATCCCACCCACCCTCTTAGAAAAAAATTGCGTATTTAAGTTTGAAATTTTATTATTTTTTCGAGTTATCTACATTTTTTTTTAAATATTTTTTGCACAAAATAATACTTTAACATCTTTTCTTCTATAATAATATTAAAAATTCGAAATATTTAGATTTTTTTGAACAAATTAATTAATATTAATTAGAAGGAATATTAGAAATATTCTGAAAAAATTCACCTGTGTAGTGCGAAAAACAAAGTTTTTAATGTCAAACTTTAAAGTTGATGTGATAACTAGTTTTTGAGAAATGTTAAGGAACACTTTTAGCAGACTCACCCTGTATATCAATACAGTTATAAAATAAACCTGTTAATTTGTTATTATCTTTGATAATTTTAATACCAAAAAAAAAAAAAAACTAAAACTTTTATGTCAATGCATAAGAAAAATGCATATGAGATTAGAAATGTTACATCTTAAAGGAATAATTTTTTGGCAGTGATTTTTGGCAACAGAATGAGTAAAGTTAATGTTACTTATACATAGTAACGATTTCAACGGTTTATCTTTGACAGTTCTTGCAAGAAAAAGCTTAAACTCTTAGTTTTTTTTAAAGAAAAAAACTTATCAGATCTCATAAGTAGTTGCAGTTGTTCTGTCTCTGACTACTTGTTTTAAGGGTAACAAAATGCCTCCAGTTCGAACGCATCAACGATATCACCATTTTAGCAATTTCGACAAAAGTAGAATTGTAGCCTTTCGAGAAGTTGGTTAATCCTATCGCAAAATTGCCCTCCACGTCCTGTTGATTCTACTGCAATGACGGTAGTGCGTGTGTTTCGTGTGTGGACAGAAGAAGGAAGAGGAACACGATAGAGACCAATAGGTCTAACCTTATGCGTACCACAGAGAATCAAGACAGAGAACTAGCTCTTCGAATCCGTTTTGCTCCTACGCGACAACTCGGTGACCAGTGGTTTAAAGAAAAAAGTCGACTTGTTAGTATCCCAACGTTATATCGCCGCATTAGAGCTTCTAGACTTTTTTCTTACCGTCAACAGTTAGTGCTTCTTTAACTGCGAAACACCGACCGTTGTCAACGTTTGGACTGTTGCAGAGAAGGGCAGGTTTGAGAGGCAGAATAGCATAATGTGATATTCAGCGGCAAATGGCGATTCTGCCTCAGCATGCATGATGCCTTCGTGGAGAGTGACATGGTATTGAATTTTCTGTTAAGAAGCATGTGCACAAGACTGTTAAAAAAATGGTTTGGGTGGCTATTGCCTATGGAAGCCGATCATTTCTTGTGTTTTATTCGAGGCAGTATGACAGCTGTGCGTTATTTTGATGACGTTCTACGAACCACTTTACAGCCTTATCTAAATGGCCGTCGACAAGTCTTTTTTCAGCAAGACAATGCGCGTCCACATATTGCTCGTCAAACTATGAACTTCCTCCAAGAAACTGGCGTTAATGTTTTGCAGTGACCACCCTGTTCACCGAATTTAAATCCCATCAAGAATGTGTGGGATATGACAGAGAAAAGACTGTCCGCTATGTACCGTACTTCACAGACTGGCACAGTTAATCCATGTGGTTGAAGTTGCTTGAAACCAGGTATTACAAGCAGACATCGATCATCTCATTTTGTCGATGTCAAGACGTGTACAGGAGTGTACTCAGTTACGAGGTTGATGTTACTATTTCTTGCAAATCTCATCGTTTCATTCTTGATGTAAGTCTACCATATTGGAAAAAAATGACAACCAAACAATTATTTCTTCTGGGTGAAACACTTCTAATGTCACTCACATTCTAATTTCTTGCTCAACTTTAAACGTCGCTAGGACCGAAATTATCAGAGATGAAAGTATTCTATTCTACAAAATTTAATTCTCTACATTTTCCTTTAACATTATTATTTTTATTATTATTTTAAATTCGGTTGGATCTATGTTTATTGTTTATACAAGAAAGCTAGTTCTAAACCTTTTAAGAATGTTTAGTTCAAGGACTGACCAGAATTTTATTCCAGCAATCAATTTTGGGAGATATGTGTAGACTTTTACAAATTTTAAATTTTTGTTGCAACCATTAAACTTTCACCCAAGAACTAAAAATAGCTGCTACATATAAAAAAGCTAAGTATCAATAAACAAAAAAATTTATTCTTCAAAACACATTAGGTCTATAAATAACAAATTCAATGACCTTTTGCAGTCTATGAATTTTATTTTTCAACCTAATTTTATTTCTCTGATCGAAATTATCAAAGTTTTCTTATTCACCTGTAGTTTTATATTAATTTATTAGTATTTCCAATCCTCAAGTGAGGTATAAAATAACCTAATTACTCGAACTTAACAGATCAGCATATTTGTGACCTGTACTGCATACTTTCATAAAGCTTACCTAATAAAAATTTCATTTGAAAAATAAATAAGACATCGTTATCTACAAATACCCTGAAATTGATTAAGAAATATCTCGTCTGATATCAATTTTTTCGCATTTCAAACAAAATATCGTCTATTCTAAAGTATTTGGATCGAATTCAACGATTTCATTCAAGTCAAAATGTGGTCCATTCAGTTTTCAAGTATAGCTTTCAATAATCAACAAAACGTCACAAAGAAAAATTGTTCTAATAAACGAACGCTTGAACAGTTAAAGGTCGGAAAGTTCATCGCAACAGTTACGGGGTTATGTAAATTATAACTTTCACATGTAGAGAGAAATCACGATTAAGTTCACGCTGCGTATAACATAATTATATTAAAATAAATTGTTCTATAGTTGAAGGAAAATTTTTCGAAAAAAATTAAGTGTCCATTACGAGACATAATACCAATCGTAAATTCCGAACCAAATGGTTTTAACCATGAAAGTCGACACTCGCTGTGTGGTCCCTGATTAACCAAAGTTTTAACTATATTAAAATATTTTGCAAATTTCTTAATAAATCTAAGCAAAATTATTTAATAAACAAATGAATCACGTTTTTATTTAAGTGAACGACCTTGATATGAATCAAAACAATGTCGTGATAACGAATTTTGCAACTTATCTGTGTTGTAAATAGCGTTAAATGTGCAAAATACATCGTAAAATAATTTCAGTTTTTTTTTAAATAATTAAGTGTTTTTACAAGGTATGATTAATTGTGAAGGTTACAGTCGATTTTATGTCATTCACCTGTTGATTATAAAGCCAATACAAAAAATAAACTCAATAAAACAAAAGTATTACAGATTTCTCGCTGCTGCCTCTAATGTAACAGATCAACTTGAATTCTCTCAAAAAACAGCTAAAGAAGATGTTTTAGGTGTAATGCAAATATGGGTGCTTGCATGAGAGACACCAATCACTGCCAGTAGTGACAGTTCAGCATTTTTAGTTGGTAGGTAATCAAATTGTTTTCGTGTTTACTTTTTAGATTATTTGTTTCAACAGGCAGTCGTTTTACAATTAAAACTAAAATAATTGTTTATTGTATTTTTCATGTTAAACAATTACTCATTTTCCCCGAATTTGTAAACGTTAGTAACGATTTTGCATTATTTTTTTCCACCAGGCGCGTCGTCGTTGCAGGACTGTCCTTAGGCTCTTTAGAAAGTAATATTTCATATTTTTTATCACATTCATATTTTGATATTTTTGTATGAACTTAAAACCATAACTCACGATTCGAACGATAGATATGCGTAATTCCTTTTTTGTTTTGTTCGCTATGATCCTTGAAGTTTTCGGAAAAAAAAATCGGAACAAGTACAAAAGAAAATCGGAAAATTCGGATAAAGTGTAAAAAATGTAATTTTTGTATGCACTCTCGATCATCAGGAACGATATACTCAGTTAAACCCATTTTTTACCATTAGTTTTCAACTTTCAGATAAAAAATATGTGGAACGTAAATACAGCTAAGCGCAACGACGTGTCTAGACCATCTAGCTAGACCGCCGTATTTTTGAAGTTTATAGGAAAAGGCAGTAATATTTCGTGGTGTTGATTCCCTGCTTATAAAGAGTCGTTTACATTTACTTGATATTATGAAATAAATGCAAAAAAAGCAATTAGGATTGATTAGTTATTTTAAATATTGTAAGAGGTCAAAAACGTAAAAAATGACAAGCTGTGGCCCCCTCTAATAGAACGAAGGTAACTACATTTCAATTTGCTATTTTTCTTTCATCGAAAAAACCGAACAATTTTCTCCCCAAAAAAACAAATTTTTTCCAAAGAGTATGTATTTAAAAAACCTAAGCTCCGCAGCCAGATTCGTGTTTTAGAGATCATTTTACGTAAGTTTATCGAAAACTCCGATTTTTTATGTATTTTTAGTATGGTAAGCTAAAGTAAACTGTTACCATTCTTTTTCTGTTTTGTTTATTCTTATGTTCCCCGAATGGAAATAACTTAATTGCAAAAAAAAATCAAAAACAAGAAGAGTAAGTCACAAGAAAACGACTTTCATAGCAAAGAAAAGTAATGTTCCAAAGTAGAGAATGTAACAAAATGATAAGACAGTAGAAAATACGACAAAAGACATCATTTGCCACGGTTGTAACTAAAAGAAACATGTAAAAAAAATGTTGTCCACATAAAAAAAACAAGTTCTGAATATGCTACAAATATGAAATGAACGTGTTGAATATCAAAATATAAACTATGTGAAAGATTTTCTACAAGAACGAAGCATTCATGGGTCAATGACAATAAAGAATTTTGTAAATTCTGCATACATGAGGAACATATTAAGTAAGTTTTGGAAGATATGACGTTAATAAATCCTTATTCACTGTGATGTTCCTGGTACCATGTCTGTCAACACATTAGGTGCTATCAAGTAGACTAGAGATGGTACAGAATCTTATGAGCTGCGAGATACGCGAAGGAGGAGTCTAAAATTTGAAAACCTAGGAGCTGGGTTGCAATCCTTTTGGCCGAGTAAGCACAATTCTTTTCTGAAAATATTGGTTTATATTTTTAATTCATAATAAAGAACAAGTGGTTTAAAAATAATAATTAGCAGAGCGATTAAATGAAAGAAAGAATCGAAGCAGTCAGTAAACAACGAAAGTCGAGGACTAACTGATAAAATGCGAGTCGACATTTTTAGTAAAAACAATAGCACGAAAAAATGAACCCCCACTACCCAGTGAATCTATTGCGCACCTTTTTACCGCGGCTCACGAGATTCTGCACCAAGTCTAGTACTCCTCAAAAACGATTTTTCGAAATGTTTTTGGCAATAGCTAAATTTTTGACACTGCAATAAAACTCTTGATAGACAGTGGTACAGGGTTTGGTAATAAGAGTGTTTGAAAGTTGATTTAGCAATTTGGACTAAGTCATAAGACTAAGCAATAGAATGGTGTAGGTAAACAAGAAAATCGCAGCTTATTCAAACAATTTCGCATAGTAATTGCCTGAAAAACTGTGGAAAAAGGCAGTAAACACGATTGCTTAAGGCTTAAGTCTTAAATCAAAGCGGTCCAAATTATTTTTCTGAGAAAAGACTTATACATAGAACTACGAAAGAAAAAAGCTTCTGTAATTTAAAAGTCTTTAGAACATTAGAACACGTTGCTATTCATATATCAAATCAGAAAAGATGAGATTGAAGAAAAAGATTGAAAATTTCCTTACTGGTTATAGCTATGAAAGAAGCTATAGTTCCAGAAGCTATAGAATTTAAGTTCCAGAAAAATTTTATACTGTTCTCTGAGTCGATATGTCAAATTCATTGCAGAAACTACAAATACTAAAAAAGCTCTTAAAAGAGACAATCAATCTTAATAAAGAGGTAAAAATAAAGATAAAGAAATTGTTGAGGCTGACCTTCCTAGTATTTTAGAATACTACTAGAACACATAATATTAGATCGTGCTCACGAGCCCAATCAGATTCAATAATTTTACTTAGCGAACACTTTGAACCAAAATCTTGTGGAGAAGCTAGCTATAGCATTCATCATCTGAAAAGCATAAACAAACAAATTCACTTAAAGAAAATAAAACGTGACAGGCAACTCCTTGCAAAAAGATCGTTGAAAATCGTTGAACGTTACAAATAAAAACAAAAAAATCAGACAAGGAACAGTATTGTTTGGAAACTTGGGACGTCAGTAACTAGCTTTACTAAAATATGTTACACTCCTCTCTATGATCGAAGCTAAATACGTACCTTAGCTACATTAACCGAAGAAATTAGCATTTAGAGTAAATCATAAAGCCTTTTTTTACCACAGTAAAGAGATACCGATAGGCAGAGTTGAGTGGTATGTGCAGTGAGCACAATTGACAACGCATAATTGACAATTATGACGTCTGTCTAAAACAAAATTTCACAAATTAAGAAGAATTCTTGGAATTACTCAACTATTATTTGTGGTGTCAATTATTATTATGCATAAAAAGTTAGTCAAAATTGTTCAACATATTTTCTGTTGCGATTTTACAGATTACCTACTAACAGAAATCACAACTTCTTTTATCAACCGCTTCTCTTTTCCGGCTATTTTCTATAATTGTTTATCTACCTCACAAACTTTTCATATTCTGGATGCTTCAAGAAACTTCCAACTATTTGGAAATACTATCGATAAAAATTGTGTTGCAAATATTCAAAATTTTTGTCCCGAATATTCTCCAATATTTAATCAACTCAAGAACCAACATCAGTAAAGTCCTCAATGTAATTTAATAATTTACATTAATGACTTTAATGTATCCATAGTTTCTGATGTGAGTAAATCACGCGTGCTTTGAAATTCATTAAACCAATCTAATATTAAATTATGTTCAGTTTTGATAACACTGTATAAAATAAAATTGTTATCAATACCTATTTTTCATAAAATTTCGGCACTTTCGACCACTTTTATATTTAATTCACTCTCCCTATCAATCTCTGGAGACTCACCCAACCAAGTCCAATAAATATTGACATGATTGGGAGCATCATCCAATAATTGTTCTGTGAATTGGTGTTTCGTTGAATTATTTAAATACTAATTTTACATTCGCTACACACTAATTACAACCGAAAAATCGTTTGTTTTCGCCATCATCAAAGGTGGTTGATTTTCTTTGAGAGAGGTCGACAATGAGTAAATTTAGAAACGACGGAAATAGTTGAGTTAAATATACAACTACACCTGTTTGAGAGCTCAGTAACACACATAATACACATTAGTGTAATTGGATAGTTTGAGAAAGGGTTGATTGCGAAAAATGAACGATTTTAGGAGAGTTGGATTCTTCAGACGAGACAGGGTTTGACCTAAAGTGACCCTAAGGCAACATCAATACTATTGCAATGCGTTGGTTTTGCCTGTGTGTTCGATTTTGTCTTATCCAAAACCAAGGTTTAAATAAAATACAGATACATTATTTTCTCAAAATCACGAAAAATTAGATTTCCTATAAATAACAGAAATGGTTACCTGACCTAATTTAATAAAAAAGACTTCAATTAAAAGCCACCAAAAATAATTTCCATAACACAATGTCACCTGACTTCACAATTGAGATATTGCTTCTTCGAACCAAAACTTATTATTATTGTTACTCGACTTTTAATGATAACACTGAAAGTCGTTTCTAATTTTAAAATAACTTGTGTTTCATCGATGTTTGAAAACAATATGTATTAATTACAGTTTACAATAGAAAGGAAGGCTTTGAAAACCTGTCCTAAAACCTTAAAGGGGTAGTAAACCAAAATTTCATAAAAGCGTCTAAAAATTCTTAAAAAAATATCTAAGATTAAAAATCAAAACCGCAAGTCGGTACGACCTTTCATTTTTGAACAGCGAAAGAACAAAGTTGAAATCGTGACGTCATACCGACATCAGATCGAGCGAGCATTTGTGGTTTTTTTTATGTCTGTGGTTACTAAAAGTTATCAAAAATGGCAAACTTTAAAAGAGTCGTAACTTTAAACTGTTCTCAAATGCTTCGTGGTATGTACTACAGTCGTTTTCATTTCTCACATTTTTTCTTACCTCTAATTTATTCTCAACACAACATAAACATTCTTTTTGTTTTGGCCTAAATAAGGCCTACACAATTTCCGCACATACACCAAGATATGTCGTTAATTCTTTCGAGATTTTCGTTGTTCTGCAGATATTCGCATTCTTCTTCAACCTACTTAAATTATTTTTTGTATACCTTGATTCAAAACACCATCGAGATTCAAAAATAATAATAAACTGCAAAATTTAATGACAGGCGAGATGACAAGACATAAACAATCTCACAACAAATGAGATGCAACAGAATATGTCGGTATGACGTCACGTCAACGTTTTTCACACTTTGGTCTCTAATATTTCCAAAACGGCAAATCGCACATATCTGCCATTTAACGATTCGTTCTTAGAATTTTTTTAATCATATTTTTGTTTTTTGTATACAACCCATTTAACAAACATAAAAATCTATAATTTTAATGGAAATATTTCAACCCAAATTCACGAAAAGCAATTTTCGTAAAAATATTAAAAAACAAATTTTTTATAATTGCCAGCAAACATATTTGCTACAAAATCAGGTAACTTCAAAATAAAAATAGTGGCCCTTCGAGTCAAACATTTATTTTGTCTTTTGGGTAGCAAAAGTCGTTCTCACTTTAAATTAACTCTATGCTCATTATAACCTTTTACACTATGTGTTTTGTGACAATCATAGCTGATATAATATTAAACTGTAGATGATAAGCGCACTTGTTAAAGAACAAGATTAAGTGAGGTTATGTTTAATAACAGGTTTTATTTTGTTGTTAACTGATCTCGAGTCCTCTATTTCACTATATTAATAGAACGACAAGATGAGTCTTTTCATTTCTCAGTGTTAGAAATAATCAAGAAGGTTTTATGCAAATTTTATAAAGAAAAGCTCATCTGCATGAGAACTAATAGTGACTATGACGTCATGTGACATTGCTCTATTGAGTAAAACTTGTGTCATCGAGAGTTGAGACAATTTGTGTTACAATAACAGAAAAACAGATTCAAGGCTCGTCCAAAGTTGGTGGGAAGAATAGAGTTGACAATTACGAAAACTTTTTTTTAGTAGAAAAACTTCAATGCGATGCCACCAAAAATATTTTTATAGAACTTATAAAAACACAAATTTGAGTGAAATACAAAAACATTTTTCTTCAAACTCATGTGACTTCAGTATAAAAGTGTAGTGGTCCTTCGAGCCAAATTTTTATTTTATTTTTGAGTATCAAAAGCTATTTTCAATTTTTAAATAGTTATAAAAAAACAGTTTAAATAATAAACTGATTTCTGAGTACAACTTGTGTCGTCGAGGGTTAACAACAATCTGTTTTGCAATAATAGAAAAGCAGATTCAAGAGTCACCCAAGGTAGAAACAGTAGTAGTAGTATTTTCTACATAAAAGGTTTTAATCCAAAGCTACCGAGAGCAATTTTTATAAACCACCAAAGTGATGTGACCTAAAAATAAGATTGTAGTCCTTCAAGCCGGATTATTATTTTCTTTTTTTGTGACGAAAGTCGCTTCTGATTTTTAAATAATTACAAATTGTCACACAAATATCGATTTTTTTACAGAAAAAAGTTTAATCTATAGCCACAAAAACTCATAAGAAATATTACATAACAAATAATAAATAATTTCTAAATAGTGGTCCATTGAGCGGGATTTTCATTTTCTATTTTGAGCAACCAAAGTAGTTTTTTTATTTTAAAATAACTATATTAGATAAGTATAACTTGGTTTGTCGAGGGTTGACAACAATCTGTCTTACAATAGAAAAGCAGGTTCAAGATCCGCCCAGGATTGGTGGCATGAGTAGGTATAATACCGAACAGGTAGTAAACACCGACAAAATTGGAAAGCAGTTTTTCATGTTAATTTTTGAAGAGTTTTGCTAAAACTTAAAATGTTTTTAAATGAGCTAAATGCAATTACTCCGAACCCAATTAATAATTCAATAAATGCGGAACCTTTCAAATACATTTATCGGATTTTTTCGAGCTGGTCTTAAAAGCTCTTAACCAACTTCTCAGCTCTTTTATTATTTAGTCACTGTCGTCAGAAATATCTCAGAGATTTTTTGATCTCACGTGGATCTGAAATCAATTGCAACAATTAAGGTCACCTAAATCAGTTTATCTTTTTATCGGTACTTGACACGTGACAATAACTGTCATAATTAGAAGATGATTTGAAAATTTGTTTAGGATTTTTTGATATCATTAAGCTCAAGGTTAAGAGGCATCAAGGTAATAACAACTTGGCAGAAAATGAAACCGATGAGAGTGAAAGTTGACGATTTAGAAAGTTGAAGATGGTACTGGTTAGGAATTAACAGACGAAGATAATTATTAATTGTCTGAGTTTCAACAAAATTGATTTAAGAATTTCGCAAATATTATATCACAGATGGCCATGAGTTGTTGACAGTAAAAAAGACAGTTAAAATTTGCAACTTCATGGTCATCTAAAAATAAATACATAGTAATCTCTTTAAAAAATAGAAAGTTTGTTCACAACAATGATAAAAGTTAGCAATTTTTTTAAAGTGTGTTAAATTTTGGGTTAGGAAATGATTGTGTCTGTATTTCTATCATCAGTCGCCGCATTAAATCGTCCGTAACGGCTGTTTTACCGTTCTTTATTCGTTGCATGAGAACTGAATGTTGAAATTCTGAAACGGCAAGCGCGCGACAAGCCAAACGACTAACTAAAAGTGGGACAAGCAAGCGCGTTTCTAACCGGGGCCATTGCCTTTGCCAGCAGAGAGTTGCTGGTCGATTTAATAAGCCGCCTTTGTCGCCTTCGACAAGGTTGACTTTCAAACTGTGAACAGATTGGAGATCACAGACATTGACTCTAATCGGACTATTTTTCAAACTCTCAGAACAACAAACAATTAAAACAGATATTATAAGAAGTGGAACTGCGTATTATATATAGCAGAAGACCGCTCATCAGAGCAACGCATTCTTCTGCTCGAATAAAACAAAGTGACAGGACTAGTGCCGTCTCAAAAATTGTAATAAGTATTCTCCCTTCTCTAGAAAAAAAAACAACAAAAACAGATAAGTAGAGCTGGAAGATGTTTTTCTTCATGTTTCCATTGATTTCAAGAAGCTGCCAATTTCCGCATCAGTGTATTTAGAAATCATAAGTGATTGGCAAAAAAATAATACTTTCGTGCTTTTGATTATTTTGTGTATTTATTTGACATTTCATTTTGTACCAACACAACACACAAAACATTCCCTTCGAATTTTTGTCATAAGTTAAACCAAACAATAAAATAAATTCACTTTCAGTGTTGTCATTCACCTGTCAGAGAGTGCAGGTACCCACCCTTCATCCCATTTATACCAACAAAACATTCGATCTAAACCCCTCAATTAAAGTTATCGGTTACATAACTGGTCGGCTGTAGCAACCACCCTGTATTTATTGACGGGTCTTCCCTCCCCTTTTGCCTTATGCAACCCTAGACGGTGCGACGTATTATATAGCTGACAAAGCGTTCCAAAATGGATAGATTTTTGTTACATTATTCTCGCTCAGTTCTATTACGGTTTTCTAACGTGATTTCCGACGAGCGTCGAGAGAAAATTGATTTTTTTGTGTGTGTTTGCTTTCGGGCGCCATCTTGACACATTTCTTCGTGTTTTTTTTTCAGTTTTTGAGTTACAATTCCGAAATTCCAAACAAATTAAATTTATTAGTTTATAAATTAATAAAACGCAGAACAAATTTTTTTTTTAATTTGCGTCTTTAAGAAATTCAATATATTATAACACTTTTTTGCGTGCTTTAATATCCATTATAGTATAGAATATTTTTCTTTTGCATCATGTTAGTGCGTCGCACACGTGCATCACAACTCTCGGGGCATCAAATTTTCATCCAATCATAGTAAAAATAAATAAGGAAAAAATGCTTTCATCAAATGTTTAAAGTGGAAAAAGTCTGGAAATATCCAATATTCTATCGTGTGACGCCACTATCGGTGGAAGATTTGTCTAACTTTTAATTTTGTTTTTTCATTTAGAAACTCACACTTTTCAGAATAACATTTCTTGGGTTCTTAACAGTTAATGTCCAAGAAATTGCCGTTTTAAGCATCCCGTATACTAGAAATATAAATGTACAAACAATCAAATTTTGTTTCTGTATGTAGTATGTTCAAAATTTTGTTATCTATTCATAGAATGGCAGTACCGAAGCAGATCAAATTCAGGTAAAAGTGGTGACAAATCTGCATGCTCCGGGCGGTTTTCTCAGATGGCATCCAAGGGTGTAACGACCATAAATTACTTGCGTTTGGTAACAATACAATCTTTATTGCACTAGTAATAAACAGATGACTTACCTTTAAAGTCAGGTATGCCAATATTGGTTTGGAACAGTATACACTTGATTGAAATCTTTAAAGTGTGTTTTTTTTAATTTCTCAAACTTACTTTGCTAAGATACATATTACCTGTGCCAAATTTGATTGAATTCGCATAATTAAAACACTCGTTGTTTAATATTTTTGGTTGAAAAATTTAATTAAAAATTTTGTCTCTTGTAAAATTATTAAAATACTATTTTCGAGCCAAATTGGAAAAACCGAAAGTATGCACAATCTTAGCAAAGTAAATGCTCCACATTATTCAATTAAAATTTTTTTGAAATAATTAAAAAAAATACTTCAGTCTTCAACTTTGACCATGTGTAACTGTTTTAAAAAGCATCACAAAAAATTATTTGATCGGCTAGGATGTTCTACTGTAGAGGAATTTGTGCCAAATAATTCTGGAGCAGCCTGTACAGAAATTTTAGACATTTTAATTCTTGAGTCAATTTTCGCACCGGATTTTTGTAACCATTGAGATTGACACCATTGGGAGCTGAGTTTTAGTAAGTTGTTCTGCAGTTTTCTTCCCTGCAATTTTTGTTTAACAATTAAATCTATTTTTGCAGGTATATTTCTTTATTATTTTTCTGTGTCAAACGTTTTGCTATACGAGAGGATGGGACTCCACTATTGTCGATTTCACTGACTCTAAGGTCCCAAGCAATAAAATTATAATATTCACCAAATGCAGAGAGCGGCATTCTGTAGTTGTATTTCTCTAAATGTTAAACCTTAATCCCAATTTACTAAGAATGTTACCTGGAAATGAGAGACTGAGTTCAGGGTTTCTACCGCAGATATGCCACGAATGGTAAATCAGGCAAAAATGATTTCTATGTTAAGACGTTTTTTAGGTAAATTCAGTATTAAACGGTCGGCATCTCCAACTGCATTTGCGGTGCCTTCGGTTAATAATTATTGAATATAAACGGTTTATTGCTCGACACCTCAGAGTCACTGAAAAGACCGATAGCGGCCATTGAAAATGCAGATTCTGGCCTGATAACTAATGTAGGCATCGATAAAAATTGTCAGTTATAAAGTATTCAATTCTAATAAAATTAACAAATAGTATCAAACAACAAAAAACTAACATGTTGTCATTTTTACTGTTTACTGTTTTATGACATTTACCACTACGCCGAATAAAATCGAATCTTTTTACCAATTTTAAAAAATTGCCCCTATTGCTTGATGTCCAAGTCCAATGACTACAAAAAAAGGTCCTCAGAAAGACTAATCATCAATCACAGTTGATCAATTTCAGCATTTTTCATCATCAGACCAGATGTTCCTAAATAATTTCACTAAATTTCTAATTGGACTAGGCTATGAACCGTGAAAGTCACCGTTCTGCCAATAATATTTTCAAAACAAAAAAAAAATGAAACCTCACGATTTTAAAATAGTATACAGATCGTTTACGACCCCCTCGAGGATTCCGCCTCGACAATCCACACGTTACAAACTTTCCCACATGCTAACATAAATATTTATAATTTTTACGTGTGTCAGTGTTGGCAACCATGGATTATCCCAGATCCTCCAATATCCTAATTAAATCTCCGAGGATTTATCAGAAAAAGCCGATGGCTACAATTTAACGCAGAAATAACATCGTGACCAACAATATATACCGGGAAATTCATTTGCACCGTTGGCAACACTGCCCTCAAACGTTTTGGTTTCATTACAACAGAGCTGATTATAATTTGTAACAATTAAAATTTGGTTCCTTCCACCCAACAAAATTAATCTTTCCATTTGACAAGAAACCTCTTATCAATTATGTTTTGTTAATAGATTTGGTATATTCGGTGAACCAATTTATTATCGATCTCTTAGGCGCGTCCCAAACAAAGCTAACTGAAGGTTAGTGACCGCCAACTTGAAGAAATCAAAGGGCGAAACCGACTTGTATTACTTTACACACAACAGAAAGCAAAAACTCTTTTTATTGCCATTATTCAGTCACAAGAAGCCCCCATTTAGGTGTATATACCTCAAGTCTCTTAACGGTTCAGTAATTGCAAGTACACAGAACGAAGCTATTACCGTTAGGTTGGTATTGAAATGCCGACAAGAAACTTGAAACTCCATAATTGTCTAGTGAGAAAATAAGTTACTAGATTTTTGATATTTAGTGACAAAAGAATAATCACATCAAGGTATATAAACAATATACAGTTATATTCAAATACATTAAACAATCTACAGGAACAAACATAAAATCACCAAAAAATTATAATTTTGACATTTAGGTTTATCACGTGATTACTTATAAGTTATAACTGTCTAGTAACAAAAGCAAAATCAACTTTACCACTTTTAGCAATGACAATCTTCAATCGTAAAATGATTTTTGTTTTAAATTCAATTATCATATATTTTTTTTTATACATTCCTTCAACTATTAGCAAATATTTAACGGCGCAAACGCAAAGCCACTGGCATTTAGTACTACCAACCTAATACCTTAAAATTACAATTTTACATTTACCACCAATACCAACATTTTGAAAATTGGTTTTAAAAGAAAACTGTAGATCCCCAATCAATATCCAACACGTGATTAATTAGAACAACAGATTTAGATACCATCTAACGGAAAATATCTTAACGGTCTTTTAACGAAGTTAAAGAGAAACAAATCACGTGATTAACTAGTACTGCACGATTGATTAATAACAAAAGTAAAATTCATCAAATCAATGTATGTATATCGCTTAGTTTAAAAACTACATAAAATTGACGGTAAGTCATGTGATTAATTAGTACGTTTACACATCTAGATATCATCAAACCGGAAATGATTATTTAGTACCAAAAATAAATTCACTAATTTTTGACAGTTTGCACGTCACTGTACGTCAATTGAAATATAAATAAACCGGATATGAACATAGGTTAGCATTAAAGAAACATTCGAAATCGAAATTAAGTTCCTTTTCATGACCGTCTAGATTTAAAATGCTGGCGGCTGTTTGAAATTAATAGTTGATGATTTGTGTAATATCCGTTAGATGCGCTACTGACCTTCTAATTCGATATTCAAAATTTTCACCCGAAAACGTTTTTGTTCCTTGTTTGTCAATAATTAATTCCTGTTACAGGTGTTTTACTCAATATTATTAATTACAAGCTCATCAATGTTCGTATTTTCCTGTTTGTAATCTAATCATTTTACCGATTTTGTAGTTATCAGCAATTACTACTAAAAAAAATTGAAGCGGTTTATTTTCAATGTTGGTATGAATAAATAATAACATGTAGAATATTAATAAGTTGTTTGTGTTAACTTTTATAAACGTGAAGTCATGAAGACATTTACTTTTCCTAATTATAGTTTAAATCGGATTTATAAATATTTACGTATATGTTGGCACTACTGTTTTAATTTATTTAGTGGCACATTTCGCATCTGGAAACCTGAGATGTGTCAAAATTTTAAATGTCTATTTAACTTCAGTGTTAAATTATCGTTTACAGTTAAATTTTCCGATTAAACCAAAGTAGGCTATACACACCGGATGTATTTAAAAAGAAGCTCAATGAGAACAAACACGAATTCTTTATTGTTTTACGTAGATTCTAAAAACATTTTAATTAGGAGAATCAAAATTTCCTCATTCATTTAAAGAATAAATGTCAAAATACAAAGACAATTCTACGTGACAGACAAAATTCACATTTTGATTGATTTGAATGAATTGAAAAACTAAACACCTGTAAATTTGTCAATTTAACAGAACAAGGTTGAGCGCATAAGTGTTGCCAACTTTTGAACAGAAATTACAGCCCTAACTTACTGATTAAATTAAATATCATATTAATTTTCCATTTCACTCAGTACACTTTCATCTTTCAGAACTCGATAAAAATTCAATCAAATAAAAGTTTAAAAAATTGTTACGCCAAATTTACTTTAACTTTTCAGTCAGTGTTGTCATGTAATAAATTAAAAAAGTTTTGGTAACTTCACAGGATTTGAATAAACAATAAAACGTGATTTATTATAATTAAAAGAATAAAATATAAATTTTCGTTACATTTTGGAAACAAAAAATATAAATTCTATAAATACAGTAAAAGTCGATTATAATAACGAATCCGCTTTGTACAAAATCTTTTATTGGTAACTGAGAAACATGACTAAATAGCTCCACGAAGCACGAAGTATAAAAACATACCCCACTTTCGAACTAAACTCGAGCTGGCGTTACTGACCGCCTTCTTTTCCAGTAATCTGTCTATTTTATGTTAAATATACAATTATCAGCTCCTAGTGCACTGTCTATTTTACTGAAAAAAATCCTTGTCAGAATTAAAAGGAAATCAAACCTTATCATTCGCTGACATAGTAATGCGACAGATTTTGCCAAACTTATTAAGTAACAAGTAAGCTTAAAGTAACAAAAAAAAATGTTTAAAACCACAATAATAAATAACAAATACAAAAAACGTATTTAAAAGTTCAGCACTGTTCTTCTTCAGAAGGTAAAAAAAAATTGATAAGAGCAACTCTTTGATTATAAGAGCCTATTGATGTGAAAGTGGTGTCTTCACCTAAGTTGTAAATATATTAAATATGACAATACTTAATGTAAATGATCTAAAAATTACTTGTTTTGAAAACGCTCATGACTATTAATTTTCTATCGACACATTAGAATTAAAAGTGAAATGTTTGTCAGTGGTTAGTATTTAAAAAAACTTATTTCAATTCCAAGTATTTTATAATTTCTCAGTTTTACCACATTTTCAAAAACAAAACAACTTTATTATTAGGTTTTCCCACTTTATTATAACTTGGAGATTTATTATCTTCCCCTGTTTTTTTTTAATTAATCTTCAGAAATAGGTACAGTGGTAGTCACAGAAAAGTCACCACTCACGACTATGAATTGTTTAGCAAAATCTTTTTAATAATAAAGATTATTTAGATGCTACAATTATTTAATTTTGAGATAACGTTGACACAATTAGTGTCCCACTTTTCTTTGGCCATCATTGGACAGTTAGTTTTCTTTTCAAAAATCTACCATCCACCAAATTACATCTGGAAACATGGCACGACTTTTGACTTCAGAAGTGTGAGCCTAATGTGGCGTAGAAGGAAATGTACGCGACCCATTGCTCAATTATTATTGGTTATAGCTATTCTAAAGTCAAGTATTATTAAAGTAGGTTAGCAACTAGGTCGTAACACTGACATCAGAAAAAATTTAAGAAACTCTATTTCGGTATTTAACCTATTCCCCATTTCTTTTTTCAAGAAAAACAATTACATTTCTCTTTCGTTTCAAAATTAAAATTTTGCGAGATGATCATATACTTAGGTGTAATAAACTTGCAGACTTATTGTAATTAATCTCATCTATATGTCCCTCTTAATGCAATTGGACTTTATAATTGTCGTTTACAAAAGTGACGCTTCGTTGCTCGTTTTCTATAACCTAGACTCGTGCTACAAAATTTGCTTTACAAAACCTGTTCTTTTCATATTATTTCTGAACCTAAACAATAAAACCATCACTTGTAACATTTTTCAAAAAAAACTTATTATGGTTTATTCATAATAATATTATTGAATTAAGAATTCGAAAAAATGCACATTCTGTCAAAAACACTTTAGGCAAAAAAAATACAACCTACCTTTTTTCTTGTTATGTGCACCAATTTAAATTAATGTAAGTTTATAATTGAGTTCTGCGAACAAAAGTGAGATAATTATGAAAAATTAAAAAATCTCCGATGAGAAATTGTATCTTCACCTTTGTTAGTTTTTTTACTAATGTTACCCACAATAATAAAAACAAAACAAATCTCTTCAGATTATTTCAGCTACTGTTAATCTTAATTCTTATAATTTCGAGAGTAGATGACTTAAAAATAAAAGCAAAGATTGTAATTTTCGATATATTAATTTACTAAAAAGAAGTTGTCATTTTCTTTAATATACAATTTACGCCTCCAAATTTTGGCGATGTTGCCACTTCATAAATATTTACTGCCAGTTTTACACAGATTAGCCACTAGACATAACTAGTTGTTCCATTAACCACATTGCTCAATCAATGTTGCCACAATCTCATAATTCGCAAATTCACGACAGTGAATTAGTAAAACAGAGAAACAACAGAAGAAATAGAAGCGGCAAATAAAATAACGAGTTAGAACCAAAAATATCGAGAATTCGAAGAATTCGAGAATATGCACATTCAATCCAAAAGACACATGCCCGGTTACAGAAACGTTCATCAAAATTGATAGCTTGTTAATATCTCATTGACGTATTTTTAGCCAATCAGAGCCCTATATTTTTATTTAGTCAGAGTATAATGGTCCGTCAAATTTGATTGACGTTTTTGCAACCGGAGAGTCAATCAAATTCTCAGTGTTGCCACTTTGGTGAACAAATATCTGCCACCCTTTTATACTGTTAAGACCAATCCATTTTTTTATATATAAAAATGGTGCTTTATTTTCCCAGTGTTACCATATTTGAAAAAAATATTCTCCCACTTCTAGTTTGAAATGGTAAAAATAAAAGCAAAACTGAATAGCTTTTGTTCGAAAGTTGCTAGTATTATTAAATAAAATATGTGATATTGGCAGTGTTGCCAGTTTGATAAATAACACCGGTTTTACACAGACACTCGCTATACAACATGTTTTACATCCTCGAGAATAAATTTTCACAGATCTCTTATTTTCAGTTACAAAGATTTCAATGAACGACGAGGACGCTACAAATATAATTTTGCGATTGCTCCACTTGCCTAATTAATCACTTTTTGAATTTATTCTCACAACAGTGCTCAAGTTATTTATTAAATCCGGCAACATTTTACCCCAATACTTTCGATTTCGCGTTTAGAGGATTAAAAAAAAAGTTAGTAATAATTATTGTTATCTCTATACACCGAAATCACATGTAAAAACAAAGTAAATATCTTGAGGTTATCAAACATTTGGCAACACTTCACCTCACTTCTCCAATTTCTAGTTTAGAAGAGTTAAAAAAACTAACCCAAGTCACACGAAATTTGTTCCTATTGTGACAATGTTTCCAGTTTGTGTAATAACACCGCTTTTACACAAACGAAAACTCTAATACCCGGTTGCACAAACGTTCATCAAAATTGATGGATCATTAATGTCTCATTAACGCATTTTTAGCTAATCAGAGTACAGTATTTAAATTAATCAGAGTTTAATGGTCCATCAAATTTGATTGACGTTTGTGTAACTGGGAGTTAGCATTCAAGTTGTTCCACAAACTATATTCCCGTAAATAATATTTATCTATGACTGCTTTGATAACTGCATATTATATTGAATATTTGAGTGAAGTAAAGTGACATATTACTTCACTAGTAAAGGAATAAAATAAAAATTCACTCTTTAAAATAATTCGTTTTAATTTCAAACTCAATCTTAATTATATGCTATTATTATAAATATTAATAACACAATTTTCACACCTACTTATAGTAGGACAAGTTATTTCTGATACATTTTTTTCGATAACAGCTGTCGTTGCAGTAGTTCTAACTGTTATAGTATTTTTGTCACCCAGAATTTTTGACGCAAAATATTTTTTTATTTTCTTCTGCCGTGTCTATATACCCCTCCGCCACTGTATTCGAGCACCACCACCAGCCCCAATAACGCTTTACTGTTAAAAGATCAGCTCCCGAATTAGCAAGCAACGAAATAGATGAGCGCCTATAACAATGTCCCATAAATCCTGCTGGATTAAGTAACTGAAAAAAAGTCGCAATTTTTTTGGGGAAAGCAGCAAGTGTGTTTATACCAACAGGTAATACACCTCTAGTTTCTGTATCCTAAAAAAACCGTCCACTACCGGCGTTATTAGAGCGAAGTGCAGCATATTTTCGAATTAATTCTAACATGTTGAATCCATCAATTCCGCCTGACGTAATAAAAAATTCTCTAGATATTTTTGTTTGGTATATTAGTGTTTGGTATTAGAACATGGAAGTATTGTCCCTGATTTTTGACATATTCCAGAAGCATGTTGGTAAGTTCTTGGATTATACAAGCTTCACCTACTCCAATAATTAAAGCAGCCTTGAAATTAACATTACTTAATAAGAATAATTTATGCATTAAAAAGTGTACACTACCTTCATTAACAAAAATTTATCATCATTTGCTTCTTGTAAAAATTTGCTAATATCTTGTTTAGTAAAAATTTGCGATTTTTTAGCACGATATACTTCATATTTTCTTTTTAGAAAAGCGATTAAATGCACGTATTTACTGATGCCAACATTCTTCTTCATTTTCATTATTGTTTTAATCATAGAATAAAAAGCCCAGAGACTCGATTATTTGTACTGTTTTGATAAATGATCAAAATATGCAAGTAAAACCTTCTCATGCGTAGTATTTTTAACATTTTTCTCATCGCACCATGAACTGAACCGTTAAAAATTTATTTCGTACTTTTCTTTAAACTTCTCTGGTACAAAGCAAAAAGCAGCATTTGTCGCCGCTTCTTCGATATCAGAAGGTAAACTTTCTAAGTCACTCATGTTTACAATTTTCTTATTTTTACCACAAAGCGTAATTTTTACTGATTGTCTCAAAATGGCAAACTTTGTTTGAAAAATGAAAGAGGTTGCAATAGTGCTTACTGAACATATCCATAGATCACTTTACTTTTGATGTAAAAAAATAAAAGTTATCGGCAGCATTAAATTTTCGATTTTCTTAATTTTTTGCAGTCATAGATAAAGTTTTGTATATCATACGTGGGCTTGAGCACTTTACAGTAACTCGTGTGGTACAAATACTCGGGCTAACGCCCTCGTTAGCTGTAATCTACAGTCTACACACTGGTTGTGTAATGATGTTTCTATCCCACTAATAATATAAATAACTATTACACAATTGCTCATACAGTAATATAATGTGTGTTCGTTAAAAAAAAAACTCGTAGCAAGCCATGACATTGTTACGTATGTCGTACGTGACCCCATACAACAACTTGATGAAATTAATGAAAATTTGGTTGAACTGAATAATGTGATAAATAATGTTCGAAGACGATATGCTTTATGTGTTCAGCATCAAGGAAGACATTTTCAACAGTGTTTGTAGGTAATAAATGAATATTTTTATAAAAATGTATTTTTGTTTTAATTGTCGACAAGTGAGGTTATGAGATCTGTCAGTTTGACAAGTGTAAAGATTAATCACAGACATACAAAACAATTGTTTTTTAGTTTCAAAGCACTCTAGAGTTTTTTTTTTTTGAAAAACACACGATATATTTTCGATCTGCCATTTTTGTAAATTCTTCAAAAAAGCGCGCAAAAGACAAATCTTCAGCACATTCTCGTTCTCGCTGTCTAATCAATGTTACCATTTTAACAACAAACCCGCTCATGAAAGTGAGTCAGAGTGATAGCAGAAGAAAGACGAGTTAAATAGTTAGAATTACCTCCAATAAAATAATAATTAATTATTTATTGTTGCGTTTAAATAAAGTAATTAAACCACAAAACACTACTAAAAATTCGGGAAAATGCACATTTTGTCCAAAGCACAGTAAAAAAAATGTTGTTTCTACTTAATCAACTAATTAATTACTTTTGTTAATTTATTTTTGCCAAAGTTATCACAATTTTAAAAATAAATTAAAAGTTATTAAATTAATAAATAATTTATAAAAATAACATTTATTTAATTATTATTAATGCCTGTATTTACCGAAATCACATTTAATCGAAATTTTTATGAATCAAATTGTCAGTGTTGCCACTTTGATTAATAAATATTGTACCGCCCGTTTTACACAGCTAAAACTAATATTTTCTGAAAATGATGCTTATTTTCTCCACTGTTACCACACTTGTAAAAACAAAGTAAATCTCTTGAGGTGATCACAAATTTGGCAACTTTTCACCTAAATTCTTTCAATTTCCAGTTTGAAAGTGTAAAAAATAAAAGCACATTTTGGCAATAATGCCAGTTTGTTTAATAAATATTTACCGCCCGTTTTACACAGACAAAACTAATATTTTCGGAAAAAGCTTATCTCTTGCTAATTAGGCCTAATCAAAGAAGAGTTTAGATCCAACCTTGAACTGAATTTCCGTGCAAAAACCACATTTGTGTAAAAAATTGCGGCTTGTTAGTTGGAAATTTTGCCTTCCCTATTATATTATATTGTTTAAAGTGGTGGTAATAGACCGTCGGAAGAAAATGTCGGTAAATAACGTACCAAAAAAGCGCCAAGACTGGTCCGATCAATAAGAAAGTGAGACGTAATCCAAAAAGGACACTGTAATCCAAGTGAATCACTGACACTGCTCAGCACTTGATCACAAAGAATCGAGTGTAAAATGGCACTTAAAAATATCCGGCTCTCACCCGCGACCGAAAATAGCCCAGCGCGACGTGGCAGCGATGGTAAAGAAACGAAAATAGCAGTCACACACAATCACAAAAGGTTTATCGTTGAGTAAACATAACGGGGGGCCAGAGGGGCCACACTCGCGATTTTTTCCAACACTACAGGGGCCGACGCGGCTCTTCAGGGAAGGAAATGATGGTGTGAGACAGGCGCGGCTTCGAATTGCGACCACGAAACAGCTTCCACCACGACTCGACCTCGAATGAGAGGCGCGCGCGGAGGAAAACAACCAGGAAAGGAGTGGGGGCATAGAACGACGCTCCGAAACCACTTTGTTGCCGAGCTCACGTGAGGAGGCTGAGGAAATGCCGGGGAGAAATCGAATACCATTTCGTAGATTCATAGACTATGGGCACTAATAAGACCTAAACAATCGTTTTTTGGTTAAACAATACTCAACCTGTCAATTTGCAACTAGTGCCAACCTCGTAATGTGAAATACCAGAATGCACAAATCAAATATTTTCGCTATTTCATCCTTTGTTATCTCTGAAACATCTTTCAGTTCTCTGAATGCACAAAGTTATTGCATTAAAAACGAAAAATAAACTTCCTTGATGTCCACTCTTTGAGAAATTGTTACCTGTCACGTTATTTTTCATATTTAATTTTGAAAATATTGCCAACCCTCTAAAAAAATTTGTTTAATACTTTGTGACTGAAAAATATAGTTCATTTCAGAATAATGATATCAATATCTAAATCATTTGAGAATAAATACAGTGTGAACCATTTGTAACGAATAAAATCGATAAAAATTCAGAAATTTACCTTTCAGGAAAACGCTCGAACACTTATCCTATTTTATTCAACGCGCACTAAAAACAAAAATTAGATATACAAGGTGTCTCAAAATCAAGATACGACCCTCAACTTTCAAATTTCAAATGAGGACTCCAATGTTTTTTTAGCATATCTGAATTCTACGTAAAGCCAGTGCAGTTTCATTGCATATTGCTTATTGCGTCCACTTCCTAGTGTAAGTTTACTATAATTGGCCAGTGTAATAAGTCGTTCTTTAAACGAGAGCAATTGTTTTTAGTGGAAAATCTGTCAAAATTGACAGATGCATAAAAATAGGTTAGAATCTTTAACGCTTTTAAAAATTTTTTTAACTGTTTACCCAAATTAAATTTGTGAAGTTATGAAACTGGTCCAGAAACGCTGTGGGCTGTGCCCTGTTTTATGCCACATGTGTGCCACTAGATAGGCGCTCGATTGGTTACCTGTCAAAATTTGACAGTAAATTAGTACTGCCAACCAGTGCACTAAAAAAACTAGGCATAGCTGCCAACTCAAGAATTTGTCAAGTGGACACTATGAAAGTGTATTTACTTTATAATTTCCCCTATTTTTTGTGTAGCACAAACAATGTCGATTTTCAGTTGTTTCTGAAATAAAGACGTTAGAAAAAAACTTGTTATTTATTTTTAATAATAAAACTATTAACATAAATACAAGAAAATTGTAGAAGAATAAATTCATAGTAAATGCTCAAAATGTAAACCATTCTCTTCCTGACAATATGCCAGCCGACGTTCAAACTCAAAAGTAATGAATTTGTGTCAGGCAAACCCTGACTTTATAAAGCAGAATTCTTTTTTCTGACGAAGTGACATTCTGTTTAAACGGCACCGTCAATAGGCAAAATTGTCGGTACTGGAGCAGAGAAAATCCTCATTGGATGATAAAAGCCAACACTCAATATCCAAGAAAAGTTAACGTGTAGAATGGGATGATTAAACATCGGATAACTGATTCTTATTTTTTCGAAGATTCTTTAAACGCGAAAATCTATCAACGGTTTTTGGAAACTATACCCTGCCGATGACAATCCGAATAAACTCGATCAGCGTCTTTAGTTTCAGCAGCATGGAGTGCCATCGCATTTTGCACATCATGTTAGGACTTAATTGAAGACTGTCTTTCCCGGTAGATGAATTGGTAGGCGTGGTCAATAGAGTGACCAGCCCGTTCACCTAACTTGAGTCCATTCCATTTCTTTTTGTGGGGCTACCTAAAAGTGTACGTCTACAGACCAGATAATGTAGAAGATTTAAAGCGTAAAATACAGGAAGACATTGAACGAATAAGTCCTCAAATCAAACAAAATGTCTTCGAGGAGTTTGAACGTCGGCCTGCATATTGTCAGGAAGTGAATGGTTTACATTTTGAGTATTTACTATGAATTTATTCTTCTACAATTCTATTTATGTTAATACATAGTTTCAATATTAAAAATAAATAACAAGTTTTTCTAACGCCTTTTTTTCGAAAACAACTAAAAATCGACATAGTGTGTTACATAAAAAATACACAAAATTATACGTAGAACTCAAATATGCTGAAAAACATTGAGGTCCTCATTTGAAATTTCAAAGTTGACAATCGTAAAGTCCATCTCACCGTCTTATTTTCATTTGTAATAAAACCTTCAACGTAAGTAAAGATTCACGTTCTTATTGCTCTCTCTTTCTACCTCATGATCTAAAATGCAATGACACAAAACGTATTGTATTAATAATGTCACACTTTTCATCTTTTTTCAGCTTAACGCGACGACAAAGACAAAGCTTCTAGGGTAGTATTAGATACTCGAATGTAAACCAAATGGCCGCGCAGTCAATGACCTCAGCGTAATTAAACACCTAAGAGATTAAAGAGAAGAAACCTTGTATTCAGTTCTGTTGCAGCAACAAATGTTTCTGCAATGAAGTTTCCAAAATTACAATATTTTTGTTATTTAAATGTTTCGTTTGTCTTCTGTCAAATGTCAATTTCACACGAAGCTGTACGTCGTAGAATAAGGGATACTCTAATAATTTTATTACAGATAAAGATAAGACGGTGAGACAGACTATATCTTAATTTTGAGACACTCTGAATGTCCCATTTCATTTGTCAAAAAATGCGCATCGAAAAAAAAAATAGGATACGTGTCTGAGCGTTTTCCTGAAAGGCAAATCCCTGAATTTTTACCAAAATTATTTATTACAAATGGTTCACACTGTATGTATACTTTATGTGTGCGTTATCAGACTATTAGTTCTGGCACAATTGCAATTTGAATTTTTAAGACAGTATTTTCTAGGAGGACTTTATGCCTTATATAGTCCGATTTTAATTTCTCAAACAGATTTTTACAGTAGAAGTTATTACAAATTATTACAAGTTATTACAAGAATTACAAATGGTTCACACTGTATACTGAATGAGTGAATGACATTAAAAGTTCAACACCCGCAAAATAGTTATTTTTCTACAAAACTGTTAAAAGTGGGCTTTTTAATTGTCATTTTTGATGTTAAAAGTGTCATTTTTGACACGCGTGTTAAAAGTAAGTGGTTGCTACGAAAATTTTGGTTCATAAACATTGTGATCTGTGTAGTATTATTTTTTGATTTCTTATTTTTATTGAGTTTAAAGTTCTTCTGATTGTTTTGTAGAAAAAATAGTGTATAATATACGTGTTAAAAGTGATTTTATTTTGTTCGTAGAGTCAAAAAACTCGCTACGCTCGTTTTATAATCATCTCCACACCCAAAATAAAATCTTACTTTTAACACTAATATCATAAATAACTACATATTACTAAAATTACTTTTAAACTTACTTTTAACATGCGTGTCAAAAAATGACACTTTTAACATCAAAAATGACAATTAAAAAGCCCACTTTTAACAGTTTTGTAGAAAAAATGTATTTTAACACACGAAATTTTACATACATGTTTGGTTATCTATTGACTAAATTTTTAGCTTTTTTGGAACAGTCGTTCTGATATACTTTTTATGGTTCTCTATCTATTTATCGCTACAGAAATATCATTACAAAATAAATTTTGCAGTTAATTACTGTGATTGTTGCATTTTGTATAAGCCACTGTTTGATAGAAGGCCTAGAGGTAGAAGACCAAATTTATATCACCAGTTAAGAGATTTTGAAAGAGGTCAAATTGTGGAGTTGCGCAAAGCTGGATTTTCTTATCAGCAAATCGCTGTTCGTTTAAATCGAAATGCAACAACTATCATGCGTGTGTGTAACACATGGGTTGAAGAAGGGAGAGAAATGAGAAAAAGACCAATTGAATAACCGAGGCAAACGACAGAGCCGCGACCGCCGCTTAAAAATCTTGGCGCTTCGGGACCGTTTTTCTTCTAGCCGGCAAATTGGTGATCAGTGATTTACAGAGGAAGGTAGGCAAGTTAGCATAAGAACTTTGTACCGTCGAATTAGATCTTTTGACCTAATTTCTTTTCGACCGCGCTTAGTCCTTCCATTAACTGCTAATCACCGATGCCAAAGGCTAGAATGGTGCATACATCATCAGTATTGGAACGCAGAATAAAGTCATGTGGTGTTCAGCTACGAATTCCGATTTTGTTTGGGTATGCACAATGGTCGAAAAAGAGTCAAAAGACGTCGTGAAGAAAGATCCAATATTGATTTTTTGGTAGAAAAGCATGTAACCATACCGTAGGAGTAATGGTTTGGGGAACAATTGTTAATAGTAGCCGATCACGTCTTGTGTTCATTTGGAGGAATATGACAGCGCAATATTACATGGATACCGTTCTATGATCCCTTTTATTGCCCTATGTAGAAACCTTTCCCAATGCGTTATTTCAGCAAGACAACGCACGCTCACATATTGCCCGACGAACAATAGACTTCTTAGAAGAAGCTGAAATTAAAGTTTTATCTTGGCCTCTTAGATCGCCGAATTTAAACCCAATCGAACATATGTAGGATACGATCGGAAGAAGACTAACCAATTTAGCCCAACCACCTCAAACTTTGACCAGGTTGCAACAAGAAATTCAGTAGATACGCTTGGGATCAATTACCCCAAGAAGACATCGATCACCTGCTTTCTTCCACGCCAAAACGCCTTAATGAGTGTATTCGCAATAGAGGACGTCAGACTCATTATTCATTTTTTTCCTTTACTTGTAATATTTTTTTAAATTTTTATTCATTTATTTATTAACTCAAAAGTAACATGTTCACAAAATTTCATAAATTAAAAAACATTTTTTGAAGTGTTGCACTTCTAATGTCATACAGTATAATATCAGTATCAAAAGAAAGCCATTTAATCTCTGATTTTTTTGGTTGTAGGACCGTCGGACCGTCAGAAGAAAGTAATCATAGTACGATTCATTTTTAGTAAAGCGGCAAATATGCCACATTGTAACAACATTCGCAAGAAATTTGGCTTGAATTATAAAATTAGAAAATAAGGTTTTACAAACACGGTCCATTTTTCCATCCAGATGATAAAAAATGCAAATGATAAAGATAAAAAAAAACAAAAAACTGCAGAAAGTAGTGAGGCGCAGGTTATAGTCAGTGAAAAAATCAACGAAATTATGAACAACAAATACCTCGTTTTTGACTCACGAAAAATGAGGAATGGGTACATCCCAAATACACATTGTCAATAGTAATAGTAGGAAGCTTATATTGTTTTAAAAGTTAAATGAAGACTCGAATTGTTATTTAAAAAAATGCATGACTTTTTAAGTGGCGAAGTGTGGTTGAACAGTACAGTAAAGTAAATCATAAAAGAATGATAAAAGACGGAGCAAGCTTGCGTGACGCCAAAGCAGAAAGTACCCTTTTTAATTTCTTTTAGCTAAATACATATTCCCTCGGCTCTTACTGTTATTCTTGCATATTTTATACTTTGCTTTATTTTGAAATAAAACAATACCAAAACTGGTAAGAACGCACTGCCAACTTACTTCTGTTTTAAATTTTTGGGTAAAATTTTTGAGAATCGTTTTTGATAGTAAAATCACAATTTCAAATTTCTTTCACTTCTTTTTCGCCTAAATGAATTGGGTAGTTGCACATTCTTCAGAAAGGTGCACAAGTAAAACAAGCATGTCTCAGTGAACTAATCATTTATATTTTGACCATTTTGCACGTGTGAGTGTAGTGGCATTAGAAAAAAAAGGTAAAAAAATTAATAACAAGAACAAAACACCACAGGAGTACAGTACAAGTTAATGCAGACGCCAAGGTCACATTAACGAACATACCTATTCATGACTCATTATTAAGCTTCGGTGCAAACGAATCTTGCCTAAGCGAGACTGCATGTTATTCATTTAACTGCTGTACTGGTCAACTGGTCTTGACCAGTTGAATGAATAACATGCATTACCTGGTCGTTTAGCCAAGATTCGGTTGCACCAAAGGTTACTCATTACGTCATAGATGGCCCACACCAAATTGCGTTTTGAAGGTGTTTAAATTTTAACGATTTTTGATTTTCATTTTATATACCTTGAAATTAAGACTTTTCATGACACAAATATTTTCTATTATTTATATACCTACTGTAATGAAACGTGACACCTATTAACACCAAACACTTTACTTAATACCACGCGCCTTTCGACAACAAAGTTGTCATCCTCAGGTAAGAATTAAAACTGAAAAAACTGGTTGTTTCACATTTCATTTAATGTAAAAATCAATACTGTTTTCGTAAAAGACGATTTTTGTCAACTACCCAGTTGTACTGTAATTTACTGGAGATATTTATTTTTTTGTTGCCAATTTTGTAAGATAAAATTTAAAAAATGATGATATAAATGAGTAAGTCTGCTAATATTTTTGGTATTTTAAATAATAAACAATTAATAAATAAAAATATTTTTTAAGCAAACTTCGAAAATAAAAATTTTGTTCTAAAAATAACTCGGTTATTTTGCAACTGTTCAAAAAGTAGTTTTTGTCTTTTTGTAACACAAATAAGTTGTAAATCTATGTTTTTTTATTATTTTAAATTAACAAATGTTTGCTTTTTTGACAGAAAGAAACCAATAAACGAGTAAGCGTTAAAAATTTGGAATTCTTTCATTTGTGATTAGTTAATTTTGAAATTGAACTAATCATAAATGAGTATTATAAATTTCCAACGCCTACTCGTATTTCTCTGGTAAGAACACACCATATAATGCATCTACTAAATTTATACAACCATAGTTACATAAAACATGAAAAAACGACGGTGTCAGTTACACTACATAAGCAAGCGTTAGGTTGTTAACAGTAGTTTGAGTTAGCAAAAAACAGCGTTTATGGGCTGGAGAAGTGTGTCGTAATTTTAGCGCGAACGTTTGAAGCACTGTCATTCTGAAAACATACCTTAAAAAAGTCGCCCTTATTGCACTAATACATAAGGTTGAAATTATAACAGCTAAACTTTGACCGAATAAAAATCACATATGGAAACACAAATAAGGCATAAAAACACTCAACTCCAATACTCTAGACATTCTAGTTTTGATCCAGATACAAGTTACAAACAATTCTCGCATATTTGAGAAATTAATCGAAAATAGAAATTACTGTACATGCTTCGTGCTGTCAAACTCACCCGAACAGCTGTAAACCAACTACCGAAGATGGCCGAGTACATACAAATAACAAGTCGCGCGGGCAAATCGGAGGGGATTTGCTCGCATTCGGCATGGTTCGCTGGAATTCGTTCATATTGGACCTGCGTTAAAGCTTAGAAATGAAGGAAATCTGTGCATCGAACATTTTATTTTCCATTAAATTCTTTATTAAGTGTAAGTTTGCTGTGATTCTTAACTTATCAATAAATGAAATGTTTGGGGTATCGAATGTCGACATTTTTAGGTCTTATTTATTTTATTTAGTGTATTTATTCATCGCATAAAATTTGATCTTTATAAATTCAACCTTATTTACATGTGCAATAAGGTCGACTTTTTCAAGGTATTTTTATCGAATGACAGTGTTTCAAAATTTCGCGCATTTTTTACGTCACGGCTTCTGGAGCCCATTAATATAACAACAAATCTCCGACGTTTAGTCATAGTAATAGAAGTGTAATAAAAAGTTTTATTTGTTATAAATTTTAAAAAAGATTTTAAAAAAGATTAGAAAATGGCAATTAAAAAAAACGAGCAAATTTTTTTTATAAAAACAAGAAATCATTTAAGAAAAGTTTAAAAAACGACTATTAGAAAGAAGGAAAAGGTAAATAAAAGCTATGCTTAGTAGAAAAATAAGAAAATAAAGACAACTAGACTTTAAGCAAAGAAAAACATAAAAGCTTTTAAAAAATAAATAAATTACAAAACAACTATTTCACCATATTAACAAACCTTTTAATTAAACAAAATATACACAAAGTTACACTAGTTTCAAAATAAATGATCACAATTGAGAAGCTTGGTTCGATACAGGTCGTTAAAAAGGTAATATGTAGTGCCAAATTTAATTTCGAAGCAACCAGAACACTTATGATAATCGAATTACGACATTTAGTATTTAATTATAAAAACAACTCATCATTTAATTAACTAAATAGTGTCTTAATTCCTTAATAATCAAAAATAAAACTTCAAATTCACACTAATCACAGTAACCTAGTGAACTACCACTCCATTTTCACATCATTTATCAACAACATTTAGCACACTTAAAACCTAAATTAATATAGAGTATTGACCAAATGCATAGTAGCAAACGTTTAGCTAAACCATAAACATTTTTATTTCTTACTACATCAATATAGCCAAATATTATCTTAGTTACGGTAACCATTATTATGACATTCATAACTCCCGAGAGAGTTATAGAAGAGAGTTAAGAATTCTTAATTCCCTCTAATTTGCATATTAAAAAGAGCTACAAATATGGCGTTTAAAGTTACAAGAAGAAAAGAAATGTTATTAAATACCAATTTTTCGCTTAAATTTTGGCTTTTTTTGGAATTCTTCTGGAATTATACTCTTTTTATTCATTTTTACAATCGACAAATTCAGAAAAAAAAATTGTCAACAAATATTTTCCATAGCAATCATGCACAGTTAACTAAGTAAATCATCCACAAAATTCTATTTATTCACAAAAAATACGTCTATTAAGTAAGAAATAAAATTATTTATAAATCACGTGAATTATTAGATGTTTATTACCTTGGGCAACTTACTGTCCAGAGGGCCTAACGGCCTTACAGTCGTTGCCCTCGGTAATTAACATCCTTATAATTCCCTCGATACATAAATAACTATTAGAAAAATAAAATATGGAGATTAAATAGGTATAAAAATGCAACTTTATTAGCGCATTTAACATTTTTTATTTGTTTAGTTATTTTTAATAATCATAATAACAATTACCAGATTAAGCACTATAAAACACCTACTCTATCATTATTACTAAACCTAAGTGTTGGAAAACAGAAAAACAAAAAACAAATTTATTATTATTTTTTATTATTTAAAACCTTTATTAATATTAAATTAAAAAATATAGAATAAATAAAAAATGCTGAACAGGTAGAAAGTCTGAAGTGCATTCAAACAATAAAAAAATTAAGTCTCTTTTTTATTCTTCCAATTACATTATTTTTAATAATGAGATTTATAAATTATATTTAGGTATTTCTTTTGATCGTTTGTTAACTTACTGTTTTAGAAAACTAATTTAAAATATTCAGTCCGGTCAAATGCTATAGTCGATTCGAATAATTGTATTAGAGCAAAATGTTTTATGTTTCTCTCATCTCTTATGATTCATCATCTCCGACGATGATTCATAGTGATAGAAGTGTTCAATTGTCGAGAGTTCCTTGTGTCAATTAATCTGATGATAATAATTACTTTTTTAAAGAACGGAACAAATTCAATTTAACTCCACGTCGCATTGCTTTCAGGTGTAACTAAAAGTTTGTACGCTTATTTAAATAAGTTATTGTTTTTGGGTGACTACAGAGAGTCAGATCAGAAGTTAGGCAGGAAACCAAAATCGAGACTATCTTCATAATATGTAGGAATTGATTGCTTGAAATATTTCTGATGTCCTCATCATGTAATTTATAGCTTTAGTCAACATTTATATTTTTCGTGAGGAAAGTATACAAAAACCAATAATTATTAAAAATGTAATAAATTTCCAATTAAATATTTCTAAATTCTTTTGACCGTTTTAGTAAAATTATACTAAAAGTTATTCCAATAAAAATGTAAAACGAGATGAAAACTCGTATTTTATAAATTTAAACCGTCATTTGTCATATTTTGTAAACACTGCGAACCTTTTTTATTTTTCTTTCTGGAAACTAGAAAACTTCATTTGTTTCGTTTTGATATGAAGTTGTTTGGTTTATAAACGAACAAAAAATTAAATAAAAGCAAACCAACCTTTATTTCTATGTTTACTTAACTCAAAAAATGTCACAAATTCGCTAAAATTATTTTTGTTAAGTTGGCAGAAGCCGGTTTTACACATACAAAATCTTGTTAAATAAAAATGATAGAGAATCTTTTTGCGTACATAAAAAATATGTAATTGCAAGTAAGAGTCTAATCTCTTCCGTGTTAAATCACTCAATTACGTAATAAAAAAAAGAAATGTCAAGGGTAAGTCTTAATCTTAAAATTTCCTCTTGCATTTCACCAAGTTCGTTACCGGCTTGCTAAATTTAAAAGTGTGTCAAACTTGCAGAATTCCAAACCTAATCAAAAAACAAGCTCTCTCAGCATAAAAAAATGTGCACCTCTATCATGACCTATGTTCTAACAATATATCAAAAGTGCTTCGACTTGCAACAATTACAAATAACAAGTTAGAAGTAACTAACGGTAACAATATCCACCGAAACAACACGATTTAGCGCTTTGTGAACTCCAGGACCGGACTCGTTAAAAAGTGTATTGACTGTGACCTTGAAATTACGAAACTGTATATCTGCAATTGCACCTGGCACTCAGCCAATTGAAACTTTCCTCGTGTCTTTAAAAGTTTGGTGCATTATGTGTTGTTAATGATACCAACCAACCATAAACTAAAGGAACTAACCGGGACTTCACCGGTTTTCAAACTCTGACTTATTTTTTACTCTAGTCGTAAATAACAAACAATCAGGTTTCTCCTTAAGACCGGGCCTGACAGACCCAAGGTCAACCTTGTCTGATAAGACGCAGGCATAGTTTTGCTATTGTCTTCCTGGTGGCGCTGATAGATTCATCATAACATAAAATATTTTTTGGTACAAAAAACTGCGCTAACTGATAAGGATTTATACGCCGTGGCCGTAGTTCTGCCGCTTCGATAGCGTGCGATTTTTAATCTGTCAAACATTGCCAAACAGCGAATTTCTCTCATGAATGAACCATTGCATTTAACTATGATCAAAATTATTTAAAATAATTCGCAAGCTCACAATCATATTATTTTATATAAAATTATATAATTGTTTATAATTTACAATTTTTGCAGTACCTATTAAAAAATTTTTAACAATTATATAAAGAGCGACCCAAAAGCCATGGAATCAAAGCAGGCTTAGACGAAAATGAGCTTTGGTTTTTTCCAATTAATTATTAGTGTCATCTTACATGTCAGAAATTATTGTGCGAAATTCTGTTAGAAAATAAGGTAACTAATCTGTGTTTTGTGCTAGAAATATAGTCAGCAACAGTTACAATATGAACATATTAAAGTTAGTTTTCAGGAGCAAACCAACATTAAAAAAAATGAAATTCATTTCTGATACCTTCTGAGATGCTTCTGGTATTCTAAAAGACGCATAATCCTCAAACATGATTACTGTATCTTGCTCTTTTTTCCATAGTTTATTGAGCTTTCAGAACTTTTGTATCGTTCCTTATTATTATGCAAATTATTAGACATTTTTTTTTATTTTCAATTTGCACAAACCTCTTTCCAGAAAGAAATACCTTTGTTGTTTAAAACTTATTACATGAAAATTTTTAATGAAAGTTTAATTTTACAATTATTATTGTAGGAAACGGACATGTCCTGTGTTTTAAATTTTTTTTGAGAAAAATTACTAGATACTTATACTTTTTGACAATAATTTTAAAAATTTGGATAACTAAAGTAATATTTGCATGACAAAATTATATTATTTTACATAATATGAAAAAAATATATATTCTAATATACAGGCTGAGTCTGCTAAAAGTGTTTTTCAACTTTTCTCAAAAACTAGTTATCACATCAACTTCAAGGTGTGTCATTAAAAACACTGTTTTTTGCGCTACACAGGTGAATTTTTTCAGAATTTTTCTAATATTCCTTCTAATAAATATTAATTAATTTGGTCAAAAAAATCTAAAATATTTCCAATTTTTAACATTATTCTAAAAGAAAAGATGTGAAAGTATTATTTTGTGCAAAAAATATTTTAAAATTTTTTTAGATAACTCGAAAAAACAATAAAATTTCTTTGTTTTGTAAGATCTATTTTGGTGCAGCAGACTCAACCTGTATATCCCAAAAATGAGATATCGACGTCAACTTTGTATTTTTAAATGGCATCCTATATTTTATATTGCATTTTTAGATTGTATGATAAATTCTAAACATATTTTGTGTATAAAGTCTTAACCTATCTTTAACTATTTTCGAAATATTAACGGTTAAAAAAACAAAAATTTAAACACTCAATTTTTTCTTGAGTTAATTGTTTCAATTACCACCCAATAATTTTTTGACAGTAAGATGTCTATCTTTAAGTTATTAAAAGTTGGAATAAAATAAAAACATAATATTATTATTGAACTCACTGTTAAAATCTGGTACCGTACCCTATGACTTCTTGACAGTTTAAAATATAGTGACAATTGAAAATTTGTTGAAAACAATAATTGACACTTCAATTTTAAAAAAATGCGTATTATTAATGGGACACATAACAGAAACTCAAAGAATAGTCCAAACTTTTTTATTGAATTTTTTTTTTATTATCGGGCATTGGACTGATTGGGTGAAATTAAATTAAATGAACATTTTAGTTGACGTTTCGGTTCTTTACTCCAACTTTGCTGCCTGCAAACTGCAAGCTTTGAAAAAGGTTGCAGTGAAGAACCGAAACGTCAGCTGAAATGTTCTTTTATTTTAATTTTTCCCAATTAGTCAAATCTCCGTTAATAATAAAAAAAATTCAATAGTAATAGCATTTTTTCTTAGACATCGTATATAAAATATGTCTAGAATCTGCTATAGAATCCAAAAATGCAATAAAAAAATATAAAGTGCCATTTAAAAAACCAAAGTTGATGTCAGTATCGCATTTTTAAAACACTCTGTATAATTTTTTTTTACAAATACGCATTTTAAAAATAAAATTGACCTGTTCGAACGATTTTTTTAAAAATCAATAGTTTTGTAGTTATTTTAGATGTTCTATACTTTTGCCGCTCACTGTATAATAATTATCATTTATGTAGTTTCTTTTAATGTCATAATGATAAATGATAAGACATAAAAAGACAAAGAAGAGTGGGTGGTTTGAAGTAAGTACAGATAAGACCAGGACAACATTGTGATTTAATTATAATTCATACTAGTTTCATTTTCATAGTAGGTTTTAATACCCCTTCAAAATAACTATAAATTACCAATTTTAGTGAAATAGCTATAACAATATTTAATTCATATTTCACAATTTCTTTTTAATAAATGGTGTAATTTATTTGATCGTTTGCAGATAGTAAATAACAGTGGTTTAGTGCGATACTGTTTAATAATAATACCAACTACCATAACATTTCATATCCTTTGTAAGATAAAATAAATTACTTTACAATTATTGTTCGTTGTTATCATTTATTAATCTTTTTCTCAAAAAGAATGTAGAGTATATCTGTGCGTCCTTTGGCCGCTATAAAATTTTATAATCATCCCTTAATAGTATAGCGTAATGAGAGCTTACCACAACTATTTACAAACTTATTCTTTCGAATAAGAGATATTAGGATTTTTGACACTGTTCCACGCAGGGATCGTTTTAAAGTGTGATCTGTTGTACTCGACTTTCACTTACTTAGTAATAAAGGATGGTTGTAAAAGTTTTTAGTAGATAAAATACATACAAATGTAGCACTGTTTGAAAATTAATTCGTTTTAAATTATAGGTCGTTTTTGAAGGAAAATATTTTTCACATGAAAACACCAAGACAATGAGTAGAACTTATGTAGCTTCATTTGTTGCCACTCATTCTTAGGTTGATACATAATAATGCCCATCCTTTCTGCTGTCACAATATTTTTAGTACTAATAAAGTACAGTATTTTACATACCTACAACACAGCTTTTGCACATTGCTATACCAGGCCAAGGGATGTGCATACATCTTGTTAGGTATGTACTGGAGCAGCTTTCAATTGGCAAATCCGGGTTATAATATAATATTCTCATTTGAGCATTAAAGAAAAGAGTACCTTACACAAGAATAGTGTAATACTGTTTGTTAATATTTTACTTACGATTTTAATAATACATCACATGGACTGTTTAATTTCCTACGTATTAAATTTTACAGTCAAAAAAAAAAGTTAGCAACAATCCGTTAAACAACAACATAACCTCAATTGTTCGATGAGACACGTTAACGTTAAACTGGAATAAATAAATAAACATATTCCACAATATTATTTGCAGGTATTGTTTATATGACGACTTTATTGAGAAATAGTAAGATATGTAAATCAATGTTTATTACAGAAATTTGACAGATTTGACATTTCTTTATTTATGTTCTTAAAGCCGAAAGCGCCATCTATCAGACAGTAACCAAACTTTTCGTTCAGTCCGTTCACTGACCTTTACCTCGGTTTGACATTTTTTATAACATTTTTTTTATGCTTAATACGTCATGAATACGTTTGGGGCTAATCCTGAAGGAATGGTAACATTTTTGCACGAATTTTTTTTACGAATGCATTGTCCACAATGAGCCGTTCACTCTGAAGTTTTTTTATGTACATCTGTAGTGGTGAAATTCCCAAAAAGTATCGACTTTGGACACTATTTACCGAGTTAATCGGAAAGAACGTTCGTTAAAAAACCGCCGAGACAAGCATTGAATCTTTATCTGTAAGCTGCCTCACTTTCTCTTTTGTAATGTTTGTTGTTGTCGAAGGATTGGCCCCCCAGGGAACCCTTATATCAGTTTGCAAAACAACACGTTCGCCATCTACCGAATTCGCATATCTCAGGCGCCCTCTTAACTTGTTACAGTCATAAAATATAGCTGTCGTCTTGAATTTAATTAAATTTAAGTACAGTTGGTAGTTAATTGGCGGCAAATTTAAAAAATCGCGATGGAATAATACTGTGAATTCGCGGATTCGGTGAAAGTGTGCCAAGGTGTATGATATAGTAGACTCGAAAATGGAGGTTCAGCTTCAAACTAACTTACGTAAACACCGCTAGCGACCTCCTTTTTCACTTGACACTGAAACTTAACTGTTAAGGTGGCTCTATAAATCGCAACTGTTTATTCATTACTCCAACACATGCCACAAACGGTGTTTTCTAGTCATTTGTTTTATACGCGAGATGCATTACAAATTTTTTCTAATATCCGATTGCTCAGATTTTTTCAGTTCTTTGTTACGCAATTACTTCTTCAAAATGGTACTTTTTGTTGTTTACTTCACACTTTCTCTTTGTTTCGTGATCCAGAGATACTAAAAAATAGACAACATCTGTGGTTTTTACTTGATACATTTCACTGTTACATTTTTTTATTCAAAAATTTATATTAGAAATTTAGCATTATGCAAGTTTATTTTTGCTGTAGTTTAATGTACGAGACGAAGGTCGAGTACGTAACCTTCACGAATAAATATGTAACAATTTAATCTAATTGTAATATTTTTTATAGCTTTTATTTTACATATTATTACGACCAGCTGAAGTCACTAGATTTATAGATGTAAAAATTATTTCAAAGTATGTAATTAAAAATTATATTCCGTTTAACGTTATTAAAATGTATTATTTGTTAACAGCTATACGATAATAAAATCTCTATTACTTCTTTCTATTTGACATAATTGAAGTACCTATATTTAAATTTTTATAATAACAAAAATTGATTTTGAAATCATGGAATCAATCATAATAGTTCCCCATTGCGGGCTATTAAAGAAGAACCCACAAAGATGGTAGAATGGCAGACTTTACGTATCGACCGCCTATTATCATTATCACTCCTTTCGAGTAGTGCTTGACCAGGTTGAATCGACTTACAGACCTCTAATCCTCTGAAAAAGCGCTCAAATTACAGATTTTTGAAACCGAGAATATTTTTTTACTATATTTTTCTTTAATAAAAACAAAAGCATTACTCGTATATTATCAATTTCACTTCGTAGCCGTAATTTCACCAACTTCAGAAGACAAAAACATTTCTTTTACAAATTTTTAAATTAATTAACCCTCCGGACTTTAAAATTAGTAAAATATTGTGTTCTATAACTACAAAAAAGTCGCATTTCTCGCATTAAGTGAAAGTCTCTGACTTTTGTCAGTAGTGAAATTATAACGGCTGCACATTTCAAAATTAGTAAAATGTCGCCTTCGGCTCTCAATATTGAAATGGCTCTTGTATTTATTAACCTAAAAATTAGTAAAAAATGTTTACCGCTTTTAAAATACAGCCTCCGGCTTGGATAATTACAAAAATAACGTCTTATGTATATTTATTGAATTAAATATTGACAGTTATTGATAAGTAACACCATCTCTAGCTTCTGAAAATAGTATAATTACGGCTGCAAGAAACATTGTTTTTGTATAAATTAAGGTAAATTACTAAAAAGAAAAAATAATAAAAAATAGGTAAACCTAGAGCGATATTTTTTCCTATATTAGAAGTCGGATGCAATATTTTACTAATTTTGAAAGCCAATGAAATAATTTTACTAATTATTACACCAATAATATTTTTACTAATTTTAAACTTACTAATATTGAGTTTTAAAAAAAATAGAACAAAAAATAACAGCTTGTTAGATAAAAATACTGCAAAAAATTGCCGAAGTAACAAGACTAGATAAAATAAAAAGTGAGAAAATAAAAAAACATGTTTAAAGTCCTATCTTAAAAAAAAAGAAAAATAGAGAATAATGTGGTTCTGTAACAGAATGAACAAAGATAGAACAGTAAAAATAGTATAGAAAGCAAAAACACAAAACAAAGAAAACCCAACCAAGAAAAATGAAACAAAAAAGTCACAGGATCGCTAAAAAATCAAAGACTAAGGTCGACTCAAGCAAAAAAAAGCAAAAGATAAAATTAAATAGAGACGTAGATTAAATCTCAACACTTACAGTCGTGTAAGTAAGTTAAAAAATAGCTTATCACCCTCACTGTCATGTCACAAACATTATGAGTGTTGAAATAAGGAAAAAAGTAAAACTTTTAATTAAAATGTGCAGTTTCAAAACTAGAAAAATGCAGAAAATTAAATTCTCTATAGAGCGTCATTAAGATCATATAGAAGATTAAATTCTTCTCCGGCACAAAGTTTGATCCATATTTGATTTATAACTAATCACTGTTCAAATAAACAACTATGTCAACATTTCGTTACTAATTGATCACAGAAGTGCAGCTATGCCCTTCAACGTTTAACAGCTGCACTTCTGTTATTTTGCGCTTTGTTACAACGAAAACAAAGCTGGTCGACTGTATCAAGACCGCGGCTACTTAATTTAATGACTGTTTATATAGTTTTTAAAACTATTTTACTTTTACGACTTTTTAATAGGCGAGCCCTGTATCTTTTGAATCAAGAATACCGAATTAGTCATTGTAGATAGAAGAACAATAAATGTTAACAGGTATTATTTGTCTATATTTGGAAGAATTTTATGGTTTTGACTTACAAACTAGTTTATGAGAGATTTGATAAGGGTGGTTGTAAAGATAAGTGAACTCTATTGTTACCGAAACGATCAGGTAGTCTCTCGAAGAAAACGAACAACGGGTGCCACGCGCCAGATCTTTACAATCCACTTAAAATTCAGGGGCTGGGGTTTCTTTATCGGTAAGGGGCCGAAAAGTTAATTCCTCTATTGTGCCATAAAATTCATCCAAATATAGACACACTCTACCTACATCAGAGAGTTTCTGAAACCCCATGTTGTGCTTTATGCACCAACTACAGTAGACCCCTGTTAATCCGGTCCCTGTCTAATCCGGCGCCCGTTGTAATTCGACACGCCTATCACTGTACATAATTCTACATATTATATAAATATGTAGTATGATTTGTAGTTCAGATAGAATCTTATCACTTTTCATTTGTAATTTGTCGGATTACAAGGTACATTCTTGCAAAAAATTCCGGACTATAGGATGTGTATGGCAGTACTCTATAATCCGACAAATTCTAGACGAACGAGTTCCACTGTGTTCCACTGCACGTATCTCGATGAGGTTGGTAGATACTTGGCAACTTAGCGTATGAGATGGCCAGCGCGGAGTCCAGACCTAAATCCAATTGAACACTTTTGGGACATGATGCAAAGACAGATTTAAAGCAGAGTTTTTGCTTCAGTAACTCTGAGAAACCTAAATTGGGAAAGAAATCGACCAAAGAGCAATTGCACACCTTATTGAGGAAATGCCAAAAAGAATGACAGCTGTAATTCGAGCAAGATGAGGCAATACACAATATTAAATTCGAATTTAGTCTTAAGTATAGGTTTACCACTTTGTTAGGTTTTAATTTTATTGTAAAATTCAGCATTATTTTTGTTACGGAAAAATAAAAAAAACTGTTGTTTAACTTATGCTGGTTTTTGTTTACACTTATTTGAAATTGTGTAATTTAAAGTTAGCAAAAACTTGCCGTTTAGAATCAGATTTGGTTTAGAAAAATAAAATATAAATAATGGATTGAATTTTGTGCCGCTGAGTGTATTTCTTGTATTAAAAAAATAACAAAAAAGTTGCTAGAACTAGAACTATTAAAACTAAAAACAAAATTGCAAGTTTATAAAATTTGTGCAGTGCCAATTTTATTTAAAAATGTTACGTAAACGGTTAAAACTGCAAAAATTTATAACAAAAAAGTTATAGAAGAGTTAATTCTGCATAATAAAGTCCGCAAAGCAATATTTTTGTTTCTGATAGTTAAAATTCGAGATACGTTTAAAGATGAAAAAGACGTAAACAACGTGGGTTGTTCAACTCTTTCTTATTTTTAAGCGTTTCTACAGTACCTATAAACTGCCAGACTTTTTATTTATTATAAAAATTTAATTCTTCACAACTTTTTTCTTTAATATTTTTTGTTTGAATATGTTCCAGTAATTTTTTTTATTATTTTTTAATACAAATAAAACGTTTTTTTATTTTTATTTCTATTAAATTAATTGGATTAAAGTGAATACGCTACTACATATTATTTTACTTCGTGATTCCAACAGTTTAAAGCCTTTCGAGTGCTCAATTATGACATTAGGATTGTACAAGGCTACATTATTTTTACAGGACTACAAGTATACCTTTTTAAAATGTTATTTTTTACAAATTTACTTACATCAACCGATAAATTAAAATACATATAATTTTATAAATTTCTTCTATATTTTGTTCTTTTTTTCCCCACGACTTAGTTAACTTCACTTAAGTTTAACAATTACAACACACAGTTGTTTCATAATACTTATTGCACGGCTAATATCATATACAGGTTCGATATTTTTCATTTTTGAAAATAGGCTTTTCTTATAATAGTATCAACTTTTAGAAATGGTCCTGTAAAAATATGTTTAAACTTTATTTATAGACACAGTTTAGGAAAGTTTTATTCGGTCCTTCTTGTACTGAATTAAACAGAACAAATACTGTAGCAGAATAATTAACTTCTTGTAGACGTAATAAAAGGCACAGTTTTTAAGACTTCAAACAAAAGTTGAAGAAACTTTATTTGGTATTTATTATTAATTTTAGATTAGTTAGCTAAACAATAATTTAAAATTATTACTCACTATTTTTTTTATAAAATCAATGGTATATCACGCAACCAACAATACATTGCAAGCAAACAGGCCAAACCACACCAATTCAAAATCCACTTTTTCCTCAAATAAAAGACTTTATCAGTTTTAAATACTTTATTATTTGTATAATTATGTATAAATGTAATTTTCAGACACCACATTTTTGAAGATTAAAAAAATAATAACATGGGTAATAATGAAACCACTTTTACTATTTTGGGCGATTTTTTTTCACAAATCAATTAATCTGAGCTATCATCAGTTTGCAAAAACGCAAATTTATTACTTGCAACAAAATTCGGAGGTTCAGCTTTTTTAAATTTGGGCATTTCTTTCTCGCTTTTATCTCTAAAAAAACAAATGAGAAAAAAATATTACGTGTAAAACAACTCACTTTTTCTCTTCACGCTTCTTTACTTCTGGTTTATGTTTATCGTTATCGACCTTAACAGTATCCTTTTTTTCATGATCACCTAAAACATCAAATTTAATACCAAAATAAAAAATCGGTTATAACCAAACCGTTTCGTTTGGGTTGATGCGTCTTGTCTAGAAGTCCATTCACGTCAGACTTTTCTTTCTGTGATGAAGTTTTCTCCTTTTCTGACATTTTTCTCTCTTAAAACAACAGACAAAAATAAGAATTATAGTGTGAAAGATAACAAACCAGGTTCTGGTGCTTTTTCTCTTTCCTTTTCCTTCTCTTTCTTCTCCTTCTGTGCTAAGCTATCCCTATCCTCTTTCCTTTCCCTGCTAACTTCACGTCGAGGTGGAGGTTCATTATCCTTTGCTAACCTCTCTTCTATTTGTCTCTCTCGCGCACTTGTATCTACAGGTTTGGCATTTCCAAAAATAGACGCCGATGATGAAGCTTTATCCGGTTCAGCTTCAACAGGTTTAGATCGTGGAGTCAAAACCAGTTTTGGTCTCTGCCTTGGCTCGTCTAGAAAAATCAGTTATAACCGGTTTAACCAGTAAAAAGCTTACTCCTTGTTGTTTCTTCATCTCTTTCTCTAGGTGGTGGTCCTCGTGTAAAACCGCCATTTCTGCTCCCTCTATCGTCATATCTTCGCATAAATTTATCATCACGTGAATCCCTGTCTTCTCTGAATCGAGAAAATCCCCTATCAGGTTCTCGAGCCGGACGACCACCCTCCCTCCAAGCACCTGAACTGTCTATAATACAAAAAATTAGAGAAATTTATTTTCTAACTCTACTAGATAACTACCATCGCGTTCTCCTCTATCTCTGTCTCGACTGAATCCTCTCCGTTCGTTATCATTGTCTTGTCTAGGACCCGACCGCCAATCACCAAAAGATGACATTTCACTACGACCTCCTCGGTCTCGGTTCATGTCCATACGACCTGATCTTCGTTTGTCATTGTCGTAGTCTGTAGCGACTTCGATTCGTATCCGCCTGTTTTTAATCGTCTATTGTTTTTGTTAAATTTTGTTTTTCTTTTTATTTGTTTTACTTACAGTGTCAGGAATAACCAAAGCGTTTAGTAAACTTTCTCTATCTTCAAATTCTACATAACCGAAACCTTTAAGTCTGGGGGCTTCCCCAGGTCTTTCGTCCTTAGGGATTCTCATGTGAGCAATCTAAAACGCCATTTTTAAATTAATTATTTATAGACAATCAAAATCTGAAAATTTTTTACTTTATTTTCAGCAAAATTAACTAAAAACTTAAAAAAAAATTCTAATGTAAACTTGACTCGTCCAACCGGGTAAAATAAATCCTAATAAGAAAGTTACATTAAAGGTTTTTTTTTAGTTTTGTTTAAAACCTTACTAAAAATTGCATATAAAAAATTCTTTTTCTCAAGAAGTCTAGATAAACAGAACTTAATATACCTATAAGTACTATAGTTCACAAAAAAAAAAATGTTTATAAATCAATGACGCCAGAGTTTAAATAAAAACCAGATAGTGTCCTGTTTTACCGATGCCTAATCCAGAATCCAGTTGTTTTTGCTTTGTAGTGACTACGTAAAATAACAACAACCAAACACAAGTTTATTGTTAATCCGTTTACTGTTTGTTTTTTTATTCAGTTATAGAAACACAATAAAGCCAACTTTACTAAGTTTAGACAAAAACCCACGAATTAGTGCCATCTAACATCGTTGGCAAATATAAAGAGTGGTTCAAGTCAACACCCGTCTTCTGAAGCTCAGTTATTACTTAAGTTGATATTTTGTACACTTTATTTATAATCTACAACGCATTACAAGAAAATATTTTTAATTATACAAAATGTCCCAAAAAGGCGTGACCTTACAATAATACACTTTTTTTTAAATAGAATGCTATAACTTTTTGTGTCCATTGAGTAACTTTTTAATTCACTATAAGATCAGCAAAATGGCAGACACAGGAAAGGATAAGACAGGTAAAAAAGGCTTGGAAAAATACACAGGCGGCCCGTAATAACAATATTTTTGAAGAAAACGTAAAACAAGATCTGTGCCCTTCATATTCCACAAAAATATTTGATGTTTATTCCCAAAGGGCAAAAATAAAACTCAAAATAAGGCGAAAAACTCTATAGGTATAGTCCTTCACAGCAAAATTGACCACTGTGACTAAAATTCTGTTCAAAATTTAAAAAAATACAAATTTTTATGATCTAAATAAGATGCATTTGATTTTTTAAAAGTCGTTTGTGTTCAAACAGATCCAGAGATCTGTTAAAAGATTTATGATTTTGGTCATAGTGGCTAAATTTTCTGTGGCTGATGGTTGTGCTCGAAAAAAATAAATTAGTGTTGCTATATTGAATACCTCTGGCTTAGGGCCTCGATGACGCTGGTATTTCGGCTTTATTACCGTAATAAATAGTAACTGTTACGTCCTGATCCATTGTTATTTAATAACAATTTAAGGTTATACATATTTAGTGACAATTTGGTGTTTTAGTATTGACAGACTAGTCGCTTGAATTTAGGTATAACATTTTTTAGCTATCGATATGATGCTAAAAAATACACTCATAAACCTACCCAATAATTTTTGTATGCACAAGTATATTTTTAGTTTAGTAAAATAAATTTATTGTAAAATGTCGTATTTTCACATTCACCTCCTTCATATAAACGACCACTTGTTCAGGTCATTCTGCGCGAAGATGGAGCAAAACCCCAAAACCGGTCGGTAGTTTCCTGGTGCTCTATTTGGCCTGATTATTTGCTGTGAGTTCACTTAACTGTCTAATAAACTGTGCAGGTGCCCAAGTATAAACGTCGTGAGAGGATTCCAAACAAAATATTGTGTAATAATAAACCATGTCTTACCTCAGTTAAAAGATATAAATTAAGAAAATTTATTCATCTTAACATAAAAACTGAATAATCAAAGTTTTAAAATTTTTCCTAGAAGGGGCTACGCTACTCTTCCACAACTTTTAGTCGCAAACTTGGAACGCTAATTTATAGCAATCTTTAAACGCCAACCAATTTGTCGCATTTTTAATGTCTGTACGCTATTGCAATGTCAAGGGGCTATTTAGCCACACGCCATTTTAAAAGTGTTTTTTGCTTTGTTGCTAGTTGAGAGCTAAAAGTCAGAGCCTTTAAAACCTTACGGTCTTGTTCAAATTTCAATGTAATCGTATTTTGAATTTGTAAAAAGCTATTGGAAATTGCTATAACTTCAAATGAGAAAAAACCAACTTATTTTTGAGTAATTATCTATAAACGATTGTGGCTATATAATATTCAATTTCAAAAAGAGTATATTCTGAAATACGTCAATAGTAAATTTTACAAACGAGATAAATTCTATCGACAGTACACCGCTGAAATACTGGAGATTTGTAATGTGTCTGGAAAATGAGCGGTTTAGAACCATGAGGTTTTGTTCCAAAATTTAAGTCTTAATTGAATTAAGTCAGAATTTCATGTCAAAATATACAACTGAATCGATTTTTCGTCACTATGTAACCGATTGGCTTGAATCGCTGTTTGACAATGAGCGACATTTGAGTCATACGAGATTTGCACAAGAAGTAGAGAAATGAATTATATTAAAATAAATAAATCAGAACATTTGTTGGATAGATTGAAAAACAACTTAGGAGTAAAAACAAGTGTAATTTTATTTTAATTTTTTTTTTTTTAATTAAGTTATAGTAGTAGGTAAAGATATAATAAACTGACTTATGCAGGAATTTGTTAGTAGCCAGCCCTTTTACAAGAGATCTCAATAAACACTAATCTTGTTACAGTCAACCCCCCGACCAAAAGAAATTTTTACAACAATTTCTTAGAAATCATGTTTTTTGTAGTTTATCTGAATTTCATTTCCCGTTTTTTTTTTTAAAAAACTCTTTCAGGATCTCTAAAAATTGCCATAGCAACGTTTGACGATCTTGGTTAATTTGATTAAGAAATCCAAGAAATTTAGCTCATTGCCAACAAAAAATATTCAACACATAACTTACTAGACAGATGATACATAAAAAATAATAACAAATACCATTTAAAATAGCTCAATAGAAAAAATAGTGTAACTCATTGTAACGCTCATATCACAATCATTGTTAACACATTTTTTTTAGAATACTACGATATGATAAAGAAATATTCCCTAGATCTTTGAAATGCTTTTTCCCAATGTAAATTATATAGAAACAAAGTCATGTTCTTCTAGAGGATAAATTTTCTTGATCATATGCTATTTTGAAACTAATAGAAGTGCTCCATTGTGAGAAAATCAACTTGAGGCACTAAAGCTTCAGTCAATAATATTATTTCTGCTTTTTTCTTACTCTTACTGAAATCCTCTTTTAGAGCGGCGGCATTGCCCATTATTATACAATTGTCTGTAAAGAGTTGACTCTACTGACAATCCTGCAGCTAATAAATATGTCTCGGTCGACCATTTCTGATAAAAAAAAAATTCAACCGCTCGTAATTCGAACCTACATTGGTTAAATCTGGTAGTTCAAAATAGGAAGCCACTAGGCTATAATCGACTCAAAAGTTTTGAACCCGATACCTAAAATTATTAACTTCAATACAACCAGCAAACAATAGTCTGAATCAATTAAAGAACCTCAAAAAAAAACACCCCTAGAACAGGGGTCTTCAAACTACGGCCCGGTAGCACTACCAATCCGGCCCGCGGTAGCGGGAAGAATACCTCTTGTATATCCGGTCCGCGGCGGTAGCGGAGCGGACATGCTAATCCTGATTCCAAAGAGCAAGTTAATCAAACAAAATAATAGTAACCAGATTTTTTTTTTAAAGACCAAATATAAAATTCATTCTTAAAAGTTAAAAAAGGGTTGTATACCGAAAAACAAAAATATGGTAAAAAAATTCAAAGAACAAATCTCCAAACGGCAGATACGTGTGATTTGTCGTTTGAGACATATTACAGACCAAAGTGTAAAACAATGTCAATAAAGTTAGCAGAACACTTTTAGCAGAACATATATTTTTTTGCAGCAAAATTTAAAGCTAATTAAGAGCTAATTAAATGCTCTAATTAAATTTTTTGTGCTCGTATTTAAAAAAAAAAACAAGATGTTCTGCTAGCTTAATAAAAAGTTAGCAGAGCAATAATAAAATATGACATAAAACTTACGTACATATAATAATGGAAATATTTTAAGCTTATTACGAGCTAATTAAATGCTATAATTAAAAAATTAATGCTCGCTTATTTAAAAAAAAACATGTTCTGCTGGCTTAATGAAAACTTAGCAAGAACAACAACAAAATATCACATCAAACATAAAGATTATAATAAAAATATTACAAGCTAATTAATTGCTGTAATAAAAAAAAATTATGTTTGACTTAAAAAAAAAATGTTCTGCTAGTTTAACAAAAAGTTAGCAGACCAACATTAAAATATCACATTAAACGTAAATATTATAATGAAAATATTTTAAGTTAATTGTGATCTAATTATGTTGTTGGGGGGGTTTATGGGGGGAAAAAGTTTGCGCATGCGCACAATTGTCAAATAAATTTTTTTTTAGGAGTGATTACAAGACGCAAGGAAAGTGAAACAAAGTAAAATTATCAAATTAGTTTAAAATTTTAATGTGAAATACCACCGGTTTGCCCTAAACTCAAATGTCAAAATACTGCCTAAAATTATTTGAAAGATAGGCAGCTAAACATACACATTTTTAAATATTTGTGCGGTGACTGATAGTTGACACTTTGGATAATTTTTTTAAGTATTTTTTTAATTAACTAAAGTACGATTAATTAGCTCGTAATAAGCTTGAAATATTTCCATTATTATATTTACGTTTTATGTCATATTTTATTGTTGTTCTGCTAACTTTTGATTAAGCCAGCAAAAAGTGTTGGTTTTTTTTTTAATACGAGCACAAAATTTTTAATTAATTATAGCATTTAATTAGCTCGTAATAAGCTTAAAATATTTCCATTATTATATGTACGTTTTATATTATATTTTATTGTTGTTCTGCTAACTTTTTGTTAAGCTAGCAGAACACATTTGTTTTTTAAAGGCAAACATTAGATTTTTAATTATAGCATTTAATTGGCTTGTCATTAGCTTGTAATATTTTTATTATAATCTTTATGTTTGATGTGATATTTTGTTGTTGTTCTGCTAACTTTTTATCAAGCTAGCAGAACATGTTGTTTTGTAAAAAAAAATACGAGCACAAAATTTTTAATTAGAGCATTTAATTAGCTCTTAATTAGCTTTAAATTTTCCTGCAAAGAAATATATGTTCTGCTAACTTTATTGACATTGTAAAACACGTTGGCCTGATGTCATACCGACATATTCTGTTCCGTCTCATATGTTGTGAGATTGTTCATGTCTTGTAATCTCATGTTATTCTGTAGGTAGCAATGCAAAAACCAAAAAAAAAAAGAAAAAAAAATGTTCATGTTGTGTTGAGAACAAATGATAGAAATGAATAACTGTAGTACATACCCCGAAGTATTTAAGAACATAGTTTAAAATTTCGACATTTTTAAAAATTATTAAAAGTTTCCCTTTTTTGATAACAAAAAAAAAACACACAAATGCTCGGTCGGTTCGATGTCGGTATGACGTCATGGATTCAACTTCATGGTTGCTTCGCTGTTCAAAAACCAAAGGTCCTTTGCGACTTGCGGTTTTGATTTTTAATATTAGATATTTTTTAAAAATTTCTAGATGTTTTCATGAAATTTTGGTTTGCTGTCCCTTTAAACAACATATGTACTACATAGCCAATTCACATAATAAAATTGTTTTACTTGTTCTGTTGTTGTCGGTATTCATTTTCAGCTTAAATAGAACGTAATATAATAATAAATATTAAAATACCCATACGACGTTACTGCAAAACTATTATTGTAGTATGTTGGTATCATACCAAAGAACTAATAAATACTAAGGTATTGTAGGTATAATAATAGATTTTCGCCCTTGAAAGTTAGTGCAGAAGTCAATGTGGCCCTTAGATTAAAAAGTTTGGAGACCCCTGCTCTAGAAGGCTGTGATTTTGGCAAAAAAATTCACAGCCTTCTTGAGAATACGTTTTTTATATCATATATTGTATTTTAACATCAGACTAATTAGAATGTAGGTTTAATTAACTTTCATTTAATTAAAAAAAATTCAATGATAATTAAGGATTTGAGTAAACTTACACCTATTTTATTTTTAATCACTTTACAATATAAAAATTGTAATTATTAATTAGCAATTATTATTTTCGGCAGTTTTATAAAAGATAATAAGGGTAAAACACCGAGATTATTATTCTTTAATTACTGTCTTTAGCCCCTCTATTTCTAAAACCTTTCCTTACCTTCATATTTTTAAAAAAGTTTGAAATTTCATTCTCATCAACATCATATGGCAAATTCGTCAGATATGCAATATAGGGAGGATCCTGTGGGACCTTATCAATAATGTCATCAAAGTCCCTTGACGCTTTAGGGGCCGTGGGTAGAACAACACTAGCTTTAGCAGAACGTGAATCATAAACATCTGTAAAAAAAAACATCGAAAGTGTTAAGTTTAGTACCCCAATTACCCAATCAATCTGGTTTTTTAAAACCTCTCCCACTTGTGAAACATTCTAGAATTGAATTATTTATAGAAACGCTACCCAACAACAAAAAATTTCGGATTTCTGATTGGACTCAACCATTTTCTCTTAAAATCGATTAATGAAATCTCTTCCACATGCCCGCCTTATAGGTTAAGTAAACTCTACCATGATTATCCTCGACTTCATCAGCCCAATTCATTGTGGATTTCCTTATGGGCATGGTAGCTACCGGTCCGGGTGTTTCCTGGAGGAAATCGCTCAAAGGCACCGTTTTTCCTTTATTCTTTTTACCCTTTTTCGCTGAAATTCAGAAAAATAATTTTACAATAAGGTGGATGAGTACACGCGGTCTGCACGGGATTTGTGGGAATTGCGACTTGTAGAGGGTTTAGAAGAGTGAAAAGGTGGTGAAAAAAATAGGGAAATTTACCTGAAGCCATTGTTAGTATTTACAATAACAATAAACAGTTTTATAACAATTCGAAATTTAATTTATTGTAAAAGCACTGTCACTGACGTACTCGAACGTAGAAAATGTCAGATTGGATGTTAGGTGGGAAAGAAAAGGTGGGGTGATGGCGGTAAATCTAAATCAAATTGTTAATTTTGCATAATAAATCAACAAAAATTTTAATATTTAGTAATCCATATATACAAAATTGTATATTAAATTGTAAAAAACACAATAAAAGTTTTATAGTGTAAAAATTAAAATATAAAAAAGTATTGTTATAGACAACCAGCTATACACTGCAGTATTACATGTTATATAAAAAAGTAAAGTTTTCTATATAGAAATATTCCAGGACCGGACTTAAGTACCTAAGGCCCACCGAAACACTTTCTTTCAGGGTCCACTAATTTATAAACATTTAACACATACATATCTACAGGCTGTTCCAGAAGTAAACGGCAATTTTTTGAATACTGACTGCTAAAAGCCCAAGAAATGTTATTCAAAAAAAGTCTGAATTTATAATGTACGTAGTTTAAGGTAGTTCCAGCACGAACCCACTTTTCGACAGATTCGGCCCAATTTTTTTTCATAGATTTAGAATAGCGTTTTTTACTAATTCCCAAAATTTTGGAATTTTTTGCCGTTTAGATCGCGAGATATTCAAGCACAAAGTTCGCGATTTTGAGAGTTACGTCCCATTTAAAGTATGTTAAACATCCGGTCTCTTCAACTATTTTAAATTATATTAAAAAATTCTCTCGACAGAATTGAAAAAAAAACTAGGGGAGTATAGAAAAATGTTTATAGATATAGTTAAAAAAATAAAAGTACCACTTTACCGTTTTGTTTGTAAGATATAAAAATTAAAAATTCCATTTTAACCTGTTCATTTCACAGTTTATTGTGATCTGGCAACTCTGTGCGTAGCGCTCCTTGAAATAGTGTTGAATTATTAAAGCCATACTTGTATCAATGACTTCATTAGCATTACTGTCATTTGTAAAACCGCAGTTTGATTCATATTGCACACCTTCAGTCTTCTCATTTTTCTTACGCAATTTTTCTCTGTTTTCTGCTAAAATGTTTCGTCTCTTCTTTGCCGGGAGTAATTTGGATTTTTCAGCTCTTTGTAATCTTTTCTTGTCTTGTCTAGAAGCATATCTTCGTGTATTTCTCCCTGGCGACAATGACAAAATGTTATACACGTTTATTAAATGTCTTTCGCCATTATTCTTACTGCATACTGCACTAGCATAGCATATACACATAAACAAATATATATATAAACTCAGAGCAACGTTGCCAGATCACAATACTGTAACTTTGTCATTGTATGCGTGAGCGTCTGTGTGCCGAGGCTTCTGAAACGGCAAAAAATTCCAAAATTTTGGGAATTAGTAAAAAACGCTATTCTAAATCTATGAAAAAAAATTGGGCCGAATCTGTCGAAAAGTGGGTTCGTGCTGGAACTACCTTAAGGCTAGTCTGACCCTAGCTGCGATTTCTAATCTCCCCGCTAAATTTCATTGTTTTGACAACCCGAAATACATTTGTTTGACCTGATTAATGTCATATAGTATAGTAAAGCGAAATGAGAATAAATATTGTCCATTTTAACTTTTTAGAGTAGTATCAGCCGAAACGTTATATATTTTATTAATTAAATTATCCTCTATCAAAATAAGCAACTACACCTTTTTTTTATGTTTCAGATTATGGGAATTTGAAAAAAACTTAAAATTTGGACTTTTTTAATATTCGTGTTAATAATAATCTAATATTATCTTTACACCGAGCTATCTCAAGAACCATAATAGCCATCAAGTTGATTTTTGTTGCGTTCGAATGTAAAGACATGAGCGATTTTGGTCGTTTAATTCAAAGAATTTTTTTCTATTTTTAATATATTTTTTGATAACCTAAAGTCGAACTTCGGGTATCACGGTAATCAATTATAGACGATGCGAAAAAATTTTTATTATTAGAGATAGACCCTTACAATTAAGCGAACGAAATGTAGAGAAATAATCCGGGAGGTTTTTGGTAAAACCAAAATTAGATTATTTTTTGTCGATTTTGAGATATGATTTTTTTTATTTAGACTTTTACGAATCGTATATGCCGGAAAAAGCTAATATTTTTATAATAATAATATTAGTAATATAATAATAATAAAAAGAAGAAAAATAATAATAATTGACGATCAACGAAATAATTTTTATTGTCACACTTTAGTAATAATTTGTTTTCGAACATTATTTAACAGGAAGTGGTTTTTAAAAATAGCAAGACATTTACATTTGAGAAAGGACATTATTTCAAAAATATTGAAGATATTTAGGGACACCTATTAGGGTACTCGACCTACAACTGGAAGCACGATTCGTCAAAATGAAATATTCTCAGAAAAAAATGCCCATTTCAAACTTTAGTATTTTTCTTATCTATTTTATTCGCTCTTTTAAAAACTGTAAAACTTAAAATATTTTATCGTCAGCTTTTTATGTAAATCGGTGTTAAAAATTTAACTAACGAATGTATAGAATATTTTATTTTAAAGCACAAAAAACTTTAATAAAACATTATTTTATTAACAAACTACAAATTACTTGAATTATAAAAACAAAAAACGAAAAGTATTTAATAATTTTTCGCCATATGTTTGATGGTTTTTTGATAACTTATATCTTATCCAAACAATTTTTTTTTTAAATCTGCATGTACAGATTCAGAGACCTGCTAGGAAAAGTTTACTGTCGGTACCATCAAAAACGGAGCGGAGGCGGTAACACAATTAGTACAAATGAAACTCTGGATAAATTTAGTATTTAGAAATACTAAAAAATACAATGCTACCTTATGCTGACGATAATTTGCCTCTGAGAAGGATATTTTAGCATAACTACCCAAAGCACACGGCAAAGATTGTGAAAAAATTTTTCACGGGCAATTTTATGCAAGTTTTGAACGAAGTCTAGAATTTCATTTTATAAGAGACCATTATTGATGAATTAATTGACTCAATATATTGCGGTGATCGCAAATAAAGGGTATACAACAAAATGTTTGGAAATAAATATTAATAAAACTCTTTTCAATATCAGTTGCTTTACTTTTTGCCCCTAAATTTAATGTTTTAATTTTTGTATCCATAGATTCAAAGATATTACCTAGGAACAATTATAATGCAATTCAATTTTTTATTAAGGGTGTTAGTGTTAAACATTAAATACTATGCAAGTAAGTATTATATAAACTTCCTCGATCATTTCGTTCGCTTAATGTAGGGGTTTATCTCTAATAATAAAAATTTTGTTTGCATCGTCTATAATTGATTACCGTGACACCGGAAGTTCGACTTTAGCTTATTAAAAAATATATTAAAAAGGGAAGTAAAATACTTTCAATCAAACAACCATAAGCGCTCAAGTCTTTACATTTGAATTCAACAAAAATCAACTCAATAGCTATTATAGTTTCTGAGATAGCTCAGTGTAAAGATAACAAAATACAAATATTAAAAAAGTCTGAATTTTAATTTTTTTTCAAGTTTCGATAATCTGAGCAATGAAAAAATGTCTTAATTGGTCATTTCAGATAATCTAATTAAAATTTCAGCTGGTCCTACACCAAAAAGTTAAAATAGACGATTTTTATCCTGATATCTGAGATGATTTCCCTCTACTATACTTTCAAAGCGTGCGCTCTCTGGCGGCAAACTCTATGAAGTCAGCGCTAATTTTAAAGTAAATACACATTAAAAAAACTTAAAACTAAAAAGAGTTTTTTAAATTATTAAATGGTGATAATATTTGGCATATTTTTCTAGACAAATAAGTCTAATTTGATATTTTAAGATTTTTTAAATTATGAGATATTAATTTGTTTATATTGTCAACAATATTTAAATAAATAATTGATTAATAAAGTTGAAAATAGTCAAGCGCCCTTTACTTTTATATTGTCTATCTACAAAAAACAAATTACAGTATTTTCTTAAAATTTAGACCTAAAAGAATGTCATAGAAAAAATTAAAACACGTTTTTTTTTAAATAAAACAATGGAACTTTTTTTTCATTTATGGCAATAGTTAAGCGCCCTAGGCAATTAAAAAACACGTCTTTTGATGTATAATATATTATAAAAATACATATTTAAAGACCAAAAAAGTGCCATAGAAAAGTTTCTAGGGGGGTCTGACTAGCCTTAAGAGTAAAATTGTTTTGAAGATTAATGTTCAATTTTTTCACGATTTTTTCTGTGAGTTAAATGTAAAGTCTGCTGTATTCCTAAATGGGTAAGATTCAACTATTTTCATAATAACACTTAAAAACTTCGCTACTGTTTAAGCGTCAGAGTTGACAACAAAAAAATTTTTTTTGTTATTTTGACATTAACAACTTAATTTATTAATTATTTTGGTGAATTACGTTCATTCTTTTTATATTCGAAAATTGTTACGGGGAAGTGGAAAACGCCTTGAAAAAGAATCAATAAATTATTCGAAACGTTGGCCTTATAAAATAGTTTTTTTCTGCGTTGTCCACTTCCCCGTAACAGTTTTTGGATTAATTTATTAATGTTACTTTGTTCATCAACAATGTCCTGGTTGGTTAAATTAGAAATTAAAACTGTTCAAAATACTTAATTTACTTATGAAACATCAGAAGATTTATATTACCAAAAACTTAAATAATTTAAAAACTAGAATTTTCAATATTTAACAATAAGTAGCAAAAAATAGATAAAAAAATTCAATTTTTTTCATTATTTTGTAAAAGAACTAGAAGTATAATATAGCCGTAGTAAACTGGCAGTTAAACCTACAGCTAAAGCACCATCTTTAGCTACTATATGTATATCTACAGAATGAGTCAGCTAAGAGTTTATCTCATCTTTTCTCAAAAAGTAGTTATCTCATCAACTTCAGAGCTAGCCATTAAAAACTTTTGTTTTCTTCTCTACGCATGTAATTTTTTTCAGAATTTTTCAAATATTCCTTCTAATAAATATTAATTAATAATATTAATTTTTTTAACAAAATATAATATTTACATTTTTTTAAATGTCGTTCTATATGAAGAAATGTTGAAATATTGTTTGTGAAAAAAATATTTCAAAAAAATTGTAGATAACCGCAAAAATTAATAAAGTTTATTCGTCTTGTAAGACCTTTTTTCATACAGGATTGCCACTTTACTTTATAATCTGCTTGATACCTATCCTCCAGCTTTTTCCAACTGCCCACTTTTGTAGAAAAATAGCGTAATCCAAATTAGCTGTCATACCGAATGCAAATTAATTAAAAATTTTAATAAAATAAACAGAATGATTCTTACCAATGAGTTTAAAACTGTTGGGGGCACTTTGGGATTTACCACGTTTAATAGAATCTGTTTGTTAAGAGTTTAAATACCTGCTGAAAAACAGTTTTTGGGGTTATATACCATTTTTTTGAAATATTTTTTTTTCGAAACAATATTCTAGCATCTCATCATTTAGAATGACATTAAAAAAATATAAATATTATATTTTTTTAAAAAAATTAATATTAACTAATAATTATTCTTTAGAAAAAATATTAAAAAAATTTGAAAAAATTTATATGCCTAGAGAAACAAACAAACTTTTTAATCGCAAACTCTGAAGTTAATGTAATAATTAGTTGTTAAGAAAAGATGAGATAAACTTTTAGCAGACTCACCTTGTATAGTGTTTTTAACAGAAAATAAAAATCCGATTAAAGATATAAATACTTTTAACAAAGCAATCGTGTTTAAGAATATTACCTACTGCTGATTTATTGGAGATTTTTCACTTAAGAGGCTGATTTGAATGCTATATTGCCTAATGTTGTTACATTTTTTTGAGTTTAAAACTTATCATAATTAATTAATTCATAGTTAAGTAGATAATAAGGGTTCCGGAATAAAATAGCGCTAATGAAAATAGTGTTTTGCAAAAAAGCGTGTTTTAAAACAGCGTCGATTCTTAAGAGCGCGTAACAAAATAGCATGTAATAAAATAGCATAGTTAAAAAAGCGCCTGTAAAAATAGCGCTAAATTAAATTAGCATCTGTAACAAAACAGTGCGTAAAAATAACGTCGTAAAAAAGTCAGAACAGGGGTCAAGTTAGGAGTCTGGCTAGCTCAGGTCCAAATTATTCTAAATGCCAGAAGATTGGCAGATCTTATAAAAAAAAACTTATAAAAAGACGGTTAGCAGCGTTAGCCCGGAAATTGATTTAAAATCGGTGATGTTTTTGGCGACACTGTCTACCAGGCAAAAAAGAAATTATCTGTTAAACGCTTTTTTCTTATGCTCGCTTATTTGTTACGAGCTTATTTGTTACACGACAAATAGGTATATACAAACGCTATTTTGTAAAAAACTCTATATTATTACAGCGCTGTTACAACTGCGCAATTTTATCACGCACCATTTTTATTAGCGCTATTTTATTCCGGAACCGATAATAAGTGCTTAAAAAAGGTGTTTTTTTTAAATAATTTTGTCATATTTTTGATAAAAATATTGCATTGTATGTGCGAAATTGCATTTCTATTGATTCAATATGTTAAAGTAAAAACATCAATTTATTTCTATTAAATACACAAATACAAACAACAATAATTTGACAAATAAACAACTCGATATTGACAGAGAAATAACGACTACGAGTTAGTAACATCGCTTCCAATAAACCTCTCCTCTTTAACTCTTTAATCGCTTGTGGAGTTCCACACTAACTACTAAACTACCCACTTATATAACGATTCGTCCTTCTAGCACGTGTCCGGATGTTTTGCGACCTTTCTCCACTTATGCGAAACGATGGTATCATTCCTCTCGATCGGTTTAAAAGCGTGCATAATAATGGTTCCGTGGAATTTTACACTACGGTGTTACTCACGGCGTGTATCCTTTTTGTATTTTCTCAGACTATCTACTTAAAACTTTTTCTTTTTTTAGAATTGCGTCTAACAATATAATAGAAACAACTACTTTAAAAACCAACACCTTTAGTCTTTCTACCTTCATTGAATTGGGTTAACTAGCCGTCTCACCCACATCCGACATCGAAAAGGTAATTTTTTTAAGCACTATTCTTGTCTTCAAAATATCAATTTTTTCAAAAAAATTTTTTCAAAAAATATGCAGTATCAGACTTTTTTAAATAATTTTTAGTTTTTCTTTTAGGGGAAAAAAGCTCAGATGCATGATTGTATTTAATATAATTTTACGTTTTTTTTTAAAGTAAAATTAATTGTGATTTAAAGATAATACTTATCAAGTTTTTATAAAATAGCTACATTTACTAATCCGGACTTTTAGAATTTTTATAGTTTATTTAAATTTAAGATTACATTAAAAATACGATATACTTTTTATAAGCTAACTTTAAAAAGCCTCATTAACGTTTTTGCAAAATTAATTTTAACTTTTTTTTATAAGTATTGGATAAATTTTGAAAACAAACACACTGTTTAAAAAAGAATTTGATTACATTTTTAATAATATTATTTGACTCTACTTGTTCTTTAAAATTTTAGCGGTTGTAGTCGCCCCCGCCAAAAGGGTAAAGTATCTATTGACATTACCTACCAAACTTGTTCTCTTCTCTAAAAATATCTAAAAACCTGCTTGTTTTGTCTTGGAATGCCCAGCCTGTATAGTCAGACTAGCTTAAAATTACGGTCGAGTACAATGGCGGGGGTTATAAATAAATAACCCTTATAAATAAATATAAAACGTTTTGCTACTGAAAATAAAATATTTGTACCATGAGAATGAGTCAGCAGGTGCTGGAATTTTAGATGATTTATTGGCTTATTGAAAAAAAGTTTATTTTTTTACCTATTTAAAATTTTTAATAATAATATTAAAATATATAAATAAATAAAAAATAAGACTTTTTAAAAATGCTTTTTGCGAATGCGTCAAACTTGTTAAAATTTGAACTGCTTTTGTTATCTGCAATTTTCCTACTCGTCATGCTTTTTTCTATACCGCTAATATTATAAATATTAGATCATTATTACTTGATAAAACAGCATAAAAAGTTATTTACGAAAAAACCTTAAAAACGATGAGTCTGCTAAAACCATTTGTGTACCTATTGTATACATTTTTTTTGTACAAGTTTTTCGAATTACAATTAATTAAATAAACTTGGAATTAAGATCGTTTATTAAAACAGATAAAAAAATTTCAAAAAAATCAAATGGATGAAAATTGTTGTATCTTGTGCATATTGCACTAATGTTTTGGTGGATGAATGTGTATTATAACTATACAGATTCCCTACCAGTGATCTTAATGCATTTATTACAAATGTTAAAATTTTACTAAGTAGATTAATTAAAAAGTTTAAGCATGTCATCATTTGTGGTGATTTCAATGTGAGATTCGATGTAGTAAACGAGCAGCAACGAAAACTGATAAACGTTTTTAAATCTTTTAATATGTATCAAACTATCTTCGAAAAAACACGTGGTTCAAGCTGTTTAGATAACATCTTTATAAATTTACCTCAAAACGAATTTTTAGTCAATGTGTATAACCCACAACTCTCGGATCACGCAGGAACTTGCCTTACATTTTCGTTACAAACTCAGTTAAATAATTCAAATTTTAGTAAAAAACATATTTTTATTTATAGACCTACTACCGATATTGGATTATTTAAATTATACAGTATGCTTGAAAATGCAAATTGGAATTTTCTTAACGATACAACTATTAGTGGATCGCGAGCATTTGATATATTTTATGATAATTTTATAAACTTTGTAAATTTTTCACTTCCTTTAAAAGAATGTCAGATTTCTAATAGGCAAAATCACGGTAACACGAGTAACTGGTTTACACTTAAATTTAAAAAAATACGTGAAGCACTTCAATTCCACTACGAACTACTTCATCAAGATAACATTGAAGTAGATACATATAGAAGATTTAGAAACTATTATCAGCGCAAACTTCGCAATGTTAAACGACTTTCAAATGATCAATATATAACACATTCTTTGAATAAAATGTGGCAGATCATAAAAGATAATAAGAGTAACAAAGCTCAATCCACAAACATTAATATTAGTGCTGATAATTTTAACAATTACTTTGTTAACATACCCTCGGTGATACAATCGCAAAAAGATCAAGACTCTTTTAAGAAATATTTAACACTCGTTAACAAAAAATTCGACTTTAAAGAGGTAACGTTCAACGACGTTCGATCTGCAATAAAAATTCTAAATAAAACCATAAGCAAAGACTGTTAGGGAGTAAATGCAGTTATTATGAAAAATATGTGTAATGTTTTATATATTCTACTCACTAAAGTCTTCAATAAATGTATTCGAGCGAATATTTTCCCTGATCAAGTAAAGTAGTGCCAATTTTCAAAAAAGGTGATCCAAGTCAGTTGTCTAACTATAGACCTATATCTCTCATACCGGTCGTGGCCAAAGTATTTGAAATCCTGTTAAATATTCAAATTACAGCATTTTTTGAAGAAAACAATATTTATAACTCGTCTCAATATGGGTTTAGAAACAATAAATCTACGACACTGGCTAGCAGCTCTATTATTAATGAAATTGTATACGGTTTTGAACATAAGCTGCATTCGCATTTACTAAATTTTGATTTGACAAAAGCTTTTGATTTAATTAACCATCGTATTCTGCTAGAAAAACTTAAGAACTATGGTTTTCAACCTAACAGTTTAGCATTAATAGAATCCTACTTATCAGACAGATATCAATACGTATCGGTCAATCAAAATAAATCAACGTTGTTAAAAATTAATAAAGGAGTACCACAGGGTTCTGTTTTAGACCCTACCTTGTTCCTAATATTTATTAATGATCTACCGAATGTTAATAAATTAGGCTCTTTTGTGTTATTTGCTGACGACACGTCTTTTATAACATCGCACAACTGCATTAATTCTCTGAATAATGTAATTTCTGATGCTTATAACAACATCATCGAGTGGTTTACTGCAAACAGTTTAACATCTAATAGAAACAAATTGCAAAGCATAATCTTCTCCTTAAGGTTACCACAGATTAATCGCCAACACATAACATTTCTTGGGTTGCAAATAGATTCTACATTGTCGTGGGAACACCATGTGAATTATTTGGCGGCAAAAGCTTCATCAAAAATATTCTTGCTGAGACGTCTTAAAGGAATTGTCTCACCAGAAGTGGTTAAATCAGCTTATTTTGGTAGCATTCACAATTTGCTTTCTTATGGCATATTAATATGGGGACATACGCCTCATTTTACAAAATTATTTATATTACAACGTAAATGCATTAGGATCATCGCAGGCCTTGGCTATCGGGACGATTGTCGTTCATTTTATCGGAAACTCAACATAATCACGTTGCCTTCAATGTATGTACATTTGACAATGTTTAATATACATGCATACGAAGTACGAACATACAATTACGCATCGCATGAACATAAGTACTCTACTAGACACAAGTCTCTTATAAAATTAGATTTTACCAGGTTAAATAAATCACGATATAATCTTTCATATTTCTGCACCAAATTTTACAATGCACTGCCTATAGGGATAAAAAACCATAATTTCAAAGTCTTCAAAAAGACTATTAAGAAGTTTCTAGTTAACGAAGCCTTCTACAGTTTTGAGGAATACATTGAATTTTTACGGTACCAAATTATATACATTAGACGAGTGTAAATTTATTTTGTAAATTTTAACACAATAAATTATTATTATTATTATTAAATAAAAAACTTTTAAAATTATTGCAATTACGATCAATATTTTATTGACATTGTTTCCTGTACAGTCGCAATTAGAAGACTGGATACCAAAATTATAAATAGGCGTTTAGTTGTGCTTTTGCTTATAGAAAAACTGATCATATTTAAAACCAATAAGATTTAATTTTATTAAAACCAAATTAAAAAGGTTTGTTTGCATATAAAAACCAACGTCTTCTTACCGAGTTAACATATTTTTATAATGTTCAAAATTTTTTATAAGCCAAAAATAATTTAGTTTGAAAAACAGTCCCAAATTAAACGTAAAGTTTATTAACAATTATTTTTTAAAAAATATGTATCTACGTGTAAATATATTAAAATAGTGTCAATCCGGGGTTCAAAGTCTTAAGAAATGTAGTATCAAAAAAGCAAATGTCGGATTTGTTATTAACATTTATGAATAATTGTCAATTCAGTTGTTTTACGACATTTAATTATGGCGATGGCGTTAGAACAGGATAAGTTCTAACTTATTACCTAATTCCTACTAGTAGGAATTAGTAATAGTAATAGTAAGTAGGTTCTACAGGGCCCTAAAAAAAGATTTTCATCTAGTCGCCTGTGAATTTCCCATGTAAAATAAATAATGCCGCTTTAGCAAATAGGGGTAACGAGTAAACCTAGTAATGTCACTAAAGTTGTAACAAGAAAAATTAAAAACCCCATACATTCGGTCTCTCTACAAGCGGCAATTTCTAAAGAAAAAGTTTTCCTGTTTTGGGTGTTCATTAAAGGTCAAAGTCTCCTTGCCAAACTTCAAATTTGAATTGCCATTTGATAGAATAAATTAGTTCAAACTTAAAGAGTAGAGCGGCACAAAAAAATTAACATGTAAAATAATTTCAAAGGTAACTAGATGAAAATCTTTTTTTGGGATCTTGTAATTACCTACTGAGAAAAATTTAATTAATTTGGTTTTGATAAATTCAAATGCTAGCCAATTTACAAAACGATACACAAAAACCAAACAACAAAGCTAAATAGTCACTTTTTTTAAATTTCAAAATAATATTCTGAATATAATGACTTAAAAATAAAGTTGAAACCTGAAAACTGAAACTGTCTTTGAACTTCTAAAAATGTTTTTCATATCTAACAATAAAATATTCTTTTTGTAAATAATGTTTCGTGCATAGAGTGGCTTTATTGCTGTTAGCCGATTTCTAGATATAAGTTACCGTTTACTCAGTTTTACTCAAAATGCTGCGTTTTATAAATATTTTAGTAAAAACAAGAAAGTTTTAATAAAAAAAAAGTTAATGCCATTTTTATTAAACATTATTGCTTTGATTAATCGCCTAAGATTTGTTTATGATAATCACAGTCCTTCACTAAGTCGACTAAGAGCACACGAACACACTATTTTGACTTCAACTACCGAACATACCTGTCTGAAATTTTTTAGATGTATAAGCACACTCATTTAACATAATTTGTAAAAATAGATTAACTAAAATAAAATTTGCTAAATACATAAAATGTTCTTATAATGTTATTTTAGATAGATATTTATATAATTTATATCATTTATATGGTCCTAAACGCATTAATAAATTATTATTATTATTATTTTGTAAGACTAATTTAACTTCAAAGAAAAGCAAAATTTGTTCTTTCTATAAAGAAATTATTATTACAAAAATTATACTAAAGTTGGTCTGGCAAACTGTTTACTTAAGAAAAAGAGTTCAAGACCTATAATTTCTTTTCTATTAATTAACCCCTCTTTTAAATAAAATAATTGACAATGTTTTCGTTGATTGTTTAAGAAGTCAGGCCTTAATGTTATATCAAATTTCAAAGTGAGCTCTAGGGGTTGGTTTTAGAGATCATTCCTTGAGGTAGGTAATTTATCACTTTGTGCTTAAAACCAGACATAAATCGGTAATAGGTAATAATTACTTAAGTAGAGTTGTTTTAGTCTCATTTTAATTTTTTTTTAAATAAACTGTAACCTTTGGTAAGTAATTTTGAGACATTTTTAATTTATCTTTGTTTTTGCAATGTTAACCTTAAGTTCAAATCTTACATTTATTCGTTGCGTTATTTGCAAGGAATATTTATTTATTTATTGCGAACTGCTAACATCTGTCTTATCACTCTTATCATTATCCATTTTTTCTTGTGTGCATTTTATTTTAAGACTGGAAATGCAACAAGCTGGTTCATTGTCAGAGATAGCTAAAGGTGAACAACAACAAAAACAAGTCATTTGTAGTGTTTTTCCTTCAACTGGCACGTGTTTTACAGTTTTATAGAATATTAATATAATAAAAATTTTACTGTTACAAGGTATATCTATCTAGTAAGTAATTTTTACGAGTACAATTATAATACCATAGATACTATATATCTATATAATGCAAAGTTATTATAAATGTTTCCTGATCAAGTTAGCTATAAAAGGTGAAAACAAATTGTAATGTACCGCTTTTTCAAGGATTATCATTGTTTTTATCATTTATCTGTCATAAACGACAACTGTAAAAAATTCTTATTTACTCTTATTTATTTTGTTTTAACTCAAAGGGTTGAGTTTAATTTATAGAGCTAATCTATAAAAAAAATTCAAGGACTCACTCTAAAACAAAAAATACTTTAAGTATTTTATTTTTAAAGTACTGAAAAATTACTTTTTGTAATACCTCATTGTTAAAGGTAGCTTTAAGGATTGTTTGTTTCAATGAAAACAATACCTTAACAATTAAGGATGCGTAAAAAGCGGCCGGTAAGAGTGGCCGTAAAGACTAAATCACTTTGGAAATGCAAGTGCTTTATTGTTCACAATTTTCATGTAAACAACGGTTGACATTGGCAACGTACAACGCACTCTAAATCATCTCTTTTTGAATTAAAATTAATAAAATCAAAAAAATAAATGCGGCTAAATTATTGAGGTATTACAAAAACTACTGTACAGTACACGTCTGTTAGGGCCTTTACGGTCTCGCCAAAGGCCCTTGAAATTAAATTTCTGGCTCGGCCGTAAAAACTACCCTAACAGACTTCTACTGTAATATACTATTTTTTAGGTCTGACTCTATTTTATGACTATATTTTTAGGTGTAGTAATAGTAATAGAATTCAACTACATATGGTCTTAAATATGGGTATCGGTAAGCCTTTTGCTGAAAATTATTAAAGTTATTTTTATTTTTGTAACTATCAATGATAAAAAAATTAAAATCAATTTATGGAATACATTTTTATTCTTTATGTTTTAGTTTATTATTGGCAAAAGTTTGGTAAGTTTATCTCAAATTTTCAAATTTTTATACCTAACTACACTTGAAAGCGTTTTGCCACGTTTATGTAAGAATTTGTTTAATTAAACTTTTAGCTTTTTTACATTTGTAATTGAATTATTGTAAAAAATACGAAACCAAAAAAACAAGAAAATTTGTATTGTTTGTAGCGCGGTAAGTAAGTATAATTAAATAATTCTAAAAAATTACTGTTTCAAGGAAATGACAAATGCAACAATAACAGCAATTTTATTGCAGTCTTAATCAAAAAACCTGTGTAAACATTCCGTATTTCAAGCTTATTTAAAATTGTTTAGTATTATTTATTACTATCATTATTTTAAAAAAAATGTATACATATAAAAAAATAAATAAAAAAAATAAAAATTAATTACAAGTATATTTTTAAGTATTTAATTATATAGTGTATTACTTTGCAAATTAAAATATAAACTACTTCAACAAATTAAAATTTAGTTATTAATTAACTGTATATATTTATTTTTTAGTTCGTTATTTCAAAATGGATTTGCTCCGAGTAACATCAGACGAGAAAATTCAAATTATGAAATTATACAACATTACTGAAGACAGAGTAAAAAAAGATATAGAATTAATTAAAATTTGGAAATCTAAACAACCTCATCTACAGGGAAATTTAAGTGGTCTGTATAAAACACGTTATTTTTTTTAAACTAATCAAATAATTTTGTGAATTCTAGATGATTTTATTGAGAAATTATTACTAAAAAATAAGTTCAGTGTTGAAAGATGTAAAGAAAAAATTGAAAACTACTACACAATACGTGGAGCTAATATAGATTTACTTCAAGATTTTGAAAAAATTGTTCCATCAGAAGAAACATCGTAAGTAAAAATGAGTTTAACAGTCAATTCGTGTGTATTAATTTAAACTAATTCTACAATAATAGGGAAAAGTGTTATAAAGTGACATACTTTCTTTGGTAGTATATATCTTATTATTATTAAGCTTAAAACCTAAGTTTTTTGATAAAATTACAGAGCATTTAATGAAGAATGAAATACGCACATTTCAATCCTAAATAACATTAAAAAAGACGTATACTTACGACGTAAATCTAAAACATACAGATGTGTCATTTTGCCCTATCGTTGAGGCAAAATGACATATTTTTTGTCATTTTACCCATACACAGAAAACTGTACACAAATTAAACAAGCACAAATTACAAAATTGTTTATATTTTATTTATTAATTGCACAACTTACAAATATTTTTTTGTTTTTAAAGAAACTCTAGCACATTCGAAATGTACCCACTCCTTGCAGGTCATGCACTGTAGCCACTTTTCCCTTGCTCTAGAATATTTAAAAAGTTTGTTATAATATAAAAATAAAGCGTCGTCGTCGTGTTCGTCATAAGGGTCTTCTTCTTGGTCTTCTTCATCCAGATAATTTTCTGTCTTCCTTTAAATTCCGCTAGTAGAAGTAGAACCTCTATTAAAAATTACACGCTTACTTCTTCAGTCTTGACTTTTTTTGCCTTATGTTTGTAATTAATGACATTTGGTAAGCACATAAGTACAGAAAATTTATTAGAATTAACCCTTCATTTTCTCGATGTTGTAGAAGTTTTGAGCAAAGGTTAAATCTTCAAAATTGGTATTTCTATTTCTTCTTCTCTCTTAGTTGAACTTTCATCAAAATTTTTCTTGTTCTCATCGTCATTATTGTCACTTTCGTCTATAATAAAGTTCTCGTGAGAATTAAATTATAAATTAATTTATTAAGATATTTTTTCCAAGATTTTGTTCTTTAACCTGATTTGCAGTTACTTCTTTTTGAACAATCTCAGTTGTATCTCCTAGTTAAAAAAGATCACCAAAGAAAATATTTTCATTAAAAGGTAATATCTCCGTTTTAGAAAATCCACTAGTAGCGTTTTGTACTGTAGCTGCTTTACCATATGCCGAAGCAAACAAATCTCCGATTTGATAAATACCGATAGACCTCTCTTCGTGATTTTTCATCCAGACTGAACACTCTTGGTAGTAACAGGTCTTAACAGGTCCAAAAAAAGTGACATCTAAGGGTTGCATGCGGTGTGTAGATTGCGCTGGAAGGCACATCATGACAATACCATTTGCTCTCGCTTATGTCACGGCTTCTAAAGACTTATGGCTACTGTGTCCATCTAATAGTAACATCACTTTGTTGTCTGTGAACGGTTTTACAAAACTACAAAAATACTTTAACCATTTTACAAAAAGATCTGTAGTAATCCATCCAGATTTACGGTAAAGGCCTAAAGTCCCTGTTGGTGCTTTATCAGTGAGTTTATTTTTCGTGGAAAGATTAATGATAGAGAAACAAAGTTTTCTACAGCATTCATGCAACAAATGGCAGTAACATGTTGTCCCCTTTCTGCACTGGTTAGAAACTCCACCTGTTTTTTACCAGTAGCTGCCAAAATCTTGGGAGGTTTTTGAACGGTGGATAAACCACTTCCGTCCATATTATAAATTTTGTCTGATGTTATTGAGTTTCAAAAATCTTAAAGACTTAAACTTTATTGAACCTCATAGTCCTTGTTATAGAAGTTGGCTCTGGTTGGGGTTGCACTAAAGTAATATCTGTAGTTCATTCGCCAAAATCTCGAAACTACTTTAACCCCACAATTTTTTTCTTTGTTAAATCTGTGAGAGATATTATTTTTTTCAGCAAAGAAAAACGCAAGTTTTTTTACTTCTGTTGTCGTAGGACCGAAAAGCCTAGATTCAAGTAATTTAATAAGATCTACCAGTTCCTTTTCGGTGTTCTTATCAAAAGTACAATCAAATCTACACAACACTTTTAAAACTCTTTTGGCCTTTTTGTTTGTATTTTTCGCACACCGCTATAACGTTGCTTTTAAAACCCTGTAAAACTTCAAAGCGTTATGGCTGGTTTTTCACTTTTGAAAATGACGAAATAAAAGTTTTTACTCACTTTAATTATCAGATCGCAACGCATTACAACACATACATTGGAAGTGACCTTCATCATGTTGGACTGATGGTTGGTACTTTACGGTACTTTATTAACAAAGAAAGCTCTCAACAATTTGGATTAATGAATTCGATAATTTCTTGGTTGGGCTCACAATGTTTACATTCTGACTCTCAGAATTATCAGTAGTAATACCACGAGTCGGTACGAAATGGCCGATAATTTTTGATTCATAATTTTACGAGTATTTGTTTCGACGACAATTTACCACAAATGAGCGCAGCGAAATGAGTGGAAATTGTCTAAGAAACAAATACGAGTAAAATTAAGAAATAATTTGCAGCAATTTCTTACCGACGAGTCGTATTCGAGAGACAATTTCAGGAGAAATTGTCTAAGAAACAAATATGAGTAAAATTAAGAAAAAATGTGCAGCAATTTCTTACCCACGAGTCGTATCCGACAGACAATTTCACAATCCATACTGAATTACAGCGATAATTCGAGGACCATGGTGGATTATCGCTGTAATTCGTTCTTAATTGGTTCAATGATTCAAAATTCTACAACCTGAGTGGTTGAAATTTTCAGAGTGGAATTGTCAGTGTAATTTTAAACGTGCAGAAAACAGACGAAGTTAAATCACAAACAAAAATATTATATATCGAAAAGTTGCCTTAATCTAGAAGGAGGGTAGGAAAACCAAAACTATATTTCTTCAGGGTTATTAACAGTTTAAAAATGACTTACTTAAAACAACAAAAATTACAAAAACAATAGGTCCGTCCCGAACAGTTCACTTTTTTAATTTACGTTTCTATTGTGTCAAACCATAACAATTTAAACCTTTTGGCAATTATAAATCACCAAACAAAATTTCAAAAATGCTGCCATGGTTGTTCAACAACACCGAGAAGAATTAAACCAAAAAAAACTTACGTTTCGGCATCTTAGAGAAATGAACGCTCCTTTTCACCAACACTTTTACTTGTTAACTTTGAAGCTCAAAAAAGAAAAATTAGATTACTACATTCACTGGCAGCTTGTCATACACTAATCCTATTTGCTTGAAACGTCCGAGTTTTTATACTGTCAGTTCTTTGTTTAGATGGAGGTCAAGCAGCGGTCATGGAGTATTTTACAAGAATTTTGAGTCCTAACTCCTCAAGATTTGTTTATATTAACCGCTCCTAAAGGCTTTTCCTGATATAATTGATATCAAATTTTATGTGAAACTGTCCAGTAACTTTCATTGCCCTTGCTTTGTCTAAACATTTAATATTTGAATCGCGATATAAATTCTTAAATTTGATTTTCTTTCACAATATTTCTAAAGCACCAAAAAGGCATTTTAGCCTTTCACAACGTTAAGCCATCCCATTCTCTTCTCCAAAATATCTTTCATAGCTTGCTTGACGATTAGTTTTTCTGTTATATACACAACCCATTTCAAGCTTAAAAAAATAAGTTAAAGTTAAAATTTATACCCATAAGCGCTAAAATGACATAGTGTCATTTTAAACACATAGTAGTATGACGCTTTAGTTTGCGACGTTAAAAGTTGTGCAACTCACCATGGGCTTTGTACGAAGAATAGTATCCCAATAATAGCAATAATACCCAAAATCAAAGCACAAAATACCCTTTTGTTAAATATGTATAAAGTCTAACAAAAGTTTTTATAAGTTATTTTAAACTATTATTTAAAATAGACAATAAAAATTTCTTATTTACCGAATACAGTTTTTTTTGCGGTTATGAAATAAACTAGCACTCTCAGTTTATAAAAACCGCCGACTACATTGTAGAAGCCTATAGAAAGTTATACTATTGTGCAGTGGATAATACAGTTAATATGTAAAAAAATAAGAGTATGCCATTTTAACACTTATGTCATTTTATAACACTTTTCCCTAATAGTAGTTTCAGAGAACAATAAAGAAGCGCTAAAAGTTGCAATTTGCAAACGCAATTTTTATAGCATATATATAGATTCAGCTGAAGCTTGTTAACCGGGGTGTAATAGCTGAGGTTTATAATTAGCATAGATTGTTATTTGTTTATCAATATTTCAAATCGAATTAAAAAAATCTCTGTTATAATACCACGAGAAGTCAAAGTTATGTCGAAAATTTTTGTGGTGGTATCACGAATGGTCATTTCCTTTGTATGAACACCATGAGTGCGAAGCACGAATGGTGTTTTTAAGTGTTTCCAATATTTACTATTTTCACTAGTGTTATTCTTAGTTGAATACACCACGCGTAGTTATCTCACTAAAATTCGTTCTCATTGGTTGTTAACCAAACAATGCGTTATTTTTATTGGTTCAATTTTCAAAGATCACAGGTAAATTAAATAGTCACATACATTACAAATACATATGTTTCAAACCAAATTAAAAAAACTTTTGTAATAGAAAATTAACTGAAAAACCAATGAAACATATATTTTTTAAATATAGTAGACTTGTAGAATATGACTGTAATCAGTGGCGTTTGAACACATACATTTTTTTTAAAATGTTTGCATTTAAAAAGTATTTAGGAGAATTAAATATAATAAAATAGAAAAAAGATCTTTGCATTTGTTTATCTAATTCAAAATTACTTCACTGAAATATTACAAAATGTTTTTAAAAAAATGTTTATAATTTTCACGACTAGTTAGTATTTTATAAACTCAATGTTTTAATAATTTTTTTACTTTTTCTAGGCAGTATTTTTTTTACGCAGTCAATTAGTTTTCTCCTCACCTTTATTTCTCTGGTCAAAATCGCTTAAATTTTTTTTCTAGCGGACATGCGCACTGAAAAACGGTTTATCTAAAAATTGTCTCTTTGTCTCTTGATATTTAAAAAAAAGTAAAATAATTTTAAATTGTATGTTATATTTTGTATACATGCTTTTATAACAACATTATATTTAAATTTTCTTCAATTTTTATTAATAATTTAATATTAATATGTAAAGTATTTTTTTGTATTTTATGTAATGTTTTAAAACAAAAAAAATGTCTTAAAATAAAAAATACAATAGAAAATTAAATTATCATATGGTAGAAGAAGTAAATAATGCCCCCTACAAAAATTATAAAAACTTAATATCTAAAAATTAAATTATTTATTTTTAAAAATTGAAAGAGCGTATTACATTGAAAATATCTGCTTATTATATTTTTAAAATGACGTTTAAAAAATATAAATAGGTTCCTTTTGTAAAGAACAAAACTCTTGCTCAAAATTGTAAAGAAAGGTGAAGTGGAATAAACATAACCATAGTGAGAGAACAAAAAAAAATTGGGAACAATCTACTAAGAGTAGATAATCAAAACAGATTAGTTAGGCCAGCTCATAGCTAATACGTGTACTAATAGGGTTGAAGCCTTTGGTTACGCACTCCACTGCCGCCGACAAAACCACCTCGCTGTTTGGCACATTGAAAGCCCCCGGCGCCACCTTTTCCGCGCGCACTGCGAGCACTGCCATATCCTCCGTCATAGTTACCAAAACCATAGTCGTAGGTATCATAATCAAAGTTATCGTAACCACTATTATAGCCCCCGAAACTTCCGCTGTAATAGTCAAACCCACCTCCGTAGTCATCATAAATGGTCACGTAATCCTGGCCATAACCACCGCCACCATAGCCTTGAATCCAGTTATGGCCACCATAACCTCCACGGCCACGTCCTCGGGTGCCTCCACGACCAGATATTATCCTGCCTCCACGTATACCGCCAATTGCATCAGGTTTTGGCGTCGCTCTTTTTACATCAACCTCTTTATCTTTGATGATTTGTTTGGGAGTCTTCAGCAACTCGTTAACTACTTGCTCAGACTCAAACGTAATAAAACAGAAGCCTTTTCTTTGATTTTTTGATTTGTCGAAAGGCAACTCAATCTCGATAATAGTGCCATATTGACCGAAGTAATTCTTGATGTCATCGTCAGATAATTTATTGGTGATACCACCAACAAATATTTTTCCAGGCCTAGCTTTGGCTTTCTTGGGATCGACTTTCTTGTTGTTGATGATGTGTTCACCAGCGGCTATTACCTTGTTAATAGCATCTACGTTATTAAAGACGAGAAAAGCAAAACCCCGAGATCTGCCAGTATTTGGATCGGTTTTTACATTAATACTTTCTATTTTACCGTATTGTCCAAAATGCTCACGAAGTTCTTTGTCAGTTGTTTCCCAACTAAGTCCACCAATAAACAATTTTCTGTCGTCGTCTTGACCGGGGACATCGGCGCTGCCGCTATCAGGTGGGGGAACGGCTCCAGAGCTATTCTCGTTGTTGACATGAATTTCTTCATCTTTTGTAAAATCTTCGCCGTTGACATGAATTTCTTCATCTTTTGTAAAATCTTCACAGTTTTCCGTAAGACAATCTTGAGTATTTGCCATTTATATTGTTTTTATTAACAAATTCAAGTCTCAAAAACTCACAAACACATCTGTCTCCACTGACTCTAGAAAACAAAAGAACAAAGAACCAATGTTGCCAAGTCAAAAAAATTAAATTTACCAGATTCAAACTGAAAAAGTTGACAGATTTACATCTTCTTTAACAGAATTAGTTTGACGTTTTGAATGAGTTTGAAGATCAAGAATATTATTCTTTTACTGCACAATTGACGGCCATTGAAAAGTGAGACGCAAAATTTTGCAAATTGTTCTCAAAATTCTACTATTTAGATTGCCAATGTCATTAAAAATGGAATTCTACACAAATTAATTATAGGTTTGCTGTATTTACAAATACCACATTTACAACAGAGAGAAATAGAGAGTTGCAACAGGAATGGTAGGTATTGGACCCGTCGACTGTTCTCATCGCTAGGTAGCGCTAGTGGCAGACGTCGTTCAATTTTCGAATAAAAAGCTTTATATTAATGAAATACTTGCATTACATTTATACTAAAATTTATAAAAAATAATAATAGTAACAATGTGTTAAAAATAAAAATCTTAATACACCGTTAATTGCACAGAAATTATTTTATTTCCATTTGGATACTTCAACTGCTTTATGTTGACAGCGACAGACACTTCTGACATTGACATTTGTTGAAATTTTAAAATACCTGGTCTAATTTGTGAGATATTTGTTTTATTAAGAAAAAAGAAGAAACTTAACAATACCGAAAAAAGTGTGCAGTACATGACTGCGGCAACACTTTTCGTGAAAATTCTAAAGTGAAATGGTTTCTTCCTAGTCGTAGGGTCGACAATGTTTTTATTCGAGTTTGAGTTCTCAACGGTAGAGGCGCTATCGAGACCAAAATTTTACACGGCAGTTGCGCCTCTCGTTTACTATTTCTCTCTGATTTACAAATTTAAAATACCACATTTACAAATACCACAGCTTAAAATCCAAAATGTTTTTTTTGTTAAAAGTTTCTACTTTTTAATTACCGCCACCGTAAATTAGCTAAATTACAACTAAAAGCTTTAAAAGATGATAAAATTTTGGGTTTATTTTATAAAAAATGTGTTTTAAAATTCTTTCAATTTTCAAAATCACCAGATATAGTGAAATTTTACTGTATAAGTCTGGCAACATTGCATGGAATAGAATTTTATAGTAGCGTCAACTGATATTTCAGTAGTGTACTAAAATCTTGGCGCAAATTTAAAAGTACAAAACAATCATTTAAAAGAATCACTTAAAAGTAAGCTTTACACAAATTTCAAAATAGAAAAAACAAAGTTAAAAGCTTCCTCTGGTTTAGCAAAAACTACAAGTCAAATAAAACTAAAAAATTACTATTAAAATCTACAAAAATTTAGAAAAGAAATTGGTTTTTATTTTCGGAATTCAAATTTAAGTAACTATTAAACTTTTGCGACAATAACCGTTTTCGTTTATTTTAACTCATAATGGATTTTCGATTACTTGGAACTCTGCTGTAAGGGTAGAGGAACCCTCTAGAGGTTTAGTGAAATGTAAAAAGTAACTTTATAAAACGGGAATAAGAACCAAAACGAGTAAACATTTTCAAACCTATTTTTTGAGAAAATAATTTTGGTAAAAAGCCTATCCGCTACCGTCTTATGTTTTCAAGTTATTAACAAAAGTTGATACTTTTCTGAAATTTACAAAAATTTATATTCTGGTTATTACTAAAGTAAGAGCAACTTTTTATGCACAATATTATAGTGTTTAAAAAAAAATTCTAGTCAATAGTTCTACCACATTAATAAAAAAGTTGAGCAACCATAATTATTGGCTTTAATATTTTTAGAAGCTATTTTTTTCTAATTTTAACAGGTCTGTATAAGTTTGTATATTTCAATTTATTATTCGCTAGTTTTAATTAAAAAAAAAATAGCTGAAAGATTTGTTGTAGTTGGTTTTAGAATAAATAAATTTTCAAAAAAATAATGCTATGGAGGCATTATTATTTAAGAGTAGTTGAAGAATTTTTTTGTTTATTATTTATTATTATTTTATTTTATTAGAATATTCTCAATTTAAATAATATTGACCGGTGTTGCAATAAAAGAAATGCCAATAAGCTTGTTGAAACTGTGGAAAGTAGGAGTCATTTTCTTTTTTAAATTTTCTCTTTTTAATAAATTTGTACCACATTAAATTCTAACTCAATCCAAAACCCATAAATAAGATTCTTTCAACTCCGATGTTGAGGGTAGGGTTTTAATTTCCTAGCGACCCTAAAACTGTCTTCTACCTATGCACTGTGTTTCGTAAGTACTCAAATCAGTTAGTAACTAAAACGTTTTAAATCTACTGGTGTAGATGAATTAAACTGGTCAACTTAAAATCTAACTTCCACCAACCAATTACATTGTACAATATATTATAGTTTCCATTATGGTATCCGTTTACCCAAAAAGATGTTCTTTTATTTTCACAAACACGTGCTAAACAGCTCCATCTTTTTTAACCCATAACTTTTAATTTAACTTTATTTAGATTGTTTAACATAATTTGGATTACTTAAAATAGAGGCCTGTTAGAAGTGTTTGGAAGATTTTGGTATCTACTAAGCACTTTGTTTGCATAACTATAAGCACTTTGTTTGCAGCATAAGCGAAGAGAGTGCTTTCCATTAGTGAGAGTGCGAAAATTTTTTTCCCGAAATAGTTATGTACAACTTTTTTTGTAAGGAATAGAAGCCAACATTTTAAGAAAAAATATTATTTTTATTAATTTAATAACGGGTTAGTAAGACTGATTTCTTTTCGATCTTGATGCAGGAGGATTATTGCAGCTATACAATTGTTACATCCAGCAGTCCGTCTATGCAGTGCTTACAACCGCCGTAATGACGCCGTAAACGATTATTAGTAGAAAAAAAATTAGAAAAAGTTTGAGAATGCCAATGGAAAGAAAAAGTCGAGAAAGAAATATTATAGAAAAATAAAACAACTTTTTAGAAAAATTAAAAAATATATTACAGAAAAATTTGAATAAAAAATAGAAATTTGAGAAACGATTATTTTCTACCAATTGCCTTTCTCAATTTTTTCTGATGCTTAAAAAATTCTGGAAGAACTTGAAAAACGTCTACTGAAAAAAGGAATAGGAAAAAAAATTGTAAAAAAATTAAAAACAAATTTAAAAAAAATAACGCTCGAATAATTAAATTCATTTGGGAAACGACGATTGGGAAACGGTACCAATTGTCATTTCTCAAGATTTTCTAAAACCGAGATAATTTTAGAGAAAGGTGAAAGACGTCGACTGTGAAAAAAGAAAGAAAATTATAGAAAAATTAATTTTATTTGAAAAAAAATTTAGAAGAATGTTTAAAACAGCTTCTAAAATGTCGCGTGAAGAAAACAGAACAGTTGATAAAACGACGATTGGTAGAAAAATAGCAATAAAATTTAGTAAAGGTGAAAAAACGTTGACTAAAAAAAGAAGAGAAAAGAATATTATAGAAAAATAAAACAAGTTTCTAGAAAAATTTAAAAGTATATGTTAAAAAGTTAAAAATAACGTTTGAATAAAAAAAAATTTGAGAAATGTTGATATTTTATCAATCGTCTTTCTCAAATTTTTCTAAAACAAAAAATTGCAATAATAAGAAAAAGTAAGAAAAAAGAATGTTGAAAAAAATTAATTAATTTTATAAAAATATTCTGAAATAGTTTAAAAAATATCGCGCAAATAAAATAGAAGAATTGGTGAAACAACGTTTAGTAAAAGAAAATCAAAAAAAAATCTAGAAGTTCAAAGACGTCGACTGGAAAAAAAAGAGAAAAGTGTGTAGTATTATAGAAAAATAAAACGAGTTTTTGGTAAAATTAAAATGCATACTTTAAAAGAGCTTAAAAAATTGCGCTTGAATAAAAAAGAAAAATTTGAGAAACGACGGTTTTCTACCAAACGTTTTTCTCAACAAACGACAACACAAAAAATTACTGACAGTATTTTTTTTTAATTTGACTGTTTAGCTTCTTGGTTTTTAGAACTGTAGCAGCACAGCAGCGTTCCCTGGGATTTATTTAAATATTTTAGTGTCAATTTTTTTTAACAGGACGTTACTGCTTTGCTCATCGCCAACTTCAACCGCTGTCAATACTACCTGGCAACACCAACGACTTTTAAACGAAAGTTTAACAGCCAGCATTTCTTAACGGACTGTTCATTGTCAATGGAATAACAAACTCTGACATATTTAGTTTTTTAAATATTTCCACATCATTTATTCCACATTATGTTTTCATCACGTCTTTTTACACCGTCCAACAAATTTGCAAACTTTGCAACAGTAAAATGCGTTTCTCAAACAATTGTTTTTAAAAAATTTGTAATTTGCCGACCACGAACAGAAGCACAAAACCAATAATTTTTATTGATTTCTCTATTGTTCTCTGGTCATTATACTGATAAACAAAAACCCAAAAATCGTCTTCATTTTAGAACATGTCTACCAATGCCGCACATAACTCCACATTTCGAACGTATTCTTATAATGAAGTTAACCGATCCAGATTTATCAATTTACAATGTCCCAAGATCGTTAAAACTTGGATTAGCTATAAGTGAAATCATGTTACGTTACGATGGTAGCATAGGATGTCGAATTATCATCGATTATCAAAATATCTCATTAAAACATGTAGCTACATGGAATCCCGTACTTATATTGAGATACTGTGTTGTCGCTGAAGTAATGTATTTATCTCATTAGAGAGCAAAAAATCACTTATCGTTTATAATTTCAGAAAGCTTACTCCATACGTATAATGGGAATTGAATTTGTTAATTGTCCAGCATTTATTAACAAAATATTCCCAATTTTTAAAATCTTTTTACGGCCAAAAATTTATGATAGGGTAAACAAAATTTAGTGCTACAGTAGAAATTAAAAATTTCTTTCAGATAAGGCTACACGAAAATTTAGAATCTCTATATAAAGTTGTACCAAAGGAATATTTACCGAGTGATTATGGAGGCACAGAGAGCAATGTTATTAATTTATTAGGTAAGTAATTCTAGTCTTAATAGTAAATATCATAAATGTAGATTTTTAGGCAAATGGGACATCGAAATTAAAAAGCAAAAAAACTTTTTACTTGATTGTATGAATCACGTCGTAAATGAAGATTTACGGCCACAAGAAACAAAAGAGAATGATTTATTTGGAATGGGGGGCACTTTTAAGAAACTTTCTTTAGATTAATTTTGTAAAATAAATATATACAGGTGGTTCATTTATTATTAAATTTAACAACTTATTAAACTCGTTCACTAAACAAAAGGATACCACTTTAAAATAACAAGAATGTTACGTAATAAGTACGTACGTCACAACTGATAAACAATCACTCAACTGTAGCATACATGCACATTAACACTTCCTCTCGTTAACAAATAAAGAAATAGAAAAAAATTTGCATTACGAAAGATGTCCTAACAGCTGCGTGAAGTTATTATTATAGATAATATTACTATTATTAATTATTTTTCAAATAAGACTAGGTAATTAAAGAGGCTTTATTTGACCAAACTATCACCTGACGTAAAATTTTTTTATGAAATAGATCTAGAATTAGCATTATACTCTAACAAATTATTCTAGAGACAACCACCACTGATTACTCCCAGAAATAACATCGCCTTATAACTCACATTATAGTGCGTATTCTGCGAAATATTAGTCACGGCCATTGGTTAAATGCTGAATTATCGTTCTATAAGAACAGAGACTGTGCGAGTAAATACTCGGGTAAGTACTAGAAAACGGTTTATCTGTATAGAAATAAAGAGGAGACAGCAATGACCAGTTAGTTGAGGCCGAATAGTGAATGAGTCCAGCGGTTTATTGGAGCGATATTTTCGAAAGCAAGTCTGAGGAAAAAACAAAACAGCCATTTCCATAAAAAAGCAATTTTATTTATTATATGCACATACAAATAGTTATCATTTACGAACAATATTTAATTTAGTGTATCGCAATTTGATACAACACAAACTTAATTTGGAGGAATAAATTTTCTCCAAAAAACGTTAATATCACACATAACAGATAACAATAAATTAAAGCATTAGCATTAGATTTTGTACAAGCCCGATTTTGTCAAACTTGTATAAAATTAGAAACACAAGTTTTAAAAACTTTTTGTAAGAATTATTTAGAATATTCTTGTCAAATATTAGTTTAGACTAATATAAAAATAGTGTGCCTTTAGCCACCGGACGGTCAAAAAAGATTTGTTTCTCGTACCAACTAAACAAAAAAAATCCTTTCAAAGTTACTTAAACGCAACTATATTCCAAATAGAGGTACGAAGAAATCTCTGAGACTAATTACCTAAAAGCTTGTACTTAACGTTTTTTCATTGTATTTGGTCGGCTTGAAACGACGAAATTGGCACGATTTTTTTAAAAAGATATGCTTTGACCTATTTTAGCCTTTGCGTAACGTTAGCTAAAGCCACTGCAAACGCTTGAAGAGCTGAAAAAGGGTATTGAAAGTCTAGAGTGTAGGCGTTACCATCAATACGCCCAAATTGCATTACCTAAAAATCAATTAGAAGAGTAAAACATATAAGTATGACCAACTCACTTGTTTTCCCCTAAACTCAATCTGGAAATTTTTCGCCGATTCTTGCGTTACTCTTCCACCAAAATCAAGTTGGTACACCTGACTGTTTTCGTTCCACATTGGCGCTTTGTTGTGCATTACGAATTCGCGGCGTTGCGGAATTGAGTGACTGTTGCAGTAGGTACTTCCATTCGGCTCGATTTTTCCCCTCTTTAACTTAAAAATTACTTACACTTAGCAAAAATTGTGGTTAAAACCCAAAAAGCGTGCAAAAATCGGAAATTAAAACATATAGGTATAGAAGTAAGAAGCAGTAGTAGCAGTACAATAAGAAATAGTACTATAATACTATTATTTGTATACTGAAATATATAAATAATACTATCGAGCCTACCACGTGTTGTAATTCTCGGTGGCCTTTTCTTAATGAACCGCTCACGGAGACAAATATGTCCATTGTGAGCTACCCCTCATACATTTACCAAAAAACAAATTTAAGTTTTAAGTTAAAGAAACAATTTAAGTTTTTTTCATAATTTCGAAAACCTTGTTAAATCTATTCCATAAAACTTGATTTAAAACTTGTTAGTAAAATATATCGCTTTAAAACTTTTATAAAAACTTGTTAAACATAAAAAGGACCATCTTATAAAGGTTCTACAAGCCAGTTTTTAAAGCCTCCTTATTTTATTAAGGTTACTTTTAAAGAAGTCTTAACAGCTGCTATAAAACTTGTTTTAAAGTTTACTTTTAAATCTCTTATAAAGCCAAAGTAAACTCGACATTTAAAGTGATCTTAAAAAGATAATGTTGATATTGTACATAAAGGTTTCTTTCAGCTCTTACATATTAAATAGTTTAAATACAAAAATCCTTTGGTGGTTGTTCGCAGCTACCTGTTTGCTTTAATATGACATTCAGCTACAGTGAAAACTATAAGTTATTATAATGATGTATATTGCATACAGGTATTTACATTTTTTATAACTTGAAAAACTCTAAAACCAATCATCTTCAAAGCTGATTTACAAACGCAGGTCACTTTACTGTTAATATTATTTGATATACCCCTGAAAAATTAATGCGCTTCTTGATAATGAACGTTTAAAAAATATATAAAAAAATTTTAAACTAGGATTTTTACTCTTAATTTTACAAATGGCAAAAAAATTAAAAAATATACTACGTGACATGTGTGTTATTAATTTTTGCAAGATTTTAAAAATTTATTGTTAACGGCTCTAATTTTTCAACATGGATGTCAGTCAACAAGCCTAAGAAAATTAGAGAATAACATGACGTCCTTTAAAATAAAACTTTTTAACAATTTATTTACTGTTACAAACTGATTTCTCTTTAAAACTATCTTTTTAAAAATAAATATTTTTATCAATTTATTACCAGACACCTTTAAAAAGTAAATTTGCTTATTAAAAAGTAAAAAATTCTTCACTAAGTTTACATAATTTTTATAAAGCCGGTTTGGTCTTGTTAATAACAATGTCTTAAAACTATATAGTTTTAAGATGATTTTAAAAAATTCTTGCTTTCAAAATAAAAACTAGTCTAACGCGCAAAAATAAATTTTGTCTAATTTTAAATTTAATTGTCCATTTGTGTAAAGTTTTCGATAAATACAGTTTTCATATTCTTCTTGGTTACTTTAATCATTCAACTCTACTAATCAGTTATTTTCAACTTGTTCTTTATATTTATTTCTTTCAAAATCACTGACGACAATTGTTCTGCTTTATCTTCAATTAAAATTTTGTTTTCAGTGATTTCATTAAAGTAGGTCATTGACAAAATATATTTATTGTTTGTAGTTTTAGAAACATTTTTACTATCACTCAGTGCTTTTAGGTAAATACGTTTCATTTGTCTCTTAAACTTTTTAAACACTTTATTCCACTTTTCCAACAATGTCATGTTTTCTTGTAACTTCTATCAGAATTTTGTAGTTATAAGTTTTGTCATTATACTTTATAGTATTATCAAAGTTTTGTAGGTTAGAATAGTTTTAATAAAGCATCAATTAAGAGTGACATAGCAAAAATATACTTAAAAATATTTTTAAAAATGCTGGGTTAAAACCAAATATTCAGTTTTATGATATGCGGTAAATACTGCTTATAGGTTTTAAAAAACAGTTTTACAAAATGCTTTTAAAAAATCTTTATAAAGTTAAAATATTAAAACTCACATAAATCATTACCGCATTTTGTAAAACCTTTATAAAACTGTTTATTTTTTATAATTACAAAAAGAACAAAAGGTTTTATAACCGCACTGTTCTTTACTTTTGTAAAACTGTTACATGATTACAAAGTTTAAAAGAATAAATAGATTAAACAATATATTCTAATACAGTTTTTAAAACTAAATTTTAAAACATATTTTTTTAAGAGTAAAACGTTTTAAATTTCACCTTTATAAAACATCAGCTTTGTTTAGAACCTTTATAAATTGTTTATAAAACTAAAATAAATCCTAATGTCTTTTAAATTGTTTATTGGGTTGTTTTCAGTTGAATTCGAACCGATATCGGTTTGGCTCTAGTGGCTCGGAATGTTCAGCCGCTACCACTAAGCTACTATAATAATGTGACGTTTATTATATGTGGGTTTCTGATTTAAAGAGCTGGAGATAATTTCTCGGCAAGTTTATTTACAAATCAAATTAATTACAACTAATTAACACAGCTAATATTCTAAATCACTAACGGAACACAAAACACTTTAATTTATCGCTTTCTAAATTCGCTGGATATCGCCGGAGTTCGCCTTTATGTCGCTCTCCCAAAACCAGACTGACTCACTGTCTCGCATATATATAGGGGTATGGACTCTTTCCAGAACTTTCGAGTATTTTCTCGCGTTTCTCCTGAATTATTTCAATTCGGCAAGATGATTGGAATTCAATCACAATAGCGACAAACAATGCCGACGTAAACAAGAATAAATAAACCCATTCAAAACGTAAATAATACTCGAAGTTCTATTCAGTTCCTAGAAGTGAGCGGTCCACAACACAATACTCGATACTCTGATTCACCGCTTCTTAGAATTGAGTCGTTCGCGTCACACTACCCCCCTCTTAAGAATTGTTCGTCTCGAACAATCATTCATCGTCATTTGAACCCGCATAGGGGGCTAAACGGTCTAAATGCACTACCTTCATCTTAGCCCTGGGGTTCTTTTGGATTCTATACACCACGTCGTTAAGTCGGGTCAGTACGGTATAAGGGCCTTCCCATTTCGGCTGAAGCTTCGGACATCGCCCTTTCTTCCGTTGAGGGTTAAATAGCCAGACCAAATCTCCCTCTTGAAACCCTACCGAATTCGCCCTCAAATCGTACCGCGTCTTCATCCTGTCACTGGCAATCTCAATTCGGTCTCGAGCCAAGTCGTGGATATGGGACATCGTCTCTTGAAGCTCTTCTACATAGCTTCTAACTTCCTTGGGTTCTTGAGTGGGTGTCCCAAACACAAGGTCACAAGGCAAGCGGAGTTCCCGTCCAAACAAAATCTTGGCTGGAGTTTGATTTGTAGTTTCATGGATCGCCGCTCTGTAAGCCAACAAAAACAACGGTAAATGGCGATCCCAATCTCTTTGATGGGCCTCTACAACTTTCGATAGGTGCTCTTCCATGGTGCTGTTAAAGCGCTCGACCATTCCGTCGGACTGAGGATGCAGCGGTGTAGTCCTGGTTTTCCGAATACCCAAGAGATCACAAATTCCTTGGAAAACCCCTGACTCAAAGTTTCGCCCTTGGTCCGAATGCATTTCCATGGGAAGCCCATAACGAGAAATCCAATTATCCACCAAAGCACGAGACACAGTAATAGCTTCTTGGTTTGGTAACGCGTATGCCTCAGGCCATTTACTGAAATAGTCGGCAACAACCATAATGTATTTGTTGCCCGAGTCGGTGACTGGAAATGGACCCGCAATATCAAACGCAATCCTCTCAAACGGAGCCCCAACGTTGTATTGCTTCATGGCTCCCCGGCTACGAGTTTTCGGGCCTTTACTCGCAGCACATGTTGTACATTTCCGGCACCAATTAGCGACATCTTCTCGGCTATTGACCCAATAAAAGCGTTCGCGAACCTTCCCCAAGGTTTTGTTGACGCCGAAGTGAGCTCCAGATCTTCCATCATGGATTTCCCTTAAGACTTCCTTTACACGACTCTTCGGTAGGACTAGCTGCATTGTTACCGTCTTTCCATCCGCGCTTTCCCAAGCCCTTTTGAGCAGCCCATTTTCGACTTTCAGGGAGTCCCATTGTGCCCACAACGCCTTCAGAGCAGGACTCTTATTTGAAATGTCATGCCATTGCGGTCTTACATTTCCGTTCTCCTTGCTTTGTAAAATCGGTCCGATCTCATCGTCTTGCAGTTGCTCTGTTCTTATTTCTTCAGCTGTCCATCCGTCAGTAGGTTGCAAAACTAGCCTTCTAAGGTTGCACAGGTGGTCAGCTTGTTCTCGTTGGCTACAATGTTTGCAGTCGGCTCTGCACGGTCTTCTGGACAAGGCGTCTGCATTTTGATGAGACCTTCCCGAGCGATGCTTGATTTCAAAATCATACTGCTGAAGTCTCTCAATCCATCTCGCTGTTTGACCTTCAGCATTCTTCAAATTTAACAGCCACTTTAAAGCGGCATGATCTGTCCTTATTGTAAAATGTTGGCCGTATAAATATTTGTGGAAATGGCTTACCGCGTTCACGATAGCCAACAGTTCTCTTCGGGTGACACAGTAATTCCTTTCAGGTTTAGAAAGAACCTTACTATAATATTCGATAACCCTCTCTTCGCCATCCTGTACTTGAGTTAATACTGCGCCAACTCCATTATTACTGGCGTCCGTATCTAAAATAAACTGACCTTTTGCCCTTGGGTAAGCAAGTATTGGTCCCGTACAGAGTGTAACTTTTAATGTTTTGAAGGCCGATTCACACTCTTTGTCCCAAATAAAAGGCGTCTTCTTTTCGGTCAGTTTATGAAGAGGTTTGGCAATATCGGCGAATCCTTTGACAAAACGGCGATAGTAGGTGCAAAGACCCAAAAAGCTTCGTAGTTGGTGCTTATCATTAGGTCGGGGCCATTCCCGTACGGCTGCAGTCTTCTCAGGGTCAGTTTGTATCCCATTCGATGAAACAACGTGTCCCAAAAACTTGACTTTTCTTTGGAAAAGGCAACACTTTTTAGGGTTAAGTTGAAGACGAGCGTTTCGCAATCGGCTGAAAATTTCTTGCAGGTTACTTTGATGTTCTTCGAAAGTTTTCCCAATAACCATCACATCATCAAGGTACACAAGACAAGTTCTCCAAGTCAACCCTCGAAGGACAAGTTCCATTAGCCGCTCGAACGTAGCTGGCGCATTACAAAGTCCAAAAGGCATAACATTAAACTGGTAGAGCCCAGTTCCAGTCGAGAAGGCAGTTTTCTCCTTATCCTCAGGGTGAATTCCAACCTGCCAATACCCACTCTTCAAGTCTAAAGTAGAAAACCATTGGGAACCAGCTAACATGCTCAGTGTATCGTCGATGCGTGGAAGTGGGTAACTATCTTTCTTCGTTACTTCGTTGAGCCGTCTATAGTCAACGCAGAAACGAGTTGACCCATCTTTCTTTGTTACTAGTACAACTGGTGAAGACCAGGGACTTGACGAATCTTCAATGACGCCATCTTCTTTCATTTTTTCGATCATTCGAGCCACTTCTTCCTGTTTCGCAAAGGGGAGTCTTCTCGGGGGCTGACGAATAGGTTGTACTGATCCCGTATTAATTCGATGCTGTACCAAATTAGTTCTTCCCGTAATCTTGTCCCCTATTGCAAAAATGTCTTGTTCCTTTCGAATAAAAGCAGTGGCTGCTTTCCTCTGATCTTCTGATAAGTGTTGCCATTCTTCCAGAAAATAATTTTCCAATTCCGGGTTATTTTTACCTTCTCCTTCCTGGTAACTCTTGTTGTCCTTTTCTTCACAACGAACAACTCGTAATGCAGGCTGAAAGAAGCCAATCTGTTCCCCTTTCTGCAACGTAACTCGATTTTCGCTGAGATTGGCTATGCGAATAGGAATCTTTCCACCAGCCTCAACGAGTGCTCTAGCTACCAAGATCTGTTTATTGTGTGTCGCATTCGTGAATTTCGTCATGTCCGGTTCAACAACTCCCGTTCGGTATCCCCCAGGATCTTTTTCCAACTCTGCCAGCACAATTTTCTCAGAATTGCCGGGGACACGAACTGATTCTGAGACGATGATGTTTACATGGTCAGATGAAGCGGTCGCAGAATGTAACAAGATTTCTTCGTTTCCCATTTGTAACATCCTGTTCTTAATATCCAGCACAAATCCATATTTGTCCATAATGTCCAAACCCAAGATCACTTCATCAACTATCTCAGCTACAACCATTCGGTGTACAATATTGAATGGTCCTATCTCAAGTTTGACATTAGCTTCTCCATGTACTTGTGCTGTTTCACCAGTAGCGGTTTTCAAAACGAAGTTACATCTTGTCATGTAGATATTTTGAGATGTTTCCAGCATGTCCCGTCTCACTAGAGAAAGTGTTGCTCCCGTGTCAACCGTCATCTTGGTGTCTCGACCGTTGATTCGTCCATCCAGCAACAGACTATCATTTCCTTTTCCTAGCTGCGAGACGGAGATGATCCTAGGGGCTTTGGGCGTATCAGCTAGCACACGCCCCAAAGTGCTAGCTGAAATTAGTTTTCCTGATGCCGGGAAATTGAGGCCTGTGACATCTTCCTGACCCCTCCTTACATCCTCAGACCTTCCCCGTTGGCGGCAATCCCTTCTTATATGGCCTATCTTACCACAACCATAACACTTAGGCCGTCCTCCAGTGCGTGCTGGTGTCTGCTGCATCTTTTCCAACATACTCTTCAGTTCTTCGCAGCAGCAATTATTTGTTGGAGTTTCCTCTGCGGACATCAATCGCACGCGTTGAGCTGGTCGTCGTGAAAAGTCTTCATTTGCCGCCTCATATTCTAACGCGTGGATAAGCGCGTCAGCACAGGTTTTATATCTATGTAGACGTAGATAACGTCGTAAATCGCCATCTCTTAAACCATCAATAAATGCGCTGGCTTCCATCTCATGGCGAAGGTCTGCAGGTGCGGAAGGATAACCTAAATTAACCAATCTTTCTATTTCCGCGGCATATTCTTGCAAACTTTCGTTGCTTTTCTGATGTCGGGACTTAAGCATCATTTGGTATACTCTGTCCATGTGCTGGTCTCCGTAGCGCAATTCCAAGGCGTTGACCACTGCGTGATAGTTTTTCTGATCACGATCAGATACATTCTGAAGCAGCTGGAGAGCTGGACCTCGCAGTGCTAACACCAGAGCTGTGGCTTTTTCTTCATCATTCCAGCAATTTATCTCCGCCGCTGCTTCAAACTGCCTCCTATACATTGACCACGAAGACTGACCATCGAAAGTTGGGGGTTTTACTCGTTGCGATGTTACTTCGCTTCCTAAAATTTGTCCTGTTCCAAGTTTCTTCATTTTACTTTCCAATTCTAAAACTTTCTTTTCTAATTCTTCCCTAACTTCTTTTATCTCTTCTTTTACTTCTTCTTTTACTTCGAAAACTTTTTCCTCAAATTCCTTTTTTACTTCTTCGACATCTTTCTTAAGAGCATCTTGTAAGGTATCGAATTTTTCGAAAATTCTTTCTTGCTCTTCCATTCGACGTTTTTCTTCTTCTTCTTTTTCTTGCAGTCGTCGTTTTTCTTCTTCTTCTTTTTCTTGCATTCTTCGTTTTTCTTGATCTTCCAGAAATTTCTTCTGTTCTTCTTTATCTTCCAAGCGTTGTTTTTCTAGTTTCTCGAAGAATACACGAAGTTGTTCCTCCATGGTTCTTGTCTGACTTCTTGTTGTTCTTCCAGAAGGTTCCAGAGACATAAACTTTTCTTTGTCCACCAAGCTTCTTTAAATCCCACTTCTGACACCAGTGTGACGTTTATTATATGTGGGTTTCTGATTTAAAGAGCTGGAGATAATTTCTCGGCAAGTTTATTTACAAATCAAATTAATTACAACTAATTAACACAGCTAATATTCTAAATCACTAACGGAACACAAAACACTTTAATTTATCGCTTTCTAAATTCGCTGGATATCGCCGGAGTTCGCCTTTATGTCGCTCTCCCAAAACCAGACTGACTCACTGTCTCGCATATATATAGGGGTATGGACTCTTTCCAGAACTTTCGAGTATTTTCTCGCGTTTCTCCTGAATTATTTCAATTCGGCAAGATGATTGGAATTCAATCACAATAGCGACAAACAATGCCGACGTAAACAAGAATAAATAAACCCATTCAAAACGTAAATAATACTCGAAGTTCTATTCAGTTCCTAGAAGTGAGCGGTCCACAACACAATACTCGATACTCTGATTCACCGCTTCTTAGAATTGAGTCGTTCGCGTCACAATAATAATAAACTTTATTTCCCATGATAATACAAAATTAAGTAGGAATTATCAAACAAAAAACAATACAAAAAACGATTACAAATTTAAACAATACAATTTAAAATTTACAGTCTAAAAATTCATCTAAAGTATAAAAACAATGTGTTAGCAAAAGTTGCTTTAACTTATGTTTAAAGCTATAAAATGTTTTTATATTTTTTACATTGTGGGGAAATTTATTAAAAATGTGCAGACCTACATAATTTGGGAAATTATGTGCGATATTAGTTTTTGCGCACGGTACATAAAAATTATTTACTTGACGCGTCGCATGTTCACTGTGTAATCTAATACTAACAAGTTTTGTTTTGTTTTTAAATACATCTAAGATATAAATGCACGCTAATGGTAGAATATTATATTCTTTAAAATACGGTCTACAACTTTGGCGCATAGAAATTTTTGCCATGCAACGTATAATATCTTTTTGTGCTATAAGAACACTTTTACACAATGTGGAATTGCCCTAAAGACAAACACCACACCTTAATAAAGAATCGACTTTTGCATAATCGATTTTGGGAAGTTGAAAGTCGTCTAAAACCTCACGAAGATTAATAAAAATAAAGTTTAACGAATGTAATTTGGAAATCAGACTTGAGCAATGACTTTTCTAATTAAGATTTTCGTCTATATGTATGCCAAGACAACTCACACTCTCTTGGGTATTGGTCACGTTCAGTTTTCTTCTGATAATTGTGAATTCTTATAATATTGGTTTTTTATGATTAAAATATAAATCTCTTTCATTGTAAAATTGAGAACCCTTACCCAATACATCAGAACATTTTTTGATTAAAGTCGGTGTATTTTCATTCTTAATTATTAAAGATAAATCGTCAGCATATAATGCATAGTCGCAGTCTAAAGTACAATGGCCAATCTGATTTATATATAAGATAAAAAAAATGGGTCCTAAGATTGACCCTTGAGGTACTCCCATTTTTATGTTAAGATTTGTCGATTTAACTTCACGAATGATACCATCTTCATCTCCGGCTTTTAGAGATACAAACTGTTTACGTCCTTCCAAAAATGATTTTACGCAATTCAAAGGCGCGCCTCGAATAACATACGAATTTAGAATTAGAAGTAGCTTATTGTGATTAACACAATCAAAAGCTCTACTCATATCGCAAAAAACAGCAAGAAGAGTCTCTATTGCGTCCAATGAGCTAATAATGTTTTCATATAAGGAAAGCATAGCTGTAATTGTAAATTTGTTTTCCCGAAAACCATGCTGTTCTTTTATTAATAAATTATTTGCAGTCGAAGTAGAAATGCATATTCAAACATTTTTGAAAATGAGATGGGGATTGTTACGGGTAGATAGTTTTCTAGTGAATTCCAATAATTTTTTTTTAATATTGGGGTAACCTGTACTGCCGACTTTTAGTACAAGTTCGAGAAACATAGTAGATATATCAAAATAGTAGATTGACTAAAGCAATAAAGTCATAACCATTGTTAACTAAAAAAAGTGTTGCATTCCTGAAATCCCAAAGTCTAGAGACAAGTAGGTAAATAATAATAATAATTTGAGTACCGCTCTTTAATGGTTATGACTTTATTGCTTTAGTTACTCTACTATTTCGTTAGATCCACTATAACTCAACGTATAGGATCGAAATGGCAGCAAACTGTTCCCATTGCAACTTGGGCAACCTGTTTTTTTTTTCTAATGCTTATTCATTTACCTAAAAATGTAACAAAGATAAATGTAGCTGTATTTTGCTTGTTTTGCCTATATTAATCTTATTTGCACGTTGATCTTTCTGTCAACGTATCCATCCATTTTTGAAGAAATCTGTCTATAATTGAATTATTCCTTCCTAAATCTGCGGGTTGTCGCGAGTTTATTTGGCATACGAGTAGATCCTTTGAGTATGAGGTGTCAGACACAGAGTCAGACAAACCTGTTTTCTGATTTAGTGCCTTGCCAAGCATACACCAAAATTTCTAATTTCTGTGGCTGTTGTTAGTTTTTCCAACACGCCAAAAAATTTTCGAGACTGACGCTAGCGTTGTAGACCCATCTTTGAATCTTTCCAGTAATACACTGTGCACAGAAAGTTAGAGATATTGTAAAATTTGAACAAAAGTTGTTTTACATCACGATTTATTTATTATTTTTGGGTTGCAGCACAATTTTTATTTTTGATTGTAAAGAAAGTGGCAGTATTAATCGCTTTGTTATTTGTGATAGTTTTTTTTTTTTGGTATTTATGATAAGTTTTTACATTTTAAGTTTAAATACTTGAATTAGTTTCGCTTTTGTCGTCGTCGTATATTTATTATTGTTAAAATTTAGTGACTTTTGTTTGAAGCTGAAAGCAACAAAGCAGTTCGAACGTTACAGGCTGGCCGTACTCAATAGGATATTGCTCACACCCTTTAAGTGAGTCAAAGTGTTGTATGTCGGTTATGGAATCAATACCTAAAGACAGGATCTGTTTGAAAAAAAAAACCAGAAGAAAAGGATCTCGGTCTACAACTCGAAATAAAATCGTTATATACCTACTGGTTGTGGTAAAAAGAAACCCACAAATTTATGCATCGACAGCAAGAAATGCTCTTTATGCTGCGAATGAACCAAGATAAAGCGTCCAAATCATTTGAAATTTGAAAAGGTTCAAAAGTCATCCTTTATATCAAGATCCTTGATTATCACACTAAGACCATGCGGCACGTGTGAGATGAACCACCCAATATCAAAATTAGGATCTAAAATAGATTTGGCCTCAAAAGTGACAGAAGACGTATTCGATTATGGAGAATAGCTGGTGAATCAGCAACAATTTATCCGAAAAACCGTTCCATTCCAAAAGGGGTCAATTATGGTTTGAAGAAGAATCTGGATTGAGTTCGCACTAACTTGTACATTTGCAATAGAACGATGACCGGCCACATACATTATACGCAACTGAAATTTTATAAACAACATTGTTGTCAATTTTCAAGCCGCTATTGGTCAAAATTTTGTTTTTATTGACGATAATTGTCAGCCTCATCGAACCGCAAAGTGTTAAATGCACTTGATTTTCATGGAATTGAACAAATTGCTTTTTTTAAAAACAAACTTAATACGAATTGAAGACTTTGATGCAAGAACCGGATAACTCCACTTTTTGTCGAAATTTACTTTTAGTCTGTGTATTTAATATTGCCGATCGTTTGGTACAAGAATTGGTTGACTGCGAGCAGTATAAATGTGTTTTTTTATTACATAAAGACTTAACTGAACAACAGCTATAAAGCTAGAGATGTATTTTACAAGAGACAACTATAGCTTTATAACTTTTGTATCCATTCTGCTTCCGGTGGCATTTCAACTGTTTATATGTACGACAAAGTAACTTCCAAAAAGGCAGCAATAAAGTCGTTAGCTTCTTAGATCATTACCTAAATAACTTTTTGCCAGAAACTGTAAAGATATTTTTTTCTAATAATGCATTTGCCCAAAATAAAAATCAGACTTTGTTCAAATATTTGTATACTATTACTCGTTAATATCCTAAGCCAGGGCATAGTTTTCTGTCTTGCAACCGGTCATTTGCGCCAATTGAGAAAGCAAAAAGACGCAAAAAAAAGTGTACCTACCAGATGAGAGGAAGACCCTAGTTCAAAAAACATTAAATAAGTTTACGATTTTTGGTGTTACACAAGATACGAATATGATTATGGATTTCTCAAATCATTTCAAACCTTATTTTAAAAAGACATTTTCGAAGAGAAAAACAAATTTGCGATTTCTACATACAGACTTCTTCAATATAAACGGAAGTGTTCTTATTTTAAATGCAGTATTACAAGAGGTATTCCGATTGTTTTACTCCTGTAAAAAAAGTATTCAGTTATTCTTGCCCGATTCAAAAATGATCCAACCATATCCATTAGAGAAAAATTTATTTATATTTAAATCTTTAGTAAATATATTTTTAAAAATGTTGAGAACACCAAAATTGTTGCAACAGAATGATTCACTTAAGTAGTTTTAAAAAGGTAGAAAAATAATCCTCGTGATACAGAAGAACGGAAAACAATAATAATTATTCGTGTGTTTAAATCTGTTGCCAACAAATTCTAACATATCAGAAACATTTGTATTAGAATCCTAATTTTCCCAGTTGATAAAACTATTTTTCTTAAATAATTTACTCTTATCTAAATAATTACTTTTACCGTAAAAATAATATTCTTATATGGTTTTCGTCCTCTTGCTAATAAAGCAATTTTTGTTTTTTCTGGAGCTAGCTGTAGTCTTTTTATTTGTCCATTGTCCAATAGCACTAGACGTCATCTCAATAGTACTCACCTACGTTATCAAAATATATCATTAGTCTTAGTCACACTTTAACACACCAAATTCTTGGTATTGCTTGATTCTCAGGCACACCATTTTTTTGGTTTAGTGTAGCTTGCAAAGCAGGCACAAAAATTACCGATTTTTGAAACTGTTGTTAGTATTTACGGCACGCCAAAATTCCTTCAAACGTGAGAATTCTTTCCTGACGCAAGTGCTGAGTCTTTTCTTCTAGATTTTCACACCGAGCGATTGCAAAAAATAAGATTTAAAAATTTTATTGCATTTATCATTTCTTGTTTGTTTTTCCAATTTATTGATTGGCAATATATTGATTTAGTTTTGTATAGTTATCAAAAAATAATTCTAAAAAAATTGTCTTTTAGAGAAGACGTTAAGCCGTAGGTCCCAGCCATCAGTAATCGTTAGGTCATGCCAGAGTCTGTAGATGCAAGCTGTAAACTCTGGCATTTAGGTGTAGCATTACCACCAAAAAATTATTTATTTGTTTTATTTAAAAGGTTTTATTTATTTAGTTTCTTATTATTTATTTAGACCGGAGCCCTGAAACTCCAGTTACCACATGGTTGGCTCAACTAAAGTAGATTTTTTTTTTATAAAAGTACAATATGATCAAGAAAATTTAGAGTATAAAATGTTTCTTAGTACTGTAAATAAATAAAAAAATTATAGCCTTCTACAAAAAGATAAACTTTCTTGATTTTAGCTATGGCAAAAAAGCGAGAATACACTATAAGTATATTCAATAATAAAAAAAATAAATTATAAAACATCCGAAATTTGTTACGGGGAAGTGGACAAGGCAAAAAAAAAACTATATTATAAGGCCAACGTTTCGAATCCTTTATTGATTCTTTTTCAAGGCTTATAATAAATGTCAAATTTGTTTGACATGGTACCAACTTGTCTCGGCCAGTGGTCGCCGGAAGAATTCGGAAATTCGGAATTCGGAAATTCTTCCGGCGACCACTGGCCGAGACAAGTTGGTACCATGTCAAACAAATTTGACATTTATTATAAGCCTTGAAAAAGAATCAATAAAGGATTCGAAACGTTGGCCTTATAATATAGTTTTTTTTTCTGCCTTGTCCACTTTCCCGTAACAAATTTCGAATGTAAAAAGAATGGACGTGATTCACCAAAATAATTATAAAACATCTTTGAAAATAGTACGTAATTGTGATGCGTTATCTTTTTCTAGCTGTATGAACAAAAAAAATACATTTTTAGCATTTAATATAAAAACAACTATACAACATTAAAAGCACTTTAATTTGCGTCATGCTTTATTAATACAACAATACCCAAACTTACTTTTTGTCTCAGTTGCGCTTTTTGAAACGTTTCCAAATCTCGGTAATTCGTCCCGTTGAAAACCTCATCACCGGAAGCATTGACCTCATCATCTGAACTCTCTTGATGCCTATTTTTCTTACTCCTTCTGCCTAATAACGGCGACGAGAGAAGGTTTTTCCGGATAGGAGAAGCCGATTGTGGCCTTTTCCCTTTTTTACTAGGAGCCGGTGACGCAGGAGAACTCCTCGGCAGCCTGGGAGTTGGTGGTGGCGTCCCTCTGTCATCCTCCCTTAACCTCGTAATCAATTTTTCTAAATTTGCCAAAGCTTGAGTATGCAAAGGCATTCCATTTCGCTGATTCTCCTGATTCACAGTTTTCTGTTTCGGCCGCCCTCTCACTTCTTCTGTTTTTTTCCTTCTCATTAGAGGTGACCTCGATGCGAAAAACCCCAATTTAGTTTCTTTTTTGTTAGAGTTTTCATCGACATTTTCCGGTGATGAACTACTCGATTTGTTACCAACTTCAGGAATGATTTCTTCGATAAAAGTAGGTTTGGTGGAATGTGAATCACTGGGAAAAAGATCACTAGAATCCAGGCTACGTGATTTGCCACAATTTTTTAATTTCGGTGATTTTTTCTCACGGGTTTGTCGATTTTTTTTAGTTTTTTGTTTGCGGTTTACTAGAACGAGTCTTTTAGGGGCATCTTTACGTAGCATTAATAAAGCAACATCACTAGGAACTAACTGAGCGTCAACCATATCCAAATACCCCACACTGCAACTTCTAACCATGGAATCAGCCAAACAAAAAGTGTTTGAAGGTCGAATAGGAGTCGAAGGGCCAGGAATAGCTTCTAAGTCGTCAATAAAACTCAACTCTTTTTTCATAGTTTCGCATTTTACGAGTTTCTGGTGATGTTCATTAACTATATTATTTTTGACTTGTTGGGTATAATCACTAGGGGAGGAATAGATAAGAGTTTGAGCTGGTGGCCTGTCAAAAATAATATCACTAGGAGCGACTGCGTTTTTAGGTGATTGTAATGCCGGAACTGACCCTTCACAACAAAGAGGAGAAATGGCATGTCTTTGATTGGTGTTAGCCCCCCCATTTCGGTACTGCCCCACAAAACTCGTACTTGTACAAGGACGTAAGTTCAAATTGGTGCTGTTTGACGTCTGTGGACGGATATTATCACAAAAATCTCCTTGAAATTCATCCTCATAAGATTCAGCTTTAGCCAACGAAGGCAAATTTCCTAAAAGTGGTTTTGGCTTATTTAACCTGCCTCCTCGTGGCGACATTGGAGCAATCGGGGGGCTATTATCAATAGAAACTCGTGGAATTTTCTTTCCATCAATCTGGACTTCCTCTTCATCTTCCGAAAACAAATTTGGGTTAAAATTCGGGTCTGGAACTACTGGGAAATCATCTCTTAATTCAGTCATAACAAGAGTCATTTGCCGAGGTTGCAAATGGAGCAAACTTGTCTTGTAGGTTACTTGTCCCAAATTTGCAGGGACGGAATTAGCCAAACCGTGGATTTTAAATTTAGTACCCCAGATATTTGATGTTACTTCAACGAGACGTACATGTTCAGGTAAAGTATCAACGTAGGCTAAATCTTCTGGTTCAGCATCACCGGAACTTTGCCCTGATTGCCGCTCGGTTGGGACACGTGTATGAGATTTGTTTCTGCGTTTGCGACGCCTCTGCATACGAGGAGAGCTAGTGCAGCCTTCTTCACGGTCGCTGTCGGATGAGTCGGTGAGAAGAACACCACCGCTTGTAGATTGGCTCGAATTAGAGCTTTTGGACTCAGGAGACCACTGGAGGTGGATATCTGTAGAAACAATAATTGTGCTGTTTTGATTGATTGCTATGTGTTTAGTACCTTCGACTTGAGGGTCGAAAATTACAAATTCTGGTCGGATTTTACTGGTTCTTTTGCCTTTGAGAAGCGGTACTAAGCCTCCGAGATATTCGAGATAGAGAGTATAGCATGTTCCTGACGATAGGTTGTTGTCGTCATCGTGTCGAATCATGGTACAGTGAAGACGGACTGAACCAATAGGAGGGCGGGAGACGAAATCTCGAAGGGCGCTGGGTTCAGGAACGCAGCACTTAAAAAAAAATATAAGAAATTTTAAGATGTACAGTTATTATTAGAATATTTTTATGGTTGTTATAAAAATTGTAAATGTAAAAATATATCGAATACTTAGTCAAAGATATTGCAAAAAAAGCAACATAATTGAAAATAAAGAATAACAAAAAGAAAACGACAAGAAGAATTTAAGTCAATGAAAAAATATGAAAAATAAAAAATAATATAAAAAAACTTTGAATGATGTCTTAAGACAAGAGAACCTATTCTTCAATAAAGTAGCAAATTAATATAGAGAAAAACATTGCTTTTCCATCAAGCGCTAATGAGAGTCAGTTAAAAAGGTCCAAGAAAGTAAGAAGTAGAAAAGGTAAAGAAACAAAAAAAAATAATTTGTAATGGTAATTTTCGCTGACAAATAAAAAAACTACAGAATAATTATAACGAAATGGAAGATTAAAAACAATTCTAATCCAATGTATTTTATAAAAATAAATTTAAAGATTCTAAGAAAACATTTCTACTTTGACTTTTGTTAAAACTTTTGTTTTAAATTTGAGTTTATTAAGACTTTATGTCTTAATTCACATGGTAGTTTTATCATGAATTTAATTCGTTATTAATATTGTCAAAAAAAATTTAATTTTTGAAAAATTATTTAAAATAATATTAATTTGCTCAAAGCACGCCGCAAAATCTATTAAAAAATAATAACAAATACTTTTTAAAATAACACAATAAAAATAATAGTGTAGAAAATACGTGCTACAACCTCCCCATTGATTATTTATTGTAACAACCAACTCGTACAATAAAAGTGGTTGTAACACTTGTTTTTTAACATTTTATTGTAAGCACCACGTACGCAAATAGTTTTAGGAAACTTTTCTCATTAAATTCTCGGCTCATAACGTTGCCTCGTCCTTAATTACGATTCGTTCCCTAAAACTCTATTTTGCGTACATAATAGATAAATAACTACATATTTTCATTTTGTTGTTTATTCTGGCTTACGGCTTGATCAAAGCAAAAAGTAATTTGTCAATGGCTTCTTGACAATGATTAAATGGGACTTAATTAGAGATGCGGTTATGCGGTTATGTACGAGTACATGCGCGGCTAATTAAAAATACGGAAATTAAAGATGCTGAAGTGACCAAATGTTAGCCTTAAAAAAGCAGGATATTTAAGACAACAGCGTTAGACGCTAATACAGCGTTGGTAGAAATATGACGTCACGCCATTGACCACGCCATTGACTGAGTTCCGCGTATCCTTACCCACCGATCTTGATCACCAAAAATGTACTAGAAAGCGGCTGTACAGTATACAAAGAGAGGAGAGGGCGATGACCGGATAGTTAAATTTTGAGTTGAGTTGAGTTCAGTAAAACGATAGAACGAAAATATAAAATGTGATTGAGTTATTTATCGTGTTGTATGTTTCTAAATAAATAATTCGTTAAAAATCCAACATTTTAGAGTTCAAGAACCAAAATTAAATAATTATTACAATATTATATAGTATATACAATTCATTTAAATAAAACCCGTTGTCAATTTCACGGTGAATAATGTACATAGGTACTTTATTTTATTTTGCAAACATCTTTTTCTTTTGGGGGAGTGAGCATCAAATATGTTACTATACTTTATACTCATATTAAGTATGAAAAATTCAGCTGGTTATCTATTATTCTGAGGTTAAATCCTTATTTCACTGGACTATAACGTTACTTTAAATTTTTATAATTGAGAAATTGGTCAGGATTCAAGATGCCTGCAGGTGGGCAAGTGAATTTTCAGGTAGGCCAGGCCTACCTCGGCCCACCCCTAGTTACGTCCCTGATACGCCCGCAAATCGGGTTGTATTTTCTATCTTTATGGCAGTCAAAGATACAAGTAAAGCAAACAAAAAGATTTTTTGTAGTTTATAACTTTAGAAACAACGATTAATTGATTTAAAGAACAATGTAAAATAAAATAAAATGTTGTATGTACCACAAACATAATCGTCACCAATGCTACTTGAGAATTTAAAAGACCTACCACATGGAGCCTTAAACATTCCCTCGGCCATATTGCAAGTGGCAACATGCATATTCCTAATCAGTAAAACCCCCTAAAAAACAATAAAAAAAAATTGTAATTCGCTAATTTTGCATTCACCGCACCGCCTATAAGACCTAAACTACTAGATAACCATAACTTGTATTAAGTGTACATAACTTTTTTTTTAATGTGAAACTTTTATTAAGAAATAAAACACAAAATATTAATAAGTAACAAAAAAACAATCATTTTATATCAACCTATTGAGTAGATTTTAAAGTGGCCCTCTTGTGCATGGATGTAAAGACACAAATTGTTTGTAAAAAAAATTTTTACGTCGCAAATTTTTTACCCATTTAAAGATAGATACTGTTTGTTTTAAAGACTCCAAATTTTTGTGAAGCTTAGCTCAGACTCTTGCTTTTAGAAGTGACCAGATAGATACCAAAAATAAATCTTCCAGCAAGACTCAGCACCTGCTCACAGAGCAAACGAAATTAAAGTATGTTGCAAAACTTACAACATCCAGTTAATTCTAGAAATAAAAGCTAATCTACATGAAAATTTGAAAACTTTACCTAAAACAAACTTTAAATGAGACAAAATATTAATAAAATAGTTGCGACCCGTGACGATTAATTTTGCCAAACATTTGAAACCCTGAATTCGTAAAAAAACCACTTTAAACTCTCTGAATATGTTATTACAAAATAGTTATTCTTTTGTTATTTATCTTTTTGTTTCAACTGTTAATAAAAATTGTATTCAAGAAAATATTGTATACATTTAATACTGTATTATAAGTCTAATGCATTCATTCAATCCTCACTTCTATGATCAAAATTATTTGAAACCAGTAAGTGTTTCAGATAGAGCATCTTCTGTGGAATAGAAATAGAGAAAGAAAGTTCACATCAAATAAAACTAATAACTTTCCTTCATGCAACTTTACATTTTAAATGTTGTTCACTGCTTTTATATAAAAACAGTCTTTCATTCGCAAACTTTTAATAATTTTAATTGTTATTCAAACAAATGAGTTTACAAATAACTTTCTAATTTTTTTGAAATTATTTGTTTTTAAGACTCTCTCATAAAACGCGTGAATAATGATTTCTAGACACGAACCTCACCCCTTCTTCTCTCCGGTCATTGGTTGAGAGAATAGAAACTGAAAGACTGGGATGGGTAAATACTAAATAGTATTCTTGATTCAAGAGATATACGGCTTGCCAATTAAGTCGTAAAAGTAAAATAATCGTAAAAACTATGTAAACAGTCATTAAATTAAGTAGCCGTGGCCTTGATACAGTTGACCAGCTTTGTTTTCGATGTAACAAAGCGTAAAATAACTAATCATTGTCCAACTAGATAACTATGTCAACATTTCGTTACTAATTGATCACAAAAGTGCAGCTATGCCACATAGTTTTTACGACTATTTTACTTTTACCACCTTTTAATTAGCAAGCCCTATATCCCCTGAATCAAGAATATATAAGTCGAAAATTAGTTGTAGATATTTAGTTTTATTCTCACCTGAGAATAGTAACATTGTTGATAAAACTCGTAGCGCGTTGCATTTAAATAGAATTTTAGTATTATTACCCTTGATGAGTGTACTTTTGCTTGCCTGAAGTAACAATTATGAAAAATTAGACATTATTACAGTCATTCTAAAAATATTACAAGTAAAAAGTTAAAAATTTTAATTTTAGGCTAAAAAATTACTGATGATGTAGGACAGTAGTTTATGTTCAGTTCATAAAACTAACAGCATTGCATATCCTTTTTGAAACAGCTTGAGTAATAATTTTTGTGTTTTTAAATTAATTCTTTCAATTACTTTTTATGGAATTATCTTCAACATCAGTACACATTTTATCAAAATTCAAAAACAATTCACAGGGTGTCATAAATTTGTCAACTTCGATACTGTCCTTTGACTTCACAGCGAAACTGGTGGCGCAAAAATTTAACCGTATTTAAACCAATAATATTATATCAATTGCCAAAATTGGGCAAGATGGCCTTTAATATAGGTACAAAGAAAATCTAATAGAAAAAAAAATTATAACGAGGTTAAAATTAAGAAATACGAATGGTTATATCTACAAATTTTAGCATTAATTAAAAATTGGAGTCAACGTTAATAAAAGTATTGAAGAAAAATTAGACTAGAATTAGAAAAAAAAATTACGTTTACTAAAAAGGTAACACTAGCCATATGCAAATTTAGTTGACTGTTTATTACGAGTTAACAAAAAAAAAACATTTAAGCGAAACAAAAATAAATTATTGTTTGAGTTGAATCAAGTCTATCCCCGGAACAACTCTAGGGAATTTACTTCTGGGTTTTTGGAGACGCTTTAAGAGGATTTACACTTGTTGAGAGCAAAGTTATGTAGTAAATATAGCTGTATGAAAGCGCTTAGTTGTAGGCGAAGTAAAACTTTATTGAGAAAACAAGTCTTACCCTAATTGTTTGAGCAAACAAATTTCCAATCAAATTACGTATTCGAGCGGGTAAAGGTAAGGCAGGTAGTTGGCTTTCCTGTTGAATTGAATTATGAATTCTTAATCTACAAAGAAGTTGAAGAGTTGCAATTCTTCTAGACACCCAAGCGATGTGTATTTGTGTTCCTGTAGCTAGAAACAATCTCTTATCGTTGTGTCCCCATGTTAGAGCAGACACAGGAGCCTAAACAACATTTAAACCAATTTTTAACTAACATGAAAAATTGGTATTTACCTGAGTAAAAGGAACGGTTGTTGAATACAAAAGCACCCCTTTCTCGTTATAAAACTTCAATAAATTGTTGAACTCCACTTGAACTCCTGTTTTCCCATCCGCCGCCACACCCGCCACCGCTAACAATTCTCTCGAATTGCTCCACTCCAAACACAATCCTTGCATTCCCGTATCAATCTGAACCGGCGAAACATCATCAAATGTCTTCAACAAAAAAATAAATCCATTCTGGAGGCACACCGCCAACACGAATTTCCTTTCCCCCGCATTTGCCACCCCCGGATCATTATCATCCCCTTCCTCCATCTTGAATTTCTCACACGACCAAGCCATTGACGTTATCCCAACTTCGGAACTCAGCTGAACTTGAGATACCATCGCTCCATGGACATCCATAACGATAATCTGACCGGAAGTCGTGCCGAAATACACCTGTTGGTCGTCAGGAGTCCATATACCACATGTGATTGTGGCTTCGAGGTTGAGCATTGAGGACCAGTAGCGTTGACCAGCGACAGAACCGACAAGGACAAACCCATCCTGGTAGCAAATGAGAGCCATACGACCGTCATGGGACCAGGAAAAATGGGTCACGGGAGTGTTCCGGTCGTTGATTAATTCGATCGACCAACGACCTTCGTATTTTATCCAAACGAAAATTATACCGGAACTGTCGCAAGATGCCAATTTTTGGTACGGTTCGTTCCATTTTACTAGGATGACCTGGAAATATGCAGAGGAAATTATTTATTTATACACGCGATCGTAGATCATGCATGTCATTTCCAGAATGATAATTTGGTGCAATCCGAGAGTGATTTATGATCGTGTATGACTTGGATCAATACCAAACGCAAAAAAATTAGGGATTTTAAAGAGACTCAAATTAAATTGAATACGCCGTGAATAGCATTTTTTGCCCTCACATTGTATGTGTTACTGAAATTATTTAAATTCATCGGTATTTTCTGGTGACTGACTACGCTACGGCCTGAAAGTAATGTATAGTGAGCACCTCTAAAATCTTTAGACGTGATTTAGAGTTTCTGGTCTGTGTTCTTTGTTTTTGCTTAAATGTGTCAATTAATTTTTAGGTCAGTAATTAAGGGCCGATCTCATAATCAACTTAAAGGCTCCTTTAACTTAAATAATGTTTAGACTGTAACTGTCGATGATTTTTCGATCCATATTGTCATAATGACAGTTACAGTCTAAACGTCATTTAAATTAAAGGAGCTTTTAAGTTAATTATAAAATCAGCCCTAAGTTATAAAAAATTGATAAACCAAAAGTCGAAATTTAGTTTATTTTTTAATTAGATTTATAAACTATAAAATAAAAAACTATTTACAAAAATATTTTTTTTACTTTTTGTTCTTAAAAACCTAATTTTTTATGAAATATTTATTATCAGATTTTTTTTAGTAACAATAACACTGAGAAAGTTATGCCGCTATGTAAACTCTCTTTCTGAAGAGATCATAATTATATTTAATGAGGACATCTCGTGGCCTCCAACATCTCCAGATTTGTCCATATGCGACTTTTTTTGAGATTTCTGAAAAGCAGAGTTAGGTACATACACTGATAAACCCAAAACCATCCCGAAATTCAAAACAAAATCAGTCAAGAAATTTAACCTGATTTGCTTCGTCGAGTAATAAAAAAATTTCGTTCAAAATATGTTAAATGTTTACACAGAAATGGCTCTAACATGCCTTAAAAAATAAATAATTACATCTAAATTTACAAAAAAATTATCTGGCTTTACAAAAGAAGAAGAAAACTTAGATTTACAAAAAAAAACATAAACTCTGTCTTGATCTAAAGCCCGGTCCACACGCAACGATGTATTGTACGATTTGTTTGCGCAAGTAAATCGGTACAGATAAATCGTTATGTGTGGACAGCAAATTTGACCAAATTTTAGAACTGTGCAAAGTCGGAGGTCGGAGTTGAAAGTCTGAGCCGATTACCTCAAATTTGGGAAATTTGCTCATGCAAGTTGTAGCGTGTGGACGCGTATCAGAGATTTACACAGTTCTTAGGTGCATCACTGCAATAGTAGCGATCGACTCATCATTTAGTCTAGCAGTTTTTAAATTATACTTTAGTAAAACAAACTAATTTTATAAAATGACAATCATTTTGCATAATTGTATAATAGAATTCATTGATTTAAACAAAAGTTTCCCATGCTTGTGGCTTATAAAATCGAAAGAATATAGCGATCGGACCAAATCCTAATTTTTTTTTAATATTTAAACAAAGTATCACAATACTCCACAATAACACTTTGTCCATGATTATATCAAGCCTATTGGGAGAAAATTGCTGCTTTTTACACCAATAAATCGTTATAATGTGGACGCACTGCAGAGTAAAGATTTATCTGTACCGATTTACTTGCACAAACAAATTGTACAATACATCGTTGCGTGTAGACCGGGCTTAAATCTGCTATAACAATAAAAGTATTATTATAGAAATGCTAAATTTGTGCTATTTGCTGAATTTATCTAGATGTGTGAAAATTGACAAAACTTTTTTCATATACATCTGCGAAACAACAAAATTGGCATGATGGACACCAATTGAAATGTTGTTTAAAATTATTTAATATTTTATGGGCTAATTTTAAGTTGAGATACTACCGGTAGTATCGCAAATTTTAATACTTTTACGTAGCAACAATTAATCACAACCCCGAATTTTATTAATTTTCTATAGAAACGAAGATACAACCAATATTATCTCAACTTGAAATTATCCCATTAAATATACAGTTGGCTTTAAAAAAATTAGAAAATGACATTTGACCTAATGTGAATTGGAAATTTAATTTGTCAATTAAGGCTAGGTTAAAGAGATTTCTCTAAGTAGCGTTCCCGATTTCGTTTTTACGCGATAACCAAGTTATTTAAAAAGATATCAACTTTATTTAAAAACCAGTATAATTTTAGAAACATTATCTACTCAATAAACGGTTTTCATCAATTGCAATGTTCTTAATCACGACAGGAGTCAGTTAGAAAGTATAGCAAAAGTATTTAACAAATATCTTCATTATTATTAACAATATAAAAAAACTAAAAAGATCACTATATTTGGAGGAAAAAAATCTATCTATCGTACAAAACATTTTTTTATGCAAACCATTTTTAAAACTTAAATAAAATATAACAATTTTTATTAGCAAACCATTTTTAAAACTTAAATAAAATATAACGCTTTAACGTGGAAATAAAAATCTTAAAAAGTTAAAAATGAGTTGCATAAAAAGAATACTTTGTACGATAGATATACTTTTCTCCTCTTAATGTAATGACTTTTTTAGTTTTTTTACAATAATAATAAAGATATTTGTTAAATACTTTTGCTAAACTTTCTAACTGACTCCTGTTGTGACTTAAAATATTACAATTAATTAAACCCATTCATTGAGCAGATAATATTTTTAAGATTATACTGGTTATTAAATGAAGTTGATATTTTTTTAAATAAGTTAGTTATCGCGTAAAAACGACATGGAAAAATCCACTTCGAGAAATCCCTTTAACCAATAAGTGCAGTTTTTTAACCTAAATTCTAAAAGACCGTTTCAAAATATAAAAATTTGTCAAAATTTTTTTCTGACAGTTCCCGTTTTTTTAAAGCCAACTGTACATTGTTTTCTTATTTTATAAATCTAGATTTTTTTATTTTCTAATTTTTAAAAGTAATCAAATTTTTATTTAAATGTATTAAACAAAATAAAACATCTAAATCTATAAAATTTAGATTTAAAAACCATCTATAAAATTATAAAATGAGTAGTATTTTTTGTCTAGAATAATATTTTTTTTAGTTTTTAATTTTGAACAAAAGATTTAAATAAAGTGTAGATGAGTAAATGTATATTGTGTAAAAAAAATGTAGATCTATAAACTTTCTGTAAATACTCTAATTTTTTTTTCTTAATGCGTATATTTTATGATAAATTTTGATATCTGTAAATAGTTTAGCAAATTTTAAAATATTTTAAGTGTCTTTTGAAACTATTAAAACTATTTTATAAATCTAGATTAGTAAATCTAGGTAGACGGTAAAGTTTGTTAATAAAAACTCTTGATCTAATAGTATATGTATTATATGTATATGGAGAGAGCCAAAGTTTCGAGCTTGAAGGTCTAAAAGAAAAAAGGCATTTTAGTCCTGAGGTATATACGTTGTTTTTGGCACTTCTGAGACTAAAGTTTATAGATAGAAAAAATCATAATCCAAATAAATAGGTTTATTATTTCGAACAACTTTTGTTCTCTCATTTTCAATTATCCACCTGTGCAATACAAGTATATATTTTATGAAATGATACGGAAATTTTTTCATATTTTAATTTCCAAGAGATTTTAAATGTCACCTTAAGTCTTTTGAGACCGAAAGTAGCACTTTAGTCCCTTAGTACTGTTTTTGAAATATTTACGTATAAAGTATGAAAACGAAAGTATAAAATAAAATTTTAATATTCAAATTTGGCACCCTTTAGCCTTTCAACGGTGCAACTTAATATCAAAGTAATCGCATTAAATTGCTTTATTTTGACCTAAAAAGCCTGTAGTTATTTTATATCCACATTTTTTTGTTATTTGGCTTATAATTTTGTTATCATTTGAGATAAAACTTTTTTTTTGCAGTGTTTCATCATTTGTAGTGCTGTATTTTTATTCAAAATATTGCCCCATACTTTTGAATCACCTAATAATTTGTAAAATAAAAAACAGTCTAAGTCAACGTTTTCTTGTTATGTTTTTAATTTATTTTTTTCTATCTTTACAAATCTTTTTAAGTTTTACTAACTGTAGATAATTTTAATTTTTTTTTTAACATTTTCTTATAGATGTTGACCTCGCAAAAACAAGAAAAATATTTAAAAAATTCTGTCACATAGGTTTTTATGTGTTTTGCAGTATTTATGTTTATTAGTAATATGTAAACCTATGTGGTTTTTTTATTTAATAATTCATAAAAAAACTTAAATTTAAAAAAATTAATTAAATACCCATGCTTCTTATGCTTGTAAGATAGTAGAGACAGAAAACAGCATTGGACTAAAAGTGATTGGCCACCCCGAGAAACTTTAAAACCTGGAGAGAAAAATGTTATCAATACTACACTCGATCGCAAAATTAACCGGACACTAAGTTTTTTGAAAAAATTTCAGTGACAAAAATTTGAATCAAAATAATTTTAATTGAAAATGTGCAATGATAAACATTTAATTTAAAATCAAGATTATTTTGATTAATAATGTTCAAAAATAAATATTTATTTACAAATTAAACAAAAATTTGATTTCAAGTAACAAAACAAAGCAAAACAAAATTAAGAAAACTGCAAAAAAAATTGTTTCAGTAGCGAGCATTTCCTCCTCGCGATCGCGCTTGAATTACAGCTCACATTCGTCGAAGCATACTTGCAATCAAGTCTGCGATCTCATCTTGAGCTATTAGCTCCCACTCATTCAGCAACGCCTGTTCCAGCTCAACTGTTGTATGAAATTCGCCGTAGTTCTGCCTAATCCTTTTCCCCAGGTTGTCCCATATGTGCTCAATAAGGTTTAGGTCAGGGCTCATGGGTGGCCATCTTAGCACCTGATCATTAACGTCGTGAAGATACTGACGCGTAATCTGGGCTGTGTGAGAGCGCGCATTGTTGTGCATTAAGAGAAACTCTTCCCCTACAAATGGCGCAAAAGGAACCATATGCACTTGTAAACACTTCCTAATGTACCAGTCAGCATTAATGCTACCTCTCCGTTACAAAAGCTGTATGAGCCTCCAAAGAAATCCCTCCCCATACCATTACACCTCCATCACCAAATGCTACTCTAGGCGCAAAGCAACACTCGGCATACCGTTCCCCCGGGCGTCTAAATACTCGTTGACGACTATCAGGTACATACCTAGTGAAACGCGATTCATCCGTAAAGAGAACGGAGCGCCAATCGTCCATATTCCTTCCAATCAACATGATTTTGGACAAATTCCAATGGCTGTCTGCGATGCTCTGCGTTCAACTTAGGGCCAGTAGCAGGTAGATGTAATGTTAAATTGTTTTTCTTCAAGCTTCTTAAAACGGTATCAGGAAAAATCATGGTCCCATGAACATCCGCCAGTCTCCTGGCCAAAGCTGTAGCAGGAAGAGTCCGTTCTCGCAGCATTTGCAATCGAAGAAATCGGTCTTCCACTTCATTTGTTACTCGTTTTCTGCCTTATCTAGGTCTTTTAAAATAGGAACCAGTTGCCCTAAACTTTTGTATCGCATCGGATACCGTGCTTTTAGGAAAGCCAAGCACATTTGCAATAAATCGTATGCTGCGTCCATCATTATGTAAAGGTAAAGCAACAGCCTGGGCAGCTTCTTCGAGACTTATTACAATATGAATCGCTTCTACAACAAATCTCTTCCACAAAAAGCCAAATTAATCAAAGCAGAACCAGCTATCGACACAAATTTGACAGACGTGTACAACAATCAAAACCATTCTGATTGGAAGCCGCGTAAGAAAATAGGTACAAAAAGTAATCTGCGTGATAGGGGTTAACCCAAAAAATTTGAATATCCTTTCTTTTAGTTGTTTTTTATGTGTAGCCATATAAAATCAATGTAGAGAGCGTTTTCGCAAATTTACGGAACAAAAATCAAATGCCCGGTTAATTTTGCGGTTGAGTCTACTTTGGTACCACCAGAAAAGGTTTTGTTGCCCCCTCTCCATATTAAATTAGGGTTGACGAAACAATTTGTGAAATCGCTGCAAAAAGATAGAGACTGTTTTAAATATCTATGTACAAAATTCCCGAAGCTGTCAGAAGCAATGTTGAAAGTGGAAGTTTTTACTGGCCCCGACATAAAAAAACTTTTAACCGACACCCACTTTGTATAAATAAGAAGAAAAAAGAAGCTTGGGTATCATTCAAAGATGTAGTGCGGAAGTTTTTAGGAATTCCTAAGGATCCTGACTACAAAACCATGTTTCAACGCATGCTAGCAGAGCATACAAAGCTCACGGCTTCAAGATAAGCTTAACGGACCATTTTTTACATTCTCACATAGACTATTTTCTTGAAGACCTGGTAGATTACAGTGAAGAACAGGGGGAGAGGTTTCACCAGGATGTCCGTGATATCGAGAGACGATACCAAGGAAGATGGGATGACACTATGCTTGCAGACTACTGTTGATGCTTAAGCGGAAAACTAAATATGAAAATCAGAAAAAAACTCGGCAAAGTAACAAGAAAAAGAGGAAAAGGTTTCATAAAAAAGATGAATAAGTATATAAATATATGTTTCAAAATAATGTTTTACTGGTTGTAAAAAAATATTATGTTTGATAATTTTGAATAAACGAGTGCTTTTGCCAAATTTTTGTGTTTAAATTTGCAAAAAACCCTTATGTGGTAGAAAAAAATGGCTATTACTTTTGAAATCAGCGCATTTTAAAATATGTATATAATTCAGTAAAAATATCTCATGCAGCTGACAAAATTTTCTGCAGACCTGTGTATTACTGTTAATTTAGTACATGTAAATGGAAGGTTTATTAGTCTATTTTTTTTCCAAAAAATAAAAATTGTGGTAAATAATTTTATCTAGATTTTGATCTATGCAACAAAAAGGGCATCTTATCTCGTATTACAAAACAAAAAAACATTGTAGATGTAATGCGAACAAAATCTTTAATTATAAAAATTAAAAAATTCTAAAAGTTATTTCGACCACAAAGTAAAATAATAAAAAGAAGTATTCATTCGCCAACTAAACTAATACATAAAAACAATCAAAGAAAAGAAAGCATTAGCTAGAAAAATTGCTTAACTAATTATTAATTACACAAAAAACTAATTAAACAAAAAACACTGTCATACAGAAGATTATGGATCGGTTTACAGAAGGTGAATTAGTTATTTAATTGCGATTAATTTTTAATACACGATTAAATCAGCTTTCCTTGTGTTTGATTGGTCAAAATCGACATTTAATCGCAATTAAAGTTAATGTTACCTTCTGTAAACTGGCCCTAAATGTTTATATAATATTGGTAGTAAAAAATTAAGTCAAAAGAACTGAAACAAAATAATAAAAAATATTGAAAATTTAAAATTTGCGCAACATTTTGTTTGCCTGGCGGGCTTTAATGCATGGCGGGTTCTTTTGCCATAACCCCCTTAATTATGCTCTTAATACATAAATAATATTTAAAGAACAGAGATTTTTATTACATAATTGAAAAGGAAAAATTTCCTATCTACTGATTTACAACACCTATTACTTCAATTTAAAAGATGTTCAATTTAAAAAAATTAAAAAACACAAAATTGATTAAGTGGAAAAATTAAAATAATGTAAAATCTTTATGTGTAGTCAAAATTAAACAATTTACTTATTTTTTTCATAATAATAACAATTGTATTTAACTGTACTATACCTTCTTCTTAAAGTGTTCTTTAAATAATGCCAAAATTACAAACAATCAAGTCATTGTCCTACTTTAATAATAGTTAAAGCAGGCAAATTCATAATTCATTTTCGGTAAAAATAAACGTGCCTTCATTCTAAAGATATTTAAGCTATACAGAGTGTTATGGAAGGTTTTGCAAAAATTTTAACAGGTGTTTTAATTTGTTGTGAAGATGTAATTTTCACAAATTTTATTTGTGATATCAAAAATTTAATTTTACATTTTTGTAACCCCCAATTTAACACTGCGCTCATGATGGCATTTTCAAATTCAAGCGAAGGGATAAAAAATTTAATCTTGTAAAAACCTGAGCGTTTTTTCTAGAAAAAAACACTGATAACGGCAACCGGCTATAACCTTATTTCACATTGTTATTGTAATCAACAGTATTCTAATAATAAATTGCGGTAGTGTAGCAATAAATTTGTAACAATAGTGTATTTTTTCTAATGTGGATATGAGTGCTATGTCGCGGTAATGCGTCTGCAGCTCGGCGTTTGTCCCAACGTTTTCCGGAAGTGTAATTGTCATGATGCAAATATTCACAAGTATTGTAACAATCCAAATCATCAAGAAAAACGCCCAAGAAGCGATCACAATCTTGAAATAGAGCCGAAATTTTTTTATGTAATTGAAGATGAACCAGATCTAAGTATTCGTAGACTAGGGTTATAATACGTGAAGGTACCCTTATTGTGTATCGTACCCTTTATGAACTGGGTTAATAAAGTCTCATTTTGCCCTACTAACTCACCTAAAATCAGCTGTGTTTACACTTCATTTTTGTAAGTTTTTGACTTAATTTTTTTCTGGTATGTTTTGATCGCTGCGTTAACACATAGGCGGGTATGGTTTTTCGAGCTCTACTTACTTTTAAATTTAACTCGGTAAGGGTGCGTTTTTCACATAAATGTTAAATAAATATTTTGTTTGTTTTTGTGAGTTCTATCTGTGATTAAATTTTTTGCATTCACTTCCATAAAAGTCTGTATAGATGGTTTTAAACTGGGTTTATGTAAAAATCTCACTTCAATTTCTTATTTAGCTCTCCAGATACAATTAGTAGTCCATCAATGTAAAACACCCTGTATATCTACAATTGCTCACCTGCACACAGAAAATGCAAGGAGTCAAGATCATCATGCTTTTATCAAGTTAATCCGATAAGATAAAATTTCTTAAAACAGCTTTTTTTGTCTGACTTGACTGGACTTAATAAGCTTATATTTTATGAACCGAAAGCAAGCAGTTGACACTTATAGTGAATAGTACTGTGTTATTATGTATAGTTTGTAATCTGGATTTTTAAAATTTGCAAAATTTTATGTTTGTAAATAAACGATCAAGATTAAAACCACCTGTAAATCGTTCATAATTTATTTTTTCTAGAAGGCACATATTTTTTGAGAAGTTTTGGTAGATACTTGTAGATGTGTCTTTTAAAACTTTTATTAAGATTATAACTCCAGATAGAAGAATCATAGAAGAATCGTCAATAAATCTTAAAAAGTACGCAATTATAAAACAATAATAGTTTTTCATTTTTTTTTTCTTCTGGATAATGATTAAACAAGAAAATTATCTAATCGCATTCTACCAAATAAAAAAAAACATTTAGAACTTAGATAAGTGTGGAAGTCAAATTTCAAAAAAATATTTATTTATGTAGCTACATCATTTTGTTTAAATTATATACATTTATCAACTTTCTTATACAAATAATTGATTTTTCACAACTAAAGTTTGTATTTGATGGATCTAGGTAAATAGCATATTTGCTTTTGCAATTTAATACTTTATTCTCTTTGTGAACGAATAGATTTAGCGCGCGTAAAAAACGTCCGTTAATTGGTTAATTATTCAAATTCTCATTTTTGTATTGGTTTTCGTTTTGACGTTTCCGTGGAAACGATATAATATTGATTTAATTTAACAGTGTTACTGACGACTTTAAAATCTTACTTTCATTGATTTTAATCATATTTCTGATGTCACGCTAAAAATCGTTTTAAACTTTTAATGTTTGTTATTAGTTAGTTACAGACTCCACTCCTTTAATTTGAAAGAAAACTTCATGATTGGTCAAAAAAAATTTTTTTCTATACACCTGTTGATTGGTTAATTTGATTTATATAAAAACGCGAGGCAATAATAAATGACGGAAATCAAAATCACAGCTTCCGGTCGAATGCATTTTTGTTGGTTATTTTTACCTCAGATCGATGCCCTCTTAAATTATAATTCGTTCGTAGAGGAAACTCAACATTTTTCTTACAATGCGATGTCGTAAACGTCACCCCAACGATACCCCGAACATTGCCTGTAGCCAACCAGCCTTCCTGGTAGTAATTTGTCCTGTTCAGTTTCCATCCTTCGTCCTGAAACAACAAAAATCAATGAATAAAAGCAATATTTTGAAATGACGATGGTGGGTAGGCAATTTGACGTTTTATTTGTTGCCAACCTCTAAAACCAAACGTTTCTAAATAAAGTTAGATAAATCTTTGTATTGGTGATACGACACCCCTTAAACAAACTCAGCTAAGCAATTACACACCACCCACACACTCGTACAAATTTCCTCTGGTAGAAACCAATTACTAGACAAAAGAAGACATTTCTACCCCTCTTATCGAGAGACTAAATTGATCGGTTTTTATCTAACCGTAGTTTGGGCACTTAATCAAGCTTTAGCTCCCTCTTTTTCCAAAGTTAGAGAAGTTAGTTTGCATCACAAACGCTTAAGTGCAGGTATTTCGGGCTCTTTTATATGTGAAATTACATTATTCACAAGTCAGGAACGTAAACACATTACGTTATGCAGCGACGGAGGGTTGGAAAATCGATTTTCGAGTTTAGAGAGAGAATCATACAGTGCTTTAAGGATAATTAAGTAAAACGTAATTTTTAGAAAGGTTTTCCGAAAGTAAATGTCCCAAAAGGCTGTAGCGGTTTGTTTTTATGTAGGCAGTAATGATATTTTATTATCGTTTAATTTGCAATGTTGATTATAATTTTAACAAATATTTGGTTTATTTTCCATTACATTCACAGTTATAAACAAAAAATTTCTTTGTTGAAATGTTATTTTGAAATAAACAAATAGATAGTTAATAATTAACCCGTTATGAAACGACTGATTTTGTTTGACGAGCATAATATTTGTTAAAACGAGTAAACAAAGTAAACATATTTTGCAAATTATGCCAGTTAAACAATAATAGGTTTTTTATAACGTATTAAGTACAAAAAATTTTTCCCATTTTGTCAAAAATAAAATTTTACAAGTATTCTCAAAACATTTTTCATAACTAGTGATATACCTAATGTGTGCCATTTACATAACGCTAAAAATAAAGTAAAATTAAATATTTCATAACGAACTGATGATGATCGATCTTCGAATAGTAATCAATATAAGTACAGTAATTTAATAATAAAATTTAAAAAAAACATAGTTGTTATTCAATCTTCAATTAAACAAATTAAAATAACATATTAAAGAACGCGTTTCGAAAAGTCAACTTTGTGGCACGAATTCAAGTTTATAAAACAAGCGCGAAGCGTGAGTTTTTGTAAAGAATGAATGCCACAATGACTCGAGAAACGAGTTCTTTATGCTACTTTTTCTACTTTGCGCGTTTTACGTAATTTTTAAATAAAAAAGTTAATTATTCAATCTTTAGAGACTTTTGCGTTAATACGAGCTAGTTGGTAATAAATGTCATGAAAGTGTCAAATGTTTTTTAAAGTGTTTTCAAATTTATCTAAAAATTCTGTGTAAGTAACTCACAAATGGTTTTTTTTTACCTACTGTATCAGTTATTGATTGAATACTCCAATTGGCAATAACACAGTAAGGAAAATCTCCAAAAACATTGTAAGATTATTCTTAAATTACCAAATTAATTGCGATTCTTAGCAATTCCTCTCATCGTTATTTTAGACCAAGCAGTGACATATACTCATCTAGCAAATAACTTGTAAATTATCAAACGCTATGGGGGTTGTAAATCGTCAAAATAGTGTCGAAAAGCTGTTTCATTTTAAAGCTGTTCTAACCTCAAAAAGAATGTTGAAGTGACCTCATTGAAATGCCGCTTGTTCACCCCCATTTTTAAATATTTTATAGATTAATTGCGACACACACACAAAAACATCTTGGTGAGGAGTACTGGTCATCAAGTGCAACAAAATTTAATCGAATTAAACTATTATAATCTCAACGCTGACATAAACGCGGAAACATTACAAATGACGTTTCATTCCAGCAAAGGCGTGTCACCAACTGTATAAAGTTTAAGAGTTTTTAAACTTATCCGAATAAAACGATTGCTGGTTTTTCTAGGATATACAGGGTGTTATGGAAATGAGTGCAAATATTTTAACCTGAAATACAGCACCACAAATAATAAAAATCTGTAAAAAATTTTTTGTCTTATCTCAACTGATAACAAAATTATAACCTAATTTTTAGGTTATAATTTTAAAAAATGTTATACGTTTTGTCATAATTAATTTTTAATTATGACAAAACGTATAACATTTTTTTTAACATAGGGCAATCATAGGTTTTTCAGATCAAAATAATGCGATTTAACACAATTTACCTCTATACTAAGTTGCACCGTTTAGGAGCTAGAAGACGCCAAAGTTAAAGATGAAAAGTCAGTTTTATACTTTAAACGTAAATATCTCGAAAGCGATACATTTTAGCAAAATATTGCATTCTTGCAGTTTTATGTAGAATCTACTGGCATATTCATTTTTGCTACAAAAATTGGAAATTAATAAGAAGAAAATTGGTTAATTACCCAAAATGTGAAAAAAAAGTGCCGTAACTTGAAATTGAGATGTGCAGCAAAATTTTGCTAGTAGAAATTAAAAGAGTACAGTCAACTTCATTTGTGTACCAAATTTGGTATTAATCGGTTAAGCGGTTTTCCAGATATAACAAAAAGATGTTTTTTTTATACCCAACTTTGACGGCCTGTAATTTTGTTGTTAGTTGAGATAGGACAAAATTTTTTTTACAGATTTTTATTATTTGTGGTGCTGTATTTCAGGTTAAAATATTTGCACTCATTTCCATAACACCCTGTATATTGTGAACTGTTACATGATAACGTCTTAAACACTAGTTGGTGCAACCGAGGGTGCCAAGTCTGGTCTCACACCGGACGTCCTGGTATGGTACAGAGTGGGGGTGTGCACCACCCTCACTTCCATCCCCTCTTACAGAGGGTGAACACTAATTTACTAATACAACAAAATACACCAACCCAAAAAAGTAAATTGCACTAGTACTTTATGCACGCAATTTCGGTGCTGAACTGACTAATATGACACCCAAATCGGTATCTGTTACAGACGCAAAGTAAAAAAAAGTATTTTAATAATATATAAACGCTAGTTATTTTATCGTTTTCAACAGTTTCAAAGTTAGTCAATTAGAATAAATTCAAGATTTTATGAATAGCGCTCTTTGTTTCCTAGTACTCTTTCTTGCTTGTATTTCTCCTCAAATTGTTTTTTGTTTTTATAGACTATTTCTTAGCTCCTCTTTCTCTTTACTCATTCTTTTTCAAGCTATCTTCTAAACTTTTTTTGTTTCTTTAAAATCCTCCTTTGCTCTTCTTGTTCAGTTGACATCTTTCAATTTCTCGAAAACTTTTTTTTACTTTTTTTTCAACCAAATCTTGTTTTCCAAACCCTTCTTGTTCTTCAACACGCCGTTTTTAAATTTTTTCTACAATTTACTTATTTTTCTTGACTCTTCTTTCTATAATTCTATTTCAACCAACGCGAGACTTTTTATTTTTTGAATCAAGCTTCTTGAAGCAACCAAATCTGTTCCTTCATTCTTTTTGTCTAACTTTCTGCAGTCAGAACTAGATAAAATAAATTATTAAGATTTTTGTCCAAACATTTTTAAATCTTACTTTCAACACCAGTGTAACTTAGAATTTTTAAACAAATAATTTATTTAAAAACAAACGAAGTATTAAAGCATTTTATAAACTGGCCACTTTCGTGAAGCTATTCCCCTTTGTTTTTTCTAGTCAATGTTTTTCGAATCTTTCTATTTGTCCATTTTTTCCAGTCGTAGTTCTTTTTATTATTCTTTTACTTTCAAAAGCATTTTTGTTATTTCAGGATCTTTACTATTTTTTAGAATCTTTTTTTTTATTTCATCGGTTTTCATGCTCTCTCAGAAACTTTTTCTGTTTATATATTGTTTTAAAATATTTTTCTAAGTTCCTAAAATTATAACTCTTTTCAACCGCATATTTAGATTTTTCTAAAACTCTCTCTTGTTGCTCTAAAATCTTTCTATGCCTTTCTTTTTCTCTCAAAAGCTGTTTTTCAAGTTTCTCTAGAATCTTTTTATATTTTCCAAAGCTTCTTTTTCTTAAGAATTCTTCTCGTTTTTCTTCTCATCTACTTTTAGAATTTTGTTTTTGTTTTTTTTTTCTACCAAGTGTTACTTCCCATTTTTTTTAATTTTCCTAAACATCATTTTTGAACAAAAAAATAATGTCTAACTCGTTAAGATTTTGTTGAATCGTAGATTATTATAGCTAGGGAGAAAAAATAAAATAAAATGCAAGTACATATTCTTTGTTAGTGTAATAAAGAACTGAATTAACAAAGAAAGATCAATAATTAAGAAGCAAACAAAAACGTTTGTTCAATTCCCAATATTTTATTACGAAATGCCTTCAACAGTGACGTCAACTATTATGAGGGTTCTGGGAAAACCTTACGTAACTGTATTCTTAGGGGTACGAGAAGCAATGTCTCATCGTTTGTTGAGAGTTTCTAAAATAGTGCTATACCTAATCTTAGCTCTACATAACTGAGCGATTACGTGGTTGGTTATGTTGCTAAACTTAGTGAAACATAGCGATTACCACAAGCAAATCTTTAGCGATTATTCAAAGCAATAAAAGTGTGTTATAAAGTTGTACAATTATTGAGATCACATTCTGAAGATTGGTATATAAAGCTGTCATATCCGATAGAATAGAGAACAGCAACATTTGCAATGTAGAGCAATGTAGAGAACAGCAACATTTGCAAGAATATAGAGACGAAATAGAGAGACTCGTCAATCTACTCGATTGTACCGTAGAAGTTTGCCACCAACTGGAACAAAGTAGTACTTTTATAGGAAAGCTTCAGGATAAGAATCTACAATGTTTAGAAGTAGTCACGTGCTTGAGTATGACTTTGCATAAGATGCGATTAATCTAGGTGATAGAACTGTGGTAAAAAGATGTTTATTTTTTAATCGTTATTGTTGAGTTGTGTTACCTACTTTGTTGTTAAATAAATTATTCGTTTACAGATTTAACATTTTAAATTGTAATAAGTAATCTGAAATTTAAGACACAAAATTTTTGATTAACAAGAATAAAATTGCTGAATTTCTTCAACTTCCTACTGAAACCAAACTGAAATACAACATAATTAATTGCTTCTTTCAGTACATTTTCAGCAAAATATTATTTTTTTATATATTTCGAGAGAGGAATTATCTCTTCCTCTTGTCAGTTTCTCCTTTAATTTCGAATCAAGGCAGAGTTTCAGCTTAACGTCCCACTTGTGAATATGAAAAGCGTTATCTAGGCCAAACTTTCCCGAAAGTGAGAAGGAGAATTTTCATTTCGTTTTATTAGAAAACGTGTCACAAAACTTACGCTTTAATAAATTGTCAAGTGAAGGCTCACAAAACCAAGACTTTTTAATAAAAAAAATGTGATAACAAGTCCAGTCAATCTGGAAATTGTCTCCTAAATTAATTATCACAGGACCGTATTTGGCGGAAATTACAAATCAACACAGTACACACCCACCAAATTACTCTCTGGAATTGGAATCGACAGATCTGATCTAGGAAATAACAAATTACTATCGACTAGATTCAGATTTTTTAAACAAACATCATTGATGTGTTGCAGTCCACATCGCCGACCAGTTTTGTAACTTGATCAGTGGATAATTATGTGTTTTGGTTAATTTTATTGAACAAAAAAATTTACAATACTAATGATAAAGTTATTTGAAATAGAATATGTTCGGAATGTGTTTAATTCGTTTTTAATCCCAAAAGCGTGAAACCTTAAAAGTTAAAATAGGGGTCCTAACCCAAGTCAATGCCAGCGGAAATTTACACTCCCCTATATGGCACTAATAATGTTTGACATCATCTTTAATCCGTAATGAACCTTCAACTCCCCAAAGCAAAAGGTTCGACGATATGTCTGCTTAGTTTTAGAGGGAAATAAATCTCTGAAAACTAAAATCAATATACCTAATAGGTATCCTAAATTTCGTTATATTAACAAATAATTATTTACTTATAATAGATATTTAATAAACAATGATAATAAGGGAAATTTTGAAAATAATGCTTTTTTAAATTAGTCATTACAAACAACTAAAACACTTATCTCCTATTTATAACTGTAAAGTGAAACATCGTGCAAATTATTGACGAACATATTGACACTTTTGAGAGCTAAATTAAAATTTTTATAGTTAACCAGAACAAAGTGTTAGCAAATAAAAATATAAATTTAAGTAGCAATAGTTATTAAATGTGTTAGAGAAAAGTGTAAAATTTTTAGAATCTTAAAAAGAAATCCAGAAAAACAGTAAATTTACTTTATTTTATAGAAAGTTTTTTGGAAATTTGTGGAAACAAAAATTAATTTTTTATTTTATTACAAACACAATAAATGACAAAAAATGAAACGAGACAATGACAAAACAACAACTGATCGTAATAAAAACTCTTGTTTAAAAAACTTAGAAGACTGAAAATAAGAAAAGATAACAAAGTTGACAAATTATCAATAAAAAAGATTAATAACAAAAATTTTAAAAAAATACAGAAATAGAAAGTAGGAAAAAAAAACAAAAATAATGCAATTAAACATACAGAAAACACTGCATGGACTTTAGTGACATGAAAAACACAAAATATAAACAAAAAAAATATACAAAACAAAGTTATATATTCTTACAATAACAGAATAACTTAAAAAAATATATCATGTGTTTTTTTAAATTTGACGTCAAAGTTGGCTGTGCATTGTCGTTTGTGAACAAACCAGAAAATGCCATCTAACCTCACTTTTGTGATTAAAATTAAAACTGCTCTACTTACGGTTTATAATTACAATTTAATCGAAAAAAATTATAACAAATAATCGAAATGTCCACCACCTTCATCTAGGCACATTTGGATTCGTCGACACATTCCATTAGCAACGTTCATCAGCATGTTAGGATGTTCATTAATTTTATTAATTCTTCCAACAATTCGATGTCGTAACTCGTCCAAGTTATGTATTGGCCGTTCGAAAATGGAGATTTTCAAATTATTCAAACTTTGACGATTGACTTTTGCTACTTTGTGGTGCGTTCACAAACGACAATGCACAGCCAACTTTGACGTCAAATTTAAAAAAAACACCCTATGAAAAAGTAGAAAGAGAATATTTAATAATATACTCGTATAGCGGTGTTGGCAGAGGAAAATGTGCAAAAAAAGGAGTAGGATGTATGTATTATTAACGAACGAGGTATAATCGGAATAAGAAACTGAAAAAAATATCAGAAAGAGATTAGAAACAGAACCAAATAAGAGTACAGCAAAATTAGAAGATGACGAAATTTAAAGCAGCTTACAGGAAAAAATAAACAATTGCAGAAAACCTAATAGTAATAGATAATAATAATGTAAAGTGAGATAAAAATAATACAGAAGAAGCAAATGGCTGTGTCGAAAACTTTGAAGAAAGAGTTATAAATAATAATGCAAAAGAATAATAGATGTTTGTATAAGAAATAATTTGGTAGTAGAAAACACCTTCTACCAACACAAAAACAATTACAAAGTATACACGTAAAATGACAAACAAAAATAGAAAATCTGTAAATGATCTATTACCGACAGAAAAAATATCCTCAAAAAAAAATAAAAACAGTTAAAAATAAAACAATAAAAAAGTAATAGAGAACAAGAAAAAAATAAAATATATGTACAAGTGTTAAAACATACAAATTAAGAAATAAAAATATATTTCTTAATAATTATATATTATTAATTCCTATAATTTTATTATATTATATTATATTTATATATATAATATAATAAAAATAAAAAATAGAGCTGTAGCACTATATTTTAAAAAATACAGATCCAGGAAAAATATAGAAAACATTTAAAGTAATAAATACAACTACAGTAACAGAAATATGCAGAGTAAATAAAACAACAAACAAGAAAAAACTAGCATACTGCTAAAATTATGAAATTAAACACAAATTAATTAAGAAAAAATCATTATGGAAAAAATTACCGTTAAAAAATAATAAAAACCTAGGTTGTTACAAACTTGTATATAAAGAACAACAAAAAACGTAAAAACAATGATAAAAACTGCTAAAGTAAATTCGTGGGAGCAATTTGGAATATAGATAGAAGAAAACGCATCAGACAATGCTAAAATGTAACACAGTATTCTAAAAAATCTAAAACAAAAAATTTGCTATAAATATAAGAAATCAAAAAAGAAAAATTATAACAGATGAACACAAAATTATCAAGAGATGGAAAGAATACTAAAAATATCTATTAACTGGTGGTAATGCTAAATTACAAAAAAATGCAATAACACGAGAAGATAAATACAACACTAAAAAAAAAACAAAATAATAACCAAAACAGAAATAGAATAAACAATTTTAAACAAATTTAAAATGGGCAAAACACCATGAATAGATCGATTAACACCGGAAATAATCAAACATTTAGAAAAAAAGACTATTCTGTACTGCAATCTGTTAAAAGTCAAAAATTAACGGCTTCTTTATTTTTTTAACCAAAGTTGTTATTTTCTAAAATGTTATTTTAGTAGGCCTCTGTTAGGTAATAACTTGTCTTACATTGTTAATTATAGCAAATTACGTTAATTACTTAAAAGAATTGCTAAAATAAAATTTTAAACTTACCCGTTATTTTTTGGAATATTACAGAATAGGCCTCAATAAAAAGATATATCTTCTACATATAATGTTAAATCTAGCATAGATAATGCAAACCATACCCGATGAAGGAACATAACAATAATCACTCCAATACACAAGAAAAAAAGTTTTAGTGATTTTAATAACTACAGAAGCATAAAATTACTTTGCATCCCCTAAAAAATCTAAGAAATTATAATAGAAGAAAAATAAAAAATCAAAATAGAAAAATCTAAGCGACTGATTAGCAGCATTTCGCCCAAATAAATCACCCAAAAATTAAATATTCGTAATAAAACAAATTGTAGAAAAACTAGTACCATCAAACAGCAAAATGTTTGTAGCAACAATTGATTTTGAAAAGGGTTTAAGAGCATTAAAAAGAAAGAAATCTGGAAAATTAATCTGAAAAGAGATCTGGGTAGGAGGTAAAATTACAAAAGTTTCATAACAACTGAAGAACTAAGACAAGAAAGTGTATTCAGTCCTCTGTTTTTTATTATTGTAATAGGCAAAATAACTAAACAAACAAGTAAAAATAACAAAAAGCAGCCATATAGGATACAAAAACCTTAGAGCATTATATAACGTATGGTCCGAAAGTTTTGAAAAAAATTCACATACTGAAAATTTTTATAGAAACAGTTTTATATTTGTATCAAAGTTTTAAACAATCTTTCTTAATTATTCTTATCATACAACAAAATTTAAATAACTGGTAAAAAACGGATTATTTTCTATTTGTCTAAATTTTTTTATGACGCGCTGCATTATCTTTTAAGCGACCGCAGCGTTGATTTTTCTGATTTTTCTGGATAGACAAAGGCGCAGTTGTTCCTCGTCTTGTTCATTATTATAAGCTTTCTAACTCAATATTGCCCAGAACTTTTTAATAAGGCGAACCTGAGTTAAATTAGGAGAATTGTATAGTTTCGGTACAAAGTTGATGTTGTTGGCTGCTGTTGATTTATAAATAATGGCATGTAGCAAAATCTAGACAAAACACTATTTCATCATCTAGATGATGTGTGTTTACTAACTAAAAGAGTTTGGAAAAACATCTCTAGATATAACGCTTTGTTAAACCTTCGCCTAGAACAGCACTGAATGATAAAGCCATCCTCAGAAATGGCAGACCATACCAAAATTTTGTCCTCAAACATTCTTTTATTTTTTAATTTAGCATTATCAGAGATATATTAGTAATCGTCCGCGTAAAAACCATAATTTCCCTTCATCTCACTGCTGAATAGTGTAAAATATTTTTTGTCGTTCATCTCAATCAATTTGTTGACGAAATGCACTCGTTCCAACGCGCGGCAACTTTCGGAATTCTCTCTAATTGAGCCTCTGTGTATATTAGAGCTTTCTTTCTGTTTCGGAAAACATATATTTGATATAGCCTTAAACTAGATCCTTCTTCCAACATAAATTTTTTTGACCAGTTGACAACTTCTCTCAATTGGTTCAATGCTCACGACCGACCGCTTTTAGGCAAATTTATACGTAGTATCCCTTTTTCACATTCTTTGACTGCGACAAATTGTCGATTTGCTTATGTTTTGATCTCGATAAATAATGACAATGACTCATTTTGACATTCGCTCAACCAGATATAAATACCTTAACGAAGAATAATTTTAGAAGACATTTTGCGAAGCAGAAACCAAAAATTTTGCATTGTTTATTTAGATGACCTGACCAGTGACATTTTGTTTTAATAACCTGGTTTATTACGTGTATTGTTGTCTCTCAGTCCAACCAATAAATTTTTTGCCAAACTTTTGGACCTTACATTATAAACAATAAAGACGATTAATAATCGAGACTGTTTAATGAAAGAGCGAGGGTTAGCGAGTGAGAGTACTTAATTGTCGAAATTAGTGGCACACTGTATGATGATAAGATAAAAATCTCCTTTTGAGCTTTTATAATCACTCATTAATGTATAATCATCTATTAATGACCATAAAAGAATAGACAATGTCTTGGCAAAAATCATCCATTATTGTTGATAAAAATAAACACTTAACAAAATTGTTTTTATTTAACTAAGTGAACAATTCTGTCTACAAAGAAAAGTCTATAATTATTGTTATATAAAAAAATAAAGAAGCAACAACAATAACAACAATAATTATATTTGGGAAATATTTCTTGAGAAAAATAGTCTACGTCAGTAGAAGAATTTTTGTCTATATATTATCTCCACCACAACAAATCTACCCACTCGACTCAAATCCTCCCTAATGCAGGAATTAGGTTGGCTCATATTTTATTTACAGCTGTCATACCAAAAGAATCAATCATTTCTTTCCCTGAAATGTGATAATTCGCAACAAAACAATTCAATTTTCTTTGTTAATAAAATCCACAACAATAACAATTTTATTTCTCTCGCTTTATTAAATTTCATAAAACAACAAAATTACAGTTTTCTGTATTTTTCAATTTCAATAATTCGAAATGAAACGTGACAATAGCTGCATAGAGAGGGATCAAAATCGATTATAATGAAATATTGTTGGGGTGCGACAAACTCATCGGTTTTGTTATTATATTAGATCTAGTCCTGCACTTACGACCTAGATAAAAATTTATAAATAGATTATTGAGAGAGCGATTTTATTTGTGGCGAGGTCTAAATATTGAGTTACTATGTGTTAGAAAATACGAAAATATCAATCATTAAGACAAGAAAGTGGAGTAAGTGAAATTTGATAGGAAGGGTGTCAGGTTTTGTTTTGTAACCCTTATCAAAATGTGGGTGATCAAAGTGCCGCTTCGTTTATATTGCAAAGTAATGTTTCTCGAAAAAAATTGATTAAAAGTTTTTTTATTTTAATCAATGTTGGCAAAAGTTTGTATTTTCATTAAAACTGCATTGATGAAAAGCGACATTTCGTTGATCACTCGATTCGTTTCCACGCAGCAACGGGGTTATGCAGATTTAAAAAATCGATTAATTAAAATGGCACTAATTTACATGTACAGGATGTTCCAGAATTATTTGGCACAAATTTGATCAGTTACACTATTTCAGTAGTCATAAGTCAAGGTACATAATTATGCAATAGTTATTTATGTAATGTATTCGAGAAGAGAAAATTCCCGCATGAGTACTCTCTTCGCTCGTGCTGCAATACTGAAAATGCGAAAACAAATTTTTCAAAATAGTTAGATAAAACATTTTTGTGAAGAATAAAAATCAAAATTTCAAGACAAATTAAACCTTTTAATAATTTAGCATAATTTAGTCAAGATTTTAGTTTATTTATTGGTTGATAGAAATTGAAAAATTTTGGCAACAGAAATCCAACCCCAAGTTGTTGCTTTACCATCACCGACTAATAGCTCAAAATGTTTTAACTATTTTCTTGTGAAAAATAAAAATACCCCGATTCGGAAAAAGCGTTTTTTTGTACTCATGAAGTGTGAGCAGCTATTTTTCGGTGATCCTTGACGTATGAAAAGACTGCTTTCCCGCACCGGAGTGTTTTTATTTCCCACAAAGAAACAATTAAAATTTGCTTAAGCTATTAGTCGGTAATGGCAAAGCAACAAATTTAGGTTGGACTTCTGATCCCAAAACCTTCCAATCAGTTTTACCAACTCATTAATTAATAAACACAATACTCGAAAAAGTTAGGTTAAATTATTTTTTATTAAAATATTGGTTTTTATTCGTTACAAAAAATGTCGTACCTAACTTTTTCGGGAAGAAATTTCTCGCATTTTTATGAAAAATTTATCTTTCCGAACACGTTAGTTAAATAACTAATCCCGAGTGTTGAGAAAGACTGGAAAATAGCCTTTTACAAGCGATGAGTACAGAAAACTAATTACATTAATAAATTTCTGTATTGTCTTAATCTAATTAGGGATACTTATTATAAGTAAACAATTGCAAATGTTACCCAATTCGTTTACTATAGATTTAAATTGAGATTAATTCGGTGACATTTGCAATTACATATGATAAAATTTCTCTTAAAAAATGTTGTACGAAAATGTATTATTCGTTTTTTTGTGTGGTGTGATAGAAATATAAAAAATTATATTGTTTTTTTAAACAAAAATAATATAAGACAGTTTTTACGTAGAATCTGTCGTCATCAAATATTTTTTCCAGTTAGTAGTTTAGACACAGTAAAATAATACTATTGAAAGAATATAATTTTAGTCGTCAAATTGACGTTTTGATATTATAAAGATAATGCTGAATTGTGGGCAATGTTAACTTTTTTGCATCAAACATGCAGTTACTGTCTCTACTTCTTTAATCAATCAGGTCGAAATTTTTCTTACTGTTCAAGACATCTTAAAGATACTAAAAACAATATTCAAAAAACAATTTATAATGTTTTTTTAATATTTGGACAACTAAGATTTAATTTTCGGTAATGTAACTTACTAACATATTATTTTTTAAAATGACAATCATAACAGGCTTTAATATTTTCGAAATATCAAATGTTTTCTAATTACAAAATAGTTTACGAATGAGTACCTTATAACGTTTTTGATTTAAAATGATAAAAATTTTAGTAAAATGTTTCTCTAAACCTCTTTGATTGCTGAACATTTAAATCTTTTTTTTAATGTGCATGACCCGTTGCTTCGAGTATTTGTACATGAAAACCAGTCAAGATAATAATTTTTTATCGACAAAATGTTGCATTTGTCAATCTTCATAATTAGTTTTAAGGTACATTTAATATTTGCTGAAAAAAAATAGAAAACAGAACGTCCTAAAAAATAAAAAAAAACAAAAAATAAACAAAAGATGTTATAGTGCAAAACTAGATAATTGTACCATTAAATTTCGGTCAAAAAAGTAGTACATTATTGATTTTTGAACAATATCAGCCACTTGATTCGTACCAATGGCACTGATAAAAGCTTTTTTTAAATTAACCAAAAGTTAACATTCAGAACTTAATAAAAAATCAACAAAAAATTAGTTTTAATGTTTATTAGCAAAAAAAAACAACCAGGTTTGTTTAACTTTTTTTATTTTTAAACGCATCTGAAGCCTACGTTATGAGTGATAATTATACAGGGCCCCAAAAAAAGATTTTCATCTAGTCGTCTGTGAATTTCCCATGTAAAATAAAAATGCCGCTTTAGCAAATAGGGGTAACGAGTAAATCTAATAATGTCACTAAGGTTGTAACAAGAAAATGAAAAACCCCATATATTCGGTCTCTCTACAAGCGGCAATTTTTTTAAAAAAAGTTTTCCTGCTTTGGATGTTCATTAAAGGTCAAAGTCCCCTTGCCAAACTTCGAATCTGAATTGACATTTGATTGATAGATGACAGAATAAATTAGTTCAAACTTAAAGAGTAGAGCGGCACAAAAAATTAACATGTAAAATAATTTCAAAGGTAACTAGATGAAAATCTTTTTTTGGGACCCTGTATTATAATTGTGACGTCGATGAGACTGTTAACAATTTTTATAATTATCTGTATCAAGCTATCGATCATTTCGTTCCCTTGCGACGTATAACTACATCAACATTTCCTATTTGGTTTAGCAGTACTACTATCAAGTTAGTAAAGAATAAAAAACTGGCACACAAACTTTACAAAAACTCTAACAGTCTTATGAGCTGATTTCAAGTTGAGATAATACCGGTAGTTTCTTCGTTTCCATGGAAAGTAAAAAAATTTCGTTGTTGTTATTAACTGTTGCTTTGGAAACGTATTAAAATTTGCGATACTAACCGATAGTATCTTAACTTGGAATCAGCCCATTAATGATTATTTAATTTTCGACAACTTAAAAAAACTATGTAAATTTAAAATTCGTGAGGACTATGACATTTATCTAGCTAAAGTTGAGAGCACCTTATCTACTAATCCTAAACACTTTTGGAGATTTATAATCAGCAAAAAAGGTACAAATAATTTTTCTTTGCCAATGAAATATGAGAACAGTATGTTATCTAATATTCATGAATTGTATCATGCTTTTAGCAATTACTTTATGTCAACTTCTACTCCAACTAGTACTGTAAACTATAATTTTGATTTTGATCAACAAATGAACCTTAATGATTTATACTTAAGTGTTAATGATGTTACTCAAGCTTTTTCAAATTTAGACGAGAATAAAAAGGAGCCGGTCCGGATGCAATCCCACCCAAGTTTTATAAGCAGCTGAGCGATTGCTTAGTATGGCCATTTTACCTTCTATGCAATCTCTCAATTCAGTCAGGTAAATTTCCAACTTTATGGAAGTTTGCTCATGTAGTTCCTGTCCACAAGTCCGGACTGACCAGTGAAGTTAAGAACTATACGCCTATTTCAATTCTATCAACGGCTAGTAAGTTATTTGAATCAATTATTTTTCCTAAACTTTTTTTTCAATTCAAACCTATTCTTAGTGATCACCAACATGGTTTTATGTCTAAACGATCAACTATCACTAATTTACTTCCGTATATAAATAATATTGTTGAAACAATGAGTCTTGGACTAGAAGTACACTCTGTATACACAGATTTCAGCAAGGCATTCGACAAAGTAAATCACTCTATCCTACTGCAAAAATTGGCAGCCTATGGAGTCTCTGGGTCTATCCTTGAATGGCTCCGTAGTTACTTGTCTCACAGAACTCAACAAATTAAGATCGGTAGATCTTATTCGTCTATACAGACTGTTCCTTCCGGTGTTCCTCAATGTTCGATTTTAGGACCACTGTTGTTCTCCATTTATATAAATGACATAGGTACTCATTTTAAATGCAATTTTGTTCTATTTGCTGATGATCTAAAAATTTACTAAACCATAAGAAACTCTAATAATATTATTTCACTTCAGGATGATCTTGACTATCTCTTTGCGTGGTGTAAAAAGAATCTTATGTACCTCAATATTGACAAATGTTCAACCATTTGCTTTAGCCGCAAAATATGTCCATCTGTACCATGTTATACGTTAAATAGTCTAAAACTCAAATGTAATTCTACTGTTAAAGATCTTGGCATTATATTGGACAACAAACTTATAAATTGTATATATTAATAATTGTAATATATTGTACTTTTGTTCATCATTATAACAGCGTAATAAGTAGAGCAAATAAAGCTCTAGATTGTGTCAAACGATTTGGTAAAGATTTTAAGAATCCAAGAACTCTAAAAATATTATATACTAGCCATGTTAGATCAATTTTAGAATATGGTGCAATAATTTGGTTACCTTACTATGCTTCGCACATTGATAGGATTGAAAGAGTCCAATATAGATTTTTTAAGTTCATAAAATGGAAGCTACCTCAAACGGTAGCTGTCAATTACTACTGTTTTCTAAACTACATGGGCCTTGGAAAACTTCAAATTAGATGGTCATACTCTGCACTCTGCTTTATGTACAAACTTTTAAATAATGAACTTGATGGGATGCATCTTTTAGCTGCCGTTAAATTTCAAGTTTCACAGTATGCTACAAGACATACACCTATCTTCTATTTAAATACTTCTAAAACTAACTATGCTCTCCGTTCTCCCTTAAATAGTACACTTACCATCTGTAATAACTATTCAGATCATATAGACTTTTTTAAGTATTCTTCATTTTCGTTTTTTAAAATGTCTGTAAAACGTCTTCTCAATTGTTAATATTTTTATGTATTTATTTGTAAGTTAGTTTTTTATTCTTTGTATAGTGTTTGGTACTTATCTTTTGTAAAGGTTAAGGTAAATCGTTAATAAACGATTATTATTATTATATTACCTCGCAGATTATTTTTACAAAATTTAATTTTCTATAACTTTTCTCTATAAAAATTTATTGTACATTGTACCATTTTCGAAATATTTCAAAATAAAGCCGGAGCTGCAAGAATTTTAAGCGTGCAACATAGATTTTTAGTATGTTCCAGTACCTTTTTCGTATTTTTTTTTTGATACAAATATTAAAAATTTAATTCTCTATATGATAATATTTTTGTGTAATTAATTTTTTTGTGTGTTTAGTTTTGCAATTTTTAATTCAAAGCGCACTGCTTAGTTAACGAAAGAAGTTCAGTAACAAACACACAAATTTGGTTCAATTACCTCTCACAACTATAAAGATCCGGTTTTTTACACATAGAGCAGCAAACAAGAAAACCAGTTTTGTATGCTCGTCATTGAGCTTCTTTCGATAGTCAAGCTTTAGGTTTTAGCTGATGAGTGAAGCCTGTTTATTTTTTACTTCGTGATCACAAGCAAGAAAATTACTTAACTGAACATTTGAAAACTTAGATTATTGTTTTCATTTTTGCATAAAGTGATATACAGGCTGTTTCACATATCAAACCTTAACGGTAAATTAAGAACTTAAAATAAATTAACACGTATTTTACAATTTTCAAAAAACTTTTCAATTTTAGCATTTATATGTTTATCTACAAAAATTCTCAACCAATTTAAAAAAAATGGAGTTTGGTTATTACTTTGCATTATAATTTAACAGGTAAATTTTGTTTAGAACCTACAAAAAGCGTTTTTAAAAGAGACTGCAGTGGTCTCCTTGACACAAATTGCTCTATACCTTTTTAGCACAAATTTGTTTAACCATGCCGTTTTCATAATTTAAAAGCTCTAAATCAATTTAGATTCTGTTTTAGCTTTTGCATTTTTTTTGTTGAATACACTTTTTTCTAGTAAACGAGCAAAATGTGAAACAATGCCGTTGGTGTTAGCACATAAATCAGAACGTTCTTAAAACAATTCCAAGACAGACAGTTATAATATCAATAAATAACTATTAAACTTTAATCATTTGTCAGTAATCAGTGCATATAAAAATTTTAAATTAGAGAAATTTTATGCAGCCTACTAAAAAAATGTCTTTAAAAACGTTCTGATTTATATGCCAACACCGACTGCATTGTTTTCCAATTTGATCGTTTAAAAAAGTTTCTAAATTGATTGGGCTTGTAAACTGTAAGAACGGCAAAACTAAACAAATATTTGCTAAAAAACTGTACAACAATTTGTGTCAAAGAAACCCCTGCAAATTTCTTTAAAAACGCTTTTCATGCAATTTAATAATAAGGTAATAGTTATTTACATTAGAGTGTGGTAAAGTCATATTTTACAGCGTGACAGCTTCGTTTGGGAAACGAACCCGTAGGGCGAGTTTCTCATTAGCTGGAGCGCTGTAAAATGACTTAAGACACGAAATTTAAATAACATTTTTTGTCCGACAGTTTTTTTTAATTTTAATTAATAAAGTAAAATGGAACACTATACATATTTTTATATTTTTGAAATCGACATTAAATTTTGAGTGTAATAGACTACTTTTTATAACTTTTTGTAAAATAAAATATTTTTTTTTGTAATTTTTGTTTTTTTTTTATCTAAAAGGCTGTGATAGTTAAAAAATAGTTTTAAAAAATAGTTTTAAATAATGTATGCAACCATTAAAAAATAAAAGCGGTGTTATAAATGTTCTAGATTAGAAAATACAAGTCTTTAAATTAAATTAAATTAGTTTTTCCGGCTTAACTATTTTTTTCAAATGGAACAATAGTGGCTCATCCGACCCATTATATTCATTTTTTTTAGTAAATTTAAAGATACCGAAATTTAAAAAATCGATTTTGCACTTTTTGTAATATTTACAAAAACAATTTAGGGAAAAACTCCTAAAATGTTTACTGAAAAAAAAATTAAGCAAGCTGTGCACTAAATTCAAAATTTGACTTAAAGTAACAGTTTAAGCTTAACGGCCGTCTGTTTCATTTTGTTGTCTGTGTAAACATATTGTCAAAATGCCAGTTTATTCAAAAAATAAAAGAATTGATATGCTGCTTGTTTATGGAGAGTGTAGGAAAAATTCTGTTCAAGCAGCAATGGTTTATCGAATTTATCCCAACAGCAATGGTTTATCTAGCAATGGTTTATGGTTTATTTAATGGTTTATCCCAACAGCACTGACCTCTATAACATGGACTGCGCAAAGGTATGCCTCAACGCAGGAGCCAGTGAAGCAATAGTTTCGGCCATCTTAGGAGTCTTATAGTAGAGCCTTTTTTTTTACACCAACTGTGGGTTGGCAGTAAAGCCCAGCACATTTGTCACCTGTCACTGTTAACATAACCTAACAAAATCTGAAACGCTTTATCTGAGTGTTTAACGAAAAAGTTTTGTGAAGCGTTAATTAGTAAGTACTAATAATTAAAAAAATGTTATGTTATTATTTGATATTTAGGTAAAATTTTGATGTCAAATTATCAAGCTAAGCAAGGTTTGCAAACTTGACGATTTCAATAAACAAAAGTTACTAGAAATAAAGACTACCAATATGGCCGAATTCTTTGCTTCACTTGAAAACTATCAATCCGCAGTCCATGTTATAGAGGTCAGTGCCCAACAGACGTCACCCAACACGTCATTATTTTACCAACCTTAAGAAAAAATTTAGAGAGGAGCCTGTTACGATGAAGAAAATTTTATTGTCCATGAAGACACAAAGATTGCTGTTTTGGCGTAGGTAAATATGCACCCAACTAAATCTTTGCGAGAAATTGCTGCAGACTGCGATATAAGTCATTACTCACAATCAGTATAGAAGATTTTAAATACAGTTTACACCAACATTTTCATAAAAATGATAATGAAAGACGATTGAATTACTGTAACTTTTTTTTGGAGAAAATAGGTGAAGATCCATTGTTTCCTAATTGCATCTTTTATACTGATGAGAGTTGCTTCACTAATAATGACGTTTTTAATAGAAATAATACACGTTACTGGACTCAAATAATCCCCATCTTTTAAGAGAATTCAAGAGCGTTTTAGTTTTAATGTTTGGATGGGTATTGTTGGAGAACGAATTATTGGACTCATAATTTTTGATGGACATCTGACTGGACAAAAATATTTAGAGTTTCTCCAAAACGAAATAAAAGAATTTTTAGACGATTTACTAGTAAATGTGTTTGGAATATTATACTATCAGCAAGATGGAGCACCATCTCACAATTATAGGCCAGTCGTTGAATATCTAAACCACAATTTTAAAAATAATTGGATTGGTACTAATGGCCCTGCTAGGTGGCCCGCTAGATCTCCTGATCTAACCCCGCTAGATTTTTATTGGGGGTCATATTAAAAATGAAGTACACAGAATTCCTGTTCCAGATCATCAAGACCTAGAAGCCAGATTAAGACACAGTGTTGCACAAATTACTGCTGAACAATTGCAAAACGTTATCACAGAAACTATAAATCGCGTTCAAAAATCTCAGAAAGAAAACAGAGGACATTTCGAACATTTGCTGTAACAATAAAATTTTCATCGAAATCTTTTTTTAATTCTATATTTAATTAATCTAATAATAATAACACCAATGTGTATTATAAAATTTCTTTTTACAATATATGAGTTACGACGTAATAAACCATTACGTAGGTTACATTTTCTATTTTTTTTTAAATTGTTTTTGTAAATATTACAAAAAGTGCTAAATGGATTTTTTACATTTTGGTATTTTTATATTCACAAAGAAATAAATTTAAAGAGTCGGATAAGCCACTATTGTTCCATTTGAAAAAAAAAAAAATAGTTAAGCCAGAAAAAATTAAGTATAAATTGCGTGATAGATTTATCGCGACATCAAAATCTCAAATTTTTCTGAAAACATCTTTCTGGAGCACATTTTAAACCGTGTTAGAATTTATTTATGTAATTTTCAATCTAGTAGCACTTTCGGTTATGTCAAAAAATGCCCCTAAATCAGTAACCTAAAATAATATATCTTATGTTGCCTGCTAATAAAAATTAGGAACAAATTTGTAGCTGATTTCACTTGAGATTTGATAAGAATCACTGCTTTTTTATTTGAAATTGCCTCGACAAAATGACATTTTTTATCGATAAAAAATCAGTGAGTAGACCGGTTTCCACGTAGCAACAGCTCCTGGCAATTTTAAAAATTGAATTGTTGGAAAAATGGCTTTGAATTTAAAATTTGTACAAAAAACATAAAACAAAAAATTGTTTTCAACGTATACAAACAAAAGAAAAACAAGAAAAACCATTTGAACCAAATTATATTCAATCATTGCCAAGAATTTTTTTTTAAAAAACACGTGACAAATACTCCTTACTTACTGACTGTTCAGTGTTTTATTGATTACCAAAAATTCAAATTTTTCAGAAACAAAATTTAGACAATCTCGGAATGCAACAATTCTATAAATTTTAATATAACCAAAATATGTTTTATAGGTCGAAAGAATGCTGAGTATTCGTTTTGGTCAAAAATTCTTTATCGACAAAAAAATTCAGATAAAAATAAATTTGTTTCATTGTAACCATTTTTTAGGTGGGGTCACTTTCTAAAGAAAATGTTTGTCAAATAAACACAATTAATTTTTAGTGCTTTATATTTTTGTTAATTGCGTGAGTATGTCAGTTTTTCCTCACAACACAAAAGCATCATTTTTTCTAGTTTTCAATATTTTTTAAATTGTTTATAGTACATATAAAGTAAAGACAATATTTGACAACAACAATGTTTTATTACAAACACAAAATTTTCCTAAAAAAATGTTTTTTTTTAAATATTATAATTTTATTATGAAAAGTGTATTTAAAATATGGTGGATGCGCCGGGTTGGTTTCTTTTTTTCCAGATTTTAATACATTTTTAAAATTTTTAAATACAAATTTTTTAAATTATTAAAAAAAAATTAAAACTAATTTATTTAAAACAATTAAAGTCCTTACCTCTGGCAATTCATCAGGCACTTTCCCCATCCATGTGAGCGAAAGAATGGAACAATCACTTTTCGCATTGATAGTCCTTTCAAAGTGCAGGTGCATGTTAACCCTTTAAAAATCAACCAAACTCACATTTTTTCCAGCATTTATTTCACTTTTTTCCGTCTTTTTATGGTATGTTTACACCGAGATTTCGTCTTGTAACTCACCGTATATCGATTTAAATGTCAATAAACATATGGGAGAAGAGCGGACAACCGTCTACACCTCAACATCTCAAGACTTATATTGATTTTGATTTTCGGGGTAAAATCGTCAGGAATAAGCTGCGAGCTGGCTTTCAGCGGTGGCGCATTTTACAGCAAAATTGTAGCGCATGCTCCGGAAAAAGCTCGTGCAGGAGGTCAAGAGGTGGAGGAAAAGCTTCATTACATTCAAATTAAGAAAGAATTTTTCATAAAATCTAATTAAACCAAGCTATAAATGGGTTATTAAACAAGCTATTTTTGGTTATTAATTATAATAGTTATGTTTGAAAAATTTTAGATAATATTTAACGGTTTCTAAAAAAATATGTAACCATTTTGTGGCTATTTTTGACATTTTTAAATACATCTGATGTCTCATACCTATGAGTATCAAAAAATTTAACAATTATTGTTTTTGTAATAAATAGAAGATAACTTCTTTGCCCTCGACGACATTTGAAATTACTGCAGTCACCGATAGGGTCATTGCCGACCGACACTTTTATAAACGAATGGTTTAAATCCGGTTACTTTTGCCGAGAAAATTTCAGAGTTTGGATAGATTTTTAACAAACAAAAAATTAAATTTAATTCTTAATTAAATAAATTTTATAAACATCAAATTAAACTTTTTTAATTTGTATTTAATTTTTCAATTATTGTATCTCTTGCTAATACTTGACTTGACAGTTAATAAAAAAAACTTAATTTCGAGAGAGTAAATTTTATTATGGTTTGTATTTTCTACCAGCAAAAAACTAATAAACGTTGTACTACCTATTTGTAATTGATTAATACTCAAAAATCAGTATTTCAAATTTTCATTGCTTACAGGTTTCCCTCTGATAACGACAAACCTTAGCACTAAGTGTTTTTTAAATGCAAAAATTTTCCATAATATAAGCCAGAGGTAGATTGTACTTATTTTGCAAAAAAAACTTAACCATATAATACGCCAATAACAATATTGTTAGAAGCATCCATAATATAAGAGTAACCTTTAATTCTGAATGTAGTATTTTGACTTGTCTGGTACATACCGTAATAAAGATCAAATTCTGCTTTTATATTATTAAGGCGTCTGCAAGATATTTTTGTAGTGACTGCAACGTAATTTATATTGCTTAGACAGAACGAAAGGTTGTAACAAAAATACATAAACATGTAAGATTAATAGAATAGCATAAAATTACATATCGTCCGTTTAAAATTACACTGTCGTATGTATATAAAGATATTAGCGTTTAAAGATTTTGCATTTGTTATTTATATATTTTCTGCTTTATTCAAATGTGGATACAAATTAATATTAATTACACAATGTAAAGAAATCTTTAGTAATAGGATTTTACCCAGTTTATTACAAAAACAGGTAAAAAATCAAGTTGTCATATTACATACAACTTTGTTATTCCGAGTTTCGGCTTTAGATTTATTTTACAGCAGATACGACTTTGTAATTTTTACATAAATGACAGATTTTTAGTCAAATATGTTTTATAAACTGATAAAGACAATTTCAGATAACTGCTTATTGTTAATTGTAATTAAAGTTTTTACTATTTAAGACGAAATTTATTTAAAAATATCAAGTCTTTAAAAAACGATCAATAAGAAAACTTTTATAAGTATTTTCCTGAGAATTCTACAAAAAGTAAAAACAATAAAATTAGCTAGTATTAGCTATTAGACCAAAAAATAAAATTTTAAAACACAATTTTTTTTTATTTAAATAATTTAAATTAATTAAATCAATTAATCAAAACTGATAACAGAAGCAATAAAGTACCTACCAAAAACATTATGTTTACAAATTCAAAATATGTTTAAAATATTCTTGGTCTTTTTTTGGCATCCATTTTATCATTGATTTCAGCGATGTAACTTTTTTTAGCTAACTCTACAGTTTTTTTTAATTTTTAGCGTTTCTATCCTGCTGTGAAAAGGTTGTCGCATAGAATTGTAATTTCTGATTTCTGCCACAATCCATTCTTCATTGACATGAGACATTTTATAATGTATATTAAATATGTTTGTAGTAAACTTCAAAACGCTTAATTTACAAAATGAACCTTTTTTAAAATTATAACAAGAGCAACAGGATTTTAAGTCAAAGAAATCGTTAGCTTGCATCTCTAGAATCCTATACGATTTTCTAAGAGAAACTTTCTTCAGGAGTGATAAAAGACTAATAGGAGAATAATATTCTGCTTTTGTTAACACTCTTTCTATACAACTATGTACATTGTCAATTTCTTGTATTGCAGCAGAAATCTAGATATAGAAAATAAATTTTTTTAATACTTAGAGTCTAAAATTTTTTTTTGGTGTAGTTGAGCGGCAATAATGAGACTCAACTGGTTCAAATGAATCAATAAGCGCCTTTACAAATTTTATTTTAAGTTCTTCAATAAAGTGTTTTCTGTGCCTCCCTTATCTTGACGCTGAAGGTATATGCGAAACAGAGTTCTTTTTTATGTGGGCAGTGTACACTATTCTTTCACAAATAGATAAACTTCTCAAATAAAATTTAATAATCACAGGTATGTAACTAGACTTTTTTAAGTTTTTAAATTTCAATGTACATGCAACTTTGTTATTCTGAAAAATAGTTTGTTCATGACATACGACTTTGTTATTCTAATCATAATTAATAAACAATGGTACAATATTAATAAAATAGTTATTTTTAAGCTTGGTTTACATAAGGAAACCTTATCATGCTATTAACTCAAAATATTGAAAAATGGCGTTTACGACTTTGTAATTCTAAACGGACGATATGTAACCAACACTTTATCTGCTTTTGCTTTTTACATTCTTTCTTCCGGTCGTTTCTTTTTTTCTACTAATAATTCTAAAATCCTTTACATCGGCAATAATGCTACATTATTATACGTGTTTCATAAAACGATTACTGTGACACGAATAAGTTTTGAGCACAACGAGCGAAACGAGGAGTGCTCAAATAGAATGAGTGTCACAAGTCGTTTTATGAAACGAGTGTATTATACTATTTTTTCTACTTTGCATTGCAAAAAAAGCATTCTAAAAGTCTTTTTTGAAAAATTATCAGACTTTGCAAATAAAGGCTATAAAATGTTAACATGTACTTTTATTTATTATGGGCGTTACTATGTGTCATTACCATAAAAAACAAAAAAAGTTACTTTAATGCTAAGTGAAAAAATACTCAATATTTGAAAATTTTTATCAAAAAAAAACCCGGCAAAACTAGATATTATATTGCTGATCTAGAGACGGCATGGCAAGAATATTATTTCGTTGTTTACAAAAAAGCCGCCAACATTTTTTTTTTAATTTAAGGGCTGTCACATAATACAGTATGCACAGTGTTGTCGTACTAAACAAAGTTAAAAGGCGAATACCTTGTCGAAGATAATTAAAAAAAACTATTTTGTATCTTTTCACTTACTCCAAGAGATATCCGCCTACATCGCGCAACGCATCGAACTCAGAATGCCTTAATATTGAAACTCCCAGTATATTTTACACAAAAATAAGTTTCTAGACTATGTTTTGTAAAATTAATTTTAAAGATATATGGGCTGATTTCAAGTTGAAGTTAATACCGGTAGTATCGCAAATTTTAATACTTTTCCATGACAACAACAAATCACAACAATAAATTTTATTTATTTTCCATGGAAACGAAGATACTATCGGTATTATCTCAAACTTGAAATCAGCCCAATAGACTAAATAAAAATTATGAACAGCAAATGCTACTATTAGTTATTTATGAATCAAGAGAATTGTAAGGATATTAATAAACGAGAGTAACAACTGCCCAGAGAGCCGTTAGGCCCGAGAAACCGTAAGTTGCCCAAAGTAATTAACATCTAATAATTTACGTAATTCATAAATAATTTTATTTTTTACTTATTTTTATTAATTTATTAATTGTATTAATTCTATTTATTAACGTATTTGTTGTGAATAAATAGAATTTTGTAGACGATTTGCTTAATTAACTGTGCATTAGGGTGGGTCAAAAAAATCAATTTTTTTTTTCAACTTAGGCACTTTTAAAAAACGCTTTTTTAAGATGAGCTCTTAATTTTAATAGGGAAGACTCCCTCATCGCGGTTTTTTATTTTTTTTTTCAGTTCCATATGGTAAAATCCATATCTCGTTTTTGCTTAATTGTACAAAAAATTTGTATTTAGATTTTTTGTAGGAAATTTAACTCTCTAAAAAAGGTATCTTACAATTTCTTTATAACTCTTACCGTTTAGAAGATATCAGAAGTCAAAGTTTAAAGAATTCAACAAAAATTCTTTTTCTACTTCTAAATTTTATAACTCAGAGATAAATAAATATTATAAAATACGCAACATATAGCCTTGTAGAAAATTAAACGCTCTATAAAAAAGGTCTTTTGTGATTAATTGATTATTCTAACCATTTAGAAGATATTCGCATTTTAAAAACCAAAATTTTATACTAAATTCCCATTTTTTTTAAATGGTTGAAGTAATCGATAAGTAAAGGACTAAAGTAAACGACTTTTTTTGTAGAGCGTTTAATTTCCTACAAAACCGTATGTTGCGCACTTTATAATATTTATTTATGTGCAAGTTATAAAATTTAGAAGTGAAAAAAAAATTTTTGCTAAATTCTTCAAACTTTGACTTCTGATATCTTCTAAACGGTAAGAGTTATAAAAAATTTGTAAAATACCTTTTTGAGAGAGTTAAATTTCCTGGAAAAAATGTAAATAAACTTTTTCTGTACGATCAAGTAGTGACGTGACATGTATTTTGCCATATGGAACTAAAAAAAAAAAAAAACTGCGATGAGGGAGTGTTTCCTATTAAAATTAAGAGCTCATCTTCAAAAAGCATTTTTTAAAAGTGCCAAGGAACCCATATTTCAGTGTCGGAAATTAAAAAAAAATAGTTGATTTTTTTGGCCCACCCTACTTGTGCATGGTTGCTATAAAAAATATTTGTTGACATTTTTTTAAAATTGTTGATTGCAAAAATAAATAAAAATAGTGAAGTTCCAGAATAATTAGAAAAAAGCCAGATTTGTAACTTTTGTAAATATACAAATTAGAAGAAGTTAAGAATTCTTAACTCCCTTTTATAACTCCCAAAGAGGTTATGAATGTCTTAATTAATAGTTACCGTAACTAAGGTAATATTTGACTATATTGATTTAGTAAGAAATAAAATAATTATTACTCACAATTTTCTAAAAAGTTCTGCAGATAATCTGAAAAGTTAAATGATTAATAAGTCCGATAACCAGTGATTATCTTGATTGAAGAAACGTATAAAGCAACCACTGAAAACTGATGAAGTAAAAACTTCAATTTTCGCCATTTAAACTTTTACTTACGGGCTGATTTCAAGTTGAGATAATACCGGTAGTATCGCAAATTTTAATACTTTTCCATGACAACAGCGAATCACAACCTCGAATTTGTTTATTTTTCCATGGAAACGAAGATACTTAAAATCAGCCCGTTAGTCTATAGATAGATTAAATTATTATATAAAGTGTTCATTTAAAAAAGTTGTCAAGAGTGCTATGAGATTTTGATAAAAGAAAATGTAGCAAAAAATGGATGTCGGAATTTATACACTGTTACTATGAAAACCTTTTAAATAAATAAATAAATCATTTTGATTATTTTTGGGTGCGAGTTTACAAAATCTCGAGCCATTTTCGTTGCGAATAGTTTTGTTGCTGTAATTTCCAGTTTCGTTTTGTTTTTTCTTTTTTCGTGTTCAGTTTTTGTTTGTTTCTTACATAATGTGACAATTCTGACATTTCTGACAACTATCACTAACAGTACGGCAGCCGCATTTAACTAAGAAATACTTCAAAATGTTGTTGTTTTGTCATGGCACTCTTGACAAGTTTTTTAAATGAACACTTGTTATTAGTACTCGTGAAGCCAGTAAAACACTCGAATTATCAAACTCTCTTTCACTCTTAAAAAAAATCAAGATTGTAATCAGAAAGAACTTTTCAAGATTTGCATTTAAGACGCTTATATAAAATTTTCCAAAAAAATCCAACTTAATCGGAATTTCTTTAAAGTTTTTTTGAAAATGTACTTGTATATGTTTGGGACATCTACATAAAGGTGTCCACAAAAATTCAACTCGAAGTTAAAGCCTAATGTTACTAGACTATTGATCTCACTATTATGTAATATCTGGTTTTTTACCATTACAGAGCAAATAAACTATTCTTGTTTCTATTAAAACGTAATGCTTTTAAAATTTTAACATAAAAAACAATCCAACCAAAAGTCGTAAAATCTTGACAGGCTTAAACAAAAAAGTAAACTAAACCTAAACTGTCACAAGTAACTGTGCAGAATTGTGTTATAAAATAAGCTAAAAATTTTGGGTTTTGTGTCATAGATGTATAGTAGTCCTTATTCTGTAAGGTTATACATCAGTCATGAAATTACTGTTTGTAATTTGTGCAGGAGGTAACTATATCCTATTTACAGAAACCTCAGTCGTAATAACTCAAGCAGATTTTTACGTACCAGCAAATTCACAGTTTACAGAGCCGAACTGATGGAACAGCAGGCAACAGCTCTTCAAGATTAATGTCTCATTGCGGATAATGAGGTTTATAATTGTTGTAGAACTTTACAGAATAAAGACAACTTTACATAGTAATAGTTCCAGTAAGAACATTTTTATATTAGTTTTACAGAGGTAAACCAAATGTTAAAAAATTGAAATTCAATTCTGATACTTGTCACATTGTAAAAAATGCGTAAATATCAGACATGATTACTGCATCTAAGTCTTTTACCCAGGACCAACTAAAATTCTAGGACTTTTAGACCGCTGGATAGTAGATATGAAATAACTAATAAAACCTATTGATGACACTGACTGGACAAGATGTAACTGCCGACAATAATCTTACGTTAATTTTATGTATTTACAAACGATTACTTATACAAAAATCATCGACTTACCTACCACTTATAGCTACTCTGCGAAAAAGTAAGAGCGTTCACACTCGTTAACTGCTAAATATTGCAATATTTGTGCAAATTTAAAATTCGTGTGATTTAAACAGTTTGATTTTTAACAAATAATTTATTTCTACTTTCTTTACACGAATACACACAACAAAAATTTGATAAATAAGTAACTCGATATTCACACAGTAATAACGCTTACGATTTTAATAACATCGCATCCGATGAACCGCTGACTCAGCTCGATCGCCTTTTCGGATTCTACTGATCATGATAATTGTATATTATTTTAATTTAAAATTATGAAAGATCCAACTGTTTATTTTTTTACATTGATAAGTTTTTTTAACGTTTTATACACTGAAAAAAAGTAAAAATAATTTAAACACATTATTATATTGAAATAGTTTAATAATAAATATCAAAAAACAAGTTTCAAAAAAAAAAATTAATAGTACACTATACACAAAGATAGAGAAAACATTTTTTACAGACGAGTAGGTTATAACGTGTCATAACTTAATAATTTGAAGATGAATATAACATTTGCACTTACATAATTTGATAGTTACTTGCATAAAAACTTCGATAAAGACACAATATAAACTGTGTAAAAGTTTTATTTTCTTTTAAAAATGTAGTATATTTTATTTACGTTACGTATACACACCACCTGCAGCCCCATATATCTCGATGCCTTCTCTTTGTTAAATATAGTTTTTTCTTTCACTCAACGAATTTAAACTATAATAAACATTTTTAGTGGCATTTCTTTTATTTCTCCTTCATTTTTGCTATTTTCTTAGATGAAACAAACGTATTACCAAAACTTTTTTGCAGTAACTCAACATCCTTGGCAGTAACTCTTTTGACGTATAACATCTTACAATAGTAACATTCAATTTTGCAACATTGCAACTGCACAAGCTTCCTGGAAAGAAATGAGGTAGAATATTTTTATATATAGATTTTGTTGAACGAAATAAACAAATTTTAAAACTAATTTAAAAAAAATCCAAACAGGAGCTTAAGACAATTAAGCCAAATGGTTAGAACTTCAACCTCTACCCTTTAGAGAACGTTACAAAATAAAAAATTACATCAATTTTATTGTATTCGTATTTTGGCTTTGCAGCCTTAAAATTACGAGCAAAAAACAAATTTTTCTAGGTAGCTTTTAGAAATAGATACACAAAATCCTGTGTTTCTAGAAAGTATTGTTTTACCGATGACAGTAATTTTTCCAGAAATGCAGTTTTTAACGTACGAAACATACATTATTGAATTTTACCATTTTTACAAAATCTATAGGGTGTGTCAGAAGTCGCGAAGATTCTTTAGTGGGCTGATTCCCACCAATAAAACAATCCAAACCTTAAAAAAAAATTCTAACTTCAAAATTTGAGAAGTTATGAGCATCTGAATTTGCAAAAAAAAATTGAAATTGTCTTGATAGAGTTAAAAAAAATCAGAAAAACAAAAAAAAAAGAAACAATAAAACATTTGAGATACACTACGTATTCATGAATCTCAAGAAAATAGCAAAATCTCAAGAAAATACAAAAAAAAAACAAAAAAAGTATTGAATTTTTTTAAATAAATTTATATGTTCTTTGAAGGACTCTCATGTATCCCTCCAAAAGATCTTCGCGACTTTTGACACACCCTATATATCTGTAACATTAATTTGCATTTTTATTCTCTCCGAATTTCAAATGTAAATCCACTAAATTAGTTCGTGCGATAATTTTAAAATATATAATATATTACATAATTAATATATTACAAATATATAATTAATTATATTACAACCAAAAATATAGGTATATAAAAAAACAATTTAAAAAAATATAAATAAAAACTTTTAAAGTGTATATGTAATGTAGTCAAATTTCAACTACATTTTCAATGTATTTAAAATTGTGGATAAATACATTTAAAAAAAATGTAGTCAAGTTGTATTTAGTTACATTTTCAAGAAAGTAGTTGCAGTTTAGCTTAACTGCCTACATTTTAAAAGGTAGTTTTAACAATACTGAGAATTAAGATTGCCAACTTTTCGATATCGAAATAAAAAACATTGTCAAAAGCGTATTAAGGACTGTTTTGTAGGGAGAAGAAAGAAAAATCGAGAAAAATTAAGTATGTATTTTTTTACCATGTTACTACAGTTTTTAGAACTCTTCTCTTGGGTAGACTCTTTTATTACACTTTTATTACATCCGGCTTTACAAGCAACAATTTAGCCGAAAGCGATAATTATTCCAAAAACAAATGTTTCTACAAGGATTATTATAAACAAATAAAAACTGTTACTCTTGATTCCTAAATTCTATTAAAAATTTTAAAATATACATTTTTAAAAGACGAAAACGAGAATTATTATAAATTGCCTCATTTAATCTCAGACTTTTTTTAATATCTTGCTCAAAAAACCATCAATTTTTAATACAATTTTTATATTAAAATAGAAAAAATATAGTAATATAAGGGTCCCAAAATTCTATGTTATACGTTCGGTATTTTCGTTTATTTGTTTATAAAAAAATATGTCTTTTTTAATGTTTCAGAGTTTCTATGGGCTAATAAGCCCTAAAACGTCAGTAGTAAAGTAACAAAAAAATAAAAGTCTAAAAAAGAGTGCCAAAAATAGGACTATTGCAAAATGTCCCGTATATACTCAAACCTTTTTTCTTCATCCCGATAGAAAGACCATACAATTCTAAACCCACTTTGTGAAGCGAATAACAACTAATATAAAAAAATGTTTCTGCAGTGTTTTAAAAAAAGTAAAATAAACGCTCCCGAGAAATTGTTTTTTTGTACTAACAATAAGACGTTTCTCTTCATCCGAATCGAAGGACCATAAAATATATACACTTTGGGAGCCAAAGATGACGATTTTTACAAAAATAAATGTTTACAGCAATTTTTATAAAAAAAATACAAACTATCTTCTCTATTCTTTAATATAGACAATTAAAATAGAGATTCTTGAATGGGGTTTGAAGCAAAAATTATTGTAATTGCTCTGTAGCTACCAGGACTTTTTTAGAATCCGGCTCGAAAGATTATTCTTTTGTTAATCAAGAATTTTTCTTGGTTCTTAACTATTCATAACTTTTCTATTTATAAATTTTTTTTATATTCGCCTAAAATTTTGTACCTCCAGGAACCAAAACCTCTCAATTAACGATTTCAAGTTCTTAAATTTTCTTTTATCGTTTGTTTTAGTTGTATTTTCTTCTTCTTTTCTTCCAATTGTTGGTTTTGTAATTCTTTATTTTTTTCTATAGTCTTAGAATCTACAGTTTTTTTGAATTGTCTAAACTAGGTTTTAAAAATTTTTCATTGTTTTTTTTCCTTGTACAACATACTTATTAATCTTCCGAGTTTATTTTGTCATTAGGTCATCTTTTCTACAAATTTTTACAGAATCTACTTCTGTTCTTTTTTTTCCACTAATTCTCTTTATTTTTTTCTTTTCTTTCTACCATTAAGTATCCTATTTACGTAGATTCCATAACTCAAATCTAGATAGAACTTTTGTTTATTTATACGTACTTAAAATTTATTTTAGTGACTTAAAAAGACGTCTGGACAATTCTAGACAATTAATTTATTTTTGAAATCAACCAATCTCAAATAGGTATGTCAATTTTCTAACGCTTGCTTGTTCCTTTTTAGTAAAAAAAACTAAAAAAAAGACAAATTGTGATCTTTAAGTACATGTCAAAGACTTAAGGACAGGACTCTTACGTCGGGCCTTAAACATTCCCTCCTGCTATAATCCCCTTGATTATGCCCTTATTAATACATAAATAACTATTATATTAACAAGTTTTGTACATTTTTCCATTAACAAATGCACAAAGTTTATGATGAGTGTGTTTTTTCTCTTTTGAAGCAACAATTAGGCAAATTATTAAATTTTTTCTTCTAGGTAGGCCTTATATGCCTTTTTATTTTAATTTTAGTCCTTGTTATAAGTGTTACATCGTCTGCAAATATGCAATGTGTTGGTGGAAAGGCAAATTTTGATTGCATAATAATTTGTATATTACGTAATCGAAGATTCTTTTAGTGCAATAATTATAGACGAAGTAGAAAAAAATGGTTCTGTTAAGTTTTTGTGTTTTTTGCAGTCTTTTTGACTGTTCGATATATTTTCTTCTATAGCATCGTTTCCTCCTTGCCTTAGAAATTCATCATAGCAGTCGTTTGCCGTTTTTCTTCATTTCTACAATTAAATGGTATATTCCGTTCCTTCGGATTTAAGCACGGCATCGGCATGGCAGTTTTTTTAATTTAAATTTTTTTATAATATCCTGTCATGAGTAGGTACTGAGTGCTATTAAGTGGCTATTAAAACGATCTGATGAGTATCATAACGGCTTTTTTTTATTAATATTACGTGTATTTTTAAATGGCAAGCAACATCACAATTATTTATTGAATTATAAAGAGTATAATTTTTAGTGCAACGAAAACCGTTGTTTTACCTACTGTTATTCTTATTAAAGTATTTTTTTAATTATAGACTTAATTTGACATTTCATTTGCTACCAACAACACAAAACGAAACGGAACTAAAAAATTGTATTTAATGTTTTATTAAATAAAATAAACATTTTTGTTGATGTTATTTACATTTCATTTTAGTCCATAAACACAATTATCGGTTAATGCCTAAGGTAAATTTAGCTTCATTTAATTTTAATTAATCCGTCATTTGATGAGTTTCCAAGCCCAGAAATTTATTTATTTACGAAAATTGAAACTAAAATTCTCTCTTGGGTATGTTAAATCTGAGATTTTATCATTATATGGCTTTATTATTTATTCAATGGCTGTCTCTTTGAAGTTCCCTGCAATTTTTATTGAAGCTATCTAAAATGTATTTTAGGGAAGCGATATCCGAGAAATGCATTCCTTTATTAGTGTAGGGGTGTTCTCCTCTTTTGAAAATACAGAGGGTTTAGGTATAATGAGAAATTTTAATTATATAACAACAATAGATAAAACACTTAATTTAATCAATTACGATGACATTGGCCTGGGATAATTAGCCAAATTATTTTCATTTTTATTATTTATGAGGAAAACATTAGATAATAAAAATTGTTTATTTAACACGTATTTTTCCACTGCAATTATAACCCTTCCCTATCCCAATACGCTTATCTCGTGTTATCCCAAATCGACCAGCTTTTATCTTTTAACGTTCCAGTTCCGGCCCTAATTCCTTTGAAAAAAGGGCGCTTAAATGAACACACCTGATAGGTTGTGTACCTGTCGCCACCTGTGAGCCACTCCCCAAACCTAGCCAGCTCGGCGTCGAATCCGGAGTCGACCCAGCACGCACCAGCAGCCATTACGATTGCGCCGTTGCATTTCTGCCCGAACTGTCACTCCGAAGTACACATTCCAAGCGCTGGGTCACCTCCTCCCGACACTGTGCCGTGGTAAGTCGCCGTTAAGTGAGTACAAATCCTATAATTTTCCTCCCTAAAATTGCCCCATCGGCCCCAAAACCGCCCTAAACCCGGACCACACGCGGCACCTTAGCCACTTTCCGTTGCTATTTTATTCATTTGTTTCGTACTTACCAGGCAACGGCGACTTTGTCGATTCATAAATACCGACATCTTGCGCCATTATTGCCCTAAGTGTCACTTTTTGTGGGTTTTAGCTGGTTTTTGGGGAAGTTTTGGAGGGATTTGGGGGTTTGTAGTGTGACAGGGAGCGAATTAAGATAGTCGCATGATTTTGTACGATTTTCGAGGACGGTGGAGTGTTACGTAACGTTCGCACCTATAGGACAAGTCATAGTACAATTTTTAGTTTTTAACTGTTTTCAACGAGAATTTACAAGTTTTGTGTTGTTTCAGGTTGTTAAGTGTATTCCAAACGACTAAATTTAATTTAACAAAATGTTCGCCTGCGCTAGATTGATCGCCCCCGCTGCCAGGAGCGCCGTAAGTACAATACTCCTTTTTTTTACCCTATTTACTCCAATTTCGCTTTGAACATGTCCCGTGAGTTAGGTTATGTAACGCACCTGGTTGTAATTTTAGCCCAAATACAGTTATGTAATGTTTTTCTCACTGACTTCATATCTGCATTAACGTCACACATTTTTAACTAATTCTTTTAAAATTTATATCTTTGAGGTTCACTAAAGTTCGTACATTGCTTTTTGAACCCGTATTCGCTGATTATCTTATTGATTTTTTGATCTACAGGGTGATTCAAATTTTTACTACATAACCTACAAAAAAAATCGTTTTTTTTTTCTAATTAAACATAGCTTTGTTGCATAACACCTGAAAAACGTCATTTTGGCACTCTAAATTTGACATTGACATTTGGGATCATCAGCCAACTTAGAATTTCATTCTTAAAATAAAAGCCAAACATGGGTTTTTGAGAAGTTTCAGCCTTTATTATATGTCTGGGTAAACTTAAGACACGCTAATTTTAATTGGGAAATTTTATAAAAATTTCGCCATAAATTGAAAAATAACCTCTAAAATCATCAAGGCTATCTTTTATCCTAACACTGTGGTGATGTTAAGAAATAATATTAACAAATTTATTGCCCAATTCCTAATAATAATTTATTTTTGATTTTTTTTCCCTATGATTCAGTAAGATTAGATAAAAAAAATGTGAAGAGGGCATAGGTGAATGGGTGTGTGAACAAGATTATGTAATAACTCCATTTTGTTTATTTTTACAGATTTATAGTGTCATAGATATCAGGAAAATGTTATAACATCTATGTTCCCTCTTTTTTTTTACAATATTTGTGTATTTTTTCTAAATTTTGAAATTATATTATTAGTTTTGCTTTTTTTCAGATATTTTGTTTCAAAAGTTGTCATGTTTCAACTTCATGATAATTGATATTCATTTTTTAATCGTAATGACTTGACAGTTTGCAAATTTGTTATTTAATAAATTTGATCATTTGATAAGTAAAAAAGTTATAATTTTGAAAAATTTATTTTTAATTTATACAGATTTTTAACTTCCTGATTGTTTAATATTATTGTTATAGCTATTAAGAGGAGTATTTACCAATTTCTCTAGTATAGGGACTCTAATGTAAACGCGCAAATCTGTAGCTTGTTTGCTTATAAAAAAAATAAAAACGGTTTTTGCTACAAGTATTGTAATAACATGGACTATATTTTAAATTTTTTAAATTTTCAATTTCGTTGATTTTAGATTTTAATAATTATTTTATATTATTTATAAATATTTTTTTTAGAATCACTTTCAGTCATTTTGTAGTTAATAATTAGAAGAATGATTGTGCCAAATTTCGTTAAAATATTTTTATAAATAAAAGTGCTACAGATAGGCGCTTTTACATTGGAATTCCTATAAGACAAATTACCTCCATACTCCTCTAAGATTTAAGATTTTAAATTAATATTTGATTTTAAGAATTTTGTCAATCTGTTAAACTCTGAAGATAATTGTTAACAACTAAAGTAAATGCACTTTCATAGCGTCCACTTGATAAATTCTTAGGTTGGCAGCTATGTCTAGTTTTTTTTAGTGCACTGGGTGGTAAAATTTTCAATTGGGAAAATATTGGAAAAAATTACCAAACTTTTGTCAGTTAAACATAAAAAATTAGTAAAAATAGGATAAATAATTAAATTATAAAGTAAAAAATATGTTGATTGATCTGATGCATCAAAATAAACGGTTGCTATTTGGAAAAACTGACAAAAGCAACATTTTAGCTGCCAAAACAAAGTTTTTTTAAAATTAAATTTGTGGGTTGGACTTGGATTTTTAATTCTTTCATCATTTATTTATCTCCCCTCATACCTACCATCTAACCTTTATTTTAATACAATTTTATTAATCTAGTTTCGAACTTGTTAAAATTCCACAAGTATATTATTATATCCTGATTTTTAATTGTAAATAAATTAGTAAAATTTGTTCAGTTTTCGTCTAAAATGAATTTCAACGTAGGTGATTTTATTGATAAAAAAACTATTGGCTGTTTCACAACAATACAAATATCAAACTCTTCATAATAATGACCTCTTACTTTTCATTACATTGGTTAAGGGTACAAGCCATATTTATGCCCATAGTAGTCAAAATGTAAACTTGTTTTGTTGTTTTTGGGAGATGAATTGTTAACGTTATGTATTTAGCAATTAACAATTACGATTGTAACAATTAAAACAGTGCTATTGTATGTCTATACGGGGTGAATCAAGTTTTACCCGCACCCCAAAAACAGTCATTTCTAATTGAGCAAATATTCTCAAAAAATAGTCGTCTACAAACTCTAGTAGAATTACTTTATAATCTGGAAGCAATAACACTTCTCCTAACAATGCAACTCTTTACCAGTAGACGGTTATAAGAGTTGAGAAATAATTTATGGCAGCAGGTAGTTTGACCGAAAAACGTGTTTTCGAATTATTTTAGTATTATTGCTTGAGGATTATGAAGTCATTCTACTAGAATTTGTGGACGACTTTATTTTCAACTAGAAGAAGATTTTCTCCAAATTTCAAATTTTGTACTTGTACGGTTACTTTTTTTACTTTTGCTCATTTGATTATAAATTAACGTTAACGATTTTTTGTGTACAGGTGTTTTTTGATACAATGCATCAAAGTGGCTAATGAAATTTTTGAGCAAATCGGTCGTTTGTTTTTAATTAATATTTTGATATTGAAGCACTTACTTTCTTATAATTTATGAGAGAGTCGTAAATTTTATTCAAAAAGGTACCCATCAGTGGTGGTTTTTTGAAAATGGTATTCGTCATAAAATCGACACACGTCTATTGTGGAAACTTGAAGGTTAAGACAGCTGGTAATAAATTCCCAGGTCTAAATCTACTTCAATTGTTGGGGTGTTGGCCGGGGATTTGTTGCTACTCCAACTTTTCAAGTTATAAATTAGACTAAAATATTTGATAAATAATATAAAAATGGGTTTTAAACACAGTCTAACTTTTTTTTAATAATAAATTTTGCAAATGTAGTTTGTTCGTCATTTTTGATCAGTTGATGTAAAAAACAGGACGTATGATTTTTCCCGAAATCATTTTTCTTCAGTTTTAGAGGTTAAATAAATAACTAGAACAAAAAAAAATTGAAGCTGGATTAGAGACCAATTTAATGTAGTGTATAAATTTCATAATTTTTTTCTGTGTTTTAAGACATGTTTTTGGGGTGCGGATATAACTTGATTGATTCACCCGGTATATTGTAGGAAATTTTTTTACATTTTTTCAGTAAAAATAAGTTTAAGAATTTATTAAATGTGTTGATATATTATACAGGGTGTTATTGTTAAAATATGAACTGTTTTGCTATTTGTTTAGTAAAATGAAAATGCGTTGCATTCTCCTCCTCTCTTTGTTAATGATGATAACTTACGTTAACGGAATAATTTATGTCGAACGTTAACTTCCTTGGATGTCTGAAAGCAAATAAGATTTGAAAGTTTTACTTTGAATTGTGCAATTTTTTTGATTTATTTTTCTTTCTTTTTTCAGCTCATTTCAAACTCTAAAGTATACTTAAGGCCACTGAGCACCGCCCTCAGCCAAAACCCATCATTAGTCCAAAGTCCTGTCGTTCAACAACACAAACAAGCCACACTTCTCCCGGCAGTCAGGAGTTTCCAAACAACTCCAGTCTCTAGAGATATTGATTCAGCAGCCAAATTTATTGGTGCTGGTGCTGCCACAGTAGGAGTAGCTGGCTCAGGTTTGTATATAGTTAAAAATGTGTGTTTTTTGGGCATGTGTGTGTGTCTGTCTGTGTTTTTAACCAGATTCCGAGAGTTATGTTTTGTTTTTTTAATTTTTGTCTAACTCCAAGTCATTGGTTGCAGGTGTTGGTATTGGCATGGTGTTTGGTTGCTTGATAATAGGATACGCACGAAATCCCACATTGAAACAGCAGTTATTTTCATATGCAATTCTTGGTTTTGCTTTATCAGAAGCAATGGGGCTGTTTTGTCTCATGATAGCGTTTTTAATGTTGTTTGCTTTTTAATAATGTCACTTAGCTTAAAATAAACTAACAACTAATGTATATTTTAAGAAGAGTTTTTTATTGATTTGAGATATTTAGGAGCTGGAATTGGGACAGTATTCGGGTCTCTTATCATCGGCTATGCCAGAAACCCCAGTCTCAAACAACAACTTTTCTCATATGCCATTTTGGGTTTCGCCCTGTCTGAAGCTATGGGTCTCTTCTGTCTTATGATGGCGTTCTTGTTATTGTTCGCCTTCTAAAACACTGCCAGTGGAGCAAAGAGATTTTACCATCAATTCCAAAATGTTGCATCAACATCATGTAACTTCATACGTTTTAAATTTATTCATTCAAGCAATAGGATCTTTTTTTTAATGTAGATTTACTCTTATTAAATGTATGGTGAAACATTTCATTTCCTTCGGATCCAGTGACTTTGGGCTTAAATAAACATTTGTGTTTCTCATATATTTAATAGAGTTTGTTGATCATGTCATGTAATCTTAAAACTGAACACTATTGCATATTGTACAGCGTTAGAAAAATTAATAAAAATTTCCTTAGTTGCCGTCTTGTCAATTAAGGCTATATTGGTTCTTTTTTTAAAACGACCTTTGTCCTTACAGTCAGTACTATGTTATTAAGTTATTTTAAAATAAATTGTTTCCATTATGTTTTTTTCAATTTAAAACCAAATTCCTTAGTATTTTTTTTAGGCGACTTGGTGGTGTGTCTAGTGTAAATTAAACGTTAATAAAAAAAATTGAATGTTTGAGTGAATTTTTCAAATAACCAAACCCATTTGACTAAAAAAAATAGTGTTTTTACCATGTTACAGTTGGTAAATTGAACTTTTTTTTGTAGTTTGCAACATGCCAATTTAACTCTTTCGGCGATCAACGGTAAACACCACATTTTAGTGACAATTTAAGGGCACTAAATTAACGCATTTATTGATTAGACATTGTGAGCATTTTTATGCACCCAACAGAAATTTTAGGAGCCGTTTGGGAACTTTGGATTCCGAAAGCGCTCTGCCACTATTGTATCAAAATTTTAATTAAACTTGTGTGTTACGATATTGATTTTTATCGTCATTATTTATATAAAAATTACCCCACTTCGAGAAAGGATGCTTTTATCAAATTTATCATAAAGATTTTGAGGTTTAATCTCAAACAACAAATTCTTCTAAATAATAGTAAGCTGAAAGAAGTACTTAAGAAAGCCTTAGCTTTGAACTGTCTGCCACTCACGATATTAAATCACGTTTTACTGCTTAATTATAATTAAACAAATAACTAATTTAGGAACAGCTTGGCTACGTATTTTGAGCTTCCTCGTGTAACGCTTTTATTTTAAATAAATATAAAAATAGTATATTTCAATTAATCCGATGAATCACTGAAATTATTTGGATCAAAATCTTCATCGTCCTCATCATCTAAATCAAGATCATCCAAATCTTGAAAGAGGGATTCATCAACTTTGACACCATCACCTGTAAAATCAAATTACAGGAAAGTGTAATAGACAATAAATTTTTTACCATCATCTAGGAATTTAAGATCAGATTCATTCAAAGTAACATCAGTCATGAATAATTCTCTTCCTGTTAACTTCTTCCCTTCTTTTTCACTAATTTCTCGTCTTTTTGCAATTCCCATCTCGTCCTCAAATTGTGTTTTCCATTTCAGGAATGTTTCAACTGTGACTCTTGTGCCCTCAAAACGTTTCTAAAACTCCTAAATTACACCTTTTTTCTAAATTTTAGGTATTTTTACCCTTTCTTCTTCTTCCTCCTGTTTTAACTTCTTAGCAGCTTCTTCATCTCGCTCTTTCTTAACTTCTTCAAACCTCACATTTAGCCATTCTTGGGCTGAAGAAACTAAAGTAAAAATCATTACCATACCTAAATTTTCTTGTACTTGTTCTTTTAAAAAATCTAATAATTCTGTTTCATAATTGTCTTCAAAGTTTTCACAATTTTCTGTTTCTATAACTGGGGGCTCCTCGGGGTATTTAGGAGTGTAGGTAAACACTAAATCACAAGCCAAGCCTGTATTTTCAGTCTCTGGAACGTATTCTTCAGATTTGATGGGGATTGAAAATTTATAATACGGTTCTGTGTTTAATACTAAAACAAGTGAAAATTAAACTAGTGGAAATTTAATTTCTAGACTCTTACTTGCTAAATCGCCGAAATAAATCGACTCTAGCGCCTCAATTTCCCCTTTTTGTTCTTCAGCATAATCCATGTTACGATATTTTGAGGTTATAATGGTAAATGTCACTAAACAGCATCGCCAACCTCAAAACATACCACTTATTTAGTTTAAATTTTTTGTAAAATAATGACAAGTTTTTTTTGAAATAGGATTGATTTTTCCTTAAAAACCCTAATTCTTAAACTATATATTTTTTTTTTGAATTAATAATTAAATTCAACTCTAAATTTTTTTTTGGGGTCTTTATTAATACCAACTCATCGACAAAAAAAATTTCGCATAACCTCAAAAAAATGTCGAATTTTCTCAAATCTTTTACTTTTCTTCGTGAAATTCCAAGACGTTTTGCTTCACGAAGACGTCGTTATGATTGGGCAGATGAAGGCATACAATATCCCGGTTTTAAATATTACCCCAGGTAAATCGAAAAAGTTGTGGTTATGTTATTGATTTTTATTTGCAGGTACCCCGATTTTAAGGACCCCCCATATCAACCATCTAAATTGTTTCGGGTTCAGCGAATTAAACCCCTCAAAGGGGTACCCTACTACGAGAAACATATTTTAGCTGAATTTAAATTAGACGGTAAAAGGAGTGATGTAGTTATTCTTAAAAATATTCCAGAAACTAATGAAAGGTTATGGAAAGTTAAACATTTGGTTGAAATTAAACCAATTACGTTCCCTGATGGGTTTCCTACAAGTCCTAAAGGGACGTATTTGAAAGAAAATGGAGAATTGCGTGTTATGAAAAGTCTCGAGCCTTGTGAACAGAGACTACAGCTAAGTGAAGACTTCAGAAAACAGATTGATAGAATAGATGGGGATACATTAAGAAGGGACTCGAGGAAAAAGTGGCTAGATGGTTGGGACACAACTCCTTAAACCCAAAGTGTTTTAAGTTTATTAAATACAATACTTCCAAAATATGTAGGTAAAAAAACATTAAACTCATTAAAACTTATTCATCTAACCGTGTGTTTGATCATCCTCAACGAAATCTCTAGCCACGTCCCTGCTGACACACTCAACATGACTTACTTTATTCCTAAATTTAACTCCATAGAATTTATGAGCGTGTTCTAGCAACTCCGGTCTGAAAGTCGTAGTGATAAACTGGGCCTCACTTGACAATTCATGAATCATATTAGCTACAGCTTTCCTATGCTGAGCATCTAAAGCTTGATCAATTTCGTCAAAAAGATAAAATGGAGCTGGGTCACACTTTTGAATAGCAAAAATCAGGCCTAGGGCTACTAGAGATTTTTGGCCTCCTGACAACTGGTTCATTTCTTTCATTTCGGCATCAGAATCAGTGAAAGAGACTTTAATACCAATTCCACTAAATTGATCTGAATTTGAGTCTTCAGGTCCCATGTCACGACCTTCTTCATTATCTATTGTTTTAAGCACGAGTTTAGCTTTACCAGTAGGAACCAATTTCTTGAAAACTTCAGTGAAGTATTTCGAGACTTGTTTAAAAGTGAATTGGATTGCTTCAAGTTTGCGTTGTTCTAACATGGCAATAAGTTCTTTGATTTTTTCACCACTGAAATAACAAATTTGTAAAAATTATTAAAATTTGTGAGTAGATTATTACCCTCGATCAAGCTCTTCTTTGCGTTTTTGAAGCTTTTCTTTTTGGTCTGAGAAAGACATAAACTGGTCCAAAGCTTTCTTGTTCACGTGACTGAATTTTTTTAATTGGTTGTTTGTTTTTTCCAATTCTTTGAAAAGCTGAAAATTAGGAAATTATTTTTGTGTTAACATAATAAAACTTATTACCGATCGTGACGACATTTTTACATAATGGGAATACAAATCTTGAGCTGGAAGTGCTCCAAGTTGATTGATTTTTTCAACACATTCTTGGATTTTTTGTTCAAGGAGATTTTGTTTTGTTGCGTATTTTTCTAAATGTTTGGCGTCTTCGTCAATCTTGTCTTGGGCGTCCTTTTCCTTCTTTTTCCAATTTTCTAATTCACCTTGTTCAGCTTTTAGCTACAGAAAATAATAAATACGTTTTAATTTTTCGCCTACTATACATAATGTCCCTTTTAGTTTTCGTCCCACCATATTCTTGATTCAAGAGATATAGGGCTCACTACTTAAGTCGTAAAAGTAAAATAGTCGTAAAAACTATGTAAGCAGTCATTAAATTAAGTAGCCGTGGCTTTGATACTGTCGATCAGCTTAGTTTTTGATGTAACGCGTTTGAGCAACCAAAACTGTGTAAAACTGCTAGACCAAAGCTTGTTTTGAGTCAGTTCATTTTCGTTTGCACGGTACTAAATTATACAGATTTACTACTTACCCTCTTGGCCATGTCTTTCACTTTAACTTCCATCCCACTCAACTCCCTATTAACCTTCTCAATCTTCCTGTCAATCTCTTCTAGATCATTTTTCGAATTCACCAATTGCCTCTTTCTATCCTCCAATGATATCTCTTGTAAGGCATGCAACACCTCATCTCTTCTCCGAATCAAATTATTCGTCAACAAATTCTCTAATTTATTTTTCTCTGCTTCAAGTTTCATTCTTGTACTAAATGCCTCTTTATTCTCTTTTTGTAATCTCTGGATATCATCATTCAACGAATCAACCTCAGCTTGATCAGCAAAAGATAACTGCGACAGGAGCTCTTGGTGCAGTTCACTTTCTAGGCCTTCTTTTGTTGATTGCATTGCTTCAAGGCTTGATTTGCACTGAGCTAGAGACCTCTCTTTAGGTCCGCGGAATCTTTCAATATTTGAAAGCTCTTCTTTCATGAGTCTCAACTCGCCTTTGACTTTATCATAAATTGCTTTAGCTTTGCTGTTCTTTGTTTCAGTTTTCTGCATTTCCGAAACAATACTGTTTATTGAAGATTCTGTTTTGCTTAATTCTCCTCTGAGAGATTTTAGCTCTTCTTCACATTGAGCTATTTGCTGCATAGTTTCACTTCGATTTTTCTGCATTTCTAACCGAGACCGATTTGAGTTGAAATAACCCCCAGTTAAAGAACCTTTCGATGAGACTTGATCACCCTCCAAGGTTACACAGTCAAGACCCGTTGTTCTTGCAAGCTTAGTAGCGACATCGAGATTTCGGCAAATCAGAGTCTTCCCGAATAAATACCTCATCGCTTTATCATATTTCGGGTCGTAGTGCAATTTTGACACCATTGCTATAGCATCCTTGAGAAAAAAAAGTAATCACGTGACCAGTGGCAAAACTCAAAACTTACCGAATCATTAGGATAGTTAATATCTCTGACATTCAACCGATTCAAAGGCATAAAAGTAACCTCTCCTGGCAATTTCTGTCGGTTCATCTCTTTCAAAATTTGTGTTCCGACTTTATCCGAATCGACCACGTGATGGAAAAGCCGGTTTCCAGCGGTGACTTCGACTGCAGTGTAGATACTTTTTTCACAGTCGAAATTTTCAATAACAGGACCGTAATAAGATTTTGCAATTTCGGCTTCACGGCCTCCACGACTTACAAAAGTGTCAAGGACTTTTCTGACACTGTCACGACCATTAAGGATTGGTTTACCAGCCATTGAGCGCAATTGTTGGTCAGCTTTGGCTAAATCTTCTTTGAGAGATGAGAGATTTTGTTGAACGTTGTTTTCTTTACGCCAAAGCTCACTAAAAATTTTTTTTTGAATATTTGTTGAGAATTATTTTTGACAGTAACTTACTTCCTGGTTGCTTGGTACTGATCTTTATTTTTCTTAAGTTCATAACACTGTTTGTTATGTTCATCGATACAGTTTTTCTGACGTTCGAGCTCTTGAGATTGTTCTTCAATTTTTTTAGTGAGTTCAATTGTTTTAGCAGCGTCACGTTTTAAGTCGGCTTCAAGTTTATCACGGTGTTCTCGCTTATCTTTCAACTGTTTATTCAAAGATCTGTAATAAAAAATACAAAAAAGTAGTTGGTATTTTATTTCAAATGTGTAAACCGGCTCAAAGGACTTTCAAAGAAGATAAATTAAGAGGATGGCAAAACAAATTCATCAGCACATCAAAATTTTTAAACACAGTACAGGATTTTACAGACCAAAAAGGGTTTTCCTATTATCATTTTTTATGACTGATTTTTTATTTTCCCGCGTAACTGAAAAAATTGGCTTCACGATATTAAAGTAAAAAGAACGAATACTGATTGAGTTGGGCAACACAAAATTTATAATTTCAGCATAATTTTATTACTTTATTTGTTTCAATCACAACTTTAAGGTTAAAGGTATTAAACAAATACCTTTAACGGCTTTTGGATTTGCCACAAAAATAACTAAATCTGCCGTATATGATGTAATTCCAGCATCCATTTCTGTTGTAGTAATAAATTCTAGCCTAATTTCAAAAGTCTTTCGACTCAAGGACCATATTCTATTTTAAATGATATATCCGGCTCGAAGGACCGTGTTCATTGTTCAGTACATAAGTGTATCCGGAAAGATAAAAATTTTTTTTAAAGTAAAATGTACAATTTTACAGTCAGTTTTTTTTTGAAAATAATTTAAAATTTACTTACTTCAGCTCATTTTGAATCCATCTATCTCTGTCATCCTTTGACGTAAACTGGCTTCCTCGTCCTTGTTTAGCATACAACTCCTTTCTCTTTTGTTCCTTCAAAGCTAACTCTCTTGTACACTCCTCTTCCCGTTTTTTCATTGCTTCATACTGAGGCTTGACTTTCTCCAATTCAGCTTCTTTCTCCTTAATTGACTGAGTCAGTCTTGCCAACTCATTTTCAGCTCTTTCTTTCGATTTATTATCCCCTTGGACTTCCTCAGACAAATCTTTGATAGTCAAATCCAATTTCGCTTTTTCTTTAATCAAATGTTGTTGGTCATTATTTAAAATATCACGCTCTTCTTTAAGACTTGTTAATTCCTTTTTGGTTTCTTTTGTCTTTTTAGTGAGTGTTTTAATATTGTCTTGGGCTTTTTTCAAATTACCAGCCAACTTTTCTTGCTCGTTTCCAGACTCATTTCTTTGTTTCTCGAGCTACAAAAAAAACACAAAATAATATAAAAAAACGATACAAGAAAAACAAATTACATCAGTCAACTTCCTTTTGTTTTCATTCAACTCGACTTCGTGTATTATGTACTCCAAAGCTCGTCTTATTTTGTCATAATGTTGGTACTGCTTTAGTTCTTCTTTCTCCTCTTCTAGAGTACTCAAACGCTCCTCAATAGTCCTCAAAAACTCCTCAATTTTCTCAACTTTGCCTTCAGTTTCCCTCAAAATTGCCATTGATTCGTCCCTTCTTTCATCATACACTCTTGTTCCAGCAACTTCTCTCAACAGTTTCAGTCTGTGAGCATCAGGTGCTGTCGCCATCTGGTTAATTTTCCCTTGTTTTACAATGTAATAAGGGTTTGAATTTGAAAATCCTGCTGATTCCAACAAATTCATGACTTCACTTCTCGGAACCACTTTCTTATTTAAAAAATACTGATCCTTTTTCGCCCCAATGACTCGTCTCAAGTAGATCTCTTCATGTTCAATCTAGTAAAATTAAAAATAAATCAGTTTTAGGCGTAGAGGGAAGAATAAAAGGAGTTGGCATGCGCTACACCGGCAATGTTAGGTTTTTGATCGAGGTATAAACACCTTTTATGGTCTTATTCTATTGTTAGAACCACCGTTTGCAAATTTAGAGTGAGCGAAAAAAGCTATCCCGGGTACTGTGAAACTGCCATAAAAGGTGTTTGTGCAACGACCAGGATTTCAATGTTTATGCCCACTCCTGTTTCTGTTATTCCTCCCTACACGCTTTTAAGGTACAAAACATACCGGAACTCTGGCGTCAGAATTATCGAAAATTATTTCAACATAAGCTGAGACAACTCGAGGACCTGTGCCTTCATGAAGAAGAGCTTGGCGTTGCTCTGGTCTCAAATGTGAAAATTCGTCACTTAATACAAACTGGATTGCTGAAATTTTAGGATTATCAGGGGGTACACCAAATTGATGTTTTACCATAGAAAAAATTGCTTTTGCCTGAACCATTACGTCCAACAACCACATTATGGCGTTTATCAAATGGTTCGACAACCGTTTGGTCTCTGTAGCTCTTGAAGCCCTGGATTATAACCTAAACACCAAAAGACGCTAACGAGAATTTTTCAAAAAATAAACAGTCCTTACCTGCTTTATATGCATTTTATGCTTAATTATCTAAAATTCACTTAACTATTAACGTTTTGCACTTATTTCTATTTAATTAAATCAAATTTTAACAAAAAGATCTTAAAAAACATTTTGTATTTAGTTTGCCTCCATCTTGTTTGTTTGTGGTTACCACCAGACTTTTTAACAGTTGACAGATATTGGAAATTTTTAACAAAAAAATACGTATTAAATTTGAGTGTATGCAAAAAACGATTGTGTTGATGTAGATTAAATAAATCTGTAATAATAATTGGCTTGAAATTGTTTATTTTTTTTTTGTGAAAAGAGTGTGTGACCTTAGCCACAATAATAATTATGTCAATGTCAGAATGACGATGTGTAATGTTGGTTGCCTACACGCGTTGAACCGATAAAATATGTTTATGTTTAAAAAATTATTATCGGGAGTTGTAAATAATTAAAATATAGCGTAAAATTTAAAAAATGTTGTGTATTTAACCTTTTTTTGTAAATTTACAATGACTGACAACAAACTGATGGAAAGTGAGGTAGAGACACTTATGTCAGATAGTGGCCCTAAATCCGGTGAAAAACCCCCAGAAGGTGTGTTAGATTTAGTAAAAAATGAAATTAAGGATCCTCCAATTGCTGAGATAAATCACAATGAAGAAATTTCAAGAAATAATGATGATTCAGAAATTGCAAAAAAACTTTTGGACCAAGCTGAAGAAATAGCAGAATTGAGACAAAAACTGTCTCTTTTGGAGTCTAAACACGATGTAGTAATGTCTTCTAACAAATGTGCTTAAATTTGATCTAAATAAGTATTTTTTAAGGTCACAAAACAAAAAGAATTGTCTCAGAAAGAGAAAGAGGCAATGGTGATAAAATATGCAGTTAGTGAGAAGAATTTACTTGACATGAAGCACCAAAAAGAGCAATTAGAGAAGAAATACAAAGAGCAAATAACTGAAAACGAAATAATTCAACACAAAGTTCAAATAATGATCTCAGAAAAATCCCGAATTTGCCAAATGCTTGATAACAAATGTTACGAATTTAAATCTTGCCAACAGGACTTAGAACAATCAAAAACCGACTTAAATGCACTTGAAACGAAATTGAAATGGTCTCAAAATAGTCTAAAAACGGAAATTCAGCTTCATAAAGTAGGTACCCTAAATTTGGTTCCCAAGTTGGTATAGTAAAATTTCAGGAAACCCAAACCAAGTTAGAGGAAGTGTCTAAAAAATGCCAGGAAGCAGTCGATCAGATAGAACAAGCAAAAAAAGAGGCTCAAGACTCGATAAAATCGTTTCATACATCACAAGAGAACAGAGCATTTGTTCTAGACCAGCAACTGAAAGAAGTACAAGCAACTTTAATTCTATTAAAGCACGAAAAAGAGGATAAAGAACAGCAAGTGAAGGCACTAAATACCCAACTCGAGAAATTACAAAGCAAACAGAAAGACATGTTACAAGAAAACAACGATTTATCTCTAAAAGTTCAACAATTAGAACGTGATAGGCTGGAAAACGAGCAAAAATTGAGCGATATCAGAGCCTGTGCTGATCAACAACGCCAAGACTGTGCTGATTTACAAGCAAAAACGGCCCTTTTAGACCAGTTAAAACTCCAGTTGCAAAACGAACAAGAACAGAATAAAGTATGCAATGACCAAATAAACCTTCTCAAGCAAAGAAATAGTGAATTGGAAGCTGATATTTTGGCTTGTAGAGAACGAGAAGCTGAGTTGTTACTCTTCACTCAACAATTGACTGACAAAAATGTTCGTTTACAATCGGAATTTACATCTCTAGAGACGAAAGTGCAACAATTGAGTTGTGAACAGACCTTACTCAAGCGTACTATTAAAGAATTCGAGACGAAAAATACACTTTTACTAACGCAAATGAGTGAAGAAAGAGTGAAATTGAGTGAGGAAAATGAGAGTTTGAGGAAAACACTCAATGAGAGTCAAGTATTAACTGAAAAATTAAGACAAGAAGGAAATGACAGTAAAGGAGAGAATAAGTTGTTGAAGAGAAAATATGAGTTGTCGTTGAAAGAAGTCAATAAGGAGTTGCAACAGTGTCGAAAGAGGTTGGAACAGTATGAGAGCGAGAATCAGAGTAGTAGTGGCTCAAATTCATCACTAAGTGTCTCGAATGGGTCACCGGAACAGGTCAAGGTATACTACTACCAAAATTGTACAGGACATCCCATCGTTTATGCATAGTAGAATTTTGAACCATTAAAATAAACGGAAAATAATAAATTTTGTTAACTAATCATTCACTTAGCAGGCGCTACAATAATCTTAAAAAATGTTAGCGATTTGTTAGTTCGTTTAAGAAAAAAATAGCAATTTATGCAGTAAAATTTCATTATTTTTTTTTTTTAATTTTTTTATTTTGATCTGGTAAAAGGTAATATATCAGGAAGTGATATTGCAAAATAAAAAATACAAAATCTTTAACAATAGCGGCGAGATTAACCAATTTTTAAAAGCAACTAAATTGAAGCATTATTTATTGGTATCCTACTACTAACTGAAGTTAACCGCAAGGCAAGATCTTTATTTATGGTGACAAAAATTTATAGGCTTTAGGGTAGACGGAAGACGGCTTCGATTCTTAGGTAAATAGAGCCCATTGTTAAAACTACAAGAAAAGCTTTCATATATCGAAACTTTTTTTTCTACCTACTGTCTGAACCAAAAATAACTACCCCCTATTTTGCGGTATTGCGATTATCTGTCATAAATATCTTTCTTAGTGGCGTTTCTTTTTAATCAAAGATATCTCAATTACTAATAGATTTTAATTAATTTTAATTGGGCAAGGTGACTTCCTGATATATGAGCATTATTTGTAGGTAAAAGAAAAAAAAAATAAAAAAATAACAATAAAATTTTGTTGTATAAATTGCTATTTTTCTCTTAAACGGACTAACAAATCGCTAATATTTTTTAAGATTATTGTAGCGCTCAAAAAGTAGATAGTTAATAAGAAGTTTTAATTTTTTTCTGTTTATTTTAAAGGTTCAAAATTCCACTATGCATATACGATGGGACACCCTGTATGTTAGTTTCCTCATTTTTTGGTTTGGTAGGTTATACAACCTGATGCGGGCCTAGACCGGCAAACACTCATCGAACATATAGTCAAGCTTCAAAGAATTAGTGCAAAAAAATCAGAAAAGCTTGATTTTTTGGAAGAACACGTCAATACTTTAGTCCTAGAGTTGCAGAAAAAATCGCGATTGCTTCAGGGTTATATTTTGAGGGATCAGTCGGGAACTTTGACGTCAAATACAATGGATAACAATAAGGTATTTTTGTTAAAAAAGAGTTTTTGAGTTGTTTGTTCCAATTGACTCACTGCTGTGCTGATGAGGGGTAACAGCTGGTTGTGGGTTTGATTGGAACACCGTTACTAAGTTGGCTGAGATTCTTAGATTAATTGTATTTTTCTTTCTCTAGTCTTCAAAATTTTGGTAAGTTTTCGTGGTTTTTGTTTTGGAATAGCTGGGTTTTAGGGATTTTGATTTTTGTGTTTTTTTAGGCGAACATCGCCAAAATGAATGGTGTAATGGCATCAGTGTATGGCTGTCGTGTAGCTGATGATAAATTAACTCTAGAATTGTCTCTGGATATTAATCGGAAGCTACAGGCTGTACTTGAAGATGCGCTGCTTAAAAATATTACACTAAAGGCAAGTTTTTGGGTTTTTTGTGTGATTTTTTTGAATGTTTTTTTTTCTTTAGGACAATGTGGATACTTTGGGACAGGAAATCGATAGGTTAAATAAAATATTAAACGTCGGACAGTGTAAATAATCAAGTATTAAATTTATTAAATATTTATTCTATGTTTAAAAAATATATACGTATAAATGCAACATAGCTTTGGTTTTATTTTACCTTCATTTTATGAGGATCTTCTTGTGAACGCGCCATGAAATTTGGAACTATTATCTTTGTAAAAATGTTTTTATTTTCATTATTTTCTCATTGTTACTCTCAAATTAAAAAAAAAATAAACCCAAAGAAATTTAACTGATTTTTTTCTCGTATTTTCATAATTACAATAATTTTTTTTGTGAAAACACAAACAAGATATACCGGGTGTAAACGAAATTAGGCTCACTCTTTTTTTTAATAGAAAAACAAAACTTAGGAAACTTATTATGTTCGAAAATTTCTATTAACTGAGTAAAAAATAAACTTTTTATCACTTCCGGTTTTACCAGAAACGACCATAACTTTGAATTTTTAAATGGAACACTATGCATATTTTTATATTTTTGGAATCTACGTTGACTTCTGAGTCTTAACAACTACTTTTTATAATTTTTTGTGAAATAAAAAACTTTTTTTGTAATTTTTGTTTTTTTATCTAGAAGGCTGTGATGGTTAAAAAATATTTCTAAATAATTTAGACAACAACTGAAAATTAAAACCAGTCCTATAAAAGATCTAATTTAAAAAATACAAGAGTTTAAACTGAAATAAATTAGTTTTTCTCGTCTTACTCAGTTTCCAAATGGAACAATAGTGGTCCACTCGACAACAAACAGATGGGGAGCGGGTGCCTACTGTTAATATTTTTATATTCGTAAAATCAGTGCAATTTCCCGAAGTGTGTACTTCGTGGCGTATTAGCAATCTTCGATACGCACTTTTAAATTGACCTTTTTCCTTATTCTTAATTCCCTACCGCATGCGCGAACGAGCCATTTTTTGACAGAACATATGACATTTTTCTCCATTGACCTTACAATATTTATAGATGGCTTGTTGGCAGAAAAGTTCGAGACAGATCGTCAGGTGGGGGTTTTGATTTCTTTACTATTATTGTTAAAGAATAGTGGCTGAGGTAACTCTTAGGTTGATTCAATTTATATTATAATTAATATTACTTTATTTCTTAAGTTGGATGGGCTCTCTATACTTTTTATAATTCAGTGAACTTAATGCCGCGGCGCATGCGGTAACGAAAATGACTTTAATAAGGAAAAAGGTTAATTGTAGAGCGGATGGATTATTATTAAAACCCCCTTTACTTCTAATTGCACTAAAAAATACTTCCAAATGACCTTGGCTTAATTTATATGTCAACAAATAATAAAATTCTGTATAACAACTATTTAACATTTTATATAAATTGATGCTGTTTTTAAGATCAATAATGAATCCTAAAAATCCTATTTTCCTATCTGACTCTACTAAAAATGTATTTCCTATTTTAATTTCACAAATGTATGTAACGATAGAATTAATGGTTTTTTCTAAAAAAAAATAAATTGTCATTCGAATTTTTTTTTTATATGTTGACTTTGCCCAAAAGTTTCTACTATTTAAAATATCAAAAGCATCGTTAAATTGTTTTAAAAATTTGACGGTAGGTTCGGCATCTTTGAATTCGGGCAGTGTTTGAGAAGCCCATTGCAAAGAGGCAGAAACGCTTTCACTTAGTGTTTGAATGGCCAATCTTGCATTCATTTTGCCATTGTACATGTCTTGGTGTTAGCTTGTTAGCAAGACGAACACCTTCTGAAGACTGAACTTCTTCTAATTTTTCAATAAATTCCCACTTTATAGGCATATTATTAATATTAAATTGTTTTTTTTGTCCCAAGTGCATTTCTAACTAATTTAATCATATGGACTGCATCAAAGAAAACAAATATTTTTCCTTTTGTTACAGGGTGTAAAAACCACGGGTCTAATTTTTTCAAATTAAAATTGCACCCAAGGATATTACATATAGTAATATTTGATGCAGCCCCAAAGAATGTTAACGAATGGCACTTAATTTTTTCTGCATGAAGCATTGTTAAACACTTTGTGACGATGCTAGCCTTTTCTTCCCCTGTTAAACTATTTATAAAAAAATATCCTAATGGAATCTTCCAATGGGAATTAAGTGACACAGCCATTAGCACTAGCACATTTTTGCAGCTTCTTTACTGTCTTCATTTATAAAAGAATCTTCAACTCCAATGTTTACTGTACTCTCCAATGTCACTGTATTCTCTGTCGTATAGACATCTCATCCAAAACCAAGTTGACGAGAACAGGCTCTTTTTCTTTACCTTTTAAACTTAAGGCATAAAATGCTTCTTTAGTAAAGCCTGGTTCTGCATCTATCGCCATATACCAATTTTGTAAAGAACTTGGATGAGGGAGCAAGTTACTAAATGCCTTCCTTACATATTTATACGCTTTCGGTGAATAAAAATTTAAAGTAAGAGCAAAAACTCTTAATTCAGGACATATTTTTTTCTTTTTTCTTCTTACTCATAATTTTTTTTTCCAAATTGCTTTCATTGCATCTGAAGCCTTAAAAAAAAACTAATAAGTTTCAATTTAAAAAAAAAAAGTTATACAAGTAAAGCTTCTTCTGCATTGTTACTTAATAAATTTTTTCTCTTTAAATGTGTAACCAAATCTTCAAGACTTTTAACTTTCTTTTTCAGTTTATAGTTTTCTTTTCGAACACAGAGTAGTTTCGTTTTTAATACATGAATCTTTTGAATGGCATTATCATAGCGTCTGCGTGCACTTTTTGGCGAATTAAATGTTTTTTGACGTTTTCTAGGAGTTCCAAAAGGTGGAGTCTTACTCAGTGCTGAAATATAAATTGTATATAAAAAATATAATAACTTTTTAGAGTTTTCTTACGACACGAAGTAGTTGTGACGTTCAGGGAGTTAATTTCATAGTATTTGTGTGCATTTTTAGGAGAACAAATTGTTGTCTGGCGATTCGTAGGAGTTCCAAGAGATGGAGATGGACTTGGCATTGCTAAACACTAAACATGTACGTATATTTTATAAATTTAGAAAACATACTTACACGGCCATGTACTTTCGTTTATCATAAACGATGTTGTCTCATGTGAACTTGATTTAGTCGGTATACTATTTGGTGAGTCAATAGAATTGCAGAGAAATTTTGTAGAAATCGTTTGACCAACATTCTTTAAGCCCCTAAAAAAATTAAAATTACTTAAAATTAGAAATTATTTATTATTACTTATTATTTTGTAGCAATTGGAGGTTAGCTTCTGTCTTTCAGGTCTAACAATGAAGGAGTGCTCCGAATTTTACCAAATTTGGGAAATAATTATCTTATGGTCTCACAAACCCACCCTAAAATTTCAACTCTCCACCCCAAAGTTAAGAGTATTTTTATGGGAGTAGGAGATGGAAAACAATAGATTTGGTATTTTTAAATAGACAGTAACGTTTCGTGATTTATTTTAAATACATATTTTCTTTAAGTTTAGTGATGATAACTTTAAAGGGGTAAGTTTTATAGATTAAAAATTGGAAGATGCTGAAATAAGCAGTGAACATGGGTGAATATGTTGAGTTTGGGGCTGTTTCCATCAAAAAAAATCAATAAAAAAAAATCACATAGTATTGTTTTAACGGTTTTTTAGCCTACTGTTAAAATTTGCATTAAAATTTTTTTTCCCGGTGGAAACAGCCCCAAACTCAACATATTCACCCACATTCACTGCTTATTTTAGCATTTTCCAATTTTTAATCTATAAAACTTACCCCTTTAAAGTTATCATCACTAAACTTAGGGAAAAAATAAAAAATAAATCATCAAACGTTACTGTCTATTTAAAAATACCAAATCTATTGTTTTCCATCTCCTACTCCCCTAAAAATACCCTTAAATTTAGGGTGGAGAGTTGAAATTTTAGGGGTGGGTTTGTGAGATCATAACATAATTATTTCCCAAATTTGGTAAAATTCGGAGCACTCCTTCATAGTTAGACCTGAAAGACAAAAGCTAACCCAAATTTGGTTATATTTAGTTTTGCAATTATTAATGTTTACCTTATTTTTAAACTCATTGTAGGTACTGCATTTTTAGATAAACTGGCTCGTCCTCCAATGGTTGTACTAAAACAGTCCTCACGAAAATGTTGACTACACACTTGTGTAGATTTGAAGATATCATCTTCCTGTAAATTTAGCGAGTCGAGCCACTGTTTTCGACTGTTTCGATCTTTTGGAAAACTAAACAAAAAATCAAGTTTTTTGTTATTTCGAATTGTTCTTATTATAGCTTCACAATAATTACTTACCGATGGTAAGATAAAGATGGATCTTTCGATTTGCAGATGTAACAAAACTTCATATTAGAGACACACTTCCAAATTAACGAAAAATAAACTCGTGGATTTATAGAAACGCTTCTCCACGTGTTCTCGTACACAAAACTCAAAACACCTAACCTCTATGCCTATAGTAACCTAACCAAAACCGTTGAATGAATGATGAATGAATGTATTGGCGATTTTTGCGAAGTGGGCGACATCTGTTGGTTTCAATTTGAAACACTCTAGCAGTGAACAACATCGTAAAAGCTTGTGTTTTGTAGTGTGTTTTTAGGGTTTTCTGCGTTTAATTTAAAGAAAAAGTGTTTCAGGGAACTAACTTTGTGAAGTATATTGCTTGTGTGTACAACATTAAAGGTGACTTATTCAGGGTATTACGATTAATACCTGCAAAATTCAATTTTATATGTCTACTTTTTTTCTTGGGAAAAAATTACCTGTAAAACTGTTCAGTTTTTTATCATTATTCAGCAGTTCAGAAAGAGAAATATTATCAAAGTTTGTTTGGGTGGCCTAATTTTCTGTGAAAGAATATTTTTGTAGGGCTTGCATTGATACTGACCTTGGAATACTAATTGATGATTTTTCCTTTGTTGGCTCTTGATTTCTAACATTTACATTTTGTTCAAATACATCTTGATTTTGTTGCTCTGAGAAATTCAAAATAATCCCATTTTCTCTTTTTTTATCAATCCTAAAATAAACAAATAACAAGTATGCATTTTTTCCAGCAAACGCGTTTACGGGTTATTTTTTCAAAATCTTGTGTAATAACGAAACTAGTAAATTTTGCGAAGACACCACACTTTCCTTCATTCGCCTCCTTTGTGTTACAACATTTGCTGAAAAAGAGATGAGTTCCTTGTAGTATAATATTTTATCAAAAGAGTGCAAAGTTACAGTAACTATCAAAGAAGAAATCGGATAATTGAAAGTGCTTGCTACAAACAAGCATATACTTAGTTATATTTTTTCCAATTTTTAACTAGTGTTGCCACTGCTTACAAAGTTTGAATCACTGTCGAGAAATGTGTGCTGGGAAAAAAGTTTTTTGTGCAATATGAAGAACACCGTGGGACCGAACAAAATCTTGATCATTTTGTAAGGATCTGTTGCCTGGTAGCTGTGGTAGTTTACTAAATGCACTACCATCAATTTTTAGAATAATTATCACCGACACTACGACACTAAAAAATATACAAAACCGGCGAGGGCTACACGCACCACATGTAAACCAATGTAAACAGCATTTGTTGTTCACTGCTACAACCGCCATTTTGTCAGTTTAAACGCCCTCTCGCGGATCTCAAATAATCGCCAATTCAACGCCAAAACCACAGATCCACTGACCTCTATAACATGGACTGCGTAAGGGTATGCCTAAACGCAGGGGCCAGTGAAGCAATAATTTCGGCCATCTTGATAGTCAGATAGTAGATCCTTTTTTTTTTACACCAACTGTGTATTGGCAATAATGACCAACACATTTGTCATTTGTCACCTGTCATTTTGTTAACCTTACAAAAACTGAACCGCATTATCTGAGTGTTTAACGAAAAAGCGTAGTGAAGCGTTAATTAGTAAGTATTAATAATTAAAAAACGTTATTTTATTATTTAATAATTACATTTATGTAATGTCAGATGTGGTATCCACGTTAGTAGCATGATACAAGGTTAGTAGTATATACATATAATCAAAGAATAGACACACAATTTTGACAGATAAATTTGAAAAGAGTTGTTAAATAGTTGGAAGTTCTCAACTTCTATTAATTACTTTCGGACAAGATTCACTAAAGCAAAAAATGGTTTTTCTCAAATATAGAATTTAATTGCTTGATTTAATTACTTTAAAAGATAAAATAAAATCTCAGACCGATTTCTTAATTATTTTTCGCGAAATTTACTGTCACAAATAATCTCGATATTATAAAAATACATAAATAGGTATCTACAACTGAAGTAGCCTTCAATCAAAGGCCACTCTATTTCTTTCATTATTTTTCCGATAAAAGATAGGGTGAAAACGAACTTGCAATAGAAATAAAATTGGAACATTCTGTATATAAACTGAGACTTGCAATGGAAATAACAATGGGACATTCTGTATATAAACTGAGACTTTAGAAAATGTAAACAATTTTTTTTGTTATTGCATAAAATCTTGACAAGCAATTTTTGACCACACCTTTCAATTGGTATTGCCGTAGCTGTTTAAAACAATGTTTAGTCTTATTTGTTTAAATAAAATTAATTATTGTCTTTTTACCGCTATTTTCGTGATTAAATATGAATTGAAGCAAAACTCGAAACATCTTGTTTCTGTATCTAAATATTTAAATATATTTTTGGTTTATTGTTTGAACTAATTGCTTACATAATACGATGATTCAGTGCTCAAAGACACAAAAGTGGTTTAAAAAAGAGGTGATATAATAGACATTTTTTGTTGCCTTTTGTAAATTTATCGATATTTACCTTTGTTTGAATCAGTCGAGTACCAGCTCTCGAATAGGACGCATCACAGCCGCTCTAAAATTGCTTACTATTATTTATTATTAATTATTATTAAACGAAATATATCGCGATTTTGTTTAAACAAATACATTTTGCATTCCCAAATTACAAATTAACACAGAGATAAACAATTTTAGATATTATTTTTATTTGTAATTGTTTTAATAATAAATTTACGTGTTTTATGTAGAATCCCTTTCCACCTCCCTTTTGTAAAAAATAAATAAACGATGTAAAGCAAATTCCTTTTGTTTTATTGGGATTTGGGGGGTAGGTTTCAAGGACATCGCTAGAAATCTGGACTAAAGGTAGATCCGAAAAAAGCAAAGGGATAAATTGCTACATAGGGCAGAAAAAAGCAACAATTTCAGGATTAAAGCTAGATTTGAAAGAAGCAGAAGGAGGGAATTCGCCAGTTATCAGTTGTGCCAGAGGAAAATGCTTTAAGACTTAATGTATAGTTTATGACTTTGTTAAAATTGTTGATCTTTGTTTTAATTTATAATTTTTTATTCGAAATTTTGTATTTGCAATTGATTTTTTTTTTTTTTTGAATTGATTTTTTATGTAGGTACAGTGTATTTTAACAACTTTTTAGTTTAGCTTTAGCAATTTTTTGTTTTGGGTTATAGTAATTTTTTGGTTTCAGGTTATAGTAATTTTTCTGTTTTAGGTTTTTCTATTAATTTTTTTTATTTCTGTTTTAGATTTCCGTAATTTTTCTGTTTCAAATTTTTTTATTAATTTTTCTGTTTCAGGTTTTGCTACTAGTTTTTTTCTTCTTGTTTCAGATTTTTCTAATTTTTCTGTTTCAAGTTTTTCTATTAATTTTTCTGTTTCAGGTTTATTATTTTTATTATTGTAAACGCCAGCTACGTTGTTGTTTTTATAATATATTGTATTTTGTAAATTAATTTAATTAATAATTAATTATAATAATTGACAACAACTTTTTTAAAATTTACCGGTCAAAATTAATTTTACAAACTCACCAAAATCTTAAAAAAAAATATGCCAAAAACAAGTCAAACACTGAAACAGTAAAATTTTAAATATTTTCTCGTTTTTTTTTTAATAATTATTACTTCACATAAAACAGTCAACAACATTTTCAAATAGACTTTTAGGTGCACTTTAAGCCTCCTTGAATAATAATATTGCATAAAATTTTGAAAACATCTCATTGAAAAATGAGATTATTTTATTTATTTCTTCACATAAAATTTGTAATAAACTTAAGTGTTAAACATCAATCAATTAAAAAAAAATATCAAATAATCTAAAAATAAATAGACAACTGATTCAGTTTTGTTTTATTTATTTTACATTTTATAAACGATTTATTCACTGCAAGAGAAAAAAATGTTTCTTTCCACATTGAAGTTATATTATATTCTCCTAATTTGAACCTTTATGTAGTTACATTTTAACGAACTTCGCCGCCATTTTGTCGAACACAACGTAGGGCTTCTTTTTCACCTGACAACGATCACGATTTTAGGTTATTTTTCTTGAATTTGAATTTAGCGCATAATTTTGGTTTTCTGGTGGCAAGTACTAACAGCGACAAAATAAACTGAACACCAAATTTTGACATTGACAAGGATTGTGTAAACTGACCATTACATATTTTTTTTTTGACAGTTCTTCAGCAGAAATGTGAGGTTAGGAAAACCAAATCATCATAAGGTTGCTTTACACATTTTTTTCTGTAAAGGTCAGAAATTTGTGTTCAGTTTATTTTGTCGCGGATAGTATGTCTGTTACACGGCTATGGGCTACAGAAGCCGTGACGTAAAAAATGCGCGAAATTTTGAAACACTGTCATTCGATAAAAATACCCTGAAAAAGTCGACCTTATTGCACATGTAAATAAGGTTGAATTTACAAAGATCAAATTTCAAGCGATGAATAAATACACTAAATAAAATAAATAAGACCTAAAAATGTCGACATTCGATAGCCTAAACATTTCATTTATTGATAAGTCACGAATTACAACAAATTTACACTTAATAAAGAATTTAATGGAAAATAAAATGTTCGATGCACAGATTTCCTTCATTTCTAAGCTTTAACGCAGGTCCAATATGAACGAAATCCAGCGAACCATGCCGAATGCGAGCAAATCCCCTCCGATTTGCCCGCGCATCTTGTTATTTGTATGTACTCGGCCATCTTCGGTAGTTGGTTTACAGCTGTTCGGGTGAGTTTGACAGCACGAAGCATGTACAGTAATTTCTATTTTCGATTAATTTCTTAAATATGCGAGAATTGTTTGTAACTTGTGTCTGGATTAAAACTAGAATGTCTAGAGTATTGGAGTTGAGTGTTTTTATGCCTTATTTGTGTTTCCATATGTGATTTTTATTCGGTCAAAGTTTAGCTGTTATAATTTCAACCTTATGTATTAGTGCAATAAGGGCGACTTTTTTAAGGTATATTTTTAGAATGACAGTGCTTCAAACGTTCGCGCTAAAATTACGACACACTTCTCCAGCCCATTACATTACAACAATTTACACTATTCTGTCATCTATGTTTCTATAGTTTTAAAAATTGGGACTGTGGCGCCCTCTTCGTGTCTAACCAAAAACGAATAGAAGGAATCTGTAGTTTGGAGCGTAATTTTGGCGGGAAATTAAATGACAGATGACATTTGTTACTTAACCTAAAATAAGCACATTTATTAAGTTGTAAAAAACAGTGAAATTATGTCTTGTAATATTTTTGATTGTGGTTTAAACGAGTCAAGACACCCTCTTGACCAGTTACACAAGTACACACATTCTTTAAGTGAAGACTCCGAAATTGAAATTTTGGGTTTTAAATCACGAATTGCAATCGAACACATCGATATTCTCGCTCGGAAAATAACAAAAAACTGGCATTACATCCAAAATGTTATGCTAAATGACTCTACAATCGTTGCTGACGATCTTATCAATATTAGAGAAGAAATCAACAAGTGTCTCAAACTAATAATCGAGTGTTTAAAGTGTTGTGAAAATAGTGTTCTTAAAGAGAGATATCTCACATCTTCTTGGACTGAAATTCGAAAAATTACACAACTAACTTTACCAATATCTGAATGGAAAAATGATATTTACGTTAAATTATTGAGTCCATCAAACAAGAAGGAGTGTTGTGTGTATCAGTACTTTCATACCTGGCTTGATTTACAATTTTACTTAATTATTTATGATTATATATCTGCAAATAATGATGAACTGCAAGGACGTGTACAGACAATCATTGAAGATTTAATAAAGTTAAGTGTGAAAGTATTCAAAACCAAAAACAATGCAGTGTTTGTATGCAGTTGCCACAAGAACTTTTGGCTGATTATACAAGTCTTGCTCGAGACATATCTAGGACTTGGAGCTAGTTTCTGGTCGGTATTTAACAAAACTGTTGATAATTTCCCCAGTGATTTCGTTTTGTATCTCTTGAAAGACGTGGCATGTTTAGGGGATTCTAAATCTAGCGTTGGCCCCAATTTTCCATTACTCGAGTCTTCATTAAAAAAATTCCTCTCAGATGTGCCTCTCCACAGTTCAATTTTCCCAATTTTGAAATCACTTGAAGCACTTGTGTGCGATTTGTGGCTGAAGTCTGCAAATATCGAAGTGTATCAAATCTTGTGGGACCACTTTAGGAAAAGACTGAACGTGTCATTAAGGCCTAAAGTAAATTTTACATTAAATGAATTAGTTGATGTTGTTGATACAGTATTGTGGTCTGGGAAAGACTGCCAGTATGATTTCGAATTGTTTTTGGCAATGTTGGGGGCACATTTAAGTGAACATCCCTATCACTGGGGTAAAATGAAAGGCAGGATTTTTTCACAACTTGGGCCGAATAAAGTGAAAGACTTGGATGATAAGGGAATTTTTAACATGTTGTTACTGTACTTGGCGTTAACTAAAGTTAGTTTTGAGGAACTGGTCAAGAAGTTTGTTGTGTTTGTTGAGATTCTGCCAGTGGATAAACAGCAAAGTCAGTTGGTGTGGAGCTTTTATGCCGCTTTTGTAAGTATTTAATTAAAATAAAAACTAAAAGAAAGGCAAGTGGTTTAGACAATTTTTTAATATTGTTTTTTTCTGTTTTTTGTTTAAATTTCTAAAAAGGGTTAAATTTTTTTATATATAATCGATAGTCTAGTCAATTGATCATTGATTCAATTTTTTTTCTAATATCAACCAAATTAAGTAGTTATGTTGTAAATACAGTTCAAAAATGGTAAAATTTTGGTATTTGCTATTTTTTCACTATTTTGGCTCAAAAATGTTTTTTTTTTCAATCAACTATTAACACTAATTGAAAGAGCTTATTATTTTCAATGTTCTACATTTTTTTTAAATATAATTATACAGGGTGACATAAAAGTATGGAATAAAATTCATATTTTCTAAGTTAATCTTTTTTAGAAAAACCTCTCAAATATAAATAGTACATATTAAAAACGCACGAATTTTTATTTAAGTAAATTGTTAAAAAAAAATGTTATCAAAACTGCCTTCCACCTTACGAACGCCGGTGGAAGGTCAAGTAGGCGTTCTTACTCACCCCCGAGCTGTTCTATTGCTATTGTTATCTCATCTAGCATCAATTTTTAAATGAAAATATGTACTTTACAAATAGACCCGGCGGATATTCGCAGACTGGACACTTGTTTGTAAGTGGATTTTCCTAAAATCGCATTTGTTGATAAGAAACAAGAAATAGGATTATAGAAATAAATAGAAGAAACAAGACAAACGAGTGTGCATCTCAGCACTACGGGCACCCTCTCTTGACCTGGTTGACGCACACGAATTCAGTACCACGTCGTTTTTTAAGTGATTTTGGGAATATTGACATTTTTTTTAACTACTATCACGTTACCGAGGCTAAAAAGTTATTAAATACTAAGACAATACTTCCGCAATTTCTTCTTCCGGCATTAACAAATAAAGCGGTTTTAACTAAATTGTGACGGCTGTCTTGCTTTTCAGATCAAGATAGTAAAAATGAGTTAAAAAACACAATACATCGTTTTTGTATTCATATGTTATTACTTATTATGTTATTAAACGATTACCAATTTCAATAAACAAATAAAAAATTTCAATTATATGATGTAAGCTCTAAAAACCAATTGAAAGCATAAGTTTTTTTAAGAAAACATTACCTACTTTGGATAACATTAAAATAATTTTATTATACAATTTATAAAATGCTTGTTAAGGTATTTTAAGAAACAATAACTTATGCAATAATTAATTTTAATGCAGTTTAGTAAATTAATGTTTTTTTTAATAGATAAATATGAAAATAATATGTAATAACAATAAAAATTTATTATGAAAATTTTGTTTAGAAAAAATTGTAGTAATATATGTTTTAACAAAACTCACAAATTAACGAAACAAATTTATTAATTTTAGAATTTTATTATTTGCGAATTTTGGTTTCATTTAGTAAAGGCATAAAACGGTTTACTGCAGAATTAAATTATAACACAAATTTCGATTTATTTAATTTTTATCTGTAAATTATCAAATCGTTTACAAAATTAAATTTATCTGAAAACTAAGATGATGTAAAGAATCTGCCCCAGACCAAAGTTTATGAGTTTGAGATGATTGCACTAGGGGATAATTTATGCATGGTTGCGGCTAGTGGGCTGGGTTGGACAGCAGGGGTTCGTTTATAGACGCGACATTTTTAAATTGGCCGGCTGTACCATCGGTGCCCGTAAAATGGTGGAACAAATCGAAAATTGGATAATGTCAAAAATGATTAAATGATTCTAAACAAAAACTATCTCTACTTATGAGTACAATTTTGAGTGCTGTCTCACTGAGATAATGTACCACCTACTAACTCTCTACTGGGTTTGTGAAAAAGAAAAAGTGTTTTTGATTTATTCATTTTAACAAAAAAACTTTGCATTTTTATAAGAAAAATTGGTTTATCTTAAAAGGTTGTTGTTTTTTAATTAAGGATAAATTTCACAAAAAAAAAAACAAAAGTGTTGCTGTTATTATCTTAAAAATTTAAGCAAATAAAATTTTTCTAAACTTAGTTTCGGGTAGCATTTTTATAACCATTTTTTGCCTATATTTTGTTTTTTAGAAATTAGTTATAGTTTAATTAAAAAATGCCTCGATCCATATATTTGGTGCACCCGGTATAGTCTGATTTTCACACTGGAAGTGTAGTACAACAAATATATTTTCTCATTTTACGCTAAAATGCTGCGAAAAAAGTGAAAAATTCTGACAAATGTGTAAAAACAGAAATCGGACGAGTAGTGGGGAAGGAAGGGAAATAATGAGAAGCAGTGGTGTAGTGAGCGAAGTTTCGTAGGATTTTTTAAAACACGTTTCATTAAGTTTTTTTTAACTATTTTTATCGATAATTATTACCCTTTAGTGTTTCATTTTGAGTAGTTGGTTGCGTCTTTCTCTTAGCCGCTCTGTTCAACATAGACATACATTCATAGCGGTTAGCTGTAGGAGTGAAAAGTCTTGATTTATTATAGTTCTTGGTATACATTTAAGTATTTTAGCAATAAAGCACAGACTTCTTTGGGGGTGAAAGATATAGTTAATATTCTCTCTTTTTTTTAAATAACAACTTCACTTTTGTTTTACAACAAATAAAAGTTAATATACAGTGTTTTTCAAAGATTTATTTTCACTTTTTCTTAACTGAGGTTCGCAATAATTCAAATGACTTTTACATTTGAGGGTTTACTATACAGGGTGAGTATTTTATCTGGAATATTTTTGATAACTCGAATCTCATTAATTGGATAAAAAAAGTTACTACATTATTTTTGCGATTTTGTGGATTTTTCTTCTCATTTGGGGGAGAGACATTACCTCCAACATTTTTTTTAATGCAAAAAGACGTATTGTTGTGATATTTTGTTTAAAATATAGTAGACCTTTTCTCTAAGAGGTCTTAAAATAAGGTATATGGCTTACAACACATACTGTACAGTGTACACTATACTTACAATTTTATAATCTTTGAACTAGAAAAAAATTGCAAAAATATTTTTCTACAATTATGTTAACAAAAGAGGACTGTTTTAAAGCTGCTTTTAGCGGTTCGAATGATTTTTAAATTTTTATTCTTACCACTAAAAAATACTTTACGCCTTTAATTTAAAAAATGCTATTTTTTGTTTTTTTTAGTGGTAAAGTTGTGAAGACGTTTTTTATTTTTACTTGGCATAACACTAATAAAATCTATCTTATTTTGGACATTTAGAATTTTTTTAAAAATTTATTGTCTGATTTTATACTTTTTTTTTAATTATTTTGCAACTGTTTGGCGCTTATCAGATTAGGATAATTCAAAAGTGTACTGTGTAACGCGCTATCATAATGCATTAAAAAAAATGTTAGGAGTGGTTTTTCTCCCAAATGTACTGGAAAATTTAAGGAAACACATAAACAATATGCGAAATTAAAAACAGTAAAAAAATGTTTTCAAATTTTTTGATGAGAATCAACTTATAGAATTTATTTCAGTTAAAATACTCACTCTGCATAAGTGACAAGAGTGAAGTTTATTTGAAATTAGTTTATTTGAAGTTAAAATCAATTGAATAACACTGGAAATAATAATTAGAACTAATCACCTGAAGTATTTTTTTTTTCAAATTCTAGTTTGTTACCTACAGTTTAAGATAACTTGAACAAAATTGAAAATTTTGAAAAATAAAAAAAAAAAGGTGTCACGTATTAATCTTTCTGAATACGTTAGGTAAATAACTATTAAAGTATTCGGAATTTGGCAGTTTTTTCGGTATCATTTAACTGCCTCGATCATTTTACATACGTATTATGTCAAAAACGTCCTGTTTTAAAACATATTTTTTTTTAACAGACACTGAAAAAATAACTCTTAGTTCAGGCGAACTACTTTTACTTAAAAATTTCAAAATTTTGCGTAGAATTATAGTTATGTATGGAATTTCCAGCTCAAATATTTAATTCTTTTACTTTTACGAAATTTTGAAAATTACGAGTACATCTTGTTTTATAATTTGTTGTACTTCTTAAAGTCTTGTTTTTTGTATGGTAAAAAACCAGACTTTAGATTTTGTTATAGCATAACTTTTTTTAAAAGTGTCTATTAACTGTCAAATTACTTTTTCTGACCTGCAAAGCACTGACCAGCGATGATACCAACTTGTCAAAATTATTTATTTGATTTTTTATAAGAAAATAAGGTGCAACTGTTTTTTATTATTTTTCCGGGGCTCTATTAACGGTTATTTATTTAAAATAACTTATAAAATCAGAAACTTTTTGGTGGATGCATTTATATATTTACACAGGTGTTTTCACGGTAATGGGATATTAAAAATGTCTGGAGAGCTAAGACAGATATTGAACTAAAATTTTCTTCATAAAGTTAGTTTGAAACGATTTTACAAATTATTTTGAAAATGAAGGCGCTTTTGTTTTATAGAATATGTTGCTTGCGGCTTTAGTTTTTTTATAAAATGTTATTTGTTATAATAAAATACATTGAAATATTTATAATTTTTGAAATTTTTTTTTAAATTTTGCTCACGGCTTTTAATGTCGGTCAATTTTTTTAAATTATATCTCCTCAATTTGCCATTGATTTTAGCTTTATAAATATTTACTTATAGCATTAACATTGGTTCATTAAAAATGACCCCAATTGTTCTAAAGCAAGATCAATTTTTATGAGTATTAATTTTATTTTAAAATATCAAAATATATACCAAATAAAAAGAGATAATATACATAATTTAAAACGAAGTCTAATGAGGATCTTTGTAATTTCAATAACAGTTAGTCCTTTCTCAACAAGCTAAATTGGTTTCAGGGTTTTAGAATGAGCTTTTTTGATAGTGAATTTATATACTTACAAAATTGTCATAGTTTTAATTTGATATTTTAGATCGTTTTATCATTATTCGAAAACCATTTCTAGAGTTTGATGAATACAAATTATCAAAACTAATCAAGATTTATGGGGTTACATTTTATACTACAGTTTATTGTTTAGAATTATTTTATTTCTCCAAAAATTTTACTTTTAATCTTTTGATGAGGTACAGTCCCACGTTAATGTTTTCAGCACTTGTAAGTAATTACATTCTACGAAAACAAATTAATAATAATTTTTTAAAGGCGATTAGCGTTATGTTTCTAGATGTAATTTTCAGTAAAAAAAGTCGGGAATTGTTTAATTTTCTTGATGAAAATTCTTGGTCCATTGATATTGTAAATAATGAAGTTCAAGGGAAGTTATTAAAAAAATGTTTTTTAATAAACATTGCAATGTTGAGTATTTTAACAACTATAGCCGTAGCAGTAATAATCAATTTACCAGTTTTTGGAACGCATTACGATATATTTCTATGTGTTCAAGTTTTTGAACATTTTTTTGGTCACTGGTCTTTTCTGCCTTATCATTTATATTTTTTAAGTCTTCCTTTTTTAATTTTTTCTGGTGTAAAACTTATGTTATTATTTTTTTATGCTGGAATAAATTTACAATTACAATATTGTTTGACTAACGAATATTTAATTCAAAATTTTATATATCAAGAAAAAAGTTGGAAGATTTTGAACGACACTTCGTATCAAGAAGAAATCGAAAGATTGTTGAGATTTTGTATTCAGCAACATCTTTTCTTAAAAATGTATTTTTTAATATAAAAAATAACAACAATAATACATAACTTTACAGATTTTATCAAAAAATGGGTAATTTTGTAGCAAGAGGAATACATTTATTGGTGTTTTGGATTACTTTATTTTTTAGCAGTGTGTTGTTTTTTATTATTAACGTATTTTTATAATTATATAATAATACAACAATAATCCGCATAATTTTTAGTATGGAATAGACAATATGTCTAATATTTTAATAATTCGAGGTTTTTTTGCCCTTACTTCACTTGTAAGTTTAACTATTCTTGGATCTTGGACTGGTCAAGAAATAATTGATGTGGTTTGTTAAAGAAATTGTTGAATTTTCATTTACAGAAAAATGAATTTTAGACTACTTGTATTTTTAATACTCTAGCTTCTGCTCCTTTCTATTATTGGAACACAAAAAACACTAAAATTTTATTAATTTTTTTAACAAATTGTACGAAATGTGAAGGATTTAATTATGCTGGAATTCATGTAGATTATAGAATGCTTTGTTCTGTAAGTATAATATATACCGGCTGTTTTTTATGTTTTTTCGCCCGAAACTCCAAAAATAGGCAACACATCATAATTTGCTAGTTTTTTAACATTTAATTTTTAAAATTAAGGCATAGAGGGTTTAATTAATGTCAACATTATTGACAATACCTTTGACAGTGCTTCTAGAATCAATTCATTTGGATCATTTGTAGTTTTTCCAAAGTTGCTTATTGTTGCTTAACGTTGATTTTTAATGTCTTTATTGCCTAATTGGCTTTAGAGTTTTACCTAAAGGTAACAAAAAAATTAACACAAATTAACAAAAAAAAATGTTTAATTTTCCTCCAATCTTCTTCTAACACACGTAACTTCTTTCAGCTATTCTTTCCCTTCTCCATTTTCGTTTAGAACTTTTATCCTTCCATATTCGCACATTCTTAACTCTGATAAACAATGTTCTCTTGTCTCTCTTGCTTCTCTACATAATCTACACATTCTTTCCCAATCTTCTCTCCAAAATTCATTTTTCCTTTCTTCATTTCCACATTTCTATCTTGCAACCATTTTTTTATTTTTACTTTTCATTTTAACTAGATATTTTAGCAGTTCGTTGGTAACAATCAGGGCATATTTTTAAGTGTACCTTGTTTTTTTTATAATCGCAATTCTATCCTGTTTATCTATGTCAGCATCTCTTTGTTTTAGTTCTTCTTCCATTGTTTTTCCTCCTTCTCGCATTCTTTCAATTTCTGCACACGTATACCCCTTTTTCTCATAGTAGTCATCTCGTTCTATCCACCTAACATTTCCATTTGCTCTTTTAATTTCAGCCCAGCATTGTCGCAGTATTCTGCATTCTTGTCGCACTTTTAGATTTTCCTCGAATCTCACCGCTCTTTTTCCTGTTTCTTCTCTCAACTTTTTTCTTTTACTTTCTTCTCTTGCTATCTACTCTGGCGTTTATTTATTTAACCCTAAAACCCATTTTATATACTTTTCTTGCACACGCTCATTTTCTTCCCTCCCCATACTTCTGCTCCATGTATTACAATACTTTTCACCAAACTGTGAAACATCATTATTCTTCTTTTAAAATTTTCACCAAATTTACGTTTTCCCAAACTCCAGTCACTTCCCATTACTTTGTTTCCTTTTTTGACTACTTTCTTTATTTGTTCTTTGTCTGTCATACTACTCTTTAATACATATCCCAAATATTTCAACTCTTTCACTTGTTCTATATTTTTTCCTTCCCATTTCCATTCATTTTCTTTATCGATTCTTACTCTCTTTCCAAACACCATCACTTTGTTTTATCTACATTAACTTGGAGTTTTGTGTTTCTTACATATATTTCTATAACTTTTATCATTTCTTTCATTTCACTCTTGCTCTTTGCTACAATTACTAAATCATCTGCAAACGCCAGGGACCACACTTTTTCTCTGCCTACAACTATCCCTCCTACTTGCGCTCTACTTAAAACTTCATCCACATCTGTCATATATACTAAGAATAGTGCAGTACTTAATGGACAGCCTTATCTGAGACCTTTATTTGTCCAATAACTTTCACTTACTTCTTCGCCTACTTTTACTTGGTTAATAGTTTCCTCGTAAATTTCTTCCAACTTGCTTACTTAATTAATTTTCTGCCATAATTTTTCCCTATCCACACTGTCAAAAGCTTTTTTTTTTCGTCAGATGTCCCAAAATGCATACATTGTTCATGAGTCTCCTTCCTTTTCTGAACTCTGCCTGTCCGTCTGGTAACATCCTTTTTTGTTCTTCCTCTACGAAGAATCTTTCCTCTAGGACCATCGCATAATTTTGTAGGTCGTATTAAGTAAGGATATACCACGGTAATTTTCAGTTTGGTCTTTATCCCTTTTTTATGTATTGGTACAATTAACTCTTTTCTTCACTCTATAGGAAAGCCTCCTCCCATCCACACTGCATTTAGCAATTCTCATATCCTTTCCCATAGGTTTTTTGTATCAAACAACAGCGTTTCATTTAGAATTCCACCTTCTCTGCGTGCTTTCTTTTTCTTTAACCTAAACATTTGTTTCTCAATTTTCTCTTTAGAAAGATTGTTTATTTCCACTTGAAATTCCTTGTCTTGACAAGATACTTGTTATTTCCACCTAAAACCTCTATAATACTACAGGATCTGATGAAATGTCGTTCTCTATTCGGATTTTAGACTATAAAGTGTTTCCTCCATTTATTCATACTTATATTCTCACTTATTTTGTTTTTTCATTTTTCTTTCTTCGTTTATAAATTTCCATACTTCTGCTTCTCTTTTATTTTCCTTTCTTCTTCTTCTCTTTATTGTATTTTTCTCTGTTCACATTTTGTTTTGTACTTTTTCTTGTTTCTATATAGTCCGCTTTGGAGCTTTTCTTTTTTCCATTTTTTAAGTTTACTGTACGCTTCTTTCTTTAGTTTGCCACATTCCTTAAATCAATGTCTAAACCTCGGAAGTTTTCTTTATTTATTTGTTGTCTGTATTTTTCAATTGTATCTTCGTTCTATTTTGTTCTTACTGCAAATTAATTTTTCTCTTTTTTTCTTCTTGGTTTTATCGCTTTCTCGGGTTCTTTTATCGTGATTTCTAGAGGCATGTGGTCAGCTTCGATCCTATTACCTACCTGGAATTTGACCATATTCTCCCAGGCTTTATTATTTGTAATTCCATAATCTATTGTGGTCGTTCCATTCTGTCCAATATATGTGAATTCTCCTTCACGGCCACCTTTTTTGTTTCCATATAGAATTTACCAACCCCTCTCTTCAGTCATCTCGATTACTAATGAGCCTTTTATATTTTCTATTTTACCTTTTGCTGTTCTTCTTTACATTTTTTCATTGTTCTCCGTTTTTGCTCCTTTTGTCCCCACACTCGCGTTGAAATCTCACTCTATATTTAAACACTTTTCTTCTGTAGCTTCTATATTTTCCTCTAGTATTCGCTTTGTTTCTTTCATTTGTTTACTGTATACCGTCATTATTCTTCATTTTTCTGCAATTATTTTTATTTTTCTTTCTAAAATACCCTCTTCTTTTATTCCCTCCTGTTTTTTTAGTGTTTTTTTTACTCCAGTTAGAATGCCATCTTTGGCTCTACCTTTCTTTTTTTCTCTGGTCGCGTTTTGAGTCTTCCACTTAAAGTCTCCAGACAGTACTTTTTTCAAGCTCTCTCTTCTTTTTTCGTCAATCCATGTTTCTATTAAACCAACAATGTCGAAACTATTGACATAGTTCCAAAAACTAGCCTCCTTTTTGCCCAATCCTGCTATATTCCAGAAAAGAATTCTGAGATTGTTTTCCTCTTTAGAATTCTCGTTTTTCGGGGTTACCACTTCGTCTGTTGTTTCACTGCATTTTGGTTTTTAATTAATTTAATCTTACTCTTGTCCTTGTTCATTGCTGGTAATGTATTCAGTTTATTGTTGGAAGAATTGCTTTTTAGTTTTTTGAGTCACCCTTAGAGAGTTTTTTTCCCCTAATTTTTTATCTTTTTTATCCCAAATCCAATCTTTTCCATCAATTCACATTTTTTGGAAACCCGACTTAACTTTCTTACCTTCTTTTTTTTCTCTCTTTGCTGTTTTTCTTAATTCTTTTTGTATTTGCCTTTCTTTTGCCGTTAAGTCACTATTTATCTATATCGGGTTATTGTTACTTAACGTATTGCCTATTTTTGAAATCTCGTGCGGAAGTAAATAAAAAATCACCCTGTATATCTTCAACACTGCATTCAAGTGGTTGAAATGAATTTTTATTATTATGTTTCTTACATTCTAGATCTTTAACGGAGCTGTGTCTTACGGAATAATGTTTTTCCAACTTGGTCAAAAATAAAAAAATAAATAAATCACCAATAATAAGTTTCACAGAGTGAGTTGAAAGTAAAGCACTTTTTAAAAAAATGGCATAAGGTTTTAGCTCGTCTGAGCAAGACACGTTCATATAAATTTTTTTGTTAAACTATTCCCTTTCGCCTTGTTTATTATAATTTTTTTTATTAGAACGATTTGATTTTTCTTTTATGATTAAGTTGTAAAATTGCAAAGTGTCCGATTTATTTCGTGTGAACGAAAATAAAATGATTCAGAGCAAGTTTTGGTCTGTCATTTTTGTATAATTTAGCTCGATTGGACAAGGCGAGCACAACCTACTCTAATTCAGTTTATTCTGGTTATCACCATATAAAATGTTGCAGTTTATTTAATTTTAATAAAGTTTTTGATTTGTATTTAAACGTGGCTTATATAAAATGTCGGTCGATTGCAACTCTTTATTTTTAAATAAAAATTTTTGCAAAATGTATTTGTATTTTACTGAAAACGACTTTTTTATTCGTTACCGAAATTTACTATTGTTAACTCTGTGCACGAAAAGTTAGCTATATTTTAAAATTTGGACAAAAGATATATCTATATTTCGTTTTATTTCTTAGTGTTTAAATCACTTTTTTAAGTTTTAATTATCAAGATTATACTGATTTTTGTGGCTTTTCAAATTTAGATACCAAAATTAATTTATTTCCTAAGTCACTCTATATTTGCTATTGCAAAGAGTATAATGTAGGTCATTTTTTAATTTAATACATTTGTCTGTCTCGTTCAACACAAAATATATATGATATATTGTCCGTTTCACGATAGAAGCGACTTTCGTCATAGCCATTAATGGTCCGAATTATGATATGCAAGTACCGCGTTAATCGAATGAGCGCGAAGCGCCTGCCCCGTTTTCCCGAAAGACGAGAAGTATAATAAGTTTCCTCAACTAATAATCAACGAGCGCAATTATATACCCATCTTCCTCGTTATCACGTTTTTCACCTTTGGCTTCTAGTAGACACTACTTTGAATATTGTTTCTTTTCAGTACATCGGAAATGTGAATAACGTGTGTCGTAACTTAAAAATAAATTGATGACGAAAGTCGCTTCTTTCGTGAAACGCACAATAGCAACATATACCTACAACAATGTGTTGAAAAGAAACAGACAGCGGCAAATAAATAAAATAGGAGTATAAGTATTCAGTTGAAATATGGAAAGACATATGCCCGGTTGCACAAACGTTCATCAAAATTGATGGCTTGTTAATCTCTCATTATCGTATTTGTAGCCAAGCAGAGCACGATATTTTTATTTAATCAGAGTTTAAACGTCCCTCAAATTTGATTGACGTCTGTGCAACCGGGGGATAGAGTTTTAAGCTGGATCTGAAGGGTTGGGAGGCTGTTGGCTAGCTGTAATCAAATCGATATGCTTATCACTTTATAACTCTTGGAGTTTGTTAAAGTGTGATAATTTGTTTATGGAGTTGATACCAAGAGACAGGAATCTTGGTGTACAAGCAGAAATTAAGGCCGTTATAGACGCTTAGTGGTGAGAAAAACTTTAGTAATTTATAGATCGTGAGCGAGAAGTACTTTTTATGCTGCGAATGGCGTTCAAACTATTTACAATCGATTTTGGGAATTTGGATTTATTTCAGTCATTTACTGAAATCTTTGTCTATTACCTACAGACCATGTAGCACGTGTTAGATAAACAACTCTATCAAAATTATGATAGAAAATGGAAAATCGTTTTGTTTCCTGATTTTTTCGAATTTACTTTACAGCAGAAGTGTTTAATGCCAGTGACAATTATGAAATTGAGTCTGTTGCTTTCCGTCCACATTTGCTAGATTTAAATTCTATAGAGCATGTTTAGGACATGCTTGAAAGAGCGGTACATGCTTATAAATTTTAGTGCAAAAACGCGTGAGAGCTTTCTCAAAACATTATTCGAAGTTCGGCACAATTCGTGAAGTTTTACTCCTTAGAGGTTAGAATATTTCAATACTTGGTATTAGCTTAAAAACTCTGTTTTTGTTTTTTATTTCTGTACTCATTTCTTCATTTTTTACAAAATATATATATATATATATATATATATATATATATATATATATATATAAATATCTCTTCAGGCCCTCGGGCCCATGGCTTTAATTTTTTCCACAATTTTCCTCCATTCTTTTCTGTTCTTGCTCCTTTTCATCTAGTCCCGGACTCCTACTCTATTTAGATCTTCCTTAACCATCTCCAACCATCTCTTCTTCGGTCTCCCTCTTCTTCTTTTACTTCCTTCTCCTCCCAGTCAGTAGCGCTTTTTTTGTGTGTCTCTTCGATGCCATTCTCGCCACATGTCCTAACCACCGCACTCTTTGACCCTTTACCTTTTGGATTATACTTGGGTAGCCATATATATCCATTACTTCTTTATTTGTTCTTTTTCTCCAGTTACCTTCCTCGTCTTTCACTTCCCCAAACACCTTTCTTAGAGTTTTTCGCTCCCACCTTTCCAACTTTTCCGAGGTGCTTTGGGTCATGATCCACGTTTCACATCCATATAGCACCGCTGGCTGGATTACAGTTCTATAGATTCGAATTTTTGTCTTTCTCGACACTATTTTGCTTCTCAACACCGTGTTTAATGTCCCCAACGCTTTCGTTCCTTTAGTTAGTCTCTTTTCTATTTCCATTACTTCTTTCTTATTTTCATTCACCGTAACCCCGAGGTACTCAAATCTGTATACTCTTTGATAACAATAATTTCTGCCATTCTGTCCTGTCACTTTCAGGTCACCTTGTACCTTGTACTTCTCTTCCGTTTGTTCCCATATACTTTGTCTTGCTTTTAGTTACCTCGAGTTCATACCTTGCCGCACTCTCTTCCAAATTTTTAAACATTTTCTTCATCTTCTTTCTGGTTCTTGCGATTAATGCCATATCGTCCGCATACGCAATCACCTGCTGCTTACTGTAATATATTACATTTTCTGTTCTTATCCGACTTTTCCTCATGATTTTTTCCAATACCAAATTAAACAAAACTGTTGCGGGTCGCCCTGTCTTAACCCTTTTACAAAATAAACTGTTATAAATAAAATATGCATTTCGTTGTGTTATTTCAATTTGTTTGGCTCTTTCATATTGTAATCACTGACCTCTATAACATGGACTGCGCAAAGGTATGCCTCAACGCAGGAGCCAGTGAAGCAATAGTTTCGGCCATCTTAGGAGTCTTATAGTAGATCCTTTTTTTTACACCAACTGTGGGTTGGCAGTAAAGCCCAGCACATTTGTCACCTGTCACTGTAACATAACATAACAAAATCTGAAACGCTTTATCTGAGTGTTTAACGAAAAAGTTTTGTGAAGCGTTAATTAGTAAGTACTAATAATTAAAAAAATGTTATGTTATTATTTGATATTTAGGTAAAATTTTGATGTCAAATTATCAAGCTAAGCAAGGTTTGAAAACTTGACGATTTCAATAAACAAAAGTTACTAGAAATAAAGACTACCAATATGGCCGAATTCTTTGCTTCACTTGAAAACTATCAATCCGCAGTCCATGTTATAGAGGTCAGTGATTGTAATGAAGTTAAATTAAGTTAGGAACCTGTATAGCGTTAGGCTACCCACGGATAGATAGCGCTCCGAACGTTCAGTATTTGTTCAGTATCCGTTATTATAAAATTGATTCCCCGTTCCCCGTACCTCCCGCTCTTGCTATTATATAATCACCGTAGTTCACTCGCTGTCTTTAGAAGTTTAGACGTGTCTGGTGCTTTTCCCGGACTAGTCTGCTTCTGAGACTCCGCTCTCCAGGTACTTGGCGCATTTCCTAGGTACCTGCTACTGCTTCCGCTCCCTATGTACTTGGCGCATTTCCTAAGCACCTGACACCGCTACTGTTCTCCAGGTACTTGGCGCATTTCCTTAGTATCTGAAACCGCTTCTGTTTTTTACTAGAAGTCATATTCCGCGCTCTTCCCGGGCAAGACTGCTTTTGAGACTCTGCTTCTCAGATATTTGGCGCATTTCCTAGGTACCTGAAACCGCTTTCGTTCTCGAGGCACTTGACGCATTTTCTAGGTACCTGTCACCGCTTCCGCTCCTCAGGTACTTGGCGCATTTCCTAACTATCTGATACCGCTTTTGTTCCCTTGGCACTTGGCGCATTTCCTAAGTGTCTGTAATCGCTCCCGTCCCCGAAGTGCTTGTCGCAATTTTCCAAGCATTAAAACGCTGACCAAAAACCGGAAACCCGGAGTTATTAATTTGTTTTGTTTTTGCTTTATTATTTTTGTATAGAATTGTTAATTATTTTACCTTGAATAAACATTTAAATAAATTAAACATTAATTTCAACGAACCCAGGCCTCGAAAACTGATCCGGACAATAAGCGAAAAAAATCCACATTACAATAATAAATTTACCAATGTCCCTAACTTTTTGTGCGCAGAGTAGCTAACACTTCTACGTTTAGGCCGCAAATAGAAAAATTAGCCAATGATAAATGGCGAAAGTTTATTTCCTACTGGCGGTAGCAAATTTTTTTCTATTATAACTTGTTTTAAAAAAATTACATTTTTTATGTGGCACCGAATTCACTTTGTGTCTCATATGTAGCAATTTTATGACGGGTTCACTGCGTTTGTGTATCGCACTAAAACTGCTACAAATTTGCCTAATAATCAGATATTTAATAAATTTGAAGTTTTTTATTGCTTTTTCACTTATTTATAACAAAATTTTAAAACTTAGAAAAAATGTATACACTTGTATTGTTAAAAGATACAGAATATTGAAATTTACAATTTTTGTTCGAAAAATTGTCAAACTGCTAGCTTTAAACTAAATTCACCAAAAAAAAAAAAAACAATTTTTTATCAGGTGGTCCGCCACGTCCGTGAAAATCGCGACATAGAACTCATCACGTCTCCTTTCATCAAACTCTCAGAAGAAGCTTCAACCGACCAAAAACACTTCCACCTACTCAAAACCTTCATCAACGATTTCGACAACATAATAACAATCAGCACAAATCTCCAACTTCACCAATGGCTTCTTATCAACACGTGGCTCCACCATTACATGACAACATGTTATTACCCTGATCTAATAACACTCCTCAACATTCTTTTAAAATTAATTGATCGAATCAGCAACGAAGTGGCTTGGTGTGACTGGGAATCAACATTTAAAAACCACGTCTACCCTAGTTTAAAATACGTAGCAGGCTCACATACCGCACCTGAGACTTGTGGCACTTTAGCAGGGAAAATTGTAATTAATTGTGGCTATCTACAGACCGAAGCTTTCAATTTTTTTAACGCCGAAAGTATATCACCAAAAGTTTCTGCAAGTTTTTTATGTGTGGTATTAGAAGAATATCCGAATTTTATTCTTTCACAAGCACAAGAAATTACAGTTTTACAAAGTTGGGTCAAGTTTTGCCTCTTGTCACGTGACAACTACGAAACATTTACTACAAACATAATCAAGTTAGATGTAATTCCCCAATTTATTAAAAACGCAATTATTAAAACGAAAGATCCGTTATGTGCCTTTATAGATTTTGTTGGGAGTAATATAAAAGAATATGCACAATCTGTCACAATGACAAAGTTGTGTGAAAATTTTTTCGGTCATGTTGAGCGTCCTTTAGCTCAGTTTTTGACAGAACCAGATAATGAAGCAGCAGTTTTAAGGATTTATACTTGTATAGCTCTTGCGTTTTATAAAATCGGTCCACTATTGTATAATAAACATAAATCGAGTTGTCCGTATGCCCGTCTTTTTTATGCACTAGTGTTACCAACTGAAATTATGTTAGGAAAATCTTTACATGCTTTGGTTTTACAAAGTATAAAAAAGACTTGGCATTTATTTTTTGTGGCTAGTGTTAAATTGTTAACGCCAAATGATGCTTTTCTTGAACGAATTTTACGTGAAATGCTCATTAAATATATACCACACTTTACAATTTCGGATTCGCCAATCTTGAAAGCTTTGGATAATGAAATCAATGCTGAGATTATTTTAGATAAGTTATCTGATGCCTTTTTTAAACAACCAACAAAAGAGGCTGAATCTAATGTTTTTAAGTCATTGAAGTTAATTACTGAGTTCGTACAGTCTACAACTTCAGAAATTTTACTACAGTTGGTTGTAAATAAAACATTGTATGGGCTTTTTGAAGTTGTGATGTTTCATAGTCAGAAAAATATGGCAATAGCTGCTATAAAAAGTATTATATTGTCTCCTTTGTATTCCAGAGTTCAGTCAAAATTTGAAGAAATTGTGGTTTTGTTAACGGAAAAACACTTAGCTTTTAATAGCTCTAATTATTTTCAGTTTATGAATCATTTGGCAAAATTGGCGCCACAAACTGTCAAAAATGTGTTGCCACAAGTGAGGCAACATTTGGCTAATGTGGAGAAAATGCGTGGGATTGGGTATGATCAGAATTTTAGGATGAATTTGGAAAGATTGGAAGCTTCAGTGTTACATAAATCTTAAAATTATTGTAAATAATTATGTCTGATCAATAATAAACAAATTGTAAACCTGTGTAAATGTCTTAATTTTTTCAGCAGATGTGGAAAAAATTGAGCCCGATTTATTGACTTTTTGTAAATATTTATTTAGGTCTAATAAATAATGTACATATCGATTTATATAGTTTAGTTTATCATGGTTTATTTTTTATATACAATCCGTATTTTGAAAAATGGTGGATGCGCCGGATCTAATGTTAACTAACAAAACGCGTTCTAGTGATAGATTTTGGAACTAGCAATACGTATGTTATTACAAATCTTAAGATGTGCGAAAGAAAAATTTTTAGTCGTTTCTGCAACATTTTAATTATATGCAGTAGTGTTGATACTGAAAGAGATAATGTTGATATACATACCATTGTAATTTCAAAGGTTTAATCAAATACACAATTTTGCCGTCTTAAAATTTATACCACCCCGGCAAGTAAAAATTTCTACATAAAAAAATATTTAGAGAAAATAGTTAATTGAATTAAAGCAAAAATTAATGAAATTTTCGAGTTCCGTATTTATGAAAATTATGTTAAATTGTTTTTGGGGCAAGTTCGGACAACGTGAAAATCTTAACCAAACGTCACTAATTAATCACGCAAAAAGAGAATGGCAACTAGCTGCCATCAGTATGCCTTTTTTTAGAATGTTTGTTTAGGAACTTTTGTATAAAAACATTATTTAATAAAGAATTTTAAGCTTTAAAATGTGTTTTATTTACTACTAGTTAGATGAATTTTGTTTTGTTGTTTCTAATCTTTTTTCTAGCTATCTATGTATCACTCGTCACACCGGGCCAAGTTTTTCGCAAGTACTCATCCAAGGTTTTGAGTTGTTCCTAACTAGTAGAAAGTTATGATACAAAAGGAAAAAAAATATTTTTATAACTTACGTCTCTCAAAAACGTTTAATAAAACTTATTTGGGTGCTGTTAAAATCATTATAGCACTCAGTGCTGAAATAGGATATTACAAAACTCCAAATTTTATTTTTTTACCTAAGATATATAAACAAAATAATAAAAGATACATATTATAATAAATAGTAGATATAACTGGTGTCTTAAGCCAATGTGGGCACCCGTTCTTTAGAAAAAGTTCCCTTTGCGGTCGTTTTATAAACTTGAATTTGTGTTAAAAAAATTGACTTTTCGAAATGCGTTCTTTAATTACCAGGGACATTATAAATGCCTGTAGTTCAAGTGTGCTGTGCACATTTCTTTTGTTTTTGTCGCTTTACTTTAAACAACACAAATAGAAACCTGTATTTTATATAATTTAAGATCTTTTTTCAGACATGATTACTAAAGGGCGGACAAATCCTGTAAATTATTGACGTCGAACAACAAAAACAAAATGCTTACGCTGTCTCAGAAAATTTCTAATAAATGTAGAATAACTTAAATTTTTTTGTTTAGGGGGAGAAGAAAAGCACAAGATAGAAAAAAATAGAGAAATTGTCCAAATAGCAGCTGGTGGCTATTGCTAAATGTTTAAATAAACATAAAGCATAATATTGCTAAGGTTAAGTTAAAATAAATTATATTGCTTTTGGCACAAATATTTTCTTAGTTTGTTCTACAAGATTTGTGTACCTCATTATTAACCGATTGACCTGCTTCAGAATATAAATAAATAATATTATTTTTTATATATATATTATTCTTATTTTTTCAATAAGATTTGTGGTTTTATAACTCTAAAAAATTATTTAAAAAGATTACTTACAAATAAATTTTGTCTTACATAAATAGCGTTAAAAACAATAGAAATAGCAGTTAGTGCTCTTATTACTACAAAGATTGGCATTACATTTTGTATATTTGAAACAAGTTTATAGATCCACCTGTGTGTTTGATTCTAGTTGTTTAGAAAATTATTATTTTTTACTCGTATATTTATATATACTTTTTAAGCATTATGTGATGCTTAATGCACAATTTTAATTTTTTTAAAGTACGATTTCGATAACTTAAATTGTCTTTTAAATTTTTGTTTACTGACATTTTTACAATTTTTTGATTAATCAAATAGACTTGCATCCGGATTTGTAGAATTGCATAAATTGCCATAAAAGGTAGTCGAATTGTAGAAAAAGCTAATCAGGGAGAGGTCAAATAAAAGGTATAATAGGGTATTTGTCACAATTTTTCAAAATGATATTTATAAGCTTTTCTACATAAATTTTTTTTTAGATTTGTCCAACACGTAATTGCCCAAATTCCTATTATAACTAAACATCCCAGAAAGATGGTTTTAGTTTTTTTCGATATTTGAATAAGTTCCTGTTGTACTTTAAGACCACAAAAATTAATTGGCCAAAATAGAGACAAAATATTTTTGGTGAGGTCAATTGCTGTTGGTTCTTGTTGTATTGAACAGTAATTGTAGCTATAGCCTAATACGATTTTTTAATTTTTATTTTATTTTTTTGAAACTACTTACGTGAGTCATTAATGGAATTCCACAAGCGTATTTCATCAACAGATCAACAGTAAAATGACAAAACAAATAATTCATTTCGAGCAAGTAACCACATGTATGAAAGACAATACAAATATAATTAGTACGTTTTGTAATAATGTTATAGCCACCATCAACAAAAACGTCTTTAATAAATACAAAAGGATTATTTAATTTTGATTGCTTTTTTGAAAATACACGAATGTTTCCTTTATTTTTTAAAAAATTTCCAAACATTTTAATTTTTATCCGATTGCAGGTATATTTGATCGAAAACTAATTTTGCTATTGTTAGGATTATTGATTTTTAAATTTAAAGTCATTATAATCATTTTATAACCATTAGATTTGTTATTTTTCTAATTAGATTAGAAGATATGTAAACTATTTTAGTTTACAAAAGTTTTAATGTTTGTACTTAAACAATAATAATGGAATGACAGTAGAACCTTAATCGTCTTGCAGAACTTTAGTTAAATTTTTATAATGTTATTCTCTAAATAGTCTAAATTTTAACATTTTATCTATGGAGGTTTTTATTTGTTTATTAATTAAAGATAAATTTTCTGTTGAAAGAAAACTTGTTTAACTTTAGTTGGTCATCTGTTTCTGACTGCAACATTCTCTACACTTTTTTATATTCAAATCAGAATTTGAATAAAATCGTTTAGAAGTTTACTTTTGTAGTAATGGTTTTCAATAGGTGGAAATTTTTCAGTATTTTTTTTTACTGATTTAGATTTTTTTTTAAGTCTAGATCTAAAAAGAACTTCTTTTAAAAGGACTACTTTCAGTTACTACCTGTTGCTTTACAACTTTTTGTAGACGATGTTTAGAAACAAAAAGAATAGAAATCCTCTTTCTTTTACGATCTTTTTAGGTCTATAATTTTCAGTGTATTTTAGAATAAACATAGCTTGTTTAATTTTATCTCGCGATAAACAAAAAGATGTATGAAAGCACTTTGTCTTTTTGTGTCAAATTTTTAAAGTAAAAGCTTTCTTATTATGCTTGCAAAACATTTGTTTAAATGACCCTGGGGCTATTACAAAATCTATAAACAAAATATGTACCAACAATCAATTTTACTCACTTTTGCAACTTTGAACGGTTCTTCTGCTAATTGGACTTATTCTCTAGTCGCTTTCGAGCTAATTTAGGATTAGAAGCTTTCTTTATTTTACTGTCTATTTTTACTAACCGCTGATTACTAATTCACAAACTTATAATCTTCAAAAATGTGAATCAGACTTACCTACTACCACAAACAACTGTAGAGATGGCCGCTTGTAGAACGAAGTTTTATTAAGGCTGGTCACTTTTGGAACGAACTTTATATTCCAAATATACCAAGGGCAGGTTCTAAGTGTATCAAATACTCGACTTGTCTAAAACACATTATAAATTTTGAAGTAAGGGAGTTTTAAAAGTATATTTCTAAGCAATAGAATATGGTCTAAAATAAATATTTTTAGTTGTTCTAAGCGAACATATTTCTAGGATAGTATATTTTGATGTACCTCATTAGTAATTGATTGTCTTGTTTCAGAATATAAATACACTACAATATTTGTGGCAAAAGCTAGGAGACCAATTCGTATTTTTTCAGTAAGGTTTGTGGTTTCATAGTTCTACAAAAATTTTAAATACTTAAAAAAATATCTGTTAATAAATTGTGTCTTACCTAAATACCGCTAAATATAATAGAAGTTGAAGTTACTATTTCTAACACTAGAAATATTGGTATTGAAATTCGTACAGTGGAGACAAGTTTATTCATCCATCTATTTGTATAGCATTCAAACTTGAAAATCTTACTTACTTTTTAAGCATGACATAATGTTGAATACACAACTTTAATTTTTCGAAAATTTGATTTTGATATCTTAAATCATTTTTAAATTTTTTTACTTCTGGCATTTCAGAAATTTTTTGCTTAATTAAATATACTTGCATTCGAATTTATACAATTGCGTAAATTACCATAAACGGTAATCGAATTGAAGAAAATCCTAACTAAGGTGAGGTCAAAGAAATTATATAATACGGTAATTCCCACCATTTTCCAAAATAATATTTATAAGCTTGAGCACACAGAAATTTTTTTTTTTTTGATTTGTCCTCATTAGAATTACTACAATTCCTAATCACACTAAAATTCCCAAAAACTAATTTGAATTTTTTTCGATTTTTTGATTAATTCTTGTATTTTTGGATCACAAATATTAATTGGCCAAAATAAGGTTAAAACATCTTTGGTGAGGTCAATAGCAAATGCTTTTTGTTGAATTGAAACGTACATTGCAGCTAGAGTCTAATACACTATTTAATTATTAATTGATTTTTAAAAATATATACTTACATAAGTCATTAATGAAATTCCAGAAGCGTATTTCATCAGAAGATCAACAGTAAACTGATTAATTAAATAATTTATTTCGAGCAAATAACTGCTTGTAATACAAACATAATTAATATTTTTTTGTGATTATGTTGTAGCCGCCATCAACAAAAACCTTTTTAATAAATACAAAAGGGTCTTCAGATTTAGAGCGTTTTTTGGAAAATACCTTTTTTAAAAAAAATAATTTTTTTTTGTATTAATTGGTTTGGCTTTTCTTTTTTCAGACACTCAAGAGCATAGAGAAATTTACAATTTGTCTATTATTCATGTCAATGCTGTTTTTTTTGTTTTTTTAAGTGTTGGACAAAGCTGAATTATTTGATTAACAGAAATTTTCATAACAAACACACAAATCTGGCTCTTCTGTCTACTGCGAACGTCTATATTTGTAAATGGAGAGTGGACATGTGAAAGTTTTTTTTACATGTAAAACAGCGCATATGACAGCCAAATTTGCGTGTTTGTTATCTGACTCCTTTCGCGAACCAAGCTATAAGTGTTTGCCAAAACAAACGACGAACGTTCAGAAAGTCAAAATTAAATTTATTTTCTAACAATTGTACAACATTAATACATATACTATCAATACACAAATTACACGAACAAACAAATTTTTCTACTGGCGGTGATCTAACGGCGAGGCTGCAGCGCTAGCGTCAGCCGTAAAGAAATTTTGGTGTGCCCGGAAAGCCTACAACAACTATAGAATTCGAAATTGCTTTACTTTATTATTTATTAATTTATTCCTGATTTAGATGATACAGCATCGTACGGTATGAGTAACTTGTTCTTAGCATCTGAAATTGTTTTATAATTGGAGAATTTTTAAACTTTATTGCTTACAGCGAGAAAAAATTGATAATTTAGGGTAATACCAGCTAAAGACAGTTTTATAGGTTCCAATGAGTTTGCCATGAAAATTAATAAAGTTTTTTTATTTTTCATATCCGAAATACACCAAGGGCATGTCACTAAAGTATCGAAAACTCTGGTTGTCTTAAAACAAATATTTATATATTTTTTTATTTAATTTTAATAATACTTACTTCGTTATTAATTAATTGTCCTGCTTCAGAAAATAAATAAATAATAAGACTATTACAACACGCCACTGAACCAATACGCATTTTGCCAATAAGATTTGTGCTTCCAAAGCTCTACAAATGGAGTTGGCATAAGTTAAAAAACCCTGAAGTTCTATCTTACATAAATTGTGGAGAATACAACAGAAATTGAAGTTACTGCTCCTACAACTACAAAAAGTGGTATCGAAATTTAGATTGTTGAAACAGCTTTATTTATTCACCTAAAAATATTTTAGAATTGAAACTTATTACGTAAACTTACCTTTTAAGCATTATGTGGTGTTTTAGCTGGTTCGCAATTTTTCAAAAAATTTTTTTTGGTAATTTTCCATATCTTCACATATTACCAATATTTTAACAATTTGTCTATTTATCAAAAAGACTTGCATTTGAATTTGTACAAAATTGCCGAAAATGGTAAACGAATTCCAGAGAAAAAACCCCAAGGAATAAATAAAAAACATGTATAAAAGGCCGCTGTGGACCAATTTCCTAAATAGTAATCATAAGCCTTGCAACATAAAAAATTTTTTTTATATCTCCCCAAACTGGAATTATTGCAATTCCCATTAAACCAAAACATGCCAAAAGGATGTTTCTTATTTTTTTGGTTTCTTTGATAAGGTATTGTTGTACTTTTAAACCACAAAAATTAATTGGCCAAAATACAGCTAAAATGTCGTTGGTGAGATCAATCGCAATTGTCTCTTGTTGTATTGAAACGTATGTACAATGCAGCTAAAGTCTATAACAAATCTATTTTGTATTGATTACTATTTATTTTTGAAAAACTTACATAAGTCATTAGTGAAATTCCAGAAGCGTATTTCAACAAAAGATCAACACTAAAATGATGAATCAAGTAACTAATTTCGAGGATATAACTACATGTTAGAAACACAATACAAAGATAATTAATGGTTTTTCCTATTATGTTATAACATCCATCAATAAAAACGTCTTTAGTAAATATAAAAGGATCATCAGATTTTGTACGTTTTTTGGAAAATATTCGAATATTAATGTTGCTTTTAAAAATGTTTTTAAACATTTGGACAATGTTGATTCGATAAGTAACTTGTCTATTATGACAATGTTTCTTTACAATTGCATACAGCAACCGATTTTCTGTTTTATTACAGTGAATTAATACATTTCGGGCTATTACGAATATTACCTCCGGTTGCACAAACGTCAATTAAATTTGACGGACGATTAAACTCTGATTAAATGAAAATATCGTGCTCTGATTGGCTAAAAATACGTTAATAAGTGATTAATAAGTCATCAATTTTGATGAACGTTTGTGCAACCGGACATTAAATTCTTTAATATTTCAAGGATTTGGTTTTATTGCAAAGTAATTTATATTTGATTAAGGGCCATTCGATATATTTCATAATCAACTTAAAGGCTCCTTTAATGTTCAATGACGTTTAGACTGTAACAGTCGATTTTTCGATGCATGTTGTCATAATGACGGTTACAGTCTAAATGTCATTTAAATTAAAAGAGTTTTTAAGTTGATTATGAAATCGGCCTTTAAACACACCTATCTAATGAAACTAATATATATTTAAAACATAAAATATTGTTAAAAGACACGTAATCAATTGAATAGTTTGTTGAATATTAGCGCTTGAAGACAACTACATATTAAACAGCCAAAAGATATATCAAAATGTATTGATACTATTACTACTCGTACAAATTTTTTGTTTTGTGTAAGTCCATAATATGCTACTATTAACACTTTATTTTTGTATTTTCTACTTAGTTTACTGCAAGAAAGACCGGATAAAGTGTTTCTAAACAAAATGATAAAAAATTTAGGAAAAGCACAATAATTTTTATTGTTAAATTATTAATTGTTTACATAAATTATTTTTTTTAAACTTTTTTAAAAAACTGTTATTATATGTTTAACATGCATAACTTAAATTAACCAAACATTTTGTAGGTTCGGCGAAAATCACAGATAAAATACACAAATGTTTATTTTTTTATTAAAAATTTGTAAAATTAAAATTAAAACAATTTGTACAGCAACATTTCTCTTAAAAAGCTTGCTTCTGGGTCAAACTGATTTCGCTTATAAACTGTTCTTAGATTTTCGAAAAAGTCTCTAATATTGGTTTTATTAAAACTTGTGGCTCGCGACAAATTAGTAGTCTCTGCTGTCCGTATTGATAACTGAGATTGTCGCCTGAGAAACCCTCGAATCCAGTCTTTGGATGCAATGTTGTTTTTGATCCAATTATCTGGTATGTTAGTCTTCTTTGTTGCTACAGCATAGTCATAACCTAATTTACGCGCTTGTAGTTTTGTCAATCCATAGTTAAGTTTTGAAGGCATTGTCATATACTTTACCAATTTTTTTTTCTTCTATGGTAAAAATTTTTGTCGGACAAGTTTACCACAATTTTTAAAATAATTGTACTAAACAAATTTCAAAAAATCAAAATTGGATATACGGGGATGACTCCTGTAGAGAGTGAAGTCATATCAAGAATTTCGGGGTGGTGGACACCCCATACGCAGCATGATTTTTGTCGGACAAGTTGACCACTATTATAGTTTTAAAATTTAAAAATAGTGGTCAACTTGTCCGACAAAAATCATGCTGCGTATGGAGTGTTCACCACCCCAAAGATGTCGGTATGACGCCATTAGAATACGCAGCAGCGCCGAAAGTTTTCAATTAGATAACTTTGTCGGACTCGTTGCAAGAAAGGCACTCACAAAGTTTTACATTATTTGTATCTATCAAAAAATTTCTTAAGGACATTGTACTGGGAACTATATGTGCTTTTGGTGTTATAACAACTGGGGAATATTGGAAATTAATTCGTAGAAGAAGAAGAAAACAACGTAGTAGAATTTGTAGCTACACAACTAAGCTATTTGACCTCTCGAAATACTCGAAATATAGATGATGATTGTCAGAATTTGTTTCGATTTTCAAAGTTTTACATCTACGTACGTACTTGTAAAATTTTTGAAGATTCCAAATTTTAACGTGTGTAGGAGTAATAAGTGTACAAGTAGATATTAAACCAAGGTACTGTAAATACACTCACCGGCACAAAATTCGATCCATCATTTATATTTAATTTTTCTTAAGTAAATTTTGTTCTAAGCGGCAACAATTTTTTGCTTACTTTAAATTATACAATTTCCAATAAGTATAAACAAAAAACAGCAAAATAAAACAATAGTTTTTTTATTTTTTAATAACAAAAATAGTGCTGAATTTTACAAAAAAATTAAAGCCTAAATTAAAACCTAACAAAGTGGTAAACCTATACTTAAGACTAAACTCGAGTTTTATAATGTGTATCACCTCCTTTTGCTTAAATTACAGCTGTCACTCTTCTTGGCATTCCATCAATAAAGTGTTTTTGGCTGATTTACTCCTAAATTTGAGTTACTGCCACATTTAGGTCTCTCAGAGATACTGGAGCAGGAACTCTGCTTCGAATCTTTCTTCCCATTATATCCCAAAGATGTTCAATCGGATTTAGGTCTGGACTGCGCGCTAGTCATATCATACGCTGAATACCAACACAATCGAGATACGTGCTTTTGGTAAGTGTAGTGTAAGCACGTGCATGAAAATGAAATTTTTTCCAATAGTTGGTATATAAGGCACAACGGGGGGTTCCAGAACGTCTCTGACATACCTGACATTCATTCTTCCCCTATCTACAATGACTAATTCGGTGCAGACTTCCAAACTACTGCCATCTCTCGACTACTACTGCCAAAATCTCGACTCATCAGAGAAGAGAACTAGTCTCCAATCACCAACATCCCAATTCTCATATTTACGAGCAAAACGTAGTCGCTCTTCTGGTTAACTTGGAGCCATTTTCTGGTTTTTTTGCAAGTAATTCTTCTTCATTTAGTCTTTTTCTTACTGTTCTTTCGATAATTGCTACACCTCTTACTTCTTCTAAAGAACTACGAGCAGCAACAGCTGTCGTGGCTCTATTTCTCAATAATTGCAGTGTGAGAAATTGATCATTTCGAGCAGTACATCGCCTTCTTCCGAACCTAACTCTCCTGTTGTAGTGTAGATATCTTACTTTGACGTTTAAGCTATCCAAATAGATTATGTGACATAGTGAAAATTCTCTATCGAGACCCTTCAACTATTTCCAGAATTTTTAATCACATACTTATAATAATTTATTGTGCACATAAACATCGTGTTCAGTCCTTAAATTAAAGTTGGATTGTGTCGAGATTAGAAGAGTTTGGACAAGTATATTATTAGAATCAACTTTGTAAAGATTAAAAGAATGTAATAATTTAATTTTAGTGTTGCATACAGGCAGGCTCGTGGTACCCAAATGTTGTTGGATTTATTGATGGCACTGCAAGGGCTATATGCAGGCTCAAATATAGACAACGAGACTTGTATGGTGGTTATAAAAACAACACGTTTTAAAATATTAGAGTGCTGTATTTCCAAATGGGTTAATTGGGAGGCTCGATGGGCCATTTATTGGGCGAAGAGATGATGCAGCGATTCTTAACCTAAGTAATCTACTACAAGAAACGGAAACAATTTTTTGTAAACCTCCACATCACTATGCCTTATATGGTGATCCTGGCTATTCTAATTCGTAGTATGTCAAAGTTGGATATAAAATTACAACATTTAAATGATAAGCAGAAACAGTTTAATAGAGATATGTCCAGCATACGTGTGAGTGTTGGCAAAATAGTTCAATTATTTGCTTTTGTAGACTAAAAAAATCAAAATCTTTACCTCCAACATTTACAAAAACAGTATTATGTAGCAGCACTTTTAGCAAATTGTCATATGTGCATAAATGCAAGTATTAACGAATATTTAGCTTGAAAATGTAAAAGTAACAAAATAAAAATATTTAAACGTTTCAGAAATATTTATTTTTTTACGGACATAATTAGTTCATGCATTTGTTGCATTAGTTGGATTTGTAGTGCATATTGAGCATCGTGCCTTTTGTATTCTTCAGCAATTCGATTTTTTTTCTTTCTAATGCCAGTTTTTCTAATTCAATTTTACTTTTTTGCTTTTGGATTTGAAAGTCATACTAATTTTTTTATTTTGGAGCTAAAGATGTTTAATGAAAAAAAACTTTTTTTTCTATCAAGTTTTCTTATTTTTTTGTGTAAAATCAGCAACACTTCTAATTGGAAGATACATAATGTAAATGTAAGAGTAGATTTTTTTGTTTTGGGTTATTCTGAATTTTGACTCAAAATGTTTTTTTTTTGTAAAAAGTTGTGGTTTTGAGTTGTCAGTATTTTTGGCGTCTTCATTTGTTTGAAAAATCAACAAAACCTCCATTTTGTGAAAAAATCACTAAAACAGTAGGTACTCTTTAGACAAGGTAAAGAAAAACTCTTAATTAAGAAGTGATAATAGTAAACACCGCTAATCCAGCATTAATTATCGCTGTAAATAAGTATGTAATAAGCAACTCTGGAAAAATTTTACAGGGAAGTGTAATTTTTCAGATATTCACATGTTAACCAAGAGCCCCTTTGTCTTCAAAAACGTAATACCACCAAATTTATAATGAAGATATTGAAACAACAGTTCGCTTGAATAAAACTTTGGATTTGTAAACACATATCAAATCTGAATGTTCCTATTATGACTCGATGCCAAAATTATGAGACTAACTACCCCACAAGATACCAGTACCAAAGACACTGAATCGAACGCCGCGGCACGCCGAGAAGTTTGTCCTCAAGCCAAACGCCGACTTCTTAGACCTAGAAAACAACAAACGCATCAAGTACGACTACTCGACGTGAGGCAAGCAGTTCATCAGCAAGAAAAACCTGGAGCCAGCTACGAAAACATCAAGATCAACACCTGCGAACATTCCAAGAAGCATTCATCAGCGAAAACCTTCTTAGGATCCACAAAGAAAACCATTGCAAGATGGTCGGAGAGATCTTCAAGTTCTATCGCAGTGAAGTGACAGTCCAAAAGTGCAATGAAGTGTTCTCTCCAAGCTGCACTGCAGCATACCACGCCGATATTTGCACCGAATTGGTTGATACTTCTATTATCAAAAGAGAATCTTTGACTGCGAATATGAAATAAGAATCATTGTGAAAATATCTACAGAAGTCCTGCTTCTTTGCAACCGCACTTATGCCGATAAACAAATCATACTCAAGCACCAAAAAACCCACAAAACTTATAAAAATTACTAGTGCGTTATCTGTGTTTTTGATTTATACATTGTTGCTTTGCAGCACTGGCTGAATAAATGTTCAGAAAAAGTAAATCTAATGCGTTTTTCTTATTCTTCAAAATCATTTTCTAATAACAAAAAGGGGATAACATCAATGACAACTAAATGGACGACAAGAAATGAACCAGTGGGGACTTAGTTTTCCCTTTCTTTAAACAGGGATTTTCTATTTTACTCTTTACTACGTTATGTCCTCACTGGCATTCTTTAAATACATCATGCTTTTTTGATATGGTACCCTTCATCATTACCGTACCGTTCAGTGAACGGTAAGCAATTAAATCTAAAAAAAAAAACAATTTTTCGATTTATTTATTAAAATTAAATGTACAATTATTATAATTAATAGTAGTATTACCACTCGCATTTGAGTTTCTAATGTTAATAGACAAACTTTGCGACGTAGAAGTCCCAGGTTGTTGTAATAGTCTACCAACATCGCTGTGTAAAATTTTATGAGCAAATTCAATTTTGTTTTGGAGGGAATCTTCCACGTAACTCTCGGCCACCGTTGATGAACGCCACCCACCATGTCTTTTTAGTCCCAACACATCAACTCCGTTATTCGCCAAAAGTGTAGCCGATGTGCGTCGAAACGAGTGTCCAGTAAAACCTTCAGGGGCTTGCAACTTTAAATACTTTGCAATTTTTGACGGCCAGCCTCCAGTTGTGCCTTTTCCTGTGACTTCCCTAGTACATTTGCCATTTCGATAGTTCAGAAATAAATGATCTGACGTTGGGTTGCTTGGTCGAATTCTTATGTATTTTCGAAGTATTTCCAAATAATGAACTGCTTCATTTTCGTTATTAATAACTGTGAACGTTCGCTGAATATTCGTTTTTGTATTTGGAATATTTACTATAAACATTTCTTCACGTTCTTCTATGTAACTCATTTTAATATTGTACAATTCCTCTCGTCTACAAGCGCCCGATACTCCCAATATCATTGCTACCTGCAAATATATTGTTTCCTTTGAACTCAGATGTACCACCTCATCATCTACAACATACCTTTTGAATTAAAAATTGTTCGTCTGGTGCTTCATTCAAGAATTTTTCCATGTCTTCTTTGGTAAAAATTTTAGCCTCCTTGGGCCGATATCCAATATTTTTTCTCTTAAGATAAGCAATTAATATAGCAAACTTAGAAATATCGATAGCATCATGGAGAAAAATTGTACTCTTCAGCATAGAATACTCCGCCCATAAACTGCCTGCGGCCTTCAAGTGTCCACTTCTCACTACAAAATACGCTAACAAGCTCTTTTCATTTACAGAAATCTTCTTTTCTTCACGCCATTCTTTAAACAACTTGTATGTCTGTTAATATCGGGCTTTAGATTTTTCTGGAATTATTGCCGAACATTCTTCTTGCCAAGCGTCTTCTACATCATCCGGTAGATCATCACTATCGCTCATATTTGCTTCGAAAACGGAACCACAAAACAGAACTATGTAGGAATAATTGTATCAAATAGACAATTTTACTTGTTTGGAACAAAACCATAGCAACCATGGAACAGCCACCCAAAGTTTTCAGTTTCAATCTTCCCGATTATCACAAATGTATTGATATAAATTATTATTATTATTATTCTAGAAACTCCAATCTCGCAAAAAACGTTATAAGCATATCGAACGTTAAGGGTTACCGTTCTCAGACAATAATTGGAGTCGTCGCTTCGCTCCTCCTCCAAACAATTGTCTTCGAACGGTAAGCATTCCTTACCGTTCTCCATACTTAATATACTATACTACTCTTTTATGATCTTTTTCTGCCTTATCATTAAGATTCCAGTTTAGACGAATTCGACTGCGACGATCTTGATTAAGATTTTGTTATTAGTTTTTAAACGTGTTTTTAAACTGCCATAGTTCGTCGCGCGAATCTATACAGGAGCAATTTTAGAAACCGCTTAAAGTTATTTTGTCACGCAAATAGGTTGTAAACACAAGTCATTTCATAAGCACAAGTGTTGTTCCGCTACCTGGTTGTAATCAACCTATTTTCGTATCTTATACACCTTTATTAATAATAAATATACTTCCAAATGTGATCAAATAATTCAATGAAAACTGTTGCTAGCTTTCGGACTATTATATAGAAAGTAAGGGGATACAAAAAACATTTATTTAAATTATGAAATTTAAATTAGTGAAGGTAAAATGGGGCATTTAAATGTGATTTGATTGTTTAAAACTACTTGTTGACATGGTTCGTGGGGGGATTTGAGGATTTCTAAGGATTCTAAAAATTTTAAAGGATAACATTTATTTTAAATGTGAAGAATTTTAAAATTATTAATAGGAGAAAAGGAATAATCGGAAAAAAGAATATGAGAAGCAAAGGCAGTTGAAGTGTTGGTTATACTGTATTTTTATACTTTTCTATTGTTCTTACATGTTCATGTATTCTCGTTGCTATTCTTCGTTTTGTTTGATTGATATAAACTGCGTTGCGGTTATCACAATATAATTTTTAGACGCCTGAATGATGTAGAAGAGAAATTGCATTCTTATTGCGTACCAGACAAGTCGAAAGACTACATTCAGAATTAAAAGCAATTCTTTTACAATGGTTTTTTGAAACATGACCGACAGAGAAATTTTGTCAAAAAAGAGTGAAATACGAAAGTCTCTTCAGGCTATACTCTGTTAAATTGGTCGTCTTGATTATCCGATGTTTAGGAGAAGCTAGATCATTAAACTGCTTTATTCATTAAAGTTTATCTCGACATGCTTCGGGTCGGCTGAAATAATTGTTGGTCAGAAAATAATAATTTTTGTTAAAATTTGTTCAGTGAATTGCATAACAAGATTATTTTAATCGTGGACATTATTTCTATTAAAAATACAATTGTAGATATTCCAAATCCGTAAAAAAGAATTTTACTGGCGATATTTAAACTAGCTTTAGCAACACTGTGGGTATCACTATAATCATCGTTATTAGTTTGCGCTTTCTTATGGATTTCCAATTTGTTCCAAGTTTTCTTTTTCCAATAATCGTGTATACCTGATTGGACAAGTCTTTGAATTAAACTGTCAAATCTGCTTAAAAACGGCGAGCCATAACTAACAATATAACAACTAAGCGCGGGTAGAATTCTTTCTTTCATTACTTGATAAAACTGAATACCATTCGGAAAATTCTCATTTTGGATTTGCGCATAACTAGCTAAATGGTCTTTACATATAAAAACAACATTTTTACATTTACTAATCTCATCCAAGTATTGCTCTTCTTTGATAATTTTTAGTCGAGGCAAAATCTTTTCTCTCAGTGTTGAAACTATAGATGCATTTAGTAATTCTTGGAATCTATCGATAGTAACAATAGGGTATGTCGTATCAGCTAATTCTTTAATGGTTTCAATTTCTTTTCGATTTTTTGGTGCAGTTACAATGCTTGTTAGTCGACACACTATCAAAGTATTGAGAAAAGCACAAAATGTCAAGTAGGAAATTAAAGCAAGTCGGAAATTAAAATTTCGTCGTTCTTTGACCGGTTTGTTGAACAAAAGCAGAAGAATCATCATTACAACATTAATCACATCGAGTCGACGTTTTGCAAGAACCAAACTTATAACAACATATATAAAAAAGAACAAGGAAGCTGCCAATGATAAAACCCAAACAGTCTCTGTAAGAAGGGAAGTAAATCCTAAAAATTCTTGTAAGTTTTTCTTCGGTATTAAACAAGTCAAATCATCTCTGTCGTGAGGGTATGTCTTTTCAATTAAATTTTTAAAATTGAACTTGATATATCGAGTGTTGAATCCCACTTCGGCGACTCTTTCGGCAATGTCGTCGTACTGATTTAAGACAGGAGCGAGTGATGTTATTCTTGGATGAAGGTAAGTGTAAGTTGCGTTTAAATGATGGGCAATAGCTCGAGACATCAACCCATCACGACCGTGATAAGTGTTGTTATCATATATGTTGACAACACTTGGAAACATCGAAATTTTTAAATTGTAGCCGTATAGATTCAGGAATTTGTTTTCGAAGAAGTTTTGGGGTTTGCTTATCAGAATTGTGTTATTAAAAGGATTGTAAATGTAAGATTTGATTCCATTACCTAAGTAGGTGAATACAATGTTGGTTATGTAGAATTGAAAACAGAATTTAAAACCTGCCTTAGATTTTTTTTCTTCGTATTTTTCTTTGATAAATACAATGATTTTATCTCTGTCTCGCCAGAAATAAATTTTTCGGATGACACTCAAATCAGTATAGAGATGTTTGAGTTTATTTAAAAACACAAAATGTAATTTACTTTCTTCATAAGTAACTCTAATGTCATATTTTCCGCCATATTTGCCGTTGAATTTGTTTAATTGCGGGAGATAAATGTTGTATAAAGGTAATTTTAAGGCGTAGAAATTTGTAACAAATTCTTGAAAAATACTCAAATTATTGTAGATTAAAACGAGTGCTCTTTGTTCATTTGTTGATATTATTTCGTTTATATACACTTTAAGAAACGTACTTTCGAGTCTACTTTCAGACATACAGATAGTAAAACTAACCAAGCGGAAAATTATGAATAAAAATATGTCCTTTCGTGTCATCTTCTAATCTAAAATCAAGCAAACTTCTCTCGGTTGGTAATGATATTTGTTTTGTTTTATACATTCCGAACCTAACTTTATGCTATTACTCTTAATTCAAGAATAAAATTACAATTGGGGTAGTAAGTTATTTGGGAAATAAAAAAGCATTTCGTTATTGTTTACTAAAGGAATTGCTATAATATATGGAATGACGGTCGTGCGTTTTTGGTTAATGAACATATAGATATTTTCATAATTGCACTTCGATCTATTTACATAGACAAAGTTCGCTGTTATTTTCCATCAATACCTATTAATTTAAAAATTAATGATAGTTATTTATGTATTAAGGAAATGAACAGTAATAATTATTTTATTTGTCCAAGAAAAAAAAAAATGTAGAACACGTCAGATTTAAAACAAGAATTTACAACTATTTAAAATATAAACTTATCAATCTTTTCGGTTGATCTTCTTGGTGTTAAATAAAGTGTGTGGTGTTAGTGGCTGTTATACGTTTCATTAACTTTTCATATATAAATTAAACATTTATCATTAATTATCATCACAATACAGGTTTTTTGTAAGTAGGTCTCTACATAGAAAGCCTTATATAAAAATGTTAAAACCAAAATATTTTATGAAGTTTAATGGTTTGCTAAAAGAGAACCTTTTATCTTTATTTTTATTACTTATTACCTTTTATTTTTATTCATCTTTCAAATGCAAAACAAAGTTTAGGGTTTTCTTTTGTGTACTATTTTACAAATTGTAGTTTTTTTGATAACAAAACATTTAGACTGCAATAGGCTAATTACAAGTTAAGATACTACCGGTAGTATCGCAAATTTTAATAGTTTTTTATGACAACCAATCACAGCTCAAATTTTTTTTAATTTTGCTTAGAAACGAAGATACTACCGGTATTATTTCAACTTGAAATTAACCCATAAGTATAGTTTTTAAGATTTAATTTGCAATGCAAAAATTATAAATTTTGATTCTTTTTTTTAAATAATATATAAATACGAGTATAATTACAAATCGAAAACGCTGTTTTTCCACAAAAAAAAATAAAAAAAATAAAAATAAGGAAAATAAATTTCCACTTCAAATAAAAAACAAAACTTTATTTTCAAAGCTATAAATTTAATAAATCACATTAAACTACATAATAAAAATTTTAGTTCTCATCGCTCGACAAATCGGAATGTTCCATTTCTTGAGTTCCGCCTACGAGTTTAGAAGTTTGGGGTTTTTCTACTATCTCTTATCAGTTTTGCATTTTCAAAAACACATTAAGGGCTGTAAACATTCTTTTTTTTTCGGCGTGAGGAACTTTTTGCATACCAAACTGATCTTTTGTTTGATGTGAGAGGTTTCTTGGTACACTCTGGTGCATAACTATAGCACCACCTAGATTTTTGAGTATTTAAACACTTACAGTGTGCAGATGAGAAATATGTCTATTTGAAAAGAAGGCACATGAGTTTTAAAAACATTGTATGGGAATATTACAAAATTCAAACTTTTATTTGTAAAGAATTTAAAGAAAAAAAATATTTTTAAAGGTGCATAACTATAGCACCACTTTTACATCTGTTCGCTTCTTACGATGGTCAGCATAAATAATAACTCAAAACAAATCAAAAGTTTTTTTTAATAATGGGTAGGACCCCCATTCTTACCAATAATTTCAAACATTCTGTTTGGCATGCTTCGAAGCATGTCTCTTCCGAAGTTGTTCCAGGCTTCTCTAATTGCTGCCTTTAAATCAGCCACAGTTGCATATTGACGATTTTCTTCGTACACTGTGCGAACAAGTATGCCGCAAACATTTTCAATAGGGTTCATGTCAGGTGAACATGCAGGCCATTCAATAATGCGAACTTCTTGCTCGCCTAGCCAACGCAGTGTCTCTCTACTAACGTGAATTCTGGCATTGTCTTGTTGAAATAGCCACTCATTTATATCATTGTTTTCGAAAAATGGCATTAAGCAGTCATTTAACACTTCAATGTATTCTCGGCTGTTCATTCGTGTAGAAGCAAATGCAATTCTAAAGACTCCATCATTGCAAAATCCGCCCCACACCATAACACTTGCTCCACCATAATTTCGTTTCGAGAAATAACGCGGTTCCTTTCTAAGATCCAAATTAATTTTTTTTTTCATCCGAGAAAATTACCTAAAAAGATAAATAGTCAAACCAAACCTTATTTTTTTAAGATGAAATAGTATTCTAACTTTTTGCCAATTCTGATCCATATTTTGTTGTGCAAATTGTAATTGTGCATCCTTGTGCCTTTGAAGGAGCCTTGGAGCGGCCTTCAGTTTTTGACGCGTAATGTGTGGAGTGCATTTTAAACTTCTCCATATCGTCCATCGAGAGACATTTGCATCAATTTCTCTCGAAATCGCACTGCAACTCTTCAAAGAATTACTGGCCAAATTACCAATCCGACGTAAACAACGTGGAGAAGTTTTCTTTTTTGGTCCTCTCTTCTTGTTTTTCCCGTAATTATCAGGATCACGAAGAAAATTTGATACAACTTTATGTGATTGATTAATTTTCAGGCAGTGGCTCTAATTTCAGTTCCTTTTCTCTTAATGCCAAAATCTTTCCTTTTTCAATTTCACTAAGATAATTATCACGAGGCATTGTGAAAAAATTGAATTCATTAGACAAGCAAATGTCAGAAAGATACGTCAAAACCAAAACAAATGAATGCACAAAATTTAACTTCATATTTGTCTGATTTAAACAAAAAATGAGCTTGATTTAATAAATGGTGCTATTGTTATGCACCTTAAAAAATAAAGTTTTTTTTTAATTCTTTACAAATAAAAATTTGAATTTGTAATATTCCCATACAATGTTTTTAAAACTCATGCGCCTTCTTTTTAAATAGACATAAACTACTTTTAAAATGACATACAATAAAATCAACCTAAATTTGACAAGCATTTGGAGCTGCAATTTGTTCTTTTATTAAATTGTAACAGCATGTTACAGTTAGCTGTAGTTGTTGATGAAACTAATCTCTAACTGTTTGTAGTATTTTAACATTCTTATTTTAATTGGAAACCAAAATTTTCAACTTTTTTGAGCATGACAAGAAAGTGACAGAATAACCAAAAATTTTGACGATGTCAAATTCTAGTAAATTTAATTTTGACAAACTTAATTCAACAGGTGGTGGTTTTTTGATTAGTAAACAATCTTTATTTCTCATCTGCACACTATAAGTGTTTAAATACTCAAAAATCTAGGTGGTGCTGTAGTTATGCACTTGGAGTGTTGTGACGGTTATTTTTCCATATTATTTTTATCGCTATATTGCGTCATCATTTGAGCCGGAGTGGAAGGCTTTTGGGGTTCCACTAATGCTAGGGTACTCAACATCGTTACTTAAACATCTGAAAGTAACAATTATAAGCAACAGAGAAAGAAAAATAATTAATTCTTGTTAGAAGTTTATTTGGTTGCCTACCTCACTTGCAACTTTTATTTCGTTTTATTATTAATTTCATTTTTGCTGGTTCATTCTTTTTTTTATTATCAGTTTCAGTTACATATTATTTTGTTCCATTTAAAAGTTTCAGCGGGAAGGCTGCTATAAGTTTTCGGGTTGTCTTGGCTGCGACCTTGGCCCATTGCCAAAATTACTTGTTATCTTTTCTTCTCTACTTCCCTGTATTCTTCTTTTTCCTTTTCACAGCCATTCTAGTCTGTTCACTGGGAAGGTCCAGTATTTCTTTTCCTCTGTTTGACTCCAGTAAGAACAGTGCTAGTCTTCGTCTATCTTTTCCTTATCTTATTCTTTTTGGCCTGATTCACTTTCCTTTTGGCAAAAAGACAATTCATCGTCAATATGCAGTTTATTTTGAGGTGCTTGTTTACCTGGTATTATTCAATTCAGCTTTTATTACCATCTTTTTATTTTTGATTTATTAGTTAGGTTACATTTTGGTAAACAATATGCGCGCACCGACACCTGAATTATTCGCAAACTCACCCCTACCTTACTATTTGAATTTTGGGGAGTTTTTATACGTAAATGTATATGGACTGCATTCGCGCCTTTTTAACCCCACCTAATTCTGTTAGAATTTTAGGGAAGTCGTCAATTTCCTCGTTCATTTCTTCACTTTCGCTGTTTCTGTGTGATTTCACTCCGTTAATAAGTGCATTAGTATCACTTGCCAATTTGGGATCTTTACGGAGCTGATTTAGCCCACCCCATAAGTCAAGCTTAATTTGTGCTTTTGAAAATTGCTTGGCAAAACGGTATATCCGGATTTAGGGCCACAAACAGAAGTAATTTGTAAGAGAGGAAAAAACCTTTACCTCAAGGCCGCACAACACCAGAGTAAGTGCCAGCTTTTTTTTGGTCGTTTTCCTAATTTTTGCCTTTAGGGCCTTCTTTCTTTTGTTTTTATTCTATGCTTTGGTTTTTGGGATTGGTTTTGGTTTTATCCTATCGGATTGCCATTCCCTTTTGTTCGCCAACACCTTACTCTTGGGTTCTTGGTGCCGAGACGTTGGAAACCACGTGCCAGCTAGTGGTCCTGGTGTATCTTCTGCCTGACTCGTCGTTGTCGTTCCGCCTAATTCAACACTAGGACGAAGGAACTCTCAGGTCAGATTAAATTCATTTACCTTGACGGCCCGGAACTCAACCTTGCCTCGTTGGCGAAATTTTGTTATCACCGTTATTATTGTTATCTTGCCTCTTCAAGGCCAACGTGATATCTTATAATTTTTTTTTTATTATTTAACTTTTTCATATCTATGTTCAAATTAGTTAATTAATTAATCTTATGTAAAATTCATTTTCTTTGTTATAAATTATTTGCTTATCCGCCCTCGGTAAATTTTCGTGGCTGTAAACTACTTTTTCCCCTTACGTTCAACATCTAATCGCGGTCGCACGGGAGCTTGCGCAAGCGTCGGCGGCGGCTATTTATATATATTTTTATTTTTAATTTTTTTTTTGTTATTTAAGAAGAGAAAAAAAATTTAGTTACATCACGGTTATAAATTTACCCAGAGGTAGATATCCTTTCATTACTTTCATTAATATTTGTAGCATGGGAATATTAGACTATGTTTTGTTTTTGTAGTGAAATGTTGAATTAAGTTTCTTGATCTATTGTCACCGTTTGTAGAATTTTATTTTATTTGCTAGTCATTCAATAGATTCATTAACCTAAGCTTGTACTTTATTTTACCACCTCACCTACGTCGGCTGAGAGTATCTTGGATCCGGGTACTCAGTTACTACTTACCGGAGGATCCTGGCGCCCTTCAATATTTCTTGTCCTGGGTCGGTGTACATGTTATTTGCAACCCACCCTGAGGATTGAGCTACCGGCCTAATTGCCAACCGCCGACCTTTTTTCTTCTTTTTTTTTTAATTTTTGATAAAAAAAAAATCTCACTCAATATTTTACGTGGCAGTGTACTTGGAAATGGTACTTTTTCCTGTTGGGTTTATATTTAATTTTTAGCGATTGTTGGGGGTATAGTAAATCTATTTTTTTGGTGTCGAAGTTTTTAAAAATATTTTGTTTAATGCAATATTTCAATTTTATGATAGGTTATTTACTCTAGTTTGAGCCTGACTTACGTATTTTTGCTTTAGTTTATTCTATTTCTCAATTTTTTTGTTATGAAGGCCAAAATTTACTTTACAAGAATCTTTAGGATTTCACTCCAATAGTTCCTTACAATGCGTACAGTAGTCACAAATGACTGTTCTTGGTTGACGAAACGAGTACTATTTTGGCGAAAATATTTGTAAACAGTGTTATAACTGATTTTCAAAACAGTTCTCAGGTTTTCAAAATTTTTTTGATTAAAATCCTTTTTTACATTTAGACTTGGGTTTTCAAAATGTTTTTTTGTTTGTACGCCTACAATGTGTTTCTTTATGAGAATACAAACTCCAATGCTTTTCAACCATTTTTCAGACGTTTTCAGGAATTTTATGTATGCCTTTTCGTTATTGAACATTATTGAATAAGAGCACCTTTAAGTGATGTAATATGAGTTACATGACTTATAAAAAAATATTTAAACACATACCTGTTTTCTTCGCATTCTGAATAGTTCATTTTAGAAATTTGAAAAACTCTTCTTCCAAAGAAACAAAATACTTTTATGCACTAAAAGTCCAGAAACTTAATCATTACATTGGTCACTTCATGTTTCTTTAGTTTTCTTTCTTTAGAACTTAAGGGATATGTATCTGGTTGCAGTTTATTGCCTATATCCCAAAATGATGAAAATAGCTCATTTTGAAAATTTGCTCTGGCTTTTTTTATAGCATCTTTTTTGACAACACTATTAAAAAATAGGAAAATTAGTAGTTAATAGTCGTTCTAATATTAAACTAATGACTAATATTACCTGGATGTCTTTCTTGTCATCATCGTTTTATCCGTTAAGCCTTTCCAGAATTTTTTCTCTATTTAATAACTTCTTTTTTTCCGTTACTCTTATTTCTTATTTTTTTACATTCAGTTTTATTTTCGACAACCTTATTCTATTTTGACTAAACAATATTCTTCTTCCTCTTCAAATTTCTTGCTTTCAGTCTCAGAGCTATGTAGCCAAACGATGTGTTCACACCTCAATAATACGTAAAAACAATAAATAGAAAAAATCTTTTAATCGACAAATCACAAAAAGTTCGATAAATCTCAGTTCTAAACAGGAGCCTGGACACTTTCGGTGGGACAGACAGCAGTAATATTAGAAGGGACGACAAAAATAGCACGTCTGCTGACTCACATACGACACGAAACTTATAACAACATGAAGGATAACCGCTTACAGGACGCGATGCCTGTGGGATGAAAAAGTGAGTTTAGGAAAGGGTCCTACCCCAACAAAACAAACCAATGCAGCGGTCACATCGGAACTTGACTAAACAATATTGTCAGTAAATTGTAAACTCAACTCACTGTTACCAATATATGTCTTTTTCTTCTTAATTTGGCTTCAATGGCTTAAGCTGCTAGAACTATCCGGTCCGGGCGTGGAGGACCACGTGCGCAGGGTGGGCACTAAGTCAAATACACAGATATTGATACCAAAAGTGATTACGAGGGTTAAATTAAAGCGGCACTATAAACAAAAAACACTTCTGTCTGTCTCTAAGGGGCAAACACCGTTAGTCAACAGGCATCATCAAATATATCTGTCACCACTATTACTTGCTTGCGTGATTCTATTTTTTATGTCTATAATCTAACAACTATTGTCTTTCTTTCTTTCTTCTTTTACATTGGCCACAGCTGCCAGGGCTATCCGGCCAGGGCGTGGGGGTCCACGTACGCTGTTAATAGGATCAAAAACTATTACTTTTATACTGGGTTTTTAGCACTATTACAAAGCTCAAAGTTCTAAACTACATTCTTGAAAAAACCGGTCAAGCACTTTCACAATAGCAGGGGTTAGGTATGCCAAGCAAATCTCGTAGCTATTAAGGGGTGATCGTTTAAGTATTTTGACACAGGAAGAGTACAGATTATGGCATTGGTTCTTGAAGCGTGGGCATGGAAAAAGAATGTGATTCAGGTCACCAATATCTCCGCAGAGGCAGTTAGGTGTTTGGGCTACTCCAATTTTGTATAAGTGTTGGGGTGAGGAGCAATGATTGGTTCGGATACGGGTGATTGTAGTTATAAGCGATCTTTTCGTTAACGGAACTGCGTGGAACCAAGGAATTTTAGGCACTTGAGTAGTGAATTGGGCATAGATTTTACCCTTGTCTTGAGCTACGTTACGCCACTCTTCATTCCATTTATTGTAAATTTTTTGAAATATCGATGAGAGGAATTCTTTATAATCGACACGTATACCGTTTGTTCGTTCGAGTTGGGTTCCAAGTTTTGCGAGTTGATCAGTTTTTTCATTTCTTCGTATACCACAATGGGCTGGAATTCAGGCTAAAGTAAGTTTCCTGCCTTGATTCTCTAAAGTTGTTATCTTATTTCTGATATCCAGAATGATATGAGAGAGTTTTTGGGGAGGAGAATATGAAGTGATTGATTCTAAAGCACTTTGTGAATCTGAAAAATAACAGATTTGTGAATTTGTAAGGTTTTAATGGTTAGCAGAGCTAATTGAATGGCTATCAGTTCAGCTCCCATGACAGAGGTAACAACTAATCAATGCTAAAACAACAGATCAATGCTAATCATAGACAAGAGAATTTTATATATTATAATGGCACAGATGACAACCAACTAAGGCAATCACTCTTTCAGTGTTGCCACTCCACTTTTTTGCTTCACTCTTTTAATGTCACTTGGTAGTTTTTGAGATACACGCTGCACCTAGAAATTTTTTAAGATTTTTTTTAAAAGAGATACAATGTATTCTGCAATATTTTTAATATAGAGTGTGTGATTGCAATATATGTAACACTTTTTTCTGGTGATGGTGTTCTAATTTTAATGTTAAAATCAGATATACAGATGTTGTTCAAAAAATGTCTACAAACGTTATCAAGTGATAGTCTTTTTTGAAACGATGGTAAAAAACCCAATTTGCTTTATACAACTGTTTGTAGTTTTTGAGATATAAGCTGTCGGCATTTTTTTTCCAAAAAACATAACTGTTATTGAGCAAAAATTTGTTTTGCTTTCAAATAATGCTCATATATCAGGAAGTCACCTTGCGCAATTAAAATTAATTAATTAAAATCTATTGGTAATTGAGATATCTTTGATAAAGAGTAGACGTCACTTTAAGAAAGATATTTACGACAAATAATTGCAATACCGCAAAATAAGGGGTAGTTATTTATGCATCAGGCAGGTTTTAACAATGGAGTCTATTTACCTAAGAATCGAAGCCGTCTATCCCAAACCTTATAAATTTTTTTCACTATAAATAAAGATTTTGCCTTGCAGTTAACTTCAGTTAGTAGTAGGATATCAATAAATGACGCTTCAATTTAGTTGCTTTCAAAAATTGGTTAATTTCGCCGTTATTGTTAAAGATTTTTTAATTTTCATTCAGCAAAATCACTTAACTAACAAATCGCTAATATTTTTTAAGATTATTGTAACGCCTGATAAGTGAATGGTTAGTTAGCAAATTTTTTTTTTTTCGTTTATTCTAAGGGTTCAAAATTCCACCATGCATATACAATGGGACATCCTGTACAGTTTAATTTTTTGTTTTAATTTATTACTGATAAGTTTGGTAAGTTTTGTTTCTAATTTTTTTAACATTCTATAGTTTTCCTTTTTACATAAAATGGTGATTATAGAGAATTTCGTGCGATTTGAATGCCCGGTCGCAGAATTCATAGCAGGCGAGTTTAGGTAAATAAAAGAGTTTTACTTTTTCTGCACATTTATTCAACCAGTGCTGCGAAGCAACAATGTATGAATAAAAACACAGATAACGCACTAGTAATTTTTATAAGTTTTGTGAGATTTTTGGTGCTTGAGTATGATTTGTTTATCGGCATAAGTGCGGTTGCAAAGGTTGCACTACAGCAGAATTTCTGTAGATGTTTTCACAATGATTCTTATTTTATATTCACTGTTTCAGTCAAAGATTCTCTCTTGATAATAGAAGTATCAACCAATTCGGTGCAAACATCGGCGTGGTATGCTGCAGAGCAACTCGGAGAGAACACTTCATTGCACTTTTGGACTGTCACTTTACTGCGATAGAACTTGGAGATATTTCCGGCCATCTTGCAGTGGTTTTCTTTATGGATCCTAAGAAGGTTTTCGCTGATGAATGCTTCTTGGAATGTTCGCAGGTGTTGATCTTGATGTTTTCGTAGCTAGCTCCAGGTTTTTCTTGCTGATGAACTGCTTGCCGCACGTCGAGTAGTCGTACTTGATGCGTTTGTTGTTTTCTAGGTCTAAGAAGTCGGCGTTTGGCTTGAGAACGAACTTCTCGGCGCGCCGCGGCGTTCGATTCACTGGTGTCTTTGGTACTGGTATCTTGTGGGGTATTTAGTCTCACAATTTTGGCATCGAGTCATAATAGGAACATTCAGATTTAATATGTGTTTACAAATCCAAAGTTGTATTTAAGCGAACTGTTGTTCCAATATCTTCATTATAAATTTGGTGGTATTACGTCTTTGAAGACAAAGGGGCTCTTGGTTAACATGTGAATATCTGAAAAATTACACTTTACTGTGAAATTTTTGCAGAGTTGCTTATTACATTCTTATTTACAGCGATAATTAATGCTGGATAAGCGGTGTTTTTCCTTACCTTGTCTAAACAGTACTGTTTCAAGTGATTTTTTCACAAAATGGAGGTTTTGTTGATTTTTTAAACAAATGAAGGCGCCCAGAATACTGAAAATTCAAAACCACAACTTTTCACAAAAAAAAAACATTGTGACTCAAAATTTGGAAAAACCGAAAATGGAAAAATTTACATTAAGTACCTATTTACATTTACATTAAGTATTCTCCAACTAAGGGTTTTGCTGATTTTACACAAAAAAATACGATAACTTGACTGGAGGGAAAGTTGTAGAACAAATAACATTTTTTTTTATTAAACATCTTTAGCTCCAAAATTAATAAAATTAAACCAACAACCAGTTATTTTAACAATTTGTAACCAACTTCCGGTTACATTAGCTTACGGTTGCTCGGGTGCCAGCACCTCTATTCCAATAGGGAGGTGCACCTCTTTGGAGTCGGTCCGAACGTCTGGGTAACTCAGTGAAGAAAATATATCCAGGTGTTCTTGGTCAGAGTGTGAGTGGGGAATTAAAAGTCCGGTACATTTTAAGTGAATTTATTTACAACAAATTAAACAAACCAGTTAAATAAACAAACTATTCCAAAATACTAAAAGGTTAAAGCAAGCTGTGGATTTCTACAAGCGTGGTAAACGGAAAATTAATTCAAAGCAAAAGCAAATCTGTTATCTAGCACCGGAATCGTGGATACTACCGGAATGTCTTTTCACATTCTACAAGCGAATAACGGCCAAACAATCCTATGCACAAGCGGGGAGGGGATTTCGTTACAACTTAGCGTTGGCGGCGTGCAAGAGAGTGCGCTCTTTTCGGGATAAGAAGAAAGCTAGGGTGTGAATCTCACAACTCGTCCCCTAGAAAGGGTGCAGTCGCCAAGCATGCATTAGGATAGAGAAAGAGTGAGTTCCGCAACTTGCTCCCTGGAGAGGGTGCCGTAGCCTGACATGCAGTAGGAAAGAAGAGTGAGTTCCACAACCTGCTCCCTGAAGAGGGTGCCGTCGCCAGACATGCAATTGGAAAGGAGGGAGGAAGTCATGCAAGAGCAAGGGAGAGCGCTTACCGGTATTTGCAGGGGTGGCCTTTTCTTGCGGCTATCCAATTGGAACACTCACCACTAGTCACTAGGTTGCTGGTCACTGTTGCCGAACGAAGACTGGCTGGAAACTGAGCTCTACGCTCATCGAGTATCGCTTAAATAAGCCGATCAGGGTTTGTTTATGCTCAGACCTGGTTGCGCCTTAAACTAAAGTGGGAGTAATAGTAGGGACGATCGGTACCGCCCTCTAACAATTAGGTACTTAGTTTCTGACGCCACCCAACGGAAAGGTTTGTAACTTAGTGGCGCCCCACATCGGCGAGTAGAAGAGAAAATCTTGGTAATTACTGGTTGCATAGGTGAGAGTCCACAAACTATTATAATATTACATGGCGGATCTAGTAACTTCGTTACAAATTTATATTTAATTTTTACTTTAAGACAGCTTGGCTTGTTTTAAATTTTCAATACAATTAAGCGCCGAACACATCATATAGAAGTGATAGTCTTTTTAGTCAAATAAGTCTCAGAATTATTTTTTACTTACGGTGTGTATTTGAGTAAATCTATTGTACGACTAACAATAATAATTATTGCTTTGACTCTTTAAATACTTTATAACAGTTGGACCCCAAACCCCAATAAAAATAATGCCGACCAGATGTTTACAACAGGCTTGAGAAATATCTGTTGAGATGGACCGTACTAAGGGCTTTTTTTGACGATAAAATTTTTTTTGTATAAAATAAAATTTTAAAAAAATTGTTAAAGCAACCATAATTCTTATTTTTACAAAGTTAACAAAACTGTGACCACATGTGCAAAAATAGAAAACCTCATAATTCAAAACTGAAGTTTTTAATATAAAAGAAAACTATTGCAGCATATATATTACTTAGAATATTTGTATACTTACCTGCTTTCAATAATATTCTTAGAAAATACTTCAATTAGTCTTAAATTCCTCAAAACGTAAACTTTTCTCAAAATATTTACCTGCGACCTTATCTAATCTCTTTTGACCTCTTGTCGTGCTTTGTAAAAGTTTGGAACTCATTCTCTTGTTGTGAGTTTGAGTGAAGCAGTCTAGCTTTTGTGTTTACCCGTTTTTTTGTTCCTGCCGCTTATTAATTGTAATTTTTTTTTAGGAAAAACAGTTTTTTTTAAAAACTACACATTTTATTTGCGTAACGAAAGGTATGTTAGAAAATAGAAATATATTTTTAAATTATATTATATTAAAATATTCTTGCAGAACTTACATAATTACAATGTGGAGACCTTGGGGTGAAATAAACGCTCCTCACCCACAAGAAGACGAAAACGTAATCGTTGAGGTTGCGCAAGAAGATACTATGGAAAATAATCTACAAATTGAAGTAGACGAAAACACAAGGAAACGAACTCATAGTCATTTGGCACCTGAAACTAAAAAAAATGTTTTAAATGTTTATGAATATGTAAAGAATTTAGAAGGAGAATGTGGAGCAATAATGAAAACCAGCAAAATGACCAAGGTACCAGAGTCAACTGTTAGAAATATAATTGCGAATGGAATACAAAAAAGGAAGATGAGAAATGATGTTGGTTCGTCAAGAGTTTTTAAAGATTCTCACGCAGATCTAATACGACGTATGATTTATGATGCATACAAAATAAATGTTGTATTGACAATTGGAGAATTGTATAAAAAAGTAAAAATTGAATTGGGAATCAATTGCTGCAAAGGGAGTTTACACCGTTTTTTAAAGAAAATGGATTTTCTTTATAAACTAATAAACAAACGTCAAGTATTAATGGAATCCCAAAAAATTTCGGAATGGCGGGTAAATTACTTACATCAAATTAAACAATTTCGAGATGAAAATAGAACAATAATATATCTTGATGAAACTTGGTATGACACTCACGACACTGTGAAAAAAGGTTGGTGCGATAAAAGTAGCAAATGTGTTTTGGATGTCTTGCCGTCTCATGGCAAACGAATAATTATTTTACATGCGGGATCGAAAAATGGATGGGTGAAAAATTCTTTATTTTTGTCTGCCAATAATATGAAGGATGCAATGGTAGATTATCACGATAATACGAAAATAAATTGCTGCCGCAACTTTCCTCTAATACAGTAATTGTTTTGGACAACGCATTGTACCATTCGGCACAAATCGAAAAAATTCTAAATACTTCTTCAAATAAAGAAACAATTATAGACTTTCTTGTAAAAAATGATATGTATTTTGAAGAAGACTATACAAAGAAACAACTCCTAGAGGTTTTAAAAACAAAACATTTTGATAAATTGTTTAAAATTGATTATTATATAGCGAAAGAATGTGGGCATACAGTTTTACGGTTACCTCCCTATCACTGTATATTTAATCCGATCGAGATGATTTGGCACGAACTTAAAAGTAATGTAAGAAGACACAATACCACACCAAAATTTGCAGATGGCACTATCCAAATTATTCAAAATGAAGTTTTTAAAATTACAGCAAGTAGTTGATCTAAATGTGTGGAACATGTTATAAAAGAAAAAAATTTTTACAGGGAGCGATTAGTGGGGGAGTTAATAATCGAACTTGGCGACGATAGTGATAGTGACAGCGATTTTACGTTAAGTAATTAAAATACCATGAAAAATGTAAACAAAGAGTACTCTACCAAAATTATTTCGGTGTTTTTGTTTTTAATTTGTCATCATAACTTTACGAAATTTTATAATTTACCTTTCGATACTTTATTAAATAAGCGGTGGAGGTATAGAACATCTACGAAATTTTTGCCCACCATAAATTTTATTGTCATTGATGTCAATTAGGACTGAACCACATACACTAGGAAACAGTAGCTTTGTTTAAATCCAGATGGTCCTATCAAAAGAATGCTTATCACCAAAGATATTTACCTAAACATGTTCACAGTTTGAAAGAAATAACGAACTTAAGGGATTCCGAGATTTACAAATAAGTCACATATTCAGTAAATTCGTTATTTTTTTCAAAGGGTCGGAATGTGTATGGTGAAAAGCATAATCTTTTGTAGAAATATTACCATTAAACCCTACTTTACAACTCGGGCACCAGACCATCTGGATTTGAACAAAGCCACCATTTCTAAGTGTTTGTGGTTAAACCCTAATTTACTCCAATGATAATACAGTTTATGGCGGGCAAACATTTTGTAGATATACTATGCAAATCATGCAACCGGGTCAAATATTACTAAATGCCAATTTTTATTATGGGTCATAATGATATTTCTGTCAAAGCTGGCAGGATGGATACTTGAACTGTTCAAATCTGGATAAAACTGTCAACCACTGGTAAGTTTACTCTGTAATGACTCAAAACGATCTATAGTGAACGCCAAAAACTTCAAATAGCACGCTAAATTTAAATTCAAATAAAATGGGCCAAAATTCGTCATTGTCATCTAGTGGAAAGGAGCTCTACGTTGTGTTTAACAAAATGGCGTTAAAGTTATTTGATATGTGACTACATGAGAGTTTATATTGAGAGAGCACAATGAAAGTCCAATGTAGAAGGAGGCATTTATTTATTTATTTATTGCAGTAAATCGTTTAAAAAATGTAAAACAAATAAAATAAAAGTGAATAAGTTGTAAATAACACTAACAAAACAAAATGTACATCACAAATCAACACAATTATAAATTAAAAAAGCACAACAAAATATACATAAATAAACAATAAAATACAAAAATTCTCATCACAAATAAAAATTATATAATAATAGAAATAAACCAGATAAACAAAAAATTTTTATTAACATTTACTTATTCTTACTATATTCTCTATTTTATTGTAAACAAATACAACTCTTATTTTCTTGTTTAAAAGTGTTTTGTAATGTACACTCACACTTTCACAAAAATTTTTAACTGATTCATCAGCTCTTCTAAATTTTGCAATCGCTGTTTAAAGACGTTATCTTACAATCAACCACAAATCGGATATTCGAGAAAAAAGAGAAAAGTCAAGAAAACTAGCAATAAAAATTATTTTTGTAAAAAATTAAAATTACCTTTCACAATTTTACAACTTAGTTTGTTAAACACTTTTAGGTCAACACGAATTTTTAAAAAAAACTAATTTTACTTGGTTTTCTTTGCAGACTTAAAAGACTTAAGGACGTTCCGTGAAAAATCACTTTTCTTACAATATCTTTCAATTTTTAAATACACATACTTCTAACTGTTCTTCATACGCAGGTATTTTTTTTAATAGTCTTAGCGGTACTAAATTTCGAAATAGTAATCCTTTATAACAGAATTTGGATCCCATGCCCCATTTTCAAAATACAGAGTTTTAAAAAATCACCGGCCGCCACTGGGTGGAACTACCTTAAGAAAACAATAAAAACTTTTGCAACAGGTTGTTGGTAGTAAAGGTTTCTATTTCTGTGTTGTTTGAAAAACTGTTGTGTTTGTTACCAATACAAAATAGACGTGCACAGCATACTTGAACTACAGACATTTAAAATGTCCCTAAAATAAATTAAAAACGCATTTCGAAGAGTCACTTTTTTGGAACGAATTCAAATTTATAAGACGACCGCAAAGTGAACGTTTTCTAAAAAATGAGTGCTTACAATGGCTTAATAAAAAAGTGGTTTTAACTAGTTATTAAAATATCGAGATCCTATGGTGAGCGAGGATTCCTATCATCCTGCTTTAATAATTGAACCGAACATATGTTTGCGTAATAACAAATTTCCGACTAATATCTGCAACAAAGTTTATAATTTTCGGAAAGCAAATCTTCATGAACTTGATTGTTTATTGCTAGAGACTGACTGGTCATATTTCAATAACTTTAAGGACATTAATGAAGCAGTTAATTATATTTATAAAATACTTTTTCACTGCTTTGACCAAACTGTTCCTACTTATATGAAAAAGAGAACTAAATATCCTCCCTGGTTTACTAATAACCTCGTAAAAGTGCTCAAACAAAAATCATTCTTTCATAAGAAGTTTAAGCTAACTAGGGATGAGCATTATAAGAACCGGTTCAAATGTCTTCGTGCTGAAGCTAAGCTTTTGGTTCAAAGTTGTTATAAGGATTATATCGCAAAAGCTCAATCATCAATTATTGACAATCCCAAATGTTTTTGGTCATTTGTAAATAACAAAAGAGGAGAAACACGAATACCTGGCACAATGCAGTTTGAGAATGTGTGCTATAGTGATCCACCCGATATAGTAAATACTTTTGCTCATTATTTTAGTCAAGTCTATCGCACGTCTACAAACTATGAGAATATTGAAAACGTTGGGAATGTTCATTGTAATACTTTTAATATTCAAAGTGTGACCTCTGCTGAAGTTGTGAAAGCAATTGAATCCTTGAGGAACAATTTTACATCTGGGCCCGACAACGTGCCGTCATTTTTAATTAAGGACCGTGCAAATATTTTTGTTACTCCACTAACAACGTTGATTAATTTGTCACTTAGTACGTCTACTTTTCCTGATAAGTGGAAAGTAGCTAAAGTTTGTCCTTTACTGAAGAAAGGTGATGCATCTCTCGTCGAGAATTATAGACCCATATCATTGCTCTCTAACTTTGCCAAAGTTTTTGAAATAATCTTGTACAACCGCATTTATAACTGTGTTCGCTCCTATATTTCTCCTCTGCAACATGGTTTTGTTAATCTCAGATCAACAGTAAGTAATCTAGTTTCTTTTACACAATTTGCTTCTGACGTTATTGATGATCAAGGTCAATTAGACGTAATATACACCGGCTTCTCCAAAGCTTTCGATCGATTAGACCATGGAATTCTTCTTACTAAACTATCATCCATTGGCTTTTGTGCAGACTTAATTCGGTTTTTTTCTTCCTATCTGTCTTCTAGAAAACAATTTGTTAGATATAATAACTTTAACTCTTCGTTTTTTTCTGCTAGTTCTGGTGTGCCACAAGGATCCAACTTAGGTCCATTACTCTTCCTTTTGTTTGTTAATGATCTTTGTGATGTACTTGACTGCAATAAACTTTTGTTCGCAGATGACCTAAAAATATATTCGCCTGTATCTTCCGTTGACGATTGTTTGAATTTGCAGATAAATACTGACAAACTATATCAGTGGTGCAAAAATAACTGCCTCGATCTAAATATTCCTAAATGTCAGATAGTCAGTTTCTCTTGCAAAAAAGCACCTATTGTGTTCAGTTACAAAATAAATGGCATCTGTTTGACACGGCAGTCTGAAATACGAGGTCTGGGGGTACTTTTCGATAGCAAGCTAACATTTTCATCTCATGTTGAAGGTATAACGTCAAATGCTTTAAGATCACTTGGATCATAGATTAAAGCTTACTTGGATTTATTATTAGAAATTCTTACTTGTTTAACGATACGTTGGCACTGAAAACCTTATACTTTGCATTGGTTCGAAGTAAGTTAGAATATTGTAGTCTTGTCTGGTCGCCTTTATATAAAGTGCACATTGATGCAATTGAACGTGTACAGCGTAAATTTCTTAAATACTTGTCATTTAAAATATCTGCTATCTACCCATCACGGGGTTTTAGTCATGAGAATTTACTACAACAATCTGGCGTGCTAAGTTTGCGTACGAGAAGAGATTTAGCATCTGTCACTTTTCTTTATCGTCTTCTTCATGAACAGATTGACTGTCCAAATATTCTCCAAATACTTAATTTTCATGTTTCTCGTCAAACCACCAGACTTGATATAACATTCCATTCTTGCAAAGCTCGAACAAACGTTGCATTGAAATCCTCTATCTATGTCATGTGCAGCAATTTTAACAAAATTAGTTCTGTCTGTGATATTAATGTTTCTAGCCTTAGTGAAGTTCGGTTTCAATTTCTTCAGTATTCTTCTTTCTAGGTTTTTTTTTCTTTCTTTATTTTTCATTTTCTTACTTTTTTTTACTTTTCTGCGATTTGTTGTCCTCTAATTGGGTTCGCCTGTTGGACAACTCAAATAATAATAATAATAATAATAATAATAATAATAATAATAATAAAATATGCAACTTTTACTATTTTTTTAAATTTAAATTTAGGTGCATCCACCCTAAGGTTAATAGCACCGGTACAATTAAACAGTTATTTAACCACACACTGGCACTTTTATACTGCACTTAACAACTTGATTTCTTTTAGAAAAAGGATAAGAATTGTCTTCATTCTGGTTGTTGGTGAGGAGTTCCTGGATTGTAGTGGGAAAGTTGTATTTTTTCCTAGTCTCGTCATGAAGAGTGCACTCTAAAAGGATGTGGCTTACTGTAAGGTTTTGTCTACACGTATATTTTGGGACATCTGCTTTTTGTAGAATGTACTTGTGCGTCATTTGCGTGTGTCCGAAACGTAGTTTTGAAAACACAACTTCTTCACGTCTAGAGTGTCCTGTGTGTGTCCATTTTGTTCTACATCCGGTTTAATGACGTGAAGGTGATTTTTGGTTGTTTCCTAAGTGTTCTGCCACTTTCTAAGGATGCTGGTTTGTACTATTTTGTTTATTTATTTTAGTTAAAAAAATAAAATTTGTGGTTTTGTAATATCCTACTTTAGCACTATAATAGCTCTGACAGCACCAAGTAGTTATTTATACACCAAGTGACTAAAGTGACTCATTTAATCCCGCGGCTGGTGTTTGATTCCTGAGGGCGGAGTGTAGCGGAGCCCGAGGAAAGCAATCTACCTAAGGGATAAATGTCACTTTAATCGAGAGGTGTATACGCTATTTTTTGCAATTCCGATAATTCTACATACATTTTTAATAAAAATAACTACTACTGACTTTTGAAGCCCTAACACAATAAACATAGTAGGTATGCTGTTTGTTTCTGTGGCAATGATAAACAAAGTTTCTGTGAAAACGGCGCCATTGTAAACGTAGAGAAAATCAGTGAAAATGAATAAAAGTGAAGAATTTAACTTAGATCGGGCTGCTGAAGCAATTACTCAAAAACTAATACCACAAACATCGAGAAAACAATATGAACAACACTATGAATCATTTATAAGGTAGTGCAATGAGAAACACGTCACGGAGTACAATGAAAACGCGTTGTTGGTGTATTTCAACAAGAAATCCAAAAGATTTTTTGCAATTCCGAGGCTAAAGTGGTCATTTAATACTTGTCATTTTAATTCAACAAATAAAGATTAATGTTACTACAGTTTGTTTACTAATCAAAAAACCACCACCTGTTGAATTAGGTTTGTCAAAATTAAATTTACTAGAATTTGACATTTGTCAAAAATTTTTTGGTTACTCTGTCACTTTCCTGTCATGCTCAAGAGTTGAAAATTTTGGTTTTGAATTAAAATAAGAATGTTAAAATACCCCTAGTAGCACAATATTCCAGAATTATATCGCGGTTATATAACCGCTATATACGAACTTAACCATGGTTATGTTAGATTCAAGTTATATAACGGTTATCTAACCTTGGTTAGATGTGGCGTATATAACAGTGGTTATATAATAGATATATAACCGTTATATTCATTAGACAATATGACCTAGGTTAGACTAAAGTTATATAACGGTTATCTAATCCTGGTTATGTTGGGCTTATATAGCGAAGGTTATATAACGGTAAAGTAACCCTGGTTATGTTTGGCTTATATAGCGAATTATGTTTGTTGTGTCATATACACTATGTTAGAGGCAGTTTATAAATCAGTTAACTAATCACGGTTATATCTAGCTTATATAACAAAAGTTATATAAAGAAAATATAACCGCTATATAGTTAGTTGTGCAATATGGTGTATATTAGATGCAGTTTATATATCGGTTATAAAAGATAATCTTTTTTTTTCAAAACTGTAGTATGTTTATTTATTGTCTGATTTTAAGTTACGTAGGTATTAAAAAATACCTTTAAAAAAAATATATGTAGTTAGAAAGTTGTCTTTGAGACTGTTTAAAAAACAAAATTTAAGTGTATAATCTACTTGTATAATCATGGTTGTATTTTATAATATTATTAGAAAATAACTAAAAATGCAGTTTTTTTATTTTAAGTAATAAGCTTGTGTTCTTACTCTAGTGCAAATAGCTGTGAATAGTGCTTAGTTTTTTGTATATCACGTAAGTATACAAAATTTTATTTATTAATTATGCACATTTAGCTTATTAAAATGTAAGCTTTTGTGAGTAATTGTATTTTCTGCGAACAAGTATAAAGAAAAAAGTAGAATCTAAAAATTTTTGAGCAATAATTCCATATTCAAAATTTACAAGAAATCTTTGAAATAAAAAGTTTGACATTATATCATTGAATTGACATTGAATTACATCACCTAATCGCCCCAATCGGTCGGGGCATTAGTCCGCGAAGTAGTTGTTTTTGCCTAATCGTGGAGGTTGGTTATGTTGGTGGCCGAGTGAGAGCCAAAGAGATAACGTTGTTATCCGCCAACATTATTATACCAATTCTCGCACCTTCCAGTACTCTTCGTTAGATGGCACACTGTGTCTGTCTACACGACTACTAGCCGAACTTCGCTTGATATAAGCGAGTTCTCCCACCTGTTCCAATCGAGCACAACGCTCCGAGATACACTGTACTGATGAGGGGCAAAAACCCCGAAACCGGTATACAGTTTCTCGACGTTGTTGTTCGATTGGAACACCTTTGCTAAAAAAGTATATAATATATAAAATTTACCTAATTTTTAAGCTCTATCTTAAAAATATCTTGAAGAAATGCAGTAACATTTTCGCATTTTTGCCTTTTCAAGTAGTCATCCATATTGACGTCAGCTCGCAATTATTCGTAATACGAGGTAGGGCTATTTAAAAAAATTAAAAACAGACATTGCTGCAACTTACTGCACTTAATCTCATGATTTTATGTATTTGTTTTTATGTTTTCTTATGTATTTGTAAAAAAATTTAAAAAGGTAAAAATATTAAAACAAGTATGTTCATACTTACAATTCTCCATTTGACACATTTACATAAAGCACTTTGTTAGTTAAACTACTTACTACAAACTGGTAAAGAACAACAAGATCTTTGGTGAAGCAGCTCCGTTTTTCTTCTAAGCGCGATAAGTCTTTTTTATAAATCATGAAGAACAGTGCTTGGTTTATCGCTTAGAGAGCTTGGTTTTCTTTACATCAAATATATTTACGTTTAGATAAGCGACTTAAAATTATTTTCAGAAATGTTGATTTTTTGATTTTTGTTCAATGCTCGTGAAACTGTGCGCTGGCTCTATTCGTCCTTTTGACTTATTAAATAATCGTGTACTGCCGGCTAAACTGACCTACTACGGGTCAAATGGTCATTTATACTTTGTCATTTACAGGTTCTTTATGTGAATGGTTGACATTTTATCTTTACAAATTTCTAATAAATGCATCTTTTATTAATTAACAATATTATAATTTTCATAACAACTTTATCGCGTTTTTTTTTTAAATTGGTAATTTTTTGAATACTACAATGTTTAACAATTCTTAAACTCAACATCAGCATGGACGTTAAAACAGCTCATTATATTATATGATCGAATTACATATTTAAATTGATGTACTTTAAAAAATAAGAAGTTAAAGAAAATCTTGCTAGTTGGGGGGTCAAGAGAAAAACTTAGTTTACGGCTGTTCTTAATTAGTTTTAGGACACTTGGCACCTGTTAAAGTAAATTAAAAGGATTTAAAATACACATTTTAATTTGTTACAGATAATATCTGCAAAGTGTATTTCATTCATTATTGAAAACAGCATTAACAATCTACTTTTGGAATGGGAGACGCTGTTATGGGATATCGACTTAAATATTAAAAAAATAAGGGATTTATTGCAAAAACGAATTTTGCATACAGATATTCTAAATTGTTTTACCATATTCTGGTTTGGGTTCTTGGGTGTTATATTTTTCCCAATATGGGGGGATCAAAGTGAATGGTTTTTTAACGTTACAACATATAAAAAACTGTTTGGGATTTGGTGGTACGTTCCGTACAATATATTTTTTTATACTCAGCCAATCGCTGCTTGGGTGTCTGTACGTTTGCCAGCTGAAATGTTATATTGCATTTTCCAAATTAATTTACAAATATTTCTGCTTAATCAAAAGATTCGTGAAATTTCTGAAGGATGGAATTGTCTAAATTATGAAACAGCTATCGACGATGAAATTTATCAAAATGAGGTTTCTAAGAGGATGTGTTTGTGTATTTTCCAATATGCAAAATTAAAAAGGTAAACAAATGTATATGACAAAATCGTGAAACAATGCATGTGTGTTGCCATTAGTACCAGGCTCTAAATTTGTCAAATTTTCAATTGTCGTTTCAACTGATTTGGTTTGAAAATGTAACTTTATAAATTGTAAGCAATCCAAATTTAATCCATATTATACGTAAAAAAAAATTGGAAATGAAACACCCACTAACACCAAACTTCTTTACTTGATACGACGCACGTTTCGACAACAATGTTGTCATCCTCAATAGGAAGTAAAACTTATGTTTCATTTCCAATTTTCATTTAAACACACCAAAAAGATCCAACAAGAAGATATTATACGTAGGTGATACAAGGTGTCTCTGATATTGTTTACAAGCAATCCACAGCTTTAAAGAACACTGTGAAATGTATTCAAAAAAATGTTAAAAAAAAATTTGAAATGCGCTATTCTATAAATTTTGACATTCCACATTTAAGATCTTGCTCATTCTTAAATTTATAACAGCATTATTAATAATAGTTACTACTGGCAAGGCTCTGTATTTATGGTAGTCGCACGCAAATTCATGATCCTGATTTTACATATAGAACACTTTTGTAATAATTTGTTTTTATCCAAAAGTTGGACAAATAGGTTTCTACAACATGTATACCTCGCTATGCCGGTTATTACCTTACTAGGAGTTCTTACTTCTATTTTTGTAACTTTTTTTATTCTTTACGTAAGTCACCTACAAGTTATAACAAACTTATTTACAAATGATTGTTGTAGAGTTTTGAAAATACAAGTACTATTCTTAAAATACGTCTACTTGGAGTAACCGGTGGCAATATTCTTATTGTTTATATGTTTTTAGAGGCTGCACAGGCTCTTCATGATGAAGTATGTTATGTAGATTTTTTATATAAACATTGATTAATTTTTTAAATACTTCTAGAGTGAAAATCTATTTCAAACTTTAGTAGCTTCTCCATGGCACTTTTATAATAAAAGAAATAAAGGGATTTTGTTAACTTTTCTGACAAATACTTTAAAGCCGTTAACTGTTTCTTTTGCTGGCATTACAGTAAACTATAATTTTGGACTTACTGTAAGTTTACCAGATTTGGTAAGAGTTTTCATTTCATTTTTTAGGTGCTAAGAACATCTTATTCGTATGGTTTATTTTTGTACAAAAAACGTTAATGACGTTTAACCAGGCTGGCTGTCAGCTGATAAGGATAATTAAATAATTACCTATAGGATATTGGATGTCAACAATTATTTTGATCAAGGGTGGTCATGAAATGAAAAACGTAGGTATATATAACGTATAATTATACGTCTCATTTACTTTATATGGTTTGTCATAATGCTATCAAATTTTGACAACTCATAAAAGCATCATCAAATGTGTTATAACTTAACTAAATTATTAACTATAAATGAAAGGTAAATGTAAATCTTGTGTTTCGTAAAAAACCATTATTAAAAAACTTAGAAAACAAGAAGACTTCATCAGAACTGCTTGTTAGATATTGAAATTAATAAATGTACGAAACAAAAACACACACATTTTTTTAAATGCATGACCATTTCCGATCAAGATAATTGTTGATATTACTGTAGGTTTATTTATCTTGATGTAACAGCATATTCAATGGATTTTAAAGTAGCCTCTTTGTGTATGAATGTACTTACAAATGTTTGTCAAAATTTTTTATCACAAAATTTCTCACGTCGCAACTTTTTTTACTTATTGTTTCTAGAATTAACCAGATATAATCCAAATAGACTTAATTACACTTAATACTGATCTCCCTATATGGGCAGATATAAACTTCTCCGATTTCTACCTCCAAACATGTAAATTGCTCCGAAGGACTAATTTTACCTTTTTTGATAATGGTAAATTGCCCCGGTGGCCTGTTTAGTACCTGATAGAATTTGTTAAAGTAGTGCTACCTGCAAGGATTAAGGTTGCGGTGCAGGTTCCATGGTAACGAGAGAATTTCAGGTAGTTTTCTCTTATTTGCAAGGAGGTTAGATAGAAATGAGAGAGAACGCCCTATACTTCCTGTGTAAACAATTTGGTACCAGCTTGGTACCAGTTTATGACAGGTTTCAAATGAAGCGCAGAATCGACAGATCCTGTTTGGCTGTGTCTGGTTTCGCACAGTGGCTAGTTTTAATTTGGTTGTTTACAAACAAACGTTGTTTTGTTTTTTTTTACTGATTTTTTTTTTGGTCTGTGTGAATTGATTGTTAATATTTTTTTGTTATTGTTGTTTTCGTTTTGTTGTGTTTTTATTTTTTGTTTAAACTTTTTACACTACATTGTGTGACGCTACTGACTTCAACCTCGTGATGCGCCTGCTTTCAGTACCAGATTATAGCTTTGCGCAGTGAAGGCGGCAAGTCCATTTTTTTCAAGTTGTACTCTTTTCGTCCTATCTAACCTCCTTGCTTATTTGTAAGAGTAATGATAGATTATCATATATAACAACAAAATATACCTCACCCATGCAAAATAAATCATTTCACGTACGTTAAATTATTTTTTGGGAACTTACCAGTCAAATGGGCAAACTAAACTTGCTATACTATAATGCTAAACTTTGAAGACCAGTTTCTTTGAGGTAAATCTAAAAGAAACAGAAAGCCGGAGTGCTATCTATAGTTTTTTATTACATATACTACAAAAACACAATATTTTACAATACAATTATTATTATAACATGTTATATGCAAAATTATGATACTCTTGTTTTACAAAGTCACAACGTTTTACAGATTTACTTTTGTATAATTCAAGAAGAACATCTAAATGATTGCACTTCTGTAAAGTATTAGACGCAGTTTTTTTTATGTAAACACTATTTATTTTAACATAAGTATCTACTTGATATTCTAAAAGCGTTTCAATAAATATATACAAAGAAGGCTTATTACATATATAAAAACTTGAATTAATGTGGGCATGAAACAATTCACAATTGTTCGTGGTGCGAGTAGAACTCTCAGAAGTACTTGCCCAAATTGATGGGGGAATGTGGCATTAGGTGAAATCTATTAAATAATCGACATATTTTATAACCTTATCGTTGTACTCCGGTGGAGGTAATTCAACAAGTTCCGAAATAAAACAGTCATAAACTTTGTCCGGAGGTAAATATTGAAGTCCGAAAGTATACTTCAGCCATTTTCCAGTAGGACTATTTGATTTATAGTCCACTGAAGGACACAACTCTTGAATTTTTCGCCACCAAGCTTGTGATAAATGATATCTGCATCCAACAATAATTATTTCCTGTCAAATTAGATTGATAGCGTTGTGAATGGCAAGCTCAAAGTCGACAGTCACACTTTTGTGTTGAAAATTTAGTTTTAATTGTTGGCACTTACTTTTTATTAGCTTAAAACATTTTTCATAAGTCTCAGTCCTTTTGTCATTAACAAGACAAAAAACTAACGACACATAATGTCCGTTCATAAACTCATGAATAGAAAATAATTACACAAAAAATTTAGTGCAATATGAAAAAGTACCATCCATGTAGATAATTTCACAATTTGTTAAAAAACGGAGGTTTTTTTCACACGAAAAAATTATTATATTGTCACGGGCTCTGCCTCGTGAGGTGGGGTTGAGATTAAAAACAGGGTTTTAATACAAAAGGTAATTTAATGATGATCGAGATATACATATTAGATAGCGGATAGGATACTTAAGAGTTACTTACAGTGACATTCTGACACACTTGAAGGGTCTGGGCATATCTCACACTCTACCTAACTCAACTCTCTTCGTCGAATGCTACCAACGGACTCCACGATTAACGCAGCCCTCTAGTTCGCCAACCCCCTAAATGCTGAGCCAGCTATTGCCTCAACCGACAGTAATTTAGTTGATATCAGCAATAGCCCATCCGCAACGCCAGTTTTTCGACCTAGCAGGCTAACGAACTTTTGCTTTGTGACATATGCCCGGCCCTTCAAGATTGTCGACCCGACAATTTGTTCTTAACCTAACCTAACTAATTACAATTCTAAATTTTTTGTCCAACGCTGCCACTCATCTATTGTCCACACTAGGAAAACACATGTTGGTCAATGCACTCCTGTTCACTGTCACTAGCTTCGACCAGAAGGATGCTTCCAGAACTTCTCTTGTTAGTACTACTTTGTTCGTACAATTATCCTCATTGGACGGTACTCCTAAGTTCTTTCCTTGGTCGAGGTTAGATGCTTATACGTTTTATACTGGTATTGCGACTGGGAGTCGGACATATACTCATGTACGGCTACCGAAGCTAGCTTGCTGCTGCTGTTGTTACCCTGATGACACAATACTCATGCAACTTATTCTTGATTGTATCTCAAAATTTTTGCTTGTAGATTATAACTTTTCCTTCCACACCCTTCAGTCTACCACTAGGACAGTTGTTGATTCCTGGTTGGTCTCCTTTTCAGCTTTTTGATTTTTTTAGTTTTTCTCTTCGTTTGGGCGTTGGGCGGCAAATAAAACAAACATTCATTAGTAACTAACCTAAGTTAATCTAACAACAATTATGAAATAAGAGCTTTAGAGCTCTAAAGTTACCAGACAACCGAATTAATTTTACAAACCTTGGTTCCCAGCCATACCCAAGGTTCGTAAAATAATTAGGTTGTCTAGTAACTTTAAGCCAATCAGAAGTCAGATGAAAACCCGCGAAAGTGACGTCACTCGGCGTGACTTTTTAAAATTCAAACTACATGTAAGACACATTTTAGTTTATTTTTACTGTATAAATATCTATTAATTAACAAATTATATATAATGTAGTTGCTTCTGATTAATTTCGAGTTTAACTAGTCTTCTCTGTAACATTTCTCCACCTATTTTTTGCGAACGTCTGGATCCTTTGGAAAGGTAAAACATAAAAGTTTTTCTCCCATTTCTCTACCTTTTTTTAAATTTTGCACGAACTTCTACCCGGTATCTTCTAAAATTCAATTATTAATAAAGCTCATATAAAATAGTTTTGAGGATGGGTTCAAAATTTTGGTTTATTTATTTAATTATCTGAATCAAATTGATATCAAATGAAAACTGACGTCTACTAACAAACCATTGTTATTACTCACTTTTAAGCCTTTAATACAACCCCAGAAATACATGAAGTAATGCTTCACACTAAACCCAAAAATATTGGCTAAAAAGAACAGTTCTTCATCACTTAGTCCAGTTTTTTTCTAACAAATAATGCAGCTCAATATTTGACACCAAAACTGCAACACCACACTTACAAAAAAATTCAAAAACCAACCAACACAGCTAAAAAACCTAACAACAAGTTTGGGCACGCTTAATGACGCAAAGGCATAGCGACTATATCTGTCTCTCTTTTTTGTTTACCATAGTTACCAGACAACCTGAGAATTTAAGGAACCTTGAGCCATACCTCGGGTAGTTCCGACGCCATTTTTATGTTTAAAATTTACAAAGGCTATTTTGTTGGTATGTTAACAAAATAACCGCGTGAAAATACTGCGAAACTATTAAGAAGACCACCGCTGATAAAGTTTTACTTGGATGGCTTTGAAAAACCAAGATTTTTGTCGATAAATGGAAACCCACGTGTTGTGACTGTTGTGATAAAACAGTTCAGTGAGAAATGGACTTCCATGTGGTTTGAACTGTTCTACAGGTAATCTGAACCCTTTTATCATTATTAAATATTGTTTAAAATTGTCATTTACTCATAATTTGCTTAAAATATGGTTTTTGTGCTTTTGAAGTGGGGGCGACAGGTCGAGACTTGTTTTATTCAATTGATAGTTTGAATTACAATTTTGTGACATCAAAATTTTGAATTGTATTAACTTTTTACATTAAATTTTGAATTAAATTATTTGATAAAATAGATATTTTAATTAATCGTTTCAAAAGTGGACATATATAACGGTGACCGACAGCACTGATGGAACCGTGGTAGAAAACTATAACATTTCATCAAGTGGTGACTACTCACTATTATGTTTATTATGGCCGTTTGCACCGTCTTATTTGAGTAATGCTTGAAGTAAATTTTTGACTTGGACTTAAAATTTTACAGAACTTAAAATAAGAAATGCTTACTTAAAAGCGATGCAACCGCCCATTAGGGAATGTTTGGGGGGGGGGGGGTCAGAGTAGAGATGGGGCCGTTAAGTAGCAGACTATTGGAACATCGCCTCATGTCCGCTACACCCTTGGCCTAAAACGTTCTCCCACTTAAATTTTTAGAGGTTTTGTTTAGGAAAAGAGAGTGGGTTGAAATGATGTTAGTCATTAGTTGTAAATGTTATCCAAACGTGTCTGATAAGAATCCTTTGGGGCTCAACCTACAAGGGGGTAGGGTAGCGAATTTGTGACTAATTCTCGTGACAAAACATTCTTTCCTAATCATTTGCTATCATTTCAAGTAGTTTCGTTGAACCAGTAATTTCAACCATTTCGTTCACTCCTGTCACACCTTTGTAATTATTTCTTTAACCTTTGTAAAATTTAGTGATTTGACTTGACGTGCTTCCCCCAAATTTTAAATGTCTAATGTTTCAAAATTGTTGTAAATGTTTTTTTTTTTGTTGAATATTTATGTAACTCTTATTTGAAAACATATTTGAGTTTTGTTTGTGGACACGGTTTGGGAAGGTTTTATTCGGTCTTTCTTGCAGTAAAAATATAATTGTTTGTAAAATGCACTAACAGAATGTTACATATATTTTATTGTTTATTTCTGTGTGTATTTGATGTGTCTATTTTACGATTGTTTTGTTTATTTATTGCTGTTTTTATTGATGTGCGTTTTGTTTGGTTGTCTTTCTTGTACATTGATTTATTTTTATTTGTTTTATTTATGTTTTGACATGATTTACTGCAAGAAATGAACAAATAAATGTCTCTTTCCAAATTGTAATGTGTGTTCGTTTAAAAAAAAAACTCGTAGCAAGCCATCATGTTACGTATGTCGTACATGACCTCATACAACAACAAATTTTTTATTATTTACATTATTTGTGTATTGTTGGTTGCCTACTATGCTATTTTATCCCCGTCACAAATTATCCTAACCTAAAAATGTCTTCTCTTCCCGCTAAAGCGAGCTTGGTCTTGGTGTGTTTTTGTGTGGTTGCCTTCGTGGTGTTTTTGTTTTTCAAACATTCTTTATTTTATTTATCAGTATTTTTCAATACTAAATTTTGTGTTTTCCTTGATTTGTATTCATGGTGTACACCAGTGAACAAAAGGCTTTTTTGTTGGAAAGTTATTTCCGAAATGGAGAGAAAGTTAACGGTGTTTGGAAATATTCAATTTAGCCGTGCCTGGAGGAGTTTCGAGAAGCTCTTCCTGACGTTGTTGTTGTGTATGAAGAGTTTAAAAACACTCTCTACCGAAGTGTGAATCTGTTCCGTGAAATTGGATCCATTACACGTAAAGAGGGCAGTGGAAGCCCAACTAAACGAACAGATGAAGTTATTCATGCTGCACAAGAGATTCTATAGCGAGATCCAAAAACGAATAGACATCTGTCTCAGCAAGTTGAACTTTCTGTTAGTACATGTCATAAACTCCTACGAAAAGATTTACATAATGTACCCTTATCGTCTTCAAGCGGTTCAAGAGTTACGACCCGTAGGTTTCCCTAGAAGATTGCAGTAATGTCAGTGGTTTTTAAATAACATTGCAAATAATAATGAACTCCTTCAGAAAACTTTCTTTACGGATGAAGCGTGGTTTTACTTGTCCGGCTACATGAATTCACAAAACATGAGAATTTGGGCAACAGAATATCCTCATGAAATTGAAGAAGAACCTCTCCATTCACAAAAAGTAGGTGTTTGGGCAGCTATCAACAGTTTTTGTAGGTAATAAATGAATATTTTTATAAAAATGTATTTTTGTTTTAATTGTCGAAAAGTAAGGTTATGAGATCTGTCAGTTTGACAAGTGTGTAAACGATTAATCACAGACATACAAAACAATTGTTTTTTAGTTTCAAAGCACTCTAGAGTTTTTTTTTAAAAAAACACACGTACTCTCTCAACTGAATCCTTATACAGTCACATCTCAAAGATCTTTGCCGCCATTTTGTTAAACACAACGTAGGGATCCTTTTCACCAGACGACGATCACGACTTTGGCCACTTTTATTTAAATTTGAATTTAGCGCGCAAATTTGGGTTTATGGCGGTAAGTATGGCCTAGTTTGGGTCATTACAGGGTTTTAAGCATAATGAATTAAACTTTTGATATTTTAAAATTTTTAAAAATTTTTAAGATGTGTAAAATTATAAAAATTATGAACTGCGATTTTTAAAAAAATCAATCGCAAACCTAATAATTTTTTTTAAGGAGGTTTGGCACCAAAATTTTGGCCAAGCATTAATTGGGATATTTTTTTAAATAAAGCGTCGTTTGAGTTGATGACGTTTACTGTGACGTTTATATAAACTAAATGTCATCAGCGCAGACGACGAATAAAAGTCTTTGCTCTAGTCACAATATTAAGCTGTCAAAAATGTTGAAAACCGCACTTTCGAATTTGCATTACAGATCTGTTTTTAATTTACCGAAAAAAATTCTGTTCTAGCACCGTAAATTAGACATATTTTCTTAAAACATGTCATTTTGTTTTTTGTTATAAACTACCTACTTGTAGTTCTTTTTATTAAAATAACATTTTGAAATCGGTTTTTGTTTTGGTAATTTAAATTTTTTTTATATTAAAAATTAAAAGTTTATAACAAAAAACAGAACGACACACTTTAAACTACTTTGCGTTACTAAAAATAGATTTTTTTGGGTGAAAATAACAGCTCTGATATGGAAATTCGAAAGCTGTGTTTTCAACAAAAAAATTTTTGGCAGCTTATTATAATATATTAATATTATATATTTATATTAAGGTGCTCTATAACGACTTTGTATACCCAGACTACTGTGTCGTCTATAACTTAATAAATTGTTTTTACTTTTTAGTCACTCGATATTATGATATATATAGTTATAGGTTATAGATATACTAATTTATGTATCTATTAATAATCATGTTTAGTAATTAAGTAATAAAGCATTTACATGGCTATTACAAGAAAATTATATAAATACATAAGTGATGCTTTATATTCAATAACGACAACAAATAAAAAAACCATCACAAGAGTAAAATATTCATTCTTCATAATCTACAAAATTGTTATGTAACATTTCATATATTGAACAAACAAAGAATAATGCACCAATCGATTTTTCAAAATTTTCCTCATCATTACCTAAAGAGACTTTTTATAGATTTATACTGCAACAGATTTATGAAGATATTTTTTCTTATTTACTTTTTTTTCTACTGCACGAGTTATATTCTAGACATTTATTTTATGATACAGAATTTTAGCGTAAAATTGGTCATAAGATATGGATGTATGATGTCGCTAATGAGCTATGTAAGTATACAAATGTCCTAAAACATTCGGGTTAATTGTTAACTGCAGAATTTTTTATTTATTCTGAAACTGATATTTTTTACATTTTGGATTGTTTTACAGAAGGTGAATTATTAATAAAATAGTCAGTTTTTCATGTATAGATTTGTCTATTTTAACAATGTCGATTTGTTTCCAATATGTAACTTTCACTTAGTCAGCAGAAAACAGATGGGTATAATCTTTATTATGTACATACAATGTCATATCAGCCACATACAAGCCAATGCTCAGCTGGCAATAGCGTTCATCGAGTATGACATAAAAAATTAGTAACTTTTTAACAAAATATCTTTAAAAACCATTAAAAAATCGGCAAAGATTTTCCACAAATTTTGTTACCCGCCTATAAATGCCTTATTGTACATACAATAGTTAGCTTTAAAAATCGTAGCAACAAGTTCTGTATTTGACAATTATCATTTGGAACAAATGTCATCATATTGTCGCCTTAGAATGTCCCTTGTAATTGTAACCAATTTAATTTTTGGAAGAAAATAACTACAATAAGGTATAATACAAAATACAAAAATTAAAGTAAATGCTTAAAGTGGCCCCCATTTGCGTCTACACAAGCATAAGCACTTTGTATTAATGAATCTTGAATTCGCAACATTCCACGATGATTTCGTATGAGTTCAGCAGCGTCCATCACCCGGTTTTAAAGATCGTCTTAATTTTCAACAGGTATTTTGTATACCAGGTCTTTAATGTGCCCCCACAGATAAAAAAAATTTTTATGCAAAATGTTCCAAATGCTCCAGTGACTAACATTAAATTGGCGGTATAATTCTCTAATACTAGCCTCTGGTGCTTCTTCAACTCGTTGTAGCACAGCCTCATCGATGTCTAGCTTCTTTGGCCTTCCTATTTCGTTGCCTTTTGGTAAAACAGACCTCGTTTCGCGTAACTTTCGAGCTACCTCTTCGAATGTTTTTCTGTTTGGGTGTCTTCTGTTTGGAAAACGCTCAGCGCATGGCTTCATAAAAATTGCTTAGGCATTCTCCTTATATCAAATGCATATCAGCATATTTATTGATAGAATATTGTGCAATTTTATAATCTTGTCATTTTGACAAATTCAAATATCAATGATAATGCTAAGATACCATTTTTAAATCACAAACTATCTAATAAAGGTGAATTATGGTGAACGGCTCGTAAAAATAAAGGGGGGAAATCAAGGGAAATAATACAAAATAATTTTTGGAATTCGCCAAAATGTTACTAAGCTTTTGTGTCACACCTGATAAATACTATTGCCAGCTGAGCGTTGGCCGGACATTTACCTAACACCCTGTAGATGTCTTAAAATCCTCGTTTGCAAACTCACTTGAAATTTAATTTGACTTCTGTGGCTAACTTGTCTTTTGACATTTGATTGCACAAAAAAAAAACACTTAATCGTGAGTAAATTATCATATTTAATCGCATTTAAAGTCATAGTCATTAAAGTCATAGCATCATAGTTCTGAACGCCGTGCCGCACAGTGTCACGTATTGTGGGAGAAATGGACAAAAATCTAAATCTGTTTTATATGTAGAGGCGTAATTATTAAAAAAACAGTCAATTTTTAAAAAACATAGAATAAACTTTTATTTTTGCAGTTCTTTACAATAAATTAAAATAAAAAATGTTTTTTTCTCCAACCTCACTTCATCTATTGAGAGAGTCATTTAATGATCTCATATCGAAATTAACCGAATCGGAAATTGTATCAAAGTCGTCATTATTATTGTTTAATGATTTCGTTGTTGAATCTAGTTGTTTTTTGTGGAGTAATTCTTCTTTTGCTTGAAAGTGAGGGATCGGAACTCAAAAGTAATGACGTTAGTAAATCTATGTTTGAATTAATCCTAGACGTTTTTCTTTTATGTTTAAGTCTTGTTTTTCTTATTTCCTTGTGACGTGATTCTAGCGCATCTCTTGATACGAAAATTTAATGAATTAAAATTTTATAGAGCGAAATCAGCTTTTCGTTTCATTCAACAATTGTTTAAATGCTGTGGTATCAATTTTCTGCCTACTGTTTAGTACTTTTAAAATAACTCCACATTTCTCAATTAAATTTTTATCAATTCCAGTAATCTCGCTGTTTAATTCAGGCTGTAAGAAAGACTTCCTAGCCCTGTTTCCACGGCTTAGTGTTGTCTACTCAAAGTCCCATTTTTTGTTTAAAAATTTGTTGAATTTTAATTTTATTCTTTCCTGAAAATGAATGCTACAAAACGGTTCGGTACTACAGCTTTGGGGGCTATAGATGAGGCTATAGCAAAGTGTGTGCCTGAAAATACAAGAAAGAGTAAAGAATATATAAGGAGACAGTTCACGGAGTTTTGCGAAAATCGCAATTATACGTTGAACAGAAAATCTGTAGAAGAAATTGCCATTATGTTAAAAGATTGGGGATTTAATATGTCAAGGAAGAATGGTCAAGAATATAAAGAATGTGTTGTGAAGACGAAATGGAATGTAACAGCTAAGAAAATTCAAGAATATTACGAACAAAACTTTAATGTAAAATTCAATCCATTTTCGGATTCGACGTTGAAAGAAGCCAGAAAAGCTCGGGACACTAAAAGAAAAAACCGCTAGCATCAAACGTAACAAATAATTACAATAATTGTACGTTTATATTTAATTAAATTGTTAATTTGTTGCAAATTAAACGCTACAAAATAAATCTTAAATTGTCAAAAAACTGTCAAAAAATTATCGAAAAATTACCGCAACTACTTCCCTCACAACAGTTAAGCCAATCAAATCCTCAAAATTTTGAAATCAAGCCTATCATAATCGAATTATGCGATAATTCTGCACTAGTGCAAATTATCAAAACTATTGCATTAGTGCAAATTAGCAAAGAAATTTATTATGACAGCCAATTGGGTTATGGGTTATAGTTTACTTTAGTTGACCACACTAAAAATGCATGAAAAAAATCGGGGTTTTCGCTAAACTTACGTAAAATGATCCCTAGAACACGAATCCGGTGGCGGAGGTTTAATTTTTTAAATATTTTTTTGGTGAAAAATTTGTTCGGTTTTTACAACAAAAAAAATAGCAAATTGAATGTAATGTACATATCTCGTTATTTTTTTACGTTTTCAACCTCTTTCCCCTTTTTTTGATAGGTCTAGAGGTCAAAGCCCTCTACTTCGTCAAAAAGGCACCAACAAAATGGTCGGTCAATAGCGTCAGCCCGAGGATTGTCTTACTTAGAGGATGTTTATAATAGGTCTAGAATCTACCGCGCAAAAAAGATACTTATAAAAAAAAGCGGTCAGCAGCGTTAACCCAAGGATTAACTTAAAATCGAGGATGTTTTTGGCAGGTATAGAGAGCGAAGGTATTTCATTACGCGTATTTTTATCAAGGTTATTTTATTCCGACCCATCTAGCTGGGCGGCTGTAGTTTTGAAGTTTACAGGAACTGTCAAAAGTTTTTTACTAAAAAAAGAATTTTTTTAAAAAATATAATAAAAACTAAACCTCTGTCACCGGAATCGTGTTCTAGGGATTATTCTACGTAAGTTTAGTAAAAACCGCCAATTTGTTCTACCGTTGTCTCTTCATTTAAAATATAATTTCTCTCACCACAGAATTGTTCAAACTGTTTCCATGCAGAACATCTTGCTTTTAAGGTATTAATGGGAGTAAGTTTTGTTATATTTTTGTCGATTTCCGCAGCGGAATTTTTACTAAAACGCTCACACATTTTGTTATTTTTTCTTTATTTACTTGTTGCCATTGATAAAGAAGGAAATTTGCTTGTTGCTATTGAAAATATGTTGGAAACTATATGCCGCCGTGATTACTTAAACTTCGATTCAAATCAAATCTAAAAATTCCTATTTTTTCTTTATTTTTCGCAAAGCAAAGATATTCAAGAGATTTAAGGCTTAAGTTTTGTTCGGGAAATAGTCGTCCGAATATCCTTTGTGCATGTCTCATTGTTTAATTTGCTCTCGTGCACTCGAGCAAATTATCGACAATTCGACATGCATTCGGGATATGACAATTCTACTCAGAAAATTACAGCGATTTAATTAGAACGAATTACAGCGATAATCCAGCATGGTCCACGAACTATTGCTGTAATTCAGTAGGGATCGTAAAATTGTCATTAGTAATACCACGAGTCGGTACGAGATTGCCGATAATTTTCGATTTATAATTTTGCGAGTATTTGTTTCGACGACAATTTACTACGAATGAGCGCAGCGAAATGAGTGGAAATTGTCTAAGGTAATATTAAGAGAAAATGTGCAGCAATTTTTTACCCACGAGTTGTATTCGACAGACAATTTCACAATTCATACTGAATTACAGCGATAATTCGAGGACCGTGGTAGATTATTGCTGTAATTTGTTCCTAATTGGTCCAATGATTCAAAATCCTACAACCTTTTTGATTGAAATTTTCTGATTGGAATTGTCTGTCGAATACGACTCGTCGGTAAGAAATTGCTGCAAATTTTCTCTTAATTTTACTCGTATTTGTTTCTTAGACAATTAGTAAATTGTCGTCGAATCAAATATTCGTAAAATTATGAATCGAAAATTATCGATAATTTCGTACCGATTCGTGGTATTACTAATGATAATTTTTTGATAGAAAAATTACCACGTAGTTCTAACATGATTGGTTGAATTTTAAAAAATGAAGAATTTCATTGGTTAAACTAACACCAGGTGATTACCCATAACAACTTTATCGCATTTGATAACTTTAATGAAGTTTTTTTTAAAATTGGTAATTTTTTGAATACTACAATGTTTAACAATTCTTAAACTCAACATCAGCATGGACGTTAAAACAGCTCATTATATTATATGATCGAATTACATATTAAGACTGATGTACTTTAAAAAATAAGAAGCTAAAAAAAAATCTTTCTAGTTTGGGGGTCAAGAGAAAAACTTAGTTTACGGCGGTTCTATTAGTTTTAGGACAATTGGCATCTGATAAAATAAATTAAAAGAATTGTAACCTACTCATTTTAATTTGTTACAGATAATATCCGCAAAGTGTATTTCATTCATTGTTGAAAACACCGTTAACAATCTACTTTTGGAATGGGAATCGCTGTTATGGCATATCGAATTAAATAATAAAAAGATACAAGATTTACTTCAAAAACAAATTTTGCACACAGATATTCTAAATTGTTTTACTATATTTTGGTTTGGGTTCTTGGGTGTTATATTTTTTCCACTATGGGGGGATCAAAGTGAATGGTTTTTTAACGTTACAACATATAAAAAACTTTTTGGGATTTGGTGGTACATTCCATACAATATATTTTTCTATACTCAGCCGATCGCTGCTTGGATGTCTCTACGTTTGCCAGCTCAAATGTTATATTGCATTTTCCAAATTAATTTACAAATATCCCTGCTTAATCAAAAGATTCTCGAAATTTCCAAAGGATCTGATCGTTTGGATTATGAAACAGCAGTTCAAGATGAAGTTTATCAAAATGAGGTTTCTAAAAGGATGTGTTTGTGTGTTAGTCAATATGCAAAATTAAAAAGGTAAACAAATGTATACGACAAAATCGTGAAACAGTGCATGTGTATTGCCATTAGTACCTGGCTCTAAATTTGTCAAATTTTCAATTGTCGTTTCAACTGATTTGGTTTGAAAATGTAACTTTTTAAATTGTAAGCAATCCAAATTCAATCCATATTATCCACAGTTTAAAAGGACACTGTAAAATGTACTCAAAAAAATGCTAAAAATTCTTTTTTTAAAATACTGGTGTATATATTCGACAAATTCTCTTAAATTTAAAATGCCCTATTCTATAAATTTTAATTATCCTTAAGTTTATAACAGCATTATTAAATATAGTTACTACTGGCAAGGCTCTGTATCTGTGACATTCTCACACAAATTCATGATTCTGACTTTACGTGTTAAACACTTTTGTAATTTTTTTTTATCCAAAAGTTGGACAAATAGGTTTCTACAACATGTGTACCTCGCTATGCCGATCGTTACCTTCCTAGGAGTTCTTACTTCTATTTTTGTAACTTTTTTTATTCTTTACGTAAGTCACCTACAAGTTAAACAGTGCTATTCACGAGAGAGTTACTTCTGAAGAAATTTGAGCCGCAACCTAAAATACAATTGGCATAGATTACTGGATACTATTTTTAATTTCTTTTAAATCAGTGATTAAAGTAAGTTAGAGGTTGGATCATAGTGACATAAAAGATACAAAAGTGAAAAAAATAGAATTAATCTGGTAAATGTGTAATAAAAGAAAAACCAAAACACAGCAAATTACCGAAATAATTTTCACGAAATTTATTTTGACGAAGGATTTAACAAACCGATAACTGGCTAATACCAATTTGTCTATCTAATACGGTTTGATTTATGTTATCATCTACTGCTTGAAGCAGTATAACTTTATTATTTGACCAGTAGCAGTTTTTTGACGGATCCTATGTATTGGGGGCTAGTGTTGACGTACCTTGGTTTCCAATTTTCTTAAGATTTTAGGAATTGGATGTAAACGGTTTGGGTACCGCTGAAAATACAGAGCAGCAGCAGCCATTGCATTTTCTGGCATTCTTTGTAGATAAGAATCATATCTACTTTCTCTTCATTTGTGTAATAAGGCATTATAAGGTTCAATACTTTTCAAGTTCAAAATTGTTCAATATACAATCTGACATAATGTGTGACATAATAAATATTCAAAGTACTCTTGGTTTTAAATTAAATATCTTTACAATCAGAAAGCTAGAGACCTTTGTAACTTGTATTATGGGTTGCGGCTCAAATTTTTTCAGAAGTAACTTTCTCGTGAATAGCACTGTACAGGTATAACAAACTTATTTACAAATGATTGTTGTAGAGTTTTGAGAATACAAGTACTATTCTTAAAATACGTCTATTTGGAGTAACCGGTGCCAATATTCTTATTGTTTATATGTTTTTAGAGGCTGGACAGGCTCTTCATGATGAAGTATTTTATGTAAATTTTTGTATATAAACATTGTTTAATTTTTTAAATACTTCTAGAGTGAAAACCTATTTCAAACTTTAGTAGCTTCTCCATGGTACTTTTATAATAAAAGAAATAAAAGGATTTTGTTAACTTTTCTGACAAATACTTTAAAGCCGTTAACTGTTTCTTTTGCTGGCATTACCTTAAACTATAATTTTGGACTTACTGTAAGTTTACCAGATTTGGTAAAAGTATTCATTTAAATTTTTAGGTGCTAAGAATGTCTTATTCGTATGGTTTATTTTTGTACGAAAAACGTTAAAGACGTTGAACCAGGCTGGCTGCCAGCTGAGAAGGATAATTAAATAATTACCTTTAGGATATTGGATATCAACAATTATCTTGATCAAGGGTGAAATGAAATGATGAAATGGAAAACGTATATGTAATTATACGTCTCATTTACTTCATATGATTTGTCATAATGCTGTCAAATTTTGACAACTCATAAAAGCATCATCAAATGTGTTATAACTTAACTAAATTATTAACTATAAATGAAAGGTAAATGTAAATCTTGTGTTTCGTAAAAAACCATGATTAAAAAACTTAGAAAACAAGAAGACTTCATCAGAACTGCTTGTCAGATTTAGAAATTAATAAATGTACGAAACAAAAACACATACATTTTTTTAAATGCATGACCATCTCCGATCAAGATAATTGTTGATATTACTGTAGATTTATTTATCTTGATGTAACAGCATATTCAATGGATTTTAAAGTGGCCTCTTTGTGTATGAATGTAGTTACAAATGTTTGGCAAAATTTTTCATCACAAAATTTTTCACGTCGCAACTTTTTTTCCTGATTTTTTGACTGATTGTTTTTAGAATTAACCAGATATAAACCAAATGGACTTAATTACACTTAATACTGGTCTCCCTATATGCCTACCTGTTCTTTAGTGGATAATATAGATTCTGTTTTCAGAATGTTTAGTTTACTTCTTTATTTCTACAGAATAACTTGTTTTTTTTAAATTTTTGCAATAAATAATATGTAGTTCTTTATTTACCAAGTCTGTAAAATTATTCTTTCACGTTCTTAAGAAAAAAGTTATGGTTTAGATAGAAGGCTGAATTTTTGGCGGACTACCACTTTCAAATCGTCTAAAAAAATTACAAGAAAAGATTAATTACTAGAGTATGCACTTATTTGAGCTGGAAGGAACTATTGAATCGATATTTAAAAAAAGAAAATTGATGTCGATGCCTCACTTTAGTGGCCGTCGAGATCACCGGACTTAAATTCTTGTGATTTTTTCTTAGAAGCTGTTAATATTATATTATAATATTATTAAAATTAATAGAGGTGCTTTGTGGTAAAAATAAGAAATTTGTAAAGATGAGTGACTTAGAAAGTTTACCTTCTAATATCGAAAAAGTGGCGACAAATGCTGCTTCTTGCTTGGTGTCAAAGAACTCCAAAGAAAAGTACGAGATGGCTTTTCAATGGTTCAGTTCATGGTGCGACGAGAAAAATGTTAAAAATACTACGCATGAGAAGATTCTACCTGCATATTTTGATAATTTAATATTTATTTACATTCAATAATGAAAATGAAAAAAAAATGTTGACATCAGTAAATACGTGCATTTATTCGCTTTTCTGAAAAGAAAATGTGAAGGATATTGTGCTAAAAATCGCAAATTTGTACTAAACAAGATATTAGCAAATTTTTACAAGAAGCAAATGATGATAAAGTTTTGATAATGAAGGTAGTGTACACTTTTGATGCATAAATTATTCTTACTAAGTAATGTTAATTTCAAGGTTTTTAATTATTGGAGTTGGTGGAGCTTGTAGGATCTAAAAATTTACCAACTTGCTTTGGAAGATGTCAAAAATCAGGGACAATGCTTCCATGTTCTAAAACAAAATTACTCAGAGAGTTTTTTGTTATGTCAGGCGGAATTGATGGAGTCAACATGTAAGAATTAATTCAAAAATATGCTGCACTTCGTCCTTAAATTAAATTAAATTAAATAGACCCGACTGGTGGAATAAGAAAATTGATGACTTGCGGAAAATATACCTAGACAAAAAACGAGCGCTATACAAAAATAAAGATCCAACCAAAACCCAAAACCTATACAACGAAATGAACGCCGCAAAAGGAAGGTATAAGGAAAGGATGGATAGAGACGCTGAAAAATCTTGGAAAAGTTTCGTACAAAATGACCTTTCCCCCAATCTTTGGGGAGTGGTCTATAAAGTAGCATGCGAAAAGTTCAAAAAGGTAGGAGCTATCGGATCCTTTATCATAGGAAATAACAGAAATGAAACCATCACTACCAGATCTAAACAAGAGTCGATGAACTTTCTTTTGAACAAACTGCTCCCAGATGATAACAGCTTAAACGAAAGTGAATCACAGGGGCTCTACAGAAGCGATTATGAGTCAACACACTCAATTTACAATAATGAAGTGATTGAGGTAACCAGGGAGGAGATTGAAGCAATTATAGCTGCTCTGAAAAACAAGAAATCCCCAGGATTTGATAATCTAAGAGGCTCCCTGCTCAAGACTATCGGCCCGTATCTTTCTCCATTTCTGACTCACGTCTACAACTCTTGTTTAAAATCTTCATACTTCCCTAAAGCCTGGAAAAAAGGATGCCTTAAAATTCTTTTAAAAGACCCCGGAGGGAACCTGGGTAACCCGAAAAACTACAGACCAATAACTTTGCTTTCTGAACTGGCTAAAATATTTGAAAAAATAATAAAGGGTAGATTGATGTTTGGACAGGGTGAATTTCACTCTACTAAACAGTATGGCTTTATCCCGGGCCGAAGTACGATCGATGCGTTAAATAAATACATGCACACGGTAAAAGATACAACATATAAATACGTCGCCATCATATTCGTTGATATCTCAGGGGCATTGGACAATGTGGGGTGGCCAGCTGTCATTAAATCCCTTATAAGAAAGCAGGTGCCCAACTATCTTGTAGCACTAGTAAAGAGTTACTTCACCGATAGGACGGTCGAATTGCGAGAAGATGAAATAGTGGTGAGTAAGAACTGTAGTAAGGGATGCCCCCAGGGTTCTGTTCTGTCCTGGGGCCCACCTTATGGAACTGTCTTTTTGATTTGTATTTAAATATCCATGACGACAACGAGACCTTTACTGAGATTGCCTACGCTGATGACCTGGCAATTGTTATAAAATCAAACCAAAGACAAGACTTGAAAACAAAGCTACAGGAAGCGACTCAGTCTCTGGAAGCCTGGGCTCACAAATTCAAGTTATAAATCTCAGTAAACAAAACCAAGATTATGATTAATTCGTCCCCCAAAAGAATACACAACAGGGATATAAAAATACGTATTGGAGACTCTCATCTCGAAGTTGTTGAATGCTTCAGATATCTAGGCATAAGTATAGACAGGAATCTAAAATTCCAACAATATATTAATACTGTATGCTAGAGAGCCAGAAACATTATCATAACTCTTTGAAAGTACGCTAGAGTGAATTGGAATTTCCCCACCGAAAAGTCTATAACCACTATCTATAAACAAGCGATAGTCCCCATAGTATCCTATGCTGCTGAGGTGTGGGCTTCTAGACTCACAATTTCAGCAATTCAACGCAAACTGTTGTCCCTGTATGGGGCCGCCTCTAGGATAATAGCAAAATGTTACTCGTCTGTATCTACTGATGCCGCTGGAGTACTTGCCGGTATTCCTCCTCTGGATTTAGAAATTGACAAAATCTCTTGTACCAGGTCAATCCGAAGAAAAGGCACAGCAAATTTTTTGGATACAAGATTGGATATGACAGAGTTTGACAGCGTGAGACATCTAAAACAATATCTTGACCTATTAATACTAGACATATGGCAATATAGATGGGAGAACTCCCAAAAAGGACGCATCACTTATGCATTTGTTCCCTGGGTTTCGACAGAACAAAATCAACGTCGCGCTGACTGGGAATTATCCCAGTTACTCTCCGATTATGGAAATTTTAAAATTCATTTCTTAAGAATTGGGAAAGCAGATGACGGAAATTGTCCTTTATGTGGGGTGGTAGATGACCCACCTCACCGCCTAATATCGTGTACTCGTTTTGAAGATGAAAGTCTGGACCTTCTTATGAGCATTTACCCAAATCCATTTGATCTCACCTCTGTACAAGATTACCCACTGGACTTGCTCCTGCCTTTCACGAAAGATCTAGAGCCCCCCCCCCCCCCCCCCCTGTTTCCTAGAAGAGTTAATTTCCTAAACATGGTGAACATCTTACCAAAACTTACTTTGTTGCATATACCGTTACCTGCTCTCAAGGAATGCCAAAAGACCAAGCTCTCTTTTCCTCTATTCCCCCGTTATATCGATTTGTCGCCTACACCACCGACTCCCTAGTAGGCCTTGATGGATTCATCCCTGCCAATGCCTACTTGTTTTCCTGTTTATACTGCATTTATACTTACCCGTGACTTGGATGAATCCTCTTAAATGCAATATCGAAAAGTAGCATATTCTACTCAGACCGGTCCTTGATTGGAAACTCAGCTGGCAACCAACATACTATACAAGGTATATGTACCACTTGTTTCTATTGTACTATGTATCACTGTTTTTTTTTATGCGCCCAATTTGGGCTCTTGTATTGTTCAATCAATATATGTGCCCTTGTGGCACCTCTTTTTTTTTGCACTTCGTCCTAATAACGCCAGTTGTGGACGGTTTTTTTAGGATACAGAAACCTGAGGTGTATAAAGTTACCTGTTGGTATTTGCCAACACATTTGCTGCTTTTCCCAAGAATATTGCTACTTTTCGTCAGTTACCTAATTCATCAGGATTTACGGGACCTTGTTATAGGCGCTCACTTACTTTGTTGCTTGCTAATGGGGCGTTTTCAGACTTTTATTAAACCCGCCTGACACATCAGCTTCAGGTTAACCTTAACATGGTGTCTTTATGTGAAATGAATTTTGGGAATTTTTTTCACGTATTTAGCGAACGATATTCAAATTATTACTTAAGGTGGCATAAAGTGTGCTTAGAAGTCTATTTAATAATGTAGTTAAAACTAAATTTCTTTCAACTGTTTTATGTAAATTAATTATTTTATTAAAATAAATTCGCGGGCAAAATTTTAAATTTTTCAGTGATCTGTGACCAATGAGAAGTGTTCTGTGCCAATAATGAGTTTTGACAGTTGTTGACATAAACAACTTTTTGATTTTTTAAGTTAACATTTTGTGAATTTTTAGGTGTTTTAAAGTGTTTTTATTGCTGTTTTTTTTAATTTTTAGACTATTTCAAAAGTAGGTAGAATTCTTCGTGACGATGTTTATTAAAATTGTAAAATTTTACAGGAAATCTCTTTCAACTTAATATTCCAAAATTACCCTCTACACATTACATGTTAATTTATAAATTGTTTGTAGCATCTCCTAGAAGTCCGGAAGGAACCACCCTTGGCCGAAGGGTACCGACAACACTAAATAAAAAGCATCCACCCACAGCCAAGTAGTTACAGGTTACAGTTAGTTGCTCTCTTGCATTAACCGGTCATTCTGGGGATCTCAACTGGTCTTGTGAGCTACTCATACTCTTCTGCATCGTCAAGGAGCCGCTTTCTTGCATCAACAGGGCATCCTGGGTGTCCCTATCTGGTCAGAATCTCGGTTCGTCCGCGTTCGAAAATAACACCACGGTCTCGACTTGAGTGCGAAACAATCTCAAGCCATGTATTGTGAATAAACTAATTATTAGTATAATCATGAACTATTGTAAATAAACTATTCTAAATAAAACCGATTACAGTACCCATTTATGATTTATAAACTCGAGTGTTTTAAAAACCAAATATTTTGTAGAATTTATGCGAAATATTTGTGGGACTTCTACGTAACAAAGTACAGAATATTTTCGGAGGTATTTCCAGTATTCCTTTTAAAGAAAAAAACATTTGTGCGAGATCAAATGCTTACTGTTTGTTCCGTTTTAGTAAATTTTTGTTCACCAGTATTTAACTAAAAAAAAACCGTATCAAATAAAAATTGGATATTTATAATCAATCATAAAGTAATTATGTTTTATTATAATATTACAGCATATCATTCATTGTATGATCTATAACAAAAAAATACTATCATAAATTGGCTGTATGACTCTGACAATATAATACTAATATTAAAAATATGGAAAAAAATAAAGTTGAATAAGGCATTTAATTTTTAGGTTTTCACTTTGGCTAGAACTATTTCTTAGGTATTCTTTGTAGATTTAGGCGAGTTTTATGGTACCAAACTCTCTTGCAATTTGTATTGTTGCATTTCGCCAATTCCTTTCCATTATCGAACGTTTCACAAAGGCATGTAGGCACAACATTGTCTACATACAAGAATAAATCAGTATTTGTAATTAAAAAGCTTTAATAAAACTTACCTTTTGTGAAGTTTGTGCTGTTTCAATAATATACACATCTTCAGTAGCTGGTGCTTTAAAATAATTCGTAATAATTTGACAATTGGATTTTCATTAATACATTTTCTGGAGAATTTTTGCAAACTTGGCTTCACATTCCTGGAGAAAGCATAAGTGAGGTTGTCACTTAATTGTGATTTTTCATCTTTAATGACTTCAGTAAACAGTCACCGTTTTTGCGAAAATATAAACTCACATTTGGAATAGCTCTAACAAAGCATCTATGTTCACGCCACTCATGACTGTAAACAGCCTTAACCCCCGAAATGAGGTAGACATCCCTACCCTTGGTGTCTGGAGCTAAGTCTGTAAAATCTTGTATACCAGAGATCGATTTCATCATTAAACCAGTAAACAACGAAAAGTCTTTTTGTTCGAATCCGTGACTCCTTCGATCCTCCCTCACATTTTGGTCCAAAGGAGCTGGATCAACCAGCATCATCACGATCGAACACTCAGTGAAAATCGTCTTCAAGGGAAGATACTACGTTAAGTTGTTCACTTTGAGGTGAGGAAATTTATCGCTGAACTTACTGTCAATAGCATCCAGCCCAACCCTGTGTAAAGCGTCTTCACCGGAGGGTGCCAGGTCAACCCATAGAAACATCTGTGCAAATCGTCACTAACACCAAGCTTGCAAGCTTACAGGCGGTGGAACTCATCAACGAGCCGTCATCATCGTCCAGACTTCTGGAAATCGCATCTCCCACACAATCTATTACCCGTGAAATGAAATTTTTTCCAAATAAAAATACGAAGAATGACCGGAGATTATGATTCATTCCACTTGTCTCTGTCACTCAAAAGTCCAAAAATTACGATAAAAACACAAAAATAACAAACGTCATTAAACTCTTCACTGACTTCTGTCAAAAGCAATCTTCACAAGCAACACAAGCAATCAAAAGTTACTAAAAAAATGCGGGCATATTTGAAAATTATCAAATTTTAATAATTAATTAAAAAAAAACAGTTGAAAGAAATTTAGTTTTAACTACATTATTAAATAGACTTAATCCCATTGTTTATGCCACCTTGAGTAATATATTTGAATATCGTTCGCTAAATACATGAAAAAAATTCCCAAAATTTATTTCACATAAGCCACCATGTAAAGGTTGACCTGAAGTTGATGGATGACGTCATTTGAAAATGATCAATTGGTGAGCTGATCTTTTAACAGTAAAGCGTCATGGGGGCTGGCGCTTGAATACAGTGGCGGAGGGGTATATAGACACAGCAAAAGAAAATAAAAAACAAATAGCTTCAAAAATTCTGGGTACCAAAAATACTATAACAGATAAAACGAATGCATCGACAGCTGTTATCGAAAAAATGTATTAGAAATGGCTTGTCCTTCTATAAATAAGTATGAAAATTGTGTTATTAATATTTATAATAATATTAATTAATTTAAAATAATAATTTTAAAATAATAGCATGTAATTAAGAGTGAGTTTGAAATTAAAACAAATTATTTTAAAAAGTGGATTTTTATTTTATTACTTCACTAGTGAAGTAATATGTCTCTTTACTTTGCTCAAATATTTAACACAATATGCAGTTATTAGAGCAGTCGTAGACAAAGTCAATAATAGTTAACAACAGACAACTAACAGCCGGCTATAAAAATTCAAATTTATGTTGGCAAAATAGTCTCCACTAAATGATTCTAACTTTGTCATTTTTGGCCGTAAGCAAGGCTGTTACTACAAATCTTGTTTACGTGCATTTTTGGTGTGGTCATTTATAAAACTATCCACGTAATTTTATTACTATAGTTTGGTATATTGTACGATATTATTATAATCTGCTAAAGTTTTTTTTTTGATGAAACTTACCGACAATGTTTGGAGATGGTGCTGCGTTATCATCCGACATGTACAAATTTTTTTTGACACTAACAACTTAATTTTTACTTTTTTTTTTGATGCCGCGATTACTTTTACTTTTTTTTTGTGCCGTTTACACGTATGTACACAGTTGTCTGGCCTACTGATTGTGAGATAAAAATCAATTTGAAACGGTTTATATAGTTACAGTTAAACAAAAAATACAAATTTTTGTTTATGACTTATTTATCCTATTTATACAATGTGTCTTTTAGTTATTAGTTAAACTTTTTTGGACATTCCGTATACATATAGATGATCCAAATTTTACAAATATAATTAATTATTGTAATACTTATTGTATAATTATATATATAGTTATTGAGTAATAAGCATTTATAGCTATTACAATAAATACATAAATGATACTGTTATATTCCTATTCCTTAGGACAATAAGTAAATAATCTATTACAATAAGAGTGAAATATTTATTTTTCGGAGTCGGTAAAACTTTTCTGTAACTTTCCATACAATGAACAAACAAAAGATAATGAATCAATCGATTTTTCGAAATATTCCTCATTATTACCTAAAGAAGATTTTTATAGACTTATACTCCAATAAATTTATGAAGATACTTTTTGTCACTTACTCCTTTTTATATTGCACAAGTTACAGTCTGGATTTATATTTTATGTTGCAGAATTTTAACGTAAAATTTATTATAAGATATGGATGTATGGAAACGCTAATGGCCTATGTAAGTATGCAGGTGTCCTAAAACTCTCGGGAAAGCTGTTAACTGCGGAATTTATTTATTCTGAAATGAATCCTACTTTTTAGACTGGTTTATAAAAAATAAATTAAATGTTTAGTCTAATATACAAGGTGATTTTTTAAAAACGATCTACTCTATTATTCGATAGGTCGATTTTTATCACCAAGTTTATTGCCATCTTTTGGTAGTAAAATTACGTTGATCACACCATCGCAGTTCCATTCCAGAATTTGGAAATGAATAGGGAAAGATAGAAAGTGATAGAATATTTTTTAAGGGTTTTTGAACATTCTTGCTGCTGGTCTATTTTTTTGTTTTAGAATTCGATATTTTTCCCCCTATTTAAATTTTAGAGATGGAAAAATACGCGCTGATTTTATAATGCAAAGATGTCTTACTAGAAATCAAAATAAACCTGTATAGGTATTTTTTAAATATAATCGTGACAGAAAATTATAGTAGACAAAAGCCTCAGAAAACTATAATGGTTTGTCAGTATTTTTATATGCCATTATATGTACTATTTTGTGACAGTAATATTTTTAATTTTGGACGGTAGATAATTTTTATGTATGCCCACTTTTGCAAAACAATTAGAACACATTTCAAATTTCAAAATAAACAATTTAAAAAATCTTAGAAAATTTTTGCTATATAAAACACTAAAAAAGCGATTAATAGTCACTAAGATTTTCGATTATCAATTGAGGTCCTACGAATCGACCGAATATTATTAGTGAATGTCTAGTGAAGAAAATACTTTTTTTTCTCATGGCTAGCTGCGAGTTTTTTAAAATCTGCAATTTGTAGTTTTGTGAAAAACTATTCCGTCAGTTTTAAGACACTTGCTTACGTGAATTAAAAGGATTGCTGCATTGTTAATTTTTATTTGTTTTATGTAGGTAATATCTGCAATGTGCATTTCATACATGCTTGAAAAGGGCTTTGATAACCTACTTTCTGAATGGGAGTCGCTGTTTTGGAAAATCGACTTGAGTAATAAGAAATTAAGGGATTTATTGCAAAAACGAATTTTCTACACAGACATTCTAAATTGTTTTGCCATGTTTTGGTTTGCGATCATGGGTCTTGTATTTTTTCCAGTATGGGGAGATCAAAGTGAATGGTTTTTTAAAGTTACAACATATAAAAAACTTTTTGGGATCTGGTGGTACATTCCTTACAATATATTTTTCTATAGCCAGCCGATAGTTGCTTGGGTATGCATACGTTTGCCGGCTATAATGTTATATATCATTTTGCAAATAAATTTACAAATATTTCTGCTTAATCAAAAAATTCTTGAAATTCCCGAAGGTTGTGTTCGCTTAAATTATGAAATAGCAATCGATGATGAAACTTATCAAAATGATGTTTATAAGAGGATGTGCTTGTGTGTTAGTCAATACGCAAAATTAAAAAGGTAAACAAATTCATTTCTAAGGACTAAATCTCGAAACAGTGCATGTGTATTTCCATTAGTACAGTGTCTCCAAAAAGAGATAAACGACCATTTTACAAATTTAAAAACATTGGTTATGATTTCCTATCACATAATGTTTACCTTATGTAAACGTGTTAATAATAGTTTTGACATCATAAAAAAATTGATATACTCGTACTTTAACTATAATGCTATAATACAGAGTTATTCACGTAAGACGATGAGCCTACAGGTAAAAATGCAACCCAAAATACAGTTTACAAAGGACTCATTGTTTTTTAGAGCTAGAAAATTAAATTAGGGATCCAAGTATGGTTAGGTTTTAATGTTTTTATTGCCTAATTGGCCTACATAAAGGTAACAACCAAAAATATTAACATAAATTATCAAAAAAAAATTTTTAATTCTTCTCCAATCTTCTTCTGGCACACGCAACTACCTTCATCTATTCTTTTTTTTCCCCATTTTCGTTTAGAACTTTTATCCTTCTATACTCGCACATTCTTAACTCTACACACTCTGACAAACAATGTTCTATCGTCTTCCTTTCTTCTCTACATAATCTACACATTCTTTCCTAATCTTCTCTCCAAAATTCATTTACCCTTTCTTCATTTCTACACCTGTATCTTGCAAACATTTTTTATTTTAACTAGATGTTTTGGCAGTTTGGTGGTAACAATTAGGGCATATTTTGAATTGTACCTTGATTCTTTTATACTCGCAATTCTTTCCTGTTTCTCTATGTCAGCATTTTTTGTTTTAGTTTTTCTTCTATTGTGCTTCCTCCTTCTCTCATTCTTTCAATTTCTGTACACGTATACCCTTTTTTCTCATAGTAGTTATCTCGTTCTATTCCCCTAACATTACCATTTGCTCTTTTAATTTCAGTCCAGCACTGTTGTACTATTCTGCATTCATGTCGTATTCTTAGATTTTTCTCTAATCCCACCGCTCTTTTTCCTCTTTCTTTTTTTTCTCTTACTATGTACCCTGGCGTTTGTTTAGTTAACCCTAACACCCATTTTATATACTTTTCTTGCACACGCTCAATTTCTTCATATTCCTTCCATCCCCATACTTCTGCTCCATACATTACAATACTTTTCACAAAACTGTCAAACATCATCATTCTTCTTTTAAAATTTTCACCAAGTTTACGTTCTTCCAAACGCCAGACAATTCTCATTACTTTGTTTGCTTTTGTGACTATTTCCTTTATTTGTTTCTTGTCTGTCATTGTACTATTTAATACATATCCCAAATATTACAACTCTTTCGCTTGTTTTGTATTTTTTCCTCCCCATTTCTATTCATCTTCTTTTTCGATTCTTACTTTCTTTCCAAACACGATCATTGTTGTTTTATCTACATTAACTTGAAGTTTTTTGTTTCTTACATATCTTTCTATAACTTTTATCATTTCTTTCATTTTACTCCTGTTCTTTGCTACAATTACTAAATCATCTGCAAACGCCAGGGACCACACTTTCTTTCTGCCTACAACTATCCCTCCTACTTGCGCTCTACTTAAAACATTATCCACATCTCCTATATATGTCAAGAATAGTGCAGGATTTAATGGACAGCCTTGTCTGACACCTTTATTTGTCCAAAAGCTTTTACTTACTTTTTCGCCTACTTTTACTTGGTTAATAATTTTCTCGTAAATTTTTTCCATCTTTTTTACCAACCACTTACACACCCCTTTCTCTCTAAGATACTGTTATAATTTTTTCTTATCCACACTGTCAAAAGCTTTTCTGAAGTCTATGAACAATGCATACATACATACGTCCTCTCACCTTGTCTATTTCTTTCTTCGCCAGAGGGCTCAAAATGTATACATTGTTCATGGCTACTTTCCTTTTCTAAACCCTGCTTGTCTGTCTGGTAATATACTTTTTTCGTCCATTTTCTTTCTCAATCTTTCCTCTAAAACCATCGCATATATTTTGTAGGTCGTATTAAGTAAGGATATACCACGGTAGTTTTTAGTTTAGTCTTTATCCCCGTTTTAATGTATTGGTACAATTAAGCTTTTTCTCTACTCTCTAGGAAAGCCTTTTTTCATCCACACTGCATTTAGCACTTGCTATACCCTTTCTCATAACTTTTTTGTACCAAACAACAGCGCTTTATTTGGAATTCATCTTCTCCGGGTGCTTTCTTTTTCTTTAACTTAAACATTTGTTTCTCAATATCCACTTTAGAAAGACTGTTTATTTCCACTTGAAATTTTTCATGTCTTGACAAAATACTTTTATTGTTACTTCCACCTAAATCTTCCATATCGTATTCTCTCCATTTATCCATACTTGTATTCTTACTTATTTTGTCTTTTCTTTTTCTTTCTTTGTTTATAAATTTCCATATTTCTGCTTCTGTTTTTATTTCTTTTTTTTTTTTGTTGTATTTTTCTCTCTTAACACTTTGCTTTGTACTTTTTTCTTGTTTCCAAGTAATCCAGGGATCCAAGCAACGATCCAAGTATGTACGTATTAAAAATAGTTGTCTCTGTCATTACATTTTTTCATTCATAATTATTTAACGTAATGTTTTCTAACGATGAAAGAACGGACATGATAGTAATTTTCAATAATTGTCGAAAAAATGGTGTTGCTGCAGCAAATTTATATAGAGAAAGTTATCCCAAACTCATCTGTTTTGCAGGTTTTATTGTTTTATGATGTTTTATGAAACTTAGTAAATGGTTATTGTTGATGTTTTGTTATTTTAATCTAAATTCAAAATATTCGCCAAAATGGGCACCCTAAAAGCGCAGCTAGTAGCGATCTATGTTTTATGTAGATTATGATAATGTAATTCACCTCAATATTTTTTTGTGATAGTTTAATACGAATGCATTTTTATCTCAATAAGATTAACCATAGGATCCATTTATTTCTCATAAAATTTGCATTCGAATTGTTACTAAAAGATTAAGTTATTTTGTGTGTGTTACAAGGCCCTAAAATTATTTTTTGCCTATTTTCGCTTTACATACAAAGTTAATTTTGAAATCAAAAAGGTACAAATAAAGTTATTTTTGTCTCTTTTTGTTTTATGATACAGGAGCTCAAATATACTACTTTTACATCTAAAATAAGTTTTATTATGAACTCTTTGCAGTAGATATTTATTTTATATTTTATTCTATTTTTGGAATAGGTTTTGTTGTTAATTTTTGTCTAAAATATCATTTGACAATATACATAGTTTTTCAAATTAGGATTTTATTAGTTAAGATCTCCGTTATTCCAATTGTCATCAATATTGTACAGCTTCAATAAACTAAAAGTGTGCCCTAAAATTTTCTGTTGTAACTTTTCCTTTTGCGTTTAAAAAATGTTATTTTTATGTCGACTGTATCGTAGGCCCTTTTAAAAACTCTTAGCAACACATATATAGAAATGTAAATTTTGCTCATAGCTATTTTGTTGTACCATTTCGAGTACAAGAGTTTCGAGAGACCGGCAGCGTCAATCGGAAGAAAGGTGCTGGAAAATCAAAAACAAATCCCTTTGTGAGTGACAATAAAATGATTTTATTATCAAGTGAAATAAGTTACGCCCTACGGTTTTAGAATTTTTGTTTCTCATGACAGCCTCTGATCAACAATTATGATAAACATATGATATTATCTTAAGCGTAATCATTTAATCGATAATTGACCGTTTTACTTGGATCACTTGCTTTCATTATTGATTATATCTTATATGTGACGTCTAGCAGAGATATTTCTCGATAGTTTTTACAATACTAGCAACTCTTTTTTTTTTAATGTTGAACATTTTTCTGGTATTTACTCTTATTTTCAACATCTTAAATTAGTTATCTTTGTAGTAACTTTTTGTATTCATATTTATAATTTTGCCGGTTATTACATTTTTTCCTATCTTTTAAAATTTTGCTGGTTATTTTATTTTTCCCAGGATTAGTATACTTATTTAGTTTTTGTATTAACTCTCTTTTGTCTCTTCTGATTTTTTGGTTTTTCTAATCCTCTTTTTTCATAGCTTCCATTTTTTCCTCACCCATATTTTTCTTTTTTCTGTTGATTTCTTTATTAACTTTTCTGCTTACAATATCTATGTTTTTTTTGTCGTATTTTGGTTTAATTCATTCACTATAATCTCTGCATTTGCCAGTTCTTCAAGTTTATCAAATCTTCTTAGCGAATTCTTTTGCAAAAACTAACAATATTGTCACGGGCTTTGCCTCGTGGGGTGGGGTTGAGATTAGAAACAGGGTTTAAAAAAAATAATTTAATAATGTTCGTAATATATGGTACATGATACCGAAATCCAGTTATACATAATAAAATAGGGCTACTTACATTGACATCTTTGACACACTCGAAGGGTCTGGGCGCACCTCACACGTAACCTTAATCGACTCTCTTCGTCGAACGCTACCAACGGACTCCCCGATTAACGTAAGCCGCTAGTTTGCCAACCCCCCAAATGCTGGGCCAGCTATTGCCTCAACCGACGGTAATTTAGTCGATATCAGCAATAGCCCATTCACATCGGCAGGTTTTCGACCTAGCAGGCTAACGAACTTCCGCGCCGTGACAATATTTTCCTATTCTGGTTGGTCAATTTGTTTGCTTTTTGCTTTTTCTTCTTGTTATCTTCTGATAAGCTTACTTTCTACTTTGGTGTTCCAATCGTTAATTAACTTAATATCGTTTTTCGGCATTTTTGCTGTTTTTTATTCAAGTTTTGGAATGAACTCTTGTTTTGCGCTTTATACTGTGAGATGAGTTGAATTTAGGGTCAAGTGATCTATTTAAATAAGATTTGATGGAAAAAGTAATGAAAAGAAAATAGAACGAATATAAGATTGCAGCAGTAAGTCTTCAAATTGATTTATTTATTGATGTTAAGAAGATCGGGCCTATTTTATTTGACAAATTGTCAGCAGTTGTCAAGAATTGGAATAGGGGGTTAACTGAAAAACGCAAATTATAAAATAATTGGCCATAAATTCAAGTGATCTTGTGGTACTATATTAGTCTTTTAAAACAATAAGCTACTCTGTTCTAACAATTTTGTATATTAGTTTGTCACATTAATTCTAATAGGCTAATTTCAATTTGAAATACTACCGGTAGTACCGCAACTTTTAACACTGTTTTCTAACAACAATCAATCACAACCCCGAATTTTATTAATTTTTTATGGAAACGAGAATACTACTAGTATTATCTCAACTTGAAATTGGCGCATAAATGTTCTTGTATCTTGTAAAATTTTTGTTTGTATTATATTATTAATTACTGCCAAAGCTCTGTATTGTGGAATTCGCATGCAAAATCGTGATCTTGACGATATTTATCAAACACTAGATATTATAATATAATTTATGTAAATTCTCTTATAATTTTATAATAATAATTTGTTTTTATCAAAAAGTTGGACAAACAGATTTCTGCAATATGTATACCTTTCAATGCCGGTTGTTCTTACACTAGGAGTTCTTAGTTCTATTTTTGTCACTTTTTTTGTTCTTTACGTAAGTAACTTATGTAGATATAACAAACTTATTCATAAATTATTTTTGCAGAGTTTTGAAAATACAAGTACTATCCTAAAAATACGTCTAGTGGTAATTGCCGGTTGCAATATTCTTATTGTTTATATGTTTTTAAAAGCTGCGCAGGCACTTCATGATGAAGTATTTCACGTAAGTTTTGTAAATAAACATTGTTTAATTTATGTAATATTTCTAGAGTGGTAACTTATTTCAAACTTTAATAGCAGAAATAGAATGATTTTCTTAACTTTTTTGACAAATACTTTAAAACCTTTAACTGTTTCTTTTGCTGGTATTACCGCAAACTATAACTTTGGACTTACTGTAAGTTTATCAAATTTAATAAAGGTTTGCATTTTGTTTTTTAAGATGGCAAGATTATCTTATTCGTATGCTTTGTTTTTGTACAGCAAGCGCTAAAAAGAAGTTAAGTGGACGAACACAAGAAGATATTAGTTAAATAATGACTTATACATATTTAAAACTAAATGTGTTTAATTTTTTTTAGTTAATAAAGATTCAAATCTCCAGCTCAGATCACTTCCGGCTAAGTTATTTTGGGTGTTTTTACATTTCTGTTAATAAGTATACTCAGTGAAGGTATGGTTAGGTAATAATGTTTTGTCCGTTTTTCTGATAGGCTACTTAAAATCAAAAGTATTTGCAACAATTTCAAGAATTTAAGAGAAAGAATAACAGCTCAATACCGCTTAATTAGTCAAAAAATGATAATGTGCTAACGGGGTTCGAAAATTAGTTGTATTATTGCCAAGAAACAGAAAAATGTAAATTTGAACTTAATGTTAAGTTAATACGTTATGTTAAGTTTACTAATTCTGTTAAAAAATGTGTCAATTTTGAAAAGATTAACAAAACATTTAAATTGGTTAAATTACTTAAAGTTTTCATTTTAGACCCTATAAATGATGATCCTACATGTCTAAAAAAAGGTACAGTAATACCTCTTCATAAGAAAGGTGATACTAATAAAAACAGTAACTATAGACCTATCTCAGTTCTTCCTGTGTTCTTCAAAGTTTTAGAAATAATCTTATACCAACAACTTTATGATTATTTTGAAAATAATGACTTGTTTATTAATAGTTAATTTGGTTTTAGGAAGAAACGTAGCACTTCATTGGCAAATTGTGATCTTATTAATATGATCTGTAGTAAATTTGAGTCTAAAGAATTTAGTATTTGTAACTTTCTTGATCTCAGGAAAGCTTTTGCTTGTGTGCCTCATACATACTTAATTAGGAAACTGTATTTCTATATTATACATATTTTTTGTCTCATCGCACTCAAGTCGTTAAATTTAACAACGCCGTATCAGAAGAATTGCCAGTAAATCTTGGTGTACCGCAAGGATCAGTTCTAGGCCCCTTGTTATTTATAATATTTATAAATGATTTACCAACTTATTTGGAAGAAAAAAATAATACTTTTTGCAGATGATACAACTATTGTTTGCAGTGACAGAGACTTACATAAAGTTTCAAGTCAGTCGGAAGAAACACAAGCTAAAGCATCTAAATGGTTTTCAGTTAACAAACTCACTCTTAATAATAAAAAATCTAGTACCTAAGGTTATTTACTTTAAGACATTTTTTAGAACAATCTGCAAATTATTTAGGAATTCAATTTGATAAACAACTTAATTTTCAAAATCATTTAGAAATAACTGCCAAAAAAATTTGTAACGGGATATTTGCACTACGATGCTTGAGTGACAAACTTCCCATGGAAACTCTAAAAACTACTTATTTTTCTTTAGTCCACTGCTATGTGCATTATGGTATTCTAGTTTGGAGACATTCTAGTTCTAAAATTGTCATATTTAAATTACAACGTCGTGCCATTAGAATTGTCTTTGGGTTAAAGTATAGAGAGGACTGTAGACATGCTTTCATTGCTCTTCAAATACTCACTCTACCTTGCCAATACATTTATGCTGCATTATCTTATATAAAAACTAATACTTCAAATTATAAAACAAATAAAGACTTTCACAACTATAAAACTCAAAACAAAGAATATCTTTGTTTGAAGAATATTCGTCTAAATGTTTCTGACAATTGCTCCGGTAACCTCGGAATAAATTTTTTTAATAAACTGCCATATAACGTACAGTCTTTATCACTGGAAAACTTTAAATGCGTTGTGAAAAAATATCTTGTTCGGAAGGCTTTTTATTCCTTTTATGACTATTTAAATGCAGCCATGCTATAAACTGTGACATTTGTTGTTCTCATCATATTTGTTATTATTATCCATGTATTTTGTATCGTATATTTAATGTTGACTTGACTTGTGTTATAACGTAATTGTTCTTTAAACACTAATAACTGTTATTTATTTATTTATTTAATTTAAATGTTACACTGTTATACTCAAGAAAAAAAAAATAGATTCAATTTTCATCAGCAAAAATAGCAGTTGCTATTAAAAAAAATTGATTACGTCATAGCAGAAAACAGGTTGGTAAAAAAAAATTAAAATGAGCGAAATAAAAAAATGAAATTGACCTGTTTTGGCGTTTTTCTAAAAGAAAAAACTTAGAAAATATGAACGAACAGTATTACTTATTTTTTGCCGAAACAAACTTTTCTTTTACTTTTTAGTACGATAATTTTTTTAATGAATTTATGTATTTTTATACATATTTTTCTTAGTCTATACTTACTATAAATACGTTATAGTTTATTAATTTTTTTGTAATGGTCAAAAACACTAATTATACAAATATGAGGTAAGTATGTAATATTATTAACAATCTAGTAATAAGCATTTATAGCTATCAAAAGAAAAATAGATAAATACATAAGTAATTTCTCTAACTTTAACAATTATCATAATAAGTAATAAAATCAACTATATCAAGAACAGAATATTTTTTCTTCATATTCACAAAACTAATCTGTACCTATTTCTTGTGTTGAACAAAGACATAATGACGCAATCGTTTTTTCAAAATTTTCCTCACCATTACCTAAAGTTACTTTTCATAGATTTATGCTACAACAGATATATGAAAATTTTTATTATCATTTACTTTTTTATATACAGCAGCGGTTATATTCTGGATATTTATTTTATGTTGCAAAATTTTAGCATTAAATTGATTATAAGATACGGATGTACTATGACGCTAATGCCTTATGTATGTATATGGAAAATTCTAGAAGTAGCAGGGCAGCCGTTAACTTCTGACTTTATTATTTATTATGAAACCATTTTTTAAAACATTGTTCAAAACTAAATACTTTTTTAAATTAATGAAATACACATTTTTAGAGATGATGGTGATAAACATGTTGTACATATTAGATAATGTTTATGGTAAGTAGATGTATATTACTGGGATTATCCCAAATTTTAATATTTGTCGTAGCAACAATCAACTACTACTCCGAAGTCTTTTAATTTTTCATGGAAACCAATTGGTATTATATCAACCTGAAATTAGTCTATAAATGTCTTAAAATTAATCTTATTGCCTACTTTACTTTTTTGTGTAAATAATCGCAAAAGACATTTCTGTGAAAATATAATTGTCATTTTCACAATCTGGATATAAAAATGATTATTTTGTGACTCAATAGCATAAAACATCTGTAGTTTAAACGTTATAAAATTTGAAAATTTTATACCTTTGAAATTTAATATATTTGATAAGTAGTTTACGGTTGTTCTGCTAACTTAGGACATTCTCATGATCTTACATTTAAATTATATTCCTCTGTATATAATTTAAAAAGATTTGTTTTAGGTAATATCCGCAACATGTATCTTAAACATATTTGAAAAAGACATTAAGAATTTACTTTCTGAATGGGAGTCACTGTTTTGGAAAATCGACATTAAGAATGAGAAGAGCATGATTTTACTACGAAAACGAATTTTCCATACAGATATTCTAAACCGTTTTACCATATTTTGGTTTTGGACCATGAGTGTTATATTCCTTCCGATATGGGGGGATCAAAGTGAATGGTTTTTTAACGTTAAGACATATAAAAAACTTTTTGGTATTTGGTGGTACATTCCGTACAATATATTTTTTTATAGTCAACCGGTTGTTGCTTGGCAATCTGTGCGTTTCACGGCTCAAATGTTATATTGCATTTTGCAAATTAATTTACAAATATTTTTGCTTAATCAAAAGATTCGTGAAATTTCTGAAGGATGGAATTGTCTAAATTATGAAACAGCTATCGACGATGAAATTTATCAAAATGAAGTTTCTAAGAGGATGTGCTTGTGTATTTTCCAATATGCAAAATTAAAAAGGTATACACATATTATGTAAATATGTATATGATCACGAATCAGTGCATGCGTATTGCTATATAAGCCCATTGGCCTATTTCCACTTATATAGAGCAAGGTCAAATTTCCAGTATACTTCAAAAATGATCTAAATTGGTTTTCACTGGGGTTTCTTTTAAATAGTTAGTTGTAATAGTTATTGAGGCAAAACTATGCAAATTCGTGATCTTGTCTATCGTAGCAAACATTTTTGTAATTTTTTTTAATTATAAAGTTGGACAAACAGATATCTTCATCATGTGTACCTTTCTATGCCTATTCTTATTTCACTAGGAATTCTTGGTACTATTTTTGTCACTTTTTTTATTCTCTACGTAAGTAGCTTATAGTAATAATAAATCTAAGAAATTCAAATTATTTTTGTAGAGTTTTCAAAATACAAGTCGAATTCTCAAAATACGTCTAGTTTTTGTAGCCGGTGGCAATTTTGTTATTGCTTATATGTTCCTAGAAGCTGCGCAGGCTCTTTACAATGAGGTATGTTTAATAAAACTTTTATTTATAAACATTGCTTAATATACAAATATTTCTAGAGTGGTGAATTATTTAAAACTATAGCAGCATCTCCATGGCACGTATATAATAATAAAAACAGAAGATTTTTGTTAACATTTTTAACAATTACCTTAAAACCATTAACTGTCTCTTTTGCTGGTATTACTCTAAACTACAATTTTGCACTTACTGTAAGTTTAGTATAAAGTTGCTTGCAATTTTTTATTTATATTTTTTGTTTTAGATTGTAAGAATGACTTATTCGTATGCTTTATTTTTGTACAACAACCGCTAAAAAAACGTTAACTGGACAACATACACAAATAAGAAATTAATTTGGATTGTCTAACAGGTTTAGATATTCTACTTTTTTGTTAAACTGCTAGTTTTTTAAAGTTTAATTTTTGAAAAATATTTCTTCAATTTACGTTGCGGTTAAGTTGCTGACAACTTTTAGATAAGCAGGTACCGAGTTACCGACACTAGATTTGGTTATTTGGCAAAATGCAAATATAATTACATTTATGTTTTCTTGATTTATGAACCTGATCTGACCTGACCTGACCTGACCTGACCTGACCTGACCTGAACACGGTCCGGCGCAGCCATTTTTTTATGGAAATAATATTTATTGTCTCAAAATTCAAGTTAATTGTGACTTTATTTGTAAAATTAGAAATTTAGCGAGTGATATAAAATAACGATCTTTTCAAGAAAGGTCTTTAAAAATTGATATTAGAAATTTTAAAGTTCCTACTAGTTTTTTTTTAAATTAAAACACGAAAAAATAATACATTTTTACAAAAAGTAATAGTGGATATTTTATTTCCAATTAGACTTTGTGTCAAAAAAATATGTATTTTAACAATGTGAGATATGTTTTCTATTGTTAATCTTATGATATCATTGATTGTGATTATTTTTAAAGAGTTTAATGCAAGGTGTTTGCTTTAGGATTTATCCAGGGGGTATATATGATTAATTTGCACAATTTTGTATTTAGGCGATACCAATGCGCAAGATCAACTACAGATTTATAATATGAGATTTATAATAGCAACATCTATGTACAAATGTCTCTTTTAGAGTTACCACCGCAAATACTAGCTCGTAAGTAAAGTTGTGTATACAGGGTTTTATGCAAGTGAATGCAATAATTTTAACCTGAAATGCGGCACAGCAAATAACAAAAATCTGCAAAAAAAATTTTCTCTTATCTCAAGTGATAACAAAATTATAACCTAAAAATTAATTATTACGAAACGTATAACAAAAATTTTTTACTATAGGGTGACTATAGGTTTTTCAGGTCAAAATAAAGCGATTTAACATAATTTACTTCTATACTAAGTTGCACCGTTTAGGAGCTAGGGGACGCCATAGTTAGAGATTAAAAGTCATTTTTATAATTTAAATGTAAATATCTCGAAAACGGTACGTTTTAGCAAAATATTGCGTTCTTGCATTTTCAATTAAAATCTACTGGCATATTCATTTTTGCTACAAAAATTAGAAATTACCAAGGAGGTTAGATAGAAAGGAGAGAGTACGCCCTATACTTCCCGTGTAAACAGTTTGGTACCAGCTTGGTACCAGTTTATGACGGGTTTCAAATGAAGCGCAGAATCGACAGACGCTGTTTGGCTGTGTCTGGTCTCGCACAGTGGCGTAGCTGACGCAGGATGCTAGTTTTTGTTTGGTTGTTTACAAACAAACGTTGTTTTGATTTTTTTACTTATTTTTTTGGTCTGTGTGAATTGATTGTTAATATTTTTTGTTATTATTGTTGTCATTTTGTTGTGTTTTTATCCTTTGTTTATACTTTTTACACTACATTGTGTGACGCTACTGACTTCAACCTCGTGATGCGCCTGCTTTCAGTACCAGTTTATAGCTTTGCGCAGTGAAGGCGGCAAGTCCATTTATTTCAAGTTGTACTCTCTCCGTCCTATCTAACCTCCTTGGAAATTACTAAGAAGAAAATTGGTTAATTACCTTGAAACTGAAATGTGCAGTAAAATTTTGCTAGTAGAAATAAGAAGAGTACACTTTACTTCATCTGTGTACCAAATTTGGTATTAATCGGTTAAGCGATTTTCGAGATATAACAAAAAAATATTTTTTATACCCAATTTTGACGGCCTGTAATTTTGTTATTACTTATAAGATAGGACAATTTTTGTTTTGCAGATTTTTATTATTTGTGGTGCTGTATTTCAGCTTAAAATTTTTGCATTTACTTCCATAACAGTCTGTAGATGTTATTTCGTCACTTGTTTTTGTATAAAATGATTAATAGTTTTGCTTTTTTTGTAATAAGTATAAGATTTACACTATAATAATATTTAAAACACGCTAACATAATTATAATTTAAATTTGTCGTTGACCATTTGTAGATTATAAATAACAACATACTGTGTGTTTTAGCTAAAATATATCCACTAATGAATAATTTAACACTTATATATTTACTTATTTAAATATTATTTATTAATAAATATAAACATAAATGTATTCATTGGTTTACGAAAGAAGTTTGTAAACAAACACGCAAATATGAATCTCCTATCGGCTGCTTTACATCTAAAGCGGCAGACAGGAGAGTCAAATTTGCGTGTTTATTGGTTCAATTTTTTTGAATATGACTTTAGGTACATTAATGAATAATTTTAAAATTTTAAGAAGAGATTTTTGTGCTAAGATGAAATATAGTAGAGTGCCAAATGCCCTAAAATGTGTCACCCTGTGGGGGTTTTAAAATTAAAGGTTGATTTTTTTCAGAAATGATGGCTTATGCCTTGAATATATTATTATATACAAAGTTGTCTAAAAATTGTTCTGTGCAAAAGGGCACTATTCAAAATTTCTGGATATTTATACAGCGTAATTCTTCAAAACATAGGTTTTCTTCCATTAAAAGTTCAGTTTAATCTCTGTAGCCGTCTTGCCACAAAAAATAAAATATTTTCAAAGATACATTGGCTCTTATGGCCGTTCGCAATTTTAAAGCTAAATATCTCTGTTCAAGATTTCGAAAAATTTAATAGATTTTACGGCTTTTCACCACTTCTCAAAGCTTATCTCAAAAACTAACCCTTAATTTAAAAAATATGTTTCTAAGAAGTTTTTATTCCATCATTTGTGATTAGAATGGTACCACATTTTGATTTTTTTCTCATGTCATTTTCTCAAAAATAACATAATGAATAAACTCTGCACTTATGATGCCGCATCTATCCTCTCAAGTTGTCGATCCCTCACTCTCATTTTTCTCATTTGTATATTTATCACTTATTTTCTGATTTTATAACAAATTCACTTGATTATTTATAAAGTTTTAGTGAAGCAATTTAACAATTTATGAAACGAAGTAATAATCTAGTTTAAATTACTAGCTACGTAAACCCTGATTTTGCAGCTAGGAGAGCGGGAGAGTGAGAGTGAGGAATTGACAATTTGAGAGGATAGATGCGGTATCAATTTAAATAATTTGTGCAGAGTTTATTTATTATATTGTTTCTGAGAAAACGACATAAGAAAAAATTTAAATGTGGTACCTTTTGATTGTACTAAATTGTTATTACCTACAGATATCTGGTCAATTATGACACACAATGAGTAAAAACAACTTTTATCTAAGTTTTTTTGCCTTTTAAAATTATGTACAGTGCTCGTATAGATAAGTGGGCCGACTTTTTAAAACCCTTAAATTATTAAGGGTAAATTAATTTTATTCCAAAAGCTAATTAATAATGTTTTAATTAATAGCACTGGCGGGCATTTTTTGATAGGCACCTTATTAAAAATGTATTCCCACATTCATAGATATACATAAAAATTAGATGTTTATCAACTACATTATCAATGTAGTAATTGTGTTGCCGGATCTTAGACTAAATTAACCAGATATAAACCAAATGGACTTAATTACACTTAATACTGGTTTCGCTCTATGCTTACATGTTCTTTAGTGGATAATATAGATTCTGTTTTTAGAATGTTTAGTTTACTTCTTTATTTCTACAGAATAACTTGTTTTTTTTTAATTTTTGCAATAAATAATATGTAGTTCTTTATTTACCAAGTCTGTAAAATTATTCTTTCACGTTCTTAAGAAAAAAATTATGGTTTAGATAGAAAGCTGAATTTTTTGGCGGACTACCACTTTCAAATCGTCTAAAAAAATTACAAGAATGGTTTAATTACTAGAGTATGCACCATCACAATTTTGTGATTGTGCATTTTTTCATTTTATTTTAGCTGGAAGGAACTATTTGAATTAATATTAAAAAAAAATTATGTTGATGCCTCACTTTAGTGGCCATCAAGATCAACGGACTTAAATTCTTGTGATTTTTTGTTAGAAGCTGTTATATTATAATATTATTAAAATTAATAGAGGTGCTTTGTGGTAAAAATAAGAAATTTGTAAAGATGAGTGACTCAGGAAGTTTACCTTGTGATATCGATGAAGTGGCGACAAATGCTGCTTCTTGCTTGGTGTCAAAGAACTCCAAAAGAAAGTACGAGATGGCTTTTCAATGATTCAGTTCATGGTGCGACGAAAAAAATGTTGAAAATATTAGGTATAAAGGATTCTACTTGCATTTTTTGATAATTTAGTATTTTTTTACATTCAATAATGAAAATGAAGAAAAATATTGACATCAGTAAATACGTGCATTTATTCGCTTTTCTGAAAAGAAAATGTAAAGGATATTGCTAAAAATCGCAAATTTGTACTAAACAAGATATTAGCAAATTTTTACAAGAAGCAAATGATGATAAATTTTTGATAATGAAGGTAATGAAGGTAGTGTACACTTTTTATGCATAAATTATTCTTACTAAGTAATGTTAATTTCAAGGTTTTTAATTATTGGAGTTGGTGGAGCTTGTAGGATCTAAAAACTTACCAACATGCTTTGGAAGATGTCAAAAATCAGGGACAATGCTTCCATGTTCTAATACCAAACACTAAAATAAAAATACCCAGAGAATTTTTTATTATGTCAGGCGGAAATAATGGAGTCAAAATGTAAGAATTAATTCAAAAATATGCTGCACTTCGTCCTAATAACACCAGTTGTGGACGGTTTTTTTAGGATACAGAAACCAGAGGTGTATAAAGTTACCTGTTGATCTAAACACATTTGCTGCTTTTCTCAAGAATATTGCTACTTTTCTTCAGTTACCTAATTCAGCAGGATTTATGGAACCTTGTTATAGGCGCTCATTTACTTTGCTGCTTGCTAATTGGTGAGCTGATCTTTCAACAGTAAAGCGTCATGGAGGCTGGCGCTCGAATACAGTAGCGGAGGGGTATATAGACACAACAGAAGAAAATAAAAAACAAATAGCTTCAAAAATTCTGGGTGCAAAAAATACTATAACAGATAGAACTAATGCATCTACAGCTGTTATCGAAAAAAATATATCAAATGGCTTGTCCTTCTATAAATAAGTATGAAAATTGTGTTATTAATATTTATAATAATATTAATTAATTTAAAATAAAAATTTTAAAATAATAGCATGTAATTAAGATTGAGTTTGAAATTAAAATGAATTATTTTAAAGAGTGGATTTTATTTTATTACTTCACTAGTGAAGTAATATGTATGTCTCTTTACTTCGCTCAAATATTCAACATAATATGCAGTTATCAAAGCACTCATAGACAAAGTCAATAATAGTTAACAACACACAACTAACAGCCGGATATGAAACTTCAAATTTATGTTGGCAAAATAGTCTCCACTAAATGATTCTAACTTTGTCATTTTTGGCCGTAAGCAAGGGTGTTATTACAAATCTTGTTTACGTGCATTTTTGGTTTGTCATGGTGTGGTCATTTATAAGAATATCCACGTGATTTTATTACTATAATTTGGTATATTGTACAATATTATTATAATCTGATAAAGTTTTTTTGATGAATCTTACCGACAATGTTTGGAGATGGTGCTGCGTTATCATACGACATGTACATTTTTTTTTGACACTGACAACTTAATTTTTACTTTTTTTTGATGCCGCGATTACAAGACTTTGTGCCGTTTACACGTATGTACACAGTTGTGGCCTACTGATTGTGAGATAAAAATCAGTTAGAATGGCTTTGTAAAGGTACAATTAAAAAAAAATACAAATTTTTGTTTATGACCTATTTATCCTATTTATATCTATTTATTGACCTTGCATACCTAGTGTACAATGTGTCTTTTAGTTATTAGTTAATCTTTTTTGGACATTCCGTATACATTATAGACGATCCAAATTTTACAACTATAAATAATTATTACTTATTGTATAATCATATATATAGTTATTGAGTAATAAGCATTTATAGCTATTACAATAAATACATAAATGGTACTGTTATATTCCTTAACGACAATAAGTAAATAATCTATTACAAGAGTAAAATATTTATTTTTCAGAGTCCTGTAACTTTCCATACAATGAACAAACAAAAGATAATGAATCAATCGATTTTTCGAAATATTCCTCATCATTACCTAAAGAAGATTTTTATAGACTTATACTCCAATAAATTTATGAAGATAATTTTTGTTACTTACTTCTTTTTATATTGCACAAGTTACAGTCTGGATTTATATTTTATGTTGCAGAATTTTAACGTAAAATTTATTATAAGATATGGATGTATGGAAACGCTAATGGCCTATGTAAGTATACAGGTGTCCTAAAACTCTCGGGAAAGCTGTTAATTGCAGAATTTATTTATTCTGAAATGAATCCTACTTTTTAGACTGGTTTATAAAAAATAAATTAAATGTTTAGTCTAATATACAAGGTGATTTTTTAAAAACGATCAACTCTATTATTCGATAGGTCGATTTTTATCACCAGGTTTATTGCCATCTTTTGGTAGTAAAATTACGTTGATCACACCATCGCAGTTCCATCCCAGAATTTGAATAGGGAAAGATAGAAAGTTATAAAATATTTTTATGAGTTTTTGAACATTCTTGCTGCTGCTCTATTTTTTTTGTTTTAGAATTCGATATTTTTCCCCTATTCAAATTTTAGAGATGGAAAAATACGGCTGATTTTACAATGCAAAGATGTCTTACTAGAAATCAAAATAAACCTGTATAGGTATTTTTTAAATATAATCGTGACAGAAAATTATAGTAGACAAAAGCCTCAGAAAACTATAATGGTTTGTCCGTATTTTTATATGCCATTATATGTACTATTTTGTGACAGTAATATTTTTAATTTTGGACGGTAGATAATTTTTATGTATGCACACTTTTGCAAAACGATTAGAACACATTTCAAATTTCAAAATAAACAATTTAAATAATCTTAGAAAATTTTTGCTATATAAAACACTAAAAAAGCGTTTAATAGTCACTAAGATTTTCGATTGTCAATTGGGGTCCTATGAATCGACCGAAAATTATAAGTGAATGTCTAGTAAAGGAAATACTTTTTTTTCTCATGGCTAGCTGCGAGTTTTTTAAAATGTGCAATTTGTAGTTTTGTGAAAAACTATTCCGTCAGTTTTAAGACACTTGTTTACGTGAATTAAAGGGATTGCTGCATTGTTAATTTCTATTTGTTTTGTGTAGATAATATCTGCGATGTGCATTTCATACATGCTTGAAAAGAGCCTACTTTCTGAATGGGAGTCGCTGTTTTGGAAAATTGACTTGAGTAATAAGAAATTAAGAGATTTATTGCAAAAACGAATTTTCTACACAGACATTCTAAATTGTTTTGCCATGTTTTGGTTTGCGATGATGGGTCTTGTACTTTTTCCAGTATGGGGAGATCAAAGTGAATGGTTTTTTAAAGTTACAATATATAAAAAACTTTTTGGGATCTGGTGGTACATTCCTTACAACATATTTTTCTATAGCCAGCCGATAGTTGCTTGGGTATGCATACGTTTGCCGGCTATAATGTTATATATCATTCTGCAAATAAATTTACAAATATTTCTGCTTAATCAAAAAATTCTTGAAATTTCCGAAGGTTGTGTTCGCTTAAATTATGAAACAGCAATCGATGATGAAACTTATCAAAATGGTGTTTATAAGAGAATGTGCTTGTGTATTAGTCAATACGCAAAATTAAAAAGGTAATCAAATTCATTTGTAAAGACCAAATCTCGAAACAGTGCATGTGTATTTCCATTAGTACAGTGTCTCCAAGAGTTAAACGACCATTTTACAACTTTAAAAACATTGGTTATGATTTTCTATCACATAATGTTTATCTTATGTAAACGTGTTAATTATAGTTTTGACATAAAAAAATTGATATACTTTAACTATAATGCTATAATCCAGAGTTATTCTCGTAAGACGATGAGCCTACAGGTAAAAATGCAACCCAAAATACAGTTTACAAAGGACTCATTGTTTTTTAGAGTTTGAAAATTAAATTAGGGATCCAAGTATGGTTAGGTTTTAATGTTTTTATTGCCTAATTGGCTTTACAGTCCTACATAAAGGTAACAACAAAAAAAATTAACACAAATTATCAAAAATTTTTTTAAATTTTTCTCCAATCTTTTTCTAGCACATTTTATCTATTCTCTCTCTTCTCCATTTTCGTTTAGAACTTTTATCCTTCCACACTCGCACATTCTTAACTCTACACACTCTGACAAACAATGTTCTATCGTCTTCCTTTCTTCTCTACATAATCTACACATTCTTTCCTAATCTTCTCTCCAAAATGTATTTACCCTTTTTTTCATTCCTACACCTGTATCTTGCAACCATTTTTTTATTTTTACTTTTTATTTTAACTAGATGTTTTGGCAGTTTGGTGCTAACAATCAGGGCATATTTTGAATTGTACCTTGATTTTTTTATACTCGCAATTCTTTTCTGTTTCTCTATGTCAGCATCTCTTTGTTTTAGTTGTTCTTCTATTGTGCTTTCTCCTTCTCTCATTTTTTCAATTTCTGTACACGTATACCCTTTTTTCTAATAGTAGTTATCTCGTTCTATTCACCTAACATTACCATTTGCTCTTTTAATTTTAGTCCAGCACTGTTGTAGTATTCTGCATTCATGTCGTATTCTTAGATTTTTCTCTTTCTTTTTTTCTCTTACTTTTTTCTTTTACTATGTACCCTGGCGTTTGTTTAGTTAACTTTAACACCCATTTTATATACTTTTCTTGCACACGCTCAATTTCTTCATATTCCTTCTACCCCCATACTTTTGCGTCATACATTACAATACTTTTCACAAAACTGTCAAACATCATCATTCTTCTTTTAAAATTTTCATCAAGTTTACGTTCTCCCAAACTCCAGACACTTCTCATTACTTTGTTTGCTTTTTTGACTATTTTCTTTATTTGTTTCTTGTCTGTCATTGTACTATTTAATACATATCTCAAATATTTGAACTCTTTCACTTGTTTTGTATTTTTTGCTTCCCATTTTCATTCATCTTCTTTTTCGATTCTTACTTTCTTTCCAAACACCACCATTGTTGTTTTATCTACATTAACTTGGAGTTTTTTGTTTCTTACATATCTTTCCATAACTTTTATCATTTCTTTCATTTCACTCTTGCTCTTTGCTACAATTACTAAATCATCTGCAAACGCCAGGGACCACACTTTCTTTCTGCCTACAACTATCTCTCCTATTTGCGCTCTACTTAAAACTTTATCCACATCTCCTATATATGCCAAGAATAGTGCAGGATTTAATGGACAGCCTTGTCTGACACCTTTATTTGTCCAAAAGCTTTCACTTACTTTTTCGCCTACTTTTACTTGATGGTTAATAATTTTCTAGTAAATTTTTTACATCTTTTTTACCAACCATTTACACACCCCTTTCTCTAAGATACTGTTATAATTTTTTCTTATCCACACTGTCAAAAGCTTTCCTGAAGTCTATGAACAATGCATACATACGTACATTCTCTCACCTTGTCTATTTCTTTCTTCGCCAGAGGGCTCAAAATGTATACATTGTTCATGACCTTTCCTTTTCTGAACTGTGCTTGTCTGTCTGGTAACATACTTTTTCGTCCATTTTCTTTCTCAATCTTTTCTCTAAAACCATAGCATATATTTTGTAGGTCGTATTAAGTAAGAATACACCACGGTAGTTTTTAGTTTAGTCTTCATCCCTTTTTTTATGTATTGGTACAATTAACCTTTTTCTCCACTCCCTAGGAAAGTCTTTTCCCATCCACACTGCATTTAAAACTTCTCCGGGTGCTTTCTTTTTCTTTAACCCAAACATTTGTTTCTCAATATCTACTTTAGAAAGATTGTTTATTTCCACTTGAAATTTCTCATGTTTTGACAAAATACTTTTATTGTTACTTCCACCTAAAACTTCCATAACGTGTTCTCTTTATTTATCCATACTTGTATTCTTACTTATTTTGTCTTTTCTTTTTCTTTCTTTGTTTATAAATTTCCATACTTCTGCTTCTGTCTTTATTTCTTTTTTTTCTTTGTTGTATTTTTCTTTCTTCACACTTTGCTTTGTACTTTTTTCTTGTTTTTAAATAATCCAGGGATCTAAGCGACGATCTAAGTATGTAGCGACGTATTAAAAATAGTTGTCTCTGTCATTACATTTTTTCATTCATAATTATTTAATATAATGTTTTCTAACAATGAAAGAACAGACATGATACTAATTTTTGTTATGTCGAATAAATGGTGTTGCTGCAGCAAATTTATGTAGAGAAAGTTATCTCAAACTTAGGTATCTGTTTTGCAGGTTTTATTGTTTTATGAAACTTAGTAAATGGTTATTGTTGCTGTTTTAATTTTATTTTAATCTAAATTCAAATTAGTCGCCAAAATGGACACCCTAAATGCGCAGCTTGTAGCGATCTATGTTTTATGTAGAATATGATAATGTAATTCACCTTAATAGTTTTTTGTGATAGTTTAATACAATTGTATTTTTATCTCAATAAGATTAACCATACGATCTATTTATTTCTCATAAAATTTGCATTCGAATTGTTACTAAAAGATCAAGTTACTTTGTGTGTGTTACAAGGCCCTAAAATTATTTTTTGCCTTTTTTGCTATACATACAGGGTTAGTCAAAAGTATGGAATAGGCAGTTTATCTCCGTAAATATAAACTTTATGACAAAATGTCATCCATAAAAGTTTCTTTAGTAATTATTCTTTATCTCTTAGCCTGCTTGTTGTTTTTTATGTCAACTCATTTCCATGGAAACGTAACTTTTTTTTCTTTTTTAAATAGCAACCTAGCAATTGTTCTTTTTTTTCTTGAAATGACCTGGTATTTTTTTAATATCCTTTAATAACAAAATTTTAGAGAAAATGGCCTTAATACATTATTCAATCAAATAATCTTTAACTTAAATGAAATGTTCAAACTGAAGACCCCCTACAGCTTGACAGTAACCTAATCTCTCATAAAAATTACGTAACGAATGTTCCAGCCAGTTAGGTGGTATGGGCTCCAGAAGCCATGACGTCAAAAATGCGCGAAATTTTGAAACACTGTCATTCGATAAAAATACCTTGAAAAAGTCGACCTTGTTGCACATGTAAATAAGGTTGAATTTACAAAGATCAAATTTCAAGCAATGAATAAATACACTAAATAAAATAAATAAGACCTAAAAATGTCGGCATTCGATACCCTAAACATTTCATTTATTGATAAGTCACGAATCACAACCAATTTACACTTAATAAAGAAATTAATGGAAAATAAAACATTCCATGCACAGATTTCATTGGTTTCTAAGCTTTAACGCAGGTCCAACCTGAGCGAATGCCAGCGGACCATGCCGAACGTGAACGATTTTCTCTATTTGTGCACGCGTTTGCGCGCTACTTCGCTACTCGGCCATCTTCGGTAGTTGATTTACAGCCGTTCGGGTGACTTTGAGAGCACGAAACTTACACGGTAATTTCTATTTTCGATTAATTTTTCAATTATGCGCGAATTATTTGTAACTTCTGACTGGATTAAAACTAGAATGTTTAGAGTATCGGAGAAGAGTGTTTTTATGCCTTATTTGTGTTTCCATATGTCATTTTTATTCGGTCAAAGTTTAGCTGTTATAAATTCAACCTTATGCTCTAGTGCAATAAGGGCGACTTTTTTAAGGTATGTTTTTAGAATGACAGTGCTTCAAACGTTCGCGCTAAAATTACGACACACTTCTCCAGCCCATTTCTGCGATTCCGTGCCTTATTCTGGCTTCCAGGTCTTCCAAATTTTGAGGTCTTTCTTTGTAACTTGTGGTTTTTAAATGACCCCAGAAGAAAAAATCTAAGGGGCTTAAATCGGGGGATCTAGTAGGCCATTCAATAGGACTCCGACGTCCTGTCTAACGACGTGAAAAAATGTTATCCAGAAATAGGCGAACATCAACTCCATAATGGGGTGGAGCGCCGTCTTGCTGAAACCAAATATATCGGTTTGGCGTTCCTTGTCGATCTGCATCCGGAAATAATTGTACAATATTAAGTACAATGTGATCACGCATTAGGAGTAGATATTTAGCCGCAGTTAAATTCTCATCAATAAAATATGGGCCTATTTTGTGCTGCAATAATACCAACTCATACATTAAGTTTTTGACGGTGCTGTGTATGATGTTCCATCATCCAATGAGGATTCTCATTCACCATGTTTACAAATTAAGATAAAACTATTTTGATTAAATTAATTTGTTAATTTATTAAAACGTACATGAAAAATGACATGAAAAATATTATTAAAGAAGCAGAGGCAACTATTATTTTTTGTAAAATTATCATCAAATAAATTTTAAAAAAATAGTAAATAGCAGAGAATCTGATTTGATACAAAAATTCTGTTAAAAGGATATTAAAAAAATACCAGATCATTTAAAAAAAAAGAGGAACAAGAATCACCAAGAAAATTGCCAGGTTGCTATTTAAAAAAGAAAAAAACTTACCTTTCTATGGAAATGCGTTGACATAAAAAAACAACAAGCAGGCTAAGAAATAAAGAATAATTAGTAAAGAAACTTTTATCGATAACATTTTGTCATAAAATTCATATTTATGGAGATAAACTGCCTATTCCATACTTTTGATTAACCCTGTATGAAGTAAATCTTGAGGTCAAAAAGGTACATATAAAGTTATTTTTGTCTCTTTTTGTTTTATGGTACAGGACCTTAAATATACCACTTTTACATCTAAAACAAGTTTTATTATAAAGTCTTTACAGCATTTATTTTATATTTTATTCCATTTTTAGAATAGGTTTTGTTGTTAAATTTCGTCTAAAAAATCATTTAATAACATAGTTTTTCAAATTAGGACTAACTATGGGACTTACTAAAAATTTAAGATCTCCGTTATTTCAATTGTCATCAATATTGTTCAGCTTCAATAAACTAAAAGTGTGCCCTAAAATTTTCTGTTGTAACTTTTCCAATTGCGTTTTAAAAATATTATTTTTGTGTCGACTGTATCGTAGGCCCTTTTAAGAACCCTTAACAATATATAGGGTGTGTCAAAAGTCGCAAAGATCCTTTGGAGGGATACATGAGACACCCTCAAAGAACACAAAAATTTATTTAAAAAATTTCAATACTCTTTTGTTTTCTTTTGTTTTTTTGTATTTTTTTGTATTTTTTTGAAATTTGGTATTTTCTTGAGATTTATGAATACGTAATTGATGAAAAAGAAACAGTAAAGCATTTGAAATGAATTACGTATTCATAAATCTTACGAAAACACCAAATTTCAAAAAAAAAAACAAAAAAAAACAAAAAAAACAAAATAGTATTGAAATATTTTTAATAAATTTTTGTGCTCTTTTAGGGTATCATATGTATCCCTCCAAAGGATCTTCGCGACTTTTGACACACCCTATATAGAAATGTAGATTTTGCTCATAGCTAATTTGCTGTATTATCTTAAGCGTAATCATTTGATCGATAATTGACCGTCTTACTTGGATCACTTATTTTTATTATTGATAATATCTTATAAGTGATGTTTAGCAGAGATATTTCTCCATAGTTTTTACAACACTAGCACCTTTTTTTTTAAATGTAAGACATTTTTCCGGCATTTTCTCCTATTTTCAACTTCTTAAATTAGTTATCTTTGTAGTAACTTTTTGTATTCATTTTTTACAAATTTGCCGGTTATTAAAATTTTTCCTATCTTTTAAAATTTTGCTGGTTATTTTATTTTTCCCAGGATTAGTATCCTTTTTTTGTTTTTGTATTAACTCTCCCCTCTCTCTTCTGATATTTCGTTTTTTCTAATCTTTTTTCTTCATAGCTTCCATTTTTTCCTCACCCATATTTTTCTTTTTTTTTTTGTTGATTCCATTATTAACTCTTCTGCTTACAATATCTATGTTTTTTTTTGTCGTATTTTGGTTTAATTCATTCACTATAATCTCTACATTTGCCAGTTCTTCAAGTTCATCAAATCTTTTTAGCGAATTTTTTTGCAAAAACTATCAATATTGTCACGGGCTTTGCCTCGTGGGGTATAGTTGAGATTTTTTTTTTGACAAGAGGGGCCCGAAGCGCGAGCCGCACACCGAGGCTTACGCCCATTGTGTGCTACCTCTCGGAATAGTACTACTGCAGTAGCTCTGTGCCTTTGATGAAGCTCAGTACCTTGTCTGCAGGAGCCCTGGTATAAATCTCTGATGCTTGCAAATGCAGGGCAGTAATAGAATATGAAGAGGAGTTTCCTCATCTTCGGCACAACCTCCGCAAATCTCGTCCTCGCTGAGTCCGATGACGTGCAGCTGTCTTTTTTTGTAGTCAATATCCTGTGTACATGTCTACCACTAACTGAAGGTTTCTACGATTGAGACGCATCAAGTTTTCACTGTGTGCCTTGTCCGGTCCTTTCATAAAAAGCCTGGATTGCCGCATGCCATCTTGAAACTGTTATTCAGAAAGATGGCGAAATTTTATCCACTTACGAAGTGTGTCTTTCTGTCGTCTTTTGGTAACGCCAGAAGCCGGTAAGGCCCATTTGTGAACCCTCTCGAACCAGAACGTTAGCCCTCTCGTTACCCGTTAGACCCAGTGTCCTGGTACCCAGCAGAGTACAACCTTTTTGTTGCACTCCGCCAGTTCCTGTAATCTGTTGTGTCATTCCCAGAACCCAGACAAATCTCGATGAGTACCTGCACGTTTGCGAGGCCTGCAGCGAAGCCTGACTGTCGGTGCAAATGCAGATTCGCCTGTTTGACAAAGCTCTCTGCACGCACTCAGTTACACAAGCGAGCAAAGCGAAGATTTCCCCTTGGAAAACGTCCACATGTTTGCCCAAAGGTATTGAAATTCAACACCTAGCTCACATATAGATATCCCTGAGCCCGCCCTATTGGGGTGAACCGACTCTTCAGTATAGCAGACGAGTCAGTCCCCCGTTCTGAAGCTGCTCGTTTTTTCACACCAGTTGTCACGTGGTGGAATGTTCACAAGATACTTGTGACTTGTAGCAATCCTGGGGGTCATACTGTCGTCCCCCATTTCAAAAATGGGGTCTAACTTCAACATCCTAGTGGATATTGTCCGATGAACCTTTCCGGTTGCTGTTTTTCACCGATTTGTACCGCGAAGCCGTAGGAAGCCGAATCCCCACAATGAGCTCCATGGCTGCGGTCAGTATAGTTCGGAAGGCCCCTGTAAAATTGTCATTCAGGCAAAACGCTGGACCGGTGCCAAACTTTTTTTGGTCCAGGACTCACTTGATACCAGACAAGGGAGCCGTACGTGATCATTGGTCTGACAACATAGTTGTAGAGCCAAAGCATAACGCGGGGTGTAAGACCCCAGGTTCTGCCAAAAGCTCTTCTGCACGCCCAGAGCGTGCTCGTAGCTGTTCGCATCTTTTCTTCTACGTGTGATCTCCAGATCAAACGGGAATCTAAATTAACCCCCAAATATTTAACCTTATGATCTACGCGTAGCTGTTCGCCGAAAAGCTGAGGGGTCACATAATGGCCCACCGTTTTCGAGTAAAAATAACATGGCCTGTTTTCTTCGGATTTACCGATAGGCCATGGAAATTACATCATTTCTTAACGAACCTGAGTGCCCCACCTGTGAGCTCTCCGACCACATTGAGAAACTTGCTTTTCATCAGAATAGCTATGTCATCAGCATAGCCCTGATAGTATATGCCAAGTTCGTTTAACTTGTGGATAAGATTGTCTACTGTGAGGTTCTATAACAAAGGAGATAGTTCACCCCCTTGGAGACACCCTCTAGTAGCAATCACTGTAGCAGAGAATGAGCCTATGCTCGCTCTGATAAATCTATTAGACAGCATTGTGCGAACCAATTTGACCAAGGTTCTCTAATGCGTTACACATAGACTCGAAAGAAGCATTGTCGAATGCTCTCTCACGCTGGTTTGAACTGCTTATACTACTCTTAAATTTATTTCAGGTTTTTCATTGTTACGTACTGTTTTGACCCTGACATTCAAGCCACGTTTTTACTTATGTTATACCATTTTCTTAGCCCCAACCCGTTTACTTATTTCTGTGTTAGCATTTTACTCTGCTGCTGAGGTAAATGTGACGATTTACCTCACCGAAAACCTAAGGGCGCTTCTACCATATGTCATGGGCTTTGCCTCCTGAGTTGGGGAGGAGATTAAAAACAGGGTTTTTAAAAAAAAGTAATTTAATAATGTTCGTAATATATGGTACATGATACCGAAATCCAGTTATACATAATAAAATAGGGCTACTTACATTGACATCTTTGACACACACGAAGGGTGTGGGCGCACCTTTTTGCTTTTTCTTCTTGTTACCTTCTGATCAGCTTACTTTCTACTTTGGTATTCCAATCGTTAATTAACTTAATATCGTTTTTCGGCATTTTTTCTATTTTTTATTCAAGTTTTGGAAAGAACTCTTGTTTTGCGCTTTACACTGTGAGATGAGTTGAATTTAGGGTCAAGTGATCTATTTAAATAAAATTTGATGGAAAAAATAATGAAAAGAAAATAGAACGAATATAAGATTGCAGCAGTAAGTCTTCAAATTGATTTATTTATTGATATTAAGAAGATCGGGCCTAGTTTATTTGACAAATGGTCAGCAGTTGTCAAGAATTAGAATAGGGGGCTAACTGGAAAACGCAAATCATAAAATAATTGGCCATAAATTCAAGTGATCTTGTGGTACTATATTAGTCCTTTAAAACAATAAGCTAATCTGTTCTAACAATTTTGTTTATTAGTTTGTCACATTAATTCTAAATATTTTTGTTTCTTGTAAAATCTTTGTTTGTGTTATATTATTAATTACTGCCAAAGTTCTGTAATTGTGGAATTCGCATGCAAAATCGTGATCTTGACGATACTTATCAAACACTAGATATTATAATAATTTGTTTTTATCAAAAAGTTGGACAAACAGATTTCTGCAATATGTATACCTTTCAATGCCGGTTGTTATTACACTAGGAGTTCTTAGTTCTATTTTTGTCACCTTTTTTATTCTCTACGTAAGTAGGTTATAGTAATAATAAATTTAGGATATTCAAATTATTTTTGTAGAGTTTTGAAAATACAAGTCGAATTCTCAAAATACGTCTAGTTTTTGTAGCCGGTGGCAATTTTGTTATTGCTTATATGTTCCTAGAAGCTGCGCAGGCTCTTTACAATGAGGTATGTTTAATGTAACTTTTATTTATAAACATTGTTTAATATACAAATATTTCTAGAGTGGTGAATTATTTAAAACTATAGCAGCATCTCCATGGCACGTATATAATAATAAAAACAGAAGACTTTTGTTAACATTTTTAACAATTACCTTAAAACCATTAACTGTCTCTTTTGCTGGTATTACTCTAAACTACAATTTTGCACTTACTGTAAGTTTACTATAAAGTTGCTTGAAATTTTTTATTTATATTTTTTGTTTTAGATGGTAAGAATGTCTTATTCGTATGCTTTATTTTTGTACAACAAACGCTAAACTGGACAACATACGCAAATAAGAAATTAATTTGGACTGTTGTGACAACTCCGAATAATAGTTCTAAATTTTATTATATTCAACCGGTTTAGAGATTCTACTTTTTTTACAATATCTACTTATTCTATAATTGTGCGTCAAATTGCTAGTTCTTAAAGTTTAACTTTTTAGTTTATAAAAGTGTATCTTTAATTTATATTATCGTTTGATTTGCTGACAACTCTTAGATAAGCAGGTACCGATTGTATGATTTTGTTGTTTAGCAAAAATGCAAATATTATTACATTTATCTTCTCTTGATTTATGGAGAATCAATAGCTTGAACACGGTTCGACGCAGCCATTTTTTAAATTGGAAATTATATTGCCGTCTCAAAATTTAAGATAATTGTGGCTTTATTTGCAAAAATCGCAATTTACCGCAGTGACACAATCTTTTCAAAAAAGCTCTTTAAAAATTGGTCTTAAAAATTTTCAATTTTATACTGGTCTTTCTAAAACTAAAACATGACAAGAAAAAAATGCATTTTTACAAAAAGAAATAGTAGGCATTTTGTGTCAAAAAAATATTACTTTTATTATTGTGAGATGTGTTTTCTATTGCTAATTTTCTAATAACATTTATTATGATTATTTTTAAAGACATTAATGCAAGGTGTTTGCTTCAGGATTTATCCAATCGGTATATTTGATGCACACTACTTTGCACAATTTTCTATCCAGGCGATATAAATGCGCAAGATCAACTACAGATTTATAAAATGAGATTTATAATAGCAACACTCATGTTCAAATGTCACTTTTAGAGTTACCACCGCAAATACTAGCTCGTAAGTAAAAGTTGTGTATAGATGTCATTTCGTCACTTGTTTTTGTATAAAGTAATTTATAGTTTACGATTTTTGAGAATACTCTTAATGAGTAATTTCTTAAAAAAACATATATATTTTACGCTAGCATAATTATAATTTAAATTTGTCGATTATAAATAACAACTTATATCACTTATTTCGCTTTATAAGATTTAATTTTACACTAATATATGCATATGTTATTCAATATCGTTTATCAATAAATATAAACATTAATATATATATTGGTTTACGAAAGAAGTCCGTAAACAATCACGTAAATCTGAATCTCATATCAGCTGCTTTACATGACAAGAGAGTTAAATGTGCGTGTTTATCTGCTGACTTTTAAGAAGAGATTTTTGTGCCAAGATAAAATGGTTTACAGTTAACGAAAAATTATTATAATCAAATTGTATGAATCTAATACGCGACTACTAAGGCTTTTTAATTCTTCTCCTTACTTTCAACAGTTCCGAGTATTAACTGCTTTTATTATATTTTTGTTTGTGAAATAACTAATTTTTTATTTCGAAAAGATATTTATTTTGTAAAAAACTTTTTTTTGTTGTGTAAAAATACATATAAGCCATCTTTTTTTTGTAATTTTATTGTTTCAAAGTTTTTTGCGAAGAGATACAATACTTTTTTTAGATCTGTTAACTTTTTGTAATACACCAATGAATTGTCACTAATTTTACAATCATCTCTATTGGATGTCTACCAACAATAAAAATTTTGAACATGTTAATAATAACTTACTGTATATTACGAGTATATTCGCTCCAAGCGTGACTCCAGCGCCAGACAAAATATGAACTACGGGAGGCTGTCTTAAATGTATGTCAATAACTAAAGATGAAAAATGGGTACTAGACCAAACTTCAGGCTGGTAAGTTTGACAGTCCCGACGTATTTTGATCTGGGGAATACGTATTTGACAATTTCATTTCTTCAAATTTACTCCTACCCTCCCAAAAAAAGTTAAAAATTGGTAAATTTTACATTCTTAAAATTCAAAAAAAAATTTATCTCTAAAATTAAAATGGAAGAACGCAGACTCTCAAATGAAATCCCGGACATATCCTGGCTTTAATATTCTACAAAAATTTTGCACATGCGCAATGCCGTTTGGGCTTCCCAGATTCCCCAATAAACGTCTGTAGATCTCGGTAACTAGATACCGTATAAAAATTGTGATAGAGCTAGAAATGTTTAAAAAATCTATATTTTGTAACCCCAGAATTTCAGATTTTTAAGGTCATAAATAAAAAAGTTTTCGTCCCTCCCCCGATCTCTAATAGGGATCTTGAGATGGATGTGAGGTCAAAAATTCCTCAGATTTTTAAATTTTTTTTTTGTGTCTTATACACATGAACGTACAATAAAAAAGTAAAATATCAGTTGCTCTGTACCACTCCCTCTACTGCCCCCAGCCGCCTCCAAAGTTACCAAAAATTTTGAAAATTTTTAAATGAAGCTAGAATGATGCGTTTTTTTATAGAGGTATCTTATAAGGTCCCATACCTATTACTTAAAAAAATTACTTCATTTATAAAGAAACATGAAAAAAAATTAAAAACAAAAAAAAATTATAAAAATCAATTTTAACCTCTAAACTTAAAATCGAAGAAAGGAGACCCTTAAATGACATTCGGAATAGGTCTTGCCTGTCTTATCTGTAAAATTCTAAAAAAAAATGCGCAGTGACCGTGATCCATCAACTCTACACAATTACATTTTAACTAAATTTTAAAGATTTACAATACTCTGAATTATTATTTTTGATAACTATAAGGTTATGGTACTACTTAGTTTAGCCTTTTAACTGCACCTATCCACCGATTCCGTTGTTTTATTTTCCATTCAGCGGTCGGAAATTTATAAAATTTGCACTTACTTTTTCTGCTAGCATTTGTACAATTAACAACACAACAATTCTGGTGTCTCATTTTTATTTAATTTATTAAAATTAAAACAAAATCAATATTTCCGCGTGTGTTTACATACAGTATCGACTATAATAGCCTCCCGAATTGCTAAACGTGACCACTGCAAGCGCTTCGGTCGATTTCATTTCCCCTACCATGCCTTCCCTCACAGCGAATAGGCGATCGCAGTAAAGTAACTGTATAGATTTGGATTGACGATCCCCATATGTACGTATTAAAAGTAGTTGTCAGTGTCATTACATTTTTTTATTCATAATTATTTAACGTAATGTTTTCTAACGATGAAAGAAATACTAATTTTTGGTGAATGTCGAAAAAATGGTGTTGCTGCAACAAATTTGTATAGAGAACTTTATCTCGAACGCCGACAAAATTTTTAAGAAACTGGAAAGCACGCTAAGAAATAATTGCTTTAAGAGAGTAAAAACTAGAACTATCACTTGCCCTGAAAATGAAGTAGCAGTTATTGAAGTTGCAATCAAAAATCTACATATCGGACAAAAAAAGATATCTAGACAATTAAGAATTAGACAATTGTCGGTTCATCATTTGTGATTTGACCCGTAATAAAATTGTACAGATGTAAATTACAATTGTTTTTTAAGCTTGAATTAAAACATTTATTTCAATTTGAAAATTGAAGGGATGGTTGCGTTGGTTGCATTTTTCTGACTAATGGGCTAATTTCAAGTTGAGATACTAACGGTAATATCGCAAATTTAATACTTTTTTGTAGCAACAAACAATCACAACTCTAAAATTTTTTATGCAAAAATACACAAAAAGTCGCAGTGTCTTTAATCAGTGGCGTAACTACCACCCCCGCAAACCCTGCATTAAGGGGGGCGCAAACTTAGAGAGGGCGCATTACAAAAATTTACTTCTAAAATCATGTATCAAAAAAATTACTAAAAAAAACTACTTTTAAATTGATGGCTTTTACCCTTTTGTTGCCAACCTAATCAGTATTTATCAGTATTTAGTCTTGACGGACCATGCTACTCTCGATGGACCGTGCTCTAACAATGAGTAATGAACAAGACAAAGCTTCGATCAATACTGATTTATTATAACAAAAACTTAACAATATAAACCTAACCTACAGTGAATATAAAACAAAAATAGAACTTATAATAAATTGATACTGTGTACATTTAAATGGTACAATAAATTACATTTTGTCGGTCGCTGGAAAACCGTGCAACTGTCCTAGTAGTTTGCCCCCGCTGAAGTAAGCAAAATTGTGCTTACCAAATATTGTTTAAATTGTTTTAACATGCTGAAATATTTGTTGCACTTTCTTTGAGCAATAGGTCCCAGTTAATGACCTATTGCATCTTGATATACATTTGTGGCTTTACAGAAAAAAAGGAAATAATCTGTTCAACGATGGTTAAACATATTGGCGCCTCAACAAGATTGGCTTCTGTTTTCGGTGGTTCTTTCAGCGGCGGCACCAGCGTCGTGGATGTGTCTCATTGGTATCAGCGACTTGGTTGTGACCTCCTGTAACAATTTGCTGACACCAGTAATTCGTTCATCGTTTGCGTGTGGTAGGTCATGTGATTTATAAACATAAATTAACAAAGTAACCTGATATACAATCTGACATAACTAATTTCATAGTATCAATTAAGCAACAGAAAAAATAACAAAACAATAAATCTACTTTGATTTGTTGGATTGATAATTACAACTTCTATAATCCCAAAAACTTAATACCAAAAAAATAAAAAAAATGTAAAATAACTTGCGGCTTTGGCAGTTGCTCCCTATTGAATTGAACTTGTTAATCTCTTGGTTCGTCGATCTTGATCCCTGGATTCCATATTCTTGGCTGTATCCATATGTGTACCACTTCATTTATCCCAGTAAGATGGTGTGTTTTCTGTTCTTCTCATACCTCTTTGTGTTGCTTCTGGTGTGGCCTTGTGTTGTGATCGTTTTCACCTCGGTAGGGAAATACTTTTGACGTAGTCAACTTTCCAGTCTCTAAGAATTTGAAATCAATTATTGATGATAATTTTTTCTGATTTCTATTTTTGTGTCTTTCTTCAATGTTTTTTCTCCACTTCGATTTTTCATATTTTGACACGAATTTTCCGTTTCTCTTGCCAGAGCGTAGTACGTATTTTCTTTGTTTGTAACGGTATTTGTGGTAACTTACTCTATTCACCACTTTATTGAGGTTGACTTTAAGTTGTAATTTGCCTACTTTGGCTTCTCTGACGTACCTGTTTCTCTTCCTGTGTCGATTTTTCTTTTTCCACTGCCTTACTATTGCCCGTGACTCGTTTTTTCCTTTCACTCTTTCAGTCTCACAATTTGGCTCTTCAGTCAATTTTTGTAAAATCTTTGGTGCATCTGTGTAGATTATTTAATTATAACCTCACCTTGAATCTGATCAACGGTCATTAGCGTCTTATCTTCATTTTTTTTCTGTTTGTTTCTGAAATCGTTATGGCATTTTGAAACTTTCAAAATGGATAATTTTTTTTCCACTCCTACAGGTTCAAGATTTAGTTCTAGAACCGATTTTTTCTTCCATCTTTCCGGAAAATTTTCATCAAAAGTTTCGGAATTTTCCAAAATGGACACTTCTTTTTCCACTCTTTAGCCTCAAAATTTGATTCTTGAGTCGATTTTTGTATCTCATGAATAAAATTTTCATTTTCTTGAGTTTTAGATTTGAAGTGGTTAACATTTTCCTTTAACATTTTTGCATTTCTTTTTGCTTGTAATTTAATCCAATGTGGTAAAGGTGAAAGTTTCACAAGGCTCATTCTCACACAGAACGCATTTTTTTCTTGAATTTTGTTTTCTAATGCTTCTATTACTGTTATGTATCTCACTCTTAATTGTTGATAGTTGTTTTTTGAATATGGAGTTTTTTGCTCTTTTTCGATTACTTTAATTTTGATGTTGATTTTGTTGATTTCCTTCCATTTTTCTTCTATTTCTCTAGCATAAAATGCGTGTTTAGTTGAACTTATATTGTTTAGTCCAAGTTCACTCTTCACTTCGTCCAAAATTTCTTCCAATTCTTGAGTGCGAAGTTCTTGTTCCGTTCTGTATGTCAAATAACTTTTAGCGATGTTTTCTTGCGGTTTGCTTACTGACTTATCTTCAACAGTTTCTCTCCCAAAAATTGGATTTTGAGTTAATTTTTGTTTTTCATGAATGACATCCTGACCATTTTGAGTTTCAGTTTTAACCTGGTTGTCATTTTCTTTTGGTCTACAACATTCCTTCATACGCTTCTTTATTTCTAGAACTTCTTTTTCTACTTTTTCCTCTTCTTCTTCTAGTGTTTTTTCCAAGTATTCTTTAATGTCTACGTAATCTATATTAACCTTGTTTATCTTTTTCTCCATAAATTCTAGTGTCTCGTCGTCTGGATTCAATACATAGTTTGACAGATCTGACATGAATTCAACGATCTCGTTCCTAGCCTGTTCAACGGATGTTAAACCCTCTTCACATTCCCAGGTACTCTGTGCTTCGTTTGCAACTTTTACTATTTTGTCAAAGTTACAACACATGTGATAGAATTCTCTTAGTACTTTTATTTCATTTTCTTGTGCTGTCTCTATTGTACACCACTTGTTTCTTCTGTTTCGCTTCAATTCCCTTTTGAACTATAGCGACACTTTAACGTCCACGACTTCACTTCGCGACGTTACACTTGTTTGCGGTTTCCATTTTCGCGTACACTACACTTAAATTTACCGAAACCACCGTACTATTTCGTAAATTCTTTCTGAATTTCGCAAAGTATTTTCACACGTCCACGACTTAAAATTCTTACGCTCGAAGGATCATGTTTAATCTTGACGGACCATGCTACTCTCGATGGACCGTGCTCTAACAATGAGTAATGAACAAGACAAGATTTCGATCAATACTGATTTATTATAACAAAAACTTAACAATATAAACCTAACCTACAGTGAATATAAAACAAAAATAGAACTTATAATAAATTGATACTGTGTACATTTAAATGGTACAATAAATTACATTTTGTCGGTCGCTGGAAAACCGTGCAACTGTCCTAGTAGTTTGCCCCCACTGAAGTAAGCAAAATTGTGCTTACCAAATATTGTTTAAATTGTTTTAACATGCTGAAATATTTGTTGCAATTTTTTTGAGCAAGAGGTCCCAGTTAATGACCTATTGCATCTTGATATACATTTGTGGTTTTACAGAAAAAAAGGAAATACACTGTTTAACGATGGTTAAACAATAGTAGTGTAACTAATACTGTGACTAAAGCTAGTAACCTGTTTTTTCTTTGATATAAAAGTTTTATTTGTTTTTCTATTAATGAGTCAGTCGAGCTAGCTTTATTATGTTTTAACTTAAGCCGAAATTTAAACTCTTTTAAGAACTATTTGATTCGGTTGGATATTTATGAGGTCAACCCCAAAGTATATGTTTCTTAATTCGAAGTGGATTTAGTTTATGATGATATGACTCAAATTTTTTTAGTTAATTTCAGTCTAGATTTTTACTTGTTTACGCGAACATCTGGATATTTTTTTATTTTTATCACTTATTCAAGTCATATCGAACTTAACAAATTTAAAATGACAGGAAGTTAAATAAACCGAGTGGAAGCGAATTTAGAAAACGCAGACAATTAATGGAACTTAAACACAATTTTTGTCACAGCTTTTTTAAAACTATGGACTAATCTAAATTTAGTATTTGAATCTATGTATTTAATTTATTTTATAAAAAAAATATTATATTAAATAGGGAGTTTTTTGGCTTTAATTCAATAAATTATTAATAGAGACCGGATCTTAAGAAATTCTCCTAATCCGCAATATTTAAGGGTTATTTTTGAAACTCAAAATAAATCCATTTCGTCAAAAATGCAAATATTTGACACTATTTTAATTTTTTCTAAATTTCTAAACTGACTTGTTATATCCTAAATATGTTTTAAATATCCTAAAATTGTATTTATCTTTCCTAACTTAAAGAAAAATATTATTGTTTTTTTGTTGTTTTAACTTTTAGTGCAATTTTAGCTAAAACACAATTTTTAACCAAGCCACATTAAAAATTAAATATTTTATATCAAAGCTTATTTTAAAATTTTGGTCAATAGTATAACAAGGCCGGAAACAACTGAAAATAGTCCAGAAGTTGTGGAAAAATTGGTTAGTGTCAAATTAAGAGAGAGGTTTTACAATAAAACCTGAATGGAAAAATTTGCTAGAAATAAAAAAAATTAGTTAAAAAAAAGGAAATTTTGTTGTTTATAATGTTGAAGTTCCTGATTTTAGTATATCTCAATGTGCACCAATAGCATCTTGCAATACAGAGAGAATATCTTCTACGTTGAGAAAAATTCTTACTGAAAAACAAACAAATTTTACACCATCAAATTTAGAACAATATTCAGTTTCTTCTGTAAATTTACAAAAGATTAATTGCATTGTATAGTACAGGGATATTCACGTAATATGACGAGACTGACTGGATCTCTCTTGCATTATCGAAATCCACATAAAACATAGAAAGCTGCCAGCTGTTATAACCAAATTGCAAAACTCGAGCCTTTTGGGCGTTTTAACTCTTGGACAAATTGTATATGGTGCGGATGAAACTTATTCTCTTTCAAAATTCTACAAACTGACGATTGACTAATATCTGTCTTGATATTTCTTTTTGATTGATATGTAGATTTTCAGTTGCAACTTCAATAACTGCGACTTTATTTTCAAGGCAGTGGCGGTTCTAGTTCTTACTCTTTTAAAGCAACTATTTAGCCAATTATTTCTTAGCGTGCTTTCCAGTCTCCTAAAGATTTTGTCACCGAACGTCGGAGCTTGGCGTTCGGGATGACGTTCTCTATATACATTTGCTGCAGCAACACTATTTTTTCGACAATCACCAAAAATTAGTATCTCATCAGATTCATTAGTATCAATTAGTGTTTTCCGAGGTTCTTTCATCATTAGAAAACTTTACGTTAAATAATTATGAATGAAAAAATGTAATGACACTGGCAATTGCTTTTAATACCTACATACTTGGATCCCTAATTTAATTTTATATTTCCAAAAAACAATGAGTCTTTTGTAAACTGTATTTTGGGTTGCATTTTTACCTGGTCAGGCTCGTCATCTTAGGTGAATAACCCTGTATAGCTTCCTCTCTTTGTTCAATATTTTTTTTTTAGTTTTTAATTAGTTCAATTCTCGGGCTAACGCTGCTGACCGCTTTTTTATAAGTCTTTATAATCTTTTTCGCGCGGTATCTTCTAGACCTATTATAAACATTCTCTAAGTAAGCCAATCCTTGGGGTGACGCTATTGACCGCTTTTTTTACATGTAATTTTTTCGCGTGGTAGAGGGCTTCGCCCTCTAAACCTATCAAAAACATCCTCGAAGTAATCCAATCCTCGGGCTGACTCTGTTGACCCGATTTTTTATAAAATTCTTTTTTCTGTAGTAGAGGGCTGCGCCCTCTATCTCAATCAAAAACAGCCTCGAAGTAAGCCAATCCTCGGGCTGACGCTGTTGACCCCCTTTTTTATAAAATTCTTTTTTCGGTAGTAGAGAGCTTCGCCCTCTATACCTATCAAAAACACCCTCAAAGTAAGCCAATCTTCGGGCTGACGCTATTGACCGCCTTTTATATAAGTTCCTATTTTCGGTAGTAGAGGGCTTCGCCCTCTATACCTATCAAAAACATCCTCGAAGTAAGCCAATCCTCGGGCTGACTCTGTTGACCCGATTTTTTATAAAATTCTTTTTTCTGTAGTAGAGGGCTGCGCCCTCTATACCTATCAAAAACATCCTCGAAGTAAGCCAATCCTCGGGCTGACGCTGTTGACCCCCTTTTTTATAAAATTCTTTTTTCGGTAGTAGAGAGCTTCGCCCTCTATACCTATCAAAAACACCCTCAAAGTAAGCCAATCTTCGGGCTGACGCTATTGACCGCCTTTTTTATAAGTTCCATTTTTCGGTAGTAGAGGGCTTCGCCCTCTAAACCTATCAAAAACATCCTCGAAGTAAGCCAATCCTCGGGCTGACGCTATTGCCCGTCTCTTTTATAAGTTCCATTTTTCGGTAGTAGAGGGCTTCGCCCTCTATACCTATCAAAAACATCCTCGAAGTAAGCCAATCCTCGGGCTGACGCTATTGACCGCCTTTTATATAAGTTCCTATTTTCGGTAGTAGAGGGCTTCGCCTTCTATACCTATCAAAAACATCCTCGAAGTAAGCCAATCCTCGGGCTGACGCTATTGATCCCCTTTTTTTTATAAAATTCTTTTTTCGGTAGTAGAGGGCTTCGCCCTCTATACCTATTAAAAACATCCTCGAAGTAAGCCAATCCTCGGGCTGACGCTATTGACCGCCTTTTTTATAAGGTCCTTTTTTCGGTAGTAGAGGGCTTTGCCCTCTATACCTGCCAGAAACATTCTCGATTACATGCCAGTCAATTGTCGGGCTAATACTGCTGACCGCCTTTTTATTAAATTTTATTTTATTCAGTTTATATTCAGGTTTAGATATAACATTCGCTTTTATTTATTTATAAGGTATTTGACAAAAGTTGAGCGTAACAGTGTTTCTAAAGCATTTATGGTAGCTGGGCCGCTGTAGTTTTGAAGTTTACAGGAACTGTCAAAATATATTTGTCTTGAATATTTTGTCGATTGTGTGTTTGTAAATTATAATTGACAGTTGACATTTACTAGTGTTTTAAAATAAATGCAAAAAAAGTAATTAAGACTGATTTAGTTATTTAAAAAATTGTGAAAGAGGATGAAAACGTAAAAAAATAACGAGATATGTACATCACTTTCAATTTGCAATTTTTTTTCGTTGTAAAAACCGAACAATTTTTTCACCAAAAAAAGGACTTTTTGTAAAAAATATTTAAAAAATCAAACCTCCGCCACCGGATTCGTGTTCTAGGGATCAATTTACGTAAATTTAGCGAAAACCCCGATTTTTTTCATGCATTTTTAGTGTGGTCAGCTAAAGTAAACTATAACCTTTGTTCTTTTACACTAATATTTATAAATATTTTAATTTATTATTTAGTTTAATACAATAAACTGTTTTTTAATTTTCCTACTATTGGAATTAATAAAGAATTTATCTTAATTTACCAGATTTTATTACTTAATTTGTTCTTTTTTACAACCTTTTTTGATTCCTAAATAAAGATTTTAACTTCATAAAAATTCGGTTACGAGTTATTAATTCATTCGAGTGATTTTTTGAACACCAATGTATTTTGGTATGCTATATTTGTCTGTTTAATTATATTGTTTTAAATAACTTTTAATTTTAATTTTGATATTAAAGCTTTTTTCTGATAGTTGTTTATGAAAGGGGAGTCAATTTGAAATAAAAAAAAATTGTGTCGTTTGCAATTTGTCTTTTGTAAGATTCAGAATCTTTGGGTCGAGATTTTGTGTTTGGGAACTATGACAAGCATGCGCCTATTTCCATTTATAATGTAAAATTCAATTTTATTTAAAAACTAATGATTAAAAAAATAAAATAAAATTACAGACTAATTTTCTAATTAATTTTTGATTAATTTTTGTAAAAATTGAATCATCAAAATTTTCGCGGAATTATTTTTTATAAATTTATAGCTGCAAATAAAATGATATAAAAAATATAAGTAGCTCCTGTAATATCCTCATCCAAATCATCAAAATTAAGAGATGAGTAAATATTTTATTATTTCTTGAGAAAGACCGTTTCGTGCACGCGTTTCAATACGGGATTATTCTGTGAAATTTAGACAAACCTGACCGGATACATAAATCCAAAAATCCAATTTTACAAAAGAGACCTCTTTACAGTCGTTTAGAAAGTTTCGACGGAAGACCTAAAGTTACCCTTGAAAAAATATCTGGCGTCCAGATGTGTGTAAACTGGAATGTACCGTTCGCACAAAATATTTTTTTATTAAATTGTTATTATCAAGCACTGAAACGTTATATTGTCAAATTCAACATCTTTAAATTAGCGTTGTGTCAAAACCACAAAAATTGAATGTCTAGTTTTAAGTTAATTAGGTTTTAATTTATTCTTGAGCAAATCTCTTTCTAATTTTCTAATTTTTTTAACAATATATTTACCTATTTTATTACTTCTGTTGCAAACTATTTTCTACTCATTTAGTTGCATGTGTCTTGCAAATTATGGCTATAAAAGTCATTTATTATTTAAAGAAATAACGTTGTTAAAGATTTAGTTTTCACAAACAGACAGGCTGGGACTTCTAGTGCCCTTTTGTTGAAATTCAAAAAAGGAGAAGATTTCATTTTTTTGACAAATTTAATAATTTTGTAATAAAAGTGATAATACGTTAAGCACAAAAACAATTCAGATGAATGAATTAATTGATAAGACTCTTTCTTTTATTGCTTGAACTTTAATTCTTTTCTTCTTGCTCTTAATTAGTGATGCCCAAAAGATTATTTAGTTAGGATTTATTTAGGACATTTGGATCCAGTGAGATTAGTTGTAAACCAGATTGGTATTAAATCATCGCAATTAAATTGTTATAACTAGAGAGGCGGTGTCTGGATTCTATTTAATTTTAAGCTCTATTTATTGTATTATTTTTTTATTTATTTTAGGTTTTATTATTCCCAAATCTTGGTACTTTTTTTCTTATTAGTTTATTTAGCAACGATTTAGAGAATATTTTAAGCAAACAATAAGTAGTCAAGGTTTTAACCAATCAAAAGACCATGTAGCTGGTGTAGAGTGGGGTAGATACCCTTGTGGAAACAAATTTGGTAACTGGAGGGAAGTACGAAGTGAGATTTCTTTGAGAACAAACGTGCTTTTTTTGAGCTTTGCTTAAATTTGATAATCTGTAATTTTTATTACATTCTATTAATTCAATTTGATTTGGTTTAAAGCTACTAATGTAAATTTAAATTCAGTTAAGTTCGAAGTAAATTCTGTGTCCAGTGCTTCTTTTCTGGAACCAGTCTAGATAAGTACCTTTCTTTTCCTAATTAGCAAACAGCTAATTATATATAAGTAGTGCAACTTTCCTTGCTATTACGCACTTCTTAACATTACCTCGGAAGTACGGAAGTATGGATAATCTCGTCTAATTCTTTGTTTGCTTGCATGTAACATTAATCATTTCTATAACTACCTATTTACGGGGGTGTCTATAAATTTCATTCTTTGATTCTTAAATTAGTTTATTTATTTAATTAATTAGCACTTTGTTGTATTTCGAGAAGTTTAACTAAATATTTTCCTACGTTTTTTTTTTGAGTTTTTCAACTCGTAACTTGCAAATTCTTTATTATTTTTGTTTGTTTTTTTATTTTTGATTTTAAAGTTGTTTATTTGGATCAAGCCAGTAACTTAATTAATTTGTTTCGTGATTTGGAATTAATCGCGAGTGCATTTAACGATTTTAGTCTGGTTTAACAGGCAAGTCATAGTTAATTAATTGATTTTACTCTAAAATTCTAAATTAAAGGATTTTGACCAAATTATCCAAAATTAACCTAATAAACCTGAATTCCGACTAGACGGGGTAGAGCCACAGCGGCAGCCCACTCCTATAAGAAGAGGAAACGTCATTAATACAGTCGATTAAATCCATTACTAATTACGAATTAGTAATTAACCTTTACTCTGTACCATCCTGCATCAGTGAAAGGGGTGCAACGACCTGGTCCATCTCTCCAACAAAATCTGATTGTTCATTTAAATTGCAATCGTTTAATTTAAATTTTTATTTATTACGTAGTTATTTAATTAATTTTGTTTTATTTTTTATTTGAATCTTATTATTAAAGTTTGTCTCTTCAGCTTTAGTTATCAATTTTAAATTTTAAAAGTTAATAACTACTATTTAACTTAAAGTTTTATTAACATTTTGTTTTGTGTTTTGAAATCATGAATACAAATTCTAACACTTTCTTTACTGCATGATTTCTTCTTTCTTGTTTAAGTTATCTTAATTTAATATTTTAAGTATTAGTAAATTTCTAAACCAAGTTCTGGGTTGATTAGTTTTATATTTTTTTTTTATTTTGTTAAATGCAATTTTTTTTGTTTCCTTTTTTGTTAATTAATTTAAGTGTAGTGTGAATTGATTTTTATTTCACTAATCTTTCTATTTGTCTTGCAACTCGGTCTCACTATACGACTGAGTTTGATTTGATTTATTTTTTTTTCTGCCGTGATTTTTTTTCCTTTTCCGGTTCCCTCACAAACAAAACACAACGTAGGGCCAAACAGAAAATTTCAAGTGGGGACCTGAACATTATGACATCATAACATTACATCTATCAGAATATCACACTACAATAAAAGTAAACCTTTGTTAAAGTATCTCTATTTTTTCAGTTTTTTCTAATAAGAAAGAAGATAAAAAGATGAATGTAGGTAAATCTTAGGACAAAAAATTGGCAAAAAACCAAGAAGAAACATACAAGCAAAATTCTACGGAAAAACAAAAAAAAAGAAGAAAAACCAATTAGAAAAACTATAATACAAAATTTTTTTAGAAATAGATACATGTCTTTAAGTCTCATAATTTTAACACAATTAAATAATCTTGAGAAGCAATTAATAACCTTAACAAAAAATTCTTTTGTACGAAGAAGAATTCAGTAGGGAGTACTTTATTAACAAACAATTTAAAAAATGGAATAAATTTATGAAAATATTTATAATAGCAAAATAAATTAGAATATATACAAACAAGAAAGTTTTTAAAATAAACTAAGAGACTGTGGAAAAAGAAATATTGCTTGATCCCAAATAAAAATTCTACTCTATAAACAAAAGTATGAGAACTAGGCCACGTTCCCACATCTATTCACAAAAATTCTTGACGAAAATTGTTAAAGCTGATATGTACTCGTATAAGAACGCAGCGTCTGATTTAATTATAATTATTAAAAGTTTTGCTTTAATCAAAGTGAAGACAACATTATGTCAAACTACTTCACAAGTTGTTTTTGACTTCTGGTCACTTGTCAATAGTTCTAGAGTAACTACACCTCCTAGTGTCCTTAAGAGTCTATTTAAATAAAATGCAACCAGCAATACATGGCTTGTCACAAGTTATTTTGAAATGTAATAAATGGCTTAATTTTTACTACGAAAAAATGTGATACCTTTAAACAGCTAAAAAACATTATTTTTTTCCTTTGCAGCAGTAACTTATCTTTTAAAAAAAATTTAAAAATGCATTTTAGCGCAATTTATTATCAGCTTTGCTAACACATACGTAGTTATCATGTTAAATGTTTAATACATAACTTTTATTCTCAAAAAAATGTGCTAATTATAAAATAAGCTGTAAAGAATCGACGTACATCTTAAATTTATTATTTTGTTAGTTTGTTAACAATATATTTGTTTTTAAAACTAAGCGTTAAAGATTTAAAGAACTAAACATTTTGTTAACAAACTAACAAAATAATAAATTTAAGATGTACGTCGATTCTTTGCAGCTTATTTTATAATTAGCACTTTTTTTCGAAAATAAAAAGTATGTATTAAACATTTAGCATGATAATTACGTACGCGTTAGCAAAGCTCATAGTAAATTGCTCTAAAATGTATTTTTTTAAACATTTTTAAAGTTAAGTTACTACTGCAAAGGAAGAAAATAATGTTTTTTATCTGTTTTAAAGTATCACATTTTTTTGTAGTAAAAATTAAGCCATTTATTACAATTCAAAATAACTTGTGACAGGCCATGTATTGCTGGTTGCATTTTATTTAAATAGACTCTTAAAACGTGTGAAGAAAACTCTGTAAGTAATTGAAAAGTAAAAATTGTTTGAGCCTCTGTTGTGCTAGACCATATGAATTTGTTAATTCTTCACTACTATTTTCGTTTTCAACGTATTCATGATTTGATGCAGTTTTATCTTCATTGCCATTGTTTTATATAGTCTCGTTACTTAAGTCTTTAGTTTCATGTAATTCTTTAGATTGAGGATTTTGGTTATTTATCAAAACATTTCCTAACTCTCCCTAGTCACTCTCAGATAGATCCAAAATTTTAGAATTGTCGGGAATTTGCAAAAATTTTCTCTAATAATGTAGGTATTCATTACTGGAAGTGTTTTCATAAAATTTAGATCTTGTTTATAAAATTTAGATATTGTTATCTGCAAAAATGCCCAGTGTAAGTATAAAGTTACATACTCAATTATATAAAAACATATTATACCTAAATTTGTAAAGTCCTTTGCTGTTTTTAGACAATCTATTATACTTCAACAATACGAAATGTAATTTTTGAAGTACTTACCACCAGCAAACAATAAATAATAAAACTCTCAGAAAAAATTTAACTCAATAGAATTACAACTCATTTATTTGTAAAAAATGGCAATGGGAGACGACTTTGGTACATGCACAATGATTGAATTCAATTTGGCCTAAAACAAAGTTACTGCCTGTAAAATTAAACTTACCGCATACGAATGCTGTTCGATGCTGCAGGAGTAATAAAACTTGGGGGTTTGTTCTAGACTAATTTATTCATTCAAAAACTTAACAATATATAAACTATTTACAGTGGTTCTAAACCAGAATAACATAAGAAGTATTTTACAAACAAAGAGAATTGAACTTAATTTCTAAACATTTATAGAGTCGCTGTAAAAAAGGAAGTTAATAAATGCAAGCTAAGTAAGTCATTGCTCTATGGTTAATCGATTACTAAGGTTTAATATTTATTACGAAACAATGTGGATGTGTAACTAAAAGCGCTGACAAATAACCCAATATCCGTTTAGAATTTGTGAGAATTAATAAGGACAAAATCTGTTTTAATCGAAGATTAAACAAATGCAAATAACTTTTTTTTATTTATACCAATAAATGTCTTATGTAACCACTTAACACCAATACCTAATTTTTTTTTATTTAAGTACGAGTGTACTGCTTTGTATTAAATATTGTAAAGTGATTTAAAACTTGTACCAGTATATAAAGCGATTAGTAACATAATCAAATTAACAAGTCGAATAAATAAATTTATTCTTATATTTTTTTTAGATTATCTACGATAATATACGAAATTTGGTAAAAAGATATAGACTAATAATATGGAAACTGTATGTTACAATCATTTTGAATGTTATTTTCTATAAGACAGTTTAACGAAGCTAGCAGTAAAAAATCAAAATAATAAATGTATGTTTGTGGCGTATTCCACTTTTAGTTACCCCACTACTTCACATAACATTTAAGAAACACTCTTTGTGTACTTTTAGTTTTTATAATAAAATGTTTCAGTTGTAATTCAGCAGTTCTTCTCAATCTTTCTGATTGAATAAATAAAATGAAGAAGTGTGAAAAACAAAATTTGAGATCGTTTATAGGTTGTACCAATCTTCTAAAACCAAATTTTAAACCTGGAAGTGCAACATTATCAACAAAAAGATGCTGGGCACATATCTCTGCTATTTCTAAGATAGATTTTGTGTATCACCGACTTCAAAGTGTAGAAGAAACAGAAGAGGAATTTAGAAACAGTTTTGAAAATCAACCAGAAAAACAATCTGACCAACATTTTCAGATATTTGAGGAATACTGGTTAGACTATTAAGACACAACTCAACTTCTTAAACACATGAAAAAAATGTAAAAAATGGATACATTAAAATTTTTAATTTTGAGTACGTTTTTAGTCAAACCATCAGCTTTTTTTTTCGGAAGATAGTCGATAAAAAGTTTCGTATTTTTTGTCTGTTATTTAAAATTATAGAGTAGTACCCAAATATTTTCATTTAATGTCTTCTTTTACATTTGGGTCACTATTCCTAATATAATGCAGCAAGAAAACTTGAGGTTGTGTAAAGATACCACAAATTTTTTTTGAAAGTCTGAAAAAAGTTTTCGAAAATCTGAAATTTTTTTTATATCAAATTCAGTAGTGATATAGAATATAAGGTGATATATTTTAAAAAATATATATATTGTGACATTATTCTTTATCTGGTGGTTGCATCTATGTGTAGAATTTCTGGTAATATATTATTTGTTAAATATAAATAATAATAATTAACAAAGTTTTTTAATTTACATAGGTTAATCCAAAACTTTAGCAAAAAAAATAACTAAGTAAAATCTTTATTCAAATTCAAAGTGAAGCACAATTTTTCCAATGGGCTGATTTCAAATTGAGATAATACCGGTGGTATCTTCGTTTCCATGGGAAATTAATAAAATTTATTGTTGTGATTGGTTGTTGCCATGGAAAAGTATTAAAATTTGCGATACTACCGGTATTATCTCAACTTGAAATCAGCCCACAAGTCTTTACAAAAAATAGTCATTAGTTTTATACCTACATACCTACATTAATACCAAGCTTACTAAATTTCAATATAAAAGAATTGTATCTGAGTTCAAGTTTTTTTTATTTTATTTTTCCATCGTATAAAAACATTTTTTTGAAGCAAAAAAAGAGTGTTGTTTAGTACTATCTATTTTAGATAGAAGAGCCTGTATTGGTCTAACGCTTACCTGACTAACTAGGTTTCTAGACATAACTTTTCTCCATCATTTGGGAAATTTATATTTTAATATTTCTGTTAACAAAATTTATTAAAAAAGAACAATAGTAAAAACTGAAATCAAAAAAACTTGTAACGAAGCGTTATAATAATTATTTAGAAGAATTTAGTAAACAAAGAAAATAACGCCGAGCAGCTGATATCGGGCCGCATGACGGTGACGTCATTCGTATACGTCATGCAAGCTCTGCTCATGCTCTACTCCCGCTACGTATACTTCCCACCAACGCTTCGCTACGTTACTCGTCTCTAGTTCCTCTCTCCTACAATTGGAGGGTATAAATAGCACCTAGCCGCCGCCGATATTTTATACTTACAGGTGCATCAACCCTGTAAGTGGACACCCCCAAACCCCGTCTCCCTGGAGCGTTAACCTGATACCACTACCCGCGGCGCATCAACTTGTAGGTAGAATCCTCCTCTCCGATACCGCTACCCACGGCGCATCAACACGTATGTACAATCATTTTCTCCAATACCGCAAGTGCGAGCCGCCGAAGCCGACGACAAGGAGTCAAGGACAAGGGACCGCCGAGGATGAGATCATGTGTTTATTATTAGAAGATTTTTTTTAGTTTGAGAATTATTGTTTTATTTTTTTATTTGTACATAGTTATTTATTTTAAAAAACTTCATCAAAACCGCTCTTTTCGCTCTCTCTCTACAATACCCAGAACTCGACACAAAAACAACCGTTACAAACTAATACAAAAAAGTTAAAACAAAAATAACTTAAAGTTCAAAAAATATCAAGAAACAAATACAAAATTCAATAAAAATAAAATAAAATCAAATATTAAATTATTACATAAATATTAATATTTAGTCATATCAGACTATTTGTATCGATTGTTTCTTGTAATTGTTTGGCATCGATTGCACTGTAAATATTTTGAGTTTTTAATCTATGCAACACTCGCTCTGTGAGATTATGTAGAACACCAACTGTTCTAATATTGATGTCCTCCTCTAGATCGCCCTAATGTCTTACTATCGTATGTTTTAAAAAAAAAACTCTAGAGTGCTTTGAAATTAAAAAACAATTGTTTTGTATGTCTGTGATTACACACTTGTCAAAATGAAAGAACTCATAACCTCACTTTTCGACGATTAAAACAAAAATACATTTTAAATAAAATAAAGAATGTTTGAAAAACAAAAACACCAAGAAGGCAACTACAGAAAAACATACCAAGATAATAATACCAAGATAGTTAAGATAATTTTGTGAAGGGCAAAATGGCATAACAGGCAACCAACAATACATGGAGAATGTAAATAATAAAAATTATTTTGTTGTATGGGGTCATGTACGACATACGTAAAAATGTCATGGCTTGCTACGAGTTGTTTTTTAAACAAACACACATTACAATCCCCCATAAATTCTCTATGAGATTTAGATCAGGTGACATTGAGGGCCATCTTAAGACATGATCCTGTAAATGTCTGTAGATTTTGAACTAATTTATATTAAATTTTTTTTAAACTTTAGTTTAATATAATACGAAAGAACGAGCTTCATATGCCACAAATATGGTAATTATTGTAGTAAGTAGATTAAGAAACAAATAAAGTATTAGATTACCTATTACTATCTAGTAAAATGGGGTCCTCAAACTGACAGGTAAACAGAGGAAACTGAGACTTACACAGCCCAACAAAATTACACCGATCAACAAATGAAATGTTTCGTCGTAGTGCCAGTAAAATACAAACTGATATTTTGTGATATTTGGATATGCTAGTTCTAAAAATAAATTACTTTTTTCCCTACCAACTTTAGTTTTTAAGATACAACATGGTAAAATCTAGAATTTACACGGATAACAAAATAACAAACTAAAACTTTACAACACCAAAGTTGTATATTTTTTGGTCGATTTCAATCACAAAAAGAACAAATATTTAGAATAATATCAACGTTTAATATTTTACCCTCTTGACGGAGGCAGCTACTACCGTCAAAATTTTAAATCGCAAGTTGGTTTAAGTAGCACATCATTGAAAAGGTACCAATTTGAATCCTTTTTTTATGTGTAACTTTGTTTTTAAAATCTAACTAGGACTTGAAGAAAAAAAATTAAATTTAACAAACCGATTAAACGTTAAAATATTATTTAATTAATTTTAGAGTTTTGTGTCGTAGTCATTTTTTATGTTTTTGTTTGAGTTGACAGTTGTAATTAAATAGCATATTTTAACTCTTACATACCTATTTTTATCGAGTTTTTTTATAAAATATGATAGAAATAACCTGAGATCGAAATGTAACTGAATTGAGCAAGCCGTATTAACATTAGATACATCATTACAGTACCGTTGGCTCAGCTTGCTCTAATTCGGTTACATTTTAATCTCACTTTAGTATATCTCGAAAACAAAAGGTGATGAAAGAAAAGTGATAGTATTTTGAGATTAGATCCCAATATTACTTAACTAAAAAAGAAGAAAAGAAAACTGCTTGAAACTATTATTCTTGCGTCTAATTAATTTTAAAATTTTATTTTAATTATCCAAATCCATTTATTTAATTTGTCGAAATTGTAACAAAGATTCGGTTTTAAAAAAAAATTGTGCAAACGATACTTGGCCGATAAGGATTAATAAGGTATAAAACGGTACGATAACATTTCAGATAATATTTTTCTAATTTATATTTAATTTAACTATTCATATATTTATCTAAAAAAACACACAAATTTATATAAATTAAAAAATTTGTTTTTGCATTATCGTTAAAAATTTTATTTTCTCTTGAGACAAAACGCAGCATCTTAATTAACAATGGAATACTTTATTGTTGTATATAATTTAAATATTATTTATTTGGTAATTTTAAGTTTAATTAAAATTTAATAACGATTTTATAGTTTACTAGTGATCAATTAACATGAATATGTAAGATTCTTTGTTTCATTTCTGTTAAAATCAATCTTTTGTGTTAACTTTAGTTACTTTTTATTAATTATTCATTTTGTATTATTTCTAACAAACTGATCATTTTATTACAATTTTAATTCAAATTGCGTAGAGACTAATTTTTCCATCAATTAAATTCAGATAAGAAATTAAAATTATAAAAATTATAATTTCTTTTGTGAATACCTTATAAAAGTTTTACTGTAGGGCCGGAATGTTTACAGTTAAGTAGTTGTGACCATTCATTATTTATTAGACCGTTACCTATTTATAGGGCAGAACATACTCTATCAATTTATTTAACCCTTTGTCATTAACTCTCTCGTGCTAGTGAAAGAAGTGCAAAAAATCTTTTTTATGTTTTCTAAGAAATCGAATTTGTAATTTTAAATTTACATTTTTGAACTGAGCTAACATTTTAATTTCATTTTATTTTTTTTGCTTGTTTCTTCAATCTTTCATTCAAATTATAGCACATTTCTATTTTGCATGGTTTCTATTGATTGAATTTACCAAACTGCCTTACTTTTAAAACGGAGTTCTGGCTTAATTTTTTTTTTTGTTGTCTTTATAGTATTTTATTTTTTTATTTTGTTTGTTAATAAATTTAACTGTAGTGTGATGTGTCATTTATTACTTCAAGTTTTCTATTTTGTTGCAACTCGGCCTCACTATACGACTAAATTTTATATATTTTACTTTTGCTGCCCTAAATAATTTTCTTTTCCGGTTTCCGAAAAAAACACTTATGTTAAAAAATAATTTAACATAGGGTTATCCAAATCCAAGTTGGGGGGCTCATGGGAGTCTATTAACCTTATTGAGAGCATTAGATAACAGAACGATTACTACAATTATTTATTTTTTTAAGAGCAAATCGTCTACAAATAAATATCCACTAATCTACTTCATCTTTTTAAAAAACCAAGGTAAACCAAGTATTGTGATAAAAAATGACATTGTTTAATTATAAAATTATTGATTAAATTAATGATTACATTTTGATACTGTTTTGACTAAATTTAAACTGTCTTATGGGCTGATTTCAAGTTAAAGTTAATACCGGTAGTATCGCAAATTTTAATACTTTTCCATGACAACAACCAATCACAACAATAAATTTTATTTATTTTCCATGGAAACGAAGATACTACCGGTATTATCTCAAACTTGAAATCAGCCCATTAAAGCTATTAATAGGATTAAAATTTACTATTCATTAAATTAAAATACTTGATTAAATTAAGAACTTTCTTAGAACCAGGTTAGAGGAGTTAATTAACTTAGTTGTTGAGTTACTTAAGTTACAAATTAATTGAGTTAGGCACCTACTTAAGAGTTAATTGGGATTAACTTTTTTAATGCGCAATTAACTTAGTTTTTCTGACATTTAATCGCTACTTAATCGCTACCAAAGTTAATTTTATGTTTCTGTTAACAAAGCGTTAATCTTGTAATTAATTAATTAATTATTATTATTAAACTAATCTTATATCTAGAACTATTAGATATATGTATAAGTATGTATACTAATAGCATGTTCCTCTGAACCAATCCGTAATCTTGTAAGTAATTAATTAAATATTCTTAAAGTTAATCATACCTAAACTTATGAGATTATTATTTTTTTAATTAAAATTATTGTTTATAATATCTGATAAAATTTTGAAATATTAATTAAAAGTTCGCATATAAATAGTAGCAAAAATGTAAAACTGAATCAATTCAAGTTTCTGACTTACTAGAAGAAGAAGCAAAAATGAAAATCGTATTTGTTGCTTGTTTTGCTTTGGTTATACTACAGGTAAATATACTTTAAATTTTATTTACAAAGTACCGCAATTTTTTTTTAAGTGTTGTAGTTCAACAACTGTAGGACATGCAGAAACTAAACTCCATCGTCTTCGGGAACTAACAACCCAAAAACTTCAATCAGCTTTTCTTGAACACAGCCGAATGTCTAACGAAATTGATGCAACTGCACTTGCAGCTAAAGAACATGGAAAATTTGAAATCTTGAAGAAAACTGACAAATATCTTGCCAAACTAAAAGCTGACAAGGCACTTACTCACAGATGCCGAGGCTCACGAGATCATATTTTCGAACATCTGAAGGAATCCAATATCAACGAATTGATTCAGTGTATTGACGAAGCAGGTAGAGAAAGTGTCAATGTCTTGTCAACTCAGAGATTAGCACTGAGTGAATATGTTTGGGATGCTATTTATGAAGAAGAAAAGCATATTATTATTTGTGGACAAAACAGAAAATGTCTTGATGCTGCTGTTGCTGATCTAGAGGACAAAATCGATGAAGTGTCGAAAGTTATCGATGCTGAAGTTGATATTAGTAAACATAACAAAGAAGTTCAAGTACAACAAATCAAATCCTGTGCTAGTAAAAGTATTGCTAATGCTGAGTATGCTCTTAGCACAATACCTACATGCATGTATTAAACCTGTTCTATATTCTAAAAAATATCTATACTATGTAAACTTTTTTTGAAATACAGATATTTATAAACTTATGTTCGTTTTTACCTTCTTTTAAAAAGAAATCTTTTAAGACGTTGTAACTATAAACGTTAGTTTTTTGTATAAATGATATTAAATAAAACACTACAAAATAAATTGTAATTTAAGTCCAAAATTGTTAACGTAAATCTATATAATTTCGTAATTAAAACAGCTAACAAGAAGCATGCAATCTATTCAACCCATTGTTTTTCATTAATAATAGAATAATAATACTTACTAGTCGACAAAAAAATTCTGCAACTAATACTTATCTTACACTTAAAATTGGTATAGTAGTATAGTCGTCATCGTCAATCAAATAAGAACATCTTATATGAAAAATTGAAAAAAAGGTTTTTTCTGAGAATTGGGACGTGTTAGCGGAAAAAAGGTGTATTAACTACCCTTAGTAGCTTATGCAAAAAATAATTATTTACGAACCAAGTGCGTAAAGACAATGTTCCCGCATGATCGCATTTTTTAAGGCATGAGCGACGAAGAAGCGAATGCTTTATTTGCGTAAATGCGCGGAAGACGTTTTCACGCATGAGGATTGTGCAATATTTTTTGTACAAATATCTTAAGAAAAAAAATACCCTAAATTTTTTATTTCAACACGTTTTCTGCCACAGGAGACTTTGCTTTTTCTAAATTCAATGAAAGCATCTTTTTTTCTTAAAATGGAGTGTATATTTAATATAAATAATGAAAGAATCAAAATCAACTTCAAACACACAAGTTTTACAAGTTGTTGCCTATTTTGTTTAAATCTTTTTTTGGTGTAGTTTTGTGGTCTAGAAAAACCAAGTAGGCGTGATTCATTTATTTAAATAATTGACAGTTTTATGTTTTTACAAAAACTTTTATTGCATTTTGTGAACAATATGTCAGATATTGCATTATCTTTTACTCCCTCCGAAGTTCGGGACGCCACAAATACGGCAATAAAAAATTTATTGGCGAAAAAATCAAAACGTACGCACTTGTTTACTCAAAATTTATTCAAAAAAAGATAAAAAACTACACCCAAAAATTGTTTGTTGGCTTATTTTAAAGACCTTTCTACCAAAAAGTCTCTATGGTCGCCGTATTTATTTCATGTTGTAATCGTATTTAAACATTTATAACTATATTGTAATATTATATTTATTTAGCGCGTATAACAAATAGGCGGGTGTAATAAATAAGCGAGCATAAGAAACACACAATAAAATTCACAAAAAAGTAATATGCTAAAAAATACTCCTTTGATTTAAACAACAATATATTAACTAAATATAAAAAAACAAACCTTATTAAACAACACAACCTTAAATCTAATAATTTACAAAGATAAATTGTAAGCAATTATGTTACATTAAAATTAACATGGCCTCTGCGCAAGAATAAAAGGTAAATTATCTTACTTAGAATGATTTAGACCTTACCTAGACCTGTCAATACTAAAAGATTAGCATGGCCCTTGCGCAAGAATAAAAAACAAATTCCTTCACTTAGATTGACTTGGACCTGACCTGGCCTGACTCTTGACCTGACCCCTGCCCTGACTTTTTTACAACGCTATTTTTATGCACTGTTTTGTTACAATCGCTAATTTAATTTGGCGCTATTTTGTTATTAGCGCTTTTAAAAAACAACGCGGTTTTTTGTAAAACGCTAAGTTCACCAGTGCTATTTCATTCCGGAGCCACAATATCGACATTTTCCAATTTAACAAACTTATAGCATATTTAAAAAGAGAAGCAAAACATCAGATTAAAAAATCAAAAACACTGACAGAGGAAGAAATCCAAAAATTTATACACGAAACTTCGAATTTCCTATTTTTATTAATAAAAGTAGGCTATTACTTTAGATCTATTTATTACATTACATTTTAATTTATAGGTGGTGTTACTCGTAATTATGGGTGTTAGTGGGGCATGCCGGCAAGACATTCAAATCAGATGTTGTCTGTGTCACTGTGCCAGAAATAAAGAATAATATTTGCCGTCGCTTTGCTGTAACTAATCTTGCATGGATCAGGTTGCTTCTAGAATATAAAAACTTCAGAAATAGTCCCAACAAACGGTTTTTTCTAACTTACCGACATGGTAAATGTGTAAATTTTTCCGTGGGTCTCAGCACATTTGGGAAAATTCTATCTAAAATTGCAGAATATCTGAAATTGGAAAATTCTTCGGAATATACAGGTTACTGTTTTCGGAGCAGCTTTACTATTGTGCTAGCAAACTACGGAGGTAAGTTACTGTCCCTAAAAAAACATGGAGGGTGGAAATTTTCGGCTATAGCTAAAAGCTATGTAGAAAACTCTCTTCACAGTAAAAAAATTATTGCCTACAAAGTCATGCAAGCAGGATCATCTAATGATTCTTCCATGACAAATACTTTATCTGCAACTAAAAGGTATGCCTCTATGAATGTTACACAATCTTTTGCAGCTGCTCCAGGAATCTCAATTTCCAACTGCCAATTGACATTGTTTGATATTATATCTAATAGATGGCGCTTACACATTTTTTCCATAGAAAATTAAAAATTCAGGTTTTTTCGAAATTTCAACCAGAAATATACAATGCGCTGAGAATTTTATGCCTCCAATTGAATTATTTTCAACTCCAATGATTTTTAGAATGCAAGGGCATGACCTTAACTGGGAAGGAGAAGATGCAAATTGAGTGACGAGTGCGTGGGAGAGTGTTTCTAAGCAATGAGTACAAAAAATATATTTCATTCGATAAACAAAAATAAAGTTTAACTGTGTAGACTAGTGTAATTTATAAGATACTGTTACACAATTCAAAACAACAATGGGAAAAAGAAAGTTTGAGTAAATAGGTCCAGAAAATACTAGAAAGATTTCGCGTCAGAAGCGCAGAAAGACGAGGAATTCTACAAAATCATTAAGGGGCCTATCTATGGACCTATTAAACAAGAACAATGAGTCATCACTTCCAATTGAATAAAGAAAGGTTACAAAACATCTGGGGCATTTTAGAAGAATTACATAAGAAGGGAGTTAAGGTAGTTCCAGCACGAACCCACTTTTCGACAGATTCATATGCAACTTATGTTACATTTTTTATTTTTATTTATTTAAATACTTATTCTGACATGGAAATTTTATTTATTGTGTTCTCACTTTATGTTAATTATTTAATAAAAATTTATTATTAATTGATGAAAATTTATAATAATTTATTATTATTTTATAATTTTAATTTATTTATTAATAACCTATTTAAAAATATTTAATTCAACGTTTAATTCAACACTATTTCAAGGAGCGCTACGCACAGAGTTGCCAGATCACAATAAACTGTGAAATGAACAGGTTAAAATGGATAAAAAATTAAAATTTTTACTTATATCTTACAAACAAAACGGCAAAGTGGTACTTTTATTTTTTTAACTATATCTATAAACATTTTTCTATACTCCCCTATTTTTTTTTTCAATTCTGTCGAGAGAATTTTTTAATATAATTTAAAATAGTTGAAGAGACCGGATGTTTAACATACTTTAAATGGGACGTAACTCTCAAAATCGCGAATTTTGTGCTTGAATATCTCGCGATCTAAACGGCAAAAAATTCCAAAATTTTGGGAATTAGTAAAAAACGCTATTCTAAATCTATGAAAAAAAATTGGGCCGAATCTGTCGAAAAGTGTGTTCGTGCTGGAACTACCTTAATCAGTCAGTTAGCAAGAATCAGACAAGCGAGTAGTAACATTAGTATAGCGACGGCGATTGTTGTTGTATAAGTGTAAAAAATGGAAATAAATTATTCGTTATTAATCCAACTCTTTAATCAATGAACCTCGAAAATCTTGCAATATTCTTTAATAATACATAATATTATGCAATTTCATAAAAACTTTTGACCCTCAAAGTAATCTTTAACAAAATAATTTGGTACCTATGGTTACATCGTTTGTTTATAGTTTGTTTGTAAAAACGTTCACACATGGTCAAATATAAATTTTGTTGAAATTGTGGTCTTAAAATGAGTGGCTCAGAAACAATTAGCGATATTACCGCAGCGGAACATTTGCGGAGTAGTGTCTGTAAATGGATAAACTGTAAATCACCTAGTCGTTTTTCAATGATTGTCAAAGATGAAGTATTGCAGCTGCCAGAAGCGGGAAAAAATAGATCTCTCTCTAGATCTTACAAACACGAACAAATGCAATATCTAGAATCTACTTCGCTACATTAAATTTCTATAGATCAAGGTACTGGTGCTTCAACAACAACAGAAATTACGTCTCAGAGTATTTTCCGCCGTGTACCGTTCAATTTCGTCGACATCATTTTCAAGAATTTGCTTATAGGATTCTTTATGTTTGGCCTGGACATACTTTTGGATTCTTGTCAAAATCTTATTTAAATATATATTTTTTTAAATAAATTGTTTTAGTATTTGTTTACATAATATACTATTCATTTAAACTATAACACTAAAGACACACTTAAAATATTTTTTGTAAATAAGATAAACGAGTTTCAGTTATTGAAAAAGACCTTCAAGTTAAAAAAAGACGTCAATTAATGGATGGTTTTGACCTGTTTTGATAAGTGTAGTAAGTAAGACGCTCCTAGGGAGCGATACCTTCAAGGTTTTTTTTAGTGGAACAAAATTGTTTTCACCACTTTCTTACCGCTTATCGGGGGTAGAGGCTTTTGGCTATTTTTTGTGTGTGTCACCAGATAAAAATCAACTAATAAACAAACTAAAATTCAATAATGATGTCTGCAAATTCGATGACAAAACATCGGTAATAAGCTAAGCTTCCTAATTTCTTATTTTTGTTTTTATTTTAATTACCTTCTTTTCCAGATCATTTTGTACATCTAAAACTTTTTCTTTAAATACACATTACAAATTTTTGACTTTTGATTTCCAAGTTTAGTTTTGTTTTTCGGGACGTTGCACTTATAGGTAAAAGAAAGGAAAAAGTGAAGTTATTTGTCTCGTCAAATTTTTGTTGATTTTATTTTTGTAAGCTCCTTTAGGACTACAAAATGGATTATATTGATTGAGAACAATCGCAAATTTTGATTATAATAAAATAATTATGAAGAGTTGTAAATCTCTTTTATAGAGAGTTATAAATCTAGGGAAATAACTATAACGAATGAAAAAGCATAGCAACTAATAAAAAGGGGGGTTGGACGTAGAAGTATAAAAAGTTTCTAATGCATTGATTACTGAATTTTAAATTGATGATTTGAAACTATTTTTTCTTTTTTGGTACACAATTTACTCCCTGACAATGGTGAAATGAATGAAAATGCAACTCACGAACTATACAAAAAAGACTTTGAGACAGTGTCTTTTGTATATTATGATGATATAACAGAAGTAACAGAACAAGAGATTGAGGGAATCATCTTTACATTAAGAAACACAAAAGCTCCAGGTTTTGATAAAATTAGAGGATCTACCTTGAAGGTTATTGCTCCACTTCTGTACCTCTTTTTAAATCATCTTTACAATTCTTGTCAAAGATTTTCTTATTTTCCAAAAATTTGGAAGAAAAGATGTCTTTGGGTTTTTTTGAAAGATCCAGCAGGTGGCACGGGAAATCCCAAAAACTATCGTCTAATCGCATTGCTGGCAGAACTAGCAAAAATTTTTGAAAAAATTATAAGAAAAAGACTAATGAATAATACTGAAAACTTCCACTCTTCACTTTGAGCAGACTCTAGTAAAGTCTGCTCAAAACAATGTCTCCATGGCTCGGTTTTGGAACCAACACCAACACTATGGAACTCTCATGGATTTGTAGGTATCTTGATCTTCACGAAAATAAAAATAATTTCACTAAAATTGCATATACCGATGATTTAGCAATTATAATAAAGACGATATAAATACAAAATTGCAACAATCTATTCATTCACTTAAAACATGGTCTTATCGACATAAATTAGAAATTTTTGTTAATAAAACTAAAATCATGATAAATAGATCTCCAAGTAGAGTACACAATAGACACGTTAAAATACAAGTTGGAGGTGCCTACCTAGAATTCGTTCAAAGTTTTAAATATCTGGGTATACTTATCGACCCAAAACTTTCTTTCAAACTTCACATCAACTCTATTTGCCAAAAAGATCGCAAAATTATTATGTCTCTTAGAAAATACGCGAGGGCTAACTGGATTCTACCTATAGTTGTAATTCCAATTGTATCATACGCCTTGTAAATTTGGCCATCTCGTTTAACTATCTCCAAAATAAAACGCAGACTTCTATCTCTTTATGAACTGTGTGACTGAGTGCGTGCAGAGGGCTTTGTCAAACAGGCGCATCTGCATTTGCACCGACCGACAGTCAGGCTTCGCTGCAGGCCTTGCAATCATCCAGATACTCATCGAGGTTGTCTGGGAATGTCACAACAGATTACAGGAACTGGCGGAGTGCAACAAAAAGGTTGTACTTTGTTGGGTACCAAGACACTGTGGTCTAACGGGTAACAAGAGGGCTAGCGTTCTGACTCGGGAGGGTTCACAAATGGACTTTATTAGAGCAGAACCGGCTCTTGGCGTTACCAAAAGACACACTTCATAAGTGGATAGAATCTCGCCATCTCTTTGAATGGCAGTTTCAAGATGGCATGCGGCAATCCACGCTTTTTATTAAAGGACCGGACAAGACACGCAGTGAAAACCTGATGTGTCTCAATCGTAGAGACCTTCAGTTAGTGGTAGGCATGTACACAGGACATTGCCTACTAAAAAGACACCTGCACGTCATCGGACTCAGCGAGGACGAGATTTGCAGAGGTTGTGCTGAAGATGAGGAAACTCCTCTTTATATTCTCTGTTACTGCTCTGCATTTGCAGGCATCAGAGATTTATACCTGGGCTCTCGATATCTGAAGCCCAGAGCTATCGAGAAGGCTCCTGCAGACAAGGTACTCAGCTTCATCAGAGGCACAGGGCTACTGCAGCTATACTATTCCGAGAGTTAGCACACAATAGGCGTAGGCCTCGGTGTGCGGCTTGCGCTTCGGGCCCCTCATGCCCTTATATCAAAAAAAAACTCTCTTGATGGAGCTGCTTCAAGAAAGGTTGCTAAATGTTACTCGTCTGTCTCTACAGATGTTGCAAGTGTATTTGCTGGAATTCCTCGTCTCGATTTTGAAGTGGCGAATATATCCCGCATTAAAGCCCTGCGTAAAAATGTCACGGCACAATTTTTAGACAGAAGATTAAATCTTACTAATTTTGATAATACTACCCACCTGAAAAAATATCTAAATGAGCAAATTATTAACATATGGCAAAATAGATGGAATACATCTAACAAAGTGCGAACTACTTTCAGCTTTTTGCTTCTGGTATCAAAAGAACAAAGCTTTCGAAACTTCAATTATACATTATCTCAACTGTTAATTGGTCATGGCAACTTTTGTAAGCATCTGCAAAGATAGGAAAAACTGACGATAGAAATTGCTTTTCATGTGCGGTCATAGATGACTCTCTACACCGACTTTTGTCTTGCCCATTATTTAACGAAGGTCGTTTAAACCTTACAATGCATATCTACCCTAACCCTATTACATTTACCAGTGAAGTAGTGTACTCTACAAGATTATCCTCTGGAATTACTACAGTGCTTTACTAAGGACTTAAATTTGCCCTAATCCTCTGTATTCTCTTGACTAAGATGTGAAATCTTTCAACAGGATTCTTACCTTACCATTTTTAATTTTATTCATTCAAATTATTAATTCCCATATCACAAACCAATGTTTTGCCTAACTGGATCCTTTCAGATAAATATCATAACGTTCTATGACCCTATAGACAAACTCTTTGCCATAGCTTTGGAAGGGATAATCCTACCATAAGTTTCCTCGTGAATTGACATGATAAACAACGTTTGAAACAACAGATGGAATGAAACTATTCAAGTTAGGTATTGTTGTTTTTGTTAATCAGTATTTGTATTATGTACCCAATTTGGTATACTGTATATGTTATTAATATAAGTATGTGCCCTTGTGGTGCCTTTTATTTGTTATCTCAAAAACCGTTTAATTTAAATAAAAAATAATTTGTGTTTTGGGGGTTTGAAAACAAGCAGAGCAAATCAACAAAAGTGAAATTTTCTGAGAAATCAAAAATAAGAATTTTTTTTCTTTTTTTAAGTCGATCCGAGAACATACTGCATATACGCAATTTAAACAATGATATTTACTTTTCTATTTTTATAAAAAAAAATAAACGGTTTTCTTATATCACTAAATTTAATTAAATTATAGGTATATACTTGAAAATATAGATTGTTAATAAATCGGACCATAAATCATTGAACTGCATAAAAGAGATTAAATCAAGATAAGATCTAATGAAAAATATCTTAAATCGTACACAATGAATTGATATTAATTAAGAGATTAATTGTAAATAATCATTAATTGTAAATCGTTTTAATCTGGATTTTGAAATAATTTATTGTTATGAAGATAGGTATTCGTATCTAATTAAATATTATAAGTTTAGTATTAGTTTATTGACTCAAGTAAAATATTTAATTAATTAAGTAATAATATTTATCAAATTAGAGATAATTTGTCAGTATATAAGGAAAACAAATTTCAGTTAAACAAGTATTAGTAATTGCACTACATTCAACAAAAAGAAGAAAATGAAAAATCTGCTTATTATATTGCTTTCTTGCGTCTGCATATTTCAGGTAATAACAATTTTAATTATATTTAAATCTTCAGTTACTTAAAAAGTTATATTCTACTATTTAGGTATGCAATGCCGCTACCGTTGAAGATGCTGAAACTGAGTTAAGACATCTTCGGAAACTAACCACTTCAAAACTGCAAGCCGTCCAAGTGGAACAAAACAGAATGTTAGACGAAATTGATTCGGCAGCCAAAGCAGCTAAGGAATATGGCAATACTGAAATTCAACAGAAAGCCAAGCACTTGAAAGAAAAACTAATTCATGATCCAAATATATCCCATAAATGTCGTGGTGCAACGAAACACATTGTTGACAATTTGCAACAGTCAAGTATTGCTGATTTGATGCGTTGTGTTGATCATGAAAAAGCGAAAACTGTTGAACATTTCTCTACTCAAAGATTGGCTTTGGACGAGCGTGTGAAGAATGCAATTTATAAGGAAGAAAAGCACATTATTCTTTGTAAAGTAAACAGAAAATGTCTTGATGAAGCTATTATCGACGTTAAAGATCACATTGCTGAAGTACATAAATTGATTCATGAGGAAATACACGTTAACCAAAAACATAAAGAACTCCAAGTGCATTTGATTAAATCATGTGCAGATAGAAGCATTGGGAATGCTGAACATGCATTTAATAATGTACCAAACTGTCCCTATGAGCCTAAATGAAGATTGTTTGATTTGTATTGTTTAGTGTAGATATTTTGCAGAATAATAAAAATCATATTAAATATAAATAAAGAGTTTTTATCTACAACTGCTTTGATAATTGCATATTATATTGAATATTTGAGTGAAGTAAAGTGACATACTACTTCACTAGGGAAGTATAAAATAAAAATCCACTCTTTAAAATAATTCGTTTTAATTTTAAACTCTATATTAATTACAAATAACAATATGTATTGTTATAAATATTGATAACACAATTTTCACACCTATTTATAGTAGGACAAGCCATTTATGATAATTTTTTTTTGATAACAGTTGTCGTTGCAGTAGTTCCAACTGTTATAGTATTTTTGTCCCCCAGAATTTTTGAAGCAATTTGTTTTTATTTTCTTCTGCCGTGTCTATATACCCCTCCGCCACTGTATTCGAGTCAGCCACCATGACGCTTTACTGTTAAAAGATCTGCTCCCAAATTAGCAAGCAACGAAGTAGTTGAGCGCCTATAATGTCCCGTAAAACCTGCTGCATTAGGTAACTGAAGAAAAGTAGCAATATTCTTGGGGAAAGCAACAAATGTGTTCATACCAACAGGTAACTTTATACACCTCTGGTTCCTGTATGCTACAAAAACCGTCCACTACTGGCGTTATTAGGACGAAGTGCAGCATACTTTCGAATTAACTCTAACATGTTGAATCCATCAATTCCGCCTGACGTAATTAAAAATTCACGATATCCTTCAGATAGTCTTTTCAGAAAGGCGATTAAATGCACGTATTTACTGATGTCAAGATTCTTCTTCATTTTTATTATTGTTCTAATCATATAAAGCCTAGAGACTCGATGATTTACACTGTTTTGATTAATGATCAAAATATGCAAGTAATTCTCATGCGTAATATTTTTTACATTTTTCTCGTCGCACTATAAACTGAACCGTTGAAAAGCTATCTCGTACTTTTTTTTAGACTTCTCTGGCACCAAGCAAGAAGCAGCATTTGTCGCCGCTTCTTCGATATCAGAAGGTAAACTTTCAGACTCACTCATGTTTACAATTTTCTTATTTTTACCACAAAGCACAATTTTTTCTGATTATCTCAAAATGGCGAGCTTTGTTTGAAAAATTGTAAGCGGTTGTCATAGTGTTTACTGAACATATTTTTACTTTTGATGTAAAAAATAGAAGTTATCGGCAGCATTAGATTTTCAATTTTCTTAATTTTTTGCAGTCATAGATAATGCTTTGTATATCATACGTGGGCTAGAGCACATTACAGTAACTTGTATGTTACAGATAACTCGGGCTAACGCTTCTATCCCACTAATAATATAATAAGTAACTATTATTTTATATATACATTAGTTAATTAATAAAGTTTTAGCACTTCCGAGACTAAAGTAGAAACTTTAGTCTCTATCAACGGTAACTAAAGTGGCATTTAAAATGAGGGAAGAAGTCGTTAGAATAACAGGTTTATCTAAGATTCTGTGGACGGTAATAAGAAATATTTATTTATCAGTGCAAAAATTTTTGATTCTATTGATTTCTTGTTGTTAATCTAATGCTCTACATACTCTTTCGAAATAGGTAAACGTGTCTACGCACCATGCGGCTTCTAAAAATGACTTCAAGTGTTTACGAGTATAAATATTGTAAAATAATAAATTAACTTATTTGTATTATGACCTTTTTTATTTATTGGAAGTGCAACAAACAACCTACACTCACTTTCATGTGAAATGCACTACCAAGAAAAATAATGCTACGAATGTAAAACTTTGGTAAAATGTTGCTTTATTATTAAGTAAAACCTTAGCACTATAGTGGCGTAGCTATCAGTGGCGGCCGATGATTTTTTAAAACTCTGTATTTTGAAAATGGAGCATGGAATCTAAATTCTCTTATAGAGGATTACTATGGAGATCAAATTGGACTATTGCTAAAAAAAATTTGATCGAAATTTGCGAAATTTGATTTTTAAAAATGGTAAGCCTCCCCTGGTTATTTCCGAAACGGTTTATGCTAGAACAGTGGCGAATTTTTTTTTTCAGCGTTATGAGGCAAATTAATGACTTATCATATTTTGTTTTTTTTTCCAAATTGTCTAAATAGTAATCCTCCATAACAGAATTTGGATCCCACTCTCCATTTTCAAAATACAAAGTTTTAAAAATTCACCGGCCGCCACTGGTAGCTATACTAAGTACAGTGGTCAACAATTGCAATGGAACACTTTATTATTTTAACAGTTTAAAGTCTTGTAACTCCCAGGTAAATTCATTAATCTGAATAATCTTTTTTTTCTCGGTAGCTCATTTCTTACATATATCTTCTTTAATAACGCGTTTATTATACGTTTGTTGTTTCAGTTATACAAGGAGTCCCACACAGACGCTGCAAAAAACGAAAAAATTAGACTAATTCCCATTTTATGAAAAAGTTTGAAGAAATTTAATGGGTTTTAGAAGGGCATTGGACCAAACCCTCAGAACACATTTTGCACATTTTGAGCTAAAGTTTGTAAATTAAAGCAAAGGTCTAAAAAAACTGTTTTTTGCGCGTTAAGCAATAATTTTATTAATTGATGTAAAACGTTTCCATTTTGGCTTATTCTGAAGATAAAAATCAAACTTGAATTTTGAAAGGCAGCGGTAGACATAAGTACAACATTTTGTGTAACAAAAGACTTTCAAATATGACCAAATGTATAGACAGTTTCCAATTTTAGTTTGATAAAAGAAGGATACAAATTTAAGCGTGTATTTTGAAACATAATTTGTTTTTGGTATCCCAAGATTCTTATATTTTATTTTTTTCTCTAAAAATTTCCGTTCAAAAATCGGATTTAACCACCGACTAATATGTAGTAAACGAATGTTATAAGGATCTTGACATACAAAACACAAGTCATTTGTAAAAGTAAAATTTGGAGCTGTTTAAAAATTACGTCTTTTTTGAAACTTTTTTTTTATACGAAATGTTAATAACAGTATGTTTATTACTTCTTTTGAAAATTCAAGTTTGAACTTTTATCTTTAGAATAAGTCAATTTGAAATTTTTGCTTTAATTTATAAACTTGCCTCAAAATCTGCAGAAAACTTTAGAGAGCGTATTTTAAAAAAGCAAATTTTTTTATTAGAAAATAGAAGCCATCTAAACTTTTCGTGTTTTGCAAAGACTGTTTTTGATGTCCTGTATAACTTAAATAACAAACCTATAAGAAACGCTCTATTAAACATCTTAAAGCATAATAAATGTGCTTTTTTAAGAGTGATATTAGATCATTACACAGTTTGACGCTTGGAGCTAAATTTTTCCTACCATTTGAAGCTTATTATAGGTTCTAGATATTCCTGTATGGGATATTGCGTTAGACCTATTCGCAGACGGACTTTATTCTTCAGTATCTCTGCTAGCACTACTATGACCAATCTTTTGTTAGGATTAAGCCGTAATTGTGTCAATTCAACTTTATCAATATGTGCAATTCGCCTGTCTTTACTATAGCGCTTTCAACCTCTTGTTTGGTGGTGAGAGAATTGACGCGGTATCTCTATTTAGCATCTTATTTCGAGTGCTTCTTGCATTTTTCATAGTTATTAACAACATTTTAGTTCCGCCATTTTTTTAAGAGCCGTGTTATTGCCTTCCTTCATGCAAAGTATCAGATCACTTTTGGTGGTTGTCCTGATATTTGTGATACTCACTAACACTTACTAGTTTTTATGTTAGTATTATATTATTCGACTTTAGTTTTCCAATTTTTTGTTTTTTTTTTGCTTTCTACTTGGAATTAATGTTTCTGATTTCCTTATTTGTGATTGGTTTGTGTCCGTGTAACTGTTTTCTAGATATTACTAGATCTGCGGTTATCCTACGGCGCCATATTACTTGTCAAACAACTGGTTAATAGTCTTGTTTGGTTTTTCCTATAGCTCTTTTATCTTGGTTTCATTGTTGAACCATGTTTTTTTTGATAGCAAACTCTGCATTTCTAGTTCCACAGCTGTTTTTTTTTCTTTTTCTTTTTTAAATAACCTTTAATCACCTTAATAAATAGAGATATCTTGAATGGCGATTGTTCCAAGTTTCTCGTCTGACTAACTGGTTTAAAATTACTAAATATCGTAATTTCCCAAAGAAAGAACGAGCGCTTCAGGCTGATTTATGGTTTCCAGGTTCTTTGTTATCTTATCACTGGTTACTGGTTTTATACGAACTGGGTGTTGTACCATCAGGTCTTCCACTGGTAGTCGCTATATAAAAGCTTCAGATGGTATTTTGCTTGTCTTTTCTCTATTACAATTGATGGCAAGGTTTCTAGGAAAACTCTCGCTCCTGTTTCTAGGCGTTTCTCAAAAATACAAATTCTGTCATTTAATATCTTTTTTTTTGTCAGAAGTTGGTGCCTCTCCCCGTAACTGATGACTTTACCTGACCTGATCTTAACAGTTTGTCTACTTTTACCTTTGCAATCTTGTAGTTAAGCTCACAAGATAATAGACGACTTACTAGCTCCATCTTGGCTTCTTTCCTAGATGTTCGATTCGTTCAATTCCCTTACGTTCCAGTACCACCTTAAAAGTAACCCAGTGGTGTTCCCCTACAGTTTCACTAAAGAGTTTAGATATTCTTACTACCTAAAGCTTATTTTTACATAAATATTAATATTTTAAAAAACAGTTTTGATTTGTAATTGCGAGAAATAGAAAATACAAGTTGATTTACGAGAAATAAAGAGTTTTACAAAATTTTTGATGCAAACTACATTAAATTTCCAGCACTTTTCTGGAGCTATTCTCCTAACTCTGTTACCAATGTTATCGTACTGTTACTGTAAAATAACGGTATGTTAAAAAAATTGGTATTCTCTAACTACTATTAACATATGTTAGCAACAAAATAACCGTAACATACGATGTAAAATAACATTCAACAAAACGCTGGCTGTAAACCCTAACAGTACTGTAAATTTGACGTTTTTATAAAATTTTTGACATAAATTTGGTTTTCGGTTTTATGTTGGGGCTTCTACAAATTCTATAAGTTTATGAAAGGCCGCAGATATTAAGGATATTATTAATACCAGTTAGTTTAATTTATTTTTCTTTAAAAATTTCAGTATCGAAAATATTATGAAATAAATTTATTACTGTTTAAAGATCAACAAAATATATCGGTGTTTGTAACAAAAACTTTATTAGTTTAATATAACTACATATTTTTGTGTTTTATAATAGATTTTTTATGCAAAGATTTTTCAATTCTTGCAATAGAAGATTTACAAAATCTATTTGAATAGTCTGTGCCATTTCGTCTGTAGACCGGACTGAATGTGCGTTTATTAAAATTTCATTCAATTAATTTGATAAATTTTGCTTGTACCTTTTATACATCTGGCTTCATATTTTAGGTTTTGGATTTTCTACATTTTTCTTACTTTCTTTTTCAATCAACGAAGTACGTACATACTTAGAAGTTAGGCGATTTTCACATAATTCTCAACTTCCTTGACAAACTCGCTTTTTTAGAACTATTGGGGTGTCCGTCATTGTAACACATGACTCTATTTCCCCAAAAGCCAGTATTGCAGCAGTACTGTCACCAATTTTAATGAGTTTCTCAAAATTATTTTCCTTATTCTTCCACTAGGCAACTGTTCCAGTTCCATTTAAACGAGCGGCAAGTTTATTTAAAAAAATTCAGCAAATATTATCTAATAATCAAGGACCATGCGTTGGGTTGTCATAGTTTGAAAAATTTGGTCATACTCCATAGGGTTTAAATATTCTTCGTATTGTTCATACGTCGTCTTTTAAAGACATTTTCTTTTCGGCGATGGCTTGCCCATCATTTTTTAAGCGAAAATCTTGCAAGACGAAAATTGTGACAATGATAGTTGTCAAAAAATTTTTAAAAAAATAGAATTATGTAGTTTCTCGCTACTCTTTTGTTTGTTTCATTTTCCCGAAATAACATTTTAGGTCTAATGAAATCAATGTTAGGAGACATCTAACATAGGGCATTAGAGAATCGCAAAATAAACGTCAATGTAAAAATTATGTTATTCTTGACGTAACAGCGGTATGTTGCTAACATATGTTAACTAACATACTGTAAAATAACATTTTAGGAGAATAGCACCATATATTGCAAAATTTTGAAATGATGGAAAAATCTTTTTTTCCTTAAAGTGGGGTGTTTTAATGTAAATGATAAAAGCATTAAAAATCCAGTCAAGATTATTTCATTCAAAACACGGGCTTAGCCATGGGCTTCCGTCTAAGCCATCTTTTAGCAAAATTATTTATGGACAATTTTGAAGAAAATTTTTTGAATCTTTCCATTTCTAAAAAGTCTATTTGTTTTTGGTTTAAATATGTTGATTAAACAAAATAAACAAAATCATTTCTCTGGTCAAAGGCACTAAAGCAGAATCAGATATTTTCTTAGTTATGAACTCATTATATAAAACCATAAAATTTAGTCTTTCGACTTGTTTTTTTTTACTTTTTTAGTGTCCTTGCATGTTTATGTGTTATTGTTATAATTTCTCAATTTGTCGAACCGACATAAGCTGCGTTGCAGTCATTACAAGATAACATGTATTACTTACCAAGAAACAAAAGCTAGATTTAAAAAAATGTGGTGTTTATTGTAGTGGAAATAGATAAAAGGAAAAAAAAAGTTGTCAAAACTGATAAGTGATAACTTATGATGAGAAAAAAAAAGAAATTAAAATATTTGTCTTGTTTTTCGCCTTATTTGAAAACGAAAAGGATCGTTCCTATCCTATGAAATCTAATGACTGGTTTTATAAACTCGGTGACAGAAGTTATTTGAGTTTTAGAATAATCTACTCACTTCATTTGAAGAGCTACAAAGTTAGCGCAGTGATAAGACTAGCTCTTTATTTCAAGAGCTACCGATTGATACAAAAAAATCTCGACTTGAATGATCATTAGGTTTCCATAAGATATCAGAACGATCTCCTTTGGTGTTCGCAAACTTATCTGTTTTTGCTTCTTATTTTCTTTCTTCCAGTCATTTCTTCTTTCCTATTGGCCCTTTCGTTACACTAAAAAGGCGAGAAGCAGTCACAGGTAATGGAAATAAAGAGACAGCTACACATCTTGAAAGAAGATCTACATGTAGGCTAACGTGGAGGGGCAAGAAGGGTAGAAATTAGACAATCTCCACTTTTGGAAGTAATAAATGGGGCACTTTCACATTTTGATGGAAACGTACAGTATTTGGATACTGTTTATAAAAATAGGATAGGTAGAGTTCAGAGACTTTTTGGACTTCGAGAAATTTAAATCTGACCCCACTCGATTATTTTGTAGGGAGTAGTAGAAGAATGGGTTTGTGAAATACCGATTGCTGCAAGGAAAAACCTAGTTTTAAAATTTTTGTTTATAAATATTTGTTTAGGGTCTTAATCGCTTCTGGAATGGGTGTTTAGATTTTAGTCAGATTTTTGGTAATGGCTGATGATGTTATTTTTTCTCACCAAGACCTATATAAAAAGTAACTGTGAAAAAAACTTTAATAAAAACTATGTGGCTTGATATAGAAAATATTTTTCCTATTACTGTTTTATTGTGTGATTATGGGTATTAAAGAAAAACATTAGTAGAAAAATGAGCCATCTTAAAAGTGTTTTCTGTAACAAACGTAGTTATGAATGTTGTGCAATATATTTGGGAATATATTTACAACATAACAAATTAATTTTAAATATTGTGAAAAACCAAAACAAATTTTCAAAAGCATGACCTATTATTGTGACTATTTTTAGCTAAATTTAATTTTTAAATAAATAAGACAATCTTATCTTTGATAAGAATCACTACTAAAACATAAATAAACCTATTCAAAATATTGTGTCATGACTAATTTGGCTTAATAAAAATAACAAATCAAAATTTCGACATTATAAGATTAAAATCAGCTTATAAAAATTTGATAATTTAAATTTGAAGTATTTAGGTATATAAAAGGCAACAATTACTCTCTGATGTCTGTTTTGTAGAAAGACTAATAAGAAAATGTTCAAAAACGGGTTGAAACTTGTTTCTTTTGCTTTTGTTCTTCTTCAGGTACTATTTTCTTATTTTTATTTAATACTCTTTAATTTCAAATGAAAATAGGTTTGTAACGCTGACCTGGTAGATGATGCAGAAGCCGCACTTAACGAACTTCGCCAAGCAACTAGCGACAACTTAAATGGGGGCTTTCTAGAACACATTAAAATGTCTGTTGAAGTCGACAATGTTTCTTTGGACACTAAAGAAGAAGCTGTTCAAAAAAAACTTGTAGATGACGTCGCGTCTTGTGTAGATAAACAAGCAGATGAAGCGGTTACACTTATTTACACCAAGAGTTCGAGTTTGACTGACAGAGTGCTTAAAACCATTTACGATGAAGAAAAGGAAATTATTTTTTGTGGTAGAAAAGATGATGCTTGTCTCACCAAACTTATTGCAGATATTAAGAAAAAAACGTCACTAGTGCCTGATGTCGTAAATAAAGAGATTGAAGTTGACCGTCAAGCTGTAGATGAACAGATTGCCGCTATTAAGGCATGTGCTACAAAAATTCATTAGTTTTGTTCTAATACAGACAGTTAATTTTTAATTGTATGTTTTTTAAAATTACATTTTAAATAAAATCGTTTTTTCTTGCTACTTTATTTTTAATTTTATTTACACCGTAATTAATGCAATAAATACACAATAATAATAAAAAAAACACGAAGATTGAAATTGGTAATAACAGTGTCCTCACCGCTTCATCTTTAGAACCCGAACTATCTTCACCTACAAGATAAAAGATGCTTAATGGTACACCATGGTGTAAAAATTGCAAAACAACTTAATATTTTATCCACCACTTTTAAGGCTGATATTTACTGCTTTTAAGAACGTATATTTAGTTAAGTTATCTTTGTTATTAACTTGCGAAGTACTCTGCTAATCAACATGAATATGCTTGTTGCCTATCTACAAGATGTTTATAAATGATGATAGATGATTGTAGGGTCGTAGAAAGCTATAAAAAAATTTTATTTCACGAATATTTATTGTGATGCCTTATTTCCGCAACGATTGAATATTAGAGAATGGTTTTTAGAGTTACTTAATTGTCTAATAATAATTATAATAATAGCTAAAATTATTGTTTTTAAATGGCAGAACATTTTTTATTGTTTCCACAGCCTCCAATGACCCTACAATCGTTTTTAAACACCTGTTATAGGATTTTAGAAAAATACTGTACTTTTACAATAAATTTTGTCTCTGTGTCAAAAGTGTCAGAGCTTTTAAATTATAACTTCTTTTGCTTCTTCACATGGATTTCAACCGAAAATGTGCTTTACACTATGACCAGGTTATGGAAAATAGTAAGGTTGAATTCCTGTAGTTTAAACCCACATCTAGCTGTTGTAGGTAGGCAGGATGTCCTATTTTGCAAAAATCTCTTTACAGAGCTGCAGTTGGTAATAACGTCAATATACTCCCAAGAAATTAGATATCATATTTTTCTGCATTCTCAATTACTGCTAAATCTTTTCATAACTATAAACTTCTAACTGATATTTTGTTTCTACATATGACGTCTTCTACTTAAACTATCCTAACACTTTCTACGTTTTATCTATCGACTTTATTCCCGCTAATTTCACTTCACTTGAATGTTAATAGAAGTGATATTACAACAATATTGTGACGCGAACGACTCAATTCTAAGAAGCGGTGAATCAGAGTATCGAGTATTGTGCTGTGGACCGCTCACTTCTAGGAACTGAATAGAACTTCGAGTATTATTTACGTTTTGAATGGGTTTATTTATTCTTGTTTACGTCGGCATTGTTTGTCGCTATTGTGATTGAATTCCAATCATCTTGCCGAATTGAAATAATTCAGGAGAAACGCGAGAAAATACTCGAAAGTTCTGGAAAGAGTCCATACCCATATATATATGCGAGACAGCGAGTCGGTCTGTCTGTCTGGTTTTGGGAGAGCGACATAAAGGCGAACTCCGGCGATATCCAGCGAATTTAGAAAGCGATAAATTAAAGTGTTTTGTGTTCCGTTAGTGATTTAGAATATTAGCTGTGTTAATTAGTTGTAATTAATTTGATTTGTAAATAAACTTGCCGAGAAATTATCTCCAGCTCTTTAAATCAGAAACCCACATATAATAAACGTCACACTGGTGTCAGAAGTGGGATTTAAAGAAGCTTGGTGGACAAAGAAAAGTTTATGTCTCTGGAACCTTCTGGAAGAACAACAAGAAGTCAGACAAGAACCATGGAGGAACAACTTCGTGTATTCTTCGAGAAACTAGAAAAACAACGCTTGGAAGATAAAGAAGAACAGAAGAAATTTCTAGAAGATCAAGAAAAACGACGACTGCAAGAAAAAGAAGAAGAAGAAAAACGTCGAATGGAAGAGCAAGAAAGAATTTTCGAAAAATTCGATACCTTACAAGATGCTCTTAAGAAAGATGTCGAAGAAGTAAAAAAGGAATTTGAGGAAAAAGTTTTCGAAGTAAAAGAAGAGATAAAAGAAGTTAGGGAAGAATTAGAAAAGAAAGTTTTAGAATTGGAAAGTAAAATGAAGAAACTTGGAACAGGACAAATTTTAGGAAGCGAAGTAACATCGCAACGAGTAAAACCCCCAACTTTCGATGGTCAGTCTTCGTGGTCAATGTATAGGAGGCAGTTTGAAGCAGCGGCGGAGATAAATTGCTGGAATGATGAAGAAAAAGCCACAGCTCTGGTGTTAGCACTGCGAGGACCAGCTCTCCAGCTGCTTCAGAATGTATCTGATCGTGATCAGAAAAACTATCACGCAGTGGTCAACGCCTTGGAATTGCGCTACGGAGACCAGCACATGGACAGAGTATACCAAATGATGCTTAAGTCCCGACATCAGAAAAGCAACGAAAGTTTGCAAGAATATGCCGCGGAAATAGAAAGATTGGTTAATTTAGGTTATCCTTCCGCACCTGCAGACCTTCGCCATGAGATGGAAGCCAGCGCATTTATTGATGGTTTAAGAGATGGCGATTTACGACGTTATCTACGTCTACATAGATATAAAACCTGTGCTGACGCGCTTATCCACGCGTTAGAATATGAGGCGGCAAATGAAGACTTTTCACGACGACCAGCTCAACGCGTGCGATTGATGTCCGCAGAGGAAACTCCAACAAATAATTGCTGCTGCGAAGAACTGAAGAGTATGTTGGAAAAGATGCAGCAGACACCAGCACGCACTGGAGGACGGCCTAAGTGTTATGGTTGTGGTAAGATAGGCCATATAAGAAGGGATTGCCGCCAACGGGGAAGGTCTGAGGATGTAAGGAGGGGTCAGGAAGATGTCACAGGCCTCAATTTCCCGGCATCAGGAAAACTAATTTCAGCTAGCACTTTGGGGCGTGTGCTAGCTGATACGCCCAAAGCCCCTAGGATCATCTCCGTCTCGCAGCTAGGAAAAGGAAATGATAGTCTGTTGCTGGATGGACGAATCAACGGTCGAGACACCAAGATGACGGTTGACACGGGAGCAACACTTTCTCTAGTGAGACGGGACATGCTGGAAACATCTCAAAATATCTACATGACAAGATGTAACTTCGTTTTGAAAACCGCTACTGGTGAAACAGCACAAGTACATGGAGAAGCTAATGTCAAACTTGAGATAGGACCATTCAATATTGTACACCGAATGGTTGTAGCTGAGATAGTTGATGAAGTGATCTTGGGTTTGGACATTATGGACAAATATGGATTTGTGCTGGATATTAAGAACAGGATGTTACAAATGGGAAACGAAGAAATCTTGTTACATTCTGCGACCGCTTCATCGGACCATGTAAACATCATCGTCTCAGAATCAGTTCGTGTCCCCGGCAATTCTGAGAAAATTGTGCTGGCAGAGTTGGAAAAAGATCCTGGGGGATACCGAACGGGAGTTGTTGAACCGGACATGACGAAATTCACGAATGCGACACACAATAAACAGATCTTGGTAGCTAGAGCACTCGTTGAGGCTGGTGGAAAGATTCCTATTCGCATAGCCAATCTCAGCGAAAATCGAGTTACGTTGCAGAAAGGGGAACAGATTGGCTTCTTTCAGCCTGCATTACGAGTTGTTCGTTGTGAAGAAAAGGACAACAAGAGTTACCAGGAAGGAGAAGGTAAAAATAACCCGGAATTGGAAAATTATTTTCTGGAAGAATGGCAACACTTATCAGAAGATCAGAGGAAAGCAGCCACTGCTTTTATTCGAAAGGAACAAGACATTTTTGCAATAGGGGACAAGATTACGGGAAGAACTAATTTGGTACAGCATCGAATTAATACGGGATCAGTACAACCTATTCGTCAGCCCCCGAGAAGACTCCCCTTTGCGAAACAGGAAGAAGTGGCTCGAATGATCGAAAAAATGAAAGAAGATGGCGTCATTGAAGATTCGTCAAGTCCCTGGTCTTCACCAGTTGTACTAGTAACAAAGAAAGATGGGTCAACTCGTTTCTGCGTTGACTATAGACGGCTCAACGAAGTAACGAAGAAAGATAGTTACCCACTTCCACGCATCGACGATACACTGAGCATGTTAGCTGGTTCCCAATGGTTTTCTACTTTAGACTTGAAGAGTGGGTATTGGCAGGTTGGAATTCACCCTGAGGATAAGGAGAAAACTGCCTTCTCGACTGGAACTGGGCTCTACCAGTTTAATGTTATGCCTTTTGGACTTTGTAATGCGCCAGCTACGTTCGAGCGGCTAATGGAACTTGTCCTTCGAGGGTTGACTTGGAGAACTTGCCTTGTGTACCTTGATGATGTGATGGTTATTGGGAAAACTTTCGAAGAACATCAAAGTAACCTGCAAGAAATTTTCAGCCGATTGCGAAACGCTCGTCTTCAACTTAACCCTAAAAAGTGTTGCCTTTTCCAAAGAAAAGTCAAGTTTTTGGGACACGTTGTTTCATCGAATGGGATACAAACTGACCCTGAGAAGACTGCAGCCGTACGGGAATGGCCCCGACCTAATGATAAGCACCAACTACGAAGCTTTTTGGGTCTTTGCACCTACTATCGCCGTTTTGTCAAAGGATTCGCCGATATTGCCAAACCTCTTCATAAACTGACCGAAAAGAAGACGCCTTTTATTTGGGACAAAGAGTGTGAATCGGCCTTCAAAACATTAAAAGTTACACTCTGTACGGGACCAATACTTGCTTACCCAAGGGCAAAAGGTCAGTTTATTTTAGATACGGACGCCAGTAATAATGGAGTTGGCGCAGTATTAACTCAAGTACAGGATGGCGAAGAGAGGGTTATCGAATATTATAGTAAGGTTCTTTCTAAACCTGAAAGGAATTACTGTGTCACCCGAAGAGAACTGTTGGCTATCGTGAACGCGGTAAGCCATTTCCACAAATATTTATACGGCCAACATTTTACAATAAGGACAGATCATGCCGCTTTAAAGTGGCTGTTAAATTTGAAGAATGCTGAAGGTCAAACAGCGAGATGGATTGAGAGACTTCAGCAGTATGATTTTGAAATCAAGCATCGCTCGGGAAGGTCTCATCAAAATGCAGACGCCTTGTCCAGAAGACCGTGCAGAGCCGACTGCAAACATTGTAGCCAACGAGAACAAGCTGACCACCTGTGCAACCTTAGAAGGCTAGTTTTGCAACCTACTGACGGATGGACAGCCGAAGAAATAAGAACAGAGCAACTGCAAGACGATGAGATCGGACCGATTTTACAAAGCAAGGAGAACGGAAATGTAAGACCGCAATGGCATGACATTTCAAATAAGAGTCCTGCTCTGAAGGCGTTGTGGGCACAATGGGACTCCCTGAAAGTCGAAAATGGGCTGCTCAAAAGGGCTTGGGAAAGCGCGGATGGAAAGACGGTAACAATGCAGCTAGTCCTACCGAAGAGTCGCGTAAAGGAAGTCTTAAGGGAAATCCATGATGGAAGATCTGGAGCTCACTTCGGCGTCAACAAAACCTTGGGGAAGGTTCGCGAACGCTTTTATTGGGTCAATAGCCGAGAAGATGTCGCTAATTGGTGCCGGAAATGTACAACATGTGCTGCGAGTAAAGGCCCGAAAACTCGTAGCCGGGGAGCCATGAAGCAATACAACGTTGGGGCTCCGTTTGAGAGGATTGCGTTTGATATTGCGGGTCCATTTCCAGTCACCGACTCGGGCAACAAATACATTATGGTTGTTGCCGACTATTTCAGTAAATGGCCTGAGGCATACGCGTTACCAAACCAAGAAGCTATTACTGTGTCTCGTGCTTTGGTGGATAATTGGATTTCTCGTTATGGGCTTCCCATGGAAATGCATTCGGACCAAGGGCGAAACTTTGAGTCAGGGGTTTTCCAAGGAATTTGTGATCTCTTGGGTATTCGGAAAACCAGGACTACACCGCTGCATCCTCAGTCCGACGGAATGGTCGAGCGCTTTAACAGCACCATGGAAGAGCACCTATCGAAAGTTGTAGAGGCCCATCAAAGAGATTGGGATCGCCATTTACCGTTGTTTTTGTTGGCTTACAGAGCGGCGATCCATGAAACTACAAATCAAACTCCAGCCAAGATTTTGTTTGGACGGGAACTCCGCTTGCCTTGTGACCTTGTGTTTGGGACACCCACTCAAGAACCCAAGGAAGTTAGAAGCTATGTAGAAGAGCTTCAAGAGACGATGTCCCATATCCACGACTTGGCTCGAGACCGAATTGAGATTGCCAGTGACAGGATGAAGACGCGGTACGATTTGAGGGCGAATTCGGTAGGGTTTCAAGAGGGAGATTTGGTCTGGCTATTTAACCCTCAACGGAAGAAAGGGCGATGTCCGAAGCTTCAGCCGAAATGGGAAGGCCCTTATACCGTACTGACCCGACTTAACGACGTGGTGTATAGAATCCAAAAGAACCCCAGGGCTAAGATGAAGGTAGTGCATTTAGACCGTTTAGCCCCCTATGCGGGTTCAAATGACGATGAATGATTGTTCGAGACGAACAATTCTTAAGAGGGGGGTAGTGTGACGCGAACGACTCAATTCTAAGAAGCGGTGAATCAGAGTATCGAGTATTGTGCTGTGGACCGCTCACTTCTAGGAACTGAATAGAACTTCGAGTATTATTTACGTTTTGAATGGGTTTATTTATTCTTGTTTACGTCGGCATTGTTTGTCGCTATTGTGATTGAATTCCAATCATCTTGCCGAATTGAAATAATTCAGGAGAAACGCGAGAAAATACTCGAAAGTTCTGGAAAGAGTCCATACCCATATATATATGCGAGACAGCGAGTCGGTCTGTCTGTCTGGTTTTGGGAGAGCGACATAAAGGCGAACTCCGGCGATATCCAGCGAATTTAGAAAGCGATAAATTAAAGTGTTTTGTGTTCCGTTAGTGATTTAGAATATTAGCTGTGTTAATTAGTTGTAATTAATTTGATTTGTAAATAAACTTGCCGAGAAATTATCTCCAGCTCTTTAAATCAGAAACCCACATATAATAAACGTCACAATATATTGCAACGTAAGTGCGTATTTTTTAGATTTGAAGAGTTGGATTAAAAACGAACAATCTATTTTCAGTATGTACCTATATGTACCTACAGCAACACAACAACAATAAATAACTAACTCGATATTCCCACTATAATCACGTCGCTCCCGAGAATATCCCTCTTTTTATTCGCTTGTCTGGTTCTCGCTGACTAAACGCCACCATCTCAGTCAATTCTCATTCTTATATAATCGAACGTCCTTGCTTGAAAGTGCAAGATGTTTCGTAACTTTTCTAGATTTAATTGGAAACGATGACTAATCCTTCTCGATCGATCTATAAATGGGTTTATTAAGAGGAGTATGGACCAGTTTCTCTAGTATAGGGTTTCCAATATAAACGCGTGACTCTGTAGCTTGTTTATTTATAAAAAAAATAAAAACGGTTTTAGCTACGAGTATTGTAGCAACATGGACTACATTTTACTTTTTTAAATTTTTAATTTCGTTGATTTTAATATTTCGTTAATTTATTAATTAATAATATTTATAATTTATAGACAATAATTAGAAGAATGATTGTGCCAAATTTCGTTAAAATATTTTTATAAATAAAAGTGCTATCGATTTGCGCATTTACACAATTTACACATTAGAATTCTCATAAAAGAAATTACCTCCATACTCCTTTTAATGATCTCGGGGAATCTCACTTTGGGGATGTCTTTCTATTGATTTAGTCAAACTCGTAACAATATTTTACCTTTCTCTGATTAAAAAGGTAAATTAGAGTTCTATCTTCCAAAAACTGGTGGAGATTTAGAATCTGTCTTAATTAGTCAAGAAGACCTCTGATATAAATCATCTGCATTTACCTGAATTTCCAAGTGGAACTTTAGATGTTCTTTACAGACTTCAGACTTTCACCGTTATTTTTTTAAAGTTCATCGAAATAATTACAATCGTTAAAACTACTAACTAAAAGTGTAAACCATGTAATTCTGCGTCAATTAATAGTTATTTATATATCAAGGGAGGAAACAGCATGATTATTCCTAACCGAGAGCGAAACTCCAGATTTCATATGCACTCGGGATAGGTATTATTACTGAAAATCCTACGAAACTCTTTAAGAACAATTAATGACCAATAAAAAAATTAGTTTACGAACCATAACCAAGGAAACAACAAAATTCCTTGAAAATTTTTACTAATTAGGTGAACTAACTTAACTACAATTAATAAGTGGAAATTTTTTTATAAAAAATCTTACACTATTAAAATGAATTACTTCATTGTGTCGTTACGATTTTCTTAACAAATATGTCCTCGTGCATTGATTAATATCTACAAAAATTTTTTCATGCATTTTCAAAATTTAATTAATACGATTTAGAAATACATTCGAAAAATTTTTCGGAAATAATCAATGCACTTTGATTATTATAAATAAAAATTTGTTGAAAATGAATGCTAGTTTGGTTTAATCTTTGGTGTTGCCGGTGCTTGTCGTGCAGACGAATTGTTAAAAATATTAGTATTAGATAATAAATAATAGTTAAAAATAATAGTTGAAGATATTGAAATAAAACAACTCATCTTTAATTATAAAATTACCGAATACGAAAACAAAAATATCAAGATTTATTGTCAGCAACTCAGAAAAGATAGAATATATAAGAAATATGCAGCACTTTGCCCTATGCATAACGCGTAAACGTTTGTTTCTATTTTACCAAAATGGAAAGTGTACAACCCAAGCAGTCGGTCAAAATTCGTTTAAAAAAAACCGTGTAAAATTGCAAAATACCTTAATCTACCGAATCAAAAAAGTTATACTGAACATTGTCTACGTAGATCGTCAGTTATCATACTTATGGATTCAGGAGCAGACATCACAACTACATATTTAACGTTATGGTGGCTGGCGATCTTTAACTGTAGCAGAAGGGTACATTCAAGATTCGGTAGAAAACAAAACAACCATTTCATTCAAATAAAATTTTGTAAAAGGAACAGGGGAGCTCATCTTTAACTGTGCAGAACTCGTCAATGTTTATTTGCCAAAAATGAGTGTAAAATGCGCAAAAAGTACAAAATAAAGGAGTTGTACTAGAGGAATAACAATATTAGTTGTAATAATTGCCAAACAGTAAATTTTACTTTTAATGTAAATAGACAATAAAAGTTCTAATCTTGTGTTGTTTTTTGGGTTACTACAACAAAACAAAAAAAATTGAATATTGAAGACTTAGGAACGGGAGCGAATATTTTCTTTCATCGTTAGGCTCGTTTCTATCCCTTGGGAGAGAAATTGGACTTTGTCACGATTTTGACACTCCGAAACTTGATTTCTACTCCCTGTCGTGCAAAAGTACCAATTATATGCAGTTTGATTACGTGGCCTTGCAGAAAAACAACACTTCCCCGTAACAACAAATTTCGAATGTAAAAAGAATGGACGTAATTCACCAAAAAAAGCCTAAAAAATTAACATCTTTAAGAATACCAACACAATTTTTGTAAGTTGCCCCTATTTCGCTAGCCGTCCTATTTTAAATTAATTCGTATTTCAATTTAAATGTATTTTGTAAGATTCAGCAATGCATAATAATTGAATTACTTACTTAGATAATATTGACGTATTATTCAGACAATTTCATACCGACGAAATACGATGTAAGTATCGGTCCTATCCTTTCTTCTGTAATAAATCTGCATTTCCGCAAAAAGCTAGCAAAAAGTTTCGGAACGGTTGAAAACTGCTAAGAGATTGGAGACATAAAGGACATTGCATTATCTGTGCTCTTAAAGACTGAGAAAAAGACAGAAAAAGAATCGGATTGAACATGCATAATTCGGGCATAATTCTAACTGAGAGCATTCGATAAGCGCCGATAAAAATAAACAGCTCGATTGACTACGATAAGCAGATTATACGCATTTGATACTCGTACAAAGACGTTACAAAATTCTAGTAATTTTTTTAATTTACACGAATAGTTTTCATCAAAATTTTTAAAAAATCTCTCTTCGGCGCGGTTTGAACTTAAAGCTTTTGTTTACAAAGCCACACCGTAACCATCTGGATCGCAAAGATTTTGGTTAAGTAATACTTCAGAAAATCTTAAATTCCATTCGTCACAAGCAAGTGGAGTCAAATCCGTCTTTAAAGTTTTCAATAAAAAAAGAAAAAAATACAGTAACCTAGTGAAAAACAATGCATGATATAACAATTATTAACAAAAATAGAAACATTAAAAATTAAACATTTAAAGTACGAAGAGCAAGCTTTGCAGCAACTCTTTTCGCCACTACTTCATTCGGGCCAAATCCATAAACTCGTGTTACTCTATTATCACACATAAAATCCAGAGATACCATAGTCTTTTTGTTTTCTACATCAAATGCATTGCTGTAAAAAAAATTTAAACATTAAGATGTATGTAACTTTTGACAATTCACCTAAATTGGGGATACACGCCATCGCATTCGTACAGTCTTCTGATAACATTTTTGGGTACATTTTCACTAAACAGATTAATTTCGTGCCACATTATCTTGTAAAATACTTTCCAAACTGTCTTTAAATCCTTGTTACTATCTAAATAAATTGCACCAGCTAGAGCCTTAAAAATGTCTCCCAAAACCTTAGGTAGATCAACATATTCAGCAATATTTATTTCGTCTTCTTCCAACAAAATCAAAATTTCATCATCAATCACATAATTCTTGACTTTAAGATAATCTTCAAATTTATCGATTTGTTTTTGAATATTTGAATTGGTCATAAGCAGAAACTTATGAAAACCACAACGAACCACAAGACTTGCAAATATAATATTATTAACAAGAGCCGCGTGTAAATCTGACAAGTGGCTAGGATATAAGGCTTCACAGTGCTCATAGATATAACAAGTGATCAAAAAATCCAAAATACCATCACCAAGAAACTCCAAACGTTCATAGCTTTGTGTCAATCGGTTCCGTAAATATGTTGGATGTGTCAGCGCTTGTAACAAGAATGCCCTATTGTTAAACTGATAACCCAAAATTTGCTCAAATTGCTGCCATTGAGGAATAAAATCCTCAATACTCTCTTTAGAATTTCTATTAAAAATTGGATCTACTTGTGTGGTACTTATCGGATTTTTTACATGTTCAGAAATTGAGACAATACCAAACCATTCAGAACATTTAATTCCACTTTGAATTCCACCACTTAATAAATAAGCTCCTAGAAGAGCTTTGACGCAATCGGCCATTGTTTTATCTTCAACGTATTGTCTATTCAAAAAATGACACATCCCAGCTTGCAAACTTTCTTCATCTGCAACAATTTCTTCACTCTTCATTTCATTTAAAGTTTTCTTCGTTAAATTCCCGGAAATTTGTTCTTCTTTTGGAATGGAACATTGATATAAAGGCATTATTGAATACTCTTGAGTTTTAATTCCTGTGCTGACGGCTTGTGGGACACAAAAACATGGTGGTACCCATTCCATATCTGGACACTGCTCACTATTTTTCAAAATGCCACCTAAATTTTTATTTGCTGCCAAATAGAACAAGTTTTTATTAGAGATAAGCTTGTTTTTTAGTGTTGTCGCTTCCCCTTTGCTACACGTCGGAAACTTAAAAAAAATATAAAGAGAAGAAGATAGTTTTAAGAAGGAATTTCCCAAGGTTTTGAAATGTTTAAAGTTTACAATGTCATTTGCTTCAGGTAATGTTAATGCCTGATAGAAGTGGCACAAATTTGGGCTCTGAATGTCAGACTGCATTTCTAATAAAATTAAGTGTTTTTCTTTAAATTCGTTGTTGTGAGTGATTGTTGACAGATTTGAGTGTTTCTCCAGACTGTCATTTTTAATTAATCTGTGGTTCTTTGGAGATTGGTCAGAAATGAAAATTTCGTAATACTCTATATCAATAACAGTAACATCAATCTCACGTTCTACATCTATTGGTTCTTCAATATTACTCCAATAATACTCTGCTTCTAATAATTTGGCCGCAAAATCTTTATTGTATGGAGGCTGCATTAAGTCTTTGGGGTCTTCTAAAGAAAGACAACTTTCAATGAAAGATGTGGTATCAGCTTGTGGTTTATAATTCCGCAAATGTTTATCTATTTGTAAAGAAGGACAATTTTGCAGATATTTTTCATTAACACCAATATCACGTGCAATTTGCATTTGCAACGCTTGCAGTTTCAGTAAATAAGTTACACGTGAGAGAAGACTTGGTAAAAATCTTGCTTGAATCCATAAAGACGAAGGAAACTCTTGTTTAACAACTAATTCTGGTACTAATAACTCTTCCAGATCTTCAAACATCTTTTCTTTTGTATTTCTACTACTAGGTTTAAAAGTGTTCAGTTGATCTGACAGACGTTTGGATTGCAGAAGGGGTTGATTAGGGTCTAGAATAGTCTGTGAATGTTTTTCACTATAAAAATTCACAAAATTGGTAAAGTTTTCATTTGGAAACGGACTTAGCGGAGTTTTGTCTGTACATACTCCTGTTACCAAATACATCTGAAATAACATTGTAAGTAGAGTCAGAAAAAAATTTAATGCCATCCCTATGAACCAGCCATAAGTTATAAAATTAATAAAATTAACCACTTATACATTTACGTAATAATAAAACTGTTTATGCATACTCTTTAAATAATTAATACATAAAGGTAGCAAACTCTCACAGCTGCCTCCGTAATCATTTATGATAATTTTGTATTTGTCCAAGCAATACAAAAATATATTTTTTTAAATTTAACAAAAATTAAATGTAATAATTGTCTTATATTTTACAATAGCTTATTCAAAAATTATAACACATATATAATAAAAACGAGAGAAAGTTTAATACAGCAGAGATGCAGTAAAGTGAACTGATTCAGGTTTTCATCTTATATTTCAACAGATTTAAATCAGTTTTTAAAGATATAGGTTCTTAGTTTATCTAATTGATTATTAAAAATCATACGCAACTAAAGCAAATTTTCGAGGATTTTGTCCCTTATCAGTGCAATGTATTTTAAATTGTGCTCGATTAAATTTCTTTATTGCAAATCTACTTTACTTATAAAAATTTACTTACTGTTTGATCTGCTCTATACCAAGGAGAAATAATTTTGCCCAAATAATTCTCTTCAGTCACTTCTAAATTGGTACGTTCCTCAAATGTTGGTTGTGATTTACTCTTCAATGATTTATTCTCGCGAATTACTTTAAAATCTACTTCGACATCATCATGCTCCTGTACAGGAACAACTAACAAAATTTCCGAGTTAATTCCAGAATTGTCAAAAACTAAAAATCGTTGTAAAATTTCAAGCAGATCATTGAAAATCAAAAAGTGAAATCTTCTCATTTCTGTTAATTCATCTGCTGTGAATGTTAGTGCTTTAATATTAGGTTTTATTTCAATCTCGATGATTCCTTTTGAATCAAATAAGGGAAATTTACACAAGTCTGGTAATGGTTTTGGTGACAACAAGCCAAACTTCAAGGGAGTTTTATATAAGTCATAAATGATTCCAGTGGTATAATCTTCATTTCTTTCGTATAAAGGGTTTAACTTAATGACGTGTAAATAAAGAGGGTTTTCTGCTTGAATCTGGCCTTTTATGCATAACGGAATCTAAAATTTTTATTTTCAAACAATTATGTTATAGTACAGTAAATAAAACCGAAATATAAACTTAGCTAGAAAAAAATACTTACCTCTTTATCAAAATATGCTTCTTTCTTTTTGTTCCCTGATTCACATCCATCTTTTTTTGGCCAATGTTGAAACAGACAAGCTATATCTGCATCATTTAAATCTTTTTTAAAAGGCAACAAATTATCATCGAGTTCACCACACAAATGTAATTTCTTACAAGCAACTAATGCAGCAGCTTTTTTCGCATCTTCTTTATCACTCATGAAAGGTCCCTAAAAACCATTTTACTAATCATACATATTGTATAAAAAAAATAACTTACGGTAATTGGTTCCAAAATTGGGCTTACAGTAGGCAAAAAAATGACCATTCTTACTTTACCATTATCTGGATTTTTTTCTAAATACCATTCAGGGAAATAAAATGAATACTGGTCTATTTGAAAACTTGAACAGTAACGATACAAAAGAGCAACTGAAGAATTCATGTTTACTTCTGCAGAATTAGGGCCGTTTACGAAATACGGTTCTAAGTTGTCTTCGTTATTCGTTTCACTTATTACAGACTCACTCAGAGGATCTCTTTCAGAATTTTTACTAATCAGGATCTAAAAACAGGTAAATGACAGGTCGTTTATAAAAAAAATGTCATGAAAACTCGATTTTTGGTAAAATTACAATTAACTATAACATTATTTACTCAGCGAGTTTTTCGGAAATTTTACGTCACTAGAAGCAATGAGTGATATAGAAGCACCTACTATCAATTTATTTTTTTAACTAATGCACTATCAGCGTTATTTTTGAGAAAAGGTCTCAGCTGTTTTAAGCTATTTTTCATTTTCCCAAACACTAAAAAAAGATGTTAGTGCACGGGAAAGTCAAGACGAGGAAAAAATCTCCGGTGATTAATCAAGGCGACAAAAGTGTGATAAATATGTAAGATATTTGTTTAAAAGTTCAACTCTTTAAATCGCAAAAACCTGAATTAAGTCATACGTTACACTGGTGTTAGAAGTGAGATTTAAAGTAGTTTGGTTGGGAATCAGAGTACAAGTACAAAGAGTGAGCCAAAAAAAAAAAAAAATAGAAAAATAGAGTCGATGACTGTTAGAAAAGCTCGATCAACAGGATGAAGAACATCGTCTGAAAAAATAAATGAAAATTTTATAAAAAGCTTAAATATATCGGGTGGAAGAACACAAAGACTCTAAGAAAACAATAAGAATTCAAGAAAACCCGAAAAACGACGTTTAGAAGAAAAATAAAAATAAAGAAAAATTATAGATTAACAGATGTAACTAGAAAATTTTGATAATCAGCGATTAAAAAATATAGCAAAACTTGAGAAAGAACAATTTATGGAAAAAGAAGAATTTGAAAAACCAATGATTTGTGGAAAAAGAAAAACAAAAAAATCCCTAAGAGAAATTATAAGACGTCTACTGGAAAAAACGAAGAACAGTATCTAGAAAAACAAAAACAACTTATTTTTTTAAGAAAGTTAAAAACAATAATTATTACAAAAACAGAACAATGAAAAGTTTAATAAAAAGAGCAAAAAAAGTATAAAACAATGATTGAAAGGAAGAGATGAGAAAAAAGAATTCTAGAATTTAAAAAAAAATTTAAAAACGAAAACAATTGGAAAAGACGTTTAAAAAAAAAAAGAATTATCAAGAATTATTCTAGAAAAGCAGAAGAAGTTATTAAAACAGTTAAAAAAACGGTAGGCAAAAGAAATTAGAAAAATTTGAGAAATGACTATTTATAAAAAAAAGAAGAACAAAAGAAAATCCAAGTTAAAAAACATAGATTGTAAAAAAAGAGCGAAAAGTGATTTGTTCTAGAAGAAAAAAAAATCTACAAAAATTTAAGAAACAACAATTTTTGAAAACAAGAAGAATAAAAAAACAGTACATTACTAAAAAATTAATTTTTTTTTATAATTTTAGAGACTAGGTTATTAAAAAAGAGCAAAAAAAAAATTTAGACAAACAAAAAAAGGATCTACAAAAATTTGAGGAACGTCAATTCCTGAAAAACAGATACAAAAATTTTTAAAAAAGTTAAAAAAGGTCGCTAGAAAGAAATATTAATAAAAAATTGTAGATAAAGTAAAATAATTAATAAAACTTGTAAACTTAAAATGAAAGAAAAAACAACAAAGAAAGGTCAAAAGAAGTGTCTAAAAGAGCGTGAAAGACAACATTTGGAAGAAAAGGATGATCAAAGAGTTTAAAATACGGCGTACAAAAGAAAAAAAATAAGAAAAAACAATTTGTAGAAAAAGGAGCAAAGGAAAACTTTAGAAAAAGTTGAAAAACGTCGACTGAAACAATAACAGAACAACAGATTCTAGAAAAAAAATTGAAAAACTACACTTGTAAAAAAAAAGTGTAAAGCTTATTTTTTCTTTAAATCAATTGTCAACGTGTTTTAAGGTTAGTAACTCCATTTAAAATTACCCTTTTTAGTTTCGTTTCCATGGCAATCTAACAGAGTTCCAACATAACTTTAGAATTTTTGACACTGACAATTGATTTAAAGAAAAAATATGCTTTAGTTGCATGTTTTTTTAGTTTAATTATTACAAAAGAGTAAAAGAAATTTAAAAAAAGTGTTACTTACTTTATTGAGGAAATCTTCAATTCTTTGGAAGTTATTGTACTTCTCAGCAAATTTTTGCTCTTCTGAAACTTCTAAAATAGTACAATACAAGCTCTTATTGTTTCTTGCACGTCCTTTAGAATGTATATATGAGCGATAACATTCAGATTTATCAAATTTAACAACAAGTGTACATATAGGTAAATCCACATCTTCTTCAAGAATACTTGTGCTAACCAATACATTAAGTTCCTTATTAATAAAACTATTTAATACTTCTCTGTTCTTTTTCGATATGTATAAAAGTTCTCGTGTATCTTTATAATTGGGAGTAACCCTATTCCCAACAATAAAATTTGATTTCAGATAACCGAATTTGGGATCAGTTTCTTTCAATTTTTGAATAATATGATGAATTATTTTTGCTGTGAATCTTCGGTTTGTAAAAACTAAACAACGAAGTTCTTCTTTTGATTTATTACTGTAATCATCAAAGACGCTAAACAGTTTTAAAACTTTATCAGAAGAAAAAGACCACAGTTTCTCTTTTGGTTCATAACCTGCCATAGATTTTTCAAGAAATAAACTTGCCATCTCCATCATTGTTAGAATATGATTTAACATAATAAAAAGTTGATGATGCTCACAATGTTTTTTAATTCGTTCAATTTGTATCATATGAGAAACACAAGCTATATGACCGCCAAATGAACCAAATACTTTAATATGAATAATTAAATCCTCCATTAAATTTGTCAAACTTTTTAAAATATCTGTGGGCTTCAACGGTGTTAGATTACATGGTAAGACATGTATGTTGTCATGTTCATCTTCAATTTTAAATGTTCTTAGAGTTTTGACAATCCCACGTAAATGACTGATTACTTTCATCTCGGTCATTGAAGGAATTGAAGGTTCACAAATTTCGAAGTATTCTTGAGGATTGGTGGAGTATCTATGATAATTTTTTTTTAAAAATATGTATTTTTGAGATAATCGAGTAATATTACCCAAGAACTGCATCTAATCCTTCCACTGTGGCTACTTTACTGTTATAAGTAACTTCAAGATTTTTTACCTCTTCCCTTACTTTTGATAATTTACAATTACCGATTAACAAAGTTGTTGTAAAGCCTAGTATTCTTGGTTTTTGTTCAATACTTTGCATTGTTTTCATCAGTTGAAGCATAGATTGGTTGTCTACCCCTCTATGGCATTCATCAAAAATTAACAAATTTATTCTTTCCAAATCTAAAATTTAAAAATAGTATCTCAAGAAACTTGTTTCATGGCACGAAGTGCCAAGTTTATAATACAAGCAACGATATGCAAGTTTTATAAATACTGAGAGTCTACAATGACATTACAATTTTTTTCTATTTTGCGTCTCTAACAAAGACTCATACTATAGGTACTGATTTCGGTGTCCTATTAGACATTTGAGCACCTGTTTGCGTGCTAAAAAGTAACTAAATACATAATACCATTTATTTTTTTAAGGTTGATAACGCTTTCAGTGGTAGAGAAAATAAATAAAACGTCATAAATGTCAGCGTTGTAACTGGTTATAATTTCATTCAAACAAAATTTCTTAAATCAGAACTAGCATCAAGCCCAAATTCAGAACTAACGTTAAGAAAAATGCTCACTCTATAAGATAAATCGATGACTGGAACAACTTGTCGGAAAACATAATTAATGAGCGACACCACTTTCAAATTTATTAGTTGAGCAATATAGTCCTGTAAAAAGACTCTTTTGTCTCAATCTGTAATAATAATAAATTTTGTTGCACTTGATGACCGGTATTCCTGATCAAAATGTTTTTCTGTGTCGCAATTAACCTATAAAACTCTCGAACAGTGGGGTAAGCCGCTTGAACAATGAGGTAATTTTCTTTTTGAGAGAAGACGCTTTAAAATAGCATTCAGCCACCACTTGAAAACCCCATATTTAATGGTTTACAAATTACTATTTGCTAGATGAGTATATAATGTCTAAAATAATGATCCATGGATTCGTATAAACTTCGCGATTTGGTAATTTAAGAAATGTTGCAATGTTTTGAAAATTATCCTATTGTGTTTATTCAAGCAATAACCGTTATGGTAAGTTACAAAGAACCCTTTGTAAGTTACTTACACAACATTTTGGACAAATTTAAATACAATTTTAAAAAATATGTGAGACTTTGAAGACATTTATTACCAATTATCTTCTATTAACGCAAAAGTCCCTCCAGATTGAAAAATTTGTGACACAAAGTTAATTTTACCAAACGTGTTCTTTAATATACTATTTTGAATTTGCGCTTTTTACCTATTTGAAACTCAGGTCTGCCATACGCAATCTCGTTTGACCTAAGCCAGTAAAGAAATTTTTTTTGACGCTGGCTTGTTGAGAAGGAAATCGAAGCCTTACTGGCATCAAAAATCCAATTTGGTTTTTAAACGTTTATAACTGTTTATGACATTATATCCGTTAAAATTTTTTTTGTAATTTTACTTAAGCTGTGAATAGTTTATGTTGACAAGAAACTTTAGAAAATGAGAAAACTGAGAAAAAATAATACAGAAAAACTTCTACTACTAATAACTTTTAAACAAGTAAAGATAAAAGAATAAGGAAAAAACCGTTGCGACAATATCAAGAGAAAAGTAGGATGGGTATGTTATTTGGTCTGTAAGTGTTAGAGTATTAGCACCCCAACACCAACTCTTACAAACTTTAGTAGGACTATACTATTTGTGGTACATCAAATGAGAAGTAAGAACCGAGAGAATGCGATACAAAAAATTCAACAAAATATCTTTATTATTAACAGAGGTACATACATAGTAAAATAATTGAAAAACAGATGTTTGCTGTATATTTATTAACTTAAATTAGCTGTTTAGAATCTGGCGATCTGGCCGGCCATTTGATGCTACTTCTCCTACCTATCTACTTGTTTGGGTACCTGTTGTTTAAACACTCTCTGAAGGGTCTAAAATAATGAGGTGGTGCGCCATCCTGATGAAAGAATATTTCATCGGCGTTTAACGTGGGATTTGTTACACTTGCATCTGCGATAAGAAGATCTATGATAAGTATCTTTTCTTCGTTCAGGGGTTAATTATTGCGCAGTAAAAAAATATTTTTTAATGTTACTCTCTGTATAAATTACTGTGTGACTTCAAAATTAAATATTTCTAAAAATTTTCGCAGTTTCCGAAAAGTTCCGAAGATTTTCTTGAATTTCATAAGAATTGCAAATATTTTCTTGTTTTTAATTATTATTATTTCCCAGTAAATTTTGGATATATCAAATTTTATTTAAAGCTGGTGTTTAGACACACTCGCGCTTAAAGAAAAAGTAATCGTTTAGTAAATTAGCTGGTATTTGTACAAACATTCAACAAACACTCTATCTTGTTTTAACGTCATAGCTAAATAAAGCGAAGCAACTAATTTGACGATTATTAACTTTGGTAAATAACACTTTAGTAAACGCTTTAGTTAAGACATTTGCCTTTTTGTTGGAACATTTCCCAAACTTTAAAGTTCAAGTCGACCCTATATATTTTACCATACAATTAATATTTCAAGACTAAATAATAACAATAAAAACAAAGGTTGAATAAAACAGCGGCAAAGCGCTTTCGAAAGCTAAAGTTCTATCTTCGGTGCCTAACAATAACAATGTAAAAAAAATATATAAAAGTTAAAAATGTTGAAAAAAATTTACCAAACTTTGTCAAAACAACAAAATATTCGTCTCTTGTATGGTTTAATGTTTTAATTCGTTTTGACAAAAGATTGGTATTTAAACAATAAAATAACTGTTCATTAAATAATAATATCTAGAGTGCTATTCGTATATTTTTAATAAATAAATCTAGTTATTTATTAAAATGAAACATCAGTCAATTTCGTAAACGTTACAAACATTATTACAAAAAAATGTATACAACAGCTTTTGAAATAATATACAGTATGTCTCCGGATCGATTTTCGAAGAGTTTCTACATTTGAGTGTGGTGCTTGCATTAGTCCAGCCTCTATACGTTGTTGGGCAGTTTTTGGGCATTCGAATAGATATGTAACATCCAATTGGTTATTGCAGCACTGCGGGGGTTCATTTTTTTCGATCAGGTACATGTGAGTTAGCCGAGTGTGTCCACTTATGAGTCTATTTATTATGACTTCTTCTCTGCGATTTAGTTTGCATTTGTCGTTGTCCGAAATTTGTAGGCGTGCAGTTAGTTTTCTCTTTTGGTCCGTGTTTTGATGTTTTCTTTTTGCTTCTGTTTTGAGGAAGTTTTTTAGTTCTGTTTTCTCTACGTAGGGATCTGTGATGTCTGGATTTGATTGAGCCATGGTAACTTCTTTTGCTATTTTGTCTGCTGCTTCGTTGCCAACAATTCCACTAAGAGATGGAATCCATATTAAGACGACTTCTTTTTGTTAAAGGGTTATTTCGTTTAGGAGGGATCTGATTTCATAGGCTAGGTGGTTGGGTGGTTCGAAGTGTTGGATTGTGAGTAAAGAGCTCAGTGAGTCTGAACAGATTAAGAATTTTCATTTGGAGGAAGACTTGATTTCTTGGAGGGTGTGTTCCACTGTTTTTAATTCGGCTGTGTAGATACCGAAGTTTTGTTTAATAAATTTAACAAATGGTAAAATGAAATAAAATTCTTAAAAACCTAAACTATTAATTTTCTATTCAAATAATGCTCCTCTTTTTTTCTGCACATATTTCAATGCGAACTCTAAATTCATTGAAATGCATCTTATTTTTAAGACTCATAAAAACTGGACTGCATTTTGTATCTTATTTTTTAATTGCTCTACATCATTGTCTAGTGACTCACTGCACAAAATTTGTTTTAAACGACCCCACATATAAAAGTTCATTATTGTCAGATCATGATTTTTCGGTGGCTATAAATTGCTACCATCTCTCTCTACACAGTTATCATAGAACTCTGTAATGAGCTACTGGCGAACAATGCCCGTGTAATGAACAGGGCACTCATCGTGTTGGAAAAACATTTCCATAGGTAGTTTAACGGCAATTCGTCCTGTTTATCAGCTAAAAATTTTTGCAACATTTCCAAATATAAATTACAGTTTAAATTTTGACCAAAAAATATAAGCCAATAATACCATAGTACGAAACCCCACACCACACATTAACTTTTTTAAAATATTGTCTCCGACAAGAAATCCTAAAGTTTAGATTCGCCTCACTCCAATACCGGCAATGTTGAGGTGAAACGATTCTATTAGTTGAAAAGGTTGATTCATCGGAGAATTTAATTCGTTTATAAAAATTTGAATCTTTGAAAACTCTGTAGGCCATTTCCAAACAAAAATCCAGACGTTTGGATTCATCACCATTTTCTAAAGTTTGCCTAAATTGCGGTTTAAATAGTAAAATTTTGTTCTTTTTGAAGATTCTTTGTAAATAAGATTTACTTATCCTAGTTTGTATTGCCCTCTTTTTTAAAGACAACCTTGGAGCTTTTATTGCTTTAGCAAGATCTGAAGCAGCATCGTTTTCATTGAACAACTTCTTTGACTTCTTAATATTTTGAAACCGAGCTCGTTTTATGAAATTTGGTCACCAAGTTTTTTGCACAGGAACTTGAAATGGTAACTTCTGAGTATTTTTGGTTGAATTTTCTGATAACAACTTAGTAGCACTCTTCCCCAGTTCCGTAACATTGAATTAGATAAATTCAACATTATAGCATAAATAATGTTTAATTTAGCGAAGATTTAATTTGCAGTTCTACTAAGGTATTAGATTTCTCATGTCCTTTCAAGTGCTCAGTGGTATTTTTCAATAAAATCCGCCTAGTATAGTTACTTCTAAATATTATAAAAAAAAGTCCAAATTTTGAAGAATTATGATATTGTCTCTAGAACCGTTCAAGTTAAATGAAAAGTAATTTTTGTTTTGGAGGTTTAAACACAAGCAAGGCAAATCAAAAAAAGTAAAATTTTAAAATCGATCCGAGGATATACTGTATTTATATTATTAGAGCATAGAGACCATTTTTTTTAAGAAACAGTCGTTATTTGTGAAAAAGACAGCTTTAATATTTTTGTCAACGTACCAACTCATAGTGTAAGAACAAAATGGTTTAACCAAAGACGTAAATTAAGATTACAAGCGATAACGTCAATTTGCGTTGAAAACAAAACAGAAAACAGCGGTGGTAACGTTAGTGATTTAAGATTTTTAAAATAAAGGTTGCTAGAGCTATGAGATGTGTACGACAAGAGCGAATTTAAACGTAAAAGGGGCCCCATTGTTATTAAAACTTGATCTGTTTTAAATGCCCACAATCTCACAACAAAAAAATAATTAGGTCAGTACCTGTACATTTGTACAAAGAAGTATCTGTGTTTATCACATAACTTAATAAAATGTAATAAAAAACGTGTTTTTCAATAATAAAAAAATTCAAGGCGTTTGTTTTGTTTGGAACGAAAACATAAGCTGGCACTGTGACGTCACATTTGCAGGCCCAATTTTAAAAAAAGTTACTTGTTTTAACTGTGGCTGTGGTCAAGGTAACGTCTCCTCAGACAATTAAAAAAAAAGTAGTCGCCCGCTATATTAAATTTAAACACATACCAATAAAGTTCTCGTTGACGAGATTCAGCAAAATCTGGGATGTCATCACAATAACTTGAAACTCATTAAACTGTTCTTCCCATTTTTCCCTCAGCCAAATATCAAGGTTCATTTCTTCTGTGTAAGTTCCAACATTGAAAGTTGTATGGTCTCTCACATATTTTGTACGTTGGTCGATTGAAGGAGCTGAATTTACCAGTATAACTGCAATTTTTCCACCACCACTATAAGGCCTAAATAACAAATTACATCAGTTTTGCGAAAATATAGGGGTTAAGTAAATTACCTTAACAAAGGCGCACTCAAATGTTTTAAAACCATTGTAGCAATGAATGGTTTACCAGATCCGGTGGGTAAGCAGATAATTGTGTTATTCTCGATTCCAATTTTTATCAATTCCATCAGAGAATTTCGTGAAACGGATTTTTCTTCGTCCTCCATTTTGTGTTAAAAATTTCAGGAGTTTGTTTATTTTCTAACAATTGAAAATTGGTGAGCGTTCAAAGCACATTAGATACACAAAGCACTAACTAGATTATGTTTCATTATTTTATTTAAAATGTTAGGAGCCAGTAGTTTACAGAAAGTGAAATTAATTTTAATTGCGATTAAATAGTTAATACGCAATTAAATATTTAATTTAGCTTTTGTAAACCGACCTTAGGTTTGTTTTGTAGTTTGTTCTAACAATTCATAACCGTTTATTAACTACACCTGCGCAGCAGCGTTTTAGCAGGGATGCGTTCAGAAAAAATAGCGTTATAGGTTAGATTCTGTCTTTCAGGTCTAACTATGAAGAAGTGCTCCAAATTTTACCAAATTTTTGAAATTTTATAGTCTCACAAACCCATTCATAAAAATTCAACCTTTTACCCCTAAGATAATGGTATTTTGACGAGAAGGGGGGGTGGAAAACAATAGATTTGGTATTTTCAAATAATAGACAGTAACGTTTAATGATTTATTTTTCAATTTTTTCCTAAGTTTAGTAACGATAACTTTAAAGGGTAAGTTTTATCGAATATAAATTGGAAGATGTTGAAATAAGCAGTGGGTATGGGTGAATATGTTGAGTTTGGGACTGTCCCCATCGAAAATAAAATTTGAAAAAATCACATGGTATTGTTTCAACGGCAGCAGCCTACTGTTAAAATTACTTTTGTCTACAACCAAAAACATCCCTCACTAGTGGTTAGTTATCAACTGCAAAATGTCGAAAAGCATAGTAAATAAACATTATTTTAGAACCCCTTGAGAAAAAAACCATTGAAGTATATAGCTCATGTGCAATAACTCCCCTCTTTAAATTACAAAATTGGTAGTTGGTATTAATATTACAAAAAAGATAACTTTATTACTATATATATGGAGTATTTATTGTAATTTGTAAATATTACCAGTAACATCCGGAGAGCTAATATTACTCTTTAGAAGCTAGATACGATATTACTTATCAATTGTTATTACAATTTATGAAACCGAAGGCGATATTTTACTAGTTTTATCCTCCTGAGACCCGAGACTACATTTAAAGTAATATAATGGTAATATTTGGAAATAATGTTTCTTTTGGTACAAAAATGTCACTGAATTTTTTTGAAAATTTTTATTTGCCTAAAAGTACAAAAAAAAATTGTCCAATGAATTGGACATTGGGACAACATCACTACTAAATATTACGTAAATGAAAATTTCTGAAGCAATTATTACTACCTGTTAGACACAGAAATTGGTTGCATTTTTCGCAATAGAATTTTGTTTTTAATTTGCAACCAGGATTTTTACATCTAACAGCATTTTTGAGATCACTTGCTACAATTGGTAAATGCAGGGTCTTTCGTGTTTTTGCAGACGTAGGGGTTCTTGAAGCAGATAGGGAAAGATTGCTTCTTGTTACCATGGGTAATCTATTTTCACTATCAGTTTGAATGTTAGCTTGTTCAAATAAAGAATTAGCGTACATAATTTTAAAATCTAAGAATTTTAAAATATCTGCAGATTTGTCTCCAATTTTTTTACGATCATTTCTGTATAAAATCCACGAGTTAGCCACTCCCAAGTCAATTAAGTGAAGGATAGATTTTACAGTCCATTTTTTAGTTCTTGTTGTACTGATGCGATAGTAACTAATCATTCTGTCAATTAAATCAATTCCTCCCATGCAGGAGTTGTATTTTCTCACAATATTTGGTCTTGGAATTACTATGTATTTTGATTCTTTTTTAGACCAACGCTTACAATCATCTTGAGGTTCTATCTGTAAGCTTGTGGAAACAAGCAAGACATTTTTCATATCAAACCATTGTACCACAGCAATTTTACCATCTGCTCTAACTGATATTTCAGAGGAACCTCGGCCAAGCCTTGCCATTGTCTTTTCAGATGTTAACTGCACACTTCTAGGAATTCTTGACTTCATTATGGTACCAGTGACCATAATTTTTTTCTCAAACATGTGTTCCAGGAGGGGTATTGTAGTAAAATACCTGTCAATAAAAATATGTGTACCTTCTTTTAGGGTTTCGGATAATCTGATGACGGCCGAAGGACCAATCCCCAAGTTTTTTTACTGTTCATTTAAAAACGTATTTTTTCCTTGGTAAATTTCGAAGTCGAGTACAAGACCATCAGGAGCAGCACAGACAAAATTTTTCAGACCTTCGGGGTTTGGTTTACCTTTAACAAATTGTTTCAATCTACAAACGCCGGTGAAGGGAATCATTTGTTCATCTATAGCGACCTCTGGAAACCTTGGTAACATTAAACATCCTCTTCGAATCCGATTAATTAGGGGGCGAATTTTGTACAAACGGTCAGAAGATCTTTCCTGCAGCGTTACGTCGTTATCGTTGACAACTTTTAAATTATTCCTGATTAAAAAAAAACTATCTCTACTCATTGCAGTGGCAATCGCATTGACTTTGGTGGTTTTAGCCCAATACATTCTGACTTGAGGATATTTTAAGCACGACATGAGTAAAGAAATTGCAATAAACTTTTTAATTTCTGGTAATGTTAAATTCATTGGTTTTTCTTTCTCTGTCAAAAATCTTACATTAGTACAGTTACAGATATTTTGAAAAATATCATCATCTAAATACATTTTCACGTAATCTTGAACTTTCCACTCACGTCGTGTTTCGATATCGTTGAAATCTTCTTGGAATTCGAAGCTTGGAGAAATAAAATTTTCCGATTTGTTCCACTTTAATCGACTAGTAGTAGTTACCCGTTCGCGAAGTATTTTTTCTTGAACTACACTGAGAGGCTCATTATCAGAATCTTCTGCATCAAAAAATTCACCAGGAACGTCTTCTGCTTCATCTAAATCTTCTTGAACTTCAGGAATGTTCATACCATCCTCATCATCAGATGATTCATCAATTTCAAGATCAGAGCAGTCGGCATCAAACAGTTGCTCGATGTCGTTATCGTCTTCTCCAAAACGAAGATATTTCTTTGTTCCAAAAATTGCTAAAAAAAAATATTATCTAGAGAAAATTATCGGAGTACGTCCTACTGTCCAATAAAATGGACAGTGTAAAATAGCCCATGATTTACGTTTAATAACTTATGTTATAAACTAAAATTATTCTAGACCTATTCTTGAACTATTTTTGAAGTATGTTAGAACTACAAATTTGCATAAAATTGCAAAAATCGGTACTTACCGTCAATTGTTGCATGACTAGATGCCGCCATTGTAAACACATATTACTACTATTGTTTTTTACCACAATACAACGTGATGGAGAATCAAATGCGCGTGCTCTGCGTGCTTTGATACCTCCAATACGTTGGATCGAGGGTTTTGCTACCGTAAATCTAGTATATACGTAGAAAAATAATAAAAACTTGATGTCCAACGTATTGGACATCGGGACTCAGGAGGTTATAAGTCAAAAATAATAGTCTTCTACAAATTTTGAAATTAATGAATAAAACAGCGACAGTTTCTTCAACATTTTAAAAGTAGAAGATCATTTTACTAATGTTAACATTAATAAATACAAAAGCAATATTTTCTTCAATACTGGAAGACATAGGTGACATTTTACTAATAATGAAATTTTCAGACGTAATTACATTAATTTCAAAAGAAGAGATCATATTTCCTATCAGTTTTTAAATCAATAAGAACATATTGGACATTGTTTTATAGTAAATAATAGAAGCCAGCGGCTTTATTTCATAAATTTTAGAAGCAGAATGTAATATTTTAATTTATATTTAAATTATTAAGTACAAGAACGACAATTTTTTACCATTAATGTAGATCGTAGGTAATATTTCACTAATTTTAGAAGCCGGAAATATTATTTACTAATTTTTACATTAATAAATATGAGAAAGCGTCATTTTTTGGATGTCAACCGAAAGCAATATTTTACTAATTTTTAAATCGATAACTGTAATTTTACTAATTTCAGAATTAGTCGCTTAGCCACACAAAATTTAAATAATTAATATTTTCAAATATCATTTTTGCTATTTTCATATTTTATGCAGAGAAACTTTTTTCACCCTTTTTAACAAAAATTTTGCGCCTATGGTCATATGCTTTTGTTTTTATAATTTTTAAAGCGAGAATTTTAGAGAATCTTTTTTACTAATTTTAAAAGCTGAAAACAAAACTTTTTTAGTTATTTTTAAATTACTAAATATTAAATGTTATTTTTTTATTTATTTGAAGCCAAAAGCAACAGTTTACTAATTTTGAAGTCTGGAAATATAATTTCACTACTTTTAAAAGCTAAATAGCATACTTTTTCTAAATTTTTAAATCATAAGGACATTGTTTTCGTAACTTTATAAGCCGGAGGTAATATTTTACTAATTTTTGTAACCGAAAATAATGATTTTTGCTATTCTTTAAACTGATAAATACAAATGCAACATTTTTTTAATACAAACAGCTGGTGACGATAGTTGACTATTAATTTTGAGATCTGCAAAAATAATTTTCCTAATTTAAGAAAGAAGACAGGACATTTCATAGCAATTTTTAAACCAATAAAAACGAGGCGCATCGTTTAAGTAATTTTAGAAACCGGAGGTAATATTTTACTAATTTTGATGTCCAGAAAAGTAATTTTACTTATTAGAAGCTTGATACGATAATTTTTATTAACTGTTATTGTAATTTTAGAACCCGGAAGAACTATTTTTACAAATTTTTAAATGAATAAAAACAAAAGCAATGTTTTCTTTCGATTTTGAGTTCGAATTCCACATCTACTTTAGTTACTAATTTCAGAAGCCAAAGATGATGTTTTTTATTAACTTTTAATTTAATACACACACAACGTTGTTTTAGATTTAGAAGGCGGTTACTCTATTTTACTAATTTTCAAACTTAAAGGTAAAATTTATGTTTTTTACTAATCTTTCGACTGAGAGTCGAAAGCGACATTTTACTAATTCTGAAATTTACAACCGTATATTTACTAATTTCAGAAGCTAAAAACACGTACAACATCGTTTTTGTAGTTTTAGAAACCGGAGGCTGTAATTCACTAATTTTAGAAGCTAAAGGTAAAATTTTTTTGGTAATTTTTAAATTGATAGATACTAATAAGCGACATTTCTATTAATTATTAGAAATCGGAAACGATATTCTACTACTTAATTTCAAAAGCGGGCAGTGTTTTTTACTAATTTCTAGATTAGTAAGTAAAAAGGGATGTTTCTTTTAGATACTAAGAACTAAAAGCGACATTTTACTAATTTTTAAATTGGCAGCTGTAATTTTACTAATTTCAGAAGGTAGAAATCATGTTTTTCGTCAACTTTTAATACAATAAAAAAACATATGACGTTTTTTTAATTTTTTAGTTAATTTTTAATAATTTACCCCATCAAGGGATGGTTGTAAACAAAAAAAGTTTTAACAATAGGCTACTGTTATTAAAACAATACTATGCGATTTTGTTCAGATTTTTATGCAGATGGGAACAGCCCTAAACTCAAGATATTTACCCACATTTGCTGCTTATTTCAGCATCTTTTAATTTATATTCAATAAAACTTACCTCTTTAAAGTTGTCATCACTAATCTTAGAAAAAAAGGTAAAAATTAATTATCAAACGTCACTGTCTATTTAAAAATACCAAATCCATTGTTTTCCAACCCCCAGCTCCGTAAAAATACCCTTAACTTTGGGGTGAAAGGTTAAAGTTTTAAGGGTGAGTTTGTAAGACTATAAAATGATTATTCACGAAATTTGGTGAAATTCGGAGCACTTCTACATAGTTAGACCTGAAAGACAGAAGCTAACCCTGAACGGTATAAAGACCCTCTCTCGAGCGGGTTAAAAATAAACATACTAACGCCGAATTCATTTCTGAAAGAAGGTAAAAACGACGCTTGGGACAATTTCTGAACGACTTTAGGTAAGTTTTTACCCCGGGCGATATTTCTGAACGCAACCCAGTCCAAAATATTTATTACGCATGCTTATTTGCTCATTTCAGTTTTGAACCGTTATGAACTGATTCCAAACATGAACGTTATATGATCATTAAACGTCCTTGGTTTCAAAGCGTTGTTGAAGCAGATCTATTAAATTTTTCAATTGTAATGAATACATTACTCACCCGAAAGATGAATGACTTGAAACAATAATAAAGTAATTTAGTAGAACGGTTCTTTCTTATCACTTTACTTGACTTTTAAAAATACTAAAATCTCTTTGAAGATATGAATAAACACTAAACAGTGTACTTAGGTAAATTGATGGTGAAGAACGTTAAAATCATAGATATAGAAGGAAGGTTAAAATTAGGGAGGGGTGAACTCATAGGGTGAACTAATTGTCTTGAGTACATTTGAACTACTAATAGCTAATTTAACGGTAGTTCTTCCTATAATTTATTATAAAGATTATTATCTTTTGTATCCATGAGAATAATAATGTATTTGAACAGCCTGTTCAAAGACTGTGCTACTAAACTATTGTTTATTTTCCATTCATTTTTGTAATGACTAACTAAATGGGATTTTTTGGTTGTTGGGTTTAATTCCAAATACATTTAGTTGGCAATAATAAAGTGTCAGTGTCACTGTCATCAAAGCTTTCAATTTTTCAAAATGAATGCATTTCCTAAAGTAAGAAGATCGACGCTAACCAGAGCTACAAAGCAACATATATGTAAAGCTGTAACAAAAATTAAAGAAATCGCTTTAGCGAAAAGAATACTAAATCCAAAATTTGTACGCCAATGGTTTTTTTCCAAATAAAAATTATTTTTAAATTTCCCCGTTCAATTTAAGACATAAGATCTCTCTTGAGTTGTTTTCGTTGATGCGCCATTTTTGAGTAAAAAAACTTGCAAAATTATCATTAATTTAATTGGAAAATTTAAATACATTAGAGGTAATCAACAACAACAACTAACATTATAAATATAACATTAAAACCAACGAAATGATAACAAAAATTGTTGAAAATAGCCTCCTTCACTTAGTATGCATGCTTCCGCCCTCTTTCTCATAGAATTGCGCACTCGTTGAAATATCCCTGGAGTATTTTTTATTCTATCACAAGCTGCAACTATTCTTTCTTTCTGCAACTATTCTTTCTCTTAATTCCTCTACAGTGTTAATGGAAATTGTATACACTAGTGTCTTAAGATAGTCCCATAAAAAGAACTCTTAACTGTTGAGGTCTGGGGACCTTGGTGGCCATTCTTGGGGTCCACCGCGGCCAATCCAACGAGTTGGATAAAGAGTCTGAAAATAATTACAAACTGCTACACTTAAATGCGCTGGTGCACCATCATGCATGTACCACAGATTGTTTTTTATTGCTAACGGAACATCATCAAGCAGTAAAGACAACTGTTGTTAAAGAAAATTTTGGTAGGTCTGTCCGTCAAGTCGTCCCGGCAAGAAGAATAGGCCAATAAAGTGGTTGTCAATAATTCCCATACCCCATACGTTAAGCAAAAATTAGTGTCCACCATTACCGTCGGCAAGGCCATATACGTAATGCATTTCCGCCATTTCTGCATTTGAATAATTCACCATTATTAACAAGATTGTAAAAAGTAAAGAATAAAAAAAATGTTACAGCAAACAGATTTGAATTATAGAGACTTACTAGACAAAGTCATATGTCAAAAGCCAGTGACATATTCCAGAGCAACTAAATATTTATTGCTAAATTGCATTCTTCAAATATTTCATTAATTTTCTCGGACAATAGAACGGTTTTTATTTTTTTACTCAAAAATGGCACATCGAAGGAAAACAACTCAAGAGAGATCTTATATTTTAAATTGAACGGGAAATTCAAAAATAATTTTTATTTAAAAAATTAACCATTAGCGTACCATTTTTTTCTTAAAAAATATCGAAGTCAATACCCGTACGCACGCCACTGCTAAAGTTAAAAATTCTTTTTGCGTTAAAAAATATGCACCTTTATTAACTTTCACTACTAAATATCACTAAAATATCTAAAGCGGTTCTGAAAATATTAATTAATTTCCATTTTTTCCCTTAAACTTCAACACCCCGTGTTTTTGTAAGTCAACATTTTTGGACCATAGTTTATAAAGGAAAATTGAAAATGAAACACCCACTAACACCAAACTTCTTTACTTGATACAAGTTTCATTTCCAATTTTCATTTAAACACACCAAGAAGATCCAACAAGAAGATAGGTTATAAAGCAAAGTAACATTAATTTTTCATGTGGATTCACACCCTTAAATATTCGCATTTATTAAGGAACATCCTGTATATTTACTTTATTCCGTGTATTCCAAATTGTTGGTACAATAAACATTATTGGCGTCAGAAATCGTTCGTTCAAATATTTAAATGAAGCAATATAATAACCGTTTGTAAAATTAATTTCGAACAAATTTACCTCAGATAGTTTTAAGCAATTATTCTAAATTATTAATTGTCCTGCAAACTGTAATTACTTAATAAGGTACTTATTCCACTATATAACCTTCGGTATCAATAAAATGAAATCAATTACAGAAATGGAAGAAAGTAAAATTCTTTCTTTCCCTCTCAAACTATATTTTTTAGCAGGTTACCATCCCAAATGTAAACCAGCTTTTCAAAAATTCGCATTACTTGTGGGAATATGGATGTACGCCTTTCCATTTTATCTATCAATCAAAGGCATTTTTTTTTATTTAGACTCTGACTTTTTACTTTTACTTGAATGTTTAGAAGCTGCGTTTTTATTCGGGGAAGTATGTTTATATAAAAATTATAAAAAAAATTGATACAATATTAATTATTATTTTTAGCCTTTATTTAGACATTTAGCAATACACTATAATATGGCAAACATAAAAACTCTTCTACACTTAAAAGAAAAGTTAGGAAAAATTACGTATATGGAAAAGGAAGCTTTGTATTACCATAATTTAGGAAAAACTTTAACTCTAAATTATTTAATTGCGGGTTTTGTTGTACTTTTTGGGTTTGGAATTCAACCATTTGTTAGTGGAAAATTACCAGCAACAACTTATTACCCCGAAGAATATTTTATAACATTTTGTATTTATTATATTCTCTCTGGATGTTGTGTTGTTATTACAGTCGTTACAACTGATGCTCTTTTTTGTTCTTTGTGTACAACAGTAATAATTCATTTTAAAAACTTAAAACAAAAAATACAAAATGTTAACAAAAATAAAATTTGGAAACAACTAAAAAATATTGTTGATGAACAAAATTTGTTATTGGAGTAATTGTACAACAAAATTTCATAATTTCATATTAATAATTATTTTGTAGTTATTGTGGTGCTTTAAATAATATGTACAGTGACGTTTATTTAATATATTTTTTATTTTCAATAGGGGCAATTTGTATGCAGACTTACATTTCTACCAATGAGTAAATTCAAAGTAATTCAGAAATAAATTTTCATACTTTTTTTTAGCCAACTTGGAACTCCAATCAGGGCAAAAACATCTGTTTATGCAGTCGGACTTTTATCACAGTCAATTTTGTACAGTATTTCAGCTGAGAATGTTCTTGCATCAGTATGTACAAATTGATATTTGTTTAATATTTATTACAATTTTTTTTTAAATAATTTTGTGAATTTTTCATAGCATTTGTAATGTTTGGAATTAAAAGTAAATTTTTGTGACAGCTGAAAAACACTGATAAATTTTAAGGTGTCTGTTTTACTCTCTAGGCACTAAAAGTATTGACACATCTCTTAGTTTGCTTCAGTTGTCACTAAAATAAAGCACTTAAAGTCGATTGTACAACATTACAAAAATTTAATTTTAGGCTTCGGAAATTGGAGATGCTGCTTATAATTCATTTTGGTACAAATTTAATGAGCCAAAATACACCAAAAGCTTGATTTTAGTTATTGGTAAAGCTCAAAGGAAGGTTATTTTTAGTGGACGTGGCTTGGTTACAATTAGTTTTACAACTTTTACAGTGGTATGAATTATATTTAAAATTTTTAGAATGTTGTCTAATTATTTTTTTACAGATAATTAAAACAGCAGTATCATTTTATGCTTATTTAAACTCACTGACAGATCTATAAACACACTGTAGTTTATTGAATGCAATTTTGCTTTTAGTAAAAATAAACAATTAGATAGAAAACTTACAAAAAAATACTCAAAGCTTTAATAGGATAGCATAATGCTGAGTCTACGCCTTGTTCTGTTTGTATAAAGTAAATAAATAAACTATTTATTACACAAGTGATTAAAATAAACAATTTACGGACAGTTGACATACTTAAGCGGCTGTAGGCCGCAATAATTTTTACATTCGCGTTTTATGTTTATTTTAACCGAGAGTGTAATACAAAATTTTATTTAATTTTGCTCCCAAAGTCTTATTTCTTAAAATTTTGATTTAACATTTTCAATTTTTATTTAAGTAACGTCAAATTTGACAGCTTGCTAACAAAAATTTTATTTCTTATATCGTTAATAAATGACCAGTTGTTGAGTAGTAAGGGGTTATATTCAAGTAGATATTAATGCAATAGCAAAATAAAATGTTAAACCGCAAACCAAATAAATGCTCAAATAAACAATTGTTTTAATAATATAGTAATAGCTAATTAAAAGCTTGTATATAAAGTAAAATTGAATAAAATATAAAGTAAGAGTGAGAATTATCTACACGGTAAGCAAGAAATACAGATTACGTTGGCAAAAAGTTACTAAAAATCTTTGTTTAAAACATACAGCCCAGTCACTCTTAATAAAAGTGGCAAAAATTTAAAGTTTTGAACGACTCTCAAAATTGTAATCTAAAATCGGATTTTTTTATAAACAATTGTCAAAGTGTGGTTATGTTGATATCAAAAACGACAAAGCCGCCATTTGCTTTTACTCAGCCTGTACTTACGATCTGAAACAAGTGACATTGTGTCTAAATCGCTTTGAGCAAATTTTGCAAAAGGTTGACTATTTAAGTAACCGTTAATACCAATAAAGGTAAAATACAGCTTAAATAGAAGAAACAACGTAGTTTTAAAATTTATTGCATATTACGGAGTTATTAGTGAATAATTAAACCGAGTTATTTCTCTTTAAGCCCAGAAAACTAACAAGCTCTCAGCTCCACAAAATCACAATCTTAAATTATTATGTTTCGTACGAGCACAAGAGTTTTCAAATCGCAAGAATAAATTCCAAAATTTCGTTCTCTTCTCATCATCAAGAACGAATTTAAAGATCGTACTCTTTGGTATCTTTGTATTTTGACTTGATTAAGTTATTCGAGTTTTCTGCTCAAAAATAGTTGAAAATTATTACTTGCAGCTCTAATTCTAATATTCGACGCAATTACGCTTTCCGAAGGTTATGTTGTGCAATTCTGTAGTGTTACAATAAATTGCATTTAGGCATCAACGATGTCACCATTTTAGCGATTTTGACAGAAATAGAATTGTGGCCTTTCGAGAAATTGGTTTGTCTTATCCCGAAATTGCCCGCCGTGTTAATTTTATTACAATGAAGCGTAACACAAAGCGACAAGACAAGCGCTTCAGACAACTAGCTATTCGAGACCGTTTTGCTACTACGCGACAACACGGTGGCCAGTGGTTTAGGGAAGAAAGTCGATTTGTTATTAATATGCAAACGTTATATCGCCACATTTGAGCTGAGAGAGAAGATTGTCCGCTTTGCACCGTCCTCCACAGACTCTGGCACATTTAATCTATGAGGTTTTAGTTACTTGAAACAAGGTGCCACAAGCAGACATCGACCATCTCATTTTGTCGATGCCTAGACGTGAATAGGTATGTATGTATCATTTACGAAGTCGCCAAATACTTTTTTTTTAGCTAATGTTACTAAATTTTCTTGAAAATCTCATCGTTTTATTCTTGATGTAAGTCTACCACATTACCAAAAAATTACGTTCAAAAAATTATTTTTTCTGGGTGTAACACTTCTAATTATTCACTGAGTATATCTACACCTGTACGCGTAGTAAAAATAAATTAAATATTAATACATATATTTAACTTAAATAAAAATGCATGTGCGATGAATTACTACGGCCCTAAATTTTTCAATCAGATTCAAAATTTTTCAAGTCAATTTAAAAGTATATCAAAGAATGTTTAATGAATAAAACATTTTTTTGACGAGTTACTTAAGTTTTTTCTAATGTATAAAGATTTTTATTTTTTTTTGAAGAGTTTTTTAAAAGTAGCTTAAAATTAATCACTAAATTTTTTTAAAATAATAGAGAGGATTAATCTGGTAGAGTTTATAGAATGTTAAAAAAATTATAAAAAAAGTTTAAATTATCAAGCTGACAAAAAATTTTTCATTAAAAACAGGGCTTTAGTAATACACACCCAGATCTGTTATTTATTTACCAAAAAAATTATAGTTTTAGTATTGCAAATTAGACACTTTTTCTAAAGACATACCATTATCCATTTTGTTATCAACTTATAATTTTTAATAAAAAAAGCTTTAAATTCGGTTCAGATTTTACTGTAATTTTAAAGCTTTTTTTATTAAAAAGTAAAAGTTTATCACAAAAAGCAAAATTTGATGGAAGCATCCTATCTTTCTTGTACTGGGATAATTTTCATATAAATAATGGCATTAAAAATCAATGTCAAACAATGTTACAAGTTTAATTAAAATTCTACAGTTAATTAAAATAATAATAATAATAATAATAATAATAATAATAATAATAATAATATATATTTATTTTCAGAAAACATAAATGTACATACACAAAATATACATTTTTATATATACCTACACATACGTTTAAGGAAACACGTCAAAAGAAAAAGAACAGAAGTCTATAGTAATAGATAAAAAATACAACAATATAATAACAATGTAACACAATTTAGGAAAAAAATTCGTTAGGCCCATAGCATTCTTTGTTTATTAGAAAATTTTTTAACCTAATTTTAAACAAGCTATAAGTCTTGATTTCTTTTAAATGCAGTGGCAAGTTATTGTAATATTTACATCCCATAAAATGTAAACTTTTTTGATACAAGACTGTGTTATGTTTAAGAGGCAGTAAATAATTTTTTTGTCAAGTTCTATATGAGTGTTCGTTTTTTACCTGATAAAAAAGAGTCAAATTTCTGTGGACAAAACATACAATTTCAAAAAAAAAATTCTACACAACAGTAGCAAAGCGTTTTCGGACACTAAAGTTCCATCATTAGTGCCTGAATAATAATGTAAATAGTAAAGTTATACAAAAAGATAAAATTGTTGAAAAAACTTATCAATCTTTTGTCACAAACGAATTAAAACATTATACAATAAAAATGTATTAAAAATATTAAAAATAGAATTAAACGTTATTTTTAGTTTAATACTCTTTGAATGTCTCAAATGATAAAATACAATTAAATAAATTGATGCTATTAACAAAATGTTGCTATTGGAAAATTGATAAAAAAAGATAAATTCTTTTTGCCTAAAAAATGTGTTAACATTTGACAATTGACACTCAAATTAAAAAATAATTTAAAAAATATAAATCTTGATAAAGAAAGTAAGGGAACAAGATTATAAACAAACATTCAAATAACTAGTAAATATTAAACAAGTGAAAATAAAATATTAATGTCAAAATTGACCTAGTCGTTTAAGGTTTGTACAGATGTTTTGTGGGTGGATTTAAGAGTTTCTAAAGCTTCTAAAAAATTTAAAGAATAACCTTATTGCAGATGTAAAGAATTTTAGAATTATCTGTAGAAGAAAAGAATGGCCAAAAGAAAGAAATTGAGAAGCAGTTTACAGTTTATATCTGCATATTTTTGTACTTTTCTATTGTCCTTACATCTTCTCGAATTCTAGTTTCAATTTTTCTTTCTGTCTGACCTATATAAACTGCATTGCAGTCATTACAAGATAACTTGTAAACGCTCGAATGATGTAAAGCAGGAATTTGATCTTTGTTGTGTACGAGATATGTTGAAAGATTATCTTTAGAATTCAAAGCAACTTTTATATTATAGCTTTCTAAATTATAGGTGATATAAAAAGAAACTTTGCCAATAAATGGTATAGAAGAATTAAGAGGTTTTAAAAGAGGAGATGCAAAAGGAAAAAGGAGAATTGTGTAATATGTTAAAGCTTAAAGAGTATTTGTTTCTGAGTTTATGAAAAAGTTTAATTTTTCATAAATTTGTTACATAAACAAAGTTAATGTTCTCTTTCTCCTAAAAATGCTGCTAAATCTTCTCAATTTTAGGTTAAATATTTCCGTCGCGAATTTTTAGTAATTATCTATTTTTTTTAATTATTGGTTTTAATTTTAAAAATAAAAAAGCTAATAGATTGTAGAAGAGATGACATCATTCTTCTTGTTTTTTGTAATAATAAGTTAAAAACACTCACACTTATAGCTCAATGCTATTTCTGAAACAAATTTATTTTCAAACTATGTCCAAGGTAATTAAGAGTCGTATCCCATCAACCCTTTATAGTATATTAAGTATGGAGAACGGTAAAGATTGCTTACCGTTCGAAGACAATTGTTTGGAGGAGGAGCGAAGCGACAACTCCAATTATTGTTTGAGAACGGTAGAGTCCGTACACTTTCAGAACAGCACACCAATAAAAGTGTGCAGATGACAAAATAGTATCGGGCCAGTCTCATTTGCAAATTGAAAGGGAGGAAGTCAAGCGGCACGTGGTCAGCGAAAGATCAGCGGCATTCGTCATTCTTGGTCATTCTGTTTAGTGTCGTTCGCTGACAGATTTTGATGACCCAACATGCTGTTCTGAAAGTGTACGGACTCTAATCCTTAACGTTCGACATGCTTATAACGTTTTTTGCGCGATTGAAGTTTCTAGAATAATAATAATAATTTATATCAATACATTTGTGATAATCGGGAAGATTGAAACTGAAAACTTTGGGTGGCTGTTCCATGGTTGCTATGGTTTTGTTCCAAACAAGTAAAATTGTCTTTTTGATACAATCATTCCTACATAGTTCTGTTTTGTGGTTCCGTTTTCGAAGCAAATATGAGCGATAGTGATGATCTACCGGATGATTTAGAAGACGCTTGGCAAGAAGGATGTTCGGCAATAATTCCAGAAAAATCTAAAGCCCGATATGAACAGACATACAAGTTGTTTAAGGAATGGCGTGAAGCAAAGAAGATTTCTGTAAATGAAAAGAGCTTGTTAGCGTATATTGTGGTGAGAAGTGGACACTTGAAGGCCCCAGGCAGTTTATGGTCGGAGTATTCTATGCTGAAGACTACAATTTTTCTCCATGATGCTATCGATATTTCTAAGTTTGCTACATTAATTGCTTATCTTAAGAAAAAAAAATTGGATATCGGCTTAAGAAGGCTAAAATTTTTACCAAAGAAGACATGGAAAAATTCTTGAATGAAGCACCAGACGAACAATTTTTAATTCAAAAGGTATGTTGTAGATGATGAAGTGGTACATCTGAGTTCTAAGAAAACAATATATTTGCAGGTAGCAATGATATTGGGAGTATCGGGCGCTTGTAGACGAGAGGAATTGTACAATATTAAAATGAGTGACATAGAAGAACGTGAAGAAATGTTTATAGTAAATATTCCAAATACAAAAACGAATATTCAGCGAACGTTTACAGTTATTAATAAAGAAAATGAAGCAGTTCATTATTTGGAAATACTTCGAAAATACTTAAGAATTCGACCAAGCAACCCAACGTCAGATCATTTATTTCTGAACTATCGAAATGGCAAATGCACTAGGCAAGTCACAGGAGAAGGCACAATGGGAGGCTGGCCGTCAAAAACTGCAAAGTATTTAAAGTTGCAAGCCCCTGAAGGTTTTACTGGACACTCGTTTCGACGCACATCGGCTACACTTTTGGCGAATAACGGAGTTGATGTGTTGGGACTAAAAAGACATGGTGGGTGGCGTTCATCAACGGTAGCAGAGAGTTACGTGAAAGATTTCCTCCAAAACAAAATTGAATTTGCTCATAAAATTTTACACAGCGATGTTGGTGGACTATTACAACAACCTGAGACTTCTACGTCGGAAAGTTTGTCAATTAACACTAGAAACTCAAATGCGAGTGGTATTACTACTATTAATTATAATAATTGTACATTTAATTTTAATAAATAAATTGCAAAATTGTTTTTTTTTAGATTTAATTGCTTACCGTTCACTGAACGGTAAGTGAATTACTTACCGTTTTGTTACACGTAGCAACCAGTAACAGCAACCTACCGTCGTGGAAACAGGCACAGTAAACTGATAAAAACAACCGATCGCGCAAAAAAAATATTAACGTCAAAATTGACCTAGTCGTTTAAGGTTTGTACAGAAGTTTTGTGGGTGGATTTAAGAGTTTCTAAAGCTTCTAAAAAATTTTATTGCAGATGTAAAGAATTTTAGAATTATCAGTAGAAGAAAAGAATGGCCAAAAGAAAGAAATTGAGAGGCAGTTTACAGTTTATATCTGTATTTTTATACTTTTCTATGGCCCTTACATGTTCTCGAATTCTAGTTTCAATTCTTCTTTCTGTCTGACCTATATAAACTGCATTGCAGTCATTACAAGATAACTTGTAAACGCTCGAATGATGTAAAGCAGGAATTTGATGTTTGTTGTGTACGAGATATGTTGAAAGATTATCTTTAGAATTCAAAGCAACTTTTATATTATAGCTTTCTAAATTATAGGAGATATAAAAAGAAACTTTGCCAATAAATGGTATAGAACAATTAAGAGGTTTTAAAAGAGGAGATGCAAAAGGAGAATTGTGTAATATGTTAAAGCTTATAAAGAGTATTTGTTTCTGAGTTTATAAAAAAGTTTTAATTTTCCATAAATTTGTTACATAAACAAAGTTAATGTTCTCTTTCTTTTAAAAATGCTGCTAAATCTTCTCAATTTTAAGTTAAATATTTCCGTCGCAAATTTTTGGTAATTATCTATTTTTTTTAATTATTGGTTTTAATTTTAAAAATAAAAAAGCTAATAGATTGTGAAGAGATGACATCATTCTTCTTGTTTTTCGTAACAATAAGTTAAAAACACTCACACTTATAGCTCAATGCTATTTCTGAAACAAATTTATTTTATTATGTCCAAGGTAATTAAGAGTCGTATCCCATCAACCCTTTAAAGTATTTGTAAAAATCAAATTTCGCAAATTTTTATCAAACTTTTTTTATTGCAGTAGCTCTCAGTTTGTCTGTACAGAAATCCTTGAAAAGAAAATTTGAGTCTCAATCCATTGGTCGGGCTGCCATTGTACAACATTCCATTGTAAACAAGTATGATGAAACAGTTTTGTAATCATGACATTACTTGATATTTTTTAAAAAAAGAATAATCTTACGATTTTTTACTATGAATTTTTCTTTTCACACAATAGAATCATTTATTTACAGTGTCAACAGTGATAAAAATATTATTTAAATTCAGATAATATTTTGAAAAATTGCTATTTGTTATTCTGAATACGTGAAACACGATTAAACGTAACATCTTAAAATTTAATAAAATAGTGATGGATTTTAAAAAAATCTATAAAGAAAAATTTGCTGATGGGTTAAATAATGGATTTTCTACCATTGATGGTTATATTCTTCCGAAAAGGTTTGAAGCAATGAAAAATCAAGTAGATGACTTTGTTGTTAGAGAAGATGACATATGGGTTTGTAGTTTTCCTAAATCAGGTGTTTTGTCTCCAAAATAATTTTATTTCTTCTTAATAAAAATCTATCTTAGGAACAACTTGGTTACAAGAAACAGTCTGGATGATTGTTAATAATTTAGATTATGAAGGAGCAAAGAAAAATCTTGACGAACGCTCACCTTATTTTGAGTTAGTACTATTGGAAATATAGACCATAAATACCAATTAATGTTTTCTTACTAGAATGTCTACAGTCATTGATTTTCAAAACATGATAAAACATAAACCTGGTCTCAAAATACCTGCTTTTCGACAAGATCCAATGGGTTTTATTCAAAGTCAAAAAACGCCAGTAATTATAAAAACACACTTACCTTGGGACTTAATGCCAAAATTAATCCGAAAGAGAGATAAGCAACCTAAGGTATTTTAGTGTTTTATGCTATTTTTAAAACTAAAATTATTATTTTAGGTAATTTACATTGCACGTGATCCAAGAGATGTATGCGTTTCTTATTACCATCATTCGAAACTACTCAATGGTTATAAAGGTGATTTTGAAGAATTTTGTGAACTGTTTTTAGCAGACAAAGGTATTTGTAAATTTCTTATAAATGTACCACAATTTTTCTAAATTTGTTAAATTTTAGTTATATATGGGCCTTACTGGAAACACATATTATCATACTGGGAATTAAAAAATAACAAAAATGTTATTTTCTTAAAATATGAAGATATGAAGAATGACATTAGCAAGGTCATAAAAATAATAGCTAACTTTTTTAATAAAAATATAACTGATGCAGAAATTGCACACTTATCTCAACATTTAAATTTTGAAACAATGAAGAGAAATCCTGCTGTTAACAAAGAACATATCGCAGAAACATACAAAAAGAATCAAGTTACTAATTATACAGGAAAGTTTTTCAGATCAGGGCAAGTTGGTGATTACAAAACCGCTATGTCACCTGAACTAATCAACAGATTTGATAAGTGGATTAAGACAGGCATGGAAGCAACAGATTATGTTGTTTAAATTCTAATTTACAAGTACTACATACTAGATTACTAAACAATTTTAATTACTGACGTAAACCACTAATTAATTAATTTACTAATGAATCAGTTTCTGTAATAGATATTTGAGTAAAAAACTTATTGATTAACAGATTATATTTATCCATTTTAAACTATTTATTATTTCAATTGTCGTGGGTTGAGTTAGTTCCCAAATTCATTAATCCTCTCTAATGCCATGGTCGAATTTTTTCTTGTTTCTCAGATAAGTCATTAAGCGTGTTAAGATAATAGGAATACAAGGCTAGAACCAAAGTTAACCAAACCGACAGCTTATTATTCATAATAGATGGGTTAAGTGACACGTTGCTCCTCCTATTTATTGGGGTTAAGCTTAACGTCGTGTCATTCAGAAATTCGGAGTACTCCTTAAGGCTCCAAGACCGTTGACGCTTTGTTTCTGAGGGGTCTGAAGGGTGTGAAAATGGTAGGAGTGACGAAGCTAAAACGCTGTGTTTTTGTAGCCGTCTTCCTTAATTTTTTCAGTGACTGACTAGCTATTTTTAGCCCGCTCTAATATTATTAAAAAATCTAATTTAATGTCATCATTTCCTGTAATTGGCAATTTAATTTTAAAGATACAAAATAAAATTGTACAATAAGTCTGTTTTTTGTTTATATCTGCGCTTATGATTTAAAGAACAGATTACATACATGAACGTTCGATCTTTTTAAATGTTACATAGAGGTTACGATTCGATAGAGCTATAAAGACGCAATTTCAGCTTTTGGTATTCTTGATTCAAGAGATATAGGGTTCGTCAATTACGTCATAAAAGTAAAATAGTCGTAAAAACTATGTAAACAGTCATTAAATTAAGTAGCCGCGGCTTTAATACAGTCGACCAGATTTGTTTTCGATGTAACTAAGCGTAAAATAACTAACTGTTCTTGAACAGCTGCATTTCTGTGATCAATTAGTAACGAAATGTTGACATAGTTGTCCAGTTGGACAATAATTAGTTATTTCACGCTTTGTTACATTGAAAACATTGTATCGTGTGTATTGACTGTATCAAGACCACGGCTACTTAATTTGATAACTGTTTACATAGTTTTTACGAATATTTTACTTTTACGACTTTTTAACTGGCGAGCCCTATACCTCTTAAAACAAAAATAGGTACCTTCATTACAAGTATAAGTGAAAATAACTATTTTTCTTGGAAGTAAAATAATTGGGTAATTTGTAGTTGAGAGACTTCTGCTATAGTCTGTAATTTAAGTAGTTTAAATTTATAATTTTGATTGCACAGTTTTTTTTAAATTAATATTTAAATTTAGTTTAAGTCAAGTTTTATTAAAATTTATAAAATGAAAACAATTTTCCATAAATTTATTAGATTTGTATACCATAATTTAAAGACTAAGAACATGAAGAATGCTATAAGAATAAGAAAAAATGTTGTAAAGAGTTGCAAATCGTTTTTTATTAAATTATAGTCTGAAGAAAGTATAAACCGAACAGTCATTTGCATAATTCACGTAAACCCTCTAAAAATAAAATACATTTTGCTAATATGTACTTGTATTTATTTTTTGTAGTGTGAAATTATACGTACCATTACTATTAAAACCAATACAGAGTCTTGTATTTATAAACATATTATTGTTTAATACTTTAAATACTACTAAATTCAATTGAACATTTCGCAAAATTTTAAAAAGTAAAGTTTGTTTTTATAATCAATTGTCAATGTCAACATTTTTTGAAAAATTTAAAAACTGTATTTACAGCCTACTTTATAACCTTTTCCTTCATTTCGTCCAAGTAGATACATCTTAGTTAGTTATTCTTTTATGACACTATACTTATTAATAACTAATAGTCTAATAATCTTAAAAAACTTATTCAATATCGGTAAATTCAATATCAGTAAATTGAAAAAACTATAAGCAATTATTTAAATTAACAAAATACTATTGTTACGAGCAATTTCAAATAACAATAAATAAAAGAAAGTACAATAAATAGTAAAGAAAGTAAATATACTAAAAGGATACCACGCTAGAAGAGCATCGAGCCACGAAAATTTCCAAAATTATTAATAGACTTATTCATGGACATATTTAAGATCACGTAACATCTGGCACCCTCTAGCAGAGACGTTAGATTACATAAGCAGGGTGACTGACCAGTCAGTTAGTGAAAACCAGATAAGCAAGTGAAAGTTTTAATATTCTCGGAAGCGACGTGATTGAATTAAGTCAATTGTAGTGTGAACATCGATTTAGTTATTTGTTGTTGTTTTGCCAATTTTTGATAGGTAGTTTAGTTGTTTTTGTCATTGTTTTTGGTAACATTATCGACAAAATAAAATTTAAATTTGATGGCGGAAACAAAAGCTACCTATTGTTATAATGATAATTTGTCATTATCAAAATTACAGTCATTGCAATTCGCGAATAATTTGCAATGAAAACAATTATTTGGTTAGCTAACGGTGAATAAAGATAAAAGTGACGAAGACATTACTGTTTCTGGTGATTTGATATTTAATTTTAGAAATTTAGAATAAAATTTTTACATCCGACATTATCAAATTACACCCCAATTTCTCCTCAGAGATTTGTTGATTGATTCTTGGGTATTTTCATGCGCTGCTTACAAATATGAGTTTAGTTTTTCCCTTTTTTATATTCGCCAAAAAACACACTTTTGTTAGATTTTTTTTATTTAATTCAATACATTACATAATTGATTCAAAATACTAAATACCTTTACAAATATGTACATACATACACAAAACAGTAGGTAATTACTTTTGTAGTATTGTCACGAGCATTGCCTCGTAAGGTGGCGAAAAACAGGTCTTTATAAAAAAATATGCTTTAATTGCGTAGATATACATAATACAGAATATACAGATATACAAAATAGATAAATTTACATTGACATCATGACAAACTGGAAGGGTCTGAGTATGTTACTCTTTGATACTCGAATGTTCTCCACCAGAGCTACCAGCTGTGTGAAGTTAGCCCCACAAAGTTAAAAAAAAGATAAAAACAATTGCCCAGAATTGCCCACCGATAGCCCACCATTGCCAACCAAATTGTTTAGATTGCCCACTTTTGTAAAAAAAAATATGTAGAAAATAAAATTGCGGGGGCTAACTTCACGTTTTTACCGCCAATGTAAAATTTTTGCTTTTTCTTTTTAGAGATGATTGCAAATCCATTGCCCACCATTGCCCAGTCATTACTTTTGATTGCCCACCTCTAAAAATGATGGTATAACACAAAAACCTGCGCGCGCTATCTGCACCTGTTGATGTTCGCCAGTTATAAATTTCTAAATTTTTCTACTGTAAATGTTAGTTTGTCAATTGCCCAAATTGCCCACAAATTAGTTTTAAATTACCACCCTTTAAAAAAAACTTATATCAAAAATAAAACTAAGGGAAAACAAAACTGCGGGCACGTTTTCTTCGCCAAGCAAAATTTCGGTTTTTTCTTGTCAAAAATAATTTCAAATTGATTGCCCATTATCGGCCACTTAGTACTTTTGATTGCCCAGTCATTACTTTCAATTGCCCACCACTAGAAATGATGATATTAAACAAAAACTACGGGGGCTAACTTCACGTTTTCCTCGTCAAGCAAAATTTCGGCTTTTTCTTGTCAAAAATAATATCAAATTAATTGCCCATTATCGGCCACTTAGTACTTTTGATTGCCCATTTATTTCTTTTAATTGTCCGTCTCTAGAAATGATATAAAACGAAAAACTGCGGAGGCTATCTGCACGTGTTGCTGATTGCCAGTTTAAATTTAGGAATTAGTATAGTGTAAATGGTAGATTGTCCACTAATTAAATTTGATTTGCCACACGCATAGAATTTTGTTATTTTGTTTGATTTTTAGAGCTAAGTAGATAATCATTGCTAATGGAACTTTATCCTTTTTTTAAAAATATGTATCAGAATGCGTTCCATATAATAATACAAAATGTAACAATATAAGGTTATATGCTAGGTTGGTAAGGAAATAAATGGCCAACAGTAAACAATTAATCAGAAATCATTTATGACAAAAAAACACAGAAATTTTACTTGGCGAAGAAAACGTGAAGTTAGCCCCCTCAGTTTTTGTTTAATATCATCATTTCTAGTGGTGGGCAATTGAAAGTAATGACTGGGCAATCAAAAGTACTAAGTGGCCGATAATGGGCAATCAATTTGAAATTATTTTTGACAAGAAAAAACCGAAATTTTGCTTGGCGAAGAAAACGTGCCCGCAGTTTTGTTTTCCCGTAGTTTTATTTTCGATATAAGTTTTTTTTAAAGGGTGGTAATTTAAAACTAATTTGTGGGCAATCTTGTGCAATTGACAAACTAACATTTACAGTAGAAAAATTTAGAAATTTATAACTGGCGAACATCAACAGGTGCAGATAGCGCGCGCAGGTTTTTGTGTTATATCATCATTTTTAGAGGTGGGCAATCAAAAGTAATGACTGGGCAATGGTGGGCAATGGATTTGCAATCATCTCTAAAAAGAAATAGCAAAAATTTTACATTGGCGGTAAAAACGTGAAGTTAGCCCCCGCAATTTTATTTTCTACATATTTTTTTTTACAAAAGTGGGCAATCAAAACAATTTGGTGGGCAATGGTGGGCTATCGGTGGGCAATTCTGGGCAATTGTTTTTAGCTTTTTTCTTTAACTTTGTGAGGCTAACTTCACACAGCTAGAGCTACCTACCACTCGACTCTTCGAGTTAACCTAACCCAACGCTACAAATCTGAGCCCGCTATTGTCTCAACCGACGGTGATTTAGTCGATATCAGCAATAGCCCATCCATACCAAAAGGTTCTCGACCTAGCAAGCTAACAAACTTTCGCTTCGTGACAGTATCTTTTCTTTTTTTACCGAAGCTCCGATTTTAAGATTTTCTTTTAAAACTAGTGTTTGGTTCATTTCGCTTCAAAAATAGTCCGCCATCATTCGAATATTCCATCTTCCTTGATGCCTATCTCTTTCAGGTTCTGGTGAAATCTTTCACCTTGCTGTTCACTTACGGCTCCCAAGTTCTCCGGGACGTAGTCCAAGTGAGAATTTAGGAAGTGAAGTTTGATGTTATTGAACACCCCATTTTTCAGAAATTTTCAATCATTTTCTTTACAATTTCTTCATAACTGTCACTTCTATAATTTCCAAAAAAAATTTTCACAATTATCTTAAAAGATTTTCATGCTTCTATTTCAAAGAGACTTAATTTATGTTGAAACTTGTATCTTTCATCAATTTTCTTATATCTAAAGCAACAAAAATTTCTTCTTTCAACTTAACTTCCGATAAAGCTGGAATAATTTGTTGAAACCTTTACCTTCTTTAATCCGAGCCTTGACGAATTTTTTTATCATTCCCAGTTTTATTTGTAGACATGGCAGCAAAACTTTTTTTTTGGGGAACAAAATTTTCTTGCACGATATTGTTCAATATTATTCATCGTGTCTACTATTACCTTTTTGTTATAGAAAAAAATAAGTGAGACAAAAATTCACAAATTCACCTTGATAATGGCCTCATTAACAACAGATCTCAAATTTGACATTTTTTCAAGTTATCACTGTAGATTTATTAATTGAATTAGATAAAGGCAACTAAATCATTAATGACAATCAGTTCACAGAATCTAAATAAAGCTAATTACTAACTTCTTTGCGTGAAAAAATCGTTAATATTAGTTTGATATAATTTTGACTGAGTCTGCCTTGAGTATGTTAGCAAAAAAAAGTAAAATAAAAAAAATAGCAAAAAATCTATACCTACGTAATAGAATTTATTCATTATCATATTTTTCATTATCAGCGCTCCAAAATCCGTGGGGATCAACCATCAAACCTCGGGAGGTAGAATTTAAATCTTACCTACTCTATCAATACTAGATTGGTAGAGTAAAATTTATGTGACGTTTGTCATTTTGCGTTTTGTGAATTGTTAGAATTTATATCTAACTTTTTAGCGAAATTTTTTTTTGGTTTTAGGTTGCAATGACATGTGTAGTCGAAGGTAATTTACAATAGGAAATGTTAAATTGCAAATTAACAACCATCCCCAGTTGATCATGGCACGACTACAACCATAGGGTTTTCTTCTACATGTAATATATTTTATCCCTACAGGTATAAGTTTCTAACAGATTTACGTATAAGATGTCTTTGGCTTAAAAGAGTTGGTGATGAATCACTAGCCAAACTGAGTACTAAAGAGGGGTGGGTTTGTGCTGTACATTTTGATGAAAGATGTCTGAATCTGAATAGTAAGCTATTACGGTTTTCGGTTTCCACCAGGTACAAATTCACCAGTTTATTATTTTTCACTTGTTTTTATATTTTGATTGTTAGAGAGTTTTCACCATCCAGCATCAACTGATGACTGTTTTAGTTATCCCCCGCAAGAGTATGGTGGTTATAAACAACATGAAAAAATAAGAAGTATGTGTGTTGCCAATCTTAGTTTTACTTTATTTAAGAGAAATTATAGAAAGTCTTCAGTGGGTTTGCACGTTATCCGAAAGTGCTCTTGATAAAATAGTAGTGAAGCTACCGGAAAAAGTTATGCCCCAAAAAAGATCAAACAAAATTTATTGGCTGCTGGGCCCGGGAAGATTAGTCAAAATTACTCACTGATGTCAAACCATCAACATCACTTGCTTCTCCAGTTAAATCTATTTATGTCAATGTGTCTGTACTTCCTAATGTATCCGATTCGACATCTACTCGTTTAGTTAATATAATGAGTTAAAATTTTGCTGTATACCTACTTGTGAATCATCTCCTGTTTCAAAAGAGTTCAGTACATCATTTAATCTTGAAAGTTAAATTAATCTCCAATTACTTGAGAGATTAAGACACTTTAGTTCTGTGCTCATATGATTTGCATATTTTACATTTTTGGGCCAGAATATTGTTTTATTCTCTACTTTTGAAAAAGTTAACTCAATATGCAATTAAAATCACTAAAAAAGACCAGTTTCTTGCGTTCTCTTGGCGTAACAGGTGTCAACCACATTATTGTCTTTATACAAAAGGGCCCGATATTTACAACAAGAAGTTGTAAGTAAATTAAAAAGTCGTAAAATATCGTTAAACCAAAAAATTAAATATTTACAAAGCAAAGACTTTTGATACCATGTAAACGAAGTTACAGCTCAATTTATCAATATCAATAAATTGTTAAATGGAAAAGATTTATGGTACAAAAATCAGGATGTTGTTTTTAGATTAGCTTACGACAAATTGAGAAAAACCAAAAAATCGTAAGTTGTTCAGTTACACAATAATATTAATAAAACACTCAATTTTGTCCAGGTGTTTAATATAAGCTCCGCATTTCATTGTGGTGTTCAAATAAAATAACCTATTAGCATTAGATTTTGATCTGATGTTAACTGACATTTTATTTTTATGTTGATCTGTTAGCACTGGATCATGATACTAAGACTAAACACTGTTTGTCTTAGTATCATGGCACTGGATTATCTACTGGTGTTAAACAAGGCTTTACATATCCAAAATTTATAAAATACTAGCCTACGCATTTTTGTATTTTTTACATTTAGATTTGCAATTCAATTACATAATTGTATCCAAATTTTGCTTTTTTTTCTATAATGTGATAAAGGTTTTTACAAATAAACATTATATATAAAATAGAGCATTTAAAGTAAGACTTGACCTTTTTTTGCGATTGAGTTCAAAACTTAGTCACTATAGAGTGCTAAGTTTTAGTTTGAAGCAAAAATAAATTTGAAAATATAAATAGTGTAATAACATATTTTTTCTACTTTGCGTTAACAATATTGTCATTTGTTAAACGCAAACGCGTTTAACAATAGTGACACTAAATTTTCATTATAGCATGCAAAACAGTAACTTTTTCATTGGTTATGTTGGCAGTGTTGGCACCGTAAGGGTAAAAATTACACCTACCGCCTACGCGATGGAGATGATAAAATCATAAGCGAGCTGTCGAAAATATTGAAGCAAAATATCAGTTAATTAGTAAATTAAACTCTTCCATGACAAACAAATAAATTGACGCTGTTCATTTTAAATGCAAAACTTGACAAATGTCATTACTTCATTAGTGCCAACCAAATTTGTCAAAAATTCCAAGTTGTGATAATTTTTTAAAAGAGACTTTAAGAATGCTTTTTTTGTAACGGAAAGTAGAAAAAATAGTAAATTACACTCGTTTCATAATGTATTATTAAATGTGGCGTCAAATTTTTAAAAAGATTTCTTCCCAATTTTTCTTGGTACTTGGTAGCAATGATCATAGATAGAGCAAAACGTGTTGACAATGTGGGAGCGAGAGAGTGGTATCTATTTTCTTCTTTATTTATAGTCAGGAATAAATTTTGCTGACTGTCCCTAGACACCTAGTTTTTGAGTCGTTAATCGTTATTTACCGAGTAGTTGTAAAAATGTCTCTGTTTCTTGCTTTTGCTAAAGAAAGTGGGGCTCCCAAGCAGCCCCTTAAATGTGCAAATTGGGTCCAAAACCGCAGTTTTAGTGTTGTTGACGTAACCGAGCCGCCTGAAACAGGATTGGCAAAGGCTGCTGAACCAAAGAAATCTAACCAAAAGAAAAAACCCAAATGGAGGAAATTCAAACCGGTCGAAGAGGAAAACCACGAGAAAAAAGGTTTTGTCAAAACAGACGGTCAAAACAAGTTATCATCTGTGAAAATAGAATCGGCCAAAGCTGCTGAATCCAAGGCATGTAACAAAGTGAAAAAACAAAAAGCGGAGGAAGTAAAACCGACCGGAAAAGGGAAAAATTTCCAGAAAGAATGTTTTTTTATTGATACAAAAGGGACAAAAGAGTATTTATCTTTCAAAACAATAAACAGGCCTTCAGCTCCTCGTTATTATGTCAAGTATTATATGACTAAGAGTCAAAAAAGACACAAACCTAAGAAATTTAAAAGATATTATCATTGGTTTCATGTAGCTGAGGATAAAAATGAAGAGAAAGTGATAACGAAGAAAAATTTGGACAAACTTGTGGAGAGTAAAAAGGATGAGAATTTTGCTGGGTTTAAGCAAGAAGAGAATTTGGCACAAACGACAGCAAATTATAATAAGAAATTAGCCGAAAACCCTCACGATATAAAAATGTGGCTGACTTATGTCAATTTTCAAGACATTGTATACCAGTTTGAGAAAACGTACCGTAAAGGCAGTATAGCGAAAGGTCTAAGAGTTTTAACTGAAAGAAAATTGTCAATTCTAGATAAGGCCTTGAGCCATAACCTGCATTGTGAAGAATTAGTAAGAGCGCGTTTAAATGTCTGTGTCAGCATTTACCCTTCTGATGAGCTCCAAGTCCAATTAAAAAATCTAGTAGATAAAGATCAAGGAAATATAATTCTGTGGCAGGGTTATATCGAGTCAATCCAATGCTCTATGTCCCACTGTAACACCCCTTCAGTTCTCGATTTGTACACCAAATGTCTCTCAATCTTGCACAAACTACGACGAAACTCCTCAATGGAAAAGTCTCAACTAGAAGAAAACATCTTAAAAATGCTCTACCAATGTGGACTTTTCCTGAAACAAGCCGGACGTTTTGAACAACTCTGGACCTTGTTACGTCTATATCTCGAACTGAATTTGTCCTCAAGTGACAAAAACAAATTTAATATTGCGTCAGGTTTTGATGAGAAGGAGTTGGTAGAACTGGAAGAAATTGTATTGAAGTCACAACTCCCCCTTCATGAGTTATGGTTACGTACAGAGAAGTTACGGGAGGCGTGTCACTGGTTACCTTACATGGAGGAGAGAGAATGTGAAGACCCGCAACGATTGGTATTTCCAGGAGACGTTGCTGAACTCATTCATCCAATCACAATGCCGGAGAATACTTTTAAATTGATTGCAACGATAATGACACTTATAAAGGTACCGCTACTGTATTGTAGACATACAACAATGCAAGATTTGGGCTTAGATTATGTGCCATGGGCTCTAGATTCGATTGAATCTCTAATTTCCATTTTCTTGCCCTTGTATCCTATAGACTTGTCAAACAAGAATTTAATTATTGATAGTAAATTGGCAGTTGGGCCTCAATACTTAAAAGTTTTACCGGGACAGGAAGAGTACTTGAATTTTATTTTGACAACTATGAAAAGTTGTACAGAGTGTCTGAATAACGATGATAAAGTTGCAATGACGATTTGGTGGCTCAGATTTCAAAAATTGTTGATTGTTTTAGAAAAACAAGGCCGATTTAAGCTACCACAAGCATTCACCAAAAAAATTAAATCAAATGTTAAAACGTTGTTAAAACAAGAGGAAAATCGAAGTAACACAATTTTTTATTGTGAGTATGCCTTAATCGAGTATGAGTTGGGTGATTCAGAAACTTGTCTGAAAATACTTCAAACAGCGCTCTATTTTAACCGAAATAAAAAAATTCTGGTCAATTTTAGTAACGAGCAAACCGCTCGTTGCTACCTAAACCGGACTTTAATTGAAGTTTATTTAAATTTGGGTAAAAACTCTGACGCATTAAAACATTTGATTGGGTATGTTTTTGAAAAATTTGGCCCTGTTGACACAATAACTGATGATGTACTCAACCAAACAGCCCTGAAATTGAAACACGTGACTTCACAACTGTTACAAAATGAAATCGAAAAACTCCCGGTTGCAAATCAGTTTTTACCGAATTTTTTCACTGATTGGATAATTTGTAATGGGTGGTTTTTATACTTGACTAAGAGTGCAATCCAATGTGGCACTTTTCTTGAAGACATTTTATCAGAATTGGATAAAAAAAATCCGGGAATGTTATGGCAAAAAGAGGTTTTGTTTGAGTTTTACGTTGCTGTTTTTGTGAAACACTGTGTGAGTAATCCAGGACGTGGAGATTTCAAAATTCTGGATGATCTTTTAAACCGGGCTGTTGAACTTTATCCCAATAATATTTTCCTATTGACTGTTTTGGCGAAAACACATAGTATGTCGAGCTGTTCGGGACCACGATGGTGGAATTTGAAAACTTTGTTATTGAAAACAGGCCGAGCTTTCCCGATTTTATTTCTGGTTCTTATTGCAAATCAACAAATGCTTGAATCCCAGGAGTCTTATGTTGATCCTTTTACAGGTGAATTTATGATTGTGTAATTTAAATCTGATATTTTTTTCTAGAGCGTACAATTGAATCTAGCGATAGTCACAAAAACCGAATTTTAGCTCTATTTAAGCGCATTACTGAACAGGGAATGTGTACAAGACGATGTGGGTTGGTGTGGAGACTGTATTTACAATTTGTTTTTGCGTATTTTGATCCTACATTATGCAGAAATGTTTACTTTTCTGCAGTAGAAGAATGTCCTTGGTTGAAAGTAAGTTTTTGGATTTATTATTGACAAGGAGTAAATTTTTTTTAGTCCTTGTATATTGATGCGGCTATTTACATTCCGGCCGAGTTGGCACAAATTCAAGACTTGTTAATTGAAAAAGAGTTACGCCTTCATGTCACTCCTGAGGAGTTAGATGTTTTAAGGAGTTAGATATTTTTTTGTTCTGTAATATTTTGTATGATTGTTATCTGAATAAATAATAAGTTTTCGACTTTGGTTTTTTTTAGAATATTAGGTAAATTTTTGGAAGGATACCACGAATAAAATAGATGAGTCTGCTTTTACTTTTAAATCTCTACCATACCTTCTAATACAAGACAGAGCCTTATTGGCTTTGAGCATAATGGTTTCATTATGTGCTGAGAATATAAGCTTGTGATCCAACAACACATCCAAATCTTTTACGAATGATTTAATTGACAAAGACAATTTATTGAGTTGATAAATTGCGTTAGTAAGAAAAATTTTAAGACTAAAATTTTCAAATTTATTGCATAACATTTTAGAACATTCAATAACCTTTTATTAGATTCACACCATTTATGTAAATTATCGAAATCTTTTTGAAAATGTGAAATGTCGTTTGTACTCGCAACAGCCCTGTAAATTTTCATATCATCAGAAAATAGCTCAAAGTTGAAAAATTTCTCAGCGACATTAATTAAAATTGAAAACAACAACGGTCCTAAAATTGACCCCAGTGGTTCACCTAGTGGTACGCTCCCTATACATGAATAAGAGCCACTTAATTTAACTTGCTTAAACTCCATCAGTGAGGTAACTCTCAAACCACTAAAACGAGTAAAACCTGTGTAAATAGAGTGAACCTCCATGCCCTTGCCCATTGAACAAGACGATATAATTGAAATAAAGACAATTAGCGTTGACTGCTAATTAATTACTAATTAAGAGGAGTATGGAGGTAATTTCCACGATACACTTACACCGGTATGTTCCTTAGCTGATTCAGTTAAGCGAATCTTGCGCATGACGTCATCTGCGAAGCAAGCACGCTCAAACCTGCTTACTCTTCCTGTAAAATGCTTCATTTCTGAGAGAAAAATCTCCTTTCAAACACGTTCGTAGTACCTACCGTAATAATATAAACGAAATTGCAGTGTATTTAAGATCTCTGTAATTAATACTTATTAATTAGATAAAATGCCCGGTTGTGCCGTAGCTTGCTATAAGAATTACAATCGCAACACAAATTTTACAATACCTCCATTGTATTTTGTTTTTTATATTTTTATGCGACATATTACCATACGTTTGGGATATAAACTCATTTACAAGATGTTAATATTAACTGAACTCCCTATGTCGTGCATGAAGATGGCACATATTTTGCTTCGAATGTGACGTCACACGATGCGCAATAGCATACCGGTGTAAGTGTATCGTGGTAATTTCTCTTATAGGAATTACAACGTAAACGCGCGAATCTGTAGCACTTTTATTTATAAAAATATTTTAATGTCATTTGGTACAATCATTCCTCTAATTATTAACTACAAAATGACTAGAAGCGATTTTAAAAAAAGTTTGTAAGTAATATAAAATAATTATTAAAAAAATATTAAAATTTAAAATCAACTAAATTAAAAATTTAAAAAAGTCAAACTGTAGTTTACGCTATTACAATACTCGTAGTGAAAACCGTTTTTAATTTTTATTGTAAATAAACAAGCTACAAATTTGCGCATTTACATTGGAATCCCTATACTAGAGAAATTCGTCCATACTCCTTTTAATTTTCAACTTTCATTTTGATTAGATATGCAAATCCATTCATTAAATTTGTTAGTCGTAACAAAGGTTCGGTTCCAAAAATGTTTTGTGCAAACGATAAGACAACTTGACTAATTAATTAATATTTATTAATAATAATAATAATTAATTAATATTTAGCTGAAATATTAAAAAAATAAAAAAAATATTTATTTGAAAAAAAAACACAAATCATTTAGATTAATATTTTTTTTACTTCCATTGAAAATTTAATTGTGTGAATTTGACATTTGACAGAACACAAATGAAACATTTAAGGGTCTCTCTCAGTGCCTGAGAAATACATAGAAATATGTCCAAATTTTGGGCCCGTTTAAAAACTGTATTTTTTTATTCTACAACCAGGTCGATGTTTCTGTTTGTAGAGAATAGTGTAATTTAGCCCGCTATGATTTGATTTTTTCTATAAACTTGTAAAATTTCATAAAAAATTGCAATTATTGTAAATATTTGGGCCCATTTTTCTTTGAAGTGGTACAATATTTTAACTCTTTTTTTCTAGCAGAAATGTATATAATCACAAAGTGCATCCCGCTATGATTTGTTTTTATGATGATAGATTCCAAATTCTAAAAAAAAAAAAAAACAAATGCAACCACCACTACTCTTGAAAGAAAAGTGCGAAGCTTCTTCAATGATTTACAATTGGCTTGAGACCACCCATCGAGCGGTCAATCTCTAATAATTATTTTACACAAGAAGTAGGTACTTGGACAAAACTTTCCTTTTTGTTAGGATTCCAAATCATTGGTATTTGGTTTTAATTGTATTCTATTTTCAATACTTAAATAAAATAATTATTTAATTCTCATAATAAATGGGATCACCTAAGACCTCCTGCATTATGTAAAACCATTGTTCTATTAAAATTATATTACCTAAAGTTCCAAAAAATCACTATCTAACATCGTGTTTTTTTTTCTGAAAAATTTGTTTTTTACCACTACTAACTATAAAGTTAACCATTATTGCGTCTCCTAGCCAACTGAGAAGTTGAATTTCTCTGCTAGTAGTTAATAATTTTTTCTGTTATTTACCTAGGTTAATAATGGACTAATTCAAATGTTTTGAAAATCCAGGGATAGTTGTTCAACAAAAACTTATACAACATAATTTTGTATACTCAAGAGATTGTCTTTAACGTATTTGACACAACACATAGTCGATTATGTCGACTTTACATTAGTCAAAACTAATGTAATAAATATCGTGTGAGAATTGTGTCCGACCGAACATCCATTTTTAGCCGAACACAGTTCCTGTTATAACCATGTAATTACTCGTAATTACGGTAAAATAAAACTTGAAGATGGGGACAGCCGTCCCTAAAACGTTTTTAAAACAATATAGCTATTATAGTTGGTTTATTTAAGAATGAGATTTTGACTTTAACCATAAATTACCCTAACAAAAGAATCCAAATTGACCAATTATTATTAGTCATGCCGATTTATGATGCTTTGAAAGGCCCAAGTAGCAAATAATCTCAGGCAACGGCACCCCAGGCGGGGTCCGATGCCGGGATCCTTTCTACCTGATTCTTGAAATAGAATACAGGGTAAATAATAAAGACACAAAAAAACAGTAATATACAGGCTGTTATGGAAATGAATGCAAATATTTTAACCTGAAATACAGCACCACAAATAATAAAAATCTGCAAAAAAATTTTTGTTTTTTTTTGCGGTTTTTTTAATCCCTTGATTGACAGCTGCCAATGTAAGTTCAAACGTCTTGCAATACTGGTTGCATATTCCCCAAAATTGAAATTTTAGTTCACTCGTTGAATGAATACACAAACTTTTAATGAATACACACACAGACTTAGAATTAGCCCGTCAGATGACAACAGAACAAGGAAGGGGAGAGAACGCCTACCGGCCGGCCTACTTCACTTTCCACTGGTCTGCGTAACGTGGAAGACAGTTTTGACAAAATCTTTCTTTACCAATTTATTTAAACTAAAATCCAGACGTTTTTAATATGTACTATTTATATTTTATTTATTTATACCTAGTACTACAACATACTCGTAATGTGCACTACAAAATAATAAAAAATTAAGGAAAAACACATTAAATTTTATTGTTAAATTTTAATTGTTTAAATAAATTATTTTTTTAAAACTTTTTTCAAGAACTGTAATTAGCTTTTCAACATGAATTGCTTGAATTAACCAAAAATGTTGTAAGTTTGGCGAAAGTCAAAGATAAAGTTCGGAAATATTTATTTTTTTTATTAAAAATTTATAAAGTTAAAATTAAAACATTTTGTACAGCAACATTTCTCTTAAAAAACTTGTTTTTTTAAAAAAATCAAGAAAAAAAATCACATAAAAACAAAAATGTTACTATAGTTATCTTAAAAATTTAAACAAATAAAAAATTTTTAAGCATCGCTTCAGGTAGCATCTTCCTAGCCATTTAATGCCTATGTTTTGTTTTTTCAAAATTCTTCATAGTTTAGCCAAAAAACGGCCGGTTCCATACATTTGGTCCACTCTGTACAGTGTGGTGCTAAAGTAAGGAACAAAATTCATAATTCTTTTATTGAATGTTTTTGAGCAAAACGCTCGGACAGGTCAATTTTGTTTTTTAATTTGCCACTTTATGACATAAAAATTTGACTTATGACGCTATGTATTATTGTGCAATGACGTCATCATTAGTTTTTTTAAATAACAACCCCATTTTTTTGGGTGTTTTTTGTAGGAGGTGCAACTACTTAAATAATGGTATAAAAAAATTGGTACCTTAGATAACAATTTTTTTGAGAAAATAACCCATTTATGTTGGCTACCTAAATTTACAAAAACTAATTTTTTACACTCAAATTTGACACGCAATTACCGCTTACACTTTTATTTACAAAAATTGTTAAAATGACAGTAAAAATTAGGATTCTGTGCTGAGACTTTTAATTTTCAGATAATAAATCAATCACGAAATAAAGTCGCTGTTTCTGAAAATTAAAAAAGTCTCAGCACTAAATCTTAATTTTTACTGTTATTTTGACAATTTTTGTAAATAAAAGTGTAAACAGTAATTGCGTGTCAAATTTGAGTGTAAAAAATTAGTTTTTGTAAATTTAGGTAGCCAACATAAATGGGTTATTTTCTCAAAAAAATTGTTATCTAAGGTACCAATTTTTTTACATGATCATTTAAGTAGTTGCACCTCCTACAAAAAACACCAAAAAAAAAGGGGTTTTCATTTAAAAAACTAATTATGACGTCATTGCGCAATAATACATGACGTCATAAGTCAAATTTTTATGTCATAAAGTGGCAAATTAAAAAATAAAATTGACCTGTCCGAGCGTTTTGCTCAAAAACATTCAATAAAAGAATTATGAATTTGGTCCTTACTTTAGCACCACACTGTATAATAGACAGTATACCGTTTAGGCAAAAATGGTAAAAATAAAAGAAAAAAACAATTTTATACGCAGTTGTTCTAAAGCTCACTGAAACTGACAATTTTTCTGCAGACGATAGTAAATCCAAACAATTTGTACTTGTGTACAGATTTGTACCTTTGGCGGTGCAGTCCGAAGATTGTAAACCCTCGGGTTGTCAGTATTTAAATATATATATTTATGTACAAGTATTTTTAGGAAAATAATTGCTAAAGTTTACTTCTACTTCAAACTATTTTTGAAACTGAATTATCTTTTCTTTATGTTTAATTGCGCAGATATTTTATTTTGTTTTAGTAAACACAAATACTGTTTCATTTAGGAAATACTTATTTCTCCCATAAAGGTTAGCACACCCAAATACTAACCTTAATTGAAACATTTTTAAAGTTTCAAGTATTAAAACCACTTTCTTCAATAAACTTGGTAATTTATTTTAAAATGTAGATAAAAGCAATATTAAAAGTTCGTTTTTTGTATAAATCAAAAAACTATCATAATAACATATTATTATTATCAAATAAAAAACGTGAAACAATAGGTATGTAAGTAAGGCGTAAATTAATAACGGATTAAACACTTTTAATTAATTAAAAATTATTTTTTATATAAAATAACCGGAATGATTTGAAATATTTATTTGTTAGATTAACCTTATCTCCTAATTAATTACAATAATATCAATTGTGAAAATATCAGATTAACTTAAAATATTTAATTATAAAGATTAGCAATTTACAAAAATTAGTATAAAACATCGCTAATACGACAACATTTTTAGTTTTTATTGTATCATCAAAACTAAACAGTATACAATGCAAAAAACATATTTAATATTTTTGATTTTAGGCATTGTCCAGGTAATTAATTTTATTACAATATATTTTTCAACTATATTTGTTTTGTCTTAGTTCTCCACTTCTGCGACTGTAGAAGATGCGAAAACCCAACTGAAATTCCTTAGGGAAAAAACTGCACACAAACTAGAATCTGCATACTTGAACCAAACCAGGATGTCGAACGATATTGATGCCACATCACTTGCAACCAAAGAATACGGAAAATCAGAAATCCTAAAGAAAAGTGATAAATACAGCGCAAAACTGCAAGCAGACAAAGCATTAATCTACAGATGTCGAGGTTCACGAAAACACATTTACGAACTTACGAAAAATACAAATATTGAAGAGTTAATACGCTGTGTTGATCAAAAAGGAAGTGAAAGTGTTAATGTCCTATCGGCACAAAGATTGGCTTTGCAACAGTACGTTTATGACGCTATTTATGAAGCAGAACAACAAATCATCGTTTGTGGTCAATCAAAAAAATGTTTGGATGGTGCCATAGCTGATATCAAAGACAAACTTGACGAAGTTAGTAAAGTGGTTGAAGCAGAAATAGCAATTAGTGACCATAATAAGGAAGTTCAAGTGCAGCTCATCAAAGCATGTGCAAGTAATAGCATTGCACAAGCAGAATTTGAATTTGGTGCAATTCCAACTTGTAATTACTGAGTTGACTAAAATAATCGTTGTATTTTTAAAATTTTAATAAAAAAAATATGTAAGAGTGCAGTTGTCTATTCTTGAGATCTTGAGAACAAACGTGCAGCTGTTCAAAGGCATAGCTGCACTTCTGTGATCAATTAGTAACGAAATATTGACATAGTTGTCCAGTTAGACAATAAGTAGTTATTTTACGCTTTGTTACATCGAAAACAAAGCTGGTCGCCTGTATCAAGGCCACAGCTACTTAATTTAATGATTGTTTACATAGTTTTTACGACTACTTTACATTTACAACTTAATTGGCGAGCCCTATATCTCTTAAATTAAGAATACTAGATTGGTCTCGATATTATTTCCTGTAGGGTTATAACTGGACTGATACTTTGGGTATTGTCTACAACATATCTTATACGACATTCCCAAAATAATCAGGGCTAGGTGAGATTCAAACGTACAACATTTGATCCTAGTACATCAAAGTTTTATAACCGCTACCACTAGGCTACTGTATTATTATTTGTTAAAAAAATATCTTATTAGTGATTACTGATTAGATAATCTGTTAAGTAATTAATTATTTACTGTACTCTTAAACGCGAGATAAACAGGATTTATTAAAATTACAATTAACACCTAGTAATTTACAGCATAAAAAGTATAGGTAACTATACTTTGTTCAAATAAACAATCGTTAAACTGAGCCGACCAAGACACAATAATGAAAAAAATTGTAGTTATTTTTCTTTTATTTGCCTTCACAACTCAGGTAATTTAATTATATTATACTACTTTAGATAGTTAAAATTTGACTTTATTATTTAGGTATGCATTGCTGCAACGGTTGAAGATGCTGAAACCGAATTAAAAATTCTTCGAAAACTAACCATTAGAAATCTACAAGCTGTTCATTTAGAATATAATAAAATTTCAGAAGAAATCGATATAACAGCCAAAGCAACTAAGGAATATGGAAATTCTGAAATTGAACAAAAGACCAAAAAACTGCAAGAAGAATTTAACTCTGATAAAAGTCTATTGTATAAATGTCATAAGCCAAAAGACCACATTTTTAATCGTTTTAAACAATCTAGTATTGGAGATTTGATGTGTTGTATTGATCATCAAAAAGCAGAAATTGTGATTCTTTTATCCACTCAACGACTAGCTTTAGGTGAGCGTGTTTGGAATGCAATTTATGAAGAAGAAAAGCGTATTTACCTTTGCAAAATGGATACAAAATGCCTTAATGATGTTATCACCAATATTAAAGATAAGATTGATAAGATAGATAACGTAATTGATACCGAAATTAGTATTAGTCAAAAATATAGAGATAACTTGATAAGGTTGATTAAATCATGTGCAAATAGAAGCATTGGCAACGTTCAGTATGTTCTTAATAATCTACCAACCTGTCCTTATTCTTATAGATACGAGTATCTTAATTAAAACAAGTGACTAATAATTTCGTCTTAGAGCACTTCAAAGTGTTACTAATAGTTGGACATTTTTACTGTATCAGTTATCAATTAATAAAAATCTAACAGGCTAATTTCAAGTTGAGATAATACCTGTAGTATCTTCGTTTCAGTACAAAATTTAAAAATTCGGAGTTGATTGATTGTTGCCATGAAAAAGTATTAAAATTTGCGATACTACCGGTAGTATCATAACTTGAAATTAGGCTATAAGTTATTAATCACTTATCAACAAAGAAGTTTGTTGCATTATTTTTCCATTGATCGCACCTTAATTAATTGAAATAAATCCGTTTCAAACACTTGATAGTCAATGTATTATTTTATTGCCCGAAATTGTCACTTTGGGCATTTAATGTTTTTGCTTAAAATGTTTGAAAACTCTAATTTTTGCTTTAAATTGTTTATATTATAAATATAAACGTTGTATGTATTATAAACGTAATCGTCACTAATCCCCTCATGCCATAATTTCGTTTTTTACGCCCTTAATACGTAAATAGCTATTAAACTATTGTAATAACTCTCATAAATTTTTTTCTAAATTTAATTATCTATTGCCCGGTTGCACAAACGTTCATCAAAATTAATTGTTATGGCTTGTTAACCTCGCATTAACGTATTTTTAGCCACTCAAAGCACGTTATTTTCATTTAATCAGAGTTTAATCGTCCGTCAAATTTGATTAACGTTTGTGCGACCGGAGGTGTGTATATTATTGTTAACAAATTGTTCTCAGAAATAAATTCATTGTAAATTATTCTGTTGATCATACTGTAAACCGTAATAACCCAGAATGGCTATACCTACTCATCGCTCAAAACCTTAAATTGTGCGCTAAATTCAAATTCAAAGAAAATGGCTGAAAGTTGTAATCGTCGTCTGGTAGAAGAAGTTTTTCGTTGTGTTTGATAAGATGACGGCAAAGTTCTTTGCAACGTGACTGCATAAGAGTTTAAGTTAAGAGAATACAATAAAACTACGATGACAACAAATATTTATTTGTTTCTTACAGTAAATCTTTTGTGTGTAATATAAAATAAATAAAATACAAGTAAATAAGTTGCTTATAATATAAACAAAACGAAATGTACAGTTGGCTTCAAAAAAAGGAAACTGTTAAAAGATGTTCTGTCAGATTTTATGAAATTTGTATATTTTGAAACGGCCTTTTAGAATTTAGGTTAAAAAACTTATGTGTTATGTGTCAGAAATATGTTAGAAATGTAGACACAAATTGACATTAATTGACAAATTAAATTTCCAATTCAGATTAGGTCAAATTTCATTTCCCCATTTTTTTGAAGCAACTGTATGTTATATGTAAGTATAAAATAACATATGTACACGCCATCATAAAATAATAATTATTATTATTATTATTTTTATAATTAAAAATTATTATTACGAGGAAGTGGACAAGGCAGATAAACTATTTTATAAAGCCGACGTTTCGAATCTTTATTGGACTCTTTATCAAGGCTTATAAATAGGTAATGTCAAAATTCGTTGAGCATGGTACCATCAACTTGTCTCGGTCCGTGGTCGCCGGAAGAATTCTTCATGGTAACATGCCCAACGAATTTTGACATTACTTATAAGTCTTGATAAAGAATCCAATAAAGATTCGAAACGTCAGCTTTATAAAATAGTTTATCTGCCTTGTACACTTCCCCGTAATAATAATTTTTAACAATAATAAAAATAATTGATTTATTGTCAAACAGAAAAAAATATCCAATTAATGACAATTGAATAAGAAATAATAATTACAAAAATAAACAATTTACATTACATGATAGTTCCTACAGGAATACAACACAACCTTCATCGAATCAAAAAATAGATCGATAACATAGGAAACTGAGATGACTGAAAATCAAAAACACATACCTACCTAAATCAATAATAAATAAGTACATGTGAATTTCTATCATGACATTTTCTAAGATAAACCGGATAAAACCTTTCTAAACCTTAGCCACAAAGCTTAAGCATATTTTTAAATCATAAGTTACAAAAACTGTAAAACATCTAATAAAAGTGTTAAACGTGTTTCATAATATGTTAAAAATTTACAAAGGCTAAAATGTAGAAAGTTGTGACACATGTAAACATGTGTGATTATATAAAAATATACAAGATACCTAAACTCATTTACTCTCTGTAAAAAATAAATATGAAGCTTAAATTTTAAGTAACGGCGAATTGAAATGTAGGAGTATTTCTAAAAATTTTGAAGTTAGAAGTGTTGGTACAGTTACAATGGTAAAAAAAATTTCAATTGTAACTTCACCTTTTAAGTAATAAGTTTTTTAAAAAACTATTTTATTCTAACGTCTTTGTCATAATTCATTTATATTTTGCTAAATTGTAATAAAATGAATGGTGACTTACTAAGAGCTACAACAATAGTAAGTGATTTGTTTTTTTTAACTTTTTATATTTGTTAATTATTTAAACAAAATAAAAAAAAACCAATAACAAAAATCAGGTTTAATACAAGGAAAAGAAATTCTTATAGTAACGAAAAATCGTACACTTTTAAGTAATTGCAATGGTACAACAATGCCATTTAAGGCTATAGCAAAAACATGTGTTAGAGCAAGCCTTGACAGAAAATTGGTTAGAGTAGCACAAGCTATTTGTTATCATCTCCTCTCCCTGACGACTGATGACAAAAGTGTCTTGTAAAGATCGTTTAGTAGCATAACTATAACTATTGAAATTTTTCTTCTCATCTCAATTCAGTTTCGGCAAAGACATAAATAGACGGAGTAGTGACTAGAACTAGTAAATTAGCTGGACTAAAAATGTACTAATTTTATGGAGTAGCTATTAACTTTTCTATTCTAAATTCTAACTCAGTTAGTGGAAACCACTAACCATTTTTTTGTTTTTATTCATTTTTACCATTTATTACATATGGTTCATTTTCGATAATTTTCATAAGTTTCTCACACCGTCACACAAAGAAATGAACAATGCGTTCTCGTGCTATCTTTTTTGAGACAAATTGAAAGATGAAACACTTTTGCACTACCATTTGGTTCTTAAAAGTCTCTTTAAGTCATTAACTTGTTTATTTTTGAACCTATTATTAAAATAAAAATTCGCATTAATATATATTTTTACGTAGAATCGAATAGCATAGCTTAAATCTTTTTTATACTTTCTAATTTTTGGTACACTATCAGACAAAAGTAAAGCAACTATTTAAAAAGAAGAGTAATTGTGAATGTATATGGGTACTTCTTTAAATTATTCAATTGCATGTATTTTTCCTTATTTTGGTGTCATATGTAAAATATAAGAAAGCATTTTCATTAGCGTCTATTATCATTTAAGCTTTTAAATAAATGATTTGTTGAAATGGAGCAAAATTTTACGCAACAATGTAAAGTAGCTTTTACGAAAAAAATTTTTTTTACTAAAAAACTACAAATATAGGTGGAAAGTTATAGAACTAACATTATAATAAACGTATTAACTTAATTATTGATGAGATACTTCGTAACAGGGGGCTATCTACATTAATTTCATGCTATATTAAATAACAAATTTATTACCTTAATTAATTATAAAAATATAAAAAAATTATACAATAAAACATTTTCTTACTGAAAAAATATTGGTTTGAAATTTCCGGTTCTAAAAATACGAAGAACATAGCGAAGCGAGCGAATACAACTTAAAAAAATAAATTTTTATATTATTTTGGAACTATAATCTTTATACGCCCACACATCAGGGCGTAATCTTTATCTTTATGAAACGGAAAATTACTGAGCACCAATAGTAAATAAATGCCAACGATTTTTTAGTTTTTCTTTTGGAAAACGTTTAAAGAGCAATGTGAATATTGGAGAATGCCGACAATTTTTATAACGATTTTTTTACAATTTTCGTTAAATTGGCCGGAATTAAAGAACAAAATAAAATACATATTCTATCTACCTAGACAAAATTGTCACTAAGGGCTTTCAGGAAAAAGCTCTCCGTTGTAAATAGGACTTTAAACATGTTCCTGGTGCCATAACCCTTTTGATTATGTCATTGCTAGTTTGTGTACTTAAACATAAAGCTAGAACACCCATTATCGGAAATACAAAAATGTTTTTAAATAAAAGAAAATGACCTTATTACTTTGTTTTTAATTTTAATTAAAACACTAGATTAATTTTTGTAATAAATAATTGTTTTTAGTTGTCTTACTAATATCGTTTTATCCGGAGTAGTTAAAAAATCCATTTTTTGCTCTTCTTTGTAGAGCGTACTTTGTGTTTTTCCACTTCTCAAAATTTTACGCGACAAAAGTAAAGCAACATTTACGGAAAAAAATTTTTTTACTAAACTATTCTTTATTTAAAAGATATAGGGCTCGCCAATCAAAAAGTCGTAAAAGTAAAATAGTCGTAAAAACTATGTAAACAGTCATTAAATTAAGTAGCCGTGGCCTTGATACAGTCGACCAGCTTTGTTTTTGATGTAACAAAGCGTAAAATAACTAATCATTATCCAAGTGGACAAATATGTCAATATTTTGTTACTAATTGATCACAGAAGTACAGCTAAACAAAGCTAGTCGACTGTGTCAAGGCCACGGCTACTTAATGTAATGACTGTTTACATAGTTTTTACTACTATTTTACTTTTACGGTTTGGTTGGCGAGCCCTATATTTCTTGAATCAAGAATACAAATAATTATTTTGGTGAATTACGTCCATTTTTTTAATTCGAAATTTGGTGTTACGGGGAAGTGGACGACAAGGCAAAGAAAAAAAAAACTGTTTTATAAGGCCAACGTTTCGAATCCTTTATTGATTCTTCTTCAAGGCTTCTAATAAATGTCAGATTTGTTTGGCATGGTACTAATTTGTCTCGGCCAGTGGTCATTCTTCCGGCGACCAAATTTACATCAATAATTTTAAAAGACGAGAGAATTTAATAAAACAATATTATATAACTTTATTATTTATTGTTTGCTGCAATAGACACAACATTGATAGAATTAATTTTTGAATAGTAATAGGCAATCGGCAGATTTGACTAGTCTTCGATAATTTGATCAAAGACTTTGTTTTGAAAGTTTGTGGTACAAATGAGAAGAGTAACTTCTTTCCACAAGTTATCGATATGACTAATGTTTATTGATCATGCAGGTTACTGCATAGGAGAATTAAACAAAATTGTCAAAAACTTCTTGGATATCAGAATAAAGAATAACTGTAAATTTCTCGTATTAGACGAAAGTTTGAGTACAGTTAAACAAAAATTAGTTGAAACGAAACTTTATAGAAGACGTCCAGTCAAGAAACTTTTGATTTCTAAAAGAAATCGTTTCGCCAGACTTGAATCTGCACGACTACATTTGAACTGGTCGGCTCAAGTCTAGAAAAAAATATTATTTAGTGAGAAGACTCAATACAAAATTTTAAAAATGCGTCTTGTAATGTCTCCATTTAAGACGATATTTTGCTTAAAACGTTATACTAATAATAAAGCAGGAACAATTAAATGGAGTTGATTCTTGTTAAAATGAGTAGGTCTATTACATTTTATAGATCATACTAGGAATTGATTGACATACAGAAACATACTCCGAAATGCAATGTTACTCTACAGTGAGTGGAAGACGTCTCTACGGCTATCATTCTGATAACAACAATTATCAGAAGCACACATTTCCTTTTGTTCGTTGGTGATTCCACCAAAACGATGTACAAGTTCTGCAGTGACCGGCACAATTGTAATGGAGGACTTTGGTTTGGGTGTTTTAATATTTTGGATTAAAAGTGATTTGACTGGACATTTTCTTACACAAACGGTAGCGTGAAACTAACACCCGCTGGTTGCGCTTAAGTTGGTGAATGCGCTTCCAGCATCCTCCCCTGAGCCTTGACGGGGCCCAATTGAATACTTATAAAATATTCGTCAGAGACTCAGAACATTTATTCGGAGTAATTACGCGTGGGCTCATGGGCCTTTCTGCCGAGATATGAATTTACTAACTTGTGATTTCCCTTCCAGGTGGAGAAATTAAAGATATAAAATTTAGTGCAGCTAATTTATTACAAAAATACCAAAGTGAAGATACATAAAATTTTACAACAATTTCCCACACCAATAATCTTAAAACTAGAGCTCACCAGATGCCATGGTCGACACTGTTATTATTATTTTTTTTTTTTTTATACAAAACTTATTATAACACTATCTAAAATTTCACTAAGACTGACTAAGAACTGGACTGAACTTAACGGAAAACTACATGTTGATACTTCAAGAATTAACTAAAATCTCTCCTGCTAATTGATGCGTAATTAGTTTTTATAAGCATCCCTCCTAAACTTTTTCGAATGTTGATACTTTTCCTAAACTTTAATTCTATTTGCTCTTTTCAAAGTTTAGAGTGGACGCTCTTTTCCTATTCGTTAAAAATATAAAATTGGGGTAAACTAATTATTTTCTATTGGCTAGTGTGAAGATGGGGTGGTGTTGACCTTTCCTCATTTTCACCCTAACTTTATGTAAATGCTTTTAATTTAGGTAATGTATCTGTCGAAATTTTGTTATCAACCCATTTGTTAGCGCGTTTGATGGGTTGAAGTCTGACGTCTAGCGTGACAACAGAAGGTAATACAATAGTTAATTTACGGTAATGATTTTCGAAAATACACGGTTACTAATTCTAATTGGGTCTGCCCGTAAGTTTCAATCTGCCACAAGGTCTTTGTTAACTAAAAAAAAATGGAAATATTTACTGGAGTTTTATTCTAATCTTGATTTGGAAAACATGGTTTTTCGTTTTACTCTGCATTAAGTGAAAGCTCAATTGAGGTGCATCTGCTATTGTTAACTTTTGTGAGTTTAATTTTTATGCATTAAACCGAAACTGAAAACATGTTGGGCTTTATGCTTATCATAGATAAGAAAGATATTTGTGGTTGGGTGTGTTTTGAAAAACATTATTTAATTAGAGAGGTGCAGAATTCGTTGAAATGAACACAATAAATGCAAATGAGCTGAAAGGTGTGACTGTCTTAATTTATTAAGTATGATAATTGTATGAACAGCATGAGCTTTTAATTTGATTAAAATTTGGAAAATCTATGAAACAATATGAGTTTTTAACTTGATTGAAATTTAAAAAATTATTATTAAAATAAAGATTTGGCGACTCCACAATATCTCCATTTACCGGGAAAAAATTTGTGCTATCTTTAGCTCAAATTTTTCTAAAGGAATACCGAAACATGAGGGTAGAGCTTATCCTAAGTTAAACTAATTAATACTAATAACACTAAGCAAACATCTATTTAGTCTAAACTTTAACCACACTTAACACTTTGTTAGCGTCCATGACGGTGGGGATGATAGGGCACTTAATGGTTTTGACTCACACTTCACATTTTCACTCGTGGATGTATACCCAATATCCATGCTGGCCCATGGGTAGTCACTGGATTATGTATTTCTCTGGGAGAGATGCAGTGTTGCTACTTTGGGCTGGGATGTGTTTAGTTCCGCCTGGTTCTATGATAACCGTGGGAGCTTTCTTCACATGTTTTAAGAGAAGGGTGACCATTTAGGAGTACTCTAGAAGACTTAGACTGAAGACTTCTACAAGGGCTGTAGGAAATAGGAGAATATTTCTTCTTGCTAGAACATAGATGTAATGAGCTTTCTGAGAAAGACTGTGACTAGGGTTAGTAATGTTTTAATTTGAAATGGTGAAAGTTAACATAGTTAGTTTATAAATGTTGTCCACTTCACTCAGTAAAACAAGAGTTTTACGCCATCTGTACTTGGTAACCGTCGCGTTAGAGTTTAATTGTGTCCACGTAATACGCGTAGATTGATAAGAACGATTTCGCAAGTCACTGAGGTCTACATAGTAAAAACACTGTTGTTGAGGTGAAAGCACTGTTTGATTTTTAAGTTCACGAAGCACTTGAAGGGAGGGAGTGTCGGTAAGTCGAAGAAAGACGAAGGGATCCGTTGCTGAAGATTGATGCACTTTTAGAGTTAGTGGTATTAGTACACAAAGAACCACTGAAAGTGAGAATATTATGTTAGCACTAATTAGATTATTAGAATGTTTTTAGAAAGTTCAAAGTTGGGAGCTCTAGTAAATTTTCTGAGAATTGAAATTATGGTGGGGATTATATTAAAAACATAGATATTTTCTTTAAGTATTAAGGGTGCAAGAATATTTACTTATGACTAGGATGATTACATTGGAGATGTAAGAGTTGACTACAAGAGAATTAATTTACCCATATAATAATACATATTAATCGCAAGTTGCGTTCACGTGCACATTTAGAAAAGATGAATAGATAAAAGAGGTTACATCTAAGAAAAGTTAGTATTTCGTAAGTTAAAGCGTAAAAGAGAAAAAGATGGATCGCACGGTTTATCTGGAGTGGAAGGAGGTGCTGTAGGATTTTCTTGTGGTTGCCATGGTCCCATAATATCGTTAGGAATTTCGTAAATATGTTCTTCTTGTGTTTTAGGCACTTGTTGGTCTGGTATTTGATTTTGGAAATTTTCTTCCTTCAGTTGGGGAGAAAATGATGTCTTTTTAGAATAATATTTGTGTAATACGAAGTTTGTCATAGTATCCCATAAAGATGCTACCATTTTAAGTGAACATTTCCCTTCCGCTTTGTGTAGTACAATTGCGTTCATGAGCACTTCGATGACAAATTTGATCGCTCTGCATATGACGTAGATACCTATACATCCACTGGTCCATGTTCCAATGAATGTGAACCAACCCCAAACATAGGCTGATGTACTTTGAGCTAATTTTTCTAAGTCTTCTTTGTTGAATAATTTATATGCTCCAAATTTGTTGTTGTAAGAAGTTTCTCCTGATATTTTTCGAGCGATAATATTATTAAGAGCTTTCCTTTCAATTCCAAACAGGAATGCATTCTGTGCTTCTTGGACTTCACTGGTTTTGTAAAGTCCTCCAGCTCCAATATTTTGTATAGGTTTAAAATCTAATGTTGGTTCTATGTCAGGTTGTAGTTGAGTCGGAGTAAGAGCGTATGAGGGCATTGGGTTAAAAGTTATCCATTGATTGTTGATGTAATATAAAGGTGGAATTACACTGTTACAAGGAATTTCTTCTGAAGTGCGTTGAAGAACACGAGTAATTGGTGCCATAAATAGTGAGGTATTTCCCATAAATACTGGAAGCTGTGCGTAGCATAGATTTTCTCTACGAATTTGTACTAAACGGGGAACACATTGAAGAATATAAAGGACTTCTCCTGAAATTTTGCCAACATAGCCCATTTCGTTCTTAATGAGAGAACTAACCAAAGATGGTGTTAAAGTTGCTAAAGCTAAACGGTTTCTCAAAATCTCTCGATGAAGCAAGCAACGACGATGAATGGTATAAATGTGTTGCTTGGCTAAAGCTCGCTTGAAGGATTGTTCCATGTATAAAAATTTGGTGTTAGCATATAAAGTTAAATCGATGTTTTGACTAGCTGGATTACTAGGCCAAATTGGAACATTTTCACTTAAATGCTGAAGAACTAACAGTTGAGGGTGTTCTGTTGTAAAGACTTCAAAACCGCAGAGGGGTTCTGTCTTTTCCAGTTTAAGTGCAAAAATATGCTCTTTTTCTTCCACAACTAAATATTTTGAAACAACTCCAGTTTGCTGTGTTTCTATGACCATGGTTGCATTTCCTTGATATAGTAGAAAATGTCGATCGCAAACATGTGGGGTGAGGGGTGACCAATAAGTTTCTCCTACTTCAATATCCAAACAAGTATTTGCTGTATAGTCGCAAGTAATTCCAGATTTTAAAACAATTTCATTTTGATCAAGTCTAACTGGGGCTAAATAGTCTTCTACTTGAATTTTAATCATGGCTTGAACCACTACACTATTCCAAGATCGAGAACCTTCTGTATATTTGGCTCCATAACATGTGCCATCTTGTTCTATATCTCCTGCAATTGTAATTGAAGCTACTGTCGTAGAGTTCATTTGAATACGTGTAATTAAATGTCCGCCAAAACCTCTCCATGTTTTCTCTTTATGAATTTCTTTGCATTGTGCTTCTCCTACCGGATGAATGTAGGAATCGAATCCTTGATTGACCATGCTTGCATGTGAGTGCATACCACAGTGGGAAATAATACGGGTAATTTCGATTAGACAGGTATAGACATGGATATGATCAAACCGTTTTTTCTGTAAAACTTGAACATAACGCGGTGTCGCGATATAATTTTGTTCCGGGATGGGACAAGATGCAACGTCTTTTAAAGATACAATTGAAATATTTGTGGACGGATTTTGACAATCATATGCTATCAGTGCAAATATCTTATAATCTAAAAGGTGAAGTAATAGTATGGTTAAATACAAGAAAATTCCAAAGCCAGCTGAATTGCTAAGGTTAATTAATTATTACTACTAAGTTATCTATTTACTAAGTTAATACCCAAACTTAATTAAGTTTATTTTAAATTTATGGACCATTTAATTTCAATGTAGTGTGAATAAATTCTTTATTAAAAATTCTTAAGGATTAAATTCGAAAAGTCTTTCGAAAATTGGAGCACTTTATATTTATAGGTTTAAATTAAGCAAGGTGAATTTAAATATGTTTTTTCAAAACCCAAGGATATTCGGCAACTGGGCCTTGACTTCGCGTATGAGGGCGAGATATCGGTGTCGAGTGAGCTCGAGGAGACCGCAAGTAAACTGTAGCATCGCTATCATCAGTATCATAATCAATTTCATTAGTATTGGAGGAAGTAATATTGTCACTATTATCATCATTATTATCATCATTATCATCATCGTCATCATCATCATCATCATCTTCGTCTGAGATTGAAAGAGATGGTAGGGAGGGAAGTGAAAGTGAGTCTAAGTCTTCATCATTATTCGTTATAATTGGAGGTACAAAAGGTAAACACGGTGGATATCTTATGGGTCCTATATCATCTGAATTTGAATCAGAGTCCGAACTACTATTATTATTGTCATCATCATTATTATTATCAATGTTTAACGTTTCATTTTGACTCGGGGCTTTACATTGTTTTAATCTATTTGCATGCACTTTATCTGTTTTTCCATCTGGAAATTGAATCGTAAATGTTACTGGTCCTGATCGATTTAAAATTGTACAAGGGCCTAACCATTTAGGTCGGAATTTCGTGGCTAATTTATTACCTTTTGGAGCGGGACAATTAATATATACTTTATCACCTATTTGAAAATCTCTAAGTTTCGCCTTTACATTAAATTTATCGCATTGATTTAATGCTGTGGAGGTTAAGTTTTGATGCGCGTTTTCGCGAACTTTATTTAATTTCTCTATCAATTCTGCCGCATAATTTGAATCTAAATCGTAACGAACTCTTGGTTCTTCAAGGTTAGTAACAAAAGGAAGTTGCATATGACGTCCGTACATAAGATAAAAGGGTGTGTATTGGGTTGATTCGTGAACCGAATTACAATAACTCATTTTTGCAAAAGGAAGCCAATGATCCCAATTGAAATCTTCTTCTGAAACGTAATGAGAAATCATCGTCTTGAGAGAGCGATGAAATCTTTCGACAACACCATTTGCTGAAGGCCGATATGCCGTTGTCTGAATTTTTGTTACTCCTAATATTTTGCACATGTTTTTAAATAAATCGGAAATAAATTGACTACCTCGGTCAGATAATAAAACTTCCGGAACTCCGTGACGTGTGATAATTTCTTCAACAAACGCACGACAAATAGTAGGTGTTTTAATGTCCGGAATTGGAATCGCTTCAGAATAGCGTGTTAAGTAATCAATGCAAGTTAAAATATATCTGTTTCCATTTTCTGTTAAATTTAAAGGTCCAACTATATCAATTGAAATTTTCTGGAATGGTCGTGTAGGTACTGGAATATTTTGTAATTCTGTAGGTGGTTGTGGATGTGTTTTATGAATATTGCAACTATGACATTGTTCGCAATAAGTTTTAATATCTGAATTCATTCCCTTCCAATAAAAGAGTCTTTTAATTAATTCTGTTGTTTTCTTAACGCCTAAATGACATGCTGTTGGTGTGTCATGATGGAGTCGTATAATTTCGCGTCGCATCCGTTTTGGGACTACTAATTGATCGTCAGTTTCAAAATCATTACGTTGTTTATAAATTAATTTATTTTTACTAAGATAAAATTGATCTGAATCTAAAAGTTTTAAAATTTCCGGGTCTTTATGCTGTAAATTTTTAATTGTATCGTAATCCCAAAAGAGAGGCTCATATAGAGTAGATGAATTGTTGTGTGTAATTAATCGAGTTGACCTATCGGAGTCTAAGTGTTCAACAGGGCGTAATCGCGTGAGACTATCTGCGTTTGAATTGTCTTTGCCTTTTCTATATTCAATTGTAAATGAGTATTCCATTAATACTAGACTCCATTTTGCTAAACGAGAACCGGGATTTTTAGCTGTCATAATATATTTTAACGGAAGATGATCAGTTATAATTTTAAAGTGGGTGCCTACTAGATAACATTTAAAATGTTTAACACCCCATACTACTGCCAAACATTCACGCTCGGTTGTTGAATAACGCCTTTCTGCGTCATTTAATGTGCGACTCGCATAACAAATCGGGTGTTCATGACCATTGTCATCTAACTGCGATAAAATTGCTGATATGGCTGTGCCTGAGGCATCTGTTGTTAAAATAAAGGGTTTATGAAATTCCGGGTATTTTAAAACTGGCGGCGTTGTTAAAGCAAGTTTTAATTTTTCGAAAGCTTCGTCGTGTTTATCAATCCACTTGAATGGAATTGATCCGGTTAATTCGTTAAGAGGTCGCGAAATTTCCGAGAATTTGGGAACAAATCTACGATAAAATGAACAAAGTCCGAGAAAAGCTCGCACTTCTCTTTTTGTTTTAGGTTTCGGATAATTTTGAACTGTTTTAATTTTGTCTGGGTCCGTTTGGACTCTATTTGCCGAAATAATATGACCTAAATATTTAGCTTCTTTGTGCATAAATTTGCATTTTGTTGGTTTAAATTTTAAATTATGTTCACGCATTCTCTCAAAGATTTTTCGTAAATTCGCGATATGTTCATCTGTATCTCCTGAACTGTACACAATAACATCATCTAAGAAAACAAGACATTGTTCTCCAATTAATCCCGAAAATACGGTGTACATAAGTCTTTGAAAAACTAATGGTGAATTTTTCATTCCCATTGGCATACGTAAAAATTCGTAATGACCGGTAGGTGTACTAAAAGCTGTTTTTTCAATGTCTCTAGGATCCATTTCAATTTGAAAGAAACCTTTTGATAAGTCCATAACTGAGAATAAACTAGCTCCGGCTAATTTATCGATTGTTTCTGAAATTAAAGGAAGCGGGAAGAAATCTGTTTTTGTAATATTATTTAATGCACGATAATCGATACAAATGCGAATTTCGGGGTCTTCGCCCGGATGACGTTTCTTTTCGACTAAAACGACGGGACTATTCCACGGACTGGTGGATTCGCGTATAACGCCGTCTTTTAAGAGCGTTTGAATTTCTGCATCTAATGCAGCACGGCGACTATGAGGGATTTTATACGGTCTTTTAACAATCGGAATGACTTCTTCTGTAATGATTCTATGTTTAACTAAAGGTGTGCTGGTTAATTTTTGATTAGGTGTTTTAAAAATATCTTGATATTCGAGAATTAAATTTTCTAACTTTTCACGTGCGAATTGATCTAAATGTTCTAGTCTTAATTGATCAAGTAATTGTTCAGATTCCTCATCGTTATCGTACTGACTGGTTTTTCGTACATTTTGTTTCGGGGAGTTATCCGCCATTTCGTTCGTAGTTTCCAACACGGTTTCGACCGGAATTGCCCATCCTACTAGCTGTTTATGAGGAAGATCGATATCAGAATTTGTTACATTCATTAATTGTATGGGGACATTATAATCATTTTGGCATAAAGTTCGCGCTACTAGAACTCCATGAATTAACAATTCATGAGGTTCAATAAGAATTTCTTCACTAGTAGGACAGTCTTTAATTTTTGCTAGCGTAATGACTCGACTTCTTGCAGGCAATTTAAGAGTTCCCTTTAAGACCACGGGGATTCTACCTATTCTTCTGTCACTGGTTGACTTTTTTATGTTTTCTGTCTGATTTATACTGCTTGACAGAACACTTTCAGATTTTTGTTTATTGGGCAATTTTGGAGAGGGTTTATTGTCGTTCTTGACAAGTCTATTTTGTTGAGTGACCACCTGTTGTGTCTTTTTAACCTCTTGTTTATTTTTATCTAACAAAACACCTTTTGACTTGGTTTTTTCGCTCGCTTTTACTTGAATTGATTTATTTGGTTTAGTATTACATTTACTTAAAATGACTTCATCTTTTGAAAGAATTTGTTCCATTGTACCTATTTGCGGAGAATTTTTAACATCTAAACTCGGTTGTGATTCATTATTATTGAAATTATTTACTCGCCATTTAATTCCTCCACTGCGCATATCAAGTGGGGTTAAAATAATTTCCTGATTCGCATAATTTTTTCGGAGAAGTGCATAAGTATCGCTTTCTTTCTCATTTATTAAAGGAATATTTTCGCGATTTATGCGTATTGTTTCTCGAGCCCAATCTATAATTACTGCAAAATGGGTTAAAAAGTCTAATCCTATCAGTAATTCACCTTCAAAGTCTAATGAATTACTTACTACTAAAAATGTATGGGTTATTGGTTTGCCTCCCGGTGTAAATAATTTCAGGCTAATCTCTCCATGTACAGGAATTATGTTTCCTTGCACATCTCTTAAATTAATTTTGTCTGAAACTTGTGTTAAATTTAAATCTTTGATTGCTTTTAATTTTACTAAACTAGTAACTGCTCCCGAATCGATAATTGCTTTAAAGTTAGTATTATTATGTTTGAGATAAAAAGCGTTTTTAGAGACATAAAGAATATTATTTTTCCTACATTGAAAATTATTTACAATTGAGCGTCGTCTTCGGTCCTGGAAAGGCGAGCTCCTTACATGTTTAAATTATTATTTACGGGACATTCGCGTCTAAGATGACCGAAACCGTTGCAGTTTGCACAATAGGCGGCTCGGCATGTAGCTGCATAATGACCAAATTTATGACAGCGAAAACATTTTGAGTTTTGCCGATTTGGTCTTGGAGAAAGATTACGGCGATTAAATTGAAAACTTCGCGAAAAATCTCGTCCGCGATATGGGGTTTGTACTTGTAAATTACGCGAGAAATTTTGTACCTGATACGGTAGTGTTTTTGGTCGCTGGAAAAAGGTATTTTGTCTGTTAGCCTGATTAAAATTTTGATTTTGATTTTGATTAGGAAATCGACTAGAACTTTGATCGCGTTGATTTAATTGTCTAGTATCTCGGGGAGGGTAATTTGTCTGCCTGTTATTTGTGTTAAAATTTGCGTTTCTTTGTGGTGAGGGTGAAGATTGTCTTAAAACTGGTTGAGGTTTATGTGTGGGAGTTGACTGATTAGAGTTTGTTTTTACCGGTGATGTAAATCGAACATTTCGCGTTTCTAAATCCGACCAATGTGATTCGGAGCGTTTAAGTCGTTTATGAATGACTTCTTGCTCGATTGCAGCGTCGATCGCGGCTTCAATCGTGTTGGGCTTAGCCATCATAACTGCTTGACCGATATGAGGAAGTAAACCGTCTTTAAAATGTTCAATTGTTTGTTTTTCCGCGATTTCGGCAATAATTAAATTTTTGTTCGGGTCATTACTATATTCAAATGCGTCATGTGCGGCATTTCTTAATCGGACCGCGAATTCAATGACTGATTCATTTTGGCGTTGTTTGCAATTTTGAAGAGCTAAATGAGCTTGACCAGGAATTTTAGAACGACGAAAATATTTTAATAAGTAAGTTTTAAACATAAGCCAGGTTGTTACTTCCTGCCACCTCTGATCACTCGCATAGAATTTATCCGCATTTCCTACTAATTTTGATTTTACAAGCTCCAATAATCGAGTTTCGCTCCATAAAGTAAGAGCTTTAAATTGTTCGACACTTTTAATAAATTTATTCACATCAGTGTCTCCATTAAAATTGGGTACTATATCGGTTAATGAAACTACCGCAGTAACTTCTCCTCCTGGTTGGGCTAGATCTATATTTTGACCTGAATTCGGCATTTTGACAATTTTTAAGAGATTTTGTACTAATTTAATAATTTACAATTTTTTATATGTATTTATTACTGTGTTTAAAATTTCACTATAATTTGAAAAGAAAAGTGTTCTGGTCGTTCAGAATCATTACAATGGACAATACGACGTCCTAGGGATGCCAAGTTAATGTGACCTCTATTTACTAATAAAAGAAAAGCATCATAAGGATCAGCTAAACATCCAAAATTAAACTGTGACAAATCGTAAATAACTGTTTGTACAATAGGAGTTTCAGATTGAGTTAACGGGAGATCCATAGCATAAAATTTAGAATAATAATTTGCAATTTAAAAAGTAAACATGACAATTATTGTTAATTGTAAATTTCGAAGTCTCCACCGAGGACTTGAAAATGACGGAACTGGAATATAATTTATATTTTCTGAATCAATTGTGTTTTCTGAAAAATATTGTCGTAACCGAACTAATAAATCTGAAGCATCGCTTGTATTTAAATGTGATAGATTAACTTGAGCAATTAGAAAAACTGGTCTACTAGGCATGATTAAAATTCATTTTAAATATTTTTACTTTCAGTACATAAATATGGAAAAATTTGATAAATATGGTAAAAGTCCTTATTTAAAGGAACACCGCTGCCACCAAAATGTAATGGAGGACTTTGGTTTGGGTGTTTTAATATTTTGGATTAAAAGTGATTTGACTGGACATTTTCTTACACAAACGGTAGCGTGAAACTAACACCCGCTGGTTGCGCTTAAGTTGGTGAATGCGCTTCCAGCATCCTCCCCTGAGCCTTGACGGGGCCCAATTGAATACTTATAAAATATTCGTCAGAGACTCAGAACATTTATTCGGAGTAATTACGCGTGGGCTCATGGGCCTTTCTGCCGAGATATGAATTTACTAACTTGTGATTTCCCTTCCAGGTGGAGAAATTAAAGATATAAAATTTAGTGCAGCTAATTTATTACAAAAATACCAAAGTGAAGATACATAAAATTTTACAACAATTTCCCACACCAATAATCTTAAAACTAGAGCTCACCAGATGCCATGGTCGACACTGTTATTATTATTTTTTTTTTTTTTATACAAAACTTATTATAACACTATCTAAAATTTCACTAAGACTGACTAAGAACTGGACTGAACTTAACGGAAAACTACATGTTGATACTTCAAGAATTAACTAAAATCTCTCCTGCTAATTGATGCGTAATTAGTTTTTATAAGCATCCCTCCTAAACTTTTTCGAAGGTTGATACTTTTCCTAAACTTTAATTCTATTTGCTCTTTTCAAAGTTTAGAGTGGACGCTCTTTTCCTATTCGTTAAAAATATAAAATTGGGGTAAACTAATTATTTTCTATTGGCTAGTGTGAAGATGGGGTGGTGTTGACCTTTCCTCATTTTCACCCTAACTTTATGTAAATGCTTTTAATTTAGGTAATGTATCTGTCGAAATTTTGTTATCAACCCATTTGTTAGCGCGTTTGATGGGTTGAAGTCTGACGTCTAGCGTGACAACAGAAGGTAATACAATAGTTAATTTACGGTAATGATTTTCGAAAATACACGGTTACTAATTCTAATTGGGTCTGCCCGTAAGTTTCAATCTGCCACAAGGTCTTTGTTAACTAAAAAAAAATGGAAATATTTACTGGAGTTTTATTCTAATCTTGATTTGGAAAACATGGTTTTTCGTTTTACTCTGCATTAAGTGAAAGCTCAATTGAGGTGCATCTGCTATTGTTAACTTTTGTGAGTTTAATTTTTATGCATTAAACCGAAACTGAAAACATGTTGGGCTTTATGCTTATCATAGATAAGAAAGATATTTGTGGTTGGGTGTGTTTTGAAAAACATTATTTAATTAGAGAGGTGCAGAATTCGTTGAAATGAACACAATAAATGCAAATGAGCTGAAAGGTGTGACTGTCTTAATTTATTAAGTATGATAATTGTATGAACAGCATGAGCTTTTAATTTGATTAAAATTTGGAAAATCTATGAAACAATATGAGTTTTTAACTTGATTGAAATTTAAAAAATTATTATTAAAATAAAGATTTGGCGACTCCACACAATTACCAGATCTTAGCCTCATATAAAACTTGTGAAAACAAGTTGAACGTCAGACTCAAACTACAAACTTCTCAAACAAAGTCTTTAATTCATTAAATTGTCGAAGACTGATCGAATCTGCCGAATATTACTATTCAAAATTTGATTTTGTGTCTGTTGCAGCCAACCGTGCAAAGTATACAAACTAGCAATGACATAATCAAAAGGGTTATGGCACCAGGAACATGTTTAAAGTCCTATTTACAACGGAGAGCTTTTTCCTGAAAGCCCTTAGTGACAATTTTGCCTAGGTAGATAGAATATGTATTTTATTTTGTTCTTTAATTCCGGCCAATTTAACGAAAATTGTAAAAAAATCGTTATAAAAATTGTTGGCATTCTCCAATATTCACATTGCTCTTTAAACGTTTTCCAAAAGAAAAACTAAAAAATCGTTGGCATTTATTTACTATTGGTGCTCAGTAATTTTCCGTTTCATAAAGATAAAGATTACGCCCTGATGTGTGGGCGTATAAAGATTATAGTTCCAAAATAATATAAAAATTTATTTTTTTAAGTTGTATTCGCTCGCTTCGCTATGTTCTTCGTATTTTTAGAACCGGAAATTTCAAACCAATATTTTTTCAGTAGGAAAATGTTTTATTGTATAATTTTTTTATATTTTTATAATTAATTAACTTGTTATTTAATACAGCATGAAATTAATGTAGGTAGCCCCCTGTTACGAAGTAATTTTGTGAATAAGATGCGTTTGCAAAACATTAGACCGCAAACGTAGAAAGTATTAGCAGTCAAAGGGAGTGAAATGAATTAGACCTATGTCCAGTTTAAAAAAAAAAAAAACAATTTATTGCTTAATAAATATTTACTTGAAAGACAAGTGTTTACAAAAAAAAATAAATGACACCCATAAAAATGTACTAAATTGTAAAACTATGTATATCGAGGTAAAATTCTTTGTTGTCCTAAATTCTGGCAGTGCTAAACCTCTCCAAAATTCGTATGTCCCGTACTTTGGGCATGTTCTCTAGCCTGCAATTGCCCATTTAAATAAATATTACAATTCATACACTTTAGAGTAAATTTATTAACATCTGTAAACTGTCGACTAGAATTAGCCTCCCTTGCTAGTTCCTGAGCATCCCTTAGAATTTTGTCGTCATCCGTTGGAAAAATCGTCTGGATACTGCTTCCCTAAAATGAGAAAATAATAAAAGTTAAACAAAAAACATTTCTTACATCAGAAGATTCTAAAAAAAGTGGGTCATAATGAATTCCATCAAACATTAAAAAAATCCGAAGAGTGTAATGCTGATCCTCCCCAAATCTATTAATAATTGCATTAATTGTATCAACTACAGCAATTTCAAAGCCATAATGATTTGATAAAATTGATAGTTCTATTGCGCCACCCCAAGACTTGTCATCTTGAATCCAAGCACAATAATCCCTATTAGGTTTTCCTAAAATAGCCTCTGAATACATATCAGGGTCACTGGCAACTGTCTCAGCTATAACTTGTCTCATATAAGGAGCTGCCGTCCCTGTTTCATCTAATTTTCCATTCAAAGCAAAATAAATACTACTAAACAGACATGAATTGTCTGCTGCGACCACCTTTTTCATTAAGATGCCCGGATAATCCGAGTTATTTTCAGTAATGTGAGGTCTAGAGGGAGATAATTCAGGCTTTAAAACCTCAACTGGGGCCTTCTCTTCCAAAATTAACGTATCCCCAGACTTCAGACCACTTTTACCAAGCTCAAGAGAGTCTTGAGTGAGGTCGAAAGGCTTTGGGGGGTACCCGGAGAGAACATGTAGTCTCTCCTCTGAGATTTCTGAAATTTTAGATAACTGGCGTTTTAAGTCTTTGATTGTTTGGTGGAGAGTTAAGTTTTTGATCAATTGTTGACCTGATTTGGTTTTTACACGTAAAGCAAACGACATTTTTCAGATTTTCCCGATTTTTTTAAGGTTTGATGCAATGACAGTTGGAATTAGAGTGACAGATGACAGGTGCTAGCTCAAAACAATATTTGGGTTATTCTGACCTAAAAACAAAAAATGTGACACGAAACATTAATGACTTAACGTTATATCGCTTAAATACCATTTTGTAGGGTTAAATAAATAATGAGTTCTTTTCTAAAACCTAGAGAAATTGATTGTTCAATGTTAGGGACTTTTGTTTTGACTAAGAACAAACTCTGTCAAGTCACTTTACAGGAAACTGCAATTTGAAGAGTTTGCGTAAAAAACTATAGATGGCGTTGTATAATTTAATTACAACCATGGAAACCATAAATATATAGAACTCCAATAGTTAAGGTTCTATTTCAATAAAATGCAACCAGTAATACACACGCTATAATAAGTTTTACTTAAAATGCATTAATTAGCTTAATTTTTGAAATGAAATAATGCAATACTTTCCAATACCCGAAAAACCTTATTTTCTTCTACAAATGGAGTAGCTTATGTTTTAAAAAGTTATAAAAAATACATTCTAACGCAAAAATTAGTGCGCTCTCCAAACATGTACGAGTTTTTATCTCAGACTTTTATTAATTAATTTTTTTAGTTGAAAAAAGTTGGAAGTTGTTGATTAAGCTTTACAGAATAGACGTACATAGTAAATTTTGATTTCTACATTTTGTTTTCAACATCTTAGTTAATAAAGTGCTTGAAGTGTTAGTCGTTTTTGTCCTCTTATAAATTATGATTTTAATGTTCTTTTACATGATTTTTGTGTGTAGGACGAAAGTACATGCTTTTGGCTGTTATTATTACTAAAACTTTTAATAAAAAGTTTCAGTTTTAAGTAAACAAAATGATAATTAGTAAAACGTTGCACGAATGTATTTTGTTTGCTTAGGAAGTGACGCCCTCTTTTGACGCTAACCGTAAGTCCTAAGCTCCTCCCACCGCAGTATCCAAATGAAAATAGTGAACCGAATTCGATGTCCAAATCTTTTAAAAAAAATTCAAAGTAGAAAAATATGGGACTTATACTATTGAGACCATCCAGGTCTGGCTGGCCTTTTAATATATGCAACTAACAATACAGCGACATGATTTCAATGTTTATTACAGGAAAGGGTTGGTAATGGTATACACAAATGAGTTAGGGTTGTGCTACATTTTTTGCACTTTGTATTTGGTAATTGTTTTTATGCAAATTTAGGGTGTGTAACTGTTATCTGATAAGCCTCGTAATTTTTCATCATTCTTAGAGACAATAACACTACTAATTGTCTGTTTAACAGGTGGACGTAAAGGGAATGATGTCCAGCAAGACTATCTACATATTTACAATTGCAAATTGTTTATTTATCTCGGGCCCGAGTATTGTAATTTGTTGTTTTTGATTTCACAGTTTCTCTTTTAGCGAATCAACCCCGGAGTCAGTTATTTATCAAGATCAACATCATGGGAACATGATGTTTAACATAATTATTTGTTTAATTGTTCCAGTGGCCGGTTAATTGATTATGTTTTAGCTAAATTAATCTAAAAATCGAAGATTTTAGAAGGTAAAGCAAGTCGCAGTTCGACGAAGCTGACGCCTGAAATTCGCTTATCAAGGGAGTGATGACAGATAGGTAACAGTTCCACACAAACGCTTTTTGGTCGAAAATCACCAAGTTCCTAACCAGAGAAAAGCCAAAAGAACATAATCTTATCACCACAAATTAATTAAAATTCCCAGACTGAGGGAACACATAAGCAACCCCCTGAGAAAAGTCACGTAGCCACCCTTGACGTCACTAAAAATTTGGATATAAAAGGAACCCCCAGAAAAGGCATCGTCAGAGAATGTTTTACCATTCTCCATGTTGATGAGAGCTTCTCTGTCCGTGACGAGTCTGAGCCTTATTAACAATTTTTAATAAACTTATTTTTTTCCTTTATTGGAAAAGACTGTTTATTTTTACCGATTATTTTCGTTATTTTCAACGAGAAATTGGTCAGTAGTTGTCCAAAGTGGAGCTTCTCTGTCCGTGACGAGTTTGAGCCCGCTGCGAACTCTCTTGACCAATTATTTTCGATGTTTCGACGAGAAATCGGTAACCAGTTATCGAAAGTGGAGCTTCTCTGTCTGTGACGAGTTTGAGCCCGCCGCAGATAACTCTTTGAACTCTCTTGCCGATTATTTTCGTTATTTTGACGAGAAATTGGTCGTCGGTTGTCCAAAGTAGAGCTTCTCTGTCTGTGACGAGTTAAGCCTGCCGCGGATAAATCTCTTGACCAATTATTTTCGTTATTTCGACGAGAAATCGGTTTAAACGGGTTAAACCTTTCCCAGGTTATAAACTCGTATACTAATAATTTCTCTTTATTAATTAGCGGAGCTCGATGCCAAAAGAAACCGCAGAACAGCCCCTCATGGGCGGCGATCGGCCACTCAGTCCCGAGATTGACCACAATTCCACAGGTCGGTATCAAAGGGGTAAAAGCTAAATTTTATCACTTTATAGCTGTGTCCAACGACTTATAGTCACAGGGGAGTCCCTGGAAATTATATCTGCCAATTGTTAATTCGTTCACTCATTTATTTATTTTTATATTAAGTTAGCTCCGCGTATGACTTGTACGTGTCTAACTACTAACGGCCTTTTTTTGCTTTAATTAACCAATAATTGATTACGCTCATCTGACTCATTACTTGCACTTTAATTGCAAACTCTTTACTATTCTCCTGGCCAAGCTGGGGACCACTACCCCACCACGGGAAAAGACCAAGCCAGCCCGGGTGTAGTACTATGGCACACTTAAAACATGGCGATAAAAAGACTGCCTAGCTAATTATTAACAAACAAAAAAGACTCCCGAAAATAGGACATATTAGGGAAAGAGAGTACGCGGTAGTTGGTTCTTTGGGGAGGCTTCTACGCACTCTTATCTATCAATTTTCTGAGTCGGAGGTGTTTAATCAGCTCTGCAATTAACTCAGGGTTTAACCCTTTCTGGCCTGCAGTGGTTTTGACAATGGAATAAGTGTTGTAACCAAGGACGTTGAATGATCATACAACGTCCTTGGTTGTAACCCTTCAAGGGATGCAACGTATTCTGGGTTGTATAACTACGAATAAGGTTTGAATTGTATAACGGGTTGCCTAATCTTAGGCTAACCAAATACACACTTGTAATAATTTTGAATAAATGTCTTTATTCAATTTCAGCTGTTTTACTCTTCCTTGAAACACAGTGCTTAAACAACGAACAAATAAATACAAAACACAACGTAGAGTCCTAATAACAAACATACTAGACGATCATTCAAAAATCTCATTTTTTGAACTGGCCAGGCCTTAGAAGTGTCACACTATTCTTTAGAGAAATGTTCAAATTATCATATTTTCGTTGGACGGACCTTCTGCTTTGATCAAGACAAAAATTATTTAAAAGGGTTTAAAATAAAATTTGTAATTTTTTTTCATGGTGCGCTACTAATAAAAAGCAGATTACTTATAATAAACCATTAGCTGCAAGTCAAAGATTTTTTTTATATAAATACAGTACACACCATACATAATACTTTTATATTAAAAAAGTTTAGTAATTTAAACTTAATCACTTAAAAAAATATTTTAATTGAGAAATTATGGATTAAAATTGTTATGTACTGCTGCTTTTAAATAAGCATAACTTTTTATTTCACGATATCAATTTCAAATTTTATTATACAAAACAAATTCTTGAAGTTTTAGCAACATTTTCATTTTATTTTTGGCAACATTTTATTTCACCTATTGTGGCATTTTAGAAATAAAGCAAAAACTCTAGAGCGATTTGAACGTGTGATTATTAAGTCACACAAATTATTTGATGCCAGTAAGAGATGACAAAATACAGACGGCAGACGACAAAAAGATAGCCTGTTTGTTTAATATTTAGTAAAATAATTTTTATTAAATTTAAATTATTAAATAAAATTAAATTAAAAATTACATCATTCTATGAAATTTAATAAATCATTTGTTAAAGTATATTTTAGCTATTAAAATAAGTAAAACTAAATAAAAATTAAATGTGCTAAAAAAATGTACAATTTAAACCTTATTAGTATATTGTTTTTTAATTTAATAATTATAGACTTATAAGTTTACTTTGTGCAAAAAATTTAATTATATACTACGATGTAAGTTTTCAAACATTTTAAGATTAGATATATTGGGTGATATGCATAGAGAGTAGCATATATAGTAAAGCTTTTACTAAGTAGTCATCTTTTAGCTCACATCTTTTAGACCACATTTTAGGTATCATCTCTCCAATCAAAAATTCAAAGACGTTCAATAACATGTCAATCTTAAATGTCAATCACAAAAATTCTGTTTATTTTGTTAAAACTATAATTTATTTGCACTCAGTGTAAAAACTAATTAGGATTACGTTATTTTTTCCAATAAAGTGGGAAAAATAAAGATACTGAACAGTAGACAGTATGTGTCCAGCTCATTGTCGAGTAACGTGGCAGTGCTGCACCAAAATAGGTTTTACAAAAAAATTAATTATATTATTTTTTGTAGTTATCTAATTTTTTTTTAAATATTTTTTTACACAACAATGTTTCAACTTCGTTTCATTTAGAATTTTATTAAAAATACTGTAAATTTTATATTATTTTCAACGAATTAATATCTATTAATTAAGCAAATTAAATTTCCTTTTTCCAAAAACAACTCATTTCAGCCTACTTTTCTAGGATAAAATGTCTTTATTTGCTTAATTATGTTTTGTTTTACTTTGCTTGCATAAATAAATACATCAGCTAAATATTTATTAAATATTAAACATATCACAATTATACTAGTTCAGGCTATCTCTTTCTATCCCTTCACCGCACATGTTCATTTATCTCTCTCTCTTATTCCTGTCATGATCCGCGAAAAGAAACAAGTTCACGTCCAAATCGCTGTAGAGCCTTTATTTCTAAAACGCCACAATAGGTTAGACGATTAAAAATTTTGCCAAAGCATCAAAGATTTGCCTGGCATAAAAAATTATAAATTCATATTGTGAAATAAAAAGTTATCCTTATTCAAATGCAGTACATTACAATTTTAGTCGATAATTTTTCAATTAAATTATTTTTTTCATAATAATTACATTCAAATTACTAAACTTTTTTAACATGAACTTTTTGTACATGTTGTATTCTACTTATCAAAAAAAAATTGTCACTTACGCTTGATAGTTTTCGAGTAATATGTCCTTATCATTAATAATGCACCAGAAAAAAAAGTCGTAAATTTCTGACTTTAAACCCTTATAACTTTTGTCATAACTAAAGTACCAGGTCGTAAAATGGAAATATGTTAATTTAAACATTTCTTTAAAATATGGTGTAGGTCCCATATCATTCCACCTCGAAAAAAATTTTTCTCCTTAAATAGACTCACCGATCCGCTTCGCTAATAGTGGAGCGGATCGGTGAGTCTACGACGCTTATTTAAGGAGAAAAAATTTTTCGCGGTAGAAATATATGGGACCCACACCATATTTTAGAGAAATGTTCAAATTATCATATTCCTCTTTTACGACCTCGTGCTTTGGTCACGACAAAAGTTATAAGGGCTTAAAGTCAGAAATTTGCAATTTTTTTCTGGTGCGCTAACATCAATGATATAAACGTGTTACTCATAAACCATTAGGCGTAGGTTACAAATTTTTTTTTGATAAGTAATGTATAAAATGTGTTATAAGCCTATGCTAAAAAAATTTAATAATTTAGATTTAATTACTATGAAAAAAATATTTTAATTGGATAATTATCGACTAAAACTATAATATACTACATTTCAATAAGCATAACTTTTTATTTTACGATATGGATTTCAAATTTTTTTATACCAAGTGAATCCCTGATGTTTTTTTTTTCCTATTTTAAAAAATGCACTCGTTGTGTCGCAACCGGTTAACGCATGAATTGTTACTAAGCAAAAGCAGAAATCTAATCCTAATTTGGATAATATAGACAATACATCAATGTATCTCTTTTTATCAGTTAGTTTATTAGAATGCCCTGTTGAATAAAAACGTTTTTGTTCGGAAATTCAAGATATAATTTTGAAATGTGAAACAAAATGTTAACAAGAACATCGGTATCATCTGAGTAAAATGTTATCTACTGCTTTAGCTTTTTCAATTAGGTGAACAATCAATCTTGTATAGGCTTCCTCATAGTTGCATTTTAGTTTAACATTTTCAAAAACACCTGAATGTGTTATGGTTTTGCATTCTCCATATTTAAAACCTCTAGCTATTGTTAATTTATATGATTTGCTTAATTGACTAGGTATATTAGTGCATAAATACTCGGATAAAAATATAATAAATATTTGCTTATTTATGGAAGAGTTTTTTTTTTAATTTTACATTTAACGTTCTCCTTTTATAGAAAATGAATTTCCACTGTTACCACCACGTCGCAGTCTTTCTACATTTTTAATAGAAACATTACGATCATAAAGATCGAATACCAAAATAATGTTCCAGCAGAAAAATTTAATTTTGTAAAGTATTTTTGTTTATTTTTGTAAATTTATTTTGTTCAGAAATAAATAACAAAATTGAAGAAGATTATGTTGAAGAAGAAGAATAAAAGATGTCGAAGAGGAATTTATTATGTAATTCATTTTAAATAAAGTTTTATTAAATTTTATATACGCTATTTCTTTAGCGACTTATACAAAAAGCAAACATTAATCCATAATTAAATTTGGAAAGAAGTCGCCAATAAATAAGTTTTATTGTAGAATTATTTTCCATTTTTTAGCTCTAAAATTAAAAAATTCTCTAGCATCATTATACGAGTTCAGTCTATCTTTTTTAGCGCTCCACTGCTTGTATTTAGTTATCTCTCTCTTACTCGCCTCATATGATTTGAGTAACAGAACAAGTACATAGTACATATTCATTTCGCTCTAGAGCCTTTATTTATAAAACGCCACTATAGGTTATACAAACGAAAATGTTGCCAAAACATCAGGGATTCACCTGGTATAAAAAATTTTGAAATCCATATCGTGAAATAAAAAGTTATGTTTATTGAAATGTAGTATATTACAGTTGCAGTCGATAATTTCCCAATTAAAATATTTTTTTCATAGTAATTAAATCTAAATCACTAAATTTTTTTAGCATAGAGTTATAACACATCTTATACACTACTTATCAAAAAAAAATCTGTAACTTACGCTTAATGGTTTACGAGTAATATGTTTATATCATTGATAGCGCACCAGAAAAAAAATTGCAAATTTCTGACTTAAAGCCCTTATAACTTTTTGTCGTGACCAAAGCACGAGGTCGTAAAACGGGAATATGATAATTTGAACATTTCTCTAAAAGATGGTGTGGGTCCTATATCTTTTTACCGCGAAATTTTTTTTTAACAATTTCGACGACAAATCCGCTTCACTATAATACCAAAGAGTAGGGATTTACAAAGAGGCGACAGTCAGACAAGAAAGCAAATTTTAGAGAGAGATACCCTAACAACCCAATTTAAAGGGACAGTCGTTTCTGTTAGGTTCAACTCGGTTAGAGTCGTCGCAGCTTCACTTCTGATTTGTCGAGAAGCACGTGACGAGGATAAAGTGGTTGGTGTATCGTGTTTCTTGTTAATTTTCTCTTGAGTATTTCAAATTTCGTGCGCATGCACCAACCCAATTTAACGGAACGAACGTTTGGAGGTCATAGGATTGTGTTTAAAAAGATCAAAGGAGCCGCTCGAAGTGTCGCCTCTTTATAAATCCCTACTCTTTGATAATACTTTAATAAGTCAAGAGTCAAGCTCTGATAAAAGTAACCTTGAAACTTGAAATATCCCTTCCACCTAAAAGTTTGCGAAAAGATATGGTGGGGAAGGCTTGAACGTCCAACCCACCAGCTACCTCGTAACACATCGATCCCCCTCAGGTGAAACACACGGGACAGTCAAATAGAGTCTTAAGAGTTTATTCAAATGAAATGCAACCAGCAATACACGCTCTGTCACAAGTTATTTTGAAATGTAATAAATGGCTTAATTTTTACTACGAAAAAATGTGATACTTTAAAACAGCTAAAAAACATTATTTTCTTCTTTTTAGTAGTAACTTATCTTTAAAAAACAATTAAGAATGCATTTTAGCGCAATTTATTATAAGCTTTGCTAACACATATGTAGTTATCATGTTAAATGTTTAATACATAACTTTTATTCTCAAAAAAATGTGTTAATTATAAAATAAGCTTTAAAGAATCGACGTACATCTTAAATTTATTATTTTGTTAGTTTGTTAACAATATATTTGTTTTTAAAACTAAGCGTTAAAGATTTAAAAAACAAAATATATTGTTAACAAACTAACAAAATGATAAATTTTAGATGTACGTCGATTCTTTACAGCTTATTTTATAATTAGCACTTTTTTTCGAAAATAAAAAGTATGTATTAAACATTTAGCATGATAATTACGTACGCGTTAGCAAAGCTCATAGTAAATTGCGCTAAAATGCATTTTTTTTAAACATTTTTAAAATTAAGTTACTACTGCAAAGGAAGAAAATAATGTTTTTTATCTGTTTTAAAGTATCACATTTTTTCGTAGTAAAAATTAAGCCATTTATTACTTTTCAAAATAACTTGTGACAGGCCATGTATTGCTGGTTGCATTTTATTTGAATAAACTCTTAATAAATTTTGTAAATAAATTTCTATCTTTTTTTAACTATGACTAGTCGTAGAAAAAGTAGTGTATGCAACAGGCATTTAATGGCTATTAAGACGCTCGTGTCGTAATTTACATACCCGTGACTTAATAGCATAAAATACTAAAATCTTGCTGTAGTACATCGTCCCAATGGTCACAATTTGTATCTTAATGAAGAATTTGTACTATTATGGACATCATTAAAGTTCAGGTAATTTGCAACTTATTAACCAATGGCAATGGAGTATGAGAGTAGAAAAAAGGTATTTACGCTACTTCGCGTGCATACGTATTAACGTATACCTTATTAGGATTTAGAGCACAAAGTAATGTCGGAAACAATGAACAATTTATGCAATCTCGAGAGCAATTTTTGTAATACCGGTAAAAAAATTTCCTATTTAGGGATTAGTTAATTAGTCGATCATTAGTTTATAACAAACTTAAGTAAGTTTATTAAGACAATTTGGACTTCATTCGGGAAAGTAGAAAGTATTTTTAATAAGACTTTCAAGAAGTCAAAAATTTAATTTTGTTAAATTGAATAGTCATTGATGCAATAGAAGCGTAATAAATAAATTATCGTAATCAACTCTTATGTTAATGAGCTGAAACAATAAAGAAAATATTGATAATTAAAGACACTCGCTTACGCACGTTCTTTCTTTAAAAAGTTTCGACTGTTTTCTTCTTTATTAACCTCTTTGTTTATTAAATAACTGTTATAAATCATTCTATTATAAACAAAAGAATAATTAAATTTATTTAAATTTTAATTTTGTACATTCATAAATTTATTGTGTATAAACTGGCAATTTTCAAACACCTCTTTAAAACTTTTCTTACCTATTTTATTCATTTGTTCACCTTTATTTTTTTTGTATTATTTTAAAAAATATATTTACAGATTAAACTTGTGATAGGTATATGATATATGGTACTGTTTCAATGATTAATTATATTAATATTTTCTCGTGGTCCTAAAAAAAATTATATCATCAATAGGTAGTAAATTAGATATCAAGAGACTAAAGGGCAACATTTAATCCCGAGAGTGAAAGTTTGGTCCAATCCCTCGAGTGATTAAAGCTTTTTAGTTTTGAGGTATATACTCTATTTTTTACACTTCCGGGACTAAAGTTCATAAATAATAAATATAAAAAGTCATAATACAAGCAAATAAGTTTATTATTTCGATCGACTCTTGTTCTCTTATTTTCTTTTATCCAACTGTGCATCTTCTATTTGTAATAGAGATTTAAAATGATACGGAATTTTTTTATATTTTAAATTCCAAGAAATTTTAAATATCACTTCAAGTACATTCGGACTAAAAGTAGTACTTTAATCGTCTTCAGTAAAAACTAAAGTATTAACATTAGACCCGGATGTGCAAAATAAATTTCAAATGTCAATTTTAAATCTCAAGGGATTTAAAAGTAGCTCTTTAGTCCTTCTCAGTAAGTACTAAAATATTAACTTTGGTCTCGAAAGTGTAAAAGAATATTTTATTTATTAGCTTTTAGTTTTAAGATTTTGTCAAATTTTGCTTTTTCTATTTTGTACAACATTTGGCAGTTTTCCAAATATCGTTATTTATACGTTTGTTTTTTCTAAATTCTAAAAATTTTTCTGTTCTAAATGTTAATATTAAGAGCTGATATTTTGGCCGGAATGTTATTTCATCTTTTTGTAACTAAGTATTACAGAACGTTTTGAAAATTTAAATAAAACTAACTTTTTTATCATTATCACCCTAGTGTTTATATTTTAAACTTACATAAAATATCCAATTATTTGAACAAAGATTCTATTTTGTTGCTTATTCGGTGAAAAAATTCATTAACCGATAATCTTTGAACATTTACTGTTTTTATGCCGTACCTGTAATTCAGTAGTGTGAATTAAAATAAGATAAACAACAAACCTTTCCATATAATTGAAGAGTCTATCGAGGTTTATATCAAAATCTTATTGAGCCTCTGTGTTAAATTCGTCATTCGCGTTCTCCCTGCTTCCGGATTTTTATTTACTGGAGGTAAAAACCAAATTTCTTCAAACTTTTGCAGATACCTATTTTAGAAAAACATGTTTGTTAAAGCACCCATTATGTAATAAATTTTAAGAACTCACTTGCAAGTAGTAAGAAAGTAGCCTTTTATTTCACTCCTGACAAGTTCTTGGATACAATTTTGTAGAATCCATGTCTAAATCTGTCAAAATTATTTCTGGCTTCAAAATAATTAGTGTCTTGAATATGTAACTACTTAGTCATATGTTGCTTTCACCCTTCCTTTCATAAAAACGTAGCTCATTGTAATAAAAACACGAATAAAAACAATCCCTTCTTTCAGGTTTGTAATTTTTTAAACTTGAGTTGGTCACAGTCCCTTCTGGTGTTAGTTCAAAAATATAGGTAAATCTTTTTGGTTTCTAATCTAAGAAATTTCTGAGATAACTCAGCAGGATGGTGTACAGAAATTTTAAATCCTGTCATATTGTTACATTTTAGATCTATATTTTTTCTATCTTCTTTAAGATAAAAAGTTAAAGAATCTGTTACTCGGATCCATCGTTCAGGATAAACCATTGCGCTAGTTTTGGCGTAATTGTCATCGAAATTCCAATGCGAAATTTTTAGCTGTTTGTCATCGTCTGGGAAAATAAAACTAAAAAAAACATTTTAAAATTTTGGGTTCGTTCAAACAATAGTTCAGAATTTGACTACACATGCGCTGTACAAACTTAGCAGTCGAAATCTCTATTGCGCATGCTCAGTACAATTCAAAGCAGTTTTAACTGTTGTTGGAGCAAACTTATAGTATTTACGTATTATTTGTAAATAATTCCTTCTTGTTTAACATACTAAATGAGAAGCAATATCCATTGTTTGTTAAAATTGGCGGTAACAATTCTAACCAAACACCTGCATTACCGTCGTCAAAATGACACGAAAGAAATTTCTTAAGATCAACCGAATTCTACAAAAAATAAAATGTAATTTTTTTTAAACCAATTTAGTTTACATTAGCTATAAAATTTAAAGCCTTCTAGTATTATATCTAGTATGACAAAACATCTTAACATTTTAAAAATTTTGTAATCTAAAACATTTTTTTAAATAATTTTTTTTCTTACTCTTCTTCAGTCATATTTCCAGAATTTTTTTTTATTTTTGCAGCAGTAAAATTGTACTTAGTTGCTAAAATTTGAGTTTCTGGACAAAAAGTCATAGCAGGAAACGGAATTTCCCACACTTTTATAGGTCTTAGTCGCCTGCTTAAAAACACTGGACTTTCTTCCCATTTTTTCCAATTTGAAGAAACCAGCGTAACACAGATGTAAACACACAAACAGAAAGCTGCTAACCATCAAATTCTAAAAAACAATTCTCGGTCTTAATTAGAAAAAAAAAACAAAACAAAACGTACTTTTGAATTATAAAGGTTTTGCCATATACAAGATATTTAAATCCATGAATTGTAGTACCGGGTTTTCATAAATGATTGTAACATCCAAGGTGGCTGTGGAAATTTTTGATATCACTAATATTCAATGTAATGTCCTATTTTTGCAACGGAATATTAGAGAATGGTTCCTGGAGTTACTCAATTGTCTAATAATATGTAATTATAATAATAGCTAAAATTATTGCTTTGTAAAAACATTTTTTTATTTTTTCTACAGCCATCTACGATGTTACAATCATTTATGAAAACCCTGTATTATCTGAGAATTCCGTAAAATATCTTTGATTTTTACCAGTTTTGATTTTTTTCGGGAACAGCCATATTTATGCACTTACAAAACAATTTTGTTGAACTATATTTTTATAAAATCGAATATTACACTTCAATTTAATTAATTTTTTTGTATGTTTGTGATAAATGCAAATTTTTCTCTTATCCTTTAAATTAATTAATGTAATTGCTATTAGCTTAGAAACAGCAAGTAAATTTATTATTTTCCAGTTACAATCTATTTTAAAAAAATGTTTCAGATATTATTAGTAGAAATTTTGTTTTTTTCGATTAGAAAAAAAAAAAGTGGAGATTGTCTGAGTTTATGAGACAATTCTTGTTTCTATATTGTAATGACCCAAACTAGGCCATACTTACCGCCATAAACCCAAATTTGCGAGCTAAATTCAAATTTAAATAAAAGTGGCCAAAGTCGTGATCGTCGTCTAGTGAAAAGGACCCCTACGTTGTGTTTAACAAAATGGCGGTAAAGTTCTTTGAGATGTGACTGTATGAGGGTTCAGTTGGGAGAGTACAATAAAACTACAATTTGGAAGGAGACATTTATTTGTTCGTTTCTTGCAGTAAATCATGTCAGAAACATAAAATAAACAAAATAAAAGTAAGTCAATGGTCAATAACAACCACAAAACAAAATGCACATCCCAAAAAAAATACAACAAATAAACAAAACAATCATAACATAGGTACAACAAATACACACATAAATAAATAATAAAAATAGATGTAACATTCTGTGAAGTACATTTTACAAACAATTAAATTTTTACTGCAAGAAGGACCGGATAAAACCTTCCCAAACCGTGTCCGTAAACGATGCCCGTGTATCTTTTCGAACTTCATGTTGACAAATCAATTTATAACAATTTAAATGGCCTACACTGATTTTAGTTTGCAAAAAAAAACATTTAAATGTGGCGAGAATCTTTGTTTTATTATTTAATTTTATATAAGCAAAAAAAAAACGAATAAAACCCAATGACAAGAAATAAATGTGAGGGGATCGGCCACCATTGTTTTAAATACCTATTCGAATCCGAAAGCTACACAAAAAAAAAACAAATAAACAAATGACTGGTTGTAGTGAGAATACTTAGACCCAGGCAGGTTAAGCATGAGGAGTTCCAATAGTTGCTACTTAACGTCCCCATCCAAATCCTCGTCTCTCCAAGCATTCACTAAGAAACGTAATAGTGGAAAGCTACCAATTGATGGAGTTTTATAGTTACTACTTGTACATCCATCAGAAATACCTTCCCTCCACCACGATCGACTACTTTGAAATAATTATGGCGCCGCGGTAACACACAAAATAAATAAATATAAAATTAATAACAACGCGACCGTTAAATTAAATTCTTAAATTGCGAGAAACATGGCGGAAATTTCCACGAATATCTAGGCAACCGACGCCCCCACATAAAATAATTTAGAAAAACCCATTTTGAATAATCAGAAATACTAGAATCAAGTAAAAATTCACATTACAAAACGTTAAAATACGAATAAAAACACACTGAAATGGTTTTGACCCTGAAAATATTCTGCTGACGCAATGTCTGGGAACCACATGGTAGACAAAATATGAATTATCTTTGAAAATCCGTGTTTTCGCGAGTCATCCACATTTAAATGGTACAAAAATAAGTTCTAAACTGATTTTACAATACCAGGAGGTCGATTATAAACGAAATTTCGACTCGAAAAGGGTTTCGACAGTCGCCATATTTGCTCGACGACATCTAGTGGCATTCGCCGCAAATGCGTATTTGACGTCATCAAATTGCGATTTAGCCCTTTCACCGTCGACAAGTGGTCAACTGCTCCCGACTGGTTGAAATTTTCAAGTCAAGTCGAAATTTGTTTGACAGATTAGGTTATGTTTGTGTTGTTGTGCGTGCTATAAGGTTTAAAGGGTTTGTTTGTGGTGTTATGCGTACATTAGGGTTTAACAGTGTTGTTTGTGACAATAAAACCTTGTACGATGGCTCAGTATGTGGGACCACTCTTAATATTACACTAAATGGAGGTGATATAGGAGAATATATTCACATGTATTTTTAAAAAATAAAAGAACATAAAAATCGTGAATCAGAGCTTTATTAAAAAAAAAAAAATACAAATAAATTTCACAAAAATACACACATTTTCGACTGGCGAAATCGGGGTAGCCCTTCATGAATGCCAGCAGCTCTTTCTTCTGCTCGTCTGTAATTGTTTGGTCATGAATGCCTATTCTATCGCACAACCTTTCACTCCACAAAGCGATAACTAAAAAGAGTGCAAAATATTTGAAAAAAAAAAAAAGTAGACAAATACCTCTACCCCACCGCTTTATGTATGATCCTCCTCGATCCGTATGATGCCCCATGTTGAATCTTTCACGTTGCTATTTTGTATTTTTTTGCTGTTTCACTGCTAAACAAAAACATACACAATCCACAGTTGGTCTCATAAGACTGGTCACTATTGCCAACTTTATGTTACCGCAACGGCAGCATAACAAATTCCCTATTAGTCAACATATCACCAAATGTTTTACAATCGCCACTGTTCGAGTCGCTTGACGTCATCACAATTTCGACTCGAAAAGGTTGGCGAGTCGAAATAAGTTTGTACTCGGTCTCCTGGTTGCTAATAGTGGGTGAAAAACTCTAAAGAAACTAAAGAAGTGCACCTGACACAAAAACAACATGCACTCGGTACTACGTTAGTCTATCGACTCCAAAAGCACAAAAACCATATTTTAAGCAAATCATGAATAAATGACAATTTTAAACAATATCTAATAATGAGAAAAGGGTTCAGATTACCTGTAGAAGAGTTCAAACCACATGGAAGTCGATTTTCACCGAACTAATTCATCACATCAGTCACAACACGGGTTTCCATTTATCTACAGAAATCTTGGTTTTTCAAAGCCGTCCAAGTAAAACTTTATCAGCGATGGTCTTCTTAATAGTTTCGCAGTATTTTCACGTGGTTATTTCGTTAAAATACCAACAAAATAGCCTTTGTAAATTTTAAATGTGAAAAATGGTGTCGGAACTACCCGAGGTGTAGCTGGGAACTACTCTCGTGGCCCGTGGCCGACTAACTGGTGACTGGTGTCATGGCAGCGCATCTCTCTCGCTTCTCCAACTTCCCTCCAGCAACGCTGCCAACCTGCCAACCTTAACTGTACTAGCGAGAAAACCCGGGATATTCGAATTTGAAGTGGGATATTTCAATATATTTTAAAACCTCGAAAAACGTCAATTTTTTTCTGTAATTCAAGCTTTTTTAAAACTGTTTTTGGTTTTTCTAAAGTTTTCCTTTCATTCTCTTTCTCTTCTAACGTCCTTTTACTATGTTTTAGAATTTTTTTGTATTGCTGCTTTTCGCTTTTAATCGTCGTTTTTAGTTGTTTTAAAAACTTTTTTAAACTATTAATTTTGTCTTAGTTGTTTTAAACTTTAAACAAAAAAACAATTTTAGAAGACTATTAGCACAAGATAGTGCTAATGTGATAGTGATAGAGAAAAACGGAGTTCTAGAATAGCAGGAAATTCTAGAAAAGATTAAAAAAATAATACAAAAAATGACTAGTGGATAAAAAGTAAAAAAAAAAATCTAGAAAAAATTAAAAAACTGTTTCCCACCTAGAAAAATTTGAAAAACATAGTTTGGTAAAAAATGAGCAATAAATAAATTCTAGAAAAAGATTCAGAACGTTAAGTATGCCCAAGTTTGAATATTCTAGAAAAGCAAAGAAAGTTTCTACAAGATGCCTCAAAACGACAATTAGAAGAAAAAAAAGCTAAAAATGCTTAAACATAAATAAAAAACAATCTTAATAGCAGCTTAAAAAATAAGAAAAAAAATTGGAGAAAAACAAAAAAGAGTTTTTATTAGAGCGTGAAATTCGACAATAAAATAAACAAAACACAATTTTGTAAGACAACTACCTAACAGAAACAAAATGCAAGAAGTTTGTTGAAAAAAAAAAACGGAGTTAAAGAAGAATATAAAAAATAATTGAAAAAGAAAATATTGACTATACCAAAAAGTAAAAAAAAGCTCTACAAAAATTAAAAAATAACTGCTAGGAGAAAAAAAGTATACTACGAAAGCAAGAAAAAACAATTAAATACTGTAAAGAAATAAATCGGTTTTTGTCTCTATATAATATGTACGACAAGACTTCCGAAACATCATATAATTCGCGACTAAAAATTTGGGACATCAAATTTTGACACTGACAATAAAAATTCTGTAAATCACACTTCTTTGTCAATTTTAAGGTTAATTAAAAGCGTTGTGACAGACATCGTGTTTGTGAGTAAATAAAACAAACATTAATAATCGATTTACACTCTTTTTTATGTCATTATCAAAATTTGATGTCCGGAATTTTTTGTCGCAGATGATATTACCTAAAACAAAAAAAATTCAACACACTAAAAGCGAAAGAAAAGATATTGATTTTCTAAATGCTTTCATGATAATAACAATTACATTAATTAAAATTGAAAAAAGCGAAATTTGCATTTATCAAAACAAAAAAAAAATAATTAAATTAAGTTGTGACATTTGCTGTTTGGCTTTAGCCTCTTTCGCGAGTGTTCGACATGGTTGTTCTCAAAAAACTGTCAAAAATCAAAAAATATTGCATGGAATTCGCAGATAACACCACAATTCATGGATTCAGATATCTCGTAGATAGCAACACTTTTCTAATTCACAAATAGGTATATTTTTTCGCAATTACAACCAAAAATTTTTTTTCAACGACTAAACTTGAAAGTAGGCTTTTCTAAGTGTCATTTGACATTCGAAAGATGACACTTGCCGCGGAGCGACCGCAACCACCAAAATTGCGGCACTAGAGCGTTTTCGCTTTCTAGTTTCTACCAATAATAACAAACTTTGATTGGATTTGATTGAATTTGATTGGATGCTAGAAATTTGATGGGCTGGCAACGGTATAAATAAAAATTGATAGCGTTGGCAACGAAGTAAACAAAAATTTATTTATAGCATTGCATAGATAGCCAGATTGTTCATTGCTATCAATAAAAAATTCTTATAACGTCTCTGATAGTTATTTGAATTAAGTGTGTGATCAGTTGTCGAAAAAATAGCGTGTACCTATATTTCGAGCAAAATTTTTGCTTTCTGCTCTTAATATACAATATACTATTTTAGAATTTGGTGGCTAGCAGCTTTCTGTTTGTGTGTTTACACCTGTGTAACTCTAGTTTTCTCAAACTGGAAAAAATGGGACGAAAATGCAGTTTTCATAAGTGCAAGTCAAAGTCCTTTAAAACTGTGGGAAATCCCTTTTCCTGCTATAACGATCTGTCCGGGAAATCAAATTTTAGCAACCAAATATAATGTTACCGCAGCACAGAAAAGATTTGGATTTGGAAATATGACAGAAGAAGAGTAATAAATTTTATTTTATTCTATTTGTAAATATTATTTTTAGGATACAAACTTTTAATAATATTATAGAGTTTTGTAATGGTATAAGTGAATTATGTACGCATTATATTTCAAATCTGGATTCTTTAAAAATTTTTAGTAACGTAAGATAAATAATTTTGAAAATCTAAATTATTTTTTTTGTTTAGCTTACCAGAAACTCTTCATCTTTAAATTGTCGTTGGTTTGGCCGCTCGCTTACATATTGTACCCCTCTACTCTCACCAATTTGGACAAAAGAAGGACTTTGTTACTCATTTAATATGATAGATAAAAAAGAATTATTTACAAACAAAACGTAATTTTTTTTGATACAAATATCTTATTAATCTATTTTTTTTTTCTTTTTAGTTATATTCCTCCAAAACATATCCAACACCCAAACACTTCGTTTTGGAATTTCGATGATAATTACGCTAAAACTCCAGAAATTGGTTTCCCTTTCAGATTTACCAGTAAAAATGAGTACCTCCTCTTAGTTCTGACAGATTTACTAATTGATCTGAACAAAGACTGTGATTATTATAAAGGTTTTAAAATTTTTGTGCACCATCCTGCTGAATTACCAGAAGAATACATTAAAATAGAACCTGTCACCAGTTACATTTTTGAAATAACACCACACGCAGTTACTGTAACTAACCCAAATTTGAGGAGTTACAAACCTGAGAGAAGAAATTGTTTTTATTCAAATGAACGTCCTTTGAAATTTTTCAAAATTTATACGAAATCGAATTGTGAAACTGAGTGTCTTGCAAATTTTACTTTGGAGAGTTGTGGTTGCGTCTCTTTTTGTTTGCCACGTATGTATACTCAATGACATTAGAAGTGTTATATTCAAATAAAATAATTTTAATAAACGATGAGATTTGCAAGAAATTTCAGAAATATTAACTTAAAAAAATCAATGATGTGTTTGACGACCATATAATTGAGTAAGTACACTCAAACAACTTGAACCTTATAAATTAACTGTGTCACATTCTTTTGCCAAAAAATCGCTTGCCAAAAATTATTCCTTCTGGATGTAACACTGCTAATGTCACTGAGTATATATTTTTTAAATAATAATAATATATTTTAGGTGAGAAATCAACAAAAATTTGTAGCATGAGATTCCCTTGTCCGGAGAAAGCCTACAGTATTATTTCTTCAAATTAGTAAAAATTCTTTTATTTTTTAATTTTTTTTTAGAAAGTTTTTATAATATGGAAATGATTTCAGAAGTTTCTAAGTCAGATTCGTATTTAAAATCTTGTAACTGTCTTCCTTCATGTACTTCAATTAAATATAAATATGAATTGAAAGTGACAGATCTGCATTATTCCGGTTCTGTCAAATCTGATGATTTTTACTCTTCTAGTTTAGTCACATTTATTTTTGGTACAAATGATTTTGTTCCAATGATTCGAAATGAACTGTTTGGAGATACAGATTTTTGGGCTAACACTGGTGGGATTTTAGGATTATGTTTGGGCTTTTCAGCTATGACACTATTTGAAATTTTCTATTATTCAACTTTGAAATGGATGTATAATGTGTGTTGTTTATATAAGTGTTTCTGGAGACGAGGAGTAGAAGATATGTGTCAATAAAATAATGAATAAATTTTCTGACAAATTAAATATAGCATTAGCAAATATTTTTTGTAGTGTCATTGATGTTTTTAAGCAATTTTTAGTTCTAACAGATTTGATAGCAGCTACTATAACTAAAATAAATAAAATTTAGCAATTTTCAGTAATTGTAGCTTTAAATAATAATAAATTGCAGTAAATTTTGTTATTTACTTTGTAACGTAGCCTTTGTAACTATAAATTTGTTATAACAGCTGTTGTTTTTCATAAATTTCGTTATATATTTAATTATTAGATATATCACTATAGCTGTTAATATAGCCATTACTTTTACTCTACCTATATAATAAAAGTGTGCTATAATTAAAATTTTCTTGTAGTTAACTTAGTTAAGATTACATTGTTTCTTAATATATAATTGTTAAAACTATTGTTGTACTAAAATTTAAAAAAATAAATAAAATATTACGTTAGTGTACTTGTGTTCTGACTTAAATCGTTTATTTTAACTGATCGAATAGGCTAAAAATAATGCTACACGAGACACTAAAATGTCGACACTTGTGTCTAGATTAGATCTATAGATTGAGTGTCTTGGTGTGTACACCACCTAGAGCAGTGTCGCTAGATCATACACTTGATGTCGCTACATCGCTCTAGACATAACATACACTACGGTCTAAACACGATATTTCTTAAGTGTCGAGACAAGGTGTCGATCTACCAACGAGTTGAAACTAGTTGCTAGAGTGCTGAACACTTATTAAAATAATAATACGTAGTCAATATTTCAATACCAATAATTTAAATAACAGATATTATCATTTATTATTGTTAAAATGAGTAATAATAATAATAATATACAGTCCGCTTTGTGGACAAAAGAAAATACGAAGAAACTAATTGAATTATTAGAAGCGAGTCCCGAGTTGTGGGACACTTCATTTACTCTTTAAGAGATAGGACAAAAAAAAAATGCTGCTACAGCAAAAATTGCAGAATACTTTGGTGCTCCTTGCCCCGAGGTTACCAGAAAATTGCATAATTTAAGAACTCAGATGAACAACGAAATGAGAAAAATAAAGAAAAAAAAATCTGGAGATGGGGTAGATGATGTGGTGTTCACATCAAATTGGGAGTTCTTTGGTGCACTAAAATTTTTGGTAGGGACTATGACGTGCAATAAAACCCAAGGAAGTTTAGTAAGTAAATTTTATTTATTTGTATATTTTCAATAATACAGTATTTTATATATACATGTACTGCCAAAACACTTCTCCCATTGGCGTACAAAAATATTCCGTGAATTCAGATCGTATATCTTTACAATATTAGCCATAATTATGAGCTTGTAATGGCTGCAATAGAAACAAAGTCCCAGAAGACATTCCTTCCTGGTGTCAACTACCATTAACAACAATACCTTCGTCAGATTCGCTGTCAAAGCTGCGTGGGGCTGCATATATTTGTTTAGTATTTCGCGTTAGGAGGAAATTGTGCATAACACATATGGCTGAAACGATTTTGATAACTTTTGCAGGGCGTAGTTCTATAGGTTTTCTCAGAATTCGAAATCTGTTTGCAATGTGTCCAAATGCATTTTCGACTACTCTTCTTGCTCTTGAGAGTCTGTAGTTAAACACACGATTGGGACCTTGTTGGTTTCTATATGCATAAGGTTTCATGATATATTGTTTCATTGCAAAGGCGTCATCAGCTACTATCACAAACGGCACTTCTTTAGTTCTCCCTTGGAGTGTTCTTGCAGGAGGAATATCTAAACGATTTTCCTCCAAAGCTTTCGATAATGTACAATTTGTAAATACGCCTCCATCAGATACACGACCGTTGCAGCCAACATCAATGTAAACAAATTTATAGTTGGCATCTACTAAAGCCATCAAAACAATACTGTGATTGCCCTTATAATTAAAATAGTGACTGCCACTATTTTGTGGCGCCTGTACGACAATATGTTTTCCATCTAGAGCCCCAATGCAGTTTGGAAAATTCCATTTGTATTGAAACTGCCGCGCACACTCCAGCCATTCTCTGCTTGAATTAGGCATGTGTAAATTATAAAAAACAGTATCAAAACATTTCTGTTTATTATAAGAATTGGATGATACACAAAGTCAAACATCAACTAATCCTAATAAAACAACAGAACCAATGAGCCAAATAATTGGTGCACCAAGCACGTCTCGTACCGCCCCCAAGAGCAAAGGTAAAAAACAAACATCAAATAAAGAAGATGAGCTACTCAACAAGGCTCTAATGGAGATGAGCAAGCACAATGATGACGAGCAAATTTTTGGTGACTTTGTCGCTGCCACTTTACGAAATTTACATTCAGAAAGTAGTAAAAAAAAATTGAAAAAAAAAATCCAAGGCATCATTTTAGAAGTTACAGATTATGATGAAGAATTATTTCAGGGAGTTACAATAAATAATCCCAAACCAAATCATTTAATAAGTGATTTTCTAAATCTGCCTTCCATGTCCACATCTTCAACCTCCCAGCAAGATCTTCTGGATATATCAACATCAAGATGTCCGTCAACGGCAAGGTATTATGAGAATTTTGATCATAATTTGAATGATTGTTAAGTTAAATGTTCATTTGTATTGTTTCTGTGTAATAGGATTTTGAAGAGTTTTTGTATTTTTTTGCTGAATAAATATGTTTATTTACTGTTTTGCACGTTATAGTTTTAACATTTTACTATTTCAATTCAAAGTATAGAAGAACCTACTTTTAAATAATCTTCTTTCAAAACGTCATAGATGGCTTAACAACACTTGTCGAAATTGTTAAAACGGGTATTCGGAAGAAATACATTAATGTATGATAGCTTTCACCTGATTGTATAAAGATAAAAAAAAGTATTTAATAACATTTTGTATCATGTATGAAACTCACCTCCTGCTAAAAACTTCAAAGTTACGGCTAATCTCTCAGCAGCTGATATTGCAGAACGCATTACTGTATTTTTTTTTTGTATTTTTGGCGTCACCTTTTGTAATAGAAAATTGAAATCCGTATCAGACATTCGAAGAAAATTTTTGTAATAGTCCGAATCTTGTAACTTTAGTTCGCATAGTAGTTGGGAAAATGCACCAAATTTGTTTCTCTTTGCAATCCACTCTTTCACCCAACACCTTCGCTTTTTTCTGTTCTTGCGCTTTGTTACAACACAATTAATAAGGATAATAACTGCCGCCGCAAACCGACACCTTATTCTCGTCATACTTATGTAGTGTGATGAGAAGACTAGTGAAATTTTCATTCACAGTGCAAGTGGTGTCTTTAATAATTCTCATCACGTGTTGCATGTGAACACATGCTAGAGAAGTGTAGCAACTTCAGTCTAGTGAACCGCTCTAGACCAGCTCTAGACACTACTCTACACAAAAATTTACAGTATAACAGCTATATCAGCTATATCTTTAATCAATAATTAATCTTAAAATTTTTTTTTAAATTTTTAGAGATTTTAAAGAATTCTAAGAATGTTTATAGATTTTTAAAAAATTTAAGATTTTGTCAAGCTTTCAAAATATTTGTGAAAATTTCCATAAGGATTTCTAAAGATTTGGTAAAATTTAGATCAATATAGAGTCTAAGAAAACATAAAAGATACAGGTAAAGCACATAACACTGAGATATTCGAAAAAATAAAAGTCTAGAAACAGGATGTTATTAAAAAAACAAAATTAACGAGAAAATGCAATAAAGAAAAGTTTTTTGTAGCGAAAAGAAATCAAAACTAAGAAAAACAAAATCAGAAACAAAAACTGCAAAAACTTATTAACGAAAAAATTATAGAAATTTAGAATGTTTAGAGGTATGTGCTTTAGAAAACATTGAGTTCAAAGACCTGAAAAGCTATTATTGTATAATATTTAAAATTTTTCGTATTCCATAAGCTGAACTAAAAGCGAGATTAAAAGTAATTAATTTATTAAAATGTGTTTTCTAAATTTGTAACACACTGAATGCAGTAGAGTTTAATTAATTTTGTTTTTATATTTGTGACAATTATATTAATTAGTGTTGAAAGGAAAAAAAATAAATAAAATTAATTTCAAATATTTAATAATTAAATATAAATCCACCAAACTTGTTTTGCAAGTGCATGAAGATGGTTGTCAGCGAAAATACACCAAAACTGTCAAAAATCAAAAAATATTGCACAGAATTTGCAGATAATGCCACAATATATGGATTTAAATATTTTGTAGATGGAAACACTTTTCTAATTCATAAGTACGTACAATTTTTTTAATTAAAAAACAAAAGTTGTTTTTTTTTTAATTTGGTGGTTAACAGCTCTTTTTTTATCTGTTTACATGTGTGTGACTCTAGTTTTCTCAAACTGGAAAAAATGAGAAGAAAATGCAGTTTTTCTAAGTCCGTGTCAAAGTCTGATGAAAAGATGGAAAATCCATTTTCCTGCCATAACGATTTGTCCGGGAAATCAAATTTGGGCATCTGTATATAATTTTAATGAAATGCAAAAAAATCTGATTCTGAAAAAATGACCGAAAAAGAGTATGAAAAATAAAAAAAAATTAATAGTAAAGATTTTCTTAGAGAACAAAATTTTGCAAGTGTTGCTATGTTTTGTAATGTTCCGTATTATTTATCTATGAATCACAGTTTGAGTGTAGATGCTTTAAATTTTATAATTAAAGTGGATAAAATAAATAATTTAGAAAAATTTTTTAATTTTTTTTTTAGAATTCTAGAACAGCTTCTGCATTTATTTCTTGTTTGTAGGATGGTCGCTTGAAAATTAGGTGTAAGAACTTATTATCATCAATTTTCACAAAGGAGGAACATTGTTTTTCTTTTAATATGTTAGACAAGAGTGAAATATTCACAAACAAAAGGTAAAAAAAATTTGAAAAATATGCTAGATAAATATTTTTTTTAGTTATATTTCTCCCGGAAATATCCAACACCCAAATACTTCTTATTGGAATTTCGATAACAATTATGCCAAAACTAAAGAAATTGGTTACCCTTTTAGATTTACAAGTGTAACAGAGGACTTACATATAACTCCTGAAGATGCACTAAGCCGTCTAAATCTAGACTGTGACTATTATCAAAGATTTAGAATTTTTGTACACCATCCTGCTGAGTTACCATCCCAAGAATTTGTTAGAATAGAACACAACCACAGTTACGAAATTGAGATAACCCCACTAGTGACCATAACTAACCCAAGTTTGAAGAGTTACAAACCTAAGAGAAGAAAGTGTTTTTACTGGTATAAAAAGCCGTTAAAATTTTTCAAAATTTATACACAATTTAATTGTGAAACTGAGTGTCTTGCAAATTTTACTTTGAAGACTTGTGGGTGCACTCCTTACTACCTGCCACGTATTAAAAAAAAATTTCTATTTTTCTAAAGCATCAAGTGATTTATTTTACATGAGGAATCAACGCCGATTTGCGGTTGGTCAAAATCGGAGTGTCAGCGTGAGGCCGAAGGTATTATTTCTGCAAATCACCAAAAATTTTGTAATTTTTTTTAGAGAGTTTTTATGATATGGAAATGATTTCAGAAATTTCTAATTCAGACTCACATCTAACTATTTGTAACTGTCTTTCTTCTTGTACTTCCGTTGAGTACAATTTTGAGATAAAATCTGCTTTAAAAGGTGATGTGTCCCCTTTCAGTGTGATCATTTCCAGTGATATCACATTCAGATTTAGTGACAGAATTTTAGTTCCCATGATTTGAAATGAACTGTTTGGAGATAAAGATTTTTGAGCTAACACTGGTGGGATTTTAGAATTATGTTTGGGCTTTTCAGCTATGACATTATTCGAGATTTTCTATTATTTAACTTTGAAATGGATCTGTTGTCTATTTAAGTGTTTGTGGAGACGAGGCCTAAAGATATGTGTCAATGAAACAGAAAATGAAAAAACCAGCAATACTGCTGTTACATTTTATAGCTGTTAATATGGCTTTATTGTAACAGCAATGTTATATAATTGACACTATTAGTGACAGTGCTGTTTTCAAGTTATTAGCAATTATTGCTCTCTAATTTTTATAACAGATATTATAACTATTTTTTTATATTTAATATATTATTACTACTATTATACTCGTAATTATATATTACTACCACTATTATACTCGTACTAAGAGATACTCTATCAAAATATTTTCATGGGCAAGTCAAAATCTATTACAAAAAATACGCAAAAAGGCTTAATTGGCATATAAGCGTAACAATACTCCAACAAAATGGCAATTTTATGTAGACATTCGTAATGAAGTGAAAAGAGCAGTCCAGCGTGAAAAAAACAGTTTCTCAACTTTAAAATTGAACACCTGCAAAGATGGTAAGAAGCTATGGAAGGGTCTAAGTCTAAGGTCGTTAGGATTAAAGCAAAAAGCGTCTGTAGAAATCCCATCTCATCTTTGTGAAGCCAATCTTATAAATGACTTTTTTGTAACCAGTGCAAAAATAGAGTCTTCAGATATAGAAGGTGAAGTTGCTAGTTACAGAATGGGCTCACATCATCCAAAGGTTGTGAAACTCTTTGAATTCCGGTGTGTTAGTGAAAGTGAAGTGAAAAAAGCTTTAAGTGCAATACATTCTAAAGCAGTGGGATGTGATGACATATCAATTGACATGATTAATTTAATTGCCGAGGTATGTTTACCAGTGTTAACAAATATTGTAAATTATGCCATTAAGACGCAAACTTTTCCAAACATATGAAAAACTTGTAAAATAACTGCCTTGCCTAAAATTGCAAACCCTAAAAATTTTTCTGATTTAAGACCAATATGTATATTACCTGCTTTGTCAAAAGTTTTGGAGAAATTAATGTCATCTCAGATACGTGAATATTTAGATCAATATAAAATCTTACCACAGAGTCAAGCTGGCTTTAGAGCTCAAAACAGTACAGCTACAGCTTTAATTAACGTTACCGACTATATTCTAAACGCTTATGATAAAGGTATGATGACTCTTTTACTCCTATTAGATTTCTCCAAGGCTTTCGACACTATTAGTCATAAGTTGTTACTAGCTAAATTGCACTATGCTGGATTTTCTAGCAAATCATGTAAATTTATCGAAAGTTATTTATCCGAAAGATACCAGCAAGTTGTTATAAACGAAGAATCTGTTTTGAAATCCAATTTTAAAAAAGTAAATAATGGTGTACCGCAAGGTTCTATACTTGGACCGATTTTATTTATTTTATATACTTGTGATATTGAAATGTTTTTAAATGATGTGGGAGTGCAATGCTATGCAGACGATACGCAGATATTCAGATCATTTACAGTAACCGATGCACCTAGGGTTATAAATCTAATAAACAATAATTTAAACAATTAAAACAGAAAATGCGAGAAACAATTATTAAAGTTGAATCCAACAAAAACTCAGGCGATGTTATTTATTTTTTATTGATTTTTTATTTATTTATTATTAGCTGTAAACAATTGTGACATTACGTTAGTTTCGTCCGCTAAAAATTTAGGAATAATCATTGACAACGATCTAGACTTTTCTAGCCATGTTAATAAAATTTGCAAAACATGTTACGGTATATTGAAATCGATATATTTTTTAAAAAAATACTCTTACTACAAAGTAAAAAATACAAATTTGTGATAGCTTAATTTTAAGCCATATTAACTGTTGTCTTGTATTTTATGGATCTTTTATAACTAACGCTAATTTTTATAATATAAAAAAAAATTCAAAATTCCTGTTTAAGATATTGTTATAATGTAAAACGTCAAGAGCATATAACACCTTATCTGCATAAGTCTGGCTGGCTTAGCATCAAAAATAGATATAAGTTCTTTTTAAGTTGCTTAGTTTTTAGTATTGTCAAAAATAAAACACCTGATAACTTATATAATAAAATTGTACTCCGAAAAGATATTCATGATCGCATAACTAGATACAACGGATTTCTGCACATTCCAAAGCATAGCACGGAATTATATAAGTCATCATTTTCCTATTTATGTCCTAGGAATTACAATGGCCTTGATAATGAATTTAAAAATGATGATATTAAAACTTTTCAAAGGAAATTAAAAATAACTTTGTTAGAATAGTAATTAGAATTAGTATTATTAGAATATAATGATGGACTAAAATGAAACAGTTCGTAGAACTGATTTTTAGTCCTTTTGTAGCCTCTTCTTTATTTGCTTTTGTAATTTATTTATTTTGTATTTATTTCTTTTGTAAAAATATTTTATTGTTGTAAATGCAGTTAAACTGAAATAAATAAATATCTTTATTACTACATCACTGCTTGGGTTTAATTTAGAATATTTATTTTTTAAACATTAGGGAAATTTTTAGTTAAATTTTTATTTCTCTGCTTAGACTGAAAATGGTAGGGTAGTAGATTAAAATGTACTTTTTCTGTCGCTGGACGTTTTTTTCTAGCAGCGACGGCAAAAGTAATTTTATATTATTGTTATATATTATGTCCTTAAAAAATAGGCGTTGATCATGTGGTTAAAGTAATTTTTTTTTTACTTTATCTGTAGCAGTTTTATGTCAAATTTACCAATTTTGTCAGTTGCTCTAAAACTCCTACAATTTCGGCATAAAAGTGTAACTTCTACGTCTAATACAGCAATATATTATTACAGATTGCTGCATTGAAATGAAAGAAAACATATATTTGGCTCTTAAAACTTGTAAGATATGTCACCTTCGAATTTATTAATTTATATTATTTTTAAAGTTGTTAATATCGCCTTTTAGATTCGAAATTCGTAAAATGTCGTTTTTTTCTAAAATAAAATGTTTTAAAATTGGTGAAATGTTGTTCTCTTATTTAGTAATTATAAAACAATTTTTAAAATATATATTTTGGGATTCAAAACTAGTAAAATAATTGCTTTTTCTATGGTTTTTATCTTGTTTCTGTTGCTTCATTCTATTTTTTTTTCTTGCTGATTTTTTATTTTGTTACCTGTTTTTTTCTTTAAAATGCTCTTTCTATATTTTTATGATTTTTTTCCCTCTGTTATTACCTTGTCATCTTTTTTTCTATTTGTGTATTTTTTTAGTTTGCTACAAAATAGCTTGTGGTTATCTCTATAACTCTCTGTCATTTTATTGCCAATTTTTTCCGAAGATTTCTACTTTGCTTTATTAATTGCTTTTGAAACTTCTTTTCGTTTTTTCTATATTTCCTGTTTTTTTTTTTTCCTGTAGTAAAGTACTAAATTTGCAAATTTAAGAACAACTAACTAGATTCCTAAATATAAAAATTGCTAAATAAAGTCAAAAAATTGATTTAAACCCTGTTTTTTCAGTTTGTAAAAGTGTTTCTTTTAACTATCTTGCGGTTATCGTGCTTAGATAAGCAAATAGGGACAGAAACCCTTGTTTTTGCTAATTAAAATAACTAATATTTGACTTTATCTAGCTACTATATAGTCATGGAGGTGTTTTAGTACGCAACTGTGTAAAAACAATTTTTACACAATTTTAAATTATCGATATGCTTAATTCTGTCTGCAACAGACAGGCATTTAAAAGCATTACATAAAAATATTTGATGTACTTTGTTATTACACATTAGACAATTATTGTAAGATGAAACAAAATTTGCATTCAATTTAGTTAATTTATTTTTGTTTGGATAATTAGAAAAATATTTAGATAATAAATTTTTAAAATTATAATTTTGACTGTCTTTATTTTGAATTTCATTTGCAACAACAGTATTTGTCTTTAATGTTTCTGTTGTTGGTTTTAATACTTCGCATCGTTTTACCAAAAACTCATTAAATTGATTATATGTTGGCAATTCTTTCAACAAGCTTGCATACCAGTCTTTTTTACAGGACGTATCTAATTTATTTAAAGCTGCGTTATTACGAGTATTACTTACACCATCGACAAACTGCCTAAGCTGGCTGTACGTAATCTTAGTAATTGTGGAATAATTTACAATGTTTGACAGATGATTACTATAAATTTTTTAACTTCAAAACGCTATACGAGTAGATAACTTGTGAGCTGGTCGTTGCTTAATCCGGCACGAAAGACCAAAATAAATACTCTTCTTATAAAGGAAGAAAAGACTGCAACTTGTTTAATATCTTGACTGTGCTACACTCTGTGACGGTCGAACGAATTGACGGTTGAATTAATGTAAACAAACGTATTTGACCGCAGTGCATTGGTTAGATTAGGGCTCTGGGGCCTAACAGTGCAAAAAATCGAAAAACATATGGAGTGTAACAATTTAACTTTGTAAGATCAATATGGTATCACTTACTTTATTAAAATGCTATTAATTGAAACCTAAATGCCATTTTTATATTACACGTATTGTAACGTTTTGGCAGTTGAAAATTGAGATCCCTGGAGCAACTGCAAAAGATTGTGTTACATTCATAGACTCAGATGAAGCATAGGTTTCAGTTGCATATTTCTACTATAGAGAGAACTTTTCACATCGCTTTCAGCTATAGACGAAGATTTCCACCCTCCATGTCTCTTTAGGGACAGTAAATCAGTTGTTTGCTAGAAGAGTAGCAGAGCTTCTCGGAAAACAGTGACCAGTATATTCCAATTTCAGATATTCTGCAATTTTAGATAAAATTTTCCCAAATGTGTTGAAACCCACGAGAAAATTTATACATTTATCATTTCGGTAAGTTAGAAAAAAACGTTTGTTAGGTCTACTATTTCTAAGGTCTTTATATTTTAGGAGCAACCTAATCTATGCAAGATTAGTTACAGTAAAGCGACGGCAAATATTATTCTCTGTTCCTGGCACAGTGACACATGTTGTGTATTAGGCTAGAGTCACGAGTTGGCTGTGACGATTTTGACATTAGTTTTTTAGTTTTTTTCGTGAACACAGTCAATCGTGCTCGATCCGCTTCAAGTGAACATTGTCTCTCGTTTAATAATAAATAAACAGTTAGTTATCGAAACTGAACATTCCATTATTCCCAGTGTCACCCACAAACACAAAAGACAACATCTGATTTGAATTAATTGGCATCTATAGACAATTAGACATGTTACATAACTCTTCTCGCCGGCATAATTAACACCACCTATAAATTAAATTGTAATGTAATGTAATAAATAAATCTAAAGTAATAGCCTACCTTCATTAATAAAAATAGGAAATAATAATAATATGCTTTATTCATGCTAAAAAAATACACACAGAATGCTTGCACATGTCATAAAAGGAATTTGGGAACTGATCTGTACATCAGTTACATCAAATATTACAAATTACTGGAGACAATCAAATTTCTTATCTAAAAATTCATCTATAGAATAAAAAGGATTTTTGGTAAAGTAACGCTTAATTTTTCTGCGTAACACAATATATGGCAGTTCACGGCACACTACTAGCAATAAATTGTAGAACCTTATGCCGTAGTAATTAAAAGCAGTTGTGGACCTTCTTAATCTTACTTTTGTGATTGAGAGGTCATTGGTCCTTGTGTTATAGCTGTGGTAAGAGCTTAAAAATTGAAAGTCGTTTATATTTTTAATGACATATAGGAGTGATTTGTAGATGAATAGACTAGGGAGAGTTAGTATATTGAAGGAGACGAAGTATTCTCTACAATCAGTTAGGTAACCAATACCCGCAATGATTCGAATAACCCTTCGCTGCAGGGCAAATAGTTTCTGTAGAGACGAAGAATGACCCCACAGTAATATCCCATACTCTAAGTTCGTGTGAATTAGTGAAAAATATGCTAATCTGAGAACATCCTTGGAGACACAATCAGACAGTCTTCTTACTAAATAGGTGTTTTTCGATATTTTATCAACAACTTTACTACCATGAGCCTGCCAAGTAAGCTCTGAGTCCAAGTGATTGCCTAAGAGTTTAGTGGCTTTGCTATCATTAGTTGTGTCTATGTGTTTTAAAGAGAAAACCATGTCAATTGTTTTATTTTTATTGAGACATAACGAATTGGATCTGAACCAGATATCAGCGAGGTTTTTTAATTCATTTAGTTTGTGAGTTAATGTCTTGGTGTAAATACCGGAGAGACCCAATGTTGTATCATCGGCATAAAGAGTGACGTCGCCGTTTGCAATAAAATTTGGGAAATCATTAATGTAAATAAGGGAAAGGATTGGCCCAAGAATTGACCCCTGCGGCATTCCATAACGTATAATTTTTTCGTCAGATATTACTCCATTTAGTAAAACGTGTTGTCGTCTGTTAGACAGAAATGAGTCTAATAGTTTAATACTATTTATGCTAAAATTATACTGCCTTAATTTAACTAATAATATTTTACGATTTTTTAAATGTGATGTTCTGTTTCTCTTTTTAAAAATGCTATAAGTTTGTTAAATTAAAAAATGTCAATATTGTTATAAATGTTTTAACATGATTTTAACATGAAATACGTCGGCCATAGAAACTTTTTGGTAAAATCTTTGTACAAAAATATTGCACAATCCTCATGCGTAAAAACATCTTAGGCGCATTCGCTCCTTCCTTTAAAAAATGCGCTCATGCGAAAACATTGTCTTCACGCACTTGGTTCGTAAATAACTATTATTTGTTTACGAGTCTTGTGAAAAATTGCATTGATTTGCCCTATGGTTGATAATAGTACTGTTACCTTTAAGGCATTTTTTTTTCACATATTAAACACTGGGCAAATATTATAAGTGAAAAGATAATTACAAAAATCCCTGTAGGTGAAAGGGTCCAGTATTGAATTAAAAATTAAAATGTCAGCATTAGCGATTATTAAATAAATTAAAAATATCACTTAAAAATTTTGCATTCTGTCACAGCACGCACAAATGTTTTAAGGAGAATGTTTTTGTAGCTTTAAAGATTTAATTGTGCTGTAAAGATTTACAGTTGCCGGTTTTATATGTTGTAATATTGGGTGTAAATTAACACAACACAAAAAAGAGAATTTGTTTAATAAGTTACCTTAACTTATCCACAAATTAATATTACCAATTATAACAAATAACACAGACATTACAAAAATAATAATATTTATAACAAACCAAAACAAATTTAAAATTTGATAGTGTAGTTCTTGGTGACAAACAGGGCAGCCAATGTCCGTAACCATACTTAACTCCAATTTGAATTTTGTTACAATCAAAAATTAAAAAAAAGAATTTGAGCTTCCTTTTTGGTTTCTTTCAAAGAAATTCTACAACAAATGGAATGAAAATTTGTTGAAAAAGTATTTGAAATCTCAAACCGCTGATCTGGTTTCGTTTTTAACAAACAAAATCCTATCTAAAAAGCGCCTTTCTGATTTATCTAATGGCTGACTGCAGTTGACGGTGAGGCTAAAGTAGAGTTTAATAATAGAGGCTCTACTCGGTTCAATTGCTAAAATTTTTTAAATTAGTTGTTTTCATCTAAAATACTTACATACTTTTGAACAACTTTTCATCAATTCCGACAAGAACTTTACCAACTAAATGTTCAGTTAAAGATTTCCTAACATTTTCTTTATTGATACAAATAACGTCTCCATAAACAGTAAACTCATCTTTTCTTTTTTCAATAAAAAATACTTTCTGTGCTTCTTCTATAAAATAAATTGTTTGTTTTCTAACTCCTTCAACGTCATCAAGTGTAGGTCTATATTTACATTCGTATTTAGTCCCTTCAAATTCGTAAGCTACTTCCTAGTAACAAAAAGTTAAATAAAATAAAAAATTTCGAATTTCTCAAACCGGCATTAAATTAACCACATTTTCTAAACTAGCCTGTCTTGCAAGATGTGGACATACATGCAATTCTTCTGGCAAGGAATATATGTTTTTCACAAATAGCATTCGGCCATAATCTGGCAACCAACACTTGTATTCAATACCTTGAACAAAATTTTCCGTGCCTTTAATTATGCCACGAACCCACGTTTTAGCCACGTATACAGCCACCATCTACAAGACATTAATGAATAATTGTTTCAAATACAAAAAATGTACTTAACCTCATTTTCGGGAACTTTATTAATAATTCTTTTACGTTGCTGCATTAGCTCCATCAGTCTTTTGTTTAATGCTGTTTTTAATAATAATAATAATTTAATAATAATTTATTTACCATCAAAGTAGTTTACATGGTATGTCACAATATATATATATATATATATATATATATATATATATATATATATATATATATACATCCCGCTATCATTAGCACGTCCGTCCGAAAAACATTATTAGAGCGTCCGGGTCTAAAACTCACTGAAGTAAGCTGTTTTTTTAAAGTTTTCCACCAGTATACATCGTCTATTCCCTTACAGGTGGCGTTGCCTAAATATGAAGCAAATCTAAAGTTTTCAAATCCAACGTACCACCATTGCAGCGTCCTTTTACGGAACAATCAATAAAGCGTCCGTATATTGGTGCATAGAGCGTCCCTTGGTGTATATAGACCGTCATAGAGCGTCATGCGGTGTTGCCAGTTGTAATTCTCATTTTGTGTCTATAAATAGAATATACACAGAAGGACGCTTTATGCATGCAAATATATGGACGTTCCAATGGTGGTTTAAAAGTCAATTTTTTAACGACCAGTGCAATCTTACTAACAATAAGCCGCAATCTGTGTACACAGATTTAGTTAAAATATCTTCTAATAATAATTATTAATTTATATTATAAAAATATTATTTCTGTTTGAAATAGTTATTACTTGGACATAAAAGGTAGGCTATATACCAAAAAAGTTCTCTATCTCTCTGTTAACATTTGAGACATGGGAACATTGAAAAAAAGAAAATAAAAAATACCAAATCGTCGAAAAGTTTTAACAATAACAATTTAAAACAACATGAACGTTACTAAGAAAACTAGTCTTTACTCAAAGTTCGATAAAAAATAAATGTCAGTTTGAATTTGCCATAGAAAACTATTAATTCCAATTGCTATTTATTATTAGTTATTCAAAAAAATATTTTAAATTATTAGTTCAAATGTTACTAATTTAAAATTAGTAACATGTAACAAGTTTCCGGTGGTACTTTATGGTAACCAGAAAATAAAAGTACTTCGATGTAGCATTTTAAATTCATTAATTTCTAGAGCAAATTTAGTTTTATTTTTGATACAATTAGCATAACGTAAAGCCTCTTTTCTAATATTTTTTAAAATGTCAGTAGTTAAAAATCTTTAAAGGAGTTGTAAAGGTGTGAGGAAGCTTAGATCTTTTTTTCAACTGTCCATTTTTGTTATTTTTAATTGTTGAAAAATGATTGTCTAAAAAACCATAGATTAGTACACACTTTTTCCAATTTGGTAATGCATTGCACAATCGCTTTTATTTTTGCTTGAAAATTTTGTCTTCTGATCTTTCTTTAATCTCGAGAATATTGCATTCTACTTTCATCTTCGTCAATCCAAAAATTTAGATCATTAACTACATCTTTCTTTCCTCAAATGTAAAGGCTTTTTTGAAATTAATTTTTTACTGTAAATAATAAAAAATAAAGTTTTTATATAAACAAAAGATACAAAGGTTACTAATGTAAATTAACATTGATTTTTTATGTAACATAAGAAACGTTATTTTTTTGAGAAAATCAAAGAAAAACCCGGACTTAAATAATACTTTATTTTTGAAATTTGTTTTAATTGCTGTCCTGTTCATATGACACTGGGTGTTAACGGGTTAATTAGAGATTGATTTTATTAAGTGAATGTTTAACTAAAATTCTGACAATAAGTCAAAAAATTTGACAAATGTGTGCTGTTTATTCGTTTTCCAACCAATAAACATTTTATGAAAATTTAAAAAAAATGTGCAAAAAGAGTAATTTTTTAATTTGAAAACGTCGCGTTTATGCTCTTAACATTATATTTAAGCAGATTATAAGCATAATTTAACAAAATTTAACAAAAAATAAAAAATAATTTTCAGAATTTGTCATTTAAATAAAATTTCAATAAAAAGCAAATTTTTAAAAAAGAAAAATGAAGGAAGTTACAACTTAGTAAATAGTAGATTGTTTGACAAGTTAAGAAAACTAATTTTTTTCCAGTGAATGTTTCATTATAATGAAATTTGCATTTTTAGAACCTTCTTTTGCTCTTCTTTTTCTTTTGTAAAACTTAGTAAACACCACATTTCAATGACCATTTAAGAGCACTAAACTGTCACATTTAATGTGACACTTTAAAGCCGCCGTTTTATAGTTGTCACAAAATTTTGAGGCTAATTGTCAAACATCAAGTTGTTCTAAAAAAAAAATGAACTGATAATATCCAAAAAAAATATGTATGGCCAATAAAGCTCATTGCCTTACCAGACTGCCAACGACGGCATTAAATTACAAGTTTTATTGCTTAATTATACAAATAATTATGTATTATATTATTTTTGTATGTCGTAATAATATTACAATAAAAAATTTTTGTAACATTATATTAATATACTAAAATAATATTTAGAAAATATTATTAAAAATATCTTGAAAAATATAGACAAAATTTAAACAAAAATTAAAAAATTCAAAACAAAAAGGAGGTAATGAATATCTGATACATAGAAAAAATTGGGAAGAGCAGATAAATATGTTAAAACTCAAAAGAATAATTAGAAATCTAGCAGAATTAAAAACTTTTTACAGAAAAAAAAAGAAATAAAAACTTTTATTAGAGAAATCGAAATAAAAAAAGAGGAAGATAAGAAGAAGAAAAAAACTAACAATAAAGGATAAAATACTGAATTCGAGAATTGGGACAATGACAAACGACAACTAGTCGTAATTGAAAAAAAACTCATTTATAAAACAAAGAAAACGGAAAGTAAGAAAAGATAATCAAGTTGACGAATTGACAATAAAAAAGTATAATAAAAAAAAATAGTAGAAATAGAAAATAGGGAAAAAGTTAAAAACAAAAATAATACAACAGCATTGACAGTTGACAACAGGAACCAAAAAACCGAATTAAAATATTAGGAAAGATCAGAAATAAAAAAAGATAAAAAAAAATAACAATATAATTTTGTAAACAATACAAAAATATAAAAAATACAAAAAAAATACAAAGAAAAAACAAAAATGCCCTAAAATATTTTTAATAAATTAGTTCTAGAAATATGTAGAGTAAACAAAACAACAAATACGAAAATGATAAAACACTGGTGAAACAATGAAATTAAACAAAAAGTAATTAGGAAAAAACTGTTATCGAAAAAGTACTTAGAGAACAACAAAAACCTAGATGACTACCAACTGTATAAAGAACAAGAAGAGATCATAAAAATTATAGTAAAAACGGTAAAGTAAAGTTATGAAAATAGTTTGAAATAAAGATTAAAAAAACGCTTTAAGCAATGCAAAAATAGTATACAATATTGTAAATAATTTAAGAATATAGAACTTAAAAAAACAAAGAAAAAATATTATTAGAAATAAACTCAAAATTATTAAGTAAACAGATTGTTTAACAAGTTAAAAAATCTGATTGTTTTCCATCCAGTGAGTGGTAATGTTTCATTATAATAAAATTTACACAAACCTAGAAAACTCACTTTTTTAACGTGTTGAACATGTTATTTTTTCGTATACTTCATAAAATTCACTGTAATTTAAAAAATTAAAATTTATAAAATGAGTCTAAGCGCTGTAAATTGCTTATCAAACGACAACTTTATAAAATTTTATGGCCGAAAAGTTATTAAAAGTCAATATTTACAATTATTACACTGACAGTAGGAGAAAAGTTACATTATGTTGGAAATAAAATTTTTTGTTATAACAAATTAAAGAAACCATTTATTGCAACATTTTTACCTATAATTTATGTATGAATACCTTAACTTTAATAATTTAAAAAAATTGAAATAATTTTTTTTTAATTTTTCTAATTTTAAAAACGCAAGTATGAGAAATAGTTGTAGACAGAGAAAAAATGTGGTTTCTGGCGTTTGCAGACTATTTAGTAATTGTAGCAAAAAGCAAGAGTGAAATAAAAGAAATGATAAAAGTTACGTAAAAAACAAAAAATTTTAAGTTAGTGTAAATAAAACAAAAATGACGGTGTTTAGAAAAAAAGTAAGAATCAAAAAAGAAGATGAATGGAAATGAGAAAAAAAAATATAGAACAAGTGAAAGAGTTAAAATATTTGGGATATATATTAAATAGTAGTATGACATACAAAAGACAAACAAAGGAAGTAAACAAAGTAATGGGAAGTGTCTGGAGTTTGGGAAAACGTAAATTTGGTGAACATTTTAAAAAAAGAATGATGATGTTTAACCGTTTGGTAGTAAAATGTATTGTAATGTATAGAGCAGAAGTATAGGGATGGAAAGAACATGAAAAAATTGGGTGTGTGTAAGAAAAAGTTGAGAGTGTAAACAGAAAGAGAGCGGTAAAATTTGAGAAAAATCTAAGAATGCGACATAAATGCAGAATACTACAACAGTGCTAGGCTAAAATTAGAAAAACAAATGAAAATGTTAGGTGAATAGAACGAAATGACTACTATGAGAAAAAAAGATATGCGTGTGCAGAAACTGAAAGAATGAGAGAAGAAGGAAAAACAATAAAAGAAGAACTAAAACAAAAAAATGCTGACTTAGATAAACAGGAAATAATTGCAAGTATAAAAGAATAAAAGTACAATTCAAAATATACTTTGGTTATAATCACGAAACTGCCAAAATATTTAGATAAAATAAAAAATAAAAATGAAAAAATGGTTGCAAGATACAGATGTGGAAATGAAGAAAGAAAAAATAAATTTTGAAGAAAAGATTGGGAAAGAATGTGTTGATTATAAAAAAATAGTTGCAAGATACAGTTGTGGAAATGGTGAAAAAGAAAATAAACTTTAGAGAAATGAATAGGAAAAATGTGTAGATTATGTAGAGTAGAAAAAGAGACAATAGATCATTGTTTGTCAGAGTGTGTAAAGTTAAAAATGTGCGAGTATGAAAAGATAAAAAATTTAAATAAAAATAGAGAAGGGATAAAATGGATGAAAGAAGCTACTTAGCCATGTGTGCTAGAAGAAAAATGGAAAAAAATTTAAAAAACATTTTTTTTGTTAATTTGTGTTTAATTTTTTTTTTGTTATTTTTACGCAGGACTGTCAAGCGAATTGAGCAATAAAAACATTAAAACATTTAAAATTACTTTAGAACTATTTATTTAAAAAAAATAATTAAGCATTATCTGTTTTCTGACAATAACAGTTCATTAAAAAAAAAACAAAATAATTTATAATTCCCACTATATTTTAAAAAATTAAAATGTTGGTTATTGTTTACAACAAATTTTTAACTGTCAATATTTTATAAACTTTTAAAAAATTATAGGGTGTTAGATTTTAACAATGAGTTTAATAATAATAATAAATTTCAGTTTTTTAATTTTTATTTTATTTTAACTTTTAATAATTTAAAGCCAAACATCTTACTGTCAAAAGATTATTTGAGAAATAATTTAAACATTTAACTTAAGAAAAAAAATGAAGATTTAATTTTCTTTGTTTTTTCTTTAACTGTCTATATTTCGAAAACAGTTAAAGATTGGCATACTACATTATACATAAAATATGTCGAAAATTGGTCATAAAATCTAAAAATGCAATAAAGAGTTTAAAGTGACTAAAAAAACAAAGTTGATCTCGGTATCTTATTTTTGGATCACACTAATTAAAAAAAAATATATATTAAAATTTATTAACAAATTATTAATAAAATGCGCAATTTAAAAATAAAATTGACCTGTCCAAGCGATTTTTTTTAAAATAAATACTTTTAAAGTTATTTTAAATATTCCACAATTTTACCGCTTACTCTATTTTAACAGATTTCAATTTGAAACATTAGCGCAGCGCGTCTATCGCTTTACTCCTCACAACTCAGATACGAGAGAATGTTATTCGCATCGTTACAGTGTTGCCGAATTGACGGACGCTCTATTACACCGAAGTTGAATATACGTATATTACGCCAGCGCCACTACCCTATATACGCCGGAACTAAAAATTATACGAATTTTTCATCCAGAAATCATTAAAGCGTCCAAATCGATTTTTGCCATTCGCTTCCTCTTGGTGTAGGAAGGCTCCCAAATTTTTTTTACAGGGGGTTGCAGCAGAGCGTCCATATACGGGCGCTCTATGCACTTGGACGTCCTAATGATAGGGATCGGGCAATGTATGGCCGTGCTAATGATAGCAGGATATATATATATATATATATATATATATATATATATATATATATATATATATATATAGATCTTTAGTACAAAGTCAGACCAATTGGAATTCCATACAATCCCGCTCCACCAAGAAATAGCGTAGATTCGAACCAAAGTTAGGAGTATATTCTTTTGTTGTGATCATTTGTGCTTAATTCTGCAATATATACACGGCTAACTCTTAAAAAAAATTTGAATTTTATACGAAATATTTCATACTATCCTGAGCCTATTGAAAATGCAGCAAACCTGAGCCAGACTTGTATATGTTTACATATACAAGACTTTCTTGAGCCAACTGATTTGACAAACCTGAGCCATATATATAATATACCGACAATCCTGCTCCATAGCAACAGCAATGACTAAGCCATATGTATATACCATAATAATCAAAAGTTAAATTTTTACCGACAATCCTGCCCCATAGCAACAGTAATAACAGCTGAACTTTATTTCACTTACGGAATGTTTTATTTTATATCGACAGTCATAATGCATGTCGATGTTCAAGCAACAGGAAGGACTAAAATCTAGTTTACTTAAGTAATGTAAATATTAAAAAAAGCTATTGTTTAACAAATAAAGTAAGGATTTTCTAATTAGATAAAAATATATTCATAGTTAGAAAATCTTATACTTTGAACGTGGTAATTTTTTTCACTTAATAGTAAAAAAGAAAATAAAATAGCAACATTTTTTCATTATTTACTTAGATATGTTTTCTTTATGTTCAGACAGTTGGTGTCGTTTTTGAGCAAAAATCTCGATTGTTTTAAGTTATATCTTTTGTGTTTTGTCTTAGCTGTACAGATAAATTAACAACTTAATTAACGAATGTCGATGTAAACACTCAAAATAAGACAATTTTGACACTGGTAGAGTGTATGTCAATAAATAGATGACAGTCGATTATGTATTTGTTTCTTTTTTTGAGATTACAAAAAATTGCACAGATAAAAAAAGTTTTGCCAACTACTAACTATAAAAGTTTTGAAGTTTTGTAAAACTATAAAAGTTTTACTGGCTTTGATACTTGTTTGTTTTACTGGTTTTGATACAGTTTTTTTTATAATAGGCAAACTAGTAAGCACTAGAAATTTGAAATGCTCATTTTTAATTGGATATTTATTAAAATCCACTAATTACAAATAAATATTTAGAATTTCCAGCGATCACTAGATTGCCTATCAAAAAAAAAACCAAACTATAGAGTCGGTTTAGTGCAACAAATGCAAAATATGATATGCAGGGTGAAATAAAAGTATATTTCATATTTTCTAAGTTAATAAAAAAACGTCAAGACAAGTCAATTTCATTTTTTATTGCGCACGTTTCTCACTTATATCAAAAAAAAAATTAACTTGTTTTTTGCTGTGACGTACCTAATCGATGATTTTTTTAAAGAACTTTTTCTTGGTGAAAATTGCTACAATTTTTTTCAGAGTATAACAGTATAAGATTTATAGGATCTAAAATAAAAGCTGAGTGATTTATCCAATTTAAATGTTTTATTAAATTTTCTAAAATAAACGCAATTTTTATCAGAATTACTGAACTAAACGTTTAAATTGCCGTCCTTCTGTTTCTTGGCAATAACACAACTAATTTTCGAACACCGTTAGCACATTATTCCTCATTTCTTAACTAATTAAGCAATATTGATTTGTAGATCTTTTTCTTAAATTTTCTAAATCTTCTAATTTTGTTGCAAATACAATGCTCAACAATTCAAATAAAACATCCTAAAATTTTAACAAAGTCTAATGTCATGTAACTTCTGGAAAAAATTATTAATTAAGATGATCTTTTTTTTCTTTGTTGCTCATTTCTTATACTTTAAGATGCTTAATATAGCGTTTTTCGCAAGTTTGTAGTTTGAGTTATACAAGGTTTCAAAGACATTCTTTGCAAAAAACGAAAACTTAAAACTGCTCCCATTAAAAAAAAAATTGGATTGTTTTAATGGGTCCCAGAATAGCGCTGGATTAATCCCTCAACACAGTTTTACAGATTTTGAGCTACACTTATAAATTAAAGCAATAATTCCAGAAAAACTGTTTTTTGCGCAATAAGCAATAATTTTTTTAATTGATGTACAATTTTATCTCTTTTTCGATTATTCTAAAAATAAAAGTTTAAACTTGAAATTCGAAAAGCACCGGCAGACATACTGTTTACATTTTGTTTAGAAAAACACCTCGAAAGATGACCAACTTTTTAAATAGCTTCGAATTTTAGTTTGATAAAACAATAATAAAAATTTAAACGTGTATTAAGACACTTAACTGGTTTTTGTATCTCAACATCCTTGTAGCATTAGTTTATTTAGTATTGGTCGGTGATTGGATCTGATTATTAAAAACATATTTTTAGGAAAATATTGAAGTTTTTTCTAACTTAAACAACTCGTTACAACAATACGGACGCTACTGTTAGCTATCTACAATAATTATTGTTTCATTAAAGACAAGCCGCTTAGATAAACAAAAATTTTAATAATTGATTTTGTCGCAGGAATTTGGACTTAGAAATAAAACGCTGTTTACCTGGCTTTTAGCCTGGCTTTTAGGATAGCCAGGTAAACAGCGTTTTATTTCTAAGTCCAAATTCCTGCGACAAAATCAATTATTATCATCACCATGGATGCAAATACTGATATTTAAAAATTTTAATTTTCTTCTAAAAACATGGCATTAAAAATTGTATTTAAACACTAATTTATACCGAGTAAACTAATGTTACAAAGGTCTTCAGATTTAAACCCAAGTCATGTTTTGAAATACACGTTTAAATTTTTATTATTTTTATACCATACTAAAATTCAGAGCTGTTTAAAAAATTAATCATTTTTGGAAGCCTATTATTACACGAAATGTTAACCATATGACTACCACTCTTTCCAGAATTCCAGTTTGAACTTTTACAGATTTTATTACAGAATTCCAGTTTAAGTGTAAAAAAATTTACACCTATTAACAAAATTATTGCTTATAGTGTAAAAATTTTTTTTTTGGATTTTGGCTTTAACTTATAAACGTGTATTTAGACACTTAACTTGTTTTTTGTCTCTCAACATTCTTGTAGCATTAGTTCATTTAGTATTAGTCGGTGAATAGATCCGATTCCTAAAAGCACATTTTTAGGAAAAAATTGAAGCTTTTTTAACTTAAACAGCTCGTTACTACGATACGGACGCTACTGTTAGCTATCCACAACTGTTTCATTAGAAACAATAAGCAATTTAGATGAGGAAAAGTTTCAATTTTTTTCTAAAAACATGGCTTCAAAAATCATATTTAACCACCAATTTAAACTGAGTAAATTAATGCTACAAAAGTCTTAAGATTTAAAACACAAGTCACGTTTCTAAATACACGTTTAAATTTTTATGATTGACTTACCAAACTAAAATTCGGAGTTTTTAAAAATTTGGTCATCCAGGGAAGTTTTATTTTCTACAAAAAATGTTAACAGTATGTCTACCGTTGCCTTTCCAATTTTAAGTTTGAAGAATAAACTAAAAAGAAGTAAAATTTTACATCAACTAACAAAATTATTGCTTATTGCGCAAAAAACAGGTTTTTTGGATTTATGCTTTAATTTATAAATGTAACTTAAAATCTGTAAAACTGTATTAAGGGCTTAATCCAGCGCTCTTCCAGGACCCATTAAAAAAATAAAAAAAATTTTTTGTTAAAGTGAGAGCAGTCTAAACTTTACGTTTTTTGCAGAGCCTGTCTTTGACACCCTATATGATGACTTAAATTACAAGTTTACAATAAACGCTCTATAAACATCTTAAGCAAAGGATTTGGACATACCTTGTCCAATGAATACATCTTCAAAAAATACGGTCTTAAAATGTATCTGAGAAAACCACTTCAAACATTCAATTTTTGTGGATGTTGAGTTTGGGTTTTTCTCATTCAGTGCGGATCTTCTATCGACCTATTTGGGCATTAAGTATGTCTTTTTTAAGATAAATCTATTTGACTTTATTATAGAGCTACATAAAATCAAAAGATTTACAAAATAGAATCACAATTTGATGCCGCTTAATTAGGTAAAAAATAATAAATTATGTGTTAACAGAGTTCGAAAAAATTGATTGTATTATTGCCAGAAAACAAAAAAACGTTAATTTAAACATTTGGTTCAATAATTCAGTAAATAATAATACAATTTAAAACAAGAGATAAAGGAGCTGCTTCAAAAGCAAATGAGATAATTTTACAATCTAAAAAAAAAACTAATTTTATATTTCAAAAAAAAAATAAATAAATAAAAAAAAATTATACAGCACATAAGGTTTATAGTAGCGTTTTACAGTACAAGTGTTTGTTAAAAACGGTAACAAAAGAAAGGTTTTAAACAGCTGGAAAAAAACAGTTTTAATTTTATAGGCGCTGAAGGATAAAAACTTCCAAAACAGATTTTCCTAAGTCCCTGATACAAAAAATTCGTTGTCTTAGCAACGCAAGCATTGTTAAAATTATAAAAATTACTTATAGCTTTGACGTTCAATTAACGTCAAGTTGGTTTGAACGATTTAGTTTCGACGTATTAATTTTGACTAAATACCATGAATTTTCGTGATCTCAATGTCTACGAGTATTCCATTGCTGACTGAAATAATGTAGTGCGCAATTTGTTTTATTTGTATAATACAATCCTGAGCCAGTTTGTTTTATTTTATTAATTCCAAGAAACTGCTGGCTCAGGATTGTATATACAAATATATACAAAATATGCGACTGCAGCGCCACCATTTCAGAGCGCGGCAAAAGCCGGAACTACAAATTGGAGATTCATACAATTCTGAGCCAAAAAAAAAATTTGCCAGTGCACTGGGGGGGCCTTAAATATGCGGTTTATAAGGGTCCGCCATCCTGAGCCATATATTTGGCTCAGGTCCGTCAGAGTGGCTCAGGATGTACCGCCCGCAAACACATTTCTGGCTCAGGTTTGTACTAAAGCGCTATATATATATATATATATATATATATATATATATATATATATATATATTTACATCCCTCGCACAATGCTGCGTCCTTTCATGAAACACACGTTACTGCGTCCACCAGAAGGAGCCATATATATCGCAGTTTAAAAATAGATCCTGGTGAATATTTTAATTGCGATCTCAGATATCGGTTCCGTTTTAAAATAGACCTTATAAATCAAAAGTTTTCATTATTGGCATAATACTGCGTCCTTTCATCATCAGCATGACATTGCGTCCGTGTATATAAACCTTCATAGTGGGCACTATACTGCGTCCTCGTGTATATTTACTTTCATTTTATAACACATGTTGCGTCCGCAACGTTGCCATATTTCCAGTAAATTTTATAGTTGTCACAATAATGAAAACTAAAAATACAAATGCACTTTTGTTAGTTGAGCCAATTTTGCGTTTATCTTAAAACTTTTTCCAACTTAGACCGATTTACTTAAAGCATTTTAACATTCCATTAGTTCTAGAGGTTAAAAGTAACATAAATTAACTGACTGCTATATTTTTGTGCAATTTGTTATTAACAAAATTACCATATAAAAAATTTATTTCTAAAATTAAAATATCAAAAAATATATGACGTAATTGTTTCAAAATAACTATTACAAAGTTTCAGAAGTTGCTTATTATAATTTTTAAGTCAAAATTAGAAAATTAATAATATTTTAAAAATCGCACGTAATTGTATATCTGCTTATTAGTTGATTGTTCTAGCAATTTATTTGATCTATAAAACTGAAGGAAAATAATTTCGGGCAAAAATCTTCTGCCCTGTTTTTTACATTAATTGATCAAAAATATCTAACAAAATCAATCTGCAAAATTTATTATTGAAAAAAATGTTAGACTTTGATTTAAACCCACTTTTATATTATGTATTAACTATTTTAGTCTAATTTATGACTTGATAAGTTGGAGTAGTAATATATCCAATAGGAACATCCTAAGAATTAAAATAGATTTATGATCTGACAATTAGTTACCAGCTTTTAGCATTTCAATTTTCACAATAGATGTGTTCCATTTTAATGACGAATGATAAGTTTTAAGAAACACCTTTTCTTTTCTTGATGGAATCCTTTTTTAATAAAATTTACGACATTTTTATAAATTATAAAAAAGTTAGTGCTTCAATAATAAAATATTAATTAAAAACAAGTGACACAAAAATTCAATTAACCACTTTGTGCATTACATCAAAAAAATACACATGTACACAAAAATCGTTAACGTAAACTTATATTATATAATGAGAAAAACGAAAAATAAAACTGTACGAAAAATCGTTAACGTTAATTTATAATCAAATAAGCAAAAGTAAAAAAAACCGTACAAGTAAACAATTTGAAACTTGAGGAAAATCTTCTTCTACATATTTGAAAATATTAACTACAATTATTTTGAGAATTTTTGCTTAATTAGAAATATCTGTTTTTGAGGTGCGGTTAAAACTTGAGTCACCCGGTATATGTATAGTCGGACTATTTTTAGCAAGAGTTTTCTAAAGCATCAAATTAATTAAAAAATTTGTTAAAATATTTTTAATAAAAATTTTCTCGATGTAAACAGAACTCTGCAATTTGTTTTTATAGAAACTACTTTTTTTATGTAGCAATCAAGTCAATAATAATTATTGCGCTTTGTGCAAAATGGGTAAAATTTCTAAAATTATTATTACAACTAAAGTCAATTTTGTAGTTACTTTGGATCGTATACAATACAAATGTGTAAAATATTACGTTTTTGGAATATGGAACAACCAAAAATGCACATAATAATTTTGAATTATTACTTTTTTTTCAAATTTATAAGATATATTTTGTTCATAGTGATATTGAATTAAAACTGAATAAAACGACTATCCTGATTCTTGATGCCTAAAAAGCATTCAGAAAATTTTTCTTTAAATAATGCTAGTTATTTATGTTTGTGCTGGTTGTCAGAAATGTTATAATTGTCACATTATATAAAGAATAAACAAAAACTGAACACGAAAAGCAAGGAACAAAATAAAACTGAAAATTACGTACAACAAATAAATTATTTGCAATGAAAATGACTCAAAATCTTGTAAACACACACTCAAAAAAAAAATGATTTATTTTTTTGTAATATTATCTATAGTTACAGTGTACCTAGTACTAATATCCATTTTTCTCTAAATTTTCTTTTATCAAAAATTTCATAACATCTGTTAACATCTCTCATATAATCAGTTAATAGCTTATTTAAGTAAATTTATTAAGTGAATATACTGCTTTATCTTCACGCAAATTACAAAAAAAAAATCAAGCATAAAGTCTTCTATTTTTTTAACCGCATTTAAAATAAAATTACAACTTACAAATCTCAAATTATGCATTGCTTTTTAAGAAATTAGATCCTTTCAAGTTGCCTGCGATCTGTATCAATTTTTGAGAGTACCATGCATTTTGTTTTTAATAGCATATAAAATGATTCTAATTTTCATCAGTTTGCCTTTAAATAGCGACATATTACAATTTACCACTGTATAGTTTATAACTTTGAATTAAACTTAAACTGTCAACTTAAATATTGTATAATAATTTAATTATTTCGTTTTTTAAATATTTTTAGTAGGAATAATTTCAATATTAAATAATTTGTGTAACTACTTATTTGTACATCTTTAGACTTAACTCTACTTTTAAGCAAAGCAAATTTAACAGTTTTTGGAGAGATACACATAAACACAATATTCGACTGCTTCGAGGTAATTTTTTTTGATTTTTTAAGTAATAAGATGATTCTAACAGCAATAATTTAGAACAGTTCAGAATTATAATATTGCCCATGAACAGTAGCATTTTTGCGTTTCAAAGCTTTATTACGCATGCTCCTTTTTGTTTTTAACTAAAGTGTTGCCTATTGTAATATTTTTTTAAAGAAAAACAGTAGTTTAGTTAAATTTTATTTTTGATAAACATTTTTAGTTGGTCTTTACAAAAATTAAATTTAGATGCGGTCAAAAACTGACCATTGTTAAAATGTTAACCTGCTCAAAGATATAATTTTTTCTAAAGTACACTACAAAAAAATTTGTACGCCACGATCAAAAAGTGTTTTAATTTTGGTCTTGTCTGTTTTCAGGCTTTGCCTCTTCTTCAGTGATTAAAATCACACTGAACTGAAAAATATACTTTTTGGCTTTGATATACAAATAACTATTTTTAATACACAAATTCCAAAATAACTACTTTGAAAAATAAAAATGTTCCGCAAAATATCGTTTCACAGCTTTATTAGTATTTAAATGTCTATAGCAAGTTTTCACTAAATTATTTTTAATTTTTCAAAAATTTGCACAAATTATTATTTTAGCAAAAAATATCCCATTAAGAGAAGTAAGTTTTAATAAAAAAAAATAAATTGGTAAAGATAATTTTGGAAGTAAAAGACCAAGAAAGTTGTCTGTTAAAATTAAAAAAAAGTAAAATAATCTTATTGTCTGGTAATTTGCATGCCATACCTTAAAAATTAAGGGTCCAGTGTTCTAAACTTACTTGTGCTGTGAAAAAGAAGCAATAATAATATGAATGTGTATTAGGTTTGACTTCACTTATTTTGCATAAGTACAACAATTTTCGACGACTTAATTGTGGTATTAAGGAAATTGGTTTACATGAAAATAAACATATTCAGACATAATTAATTATATTGATTTTTTTTCTATTTTTTAATTTGTTGATTTATTGATTAAATGTAATTTAGAAAACTTGTACTAAAAATTTTTCTATGAAACGCGACCTTTTTGTTAGAAAACAGCGAAACTACCTGGGTTACAATACAAGCATTAAGAATTTCTATAATTAAAAAATCACCAATATGTGCTGTTGTTACAATTTTTTATAAATTTTGCTTTTAATCACCTCAATAACTTTTTTATCTAAATTAGTTTTAATTAAGAAGACGTTTGTTGTCATCTAAATAATACTGCCGATCTTGTGTTTCAAAAGTTTGTGCACATAAAAATTATTGTTTTTTTGTCTTTTATTTAATTCACTAACTTTTATAACAAAACTCTGATAAATTTATCTAATATCTTAATTACAGCGCCTTCGAGATTCTAACTTCTAAAAAAAAATCTGTTTTTTGCAAATTTGCAGAAAATTATAATTATTTTAATTATAAGCAGAAAATTATAATCATTATAATTATAACCAAAAGATTTTAATTATATTATATATCATTAACACCCTTATCACTTTTAATAAATATTCCTATTATTGTTTCAGTCAATAAAAGTCAATTCATTAATTTCATAATTTCATAAATATTTCCAACTCTGATAGACAAACCAGTCAGTCAATTCTTTTTGCGAATCTTTAGTGCACACGCGCACTGCACACGAACAGTGTTGCCACGTGAACAGGACGCGGTAAGGTGCATATGGTGAAAACAAATATACAGAACAGACGCAGCATCATCTGAATAATGAAAGAAATATATTCATCTGGTGTATATTTAAAAAATTCGCAGCGCCATCTAGGTTAAATTGAGAGAACTAAATTATTCAGTTCTTTTTCACCATATGCACCTTATGGCGTCCCTCTGAAACTTTGGTTTTATCTTTTTCTCTTTATTTAGAATCGATTAGTGTGGAAAAGATTTACTGCGTCCGTATACGGACGCAGTAAGGTCGTGGACGCAGCATTGTATGTAATTTTGCAATGTACGGACGCAGTAACATGCTAAGGATAAATATATATATATATATATATATATATATAAATATATATATATATATATATATATATTTATCCTTAGCATGATAAATATATATATATATATATATATATATATATATATATATATTTATATATATATCCTTAGCATGTTGCTGCGTCCGTACATTGCAAAATCACATACAATGCTGCGTCCACGACCTTACTGCGTCCGTATACGGACGCAGTAAATCTTTTCCACACTAATCGATTCTAAATAAAAAGATAAAGATAAAACCAAAGTTTCAGAGGGACGCCATAAGGTGCATATGATGAAAAAGAACTGAATAATTTAGTTCTCTCAATTTAGCCTAGATGGCGCTGCGAATTTTTTAAATATACACCAGATGAATATATTTCTTTCATTGTTCAGATGATGCTGCGTCTGTTCTGTATATTTGTTTTCACCAATGCACCTTACCGCGTCCTGTTCACGTGGCAACACTGTTCGTGTGCAGTGCGCGTGTGCACTAAAGATTCGCAAAAAGAATTGACTGACTGGTTTGTCTATCAGAGTTGGAAATATTTATGAAATTCTGAGATTAATGAATTGACTTTTATTGACTGAAACAATAATTGGAATATTTTACAAAAGTCATAAGGGTGTTAATGACATATAATATAATTAAAACTTTTTGGTTATAATTATAATGATTATAATTTTTTGCTTATAATTATAATAATTATAATTTTCTGCAAATTTGCAAAAAACAGATTTTTTTTAGAATAGAATCTCGAAGGCGCTGTAATTAAGATATTAATTGAAATTTATCAGAGTTTTGTTATAAAAGTTAGTGTATTAAATAAAAGACAAAAAAACAGTAATTTTGATGTGCACAAACCTTTGAAACACAAAATCGACAGTATTTTTTAGATGACAACAAACGTCTTCTTAATTAAAAACTAATTTAGATAAGAAAGTTATTGAGGTGATTAAAAGCAAAATTTATAAAAAATTGTAATAATAGCACTTATTGGTGCTTTTTTAATTATACAAATATCTACTGACTACTGTTTGTATTGTAACCCAGGTATGGTCAGTTTCGCTGTTTTCTGACAAAGTGATCGCGTTTTATAGAAAAAATTTTAGTACATGTTTTCTAAATTACATTTAATCAATAAATCAAGAAAAAAAATCAATATAATTATCTCTGGATATGTTTGTTTTCATGTAAACCAATTTCCTTAATGCCACAATTAAGTCGTCGAAAATTGTTGTACTTATGCAAAATAAGTGAAGTTAAACCTAATACACATTCATATTATTATTGCTTCTTTTTCACAGCACAAGTAAGTTTAGAACACTGGACCCTTAATTTTTAAGGTATGGCATGCAAATTACCAGACAATAAGATTATTTTATTTTTTTTTAATTTTAAGAGACAACTTTCTTGGTCTTTTACTTCCAAAATTATCTTTACCAATTTTTTTCTTATTAAAACTTACTTTTCTCAATGGGATATTTTTTGCTAAAATAACAATTTGTGCAAATTTTTGAAAAATTAAAAATAATTTAGTAAAAACTTGCTATAGACATTTAAATACTAATAAAGCTGTGAAACGATATTTTGCGGAATATTTTCATTTTTCAAAGTAGTTATTTTGGAAAGTGTGTATTAAAAATAGTTATTTGTGTATCAAAGTCAAAAAGTATATTTTTCAGTTCAGTGTGATTTTAATCACTGAAGAAGAGGCGAAGCCTGAAAACAGACAAGACCAAAAATAAAACACTTTTTGATCGTGGCGTACAAATTTTTTTGTAGTGTACTTTAAGAAAAATTATATCTTTGAGCAGGTTAACATTTTAACAATGGTCAGTTTTTGACCGCATCTAAATTTAATTTTAGTAAAGACCAACTAAAAATGTTTATCAAAAATAAAATTTGACTAAACTACTGTTTTTCTTTAAAAAAATATTACAATAGGCTTGTTTCAACAACACTTTAGTTAAAAACAAAACGGAGCATGCGTAATAAAGCTTTGAAACGCAAAAATGCTACTGTTCATGAGCAATAATAATTCTGAACTGTTCTAAATTATTGCTGTTAGAATCATCTTATTACTTAAAAAATCAAAAAAAAATTACCTCGAAGCAGTCAAATATTGTGTTTATGTGTATTTCTTCAAAAACTGTTAAATTTGCTTTGCTTAAAAGTAGAATTAAGTCTAAAGATGTACAAATAAGTAGTTACACGAAGTATTTAATATTGAAATTATTCCTACTAAAAATATTTAAAAAACGAAATAACTAAATTATTATACAATATTTAAGTTGACAGTTTAAGTTTAATTCAAAGTTATAAACTACACAGTTGTAAATTGTAATATGTCGCTATTTAAAGATAAAAGGCAAACTGATGAAAATCAGAATCATTTTATATACTATTAAAATCAAAATGCATGGTACTCTCAAATTTGATACAGATTGCAGGCAACTTGAAAGGATCTAATTTCTTAAAAAGCAGTGCATAATTTGAGATTTGTAAGTTGTAATTTTATTTTAAATGCGGTTAAAAAAATAGAAGACTTTATGTTTGATTTTTCTTTTTTTTTTGTAACTTGCGTGAAGATAAAGCAGTATCTTCACTTAAATAAATTTACTTAAATAAGCTATTAACTGATTATATAACAGATGTTAACAGATGTTATGAAATTTTTGATAAAAAAGAATTTAGAGAAAAATGGATATAAGTACTAGATACACTGTAACTATAGATAATATTACAAAAAAATAAATCTTTTTTTTTGAGTGTGTGTTTACAAGATTTTGAGTCATTTTTATTGCAAATAATTTTTTTGTTGTACGTAATTTTTAGTTTCATTGTTCCTTGCTTTTCGTGTTCAGTTTATGTTTGTTCTTTACATAATGTTACAATTATAACATTTCTGACAACCAGCACAAACATAAATAACTAGCATTATTTAAAGAAAAGTTTTCTGAATGCTTTTTAGGCATCAAGAATCAGGATAGTCGTTTTATTCAGTTTTAATTCAATATCACTATGAACAAAATGTATCTAAGAAATTTGAAGAAAAAAGTAATAATTCAAAATTATTACGTGCATTTTTGGTTGTTCCATATTCCAAAAACGTAATATTTTACACATTTGTATTGAGTAACTACAAAATTGACTTTAGTTGTAATAATGATTTTAGAAATTTTACCCATTTTGCACAAAGCGCAATAATTATTATTGACTTGATTGCTACATAAAAAAGTAGTTTCTATAAAAACAAATTGCAGAGTTCTGTTTACATCGAGAAAATTTTTATTAAAAATATTTTAACAAATTTTTTAAGTAATTTGATGCTTTAAAAAGCTCTTGCTAAAAATAGTCCGACTATACATATACCGGGTAACTCAAGTTTTAACCGCACCTCAAAAACAGATAATTCTAATTAAGCAAAAATTCTCAAAATAATTGTAGTTAATATTTTCAAATATGTAGAAGAAGATTTTTCTCAAGTTTCAAATTGTTTACTTGTACGGTTTCTTTTTTACTTTTGCTTATTTGAATATAAATTAACGTTAACGATTTTTCGTACGGTTTCATTTTTCGTTTTTCTCATTATATAATATAAGTTTACGTTAACGATTTTTGTGTACATATGTATTTTTTTTGATGTAATGCGCAAAGTGGTTAATTGAATTTTTGTGTCGCTTGTTTTTAATTAATATTTTAATATTGAAGCACTAACTTTCTCATAATTTATGAAAATGTCGTAAATTTTATTAAAAAAGGACTCCATCAAGAAAAGAAAAGGTGTTTCTTGAAACTTATGGCATTCGTCATCAAAATGGAACACGTCTATTGTAAAAATTAAAAAGCTAAGTTAGCTGGTAACTAATTGTCAGATCATAAATCTATTTCAATTCTTAGGACGTTCCTATTGGATATATTACTACTCCAACTTATCAAGTCATAAATTAGACTAAAATAGTTAATACATAATATAAAAATGGGTTTAAATCAAAGTCTAACATTTTTTCAATAATAAATTTTGCAGATTGATTTTGTTAGATATTTTTGATCAAATAATGTAAAAAGCAGGACAGAAGATTCTTGCCCGAAGTTATTTTCCTTCAGTTTTATAGATCAAATAAATTGCTAGAACAATCAACAAATAAGTATACAATTACGTGCGATTTTTAAAATATCATTAATTTTCTAATTTTGACTTAAAAATATGATTAGCATCTTCTAAAACTTTGTAATACTTATTTTGAAACAATTACGTCATATATTTTTTGATATTTTAATTTTAGAAATAAATACTTGTATGGTAATTTTGTTAATAACAAATTGCACAAAAATATAGCAGTCGGATATTTTATGTTACTTTTAAACTCTAGAACTTATGGAATGTTAAAATGCTTTAAGTAAGTCGGTCTAAGTCGGAAAAAGTTTTAAGATAAACGCAAAATTGACTCAACTAACAAAAATGCATTTGTATTTTTAGTTTTCATTATTGTGACAACTATAAAATTTACTGGAAATATGGCAACGTTGCGGACGCAACATGTGTTATAAAATGAAAGTAAATATACACGAGGACGCAGTATAGTGCCCACTATGAAAGTCTATATACACGGACGCAATGTCATGCCGATGATGAAAGGACGCAGTATTATACCAATAATGAAAACTTTTGATCTATAAGGTCTATTTTAAAACGGAACCGATATCTGAGATCGCAATTAAAATATTCACCAGGATCTATTTTTAAACTGCGATATATATGGCTCCTTCTGGTGGACGCAGTAACGTGTGTTTCATGAAAGGACGCAGCATTGTGCGAGGGATGTAAATATATATATATATATATATTTATATATATATATATATATATTTATATATATATATATATATTTATATATATATATATAAATGTATATGATAATATAATGTAGTATAAACATTAATGTACAATAAACATAAAAAACTTATAAAACAGGACAGTTTAAAAATTCCTCTACTGAATAGAAGGCCTCCTTCAGAAGAATTTCTTTAACTTTAATTTCAAATTTTGTTTTATTAAGTTGTTTTATCTTCTGTGGAACTTTTTGATAAAGTACGGCTCCCCAATATCCTATGTTTTGTTGAGTCTGTTTAAGTCTGTGTCGTGGTATTTTAGGTTCTTCTTTGTTTCTGGTGTTGTACTTGTGAAACTCATTGTTTTTCTTGAAAATACTTATATTAGAGTAGACATATTTGAGGCAGGCCATTATAAATACAGATGGTATAGTAAGTATTTTTTTCTCCTTAAACTTTTCTCTACATGTTTCATTGTATTTAAGGTCACACAAAATTCTCAAAGCTTTCTTCTGAAGGATAAAAATTTTTTGAATATTTGAGGAGCTACCCCATAATAATATGCCGTACGTTGCAATACTATGAAAATTTGCATAATATGTCGTCTTCGCACATTGAAACGTAGAAAGATTTTTTATTCTTCTTATTGCATATAAAGATGAAGATAGTTTTTTGCAAGTTTCTGCGACGTGTACTGACCAGTTCAAGTTATTATCAATGTGTATGCCCAAAAATTTAATTGATGATGTTTTTTTTGCTATACTTGAAATGGATAATATTTGAGTCTTTTCGGTGTTAATTTTCATTCTGTTGGTCTCAAACCAAGTGTGAGCTTCACGCATGGCAACATTCCTTTTTATTTGCATTTCTTCTATATCTTTTGCTTTAAGAACCAGAGTTGTATCATCCGCATACTGGCAACTACACAAAACTTTGTCTTTCAAATTATGAGAAAAGTCATTTACATATATGATAAATAAAATTGGACCTAAAATAGATCCCTGCGGTACCATTAAATCTTTATTCGATGTTATCCAGAACACATGGATATTGATAAATGTTAAAATTACTACTTCAGTTTCAGATTCCATCTCAAATTTTCAAAAATTTGTGAAAATTTGAAAGTTATTTACTTACGAACCTACGACGTTAAGAAAAATAGGAATTATTGGGACTGCAAGCGTGACGTAATGACGCCAGCCAGTGTTGCCACAAAAGATTATAGGTAGTAATAACATAATTTTTGAAGTGTTGCTAACGTTTTGCAAACTTTGGGTTACTTGCAACAAAATACACAAATTTCAAAAAAAAAAAACCAAATATTTTTATTTTTAAGTTGTCGTCTTTCAACTGTCACGTGACATCAGCAACACTGGCAAAGTGTTGTGATTTTTAGTCGAATTATTTCTGGTAAGTACTGCGTTATAATATTTATTTAAATAATCTTTTACAAAAACAATTTTTAACAAAAAATAGGAGAGTGTAAAAACATTTTATGCCAAAATAAAATTCTAAGCTCTACGCTTTTCAGGCTAATAGGTATATTTTCATAACCCATCTTTTGTAATTATATTGTTATAATCACAATACACAGTAAACCATTTTTTAATTTGTTGCTAACGCAAAGTTGGTTGCAAACCATATGTAAACTATACAGAAGAAACACTGAAGAAAGCGTTGACAGATGTACAGGACAATATGTTGAGTCTTCGCAAACGCAAAGCTCAACAAAAATATGGAATTGCAGCATGTACTCTCTCTATAAAAAAAAAAGATCTAATCTTTAACACTAAATTTTTTATTTTATTTTACTCCTAAAATTTTATATTCTCTATAATTAGTACAAAAATTAGTGTACTGGAAGTTATTAGGTAGCAAAATCTTTTTACAATAAGCTTCTTTTTGATTTTAGCGGACTTCGATCTATTCTAACGCAAGTGTCTTCACAACATCTTCAGTAAGAGTAGAAAGTCGACAAGATTTTGTTTTTGCAACATTAACTGTGTTTCAAAGACGTTCCACAACCCGCATGCATTTTTGTTTAAATATAATAAAATTTACAATTACACTCGACCGCAAAATTAACCGGACACAAAGTTTTTTGAAAAAATCTCAGTGACGAAAATTTGAATCAAAATAATTTTAATTGAAAATGTGCAATGATGAATATTTAAATTAAAATCAAGATAATATTAATTAATAATGTTCAAAAATAAATATTTATTTACAAATTAAACAAAAATTTGATTTCAAGTAACAAAACAAAGCAAAACAAAATTAAGAAAACGGCAAAAAAATTTCAGTAGCGAGTATTTCCTCCTCGCGCTTAAATTACAGCTCTCATATGTTGAGACATACTTGCAATCAAGTCTGCGATCTCATCTTGGGCTATTAGCTCCCACTCATTCAGCAACGCCTGTTCCAGCTCAACTGTTGTATGAAACTCGCCGTAGTTCTGCCCAATACTTTTACCCAGGTTGTCCCATATGTGCCCAATGGGGTTTAGGTCAGGGCTCGTAGGTGGCCGCTTTAGCACCTGAACATTAACGTCGTGAAGGTACTGACGCGTAATCTGGGCTGTGTGAGTGCGCGCATTGTCGTGCATTAAGAGATACTCTTCCCCTACAAATAGCGCAAAAAAACCACGAACTCTTGCAAACACTGCCTAATGTACCAGTCAGCGTTAATGCTACCTCTCCGCACCGTTACAAGAGCTGTATGAGCCTTCAAAGAAATCCCTCCCCATACCATTACACCTACACCACCAAATGCTACTCTAGGCGCAAAGCAACACTGGGCATATCGTTCCCCCGGGCATCTAAATACTCGATCACGACGATCAGGTGAATACCTAGTGAAACGCGACACATCCGTAAAGAAAACGGAGCCCCATTGGTCCATATTCCAATCAACATGATTTCGCGCAAATTCCAATCGCTGTCTGCGATGCTCTGCTTCAACTTAGGGTCAGTAGCAGATGGATGTGATGTCAAATTGTTTTCCTTCAACCTTCTTAAAACAGTATCAGGAGAAATCATGGTCCCCTGAACATCCGCCAGTCTCCTGGCCAAAGCTGTAGCAGGAAGAGTCCGTTCTCGCAGCATTTGTAATCGAAGAAATCGGTTTTCCACTTCATTTGTTACTCGTTTTCTGCCTTGTCCAGGTCTTTTGGAATAAGACCAGTTGCCCTGAACCTTTGTATCGCATCGGATAAATCGTATGCTGCGTCCATCATTATATAAAGCAACAGCCTGAGCAGCTTCTTCGGGACTCATTACAATATGAATCGCTTCTACAGCAAATCTCTTCCCCAAAAAGCCAAATTAAACAAACCAGAACCAGCTATCGACACAAATTTGACAGACGTGTAAAACAAACAAAACCTTTCTGATTGGAAGCCGCGTAAGAAAATAGGTACAAAAAGTAATCTGCGTAATAGGAGTTAACCCAAAAAACTTGAATATCCTTTCTTTTAGTTGTTTTTTATGTGTAGCCATATAAAATCAATGTAGAGAGCGTTTTCGCACATTTACGGAACAAAAATCCGGTTAATTTTGCGGTTGAGTGTACTTCAGCGTAAATTTGTTAAAATTGGAGGTAGTTGAGTCCAGAGAATAATCATTAATTGTTAACAAAGTAAAATTTAGATACCTTTTTTACTAGTACCTACTAAAACTACATGATTGAAGATCCTTAGGCGCTCTTACATTACCTTTTCAATTTTACTTTTAAAAATTACTTTTGTAATTCCGAGTAAACAACACATTTAAACGTTGTTTTCAGTTGCTATGACACCTAATAACTAAAAGTTACATGCCTTTTTCACTAATACCAAAATTACGTGGTTGAAGTTTCTTAGGCGTTTTTACATTACCTGTTCAAGTAAAATACAACAAATGGGATGCCGTTATAAAAATAATTTTGTGCTCTTAAACGATGTGTCACTTGACCCCACTTCCTAATTAAAATTTTAGGGTTGTGATTCACCCTCGTCAGGGGGTTAAAGATATAGGTTGCAAAGTATTCTTAAAATGTGTCCCCGTTCAAAAGAAAATCGAACTATCCGAGCATTTCTGCAATAAATTTCACAAACAAATGTAACGCTAGGTGCAAACTTTTCATTGAACTACTCTGTATAAGAATTGTCACTGGCATAACACAGAATATAATTTTTGAGAGAAGAAGCTTTCCTATAAAAATTGTATTATTAATGCTTCAACCTTAAAATAAAGTAAAAAGGTAATTATATTCTCTCTGAACTCTAACCTCACTTTTGTAATTTTTTGCAAAGTAGCAAAAATCAATCGTCAAGGTCAACTTGGTGATCAAAAGGGCGATCGCACTCTAGTAGTCGGCAATTTCGCATAGTTCGCTGAACTTGCGTTTTGAAAGTGATAGTGATTGTAAAATATAGCTTTTATCAGTGAATCCGATGGACGGAAAAATCTTGGTGGATGATCTCGATGCAGATGGTCTGCAACGACTAATCCATTTAGCAAAAAAGAAAAGGAAACTGCTTCTACAAAATTCGGGAATAGTCCCATCAACACCAACAGACGACGTGAATCTAGAAACCGATGAAAAAGATTCAAAAGATGAAAATAAAAAAGAATTTCTGATACCGAAAAAGCAAAGAAAAAGAAGGTTTACACAACTGAGCATCGTTCCCCCTTCAGTTGAAAATGGTAACCGCTTCAGTATATTGAATAACGAGTCGCAAGTCATGCAAGACAGTCAAGACACCCCGTCTCCTGAGGAAAAAACAGCAACTGGCACACATAACAATAATTCTACTCCAATAGTTCTGAGGGGCAAGTCAATTTAGATCCAAATAAGCAAGACATTAAACGAGCAAAAAATAAACTACACGAAAGCAACAACGACACGTGACGGTATTTGCAATCAACCGCAAACTATTAGTGACTTTAAAAATATGTTGAAGCTCTTTAAAGAACAAAACGTCTTTTTTCACACCCACCAACTCAAGACAGAGAAAAATCTCAAAATAGTAATTAAAAGCATTCCAACGAAAATAAAAGAGGAGGAAATCTACAAGGATCTCTTCGAAAAAAGCTACCCCGCTTTATAAATAACAAGAATGAATGGGAAAAATAATGTTCCAGTTCCAATGGCATTATTAGAGATAAAAAAAGACTACAAATCGATCTACAAGGTACCAACCGTAAATGATCTTTCTGTTCATATAGAGCGTTTGAAAAACAGAAGACAAGTCCCGCCCACCGTTGCCAATTATTTGAACACATTCAGAAAAATTGTAATGCCAATTTTGCTTGTATGAAATGTGCAGGTGACACACCTGTGCACAAAAAAGAAGACAACGCCAGCAAAATGCGTTAACTGCGGCGGAGCCCACACTTCAATCTTTAAAAAATGAAAAAAGAACCCAAAAGTCTAAATTACGAAAATCCAGCACCAACCGCCAACAGGGATCACCGATTATGACAAACAAAACCTCGACAAGTACCGAATCAACATCAAAACCAAACCCGTGGACCAAAAACGTCAAACCGACAAAAAATAAAACTGAAAAAATAGTCAATGAACTGTCCAAAATGCTGATGGAGTACAGAGCTACAAACCCCAACCAAGAGCAGAAAATCAAACTCTTTGAACATATAGATACTATTCTACATCTATTATGAATCGAAGACAACCTACCTTTTTAAAAATAGTAATGTAGAACTCAAACGGCATAGCAAGTAAAAAACTGGAATTAATACATTATTTAACAAACAATAACATCGACATAGCCCTAGTAAGTGAAACTCAGCTCAAGGCATGCGACAATTTTCAAATTCCGAACTATGTCATTTACCGACGAGACAGATTTCAACCACCAGGAGGTGGTGTAAGTATATTAATAAAGAAAAATATTAATCCCACAAATGACAATGAAACACACCTCAAAAGTACAAGCGTCGCAATAAAGAAGAGAAACAACGGGCTACTAGCCATTTTCTCGATTTACTTTCCTCCAAACAAAACAAACATAGAACCTCAACTCGACAAGATAATAAATAAGCACAAACAAGCAATCATTCATTGCTGGCGATTTTAATACAAAACATAAAGAATGGAACAGCCTTTATACGAATCCAAAAGACATTCAGCTTAAAAGATACGTGATAAAAAGAAATTTAACGATAATAGCTCCAAAAGAACCGACCATAATACCTAGCAACGGCGCGGCGGCAGACCAGATATATTGGATATTGCAATAACAAAAAACCTTACTCCAGCACATAACATCTTTGCTCTTGACGAGTTAAGTTCGGACCACAATCCGGTAATTATAAATATTAGAAACTAAATTTTCACAAATGAAACCGTAAGTAAAACAAACTGGAAAAAATTCAGGAAAATACTGCAGAACGCAGAAATACCTGATCCAGATAAAAACATTGAAGAATCAGTCATCCAGTTAGAAAACAACATCAAGCAAGCATTAAAAGAATCGGAAGTAAAAATGAAGAGACATCACAAGATGCAAAAAACTTCTCCACATATAATACAACTACTCCGAAACAAGAATGATGCAAGGAAAAACTATCAGACTACCCTATCACCACATGACAAGAATATCCTCAATAACCTTACAAACCAATTAAGGTATGCATTTGAGGAAGAATTCAATAAAAATTAGGAAGAAAAAATAGAAAGATTCAACAAAAAAAGTCAGCACCATAGAAAATAGCTAAAAACCTCAGAAATGAGATTAAAAAATGCCCCTCCCCTGAAGCATAAAAACAAGATTTGTATTAAAGATAAAGAAAAATCAGAAGTTTTCGCTGAAATTTTAGAGGAACAATTTTCATTAAATACAATGATTGATACAGCAAAAAACCAAGATATTGAAAAGAATTTAGACATCCTAAAAAAAACCTTAAAGAAGAGCATAAATTAGACGAGGTATCAATCCAAGAAATAGAGAACATTATAAAGAATTTAAAAGAAAAGAAAGCACCAGGTCCAGATAAGATTACAAATAAGACATTAAAAAATGTTCTTTTAAAAGTCATCGAACAAATTAAAAATATTTGTATTACAATTCTAAAAACCAGTACTTTTCCCAACCACTGGAAAACTGCAGAGACTATCTTAATACCAAAATCAAATAAGCCCACAAAATTAGCAACAAGCTATCGACCTATATACAAGATTAATGGAAACAGTCAACGCAAATGGAATACTTCCCAAAGAACAATTTGGTTTTAGAATTAATCATAACACAACAGCTTCTGAGAATTATAAATATAATAAAAGAGAACCTCAATCAATCAAGACCCACTGGAGCCATATTCCTTGATGTAGCCAAAGCGTTTGACTGCGTATGGCACAAAGGACTGACTTAAAATAATCTAACTAAACGTTCCTCTTTGTTTTGCAAAAATAATAAATTCTTATATCAAAAACAAAAAATTCTACACGAGAGTTAACGAAGAAACATCAATAATATCAAAAGGATATCAGAGCCGGAGTTCCACAGGGCTCAATTCTGAGTCCTTTACTATACAATTTGTATACGTCGAACATACCGAAAAACAAGGAAACACAACTTGCTTTGTATGCCGACGATACAGCAATTTTAACATCCTCCCATGTAAGACCAAAAATGGTCAAAAATTTGCAAAACCACCTCGACAATATACAAAAATGGCTTCAAGATTGGAAGATAAAGGTAAATGCCGAAAAAAGTAATGCTATAATATTTAGTACAAGACCAATCCAAGACCAACCTGAACAAGACGTCAAATTATTTTCAATATCTATACCATGAACAAAAGAAGTAAAATATCTAGGTGTTACACTCGACCAAAGTCTGAAATTCTCAAAACACGTTGAAAATGTCACAAAAAGAGCTAATCAGATAAGAGGCTACCTCAACCCTCTCCTGAATCAAAGTAGCAAACTCAACAAACAAACAAAATTCAGCTATACAAGTCAATAATACGACTAATAATTACCTACGCAATAGAAGGTTGGAAGCCGTCAAACATAAGAACGCAGGTAGTTCAGAACAAAACACTACGTTTAATTCTAAACGTTCCATACTACGTGTCCTACGATACACTGCACAAACCTGCAAACAATTAATGATTATATAAATGGACTAACAACAAAATTGCTCCAAAAACTACAAGACCATGAAAACCCAACCGTGAAAAACCAAAGTCGGATTGAAAGAAAACCAAAACGTAGAAGACTAATTTATGTAGCAAAAAAGGAAACAACCAAAAAAAGCAACAAATGTAAACAAAAGCTCAAATTTCGCGGTTAAATGAAGCTAATATTCAAGGCCGCTAAAACAATCAAATTCATGTCGGTGATCAACAACATTCAGATATTGTATTCTTTGGACACTCATCTAACCTTTAGTAGAGTCCGTACACTTTCAGAACAGCACACCAATAAAAGTGTGCAGATGACAAAATAGTGTCGGGCCAGTCCTATTTGCAAATGAAGGGGAGGAATCCAAGCGGCACGTGGTCAGCGAAAGGTCAGCGGCGTTCGTCATTCTTGGTGATTCTGTTTAGTGTCGTTCGCTGACAGATTTTGATGACCCAACATGCTAGTCTGAAAGTGTACGGACTCTAGAGCTAAACTGTTTTTTTCAAGACAACTTTTTGTAACTGATTTGTTTGTGGAGGTTATGGAATGTGAAATTAGTGAAAACAAAATTATAACCTAACATTTTAAACTTTTGTCGGCCTGTTCCAGGGTCTTACTTGAAACAAAATGGTTTTGCTGCAAGAACATAAGATTTTTATTGTCGAATATTATTTTCGCAATGGGCGGCGCGTAGAAGGTGTTTGGCAATACTCGATTCAAAACTATTATGAGAAATTTCAGGAGCAGTTTCCGGACATTGCTGTTGATTATAACACTTTTCGATGCTCGCTGAATCACTGCATTAATAATTTTCGTGAGAATGTGTTTGTTTCACGAAAGGAAGGTAGTGGTTGCCCTACGAAACGAACTGAAAAAGTTGTTGAAAATGTAAGGCAAATTATGGAAGAAACACCTCAAACATCATTACGTTGGCTGTTTCAACAAGTTCAGTTATCATTTATTATATTACCACTTGCCATAAAATATTGAAAACGGATATTCATTTATATCCTTACCGTTTGCAAAGTGTACAGCAGTTACATAAAGCTGATTGTGCTGCTCGTGTAGAATATTGTCAGTGGTTTCAAAACACTCTCAACGACGACTTATTGGATTGGAGTTTTTTCACAGAAGAAGCGTGGTTTTATTTAAAAAGATATGTCAATTCACAAAACATGAGGCTGTGGAGTTCTGAGAAACCCAATTTCTTTGTCGAGGCACCACTTCATCCTCAAATAATAATAATAATAATAATAATAATAATAATAATAATAATTTATTTACCATCAAAGTAGTTTACATGGTATGTCACAATATATGTATATATATATATATATAAATGTATATGATAATATAATGTAGTATAAACATTAAAACATAAAAAACTTATAAAAAAGGACAGTTTAAAAATTCCTCTACTGAATAGAAGGCCTCCTTCAGAAGAATTTCTTTAACTTTAATTTCAAATTTTGTTTTATTAAGTTGTTTTATCTTCTGTGGAACTTTTTGATAAAGTACGGCTCTCCAATATCCTTTGTTTTGTTGAGTCTGTTTAAGTCTGTGTCGTGGTATTTTAGGTTCTTCTTTGTTTCTGGTGTTGTACTTGTGAAACTCATTGTTTTTCTTGAAAATACTTATATTAGAGTAGACATATTTGAGGCAGGCTATTATAAATACAGATGGTATAGTAAGTATTTTTTTTTCCTTAAACTTTTCTCTGCATGTTTCATTGTATTTAAGGTCACACAAAATTCTCAAAGCTTTCTTCTGAAGGATAAAAATTTTTTGAATATATGAGGAGCTACCCCATAATAATATGCCGTACGTTGCAATACTATGAAAATTTGCATAATATGTCGTCTTCGCACATTGAAACGTAGAAAGATTTTTTATTCTTCTTATTGCATATAAAGATGAAGATAGTTTTTTGCAAATTTCTGCGACGTGTACTGACCAGTTCAAGTTATTATCAATGTGTATGCCCAAAAATTTAATTGATGATGGTTTTTTTGCTATACTTGAAATGGATAATATTTGAGTCTTTTCGGTGTTAATTTTCATTCTGTTGGTCTCAAACCAAGTGTGAGCTTCACGCATGGCAACATTCCTTTTTATTTGCATTTCTTCTATATCTTTTGCTTTAAGAACCAGAGTTGTATCATCCGCATACTGGCAACTACACAAAACTTTGTCTTTCAAATTATGAGAAAAGTCATTTACATATATGATAAATAAAATTGGACCTAAAATAGATCCCTGCGGTACGCCACTTTTAATTTCTCGTTTCTCGGATTTTTTAAAGTTCCATTCTACAAGTTGAAGTCGGTTGGTCAAGTAAGATTTGAATAATTTGTTTGCTTCGCCTCTTATACCATAAACGTGTAATTTGTGAGTTAAAATTTTATGTGGAATAGTGTCGAATGCTTTGCTCAAATCGCACATTACAATTTCAGTTATCTCTTTATTGTCTATTGCTTGGAAAACTTGCTCAAGTGCTCTTATGACTGTTGTGGTAGTTGAGTAACCTTTTCGATATCCGTGTTGACTATTGTCAAATATGCCATTTCTTTCAAAGAAAGATACGATTCTATTTTTAAGCAACGATTCAAAAATTTTTGATACTGCTGGAAGAATGGAGATTGGTCTGTAATTGCTGCAAGTGTTAATGTCATTTTTTTTATAGACTGGTATAACTTTAGCTATTTTTAGTTCATCCGGAAAGATTCCTTCTGCAATACATTTATTAAAAATAGTTGTGATCGGACTGCAAATTTCTTGAGCAATATGTTGAAGGAGATTGGTTGTATATCCATAGACGTCATTGGCTTTAGAAGATTTTAAAGATTTTATTATCTTCATGACTTCGATTGTGTTTGTCGGTTCAAGAAAAATTGAATCTTGATTGTTCTTGATGTGCTGTAGTAACTCTAAAGGATCTTTTGTTTGTTGTGTATTTTTATTGACTGTCTCTTCAATTTCTGAAAAAAATTTATTTAAATCTTCTGCAGTTAATATACATTCAGTGTCTGGAGTTTTTCTTGGACCCCCTTTTTCTTTGTTTATAATATTCCATATGGCACGTTGTTTGTTAGTTGCTCTGCTGATAGTTTGCATGTTTAGTTGTTGCTTTATTTCTGTGATTTTCTGTTGATACTTTTGCTTAAGTTCGTTGTATGCTTTTTTTATTCTTGGATTTTTTGTTACTAACCATATCGTGTGTAGAGCTTTTACTATGTTTTCAATATTTTGAACTTCAGGTGTTGTTATTATTCTTTTTTGAGATGTTGTTAAGTTTATGCGTTTCTCTGTTTCTGGAAAATGCTGATTGAAATGTTGCAGTAGCAGTTTGTGAAAACTACTATATGCTTCGGCGGCGGATTGATTGACTAAGAAGTCCCATGAAATGGTACTCAAAGTTGTTTTGAATGTTGTTATATGTGGAGCGTCAATTCTTTTAACTTTAATTATAACTGACTTGTTTTTAATTTGTTCTTGTTCTAATCGAACTTGTATAAACTGAGCACAATGATCTGAAACATATAAATTTTTTGTAATCTTTTGTAAGATTTGGTTATGGTTAATATTTGTGAATATATTATCAATACAAGTTGAAGTTGTATCTGTGGTCCTCGATGGAGTTTTCATTACAGGACTTAATCCAAATGATTCCATTACTTCTAGAAAAACATTTTTTTTATCAGACTTTTCTAATAAATTGACGTTAAAATCACCACATACATACAACTGACATTTTGGAAACTTTTCATTAATTACCCTTAACGCTTCTACCACTAAATTCTACCACTTCATTTCAAGACGGACAATTATTGGACCATATTTTTTTGATGGTATGAGAAAGGTTACCATGTGTTGTAAAAAAAATTATGTTGTAGTTTTAGGCTCACTAACGGCAGCAAGATATCGGGAAGAAATTTTGCAACCCTTTTTTTAAGAGCTTCATGCTGACGAACTGAGACTTGGTTACTTTCAGCAGGATGGGGCTACTCCGCACACAACAAATGAAACTTTAAATTTGATAGAAGAATTTGTTGCTAGACAAATTATTAGTCGAAGCACTCCGACACCTTACCCTTCAAGGTCTCCTGATCTCACACCGTGATTTCTATTTATTGCCGTATTTGAAAAATTCCATTTTCAAACGGCCAATACATAACTTGGATACTTACGATATCGAATTGTTGGAAGAATTAATGAACATCCTAACATGCTGATGAACGTTGCTAATGGAACGTGTCGACGAATTCAAATGTGCCTAGATGAAGGTGGTAGACATTTCGATTATTTGTAATAACTTTTTTCGATTAAAGTGTAATTATGAACCGTAAGTAGAGCAGTTTTAACTTTAATCACAAAAGTGAGGTTAGATGTCATTTTCTGGTTTGTTCACAAACGACCATGCACAGGCGACTTTGACGTCATTTTAAAAAAACACCCGATATATGGTACGGGTAAAGCCAGAATGATGGCTCAACCTAGAAATACCCATGATTTATGAGTAAAGTCCGAAATATAATTTAAAAAACACACATTTCGGGCTTTACTCGGGTAATCCGCGTTATACCCACTTTCGCTTGGATAAAGTTCGAGACATTAGTTATTCTGGACTTGAATGGACGATGAAAATTGCAGACAATGGTCAGAAAAGCTAAGATTTATCTATTTAATAAAAAACAGGGCATATCATGATGGAATAAAACGAGCTCCTTATACTGCTATGTTTGGTGATGACATTAAAGTTGGTTTAGGCACATGAGCTTTTCCGAAAGAGGTTATCCAAAATCTACGACCCAAAGAAGAACTTGAAAAAATCATTAACGAGTTTGGTACAGAAAAACAGCCTCAGCAAGATAGTAACTCAAAAATTGATACTCCACAAAAAAAAAGAACCGGAGGTAACAATATAGAAATTATTAATAATAATTGTCAAGAAGTCAATAATAGTAACATAAAAAACATTAACACTGTGATTAAATGTGATGGTCAAATGTGCAGAGTGTGATGGTCTAAGTGCATCACTGAATGGAGCGTGTACACTTTGCTTGTACAAAAAAAATATTCACTCAAACAGACAAGAAGCAAAAAACATTTAGAAAAACAAGCAAAAAATAAAGACTTTATCAAATTCAAAGTTTCCTCTATGTTCCGTTGGAGACACTGTGAGGGAAAAAGTTCCTGACGTGGATCGAGGGAGAGAGATTTTAGAAACATTCTTATGAAAGTTTTAGAAATTACTAATGACGGTTTTTACAAGCAGAAAACAAGAAAGGAGCCATTGAGGAAAAGTTTTCTAAAAATCAATTTTCTGTTTGTGCTGAGAAACTTGTAACTTTCGAAAGTGTATTACTAGAAAAGAAAACTTTGCGTCTACTTGCAAGCGAGCAATCACTTTAAAATTACATAAAAAATGTAACTGTAAAACTAAGTTTAAAACAAATAAATGCTACTGCAAAAGTTTGTAATTCTAAATGTCAGAGTAGCTTGTCTTGTTCGAATAAATAATTTGGATTCTGTTTGTTTTTGTACTGGCTGGATTTAAATTTATGTTTTGTTTTAGAAATTTTTGTAAAAGATTTTAGTATTAAATATGTATTTAAACAGTTGAGAAGTTAAATGAAGAGAGCTTACAAACGATATATCAAAAGCCTATACCTCCCATTTAAAAAAGTGGGGGTTGTACTTGTCATTCGAAGGGGGTTGAAGGTAGGGATCGCATTTTTACGTTAAAAAATGTCAATTTATAATTTAAATTTGGCGTGTTTCGAAATTTTTTATAAATATGTACAGTAACCGAAAAAACGAATTTATTCCATTTGGCTTTTACACAGTGTATACAAAACAACAATCGCAATGTTAGAGGACGAGAATTTAGATTACGACGAAAATGAATACGAACGGAAGACAAATAAAGCAACAACCTAAGCGATAGATAAAGCAAAAATAAAAAAATATACGAAAGGTAATAAAACCAAAATACATGAGAGTAGAAGATATAGAAAAATAAACGCAATAACAAAAAGGTAAGTTTATAAAAACATATATAAACGACAAATCTGCAATAAAAAACACAAAATTTAAACTGGAAGGCCAACGAATTTTTGATATCTAGCATTTTATTGACTCACTGAAACAAATCGGTAACCGCAACAACATCATGGGGAGTACTATAAGCAATATAATAATCGTCCAGAAATAAATCAAAAACGGTTTGCAGTGTCGTACATTTTTTTAAATGTAATATGTGCAATAAAGTCAAATCTGTTGAATCTAGTCACAATGTTAAAAGACATTACTAAGATAGATTAGGTACTACAAGACACTCTATTAATAAACTGATAAACATTGTCAACTTGCACATCACCAAAGCAGTGTATGTAGTTCAAAATAAAGATGAACAAATTATTACAAAAATTTTAAACTTGTTTTAGTCCCACTAGACTAATCCGTTTGACACGGGTGTCCCAGAGCGTTTGATAAACATACGGGTAAATTGCTTCAAAAAAACTGGAAACTTGTTTATCTTTAGCTCAGAAATAAAATGAATATTACATATCCAGCACCTTGTTATAGTACCGACAGTTTTTGAAAAGACGCAAAGAGAGATATAATAAAAAAAATTCTGAAACAGTCCAAAAAGAGCTGTAGTGTACAAGTTTCGTAATAAGATTTGATGCAACGTTTAGGAAAGTTTTGACAATAGCCCGTCTAAAAGACAGTAATTTAAAAAACATTTTGTCTTATGAACACAGTCCCTTTATTTGTTTTTGACAAAGATGGTACTAAGCAAAAAAACACAAAAACCGAATTAAAAAACAAATTAAAACAGCATGCTAATCAGTGGCAGAGTTCCCAGTAAAGCAAGTGAGACACCGCCTCTTTACAAAACTAAGGGGAAAAAGCTCTAAAACCATTAGAAAATATTTTTATTACGGATTTTCTTTTCAGATTGAAAAGAAATCTGTAAAGTGTCATCGACCATGTAAAAAGAACCCAATATCAAGAGATTAGCCATTTAAATATTATGTTCTTAGACTCTTAGACAGAATGCTAAGTGGAATGTGTTCAAGAAAGCGTTTATTTAAATCTATTTATAGTATCATCGAAAATTGTGTTAGTCGTCTTTCCGAATTACTTCATCAATCGCAAACTCCTAATGACAAAAAAGGCCAACGCCTTAAAGCTAATACTACAAAACCTGAGATTTTAAAAGCTATACACCTTCATATCTTTAGCTTTCCCAGAAAACTAACACATTATTCTAGTAAAAAAGTAGAGGACCTTTATCTCACTTGCTTGTACCTACTTTCTCAAAAAGCAAGAAAAAGAACAAAATTTTACAACATTTAGGAAAAACTAAAAGAATACTATACAGCTGTACTGTGACAATAATTGTTTATTTTATCTAGAGGGCGCATTCACTTTTTTCACTAGTCGAGTCCACAAGTTGAAACATGGTTGAAACCCATATAGTGTATATAATAATAAAATATCCTTAGAATTGTAAAAGGTATGATCATTTTATAATAATTATAACAAATTGAATACCAAAATTCAATAAATTTTTAGGGTAACTACCAAATTCAAAATGACAAAATTTGATTTAGATCAGGCTAAATGTACATCAAGGCCTAGCGCAAGTGACGAAAAACCCACTTGTTTAGTGCCAAAATCTGAACCGATATTACGAGACTGTACAAAATGCGAGTACAAAACTTTCCATAAAAAAGATTTTATTCGACAAAAAAAATTTAAACAGCTATATAAAAGCACGTCACAGTGACATGACCCTAAAGAAAAAGGCACAGTACGAATGCAAAACCTTCACATACAAGACAGTATATAAAAGTTGTTTGGAGACACACCTTAATAAACACCACAACCCAGATGCCAAATTCAACATATAAAAAAAGAATAAGTCATTTTCTTGCAAATATTGCAATTACTGATCAGTTCACAAGTGTGGTGTGAAACTACACACGCTTGTAAAGCACAAACCTTTAAAAAAAGTGCGTTAAGTATAGATGCTCGTTTAAATGTTACGACAATGTATCACTTGTTCAAAAACAAACATCCAGATTTAGATATCACCTATGATTTTTATGCAAATTATTTTAAAAAAACTTTTTCTTTACGGTTTAGAAGACCTCAAGTAAACACGTGCATCACTTGCTGTAAAGTTAAAAAGCTCCACTTTAGGTGTAAACGCAAAAAAGGCAACCAAAACGAAATTAGTTGTTCACAAAAGACGAGCGAAAAAATTCCACAACAAAACCGCAACTGTAAAAAAAACTTTGTAATTCCCATAACAATGTTGCCGCTCTAACTGACAATTTCATGCAAAACTTAGCCCTATCGAACATACCAATACAAGAAATGTTTTACTTAAGACAATTATGGATCAACTGTTTTAGAATTAAAAATCTCAAAAATTATAAATCAGTATTTTACGTTTACCACGAAGGTGTAGCAAATAAAGAAGCCAACAAAATTTGCTCTATGATTCTACATTATCTGGAAAACTTTTTAGACAAAATTATCGACAAATTTCACTTATTTTCGTATAACTGTCCAGGCCAGAATAAAAACCATACAGTTATAAGGTTTTTATTAACTCTGACAGATACAGGGCGATTTTCAAAAATAAAACATAACTTTCTAGTGAGAAGTCATTCGTTCCTTCCAAACGACCAAGATTTTGATGTTATGAAGAAAAAAATTAAGAAATGCGACCGTATATACGTTTCTGAAGTACATATACTATAGCATTATGTCGGAAGCAACCCAACTTTTCCGTTATTTTTGATGTCATTAAAATTAATTCAAAAATAAAAAACATAAATTTTAATACCATCAAAATATAGGCATAAAATTTGTTAACAATAAAGGGAGTTTATCTCTTGGTTTAATAATTCGATTAAACAGATTTTTTTCTTATTTATTCTTATAAATTCTAAACGGATGTTGCGTTATTTGTCAGCGCTTTTGGTTACACATCCTTATTGTTTCGTAATAAATATTAAGCCTTAGTAATCAATTAACCGTAGAGCAATGACTTACTTAGCTTGCATTTAATAACTTCCATTTTTACAGCGACTATATAAATGTTTATAAATCAAGTTTATTCTCTTTGTTTAGAAATTACTTTTTATGTTATTCTGGTTTAAAACCACTGTAAATAGTTTATATATTGAATGAATAAATTAGTCTAGAACGAACCCTCAAGTTTTATTACTCCTGCATCATCGAACAGGTATCATATGTTCATAAACTTAAAAGCAATGTCAGAACTGTGCAAATAGAGAGGCAGGAAATAGGAAACCGATAATATATAAACTTACTTACCAAAGTTTTAAACTTTTATACTGATAAAACTTTAAAAGATGAAGACCTTACTAAGGTCAACAAATGTGTGGAGAATGTGAGTAAAAAAGTTGTACAAATTATAGGAAGATTAAAATTAAACATTGAGAAAAACCAAGAAAAAAATTATTCATATCAAAGATATGAATAGTGTGACAGACGTAGATGAAATCAAAGATGTCATTATTAGAACAGTATTACACATTACTATCACTGCGCTCAACTCAAAGAAATAGCCAAATTCCAACCATAAGCATGGAGACAAAAGATGCTGATAGGGTAATAGCTATGGGAAAGATAAGAATTAGGCTAGAAATTTGTAAAATACAAAAAAAAATAAACACCGAAAAATATTATAAATGATGGGCTTTTAATTATCGTGCATATAAATGCACCGGAAAAGACTAGAGAAAACGATGTTTAAAATGTGCCAAAACTGATCATAAAGTTAAAGAATGTAAAAATAATCCTTTCAGCTCATTATGTCAGGAAGAGAGCCATGCGATAAGTAACGCTAAATGCAAAACTTTCCAGAACACAATTAAAAAAGGTAGAATTAGAAAGGTGTTACTTCTGCACGGTCCAGGCCTAATCACTCTAAATATCTATCACTCTATCACTCTAATAACAAAAAACTTATTAAAAAACCAAGTCAAGAGTCTTCGGACCTCGGAAATAGAGGTCACCGGAAAAACCCTGTAATAGTGCTACAAATAAACATAAATAGAAGCCGAGCGGTACACGATATGATAGAAAAAATAATAAGTGAACAAAAATGGAATCTCCTGCTAGTATTAGAACCAAATATAAATGGATAATGGAGACTGGTATATTGATAAAAACACCGACTCAGGTATTAAAATCTATAGTGAGAAATTTTAAATACAAAGACATGGCTCCCGGCCTTGTATTGTGTGGATACAGAAGAGAGAATACCGTATAATAAGCGGGTATGTGTTACCAAAAATCGGTATTAAGAGGAGTATGGAGGTATTTCTCTTATGGGAATTCCCATGTAAACGCGCGAATCTGTAGCACCTTTATTTACAAAAATATTTTAATGAGATTTGGTACAATCATTCTTCTAATTATTAACTACAAAATGACTGGAAGCGATTCTTAAAAAAATTATTGCAAATAATAAAAAAAAAATATTAAAAATTACTTAAACTTAAAATCAACGGAACTAAAAATTTCAAAAAGTCAAAATGTAGTTCATTTTATTACAATACTCGTAGTGAAAACCGTTTTTAAAAATTTTCATAAATAACGTTGCTACAGATTCGCGCAGTTTTCAATCTGAAACCGGACGAGCAACCTCTTGATTTACAACTCGACAATTGACCTCTCACCAATAATAGGAGTATGGAGGTAAGTTCTCTTATGGGAATTTCCATGTAAACGCGCGAATTTGTAGCATCTTTATTTAGAAAAATATTTTAATAAGATTTGGTACAATCATTCTTCTAATTATTAACTACAAAATGACTGGAAGTGATTTTTAAAAAAAATATTTATAAATAATATAAAATAATAATAATAATGTTTTATTGGGGATTCCCAATGGCCATTGACCGAAGTCCTTCAGCCATATAAAATAATTATTAAATAATTGTAAAAATTTAAAACCAACAAAGTTAAAAATTTAAAAAAGTCAAAATGTAGTTCATATTATTACATTACTTCTAACGAAAACAAAAATTATTCGGGAACGTCTACTAGCATGGAGTCTGATATTATTGTTGAGGGGTTCAAATCTAGTGTAACTTTGTATGGAATTAAATATAATATATTGATAGGGGATGGTGATAGCAACACTTATAAGAAAATTGTTGAGTCCAGACCATACAACAATATATCTGTTGAAAAAATTGAATGTAGCAATCATCTTCTTCGTAATTTTTGCAAAAAATTGAGGTTGCTAGTAACAGATAAAAATTTTAAATTAAAAGATAGAAAATTATTAGAAGGACGAATTTTAAGATTACGGGTAGGTATTAATAAAGCAATGAAATATCATAAAGGCAATGATCAAAAAAATGAAGCAATCAAGCTATTGCGCAAAGATATTCTAAACAGTGTATATCATGTGTTTGGCGAACACAAAAATTGTGAATCATATTTTTGTAAACGGGAAGAGGAACAACATTTTTTAAAAGAAATTTCAAATGAATTTTTAAACAGAATTATTTATATAACTCGATACATTGCTAATCATGCCAACAGTCTAATAATGAATTTTAATAGCAATATTGTTGAACAATATCACTCAATTGTTGCAAAATTTATAGGGGGCAAAAGAATAAATTATGCTTTAGGCAATTCATATCGTACCAGATGTGCTGCAGCGGTAGTAAGCCATAATACCAAAATGCCCCATTTTATGTTATCCAAAAATAACAAAATCATTAAAAAAGTAGAGCTTGGCAAATTTAATAAAGTTAGGAAACAACAATTATTTAAAAAATGTTTTTATAAACACACAAACAAAGACAACAAAATATCCAATGCTGATGAATATTACGGCGAAAACTCTCAAAAAACAGATATGAGTGCTGCAATATACGAAGAAGAAGAGAAAGAATTTTTGCAGAAATTACGCAAAACTGAGGAAGAAATTAAAACAATTGAAAAAAGAACAGCCGATCAAAATCAAGATGGAGAATGGATGGAGCAAAGAAGAAAATTACTGACTGCGTCAAATTTTGGAAGAGTGTGAAAATTGAAAAAGAAAACTAATACCGCCAACACCGTCAAGTCCATTTTATATGATATAAAACATAAAAATATTCCGTCCTTAAATCATGGAAAAATTTATGAAGTGGATGCGAAAAAAGAATTGGAAAAAAAATAAGTACGGAATTTGGAAAAGAAATGAAAATTAATCCATGTGGACTTTTTATCGACAAAGAAGTTTTTTATTTAGGAGCTTCGCCAGATGGCATATTAGAAGAGAATGATTATATAGTAGAAATAAAGTGTCCATACACGGCCTATAAACAAAATTTAACTCCAGACGAAGGAATCAAAAAAAATAAAATTATAACATTTTGGAAACAGACTATTGATGGAAGTCAGGAAGTTAATTTTAATCATGATTGGTACTACCAAATTCAAGGACAGTTACACATAGCAAACAAAAAGGTTTGCATATTAGCTGTTTGGACTGGTTATGGAAAAATTAAAACACAAATTATTACTAAAGACGATACTTTTTGGGATACGAAGATGAAAGAGAAATTGGAAAGGTTTTACAAGTTGTGCATTCTTCCAGAGCTAATTGATCCCAGAATGTCTAGAAATATGCCAATAAGAAGTTTATTTCTAGATTTATAAAATAAATGTCTTGTTTTATTAAAATTAAACATATTTGTTTTTTTAACCTAATGATAAAATTAGCTATACCAACTATCTTATGCAAATGAATTTACGTCATCATTCGAAATTTTTGATTACTGATGTTGTGGCATTAATATAGAGTATTTATTTCTTGATATTTAAAGTAAATTACATAAAAATAACAGTTGTGACACATAAATATGTTTCTAAATAACCTCATACCTTTTCTAATAATAAAATAAAAAAATTAAAATTTGTCTCATAATAACAAAAATAACATAAAAGTCCATTTCCATAAGAAAATTGGAGGAGTGTGGAGGAATTTCTCTAGTATAATATAAGTGTATAATATAGTATAATATATGTATTATACAGGGTGTTACAAAAAGTTGTGCAAAAAATTTAAGCTGAAATACAGCACCACAAATAATAACAATCTGCAAAAAGATTTTGGCTTATCTCAACTGATAACAAAATTATAACCTAAAAATTAATTATTACAAAACCTATAACAATTTTTTTAACATAAGACAACTATAGGTTTTTCAGGTCAAAATAAAGCGATTTAACACAATTTACCTCTATACCAAGTTGCACAGTTTAGGAGCTAGAGAACGCCAAAGTTAGAGATTAAAAGTCATTTTTATACTTTAAACGTAAATATCTTGAAAACGGTACGTTTTAGCAAAATATTGCGTTCTTGCATTTTTATTCTAAATCTACTGGCATATTCACTGTTGCTATAAAAAGTGGAAATTAATAAGGATAAAATTGGTTAATTACCCAAAATGTGTAACAAAAGTGCTGTAACTTGAAATTGAGATGTGCAGCAAAATTTTGCAACTATAAATAAAAAGAGTACACTCAACTTCATTTGTGTACCAAATTTGGTATTAATTGGTTAAGCGGTTTTCGAGATTTTGAGAATGTTTTTTTATATCCAACTTTGAAGGCCTGTAATCTTATTATTAGTTGAGGTAGGACAAAAATTTTTTGCAGATTGTTATTATTTGTGGTGCTGTATTACAGGTTAAATTTTTTGCACAACCTTTTATAACACCTTGTATATTCCAATGTATATGCGCGAAGTTATAGCATGTTTATTTATAAAAAAAAAAGGAAAATAGGTTTTCGTTACAAGTATTGTAATAAACATGAACTACATTTTGACTTTTTTAAATTTATAATTTCGTTAATTTTAAATTTTAACATTTTTTTAATAATTATTTTATATTATTTATAAATATTTTTTTAAGAATCACTTTAAGTCATTTTGTAGCTAATAATTAGAAGAATGATTGTACTAAATCTCATTACAATATTATTGTAAATAAAGGTGATACAGATTCGCGCGTTTCCTTATTATTTTTCTTATTCCCATAATAGTATGGTACACAGAACGCCTAAAACGCTTTAAAAAGTGATTATGTGAGTTCAAGACTAAAAGTTGATTTTTCAGAAATGATGGCTTATGGCCTAAATATATTATATCCGAAGTTGTTCAAAAATTGTTTTGTGTCAAAAGGCACTATCCAAAATTTTCTAAATATTTATGTAATGTAATTCTTCAAAACATAGATTTTCTTTTAGTAAAAGTGCAAAATCATGTAATACTTCAAAATGTATCTGTTTGAAAGAAGGACTAAAGTCTTGTATTGATTGCTCCTGCCAGCAGTGAAACAATGTTGAAGAGACCAACGACAAATCAGATGAAGATGAAGAAGAAATTTAGCTTTACTTTTTTAAAAATTTTACATAAAAGCATTTTTCTTTTAATAAAATTTGATAAATTATTTTTGGGGTTTATAATTATAGCTATCAAATTACCTTCAAGTAAGTCATATCATAATATAATTGAGGAGCTCGCGTGCAAAACCGGTTATATCCACTTTTACATATTTTGCAGCAGATGAGAAAAACACTCTACACATCTGTTTTAAAAAATAGTGTTATTTAGTGTTATTATTATTAAAAACAGTTTAAATTTAATGGGGTTGTGCATGTGATTGTCATCTATTTTTTTATAAAAAAAAGAAACAATTTGGCGTTATTAGCAAAAAAAAATGGAAAAAAAGTCGAACTTTACTTAACGTTTTTAAAAGGAATTACACGGTTTTGGCTGCAAACGAATATATGGGCCTATAGATATCACAACTTAGACCCAGAAACCACCAAAAAATGATTTTTTGTGAAAAGTGGATATATCCGGTTTTGCAGGCGAGCTCCTCAATTAGAATGTTACAAACGAAGAACTACTGTGCGAGTGCGTAGATCGCGTGTGGCGCGGAGCAACACGGCAAAGCCTTGTTTTAAAAAAATAATATTTCGGAAACCATTTGAATTATTGTTTTAATTTTTTTTAAAAAAACTTATCTAGAGTTTTGTGAATCCGAAAATGTATGTTATATACACAAATTTTTAATAATTCATATAGCTTCCCGTAGGGTGAAATTGTCAATGCACAATTTTACAACTAGTGACTTTGGATGCCTCTTTCACAAAAACAAAAAACTTTTTTTTAAATCTCTTATTACTGTTAGTTGCGCTCTGGTTTGCTCCATAAGTGGACAAAATTTCAAAATTTTAGGTGAAATAGTTAATTTATAAGCGCGATGTATGTTTTAAAAAACACGATTTTGAACACTGTTGCTCCGATATATAAAAAAATATTTTACAAAGTTCCTACTAAAAAAAGTTGTAGATAGCGATTTCAGATGGCCAAAATGGTACTTTACAAGACTGTAAAGGTCCCGTCTGGTTATATCTTAAAAAAAAATTTTGCGCGAAAGAAGCCTGATAGAACAGTGATTTTACTCCACTATTAGCAGTGAAGACGGTAGAACAGCGAGAGTGGGGGAACCCGAGAAACAGTAAGAGAGCCTTTGGAACTCTACTATAAGAGAAACAACCTCTGTACTCCGATCTTGGCGTTGTAAATCGTCATTTATTGTTTTCCTCGGTGCTACCGATCAGGATTTCACACTCGAGGGTTCGGACGAGAAATTTCAGGGTCAACCTGACTCCATACTCCTCTTAAAAAGAGTTGACTTTTATACACCGACACAAATATTAAAAGGTGGAACTACTCCGGCAGGATCCACGTCATCAGGCACAACGAGCACGCAATCCCAATTCCCAAGGTCTAGAAAACCTTATACGCAGACACTAATTGACAAAGTCCACGGAAAGAGATATCTTACCAGAAGAACTAATTAAACAGATGAAGGAAAAAGTAAACATTTCTTTTTCACAGAAGTGAGATCACTTACTGAGAGAAGGTACGACAGTGTAGCAATAAAGCTGCTCCAAACAAAGATCGAGACGCGGATACTCTTAAGTTGGCCATTGAAAAAGTAATGGGAGCTGCAGTAGAAACCAAGGTAATTAAAGAAAGCAAGCAATTGCTTTTAAAAGACCTTGACCACGCCGTAACCACTGAAAAAATTAAAAAAAAAGTTAGCAAAGCACTTTCGGGATCTGATAATCGAATAACTGAGCTGATACAAGTGGGAGGACTACATAAACCCCAACCTGAGATGTCAATTATGGCAATACTTTCTTTACCCGATGAAGAAATCAACAAGTTGATACAGCTTAGATGGCTTAAGGTTGGCTGAATTACTCCTATAAGATGCTTCAACTGCCAAGGTTATGAACATGTTGCTAATAGATGCGCTAGGAAAGCCAGACTGGTTCCTGATAGTTTTTATCGATGCAGACAGGAAGGAAACCGATCGAAAGAGTGTCACAATCAAACCTTTTGCCACGCCTGTAATATATCGAGATACAGATCATACGCTCCGGCATCCCCACTGTATAAGAAAGCCCTTGAAGAAGATGGGAAACAAAGGAAGGGCATTCTTCAAACTAGTTAAATGCCAGAAAATCTCTTAGAAAACCAAGTCGAAAGTCCTCGGAGCTCTCAACACCCAACTTCTTTACTTAAAGTATTGCAAGAGAATTTAAATACGTCGAAGGCAGCCACTGCTCTTGTATATAGGACCATTGAAAAAAAAATCAACATAGTACTTTCACAAAAACCCAATATAAGAATGATCAAAGAAGACTTTTACTGTGAGAGTGAGAAAAAAGCTGTGATATTTGTCTGTAATAAGCACAAACTTATCGTTATAAAAGGTGAGTGTGACGAAGGATTTGTCTGGGTTAAAACTAAAGAGTTCGTATACTTTTTTAGTTATTTTTCGCCTAACAAAAACGACAGTAGTTTTGAAGTTTTTATAGATAAAGTACAAATAGCTAGGAACGGACAAGCAAGACAAAAGACAATTACATCGAGTGACTTTAATGCTAAGTCTCCACTCTGGGAATCCAACACTAGATACTTAAGAGAAGAAACTCTGGAGAAAATTATAGCACAAGAAAGTTTAATAATAGTAAATCAAGGTACTAAACCAACTTTTCAAACCTATAGAGAGTCTTCCATAATAGACATCACCTTAGCCTCAAGCAATGCTAATATAAATATAATCAGATAGAAAGTAGATACAAAAAATGAAGACCTCAGCGACCACAATAACATATTTATAAACATAGAAACTAAACAGACAAACGCAATAATACAATCGTCTTCCAAAAAATAGAAATGGAAACTTGACACAGCAGCTCTACAAAGAGTCAAAAAGAAAGCAAGTAGATACTGAGCTTTTTAAAAATCAGATAAAAAATACTCTATGAAAATAATTAAAGAAATTTTGCCTTTCAGTCCCAGATGGAGTATCTCTCGATGTATCAGGTTACTCTGTACTTTGACCTCTCACAAAACGAAGAACAACAAAAGAAATATAGGAAAAACAAATGAGTGTACTTAGCCAACTACAGAGAAAAAGGAAAAGCAGATGAATCGCTTAGTCCAGTAAGTACTGTGGTGAGCCACCTATTTTACCTTTGGTCAATACGCGACAAATGATTAAGAAATTGCCGTTAAAAAAAAGTAAAACATTGTTTCATTGAATTTAAAGTGTTTAAGTTTTTCTGTAGAGTCTGGAATTCTTTTCCGTTCCCACGAATGTAAATTCGGCACCACTTATTTACAAAGGGCATGTCAAATTTGTTAATTTTCGTTTTATCACAAATTCCATTAACTTAAGCTTATATTAGGGTTGAAAGATTAATATACACGGCCCTAAGAGGGTGCAAAGGATTCGTTCCACATGTGTGCGTCGTGAGAAAGTGGCATTCCTTTATGAGGGCACACATGACAACTTTAAGTTGTCTTAAAGTTTAAAAAAATGTTTAATTTTAGCCAAACAAACTTAAATTAAAGGGGTTAGTACTCTTAATTTAACGTACTTAATTTCTTCAAGTCCTTACTATGAAATTATCAAATTAAAGTGTAACGGTTGTTTCCGTGTCGGGTTCTGGGTATAGTAGAGAGAGAGAAGAGCGGTTTCGATGGGGTTTTATTTACAATAATAACTATGTACAAATAATGAAAATAAAATAATAATTCTCAAATTAAAAAGAATCTTCTAATATATACACGGCCTCGTCCTCGGCGGTCCCTCGTCCTCGACTCCTCGTCGTCGGCTTCGCGTCCTCGGCTCCTCGCCCTCGGTTCCTCGTCCTTGACGTGTCGGCTTCGGTGGCTCGCACTTGTAATAGAGGGGAGGTAGGATTCACCCACAGGTTGATGCTCCGTAGGTAGCGGTTTCGGAGAGGATTCTACCAACGGGTTAATGCTCCGTGGGTAGCGGTATCGGAGAGGAAGCCCCTAGGTTAATGCTCCAGGGTAGGACGGGTCTGGGGGTGGCTACTTACAAGGTTAATGCTCCTGCAAGTATGAAAATATCGGTGGCGGTAAGCGCAATATATAGCCTTCGTTTGTAGGCCAGGGATATGACAGGAGTATCGTAGCGAAGCGTTGGTGGCGGTTCTCGGTGTGGTGGGAATTATACCACCACTATTGCCTTAACGTATACGTATGACGTCGCGGTCACGCGGTCCGAATCAACTGCTGAGCGTTATCTTGTTTTGTTTACTGAATTATTAGAACGCTTCGTTACAAAAGTTAAATTAATCAATCAAATGTAAATTTAATATTCACTCTCCTTATCACGGGAAGAAAAAACAAACAGTAATTAGTCAGAAATTGCAGGCCGTTTAACAAAAAAATTATTATTAAATTATTTTATATTTTTTATATTAATAAATTATTATAAAATTATTATTAAAATTTAAATTATTAAACAAAAAAAAATTATAAAAAAATAATAAAGAAAAAATATATTTTTAAGGTAGTTCCACCCAGTGGCGGCCGGCGATTTTTTAAAACTCTGTATTTCGATAATGGGGCATGGAATCCAAATTTTGTTATAAAGGATTACTATTGGGACCAAACTAAAGGTTATTGCTAAAAAAAAATTTGCGAAATTTGATTTTTAAAAATGGTGTGCCCCCCCTGGTTATTTCCGAAACGGCTTATATTAGAAGGATGGCGTTTTTTTTTTCAGCATTATGAGACAAATTAAGGACTAGTCTTTTCTTGGTTTTTTCCAAAATTTTAATTATAAAAAAAGTTAGGAAAAATATTCGAAAAATAATCTTTTTCTAAAATTTCATTACCTCATATCTTTTTCTTAAATTTAAAATTTTGAACAAAACTAAAATAAACTAGTTATCAATTTGGTTCATAATGCTGAAAAAAAATTGCACTAATCTAACATAAGCCGTTTCGGAAATAACCAGGGGGGCACACCATTTTTAAAAATCAAATTTCGCAAATTTTAATTAAATTTTTTTTTCAGCAGTAGCCTTCAGTTTGGTCTCAATAGTAATCCTTTATAACAAAATTTGGATCCCAATGTAATTAATCAAAATGTAATGTTTTTAAATTATTTTGTCAGGTTTTCAACAAACTTAAAAAATTATTTATAAAAATTGAATACCGCTTGCTTATGTTATTTTTGAATAAAAATTGTTGCTATATCTTAAATTAATTATTCTCAGTTTTTAAAAAAAATCCTAAGAAAAGTATGGTTCCTATCAAATTAAATGCTTATTCTAACTACGGTGGGGATAGGGAATACATGTTAAATGTACGATTTTCAATTGTTAATATTTTAAAATTTAGTACCGCAAGGACTATTAAAAAAAACACCTGTGTATAAAAAACAGTTAGAAGTATGTGTATTTAAAAATTGAAAGATATTGTAAGAAAAGTGATTTTTCACGGAACGTCCTTAAATGGTTGGGTCCCGCACACGGTAAACCCATTATATAACCAAAAAAAAAGCAAAGATAAAGGCCCCATATTTGGTAGACCTATGTCAAGCGCCTGTTGCTATTGCCTAAAACAAATATTATATAAACAATATTAAAAAAAATTCAATCAAAACATTCGCAATTTGGGAAATTTTTCTTTAAGATAACAATATCTTTGCGCGCTTATCTTCGATTCTATTTAATCTGTTCTTCCAACCGTATGCAGATGTGGTAAGAGAAATAAGGGATTTTCGGAGTTTGATGTTGATGTATACTGCGGGTTCTCCAGATAGTGTTTCTTAGCGTGCAGGTAACGGTCGAGTCAGCAATTAACCCGGTAATGGTAAAGGGTCAACCATTGTCCGTCTGAAGCTTTTTCGTTTCGATAATAATGTTTCCATAGCAAATTTGGCAACCTATATAAACGAATAGGGTTTAATAGCAATGACCTATTATACAAAGATTATATGGGATGTCCTTCCACCGATTCAATTTTATTGTAAACGCGATACTTGTAATCCACTGGCATACCGTCACTGAGACAAGTTGTTGAAAAAACCCTTGTCCAATTAAATTCATTATATTCATTATTCTACGTCGAGGCACTTGAATAAAATTAAGTACAGATTTCTTCTAGTACAGCAATATTTCAGGGAATCTAAATTTTAACAGAAATCTTCGTTTTCTTTTACTGTATTCAGTGTCGAGGCGTTGTAGGGCTTAATTGCAGAAATTTGTTTGCAGGTGCATTGCGTAGGCAGTACTGCGAATCAAACTTCACCTGAACCAATAAAAGAAAACATTTGCAAATTTTGGAATTTTCCTTGTTGCATTTGTTGTACAGGAAGTGTTCACAAATGGGATCAATAAACATCGACAAGAAGAAAATTTTAAGATTACTTCTCAGTAAGTGTCACAATCGACCTATTACATTTTGGTGGAGCAAATAAGTCGTCTCAATTATTAATTTTATTATAAAATAAATAAATAAATAATTAAAATTAAATAAAAAGAAAAACATATTACTTCACCTAAGAAGTTAGAGCCTAAATTGGTAATTACACCGCAATTTATTTATAATCATCTAAAATTATTTAAAAACACAATTTATTTGGATATGTCCCACAGCAACTTGACCGTTTGTTTAGGCAAACTTTGTAGATATTTTGCAATTGTATTATAATTTATCCCTTAATGGGAACCATCCGAATTTGTAATAAATTTGTGGTTTGAAACAAGTGGTTTTAATCTATTCTCCCGTGTGTTATGACACTACTTTGTAACGACTTCTGTATAACTGATAACCGAAACTTGATATACATAGAATGACTATTAGAGTTATTCAAAATCATATTCTTACAATCATAAGTTAAACGTAGGGTAAGTACACGTTTTATTATTTTATACTAACCGACAATCTAGACGATCACATTTTGAGTAAATAAATGGGCTATTACACCACATTTTTTTTATTGCAAAATCTAAAAGTATTTATCTCAACTTAAATTTTGACACTATTACCATGGACTTTATTATTGCCCTAATGTACAAAAAAAATTTAATTTCAAATTTTGCTTGTGACGTCATAGCCCTGTACTTGCGTTATTGCACTAATTTGCGTCAATGCGCATTCGACCCGATATATTCGATTTAAGTTGGCAATAGATTTCTAACTGTATATGTCACTCGACCAGTCACTGTAAACAACAAGATTTTTTGGCGAATTATCGATAACCTGACTACCGGTAAATTAATAAATTCACTACCGCACCTAACAACGCAAAAATATACTTGGTGACAGACCGGTCAGTATGTCTGCTACGGTTTGTTATTTGAGGTTATGTGATATTGTCACGTGCCTTGAAAAACATTTGAAGAACGTTTATATTATTATTAATTATATCATTATGGATAATAATAATAATGATGTTACAATCATCTCAAACCATGAGGTACAGGATATGGCTGTGAACGTTGATTTAGAAACAGCAAATATTCTATTTAAGGGTACGTAGTGATTTGTACATATTTATATACTTGAATTACATTAAAGGTTATTGTTTGTAATAAATATTAACGAATAATACGTATATCGTAGACTCCAGTCAAGCAAAATTATTTTTGGAAACTTGCATACTCCAAGACAAGACTGAATCTGATGGTTTCTCACCTGCACCTTCCACCTCAACCAGGCGGTATTTAGTCGGAAAAAGGGCCGGCCAAAATAGATGAAGAAGCTATAGAATTATTTCTCCAGTCAAGGGAATAATTTAGTTCTCAATTTCATGATCGTAAAACCATAAAAGTGCATTTATGGTAACGAATTGCTGATAAGTTAGAAGCCATTGGTTTTACGATAGGAAAAAATGGGGCCGAGAAGTGCAGACAAAAATTTTCAAATCTTTAGAAGCAATATATTAGCCACATTACCGACGTAAAAACTACAGGTGAGAAGAACAGGAAACCCCATTATATTTAAAGACTACATACCATATTAGGTAAAAAATAATTATACATATTTAACCATTTCAATAAAAAGTTAGTAATGTTGTATTATTAGGTACAAAGGACAGAATTAATCCGAAAAAAACAAAGGACTCTATCAGAGGAGGAGCCAGCAGTGTCTGACAAAGAGAATATCGTAAACCGATTTGCAAATAAAAAATATACTTTAGTGAAATCAAACACAGATACATAATACATATATGTATGAAGGTAGTTAAAGAAGAATTAGAAAAAGACCGTAAAATTAATAATGAAAATTTCAACACATTGTCCACTTTATTACGCGAGCAACATAGCCAAAGGGAAAGAATGATTGATCTTTTTGCAGATTTTGTTACAAGTAGCAAGAAACACAAGTAGGAATCAGAGGAAAATGATTTCTTTAAATCAGATTTTATTTTGGGAATTAAGTTATGTTTTTTGTTAATTTTTGTGTTAAAAAGTAAATGAAGAAATAAATATTTTTATTGATTAAAACACTTCAAATATAGAATTTACATATTTATGATAAGTTGTGCAGCAATTCTGTTTCGTTTTGCTTTTCCCAACCTTTACTGTTCTAAATCATTATAAAATCATTCCGCACATTAGTACGTATCTGCAATTATTTCTCCAGTCTATTGGTCATTATGTAGTATACAAAAAAAGTATTTTCTATAACTGTCCTGCACTTAGAGAGTGGTTATTTCTGTCCATACGGTTCAAATTTATCATACGGAATTTATCACTAAACTGGTCACTTCACCAAAACTTTCTTATTTAACACTTATTTATTAACTTTGTCCTTTTGTACGCAGCGTCATGACGTGTTCTCCACTTTTATTAAAGAAACGAAAATACGACTGTTGGTAAACAAAAACAAATCACAGTTATCAAATCACACATGTCAAATGAAGTGAAGTGGTACCAACCTATTTTCTCCCAACATCGAAACTAACTAAAACTCATCAAGCTTGAACACGATTGGTTGATAGAGTCATTAAGGGCTATTACGTCATGGCCTCCAGATTTAAATTTCTAATGCCCGTAATTCAAAATCAAATGCCATTTTGACATAACCAATTGTGTCATAGGGCTTCTTCCTATAAATATTTTGTGTGTATAATGTTTTTTTTCGATTTCGTTTCATGGTGTAATAGCCCATTTTATCTCATTTTTTTTTCTTATCCATTATTTCACTGGATATAAAAATTTTCCATCATGATTCATAATAATCATGATTATCAGCCATGTCTCATTACATTACTACAAGACACTCTATTGATGATTGCATTAATAATTTCAACAAAATGTTATCTGATAAACATTGTCAACTTTCACATCATCAAAGCAGTGTATATAGTTCAAATTAAAAATTAACAAATTATTAAGAAATTTTAGACATATTTTAATCCCAATAGACTAATCCGTTTGACACTTGTGTCAGAGCCTTCGATAAACATAACTACCGGTAAATTGCTTCAAAAAAACTGGAAAGACATATACCTACTAACTTGTTTATCTTTAGCTCAGAAACAGTTCAGTATCATAGTGTTTGGAAAAGCGCAAAGAAAGACCAAGTAAAGAGCTTTTCTGAAACAGTCCAAAAATACCAACAAGGTAAAAGTTTCGTAATAATATTTAATGCAACGTTTAGGAAAGTTTTGACAATAGCCCGTCTAAAAGACAGTAATTTAAAAAACATTTTGTCTAATAAACTAACCACAGTCCCGCTATTAAAAAACACCGCTGGATTAAAAAACAAATTAGAACAGCATGCTAATTAGTAGCAGCATTCCCAGTAAAGCAAGTGAAACACCGCCTCTTTACAAAACTAAGGACAAAAAGATCGAAAACCATTTGAAAATATCTATCCGAATTACTGGAAGATTACTACTGAAATTTGGTATTCACACTGCCCGATTTCTAATCGAGATTTTTACCACTCACAAAAGCTCATCTGATTCAATTAAAAGCGATCCATTCTATTTAAGAATTACTATAATGAAATTCACACTTAAAATGAGGTTTTGAGTCTTATGAGAAAAGTCTCTCGATATATAATGCTATTTATTTTCAGAGTAACATTATTGCCTATGTTACTGTAAAAACTTTATATTTTTGTCTTTGTCAGTTTAACTATTTTTAGTTATTGACACTTGATAATTTTGATCGTGACTTCGACAAAATCTGTTTTCTTGTTGTTGCTGTTATCAATTAGGATTAGTAAACGTGGCAATCATGGTGCCCATCAGATGTTTTTCTTGCACAAGTATGTTGCACATAAATATGTGCCGAATATGTTGCCGAAATAAATTGAACCGTTTTAAACAGCCATTAATAAAAAGCCAAAAGCTTCGTATTTAAAATCTGCAGCAGAACCTTAAGCAAACAATACAAATGCTTGAAAAACACAACCGAATGCTTGAAAAACAAAACCAAATGCTTGAAAAACAACACTAGCTCAGAATATAATAAGATTATTCAGAGAAGCAATTTTTAAAGGATCAATCGCAAACTCCTAATGACAAAAGAGCAACACCTTAAAGTGCTACAAAACCTGAGATTTTAAAAGCTACACACCTTCATATCCTTAGCTTTCCCAGAAAACTAACGCATTATTCTGATAAAGAATAACCTTTATCTCACTTGCTCGTACCTACTTTTTCAAAGAGCAAGAAAAAGAACAAAGTTTTACGACATTTAGGAAAAATTAAAATAATACTAATATACTATGACAATAATTGTTTATTTTGTCTAGAAGGCGCATTCACTTTTTTCACTAGTCGAGTACACAAGTTGAAACATGGTTAAAACCCAATTATTTATTAAATACTACACATATTATTATATAGTGTATATAATAATAAAATATCCTCAGAATTGTAAAAGATATGATCATTTTATATAATTGTAACAAATTGAATACTGAAATTCGGTAAATTCGGCAACAAACACCACAACCCAGATACCAAATTCATCATACAAAAAAAGAATAAGTCATTTTCTTGCAAATATTGCAACTACTGATCAGTTCACAAGTGTGGTGTGAAACTACACACGCTTGTAAAGCACAAACTTCTAAAAAAAGTGCGTTAAGTATAGGTTAAGTATAAATGCCCGTTTAAATGTTACGACAATGTATCACTTGTTCAAAAACAAACATCCACATTTAAACATCACTTATGATTTTTATGCAAACTATTTTAAAAACGCTTTTTCTTTACGGTTTAGAAGACCTCAAGTAGACACGTGCATCACCTGCGAAAAATTATCCGTAAAGTTAAAAAGCTCCACTCTAGGTGTAAACGCAAAAAAGACAACCGAAACGAAATCAGTTGTTCACAAAAGGCAAGCAAAAAAATTCCACAACAAAATCGCAACTGTAAAAAAACTATCTAATTCCCATGACAATGTTGCCGTTCTAACTGACTATTTCATGCAAAACTTGGCCCTATCGAACATACCAATACAAGAAATGTTTTACTTAGGACAGGTCAACTGTTTTGGAATTAAAAATTTCAAAACTAATAAATCGGTATTTTACGTTTACCACAAAGGCGTAGCAAATAAAGAAGCCAACAAAATTTGCTCTATGATTCTACATTATCTGGATAACTTTTTGGACAAAAATATCGATGAATTGCACTTATTTTCGTATAACTGTCCGGGCCAAAATAAAAACCTTACAGTTATAAGGTTATTATTAACTCTAAACTGTGACAGGTACAGGGCGATTCTCAAAAAAAAATTGGTACCTTCCAGTGAGAGTCATTAGTTTTCTTCCAATAACCAAGACTTTGATGATATAAAAAAAAATTAAGTAATGCGACCGTATATACGTCCCTGAAGAAAACTATGGCATTGTGTCGGAAGCAAGCCCAAACTTTTCCATATTTTGGTTGTCAACACATCAAATCGTGAACTTCTCGAACTGGTGGCCGATCTTTAATAAGAGAACATGCTTATCAGCTGAAAGTTTTGAAAAAACATAAAACAAAATTTTTCTACTTTGCGTCGGAAACAGAGTCCGATTTGGGTGCGTAATTGGCCAATTCCGTACCCAAATTGTGTGCGGTAACAACTAGTGCAATTTACTGTTTTCGGATTGGTAACACTGGGTAACGCTGTCGCTGGAATGAAACGTCACGTTTCTGTCAGAGGATAATAACTGTAATCGAATAAATTTTGTTGCACTTGATGACCAGCAGTATTTCTCAACAAATTGTTTTGTGTGTGTGTCGTAATTAACCCATAAAGTATTCGAAAACGGGGCGGATAGACAAGCGTCGTGACGTTGGAAAATTTACAAACTTTTGAGGTTATCTTTAAAATAAAACTTGAAACTAAATTTGAAATAGGCCTTTATTTGACGATTTACAACACCCACATCATCTGATAATTTACAAATTATTTGCTAGATGAGTTTATATCACTGCTTGGTCGGAAATAATAATGAAAGATATCGCTGAGAATCGCAATTAGTGTAATAATTTAGAAATAATTTTACAACGTTTTTGGAGATTTTCCTTACTGTGTTCATGCCAATTGGAGTATTCAATCAATAACCGATACGGTAGGTAAAAAAGAAACATTTGTGAGATACTTACACAGAAGTTTAGACAAATTTGAAAACATTTCAAAGTTCAATTGACCTCGTTGACACTGCAATGACATTTATCACCAACTGTCTCGTATTAACGCAAAAGTCCCTAAAGATTAAATAATTAACTTTTTTTACTTAAAACTCACGTAAAACCTACAAAGTAGAAAAAATAACATAAAGAACTCGTTTTTTAAAGTCATTGTGGCACTCATTCTTTATAAAAACTCGCGCTCGCGCTCGTTTTATAAACTTGAATTCGTGCCGCAAAGTTGACTTTTCAAAACGCGTTCTTTAATATACTATTTCACCATCTGTTTACATGTCATTTCAATACAACAAAAATAAAAAAAGAACTTCTAGTTACCCAACAGTTTATTGACGGTTTGAGCAGTCAAGCGGTTCAGCTGCCTACAAATAAAACAACTACCATAACCTTGCTAGGCAGGCTTATCCTTGTGGCAAAGTTCCAATCAACGCGAAGAAAATTGAAAACATGAAACAGGTAAAAAATAGTATACACCAACGCACATGCCATTTTACAAAGAAATTTTGATGACAGGAGAACAGCACCAAGATGATGTAGAAACATGACGAAGAGTCCGATTATGTACCTTAATTATTTAAATAAAGTGTTACTTTTTGTCCAAATTTAAGATCATTTTGATTAAACACTTTGACAATTTAGTCATATGTTTTTAATTCTACTAAACAGGAAAAAAAATTGTTACCAAAACTATTCGGTGCAAAAACAACATTAGTCGCCCACACAATTTTTTTTTTAATATGCACACATTTGATAACTTTTTTTTCTATAGACGAAATGTTAGGTAATTGTTTAGCATAAATTAAAAGTAGGTACAAAATAGCAAAAAAAAATCGAAAAGCAAAATACATGTATACCAAAAATGCATAGTTTTCCCACAAAACATTTTAAAATTATGGTTCCAAATTTTGAGAACCGCTAAACTGATAAGTTTTTATAATAAATTTATATTGAATTGTTAAGTTTTTGCAGTTTTATGTGCTTAACTATTGTACTGACTCATTTTTATCATCTTAGTCAATCTGTCGGCGTTTATTCCAGTAACATTCATTCATGTCTCGAAAGTTAATCTCAAATGCTTAAAAAAGACGTCATTGCAATTGCAAAAGCCCTTGTTAAAGGGGAGGTGACATGTGAAGAGCTAAATGTAAAATCTCAAACTTACAAAAGTCTTAAAGTCAGTGTGCCAGGAAATGAAGCGTCGACTCTCTCGAATCCTGAATTATGGTCAGAATAGCTTGTGCGGGAGGAAGCTACATTGTCATGGAACAATTATTTAAATATAAAACTAAAAATGTTCATAACATACTAAAAAAACAGATATTGATCTTCTTCCATCATACCAAGCAGAAAGTAGAATAACAAAAGAATGTGTATGACATTTTGTGTAAAATAAAACTTATTTTAAACAATATCAAAGAGAAACAAACAAAAATAGTAAACCCAAAAAGAATTTCAATTGGCGTAATGAGAAAAATAATAAAAGTAATATTCCATAGAACACAGTTTAAGATAAAGCTAATAAGCAATAAAGACGACGAAAACAAAATCGGAGGTAAAAGCGAAGCCATTCTCATAAATAGAAGCAAAGATAGCTATGCAGAGACCCTAAAGAAACTGAAAGAAAACCTAAGAGAAGACAAAATGTTTGACTCGATAATAGGTGTTAGGAAAACTTTAAAGGGCTTATTAAGGTCAAAGAAGGTGTAGAGTGTAAGTAAGAAAGTTGAAATAATTATGGAAAGATATAAAATTAAAACACTGAACAGAACTAAAGAAAAAATTATTAATGTCAAAGACACGGATAGTGTGGCAGACGTGGATAAAACCAAAGATGCCATTAATCCATTATTAAAACAGGCAAAGTTACAGACATAGATTGATTCAAAATCAAATTACTACGTCCAACCTAAAGAAATAGCCAAATCGCAACCATAAATATGGAGGCGGAAGATGCTGAAAGGGTAATAGCCATAGGAAAGATAGGAATTGGATTAGAAATCTGTAAAATACAAGAAAGAATGAACATTGAAAAATGTTATAAATGCTGGGCTTTTTTATCATGCGTACGAATGAACAAAACAAAAACAAAAATCTTTCTGTCAGGAGTTCCGGTGTAGGTAAAGGATACGTATAGATCGAGTTTGAAGAAATTAGACTATATAGTTGCTACATATCACCAAATGTAGAACTCGAAGTGTTTGAAACATACCTTGACAAATTGCGGCAACCTACCATATACGATCTTCAATACGCCGGTAATTGTCGGCAGAAACTTTAACGCGAAATCTTTCGCCTGGTTATCAGCAGAGGAAAACAAACGCGAAATGCTTTTAGCAGATCGTCATTCAAATTGGCTAAGAAAATAAGTAAATGATAAGTGTTAGAAAACCACTTAATAAGTGATCATGTACCGATTCAATATAACTTAACAGATGGGGTGGTGCAGATGCGCCAACCGACAACCTTTAGAAAATGGAAGTGGTATGCAAGTAACAAAGAAGAGCTAGCAAATAACTTAGCTCGTAATGTAAATATGGAAAAAAACATAACGGTAACTCATCTTATAAAAGTAGTAACAAACACTTGCAACAAAAAGTTGAAGAAAAAAATCTCTACAGCGACACTTGTAAGCCAAATTACTGGTGGTCACAAAGTATTGTATCAGCAAGAACGAAGTGCTTAAAAGCTTAAAGGAAATGCATAAAGGTCAACAACAGCAGAAAAAAGTAGGACATAACTCTGAAGAAGGAATTAGACTTCAAGCAAAATAAAGGGATACTACAAAGGAGCTGCGGCGCCAAATAAACACCAAGACGCCAAGGCCAAAACATGATAGAAACTCCAGGAAACAGTTAACATAGATTCTTGGGGTCTTAGATATAAAATAGTTACGGAAAAACTAATAAAAATGACATCACCGACTGAGGATGAGAAAAGACGGGCAGTACAAAAACTCTTCCCATGTAGGCCAAGATGAGGAAAGACGGTCAGTACAAAAACTTATCCCATATAGGCCAATTATAAACATTATAGCATTCAAAACCACCATACTATACCTTTATCTTTTGATGAACTAAAAGCGGCCTCTGAGAAGCTCAAAACGAAGAAAGCTCCTGGCCCTGACGGAATACTACCAGAAGTGGTTCGAGTCATAGCAGAAAAAAATAGGTGAAAACCTATTTTTCTATTTATTTAAAACGAAAATAGTGTTATTATTCTATTTCTATTATTTTTAGTTTAATCTTTAACAAGTTTTTTCTATAATTTGAAAACAAAAAAATTATACATATATATGGGATAAATGGATAAGTAGGGATCATAGGCGTGGGATACTATCTCACCCAAGAGTTGACGGAACATGAGAGTTTTGTGGAATACCTATGCAAAATAGGCATGGAAAAAACTAGTCTTTGCTGGTATTGTAACAAGCCAGTTAATGACGTAAAGCATACGTTCCTTAAGTGTTCCAGATAAGATAAGCAAAGACTTGAAAAATTTAAGAAAACAGGAGAATGGCCCGAGGAAGCAAAAGACATTACCAACCTGCTGCTATAGAGTAAGAAAGGATAGAAAGCGACTGAAAAAATGATAAGAGCCATCCTAACAACAAAAAAACCGAAAGAAAAAAAAGAAACAAAAGCTATAAGAAATTAAAAAAACAAATAACGATCAACTACCTCCTTGAAGAAATGCTAACGCGGTTCCAAGCAGACTGGAGAACATCTGATCGTCAGAGAGGTTTTAGTTGGTACAAGTCCGACACTACCTGGGTTCCATAGAACTTAAGACTCGGGTGCTTATAAAGGTTTCCTCTCTACATAAAAAAAGTCAGGTCAGGCCAGGCCAGGCCAACAGAATTGGCAATCAAAGAGTGGGCTCCAAATAGAATACCACACTTAGTGCTCACAACAGCCATCCCGAAACAAATGCGGGAAATGAAATTAGAGAGAAATATGTGTTTAAGATAACACACGAAGCTCCAACGACGGCGAACGCCGAAGAAAAAGTATGGGAAAAGCTGAAACTGCTAATTGAGGAGATGGACCGGCTGGGCAGGCGAAACAAAGCAATTCCAATAGTAGAGGGGGTGGCTCCGGACACACTACAAAAAGTACTAGAATGCCTTACTGGAAAAAGTGGTATTAGAGTAGAGTTATACAGCCCCATTCAGTACAGAGCAACAAGCCAGTCTCTAAGTCAAAGTAAAAATATAAACTCAAACCTCAAACGAGGGACGCTTATGTTGCGAGGAGATACGCAGGAAGAGTCAACAGAAACTTTGCGCCAGATGAGGGAAAACATCAACCCAGAGACGTCGGGGGTTAAAATATTAAACTTGTTTAGAAATCCTGCAGGGGATATAAAGATAGAGATAGAAGAGATCGCTGACGGAGGCCGCCAGACCTTTTATAATGCTGCACAGCAGCAAGCAACGAGCAAAACGAGAATCACATGGCAGGAGCCTAAAACAACTTTAATGTTGAGGGACATTGGTAACCTAATCACAGCCACGGAAATAAAGGAGGCCGTCAGCAGGAAAACGGGCATCGGAGCCGACGAGGTAGAGGTAAATATCAAAAAATTTGATCAAGGACTTAAAAATAGAAAAACATATGCAACTATTACGCTTCAAAAGGACGCCGCCAAGGCGCTAGAAAATAAAGACAAAATAGTGGTAGAGTGGACGCAACACAGAACCAAGTTTTTTGAAAACCCGCTGAAGTGTTTCCGGTGTCAGGATTTTGAGCATGTGGCAGCCGGTTGCGAAAATCCGATGCAGAGAAAAAAACTTTCTTATAGGTGTGGCAATCTGGAACACCTAGCAAGAGACTGCAAAGGAATAGAGCCCAAATGCTATGTATGTGAAGTAGACGTTCACTCAGCCAACAGCACAAGACGGCGATTGAAAGCATAAAGTGCAAAAAAGAAAACCAAGTCTCAACTCAACAGCCTGCAGCCCAGCCGGCAACAACGTCGGCATCAACGGCAACAACGTCGGCATGACAACCACCGAGAGACGGACACTGCCAAAATGCGGCCACCGCCAAAAGACCAGCCCAGAAAGAGCATATTGGCATATTACAGACGAACCACAACAGGGTTGCCCATGCATGGGATATTAGGAAGACAACAGCCAACTCACGACAGATAAAAGTGTCGGTCATTAGCGAACCAAATATTAAAAGAGCAGTAGCCGACCAACAAACAATAATAGACAAAGATAAAACAGTGGCCATATGGCCGGCAAAAAATGCTCTACTTAAAGACAAAATAATTGAAGAAGACATAGTTGGGGCATACATAGAAGATATCAGGCTATTTGGATGTTATGCATCTCCAAATAGCCAAATTGAAGACTACAAAATATTTTTAGCTAAAATAGAAAGAAGCGTGAGAAAAGATAAATCCAAAAAGATATAGTTTGCGGAAATTTTAATGCAAAGTCGCCGGCATGGGGAGCGGTAGCTGAGGATAAACGGGGAGAGGTGTTAATGGAACTCACTAGCAGCCTCGACTTCGTCGTTATAAATAAAAAAAATGTACCGACCTTTAGAAGGGGACAATATAGCTCATCTATAGATGTCACTATAGCCAGCAAAAAGGTAACAAAAAAAATCGCGGACTGGCAAGTACTGGATACAGAAAAAACCTCAGCGACCACAATGACATCATAATGGAAATTACGTGGTCAAAAGACCAGGGAAAAGAAAAAGGTCCTTACAGCGGAGAAAAAAGATGGAGACCTAAACCCACGAGTTCATACAACAAACGGCTCACAGACACCGAATGGTTAGCCAATCACAGAGAGCAAGTTTAGTATCGTGTTGTCATCGCCTTAAGCGTTTACTGTTAAGACGGCGTTTTACCACGATAACTCATTACAAAGTGATGTGCCGCTCTGCTCCGAGAAAATATTTGTTTCCGCTCACTAGTTATAGCTATTCTAACAATAAAAGAGAAAATGAAAGAGTAAGGAAAAAAGAAATAAGAAATGTAAGAAAATAAAATATTCCCCACCCCATTCTGAAGAAATGCCTTACGGCGGTCCCAGAGTGGTGCGTGGAAAAGTGGTGGATGGTTTTTTAGTGGGTCGGGATGCATTGCATGACTCAACCCCACACTCCCCGGCTCACAACACCTAAGTCGGAAGCTCCCTCAAAAGTTTTTCCCGCATCGCTATAAAAAAAAAGGTCCCCATGCATATAGCTGGCCTAGAATTGTAAATGAATTAGAAAGGAGAAAAGTAACACCCGACATAACAAATATGATAATGAGCTTAAACAAGCCATCTTAGTGACAGATGGCTTGTAGTAGGAGAAGACACAATTATGAAGATGACGTGCAGGATTCCTCAAAGCTTAGTGCTTGAGCCCACGTTGTGAAAATTATTGTACGATCCATTGCTAGAAGTTGAAATGCCTGTTAGAACCAGAACGTTGGCATTTGCAGATTATTTAGCGCTGTTGACTATGGGCCGAACAGTTGATGATTTGGTTGACACTACCAACAAAGCTTTGGCAAAAATTTCCATTTGGATGAGAGATACAGGTCTGTCTTTGGCGCCACAAAAAACAGAGTCTGTGTTGATGGTTGGTTATCGGAAACCAGGAATTGTAAGCTTTCAGCTAGACGAAATCATTATCCAACTAAAAAGAGTATTTAAATATCTAGGAGTTTACATGAATGAGAACATAAGTTTCACACCGCATATTGAACTTACTACGGCTAAAGCCGAAAAAATAGCTGCAATGCTTGGCAGACTTATGCCAAACCAAGGAGGACCCACTAGCAAAAAAAACCGGTTACTTTCTTCAGTAACAACAAGCATTCTACTTTATGGCGTAGAAATCTGGGACATAGCACTAAAACAAAAAAAGACAAAAAAGGTGCTTGAAAAAATTCAAAGAAGAAGTCTAATTAGAGTCACGAGTGCCTACCGCACCGTTTCTGCTAGGACAAGTCTAAAAAAAGAAAAGACTGCATTATATACGAGATAAAAATAGCAAAAGCAATGAGACACGTCGTAAGACCTTGTCGTTGGTGAGTGAGGCTCAAGTACTTGTGATGAATCTGAGAGCGATGCTGGCGGAAGTCGCCGAAGAGACTCCCAGCAGGGTCACCCATGCCAGTAAAGCCAAGGAGGAGCAAGGAAAGCAAAGGACGACTCAAACCTCAGGGTCCACCTACGAAATTAGGTGGTACGGGAAATGGCACAAGAAGTCTAATTAGAGTCACGAGTGCCTATCGCACCGTTTCTGCTAGGACAAGTCTAAAAAAGGAAAAAACTACATTATATACGAGATAAAAATAGCAAAAGCAATGAGACAAAAGTGACTTAGGCGCCTGGACACGCTCCTTGATCCCTAATATTGAGTTATAAGTTAAAAGAGACCATGGAAATATCTACTTTTACATGTCACAAGCCCTCTGTCAGGCCATGGATGCTTTAAAAGCTACTTAAAAAGAATACATAAAGCCAACAACGACCTGTGTTGGTATTGTAAAGAAGTGGATGACGCCTGCCACATTTTATTTTAGTGCTCAAAGAGAAATTCTGTACACTTGGAATTGGACAGAACTACAGGACAATAGCCAGATAGAGAAAATTTAATCGAAATAATGTTGATAGGTCCGGAAGAGTGGACACAAGTACAGAAAATGATCGAACGTATACTAAAAAAAAAAAAATTAACGGGATTTAGAGACCAAAAATAAAGAGAAGTAAATAAAAACGCCACCGTATGGTAATACCCTATCAAGGGCGGTAATACCACAGTAGAACTACGTCAACGAGGAGAGGTTTTTAGTCGGTACAATCCGGCACGCTTAACAGTGTCTTGTCGCCGAGTAATACCAAGCGGCTGGTGTAACCCAGCAAAGATTTTCCTCCTCCGTCAAAAAAAAGGTCAGGTCCCCAGGGCAAAATCCAAACTGCCCAAGGGTGCGTCCTTTACGTAACGCATAAGGGAGTGCCCTCATCGGCTTGCCGGCGGGTATTGGCAAAATAAACTAGTCACCGTAGACCAAACAGAGTCCCGGAGGAAACAACCTCCAGAAATATAAAACGCTGACAACGACCTCATAAACAACGCCTGGTGGACGGTGGTTAACTCCACATTGCTATTTTTGTATAAAGATGTCGAACAGTAAAAATGTTTTACCCTCGCTAGGCTCCCGATCCGATTCCGAAAGAAGGCAGCTTTCGACGGATTCAACGCTAGACAACCAGGGCGGCCAAGCTACTGGAAGGAAAGAGTTGGGCGACCAGGACTCTAGAGTTACTGGAACAAAAGCGATTGAGTTTGGTGGCGCAGCTGCTTTTGTAAAACGGTTGATTAGTTCCACCCCAAAATATAGATCTGGAGAGTGTGGCATTAGCACGAGTCACAATAGTTGAAAATGTCAGTATAATAGACTTAAGCTAGAATAAAGACAGACAGAAATCAGTTTCTACCAAAAAGAGAAAAAGGAGCGAGCCTAACGATAAGAACAAAAAACTCAAAAGCGCGTGCGAGACTGACTATTGAAGAATAAACTCATTGATAATATTCACGAATTAGGCGAGGAAGTAGAAAAGCCTATAAAAACTGGTGCAAGAAGGCGAACCTATAGCTCTAATGACAAAAGTTCAAAAGTTCAAGACATTAAATCCATAATGTCGTAAGTACTTACATATCTTATTAGAAACAGAACTATAACATAATCACGAAAAAAATTGCCAAAAGAGTGTCTTGATTTTCCTGATTGTAAAACAACTCTGTATAGGATTATAAAATCTATTGGTTAATATTTTAAAAAAGTTGAAAAGGAGGAAGATTACCATTGAAACTCCACAAATTATCAGTTTAAGAATTCGTTTCTGTCACAGATATTTACAGTTGTTAAAGAAAAATAATTTAAAATTGGTTTTCTTGGTTAAAACTTGGGTAAATCAAAATAAAAGTCAAATTCGTCAGTGGGTATTGAAGAGTACATAATCCACAAGGTGTTCTAACAAAATTTAAAGTTGAAGGAAATCGTTTTACTATTTTAAATGCTGGTTGAGAACAGGAATTTTTACCAGGATAAAAACTAATTCTTGATACAAAAATCAATGATAGTGATTACCATAAAACTATAGAAGGTCACATCGTGTTAAGGTTTCCTCCACATAACTGTCAATATAATCCAAATGAACTAGCTTGGGCAGATTGCAAAAGTTATTACAATACACACATACCATCCCATCTTAATTCCACTGGCAGAGTAAAAGAAATTTGGCAAGAAGCACTTAAACAATCTACCAATGTCAAATGGCAGAACTTCATTCAGCACACCGAAAATGAAGTGAAAAATGATTGGCATAAATATATAGGTGTGCGTGATATTGACAACATTTCTCCATTTATTATAAATGTGGGTTGTGATTCATCAGATTCGGATTGAGAAGTCAGAGATTTGGATACAGACTCTGACAAACTCTCAACATCTACGAGTAAGAGATCAAGAGCCGAGCCAGCATCAAGTCCTAAGAAAGTTAGTACCGTAGATGATACAATTCTGAAGCTATGCTATAAATTTAATATACAATTTGATATAATTTTTTACCAAAGCTGCTAAAAAGCTACAGTACAGGTCAATGGCCTATTGTTTAAACTCTAAGTCAATGACCTGCAGCTTGTAAGTACACTATTGCAAATTTTAATGAAACTGTTTTTTTTTATTTTTGAAATTTTTTACAAAATTAACTTAAAAAAAATACAAAACAAATATTCAATTAAAAATCTAATAATGTACTTGAGTACTTTTGAGTTCAAGTTTAACCAACAAATTCAGCTATTTTTATTTCCTGTGCAAATCGTAAAAATTGCAAAAGACATTCATATAACTCATGTAAGAAACATATTTTACCATTATATATTAACATAAAAATAAATTTTATGTTTTTAAACAATTTAATGTATTAGTGAAAATTGTGAATGATTGTTTAAGGCCCGGTTTTTTCACCTACATATAAAGTACTGAGTAACTAACTAGGAGATAAATTTAATTGTAACATTAAAACTGAAAGTGTTTTTTCAATTCTCTATTTCATTTAAGTAGCTTAGTATACCAAGCGCATGCGCGTTATTAATTTGTCAGTTATCAATTTTGGTGGACATCTTAAAAAAGCCGCAATACAATTTGAAATTTGTATTAAACGTTTGTTATTGTTGCATAGGTATTAACTATATAATAATAAATTAAATATAAAGCTTAAAATATACTTAGTTTTAATAGCATGGAAATTGAATACGCCAAGAAAAAAAGAAAACGTTCTTCGAATTTCTCGTCAGAAGAAACCAATCTTTTGGTTGAAAAAGTATTAAAATACGGAAATGTTATTAAAATAAGAAAACTGATGCCATTAAATGGAAAGAAAAAGATAATGAGTGGAAACAGTTAACAGATGAATTTAACTCTGTAATAGCTTCACACAGAACGCCTAAAATGCTGAAAGTTAAGTATGAAGGTCTAAAAAGAGGCTTAAGAAAGAAACAAAGTGAAATACAACAAGAAAGATATAAGACAGGAGGTGGGCGGTCAAGAAATATTCAACTAAGTAATTGTGAAGAAAAATTGTTGAATGTTATTTCACTGAGTGTAGAAGGGCTGCCGTCTATTAATGACAGCGATATATATATATAATAATTTATTGAACATAATTTGAGAATACTGGAAATATAGTTTTTAGAGAAAAAGAGTTAACTGACCAGTTGAAATCAGTTGCGAACATGAAAAAGAGCCAAACAATGTTGCTAGTGTTGCTGCAACATCAAAAACAGGTTTTTAAAATATTTATTTTAAATATCACTAAAATTAAACAAATACTTTTAAAGATTCACAGTTTACAAACATAATTCAAATAAAAAGACAACGTCCAAACAAGCTTTTAATGCCGAAGAAATTAAAAAAAGATGATTTAAATGCAAAATACTCAACTTTACGCAGAAACAGATACAAGGAAGCAACTTATAGAAACTCAATTACAAGTGGCAGAGCAAGATTTAATTATTAAAAAATTGCAAACAAAACATTTGAAATTAGAAAATCAAAAAAAACTTCAGCATTTGAAAAAAAATGGAATTGTTACAACTTCAAATAAATTCAATTCAAAATAAAAATTAAATTTTGTACTGGTTATAAATAAGATTTCATACTGTATTATTGGTGTAGCAAAAAATTAAAATAATTGATTAAAGTTTCTCTAACGTAATTATCTTCATTTTCGTGAATAACTTCTGGATTAATAATTTCCCCTAAATAATAATCTTCCTCAGAATCAATTTCAGGTTCACTTCGTGTTCTACCAATGTTGTGTCGGTTCGAGCCAAACACTCGATCAGAAGAGGTTATAAATTTAATCAAACCACACGTTAGTCAAGTACATTGTGAAACCCTGAATTCAAAACGACCGCAAATATACTCCTCCTTCAAACTAACTATACCTCTACATGAAGCAAGTCAAATAATAAAACCAGAGATATGGCCAGATGGTGTTACAGTGAATAGGGTTTTTTCCCAAGAAAGCCTTATCAACAGAAAACAAATGACAGAAAGCAACATAGGAACATCCTAAATAACAATTTTTCATCAAAACGTGCAGTGCCTACCTACCGGTAAAGACAATCTAGATATTGTTCTCAGTGATCTTTGCTATCCAGAGTTCGTATTATTAAGTGAACATTGGCAAACATACGGCAACATTAACTACTTAAAACTTCAGAATTATAATTTAGTGACAAGTTATTGCAGAACTAACCAAGGTGCTAATGGAGGTGTCGCACTTTACGCCTTAAACGGAATTGTAGGTAAAATTAGAACCGATATTGAAGAAGAAATGGAAGAATACATCTTCAAATGTGCTGCTGCAGGATTTGTGTTAGACAAAAGTGCATATGTATTAGTAGTTGTTAATAAATCACCAACAACAAGTACAAACGTGTTCTTAAATAAGTTAAAAGGACTGTTACAAAAGATTGTCAAAAAGATAAAAATATAATTATTAGAGGTGATTTCAACGTAGACATGTCAACTCAATCTCTACAAACTAAGATAAATAATTTATGAATGTCCTATAATTTTAAAGAGATAGTCAATAAGCAAACTAGAGTTGTAAAAAACACCTCAACTTGTATCGATAACTTCTACATACGAACAAAATTGGAATATACAATAAAGGTAATAAATACAGGAATTTCTGATCACTATGCACAAATCCTTACTTTAATTAGACATAGTCTAACGAAAATAGCGTATAAATATATTAGAATTTTTAATAAAAAAATTTACAATAACCTTTATCAACTTTTGCATGGTAAAACATGAGGAGCTGTTTATAATAAACCATCAGTAGATGAACAGTATAATTTATTCGTTAATATATTATTACGCTATTTTGAACAAAGTTTTCCTAAAAAAAGAGTAGACATAGATAAAAAATGTCATCATAACTATAACTGGATTGATAAAGACTTGTATAAAATTAAAGAAACGGTAGCATTGCTAAGAGAAAGTTGCACTAAGAATCCGGCAAATAGGGGTCTATATGAACAATACAAAGCATATTATTCAATCTGCATAAAGCAAAGAAAAAAACTATATTATGAAAAAATAATAAATAACTCCGACAATAAAACAAAAACAATTTGGAAAGTAATTCACGACAACTTAAGGTCAAAAATAGATAGTCATATAGATGAGCTATCCATGAAAATATAGGACAAAACAATGTCTTGTCCCAAAAAAATTGCAAACATTTTTAATGATTACTTTATCTTAGTAGGCAAACAAGAATTAGATGTAGACAATACAAATAAAATATTATTATTTGTGTTATTAGATGCACGGCTTTAATATGTCCCATAAAACATTGTTTGTTGGACAACAAATATATTTGTTATTATTATTATTAAATACAAATCAGAATAAATTCTTGACTAACAAAATTAAGGAAATATTTTTAAATCAGGTTACTGAAAACGAAATTCTGAATTTAATTCTAAGCTTAAAAAATAAAGTATCTTGTGGAGAAGATAAATAAATAAAATTACAATTAACAAAATATGTTTCTTTATTTTAGAACCTTTTTAGTTAACGAATCTTTTAGTCAGTTATCTTATATTAAGAATCTGTTATATTAAGTACTTGACTAAAATAAATGAGAAAACGGATAAGGGAAACATATCATTGAGAGTTTTTGCAGATCTTAAAAAAGCATTCGATAGTATTAATCACAAAGTATTATTGAACAAATTACATAATTATGGATGTCGTGGGCTCAGCTATTCTTGGTTACAATCTTTCATTACAAACAGAAAACAAAAAGTTATAATGCAAAATAATTCACATTCATACATCTCAAAAAGTAGAGACATCCAGTATGGTGTTCCCCAAGAAAGCGTGCTTAAACCACTGCTATTTATAATATTTTTAAATAATATCACAGAAATCTCTAATCATCAGATGATAAACTATGCTGATGACACAAGTCTTTTATTCTATGGAAATAACAAAAAAATATCGTTGAAATTGTCACCAAATTGGCTTTTATTAAAAAAGTGGTTAAATATTAACAAACTTCAGTTACGAAACATAAGCCAAATTGATGTACATAACATATTAAAATTACGGTAAAATTCAATTAAAATTAATAATTACAATCACGTGGAAGAACAGATTAAAAACATTAATTTTTCGTATAATCTTCATTGTTCAACTATTATAACAACTTATACGAGCTTTTGAGAAAGGTTTCAAATCAATAAAAACCGAAACGTCAAGCAAGTATATAAAAAAGGGTGTTTCACTCAATAATAAGTCCACATTCCCACTATTTCACACATAAAGATTATTTTGTTGCGTCAGAGATTACGCATAAGCATAACACAAGAAATCGAAATTTTGTATATGTAACACATAATACAAGACTTTTCGAGAAAGGATGTTATTGTTAATGTATTAGGTTATATAATTATTTAGGTACTAATGTAAAAAAATTACCTTTAAGAAATTTTAAAAATTTTGTTAAAACAAGATTGGTTGAAGGTAAATTATACAATATTAAAGAATTCTTTTATGTATATTTCTGTTATGACGACCAACAATCACTTAAATGTCACTGATGCTAAATAAAATTATTATTATTGTTTGTGAACACGGTTTAGGAAGATTTTATACGGTCCTTCTTGCAGTAAAAAAATCTAATTGTTCCTTAAATATCATGACAGAATGTTACAAGTATTTTATTGTTTATTTATGTCTGTTTTTGATGTGCCCATAATATTTTATGTACTGTTTATTTGTTGTTTTTTTTATGATGTGCGTTTTGTTTTGTTGTCGTTCTTGTCAGAATTTTCTTTAAATGATATATTCACTGCTTTAAAAAAAGCCAAAAATAAATGCACTTCAGGTATAGATAAAAAACCTATTTTTATAATTACAGACTGTGCTCATGTTTCTTCTAACCCCTGTTATATATTTTCAATTTAATATTAAAAACTTCTCATTTTCCGTCTTTATAAAAAAAAGTTTTAGTGAGTCCTATTAAAAAAAAAAGATGATCCTTCCCATAGTTGTAAATACAGACTAATCTCCATCTGTAGTTTTTCGAAATGATGAGACTATTCTTTATAAATATATTTGTCTGAACAAAAACACAGAGATGTTCTAATGTAAGAATACACTTTATTTACAAATTAATTTGCCGAGTACAATAGTAAAACATAAGTGCTCAAGGCAGGTATTTGGGTACCATCGACTCGATAGCCGATCAAACAATACCCCCAGGTCTGCTCGGAAGAGAATATATATAATCCATCTCACGCATTCTGATATTATAGAACACGTGTGATTTTGAAATCATCATGATCCACATTTCTTTGTTCTCTAAAACTATAGCAAAATACCACAGCTTCTTCAAACATGTGCCAATAATGAGTAACAAATAATTTTAGATTTAGGTCACGAACTTGATACACATTCATCGACCATAATTCCCTCCACTCTTGACCACTATTTTCCTTAAATTTTAGGCACTCCAACATATTTGAAGTGATATACAAAATCTCATTTCGGAACACCAGCATGAATTTATGAAAAAAATTATCATCTCCAACTTGGTGTGTTTTACAGAATATGTATATAGTATTCTTGACTCGCAAGATCAAGCTGATGTTGTATATATAAAAATACAAAAAAAAAGCGTTTGATCTAATCAACCATTACGTACTCCTTGAAAAATTAAAACATTCGGGTTTTACAAAACCACTTTGTAATCTTTTTGTTTCAAATTTTTGGCAGCGTAAAAATAGTTATATGAAATCATCACCCATCGGCTCCTTATTCCGTTACCAGAGATGTTACCCAAGAGCCCAATTTAGAATCCCTGTTATTTTTATTGTTCATTAATGAGTTTGTTAAATTGTAAAAAGCTTCTTTTTGTGACTGATCTAAAATTCTTTTGTACGATTAACAGTCTCGCAGATTGTAAAAGTTTACAGAATGATATTAACTTAGTACTTAATTAGTGTATTAAAAATAAACTTTGTATTGTAGGCAAATTTTATGTGTATTTAAAATCTCACTAGTTGGTTGAACTGCGGACGCATGCGCGCATTTGTGCTGCTCCCGACTCGACAGCGAACGAACTCTACAGGCCAACGGTGAAATTGAAAATCTAAACAAAACGATTTTAAAGCGACTCCAGATTAGCAACAAGAACAAACAAGATCCTAAAAAAGAATGACAAAAACTTTCTCAAATATACAATGCTACTCCTTATGCTACCACTGGGAAGTCACCCTTCGAATTATTGATTGAACGTAACATACGTGACAGAATTCCTGGACTTCAAGATATTGTCTCCAACCAACTCCGCTAAGAAGTAAGAGATTTTAATTGGTCTCAAAAACAAAAAAGAGAAAGAGGAGGATAAAACTAGAGGGGCCCATACAAATAATATCCAAGCTGGAAATCAAGTTGTTATAAACCAAATGAAACGAAACAAGTTAACACTAGCGAAATCTTTGAAGTATTTCAACGACGATGTAACGAATTGACACTCTTAGAGGGAAACAAAACAATCAGACAAAATGGGGGGCATGTAAAGCGAGTGCCTAGACTAGAAGAATCTCAAACACGTCAAGTGGTGCTTTCAATTACAATAGCTTCAACATCTACAACCGTTCCCAATCCTCTACTAGAATCTTCCACGAGATCGAACAAAATCGATCAACGGAATAGCAACTATCAGAACAAGAAACAGCAACCAGGTGTAGTGCAGCCGCTCAATCCACCAACAACAATGGGTAGACATCCCCAAAACTGAAAAAGAGTATGCAAACGATAGTCGTCAGAAGCAAAAACAAAGAGGTAGCACCGCAGGAGGTGAGAAGACAAATTAAAGATAAGATTGATATCAGTAAACTGGGGTCGAAGTAAGGTCGATGACTACTACCCAAAGTGGTAAGATAGCCATTAGACTTGCCCCTTCGAAAAAAAATCGGGCAGGAAAATTAAGAGATGCCATTTTACGTCAGCTGAGTGACAAAGTGGACACTGACATAGTGCGTAATAAGAGCTCAATCTTCATAAGGGATCTGGACCATGCGGTAACGCCGCTTGAGGTAAAAACGGCCATAAGCAAAGCTCTTCACGGGAATGATAATTTAGTCTAACAAACTCAAATAAGTGGGCTGCGTAAAACAATGCCGGGCAGACCACTGACTGCCGTTGTAGAGATACCAGTGGAGGATGCAGAAAAACTCCTATCCCTAAAGAGGGTTAAAATAAATTGGAGTATGTGCCGGATCGACGAGCGCATAATGCCCGCGAGATGCTTTAACTGCCAGGGGTATGAGCATATAGCAAATAAATGCGCACGCCAAACTAAGATTGCGTCCGAATCCATCTTCCGGTGCGGACAAAAGGGGCACTAGGCCAAGGTATGCCGTAACGAACCCCACTTCTACGTGTGCAAAGTGAAAGGGCATCGCTCGGAATCGGCGATGTGTCCCGAATTCAAGAAAGCTGTGGAGAAGGCTAAGAAAAACAGAAACATAAGGAATGCTAGTTTAAAACAAAGTCAAGGAAAAAATGCACAAAATATTACGACGGGGGACATCAAACCCAGCCTGCAGCAACGTCGCACAGTGGGCAAAAACACTGATCTAGATAGACAAAAGTCATGGTGAAATTTTATAAGTTTCCGTAGCGAATATGATTGGTAAACAGATCTTTAGGTAAGCAGTATTGATATTAATTCTCCAAAGCCGTTTTTAGTAACCTAAATAACTTATTGGCGATTATAATCAAATAAAGCGATTTTTACTTCTCAAACAATTATTCAGTTTAAATAAGATTATTGTTTGTACATCGTGATACAAAATAGGGGATATTTTTGAGATAGGTAGGTTTTTGTATTTTAGTAATTTTTTTACAATTGCCGATTTACGTGGTTTACTCGTGATACACATTTTGTATTTATTTTGTTTTAACAAAATGAAAAGAAAATTAAACGATTAAAATTAAAAGTAATCAAAGTAAATGAGACCGATTTGAAATTTTTAAACTATCTTGTTTTCGTATCTTGTCATTTTTTTTGTAAATTTCTGCGATTTTAGATTAATTTTAAATTTTTGGTAGAAACAACGCTTAAAATGTCTCGGCGCCAGTTTTTTGAGAAAAAAAAAACCGACGGGATGTTATGGTGAGTGTCGTCCTAGAACATAATGGTATGTGTGAAAAAGATTTAGATAAAAAATCACTCATATATTCCGTTAGCTGGATTTCAAATAATTTAAGCAAAAGATCGGACGAGTGTGACCGAACAAGACACGTATTTTTTTCTCAACTATTCTTCTTGGTTGGACAAGTTAGATTTTAAATTTCTAATATTACAAACCATTGAGGAATCTAGACCGTTTCAAATTCCTGGACGTCATAAAAAAAGCTTTGCAGAGTCCAGCAACAAGAGCAAGAAAAAAAATTAGAGATTTGCTTAAAGTAGACACGGAAAATTTGACTTATGCTGCGCAACTATCTCCCTACGCCTCTAGGAATTGCACTGCCTCAATGATGGCAAAAAAAGCCATTACATCTCAATCGTCTTCTAAATCAGTAAACAAATCATGCAAATGTTCAGGTGGTACTAGAATATTTACACCTCATGAGGCATTGGCTTTGTGTTTAGATTGCAAATTAACAAATGCTTCTTACTGTTTGTTGAGAAAAACTAATCAGGTTGAACATGATTTATATCCGCCCTACTATAAAATAAAACAGGCAAAAAAAGATTGTTGTATATCCGCCCTACTATAAAATAAAACAGGCAAAAAAGATTGTTGTATTTCTAAAGAATATGTGACAGTTACAGAGTCAAAAGTAGAAATTTCGTTACAGGCTCTTTTGGACTCATTAACTCAAAGGCTGTGCGAAGTTCAATATCTTGTACTATGTCAGTTAGTAGAAGCAGGAAGGTTAGAGTTTGTTTTATACAGTAAATAGGATTGTGATGGAAGCAGAAGCCACAGTAAATACAAAGATTTGCCACTAGTGATGGAGATGATGAAAATGTATTTATGTTTTCAGTCGCACCAATTAATCTTCGTCCAACTAATAATACAAGTGTTTATGTATAGCAAAATATTGTTCCAAGTTCGACAAGATTTTGTCGGACTCTGAAATTTATATGTTTCATAAAGAAACTACCTCCTTGATTCTTTTACTACTTTTACTTATTACTATAGAATTACTTGGCAAATTACATTTTAATGTGCCTCGTATATGCTCCAGGAATAAAACTACATATTACATCGAAACACCACGAATAAATTTCTATAAAATATCTCCTATATTTCAAATCTGCTCCGAGACAAATGATTCCAATCGTGATATGTTCTTGATAAAAAATCCTAAAGAAATAAAAAAATTGCATTTGTTTCAATAACATGTTTTTTAGAAACAGAAAGTGTAAAAGAACAAATTAACAGATTATTATCCTCCACAGTTATTATAAATAAAAGAAAATATTTTATTCATTATTTAGTTTTGACTATGGTGAACGGAAAAGTCTGCAACTCTTTGACCGAAACTAAATCGACACAAACATGTTTCATTTGTTCAGCTACACCAAAGATTCTAAAAGATCCAAACGCTAGGCTTCCTTCTGATAGAATCGAAAATTATAGTTATGGTCTATCAACGTTGCATGCATGGATACGAACATTTAAACTTCTCCTTTATTTGGCATTCCGACTAAATGTAAAAAAAAGATTAGAAGAAACGAACTAGATAAACATGAAGTTGCTTCGCAGAAAACGAGAATTCAAAAAGAGTTTAAAAGACAACTAGGGCTCAATGTTGATCAACCAAAACAAGGGTTAGGGAACACAAATGTTGGCAATACAACTAGACGATTTTTTAAGCACTATTACCAGTAAGTGCTTCTATTACTGGATTAGACGAAACTCTTATTAGGAAGTTTGGAGTTATTCTTCAAGATCTTTCTTCTAGATATAAGATTGATATAACCAAATTTGGAAACTACGTTTCGGAAACAAAAAACTTGTATTTCAGTTTGCATTCCTGGTACGAAATGACTCCAACTGTGCACAAAATAATAGAGCACTGTTCTGTAATTATTCAGTATCACTTGGTTCCGATAGGTCAGCTGAGTGATGAGGCTCAAGAAGCCAGAAACAAGAATTACCGAAGATTTAGAGAACATCACACTCGCAAAACATCTCGAATCGATACAAACATCGATTTATTAACAATGCTTTTAGTTTCGTCAGACCCGGTTATAAACAGTTTTCGAAAACAAGTTCAAAAACATTCAGAACCATTGACTCGTGAAGTATATAGTTTATTAACAGCTACTGCCAGTTCCAGTGCTCCCAGTGACCAATTCTCAGATTTGAGTCTTTCAGCTTCGGCCTCATCGGATGATGAGGATAACGGTGAAGAAGCCACATTGTGGTTCCAGAGTGTGGTTCCTCCATGATTGTGAGTGACAGCACCTGCCAAGTCGACAATCTTCGGGCAGCCCAAGACGTAAACAAACGTCGCAATAAGCCGTGGCCACATAGGTAAGCCTAAGCCAGGACGTACTACGTACGCCGAGGATAAGAGTTTTAGACCAATTAGTCTAACATCGTTTCTATTAAAGACGATGGAAAGACTGATCGACAAACACATACGGGAGAAGGTGCTCGGAAACAATCCGTTGCACTTCAACCAACATGCGTATATTACGGGACGGTCTACTGAAACGGCCTTGCATGAGATTGTATCTACAATTGAAGGCGGGCTGGACAGTGGACTGTATGTTTCAGGAACTTTCCTAGATATTGAGGGAGCATTTGACAATGCTTCTTTCGAGTCTATGTGTAACGCATTAGAGAAGCGAAATGCGGACCCAACCTTGGTAAAATGGGTTCGCACAATGCTGTCTAATAGATTTATCAGAGCGAGCATAGGCTCATTCTCTGCTACAGTGATCGCTACTAAAGGGTGTCCCCAAGGGGGTGTACTATCTCCTTTGTTGTGGGACCTCACAGTTGACGATCTTTTTCACAAGTTAAACGAACTTGGCATATATTGCCAGGGCTATGCTGATGACATAGCCATTCTGGTGAAAGGCAAGTTTCTCAATGTGGTTGGAGAGCTCACGGGTGGGGCACTCAGGCTCGTTGAGAAATGGTGCAATTCCCATGGTCTATCGGTAAATCCGAAGAAAACAGGCCATGTTATTTTTACCAGAAAACGGTGGGACCATTATGTGGCCCCTCTGCTTTTCGGCGAACAGCTACGTGTAGATCGTAAAGTTAAATATTTGGGGGTTATTTTAGACTCCCGTTTGACCTGGAAATCACACGTAGAAGAAAAGATGCGAACAGCTACGAGCACGCTCTGGGCGTGCAGAAGAGCTGTTGGCAGAACCTGGGGTCTTACACCCCGCGTTATGCTTTGGCTCTACAACTATGTTGTCAGACCAATGATCACGTATGGCTCCCTTGTCTGGTGGACCATATCGTGTGCGTCCTGGGCCAAAAAGAGTTTGGCACGGGTCCAGCGTTTGGCCTGCTTGACAATTACAGGGGCCCTCCGAACTACACCGACCGCAGCCATGGAGCTCATTGTGGGGATTCGGCCACTTCATTTTGTTGTGGAAGAGTCTGCTGCAGTGGGTTTCCTACGGCTTCGCGGTACAAATCGGTGGAAAACAGCAACCGGGAAGGGTCATCGGACAATATCCACTAGGATGTTGAATTTGGACCCTATTTTTGAAATGGGGGACGACAGTATGACCCCCAGGATTGCTACAAAACACAAGTATCTTGTGAACATTTCACCACGTGACAACTGGTGTGAAAAAACGAGCAGCTTCAGAACGGGGGACTGGCTAGTCTGCTATACTGACGGGTCGGTTCACCCCAATGGAGCGGGCTCAGGGATATCTATATGTGGGCTCGGTGTTGAAACTTCAATACCTTTGGGCAAACATGTGGACGTTTTCCAAGCGGAAATCTTCGCTTTGCTCGCTTGTGTGACTGAGTGCGTGCAGAGGGCTTTGTCAAATAGGCGAATCTGCATTTGCACCGACAGTCAGGCTTCGCTGCAGGCCTTGCAATCATGCAGGTACTCATCGAGGCTTGTCTGGGAATGTCACAACAGATTACAGGAACTGGCGGAGTGCAACAAAAAGGTTGTACTTTGTTGGGTACCGGGACACTGTGGTCTAAAGGGTAACGAGAGGGCTAACGTTCTGGCTCGAGAGGGTTCACAAATGGACTTTATCGGGGCGGAACCGGCTCTTGGCGTTACCAAAAGACGACAGAAAGACACACTTCATAAGTGGATGGAATTTCGCCATCTCTCTGAATGGCAGTTTCAAGAAGGCATGCGGCAATCCAGGCTTTTTGTTAAAGGACCGGACAAGGCACGCAGTGAAAACCTGATGCGTCTCAACCGTAGAGACCTTCAGTTAGTGGTAGGCATGTACACAGGACATTGCCTACTAAAAAGACACCTGCACGTCATCGGACTCAGCGAGGACGAGACTTGCAGAGGTTGTGCTGAAGATGAGGAAACTCCTCTTCATATTCTCTGCTACTGTCCTGCTTTTGCAAGCATCAGAGATTTACACCTGGGCTCCCGATATCTGAAGCCCAGTGCTATCGAGAAGGCTCCTGCAGACAAGGTACTGAGCTTCATTAGAGGCACAGGGCTACTGCAGTAGTGCTATTTCGAGAGGTTGCATACAATGGGCGTAGGCCTCGGTGTGCGGCTCGCGCTGCGGGCCCCTCTTGTTCAAAATAAAAAAAAAAAAACTTCGGGCAGCCCAAGACGTGAACAAACATCGCAATAAGCCGTGGCCACATAGGTAAGCAAACTACAACAAAACACCTCTTCCCACACTGGTGAGCCGACCGTCAGAGGGATGCAGAACCTGGTAAACATCGCCTCAGCCGACATCGCCATCAGCTGTTGTTGTAGCGGTGTCGACAGTTTGAATCGGTTCCCGACTATCGAGGCTGCTGTCAGCGGAAGAATCGCCGAAGGTGAAGAACTGCTAGAAAAAGCACATCGAGATCAGAGCCTTCAGAAGGGGCGTGTGTTACAGTTAGAATTTTTAGACTCTAAAAACTAAATGTGCTTACCTTTTGCACATAGTTAGTTTTAATGTTCACAGTACTGAAAAAAGCCCCTCTAAAAGTCATAGAACATATACAAACCATCTGCAACGCGATACTTAAAACTAGAACCTTTCCCAACCATTGGAAAACAGCGGAAACAATACTAATATTAAAACCCAACAAACCAACAAACCTAGCCACAAGTTATCGACCCATCAGTCTCCTAAACAACATAGGCAAAATTGCAGAAAAAACATTATATTCAAAAATAATAGACATGGTAAACACCAACCAAATCCCCCCAAAAGAACAATTTAGATTCAGAACCAGGCACAGTACCACTCAACAACTGATGAGAATTACAAACTTTATAAAAGAAAACCTCAATAATTCCCGACCAACTAAAGCCATATTCCTGGACGTAGCAAAAGCATTCGAATGGCACAAAGGACTAATAAACAAAATAAAATAGCAGAACATCCAGCTAGCAATATAAAAAATTATAAATTCTTACATCACTGACAGAAAATTCTTCACTCGCATAAATAATGAAATCTCTAAAGAAAAGAACATCAAAGCAGGAGTTCCTCAGAGCTCTGTCCTAGGCCCCCTACTTTACAATCTTTATACGACAGACATTCCAACAGATGCCAACACCACACTTGCCCTGTACGCCGATGACACGGCAATACTCACATCGTCCAAAGCCAAAACAAAAATGATGAAAAACCTTCAAAACCACCTGGAAAAAATTGAAAGCTGGCTCCAAGATTGGAAAATTCAAGTAAATGCGAAAAAAAGTTGCGCAATAATTTTTATGACGATTACAATCAAACATCAACCAACAGACAAAGTCAAACTCCATTCTGTAGCTAAACCATGAGTTAAGAAAGTTCAGTAGTTATATAAATAGAATATTTTTGCTTGTACCGCCTACCGGTTGGATGGTAGAGAGAGTCACATAAAGAAGTCGACATTAATCGCGTGAAATATTAGCAACACTTAGCTGAGCGGATTCGTCGCACATTTGCGATTGTTTTGACTACCCCACTCTAAAAACTCTTTTACTTAGAATCTAAACCAAGCGAATTTCGATGAAATTGTATAAAAACATTTTATGCATTTATTGTGCTTGCGTCTAAGGTGTAAGGTAATAATCATGCCGAAAGCTAGAAAATGCTATTCACGATTAAGAAAGAATTCGAAACGAACTTTTCAGATTCAAAATTTAAAAAAAAAAAGAATAAGACAAGCTGCAAATTATTTGATCATTTTTATTGTTTACATTTTTTAATCAATTAATAGAAATGAAAACAGAGAATTTATTGAAAGTGCATCAGCTACTAGAACACCAGAACTTTTTGTACCTGACTGTTCGGCATTGCAAAATGAGTATATTAGCAAACATTATTTTTTACTCAAGCTAAATTTCTTATTTTTTTAACAATGTAGCACTTTAGATTTATAAAATGAAGATCTGTTGATACCAGAAAATATTAAATTGTACGTACCTATATATTTTGTAAAAATTTGCTCTCACAGTCATTTTGTTAATTATATCCAGTGGCTAGGCGTCGGTGTTGGTGCAGTAATTTTTAAAAATTATTTACGTATATATATATTACCTAGATACAGTATGTCGCATTTAAATAAAGCATCCTATATAACCTTGTTGTTGATAATTTGTTGCAAAAATCTGAAATAAGTTCATTTTCAATTAGAAGAGACCAACTTGTAAGACTAAACTCAATATTTAAAAAATTATTATTACGGGGAAGTGGACAAGGCAGATAAACTATTTTAGAATTTAGAAGAATTCTTCCGGCGACCACTGACCGAGACAAGTTGGTACCATGCTAAACAAATTTTGACATTACTTATAAGCCTTGAAACAGAATCCAATAAAGATTCGAAACGTCGGCGTTATAAAATACTTTAAATATCTGCCTTGTCCACTTCCCCGTAATAATAATTTTTTAACTATATAAATAATAGACGTAAAACTCAATCTTGTCGCCCTAACCTCCTAGCCTCAGCAACCCCCATCTGAAGAATGCTAGATAGCAAGAGAAGTAGTGTCCCTTCAATTGAAAGGTTTTTAATTTTCTTCGTATACAAATGACCGATAAGGTCACTTTGAAAGGGAAATATGCCCGTTATTTTGTTATTATTCAAAATAAGACAAAAAATTTATTGCAGATTTTTATCATTGGTGGTGCTGTATATCAGATTAAAACTTTGCTCCAATTTTTTGAATTACCCCATTTAAAAGACTAAAATATTTCTAAATGAAGTAATTTTTAGAGAAATAAATAAATGTTTTGTTTTAAGTTTATTTTTAAGAGATATTAAATTCTAATTCAAATCAAAGTTTTTTAGATCAAAAAGGTTAAAAATTTTGTACCTGTTCATGAGAAACGCCATTCGTTAGTAACATGCAAGCTTGGCCACTGTTTTATTTATACTATTCCTTCTTTTATACACATTTTTACAATGTTTTTATCTATACATCCATTGTATTCATGAAGATCTTTACAGACAATAATGTTTTTCTATTGTCTGTGAAGTCCTCCATTTTTTATATTTTTTATTTTTTGGTAAGTTTTCTAATTTTTATAATTTACGCTACATTTTTGCAAACTCCTTTTAGAGCACTGATGATGGACTTTGGTCCGAAACTAGTTTGCCCTTTTAAATAAAAACTTTTGTCTGTGGGTCAATTTTCTTCACTTCTTCGTTTTTTCTCAACCTTTTACAACCCACTTCACCTATGGATATTTTGACAAAATTGGCCACTGTTTATAATTAATAAAGTAACAATTATTAAAAATATAAATTCTTAAATTAATTCTTATTTTAGTGACTTTAAAATGCAGAAAACTTGTGTTTCTTCAATTTAGTACTTCTTCAAATTCAAAGAAAGCAAGTACTTCTTCAAAAAGGACACTCACCTGCACCCAGGTATTTTGTAAAATCACCGAAATACAGTTAAATCCAATTATTGAATGAGTAATTATAATTGTTGTATGCTGGATTTATCACTTGAGAGTTGATTTTATTTGAATAATACAACGAAATCTGGTGTATTCTTTATTATATAACTTCTAGTTCTTACAGGGGAATGGTTGCCACTGACTCTCTACCGGTGGTAGTGTTGGTCAGCAGCACTGGGTTGGCACCACCCACAAGAGGGGGTGAGGGCATTCTATTGGCTATATTGGATAAAGGGCATGCGACAGCAACATATGCCGCCCCCCTTGAAATACTGCCATATTTCAATTTAAACTAAAGATAAAACAAATCTCTTAAACTATATGAAATCATTGTTCGTCATTTAATTTCGGCAACAGAAATAATTTTGTCACTGCACGTTTAAACACCCCGCCACTGCATTTCACGGATACCACACGCGTGACACCGTCCTTTCCGGGATGAGTTTCCACGACGCTCCCTAATTTCCATTGTAGAGGTGGTAGATTGTCCTCCTTGACGAGGACTACTGCTCCAGGTGTAAGTTGTGGTGTAGCGTTTTGATGCCATTTGGCCTTAGTCTGGAGTTGTGGTATATATTCGCGACTCCACCTATTCCAAAAATGCTGGCGAAGTCGTTGCAGGTGTTGGTAGGTTGAAAGCCTCCCAATGGGTACCGCAGTCATGTCAGGCTCGGGGAACGCGGTTAATGGTCGTCCAATTAAAAGGTGTGCCGGGGTAATTGGTAAGGGGTCATTTGGGTTGGAAGGATTGTGGTACATGGGTCTGGAATTTAGTATGGCCTCAATTTGAACCAGAATCGTATAAAAGGCTTCAAACGTTAAATGTATATTTCCTAAAACGCGTTTTAAATGGGTTTTGGTGGATTTAATTCCAGCCTCCCATAAACCCCCGAAATGTGGCGACCTTGGAGGTATGAAATGCCACGTTATTCCTTCGTTTGCTGAGGAGTTTACTATCGTCGCTTGATTGTCACTTGATTGCAAAAATCTTTTTAGCTCATTGTTTGCTCCAATAAAGCCCTTCCCGTTATCTGAGTAAATGTGTGAAGGTTTGCCGCGTCTTGATATAAATCTACGTAATGTTGCTAAAAAATTATCCGTTGTGAGGTCATTGGTCAATTCTAAATGAATTGCCTTTGTTGAAAAACAAATAAATAGACATATATATGTCTTAACTAATTTAGAACCCCTTCCAGAACGATTTTTTGTGAAAAACGGTCCGCAAAAATCGATGCCCGTGATTGAAAATGGGTAAGATGGGTTTACTCTTGGTGATGGCAATTGGCCCATTAATTGATTTTGCGATTTTGGATTTGATCTAAAACATTGTATACATTCGCGTACTATCCTTTTACATGCGTTTCCACCCGCTAAAGGCCAATATCTTTCCCGTATGGAAGCCAGCAGAATTTGCGGTCCACAATGACAAAGACGTAAGTGTTCATTTTTAATTATAATATATGTTAGGTGGCATTTTTGTGGCAATACAATTGGATGACATTTGTTGAAGTTGAAATTAGAGTTTTTTAATCTACCCCCTACTCTTAAAATACCGCTGTCGTCAAGAAAAGGACTTAGGGGTAATAGTGCGCTTGTGGTGGGTAAATCTTTGTTTTGAGATAATTTTTTTATTTCTTGTGCAAAATATTTGTTTTGAACCAATTTTATTAAACTTATTTCGGCACTTTGTAATTCAGGAACTGATAGATGGCCTTGCCTGCGATTGTTCTTATTTTTGCAATTAAAATGAAATCTAATAATGTATGCAGTTACACGTTTTAAAGTAACATATGAAGAAAATTTTGTTATTAAATCAAATGAATTGTCATTAATCACGTTGCATACCGATGATTGGGCCTTTATTTCAGGTACATTTTGCATATCATAAATAATTGATTTCGGCCACTCTTTACTAGATAATGATAACCAACTTGGATCATGCCACCACAAATGTGACTTTATTAATTGACTGGTTGTCGCTGTTCTTGATATTAGATCTGCGGGATTATCCGCCGATTTGACGTGCCGCCACTGTGACGCATTAGAGTGCCGTTGAATTTCCGCTACACGATTACCCACAAATGTTTTCCATTTTTGAGGTTTACCATTAATCCAACATAAAGTAACAGTAGAATCAGACCAATAAAAACAATTTGTGAATTTCACCTCCATTGAATTAATTACCTTACTCGACAATTTTGCCAATAAAACCGCCGCACAGAGTTCTAAACGAGGAAGAGTTTGTTTTTTCAAGGGAGATACCTTTGACTTAGCACATAATAAATTTACTTTAACTTGACCAGTAATATCAATAGTTTTCATATAAATGCATGCTCCGTATGCACGTTCTGAGGCATCTGCAAATCCGTGAAGTTCTATCGTTGTTAATTTGTTAGGACAAAATACATGCCGCGGAATTTTAATTTCATTTAAAGGATTTAATTGCTCACAAAATGATTGCCAAGAAGAAAAAATGTCTAATGGAACTGATTCGTCCCAACTCACATGAAGTTGCCATAGAGTTTGTATTATTAATTTAGCTGTTATAATTATTGGTGCTAATAGCCCAAGAGGGTCAAAAACTTGTGCTGATAGAGATAAAATTGTTCGTTTAGTAATTTTAGTAGTTTTGTAATTAGAAATGTCAATTGAATATTGAATACGATCTAGTTGCGGGTTCCAAAGTACACCTAAAGTTTTTGTGTCGTTATTGCTATAAAGTTTAATTGTTTCATTACTTGTATCGTTGCACGTGTCTCCCACAATCGTAGGGTTATTAGAAACCCATTTACGAAGGGGAAAGCCGCCAGTTTTAAGAATTGCAGTAATTTCTTTTTTAAGTTTTATTGCATCGTTTTCGGAATTTGAACCAGACAATAAATCGTCAACATAGAAATCCCTCTTTATGACATTTGAAGCTTTGGGAAAGTTGGTCTCATTGTTAATGGCAAGTTCTTGCAAACATCTGACCGCCATAAAAGGGGCTGAAGCTGTCCCATAAGTGACAGTACACAATTGATAGGCACAAATCGGTCCAGATGGGTCGGGCCGCCAAAGGATTTGTTGAAACCGCCTCTCGTCTGAATGTAATAAAATCTGTCGGTACATCTTCTCGATGTTGGCAGAAAACGCAAATGTGTGTTTTCGGAATCTAATTAGTATCGAAAATAAATCGCTCTGAATTGTTGGCCCGACTAACTGAAAGTCATTAATTGATAACCCGGTATCAGTTTTCGCAGATGCATCAAAGACAACGCGAAGTTTGGTCGTGGTACTATTTTCTTTATATACGGCATGATGTGGCATATAAAAACAATTATCACCGTCATCATTAACATCTTTCAATTTATTCATGTGGCCCATATCTTCATATTCTTGCATGAATTCCGCGTATTTTTCCCGCAATTCAATATTTTTGTCAAATTTTCGTTCTAACTGATGATATCTGCGTAGAGCAATTGATTTAGAATTACCTAATTTTGATAAATCTCCCTTGAATGGAATTCTTACTATAAATCTACCGCTGTTATCTCGCGTGGTTGTTTCCTGGAAATGTGTTTCACATTGGATTTCGTCCGGTGTGCGTATGTCACTGATTGTTTCATCGACCTCCCAAAAAGATGCTAAATTTTCATCTAATAATTCTATTGATGCATGACAATTTATAATATGATTATTTGTAGACGAATTTACTAATCCCGATACAATCCAACCAATTTTTGTTTTTTGAAGCACCGGTAAATGATGCCCCAACTTTATTTGACCCACACATAGTAGATTATAAAATTCGGCCGCCCCAATAAGAAGGTCAATTGGTGACGAAATATTAAAATTAGGATCTGCCAATGTAATGTTTCGAGGGATATTTAAATTAGAGGACGAAAAAGACATAATTGGTAAACATTCTGTTATTTTTGGCAAAACCACACAAGGTAGGGTTAACTTAAATTCATTTAATCGCGATTTGATGAAAACATTTAAACTTTCAAATCCATTGGACACTGTATTATTGATACCCTGGATTTTTAGATTACAAGTCGTAGGGTTAAGCCCTAATTTTTTTACAAAGGCGGCTGTTATAAAGTTTGATTGCGACCCAGAATCTAAAAGAACCCGACAAGTATGTAATTTGCCGCAATGATCTTCTACGTACACAATCGCCGTTGACAATAAAACTTGACCTGAATTGTCATTAATTACATGATGTGTTACAAATTGAGGAGCGAATTCCCTTGCTTCTGCATTTATTGCCGAATTTGATGGTCCGGCTTGACCATCACTTAAATCAACCATTTCTTGATTAATGTGTAACATCGTGTTATGTGTTTTGTTACATTTTTTACATTTGAGACCCCGACAAGTTTTTGCTACATGTCCCCTTTTTAAACAATTTAGGCAAAGTTTTAACCGTTTGGTCTCAGCAATTCGATTGTTAACTGACATTTTTAAGAATGACTCACAATTATAAATTAAATGTTCCTTATTACATAAAACACAGGACATTTTGTTAGTGGAGACATGTGAAGTCATTTTGTGTGTTCGTACATAATTATTTACATTATTTTTTGAATGCTCCAATTTCGAGGTTTCGCAAGTCCGTAATATTTCGCACTTGTTATTTAAAAATTTAATAAAATCTTCCCAATCTGGCAACGTTTTATTGCAACAGCTAGTTTGCCATTCGCGTCTGGTATTATTGTCTAACTTATTATTCACAATGTAAATTAATAATCTACTCCATTGATCTATAGGTTCATTTAGTGCATGTAAACATCGTAACCGCGCCTGAATATTGTCCACTAATTGCCGTAAGTTACTAAAGGACTCACGATGAATACTTGGTTCATTAAAAATTGCATTTACATGTTCATTTATTATTAAAACTTTATTTTCATATCTCTCGCAAAGTAATTTAATAGCAACATTGTAATTGTCTGACTGCAGTTTGATTGACTGTATAACTTGAACAGCGTCTTTTTTCAAACTCGATTTTAAGTAGTGAAATTTTTGAACATCAGACAATGAGTTGTTATTATGAATTAAATCTTCAAAATTTTCCCAAAATTCAGACCAACCGCTATATGATCCATCAAAACTAGGCAAACTGATCGCGGGCAATTGTACATGATGTGTATTTGACATTGTTGCATTAGAAGATTGAGATGAATTATTCTCAACAGAAACTACCGGTGATGCATTATTGTTATTAGGATTACTATCAATACCCGGATTAGCAGAGACTACCGATGACACCGACGGTGTTGTGTTTTTTAGATTTTCCTCGTAAATTTCAATAAGTTCCTCGATTTGTGCAATCAAGTTATAATAATGTGTATCGAATTGTGTTCGCTCATTTTCATGATCTCCCTGGTCGTCACTAGCTTGCTCTATTTTAGATTGAATAACATTAAACATATCATATAGTGGCAATAATTTATTTAATCTTTGTTTTAGTTGCAAATAATCGCGTTTGCTAATATTTTCTTTGTCTAGAGTACTTAGATAGGTTAAATTACGAGTTAGAGTGGCTTTGTAATTACCCCGTACAAGCTCGTCCGAACCCATTTTTACGATTCAAGTTCAAAAGACCGTTTAGAGGCAATGTTAGTGGGTATGATGAAGGATTAATAAAGGAGGCACTTACTACTTATTGCTGCAATTGCTGATGACAAAATTCTATGCTGTACCAAACTTGTATGTCCCCAATTCTTTCCTGGCAGGTTTTCTTTCTTGATTCAATTTCCTCCAGAAACGTGGGGCTTTACACATACGCTGAAATCTTGATATTTTGTTTTATCCGGCTCGAAGGACCATGTTGTATGCTGGATTTATCACTTGAGAGTTGATTTTATTTGAATAATACAACGAAATCTGGTGTATTCTTTATTATATAACTTCTAGTTCTTACAGGGGAATGGTTGCCACTGACTCTCTACCGGTGGTAGTGTTGGTCAGCAGCACTGGGTTGGCACCACCCACAAGAGGGGGTGAGGGCATTCTATTGGCTATATTGGATAAAGGGCATGCGACAGCAACAATAATCAACATAATACATATTACTCCATTAGCTGCTGTTGCAGCAACTACAATTCGCAAAAAAACCGACATCAGATCTTGACTGACAACTAAAAAAGTGTAAACCATCTTTTCTTGTTACTTGTGAGGTTAGTTATTGATTGTAACCGATTGATTATTTGTTAGTATAGATTGTAACCGAAAAAGATATTATTTTAATTGTGCATAAATAAGGCAAAAATTAATGGTTGATCTACACACTTTTTTAAAGTCAGTGACAAAATGTGATGTCCACTTTTTTTTACCGCAAATTGTATAAAGTTTCTGTAATGTTTTAACTGCATCAGTGTAACATATTTGTAGTAGAAAATGTATAAATCTTAGCAATGTTAAGTGCTACTTGCTAGCAACTTAATAAAGTGAGATTTCCATTTGCTATTTTTATGAATGGGATAACCAATCTAATAGCACATAGCAAAATTCAGGAATCTACAACGTTTTACGCACAAACTGAAAGCAAAAACTTAAAACTTCAAACTTTTGTTAAAAAATTCTGTGCCAGTTGGTTCTCAAAAGTAACCGAGTTTTTCTATGATATTATGCTCGTGTTGCAAGACAACGGTCATTTTAATATCTTTTCGGTCCACGGGCTTAATGTTATACATTTTTATGTATTTTTTCTTATAGTCACTATAAGGTCATAGTAGAATAACTGTTACACAATATAATATTGTGCACATTGACAAAGCCGCTCTTTTTCGTCTCTGAGTGACATTTTTTATATTTACCAATAAAAAAAACAAAATTCCATCTCTGAGTGACGTCAGACATCGTTGACAATGGTCGCAATATCATTCTTTCCACCAAACTATAGGTGAAAATACATAATTTTGATTCAGTTGTTCGTAAACAAATGATGTTATCTTCGTATAAATAGAATTGTATTGAAGAATAATAAAATGTTAGTATTTTTTGTTTAATAACCGACACTATTTATTAGAGCCAACCAAAAATTCAATTGGCTTATTGATGGTAATGCAGAATATTTACCTTCTTTAGAAATAGAAGTGCACAAAGAGACAAAAGTACGTACGTACTCTTTCGGGCATAATCGTTGGAAGAAGAATTGTAGATTTAGCTCATGTACTTAGTCAGTATGAAAAAGTCATAAATCATTCCCACAAATGTACTATGGGCAAAATGCAATTAGTTTATGAAACAAGACAAGGACCTTGTTTTTTCTTGAATTTTTACTGCGATTCATGCGAAAAAAAAATTGTAATAACGACAGATCCGTATTTTTTTTAACGGTTTAAAATTAGATTATCGTATCAAAGCCCAAGTTTATAATAAAACAATGCACTTTGCCAGTTTTATTCATATAAAACACAGAAATGCATTCACAATATTGCATTCAAATTTTCTATTCAATATTCCTATTTGTTATTTTTTCTCTTCCTATCATGTTATTATATATTGTTATAAAGTTTTATTAATAAAAATCACATATTTGGAATGTAAGATTATGTATTCAGTTTTTTTGCCATGCTCACTCTCACTTTAATTATTAAGAAAAAGTTAGTTTTTTCCAATCTATTTATACCAACCGTACAAAAAAGTTGACAAATTAATTAATATGAGTTACTGTAAACAGTTACAGTAAAAATCGGATGTTTTACAGAAAGAAAAAAAACCGATTATTATGAATTTTTGTTATTATGTTAGTTTTCAATTACCGTAATTTAATTTAATTAACTACTATATTTGATAAAACATTATAAACCATATACCAACTATATTTTTACTTATATTTTTAAAAACGATATTTTTCTCGTTTTGTAATACCTCTATAAGTAAGAATCGATGTAGAATTTGACAAGAAATACCACTATAATTTTGGTTTACTCTACATAAAAGAACTTGCTCTTTTTTGGGTAAAATTTATTAAAAAATATTACGAAAATTTCTGTAATGTTTTTCTAAAAACTTAGACAATGTTTTATCAATTAATTGTCCGTTTGATTAAAAAAACAAATTTTACCTTTATTCTTTACATTAATTCCATTTTACATTTTTTGATTTATAATTTATAAAGAATTATAGTAGTTATTTATAATTTATAGTAGTTATTATTTATTTATTTGATAAATATAAATACGTGTGAGATTATAAAAATAAAGAATGGAAGCTCTAAAAACCAATCCTGCAGAACAGAATCTGTGCATTAGATCGATGTTTATAAATTCAGTTAAACAATAAGTACTGTAGTTCTTTAGACCAATTGTAATAACTTAATCATTGGATCAGTGTACACTTTTTTATATTCATGCTACAGTTTGGTTGAGTGAAATTAAATTACAGAGTGCAACAATTTGGAAAATTACCCAATCACCAATTTGTAATAAAAGTTTAAAATCAGTGTTACGTTTGTGATAAAATACATTTTGTTAAATTCAAGTATTATTGAATATAAGCTTATAACTCCATTTTCTTTTTCTGAGAATTGTTATGTTTTGATTTCAAAACATTTAGGAAGTAGGACGGTCATGGCCTTGATCTAACAACAGAACAAGGCGTTACCAAATATTGGGCGGTGACCTAAAGCATTATACACAGTTTTTCAGTTCCAATTTTGTTAATATATGTAAAAAAAATTTTTTGTTACTAAATTATAAAAAATAAAGTACTAGATGCTTCAACTTGCGATTTTTGTGTCACTATAAAAAAATTTGTCTTAAAGGAGTAAGAGGAGTAAGAGAAGAGTTCGTGTTTTACGGCAAATTTCAAGCCTTTTATTACCAAAAGTTGAAAGTTTAAAACAAAAAATTGTAGGTATGTTGAATCAGAAGATCAAATGTTTACTTTACAATTGCAAAAGCAGAATTTTATGGGTAAATAAATAACACGTGTAAGTGTGAAATAATGAAGCCTTGTTTTTTAAGTAAAAAAATTTTAATTATTTTTTCAACATTCTATAAACACTTATGGAGCAAACGGTTTGATCATTTTGGAAAAAAATTGTTAGTAATTTTTGGTACTGAACCCCCATAAAGAGGTAAAATACCTGGGTATCACTCTCGATCAGCGTCTAAACTTTAAAAAACACATAGCATACACATCTAAAAAAGCAAGACAAATAAATGATTTCTATATCCCTTACCCAACTTCAAGAAGTAAACTTAACACACAGAATAAAATACACCTCCACAAATCCATAATCCGTCCAATCATGACCTACGCAACAGAAGTATGGAAACCAAAAGAAGAAAAAACCTTGTATAAACTGCAAATAATTCAAAACCTGACACTCAGACTAATCTTAAACATCCCCTATTACGTTTCCAACAACTTAATACACAAAGAAACAGACCTACCCAAACTATACGACTTTATAAATAAACTAAAAGAAAATCTAATTGAGAAATTAAAAGAACATAAAATTCCAACCGTCCAAAATCTAGAACCAACGCTACGAAAAACCAAACGGAGAAAACTTTACCGAAATCAACATGACATCACAAAACCTAATATAGAAGAAACCAATGAAGCAGAAAAACCACCTTAGACCTAAGAAATTGACGCAGAAAACAACCGCCCTTGTTAAAAATCATATTGCGTCATTCAAAGGTCACACAAACTAGTCACTATAGTTTGGTCGATTCGAAGAAAAGTTACTTACCTGAGGAGTTAAACCTAAAAAAATGTTTGAGATGTTCAAGCAGCTCTACTCAGATTGTTCAATATCTTATGAAAGTTACCGAACTATATTCAACGTCAACGTTAATATCTCGTTCGGTTACCCACGAACTGACACTTGTAGTACATGTGACCAGTACTTGTCAAAAATGAAATGCCTAGAAAATGAACTGTCTGGGAAAATTAATAATGCACAAGGCTTAAAAACTGAGATAAAAAATTTAACCACAGAAAATAGGGTTCATAAGACGAGAGCTCAGGAATTTTACAACCGTAAGAGGAAGTCTAAATTCGCCAGCCGTAAAGACAAAAGTCAGGAGTCCATATGCATGGACTTTGGAAAAAAATTTCCGTTACCTAACATTTCGACGAACGACGTGTATTACAAACGTCAACTTTCGGTATATCTTTTTCAATATACAGACACTACCTACATCCGAAAGTGTGTTTTATGTATACCCTGAAACTATGGGAAAGAAGGGCAGTGATGATGCCTGTTCATTACTTTATCACTTCCTCTATAACCAGCTGGATCTGCAGGTTAGAAAACTTGAAATATTTTGCGACTCATGCGGAGAGCAAAACAAAAACTACAGTGTTTTCCGATTTTTACATCATGTCGTTCAACTAGATTACGCAAAAGTCACCTCTCCAATCAGGAAACATTCCTATATGGAAAATGACAAAAACATAGCCACTATAAACACTAAGGCCAAAGTGGAGACACTTGAAAAATTTTGTGAACTAGTGCAGTCATCTACATGCAAGCCGTCGCCATTTGTTGTAAAAATTTATCGACAAAATCAAACCATCTTCCGCCAGTGGACCCAGCAATTAAATACTCTTTACCGAAAAAAAATCCCTTTTCAGATACGACCTATAAGGAAACTGGAAATTACGAAGGAGCATCCACGACTTATAAGGTATCGATGCACATTCAATGGAATGTGGGAAACAGTGTAGTAACAGAGAAGAAGCGTGTGCGAGACCTGGGTGAGAACGAATTTATATTGCCTGGACCAAGTTACGCAGGTAACAAGATAGTTATGGTTAAAAAATTATCCTGTTTTTCATTATTTTGTAATTTTTAGGAATGCTGCCAATATGCCAGATGACAAAAGATGGCGGACGGCACGGGCCAGCCAGTTTTAGGTCCGCCTGAATTTCCGAATTTTGAAAGTGAAAATTGCTGATGCTTTGAACACCCCAGAGGCTACATTTTCTAGTGACATAATAATTGAATTCTTAAGAAGCAAAAAATTTGGTGTTATCATCCAAAAAGCCGTCAGAGTTGAAACCGAGAAATTGCATAAAAGAATTGAATCATTAGAAAAAGAGGTGAGATTCCTGAAACATACTGAGATAAAGAAGAATGTCATAGAAACAACAGCGCTGGAGAAAGATGGAAATATTTTGGTGCCCGAAAAAGAACAACCGGCAAGAAATATCACCATCAAAAAGAATATAACTGATAAAAACAAATTCGAGGATAAATTTGATTGAAGCAAAGAAGTTGAGGAGAATGACCCTGCCGCTGACACAAACATGAAAAACAATGAAAAATGGACCACTAGTGTTAAGCGAAAAAATCTACGCAGAGTAAATAATAATCAAAATACTTCTGGCCGTAAAAAACAGCAAATTATAGTTGGAGCCGCAAAATTAGATGAAACTGAAAACTTTTCCGCAGTTAAGAACCGAAAAGCGAGGTTTTACATAGGTACAGTCGAAAAAGATATAGGCGAAAACAAATTAACCGATTATCTAAAAAGAAAATTACCACAAGCCAATAGCGATGTCTCTCTAGAAAAACTTGAGTCTAAAGGTAAAAATGAAAGTTTGGCCTTAAATATGAATATATGGACGAAGTGACTAAAGCAGAATTCTGGCCCAATGGAATTATACTGCGCAGGTGGAATTTTCCAAAAAAGAAAGAAGCTGGAAATTTTCCAAAATCGCCTTTAATCAACGAAACAACGTAATTTTGAATAATTTTTTGCCTGATCAAACTAAAATAGAACAAAATATCCAATATTTACCCGATGAAGATAAATTTCAGATTTATTACCAGAATGTGCAGGATCTCCGGACTAAATTGAACGAACTATATAATAATATATTATGTGAACAGTACCCGGTAATAGTCTTAACGGAAACGTGGCTTAATTCCGATATAAATAATAGTGAATTTATTGACACAAATAAATATATGGTGTTTCGTAGTGATCGCTCACTTGAAGTGACTAACAAATCAAGAGGTGGTGGAGTGCTAATTGCTGTGGAGAAAACCCTTCCCTCAAATCAAGTACAGTGTGATGCAACGATGAAAGAAGAATTTCCATTCATGTCAATTCTAGTCAGGTGATTACCGGTGCAACTTATATTCCACCTAACTCAAATCTTGTGGAATATTCGAATCATTTAGACTCCCTAGCTCGTATATCTACAAACTATCCGAACGCCGTAATATGTGTACTCGGTGATTATAATTTGCCAGGTATTAGTTGGTTAACTCATAATGTCTGTGATTATTTAGTGCCAAACAACGTACTTTCTGCCGCAGAGGAAATCATATGTGACAATTTTGCTTACTTCGGCCTTTTTCAGTATAATAATGTTGCAAATGTCAATGGAACTTTTTTAGATTTGACATTTTGTAATAATAGGCTTTTAGTAAGTAAGTGTAAACCTCTTCTCTCTATTGATAAATATCATCCACCCTTATGTGTTAATATCTGTGATATTATTGTACCTGCTTTACAACCAGAAACTGATGTTTTTTACTTAGATTATAAGAATGCACCATACAATGTTATTAAAAATTATTTAGCCTCTATTGATTGGTCTGTTTTAGCTAACTTTGTTGATATCAATGACTCTGTACAATATTTTTATTCTCACATCTATTATGTCCTAGATAACTTTGTTACGATCAAATGTAAAAAATCATCTAAAAATTTTCCTACTTGGATTAACAAGTCAACACGATCTTTAATTGTTAAAAAGAAAATTGCTCACAAAAAATGTAAACGTAGTGGTCTCTTAAATGATTATAAACAATTTTGTCTACTCAGAGAACAATGTAAAAATGCCACGAGAAATTGTAAAAAACAATTACTTGATCAAGTAGCACAAAATATTATAACTAACAATAGAACATTTTGGTCATATGTTAAATCTAAAAATGCCATACAGGGTTATCCCAAAAAAATGTCGCTTAATGAAAATTCGTGTGATTCTCTTAATGGCATTGTAAATCTCTTTGCCTCTCATTTCGAATCCGTTTATGCTGATCAACCTAAGTTATCAGATTTAAAACTTGCTGAATACAATCAAAATGCTGTCTTTTTATTTTTTCGAAATTGAGAAATCTAGAAGACAACTATACAACCGGCCCCGATGGTATATCTCAAATGTTTTTAAAAAATTGTGCTTATGAATTAACATCTCCATTACAAATGCTGTTCAATAAATCTCTTAATCTGTCTCAGTTTCCGGATATTTGGAAAATTTCTGATATCAGACCTGTCTTTAAAAATGGTAGTCGTGTAAATATTTCCAACTATAGACCGATTTGTACCCCATCGTATTTATCAAAAGTTTTTGACTCCATAATGGCTGACATTATATTGTGGAATTTGGGTTACAGATGAATAAGATTTGCTTTGGATAAGCGATTTATTAACACCAGAAGATTCTAACACTACATAATGTAAACTATTTACAATAATACACAAAGGAATCGAAACCACGCGGGACTTGTTGTCGTGTCGGAAACCACGTGAGAAGAGAGGTCTAATCGCGTCGAAGGCCACGAGGGAAGAGGGCGAGTTATGACCTCCGGGCTGAAAGGGTGGCTGCGCGAGGGCGCCACTTGCCGGTGGCTACGGAAGGTCGTCACTTGCTGGTGGCTACGAGAGGTCGCCACAATATCATCTTCTGTAAAACAACTTATTATTGAAGAACAACACGGTTTTTTCAAGGGTCGCTCCACGATGACCAATCTTTTTCTGTTTACTGAATATACCTATAACGTTGAATCTCGAAAATGGATTCCAAATTGATTGTATATATACTGATATGTCAAAAGCTTTTGATCGCATTTCTATTGAGTTGTTAATTTCAAAATTGGATAATTTAGGTTTTGGTGATCCAGTCCTTAGTTGGATTCATTCCTTTGTATCAAATCGTGTACAGTATGTAACTATAAATGGTGTTAAGTCTCGCGAAATTCGGCCATCCACAGGTGTACCTCAGGGGTCACATCTAGGACCAATTCTTTTTTCACTATATATAAATGATGTTAAAGCAGCTATTCAAAGTTTTGAAATCCTTCTTTTTGCCGATGACTTAAAGATCTTTAAAGTTATTAATAATCAAAACGACTGTGATATATTACAACGTGATTTAAATAGTCTTTCTATGTGGTGTAAAAAAAATAATTTAGAACTAAACATAAATAAATGTAAAGCACTGAGATTTTCTAGAAAATTACATTACAGTTTACCATCTTACTCTATATCAGATAATTGACTTGAATGTGTCACACATATTCGCGATTTAGTTGTTATTGTAGACAACCAGTTAAGTTTTGACTATCATATAACCCATATTTTGTCTAAAGCAAATAAAACATTAGGATTTATAAAAAGACAGTGTTCTGATTTTTCAAGTTTGCGTGTTGTAATGTCACTATATAATTGTTATGTTCGTCCTATCTTGGAATATTTTACAATTATTTGGCAACCCTACTATAATGTTCATATCAATTGAATTGAAAATGTTCAGAAAAAATTTGTTAAGTTTGTATGCTACAAGTTTAACATATTTTATGACAGAAATAATTATATAAACATTTTAAGTTATTTAGGATTATCCTCATTATCTTCTCGTAGAGTATTTTATGACGCGTCTTTTGTGTATCATATATTGTCTGGTAATGTGAATTGTAGGTCTATTCTATCGCTGTTTTTAATACATACACCTGTTTGTAATACTAGAGAACCTAGAATGCTTGTAGTGCTTTAGCACCGTACTAATTATGGGAAAAATTCTGTAATTTCTAGGCTATCAAAAACATGTAACGAACTTTCAAATAATGTTGATTTCATAGGTTTAACTAAAAACAAATTTCTAAAAGACTTAAGAACTGTGATTGAAAATAGTGAATTAGTATCTTTTAATAATTATTAACACTTTATTTTATATTATTAATTGTATTGTACTTATTTATGTTTGTATTTTATATATTAATTGTAATTGGCGTGGCCGTTAATAAACCATTATTATTATAATATCAGCTGAAAAATATGCTGGTCTCCAGTGCCTTAAAAACTTTTGTGGGCCTATAGCAAAGAATTATTTTGAAAATATTCCATACCGTTCAGCTAAATAAGTACACTTACATTGTTTACATTATACATTTCTTTAAATATACTTTGTATAAAAAGGTGTGATAATTACTTATCTTATAATAATAGAATGAAAAATTATTGAGTACAACTGAGTGCAATATTGTCGAGGAAAAAAAGTTAAGTCATAGTATCATATTTTTCAAAAATTGTTGCGCTGGGAACATTTTATTATTTTACGCATGAGCACACACATGTAAAACATTCTGAAAAGTCAACTTACACTAATAGTTTATGAATCTACCATCACGTATCCCCACAAAATGAATTAAATTTTAAAAATGACTCTAAATCAAAAGTTACAAAAAGTAACTTGGCCGTTTTTTCCCCTGTACCCTTCATATGCAAAATTATCAAAATTGTGTAACCAAAAATTGTTTTTTATTTTTAATTTAAAAGTATTTTTCTTTTTTTGCTGTAACCTTTCAAAAACGATTTCCACCATTTATATAGGTAGTCAGTTCGTCGTTAATATGCAATTTCTTTTAATATGAACTTAGAATATAATTTAGCCACCTAGATCTGTTATTTTGCCCACTGTGCGTCGTGAGTACATACGTTCTCGGTGACCCGCAGCCGGGAGGCTGCCTTCACCGGCCAGCTCGTAAGAAGAATACCTCTATAAAAAAAACCGACAGCGAAATCGCAAGACCAGTGGCGCACCAGGCACACCCCACAGTACAAGTACCCTCTACAGGGCACAGACACACTACCTCGTGGAGACTTTTACTTCGACCCTTTTCGTGGGAACAAACATGAATTCACATCACATTAACTCAGAAGACAAATCGGGCGATCAGAATGGGACTGGAAGGAAGGAGATAGGGTATGCAAGCGCAGCCTCTTTTATTAGGGACTTAGTGAACTCGACACCCAGATACAAAGTCACGGCTAATAAAAAAGATTAAGGATAGACCTACCAGAAATAGATGGGAGCGTGTCTTCAGCCCCGGCAACACCGGCGGATAATAATTTTTGACTTATATAAACAATATCAAACCAAGTATTCAATTTATCCTAGAACGTGAACCATTTGACAAAATATTACATTTTCTGGATTTAACAATATACAACATGCTGTATAGGTATGTAGTTGCACAAGTAGTTTAGCTAGGTATAGGCAGTGAGCATGATGGCCTCCACCACCTCATAGTGTTTAGTGTGTATTCATTACTATTAAACTCATTAGATACAAATAAGTAGTTTTTTTAACACAACATGATGTCAGAAGTAAAAAGCTGAAGAAATTGAAAAAACGGTGAAAAAACTCGATTTGTCCTGAGAAAAAAAAAACAAACAATAAAAAATGACTGACAATGTAAACAAACCACCAGCACATAAAATTAAAGGAAATCCAAATATGGACTGGAATAAATGATAAGCAAGTTTTCAAACCTTCTTGTGTACTGCAGGACTAGATAAGGTAGATGATAAAAGAAAAATTGTCTTATTAATTAATCTGCTTGGAAAAGATGGTCAAGAACTATTAAACAATTTCTCTTGGAATGAGGCTGCAGATAAGTAAAATCTTAAAATTGTAAAAAAAATTATCTTGGATTGTTGTTGTCTTAATGCCAACACTTGAGCTGCCTGGTTTTTCTTTTTATTTGCTTTTTCAAAAGACAAAAGTTCACCTTCCAGACGTGACACTTGACTATATAATTTTTTTCGATGGATCAGATTCAATGAAATCTCGCGTAGAACATACTCTTGAGTAGCAATGGTTGATAATTCGTGGGAAAAGCCTCTTCCGTTGTATTTTTCAACAATCTATTGTTGTCGCTGCTTCACTAACTTATTTTGTTTTTGCTCTAATCTTGCTACTTGACGTTGTAATTTACTTGCTTTTGCTTGTAATTCTTTATGCCTTTAGTACTTTTGCTGTTGTAAACAAATCTACAGAAGTTGTATTTACTCTAAGTTCGCTCATACCCGCTTTTAAAAGTGCTACACTATCAGTAATAAAAAATTTTATTTGTTTTTATAACTGAGCAGCCCGATTTTGTAATTTTTTAACTCTTTCTTTTTCTTGTTCTATTTAATTCTCTGTGCTTGTTTTATAAGTTGGTTGTTTCATTTAATAAATCTTATGCGTATATTTTGTTCTAAACATGTCTAACAAACTTTGAAGTCCATAAGATGTACTTTCTTGAGCTTGAGGAGCAGCTTGAGGTATTTCTAATTCATTGTAAACAAGTTCAGTACTCAAAGTCGTTAATTGTTGTTCAACCCACTCAAGTTTCGGTGGAAGCTTTTTACCTACAGCTTGTGGAGAAGTACTGAGAAGATTTAGAAAAATTTAAATTTGAATAAAACTCAAAAAATTTAAAAGTGTACAAAATGTAATCGTAACCATGAAATAAAAAAATGTTCAGCATTTGAAAAAATTTGTTTAAACTGTATAGGTCGTAACCACTTCTCATCAGCTTGCAAATTCAAGAAAGACAATTTTAACCGCAAGAACGAGAAAAAAGTGAATAAAATGTCCAGTGCAAACATAGCAATAAAAAAAGAGTCATCAAATTTAAGATAGATTCGAGAGCAGAGGTAAACGACTTGCCCGTTAATTATATTAAAATGTTGCAGATTGATGAAAAGGAAATTAAAATACACAGAAATAATGTGTTAGTGGGCCCACCAGGAAATAAAGCCCGGTCTTAATATTTAACAAAAATACAGTTAACTATATTTCATCGGCACCTACCCAGTAAACAAGAAACATTCTAGAAACGTTTCAAAGGTTTTATTAAACTTTATATGTGAAACTTTGACGACCTTTTTATACAAATAAAATGCATTATTTGGTTTTAGTATATTTGTAGTTTGCATTTATTTTGCGCGTTGAGCCGCACGGTCATAACGACCGTGTGCGTGCGCTGCCGGACGGTTTTTATTCAAAAGTTTAAAGTAATGTTTTCAATGTAATAGCCGTTTACTGATCGAATTTGTGTTTCAATATCTCCACTTTTGTACGTAAGTAAATAATTTAGTAAATTAATTAGTTTATATTATTATATAAACAAAGTGGTCCAATGAAAAGTGTGCATCTGGCGTATCTTTGTTCGTGAAATTTACAGCAAAAATGCTTGAGCACGTCGATTTTCTTTTGAAGAGAATTAATTTTGCAACCCACATCTTTAACTCTTTGACCAAGTTGACTTACACCCCAGAAATTTTAAATAGAAAGAATGGTTGAGTTATACAGCATTCTAAAGGGCACAAAATTATCTTTATAATAGTACGCCATTTGTTGTGCATACTTTTTATTGGACCAGGTCTGTATATTTTATTTTACTGCAATATAACATATATTTTGACAGAATGGGCGACTACGAACGAGAACAATCTTATCTTTTACGGTTGTGGGATGAAGTAGCAGATGAAAATGAAATACCACAAGAAGATGATGAAAATGAAGAGGATTATGTCGAGCAACTTGATCACTATAGTGATAGTAAGCAGTCCGCAGAGAAAATGATTTGTTAGATAACATATTTGAATCAGATTTTTCTTTTGATTCTACGCAATCAAACCCTAACGATAATAAGTTCGTTATTGATAAAAGATTTTATTACTCTGGGAAGGATGGAATAACTCAATGGAACAAATTTCCAGGGCCTCAAAAAACCAAAACTAGCAGCCATAACATTTTCAAAGAGAAAACAGAACCACAAAGAGTTGCAAAAAATGTAAAAAATATACTGGCAACTTGGCAAATGTTTTTTTCGGACTTGTTTATTCAAAAGGTTGTTAATTATACAAATATTTGTATACAACAAGAAAAAAATAAGTATGCAGATAAAAATCAAGCAGCTGATACAACCTTCTCCGAAATAAAGGCTGTTTTTGGGCTATTATACTTAGCAGGAGTTATGAAATCTTCCCACCTAAACTTGAAAGACCTCTGGCAAAGAGATGGAACTGGAGTGGAATATTTTCCCTTAGTAATGGGTTTAAATCGCTTCAGGTTTCTCTTACGATGTCTTCGGTTTGACAACATCAATACCCGTAAAGAACGAAGAGTGATCGATAAATTGGCTGCAATAAGAGAACTTTCAGAAGAATTTAAAAATAATTATAAACAAAATTATTCGCCAAGTATATATGTAACTATTGCCGAAATATTGGATTCATTCAGAGGTAGGTGCAGTTTTCGTCAATATATACCAAACAAACCTGCAAAATATGGACTGAAAATTTTAGCACTAGTTGATTCCAATTCTTTTTATACTTATAATTTTGAAGTTTATGCTGGGACACAAAATGATAGACCTTATAAGTACGATAACAGCCCTAGTGCTCTTGTAAAAAGACTGATTGCACCAATATCTGGCAGCAGCAGGAACGTAACTTGTGATAATTGGTTTACTTCTGTTCCTCTGGCAATAGATTTATTGAAAAACCACAAGTTGACTTTAGTAGGAACTATTCGTAAAAACAAAAAAGAAATTCCTCCATTATTTGTCCAAAATATAAAGAAAGAAAAGTCAACTCTTCTATATTTGCGTTGGCAATTAAACGCTTGTTCCATATAAACCAAAAAAAAAAAAAAATGGTATTGTTGTTATCTACATTACATGATACCATTGAGTTTATTATATAGATAGAGGCGCAATGCTATGTTCTCATTTATGGCGAGCTTCTGGACGACAATACCAGGGGGAGCTATAGTAAAATATTTTTACGAACGCTGCGACAAACGTTACGCTTCGAACAATGTTTTAAACGTAAGTCTTTTCTTGTACCCACACCACCGCTATATTGCGCATGCGCGGCCCATCGCCATGTTGGTGCACTCGACTTGAAATATAGAAAGGTGATAGAAAACAAGATTGTTTCTGTGGTTTTTTGTGTTTAAATAGTGTTTTGTGGCGTTTATAATATTGTATATTAAAGTGTATGTTCAGACAAGAAATAAGTGATAAACAATAGTGAGGAAACATGGTTTGTTGCGCTGCTCATGGGTGTTCAAATCAAACAGACAGATCTTGTGACACGAGAGAAAATCCAAAAATAACCTTTTATTGGTAAGTTTTTAAAATTTTACTGGCAGATGCTACCTGTGGACGTTACAAAATACTGAATAAATAAAGTTTAGGTTTCCCAAGAACAAGGTATTGCGAGAAAAATAGATAAAGGCTGTAAGATGTGACAAGTAGGAACCCAAAGACAGGATTCTACTTTGCTCGATTCATTTTACATTCATTTGTTTTGACCGGAGTTATGTCAGTGATACAAAACTTAAAAATGATGCCGTTCCATCAATTTTTTCAGCTTTTCCTAGTTATTTACAAAAGGTTGGTTAAGTATTCGGTAGTTTTAACGACGTTCTAAAACTTTGTTTAATAGCTTTTACCTAAAGAAAGACGAACTTTTAAAAGAAAATTTGAAGATCGTCCACCTGAATTTTCTTCTGATGAGGCAGGCCCATCAACTTTAGGTTCCATAGAACAACAAAGTGGTGAAGGCTCATTAACCTCAGGTGTTATTGAACAGTCAATCGGTCCGGCCCTATCAACTTCACCTGCAGGTGTTACTGGTCAGCAATTCAGCGAAGAAGAAACACCATTAATTTCTTTGTTAATATGACAATTGCTCACCAAATCAACTTCATTTTCACCTGATAGGAAACACAGGTAATCATCAAGTAATTTTGAGGTTGTTCAATTTACTATTTGGTAAATTGTGTTTACAGATTTGTATCACCAAAATGTGCTAAAATTCAACATGAATTTACGAAAAAAAATCTAAGTATTGCGGCAAAATTAAAACCTTGCAACAAACTAGAAGAAGGCAAAAAAAGAAGGTCACTACTATAAAGAATGTAAAGTTAAGAGCCTGAAAGAGAAACATTTTTTGTTGGAAGAAAATGTAAACATTTAAATAATTTGTCCGTTCCAAGTACGGAACTTGTAAGAAGACAGTAAAATATACATATAAGTTACATATTACAATTAATAATTATTATTGTTAAAATGGAAATAAATGTGATATTTTTTGCAGTTGTATGTTGTCTTTTTCATTTCTTCTCTTGCTTCAAGCGTTAACTTTGTTGAGATTATAATTATACGACATGAAAATAATGTTTATCTCTATGTTTTTGATTAAGAAGCTTATTTTGTCGTTTTTGCAAAAATGGGATGAATTGTTTGACTATCTTTAATAAATTTGGTTAGCTTAGGAAGTGATACTGAGCGACGCGCGGTCCCATAACACGAATAAAACAGTACAGCTGTCCAGAAAATTTGAGCTACTTACTAATATTACCAACATTTCTGGTCGAATGGAATTTTTACTGTAAACCAAATTATACTATTGTTGCGACATCTGGTATAGTCGTCCAAAACTAAATAACTCTGTTAGTTCCAGGCATTTACGTTGCGCCTCTATCTGTTATAATAAACTCAATGATGATACAGACAGCATCGATTCCTCTACTGGTGAAGCTTGTAGGCCAGAAATGATAACATTTTATATTAAAACTAAAGGAGGGGTCGATGTTGTTGACGAACTAAAGGCAAATTATTCAGTGTATCGACCAAGTAGAAGATGGCCTTTAACTCTATTTTTTTCGTTTTTAAACATAGGTGCAGTTAATAGTTACATTTTGTATCGAGAAAATAACAAATGCAATATAAAACGAAATGCGTACTTAAAAGATCTTGCAAAAGAATTAACTAGAGTACACCTACTAGAAAAAATAAATAATAAAAGACTTAGTAGATCTACTAGATTAAGGATAAGGAATATTTTAGATGGTGATGGTGAAACCACTTTTTTAAACGACTTGGATTTAATAACAGAATCCGAAACAGCGAGAGGACTTATTTCAATTATGACGCAATCTAAAGAACTTGCAAAAACTATTAATACAATGTTGACGTATACTCTATACTTTCGGACAATGCAAGCATGATGATAAAAATAGGGCTTCTACTTAAACATTCGTTATGGCATAGTACATGTAACCACACGGGCCACGCGGGCAACCTTTTAGCAAAAAACATTTTGAATACAAAACTGGTAAAAGACGTGCTATTTCTTCTTAAGAAATTTAAATAATCTGATTTAGAAAAGTAAATCGTGACAATGAGAGAAAGTAGAATTAAACTTTTAGTGCAAACCAGATGAAGAGTTGTTAAGTAATTTGCAATTTATAAAACAAATTGTAGCAGCCATCAAAAAAAAAAATAAGGCAAACATATCAGACTTAATTTTCAATGATGAATTTATCGAAGAAGTCTAAGAAAATTTAGATTTACAAGAACCAATTTCTAATTTGATTAATACTTGACAAAATATTGCAATGTTGCTGGCCGATGCTGCGAATTATAGATAATTAAAAAAATTTAGGAATAAATTAGAACGCAGAAAAAACACGGCTTTAGGCTTTAAACACCTATGCCTTGTGTGCGTACTAGTACATTCGTAACTAAGTTTGGATTAGAAAAATGTGTTTAATCATTTCTTATTAAAATAACTCATTGTGATAAGATAAACATGTAGTTAGTTTATGTTATAATAATATTATTAACTTTCGTGGAACAGGATAAATTCGTACGCCACGCCGTCGCGGTCAGTGTTGCCAATGTGCGTGAAATTTCAGGCATTTAGAGAAACTTTCTTTTGTGTGTGTTACTCGTGTCTTGTGTGTAACGCATAAAAGTGTAGAATTTGCGAGTAAAATAGTAATTACATATTACTAATATGATACTATATGATATCATGATGATCAATATGATGATGTGACACTAGAATAATTGCACAAAGACTGACTTAGAAAGTCATAAAAAAACATTGAAGCACATTTTAAAGTCTAATGCAATAACAAATTCCCAAAAGATTGAAGACATAATAAAACAGCCTTTACGTAATTAAAAAGAGCAAAATTAACCCCTCGTGGACTGTTGGCCACTAACAATCTTTCTTTTTGTTTAATAGATTTTTTTATCACCTTTGTGGTAATTTATTTCCAAATTCTAAAATTGCCAACGCGATTTCCATGCGACGTACAAAAGTTACGAAAATGATACAACATGGTTTAGAGGATAAATTCAGCTCTAATCTTTTTGAGATCCTCAACAAAAAAAATTTTTCCATCAAAATGGATGAAACAACAGATCGTGGCACAAAAAATCAAAGTGTCTTTAAGATCATTTTTATATGTCCAAGAAAAAAAGAAGTAAGAACTAGATTTTTTGACCTGGTTGGAATGGGATAATCAGGAACTACAGAAGAACTTCATGAAGTCTGCTAAATGTCTGTTAAATGCCATAAATGAGAAATAATACCTTTGAGAAACCTGATTAGGTTTTCAGCAGACACCTGCAATTTTATGTTTGGAGAACATAATACTGTTTATAGTTCATTAAAAATTCTCCCAATAGTGTGCATAAAATGCTTTTGTCATTCAATACACCTGGCATCTGCAAAGGCTTGTCTAAAGCTTCCAAGATCTGTTAAAAATGTTTTAAAAAACATTGAATCGCATTTCAGCAGAAATCCTTCCTAACAGAAAAAATATAAGAAATTTAAAAAAACAATTAAAATGAAATTTATTGTTCCCGATAACAACAAGGTGGTTGTCCCTCAAATCATGTGTTGACAGTCCTGGAGCAATTTGATGGCTTATTTTTCGGAAGTGGTCTTTAAAGACCCTCCTAAAACAACAGAAGTCATTTTAAAAAATTAAAAAACATAAAAAAAATCTTTTACTAAGATATATTTAGAACTTATACATGTTAAAAATCTTAAATGACTTCAACAAGTTTTTTCAAGGAGAAACACCGCTTCTTCACAAATTCAAACCCGAAACGAAAAGTCTTGAAAAACACAAAGCTCTTTTAAAAATTTTAACACAGAAAATGTGTTCAGATTTAACCAGAGCAATCCTTCAAATTTTTTGCCCCTGGAGAAGATTTATGTGGAGTTTTCTGCCACCAATAACATATTTGAAATTAAACATTGTAAAAAGTCTGAATTGATTGTATTATATAAAGTTGCCTTTAACATTTACCTTGAGCTGTGAATAGAAGTAAAAAAAAAACGATTTCGTATCAAAGGTAGCATTTTCAAACTTAATGAGATTGTTGAACCAAGTGTCGCACAGACCTACAAAGATAAATCTTTGCAACTACTCATAAACGAGTTACCAGCTTTAAGCGGTATCTTTGATATACAAACTTTAGGTAACGAGAATAGCAAGAGCATTCTTTCCTAGATTATAATAAACACAACCTCTTAGTAACTAATGAAGCATTTATTTAATGGAAAAAGTATTTTATTTAAAAAATGTTGTGAGTAACTAAATTAATATGTAGCTATATTACCTAATTATAATGATTTTCCTTATTCAGGCTGTAAGCTTATTTATGTTGTCTAATTAAATAATGTAATAATTAAGAACTAATAAATTTGTTGTGCTCTACATCAGATGCAGAGTTATGTGGTAACAGTAAGCTGGTTAACTATTGTGAATGATGGTTTTTCATTCTTCTTTACAATAGAAAAAATGCTTCACCCTCATTATCAATGCTTAAAAACAAATAGAACTGCCAGAGCATTTTGGAACTAATTGAGTTACGGATTTGTCATGACATAGACTTTAAATCAACCACAAAAAATACTATAAATTGACAACTTTTTAAGTAAGAAACATAATGTTGTTCCTGTTGCTATAGCTTCATCATTGAAAGGTAATACGAGTAAGTATCAATATACCTGTTTAAAAATAACACTTATAACAATTTTGATTAGTGCCACAAGTAGATTCTGAAGAAAAAATAAATCTCCAGCGAAGAAAACAGCTTCTAGCAAATGCAAGTCCAATCGTAACTTCAATAAAGCAAAAAAAATACATACATGAAAATGTTAGACGAAATAGTTGTTGGTAGCAAACAACGCGAAGAAAGTAGAGAAGGCCGCCATCAAGAAACATTATTTGCAAGCGATAGAGCCATCGATGTTTTATCGCAAAAAATGGATCAGTTGATGAACATCTTAAAGAAGGAATGAATATGGAATAGGTTTTGTTAAATACTTTTGATTTCTATGTACATAAGTGTAAAGTGGTATAGTTATAGCATATAATACACCTTTAAAAAATTATTACATAGAAACTATGTCACACTTTATATCATTCTACGCTATATATATTTTTTTATAAGAATATACTTATTTTGGTTAATACATTTCTAAATATTTTCAGTTGTATTTGTTACGGTTTGCAAATACTTATATACACAGATGGTTACGTCATACTCTTCCTTATGCAGCGTTTGCTACTTCTGCATATCCTCCTACATCATTTTCATTATCTTTATTTTGTACATCATCTAATACATATAAGTATATATGTATTATGTAAAACACAAGCAGCTGTAACAGTTGACATGGTTTGAGTTACTAAAAAAACTGCTGTAGCAACAACTCTTTGTGCGACCATTGCTAAATTATAATTTTTAGTTAAATATAAAATAGTACTTTGAAGTCGCAAAAGTAGTGGAGTCTGACAAGTATAACACCCGAAAAAATGACATTCGTTTATAATTACTTTGGAGTGCGTTCATAAAAGTCCCTCGAGTGACTCTGTGTAAAAAGCGCTCAAAAAGTCGTTTATAAATTAAAGTTTGATGTCTGACTTGGCGTTCATAAATGTTAGTCTGGCAACACACAGAGTGCACCAGAAACGCCGCACTACAGAGGCCGGTGAAAAACGCTCTGCATGCGCATTGCGCATAAGCACAAGCTCATGGCCATGAAGTTGACATTCTGACGTTCAAAGTTTCTTTATGTTTGACATCTATTTACGTAAAAGTGGTTATAGTAATTGATGATTTTTACGTTTGCATTTTTAGTTGTGATAAGTCATAATTTTTTAAATACATAGTTGAATTACACCAAAGTTTAAATTTCAAAAGTAGCCATATTCAATAAAAAAGCCATGGAACAAATCACCATTAAAGAATTCCAACTAGTGTTATTAGAAAATGGTGAATTACTTTATTCAGAAGATAGAAAAGTATGCTTGCAGCAAGAAACGAGTAATAAATAATGTAATTAATATTGAATGTTCCTGAATGTCCACCTGTTTTTAATATTTCAGATGGAAATATATATTTTGCTGATCAGCAACTTCTAAATATTTTTAATAAAGATAATACTAATCGAGAAGAAGCAGGCCCTTCATCTAGTACTGAATCTAGGTGTCAACTTAAGAAAGGTACCAAATGTAAATAGACACGCGATGCAATAATAGCTTTAATTAATGAAAGAATAAACATAGATACAAATTTTAAATCAATCACATCCAAAAACGAAGTTAAATGGAAAGAATTAGCCAACAAATTAAAGCAGCAATATGGTTACAATATGACACCGACCCAATGCAATGATAAATGGCGATATTTAAAAGCCAAATATAGTCCAAAAATAGATAATTTAATTAAACTCGGTTACAATTTTTGTAACCTGGTAACTAGGGAGGTTGGCAGTCTTTTTCTCTCTTGTTTCTCTTCTATTTCACTTGTTTGTTGAGGTTTGGTTCTGTGTCAGTGCATCGGGAGTGCCATCAATAAAGGAAAATAAAAATGGATAAAAACAATAATAATATTAAGGATGGAGATATCGTAGAATTAATGTTAAACAAGAGCGAGAATTTTATTGCCATTGTCCCTTAAGAATTGGCTGAAGTACTTGTAAATGGTAAGTGAATAATTACATATGCGATTAACAAACAATTACATATTATACGTTCTTTGAATTGTAAAATGCATTTGCTTTTAAAAATTATTTATGTGTATCGTAAAAAGGTGTATTGTAAGTTTGATTTTCAGATTCGGAAGCTGCTAACAAATTCATACAGGAAGCCCAAAAAGAATCAACATTGTCACTGATTGAAGACGACGATTACGTAAAAATGTTTGATAACAATAATGATAATAATACATATAAAGTTGGTGCAAGTACATCTTCAAGTTCTTCTGCGGATCTTCATCTTATATGGTCTTCAAAGTCAAAACAAACTAAAGATGATGAAGCGGCAACTTTTCTATTATTGGAGCTTTATGCCAAGTGGGCAGATAAATTTAACGATAAGAAATGTAACAGGGTTGCATTATGGCATAAAATTTCCGAAGAAATAAAAAAACAATTCCTCCTTGGCGAAAGTTTTGCAGGAAGTGCAGGCAAAAATTTGCCAATCTTCAGAAATCCTACGTAAAACACTTTACATTTACGAACAAAACTGGTAAGGGGCAAAAGGACTAGGTAAATTCAAGTAAATTTCATATACATATTTATAGACAACTATGCACAAGCGTTATTCGACCACGCTAAAAGTGCAGGCGATGAAAAAATCATACTGCAGACAACAGGTGAAGTTGAAGCACATGATAAGACAACCAAACCCCAGACAACTTCTAAAGATGTCTGGACAGACAAGAAGGTTCAGTTACTGATTAGCGTATACCAAGAATTTAAAGAAAAAATTTCAATTCCACAACACACTAAAAAAGTATTTGGATACTCATTAGCAAAAAACTTGAAGAACATAATATTTTCAGAGGCTTCAATAGATGTTATGAAAAGTGGAGGAATTTAAAAAAGCAGTTCGATAAAGTGAAAAAAGCCAACGCATAAACAGGCAATGAAACTGTTTCTTAGAAATTTTATGATGAACTGCATTCAGTGTATGCCAAGGATCCATTGTTTGCCCCTGTGTATGCAGTTAATAACAGTGGCAAAATAAGTGTAACAGAAGAAAACTCGGTGAAAACTTCACACCCTAGCAGAGCATAGTGGAAGAAAAAGAAAGTGTTCAGCAACTCCCAGGCACCAGGCACACCCCACAGTATAAGAGCCCTCCACGGGGCATGGGCGCACTACCCCGTGGCGACCCATCTCGTGGAATCAATAAGAGCGAAAAAAACATACCATTGCAAAAACGACTGGAAAAGGATTTGGATGAGGTACCCTTGAAGAAGAAGAAAAGCTAGAAAACAGAAACACTCTGGAGAACCAGGCAAAGCAGACTAAAGAAAAAAGCATGAACATGGTGACAGACTTTATTAATCGACACGGTAGAAGAGGATCCTAGTCAGGATCAGGAGAAAATACACGGCAAGCCTCGGATGAGTTTATTTATGAACTCATCCTTGGCAAAAGTACATCGCCAGAAGCCTTAGAAACTCCAAAAAGAATGCGCTCTGCGAGAGATCACAATGTAAGTACAAACCGTCTTAAACGAAAAATAATCTCACCAGGCGAAAACGCCAGTGACATGACAAGAAGGAGGCTAAAAACCTGGGGAAAAAAACCTAACTACCCAAGTAATAATAATGGAAAACTTTCTCCAGCAGCGAGACAAATACGAGAATGATAACTGTGATATCAGGCCCGAGGGCAGAAACATAATCAAGGAGCTGAAAAAATGCTCCTATGAAATTGGCCGCACTGTCCCAACCCTGACAGATATGATAGAGAAAATGGAGATTTTTACAGGAAGAAAAAGTAGACGGCAAAAAATAAACCCGCTACTGTCGACCCAAGCCTGTAAATAGAAAACCCAAGAGAAGTGGCAAGAACAAGACAAATCAGAGCGAAAATAAATGAACTCAAGGGTATGGAAGACATAAAAAATTTGTTGGATGAAGTGTGGCGAAATAGGACTTTTGAAAAGTCTGCGATTAAAGAAGGAAGCCCACTTACACACTACAAAAAGGAGGACCTTGGTATTGTGGCAGCTAAAGCCGACTTAGAGGCACCTAAGGGATTGTACAAAGTGCTGAGGGACAGGTACTACAAACTGATGAGGAGAAAATTATTAAAGATTATTTTATTGTGGATAAACAAATATAAAAATAGTAAAGTAGGTGCCTAAAGGATTCTACTCTACTTTTGTCTTAAAATGTGAAATATGTTCTGTCACATATTTCGTTTCGACTGAAAACCGTTATGAAAAGTGTTCTGACATAAATCTAAATGCAACCGCTGCAATTATTTCAACTGGTGGTGGATACAGTGCTCTTGCAGAATTTTCTTTAGCTATAAATCTTCCAATTTCCAAAAAAAATTACGAAAGAAAAGAAGATGAGTTGATGTCAAAATTTTTCGAAAACACATTAGAGTCTATGTTGCAAGCCGGACGCAAAGAATACAAATAATAAAACTTTTATTATTGTGACGGTGCTTAAAGCAAATGATCTAATAGGTCAGTTTAGCATGTATAATAATTGAACAAAGAACAGGGAAATTATTATAATATCAGTGTAAGAAACAAATATTGTTGCGTAAGTGCTCGGTTTCAAAAAGAGGAAAAAGTTGTACTAGAGCATAAGTGCTTTTTCAACCATAAAGTCTTCCACTTTCATAGAAAGTGGTATAATATTAGTTGGATTTAAAAATAGTTTGTCCATGCACAATTTAAAATATAAGTATGTTGTGTCAGATCGAGTTAGCAGTACATTTCGCAAAGTACAATTAGCCCGCCTATATGGAAATAAATTTTTTTGTAGAAAAATTAGAATGTAAATATCACCTTTTGCGAAATTTTTCAAACAGATTAAAAGAGATATAATTAAAAAAACATAGCTCTGTAGTTTTGAAATGCATTTGCCTATTCACGGGGTTATTAAATCAAATATAACGCGGTTCCGAATAGCGAAAAGAATGTGCGAATAAACATTATAAAAATTTAGACACGCCCTTAAATCATGAAATTGAAATGATAAAAAAGATATCGCAAATTGTATATAAAGTTCGTTTACTTATCAAAAAACCATCAAATCTTAAATTTGGCTTGTAAAAATTAAATTTACTAGAATTTGACATTGTCATTTCTACTAAATTAGTCAAGAGACTGCCATTTGCATATTTGCATCTCATTTCAAAAGTTGTGCCCTGTTGCTGGATGTATTTTAAGGGGAAATTGTGGTGTCGGTGTTTTTTGATAAGTAAACAGACTATATCATATTTTTGAACAGCACGATCGTTGCGAAACCTATTATTCTAAAAAGAAAATTGAAAAAAACTATATTCCTCAGTTAGAAGAGTGCGGCACTTTAAATGATTTAAAAAAAACACAAATAGGTTATTGTTTCAGGCTAAAAGCCTTTTAATTGGTTCAATTATATTCAGTGTGAAAGCTTTAATTCGGTTGTAGGAAAAATTTGTAGGAGGTAAATGAGTTGATTTTTCAAAGCGGGGAAGATATCAATTAAGATGCGTTGCTGTAACACTCTCCTTTAATTCCAAAGATAACTACTGGTAGCATTTATATAAAAAGAATAATTGAAAAGTTGGTACATATACTAAAAAATACATTAAAGTGCGTTTAAAAAAACTGCAAAATTCAAAAATTAAGTATCAAAAAATAACAAATTTGTAAAATGTAGTTTAGATTTGGATTACGGTCCACAAGCCCATGAAGAACCAACAGAAAATTTTGAATCCAAAATAGTTATTTGTGTACCAAGACCAAAAAGTTATTTTTTTGGCCGAGTCGAATTTTAATGGCCGAGGCGAAGCCGACTAAAAAAATCTTTTTTACAAAATTTAGTAAAAAATCGAAAGAATCTGTAGAAAGATCTTGTATAGTGTGGAAACAAGAGCGATTAAAATGATTAACTTCATCTAATTTTGGTAAAGTTTGTAAACTGCGGCTAACTACAAATAGAAAATAAACTGTTGAATCAATATTAAATTCATCATTTTCGAGAAATGGATATACTGAATATAGAACTAAAAATAAAAAAATGTTTTATCATGTTTTGAAAATATAATAAAAAATATTTATTTCCTTGTGGATTAATTATTTCGGAAGAATTTCCTTGTTTAGCCACAAGTCCTGACGATATTATATATAATGATGGGCTTGTGGAAATTAAATGTCCTCTTAACTCAAAAGAACTTTTTTGAGGCAATCCAAAGTAAAAAAATTAAATATGCTACATTTGAAAATGACAACAAAAATTAAACATAAACAGTTTAATATGTTGTCAACAGTTTTATGATTTTTTTTTAAATTTAGCCCATTCAAAATACCTTACATTGAAAAAAAACATTAAAAAATTTGCATTATTTCGTAGAGTCCGTACACTTTCAGAACAGCACACCAATAAAAGTGTGCAGATAACAAAATAGTGTCGGGCCAGTCTCATTTGCAAATTGAAGGGGAGGAAGCCAAGCGGCACGTGGTCAGCGAAAGGTCAGCGGCATTCGTCATTCTTGGTCATTCTGTTTAGTGTCGTTCGCTGACAGATTTTGATGACCCAACATGCTGTTCTGAAAGTGTACGGACTCTATAGACTTTTCATTGCATTTCCCATAAGAGAAATACAGGTGCAATCCCATTAATACATATATATGTTTAGCAAGAAAACATCCCTCGATCCATTAACATCTATCAAAATTGATAACAATGAAGACCGTTGATTAATTCAAAATAAAGTAATAAGTTTAAAAGTATCAGTCGATGGTTCATGAAAAAAACGCGGCTTTATATCTCTATACGGTGTTACAACGCTCATTGGATATTACTCTGGTAAAGTCATCGATTTAATAGTAAAAAGTAGCTATTGTGCAGCGTGTAACTCTTGGAAAAATCGACATAATACTGAAGAATATGATGCCTGGTATGAAAAACACCAGTCAGAATGTCAAGAGAATCACCAGAGCTCTGCGGGGGCAATTAAAGTGGAATCAATTAGAGAAATGTTTTGAGATCAGAACAACTGTTTGGCGTGAAATACGGTAATTACATAGGGGATGCAGATTCAAAAACATTCAAAGATACAGTAATGTATGGGTAATCCTAACCCTCCCTAATCCGAACTCATCTGTAATCCGCACGATCGGGTTGTGTAAAATGGTGTCTGTAATTCGAACTCTTGGATATCTATAAACCGCACCCTAAAATAAAATCTAAAGAAAAATATTTCCAAGAAGTGAGTTAGCTTGTTTATGAAATGTTATGCGCACATGTGCACAATCATCGATAGCTTGCAGTCTAGGTAAAATTGCAAATGCAGTGAAAGTGAGTGAAAGATGAGTTCTAATAAAAGAAAGCATGTTAGTCTCAGTTTAGCACAAAAAGTCGACGTCTTAAAACATCTAGATAATGGATTATCATACAATGTGTTAGCTAAACGTTACAACGTGGGGAAATCAACGGTCGCTGATATTAAAAAGAAAAAGCAAATAATTCTACAACATGTCTCGAGATCAGAAAAGGGCCCAGGCTCAAGAAAGACTTTAAAGAAAGCGGAATATCCTCAAATGGATGAGGCGGTTTACACTTGGTTTCGCCAGCAACGGCAAAGACATGCTCCTGTTTCGGAAACGATTATTTTGGAAAAAGCAAAATATTTTTTTCATCAGTTATATCCCACAGAAAATGAGTCTTATGAACCAAGCAGAGGATGGTTTCAAGGATTCTGAAAACGGTTTGGTATTCGTTCTTTGAAAATTACCGGAGAGCAACTATCTAATGATGTGGCAGCTGTGGAACCGTTTCGTGAAGAACTTCAACAAAAAGTTGAAGATCTAGGTCTTTGCAGCGATCAATTATGCAATGCAGACGAATCAGGTCTATATTGGCGTTGTCTTCCGGATAAAACTTTGGTTCACTGTGACGAAAAGGGTGCCCGAGGTCGAAAAATTAGCAAGGATAGAATAACTTTCATGCCTTGCTCTAATGCAAGTGGCACACATAAGCTTCGCTTATTAGTTATTGGAAAGTCAAAAAGCCCCAGAGTATTCAAGAATACTCACTTACTTGTCAAATATTATGGCCAAAAAAGCGCCTGGATTACGAAAGAAATTTTTCAAGATTGGTTCAATTACGAATTTGTGCTCAGCGTAAAAAAAGAACTTAAGAAGAAAAAACTGCCTCAAAAAGCCCTTTTGACAATTGATAACGCTACTGCTCATAAAATTGACGACAATATTTCTAGTGATGACGGGCAAATAACTGCTGCATTCCTGCCTCCCAACGTTACTGCTCTGATCCAACCAATGGATCAAAACGTAATTCAAAATGTTAAAATCCGTTACAGAAAAACCTTGTTGCAAGAAGTTTTGGCAAAAGAAGACAACGACATTGCACAATGCCTGAAGAACGTGACCTTAAAAGATGCAGTCTTTGCTCTACAGGAATCATGGAGTAAAGTATCCACTCAGATGATAAAAAAGCCTTGGAATAAACTGATGATGATCGAGGATGACTGGGATGAAGAGGATGAACTGTCATTACAGCAGATCGCATATGATCAACGTAAATTGGTGGAAATGGTTAACAAAGTCAACTGTTCTAATGAACAGATAGACGCAAATGAAATTCAGCAGTGGGCAAGAGGTAACAAAGAAGAAAATTTAGATTTTGAAATTTTGACTGATGAAGACATTGTAGAAAATCTGAATTCTGCAGATAACAACTTAAATAAAGATCCTATGTCATCAGTATCCAACAAAGATGCTATCCTTGCCCTAAACACGTCCATCACATGGGCAGAAGAAAATAGAATTCCTCTTCAAGATATAATTTTGTTAAGACAAATTCGTAAAAAAGCAATTGAATTAAAGATAAGTAAAAGTTCACAATCTACATTAGACAATTTTTTTAATCTTACTTAATCTCTAACTCCTAGGTATGATATGTATGTACTAGGTTTATTTTGTTATTTAGGATTGTTTTAATAATTTGTAAGATCTGTCACCGTCTTTTGTAAAATTTTAAATTAAAACTCAAACAAAAGTGGAATTCTGACTAAGGCATCATAAAAAATTTGGTGTCTACAATCCGAACGATTCAATAATCCGAACGGGGTCTGCCAACTTTGTGTTCGGATTATCCATACATTACTGTATTCTCGATGTAAATCCGTATGGCGACAATTTTTCATTTATCGCCGAGGAGGTCCAAACAAGGCTTAATAAGACAAAAAACACAGCACCAGGAAAAGACCGAATCCGGTACAATGACCTAAAACAATTCAACCCCTTCTACACAATATATGCAGCATTGTTCAACAAGATTTTAGAACTTTGCACCACTCCCGATAGCTGGAAATCGGCTAGGGTCATTCTAATTCACAAAAAAGTAGAAAAGAATGACCCACACAATTAGCGCCCAATTGCACTACGTAGCTGCCTGTAAAAACTCCTAGCTCCTGCCTATCAGAGTGCATCTCTCGTTGGACAACCATCCTCCAGATTCTGTCTCCCTCTCAAAAGAGGTTTGGGCCCTGGGAAGGCTGTTATGAACATAATTTCGTATTACAATCAGTTCTAGACGACACAAGACGAAAACGGAGGAGAACTGCAGTTGCGTGGCTAGACCTGGAGAGCGCCTTCTCCTCAATTCCCCACGCCCATATCATTAACACCATAAGCAATCTAAATTTCCCGGGCGTATTAACCCTTTCAGTCATTATATCCCTGGTACGAGACATTGATTTTCTTAATTTATAATTAGACAAGACTTTGGAAGGTGCGTAGTATTTATGATGCTCTTCGTAATAAATGCAGACAACTACACCTTGAAACAAATCTTTGTATTCACGAACAAATCGTGCCATTCAAAGGACAAATCGGTATCAAGCAATATGTAAAAAATAAGCCTAAAAAATAGGACATAAAAATATACGTGCTAGCAGGTCAAAGCGGCCAAATTTACAATTTTTAATTTATCAAGAGTCTACCACAGAAATAAATAAAACTTACTCCAAATTTGGAAGTTGTGCGGCAACGGTTATGCAATTAGTAGAACGCATAGACGAAAAAAATTATCGACTTTTTTTTGATAACTTTTTTAGAAAGGGTAACTTAGATAGCTGCAGAAGGTGGGACAAAAGACAAAAAGAATATATAAGTGTACAACGACCAGCAGAGTCAATAAAAATATATAATAACAATATGGGAGGCTTGGACAAGCTACTTTTCCTTCTTAGCATCTATAGATCGTATGTCCGGTCTAGAAAATGGACAGTGCAGATGATAACCCATGCAGTTGACTTGGCTTTAGTATGCGCTTGGCTTGAACATAGAAAAAAAGCAACAACAAAAACTAGGTGTTTCTAAGAAAACAATAATGGACTTATTAGCGTTTCGTACATCTGTTGGCAAAAATCTAATTTATTAAAAAAGTGCACCTAAAAGAGGACGACCTTCTTTGAAAACGGCAGTTCAAGGCCCATCTAAACGTCCTAGAGAATTGCAACCTTTATTAATAGCGAGATATGACAGTTATAATCATTTCCCTCTTTACGATGAGAAAAAAGGAAACAGTAGATGCAAAATGGAAAACTGCAAATGCAAAAGTCACATATATTGCAGCAAATGTAAAGTGCATTTAATTATAATGAAAAACAGAAACTGCTTTTTTGAATATCACAATATAATATAAACTTTATTATTACTTTATATTCTTGAGTTCATTATCCTTAATCATACTAATTTTAAACTTCAAGTCACTTTGTCCCTTGGGAGGGACAGTTTACATCTCAAAAACCAAAAGGGCTTTAACAATTTTGACTTATTGTAAATTATAAAAAAAATAAATCAATAGATTCCCCAAGTTTTAGAATTTTTGAATAAGTAGTTTCAGAGTAAGCTGAAAGGGTTAACTGAACTTATAGCTGAAATGTACAACAACATGTCGTCAACGGTCTGCACCAACAACGAAGAGACAGACCCGATCCCAATGAGATCAGGAGTACATCAAGGATGTCCACTCAGCCCAATCCTTTTCAATTTAAGCATCGACCCCCTGCTGAGAGCGGCAGAATCAATAGATGCGAGATTCTCGCTGGCAGGCAGCAAAATAAAATCCCTTGCTTATGGCGACGACCGACGACCTCGTGCTAATGACAGAAAACCCCGAGAATCTCCAGGAGATGCTAGATGCTGCGCCCCGAGTAGCCAACGACTTGTCAATTAAATTCAACCCGGCAAAATGTGCATCCCTGGACTTAGACTGCACTAGGCGGAACATTTGCCACCAATCAGAATTAAAAATTCAAAACCAGACTTTCCGAGCGATGGAGGAGGGAGAAATTTACCAGCATCTAGGTATCCCAACGGGCTACCACGTCAACACCACGCCGGAAACAACGATAAACCGAATGTTACAGGAAATCCACCAAATCAACGAATGCCTACTCGCTTCTTGGCAGAAAATCGATGCAGTAAACACCTTCATCACCCCCAAATTCAGCTTTCTACTAAGAAGAAGTGTAATGCACAAAAAGTGGACAAAACATTTAGACAACACAATTAAAAGATATGTAAAAAAGTGGATGTACTTGCCGACTCGTGCCAGCCTCGAGCTAGTCTTGCGAACAATAAGGGAAGTGCAAACATTTTAAAAATAGCCGACCTGATAGACATTTCAACAATAATACAGGGCCTAAATATGGCCACTTCTCCTGACGCTACAATCAGGGCCATTGCGAAGACTCAACTCGACGCAGAGGACAAAGGGAGAATTAAACGAAGACAGGTCAGCTATCTAAACGGCTCCCTTAAAAACGAGTTCGGGCGCGATGGAGGAGACATTGCGTCCCTATGAACGAGAGTAAGAAATGCTACCTGTTGGAAACACCTGTTGGAGCTACAGCGATGAAGATGTTACCATCCTAATCGACGAAAGCTCCCATCGCCGGAGCAGCATAGAAGGGCATTGAAAAGCCAAGTGCGATCTGGTTACTTAGACAAAATCCTTGCGAAGAATCCGCTGCTTGACAACATCGACACAACGCAGTCCAAGACAGAATTGTGAAAGCCCTTGAAAGATGACCCCACCTAGAGATCAAAATAAACAAAACATTCAAGAACTCAAGACTCCGCCCCAATATAATAATTGACAATAACTCAGGAAATGTCACGCACATCATCGACATAGCAGTGCCCTTCGAAAACACCATTATTGTCTTTAACGAAAAGAGAAGGGAAAAGATAGAAAAGTATGATCCCGTTGCCAACACCCTAAGGGAGCGAGGCCGTACCGCATACAGCGAGGCCATTATTGTTGGGTGCTTGAGGTCCTGGGACCCGCAGAACGATAAAGTCTTGCGACAAATAGGCATCACCTTCAAATATGCAAAGCTCTTGAAAAACTCTGCTGTTCTGACGTCATTAAATGGACAAGGGACATATACACTGAACATCTTACCGGGAGAAAGCATTGGTAAAATTTTATAAATTTTCAAACTGTTTTGTGCACAACTTATTGTAGTTGTATTACATAGTTATGTTTCATAATTTCTATTATAGTTGTATATTATATATTCTGTTGAAACATGTAAATTTTTTGTAAAAAGAATTTTTTAATAAAAGTGAGTGTATTGGTCACGTCCAGAAGAGAATGGGTACTCGCCTCCGAAAAGTTACAAAAGATAATAAACTTGGAGGAAGAGGAAAATTAACCCAGGCTCTGATAAATAATCTTTATACTACGGGTTAGCTATTCGTAGGAACGTTAACAGCCTCCAGGAGATAAAAAAGATTGTCTTGGCCACTTACTACCATATGTGCTCTACAAATGATAATCCACAACATCAGTACTGTCCGCCTGGTGTGACACCGATAACAGAACCATCAACAACAGAAAGTAACAGGTAAATATACTTTAAATTAGAGATGCCATATAAGTTTTGTTAATTCATAGGATAATCCCAAATGATTCTAATGCACATGTAAGTATAGTCAAGAAGCGTATTGCTTCAACAACAGATGGTGAGAGGTTAAAGAAATCTCCAGAAAAACGTCAAAAATTTGTGCGAATAGACCACAACTACAGGTATATCTGAAGTGTTTTCAATGTTATTTTTGTGAAGTGCGTAGAAGTAAAAGTCTTGCATTGCCATCACCAGGAGTGATATGTCCTGTGTTATTTTTACAATTTTCAATTTAAAAGGATTTAATTAACTTTACTTTTGTCCTGAAGATGTTCATTATACGAACGAAACTAGTCGATTAAAGTAATTTTGTTTTATTTGTCTCTGTCATTGGATCAACCTCACTTTCACAAAAAAGACAACATGTCTATGAAGGCCACAAGACAAAAGAAAATACATTTTGCGTATTTTGAAGAAATGGACAACATTTTCCGACATTCACCAAATGTAATACCTATTGCCATTGCCTTATCATCGTCAGAAAGAGAAACAGATGTTGGGCCATCTGCTGAAGTGGATACAAATAAAGATAAAGAGAAAAAAAGTAGTGTGTCAGAGAAACTCCGAGAGCTAAAAGATATGTTAGTAGACCGAGAAAAGAATGCAGAAAGACGCCATAAAAAAAACTTAGACCGTAAAGACCAAGCCCTACAGAAATTGAATCAACTGCTAGAATTGACGACGTCTTCAAAGACTGATAATTAGTGAGAATATAAAGCGTCTTCCAAAACTGACAATTGATGTGTGCAAAATAGAATATTTTTTATTTTATTTTTTATAGAATGTTTGTTAATTTTTTCTTGTGACCCCAGTGTATTGTGTACAGACTAGAATAACATTTTTGATTGGTTAAAGAATCTGTTAATTTTTTCCTATGCATAATTTGTAGTATATTTTCCCAGTTAAATAAACTTTATTTCCGTAAGTACACTTTATTTGAAAAACTCATTTCAATTACAGGAGGTATCAACAATAATTATTATGATTAAAGTCGTGGCGTTAACTGAGCAGCCAACATTCTTCGTTTGTGAACACCTTTCTGTGTCATTAGCTCCAAGTCCACAGCAGCTTCTTCGTCAACATTGTTATTATTCTGAACAACTATTCTTCCTTCATAGATATAGTGTTCAATCTGGTCATCTGGTTGTAGTAAACACATGTTATGTACTACAAATGCAGCGAGAATTGTCATAGCGTAGAGGTCTGCACGATTCAAATCCAAATGCTGCATTCTTCGCATATGGCCAAAGTACAAAGCAAATATTCGTTCAACTACCTGACGAATACTAGCGTAAAGGTAAAGGAGAAATAACCAATACAATAGACAAGAATGACTAAGGGGCAGAGTGCATAAAAGAAGCAATTCTGACCAGATTAGAGCAAGTGAAGGTAAGGGCGGCGGGAACCCAAAGCAAAATCGAAGAAAAGACGTTAAATAACCGAGGCGATAAACGTAAAATAAATAGAGAAAGCCATAAAAAAGCGTTACCAAAAACTGCAAAAGTTATTCAAATAAGCGACTTAAGACCAACGATGGCGGCGCGCAGTATGCAACAGTAAAACTGGATTGCAAAAGTGCGGATAAGCTTCTAGAAAAGAAATTTATTAAGATGGGTGTAGTCAGGGCCAAAATAGATGAGAGGGTCCAACCAATTCAATGCTTAAAATGTTGGCAATATGGCCATAGGAGAGAAAACTGTGTGGCCACAAGCAATAGAACCAATATGTGCTTTAAGTGCGGAGGAACCGGACATACCAAGAAAGACTGTGCTGAAAGTAAGTACTGTCTAACCTGCCACATTAAAGAGCATTATGCAGGCAGCTTTAAATGCCCGGCGTATACTTCCACACAACTCGTGGGATTAATATGAGTGACAAAAATATACCATTACAAAGACTGGCCAAGAACAAAGGGGAAAGTCAGAAACGAGAGGTACTCTGAAAAATCAGGAAATGCAAATTAAAAGAAAAAGTAAGAGCATGGTAACGAACTTTGTAAACAGATACAGTAGAAGAGGATCCTGGTCAGGAACAGGAAAAGACACACGGCAAGCTTCAAATGAGTTTGTTTATGAACTGATTCATGGCAAAAGTACATCGCAGCCTTTGAATCTGCTAAGAGAATGCGTGCCGTGATAGATGATGATGTAGGTTCAAACTGCCTGAAACGCACAATAATCTCACCAGGAAAGAACGCCAGCGATACGACTAATTCTTAGCAATAATTTACATCTAGTAAATGATAAACCGGACAATAATGACCGAATTTAGAAGGTAAGACCCATCATCGACTTATTTACTTACAAATGTCGAAAACTAAATCTCGAAGAGAGTGTTTGCATAGATAAACAAATGATATCTTTTAAATGTCAGATAAACATAAAACAATACATTTAAAATAAACCAAACCCCTGTGAAATTAAATGTTACCCTCTGTGCGGTGCCAGTGGCAGTGTTTTGACATAATTGTTTACCAGGGCAAAACCACACCTTTGGAAGCAGTTACTGTACAGGAGCTTGGAATGACTGTGGCTGTAACTTTAACATTGTCCAATCGCATTCCTCGAGACCAAAATTTCAAACTATACGCTGGCAATTTTTTTACTTCGATTTCTGTAATCAAGTCACTAACAGAAAAGAAAATTTGGTTTGCGGGTACTATTCGTAAAAATTGAACACACTCTTGCCCATTTACATTGAAAAACAAGGATCCACGTGGATCCATGAGAGAAATTGTCAACCTTCATAAAGATATCCTCATAACTGAGTGGAAAGATAACAACATTGTCTATGTGGCTTCTAATTTTGTAGAAGTGGGAGAAATTGATGAGGTGACAATAATTCATAGAGTCTGTTACAGGTTATACGTAGTTTTTTCTAGGTAAAACATTGGGCCAAAACAGAGAAAAAATATATCCAAGTTAAAAGACCTGAGGTGATAAAATTGTATAATCAAAGCATGGGGGGTGTCGATAAAACGGATTTTTTAATTCAACTTTATCGAATTTTTATCAGATCAAGAAAATAGACATTGCCAGTAATTTTTCATTTTATAAATATGTCAATTAGAAACAGCTGGCTAAAGTATCGTAACGATTGCAAACAACTGGGAATCCCACTAAAGCAACAACTAGACTTTCTCAGTTTTACTTCTGAAGTAGCCAATTCTGTACTGAAGATCGAGCAGAAAAAAAATAAAAAAAAAAAGAGGTAGACCCTCACTTGATGAAGGATCACCACTTCCGTCAAAAAGATTAAAATCGTCCAATCGTCCACAACAAGACATTCGCTACGATGGAGTTGAGCACTGGCCCTTGATGAACGCACAACCACACAGATGTAAAATGGAAAAGTGCACTTCTCGATCAAGAGTTAAATGCTCCAAATGCAATGTCAATTTGTGTATGACGTCACTCTCAAACTGTTTTCATCAGAACTAAATAACAAAGAAGTTTTTGTGCTTAGATCAGACTGTTAATTTTTTTCATATGTATTATTATCATATTACCTATTAAAGCCCAAAGGTTAAATATGTTACCATACATTTTTGAAAATATGCGAAATGCCTTTTTTAAAAAATATGCAAAAAAAACTTAACTATAATGTTTTAAATGTAAAACTTCACCCAAAAAAATTTTTTACTTGTCAGAAAAAACTCAGGTCCGAAAGGGTTAATATAGTAAAATGTGTTCAATAATTGTTCTGGTCAGATCGCATGGGTGTGGCAATTGTCTGAAAAAACGTATATCTTGGTTAACATTACAAAACAATGACACATGACAGCTGTTAGTGCAATGCGCCCAAAAATTCACACGTTCAACTGAGATAATGCTTGCAGAGTAAATTCTTGAACATCTGCATGTAATTATCATGATTTGCAATGTGATTTTTATTAAAAACTCCTAAATGCAAAAATAAGACAACATTTAGACAGTTGGCAGCAAACCATATGAGCTTATCACGTCAACCTACGTTCATGCTAGAAAGAGAAAACCACAGCAAACTACGACCAGAACAATTATTGAACACATGTTATTTGTAATGTTCAGTTTAAAGAACCAAAGTATTTTAATCTAGTTCAGTTGTTTTATTTTTAAATATATAATTTTTTTTTTATTTAAAGAATTGTATTTTTTTTAATTAAACTAACTTATCTGAAAAACTACTTTTTCTCTTTCATGCTAAAGTGCTAATACCATTATACTACAGGTTGCTAACTAACAAAACATCAAAACCGACATGTAAAATTTTTGTGTTGTAGTTTGTAGATTCAGTGCACTTCAGACTTCAGTTGTTGTTATTAACTAACTGAAGTTGTTTCATAAAAATTTTAGAATTTTTATCACTAACGGTTTTCGATAAATTTATAATAGGTATTCAAATATTTGAAATTAGTTTAGTTTTTAATAGTAAACAACGAGTAGCAAACCGTTGAATGAATACACATGGTATAACTCATTCAACGAGCAAACGTAGCAAACATAAGAGGTAGCAAACTACTCGTAGCAAAGGTATCAAACTGTAGTTACCCTATCCTGTTTGTACCTATAAAATTTTCCGTTTTTATCATTGCTAAATGTGAAAGCATAAATCATAATAAATAATCGTGTAAAAGAGTAGTAAATGTATGAATAAATTATTATCTTCTAAAACAGCTGTTTGATGCGACTGTGGCGACCTCATCGGCCATCTCAATCACGATTTGCTTTACCGTTGGTTAAGTGTCGAAACTGTTAATGTCAAAAGTTAGTACAACAAAATACAATAAACATCGAACAACAATTTCCAATTTCTTTTCTTTGGGTTTTGAGTAGTACCTGATAACTGGTATTGTGGCGTTATTTCGAGTTTGTGTTTTCTTTCAATACCACATAGCTTCTACTAGCAATGTCACAACTACTAGTTTAGATTCAGTCGGAATCTGCCCACTCTGACTACAATAATAACAATAATAATGATAATAACCCCTCAGGGGCCTAGGTTGTCCTAGGTACGGGTTTAGCGCACCCGGGGTACCCGAGCTGGGGGGGGGGGGGAAGACAACCTCGTAAAAAAACCGGAATCCCAAGGTGTAAATCAATCGTGCCGAGGGGATGAATGGCTTTACGTTAAAAGTCGTGAACGATGTCTTCCGGACACCAGGCGCTCTTCGGTCGTAGTCAGCCTTCTTGCAGTAACCAGGCTCTGCTGCAAGCGACAGTCTTTCCTAGGTACTCGTGGGAACAAAATGATAGATTCAACTAATAAAAATCAAGCAGGGGCATCCACCTCTGAAAAAATAGATGTGGTAAATGGTCCACCAAAAACCTTGGAAAAGATGAATCAGGAAAAGTCGGCTTTGCCACGGTTCCTGATCATCAAAAAGAAAGAAGGGGACTTTTCGAAAGTCAGCCCCTTTTTAATTAACAAGTTGTTGTTTGGTCTTGTCGGTAATTTAAAGTCTGTTAGAAAGTCTCGAGAAGGATTAATAGTTGAAACAGTATCTGTATTACAAGCAGGTAGATTATTAAAAATAACAAGGATGGGGGAATCAGATATAGAGGTAACTGCTCACCAAACCTTAAATATCTCAAAAGGTGTCATCTATTGTAGAGATCTGTTAAACTGCACACTTGAAGAAATTAAAGAGGAATTACAAGGTCAAGGCGTTATTGACGTGAAAAGAATAAAAACCAAAATTGAGAGAGAGTTCAAAGATACAGCAAACCATATAATCACATTTAATACGCCGAAAATTCCACAAAGTATCAAAGTTGCTTTTTATCAAAATGTACCAGTTAGACACTACATTCCCTCACCAATGAGGTGTTTTAGATGTCAAAAATTTGGTCACACTTCAGCAAGGTGTAAGGGAGAACAAGTTTGTGTATGCGGAAAATCTCTCCACGAGGGCCAACCTTGTGATGATCCAGTAAAATGTGTAAACTGTCATGGAAGTCATTCGGCACGCTCGAAAAATTGCCTTGTACACAAACAGGAAGTATATATTCAAGAGCTCAAGATTAAAGAAAACCTAACTTATTTGGAAGCAAAACGAAAAGCAGTACCAAGCACTCCAGTACAAGGAGTATCATATGCAAGAGCCGTTGCCGCGCCAACAAAAATAGATGTCCCTGCACTGGTAAAGGATCTTATTCCGGCACTAGTAACGGTGTTGAAATCTACTTTTAAAATCACACCAGTAACACAACCAATAGCTGACTCTCCGCTCTCCACGATAGGCAGTGGGGTTGGAGATGTCTCATCAAACAGTATGGAAATGGACGTTGTTAGAGACACCAAAAGGCCCAAGAGGACTGTAAAAACGCTTTCAATAGATAATAAAAGCCAATGGGGCTATAGTGACGAAGAGTCATCACAATCAGATGCAAGTAAACCTAAATTTAGTAAATCAAAAAAAGGCTGGCCTAAAGGAAAGCCGAAAAAGCCAAGAAAATCAAAAGATTAGCTCGTGATGAAAATTTATTTATTTATTGCTATAGACTAGTTAATTTTTATTATTTTAATATTTTTATTATTTACGTAGCATATAATTATTTTATTCGGTGTACGTATCCAATAACAAACATAATATGTCTAATAAAATCATACAGTGGAATTGTAATGGAATTATCTCCCACTACTGTGAGCTAAAAATGTTAATAAGAGATACCGATCCAATGTGTATATGTCTACAAGAAACCCATTTAAAACCAGATCAGCCATATACATTGCGCGGTTTTGACATTATCAGAAAGGACGTTGTTCCCCAGGTACGAGCAAAATGTGGCGTAGCTGTTATAATAAAGTCAGGAGTAATATTTAGGAAACTTAATATCACTACATCTCTTCAGGCCTTAGCAGTACAACTGATCGCACCCGTTCAGCTTACCGTCTGTAACATCTATCTACCTGACGGCAACTGGACTGAAAATGATGTTATTAATCTAATTTTACAACTTCCTACACCATATCTTTTGGTTGGAGATTTCAACGCTCATAACCCACTATGGGGATCTGATAGAATTGATCAGCGAGGCCGTAAAATTGAAAATATTCTCGATCAGTTTGATACTGTGCTGCTAAATGATGGTTCTCCTACATTTTCAAATATCAGGTCTAGGTCTTTCTCCGCAATAGATTTGTCTGTATTGTCTCCTAACCTTGTAACCCGTTTCCAATGGAACGTTTTGGATGATTTGTATGGAAGTGATCACTTTCCTATTGTGATCGATACTGGCACAGATAAAACAGCCATCTATTCTCTTGCCAAATGGGACGAGAAACTTGCTGATTGGACGACTTTCAAATTGACTTTAGAGAAAGATCTTGACACGATAACAGAAATAAGCGTTGAATCTCTGACCAAATATTTACTTGAAGCAGCAGAAAAATCCATCCCAAAGACCAAACCAAAAGTAAGAAAAAAAATGGTTCCTTGGTGGAACACTGATGTCTACAACAAAATCAAAACCAAAAAAACACTGTTTAATAGATATAGAAAACACAAAACTCCGGAAAACCTATTGGCTTTCAAACAAGCAAGGACTTGTGCCAGAAATGCTGTCAGACAAGCCAAAGAAAATTCTTGGAAACTTTACGTATCTAGTATGACATCAGATGTACCAATGACCGAGGTTTGGAAAAAAGTTCGTGCCATAGCTGGCTCAAATGCGTACAAACCTATAACATGCATAAAAAAAGAAGATGGTACACTAATCCAAAACCTGAACGAGATTACCGAAGTGCTAGCAGACCAATTTTCTTCTGTTAGTAGTAACGAAAACTACGACCATGAATTTTTACATAGCAAGGCAACAATGGAAAATCTTTTAGATTTTCACACAAACGAGAGACTCCCTTACAATTGTGATTTTACTCTCGATGATCTAGATAGGGCTCTCTCTGAATCTAAAAGGACCGCACCTGGTCATGACTCAATATCATATTCTAACATCCTCAATGCTCCGTTTGCTTTTAAAGAAAAACTCTTGGAATTGTACAATATTTTATGGAATCAAGGCACATACCCAGATCAATGGAAACAAGCAATAGTAATTCCCATCCTAAAAGAAAGTAAAGATCCTCTTCTCCCAGCAAGTTATCGACCGATTAGCCTAACTTGCTGTATCGGAAAAATCTTAGAAAAAATGGTAAGCAAACGCCTTATGTGGTTGTTAGAAAAGCAAAAGCTTATCACTCCATGTCAGTCAGGTTTTCGCAAGGGTAGGTCTACTCTCGATAATTTAGTCTTCTTACAAAATGAAATTAAATCTTCTTTTAACAAGCGTGAGCATGCAACTGCGGTCTTTTTTGATTTAGAAAAAGCCTTCGACATGACCTGGAGATATGGCATATTAAGAAAACTACATCGTTGGGGTTTTAGAGGTAATCTTCCATCTATAATCTCAAGTTTCCTAAATAACAGAACTTTTAAAGTCAGACTGAATGGTATATACTCAAATAGCCACTTTTTAGAAAATGGAGTACCACAGGGTTCGACCCTTAGCGTGAGTCTATTTTTAATAGCTGTAAATGATTTAGCAGTTGACATTGACGCTAGGGTTAAAGCCTGTATATATGTTGACGACCTATGCATAATAACTTCAGCAAAAACTGTTGGTGAGAGTTCAAGGTACTTGCAAAATGCTGTAGATAAGATTATCTCTAACGCCGAATCTAGTGGCTTTAAAATATCTAAAGAGAAAACCCATTTAGTTCACTTCTGTCGGCTACGCAAGCCACACTATCAGCCATTACTTTTTATTAAGGGCATACCAATGATTACAAAATCCGAAACAAAATTTTTGGGATTAATATTTGATTCAAAACTTACCTGGAAAAGTCATATAAATACTCTGATTCTACGCTGTAAAAAAGTCTTGAACCTAATTAAATGTCTAACACATACAAAGTGGGGTGCAAATTATGTTACACTTATACGATTATATAAAACTCTAATCCGGTCCAAATTAGACTATGGATCAATAGTTTACTCTACTGCATGTAAAACGACGCTTTCACGTTTGGATCCTATCCAAAATGCGTGCCTAAGACAAGCTCTAGGAGCCTTCTATACTAGTCCCGGTATAAGCATTTGCGCTGAGACAGGGGTCGAGCCACTAAAATACCGTAGCAAAAAATTATTCTTGTCATACTTAATTACAGTAATCACTAAACCTAGCCATATTTCCAGAGAGGCTATGTTGAGAAACATTCAACCTCTAAACAAATTGAACTTCCTGAGGTGCCCGATTTGCTACATGATGACCCGCCCTGGAAAACAGATAACGAAGAACAACTACGGGCCTACAAGAACCAATTACTTGACTTAAAGAAAAGTCTTCATTTAGCTGTAAACGAAGAGTGGAAAACTGTCTGGTCCAGCAGTAATTCAGTTCTGGTGCAAATAAAGCCAGATCCTCTTTCACTATGTGTCGGTGTTGATCTAGACCGACAAGAAAGCGTTATTCTGCACAGACTTAGAATAGGACATACAGTGCTTACCCACAGATACCTTCTTGAAAGAGGGGAGGCCCCCCATTGCAACACATGTGATGTACAAATTACGGTTTCACATTTACTCACCAAATGTCGAGAATATGATGAGCAGCGGCGGCAACATGGAATATTGGGCCAGTTGCAGCAGCTGCTATCTGAAAGAAAGTATTTTACAGGCATTATTAGCTTCCTAAAAGACCTAGATCTTTACAAGCACCTGTGAAGCAATAGTCTATCCTGGTCAGAGCTAATGACCTTGGTCGTCGATGCTCTGATTGGTGGGAAAAGTTTGAAAAAAAAATAATAATAATGATGTAACTCCACCCCGTAAAAAATCCAAAAAATCATATAAACAGAACGGATATATTAAGACGTTGTTATATTCGTGGTAAATATATTTATTAAAATCAGCAGAAATTGATAACGAATGATGTTCGCCCATTGTTTTTCACTCATTTTTATCTTAAAATTTGCCATCAAAATAAAAAGTGTGTGCCCCACAGCGTGTGTAAAATGAGAGGAAGGTACTCGTAAATCCTCGTAAAGTCTCGACAAAATAAGAGACAAACACCTACCACTTTTTACAAAAAAGCGGAACCTTGCTGAGCACTGAGCACTATAATCAATATATGAGTGCCGTGGATTCCATGGATCAAGACGTGGAACCTTATAATGCAGCAAGAAAAAGTTTTAGCTGGTTCAATAAAGTAGATATTCACATGCTTCAAAAAATGGTACTGAATTCTAGAGTGATATATTCTGTGTCTATTGATAAAAAACAAATGTCTATGTCAGACTACACGCTTTTCTTGTGCGGTGATATTTTAGCTGCACACGTGAGTAATTATGAAGAAATAAAAAATTCTTATGACAAAAAACCTTAACGCGAAAAGAAAAAACACAAACTGATTTCTTTACCTATGGTAAAGGAGAGCAAAAAAGAAGACGTTGCTTGATATGCTATAAGAGAGAAAACCAAATACACTGTAAATTTTTGCGCGGAATGTAATGTTGCGCTGTGTTCAGGAGAACACTTCAGTAATTTTCATAACTGAGTTTATTTTCGTCCATTTTGTAATTATTTTCATTTAGGTATTGTTATTGTATTTTATGTTTTAAAGTTAGTAATAAACATTATAAAAATTATCTTTATAATTATTTTCTTTTCACTGCTTTGTGAGCGCACATAAGCGCGCATCGAACGACGAAATCTGGATTAGTCAATGCTGGTAGACAGACGGCGTTAGCGATAAATAGCGTTGAGTAGCGAAGGGGTTAATCATTATTTGTACACAATAATTTATTAACATAAAACATTTATATACTAACATAAAAGTAGAAATTCAAAAAATGTTTAGAAAAAGGTACTCAGAGTTAGACGAACTAACTACTGCAGAGTGGACTCCAAATAGAACGCCACATGTAGTCCTAAACTACAACCATTGCCAGGCAAAATGTTCGTAACGAAATTAAGGAAAAATATATATTCAAAATATTACACGAAGCTCCGACATCATCGTATGCCGAGGAAAAACTTTGGAAAAAGCTTAAGTTTCTTCTAGAAAAACTGGACAGTTTGGGACGGCAAAAGATAGCCGTACCTATGGTAGAAGAGTTAGATCTAACCGTACAGCAAAATATGTTGGAATACCTCACGGAAAAGTCGGGTATTCAGTGTTGCCATTGGTAGCGAATTGTCGCGAAAATAGACTTTTTTTAGTATTTGAGACGTAGAAGCGAATTCTTAAATTTACTGTATTTTTAGCGACTTTTTGTAATAAAGCGTGTTAAAAATTCAAAAATTGAATTTTTAACAGCACACTTTACGTTATTGATCTGTATAAAATTACTGACGAATTGTTTTTTTTTTCTTTCGCATTAAGTCGTCAAAGTTTGTGCAAAGAAAGCGCTCTTGCTTTATTTTATTCTGTGATTAACTGATTACGAATGTGATACGTGCTGCGCAAAAACGCAGGGCGCAGACATTTGCACTGCACTTTCCAGTCGAAATGATCGCAGACTCAGCAGAGTAGAGCTCTCTCGCTTGACCTTGACAATAATAGGTGCAGTTAAGTGCAAATAATAAATACATAATAATATTTGTGTTTGTGAATAAACAATAATGCAAAAATACTTAATATCTAAGCCGAAAACGAAACGGGATGTACCAAGTACTAATTTGGGTAGTGAGAGCGAGGGCAAAGCCGAGGAATCGATTTATGGTTAGTACCTCAATTTTTGTTGTCTCATAATTAAAGTTACAAATAATGTGTAATTAACAGAAAATATTGACGAAGAAATAACTCCCAGACTCCCACGAAGAAAAGATGCATACGCAACGACTTAACCAAAACAGAAAAATGTCGTCAATCAAGAACACAATTATTTTGCAATAAATAGTTAGATGATGATCAATTTTCTGGATGGCTTCAAAAGTCGGAAAGCGGAAAGTCGAAATGTAAAGCCTGCAATGTGGAACTCTCAACAAAAAAATCTGGTTTATTAAAACATGCCAACACAAAAAACATCAACAAAATATCTAATACTAAACCTGTACCTGAGTTGCTTGTATTTAACAAACGTGAAATAGTATATTACAGAACGCGTTTTGAAAAGTCAACTTTGTGGCACGAATTCAAGTTTATAAAACGAGCGCGAGCGCGAGTTTTTATAAAGAATGAGTACCACAATGACTTTAAAAAACGAGTTCTTTATGCTATTTTTTCTACTTTGCAGGTTTTAGGTGATTTTTAAGTAAAAAAGTTAATTATTTAATCTTTAGGAACTTTTGCGTTAATACGAGACAGTTGGTAATAAATGTCATGCAGTATCAACGAAGTCACTAAACTTTGAAATGTTTTCAAATTTGTCTAAAATTCTGTGTAAGTAACTCACAAATGTTTCTTTTTTACCTACTGAATACCTACGGAATACTCCAATTGGCATTAACACAGTAAGGAAAATCACCAAAAACGGTGTAAAATTATTTCTAAATTATTACACTAATTCCGATTCTCAACGATACCATTCATTATTATTTCCGATCAAGCAGTGATATAAACTCATCTAGCAAATAATTTGTAAATTATCAAATGATGTGGGTGTTGTAAATCGCCAAATAAAAGCCAATTTCAATTTTAGTTTCAAGTTTCATTTTAAAGATGTTCGTTCTAACCTTAAAAGTTTATAAATTTTCCAACGCCGCGCCGCTTGTCTACCCGCCCCGTTTTCGAATATTTTATGGGTTAATTACGACACACACACAAAACACTTTGTTGAGAAATACGGCTGGTCATCAAGTGCAACAAAATTTATTCGATTACAGTTATTATCCTCTGAGATAAACGTGACGTTTCATTCCAGCGACAGCGTTACCCAGTGTTAGCAATCCGAAAACAGTAAATTGCACTAGTTGTTACCGCACACAATTTGGGTACGGAATTGGCCAATTCCGTACCCAAATCGGAGTCTGTTTCCGACGCAAAGTAAAAAAAAAGATATTATGTTGGCTGAATGAGATATTGTTTGTTGATAGTATCCCACAATTTTAGTTTCAATTCTGTGCAACATATAGTAAACATATCGAAAAAAGTTTTTAAAGATTCGTCATTATCTAGTCAACTGAGTCAGAGTAGGACAAAGTGTAAACCAATTGTTAAACAAGTTTTAAGTGGTGTAGTATCTGATAATTTAAAAAAAGATTTAAATAATGTACATTTTTCTGTTTTACTTGATGAGAGTACAGATATAAGCAATAACCGACTTTTATGTATTCTTGTAAGATTTGTAAAAAAAGATGTTCTGACTACGGCACGTCTTGATACTGTCCGGATTGGGTCAGATGAAAGAACAGCCAAAGGTTTATTTACATTATTTGAAGATACGCTAAAAAAAATTCAACTTGATGTGGAAAATATTGTGGGTTATTCTTCTGATAACGCAAGCGTTATGATGGGTAATAAAGAGTCATTTAAAACAAATTTAATGAATTAAAATCCTAATGTAATTGCTAATGGATGCATTTGCCACAGTGCACATTTAGTAGCAACAGCAGCCTCCGCATGTTTACCAAGTAACATTGAAAACTTTCTTCAAAATACATATAAATACATATACGCATATTTTTCGCGAAGTCCTAAACCGCAATCAGTTTTAGGATTTTCAAAGTTTCTTTAATAAAGAAAAACACAAAATGTTGGCACCTGCTAAAACACGTTGGCTTTCTCTGTTAAAGTGCGTTGAAAGAGTTTATGACCAATGGGACGTTCTAAAAGAATTATTTAAAGTTGCAGTATTCGAGGATAAAAACGCAGTTGCAGACATTATTTACCGCGAATTTAATAATCCTTTTGTTAAAGCTTACCTTGCTTTTTTAAAATTTATTTTGCCTCTTTTTAATGAATTTAACATGTTGTTTCAATCAGAAAAAGTTTTATTTCCTGTAATTGCGAGAGAAAGCCGACGCTTTATTAAACGTTTATGTGCAAAATTTGTAGAAAGGTCATTTTTAGATGATGAAAACTTTGTTACTTTAAATGTTCGTAATTCACGTGTTTTATTGCCCTCTAACAAAATTCAACTTGGTGCAGACACTTTGGAAATTCTTAGTGATTGTAGTAACAGTGACAGAGAACAATTTATCAATAAATGTTTAACATTTTATCATACTTTTGTGGAAGAGGCAATAAAAAGATTTCCTGTAAAGGAGGCTTAGTTTAATTACTTGGAATTTTTAAACCCGTCAATTATTTTTAACAATGATTACGAAGATAAAACTTTTAACACATATAAAGAAGTTTTAAATAAATTTAAACATGTCTGTGACCCAGAATTGGCATATTCGGAGTTACTCAATATAAAGTATTATTTTTGTTTAGATGAACAATAACATGCAACTCTTCCATCACCTCTTTCATTCTGGTTTGAATTAAAAAATTTAAAAAATTTTAATAATGATCCTGTTTTTTATAACATTGCTAGTATAGCAATTGCTATATTAACTCTTCTTCATGGAAACGTAGATGTAGAGCGGGTTTTCCCATTAATGAATGATATTTAAACAAAAAAAAAAAAAGAAATAAATTAGAAGTTAATACTGTGAGCTCCCTGTTAAGAGTTAAATTAGACATGCTAAGTCAAAAACAGTGCTGTATTTCCTACAATTTAACAGAGGTTCATTTTAAAAAAATGAAAAAGTTTATTTCGGCTGTTAAAACCCAGTCGGAAATGTCGGAAATAGAAGATCAATAAATTACATTTATTTAAGTACAATAATCATTTGTTAATTTACTTTGTACACTTTAAAGCATATGAGAACTTTCCTATATTTTATAAAAAGTTATGTATTCTAACGTGGTTTGAAGTGTATGGTTTTGTAATTTTTATTTAATTAGAAAGTATATTTCTTGTTATTGTTTTTTATATTGTATTGTATTTGTTTTTTTATACATTACTATTTTAATAAAAAATTTATTTACTTATTTCATTTATTTTAATTCCTTGGTACTCGTACAAAAAAGTATTGGTACTCTTGATTCGATGGTATTGTTATTCTATTACAAATATGTCGGCGCTTCTTTTTTTGGGAGGACAGGGTATGGGGAACCCCATGCCGGACAGAGTCGTGCTACGTCGAGACTACTCGGATGCAGAGTTGGGCGATGCCGCCGAGAGGAAAGCATTCGGGTACCGCCCTGGTCAGCGTGCGCAACTGTCTCTGTGTAGTACTTAGTGCCGTTTGGGTTGTTCATTGTTTTACTGGGATTAACTGGCAACAATTTAGCGAACTTTTTCTTGCACGCTACGAGTCGGCCGAAACCCCAGCAGCTACTTTAGCGCGGATGCAAGAAGGTCGTCCACGTTTAGATAAAAGCTTAGCCGCCTATTCGGGTCGATTACTCAGTACCCTGACTTCTCGTTGGCAAAATATGATCACCGAAGAGGTCGCCATCTCTGTCGCCTTGGCCCATATCGCACAGGTTGATCCACGAGTGCAACATCTTGTATTTACTACAGAAATCAACACCCATGCCAGGTTACACCAAGAGCTCATGGCGTACAGTTATCGCAAACGGTCGTTCCCCAACTCCCACCAGAATAAAGGAGTACCCGCCACTGATATAAAACGATCCAGATTAGCACCCGCTGCTATCAGGTGTTTCCAATGTAATAAACTAGGACATAAACAAGCTGAATGTCGTGCGAAAGTCCCTAACATCATCAAAGATAATCAACGAGCTTCAAGTACCAAAAAGAATGTGATCTACTACCGATGCTCTGAACCTGGGCTCATCGCTCCTAACTGTCGGAACTCTGTGCTCCTCTGTGTAGTACTTAGTGCCGTTTTGTTTGTTCATTGTTTTTATTTATTTATTATATTCGTCAAATATAACTACTTTGTTGAACAATTTAGCAAGTAACAGTGTATTAAAAATAATACAAAATAATATTGGTAACAAAATTCAAATTCGTACTCGTCATACATCTATAATCTATTGGGGTCACTAATATACGGGTAGCGCCAACTCTATCTCTCTCTTGGACCTCTCTTTTAATTTGAACCCAAACCAACTAAACTACATACTAACGTAGGCATTATAATATACCCAAAATCCCTAGAAATGCATTTAAAACTATTTCTATCTTTGTTTCACTCATGCGTGTATATCTCTTTTAGTTTGAACCCACACATAGTGAACTGCATTGGCGCTACCTGTACATTTGTAGCCTAAGGGTATCAAGTGGCGACAAAATAGCGACATTTGGTTATCCTTTATAGCGACAAACTGTCTTGAAACTGTGGCAACACTGCAGGTATCAGCATTGAGCTATACAGCCTGAGCTATATTTTGTTAAAAAAAAAAATTAATCCTTAATCTTTTAACTTCTTTCATTAGACTGAAAAATAGTAGGTTATGTTATGTTAAACAAAGTAATTTTATTAATAAAAATAATAATTATTATTGCATCAAATGCAAAGCTATATTGTTCTTTTTACATCTTCCCAGATCTTGTGCACCTAAATTCCTATCTTCATTTTCTTCCCCAAAATGATCAAGATTCTCAATATCATCCCAATCATCTGCGTTTAGAAGACAAAAATTATGTAAAACGCAATCAAGGAAACATGCACACAGATGCTGTGGTGTTTGAAAAGAAAGATAAGCTTGAAGGAAGGGACAAACATCGCCCCCAGCTAGAAGATCCCACGTGTTTCATACTACACTTTAAAGTTTTAGAGAGGGTCCCCTTTTCCCTTCGAGAGGATGACCAAAAAACATATATATCAGGTATTATCAGGCCCTTCAGATCCTATGTGAAGACTGTGTCATCCGGTGAGGCGGCCCTGTACAAACAGCCCACATTCACCGCGCTGAGGGCAACTGCAATTCAAAAAATTGCCAAAAAGTCATTGAGCCTTACAGCCGTGACAGAAATAATAGAAACCACCATTGGCCGTTCGAGAATACACTGGGTGTGTGGGGGCTACGGCAGTGGAGCACAATAGAGAATTCTGGGACTACTCTTTCAGAAGCGGGCAAGAGGAAAAAAGACTGTAAGAAGGAAGTATAGAAGTATCCGTTTTTGTCAATTACTACTATTACAAATTATTGTAGTTTTAACAAGACATGAAATAATACAACATAATTTGCAAATATGACTATTTTACCAGATAACTGATGAAAATCCACACAGTTCCATTCATTGCGTATCTCAACAATTATGTTCCATTAAACACCCAACCTGTCTTCCTAAACATTTTTCCTAACGTTTAGCATTTTCCTACGAGACCATAACAAAAATCTTAAAAAAAATTACTTATGTGATCCTTTAACTTTTCGCTAGTGCATCAATTACACCCGTCTGACTTCCTCCAGAGAGTTCAATTTTGCAACTGGTATAATGAAACACTAACAAATAATATTGCACAGCAAAACAACATTTTTTTTGTTTATCTCTCAGACAAAAGCCTTTTTCTGGCCGTACATACTATAACCTGTAGTATGTTGTATAGGGTGGGCTAAAAAAATCAACTATTTTTTTTAACTTCCGACTCTAAAAAATTGGTTTCTAAGCACCTTTAAAAATTGCTTTTTCAAGATAAGCTCTTAATTTTAATAGAAAAGACTCCCTCATCGCAGTTTTCCACTTTTTTTGAGTTCCATATAGCAAAATCCATATCTCGTCACTACTTAATCGTACAGAAAAATTTTATTTATATTTTTTCTAGAAAATTAAACGTACTAAAAAAGGTAGCTTACAGTTTATTTATAACTCTTACCGTTTAGAAGATATCAGAGGCGAAAGTTTAACGAATTTAACAAAAATTTCTTTTTTAATTCTAAATTATATTACTCGTGAATAAATAAATATTATAAAGTGCGCAACACACAGTTTTGTAGAAAATTAAACGCTCTATAAAAAAGTCGTTTGTTTGTAATGGTTAATCGATTACTTCAACCATTTAAAAAAAATTGGGGATTTAGTATCAAATTTTGGTTTTTAAAATGCGAATATCTTCTAAATGGTTAGAATAATCAATTAACCACAAGAAACCTTTTTGATAGAGCATTTCATTTCCTACAAGACTATATGTTGCGCAGTTTATAATATTTATTTATTTCTGAATTATAAAATTTAGAAGTAGAACGGAATTTTTGTTAAATTCTTTAAACTTTGACCTTCGATATCTTCTAAACATCTAAACGATAAAAGATATAAAAAAATTGTAAAATAACTTTTTTGTAGAACGTTTAATTTCCTACAAAAAATGTAAATACAAATTTTCTGTACAATCAAGTAATAACGAGATATGGATTTTGCCATATGAAACTGAAAAAAAAATTGAAAAACTGCGATGAGAGAGTCTTTCCTATTAAAATTAAGAGCTTATCTTGAAAAAGCATTTTTTAAAGGTGCCCAGAAAACACTTTTTCAGTGTCGGAAGTTAAAAAAAGTCGATTTTTTGGCCCACCCTAATGTTGTATCTCTTTTTTTATGTGATATTGTCTCTCTCATCATCTCATCACATACTCACGACATACTATTTATTTTCTAGCAGTCAAACATATGACGTCATAGTATGTCATACCAACCGAGTTATCTGTCAAATTTAGTTTTCTAGGGTTGGTATAGTATTTCTGTCCAAGTTTTGCCCACCATAAACACTATTGTTATTGGAGTTAATTAGGGTCCAACCCCAAACATTTACAATCGGTGATTCTTTTCAACAGCAGATGGTCCATTGCCCTAGGCTTAAGATGCTTTTAAGGGTTATATTTCTCCAAAAGATAATACTTTTCATCATATACATTTACCTAAACATTCCAACAGTTTGAAAGAAATAACGAACTTAAGCAGGCACGTGGTTTATTTGTGAATTAAAAAATCTGCCGTCGCATTGATCATTAATGAACTAATCAATAAATCGTTATTCAAATGTTCAATGGCGATCCGAAATCAAAAAAAGGAATGAAATAATGAACTTACCTGTTGCAAAATTCGTCGTACACAGTAATTAATGTTACCTAGAAAACAGATTAAAGTTTAGTACCTACTTTCCAAATATTCTAAGAAGGTACAGAATTACCTACCAGATATTCTTATTAGGTATTTGTTTAGAATTGCTGACACATAAATGGAGATAGGGATGAAAATGACGGGATGGGGGTAAATTTCAAAAATTTCGATAATAACTTACAGGTTGTCATTTGAATTTTGCCTTTTGTGCGTTAAAGTTCTGTTAAAATATGTGGCGTCCTTGGCAAGACACTCATGAAAATAATGAACAACAGCTTGAACATGATCATCCCATTCAGGAAGAAATTGGTTAGTACATAAATTTGAATAACGATTTATTGATTAGTTCATTAATGATCAATGCGACAGCAGATTTTTTAATTCACAAATAAACCACGTGCCTGCTTAAGTTCGTTATTTCTTTCAAACTGTTGGAATGTTTAGGTAAATGTATATGATGAAATGTATTATCTTTTGGAGAAATATAACCCTTAAAAGCATCTTAAGCCTAGGGCAATGGACCATCTGCTGTTGAAAAGAATCACCGATTGTAAATGTTTGGGGTTGGACCCTAATTAACTCCAATAACAATAATGTTTATGGTGGGCAAAACTTGGACAGAAATACTATAAGACACTCAGAGTTTTAATCCAAGTCGGACTTAGGTTGAAAGTCTGGGTATGTAGGTTTAAACGTTTCAAACGTCTTAAATTAGTGAATTTTTTATTTAGTGTGAGGTAGAAGCAGAGGTGAAAAGATGTTGGATCCGAATGTACCAAGAGGTCGATTGTAAACTTTATTTCGACTCGTCAAGCTTTTCGAGTCAAAATTTTGATGACGTCAAGCGACTAGAAGAGTGGCGATTGTAAAATCTTTAGTGATATGTTGACTCCTAGGAACTTTTTTATGCTGCCGTTGCGGTAACATAAAGTTGGCAACAGTGACCAGTTTGTAATCAAGGTCAATTATGTTTGAAATATAAGAATATTGTTAAAATAGCAATATTGTTTTTGCTAAGGCATACAAATTTTAATTGGTTGTTGCCATAGTAAATCAATATTGCTATTTTAACAATAGTGCTATTCATTAAACAGAATCGATCGGATTCCGATCAAGTGTGGGATGAGTTAACAAATTCCATCAAATCGGTAATTTTAGAAGTGAACAGCATTCCAGAAAAATTCCTTCGCTAAAATTTGTCTTCTTTAGCTAACTTTTTCCAAGGTTATCCCTCGACCGAAGGCTTTTACCCCCAAACTTCTACCTGCTCACCAACAAACAAAACTCTGGCATCAACACGTGCAAGTTGTAAATATTTCTATACGGATGGGGGAGGAGCATAAGTGTCGGGGTGCAGGTACATGTCTACAGTTTACTTTCAAATATTGTTCATTTTATTATCGTTTGGTGAAGTGCAAGGGTGAATAGAATGGGCACGCATGAACACAAAATTACTGACGAACAAAAGGATGTGCTCCTCACATTCATAGAGGATCACCCCGAGTTTGCCAGTGGCAAGTTTATTGGGGCCGAAGGGCGTCAAACGCGACAGCGTCTGTGAATGGAACTGACAGAAAGGCTAAATGCCGCAGAGGGGCCACACAAAAATATTACGAAATGGCGAGAAGTGAGTTTCATGTGAATCGCTTTAGCGAATCGGTTCTATAACTTCTTGTAGGTTTCAATTGACTTAAAAAACAAACTCAAAAAAAAAGTAAGTGGAATTACGAGCCATCGCACAGTCATTGGAGGGGACTCCCGGCTAGGCAAAAAGCTGAGCGCTTTTGAAGATAGGCTGGCAAGTCTAACGACGGAAGAGGATATTCATGGCCTGCAACAGGATACGCCGTTGGACAGTGCCAAATCCACACAGCCATCTTCAGACTCAACGGCCGCGGGACCGTCGAGTGCTCATGAGCGGGGTCCCTCTAGTGAAACGGAGGAAATGATTTTCATAGAGGTAGTATACGTAATTTTACAGACGCAAAAATACAATAATTTTATTGATTTATTTATATATTTAATATGTAATCCAGATGAATCGTGTAATAGGAGATTATTTTCGCTGTTAACACGAAACCTAATAAAAGTCCCGTGTTATCAACTAACATAACCTCAAGAATTTCCACCAACCAAAATTTAAAAAACAAGTATTATGTTGTTTATACATATATGACGTCGTAACGCTGGCCTTCGCATTTGAGGACATAACGTGAGATCGAAATGTAACTGAATCGAGCAGGCTGTGCCAGCGTAACCTAAGTTTGCTTAATAATAATAGACACAACCTGCTCGATTCAGTTTTTTAGAAAAATGGCTGAAGCTATTTTTCAAGAAACCGAAACTTTCATACGGATATATTGTCCCAACAATGAAAAGGAAATCCAAAAAAAAAAGAAAAGATAGTTAAGGAGAAGCAATGGCGAACAGGAGCCTTGATTGTTGACAATGAAAGCAAGAACTTTTAAACAGTCCTCCAAAATATCAAAGATGCAGCAAGAAAATCTGCAGACAGTCAAATTATTAAAAGTCTTAAACAGACCAAAGATGGAAAACTTTTAATAATTACAGACAAAGATGATAAGACAATTGGCAAATTAAAGGAAACAATCTCCAAAAACTTAACGGAACCAACCAACATATGGCAAGCCGGCGCATATAATAAAGTAGAATATTTCCACATTCAAGGAATGGATGCTACCACAACCAAGGAGGAAGTGGTAGAAGCGCTGGAAAAGGTATTAGAGGAAAAGAGTGACTTTAAGCTTAGTGAACTAAGACCTAACAGAGGAGGCACACAAGCAGTCACCATAACAATTAATCAAAAAGGGGCCGAACAATTAAACAAACACGAACTAATTAAGGTGAGATTACTCAGGTGCTCGATTCAAAAAAGAATAAATTTGAAAAGGTGCTTTAAATGCTGGTCCTATGAGCACGAAATAAATAAATGTGATAGACCCGACAGGTCGAATCACTGCCGCAAATGCGGAAGGGTGGGACATAAGAGTGAAAATTGCAAAGAAGATGAAACCTGCTTGCTATGCAACGAAACAGGTCACATATCAGGTAGTGGTAAATGCAAAGCTTTTAAAAAAGCACTTAGTGTAGCCAAAAAACAGAAAAAGTTGAAACAACAAAGAATGTAGCAAACAAAAATGTGTTAGCTATGGAGAAACAAACACTAGACAACCAGACGTTGGGGTTTCGGAAAATCTACGGAAGTCTCAAAATTCCTGCCCTAAAATTCCTATAAGATTTATACAATTAAATACCAACAGAAGCCAGCTTTCTCATGACTTGCTATATCAACTAGCTGTTGAACACAAATGCGATGTAATAATGGTTAGCGAACCAAACGTTCAACATGTAAGTACTTCAGCATGGCTTAAGGATTCAAAAATAAATGCCGCCATATATCTTAAAAACAAAACTTTTCTATTATCAGTACCGGTGTTGGGGAAGGTTACTTGTGAATAGAGTTTGAGGAAATTAGATTATACAGCTGCTATATATCACCAAATGTAGGAATCAATGTATTGGAAACATACCTTAACAAACTGCGACAATCCATACGATCTTCCAATACGCAGGTGATTGTCGGCGGAGATTTCAATGCAAAATCCTTCGCCTGGTCATCGGCAGAGGAAAACAAACGCGGAATGCTCTGAGCAGATCTCATCGCAGAACTCGGCATGGTAATTCTAAATACCGGAAGTAAACCAACTTTTGTAGGAAAAGAAAGTACCTTCATAATTGATATAACCTTCGCATCATACAAACTGGCTAGAAAAATAGATAAATGGCAAGTGCTAGAAAATCAATTAATAAGTGATCATGTACCTATCTAATTTGACATAACAGGGGAGATAGTGCAGATGCGCCAACAGACAAACTTAGCTCGGCAAGTAAATAGGGAAAGCAACCCAACGGTAGCCAACTTAACAAATGTAGTAACCAAAACTTGCAATAAAATCTTGAAGAAAATGAACCATTATAGTGACATTTACAAGCCCAAATACTGGTGGTCAGAAAATATTGCATAGCAAGTGCGAAGTGTCTGAAAACTAGAAGAAAATATACAAGAGCCAACCAAAGCAGAGAACATGTAAGAGGTAACCCTTAGAAAAAAATTAGGCTGGGAAAAAGTTATAAGGAGACTAAAAGAGAGCTGCAACGCCTAATTAACACTGCAAGAGACAAAGCATGGAGAAAACTTCAAGAAACAATGGATATGAATCCCTGAGGTCTTGAGTACAAGGTAGCTATGGGAAAACTATCAAAACACCTCCAGCCGAAGAGGAAAGACGGGCTGTACGAAAACTATTCCCATGTAAGCCTATTATAAACTGGCCCTGTATCCAAGACCACCATGCCACACCCTTTTCCATCGATGAATTAAAGCGGGTTCTGGAAAACTCAGAGCAAAAAAGGCTCCTGGTCCCGACGGTATACTTCCTGAAGTGGTCCGGGTTATGACAGAACAATTTCTTAAATATGTGCTGGCGGTAATGAATAAACTACTGGAAGAGGGTAACTTTCCAGAGGAATGGAAGCTGGCAAGGGCTGGTTCTCATTCCAAAAGAAGGAGTAGACTCGGTATGATTTAGGAAATTGCAGCCAATATGCTTGTTAAATGTATTTGAAAAGCTCTTGGAGCACCTCATTAGAAAAAGACTAGAGGAACTTGAGGAAAAAGGAGGACTAAACAATCAGTAGTATGGATTTAGGCAAGGATTTTCCACATCTAAATATAAACGGATTAATATATTATTATTAAGGAAAATCGATAAATATATGCTCGATAAACTTTCGAGATAATTATATGTTTAAATTTCAAAAAAATGCAGTTAAATAGTAAATTTACTTGCAACATAAAATATAAATTATTTATACTGAACTACAATGAGCTCACAATATAATTGGTACAAATTTCAACATCGTAGCTCGATAAACTTTCGAGATAATTATATGTTTAAATTGCAAAAAAATGCAGATAAATAGTAAATTTACTTGCAAAATAAAATATAAATTATTTATACTGAACTACAATGAGTTCACAATATAATTGGTACAAATTTCAATATCGTAGCTCGAAAAACTTTCGAGATAATTATATGTTTAATTTTCAAAAAAAAATGCAGATAAATAGTAAATTTACTTGCAACATAAAATATAAATTATTTATACTGAACTACAATGAGTTCACAATATAATTGGTACAAATTTCAATATCCTAGCTCGATAAACTTTCGAGATAATTATATGTTTAAATTTCAAAAAAATGCAGATAAATAGTAAATTTACTTGCAAAATAAAACATAAAATATTTATACTGAACTACAATGAGTTCACAATATAATTGGTACAAATTTCAATATCGTAGCTCGAAAAACTTTCGAGATAATTATATGTTCAAATTTCAAAAACATGCAGATAAATAGTAAATTTACTTGCAAAATAAAACATAAAATATTTATACTGAACTACAATGAGTTCACAATATAATTGGTACAAATTTCAATATCGTAGCTCGATAAACTTTAGAGATAATTATATGTTTAAATTTCAAAAAAATGCAGATAAATAGTAAATTTACTTGCAACATAAAATATAAATTATTTATACTGAACTACAATGAGTTCACAATATAATTGGTACAAATTTCAATATCGTAGCTCGATAAACTTTCGAGATAATTATATGTTTAAATTTCAAAAAAATGCAGATAAATAGTAAATTTACTTGCAACATAAAATATAAATTATTTATACTGAACTACAATGAGTTCACAATATAATTGGTACAAATTTCAATATCCTAGCTCGATAAACTTTCGAGATAATTATATGTTTAAATTTCAAAAAAATGCAGATAAATAGTAAATTTACTTGCAACATAAAATATAAATTATTTATACTGAACTACAATGAGTTCACAATATAATTGGTACAAATTTCAATATCGTAGCTCGAAAAACTTTCGAGATAATTATATGTTCAAATTTCAAAAAAATGCAGATAAATAGTAAATTTACTTGCAACATAAAATATAAATTATTTATACTGAACTACAATGAGTTCACAATATAATTGGTACAAATTTCAATATCGTAGCTCGAAAAACTTTCGAGATAATTATATGTTCAAATTTCAAAAAAATGCAGATAAATAGTAAATTTACTTGCAACATAAAATATAAATTATTTATACTGAACTACAATGAGTTCACAATATAATTGGTACAAATTTCAATATCCTAGCTCGATAAACTTTCGAGATAATTATATGTTTAAACTTCAAAAAAATGCAGATAAATAGTAAATTTACTTGCAACATAAAATATAAATTATTTATACTGAACTACAATGAGTTCACAATATAATTGGTACAAATTTCAATATCGTAGCTCGATAAACTTTCGAGATAATTATATGTTTAAATTGCAAAAAAATGCAGATAAATAGTAAATTTACTTGCAAAATAAAATATAAAATATTTATACCGAAGTACAATGAGTACACAATATAATTGGTACAAATTCCAATATCGTAGCTCGATAAACTTTAGAGATAATTATTTGTTTAAATTTCAATGGCAGATAAATAGTAAATTTACTTGCAACATAAAATATAAATTATTTATACCGAAGTACAATGAGTTCACAATATAATTGGTACAAATTTCAATATCGTAGCTCGAAAAACTTTCGAGATAATTATATGTTTAAATTTCAAAAAAATGCAGATAAATAGTAAATTTACTTGCAACATAAAATATAAATTATTTATACTGAACTACAATGAGTTCACAATATAATTGGTACAAATTTCAATATCGTAGCTCGAAAAACTTTCGAGATAATTATATGTTTAAATTTCAAAAAAATGCAGATAAATAGTAAATTTACTTGCAAAATAAAACATAAAATATTTATACTGAACTACAATGAGTTCACAATATAATTGGTACAAATTTCAATACCGTAGCTCGATAAACTTTAGAGATAATTATATGTTTAAATTTCAAAAAAATGCAGATAAATAGTAAATTTACTTGCAACATAAAATATAAATTATTTATACTGAACTACAATGAGTTCACAATATAATTGGTACAAATTTCAATATCGTAGCTCGATAAACTTTCGAGATAATTATATGTTTAAATTGCAAAAAAATGCAGATAAATAGTAAATTTACTTGCAAAATAAAATATAAAATATTTATACCGAAGTACAATGAGTTCACAATATAATTGGTACAAATTTCAATATCGTAGCTCGATAAACTTTAGAGATAATTATTTGTTTAAATTTCAATGGCAGATAAATAGTAAATTTACTTGCAACATAAAATATAAATTATTTATACTGAACTACAATGAGTTCACAATATAATTGGTACAAATCTCAATATCGTAGCTCGAAAAACTTTCGAGATAATTATATGTTTAAATTGCAAAAAAATGCAGATAAATAGTAAATTTACTTGCAAAATAAAATATAAATTATTTATACTGAACTACAATGAGTTCACAATATAATTGGTACAAATTTCAATATCGTAGCTCGATAAACTTTAGAGATAATTATATGTTTAAATTTCAAAAAAATGCAGATAAATAGTAAATTTACTTGCAACATAAAATATAAATTATTTATACTGAACTACAATGAGTTCACAATATAATTGGTACAAATTTCAATATCGTAGCTCGATAAACTTTCGAGATAATTATATGTTTAAATTGCAAAAAAATGCAGATAAATAGTAAATTTACTTGCAAAATAAAATATAAAATATTTATACCGAAGTACAATGAGTTCACAATATAATTGGTACAAATTTCAATATCGTAGCTCGAAAAACTTTCGAGATAATTATATGTTTAAATTTCAAAAAAATGCAGATAAATAGTAAATTTACTTGCAACATAAAATATAAATTATTTATACTGAACTACAATGAGTTCACAATATAATTGGTACAAATTTCAATATCGTAGCTCGATAAACTTTCGAGATAATTATATGTTTAAATTGCAAAAAAATGCAGATAAATAGTAAATTTACTTGCAAAATAAAATATAAAATATTTATACCGAAGTACAATGAGTTCACAATATAATTGGTACAAATTTCAATATCGTAGCTCGATAAACTTTAGAGATAATTATTTGTTTAAATTTCAATGGCAGATAAATAGTAATTTTACTTGCAACATAAAATATAAATTATTTATACCGAAGTACAATGAGTTCACAATATAATTGGTACAAATTTCAATATCGTAGCTCGAAAAACTTTCGAGATAATTATATGTTTAAATTTCAAAAAAATGCAGATAAATAGTAAATTTACTTGCAACATAAAATATAAATTATTTATACTGAACTACAATGAGTTCACAATATAATTGGTACAAATTTCAATATCGTAGCTCGAAAAACTTTCGAGATAATTATATGTTTAAATTTCAAAAAAATGCAGATAAATAGTAAATTTACTTGCAAAATAAAACATAAAATACTTATACTGAACTACAATGAGTTCACAATATAATTGGTACAAATTTCAATATCGTAGCTCGATAAACTTTAGAGATAATTATATGTTTAAATTTCAAAAAAATGCAGATAAATAGTAAATTTACTTGCAACATAAAATATAAATTATTTATACTGAACTACAATGAGTTCACAATATAATTGGTACAAATTTCAATATCGTAGCTCGATAAACTTTCGAGATAATTATATGTTTAAATTGCAAAAAAATGCAGATAAATAGTAAATTTACTTGCAAAATAAAATATAAAATATTTATACCGAAGTACAATGAGTTCACAATATAATTGGTACAAATTTCAATATCGTAGCTCGATAAACTTTCGAGATAATTATATGTTTAAATTGCAAAAAAATGCAGATAAATAGTAAATTTACTTGCAAAATAAAATATAAAATATTTATACCGAAGTACAATGAGTTCACAATATAATTGGTACAAATTTCAGTATCGTAGCTCGAAAAACTTTCGAGATAATTATATGTTCAAATTTCAAAAAAATGCAGATAAATAGTAAATTTACTTGCAACATAAAATATAAATTATTTATACTGAACTACAATGAGTTCACAATATAATTGGTACAAATTTCAATATCCTAGCTCGATAAACTTTCGAGATAATTATATGTTTAAACTTCAAAAAAATGCAGATAAATAGTAAATTTACTTGCAACATAAAATATAAATTATTTATACTGAACTACAATGAGTTCACAATATAATTGGTACAAATTTCAATATCGTAGCTCGATAAACTTTCGAGATAATTATATGTTTAAATTGCAAAAAAATGCAGATAAATAGTAAATTTACTTGCAAAATAAAATATAAAATATTTATACCGAAGTACAATGAGTTCACAATATAATTGGTACAAATTTCAATATCGTAGCTCGATAAACTTTAGAGATAATTATTTGTTTAAATTTCAATGGCAGATAAATAGTAAATTTACTTGCAACATAAAATATAAATTATTTATACCGAAGTACAATGAGTTCACAATATAATTGGTACAAATTTCAATATCGTAGCTCGAAAAACTTTCGAGATAATTATATGTTTAAATTTCAAAAAAATGCAGATAAATAGTAAATTTACTTGCAACATAAAATATAAATTATTTATACTGAACTACAATGAGTTCACAATATAATTGGTACAAATTTCAATATCGTAGCTCGAAAAACTTTCGAGATAATTATATGTTTAAATTTCAAAAAAATGCAGATAAATAGTAAATTTACTTGCAACATAAAATATAAATTATTTATACTGAACTACAATGAGTTCACAATATAATTGGTACAAATTTCAATATCGTAGCTCGATAAACTTTCGAGATAATTATATGTTTAAATTGCAAAAAAATGCAGATAAATAGTAAATTTACTTGCAAAATAAAATATAAAATATTTATACCGAAGTACAATGAGTTCACAATATAATTGGTACAAATTTCAATATCGTAGCTCGATAAACTTTAGAGATAATTATTTGTTTAAATTTCAATGGCAGATAAATAGTAAATTTACTTGCAACATAAAATATAAATTATTTATACTGAACTACAATGAGTTCACAATATAATTGGTACAAATCTCAATATCGTAGCTCGAAAAACTTTCGAGATAATTATATGTTTAAATTGCAAAAAAATGCAGATAAATAGTAAATTTACTTGCAAAATAAAATATAAATTATTTATACTGAACTACAATGAGTTCACAATATAATTGGTACAAATTTCAATATCGTAGCTCGATAAACTTTAGAGATAATTATATGTTTAAATTTCAAAAAAATGCAGATAAATAGTAAATTTACTTGCAACATAAAATATAAATTATTTATACTGAACTACAATGAGTTCACAATATAATTGGTACAAATTTCAATATCGTAGCTCGATAAACTTTCGAGATAATTATATGTTTAAATTGCAAAAAAATGCAGATAAATAGTAAATTTACTTGCAAAATAAAATATAAAATATTTATACCGAAGTACAATGAGTTCACAATATAATTGGTACAAATTTCAATATCGTAGCTCGATAAACTTTCGAGATAATTATATGTTTAAATTGCAAAAAAATGCAGATAAATAGTAAATTTACTTGCAAAATAAAATATAAAATATTTATACCGAAGTACAATGAGTTCACAATATAATTGGTACAAATTTCAATATCGTAGCTCGAAAAACTTTCGAGATAATTATATGTTTAAATTTCAAAAAAATGCAGATAAATAGTAAATTTACTTGCAACATAAAATATAAATTATTTATACTGAACTACAATGAGTTCACAATATAATTGGTACAAATTTCAATATCGTAGCTCGAAAAACTTTCGAGATAATTATATGTTTAAATTTCAAAAAAATGCAGATAAATAGTAAATTTACTTGCAACATAAAATATAAATTATTTATACTGAACTACAATGAGTTCACAATATAATTGGTACAAATCTCAATATCGTAGCTCGAAAAACTTTCGAGATAATTATATGTTTAAATTTCAAAAAAATGCAGATAAATAGTAAATTTACTTGCAAAATAAAACATAAAATACTTATACTGAACTACAATGAGTTCACAATATAATTGGTACAAATTTCAATATCGTAGCTCGATAAACTTTAGAGATAATTATATGTTTAAATTTCAAAAAAATGCAGATAAATAGTAAATTTACTTGCAACATAAAATATAAATTATTTATACTGAACTACAATGAGTTCACAATATAATTGGTACAAATTTCAATATCGTAGCTCGATAAACTTTCGAGATAATTATATGTTTAAATTGCAAAAAAATGCAGATAAATAGTAAATTTACTTGCAAAATAAAATATAAAATATTTATACCGAAGTACAATGAGTTCACAATATAATTGGTACAAATTTCAATATCGTAGCTCGATAAACTTTCGAGATAATTATATGTTTAAATTGCAAAAAAATGCAGATAAATAGTAAATTTACTTGCAAAATAAAATATAAAATATTTATACCGAAGTACAATGAGTTCACAATATAATTGGTACAAATTTCAATATCGTAGCTCGAAAAACTTTCGAGATAATTATATGTTCAAATTTCAAAAAAATGCAGATAAATAGTAAATTTACTTGCAACATAAAATATAAATTATTTATACTGAACTACAATGAGTTCACAATATAATTGGTACAAATCTCAATATCGTAGCTCGAAAAACTTTCGAGATAATTATATGTTTAAATTTCAAAAAAATGCAGATAAATAGTAAATTTACTTGCAAAATAAAACATAAAATACTTATACTGAACTACAATGAGTTCACAATATAATTGGTACAAATTTCAATATCGTAGCTCGATAAACTTTAGAGATAATTATATGTTTAAATTTCAAAAAAATGCAGATAAATAGTAAATTTACTTGCAACATAAAATATAAATTATTTATACTGAACTACAATGAGTTCACAATATAATTGGTACAAATTTCAATATCGTAGCTCGATAAACTTTCGAGATAATTATATGTTTAAATTGCAAAAAAATGCAGATAAATAGTAAATTTACTTGCAAAATAAAATATAAAATATTTATACCGAAGTACAATGAGTTCACAATATAATTGGTACAAATTTCAATATCGTAGCTCGATAAACTTTCGAGATAATTATATGTTTAAATTGCAAAAAAATGCAGATAAATAGTAAATTTACTTGCAAAATAAAATATAAAATATTTATACCGAAGTACAATGAGTTCACAATATAATTGGTACAAATTTCAATATCGTAGCTCGAAAAACTTTCGAGATAATTATATGTTCAAATTTCAAAAAAATGCAGATAAATAGTAAATTTACTTGCAACATAAAATATAAATTATTTATACTGAACTACAATGAGTTCACAATATAATTGGTACAAATTTCAATATCCTAGCTCGATAAACTTTCGAGATAATTATATGTTTAAACTTCAAAAAAATGCAGATAAATAGTAAATTTACTTGCAACATAAAATATAAATTATTTATACTGAACTACAATGAGTTCACAATATAATTGGTACAAATTTCAATATCGTAGCTCGATAAACTTTCGAGATAATTATATGTTTAAATTGCAAAAAAATGCAGATAAATAGTAAATTTACTTGCAAAATAAAATATAAAATATTTATACCGAAGTACAATGAGTTCACAATATAATTGGTACAAATTTCAATATCGTAGCTCGATAAACTTTAGAGATAATTATTTGTTTAAATTTCAATGGCAGATAAATAGTAAATTTACTTGCAAAATAAAACATAAAATATTTATACTGAACTACAATGAGTTCACAATATAATTGGTACAAATTTCAATATCGTAGCTCGAAAAACTTTCGAGATAATTATATGTTTAAATTTCAAAAAAATGCAGATAAATAGTAAATTTACTTGCAACATAAAATATAAATTATTTATACTGAACTACAATGAGTTCACAATATAATTGGTACAAATTTCAATATCGTAGCTCGATAAACTTTCGAGATAATTATATGTTTAAATTGCAAAAAAATGCAGATAAATAGTAAATTTACTTGCAAAATAAAATATAAAATATTTATACCGAAGTACAATGAGTTCACAATATAATTGGTACAAATTTCAATATCGTAGCTCGATAAACTTTAGATAATTATTTGTTTAAATTTCAATGGCAGATAAATAGTAAATTTACTTGCAACATAAAATATAAATTATTTATACTGAACTACAATGAGTTCACAATATAATTGGTACAAATTTCAATATCGTAGCTCGAAAAACTTTCGAGATAATTATATGTTTAAATTGCAAAAAAATGCAGATAAATAGTAAATTTACTTGCAAAATAAAATATAAATTATTTATACTGAACTACAATGAGTTCACAATATAATTGGTACAAATTTCAATATCGTAGCTCGAAAAACTTTCGAGATAATTATATGTTTAAATTTCAAAAAAATGCAGATAAATAGTAAATTTACTTGCAAAATAAAACATAAAATATTTATACTGAACTACAATGAGTTCACAATATAATTGGTACAAATTTCAATATCGTAGCTCGATAAACTTTAGAGATAATTATATGTTTAAATTTCAAAAAAATGCAGATAAATAGTAAATTTACTTGCAACATAAAATATAAATTATTTATACTGAACTACAATGAGTTCACAATATAATTGGTACAAATTTAAATATCCTAGCTCGATAAACTTTCGAGATAATTATATGTTTAAATTTCAAAAAAATGCAGATAGATAGTAAATTTACTTGCAAAATAAAATATAAATTATTTATACCGAACTACTACTACTTATATTAAGGAAAAGGATTTTCCACATGAGATGCCATGGAAGATATTCTAAAGTTTGTAAAAATGGCTAATGAAAACACGTAGGGATCCAAGGATTACTGCGTGTTGGTGACCCTAGATGTGGAAAATGCCTCCAATTCCGTATGTTTGGAGAAAATTGTGAAAGAGCTGATAGGTATGTATAATTAATTTACCTTTATGTGGCCTTTTAATGCCTCCACTAGAACTAATTATTGTAAAAATATACTTTGCTTTGAAACTTTAAACAAATATGATAAACTAGTAAAAGAGTCTCCGGTTGCCAAGAAACGAAGAGTTATTGCTAGTCTTTCCTTAACAGGTATGCACTATCTAAAATTAGTGTCCCGTTTTTGTATTTTAGAGCCTAATAACTCAATTAATAATTGAAAGTCTTCAGAGAACATGCGACAAATTTTTTTGAATTGTCCCGTATTTTCAATTGACAAATTATAGTAAGTCACTGCCGCTGTAACGATTTCTATTCCTAAACATTTTTGTCATTCACCATCGGCGATTGTTCTGCTTCTTTTTTTTTCAATATTCCATTTAATACAATAAACGCAGCACTCGCTACTATTATTTTTTCATTATCCGCCATGTTTGCTGTCGCGATATGAAACACACGCGCTCAATTTTTAGAACCTTCCCGACCACATCTAAAGATACGAGCATTTGCTTTACTTAGACAGTTCTGCGAACATACATAAATTTTGCTCGAAAACGTTCTCGAAAAAGTTAAGAAAATCCAAGAGGAAAATGATAAAATCAAGAAGGAAAATGCAAATCTGAAGAAAAAAGTAAAGCTAATTAACGACAAGTTGGATGCATCGGAACGAGAAAAAAGACGAAATAACATAGTAATATATGAACTTGAATTAAAAACAACAGATGGAAGTATTCTAAAACAAGAAATGAAAAAATTTATTAAGGAAGAAATAGGAATAGAGGTGGAACTGAAAGCAACAAAAAAAATTAGCAGTCAAATTTGGTCCTTGGACTAAATAATGAAGAAGATAAAAAATTGGTATTGACAAATAAATATAAACTCAAAAGTAACAAATAATAAAATATTTGTAAATGATGATATGACTAAATCAGAAAGATAAATTCAAGAAAAAATCCGGAAATTGGCGAAGGATCAAAAAAGTGAAGGTACATAAAAATTGAATTTCAGAAAATTATAATAAACAATCAGATATAAAAATGGAATGATGAAAAAAGTGAATTTGAAATGAGAATTGATCCAAATTGGCAAAGAAACCAACAACTGATGATAAAAGACTAGCATTAAACAAAATACAGACGAAATATATAAAAAAGCACAATAAAGTATAAATTCCATAAACTTTGTCTTTTATTACCATCTGTATTGAAAAATTGATTTGAGCAGTGTTTATTTAAGGAGTAATAGTTTGTTAAAGAAACATAATTGCAACAAATGATTCTAGTTTGAAACTTGGCTGTATAGACCGTAGCCGCAGCATATCGCATTAGATAATTAGTTTTGTTGTGATCAGTGCAATAAACGTTTTATGCATCTTCGAAATTTGCGATTCCATTTGAAAACACATAATAATGGGCAGTTACTATTAGCAAATAACTTCAACAAAAACAAACATAATTGCAGCTTGTGTAAGAACTTTAGAAGGGATAAAAAATAGTGTTATAAACCATTATCAGGTATTTCCCGATGTTTCAATAGAAAAAAAAATGGTATTTGAAGATAATAAACAGTTTTTTGTCTGGAAAGACAGTTTTAAAAATCAAACAAATTCAAAGTTTGTGATAGAATTCTTAAAATTATGTCGAAGCCACAAGTTTTTTAGCTTTATCTGCCATCGTTCTGGCAACTACGTCACCGAAGAAAAACTCAAGGGAGTAAAAAATTGATAGAGTCTGCCCTGCAAGTATGAAGGTAAAAATTTATTTTTGTAACAGTAAATGTGAAGTTTTTGTGATCTCAAGTCACATTGAGCATGATAATGATATTAGCCATCTAACTTTAACTAAATAAGAAAAAGAAAAATTAGCAAAAAAATTGCATCAAAAATCCCCTTTGAAAATATTCTTGATGAAGTACGAGATTCAGTTTGTGATATGGATTTGAAGCGACTTCATTTACTGACACGCAAAGATCTACATAACATTAAAAAATGTTACAATCTCACGTCAACAAGGCACTCGAATGATGCGATAAGCGTCGAGTCTTGCATCAACGAAATGCGCGATAATGGAATTCCATTATGTTCAAAAAAATTGTACAAAATGTTCAAAGAGATTGTATCCACTTCTAGGTATATTTACAATTTTCAAACTCTGGTTACTTACAACTCATGTAAATGTTGTTAAACTTCCTAATGTCTTCTGGCATTGACAAAACTTTAGAATTTCCAAAAATATTCCAGAGTTTAGGTAAAAGAAAAACTAAACCATCTGAAATTCCTTGTAGAACAGTGCCTTTTCAGTTAAAAAACCACTTATAGAGTTGGGAAAAATGTGTCAAACGAAAGTAATCGAAAAGTAACCGAACCAACAGAATTTGTTAACCCTATAGTTTTGGTAAAGAAAGAACAAAATAATATTAGAACTTGTTTAATTTTAGAAATTGTACATGATTTGAAGAAATCTAAAGTATTTTCAGTGCTTTGCTAATCAAAGCTTTTGGAAGCTTAGTTAGGTTGAACGACAAATCAGCTGATCTGACAATTTGGTCGTTACAATTTTTTACGGTTATCTTTTGGTATTTCAAGTGCCCCTGGAGTTTTTCAACGTGTTTTCTCGGAGATCTTTGGTGATATTAAGGATGTAAAAATTTATAATTAGTTTATTATAATTAATTTAGTACTAATAATAGTATTAAAAGTGTCTTTGGTCCCTTCAAAAATTGTTGGAATAATAAATTAATGCAATAATACATTAAACAAGACTTCAACTTCATGTACAGATATATTGTCGACATTTGATGTTGAAACAAAAAAGACCTCAAAAAAGTCCTTAAATTATAAAGCACAGAAAGTAACCAAAATATCCTTAACAGACCAAGATATTGAAGATTTTAACCGCCCAGATTGTGACTGAAAAGAATAAAAATAATATTCTTAATTACATATCATACAAGTCATGTTTTGAGGTTTCTTTATGTATTCTTAATGTTGTTTTTTTGTTTATTAATGATTTTTTGCTTAACTTAAAGTTAATATAAGGTAAATGCACCTATTATTAACACTGACCCTATTATCTACATACACCATTTTCATAGTTCTTTGAATATTAAGAGTATTATGATTATTAGTTTTGATACGTAGTTTTAAATCCAGCGCCATTGCAGCCACCTGGTGCCGAGAGACGGAGTGATAGCAACACAGCAACAAGGGTACCTAGCTTCCGTCAGGTTCAACCATTCCATTACTTGATATATACGCAGCCTAGTTCTAACCTGAGTTCAATAATTGTTCTGGTCGTGGTTAGCTGTACTTTTCTCTTTCTAATATGAACGTTCACGTGATAAGTTCATATGGTTTGTTCAGGGACGTCGTTAAGGGTGGGCCTAGGTGGTCACATGCCCACCCTGAAATTTGGTGTGCCCACCCAGATTTACCATAAAAAGTTAGAAGTAAAATATATTTTTTATATTTTATATATTATATTAAAAAATAAAGTTATATTAATAGAATATTATCTTGATTTAAATTGTTTGAAATCAACTACTTTAATAAATATTTATTAAATAATATTAATAAAATATCGATTTTTTTAAAAAGTTTCATAAAACCGTTATCCACACCCTTTCATTTATTTTTACAATGGCTATAATAATGTAACTTACTTTTTGTTACGCTGTTGCAGTTCATTCTACAGAAACGCAAAAAAAGACCAAATAAAAAAAATCAGGATGTTCGGCATAAATCATTTTGGCGAACTCCTTTTAAGAGCAACGAATCCTCCACCAAAATAAAGAACTTATAAAATTTACGTTTTTGAAATTCTATATGATGTATTAATAGAAATGAAAATCTTTTTAAGACAATGTGATTGACAAATTTCCAGCGTTGAAAGACAGAAGAATTGATTTGTTGTGTAAAAATTACATAAATATATTTTATGTATAAATAAAAAAATAAAGTTCTTACGTAACTGTGTATATTAAATAAGTATGTAGATAATGTAGTTATTTAGTATAACTGTAGTTTTTTTAACCACCACTTATTCATCTATTTTTAACACCACGAGCCGCCACTGAGGAAAAGATTGAAAAGATAGATCAAGCAGTTACTAACCCCACCTCCTAATCCGCAACCGAAGTGACGCAATTTGCGTGGTTTTTTTTTTGTAACAAAATGCCACGTGCGAATATCAAAGGATTTGAACAGCCATTTGTGCCCAGGTTGGTGGAATATTTCCGAACCAACTTGACAGCCCTGGAGCAACAAGGAAGCTTTGGCCACAAAACATATACATATCAGAAGCGCAAGCTCAACGTATACCCAGGGAAATTTCGGTGACAGTTTAATGACAGAGAGCCGCCATCTTTTTGCGTTGGCATAGACGCGCGAAATTTGAACGGACTTCAGCTTATTGGAATTTTGCTTTTTTTATTTCAAATTGATCAATTTGCTCAAATTGTATTTTTTTTATTTCTGTTTGAAAAAAATACATCATTTTTCTTTAAACAGAAATAAAAAAAATGCAATTTGAACAAAATGATCAACTTATTTAGGTAAAAAAATAAGTTGAGCATTAAAACAACAAATGTCCTTAATCCTATATAATAAAAAAAACTGTTTAAAAGTTACAAAGTATTAAATTAAATACAGGTTAATTAGAAAATAACAATTTTTCTATTTATTCTATTGATATAAATTGAAAATTAACAAAACCATTAACCATTAACAAAACAGGAAAAGCAGCAAAAGCTGCAGATTGCAGTCTTTGCGATGTCACAGCCAGTTAGAATCTTCACAGCCAGTTACAACAATGTCATATCCAGGTTTCCAGAGGATGTCCATTCATATGAAACAATTGGAAAATACAATTTAATGTCGCACTCAAATAGAAAAGAAAGCAGAAACAGATATTTTGCTGCCTTTTTTGTCACGCAAATATTTATAAATTGTCAGCCGAACACATTTATTAATAATTGCACTGTGACAATTGTGCAAACTGCAAAATGAAAAAAAGTTGAGCAAAGTAGAAAACTTGGTTTGAAAAGCGTCTTCCAGCTTTATATCATCGTGACCATGATCATCCAGGAACTCATACAACTTGATATGAATCGAGTCAACGAGTTCCGTCACTTGATCACTCGGATATAGCAAACAATCAAAGTCCTTATTCCTCTCTTTATGGGAAATGAAATAATGACTTCGAGTTTCACTGGCAAAGAGATTTTGTCGTTTCTTGAGCAACTGCAGAAAAAATTAATTTCTTAAAGTCAATTTCAAAACACTTACCACGAAAGTTACGTTCATATACAGTTAATATCACACAGGTTTCAGATTTACCAAAAATTGCGTTGTAACTTCTATAAAATCAAGACCAAAACGCTAAAAGCCCGCCGAAATAGAACAAGACGCTAAATGACAAGCACATCACAAGACAAGTGACACTTTCGCGCGTGCGCAGTGTTGTCAGGCGTCTTCCTTCCCCTTACCTCAGCCCGCACTTGCGTTGTCAGCTCTCTACAAACTAAACGTCATCCGTCGACCAAGATCGGCAATACAACTTTCATCCCCGTGGCTTTGGCACTAACGAAGCCAAGGAGTTCGCATCGTAAGTACAAAAACTTTTTTTTAGTGCCGATACGTAATAAGGCATAAGTAAGCTTTAAGTCACTTTTAAGTTCAAGAAAAAATGACTAAATTTAAATCAATGATTACTGAGACAATAAGAATGGGACTTGCCGCAGCAAGTTTAAAGAACAATCTTTTCACAGAAATCTAGTGACATTGTCGTTTAAAATTGGTATCGCAATAAAAACTTCAAACACAACGGTTAAATTTTCATGCCCTGCGTTATCAGTCTTCCTCTATTAGTTACCACTCGTATATATCTATTTGTCATCAGTGTTTTTGTGTTTGTTGTTTTAAATTTAATTTGTATTTTAAAAATGCCGAAAAAAAAATTAAGGGTTTCAACAGGCCATTTACTGATGACCTCATCTAATATTTTAAGGCAAATTTAGAAGCCATATATTTACGCGTAGAAAATATTTTTGACAGTTACGCGTAAATAATAATAAAAAATTATAGCGTCAGGAAGTAAAAAATAATCAGGAATATCAATGCGTTGACAACTATTTTTATTGTTGTTTGAAAATACGTTTGCTTGTCATTGTTAAGCGTGGTACAAATTTATGTTTATAATAAGAATAAAGAAGAAATTGTTTATTGTAAAATAATAAGCAAATGACAGGAAGACCACGGCGCATTTCACAGTTTGAATTTCATACAATAAAACGAAACAACAAATATTCAGTAATTTGTTTAAGCTGTGAAGCAACTCTTCAAAATAATTGTAAAAAATGATTGAAAGCACATTAGTATGTATATTTAAATTTCAAAATTATTCATAAATTTGATTGACTATTCAACTCACCTGTAATTTTTGTGAATTGAACAATTAAAAGTGAGATATTGTTTGGTTAACAATCAATCACAACACTGTGTATATTAAGTAAGTATGTAGAGTTTTAAGGCAAGAAATCAAAATTAATGATTATTAATAAATATATATAATAATAAATATTTATTAAATAATATTAATAAAATATCGATTTTTTTTAAAGTATCATAACACCGTTATCCACGCCTCTTCATTTATTTTTACAATGACTATAGTCTATAATAATGTAAATTACTATTTTTTATTCTGTTGCAGTTCTTCTACAGCAACCCGAAAAAGGAGCAGATCAACAAAATCCGTCATTTTGGAAATAATTATTACGTTGACCTGCCTCAAAGGGCAAGAAGAGGTGAAATGAATGGAATTGAGATTTGAGTTGGATTCAAAGTCATACCAATCAAATTTCATATATGTGGTAAAAACAAGGAAAGTTCTTAACTAAATAAGTGCAATTCTCCTGTGTAAAATTATTGTGTGTATTATCTAGTTTTAGATTCAGCCTAGAGCCGATTCTGAGGACAGAATGATTTGAAGGATGGCCGAATGTAGTAGTTCAATGTGAGAAAGGAGTGAAAAGTCCTCAGACTAAACAATATTTTGAAAATTATTGTGTCAAGAAAGGACTAGTTTATAAGAAGTTGGACAATAGAAGAAAAGCATGGCTGGTACCCCGAAGTGTACGCTGGCAAATTTGTCGTTTGTGTCATGATGACATGGGTCATTTCGGTTTGGAGAGAACCCTTAGAAAAGTTGAAGAAAATTATTGGTTCTCAGGAATGAGAAAGTTTATTAAGAAGTATGTAGCATCGTGTCTAAATTGTCAGTATTATTTATAAGCATCGAGCTGGAAAGAAACAAGGAATGTTGTACCATATTGAAAAGGTGGCTACGCCTTTTCATACGCTACATGTTGATCACTTACAGTTGATGGGTTCACAAAGTTTACTATTCTTGAACCAGTAAAGAGTACAGCGGTACGATATGTTACTAAAACACTTTTAGACGTGCTTTATTTGTTTGGAACACCAATGCGAGTTATTTCTCATAGAGGAATTGTCTTTACGTCAAACAGGTTTAAAGCATTTTGTGAAACGTACGGTGTCAAACACATTTTAAATGCTGTAGCTACACCACGTGCCAATGGGCAAATGGAACGATACAACAAAACAATTCTCAATGCACTGAATTGTTCGACGGAAAATGAAGTTAATTGGGACGAACACATTAATCAAATACAATTTGGAATCAATGCAACTGTAAATAAAACAACACAAAAAAGTCCTTATTTTTGATCATTGTGAAAAGTTCACAAAGTGAAAAGTTCACTGTTGGGCGCATGAAAGCCCTTATTTTTGATCATTGTGAAAAGTTCACAAAGTGAAAAGTTAACTAGGACTGATTCTTGAAATATCTATTTAATTTAAGAACCACTAACTCTGTTCCTGTACATTTCAACTAATGGATACTACTATAATGCCGAATTATGACTTTCTCATTTTTTTGGACATAATTGAACTAATTATTATTATTATTTTTTAATCATCCTAGCTAATTAGACATTATTTTATTTTATAATTGACTGTTATTATCTATCATCATATAAATCATCATCATGTAAACAACACAATGTACTCTAATATTTAACTGTTTTGTTAACAAATGTATGCAAACGTGCCCAATTTGGCACCAAATTGTAATTAATTTTAATAAAATCGTTTTGTTGGACGCACGAAAGTCCTTATTAAAAGTTCACAAAGTGAAAAGTTCACTGTTGGACGCACGAAAGTCCTTATTTCGATCATTGTGAAATGTTCACAAAACAAAAAGTTCACTATTGGGCGCACGAAAGCTGTATTTTGGTTATTGTGAAATGTTCGCAAAGTGCAAAGTGTACACTAAAGTACTTAGTTATGTGTTTTGTTTTTAAGTAATAATTGATATTTAAAACAAATAAGTAGTGTTTGACTAAGAATGGTCTTTTAGCAGATTAACAGAATCCCTTGTTTTAACTAGCTAATGGGATTTTAATTATTATTATTATATAATGTTCATGTAAAGACTATATTTTAAACAATTTAAACAATTGCTGTTAACGATTCATTTAAATGTTAAGAATGTCAAGATGTAAACTCTCCGAGGGCGTAGAGTTATGTATCGTGGCCGACTGTAAGGGTGCTGGCTCTAATTATTTTTATTTAATATTATGGAACTGTGGCTAATCAAGTATTCCCACAATATTCACGTCGGAGTAGATTAGTCAAGGGCCACTTGAAATGTTTAGTCTATATTAGGATATAGGAGAATTCCAGAAAGATTGAGAACAGAGTCGCATAAGACGTGGTCTCGTGTAGACTTGTAACTGAATAAATTGATTTTATTCTTAAACTATATTATTTCGTAATTAATCAGAAACCATCCCTTATAATTAATATAATATTAAATAATTATTAATATTAAGGCCGGCTCTGCTGGCTATAGTAGCACAATGCTAAACGCACTCTAAAAGTAGAATATCTCTTTGCAGTACGGATACGCATTAAGCATTTGATAATTCAATTTCTAGTTGAAATTGAGCTTTCAAAGTAGTCATTGAAAGAGTACTGCCAAAAAAAATGTTTTATAGAAAATATCAATTTTTTTTTAATGCTACATAAACCTTTATCCACACCTCTTCATTTATTTTTCCAATGACTATAATAATGTAAATTACTATTTCTTATTCTGTTGCAGTTCATTCTACAACAACCCAAAAAAGGAGCAAATAACCAAAATCCGCCTTTTTGCGGTCAACCATTTCAACGAAATCCTTAGGGCCAGGGAGTGTGGAGACCAGAATTGCTGAGAATGGAGACAGATTAAAAATGTGGAATAAATAGGGGTTTCCTGGCTGATACTTTGCTGAACATAATGTTGCTTTTTTGGCTATAGATCATTTAACAGATTTACTTAAAGAAATTTTTCCCGATAGCAAAATTGTGAAAAATATAAAAGTGAAATGAACGAAATATACAGAGATTATAAAAAATGTTGTATGTATGTAAATGTAAAGAGGAAACTACGGAACTTATTGCCCAATTAAAAGAAACACGTTTTGCAGTGCTAAAAGACGATTCAACTGGTATCTGTGATAAAAAATCTTTATGTGTATGTACTAATCAAATTTGTGAATGAATATTTAGGAATAGTACATAGAATCGAAGCTTCTTAAATTAATTGATGTTGATGCAAAAACGCTAAACACTCTCTAAAAGTAGAATATCTCGTTGTGTCACACTGTTGGCGTACCTTAAAATTGGCCAAACGTATATTTCGTAAGCCACGACGAAAGATCTGACATTTAGACTAGCAAAAGTCTTACTTGGAATTTTATAAATCTTCTTAGTGACTCTTGACATGTGTTTGGACCATGAAAAAGATGTTACGAGCACTCCCAGATCGACAAAAAACTGTTTTATTGCCAAATTGACACCATTTATTTTATAAAAAAATTTAAGCTATTTATTGCCAATATCAACTAGGGTGCATTTATCCACATTGAATGAAAGAAGCAACAGAGACAATTTATAAATTAGTTATTAATCAGATGCTAAATCTGTGTATTTGCAGTTTTTATTGTAGACCTTAATGTCATCGGCATTACCTATACATTGTAATTTTAATTGCCATTGAATGTTGGCGGTGTTGATTACAAATAGTAAAGGACCAAAGACTGAGCTTTGCGGCACACCACTTAAGACTGAGTTGCTGACTTTGACTTTAAAAGTACAATTGCGTAAAAAGGCGTCTATCCTTCTGTCTGAGCAGATTGCAATTCAATGCTCGAATTTATAGAGGAGACGTCAGTTTGGTACTTTGTCAAAAGCCTTCGAGAAGTCTAAGTATGCCATGTCAAGGAGCATCTAGAACCTTGGTCCAGTTCTCAAGACTACACAATGTTTTGATTTAAATGGCACAAAACCGTGCTGATTGATCGGTATTACACGATGACAATTAAGAAATTACACAAATTGGTCATATATTAAGGCTTTCATGATTTTCACAACTAGAGAAATCCAATTTATGAGCCTATAATTGGATATCAAATTTACCGCCTTTTATATACATATGTAGGTCTATCGACTGCAGTCTTCCAGTCATGTGGCAAGTGGCAAAACACCGGAGTTAAAACATTGCTTTATTAATACAGTTAAAGCTTTGCACAGTTTTTTAAGTCCCTAGCAGTAATATTATCAGGTCCGGGAGGTTTCGTAACACCATAGCTTTTGAAGTTTTGCCAGTATAGAATTTTTAGAAAAATCGATTCACAAAGACTGTATAAATTTAAGAGTGTTTGTATTGAGGGCAACTGCGATAATGATTCATCTATAAATATATTGACCCTTTAAAACAAGTTTAAGAAAAAAATGACTAAATTTAAATTAATGATTACTGAAACGAGAAGAATGAAACTTGCCGCAGCAAGTTTAGAGAACCACAACTCCATAAAAATCTAGTTACATTGTCGTTTAAAATTGATATCGGAATAAAAAAATTTATTCCCTGCGTTATCACTTATCAGTCCTCCTCTGAGAGTACTCTTCGCTGCCGCTCCTGTTGTCGTTTCTGTGTTCATTAGTGTTTTGTGTATTTTTTCCGTGTTATTTTTATTATAATATACCTATACATATATTTATTTTTATATATTATATTTATATTACGCCAAATGCCCCGAAAAAAGCTCCAGGGCTTCGATCAACCCTTTGTTCCTAGGTTTGTAGAATTTTTCCGTACCAACCTAGAGGCCTTGGTAACAACAAGGAAGCCTAAATACTAAACAAGCAAAGGAGTTCGCCTCGTAAGTACAAAAGACACAATTAGAGAAAATTAGATTGTTTACAAAAGACAATTTTCAACGTCTAATTTTCCTAGCAAGAGATCCTTCCTTTAAGTAAGAATTGCAATCTTTGAGTATGTAATCAATATTTTATTAATAGTATTTAATAGGAAGTCCGCGGTTTGTTTAAAATTTATCAAACTTTGATTAATTTCTGTTTTTAGAATAGGAAACGAGTAAATTAACAGGAATTATTACTAGATCAGAAGAAAGTGCAAAGTGAAATAGGTTTAGAGAATTTTTTGGATGAGCCTTCAATGTCTTTTTATACTTTTAGGAATAAAGATATTAAAAAAAATATATTAAAAAAAAAGAGCAAATATGTTGAGCGTTCTGACGAGGGCTGTACCCCTCCACTTTGTTAGAACCACCACCCACCCTGGAATGGTAGAGGGAGCGATTCTCCCTTCATGGGAATCATTCAATCACTTACGACTGAGCAATTCAGTCCTATCATATACATCCAAAACTTGTAATCGTGTATTCAGTCTTATATGTTTATTTAAATAAACCCGTTAAATCCCTAAACGTACCTTGGTCTTTTTGTAACAACTTAACAAATCAACACTCAAATAACCCATTTCTTTCCGAGCTATTCGAATACAAAACAATATTAATAGAATATTATCTTGATTTAAATTGTTTTGAAATCAACTACTTTAATAAATATTTATTAAATAATATTAATAAAATATCGATTTTTTTTAAAAGTTACATCCACGCCTCTTCATTATTTTTACAATAGCTATAATAATGTAAATTACTATTTCTTATGCTGTTGCAGTTCATTCTACTCCAATCCCAAAAAAGACCAAGTGAGCAAGATCCGCCACTTTGGAGTTAACCATTTTGATGAACTCCTTGTTAGGGTCAGGAATCCTCCAATTCCTCCTCCCCCTCCTTTCTTTTAGGTTACAGTTTCCGAAAAAAAAGTCTAAGAATTCCAAGCTACTGAGAGAGTGAGTGCTTGAGCGGAGTCCTCGTCTGATAGCAAAGAATGAAGAGCAGAAATGTACTGTCACCTTCAATCTTATTACTCTAATTCCAATCGTCGACCTCAAATGAGGAAAAACAGAAAATAATAGGTATTTGCTCATTGAAAAAGGCATTATTAGAGCTCTTCGAATTTCTTATTTACAAAAAAATAAAACACTATCGACAGCAAAATAGACCTGACGTATTTTTGGATGAGACTTATGTAACATAGTAGTCATATCCCTTCCAGAGAATCTTATCAAAACCCACACAAAACATAGGGTTACGGATAAATTTGATAAATAATTCAAAAAGAATTTTTTAAAAAAAAAACCATTTGCGTTCCATTTTTTTCTTAAAAAATATCGAAGTCAATACCCGTACGCACGCCACTGTTAAAGCTAAAAATTCTTTTTGCATTGAAAAATATGCACCTTTATTAACTTTCACTACGTACTAAATATCACTGAAATATCTGAAGCGGTTCTGAAAATATTAATTAATTTACATTTTTTTCTTTAAACTTCAACACCCCGAGTTTTTGTAATGAAACATTTTTGGACCATAGTTTATAAAGCAAACTAACATTAATTTTTCATGTAGATCCACACCCTTAAATATTCGCATATCATTAAGGAACACTCTGTATACAAAGAGGCGGTAACAATATGTAATGAAACTAATATAACAATCGAAATAGAAGAAAAACGACTAATAAAGTATTCTCTAAAATTAAAAAATTATCTGGTAGAAGAGTCCGTTGGAAACGAAGACCAAAATAATTTTTCTAAAGACCCAAATTTTTTTTTTAATGTATATACACTTCAACATTAGACAGAATTATAAATGAAATAAACTGTCGTTTCATTGATAATAAAAATATTTTAATAGGACTTAATTCTCTTGATCCCAAATCAAGTTTTTTTTTTTAAATTAGAAAATCTGCAACCGTTGGCTCAACATTACAGTATAGATATTGATTTGCTGCAAAGCGAAATAAAAATTTTACCGAAAACTATTAAGAGATATGAAGATGAATATAAAATTAAAATTGAAAGTATTATGCAATTTTTAGATCTGTTAGAAAGCTACAAAATTGTATTTTCAGAATTTTACAAACTTTGTACAATTGCTGTCATTATTCCAGTGTCGAGCGCAGCATGCGAGAGAATGTTCTCTTCTCTAAGACGAATAAAAAAAAATTTAAGAAACAAAATGAGCGACGAGCGTCTGTCTAGTTTGGCAGTACTTAATACAGAAAGACAATTAGCAAAAAAAAAAAAATTGGATAAAATAGTAGATTCTTTCGCTGCAAAAAATCCAAGACGTTTAATACTACACTAAAGAAAGAGTATAAGCTTATTTATTTTTATTTAATTCTATTATATAAATATGTATGTATGAATTATAATGTATCAAATGTTAGTTATAATGTTCTGTTATTTTTAAAATATACATACATCTTATATATTTTTACGTTTTATTGTACCCACCTGAAAAAAAGTGAGAACCAGCTTGTGCCCACCCTAAAAAATATTCTGGCGACGTCCCTGGGTTTATTGTCAATGGGCTTTTACACCAATTTTTTTTATTGCAAAATCAATAATATTTGTCTCAACTTAAATTTTGATATTACTACCACTGACTTTATTATTGCCCTAATGTACAAAAAAAAATATTTAATTCCAAATTTTGCTTGTGACGTCACCTCTCTGCACTTGCGTTATTGCACTAATTTGCGTCAATGCGCAGACAATGGAATATTTTCGATTTAAGTTGGCAATAGATTTGTGACTGTAGTTGTCAGCTGTGATTGTCGGTTTTTCGGGTTTTTCCATATGTGTGTGTTTTGTTTAGTATTAATTTAGTTAAAATTTTAAACAATTTCTACATTAGTTGGAGTTAGTGATTAATATGCTATATAAACAGTGGAAGACAAGGTAAGTCATGATACCAAATTTTAACAACGTGTTTATCGATAAACATATTAAATTCAAGAGCATAACTACAGTACCACCCGCATTTTATAAGAGTGATTTTATTAGATTTATTATTATTTATGAAGTATAGCAGATGCCCTTTATTTGTTGTTACTTTAAAAATACAATCCATCATGCTTAACAAAGCATTTCTAGTGCTTGCTTTTCGTATGGTTTTATTAGACCACAGTAACAATATTCTTTAGATTTATAATATGGCTTTACAGCAGCACAAAAATGTCTAGTGTGTTTTTGAGAATATTTCAGATCAGTAAACACGTTTACCACTCTAAAAAAAACAAGATTGAACATTTTATTTTTCTCCACCTGCTGAACAACAGGTGTTCTGAAATAATTTTGTTTAAATAGACCGACCCCTAAATAAAAGTTTTAAATCAGTTATTTTTTTCTAAATGGGGCTAAAGGCACCTTATAAAAATCGGTATGGTTTCTAGATAATAATTATTTGTTTTTAACTTAATCTTTCAGTTCTTACAAAAATTTCTCTTAATTTTGCTCAGTAAACCTGAAAAATGTAAAAATAAGGTTGTTCTGTAGTTATGCTCTTAAGTGTAGGTTGTCACAAGTAGTAACAGACGGTTTGGTGATAAAATAAAACTAAAAACGCCATTTACAAGTAATTTTTTTAACTGTTTACAGTACCTGAAATGGGATTGGTTGTCTAAAATCGATTTACCACCTATTTCATGCTCTTCTATGCGATTAATTTGGAGAAATTTAACTAATTTAACTAGTTACGATTCTTAACTGTACTTCAAATAACATTTTAAAAAATTGTTTTTTTACACTTAATTATTTAGAAAATATTGATTATTTTACCACAAAACAATCAAACTTGCAATATTGGATTTTAATATTTAACAGTATCATTAATAACTTTTTTTTTTAGAAAAGTGTTGAAGTGTTTTCTGATATGTAACAACACGAGTTACAATGCAAAAAATAAAATATTTATAAGTGTTCCCTCAAACCCCGAGCGTCCTTTGGCTTGGTTTCAAGCTATAGGATTTGTTGGCGATATACCTACAAGCAAAAGCTTGTATTGCTGTGAAGATCATTTCAATGTAAGCCATAAATATGTGGGTTATTGACTTCTATTTAATATATTTTTTAAACAGCTTCAAGAAGACAGTATCAATTGGATGCACTATAAAACTATGGGGCGCGGTTTACGTTTGAAAAATAATGTTGTACCACATTTGCTTTTAACAAGTCCCTCGGCTACACTTAAATTTTTGCAAATGACAGCATCAGCGAAGAAGAGGAAACAGGAAATTGTCACACAGATAGAAAAAAAAAGTTCGACTTGTGCTTTTTGCTAGTAGCCCTACTTTGGAATAACATCAGGTACTGTCACCATCTCCAAGCGGTTCCTCATCAGATATCTTTACGGGACCCTGTTTTTCAGAGACATAGAAAAAAAATGTTTGTACAGAAACGGGTATTGTTAGAGTCTCCACAAATGAAAGTTAAGCTACACACAGTGGCTCTGACTACACTGTGGGATCTGCAGTTAAAACAAGTGAAAGCGAGGGATTAGAAGGAACATGTCAGGAAAGAAAAAAATCTTCAATCCATTTAACGGAAGTTAAATCACGCTTATATTTTGGCCTTCGTAAAGAAGTCTATTGCCTTATCAAATTGACCGAAAATTACGAACAACTACCATATATGGACATCTTAATAATATTAAGAAAAATGAGGCTAGATGATGTGCATTCAAAAATAGCCAATAATTTTGAAGTACGAGTGGGATTCAGAAGATTTTTGCAAGAACAGTGCCATGGTTGGCCACGTTTTTGCAGATTTAAAAATGTTGGCCCATTAAACTTCAAATTTTAAAGCAATTACCTATCCCCTTTAGAGCAAGATACAGAAGTGTACAATCTGTTATAGATTGCTTTGAAATAGAAATCGCAAAGCCATCAAGTGCCCTCTTACAAGCATTAACATGATCAGAGTACAAAGAATGTAACACAATAAAGTTTCTTATTTCTTCAACACCAAATGAATTTATTAATTACATTTCAAAAGCTTATGGTGAACGAATAAGCGACACACAAATCGTGGAACAGAGTACGTACTTGCAAGTTTTACCACAAGGAGCGTCGGTTTTAGCAGATCGAGGATTTAAACACGTAGCTGCAATAATGCTACAAAATAATTGCACTCTTTTTAAACCTCCATCCGTTTCATCAGATGAAGTCATGACCACTAAGATTGCACCATTAAGAATTCACATAGAAAGGGTTATCAGAAGGCTTCGAGAATTTGCTATGTTAGTGCCTCACTCCAGTATTAATAATAAATTATTATATTTAAAGAACCACATAATGATCATTGCTTGTGTCATTGTTAATTTACAAGATCCCTTGATATTGTAGATAATAGATGAGGTGAAGGTCGAGTCAGTGGATCCTGCTGTCGTCCTACAGGATCCTGAGGGACCAATGGAGCAGCCTATCTAGCCGCCTCCATCGTCGAGAAGATCTCCGCCACAAGAAGGGATGAGATAGTGGATTCTACGATCCCCTCAAACCCTGAGCGATCTTTAAATCAGCCCATCCTAAAAAGATCAACGCGCGCACGCCGACCACCGAGTTGGATCATCTCCGGTGTCTACCAAATCCCTGAGGTGTACATGCAAATAAATGTATGTCAGGATGTAGACCCAGAGAGCTCGGTGGTTGGCTGCGTTAGAGGTATTACCGCGTCATTGTATACTATAATTAAGTGTAGTTAACGCTTGCTTTACATAACTTTCTTCATCCATTTTAAACACTTTTAAACCTTTAACCACCGCCACCCCAGAGATTTCAAGTCGCGTTGTTAGCGATGTGCGACCTTAGAGACCGCTGGATTTTTTTGATTCTATTTTAGCCGGTTTCATTTATTTCTTTACTTTTTTCATCGGGTCTTTAAACGAACTTATTTAAATAAAACAATAATACATAGAACCTCAAAAAAAAAAACAATTTACTGATTTTAAGAATACTCATATATTCTTTATCTATGTGGTTATTTTCGTTGAAAATGTAAACAGCTAAATAAAATTCCAGTATACCGTAAAGTTAAACCATGTAAAAAATAAATAAACAATGATACGAGGTAGGTAAAAACTAAAGGTTTATGACACCTAAAAAAATATTAATTTCACATTTTGAAAATAAAAATAAAAAATTTTAACCTAGCTTAATCCAACCTGACCATTACATGATTATAACTCACAAAATAAATAAATCAAGAACAACAATATTGAACCAAAACACTGTCTTATATTGTACCGAAAAATCGCCAACAAGGTACTAAATCGCATACGACAAAAGAAAAAAATAAGAGCCAGTTACACGTAAACAAATATGGGCAGCGGTCTATAAGATCGCACAATGGTGGTTAACATATTGGGGTAGGCCAGTTCTAATCCATAATGGCGTTTAGTTAAATACTGTTGAATTTCTTGAAATAAATATTTTGTTAGATTTTTTTTTTAAATATTAAAAAGGAGATAAAAAAAATACGCAAGTAAGAAGTAACGCATGGTTATTGTACCTGTTGTAACATATGTTAAAAAAAGGAAACATATTCACCAATAATCATTATTTTGTAGATAATAATATCTTTTATACTGAAGTATAAAATTACATAAAATAAGGAAAACATTTGATAAAGGTGTGTTTAATGGAATGTTGTATTTTTAAAATCAATGTTAAAAATACATCATTTAAAAAATATAGATTTTTTTTATATTTTACATAAAGACATTTTCAAATAAAATATCCTCATAGGTACTTAAAAGACAAGAAAAATAAAAACATCATTATAATCAATTGATTATCTCGGAATGAAATTTAACACATGATTCTCAATTTTCGTAGTAAATAACCAACGTGTCATTTGACGAAAATTTACTGAAACAAAGAGATCGTTCCCATTGTCAAAAAAATAGTTTAATTCTCCAAGTGAGGATGAGTTGTTGTCGAAATGTGCGTCGTGCAAAGTAAATTGTTTGGTGTTGCTGGGTGTTTTACATTTCCATTATTACTGTTTAAATTCCTAATGAAAATTCAAAAGAAAACTTTTTGAGGTTTAGAACCTCCTACTTCGAAAGTATACCTCGATCATGTAGGTTTTTAGTTGAGTAGTGAGCACCATAATCAAGCTACATCCCTTAAAATGGCTCAAAATTACAACTGACAGTTTCTGTCAATTATTTTTTAAAACTGTTGTAAAAAAATAGTTTTGCCAACCACATTATAGAACATTTAAATTCATCATAATTTTTGCAACAGTTGCCAACAAAACATTCTTCTATAAAATAGCGTACCACAGGAACGACGCCAGAGGCGAAGAACGCCTGACGAGTCAGGTCAGGCTCGTGGTGCTCGTGGGGGCAATGGTGGTCGAGGTGGCAATTTGACCCGCCAACAAAAGTATGTTTTAAATAATATAAGAATAAGAACGCCTGACGAGTCAGGTCAGGCTCGTGGTGCTCGGGGGGGCAATGGTCAGAATTGAACCGTTGAAAAAAACAAATTACATTACCCAATGTTTCAACTGCCAGCAAAATGGCCATACGCAAAAAACTTGTCATGCATTAGCCAAATGCGTAAAATGCGCCTTAAATCATCCCTCGTACGAATGTACAAAACCAAAAATAACAGATGCAAAATGCTGTAATTGCAAGAACCACGATAAGAGTGCAAGGTAAGAGTTAGTATAAGAGCTGCTCAACATATCAATGACTACATAAACCTTAACTTAAAAGAAAAAGTGAAGAGGCGCATAGACGTGCGCGAGAAGAAAAAAAAGACATAAGCGTGAGTGCAAAAAGAGCTCATTGTTTATATTTTCTTTATTTTTGGGGACTGTGACTGTGGGATGAGCGATGATGAGGGCAGAGGAGAACAGAAGACCGCTTCGACAATCAAGAAACTCGTGGCAGAATCCCTGAAAGGAACTTTGGCGACCCATGTGTCCCAAAAGATGCAGCACCAGGCGCTGATGTTGAAGGGAGCTTCGCAGTCTAATGTTTGTTCTAGGGGCGTGGAACAAACTGTGACGAACACGACTTCGACCACATCGGCATCAACTCCAAGAAGTAACAAAATAGGGAAGATTGGCGCCCCCATTTCAAGACATACTAGAATGGCCGTTACGGTGGGCACTGAAATAATCGATCGCTTCGACACCGATAGCCCGGACGGAAACGTAGAGAAGTGGATCACTAGGACTGGGAAACGTGCATGGGTAGACGCCATTGCCCACTGGAGGCACCTGGCGAACCTGGTTAGTATAAATGCCCCCCTGGGGGAACAAACGTCACCCTCCAGGGCGCTTATAGGTCGTTCCTTCTCGTGGGATTTATAATGAATTCATCTAAATAAAATCATGATAATAAAGTTCTGAATATCACTGATATTCAAAAGGAAAAAAACATCTTAATAAAATTTGGAGATTTAGACAGAAGTCTAAGAGAGATTGTCACCTCTGGTGACAATAAAGTGACAAAGGCGGTCGGCCTTGAAATAATGGAGGTGTTCTCTACATGTGGAGAACTAATTCAGGATTATTTTTTATCAGGATTATTTTTAGGACTACTTTTTTATCCATTTTAAACATTTTTGAATTTTTCATCACCAAGTCACGTTGGATTTCGAGTCACGTTGTTAGCGATGAGTGATCTTATGAGACCGCTCGAATTTTTTGGCTTTATTTTAGCTGATTTCATTTATTTCTTTACTTTTTCATAAGATCAACGAACTTATTTTAATAAGAAAATAATATATAGAATATCAAAAATTCATTTTACTGGTTTAGTAATATCTTATCTTCTTTGAAAATGTAGACAACTAAATAAAATTCCAGCATGCCGTAACATTAAACCATACAAAAAAAAACATAATAAAAGGTAGGTAAAAGCTAAAAGTTTGTAACACCTAAAAAATATTAATTTCACATTTTGAAAAAATAAATAATTTATTAACCTAGCTTAACCCAACCTGACCATTATATAATTATACCTCACAAACAAAAAAATCAAAAACACCAGTATTGTACCAAAACACTGCTATTGCATCACTAAAAAGGTACTAAATCGCATATGACAAAAGATAAAAAGAAGATCTAGTTACACATAAACAAATATGGGCAGCGGTCTATGAGACCGCACTACGGTGGTTAACATATTGTGGTAGCACAGGTCTAATACATAATGGCGGTTAGTTGAATTACTGTCAAATCTATCGAACTAAAAAATTTGTTAGATTCTTTCTGTAGTAAATAGTTAAAAACGTTCGTAAAAACTAAATATTGAAAAAGAGATAAAAATCTTTTACCAAAGTAACAAGTAAAGCATGGTTATTGTACCTGTTATAATATATTAAAAAAAAACATATTCAGTAATTAACATTGTTTTGTAGATAATATATTTTATACTAAAGTATAAAATTACATAAAGTAAAAAAAATATGTGATAAAAGTGTGTTCAATGAAATGGTCATTGATTTGAAATATACATCAGATAAAAAATATATATATGATACAAACACATTTTTAGATAAAATATTCTCATACTAAGAAGAAAAGAAAAATAAAATCATTAGAATAAAATAATTAAAAAAAATTTTAAATTGTTTAAAAATAACCAAAAAATCAAAAAGTCAGCAAAAACCCCAGCCAACAAAAAATGAAAATGCACTTCAAATGCTCCAGGGAGACTTATTTTATTAAAAACAGAATTTAACATGGTAGTACAAATTTGGGAACTCTTAGGGCCACTAGAAGCTGTCACAAAAGTGTTACTCGTAAGTAGAGAAAAATATGTTTCCATTAGTAAAGTGATCTCTATTTTACACTGTCTAAAGCTACAAATAGAATCCAGCAATACCACTACTCACGAAGTCAATTTGTTTAAAGAAAAATAAATATTCGAAATAAATAAAATATATGGACAAGTAGAACACGTCAGTCGAAGTTCGGTGGCGACTATTTTGGATCCTCGTTTGCAAACAATTGCATTTTGAGGATGATATTGCAGCCTCTAGAGCGGTGGAACTCATTAAAAATTATTTTAACCATTGTTGTCGAGTTGCTGCTCGATTCCGAGAGACTGGACAATATGCAAGAAGACCTGGATAGAGTCATCACAGAAGAACTACGGCAATGGATGATTGTTTTTTACGATTCTCAGCTCTCCGAGAACGGCATTGGACTGCAAGGATGCTTCAAGATGAGTTGCTGGCAACTCGCAATGTTCATTTGTCGTTACAAACTGTACGGAATCGATTGAGAAAACACAAGGTCCTCTTCTGACCATAGAGCACCGCAGGAATCGTTTGCAATTTGCACGGGAGCACATGGATTGGTCTGTCGATAACTGGTCTAATGTTCTTTTTACTGATGAATCCTGATTTTATTTATTTGCTTCTGATCGATGTATGCCAGTATACAGAAGGCCTGGTGAAAGGTATCTTCCGTGCAACTTCGTGCAAACTGTAAATTTGGGTGGAGGCTCTTTAATGGTATAGGGAGGAGTTTCTTTTATTGGTCGCACCGAGCTGGTAATAATCAATGAAGGGAGGATGACGGCAATCTATTACATAACGGATGTTCTAAAGCCACATGTAGTGCCATACAGCCCTTACTTGGGCGAAAATTTTGTGTTGATGCACGACAATACCAAGCCTAATAGTGCACGAGTAGTAACTCAGTACCTACAGGAGGTTGAAATTTCAACACTAAATTGGCCAGCACGTAGCCCAGATCTCAATTTGATTGAACATGTGTGAGATCGTTTAGGTTGGCATTTGCGACAACGTAGAATGGTTTTTCGGACAACTCGATCACTCAGAGAAAGCTTTGACAGAAACTTAGAACAATATGTCACAAGAGTACATACAAAACCTTTTCAGAAGTATGCCACTTCGTATGAACGCAGTGTTGACAGCCAGATGAGACAACATGCGCTATTAAAAAGATTTGTTTTAGTTTATTACTTTTTATTTCTTGCTAAAAAAATTTCTATCAACTAAGAAAAATTTTTTTGGTGTATAATGCGTTTACCAATGTTGACTCTATTGTAAAATGCTATATTATTTAACACTGTTATACTAATCAAAAACCTTTTCCAGTTTATTTTCGTAGAAATTAGCAAAAATTGTTGATTCAATAATTTTTGAAAGGTGTGTATTATTGCCCAAAACGAATTTTCAACAAGAGTGATCGTAATGTGTGGTATGTAGTTAAGTTGCAGTAGTCTGCAAAATGAATAGGTAAAATGTGAGTTATTCTCTGTGCGCAATCGTCAATTTTAAAAAGTAAGACATAACGGTTATCTAGAAAAAGCATCAATTCGGTTAATTTAAGTTCATTGTAATATATAACGATTCTCAATAAATATGATCATCTGATTTATGTCTAAATAATTATGATTTATTACCTATTAATCATTATTTGTATACAATGATTTATTATTATGCAGTTTAACGCATTCAGCTATTGCTTGTGTTTACATAGTGAAGGCAAAATGTATAGTAATAAAAATATTTGCTATATATGTTGGCAACCCAAAACTTATTAGACATTCCAATACCATTTTCTGAGAGTGAAGGAGTAAAAGTAGTGACAAAAAATATGTGTCACAGTGACTCTGCGAGGCAAAAATAAAACGCAAAGAGCGAAAAATTATTTGGGAAGAACAGAACCTAGCTATAGGGAATACCAGTTTAACAATATTTTCAAATAACAGTTGATGCATACGAAGAGTTATTATGAGAGATAGGACCACAACTACAAAGACAGTCTGAGACAGGCCGAACAACAATTGATATTGACAGGCTGTTGATAAGTGTTATTTAGTTGATGGCAACACCTGATTCTTTTAGGTAACGTATAATATGGCATTAAGTTCCAAAAACAAAGTACCTAACACATAACATTTGCACATCAATAGCGAATAGATTTGATTTTGGGAAATCGTCCTTGCATACAAGTTTTTTACGTGTTGTCAAAGTAAATTGAGTAAATTGGATTAGCCACCAGAATTATAAAATGGCCTTCAGCAAATGAATTTAAGAAGTTAAACAGCGATTTGCTGCGATGGCAGGTTTAGAAAATGTGATTGAGTGTGCTGACGGCACTTTTGTTCCTATTAAAGCTCCAAAAGAAAATCCGCAATCATACATAACACGATAGTGTAATTTCGCCGTTACTCTTCAGGCCTTCAGAGCATATGTGATGCTAATTTGAAGTTCACTGACGTTTTTGTGGGATTCCCTGGATCAGTAAGCGACACCCGAATATTTATTTTTCTATTTTTTATTTTGCCGATTAGTGATAAGACGTATCCAGTTCTTTCCTGGTGCATTCCGCCATATATTAACAGAGAGAGGTAATCTGACTGTAGCGAGACAAAATTGTAAAACAGTACGATGTATTGAACATCTACGTTTCATTTCGATGTGCCCATCACTAGTTGTTCACCCCCTCAACCACCAGAGTCCACCCAGTCAACCACCGAAAATCCCTTCCATTATACTCAGACAAAAGGATAAGTGAATAAAAGTAAGCGAGAAAATGTCCGAACTAAATATAAACTACACAAATACATCAAATACACCCCCTCATATAAATGCACAAAACCGCGAACAACCGAGGCAGCTGCCTAGGACCACACCCCGCCAGCTACAGAAGCTGTTCAAATTACCCATCAAATATACAGCAACATAATAGAAATAAAACAGCAAAAAACCCATGAAAAAAATTGAGCACACCCAATCCATGTCAAGCTAACAGTGCCTCATTTCCACCTCTAAGACCTTGATTATAAAAGTCATTACACCTTAAATATAGAGATATTGGTTCGTCAGGAGTTTTATTTAATTAACAAATTCAGAAATGAGATCGGATTTAGCCAAAATTGTGGTGGTTTAAGGGTGTTGTGCTGTAAAAAAATGACAGGGTGTGGTCGTGTAGTGAAGAAGATGGTGGGCGGGCCGTCGCGCGCGAAGCGGTCGACACCTGTTTGGCGCTCTCGAGGACGCCGTAGTGGGTGAAACAAAAGAGTCGGGTGATACATTAAATCTTGGGGTGAACGAAGAACTCATGGAGCTGCGCCAGGAGGATGTGGAGCTTCGACAGCGCACCCTGGAGCGGAAAATGGCTGCCGACCTTCGTGCTTTGGTCTAGCAACAGGTGACGGAGATGCGAAACGATATGCGGGCCCAATTTGCCGCGCTTGCACAGGTGTCAACCCCCGGTGGTACAGATAAGGTGAAAGTGTCTGTTTCAGGAGTGTAGAGTACCGCGGTGTCACCTAGCCTAACCTAGCAATACTCTCCGTTGAAAAATGGATGAAAGCTCATTATCTGCAAGTTGCGCCGGAGAAGACGGAAGCTGTTTGGGTGGCGGCAAGACGGAAGCTTGGGAATATTACTATTAGGATTGGGGATGTGGCAATTGCACCGAGCAATGCGGTTAAATATCTGGGTATCTACCTAGACCAGAGCCTAACGTCTAAGTTCCACTTAGAGATGGTTATGCAAAAAGCCCGAAACGTGATCAATGTTCTCTCAAGACTTATGCCAAGTATGGGTATGCAGTGCAAATAATAGCCAACATGGCTCCGATCGAGCTGGTGGTTGTAGAACGCCGACAGCGACATGACGGGGTAAAGAAACAAACGGCCAGAGACCAATACCTTGATGACTGGCAGGAAACCTAGACCGCCTCCCCAAAAAGAGCATGGACGAGACGGCTAATACCCCGATTTAAACCATGGGTAGAATGCAGTTACAATGATGTGGATTACCATCTCTGTCAGTTCTTGTCCGACCACGGATGCTTTAGGGATTATCTATTTAAGAAGAAAAGGGCTGTAAACTCATACTGCCCATATGATGGAGATGTCGACGATGTGGAACATACCATCTTTCGCTGCAAAACATGAAGAAATAACAGGGCAAAATGCGAAAAGTGTTTGTTTGGAGACGGGGCTGACACCGGAAAACGTGGTTAGGGTGATGCTGAAAAGTGAGGGGCGGTGGTGTCTGGTGAAGGAGATGGTGAAGGACATCATATCAACGAAAGAGGCCGAGGAAAATATCATTTTTGCCCGGAGCGGAACTGAGGACAATACAGCGGCATGCCGAAGTAATCTCGTTTAGTTCCGGCATGTGCGTGGAAAGGCGGTGGGTGTTTTTTTAGTGAGTCGAGATGTAATCGCATGACGCAACCAACACTCCCCAGCTCACGACATCCAAGCTGGGAGCTCCTCTGGGAGTTTTTCCCCCACCGCTATAAAAATAAAAAGTACCGCGGTGTCAGGTGTCGACGAGGGGCCACAACGGAGCTGGTCTGACGTCACCAGGGTCGGTGCAATGTTACCGGTGTTCGACCCTGATGATAAGAACGCCAATGTGGCCGCCTGAGTGAACAAAATTGACCAGCTGGGAAGAGCATATGGGTGGAAAGAAGGAGAGATTTGTGTCATGCACATGAAACTGGAGGGTGCAGCCAGGAGATGGTTCTAGTCCTTGGCAACTTATAACCTGACCTGGGAGGAGTGAAAGTCGGCCCTGGAGAAAGCATTTCCCCGGCAACACAACTTTGCGGTGCTCCTGGCAGAGTTGGTGGAGAGGGTCAAGTACCCAGGTGAGTCGTATACGGCTTATTTCAGAGAGAAACTGGCAATGTGCAAGAGGGTGAAGGTGAACGAACCAGATGCCACCTCTTGCATCGTTCATGGCCTTCCTGAGTATTTAAAACCTCATGCCTGCGGTGCCAGCAGTCGGAGACGCTGTATAACGAATTCTTGTAAAAGCTCGACGGCACGGAGGAGTCACGGAGAGGTGGCAAACAGATGCCGGGATTGCCCGGATCCCAAACAACAACGGTGCATGCAGAGTCAACAGCCTGGGCATATCGGGGAGAACTGTCCCAGAAATGGAAAACAACTCCGAGCGATGCTGATCGATACAGGGAGCGAGCATAATGTCTTGTCGCTAAATTGTGCCAAAAGGATTCAAGTAGAGATACGTCCTCGGGAGGTGGCACCACTTCGGTATTATTGAAACAGATGCAACTTTTTAATTACTATAGTATTTTCTATCAAAAACATATCTAAATCAGAATTATTTGAGATATTTTATAGAAATTTGTTCATGGGTGCTCGATACAGGATGTAGTTTTATTCCTGGAAGATATACGAGGTACATAAAAATTTAATTTGCTAAGTAATTCTAAACAATCAATTTCTCCAGATAGAAGAATAATATAAAACTTTGATAGGATGTATATCAGTAAGCTCACGACTGTTCTGATTAAAAAAAGCATTGTGTAATAATATTTCAAAACGTTTACAGAAATAACAGATTAAAGAAATTGGTCTATAGTTACGCACATCACTTTTATCATCTTTTTTAAATATAGGTGTAACAGATAATAGTTTTAAGATATCAGGAAAAACAGATGATTTTAAAAAACGATTTACAATAAGAAAGAATGGATACGCGAGTGAATCAGCGCAGTCATGTATAAAAAAATGCAGGTATTCTATCTGGACCAGTAGGTTTTTTTAGGTTTTTTTAGAACACTTCGTTAAACATATTAATAAATGTGCAGTTCGCAGAATAAGGTTTTTTTAATAATGAATAAACATGAGACGCACATTTCCCTAAATGCAGTTGAGTTTAGCAGAGCCAATAACATCGTGATACTCACTTTACCTCCCTGAACATCTAACAAATTACAGCCGCTTGATCAAACAGTATTTGGTCCTTTTAAGACCTTCTTCAATCAAGCCGCTGATTCCTGGATCTTTCCTATCCTGCTCAAACATTGAGCATATACGATTTGCCATTGCTTTGCCTTCAACCTTGAGATAGAGCAGTAAACACAGTAAATATCAAATCAGAATTTCGCTGTACCGGAATTGTCCCATTGGATAGAAATACATCTAAAGAGAAAGACTTCCTGTCTTCGTCTGTTAAAAGAAGACGGGTAACGTATTACAGGGGTAGTTTTAGCATACAGTACCTTCTGCTGTATGTACAGTTTGCAGTGATTTAATAGTGACAAGATACCTAATGTATCATGTTAATGTACCGAACCACACAATGAAAATATTAATTTTGTGGGTTCTGTAGCTATAAACATAAAAACTGTCCAAAGTCTCCCATGTCCCACCTGCCAAGTACATCTGAAACAAATAGGAAAACAACGAACACAAAACCACGATCAAGTAATACCACCCTTTCAAGTGATACTTCAGAGAACAGTATTCCAACTCCGTCGTTGAAACGAGAGACAATATACAATCAGTGTATTAAAAGACGAGTTTGTAACTATCAGCTATGAAAACGATTATCATCCAGGCCAAGTAATTGAAAGAAATATGATCAGTCATGTGTAGGGGTGGGCGAATTTCATTTTAAATAATCGATAATTAATTATTCGATTTAATCGGTTTTCCCGATTAATCGATTTTTCCTATTTTCGATCAATCGATTGTTCCGATTATCGATTAATCGATTATTCGAAAAAAGCGATTATTTATTTCATTGGTTAATTAATCTTTATTAATTGATTTGAATATGTAGAATAAAAATTTAGAATTATAAAATTGATTAATCGATTAATCACGTAATCAATAATCGATTAATTTAAAAGTATAATCGATTTGCGATTAATCGATTTTTTAATTGATTAATCAATTATTTTGCCCAGTCCTAGTCATGAGCAAAAGATTAAAAGAAGTTTTATGCCACAAAGTGCTAAATTAAGATATATTTAGAAATGGCCTACCCCTATAGAAAAACTGTAGTATAGAAAAAGTGACACTTTAAAAATCATACATCCTCTCTCTAAAGTAAAATCATCTCTAAAAGCAGAGGTTGGTTTAAAGTACCTGAACTAAAAAAAACTTAATTATTAATTGAACTTTTTTTTTTGTTCAATCTTTCCTAATGAAAATTGTTGCTGACATGATGCTCTTGCAATCACCATAGTTTTAAAAGCTATCACATTTTTTAATTCAGTTTTCAGCAATCAGTATTGCTATGTTTCAGAAAGATCAAAGTTATAAAATAGTAATAAAAAGCAAATGGCAGGTAAAGGTTAGCTCTATGGTTTCATAAGGCGACGTAAGGGTCTTTCTATACGAAAACCTGAAAAGACCAGCCTCAGTAGAAGTACAAATTTCAATCCGCATAATGTTAACATCATTTTAACATTTGTGATAACTACAAATCCGTTCTAGACAGATTCAAATTTCCACCTTCCCGAATTTACAATCTAGATAAGACGAGAGTAACTACTATAATGGAACCAGTAAAGGTATAGTCTGTCTACCGATATTTTAAAACGACCTTTTGGTTCCTTAAGTGATTTATTATCCGTTTAACGAGAATTATCGTAAAAGTGGTGAGCAACCCATTCGGATTTTAAAAACCTCAACCCTCGAGAGTTTATTGCAGAATAGGTAGATAATCCCCTAACAATGAGACTATGGTAAACGACCCAAAATGTTAACTAGTGATTACAAAGTCGTTTTAGAATATCGGTTAGACGAACTATAGTATCAACACGTGGAAAAAACAAGTATCACAAGTTTCATGTGCTGCTGAGCGTGGAGAGCTCGTAACTTTTGTTGGGATTCTAAATGCAATTGAACAATCTGTTCCACCTGTTTATATTTTTACCCAAATTAGAAATTTAGAAGATTTTGTTGAGGAGGCGCCAACTTCCAGCATTGCACTTCGAAACAAGAGTGGCTGGATGACTGCCGAACTCATTCTTCTTTCTTTACATTTTCAAAAACACGCCACTGCTGGGAAACCAAACCCTGACCTATTACTGATTGACAATCACAAATCCCATTGTTCAATTGAAACAGTTCGTTTTTGTAGGGAAAACGGTATATGGCTGCTAAGCTTTCCACCTCACAAAATTCACCGTTTACAGCCATTGGATGTTGGAGTCTTTTAAAGCAGCATGTGCACGGGCTTTTAAAGATTGGTTAGTCTCACATTCTGGCAGAACTATATCTATACGCCAAATTGGAAAACAAACACTGCTTATTTAGAAAGATTTACAGTACAAAATATAACAAGCGATTGTACCAAGACAAAAATTTGGCCATTTGTGTGACCTTGCTGCCAACTGTAATTTGTGTTTCTATCTCATGTTCTGTTGTTTCTGTTCTTGTTATTCCATTTTTGTGCATTTTCTGCATTTTTCTTCAGGTTATCGTTTTGATATTTTTTCTAAATGCAGGCACAAGCCTGCTTTACTAGTGATTTTTCATTTGATTTTTCATGTAATTTCTAAAATGTGCAACTACCCAATTAAGCCCCATTGTTTGTCTCAATTAGTCGTCAATTAGTCGTTGACTTAAAACCAATTGATTTTTGAAAAAAGTAATGCAGTAATTAAAGATAATTGTATAAACGGTATTACATATTGTGATCCATCAGCTTATTCAACAACTGAGGCTTATTGCAAGACACAATAAGTAATACAAAAAAAATTATTAAAAACTATAAAGGCAAACGTCACATCCAGAGGTCTGTTAACTACTTTATTTGCAGACGCAAGTAAAACAAGGGATGTGCTAAAAGATATGAAGGGCCTCGTCGTAAGACAACTCCAACATACAGTTATACGCAAGAAGAAATACTACTGCAACTACTTCCGAATTGCGAACAAAACTCATTTAAGAATCTGGAAGCCACTGCAGTGTCCACCTTTAAACAGAGAAAATCGCATTGCTCGTTTAGCATGGGCTCAAGACTACATCTTTTAAGACAATCATTAGTGGAGTACTGTTCTATTCACTGATAAATCCTGATTTGGCCTCCATCCGGACTCAAAGACACCTAAGAACGTGAACAAGACTAGGCAAAGCGGGACGACTAAGAAACGTTCAAAAAGTTCATTCGCATAGTGGAGGCAGAATAATGGTTTAGAGTGGAATTAGTGTAGGACGAAGAACGGATCTCGTTCTGTTGGAACAGTTTGTAAACGCCAATAGGTAAGTGATCAGATACTCTGACCAGTAGTTACATATTCACGGGCCGTTGGTGAAAATTTTCTATAGATACATGACAATGCTCATCCATATGTGGTCGCAGCAATAGTGCGAGATTTTTTGATAAAAACGAAAATCGTGTTTTGCCGTAACCAGCTGAATCGCCCGATCTTAATCCCATCGAAAAAGCTTAAGATATGTTCCAAAGAGCGGTTCTTAGCAGTCGAAATTTGAAAATCATCGCCAATTATTCAATGCACTAGAAGACGCTTGGTGGAGAGTGCCCCAACAGGAACACGCCAATCTTATCCTAACCATGCCTCGATGTTGTAGGGCAGTTATCTATAACCGAGAAGGTCACACTACCTACTAATAAGGTGATTAGTAATTCTTTTTACAAAATGTAGAATTTGTTTTTATTTTGTCATACAAAAATTTGAGTAGTTTGAATATTTTAAGGTTTATATTTCCATTTCCATGGGTAGACCCATGGTAATGGTATATAGACCATTTCCATGGGTGTATTTATGGTAGAATAATGAAAGAAGAGTCTATCAAAAGTGACTTTTCAATTAAAAAGTATTTATTGCAACGTAAATTGTTGTAATCCAGATAAAAAATGAGAAACTCACTTGTAACTTTTTATTTCAAAATATAGCTATTTTGAATTATTAAGAATATACTGTGATGAGAATAATTGTCATTCAGGGTGAGAAAAGTTTTTCTAGTGCAATTTTTTGGAAGTTATATTTATTTGACGACTCCAAAATAAATGAAATAAAAGAGTGGTCTGTATAAAGAAATATTATACATTATTTATCAATTAGTAAACAATACAAATAGCATCATTTTGGATATGAATAAGAATTCCGCAGAATTGTATAAAGCTGTTGTATGTAAACACGTGGGAGAAAAAAGATTTATTCCTGATATCACGGAATAAAAATTTGAAGACAAAACAAAACACAAATGACAAAAGACAAATCAAAAACACTCGAGAAAATAAAATTTATTGAATTAAAAACAAGACAATAAAACTCTTCTGCTTTCTGGAAGAAGGAACGTGTAGTGCGGTTAACTGCTCCAAATTTTGACTGTGTAATATGTTGCCTAAAACATCATATGCAAAATTATTAAAAAATTTAGTTTATCAAAATTTCTTAAGCAATCGGACAACTGAATATGAAAAAACACATAAAAAAGTTGCTTTAAAAGATTTTTAAGAAATGACTAGATTCAAAGTGTTTACAATGTGGTATTTATTCATGCAGTTTACAACTTTTTAGGTTAGTAACATTATACATGTCAAAGAATATAACAACATATTCTTTATATTTTAATAGATGCTACCCCAGATGGTTTAATAGGAAATGATGGAATTTTATAAGTAAAGTGTCCAGATTCTGCAGAAGATACCATAAAAGATAATAAAAAATAGTTATTCTAAATAGACAATCATCCTTAAAAAGTAAGCATAATTACATGTACCAGATTCAAGACCAGCTTCAATTAACAAACAAAAAATTTTGTTACTTCGTTATAGTATCACTCACTACTATATCTATCTTAAAGCTTTCGGAGAAGAATGAAATAAGATTCGTGAGGAAGCGAGAGAACAGAGCTTGAAGGCTGAAGAGAACTATAGTGGAATAACAACCGCCAACACAAAAAACCAAATGTGTGATAGTATTCTTGTAGTGGTTGAAATGTTGTTGAAGTTGTTGAAAAATGAACATATTACAGTCGTCATCGATGCTTTTATAAAATTTTGCCTCTTGAAAGCAGTCCAGTCGACTAAGGCAAAATATCTAATAAAATTTTTGGAGGAGTCATTTACCCATGAGACTCCTACAAGAATAATTGACGATCGTGGTATTTTTACGTCAAAGGAATTTCAATCATTTTGTAAGAAGTACGGCTATGATAAATTTTGAGTGCATAATTCAGTCCACGTGCAAGCGGACAGGTGGAAAGATTAAACCGTACCATACTCTCATTATAGACCGCATGTGCAAAACCAGATAAATAATCCAAAAATTAACAAAATTCAATTCTCAATTAATAATACAGTCCATCGGGTATTAAAAAAAAAACACCCAGCAAATTGCTAATGAAGTATCGACCTATAGCAATGTCTGAGAGTCTTCTCACTTAAGTAACCACTCCAGCAAAAGTGCATAAAGACCTGCCTGTGGATTCTTATCTCTCAAAACGATACGTCGCATATCCAATAATAGCTATTTGCAATTCTTATTTATAGATCGAGAAGAATTGTGTCGAGCGGAAATGTCATTTCTGCTCAACACGTATTTAGGTAGCAAGAAGTGAGTAAAGACATTATGTTTTACTTCAATTTAGTTCAGCAGAGCAAGGTGTAGTCAATATAAAAGTTAAAATGCGGTTACTTTATATTTATATTACGTTATGTTATTTTTATTCCAAATTGAATAAATTTCTAAACTTCCTTTTATTATCATTATCCATTTGCATTTACCAGTCACCACACTCCGCAAACACAATTGCACCGAGAGCAAAGACGTTGACAATGTCAGCAAAACATTTTATCTCGTCGTTCATTTCGCAAGGACATTTCTTCTAATAAATTGTGTATCAGTGGCGTTCAAATTAAAGCAGGAACACATGTGCATCAAATAACTCAAGGTATCGAAGAACATATTTGTCCCCATCTGATAAAAATTCCTACCACCAAGGAAAACAAATAAATGCATAAAAAGAAATGTTTATAAACCGATTTCAGTTTCCAGGTGTAATAGGTGTTGTGAATGGCACACATATTGCTACATTAAATCCCAGCGAAGAGGAACATAATTTTATTAACAGAAAAAGATATCATTCGCTTAATACACAAATTATATGTGATAGTATTTTAAATATATTGTCTGTAAACACAAATTTTCCGGAATCAAGCCATAACGCTTTTGTTTGAAAAAATTCAAACATTCGGCAATATCTGCAAGATAGGTAGTTGAACTATACCTTATTCTTTAAAAGAATTTTCCACAAACCGTTTCCAGAGCGATTTTAAATACTAGAACTCTAAAATATGATTTTGTAGAATGTTTTGAACTTGTAGAGAAATTATTTTAGAAAGTTATGCATATATTTGGATAACAACAAAACCAAACATTTAGACTGTAATACTCCTGATAAAAACATTATAATGTTCATATTCATCTTTAGATGGATCTGTAGTAATTCCATACTGTCAAGCTCTTACGATTTTGCTACATGTTCAGTCAGAAAATAATATTCCAAGTGACAATAAATTTGGTAACTTTTAAAGAGTTTTTCGAGAATTTAAAGTCTCTACCAACTGATACATAGAGACGCCAATTGAGTCCCTAATCTCTATTTCATAAACCAACCACATGCTCTTTTTGGTTTGTGTTCGTCTCGTGTTGTGTGAAAGATTTTTCATTGCTGCAAAAATCAATATTTTTCCGGTAAGTATACTAAATCAATAGATTCATATGATATAAAAACATCTATTTGGGATGTAGTTTTTGGCATGTAGTAGAGGTGTGGAAAACATCGACATAGAGTTACTAATTAATTTGGTGAAAGACTTCTCTTATTTGTATGATAAAAGACAAAAGACTTATAAAGATGTTACTAAAAAAGAAAATGCGTGGAAAGCCATTACCGAAGGATTGTGGCGCAACTGTAAAGTATTAAAATTGGAAGATTTTCATTAACAATAATCATATGACAATTTTCTAATAAAAATATAGTGCTCTGTTTTTAAACGATTAGTTGTTAATTTTGTATTTTAATTGAGGATGCCCAAAAAAGTTTTGAGTCAATACGCGACAAATTTATAAGAAAAAAAAAAGAAAGCCTGCTGGAACGAAGGCAGATGACCAATATACCCCGACTAGATGGATTTGGTTTGAAGACAAGCAGTTTTTAGAAAATTGCATTTCAGAAAGGAAAAGGTAATTATTGCATGTTATATTTCAAAATGTAAAAAACATTTTTTTTACAACCAACCTTTAAAATCCATCGTCGAGTTATTCAAAAATTTCATTTTATTTGTCAACAAGTTCAGAGTTTGACAGTTCCCAATCTCTAAGCGAAAGTCAAAAGTCAAAGTTAAAATAACAAATTTTATTGATGTTTAACAATCTTATTGTATGGAATCAGGTAAAATATTAAAATATTTAAAAAATTAAAGAAAATAATAAATTGTTACAGCCGTTCAAAAAAAAGTTGAACTCCAAGAAATTAAAAGTCCAATCCAAACCCCATAAACGAAAAAAACAAAAAAATTAAAAGGCAAATCATATAGCAAATAGTATTGATCAAAAAATACTTGAACAACTTTCTTTTGTTCAACAAAAAAATGATGAGTCAGCATTTGGGCAGTTTATTGCTAAAGAGCTATCCAAAACAGACGATAAAATCAAAAGGAAAAAGCTGAAAAAGGAAATTGTAAATAGCGAGTTATCTGACTGAGATAAAAGATGAAAAAAAACAATAAGAAAGAAAAATGAAAATTTCTATGTATTGCCCATACCCTTATTTTACTTAGAGCTATTACCTAGAGCGAGCGTATAAGCATTAACTAACGATTCCTCCAACTTCCATGGAATCAGAACGCGCTTTCTCAGCAGCTACATATATGTGCAACAAATTGAGGAGCAGGCTTGGTGATGAAACACTAGACAAGTTGTTATTTCACAGATAATATTTTCGCAATTTAAATTAAAATATTCCTGTTAGATTAGTATTCTTTATATTTAAGAAAAATGTGACTGATTAATAATATTTTTAAATATTAGCTATTTTAGCTTGTGTATATCACAAACCACAACGTACTTTTGTGTAAAAAGTTATGTCAATTATAGTATAAATTTTAATTTTTCTATTAAAGAACTGATTTTTGTAACATTTTTTATTTGTAACTTTTAATCCTGGAATAATCACAGGATTGTCTGAGTTTAATCCCGAAATCCCGGGATTACATATAAAGGCCGGGATCGAATTCCCTACGTGCAAGCAACAGCAGGATTCCCACCTTATCTAAAAAAATTTTTATACTTACCAATATTACACAGTCAGACCAGTTTAATGCTACCCCTGCTAGAAAACGAAATCATCATTCAGTTCCTAAAAAAACTTTTAGCTATATAAAGTCAAGCGGCAGCCAATGTGACAAGAAGGCAAGAATGGGATAAACGACATTACGAGCGTTGCACCGAGATGTGAATTTTCGACAGACGAGAGATAAAATAGAAGTTTTTTTTTTTTTTTCGTGTAAAGAAGAAAGGCAAAAGCCCAAAACTGATGTGCAGGTCGTTCGGTGCTTACATAATAACTATTGTCCAAAATTATTGGTAAATTATGAAATAAAAACGGGTTCAAAAAGAGCAAGACAGAAGTTATTATTATTCGAGATTATTGCAGGATGCGATCAATTACGAAGCAATACCATTAATTTATACAAATACAACCAAATTGAATTGTTTTGCTGTCTTTCCCTCCCTCTCACGGCCCCCAGCTCCATGACATATCTGTTTATGGACCATTACAGAAATACCACATTACAGCTATAGACAATAGGCTAATTAGTAACCCTGGAAAAACTATAACAATTTATGACATTCCAAATCTTGTAAATGGTGCCTTTTCAAATGCCATGACACCAAAAAATATTGTGGCAGGATTCAAATCTTCAGAGATCATCCCGTATAATCCAATTATTTTTAAGAACAAAGATTTTTTGTCAAGCTTTGTAACTGATCGTCAGCTTTCTACATCAGAAGACCAACAACTTTCTACGTTAGCAGAAGTACATCAGCCTTCTACATCCGCAAAAGTCACTCAGCCTTCTACATCAGGAGGCGTTCTATTGAGGGCAAAAAACACAAATTTGTACGCTATTCAACAAAAAAATTTGCTCCTATACCAATATTCAAGAAATAAAGACATTTATTCTTATACATATCCTTATGAAAAATCTGCAATACTCATTAAATTTTACCGGTATAGACAATTAGAAATTACACAAATTTATAGCTTCTCAATAAGTTTTTTCTATTCGACAAAATGTTTATTTTGTTGTGAATTGAGAATAAATTCAAGAGATAAAAACAATAAGGACCGCTTCTACAAAGGCCGACCTTTATATGACGCCATAAGAGCCAGATGCTTAAGTCTTCCTCTGGAAAAAAAATCTGAGTATTGATGAGAAGATAGTCCCTTTCAATGGTCCCTTTAAACGTGAAACAATATACCCGAAGTAAAAAAACTTGTAGGGAAGAAAATGTAGGGTTTTTTTTTAGATAAAACACCAAATCGACGATTGTATGTAAATTTTTAGATATAAATTTAATATGTTGTAAAAATCTGTTGCAACCAAACCTAAACCTTGAGGTACCAAGTTTGTTGCTCTGTGTGGTGTAAGTGGTACAATGTACGACTTTGTAAGTTATCAAGGGTCAACTACTGAAATAGAATGTGGCGGCCTCTCCTAGCCACCAATAAGTGGCGACCTCTCGCAGCCACCGTTTCAGCTCCGAGGTCACAGCTCGGCCACTTCCCATGTGGCTGCCGACGCATCAACACCTTCCGCGCTTACTCGATTGTTAAGTGTTATTGTAAATAGTTATGGGTTAATTTGTGTTGTGTCCACAGAGTGTTACACTTGTGTCCAAGCATTGACTTCATTCTATCATTCAATAAAAGAATTCTAGCTTATGGCGTCTACATCGACAGGTCGAAAAAGGAGGCGAGGTACCTCCTCCTCATCATCGTCCTCCTTCTCCTCCCCCGAGAAAGGGCCTTCCCAACCGCGGTTCGTGCAGATTGCTCCAGGTGGAGTTGGGGGACAAAAAACCATCGCGTTTCCTAGGGGAAATAAAAGCTCTAGCCCGAGAGCAGGTCAGTGACGAAATAGTTAAAACATTGTGGCTAGAAAGACTACTATTAAGGCTGGTCCTTTCAATGATGGACGGCATGGATGGAGAGAAATTGGCCGCCGTCGCAGACAAATTAACGAAAATTCCAATGGCGCACGTATGGGCGGTAAGCAGCGACGCCGACATCTAGGCCATGCGCACATGCGCAAATTCCAGACCACTCTCAAACCGTGAACTACTGGAACTTTTTGAACATGGCGGAGGTCACAGCTCGGCCACTTCCCACGTGGCTGCCGAGGCATCAACACCTTCCGCGCTTACTCGATTGTTAAGTGTTATTGTAAATAGTTATGCGTTAATTTGTGTTGTGTCCACAGTGTTACTCTTGTGTCCAAGCATTGACTTCATTCTATCATTCAATAAGAGAATTCTAGCTTATAGCGTCTACATCGACAGGTCAAAAAAAGGAGGCGGGGTACCTCCTCCCCCGAGAGAGGGCCTTCCCAACCGCGGTTTGTGCAGATTGCTCCAGGTGGAGTTGGGAGACAAGAAACCATCGCGTTTCCTAGAGGAAATGAAAGCTCTAGCCCGAGCGCAGGTCAGTGACGAAATAGTTAAAACATTGTGGCTGCAAAGACTACTATTAGTACTGGTCCTCTCAATGATGGACGGCACGAATGGAGAGAAATTGGCTGCCGTCGCAGACAAATTAACGGAAATTTCAATGGCACACGTAATGGCGGTAAGCAGCGACGCCGACATCTACGCCATGCGCAAATTCCAGACCACTCTCAGACCGTGAACTACTGGAACTTTTAGAACATTCCGATTTTGAAGATGATGAAAGGTATAGTAGTGGCAAAAGTAGCGATGAAAAATGGGTAATAAGACAATCGATAAGACAATTGATCTACCGGAAGCTGGAAGTGACAACGGTAATGGAGAAGAAAATAATTCCGGCGACGAACCCTATGTTTTTGACTGGAAACACGATTCTCAGTTTACACCAACTTGTTTTGATTTCGTAATTGAAATTCTTGCTGTACCTCACAGTCTCTGAATGGTGAGTCTAAAGTTATTTTGTTATTTGCTAAACTTAACTTTTTCGAATTATGTTTTACACAAGAACTTGTTGACAACATATGCAAACAAAAGAATCTACATTTTTCTTATTTGCGCAACGATGATCCGAAGTTTATGAGAAAAAAATTGCAACCCAGCAAAAGTTACTAGCAAAGAACTGTATGTATTTTTTGGAGTTACACTTTTGATGACCCGTTGTAAAAAACTTGATATACATGGATACTGGTCAATGATCCATTGCTCAAAACATCAATTTTTGCCACAATAATGAAAAGGGATCCATATTTCTTTATAGCAAAATTTTTTGATTTAGTAGGTAACAAGTTACCCGCAAATAACGACAAACTATACAAAATTCGATTTACTGTAGACTATTTCAGAAAAAATTGTAGAAAAATTGTAGTTCCTTATCAATATCTATGCATTGACGAGAGTTTAGTGTTGTTCAAAGATCTTTCAAACAATTTATACCATCAAAAAGATACAGATTCGGTATCAAATTGTTTATGTTAGTGGATTGCAAAACTGGAATATGTTAGGATTTTATTGTATATACCGGAGTTAAAACTGAGTTTGGTACAAGAAGAAGGAATTGGAAAATCAGGGCAAGTGGTAACAACTCTAATAAAAATTTATTTTTTCAAACATCACTCGTTAATCCTTGATAATTGGTATAATAGTCCGACATTAGCTATACTATTACATAACAAAAACTAACGTATGTAGCACCATAAAAAAATAGCAAATTTATGCCAAAATTTTGTAATTTACATATGCATATTTAATTAAATATTACAAATGCATAAGCGTAAATAAGCGGAAGGCTTCGCCGCGCCCTGGCAATGGGCATCGCGGGTCAGCACCACCAAGACGGCGTCGCACCGGGAATGCACGACCATGTCACAAATACACAAAGAAGCAATGCAGATGCTAAGGTAACTCCAGTGTGATGTGCGAAATTTATCAACCACCCTACAAGGGATTGGAGCCACCCTGGCAGGGATGGCCGGGGACTTGCACAAATTTGTGGAGTGGCAAATCTCAACTGACAACAATCAGAACCAGTGACGATCGTCTTGTGTTTTAACTGTTATGGTTGAAAGCTAGAGGCAAAACACTACATGTTTTGCGTCGCGCGGCTTAACATTGAATTACAGTAAATTAATATTACGTCCCAAATTTAGTTTAGCACAGCCTGATTTTAGGAGTGATCTTGATTTCAGAACATAACCCGTTTTAGTCAACACATTTTGTCCACTTCTTCCTACCTTCATCCATTTACAGAAAATCAGCTAGGAGCATATTAGCATATGGTTAATCGAATTTTGCAACCCCACGTTCTTATTCCTAGTATCCTAGTATCATTACCATCTAAAAGAATAGACTAGTTACTAAAGTACAACAACGCTGGAAGACAGAGATGCTTTTGTACGCAGTCGATCCAAAGAAAAAACTTTAAAATCTGAATCAAAAGCAAAAACATCTAAAAAGTATGTGATCTACGAAAATTTAAAATTTCTAGAACGAACTTTAGACCGCAATAGATTTCTTTCAGGTACATTAACGAGATTGTTTTGATTACTTTGTCTTTTAGTATCGAAACGAATTTTCCAGAGGAATTTATAGAAGTTGATGAAGATAAAAATACACAAGAATCTTTAGTTAAAACAGTAGCAATGGAACCACAGTCAGAAATCCCCCAGAAAAAACCTGAACGGTTCCGGAAAAAAAAAAAACACAATAACCAAACATCCTAAAAACACATAACAAAAGACAGTTTAATAAAGTACTTAAACAAGTCTGAACAAGTTTTAGATAAGGACCAAGCTTTATTATATTCATTACTACCCAGCATCAAATCGTTTAAAAACACCCAAAAGCTAGACTTCCGAATTAAGGTTTTAACAAGGTCGGCAGTAGTAGCAGCGCACAGTGGTTTCAAATGCGAAAAACGTGATCGAAACCTAAATTTTTAACTTTTTTGTTTGTCGCCAAGATTTACATATTATGTTACTATGACATCAAAGTTACTTTTGAGCAAAAATAGGCTTGATTAAAAAATCAGTATACAAGTTATACTCGACTAAACTGTCTGCAAAAACGTTTATTTTCTAACATTCTGTTTGGAGACAAAAATACAAGATTTCGTGAGATTATAAAAGCGAAAAGCTTCTTGTTGCTACCCTGTTTAATGCACCACCTAACAGTATAGACTTTAAGATGTCAATAAAGTTAGCAGAACACTTTTAGCAGAACATATATTTCTTTGCAGGAAAATTTAAAGCTAATTAAGAGCTAATTAAATGCTGTAATTAAAAATTTTGTGCTCGTATTTTTTTTAAAAAAAACACATGTTCTGCTAGCTTAATAAAAAGTTAGCAGAGCAACAATAAAATATGACATAAAACGTAAATATAATAATGGAAATATCTCAAGCTATTACGAGCTAATTAAATGCTACAATTAAAAATTTAATGATTGCTTATTTAAAAAAAAACACATGTTCTGCTGGCTTAATGAAAAGTTAGCAGAACAACAACAAAATATCACATCAAACATAAAGATTATAATAAAAATATTACAAGCTAATTACAAGCCAATTAAATGCTATAATTAAAAATCTAATGTTTGTCTTTAAAAAAAATGTGTTCTGCTAGCTTAACAAAAAGTTAGCAGAACAACAATAAAATATAATATAAAACGTAAATATAATAATGGAAATATTTCAAGCTTTTTCGGCAGAATTTTGACATTTTAGCTTAGTTTAGGGCAAAACGGTGGTATTTCACATTAAAATTTTAAATTAATTTGATAATTTTACTTTGTTTCACTTTCCTTGCGTCTTATAATCACTCCTAAAAACTTTTTTGTTTGACAATTGTGCGCATGCGCAAACTCTTTTTTCCCAAAGACTGACCCCTTTTACACAACGATTTTTCAACATAATTAGATCGTAATTAACCTAAAATATTTTTATTATGATATTTACGTTAAATGTGATACTTTAATGTTGGACTGCTAACTTTTTGTTAAGCTTAATGTTTTTTTTTAAAGACACATATTTTTTTTAAATACAGCATTTAATTAGCTCGTATTTAGCATGTAATATTTTTATTATCATATTGATGTTTGGTGTGATATTTTATTGTTGTTCTGCTAACTTTTGATTATCCAGCAAAACATGTTTTTTTTTTAAATACATACGAGCACAAAATTTTTAATAATAGCATTTAACTAGCTCGTAATTAGCTTGTAATATTTTTATTATAATCTTTATGTTTGATGTGATATTTTGTTGTTGTTCTGCTAAGTTTTCATTAAGCCAGCAGAACATGTGTTTTTTTTTTAAATAAGCTCGCATTAAATTTTTAATTATAGCATTTAATTAGCTCGTAATAAGCTTAAAATATTTCCATTATTATATTTACGTTTTATGTTATATTTTATTGTTGCTCTGCTAACTTTTTATTAAGCTAGCAGAACATGTTGTTTTTTTAAAAAAAAATACGAGCACAAAATGTTTAATTAGAGCATTTAATTAGCTCTTAATTAGCTTTAAATTTTCCTGCAAAGAAATATATGTTCTGCTAAAAGTGTTCTGCTAACTTTATTGACATGACTTTAAGCTTTCTTTTCATGTGCAAACATAATTAAGAAAGTTGAACACTAATTGAATTTTGATGGGCCAAAAGCGGCATGTATTTTTCTTGAAATTGTTGATTTGGGTGTCCATTACGTTTAATAAGACACAAGAAGACATTCTGAAATTGGTGCTAGGTGATTACCAGAAATTCCAGAAACATAATGCAGGTAAAATTGTTTGCGGCTACCTGCGGCAAGGGTTATTAGGGGTTGATTACTGTACAGAGTCACGAGCGCTTTTACTTAGTTTTCAACATTCATTGGAGTTGGAGATATTTGTGTCATTTTATTGTGAGTGTTGTGCTAAAATTTGATTGGTGAGTTACAAGCATTGCTTTTGGGTCATTCTTAAGGTGTTTTTATTTGCACGTTTGTATTATAGCTATGGCTAAAGTACCAATCACGCGGTTACAATTACATAATCTAATGATAAAATTTAGAGACGAAACGGTAGAACAACGAAAAAATCGTGTCGTAGAATTTCTTAAGGAACATTTCCTCACAAATGGAGATGAAAATGCGACAAAAATTAGTACCATTTCAGTCTCCTTTGGGTAACATATCATTTAACTTATGTTTGACAATGGTCGATGGCAAGGTAAGAATTTCATATACTTGATACAAAGTTTGGTATTTACATTAAATTTCAGGTCTGTAGCGCACTTTCACATATGTCCATTATGAGATGTTATATTTGTAACGCAACGATATCCAAAATGAACGATATAGTTTCGGTACGTTCAGAAAAGGTTAAACCAGAGGGATTACAGTTTGGATTATCGGTATTACATGCATACATTCGTTGTTTTGAATGTCTGTTACATATAGCATACAGGCTAGAATTGAAAGTGTGGAAAGTAAGTTTTATATTACATAATTCACCAGTAGAGACTTATTTGGAATAATTCGCACTTTGTAGGTAACAAAAGACAAGAGGGAAGTGTTTAACGCAAGAAAGCGAATATTGCAAGAGGAATTTCGCAAAAAAAATGGGACTAATTGTAGACATTCCAAAAGCAGGCTCTGGGACAACGAACGATGGAAATACAGCAAGACGTTTTTTTGCAAACCCGTCTTTATCCTCTAAGATTACAGGTCAGTATTATGATGCAAATCCCATAATATTTATTTACTACTGTCAAAACATGTATATTGAAAAGTTTGAAGAGTATTGTTTGGAAACATCTCAGAAGTATGTGCAATTGTACAACTGGTACTACATGCCTACTTCCGTTCACAAGTTACTGATCCACGGATCTCTGATCGCCCAGCACGCTATTCTGCCAATAGGTGAACTTTCTGAAGAAGCTCAGGAAGCTAAAAACAAAGACATCAGAAAATACCGGCTGGATCATACCCGAAAAATCAGTGCTTTAAAAGTGAACGAAGATCTGTTTCACCGATTGATATTAAGTTCAGATCCATTCCTAAGTGCCTTCAGTTCTAGTAAAAAAAGAGTAAAGCGGATTCCTGACGCAATGAAGCCTTTAATAGTAATTCCTGGTATACACCAAGGAATTGATACAAGTCCAGAGACATCACAAGGAGGCAGTGACAGTGAATCTGTGGAAGATTTTGAAGAAGAAGAGCAAGAACTGGAAGAAGTAGAGTACAGTAGTACAGAAGAAGACCTTAACTATGTGATGTCTGACAAAGATGATTAGACACAGTATTTATCATTATTTATTGTAAGTGCTAAAAGACATAGCTTAACTCGTTTTTAAATAATTTTTTCGCAGATAATTCAACTTATAATTTTTTTTAAGTTTACCCTTTTCCGAGAGGGTAAAAACGTACATTTCGAGTAAAAATGATTAAACTATTGTATTGTGCAATGACCAACGCCTCATAATCCAAAATTTCACTGTGATTGGGCCACTATTCTAAGAGCTAGAGGTTTCGATCACGTTTTGAGCGTTTGAAACCACTGTGCAGCGTTTGCACACTCCGAGCCATTAGCGCCAACCGATGTCGGTTCGAATCCGACTGAAAACTATGGATGTTGTGAATCTCCAACGAAGAACACCGAGAACCACCACACGTGGTGGTTAAAACAAATGAAAACTCCTTTTTCTGTTCCACAACAGCCCCAATATTACTCTGTTCCACGGTCGTGTTCCTATAACACATCTTTCTCTGGTACCTTTCCAATATTTTCACCCACACAATCATCCCAATCCTCTAGTTCCCAAACTCAGGCATGGATTTTTAAAACATTTTTCTCGTCCTCCTTATAGCTAATTAATTGGCACGTCTGTTTTAGGACACTCTTTATGTACAAAATATACAGTGTTTTTTTTTTAATTATCAATATAATTTGCTAAATAGCTAATAAATAATGGTGTAAATTACAAATTTCATAGAAATGAAAAAAACTGCAACAGTTTTTAATTTTTTTAAAGATGGGTAATTTTACCTGTAGAAGTCACCAATAAAAATAAATACATGTTTGTAAGTGTCTAACTGTAACCATTTCAAATTCAGTGATTTTTCTTTCTTTGGCAATTCCTCTCCATAAATTATTTTTTTAGCTGCCCCCAAAATTCTGAATGGTGTCAAAAGTCTTGAAGCGTGGCACTTCCGTATAGTTTCACAGTTGACTAGGTCGGATACAGTTTGTCAATTGACTAGCTACAAAAAATTGCATTATATGGTTAAAGTGTTATTTTAAGTTATTTACTTTGCATTTCTTATATAACCGATTAATTAAATTGCAAAAATTAGGGTATTCTTCAAATTAGCGCTCCGAGAAGATCTCGCATAATTGACAATAGTATTACAATTGCACAGATTCTAGAGTATCGTGATAAGATTTTACTTGCTGACGACAAAATCTTGTCAAAAAACGACTTAGTGTGAACTCAAATAGCAGATGAGCTAAAAAATATGGAACGACGTCAGCAAAATCACTGTATGTATTAATGTAGGTAATGTTCGTGACCTATTGAATGGGAGAGAGCCACAAAAACAAATTTCTCAGTTGCAAAATCAAAATAACAGTATTTCCACTACTTCATTAAATTCAACATTTGAACTTGAAGATGTCGTCGCTACAAAAGAATTCGTAGTTTCTATAAAAATAAAAATATTCCTTTTAGGGAATTATAAAGGTAGTAAAGTGATGAAACTAGAATCAAAAAGAAATTTCCAAACGACTATAAAATGCAACAAAACTTAGATGTGGATTTAATTTTAAAAACCACCTTTTAAATTGGAATTGACCTCTGGTTTTTTACACTTTTCATGTTGTTTATAGTTTGAATTTTTTAACTTTCTATAGGCGTAAGTTAGCTAAGTCTTTGAAATTCACGTCTACAAAACGATTCCGCATCAATATAGCCAACAAACTGATTTCACTGGAGAATCCAGAACCTTCGATTCTGCCGAAAGCTTCCATCATAAATGTCGGAAAACAAGAGTATAAATAAACAGTCTTTGTGTTTAGACAAAAATCCAGTTGTCGTTATTGCAGAAATAAAGCGTAATGGACCAACAGAAGACAAATACACAATGTGGGTTACGACCGCTTCTATGTACACTATTGGACAAAGCACCAAAATGTAGTTTATAAAAACAATGCAAAAAATGAGCCCGTTTCTTTAAAAATCGACGCACCTAGTGGTTTTGTCTCGAAGTTAGAGAAATCGGACGGATCGTTTAGTCACCATATTTTTTTTGTATATTGTATTTGTTATTCATTAAACAGAAGGGCAATTTTCCGCCCTATTAACAGAAGCCCAAAACACAAGCACCCTTCAAACCTGGCTTCATCAATAGACAAGGTCCAGAATGCCACCACCAAAGAAACTGTCGCCGATGGATCTAAAGCACTTCAAACTGCCATTGTTAGAATCAACTGTGAATTTAGACCCATTGAAAAATATTTCGACTCATTTTTTTTTAAACAACTTACAGATTGCTACGTATGCATGGATGTCGCTCATTTTTAAAAACTCTATTCAAATTCATTAAAAGGTACACCTCGTTTGGTAAAAAAGTTTTACATGGATGTAATAGGAAGAATAATTTTGGCAACTGGTTTGGAAAACGCTAGAATTTATATAATATATAATTTATTTACTAATAAATTATCTTATTATGTTTAATAAAACATCTTGTAGATAAATATCAATATGCAATTATACCCGGCAGAAAAATATGCAGAGACGAAACACTAATACCGTTTCGTGGAGATTGTTACTCAAGCAGTTTATACAAAACAAAAGGCACAAGTTTGGCATTAAATTATACAAGCTCTATTTGGAAAGAAGTTACACCTACAAATATTGACCGTTTTTTTATAAACATAAAATATTATAGTATTTTAATAGAGTACAACGTATATTTTTTGCACAAATAAAAAGGATAAGTAAAAATAATTAGTGTTAATGCATTAATAGTGCCGAAAATTAGAATAAAATTTTCTAATTTAGAGATTTTGCTGTTAAAAGTTTGGCAGCAACTAAGGGCATCTTCACACTTTCACTTTACACGTGTTGTTTGGTGCAACAAGTGCTTGGCGTGTTATTTCCTTTTGTTTATTTGTTGTGCAAAATGCCCAAACCATTTACCAAACATGAGCAACAGTATATTGCTAGCATCATCAGGTATTTTAGAGAAAAAGAAAATAATGGTCCACTCTTACCGCTTGCAGCGATTAGAGACGTTAGGTTTTCAAATTTTTTTGTTTTGAATCGTTTATATTTTATATTTTTAACAGAGAGTTGCAAATGCTCTTGAAATCAATATTTCAAGTGTGAGCAAGGTATCTCAGGCAGTGGCCACAGGTGGACAATTAACTAGCCCAAAAAAAAGACCTCGCAGAAGAACGGTGTGTGACCTGGACAACCAAAAATATGAAATTAGGAATGTCTTGAATGATATGATCGCCAAAGGTAAGTTTTGTATTTTAGTAGCATATAGTACAGAACAACATGTTACAACAGTGTCTTTGCTACAAACATTGAGGGATAAACACCTCTTTGAAGGCGGTAAAACGTCTTTGCAAAAAGTCTTAAAAGAAATGGACTTTCGTTATGCCACAGACGATTCTCGGCGAGGTCTCATAGAAATCCCGAAGATTGCGTTATTGCGAACCCATTTCTTGCATGCGTACATGAACAAGTTAAACTCGAAAAATCCGAAACAATTTGTCTATTTAGACGAAACGTGGATCTTCGAAAATGGCACCTCAGGTTATTCCAGACAGGATAATGACCATAGGAGTGTCAAACGGACAAAAGTGGATGGACAAAGGTAAAGTACGTTTTGACAATTTCCCAATTTAAGTTTAAAAAACGAACTTATTTCAGACATAATTTCCTGCATGCGAGTACAAAAAATGGCTTTATACAGGAAGCAAAACTGGTATTTTCCTCGAAAACGAAGAATTCGGATTATCACGGCGAAATGAATGAAATCAATTTTTTACAGTGGTTTGAAGAACAATTACTAAAAAAATGGAGGAGCCGTCAATGATTATCTTAGAAAACGCAAGTTATCATTCCACCTTGTTCGAAAAAATACCTAACAGTAATAGGAAAATAAAAAAATTCAAGAATGACTTCATGGGCGAAATATTTCATTAAAAAAAATGATATAAAATCACAATTACTTTACTTGGTTTCACAGTATGTATTAATTTGTATTTATGTACACAGTTAACTAAATTGTATTTAGGAACAAACCGGTGAAGAAATTTAAAATTGATGAGTTGGCCCATCAATATGGGCATGACGTCTTGCGTGTTCCTCCCTACCACTGCATATTTAACCCCATAGAAGATCTTTAATTTTTGTTATTTTTTTTTTATAGTATATTCTCAGTGTTTGCAAAGAAATACAGTTTTTAAAAACAAAAATTTTTAAATTTAACAAATATTTAATAAGTTAAAAGGAGTGTCAGCAAAGTACAGCCCATATTTTTGACATACTGCTCCTAAAGTATGAGATATAAGTTGTTTAAAACAGAAGTAAACACACGTTTTTCTAAATCACTATTTAACGGTTATGAATTTGCAATGTAAAATTTTGAAATTGCCGCTATTTTTAGGATGGCAAGTCTGAACTACCCTTTAGATTGACGTCAATATATGTTGATGACGTGCATCGCTTGTTTGGCTGGCTTGACTATATAAAAAATTTTGTTAATGAAGGTATAAATTAGAGATTTACACCTCTACGGTCTCCGTATATAGGAGGCTTACAGGAAGCTTGAATAAAATCTTTTAAACATCGTTTTAAACGCCCCGTTGGTACAATATTAATTACTATGAATGAAATGCATACATTACTAAGCCTAATAGAATCTTCTTTAAACTCCCATCCCATCACACCCCTAAGCAATGATCCAAACGATCTAGAACCGCTACAACAAGACATTCCTTGATCGAAAGTCCGTTGACAGCACCGCTAGAACTTGACATTACCGAATAATAGACTGTCAAGGTGACAGAGAATTGAAAAACTATCAGTTATTTTGGTATAGGTGGCGAAAGAAGTATCTTTCGACTTTACAGCAACCACATAAGTTGCAGCAACAATTACCCACTCCAATGAATGTTGGTGATCTTGTTATTTTAAAAGACGAATTTTACCGTGTCTCTAATACTTTCATTAGAATTTTTAAATGAAAAGACAATAAAGTTAAGCATTTCGTCTCAAGTTTTTACTACAGCAATGAAGAAACCATTATAAAGAAAGTCGACGATCCATTAGCCTTGGCTTTATAACTGCGAATAATAAAACAAAAAAAGTAAATCTTTAGGTTCAATTCCAAAAAGAAGGAAATATAACAACAGTAACCGCAACGATATTCGGCTTGGAAACCAAGGTGGTCACTGGGTTGTCTATAAAAAAACAGGAGTAAATGCGAAATGTGCAGCTCCAAATGTATACAAGCCAAACCGCATAGTGAGTGTTCTACATGCCACGTGTTTTTTTGTTCTAATAAAAAACAACTGCTTTATAGAATACCGTAAAATATAAATCTGTATTTTTTTGAATATTCCAGATTACGAGACGGCATTAGGGCAACCAAGAATGTATTGTCGTAGACGCAAGTATTGGTTTGCTGGTTTCACTTTTGTCGGTCCGTTAATAAAAAACTGTGTCGTCTCCACCTCAATCCGAGAAACGCGAATTACATATCGCAAGTGGTCAAAATGTCAATGTCTATTGCTCTCTTGCCTCAACAACGAATCAACGCCGGCATCACTTACATAAGAAAAGAATTCGTAATTTGGTGGTCCCAGAGTGGGAGCTACTTCAGAATTTTGGTCAATATCTAGAAAGATATTGGGCCAACAAGAATATTTCTTTGGTTTGAACCACCGGATAAATAATGCGATAGTATTATTCCATGCCTTATCAAAACGGACAACAATCGCCCGTCTTAGACAATTTTACTTGAAGACTATGAAAAAACAAAAAAAAAATTAAATTTAAACGACAAAAAAAAACAATGCAGTACCATACTTGATAGCCGAAATGATAGCTGTCGATAACGAACCCGTATCAATAGTGGAAAAACCTGAATTTAAAAGACTTATGAATAATGCTCTTCCACAATATAAAATGCTCAGTCGAATGTATTTCACACAAACAGAAATAAATTTAAATGTATAATTGGATATTTTTTAACGAACAAGTGTTCTGAGACTGTGCAAGCACAATTATTAAAAGCTGCACTAATTAAGTTACACGAAGTGGGAATTACAGTAAGATCTTTAACATGTGATGGCACAGTTACTAATTTTTCAACACTGAAAATACTGGGATGTGATCTCAGTGTTGAAGGATTAATAACAAATTTCAAACACCCAGCCTGTGATCTGAACGTGCATGTCATATTTGCTGCTTGTCATATGTTGAAACTTATGTCAATAAAGTTAGCAGAACACTTTTAGCAGAACATATATTTCTTTGCAGGAAAATTTAAAGCTAATTAAGAGCTAATTAAATGCTCTAATTAAAAATTTTGTGCTCGTATTTTTTTAAAAGAAACCACATGTTCTGCTAGCTTAATAAAAAGTTAGCAGAGCAACAATAAAATATGACATAAAAAGTAAATATAATAATGGAAATATCTCAAGCTAATTACGAGCTAATTAAATGCTACAATTAAAAATTTAATGATTGCTTATTTTTAAAAAAAACACATGTTCTGCTGGCTTAATGAAAAGTTAGCAGAATAACAACAAAATATCACATCAAACATAAAGATTATAATAAAAATATTACAAGCTAATTACAAGCCAATTAAATGCTATAATTAAAAATCTAATGTTTGCCTTTAAAAAAAATGTGTTCTGCTAGCTTAACAAAAAGTTAGCAGAACAACAATAAAATATAATATAAAACGTAAATATAATATTGGAAATATTTAAAGCTTATTACGAGCTAATTAATCGTACTTTAGTTAATTAAAAAAATACTTAAAAAATTATCCAAAGTGTCATCTATCAGTCACCGCACAAATATTTAAAAATGTGTATGTTTAGGTGTCTATCTTTCAAATAATTTTCGGCAGTATTTTAGCATTTTAGCTTAGTTTAGGAAAAAACGGTGGTATTTCACATTAAAATGTTAAATTAATTTGATAATTTTACTTTGTTTCACTTTCCTTGCGTCTTATAATCACTCCTAAAAATATTTTTATTTATTTGACAATTGTGCGCATGCGCGAACCCCTTTTTTCCCAAAGACTGACCCCTTTTTCACAACGATTTTTCAACATAATTAGACCGTAATTAACTTAAAATATTTTTCTTATGATATTTACGTTTAATATGATACTTTAATGTTGGTCTGCTAACTTTTTGTTAAGCTAGCAGAACATGTTTTTTTAAAAAAATCAAACATAATTTTTTCAATTACAGCATTTAATTAGCTCGTATTTAGCATGTAATATTTTTATTATCATTTTGATGTTTGGTGTGATATTTTATTGTTGTTCTGCTAACTTTTGATTAAGCCAGCAAAACATGTTTTTTTTTTAAATACATACGAGCACAAAATTTTTAATAATAGCATTTAATTAGCTCGTAATTAGCTTGTAATATTTTTATTATAATCTTTATGTTTGATGTGATATTTTGTTGTTGTTCTGCTAAGTTTTCATTAAGCCAGCAGAACATGTGTTTTTTTTTTTAAATTAGCGAGCATTAAATTTTTAATTATAGCATTTAATTAGCTCGTAATAAGCTTAAAATATTTCCATTATTATATTTACGTTCTATGTCATATTTTATTGTTGCTCTGCTAACTTTTTATTAAGCTAGCAGAACATGTTGTTTTTTAAAAAAAAATACGAGCACAAAATTTTTAATTAGAGCATTTAATTAGCTCTTAATTAGCTTTAAATTTTTCTGCGAAGAAATATATGTTCTGCTAAAAGTGTTCTGCTAACTTTATTGACATTTGAAACTTGCACGTAATACCATGGGAGAATGCAACATAACATCTGAGGAAGGCGTTATTTCATGGCAATTTATAAGAAATCTGCACTCTCTTCAGGTAGAAATTGACTTGAAATTGGCAAATTCTTTAAGTCTGCTTCATGTAGATTATAAAAATAAAAAAATGAATGTGCGTCTAGCTGCACAAGTCTTAAGTTCTGGCGTTGCTGATGCAATAGAGTACCTAAACAAATGTGGGTATAAAAATTTTGAAGGCAGTCAGGCCACCGTAAGTTTTATACATTGCATGGACAAGCTGTTTGATATGCTCAATTCGACAAATCCATTTGGGAAGGGCTTCAAGTCTCCCTTAACTTTGCAAAATGCGAAAGTGTGGCTAAGCACATTTGAAAAGTGTGAAAGTTATTTAAAATCGCTAAAGATAAATGGCACACCTGTTTTTAGCTATACTCGGAAAACTTTTGCTCTAGGATTTATTATTACTATGCATAGTGTAAAAAACTTAGCGTTAGAGAAATTGACCCCTTTTCATATATTTTAACATATAAAGTTAGTCAGGATAACCTAAGAAATATTTTTTTCTTTGCTTCGTGGTTCTGGCGGTTGGAACAATAATCCAAACGCAATGCAATTAAAATGGGCATTAAAAAAGTTAATGCAAAAAAATAGTATTCAAGCCAGTGAAAATGGCAATTGTTTAAGTAACGTTTTAGATGATACGCATTCAATTTTTAGTTTAGGTACAGGCCAGAAGGTCCCGGACCAATCTGATACAAGTCTGGTTAATTTATGTGATCAACTTAATGTAATTGATCCTGTAATATCAGATTTACAAAATGAAATTTTGTATTACATTTCTGGGTTCATTACGCGAAGAATTTTACAAAATAATGTTTGTGTAGACTGCACAAAAATTTTATTGCCATCGTCTACCTCCGATCATAATTATGCCATGGAATACAATTTCCAAAGATGGACTTTGTATCGCGAGGTGATATTAGCTTCCCAGATAACTTTTCAAATTATTCAGTTCACAGAAAAATTATTCCTTGCGCAAATGCGATCTGAAAAACATGCTAAAAATTTCAAACTACGAATCGTACTGGCAGTAGTTAGAGAATATTCAAATAAATTACATCTTTTTAAACCCATTCATCCTGTATCAGAAGAATTTGCATCTGATGATTTGCACGAAATTAAATTAGTTAAAAAAATCTCCTCGTTGTACCTTGAGATAAGGATTAAAACAAAAGCAAAGAAGATTACTGAAGAATGCCAAGGTACGAATGCTTCAATAAGGCATAAATTTAACAAACTAGTGTTATTTAAAAATGTCTAGATATTCATATTTACTCTGTAACTTTGTAAAATAATTTGTTCTAAATGTTCTAAATGTTCTAAGTGTTCTAAACGCACAAATTGCAATTGTTCAACATGATATGCAAACGTGGTGTGAAAAAAACAAATTAGTCCTGAACAAATCAAAAACTCAAATATTAATACTCTCCAGGGCTTCTACTCTACAGAGTAGCAAATTTCTAGGTATTTTGCTAGATACCAAACTAAATTGGATAGACCAGGCTAACTATGTGTGTGGTAAACTTAGTAGTGCGTACTATGCCATCATGAAACTAAAATCACTGCTGACTCAGAGTCAACTAAGAAATGTATATTTTAGCCTAGCATATTCACACATGAGTTATAATGTAATTGTTTGGGGTAATTCAATTCACATGCAACGTATTCTTATTGGTCAGAAGCGACTAATTCGTTTAATATATAATTTAAAATTTAGGGAATCATGTAGACCCATTTTTACTGCGTACCAAATTTTAACCTTCCCTTGTATTTATATTTTTAACTGTGCCATCTTTGTTTATAAACATCAATCACAATTTGTCAAAAACAAAAAAATACATTTTTATAATACGAGAACTAACGACAACTTAAGGACAATCATGCACAAAACTGCTTTGTACGAAAAAAGTCCAACTTATTCATGTATAAGAATCTACAATAAATTACCTCCTGATATAAAAAGCCTATCCACCTTGTGTAGATTTAAAAAAAAGTTACGCAGTTGGTTAATAAATAAGTGTTTCTATAATCTCGACGAATTTTATAATACCTAATTGTGATTGAAGTATACCTCTTCTTTTATCTTGTTTGTTTTTATATGTTAATGTATATGTTGTATATGTATACTGTAAAGAAACACTGTGTATTATGTATAACTATTATATGTTAAAATATTAATTTTGTTTATATACAAATGACGCGTGTAAAATCATGTAAAATGATCTCCAACACAAATAAATATTATTATTATTTAAAAAATGTCCAGTAAAATTTATATTTATCTTGTAACTATTTTGTATTGCTATATTATTAATATTAATAAACAATAACTCAAAAGTGTTTTTTTGTCAACCTTTTTAGAGACACTACACTGTTGATTAGACGTGGAGCCCCTTTCCCTATATTATTTAATAGGGCCCAAAGGTGATCGAAGGTCGCAAAATGTGCTATTAGCCCTGAATGCTATGAGCCAGACAAGGATAGGTATACGGCACAACGGCGGGTTGCCTACATATGTTAATGTTATATTTTAAACGCACGCCTTTCCAATCCAGTTAGATTTAAAAATCCTTGACTTTTTCAATTGTCTCTAAAACTGTCAATTTTCTGGCGGCAAAAAAAAAAAATTTAATATATTCGGATGAAAAGCCCATCGGATTTCAAACGCCCGAAACCCGAAGCGCACCCTAAATATAGAGGAACATTAGTTTGGGCTAAAGTCCCTAGATGTAGATATAGTACAATATAGGGACTTTAGTTTGGGCTAAAGTAACTGCGTAGATTAAGTAGCGCAACCAATTGTACCTATACGATAGAAAAAGACAACCTCTAAAATCCCAAACATGAATGCCGTTTTGTTAGTTTCGCTGTTACTTAGGAATACCAACTCTTAAATCATCAAATGAAGCACCAAACGAATTTGCAACCCATGCTTTGGTTTATATGCTAGCCGGTGTTTCAACTAGATGGAAACAAATCGTTGCGTATGATTTCACTGGCACTTCATAAAATTCATTGGAGATATATGACAGAATAAAACAAATTATTTACAAAGCTCACGAAATGGGAATTGTTTCTGACATGGACCCCCAAAACCGCAGTCTGTGGAAATCATTAAACATTGTGGCCGGAAAACATATCCAAATTAATAATAATAACTCCGTTGTTCATCCCTGTCTTCCTAATGAGCGGCTTTTGGTTGTACCAGATCCAAATCATATCTTCAAAAACATTGCATTCGCATTAACGAACGGACATTCATTTATTCTAGAAGATTGCATAGGGGAAAAATACAACCTTCTACACAACAAAATTTCAATAGAGCCCATTACTGAAGTATATGAATTGGACAAAAATGATATGATTCGATTATGCCCCCGTTTAAAAGGAAACGTAATTCGACCATCACATTTTGATAAAATGAATGTTGGAGTAAGTGTAGCTTTAATAAATAATGATGTTTCAGCTGCAATTTTGTATTATATATCTTTTAAAAAAATCGATAAAACACATAGCACTACAGCATGGTTTTTGCAAGTTATGTACGAGTATAAGTGGTTTCAACTATCAACTTGTCGCTACCCGAATTTAGCCATGTCATCAAAAAATAAAGAAAATCATAACGAAAAAATCACTTTTTAAAATCTGTACAAGATATTATGTACCATACAAAAATTAATAACAAATGGCAACGGTTTCAAACTGGAGTTTTATTGGCCACGCAGTCTGCTATGGATTTTCAAAAAATTTATCTTGAAAAGGAAGATTTCAATTTTGTGATGTTACAGAGGCTCACACAAGATTGCGTTGAAAATTCTTTTGCTATAGTGAGATGTAGACAACCTTTACCTGATGCGCATTTATTTAAAATTACGTAGTTTAAGACTGCTATGTCTAAGTAGTCACCTTGAAAATAATACAAAAATAGTAGTTACAACAGGGATGAAGGTAATTTTGTAGTAAGATATTGCTAACAAATGCATGACAAAAAGAATTTAGTGCCTAAAGAAAACATTATAATTACAGAAATACAAAATCAAGCAGATTTTTGTTCAAATTTATATGAAAAATTGTCGGAGGTGGTGGAGGCTAGTTTATATTATTTATTGGGTGCTGTCATTTTTAAAATCGGAAATCATTATTCAGTTTGTGAAACTTGTTTTAATTCAATTCAAGTTAATTGTTTACAACATGTAACTATAGATTTGTATATATAATATGGAACTTCGTTTTAGGCCATCTGAAGATGATATGATAAATAATAGATTAAGTTTGTAAATAATGTAATCAATATTTTTGGCTGTCCAGATACAATTTTAAATTGCCACAATATTTTTGAAAAAACTGTAAAATTATTTTTTAAATGTAGGCTATATTTTCTTTTGAATTCCAAATATAAAAAAGATTTTCGGAAGAAGCTCATGCCAGCCGCAGCATGGCCATGCGTGTAGCTGTTAATAAATAATCGTTTATTTTGAAATTGTGTTTTTTTAATTAAAATTTTTAAATTAAAATTCGAATATTTCTATAAAATTCATAATGATTTTTATGTCCGTTATTTAACGTTAATCAATTTTTTCATAAGAAAAAAAACATAAAACGCTGAAAAAATCGACTAACTTCTATAAAATATTGGCGGCAACCTCGAAAAATCTGCCAACTTTTGAATTTGCCGCCTTGAAAAATCCCAAACCTGGCGGATGGTTGCGCTACATAATCTATACAGTAATTTTAGTTTGGACCACAGTATAGGAATAAATTTGGGCGCCCTCTGGTGTTCAAAGTGGTGACAACGATGCGACAAAATCTGGCAACAGTGGCAACACTGATGTTTAGCTGTTATCTTTTAGTTCTCTACTTTTCAGCATTCTTGTGGACAATAATCCTACTAAATTACTAAATATCGAGTTAACAGGTAGACAACAGACAAGTGAACCATGTTTAGTAATACTGTTTATTTATTTACAATAACAGATTGTTTATTTGTCTCGGACCCAAGTGTTGTAATTTGTTGTTTTGTTATATTCGTAGCTTCCTTTTAGCCAATCAACCCGAAATGGGTTATTTATCAAGTCTTAAAGAAAAGAAATCTATCAGATTTAGGTCTTTATCCGATTAAAGTCACGTAGCGAAAATTCCGGTTTTTTCATTAATTTGAAGTGTGGTCAGCTAAAGTAAACTGTTACCACTGTTTTTATGTACTTTATTTGATACAGAAGAAAGTAAAATGCCAAAAAACTTACCGGCAAAAACATAACCTTGAACCAGCATCAACAGCACTTTCACCTGCTTTTATAAAGTTTTAGCCACGAACACTGAACACAAAACGTATCTATTTTACAGTACACGACCATAGGACCCGAATAATTATTATCCTGATGAAAAATAAGCAAAAGTATTAAAAATTTACAGTCACATGGTCACAACACAAACACGACAACGGCAGCCATTTTCATTTATATGGCCATCGCCAATCGCCATAGAGAATCTAATAATAAAGAAAGATGGCTTGATGACGCTGAAGGAAGCCGCCGCTTTAGCGACCCCTCGTGGAATGTACAAGTAAATAGTAATACATTTTAAGCCTCGAAATTCGATTAGGGTAACCTTAATGTGAATTCAGACACGGGTTTGGATTTATAAAAATATTTCTCCGTTGATCGTTTAGAAAAAAATTTATTATGCACAATATTTTCTGAAAAATCGTTGTAAAAAAGAGGTTTTAGCACTCCGCGCATGCGTACAATTCTCAAATAGTTTCAAGAGTGATTATCAGACGCAACAAAAATTAAACAAAGTGAAATTAACAAATTATTTTAAAATCTTAATGTAAAATACCACAGTTTTGCTCCAAACTAAGGTAAAATGTCAAAATAATGTATAAAATTATTTGAAAAATAGGCAACTAGATATACTTACTTTTATTTGTCCAGTGTCCGGTAGATGGCACTTTATACAGTTTTTTTATGTATTTTTTTTTTATTAACTAAATACTATCACGTACTATCAAGGGAAGAGATTTGTAAAATTACAAATGGGAAAAACATTATTACAATCAAAATTGTAATTATTAACAATCTTTTCATATAATTGTTTTTATCAAAAATTGTGAGTAATAAGCATTTTACTACCGTAATTTGAAGCAAAAAAGATTGTTTATTACTAAAATCAACCACTCCGTCCTGTGTGTTTTTAAGCCTTTTCTTCGTGCCTAATACCATTCAGTAACTTAAGTGTTTTAACGCACAAATCACGGTTAACGCCATTTGCCTAATTGTACGAACAAAGCATAAACAATTTACTTACATATTAAATATTTATAGATTCAAGAAATGCATTTTTTTATAAGTATTTTTTATAGGTTTTATAAGTAAACGGTAATCTCTTGAGTACTAATTGGTATAATTGCAAGCAATGTTATTTTAAATACTTTTGGTTTCCAGAGTGTGTATATTTTGAAAACTGCGCCGATAATTGAATAACTATAGTAATAAGAATAAATCAAATAACTTTAATGAATAAAGTTGTTGGTGTCAGACTAGTGTAAAGAAAATCAACTTTGATGTTGGTTTGTGTGAAAACATTTTATTTCTTGCATTTGCTCATTTGCAAGCTCTTATAATTCGCTTAATTAATACATAACTAATAGTTGAGATTGAGTGCTGTTACAGCCATTACAAAAACAGTAGATATATAAAACCAAAAATTTACTTTTTTACCTAAAATAGATAAGTCAAGTAGATACTTGTTAAAAAACTTGGTTATTAGAACAATTTATTTACTAGAAAAACATACAATAAAACGCCCATTAATCGCGGTCAGCCAATTTTTCGTGCAATTTTATTTAAACATTCATCTTTCGTGGACGAATTATCCCTGGCTAATAAAGTTTGGTGCTTCATCTAAATTTTTAGGCATATACTAGACCCTCATAAAAGGTGTTGATTTAAAAAAGTTGTCATGGGTGCTGTGAAATTTAAAAAAAAAGTGTAACAAAAAATGAATGTCGGAACTTGATACACTTTACTGTTATTGTAGAAAACATTACAAATAAATAAATAAATCATTATAAATATTTTTGAGTGATGTTAACAAGATTCCGAATCATTTTCATTTCCAGTTTCATTTTGTTTCTTCTTTCTTCGTGTTCAGTTTTTGTTCGTTCTAAGTCTCAGTCTCAGTTTTATTTGTTATTGGGTCTAGTTAATTGCTATGCTATTTTGTCGCGGTGTCTAATTACAGTTTAGAGCACAAAAAGTGTTTAGTCAAAAGTTACTTTCGAAGTGATAGAAAGGTTGAAGGTGAGTGGATCTACTCGATGGAACACAGAACAAAATCATTTGCCGAATTTAACTAAATCAGCCGAATTTAACAAAGAAATACTTCAAAATGTTTTTGTTTTGTCATTACACTCTTGACGGCTTTTTTAATTAAACACTTGTTATTTGTTCTAATCATTTTTAACTTGATTTTATAAATTTTTTCATTTTTTATAATAAAACAACTAGGTATCTCAAAAATAACTTTGTGTAATTTTCTTACATCAGAGAACACAAAAGAACACAAAAACAGAATAAACATAGATGTACCTATAGTATTTGTTCAATAAATTAATAAAATATAAATTAAATCAAAACAATAAAACAAGAAATTGAAAAAACAAAAACATTAGAAAAAACAAAAATTACGTTGAGGTTCCAAGACCACAGGCTGTCGCTCTCTACAGTAATAATATGGGAAGAGTTGACAAATTTGACTTTTTTTGTAGTATTTATAGATTCTATAGACGGTATAGAAAGTGGACGGTTAGAATGATCTCCCATGCCATTGGTATAGCTCTTGTTAATTCATGGCTAGAGTATCGACAACTTGCGACAAAACTTGGTATCTAAAAAGGCAAGATAATAAATTTGTGGTCATTCCGGCAAAGTGTGGCTGAACATCTTATATTGTTTAGAAAAGCCCCGAAAAAAGGACGACCAAGTGCTGAGGCAAAAGAGCAGCCAGTACAGAAAAAATATATAGAAAACAGACCACTTTCAGAAGCAAGACTGGATGAGTATGAACATTACCCTGCCATGCTAAAAATCCTTTAAAAATATATAAAATAAGATTATAAAGTTTCAGAATTTTTAATTGTTTTTTTGTAAGTGTGTGAATGAAAGGGTTAATTTGAAGAGATGCTAGGTTTTTAACAAGTTGTCAATTTTTATCAGTTGTCCATACTGATTCATTTCTATACTGTACTTTATTGCTCTCTTAGATGTGTTCATTTTTTTAGTTTTTTCACAATACAAAACTAACACAAATGAGATCATTAGCGATAAAACTGTTAATAATAGCTACTAACAGATTATAGCAAAAATAAATGCAGCCATTAATATTCTTTTCCGTTGATTTATTAATGCATGATTTTAAAAAAATGCCTATAATTGTCAAATAAGAAAAAATAAAGTTTTATAAGTGATTATAAGAGGCAACGAAAGTGAAACAAAGTAAAATTGTCAAAGTTATTTAAAATTTTAAAATAAAATACTACCGTTTTGCTCCATACTAGGCTAAAAAGTCAAAATACTGTCTAAAATTATTTGAAAGATAGGCAACTAAATATACAATTTTTTCGTGCAGTCAGCGATAGATAACACTTTGTATCACTTTTTAAGTATTTTTTAATTAACGCATTTTTGTTTATCGCCGTATATTTAAAAACCAACATTCAATAATTTTATTCAACTTTAGAAAAACAAATTACGGCAGGTGTAGTTGTTTCATTGCGTTTACTTCCTAGTGTGAGTTTACGATAATCGGCCAGTGTAAGTCGTTCTTTAAACAAGAGCAATTGTTTTTAGTAAGAAATCTGTCAGAATTAAGTCATTTTTGTTATTTTATTGAATAAATTACAACAATTTAAATAATTACAAACATTATTTATTCAGATTTTATAGGTACATAACAAATCAATTCAAGCTCATCTAATTCTTCTTCAATCTTCTGGAGGTGTTTGATAATCTTCAAGTACAGGAATGTTTATATAACACTGTCTTGTAATTTATTCAATAAAATAACAAAAATGACACTTCTAGGAAAACCAGCAACGCTGCCACGGTCTTATGTCATGTCACTTGCTTTTTGAAATTCATAAAAATGCACCGTGATTTAAATAAAACACGTAACACAAGACTAAAAAAATAAAATAAACAATTTTCGAAATTAATAAACGTGATTTTACAGGTAAAACTTGTAAAAAATAAATAAAAACCGGCCCTTTTTAAAAACAGCGTAACGTCAGCCACCGTGTTCTGTCACTTGTCATTTTTTGAAAATGGAAAACAACGAGTTAGCGCTAGCAAAAATGGGTAAAACCCACCCAGAATGGTTAAAAAAATGCGAAACAATTTTGAAATTATCTGGAAATCAAGTGTCTGAAGTACGTTCTTTACACCGAAACACCATGATGATGCTTCACGAGACGTCGGAGATGGGCCTCCTCTACTTAAAAATTACCAAACAGCTCCAGAAGATCAAAGATCTCCTTGATGAACTTGAACAGATTGATTGTGTACCACAAAACTTGAATAAATAATTTTTGTGTAATAATTGTTTTATTTACAAAATAAAAAATACATGGAATGTGAAAATAAGTGCGTTACATGCTTTTTGAGCTTGTATTAGTTATGATATAACATAAATTCTGAATTAAACGCTAAAAACTTGTCCCATTTTTCAAATTGTAATACTTAACAGATTTATCACACAATAATTAGTAATTTTGTCAGATTACATGAGCATTTTAACGTATAAAGCACTGTTAATTCATTAATTACAAACATGTGTTCTCTTCAGGACTGAAACTTCGCCCCCGACTTTCAATTTTTTTACTTCCTAGAACTTTTAGAGAGCATCGTCTAGATTTACCTCTTTCAATAGAACCACGTTCTTTGCGATTAAAATTATCAATGATATTTCTTACCAGACTTGAAGTGAAGCCCCACTTTCTGAAACTTCAGGTTTACGTCGTTGTAATGTAGGAGTTCCAGAAAGACGTCTTCGAGATGAACACATGTTAGAATTGCCAGGAGGCCTACTTAAAGTCGATGAAACAACGTCAGAAATACTCGTTTGTACTATTGAATTACACTAGTCTACACAATTAAACTTTAGTTTTGTTCTTCGAATGAAATATATTTTTTTGCATAAACTACTAAGGGTAGTTAATACAATTTTTTTTGTTTTCCGCACACTTCTCAGAAAAAACGTTTTTGTCACATAGTGATATTTAAGTTTATAAGTTGGCAGCATTCCACTAGCTGTTAGTTGCTAGGAGAGTTGCTAAGGAGAGTTACCAAGAGAGCGGGCACAACAAAAAAACGTATGCTTTATCCTATAATTATATATTATATTAGTATATTATATTGTGCTGTAAGAGTGTAATACTTATACTCAATAAAGACAATAATACATGGTGGCAGCGGTATAAAGAACCAAGAAAAAAAATGGAAAATAGTCTCAATTAGCCGGGAGCGATGCAGTTCGAAGGGAACGTACCAACAACATGGGAAAAATATAAACAACGGTTCACCTTATATTTGGAGGCCAGTGAAAAACAAACAAAACCGGACAAAATGAAAATAGCTTTACTACTCAATCAAATGGGGGACCAAGCGATCGATATTTATAACACTTTTAATTGGATCCCAGGTGAGAGTAAGGAAGTGTTTGATGATGTAATCAAAAAGTTTGATGCGTACTGTAAACCACGAAAGAACATTGTCTTTGACCGTTACAAATTCTTCTCAAGATCACAGGAAATTGGAGAACCTGTAGACAAATATGTAACTGAGTTAAAAAAGTTGGCTTCGGTTTGTGAGTTTGATCAAGACCCAGACGACTTAACCGAAAATTTAATTAGGGACAGACTAGTCCTAGGCAACCGAGACAAGGCGGTTCAAGAACGTTTATTGAGGGAACCAGAACTTAAACTTAAAAAGGCGCTAGATTTCTGCCGAGCGAATGAAATCAGTAAACAACAGATTGAAGAAATTAAAGGAACTTCAAATGTAGACGCCATTAAGTGTACGAGGAAAATAATGAACCGGGACAAATCAGTATCAAACAATTCCAACAAGAAACCATGTATGAGATGTGGGTTTAATCACCTCAAAGGGAAGTGTCCAGCGGCAGGGAAAATTTGCTTAAGATGTAAGAAGAAGGATCACTTTGCAAATCAGTGCTTTGCAAAATTAAAACTAACCAGACACGTGAACACAGTTCAAGATCAGCAAAATGGAAATCCTGAAACAGAGGATGGAAACCAAATGGTAGTATTGTCAATAAGAATAATTGATAGTGTCAAATACTGGAAAGAAGCCGCAAAAATAAGCAACAAATTAATAAACTTTAAAATTGACTCGGGTTCAGATGCAAATTTGATAACTAAGACATTATATGAACAACTGAATCCCAAATCTAAACTCGAGAAAGTAACGAGTTTGTTATTAAATTACGATGAGTCAGTGATTGATATAATCGGCAAATGTCAACTTAACTGCACTCTCAACAAGGTAGAACTAAATCTGGAGTTTCATGTCACAAGAGTAGATAGAGAACCAATTATAGGATTAGATGCTGCGACGCGATTCGGATTAATTAAACCGATTGACTCGGTAGGATTTTCGAACAATTCAGAACGATTGGTAGAGGAATATTCTGACATATTTGGGCCTGGTGGTCTCATCAAATGTAGGCCATATCATATAACCCTCAAAGAAGATGCCAAACCCGTAGTTTCTTTAGCACGTAATGTACCTTTATCTTTGAAGGACAAGCTAAAAAAAGAATTAGACACATTGGTCAGCAATAAAGTTCTCGAACCAATCAGTGAACCTACTGACTGGGTACATCCAGTAGTGATAGCTAGTAAACCAAACGGCAATGTACGCGTGTGTATGGATCCTAGAAGGCTTAACTCTTTTATGAAAAGAGAGCATTATCCTTTGCCCACAATTGAAAATTCATTTGCAGAATTACATGGAGCTCGTTACTTCACTGTATTAGATGCATCGACAGCATTTTTACAGGTGCCCCTGGAGCTGAAAGTTCTAAACTATGTACTATTTCTACAATTTTTGGGAGATATAGATACAAAACCATGCCATACGGTATAAATAGTACACCAGAAGTATTTCAGAAAACAATAAATCAAATATTCGATGGTATTAATGGAATAGTACTTTACATCGATGACATTTTGATTTATGGAAGCAACAAAGAAGAACACGATGCAAAGTTAAAAGCGGTGTTAAAGAGAGCTCGTAAATATAATTTACATTTTAGTAAAAATAAGCTCCCAAAAAAATTTTTGGGACACTACATTTCAAAAGATGGAGTGAAGGTTGATGACAAAAAGGTTGAAGCGGTCAGAAACATGAAAACCCCAAGTAACAAGCAAGAGCTGCAAAGATTTTTGGGAATCATCACTTATTTTGGAAAGTTCATACCCAACTTGTCACAACAAACAGCCAATCTTAGAAAGATGTTAAGCAAAAATAACGACTTCGAGTGGGGAAACGAAGAAGAAAAATCATTTTTAAACTTAAAAAATACAATAACAACAGCTCCTGTATTGAGCTTCTATAACCCAAAACAACCCTTATGTATTTCCGTAGACGCTAGTAGTTACGGATTAGGAGCAGTTGCTCTTCAAGACAACAAACCTGTTGCGTACTGCTCTACGTCTTTAAATGAAACACAACGCAGGTATGCTCAAATAGAAAAAGAATTATTGGCAGTGCTACATGGCCTTGAAAGATTCCATTTATACGCTTATGGGAGACGGGTTATGGTCCAAACAGACCATAAGCTTTTTTTGAGCATTGTTAAGAAGCCCATGGATGCAGTGTCTCCTAGACTGCAAAAAATGATTTTAAAATTAATGATCTTCAGTTTGTTCCTGGAAAGAATTTATGTGTAGCTGATGCACTCTCAAGAGACCCAAATACCAATGATAACATCAACACTGAGTATTTAGAAGGAAAAGCAGCAGCAGTGCACACTGTGGTATGTGCTACAACTAAACGAGTAGAAGAGTTAAGGCAGGCCGTTCAATCAGATCCAGTCTGTATGGAAATAATAAATTTTATTAATCATGGGTGGCCAAACCATAAGTACCTTATTAAAGGTGAAACAAAACTATATTGGGACATAAAAGAAGAACTACATTATGCAGGCGAACTACTATTTAGAGGAAATAGGATCCTCATTCCTAAAAAAGAACGATTGAATGTTCTTAAGAAACTTCATTCGTCGCATCAAGGTGTGAATTCAAGCCAGAATAGGGCAAGAACTTCACTGTATTGGCCGGGTATGTTCAAAGATATCGAAGATTTTGTTTTATGTTGTGAAACATGTCAGAGATATTCAAAATCCAATACCCGACAACCACTACTTAATCATGAAATACCTAAACTGCCAGGGACTAAAATCGCAGTAGATTTTGCAAAAACAAAAGGAAAGGTCTACCTTATTATTTCAGATTACTTCTCTAAGTTTACAATTGTTAGAAATATGAATTCGACGACAGCGCATGCAGTCGTAAGTGTTTTGGAGGAAACCATTTCAAACCATGGTATCCCTGTAACTATAGTGTCGGATAACGGACCACCTTTTGATTCTAGAGAATATAGCGAATTCCTTAAACAATACGATATCAAAACCAGCACATCTAGTCCTAGGTATCCCAGATCAAATGGACTAATTGAAAGATCGGTTCAGACAGTAAAAGGTCTTCTTATAAAAACACTGAACACAGGTGGTAATATAATCAAAGCTATTCTAGATTATAACTGTACACCCAAATATAATCTTCCATCACCTGCAGAATTGTTAATGGGACGACGTTTGAGAAACGACCCTCTAACTACAGAAGCACTTCTTGTTCCTAAATATGATGTGACTCCATCAAAAAACATTTTAAATAAGAAACAGATGAAACAAAAAGAGTACCACGATCGGCTAAGCAAAAAACTTTTTGATTTAGAAATAAATCAGGACATTCTTGTACAAAAGGGACAACGAAATTGGATTCCTGGAAAAATTGTGAAAAGAAGTGAAGAACCGGAATCCTACGAAGTCACTACAGAAGACGGAGGAACTTACAGAAGAAATCGTGTACATCTACGACCATTAAGGAAATTATCAAGCCTAGGAACAACAGCCTTGTCAGCCCAGGAGGAAGAAACAGTGCGTGAAGTGCTAAATAAAAGTGAAGTGCATAAAACAGAGCCTAAAATAATAAGTGCCGACACTCAAGAGGTAAATCCAGGTGTGAGTGATTCACCTACCAAATCATCACCACCGGACATTGGTATAGCCTCATCAACGCCACGATCAAGACCGACAAGATCGACCAAGAAACCTTCCTATTTGACAGACTACGAATTATTTTAAGTTTATATTTTTAGTATGTCTGTTTCTTTTATTTAGAAGGGGCATGTCACATAGTGATATTTATATTCCACTAGCTGTTAGTTGCTAGGAGAGTTGCTAAGGAGAGTTACCAAGAGAGCGGGCACAACAAAAAAACGTTGTATGCTTTATCCTATAATTATATATTATATTAGTATATTATATTGTGCTGTAAGAGTGTAATACTTATACTCAATAAAGACAATAATACAGTTTTTCACTTTTTTATATAAAATGTCATTATTTGACTGAAAATGACGACTATATTTCTAGACCAATTTTAAGTGTGAGATAGGTATTGGACGCAGAATTTCATGGTCTTTAAATTGCTGCAAGAGTTTTTGCCCTATAAAACGCGGTTTAAAAGTTATAGCCAAAAAAAATGTTAACTTTCAACAGTTTTGTTGCTCGCAAAATTTCATTTTTTCTGGGGTATGCTTCTTCTAGAATTATTTAAAAAATAAAATTGTTTAAGTTTTTCAATAATCTAGCATGTTCAGATCCCAAAAACCTTGATATTTTTTGCAAATACTTTCAGATCTTGATGAAGTCGCTCGCCATGTTTGTCACTTATACTTCCAAAGTTTTCTGGAAAAAAATTATGAAGAAATGGTAACGCCACTCATAAAATAAATAACTTTATTTTTTAAATAATTTTAGAAAAAATATACTCTAAAAAAATGACATTTTGCGAACAACAAAACTATTGTAAGTTAACATCTTTTTTTGGATATAACTTTTAAATCGCGTTTCTTAGAGCAAAAACTCTTAAGAGCAGTTTAAAAATCATGAAATTTTGCGTCCAACGTTTTTTTTAGAGAAGTGTGACGTGCTAGCGGAAAATAAAAAAATATGTATTAACTATACGTTTATAACTATAACTACGTACGTCTGTGGAGAAAACATGGCATCTGATGAACTACAACATCAACCACTATTATTACTGTTTCTGTCTGACAACTGCAACAATGCAAGGTAGAGTGAGAGAGCGGATGCGCGGCACAACGCTCTGATTGTTGCAGAAATGGAAGACATACGTTTTAATTCTAGCGTACTGAAATCGTGTGAGTGGGACAGAGAACGACATAAAACGAAAATGTATGTGATTAGTTCAAGAAATGATGACGTAACGACAAACATTGGTGAATCGGACTTTACCCTTAGTAGCTTATGCAAAAAAATATATTTCATTTGAAGGACAAAACTAAAGTTTAATTTTCTATACTAGTGTTATTCACAAATTTTTGAGTTACACAAAAGAAACTGATACTTTGTAGAAGACTCAAATTCGACATTTTCGGTTCAGGAGGCTCCTCTCTTCGTGAAACAAAATTCTTCGGTACTTTCCGTAAATTCATTTTAAATTTATTCGTTTCTGTTTTCTCAATTTCAGGTTTTTCAGCTGATTCATTTTAAAAAAAATTGGGATTTTCGTAATTCGGAAACTCTTTTGGTGCAAGTATATTTTATTTTCAGCCATTGATACTTTAATAACAAATGCTTATACGTCAATAACTGTAAAATTTTAAATTTGTCCGCGTATTTATTTTAATAAAATATGTAATTAATTTACATAAAACAGTTAAAAAAAATTCCCAAAGTTTATTGGATTTAGGGAAACCATAAAAACCTTGTCCTGAAGCTGATGGATGACGTCATTTGTAACAGCCTAATTGCACCTGCAGTAAAATTATTAATTAACGCTCTGGGAAATGGAAAATTAAAGACGAGATTAAAGAAATTAGGAAAATTGTATCCAATTTTATCCCAAAATGTGTTTTTTTTTTTGTTTGAATTTAGGGGAAAACAAGAAGGTTTCTGAGAGGTTGGCTGCGCTCATAAAAAAGGGTGCGCTTCGGGCGTTTGAAATCCCATGCGCTTTGAATCCGAGAAGATTGAATTTTTTCTTTTTTCCGCCAGAAATCTGACAGTTCTAAAGTCGGCCAACAAAAATAACTGATATACTTCTTCAAAAACTATATCAGTTATTTTGTTGGCCGACTATAAAACTGTCAATTTTCTGGCGGAAAAAAGATAAAAGTCAATCTCTTCGGATTCAAAGCGCATCGGATTTCAAGCGCCCGAAGCGCACCCATAAAAAAAGCGAGTCGAGTCCAAGGACGTTGTATGACCAGGACGGAGGATCGCCTATGGGCTGGAGAAGTGTGTCGTAATTTTAGCGCGAACGTTTGAAGCACTGTCATTCTGGAAATATACCTTAAAAAAGTCGCCCTTATTGCACTAATACATAAGGTTGAAATTATAACAGCTAAACTTTGACCGAATAAAAATCACATATGGAAACACAAATAAGGCATAAAAACACTCAACTCCAATACTCTAGACATTCTAGTTTTAATCCAGACACAAGTTACAAACAATTCTCGCATATTTGAGAAATTAATCGAAAATAGAAATTACTGTACATGCTTCGTGCCGTCAAACTCACCCGAACAGCTGTAAACCAACTACCGAAGATGGCCGAGTACATACAAATAACAAGATGCGCGGGCAAATCGGAGGGGATTTGCTCGCATTCGGCATGGTTCGCTGGAATTCGTTCATATTGGACCTGCGTTAAAGCTTAGAAATGAAGGAAATCTGTGCATCGAACATTTTATTTTTGTCCTCTTGAATTGACCATGACGCCTGTGACGTCACTGCGCCATCTTTGTGGACGTAGATCAGTAGTCGGTTTCCAAACAATGCATGGTTTCCATTGCGTTACAATAAAGTGTTAGGATTATTGTCTATCTTTTGACAAATAAAGACATTTTTGTGTGTTTACATTCAAGGTAAGTAATTTGCGTTATAAACCAGTGGTGCAGTGGTTACGTTATAAAATTAAAAATGTACAACGTCTTGTAGCTTACCAAGTTAGTAAAAATTGTATTATCTACACAAAAACAGTAAAAAAACACTTAAGTGCACTGGAAAAAATCAAATAGTAGCACAACTCTCAACAAACGTGTTGGAATCAAAGCAGAAACGAAACTTTGTTTGGAAACCTATCTCTGACAAAATGACTGCTGTGACGTCAGGGTTACATGGTCAATTGTAAAGTTGACTTTGACGTATTGTAAACGTTAACTCAAAGTGTCACTTTACGCACTAGTGCGACAAAAACTGCAGTAAATTTTAAGTTTTAGAAGATGTTTAAAAAATAAGTTAGATATACGACGATATAGTTAATTACACAAAACTTTACTTTACATAATAAGCAATAAATAAAAAAAGGAAATAAATTTATTATTCTATTTTTTATTTTATAAAATTAGGGCGACATCTATGCGAATTTAAGTAAGTTTATAATTATCTGTATTACCGACATACCGACCAAACACCCGACCAAATGTCAAATATTTTTATAGAGTATAAAAAATACAGTTACACGTGAAGTATTTTTTAGTTTATTCAGTTTATTAACAATAATAGTAATAGTTATAGTTATAAAAAACACTGCTGTATAAAGAAAAACAATTTACAATGGCTGGGACTTGGTTTGTGCTTGTAGTTTTTAGGTACCTACCTAACCTTAAAAGTTGATGTTTATTTTGTAGGACTGTTTTAAATTATAATAATGACCAGTTTATAAAACTAACACATTCAAGAAAAACTTAAAACCGTTTCATTCTATTGCTTCCAAATCCACCCAGCATGAATCAATGATGTCTTATTACTTCTCAATTCGTGACGTGACGTGAGGAGGACCTGATTGTGATATTTCAATTTTACAAAAGTGGTAATTTTTCTGATTAGTATTGTTAATTTACCCATCTTTCTTTCTAGTATTTTGATAATATTTAAAAAATTATGAAAGATTTCCCATTTTGCTCTAAAATTTGGGGTTATGTATGTTTATTAGATTTATTAAAATTAAAAAAAAACTGTCGGACAAAAAATGTTATACAAACTTCGTGTGTTAAGTCATTTTACATCGCTCCAGCTAATGAGAAACTCGCCCTACGGGCTCGTTTCCCAAACGAAGCTGTCGCGCTGTAAAATATGACTTTACCACTTTCTGATGTAAATAACTATTTCCATTAAATTCTTTATTAAGTGTAAGTTTGCTGTGATTCTTAACTTATCAATAAATGAAAGGTAACAGTTTACTTTAGCTGACCACACTGAAAATGCATGAAAAAAATCGGGGTTTTCACTAAACTTACGTAGAATAATCCCTAGAACACGAATCCGGTGGCGGAGGTTTAGTTTTTATAATATTTTAAAAAAAAATCTATTTTTTAGTGAAAAACTTTTGACAGTTCCTGTAAACTTCAATACTACAGTCGCCCAGCTAGATGGGTCGGAATGCAACAACGTTGATAAAAATACCGCGTAATGAACAACCTTCGCTCTCTATACCTGGCAAAAACATCGCCGATTTTAAGTCAATCCTCGGGCTAACGCTGCTGACCGCTTTTTTATAAGTCTTTATAATCTTTTTCGCGCGGTATCTTCTAGACCTATTATAAACATTCTCTAAAGGCGTTTACGAAAATTCAATCGATCAGTTGGGTCAGGGATCCGAGCGTTCGTTTATTCAACCTCGATCACTAACCCGTGTTCGTTTATTCAGGGTTACTGATCCGGATCAGGGATCGAGGGATCCAGCACAGCAGCAGGGTAGGTTTTCAAGCAAAATGGATCCGCATGCGCATTTGATAAACTTTGTGGTTTTATCAAATCATATTGAATTTTGAATTGGATTTCTTTGTTGAATATTTTTATTAGATCTGATTCTACTAAAAATTCTACTAAAATATTCAACAAAGAAATCCAATTCAAAATTCAATATGATTTGATAAAACCATTTGTATAAACATATTGTATAAACATATTGTGTTTATATTTATTGGATGTTTCGACAATATTAATTGTGTCGTCTCTGCGAAAACACAACAAAAAGACAAAGTATCAAATTTATTTTTTGTTTATTAATATGTCAGGTTTCTATAGTTACATTTAAAAAAAATAATTGCGTTGAAATTTGAGAAAATGCTCTCAAGGTCATTGGTCAGGGTTTGTGTCGTTCGAAAATAACTAACCCCGATCACTGATCTGAGATGGATCTGACGGATCCGGTCACGTGACGGATTACTAACCCGGGTTGAATTTTCGTAAACGCCTTAAGTAAGCCAATCCTTGGGGTGACGCTATTGACTGCTTTTTTTACATGTACTTTTTTCGCGTGGTAGAGGGCTTCGCCCTCTATACCTATCAAAAACATCCTCGAAGTAAGCCAATCCTCGGGCTGACGCTATTGACCGCCTCTTTTATAAGTTCCTATTTTCGGTAGTAGAGAGCTTCGCCCTCTATACCTATCAAAAACATCCTCGAAGTAAGCCAATCCTCGGGCTGACGCTATTGACCGCCTTTTATATAAGTTTCTATTTTCGGTAGTAGAGGGCTTCGCCCTCTATACCTATCAAAAACATCGTCGAAGTAAGCCAATCCTCGGGCTGACGCTATTGACCCCCTTTTTTATAAGGTCCTTTTTTCGGTAGTAGAGGGCTTTGCCCTCTATACCTGCCAGAAACATTCTCGATTACATGCCAGTCAATTGTCGGGCTAATACTGCTGACCGCCTTTTTATTAAATTTTATTTTATTCAGTTTATATTCAGGTTTAGATATAACATTCGCTTTTATTTATTTATAAGGTATTTGACAAAAGTTGAGCGTAACAGTGTTTCTAAAGCATTTATGGTAGCTGGGCCGCTGTAGTTTTGAAGTTTACAGGAACTGTCAAAATATATTTGTCTTGAATATTAGGGGCATTCAATAAAGTAAGCGATTACAAGCGATTGTAATATTTGACAGCTAGCGGTGTTCAGTCGGAGTAATCCGATTTGAATCGATTGCAAAGATTGCAATCGTTCCATTTCGACGATTGCAATCGGATAATGGCAGTTTCGCAGTACAACGCATGCGCATGCGAGACAAGTTAGTTTGAGAAAGAATGGCTTTCGCATATTTCCCCTATAAATACTTTACGTATAATAGGGGCATTCAATAGAGTAAGCGATTGTAAGCGATTGTAGTATTTGACAGCTAGCGGTGTTCAGTGGGAGTAATCCGATTTGAATCGATTGCAAAGATTGCAATCGTTCTTTTTCGACGATTGCAATCGGATAATGGCAGTTTCGCAGTACAACGCATGCGCATGCGAGACAAGTTAGTTTGAGAAAGAATGGCTTTCTCATATTTCCCCTATAAATACTTTACGTATAATCTCATTCATTTTTATATATGTCTCAATATTATTTTCGTCGATAATTACAATTTTGTTTTACGTTTAAAACTGAGTCAAATGACAAACACAGGCAGTTGCGATTTGACAGCGAAAATTGGACGTTCAATGTTACAGAATCGATTCAAATCGCATCGCAATCGGTAATCGCTAATCGCTTACTTTATTGAATGCCACAAATCTCATTCATTTTTATATATATCTCGATATTATTTTTGTCGATAATTACAATTTTGTTTGACGTTTAACACAGACAAATGACAGATAGACAGAGTTGCAATTTGACAGCGAAAATTGGACGTTCGCGAAAACCCCGATTTTTTTCATGCATTTTTAATGTGGTCAGCTAAAGTAAACTATAACCAAATGAAATGTTTGGGTTATCGAATGTCGACATTTTTAGGTCTTATTTATTTTATTTAGTGTATTTATTCATCGCATAAAATTTGATCTTTATAAATTCAACCTTATTTACATGTGCAATAAGGTCGACTTTTTCAAGGTATTTTTATCGAATGACAGTGTTTCAAAATTTCGCGCATTTATTACGTCACGGCTTCTGGAGCCCATACTGCCAATGCTACATAAAATGTTGAAGGCATTCGCTCACTCTAAAGTAACCTTTTACGACTCTATTACTCTCTCTCTTCTATACAAGGCAGAGGCGTAGTATGGCGTGGACGTAAGGTATATCTAACGTACAATTTGGAAAACGTTTCTGTTAGTTGCTTTAACTGTTAAATTTAAGCAGCTGGGCTCAAAATAAAGTGTGTTTGAGTATAAATAAATATAAAATTAACATTTTAGATTGGAAGCTTCTCGTGGCTTGACCAATTTATAAACTAACGAAACGCTACTGGTTAGACATGCGTAGAATGGTTTACTTTAGTAACCTTTTATTGCTTAACGTGCATTGGCGCCGTTTTCACTTTTTTGAATTGACCCTCCGTTCTGATCATTCAACGTCCTTGGTCGAGTCTCTACCGCGCAACGTCTAAAACGCACCATGTCTAAAAAGCACGGTGTCTTCAAAATGGCGTCGTTTCGCCAACCTATAATATTTTGACATTTTAAAGAAAAGTCCCTAAAATTTGTGTTTAATGTTTAAAATACTCTAAAGATTTAGAGTTGCATATAACAAAGATTAGAAACAATAAAATTAATTAGAAAATATTAATATATGTATATATTTTAAAGTAAATATTATGTATAACAGATAACAAACGATGAAAAACTCCTGGGATGTTAGTGAGCCATAGGAAAAAAAATACATATAGTGGTTATGTCTAAGATTTGTGCGTTTTTTAGCATGTCAGAATTGAATTTAAATTTTTTCACATTTTGTGGTGGGGTAGAAAAACTACCCCGTTTAAAATCTTTAAAAATTCATTCCATTGTGGTGAATTATTTTTAAAAATATAAAATTTCCATATCAACCAGAGAACAAAGGAATGCGTCATGCGAAAGCGACCCAGACTTTTATGAGTTTAACATGGTCAAATTTTTTATAGGGTCGCGAAGTTCTTTGTTTTAAAGCAAGGCTAGTTCACAAAAAAATAAGTTTATGATTTTTTCAATGAAATGACTCCTCAAAGTCAGATGACGAATTAGTCAAACAAAGAAAAATTGAGTTCATCACGTTCAAAAATAAGTCCACATGGTCACAATGACGCGGTATCCCACGTGTGGCCTTACTTGGGATGATATAAAAGCTTCCACCCAAAAGTGGGAGGAGAATAGACCCCCAAGTGTGGTTAATATGTGCACTTCTCCTTAATTGTTTTAAATAATTAAAAAAAAGTTCAAAAGTATGTGTGTGCAATAGAAGCAGTTCGAAAATCTTCTGAGCCCAAGTGTCACCTGGTGATAGCCGTAAGTCCAAAATTGTTTGACTTGAACCGATGTTTTTGTAATTCAAAATTCTAACTATGGCTTTAGAAGCTAAAATGATTTTTATTCTGATTTATGAAATGGCTTTAAGTATTTTGTTTGCGGAATTTTTGGTAATCACTTACAGTTTTTCTAAAAGGTTGTTGAATATGTAATTGTTTTGGGACTGGATTTGCATCTGAACGTTTTTGAGTTGAATATTTGATTTTGGGATAAAAAGTTATTGGTAATTTAAGTTTTAATAGTTAAAAGAGGTTTTGTTTACTAAAATTAATTGGAAATTAATTTTAATTTTAAAAGAGAATTTTGTTTCATAGAGAAATTATTTGATTTTTAACCACTCATGACCCTTGAATTTTGAAGAAAGAATTAGTTTCATAACTATTAATTGAGAGTTGATATTGGAACTGTGTTAAAGTAAATTTGAGTTTGTTCGTTCTAAATCTGAGTCTAAGTAATGAATTTGCGTATTTTGTCACATATCCGAACGCATATCCTCCTCTTCACTTAAGGTTATTTTTAGTTTTAATATTTGTTAGAGTAAAGTAATATTCAATGAAATCGATGAAAATAAAAGAACGATTAATTTAAAGTAGAATTAACTTGATTTACTTGTTTTTGAATTCGTTTATTTATTGTCAGATTAATTGCTAGATCGCAGTTGATTAATCATTCTTTTATTAATTTCGAAACTTATAGTTTTATTGTTTATGTAACCGCTTTGGATCTTAAAACAGATAAAATGTGCTTTAGTATAAATTCAGTTTTATGGAAAATAATGATTGATACTCTCGAATTTTCAAGTGATTATTTTGTTATAAATTGATTGGACAATATTGGATCTAAATTTTTGTAAACATTTAAAATAGAAAAATTGCTAGAGATCGTGTTAAAAAGTTTAAAAACCTTTTCCTTTGTTTGTCATAATTTAAAAGTATTTTTTTTTTAATTGTTAAAGATTTTATCAGGCTATATTATGGTGTAATTTCGTATTTAAAGATTAATGTTTTGTTTATTTTTGTTTTGTTTATGAATTAAAGTTTTACTTGAATTTTATATTAATATTTAAGATTTTATCAAAAGTTATATCATTAATTATTTTGTTGTATTAACTAAATATCTTTTAATATATTTTGTATTTAATTTAAAAACTGAGTCTTGTTTTTAATTGATGGTAAAGATATTAGACTGCACCCCTTACCCCTAAAGCACTTGATTCCCGACCCCCGGGTTGGTATTTTTATAATATTAAACCCCAGGGAAGGCCTACGTTCAAAATATAAATTTATTAGCTTTGTGGATTAGGAACCGCTTAGGCCTTATTAATAACATCCCTTAAGATTTTCCTTTAAATCTTAAATAAAGTAAAAGTTTATTTTTCCTAAAAAACAACCCTACCACAAACTAATTGGCGCAGTCGGTAGGATTCTCAAGTGCCTTTGGGGGGTAGTTTTTGAAAAATAAAAAAAATTTTGAAAGAAAAATTTTTTTTGTGAAAAATTTTGAAAATGCAAAATTTTGTAGTAGGAAGCACTTGAGAAGCACTAAAGCACAGTAAAAAGGGGTTACATAATTTTTGTTTAGTCAAATTGTGTTGAAAAACAATGAAAAAACGTGAAGGGAGGAAAATGTTTCGAGCGCGCCTCGTATTAGAACAAGGAAGGAGCTCGACCTAATTTATCGTAAACCGGAGTGCGAACACTGCGAACGCTGAGAAAATATGTAACATCGAGGTCGGATTTTTAAACTCGCGTATTAAGAGGCGACCACGATACACTTACACCGGTATGCTATTGCGCATCGTGTGACGTCACATTCGAAGCAAAATATGTGCCATCTTCATGCACGACATAGGGAGTTCAGTTAATATTAACATCTTGTAAATGAGTTTATATCCCAAACGTATGGTAATATGTCGCATAAAAATATAAAAAACAAAATACAATGGAGGTATTGTAAAATTTGTGTTGCGATTGTAATTCTTATAGCAAGCTACGGCACAACCGGGCATTTTATCTAATTAATAAGTATTAATTACAGAGATCTTAAATACACTGCAATTTCGTTTATATTATTACGGTAGGTACTACGAACGTGTTTGAAAGGAGATTTTTCTCTCAGAAATGAAGCATTTTACAGGAAGAGTAAGCAGGTTTGAGCGTGCTTGCTTCGCAGATGACGTCATGCGCAAGATTCGCTTAACTGAATCAGCTAAGGAACATACCGGTGTAAGTGTATCGTGGAGGCGACGTTAAAATATAAAATCAAAATCAGTAAGTTTTGCGATGCAATGCTAGAAATTAGTAAATAATTGTTGGATATGTTTGATTAAAGGAGAAAATTTGATTAGAAAAGGCAAATAAAATTGAATTTGTGTGGCAATAAATTGTAATTTAGAATATCAGAGAAAATCACGTTAATTGTACAATTTTAACTAGCAGTTCCGAATATAGACCGGTGCAACAACAAAGCGTGGAAATTTGGAGAAAGATTAAAAATTAATCATTACAAATGCAAAAATGTAACTAACAGTCTTGACATGAAATTTTGTAATATAGTCAAGTCTAGACTGAAAAGCGTGAAATTTGAGAAATTTTCAAGGGGTCTAGAGTGAGAGTGGTCATAAATTGTAGCGTTCAGGAGGAAATAAAATAACTAAACATCCGTGAAAAATTGAAAACGCAGCTGAAGGAGATGAATTCCGAACTATATTCGAGGCGATAAGTCGTAAAATAAATAAATACATAGGTTCGTTCCTAAAAGAGAAGTTGTGAGTCAACCAAATATTGAATAAATGCGATATTCCCTAATAAACGGCATGTACAATAAAAATTTTGGTTGTAGATACGGCCTGAGAAGTCTCCAATTGGGAGAACCGCTGTACCTACAAAAAGGGGCCGAAATAAAGAAAATCGAGCAGAAAATTCAAATCGCAATAATTAGACGCGTTAAAAATTTTCATCATAAAAGGAAAACTTTTAAAAGAACGGAAAAATGTCTTTCGTGGAAAACGACGACCCAAATTTACCGCGTACGCCCATTGAAGATTTATTGACACCGACAAGAACGCGACAAGCGCAAGCTAATGCAGCAAACGCTGGACAAACACCTGTCTCAACAGGGGGAAGTTCCAATCAAAGCACCAACAGCACATTAGCAATGGTTGCGCCCCTTGTCCCAACATTTGATGGAACAGGTTCGGTCCGCACATTTTTGGCAATGGTCGAAGATATTGCGGAAATGGAAGGTTGGACGGACATTCAAAAAGTCCGTATAGCCCGGTTGAAACTACAAAAGTCCGCGAGAAAAATATTCGAGTGGAACGACGATTTAAAAAGTCCCACATGCACGTGGAATACGTTCAAAAAGGCTCTTTTGAATCGCTTCGAGAAACCGATGTTACCATCGGAGGCCTCAAATAAATTCCGAAACTGCAAGCAACGAGTCGGCGAATCAGTAATAGAATTCTCGGAAAGGGTGCAAATAAGCGGAATGTCAACTCTTCGCCCGACTGGCAACTATCAACATGATCAGTGGGCAAAACAAAAATTGAAAGATGACTATTTGCAACAATTTTTGGAAGGGTTAATAATGCCTTTACAGCGTAGCGTATTATCAGCTAATCCGTTGGATTTTGACTCCGCCGTCGAAATCGCTATCCGAGAGGAGCAGATCGAGGAGAGAATAAAAACAAAATCAACCACTCGAGCGGTCGAAACCGAAATTAAACGGAACAAACAAACAATGTGCGAAAATACGGAACAATACAAGAGTGAAAAAGGGGACAAAGCAAAAGGGCCTGGGAAGAAGAATTTAATTTGTTTTAATTGTGGTCAAAAAGGCCATGTCAAAAGGGAGTGCAAAAGTTGCTTCTTTTGCAAACGACAGGGCCATTGGAAGCGAAACTGTTTTGCCGCCAAACGTGAAGCTAAAAATAAAAACCCAGGGTCATCGACACCGCAGAAGGGACCCAACAAAAACAACGACTCGAACTCGCAACAACCTCTTGAAGGATCTTTCATTTGTAAGTTTATAGAGAATCAAGATAAATTAAATACGGTTACGTTGAAAGTAAATAAACAATTAGCAAGAGTTCTTATCGATACCGGTTCAGACGTGTCATTAGTTAAATTATCTTATTTAAATTCTAATCAGCTACAAAATTTACACGTTACTCATAATTTAGAAATGCGCGATGTACAGGGTATAATTATTCCAATAAAGGGTGTAATAACTCTCAATGTTCATTTAAGTAAACGAAGAAGTTTTAAACATCAGTTTATTGTCGTGAGGGATGAAATGCAATTTAGGGGAACAATATTGATAGGGTTAGATTTTCTACTTAAGGTCAAGGCCAACATTTGTTGGGAGAAACGAGAGTTACGAATTTATGGGGTTATCTTTCCACTGGAAGTTGAGATAGGACCAGGAGTTAGAATAATAAATCAAAATACGGATGACTCATTAGATGAGAGTTTAATTAGCAACGGGGATAAAAATGAAGACGCGTCAAATAATTTAAGAGATGTTGAACAATTAGATTTTCAAACGAGTATTTTGAAAAGCAGGCATTATCAAGGAGATAAACACCTGAAGTGTCAAAATAATTTGTTTAGCATTTTGAAAAGCAGGCATTATGAGAAGAGTAATGTACTGGAGTGTCAAAATGAGGCAACACATATACCTGAAAACAAGTGTTTTGAAGCGGAATTCGCTCATGGGCGTCAATGCTTTGATAGCAATATGACGGATGTGTTGGATTTTCACCGAAATAGTGAAGAATTTTATGGGAGCTGTCATCTAAAGGATGAAGCAGTGGTGTGCACACTGAGAGAAAATCAAATTGATTCAGATGAGATCCCAGATGACTTAATATTTTCCAACAAGGCGCCAACGTTGGGAAATGTTGAAACATCAAGGCTAATTAGAGAAAGTGACAGAGAAGTAAGTAAGCTTCGGTTGTCAAAGGAATTAATTTTACCAGCAAGGAGTAGAATGATTTGTATGGGGAGGATAGACGACTGTCTGGACACAGATTGGTTAATTGTGGAACCGAATGGGGAACAATTTTCAGGAATTTTAACAGCTTACTCTTTAAATAAAAATACTGCCGAAGTACCCATACAAATTATGAATGTAACAGAAAAACCGATTAAATTAGAAAAAGAGAGGGTCCTAGGAACAGTACGAACTGTTGAGTTAGTGGAAGGAGATAACGACTTGAATGTTGTTAGTGATAACCCTGATAGCGAAGAATTAAAGAAAATTTTAGAAATCCTAACCTACCCTAAGGAAGATAAGAAAGTGGTTGAAGATTTTGAGAGACTCATTGCGAAATATGTGGATGTGTTTCGAGCTCCAGACCAAAAATTGGCTTGTACTACAGAAGTGAAGCATAGAATAATTACCGAAGATGTACCACCCATTACGAAAAGACCTTATCGTGTACCGTATCACCGAAAAGAAATTTTAGATAAAGAAATTCAAACTTTATTGAACAATGACATCATAGAAGAAAGTTCTTCACCTTGGTCAGCACCTGTTATACTTGTAGAAAAGAAACGTCATCCAGGGGAGCAACCTGAATTCAGACTTTGCATTGATTATCGAGAACTGAATAAGGTCACTAAACCGGATTTCTTTCCACTGCCCCTTTTGCAAGAAACATTGGATCAATTGACCGGAGCTAGCCTCTTCTCAATTATGGACATGGCCAGTGGGTATTTCCAAGTGGAATTACACCCTGATGATCAAGAAATCAGTGCTTTTAGCACCCCAACTGGTCATTATCAATTCAAAAGAATGGCAATGGGTTTGAGAAATGCCCCGAGTACCTGGCAAAGGCTGATGTATTCAGTATTCTCTGGATTAGTGGGGATAGAATGTTTGGTGTACCTTGATGATGTAATTGTGTTCAGCTCTGGAAGTTATAAGGAACATCTTGAGAGACTAGAGGACATTTTCAAAAGGATGAGGAAAGCCAACTTACAATTCAAACCAACGAAATGTAACTTCATGTTAAGAGAAGCAAAGTATTTGGGACATATAATTTCAGCTGAAGGAGTAAAGACTGACCCAGACAAAACAAAATTGGTTGAGACGTATCCCATCCCTAAGAACCCAAAAGCCGTAAGAGCTTTCTTAGGACTTTGTGGATTTTATAGGAAGTTTATACAAAATTTTTCAGAAATAGCAAAGCCATTAACTGAATTAACAAAGAAGGATGTAGAATTTCAATGGAACACCGAAAGGGATCAAGCTTTTAACACCTTAAAGACAGCTTTAACAAAACCACCGATACTGAAGTTTCCCGATTTCAGGAAACAGTTTATTTTGGCAACAGATGCATCAGGTATAGCGATTAGTGCTATACTGTCTCAAAAATATGAAGCGGAACATCCTATCTGTTATGCTAGCAGAAGTTTGAAAGGAGCTGAGACTCGTTACAGTACCATCGAAAGGGAAGCTTTAGCAATCGTGTGGGCTATTAAGTATTTCCGATGTTACCTGACAGGAGCAAAATTTATTATAATTACAGACCATAGACCATTACGATATTTGTTAACCATTAAGGATCCAAGTTCACGTTTAGCCAAGTGGGCAATGAGCTTGACTGAATATGACTTCGAAATTCAGTATCGACCTGGCAAAAGACATCATGTTGATGCTTTTACAAGACTTGAAGAATATCCAGAAGAAGTCGCTGAAGTAAGAACTATTCAGGTTGATTGCACACCTATTATACATGATTTAGAAGATATTAGAGAAGCTCAAGAAAGTGATCCGGAAATAGTCGAATTATTAAAGAATGATGGATTTTATAAAGCTTCGAATGGACTTTGCTATAAACTTAGAACAGGGGATGAACGTCAAGATCAATTATTAGTACCAAGGAAGTTACAGAAGAAGATCATGCAACTGTATCATGACTCACCCTTCATGGCTCATGGGGGTAGGAAGAAGACTACCCAGTTGATTAAAAGGGATTTTTATTGGAAGGGCATGATCAGTGCAATCAGAAAATACTGTGAAGGATGTCACTCGTGTAATATACACAAGACTCATCCACGTCCAGCTGCTGAAATGCAATTAATGCCAGTACCAACTAGTACATTCGGTCTCATTTCGTTAGACATAGTAGGTCCTTTGAACTTAACGACGAATGGAAACAGATATATCCTTACTTGTATGGATTATCTCACAAGATATCCTGAATGTGTAGCAATTCCAAACATAACAGCAGAAACAATAGCCAGAGCATTAGTGGATAATGTCATTTTAAGACATGGAGTTCCTAGACAGCTATTAACAGATTGTGGCTCACAATTCATTTCAGAATTATTTCAAGAAATTTGTCGAAAACTACAAATTGAAAAATTGCAGACAAGTCCATATAGACCTTCAACAAATGGAGTCATAGAGAGAATGCATCATGTACTGAAGACTATGATTTCTCATTACATTTCAGAAGAAAATAGCGATTGGGACCTAATGCTACCTTATGTTATGATGGCTTATAGGAATCGAGTTCATGAAGCTACAGGTGAATCACCATTTTTCTTAATGTATGGAAGAGATATGGAATTACCATTTTATACCAATATCAGGACAGGACGTGTTAGGTATGACCTAGATGAAAACTATGTGAGCGAAATGATGGCTCGAATGGATAAAGCACTATGTCAAGCATCGAAGAATTTAGAAGAAACCAACAGATCCAGGACAGAGAGGAGAAATACTAAGAGAAAAACACCAACTTTTCAATTAGGAGATCGAGTCTACCTGTATACACCGGTTATAAAAGGAAAGAGATTAGCTTCGAAGTTCTATCCGAAATGGAGTGGACCTTATAGAATAATAAAACAGACTGGACCAGTGAATTATAAGATCAAGGAAATTGGAAAAGAAAAAGAACTTTTAGTTCATGCTGACAGATTGAAGTTATGGAAGACAAATCAAGAAGAGAGTTTAAATGAAGAACTTATGCGAGCAGAACAAGAATGTCAACAAGAATTGGTACAACAAGACGATGGTGATGAAGATTTTATGCAGGATAATAATGCTTCTGGTAGAGCTCAAGCTCATGAGTGTGAAGATCGTGAAAGATCTGAAGATGTAGTAGTACAAGTTCCAAATATGTCGCCAGAGAGCTCGATTCATGAATCTGATGTTGAGTCTGAGTATGCTTCAGAAGAAGAAGTAGATTTGGAAGGATTACCCGAAATATTTGCTGAACCACTGGATAGAGAATTTTTACCCCTAGAATTAGAAGAAGTTAAAGAAGAGAATTTAAGCGAAACATCAGAGGAAAAAGATGAAACGGTTGGACATAATGAAGAAGAAGAAATTGATGATAATCAAAAAGAAAATGCTCACCCTTACTTAACGAGAAGTAGAGGGCAAGCTCCTGATTATCCTTGGGTGTTACGAAAACACATTTAAAATGATTTAAGTTAGTAAGTTACCAATACGCTAAAATTTTAGAAAAAGTTAAAGCAAGTGTTAATGAAAATTTTTATAAAGTTGGGTTAAATTTTAGAGTAAACTTGAAGATGCAAATCCAAGTAAATGAATAATAATTTCGTAATAATGATAGTTTAAGTTAATTTTGAAAAGAAAAGTAGTTACTTATTAAGTCAATTCGTAAATCAGGTTTTTAAAAAAGTAAAGGTTATTGTTTTGCGCGTACTAAATCAAGTCAAACCTTACGGTTCGATCTGGGAGGGTTAGATGACCTTATTGCACATAAAGGGAGGTCTACATTAATTGGCTCCACAAGTTACAGTGGAATACAAACAGTCAAAAGGGTTTAAAAATTTAATTGTCTCTTCCATTTAATTTGAGAAGAAGCGACAACAAGATAACCAGATCCACCAAGGCTCAAGGGAGATGATGTCCAGGAGTACCAAAAGTGGGGACAACCAACACCTTCCTTGGCAGCTGACGCATAGAGAGGGTCCAATGTCTTCTCGTTCTTCGACTCCACAATAGTGCTAACGCAGTGAGTACAGTTTGTGCAGTGTGAGTGCGCGTAAGAACATAATGTCCGTTTACTTTGTTGTTTAGATTTAAGAGAAAAGGATGTTCTATGCTTTTAGAACAGGAAGTCAATAGTGTTTAAGATTGATATAAAGATAATTTTTTTTGGGAAGTTCTAAAAGGATAGAAGTTTAGATTAAGTGATAGGTATAGAGAAAAGCCAAGGGCCACAAAGGGCCCATGGTTTTGCTTGAGGAAGGGAGGATATGTGGTGGGGTAGAAAAACTACCCCGTTTAAAATCTTTAAAAATTCATTCCATTGTGGTGAATTATTTTTAAAAATATAAAATTTCCATATCAACCAGAGAACAAAGGAATGCGTCATGCGAAAGCGACCCAGACTTTTATGAGTTTAACATGGTCAAATTTTTTATAGGGTCGCGAAGTTCTTTGTTTTAAAGCAAGGCTAGTTCACAAAAAAATAAGTTTATGATTTTTTCAATGAAATGACTCCTCAAAGTCAGATGACGAATTAGTCAAACAAAGAAAAATTGAGTTCATCACGTTCAAAAATAAGTCCACATGGTCACAATGACGCGGTATCCCACGTGTGGCCTTACTTGGGATGATATAAAAGCTTCCACCCAAAAGTGGGAGGAGAATAGACCCCCAAGTGTGGTTAATATGTGCACTTCTCCTTAATTGTTTTAAATAATTAAAAAAAAGTTCAAAAGTATGTGTGTGCAATAGAAGCAGTTCGAAAATCTTCTGAGCCCAAGTGTCACCTGGTGATAGCCGTAAGTCCAAAATTGTTTGACTTGAACCGATGTTTTTGTAATTCAAAATTCTAACTATGGCTTTAGAAGCTAAAATGATTTTTATTCTGATTTATGAAATGGCTTTAAGTATTTTGTTTGCGGAATTTTTGGTAATCACTTACAGTTTTTCTAAAAGGTTGTTGAATATGTAATTGTTTTGGGACTGGATTTGCATCTGAACGTTTTTGAGTTGAATATTTGATTTTGGGATAAAAAGTTATTGGTAATTTAAGTTTTAATAGTTAAAAGAGGTTTTGTTTACTAAAATTAATTGGAAATTAATTTTAATTTTAAAAGAGAATTTTGTTTCATAGAGAAATTATTTGATTTTTAACCACTCATGACCCTTGAATTTTGAAGAAAGAATTAGTTTCATAACTATTAATTGAGAGTTGATATTGGAACTGTGTTAAAGTAAATTTGAGTTTGTTCGTTCTAAATCTGAGTCTAAGTAATGAATTTGCGTATTTTGTCACATATCCGAACGCATATCCTCCTCTTCACTTAAGGTTATTTTTAGTTTTAATATTTGTTAGAGTAAAGTAATATTCAATGAAATCGATGAAAATAAAAGAACGATTAATTTAAAGTAGAATTAACTTGATTTACTTGTTTTTGAATTCGTTTATTTATTGTCAGATTAATTGCTAGATCGCAGTTGATTAATCATTCTTTTATTAATTTCGAAACTTATAGTTTTATTGTTTATGTAACCGCTTTGGATCTTAAAACAGATAAAATGTGCTTTAGTATAAATTCAGTTTTATGGAAAATAATGATTGATACTCTCGAATTTTCAAGTGATTATTTTGTTATAAATTGATTGGACAATATTGGATCTAAATTTTTGTAAACATTTAAAATAGAAAAATTGCTAGAGATCGTGTTAAAAAGTTTAAAAACCTTTTCCTTTGTTTGTCATAATTTAAAAGTATTTTTTTTTTAATTGTTAAAGATTTTATCAGGCTATATTATGGTGTAATTTCGTATTTAAAGATTAATGTTTTGTTTATTTTTGTTTTGTTTATGAATTAAAGTTTTACTTGAATTTTATATTAATATTTAAGATTTTATCAAAAGTTATATCATTAATTATTTTGTTGTATTAACTAAATATCTTTTAATATATTTTGTATTTAATTTAAAAACTGAGTCTTGTTTTTAATTGATGGTAAAGATATTAGACTGCACCCCTTACCCCTAAAGCACTTGATTCCCGACCCCCGGGTTGGTATTTTTATAATATTAAACCCCAGGGAAGGCCTACGTTCAAAATATAAATTTATTAGCTTTGTGGATTAGGAACCGCTTAGGCCTTATTAATAACATCCCTTAAGATTTTCCTTTAAATCTTAAATAAAGTAAAAGTTTATTTTTCCTAAAAAACAACCCTACCACAAACTAATTGGCGCAGTCGGTAGGATTCTCAAGTGCCTTTGGGGGGTAGTTTTTGAAAAATAAAAAAAATTTTGAAAGAAAAATTTTTTTTGTGAAAAATTTTGAAAATGCAAAATTTTGTAGTAGGAAGCACTTGAGAAGCACTAAAGCACAGTAAAAAGGGGTTACATAATTTTTGTTTAGTCAAATTGTGTTGAAAAACAATGAAAAAACGTGAAGGGAGGAAAATGTTTCGAGCGCGCCTCGTATTAGAACAAGGAAGGAGCTCGACCTAATTTATCGTAAACCGGAGTGCGAACACTGCGAACGCTGAGAAAATATGTAACATCGAGGTCGGATTTTTAAACTCGCGTATTAAGAGGCGACCACGATACACTTACACCGGTATGCTATTGCGCATCGTGTGACGTCACATTCGAAGCAAAATATGTGCCATCTTCATGCACGACATAGGGAGTTCAGTTAATATTAACATCTTGTAAATGAGTTTATATCCCAAACGTATGGTAATATGTCGCATAAAAATATAAAAAACAAAATACAATGGAGGTATTGTAAAATTTGTGTTGCGATTGTAATTCTTATAGCAAGCTACGGCACAACCGGGCATTTTATCTAATTAATAAGTATTAATTACAGAGATCTTAAATACACTGCAATTTCGTTTATATTATTACGGTAGGTACTACGAACGTGTTTGAAAGGAGATTTTTCTCTCAGAAATGAAGCATTTTACAGGAAGAGTAAGCAGGTTTGAGCGTGCTTGCTTCGCAGATGACGTCATGCGCAAGATTCGCTTAACTGAATCAGCTAAGGAACATACCGGTGTAAGTGTATCGTGGAGGCGACGTTAAAATATAAAATCAAAATCAGTAAGTTTTGCGATGCAATGCTAGAAATTAGTAAATAATTGTTGGATATGTTTGATTAAAGGAGAAAATTTGATTAGAAAAGGCAAATAAAATTGAATTTGTGTGGCAATAAATTGTAATTTAGAATATCAGAGAAAATCACGTTAATTGTACAATTTTAACTAGCAGTTCCGAATATAGACCGGTGCAACAACAAAGCGTGGAAATTTGGAGAAAGATTAAAAATTAATCATTACAAATGCAAAAATGTAACTAACAGTCTTGACATGAAATTTTGTAATATAGTCAAGTCTAGACTGAAAAGCGTGAAATTTGAGAAATTTTCAAGGGGTCTAGAGTGAGAGTGGTCATAAATTGTAGCGTTCAGGAGGAAATAAAATAACTAAACATCCGTGAAAAATTGAAAACGCAGCTGAAGGAGATGAATTCCGAACTATATTCGAGGCGATAAGTCGTAAAATAAATAAATACATAGGTTCGTTCCTAAAAGAGAAGTTGTGAGTCAACCAAATATTGAATAAATGCGATATTCCCTAATAAACGGCATGTACAATAAAAATTTTGGTTGTAGATACGGCCTGAGAAGTCTCCAATTGGGAGAACCGCTGTACCTACAAAAAGGGGCCGAAATAAAGAAAATCGAGCAGAAAATTCAAATCGCAATAATTAGACGCGTTAAAAATTTTCATCATAAAAGGAAAACTTTTAAAAGAACGGAAAAATGTCTTTCGTGGAAAACGACGACCCAAATTTACCGCGTACGCCCATTGAAGATTTATTGACACCGACAAGAACGCGACAAGCGCAAGCTAATGCAGCAAACGCTGGACAAACACCTGTCTCAACAGGGGGAAGTTCCAATCAAAGCACCAACAGCACATTAGCAATGGTTGCGCCCCTTGTCCCAACATTTGATGGAACAGGTTCGGTCCGCACATTTTTGGCAATGGTCGAAGATATTGCGGAAATGGAAGGTTGGACGGACATTCAAAAAGTCCGTATAGCCCGGTTGAAACTACAAAAGTCCGCGAGAAAAATATTCGAGTGGAACGACGATTTAAAAAGTCCCACATGCACGTGGAATACGTTCAAAAAGGCTCTTTTGAATCGCTTCGAGAAACCGATGTTACCATCGGAGGCCTCAAATAAATTCCGAAACTGCAAGCAACGAGTCGGCGAATCAGTAATAGAATTCTCGGAAAGGGTGCAAATAAGCGGAATGTCAACTCTTCGCCCGACTGGCAACTATCAACATGATCAGTGGGCAAAACAAAAATTGAAAGATGACTATTTGCAACAATTTTTGGAAGGGTTAATAATGCCTTTACAGCGTAGCGTATTATCAGCTAATCCGTTGGATTTTGACTCCGCCGTCGAAATCGCTATCCGAGAGGAGCAGATCGAGGAGAGAATAAAAACAAAATCAACCACTCGAGCGGTCGAAACCGAAATTAAACGGAACAAACAAACAATGTGCGAAAATACGGAACAATACAAGAGTGAAAAAGGGGACAAAGCAAAAGGGCCTGGGAAGAAGAATTTAATTTGTTTTAATTGTGGTCAAAAAGGCCATGTCAAAAGGGAGTGCAAAAGTTGCTTCTTTTGCAAACGACAGGGCCATTGGAAGCGAAACTGTTTTGCCGCCAAACGTGAAGCTAAAAATAAAAACCCAGGGTCATCGACACCGCAGAAGGGACCCAACAAAAACAACGACTCGAACTCGCAACAACCTCTTGAAGGATCTTTCATTTGTAAGTTTATAGAGAATCAAGATAAATTAAATACGGTTACGTTGAAAGTAAATAAACAATTAGCAAGAGTTCTTATCGATACCGGTTCAGACGTGTCATTAGTTAAATTATCTTATTTAAATTCTAATCAGCTACAAAATTTACACGTTACTCATAATTTAGAAATGCGCGATGTACAGGGTATAATTATTCCAATAAAGGGTGTAATAACTCTCAATGTTCATTTAAGTAAACGAAGAAGTTTTAAACATCAGTTTATTGTCGTGAGGGATGAAATGCAATTTAGGGGAACAATATTGATAGGGTTAGATTTTCTACTTAAGGTCAAGGCCAACATTTGTTGGGAGAAACGAGAGTTACGAATTTATGGGGTTATCTTTCCACTGGAAGTTGAGATAGGACCAGGAGTTAGAATAATAAATCAAAATACGGATGACTCATTAGATGAGAGTTTAATTAGCAACGGGGATAAAAATGAAGACGCGTCAAATAATTTAAGAGATGTTGAACAATTAGATTTTCAAACGAGTATTTTGAAAAGCAGGCATTATCAAGGAGATAAACACCTGAAGTGTCAAAATAATTTGTTTAGCATTTTGAAAAGCAGGCATTATGAGAAGAGTAATGTACTGGAGTGTCAAAATGAGGCAACACATATACCTGAAAACAAGTGTTTTGAAGCGGAATTCGCTCATGGGCGTCAATGCTTTGATAGCAATATGACGGATGTGTTGGATTTTCACCGAAATAGTGAAGAATTTTATGGGAGCTGTCATCTAAAGGATGAAGCAGTGGTGTGCACACTGAGAGAAAATCAAATTGATTCAGATGAGATCCCAGATGACTTAATATTTTCCAACAAGGCGCCAACGTTGGGAAATGTTGAAACATCAAGGCTAATTAGAGAAAGTGACAGAGAAGTAAGTAAGCTTCGGTTGTCAAAGGAATTAATTTTACCAGCAAGGAGTAGAATGATTTGTATGGGGAGGATAGACGACTGTCTGGACACAGATTGGTTAATTGTGGAACCGAATGGGGAACAATTTTCAGGAATTTTAACAGCTTACTCTTTAAATAAAAATACTGCCGAAGTACCCATACAAATTATGAATGTAACAGAAAAACCGATTAAATTAGAAAAAGAGAGGGTCCTAGGAACAGTACGAACTGTTGAGTTAGTGGAAGGAGATAACGACTTGAATGTTGTTAGTGATAACCCTGATAGCGAAGAATTAAAGAAAATTTTAGAAATCCTAACCTACCCTAAGGAAGATAAGAAAGTGGTTGAAGATTTTGAGAGACTCATTGCGAAATATGTGGATGTGTTTCGAGCTCCAGACCAAAAATTGGCTTGTACTACAGAAGTGAAGCATAGAATAATTACCGAAGATGTACCACCCATTACGAAAAGACCTTATCGTGTACCGTATCACCGAAAAGAAATTTTAGATAAAGAAATTCAAACTTTATTGAACAATGACATCATAGAAGAAAGTTCTTCACCTTGGTCAGCACCTGTTATACTTGTAGAAAAGAAACGTCATCCAGGGGAGCAACCTGAATTCAGACTTTGCATTGATTATCGAGAACTGAATAAGGTCACTAAACCGGATTTCTTTCCACTGCCCCTTTTGCAAGAAACATTGGATCAATTGACCGGAGCTAGCCTCTTCTCAATTATGGACATGGCCAGTGGGTATTTCCAAGTGGAATTACACCCTGATGATCAAGAAATCAGTGCTTTTAGCACCCCAACTGGTCATTATCAATTCAAAAGAATGGCAATGGGTTTGAGAAATGCCCCGAGTACCTGGCAAAGGCTGATGTATTCAGTATTCTCTGGATTAGTGGGGATAGAATGTTTGGTGTACCTTGATGATGTAATTGTGTTCAGCTCTGGAAGTTATAAGGAACATCTTGAGAGACTAGAGGACATTTTCAAAAGGATGAGGAAAGCCAACTTACAATTCAAACCAACGAAATGTAACTTCATGTTAAGAGAAGCAAAGTATTTGGGACATATAATTTCAGCTGAAGGAGTAAAGACTGACCCAGACAAAACAAAATTGGTTGAGACGTATCCCATCCCTAAGAACCCAAAAGCCGTAAGAGCTTTCTTAGGACTTTGTGGATTTTATAGGAAGTTTATACAAAATTTTTCAGAAATAGCAAAGCCATTAACTGAATTAACAAAGAAGGATGTAGAATTTCAATGGAACACCGAAAGGGATCAAGCTTTTAACACCTTAAAGACAGCTTTAACAAAACCACCGATACTGAAGTTTCCCGATTTCAGGAAACAGTTTATTTTGGCAACAGATGCATCAGGTATAGCGATTAGTGCTATACTGTCTCAAAAATATGAAGCGGAACATCCTATCTGTTATGCTAGCAGAAGTTTGAAAGGAGCTGAGACTCGTTACAGTACCATCGAAAGGGAAGCTTTAGCAATCGTGTGGGCTATTAAGTATTTCCGATGTTACCTGACAGGAGCAAAATTTATTATAATTACAGACCATAGACCATTACGATATTTGTTAACCATTAAGGATCCAAGTTCACGTTTAGCCAAGTGGGCAATGAGCTTGACTGAATATGACTTCGAAATTCAGTATCGACCTGGCAAAAGACATCATGTTGATGCTTTTACAAGACTTGAAGAATATCCAGAAGAAGTCGCTGAAGTAAGAACTATTCAGGTTGATTGCACACCTATTATACATGATTTAGAAGATATTAGAGAAGCTCAAGAAAGTGATCCGGAAATAGTCGAATTATTAAAGAATGATGGATTTTATAAAGCTTCGAATGGACTTTGCTATAAACTTAGAACAGGGGATGAACGTCAAGATCAATTATTAGTACCAAGGAAGTTACAGAAGAAGATCATGCAACTGTATCATGACTCACCCTTCATGGCTCATGGGGGTAGGAAGAAGACTACCCAGTTGATTAAAAGGGATTTTTATTGGAAGGGCATGATCAGTGCAATCAGAAAATACTGTGAAGGATGTCACTCGTGTAATATACACAAGACTCATCCACGTCCAGCTGCTGAAATGCAATTAATGCCAGTACCAACTAGTACATTCGGTCTCATTTCGTTAGACATAGTAGGTCCTTTGAACTTAACGACGAATGGAAACAGATATATCCTTACTTGTATGGATTATCTCACAAGATATCCTGAATGTGTAGCAATTCCAAACATAACAGCAGAAACAATAGCCAGAGCATTAGTGGATAATGTCATTTTAAGACATGGAGTTCCTAGACAGCTATTAACAGATTGTGGCTCACAATTCATTTCAGAATTATTTCAAGAAATTTGTCGAAAACTACAAATTGAAAAATTGCAGACAAGTCCATATAGACCTTCAACAAATGGAGTCATAGAGAGAATGCATCATGTACTGAAGACTATGATTTCTCATTACATTTCAGAAGAAAATAGCGATTGGGACCTAATGCTACCTTATGTTATGATGGCTTATAGGAATCGAGTTCATGAAGCTACAGGTGAATCACCATTTTTCTTAATGTATGGAAGAGATATGGAATTACCATTTTATACCAATATCAGGACAGGACGTGTTAGGTATGACCTAGATGAAAACTATGTGAGCGAAATGATGGCTCGAATGGATAAAGCACTATGTCAAGCATCGAAGAATTTAGAAGAAACCAACAGATCCAGGACAGAGAGGAGAAATACTAAGAGAAAAACACCAACTTTTCAATTAGGAGATCGAGTCTACCTGTATACACCGGTTATAAAAGGAAAGAGATTAGCTTCGAAGTTCTATCCGAAATGGAGTGGACCTTATAGAATAATAAAACAGACTGGACCAGTGAATTATAAGATCAAGGAAATTGGAAAAGAAAAAGAACTTTTAGTTCATGCTGACAGATTGAAGTTATGGAAGACAAATCAAGAAGAGAGTTTAAATGAAGAACTTATGCGAGCAGAACAAGAATGTCAACAAGAATTGGTACAACAAGACGATGGTGATGAAGATTTTATGCAGGATAATAATGCTTCTGGTAGAGCTCAAGCTCATGAGTGTGAAGATCGTGAAAGATCTGAAGATGTAGTAGTACAAGTTCCAAATATGTCGCCAGAGAGCTCGATTCATGAATCTGATGTTGAGTCTGAGTATGCTTCAGAAGAAGAAGTAGATTTGGAAGGATTACCCGAAATATTTGCTGAACCACTGGATAGAGAATTTTTACCCCTAGAATTAGAAGAAGTTAAAGAAGAGAATTTAAGCGAAACATCAGAGGAAAAAGATGAAACGGTTGGACATAATGAAGAAGAAGAAATTGATGATAATCAAAAAGAAAATGCTCACCCTTACTTAACGAGAAGTAGAGGGCAAGCTCCTGATTATCCTTGGGTGTTACGAAAACACATTTAAAATGATTTAAGTTAGTAAGTTACCAATACGCTAAAATTTTAGAAAAAGTTAAAGCAAGTGTTAATGAAAATTTTTATAAAGTTGGGTTAAATTTTAGAGTAAACTTGAAGATGCAAATCCAAGTAAATGAATAATAATTTCGTAATAATGATAGTTTAAGTTAATTTTGAAAAGAAAAGTAGTTACTTATTAAGTCAATTCGTAAATCAGGTTTTTAAAAAAGTAAAGGTTATTGTTTTGCGCGTACTAAATCAAGTCAAACCTTACGGTTCGATCTGGGAGGGTTAGATGACCTTATTGCACATAAAGGGAGGTCTACATTAATTGGCTCCACAAGTTACAGTGGAATACAAACAGTCAAAAGGGTTTAAAAATTTAATTGTCTCTTCCATTTAATTTGAGAAGAAGCGACAACAAGATAACCAGATCCACCAAGGCTCAAGGGAGATGATGTCCAGGAGTACCAAAAGTGGGGACAACCAACACCTTCCTTGGCAGCTGACGCATAGAGAGGGTCCAATGTCTTCTCGTTCTTCGACTCCACAATAGTGCTAACGCAGTGAGTACAGTTTGTGCAGTGTGAGTGCGCGTAAGAACATAATGTCCGTTTACTTTGTTGTTTAGATTTAAGAGAAAAGGATGTTCTATGCTTTTAGAACAGGAAGTCAATAGTGTTTAAGATTGATATAAAGATAATTTTTTTTGGGAAGTTCTAAAAGGATAGAAGTTTAGATTAAGTGATAGGTATAGAGAAAAGCCAAGGGCCACAAAGGGCCCATGGTTTTGCTTGAGGAAGGGAGGATATGTGGTGGGGTAGAAAAACTACCCCGTTTAAAATCTTTAAAAATTCATTCCATTGTGGTGAATTATTTTTAAAAATATAAAATTTCCATATCAACCAGAGAACAAAGGAATGCGTCATGCGAAAGCGACCCAGACTTTTATGAGTTTAACATGGTCAAATTTTTTATAGGGTCGCGAAGTTCTTTGTTTTAAAGCAAGGCTAGTTCACAAAAAAATAAGTTTATGATTTTTTCAATGAAATGACTCCTCAAAGTCAGATGACGAATTAGTCAAACAAAGAAAAATTGAGTTCATCACGTTCAAAAATAAGTCCACATGGTCACAATGACGCGGTATCCCACGTGTGGCCTTACTTGGGATGATATAAAAGCTTCCACCCAAAAGTGGGAGGAGAATAGACCCCCAAGTGTGGTTAATATGTGCACTTCTCCTTAATTGTTTTAAATAATTAAAAAAAAGTTCAAAAGTATGTGTGTGCAATAGAAGCAGTTCGAAAATCTTCTGAGCCCAAGTGTCACCTGGTGATAGCCGTAAGTCCAAAATTGTTTGACTTGAACCGATGTTTTTGTAATTCAAAATTCTAACTATGGCTTTAGAAGCTAAAATGATTTTTATTCTGATTTATGAAATGGCTTTAAGTATTTTGTTTGCGGAATTTTTGGTAATCACTTACAGTTTTTCTAAAAGGTTGTTGAATATGTAATTGTTTTGGGACTGGATTTGCATCTGAACGTTTTTGAGTTGAATATTTGATTTTGGGATAAAAAGTTATTGGTAATTTAAGTTTTAATAGTTAAAAGAGGTTTTGTTTACTAAAATTAATTGGAAATTAATTTTAATTTTAAAAGAGAATTTTGTTTCATAGAGAAATTATTTGATTTTTAACCACTCATGACCCTTGAATTTTGAAGAAAGAATTAGTTTCATAACTATTAATTGAGAGTTGATATTGGAACTGTGTTAAAGTAAATTTGAGTTTGTTCGTTCTAAATCTGAGTCTAAGTAATGAATTTGCGTATTTTGTCACATATCCGAACGCATATCCTCCTCTTCACTTAAGGTTATTTTTAGTTTTAATATTTGTTAGAGTAAAGTAATATTCAATGAAATCGATGAAAATAAAAGAACGATTAATTTAAAGTAGAATTAACTTGATTTACTTGTTTTTGAATTCGTTTATTTATTGTCAGATTAATTGCTAGATCGCAGTTGATTAATCATTCTTTTATTAATTTCGAAACTTATAGTTTTATTGTTTATGTAACCGCTTTGGATCTTAAAACAGATAAAATGTGCTTTAGTATAAATTCAGTTTTATGGAAAATAATGATTGATACTCTCGAATTTTCAAGTGATTATTTTGTTATAAATTGATTGGACAATATTGGATCTAAATTTTTGTAAACATTTAAAATAGAAAAATTGCTAGAGATCGTGTTAAAAAGTTTAAAAACCTTTTCCTTTGTTTGTCATAATTTAAAAGTATTTTTTTTTTAATTGTTAAAGATTTTATCAGGCTATATTATGGTGTAATTTCGTATTTAAAGATTAATGTTTTGTTTATTTTTGTTTTGTTTATGAATTAAAGTTTTACTTGAATTTTATATTAATATTTAAGATTTTATCAAAAGTTATATCATTAATTATTTTGTTGTATTAACTAAATATCTTTTAATATATTTTGTATTTAATTTAAAAACTGAGTCTTGTTTTTAATTGATGGTAAAGATATTAGACTGCACCCCTTACCCCTAAAGCACTTGATTCCCGACCCCCGGGTTGGTATTTTTATAATATTAAACCCCAGGGAAGGCCTACGTTCAAAATATAAATTTATTAGCTTTGTGGATTAGGAACCGCTTAGGCCTTATTAATAACATCCCTTAAGATTTTCCTTTAAATCTTAAATAAAGTAAAAGTTTATTTTTCCTAAAAAACAACCCTACCACAATTTGGTTTGCTCTTAAAAATGCAAAATTAAATTGTTCTTATTGTCACTGCTGCTGATCTTATTTCCAGCACAAAAGACAAACTGGTTAACTGTTTTTCTAACAAAATTTTGCATAATAGTTTCTGACATCTAAAATGACAGTAATGATAAGTTTTAAATAAGCAAACCTCATTTTTGACTAAGGCTGCTTTAATTCTACGACTTTTTGATCGCTCTTTACTTGTGGTAATGTAAAGTGGGAAGAGTTGTGAAATAAATATGTATTATGTTTTAAATATGAACGTTTTATAAAATATTATCTGTAATACATAATATTTACTATAAATTATATACATTTTTTAATATTCTTTAATTAATTTTATTGTTTCTAATCTTTGTTATATGCAACTCTTAAATCACTAGAGTATTTTAGACATCAAACAAAAATTTTAGGGACTTTTCTTTAAAATGTCAAAATATTATATGTTGGCGGCAAAACGACGCCATTTTGAATAAATTAGACACCGTGCTTTTTAGACATGGTGCGTTTTAGACGTTGCGCGGTAGACTCTTTTTTTGTATTGTTTTGTTAGGTTAGGTTATGATCAGCGTTTTGTTTTGTGACAAGTTTCTATTTTTTCAAAGTCCTTTTATTTAGGGCTTGCTACATTGAAAAATAAATTCTAATATGGGTTTAAGGAAATGTTGTGTTTGTGGCAAATACATCAGTAACTGTTTTGCTGGCGGTCACATCTTTCCAGCAAATGAAAACCTGTAAGTAGAAATAAAATATGTAAATCACCAAAATTAAGATCACTTGCTTGTAGTTCAAAATTATGGGCAGAAAGTATTGGAAATGATCGTATTATCAATATGTCTCCCACAGAACGACGTCAAAAGCTTACAGTTTGTGGTTTTCATTTTAAAAAGGAAATGTTTCCTCTTCAGCTTGTTGGAACGAGACTTAAAAAGAATAATGCAGTTCCCGTTTTATTTTCTGTAGATGAAATGCTAGAACATCATGGTGATATCTTTAAGGAATCACAACCGAAAGAAACGATAATAAAGGAGGGAAGCAAGGAACTTTCTTTTTTAGAAAAAATGCTTTCAACAGGTACGTAGCAAGACGTTAATGACCTAAAATTAACTCTAAATATGTATTTCTGTTGCCCCTTGACTGGCTTGACTCCCACATAGTTATTTTTATTTAATTAACTAGGATGGTATACCTATGTACAATCGGGGCCAAAGGAGATGGCCAGGGTATGTAGTCGGGCCGCTAATAATAATAATAAAAAATGCCTTTATTAAATTTAAATAAATTCTGTGAGGCGAAGTCTAGGTAGACGCTACTCCACTTAACCTCTAAACATAACAGAAATACTTAATCTAAAGAAAACTAAAAAAAAAAAAACAGAGTTAAAATAAAATTAAAAAAAACATTAATAACAAAATACCAATTAAGACTCAACTAAATAATAAGATTTTACTTGTTTTTTAAAAGATCTTACTGGAATTGATTTTAAATCATTTGGTAATCAGTTATAAATATCTACAGAATTGTAGCTAAAAGATCTAGTAAAAATTGCTGTACGAAAGTAGGCCATAGACAAGCGATAAACATGACGTAAGTTAGCATCGTGTAAAGAATAAAGAACGACGATGAACTAGCTTTTTCTTCAAATAGGGAGGCGAGGAGGTACACAAGATTGATATTGAACATTGAAATTGAAGATGAAGCTTCAACCAATTAAGATCTTTTATTTTAGCCGAAATGTAATCGAATTTCCTCAAATTGTGGGTAAATCTACAAGAGTTTTAGATCTTTTGCAAACGATTTTTATAAATAGAGCCAAGACATGGACAATAAACTGTTATACAATAATTAATAATTGATAGAATTATACGCTCCCATCTTAAGACCGATATTTGATACTTGATTAAAATCAGTTATAATTACAAATTATAACAATGAAAAAACTGCATTTGTGAAAATATAAGATATCTTAAATTTTATTTAGACTAATTTAGTTTATAGGATAATGTTTAAAAATTGGCTTGAACATCAATTGAATTTTAATAATGTCTCAATTTTTATTTTTAATCAATTTAATTATAAAGTAAAAATTTAAACATTTAAAAAATAAGCGAATATATGTATAAAATGAAACAATGTGTTGTGTGCAGTTTTTAAAGCAATACTAAATTTTAAAGTTGCAAAAATATTAAGTAAATTGCAAAAAAACTGCCTTAAAGTTAGTAGTGATTAGTTAAGTTATAGTGAAAACAGAGTTTTATAAACTTAAAGAAATTAGAACAAAGTGATAATGTTTTTATATATTTTATCAAATGTTTTATTTTTAACAGCTAATACCACTCTATTTTAACAATTCTTTTTATTAAAAACAAGTTTTTTTAATTTTAAGCTAGAACAGTTATTACTGGTTAGAAAATATAACTTAACGTTTTTAGCTCAATAATTTGCTGGTTTTTATTTTTTTCAATTCTACAGGTGATTTTTTTTATTTGCTCCCGCCAGAAATTTCAAAAATAGGCAACACGTTATACAAACGATAAGCAACTTTGGAAAACTACAAATGATGCAAATGAACTGACTCTGGAAGCACTGTCAAAGGTATTGTCAACAATGTTGACAATAATTCACAACCCTCTATGCCTTAATTGTGAAAATTAAAGCTTAAAAAAACTAGCAAGGTATTAATGTATTCCCTATTTTTGGAGTTTCGGGCGGGAGCAAATAAAAAAATCATCCTATAATCTTTCACAAATGCAGTTGACATAATTTGTAATTTTCAATAAATTGAATCGAAACCGTGTTGAGTGAGTTATCGGCTTGGGTCTAAACTCAAATCTTAGAATGGGAGCGTATTAGCGGCCTGACTACCTGTCCTGGACATCTCCTTTGGCCCCGACTGTACTTACATCAAGGGACAACCGTTTCCGAAGTTTGGATAGCGTCTTTTTATCGAAAAATGAGAATATGACTTAAACAGTAATTCTTCTTAACAAGGGAACCTTAATTAAATAATGTATGTTTTGAGTAGTAAGTAACCTCAAGAAATACGGAATTTAAACCCAGATACAAATGTTCTGGGGGTAGATTTTGAAATAAATACTGGCATTAGTAATAATTCCTTACTTATGGTTTCTTTGTTGGAATTGTTTACAGTTTATCACATTCTCATTCTTCGATAAAGACAATATATGAAATAAAAACAAAAAATATTTTTTTTATTAATTAATTATTACAGTAAATAAGATTTATAAAATTATAAATTAAATATTATGTAAATGAAGAACCCTGTTTCTGTTCTTTTTTTTTTTCTTAAAAAATTGTTTATTGTTTTATGATAAAATTGATGTACAGGCTGTTCCAGAATTATTTGTTTTGCGGCGCTTCTGTAGAAAGTTACAGCTGACATAAATTGGACATTTTGCGAATTTTTTTAAATATCTTGGAAAATTTTGTAGCTATCGCAATGAAAATTGATTAATTTTGTTTTCTGTTGTTCGTTGATCTATGAGGGTTATTAATGCACCCTAAGCCATTCAAAGGAGTTGGTTAAACACTTCTATTAACAACCTGTTGAAACCAACTATACAAACCAAAATTTTGACATTTATAAACTGTAATAATCTTTAAAAAATTACAAAAACGGTATGTTTGAAGATAAATGTTTTATTAAAAGAAACTTTGAATTGCCATAATTTATATTATAAGGTTAGTTTAATAAATACTTGCTTATAGAGAAATGTGAGGTCTGATTAATATTAATGACAACTGAAAAATTTGTTTGGGTGTTTTTTTAAGCCAGGTAACAGAAAACAATTTATGTAGATGTGTTACTAGAGATTTGTTGGTAGAGAGAGGCAAGTTAAAAATTTTTGGAATAAAGTTTTTTAAGTTTATTGTGTAATGAGCAACAGAAAAACATTGTAATCAACGCTTATGTTAATTTTCGATTAATAATCTCAACTTCTATTAACGCGTGAGCGAAACTATTAACCCGTTAAGAAAAGTGTTAGCTTTCATATGCGTCTTAAGTTTATTCAATTTGGTTTCGGTAAACTCATATGCTATCTGTATAAATAAACGCTCATTTCTCTTATCAGCGATTGCCTCTCGCTTTTCATTTTCAAGAATATAATCTGAAAATGTATGTATGTACAGTGGCGGCCATAGAAAAGTGGTACAATATATTTGGCAACGTTTTCTCAAAATTTGAAAAATTGCAGCATTTAATAAGGTCCCCATGTCAGTGTGATCAAAAAGGTTATACAAAACCACATAAAGGCATATTCACAAAATCAGAATGTTTTTTTCTGTAGAAGTGTCCCAGTTTTTTATGGTCACCACTATACATACCTTGTCTTTAACTACTATCGCATCTTACATTATAAGTTACATTAAGTTTCTTTTTATTTAATTTCAGGAACTCGGAGAACACCATCTTCAGGATTAGGTAGGTAAAAAAATCTGTTTGATTTTTATTAAACAGCGGTGACATCTAATGAGAGCGAGGAGAGAAAGAGCAGGATTCTTAAGAATAGGTAAGAACAACTACTCCATGGTCATGCCCGGCCGATATTGGATTACATCTCCTAAATAGTTGGTTCACAATAGACATTTATAAAATTTGTTCCTCGTTCACGTGAGATGTCACAATTGTTTCCCAGTCACTGTGTACTGATAAAAGGAAATACCTTGAAACAGAACCACAGCTTTCTATTGTCGCGTCTTACTGGATTTGTTTACGTCTTTATTTATTAATTGAAATTTATACAGATGAGGAAAATCGACAAGTGAAGGAATTAGAGGATGTCCGCAAAGATATTGATACAAATGAACTCAGCGGTAATAAACATTTCGGCTCTGATTTAGGAGAAGGAACCCATAAAATTGAAACTGAACGTGAAGAAAACGAAAACGAGTTTTCTGATTTAGAATCACAAGATTCTATATTGAGGAAATTATTATCAGTGCCTCAAAAAAATATTGATGTAAATAGTTCACCGAATATCCATATTTGTATGACTGAGAATTCAGAAAAAACTGAAAATATGGAGATTGAGAAGCCTTATTTCAGATCGTTGAAAAGTTTATCAGTAAGTAAGTATCATCAAGTAAACTATGTATTGGTTCTTAAATTAACTTTTTCCAATTTTTTTGTGTAATCATTCTTAGGTAGTAACTCAATTTATGAAGTATGCCGAGTTTGTTTTCGTTTATTAACGGAAGAAGAAATTTCCAAAACGGAAGATGAAAAACAGCTAAAAGATATGTTACAACAGGTTCTGCCCGACATTGATATAGATTTATATTCATACATTGTCATTTGCATAAAATGTAAACAACTTTTAAAGTATAGTTATCAATTACAAAAAATTTGGTCATCTACTGAAAAACAATTACAAAGAATTACAGAAGAAAAGAAAACAAGGAAGAATTACAAATCAGATTTAATTGTTTTAACTCAATCAAAAGTTGGAGAAATATTAAAATGTGATGAAGAAAAAATCTTAGAAAACATTAATCTGGATCACGTTTATATCAAAACTAATGATGATCACGAGGTTAATACTTCAACCCAAATTGATCCTCTCACATTAGACTATATCAAAACTAATGATAATCACGAGGTTAATACGTTATCACAAATTGATCCGTCCACATTGGAAAGTAAACTTACATCAATATTTTTAACGCTCCATCCATCCAGAGTGGATAAAATAGAAAGAAAAATTTTATCAATACGTCGAAAATCCTCTGCCTTAGGTAAAGGCCCTTATTTATGTGAAAAGTGCGGTTTTTATACCAAAAAGTATGGTAGCATGTACACTCATTTACGTATTCATAAAAAAAAGCCAAGAAAAACGAAAGTAAAAGTAAAAGTAAAACTCGAACCAAAAACATTCAAATGTAACATCTGTAAACGGCTATTAACAAGTAATAAACGTTTAGAAGACCATCTTAAAATACATCAAAAAAGATATAAATGTGGAGTATGTGATAAAGAAGTTACCACAGGAAGCAGCTTGGAAAACCATATTAGAATTATGCATTTGGGAGAGGTCAGTAACTTTCAATGTCACTTCTGTGGCAAAAAATATCCTTATAAAACATCTTTAAACTATCATTTAAAAACAACCCATAATCCTATGGTCCCAATTCACCAATGTAATATTTGCAAAAAGCAATTATGCAATAGAAGGGTATTGAAGAAACATGTTAAAAACGTTCACAGTCGAGGTGTTCCTGTAAGTTGTCAATATTGCGGACTGTTATTAAAGCATCAGGACTCGCTGAAATATCATATTCGAGAAGTTCATTGGAAGCAGTGTGGTATCATATCCAGCAGAAAGAGAAAAGCATTGGAGAAACAACGGAACGCCAAGCGTCATATTATTAGTAAGTATTAAACAGAGCAAAGCTCGATTTTTCTCCATATTTTTGTTTTTAAATGTACTTTATGGAAAAAAAGACAAAACATATCATTTGTAATATTCAAAAAATTTCAAATTGAAATTTCATTTTTGAAACTGGGTCAATGAATTTCTTTAATTTTTTTAACTACTATTCTACGATATTTAGGACCAAGTTCATTCTGGGTAATCGATTCGTTTTACGTTATTTAAATTTTTAAAATTTCAAAAAAAAAATTTTTCTTCTTCGAATATCTGTGACTTCGTTAAAAATTAAACTTTGTCAATCATGGTTTTTCTAAAATATTTGTTTTAAAATATATTTTACAAAAAAACGGTAATAATGAATATTGTTTAATTTTTTATTAAAATCTCATTTTAGAAACTGAGTGTATACGTATTCCATATGAAATGGAATAATATATGGAATATAGTAAAGTGTATAGTAAAGACTATAATAGAGTGACTTAAATTTTAAATCTGGCTAGCAAGGACCTTCTACTTGAGCTATTGGCATTATTACAATTTATGATTTATGAGTTGGCATTAACCCCTTTTTGGTTTTGCCAATGCAAAATTAGAGATGTCGTAAATCGTAATAATGTTATTAGCTTAAGTAGAAGGTTTTCGTTAGTAAGATTTACAATTTAAGTCACTATTTCCATTTCTCATGGAAAACTTTATGTTAAAATTTATAATTTTAACATAATTTTGTACTTTCCTTGTTTCAATCTTGGTCAGTCATATTCTTAACTATCCTCATTCCAATTAATTTCAGTAAGAAATCGTTTACTCGTAATACATTTTAAACAAAAAATTCAGTTATAGGTCATTTTTTATTTATACACCGTTGTCTGTCTCTTTTCGACAATTACTGAATTTTTCGCTAAGTTACAGGCAAAAAAACCAAGTTATTTATTCAAAAATTTATGATTCCTGAATGGTTGAGAATGTTCTGATTAATGTCTGAAAATTAATATGAAAACTCTTTTAATGGATAGGTACAGGAGATGTGTGTCAATATTTACAGGGAGTTATGTCTTTTATATTTAAAATTAAAGTATAATATTCAGGATTTCTTTGTTAAAGTAATTTCTAATTTGACTGTGATTGTTAAGGGCGCAGTTTTATATCTTAAAAATATTGTTAACACTAAATAATGGTGTATGGCAATTGTTACACTCTGACTTGATGGTCTAAATTGCATTTATATTTACAACAATAATAATAACATAAACATTAATTAATTAACCTAAGTATTCTGTGTTAATATTAACAGACCGCTCTCCTACTAAAATAATAAAAAATTTTAAAAAAAACCAACACAGATGTCATCCTATTTAGTAAATAGATTTGCCAAGGAATGCCTCGTATATTTATATACATGTAGGCAATAACATTTTAATGTATATTTTTTTAGAATGGTCGGAAGAACATACCGCCTTGTTGAAAAATACTTTTGAAGCATATATCCTAAGTAAAGGTCTTCCACCTGATAAGGAAATTAAGAAATTCATTGAAGAACATGAGATAGATAGAGACGTTCGCCTTGTAAAATATAAAATAAGACACTTGAAGCAACTGGCAAAAAAAGAACAAAAAAGTTAAAATTTTGTTAAGACAATATTAAAAAAAAATTGAATAAAAACTCTTTATTTTTTCTGATAACAATTATTTAAGAATCAAATGTTTCATCTCCTACATCATCTTCCCGTCGATATCGTTCTTTAAAAAAACTTTGATACGCATGTTTCTGGGCCGCCGATGCAGGAAGGAAATGTCCTCCAGGATGTTTCACAATCTTTGGTTCCAAAAAAGCTTCACTTAAAGAGTTGCTCATCGCTGAAATGCGATTGTTAAAAAATTTCTTAAATAATACTGTTAAAAAAAATTAGCAATAGCTATACAGAGTGACATAAAAGTATGGAATAAAATTCGCATTTTCTAAGTTATTTTTTTTTTAGAAAAACGCCAAGACAGATAGATTTTATTTTTTTATTGAGCACGTTTTTCATTTATGTTCAAATTTTTTTTCCTAACCGGTTTTTTGCTGTAACGTAATCGTTTCTTTTTTTTAATAGTAAACCCCTATTTTGGTGTAGTTTTTTTTTCTGAGTTATTATAACAGTTATTAGGTCTAAAATACAGGGTGTTATGGAAATGAGTGCAAATATTTTAACCTGAAATACAGCACCACAAATAATAAAAATCTGTAAAAAAAATTTTGTCTTATCTCAACTGATAACAAAATTATAAACTAAAAATTAATTATTACAAAACGTATAACAAAATTTTTTTACCATAGGGCAATTATAGGTTTTTCAGGTCAAAATAAAGCGATTTAACACAATTTACCTCTATACTAAGTTGCACCGTTTAGGAGCTAGAGGACGCCAAAGTTAAAGATGAAAAGTCAGTTTTATACTTTAAACGTAAATATCTCGAAAACGATACGTTTTAGCAAAATATTGCATTCTTGCAGTTTTATGTAGAATCTACTGGCATATTCATTTTTGCTACAAAAATTAGAAATTAATAAGAAGAAAATTGGTTAATTACCCAAAATGTGAAAAAAAGTGCCGTAACTTGAAATTGAGATGTGCAGCAAAATTTTGCTAGTAGAAATAAAAAGAGTACAGTCAACTTCATTTGTGTACCAAATTTGGTATTAATCGGTTAAGGGGTTTTCCAGATATAACAAAAAGATGTTTTTTTATACCCAACTTTGACGGCCTATAATTTTGTTGTTAGTTGAGATAGGACAAAATTTTTTTTACAGATTTTTATTATTTGTGGTGCTGTATTTCAGGTTAAAATATTTGCACTCATTTCCATAACACCCTGTATATCAAGTCTGTCTCACCCAAGGAGGTTAGATAGGAAGGAGAGAGTATGCCCTATACTTCCCGTGTAAACAGTTTGGTACCAGCTTAGTACCAGTTTATGACAGGTTTCAAATAAAGCGCAGAATCGACAGATTCTGTTTATTCTGTTTGGCTGTGTCTGGTCTCGCACAGTGGCGTAGCTGACGCAGGATGCTAGTTTTTGTTTGGTTGTTTACAAACAAACGTTGTTTTATTTTTTTTACTGATTTTTTTTGGTCTGTGTGAATTGATTGTTAATATTTTTTGTTATTGTTGTTGTCGTTTTGTTGTGTTTTTATCCTTTGTTTATACTTTTTACACTACATTGTGTGACGCTACTGCGCCTGCTTTCAGTACCAGTTTATAGCTTTGCGCAGTGAAGGCGGTAAGTCCATTTTTTTCAAGTTGTACTCTCTCCGTCCTATCTAACCTCCTTGGTCTCACCCCATTTGTAATAAAACCTTCAACGCAAGTAAAGATTCGCGTTTTTATTGCTATCTTTTTCTACATTATGGCCTAAAATGCAATGAACACAACACGTATTGTATTACGTAATAATGTCACACTTGTCATCTTTTTTCAGCTTAACGCGACGACAAAGACAAAGCTTCTAGGGTAGTATTAGAAACTCGAATGCAAACCAGATGGCCGCGCAGTCAATGACCACAGTTTCATTTAATACCTAAGGAAATAAAATTTTGGGTATAAGAGTATAATTCCTTGTATTTAGTTCTGTTGCAGCGACAAAGGTTTTTGCAATGTAGTTTCCAAAATTACAATATTTTTGTTATCTAAATGTTTCATTTGTGTTCTGTCAAATGTCAAATTCACACGAAGCTATACGTTGTAGGTTGAGGCATCATTTTAATACAAATGGGGATAAGTTCATGAGACAAACTTTACATCAAGTAATTTAACCAATTTAAATGTTGTATTAAATTTTCCAAAATAAACGCAATTTTTAATAGAATTACTGAACTAAATGTTCGAATTGACGTCTTTCTGTTCCTTGGAAATGATGCAACCAATTTTCGAACTCCGTTAGCACATTATTTCTTATTTCTTGACTAATTAAGAAGCACTGACTTGTGATTTTTTCTTTTAAGTCCTCTAAATCTTTTGGTTCAAAAAAAGAGGCAAAACATCTAAATAATCTCCGACACCACGAGCGCTGTGTGGAGGTACTCCGTCTTATTGAAACCATACATTATCTGCTGATCCTCTTTATTGGGACCAAGTTCAGCTAATGCCGGTACTAACGTATCACAAAGGAAATCCAAATAAACTTGTCCAGTCAATGAGACGCCAAAAAAATACGGCTCTATTATGTGATCTGACAAAACCACACCACATTTAATTTTCGTGGATGTTGAGTATGGGTTTCTCTCATCCAATCGAATTCTCTATCGATCCATATGAGCAATTGTTTTTTTTTTTTTTTGAATGGTGCTACTTAAAATCAAAAGTGTTTGCAACAAAACCAAGAGATTTAGAGAATTTTAGAGAAAGAATCACAAATCACTGACGCTTAATGAGTCAAAAAATGATAAGTAATGTGCTAAGATTATATCGAAAATATCGACAATTCAATAAAACAGTTAAATTGGATAAATTACTTAATGTGTTGATTTTAGACCCTATAAATGTTATAGTTATACTCAGAAAAAAAAGGATTTCCGATTTTTAACACCAGAAATAGAGGTTGCATTTAGAAAAAGAATCGATTATGTCACAGCAAAAACCGGTTGGCAAAAAAATTGGAAATAAATGAAAAAAGTTTGCAATAAAAAATAAAATCGACCTGACTTGGCGTTTTTCTAAAAAAAATTATCTTAGAAAATATGAATTTTATTCCATATCTTTATGTCACTCTGTATATTGAAGTTCGGAAGCACACGATAGATTTTTAAATTGAATTGAAGCAAAGCTGATTCGTATCAAGTGTATATATAGTTTTGCTTGAAACAATAATTTTTGCCCATTTTTTTTTTTACCTATCTGAAGAACTAGAACAGAGTTGTCTACTGTTGACGGTCGTTTTGCCTATTTGTAATGTTAAAGATTATGACTTATTAAAATCTGTCGCGAGCTCCCGAACTATTGTGAACACACCACAATTCGAAATTACATAAAGAATGTTTTAATTTTTGAAGTTATATTTCCGTTTTTTTAACAGACTTTGATTTCAAGTTCGTTTTTTATAAGTCATATATTGCAGTGAGGTAAAAACAGTTTTTTTGTCCACTTTTCAAAAAGCTACTAGCTGATAGGCTCGGAATAATAAAATTTATTAGAATTTGGCGTTAATTTTTTTGATTTATCTGTCATGCCCAAAAAGGTCAAAATTTCATACTTCAAGTGAAAAAAGGTCAGTGTCAAGTTAGAAATACCATAACTTAATAAATTAAATTAGTATGTTACAAACACTGCCGGCTAAATGAGAAGTGACGTTTACACAAGCGTCATTTTCAATTCATTCATTTGATTTTCCTCATTTCAAAAGTTTTTAGTAGTTTTACGAAAAATGGGCTGGTTTTTTTCAACAAAGAACTAAAAAATTCCATCAACGTTTTGTTTTTATTAACAAACATTCAGGTTTTCATTGTCAATTGCATTACAGTGGAACTCCGGTAATCCGACCAACGTTTTGCAGGGCGGTGTCGGACTATCGAATTTGTCGGATTACAGAATACTGCTATAGACACCCTATTAGTCCGGAATCTGTTGCAAGAAGGTACCTTGTAATCCAGCAAATTACAAATGAAAAGTGATGAGTCTATCTGAACTACAAATCATCCTATGTTTATACATATAATATGTAGAATTATGTACCGTGATAGACGTGTCGTATTACAAGGGGTGCCAGATTAGACAAGGGCCGTATTAACGAGGGTCCACTGTACTTAATAACAACTTAAAAGGTTTGTAAATAGAACCGAAACGTTGTTGGAAAATGTATTTTAAATGCAAAGTGCTGTGTTAATTATTTGAAAAGAAACTATTAAACTTCAGTTTTATGGTAGGTTCACAAATTTAAATTTCTCTGAAAAAACAACGCCGCCAAATTTAATAAAACATTGAAAAACCTTACCGGTAGGAATTATTTGGTCATTTTCTCCAAATATGTGAAGACTTGGCAAAGTAAGAGTATCATTAAAATATTTCAAATGGGGTAAACTACCAGACCTAAATCCTGATGCCATAATAGCAAAATCAAATTTACATTTTATTACTAAAAAACAAGTTGTTATATAAAGAAGCAATATTTGAGTTAAGTACAAACAATGCCTTTGTTGTAAATCACATAAAAGTCCAACAAAACAGGCACCTTGTGAAAAGCCTAAAATTCCATCAAAAGGGCCTTCTTCTTCAAAAACTTGTTCAATAAATTTGACACTATCTTCAAATCCGATTGCTGGTCCCCCTTTTCGGATTCCTCTGAAAGTATTATCTTCTCTATTGAAAAACCACCCATATTGCTCTGCAAAGTTTAATGAGAGTTCAATTAATTAAAGCAATTATACTGACCCTCATCTTGACTCTGTCCAATATTAATATCATTAGTTTGATTAATATCGTCGATGAGAATAACTTTATGAGGTGCTGTAACGTATGTGAATTCAGCCCATTTGTGAACTAACTTACGAAAAGAACCGGTTTTTTGTTTAAACGTTTCGGCATTTTGACGATAACCGTGGATTGCAAGCACTCTCAATTTAGGTTTCATTTTTTCCTCTGAACATTTGCACATTTCTTTATCTTTCTCCATCATTAAATAAATAACAAATAACGTTTTACAAATTTTACGATTTATAGGTTAAGGTTCTCAAACATACCTAACGTACAGAGAAATGGAGTTGGGAGAATGCTAATAATAATGTGCACGAGAGTGGATTCCCTGGTGGCAGCCATGTTTTCTCAAACCTACAACGATTTTTTTTATTTAAGGTCTTAACAGCTTTATAAAACCACATTTTGTAACATTTTTACGGCCTGGCTTTATTGTTTAGGAATTTTTTTATTTAGACTCTACGTTATGTTTTGCATATATTTGTTCGTTGTTTAAGCACTGTGTATTAAGGAAGAGTAAAATTTCGAGTAAAACAGCTGAAATTGAATAAATACATTTATTCAAAAAATTGTATATATTTACATACAAGTGTAGTTTGTTTTTGTTAGCCTAAGATTAGGCAACCCATTATACAAGTCAAATTCTTAGCCCTAGTTGTACAACACAGAATGTATTGCACCCCATTAGGGTTGCAATACACTATTCCGGCATTTGAACCCTCGCGGGTCAGAAAGGGTTAACATAGTCCGATACCCATTCATAATTCATTTCTGAAACATAGGATGGCGCTAAACTTGCAAAAATAATTTTTACAAGAAGCAGATGTGGTTTGTTTCTACGATAAGGTTTTTGTTGAAACTTCTACTAGCTAATAGAGGGCACTTATCTAAATTCGAGTAAGTCAATACGAAGACATTTGTTCTAGTATTCAATTTGATTTAACAAAAAATAATTATTAAATAAATAATCAATTTATTAAAAACATCGCTTTATGAAAATCGATAATAATTATCGCATTTTTTGAATTGTTAAAAATTTATTTTGATCATTAATAGAAATATTTTATTTTAGCTTTTATTGATCACTTTATATAATTTGTAAATAGATAAGAATATTTTTGTTTTTGTGAGGTAGAACAGTTTTACAAGAAAAAGATAAAAATACATTTTTTGCAGCGTTATCTATTTTTCATTATTTCCAACCGTGAATTAAGTTGAAATGGTTGAAAAGAAATCAAGGCCGGTGAATTTTTACCTGAACTCATTGATAAGAAGAATGAGGGTTAAGATTACCCCAACTTGATTCACCAAATTATAATACATGTATCTGACATTAAATGAAGTATCAGTGATTTAACATCAGGGTTAAATGAGTTTCAAAAATAATACAGTAGTTATTAAATGTCTGAAAAGTGAGCACAAAATTGATTTTTGACACAAATGTTCACATAACATAAATTTTAACTCTCTCTAGCGTATTTCTGAAATGGCTTACATGCAATGCACAGTTATAAAGAACGCTATATTGTAGAACACAAAAAAATATTAAAAAATTCTATTTTGGCTCAGAAAGCTGTCTCAAGTTTGTTTTTTACAAACTGCATATTGTCTACTAAAGAAGTTTATAAAAATGTACAAGGTGTTTTAAGTTTATCAGTAAGTCACTGACACTTGTCTAAACTGATTTTGATATTTTAGATGACATTTTTCAGAATTTTGTTAGAATTTTTTCTTGATATATATTATAGTGTTTACGTTGCTTGTAAACCATTTCAGGGACATGCTGTATATTAAAATTTAACAAAAAAAATAATAATAATTAAAAAATATAGTAAGTGCGAAAAAATTTTTTTCTCTAGTTGCAAGCATATAAATGTAAGTAAATCGAAAAGTTTGATTCGTATATATATTAAATAAGTTTTGACCAAAGGAATTAAAAAAAATGTATAACAAACAAGTGGCATGAAAAAGGTGAGGGCTTGTTTATCTTTTTAGGAATGGTGGTAGGAAACTGTCTTTTTGCAAGTAAAACCTGAATTTCTCGAATTCATTATTTTAATCTTTCCGGCTTTACCCCTCTCAAACATAATACTGTTGTAATTTCTTCTTATGATCTAGGTCTCATTGACAATTTTTGAGTAATTTTTATCTAACGCCTCTAATAAGATTCGTAATAATGCGCATTTCAAAATTCCTTACTGTTATTATCTAATAATTGAACCTTTTTGCATCTCCACAAATGTTGCATTAACTCGTATAAAGCAAATAAGTTTAAAAAGCCAATTATTTTTTGAAATGATTTCATAAAGCAAATCTTTACTGCAATTTAATGGCAATATGTAGAAAAAGCGAATGTCAGTTTTTTCAAAAAACTAATCGCTTATGTCCGCATCACGACTGATGGTTTTCATTCTCCACTTTGGTTAGTACCGATATAGATACACAAAATAGACACATCAATAAATGTCCTCTATATACAAAAGAACGCAAAGTTTAGGACATTTAACTTTGTTTATGTACCAAATTTTATAATAATCGGTCAAGCAGTTTTTTTTAAATAATCCACAAAAAGGCATGTAGATTATAGACACGTTAATTTGTTGTCACTCGAAATTTTCATCATTTGTGTTGTATGTCAGCGAGTATGCCTGGTTAAAATTTGCTCCATACTTTTGAATCATTCTATATATATTCCGAATTTATTCCTTTTTACTTTTTATAGGCAACATAAAAATGGCGCCCAATCCCAATCTGCTGCTGTTTTGATGATGATGCTTATTCGCTCACTTGTCTTGTCTATGGCGGTGTGACCATCTCAGGTGGCTATGCGCAGGGCAGTTCCATGGTTTCCTTTATTGTTATTTTTTTTTAACTTTAGGTTCTGTGAGGTTATGTTTTTCAAAATTTAAAATAGCCCTAATTAATTAAGGATATTAGACATTTAATCAAAATGAGGTGTTGTATATGCAAAAACGAGAGCAAAAAAATCAGAAACCTGAAACTTTATAGTTTCCCAAGGGATCGAGAGGTAACAATTTGTCTAATATGATTTAAGAGTTTGGAGTAGTAAAATAAGTATTTCTTATTCCAGTTCTTTGAAAAATGGCGTGAATCCACTGGCCTTAATATTTCGTATGAAAAACGACTAAGTTATCGTGTCTGTTCCCAACATTTTGATCCTGAATGTTTCTTTCCCGCCAACCGAAATAGGACCAACTTAAAGGCTAATGCCATACCTACATTATTACTAAATGTCAGTGGTAAGTTTATTTCTATAATTCGTCTAATTTTCAAGGGGTTACGGCTATAAGTTGTTACGAAAATGAGGTTATGTTATATTCAAATGCCTCGGAACCCGGAAGAAGTAAAATAAAGCAACAAAGCAGCCCATAGTCTCATACACACTCAATGCAATTGTAGAAAATTGAGATTGTAATAGTAATATTGAAAACTTCAAATTTACAAAGGCAACTTTTAACTGTTTTTCCATCCCCAACAAAATTTTCACGGCGACAAACTTCCAGCTGATGTTTCAAACTGCCGTAATAATCAGAACCATGATACTAAAATACATAGATTTGTGTATCATAATCATTTGAACCACTTTTTTCTTACCACTTGTAATTAGCTGATTTATAGGAGGGGAACGTTTAAAGGTAACCACTAGGTTTGCTAACTTTTCGATATCGAAATTAAGGACGTTGTCAAAGACGTATCTGGGATTATTTTTAGGTGGGGTGGAGCGAGGGGGATTGAGTTTGAATTTTTACTATCTCACTGTTGTTTTTAGAACTCTTCTTTTGGGTAGACCTTTGGACTTTTTTTTTACATCCGACTTTTTAATGCAATACAATTTGGGAGCCGCAGGCGATAATTATTAAAACAATATAAATACAATATAAACTTTTATCTTTGGCTCCTAATTTCTATTAAAAATCTTAAAATATACATTTTTGAGGGGCGAAAACGAGAATCATTGTAAATTGCCACTTCTATACTCAGACTTTTCTCAATATCTTGCTTAAAGGACCATCATTTTTTTAAATACAATTTTTATATTTAAAAAATAGAAAGTGTTTCTAAATTTTATATTATATGTTAGTAAAAAGTTCCGTTTATTTGGTTGTACAAAACTACATGTTTTTTATGTTGTTTGTAATTTTATATTTGTTTTTATATTTTAATGTTTTTTTTTTGCTTAATTCGCTTTACAGTCCTACGTATTTGAAAGTTTATATACCATTTTTATACAATTTTTTTATTATAACAAAAAAATAATTAATTCTCCAATCTTCCTTTAGCACACGTAACTTCTTTCATCCATTCTTAACTCTACACATTCTGACAAACAATGCTCTATCGTCTCTCTTTCTTCTTTACATAATCTACACATTCTTTCCCAATCTTCTCTTTAAAATTTATTTTCCCTTTCTTTATTCCCACATCTGTATCTTGCAACCATTTTTTTATTTTTACTTTTCATTTTATCTAGATATTTTGGCAGTTCGGTGGTAACAATTAGGGCATATTTTGAATTGTACCTTGATTCTTTTACACTCGCAATTCTTTCCTGTTTATCTATGTCAGCATCTCTTTGTTTTAGCTCTTCTTCCATTGTTCTTCCTCCTTCTCTCATTCGTTCAATTTCTGTACACGCATATCCTTTTTTCTCATAGTAGTCATCTCGTTCTATCCACCTAACATCACCATTTGCTCTTTTTATTTCAGCCCAGCACTGTTGTAGTATTCTGCATTTATGTCGCATTCTTAGATTTTTCTCGAGTCTCACCGCTTTTTTTCCTGTTTCCACTTTCAACTTTTCTTTCTTACTTTCTTCTCTTACTATGTACCCTGGCGTTTGTTTATTTAACCTTAACACCCATTTTATATATTTTTCTTGCACACGCTCAATTTCTTAATATTCCGTTCATCCCCATACTTCTGCTCTATACATTACAATACTTTTCGCCAAACTGTCAAACATCATTCTCCTTTTAAATTTTTACCAAATTTACGTTCTCTCAAACTACAGACACTTCCCATTACTTTGTTTGCTTTTTTGACTACTTCCTTTATTTGTTCTTTGTATGTCATACTACTATTTAATACATATCCCAAATATTTCAACTCTTTCACTTGTTCTATATTTTTTCCTTCCCATTTCTATTTATCTTCTTTTTCGATTCTTACTTTCTTTCCAAACACCATCATTTTTGTTTTATCTACAATAACTTAGAGTTTTTTGTTTCTTACATATCTTTCCATAACTTTTATCATTTCTTTCATTTCACTCTTGCTCTTTGCTTTTATATTTATGATATAATTTATATATAATTTTATATTTGTTTTTGTTTGTTGTCAGTGTTTTAGGGCTTGTTAGGGCTTATAAGCCTTGAAACATTGGCAGTAAACTAACAAAAATAAAAGTGTAGACAACTTAAACAACTCTGGAACTTCTCCAAATAATGGTAAATTTTGAGGAGCCACGAACAGGACTATTGCAAATTGTACTATCTATACTCCGACATTTCTCTATATCTGGCTCGAAGGACTATACAATTTCTAAAGAATAAATAATATTAAAAAAATATTTCTGCAGTATTTACAAAAAAAGGAAAATTAAACGCTCGCGATAAATTGTTTTTTTTATACTAATAATAAGACGTTTATCTACATTTGGCCCATAAAATGTTTAATACTCATAAAATGGCCCATAAAATGTATAATTTTCTATTCTGCAATTTTTCTAAAATAAATTGTACAAACTGTCGCTTCAGTTTATTCCGACTTTTCTCAGTATCCGGTTCAAAGGATCATTTTTTTATAATTCCAGAATTTTCCTTTTCTTTACAACATACTAGTGTTTTTCTCATTAAGTTACTTTTTCTACAAATTCTTCTAGAACCTACTTCTATCCTTTTTTCTCACCAATCGTACTTCTCGTTGTTCTTTTTTCTCTCTCTCATTAAATATTCTATTTACGTAGGTTTTTTAACTCAAGTCTAGAAGGTACTTTTACTTGTTTACACTTATTTAAAATTTCATTTTGGTGACTTAAAAGAACGTCTAGACAATTAATCTTCGAAATCAACTAATCACAATTAGGTAATTCAATTTTCCAAAACATACTCGTTTCTCTTTGGTTAAAAAACTAGATAAAATGACAAATTGTGTCCTTTAAGTACATCTTATTATTTTTCAAAAGTTATGTCACTACATTGTCACTATTTGTGTTTATGATGGCGGCAGAACTTAAAATCTCTAAAACAGATAAGAGATCTCGGGGCAGAAACTTTACAGAACGTGAAAAACATTTTGTGGTCGAATTGGTGACCACAACATACAAATCGGTAATCGAAAACAAGGGAACCGATGCCGTTACATTAGTCCAAAAAAATTTAGCTTTGCAAGAAATTGCCTAAGAATATAATTGTCTGTCAGCAACAGACGGGCCACAGAACTGCTAAGCAGCTGCATGCTTTATACGACAATATAAAAAAAAAACAGCTCGTAGTAACTTACAGAGTACAAGGTAAATTAAATTAACAATGAGTACAATCATATTAGTAAAAGTTATTTATTTGAAGAAAACTACATAATAAAACAGACCTAGAAAGTTTTACACGAAAGAGTACCGAACTTGACAACAAAATTGCAACAGTTTTAAATTTGAGTCATTACTTAATCCATATGATTCAAGTGCAAGTTATATTGATGCACAACCCTGTAGCTCAACTTTTAATTTGGAAGATATTCCTATTATTTTAGAGGAGACAACAGCTAAAGGTTGCCACTTTTATTAATAATGTATTAAGTATATAATGTATAACAATGTGAATATATTGCAGAACAAAACACACGCACTACATTGCCAACACTGTCTTCTGACGTTGCTCCAGAAGTAGACGCAATAGTTAAACACCAGAAGCGTCGTGCTGAAAATGTTCCATCAGTTGGGGTACCTAAAAAAAAGAAAGCAGTGGTGGATACATTGACAAGGCACTTTACACAAAGAAAAAAATTTAAAGACAGCCAAGACAAAATCATTCAAAATAAAAAATTAGAAATTTTGAATGTAGAAAAAGAAACAAAATTAAAACAATTAAACAAAGTGAGTCAACAACTGGAACATGAAAAAAAAATGTTCGAAATCAATTTACTGGCAAAGCAGGAAGAGCTAGAATTTGATCGCAAAGTGCGTGAAATTGCATTAAAACAAATTAATGAAAAGAATTAAACGTATAGTTATTTGTAAATATTTGGAGTAAAGATTATTACTATTAATAAACGTTACTTTAATTGTTGTTACTTAAAAACATGATCTATTATGATACCTCGAAAGAAACTAACAAGCAGAACCGTATTCCAGCTTCCCGGGTTCCCCGATCCTTATAGTCCACTTAAAATTCAGGGGCTGGGGTTTCTTTATCGATATGGGATCGAAAAGTTAATTCTTCTATTGCATCATAAAATTCTTCCAAATATAGACAGATACTAATAGCTATGAAGTTATGGGTAACTACTGCGGCTCTAACTTCAGTTGGATCAAAATTTTTAATCAACTGGTACTACAGATGGTACCATTCGGTTTACATTGGCACGTGATGGACTATAGAGTACTCTCTCCAGTGATTTTATCTCTAAGGTCTAGGGCAATCAGGCTTACAATGGACTCCAGAAGTGTGTCGTCATCGTTTAAAGCACTGTCATTCTAAAAACATAGCTTAAAAAAGTCGCCTTTATTACACTAGTACATAAGGTTGAAATTATAATAGCTAAACTTTGACCGAATAAAAATCACATATGGAAACACAAAAACACTCTACTCCAATACTCTAGACATTCTAGTTTTAATCTAGTCACAAGTTATAAACATTTCTCGCATAAATGAGAAATTAATCGAAAATAGAAATTACCGTACAAACTTCGTGCTGTGAAAGTCACCCGAACGGCTGCAAAGCAACTACCGAAGATGGCCAAGTACATAAAATTAGCAATCTGCGCGTAGATATGGAAGGGACTTCGTTCACATTCGGCATGGTTCGCATGTTAGACCTGCGTTTAAATCTGTGCATCGAATGTTTTATTTTCCATTAATTTCTTCATTAAGTCTAAGTTTGTTGTGATTCGTGACTTATCAATAAATGAAATGTTTAGGGCACGAATGTCGGCATTTTTAAAATTGTGCATTTTTAGCTATTTTAAACGTGTTTTAATGGTTGTACACTTTTCATTTTTAAAGCCATTTCAAAAGTGGGTAGAATTCTTTGAATTATTCCGTGATGACGGTGACGGTGAAAAAGTGTTTTTTTTTACAACCAGGGGCTGATGTCAAGTTGAAGTAGTACTGGTGGTTACCTCTCTTACTTTAAAATTTCAAAAGTTTCCTCAATGTGTTAATTTATAAATTGTAGTAACCACAATTTATATCTGTTGTGTTATTGTTAGTGCTCTAACAGGAATATTTGAGAGAAGGATAAAAAATACTTTGCATTTCTCAATATTTATGATTCAAAATGACAGGTGTTTTAAAAACCATATATTTTGTAGAATTCATGTAGAGGAGTTGTAGGACTAAGTACGTAGGTACAAAATACAGGATATTTTCGGTATTTCTTCTAAAGAAAAAACATGGTATATTTGTGCGAGATCAAATGCTTTCTGCTTGTTCTGCTGAAGAAATTATGAAAGATAGTACAAAAAAAGTACAAACCGTACAAAATAATTGCACAATTTAAAATTTTACTTACACTAAAATTCACTTTTATTTGCTTCATTGTGGTGCAAATGTTGTATAATAAAGTTCTTCTAAAAATTCAAGCACTAGAAATAAAAAATAGGTGAACAATCCGGAACCCGGATACTTTAATTCTTTCTCATCTTTAAATACGTATTATCTTCAGTATATTTTCAAAGTAATTTAAAAAACATCTTGTATATTAAAGACATGTACGATAAAATAATTGCTGAAGACGTCTGGAAAACCTGGATAAGTCAGGAAATTTGATTCAGGGTACTCAGTTTGCTGGGTACCCTGATAAGTTTGTTTAGTTATCAAAAAATCACTAACACCACAATTTACCCTCAAAACACATCCGGCAACAACACACAACTTTTGAAATGAGATGTTATGACAAATGTCTCTTAGATCTGCAGGTTATTCTTTTGCTAAGTCATAACAGCGTGTTACACTTAACTTCAGATATTGATCTAACAAATCTTCAAATGTAGTATTTTGATCTTTTTTATTTTAAAATCAAAATCAAATTCCATGAGCATGACAACGTGACAGAATAACCAAATAAGGTTCGAGTACATTTAATTTTGGCAAACCTAATTCAACAGTTTGTCTTTTTTAATAAGTAAACAAACCGTAATTTTGATTTTTGGCTAATAAAAAGTGCCGTTTATTATATAGCTTTCTTTAATTTCAGACTCTTCGCATACGAGACACCCGCCACCTGCAAAATCAGGTATGCCTTCATCAAAACTATATTTGTTTTTTTATAAGAAAGTATGAAATTTTAACAGATGAGAAAAATAGTGAGTCTGCTAGTTGGGATGATTTAAATTGTGATTCAAATAATCATACAAGTAATAAAGATTCTGACTTCTGTCATCCTTCTTCAATTGATGGAAATTTTGCACATACTGGAACTCAGCATGGCAATAACCATCTTTTAGTAACAAAGCAACAACCAAATGCCATCATTGCTAGTACTTTTAATAGTAACTCAATAAAGACTGAGAAAATTGAAATTAAGAAGCCGTATTTTAAAGCATTAAGAAGTTTATCAGTTGGTAAGTTACATCAAATATTTTTCTCTCCAAATTGGGATAAATGATGAAAAGTGAAAATGAAAGAAATAAAAATACAGGTCAATCTCACAAGTTTAATTAAACAAATTCTTACATAAAAGTTACAAGGCGCTTTCGAGAGTAGTTATCTCTTATCATCAAAGCTTATTTAAATAATAATGTGAAAAGGAAAATTGTAAAAAGTTAAAAAATATTAAAAAAAAATTTACCAAATTTTTAAAAATAATAAATTAATACATAAAGAATACATAAAAATCGTTGTTTTTAGTGAAACATATATTGATTGTTATGGTATGGTATGGTTTAATGGGTACTATTATACCCTGTCCACCGAACAGATAGAGTAATAAAAACGCCCACTTACACCGCGTTGTTTAAATAACGGCTCTTTATTGGTCAATTTTAAATAGAGCGCCTAAAGTAAAAGTCCTTAACACACTAGAACATACACTGCTCCAAGAAATTAACGCACCACTTGAAAATAAAGTAAAAAAATTAAAACTATGTACATTTGACAACTTTGGTTGAGAAGGTTTAATCAAGCTATAATCTAGTTACCCATTGTAATAAAAGTTTTGACATTAAAGTCAGAAATTTGAGTTTAATAGTTTTTTAAGCAGAAATTTTAAAATAATTTTCATTTTTAAATTGTGTTAATTTGTAATTTCGTTTTATTGTTATTTGAATTTGCCGTTCTGTGGATAGTTTTTATCATTTGAAACAATAATAAAAACATTATGAAGAATTTGATTCGAGAAAAATGTGCCTAAGCTATGGTTTTGTTGGAGGAAGGATGGAGCTACAGAAGAATTGGTGAAAGGTTTGTTGTATCTCATACGTCAGTTTCGCGTATGATACAAAGGTACAGAGAGACAGGAAGTCACCTCAGAAGACCCGGACAAGGAAGAAAAAAGAAAACCACTCCTATTCAGGATAGATTTTATAAGAATATAAGAATATCTGCGCTAAGGGAACGCTTTGTAACCGCCAGGAAGCTACAAACTGAGTTCCGTGACGTAGAAGGAATTCAAATCAGTACCGAAACTGTTAGAAAAAGACTTAGGAGGATAATTTAACACCCCATATTCCTGCTCGTGGTCCTGCATTAACTGCAGAACACCGCAGAGCTCAATTAGAATTTGCTAGAGAGCACATAAATTGGCAAAAAGAGGATTGGGAGTCTGTTCTTTTTACGGATGAGTCAAAATTTTGCCTTTACAATTGCGATAGACGTGTTCGTGTGTATCGTAGACCAAATGAGCGGTACGCACAGTGTAACATTCAGAATACCACATTGTTTGGTGGAGGTTCAGTAATGGTTTGGGGTGGTATTTCCTTACAAGCTCGCACGGAGGTAGTGGTTGTATAAATGCGGACCGTTACATAACAGACATTCTTGAAGAGCATGTCGTACCCCTTATATTGGTCCAATTTTTTTGTTAATGCAAGATAACGCAAAACCCCACACTGCCCGAATTGTTAAAGATTACTTGAATGAGGCAGAAATTAATGTTTTGGATTGGCCAGCTCGAAGCCCTGACCTGAATCCTATTGAGCATGTTTGGGACATTCTCGGGAAACGTTTAAAAAATTTTCCACATCCTCCTGTCAATCTTCAAGAGGTAGGTCCTCAACTAAATGAAATTTAGAATAACTTAAATCAAGAAGACATAAGTTCGTTAATTTTGAGTATGGAACGAAGATGTGCAGCGGCAGTGACTATGCAGCGGTTATTCAAAGTAGAGGTGGAAATACGCGATATTAAGATGTTTTCTTTAACTTTTATAACGGCGTAACTTTAATAAAATTTTGTTTTCGGTTTGTGTTTCTATATTTGGACACATTAGATATTAATTTACTTTAAACAAATGTTTTTGTCGAATTTTTCTTAATTTTGTACCAATTGGTCGAATACATGTTTCAATTTTCAAAAAAATTTAAGTAGTGCGTTAATTTATTGGAGCAGTGTATTTTTAGAAAGTAAGAATTTCCAGGCTTGCGTCTAAAATAAAAGCTAAACATAGGGTGTTTGTCTACCCTTTTTTGTTTTGTTTGTCTGAGTGAGCGTTTTTAAAACAAATAATTCATATTTTAAGCGCCTACATCCACACTTCAAATAATGATACAGTGTAAATCTGACTTCAACGCAGAACGTTTTATGCTGCTTGTCTCCTCTCACTGAGTTTTATTACTCTATCTGTTGGGTGGACAGGGTATAGACAAGTCGAGAGACTACCTTTATAATTAAAACAACTTTTATTTTAAGATATTTTTAAATATGGGAGATAGAAAGAGAAATTTTCTAATGAAGTGAAAAGAAGTTAAGAGATTTAAACTTCTAGAAGTAGACGACGCTTAGAGAGTATTTCTGACTTTATGAAAAAGTTTATATATTAAAGAATTAAATGCAGCTATGCTGTGAGAATAATAATTTTTGGAATCGGGAGGAATTACAGTATTAGTTGATGTAAGTTTTCTATAAATTGAAACGCAAAAGATGAATTGTTTTTTCTAATTAAATTAAGATTTAAGAATAGAATGCAAGAATTTGTTTTAGTTTCAACGGTAAATTTAATTTTTTATGTAATGAATTAATAACTAAAATAAAATTATCTAATTCTGCTTTGGTGTCTTTGAACGAAGAGATGTATAATCAATATATTTAAATCAGAAATTTCCAATTAACAATCATTTATTTATTTGATATGCCATATCGATCAACATATGTTTTTCTAAAAATAACGATTTTTGCTATTTTTAGTATACGTTTTTATTCTTTATGTTATAATTTATATTTTTTAATTATTGACAAGAGTTTGCTAAGTTTTTTCTAATTTTTTTTTTCTACATTATTATTTAGGTACTGGTGATGAAAGATAACTAATCTCAAAAGCGCATTTCATCATTTGTATTCTTTTTATTCTATCTATGTTTTATTATTTTTTATTTTAGGTAGTAATGCCGTTTATGAGGTATGTCGGCTTTGTTTTCGTTTATTAAGCGAAGAGGAAACCACCAAATTGTACGATGAAACAACAGTACAAGATAAAAATGATTTGAAAAACATGCTACATCAAGTTTTGCCTGATTTAGATCTTATTGTATATCCTAATATTGTAATATGTACAAAATGTAGCGAACTTTTACGGTACAGTTATGAGTTACGAAAAACTTGGACATCTACAGAAGAACAAATTAAAAAAATTGCGGAAGCAAAGAAAAGCGTAACAAATTCTGAATCAGATTTAATTATTGTAACTCGTTCAAAAGTTGGCGAAGTGTTGACAGATTGTCACCAAGAAGAGACTTTAAAAAAGATTAATACTGATCACAGCTATGAAAAATCTCATTGTAATGTTGGTACTTTAACAGATCCAAGAATACTAAAAAGAAATTATTATCTAATGAGACAAGAGTCACTTGCTTGGGGTAAAGGACCTTACTTATGTGAAAAATGCGGTTGTGTTACTAAAAGCCGTTGTTCTATGCGTAAACATTTACAAAAACATAAGGATAACAAATGGTCTGAGAGTTATCCAATTAAAGGAAGGATTAAGAATGTGCCTAAAACACTAAAATGCATCACTTGTCAGCGTTTGTTTACTACTGAGAAACGTTTACAAATTCATATTGAGAGGCACCAAAGAAGACATAAATGTATTGTATGTGACAAGGAATTTACTACAAAAGTTGGCCTGAATTCACATATTAATATTATACATTTAGGGACTACCAATCGTTACCAGTGTCACTTATGCGGAAAACAATTTACTTACAGAACATCTTTAAATCTACACTTTAAAACGCATAATCTCTCACAAAGTATCAACTGTGATATTTGTAATAAAAAATATAAGACGAGGTTCATGTTGCTTAGACATCTTCGCAAGGTTCACAATGGAAATTTACTTTTGAGTTGTGAATATTGCGGAAAATCGTTGAAGTATCGGCAAACACTAGAAGCACATATAAGAGCGTTTCATCTGAAACAGGGGAATACCGTATGCAATATTTGTGATAAACCTTTCTTTAAAAAGAGTAGTTTAATGATACATAAAATTCGCGTTCATGGGTGTTGTTGATGAAAATTTAAGTTAATGTTGTAAATTTTATGTGTATATTTCTTTGTTTTTATTTTATTGGTATCTTTTTGCTAATTCGTAATTTATTATTTGTCTAAATTTAAAAGTATGTAAAAATTGTACTTAAGTTTGAAAATAAATTCGTATACATTTAAATATTGTTTTTGTACAAAAACCCTTAGGTTGTTTAAACTCATAAGTTAAAAATGAGTGTCTTAACAGTCATCGAATGAGTGTCATTTTTAATAATAATATTACATATCTTTCCAATAGACTCCAGAAGTGTGTCGTCATTTACACGCGAAACTTCGAAGCACTCATTCTAAAAACACCTTAAAAAAGTCGCTCTTATTGCAGCACTACATATGGTTGAAATTCTAATGGCTAAACTTTAACTGATGAAAAATCACATATAGAAATACAAATAAGGCATAAAAACACTTTATTTTATTTTGGAATCATAATCTACTTTATACGCCCGCAAGTCAGGGCGTAATCTTTATTTTTATAGCACTGAATTATTTTTTTTTTTTGCTAAGTAACAATAACAAATAAACGAGGGGTAAACCGCTGGTTAAATTTTGTACACTAATACCAATAATACACAAGCAATTCCAATGTAATACCAGTAATACACAAGTAATTTGAATATAATACCAGTAATACACAAGAAATACCGGTAATATCCTGGTAATACTTGCCCTTGAGTACCTATAACTAATTTTTTTTTTAAACCATTGTGCAAATTAATGTCATCTTGCTATTGTTTTCCTGACAACGTAATGCTCCGCCTCAACGCTAAAATTACTCTCAAAGATAAAATTCAATTGTATCCTCTTATATAATAAATAATTATTAGTCAAACAAGCAATTTCTCGACTTTTTTATCGTTATCCAGTTGATCTAGATGCGTCAAAATGGCGGCCGTCCATATTCCGCTGACGCGTACCTACATTCAGTTAAGCTTCTCTCCACTCGATTTCTCTGGTTTTAGATAGAATTGTGAGGTTATGTCCATAAATTGTTTGGTTATGTTTACAATCCAAAATATCAATTTTGCATTACCTTGCTGTTATTATTACTGAGCTTAGACTATATTAGTTGATGAAATTAGACAGAAATGTATATTTGCAACGTAAAATCTTGCAAAAAAAGCAAGGACATCAAAGGTGTGAAGCTTCACGGATTTCCAAAAGACCCAGATGTAAGTTATTAAATGCAAATTTAACAATATTTGAAGTTGTAAAATGGATATTTTATTACAGCTTTTTGCAAAATGGTGTGAGACCACAGGAATTAAAATTCCCTTTGAAAAACGACAATATTACCATATTTGTTCCCTACATTTTGACCCTGATTGTTTTTTTCCCATTAACCGGAATAGGACCAATTTAAAGGTTGGTTCTATACCTACATTATTATTAAATGAAAGTGGTGAGTTTATTTTAATACATTTACGTATTTTACGGGGTTAAGTTGATAAGAAATTGAGGTTATGTTTAGGTGGCTAATTTTTTTAAGGGGGTGCGGGCATTAGATTAGAGCAATCGGCCTGAAACAAGGAATTACCAAAGCTGAAACAGAAAACTTGTTAAAATACCCTATACCTACATAAAAAATGAAATCCAATAAAATCGATTTCAAATAAAACTCAAAATTTTGAATAAAAAATTATATATTAAAACAGAGATCAACAATTTTAACAAAGTCATGAAGTATACATAGACTCTTAATTAAAACATTTTCTTCTGGCACAACCTACCTTTAATTCTGATATCGGTGCTTCTTCTGCTCTATGTGGTGATTTATCCCTCTGCTTTTTTCGGACTTACCTTTAATCTAGATTTACAGCGATGTCTTTGGATCCTACCCCCACAAACCTCAATAAAACAGAAGGAATTTACAATAATATTTATTTAAAGGTAGGAAGGAGAAAGGATAAATAAAACAAAAATAAATTTATTTATATGTATTTTATGCCCTATACCTACTAAACAAATTTATGTTTATGTTAAAACGTCTAATGAATACTACGCTAATAAATATAAATTTAAAAATATACATTAAAATTTAATTTAATTTAGAAAAATGTAAACCTATCCGCGTTCTTAACGTTCAATATTTAAAGATAAAACAGTTTTGAAGTGCTTTGTTTAATTACTGTTTGAAATTTCGTTCTCTGTTACTCCTATTTAATAAATAAAAAATCTTAAAAAATTGTTGATCTCTCTTTTAATTTATTCTGAAAATTTTGCAAAATGATGTTTAAATTCGCGAACTAAATGAATGCTATAAAAGCAAGGAGGTTAGATAGGACTAACCTCCTATGTAACCTCCTTGTATAAAAGAGAATAATAGAAAAATCTGACCTTGAAACAAGGAAGGCGTTGTTGATGCACACTCTATACAAGGTTCGTAATTTTTTTTTTTAATTTAAGGAACCTTGCACTCTGTTATACAGGGTGTCCCATCGTATACGCATAGTGGAATTTTGAACCTTTAGAATAAACAGAAAAAAATTAAAACTTCTTATTAACTATCCACTTATTGGGCGCTACAATAATCTTAAAAAATATTAGCGATTTGATAGTCCGTTTAAGAGAAAAAGAGCAATTTGTGCTATAAAATTTTATTTTTATTTTTTTAAATTTTTTTCTTTTGCCTACAAATAATGCTCATATCAATGCTCCTATCAATGCTCCTATCAAGTCACCTTGCGCAATTAAAATTAAATAAAATCTATTAGTAATTGAGATATCTTTGATTAAAGGAAGACGTCACTTTAAGAAAGATATTTACGTCAAATAATAATTATAATACCGCAAAATGAAGGGTATTACTTTTTTTTTGGTATTACATTGTTGACAGAAACGTCAATTACAATTCAACGTATCCAAGAATTTCTTTTACATGATTTTACTCCAAGTGTTACAAAGCCACCTCTGAAATTTATTTTTAAACTCTCCAAAATTTTGAGAAGAAATATATCAAAAAGAAGTCAAATACTGAAACACTGTAAAATTTTAATTTTTTTTTTGTTTTAACTACATTTTTAAATAGACTTCTAGGTGCACTTTATGCCACCTTGAATAATAATTTGAATATCGTTCGCTAAAAAAATGAAAAAAGCACAAGGAATGTTGTCCTGAGGTTGCCGTATGACGTCATGTGAAAACGCTGGATTGCTAACATAAGTTCATCTAAATTGTACATTTTTGAATGAAATAATTAAAAATTCGAAAATCTAAAATTTCGTAGATCGTCGATACAACTAGGTATTTCTTCGATTACCATGATTTCATTTTTTGCAAAAATTGCAAATTTTTACGTGTTGCATGCGCTGTTACACCATCCTGTTGAAAAAATTACATAGTTTGTTTTAGACTTTTTTAAGAATGCATGATTTGATGAAAGAATATTGAAGTAATGTTTTATTTGGGTACTTTTAACGCAATTTTATTTGATGAAGTAGTGTTTTTTATTAACATGGGGATTTTTAGTATTTTTGCATTGACTTAGTTAGAACTTTTTTTTATGAAGCTTGGTCTAAAACCAAGTTTTAACAGAAAAAAGAGTTAATTTTAATAGCCTGTTTGAATTATTCCACACATTCTGGAGGGTCATGTTGTTTTAGTTCTTGTACTGTTGTTATGCGATAAGGGTACATTCAGTTCCTTTTAACACTATTTGAAAGTAATGCGACGATCACCAAATCAAACTTATTCAGAAACTTTCTTGGAATTTGTTGCGTTTTTGCTTGCAAATCTTACACTACCTTATCAGCTGTTTTGGTTCTTCTATGTGATTTTTCTTTTTCAACACTTCCTGTTTTCTGGAAACGGCCGACAATTTCAGATTATGCGTGCGTCTTAGTAGAGTTTCATCACTGATGTTGAAATCTGGAAAATTATTAAATTTTAATTACAACACTACCTACAGGGTACAAGATTGAATAAATCCGGCAATGAACTATTTTTAAAGTAATGTTAATAAACTAATGAAATAACAAGCACGAGAACAGAATGAAACAGAAAAATTTAGTTTAGTTACGCAGAAAACGCGTAATAAATTATGCAGACAACATCGCTTTATATGCATCTGCATTCCTCTCTATTAAATTTTTAATGTTTTTTTATTTTTGCTTAATAGCGATTAAATGATTTTTAATATTTGGTAGCTGTTTTCAAGAAATAACATATTTTATGCCACTTGGGATTAAAGTTTGAGTTAATTAGCGAGATCAATGTTATCAAAAAGAACATTTTTAACGTCTACTCCAAAGGACATTTATTTTTGGCTTCTCTGTATAATAAAAATTATTAACACATTAAAGTTTAAGCTACATAATAAATTATTTAAATTTTGATTAATTAATAAATAATATAATAAATATGCAGTTTATTTCATTGCATTAAGAACATTAGATTTTTACATTAGAAGAAGTAAAGTCTTGTGCAGTATTATTTTGTAATGAAATGATCGGAATTTTTATTTTTGAGTTTATTTATTTCTATTTTTTTAATTGATTTCAGATACTTCGAATCGGAAAGATCCGCCACCTACAGCATTAGGTAGGTATGCCTTATTACAAACAATTTTTTACATTTTTTTAATGAAATTTTTACAGATGAAAAGAATGGACAACTTGTTAATTTGGATGACTTACTGCAAAATAATGATCTTATTAATAAAGAAAAAGACTTAGATATTTTAGTAAGAGAACTGCAGCCAAATGAAATGATTGTTAGTTCTTTTGATAATAATTCAGTAAAAACTGAAGAAATTGAAATTGAAAAGCCATATTTTAAAGCATTAAGAAGTATATCTGTAGGTATGTTTTATCATTTATTTGACGAGATTAACATTTTATTTTATTAATGTGTTATTATTTAATAATACTTTTAGGTAGTAATTTGGTTCATGAGGTATGTCGGCTTTGTTTTCGATTATTAAAAGAAGAGGAAATTATTAAATTGTATGAGGAAACAACAGTGCAAGACATAAATGAGTTAAAAATCATGCTACAACAAGTTTTACCTGATTTAGATTTTACTCTATATCCAAATATTGTAATATGTAAAAACTGTACTAAACTTTTAGCGTATAGTCATCAGTTAAGAAAAACTTGGTCAACTACAGAAGAAAAAATTCGAAAAATTGCAGAAGAAAAGAAAAAAGTAACGAATTCTGAATCAGATTTAATTATTATAACTCGATCAAAAGTTGGAGAAGAGTTAACTGAATATGCCCAAGAAGAAATATTAAAAACCGTTAATATTGATCACAACTATGGCAAAACTAATGTTAGTACTTCGACAAATATTAATCAGGCACTCATAAGGAAAAGAAATTATTATCTAATGAAACAAGAGTTACGTGCTTGGGGTAAAGGACCTTATTTATGTGAAAAATGCGGTTTTGTTAGTAAATATCTTAATTCTATACGTCAGCATGTAGAAAGGCATAACAATTGTCTTACGGGAATAAAGGGAAATAAAAGAAATATAATAAAGAAGTTGAAAACAATAAAATGTAATATTTGTAAGCAGTTCTTTAGCAGTGAAAGACACTTAAGAATGCATGTCGAGAAGCATAGAAGAAAACACAGATGCCTTGTATGTGACAAAGAATTTACTACAAACAGTAGCCTTAATACACATCTTAGTATTATACACTTACGAAGTTTTAATTATCACCAATGTCACTTATGCGGAAAGCAATTTACTTATCGAACATCTTTAAATGTACATCTTAAATCTCATAATCCTGCACAAGTGGGCAAATGTCACATTTGTAACAGAAAATATCAAACGAAGTACCAGTTGCGTAGACATCTTTGGAAAGTACACAGTGGAAATTCTCCTTTAACTTGTCAGTATTGCGGAAAATCTATTAAGTATCGCCATACACTAGAAAAACATATTCGAGTATTCCATTTGAAACTAGGTGATACCATATGTAACATTTGTGATAAACCCTTCTTTAAAAAAAGCAGTTTAATACAACATAAAATTCGCGTTCATGGGTGTTACGAAAATTAAAAAAAAGTGTGTCTTACCACTTTTATACGCACTTGTTATCTTTTTACGATTAGTTTACAATTTGTTTAAATTGTAAATTATGAGAAATGTACGTACATGAAGTTTAGAAATAAAATTTTATACAATTTAATTTTTTAATTTTCAAAAACTACCCTAAAAATTTTTTTTTATGGTTATTTAAAAAAACGGAGCTCAAAACTTTGTATTTGAATTTTGAGCAACAGATGTTTTCTCTTTTATTGTTTTCTAAAATGGTTTAAAAAACAAAAAAAAAATAGTTTCTATAAAACTATTTATAAATAATTGCAATAAAGAAACTAAGGGAAAAAAATAAAATAGTTTAATAAAACAATAATTGCTGTAAAGAACTATACAGTACCCGCTTCTGTATACAATGCGAGCCTTTAAGACTGGACTGAATCATTTTATTTTCAAACAGTTTTTACAATTGTTTTAAATTTTCAAGTTTATTATTTTTTTATGGGTGCTGCCGAGGCTTAAGGTCTTTTCATTGACGAGGGTCTTTTAGTAAACGAAGTGCTGGAGTAGGGATAGATGAATTCAGTATTTCAATAAAGCGGCGATCTGCAGTTTCTGGAAGAACAAAAGAAGATTCTAGAACATTAATACAAATACACTAAACTTCATCTGGTTTTGCTTCTTATATTTTCTTCCGGGTATTTCTCCTACTGATAATTTTAAAATCATTTGCAGTAAAGCTTATTTTTTAGATCTTTTATTAGAAGCTTTAGAAATTCTTAAATTTGATCACGATCTTTTTCTACAAACATTAACTGATCAATTGAATATCGACGTTAATATTTTATCTTCACTAGTTTAATTTTCATTACTTAATTGAATGTTTGTTTATAATTTTGTCTCCTTACGGTCTTTATTATTAGTATTCATACTTTTTAATTTATTTTCAAATCACTATTTTTTTGTCTATTTTCCAATAGCAACAATTTGTTTATTTACATTATTTTTTTTAAGTCAACCAAAAAGTATTGTGCTAAGAACAACAAAATATTTATTAGTATATATACATTTTTATTCTTTGATGTTTTTATAACTCGTTTTTGATAAAAGTTTGGTATGTTTTTTTAACATGTTTTACCTTTTTGTACAATTTTCACTTTTACCTTGTTATTGAGGCACTGATTATGGGATTCTAGTTTTCGAAAGCGTTTTGCTACTTTCAGTAATTTTGTTAAAAATTGTGTCTATTTTAAAAAAATTAATAAAACATTTAAATTGGTTAAATTACTTAAAGTTTTTATTTTAGAATCTACAAATGTTAATACTGTTATACGCAGAAAAAAAGTAGTTTCAATATTCAACACCAAAAATAGGGGTTGCTATTTAAAAAAATACCGATTACGTCACAGCAAAAAAAACCAGTTGGCCAAAAAAAAATATATTTGAAAACAAGTGAAAAACGTTTGCAATAAAAAAACAAAATTGACCTGTCTTGGCGTTTTTCTAAAAAAACATTAACTTGGAAAATATTAATTTTATTCCATACTTTTTTGTCACTCTGTATAATTAGATACTTACATACCTGATGCACTAAAAGTACAGAGACTATAAGAAGACAGAGGCGACACACGGAGCAAACGCACGTGTTTAGCCCACGGACGGCGCATTGTGATTGGTGACCGAGGCCACACACCCGACACACGGAGCAATCATAATCAAACGCACGTGTTTAATCCACGAACGGCACATGGTGATTGGTGACCGTGCCAACCAATGAAATGATACACTCGTGTGTCGCCTCTATCTTGTTATAGTCTCTGTAACTAAAAGTACATAATCGTGCCATCTGTTATACAGTAGTACAAATATGTTACGAGTTTTTTTTTTATTGAAGATTAGATAGATACCTTCTTCACACTATGGACTGACTACGGCCATGCTAAAAAGTGATCTGTATCGTGTGATGTTCTTGTTCAAATTACTAATTTTAATAATATTCACTATATGCTATACTTTGGTGCAATTATATTGTAAAAATAAATTGAAAGTATATATTGAAATACACCTCTTGCATGTCTTGCACGAATTACAGTTCTAGTTGTCTATTTTAAGATGTTTGAGATGATAAAACTTTATCCCTCAGTCAGGAGATGACGCTACGTTCTGCTTATCATTACAGTGACTGTAAAATATAGTGACGACGCACAAGCCCAAGCTCGGCTCATTCACCATTTTTGGGAAAACGTTAAATTTATCTGTTCTAAAATTCTAAATTTAAATAAAACTGTAGCCTAAAAAGTTATAAAAAAATTTCAAGGTATGAAAAATCATACGTTCTTTCGATTACTGTAAGTTTATCAATCTTTGAGAACCTCAAAACTAGAATTTTAAAGAAAATTCTTCGCGCAAATTTGTAAATAAAAGATAAACTAGCTGTTAAAAAACTATAAAAAAATGTGAATATTAGTAATATGTAATGTGGTCTTTCAATTGTTTAAATTTCATTTGCTCCGGGTAGTAAATTTAGAGAAAATAGAGTTTTAAAATGGAAATTCATAAAATGTTAGACATATGTATTTTGATATTTTATTTGTACTAAAATTTGTTTCATAAATCCTAGCATGCTCAGCTTCAATTTTGTACGTAAACCTTTACTTATTTTTTTTTCTTATACCTTGTAAATTGGAAATTGTACACCGATAAGTGAGGAACGATGCGCGTATTCAGGAGTGTGGAGAATTACCAGTGGTGTAATACAAACAAAATTTGGTTGATTGCAGATGCGACTTGCAGTCCAGATTTTTTAACAGGTGCTCCTGCATTTTAATGATTGCCTGTGTGGAAATAAATACTCCCGTCTGTGATAGTTTCCATATTTTTTTGTCGCCAACTTGTATGGTAGAGAACAACTCCACAAAATCCGTTGAACAGTCAATAGTCTCTTTATACTTTGAACTGTCAAATTTACTAACGTTAGCAGAGGGATGGTGACGTCATTATGACATTTCATTACAGATTTTTCGTATTTCTAAAATTATCTCATAGAGAACTGCACCGTTTGCAGAGTTGGGCGTTAGTCGAATAAAAATTTAGCCGATTGAAAAAACGACTAAAAAATTAGTCGGAATTTTTAATCGTAGAAACGACTAAATTGAAAACGACTAAAATTTTATCCGACTAAAAATACAACTAAAAAAATCGGTTAAATATTTAGTCGTAAGTGATGACTAAAATTTCAATCGCACCAAAAATTACTCGGATAAAAATTTAGTCGAATAAATTTTTAATCGGATAATAAAGTTGGGCGTTAGTCGAATAAAAATTTATTCGATTGAAAAAACGACTAAAAAATTAGTCGGAATTTTTAATCGTAGAAACGACTAAATTGAAAACGACTAATATTTTATCCGACTAAAAATACAAATAAAATAATCGGTTAAATATTTAGTCGTTAATGATGACTAAGATTTCAATCGGATAAAAAATTAGTCGGATAAAAATTTATTCGAATAAATTTTTAATCGGATAACAATTATTTATTATTTACTATTTTTTATTCATTTACTTTTCAATGTAGTAGAATAGTTTATTGGTAAGTGATAGTGTTCGATAATTTTTAAAAGCATTGCCAATTATTTTAATTTTCTAATAATTATTTTTTTAATTTTAAGTATTTTTTATAATTATTTTATTATCAATAAACAAAACTCTAAAACGATTGTTTTATTATAGGTTATGTATACAACCAGATTTTCATAATTTATTTATTAAGTTGTATTTATTGAGATTATTTTCTGAACCAAACTTGAATGTTGGTAAAAAAGCTTTTGCTTTACTTTAGATTGTGCCTGTTTAACGATTTTCCTTCCTTATAACAATTTTAAATAGTCGATGAAATCAGTTTCTGACTGGTTAAACAAAACATTTTAAATATAGTCATTTAGCAGCTGAATTTCGGTTAATTTATTAGTCGTTTTTTAAATCAGATAAACTTTTGCCCTTCTAACTCTGCGGACTATTATTACACTGCGCAAATTGTTATTATTAATACCTATCTATACCAATTTAGTCTGATAGAAAAAATAAAAACACATTATAAAAAATAATTAAAATTAAAAAATAATTATTATTAGAAAATTAAAATAATTGGCAATGCTTTTAAAAATTATCGAACACTATCACTTAAACCAATAAACTATTCTACTACATTGAAAAGTAAATGAATAAATAATAGTAAATAATAAATAATTGTTATTTATAATAACAATTAACGAATAAATTTTTATCCGACTAATTTTTTATCCGATTGAAATCTTAGTCATCATTAACGACTAAATATTTAACCGATTATTTTATTTGTATTTTTAGTCGGATAAAATTTTAGTCGTTTTCAATTTAGTCGTTTCCACGATTAAAAATTCCGACTAATTTCTTAGTCGTTTTTTCAATCGGCTAAATTTTTATTCGACTAACGCTTAACTGACTTTCTACGATTAAAAATTCCGACTAATTTTTTAGTCGTTTTTTAATCGGCTAAATTTTTATTCGACTAACACCCAACTCTGACAGTTTGTCAGATAATGATAAGCCACCACTTGCTTCCATCGCACTGACTCCAATTAACATAAACTGTAAAAACCACATAAAAATTACAATAAACCAGATATAAACAAACGAGCGTGTCTTGCTCAAAAATGGCGAATTATACCATGTGACGGTGTCCACCAATGAAAAATGAGGCATATGCGTGTCGCCACTGTCTTTTAAAGTCACTGTACTTACCATAATAATGTCCCTGAACCACAATAATGATTGTTTTGTTGTCGAAAATTATACATTAATGTTCATGTTAATGAACGTTTAACAAAAAAAATATTTAGGTGTGGTTAGAAACTATTTGTAACAGTACTAATAAGTAGGTAATTGTGGTAGTCATGTTAAACATAGAAAAAATCAGTACCTAACTGGAGAATGTTTTGATATTATTGTTTACTAATTCCCGTTTTACATGGATGGTGACGGTCAGCATCATAGGCATTACATATTGATTTTCACAAAACCGCTTTTTTTTCGTCCGTCTTTTCGTCTCTCTCATCATACGTGTGGGCCTTCGCCGCGACTTACGGTCAAGGCGCTAAAGAGCCATTGCTAAAATGTATTCTCTCACGCTGAAATTTTTGTTTTTATTTTGTTTATTATGCAAAATACAATAAACAGTTGCACATACGGCAACAGCGTTCGATTTTTATTAGATTTTATTTATAAATACTCGTAGGCTAGAATGTGAAAAGAAATCATAACGCTACCGTGAACGCCTACGAAAACAGTATTAAAGACATGTCAAAACCCATCCTTACTGGGGGTTAATGAAGCAAAAAATAGGATAATTGCTAAAAATGTGCGACGGAAGTGCTGTAACCGGATGCTGAGAGATTGTAGCAGACTTTTGTTATTATCAACAAAAAGAGCACATTTAGTTTTATTCAGGTGCCAAATTGTATAACAATAATCGGTTAAGCGGTTTCCGGGAAATGTTAAAAAATATTTTTTACATCTACCTTTGAAGGCGTATAATTTTGTTATTACTCGAGATAAGATAAACATTTTTTTTGTAAATTTTTGTCATTTGTATTAAGTACTGTATTTCCATTAAAAATTTTACTTTATACTTTTGAATCACTTGATACATCTGGTAAAGTGAGAAATTAAACATTTAATTAAATACCTAAAAAATTCATTCGTCAGTTCGCGGAGTGGTTGCTAATTTTATAAACGGGGACATCCGAACTGCGGTTAGAATTTAACCAGATAAATGAGTCATTACCAAAAAATATTTTAGGGACCGAACTGCGGTGCGCTCTGAAACCCCGGGGGGTTCTAAAATTCTAATCCTATTATCGGTGATATTAGCTTAGTGGTGTATAACAGAATTTTTCTTCGTTGCTTGTGGCATGGTGAACAACAATTTTATCCATAAACTGACAAATAAGAAATTTGAGTGTACCTAAAATCCCAAATTTATGCATGAAGTTTAGTTTCCAGTTTAAACCTTATCATGTTTTTTTAAATCTGTGATAAGCAAATTTCCATTTTCAGGTAAAACACCAAAATTACTTATTTGAATCCTTTCCGGCTAGTTTCCATAGTTTGGTTCTCACAATATCTTTATTATCATCACATTATCTTCTCACAGATCTTCCGGCTTAAAGTTTATATGACAATACTTTTCATCAACTCCTTAATTTTATTTAAACTTTTACTTATAACTTTTTGTCTATAAAAGTTAGAATCAAAAGCTTTTAACACAGTGGTAGATAATATCTATTATTTACTACAAAAAAGCTCTTTACTAAATTTTTATTGTATGTACCTGGTGATTCCAGTTTCATCAGCACCCCCAAAATACTGCTTTCTAAACACCAAAAAATTATAAAAAAAAATGAGGTTGATTTTTACATATAGAAGACTTGATCAAATTTTCAAATTGTTTACTTATACGGTTAGTTTTTTTTAATTATGTCCAATTAATTATAATTTTAGGTAAATGATTTTGTGTGTATTGGTGTACTTTGATACAATGCACCAAAATGTCTAATTACAACAATTTCTAACAATTTAAAAAAAAAATGCAGACTTATTGTGTTACACATTTGTGACACAATACCAACACAGCCAAGAAAAATTTTTTTGAAATTTTTTTTAGGTTTTATTCATATTCTGGTTTTATTACTTTATAACGGCTTGTGGGACGTGGCTCCCTACTGTGAATAAAACCGCAGTTAGAACAGGGATTAGGTTCGGACAGGTAGGCAGATACACTTCAACCGCAGTTCGGTCGCTACCTGGAAATCCACCGCAGTTCGGACGCACTGTTATAAACAGGTAGCAAAGTCACACCTAATTTCGGTAATCTTCGTATTGACACAACACAATTCTTACTTCGTGCATTTACACCTTTGAATGTGAATGATTAGGTAAATTTAGGAGAAAAAAGTTGGGTTTGTTTTTGCTTTGCAAGTATGACGAGCGCATAGCGCCCTAAATAGAGCTTTCAACTTTAAGGGATTTTTGCGCTGTATCTTTACAAAAACCAAACTTTGATTGACGCTACTTACTGCCTGTTCTAGTCTAATTATAATAACCTACATGTAGGGGGTGATAATTTACGAATAATTATTATCTGTGGCCATCTGTCGCCAAACTCAAGTTATTCTAACCAGTTAAATTGAGAACTACGTCATCTCAATTCGCAGATTCTAGATATCGTATAAAACCCTGCATACTACCTAATCCCCGAACTGACTGAAGCGGTAGTAAAGGGGGAGTCACTAAAGGTTATTTAAAATGATAGTTTTACAGTAGAAAAACAGAAGTTAATATGCTTTTATATGTATATTTCAGAAAGAAAGATGTTAATTAATGTTTTACCAACTCTCGGATACCAATATCCGCTGCCTATTCCGACAGCTTTTACTACCCCGTTGTTTTCACGCCTTGTTGTGATTGTGAAAGAACGACAACCTAATACGTGTTTATTGTTAATCTGCTTAATGTGTTTACTGCTTTTTACTGAGTTATAAAGACATACTAAAGGCAAAATGCTAGTGTCATCTAGAGCTCTTTCATGCAAATTATTGACGTTTCTCGTCGATTTAAAGTTATGACACAAAACGTCACTTTTCTGTCAGTTTGCTTTGAAATGGCAGCCGCGGCATTAAATATTATGTGTTTTATTATTGAAACAAATAAATAATAATTTCAACAATAAACAGGATTTACTAACTTCAGGATTACCAACGGACTTAATCAAATAATATAGATAAATACAAATTCTGTACAAAAAGTACTAGATATAATCTTCCTAAAACGCATCTGCGAACAATGCTCGCATATGTTTTCATATGACAAAGTGCAAAAATATTAAAACAAAAACAATTTCAACTTTAAATCTTTTTAGATTTTGTGTGAGCAAAAAAACGACAGATTTGGTTAAACATTAGAGGATCAGAGATTCTGGTGAGTGGGAAACGGATGTGATCAAACTTAAAAAAGACCTTATTGGCTCGTGTTGATTTTATAAGGGTGGAAACTTATTATTTGTATTGTCGCATCAATACTAGTGTAAGAATTATTGAGCGGATATCAGAAAATAATTCATAAATATACAAATATTAGTTTTATTTATTGAGAAACACAAATAAATCTACTATTTAAAATTTAGATAAAATACATATAACAAAGCTTTTTTAAATTGGTAATGTTACAATCTATTCATCGGTGTCATCATCATTTTCATATAGGTTTAGTAAAAGGACAAATGATTTATTTTTAGAAGACGTGGTACTATTGGAATTCTTGCATGATTTCCGATTTTATAACAAATTCACTTAAGTATTTATAAATTTTTAGTGATAGAATTTAACAATTTATGAAACGAAGTAATAATCTAGTTTAAATTACTAGCTACGTAAATCTTGATTTTGCAGCTAGGACAGCGGGAGAGTGAGAGTGGGGAATCGACAACTTGAGAGAATAGATGCGGTATCATGTTTAAATAATTTGTGCAGAGTTTATTATTATGCTATTTTTGAGAATATGACATAAGAAAAAATTTAAATGTGGTACCATTCTAAACACAAATGATGGGGCAAAAACTTCTTAAAAGACATGTTTTTTAAATTAAGGCTTAGTTTTTGAGATAATCGTTGTTAAGTGGCGAAAAACCGTAAAATCAATTAAATTTTTCGGGATCTTGGACGGAGATATTCAGCTTTGAAGTTGCGATCGCCCATAAGAGCCAATGCATTTTCAAATATATATATATATATATATATATATATATATATATATATATATATATATATATATATTCTACATCTTTTCGCTTTAGTGTTCTAGAAATTGTATCGTTAGAAACACCGTACCGCCGTGAGAGATTTATTAATGACTTTCCAATTTTATTTTTGGCACTTTCGATTAACTGATGTTTTTTTTATTCAGTTAACAAGTTTAAATCTATCACTTTTTGAACGTTTTGTTATCGCACGATATATGGTTCTCCGTGACATATTTTGATTTTAAAAAACTCGAACTAAACTACGCACAAATGAATAGGGATATTTTGAAAAATCATAAGATTTGATGATGTAACCAATTTTTTTCAAAACTATGTCATTAATTAACCTTTATTTAGCTTATCTAAAAACGAAAAACCAAATGAATCGTTTTTCTTTTGGTATGTTTAGGGCCTGAAAGAAAAGGCTCCAATGGAGATATAAGTTTTTCTTAAAAATTTTTGTTTTCTTTTGTTGTGTCCACTTATTCGTATCGGCATTATCTTCTAACCAACTTTTGCGAAATTATTGTGCAAATGCATAATGAGGGTTACCGACAAGTTAACTTTGGCCAAACTATCGGTGTATATACCAAAGCGTGGTTTCTCGCATTATCTCACGTTTTGGGGAACAGAATCTACTGCTACGCGGTCTGGTAGTAGCAGATACCAACGTGTTACAACCCCTAGAGAAGATCGTAACATATAGTCATAGAAGCCAGGCGCAACCTCTTTTTGTCAGCGCGTCAGATTTGAAATCAATTGCAAAATGTTTCCAAGCGGCCTATTGCATTTTAAACAATTCGGAAGAAAATGTTATAGCGAGCGCCTGACCGAGCACACAAAGTGGCAAGCTGTTATGTTCACTGACGGATCTTGTTTTTGTCTACGCAGCGACAGCCGACGACAAAGAGTGTACAGAGAACGAAGAATGCACACCATGCTGCAATTTGTGCAGCCTGTCTATCGGTTTGGAGGCGGTGGTGTTATGGTCTGAACTGTCATTTATTCTGGAGGGCGTACAAACCTACACATTATTGATGGGAACCTCAGAGAGGTACGTTATGTTCAGACAATTGTGTAGAAATAAGTGTTACTCATAAGAAACTTTACAGGTGAAGAATTTCGCTTTCTTGACGACAACGCACGCTCAGATAGAGCTCTAATAGTGCATAAATCTTTGGAAAACCATCAAATTTCACATTTGTCTTTGCCACCAATATTACCAGACCTTAACCCAATTGAGCATATGTGGGATGCACTGCAAAAGAGACTTTTCGATCACTATCCACAGCCCTCAAACCTCCATAAACTACAAGAAGCGTTACCGGCCCTTTGGAACGCAATCTCTTTTAAGATTTCTGATAACATTATTAACAGTATGCCAGAAAGATTTCAGCAAGTTGCTAATAACCGTGGACATTAGGTATACTCGATGTTAAAAGTGACTTTAAATCATCAACATCAAAATTGCATAAACAAGCATCAACGATTTAATTTTTTTTTGAGTAATTTTATTAGTTTTTTTATTACAAAAACATTTCAATTTGTAATGTTTGATGCTATTTTGTTACTTAAAAAAAATCTCGCCTTCTTTACAAGTAAAAGTGGAAATTCTAGCAATATCCCTATTCATTTGTGCGTAGTTTATTTGAGCTTTACGCATCTGTCTAACTAAATTATAATCACTTTTTCTAAATTCTAATTTATAAGCCATTACGACGCAATCGAATTTGATAACTGAACTGTCACTAGAATGACAAATTATTGTATGACTTTCGTTTGCAAAGCCAACTCCATATTTGGTTTTTTTAATTTTTTTCATAGAATTATATTTTGTGCCAAAACTTTTGAGACATACGTTATATTTATTAGAAATAATCTAAAACTTGTATGTTGTAAAAAACTATATTTTTTACTTTTTAGATTTTTTTTAGGTGTTTTACTGTTTTTGTCATTTAGTATAGTTTGTGTTGGTTTTTATTTGGCTAAAATGGTATATTAAAACGACTTGATTAAACTTGTTTTTATTCTTTTGTTAAAGTGAGTGCGTTCTTATTATTAAGAAAGGCGCTTTTTGATGTTTAATTAATTTATTTATTTTATTCAGACAACAGAAATTGATAATAATGAATATTTTAAAATAAATAATAATGAAATTTGAATCTAACATATTTTAGACAAAAATTTTATTTGGTTTGAACTAGGGGCCCTGAGGTTAGCTTTGTTACTATTAATTTTACAATCATAGGGTGCAATTCAACCTAACTTACAGTTGGTCTTGCTTTTTATTATTAATATTTAAATATTTATTGAAAATTTATTTTGTTAGAATGGTTCTGTTAATAATAGTATATTTGAAGAATCCTTTCTTTCTTGAAGTGGGGTGATTTTTATATAAATAATGATATTATAAATCAAAGTTAAACCTACAAGCTTAATCAAAATTTTAATACAACAGTGGCAGAGTTTTTCGGAAGCTAAAGTTCCATCTTCAAAAATAGAACACAATGAATAAATATGACAAATTTTAGGAAAAAAGTAAAAATCATGGGCTCGAATCTCAAAATTCGCACGATTTGAACTCGGATTTTCTAACTGTCGATTAGCGACAATTATTTACAATGAATACACAGTTATGAGTAACTTACTAATCTTTTTGCCATTTTTTCCAATTTTTTTTTGCACTGCGTTTGTTAAAATTGAGCTTAACTTTGTCATACAAAGGCCACAGCAGAACGATTGATTGAATAACTAAAATCTTAATATTCTTGTCAGACACCTAAGGGGCTCTTTCCTCTTGGACCATTCAATTGTTCTAAAATTTTTATTGTGGCTATTTTATTAAAAAATTATCCTAAATTTGTCTAAACTTAATAAAGGACATTTCCTACCAAATTGACCTCTGAAATATCTTGATATCTCCAACATTTTTGAAGCTTAGTTTTTTTTAAATTTTTTGGTCTTTATTGAAAGAGGCTTTTATGCAAATTTTTTGACATTACTTTCAAACGAATAATGAAATATGAATTTTTAAAAAAATGGCGCATTTTTTTTGAAATGCATGTAACTTTGCGAAAAATTGACTTATCACAATAATGTAGTTTACAAAAATATATATGTATATTGAATTAAAAAAAATTGTGATAAATATTTTTATTTTTTATATACTGGGTGTAATGATGGTCAAAAATTTAGCCAGTGATAAGTCTCGCTTAAAGAAGATTTTTTCTAGATATTATATTTTCCAAATCTCAATCGTTATTAAGATAAAATTATTTAAAAATTTAGTACAAAATACCTCATCCGCCACTGACCTATGTGGTACATACTATAATGGTAACTAGGCTATATTATACTGGTAACTAAGTGATCAAAACTCAAAATTCTGTCGCAAAAATGGTGTATAAAAATGATAGAAAAGTTGTTTCTTTTGATGAGATTTCTGATACACTCTTTTATTTTTGAAACTATTGTAACGAAACACTATTTATTTTACGATTTTTAAGATTAAACTCAATGTGGTTAATTGATTTGTTCTATCTTATTTTAATTTTTTAAATTAAGAAAAATATGTTTTTCTAATTTCGTAAGTCTCTAACTTTGTTACAAATGCAGCTAACTTAATTTATTTTTATTTTATTTTTAAATTCTTGTTCTTAAATATTTTAGTGAAAAAAATTGTAGAGAAAGATTTGAAGCGTTAATAGTAGATATATATTTTTAATTTTTGCATTATCTAATAAAATTTTATTTTGAAATTGGGTGTATCAATATTCTTTTGTGCATATTTAACAACTGCTAGTAAGATGAAATAATGTAGATTAAATTAATTTAAGATTAAGATGAAATTGTTTTTTTAATTTCACAAATTTAAATTAAATAAAACAAATCAATTATCCAAAAACAATTAAGTCTTAAAATACGTAGAATAAATAGTAGATAGTTGAACTATTCAGAAGCACCGGCTGGATCAGCACTGAAACAGTTCCCAACACAAGTGACATCTCAAACTAAAGAACCACCATTCTTCCAAGACTTAATACTCATACCGTCAGTATGACTATTGCTTCTTATCGCATCTTAATGATTCAGGTGATTCCAACATACACGAAATATCGGCCGATAAAAACGCACGATTTAAGATCATATTTCTTTTATTGTGTAAAGATAAAAATAGTAAAAAAATGTGGTTAAATGTTTTTAATAAAAAAAAATGCGTAATAAAATTAGTTAAATGGAGATTTAACTACATTAAAAGTAATAAACTACATTTTTAACTACTTGTATTGAACTACTTAACACCACTGCTCTATGCATATTGTTGAGTTTGCTGTAATGCTTATCTTACTTTAGCATACGAACATAATGATTACAATAAGAATCTAAAACTAATGTAATAAATTTATTCTGTTTTGGCTTTGTAGACTTTATGGAAAACCATATAATAAACACTGAATTATAACTGTTTTGTTGGTTGGGTTTTATGTTAGAACAAGCTCAATGTATAAAAAAAAGACTGACAAGATAGGGCAAAGATAAATTTTTGTTAACAATAAACAAATACTAAAACTGTCTGTGGTTTTGTCAAATAAGATTGCTCTTTAAGGTCAAAAACACAACACAGGTCATATTATGTGTCGGATTTTTTTGTTTGTACTGTAATCTTAAAGACTTTCTGAATTATATTTACCAAAAAAATGCATCAAATAGTTTATTTTTAACAAAACTTGTGAATCAAAAGGAGTTTAACTTATGACAATTTTTAAAAACTTTGAGCACGTTTGATCTACCTATATAATTTTTAATGTCAAGATTTATGTCTTTTGAATATAAAATAACTTCTATCAATTTAATTTTTCCACAACATTTTATTATCGCTGAAATCCTGTTCGTCTTCATTATAATACACCTTCCTATGGAGATTTTCAGCACTTGAAGATGTACGACGTAAACGTTTGTTTGCGCTCCTAGAGGAGGTCGAGCGTGCGCGGGTTATGGGTTAGATGAATTTCGACCACAAGTAAGAGCGTCGCGACGCCTATATCAGTTTGCCGGTGCACGCGGACCTCGCCGCCTATCAAAGATACGCGCTTTGAAACGGATACGTGTGTTTAAGACGATACATTTTTTTTGTGATTGTGAACTGTGAAGTGTCAGTGAAATATTTTACTGGGATTTACATTTTGTAAGTGAATTAAAAATAAATTATAGAAGATAATTTTTGAAATATTTTTGACGCATGATATTCAAATCCAAGAATACATCTACTATTATTTCTATTACTTATTGATAGTTTAGTTCATAAATTATTTAATAATATGTAAATACATAACATGTTAAATACATAAATAATATGTATTTAACTACTTTGTAATGACTATAGAATAAGACGACAAAGTTAGTTTGTCTCTTAATCAATAGAATCTGATTGTTAACAATTTACAGTTCATAGAATATTTATCACTTGAACTCTATTGACAATGAAGTTAAACCTCGCCAAGTTTAAATTCTTTTCTTAACTTTTTGAACAATTCACAGTATTTTATAACTACAACCCAATTTCTGCAATATTATTGTATTTTTTTTGTAAAAACTATAAAACTTGTGTTTCGATTTTTAATACAGTCGCAGTCGTTGAAGTACATGTAATAATATTATTCTTTTTTGAATGTGAAAAAGGGAGTGCATTTTTCAACGCTCCACATAACGTAGATGTAGTTTTCCATCTTTATAAAAAATAAGAGGGTGTACTATAAAAGCGAAAATATAATGGATTAGAGCAGGTTGTGCTCGCCTTAGTTAAATTGGTGAAACTATACAAAGCTAATAGATTACCCTCTAATTTAAAACAGTTTAATTTCACTTGGATGGTGTTGCAAAATCGTGGTTCTAATATGTGTTGGCGCATTTTTTAAATAAGGACTAAGCAAATATGTTATTAAAAATAAAGATATTGTTGTACGAGTTTTTATATTATTGCAAGATGGGCCTGGAAGATTTTATTCGGAATATGTAAATTGTTTATAAAATAAAAACTCGCAGCTAGTCATCAGAAGAGGAGGCATTTTTCATCTTACACACTCATTTTTGTTGCCTATGTACTGACATTTATTTGTTTCTTTTTTTGATTGACAGTTTAAATTATCAAGCTTTACATAATCTAAAAATGGACAGAAATTTTTTTTTGTTTATCAGTCAGTAATTATTTTACTTTAATCAGTCAGTATTTTTCAGCAATAAATATCAACAACAAATATTTTTGGTAATTCGTTTTAAAATGGTGCATTTCTGAATTAAGGTTTATTGTCGAAACACGGTGTTTTCAAAGAAAAGTTTTTGTAAAAAAATTATCTGTTAAAAAACGATGTGTTATTTTTTTAAGTAGATGTGAGAATGTCATTAAGACACAATTTTAATACGTCTTGTTTAAATTTAGTATCTGACTGCAAGAGGACAGTTTAAGATAATGTAACCTTCAATGCTTGCTCATTACACACAAGAATAGTTATATAATTCGGTCGCTAATCGATTATTTAATATTGTTTTTACGCTAAGGAGTTAAGACCAAAATTTAACAAAAATTTGGTTAAACTAGTCAAATTTTGTCAAAAATTCTCGTTATTTAGGTTTTAATTTCGGTAAATAACTTGTAACGGAACGAGTTAGATACTAAAGCATGAAGCGACAACGAAAATTAAATATCTAGACGAATACTGTTAAAGTTTTTCTATGAGAAATAGAAATAGTGCGTTAAATTGTAAATTTCAGTAACAGAGATCTCCTACTTGAGCTATAAGCATTATTACGATTTATGAAGTCTCTAATCTTGTACTGGTAAAAACAAAAACAAACATATGTTGGCATCTGCTTCTTTTCTGTTTTGGCAATGCAAGATTACAAATATCGTAAATCGTGTTAATTCTAATACCTCAAGTAGGAGGTCTTTGTTAATAAGATTTACAATTGAAGTCACTATTTCTATTTCTCCTGAAAAGACTTTACAAAAATTGCCGAAGTGTATCGTTATTTTATTTTCTACTGTATATCACAGTTTTATTGATGTTAATAATTAAATAATTGTTTATTAAGTATCGAGAACGATAAGATCTTATTACCGATCGAAGACAACTGTTCGGAGGAGAAGCGAACGGGACGTCTATCTCTATTTGTTGTCTGAGTTTGGAACTCCTTAACGTTCGTGATGCTTAAATAACTAATGCAACTGTATTATTGTTTGTATCACTATTTTGTATTGTTTCTATAGCAATTTACAAACAAGCACCGCCATTATTATTTTTTATATTTTTTGTAAATAGTATATTAAACAACTCGTTTTGAAAAGTCATCTTTGTGGCACGAATTTAAGTTTATAAAACGAGCGCAAAGCACGAGTTTTTATAAAGAATGAGTGCCACAATGACTTGAGAAACGAGTTCTTCATGTTTATTTTTATTCTTTGCGCGTTTTACGTGATTTACGCCTCATTTTCGAATGTTTTCGAATGTTTTATAGGTTAATTGCGACACACACACACACACACACACACACACACACACACAAAAACATATTGTTGAGGAATTCTGCTGGTTATCAAGTGCAACAAAATTTATTCGAATAAAATTATTATAATCTCAACGCTGATATAAACGCTGAAATGTGACAAATGACGTTTCATTGCAGCGACACCGTATTACCATTCCGAAAAAAGTAAATTGCACTAGTACTTTACGCACGCAGTTTGAGTGGTGTATTGGCTAATACGACACTTAAATCGGTCTCTGTTAACGACGCAAAGTAGAAAAAATAAATTTAAAAATTTCAGTAAAATGAATGAATTGAGTAGTGATTTCGAAAATAATACAGATCTAGAAGAAGCTTGGAATGAGGAATGTCTATTCCTGAAAAGTCTATAAAACGCTACGAGAACACTTACATTCAAGGTTGTTTTTACATTAGGACATCTACTAAAAAAAGCTTTCGTTTTCACTAAAAAAGTTTTAGTAAATTTACTAAATTTTTAGTTGAAGCAGCACCAAATGAATGCATTTTCTTACCGTTCCATAACGCTAAAATACTAATTACCGTCGAGTTTTTTGTTAGCAACCAGTAAGTAACCTTTATTGTCTAGGAAACAGACTCGATAAACAGCCAAAGTTCAGTTGCACGAAAAATTCGTTTTTCAAAAATAATCGTTTTTCTTCTAACTTATTAATTAAAAATTAAGACAACTTGACATGGCACAACTCACACATGAAATGACAGAAACGGTCTCAGATACTATTTTGACTCACTTACTAAACTAAAATTGAAAAATAAGCTTGAAAAGTCCAGTTATTTATAACAATAGTTATTTAAAATTGTTTTATAAGACAAGTTTTAAGATTCGAAGTTTAATTTAAAAAACGAGTGGCTTAGCTTTGAGTGCTTGAAGGTATTATGAAACGAGTTTTTTATCACGTTTTTATACAATTTTTTGTATTTTACGCTTTTTTTTAATTATTAATTAGGTAGATTTAAAAATTTTTGTGATAATTGAAATTTTTTTTACTAGCCTATTCTTCTAGATATAAAGAGGTAAAGTTGCAATCTCAACTTTTTTTTTTAATTTTAAAATTTGGGAATAGATTTATAATTTGTTGTACTTTGAAAACGATCATGTGACAAAAAAATTATTTTAAAAAATTGCTTAGCAACTGTCAAATTTAGCTTTCAAAAGTGTTCAATTGTTATTAAACTTTTAACAAAGTACCCATTTGACTTGACCTTAAAACCACAGGCCAGCGACGTTGTCAAATTGTTAAAATTAATTTTTTTATTGAAAAAAGGGCTTAAACATTTTTTAAAATTATTTTCCTGGGCTCTATTAACAGTCCTCTCTAACGTACTGTACAGTTTTTCCGCTATTTTGTATTTACTTTAAAATTTTGAATTTACGCTCTCTGATTGTCATCAATGCTGTCACAAAAGTCCTGTTTGAAGTATGATGCAACTGAAAAACAATTTATAGTGTCTCGAAAAATATTTTAGTTGGGTAATGCTTTGGATATCGACACGACATATCTCAGTTCAACAAACTACAGGCTTTGTTAAAACGAGCATCTACATTATACTACAACCAAAATTTAAAATTGCAGAGGAAGATGATATCAGAGGATAAAACATCACTTCAGTTAGTTTAGTTAACCTTGTGTATGACTGGATTATAGATTAGAAAACTTTCGATTTGAGGCCTCCGAACTGTGTCTGCAAATCGATTTTTTTTACATTTTTACTTTATTTTTTCGTATTTAGTTTTTTACACATGCTTAAAACTGTTGTAATTTAAATTTTGAAATTATCATAAATGTCAGGTTAATTGCGCATCAACTATTACCAACTTAAAATTTTCTATAAGATGTTTTGTAAATTAATGGCTGTAAAAACACCGCGATCGAAGCCGTAGCGTTTCTTTATATCTCTTCTAAAGTATCAAAATGAAGGTAAATTACAAAAAATAATTTTTATTCAATCTTAATCAAAAATTGAAATTTTGGTTTTAAATGCGACTAAAAAATAGCCGTTTTGACATCGATCAAAAATGAGAATTTTCGACAACTGCTTGAAAAAGTTCGCTTAGTACTGGTGGTATTATTAGTAAAACTCAATTTTTTATTAAAGTCGACTAAATTATCTTGTATGTGCTACGGTCATGAGGTGTTTTTTGAACAGAAAAACTATTTTATAGTCTTGGCACACAAACAACTATTTTAGTAATAAATAAACATTTTTTAATTTTTTTGTTGTATATTTGTGGTACGTCGAAAGAAACGTAAAACACTCACTAACACCAAACACTAATCTTAACACGCCGCGCGTTTTAAAAACAAAGTAGTCATTCTCAGGTAAGAATTGAAACTAAATAATTTACAGTTTTTTGTTTTAATTTTAGTTAACTTATTGGTAATAGAAAGCAATGTGAAATCTGTAAAGAAATATAACTTTGCTTATGTACCAAATTTTATAATAATTGGTTAAGCAGTTTTCGAGATATTGGGAGTAAATATGGTTTTTTTATATCCAATTTTTAAGGTCCGTAATTTTGTCATCACTTAAAACAAATATTTTTTGCAGGTTTTTATTATTTGTGGTGCTGTATGCCAGGTTAAAATTTTGGTCTATACTTTTGAGTTACCCCATCATATTATTTAAAAATATGCAGCAATATTTTAACCAGAAACACAGCATTACAAGGGATAAAAATTTGCTGAAAAAAGTGACTTTTGGCTTGAATTTTACGTCACGATAATGAAAGCTTTTAAAATAAATCAGGTGGTTAACACTCAGTTTGTTTTTGGGGGTATCTTAGTATTACAATAAGAATCGAAGATGTTTGTCTCATAAGGAATTGCGAGTCTTTTTCCTACCAAAAACCACGTGTGTGGCAGAACACAAGGTGGTTATGTTTTATATTTTTTTGAAGAAAATGGAAATAAAGCCATTGAAACGTCATAATACAGTCACTTGTTTTGAATTTTTTATTTGATAATTTTACACTATGAAAATTTATCTAATAAGTGAATTTTAACACGAACACTAGAAGTTTGTAAATTTTATAAAATATCATAAATCTTCTTTAGGCTTAATCTGATGGAAAATTCTTGTAGTCTTATCGTAGATGAAACAAGGCTGCATAATGACACTACCTTTACATATTAGTTTTCTCAATATTGTTCCGTAGTAGGATAAGCTCTGCGAGACAGAATGAGGCTTACAGGAAATCTGTATATCATAAACTGCTTCATAATAAATATAATAAATCAACATGAATGCGCAGTATGGTGTGAGAATCCGTTGGTATTCATGTAATATATCATGAGTTTCTCGTCATACGCAGAGTAGAGTCGCTGAATGCAAAAATTTATGGAAACACCACTTCTCATTTATATTAAAGTTGTAAATTTAAACTGTGCCTTTTTCAAATAACGTTTAGAAACAAATAGTCTCATATTTTTAAACAAAAATGCTCGGAAGATGATTCGAAAATTTTTGGAGTGTTCTCACCGCCAACTATGACTTCAAATTATAAAGAACACACGGTATAACATGTGTGTTGAAATATTGACAACATTCTTAAATGTAGAAATATATTTTTAAATAGTATTTCTTAATCTTTATTTAAAAGTGATAAAAAATGTTTTATTTTTCGTATCATTTTGATACAACATTTCTGAATATATTACAAAAATATAACATTAACTTACTATTACAAACATCACAATAGTTTTAAGATTAATTATTTACAATCTCAAATTTTAAACCTTGAAATAAATAAATAAAATGTACAACCACGTCACTCGATCACTTTCACTCCACCATTCTCTTAAACAGTTATTTTTTTTATTTCGTATTTTCGATTTGACTAATAAGTTTGTATATTTGTTCTCTTGGAATTTTTTCGGCTTCACGATGATGAATTGGAAATTCTTTGTTAGAGAACCAAGATTCCTTGGCCAATCCTGCGGCGATTGCTGGATTTTTATAAAATGGATTTAATAATTCGGGTGGTAATTGAGATTCGGCAATAGCATTTCGAACTACAGCTGGATGAGTCAAACTTTCAGTAGGTTGAGGTGCTGAAATGATCGTTGGGTTCACTCCAGAGTGGAAAACCGGAGCGGCTAATCCAGGCGATACCAGATTGTAAGAGGAAAGAATAGGAGTTGAATTAACTGATGATGCGAAGAAAACTCCGCATAAAGCGACAAGCAAGCAGTTCATTTTTGCCTGAAAAGAGAAATGAAACAAATTACTTTTTTAGGAAATGTTGATAAGTTTAAAGTTGAGAAAAAAGAGAATGTGAATATTTTAAATTTGTTAAAAAAAAAACATAAAGCAGGTAACTGAATATGTAATTAAAATAACAAAATTTAAATACGACTACAAGTGTTATACGTCTAAATATATCAAAATTACTACCTTAACCTTGTACATACAAATATATAGCAGGAACTAATGTAATATCAGACATCCAACCTTGCAAAATGAGAAGCAAGGTAAACTTCTTGAGCACTGTTATTTCGACTTCCAAAAATAAGGTTTAAAATTACTTATAATTTGTTAACTTTTATCATTTTTAATATGAACGTAATTAGTAATTGTATTTTTGATTTATTTATATATTACCTAAATGTAAACTTATACTTATTTAAAGAAATTTTTTCGCTAAATTTTATTTACCATTTAAAGAATTAATTGTTATGTAAAAAATTAATCAACTAGTTTTAGGTATATTTTAGGTAACTATGGGTTAAAATTAATACTCTAAATAAAAAATAGTAATAACAAAACTACAAATTTTCAATAAATGAGATTATTTTTTGTGATACAACCCAATTGAATCAAGATTGCCTGTTTATAACTTATTATCTTATTATGGCCGAAAATAAACATTACGTTTGTGGATATTTACTATGTTGTACATCATGTGACTAAAGTGCATCATTTAATTTCGAGAATGAAAGCAAGAGCTTGAGAGTTTGAAGGGCCTGAAGGCTTCAATTATTCCAGAGATTAAGGCACTTTAGTTTTGCACTAAAGTTAAAAAATAAAAAAGTCATAAAACAAATAAATAATAAATAAATTAATTAATAACTTATAAAAAAGCGTGTAACTGAAAGTTACGTACAAAATTTGAAAAGGAGAAGCTGGACAAAAAAGTTAGACAACTATAAAAAGAGAAGAAGTAACTAATTTAATAATTATTGTGTATGAACTACAATGAAAGAATTAAAGAAAAATCTGAAGTACAAATTACAAAATTTATCTGATGACAGAAAGATTAATAAAGAGAAAGCAAAATGATAAAGCAATAGGTATAGTTGGGTTAACACTGCAAATAATTAAATTTGCGGATATTAAGCTATATCTGTCGCAACATATAAATGAATCTACGTCATTATTTGTGATATTGTGGAACTTAATTATGAATATTTAAAGTAATTTACATAAAAACAGTTGTAACAGTAAATAGTTTTTTTAATTATCTTTGTTAGTGGTAAATCTGCGTTTTTATTATAATTTATTATGTGTAAATTTATTTATATATGACTTTGCCTAATTAAACGTTTATTTTAACCGAGAGTGAATATTTTACAATTTTGATCAAATTTGACGTTGTACAATTTTTATTTGAGAAAGTCCAATTCGACAGTTAGGAGTTAAATATTTTTTTTAACTGCAAAATAAAGTGTTCCTACTCATACATGTGAAAATATGTATTTTTGCGCTACTGTAAATCCTATATGTACAACCTTTTTTAACTAGAGACTAGAGGTGAAAAAATTAGTGAAGAAACAAGTAAAAAACTAAATAAAACAGTTTAATCAATTGCAAATATAATTATGATTTTGAAAATGGAATTATCATTCTAGTATCGTAAAAACAATAGTATTTACTTCTTAACATGAAATACGGTTTATTCGTTCGCGAGTTTTTCTTATTCCCTGCCTATGCAACTCGTGAACCAACCATAATCTCACGGAAAAATCTTACTGTAATGTCTTATTGTAAAACGTATATACTATTTTGGGCTTCCGTTTGTTTTGGTCAAGTTTTTATGCTTACATACCGTTTAAAAATGCGCAAAAAGGCAAAATGTAGTGATGTCAACTTTTTTCAATAATTTTTGATTATGCACTATTTTATGTTGAGTACTAACAATATTGAATATTAAATAACAAAAAAATTTTTGGAGATGGTACTGACTGCAATATTAAAATATTACAGGCAAATTTTGATTAAAAAGTACAGAAAAAATATTTTTAATTTTTGTACATTTGCTTTTATTAATAAAACTTTAATGAAAGATTTATTTAAATGGTGCAATTTTTAAATTTTGAGAGTATCTTTTCAAATTCAGTGTTCTAATTTTCAATGATTACCACTGTACGTCATTATTACTGGATTCGTACTCGCAAAATGGCAGTTTTTGAATTTGTAATACATACCTGCATACAAATAATTATTTTAAATCGTAAGTAAAATAAAATTTTGAGATATAAAATAAAAAATTTAAGAACTGTTAAAGTTTTTCGGTCTGAATGTTACATCTATGGTCAATAAAGTCAAATTAAAATAATAAAACTGATTTTTATCACTAAATCAAATATGTTAAGTTAGACGTCAAGCTTAGAGTTCTTAAATAAATAACAAATAAAAATAAGAGTTGACACAAAATACTATTTGTGTTTTTAAGGCAGAAAGTAGGCATTTGCAGCCCGCGAGAGTAGCAAGGGCAGCAAGAAGCACCTAAGGGCTGCAAAGCTTTTCTTTAGAATAGCATATAACAGTTTTTCGTCTACCTACTATTTACCGCTTAAATATTTTTTTCGAGATGAAACATTATTTAAATTATTTGCTTTAATAATAATATTTTTATTTACTATTATTTATTATAATGTGTTAATGGTTGAATTTCTACATATTTTTTACGAGATGAAATATTGTTTAAATTATTTGTTTTAAAATTCGGCTAGTAGAGAGCTGTGGTATTTGAGAACATCTATTTGACAGTTAAATGAAAAATAATTTGTTTGTTATTATTTATTATGATGTGTTTTATTTAAATCCCTATTTTATTATTTTACGAGATGAAATTATTTTATATTCATTGTAACTGTAAGTATTACGGCAATGTGGGTTCATTGTGATTTGTCAACGGTATTTTCATAGATAATCTTCAAATTGATTATATCTTTAATCCATTTTTAATCTATTGAAACAAAAGAAACAAAGCTTTTTTTAGGAGTAAAGAATTGTCTTTATGAAGAATACATTGAGTTTGATTGGCGTATAACACTTTACTTTATAACACTGTGATGTTAGCATATTCTGACATAAAAAGCCCACGAAACTGTCACTTGTGACAGAAGAGGGCAATAAAACAGTTTTTATATAAGAAGTTAACAATGACGTATTTTCTGCGCTTAAAAGCAGTTGTTATTGATACATGTTTTGTTAGGCAAATTATTTTTTGCTCTAGGGCGAAAAATAACACTTTCTGCTACATTTCGAGACCTGCCATAATTTATTTTTTCTACTACTAGCTGAAGTTGACCATTATTGCTTCTCCTAGCTAACTGAGAAGATAAATTTTTCTGCTAGTGGTTAATATTTTTTTTATTATTAACCTAGGTTAATGTTTAGAAAGAATGGAACGTCAACAAGACGCCTAATGTAACTCAATTAGTTGTTAGTGAAATAAATCATTGAACACTAGCACGCATCTTCAATTCTAAATAAAACACTTGTTTTCAAATTTTATTAAAAAAAAAATTTTATTAAAGGAAATATCAATCTGCATCTGATTATTTGATTTTTGTTTTGTTAGTGGAACGACGAATTTGGATTCCTGTGCTATTTGATTTTTACAAGAAATTTTTTTTTTTCATTTTTGCCTTAAATTTGGCTAGTAGTGGAAAAAATAGTGTATACATTACATTGGTGAAGATATTTATAGGCCTCGCACCTTAAATTTTAGTGCTCTGTCAATAATAACATTTTTCACCATCTTTGGTGTATAATACACTATTTATTAAAGAAAGGCGAAAAAATGATTTTCTATTATTTGAGAACTAAAATTCTAAAATGTTAAATACCTAAGGTAGACAAAATGTAATTAAGTTATTCTTATGGTTAGCTCATATTTATAATGCTTTATAGACTTAGTTGTGCTTTTAATGCAATTTTTTTGTTAATATATATTTTTTTAAATTTATAATTAAATATTGTTATGGTATTAATAAAAAATGGTGTGTTATAAATTAAGGAATTAATTGAGTAATAGTATCATCATTTGCCTGTATGAATTTCCGCTTAGTTCGTTCACAAAAACCGTTGTCCTTTGTGACAACCACCGTATCCAAAGCTCGTGTTATTTGTGATTAGATTTAGTCGTAGACACGGTCGTATTACAATTTTCTGCCACTTTACATCCGAAACAAAAACAAAACAGCAAAAACGACAAATTTGCAGCACCGGACATGTTTCCGTTCTGTAAAACACGCCAGTTTATGTTCCCTTGCACGTATATCTGCGCTGAATTTCCGTAAGACTTACTTTGCGGATATAAAGTGAGGACGATGCACACAACTAACCACAATACGGACACATTCACTGTTATCGAACTGGTCGGGAACGTTTGGTTTTATAGGAAGGTACCGAGACGAGAAGAAAACCTTGTCGACTACGAGATGGTCAGTTTCAACCTTACCTTGATAAATTGAGTCAAGGGCTTCAGTCATAACTTCAAGCTAGGTGACTGCTGACTCCGGAACTGAGAAGCACGTATTTTATAAATTTCCGATTTCGACTAAATGGATATGGAAAATTTTACGAATTCTTTTTCTTGGAAATTGTATTAAAAATAAAATATTCGTTATTACTGATAAGATTCTAATTTTTAAAATTTTATTTGTTATAAAATTGCCGTGTAATTATTGACATACAAGGAAATTAAAAATTATTGGGTTTTTACCTTGTTGGTAGATGGTAGGTAATAAAATAAGTGTAGGTAGCATAATTGTATCCAACTCATACACCTCGACATTGAATATTTAGAACATCAAATTAAATTAGATCAAGGTAGAAATTAGATCATTGTGCAACGGGTTAAGTGTAATTTAAAACTACGGTAAGTAAATAAATTTGATATCAGCTTGGAATCGATCGAATGATTTATTATTACTCTATTATTCTACAGAAATAACTTAAAGTAGAACTCATTGAGGACATAATATTTGTATCCGTTTATATGTAATACATTTAATTATATTATTAGTGATGTAATGGGAGCTATTATATATTGCTAAAAATTGATGTTCTATTATACTTTTATTAGAAAAAAACTGTTTGAGAAATTTAAATCAGACTATTTATGGGGCATATGCATACTACAAGATACTGCTTTAAAAATTCAAATTGCATTTGTATCAAAACTAATGATTTGCTAGCGTTTGATTTGTACGTATAAAATCGCTAGTTTTTCAAAAATTAATAGTTATTTATTGTATAAGTGGATAAAACGCGACTAAAACACGAATCAAATATAACGTTTTATCCACCATTACAGCGATTTACAATCAGAATTGCCAAAATTTTATCTCATGTCATCAAGAAATGATTTGACATTACACTCTGACAGCGGATGTCACTTCAAAAATTATTGAAATTAACTAAAAAACATGGAAGGTGTTGAATCGTTGCTATTCATTTTCGATTGTTTATCGATATTTGTACAAAACGCTGTGCAAGTTGGTAAAAATGGAAGAAAGTGATACTGTTCCTGAAACAATTCTTGAGAAAACTGAAGAAGCGAATCGCCAGTTATTGCCTGCGAAGTCCAGGGAACATTATGAAAAACTATTTTTAGAATTTAATAAATGGAAAGAAGAACAGGGGGCGATGATAATAAATGAGGAAGTTCTGCTATCGTATTTCTTAAATTTGAAGAAGAGGTATGCAATTTCATCTATGTGGTCGAAGTACTCCATGCTGAACGCCGTTTAAAGGTCTATAAAAACATAGACATTGGAAAATATAGTAAGCTCATGGTCTATCTGAAGAATCAGTCAAGAGGATACAGGCCGAAGAAAGCTGCAGTATTGGAAAGAGCACACGTGGAAGAGTTTTTGACAAGGGCTTGCGATAAAGAATATTTGATGATCAAGGTAATCTCTGTTATTACATAGACATTGTAGATAATAAATTTTGGAATATTTTAGGTTGCATTAATAATGGGGGTGTCTGGTTGCTGTCGAAGAGGTGAGCTGACAAATTTGAAAATCAGTGATGTAGAAGACAGAGGCGCATACCTGATTGTTTCGATACCAGGTACCAAAACGGGCGTTTCACGAAAATTTACAATTATAGAAGAAGGATTTTTTATCAACACTGTGAAGAAGTGTAGGAAATACATATTCTTACGCCCGAAGAAGTTATCTATTGAGAGATTTTTTTTACGATACGCTAATTAAAAATGTACATCGCAACCTGTTGGAATTAACACTTTATCAAAAGTTCCTTCTAAAGTTGCTTTGTTTTTTAATCTGGCAAACGCAGAAGCTTATACCGGCCATTGTATGAGGCCCACTTCAACAACTTTACTTGCCAATGGAGGTGCTGATCTTACAACAATTAAACGACATGGTGGGTAGAGGAGCTCTGCTATAGCAGAAACTTATATCAAAGATTCTGTATCTAATAAGCTTGATATTGCAAGGAAAATTAAGGTTCTCTTGGTTCTCCTCGTTCCTTATTAGAGAAGACGTCCATTGTTCCTACAACTATTATTCGTTCTGGAACCAATAACAACTACAAGCTTCTTATTAATGGAAACGAAATGAAATATGATAAAACAAAAAATGAAATGTCTATTAATGTAAATGTTAATGTCAATATTAATAATAAATAGAATGCGATTGATTTAATTCACTTTTATTAAAGTGATTTCATTATTCCACTAGTCAAACATCCTACAATTCAATTTTCCAAAATTTTCGATTTTTAGTTTGCAATATTTTCTAAAAAACGCATTATTTTCCACAAAAAAACAAAGTATGTTATTTGAATAATAATGCAAATTAACAGAAATTAATTACTGATAACCACAATTGTGAAACAAACGGCGACGGCGAAGTGGGATTATTTTATTTTATATACGAGTAGACATAAATACGAATATTTTTCTGTATTATTGAACACACAAGTTAGTGTGTTTGTAATAATAAGCACAAACTCAGACGATTTATAAACAATTGCTTTGAGCAAATAGTTATCAGTAAATGATTATTTTATTTGTAATATTTTACTATTAAATATCTTTTATCAGTATTGCATTTGCCTAATTAAATGTCGATTTTTAATTTTTATGTGTTTTTATTTAATACTATCAATGTCAATACAAATAAACAAAAATTATAGAAATGTCACTTATTGTAGCATTCGAATTCGCGTAATTTTTATTGTGTTTACAATTATTTTGTTTTATTCGTTTGTTCTTCTACATAATTTATCAAAAAAATTTATTACTTTTTTGGGTTTATTTCTTGTATTTGAAATGTTTTTTTTTAAATTTTTCTTAGGTGGTTTTTTGTTTTCTGTTTCTGAACGTTCTACTTCATTTTTATTCTTGTGTTTAACTTTTCTTCGTTCTTCCAAATCTTTTTTTAATTGTTTAAGATCTTTTTGTGACTTTTTGTGAAAATACTCATTTTCAATTACTGCTTCTGCTTCTGGAAGTATACCATCTGGGTTTACAATAGTTCCGGTTCCTGACTTATCACAGTAAAGGCAAGAAAGTGATTCAATAAGAAAACTTTTATAAAATTGTAGTTGCTTTAAACATACTGAAATTTTTTTAGATTGACATTTTTATGATAAATGATGAATTTGTTTTTTTTACATATAACTGTAATGTAGTTTGTTTCGACTTCCGCTTACTACAGTCTACATACACAAATACAGTTTAAACAAATTTCAAACTGCCTGTACTTCTATTAAAAAACTGGCTTTATAAAACGTGAAATTAAATAAAAAGTTTTAATTTTATTTTTTGTAGAAGCTATGACACCATCAAAACTGTCAAATAAGGAGTGAAAAACAAGTTTTAAACGGATTATTGTCAAGTTAATGACAAATTTAAATGCATTTATTGATTACTCGTATTATGACATTACCTAAAGTTTGAAATTCTAAGATTTAAGTAAATCAGATTTATATTCGCTTTTTGCGCTTTGGTAGTGGTGACTTCTACTAACTAAAATGTATTCTATTAAAAAATTATTAAAAAAGTTTAAAACTGAAAATTAATGTCTTATTTTGTGTTACGCTTTGCTACTAGTATATAGAACATTGTACTTTTTTTAGAGTATTTTATTAAAAACAGTACCTATCTAGGCATATTGAAAGAATATTAGTTTTGATTATTTTAATATATACTAAGAATTTATTATATTTGCTTGATAATTTTTTAAATGCAGTCGACTGATGAACATTTTTGCTATTTATTTCTCACCCAGAATCTCTATTCACTCGTTAGATTATGGAATGTTGAGATATGTTAAGACAAGAGTCATTTCTGTATAATAAGTTACTGATAAAATGATTTAAGCTCATTGAGGATCTATCTGTTTCTACCGAATTATATTGCAATTCTAGTTTTGACTCACTTTTTCGAGCAATTTTGACGAGATGAAGACATAAATTGTTGCTGATTTATTATTATTACTTATTAGCATAATCCAATGACTTTACACAGATTCACAGGAAAGAGTTGAGTGTTCTCAATTCGCATAATTTGATTGGAGTTTATTTTTTAAAATTATTTTGTTTTATAGGCAAATTTTGACTGTAATATTAAATCAACAGTTTACTTCGCCAAATTTGTCTTGTGGTTTTAATTTCTGCACTAGTGGAACTTACATGAATGCAGGTGTAATGGACCGACTATTTTAATATCTGGGATTGACGACGAATTGATAAATTTAAATAGATATTATTGTTAATTTACTGTGTTTATAGCAACAATTTTTTTGATTTTATTCTTTTTTAATGTATTCTTTGTTAATATGTCTACACATTAAGGGAATGAAAGGCAGCTAGGTTTATGACTGCAGCTGCGCAGCAAAAAAGAGTATTTCATCTGGGAATTGTCAAACAAGTAGAGTTCGACCATCAATATTCTGCGTTTACAACATAATCCTGTGATTAACTTTTTCAAATTTTTATGACACTCAACTACAGTTATAAAGTACTTAAAGGGTCAAAGCAATAACCGCAGAATATCTTTAGTCGTACAATAAAACTAAAATTTTTTTGATATCATTGAGAAGATGATTATTATATGTATATCATTGTGTCAAATTGGTACATTAGAAAATAACGCCACAAAATCGATTTGATGCCTAACTGACTTATAAACTTATAAGTATATATCTGACTTATATATCTTTTAAGTGAAGAAAAATATTTCTTTAATTTACATATTGTTTATTCCACAGATAAACTTTAAGATAAACAGGTTCTAAAAAAACTTCTTTTTGTTATTTGCAAAGATTTATGTAATTATCATATTGCGGAACAGTCCGCAACTATCCTTTTTTTTTGATAGAAATCATATTTACCGTCTCACAAAATCAAAGGTGCAATTGCAGCTTTATTTGTAGAGGTAACAATTAGTGCGTTTTTTAGGATATTCGGATAGATTTAAGCTTGACTGGTCTTACTATTTTTATAAAACTAGAACACTTTTTTTTTAAATTAATTTCGAGAATATTCTCCATACAGGGGTAGTCAAAAGTATGGAATAGGCAGTTTATCTCCGTACATGTGAACTTTATGACAAAATCTCATCGATAGAAGTTTTTTTACTAATTATTATTTATCTCTTAGCCTACTTGTTGTTTTTTTTATGTCAACACATTTTCATGGAAACGTAACTTTTTTTTTCTTTTTTAAATAGCAACCTAGCAATTTTCTTGGTGATTCTTGTTTCTCTTTTTTTTCTTGAAATGACCTGGTATTTTGTTAATATCCTTTAATAACAAAATTTTTGTGTAAAATCATAATTTCTAATAAACGACAAAAAATGGTATCAAATCAGATTCTTTGCTTTTTACTAATTTTTTAAATTTATTTGATGATAATTTTACAAAAAATAATAGTGGCCTCTGGTCCTTTAATGATATTTTTCATGTCAGTGTGACGCACGTTTTAATAAGTTAACAAATTAATTTAATAAATATAGTTTTATTTTAATTTGTAAACATGGTGAAACTCAGTGAAACTGAAAGAATTGAAATTCTCATGATGGTTGGTTATGGGGATCGAACAGTTCACACCAAGATGTTTGTCATTTATTTAACAACGTTCACTCTGGAAGAAATCCTATTGTACAATCCACGATGTCTAATTTGGTTAAAAAATTTAGAGAAACTGGAAATGTAAAAGATATGGGCGTTCGAAATCAGTCACAAATCATGATCATGCTCTTGATGTATTACTAAGTGTTATGGATAATCCAATTACAACAACCACGCAACTTGCTTTGGATAATGATATTAGTCAATCGTCGATTATTCGAATATTGAAAAAGGACAAACACAAACCCTACAAGATACACCTTCTCCATGAGCTAAACGAAAATGACCCAGACAGAAGAATGCAGTTTTGTGCAACCATGATGGAAATGATTGATAATAATCTAAATTGTCCAAACAACATTTTATTTTCTGATGAAGCCACGTTTTGTCTCAATGGATTTGTGAACAGACACAACTGTCGATACTGGTCTAGTGAAAATCTTTATTGGATGATGGAACATCATATACAGCACCGTCAAAAACTTAATGTATAGGTTGGTATTATTGGGCAGCACATAATAGGCCCATATTTTATTGATGAGAATTTAACTGCGGCTAGATATCTACTCCTATTGCGTGATCACATTGTACCCAATATTGTACAATTATTTCCGGATGCAGATCTACAAGGAATGCCAAACCGAGATATTTGGTTTCAGCAAGACGGCTCTCCACCTCATTATGGGGTTGATGTTTGCTTATTTCTGGATAACATTTTTTCACGTCGTTGGATAGGACGTCGGAGTTCTATTGAATGGCCTGCTAGGTCTCTCGATTTAAGCCCTTTAGATTTTTTTCTCTGGGGTTATTTAAAAACTACAATTTGTTAAGAAAGACCTCAAAATTTGGAAGACCTGGAAGCCAAAATGTGGCACGGAATTGCAGAAATACGACCTAACTGGCAGCAAAATTCGTTACGCAAGTTTTATGACAGATTAGGTTACGGTCAAGCTGTAGGGGGTCTTCAGTTTGAACATTTCATTTAAGTTAAAGATTATTTGATTGAATAAAGTATTATGGCCATTTTCTCTAAAATTTTGTTATTAAAGGATATTAAAAAAAACAGGTCATTTCAAGAAAAAAGAGAGGAACAAGAATCACCAAGAAAATTGCTAGGTTGCTATTTAAAAAAGAAAAAAAAGTTACGTTTCTATAGAAATGCGTTGACATAAAAAAACAACAAGCAGGCTAAGAGATAAAGAATAATTAGTAAAGAAACTTTTATCGATGACACTTTGTCATAAATTTCATATTTACGGAGATAAACTGCCTATACCATACTTTTGACTAAGCCTGTATAGTGCCTTAGAAACGATTTGATTATTATCCTTGTTATTTTAGTAGAATAACTCAAAGAATGAATTATTTTATTATCATAATATTAATTGTATAACAAAACTGATGAATACAAAATTATTTTGCTGTTTCACTGCTTTTTAAGATTTAGTTATTTTATCAAAAAACTTGCACAGAGCGATATGTGATTTTTGGAAATTTTTCTAAGGTTTTATATTTAATTTTAGGCATTATGCAACATTTATCTTGATCTTATTAGCATATTAGTAATTTAATTCTTTGTTGTTATCTATTCAAGTTCTTCATTTTTACCGATATCTAAAGGCAAGTCGATGACAAAACTTTTGGGACAAAATAATTGTGTAACTAAAATGTCTGTAATGTGCATTGCATAACATTTTTCTGCATCATCAAACACACAAGTGTGTTTGTATTATTATGCACAATTAAGACGATTTACAAACAATCGCTTCGAGCAAATAGTTGTTATCAGTAAATATACTTTCAAATTAAATATTTTTATTTATTTATTGTAACAAACTACAAAATAAGATAAAGTTTTGGTTGTATAGTGTATCACCTAGTTACCTAGTAGATCTAACAACTGCAAAAAGTGTTATCATAATATTGAAATTTGATTTTGCGGTTTGTATTTAACCAAAAAATTGGAGAGTTTTTATGACACACTGGATTTTATTAACTACAATTATCCTGTTTATTTACACATTAACTCTAATTTTGGAGAATAATTAAGACTTGTACCTTGTACGACTATGTTTGTAGTGTCATGAATTCTTGATACTAGTAACCTAGAAAAAAAAACGTTGTTTATTATTATGTTTTAACCGTTTGCCAAGTTTACAGTAGATTAACAATTAGATTTTTTTGTAGTTGATTTATGTTGAATTTGCAAATTTCTCATTTAGTTGGTTTTTAGTTTTGATCGGATGGTTTTCCGCTTCCGTCTTCTCCTGTATTTTTTACTTTATCTTTATTCTTTTTTCGTTCTTCCAATTCTTTTTTCAGTTTTTGAAGTTTTTGCTGTGATTTTTCTCGAAAATATTTATTTTCATTTGCTGCTTCTGATTCTGAAAATACGCCATCTCGGTTTACAACAGTTCCAGTTCCTGATCTTGATTTATCGCAGAGACAAGAAAGTGACTCAATGAGAAATTTGTGAGTTTTGGGGGATCGTAGTTGCTTAAACATACTGAAAATTTATTAAGAAAAACATTTTTGTAACAAACGAACGGAGTGTCAAAATTTTGACATAGCTTTTCGAGACATAGATTGCCCTGAAATCATTTGATCTTATGGTTAAAGGATTTATAAGTTGCGTTGTTTTTGTAGTGTTTTTGTTCTAGTTTATGACAACTATTGACCATTTGTCAAATAAAATGGGTGTAATTTTTTCACAACCGTCTGAATGACTTTATTTTGAAATTGACGTTTATAACAGCCTGTTCATTTGCTCACTTAGAGAGATCTCGCGTGGCGCTGCTAACATCGACTTTCCTTCAAATCTCTCAAAAGTCAAAATTTAAATCTGTCAAAACTGAAAATTGTGTCGAGATTACTCTACTAAAATATTTGAAAACCTTAGCTTTTGTCACGTTTACTTAAGAATTTGTGTTGATTGTTTTGACTGTTTGTTCGTAGTTTTAGTTTGTTTATTATTTTAAATTAAGTTTTTCTTATTCACGTTTGCTTTAGTGTTTTTGTTGATCGCCTTGCGGTTTTTACAGGTTTTGCTCAGTTTGTTCGTTGTTTTAGTTGTTTCATTATTCAAGTTATGACTAGACACGTTATGTCCAGTTCTTTAATCTATCTGTAGAACGTTTGCCTAATTGTTCATTATTTTAATTGTGAGTTTTCTTAACTTAATTATTAATAATTCTTTAATTATTAGGGCATTATGTCACGTAAACAGAAATGCACCGTGCTTCACTGTAAGAGCTTTGCTCTTCAAAAAACTTTTTATGAGAGACCGAGCTATTCAACAATGAGAAGTAAATGGTTGAAAAACTTTTATTGTTTTCGTGGTAAGGTTTTTTTATCGCATCCACATTGCTCTGAATATGCCAAAATTTACAATTTACATTTTGAAAGTGATTGTTTTAAAAGTACCATCTGGCAAGAGAGTTTACCATCACTTTTACGCATCGTATTTCAGGTATCAGTAATGCGAGGTGTAAAAAAAATATTAAATTTAACTTATACATGTGGACCAAAATAGTAACGCATATCAAAACGACCGAAAACAAAATTTTTAATCTAATATTTGGTTATTTTTTTACACATTTTTTAGTTTTGACAGATTTGAATTTTGCTTTTGACAGATTTCAGATAATTTAAGGTTGAAGGAATGCCGATGTTTGCAGCGCCATGCGGAGATCTCTCAAGTTAGCAAATGTACAGGCTGCTATAAACGTCAATTTTAAAAAACGTCATTCAGACGGTTGTGGATTTTTTTAAATAAATATAACGTTTTTTTTTCATTTGGATAAAAAAAATCAATTTGAACAATTACTCACTGATACTTTATAATAAATAGAGGTAATTGTTTACTATAGCGAGAATCGTTAAAAACGATTGTTTTTAACACAACCGTCTGAATGATATTTTTTTAAAATTAACATTCATTAATAAACGTCAATTTCAAAAAAATGTCTGACGTTTATTAGTAAACGCCAATTTAAAGAAAATGTCATTCAGACGGTTGTGGTTTTTAAATGTGTTATACTTCAAATTAAATTACTTGCAAATTATGGTTTTGGTGGCAAAAATTAAGAAACTATCTAAATTAAAGCATAAAAACAACAAACCTGTCTTTCCTGCATCACAACAAGTTTGCACTAAACCATATTAAACTAAAAACTTAAAATGTATTAAACTAAACTAAATAGACTTTTTCATTTTTATTTTATTATGTTTATCTATCAAATCTTGTTAAACTTATTAATAAACTGAATTTAATAAAAAAATTAGCATGTGGCCAAGTGTTGTCAATGTTCTAATGCTATACACTGCGTTTCAAAAAGGTACCAGACCGAAAATCAAAATGCAAGACTTTCAAATTGGGTAGAAAATTTTGGTAAGTAAAGACTAAGAAATGATTTCAATTTAGACCCATTTTTTTTTAAGGTTATTTCTTTATTTTCTTTTATTTAGCGCAATATTTCGTAGTATACCCATTGGAATTTAAGTTGGCAGTTAATTAATAAAATGCTGAGAGCTAAAAGACGTTTAAATGTTTATCAGTTAGGCCCTTTAAGTAAGGATCAATTATGAGAATGCATGAAGCTTTTAGTTTTCATGAAATTTGAAGACGTATTTACGTCACTGTGTGTCGTAAGAAACTGATTATAAATTTTGTATTCAATTAACGATATTTTTTTAAAAATTCAATTATAATTTTGTTTTTCTTATTAAACTTTTGCTTCAAATTTTAAGGTTTTATACGTTTTTATTTTTAATGTGATTTATTGCTTTTGAAACGCAGTGTATTTTCATCGACAGAATAAACTTTTTTAAATATTTGAAGAACGTTAAAATTACAAAAAACACCCTGACAATTTGTGCTGATAAGACGAATTTAAGTTGCTGCTATTGATAAATTTATTTGCCAAGGCTTTCTATTGGACATAAAGTGTGTTCATTTAAAAAAGTCATTAAGTTAACTATGACTTGTCAAATCTCTCATAAGAATACATGAGATTTGACGTATCAAAGTTAACTTGATGACTTTTTCAAATGAACACTCGATACAATGCGGATGACAACTATTAGCAATATTTAAAGCTGAATTTTAATAACTTTACTGCGTTTTTTACATTCTGGTAAGTTGTGATCTAATACAGGAATTGGATAATACAGGAAGTGTATACGTAAAAAATATATTTAAAATGATAAAAAAATACTATATCTAGATCAAAAAAAGAAAGTGGAAATATGGCAATGTGTTTTCTGGTAAATATAGTTTTTCAGTCGTTTGACTGTTGTTAAAATTCTTAAAAAAGTGTTTAATTATTCTGAAGCTTCTAATTTAAGCTGCGTTAACCGAAGTTAATAATAAACTTTCCAATTCAAAATAAGTCAAAATGAAAAACTATATAGATTAAATACTTATCTCTTTTATAAAAGCTTTTAAGATAAAACAAAAGTGCTTGTATGGAGCAAGTTACTCAACTTTTAGTGTTTTAGTACTTTCGTTGAAAATGAAACATGGATTTTATATTTTATAAAGAGATTTAAGGATAATATTTGGTCTCAGACTACTAATCTGATTTTACAATTTAGCTGAACGGAATTTGAAGCGCCATCACCTCAAATGCAATTACACAGGGATTTCAATAACATATGAGTAGGGTGGATCATATGTTTACTTTTAAGATTTACATGAAAATCAAACTGCTTATATTCTTTATTTTTGCTTTAGTGAAAACGTTTGATTCTAATACAAAATTATAAATACAGTATGTAAATACAATATTTGAAAACTGTTATATTAACGACAGAAAGGGCCATTCTACTAGTCATATGCATATCAATTTTACTCGTATTAAATTAGGGTTAAATTCTCCTTATGTCTAAAACCTAGGACAATAAAGATTAGAATGATCAGGATGTGAATAACACTTATGACAAGGGTTGGATATAAACTGAGTTAAATTTCAAATGTTATTATTATGGCTTGTCGGGTAACTATTACAGCATTATCACTACCCTTTTATTCAAATAGAATATTTTTATAGAAATTTGAAATTATTGCATGGGAAACAGGGATTTGACACTTTTCGGTGGCTTAATCCGTAGAACAATGTTAAATAAAATTATTTGAATTTAAGTCTAAGAACTAGTTTTTAGTTGTTTGCTTACAGATACTTTATGAAACAATAAAAAAAAATCATTTTTTAAGCTTGGGTTTTGGTTATTTATTCAGAAAATAAAACGATTTCTCAGCCGTTTATTTAATATTTAGATTTTTGCAAGTACAGGTATTCGGAGGGTTTTCCTTTCTTCAGCCTGCCTCCTACATTATTAAAACAAATTGCACAAAACTCTTAGAAAAATAAATAGTTTAAAACAGCTTGTAGTAGTTTTAATTTTACAGCGCGAATTTAATTTGAAACATGACGTGCCAATAAAATGTTTTTATAATTAAACGCAATAAAATTGAAAATATACACGATTTGTATTAAACTTTCTGGCTGAAAAATTTTATTAATTTTTTTTTAATTATTAGGTATCCTAACTTTTTTTTATTAAACGGTAAAATGTTACAAATTGTTGCAAGGCTAAATAATTAAAGAAAGTACGACAATTACTAATAATTGACAATATGCTTTCACAACAAAAAAAGTGCCAAGTTAATTGAAGTTAAAAATATTAAAAAAAATAATTTTTGTAATTCAAAGAGTAGATGAGTAGGCTTTTTAATAAACATATTGTATTGCATTGTGCTGTTTCTTTGTTGCTATACCGGGTCTGTTTAATAAGTATTAGAACATCGCATTTCTACTGAGTTGTTAATTTTAAAACTGGATAATTTAGGTTTTGGTGATCCAGTTCTTAGTTGGATTTATTCTTTTTTATCAAATCGTGTACAATATGTAACTATAAATGGTGTTAAGTCTCGCGAAATTCGGCCATCCACAGGTGTACCTCAGGGGTCACATCTAGGACCAATTCTTTTTTCACTATATATAAATGATGTTAAAGCAGCTATTCAAATTCTGAAATCCTTCTTTTTGCCGATGACTTAAAGATCTTTAAAGTTATTAATAATCAAAACGACTGTGATATATTACAACGTGATTTAAATAGTCTTTGTATGTGGTGTAAAAAAAATAATTTAGAACTAAACATAAATAAATGTAAAGCACTGAGATTTTCTAGAAAATTACATTACAGTTTACCATCTTACTTTATATCAGATAATCGACTTGAATGTGTCACATATTCGCGATTTAGGTGTTATTGTAGACAACCAGTTAAGTTTTGATTATCATATAAACCATATTTTGTCTAAAACAAATAAAACATTAGGATTTATAAAGTGACAATGTTCTGATTTTTCAAGTTTGCGTGTTTTAATGTTACTATATAATTGTTATGTTCGTCCAATCTTGGAATATTGTACAGTTATTTGGCAACCCTGCTATAATGTTCATATTAATCGAATTGAAAATGTTCAGAAAAAATTTGTTAAGTTTGTATGCTACAAGTTTAACATATTTTATGACAGAAACAATTATATAAACATTTTAAGTTATTTAGGATTATCCTCATTATCTTCTCGTAGAAAATTTTATGACGCGTCTTTTGTGTATCGTTTATTGTCTGGTAATGTAAATTGTAGTTCTATTCTATCGCTGTTTTTAATACATACCCCTGTTTGTAATATTAGAGAACCTAGAATGCTTGTTGTGCCTTACCACCGTACTAATTATGGGAAAAATTCTGTAATTTCTAGGTTATCTAAAACGTGTAACGAACTTTCAAATAATGTTGATTTCATAGGTTTAACTAAAAACAAATTTCTAAAAGACTTAAGAACTGTGATTGAAAATAGTGAATTAGTATCTTTTAATAATTATTAACACTTTATTTTATATTATTAATTGTATTGTACTTATTTATGTTGTATTTTATATATTAACTGTAATTGGCGCGGCCGTTAATAAAAAAGACATTATTAATAGAAAAAACATTATTATTATCAGTCTAAATATTAGTTTAGTTTCTAATTTAACTGTGCATTTTTTTTTTGAATTTATATTGTTTTAGTAGTATGTAATTGTGTCGAATAAATAAGCTCTTTGGGAGATTGTCTACAAGATCTGAGTTTTGCTTGTCTGATAACTAATTTATTTTTCAAGAGATTTAGGCTTAATACTGGTGGTAGATGCAATAAGAGATAGAAGAAGAAAAAGAAGTTTTTAAACTAAATACTGTCAAAATCTAGTTGAATTTAAAAATTACGTCTTATATTTATGGCTTGAGACTATGCGAATTGCATTCTCTTTGGCAGCTTTTGTGATAAATTTTGGCTTTTTAGATTTGTTTTTTTTGTTTTTTTTTGTTTTTTTTTTTTGAAACTAAAACTGATTTCTTTTGCTTGGTTTTTATTTTTGATTGCTTGAAATATTTTCAATTGGTTTAATGCTATATTTAGTTTTTGTATCGTTGGTTTTTTTTTGCGGTGTAAAGATTAATATTTGTATAGGTTTTTTTTTTTGAAAAAAAAAAAATTGTGATGCTTAGGGCATATTTTGTGCGATTAATTTTTGTTGAATAAAATGTTTATTTTAATTGTTTATCTCTTTTTTTAAAAAAAAGTAGGTAACTCTTTTGAATGTAAAAATTTGTACAATTTGTTATAATAAATGTAAGGGGCGGAGACGTGCTGAAGAAGAATGAATATCTCAAAACCGGTAGCTGCAAAACATAACAATATTAATTAAGTTAATTAAATTTTTGAAGATTGTTTGATTTTTTATGATTTTCTTGTGATATAAATTTGTTTTTTTAAACGGTTATTATATTTTTAAAGTTTTGTTATTTAATTAATTATTTTTTGCAATTAATAAGATCAAATTTAGAGTAAAAATTTCAAGAAGGTTAGATTGATCTCAAGATTTCATTAATTTAATTAAATTTATAGAATATAAAGGAGTTGAGGACAAGCTTATAGAAATGTATGTGTCTGGTTTCTCAGTTTTAAATAAAATTTAATTAAGAGTGGAATAAATTATACATATTTGTACATCTGTGTAAAATGTAAACACTGATAGGTAGTAAGCTAAAACCAATACGTCTTGTTAAGGCTTTACCAATCCCAGCTTCTATTTTCCTGTTCATACTGAATAAAGTTAGGCAAATTAAATTAAAACCTTTCTTTGATGTTACAAACTAAAATTAATCAGATCAAACTAGTATTTCTAATTATCTGTTACAAACTTTATGAAAGTCCGGCTTGTCACGGATTACAGTAAAGCTCACTGAAACACTGACGAGAGTTTAGGGAAATAAATCCGGGCAATGATCTTTTCAAGTTTTTTTGTAACTTATATTTTATTTTTGTATTTTTTGTTAAATAAAATAATGCTAAAATTTTTAAAATATTACATCTTGTCTATTTACAAAAGAATTAGTGACTTTCTAACAAGGCATTAACAATTAAACAATTATTGTTACTAATGCCAATTTATGGTCGGTTGAAAGCTTAAATAAGTAGTAAATAATCTCAGGCAGTGACGTGTAGAACCAGCTCCTAAACCAAGAAATTTTATACTTGTTGCAAGATATGTCGGCATTAGTTATAAATGCTTAATTAGGGGTGCTTCGTTGGAATTATTCAGGATTTAAGTCACATTTTTTTTCCTCGATAGTCAATACACACTTTCGTAATTTAAGACTTCTATTATTATATAATATACACTAAATAATTACTTTACCTTTTCAACAAACAGAACAAAAATTCACGAGGACGATAAAGGATGAGAAAAGTAACAAAGCTTAGACCTTTGTTACTGAAAGTTAGCAAAGCTTTTGTGTTGTCTTCTAACGAAAATATTGTGACGCGAACGACTCAATTCTAAGAAGCGGTGAATCAGAGTATCGAGTATTGTGTTGTGGACCGCTCACTTCTAGGAACTGAATAGAACTTCGAGTATTATTTACGTTTTGAATGGGTTTATTTATTCTTGTTTACGTCGGCATTGTTTGTCGCTATTGTGATTGAATTCCAATCATCTTGCCGAATTGAAATAATTCAGGAGAAACGCGAGAAAATACTCGAAAGTTCTGGAAAGAGTCCATACCCATATATATATGCGAGACAGCGAGTCAGTCGGTCTGTCTGGTTTTAGGAGAGCGACATAAAGGCGAACTCCGGCGATATCCAGCGAATTTAGAAAGCGATAAATTAAAGTGTTTTGTGTTCCGTTAGTGATTTAGAATATTAGCTGTGTTAATTAGTTGTAATTAATTTGATTTGTAAATAAACTTGCCGAGAAATTATCTCCAGCTCTTTAAATCAGAAACCCACATATAAATAAACGTCACACTGGTGTCAGAAGTGGGATTTAAAGAAGCTTGGTGGACAAAGAAAAGTTTATGTCTCTGGAACCTTCTGGAAGAACAACAAGAAGTCAGACAAGAACCATGGAGGAACAACTTCGTGTATTCTTCGAGAAACTAGAAAAACAACGCTTGGAAGATAAAGAAGAACAGAAGAAATTTCTAGAAGATCAAGAAAAACGACGACTGCAAGAAAAAGAAGAAGAAGAAAAACGTCGAATGGAAGAGCAAGAAAGGATTTTCGAAAAATTCGATACCTTACAAGATGCTCTTAAGAAAGATGTCGAAGAAGTAAAAAAGGAATTTGAGGAAAAAGTTTTCGAAGTAAAAGGAGAAGTAAAAGAAGAGATAAAAGAAGTTAGGGAAGAATTAGAAAAGAAAGTTTTAGAATTGGAAAGTAAAATGAAGAAACTTGGAACAGGACAAATTTTAGGAAGCGAAGTAACATCGCAACGAGTAAAACCCCCAACTTTCGATGGTCAGTCTTCGTGGTCAATGTATAGGAGGCAGTTTGAAGCAGCGGCGGAGATAAATTGCTGGAATGATGAAGAAAAAGCCACAGCTCTGGTGTTAGCACTGCGAGGACCAGCTCTCCAGCTGCTTCAGAATGTATCTGATCGTGATCAGAAAAACTATCACGCAGTGGTCAACGCCTTGGAATTGCGCTACGGAGACCAGCACATGGACAGAGTATACCAAATGATGCTTAAGTCCCGACATCAGAAAAGCAACGAAAGTTTGCAAGAATATGCCGCGGAAATAGAAAGATTGGTTAATTTAGGTTATCCTTCCGCACCTGCAGACCTTCGCCATGAGATGGAAGCCAGCGCATTTATTGATGGTTTAAGAGATGGCGATTTACGACGTTATCTACGTCTACATAGATATAAAACCTGTGCTGACGCGCTTATCCACGCGTTAGAATATGAGGCGGCAAATGAAGACTTTTCACGACGACCAGCTCAACGCGTGCGATTGATGTCCGCAGAGGAAACTCCAACAAATAATTGCTGCTGCGAAGAACTGAAGAGTATGTTGGAAAAGATGCAGCAGACACCAGCACGCACTGGAGGACGGCCTAAGTGTTATGGTTGTGGTAAGATAGGCCATATAAGAAGGGATTGCCGCCAACGGGGAAGGTCTGAGGATGTAAGGAGGGGTCAGGAAGATGTCACAGGCCCCTCAATTTCCCGGCATCAGGAACTAATTTCAGCTAGCACTTTGGGGCGTGTGCTAGCTGATACGCCCAAAGCCCCTAGGATCATCTCCGTCTCGCAGCTAGGAAAAGGAAATGATAGTCTGTTGCTGGATGGACGAATCAACGGTCGAGACACCAAGATGACGGTTGACACGGGAGCAACACTTTCTCTAGTGAGACGGGACATGCTGGAAACATCTCAAAATATCTACATGACAAGATGTAACTTCGTTTTGAAAACCGCTACTGGTGAAACAGCACAAGTACATGGAGAAGCTAATGTCAAACTTGAGATAGGACCATTCAATATTGTACACCGAATGGTTGTAGCTGAGATAGTTGATGAAGTGATCTTGGGTTTGGACATTATGGACAAATATGGATTTGTGCTGGATATTAAGAACAGGATGTTACAAATGGGAAACGAAGAAATCTTGTTACATTCTGCGACCGCTTCATCGGACCATGTAAACATCATCGTCTCAGAATCAGTTCGTGTCCCCGGCAATTCTGAGAAAATTGTGCTGGCAGAGTTGGAAAAAGATCCTGGGGGATACCGAACGGGAGTTGTTGAACCGGACATGACGAAATTCACGAATGCGACACACAATAAACAGATCTTGGTAGCTAGAGCACTCGTTGAGGCTGGTGGAAAGATTCCTATTCGCATAGCCAATCTCAGCGAAAATCGAGTTACGTTGCAGAAAGGGGAACAGATTGGCTTCTTTCAGCCTGCATTACGAGTTGTTCGTTGTGAAGAAAAGGACAACAAGAGTTACCAGGAAGGAGAAGGTAAAAATAACCCGGAATTGGAAAATTATTTTCTGGAAGAATGGCAACACTTATCAGAAGATCAGAGGAAAGCAGCCACTGCTTTTATTCGAAAGGAACAAGACATTTTTGCAATAGGGGACAAGATTACGGGAAGAACTAATTTGGTACAGCATCGAATTAATACGGGATCAGTACAACCTATTCGTCAGCCCCCGAGAAGACTCCCCTTTGCGAAACAGGAAGAAGTGGCTCGAATGATCGAAAAAATGAAAGAAGATGGCGTCATTGAAGATTCGTCAAGTCCCTGGTCTTCACCAGTTGTACTAGTAACAAAGAAAGATGGGTCAACTCGTTTCTGCGTTGACTATAGACGGCTCAACGAAGTAACGAAGAAAGATAGTTACCCACTTCCACGCATCGACGATACACTGAGCATGTTAGCTGGTTCCCAATGGTTTTCTACTTTAGACTTGAAGAGTGGGTATTGGCAGGTTGGAATACACCCTGAGGATAAGGAGAAAACTGCCTTCTCGACTGGAACTGGGCTCTACCAGTTTAATGTTATGCCTTTTGGACTTTGTAATGCGCCAGCTACGTTCGAGCGGCTAATGGAACTTGTCCTTCGAGGGTTGACTTGGAGAACTTGCCTTGTGTACCTTGATGATGTGATGGTTATTGGGAAAACTTTCGAAGAACATCAAAGTAACCTGCAAGAAATTTTCAGCCGATTGCGAAACGCTCGTCTTCAACTTAACCCTAAAAAGTGTTGCCTTTTCCAAAGAAAAGTCAAGTTTTTGGGACACGTTGTTTCATCGAATGGGATACAAACTGACCCTGAGAAGACTGCAGCCGTACGGGAATGGCCCCGACCTAATGATAAGCACCAACTACGAAGCTTTTTGGGTCTTTGCACCTACTATCGCCGTTTTGTCAAAGGATTCGCCGATATTGCCAAACCTCTTCATAAACTGACCGAAAAGAAGACGCCTTTTATTTGGGACAAAGAGTGTGAATCGGCCTTCAAAACATTAAAAGTTACACTCTGTACGGGACCAATACTTGCTTACCCAAGGGCAAAAGGTCAGTTTATTTTAGATACGGACGCCAGTAATAATGGAGTTGGCGCAGTATTAACTCAAGTACAGGATGGCGAAGAGAGGGTTATCGAATATTATAGTAAGGTTCTTTCTAAACCTGAAAGGAATTACTGTGTCACCCGAAGAGAACTGTTGGCTATCGTGAACGCGGTAAGCCATTTCCACAAATATTTATACGGCCAACATTTTACAATAAGGACAGATCATGCCGCTTTAAAGTGGCTGTTAAATTTGAAGAATGCTGAAGGTCAAACAGCGAGATGGATTGAGAGACTTCAGCAGTATGATTTTGAAATCAAGCATCGCTCGGGAAGGTCTCATCAAAATGCAGACGCCTTGTCCAGAAGACCGTGCAGAGCCGACTGCAAACATTGTAGCCAACGAGAACAAGCTGACCACCTGTGCAACCTTAGAAGGCTAGTTTTGCAACCTACTGACGGATGGACAGCTGAAGAAATAAGAACAGAGCAACTGCAAGACGATGAGATCGGACCGATTTTACAAAGCAAGGAGAACGGAAATGTAAGACCGCAATGGCATGACATTTCAAATAAGAGTCCTGCTCTGAAGGCGTTGTGGGCACAATGGGACTCCCTGAAAGTCGAAAATGGGCTGCTCAAAAGGGCTTGGGAAAGCGCGGATGGAAAGACGGTAACAATGCAGCTAGTCCTACCGAAGAGTCGCGTAAAGGAAGTCTTAAGGGAAATCCATGATGGAAGATCTGGAGCTCACTTCGGCGTCAACAAAACCTTGGGGAAGGTTCGCGAACGCTTTTATTGGGTCAATAGCCGAGAAGATGTCGCTAATTGGTGCCGGAAATGTACAACATGTGCTGCGAGTAAAGGCCCGAAAACTCGTAGCCGGGGAGCCATGAAGCAATACAACGTTGGGGCTCCGTTTGAGAGGATTGCGTTTGATATTGCGGGTCCATTTCCAGTCACCGACTCGGGCAACAAATACATTATGGTTGTTGCCGACTATTTCAGTAAATGGCCTGAGGCATACGCGTTACCAAACCAAGAAGCTATTACTGTGTCTCGTGCTTTGGTGGATAATTGGATTTCTCGTTATGGGCTTCCCATGGAAATGCATTCGGACCAAGGGCGAAACTTTGAGTCAGGGGTTTTCCAAGGAATTTGTGATCTCTTGGGTATTCGGAAAACCAGGACTACACCGCTGCATCCTCAGTCCGACGGAATGGTCGAGCGCTTTAACAGCACCATGGAAGAGCACCTATCGAAAGTTGTAGAGGCCCATCAAAGAGATTGGGATCGCCATTTACCGTTGTTTTTGTTGGCTTACAGAGCGGCGATCCATGAAACTACAAATCAAACTCCAGCCAAGATTTTGTTTGGACGGGAACTCCGCTTGCCTTGTGACCTTGTGTTTGGGACACCCACTCAAGAACCCAAGGAAGTTAGAAGCTATGTAGAAGAGCTTCAAGAGACGATGTCCCATATCCACGACTTGGCTCGAGACCGAATTGAGATTGCCAGTGACAGGATGAAGACGCGGTACGATTTGAGGGCGAATTCGGTAGGGTTTCAAGAGGGAGATTTGGTCTGGCTATTTAACCCTCAACGGAAGAAAGGGCGATGTCCGAAGCTTCAGCCGAAATGGGAAGGCCCTTATACCGTACTGACCCGACTTAACGACGTGGTGTATAGAATCCAAAAGAACCCCAGGGCTAAGATGAAGGTAGTGCATTTAGACCGTTTAGCCCCCTATGCGGGTTCAAATGACGATGAATGATTGTTCGAGACGAACAATTCTTAAGAGGGGGGTAGTGTGACGCGAACGACTCAATTCTAAGAAGCGGTGAATCAGAGTATCGAGTATTGTGTTGTGGACCGCTCACTTCTAGGAACTGAATAGAACTTCGAGTATTATTTACGTTTTGAATGGGTTTATTTATTCTTGTTTACGTCGGCATTGTTTGTCGCTATTGTGATTGAATTCCAATCATCTTGCCGAATTGAAATAATTCAGGAGAAACGCGAGAAAATACTCGAAAGTTCTGGAAAGAGTCCATACCCATATATATATGCGAGACAGCGAGTCAGTCGGTCTGTCTGGTTTTAGGAGAGCGACATAAAGGCGAACTCCGGCGATATCCAGCGAATTTAGAAAGCGATAAATTAAAGTGTTTTGTGTTCCGTTAGTGATTTAGAATATTAGCTGTGTTAATTAGTTGTAATTAATTTGATTTGTAAATAAACTTGCCGAGAAATTATCTCCAGCTCTTTAAATCAGAAACCCACATATAAATAAACGTCACAATATTTTATAAGAACAGTATAATCTACTAACCCAATATTATTTCAATAGCTTACAAATATATTTTTATAAATTTAATTAATACAAATTTCAATTTATGAAAATGTTTAGCTTAGAAAATTTATTAAATTTACTCAAAGAATCGATGTGATACGGCAAATTTAGAAATGTGTAGTGGTAAATTAACAAAGCGTACGACTGGTCTTGACAGTTTAAGCTTCGGGTTATTCTACCTTCAATAATTTCATTACATTACATTCACGGACTTCCAGTGTTAAATACACGACGCATTTTTTTTCGCTAAAACATTAAAGTAAATATTTTCTCAGTCTAGTTTTGTGGTGAGCTGTTGCTTACTTGTTACTGATGGACTAATGCTGTTATTAAATTGTTTCTCAGTCCGACCTTTGTTTGGCAGTGGTATTTAAATTACTATACATTTGTGTGCTACATAATACACATAGTTAAGCGAATTACCGATAATAGTTAAGGCAACTAAGTTTGTTGTAAGGCAGCAACCAGACTTCTGACGAATAATTTTACTTGAACCAAACAATTGAATGAAATACGTGTGTTAATAGCGAATTGGAATTTCTTAAGTAACTTTAGTTAGTATTAAAATAGTTTTAGTTTTTTTAAGACTTATTTGATTCAAGTAACAACTGAATGTTAAATTTATGTCGTCCATTAATGAATGTTTAATTTCAATTAGTGGACACAAACCACAAAACATAATACATATTGTTATTGGTGGTTTGAGTTGGGTAATATAGACGGAATCCTGAGAAGAGAAATCCAAGGACAAGTATACCTTGTATAAACTATACTTTACAGCATTTTTTTTTAAATATATAATAATTATACTTCGATTTGCTTTTATAAAATACAGTATGTATAAATCGATTACTGCGTGAAGCATTAACTGTTTCACAAAAGCACAATTTTAACACACATATTTTATAGAGATGCTTGTAGCACAATTGAGAAATACCTAATCAGAATAACAAATGTTAGGCTTAAACCCACGGTTTAGCCTAGGAAAGAATAAATTAAACTTGACGGCTTCTCGCGCTCTAGTGTTCTACACAATTCATTCTGTACATGTACAAAATAAATTATTATCCACCATAGATTAATCGAACAGGTAGAAATGTATTTATTATGCTATCACAGAATTTAATCTTACAAATAAATTGTTAGAATAACAGGTTGCTTATTACTTTAGGTATATGTCTTTCAGTTTATTAAAACGTATAATCGTTATTATAATGTTACGTTAAAGCTTTTACAAAAACACTTTCCAGCGATCTAAACACTTTATTTACTAACTTGTATTACATAATAACGTTCAGAATTTTCTCCTCTAGCTGAACACTTTAATGACTTTTTTAATAACTTATTTTCTACGTTTTTATGTCAATTTCCAAATTTTGAAATAACTAACTGGGCTCTCAAATGTAAATTTGGCACACTACTTTGTCTTTAAATATTCGACGTTCCAGCAAACACATTTTTTAATACAGGGCTATCCATTTCGAGGTTGATAAAGTAAAAATCTGTATACCGACATCTGTTAAAGATAAACGTCAAGTACGCTGTTATTTATTTAGTTGACATTCTGCCATTTAAGAATATAGAGCATTTAACAATTGACCAACGCGTTAAAATTATTAAATCTTATTATAAAAATAGTGATTCTGCCGTATCCACATTTCGCGCTTTACGAACAGATTATAGTCGTCATAATCGTCCTACAAAGCAAACCATATTGAATACAGTGAACAAATTGTAAGGCCTGTGCATCATCGAAACATTCGCAATGCTGAAAATATTGCTTCTGTAGCTGAAAATATAGAAGAAGATCCAAATTTGTCAATTCCTCGTCGAGCTCAACATTTAGGCCTATCTTATGGCGTATTTTGCATCTGGATTTGCATCTTCATCGGTATAAAGTCCATTTGACACAAGAGCCTACTGATCATGGACAACGAAGAACATACGCAAATTGGGTGTTGGAAAAAGAGACCGTCGATGCTGATTTTTCGAACAAAATTTTCTTCAGGGATGAAGCTCATTTTTCGCTTGGTGGATACGTTAATAAGCAAAACTGTAGAATTTGGGGCTCAGAAAATCCACAATTGATTGTAGAGAAGCCATTACACCCGGAAAAAGTCACTGTTTGGTGCGCATTGTGGTCTGATGGTGTGATTGGGCCGTATTTTTTTGAGAACAACCAAGGACGAACCGTTACCGTCAATTCTGAGCGCTATAGCCGCATGTTAACTGATTATTTTTTTACGATAATCGAAGATTATGATCTTGACGATATGTGGTTCCAGCAGGATGGAGCAACCATCAGTTACGTAACACAAGCAAATCGAGCTCTTTTGCAAGAGAAATTTCCTGGACGTGTGATTTCGCAATTGGCTGATGTTAATTGGCTTCCAAAATTTTTCGATTTGACGTCTTTGGATTTTTTTTGTGGGGCTACGCGAAAGATCGTGTTTACGCAAACAATCTTCAAACTCTTGACAAATTGAAAACTAATATTCGTAATGTAATGGCCGAGATACCGCCCGAAATGTGCCGGAAAGTCATTAGAAATTACTTTCAAGGATCAAGGCCTGTAAGAAGTCCCGTGGAGGACATTTGAATGATATCTTGTTTAGCTAAAAATGGCAAGGATCAATCTTTAAAATGAAATAAAAATTACATTACATTTCGAATATTTTGCGTTTTTTTTTTAAGTTTACTTTATCAAGCTCGAATTGGATAGCCAGTTACTGATGGTCTCTATCATGGTAGAGAGCTAGACAATTACCATGAACTACCATTGCACGTTGCTGTTCTTTATTTATTATAAACATTACATTTTTTACACACTTTACTATTTTGTATGCTTTTTGAGTCTTATTCTAACTTTAGTTGTTTCCCAACTTTTTTCTTGGGGTTGTAGAACCAGACTAAATAGTGTTATTTAAATGCTGGTTCACTAGCTTGCAAGTCGTGTCGGTCTTTCATTCTCTCTGAGGTGGTCCTCAAATGTTGTTTTGTCACCGTATATAAGTCTTGCAGACATCTTTGCAAATCTTTTTTTACATATTGAGGTAACTTTTTGTCATCGCCGTCAGTTGGTTTACGTCTTAGGACTACGTCAGCAGAGTTTTAATTACGTTTTTCTATCACAGTCACGTTGTTGTTTATTGATGAATTTTGATAAATAGTTTAAAATGGTTTTATCTAAACGTTCTACCATCTTGTGAGATTGCGAATGAAAACTTGTTGTTTTAGTCTTGTTAATTCTAAGTCGATTTATCATTGACTGAAATACTTCAAATTTGAAATTTTATTTTTAATTTAATGTAACTCTACGGCTAATCCGAATTTTGATATACTTGATCAACCAAAGTTTTAACGACGGTGCTTGCTTTTTGATTCGGAAAAGATATGACTTCAGGCCATTTGGTGAAATAATCTATTGCCACCAACAAATAATTATTTTCATTCTTTGTAAGTGGCAAGGGTTCTAAGATGTTAATAACAAGTTTTTCAAACGGAGATTCAACAATATAAATTTGCAGTTTTGATATTGTTTTTGGCGCTGGTTCTTTTCGAGAGGGTACCTACACATCACAATTAAGTACTGGCATCTTGTTGCCAGTCAATCCAGTAAAATTAATCTCTAATTTTTTCTAAAATTTTCTTGATTTTAAAATGTCTACCTGAATTACGATCATAAAATTATTTCAATATTTCCAATTTGTATTTTGATAGAAAAATAATTTTTCTTTAATTTATCTTTTATCACAATTTTCCCATAATAAATAGAGGACATCTCTTTTTTAACTTTAAAGAATTTTATTGTGCCAAATATGCTTTTACAGTGGGTTTTTGATTGACGGCATTATTTTACTTTGGTTTTCTTTGATTTTGTCTCAATATCTCTACTATTAATTTCAAATCAAGATCATTTTTTGAAATTTCCTTATAAGTTCTCTCAAGAAGAGATTCTCACCATATTCAACTTTTGGAACTCTCACTAAACTAACAGTCACTTCTTGTCAGTATGTCTGCAGTTTTTTAAATTTTAAATGATTATATTTGGACACTCATTTAAATTATTTCAATTAAATAAATGAAAACTGGTATTGCCGCAAAAATATTATTTTTCAACTCAATAAAATTAATATTTTTTAAAAAACTAACTTAATTACTGAATTATTTGTATTAAGGCGTGTGTTTAGTTATGTTACTTCTTATGGAGAAATGAGCGTATTTAAAACACATACCATATGAGTTTACTAAAACTAAATTAAATAAATTTGGTTGCATATGAAAGCCAACATTTTGTTCCATGGAGCTGGTACATTTTCAATCTCCAAATATTTTATAAATAAATGAGAATTAAGTTCGAAAAATATTCCCAAATTAAACCTAAAGTTTGGCAATTATTTTCTCAAAAATACGTGATAAAATTTATATTAAAATACCGCCAACTACATCTCCAATGTCTAATTAAGGCGGTTGGATGTGTTATGTGTTTTAATTAATAATTGTAAATTTTACTTGTATTGCGTCATTTATAGGTTTAGACCACGATGGATTAAAAAGTGAGACTGAATTTTACAATTTTTTCAGAGTTAATTTGGCTATTTACTATTTACTATTTTTGCCTCCTTTTGCCAATTCGTCTCTAGACTGAGCGAAAAAGCGGGACGCCCGTCTTAATGGATAGTTGATTTTTTTATAAATAGTAGATTAAATCATTAGGAATAGAAGTCAGTTTTTTTGTAGTGAGCCTAGAGATTGAAGGCCGAGACGCAGTCGAGGCCGACAACTGGGCGAAGCACAAAAAGACCTACTTCGAATGATATAAACTATTTTATCTTTAAGCAAAAAGCATAAAAAAAATTAAACGTAAACGTATTTATTATTTTTTTGTATTTACAATAAAATTACAATTTTCAGATTTGCAGTTTTTAAATTTTAAGGAACTAGTGATTTCTGCTTCTTTTGTTATTGCAATAATATTAATATTTGCAGTCACAAGATGCATAGTACTGGGAGTTTCTTTATTAATATTACCAAAACTTACGTTCTTTAAGTTATCTGATGTACTAGAGTGGGTATCATTAAAATTATTTATAGGTGTTAGGATTTTCATAGCTGTTTGTTTTTTATTCTTTATGGATTCTTCTATATAAATTTTGTGACAACCGTGGAGGGCCAACTCTCATGTCTTTTTAAAGCCGAAATGTCACCTTCACTATCCACCAACAAAGTGGTTGATGTACGCCAGAGACAATGACTTGTATGTTCATTAGAGTTAGGCAGATTTAAGAAGGTAGCTATTTCTTGTGGTGCCGATTCTATTTTATGTTTTCCTATAACTATTTGCTGTTCTGGTATTTAACCATTAATTTATTTATTTGTATATCTTTTCAAGGAGCTGCAAATGTCCAAATAAAACTCTCCCAGGATGGTGAATGAAAGTTGTTTGTAATTTTTATCATTTTTAATTTCTACTAATATAACAGAACCTAAATCTTCTACATCTACCATCTAGTCAATTTGGTGATATTAGGTACTTTACCAACAGGTCCCAATCACGCCTAGTATTAATATATTCTACGATAAAAATTAAGTATAATTCTTCTAGTAAAAAAACTAAAAATCATACTTTTGTCGCCAAATAATGTTCATTAGGAGCATTATGCAAAAAGTTATCCACTCGTTGTTTTGATAGAATTCGTGCTTTTTCGACTTATATCCAGCATTTTTTTCTTTAAAAAGGCAACTAATTTGGTATAGTTTTGGAGTTGAATATTGTGGATAATATTTAATTCTTTTTTCAACATTGAATAATGGCTCTACAGTGGCGAACATTTCATATTTTGATTGTTTGACAAATTGTCAAAATATACTAGCAATACGTTTTCAGAGTAATATGTGACTTTATGTTTGTTGGCCTATTTGAAAAAACGTTTATAGATGTAATAATAAAGTTTTTGAGAATTTTCTGGTATTAGATTCTGTAAGGATTTCTCTGCAATCTGTGTCAATTCTGGAGGCGTGCACTGCATTTTTTGAATTTTGTCGCCTATAATTAGATATTCACAAATAATAATAATTATGACAAAAAATTTAAAAACAATTAAAATTTTAAGAGACTCACCTTATTTTTATAAATAATATCAATTATTAATTAAATTATAAATTATATTAACTAATTTCGTGTTGGATCTTCTTGGTGTGTAATTAAACTTGTTTAATTTCCTACTGTCGAAACGTGCGTTGTGCAAAGTAAAATTGTTTGGTGCTATTGGGTGCTTTCTACATTTTATATTAACTAATAATAATTAATTTATTAACTTCTTTATCAATTTGAAGCATCAGTCATCTTGTTATTTTTCAATTTTGATATTTGACAACCAACAAACATTATTCATTGCATTTATACCCATAGGAGGGTCGTGTTAAATCATAGAATAAAATTTTAAATTTTTTAAAAGGATAATTATAGCTCAGTATGAATGTAATATATTTTATTATTATATTACGTATGCATTAATAAATAAACCGTGATTTCAACACGTAAGACTCTTCAAAATTTAGTTTAGACGAACCGTTTAAGTATAATTTCAACTCCTAGGGATTGAAGTATTTTAACTGCGACTAAAAAAACGTAACTTCAACCGTTTCTGTAAAGATAAACAAAGGCGCGATTTTCGACCGCTCGAAAATAAAAATTTTTAATATGGTATTTTGCACTTATAAAATGTTTTTATTTTATACGTTTTATTTATTCATTTTTGTTTTAAAAGAAACTGTAACAAAAAGTAATTTTTTTGTTTGTTTACATTTAAAAAAAATTTTTTTGGTACATTTTATATATCTGTAGGTACAACGTATATAAACAAATGTGTAAACTAATTACAAAAGTACTTTAGTGGCTTGATATTTGTTTGAACAACTTTTGAAATGTAATTTTACTTCTTTTTACTTGTGCAGATCACGTTTAAACCTTTCGACATTCAGATTCTGTAAGTTTTACGCTTTCGTCCTACGCAGTTAATGTAATTTTTTAAGCACGAGTAACCATTGTATATGTTGTGCGAATGTTAATTATTTATCAATAGTCTATCTAATTTCTTTTTAAAAATTAGGTAAATAACTTCTCAATTAATTTAATCTAAATGCTATTTTGTATATGGTTAATATGGTATATTTTATATTTTAATATGGTTTACTATGGTATTAGCCAATTAATAAATAAAAAAATAGATTTAAGCAGAAAATAATTTTTTTGATTTTGCAAGCTTTAACACTTATGTCATAGAGGTCATCAACAATTTTTATTCAAAAATGTTTACTTAGTTTTTCCAAAATTACTAGGACATAATTGCTAATTATTTGTTCCGGTGACACAAAATTTACAATAATTGCAAATTAATTTTATATTTTGACGCTTTACACACAAGAAAAATTTCTCACAAAATTTTAAGTCATTATTTCGATACCAAGAAGGTTTCGGATTTGGTGGAGGCGCCGGGCAAGTTAGACTTAATTTTCTTAATTCAACTAAGATATTATAATTTTTGAACTTGAGTAGATGTGTGAATAGAAAGTAATATTACATTTATTATAAAAAAACTTAGATTTAGTAAAGGTAAATTTTATTGCTTTTTAATATGATTTAACATGGTACTAGCCGATTAATAAAAAAAGATTTTAACAAAAAATTGCTGCAGGTACATTAGTCTCCAGTACAATGTCCTCAAAAATTTTTTGATACATACAAACGTAAAACTTTGTGAGTGCCTTTCTTGCAACGAGAGTGACAAACTTGTCTAATGGGAAATTTTGGCGGTGCCGAGTTTTCTAATGCCGCTATTGCAACATCTTCAGAGTGGTGGACACTCCATACGCAGCATGATTTTTGTCGGACAAGTTGACCACTATTTTTAATTTTAAAACTATAATAGTGGTCATCTTGTCCGATAAAAATAATGCTGCATATAGTGTGTGCACTACCCGGAAAATGTCGATATGACTTTATTTTCTACTGGAGTCATCCTCGTATATCCAATTTTGATTTCTTGAAATTTGTTTAGTAAAATTAATTTAAAAATAGTGGTCAACTTGTCCGACAAAAATCATGCTGCGTATGGAGTGTCTACCACTCTGAAGATGTGGCTATGGCGGTATTCTAAAACGCAGCAGCGCTGAAAGTTTCCCATTAGATAAGTTTGTCAGACTCGTTGCAAGAAAGGCACTCACAAAGTTTTACGTTTGTATGTATTAAAATTTTTAAAGACATTGTACTGGGGACTATATAGGGATAGCACAAGAAAAATTATGCACAAAATTTTAAATCATTATTTCTGTTTAATATTAAGGTTTTTAGATTTGGTGGAGGCGCCGGGTAAATGAGACTCAATTTTTGCAATTCAACTCAGATTTAATTTTTGAACTTAAATAAATCTGTAAGTAGGAAGTAATTTTACACTTATTTTAAAAAAATTGAAACATGGTAACCAAATTTTTATGATCAAAAAAACATTAGAGATATTAAATCAGCAACAACAATTTTGCAAATATTAGTTTTATTTTAATTTAATTCTAATTAAAATAAATTGTTTATTATTTATTCTATCACAAGAAACAGTGTCAAAGAATTTAAGTAAGTATACTTGAACAAAGTGTACAAAGTAATAATTAAAATTGTTAAAATTAATAACAAAAATATTTAAAAAACTTAAAGTGCAACTTAATTAATTAGTCATTATTTTTATACAATACGGAGTAAAATACTCAAAACTGTTTTTAGATTTGGTGGAGGTGCCGGGTAACTGTAATATAATTTTTGAACTCAAGTAGGTCTAGGAAATAATTTTATACACATTATTTAAAAAAAACATATTTTACAATAACGATTTTGCAAAAATTAGTTAAATTTTGATTTAATTAAAATTATAATTAATGGCTTATTAAGTAGGTATTTTCTCAGAAAATACACAGTGGCGGAACAATTAAGTAAGTATTGGACAATGCGTATTAAATCGTAAATAAAATTTCTAAAATTAATTATAAAAGTATTAAGTAAGTTTTAAAGATTAACAAATGTATACAAAAGCGTTAAGTTATTTCTGTTGTCACGATCGTAAATAGAACACTCTAAAACTTGAACAAAGTGCGCTGATTAAATTTTAACAAGTCGATAATAGCTCTGAGAACTGTTCTAGTTTAGATACAATAGTTACAGAAGCATTTACCGGTTTATATGTACTTAATGGATGAAGTATAGCAGAGTGTTTACCGCAGTATATTATACACGGTAGCTGCCCAGGTGTACTTAGTAATCTATAGACGTGTGGACACAGACAGGTAGTGCGGTGTTCATGTCGAGCACCTGATGCAAGGACTACACCAATGATCCGGTGCTAGCAAAAGGGATGAGGTTTCCCGGAAACCGCGCACAGGAAGCGCATTACTGGGATTTGCATAATAACAGGGCACGTACAGAGGGTGACAAGCTACCGCTCGCGAAAGCATTCATTTCTACTTAGGACGCTTAGAATATAAGAATTTATTTAATAAGCTGTGGTACGTATTTAGCCGGTTTTTTAAAGTAAGAGAATGCATTTATTACAATCTTAATTTTTTTGTTTTAATTAAAATTTTACGAAAATATAGCTTTTCAACTGAAAAATTTAAATATTTATATAAAAACATTTTTTATAAGAAATTTTTATTACAAAAATAAACTTACCAAGAACTACAAAATAATTTATTTCTCTCAGACTGTTTGTTGAAAATGAAATAAAAATTAGTTAAATAACTTAAAACTATTTTTTTTATACTTCTTAAGATTTTTAAATTTATTTATTTGAAAACTAAAAGCTTTGAAAGCAAAGGGTTGTTAGCATAGGTGTAACTGTTGCTCAATTACTTTGCGTAATCGATCGCTTTTTTTAAAATTTTTTAATACATATAAGTGTGTGTGTTTTAAACTGTTCCAACATTCCTACAGGAATTTTAAAGTCATCCAACAGAAAGAAATTTTTGGGCCAAAAATTTCAATTGCTTAATTGTGATTGGTTAATTTTCTGTGGTATTTACCCTTTGTACATTCGTCTAGCTTTCATTCATTCGTTTTCAATTTTGTAAACGTCACTTTTTACATTTAATAACAATTATTATAAAAAATCATCATTTATTTTAAAAACAGTTAATCACTACAAACGCGCGGAGCCTGACACAACTTTTTCTTGAATTTCAGGCTTTTATTACATTTCTCTAGAGTACTCGTTTTTACACACGTTTTTATTAGTTTCTATTTTGTAAAATCACAAAACAGAAAATCACAACATACTGTATTCTGACAGCGACAAAATAGTCAACTAGTTAATCTGGATTTTTTTTAGTTTTAAAAAAGTACCGGAATTTTGAATATTCTTTTAAATTGAAAAATTAAAACAATCTAAAATAAAATAAAATCTTGTATGTACTACGGGCGTAATCGTCATTAAAAGCTCTCGGAAAATTAAAAGCATTCTTACGTTGGTCTTCAAACATTCTTTCGTGCCATAATCTCCTTTATTATGCTCTTAATACATAAGTAACTACATATTATACAATTGAATAAAAATTTAAGTCGAGGAGCAAAAATGCAAAGTTGGCAAATTGAACGAGATAACTTGAAATTATCAAAAGAAAGAAAAAATCTTTTTGAGTACCTATCTTAGAAATATCATGCTTTTATAAACATAATTAATACAACATTTTATTTGTTAATTTTTTAGTCTTAATTGTAATTTACAATTAAAACGAAATTTGACAACATTTGTAAATATTTTAGCAGGATTATACGTTAATCTAAGAATGTCAATTTGACAGTCTTTGGTTATTAATTTAAGTGTCGTTTGCGTTGATTGACAGTTCTGTCTTTTTTTTTTGTTGACAATTAACTTTAAATAATAAAAAGGTTTACAACACGATTAATTGTAGGGGGCGCTTAGGCACTTTTAAATTGACAGTTATGTCAAGTCGTTCCATTTAATTTCAGCGAAACTAGGGGCGCTTTAGTCACAAGAGACTGGAAACTATCGTATAATTGTATTAAGCATTCAGTCTTGTAGTGAGTGGTCTTCAAAATCTAGTATGTCATGTTTGGCTGTGTGTCACCTTCCTTACTTTAAATTTTCTCAAAAAATTGATTAGAGTACGGTGAAAACTCAGCTTTGTTATTGAGGTTATGTTATGTTTTGACAGTTAGCACATTTGCATTTTACAAGCTAAAAAATTATAAAAACATTAAAAACAAGGATAACAGTAACTTTTTTTTCAAAATTTGTTTTTCTATTATAAGTTTTTAAGGTCATTTTATTTTTTCTTGATCGTGTTTTATAATTGTAATTTTTACTTGCCAATATGTAATATTATGGCATTCTGCAATATAAGCCTTACTGCTGTTCAGGATGGTTTTCAAAATTATTGCCACTGTAACATTGCATTTCAATATTGTCATTATAAACTAGGTAATTGATGTACTCCTCGAATACTTCTTCTACTTTAACACGCAAAACTGTGTTTTGTAATTTTCTAATGATTTTTAATTATGTATATTAAAATTTACTTAATGTGTAAAATCGGTAATCTTAGTTTTTTAAAAAAAGTATGAATGCACGTTTATTTTCGGGTTTTGTCTTCTTTATCATTTACTCACATCACTTTAGGATTAATATTGTTTGCTCCACTGAAGTTATGATTTTGTTATTGATTTATTACCAATTGTTTATTTTTACCATTTTATTAATTAATTTATAATATAATTTTATTAATTATTTTATAATTTACCAATTTGTGGGTAGAAAAATAGAAAGTACAACGGTTTAGTTTGAGAATTTTATTAATACTTGTGTTCTTCTTCATTTGTTCCAACTGCTAAACAAATTAGTTAATGTAAAATAATCCACTTTTATGAAATAGAGCTTCATTAAAGATAACATTAAATTTTCTTTTTAAAACTTTTCAAAATTAAATTGTGAGTTTGCATGAAATTTTGTAGGTCAATTTTAAGCCTATTTCTGTTGTCCAAATAGGTTGAAATGTTGCTTACACCTCTAAACATTGTAAAATATGAAAAAGGACTACTTTGGAGGAGATTCTAACCGTTGCGTTGTTGATGAAAATCTATTTGACACCATTACTACTTTCCAGCAATCACGCAGATAAGCTTTTTTCTGCTGCAGTGGTTGCAATATAGTTTATGATAAATTTTTTCTACGTATTTTGAAGAAATTTTTAAACAGTTCAAAATTTTGATCTATTGATTTTTTTAACAACTTTTTTTGGCATTTTTTTTAAAAAGGCTTAACGTGACAATGACGTGACATTAGGAGAAGATATAAAATTTATTTTTTAAGTAGGGAGCAAAGTTTAAAATGTCAAATTGACAAGAATGTACCACTTATACCAACGCCCTAATAATTGTTTAAAATTATAAAATTCCAAGATTTTCTGGGTGACAACAGAAGGGTCATAAAGTTCTAGTTGGTTACTCACAACAACACTGAATGGAAACTAGGTGTAAAACTTTGATTTGTCAAACTATGTCAAGCTAATTATCAAGTTTGAACGATAGACTATTTTTCAAAATTGATTAAAATTAATATTATGTGTTTATATTGAATGGTTATGTTAATATAAACTTATTTCAAACAAACTTATTTCAAACTTGTTTAAAAAATGTCTGCCGTTTTTTTTTAAATTTTTATGTGCTTTTTGAACGATTAGAACGATAGAAAGCTAGTGAAAATTATATGAGGATAAAATTCAACCCGTAGGGTTTTTTTCGGAATATGAAACGCTTTAATTTGCGGCAAAATCGTATTGGATATAGAGGGGAAAGTTGAAACACCAGGGTTTATCATCATTAAGCAACTTTTAGTAATTTTGACAATCCAGTGAACTGCTGAACGCTTTTAAATTTACCTGTGTAAATACGGATTTTTGCTGCAGGAGAAATGGATCTTAGCGAATTTTTACCACTGTTGTAAATCTGCTGGTTATTAGTACAATAAATAGTTTACATTATCAATCACTTGTGTTAAGATAACATTACCATACGTTAAGTCTTAAGTTGTAAAGCTAATGTTATGATAATAAAATTGATATTTATTTGTCACGTCATTAATTAAGAACTAAATTATATAAATTAATCGACTTTATAACAAACTAGCAGGAAACTTCTAAGAAAGCGAAGTCCTATTAATTAGAACTTCTATTAATTTTCGGTTATTTCTTGCTGTGTGATGTAGAAAGGGTAGATTTAATTGTCAAAGTTTTGTAGGAAATACAGTTTAATCGATAAAATTGTATGATCAAAAACAGTTTCTTTGAGCATTTATCTCAGTGTAACTTTCATATCTGGCCGATATGTTATTGTTTGAATCAGTTATTAATAAACTTAAACTCCATTTATATTGTTTGATGTTATTTACTTTAATTTGTGGCGAGAGAAATGGTCTGAAAGTAGAAAAACAGGAGAATTTCGGGGTCAGACAGCAGCATTTACCGAACCAGCTGACGTTCATAATTAATGGTTAAACATGCAATCGTTGGGAATTGTGGTAGTTTTTTGTGATGGAAGAGGCGTTGGTTCGGGTAAGATTTATATCAAAAGCTACAATTTGTTTTCAAATAATGGCGGTATTAATGTTTTGTTATGTTCTGCTTTTTCGTTCGTTGTTATTATTTAACAGAAACAACGATATTGTTTTTATTATAAATTAAGACTACTTTTTAGGTTTTACCTTTGAAAATGTTACCTGTTTAAGTAAAAAAACTCTTTAGAGTGCTTTAGAAATAAAAGCAATTTGTGAAGGAAGTCGATAATGCGATCAGCTGCTTGAACAGTCAGTGACAGAACTATCAGACTTGGGGATCAATGATCCCAACCGAAATATTTCAGCGATTTGAAAAATGTGTAGCTGTGAGAACAGCTGATTTGTAATTATGAGAAACAGTAAACCAAACAAAAACTTGGAAAACACTGAAAATTTTTTTGATTTGACACACGATCGGATCAAGTTTAGAGGTTATGTTTAGTCATAACATTTACGTTACGACCTACCTTTTTAATACCGTCTTGTTTTAACAAAATTTTATAGCAGAGCGTTTTTTTACTTGAACATATTATATATTTTATGAGGAGAAAATATATGTACCATTTTTATTAAATGTTTATGAATTAAGCAGTGTTATATTTTCTAATTTTTGTGCATTAGGGTTAAATTAAAGCAAGCTACTTCTAGGCGTTTTTTTTAAATTAATTTTATAAATATATTAATTTTATATTTTACATAGATATAAACAAATTTTTAGAAATATTTGCTGGAAAGAATGCACAAATCAACACTATCACAACAAAGCGTATAAATGTTGACTAGAGTATTTTTTGATACCACAACTGAGCGCATACTACAAACAAGAATTCCGAGAAAATTGCAGTTGTCCGCTTAGAGTAGTATTTTTTTATTATTTATTCAAATTTTTGTCTAGATTTGTTTTTACTGAATTTTTAATAATTAGAAAATTTGATGAAATGCATTTAACTTGAAGTTTTAGATAAGAAATGCTTTCTGTAATTTCTGTTTATTTTACCAATTTCCTAAAACATGTTTCGAGGGTGCAAAATTTATTTGAAAACTATTTGAAAACTATAATATAATTTTTTGATTAGACTATATGTGAAACATAAAAAACGTATCTGAGTTCTAAATAAGTAGTATAGTGGTCCTATAGAAAAGTGGGCAGACTTATTAGGCCTTCTCAATAAACAGATTATAAAAATAATTGCAGTTACCGCAAACATCAAATAAATCATAAAACATAAATCTTGATTTATAAGAGTAAACACTTTCACATTTAACAACAATCTTGGCAGGCTTTACTTACATCTTTTAATGGTTCCAAGAAAAGATATAAATCAATTTTTGTAAGTGGTTTTATAGTTTATTTGATGTTTGCGGTAACTGCAATTATTTTTATGATGTGTTTATTGGAAGGGTTTAACAAGTTTGCTCGCTTTTCTATCGGACCACTATACTAGTCGAACAAAAAAAGTCGTTTTATTTTATTCGTTTTTTATTGTATTTTTTATAGACATTATATTACAGAAGTTTGATTATACATATATTAAACATATATAAAATTCTATAACATTGTATTACATGTATGGAATTAGAACCAATGGGAGATAAATATTAAAAGTTGTTTGTAAGAAAATACAAAATTTTTTTAGAAATATTTTTTTAATTTACTTAACTATGTAGATGTTTTTAAACCTTTGGGAAAAACCAAGTTTAAAAAATAAATTTAACATTTTTTATTTGACATAAAATTGTATCAAAAACAAATTTATTACTACAACGAAGATATTTATTATGGCGGTTCATTTGCTAAATGTCATCTGTACATTGATTCATTTTCCGGAAAATTTTTTTTCATCTATTTTAAAACCGTTTTACTAACTTTTGGCTTCCGTTTGCGCTAATTAGTAATCGAGTTTTTAAGCTCCATTCAATAAAAGAATATCAAAATTTTTCTTGCATTAATTAATTTGTTCTTGGAAAACCATTTTGTTTTACGAAAATGTTTTCTGTAAACAATTTTAAGGCGGATTTAACGCCTTAAATTGTTTTACAATAAAAGTTAAATTCTTGTGAATAAATAATAACATCATTATTTGAAATTTACATGAAATGCTTTCTAAAATCTCTCCTTACCTTTTTAGTCAAGTTTATAACAAAATTGTTCTATATTAATTTTTGATTATTTTTTAATTTTTTATTTAAATACTTTTACAAATTTAATAAATTTTAATTACTTTAAACAGGTTTTTTGTAAGTAAATAATATTGGGTGTGCGAAATAAATAAAAGTTTTGCAATAGATTTTATGCAGGTCAGAGTAAAACTACTTTTTCAAGAAAAAAATGTGAGAATGTAGGTTTGTAGACTCTATGAAAACTTTGTAAACACAATGAAATTTTATTTACTTGTTTTTTGTCTACACTTTTTCTACTTGTTCGGTTTTCCCTTTTTCTTAAATTTACTAGCTACAGTACGACGCCGATTATCCAAATTAATTGGGACCGGGGTCGATTCGGATAATCAGACATAGACTGGTAATAAAAAAAACGAACTGTCTCACATTGAATAAACTTTATTAAGCTTAACAAACACAATTCTACAATGACGCTCACTTCAACATCTCGATCAGAGTAAGTTGCCTTAAAAAAAAAAAAGATTTAACGTTTTGTTTCACGGAAGCCGTGCAACGCAAAACATGTAGTGTCTTGCCTCTAGCTTTCAACCAGAACAGTTAAAATATATTTGGACTCCAGCGAGTTCCAACTTGTTACAACAAAACCAAAAAATTATTTGGTTTTAGTTTTTTATACAGGGTGTTATGGAAATGAGTGCAAATATTTTAACCTGAAATACAGCAATACAAATAATAAAAATCTGTAAAAAAAATTTTTGTCCTATCTCAACTAACAACAAAATTACAGGCTGTCAAAGTTGGGTATAAAAAAACATCTTTTTGTTATATCTGGAAAACCGCTTAACCGATTAATACCAAATTGGGTACACAAATGAAGTTGACTGTACTCTTTTTATTTCTACTAGCAAAATTTTGCTGCACAACTCAATTTCAAGTTACGGCACTTTTTTTCACATTTTGGGTAATTAACCAATTTTTTTCTTATTAATTTCCAATTTTTGTAGCAAAAATGAATATGCCAGTAGATTCTGCATAAAACTGCAGGAATGCAATATTTTGCTAAAACGTATCGTTTTCGAGATATTTACGTTTAAAGTATAAAACTGACTTTTCATCTTTAATTTTGGCGTCCTCTAGTTCCTAAACGGTGCAACTTAGTATAAAGCTAAATTGTGTTAAATCGCTTTATTTTGACCTGAAAAACCTATGACTGCCCTATTTTAAAAAAAATGTTGTAGGTTTTGTAATAATTAATTTTTAGGTTATAATTTTGTTATCAGTTGAGATAAGACAAAATTTTTTTTACAGATTTTTATTATTTGTGGTGCTGTATTTCAGGTTAAAATATTTGCACTTATTTCTATAACACCCTGTATTACGCTTAGGACCGATTCGGATAATTGCCGATTCGGTTAATCGGCGTTTGAATAAACGGCGTTCTACAATACCTATATAAGTGACTGCAACGCGGGTTTACCGAGTCTACTACTTGTATATATCCAAGCTGGTTTATAAGGACATAATTATATTCTGGATGTTTCCGTTAAATTTGTTAAGAATTATCTAGGAATTTAAATGTTTTTAACACTAATTTTTGTAACGGATTTTTTAAAAAACTTTTTGTCTACAGGTAAGTTTTTCTACAATCTATATCTTACTTGAGTTCTTCGAGTTGCTTAAATAATTTGACTATAAGGTAGGTTATACTTACACCAATCAAAATATTCGGTGTTGCGTTAGGCGTCCGAACTGGCCATTGGTAATTTATGTTACAAAAAATATACATAGCTTTTTTCTGTATTACAAATGTATAATTGATTCTAAAAAAATTTCAATAGTGCACGTTTTAATTGTATATTTTACATTTTAAATTTTAGTTATTGAAGTCAGTGCAAGAGTAGTATTTTTATAATCAGGTTTTAAGCAAACTGCTCTACGGTAGCAGTTTTTGCTCATCAAAACTGATTTCTATAATTTATGTTCTAGCGTGTTATTACTTTTTTATTGAATATCACATTTAATATTCTGCAATTTTTGATTGGTTTGTTTATCTTATGGGTTGTTTTGAAAAGTTTTTTTCTTTTCTTGACATCTGAAACTATGGTTGAGCTGCCATTTGCACACTCGTGTAAAGATGAGAAAGCTTAGATATTTAGGAGTATACAGAGTGTTTCAAAATTAACGCCCGTTCTTTCAGAACATGAATCGGGGAGGTAAAACAAATTAAATCGTAAGAATAACAATTTTGCGTTTTCTCCATGGTTACCGAGTTATTGATACAAAACAAAAATTTTAAATTCAATCTTTAAACTCTATTAAAACGAATAATTGTTACAAAACAAGAAATTAATTTATAAAAGGTGTTTAAAGAAATCGCCTCCTACTTCAATACAAACATTTGCACGATTTATCATTGAATCACAAACCCTCTGTAGCATGTTAACGTCTATAAATGTTACAGAAGCATGAATACGAGCTACTACATTTTTCGGACTCACAACAGGTTGATGAAACATCAAAAAAGCATGTGATTTAATGCCGTGACTGGCCGTTTAAAGGCAAGATGCAGCCGAGTTTTTGAAACCTGGGAAGGCATTAGAATTGCTTGATTGCCGTATTAAACATATAACTTTTTTACCAATTTTAGCAGTTTATAATTTAAAGAAAAAAATACTGTTTGATATTGGACCTCAAAATTTTGTGACAGCTAAAAAATTCTGAACGGCTTTAAAGTTTTTGCTTTACTGATTGGCCCATCAAAATGCTGACATATTGCTTAGTCAATAAATGTGATAGTTTAGTGCGCCTAGATAGTCTTCGTTATTTTCGATTTAGGTACTGCACCAGTGCATTCAATCGAAGACGTTTGTTATTTAAGATTGATGTGCCATTACTTCACTAGTTACAAGAAGAATTTTGAAAACAAAATTTTATAATTTGCAAATCTCGTTCTTTTTGTTTATTCGTTTTAAAATTATGCTTGTTAAACAAATCGGTTTTTATATAACTGCTTATGTAAATAACTTGTTTAAATATATGAATAGAGTAACTTAATTTGATATGATAGTATTACATAGAAACTGTGGAATCCTTAAAGTATGATAGTTTAATAGTATGACATATTCTACTTGGTGCTAGAACAAAAAATTTGTGAAAATAAAGACAAAATACTCACTTCTATTGCCAATAAAAATATAATAAATATTTAGAACTAATTAACTACAAGTTTGTTAAAATGTATAATTTAAACTCCTATCAAATGTGAAAACAAGACGTCGCGACGTCTTATTTGAGGTTCAAATTGCATAAACCGGCGTTTGAATATCTAAAGAGTGAAAGATTTGTATATTTATATATATATATATATATATATACAAATATTTGTAATTTTATTTTATAAAAAATAATGTGTGACTGTTGTTTGCAAAATAAATTTTTAAAAACTTTTAAAATAAATCATATCGACTAAAAGCTGTTTGATTATCTAGTGAGTACAGCATTTCGCTTTTAACTTTATTCACACAGCAAAATCTCAAAGTAAACACTATTTATCAGAGCAGCCGTACCTAAGCCTTTTATAGATTGTATTCTTGGGATGAAGGAATATTAATCATTGTAAGCTTAATTAAAATGTAATCGAGCGGTTTTCAAGCTTCATTGTAAATATACTCATTGATTACTTTATTGTTTTATCGTAAATAATTGAGAGTTGGCAAACAATTAACAATGAAGCGACTAAGTGAATCCACGTGGAAAATAACTACTTTTATTTTTTTTGATCTAGGTCTGTTTAAAAAAACGGTTGTAAGAAATTTACTTTTATTTTTTAAAATTATTTATAACGTCTGCTTATTTCCAAAAAAAAACAAAAGTGTTTTCGTATGCAATTGCTTTGAAAATTTTCGATAACATCATTTATCCAGTTGTCAAAAAGCCAATCAATTTTGTAAACGTCACTTTTTAAAATTAAATTTTACACGATTTGCATTAGCACGACACTACATACTGTGACGCGAACGACTCAATTCTAAGAAGCGGTGAATCAGAGTATCGAGTATTGTGTTGTGGACCGCTCACTTCTAGGAACTGAATAGAACTTCGAGTATTATTTACGTTTTGAATGGGTTTATTTATTCTTGTTTACGTCGGCATTGTTTGTCGCTATTGTGATTGAATTCCAATCATCTTGCCGAATTGAAATAATTCAGGAGAAACGCGAGAAAATACTCGAAAGTTCTGGAAAGAGTCCATACCCATATATATATGCGAGACAGCGAGTCAGTCGGTCTGTCTGGTTTTGGGAGAGCGACATAAAGGCGAACTCCGGCGATATCCAGCGAATTTAGAAAGCGATAAATTAAAGTGTTTTGTGTTCCGTTAGTGATTTAGAATATTAGCTGTATTAATTAGTTGTAATTAATTTGATTTGTAAATAAACTTGCCGAGAAATTATCTCCAGCTCTTTAAATCAGAAACCCACATATAAAGAAAACGTCACACTGGTGTCAGAAGTGGGATTTAAAGAAGCTTGGTGGACAAAGAAAAGTTTATGTCTCTGGAACCTTCTGGAAGAACAACAAGAAGTCAGACAAGAACCATGGAGGAACAACTTCGTGTATTCTTCGAGAAACTAGAAAAACAACGCTTGGAAGATAAAGAAGAACAGAAGAAATTTCTAGAAGATCAAGAAAAACGACGACTGCAAGAAAAAGAAGAAGAAGAAAAACGTCGAATGGAAGAGCAAGAAAGAATTTTCGAAAAATTCGATACCTTACAAGATGCTCTTAAGAAAGATGTCGAAGAAGTAAAAAAGGAATTTGAGGAAAAAGTTTTCGAAGTAAAAGAAGAAGTAAAAGAAGAGATAAAAGAAGTTAGGGAAGAATTAGAAAAGAAAGTTTTAGAATTGGAAAGTAAAATGAAGAAACTTGGAACAGGACAAATTTTAGGAAGCGAAGTAACATCGCAACGAGTAAAACCCCCAACTTTCGATGGTCAGTCTTCGTGGTCAATGTATAGGAGGCAGTTTGAAGCAGCGGCGGAGATAAATTGCTGGAATGATGAAGAAAAAGCCACAGCTCTGGTGTTAGCACTGCGAGGACCAGCTCTCCAGCTGCTTCAGAATGTATCTGATCGTGATCAGAAAAACTATCACGCAGTGGTCAACGCCTTGGAATTGCGCTACGGAGACCAGCACATGGACAGAGTATACCAAATGATGCTTAAGTCCCGACATCAGAAAAGCAACGAAAGTTTGCAAGAATATGCCGCGGAAATAGAAAGATTGGTTAATTTAGGTTATCCTTCCGCACCTGCAGACCTTCGCCATGAGATGGAAGCCAGCGCATTTATTGATGGTTTAAGAGATGGCGATTTACGACGTTATCTACGTCTACATAGATATAAAACCTGTGCTGACGCGCTTATCCACGCGTTAGAATATGAGGCGGCAAATGAAGACTTTTCACGACGACCAGCTCAACGCGTGCGATCGATGTCCGCACCACTCCATTATTACTGGCGCAGTATTAACTCAAGTACAGGATGGCGAAGAGAGGGTTATCGAATATTATAGTAAGGTTCTTTCTAAACCTGAAAGGAATTACTGTGTCACCCGAAGAGAACTGTTGGCTATCGTGAACGCGGTAAGCCATTTCCACAAATATTTATACGGCCAACATTTTACAATAAGGACAGATCATGCCGCTTTAAAGTGGCTGTTAAATTTGAAGAATGCTGAAGGTCAAACAGCGAGATGGATTGAGAGACTTCAGCAGTATGATTTTGAAATCAAGCATCGCTCGGGAAGGTCTCATCAAAATGCAGACGCCTTGTCCAGAAGACCGTGCAGAGCCGACTGCAAACATTGTAGCCAACGAGAACAAGCTGACCACCTGTGCAACCTTAGAAGGCTAGTTTTGCAACCTACTGACGGATGGACAGCTGAAGAAATAAGAACAGAGCAACTGCAAGACGATGAGATCGGACCGATTTTACAAAGCAAGGAGAACGGAAATGTAAGACCGCAATGGCATGACATTTCAAATAAGAGTCCTGCTCTGAAGGCGTTGTGGGCACAATGGGACTCCCTGAAAGTCGAAAATGGGCTGCTCAAAAGGGCTTGGGAAAGCGCGGATGGAAAGACGGTAACAATGCAGCTAGTCCTACCGAAGAGTCGCGTAAAGGAAGTCTTAAGGGAAATCCATGATGGAAGATCTGGAGCTCACTTCGGCGTCAACAAAACCTTGGGGAAGGTTCGCGAACGCTTTTATTGGGTCAATAGCCGAGAAGATGTCGCTAATTGGTGCCGGAAATGTACAACATGTGCTGCGAGTAAAGGCCCGAAAACTCGTAGCCGGGGAGCCATGAAGCAATACAACGTTGGGGCTCCGTTTGAGAGGATTGCGTTTGATATTGCGGGTCCATTTCCAGTCACCGACTCGGGCAACAAATACATTATGGTTGTTGCCGACTATTTCAGTAAATGGCCTGAGGCATACGCGTTACCAAACCAAGAAGCTATTACTGTGTCTCGTGCTTTGGTGGATAATTGGATTTCTCGTTATGGGCTTCCCATGGAAATGCATTCGGACCAAGGGCGAAACTTTGAGTCAGGGGTTTTCCAAGGAATTTGTGATCTCTTGGGTATTCGGAAAACCAGGACTACACCGCTGCATCCTCAGTCCGACGGAATGGTCGAGCGCTTTAACAGCACCATGGAAGAGCACCTATCGAAAGTTGTAGAGGCCCATCAAAGAGATTGGGATCGCCATTTACCGTTGTTTTTGTTGGCTTACAGAGCGGCGATCCATGAAACTACAAATCAAACTCCAGCCAAGATTTTGTTTGGACGGGAACTCCGCTTGCCTTGTGACCTTGTGTTTGGGACACCCACTCAAGAACCCAAGGAAGTTAGAAGCTATGTAGAAGAGCTTCAAGAGACGATGTCCCATATCCACGACTTGGCTCGAGACCGAATTGAGATTGCCAGTGACAGGATGAAGACGCGGTACGATTTGAGGGCGAATTCGGTAGGGTTTCAAGAGGGAGATTTGGTCTGGCTATTTAACCCTCAACGGAAGAAAGGGCGATGTCCGAAGCTTCAACCGAAATGGGAAGGCCCTTATACCGTACTGACCCGACTTAACGACGTGGTGTATAGAATCCAAAAGAACCCCAGGGCTAAGATGAAGGTAGTGCATTTAGACCGTTTAGCCCCCTATGCGGGTTCAAATGACGATGAATGATTGTTCGAGACGAACAATTCTTAAGAGGGGGGTAGTGTGACGCGAACGACTCAATTCTAAGAAGCGGTGAATCAGAGTATCGAGTATTGTGTTGTGGACCGCTCACTTCTAGGAACTGAATAGAACTTCGAGTATTATTTACGTTTTGAATGGGTTTATTTATTCTTGTTTACGTCGGCATTGTTTGTCGCTATTGTGATTGAATTCCAATCATCTTGCCGAATTGAAATAATTCAGGAGAAACGCGAGAAAATACTCGAAAGTTCTGGAAAGAGTCCATACCCATATATATATGCGAGACAGCGAGTCAGTCGGTCTGTCTGGTTTTGGGAGAGCGACATAAAGGCGAACTCCGGCGATATCCAGCGAATTTAGAAAGCGATAAATTAAAGTGTTTTGTGTTCCGTTAGTGATTTAGAATATTAGCTGTATTAATTAGTTGTAATTAATTTGATTTGTAAATAAACTTGCCGAGAAATTATCTCCAGCTCTTTAAATCAGAAACCCACATATAAAGAAAACGTCACAATACAAATAGTTTTACCAACTATTAAATTTTGTACTTACTTGAGCTGTTATCACAGAAATTTAATTTTTACTGTTCTACATTTTTTTATTATTAAAAATATGTGTTAAACATCTAGTGGCCGGTTGCATAAACGTTTATCAAAATTGATGAGCCATTAAACTGTGATTGATTTAAAATACGTGCCCTGATTGGTTAAAAATGATAATTATAAATGTTAGATTAGTGACCTATTAATTTTGATGAACGTTTATGCAACCGGGTATTAAACACCTTTCGTGGAAAACTTGCAGAGGTCTTGCAGGAGCTTTATTTTATTTAAACAGTTGTACAACAAATTGTGTGGAAATTGGGTGTTCATAACATTGTGAAGTTAAAATCTGTAAGAAAAGTATTTCTTTAGATTTAAAACAATCTTTTCTTAAAAATAATTATCTTAAAAAAAACTTTAATTTTAGTTAATAAAAAAAACAATGGTAAAAATAATGTAAAAATCTATGAATCAGCAATATAATAGTATTAATTAGTTTCGCTTACACCAAAAAATCACGTCTATTTAACAACATAGGTAGCAATAAAATTATGACATGTTACTATTTTTTAATAAACAGTCGGTATTTAAAAAAATATATTAATTGTGTTATAAAAGTTGTAAACATTTTTTGGTTTAAAAATACATTTCTGTTTCAATTCCAATTGATTTTCTTGTTATACGAAACAGTTTTCTGTTTATAAACGAGTTTGTTAAATATTTTTCTAAAAACGTACTGATTCTCATTTATGAGAAAACATTATAAAACTGAAGTTGTGTTACTGAAAAATAAAAGAAAATTTTGTATCACTGGTAAAATTAGAGTAAATTTGAATACAACGTATTGGCTTAATCAAGTTTTTATATTACTGAAATATATAATGTTAATATTTTTATTTAATATTAAGAACAATACAATCCTGCTGAAAAGTATTTCAAACTGTTGACCCAATGAAACTTAAAATTTTGAGTTTTTTATTTTTTTCTTTGTGCTGGGTTTAGAAGCCGAAGTCAATCCAATGAATTACATCTTTCAAGATCTGTATTTAATCAATTAAGCATGCGAGAAACTGAAAACAAAAGGAGTTCAAATTCAGTATAAAAACATCATAAAAATTTAGGTAAAACTCATCAAACTGTCACTTTTATAATAAAAAAATTATAAACAAAAAACAATAATTTGATTTAAAAATTCAAAATAAATAAAAAATACAGTGTTTTTTACTATAACCCGGATTTTAGAAAGATTTTTTATATTTGTTTATTTTAAAATTAATGAAATATAATTGCGGTTCGGCCTATTTTGATTTATTTGACACTTGGATACATTATTTTACCTAAAATGCTCAGAATGATCTTTTTTACGTACTTGTGTATAGGAGGACCTATTTTAAAGTTTCTTACCATTATTTTTAATACCATAAAAAAAAATTTGCAACTTTCAATTATAGTTTAAACAAAATTACTTGAAATGAAGTTTAATCTTGTTGTAGTGTGATACTATTTAGAATTAGAGATAAATTAGTCACCTATTAAGCAGTGCTAAAAAATGAGAAGAGGTATAAGGTGTCTTAAAAAAAAAACTTTGGCAGAAAATTTTGATAGAATACGTAGATTTTATTAGAAATGGTTTACTTGTAAGTAATCAAATTTGGTCAAATACAACTTTTTTAATTTTAATATTTGGTATAAGGATCGTGCAGGAAAATCCGTGATTAAAAAAAGTTTAAAATTTCACTAGACAGGGCAGAGTCACAGCGACCACCCATTCTATTATTAGTTGCTAAGCCCTAACTCCTTACCTTTTTGCATTTGTGAGAAAAATGCAACAGTTTAATTTAATTTAAATTTTAATTTAAATTTGCATTTAATATCTAAATATTTGATTTATTTAAAAGATTGGATTTTTTTAATTTGCATTTTTTTTATTTTACTTTAAATATTTTTTTAAATTAATTTGTTAACTTAAAAAGTTTTCTTTATTATTTTTTTGTGTTTTTAATTTTTAGTGTCAATCTTAACACTTTGTAACACTTTGTTTTTGCATGAATTGTTTTTCCTTGATTTAATTTACAAACTTATTAGCTATTTTTAAAACTATATTTTGGGTTAATTAGTACTAAACACAACGTAGGGTTATCTAAAATTTAAGTTGGGGACAATAAATCATTATAAGACAGATCTTGCACCGTTCTATCAAGCCGCTTCATAAACTAAAGTTAATTCTCTAGCGAATTTTATTATGATGTGGCTTATTGGCCGCTTTACAAAAAATGAATTGCACTATGGTTACTGCCCACCGACTACTTTTCAGCTTTATAAGTCTGTTTAAAGTACTTCATCTACGACTACGACAAAAAGGTCAGCTTGCTTCTGCGATTGGTTCACGGCTGTGCGAATTATTTACGCCTCTGCGATTGGTCCGCGCCTGTGTGATTTCTTTACGCTGACAATTGATGTCATTTACGATTATTATTTATTACTTATTTTGAAGAAATCTCTTGTAGTCGTAGATAAAGGATAGTACATTACGCAAGCTGTAAAGCAATTATGTACGCGTAGAAATGTATTACTCGCTCCCTCCGGTCGTTCGTACGCAACTTTTCTACTTGTACGTAGTATGCCGTTTACAACTCTTGTTATGTAATATACTATTAATAAATAACTGATCGCTCGAATTTTGTTTGTTTACTTATTCAGTATAATAATTCATTGTAAATTATGAGTAAAATATTGAATATCTTTATTTTAAATTAAATTTTTTATATCAGTTTTATTTTACATTATAATTTAGGCATTGATGATGGAACTTAGCTCTCGAAAGCGCTTTGCCAGTGTTGTATTAGAATTTTGATTAAACTTATGGGTTCGTCGTTGATCTTTATTGTCCCTATTTATATTGAATATCATTTTAAATGACTTTTTAAAAGTGTATTATTACATAGTTTGACCTAAGGCAATCGTTTTATATTGAATAAAATAATAGTTTAATATGTAATTTGATTAATATTAGCTGGCAGACAAAGACACAGCACACCTATTCAATGGTACATTGTTTGCATTGTTTCAGATCACACAATGGCCGGCTACCATTTGGGTGCATCATGACCGAACAACCAACAAATAATGACGCAAAATAATGCGAGAAGATAATGTAATGGAGGTAAGGAAATTACATTCTCTCCACCTCTCTCATCACGAGCAGTGGAAACGTAGCGAAGAGGTATACCTCCCATGCACGCGCACGATATCCAAACTTGGCAAAGCTTTCATTTGACGTGGACGTTATCTCCGTTTTCATTTAGTTTAGACAATGTGTTTTCACATGCAACCTTTGAACGGGTTTCAATTCGAAAGCAGAAATTATTATTGTTGCGGTTTGCCGATTATTCGATACGATTCAAATCGATATAATAATGATGATTCGGCTCTGATAATGTTACCAATTTTCAACAGGATAAATAAATGGAAGCACCAGATGTGGACTCATTATTAAAACATACTTTTTTTAAAAAAAACAAGTGTTTTATGAGAAAATTTGTACTGTATGAATGTGACTAATGAGCATATGATTAAGGGATTATGGAAACAAATTGCAAGTTTAGTGTTGGCATAAAAACAATAAACAGAATTAGCGTGGATTGTAATAATAAATAAAAAGGGAAGAAAACCTTTTTTTTTAAAAAAAAATAATTTAGAATATGATTAACTTTCATCTAATGGTATTTACAGTATTATTTACATCTTAGAGGATTTTAAAGGTCACTTTTAAATTTCAAGAGATTCTAAATGTCAGTTTAAGTCTCTTGGAACTAAAACTGGTAAACTGAGAAGATTTGCTAAAATATGTTTAGTCTAAATAATTAGGCTAAAAATAAAACTTTTTCTGTCGCAGACAAATAATTCTTACTTGTAAAAACACTAAGGTTTGGTTTTCTTAGAAAAATGAAGTACCTATTTAAATATTACCGAACCTTTTTTACCATTGCAAGTTTTTCTCAGTGTAGTTTAGTCTTTTTCAATACAGAATAAATTATTATCAACTTTAATTAAAGTTAGCCTTTTTGCTATGGTAAGCAAAGTTGCCAAATTAAGCAATATGGTAAGCAAGGTTGCAAGGTTAAAATTGCAAGAAGCAATTTTAATTCAGTTGTTCGCAAAGAAGCTGAAAGCAAAGTCTTCAGAAAGGTAATAATAATAATAATAATAATAATAATAATAATAATAATAATAATAATAATAATAATAATAATAATAATAATAATAATCTTTATTCGTGCTAACATACAAAAGTATTTACATACGTCAAAGAAAATCATTTAACAACATTAGATTATATAAAAATTAACTAGGTATAGCTACGACTATCCCACAGCAGCGCAAGCTTGAGGAGTATTACTCAAGAACTCATTGAAAGTATAAAATGCGTTTGCTGTGAGATAGTTTTTTACAAAGTTTGTAAATTTATGTGTTGTCAATTTGCGGATTTCAACCGGCAAAGCATTATAAAATTTGATTCCAAAATAATTCGAGGCTATTTGACACTTAGTTAATCTTATTTGATTGAAAGACAGATTATTCGATCGAGTGTTGTATTCATGATAATCTTTTAAAAAAGAATAGTTTTGTAAATTACCATGAATATACACCAGAGACCTGAAAATATATAAACATGGTAAAGTTAATATTTTTAGTGATTTGAAACCTTCTTTGCAATCATCACAGTATTTTAGGTTAGCAATTATACGTATAGCTTTCCTTTGTAGTGCGAATAGCTGTTGTAATATTGGGGAGTGACCCCAAATCAGAATACCATAATTAAAATGACTATGGATTAATGAATAGTAAACTATTTTCAAAACATAAGTTGTTGTAGTACTTGAGAGTTTTCTGAGGAGATATATATTTTTTGATATTTTGCTGGACGTAATATCTGCATGACTTTGCCAGCTCAGGGTAGAATCAAAATTGATACCTAAGAATTTAACATTATTGCTTAGACTTATATCAGAAGAAACTGAAGTTTTCAGCGTAAAAAGTACATTAATTGTTTTGTTTTTATTTAGACTTAGAAAGTTACTGTTAAACCAAAATTCAGCTAAATTTAATGTTTCGAGCATTGGAATATCTAAGTTTGTCCCAGATTTTCCTATTGAGGTGTCATCAGCGTAAAGTGTAACATCTGCATTAGGAATAAAATTAGAGAAATCGTTGATGTAAATTAAGAAGAGAACTGGCCCAAGCACTGAGCCTTGGGGAACACCATGAGAAAGTTGCTTTTCTGTAGATAAGACATTATTAAACATAGTACATTGACTACGATTTTGTAGATAAGATTTTATTAAGGCTACACTGCTATCATGAAAATTATAGTAGGATAATTTTTGCAACAATATATCATGGGGCACACAGTCAAATGCCTTACTTAGATCTAAGAAAGAAGTTATATATGACTTATTATGTTGAAAACTATTTATGATGTTATTAACAAGATTAAGTAAAGCATTTTCTGTAGAACAACTTTTTCTAAATCCGAACTGATATTTTGAAAATAGTTTATTACTTTCGAAAAAGTCAACAATTTGGTTTTTGAGAAGTTTTTCCCAGATTTTAGAAATTATTGGTAGAAGTGAGATCGGGCGATAGTTTCCAGGATCCTCTAAATCACCTTTTTTGAAGATAGGTATTACAACAGCTATTTTTAAACAATCGGGAAATATATTATTTTTTATACACTCATTAAATAGTTTAGTAACTGGTGTGATTAATAAATTTTGTACAGACTTGAGTAATTCAGTACTCAAGGAATAAATGTCTCTACTCTTGCTATTCTTTAGGCTATTAAAAGCGTCCCTAACTTTGACTTCACTTACTTCTTTAAAATAAAATATTTCACTATTATTTCTAGTCGAGGTTCCCTTACTATTCATGAATTTTATGGGATCTAAATTTGTTTTTGGAATTGCTTTAACAGTATCCAATGCAATATTACAAAAGTGAAAATTGAAAGATTCAGCAGATATATTACTGGTTTTTTTATGTCCATCTTTGTTTCTATGTGTATTGACAAGTTTCCAAATATTTTTAGGGTTTCTATTGTTTTTTATAAAATTGTTATTTGCTGCTATTTTGGCATTTTTAATAGCTAAATTGTATTTCTGTCTAAAAGATTTTAACAATTTTTTGTTTTCCAAGTTAGTTATGTCACGTCTATACAAGTCATTTAGAAAATACAAAGTTTCGCGCATTGTATGGAGAAGAGGAGAGAACCATTTGTTTATTTTTTTTACGTTATGATTAAGTTTAATAGTTTTGTGAGGAAAAGCCATCTCAAAACTGTGATATAAGTTATTTATAAGCATATGAGTTTTATTTGAAACATTCACAAATTCCCAATTAATACTGTTAGTAAGTTGAAAGAATAGCTGTTTACCATGATATGTTAGTGGTCTTATGATTTTAGATAATACCTGAGCTCCATTATCAGAGGTTTGCTTTATTTTCACTAATATACCAATATGATCAGATATTCCTAAATCAATGGGTTTTACATTTATATCATTTACATTAATATTGGAGAAAACATTGTCTATGGTGTTATCATTTCTAGTAGGAAACGTAACTAATTTGTACAAGCCAAAGGATTTAAACAAATTAATCAGGTCTGAGCTGCTATGTTTCTTATTAAAATGTATGTTAAAGTCGCCACCAATTATTATTCTATAGTTTTTATTAATGAGAAGACACATTAACTTATCCACAGTTTCCATAAAAGTATTAATGTTTCCAGATGGAGAGCGGTATAACGTTATAAGCACTAGGTTTATTTTATTTAGGTAAATACCTGAGACTTCACAATCTGATTCGATGGAAAACTTATCCACATATGTTAGTGAGCAGTATTCCATATTCTCATCCACAAGTTGAATCACACCTCCACATTTTAATAGAGTTCTTGAAAAGAATGATGCCGTTTTGTAATTTGATAAGTGTACGTTATCACATTCACTAAATGACAACCAATGTTCACAAAAACAAAGACACTTGATATTTAAACCTTGTAGTATACCTTCGAGAATATTTGTTTTATGTCTTAAACACTGTATATTTAGGTACAATATTTCGAAATTAAATTCTTTTTCCGTTCCTAGTTGGTTGTTACCTGAGTGTGAGCACAGTTTTCTAAAAAATTGCCCTTCTTATTTTGCATGTATTCTTGATGTTTTTTGAAGTTAAATCTTTTTATTCCTACTCCAATAGGCCAGAATTCGGGGTTATACATTTCTTCCTTTTTATTTAATGGGGCTGTGACCAAAAAACATTTGTTTTGATTATTCTCAGTGGGTAGTTCCTTAACGTCAATTCGTAATTGACTGAATCCTTCCTTATTAGTAATATAGTTTTTTATAATATCTGCAGTTGTAGTGCGCTGTACCCTATTTAGATATAGCCACAGTTTTTTTTCTACGCCACGAAATTCGTTTAAACTGTTTTCATTTGGAGGTCTAGATGTACCAATATTTTTTTTCTGGAAATGTGGGGGTTTTTCAGATCTAACTGTTTGTACTTGTTTGACGGCCGGCGTTATAGCCGGATTTTTTTTTTTGGTTTTTTCCTGTGTGTAACAAATTGAAAATCATTAGAGTTTTTCATACTTGGATTATTTCCAGTAGAGGTATTTTCTGTAGGATAATTGACATTTGGGTTATTGTTGTAGTTGCCTTCTTGTTCATTCACCGTTCTGATAATTTTTTCGGGCGGGTTATTATCGACAAGAATTTCTTCATGTTGTGTTTTACAGGCCCGAGATAAAATAATATTATCATTTAGCAACATAATTTTATCCTTTAATTCATAAATTATATTATCCTTTAGTTGTATGATATGTTTTAAGTATTTTACTTCAGCCTTTAAAACAGCTAGGATATCTTCTTCCTCCGTTTCGGATTCAGATTGGGCTTGGCAACAGTTGACTTCTTTCTGGTTGATAACTTTTGCGATTAGTTTTGCACAACTTGCGTGATAATTGGCACCACAAGTTACACATTTTGGACCACTATTTAAAGGTTTTTTACATCGCTTGCACTTAAAACTTGAATTTCAGCGGACACACCTTCCGCACCATCTGCCTCGTCCGGCATGTTGGACGAATACTCGTGTTTACAAGTTTTTATAGTTTTGATTCTTTAATGAGTGTATGGTTACGCTTAACACCAGGACAATACGTAGCACGTGCACGGGCCTGGTTCAGTATTGACGATATCTGTTTATAGAGTATCTACGAAATTGTTGCCCACCATACACTTTATTGTTATTGAAGTCAATTAGGGCTTAACCACAAAGACTCAGAAGTGGTAGCTTTGTTCAAATCTAAATGATCTATTGCCCGAAACGTAAATCAAGCTTTTAGGGTTATATTTGCCCAAAAGATAATGCTTTTTACCAAATACATTTACCTAAACATATAACGAACTTAAGAAATTTACAAATAAAGCATGTATTTTTAATTCACGCCTCGGGCATCGGACCATCTGGCGTTGATGATACCTACGTATTGTAAATGTTTGTGGTTAAACCCTAATTAATGTCAATAATAATAAAGTTTATGGTGGGCAAAATTTTTTAGATACACTATACCTTCTACTTATTTTGTCGTAAACACGAAATATTTTTTTGAGGACTAATAAAAGATTTCGCTTACAATCAAAGTTTGAGGTTCGACAAGCAGGGTGTTTATTTGGCTAAGGACGTAATCTGCTTTCGGTTTAAGCTATATACGTACAACGTTTTAAGCACAACTGAGAGTAAAATTCAAATTTTTTTAATAATTTTATCAAAAAAATTAGGCGAATAGTTGATTGTCAAAATTGACTAGTGTAGGCTTGTCAGTGAGATATTACGTTTCTGATTTGAGACAACAGGAGTGTAAACTATTTTTGGTCTACTCTTAGGTAAATACCAAATTAACGTACTGTAACAATTAACAATTATCGTATATAACAATTGAAATTAGTGGAATCACCGTATTTACGGGCGGTCGTGTATTTAACGCATGATTGTGCGGTAAAACAGCTATTGTCCGTTTCACGAAAAAAGCGACTTTCGTAATCAATTTATTTTTAAGTTGCGACACACGTTATTCTTATTTCCGATGTACTGAAAAGAAACAATATTCAAAGTAGTGTCTACTAGAAGCCAAAGGTAAAAAAGTGATAACGAGGAAGATGGCCATATAATTGCGCTCGTTGATTATTAGTTTAGGCAACTTATTATACTTCTCGTCTTTCGGGAAAACGGGGCAGGCGCTCCGCGCTCATTCAATTAATGCGGTACGTGCAAATCATAGTTCGGACCATTAATGGCTATGACAAAAGTCGCTTCTTTCGTGATACGGACAATAGAAAATTATCTCTAAAAATATACGTGTATAAAAATAAATGCTTTTGTACGACGATGGTATTCTTATTGAAACGCCAGATACACATTTTTTACATTGTTGAATTACTGAAATTATATATTTTTTTAATATTTTTTACTTTAGTTAAATTGGCACCATCTTATGCCGCAAAAGCATTTTGCAATTGCAGATGTCTACTCTACTTTTTAAATTAGTTAATATAGCAACAATCTGATTAATGCGTTATTTTTGATGTTTTATGAAAAAACGTTAGGTTATCTGATATACTACGAATTTTTAATGAAATTTGTTTGCCAAAAATTGGCAAAAATACATATCTTGTGTGTTAACAATTTTTAAGAAATTTATTTTGAACAAAATTTAAGTTACCACACTCGAATGTAAATATCTATTACCCCTCACGGGTTGTTGGATTAGTGGTAAGCTAACCAAGGTGTGTCTAAACATTTAATTTTGATTTAGTTGTGCGTAAAGATTTAATAAACACACCTATTAAACTGCAGTAGGCTTACATATTATTTTTGCGCGATCGGTTGTTTTTATCAGTTTACTGTGCCCGTTTCCACGACGGTAGGTTGCTGTTACTGGTTGCTACGTGTAACAAAACGGTAAGTAATTCACTTACCGTTCAGTGAACGGTAAGCAATTAAATCTAAAAAAAAAACAATTTTGCGATTTATTTATTAAAATTAAATGTACAATTATTATAATTAATAGTAGTAATACCACTCGCATTTGAGTTTCTAGTGTTAATAGACAAACTTTCCGACGTAGAAGTCCCAGGTTGTTGTAATAGTCCACCAACATCGCTGTGTAAAATTTTATGAGCAAATTCAATTTTGTTTTGGAGGGAATCTTCCACGTAACTCTCGGCCACCGTTGATGAACGCCACCCACCACCCACCATGTCTTTTTAGTCCCAACACATCAACTCCGTTATTCGCCAAAAGTATAGCCGATGTGCGTCGAAACGAGTGTCCAGTAAAACCTTCAGGGGCTTGCAACTTTAATTACCTTGCAATTTTTGACGGCCAGCCTCCAATTGTGCCTTTTCCTGTGACTTACCTAGTGCATTTGCCATTTCGATAGTTCAGAAATAAATGATCTGACGTTGGGTTGCTTGGTCGAATTCTTATATATTTTCGAAGTATTTTCAAATAATGAACTGTTTCATTTTCTTTATTAATAACTGTGAACGTTCGCTGAATATTCGTTTTTGTATTTGGAATATTTACTATAAACATTTCTTTACGTTCTTCTATGTCACTCATTTTAATATTGTACAATTCCTTTCGTTTACAAGCGCCCGATACTTCCAATATCATTGCTACCTGCAAATATATTGTTTCCTTAGAACTCAGATGTACCACCTCATCATCTACAACATACCTTTTGAATTAAAAATTGTTTGTCTGGTGCTTCATTCAAGAATTTTTTCATGTCTTCTTTGGTAAAAATTTTAGCCTTCTTAGGCCGATATCCAATATTTTTTCTCTTAAGATAAGCAATTAATATAGCAAACTTAGAAATATCGATAGCATCATGGAGAAAAATTGTACTCTTCAGCATAGAATACTCCGCCCATAAACTGTCTGCGGTCTTCAAGTGTCCACTTCTCACCACAAAATACGCTAACAAGCTCTTTTCATTTACAGAAATCTTCTTTGCTTCACGCCATTCTTTAAACAACTTGTATGTCTGTTAATATAGGGCTTTAGATTTTTCTGGAATTATTGCCGAACATCCTTCTTGCCAAGCATCTTCTACATCATTCTACAAAAAGACAATTTTACTCGTTTGGAACAAAACCATAGCAACCATGGAACACCCACCCAAAGTTTTCAGTTTTAATCTTCCCGATTATTACAAATGTATTGATATAAATTATTATTATTATTATTCTAGAAAGTCCAATCGCGCAAAAAACGTTATAAGCATGTCGAACGTTAAGGATTACCGTTCCTTAAGCATTCCTTACCGTTCTCCATACTTAATATACTATTTTTTACCTGAATTTTGAATACTTAGGCTTAAAAAAAACACAATTTTTGTAGAACAAAGGCATTTGTTATGCTTGTCTTTTAATTTTGCTTGGCTAAAGTCTTTGTTTCGGTCTTCAATACGTAACTATTTATGTTTAGATCTTATTGTATAGTTATTTGTTTCTCAGGTAATAAAGTCTAGCACTTTATTGCTGCAATTAGCTGTTTTAAAACCTAGACAAGTGGAAGCTTTATTACCGTATTGATCATAAAGTAGGTGTATATATTTTTTTAATTGTTTAATTTTTTTTGTTTAATTTTTTTTATTTTACTGCTTAAGCATTAAAAATTTTGCCAAATTATTTCAGCAGACTAGAATTATTTGTTTAGTTAGGCAATAAGGCATGTGATTTAGTTAATCGGTGCAACTGAATTGCGCACAAAATCCATTAGTGTCTTAAGCCAACACTTCTGAGCGCAGAATTTTTCTCTACCTGAGTGGTAGTGAGGGTCAAGCTTACTCAAACTGCGCCCAAAGATTATTATAATAATTATTATTTTAATAACCGTCACAGAGATAGAAATTTGAGTGATCTAAAGCTCAATGATTCGGTTAGAGTTAGGAACATTTGTGAAGACTTTACCTTTAGCTTACGTTGTAGAAGCGGACTTGGGTCGGATCAGGACAGGTTAGTTCTGGTCAGATCAGGTCTGGTCAGATACTGGTGTCAAAATTACAAAAATTACTGTTTAACATTTAACAAAATTTTGTGCTGAAAAATCTTGACACTAAATTGTCTGCATTACTGTTCAGTTCATAAAAATGCTGACATTTCCAAGACAATAAATAATGTGAGAGTTTAGTGTGTGTTTACTGTCGATCGGTGGAAAACTGTTTATTATTGTCACCACTTACTCGTAATAGATTGAGTATTTTCTGAAAACAATTTTTAACTAATTACTACTAGTAATAAAATTGCGATTATTTACCTCAAAATATAATAATAATTGTGCACTAGTGTGGAGTTGTAATTTGATAATGATTGGCTGAAATTTGATATAATTCTATTTGTTTAATTTGTTTCCAGGAAAGATATTTTTGTCTCTTGGGCATTTATGCATTTAATATAAGTTATAGAAAATATAACTGTGATAATACTTTACTAGTGATGACTTCCACTAGTGGTTTTTGAGCGTAATTCGTCAGTGATCGCCCTAAAATTTTAATTTTGGGTTAAAAAGCTTTGAGTGGAATTTTTTTGGTTCAACTTTTTGGATAATAAAGCAAAACTTTCAGTGGACTTAATTATGAGCACTCTATTTAGGAGTGTGATTGAAGTTAATCACAAACAGAAAAACTTTATTTATAGTTATATAGATTTATGGATATGTTAGCATGTAAAATGCTCAGTTGTCAGCTACAGGACTATAAATAACCTACCCTTCATTTGGTAGTATTTAGACACTAATATAAGAATTCTAGTTCTATTGACAAATAGCAATAAATTTTGAGTAAAATCTGTTTAATTTAAGGAAATTTTTACGTGAATTAGGAAGAAGAATAAATGAAAATTTGACTAGAAATTGACTTGACACGCAATTTTTTTTGTTAGAGTTTGCACTGCTACTACGTTTTTATCATTTATACGGTTATACATTTTTTATTATACCTGCAACATAATCGCTGATTAAAACACGCAAATGCGTGTATAAACGGGCCTTTAGAGCTCTAGTGCTTTAAAGTTGCCTTGGTAACAATAAATTTATTAGTTAGAAATTTGGATACTGGTAACACAAACGAATTTATTTATTTGTCTAAATATACATTAATTGTACAATCCGACATGCGTAGGTTACACATTTTTTCCCTCTTGCACGAGCCAAATATCCTACAAATTGCTACAACCTGAAATTAGAAATATCACTGTCAACATTTTGTGAAAACTGTCAAATCAGTACAAACCTTCAAAAATCAGAAGGTATCGTCAGGTGCTGCAACAAAAAATTTGCATAGTTTCTCTTCTGTAAACACCAAAAATTTCTCGGAGATGAACCTCTGTTTAGCTTGCTCAGCTAACAATCTAATTACAGATGAATTATTCTTGTTTTCGGTCATTTTATGATTCACAATTTTTAACTATTTCTACAGGAACGATTAATGGCAAGAGTTACTTCGAAAAGAGATTTTAATTTAATTTTTATAATTTTCAGACTGTGGTTCAAGCATAAAAAAAATAGCATTTAATACGCGTGTATAAACACCATTGAAGTACTACTTCGTTATTAAAAGGCATTTGGCGAGGCCTCGTGCATTAAAACTCCTCGTGTGTGCTTTAAAGACTTGCTTATACAGTGTGAACCATTTGTATGAAATAACTTCAATAAAAATTCAGGGATTTGTGTTTCAGGAAAACGCTTGAACATGTATTTTGTTATCTTTTAACGCGCATTTTTTGACAAAAAATTGGATATACAGGGTGTACTACTATCGAAATACAACCTTCTACTTTAAAATTTTAAATGGAAACCCCAATTTTTTTAGCATATCTGAATTTTGTGTATAATTTTGCGAGTTTTTTATGTTGCAAAACTATGCCGATTTTTAGTTGTTTTAAGAAAAAAGACGTGAACCTTTTGAAATGAATAAATTCGATAAAAATTTAGAGATATGTTTTTCAGGAAAACGCTAGGAGTCGTGTTCTGTTATTTTTCAACGCGCATTTTTTGACAAAAAAAAATTGATATCCAGGCTGTTTCAAAATCGAGGTACGACCCTCAACTTTAAAATTTCAAAGAAAATCTCACTTTTTTTAGCATATCTGAATTTAACGTATAATTTTGCGTATTTTTATGTAAATTTAAGTCATTTTTGAAAAATAGACTTGATCTATTTGAAATAAATAAATTTGATCAAAATTTAGGGATTTATAAGTAGAACTCAGATATGCAAAAAAAGTGAGGTTTTCAATTAAAATTTCAAAGTTGTGGGTCGTATCGTGACACCTTGTATATTCAATTTTTTTGTCAAAAAGTGCGCATTGGAAAGTAATAACAGGACTCCAAGCGTTCTCCTGAAAAACAATCTCTGAATTTTTATCGAATTTATTCATTTCAAATGGTTCACGTCCTTTTTCATAAACAACTGAAAATCGATATAGTGTGCGCTACATAAAAATACCCAAAATTATATGTAGAATTTAAATGTGCTAAAGAAAGATCAGGTTTTTTTTAAAATTTTAAAGTAGAAGGTTGTATCTCGATGCCGAGACACCCTGTATATCCAGTTTTTTTTGTCAAAAAATGCGCGTTAAAAATTAACAAGATACGTGTTTTAGCGTTTTTCTGAAAAACAAATCCCTGAATTGTTATCGAAGTTATTCCATATATATGGTTCACACTGTATATTTGTATTATAATAAACTATTTTAGAGTTAGGAAAATATCACAGATTTTTTTTTTAATTCAGTTTCTTATAATTTTGGGGATACATGTTCTTAAAACATATATTTTTAATTAATTTTATTTTTAAATCTGGGAAAAAATTTACTGTGTACACTCAACCGCAAAATTAACCGGACACTTGATTTTTGTCTCGTAAATTTGCAAAAACGCTCTCTATATTGATGTTATATGGCTACACATAAAAAACAACTAAAAGAAAGGATATTCAAGTTTTTTGGGTTAACCGCTATCACGCATATTACTTTTTCTACCCATTTTCTTAGGCGGCTATAAATCAAAAAGATTTGTTTGTTTTACACGTCTGTCAAATTTGGGTCGATAGCTGGTTCTGGTTTGTTTAATTTGTCTTTTTGGCAAAGAGATTTGTTGTAGTAGCGATTCATATTGTAATGAGTCCCGAAGAAGCTGCCCAAGCTGTTGCTTTACATACATGTTGGACGCAACATGCGATTTATTGCAAATGTGCTTGGCTTTTCTAAAAACACGGTATCCGATGCGATACAAAGATTTAGGGCAACTGGTTCCTATTTTAAAAGACCTGGACAAGACAGAAAACGAGTAACAAATGAAGTGGAAAACCGATTTCTTCAATTACAAATGCTTCGAGAACGGACTCTTCCTGCTACAGCTTTGGTCAGGAGACTGGCGGATGTTCATGGGACCATGATTTCTCCTGATGCTGTTTTAAGAAGGTTGAAGGAAAACAATTTGACATCACATCTACCTGCTACTGGCTCTAAGTTGAACGCAGAGCAGCGCAGACAGCGATTGGAATTTGCGCGAAATCATGTTGATAGGAATATGGACGAATGGGGCTCCGTTCTCTTTACGGATGAGTCGCGTTTCACTAGGTATTTACCTGATCGTCGTCAACGAGTATTTAGGCGCCCGGGGGAACGGTATGGCCAGTGTTGCTTTGCGCCTAGAGTAGCATTTGGTGGTGGAGGTGTAATGGTATGGGGAGGGATTTCTTTGGAGGCTCATACAGCTCTTGTAACGGTGCGGAGAGGTAGCATTAACGCTGACTGGTTGGTACATTAGGGAGTGTTTACAAGAGCATGTGATTCCCTTTGCGCCATTTGTATTTGTCACACAGCCCAGATTACGCGTCAATACCTTCACGACGTTAATGTACAGGTGCTAAGGTGGCGACTCAATAGCCCTGACCTAAACCCCATTGAGCACGTATGGGACAACTTGGGGAAAAGAATTAGGCAGAACTACGGCAAGTTTCATACAACAGTTGAGCTGGAACAGGCGTTGCTGAATGAGTGGGAGCTAATAGCCCAAGATGAAATCTCATACTTGATTGCTAGTATGCCTCGACGAATGAGAGCTGCAATTCAAGCGCGAAAAGGAAATACTCGCTACTGAAACCATTTTTTTTGCAGTTTTCTTAATTTTGTTTTGCTTTGTTTTGTTACTTGAAATCAAATTTTTGTTTAATTTGTAAACAAATATTTATTTTTGAACATTATTTATCAAAATTATCTTGATTTCAATTTCAATGTTCATCATTGCACATTTTCAATTAAAATTATTTTTATTCAAATTTTCGTCACTGAAATTTTTCTAAAAAACTTAGTGCCTGGTTAATTTTGCGGTCGAGTGTAGTTTCTGCATTTTGACTAATTAAGACTTTTGAAAAATTGTAAGTTTTTTTGCAGTTGTAGTTAATTATATTTAAAAAGTCATCTAACAACATAACTTTTTAAACTCTATACAATTAAGATTTAGTCATTCCAAATGTCAAATTGTAAAAACAGATATAAATTTAAAAAAAGTCGTGTTCTTGGATCTTAATTGACTACGTGCGATACAACCTATTAACAATTTGGTTTGGGAATTATGGAACTCGCTGTATTTAGTGTGGTCGACGGCGACGTGATCTAGACTTGTAGATATTCTTCGGCAGGACGACGGCGACGTCTCGAAATGTCAAAAGTTTATTATTAAGTCGAAAAATATTAATTGCAACATTTGTCATACTTTTGTAAATTTGTTTTGTAATCATAAAGCTAAAAAGCTATAGTAACTTGAAAATGGTTAAAAATAGCATAAAAAATTGGTTTATTCGATACAGAAAGATTCAGTTTGCTTATAACGTGAGATCGAAATTTAACTGAATTAGAGCAAGCTGTGGAAGTGGGTATTAACATTAGACACATCATTACAGTTACGCTGGCATAGCCTGCTCTGATTCAGTTACATTTCGATCTCACCTTAGTTATTAACAAGGAATTTTACGCTGCTTATTAAAATAACGGATTACTAGGAATCCGAACTCTATTATGACAACAATAATTTTAAGATCAGTTACCTATTGTTTCTTGGCTTTTTTTAATTTTGATACATTTTGTAAAAAAGCCACGATGCTTTTGAAGCTGTTAAGTTTCAATTGTAAGATAAAACCAACAGTTTTAGCTTTTATGATATTTTATAACAATTTATATTTATCAAATACGTGTTTGTAATTCAATACTTTGAACACTATTTGAGCACTATAGCTCTTGAAACTTTTGCAATAAAAGTAAAACGATATTTACGTAACAGTTGGCAATGTATAGCAATGATCAGGGTATGTTTCAGTTACACTCAATAATAATAATGTCTTGTATCTAATCCAGTTAGAGTCCGTCCGTGTAGAGTAAAACCGCAGTTGCAATCGGTGTTCGTTGGTCCGACCACAGCTGCTAATTTAGCTCTACGCTATTGAACCGTATTTGGCGATAGCGAGTTAATTTTATACAGCAGGAGCTTGGTATGTTCATTGAAACCAAAGCGGTCAACTTGGTACGTGACAGATGTCGACTCTTGCTTTGTTCCTGTTTCCAACAAACATTAACTAACGAATCCGCTCGCTAACTAGAGCATCAGCATTGCATCCTTTATTGTCATCTTGCATGGTGGGACAAGTTACGGTGAGTTGTAAAATGCATTGTACAGCGTGTTGATTAAACGGAAGGACCCTATTAAATAGACAAAAACAGACAATATTAAAGGAAATGAATCAAGCAACTTTAGGAGATTTTATTTAAAACAATTATATTTCAAACGTGTGAAAAATGGGTTAAGGAAATAGTATATTAAAGAACGCGTTTTGAAAAGTCAAATTTGTGGCACGAATTCAAGTTTATAAAACGAGCGCGAGCGCAAATTTTTATATAAAATAAGTGCCACAATGACTTTAAAAAACGAGTTCTTTATGTTATTTTTTCTACTTTGTACGTTTTACGTGATTTTTAAGTAAAAAAGTTAATTATTTAATCGTTAGGGACTTTTGCGTTAATACGAGATAATTGGTAATAAATGTCATTAAAGTGTCAATGAAATCATTGAACTTTGAAATGTTTTCAAAATTGACTAAAATTCGGTGTAAGTAATTTACAAATGGTTCTTTTTTACCTACCGTATCGGTTATTGATTGAATACTCCAATTGACATTAACACAGTAAGGAAAATCTCTAAAAACTTCGTAAAATTATTCCTAAATTTCCACACTAATTGCGATTTTCAGCGATTCCTTTTATCGTTATTTCAGACCAAGCAATGCTATTCACTTATCTAGCAAATAACTTGTAAAATATGAAATACTATGGGTGTTGTAAATCCTCAAAATAAAGATCCAAAATAATTTTAATTTCAAGTTTTATTTTTAAGTTAACCTCTTAAGTTCTAACCTCAAAAACTGAAGTCTGTCGCATGTTCAACGCCGCTTGTCTGTATCACTTATGAAGATTTTATAGGTTAATTGCAACACACACACAAAAACACTTTGGTGAGTAATACTGGTCATAAAGTGCAACAAAATTTATTCGAATAGAATTATTATAATCACAACGCTGACATACACGTGAAATGAGTTATAGAGTATTTTTTTAACTTTGTCCGGTGAGATCGTAAATGGGGTAGTACCATTTAATACGTGTTCTGTAGAAATACGATAGATTGTCTATATTTGGATGAATTTTATGGCGCAATAAAGGAATTAACTTTACGGTCCCTTACCGATAAAGAAACTTCAGCCCCTGAATTTTAATAAGGTTCTGTTAGTTAACGGACGAGCTGGTAGTTTCAGTAACAATAGGGTTTACTTATCTTTACAACCACCTTTGTTAAATCCCTAATAAACTACTTTGTAAGTCAAAACAATAAAATTCATCCAAATATAGACAACCTTTAGCGCATTGGTATGGGTCATCTGTTGGTTGGGTTGTTTCAAGACTCCTAACGCACTTGTAAATAAGGGTCGTTCTTAAATCAGTTAGTGTGGGTGGTGCTTCGAAGTAAACGTTTAGACTCGGCTAGGTCAGTGGTTCGAAAACATTTCAACGTGCGCTATACATTTTGTCATGGATAAACAAAACAGTTTGGAGCCACTGGTTTTTTCCACTCTGAACGTGAACCTGAAAATCCCACCCACTCAACCGAGTTGAGAATGAACTCTACATACAAGTGCATTAGGGGTCATAGGAACAATCCAACCGACAAACGACGATACAGCTTGTTTGGAGAGCAGCTTACAATTTTCGCAGAATTTTACTTGAAAGCGCATTTCTTCGAACAGAATTTTTCCGCTTACGTGAAATCATGTTCCGCACTTTTACTGCAGACCACTAAAATTTAGAGGCTTAAGTATCTGTCGCTAATAGTATATTAAGTATGGAGTTTCTAGAATAATAATAATAATAATTTATACCAATACATTTGTGATAATCGGGAAGATTGAAACTGAAAACTTTGGGTGGCTGTTCCATGGTTGCTATGGTTTTGTTCTAAACAAGTAAAATTTTCTTTTTGATACAATCATTTCTACATAGTTTTGTTTTGTGGTTCCGTTTTCGAAGCAAATATGAGCGATAGTGATGATCTACCGGATGATTTAGAAGACGCTTGGCAAGAAGGATGTTCTGCAATAATTCCAGAAAAATCTAAAGCCCGATATGAACAGACATACAAGTTGTTTAAGGAATGGCGTGAAGCAAAGAAGATTTCTGTAAATGAAAAGATCTTGTCAGCGTATTTTGTGGTGAGAAGTGGACACTTGAAGGCCCCAGGCAGTTTATGGGCGGAGTATTCTATGCTGAAGAGTACAATTCTTCTCCATGATGCTATCGATATTTCTAAGTTTGCTACATTAATTGCTTATTTTAGGAGAAAAAATATTGGATATCGGCCTACGAAGGCCAAAATTTTTACCCAAGAAGACATGGAAAAATTCTTGAATGAAGCACCAGACGAACAATTTTTAATTCAAAAGGTATGTTGTAGATGATGAGGTGGTACATCTGAGTTCTAAGGAAACAATATATTTGCAGGTAGCAATGATATTGGGAGTAGCGGGCGCTTGTAGACGAGAGGAATTGTACAATATTAAAATGAGTAACATAGAAGAACATGAAGAAATATTTATAGTAAATATTCCAAATACAAAAACGAATATTCAGCGAACGTTCACAGTTATTAATAAAGAAAATGAAGCAGTTCATTATTTGGAAATACTTCGAAAATACATATGAATTCGACCAAGCAACCCAACGTCAGATCATTTATTTCTGAACTATCGAAATGGCAAATGCACTAGGTAAGTCACCGAAAAAAGCACAATTGGAGGCTGGCCGTCAAAAATTGCAAAGTATTTAAAGTTGCAAGCCCCTGAAGGTTTTACTGGACACTCGTTTCGACGCACATCGGCTACACTTTTGGCGAATAACAGAGTTAATGTGTTGGGAGTAAAAAGACATGGTGGGTGGCGTTCATCAACGGTGGCCGAGAGTTACGTGGAAGATTCCCTCCAAAACAAAATTGAATTTGCTCATAAAATTTTACACAGTGATGTTGGTGGACTATTACAACAACCTGGGACTTCTACGTCGGAAAGTTTGTCTATTAACACTAAAAACTCAAATGCGATTGGTATTACTATTATTAATTATAATAATTGTACATTTAATTTTAATAAATAAATCGCAAAATTGTTTTTTTTTAGATTTAATTACTTACCGTTTTGTTACACGTAGCAACCAGTAACAGCAACCTACTGTCGTGGAAGCAGGCACAGTAAACTGATAAAAACAACCAATCGCGCAAAAAATTAGTTGTAGATATTTGTATTTCATCTCACACGCATGGTCTTCGTGTTCTAATCGAGGTTTTCGATATAGCGGATGACTTTTCAACCCAAATGCCCGAAATCCATTTCGAATGGTTTGGACGCTTAATTTTGGTTCATTCGCAGCACGAAGAGCATTTATTGCTGCCGATGTATAAATTGCAGGGTTTCTTCTCAACATTGCGCGTATATAACAGTCTTTATTTCAAATTGCAGACTGAGGTCTTCCTCTTCTAGATTTTTGTCGAACATATCCTGTCTCTAGGTATTGATTCCATAACCGACTTACAACCCATAGGGCCGGTTTACAGAAAGTGAAATTAACTTTAATTGCGACTAAATACTTAATTCGCGATTAAATCGGCTTTGCTCGTGTTTGATTGGTCAAAATCGGCATTTAATCGCGAATTAACTATTTAGTCGCAATTAAAGTTAATGTCACTTTCTGTAAACCGGCTCTTTGACTTCTAAAAGTGTAAACAAAATTGCACAAAAAATGTCATATAACCAAAATGTTATGGGTAAGTCCAGTCGTCGTTTTTCTTTCTTTCGAACAATATTGTGGTTGAGTGAGAAACTGTTTTTATCGTTTTTGATACTTAATATACACTATGTGTACTAAGTAAAAAAAATGAGTGACATCACCACGAATTTGTACAATTAACAATGATTCCAGGCATGCTGGAAAATAAGTGGCTAACTATTAAGTATTAATCAAGCTATCAGGCGGTGCTGACGCAGTTTATCCAACGTGTTTCGAGGATAGGGTAGGCGATATAGTATTTGATCTACTAGATTTTAGACATGTTTGATTGGATTTAGATCTAGAGACCATAATGGTCAAAGCAAACATTTATTGTAGTAATCTTTTAAGAATCCCATAGTAATGCGAGCAATATGGGTCGGCAGTAGCCTAGCGGTAACGGATGCTCACTTTGAGCCGCTAATCACTTCGATGCCGGTTCGAGCTCAGCTGACACAAAAAAAAACGAGCAATATGAGGGTTGACACTATCTTGCTGAAAAACAGCTCCTGGTATGTTCTAAATAAACAGAATCAAAGTGGGTTCTAAAACTGTGTCGATGTAACGACCGACAGCGACGCGACGCGCGATTATAAGTACGACGTTTTTTTGTGGTGCCGTCAAAAATTGAAATGTACCTAGCTTCATTGGTTTCACTATTCAACAGAGATTTGCGTCAAAATGTGAAAATAATTTACAATTATTGTAAATTGTGTCTCACCGGTACTTAGCAATTACTGGCAATTCTGTCAGAACTAAGACAACATTTTATCTCAGGTATATTAGCCTTGCTGTGTGCAATCTTGTATGAAGTTTTTGGTGATCTTTATGAGATAGGTGCTACAGCTTGTAAATGCAAATTTCGCTATACTAACCCCTAGTTTTTGACTGATGTAAGCAATCTTTTTTCAAGATGCAATAAATTTTTGCATTAAAAATTGAAATAACGTAAAATAATACGTTCTTAAAACTGTATCAATAGAAAGACAGAGGTTTTATTAACTGCTTAATTTTTTTCTTTTTAAATTAATCAGCTAAAACCATGTTCAAAAGTAACATTTACGACTAAAACATAATTTTTTTCGGATACGCAGTTTTCAATTTAAAGAGCTGTGTAAACTGTGCAAGTTTTTTAACTTTGTCTTAAGTTGTGTAACAATTTTAAATAGAATACCTACTTGCTTGTTTTGCTGTTTTCCAATATGAAATTGAACATGTTTTTTAAAAAAAGTTGTAAGAATGGTAACCTGAGTCCATTAAATACGCTTTGTCTTATCTTTATAACGTATTGCACTCCACATTGATACCAAGAGTTAAATCTGCATGACAACATTGAACGAACTGCAGATATTGTCGTTGGCCTTTTGGTCACCTAACGTCTAATCCTTGCACGCTCGTCAGAATGCTATAAACTGTTTACGACTTCCGTTCAGCGTGCTGTCGGTTCTGATTCTACAGATGAAAACTAGGTTTGATATTTATCTGTTACAAACACTATTAATTATTGCTCTAAATAATAAATCTTCAGATAAATATATAGAATTTTTTTCTAAATAACATAAGGATTAATAACGTCTATCTCTGAAATCAATAAATTTACTCAAAAACATCAGTTTTTCTAAAGGTACTATACTGTATAGTTGTCTACCTGGGTCTAGGCCTTTTATTTTGTTTCTGTGAAGGTGTTTTATTATCATTTTTTACTCAAACATTACACTGGATTTCTTTGTGTTTCTTACAACATTGCGCGAAACAACTAGAAATAAATAGGCACGTAGGTAGCCTCTATTATGGAATAGATGAAAAAAATGGAGTACAATTTCAACAACATCTGACGACCAACAGATGGTGTTGATTCTGGTTTAGGTCGATATTTTTATCCAACCTACGTGTTTCTTTCACTGATGATTTAGACACTAATTCTAAGCTACACAATAAATATCACAATACAAAAATCATTCAAAATTTAAATAAAGTGATCAAGTAAAAATAAAATTGAGCACAAATTCTACATCTCTATATTATTCTAGGAATTTTGGAGAAAATTGAATCACAACTTTTTGGAGACAAAATCTTTAAACTAAATGTAGCGCTGTGATTTTGAAGAGGGTTTTACGTTCAGCAAGAATTTTAAGAGCACAAAAATTAAGTTTTTCAATTAAAGCATGTGTTATACAGTTATACCTCATACAGTATGGAATTTTAGGAGAAACTTTTGTTATTCTTCTATTGTGTTCTATTTATTCTTTTAGATAAGTTACATAAAAAAGTCTCTAATTGCAACGGTGAACAATAAAATAACACAATCTTGTATTAAATTGCAGATTTTACTAATAAGGCATTCAACTACATTAAACCATCCTATAAAATTGCAGAAGCTAAACTGAGTGATGGAAAGATTAAAGGGGCAATTAAGATTTTTACTTCTCAAGACAGTTGTGTAAAAGATGACATTTTTACTTTTCAGAGGTTAATAAGCAAGTACTTTTAACCGTCTCGTTATCTTAAATATTCTCAACCAACGGACAATAATTTTGTAACTTTTATGGTTAACGAAAAAGAAGTTAAAAACGCTATTATGTCATTTCCTAATAATTTAGTCGCTGGAATTAATAGCTTAAAACCGCCATATTTAAAGAACTTAATTGGCAAATCTGTGGGAGGAGGACAACAACTTTTGTGCTAGATTACCAGTCTTTGTAATCTTATGTTATCCGGCAACGTAAATTGTAATAATACTTTTTCTTTGTATGGACCATCTTTATGTGGTTTATCACAAAAGATGATGATATTCCTCCAATTGATGTTGGTTGTAACGTCTTAGTTTCATTTTGAAACTTGTTTGTCGTCGTAGAATTTTGCTGATTACTTGAAACCTATTTCGTTTGAAGTTGGTGTTAAAAGTGATGCTAGTAGAACATATTTTAACGACATTAAAAATGTTTTTAACACAGTTAAAAAAATGTACTTACCAAAATGTTAAAGGTTATAATTCTTGAATTATATGTTAGTCTTGAATGTGATTGGTCAAAAATTTGAATTTGGCAAACCAAAAAAATAATAGCGTATATTTTTGGTATTCAAATTTAAATCTACAAGATAAATATAAATTAAATAATGTGTTTGCGCCTAATTAACATTATTGCTTTTTGTAGATCTGAATTACACACTTTGTGTTTAGACTGAATTGCAGCTTAATTCATAAACATATTTTTTAGTGCAATGTGGAAAAGCCAATCTGGCCATCCCTTCTATCAACAAGCTAAATTTTGATAAGTCATCTTTTGAATAAGATTGAGTAATTTACAAATGGCAGATTAGATTTTGAAAATGCGTGGATATAAATTGTACTTAGATAAAACTTGTCTTATTGTTAAAATTTTGTTTTTGAAAGTAATTTATAATGCAAAACGTTTAATATAAATGCAGAATTTTGCTCTAGTTTCAGTACAAAGTACTTTGGCTTTGCAGTTGGTTTGAACAAATTATTAACTTATATGCAGCAGGGGAAGTCAAATATAGTATATTAAGTATGGAGAACGGTAAGGAATGCTTACCGTTCGAAGACAATTATTGTCTGAAAACGGTAATCCTTAACGTTCGACATGCTTATAACGTTTTTTGCGCGATTGGAGTTTCTAGAATAATAGTAATAATAATTTATATCAATACATTTGTGATAATCGGGAAGATTGAAACTGAAAACTTTGGGTGGCTGTTCCATGGGTGCTATGGTTTTGTTCCAAACAAGTAAAATTGTCTTTTTGATGCAATCATTCCTACATAGTTCCGATTTGTGGTTCCGTTTTCGAAACAAATATGAGCGATAGTGATGATCTATCTACCGAATGATTTAGGAGACGCTTGGCAAGAAGGATGTTCGGCAAAAATTCCAGAAAAATCTAAAGCCCGATATGAACAGAGATACAAGTTGTTTAAGGAATGGCGTGAAGCAAAGAAGATTTCTCTAAATGAAAAGAGCTTGTGAGCGTATTTTTTGGTGAGAAGTGGACACTTGAAGGCCCCACGCAGTTTATGGGCGAAGTATTCTATGCTGAAGAGTACAATTTTTCTTCATGATGCTATCGATATTTCTAAGTTTGCTACATTAGTTGCTTATCTTAAGTGAAAAAATATTGGATATCGGTCTAAGAAGGCTAAAATTTTTACCAAAGACACATGAAAAAATTCTTGAATGAAGCACCAGACGTACAATTTTTAATTCAAAAGGTATGTTGTAGATGATGAGGTGGTACATCTGAGTTCTAAGGAAACAATATATTTACAGGTAGCAATGATATTGGGAGTATCGGGCGCTTGTAAACAAGAGGAATTGTACAATATTAAAATGAGTGACATAGAAGAACATGAAGAAATGTTTATAGTAAATATTCCAAATACAAAAACAAATATTCAGTGAACGTTCACAGTTATTAATAAAGAAAATGAAGCAGTTCATTATTTGGAAATACTTCGAAAATACATAAGAATTCGACCAAGCAACCCAACGTCAGATCATTTATTTCCGAACTATCGAAATGGCAAATGCACTAGGCAAGTCACAGGAAAAGGCAAAATTGGAGGCTGGCCGTCAAAAATTGCAAAGTATTTAAAGTTGCAAGCCCCTGAAGGTTTTACTGGACACTCGTTTCGACGCACATCGGCTACACTTTTGATAAATAACGGAGTTGATGTGTTGGGACTAAAAAGACATGGTGGGTGGCGTTCATCAACGGTGGCCGAGAGTTACGTAGAAGATTCTCTCCAAAACAAAATTGAATTTGCTCATAAAATTTTACACAGCGATGTTGGTGGACTATTACAACAACCTGGGACTTTTACGTCGGAAAGTTTGTCTATTAACACTAAAAACTTAAATGCGAGTGGTATTACTACTATTAAATATAATAATTGTACATTTAATTTTAATAAATAAATCGCAAAATTGTTTTTTTAGATTTAATTGCTTACCGTTCACTGAACGGTAAGGGAATTACTTACCATTTTGTTACACGTAGCAACCAGTAACAGCAACCTACCGTCGTGGAAACAGGCACAGTAAAATGATAAAAACAACCAATCGCGCAAAAAATTTATTGAAGATAGCACTCACGTTTACTCATATCTAATTTATAAATTTTATGTTTAAAATTAGCAAAGTTTTTTTACCGTAGCTATAAGAAACAAAAAAATTGAACGTGTTTATTTACTCTACATTTTACAAAAACTCGTATTAATTTAAATTACAAAAATTTATTAAAAGATTAATTTTTTGCATTCTTTTTTATCAAAGTATTGCTTTTGATGATGATCTAAAGGGCTTTGAGTAATAAAGCTTTAATGGCCAAATGATCTATTAAAATATTTTTTGGTTAATAAAGCTGTTTTAACATTCATGACTGAACTTTGATGTTTAAAGCTTTTGAATAATAATAGTAATAATAACGATCAAAGACTTGCTAAAGATTATATATTTTAAGCATTTTGTGAATATATCTTACCCTCTTTTTTTGTTGTATGCAGTGAAGTTATTAAAAAAAATAAACTGATAGATATAAATAATTAATGTAAATTTTAGAATAACATTTTGTATTTTTTTTCTAATAATATCATAAAGCTAAATAATTTTCCTTCTGTTACTGTTTTTGAAATCATAGAAGCATAATTTTTTTTCAAAAATTATTTTTATGTTTATAACACAGCTTTATTTTAAACTTTTTACAATAAGTATATTATATATAGTTGGTCATGCCTATAATTCTGAAGCATTTCCATCCATTTAGGAAATCTTTAAGCAGCGTATCGATCTCCAAATAGCGCACGTACCTGTAAGAAAATATCTGAGTCTTATCTTTCCTTAATCTGTCACGACACGTTTTCTACATGTAAATTGCATGGTAATAGTGAAGTCAACGTTGGTGTGCCAATTAAATTTACATAGTTTACCCTCTAGTGTATTTGACATATTGACTATATGACCCTTGCCGCAATTAGAGAATTTACGTAGTCCCTCGTTTATTAAACTTCCATGGTCGTTTTTAAACACGTTACTTATAACCAAAAAGTGTTAATTATTTTTAGAATTCTAATTCCGCTTAAGCTCAAAAATCTCCATAAATTAAAATTTAAAATGTGTTCATGAATACAAACTTAACAAAATGGCTTCCCACGAGAGAATTTATTTTATAAGAAGGGTCTTGGGTGAGCATTAATTTTTTAATTATTTTAATATATTTTACTAGGAACACGGGAAACTTTATTATATTAAAATTTTCTTGACGATAGCTAATTTGCACAAAACAGCTATACGGGTGTTTATACTAAACGCATAATGGTGCACCAGTTTTATTTAAAATAATACTCTAAAGACTTTAAAAAAACAAAAGTAAAAAAATTGAATAATAATATTTTATTATAATAATTAAAAATGGAAAAAATGCATTAATATAGGTATATAAAAGATGTAAATTTTAAAAGTTACGGGGGTGCCGGTAATTGCGTTTAGTTGTAGCAGGTCTTTTTAATCCTTATGGATTCGTTTACAAAATTTTGGTCTACCTGCATTTTTTTAAATCTTTAAATAGATTGCATTCATGTTGGTCGTTAAGTCCTAGCAGGGTAATAAGGGTCTTTTTCTAAGCGCGTATATTACTTTGGAAAAAATTGGTTATCTAAAATTTGAATTAGACGACATAGAGATAACTGATGACAGCCGCTGCAATAAATTAATTTTTAATATCAACCAATAAGATATCAGAAAACTCAAGTTAATACATTATAACTGCGGCTAATATTTATTGCGAGAATATCATTAAAATAAGCTAGCTAAAAGAAAATTTAGCAGAAAACGGTTTTTATTTGGACTATTGTTTCATAAATTCATGTCACAATATTTACAATACAAAATTTTGATTAATAATATAAGAAATAGGTAGTTAAAACAAGACATTTAAAGTAAGGAAGAGATAGTAAAAACTAACATCTTTATTTAGACGTCAAACAAAATTATTTATTTTTTATATCTTCTTGATGATGCTCTTGTTTTTGATCTTTTTTACAATGATATTTTTTTGAAATTTTGCAATAGATTATTTATAATTTAACAAATTTTCAAGTAATGCTTGGGGGTTTGCTTTAGGGTTGTCACCCTGTCATGACTCAACTGCAGGCAATCCACGTTGAGGATATGGTCCTTCATTGTTACTAATTTTATACCTACTTCAGCAACTGAACGCATTTCACCGCCAACTGCGAGTATAATAGCATTTTGGCTTGGTGTGATATAAGGACGACGTTTTACCTGATAGTGACCACTTTTTTCTGTACAAAAGTATGAAAAAAATTGATACGTCTAAATAAACTCATGGACAAAATTAACGCATCACTCAATTAAGGTAGCATAATTACAATACTAAGTTTAATTCGGTAATAATTCTTTTGTAAAAGCATATAATTAGATACTATGTAGTAAATAAAGTCAGCTAAAAACATGGCGTTATTTTTAGTAATTTTTTTTATTGAAATTAACGAAAACGTTAACAAAAAACAAATAAAAACAATACAATTTATAGACTTAGAGCTGTCCTAACAATGTGTATGTTTTCCCCTACTTCTAATTACTGCTTTCATGCGCCTTGGCATACTAGCGATCAAATTTTAAATAACTTCTTGAAGAGTATCTTCCCATTTTTAAATTGCTGCATCCACCAGTTGGTAGTGGTTTGCAGGTGGAGGTGTACGACGTCGAATCCTTTATTTAATACCGTCTCAAAGATGCTCTATTGGGTTTATGCTAGGACTGTTAGTTGGCCATTCCATGAATGAAATAGCAACAGTATTTAAATAGCGAATAATTAGCCTAGCTAGATGAGACAAGGATTATCCTGCATAAAAAAATTTAGTTCCACAAAGAAGCAAATGGCATTACATGGTCAACAACAATGTGTTCCAGATAATAATCTGCATTCGTTGACTTAAATGAGTATAGGAACTAAACCAACTCTATGCGGCTATCGAAACAGATGCTTATCCAAAACATTAGAAAACCAGCACCAAATGGAACTCTTAGGAAGTATTGCAACTTGCAAATTTTTTTCCTGGGTTTTGCCAGACATGTTTACGTCTATTAGAAAAATTAAGGATAATTTTTGTTTTATCTGAAAATAAACTTCTCTTCCAATTATTAAGAGTTCAATCTTGATGATTTCTCGCAAAACGTAATCTTTTAATTTTGTGCTCTCTGGTGAGCAGGTTTTTTTGGCCATTTTTTTGCTGTATAATCCAGCTTTATTTAAGCGTTTTCTAATCGTTTTGAATCATATAAGAAGATTGCGAGCTGCTACAAACTCATTTTGTAGAATAGTACTAGTCGATCTCCTGTTTCGTAGAACAGATTATCTACGAGAACGCTCATCTATTGTATCAGTACATTGTTTTTGCTTTTGTCCCAGTACTCGTAAATGAGAACTTGTTTCGTTAAATCGTCTAACCATTTGACTTATGCTGAAATGGTTTCTTTCTATTACATTAACAACATGAGGCATCGAATATCTCTCATTCAGCAAAATTGATGCTCTTACTGCTTTCTCTAATAACAAATATGTTCTGCGATTTATTACAAAATTTTCGTACACTTGCATTGTCACTATAAGTAACAAAAAAACTTAATCGCTAAATACACTAGTTTTAATAAGCACAAATTTTTCCGATCAGATTTTAAATCAAGTATCAAGTTTTGCTAATAATGTTTTATTTGCAGTTATATTTTTAAATTAAAACACTTGTTGCATTTACTTGAATGGTTATAGAAGGTCTGAAGCCTATTTGTAAAATAGAAAATAAACTAAAAATAATTATTATTTTAGAATAAAACAAAATTTATGTGGTGGTGTGTTAATTTTGTTCATGAGTTTATTTTACGGATTGAAAAGATGATTTATAAAAGATGTAAAACTTTGTACCAATTTGTATGTTTTGCTCGCATAAAGTTAGTTATTAAATTAGTTGTTTTTAAAATAAGTTTAATAAACTAAATCATCTTTATTGTTTAATGTTTTAATTTGTTTTTGACAGAAGATTGGTAAGTTCTTTCAATATGTTTAACTTATTGTATAACTTTTTTTACATTTGACATGATTTATATTTTATTATTTAAAATAAGTGTTATTAAAATGGTTGATTTTTTAGTAAATTTTCATACTGATTTTAACACTTTGAAAGGGTATTGGAATTAAAAAACGATAATGTTGTTCAGGTGTACTTGTATGAGCTTATAATAATACCAATACTTCTACTGGGATTAGTAATAAAAAAGCACGCAAGTTTTTGTGCTCGAAAAAAAATTGCTAAATAGTTATACTTATTTTGATTTATATTAAAGCAACGCGTTTTAAACTTAAATTTAAAATTTTCAAGATTGTCAACAGCTGAGATAAAAATGTTGAGTTAGTTGCTGAACTTGTTCGCACTGGCTGTGCATAGTGATAACTATGAAGGCGCCAGATTCTCACCCGACTCTTACGCTTAAAAACTAATAACAGTTATTCGGTTAATTTTAATTTATTATTAACCTTAAAATACATAATAGTGGCTTATGAATTTTAACTAACTGTTTATTTATCTAATGTTCATTTTGACCGCTTGTATAATAATAAGTATCTAAATAATAAATTATTATGAAATTAATATTTTCGATCTTAATTGTATTTTTAGAATATCTGTTGAATTGGCGAAGATTAAAGAGAAGTCAATAATCACTGTTTCTTCTTATTATTGAAGGCTTTCTACCATTACTAGTAAATCCTTGGTAATTAAGAACTGAGATAATAGGGGTGTGTAGACACTATTGACACGTTTCTTCATGACCAGGGTTCTACTACCAAAAATTTTTACTGTTTTATTTTTCAAAGGTTTTGGTTGATCTTGTTAACGTAGTTTTTTGCTGTAGTGGCGAGAGATTAAAATGCTAGGGTAACAAATGCTAAAAATTCTCACAAAGACGAACGTTTCAATTACAGTATTTTTAAAAATAATCTAATCTGGTTTGGTCCAGCGCTTTTCAGAAACCCATTAACAAAACTAATTATTATTTTTTTTTTGTTAAAATGGGAGCAGTTTAAACTTTTTGTTTTTTGCAAGATATGTCTTTGACAACCTGTATAACTTAAACAACAAATTTACAAAAAACCTTCTATTAAACATTTTAAACTATAAGAAAAGAGCTACGAAGAAAAAAAGATCATCTCAATTAATAAATTTTTGCAGGAGTTATCAAACTTTAAACTTTGTTAGAATTTTGGAGTGTTTTATTTCAATTGTTGAGCACTGTACTAAAATTCCAAAAAATTACAAAAAACCGAAAAAGCTAATTTTGTTTTAGTGCCTGTAACGTCGGAAGAAATGTCCAAAAAAGAATATCAGAAATTTCAAGAATGGTTAAATAAAGGTAATACCGAAAGCATAAATGTAAACGGAACGATATTATTGGCGTTTAGAAATTGTGGTTTAATATCATTTTTGCGCAATTGGTTGTTTTTATCAGTTTACTGTGCCTGTTTCCACGACGGTAGGTTGCTGTTACTGGTTGCTACGTGTAACAAAACGGTAAGTAATTCACTTACCGTTCAGTGAACGGTAAGCAATTTAATCTAAAAAAACAATTTTGCGATTTATTTATTAAAATTAAATGTACATTTATTATAATTAATAGTAGTAATACCACTCGCATTTGTGTTTCTAGTGTTAATAGACAAACTTTTCGACGTAGAAGTCCCAGGTTGTTGTAATAGTTCACCAACATCGCTGTGTAAAATTTTATGAGCAAATTCAATTTTGTTTTGGAAGGAATCTTTTACGTAACTCTCGGCCACCGTTGATGAACGCCACCCACCATGTCTTTTTAGTCCCAACACATCAACTCCGTTATTCGCCAAAAGTGTAGCCAATGTGCGTCAAAACGCGTGTCCAGTAAAACCTTCAGGGGCTTGCAACTTTAAATACTTTGCAATTTTTGACGGCTAGCCAATTGTGTCTTTTCTTGTGACTTGCCTAATGCATTTGCCATTTCGATAGTTCAGAAATAAATGATCTGACGTTGGGTTGCTTGGTCGAATTCTTATGTATTTTCGAAGTATTTCCAAATAATGAGCTGCTTCATTTTCTTTATTAATAACTGTGAACGTTCGCTGAATATTCGCTTTTGTATTTGGAATATTTACTATAAACATTTCTTCATGTTCTTTTATGTCACTCATTTTAATATTGTACAATTCCTCTCGTCTACAAGCGCCCGATACTCTCAATATCATTGCTACCTGCAAATATATTGTTTCCTTAGAACTCAGATGTACCACCTCATCATCTACAACATACCTTTTGAATTAAAAATTGTTCGTCTCGTCTGGTGCTTTATTCAAGAATTTTTTCATGTCTTCTTTGGTAAAAATTTTAACCTTCTTAGGCCGATATTCAATATTTTTTCTCTTAAGATGAGCTATTAATGTAGCAAACTTAAAAATATGGATAGCATCATGGAGAAAAATTGTACTCTTCAGCATAGAATACTCCGCCCATAAACTGGCCCCAGGCCTTTAAGTGTCTACTTCTCACCACAAAATACGCTAACAAGCTCTTTTTATTTACAGAAATCTTTTTTGCTTTGCGCCATTCCTTAAACAATTTGTATGTCTGTTCATATCGGGCTTTAGATTTTTCTGGAATTATTGCCGAACATCCTTCTTGCCAAGCGTCTTCTAAATCATCCGGTAGATCATCACTATCGCTCATATTTGCTTCGAAAACGGAACCACAAAACTGAACTATGTGGGAATGATTGTATCAAAAAGACAACTTTACTTGTTTGGAACAAAACCATAGCAACCATGGAACAGCCACCCAAAGTTTTCAGTTTCAATCTTCCCGATTATCACAAATGTATTGATATAAATTATTATTATTATTCTAGAAACTCAAATCGCGCAAAAAACGTTATAAGCATGTCGAACGTTAAGGATTACCGTTCTCAGACAATAATTGGACTCGTCGCTTCGCTCCTCTTCCATACAATTGTCTTCAAGCGGTAAGCATTCCTTAACGTTCTCCATACTTAATATACGATTTTTCTCTTCCCGTAACTTTGGTTTACCAGATTTGAAACTCTTTTCAATATACAAATTAGAGGGAGTTAAGAATTCTTAACTCTCTTCTGTAACTCTCAGAGAAGTTATTAAATGTTTTAACGGTTACCGTAACTGAGGCAGTATTTGGCAATATTGATCTTGTTAGAAATAAAACAATAAAATGCTAATTAAAAATAGAATAAAACGTTACTTTTAGTTCAATACTTTTTGAATGACTAAAAGAAAAAAATATAAATTATTGCTATAAACAATTTATATTTCCTTTGAGTCATTCAAAAAGTATTGAACTAAAAGTAACGTTTTATTCTATTTTTAATACACATTTTTATATTTTAATATTTAAATTCGTTTTTGACAAAAGTTTGGTAAGTTTTTTCAACAATTTTAACTTTTTTATATAACTTCCTTTTTTACATTATAATTCAGACAGTGAAGACGAAATTTTAGCTTCCAGAAGCGCTCTGTCAATGTTATATTAGAACTTTGATTAAACTTGTGGGTTAGACATTGATTTTTATTGTCATTATTTAAAAAAAAAATTGCGTTACATTTCTTGTTCAGCTGTCACTTTTTTTAACTGACGTTGAAATGTCTGGCTGAATACTGCGTTCAGAAAATTTGTTTTTTTGGTTACCCGAATATTACTGTAGCAACAAAAGTTTCTTGAGTGGTTTTCTTGTTGAAGCATTTGCTTTTTGCTTAGCAGGTTAAGATGTGAAAAAATATTTTATACCTAGGTATTTCGACCTGTACTTACAAGACAGACGTCATTTCTTTTTACTATTTATTAATTGATTTGCGCGCACACTACTATGAGAGAACAAACTATCGTTGTCTTCTAATTACAAGACAGTCAGCTTGCATTTCTTTCTGCTGTTAGCAATAATAATTGCGGAAAATTTAAATTTAAAGCAAATTACTTTAACAACACAGAGTATTAGTGCGTTGTGTTTTAAATTAATTTTGTGTTGTAACATGTAAGTTGGCATATTTATTTATAAATGAGAATAAACAGCAGAGTTGCAGTTTGAAAAATGTTGAAAAAAATTTTGAAATATGTTAATTGTTAATTAAAATAATTATATAATTTCAAAAAAGGTTTTTTCTTTTTATTGTCGCTTAAAATAGGTTTTTAGGTTAAGTTATTTTTAATTTATTTAAGGTTTGTTTCTTACTAGAGGAAAACCAATAAACGTTAGAAATTTAAAATACTTATTTGCGACTGATTATTTTTCAAAATTAGTCAATCATAAATGGGTATATATTTACCAACACTTACTGGTTTTTCTCAAAACAATCGTCTAATAAAAGGGTCCAGTATAAAATCACAATCTGGATTACATTTATCATAGAGTTTTTTGTAAAAATTATTATCATTGTGTGTCTGTTATTCATATTAGTTGTTAAAGAAATATTTATTAGTGTAATTTAAAGATTTATAACCTGTAGTGTAAAAAATTAAGTTGGAGCAAGTTGTATTACACAAGCTTTAGAATTTCATGTATTTAGAGTATAGAAACTTGTTAAAAAGTCTTGTTGATAAAAGAACTTCACTCAAATCGTTTTTTTCCATTGAATCAGTTGCATGTAGATTTTACAAAGGTACAGAATTTTCCAACAGGTTTAACCTATTTTCAAAAGAATGCAAAAATAAAACTTAAGAAAAACTATATCTAAGGCAATTTTAAATTTTAAAAACAATATTTAATTATAATTACAAGACTTACATCTTCAAGTAGAAATGTTTAACAATAACAATAGGTAAGATTCGTTAATTTGTCGAAACCTTATTACTAATTAACTAAAGAGTATATTAAGTATCATGAAAGGTGAGATTATTTTACCGATCGAAGACAATTGTTTAGAGGTGTAAAGCTACTTTTGTCTGAGATCGATAAAATATTTTCAAGATTCGTGATGCTTATGACATTTTTGTGTGAATAATTCTTATAAAAAAAGATAATTACTTCTAAACTTACCCTTATAATGTTAAGTAATGCTTACTCTCAAGTTTTCTTTGGCAAAAAGTGAACAAAAGCTTACGGACAAATGTGCGTTAGCTACAAGAAAACAATCCTTACTGTCTTAAAAACAAACTCGGTAAACAATTAGAGTTCAATTGCAAAAAATACTTTGTGATGCTAGGTATTAATAATATTTTTTTCGTTGCTGGTTTATATAATAAAAAAGTTTACAATCAATAATATAAGCCAAGGTAAGCGCAACAAATTTAGAGCAAGATATGCAGCTAATGTTATTTGATATTATAAAGCTAAATATTAAAATTTAAGGAAATTAATTTGTGAAAATCTAGTTTATAAAACTTAGTATTGTTTAAAAAAAACTTAATAGTTTTTGCAAGATTTTGTCTACTTTTAGATTTATACGGAAAAGATTCTCTTATTTGATGTTACATTGTACACACAGACAAAATATAAAATTTCTCTCAGACAAAATTTCTTAAGACCGGATATTGAAGAATTTGTTTGCTCGTTTCCTATGCCGTTGTTTCATTATTTATTTGTAGTGCTATGTTATCTTTGCGTGCGCAGATTTAATCGCCTGTCTAAACAACGTTCCAAGAAGTTTGCGAATGTCTAAAATAATAGCTCATATAGCAAATTTAAATGCTTCGAGCATTATAAATAGAAAATGTAAAATGTGTTTTAAAAATCATTTGCATCAGTTATGAATGTTTGCTGAAATTACCACTATCGATTATAAACTTTGGTTGTAGAAAATATTTTAAAAATTGTTTAATATTGTGTGTATTTACAAAAACTAGTAGAATAAACAAATTAAAATTTAATTGAGTTTTTAAACGTTACTATGGAAGAGGAATGGAAAATGTAGGTTAGGAGGTAAGTAATTTAATTGAAGGTTAGATATTTATGTATATAAATGTAATAACAATAATTATATACACTGAAGACCAAAATTATATTTAGTCGATTGTGTGTGTTTTATATGAATTGAGCAAGACTGTTAAAAATTGTCAGATCAGAGCTTGCTCTGATACAGAGTATAGGTTGTCTATATTTGGATGCATTTTATAGGGCGATAAAGTAATTAATTTTTTGGTCTCTTACCGATAAACAAACCCCAGCCTCTGAATTTTAATACGGTTCTGTTTATTGGTAGCTTCAGTAACAATAGGGTTCACTTATCTTTACAACCATTCTTGTTAAATCCCTCATAAAATAGTTTGTAAATTCATCCAAATATATACAACCTTTACAGGGTGTTATTGTATAATGTAACTTTATTTTTAAGAAAAAAAATTGGTAAAAATTAGAAATAAAAAATAAAATCAGAATTTGCAACTTATATTAATGTTCAATCTGTTGATGACTGAAAATAACCACAGAGACTTATTTTAAGGGTATGAAGATTTATGAAGGCAATATAATGGTAAAGCTCAAGGTGCAAGCAGCTAGGGTTGTAAATACCTTACTTGCGGTGTTGAAGTAATAATATAAATATTTATAAATATTCATTAATTCTAATTCATAAGACTGTTTTCTAGTATATACTATATACATTAGCAACATGCGTAGGTAAATAAAAATAATAAATTAGATAAAAATTAGTTATTGTAAGGAACATAATTAATTGGTTTTTTTAGTTAAAATTGAGTTTTTTTAAAATTTTATTTTGCGGCTTAGTAGTTGATACACCACTATTTCTATTTTTTTTAAATAATGTAAAGAGGTTGTTTATCCACTATGAATATGCGATTAGACACTCTGTATATTTTTGTTAGCACGATATAATTTTCGGTCGCTTTTAAACAAATAGATACCAGTAATACAAAACTATAAAGTGATACTAATGCACAAATTATATATCGAATTTACAAAAGGTAATAAAAGTATTGTACGAACACTCTTATGTTTAAAATATTCAGCTGTGCAAAATAGAATCATTCTAACAATTTATGGTCATCGAGAAATAGAACGAAATCTATAAAATGGCAACGATTAAATTTTTATTACATACATCTAAAACTGCAAACGTTATTATTACATTATATAAAAGTGCTTAAAAGATATCTAGGCAGTAATAGGTAAATATTGACCATTCATAATTATAATTTATTAATTATGTTATGAAGTTTTTTTGAGAAAAGAGTGTATTAAAATAGCATAATTTATAGATTCACTATGTTTTATAGAATCAACAACTGATTTGCTAATACTTTGCCACACCGATCCGGCCCGTCACCCTGGCAAGATGTCGATATAGACTTTCAACTTAAAAATTAACGCTGATGTAAGTGTTTTATGCAAAAAAAATGACAGATAAAATTTATAACTACTGACCCATATTGGAAGGTTTTGCAATTTTTTTTCGTTTTACTGTGTTGTAATATCGTGTGTTTTTTTAAAAAAAAACTCTAGAGTGCCTTGAAACTAAAAAACAATTGTTTTGTATGTCTGTTGAATTATGTTGGTAGTAACAAAATTTTACTAAATCAATTTGGTTTAAGTGGTTAGTCAGACAAAAAAATCTTTTTTGAAATTTAAAGGTTATATTGTTTAGTTGAATTCTTATAAAATACCACGAAAAACAAAAAACTTAGTGAATGCAGCAATGAAGCAGCTATGAATTTTTTCTAATGTCAAATTTTATTTAGTGTTGTCAGTTGTATTTTGTGACAAATTGAAATGTTAGTGGTTTTTTAAATAAAAAACAAATAATAAATTATTTTGATTCTTTTTGAGTGCGTGTTTACAAGATTCTGAGTCATTTTTAGTGCGAATAGTTTTGTTATTGTAATTTCTAGTTTTGTTTTGTTTCTTTTTTTTTCGTATTCAATTTTTGTTCGTTCTTTACATAATGTGACAATTTTGACATTTTTTACAACTATCACTGACAGTACGGCAACCGAATTTAACTAAGAAATACTTAAATATGTTTTTGTATTGTCATGACACTCTTGACAATTTTTGAAATGAACACTTGTTATAAAATATGAGATATGATGTAGGTGTTTGTCTTTTGTTTTTTAAGCAAAAAATGCAACACATTGGGTTACTAAGTTCTAATTTTTTTAATTAGTGTAAAATTGCTGCCTACTTACACATCTAATTAATTTCAAAAATTATATTAGTTACCCGACGCCACCACCAAATCTGAAAAGTTTTTTGTTTTGGCAGAAATAATTATTTTCAACCTTCTTTTTTTGAATTTAATTTTTGTTTGTTCTTTACATAATGTGACAATTTTGACATTTTTCACAACTATTACTGACAGTACGGCAGTCGAATTTAACAAAAAAATACTTCAAATTGTTTTTGTATTGTTTTGGCACTTTTCACTTTTGACAACTTTTTTAAGTAAACACTTGTTATTACTATCGGTTGTAAAAATAATAAAATTATAAAAACATGTGTAAAACTTTTTGTTCTATTAGCCTGCATTAACCTCATTTTTACTGACTACAATAAAATTGTGTTTTTTAGGGGGGTAATCATTGTTTTTAAATAAAAATTTTTGGTGAAAACTAAAGTGTTATTAATTTTTTGATTTTAGAGTATTATTGACACCAAATTTTAATACGATTTGTTCAACAAGAAAGTGGAGTTGCAATGTGCATGTTTTAAACAATCAGTTTAAGGCATGTTTTTGATGACAAAGGACGAAATGCAATAATAATCAAATAATTAAAAATTGAATTTGGGTTACAACAGTATAAAAAAATAAAATTCAACAAGAAGTTGGTGGCGTATCGTGTTCGTGAAAATTGCAAATCATATTAGCAAAAACACGTTTAACAGTTTTCTAAATACACAATGCTTTTTATGATAGTTTTTATGAAAGTAAAAAAAAACTATAAAATATGACGTTTATAAAGTTGATTGACGTTTGATTTGACAGCTAGACGAATGAAGTTATCAAAAAGATAGAAAAATATTCAAAACAACGGCTTTACGATTTCAAAGCACTATAGTGGTCGTTTTATAACGAACAGTCGTTACATAATTGTCTCTTTTGTGTTAAAACTTGATTCGATTGTAAAATGGAGTATTTAATGTGCAAAACTGTTTGATTTGGTTTGAGTGTTTGAAATACAACTCAAATAAAAACAACTTCATTTTCCTTTTCGTTTATGTGTGTGGTTGACATTTCAATCCTTGTTTGCAGTGCTACATTTTTTCCATGACATTTAGTTCAGAACATGTTTTTAATATGTTTATCTCTTATTGTTGCAATTTTTAGTAAAAAGAATATAAATTTTATTTTAAACAAGACTTGTAAAGTTATTTACATTTTATTAAAATTTGTAGCATGTTTTAATTCAGCTGAATTCTTCAACTTGTACTAAAACCACGTTATGAAGCAATAATTGTGTTTTACGGTCGTATTTGCGCTCCTTTTATTATAAAATCACAAAGCACAACCAAGACAATGTCTAATAAAAAGTATTTTACCTCTTCATCTGAGGTGTAAATGTAAATTAAATTTACATTTCAAGCATTAACTGGCAAAAATCCAGGCCATTATTATTCCTAGTAATATCCGAAGCTACACCCTAGTTGCATTTTAAAGATTAGCTGATTACCATTCGGTCTTGAAAGATATAATCCCCTACTTTTTAACTTAAGTGTTTAAAACATTTCAGGTTACGATGAATTGTTAATGATAAAAAGATTTTTTTAAATTATAATTTATCTTATCACTATCTCAAATTAAATCACACATACAACCTTGCTGTTTTAATATAAAAGTAATTTATAATTTGTTAAATTGTCGACGTTGATTTAGCTATATCATGCAAACCTTCGCTATGCATATTTTAATCTTGTAATCTGAACATTTAACATGACTCGAATAACTTGTCTTTACTATGATTATGATAAATAAGAAAAACTTGGGGTTATTAAAAGTTACTTTTTAAAGCTTCATCATCCGTCAATGTCGTGTTGTAAACGATGAAATTAAGACAAAACATTGCAAAGAAGTGTTTCTGACAGGTTTGAGCTGACTGAAAACCGCACAAACATTTATGAAAATACATCTCTTTTAATTTTTTTGTTAATTTTTATTTTGTTTCAGGTGCCCTTTTTTCTACTGGTGTTAGAGTTAACTTTCACCATTGTGAGCGAAGCTGTGCATCCAGGTAGTAACATTTTTCAACATATTCCGTTTGTGTATTTCATTTCGGTTAATTTTTTGTTAAATATTGATAAGAGACGCGTCAATTTATAATTTACACTTTACAAAGAGGCCATCAGTTATGGTTGGGTTGACAGGCCTTTCGATGCTTGCCTTGCCTAAGGGTCTCTTAACGTCAGTCTGGATTGAAAGCCCATACATTGATGCCGACTGGAAGCATACACGTTTTAGAAATGCATTTGTCGACATCCACATTGCGGTTGTAGAATATTATATTAAGCCTAACTTGGTTTAAAATATATTATTTACATAAACATGTTTATGTTTTGTTAACGACTTTACTACGTAGTATATAAAAAAATATTTTTTTATAAAATAACAATAAATTTTTGAGCACTTACTCAGAACAAAGTCTGCAGTTTTAAGTAAAACAGCCGTAATTTTATATACAAACAAAATTATCAGAGTTTAATGTTAAATATATATACTTAAAATAGTTTTAATTTAAGTATAATAATACTTGAGTTAAGAAAAATACCTTTACCGTTAAACTTTGCTAGTTTTTGAATATATTTATTTCTGTTTATACTTGTGCATTAGAATAATAATAAATATTGTTAGGAGCAATTTAAAATAATAATAAGAGAAAGAAAGTGTGAGTAAATGTATGAAATCATTAATAGACCTGCAAAAGGACCGATCAAGAAAAATAAGTTATCGTTTCCAATTTAATCTAGAGAGGTCACAAAAGATCGGACACATTTTTGCAAGGACGCTCTATTATACAAGGTGACATAAAAGTATGGAATAAAATTGATATTTTCTAAGTTAATTTTTGTAGAAAATCACCAATTCATGTCGCTTTTATTTTTTCTTGCGTACGTTATTCACTTATATCCAATTGTTTTTTTTAATAGCAACTTTTATTTTTGGTGTTAAAATTGAAACTACGTTTTTTTCTGAGTATAACAGTATAACATTTATAGGGTCTAAAAAAAACTTTAAGTAATTTAACTAATTTAAACATTTTATTAAATTTTCTATAATAGACTCAATTTTCAACAAAATTACTAAACCAACATAGTGTGGAGGTGCACCGTCTTGTTGAAACCATACATTAGCTGCTGTTGTGACTAGATTCTCTTTATTGGGAAAAAATTCTTCTAATGCTAGTACGCTGTCGTGTCGCAACAAATATTTAAATAATCTTGTCTAGTCAATGACACGTCAAAAAAATACTGCCTCAAAATGTGATCTGGCAAAACCACATTAAACATTCAAATTTTGTAGATGTTGAGTATGGGTTTACTCATTCAGTGCGGATTTCCTATCGACCCATATAGGCAATTATGTCTTCTTTGAGTTAAATTTATTTTACTGTTTTATATTACATATATTATTTTATTATCATTATATTATTATTTTTTTAATATGATATTTTACTTAAAATCAAAAGTAATTGCAACAAAACCAGGAGTTTTAGAGAATTTAAGAAAAAGAATTACAAATAAGTGGCCCTTAATTAGTCAAAAAATGATAAAAAATGTATTAGCAGAGTTCGAAAATTGGTTGTATTAAAATTACGTGTATTTTGAAAAATTTAATTAAACATTTAAATTGGTTAAATTGTTTTAAGTGTTTTTTTAGACTCTCTAAAGGATATTTAGTTATCCTCAGAAGAAAAAGTACTTCAACACCAAATGTAAGGGTTGCTATTTAGTATTAAAAAATCGATTACGTTACAGCAAAAAACCGGTTAACAAAAAATATAGAAATAAGTAAAAAACATGCGCAATAAAAAAGTAAAATAGACCTGTTTTGCATTTTTTTTAAAGTACTTAGAAAACATGAATTTTATTCCATACTTTTATGTTACTCTGCATAAGAAGAGAGACTGACTGGGCGTTAGTCAGTCAGTTAGCGAGAACCGGGCAACTGAGTAACGTGAGCGATATTCTCGAAAGCGAGGTGATTGAATTAAACCGATTGCGATTGAAGTGTGAATATTGAGTTAGGTAGTTATTTATTGTTGTTGTATTGAAGCACATAGTAAAAAAAATATTCGTTATTAATTTAACATTTCGAATAAAAAAATTTGAGTACGCACAAACGTTGCAATATGTAAATGAAAATAAATGAATTAAATAAAAATTAAATTATGTAGTAGGTACTAACTTGCAGAGGTTGTCTTGTCCAAAATTCAATAAATTTGTTTGTGATCGTTTTGTGAAATGGAAATGTATAAACAAGGTAAAAATGACAAATGAAATGTATTTTTAAGTGCTCATTGTATCTATTAACGATTGTGATCATGGATATTCAATTTAAAGAAGAGTGGATTTACCAGTATAGCAATGAGAAATTTTACATGTGAGATGAATTTTGTCGGCAGTACACAGCTGAAATGCTGAAAATTTGTGATCTGCTGAGAATGTGATCGAATTGGAATTATGCGGTTTTGTCCGGAAATATAAGTCTTAATTGATTTAAGTCAGAATTTTAGGTCAAAATAAACAATTGAATCAATTTTTCATTAATAGGTAACTTATTAGCTTAATCCATAATGACAAATAACTGTTTAACGACATTTGCGCATGTAATGTCAAAATAAATTGGAATAAAAAAAAGTAAAAACAAATGTAAGTTTATTTTGATTTTGGTTAAACCTCGTTTCCAGACCTTTTTCAGGTCTTCTATTGTTTTTTTTTTGTTAAAAACATTGAATTGAGTTGTTTTTATTCCGGAAGCCTAACAAACAAAACAGAATGAATTAACCAAATATGATGTTTCTGTTGTCAGTGTGTTATGACCGAGAGTGCATACAATAATACATAAAATATAAAAAATACTAAAAACCTGAAAAACAACTATAACGAAAAAAACAAATAAAAGCTACGCATATCTCTTATTTATAATTATAATTAATCATCTTTTAATTATAATTTTGCAATTTTATGTGCAATTTTTCTAATTTTTTTTTATAAAAACAAAACTAAATTTTTGTCCAAATTATTAGACACATTAAAAAAGTTGTCCAAATCGGTTCATCCGTTTCCAAGCGTTGCGCTTACTAACGAACAACATTTCATTTTTATTTATGTACGGGTAGATCAAGGGATGAACACTTAAGAATTTATATTCTATGATTTATGTAGATTTTTTACTAGATTTGCGGATTTTCGGGGATTTATGGAGATTTTAGAAGATTTTCATAGGTTTTCTTAAGGCTAGTCAGACCCCCCTAGAAACTTTTCTATGACATTTTTTTGGTCTTTAAATATGTATTTTTTTAATATATTATACATCAAAAGACGTGTTTTTTAATTGCCTTGGGTGCATAACTATTGCCATAAACGAAAAAAAATCCATTGTTTTATTTAAAAAACTTGTTTTAATTTTTTCTATGACATTCTTTTAGATCTAAATTTTGAGAAAATACTGTAATTTTTTTTTGTAAATAGATAAAATAAAAGTGAAGGTCGCTTGACTATTTTCAACTTTATTAATCCATTATTTATTTAAATATTGTTGCCAATATAAACAAATCAATATCTCATAATTTACAAAATCTTAAAACATCAAATTAAACTTACTTGTCTAGAAAAATATGCCAAATATTATCACCATTTAATAATTAAAAAAAATCCTTTCAGTTTTAAGTTTTTTTAATGTGTATTTACGTTAAAATTAGCGCTGAGTTCATAGGGTTTGCCGCCAGAGCGCGCACGCTTTGAAAGTATAGTGGAGGGAAATCATCTCAGATATCAGGATAAAAATCGTCTACTTTAACTTTTTGGTGTAGGATCAGCTGAAATTTTAATTAGATTATTTAAAATGACCAATTAAGACATTTTTTCATGGTTCAAATTATCGAAACTTGTAAAAAAATCAAAATTCAGACTTTTTTAATATTTGTATTTTGTTATCTTTACACTGAGCTATCTCAGAAACCATAATAGCTATTGAGTTGATTTTTGTTGGGTTCAAATGTAGAGACTTGAGCGCTTATGGTTGTTTGATTGAAAGTATTTTACTTCCCTTTTTAATATATTTTTTGATAAGCTAAAGTCGAACTTCCGGTGTCACGGTAATCAATTATAGACGATGCGAACACAATTTTTATTATTAGAGATAAACCCCTACATTAAGCAAACAAAATGTAGAGAAATGATTCAGAAAGTTTTTAGTAAAACCAGAATTAGATTATTTTTTGGGAATTACGAGATATGATTTTTTTAAAGTGGTGACTATCCGGTTTCTTAGCGCACTGTGAGATGGAGACTTGTTTGGACTATTGATTGTAGGTATATGCCAGGAAAAACAAAGATTTTTATCATTATAACAGTGATAATAAAAATAATACTGAATTCTGATTCGATAATTTTCTATATGTGGTTTTACGACCATCTTCCTCACCTGACAAATAATTAAATTGATAATTCATCACCCTGCCATAATACAATAAGCAATCAAGATTTTTAACATTTTGTACTATTAAATAAATTAAGTAAAATTAGAAAAAATGTATATTGTTATAAATTTTTAATTAGAAAAAAATTAATAGATTATATTCAAAATTTAACAACATCTTCTATATCTTTTAGAAAATTGAGCCGATTGTCAAAATCTTGATATTTACAAACGTCACAACATTTTAAATTTCTGCACACAAACACATTTTTGATAATGTAGTGAAATGAAGTTTAATGAAAGCTGTACAGTTATTGGGGAAAGACATTACAAAAATTGGTATATACTGTACCGAGCAAAAATAAAAGAACTTTTCGATTTTACAATTGTGTTTTATATAATACTTACTTGCATAGCATTTAATGTTTAATACTAACACCCTTAATAAAAAATAGAATTGAATTATAATTGTTACTAGGTAATATCTTTGAATCTATGGATACAAAATTGAAAACATTAAATTTAGGGAAAACAAAAGTAAAGCAACTGATATTGAAAAGAGTTTTATTAATATTTATTTCAAAACACTTTGTTGTATACCCTTTATTTGCGATCACCGCGATATATTGAGTCAATTAATTTATCAATAATGGTCTCTTATAAAATGGAACTCCAGACTTCGTTTAAAATTTGCATAAAATTGTCCGTGAAAATTTTTTTCACAATCTTTGCCGTGTGCTTTGGGTAGTTATCGTGCTGAAATATCCTTCTCACAGGCAAATTGTAGTCAACATAAGGTAGCATTGCATTTTTTAGTATTTCTAAATACTTAAATTTATCCATAATTTTATTTGTACTAATTTTGTTATTGCCTCCGTGTTTAATGGTACCGACAGTAAACTTTTCCTAGCAGGTCACTGAATCTGTACATGCAGATTTAAAAAAAAAATGTTTGGATAAGATACAGGATATCAAAAAACCATCAAACATATGGCAAAAAATTATTAAATACTCTTTTTTTATAATTCAAGTCATTTGTAGTTTATTAATAAAATAATATTTTATTAAAGTTTTTTGTGCTATAAAATAAAATATTCTATGCATTCGTTAGTTAAATTTTTAACACCGATTTACACAAAAAACTGTCGATAAAATATTTTAAGTTTTACAGTTTTTAAAAGAGCGAATAAAATAGATAAGAAAAATACAAAAGTTTGAAATGGGCAATTTTTTCTGAGAATATTTCATTTTGACGAATCGTGCTTCCAGTTTTAGGTTGAGTACTAATAGATCCTCTGTCCCTAAATCTTTTCAATAGTTTTGAAATAATGTCTTTTCAAATGTAGTTGTATTGCTATTTTTAAAAACCACTTCCTGTTTAATAATATTCGAAAACAAATTATTACTAAAGTGTGACAATAAAAATTATTTCGTTGATCGTCAATTATTATTATTTTTCTTCTTCGACTTTTTTTTCTTCTTCTTTTTATTATTATTGTATTACTAATATTAATATTATAAAAATTAGCTTTTATTAGCTTTTTCCGGCATATACGATTCGTAAGAGTCTGATAAATAAGCTACCAACTCTCAACGCGCAAGTAATGCAGGCGTCATTGTTTTTAAAAAAAAATCGTATCTCGAAATCGACAAAAAATAATCTAATGTTGGTTTTACCAAAAACCTCCCGGATTATTTCTCTACATTTCGTTCGCTTAATGTAAGGGTCTATCTTTAAGACCCGAGATACATTGGGGATGTTTACAAAACCCGTTCAGATGGCGCAGGCATTCACTTTTTAGCTTACAACCATCCAAGCCTTCCAAATATTAGAGAAAGTTTGGACTTGTGTCTTCGAGTAAGCTCGAACGGACACGGTACTTCCCGAACTTTAGCCGCTTTACAAGATATTCCAAATAATCGTATATTTTGTAAAAAAAAAGTGAAAAGGATTTTTTTGTTATGACAATATGTGGCTTTTATTTAAAACACTGCAGCTATAATAATTTAATCATCATTATGTCAAATAGTGTAAAAACTATTAAAGGAAAACTAAATAAATTTGAACTTTTGAACTGGAAATTGAAATAAAATAATTTTTTATATTCTAATTTATATTACCGCATTTATTGAGATTAAGTAAAACTTTTGGTGCTTGTCAGATGTTTAAAAATTCCAAAAATTAAAATAATGTAGTTTTTCAAAACTGTCTAAAGTGGGTCTTATTATTTTAAAATAGAAACAATAGATTATCAGGCTGGAACCATATGTTTGTAAGTTATTGTAGAAGTTATAGTTATAAAAGAAACAAGAATATTAAATAATATTTTTATAAACAATTTTAATATTTAAAAATTAAGAAGAAAATGTTATTCAATAACATAATTTTGAAATGTGAGATTTCAACATTTATTCAAAAATTTTTAAACTTTTATGAGAGGCTGCTTTAATTATAATTTATGAAATAACAGAAATAAGAAAATCTCACAAAGTTATTATTTATTTGCGTACTTGAATTCAGCAGTTAGCTGAATTTCATCATTCATTACCAGGAATTTTCTTTTATCGGTACCGCCAAGAATTCTTGAAATTTGTTGTCGCCAACTACTTGTTTTCCCCGGAATTGTTTCATTTTAAATTAGCGTGGGTAACATAAGCTCCTTCAATTTTACAAATTATTCATTATTATTGGTGGTGCTACTTGTGAGTGAAGTGTTTCTGATTTGCTTTTTTTACGATGGGACAAACTTCGCGTACAAGACTTCAAAGATTTGTAAAAGAAATAAAGCTTCTATCTCTCGAAGAAAATATCTGATTGCTAAAAAAGGTAAATAAAATACAAACATATTTTTAAAATATATAACTATACAGAATATTTAATTACAGTTTTAGCTATTACTAAGAATGCAGATTGTACTGACGAAACAAGAAATGTTATGGGAGACACAAATTATGATAAAATCTGTTCAGAAAAACCAAGAAGACTGGATGAAAAAGTAACATTTTCTAGGTTTGTGTTCAAGCGTGTAATTGTGTAAATTGTGGAAAAGTGTGCTTTTACGATTAAAACTTTATCTAAAAGGTTACACCACAAATTAGAAGCTATGTATAAATTTTATTTCAGTTATAAAAAAAATTAAAAGCGATATCTGAAACGCCTTCAATACTTTATCATAATGTACATTATTTTTTATATCAATTGACACTTTACGTAAGTTTTATATTAAAATATTTTAGTGAGGTTAAACCTTCTACGTCTGAAGAACATGAAACAGACAATAATTGTGAAAATATGAGATGCGATACACCTTTGATGAAAGATCCCATATGCATGAATGAAACCACATTTAATGAGTACGACCTGTTGAATACATGTTATGGTTTTAATTTTAGTATGCATAATTTTTAGAATAATGGATCATGAACTTTGCATCGAAAAAGATGATGTCTATTCCAAAGCACTTCCTGGCAACAGAATTGTTGATTTGGGTTACATACTAAAATGGGCTTTTAGCATGCAGCACAGCCACTCCAAATTATGTTCAGGAATATTATATCCTTCTAAGGAATATGACAGAGGATTAGGACTGGTACGCCACATAGAATTTAAATGTTCAGAGTGTGACATTGAGAACATAATTCGAAGTACTGAAGATCCCAATAAAAAAAATTCGGAAATTAATTATGGAGCTGTATGGGGCACTTTGGCGACTGGCAGTAGTTTTGGCCACTTGGAGGAATTATTATCAACTATGAATATACCACCCATGAATCAAAGAAAATTTAATGAAATAGAAAATACATTTAAAAAAACGCATTTTGTGTATTTATCTTTATTTAGAAACGTGCTTATTAGGTTTGGAAAGATCAACTTTGTAAAGATATGGAAGCTGCTGCTTTAGAAGATGCTAAAATTGCCGTAGAAAATGGGCATGTAGATCCTGACGGGGTACCATATATAACGATTTACTTAGACGGTGCATGGATTCATAGAAGCTACGGCCATAACTACAACGCTGCATCTGGAGTTGTAAGAGATCATTATCATGCTTTTATTTAATATATCTACGTTAATGTTATTTTAGGGAGTCATTATTGGTCAAAAAACTTTGAAAGTTTTATATGTGGGTGTAAGAAATAAATACTGCATTATTTGTGCAAGGGCCGCAAATAAAAAAGAAACACCAAAGGAACATAAATGCTTCCGCAATTGGAGCGGCAGTTCTTCTGCGATGGAAGCTGATATAATTGTAGAAGGCTTTTGTTTTGTAGAGAAAGTTTACAATTTACGATTTAAATCTTTTGTTGGCGATGGGGACTCCAGTGTCTACACTAAAATAATTGAGCGAGTCCCGTATGGAAGAACAGTAAAAAAAATTGAGTGCGTCAATCATGTTCTCAAAAATTATGGAAAAACACTCTTCCATTTAAGCAAAGACGCAAAAATTGATTTAGCGGCCAGAAAATTATTAACAAATAAAATTATAAAAGATCTACAAAAGGTCGCTCAAAAAGCAATTTATAATTGCAACAAAAATCTTGATCAGTTAAAAGAAGATTTAAGAAATGGTCCTTTACATACTTTTGGTGACCACCGCTCATGTAAAAATCGTTACTGTGAGACACCTACCGTGCTTCATAATATTAAAAAAATTGAAGCTATAAAAAATGCGGTCTGTACAATCATTTATATAGTAAGTATTTGATTTTTTTTAGTTGTAATTTTTTTATATGTACCGTATACATTTTTGCAGGTGCCTTAGAAATTATTTTGAAAAAATCTTATTTATTACTAGAAAATCAGAATAACAACCGGGCAGAAATATTCATGAATATACTAGCTAGATTTAATGCCGGAAAACGTTTAAATCTGACTACAAAGGGCTCATTTCAGGCAAGATGCACAATGAGTGGAATGAGGTATAACAAAGGCATTAAGTGGCATTCAAGTCCATGGAAATCTTTAACAAAAAAAAGCCCGGGAAAATATTTCAAACAATACATTGACACTCAAAGTCACAGGACAAAAGTTAAACCAAGAAGAAAAAAATTGGAATTTAAAACAAGCGGACAAAAGTTACCAACTATAAAAAATATAGATTACGGTTTAAATGCCCAACAGCCTGAACCGACAGAAGAGTATCTAAAAGAAGAATGTGCAAGAATACTTGCAAAATTACAGGTAAATACATTTAGTATAAGCCTTACTGTCACCTGTGGCAACTTATTGTCTTTTTGTAAATTAATATGTAGTTCGTTTTTCTTGTTAGTGGGCTTGTCTGTTTTTCTTCAATACATTATGTATATGACATAACAACGTATACAACAATGTGTTAAAAAGAGACAGACTAGCGCACTAAGAAGAAAAACAAACTAGATATAAATTATCCATAATAACTTTTTTTTTAAATTGTACTGATTTTAGGTTAGTAAAGAAGAACAAGCTTTTATCGAACAAAACACTAAAGAACAGTTTGGCAGTGAATTGTTTAAAACAGAGAGGGCAGACAGGTTGACAGCTTCTTTTTTTGGCAACGTTATAAAGCGAAGAGCGTCAACTTCTTGCCATAATTTGGTTAAAGAAATTTTATATGGGAACAGTCTTTCTACGCCAAGTCTTGAATATGGAAAGACAATGGAAACAGTCGCCATAAAAAAATTTGAAACAGAATATGGTTTCGTTGTAAAAAAGGCTGGTTTTTTCATTGATCTTAATTATGGGTATCTTGGTGCCTCTCCAGATGGTTAGTATATTAACTATTATTCTTTGTTAATTGATTTAAAATGATTTATTTTTCCATTACTTTATTTTGTTATAGGACTTGTAGGTGAAACCCACCTCGCGGAAGTAAAATGTTTGCACAGCGTTTTTAAACAGAACGTGGCATTAGAAGAGGCTGCCGAAAAAAATAATATTTGTTTGGAAAAATATGAGAAAAAATTAAGATTAAAAAGGAAACCATACTTATTGGTATCAAATCCAAGGAAGCATTCTACTTTGTAGTTTATACTGGAGATGCAAACCCACTTTTTGTTGAAGAAATTAAAATTGACATAAATTTTTGGAAAAATAAAATGTTACCAATTTTAATAAAATTTTACAATGACTGTGTCTTACAAAAAATTGTAAGACGCAGAATTCCTAAAGGAGAAAAATGTTTAGATCCACAATATATATTGTTCAAGCTCAAGAAAAAAAAAACATTAAAAAAATAAAGTGTAACTTAAATTTTCTATGTGATGCTTTACTATTAACCTGTCATTTTCCCTTTATGCTTAGTTTTTATTTTGTAAAAGTCTTTATTGAGGCATAAACTATGCAATTTTTGATATTTATTTTTAACTTCAATAATTTCAATATATTACGAGTATAATCAATGAGTGTAAATAAATATTTATTTAATTTATTAATCAACAGTAAATTGTTGAAATGTGCTACTACGAAATAAATACATTGTTAATAATAAAAAATGAAAATACGTATTAAATTCATTGTTTCAAATCTTAATCTGCCTTTTGCATAACTCCACAAAAGAAATTGAAACCATTATTGTTAAAAATTTTATGTTAAGTTCGTACTTAATTTTTTCATTTCTTACCGTATTAATTCTCTTTTGCATATTGTTTTAAATAATATCATAATTTGAAAATGGTTGCGCCATCTATTCGAAACACGCTGAAGTTTTGTCTGACTTTCACATAGATAGGCAACCCATATTTCTTATTGAAAGTGTTAGATTGTTATAAAAATTTTATGGCGAAAATATCTAAGCTATAACACAAACATTTTGAAGATTTTTTTTATGGTTATTTTTATTGGATAATAGTGTATTGATTCGTCTTTTTTTAAGCACGAAGGCATTAATATTTAATTGTTATTAAAGCAATTTTCACTTCTAATAGCTACAACACTTTTAATATTTTTTATTAATTAATGACCAGCTTTTTTTAACAAAAAAACCTACTGATGCAATTAATTAGATGTTGGTCTAAAAGAATCTACAAAAAAAACAACTCTAAGTTATTTCATAAATGAAAAATTTTCGACAAAAGTTAGTGCTGTTTTACACGCAATGAGGGCTATGTATCTCTCATCTTAATACAAAAAATTTTGTTCGCATCGTCTCTAATTGATTACCGTGATACCGGAAGTTCGACTTTAGGTTATCAAAGGCAATATAGATGGGAAAACTCCCAAAAAGGACGCATCACTTATGCATTTGTTCCCTGGGTTTCGACAGAACAAAATCAACGTCGCGCTGACTGGGGATTATCCCAGTTACTCTCTGGTCATGGAAATTTTAAAATTCATCTCTTAAGAATTGGGAAAGCAGATGACGGAAATTGCCCTTTATGTGGGGTGGTAGATGACCCACCTCACCGCCTAATATCGTGTACTCGTTTTGAAGATGAACGTCTAGACCTTCTTATGAGCATTTACCCAAATCCATTTGATCTCACCTCTGTACAAGATTACCCACTGGACTTGCTCCTGCCTTTCACGAAAGATCTAGAGCCCCCCCCCTGTTTCCTAGAAGAGTTAATTTATTAGGAAAAAAAGGGAGCGTGGTCTTTTGGCATTCTTTGAGAGCAGGAAATTAACTCCGGTCATTGATTGGAAACTCAGCTGGCAAACATATTATACAACATATATGTACCACTTGTTCTTATTGTACTATGTACCATTGTTTTTTTTTTATGCGCCCAATTTGGCGCTCTTGTATTGCTTAAAAAGAGAAAAAAATTCTTTAAATTAAACGACCAAAATCCAACAAAAATCAACTTGATGGCTATTATGGTTCCTGAGATAGCTCGGTGTAAAGATAAAAAACACGAATATTAAATAAGTCGAAATTTTAATTTTTTTTTCAAATTCCCATTATCTGAAACATAAAAAAATTGTTGTAATTGGTCATTTTAATAGAGGATAATCTAATTAATAAAATATATAACGTTTCAGCTGGTACTACTCTGAATTACAATGGACAATATTTATTCTGATTTCGCTTTACTATATGACATTTATCAGGTCAAACTGTTACATATGAATGCATAGTGTGTTGCATACGAACATGCATTAAGGGTTGCATCATAGAGTAGGGACAAGCTGGTTGTAATTGTATGACATAATTAAAAATAAAGTAAATCCTTCTACATCGACATGTATTAATTAACATATAACATGGTGTCAGGTGTGAACAAACCGTGAGTAACTAGTGAATAACGGGATCTAATAAAACTTAAGTTTTATTTAATAATAAATTTAAAAGTGAGGTTAGAATAACACGTGGTGTTAAAAACAAGAATAAGTGATGGATTATCTAAGGCCGCCAGCACCTTTGGTCTTCGACAGTAAAGTTGACAAGAATTATGAGAAATTTAAGCAGAAATTTGAATATTTTCTCAAAGCATCGGGATTGGACGAAAAATCAGATGAGAGAAAAGTGGCTCTATTTCTTACGGCTGCAGGAGAAGAGGCGTTAGAAGTGTTTAATACGTTAAAGTTAACTCAAGAAGAACGTATTAATTATAATTCAGTAATTTCGGCATTTGATGTGTACTGTAAGTCCAGGACTAATGAAACATATGATCGTTTTAAATTTTTTTCACGTGTTCAACAAGAAGGAGAAAATATGGATCATTATATAAAGGACCTAAAAATGTTAGCCAAACCGTGTAATTTTGAAGGACAAGAGGACTCTCTTGTGAGAGATAAAATCATTTTAGGACTGAAGGATTTAGGGCTTCAAGAAAGACTGTTGAGCGTAACCAAGCTGACCTTAGAAAAGACGGAACAGTTATGTCGAGTATCAGAAGCTAGCAAGATGCAGGCACAAGGACTCAAAGGACAAGAAGTCGATGCGATGAGCCAAAAGGGGACAGGAGTTGTGAAAAAATCGTCAGTTACAAAAGAAACTATTCCTTATGACTGCCTGAAATGTGGAAGGAGGCACATACGAGGGAAGTGTTTTGCATATGGCAAAAAGTGTAACAAGTGTGGTGATAGTGGACATTTTGCAGTGGGCTGTAAAAAAGGAAAAATCACAAAAGGTAGTGGAAACTGGCAAGGTAATAAAAAGTATCATAATAAAACTGTAAATACTATAGCTGAAAGTGGAAATGTGGGTCAAGTTTTTATTGAGGAATTTAAGTTGAATAATAACGTTGATCACATTTCTAAAGACGTTTGGTTAGAAAGAATTCTTATAGGAAATAGAATTGTTAATTTTAAGTTGGATACAGGGGCACAATGTAACGTTTTGCCTTATTCTATTGTTAAGGAATTAGGGAAAGCCCAGTATGTTAATAAAACTGATCAGGCTATAGTGACCTATGGAGGAAACAGAATAAATGCAGTAGGTTATATAATCTTACAATGTGAGGTAAGAGGAAAAAATGTAAATATAAAATTTATTGTTGTCGATGTAGACAGTAGACCGATATTAGGTTTGAATGCTTGTGTTAAATTGAATTTAATAAATAAGGTTGATAATATTGAATACACAAATAGTACATTAAAAAATGAGTTTCTTAATAAAAACAGTACAGTGTTTCAAGGCACTGGTAAAGTACCATTTGTGTATACCATAAAACTCAAAAGTGACTATGTTCCTGTAATAAGTAATTGTAGACGTTTGCCTGAGACTGTTAAGGCTAAACTAAAGGAAAGTCTAGAGATTTTGGTAAAAAGGGACATTATCGAAGTAGTAGATGGCCCGTCTGAGTGGGTTAATAATATTGTCTGTGTGGAAAAGTCAGATGGAAGCTTGAGAATTTGTCTTGATCCAATGCATTTAAATAAATATATTTGTTTAGATAAACATCCAATTCCTACTTCTGAAGAAATAGGTTTAAAATTGCGTGATAAAGAGGTATTTTCGGTTCTAGATATGAAAGATGGTTTTTATCACATAGGACTTGATGAAGAAAGTAGTAAACTGTGTACGTTTATCACACCGTTTGGAAAATTTAGGTTTAAAAGATTAGCATTTGGATTGGCGTGTAGTCCAGAAGTTTTTCAACGCGTTAATGAGAAAATTTTTGGAGATCTGGATGTACAGATCTATTTTGATGATGTTATTGTGGGAGGCAAAAATGAAAAAGAACATGATTTGAATTTAAATAAGGTAATCGAAAGGGCTAAACAATATAATGTAAAATTTAATCCGAATAAGTTACAATACAAAGTTAATAAGGTTAAATACCTGGGTCAGGTTTATTCTAAAGAAGGGGTACAACCAGATAATGATTATATAGAAGCCATTTTAGCTTTAGAAATCCCTAATAATAAGAAAGAATTGTTAAGAATACTAGGAATGGCTAACTATTTAATAAAATTTATTCCTAAGTTGTCAGATATAATCGCGCCATTAAACAATTTAATTAAGAGTAATAGTGAATTTATTTGGACTGGAGATCACACTTTGGCATTAAATACATTAAAGTCAACAATTAGTAATTTACCGGTTCTAAAGTTATTTAATCCTAAAGAAAAAATTGTAGTGCAGTGTGACGCTAGTCAATCGGGTCTAGGAGGTTGCTTATTACAGAATGGACAACCTATAGCTTTTTGTTCGCGTAAATTAACCGATACTGAGTCTAGATATGCGCAAATTGAAAAAGAATTTCTAGCAATTTGTTTTAGTCTAATTAAATTTCATCAGTTTTTGTATGGGAAAGAGTTTGTGGTACACTCAGATCATAAGCCACTAGTGGGAGTCCAAAATAAAGATTTAAATAAAATTTCAGCTCGTTTACAAAGAATGAGACTAAAGTTGTTGAAATATAAGTATAAAATTGAATACATTCCGGGTAATAAAATGTATATTGCTGATTTGTTGAGTAGATCTTTTATTAAGAAAGAGGTGTCTGATGATAAAACTATGTGTGAAATTGTTCACTGTTTAGAGGTTGAATACCCAATTACTGATAATCGTATGAAGGATATCAAAGTAAAAACTAATAATGACAGTGACTTAAATAGAATTATGCAATATTGTAAAGAAGGGTGGCCTCAGAAAAGTTTTCTTGACAGTAGTGTGTTAAAACAATATTTTAAAATAAAAAGTGACTTAATTGTAAAAGATGGTATTGTTTACTTCAATGATAGAATTTGTATACCAGAAAGTTTAAAATCACACATGTTAGCACAGCTACATAAGGCACACATAGGGATAGAGAAAACCAAAAACAGAGCAAGAAATCTTTTCTATTGGCCTGGTTTGTCTACTGATGTAGAGAAGTTTATTTCCAAATGTAAAATTTGCGAAAAGTTTAGTAGAAATAATACGAAAGAACCACTGATTCCCCATCCCATTCCGGAGTTACCATTTGAAATAATAGCATCGGATATTTTAGACTTCGGTTCAAAATCGTACTTAGTAATTGTAGACTATTATAGCAATTGGATAGAACTTATCAAATTAAAAAATAAGTCAATTGATGAAGTTTTGAGACACTTCAAAGACATATTTTCAAGATTTGGTCTGCCCTTAAAGATTGTGTCCGATAATGTTCCCTATAATAGTTATAAGTTTAAAGAATTTTGTCAAAAGTATGGAATTAAATACGTATTTACTAGTCCTCGTTATCCTCAAAGTAATGGTAAAGCTGAAAAGGCTGTACACATTTGTAAACAAATGTTACGTAAATGTCAAAATGAGGAAGAGTTATTTTATAGTTTGTTGGAATATCGTGTAACGCCATTAACTGGTTTTAATGTTTCGCCATCTGAATTATTAAACAGTCGAATAGTCAGAACAAATGTCCCAATTTCAAGAGAGTTGTTAAGACCTAAAGTCACAAATTTTAAAGAATCTAAAATTCAGAAACAAAGAATTGTTACCCGATATTTCAATCGATCGTCTAAGTATAGACCTAATTTTAAGGCAAATGAAAATGTTACGTTTAAAAAACGGAAAGAGGAAAACTGGGTACCGGGCAAAATTGTAAAATTAGCGGATACGCCTAGATCGTTTATAATAAGGGATAAAGAAGGAACACAGTACCGGAGAAATTCCTCTTTCCTCAAACATTCAAAAAATCAGATGAATGAAAGAGAAGCTGTTAATTTTAGGGATGAAGAAGAAGAGAGTGAAGAGAATGTTCAAGTGAGTGAACAGAACAATAGTTCATCTATTAATGATTCTGAAAGGGTGAATGAAAATGATAAATCACCTCATACGAGGTATGGTCGCCAGATTGTTCACCCATCTAGGTTTAAGGATTTTGTTTGTTACTAGAATTAAGATTTGTTGTAATTAATGTGATCTAATAGTTTGTAAAAAAGGGAGGTGTTACATATGAATGCATAGTGTGTTGCATACGAACATGCATTAAGGGTTGCATCATAGAGTAGGGACAAGCTGGTTGTAATTGTATGACATAATTAAAAATAAAGTAAATCCTTCTACATCGACATGTATTAATTAACATATAACACAAACAGATGTATTTCTGGTTGTCGAAACGATGAAATTCAGCGGGGCAGATTAGAAATCGCAGCTAGGGTCAGACTAGCCTTAAGGATTTCTGAAAGACGATCTAAGATTTTGCTTAATTTTGCTTTCACTTGCGCATATTTGAATACTACTTTGAAGTAGTATTCTTATTAATTCTTATTTTACGGTAACTTTAAGTTTTCTTTTTATTACAAAATAAAAGTTGGTAACAAAACTTATCCTGTCATTACCGTAACCTGGCAATGTATTCATATTAAAGTAAACTTTTGCGTTATTATTTGGGATATTAAACTATGATTTTTATAAAATATAAATTTTATATAAAAAATTTACTTATTAATGTTTCATTAGAAAATTTGTAGAACGTTAGTCTGTAATTTAATAATTACCAAATTTTATTTAAAATATTAAATGTCTTAAGTTTATTTGACAATGTATAAAACATGGTTCGCTTGTTTAATCAATGATTGTATTACAGGTATATTAAAAAATAAATGTTTTGTTTGCATTTGGTTTAATAACGGACCAACCTTTTTCATAAAACTAATAAAGAAAACATCATTCTTGATAATAGAATTTCGCTGTAAACGTAGGAAATAATTGACGTTAACAAGTAGAAAAACGATCGTTTTGTTTACACGACTGATAAAAGAAAAAACAAGCAATCTGACGGCTAACCTGAAAACGAAAATTGTTTTCTTAGCTCGAAAGCGTCAGCTGCGGCCAAAACGTATTTTGATTGTTAAATCATATTCAATATCAGTTTCGAATAACCAATTACAAAAGGCAACAAACTCAAAGGAGTCATTTGATTAAACGCTTTTGGGCTACCATATTTTTAGCATTTAAAGAAGAAAACGAAATTTAATAAGTTATGAACACTCATCTTTGAAAACATTAACACTTGAATTTGTTAGTTACATTTAACTACAAGTAGAAATATTTTCCACAAGTGATATAAGCTGTTTGAGAGACGTTAATTTTAAGTGTAATAATCTTCTCTATGGTAGAAGTGAATAGACGCTTAATGTTATTTTGAAATACGTAATGACGCTTTTGAGTCGGCAGAGACTCAACAAATTGGGAGCTATTATCTTAGGTTGTTAACATACAGGAAAGCATTATTATAGTCGCTTGATGCTTTTCCTGAGGTTTTTGTTGCTACAGACTGGAAGCCATACTATAATCTTTTTTTAACAAAATACATTCGGATATTCAGTTGGAAAAAAAAACAAGTTACTTATTTAAAATCGGTAAATTGGGGCAATAGGTGTATTTTTGTCTTTGAGGAAAATGTTGAGAAAACGTTGCAAACAAACAAAATAATATTTTCAGACGTAAATAAAGAAAGCTTTTGAGATAGGTTACCAACGCTTTAGGTGTACAGTTGGTGCTTTTCTGATAGCGTCACAATAAATTAACTTGATTGTTTGATACAAATGCGTTTTTCTAGAAACATCAACGACTGAGTCTAGGTCAGATTTGAGTCATGTATAAATTATTTTGAAAAATCAATAAATATATATTATGTATAATTGTATATAGATTAAGATAGCCAGAAACTCTATAATTTAAAATATTTTATGTTTCTAGAACAGGCAGCTATTTGAATTATTGAAACCTCTGAAAATTTGCTTTAAATCCGACGTAATGCATCAATTAACAGGGACAATTACTAAAGTTAATTAATTACCTTTGCTCATATATCATCTTATTATTTTGTCATGTGTAATATAGGGGATTAAGTGACTCTTTAAGTGACGAATAAACGAGTATATACATTAATTTAATTTACATCGGTTAAGCCCTAAACTTATTTTATAACTACAGCTATAACCTACTGTATTTAGATCAAATTAATCAGAAATTTGTACATTCAGAATGTAATTTCAGATCTATTATGTTTCCTGTAACCATGCAATGAATTATTAACTGCACTATTAATCATTTTGTATACGTATGTATGTATGTATGTATGTAGGCAGCTAATAATAATACCATAAGTAAGCTGTCAGATTAAAAATAATTTTACTTAGTAAGTAAGTCCGGGGTAGTTAGCTATAGTTTTTCTTAAACGCTGTAAAAAAAAATCTTTATTTTAAATTAAATTTTAAATAACCAAGTCTGAATAATCAAACAAAAAATTAACAATTTTAAAAGATCTTTATAAACTTTTTTTTAAAATTACAATTGGCCATCTCTCTCGAGGTGTGCGGGTGTGATTGCGATAATATTAAGATAAAGATGGCCATAACTCAATTCCAGAATTGGCATTAATTTTTGGTCTTATTTTCTATTTTTTAACTCTTTCTTTTTTTTTGACCACATGCTATCAAATTTACTACAGTGTTCATGTATCCAAAATTGGCATTCTATACATTTAAGCCAGTCTTAGATGAGAAGTGTTTCGTAATTTTTTCCAAATCCGCGACAATGGTCCTTTTCGTTCAGTTTTTTTTTCTTAATTTTATTTAATAGAACTGTTAATGGGACATCGCCACCACTATCCGAGAGTCTTCGTACAGATTTTTTTATCTGAGCAAGTGCTTGTTTTTTTGCATTTTCGGTTTTTCTCTTGTTTTCCTTTTTTGCACTTTCTTCTGCAACACATTTTCTGCTTTGATATGTTTTTTCGAAGTTAAAAGTGTACCAACTTGGGTGTTATTCAAAACACTATTAGATGAAATATCTTTATCTGAAATATTAGAAGCAGTGGCAGAGTTTGATAAGATTTTCGAGAACAATTTCAGTACTATAATTTGAATTATTAGAACAACTTGGAATAGCTGCATTATCGATATTTTCCGTTGCAGAAATTCTTTGTGGAATTGATCGTGCATTAGTTGTATTAGACGAGACCGTTTTGGATTCTTGAATAAATGCGTAGTCTGGCACCACTTTTTGATTAAAAGAATAGACTCCTGTTGCTTTAAAACTAGAAATTGCATTTTTAGCTGAGGCAGCTTTTTTCCAAGCCTTGTTGAGCAAAGATCCGAAAGAAAGTCTAGTTATACGACGCCCTGGTTTTTATTTTAGCAAAAGCTTACGCTTACACTGTTCGTAGAAGTGAGTTTTTAATAATTTAAATACTGAACGATTGATAATGAAATGTGTGACTTGGCATTGATATCATAATAATGTTGTTCTCGTTAGCGTAATCTAACATTTCCACAGAGTTACAATGACTTGAGTCGCTGTCGACCAGAAGAACAACTTTTCCAGCTGGTTTTCTAGGAACAAAGTGTGTTTTTACCGACTTTAAGATGATTTTTGAAGTAATGTACGCTAATTTTTAGACATACACAGTTTTGATCCTGATGACATTCTATCTTTAATAATTAATGTCTCTGTGGAAACCGTTTTAGAGCTTTTTTGAGCACGTGTCATACGACAATTCAACTGGAGGCCTGACTCACTCATATTGAACACACAATTTTGTGGTAAAATCTTATTGTTTTGCATATGAACGCTTTTAAAATGTTTGAAATATGCGTTTATTTCTGATTTATTTATGGCATTAATTCTAGTCATGGATATAAATTCTGACTTTCTTAGTGTAATATCCTATTGCCTGCTTACGAACATTTGTAATCAGTCTTATTCTGTTTTCTAAATCTATGTTTTAATTTTAAGTGTTCTGCAAAATCATATGCTATTCTTTGCATATCATCTATTGTTAATGCAAAATTTTGGCTTGCATTGATTTGATATGAGCAACCAACTTCCTTTCATTAGTCTCATAGGCCCTTTCTTGTCGTTGTCTGTCTTTAAACCTTTTTGTAATGTTTTTCTAGGAACTTGGTGTTAAATCGCGGCTGCACCGTCATTTTTAACAGCACTAATAGCTGCTTTTAGTGCTTCTTGTGACTAATTTTATCTCACAACGAAAGCTTTTCTCTTGTATTTATTAGGCATCTATAACAGTAATGCAGAGTAATTATAGTATATTAAGTATGGAAGACGGTAAGGAGTGCTTACCGTTCGAAGACAATTGATTGGAAGAGAAGCGAAGCGAAGCGACGACTCCAATTATTGTCTGAGAATGGTAATCCTTAACGATCGACATGCTTATAACGTTTTTTGCGCGATTGGAGTTTCTAGAATAATAATAATAGTAATTTATATCAATACATTTGTGATAATCGGGAAGATTGAAACTGAAAACTTTGGGTGGCTGTTACATGGTTGCTATGGTTTTGTTCCAAACAAGTGAAATTGTTTTTTTGATACAATCATTCCTACATAGTTCTGTTTTGTGGTTCCGTTTTCGAAGCAAATATGAGCGATAGTGATGATCTACCGGATGATTTAGAAGACGTTTGGCAAGAAGGATGTTCGGCAATAATTCCAGAAAAATCTCCCGATATGAACAGACATACAAGTTGTTTAAGGAATGGCGTGAAGCAAAGAAGATTTCTGTAAATGAAATGAGCTTGTTAGCGTATTTTGTGGTGAGAAGTGGACACTTGAAGGCCCTAGGCAGTTTATGGGCGGAGTATTCTATGCTGAAGAGTACAATTTTTCTCCATGATGCTATCGATATTTCTAAGTTTGCTACATTAATTGCTTATCTTAAGAGAAAAAATATTGGATATCGGCCTAAGAAGGGCTACATAGACTTTTTTAAAAGGACAGAAAAGTGACGGACAAGATTGATTGCATTACATTGTACATCTGAGTTCTAAGAAAACAATATATTTGCAGGTAGCAATGATATTGGGAGTATCGGGTGCTTGTAGACGAGAGGAATTGTACAATATTAAAATGAGTGACATAGAAGAACATGAAGAAATGTTTATAGTAAATATTCCAAATACAAAAACAAATATTCAACGAACGTTCACAGTTATTAATAAAGAAAATGAAGCAGTTCATTATTTGGAAATACTTCGAAAATACATAAGAATTCGACCAAGCAACCCAACGTCAGATCATTTATTTCTGAACTATCAAAGTGCAAATGCACTAGGCAAGTCATAGGAAAAGACACAATTGGAGGCTGACCGTCAAAAATTGCAAAGTATTTAAAATTGCAAGCTCCTGAAGGTTTTACTGGACACTCATTTCGACGCACATCGGCTACACTTTTGGCGAATAACGGAGTTGATGTGTTGGGACTAAAAAGACTAAAAGGACTAAAAGGTGGGTGGGGTTCATCAACGGTGGCCGAGAGTTACGTGGAAGATTCCCTCCAAAACAAAATTGAATTTGCTAATAAAATTTTACACAGCGATGTTGGTGAACTATTACAACCTGGGACTTCTACGTTGGAAAGTTTGTTTATTAACACTAGAAACTCAAATACGAGTGGTATTACTACTATTAATTATAATAATTGTACATTTAATTTTAATAAATAAATCGCAAAAATGTTTTTTTTAGATTTAATTGCTTACCGTTCACTGAACAGTAAGTGAATTACTTACCGTTTTGTTACACGTAGCAACCAGTAACAGCAACTTACCGTCGTGGAAACAGGCACAGTAAACTGATAAAAACAACCAATCGCGTAAGAACTATTTGAATATAACGTTTGTAAATGTGCCTTCAGTATAAGATGGCTAACTGACCATCTCTTCTTTTGTTACGGAAGAGGTGGCCACAACTAAAATATAAACAATTTTAAAAATGATATGCGTATTAGAGGTTAGAACAAAGCGTTGCTTATATACTTTGCTATAAACACAAAAATAATCACTATTTTAAGAAACTAACTTTACAATCGTGTAAAACATCACATCTTTGAAAAATATTAACACTATATACAGCAGTTATCAAACATTATACTTATTTTTTAATTTTTTTTTTCTTGTAAATGGTGGTCGTTCTTTTGGTTCCACGCACGATGCGAAGCAAACTGAACTGTATTTATCGACACTTAGGCAACGGCTCTATGAATTATTTCGATTGGCAATCTTCCTCTTATGGTCATTTACCTCGGACTTACCCTATTACATAGTTTGTTTCTTAATAGATTGTCAGCTATAAGTTTGTAACGGTTTTTTTTTCGGAGGTCCTGACCTGACCTAGAGAAAGAACGACGTAGCTATGATGGGGTTTTATTAAATATTAACTATGTACAATAAAATAAAATAATAATTTTGAATAACAAACTAAATCTTGTTTTAATAACGCCTTCGCCTTCGACAACTTCGTTCTTCACGAAACGGTCCCTAAAGGTTTCGTGGGTTAATGCGCCGCAAGCACTCGTCGAGGAGAAGTGGTAGGATACTTATGGGTTAATGCACCGTGACTAGCGTTTTCTGGAAGGACGAAGCCACTGGGTGACCAGAGAGAGAGAGCACCAGTGGGTGACGGGGTCTGGAGAATTTACTTACAAAGACAATGCGCCTATAAGAGCGGTTCTATCGGCGGCAAAGTGCAATATATACTCTCGACTAGGCGAGGGAAATGAAGGTAGAAGAGTAGGGAAACGTTGGTGGTGGTTTCTCGGTAGTGGAAAGCGTACGTCATGGTAGTGGAAGTGGCATGACGTATTTCGATGACGTCGCGGTTCGATATCAGCTTTATCTTGTCAGTCAATATGGAAGATTTTTTTTTATTTTAAAAGAATTTAAAGGATAAAACATAACTCTATAAGCAGTTGTGTGACCGTTATTTGCAAACATACAGCTAAGGAATGTGTTAAAACGATCAGCCACTGGAGTTTCAGATTTAAAAGACTAACGTTTTTATAGTCGCGAGTGCTATGTTTAATATTGTGCTTTTTTAATTATATGTAGTTATTAGGTTTTACAGGTATTAGGTTGTTTTTATAAAATTTGAGAGTTATCAATAACAAGCAAAGGGTATCTCAATTGGACACAACGCTAGGAAGCTGTCGAACAGTTTCTGGGTGTTTGCCTTTTCATTAGTACTGCAGATTTTGGAGCATAGAATTCGATTGGAACGGGTGGGAAGTTTTGCTCATAACAAGAGAAGTAAATGTAGTTTATTAGTGATTGCACAACATCGAATGTTGACGCTATGCAATATCTCACGGAAATGACTTATATAAAGCTCTAATTCATATACTTTTGCAAAAAAATTTAATAAAAATTTTTTATAACAACTTTCTTAATGTTTTTTTAAAAATAAAAAACCTGGTTTTGTTGTTTTTTTAGTATTTTTTAGGTAATGCACCTAAACGCAATAATTGTATCTTTACCCTCTTTTACTTTACGACTTTTGCTTTTATAAAATATAACTTTTATTTATTCAACAGAAACAGATAACATTTTGAACATACAACAGTCCTAGATATCTTAAAATCTTCGTTTGTAACCTCACTTAGAATTAAAACACTATATTATGCGTGTAACTGTTATGACGTGCTTTACGTCGTAGGTACGAGTCTGTTAATAGCTACAAATATTTAACCTATGTTTCTTAAAAAATTAAAATTACTTATAAAAGCAAGTGAACTGTTTTTTTTTTAAATTTAATAGTTAATATTTAAAAATTAACAAATACAAATTAAGTTGAACAAGTTTTACAAGTAAGAATAAAATCAAAGTTTTTAAATTTAAAACTTTTAAGATTCTGATAACACTTGATTGAATGCAAGTATGTAGAAGCTTGTTGGATTGTGGTTTTTAATTGGAATTTTATTATTAAATTTAATTTTGAAGTTGATTTTACGACTCTTGAAATAAAACAGTTTTTGTTCTGATTTTGTGAAATTAAATTTGTTTAGCTTATGATACAATGAAACATAAAAAAGTATAATAAATATGGGTGAATAAATTAATCTATACTTCACACATTTTTCTCTGTACCTAATATATTTTGAACATTATAAATAAAACATATTAAGGGATAGAATATTCTAACACACATACTTGTATTAAATCAGAGTTATTATTTTTTTAAAAGTAAATGTTTTAAACAACTGTTATACAGCTTGAAATACATATACTCAGTGACATTAGAAGTGATTTTTTGTCAATCGAATTATACCCGCTTGCACAAACGTTTATCAAAATTGATGGCTTGTTAATCTTTCATTAACGTATTTTTAGCCAATTAGAGCACCATATTTTTATTTAATTAAAGTTTACCGGTTTGTTAAATTTGATTGACGTTTGTGCAACCGGGGTAAGTAAATTTAAAGCTAGTTATAGTAACTATTATTAAGGTTTTATTTTGTACAGTTTATCTTTTGTTATTAGTTGTTGTGTCTCTGACTACATGTTTTAAGAGCAATAAAATGCCTCTAGTTCGAAAACATCAACGATATTATCATTTTAGCGATTTTGACAGAGGTAGAATTGTGGCTTTTCTAGAAGTTACTTTGTTTTATCGCGTAATTGTTCATCGTGCTGATTCTATTGCAATGACGGTAATGCGTGTGTATAGGAACACGAAGAAGATTAACCAGTCAACCAAAGCGTACCACAGAGGGTAAAGAGAGACGCTTCAGACAATTAACTTATTGAGACCGTGTTGCTACTACGCGAAAACCTAGTGATCAACGGTTTGGAAAAGAAAGTTGACTTGTTAGTATGCGAACTTGTTAGTATCTCCGCATTCAAGCTTTTGGACTATTTTTTACCATTTATGGTTAGTGCTTCTTTTAACTGCGGAACACCGTTGTCAACTTTTGGACTGGTGCAGAGAACGGCCGGTTTGGGAGACTGAATGGTAATGTAGTATTCAGCGACGAATCGCGATTCTGTTTATGCATGCATAATGACTGTCGGAGACTAAGACGCCGTCGTGAAAAGCGACGTGATATTGAATTTGCTGTCGAAAGGCATGGGCACAAGTCTGTTGAAGTAATATTTTTGGGGGTTATGGTCTATGGAAGTCGACTACCTCTTGTGTTTATTCGAGGTAGTGTAACAGCTGTGTGTTATGTTGATTACGTCCTACGAACCACTTTACTGTTTTATCTAGATGACTGTCAACATATCTCTTTGCAGCAAGATAACGCACGTTTACATATTGCTTGTCAAACTATAGATTTTTTTTAAAAAAGCTAGAGTTAATGTTTTGCCGGGACTACTCTATTTACCAGATTTAAATCCCATTGAGCATGGTGTGTGGTATATGATTGGGGAGAAGACTGTCTGCTTTCCATCGTTTACTGCAGACTCTGACACAGTTAATCTAGAAGCTTCAAGTTGCTTGGAACAAAGTACCACAAGCAAACATTAACCATCTTATTTTGTCGAAGCTTAGACGTAAACAGGAGTGTACTTTCGACCCAAATTCTAATGGTCACTCTGACTTAAATTGTAAATCTTTACATAATAGATCTTCTGCTGTGATGCCAATTGCAACCATCATGTACTTTAGTTGGCCTGGGGGTTTTTACGATTGTGCCCCAGGTACTTTCCAGATGTTTCTCATTTAAGTAAATAAGAGATAAGAAAGTTTATTGGAACCACAACAGGAAGATCTATTATGTAAAGATTTACAATTTAAGTCAGAGTGGCCAATTAGAACTTGGGTCGAGAGTACTTAGTTACGAAGTTGTGAAACACATTATTGATTTTTCTTTCCAAGCCAATGTTACTAATTTTTTTTTGTTATTAATTTTTTATTCGTAAAAGTAATCTTTCAAAAATACTTCTAGAATTTTTTTTAGATACTAGTAAAATGAGTACTGTCACGAAGTTAATTAATAAATAAAATTAATTTATTTTTTAATAAATTTTTTGCATTTGTTAGTTTTGAACTTTAGCTACGTCTACTGTTTAAGATTATATCACTTGGTTGACTTGGATAATGATCTGAGCAATGTGGCAAACTTATGGTTAAAGGATGAATCTATTAAACTTATTATGTAACTGTTTGATGCAATAAAATTCTTAATCTATTAAACTTATTATGTAACTGTTTGATGCAATAAAATTCTTAAATAATCGTTCATCTCATTTCACTCAGTTTTAAGTACTTTTTGCAACACTTTAAAACAGACAAAAAGACAAATAATCTGTTTTTTTTTGGCGCTGTATAACAGTAACATATTGCTGTTATCTTGGTTAAAAAAAATAGTTTTTTTGAAATTTTTGACAGTCATAGATAAAACATTGGTCATTACACGTGGGTTAAAGCGTACAACAGTAACTCATGTAATTTTAAGTAAACTTAGGCTACGCATTTCTTATCTACAGTCTTTACATCGGAGAAATGTAAAGAAGCTTTTATCCATTTATTATAATATTAATATAATAATAAATAATATACAAAAATACATATAAAAAATTATTACAAAATTTTACGCATTTCGGAATTTTTAGTTTAAAATAAATTGGAATTATTAAGTACGATTCAAAAAATAGTGGCCGAACTGAACTGGACTGAATATCAAACTCTTTGGAATAATATTTTTCTTTTTTTGTTATATTGCTTAAAATTATAGGTATTCTTTTATTAAGAGATATAGGGCTCGCCAATGACGTCGTAAAAGTCAAATAGTCCTTAAAACAATGTAAACAGTCGTTAAATTAAGTAGCTGTGGCTTTGATACAGTGGACCAGTTTTGTTTTCGGTGTAACATAGCGTAAAATAAGTAATCATTGTCCAACTGGTCAGAATAGAGTCTAAGGGCACCGCCACACTTCTGTGATCAATTAGAAACGAATTGTTGACACAATTGTCCAGTTGGACAATAATTCGCTATTTCACGCTTTGTTACATCGAAAACAAAGCTGGTCGTCTGTATAAAGGCCACGGCTACTTAATTTAATAACTGTTGTAACAAAGCGTTCTAATAATTCAGTAAATAAAACCAGATAACGCCCAGCAGCTGATTCGGACCGCGTGACCGCGACGTCATACGTATACGTCAGGGCAGTAGTGGTGGTATAATTCCCACCATACCGAGAACCACCACCAACGCTTCGCTACGATACTCCTCTCATACTCCTCGCCTACAAACGAAGGCTATATATTGCGCCTACCGCCACCGATATTTGCATACCTGCAGGAGCACTAACCTTGTAAGTAGCCACCCCGAGAACCCGTCCTCCCCTGGAGCATTAACCTAGGGGCTTCCTCTCCGATACCGCTACCCACGGAGCATTAACCAGTTGGTAGAGTCCTCTCCGAAACTGCTACCCACGGAGCATTAACCCGTCGGTAGAATCCTACTTCCCCTCCACCACAAGTGCGAGCCACCGACACGTGGAGGACGAGGAACCGTCGACGAGGAGTCGAGGACGAGGAGTCGAGTACGAGGGACCGCCAAAGAAGAGGGACCGCTGAGGACGAGGTCGTGGACAATTTAGTAGAAGATTTGTTTTGTTCAGAAGTATTATTTTTATTTTATTTTTATTCTGCACATAGTTTTATACTGTAAATAAAACCCAATCAAAGCAGTTCTTTTCTTTCTCTACGATACCCAGAATCCGACACGAAAAAAACCGTTACAAATTTCGCGGCAAAACGTTTCGCCGCTGACGACAAAACTGCTCGGGCGACGTCCCTGCTCGGGCGCCAAATTTTTACATTATATTTCATGATGAGTGATGACACACTCAATTTTTTCATTTGAATTCGTTCTTATATATTCCTATTTGAAGTACTTCACACATGTATTTTCGGAATCATTATCTCTGTCACAATATCAGCATCTTTCTTCACGCTGTTTTCTATACAGTGTAAATTCTTTCTAAATACTCTATTACTTATTATAATTTAAATTATTTAACATTTTGTTTTTTTTTTAATTTTTTTTATAGATATCTGGTAATCGTAATAAAATATAGAAGATATAATAAGAATAATAGTTATGTGTGAATAAAGAAAAATATTCATGATTTGCATAACTTGCAAAACATGCTCGTAAAACAAAATCGGTTCTTTCATAACTAGTTACGTAAATATTTTTGGCTCTTTTACTATTATTTTTTTAACTTTCTTACTTCTGTTATTTAGTTACACGGATGTACTTTGTGTTCCGGTTTGGTAAATGCATAGTCGATAGGTGTATTTTCACGTGTCGTAATCACGGAGAGAATCATGATATAGGTTGTAGGCACAGAACACATCAGATGTTTACAACAATTCAATGCACATGGAGTAAGCTTATTACTGCACAAAGCTTTTTGCACGGCAGATGCAGTCATTGGTAAATTCAAGCAGATATTTTCTTTTAGTGAAACGTGAAAATTCAATTCGAATTTTGCATTTTCTGTTACGTTGAGTTTTCTGTGGGTTTTAAAATTGGCTCTGCTCATATACCAGTAAAAAGACGAATCTGTCAGTTGCTTTTCGGTGGATGTATGAATATCAAAAAAATTGTATAATTGGATTTTATTCTCTAGCGAACAAATCTCTGGTTTTGATTAGGAAATTTCCAATCGTATAAAACTCGATATCTAATAACTTTGTATTACAAATGTGCTTAATTTAGAACATTCACAATTAAAATACTTTTTATTCATTTTTTCAAACCTTCACCCTGATTGACTTAATCAAAATTATTATTGTAATATATATACAGACTGTTTCACGAATGATAATAAGCCTGCGAAACTGAAAATACAAAAAGCAATACAATTTTAAAGTTAACGTAGTTATTTTATTTGTTTACAAATACATTATGGTAAATAAAAAATCGTTTAATTATTTGGTTAACTAAAGACAAACTACTGCCACTTGCTTGTAAGATTATTCTTTGGCTTACATGTAAACAGGACCTGTAGTTGTTCTTGCTCTTGGTTTTTTCAAAGATGGTTAATTTTTCCTTAAGGTAAAGTCGTTCGAATATGGTGTCAACAAGAGTTCTTCTACCCGGAAAACATTGTCTGTACAAATTTATTACGGCAGAGGCATTTTTTCTTATATATCATCATCATGTCGTTTTTTTTATCGTTTGAATAATTTTTTTTTATCGGTGACAGATTTGACAAATAAAATTTGAAATTATTATCATCCATGTTAACTGTGGAATTGTATTGCTGGTTGTATTTTTAGCTTCGCAGGCTTATTATCACTTATGAAACAGTCTGGATTATTGTTCTTAATTTATTATAGTACAAATTTTTTATAGATTTTTTTTAGATACACGTCCATGTATTTTGATTTAAACATATGGCCTGCGTAAAACATCCAAACGTCTTTTCTCTAAAACATATAAAATTTATATTATTTTTAATGGTATTCTACATGAAGCGATGTTCGAATATTATTATGTAAAAAAAATGGGCTAGATATGTACCTTTTAGCTTTTTTGTCTTATTCACACTTTTGAAAATAATGGCTTATTATTTAATGTAGAAAAATTAAAAAAATAGAAAAAATTAATTTGTTTTTGTTGGTCGATTTAGTGTCAACACTACTTCAACAATAAAAAAATTTGGTGAAAACTGATCAACTCTTATTTTCGGTTATTGGTTCATATTTTTTAATGGTCATTTGAATAGGAAAATTTACTTAATGTTTTTAAATAATGACTTGCTGGAATTATTAAAATGCATTTCATTGACTGCGAGACATTACATGATTTATCAACATGACGGCACTCCGCCCCATTCGTTAAGAAATATTGTTTATTTTTAAACAAACATTTTGAGAACATTTTGACTGAACGAAGGAGAGGAAGTTTAGCAAACTGGCCAGCATGATCTCTGGATCTAACTCCACTCAATTTTTTTCTGTGAGGTTACATAAAATTGGTAGTGGTATCTCTCGAAGACATGAAAGACATAATAAAGCAAGTCTTTGCTGAAATACCTGTGCAACAGTTAAGTGACGTCCGAAGAAACTTTTATCAGCAAATAAATTTGTGTCAGCAAGAAAATGAATGTCATTTCAAACATTTATTGTAAATACTTATTACAAAAATTGTTAATAATTAATAAAAATTGTAAATTATTTATTGTCCTTTCAAATTTTATATATTTTTTTAAAAAACTCATTCTTTGTACAGTCATTAAAATTTTAAATAATTAAATTCTAAAACAAATAAAAATAGAATGTGTTTGTTTTTCATTGAATATTAAGTGGACGTTATTAACAAGCGATCAATACATAATTTTTTTTTTCAAATAATTGCCACTTAAATTTTAATAAACATAATTATTAAATACTGTGATATCTACTGTGATTTGTTGATGGTCCCCAACTTGAATTTTTGGATAACCCTACGTTGTGTTTTTTGTTTTTGGGGGGACCGAAAATAATTATTTAGGGCAGCAAAAGTAAAATAAAACTCAGTCGTACAGTAAGTACGGGTTTCAAGATAATTAAAAGAATTAACAAAATAAAAGTCAGTTTACACTACATTTAAATTTATTAAAAAAAATTGTATTTACAAATAAACAATTTTAATACTAATTAACCCAAAACTTAGTTTTGAAATTAGCTAATACGTTTGTAAATTCATTAAAAAAAAAACAAGTCATGCAAAAAATAAAGGGTTAAGATTTGCACTAAAGATTGAAAACACAAAAAACATAATTAATAAAAACTTTTTAAGTTAATAAATTAACTTATATAAATTTAAAATTAACAATTAAAGTGGAGGGACAAAATATAATAATAAAATACATAAAATAATAAATTACAAATTTAAAAATCCGATTTTTCAGAAAATTTAAATAGTTAAACATTAAAATGCAAATTTAAATTAAACGTTTACAATTCATATTAATTTAGGTTGATTTTGGTTGGATGAAAAAGGCTGTTGCACTTCTTTTACAAATGCAGGAACGTAAAGTGTTAAGGTTAATTAAGTAATTCGTAAATTACTTGACGGATCGACTGTATTAATAACGTTTTCTCTTTTTAATAGAGTGGGTAGTCGTTGTGACTCTAAAAGGTTAATTGTTGGGCAATGTGGCTAAGATACTTTAATTTAGAATTTTGGAGATAAACTAATTAACTATAACTTGCCTGTTAAACCAAACTAAAAGTTAACCATTAAAGGGAAAATTAGAAAAACTCTGAAAAAAATTATGTGCGTAAGCAAAAAATTAAAAATTTTTAGGGTAATCTCTAAAGTCGATGCGATAACTAATTTTTGGAAAAAATATAGTTTTAACAGAATTACTCTGTTTATACATAAGATAAAGCTGCTGCTCGTGGAGGATCCTTTAAACAAGAAGAGCACTAATGTTTACCTCGGCTGATATTCTCTGCTCATTCGTCTTTGGATTTTACTCTACTCGTACTAGAATGTTTTTTTTTTCTAGAAGTAGATACTTATTTTGGTTTTCCGGATAAATGGCACTGTTAGCGAAATGGATCTGTATCACGCAATTTTTGGTAAATTCTTCAAAACATACGATGTGAGCGTATATTTTGAAGTGGCGATTTGGATAATCTTTAACGTAAAGGCGTCGCGTTTCAGTGTCAATCTCATAGTATGACTATACATAAAATGCATGTCGGTTAATTCTGCATTAGAGTAAACATGAGCCAGACCATAGCAAACAAAACTTGTGCATGACTTGTGCACTGACAACAAACGTCAAATTCTAAATATTTATTTATATTTATGCAATTTTTTGCAAAATAAAAAAGTTAAGGAAAAGAAATAAAATTCTATATCTGCCAAACCGTTGCTTTGTGGACCCATGCTTATTAAGACTTTTTTGTTTATTTTGGTTTATGTTATTGTAAGTTTTTTACACTCTTTTTTTAACACTCTGTATTTTTTCAAGTTCTGGGTGGGCCAAAGGTGTATTTTTACAGTAAGGAGTTTGTTAAGTAAAAAAATTTTTCGGACACATCTACAAATTTATGCAGCGTGATTTTATAAATTTAATAACTAATTTGATATAGTGCGCTTTCGTAAACTTTATGAAAATTTAGTTTTTAAACGCGCTTTGCCACTGTTGTATTAAAATTTTGATTAAACTTGTAGGTTCGACATTGATTTTATATTTACTACTAGCTAATATTATTTTTGGGAATTTGTTGTTACAAGCGAGATCAAATGTAAAAGAAGGATCAAGAAGAAAAGTTATAGCGAATTAAACAAAAATAGTTTTTGCTCTCTGTAGTTAGAAATTCAAAATATACTAAAAATATATAGGGACCGGCCGTTCTTGATTAGACTTATTATTTTTATAAATCTAGAATAATATTAAAAAATAAATTATGAATACGAATGAATTAAATAAAATTAAAGTACCTAAACTATAAACTGTTTGTTTAAAATTTAAATTTTGAAAAACCCTCAATTGAGCTAGAGATGTCGAATTTTAATTGCTCTTTTGGACTATGAGGTCTTGGCACTATATTTTTGGTTACTCCAATCTGCTAGTTCTCTATAGTCTCACCTATTTAAACAAAAGGCGCTTATTCTGCTCTAATGTAGTTAGTTTTTGCTTTTGTACTATATCTTTAAGTATAAACGTTTTACACTTTTTAGTTGAACTTACTAGATATACTACTTTTATCAGAAAATAAAAATGTGATTTAAGTTACAAATTATTTAACTAAGCAGAGTACTCAAGCTATTCGTACTTATGTTAACAAGTTTTTAATTTATGACAGTATTTTACTAAGAGCAGGTATAAATTTTAAGTTAAGGGCTGATTTTTGAATGCTGTTGTCTTTGTTATTATTTATTATTATTTCGGGTTTAAACCGATCGGTAAGTGGTAACTAGCAGCTTAAATACGGCTGCATTGTTAGCAATAATTTTTTACTTACCTAAGTCAAATTCTCATCTTCTTATGAAAATATTATACATAAAATTTTTATAAGAAAAATAACTATAAATTATTTTAATATTAAAAGATGTAAAAACGTTTGAAATGAACACTGAACCTAACAGTATATTCTAAAGTTCTGTTTTTTTGGTCGATATAGAGCTTAAGAAAGATTGATGTTTATCACGCATACGCTTGATAACAGCAGTAAAATAGAGTTTCTCGAGCTTTTACAATTTTGTGACCCACTTGAATCATTACTTCAACAATAGATTCAAATGTCGTTATTGTTATGGAATGTATAATATACTGTAGCTTAATTATGAGAAATTGATTTTCGATGTTAATGTTATAAAACCGAATACGTCCTATCTTTATTGCTGAAATATCAGTCACATCCATTCATTAATAATCACTTGTACGTTGTACGCTTGCTCAGCAAATATGAATAAACAGGACGGAAATTCGAATGAAAGCCTGTAGGTTTGACAAAGGCAATGACTGATTTATCGTTACACTATCGAACGGCTTTTTTCTTTTGTCATGGTTATAACGAGTTAAGCAAACATAGACTGAAATGGATTTGAGAACTTCCAAACTTCGAATTTAATTATAATGTATGCCCCGTTTACACAGTTGCATTCGCATAAAATTCAAATCGAGAAAAATTTTTCTTACTTAGTCACCGGAAATAAAAATTTATCAAAGTAATGTCGACACTTTACCATATATACTCATATCTGGCTTGGAACAGTAAGTACAAAAACTGAGATTTATTTGCGTTTACACGTATTTGCGTATATACTTTGTCAGGATAGCAACGTAATGTTAAAATTATATTCAATGTTGGAAGATTCGCGGAATGTCATATTATAGGAAATACACTTTTTTTGGTTTGTTGTTAACAAATAAATTATACTTAACAATAGTTCTATATTAAACTCCAAAGTTCTCCAAGAGTAACTAAAAAAATTGTTGTGTCAAAATATTTAAGCCCTATGAGGCTTTTCTCTTATATGTAGTTGATAAATTTATAAGAAAATACCAAATGAGGTTTTAATTAACAGATCTACTTACATCTTTAACAGTTACCTTTACCTGAATGTTAATAAATGTAGGGTAACCGTAGGTTGTAATGGAAAAAAAGTAAGGCTTTACTTGTTCTATTTAAGTTTACTTTTAATTTTGTACCGTAATAAGTAATAACTATTTTTAGTAAGGTAATATTTAACGTATATATTTGACCTATTTGGAACGGTGTAGGGTTTTAATATTTGTATGGATACTAGTACGTGGTTGAAGCAACAACAGCAATCGTTTAACTCTAAGATTATTATCATTAGTTTATCTGGACACCTAGCCAAAGGTTGCCGTTCCGGAAGTTGCAAGCTTCAAAAAATTCTTAATTCGACTTTCTATTTATAGTATTGTTTTGTACCTTCACACGGTATTTGGGAGTAGAATTACTTTATTTTTGGGTTTTTATTACTGTTTTGTTTCTAATATTTAAAGGATTGGTTATCAGTCGTTGTAAAATTAATGTTTGTTTGTCACTTTACCTGGAGAATCCTGAGCAATTTACAAATATTTGTACGCTTTTGTTTCTTGTGTATATTTATATTGACTACACCTTTCTGGAATTTTAATTATTACCGTAATTAATTATTAGCGTCCAATGGATTTACTTTCGCTTTTGAGTGATTATTGGTGTGTTGGTAGTGTAAAATATCTAAAAAAGTTTCCAGTGTCCATGTATTCTGTATTCAGTGTTTTTCTGAACACCCAATAAAGTAGTTTTTTTTATCGACCTTTATATTAAAGAAAAAACCTGGGCATAATATCTTTTTTTAAACAAAAGTTTAGGTTTGTAAATTACGTTGTTTTTCTAATTTATATAGTTATTAAGGACTTTTTCTTTAATTTATTTTTGACTTTTTTTGACTAGGTTAGAAATTTAAATACAACTTTTTATAAGGGTTGTGTTATGTTTTGCCCTTATGGGTTTAGCACGGTAAAATAATAACCTTTTCCACGAAAGTAAAATTTATTTCCAAGCTACAGTACATGACCTCGACAAGGCCGTAAACCCAACTGACTCCTGACCCTCAACCTTTGCCGCTCTGGGTGGGGGAAAAATGTCCCTACACCACATTACCTCCCCCTTAAAAAACAGAAAAACGCCGAATTTTAAAATCCAAAACGATCCGGAGGCCGTATTTGACTTCTTCTTCTTAATTCCATGATTCGGCGGTTTTCGGTTTCACTGTTATCCTCATCACTTCTACAATTAATAATACTATTTCCTAACTCCGGTTTTATGGTATCTTTTCTGGGTAAAATTTGATCTAAATGGCGTCGCCAAATCTTACCCTCACAAGTTTCTATTAAATAAGTACGAAATCCACAAATTTTTGAAATCTTAGCTGTAACCCAAGATGATTTAACTTTCCTATAATCGCGAGCTAAGACTAAATCTCCTATTTTAAAAGTTAACTTCCGTTTACCTCTAAATTTTTTAATCATTTTTTCTTGTTTCTGACGTAAATTGGATTTAAAACTATCGTTTTGGTTATCAACCTTCTTCGACTCTGGCCTTAATAAATCTAACCTACATCTTAAGGTTCTACCTAATAACAATAAAGCTGGGGGTTGATCAGTAGTACAGTGGGGAGTATTCCTATAGTCTAACAAAAATTTACTTAAAGCTAGATTTAGATCCTTGCTACTTTTATTCATTAGACATTTAAAAATTGCTTTTTTAACCGTTTTTACAGAATTTTCTGCTTGACCATTTGTAGCAGGATGGTTTGGCGGCGATCTTTTAAATTGGATACCGTTCGCTTTTAAAAAACTTATAAATTCATCCGATGTGAAAGACGTCGCATTGTCTGACACTACATATTTTGGGAAACCGAATCTGGCAAAAATTTCGCGTAACACCTTAATTGTCGATTGGGTAGTAATATCCTTCATAACAATCGCTTCCACCCATTTACTGTAAGCGTCAACAATGACTAAAATTTGTTTGTTAAAAATCGGTCCCAAAAAATCTATATGAATTCTATCCCAAACTGTGTCTGGAACTGGCCAAGGAATTAATTTACTGAGAGGAGGGTTATCCCTAAGTTTCACACAATTTTCGCAATTACTGATAAAAACCTCAATTTGTGTACTCATGTTTGGCCACCATACATATGAGCGAGCTAAGCTTTTAGTTTTTACTATTCCCAAATGGGAACTATGTAACTCCTCTAAAATCTTAAGTCTTAAAGTCTCGGGAATTAGAACTCGATAACCAAAAAGGATACAGCCATTTTCAACCGTTAAATTGTTTTTAAATTGACCGAAAATTTTTAAATTTTTTGGCAATCGTTTTGGCCAACCAAGTTCTATGTACTTAAATAGTTTACTCAAATCGTTATCTTTAAGTGTCTCAGAAGCTATTATTTTACTGTCAATCGGTAAATCCTTATTTTCGAAAATATAATTAAAATACGTTTGTCTGCCCTCAGGTTCTACAAATTTTTCCGTAACTGGTAACCTCGGCAAACCATCTGCCCGATTTTCCGCTGATTTAACGTATTCTATGTCATAATTATAATTTGATAAAATCAGAGCCCATCTCTGAAGTCTGTTTGCACTGAGTGTTGGAAAACCCCGTTTAGGCCCAAAAATTGTCAATAAAGGTTTATGATCCGTTTGCAAAACAAATTTATGTCCATACAGATATTGATGAAAACGCGTCACTCCGAAAATAATGCTTAATGCTTCTTTTTCTAATTGACTATAGTTACGTTGAGCATCAGATAAGGATCTCGACGCGTATGCTATCGGTCGCTCGCCACTGTCTTTTACGTGTGATAAAATAGCTGCCACACCGTAATCAGAAGCATCAACAGTTAATTTAATCGGCAATTCTGGATCATAATGCGCTAATACGCTTGACGAAGTTAATATGTCTTTTACTTCCTCGAAGGCTAATGTACACTGTTTTGTCCAAATAAATTTTGTATTTTTTTTTAATAAATCATATAATGGTCTAAGTAAGGTTGCGTTATTCGGTATAAATTTATGATAATAATTAACTAACCCTAAAAATGCTTGTAACTGCTTTATATTTTTAGGAGTGGGCGCCTCCTTAATATCGCGTACTTTTTCGTCACATGGGTGTTTCCCTTTTTGTCAATCACATGACCTAAATATGTTACTTGATCTTTAAAAAATTCACATTTTTTTGGTTCAATTGTTAAACCGCACTTTTTTAGTCTTTCTAACACCCGTCTCACTCTCTCTAAATGCTCGCGCGCATTCCGTCCGGTTATCAAACTATCGTCCAAAAAACAAACGACTCCGTCCAACCCCTGCAAAAATGTGTCCATAATTCTTTGAAATTTTGATGGGGCACAGGCTAACCCGAAAGGTAATCGCGTATACTGAAATAAACCCTTATGAGTTGAAATCGTCGTAATTTCCTTCGATTCGCGATCTAACCCTATCTGCTGATAAGCTTGTGATAAGTCAAGTTTTGTGAACTGCTGACCTTTTAAAGTCGCAAAAATTTCCTCAATTTTCGGCAAAGGGTAAAGATCTCCTTCAACTACTGGGTTAGCTGTCAATTTATAATCAGCGCAAAGTCTCACGGTTCCATTTTTCTTAACGACTGGTACTATGGGAGTACCCCAATTACTGAAATTTACCGGTTCCAATATTTTTAAACTTACCAAACGTTCAATCTCACATTATACTTTTTTTTTAATAGCGAAAAGAAGCGGACGAGGTTTCAAAAATTTGGGAATAGCATCGCTGCGCACGCTCAAATGTATCGTCCCATTTTTAAATAATCCTAACCTTTTAGAAAAAACTGTTGGAAACTCCTCTATCAATTTAGCGACACTTCGCCTCTCCAAATCATCATTCAAATTATTTAAAAATTCCAAACCAAATTTGCGATAAAAATCACGACCTAATAAGGGTGGTCCGCCATTCCTAATAACATACAATTTCAGATCCTTACATTTATCTTTAAACCTAATCTGAGTAGTCAAATAACCTAAAGGTACAATTTTATGACCGTCATAATTTACCAAAACCTTGTCATCTTTGCCTAACCGCAAATCGGAAAAATGAACATTTTTAAAATTTTCCGAAATGACTGAAACCGACGGCCCTGTATCAAGTTCAAAACGTAAACACTCACTGTTCACTTCCACATCCAGATAGAGTGGTTCCTCACTGAATCGTGATTTAAAGTTCAACATTCTGTCCCTTGCGTCGCTGTCTTCTTTGCCATTATCGCTGTCTAAAAAGTGATGTCTACTGCCGCTCCCCTCACTTGCCTTAACACAAACGGCCGCCAAATGTCCCTTGATTCCACATACTCGACAAAAATAATTTGAGTACCGGTACTTACTTGAATCATGTCCCATTCGCCCACAAATTCTGCAAGCTCTCTCTCTCTCCTTGGGATGTTGCTTCTGTCCACTTCCCTGCACGCTCTGCTGCTGCTGTCCACTACTCGACGATGCCGCTGGTCGAGATAGCGCTCTCTTTCCTCCCCTGAACGAACTGTCCTGCGACATACGAAACATTTCTTTATCGTTGTCTGTGAATTTTGCACTCCCGAAACGCTCTGGATCCTCCAGGTCGTACCGATGACGAGATGCTTCCTTACTGTTAGCCAAAGACACCGCCTTCTCGAATGTCAACTTTGAAACGTCTTCTTCAAAAAGTCGATCAAGTAAATCGCCTTTTCCTAGACCCATAATAAACCGGTCGCGTACTACCACGTCTAATTCTTCCCCTAAATTACATTTCGATGCAAGACTCCGCGCACGAGATGCCCAGTCGACTACACTCTCGCCTTCTCTTTTGGTCGCGTTATAAAATTTATAACGTTCCGGAAAATGCAATTTTGGAGGTACAAAATGTTTATCAAATAGTGCGATAAGTTCTTTAAAACTTTTTTCTGTCGGAAGTTTCGGAACACACAGGCTGCACAAAAGTGTAAACGTTTCTTCCGAACAACAATTTATGAGCAGTGCCCGTCGTAGCTTTTCGTCTGTGATATTATTTACGATAAAATATTGATCGAGTTGGGTTTTAAAAATCAGCCAGTCGCTATTTGTCGTAAATTGTCTAAGGTGACCCAAGGTCGTACTCGCTGTCGCCATTTTGTTACTCTTCGTTTTTTCTTCCACACCCGTCACTTTTTCCTGGGTCGTCACTCAACTTTTACCTCGTAGCCACTGTTATGTTTTGCCCTTATGGGTTTAGCACGGTAAAATAAAAACCTTTTCCACGAAAGTAAAATTTATTTCCAAGCTACAGTACATGACCTCGACAAGGCCGTAAACCCAACTGACTCCTGACCCTCACCCCTTGCCGCTCTGGGTGGGGGAAAAATGCCCCTACACCACAGGTTGTAACCCACTTTAGAACTTTGTCTATTTATAACCCGCAATTCCAGTCTTGTATTGTAGCATCAAGAAATATACGGCAGAGGGAGAGACATAGAGAATACAGACCACCAATTCGATATTTAAATACAACAAGTTTTCATTATATCTGAATCATCGCCGGTTTACTTTATCGTTCTTAATACATCACAGATACTTTGCACGATTAGCTTTAAAAATATTTATAAAAAAATATGGTCAATTTTTTTATATTAAGTACCGAAGCAATAAAACTAATAAAATGCACACACAACAACCCGATACCACCAAAATAGATATAATAAACACAAAAATTACGTTTAACTAGAGAACACTTGAAGCCGAACCTGATTCAAATGCACATTTGGACTCCTGATCTAGATCGACTGGTCAAAAACTGGTCGACTGTATCAAGAACAAGTGCTCTTAATTTTACGACTGTTTACATAGTTTTTACGACTATTTAATTTTACGACTTAATAGGTGTGCCCTATATTTCTTGTTGATACAATACTGGCTGGGATTCGAATCGAAAATATTCGCTTTAAACTATTGTTTTTTCTGAATTTAGTCTGAAAAGGTCCGGCAAGTTTTTACGAGCTGGCATCTGCAGAGACACTTTTGTCATCATTCAAAAGAGTTTAGGAGGAGAATTAAGTGTATTTTTGATTTGGGTAGCTAGATAAGTGTTTTAAAATTTGTTAAAAGTTAATTTTTAGGTCATAAATTTTATTATCGTCAGATGTATAGAATAAGTAAGCTCCTTGACGCTTAACGCGCTACAATTATTTTTTAGCAATAATTTTTAGCTAATAGTTACTTTTTTATGAAATCTTCCGTAAAGTAAACAAAATAGTCTCTAAAATATTATTAATTTCAAATTTAAAACAAATATTAAAGTGTCGTTGGGTTGGTAGTTTAGGATTTAGTACCATCAGGAGCGCTAATTTTGGAATTGGAGCGTGTTAAAAATTATCTGTATGTCAATTATTTCTATTAGTTATTAGTGAGTTATCTATTCCTTCAATAAGTATAATTTTAAATTGTAGTGTATTTGTCCAACTACATGCTACTCTAAATTTAGAAAGTTTGGGTTTCCGGTCCTCGACAGACCAGACCTCCCCCCTCAAGTTATAAAGTGTCAGGTAGCGACACCACCCCGGACAGGCAGTACGATTCTGACTGTGAACGTACGTACTCCGTGTGGTGCGGTCAGTTCATTGTAAAGATTCTACTTATTTAGTTTTCATTAAATTTATTAATAAGTAAACTGTCGTGTATCATTGAATGAGCACCCGCCACCACAGATATCAGAAGTGGGATAAGAACAAGTGTACTTTGTGTAAATTAGCGAAAAGTGGAAACAATGGAGAAGCTTAGTGATGTACCCGGATTGTCTGAAAATATTAAAAAATCGTCCGTTGCGGCAATTCGTGCTTTTCACAAACTTCTGTACGATGGAGTAGAAAATGGCCGACGGAATAGACAACACGTGCGTGATTTTGCAGGTTTTGTATTTGCTGATGCCGACGCGTTAAATGAAAAGGTAGAATGGGCAGCCACAAATTTAACGTTGGGAGATTTGACGTCCGTGTGTGCTATTTTGAATATCGACTACGAGGGGTCAGCTAGAGAGGTGGCGGACCGCATATGCACCAAACTTACAGATTTAAACTCGTTGAGACCGATGGGAGATCCTGAAGAAGAAGAAGAAGAACAAGAAGATAACGAAGAGGAAGCTAATGGAAGCACATCTCGAAGTACACCATCATCAGAAAATGAAAGATTAGCAATACGACAAGAGCAAACACCAAGATTCGTGATGAACTTTAAAGATATCGAAGACTCAATTCGTCCTTTCAGTGGGGAAGGATCATACCAAGTTGCAAACTGGATACAGGACTTTGAAGAAATTGCAGAAATTATGCAATTTTCAGAATTGCAGAAATTGGTGTATGCAAAAAAGTCCCTAATTGGATTGGCAAAACAGTGTGTTCAGTGTGAACGAGGACTGAATAACTGGTCCAAGCTAAAAGAAGTACTTCAAGATGAATTTGGCAAGAAAATAAACAGTGCAGATATTCATAGACTTTTGTCTGAAAGGAAAAAACAAAGAAATGAGTCAGTGTTAGAGTATTATTTCAATATGAAAGAGATTGCAGCCAGAGGCCAAATTGAAGAAGAAGCCGTAATTCAATACATTGTTGACGGAATCCCAGACGAAATGCCTAATAAAACATTTTTATATGAGGCAACAAACTTGAGGCAGCTGAAGACAAAATTAGAAACCTATGAGAAAATCAAGAGTAGACTGTATTCATCGCCTATGGACAAACAACGCATTAATAAAAGTGCAGCGATAAACGCTAATGTGGTAAACAAATCAAAGAGTGCGACAAATGTGAACACTAATAATATCGTGAGGTGTTACAATTGTGGGGACAAAGGTCATATATCAGCAAAGTGTAGCAAGCCGAAAAGAGAAGTTGGTTCATGTTTTGGCTGTGGATCTAAAAATCATCAAAAAAAGGATTGCCCAGTTAAAAAGGACGCGACAAGTCACCTGGTGGAACAACGAATTATACCGGCTTTTATAGTAGAGGTGCGTTCAAACAATTTTATTGGTGAGTTAACGGCAATAATTGATTCAGGCAGCCCAATTTCATTGTTGACTTCTCGTTCGCTAAAAACAAATGTAAATATTTTACCTGATAATTCAAATGTAATATATTGTGGCCTGAACGGTACTAAATTGAATATATTAGGGCAAATTAAAGAAAAAGTTTTAGTTAACGATTGTGAGACCGAAATTGAATTCAAAGTAGTACCTGACGACACTATGAAATTTGATTGTTTACTAGGTCGAGATTTCTTAACCAATGATAAATTAATTATAAGTTTAGGTAAAGTTGTAACTGTAAAAAACAAACAAAGTGAGGTGGACATCAGAGTTCAAGATGAATCTCTTGAATTATTGCACATTGATATTGGTTGTAACAATGAATCAGAAATAAATCTAAATATTAACGAACAATTGAGCTGTGATGTCCATCAGCAGGTAAAAGATATCATAGATGAATTTTATGTACAACCAGACAGACCCGATGAACCTTATACGCAATTAGAATTGAAGTTACATCTAAAGCCCAATCATGCGCCATTTTATTCGAAAGCCAGACGATTATCTTTTGCGGAAAAAGAAGCGGTGAAACAAATTACAAACGAATTACTATCTAAAAATGTTATCAAACCGAGTACGTCACAATATAGCAGTCCTATTGTTTTAGTGCGAAAAAAAGACGGAAATTATCGTATGGCCGTTGATTACCGCGAATTAAATAAGTTAACAACGCGAGACATTTATCCTATTCCGCACATAGAAGAGCAAATCGATAATTTAAAATATAAGGCATATTTTACGCGTTTGGACTTAAAGGATGCGTTCCATAATATCAAATTAGATCCGGAATCAACTAAATACACGTCATTTGTTACTTTCATGGGGCAGTATGAGTATATCAAAATGCCGTTTGGTCTAGCGAATGGTAGTTCATTTTTTATGCGTTTTATAAATACCGCGTTCAGAGACTTATTAAACCAACAGAAAATTCAAATTTATTTAGATGATATATTGATTGCCACCAAAACTATAGATGAAAATATTGCTATTTTAAAAGAGGTTTTAAAGGTACTCGTAAAAAAATAAATTAGAGCTAACATTTGACAAATGCGAATTTTTATTGAGTAAAATAAAATATCTTGGGTATAATATCGACAAAAATGGAATAAGTCCAAGTGATGACAATGTAAAGGCAATAAAGGAATTTCCGGTCCCAAAAAATTTTAAAGAGCTTCATAGCTTTATTGGGTTATTATCCTATTTTAGAAAGTTCATAGGAGGGTTTGCAACCGTGTCAAAACCATTGTCGGAGTTATTAAAGGCAAAAGAATTTATATGGACAGACCGTGAGAATAATTGCTTTGAATCACTAAAGCAAAAATTGATATCGTCACCCTTGTTAGCGATATATTCGCCTAAGTTAGAAACGGAACTACATTGTGATGCTAGTTCGCATGGTTTTGGTGCTGTTTTAATGCAAAAACAATTGGAAGATGGAAAATTTCATCCAGTTTGTTTTTTTAGCAAAAGAACAACACCTACTGAAGCGTCTTACCATAGTTTTGAATTAGAAGCTTTAGCAATTATTTATTCTTTAGAAAGATTTCGGATTTACCTACAAGGTATTAAATTTAAAATTGTGACCGATTGCAACAGTTTGAAGCAGACATTAGAGCGAAAAGAAGTGAATCCGAGAATTTTGCGATGGTCATTGATATTGCGTAATTATAATTATACACTTGAGCACCGTTCTTCTGATCAAATGAGACATGCTGACGCGTTAAGTCGTGAATTTAGTATTTGTTTAATTACGGAAAATACATTCGAGCGCAATTTAGAGTTACTACAAAATTTAGACCCAAAAATCGTGGAAGTTAGGAAAGGTTTAGAGAAACAACAAAGCAAATTGTATGAAATGAATAACGGTTTAGTTTATCGAAAAATAGGCGAAAAAATCTTATTTTACGTACCGTCATCAATGGAACAAAATATAATTAGAACCTGCCACGAAAAAGTTGGACATCAGGGCATAAACAAAACAATTAATTACATCACGCGTATTTATTGGTTCCCGGAAATGAGAAACAAAGTTCAAAATCACATCTTAAACTGTTTTAAATGTATCACATATTCCACTGTCGCAAATCGAGTCGAAGGTAAATTACATTGTATTGATAAAGGAAACGTACCATTTTATACACTTCACATTGACCATTATGGCGCCCAAATAATATTAATGACTGATTATTGATTGATCTTATAATTAAATAGAGTAGATTTTAAGTTAATTAGATAATAGAATGTATGGTATGAAATTTTGTATGAATGTTTAAAATGATAAGCCAATTCTAATTTAGTCAATATGTATGGGATTTATTTCCTTATGTTATTGCAATATTAGGTGGAAATTGATGTTATGAGTGTCTAACAAATAGAGCAAGGGATTTGTTCCCACATGTTTATGATTAGATGAGATTTGTTTCCACGTTGGTAGGAATTTATTCTCAGAGTGGTAGAGATTTGTTCTCGAAATTAAGTTGTTTATTTGAAATTTGTTTTCAGGTTTAATTAAAGATTCGTTTTCATGTTTAAAATTTTGAGATTTGTTCTCACATGTGATTAATTATTGTATTTTGAGGTTTGTTCTCAGATTATTGGAAATTTGTTCTTAGATTTAACTAGAAGTCTATGTTTAGCTACTTTTAGGATTTGTTCCAAAATGTAAAGATTTGTTCTTATGTATTAGTTTGTTTAGTAATTATTTGAAGCTTGAGGGCAAGCTGGAAATGTCAGGATGGACGAGCTGTAGTGTATTTGTCCAACTACATGCTACTCTAAATTTAGAAAGTTTGGGTTTCCGGTCCTCGACAGACCAGACCTCCCCCCTCAAGTTATAAAGTGTCAGGTAGCGACACCACCCCGGACAGGCAGTACGATTCTGACTGTGAACGTACGTACTCCGTGTGGTGCGGTCAGTTCATTGTAAAGATTCTACTTATTTAGTTTTCATTAAATTTATTAATAAGTAAACTGTCGTGTATCATTGAATGAGCACCCGCCACCACAAAATAAACTTTTTTTATAGGTACTCTATTACTGTTTTTACTGTGCAAAATTTATATAGTAGCAAATAGGTTGCGCGCGAGTGTTAAGGCTGCGTTTCTGCGCCAGAGTGGTCAATCATTAAACTAAAAAAAAAGTTATTCAAGAGATGGCACCACATGTATTATTTCTTGAATCTATTTACTCAAGGTCAAATTCGCTAAAACTAATTTTCTATCTCTCTCTCTATTTATGTTTTATTTCGCTCCGAGTTTCGCTCTCGAATTATCTCAAATAGTCGAATTAGTTGTTGATCGGGGAAGACGGACTAGTAGTGGAGTAAAACCGCCGCGCCGGTCTACGAGACTTCTTTCGTGCAAAAAATTTTTTTAAGGTGTAACCAGATGGGACCTTTACAGTCTTGTAAAGTATCATTTTGGCCATCTGAAATCGCTATCTACAACTTTTTTTAGTAGGACACAACTTTGTAAAATTATGTTTTTTATGTCGGAGCAACAATTACTAAAATCGTGTTTTTCAAAACATACATCGCGCTTATAAATTAACTATTTAAGCTAAAATTATGAAATTTTGTCTACTTATAGAGAAAACCAGAGCGCATCTAACAGTAATAAGAAATTTTAAAAAAAGGTTTTTGTTTTTGAGAAAGGGCTCTCCAAAATCACTAGTTGCGAAATTATACATTGACAATTTCACCCTGCGGGAAGCTATGTAAATTATTAAAAATTTGACCATATAATGTACATTTTCACATTCACAAAACGTTAAACAAGTTTTTGAAAAAAAAAATGGAACAATAAACCTAATGGTCTCCGAAATATAAATTTTTTAAAACAAGGCTTTGCCGCGCTGCTTCGCGCAACACGCATTCAATCTACATACTCACACAGTAGTTCTTCGTTTGTACTCCTAACATTCTAACTATACGAGTATTATGAGTTATTAATGACTTACTTGAAGGTATTTTGATAGATATAATTATACACCACAAAAGATAATTTACAAAATTTTATTAAAACAAAAATATTTTGATGTAAAAAAAATAAAGGCCAAATTTCTTCTTTGTCTTCATCTGATTTATCGTTGGTCTCTTCAACATTCCGAACATAATATTAGTGCACTTCAAGTTGCTACAGTTGGTCAGTGGACTAATGATGCACATAAACAAGAACGAAAAGATCGATTAACAGAGTCTTTGTTCGGAAAAATAATAAAAAGAAGAGACACAACACCATGGACCATGTCAGGTTTTAGTAAAAAAAATTTTGTATGGTACCAACTACCGCAATGAAGCAATGAACTATGGCAAAGATAAAGAAAAATTTGCCATTAAAAAATTTGAATAAGAACGAAAAGTAAAAGTAATTCCTTTTGGATTATTTGTTGATAAGGAGTTTGGATATTTAGCAGCTTCTCCTGATAGTACTTTTCAGCAAAATTGATTGTATAAACTTTTGTTCAAGGGCTTATCGGAAATAATGGAATTTTAGAAGTAAAATGTTTATTCAGCGTTCATAAATCAGGAAAATTTTTGGAGGAGGTTATAGAGAAAAACAAAAAGAAAACTTTATTCTGTTTGTACTTAGATAAAAGAAAACCACGTCTCAAAACCTCTCATACCTAATTATTATTTTCAGGTTTTTAATATAACTTTGTTTACTTAATCTTACCAATTAAACTGTTGTTTTTCAGATTTAGAGCCAGTTGAATATTGCCAAAAAGATATTTGGTTTTTTATTATTTACATAAATGATTGGTCCCCTTTGTATGTTCAGACAATATTACGTAATGAGAACATATGGAAAAATACAATGTTGCCAAAATTAACCAAATTTTACATGGATTGTGTGGTGCCATAGTTAATTTACAGAAATATTCCAAAAGGTTTACCATGTAAAGAACCATTATATATGAAAAAAAAATACAAATAATTGTGTCTTTTGAAAATACGTTCTCAAGTAAGAGATGCAAAACCTCACAGTAACAGCTCAAGGATATAATTAATCAAATTTTTATATTCTTCGTTTCTTTTAGAGCATTTCCCCTAGCTTCGATGACTTTTTACTCTCTAATACCTCAAATGTGTTTGAAATTATCTATACATTTGTCATTTTTTTTTGATTTTAAAGTTATATCTACAAGCGAGAGATGCGAAATCTTACCACACATTGTATTTACAGTAATTTACACTATACATTTAGATTTTTTTTAATTTTGAAAGTATAAAAAGACTTGATTCCACTGACCCCTACCAAAATAAAATGTTGAAAATTATTTTTTACTATTATTTATTTCTTACATGAAGGCTTATATGAATTCTTAACAAACAGGATAGGTATTGATATTTTCAATTAATTTTATTTCAAAACATTAGAAATATAAAAAAGCATCCATTCTAATAAATTTTGCCAAGTGGTCTAAACACTAATAAGACGGAAAATTATTCTTCCATTAGATTTGGTGTTTTATTATACAAATGATTCATTGTAGAACACTAAGATTTTGTGTATTGCCAAAAAAAATATTTTCTTCTAATCTTGTATAATTTCTAAAACTATAAACTATATTGTTTTTAATTAATTCTACTGACAATTGTTGCATGTTATATTAATTAAAAAACATCTGAATGCTTAATTTTAATCTGTACGTGACACACACTTTGATGTAGGTACCACTTTCTGTAAAGAAAAAAGTATTTATTATTCTATTTTTAAGAACTTACAGTGCGTATTCTTGCAATAAACTTGAAAACAATAACATTTTTGAGTAGAAAATGAAGACACCTTTCAAACGATATATCACAAGCCTATACTTTCCATTTAAAAAATTGGGGTTGACAGGTTGCATGTCATCCGAAGAGAGTTGAAGGTAGAAATCGCATTTTCACGTTGAAGGATGTCAATTTATAATTTAAATTTGACGTGTTTTTAATTTTTTTATAAATATGTACAGTAACCGAAATAATGAATTTATTTCATTTGGATTTTACACACTGTATATGCTTGAACGTGGTGTAAACAGTGTGAAGTTTGAAATGGGAGAATCGTCGCGCCACCACCGCGCCAAGTGGTGAAAGTGCTGAACTAATATACGCAATGGCCGACAATATTATTGTGGAATTTATTTTTGCTATTTTACAATTGATCGTAGGGCACTGCAATTTTGTGTAAAGCCGTAAAAAAATATTCTTTTTTGATCTTGTATAATTTGAAAAACAATAAACTGTGTAATGACCCAAACTAGGCCATACTTACCGCCAAAAACCCAAATTTGTGAGCTAAATTCAAATTTAAATAAAAGTGGCCAAAGTCGTGATCGTCGTTTAGTGAAAAGGATCCCTACGTTGTGTTTAACAAAATGGCGACAAAGTTCTTTGAGATGTGACTGTATGAGGGTTCAGTTGGGAGAGTACAGTAAAACTACCACTTGGAAGGAGGCATTTATTAGTTTGTTTCTTGCAGTAAATAGCTTATAAAATGGTGAATTAAATAAAAAAAAAAACACGATCAATCGTAAATAACACAAATAAATCACTAAACAAATTTAAAAAAAAAAATACAAAACAAAACAAAAATGTGAAATAATTCGAAATTTAAATAAACAAAGAAAATTAACGTAAAAAGCAATTCATAATAATAAATTATAAAATTCGAAGAAAAAAGGTTTACTGCAAGACGGACCGGATAAAACCTTCCCAAACCGTGTCCATAAACGATGCCTGTGTATCTTTTCTAACTTCATGATGACAAATCAATTTATAACAATTTAAATGGCCTACAATGATTTTAGTTTGCATAAAAAAAAACATTTAAATGTGGAGAGAATCTTGTTTTATTATTGAATTTAACATAAGCAACAACGAATAAAACCCAATGACATGAAATAAATGTGAGGGGATCGGCCACCAAGTACTCATTGTTTTTTTAGATACCTATTCGAATCCGAAAGCTACACAAAAAAAAAAACAAATAAACAAATGACTGGCTGTAGTGAGAATATTTAGACCCAGGCAGGTTAAGCATGAGGAGAGTTCCAATAGTTGCTACTTAACGTCCCCATCCAAATCCTCGTCTCTCCAAGCATTCACTAAGAAACGCAATAGTGGAAAGCTACCAATTGATGGAGTTTTATAGTTACTACTTGTACTCCATCAGAAATACCTTCCCTCCACCACGATCGACTACTTTGAAATAATTATGGCGTCGCGGTAACACACAAAATAAATAAATATAAAATTAATAACAACGCGACCGTTAAATTAAATTCTTAAAATGCGAGAAACATGGCGGAAATTTCCACGAATACCTAGGCAACCGACTCCCTCACATAAAATAATTTAGAAAAACCCCTTTTGAATAATCAGAAATACTAAAATCAAATAAAAATTCACATTACAAAACGTTAAAATACGAATAAAAACACACTGAAATGGTTTTGACCCTGAAAATATTCTGCTGACGCAATGTCTGGGAACCACATGGTAGACAAAATATGAATTATCTTTGAAAATCCGAGTTTTCGCGAGTCATCCACATTTAAATGGTACAAAAATAAGTTCTAAACTGATTTTACAATACCTGGTTGCTAATAGTAGGTGAAAACTCTAAAGAAACTAAAGAAATGCACCTGACACAAAAACAACATGCACTCGGTACTACGTTAGTCTATCGACTGACTGGTGTCCTCGCCGCGCATCCATCTCGCTCCTCCAGCTTCCCTCCAACGATGCTGCCAACCTACAGACCCCGAATACACTGATAGCAACCCGGGAAATTTAAATTTGAAGTGGGATATTTCAGACGCCCCAAGAGTCTGCGGAGTGAAGAAGTTTTCGGAAGGACTGGAGACTCTTTCCCACAGTGGAAGACTCGTTGAAGCCATCAGTGTCGGACATGAAAAAGAAAACAACAACAGCAGCATCATGATCTTTGGTAATACAATTTAAGGTTTACAATATTATAGTTACCCTTTATTTGATCAGTTTTTGGGTCTCTCAAAGTGTAGACATTAGGATGCGGGTTGTCATGAATAAGGTAGGGGCCGGAGTAACAGAGACAAAATTTGGAAATGATTTTATTAGCGGCATCGGAAATCGGGTTCTCTCGGAGTAGAACGAAACTGCCTATTTGAAGAACAACACCCTTTGATTTTCCCTGACGTACCCTCTGTTCAGCTGAACGACGTAAATTTGAACGGGTCTCCTGACGAATCAGATCAATGCCTTTCTCCGGAGTGGGTGGTAGAAATGGCTCAATCATCGACGAAAGAGGGTTTGGAGGATTTTTACCATTCAGAATCTCGTAAGGGGAAAATCCTGTACTAAGGTGTGGGGTGACATTAAAAAGAAGTTCAATTTGCGGAAGAATCGAATTCCATTTGGGATGAGCCTAATGACAGTACGTCCGGAAAAGACGACTCAGCTCTTTCATTACGCGCTCTGTAGGATTGGATTGCGGATGTCGAATAGATGATAGCGTGGGTTGAATATTCCAGGCCCGTAAAGTGTCCTGCCACTGCTTTGACTAAAATTGGGTCCCATGATCACTCAAAACGACCTTGACTGGAATTATACGATGAAAATCATTCACAACCTTTTGAGCCGAAATTTTTGCCTGAGCTCGTCGTAACGGGTACAGTCTCACAAACTTAAAAAATGAGTCAATCACAACGAAGATGTAGGACACTCGTGATCGACTTTCCGGAAGAGGTCCATAATAATCAACAGTAACCAGATCACCAGGATTTTCTGAGATAATGGGGTACATTTCTCCTGAAAGAGGACGATTTGGATACTTACATTTCTGACAGAGGTCACAAGTTTTAATAATTCTCTCAATACGAAACCGCATCTTTTGGAAATAGAATGATCGACGAATTAAAGAATAAACCTTGGATATGCCAAAATGGCCAAATTGTTCGTGGAAATTTTGAATGACTTCATCAATAAGACATTCGGGAAGAGCTATTTTGGGTCGGTTGTCGCTGGGGTGAAGAAAAATGAGTGTGTTCTGGTATATACGAAAGTGTGGCATTAACCGTGAATTGTCAGACGAATTGTCACCATAAAGTTTGGCCCGGATAATTGCGCCAAGGAATTGGTCATCTTGTTGAAGAGTTCTTAGGTTCTGAAAAGAAAATCTCAAATCCTCAAGTCCAGAAGAAACAAAGACAGAAGAAATGAAATCGACCTCTGACATAACCACGCTACCCACCAGAGGAGTGTTCGGAGATCTAACAGGACCCACCTCCAACTCTGGAGGAAAACGCGAAAGAGTGTCAGCGACAATGTTTTCCTTCCCTGGAACATGTTCTACTGTATAGTCAAATTCATTCAAAAACAAAGACCACCTGGTTAACCTATCATTTAACAGACGACATTGTTTAAGGAATTTAAGAGCGAAGTGATCTGTTCTGATGACAATTTTGTGACCTAACAAAATTGTACGAAACTTTTGAAGTCCAAAAATAATCGCAAGAAGTTCCTTCTCGGTAACGGTATAGAAAAGCTCAGGACCCCGTAAGACTCTGCTAGCGAAACCAATTACACCATGTTCGCCATCATCGAAGACCTGGTAAACTTCCACACCTAAAGCAACACCTGAACCATCCGTTTGAAGATAAAAAGTACGAGTGAAATCGGGAAAATGCAAAATGACGGTATCCAAAAACAAAGATTTAGTTTTCTCAAAGCATTCCTGGCACTCCGTGGACCATTTCCATGCGTTACCCTTCTTTAGAAGTTGAGTGAGAGGGGCGATGTAGTGACTATATTGATTAGAAAATCTACGATAGTAACCACAAAGACCTAGAAATGCACGAAGATGTTTCTGATTTTTGGGAACAGGGAAATCGACGATAGCTTTTACTTTGTCAGGATCAGTAGACACACCATTTGCGTTAAGAATGTGACCTAGAAATCGTACCTCCTTCTGTAGAAAATTCGTCTTCTCTAAATTGATAGTCATGTTAGCCTCTTGAAGTCTTCGTAGCACCTTCTCCAGGTGTTGTAGGTGCTCTTGAAAGGAATCCGAAGCAACTAACAAATCATCGATGTAGTTCACAGTAAAGTCCCTGACCTCTGGTCCAAGAATACAATCCATGGCTCTCGAAAAAGATCCAACAGCAGTTTTCAACCCGAAAGGAAGAACTTGATACGTGTACGATTGACCATTGTAAAGAAAAGCAGTATACTGGGTGCTCTCAGGACTGAGCGGAATCTGCCAATAAGAAGAACGTAGGTCAATCGTGGACATGTAACGAAGGGATCTAAACGAATGAAGTAAATCCTCCGGAGGACGCGGAGCCTCACAATCTGAAACCATTTGCTGGTTAATCCAACGAGCGTCCAGACAAAGTCGAACAGAGCCATCTTTTTTTCGAACCACGGTCATTGGACTAGCAAAAGGAGAAGATTCTCTTTTGATAACTCCTATCTTCAACATCTGAGCAATAGTTTTGTCCACTTCAGGGCGCAAACTGAAAGCAATGGGGTAAGACTTCTTTAAGAAAGGGGTGGTATCATGCATTTGGATGACATGCACATATTTGTTTGTACGACCAGGAAGTTCGTTGAACACCCCTCGATAAAAAGTGAGCAACTGGAAGAGGTCTGCTCGTTGATCGCAAGTCAAGTCAGGAATGTCGTCAACCCTTGATTTTAAATCAGAAAGTGAAGACATTGTCAAACTGAAATCGACGAAAGGTTCAGGCGAATGAACTGCCATTGTTGAAGACATAGCATCCTTGCCCTCTTCCTCCTGCACCATTGCATCCGAATAAAAGGGAATGGAAAATTGTGTTTCGTTGGTAACACCAGAAAAAGTACGATTTTCGAAATCAAGATTTGCGTTCACTTGTGATAACCAATCTGATCCAAGAATTACTGGACGAATTAAGTTTCTAACAACCAGAAAAACGCATGAAGATCTGATACCATCTCCAAATGCAAATTCTAACCATGCCTGCCATTTGATGCGCGGGCTTTGTTGCCCGGTGGCACCCCTGATATGGGTAGAAGAAACGGGTAATGTGTCAACTGTGACCTTAGAAATTAGAGATTGAAAGTGTTCCTCACTGATGCATGTAACCTCACTACCAGAATCAATAAGGGATAAGAGAGTTTCTCCTTGAATAGAAATTGATATGTGGGGCAAGAGTGTAATCTTTCTTCCATTTGGTAATTGGGGTGAAGTTCCGTTAGACAAAGAAAAGACATCAAAAGATAAATCGTACACAGGAATGGAGCACCTAGAAAGAGGTTTATTCAAGATTACTCCCAAAGGAGTGCAAATTCCAGTTTCACGAGGACCCAAACCAGAGTTGAATTTCCACCCATTCTTACGAGCCAGCATCAACCCCTTAAATACATAATTATGTAACTTTCGTCTAGAAGGTGGTTCCAGAAAAGTCAACAAAAATTTTTCCTGTGCAACACCTGGGAAGAACTGCCTATTACAACATCCCTCATTACCAGAAGCGTGTCCAGCTGGAACAAAAGAAATCAAAGGAAAGGAGGATTTGGAGCACAGTGGCTCAAGATCTTCTGGGCGGGAATACCCCCAATTCACGCCCTCTTCTCGTTTCCCGATGGGACAATTGGTGGTGGAGGCACTGAGAATGGATTGAAAGAAGTTACCTCCTTCGAAATCGTCGTGACATTAGATTCCAGCTGCCCCTGATGTGGGGTGAATTTCCTCTTTTTAGGGGGGTGAATGAGAGATTGTCTTTCCAGGAAATCCATGGCTCCTCTCATTGTTCTTTCGTGTTTTGGTAGTGTTCGCCACAAACCCCTAACAGGCTCCGGAAAAAGAAGCATCAAATCGGCCAGAAGCAAGGATTCGGCCAAAGGAATGGTAAGCGTTCTCAAGTGGTTAACTTGACGCATGAAATATTCAGCCATAGTGCTTTCCCTAGAAGGATCATACGCCCTAGAAAGAAGTTGTACCCGTATCTCATGTTGGCGGTCCTCTGACCAGAATTTATCTAGAAAAGCGGCCCGAAAATGATTAAAATGATTCCACGTTCCTTTGTGGTACTCTGCCCAGTCCCAAGCCTGTCTGGAAAGACACGAGATGACCTCGGATATTTTATCCTCCTCAGGCAGATAAGTGCGTTTAAAGTACAACTCGAACCTCTCTAAGAAACGAACAGGATTTGAGGTTTCAGAATCAGCAAAAATAGGTCGAGGTTGGGGTATGTTGGACCTAGAAATACTAGTAGTTAACGCTCTCACCCAGTCGGAAGATCTGGTGTCATCATTCGGTGTCCCAGCCCCTGCTGAACTAGACATCGGAATCAATTCATCAGACCGACGACGTAGAGGACCGTTCGGAGCCCGATGCTGTCCCTTGGTGACTTCTGTCATCATGTTAACCATCCATCGTCGCTTCGCGAAATTGGTTGTCGGTCTTGGTTTCCATTTCGCTGTTGCTACCAATGGTCGTGTCTTGGGAGTTCGACGGCCCGTTCTCCCATTCACACTTGTATGCTGCTTCACTTTCATGCTGGGCAATACCTGGTTGCAAAATAATCCGAGTATACGTTCATAACAATTTGCCTACAATTCATAAAACGTTTTGCACTCTCCACAGAAACCCCCACACAAGTCACATCCTGGTCACGGCACCAAAATCTGTAATGAGCCAAACTAGGCCATACTTACCGCCATGAACTCAAATTAGTGAGCGAAATTCAAATTTAAAGAAAAGTGGCCAAAGTCGTGATCGTCGTCTAGTGAAAAGGACCCCTACGTTGTGTTTAACAAAATGGCGGCAAAGTTCTTTGAGATGTGACTGTATGAGGGTTCAGTTGGGAGAGTACAACGAAACTACAATTTGGAAGGAGACATTTATTTGTTCATTTCTTGCAGTAAATAGCTTATAAAATGTTGAATTAAATAAAAACAAAAAACAATCAATCGTAAATAACACAAATAAATCACTAAACAAATTAAAAAAAATACAAAACAAAACAAAAATTTTGAAATAATTCGAAATTTAAATAAACAAAGAAAATTAACATAAAAGCAATTTATAATAATAAATTATAAAATTCGAAGAAAAAAGGTTTACTGCAAGACGGACCGGATAAAACCTTCCCAAACCGTGTCCATAAACGATGCCTGTGTATCTTTTCTCACTTCATGATGACAAATCAATTTATAACAATTTAAATGGCCTACAATGATTTTAGTTTGCATAAAAAAAAACATTTAAATGTGGAGAGAATCTTGTTTTATTATTGAATTTAACATAAGCAACAACGAATAAAACCCAATGACATGAAATAAATGTGAGGGGATCGGCCACCAAGTACTCATTGTTTTTTTAGATACCTATTCGAATCCGAAAGCTACACAAAAAAAAAACAAATAACAAATGACTGGTTGTAGTGAGAATACTTAGACCCAGGCAGGTTAAGCATGAGGAGAGTTCCAATAGTTGCTACTTAACGTCCCCATCCAAATCCTCGTCTCTCCAAGCATTCACTAAGAAACGCAATAGTGGAAAGCTACCAATTGATGGAGTTTTATAGTTACTACTTGTACTCCATCAGAAATACCTTCCCTCCACCACGATCGACTACTTTGAAATAATTATGGCGTCGCGGTAACACACAAAATAAATAAATATAAAATTAATAACAACGCGACCGTTAAATTAAATTCTTAAAATGCGAGAAACATGGCGGAAATTTCCACGAATATCTAGGCAACCGACTCCCTCACATAAAATAATTTAGAAAAACCCCTTTTGAATAATCAGAAATACTAGAATCAAATAAAAATTCACATTACAAAACGTTAAAATACGAATAAAAACACACTGAAATGGTTTTGACCCTGAAAATATTCTGCTGACGCAATGTCTGGGAACCACATGGTAGACAAAATATGAATTATCTTTGAAAATCCGAGTTTTCGCGAGTCATCCACATTTAAATGGTACAAAAATAAGTTCTAAACTGATTTTACAATACCTGGTTGCTAATAGTAGGTGAAAAGTCTAAAGAAACTAAAGAAATGCACCTGACACAAAAACAACATGCACTCGGTACTACGTTAGTCTATCGACTGACTGGTGTCCTCGCCGCGCATCCATCTCGCTCCTCCAGCTTCCCTCCAACGATGCTGCCAACCTACAGACCCCGAATACACTGATAGCAACCCGGGAAATTTAAATTTGAAGTGGGATATTTCAACTGGTTAATTATTTCAACAATTTTCATCTGTTTCACTAATTAAAAATCACATGAAAGTTCAATTTTCATTTATTTGCTTGAAAAGGTACGTAACACAAACTTTGATACGACCTTTGGTGTAAAGAAAACGCTGTTTATCATCCTACTTTTAAAGATTTGTATATTTTTACAAGTGCATGTTATTCAAACTTGAAATGTCCGCCATATTGTCAAATGTGCTAGCCTTAAGCGATTGGTCGTAAAACTTGCACAAAATTGTTTTTTACAAATTATTCTATGAGCTTTTTGAAGTAATTGCAAACAATAGTATATTAAAGATCGCGTTTTGAAAAGTCAATTTCGTGGCACGAATTCAAATTTATAAAGAATGAGTACCACAATGACTTTAATAAACGAGTTCTTTATGCTATTTTTTCTACTTTGTGCGTTTTACGTGATTTTTAAGTAAAAAACGTTAATTATTTAATCTTTTGGGACTTTTGCGTTAATACGAGATAGTTGGTAATAAATGTCATTAAAGTGTCAATAAAGTTATTGAACTTTGAAATGTTTTCAAATTTGCCTAACATTCTGTGTAAGTAACTCACAGATGGTTTATTTTTACCTACCATAATGTTATTGATTAAATACTCCAGTTGGCATTAACACAGTAAGGAAAATCTCCAAAAACTTTGTAAAATTATCCCTAAATTACCACACTAATTGTGTTTCTCAGCAATTTCTTTTATCGTTATTTCAGACCAAGCAGTGATATACACTCATGTAGCAAATAACTTGTAAATTATCAAATGGAAGTTGTAAATCGTCAAAATAAAAGCTGTTCTAACCTCAAAAGCTGAAGTTTGTCGCATGTCCACCGCCGCTTGTTCAGCCCCACTTTCGAATATTTTATAGGTTAATTGTAACACATATGCAATGGGCTCCAGAAGCCGTGACGTAAAAAATGCGCGAAATTTTGAAACACTGTCATTCGATAAAAATACCTTGAAAAAGTCGACCTTATTGCACATGTAAATAAGGTTGAATTTATAAACATCAAATTTTATGCGATGAATAAATACACTAAATAAAATAAATTAGACCTAAAAATGTCGACATTCGATACCCCAAACATTTCATTTATTGATAAGTTAAGAATCACAGCAAACTTACACTTAATAAAGAATTTAATGGAAAATAAAATGTTTGATGCACAGATTTCCTTCATTTCTAAGCTTTAACGCAGGTCTAATATGAACGAATCCCAGCGAACCATGCCGAATGCGAGCAAATCCCCTCCGATTTGCCCGCGCATCTTGTTATTTGTATGTACTCGGCCATCTTCGGTAGTTGGTTTACAGCTGTTCGGGTGAGTTTGACGGCACGAAGCATGTACAGTAATTTCTATTTTCGATTAATTTCTTAAATATGCGAGAATTGTTTGTAACTTGTGTCTGGATTAAAACTAGAATGTCTAGAGTATTGGAGTTGAGTGTTTTTATGCCTTATTTGTGTTTCCATATGTGATTTTTATTCGGTCAAAGTTTAGCTGTTATAATTTCAACCTTATGTATTAGTGCAATAAGGGCGACTTTTTTAAGGTATGTTTTCAGAATGACAGTGCTTCAAACGTTCGCGCTAAAATTACGACACACTTCTCCAGCCCATACTGGTCATCAAGTGCAACAAAATTTATTTGAATACAATTATTATAATCTCAACAGTGACATTCACGTGAAACAAGTCAAATGATGTTTCATTCTAGCGACAGCGTGTTACCAATCCGAAAACAGTAAAATGCACTAGTTGTTACCGCACACAATTTTGGTACGGAATTGGCTAATAACACACCCAAATCGAGCTCCGTTAACGATGCAAAGTAGAAAAATAAGGTTTTAATTTTTTAATAAATTAACCGAAAACAGTGTTTAAAACCTAAGACCTAACATTACTTAACTGTGCTTTAAATAACATTCCAAAAAAATAGTTTTATTACTTAACGGGGCAGTAAACCAAAATTTTATGTAAGCGTCTGTAAAAATCAAAACCTCAAGTCGCTACGACCTTTGGTTTTTAAACAGCAAAACAATAAAATAAATGTGTGACGTCATAACGACATCGGACGGAGCAAGCATTTGTGTTTTTTTTTGTTGTTGTTTGTGGTCACCGAAAGTTATTAAAAATGGCAAACTTTTGTGTTTTCGGGTGCAGTAATGATTTAAAAAATTTTAACGTTATGCTGCATAATCTCCGCATTAAGTATACCTACTTTTTCTTTTCGTCTTGTGTAATACTTTTTAAAATTATATTATGGCGCGACAAATTTAAAGAGTTTAAACTTAAAACTATGTTCTCAAATGTTTTGTGGTAGGTATTACACTCGTTTTTGTTTTTCACATTTTTTTCTATTTTAGTTTATTTTCAAGACAATATAAACATTTTTTTGGTTTTGGCATTACCGCACAATTTTTGCACCTACACCAAGATGTTTATTTAATCTTTCGAGATTTTTGTCGATCTGCAGATTATTGGGATTTTTCTTTAACTTGTTTAATTTATTTTTAGTATACCTTGGTTTAAAACCGAACACTATCTAGATTAAAAAATAATAAAAAGCTGCAAAGTTTAATGGCAGGCGAGATGACAGAAGATAAACAATCTCACATCATAACAGATGGAACAGAATATGTCGGTATGACGTCACAGTTAACGTTTTTTACACTCTAGTCTCTAATATTTTTTAAACGACAAATTGCACGTATCTGTTGTTTAAAGATTTGTTTTTAGAATTTTTTTTTTACCATATTGTTGTTTTTTGGTATACAACCTCTTTAATTATTTTGCTAAATATTTTTTTGTTTTACCACTAATCGCTTAATCAGCTGATTCTTTGCACGCAACTTTTTAGAATTTTGATTAGTAACCCTAATTTTTTGTAACAGTAGTTAAAGTTGTAAAATATTTAAACATCCGATTAAAAAGAAAAGCTTTTAGGGTAATACAGTTTGGCCTATTTTGACATTGACAATTGATTCTACTTTGATACTGAAATAGATTGTAAAGTAATGCCTACCTACTTTTGTTGTTTTTTATTTCAAAATCAAATATAGTCATTAAAGTAAGCAAATAATTGACAGAAGTTTCTGTAAAGTGATTGTACTGTTAGTTGCATATAGAGTGATTCAGAGGGGTCACATTTTAAATGACTGTAGCTAAATGTACATTTATATCATGTTTATATCTATATAGTTTTCCCTATATAGTTTACAGTTTGACATCGGTTACTTCGTTGACTTATATACTTACTATATTTTTTCTTTATTTGCCGTTGTCTGTCTCTTTTCAATACATTCTTGTATATGTTGTTATGTTATATAGATTATGTGTTGAACAGAAACATACAAGAGCATTAAATTAAAAAACGGTGTATATTACATTTTATTTTCATCAAATAGTAAAAAATATAACATTGCCAATTATATTTCTAAATTTGCATTATAGCTTGTGATTTTCAATTATTATTGAGAGTGAAAGAGCTTTTAAATAAATCAAAAATAAACTTTTATAGTTATAATCGTTTTCTTTTGCTAAATCGGACAACTTATTAATCATTATTAGAGACGCGGGGTTTCTTTGGTTTTAACATAATGGGCTATACACGTATATGTACCTCTTATTAACGAAATGTTAACTTTAGTAGATATTAACCAATAATAATATCGTACGTTTGAACATTAAAACAAACAAAGCGTTAGCCGAACTGCGAACATTTTACACTTATTAGCAAGTTATGTTCACTATTTACTACTTACAGCTGTATGGGCTCATGATAACTCTTTTAATTGACTATAACAAAAAATTAAAATTTGCATCTTCAAGGTATAACCGTTTGACAGTATTTGAAAAGTGAGGAATTTTGGCAGCTGCTAAAATGTTAAGCTACTGCTACTAGCAAATATTTAAATTTTAAGTTAAAGTCGACTAAACCCGACTTTGCTTCAGCTATTAACTTTTCACTTGAACTACTTTTTAGCTTTAAAAATAATATATTGTACAGTGTACAGCTAAGAGCTGTAAAGCCTTACCCATTTAACGAAGCTATAACATAAAACCTTTTGTTCTTCTGAATTCTCATACTTAAAGTCTTGTGACAAAGTATAATTAAACATAAAATTTATTTTAATTTGTCATTATATGCTAGTTTGAGGTATTTATTTTATTGGACTTTAAATTTATGGTATATTGCTTTTTTAAGAAGATTAGAATATTATCTATATACATATTTTATTATTTTGCATATTTATATAAAAAGATTTAATTAAATGTAAAGATGCATATTTACTTGTGTACAAAAAGGTGAGAATATAGTAATTGTCAATTTGGACTCCTGACAAGTATAAATGAAATATGAGATGAGCTGTATAGAAAAAGTAAATGAACGGAAGGAAAATTGAAAGGATTCTTGATGAAAATTTAAGCAGAATTCCTTTTTCGCTCTTGTGTTATGTGGCAGAAAACGCTTTGCCATTATTTCACATTTCTTCAAAATGTTACTTAAAAATTTTTAAAATACAAGATGTCTTATGAAAAAGAGATAAATACTCATTTTTCGATAACATTATATAATTTTTTTAATAACTTAAAAGGTGCTTTTCTGTAGATATAGATAAACACAGTATTAGACTTGCAGTTATGAGTATGAAACATTATTTATTCATATAATTAGTTTCCTTTTATAACATACACTTTTTGAATGTTATTTTTTTAAACTTTTAGAACATTGTTATTAAGTAAATATACTATATTAAAAGTTTAGTTAGAAGAAAAAAGTAAAATTTAACACTTAAACTGTTCCGACTGAGTTTGTGATTCGGGTAAATACCCGAGAAGACACATTTAATCTCTCCTCGTCGTATGTGGGACAATGTACGCATCTGACAACTGAAACTCAAATTATAGAACTTGATAATAATAGTTAATGCAATTTGAGTCGCTTAACATGCAAGCGTCATTAACTCAACACCATTCCTACAATTATCTTCATTATATTAAATGTTAAGTTCCCGCATGCTTTGCTTTAATACCGAAGCTTACAACTTTACTTAGTTTCAATTTGAAGGAACAGTTTTCACTGGAGCCGAACGTTTTAAACAACCAAACGTAATGAATGTGAGAATTTAATTGCACGTAAACGTAAATTCCAAATGTTATACCGCTTTATTAAGTTTACGTCAGGTGTTTGCATAAATCCAAATTATGACCTATTTTAAAGGTATTGTTTAAATTATAATTAATAATTTTATTAAAGCAGTTATGTAAATTGGAAAATCTGAACATGACGAATGTTTTTGTTTGATTTAGGTAGGCATATAAATGAAATTTTATACACAGTAATACTTCTGTTAAATTAGGACACAATTTCTTATGTATAGAGTGTTCTGGGTTTTCGAGGAAATCTAACAATTTACGGAATGATACAAAAAAGTCAAGTTACTTTGAAAATGTTTTGTTATTGACATGCGCTTTTTTTACACATGAAAGATGGTTGGGTTAGAGAATTGTAGGTATAGCATGCAAAATGCTGTCATTCCGCATGAGTTGGTGGGGCAGTTTGGCGATATAACTGGATGCCGGTCGGGGACTTGGTCCGCGGAATATTTGTTTGCTTTTTATAATCGTAGAAGTACAGTGACTCAGTGAGATCGAAATTCTTGTTTCGAAATCGTGTTTACGACGGCGACGCAACAAAAAGTCTACATTGTCTAAAGTTACTTTTGAACGGCCCAAAAAATTGATGGGGAGTGGAAATATTCAATTGTTGAATGTTTGGCGGAATTTCGGGAGAAATATCTCAACTTAATGCTGGAATTCTAAATCACTACGCTACTCCATCGGAGTAGCGTAAAGTTACGACGTTGCCCCTACCAACTCAAATTACACCGGCGTAAATCTGATTAAGAATTAAGATTTTTATTATAATTAGTGTTTAATTATTACACATTTTACTGTGCTTTGAAAAATTGTGTATAATAACTTTTAGAGAAGAAGAAATTGTGGTAGGAAAAAAGAATCGTGGTTCTTCTAAAAGAACTGAAGAAAATGTTGGTGCAATCAAAGAATTCCTAAGTCAGTCACCTAAAGCGCCTCTAAGAAGAATTCCACAACAAACGGGGCTGTCATATGGAACATGCCAGTTGCTAATTAAAAAGAAGCTACAAATGCACACGTACAAAATTCAAGCAATGCAAGAAATTAAGCTGTTAGATTATGCCCACAGAACAAATTTTTGTCAGTGGTTTATTGAAAACATTAATGACAATGCTTTAGATAAAACTTTCTATTCAGATGAGGCGTGGTCCCATTTTTCCGGATACATAAACTCTCAAAATATGCGCATGTGACCATCAGAAAATTTCTATTATTTTATTAAAATTTCACGATATTTCCAAAAAATTGGCGTCTGGATTGGGGTGAACCGTTGCAGATTCATATAGGACCAATATTTTTTCAAGGAATTTTTAATGCAGCAAGATATTGTGAAGGAATTATTGATCCGTTTATTAATTAATTGCACGACGATGATCTGTAAGAATAAGAGTTTTTCGAGCAAGATGGTGCGACATCTTATACTACTCCAGAAACCATTGAATTTCTTAGGAAATTTTTTGTGTAATAAGCAGAAACACAGCAATTCCGTTTCCGCCACGGTCTTGTGATTTAACCGTTTTAGACTTTTTTGTGTGGTCTTACTTGAAACTTTCAATTTTTAAAACACTAATAGCCAATTTAGATCAAATTACCAATCGAATTCGCCAAAAAGTCGACGAACTAAACGATTCTTTTCAAACCCTGCAAAATGTCTGACGGCTTGAGAAAAAAAGTGCAGAAGGGTTTAGAAGTTAATGGGCAACACTTTCAGCACTTGTTATGATTCTTATAAATAAAAACTTTGTTAAACGCCGCATTTTTCACTTTTATTTGAGGTTTAGTGGTGACTTTAATGATATGTCTAATGTTACGCACCCACTTTTACAGCTTGCTCTGATTCAGTTATATTTTGATCTCAGGTTATGTTTTGTAGATGGCTGCGTGAAAGCCAAAGTGGCAACTTTGCTATCTGCTAACAATAATAATCTTTCGCTTGTTGCAACTAAGTAAAATGTACTAGAATGCGCTGAAATGGTGGTTTCGGGTAAACACTCTGATACTGGTCTACAGCTTCCTGGTGTTGCATTTGATTCAAAAATTTTTTGATGCGTATTATTACATTATCTTCTACAAATGCAGAATAGGATTATTTTTGGTCTTTGTAGGAAATTTGAAATTTTTTGCAAATGTTGCGTTACATGTCACAATTTATTATCAATTTTTATCGCTTATTTGAATTTTTTAAACTATTTTTTTATTATGGCTTTTATTATACAGATAACATTGTATAGATAAACCTTATCTGCAAAATGTGTTTAGTGTTTTTGAAACTTTTTATTGTAGTTGTCGTATGGTTCTGTTTGCTTGTACTTTTTCTCAGATAAGTTTTTGTGTATTCTCACGTTAAATCGTGAGGCGATTTTACGTTAATGTCAGCTTTTTTGTCTTTCTTGTTTGATTCCAAAATTGTGGGTTTTATTATTTGATTATTATGTTTATTTTTCGCTTTTCTGTTATATGAATAGAAACGCAAATGGAAGCGTTATCTATGCATTTGAAAATTTGAGTCTTTTGAATATATCTACTTTTTCGCGTTTTCTTAAACTTACTTTCGTGATTTTTGAAATGTTTATGAATATTCTGAGATATCTGAGAATATTACTATTATCGTATTTTGAACATATCGTAAAGTAACTTGTAGTGCTTTACCGGAGTTTATTTAAAAAATTCAAAAAATTATTGGTAAAATTGAAGCAGTTTTTTGCAGTACTTGTCTATATAATTTAAACAACAAACCTGCAAGAAACAATTTCTTAAACATTATAGTACACGAACTGAGCTATTAACAAAAAAATCATCATGATTAAAAAAAATTTCTAGGAGTTACAAGACTTATTAAACTTTGTTAAAATTGTAGGGTGTTTATTACCATATATTTTCAAAAACAGAACGCTCAGTATAGACAGTACATTCTTGTCTTTGTAATCTCTTGTTTAATTAATCGCTCATTGGATGTGTATTTATGTGGTTTTTTGTGATTGTTACTTGTAAATACTTGATGTTAAACTATAATATAATTCAATTTAACAACTTTCTTCTTATTCGGTATTTTTCCAGCTTACTTATACGAATGTCGTAATCCAGGCAAAGGACTTGAAAAAATCTAAGAAAAATTTAAATACCACTTTTTTCTTCTAAGTGGTCTAGTAACATCTTCATGAAATTAAATATAGCTGTGCAACTGACTTATTTTTTATGTAACCGTGTTGAGCAGAACTGAGAGTGTCGTGAAAAGATTGCAATTCTAAAAAATATTAGAATTTAAAAAATTTTAGAAAATGAAGAGAGCAAACTTATTGCCACAAAGAAGTGCTTATATTGTTCTGATCTCATGAGTATACAGTTTTCTATGAAGTTTTACCTCTGGCACTTTTAAATTTATATTTATTTTGTTCGTTTGAAATACAAATGGTTTTCAAATACTAGCTACTAATTTTATTATTGCCTTTCCCGCATGTTATATGATAAAAGAAGACTTACATTTTTTAGATTTTTTGTTTTCAAGTTAATAATTATTATTTATAAAAAAATTTATATTAAAATTCCTTACAACTATTATTTTTTTTACAAATTTTTGGTTTTATGTTTTTGTGTAATGTATTTTAAAAAACATCTAAGTTTTTGAAGGGAGATCTAGAGTATGTTCCCGGATCTACATCAAAATAGAAAAAACTTTTGTTTTTGATTTCTCAGAAATTTTCACTTTTGTTGATTTGCCCTGTTTGTTTTTAAACCTCCAAAACACAAAATACTTTTTATTTAACTCAAACGGTTTTTGAGATAATATAATTTTTTGTCAAATTTTGGACTTTTTCGTAATTTTTAGAATAAACGGCAAGAACTGAAGCAGCATTGTTTTTATTAAACAACTCCTTTGACCTTTTAATGTTTAAAACCAAGCTCGCTTTAAGGAATTTGGTCACCAATTTTTTTGCACCGGAATTTGAAATGGTATCTTTCGTATACTTTGGTTGAATTTTCTGATAACTCGGTAGCGCCCTTCCCCAATTTTATAACATTAAATTAGATAAATTCTTTGTTGTAAAGTTAACATTATAGTATAAATACTGCCCCAATTAACAAAGATTTCTAAAAATTACGAAAAAAAACTAAGTTCTAAATTTGCCAAAAAATTATATTATCTCAAGAACCGTTTGAGTCAAATAAAAAGCAATTTGTGTTTTAGGGGTTTGAAAACAAACAGGGTAAATCAACAAAAGTGAAATTTTTTGAGACATCAAAAATAAGAATTTTTTTTAAAGTCGATCTGGGAACATAATATCTAGGTAGATAAGAACATACAAACATCTAAATTTATTATATTTACTGCTGCAAGTTCTGCATCTAGCTTACATTGAGCAATTTACATGGCGTTATATTTATTTTATTTTTAACAAATATACAAACGTCTTTCTTTTTGAAATTAACCCTGCTGAATGAATTAACCAATTTATAATTATGAAAATGGATTTTAGTGACAGTTTGATTAGTCAACCATGTCTCAGCTAAACATAAATAATGTCTATGTTATTTGAATCTAAGTGATCTTATATTATGTTTACTTTTTTGTTACAGACTGCACAATAACATAAAAAACTGTTAGCTTACTATGAATTTTTTATTTAGTTTTATTTTAGTATAACTTACTTTACTAGTGTTTGTAAAAAAATTTAAAGTTTCTTACTTACAATTTTTTGGGCCAGTTTGTTGGTGAATATAATTGTTCTATTAACTTTATATCAGCACCATTGTTGCCGAGTATTAGCGACGCAGCATCAGCAAGAAACTTTATCTTATTAGGAGCATTTTTTAAATCTAAGAGTCACAGGACAATCACAAGGTCGTATTAATTCTTGATCTATAATTTAAGTGATAATTTTGCTCTATATATTTTAATTAATTAAACCTTCAGCTTGATCAGTTTGATAAATTGTAATTTGTGACATAATTTCTAAATATGAATAATAAAGTAATTAATTGTCTAGTACAAATTGGATTTTTTATTACTAATAGCAGTTTATCAATTGCATGCCTAGTGGTTTTTTAGGTTTGTAATATTAAAAACACAATGATTCCTAACAATGTTACAAGGCAATAAATCAACCATACATATATTATTTAATTAAATGTATTTTTTTTATTTTACCTTACGACTTTTACGTTTTTTTTTTGTACTTTATTTTTACTGTACTAAAAATAGTTTGCTTTAATAATACGAGTAAGTACTGTGCTTTGTATGTTACAGAATATTTTACAATCCCTTGCAATAATACAATTATTTATGAAAACTTTGATTTAAATAGTATAGCTGCTTTTGTATCAAATCATAATGTTTTAACTGCCTTGTTTAATTAACCACAAGAAGAACAATCTAGAAATATTTCTAAAGCTACCTTGTTTGTCGACTTTGATATTAAAATAAATGTAAAGAGATAAAAAGTAAATCGTTGCTTTTTAGATAACGAACCATGAATAAGTTTAGTAAAGCACGACTAGACAATTTATTTAACCAGTCAATAATGCTTTGCTATTAAGATATTTCAGAGTTACTGAAGCTTACAAAATACTGGATTTTACCTAAATATACCATCAAAGACCAGTGTCTTTATTTCAATTAGTGTTGAGAAGTTTTTATCTACATATATTATTTTTTTTAGTTAATTTGATTTTGTTGATTTAACAGTTGGCATTTTATATATGTATTAAAAAAATAGTACTGTTAGACGAATAAAAAGTAATTTTTTTAATAGATATTTAAAACATATTTATAAATATAATTTGTTTTTATTGTTTTTCTGTAATAAAAGAAAATATCATATTACCAAAAAGTTATAGTAAATGTAGCAAATTAGTTGTTTAGTAAGTTTTGTTTTATCACTGTGTTGAGTGGCTAATGCCAAGAATTAGATCAAAGTTTCTGTGGGAACTAAAGCAGTGCTTATGAGGTCTATTACTGGAGGACTATTAATTTAAGTACATAGGAGATGCTAAAGTCTGACAGTTACTTCATTGTTCAGCATTAGATTAAATAAGACAATAATAAATTTTATCGTGAATAAACAAGTCATCAGCTACCAGCAAAAGATATAAAACTTGCAAGAGATGGAGTTGATGGTCTATAGATAGCACCTGTGTCTAAAATTGATTGCCAAAACTAATTCTGAGCTCTATGAAAGTTTGGCTATAAAACTTAAGTTCATAAAGTTTGATGTGGCTTTAAGAGTTTATTTTACGAACTATAGAGATAATCACTTCAAAGCTTACATGTGTACGTCAAGAGCCAAACATTGTCGCTGGAATTTAAAGAGTCTAATCTCTGTAACTTCAAATAACTTATACTGAAGTAACCGAATTAGTGTCTTATCATGTGCACGTTTCTGTTGAGAAATGCGAGTTGAAAATTTATTGAAATAGTTTATTTTTTCAACTAAATCATGTTTAAATTGTTTGACACAAGTATCACAGGTTCCAATTTTAAGATAGGATCAATATTTAATGAATGAAGGATGGAAAGTGGAGCGATTGCGTTTTAAAGCGAGATTGGTTCTTTACAAGAGGCTTTAGCGAGTTTGAGTAATGACTGGAAAATGTGAAAAACTGAAATCTATATAGATCAAGGCTTTGTGACAAAGTGCACTTTAATTTTTTAAAATGGGAATATATTTTCTTCCTAAGGTTTTTACTTAAAAAAATACTTTTAATAAAATTATAATAATACATAGATTTTTTTTTGATAACATATGTATATTAAGTGTTCAAGTAAAAAAACGCTTTAGAGTGCTTTGGAAATAAAAGCAATTTGTGAAGTATGTCGTTAGTGCCATTATCAGAACTGTCAACCGAATTATTTCACCGATATGAAAATTGTGTAGCCGTGAGAACAGCTGATTTGTAATCATGAGAAACAATCAACCAAAGAAAAATTTAGAAATCACTGAAAAGAACTTTGACGTGACACTATCGAATAAAATTTGGAGGTTAGTTAACTTATAGCATTTGAGTTACGACCTGCTTCTTTAATACCGTTTTGTTTTAAGAAAATTACATAGCAATCTAGAGCGGTTTTTTACTTGAACACTTTATATTTACTAGTAACTAAGTACGATAATTTAACTTAAAAGTTTTAATAAAGATTTAGGCATTTTACAAATTTTAAGCTTCTCAAGAACAAGTTTACAACTAGCTTTACATTATTGTGTTATGCTTTATTAAAAAATAGTCGCAACTAAACTTGTCTTAAATAAGTAAAATACCCTATAAGTCGCTAGTACTAAGACACTGCTTACTGAAAAGACGGCTGCACATTATCTTTCTCAGTGAGGACGATGTGTGTAGAGGTTGTGCTAAAAATAAAGAAACTCCTCTTTATATTTTCTGTTACTGTCTTGCATTTGCAGACATCAGAGATCTACACCTGGGCTCTCGATATTTGAAGCCCAGTGCTATCGAGAAGGCTCCTGCAGACAAGGTACTAATCTTTATTAGAGGCACAGAGCTGCTGCAGTAGTGCTATTTCGAGAAAACAAAAATCCTATTACTTTCAGTTGACCGATTTAGTTTTTTTTTTAGTTTTTATGTTTTAATCTAGGCTGAATTGCTAAATTGCTGAAATGCATTTATATATTTGTAGACTCTATATAAATGTAGAGGAGTAAAAGTAATATTTATACTAAAGCCAAGTAGCGTAGACCGTTACCTGGTAACGCCGAACCTACGAATCAGTTCAAAGTCTTTTTTCTTAAAAATCTCATCATTAAATTTTACGTCTACAGGATGGAGTCATGTTTCTTCTACTAAGGAATGTATTGTAGTAATACTACTTGTAGTAGTCACACGCTAAAGTTTTTGAATGTGTCATTTTTTGACATTTTTTGTCTATAGATTTTCTTTCTGTTTTTTGTCTTGATAGAGACTTTTGCGATGGAGATATTTTTTACGATTTTTTACTTTTTTTGATATGCCAACTGACTTGTCAATCAAATCGTCATTGACATTTGCTGGCGCGTCGTGTTTCAAATTCATTTCGCGCTGTAAAATTGTAGTTACCACACGCGAATGTAAATAACTATTCCAATCTGTTGCCTTTTGTTTTATAACTAGCAATAAGTATGTCACGTTGTCTTTGAAGAATTTGTACACTATCATTGAAAAACTGTCTTTTCCAGTATATCGTTATTTATTTTAGACCTAAGTATGTCACGCTGTTTTTGAAAAATTTGCATTTGCTTAGACAACCTTTATTTTTTTTTTGTTGTCTCATAACTAGTAGGTAGGCTATTCATAAAAGTTATAATTATTTTCTACTAGTTATAGGAGATTTTTGATATGGCGGTGATTAGCCAAAGTTACCCAAAGTATCAATTTCACTCAGTTTTTTTATAACTTGTCGATTTGAAAGACTACTTAATAATAATTGGTATAAACGCATTTATTGAAAAATAATAAACAAAAAGAATAAAACTAAAACTGCAACAAAAACGATACAAATTTTTTAAACTCAAAAATGAATGTAATAATTGCTGAAAATGTGCATCACTAAATCTTAAATTTTGTGCTATAGTATTTTGCCAAATCAATGAATTAGGTACTGCAAATCCTATTATTTTCTTGTGTCGCAGTTTTATTTCGTGGCTTTTTTAAAAGCGGCTAACTTCTTGACACAATTTTGCTTCAAGTCTTCGAAAATTTTTTTCAGTCGGAACTACTCAATGGGGATATCTTTTTGTATAAAGTTTTACTGCAGCTGAAGCGTTTTTTCTACATTATCTATATATCAGAATAATGTCAGTTGTCTTGTTATCAGTAAACATTTTGTCTAAATATGCTCAAAAACAGTCAAATTAATTTAAATTGATACACACTTGTAGTAAATATAATCGCAAAAACATTTTTTAATTAAATTTTATCAGAGCTTTATGCGAAAATGTAAAATTGGTTACATAAATCTTTAGTCATCATTCGTGAATAACTGTATAGCTAATATTGTCTTTAATACCATGTTGCCTTTGGTTAATTATACAAATTTTTTTATGAGTATTCTAAGGTTGAAGTCTTTTGGAATTTTTATAAAGTTTAAATTTGGCAAACGTTTGACTTAAATATGTATTTTTAAAAACTTTTTTTCTTTTCACAAATATTTTTTCTACTGAATGTAATAGAAGTATTTTTTTTCTAAAGTGGGGTATTCATAAGTTAATTGAAACAAATTCTTACATAAATGTGGCAGAGCGTTTTTGAGAGTAGTTATCTATCACCATCGGTGGCTAAATAATAATGTAAAAATTATAAAAAGTTAGAAAATATTAGAAAAAACTTACCACAGTTTTGTTAATAAATTAAAACTTAAAAAACGTGTATACAAAAAATAAGATAAATTGTTATTTTTTGTAAAAAATATTTTATTTAATCTGACACATTAAATTAAACGGTTGCTTCTTGGAAACATTTTTACATTTAAACATTTTTACATTTAACAACGATCTTGACAGGGTTTGCTTACATCTTTTAATGGTTTGGAGAAATGAGAACCCTCATAAATCAAGTTTTATGAGTCATTTTATGGTTTATTTGATGTTTGCGGTAACTGCAATTATTTTTATGATCTGTGTATTAGGAGGGCTTAATAAGTCTGCCCACTTTTCTATAGAAACACTATACATACCTGTGCTAGTGTTGTGAAGCGTAGATATTTATTGTGCATTTTTTTGGCAACAGTTCTCGTTAAGACAAGCAATGCCTTGCTATTATTTGAAGTAATTTTTATATATATATATATATATATATATATATATATTGCTGTTATATTTTTTTTATTAACAGTAGTTTTTGCATTTATTTATTTTTATTTAACGTTCTGCTAAGTTAAGTGAGGTAATTTTAGGTATCTGATTTACATACACTAAATTGTAATATTATTCAAATAAAATCAGGATGCATTTTTCTAAACATTTTTTGTTATATTTATGTAATAGACTTGTTAAATATCTCTAAAGACGCAGTGTACAGCTTTTCCGTTAGTATTTAGTTCTACTGTATTAATGAACCTGAGTGTTAAGTATATCTAATATCTAGATAATTTGTTGATATTTATCATTTCCAGCTGTGTTATTTACGATACATTTTGGAGCTAAGTACCTCTTTAATTTAGAGAACAAAGTAAGAAACGTTTAGTCATTAGTTCTGCTTATACGGAAACCGAAATCGATAAATCACGAAAGCTCCGATACAATAAAATATAATGTCGTCTGCTTCGATAATGTTGGTTCGAGTGTTTCATAAGCATTAAACAGCAGCAAGTGTGAAGAACCGATATTGGTAAAGTTTAGCGTGAGCCCTTTAAGCTGAACTAAATTCAAAGATTAACAACATCGACACAGCTGCATCCGTTTCAGTTGGGGGAATGAGTGGTGTCGGAACTCAGGTGTGCACTAGACTAAAACCCTTGATGGTCACTGCTTGTAAAACGTTGGACAGTACCATCAGAGCTTCAATTAGTCCAAATGAGCGTTTACGTGAACTTTGCTACTGCTTGGACTAAGTGGAAGGACATTACGTGATCGGAATGCGACCGCATCACAATCTTCTAATACACCCTTCGATGAATCTTTGATAGAATTTACCATCCACAAGATAATTTTCAATTAGCAAGTAATGGTGCACTTCGGTGTCAACCTTTATAGAAAAATGTTACATTGAAAACATTATATTCTACTTTTATTGCTACATAAAATGCTTAATGGGGGACTTGTATAATGCAAAATATTTATGTGCTTTTTTGTAATAAAAAAGTTCATATGTTTAAAAGCAAAAATTTTTTAACAGAAATCTATTTTATGTCACTTTAAATTTTTGGTGTATATTAGAGCATAAAGACGTAACAGTTCACATGTAAATTGGTATGTTTATTTTGTACGTTTATTAGCAAATTTTACTCACGTTTTACTTTGTTTCATATAGTGCTTTATTTGTTCTAATCCATAGCTACGCAAAAAAGTTGAATGGTGGCTTAACATGTAGATCCAGAATTATTTAATTTTTTTATTTCATGAATAATATGAAATGCATCTAGGATTTAATTGAAGTTTACTCGTTTAAATATTATCCCAAGAATAATTTGCAAATAATTGCTGCATTCGGTTTAACTACAAATAAATTTAATCAGATTTATAAGTAAATAAAACACAATAAATCTTATGTAGGTGTCTAATCAGGGTGGGCTAAAAGTTTCGGAGTTTTCTTATAATTTTATTGACTTTAATGACTTAGAAGAATGTATTGTAATAGTCCCTATCTTAAATTTTGGCTAACCCTACGTTGTGTTTTTGTCTTTGGAGGAACCGGAAAAGAAAAAAATATTTACAGCAGCAAAACTAAAATAAAAGTCAGTCGTATAGTAAAGCCGAGTTGTAAATAGAAGAATTAACGAAATAAAAGTTAGTTTACACTACACTTAAATTTATTAAAAAAAGAGGCAAAACAAAAAAAAATGTATTTAGCATTTGTTAAATACAATTTTTTTTTGTTGATGATTGATGATTTATCAATTTAGGTACTAATTAACCCAGAACTTGGTTTTGAAATTAGCTAATACGTTTGTAAATTAAATTATGAAAAAACAAGTCATGCAAAGAAGAATGGGTTAAGATTTACACTAAAAATTGAAAACACAAAAAAATAATTATAATCAATAAAAACACTTTTTAAGTTAATAAATTAACTTATGTAAATTTAAAATTGACAATTAAAGTGAAAGGACCAAATTTAATAATAAAGAGAAAAAAATAAAAAAATTGACGCATCGATTGTAATAATGACTTTTTCTTCTTTTAATGGAGTGGGTGGTCGCTGGGACTCTGCCCTAGCTAGTCAAATTTCAGGTTAATAAGGTTAATTTTTGGGCAATGTGGTCAAAATTCTTTAATTTAAAATTTTAGAGTTAAATCAATTAATTAACTATAACTTGCCTGTTAAACCAGACTAAAATTTTTAAATGTATTTGCGATTAACTCTAAATCACAAAGGCAAATTGATTAAATTATTAACTGTATTTAAATAAATAATTTTAAATAAATAAATAAATGATAATAATAAAAAATTTGAAAAAGTACAATTTTGATTTTTTAGTTACGAGTTGGAAAACTGTAGTAAAATGTATCGTTAAATTTTTCAAAAATAAAACAAAGTGCTAATTAATGAAATAAAATCAAAGTTAATAAATTTAAATGATGTTAAAAAAACTCAAATAATTAATTTAGTAGAGAACCAGTAAATAGTTAAGTAAATTGTAAATCTCAAATTTAAGCAAGCAACAGAATTAGAAGAGATTAATTAGCTTCTTGCTAATTAGAGATAGAAAGGTACTTATATTGGTTCCTCAAAAAAAGCACTGGACACTTAATTTAATTTAAAATTAACTGAATTTAAATTTACACTTGTAACTTCAAACAAAATTAAATTGAATTAAAGGATTGTAATAAAAATTACACAGATCATCAAATTTAAGCTCAAGCTTGGAAAAAGCACGTCTGATTTCAAACAAGGTTTAAGTTGTGCTCCCTTTCAGTTTCACCACTTTATTCACACAAGGGCTTCTACCCCTACTTTACTACTCTAGTACATGGTCATTTGATTGGCTGAAGCTAGACTATTTTTCGTTTGTTTGTTTGTAAAAATTTTTAAATTGTTGTTAAATGAACTAATTAGACAAGAAGTACTAAGATCTGCAAATAGTAAAACTTAAATGCTTAAAAAATACAATAAATAAATCTTATACGTAAATGGAATCCAGACATTGCTCTACTGTTATAACAATTTAACCACGATGATTTAATACCAATTTGGTTTGCACATAATCTCACTATATTCAAAATTACCTAAATAAATCCTAACTAGATCATTCTGGGCATAGCAAATTAAAAGACAGACGGAAAAGTTTAAAGATTAGGTAATAAAAATAAAGAGTTAGTTTTGTCAAATAATTTATGCATCTGTTTTTTTTATTTGCGCTTAATGTGTTATAAATTTTATTTACCAAATTGTTAAACTTATGCCGGTAAAGATTAAATCTATTTTAGAGTTTTGACAAAAGGATGTCCCCGTCTGTTTGTTTTCGTACTTGTCGTACTTATCAAACCTTTAATAAAGTTATTTTAATTAATAAATGAGGTCTGTAGTTACAATTGCAAGACACATGAAATCAAACAAACAAAAAATAATTTGCAACAGATTTAAGAAAATTGTCAAGTAGATTGTTAAGAAAATTAGAAAGTTGATAAGATCTCGCCTAAAATCAATTAAAACCTAACTAACTTAAACTAGAAATTTAATTTTTGTTAGTTTCACAAAAGGCTATTTTGTTTTCTAACATCTGAGTTGCACTTTCTATTAACAGGGCGTAACATTTAAGTATTTTGAAGAAATTCTCTAAACGGCGAAATGGTCTCTTTTGTAAGTTGAATAGGTATGGCGAATTGACCTGCTATGTTTTCTCTAAACTCTTAAATTTGACAAAATTTATCTGCTTGGTGTTGTCTCAGTTTCATAGATGGGACACGTTTTGAAAGAATGTGAACAAAACTGCATTTTTAACATTTAACAATTAACGGTTAACAATTAACTATCATACTCAGCTTTTAATTTTGATGGCTGGATGATTACAGTATATAAAACAACAAAAAATATTTTTACATTTAAAATCTTTAATGTTACTATTAAAAAACTGTACATTTTCTTTGAAAAACTTGAGTAGGAATAGAAATAATTAAGGTGGGTTAAAAAATGTAAATAGAGTTGCATTATTATAGCCATTTTTGTTTTCTTAAAAATGTTTATACAGCGTGATCGACATGTACTGATTACGTTGGCAGCACTGAAGTGTTATTTGAAATTATGGCTATTCTGACCAAACTTAAAATTCAAATGTGACATTTCAAAAATTTGATTAATAACTTGCTATTAGTTATTGTCAAAGTTTTTTTTATAATGGTTTTTAAATTAGAACATGACATTTTTATTGTAATTGTGTACTTCAAAAGTGAGGTCTACAATGAAGTTAATGGTTAACCAAAAAGGTAAATTGACAGGTGTAAACTGTATTGGAAACTTTAACAAACTGACAACTTTACAAAAAAAAATGTTGTAACTTTCGTGCTAACTCAATCAATATTTGTTGATCACGGTCTACATACGATTCACTATTGACCATACTTATCGCCTAAAATTTTATACAAATTGACTAAAAATTGTTAAAAAATTTACATTATTACAAACCAGAAATACAAAACAGGATTTAGCAATTGCTGGTGCATTTAAATTTAATAAAGCTTTTTATTTTCTAAAAATATGTCTACTCTAATGCTTTTTGAAATAACAATGGCAACGATAATCTGAATACGCTGACGTAATTACATTAAACGCACTAACAATTTTAGTTTTTACAAACTCAATACAAGATAATAAAATATTTTTTTTTGTAATAACTACAAACGGTATTAATTCAGTTGTTTGTAAACTTTGAAAACTATCTAATTCAATGAGCACAATAATAAGTGAAAATGTAGAAAGTTATATAATAATCTAAAGTTTTATTGTAAGAAGAAATTTGTATGTTACAATAACGCGAATGATCCAAACTAGTTGACAACTGTTTTATATTGTTTGCTTCAATGAGACTTATGTAGGAAATGTAAGTTTCTTTTAATAGTAGTAGATTAAGCAACGGCGTTATAAGTATATTACTACTAACGATGAAAGTTTACAGCCCACGACACACTGAAACAAGCCAGGACAAATAATAGCCATATTATTTATTAAATGTTATTATATATGTATAGAAGTAACGTGTTTCAAACTCAATTTTTTTACGATTGTTAACAGTAAAGAATGAAAAATCTTGAGTTAACAAACTCAACTAATAAGTCAGTGACAAAAACATGGTGATAGTGTTTTCTGATTTTCTATATTTGCTAAAATAAAGTAAAATTACTTTAAAAAGTTTTGTTGTGTCTTTTCTAAACTGATAAAACATAACATAGATTTTTTAACATAATTTGCAATTTTTCTTAAAAGCAGATGTTTGAATAGACATTTTGACATTGGTTTAAAAACTTACATTTTAGCATAAGTTTTCTACCGGTATTTATCTCATACTTACTTATAATAATGTTCTAAATTTACTTTTAAATTGTTAATGTAGTCAAAAGTAGCTTAGATATATATTTATTTATTTGTTAGTTAGGGCCTCTCTAGAAATTATTTAGAGCTCGTTTTCGATGTATAAACACTGATTCTTTGCAAGAAATTTTAGTAAAAAATTAATTAAAAATTTAGCAACCTTGTAATCAAGTACTTTAAGCAACTCGTTCCAAGCAACTTGAACTTCATGGATTAACTGTGCCATAGTCTGTAGAAGACAATGCAAAACAGACATTTTTTGCTCCATCATATTCCACACAGGCTCGATGGAATTTAAATTTGGTGAACGTAGTAGTGAGGGCAAAACATTAACGTCAGCTTCTTGTAGGAAGACCATAGTTTGACGAGCAATATGTGGACGGGCATTGTCTTGCTGAAAAAAGACATGTTAACGACTATCTAGATAAAGCATTAAAGTGGTTCGTAGGAAGTCACCAACATATCGCACAGCTGTCATATTCTTCTAAATAAACACAAGAGGTGATTGGCTTTTATAGGCAATAGCTCCCTAAACTCTTACTCCAACAGTCCATGTTGCATGTCTAGATAGAACTGCGATTTGTCGCTGCTTCTCAAACCTGTGTTTATCAAACACTAACTGTGGATGGTAAAAAAAGGTCCAGAAACTTAAATGCGGCAATATAAGGTTCGCATACTAGCAAGTTGACCTTCTTCTTTAAACCATTGGTCACCGAGCTATCGCGTACTAGTAAATCGGTTTCGAAAAGCTTTTTAAGAAAGTTTGTTGTTTAACAACTAACAGACGCAACATTGCTAATTTTTCTACTTATCAGCTTTGATAAGCCTTTTCTTGACAAAAGCAAAGAAGTAATATTGTTTTTACAAGAATTGTCAAAAGTAAACTGTTCCAATGAGTACTACAACTAGTTTTAAATTTACTCATTCTGCTGCCAAAAAATCACTTTCATAAAGTTTTTTTTTCTGAGTGTAACACTTTTAGTGTCATTGTGTACTTAAAAAGGGTCGTAGTTTACCACCACGGATTTTTGTTTTACTACTAACTTTGCCAAGAGAGTTTTTGTTAAGTATTTCTACATTGTCGTCGCGTGGTTTTGTAATAAAATTATAAGTAATAAAGTATATTTAATGTAATTGAGGTCTTTTAGCTTGCAGTGTTGCCATTGCGAATAAAGTTTAACACACTTATAGATCATTGCTTAATTCTACACCGTTGGCTGTTTCTTTTTAACACATAATACATATTACATTACAATGTGTTGCAAAGAAACAGACAACGGTATATAATTAAAAAATGACTTATAATGTAAATAAAGCTTTTCTAAAAATCGGCATTTTAAGTTATACGTTTTATATACTCTCTTGCTGTTATTGTTTTAAAACGTTAGTCCGATACTTATAACATACTCTGTATATTTTTTCAATTTTGTGTTGCTATTGTCATATCACATGTTTTAACTTTAGTCGAAAAATTTAACTTTTTTTCGCTACTTTTTAACATTGTTTAACATGATAATAACTGATTAATATACAATAGAAAAAAAATGGATCTAAGCAGTATAGAATACTTTTGTTTTTTAAATTTATCTGGGTAGTTTTTAAGCTTATATTTACATAGTTTTGCTATAACTGCCAGTAATTGCTAATTAACTGTGCCGATGACACACAATTTACAATAATTGTAAATTACATTTACATGTCAAGGCGGCATCTCTGCTGAATAGCGTTATTAGTTGAGCTAAATTTCACCGTTTACAGTAGCACCACAAGAAAAATTTCGCACTCTTAAGGTTCTATTTCAATAAAATGCAACCAGTAATACACACGCTACAATAAGTTTTACTTAAAATGCATTAATTAGCGTACTTTTTAAAATGAAAGAATGCAATACTTCCCAATACCCGAGAAACCCTATTTTCTTTTACAAATGGAGTAGCTTATGTTTTAAAAAGTTATAAAAAATACATTCTAACGCAAAAATTAGTGCGCTCTCAAAACATGTACGAGTTTTCATCTCAGACTTTTATTAAATAATTTTTTTAGTTGAAAAAAATGGAAGTTGTAGATTAAGCTTCACAGAATAGACGTACGTGGTAAATTTTGATTTTTGCAATTTTGTTTTCAACATATTAGTTAATAATGTGCTTGAAGTGTCAGTCGTTTTTGTCCTCTTATAAAATATTATTTTAATGTTTTTTACATGATTTTTCTGTGTAGGACGAAAGTACATACGCTTGGCTGTTATTATCACAAAAACTTTTAATAAAAAGTTTTAGTTTTAAGTAAACAAAATGATAATTAGTAAGACGTTGCACGAATGTATTTAGTTTGCTTAGGATGTGGCGCCCTCTCTTGACGCTAACCGTAAGTCTTAAGCTCCTCCCACCGCAGTATCCAAATGAAAATAGTGATGTCCAAACCTTTTTAAAAAAATTCAAAGTAGAAAAATATAGGACTTATACTATCTTTTAGAAAAATGTTCAAAATATCATATTTTCGTTGGACGGACCTTCTGCTTTGATCACGACAAAAATTATTTAAAAGGGTTTAAAATAAAATTTGTAATTTTTTTTCACGGTGCGCTACTAATAAAAAGCAGATTGCTTATAATAAACCATTAGCTGCAAGTCAATTTTCTTTTATATAAATACAGTACACCTTGAATAAATACTTTTATATTAAAAAAGTTTAGTAATTTAAACTTAATCACTTAAAAAAAATATTTTAATTGAGAAATTATTTATGTACTGCTGCTTTTAAATAAGCATAACTTTTTATTTCACGATATCAATTTCAAATTTTTTTATATGAAACAAATTCTTGAAGTTTTAGCAACATTTTCATTTTATTTTTGGCAACATTTTATTTCACCTATTGTGGCGTTTTAGAAATAAAGCAAAAACTCTAGAGCGATTTGAACGTGTGATTATTTTAGTCACACAAATTATTTGATGCGAGTAAGAGATGACAAAATACTGGCGGTAGACGACAAAAAGATAGCCTGCTTGTTTAATATTTAATAAAATAATTTTTATTAAATTTAAATTATTAAATAAAATTAAATTGACAATTACATCATTCTATCAAATTTAATAAATTATTTGTTGAAGTATATTTTAATTATTAAAATAAGTAAAACTGAAAGAAAATTAAATGCGCTAAGAAAAAATGTACAATTTAAATCTTATTTAGTATATTGTTTTTTAATTTAATAAATATATGGTTTAATTTCAAGTTGAGATATTACCGGTAGTATCGCAAATTTTAATACTTTTCCCTAGCAACCACCAATCACAACTTTGAATTATTCAAATTTTTTATAGAAACAAAAATAGTACCGGTATTATTTTAACTTGAAATTAGTCTAATAGACTTATAAGTTTACTTTGTGCAAAAGTTGCTAAATAAAATAGAGCAAATTAAATTAAATTTTAGAAACAGTTTATAGTTAATTTATAACAGTAAATACATCAGCTAAATATTTATTAAATATTAAACATATCACAATTATACTAGTTCAGTCTATCTCCTTCTATCCCTTCACCGCACATGTTTATTTATCTCTCTCTTCTTCCCGTCAAATGATCCGCAAAAAGAAACAAGTTCACGTTCAAATCGCTCTAGACTCATCTAGAGCCTTTATTTCTAAAACGCCACAATATACGAATAAAAATATTGCCAAAGCATTAGGAATTCGCCTGGTATAAAAAAATTATAAATCCATATCGTGAAATAAAAAGTTATGCTTATTCAAATGCAGTACATTACAATTTTAGTCGATAATTTCTCAATTAAATTATTTTTTTCATAGCAATTAGATTCAAATTACTAAACTTTTATAATATGAACTTATTGTACATGTTGTATTCTACTTATCAAAAAAAAATGTCACTTACGCTTGATAGTTTTCGAGTAATATGTATTCATCATTAATAGCGCACCAGAAAAAAAAATTATACATTTCTGACTTTAAACCCTTATAACTTTTGTCATAACAAAAAGACCAAATCGTAAAATGGAAATATGTTAATTTGAACATTTTTTTAAAATATGGTGTAGGTCCCATATCATTCTACCTCGAAAATTTTTTTCCCCTTAAATAGACCCACCGATCCGCTTCGCTAATAGTGGAGCGGATCGGTGAGTCTACGACGCTTATTTAAGAAGAAAAATTTTTTCGTGGTAGAAAGATATGGGAGCCACACCGTATTTTACAGAAATGTTCAAATTATCATATTTCTGTTTAGCGACCTCGTGCTTTGGTCACGACAAAAGTTATAAGGGCTTAAAATCAGAAATTTGCATTTTTTTTTCTGGTGCGCTATCATCAATGATATAAGCGTATTACTCATAAACCATTAGGCGTAGGTTACAGATTTTTTTTGATAAGTAGTGTATAAGATGTGTATATAAGCCTATGCTAAAAAAATTTAGTAATTTAGATTTAATTACTATGAAAAAAATATTTTAATTGGGAAATTATCAACTAAAACTGTAATATACTACATTTGAATAAGCATAACTTTTTATTTCACGATATGGATTTCAAAATTTTTTATACCAAGTAAATCCCTGATGTTTTTTTTCCTATTTTAAAAAATGCACTCGTTGTGTCGCAACCAGTTAACACATGAATTGTTAGTAAGCGAAAACAGAAATCTAATCTTAATTTGGATAATATGGAAAATACATCAATGTATCTCTTTTTATCAGTTAGTTTATTAGAATGTCCTGTTGAATAAAAATGTTTTTGTTCGGAAATTCAAGATATAATTTTAAAATGAGAAACAAAATGTTAACAAGAACATCGTTATCATCTGAGTAAATGATAATGTTATCTACTGCTTAAGCTTTTTCAATCAATCTTGTATGGGCTTCCTCATGGTTGCATTTTAGTTTAACATTTTCAAAAACACCTGAATCTTTTATGGTTTTGCATTCTCCATATTTAAAACCTCTAACTATTGTTAATTTATATGATTCGTTTAATTGACTAGGTATATTAGTGCATAAATATTCGTATAAAAATATAATAAAATTTTGCTTATTTATGAAAGAGTTAAAAAAAAATTTATATTTTATATTTGACGTTCTCCTTTCATAGAAAATGAATTTCCACTGTTACCACCACGTCGCAGTCTTTCTACATTTTTAATAGAAACATTACGATCGTAACGATCGAATACCAAAATAATGTTCCAGCAGAAATAAATGACCAAATTCGTTAAAAGTTAGTTTTGATTCCGAGATTTTTTGAATAAAAGCATTCTATCAATGATTATTGACCCATTATCTAGAGTTACAGAAAATATTACCATGTTATCATGTTGAAGAAGAAGAATAAAAGATGTCGAAGAAGAATTTATTATCTAATTTATTTTAAATAAAGTTTTTTTAAATTTTATATACGCTATTTATTTAGCGACTTATACAAAAAGCAAACATTAATCTATAATTAAATTTGGAGAGAAGTCGCCACTAAATAAGTTTTATTGTAGATTGATTTTCCATTTTTTAGCTGTAAAATTAAAAAAAAATCCAACATCATTATACGAGTTTAGTCTATCTTTTTTTAGCGCTCCACTGCTTGTATTTAGTTTTCTCTCTCTTACTCGCGTCATATGATTTGAGTAACAGAACAAGTACATATTCATATCGCTCCAGAGCCTTTATTTATAAAACGCCACTATAGGTTATACGGACAAAAATGATGCCAAAATATGAGGGATTCACCTGGTATAAAAAATTTTGAAATCCATATCGTGAATTAAAAAGTTATGCTTATTCAAATGTAGTATATTACAGTTTTAGTCGATAATTTACCAATTAAAATATTTTTTTCATAATAATTAAATCTAAATTACTACATTTTTTTAGCATAAACTTATAACACATCTTATACACTACTTATCAAAAAAAATCTGTAACTTACGCTTAATGGTTTACGAGTAATACGTTGATATCATTGATAGAGCACCAGAAAAAAAATTGGAAACTTCTGACTTTAAGCCCTTATAACTTTTGTCGTGACCAAAGCACGAGGTCGTAAAACGGGAATATGATAATTTGAACATTTCTCTAAAAGATTATGTGAGTTTCATATCATTTTACCGCAAAATTTTTTTGAACGATTTCGACCACAAATCCGCTCCAATATATTTTAACAAGTCAAGCTCTGATAAAAGTAACCTTGAAACTTGAAATATCCCTTCCACCTAAAAGTTTGCGAAACGATATGGTGGGGAAGGCTTGAACGCCCAACCCTCTAGCTACCTCGTAACACACCGATCCCCCTCAGGTGGAATACACGGGACAGTCAAATTGAGTCTTAATAGTGACCAAAGCCGTCGTCTCGTTTATGCGGAGTTTTTACCTCTAAATTAATCGAATTCGGTTCTAAATTACTGTCTTATTTACCCTAATTACCCAATTTGGACATTCTGGTAAATTTTTTCTTTTTCCTGAATTTGAAAAAAAAGTGGCTTGGTGGAAAAATATTTAGATCAAATGAAGAAGTGGTAGCTTAAACAAACGCTTATTTTGAAAACCTAAAACAAAAATTTTAATTAATTTGAATTTTTTTTTTAACTAACATAGTCGTTTTATCTCAACATTGCTGGTACTTAATTGAGACGAATCCAAACTTCAGGATTTCTTGTCGCAGACAATATTTAAAAAAAAAATAATGTGTGGTTTGCGGTTTTGTACTGTTTTTTGATCAAAATTTAAACCTTAATTTATATTTGAAAATGTTAGAAATTGTTTTAGCTGATAAACTGGTTGAGTTGCTCTTAAACTACGGAATGGTAATATTTTTCCAGCACGATGGGTGTCTTGCTCATTATGCCGGCATTGTTTGCCAGTGGCTTAATACAGAATTTCATGATAACTGGATAGAGTGAGATAGTAACATTTTTGGGCCTCCGAAAAATTCTGATCTTACAATAATGGACTTTTATCTGCGGGGTCGTTTAAAACAAATTTTGTGCAGTGAGTCACTAGACAATGATGTAGAGCAATTAAAAAATAGAATACAAAATGCAGTCCAGTCTTTAACAATTTTAAAAATAAGACACAGTTCTAATGAGTTTAAAGCTCGCATTGAAATCTGTGCCAAAAAAAGAGCATTATTTGAATAGAAAATTAATAATTCAGCTTTTTGAGAATTTTATTTTATTTTACTATTTGTTAAATTTATTAAATAAAACTTAAGTTTAATACGAATATTTTTTAGCAATAAAATGATATCTTGAGATCCGTTTGTGTTAAATAAAAAGTAATTTGTGTTTTAAACGTTTGAAAACAAGCAGGGCAAATCAACAAGAATAAAATTTTGTGATAAGTTAAAAATAAGAAATATTTTTCTTTTTTAAAATCTATCTGAAGATTTACTGTACATAATATAATTATTAATGTATTTTTTAAAGTTCTTATGAGATGTTTCTTTTCAGAATAAAATATTTGTAATTTTAAAAGATAAATTACGTATATATGCTTTTTGGCAACAGAACTTAAAAAAGTTTAATTTTCATAGTTTATAGAGTATTCGTATTGAAACTTTTTTATATTTCAGGTTGCGAATGCCTTGTATTTTCGGCGACATATGGCAAAGAAAAGGGTACCTTCAAAAGTCCCGACTTTCCGAAACCTTATCCTGCCAAAATCGATTGTTTGCTGTACACCTTTATTGGAAGTACTGACGAAATCATCGAGCTAACCTTTCTGGATTTCGACGTCCGCAAAACAAATCTCGAGTAAGTACATTACATCAGTCACTGAAAACTGTAGGAAGTAAGATTGAATAAGAATTTTCCAATAGTATCCGATTTATCTTAAACTGTGAAATGTAACTATAGAAACGTAACGTTTTCAATAAAATTTACAGCTTCTAAACGGATTGGTTTCAATTTTAGAAAGTAAAATTGTCAAAGTTAAAATCACTTTTGAACACTTCTAGTAAAGCTGCACTAATAAAAGTTAATAGCTGGAATGATGTTCAACTTGGTCTCTCACTTAGATGATTGCAAACGTGAACAAAAACAGCGTTTTATGTGCACGTTAAGTAATTGATATTAAGTTTGGAATGCACCTCCGGGTCAACTTCGTAATTCTAAGTATTATAACTTACATACAAACTTATTCTTATTCCTCTGACAATAGTGCAGTTTTAATTAAAATGCAGCGTTTTGCGTTGAGTTGGCGCAAATTGAAATTTTAACATAACATAATAATTTAGTCAGTTGCAAGTTTGTAACTTTACTGAAAAGTTGATATGAAGTAGTACACTGAGAAATTATGTAAAGTGAATATTATTAAATAATTCCCACACAAGATTGTTATCAATTCCTGGCTTGATTAAATTTTCTTAGCTCGTGGTGATGTTTTAACTAGACGACAATAAGAAAATCTTAGAACTGCCTATATCCTTACATGAAACAATAACTTTAATCCGATTACTTCCGCTATAGATAATCAGTGGTTTGGAAAGGAAGTAACCTGTATTTTCTGTGTATTAGGTTTCTTGTAGGCATCGAAGATATTATTTTACGGCATGGTCCTAAACTTTTAAATTTATGTTTTTTGCTGTTCAGATAAAAGCACAATCAACAAACTCAATTTAAATTTTTATCGTTATTTTACACTGTTTATTTTCTTTCCTTTGTTAACAAAATCTCTATTTATAAACGTTCTTTATAAATTTAGTTACAATAGATATTTTCGACATTTTGCAATTGCGAAAAGTATTTGAGGCAAGATATGCACTCTTGTTTTTTAGTTTTAGTAGAAAATATGAACACCAGTAGAATATTTGGAAAATAACAAACAACATATTGAGTAGCAACTATAACAATTAGAAAAGAGGAGTAATAGATGTTTGTTTACAATGGAAATAAGGGTCTCTTCGATTTTGTCGAATGAATCCTATTAATATATGTAATTTTGATTTTAATATAATTTAAATTGATGGATTTTTTATTACACCATTAGTGGAATAATAGGGATCATTATTCAACTCAAACAAGTTCAAATGAGTAGCGTTTGGAGATAGTAGTTATTTATGCTACAAGTGTGTTTTTGGTGAAGTAAGTGACGAGGGAATCTATTAACCTAAGAGCCACAAAATGGCGAGTGGGTTATTGTTTAAGAGACTTAGAGCTACAACATCCGAGTTGCATACAAAGGATTATCCAACAACACTCAAGCCACCAAGTTGTTAAAAATTATAAATAAATTTGATTTACTTATTTTCTTTATCAAAGTAGAGTTGTTTCAAAAACTATTGCAGATAAAATGTCATATAGGATTTATTTCAAAGGTTCTTAAGAGTAGTATCTAAAACTAAAACAAAAATTATTGCATTGCATTAAAAAAATGAGTGTGACCCCATAGCTCAGAAATAAATGACGTCATAAACAAGTGAAACAACTTAAAATAAGCATTATGAGAAATAAAAATTGACCTGTTTTAGCGTTTCCGACATATGTTATTCGTTTTGAAATTACTGAATTTATTCCATAAGTAGTTTCCACACTATATTTTTAAATGCGTTTAGATTTATTTTTTCTGTTACCTTTTGGGTATTTTTTTGTGTTTATTTTTAAACGCTGTTTGACGTTTTTACAACTCTAAGTTAATTGATAAAAAAAGTGGAAATAGTAACTTGTAGAAGTACCGAAAGATTAAAGTGTTTACAATTGAGCATTTATCTTGGTGTTAAAAAATCAGTTTGACGAACAAAATTTTCTCCTCGCGACTGTACTTTATTTATCTTTTACAGATTCTTTGTTTTAGTTTGTTACATTTAGCGTATATTCTACAAATTTGCTTTTATATTGTATATGTTTGTTACATATTGCGTATGTAATAGGTAAAATTAAATGTGAAAAAGTAATAACTTTTTACGAACAATTTTAAAATTTTATGTAAGATTTTTTTAAATGCATTTTTACATTTAAATTTATTTATTTATGTAAAAATTAAATAAAAAACAAGTAACTGAAAAAAAAGCCAAATTTTGGAAGTGTAGACTAATGAAAATAACGCTATTTAAAAAAAATGGTATATAGTATATACTACGTCATATAATCGTTTTTGGCAAGTTAAAGAGGTTGGGATCAAAGATAATGTAGAGATAAAAGTAATAAACTATTATTGATTGTTATCAAAAATGGTGGATGCGCCGGGCTATATTTTTTTTAAATTAAACTTAAAATAAATTAAATTCAAACCTGTACTTAAAATTTTTTTGGGTTGATTTTAAATTGAAATATTACCTATAGTATCGCAACTTTTAATAAATTTCTGTGGCAATAACCAGTTACAATCGCGATTTTTTAATTTATACTACCGGTATTTTCTCACCTTGAAATTAATCTATTTATTTTTACTTTTTTGATTTGTAGTTCAAAAAATGGGTGTTTTGGTAGAGAAAAATTTTAATAAGGCATTATGAAATTTGGTACAGATGGTCTTTAGAGTATGAGAAAATAATAAAAAAATAATAAAAACGCCTTAAAACCGACAAAAAATTGTTAAAACAGTTTTCAATTTTACTAAGTGCACATATGAGTAGTAATATTAGAAAATGCTTTATTTAAAAGCTGTAGTTAAGAGAATTTCCTGTTTGTAAGAATTTTTTCTAGGATAAAAATTGATCGAAATATAACGGTTTAAAATTTGAAAATCTGGAAAATTTGCGATTTTTGTTTTTTTGCACAATTTATTCAAAATTTTTATATTGTATTAGAATATCATATTATCGAATACTGTTGAATTTTTGTAAAAATCTTGGCTTATTACTATTTACTTACAATTTGAGCATGATAGAACAACTGCTTTGCAAAAATTAGATCTACAGCACTAACAGTAGCAAAGACATTGTAATCTTTTTTTACGTTTTTTTATCAAAATTATTGTTGGAGCAAAGACAAAATGTTAAAGAAAAAATTAGCGTAGTTTTTTTTGAACCAATTAGAATTTTCTCTAGCGTCAAATACGTTTTTGGAATTAATATTTTGCTTTTGCAAAAACATCTGCTAAAATAAAAAGTGCTTATGCAGCAAAAATAAGTGTACATTATTCAATTTTATGTAAAACTTATTAAAAAACAGATTGCGAAGATGCGCAAATTATTATTGTTATTACCTACAATAAATCTATCATTACTAATATAGCACATTTTTTGACGGAGATGATTTATGCATAACAAGTGTTGTTATTATTAAAAAGAATATTTATTTGTACTGAGAACAATTTTTTTTTATACCATCTTGTCAATGGCAGCCTGAATCCTAAATAATAATACAAGGTGTTTCAGAAATAAATACAAAAATTTTAACCTGTGCTAGACCTCACCGAAACGAACAACTTTTTTAGATAACATTTTTGCGAAAAAGTGTAGGGCGTTCAGAATTTTTTTTGAACTTTTCTTCACTTTTTTTGATCACTTCTATAACTCTTATGTAAAAGTACGATACGCTCATAAAATTTTGTAAATTCAAAAAACTATAGAAATCAAAAATGCATTGCTGCAATGACAATTTATTAAAGAAAAATTGTCAAATTGGCAAGTTTAATACATTTTTAATCATTTATTGTTGCTCTTGTTCTTGTTTCGTTGTTGTTTCTGTTTGTTTCTTCTATCGTTGTTTTTGTTTGTTGGTGTTTCTGTTCTTGTTCTGTCGGCATTATTTTACCAAAATGCCTGACTTTACCAACAGTGATTACACAGAGGTGGTTTTTACCATCTTACCTATGGAGAAGCTCAAGGCAATACTTCTATAGCTCAGAGAATGTATGCGCAAAAATTTCCTAATTGCGCAGTACCTAATTCCCGAACCTTTATAAACGTTGTCCAGCATCTTCGAGATTATGGAACGTACTAAACTGCAGCTCGTGATCGAGGTAGACAACGTACGGAAGCGATTGCGAATGTTGAAGAGGCTGTGTTAGATGACGTCGCTGCAAGACTTAGGTGCAGTACTTGCAGACTTGCTTTTTGTCACGATATTTCCTTTACAACAGTTTGAAGATTATTGAAAAAACAACTATTGTATGTCTACCGCATGCACAAGGTACAGTTCCTAAAACCAGAAGGTTTACTTCGAAGACGTACATTTTGTGAATGGATGCTTACGCAAATTGCAAATCAACAAAACTTCCTAAACTTTTTTATGATAACAGACGAAGCTGGTTTTACACGAGAGAGCATTTTTAACATGCACAATACTCATATCTGGGCTGATGAAAATCCGCACGCTATTAGGGAGCATTGTTTTCAGCAGTAATTTTTAATGTTTGGGCTGGCATTGTAAATGGTCAATTAAGTGGGCTATACATTCTATCTCCACAATTAAACGCGGTGGAGTATGTGAGACGATGGCTAGACAACAACTTCATCTTGAATTTTCTATGGTTATTATGGTGACCATTATAACGGTGCATTCTACTGTTTTGACCAGTGGGGCGTATAAAATTTTTTGCCAAGAATTTAATTAATTTTATGTTGATAACGGTTGAGAATCGGAAAACAAATATCTAGAAAAAACTCTTCTTTAAACGAGATTTACAAGTGGTTAAAATTTTTGTCTTTATGTCTGAAACACACTGTATATTTAAAAAAATACTATTAAATCTAAGAGTAAACTTAATTTTGTTTACACCTGCTATATAAATAGTAAATTTTTTAAAAAACTGGGTTAAACTAGAAGAATCGTTTTCTGTATGAGTTAACATAATAAATAACTCAAAGTATAATAATTATTTGCTTAATTAAGCTATAAGATAAAACAAGTTCTGATTTAATGCTGGAACTGGTACTTGAAAGCCACGGCGCAGCCGTGGTCATAAAAATAGGCAAGATATTAAATCTGCTTTATTGCCCTATTCAACAAATACACAGATTTTTTAAATTATAGCAATGAGATAGAATGTGTAACTTAAATGTTCATAAATACTTTTTATCAAAATCTTGACTTATAAAATGCAAAAGTATCTACTTTTGTACTATTTTTTTATCATCTCAAATTAAACAGATCTTTTTAGGTAATGAATAGGTTAATCTTCTTGTTGGATCTTGTTGGTGTGTTTAAATAAAAATTGGAAATGAAACACCCACTAACACCAAATTTCTTTACTTGATACAATGCACGTTTTGACAACAATGTTGTTATCTTTAGGTAGGAATTAAAACTGATTAGGAATTAAAACAGTTTTAATTCCTACCTGAGGATAACAACATTGTTGTCAAAACGTGCGTCATATCAAGTAAAGAAGTTTGCTGTTAGTGGGTGTTTCATTTCCAATTTTTAATGAATAGGTTGTATTTTAGTTTATTGGATCTCTACACATAAAACCTTCTGTGCTTAATAAAGCTTCAGATTTTTACTATTAAACTGTAATTTGCGTTTAATACATCAGATATAGATATTTAGTTAAAAAAACATAACTTCTTTTAGCACATTTGCTTAATTCTTGACGATGTTCTTAGCTCAAGAGTTTCGTACATAAATCATTGTTTTTCGCTTAGAAAATGTAACTGCGGTTGAGTGTTTAGTTTCGCTGTTATGTCTTGGAAGAATTACTTTACGAGAAACAGTTTTGACGACAGAAGAGTGAGAAAATGATGGCTCTTTTAGAGGTTGAATAAACACTCAACGAACGTGTAACTCTTGAAAAAGAAGCGCAAAAAATAAGCAAACGACTTATTCTTTCTATAAAAGCTAAAATTATTTGATAGAAAGGAGCAATGTGCAATGTTACCTTCGTTTACTTTATGTGCAAAATACTTTTTTATTCAATGCTGTATTGCAAAGTAAGTGTAACTTGCTTTATATTTAATAAATAAATTAAATTTTCCACAGTTTCGTATTTCCCTGCTAAAACTTTAAAGGTATATTTATTTACATTTTATTTTTATTCAGGTAAATTTAAGTTGGGAAAGCCATAAAAAAACTATTTTCTTTATAATAATGCCAGTGAAAACTAAAAACAAACTTATATAAACTTGTTTTACCACTGCAGATTCTCTTAAATTAAAACTACAACTTTTTCATTTTAATTAGTTAAAACCTTACTTGTGGTCTCTGTGTACCAGAAATGTTTATTATTAATGAAGTTTTCAATGCGCATTTTGTAGTTTTTCTTTAATTTTTATTTTTTAAGAGAAATCATTTAAAATTTCTGAAACTAACTTTATCAAAATTTTAAGATATAAAATAAGTTGTTGATTTTAGATTTAATTAACAAATGAGATTTGTTATATAATTAATTAGATTTAAGTCAATATTAACCAAGAACACTAGCAGTTAAGGTTTACGGCTAAACTCTTAAGTTGATATGCAAAGTTTTTGAATGACTACTACCTTCTTCAAGATCTAATTTTAACATAACATTTTTCTTAATCTTAGCTTGGCTTGTCCTGACTAAAAATCGTTTACTATCTACGATAATTTTTTTGTGACATACGCGCTGTTATTACAATCGCATTGTCACTTTAAAAAAAAATTTTTGCAGTTGTTGTAAATTAGCTATCGGTGTTCTGAATATTTTTTTTTGCAATAACAAAATACAAAGTAATCTATAATTGGGAGGCAGGGAGATCGAGGTGGGAACTCTGTGTCGGAATGAAAACTAATTAAACGTTTATTAAAAAAATTTCTTAAATATGCAGTGGTTTCGGCTGTTGAGTGTGCGGCTGCTCTGTCCTGTTGGAAGAAACATACTCTAGCCTAAAATTATCTAACAGTTCTACAAAAACTTTTAAAATGTTGTTTCGGTATTTTTCTGCATTTACCATAAAATTAAAAAAAAATGGTTCAACAATTCTTCTACGAGACACCGCCAACCAAACGCTAATTTTCTGAGGATGTAAAAGTGATTCTACAAAAATGTGAGAGTTTTCAGAACACTACGTGCGCATATTTTACAAATTTACGTAGCTTGATAAATAAAACTACTAGTTTATTTGAGAAAAAACCTATAAATTTAACAAATTGTCGTTTATTACATTTTTGGCAAATCACTGACAGTAACGCAAACTCTGGTTATAATCTCGTGGTAAACTTTTTTAGAACGATTGCTTTTTGTAAGTAAACATTACGTAAACCTTTTTTCAAGATAGTTCTGCAAGTTCCATATGCATACCTCTTTCTTGGTGCAATCTGTGAATAGATTTTAAAGGTTTATTTTGCATGAGTTTTCGAACAGTCAATTATTTTCTCTGTACAAATACTTGGTCATCTAGCTCTTTTTTATGCGCAATTAGACCACCCGCCTTCCTAAATAATTTTACAGTTCTTGTAAAGGTCATGTAGAAAACATCTGGTACTACCCCAAAATTTTGAATTTTTTTCGGAAAATTTATTACGCACGAACGTGAGTTATATTGCTATTCCTCATTAATCACCTGACCAGAACAAAAGTAAGTTTTTATCATGAAGGCTTTATGGGCGATATTTAATAGCTATTTATTATACAAGTGTCTTATAAGGCAAATAAGTCACGAAAGAAATGTTTAGCCACGAGAGTTTGCTCGAATGGCCTAATTTTTCTTAAGCGACTTATTTGCTGTTAAGACATGAGAACAATACATAGTTTTATCCAACACCTTTCTCTGTAAGAATTCTTAAAAAATCATCAAAACCCAAAAATTTTATATCTACAACAAAATTATTATTTGAGAAAAATTTTGCAAACAAACTGTTTTGGCGCTTGTAACATTTTTGGAAATGAAAAGAAGTAGTTGTCTTCCTGAAAAAATTATAAATGATGTTAATGAAGTCACGTCGAGTTTGCTACCCAAGAAATCCAGGGACGCTTATTACAAATAATGAATGAGTTCAATAAATGGAAACAGGAAAACGATGTTTGTGAGATAAGTGAAGACCTGCTGTTAGGTTACTTCATCAATGCCAAAAAAGATTTGCAGCCTCTTCAATGTGAACGAAATACAGCATGTTAAGATCGACATTAAAGCTTCAAGAAAATACAGATATTTTACAATATGGCAAGTTGATCGCTTTTTTTAAGAACGAATCAAAAAATTACAAGTGCAAAAATAAAAAATTCTTGGAAGAGAGCATATTCAACAGTTTCTAGCAGAAGCACCTAATAAAAAATATTTGATGTTGAAGGTAGGTCGATTTTGTTATTAGAAAATGAAATCTAATTTTTTTTACATTACAGGTCGCACTAATTTTTGGTGTGTCAGGTGGGTGTCGATGTTGTGAATTATTGAACATGTCAATCAATAACATAGAAGATAAAGGATATTATATGTTGGTATTTGTACCAGATAAAAAAACATATGTTTCACGTAGCTTTACGATTATGGAAGATGGATTTGCAGTTAATGTGCTGGATATTTGTAAAAATATATGTTTTTCCGACATAAAAATATTTCTCACAACAAATTGTTTTTGTGCTATAGAAATGAGAAATGCACAATACAGCCAGTGGGAATAAATAGTCTATCTAAAATACTATCAGTAGTAGCAAAATACCATTAGTAGTAGATTTTTTGAAATTAGCAGAATCAGAGTCTTACACAGGACACATTATGAGATGCAAATCAGCGAGTTTATTGTCTAACGCTGGAGCCGATCTTGGTATGGTCCAACTTTATGGCTGATGGAAGTCGACAACCGTGGCACAAGCGTATGTCGAAGAGTCAGTTTTGAGCAAAATAGACCATGCTAGGAAGATACTGGGTGGAAATTCGAATACAGAAGGCGATGTTATTGTGAATACTGAGAAGCAAACATCGAATGAATGTGGAAACAACATTGAAGTGACAAAAAATGAAGCAAATAAAGTTATATCTTTTAATATAAATGTTAACGTAAATCTCAACAAATGATTTCATTTGAGATTCCTGTTTTTTGTAATTGTAAATTTATGTATAAATTGTTCTATTTTCTGTAAACTGTTCAATTATATAAAAACAGTTTTATTATTGATTCATAAAACCACTTGTGTTTTATAGACTTCATAATTCAATCAAAAATATCATTTTTATTACGTCATAATAAAGAGGTGTTAGATAAAATTATTTTTTTTACTACTAGTCTCAGAAGACATTATTATTTAGTTTGTCGAGAGGGTGTGAAGTTGTTTTTCTCTCCTAGTAGTCAATAATGATTATAAACCAAGGGAGATAAAGTGCTAGAGTTGAGTGGATACCGACATTTAACTGTGTTGCCTGATACGAATATATTCGAATTTTTATAAACGATAGATATAAGTGTTCACCGAAAAAATAATGTCCGAAATTAGGTGCACTAGAAATACCTAATAAACAGTTTATTTAATTTCTGTGATTTCAAGGCAAGTTTGTTTAACACCACACCTCATCTCTAATCTGCCAAAACAAAATGGTGCGCTTGCGCGAAATATCTTTTCAAATGTCAAGTGTGTGTTAGACAGATCATAATCTTGATAAATCTATGCCAAACGTTAAGAAGCAGAATAAACGCATAATTAAAACGTTGATGTTTTAATAATGAAATATTTTTAATCCAAGAAAATTGAAAAAGGTAGTCATGCTTCAACCAACCAGTGATGAAATCCGTTGATTGCATTAAAAAAATATTGTAATTTTTTACAGCTTTATACATGTATTTTGGTCTTGTCTTATTGTAAAAAACACTTTGTAGTGTGACGAAATGGAAAATTTTTTGAAAATTGGTAGGTAAATAAAGTTGTAAATAACATAACCTCAAACACAAGAACAGAAAATTTACTTTTAATTTATGCAGAATTAATAAAAATAACTGCTATTAAAGTTGTAAATAATGAAAATGGGCTTTCATAAGGTTACACGTCAAGTGTGGAGCCCTATGTATAGTTAATTTGACCATATGTGTTGCTGCAAATTCCATTGTTCAAGTTTCCGACCAGGAAAGCGGGGGCTGTCAACTTAAATTCTGAACTAGGGGTTCTGAAGATTTCAGTTGATGGAAAATTTACGCTATTTTGTTTTTCAGTACATAAATAGTTGCTTACATAAAAGATGATTACAATAACGTCCTTTTCGGTTTTTATCTGTGAAGTTAAATTTCCGAAGTGGAAAAACGTAAGTAGTTAAATATCATTCGTTTTTATTTTTATCAAATTTACTTTTCTACAATAAATAAAGACACGTTATGTTTAGTCTAGATGTGTGCTCGTTAAATGAGGTTATATTTTTATATGACAATTAATAAATTAATGTGCTAGTAGTGAAAAAAATCATATATAAACCACGGTAGAGAAAATTATTATAGCCTCGCATCTATTATTGCCCTCGATGCTACGCATCTTGGGCACTAAACCCGCTCGGCTATGAAAAGTGTTTTCTCTACCTTGGTGTATAATGTACTATTATTATTATCAGTCAGAATTATTATGGTCAGAATCTCACAAATTAGAATTTTTGACAAGATTTGACAAACCAGTTATGAGCTAATTAACCAAAAATATCTGTTTTGTTTTCTACAACTTTCTCTGTAATTTTTGATAATATGGTATCGTACACAGGAATAAATAAGTTAGGCAAATCCGAGACTAAAAAATTACAGATCGGTCTTTAACAATAATATTTTTGACAAAAATTTAAACAAGATGAGTGGTTTCTAGTTGTTATAAAAATATAAGATGTTTATTGCCAAACAACAAAAATTATTCTGCCAACAGAAGTAAAATAAAAAAAACAGAAATAATTACAAAACCCGGATCACTGTTGTAATTTAGGCTTTGTAAATTATGTTTTCTACCGCAAATTCGGGCTTTCAAAATGTAGGTCATGTTATATGACAATGTCACGTTGTCATATAACATAATTCACAAAGTCAAAATTTTGGGTTGATGCGTTGTCGTTTAATATTACAAAAGTGATCCGGGTATGTACTCTATTTTTTAATTATGTACCGTTGTCTGTCTTTTTCTAACACATAATCTATAATACATAACATCATATACAACAATGTATTGGAAAGAGACAGACAACGGTATATAATTAAAAATTGAGTATATCTGTAGGTATATTCTTGACTACGTGAAAATTCTACACTGTGACTAAAATCGTCAACGTTTAAAGAATAAATTTCCGGCTATTTAAAACTTAGAAAAAAAGGAATGTTTTTGCAGCTGTTTTAAATGTGATGCACTGGTCGTCTGTAATCTGTTCAACTCAAATAACAAACATAAGAGGGATATTTATTGTTCGAACATTTACTTATTATTCCTTTTAACTATAGTGGCAAAATACGAGCATTTTGAGTATTAGGTAGGCTCAATACATTAAACAAGCGACTCTATACTTAATGCCTTTGGTTTAAACTCTCAACTATGTCGTAAAATTTGGGCTTTCTTTTTTTAATAAATAACTGTTATTTATTAATATCTTTTTTTAAATAACAATTATTATAAAGTTGTATTATTTTACTGACAAATTTTATGTCATTTAACATACAGCGATATCATAAATGAAGGACGTAGGCAGCTGTAAGAGTTTGCCACTTTTATATACTAGTGCAGGGGTTGGCAACCTTTTTTGAACGGCGGGCCATTTTTAAAATAACTTTTTTTATGTGGCCGCACATTTAAATGTAACTGAAATAATATTTTTACACCATATACGAGTATTAATATTATTAAAAATAAATTATATTGGTGCTTTGCCGGGCCGCGAAACAAGTTGCAAAGAGCCGCAGGTTGCCGATCCTTGTACTAGTGTAACGGTATTAAAAGAAATTTTTTTTGGGTGTATAATTAGTTGCATCTACAGTAAATGCAGTTTCATAGTGTCCAGTTGATAAATTCTTAGATTGGCGGCCTTGCCTAGTTTTTTAGTGCATTGGTTGGCAGTACTAATTCGCTGTTAAATTTTGAATGGTAACTAATCGATAATCGATAATCATGGCATAAACACAGTAACAATGTTTTAATATTTAAATTTATTATATAAAAATTATTAAAATGAATTGTAAAAGATCTGAAAACAAGCGAACAAAGCTAACTATTGCTGCAAAGCACGCCAAAGCTTTGTTCAGAGATGTGCCTAGTAGAATGTTGAAGACCAAAGTAACAAATATTTTCTCGGTAATTTTCCAAACATTATAGATTTTCCATTAAAAACAAATGCTATCGCTTAAAGAACGACTTACACTGGCCGATTATTGTAAACTTACACTAGGAAGTGTACGCAATGAAAGTGCACCAAGTTTATGCATTTATTTAAATATTAAAAAACTTTAAAAACTTTAATATTATTATAAAAACTTTATAATTTGATAACCTATACAATACAATAACAACAGAAACACGTTAAATATTTAGTCAAATAAAAACCAACTACATTGTTCACAAAAACTGCTCAAAATGTTTTTGTACTCTTCTTCTCATATTGACAAAAATATTTTCTAACATATTTTGATCAATTGTACGACAGCATCTTACAATTTCTGCTTCCAATTCTTCTAAAATATTTAATTGTTACTCAAACACTTTGTTTTTTAAATATCAAAAAATAGAAAAATCCAAATGGGTCAAATGACAAGATCGTGCAAGAAATGCGGGATGTACATTTTTATTGATGACACGATTTTTATAAAATTTTTGTAAAAAGAGTAAATTTTCACGCGCAGTATGTGCAGGGGCTCCATCCTGTTGAAAATGTTTAAATTAATTTTTTTTATTATCTAACTGATTAATAAACGGTTGTAGTAGTTATTCTCTACACCTAATTGCATTCATGTTACTATAGAAAAAAATGGGTCTATATAACCTACGAGACACGATGACCTACACAGTTGAAGCAATGATACCATTTGCTACTTATTTCAAGAGCTATCGATTGATACAAAAAAATTCAGATTTGAGTGTGGTCATTATATTTCTATAAGATGGGATCAATCTCCTTTATAAAATAGATATTTTTCGTAAAATTTAAGCTTTATTTAAGCGTTTATCTGTTCAAATTAGATACAGCGCTAGAATACACTGCAGTGAAGATGGAGTACCAAGCCCAAAATCAGTCTACAGGTACTAATGTATTTGACTTGAACTTATTTTTATTTAAGCCAAGATATCTGCATTCTGTAATAATCAAAATGCAAATATTATTTTTTAAAAAACCAGTTTAAACCGACCCACAAGAGAATTGGCTCACCGGCAAATTTCTTAATTTTTCTACGGCCTCATATGCCTCTGATTATATATTTCAGTGAGCGTTTTAATGAGACTGATGCGAATCTGATTTAATCTACTAGACTTGGCTTGAAGGTTTACAATATCAATACGTGGTTTGTACTACTATGCGGATTCTTAAGGTAGCTTTATATTACTTTAGTTTTACAAAGTGGCGAAAGTTATGTTAAAAATATGCAAAGATATACACAATAATTACTCGACATTCAGTGATAGAGGATATAAAATAATTTAAAAACCAAGAAATGCACCAATAATAATTACTACAAAAATACTCAAAATAGTAATAAATAATAACAAATATAAATATACGACTGACATTTAGATACAGCAGCATTAATTGAATAAAACTGTACATAAAATCACCAAATTAAAACGGCATTACACATGTGGTTGCATCATAACAACAACTATATAATTTTGCCAGGGTTAAACGTTGGTTTATGTTTATGACAGCTGCCTGATAATTAACAAATTAAAACTGTGCTTTAATTACCTATTCCATTGCTTAAAACAAATATTTGTGGTTTATAAATGATACAACGTAGAAATAGGAAAATAATGTAGCTTAGTTATAATTGTCTCACAGTTGCTTACGACTTTAGTTTGATAATCTGGTCTTCTAGCCTGCAGCTGTTAAACTTGCAATATTAGTTTGAACTGTTTGGTTAGCGCCAAACTTTAATCAGATTACTGCTTGAGTGGGTATAAGATATTTCAAAATTTATTTCTGATAGGATCACATAGGTGTAATATGATGAGGATGTTAAGTGTTGTGAAAATGATTGCCGTAGGGTAATTATACTATCACTTATTGAAAATGCCACAGTTTAAATTGTTTGGGATTGCTTCAGCTCTTGGATTTATATCAATATTTAATTGTTGATTGAGTGACTAGCTTTGTTAGAGGCGTTTTCATTAAGGTTGTTGAAATTTATGAGTATCTAAATTACTTCTGTGATAATCAAATAAGCTGAGGCAACTTTAGAATAAAAACTTTTAATTTTAATGAATATATTTAAATTATATTTTTGGATAAGTATTGTAAAACTGATTAGTGATCAAAATTGATAGCAAATGCCGAGTAAATGCTTATTATTAATTACACATTTTAATAGCTACACTCATGGAATTTGATAAGTAAAGTAGGTAAATCACAATGTCTGTTTATTATACCTGTACTTATTGGCATAAAAAAATTAACAAAACTAAATAGTCAAATAAAAAGACTTTCCGAATTGCAGAATTTAACAACATCGTTAAATAGAACAATTTCAGAATTAGATAATAATAATTACAAAATTCAAGTATTTTATGTTTCATCGAAATTGCCACAATTTTTAACTTTACTAATCTCGTTTCATAATAGGATACTTTGTGAACATAAAATACAGTGTAAGCAGGACGTAAGCTACTTATATGAAAGAATTTAATTTTAGGATTTTGCTGCAAATCTAGTTTTTAATATTTTCTGAATTACATAGGTAAGCTTTAAGTATTGAGTATACATTTTTCTTAAATTAAATAATACTGCGTGTTTATTAAAAAAGTACCTACTCTAGAGGGCCGCGTGATCAAAAAACGATTGTTTTTATTTCGGATGTCTCTGATTTTACTTCATTTACCTACCTGGACATTTATTTTTAAAGCACATTGTTATCAAAAATATTTATTAATTTTGCGAAAAATGTTTTGTCACTTACAGGAGACTAACAAAAATTAAAATTGTTGATAACCAGGTGGTGTGTCAATTGACCGACTATTGATTACTGGCAGTTGATTGACTATTATTGACAAATGTTTAATAAACGACATACTTTTTATTTTTATGGCTAGTTACGAGTTTTTTTTTAATGAACGGTTTGTACTAATTACAGGGTCACTTTGAAATAGGGCTAGGAAAAGTATCAATACTTACAGAAGGTATCGATACCTGCTCAGGTATCGTACACCGATACTGACTGCAATCAGGTATCGAAGTATCGATACTTCCGATACCTCGATACCTCCGATACTTTGATACCTCCGATACCTCGACACCTCCGATTTCTCGATACCCCGATACCTCCGATACTTCCAATATCTCCGATACTTCGATACCTGCGATACCTTGATAAAGGGTGGCTATAAATGAATATCCTATTCAGAGCGCTTCGGATGTTGGGAAACGCAAGGTATTTTGATGAAAACAAACGAATTTACAAGCTATTTGATGCGATATTTATTTATCGCTACCCGATACTTCCGATACCTCAATACCTCCGATATCTCAATACCGCGATATTGTCCGACCATAGATATTTTGCGATTATTGCTCTGACTCTTCAAGAACTTTATAACGGTTGGATCGCAAACCCCCAATAAAAATAGTGCCGACCAGATGTGGACAATAGGCTTAAGAAATATCTAGTTTAGTAGGTAAAGAATTTTACAGCGGACTGTGGTTGAGTGCCGTAAAAATTTGGAAAAGTTAATCACAGGGTTATGTTGTAAACGCAGAATATTGATGGTCAAACTTTATCTCCGATACCTCGATACTTTTCGATACCTCGATACTTCCCGATACCTCGATACTTCCCGATACTTCGATACCGCGATACCTCCAATACCTCGATACTTTCCAATACCTCGATACCCCCGATACCTTGATACCTCGATACTTCCGATACCTCAATACTTCCGATATCTCGATACCGCGATACCTCCGATACCTCAATACTCCCGATACCTCGATACCGCGATACCTCCGATACCTCGATACTTCCCGATACCTCGATACCCCCGATATCTTGATACCTCCGATACCTCGATACTTACGATACTTTGGCAAGTATCGATACTTTGCAGGTATCGATACCTAAAAACAGGTATCGCCCAGCCCTACTTTGAAATATGTTTGGAAATTTTACCCAGTATATAGACCACCATAATCGGTTACAATTGAGCCAATAATGCCTTATACAAATGTCAATAGTTTTTGAGAAAAAAGAGCTTAAACATTTTGAAAAAAGTTTGAAAACCACTCGTAAATCTAAAAAAAAATTTAAAATATTGTATTGGGCGTTAAATTTTCTTGTCAATTTATACGATTTGTGACATTTACAAAAGCAATAATTTATTAAAATCGCTAAAATGGTATTTACCAATGGTGAGAAAACCGATATTATTCTAATTTACGGCGAATTACAAGGAAATGCAGATATGGCCCGACGAATTTACGCAGAAAGATTTTCTGAGCGGAATTATTCTTGATTTAAGAGATATAGGGCTCGCCAATTAAAAAGTCGTAAAAGTAAAATAGTTGCAAAGACTATGCAAACAGTCATTAAAATAAGTAGCCGTGGTTTTGGTAAAGTTGACCAGTCTTGTTTTCGATGTAACAAAGCGTAAAATAACTAATTATTGGTCCAACTGGACAACTATGTCAACATGTCATTACTAATTGGTCACAGAAGTACAGCGCTTTAAGAGAACAGAATACCTAGTGCGCCAACTTTTGCAAAGATCTTCGTGATTTTGGCTGTTTCGTCCGGGACAAAACCGATTTTAGTCTCCAACGAAATAAAGAATCATAGTGGTGAAAAAGACATTTTTAACAAAATTGAAAACCATCCGAGATCGAGTACCCGACGCGATGTCTTGCTACTCAAATGGAAGTGTTCTAGTTTGTAGTATTGCGCACTTTAAAGGAGTAGGGTTTGCACTCGTATTATATTCAAAAAGTTCAGACGCTAAAACCAGAAAATTTTTCTCGCTGAATTTGGTTTTGTAAATGGCTTCTTTAACATGTTAGTGACAATCAGAATTTCTTTGAGGCTGGTTTTACAAGAGATGGGGTGTTTAATAGCCAAAACACTCACATCTGAAATGATGAAAACTCTCAGGAAATCCAAGAAGGTTGCTTCCAAAAGTCGTTTTCTATTAATGTATGGATTAGGATTATTGGAGGTTATCTTATTGGTTCATACGTTTTGTCAAAGCGCTTTAATGAGGACGGATACATAGAAATTTTTAATAAAACTATACCAACGTTGTTTTCCTTAACGTGCGTCGCGAAATGTGGTACCTTTATGATGGAGCCTCGTCTCATCATGCTGGTCAAGTGAGGGATTGGTTGAACCAACAATTCCCTAATCGTTGGATAGGCTCCGATGATTTTGTTTTATGGTCTGTTAGGTCACCAGACCTTAATTCTTGCAATTTTTTTGTATGGGGTCATATGAAACAGTTAGTTTATGCTACCTCAGTTGACAGTATTGAGGAGTTTCAGCTAAAAGTTATTCGAAAATGCTGGTCAAAAAATTAAAAATAATCGAGATACTATTCGCGACAAAATAAACTGAACACCAAATTCTGACCTTGACAAGAAGAATTGTGTAAATTGACCATTACATTTTTTTTTGACAGTTCTTTAGTATTTTAGTTTTTAGCGTCTTACGAAATCGTGACGTACGTAACGAATACGATTCAAAACCATACGTGAATACGATTGAACGCTAAAAATCGACTTTTGTGACTTTGGGAAATTTGAGATTTGGAAGCAAATCATCATAAAGGTCGCTTTACACATTTTATTCTGTCAAGGTCAGAATTTGGTGTTCAGTTTATTTTGTCGCGAGTAGTATGTTAAACAGAGTTCGGCTTTCTTGGGCACGGCGTGCTGCAGTCCTCATTGCCAATGGAGGTCGAACTTTTGAACAATAATTGATTTAGTGTTAAGCCACAGTCTTCTTTATGCATAATTAAACTACTTCATTTTGTTCTTTAAGTTTTTGTTTTAACACTTAATTTATGATTGTGCAAAATTCTTAACAACAAACGTTAAAAAAAACAAAATAATTAATAACAATCATAACGCATAACAACAAACTACCTCAAATGAGTCAAATGGCATAATCCGTCAAAAACCAAAAGCTTGTTTCTTATCGGGCGACGCGTTCGTAGTTTTCACGCGAAGTCTATACACTTTAGTGGCTACCAGACTTTTTTGTACATTTTTTAGAAAAAATTTAAACCTTAAAAGAGAGAATTCTGTAACAAATCTGTTACTTTTGGGGCTCTAATAAATTACTTTGGCAGCATAACAACCCTTCGAAAGATTTTATTTTAATTTTTAAAAGACTGTTTATTTTTGGCAACTACATAAAAATTAGCTAAATAAACCCTTTTGTTTTGAAAACTATTAACATTTGTATAAGGCAAGTTGAGTTACTTCAACTTCTTTTATTATGTACTATAGCTGGTTAAATTTCTCAAACATATGTAGGTACTGCAAAGTCACTCTGTATATAAGTGAACTAGGGTCAAGTTGCGCAAATGCGACGGTTATAAGTTATAACTATATTTGTAAATTTAATTTTATACTTCCCATTTACTATTTAGTTGTAAAGAATTTCTGTTTATATAGTTTCATTTGATAATCACTAGTGTTTCAAAAAACTTTTGTTTTTTTAATTATAGTTTTTATGTTAAAATTATAAAATAGCAGTCAGACTTCAATTAAAAGTAACTTATCCAGTCAGTAACCACCTAGTCAAATAGTGATTATTATGTTTATTTATTTTATTATGTAAAACGTTTAATTTAAAAATTAAAAATATTTTAAATACAACAATTATAAAAGTATAATAAACATTGTAAAAGAAAGTTACAAGCAAAAAAAAGTTAAAAGAGTTTGAAAGTTTAACTACTTTATGCTGCTGATGGACACATTTTCTTGGATTGAGGTCTTACTTTTTGTTATTAATAGTATATTATAATAAATTACATTTATATGTTTTAGTTTTCAGAAACTTATCAGTTAATTTTTAGGTTACTTTTAGGTAACCAGTTTTCGGACTATTAAATTGGATTTGAAATATTTATAGTTTTTTTAGGAAGTTTAACCATTTCTATGCAATTGGTCAAATCCAAAGTAACTGAAGTAAAAGAAGAATTCTAGGAAACAAAGCCATCATCAAGTTTAAACACGAAATCTGTATATAACTTTTTATTATTCAGCAAGTTTTTTCAGTCGGCGTCTACATAATCATTCAAGTGATTAGATATTTTGGCAAAAATTTAAAAAATGAAAACAGCGTACGATAGTAATTGACACTAGAGCAGGAGATCTATTGTTTGAAGATTTATTACTTTAGTCATGGTGGTCAGTGTAACAGAGCAGTACTATAATATAGACTGCCATTTTTATCGGCCACTAGTATAATATCTCTATTTCTATGCACAATAAAATCATGATCTCATTTGAAAATTAAGTGAATTTCTGGTAATTGTTCTTTTATGGACTGATTTCAAGTCGAGATAATACCGGTAGTGTCTTCGTTTTCATGGAAAATTAATAAAATTTGCTGTTGTTATTGGTTGTTGCTATGGAAACGTATTAAAATTTGCGATACTACCGGTAGTATCTCAACTTGAAATCAGCCTCTCAGACAATAAGTATTTTTGTAAATCGAAACTCTGATGCGTACACCCTGTTGTCTAAATTTAGGTTTTTCGTTTCACCAAAAGCATCAGCAGTAAATACATCCACCTCTGTGCTGTGATAACTGTAAACACGTTTTTCGCAAGACTTAAATTTCCACGTCTAGATTTCATTACAGAGAAATTATTTAATTGATTAGGCAGAAATATTGTTGATACTGTTTCTGAATAAACTGTACTAATATTAACTGTAATTTTTGGGGGAATTAACAAAATGTCGTTTTTGTAATGCAGAAAGGCATTTTCTATTGTTTTATTATCACGTATTTTGATTTAACTTGATTTGGGTCCAGTTTCTGGAAACGAATTTAACTGGCCCGTTAGTTTAACCGTGGTTTAAAGCAAGAAACAGGTTTCTGAAAACACAGTTTAAATTTAACTCTGCAAATGCACAGTTAAACTAACGCGCCACTTGGGCGAGTTAAATTAAACTGTCAACATTAAAAGCCGAGAAGTGTGGTTATGTTGAGTTTATGTCTTTGTATTTTTCGTGTGTTACCACCATCCGCAATCCAATTTTTATTTAATTAGGTTTTCACAAATTCTCTGTGTTGCCTGAATTAACAAACGTCATCAAATCGGTAATTTTAAAAACTTGAACAGAATTCCACAACATTCCAACGTTAAAAGTCGCCTTCTTTGCTAACTTTAGCTGCAAGGTCATCCCTCGACCGACGCTTTCTACCCTCAAATTTCTACTTGACTTTCATCAAACAAAAGAAAGCGAGAAATCTCGGCTCCTGTGCTCACCTGCACAGGTATTCACGTATAGAGACACACACCGAAAAGCTCTTTTTAATCCGAGTCTTTTCGTATAAATTTCATTCCGTAATTCCTACGGCAACCCTATCAAAAACCGCAATTAATTAACCAATTAACTCATCTCACGCATTTCTCGATAATTAGAACCGCGACATGCTCAATTTCGCTCTCATTTCGTCAGGTAGGCTTCTCGCGACCTACCTCGCATCACACAGCCCTCTCGCATGTTGCGGACTAATTATTAAACCGTTAATTGTGTTAATTAAGCTTCTTTCGTTTATATCTCATGAACGGGTTGTCGTAAAATTATGATTCAAACGCTGTTCAACTCCTTTTTCAATTCCGCTCCTCCCACGCATTATCTCATTCTCGCGATTCAATTATCTCGCGATCTTGATTCGCGCAGACAAACCATCGGAACCCCTCGATCTTTGCCGAATTTTTCAAAGGTGGCAAAAATCTCGCTTTAAACTGCCGGTTCGGCTCTTCGGCAGTCAGTCGTGACTAGTCAGTCGTAACCGTGAGTCGTGAGTCCGCAGTCGATTGCAAGTTCATGAAGTTTACCTTCATCCGTGCTTCTTTCACTCTCTCTCTCTCTGCTCGTTTGCGCGCCACCTTGCGGAGTAACAGCGCGTTACTCACTCGCATCACAGCGCCATCTCTCGCTCAACTAATTCAACCCTTTTTACCCTTTCTTTGTGACTCGTTTGCCTGACAGTGCCGTCTCCAAAATTTACACCTGTGTTTTATTTTCTTCGCTTTAACAATTTAATTATTTCCCTTTTAATTAAATTTAATTCACCACATTCCCAATCCACACTCAAACAAAATTGCACCGATAGCCGGGTCGGTGACACGTGCTTTCTTAGCAATGGAGACTTTCTTTTAGAGCTTTGTCATTTTGTTAATTCTCTAGGGCTTCGCCTTCGTGAATTGGAGTCACATTTTAGAGCCTTGGTTTTTTGACTATAGAGGCCCTATTTAGGGCTTTGGCTTTTTTGCAATAGCTCATCGCGGCACCGCACTGTCGTAGCTGCATCTCTCACTTAAAATAAGCCTAAATTACAATTTGCAATCGGTAATAATGAGCAATCACTTGTACCATACCAAGTGAACAAGAAAACAAAGATTTAAAAGAGAGTCCCTGTAGTCAAGAGGGCAAATGTTTAAATCGGGGCCTTTATGCTGAAGGGGACGAAGCCGTAAAAGCGAGCCTCAAATATCAACTGTTACAATAAATAATTAATTTAATTGTAAACAAAAATTAAAAATTTTATTGCAATTAATATATAATCAATTATTATTAACCTGTAAAGTAAAAAATTAACTGATTATGGCTCAACACTGACAAAGGGTTATTAGGGTGTTTAGAGAAGAACCGAATTTTTTCAAAAATACTCAGATCCCGAATTTCGTGTTAGATAAATTTTTTTGAGCTAACGTAACGGCATTGGTTTTTTAGTACTCAATGATAGATTTATATTTTGTGGTCACTAATTCGACCACAAAATGTTTTTTATGTTCTGTGAAATATCTGCTCCGAAATTTTTTATAATTTTTTGAGATAAATTAAGTCCTGTCACCACGATAAACACAAATTTTTACACATCGGAGGTCTTATAGTACTTTAGAAAACTGTTAGCTAAAACAACAACCACGTTTAGTTACCACTGAGAGTTAAATTAATTGACATATGTTTCGAGAAACTCGACATTGTTTTAACTCTCCGTTAGTTTAAGCTCCCGTCAGCTAACTGGCCGTTTAAATTTTCTTTCAGAAACCGGACCTTAATGGTTTAAAATCTTTATTGCGCATGCTTATCAGGTACAGTTTTGAAAGTTTCTAAACTAGTTCTAAACTGATGTTGGAACAAACGTAATATATGCCCATTCGAAATTAAAATCAATTGTCAAAGTGTTTTAACGTTGGTTACTCCATTTAAAATTAGCTTTTTTAGTTTTGTTTCCATGGCAATCTAACAGGGTTCCAACATAATTTTAGAATTTTTGACACTGACAATTGATTTAAAGAAAAAATAAGCTTTAAAATAATATGTGTTCAATAATTGTTTTGGTCAGATTGCCTATGTGTGGCAATTGTCACAAAAAACGTATGTCTCGGTTAACATTACAACACAATGACACATGACAGCTGTCAGTGCTCCGCTTTTTAACCTCTTGCATACTTTTTGAGTTTTTGTGTCTTCCTCTAAATTAAAATCAGTTCTTTAACTGAGACAACGCTTGCAGAGTAAATTCTTGAACGTCTGCATGCAATAAATGGAAAATAAATGTTTTTTTTGTAAATACCTACTGTAATAAAAAAAATGAAATTTTGATAATTTAAATTTTCAGCTAAATAGCTATTGACGTCGTAGAACACTAGTTCTGGCTTTAAGTTTATTTGACTAACAAAGTACTGAAGACAGGTTTTTTTTATAACAAAAGTACTTATGGAAATATTTTCCAAACAATGAGAATGACGAGAATAGTTTTATAATTAATGGCATATTAAATTAATAACCCTGAAAACGTTTTAGATAAATTCTTTGTTATGTAAAGCAAGCCTAGAGCTAGTACATCTCGTGCATTCATCATCCAAACTAATTGCAAAGTTGGTGCATTTAGGTTGTTGTGCGACAAACTGAATTACCTACCGCATGCTGTCGTGGTTTTGTAAGTGCAAACATCGCCTCAATCCTGAAACCCGTGCACTGTACACACACACCGTATACAAATAAAGAGGCTAAACTCCTATCTTTACTAGGCAGACTCTTAATATGAGCTTAGTGAAGTAAATCACACTTAAAGCCGTTGTAGGTCGAGATAGTGACTTTCTCTCTTAGACCATGCTAAAGGCTTTGCAGTCAGTAACGTAGAACTTACACGACAAGCTTTTGTTGGTGCGAATCCGGCCCAAGAAGCTCAGACTCGTTTAGATACGTGGTGGGAGTGCCGTCCCTAATACCTTAACACGTTTACGTCTACTCGGAAAGGACTCCACTAGCGCACAGGAAATTGAATACGCTTCCACGTATAAGCCGCACAGTTTTAGTTGGAATAAGGCGTAGGAGACCTAAACTGATGTTAATCTTAAACATTACCGTCGTTAAAAAGATTCTTTTTTAAAACAACACCAGAATTCGTTTTAATGTATTCACTACGGAAGTAACTTTCATTGGTTTTGACACTTGTCGCAAAATATATCTCTTACAGTGGCATTTGAAATATTAGTTTAAAAATTTACACTTATGGTTTTTTACTTTTAGGTGAGTTATTTTAGATTTTATTACTTTATTGCTGATCAATTTACTAGACAACTTAAGCGCAATAAACTATTACATTTACTGACTCGGCAATATGTCAACATTTTTATGGACTAAACAGTAAAGCAGAAGCTTTAAAGCAGTTCAAGATTTTTCAACTGTCATAAAATTTTGTGGTTAAAGGTTAAACAACATTTTTTTAAAAAAAAAGGTAAACTGGTAGTATTGCCAAAAAAATGATGTTCAGTACTTGGTTGCGCCTTGCTTTTAAACTGCCAGTCACGGCATTAAATTACATGTTTTATTGCCTAATTAAACAAATAACTTTTATATTTAGGTGAACTCGTTTTGGCATTTAATCTTTTTCAGCACCTACATCCTACATAGTAAAGTTATTTTACCTTTCGAAAATGTGTAAAAAACCCGAATTTTTGCATATATTTTTACTTTGATGTAATAAGCATAATATTAAAAGTCTCAATCGATAACTTGCTAACTTCGCGAACTATTTGTGGTCAAAGAAGACGAAAAATGAACGATTTATTACAAATATTTGCTTTTTTATATACACATAAATCACATAAATCGAAAATAATAAAAATGTACATAAAAAAGACTCTGTACAACGATTCATACAACAACCAAAAAGTAGAAAATGCATTACGTTTTGCACCACTTGTGAGGTAAAATACAAGATGCGTTTGAAATACCACTGAAAAGGTCCCACCCAGATTTTCTGTTTATTTATTAACAATTATTTTTTATAAAAAGCAATAAATTTATTTTTGTTTTAGTTACACTTATCATTGTAACACAGCAGATTGTGTTTTTATTGCTACAAATTTCAACATCCAATTTAAAAAAAATATATTAGTTTGACATTTACCCTCATTCAACAATTACTTTTAAAAATATAAAAATATTTTTAAATTTAATGGAGGCATCCTTTTTTTCTCAAAGTGTAGTGATTTTCATACAAATAATGAAAGCATAAAATTTTGTTATATTAATTTTCCATTATCTGCGCCTAAACAATAATGTAAATAAAAATTATACAAAAAGTTAGAAAATGTTAGAAAAAACTTACTAAACTTTTTTCATATTAAACTAAAAATATAAAAAACTAAAAATGTATACTAAAAATAAAATAACACGATATTTTTAGCAAAATAGTTTTTGATAGATCTAAAGGAAAAATATAAATAAATGTACGAATGCTATTTGGAAATTAACGAAAAAAAGATAAATTTTAGCCGATCAAAAAAGTGTGTTTTTAGAAAAAATTGACATAAATTTAACATTTGATTTAAGAAATATTTTAAAAAACGTAAATACTAGTAAAGGGGGTAAAAAAAAAAATTATAAACAAACATTTAATTAGGTAACTAATAAATATAAACTAGTAAAAATAAAATATTAACACCTAAATTTCATTGGTCATTTAAAGTTTGTAGAAAAGGCATAAGCGGATTTAAAAATTTAAAGCTCTAAAACAATAACTTTTATTGCAGATGTAAAGAATTTTATAATTACTAGTAGAAGAATAGGAATTTAAAATATAAAAAATAGTAAAAAATATCTCCGCTGTAGAAGTGCTTATTAGGGCCAAAAATTGAAAAAAGAGGGGGTGTCAGTATTTTAATTTTCAATCAAGATTTCAACGCTTACTTAACTCAGTTTTTTATTTAAACGCTGATCACTAGTCTTTTATAAAATATTCTTAGAGATATTATTTAATGAATGAAATGTTTTACATTATTTTCTAATTTATGTTTTACATTTTTATATTAATTATTTATTTGTTTTTAGTTTTAATTTTGTTATAAAACTTATTACATTTAGTTTGATCCACCTTTTATTAAATATCAAACTTCAACATACCATGTCAATTTCATAATTAGCACCTTCTCTAAGCCACCGCACCGTCGTTAAAGTCTCTTACGAGACTTTGAAGGCTAATTTATTTGAAATTGTGGTAATTGCAGTTTGCAATCAGTTCTTATTTGGTATAAATAAAAGTAAATCAGTGTTAAAAATACGTCTCGTCACGTCTAACACACTCTCGTTCGATCGAGTTTATCTCAATGTCTTGGCTAACTTTTCTCCTTTATTGGCTTAAGAAACAAAGTTATATGAAGGCCAGGCTGCAATAGGGGTTTTACTTTGCGCCCACGGGGGCGGTTTAGGCGTTCCGGAAATATACCCCGTGACTTTGCGTGCACTACTAGGACCAATTAGGAGTTTCCGGTAGACGGCAGTTACATTCAATCGATTCCACACGTACTACTTTATGGCGTAAAGTTCAAGTAGTGATCTTTTATGAGAAAAATTTCATATGTGGAAATAACTTGGGGCAAATACGCTTCCGGTTTGGAGTTGATAAATAATTGTTCTAGCTGCTTAATTTTTTTCTCTTTTTTAAAATAAAGTTATAAAACTATATATTATTTTTTTCTTATTAAATTGAGAAAAAAATTAGGTAAACATTTTAAGCATGCTAACAAAGATATTAAAATCTTGATTAATGAGAATATTTTTTAGAAATTTTTTAAATAATTTTTGTGTTTATGAAAGATTATTTGGCATTACAAAGCTACAGGCGAGTTGAATTCTTCATTCACAAAATATGTGGTTATATTTTTGAATGAAAAAATTAAAAAAATTGAAAAATTTTGAATGAAATGCTCTGCAAGGCAATAGTTTTCTCTTACTGAAACTCATGACATAGGATTTTACTTTTAATTTATTTTATTTCAACATTAAAAATAAATTAAAGAATTTTGAAACGTCAGAAAATTAACAACATTAATTTAATTACTTTGTACCCAACTCGTGAACTTATTGTTTCTTATAAAAACAATACAAGTCGCCACAAAAATTTCTTATATCAAATTTTGACACATGAGAGCCCTCAAAATTTAAGTTTTAAATTGATGATCTTAATCAATGGCTGCTTCAACGTGATTTAGTCTTCTCCCCTCCAAAAACTAAAGCCATCCATTTTTCTCCAAAAGGATCTCCTAATAAACCTGGTTTTGTATGTTGCGATGAATGGGCCAATGAGACCAAGTACTTAGGGGTGACTCTAGACTACAATCTTTCATGGGAATCTCAAGTTAAAGATATGACTTCAAAAGCTGTTAAGGGCGTCTACGTTTTACAGAAAATAAGCCGAACATGTTGGGGTGCTGACCCCAAAGTCATGATGACTCTCTATAAAGCCATGGTCCAGTCCCATCTTGAACTTTTGGCTCTCAAATTTTTTTTGAAAAATTTTGCACAGTGTAACAACCCTATCTCTCGCGTGATGTTATCAGTTTATCAGGATTTTCAGTCCAGCGTTGGTCTCTGGAAAAATCAGAGCCCACTTGCTGCTGTATTAGCTTTTGATCAGGTCCTTACTTTGGAACCTCAAATTATTAGGACTGCCAAACCAGCTTGTTATGTTCACGATTTTGACCTTTCTTTTTGAAGTCCAACCATCCTTCGAAGCGACTGTTGTAAGAAGTCGAATAACAATGAGTTGCCTTTTCACCAATGGATTCAACGTACTTTTACATCGAACCACCCTCTTGTGATCTTTACAGATGCAGCCAAAGATAATAATAGAACTAGTATTGGCTTGTATTCTCCAGAAATAACCCTATCTGTTTCGCGTGCCCTCATCCCTGAAACGGAAATCTGTTTTGCTGAAATGATTGCTATTTATGAAGGAATAAAGGCGGTGGATCAAATCAACAGACTAGTTATCATTGCTTCAGATTCTTTTTCTGTTCTGCAATATATCTGCCACGTTGGCTTCTTTTCGCAAAAATCTTCTCTTACTCTCCTGATCAAGAATAAACTGAAACACCGCCCTGTAGATTTACAGATTGCACTAGTTTGGATACCAGGTTACACTGGTATTGTTGGTAATAAAGCTGCAGATCGCCTTGCCAAACAAGGCTTAACAATACCTGGTCTAATAGCGAAACTACACTTTTCTTTATTACTTTCTGTTGGTGCGTGCTTTTTGGCAACAATTTTGGGCCCACGAAATTTGCCACAGTGGTCGAGATTATAATCGCATTGTAAACAGCCCGTATTTTATACCGTAGTTTACGAAAGAATCAAACTTATTTAGAAGGCATATTACCACACTCATACGAATGCGTACTGGCCATTGTGGCTGTTATACCCATCTTTGCCGCATTAGTGTTCGTCCATCGGCCAATTGTGATTGTGGAAAACCTGCTTCTATTCAACATATTATACTTGAATGCCCGCTCTTCATACGACCTCCACGATTCTACAGTAAGATATTTAATGGCTTTTCTTCTAACCCGCTGGATCTTGACACAATGCTGAAACAACCTCTTAATCCGACATGGTCTATTGTAGTTAAGATGCTGCAGTTCAACAATATTCAACTCTAGCTACAAGTTGATTCGTCCCTGGAAGCGTCACTACGAACGCAACCTTGGCTGCAAGTGCAGAAATGCATAAGGCCAATAAAGTTGAATAAATAAATAATAAGTTTTAAATCTTTAAACAAATATAAAATTTGATATGACAACATTCCATTTGGCTTAAAAATTTCACAATCATGTATTAATCAATGTATTATTTTATTTTATTTTATGTATTATTTTATGTGCCATGTGCCCTTCAGAATTTTTTCTTTTGGAATAAGTTTTATTTCGCTAGTGTTAAACGTCTATTAACTTAACACTTTACTTTCAAGTAGATAATATATCTTAAGTAAAGGCCAAATTACACTATTCAATTTTCTTCAAAGGTATGTACCATCTAATTAATTGAACATAAATGTTGAATAAAATAGGGCGAGGTGCTAGCATCCAAGATTCAATTCTATTTAACCTCAAAAAAGTTTTAGTATGCAACACGAGCAACTTAACAAAATAAAGAAAGTGGCGTTAATAAGCGTTATAGCTATCAACACCATAGCATTACAGAACTTTAACTCGATGAAAACATACAGAATACACATGTCGCCTGTTGCCATTTTTTATTTTTCGTAGATGTGCGCATGCTCCCATCAAATTATTTCATCCAAGTAACCGTTAAAGTAGCGCACGTCTCACTTTCATCAAATATTTACCTCTAATTGAAGAAATGTCAAACTTTGAAGAAATGTCAAACGAAGTTTATCAATTTACACTACATAAACACATCAAAAAGGTGCATTCAAAAAATTCATACAATTACTTGTACGAATCTTTGAAGAAAATTGGATAGTGTAATTAGGTCTTAAGACACTGTCTTAACTAAGACTGTCGCAAGCTAAGCTTTCTAATAAGAACACTTAAAACTATGATTTGAACACAAAACACAACAGGGTGGATAGATTAAGAACTACAACCGTCTAAATTAAAAAAATTGATTGACAACAAATTGCGAAGTTTAGAGTTATGTTTTCGATTTATTTACTTATGAAACACCACCATGCTGTAAGACTAAGAGCTTACATACATGAGCATTGCAGTTTGTACAATATACACTATAAGATTTTGCAATAGATAATGGTGTTATTGCCCAATTGTAGTAACACGATAAAATTTTATGAGGTACCTACAAACTTATTGCCGTTCGCTAGCAACTATACAATAGCCAAGTCACGTGACATTTCATTTCTAGAGGTGGGAAAGTCTCATTAACATCCGGTCTGATGGTGTGAATATTTAGCTGTCGGTCATCGTTTGTTTAGTAAGTTTCTAATTTTTGAACTTTTATTTTTTAGCGTACTATAGATTATGTTAACAGTGTTCTTGTGCTGTAAATTTAAAAGTAATTAAAATATTTCAGTGATTTAAAGTATGATTATATTTTCCAAGCAAGGGATATAAGAATTTTTTTACAAAAAAAGTAGGTTTTGAACTACAAAATACTTCTAATAATTTACTGTTATCAGTAAATTATAGAAAGAAATAGAAATAAATTAAAAGCGATTGTTTCAACAATACTTTTTTGTGGGACGCATGATTTGGAGAATGAGAGAAAATGAAAGAATGCATGAGGGAAATTTCAACGATTTAGTAAAGTTTAGGGTTGAAAGTAGTGATAAGGACCTAGACAATTACTTAAAAACCTTCCACACAAATAAAAATACACTTCAGTACTAATTCAAAACAATCTGATGGATATTTCTGGAGATGTTATACGACAACGGATAATCTCTGAAGCAAATGATTCTGAAGCTTTTTTTATATTAGCTGACAAAACCTCAGATATTTCTGGTCATGAGCAGATGTCAATTAGAATAAGCATTGTTCGAGAGAAGTTTATGGAATTTAAAAATTGGTTGTTATGATTGCGAAAACAATAGCTGAAATTATAATAAACTTTTTGAAAAAATATGGTGGCAATTTAGAGAAGCTTGTTTTTTAGTCTTGGGTTTGATGGTTGTTCTACGATAGCCGGAAAAAACAACGGAGTACAAAAGATTATACAAGATGAATATCATGTTGCGACATATTTCCACTGCAGTTCTCACAGACTTAATTTGGTGGTATATGATTTTAATTTAGTTCAACATATACAAAATACCATTGGTACTATGAAAGAAATAATTAGTTTTTTTCGGGATAGGTCTAAAAGAAGAAGTATGACAACAAATCTTTCTTTTTTATCGGAAACTTGTTGGACATCAAAATATAAATTAATACAGATATTTTTTGAAAATTTTTTAGACTTCAGAACAACTTTAGAAAATGTGTTAATAAATTAAGAATTTAATTTACCAGACCAGAACGAAAGCAAATTTTTTACTTACTTCTGTGTCAAATCTTCATCTTCTTGTGTGATTAAAAATTATATTTAAATATTCTGCACAACTCGAACTCGTTACAAACAAACTTCAAGGAGTATCTGTCAATTTACTTACAGTAAAACACATTTTAAAAATGACAGAAAATATTCTAAAAATTTATTTTCTTAGATTTTTAAAGAAACTTAAGAAATTGCACATATAGTTTATTTACTTTTCAAAAAATTACCAACATTGCAATTTTTATCTAAAGTACATCTGGCAACATGGCACAACTTTAAAAATGACGTACAATAAAATTAACGTTAATTTAACAGGTATTTAGAGCGGCAATTTATCTTTTTATTAAAACTTTACATTGTGTTACAGTTAACTACAGTTGTTGATCAAACAGATCTCTAATATTTGTTTGTAGTTTTTTAACATTCTTATTTTACTTGAAAACCAAGTTTTTTTAAATTTTTTGAGCATGACAGAAGAGTGACAGAATAACCAAAAATTTTGACAATGTCAAATTCTAGTAAATTTAATTTTGACGTACTTAATTCAACAAATGGTGGTTTTTTAAAAAAGTAAGGAAAACTTTACATTTGATATTGAAATTTAATTGGCAATTATTCGAGATCCGCGAGAGGGCGCTTAAACTCACAAAATGGCGGTTGTACCAGTGAACAACAAATGCTGTTTACATTGGCTTACATGTGTTGCGTGTAGGTCTTGTCTGTTTTGTGTATAATTTAGTGTCGTAGTCTTAGTGATAATTATTCCAAAAATTGATATTAGTGCAGTTACCACAGCTACCTACAGATACAGATACATAAAATAATTCCCACCAAGTGTAGAAGGTTTTGTTCGATCCCACGGTGTTCTTCAAATTGCACAAATACATTTTCTTGCACACATTCCCCGTCAGTGATTCAAAACTTTGTAAGCAATGATAACATCAGTTAAAATTTGGAAAAAATATAATAACCAAATAAATTTTTTTTTAAATTTTTTAAATTGTAATTGTAATTACATACAATAGTTGTAATTTGCTTATTTTAGGATTGATAAAAAAAGAGAAAATGAAATTATTTTGTATTGCCCAGAATAACAAAATCAAGATGTATTTGAACAAAATGTAGATATTAGAAATCAAGAGGTAACAAAGGTAAAATCATCAACTTGTATCCCAAGGTCAGTATCGATATAAGCCTAACAAAAATATTCTTTCACAGAAGATAAGGCCACTCTAACAAACTTTGATAATTTTTCTCTTCCTCAACTGCTAAAAAACTTAACAGTTTTACAGATAATTTTGTTCCCAAGAAAAAAAAATAAACATATAAAAATTGAATTTTGCAGGTATTAATCGTGATACCCTGAATAAGTCACCCTTACTGTTGTACACACAAGCAATAAACTTTACAAAAATAGTTTAATAGAAACACTTTTTCTGTAAATTAAACGCAAAAAACCGTAAAAACGCACTACAAAACACAAGTTCTTACGATGTTGTTCACTGATACAATGTTTCAAATTGGAACCAACAGATGTCGCCCATTTCGCAAAAATCGCCAATTGCCAAAAATAAATTAGACGACAAACCCATCGTTCAAATATTATCGCTACTTCACCAGAAGAGTATTTTACTCTTAATATGTTTATACCGTATTTAGATTCACCTCTTACATCTGTTAAATCTAGATTTTTTAAAGACTTTAATGTTGGCTTTTTGTTATGTATTTTTTACCTCAAACACATTAAAAGCATTGTTGTTCTTGCCCCTAAACAAATTTAAAAAAATATTTACAAAATTAGATTAGAAAATTTTGCTGCTGATTATACGACATGGGTTGCTTCGTGGAAAATTAAGAAGCTCTCTGCAAATTTAGTCCTTAGAGAATTACTGGCAAATGAATGCGAATGCGATCCCAGTATTGAAAAAGGTTTAAAAATATTCTTGACACTTTCACCCTACTTGTACCATCGAACGATCGTTTAGCATGTTAAGACGCGTAAAAACATGGTTGTAAGCAGTTATGAGCAGAGATCTAATAATAAGACTGGATCGAGCCTCGCCGGTGACAACATAGTCAATACATAGTATAAGAAAGAGAGAGATTGTATAATCTACAGGTTAAATGTGTATGAGAGAGCAAATCACTTGCTCGTAGGCAAGAACCAGTAAACATATGTGTCCATGCATACAACACTCATACTTTACAAATTAATATTTAATTTATCTAAAATCATATTATCTAAAATTGTTTAAAACGCTTCTTATAAACAAAATTGTTTAGAAATATGCAAAGTTTAGCGATTTTAACTCTTGTCTAAATGCAAATACCACCTTTAACACGGTAAATACACCATGAGTGGAACATAGACTATCAGGTCTCTGTATGATGAGTGTTTACCGTAGGATGGTGGAAAATAAAAAAGACGAAATAATTGCTTCTAATATACCTAGACAATTTTGGCACCGAAAAATTAAATTAAAATTTATTATTTTCTTAACATTTTTATTCGTCTTATTGTTGTTATTATTATTTTTAATGTATTTTGTAAAAAGAGTTTTTATTTTATATTTTAAGTTCCATGTGTTATGTTCTAATTAGTATTTATTAGTTTATGTTAGCAGTGTATTTTTGCGTCTATAATAAAATATAAATTTTGAAACTAAATGAGCTTGCCTTTCCTCCCATCCCCCCAAAAATTTCTTGTAACGGCGTCTATGGGAAAAAAATAAAGTTTTTTAATTGTTTCAAAGAATCAAATGTTTTTGTAGTAAAAATTAAACCATTTATTATATCTTAAAATAACTTGTTACAGGCCATGTATTGCTATTAGCATTTCATTAGAAAAAATCCTGAAATTAATTTAGATTTTTTTTTCAGCAATATTCTTATAGTGAAATAAATATTAGCTTTTTGATTTTATTTTGTATCTAAAGTATAGTGCCAAATTTATGTTTACTAAAATTTTAATTTTAGCGGTTTTAGGATTGTAGTTTAAATGTTTAAAACCGGCTGGATTTTTTGCCAGACGTTTTTGTCAAGATACTTTAAAAAGTATATTTGGTTTTTTTAAAAAATAGGAAGAAAATATATTTAATCCAACACTAATAGATATAGAGGAAACATTAAAAATTAAACTTACTCGCGCTTTGCTTTCGTTTTATAAAATTAAATTTGTGTCACATAATTAACTTTTTGAAACGCGTTTTTTAATATACTATTGTAATTTTCTGTTTTGTCAAAATATTTGTAGCGTTTCTAATCTTACAATGTAGGGATTTATGTTATGTTGAACATATAAGTATTTATGTGGTTTAGGCACTAATATTTATTTTAGTTACAAATTTTTAAAAGTCGTAAATTTGTTTTGCTTATATATTTTAATTTTAATAACAAATTACTATGTGCATTTGCATTTACAGCTGTACTTTGGCAAATAGACGTTTAAAGTTTTATGGAATTTTATCAATTTTATTAAAAAATTAATATTAAACAACTATCTCGTATGAGTATTTGTTTTTTATTTGCAAGGTTGTCTATGAGATATTACATAATGCATAATATACAATACATAATTTAAGAATATTTGGCATTTTTGCATAATTTTGTTAACCTCGTTTTTTTTTGTAATGAAGGTATGAAATCTTTCAGTGTTAGGTAGATAGGTTTTAGTTCTTCACTAGTCAGAGTTGAAATATCAAATTTTTTAAAAATATTAGTCTCACTAAAATTATGTTTAATGATATTAAAAAATTTATTTGGATCCACTATAATATTCAGAAATTTACTATCAACCTCTATAATCGTTAAATGGGTTTTAGTAATAAATTAATGCATTACATTAAGAGCTTTCAGTACTCGTTTAACATAAAATAGGATTATGTACTCAGTCTAAATTTTAAGCTTACTAGCTTATTGGTTATTTGTTATTTTTGTCATTTGTGCATGAATAAAAAATGGATTCAGAAGTTTAGTAGCATAAAATATGGCTGCATTATTTGCTTATTGATTGATGGAGTGAAAGCGGAAAGTCAAGTAAAAGCACATTATCGTAAGTCGACCATGCATCTTTTTAGCATCGTCGTCAGCAATATCAGTTTTAGGTCACATTTTTTGTATTCCCGAATATATTCGTATCTCAATATTTGGTTCGTTTGACTTTCTGTTGAAAACTTCAGGATTGGTGTAATAATTGTCACAAATGGGTCTGGCGTAAAGAACGAAGACGAATTATATAAAAAGCGTAGGCAAGTAAGAAGTTGATGGCGTGGAAGACAAAGACTGATTATCTGTGTTCGAAAAGAGGAAAAGAAACAAATTGACTGGTCCTAGGTGAACACCATTCGTTCACAGACCGGAAATAAAGCACATTCAATGTATACGAACATAATGATGTCATATGTTCGTGCTTTTAGACAGATGTAAACGAATTTTCATTTTTTACTTCTATTGCATTAAAGGACGTGTTTCTACGTTGAAATTGTAAAAAGACACGGTTTTGATGTTGCATTAAAATAAAACTTTCAGGATTTTCGCCTGCGTTGAGCCGTTACATCTAAATGAGATTGAGTTTTTTGATTATTTTTCACTAGGAGATATTACATATTTGATAACAAGATCGTTCTTGACTACACGGCTCCAAGTGACATAGTTTCACGAAAAAACTGATGGGTTAAAATCGAGATTTTTTTTGTTACGAAGAGATATCTAAGAACTAAACTTGATTTAAAAAAATATAGAATGTGCTACAATGCTACAAATCTATTTTTGCTCAAACTATAAAATTAAACTTTTTAGATCTGTGATACGTAATACTCGTACTTCTTCTATACATATATGAAAGTAATATTTTTTCTACTTATGCAAAAGTACTTATTTTTTTTTATTATAAACCCCATTTGAAAGGTATCTGGCAATGCTTAAGTAGAGTTTATATCATTGTTTTCTTAAACATACTCATATTAAAAATTGAATTTTATACTATAATGTTGCTCTTTAACATTTTCACGTACTTTTGCTTTTAAAAAACCTGCCAAAAGAAGCCTAACTGAAGGTTTGTAAGCTTCAAACTTATTTATCTACTGCATATTTACTTATCTACATGAGATGAAGTAAATAGCACTATCTCTAAACGACGCTGGCAAGCTTGTAGGAATTGATGGTAATGTTGGGTGACACAAAGTAAACATCATTTTTTTTTAAAATTGTCAGTGTCGTTTAGAAATGGTTTAGAAATGAAGCTACTTTTCTATTCAACATTTTTTTTTTTTTTTGGTTCTGTCCACTACGGCTACATATCCACTGTGCACATAAAGTTAGGGATATTTAAAAAATTGGTGTAAAATTAAAAAAATCATCAAATAACTCAACAAAATATTTTACTTATTGTCGGATTTTTTTATAGTCAATTGTCAAATTGTCGTCACGTTGGTAACAGTGGCAAACAGTAATTTTTTCAATATAGGTTGATAAGACTAAGTTTAATTTCTCAATTTTTTAACAAATAAATGTCTTTGCCTGTCATTCAATGTGAGTATTACTGAAATCAAATACCTGATTTTTAAAATGACTACGCGGAAGATAGAAACTGGGCGATCATTGTCAGAATGCAAAAAGATGGTAGGAGTGTGAACAACTTAAATTGGAAAACCTTTTTCGATTACCAAAGTAATTTGCGGTACAGCGGCTAAAATTTTTGATGTAGGTACTTTTTACGAGTATGTTAAAATTGTACATATTCTTACCGTTACTTTTAAACAATTTTTATCTAGGTTCATTCAACGGCTGTATTCGAAGTCATTGGAGAATTTCATACTATTCGGACTATTCAAAAACCAAAAAAAAGCAAAGCAAATTTAATTATAAAACAGATCCTGCATTTCACTACATTAAAAAAGAATTGTCTATTAAAATTAAAAAGTTTTATTCAAAAAAACAATACTTTACAATTCCTAACCTTTTGGAGTACGCTAAAAATTAATGTGATTTTATTTGTAGTAGGTAAAATCTAAATTATACAAAATTATTAAAGCCATAGAATATAAATTTAAAAATGTTAATAACAAAAAAGTTTTGATTGAACAACCGTATATAATAGCGAAAAGAATAAAATTCTTGCGAAATTATTCACAATATTTAGAGTTCGGGAAACCAATTTTTGTATATTTTAGATGAGACGTTGAACTACGATCATTGGCGTCAAGTGAGGCAATGGGTAAACGAGTCTGATCTTTTCGGAGTTCCACCATGATTGAAAGATGAAGACAAAAAATTTATCATTTTGCCAAATTGTGATCTTTTACTAGACTCTGACACAAATCATAAGGATTACCACAAAAATATAAATTTAACTATTTTTACAGAGTGGGTAAACAAACATTTACTTCCGGCTTTAAACCAACTTGACAAACCCTGTGTAGTTGTTATGGACAATACACCGTACCGCCCGCACTAAAGTGACAAAGCACCAATTGCCTCCACTAAAAAATCGGAAATGAAAAACTGGATGGACCAAAATGGTTTTACTTATTTATCGGAGGCGCCTAAAAATGTACTGTGGGAAATTATATGCTCAAAAAAAAACAGAAATTAAAAAACCTATGTTATTGATGCCTTGAATAACCAAAATGGACACAGTGTACTGAGACTCTCCCTCTATAACTGCCATTGGATTGGCTTGAAGTTTTATAAAGATTTTTTATAATAAACACGTTCCTTCTTCAAATGAACCAAAAAATCAAAACGTAGAAAAAAATGTAGCTGGAAGCAATTTTGAATTTCACTGCTAAAAAGTGACAAAATAGTATCTGCCACTGTAAAGAAATAATTTGGGACGATTGTCAAAAGTTCATGGGAAATACTACAATCAAGGATATACTTCCAATAATAATCCAACTGGGAGAAGATTTAGAATCAAATGCTAATGACACTAAGACAGACAAATGTAAACTAAGGCAAAAAGTTTAAATTTTGTTAACAGTTTTTTTTTCGATTAATGTTATTGATGTTGAAAATAAAACTAAACAGTTTTGGTCTTTTTTTTGCTTAAAAATTTTGCGTTTCTCTCTTAAGACATAAGCACCACAAACAATTCTTATAAACAATTTATTTATTTATTTATAGAAAGCATAAACACAAAAAACTGAACATTGAATGGTGACTTGGTGAATGACAGATCTGCTTCTCGTACATAACTTCAATCTTTTTTTGGAGTATTTGTGTTATACAGCTGGTCGGTAAACATCGATTTTAGAGTGAAACAGTATGGTTTTGTAAGAAATGTTGACATTGACAATTGATTATAAAAAAAAACAGTAATACTAATTTTAAAACAGAATTTGATGTTTTCATAAAAATAAATTAAAAATTAAGTCCGTAAATAAAAAATAAATTTCTGGTGCATCAAAGAAAAAAAACTTTTTTTGATATCAATAGCAAATATTTTGGTCTTTAACACGTAAAACTTCCCGAATTCTACGAAGCATAAATTTACGACATAATTTACGAGAGAATCAATGTATTCTTGTGGAATTTGCAAACAGAGAATGGATAAAAGCTGCCTAATTTTCCTCATGCTTTCGGGTTAAGGTCTATGTGAATGTAATGCTCTTCCAAGAAGCTTTCATACAAGCTCTATTGGGTTTTATATACAGTAAACGTAGAGAAAAAGCAATTTGTTTACTTCTATTTATATTTAGTGCATTTAACAATTTTGCGGTACGGTGAAGCCGACAATTATTGTAAATAAAAACAAAATTTTGACTAACAGCAGCTAGGAAATTGACAACAATATTTCTTATAATAATAGTTGCGTATATGTGGCTGGTTATAGTTCTATGACAGGTCAGTGTGACCCCCAACACAGATTCCTCCTCATACCATAATTGACCTCACATGGAATAAAACGGTTTTTCGGATAAATTCTTGCTGATGCTGATACCGTTTACCAGCCAATCTCCGTACTCGAATAGGTCACACGTGCCGCATGTTTTGGTATAATAATCGAGGACCTCGGTATAGTAGCTACTTTCTGAACCCGAATTCCCGAAATCGATTTCAAATGGTTTGGACGCTTAATCTTGGTCCATTCGCAGCATGAAGAGCATTTTTTGACGCCGGCGCATAAATTGCTGGGTTTCTTCTTACCACTAAGCGTGTATAATGGTCTTGATTTCGGGTTGTAAACCGAGATCTTCCTTTTCTGGGTTTTCGCCGAACAGATGCTGTTTCTAGGTGTCGATTCCTTAACCTACTTACAACGCTTTGACTCACTCCAAGTGTGTGAGCAACACTCGATTGAGTACGGCTAGCCTGCAACATGCCAACAGCTCTTTTGCCTTCAGCTTCAGACAAAATTCTTTGTCTTTTCATGTTTTGCTCAAAAGTTGTTAAATTTTGTGCAATAATGAATATACGACGACGATAAAAGCGAAAATGATCTTAGTACCTAAACATTAAATTTAAAAACTTATTATAAATATCAAAAAAGTGATTAATACTGCCATTTTTTTATAATCAAAAATTAATATTGGGCTGCAACCCAAAAATAATAAATAATTCGCAATGTAAAACAACTTTTGTTAAAATTTTACAATAATTCTAACTTTTTGTGTACAGTGTATTAAAGCCCATTCGGAATTAAAATCAATTGTCAAAGTGTTTTAAGGTTGGTAACTCCATTTAATATTAGCCTTTTTAGTTTACTTTCTATGGCAATTTAACAGGGTTCCAACATAATTTCAGAATTTTTGACACTGACAATTGATTTAAAGGAAAAATAATCTTTATGTAAATATAGTATTAATGTAATATCATACACAAAGAATTTTAAACTTTTTGGTTATGTTATGACCTATGTCCGACGGTCGCTGGTTTTTAGTCTAAAAATTGATCAGTTTTACCAACAATTAAAGGTTATTTGTGGAAACATTTAAAACGACTCTGAAAATTAAGTTGTTTTTCCAACTTGTTCCACAAAGTTAATCAAATGCACGTTAACTTATTTTCATATTTTACACTACTTTTAGCACGCCAAATCTTCATTATTTTTCCTGAAGTGAATTTTCCCCTTTTCATGCATCTAAAACGTTTATAAAACTACCCGATACATCTATTTTCAGAAACATAAATTTTTAACTGTCCAAAATGTATACCTACTTGTCATAAAATATTTATGTGGCGGTATATAATGTGAATAAAATCTTACTTTCTATTATGAATCGTAGGTCAATTTCCTTTTCGCCGCAACAAATTTTTATACCTTTTCCATTCCTGAACACAACATATTGTAAGTGTTTCCTTTGGCGTGATTTTTATTACAATTTTAAGCACTTTTTCAAGGGAGTGCCATTTCTCAAATAAATTTTATTTTACGACGCTTTGTAGTGAGGAAGTGTGTAATCTCTGACTTGGTTGCAAGAATCTGCAGTGTTTTAGTGGAATAGTAAATAGGTGCGATATATTTGGGGTAACTTATGTCAAATTAGGTTGGCTTGTTGAAACGAGACGTGTTAGCAGAAAAATAAACGAGTGTTTAATTAACAAGACCGAGTTCAAAGAAAGCCCTCTCGTTTTACAGTTTGTTTTCTTTCATTATCTCCTTCAGATCTTGGCAATTAAAAGAGTTTGGTTAAATGAAAAGTTTTGTTTTCAACTGTATCATCTTAAATTCTAATTATTCAGCGATGTAATCTAATGACATTTTATCTTTGTCGTTTCGATATTTTACAGGTAAGCACTTTTATATAAAATTTTTGTCAAAGTTATTATTTTCGACATTAAAAAAATGTTTTCAGATGTATAGTACTGAAGGAAAAGTGGAGAATGGCGTTAAAAGCATATCTTACAAATATACTGTTTTCTTATTTTTTGTTACGATACGACGTAGATAGAAATGTCATAGTTTAAAAAAAGAATAAATAGTTTTCTTTTCGTCTAATACTTGGCAAAAAATAGTCCACCAAGGAAAGTGTGTTGCTGTTTCAATCATATGCTTTTTGGTTATCATTATGCCTTTCTCAGAAATTACTCAGAAAAAAATGTTATTTACAATATTCTTGATATATAAAGGATTCACAAGCAATTACTACATCGAGCTTGAGATTATATAACTATGGTAATAGCACTAAAAACAAAAAAACTTATTTTTTCTCTAAAAGTAATTGTTGCATTAATTATCTAAGCTTGTCTAACTTTTATAAATTTTATGAGAGTAAGTGAGAGAAGTAGTAAAAGCGCATTATGGACAACATTTTCACATTTTTACAGTGATCTGAGTATTGTAATTTGAACCAAAAATTTTGTCATTAATATTTTGAAACAAAGAAACTATAATTATTTAATCATATAATTATTCAATTATTTTCAAAGAATCAAAAAATACTGTCTATGATAATATTCTAGTTTCAAAGTTGAATGAAAGATATAAATTTATGAGTAAACCGCTCAATTTACTTTTATTAATGTCATATTAATATTGTTGCTTTAAGAAATGACACCTTGTCAAACAGGCTTTATAAAGTTGCCTAATAAAGAGTTAATAAAGAGTAAGTAATAAATTATTTTTAAAGTTTGTTTTCTGCTATTATTAACAATAGAATCTTGGGGCAGTTTGACAATAATGTTATATGCTGGCTAACAAAATAACTGCAAAAGATCTATCGTACCTTCTATTTCTTATTCAAATAACTTTCTCTAAAAAAAATCACTAAAATTCACGAAAATTTATTATTTTCGATCTAAAGTATGTACAATTGCGATCAGCCAAAAGTACACGTTTTTTTTGACTAAATATATATTCTTTTATATTAAACTTGTTTTTTGTCAATAGCGTTTCGTTTACTTTTCCAAAACTGCTGAAAAACTGGAAAATTAATTAATATTTTACCTTTTTGTTCTAACTGTAAATGACGAGTTATTTAATTACATTTCAATAAAATGTAAATCAGAAACATCTGAAAACACAACGACTTTTATGGTTACAATGTAAAGTTAATTTTAAATAATTTTACAATCTTTAGGGACTTTTAGGGATTGTTGGTAATAAATGTCATGAAAGTGTCAAATGTTTTTTGAAGTGTTTTTAAATTTGTTCAAAATTCTGTGTAACTCACAAATGGTTTTTTTTTACCTGCTGTATCGGTTTTGATTGAATACCTCAATTGGCATAAACACAATAAGAAAAATCTCTAACAACATTGCAACATCTATATTTTAGACCAAGCAGTGCTGTATACTCATCTAGCAATTTGTAAATTATCAAACGTTATAGGAGTTGTAAATCGTCAAAATAATGTCTGAAAGCTGTTTTAAAGTGTGTCTAACCTTAAATAGAAAGTTGAAGTTACATCATTGTTCAAGCGGCTTGCCCACCTCAGTGTTAATGTGTTTTATAAATTATTTGCACCACACAAAAACTCCTTGATGACAAATACTGGTTATCAAGTGCAACAAAATGGATTTGAACAAAATTATTATAACTTCAACGCTGACATATAAACGCTCAGATGACACAAATATTCTTGAACATTTATAACGTTTTATTCATTTTCTGTAAAGTTCGATACCAGCGAAAGCGTTATCGACTCAAAAAATAATGCACTAGTGCTTTTTAGTACGTAAATAGGTGCTGAATTGGCTAATACGACACCTAAATCGGTATCGTATTAGACTTTGTTTTACAGACGCAAAGTAGGATTTTTTTACTTAAAACGGACGTAAATCGCTCAAAGTAAAAAAAATAGCATAAAGAACTAGTTCCTAAAGTCACTGTGGACACTTATTCTTTATAAAAACTTACGTTTGCGCTGGTTTTATAAACTTGAATTCGTGCCACAAAGGTGACATTTCGAAACGCTTTCTTTAACACTATTTATCACGCTTTTCTTGATTGATCTCAACTCTACTCCAAAATAGTCATGAGCTTTTGGAGTATATTTTTTGTCTATTTCCAAACAATATTGTACCAAGTTTTCTTTAAAATCAGATAATTTTCGACCTAATTTTATTCTTGTCTTTTAAAGGTAGATAATGTGTGACATATCGTAAGAAATATTTTATTTATTTTTATTAGTCTCAATGGCGTTCTTTATGTTTTCTGCATTTTATTTATGTAATTGTCTTTTCTAAGGCATTTTACTTACACAAACAATTTTGTATAAATCACCAATTTTTAAAACTGTGCATTTATTGTTGGGTTTGTAGTTTTTGGGAAAAACTTTATGTTTAAAACTAGGCAACGTTTATGTTTTAGGTAATGTAAATAGCACAAAATAATTATTGATACCTAGTAATTTTGTTTTAAACATTTATGTTTATTCTAAATCTATTCTACTATATTTATGTCAAATTACATTTTTTACGCTGCCTACTTACCTTTTTATAGTAGCTACTTTTCAGACGGAGTAACAAACCAACCAAAAACTACAAAATTACAATAATACAACAGGTTTAGTTATAAAAACTGTTAAAACAAATATTAAAATAATTATAATCAAGATATTATAAATTTTAAAACAAATTTTAAAATAATGTAATATGTAAAATTGGGCAATCATGTCCAATATTAGGCGACTTTTCTGTACAATTTTGTTTAAAATTTTTGCCTTGACCTCAATAAATGGTCTAGTTTTTAACTAGAGAAAAACCAATACGCTTTAGATATTTGCAATACTTGCTTGTATTTAATAGGTTAATTTTTTAAATGGACTAATTGCAAATGATTTTAAATGGTTAACGCTTAGTTTTTTTTGGTAAAAAGACTGATTATAGTGTTATTAAAAGTTAAGTTAAAAAATTTCTCATTGATTCAAAGGTTTTCTGTTTGTTTATTTCTAATTTTGTAAACATATTTAAACATAAATCTTTAAATGCAGACACTTTTAGGATACATTGCAGCATTAGACAATCTTATGTAAGTCAAAAAAAAATTAAATTTCTTCACTTTGATGAAACAGGAAGTTATCGACATCAGTGCCAACAATAAAGATTGTCTATGACATTTTAAGTGTGGCATGTGTCTACAGAGTTGATAACAGACCTTATAGAGTATATAGTATAAAATGGAACTTTGATAAGACGAAACGTCGATAACTCGGACCAAATTTATGGCAGGAGTCAAACAAATTTTTTGTTTTACTTCAGTAAAATCGAATCTCTTGATTACTAGAACTTTTTTATGGCAAGTAGTTGTTTGAGTTAGAGCAGAATTCAAATCTGAAAAAGGCAAGGGCGGAGTTTAAGCTGCGCCATAATTATAGCGTACCATAATACCAGTGGCGTAACACAGATCTGTCAATAAGCCAAAAATTTGTCAGTTAGCAAAATAAATTTACAACAAACGAATAAACAATAGAAAATAACTTTAATAACCAACAAGACAAAGCTAAATTGCAAAAAGTATCCTTCAAACTTTAAAAAAGCGCTCAAAACACAAGAAATACACCAAACGTGTGTGACAGTTGACGAGCTGACTCTGCCATACATAACTTTTCTTTTCATTGACGTTTTCTCACTTAATTTCTACTCTATCAAAATTTGACGGTATATGTATAAACCTGCTTCAATATCTAAAAACAAACAAAACTCACCGCCCCATTCAGAAACTCTAGAGCCGTTGATTATGCTTCTAATAAAGAGGCACTAACAAAAAATCATGAAGATAAATTTTACGGTTAATGCTGACTTTGCGTTAACAAATTAAAATGGGCCGTTTTAAAATTTTACGCTGTATAGGTAGAACCAAATGTGTTGGTAGGGCGCAGATTCTCAGACTAGAAATATTCAAAAAATCTGTAGACAACAGCTAACATTTGGATAGGAGATATATAGAAGTATTTACTACTGGAAAACCTTAGTTACACTTTTGCAGCTTGCGAACTACAGAAGATTTTTCTAAAAATTTATCAAACTTAAGCTCATTACTGTTGCATTGTTAGGACACTTATGATAAAGGCGTGCGATCTCTTTAGGCACTTACTGCAGACGCACTTTTTTGATTCATTACAAGTCAAAGATGATCCAGAAGTAAACCTTACTCCGAGAACAGCATTTAACAGCGCTACTCTGGTAATCACACTTGATGGTACCCAATAGGCAGTTAATGCATTTGCTCTATATAAATTGGACTACACAGTAGACTCTATGTTTTAGAAACTGTCCAAGACATTAAAAAAAGCGTATAACAATGTTTTGAAGTCAAGAACTTAAGCAGAAAGCAGACCTAACTTGAGTGAATGGGTCTGAGCAAAGCTTTCTGGCAGAATTATCAAAATAAGCATAGATATTAAATATATTAAACAGTGGACAACTTTACTCACTAAGCGAGAGCGTTTAGTAACTATTACTAGGGTCGTACTAATGATATAGGCATTTATATCCTGGTAAAAACAAGTTTTTAAATGTAGAGGGAAAACTTACACATGGAGACTTAGGTTTGTTATGAAACAATGCGAGTAGTTAGCTGAAGGTTATTTTTATGACTTTGGCCGGTGGGATCGTAAAAGAGGTAGTACCGGTTAGCACGTGTTTTGTAAAAATACGTACCGCACTGGTATGGGTCGTCTGTTGGTTGTGTTGTTTCAAGACCTCTAACGCACTTGTAAAAAATGGTCGTTCTTAAATCAGTTAGTGTGGGTGCTGTCTTAAAGTAAATCATTTCAACATGCGTCAAGCATTTTACCATGCATAAACAAAATAGTTTGAGGCCACTGGTTTTTCCCAGTCTGTAAGTAAACCTTGAAAACCTCACCCACTCAACCGAACTGAGAATGAATCTTATATATAAGTGCATTAAGGGTCATGGAAACAACACAACCAACTGACGACGGTACAGCATCTTTGAAGAGCGGCTTACAATTTTTGCAGAATGTTACTTGAAAGCGAATTTCTTCGAACAGTATTTTTCCGCTTACGTGAAATTATATTTCGCACTTTTACCCACCATGTCTTAAACGCTACCACCCTTTTTATGATCACACCGGACAAAGTCAAAAAAATAAGATATAGACGACTGCACAGCGTTTTTGTTTCCTTATTTTGTCTGAGCTCTATTTATTACCAACTAACTCGTATTAACGCAAAAGTTTCTAAAGATTAAATTAACTTGATTACTTAAAAATCACCTAAACCGCGCAAAGTAGAAAAAACAGCATAAAGAACTCGTTTTGTAAAGTTATTGTGGCGCTCGTTTTATAAACTTGAATTTGTGCTACAAAGTTGACTTTTCAAAACGGGTTCTTTAATACACTATTACGATTGCGTTGCTTCGTGTATTGTCAATTTAGTCTTGTTAGTTTTTATAAACAAGTTTGTTCAAATTTGTATCATAAATTATTATTAACCAAGCAATAAGAAAGTAAACATAATACTCATCTATGGAGAGTGCGGTGAAGTAGCTGTAAGCGCTGCGGATCTCTATTTACAGATACCGTGATACTATAAATGATTGAAGCAAAAATAGTGGGGTGAGTAGTTGGAAGCCATATTTGAGTCTTGTCACATTTTTGGGGTAGGTACATATGGTTCAAATGAATATTGTTCCACCACTTATTTTGACAAGACTGTTTGACAAGCTTGTCAAGTTTAATAGCTATTTATGTAATAAGTATATAATTTAGGTCTTTTTTGTTAAGTCCTACAGCGAATGAAACGAGCGAAAAATGCAAAATGCAGGCGCGCAGTTCTAATAAGAGTTTTAATGAGAAAGAAGTCATAAATATTGCTGCTGTTGCTGAAGATTCACTATTACCAATAAAATCTAGGGCTGTATATGAAGAAACGTACCATGCTTATCGGAAGTGGTGTTCTAGTAAAGATTTCAACAGTAATTTTGTATTTTGACGGTTTTGTAAATAAATTCTACTTTATTTTACCAGTACAAAAAAGTGGTACTTTACAGACGGAACATTGTATAATAAAGAATAATTTATTAAGCCGTCGGACATAAATTTTATTATGACATTTAGTATGTAGTACAATCAGAAAAATTTTAATATGTTACCAACAGAACGAAAAAATCACAATCATTTTTAGTATCCCGTTATATCTCAATAAAAATGATGCAGAAACTAAAAAAAACTTTGTGAAGAGCGTAGGTAGCTATTGCCGTAACTCCAGAAACTTTACGCCACGTTCAAGAGTCTTTTATAAACAGAGTTCAAACTTATTTACTTCATAACGGAATGCATTTTAAACAATTTTTACATTAGTTTTTATTTTAGTTTCTTTTAAGTTTCTTTTACATTATTATTGTTATTTTTCTGATTAAATTTGATTAAAATTCTGACATTGTCATTTTGACGTTTGTAGCCAAACAAGCAAATTTGATGCAATTTATTATTTAAATAAAAGCCAGTATCAAATGGTAAATAGAATTAGTATTTTTGATTGCATATAGAAAAATTTCAGAAGTAGCCCATAATTTACTCACTCTAAATATTTTCAAAAATGTTTTGTAAAAAAAGGAGCTAAATACATAGGTAGATGGACCTGCACAAACTATTAACGACGTTGCTGCTTTCTTCCTATAGAATTGTGGAAACTGTAGACCTACTCTTAAAGTACTAAAAATGAGAGAATAATTTGAATAACAGGTAAAATTTTGACGGTTAAATTGATGTTACTACATATGTTGTGGTAAATAAGTAATTATACGGAAGGCAAATAATTGAGATATTAAATAATTAAACAATAACTACTATTCCTGTTATTGCTTTAAATGTTTATTGATTAAACATTTGAAACACTGAAACATAAAACAAGCTCTAGTTCTATTGAAATTTCCAATAATTAAAGAATAGAAAACAACTTATATTTTTAATATAACATTAATTATTATTTCATTTATCTCTATTTGAGTAAAATAAATTAACGTAAAATGAAACTGTTAATTTTTTCTTTGGTGAAATTTGCTCGTAGTATAGAGCTTGTTTTTTTTTTTGTTAGAGTTTCACAGAAGACTTAAAATGGGCTGCAATTTTACCTATATATAATTTATTATAAATTTAAACTTTGTTTGGCTTTTTAGAATTTTATAAACATGATAAAGCTATTAACGCATCTTTTGATTTAGAGTGAGCTTACTAACGAAAATTTTAAAAGATCTAAAGCTCTATGGTGAATTTGTTTGTAAATTCGACCAAAGTCAAGTTACTAAAACTGAGGTGCCAAAGCTGTTGATAATTGTCATTTGCATTGTACCAATAAGAAAACTGGGCAAAAAAATTTATCAATCCCACCAGCCTAAATCCCACTTGTCAACACAAATTTTTACGGTGTTGCTTGTACTTTTAACGTTTTTAGAATATTTATAAAAAAATTCAATCTATTGATGGATATACATCTGCGACATGTTTACAATTTTATTTGTGTCTGTTGACGTATCGATTTACAAAGTTGAGAAATCAGGTTGTAAAAATCTAACAGTTTCGATACGGCTACTCCATAACACAGATTAGTCCATTAGTCTATCAGTTCAATTATTAGCTTATGTTGACGTATGTAACATTGGATTTAACAGACAGAAACAGATAATGTAATAAAACATATTTCTAAATAATACAAATAAAACAACATACTTGTTTATAATTATTTGTACCTAGGTTGCACTTGCAAAATGATACTGAGCTTCCTATATCTTTAAATTAAGCTTTAGATATTAAAGTGTTATTAATAGAGAATATTAAACTTGTAAATTTGCTTGGACTATAAACCGATAGGATAAGGAAGATATTCCCTTTATTGACATATTACCGTCAGTTGGTAAACAATGGCTTGGATATTACCGTGGTTATTGAACGCTCAGCTGACATGGTCAGTTCCGACCGTGCTTTTACAAAGGATATTTGGGTAATGTGAGAATTTATGTCATCATTTCAGGTTTAAATTTAAGGGTCCATCCGATGTCCACTCTAATACTCTTAATGGGTGATAAAAGTTAACTTCCATGTGATAAAGCAACATATGTATTGTATGTGTAAAAACAAATACATAATTCTGTTTGCAGCATTTATTTTAAACGAATATACGAAAATACAAAATTTGAAAATTACTCTAACTTAAATACATAAAATCTAATAAATAAATATATGCAGACTTAATTACTTATAGTGGTAATTAACACTATCATATATGTATTTGTTTTTTAATTACATGTCTTAACTGACATGACAGTTTTAGTACAAATAGAAGTGACAAGGTCGGATAGTTTACACGGCTAGAGGTGGAGAAGCGATTTTTTAATTCAATAAAGAGACCAATCAAAGCTAATTGCAGGTAAGCTGTGTACTCAGTTTTATGTCATGTTGCTTCGCATCTAGCTCAAAATTCTAGCAATTATGGCAAAATAATAAAATGATTTGTAGTGGCAAATAGTAGTTAACTGATTTTAATTAAGATGAAGAGTTTAAAGAGTTTAACGCTAGTACTAGTGAAATTGATCCCGGAAGCTTATTTTAAAAAAATTTTTAAAGAATTTTGTACCTTTTGATAATTGATGATCTTAACTGTCTGATTGTGTTTCAAACGCTTCTGCGAATAAAAACATCAATTTACAATAATTTTTGCGGTTATAGTTTACTTTAGCTGACCACACTAAAAATGCATGAAAAAAATCGGGGTTTTCGCTAAACTTACGTAAATTGATCCCTAGAACACGAATCCGGTGGCGGAGGTTTAATTTTTTAAATATTTTTTACAAAAAGTCCTTTTTTTGGTGAAAAAATTGTTCGGTTTTTACAACGAAAAAAAAATTGCAAATTGAAAGTGATGTACATACATATCTCGTTATTTTTTTACGTTTTCATCCTCTTTCACAATTTTTTAAATAACTAAATCAATTTTAATTACTTTTTTTGCATTTATTTTAAAACACTAGTAAATGTCAACTGTCAATTATAATTTACAAACACACAATCGACAAAATATTCAAGACAAATATATTTTGACAGTTCCTGTAAACTTCAAAACTACAGCGGCCCAGCTACCATAGATGCTTTAGAAACACTGTTACGCTCAACTTTTGTCAAATACCTTATAAATAAATAAAAGCGAATGTTATATCTAAACCTGAATATAAACTGAATAAAATAAAATTTAATAAAAAGGCGGTCAGCAGTATTAGCCCGACAATTGACTGGCATGTAATCGAGAATGTTTCTGGCAGGTATAGAGGGCAAAGCCGAAAAAAGGACCTTATAAAAAAGGCGGTCAATAGCGTCAGCCCGAGGATTGGCTTACTTCGAGGATGTTTTTGATAGGTATAGAGGGCGAAGCTCTCTACTACCGAAAATAGGAACTTATATAAAAGGCGGTCAATAGCGTCAGCCTGAGGATTGGCTTACTTCGAGGATGTTTTTGATAGGTATAGAGGGCGAAGCCCTCTACTACCGAAAAAAAGAATTTTATAAAAAAAAGGGGGTCAATAGCGTCAGCCCGAGGATTGGCTTACTTCGAGGATGTTTTTGATAGGTATAGAGGGCGAAGCCCTCTACTACCGAAAATAGGAACTTATATAAAAGGCGGTCAATAGCGTCAGCTCGAGGAATGGCTTACTTCGAGGATGTTTTTGATAGGTATAGAGGGCGAAGCCCTCTAGTACCGAAAAAAAGAATTTTATAAAAAAAGGGGGTCAATAGCGTCAGCCCGAGGATTGGCTTACTTCGAGGATGTTTTTGATAGGTATAGAGTGCGAAGCCCTCTACTACCGAAAATAGGAACTTATATAAAAGGCGGTCAATAGCGTCAGCCCGAGGATTGGCTTACTTCGAGGATGTTTTTGATGGGTATAGAGGGCGAAGCCCTCTACTACCGAAAAATGGAACTTATAAAAGAGGCGGTCAATAGCGTCAGCCCGAGGATTGGCTTACTTCGAGGATGTTTTTGATAGGTTTAGAGGGCGAAGCCCTCTACTACCGAAAAAAGGAACTTATAAAAAAGGCGGTCAATAGCGTCAGCCCGAAGATTGGCTTACTTCGAGGATGTTTTTGATAGGTATAGAGGGCGAAGCTCTCTACTACCGAAAATAGGAACTTATAAAAAAGGCGGTCAATAGCGTCAGCCCGAGGATTAGCTTACTTCGAGGATGTTTTTGATAGGTATAGAGGGCGAAGCCCTCTACTACCGAAAAAAGAATTTTATAAAAAAAGGGGGTCAACAGCGTCAGCCCGAGGATTGGCTTACTTCGAGGATGTTTTTGGTAGGTATAGAGGGCGAAGCCCTCTATTACCGAAAATAGGAACTTATATAAAAGGCGGTCAATAGTGTCAGCCCGAGGATTGGCTTACTTCGAGGATGTTTTTAATAGGTATAGAGGGCGAAACCCTCTACTACCGAAAAATGGAACTTATAAAAGAGGCGGTCAATAGCGTCAGCCCGAGGATTGGCTTACTTCGAGGATATTTTTGATAGGTTTAGAGGGCGAAGCCCTCTACCACGCGAAAAAGTACATGTAAAAAAAGCGGTCAATAGCGTCACCCCATAGATTGGCTTACTTAGAGGATGTTTATAATAGATTTTTTTAAAAAATATTATAAAAACTAAACCTCCACCACCGGATTCGTGTTCTAGGGATTATTCTACGTAAGTTTAGTGAAAACCCCGATTTTTTTAATGCATTTTCAGTGTGGTCAGCTAAAGTAAACTGTTACCATTTTTGCTTTCAACTTTCACAAATGTATAAGCTTTTAAGAGAATCTAGAAGCCGGAAGCAACAGTTGTTTTTTATAAAGATTACAGAAACTTTTTTTAACAATTGTGGTTTTTGTATCCAAAACTGTATTAAAAAATGTATGATTTTTAAGCGGGATATAAAGAAAAGTTTATGGACGTATCTAGAAGAAAAGAAGGGACTGTAAGATCCTATTATTTTATATTGTAATCAAAATATTTGAATCTTTATGTGACTTGTTCTTTGCCTTAAGTAGGACTTTTTGAATAAAGGATATTGTTATTACTATTACTATTATTAAGGATATAAGTCATTGGAAAAAAATGAAAACATTTTCTCTTAACAAAACAGCGAGAATGATGATTAAATCACAGAAAACTGTAAAAATTCTTGTCTAGTAAATATGAAATAATAAGTAATCAGTAACTACCGAAAAGTATCACGATTTAATTCAGTAACAAAAAATAAACGGTTTCGGTAATGATTAAAGTATTTTTGTTGTTCGATCACATTTTGTTGTAATTAGTAGGTAAGTGAGAGAAGTATTTTGCAGCGAGAAAAGACCTCAATTATGAAGCGAGAAAATATCATAATGGAGTCATAAATAATGAGCATAAATTAGTCACATTTTTGATTCTCTACAAAGTGGTGAAAGAACTTTACTGATATTTGTTTCAGCAGTAAAATTATTTGCGACAATTTATAAACAGAACACTCAAGTCAAAATTGTTCTACAGTATGAGAAAACTTAAGGACAAGGCGCGATTTTAATTCCATGGTCTCAAAGATGAAGACTTAGAGTTAAAAATTAAAACAAGAAACGATAACGAAAGAAAAGGTTACAACTCCAACAAAAACTCAAAAACCTCAGTGAACTGTTCAAAACCACAGAAAAGATGTGCTTTATGAGCAAAAACTGGTCACACTGAAAAAGAATGCAAAAAACAAAACATAAATCACCACAAATAAAAAAATCAGTTGTGAAACAAGCAACCAAGAGTATCTACTATAAGGCAGTAGGCATCGACAAAAAAATAAAATTGTTTATCCACAATTACCTTATAATTGAAGTTTTATCCACACTTACGAACCGTATAAAGTAACACTTTATCTACTAGTGGAATAATGCAATCACTTTATTTCACTAGTAGAATAATAAAAAAATACAATCTTAAATCAATCGCATTCTATTTATTATTAATATTGACATTAACATTTATATTGATAGACATTTTGTTTTTTGTTTTATCATATTTCACTTCGTTTGCATTAATAAGAAGCTTGTAGTTGTTATCGGTTCCAGAACGAATAGTAGTTGTAGAAACAATGGACATCTTCTCTAGTAAGGAACGACTAGTACCAGAAGAACCTTGGATTTTCCTTGCGATATCAAGCTTATTAGATACAGAATCTTCGATATAAGTTTCACTTTCATAAGTAAAGCTGTTAAAGTGCGCTTCATACAATGGCCAGTATAAGCTTCTGCGTTCGCCAGATTCAAAAACGAAGCAACTTTAGAAGAAACTTTCGATAACGTGTTAATTTCAACAAGTTGCGATGTACATTTTTAATTAGCATATCGTAAAAAAATCTCAATGGAGAACTTCGTCGGACGTAAAGACTGTATTTCCTACACTTCTCCACAGTGTTGATAGAGAGTCCTTCTTCTATAATTATGAATTTTCGTGAAACGCCCGTCTTGGTGTCTGGTATCGAAACAATCAGGTATGCGCCCCTGTCTTCTACATCACTGATTTTCAAATTTGTTAGCTCACAGCATCGACAGCCACCAGTCACCCCCATTATTAATGCAACCTAAAATATTTTAAAATTTATAATCTACAATGTCTATGTAAAGACAGAGATTACCTTGATCATCAAATATTCTTTATCGCAAGTCTTTGTCAAAAACTCTTCTACGTGTGCTCTTTTCAATAGTGCAGTTTTTTTCGGCTTGTATTCTCTTGACTGATTCTTCAAACAGGCCATGAGCTTACTATATTTTTCAATATCTATGTTTTTATAGATCTTTATAGCGGCCTTCAGCATGAAGTACTTCGACCACATGGATGAAATTGCATACCTCTTCTTCAAATTTAAGAAATGTAATAGCAAAACTTCTTCATTACCCCCATTCTTCTTTCCATTTATTAAATTCTGAAAATACTTTTTTATAATGTTTCCTGTACTTCGCAGGCAATAACTGGCGAGTCGCTTTTTCAGCTTCCTTAAGAATTGTCTCAGGAACAGTACCTATCACTTTCTTCCATTTTTAACAACTTGCACAGCGTTTTGTACAAATGGATTTTGTAAACAATCAAAAATAAATAGCAACGATTCAACACCTTCCATGTTTTTTAGTTAATTTCAATGATTTTTTAAGTGACATTCGCTGTCAGGGTGTAATGTCAAATCATTTTTTGATGACATGAGATGAAATTTTGGCGATTCTGGTTTTAAATCGCTGTAATTGTGGATAAATCGTTATATTGGATTCGTGTTTTAGTCGCGTTTTATCTATTTAAGAATATTAAACGCTTGACTGCGTCTCGCGCTTAAACATTCTTGCGTGGATAAAACGCTGTCTAAAATACTTATACAATAAATAACTATTATCGATCTTGAAAATGACGTAATTACAAAGAAATTATTTGAAGCGAATAAAATAAATAAATGTCAAGTATCTACTGGGTCAAACAACAATTTTTAGATTTGGTCTGGTCTCATGTCAAATGCTGAGTAATAGTTATTTACCTAACTTATTCGGGAAGAAAAATTTCTCGCATAAGCCTTTGTTTGCAGCACAAGCGAAAAGAATGCTGCATTAGTGCGGATGCGGGAAATTTCTTTCCGAAATAGTTAATTTTATCAAATCTCAAATATTTATTGTTATATTTATCATTTAAAATATTCAATATATTCAAAAGCGAAAAAATATTAAGTTAATATAAAAAAAATATAATATAATAAAATATTAATATTAAGTTTTTCACTTTGTTTTCGTAATTGTAAAAAGAGAGATTAGAGAGAGCTCTTTTGCAAAATTAAACTAATATTATCGAATTAATTTAAAAGAACTAAATTTACCATAACACCAAATCGTAACTGTAATAACAATTATTTGTTTATTTTAGGAGTGAACGTTTGTTGGTAGTTTTATTACTAAAGGAAAAATATGGTAAATAGAAAATTGAAGAACAATAGTCACGTTAATTGAGGTTCTAATTATGACATGGAGTATTACTTATCTCCTTCATACTTGCTATTTCAGGCACCTGCTTTAATAAAGTGGGTTATCAGGTTTCCAAACTCAACAATCTACTGTTTCATCCAGACACTTACCTTGAGTCTAACTTACCTACCTTCAGTCTAATGGGGTTTATATGGACAGAAAGCAATATTTATGCAGTCTAACAAACCTGTACTAAAACAGATTTTTGTGCGTTGTGGACACTGTAATGTGACTAAACAGTAAAACTGCGGTCTAGTAAAAGGGTATAGGTCTTACAGACCGGACTATTCGTGCTTATTTCAGGTTCCGTTACGTGTCATATCGCATTCACGGCAAAATGAGCCCAGCATAAAGTGGTTTGATAGCCGACTATAAATGCACGCTTGCTGGAAACGGCTTCGAGACGTGATCCAACTACTTAAATGGGATTTACTTTTGCAAAATCTGAATACTTTATGTCTTTGCATCGAAAAGAAATAGAAAATTATTTAAAGTTTTGGATCGCATCGATTGCACGAAGTATAGATTATAAAATTTATGATATCAAAGAGAGAAGGGTAGGTACAAAAGCAAGCAGAAGTATGCTGTAAAATATTTAATTTCAAAATGCATTTATTTAAATAAAATTATTGACAACAAAACGAAGTATTGGTAGTGTTTATCAATTTTTAATAATAATATTATGTTCTAAGATCTAAAATTCTCTAATAAATTATAACCAAAAACATTATTTAAACTTTAAAAGTTAACACTTTTGACGGAATTTCAAATAGCATTTACAAGAAATGTTAGTATTATTTAAATTTAAATATTTTGAAAAACATTGTTACGGGGAAGTGGACAAGGCAGATAAAGAATCAATAAATGATTCAAAATGTCGGCCTTATAAAATAGTTCAGCTGCCTTGTCCACTTCCCCGTAACAATATTTTTTAAATATAAAAATAATGGACGTAATACACCAAAATAATTTTGAAATATATTGGTGGTTTTACTACCTTACATGCTAATCTACACAACCCTAAAGCTCAAAAATAACTGAATACTTACGTCACCAAAAAAATCTTTATAAAAGTGTTTACACATCAATAAATAGATAAAGGTTTTTCTATTTATAAGCCATTTTTCTAAAATTTACATAAGTGTTTCCCCGATAGAAAATTTATGAAGACAATTTTTTGTTGTTAGTGTACAAAGTTTACAACCCTTGTTGGATTTGTTTAAATTTGTTTTGACACCAAATTTGCAAAACACTAAAGAAAAGAAGCTCATAAAAGCACAAGCAAACCACTGGAATTTAAAATTTGTACCATTTATGAGTGCTTTAATTATTATTGTCCATAAGGCGTCACTATAGATCGCTTTTTGTAGAAGTATAATGGTCTAAAACTATGTTTTATATAATAATTTTTGTTTGTTTTTTACCGTTGAAACCTGTTTTTGTTATTTTTATTCAACCATTATTAGTCGAGTACGGATCGTAAATAAATGAAAATTTTGTAAGACATAGTAGTAAAAGCATAAAAAATGTTACTTTAAAAATAAAATAGTTATTTTAAACAATGCAAAAAGTTTAACATGTTTACACTAATATGGCATCAGTAGATTGTAGAATAACAACTGCACTATCACGTTTTTTCTGAAGTCGTAATTTTTTAAATTTTGTCAAATTGTCGTATACAACTAAAATAGTTATTTACATTCGCATGCAGTAACTTTAATTTTACAGGCGAAAACTTTGTTTCAGGCCCCAGCTGAAAGCGATTATAAAATTTCTAAAATCTTTTAAGTGGTTAGAGTAATAGATTAACTACAAGAGACTTTTTTGTAGAGCGTTTAATTTTCTAAAAAACTGTATATTTTGCATTTTTTAATATATATTTATCTACGAGTTAAACCTAAAATTTAGAAATAAAAATTTTTTTTGTTAAATTCTTCAAACTTTTACCTCTGATATATTCTAAAGGCTAATAGCTATAAAAAAAAATTGTAAAATACTTTTTTTGAGCGTTTAATTTTCACAAAAAATGTAAATAAAATTTTTTTCTACGATCAAGTAGTGACTAGATATGGATTTTGCCAACTTAATAAAAAATAGAAAACTGAGATGGGGGAGTCCTTCCTATTAAAATTAAGAGCTTATTTTTAAAAAGCATTTTTTAAAAATCCTTAGGTAGCAATTTTTCAGTGTCGGAAGTTAAAAAAAATATTCGGTTTTTTTTATATGTATTATACAAAAACCGCGCGGACCTACATCTGACTTTCAAAAAAAAAATATGGAAAAAATTTCGCGATTACGTGACATTACTATCAATTAGTTTGTAGTTTAAAATCGGTGAATTATTAGATTTAATTTCTGCAAAAATAACAGTAAAACTAAAAAAAGAACAAACTTAATATGCAAAATTTTGTAACTAGCGAATTTATGGATAGGTGGATAGGGATTTACTAGTAAATGAAAAACGTTGTAGGCATTTTTATTTAAGATAAACTTTTGTATTTTATTGATTTTTGTGTATCAGTTGACAAATTGTCTAACTTTCAATTGTTGGTAACTTTGCGAATCTTCGTTTATTTATTATTATTAATCTTGTTTTTATTAATGATTTTTCAAAAGTAATTTAATACTACATTACAAATACGTACATTAGTATTTAAAACTTTTCAAAATAACATTTGTGGCTGCTACTAGTGTGTTAGCTCGAAGTAGCCTATATATAGTTAAGTTGAGTACAATACGTAAGAGTTAAGAAAAATAACAAAAAAACCTATAAATATGAAAAACTTTAAAACATGCCTGAAGTTGAAACTTGTTTTTTGAAAAAACTTTCGTTATGGACTATCTAACGAGAAATGGATGCATTCTACACCTCCTCAGTTTAAAATTTTAAATTAATTTAGTTTGTAGTAAAGTGCACCTACGAGTTAAAGAAACGTTTAATATTGCTTACACTATAAATTAAAACAATATAAAACCACCATTTAACTGTATTACAGTAGACAAATTTAAACGTCTATATGGTGTATTGGCTTGATTTTCTTATAAAAAGCCATCTAAGCATATTGTAAGATTAGTGAACAAAAATATCAGCTGTTCTGTTAAAAAAGAAAGCTACGAAATCAGTTTATTTGCGAACGACATGACAAGGAATTAAAAAAAGTAAACAGTATCGCCGTCATGTTGGAGCAAGCTAGAAAATTTCTATTGCTATGACTGAACTCTGAACTGGCCACCAAATTAACTCAAATAATTGCAATGAGATTTCTGACTTGCTTTACTTTTCTCTATCTATTGAGAAGAATATTATCAAGTTAAAACATCCAGTTAATACGATTTTTTCTTACAGTGTTTGTACGTACATCAAAGACTTTAATTGAATTGCTTATTTTTAAAGTTTTGATGATAACACTGATAACACTATAAACTAATGAAAAATTTTACAAAAACATAAAACTATTTTTAGCAATATCCCTTTGCAGCGGTTTTCATTTAATATGTACTCGTATAATCACATACATACGTAGTCACATATTTTGGCTTTGCATTTCATAGGTTTGATTAAAGTGTCACACTGTACGAATGAGATATTACCAATCAATGGAAATGTCATACTTTTTTTTAGATTAATAGAATAAAAAACTGTGGCGATTTTTTTCAAACTTGTGTATTTATCTTATTGTCTTTTTTTCAAAAGTGTTTTTTTCGGGAACGATTAAAGGTATCAAGCTGAAATTAATATCAGGTGAGTAACAAATTCTACGGTCTCATGTTTATGTAAAAAAAGTTTCTAATTATTCACAATAAAAAATTAACTTTTTTAAATACATATATTTTTTCAGCCCTTGAATAAAAATTTTTTTTATAAATAGATCTTTAAATTTCTGTGTACTAAAGCCTAAAATACAAATTTTTGTGATATTTTTAGGACTACATACTAAGATTAATTTTTCTAGCAGATAGCATTAGCTGATAGGTGTATTACCCTGTTTTAGTAATTTTTTTGTATTTGTGCAACAAACTATGAAGTTAATCTCTAATTATAGTTTGTTTAATCTTCGATTAAACCAGATTTTGTCCTTATTAATTCTCACAAATTCTAAACGGATGTTGCGTTATTTGTCAGCGCTTTTAGTTACACATCCTCATTGTTAAGTAATAAATATTAAACCTTAGTAATCAATTAACCGTAGGGCAATGACTTACTTAGCTTGCATTTATTAACTTCCTTTTTTACAGCGACTCTATAAATGTTCAGAAATTAAGTTCAATTCTCTTTGTTTGTGAAATACTTTTTATGTTATTCTGGTTTAGAACCACTGTAAATAGTTTATATATTGTTAAGTTTTTGGATGAATAAATTAGTATAGAAAGAAACCTCAAGTCTTCTTACTCAAGCTCAGTCGATCATGGTCCTTCGAGCAAAGTGAAAAATTGACATTACAAGTCAATTTTAAACAAAATCAAATAATTAAAAATATGATTTAAATATAAAGTTGCGTCGCGAGTTAAAAAAGGGTCTTTCGTGGTCAAAAGCCCTTCGCCGCGAGTTAAAAAGTAGTGCTGTGTGTGAAAACAGTGCTACGTTGGGAGAAAATCATGTACATGAACATGAATTCTTCTTCATTTCAAAAACAGTGCCCTGATGAAAATCAATGATACTGATCGAGAAGCAAGAAATTCGTTTATTAGAATTATCAGATTACCTTGACAAAGTCGAGGTAAAATTAACAAAACAAATGTTAACAATTTTTATCGAACAACATTTGGAACGTTTATATGAAGAGTTAAATACAATTGAATTTATCGACATCAAGATACAAGGTGGGAAAACAGAATTTACAGACGAATATTTTAACAACAACATATGAAACAATAAATCAACTTTGTGTAGATGTCATATTACAATTATTAATAAGAAAAGGTAAACAAGAAACTACGGCTAAAAGAGTGAGCCCAGTAAGACTTCCACCTTTACCACGATGGATTAAATTACAAGCAAAAAAGGATGCAAAAATGTTAGAGAAAAATGTCAACCAGTTCAAATCTAAAACACAAGAAAATCAAAATTTGAATCATGAGAAACAAAAATCAACTCAAGAACTAAGTCTTGAGCCTGAGAGAGTGGAAAAAGAAGTGTCCATTTTAGAAAAATCCGAAAATTTTGATAAAAATTTTCCGAAAAGACGGAAGAAAAAATCGACTCAAGAACTAAGTCTTGAGCCTGAAAGAGTGGAAAGAGAAGTGTCCATTTTGGAAATCTCCGAAACTTTTAATAAAAATTTTCCGAAAAGATGAAAGAAACAATCGGTTCTAGAGCTAAATATTGAACCTGAAAGAGTGGAAAAGGAATTATCCGTTTTGAGAGCTTCAAAATCCGATAACGATTTCAGTAACAAACCAAAATTAGACAACGATAAAACGCAAATGAAAGTCAAAGAGCTTCCAAGTGAAGTTATAATTGACGAATTTCAAACAGATGCATCAAAAGTTTTACGAAAATTTACTCAAGAACCAAATCGTATGCCTGCAAGATTGGAAGAAAAAGGCACCGAACCACAAAAAACAACACCGAAAAAGAGAAAAAGTCAACAAGCTCAACAGGTAAATGAAAATACATCTCAAAACAGTAAAATAAAACACCCGAGAGTTAAAAAGAAAATTCGTGAACAAAACAACGAATCTTCAAGTAAAAGTCAGTTATCCACAAAAGCCAAGTTATTTTCAAAAATTCCCCAACAAAATAAGAAGCAGTTCAAGAAGTCGAACTACAAAAATTGTGAAAAAACGAAGACAGAAATCAACGAAGCAACAATCGTTAATTGCTTCAGTTCGGCGGTGGCAAATTTGACGTCCGCAAAAAAACTCGCAATTCTACAACGGTTGCGGAAAGAAGAAAAAAGCAAAATTATCATTGCTTTATCAGCAAGAAAATCAAAATCAAAATCCACCCTACAAGGCAAATATCCACCGGATCCAGGCATCGACTTCACGATGAAGATTTGGAATCAACTGGAAGAAGAATCTTGGAGCCTCTAAACGTAGTAATAGAGGCCGCAAGTTAGTAAACCTTTACAACAGTTTAACAAAAAATTTAGAGTCAATTCAAATCAGTTAAAAATTAATGAAAATACGTTTCAAAGAAATTATAAAACTTGGACAATTAGTTTTTGCTTACACATCACTTAAATATCAATGTCAATGTCATGTTAAGTTAGATCAAATTTCTGTTTATATTTTTTACTAACCTTTGTCAATTTCATAACAAATGTGTATGAACAAAATACTGGTGTCAGTAAATTGTTACAGCAAGAATCCACCAAACACTAGAAGCTGACACTCCACAGTCCACATCTCAGAAGAGAAGCTGTATATTCAAACAATTCCGATTAATTTGAATCAATCAATTGGGAACACAGGATATTTACAACCTAGAACAGCTGATTCAAATCCAGAGATCACAATCTTTTGCCGAGTCACCAAGATGTTTAATCTTCGATTAAACAAAATTTTTATTTTTTTGTTTACAATTTGCCTTATATTTAATATTTTTATTTTTATATTTGACTTTTGCGCGATCAGGGTTTAGTACATTGTAATGTTAGGATATCTAGTTACGTTATTAACCGAGGTCAGGTTTGCAATCTTCTGCCGAGTCGCCAAGATGTTTAATCTTCAATTAAAACAGATTTTGTCCTTATTAATTCTCACAAATTCTAAACGGATGTTGCGTTATTTGTCAGCGCTTTTAGTTACACATCCTCATTGTTTCGTAATAAATATTAAACCTTAGTAATCAATTAACCGTAGAGCAATGACTTACTTAGCTTACATTTATTAACTTCGTTTTTTACAGCGACTCTATAAATGTTTAGAAATTAAGTTCAGTTCTCTTTGTTTGTAAAATACTTTTTATGTCATTCTGGTTTAGAACCACTGTAAATAGTTTATATATTGTTAAGTTTTTGAATGAATAAATTAGTATAGAATGAACCCCCAAGTCTTCTTACTCTTGCAACATCGACCATTTGTGTAACAAGTGTAGAAAATATGGGTACCTCTTTTTCATAAATTTAACATTTGTAAAACAAAAATTTTATTAATTAAATATTTTAATCCCCAGTACAATGTCCTTATTTTTATTTTTTGATACATACAAATGTAAATTTTGCGAGTGTCTTTCTTGCAACAAGTTCAATAAATTTTTCTAATTTTTCTTCACTTTCGGCGCTGCTGCTTTTTGAATGCCGTCATATCGCCACCTTCGGGCGATATGGCGGACACTTCATGCGCAGCATAATTTTTGTCGGACAAGTTGACCACAATTTTTAAACTAATATTACTAAACAAATTTCAAAAAATCAAAATTGGATATACGGAGATGACTCCCGTATAGATTGAAGTCATATCGACATTTTCGGGGTGGTGGACACCCCATACGCAGCACGATTTTTGTCGGACATGTTATAGTCATAGTTATAGACATAGTCAAGGACTAATCTCTATTTTTACTTTTAAAAAAATAATTAAGCAGTACATTAGGATAAGAATTGGCGGTAACCAAATTAACAAGAACCGATTCAACTGATTGAATTCCCAAATTAGACAAGCACACTTTAGTAGCTAGTGACAGTGACTACAGCACAGGTATAGAAACGAATCAGTACGGACAGCTGATAAAAACTTGTCAAAAGCTGGCATCCCTTCACGTAAAATGTGTAAGACGGAGCCACTGATTTTTAAATTTGTAGGCAACTAATAATACACAATTTTAATCTAAAGGACTATTACTGTAAATTATATAATGAATAATCAAAAGACAAGGGTAAAACAAAGATTAAAATAATTTTTATAGTATTTATTTACAGTTATAACCTTTTAGATTTAAATTGTGTATTATTAGTTGCCTAAAAATCTAAAAATCAGTGGCTCCATGTTATACATTTCACGTGAAGGAATGCTAGCTTTCGACAAGTTTTTATCAGCTGTCCATACTAATTTATTTCTATATTGTGACTACAGTAACATAATATTGTAGGTACCTACTATTTTATATCATTTAGAAAACACAGAGCTTTTTGTACATTAATTTTTTTTTATATAAAATGTTAATGATTATATAAAGTCGCAATATTTACAAGACATCTTAAATCTGGTCGTTTTTTGAAAGCTGAATAAATAAAATGCAAAGCAGAGAAAATTAAATCATGTTTTGTTCCAAAGTGTAATGGAAACAATTTAAGAAAAAAACAAAGAATTTTATTACATTAAAGAAAGCAACAAGATTATAATTTTGACATACCTCCGAGAACAAGAATTTTTATTGCATTCTCATCAAACATAAATTAGTTTTTCAAATAAAGCGACATATACCAAATGGAATTATATTTGAGTTATAGAATTGAAAGAACAAAATTCCCAACGTGGGTTTTCATTTATTATTTTTCAGTTATAGAAAGACGCAGTTGAAATTTTGAACGCTGCTCTTTTATACAAATTTTTATTATTAAAGGGTACTTTATAATATGGGAGAACGTTTTTATTTAAATGTCGGCGTTCTTGAGGAGAAACAATTACGATCGGAAGATAAAATCTTTGAAGCTATTATTCAGCAATATGAATAAAAGGGTCTCTGGAAATGAAATTAGTATTTTAATATTCGCTAATATGAGGCGTGACTATACCCACTCAGAACGAATTAAATTCTGAACGTATATTGAAGCGAATGAAACCTTTTTCAGGGAGGATACGTGAGGTATCATTGAAGCGGCTTGTTCGTATTAACCTCACGCTCATCAGGATATAAAAACAAGACTAGTCTGGATGTTTTGTGTCGAACACGTTCTGCCACTCTCAAACCTGGAAAATTGTTTTCGATAGTACTTATGACTTGTTCTTTCGTGAACTTATTGCACTCGCTGTTATCAGTTGACATCGCTTATTCTTCTTCTCTTTTTTGTTTTCTCATTCGTAAAGTCTTGATTTGTAGAAATGAACTCATATATTCTTTGTTTTCACTAATTAAATTAAAGTGCAGTTTAATATAAATTACTTACGTTTAATTTAACCAAGCTTTGTACCACCTAAATAAGACTAGTTCTGTCATATAAATAGCACAGACAATTATATAAAAAAATAAGTCACATAATTTGTACAATTTAATAATGTAACAAATTGTATAAATGTACTTAATTATTTAAAACAGTTTTTTTTATAATATTAATAACTTTTATGTTATAAACCGCTCGGCGGCAACTATAGTGGCACATTCTTATAGATTGCTTATAGTAAGACTGGCACAAATTTAGTTCACATAGATTTCTCAGGATGGACAATGTATCACTAAGACATCATTGTAAACTAAGCTAATAAATCGGATAAATAATGACATATTTTACATTATTTTTATTTTACATATATCGTTATATGCATGCAGCAGTGACAATAACCGTAATAAAATGATAAATTTTTGTTTATACTTTATTAATTTTGATAAACTTAAATTGTTTTACTTTTACTATTTTTGAGTTATGTCACTTTGGTCACCAGTGAACGATATATGTATACAAAAATATAGGATTACTTATATTTTGATACTTTGTTCGAAAAAAATAAAACACATTGTTGTTGGAACCATTATGGAACGAAGTTTAAGTTTCTTTATTTTATACAGAAATGTTTCTATTTATTCCTTGCATGCAACTTGATTGCAGTAAATGTACAAATTCCAAACATTGATAAATAAAGTACGAGACTACTTAAAATTTCTAACTAGAGAAACGACGATACTAACACGATTTATCTGCATATTTCTGTTTACGAGTAGATAAGTATATTGAGTTTGCCAAACGTAATAAATCAGGTTTTAACAAAACAAATGTATAAGGCAAACAACAAAAATCTGCAAAAGTCTTAATGTCGTTGTTGATTTTGTCACTGATTTTTGGAATTTGGCGATCACTTTTTAGGTTGGTTATTTAAGAGAAAACATAATGCTTTTTGGAAAATAAAATATTAGTTAGCATTTGTTAGTGTTATATAGTTTTTGACATAAAAGTATGGAATAAAATTTATATTTTCTAAGTTAATTTTTTTTTAGAAAAACGCCAAGACAGGTTTATTTTATTTTAGTATTGCACATGTTTTTAACTTATATTCAATTTTTTTCCTAACCTGTTTTTTGCTGTGACATAATCAATTTTTTTTTAAATGGCAACTTCTATTTTTTGGTGTTGTCCAGTAGAATGAGTGAATTTTAAACTAGTTATAGTAACCATTGCAACGTTTTATCTTTAACAGTTCTTGCAAAAAAGGTTTTGCTTCTTACTTTTTGTTAAGAAATAGACTTATCACAGCTGATAAGTAGAAGTATTTGCAGTTGTTGTGTCTTTGTCTACTTGTCTTAAAGGTAACAAAATGCTTTCAGTCTAAAAGCATCAAGGACACTACTATCTTAGCGCTTTCGACAGAGGTAGCTCTCTGCCTTAAATGTCCCACCGTCTTGGTTCTACTGCAATGACGGTAGGTAATGCTTGTGTTTTGGGTGTAGATAAAAAAAGGTAGAGGAACATAAAAGAAACCAACAGGTCAACCGAGGCGTACCACAGAAGGTCAAAACAGGGGCTTTAAACAACAAGCTTTTTGAAATCGTTTTGCTTCTACGCAACAACTTGGTGTCGTGAAGAGCGACGTGGTATTGAATTAGCTGTTACGAGGCATGTGCACAGAACTGTTGTAGTAATTTAAGACTGGTTTAGGGGGCTATTGTCTATGGAAGCCGATTACTTTTTGTGTTTATTTGAATCAGTATGACGGCTCAGTATTAGGATCTCTGCTTGTAGCAACTTGTTTCAAACAGCTTGAACCTCATGGATTAACTGAGCCAGAGTCTGTGGAGAACGATGCAAAACAAACAGCGTGCGTTATGTTTATGACATCCTAGCAACTTTACTGCTTTATGTAGATGACCGTCAACTTGTTCTTTTCCAACAAAACAACGCACGCTGTCTGCTTTGCATCGTCTTCCACAGACTCTGGCACAGTTAATCTATGAGACTCAAGCTGTTTAAAACGAGTTGCTACAAGCAGAGGTCGAATATCTTCTTTTGTCGATGCCTAGACGTATACAGAAGTGTACTCAATTATTACGTGACCGCCAAACACATTATTGATTTTTTTTTCAAATTAATGTTACAAGTTTTTTTGCACATTTAAGGGTTTTATTTTTTAAGTCTACTTCATTGTCAAAAAATCACGTTCAAGAAATTATTTTTTCTGTGTGTAACACTTCTAATGTCACTCAGTCAGTATATATATTTTTAAATGACATTTACTGCTTCTCTAATCCAAAAATCAAGTAATTTGCAAAATTTTTTGCGGATACAGCATTTCAACAACAAAATTAAGATTTAGTTGCTATCTCATCAGGGACATTATTTTCGGATATAACGTCTTAGAGCATTATCTCTCATCTAAAGTCCTACTTAAATAGAGGATCATTATTGTTAAATAATATACTAATCGAACATTGAGTAAAATAAGATACTTAGGGAGGGCAACAATAAAGTTATTTAAAGAGGAAATTATGTTATAATATTTAAAGGAAAATGATGTTAAACTCACAAAATTATGATTTTTTTATTTATTGAATTGGTAAACTACAATAGAATCTTGTCATATAGTTATCTCTTATCAAATTACTTTTGCGTATTAATTATTTGGAGGAAAAGAAATTGGTATATACGTTTTCATGAGTTACCTTAACTATTAAAACGTATTTGTTAAAAAAATGTGTGAAATGTTCAACGGAGAGAAACATGTAATAATTATTTACCTAATGCATAAGCCTTGTTAATTTTGTCATTTTGAACGTGTCAAATATTTAGCCTACAAACATCAACTCATCCATAATAATAAATGATCTCCCTTTATTACGTTCACGCAGAAGATCGATTTCCTCTAGGTGACATTATCACAAGTCGTGTCTTACATCGCAATAACATTGATGATGTAAAACATGATTTTATGTGAATTGCTAAGTCTAGACATGCATTGAAAAAAGATGAAGCTCTCATCCAGTATGCAGGAATTGCTTCTGCACCAAGCAACATAATAAAGTGATGTTCACCCCATCACGTGACTAGCAGAGTTCTCGATTTGTTTGGTTAAAATGCTGAAATCTGTGGTGACACATACACTTTTAGAACGTTTGGATTATACGAGTATGTTTGTTATAAAGTTTTGATGGCTTGACCAAATCTAGAGAAAAAATATTTACTCAAAATGATTTTATTTTATATTTGGTGTTATATTTAATTTACAATTTTTTAAAAATTTTGTTTTTAATAAACGAAAACATAATTATGAGTGTTGTAAATTTTAATTTAGTAAATTAAATACTGTCATTAATATAGTATATCTTTACTTACATAGCTTGTATTGTGTTAAATATTAGAGTAACATAAAATATTTTATTTATTATAAATTTAAAATGTGTAGCAATAAGTTTTTATAACGTTTTATCTTCTTAATATTTTAGAATAAAATTACTACGTTATATTGTTTTTTAATTTTTGTTATTGCAGTAGTAGTTTCGGTTTATGAAGTAGCTATCATTAGCTGTCTTGTCAATTCCTAGTTAAAAAATTTCACATAAGAGTAAACTGATGATCAAACTTTGTTATACAAAAGTTATCAATACTGTGATAGAACTACCATGGAAACCATGCAAACAAAGAACAAAAGCTGATAATTATTTGTAACGACAAATTTTTGCAAAAAATAAGCCTACATGTTACAGCTTTGTCTGTATTACTAATAGTAGTAGCTGTAATGATGTGTTGGATTGTAGGAGATTTTTCTGAAATTTTTGTCTGATTAAATCTTTACATGATTGTGTTTTTTGTTTACACAAGAAACAGTGCATTTTATTAAAGTTAAGAAAAAATTGATAGCTGATGTTGTCGTGAGTTAATAATAAGACTTTAGAAGTATAGAACTTGGAGAGTGAAGAACAGAAAAAGTGAACATTTAGCACTTTCTATATAACGATTATATAGAAGCTACTAAGCTACTTAATGATAAAAAATTTAAACAGAATAGAGCCAAAATCTCTAGTAGGTAATTATAGCAAATGTGTAAATAAACAATCACAATCAAATGCCCTGCAGATCCACAAAAAGTCTTTTAAAGTTGAAACGTCCATTGTGAAGAACTTCCAAACACCGTCTCCGCTAGAGCTTCCAGAATTACTGTATGGTTTTTATAAAGTGGGATCTCGGCTTTTATCTTCGTTTATTCAATATTTCCAATAGGTGTTTCTGTTTGGACGGTCAGGATGTAATAATGTACTCAGTCAGCTTTTAGAGCAAAAGTACACTGGTTTTTGTTTGTTGCTGTTCTGCTGACACTGTTGCTGAACACTGTTCCAGCAGTGCCCCGATACCAAATGATAAGATATCATAAGAAACTCTTGATTTTTTATTTACGTTAAATTTTGCTAGCATTTTTGACGCGATTTCATTTTTCAGGCTGTCAAATTCCTATTGTGATTCTGTGTTTACACCAATTGTTTGTTTTATTAGAGTTATTTACGCAATACCTGTTTTATTCGCAATGTTAGTAACAAATTTAAACACATAATTAGCAATACCTAAAAATTGTCTCACTTTATTTTGTTTTTTAGGATTACGCAACTGTTTAATTGCTTCTTCGCACATTGAGTCTGGTTTATTTAGAAGCTGCAGCATCTAATATGAATTTCGATCGTGTTTCTCAACAGCTTATTAGTTATCAAGATATCATCCGCATGTACTTGGAGCTGGTCTATGTTTAGTTGGTTGAGTATTTTGAAATTCTTTTTTTGAACATTTAAGAAGCCGATATTATATCAAAAAGTAGTCTTTTTAACTTGTATTGTCCGAACAGTAAAATAGTTATATGTTTTAAATCTGTGCGAGGTTTTCCTCAAACTTATTAACCAAAATTCATTAGAAAAATTGATTTTGCAAAAATATTAACTTTGTAACTTCGACAAGGTCTCATCGGCCGACAGTAACTAAAATTTTTACCGCATTACATAGGTGTTGAGTTCTGTAAAGATCGCGCACACTCGCACTTTTCCGTTTTTCTTACTAGCTATCACCATGGGAAAACACCAATCTGTGTTTTCACCAATCTGTGTCTTCAAGTTTTTGCAATGATGTTTCAGAGCGTTCTTATTATCTCGTAATTTGATTTTCTACTCATAATTTTCAGACTATCGACTTCCTGAAACAATTTCGAATGCTTTTAAAAAATTTTATGTTTGATATATTTTTTTATTTGATTAATTTTTGTTGGTAGTTTTAAGGGTAGATACTTTTATTTTACTCAACAATTTTTAATTTTTCTAACGCAAGTATTTTCCGTAAATTCTTTTATTGCTTACAGCAAACCATTTTATTTTCTTAAAGGGGTAGTAAAACAAATTTTCATAAAAACATTTAAAAAATTTTAAAAAAATATCTAAGATTAAAAATTAAAACGGCAAGTCGCTATGATCTTTGATTTTGAAACAGCGAGACAACAAAGTTGAACATTCTCAGCGCGTGATGTTATACCGACATCGAACCGAGCGAGCATTTGTGTTTTTTTTTTGATTTTTTTTATTTGTGGTGACTGAAAGCTTTCAAAAATGCCAAACTGTTGTGTTTTTGAGTGCAATAGTAATTTAAAAAATTATAACATGATATGCATACTGCATTAGATATAAACTTTTCTTTTTGTCTCGTAAAATACTTTTTAAAATTGTAAATAATACACTCGTTTTTATTTTAATATTTTGAGATTTTAACTTACTTGATTCATTTTCGGTATAACTTGGTTTAAAACCAAACGTTATCGAGATTAATAAACAATGTAAAACTTTAAAGGTTAACGACAGGATATAAACAATCTCACAACGTATTAGATGGAGCAGAATAAAAAACAAGGAAACAGAATAAAAAATAATAAAATAAACTAATAAAATGTTATCGTGCTCAATCTTAAACGGTCAGGAATTATCATAACATTAATTAAAATCTTTAGTGTAAGTTTATACAACTGTCAGTTTTTATAAAATTTATTCTTATTCATGTTTATTTTATCAATAACAATTATTTATATTAGTGCTTTTATGTATTATAAATCTGAGCAGGTAAACAAAATGACGATGACGGTTAGAACCATCATAAATACAGACAAAAATCATAAAGATTTATTAAATAAGTACTCGAAGGGCAGACAGAAAGCAAAAAATTTGATGACTACCGTTTTAAAGAAAAGATAAATATCAAAATTCAACAGTATCAGTCTCAAGAACAATACTATACAAGATCTTTTAGAATTTGCAAAAGCAGAGCTAGGCTTTAATAAATCAAAACCTACTTTTAGAAGCATTATAAGACATTTGGGTTACCAATATAAAAAAAGAGATAGAAAAAAAATAATTGAACAACCATATTTTAGTAGCCAAAAAAATTAAATTCTTACTTCAGTAGGTATTTGCCACTGTTGAAAATTTCTCGAACTGAAAACATCTGTTTTGTGTATCTGACGAAACTTGGATATACCAGAACGGTACCTAATTTAGTCAATGGATACACAAAACATATTTAAAAGGTAACCCATCTGTTAAAACTTTCAAAAAAAAAGGAAAACGGTTTACAAATTTACAAAAAGCCGCAGTAAACATTCAATTTAAATTAAGCTAAAAATTTAATTATTAATTAGCATGTTTAAATTATAATGATGTAAACATTGTAAACATACCTCCTAAACACTGTGAGGCTTAAACTTAGAGAAGATAAGCTTAGCCAGAGCTCTACCGTCAGCACTCCGTGTCAAGGAAGACCAAAAAGTCAGTAGAAATTGATTGAAACCATTTCAATGTCACACCAACCACAAACGTTACAAAAGTTATTTTAAATGCAGTACAATGTTAAGTCTTCAATTTAGTTTAGTCTAGATCTTGATTTCAGAACATAACCTGTTTTAGTCAATACATTTTGTCCACTTCTCTCTATCTTCATCCTTTTACAGAAAATTAGAAAGAAGCATATTAGCATATGGTTAATCTATTTTTGGAACCCTAAGTTTTGATTCCTAGTATCATTTACCATCTAAAAATGCATTTCAATTTAATCAAAAATACCCATAAAGTTTGATTATCTTTCACCTCGTTATAAATATTTGTTAAAACTATGTAAACAATATTACACAAAAAACATTATTTTTATACCCGTTTTCTACAATTAGTTTTTAATTTCTGTAAACATGTTTAATAAATACATACGAATTAAATTACAATGTAATAGAACAACATAACAGCAATTTTTTTTCCACCAAAAACAATTGAAAACGAACTAAAAACCAACATGTTGCCAATATTAAAAAGTTTAAGCCAACATAATAAAAATAAATCTCAGTTTTAGTACCTAATTTATTATTTTTTTACTCTATATGCAGCAGTAATGAGTTAACTTGCGTTTTTCGTCTTTCATGTCTTGTCGCGTGACCTTTCTGTATCTCTCGAGGTGTTTAATCCACGGCCTCCAGTTTTCTTTCACGATTCTGAAAGTTTACGAACCTGAGAGTTCTTTCCACCATAACCTTTTATTTAAACACTAGGTACACGTCGAAACACAACGAGATCTGCTGTTTTAGAACAGGAAGCTTGTCTTGTCTATTATAACTCTCTTCATAACATGTATTCTTATGAGAGATTTGACAAGTTAAGTAAGTTAAAGTTAACTTGATGAACTTTTCAATTAAACAGTTGTTACATCCGACAATGATTTTATCTTGTTTAAGTAAATATATAGATTGGCAAAATAGACAAGAGTGTTATTTCTAAGTTTTCTTTTCAAAGGTCCAAATCTTTTTTAAAAAATGCTAAATATCCAAATTTGTCCTTTGAAAGGTTAGTGGTTTTTTTTAAAAACATTATTTTTGAGATACCCGATGTATAACAACACTGTTTTTGAGCAAAAGCTTCTACATCGTATATTTTAAAATCTATAAACATTTGTATAAAGCAAATTTGGTTTTGTAGCATTCTTCAAACGAGGACTACAAAAGTATTTGTTAAAATTTCTAATTTTTTGTCAAAATCATTTTATATACAGGTAAGTTAATTATGAACTACTTTTAAATTTTTTTTAGATGCAACCTAAAATACTACCTCCAGCACTCACTAGATTTCTCATTTTTTAAAATTTAGAAAATTATTCCACAATTGCGTTATTCCGTATATTGTCAATATAGTCTTATCAGTTTTCATAAACTCAAATTTGCTCAAATTTTAATCATGAATTATTGTTACACAAGCAATGAAAAAGTAGACTTGCTACTCATCTATGGGGAGTGTCGTAAAAATGCTGTAGCCACTGCGGATTTCTATTTACAGAAATTTTCTAATGTAGGCTTTCTGTCTTCAGCACATTTAGAAAACTCGAAATTAAGTGACCAGACAAATTGTTTAAAATAAAATAAAAAACGTATAATAACAGCTACTGATCTACAGAGTCAAATTGCTCTCCTACAATCTGTAAAAAATAAAAATAATTTTTGTGAGTCAAAGAACCATAGCTCGATCTAGTAGACATCAGTAGGGCTCATCTTTCGAAAAAATAAATTTTACTCCCAACATGTTACCTTGATGCAGGAACTGAGACCTGTAACTCTAGAAACTTTACGCCGCGTTCAAGAGTCTTTTATAAACAGAGTTTAGACTTATTTACTGCAAAATTTGGTGCATTTTAAACAATTTTTTAATTAGTTTTTATTTTAGTTAGTTTTTGAGTTTTTTTACTTTACACTGTTATTATTATTTTGCTAATTAAATTTGACTAAAATTTAGACATTGTTATTTTGACGATTGTAGTCTTAAAAGCAAGTTTGATGCAATTTATTATTTAAATAAAAGTCAATATCAAGTGGTAAGTGTAATTATTATTGTAGGTTGCATCTAAAAAAATTTTGGAAATAGCCTATAATTGACAACCTGTTTAGATAGAAAGACGTATCGTTATACAGGGTGAGTCACAAAGTATGGTAAAAATTGAAACTGGTAATAATTTCGCGGATATCAATTACGAATGATAAATATCACTAGGTCGAAAATGTATAGATTTAAAAAAAAAAATTGAAATTTTTTTTGAGAACCACTGGTAACGGTACGATGAACTCGAGTCAGTGAGAAAAACTTACAGCTAAACCAAACGGTAAAAAAATTAGCGCTGCTTAACTGAAAAAGGAAGGTCAAAAGCCAGTCACAGTTCCTCGTTTGCATGAGCTGCTTTTCAGTAAAAATTTTCAGGATATAAAGCTAGTGACCATCAAACAATTATTGCGCATACGTTTGTGACCACGTGTTTGTCGAATTTTTGTTAGATTTTATTTGACCATCGAAAAGTTACGTTTAGAGATAGCATAATTCGCAGCTTAGACATCCGCTAAATTTTATGACGCACCTTGTATCAGTGACGCGAAGTGGAGTTAGCGGGGATCGTGAAGAGAAAAATAACAGGAGTGAGCATAATCATTGAAGTCCTGGTTTTTTGCACAAATACTTTTTGTGACAGATTCACAGTACTCGGGATAGCTTTTTCCATCACAAAAAATTTGCAAACGGTGATCTTAACAATAGGAGAAGCCCATGAAAGGTGTTTGTGCCTCAACCAAAAAGCTAACATTGTGAGTATAAGGCATTTCAACTTCTTTTATTTCTTCCTCCACGATGGGGGCCGAAACTGAAGACTGAGCTGTTTATCGGAAGCGACGTTGTTCTGTCTTGAATACCAACATTTTTAACTGTTTCAGTAAAGGTGATTGGGCACTAGGTACCCAAGTTCTAATAACCCGTAAGTTTACACACAACAAACTATTATGACTTAGTTAGAATGGAAATAGAAATTTTGCTCAAAATTAGTTATATTGTTTCGATATCTATAAGTTCAATTTATTGAACAAAATACAAATGAGTTGCAGACCCAGTTTAACTAATGAGAGCTTTATTTCAAATTAATAATCAAGTTACAGATTCAAATAATTAAATTTTAAAGGCAAAATATTATGACAGACATTTTGTTACTGTAATTTTGTTACTGACAGACTATTTTGTTTAAAATTTTTAATTATAATTTTTAGTCATAAGAATATTTTTGTAAAAGGAAAAATATTTTAGTTTCATGCATAAACATTCTCAAACAGAGGAGTGACATCTACGAACAGTATTGTTAAATGCATCATGTATTCAGCCTCTTCATTATCATTTGTTTGCTAATGAATGTATTACTGTTGTGCGAAATTTATTTACAGATGTAGGATTGAAGCGGCCAATTTAGTACCGACCCTTCTCATTACTATATTAACTTTGACGACAATCTAGAATTTCTAACGGCCACATTAAATCGAAGTTTTGTCAAGTCGATCGTTTGCTACACAGTAATTTAAAAGTTAGTAATATAATAAACATTGTAAATATTCGAAGTATAAATTAGAAAATTGTTCAGACAGATTTATAAAAAAAGAAAATGTTTTTAATTAAAAGGTGTAAATTAAAACGAGTCTTCTTAGTGATCGATTCAAATTTATCACCTGCTTTTTTAATCGACAAAAATTGCTTCCGTTAGGCGAGGAAAAATATGAGATGTTATACTATAATAAGAGAAGTTGATGTCCATTTATCTCACTTTTTCACTATGAATCAAAATGTCTTTGATGAATAACTTTCTCATAATTTGTGCAAGAGAAATAATTTTTTTGAGCTTCGAAGGAAAACAAGATTTCGATCTTATTTCATAACATTAGTCGAGCAAATTGAATTTTTGCGTCAACACCGCACTCAGCACTAAAAGCCACAAACCGAGTTACTATTACAAGCTGAAAGACACTGCTTTCTTTGATTGCCTTCGTTCGTCCATTTTTCTCTTTTGAATCGAGGAGGGTATATATGCTCGAAGAAAACGAATTTCAGTGTATTTATCATGATATATTTCCATATAAGCGACATTTGTCTGAAAGATTGAATACGGAAAGAGCTTAGGGACTCGGGATTGGAGCTTCATTTCCTCAGGGGATGATCGATTTCACACCTGACGTTGAAAAGCTCGTATTCCAGATAAAAGACCCTCATACCTCATTTTAAAGGGATACTCTGACCGCACAACAAGCTTTCAAAACATACCTAATCACTGAAATAGCCAAGATATATTTCAATTTTGCTTACAATCTGTCATCGATATTTTAACCCAAACAATTTTGCTTGTGTTGACAGCAGAACACATTGATTAAAGACAGATATTCAGTTACAAAAATTTGGATTCTGGTCGAAAATTTTTTCAAAATATTTTCAAATACGATATCATTAATGACCCCGAAAGAAACGCAAAAGCTAATTAGACGTTTTTGAAATACACGAGAGAAAAATTCGTAGAAATGAATTCAAGTTCGTATGGTGGGTATTCAGCAAAAGAGTTTTATGACAAATAATTAAATTTGTACTAAAATATAAGTTTTTGATAAGATTTTTTCTCCAATTTTTATAAGCTTCAATTAGGTAGTAAACTTCTTTGATGAAGCAATATAAAATTTTTATTTAAACTTGTTTTTCTTTAATTTAAGAATACTTACACTTACTAATATTGCTTTGGTTGGGTAACACAAAAATACTTTTAAGAAAATATTGAATTCCCACGGAAATAAGTCTTAATATTCGTCTCTTAGTGGTTTTATTATAATGGCATGAGGTTTTCATAGGCCCGTTTGATCAGAATAAATTGTCATTTACTACATACAAAGTCAAAAAATTTGTACTACACAAATTCACATTTTTGAAGGAGGTGGAACACTAAAACGTCTTGACTTGTAATCCCATTTTTGCTTATCTTTAGTAATATCGAATAACTTCGAACACAAAAAGTCACAACTATTAAACTAATTAAAATACTTTTTTAGCTTTATTTAGAATCCGACTAGTAAGTACTTAAAAAAAACACATTTTTTTAATTTTATTTAATTTGTAGTGGAGTGCCAAATGCCCTCAAATGTGTCACTCTGTGGGGGTTTTAAGACTAAAGGTTGATTTTTTTAGAAGTGATGACTTATGCTCTACATATATTATATTCGAAGTTGTTTAAAAATTTTCTAGATATTTATATCATTGAATTCTTCAAAACATGGGTTATCCTTTAGTGAAAGTTCAGTTCAATCTCTGTAGCCGTTTTGCCACAAAAAAATAAAATATATTTGAAAATGCATTGGCTCTTATGGGCGTTCGCAATTTCAAAGTTGAATATCTCCATTTAACATCGACAAACATTTAATTGATTTTACGGCTTTTCGCTATTTGTTAACAATTATCTCAAAAACTAGCCGTTAAAAATTGAAAAAATGTGTTTCTTGAAAAGTTTTTGCCCTATCATTTATGATTAGAATGGTACCTTATTTATATTTTTTTCTTATGTCGCTTTTTTTAAAAATAATATAATAAACAAACTCTAGACAAATCATTTAAATTTGATACAGCATTTTTACTCTCAAGTTGTCGATTCCCTCATTTTCGCTCTTCCATTCTCCTAGCTGCAAAGTCAGGGTTTACTTAGTTAGCTTTTAGCAATTTAAACTTGATTATTGCTTTGATAAAATTATTAATGAGAAAAAATTGTTTTACTAAAAATTTATAGGTACTCAAATAAATTTATTATAAAATCAGAAAATAATTGTTAAATATAAAACATTAGTTTTATTTTTAAAAAACTAAAAAAATCTATTGTTTAAAATTTAAATAAAATACTTATAACAAAATTTGATGAAAGCATTCTTTCTGAAAGTGGAATGATTTTTATATAAATAATGACGATAAAAATCAATGTCGAACTCACAAATTTAATTAAAATTTTGATGTAATAGTAGCAAAGCGCTTTCAGAAGCTGAAGTTCAATTTTCAGTGCCATTCTTTTGTCAAAACAAATTAAAATATTAAACAATAAAAATGTATAGAACAAATAGTATTAAACGTTATTTTTAGTATAGTACTTTTTGAGTGACTCAAAGGAAAAAATACAAATATAAAAATATATAAAATTTGTATTTTTTTCTTTGAGTTTTTGAATTTTTGTCTCATGCATTGGCAGGAACCTATACACTTCAAATTATTTTTTTACATCAACACCATTTTGTTGTGCAATCTTAGAAAGTAAAAGTTTTATAAGTGTTTGTAAAACGAGTTAAACTTTACCTTTTTTCATTTACATAAAGTCAAAAATGACACATATAGAAAAGGTGGTATCTTTGAAAAATTGGAACTAATTTAGAATCAGATTCTTTTCATCTATATTTCAAACAGTTAGGTAGGGTTTGATTGGGATGTAAAGCATTAAGCCAAATATTACACTAATAGTGTGCACGTAAGCGATGTTGATAAAGGCTGTTGGTAGTAATTTATCAATGGTTTTGGTTTTTGAAGCAGCTAAAATTTCATGAAAGTTCAGGTTAGGGTTCAGGTTATTAGGGGTAACCAGTTTCATAAATCCGTGGCTTAGCAGTTAGGAAAGTACAAAAACGAGAGTGGGAGATCGACAACTTGAGAGAAATGATGCGATGTTACAATTAAATGATTTGTGCAAAGTTTATTTATTATATTATTTTTTGAAAAAGCCACATAAAAAAATATAAATGTAGCACTATTCTAATCAGAAGTGATGGACCCGTAACTTTTCAATAGTCATATTTTTTAAATTAAGGCTTAGTTTTTGAGATAATTGTTGAGAAGCGGCGAAAAATCGTAAAATAAATTAAATTTTTCGGGATCCTGAATGGAGATATTCAGCTTTAAAATTACGAACACCCATAAGAACCAATGCATTTTCGAATATATTTAATTTTTTTGTGGCAAAACGACTACAAAAATTGAATTAAACTTTTACTAGAAAAAAGCCTGTGTTTTGAAGAATTACAGTGTATAAATATCTAAAAAAAGAATTGGATAATGGTTTTTCCACAGGACAATTTTTGGACAACTGGAGATATAATATGTTAGGGCATAAGCCATCATTTCTGATAAAATCAACCTTTAGTCTTGAAACCCCCACAGAATCATTTCATCGTTTAGGCGTTTTAGGCGTCTCGTGCACCGTACTATTGATAGTGGTAAATGGCAAAATTTTAAATCTGACGTAACAAAATATTATACAGAGTGTTTTAAAAATAAATACAAAAATTTTAACCAGCAAACAATCTCAACAAAACAAATTACTTTTCTAGATAACATTTTTGCAAAAAATGTGAGGAGTTTCGAATTTTTCTTACTCTTATATTGGCTTCTGTAGAAATATAATACGCTCATGAAATTTTGTAAATTCAAAAAACCATAGAAACCAAAAATGCATTGCTGCAATGACAATTTATTAAAAAAAAATTGGCAAATTGACAAATTCAATACGTTCATAATTTAAGCCGAGACTTGTATATTAATTTGTTAAGTAGTTTACAATCTTTTAATGTTGCTTTTGTTCTTGTTTCGTTGTTGTTCCTGTTCGTTTCTTTTATCGTTGTTGTTCTTGTTTTTGTTTATTGTTTTGTCGGCATTACTTTACCACGATGCCTGACTTTACCAAGATATGGTTCTTACCTATGAAGAAACCCAAGACAATACATTCTAGAGCTCAGAGAGTTTATGAGCAAAAATTTTCTAATCGCCCAGTTTCTAATTCTAAAATCCTTACAAACGTTGTCCGCATGTTTGCGACTATGGAACGTACCAAGCTGCAGCTTGTGATAGAGGTAGACAACGTCGGAAGCGATCGCGAATGTAGAAGAGGCTGTGTTAGAGAACATCGCTTCAAGATCTAGGTGCAGTACTCGCACACTTGCTCTTCGTCAAGGTATTTCCTCTATAACAGTTTGGAAATTATTGAAAGAACAACTATTGTATCTATACCACATACTCAATGTGTCCAGTTTCTAAAACCAGAAGATTTTTCTCGAAGACGTGCCTTTGGTGAATGGATGCTTACGAAAATTGAACATTAACGAGACATCCTAAATTTTTTGATGACAACGGACAAAGCTGGTTTTACACGAAAAGGCATTTTTAACATGCACAATACTCATATGTGGGCTGATAAAAATCCGCATGTCATTCGAGAGCATTGTTTTCAGCAGCAATTTTTAATAAATGTTTGGTCTGGCATTGAAAATGGTCACTTAATTAGGCCATACATTTTACCTCCACGATTAAACACGGTGGAGAATTTTAATTGTTTGCACAACATCCTGTACCAGTTCTGTGAAGATGTGTCGTTGGAGACTAAAGCTAGCATGTGGTACTTTTTTGATGAAGCACCATCTCACACTGTTAACATTGTGAGACGATGGTTAGACAACAACTTTCCAGAAAAGGTCGCAATGGCCCTATTGCATGAACAGCAAGGTCTTTGCGATTTTTTCTTATGGAGCCACATAAAAAACATGGTGTATTTTTCTCTAATTGTCATAATTGAAGAATTACGACAACGGGTAGAAAATGTGACTGAAATTATGCGTCACAACAGGGATATATTAAATAAAGTGGAAGAATCCTTCGCCAGACGTCTCCAGCGTTGTTTAGAGAATAATGGTGGCTACTTTGAGCATTTGTTATAATTTGTGTTAAGTTTGAGGTTAAGTTTTTTTGTTATTAAGATTATTTTTCAATTATTTTTATTTTTACTTACATTGTTGTTTTATTACGTTTGTATTTATTTACACAAAACAATTAATTGGGCCACAAAAATACATTGAATTTTAAAGTATACACTATGATCTAAACTTAAAAAATTAAACTTTCAAGTTTAATGTCACGCCGAATCGAAATTCAAGAATTCAAGTTTAATTACAAGAACCGTTGTTGTTATTCTTTTGCGCTTGTGCGGCTTTATGCTGGTGATTTTTTTTTTTAGAAGCCTATTTAAATTTTGAAAGAGGGAGGTACTGCGATATTTTCACGACTTAACAAATTAGATAATAAAATTTGTTTTGTAATTCATTAAAATCTAATCATCAATCTAAAAATCTTTTCACTAAAATCTAATTTTTCAATAAAATGCGATAGTTTTAATTATTAATCTACTAATCACTCTATTAATAATTTATTATTAGAATAATGTTTTTCATTGTTTCTCTTTTTTTTAATTTAAAATATTTAGTCATAAAATTAATTTGAAGTCATAATGACAAGTAATGATGTGGACCATTACAATGGTGCATTTTGCTCTTTTGACTAGTGGCGCGTATGGAATGTCTTGCCAAGACTTTAACTAATTTTATCTTTAAAAATTTATCTAGAAAAAAGTCTTCTTTAAACGAGATCTACAAGTGGTTAAAATTTTTGCATTTATTTCTGAAACACTTTGTATATCTGTTTTTAGCAAATTGTTTATGATATAATCCAAAAATAGTAGGTATACATTTTCAAAAATTAGAGGTGATGAAATAAGACTGCGAGTGTTTATATAATTCATCTTAAAAAAAGCTTAACAACAACACAGAGTGTGTGTTGGCCAGTGTATGTAAAAAAATAATTGACTGGAAGAAATTAAATTAGTAAAAACACTTTAATAATTTAAAAGCATTAAGTATTTCTTTTATTCTTTTATTTATTAATATCTTCTATTTTCACTCATTTAAGATATTTGGTTTTATAGATTATAATTTTAAATTTGCCTCGATAAAATGTAAGTTTGTTCGAACAAGCAGCCGACGCATTTTTCGAAATAACGAGCATACGACGACAATCAATTTTTCGAACAATTTCCATTTTAATTTTGTAATAAAATACAATTTTGCCATAATTTAAAGTGTCTCTGGCAGTGGAAGCTGGGGAAATAAGGGAACGAAGATCAGATTCAGTCCTGAACAAATAATAAGAACTCTTCAATCATTCATCAGGGCGCTAGAAAGACTAATCAACATCTGTCAATACTGACGGTTACCAACTCAAATTAGAATCACTCCATTTGCTTGAATCGATCCGATTCGCAAGTCTTTATCATAGCTTTTAACGTTGCATTTAAAAGAGAAAGATAAATTATTCTTTGAATTTAAGGAATCGTTGTAATTAATTTTACAACTTGGTTGCTTTTTATTCTAAACGATATTACAAAAACCTATTTTGTTCTTGTTTTTAGGAAATGACTGAGGAAAGTTTTCACGGGGAACTAATTCTACCTAGAAAAGTTTATGTTTGACTTTTGCCAAAGAATCCTAAAAATAACTTAATCTGGAATTAAACGTAGTTGGAAAGTTTTTTAGCTTTTCGGTAAATAAAAGTAAGTTAATTAATTGGCAGAGTTATAAAATATACAGAAAGTTTAACGATTCACACTTACGTTAATTTTTAACTTAAAAAGACATGATTTTTACTTGAACTAATTAGAAGTACTTAAGTTTCTTGTGTATTTGAGGCTTATGCAAATTTACCAGTTATAAGCGAGATGTACTCGTAAGTTACATTTAAAATGGGCGGTGCTACTTACCAGAAGTTTTCAAGTTATGTGTTTACAACTCCTTACATTTGAGCTCGTTTTTGTAAATTAATAGCTATTCTTTAGTAACTCTCCATTTAAGTTGTTTACACAAATATATTCCGTATTTTCAATGTATACTTTCTTTTAGTTTTAACATACTTTATCAACACATAAAAAAGATTTAGTTAAATGAAATATAGTCAAGTAATTTCAAGTACATACTTATATTGAAAATACAGGATGTCTCAAAATTGACGCCCGTCCTTTCAGAATACGAATCGGGAAGCTAACCAAAATAAATAGTAAGAATAAAAATTTTGCGTTTTCTCCATCGTTACCGAGTTATTGATAAAAAACAAAAATTTTAAATTCAAGCTTTAAACCTTATTAAAAACGAAGTCAGCTTAAAACAAATGACTGGCATAGGTTGCTATGGTGATCTTAAATGTTTATTATTAGTTTTGACAACTTTTGTCATTATTATAATACGGTTATTTGTTTTAACAAATTTCATAAATTAATTTCTTGTTTTGTAACAATTATTATACGTTGTTTTAAGTTGCCATGACACCTAATAACTAAAAGTTACATGCCTTTTTCACTAATACCAAAAGTACGCGATTGAAGTTTGCTAGGCGTTTTTACATTACCTGTTTAAGTAAAATACAACAAATAAGATACCATTTTAAAGATAATTTTGTGCTCTTTAAAACGATGTGTTACTCGACCCTACTTCCTATTTAAAATGTTAGGGTTGTAGTTCACCCTCATCAGAGGGTTAAAGATCTAGGTTGCAAAATATTTTTAAAATGTGTCCCTCTTAAAAAAAAAATCGATCTTTCCGAGCATTTCTGCGTTATTTTCCAAACAAAGGTAACGCTAGGTGCAAACTTTTCATTGGACCAGTCTGTGTACCTATCTTATATTTGTTTTAACTATATTTACACTATAGAGTTAAACATGTTGTCAATTGCTTGTGAAATATACAGAATGTTTAGTAAATAGCAAATCACAATATTACACTACTACAGAATTATTAAAACCACTTAATGATTGAAGCAAAAATATTAAAGAAAAGAACTTTTACGTTTATATACTTTTATATTTTAAAAGAACGAAAATATAAAAATAATGGATTACAGATTACAAATTTTATTCATTTTTAATGGATCACTGCAACTGCGCTATCTAACATCAATAGTGATCAGTTTTGTGAGTTAAAATAAAATTGGATGCAAACAATAGAATTTAAAAAAAAACTTTTCTTTACTATTTCTTCCTTAATTTCTAAAGAAGATTAACAATTCTGTAGTAATTTTTTTGCGCTTTTTTCTGCGCTTTTTTCATTTTTTTGCGTTTTTTTTTTCATTTTTAGGCACGCTCATAAACCAACCGAGAATTTTGAAATCGAATAATGTTATCGCATTAAAGTATAAAGGTTCTGGGCACATTTTGGAAAAACGTTTGGTTCTATGAGCGAGCGGAGACATTGACTGGGCAGTTAGTTGATGAAAACCTAAAAAACGATTAAAAAGTGAACGGTTTATCAGAGCGACGGCGATTGTAGTGTGAATATCGAGCAATTTATTTATAAAATTAATGTTGTGTGTATTTGTGTATAAAGTAAAAATAAATTATTAGTTATTAATTCATCAACTCTTTGAATAAAAAAAATTTCGGTATCGCACATACGTTACAATATAAAACATTCTTTTAAAATAGTAATTTGTTTTACAAGTGTCGAAAAGCGCTCTACTCATGCAAGTGTTTTAAATTGCGCACAAAGCCGCGAGCAATGAAGAAAGCTTTTCACACGAGTGAAACATATTGTTTTTCTACAATCTCTGGATAAATTTAAAAAATGTTTTGTAAAATGTGTCAAAATTTTGATAATTTTTTTTTTAAATTTTATTATAAATGTTTTTAAAAAAATATTTTTAATACATAACTATATAACTAAAAAATTTGTAGGGTTTAAACTTCAAGATATTGATATGGATACATATAAATATAACTTTCTACAGAATTCTAATAAACAAAGTAGAAGAAACTATAATATATAAAAATGTTATAAATGAATAGGGTCCAATTTAAATTTTCTTTAATGACAAGATTTCCATTTTCTGTAAATTTACAAAATATTTAAAAATATGACACTATTTACTTGTGTAGTGAAAAAAAGACTAGAAAACCAGAAAACAGTCAGAAGAAGACAGAAAAACAGTCTTCTTTCTATCACACAAGTGGATACCGTCATATTGTTGGAAGAAAGACTAGAAGACCGGAAGACAGTCAGAATATGACTAAAAGGTAGGGAGATATTCTTTCTTTTACAACACAAGTAGATAGTGTTATATTGTTAGACTTTTTGTAAATCTGAAAAAATTAGATATTTTACCACTGAAACGTCATCGAAGAGAACTTAATTTAAACTCAATTTGTTTATAACCTTTTTATACAGGGTGCCCCACCGAAAAGGGCATACCCCCTGTAACTTTTTTATTTATTAGTCGATCTAAATAAAATTTAGAACATAAGCATTAATATGTACGGTCTACATTTTGCTGTTAAAATATTTTTTTTATGATGTACCAATTTTGCACTCGAAAGAATAAAATTATGAAATCGCACAAAATTTCTTCAAAATGCATATTATTATAATGCTATAACTCAAAATACTGTAATGACAAATTTTGTTTTAACACTAATCATTTAGAATTCCTCTAATTGGTTCTTAAAGAACACGGAAAAAATTCGTTTTTTTGTGAGAAATATTGTCATCCATGAAACGGTGTTGTCAGATTGTAAATTGAGAGTTACCTGAATATGAATTAAACGTCAGTGAATTTGTCAGTTTGACAATTGAAAAAATCGAAAAGTGTCTAATCCCAAAAACCGTAAAATAATTTTAGCCTAGAATTTCTAATGCCTGCAGCTTTTTTGTTACGACTTTTGGCAGGTTAAACGTTTCTGATACGTTTCTGTAGTTGTCACCAATAAAACATTTTTTGTGGAAACACTTTATTTCTGTAACACAACGTAACAATTTATTTCAAGAAACAACTTCTAGAAGCTTAACTCACGACCAGAGAGTTCAAGAAGAGAGCACTTTACAGAAGTATTCTACAGCTTGAAAAAGATCGGTAAAGTTGTTGGACTATTTGAAGATGCCAGTTTCAATGGTAAAACCCAAATGTGCCCCTCTTTACCGTAAGACATAATCAAGAATTGGTGCAAGTTGCAGGAGATGTTGTACACGAAGATCCTAACATTAGCAACACAATACTTTAGCACGAATGCTAACACAATATGAGCAAAGAGTTTTAAAGACAAATTAAATTAATTTCTTTAAGATTTTATTGCATCAGGAATTACAGCCTGCATTATTGAGTAGGAAAGGAGAAAATTCATGGTGGGTGCATAAACTATAAATATCGAAAAATTTCTGAAATAAAAAGAATAGTTAATAACGTTTTAACAACGAACGTCTTAGACTTACACATTAAATGTTCAAACACATTTCCATTTTCTTGTAAGCAGCAAAATAATCGTCGCCTAAAATTTTGTTTTACTCTAACAAGAGTTTCGGGTGATATGGCAGCAAACGCTTCTCTTATTCGCTCTTTCATGTCCTCTATTGTCGTGGGAGCTGTTTTGTACACCTTTTCTTTTACAACACCCCAGAGAAAAAAATCGCAAGGCGTTAAGTCTGGAGAACGAGCTGGCCAGTGAACAGGTCCTCCACGTCCTATCCACCTATCAGGCAAGTGTCGGTCTAAATATCGCCGAACCCGTCTTGCGAAATGTGGCGGCGCCCCATCATGCATGAACACAAGTTGTCCTATTATGTTTAACGGAACATTTTCTAACAACTCTAACAGATTTCTTCTTAAAAAACGTAGATATATGTCACCATTTAAATTTCCATCGAAGAAAAATGGACCGATTACATGTTGACCCAAAATACCGCCCCAAACATTTAAAGACCATATTCTTTGATTATCTATTTGGCGCAACCATCGTGGATTTTCAATTGCCCAATAATGCATATTATGCCTATTAACAAGCCCATTACTTTTCAATGTTGCTTCGTCCGAGAATAGCACATAATCAGTAAAGTTATTGTTTTCTTCTAAAATATTAATCATTTGTTGACAGAAAAGCATTCTAAACTCAAAATCAGTAGGACGCAATTCTTGATGCAGTGCAATTTTATATGGGTGGAATTTATTACACTTTAAAATTCTTTGCACAGAGCTTTTGCTCATATTGTGTCTTCGTGCTATACTTCTAGTGCTAATGTTAGGATCTTCCTGTACGGCATCTTTTACAATTTGCACCAATGCTTGATTATGTCTTACGGGAAAGTAGACCCGTTTGGGTTTTACTACTGAGCTGGTGTCCTCAAATAACCGAACAACTTTACGAATTTTTTTCAATGTGTAGCCTACTTCCGGAAAGCGCTCTTGTAGAATCCTGTTGGTTGCTTATTGGTTTCTGCGGCATTCACCGTACACTAAAATTATTTCACGTCTTTCGCGATTAGACATTTTTCGATTTTTTCAAGAATTGTCAAAGTGACAAATTTACATATTTTTTTCAGGTAACTTTCAATTTACAATCTGACAACACCGTTTCATGGATGACAATATTTCTCACAAAAAAAAGAATTTTTTCCGTGTTCTTTAAGAACCAATTAGAGGAATTCTAAATGATTTGTGTTAAAACAAAATTTGTCATTACAGTATTTTGAGTTGTAGCATTATAATAATATGCATTTTGAAGAAATTTTGTGCGATTTCATAATTTTATTCTTTCGAGTGCAAAATTGGTACATCATAAAAAAAATATTTTAACAGCAAAATGTAGACCGTACATATTAATGCTTATGTTCTAAATTTTATTTAGATCGACTAATAAATAAAAAAGTTACAGGGGGTATGCCCTTTTCGGTGGGACACCCTGTATATGTACTATACTCTAAGAAATTACAAGTTTTTATATTTTACAATACTTAAAATTTATTTTATCTAATTTGCGTCGTTAACAAAGACCGATTTGGATGTCGTTTTAGTCAATAAAGTTTAGGTACCCAAATTGCGTTTCGAAACTGCAATTTACTTTTTCGGATTGGCAACACGCTGTCGCTGGAATAAAACGTCACGTTTCAGCATTTATGTCAGCGTTGGGATTATAATAATTTTATTTAAAAAAAGAATTGCAACTAGTTTGGTAATTTAAGAATAATTTTACAACGTTTTTAGAGATTTTTCTTATTGTGTTTATGCCAATGGAATTATTTAATCAATAACCGATACGGTAGATAAAAAAGAACCATTTGTGAGTTACTTACACAGAATTTTGGATAAATTTGAAAACACTTTAAAGTACAAAAAACATTTAACACTTTTATGACATTTATCACCAACTAACTCGTGTTAACGCAAAAATCTCTAAAGATTGAATAATTAACTTACTTAAAAATTACGTAAAACGCATAAAGTAGAAAATATAGTATAAAGAACTCGTTTCTAAAGTTATTGTAACATTTAATCTTTATAAAAACTCGCGCTTTGCACTCGTTTTATAAACTTAAATTGTGCCACAAAGTTGACTTTTCAAAACGCGTTCTTTAATATACTATTTTCAATTAATTGACAGTGATTCTCATGACAGTCCTTATGTGCAAAACAAAAACTAACTTTTGCCAACAGCACTCACGACCAGAAATTTATGTAGACACACTTGACCTGACCTGACCTGACCTGACCTGGTCTGACCTGACCAGACCAGACCAGAAATTTATGTAGGCACACGATATTTTTTGATAAAGTTTATGAGCCTATGCTTTAAAGCCAACATATAGTCTTGGCATAAAAAGATCAAAACAGATATATATCTAGAAATTGTTTAAATTTAATATTTTAGGAACACAAAACATTTTTTCAATTTCTTTAAGGTGTTAAAACTAGTTTAAATTAGATATGTCAAATTTTTTTATTGCAAATGGAATAAGATGGAACAGAAATTTTTTTGTACTAATAGGCACAAGTTTCCTACATTTTAGTAGGAATAAAATTGCAGTAATTTTATTGTTTGTTACATTTATAATGATGGTTTACTGCCGTCAAGAAAAAATAATACCTACATACACAAATCTTCTATCAGTGTCAAAATAGTAGTGTTTGCCTGTTTATTATTAAAGATAAATATTTAAAAGTATTTATCAAATTTTTTTTACCTTGTTTTCTTACAGTAAACAAAAATTATGAACGCGGTGTACTCTGGATAACGTTTGTCTCGCAGACTAAGACTGTGGTAGAATTAAGAAAAACACATCACAATACCATTAATTTAAAGTAAAAGAAAAATATATTTATATCTACTGAATATTTTCATTATTTAGGAAAACCAAATAAACCTACTCTTTAATTTAAAAAAAAGTTGTAAGTAAGTGTTACATCAAACATAATTTTATAAGTATATTGAGTTCAAAAAGAAATATTTACAAAAATAAATATTTAATCTAATACGTATACTGTATCTATCGATAGATTAACCTTCTTTAAATAAATTAAGAACGTTAAAAATTATTAGAAACGTCGTAGTAATATGTGTTGACGAGACGGATTTAAGTTGGTGCTATTGATAAATTTTTCGTACAAAACTCCTTAGTGGTACAATCCGAATGACAACCATTGACAGCATTAGCAGTTAAGTTTTAGTAATTTGATTTTGGTGAAATCTACGGCTGAATCTGTTATAATAATTCTTAGGTGTGTACTTAAATATTTGCTTTTATAAATATAGCGAACAGATATGATATGACCGTTGGGATCGCTGTAGGAAGAGAGCATGAGAGTAGAATTTTTGAGATACTTTAAAAATGAAAACAATTAAAACTGGGTTAAAGTATTTTAATCGCCACAGTTTTTTATGATTTAAAAAAGATATATTTTATTTTTCGATAAAGGCTGGATTAAGATTGATTAGGATAGTAATAAATAGTCAAATTAACCCGCTTTAATATTAATAAAGAACTATTAAATTTTAATTGAACCCATACGCGGTATAAATTAGAATTAGACAAATCTAAAGCCACCTCTTTATCTTGAAAACATCTCGAAAAATGCTTTGATGTAGGTATAAAATAGGTATGCTAACACCGACTGCATTCTATTAAATTTTGCTCGTTTCTTTGCAATTTTACAATAAATTGTCAATTGTTTAAAGATATTATCAGTTTTGTGTCCTACACTATCATAAAAATTAGTTGTAGTTATGGACTTTATGAGTCTTATGACAATATTATGTCTAATATATTTTTAAAATACTCACTCTGAAAATATTTAATATAATAAATTTTAGCAAAAAAATTTCATAACATTTTAACTTTTAAAGAGCAATAATAAAACACTCACCTTATATACTTAAATTACAATAATATTCTATTTGTTGTGTAATGTGAGAAATAAAAAAAGTACTTACTGCTTTATAAAATTACGAGTATTTTCAAATCATATATGTGCATATTCAAAGCTATAATATGCCGAAATGTTTGTCTTTTAAAATGAATTCACAAATTCTGAAATTCAGTTAGGGCCATATTTATCTGAAACGCGACACAAAGTTGACGGCAGTAAAACAACAAATAAAGCCTCATTTAAAAAGGTAAACTTTAACCCAAGCATTATATAATCACAATTAGTAAAAAAATATTTCGGTTGAAATATGCACTGAATGAGAATGAAGAGATTTTTATAAAAGTTAGACGTCAATAACGTGTTGAAGAAATTAGTATTCCACGCATGTCTGTCGAAGATTTTTATCAATTCACGTAGAGTTGCAACTGTAATACTACAGAGCCAGGGATTTTTTCGGGAATAAAAGTGAGATCAGGGTATAACTAAAAGAGAGATTTAGACAGAGAGATTTTCGAGCGATATTTAAATATTTTATTCAAGAAATTCTATTGTAATCTAAAAATGTCAATTTTTGTGTAGGAATAAATGGGCTTGTTTTCTGAACCATTAGTTTACCATAAGCGCTACCTCATCAACGACAAGTAGTGACACGAAAAGCCCTCAAGCACTACACGAACATTCGGTGAACAACAGTTAGTTGTAATTGAGAGGTAAATGCGATGAAACCTCGACGAATGCAAAACATCAATCAACTTCCCTGACAATCAGTTGGCTAAGTTGAGTACGCACCTTTCATCAATATGTAATCGATGCAGCTAACAATGCTTCCGAGCTTTTTCCACCGTTTTAATAAAAGCCAAAAAGCTTTATTTCCGGTCTCTACAGTGCCGGTAAGCTAGCAAGAAATATTACATTTTATGTGGCATTCCTACCCTTTTAGAAAAAAGTCCAAGTATTTCTTCCGTTTGGGTCACGCGAAGTTCGTATTTATCGTTAAGCTGATGGATATTATGAAGTTAAAATTTTTCTATTTTTTGTTGCAGTTGTATTCGCGGTGATTATTTGAAAGTTTTTTTACACTTGGAACGAGGAGAGGTGAATGAATACACGCCGTGGGAAACATTACTTTGTGGAGGTCTTGCAGACATTCCCACCGTACTTTACTCGTCTGGTTCAGGACTTGTTCTGGAATTTCATTCTGGACCTCAAACAGTTAATTCCACTGGATTTTCAGGCACCTTCAAGTTTATTGATAAACGTAAGTTCAGTGTTTTTTTATTTTATTAACTTTTATGACTTACAATAAGACTAAACTTTTCTTGTAATGCGCATAATTTAAATAAAGTAAATTTTTTTTTATATAATTTTCTTGCTTTTATCACTTCTACGAATATTTTTACTGTTTTTAAAAAAGAATAATTGATAGTTGGTTAATTAACACTACCGGTTTAAGAACAAGATGAATTTGTAAAAATTTAATTTTACAAAAGTTAATTCTAACTGGCCGAAAAAGCAGCAATTAACAATATGACAGAATTTAAAAGAAACAGCAAAGAACCGCTATAATAACGCATGCACCTTACAAACCAAGCAAGAACTAGTACCTACTTGCAACAGCAAACGAGAAACTCCAGTGATAGCACAATCATTACCAAAAGTTGTCAATAACAAAGAAAACTATAAATTAAAACAAATTATAAAAGAAGCTGGAGCATGCTTGTAATAAATAAGTCATTACCAAAAAACGGAGATAATTTGACATCAGAGAACCAATCAGATGTAAAAGAAACAAGGTGATTAGTGTTTTGCCTAGGCACGGACATTAACTTTCACCTGCAGGATTAAAAAAACTACTTCTGTTCTATGGTGTATAATACACTATTGCTCACTCGACACAATGCAAAAATATAAATTATTGTATTTGTTATAGTTGTAACATGGTTAAAATTATATTAATAAATTGTTTAATATTTATAATATAATAAAGTAAACTTTTATGAAATTTGTGTAAATTTATATTTATTTAACTTGATGGTTGATAACCTATCCATTAATAGAATATTTAAATAAAATACAGTAAATACTGCTTTTTATTTATTTATATGTAAATACTATCATAAATAATAAATTCTCATTTAATCAAATTTATTACAACTATTAAATAAACAAAATATATATTTCACTGTCAATTATAAAAATTTTATTTTTTTCTTAAATGATTATTTGTTGATGATACTCGTCAAAAAATATATTATTATTTAATCTAAATTAGTAGTACTTTTATAATGGATATTGAGACCTATTCTCTAATATTCTGTTTCAAATAACGGGTAGGTTAAAAATTTTATTTTAGCAATTCTGTTAAGAAATTAACCGAATTTGCTAGAATTAACAATGCAGGACAAGTTATTATCTAACAAAAGTTTACTAAAATAACATTATAGAAAATAACAACTTTGGTTAAAAAAAAACGTTAATTTTTAACTTTTAACAGATTGCGGTACAGGATAGGCTTTGTTGATATTTATTACTAACTGATTATTTGATTAAGTTACTAGATAACTTGAAAATTTTTGACAACTGCGTGACGTGATGCTTTGTTTTTTATTGTTATTAATTTTGTTTTAGATTAGTTGTTTTTAAGGTTATACAGACTGTTATGGAAGTGTATGCAAACAATTTAACCACACATAAAACTCACAAAAATAAACAAAATATTTATTTAGCATTTTTGTCAAAAACGCACTCTTACCGAGTTAAAATTAAAAGAAAGTATACCATGAAAAACCATACCCGCCTATGTGTTAACGCAGCGATCAAAACACATCGGAAAAAATTCAAGACAAAAAACTTACCAAAGAAAAGTGTAAACACAGCTGTTTTTAGGTAGGTTAGTAGGTCAAAATGAGACTTGCCTGATAAATTAATCACAAATTCACAATAAATGTTCAAAATGTCGTCCTTCATTGTCAATACATGCTTGCACCCGGCGTGTCATAGATGTTTGGGTTTGTACAAACATTCCTGGATTTGCGCGAACTCTTTCTGCCATTTCCATTACTCGATTAGTTAATTCTTCGACCGAATTAACCGGAGAGGCATAAACTAATTGTTTCAAATGACCCCACAAAAAAAATCTCATGGATTTAAGTCTGGTGAGCGAGGTGGCCATAGAATGGGTCCATAACGACCAATCCACTTATTTTGAAAATGATTGTTTAACCATGCAGTTACTTCTCGGGTGGAATGAGGTGGTGCCCCGTCATGCAAAAACCACATATTGTTTAGGAGGTCTAAAGGAACATCATCGAGAAGGTTATCCAATACATTTTCTAGAAAATTCAAATAAGCTGCACCAGTTAAACGCTCAGGCAAAATATGGGGTCCAATTAGCCGATCTCCGATTATACCTGCCCAAACATTTATAGCAAATTTTCGTTGAAAATGGCCTTCCTGTATTGCATGGGGGTTTTCATCCGACCAAACATGAGTGTTATGGGCATTAAATATTCCATCCCTTGTAAAATTTGCTTCATCCGTAAACAAAACAAAACGGAAAAAGTCCGGAGCTTCGACTAATTTGTCACTTAGCCACTGACAAAACTGCAATCTTTTTACCGGATCTTCTGGATAAAGCGCTTAAACACGTTGTACATGATAAGGGTATAAGGGTATAAATAAGGGTATAAAGGGTACGATAAACAATAAATGCAGAAACACCGACACGTAACGCTAGTCTACGTATGCTTAGATCGGGTTCATCTTCTATCACTTGAAGAATATCCGGCTCCATTTGAAGATTGTGATCGCTTCTTGAGCGTCCTTCATGATGATTTGGGGTAAACGTGCCATGGTCTCGTAATCGTTGTACAGTACCTGTAAACGTCCGCGCATCGGGGATAATACGTTCGGGAAAACGTTCCTGGTACAAACGCCGGGCTGCAGAGCCATTACCGCGACATTCTCCGTAACATAACACTATGTCTGTGTATTCCACATTTGTAAAATTCACCATTGTAATTTATTGTCGCACTACCGCAAATTATTAGCAAAATACTTGTGATGACAACGACACAATGCGAAATAATGTTATCGCCGGTAGCCAATATCAGAGATTTTTTGTAAGAAAAAACGCTCAGGTTTTTCTAGGATTAAAGTTTTTATCTTTTCGCTTGAACTTGAAAATGCCATCATAAGCGCAGTGTTAAATTAGGGGTTACAAAAATATAAAATTAATTTTTTGATATCACAAATAAAATTTGTGGAATTTACATCTTCACAACAAATTAAAACACCTGTTAAAATTTTTGCAATACCTTCCATAACACCCTGTATACCTAATATAAAATGTTTCAGAGTTATTTGAAACAAAATTAACTGCAATTAACTAGGATTAAAGTTGCTTATATCTTTTTGTTTGAGAAAGTTGGAAACTTTTTTTGTGTAGGATTTTACAAACAGTAATTTTTTTAATAATAAAAAATTGTTTCTAAGGTATTTGCAAAAATTAAAATTTGTTTATTTTGGCTTAAAAAATCTAAAACCAGTGATTTAAATAAAGGGGAACTTTGAAGATATTTTTAGTACATCTAAATAAAAGTTTTTACGAATCAATTTGGTCGAAATTGATTTGAAGTTAAAAATCTAATTTTACTAAACTAAAAATTGCTGTTACTATTTGATAATAAACCTGTTTTTTTAGTTTTTTTGATACTTAATCAAATATATTTTTTTAGCTTGGTAAGAATTTGCTAATTATTTTTTAAATCAAGTTGATTAATAAAGTGTTTGGGCTGCTCGAAAGTGTGTTATGACTTATGAGTAACAATCGGTGTGAAGAGTAGGATTTAGTGAAATCAGAAGCTACGTAGAAAAATTGGTTTGAAGTTTGTAGGAACTTTAGACATAACAATTGGTGTCAGGTGTGGAATCAAAAACTCCGAAAAAAAAAATGGATTTGAAGCTTTGTGAGAAGTGACGTTAGCTTGTAGAAATCGTAAATTACAGAAAGGACACTAAGGTACAAGCTTTATTACAAAACATCTTTGTGTGTGAATAAATGAATGAAGGTCTAGAGCTATTGCAAAGAATTCTTTTTTTAATCGAAGAAGAGCAGAGAGTAGGAAAAGAAGAAATTGATTAAGAACAAATAAAGATGTTTATGGAATTTAGGGAAGAACAAAGAAAATTTTTGTCGAAAATTAGTAAATAAAAAACAAAGTAGAAGAATGTAAGACCAAAATGAAAAATAAAATCGAAGAGTGTAAGATTAAGGTAAAAAACGAAATTAAAGAATGTTAAACAAGAAAAGAACCGAAATAATAATAATAATAATATTTATTATCTAACAGATATACCTAACGAATCCATCTATAGGAAAAAAAATAACAATATAAATAAAATTGTTTAAAAAAATAACTTAATAAATAATTTAAAGTAAGTAAGTACTCAAAAAATGGAACATATAAATTTAATTTGTATGAAGTGAATATGCAGCAGGTATATTAGATAAACTAGAAACAATAATGTCACAATAAGAAAAAAAATGATTAAAAGAATTACACATGCGGTAAAGGGGCAAGTTTAACAGAAGATTAGTACGAAAAGTAGGAAGATAAAAAAACAGTATGCTGACGGGAGAAACTAGTGGATACATTAAATTTTAGAAGGTGTAGTAAAGGCGGCGAATCAATCAGTCCTCTTACAAGTTTTACTACCAAGCACCAGTGATGTGCATCTACGTGTCGACTTGTATTGTCTACATTACGTCGTAGAAAAAAGTAAACAATGTAGAGAATGTAGACAATGTAGACTTTGTATACCTAGACAATGTATACAATAACAATTTTGAAGTTATGTTTTTTAACCTATCTCTTCATTTGATGGTCTGAGATTTTTTATTGTATGTTCTGTATTGTAACACACCAATTAGGAATCGTTTGACTTTTGAACGTTCCAAAAAACTTATGCATATATACAGGGCTATCCATTTCGAGGTTGATAAAGTAAAAATCTGTATACCGACATCTGTCAAAGATAAACGTCAAATACGTGTTATTTATTTAGTTGACATTTTGCCATTTAAGAATATGGAGCATTTAACAATCGACCAACGCGTTAAAATTATTAAATCTTATTATAAAAATAGTGATTTTTCCGTATCCACATTTCGCGCTTTACGAGCAGATTATGGTCGTCATAATCGTCCTACAAAGCAAACCATATTGAATACAGTGAATAAATTTAAACAAACTGGATCTGTTACTAATATTGGAAGGCTTGTGCATCATCGAAACATTCGCAATGCTGAAAATATCGCTTCTGTAGCTGAAAGTGTGGAAGAAGATCCAAATTTGTCAATTCCTCGTCGAGCTCAACATTTAGGCCTATCTTATGGCTCATTATGGCGCATTTTACATCTGGATTTTATATTATGATCTTGACGATATGTGGTTCCAGCAGGATAGAGCAACCAGTCACGTAACACAAGCAAATTGAGCTCTTTTGCAAGAAAAATTTCCTGGACGTGTGATTTTGCGATTGGCTGATGTCAATTGGCCTCCAAAATCCTGCGACTTGACGCCTTTGGATTTTTTTTTGTTGGGCTACGCGAAAGATCGTGTTTATGCAAACAATCCTCAAACTCTTGACGAATTGAAAACTAATATTCGTAATGTAATGTCCGAGATACCGCCCAAAATGTGCCGGAACGTCATTGAAAATTACCTCAAAAGGATCAAGGCCTGTAAGAAGTCCTATGGAGGACATTTGAATGATATCTTGTTTAACTAAAAATAGCCAGAATGAAATAAAAATTACATTACATTCCGAATATTTTGTGTTTTTTTTTTAAGTTTACTTTATCAAGCTCGAAGTAGATAGCCCGTTATTATACTTTGTAATTCAAGATTAGAGCAAGAATAATAATTTGGAAAAAGCATTTGATGAAATAAATGGAGACTGATAAGGATAAGACAAAAAAAGATTTAAAATATTTTGGAATAAAAATTATTTTTATTATAGGTTTAAAAATTGTGTCATAGTTTTTTTTGTTATTTTTTTTTTAATTTTAGAATAAATTGTTAATTTGTTTTTATATTATGTATAACTATTAAATTTTTCAATAAGAGTTTTTTTATAATAAATTTTATAAAAATAATAAAAATTTATTTAATATTCTTATTGTTTGCATTGTCTACATAGTCTAAGGTAAAACTTTTTCAAAGTTTACTTTACATACTTTACTCGTAGACAACTAAATTGTTTACTTCGACGTAGTCTATCCGACGCGCCCATCGCTGAATACAATGCACAAAGTTTACGTCTAAGTTAAGCGTTTATATATTGAAATTATCTAAGAGAACTTTATGGTCAAAATTTTGTGGCGGGTAAAACCGTCTATATTTGAAAGACAAAAATTTTAAGAATTTTTTTAAACAGACTTTAGGTTGCTAATGTGCATAGCATACAAAAAAGACCAGACTGTAGAACAATACTTAGATTTCGATCTTATAAGTGCAATAAACAACATTTTTAAGATATTTTTATTGGTAAATTCTTTAGAGTTGCGAATGATAGATCTTAGAAATCTTAAGCTAGAAGAAACCAACAAAGATATATAATTGACAAAACTCAGAGTAGAATTATAAATAATTAGTAAATTTTTGAAATTTTTAGGTCGTTCAACCGGAATTATTAATTGTACATTTGGAGAAGTAAGAAATTTTACACTAACAGGAAATCAACACTATCATTAATTGTATAATCAAAGCTGATGGGTGTTGTTTTGCGGGTAAAAGACATAATTTTACATTTGGAGATATTAAGTAATAATTGATTTTGAGTACACCAATTTGACAGTTTGACAAGATTATTTTGAAGTTTAAGGCAGTTAGAAACGTTTTCGACGAATAAATTTTTAAGTGATTAGCATAAGCTAATTTAAGACAGTCAAGTGTTTAAAGAGATTGTTGATAAATAATAAACAAAGAAGGGGACTAGGATTACATCCTTGAAGAACATCTGAGGTGGGACAAAAAGAGGTTGACTGAAAACTATTAAAGGTGACGTAAAGTTTATGATTGGTGAGGTAAGACCATATCAAAAACATAAGATTATTTCAAAAACCAACAACTTCAAGTTTTTTTGACAAAATATAAAAATCGAATTTATCAAATGCTTTTGATGTCTGTAAAAATAACGTTAGCCTGTTCTCCACTTTCTAGTACGCTAGTTAATTATTTAGTAAAATAGACTAAGTTGGTATTAGTAGATCAGTTTTTTTATAAAACTATGTTGATGTTGTGAGAGATAACTGCATATTACAGGATGAATTTTGTTAAATAGGCACACTTCAAAGACTTTCGAAAAGTTTTGTAGTAGAGATATCGGCCTGTAGTTATTTATCTGAGACGAATCACCACTTTTGAAAACTGGAACAACTAATCCTAATTTTCAAAAATCGAAAAAAATTGATATTTTTCAACAAATGTTCAACAAATGCATTTGAGCAATCTTAATTTAACAAGCTTGATATGTGGTCATTTCCACTTGTTAATTTGTTAGATAACTTTTTTATTGCGAGTAAGATTTTCTGATGTAGTTTTTTTAAAGATAGAAAAAGATAATGTACCTAACAATTTTAGATTAAAATTACATTGAAGATTAACGTTGTTAATAAGATTGGTACTGTGACTAGTAATGGAGACGAAAAGCTTTAATACCTATTTTAGGAGAAACTAGAAGAGCATTATTGTGGTCATATAAAGAGCTAGGTATGTTAGACTTCTTATTTTTCTTGTGAATAAACTTTTAAAAGTTTTGTGGGTTTTCTATAAGAGAACTTTGTGCCTTGTGCAGATATTCAGCATAACAAAAATAATCTGAACTAGACAAAATAAAAATGCTGTTGTTTTAAGAAAAAGACCACAACGAGCTAAAAAAGCAATCTTAGCAAACGCTAATAAAAAAAAACAAAAAAAGAACACAAAAAATTATTATAGATGGTATTTTAATCAAGGCGACAGCAAGTAATGTGTCTTGACAAGGAAAACTACAACTTAGCTGATTTACATAATAACTAAATTTTTGGTAACAAAAATTGCGGAAATTAAATTTCGAAAACACAGAAACAAAAACAATTTTGGAGTCTGCTAAGAAAACTTGAGGCTTGAATAAGAAAAGAAGTTTAAGCATGAAAAGGTGACTTTTGAAAGAATCAACACAAATGATTTAGAAATGTTAAGCCGGCAGCATAGAATGCAATTTGAGGAAGCCGAAGCACACCAAAATCTCAAATTACGCGCAATGTCGAACAACAAGAATGAGAAATAAAGTTATTTTGAGATGGCTTGAAACAAGAACTGAGATTACTCAAATTTGAAGTTGATCTGTTATCAGAAGATCGTCGAAAATAATAATTTAAATTCTAAAAAAAATTTTTTTTTTCGGCGTCCTATTGATTTACATTGTGAAAAAATTGCGTTAATAAAAAAACAGTTTTTGCAACAAAAACAGCAATTGACGAAAACGTGTAAAACTGAACTTTAGGCAAGGTTATTAAAAACTAATAAAGAAACAGATTAAAAAGATCTTCATTTTGCAAAAACATTAGGTATTTACAAGGCACGAGAAAGAAAAAGAACACGATTTGGTCTACTTCTACAACCCGAAGAAAAGAATTGGAAAGTGTTCAAAGTTACAAAACTGAGAAAAATCATACAAAAGAGTAAAGTGTCTAAATGATGTACTGTCTAGAACAAAAAAAATGATAGCAATGTGCAAAGTCCATGGTAACCGTTTAGCCTTCTATCATGGTGGAGAGGTTACAGTATTCGTCGAGACGTTGAATTGAGTAGTCTGGCGAATTTACATTTAGGAGTCAAGTTAAATGTTTTTAAATTTGCAAAATGGCATTGTCAGAAAAAGTGCTCAAATAGAATGAGTGTCACAAGTCGTCTTATAAAACGAGTGTAATATACTATTTTTTCTACTTTACGTTGCAAAAAAAGCATTCTAAAAGTCCCTTTTAAAGAATTATTACAACTTGGGATTTTTGACAAATTTGGTACTAATGAAGTAATGACATTTGTCAAGTTTATTAAGGTTTTCAACTGATTTACTAATTAACTGATATTTTGCTTCAATATTTTCGACAGCCTGCTTATGATTTTATTAACTATTTCATATCATCTCCATTGCGTAGGTGGTAGACGTAATTTTTACGCTTACGGTGCCAACATAACCAATGAAAAGTTTCTGTTTTGCGTGCTATAATGAAAATTTAGTGTTATTATTGTTAAACATGTTTGCGTTTAACAATGATAATATTGTTAACGCAAAATAGAAAAACGTTATTTTTCCTATTTCGCGTTTAGTATAGCGAAATTGTAGCACAGTTTTCTTAAAAAAAAATAGTGTTACAATTTACAATTTTGTAGCATTGTTTTTGGTAATTTTTTGTGTTAGTAGCACTGTAAATTACCATAGTAACAAAATACACATCTAAAGTTCTTTGTATCCTAACAGGAGAAACTTTTCTTTATTGGTGAAGGTTGCATATAATGTCTACTAAAGTGTTTTCTATGTCATTACCTGAGTGAAAATAACATTTTATTTATTTAATAATCAAAGTCGGTGATTTTTCTAAAGAATATTTTAAACCGCTGAGTAAGATATATTAATTAATTTTAATATTTTTTTCCACTTGTTTATTGTAGTTCCAGAACTTGCAGAAATTTTGCAAAAGATGAGAAGTTTTTTTGTGTTCTTTGTTACTCTCTCATATTTTCAATTATCCAAAAATCACATCTTGGATTTTAATGTCTGGACTCTAGTAGGTACTTTCGAAAAGGTTTTATCAGAAGTCCCGTGGCTGCTGTTTTAGTTATAATTTTGCAAGGCAACAATTTGGATGCAAGTTTTTGAAGCTGAATTTTGTTTTGGTCAAAAATCCTATTTTATGCTCACCAATTATTATTTTACATTTTTGCACCTACATATACAAATCACTATTAAAAGAACTATAAAATTTTGATACAGTTTTTAAGCTTGGTAATTGTTACGGTACAGTAATGTCGTGGCATTTGTTATTATGTTCATTTAACAACAATTAATGATCATGTATTAAACTCTAATAGATTGACACAGCTGTACAATTACATTAATGTCTTTGCATCTTAGGTAAGTGGATCAAAGTAAATTAAATTTCAAATGTGTCAAGAGGAATTTAATGGAATGAAATTTTATCGATTTTCTTCTAAAAAGTGAAATAAACTAAGCTGTATTATTTGCTTTTATTTCCTGTTTTATTACACAGAGAACGTTTAGTGTTCTTAATTAAATTAAGATTAAAAATTTTCTACCACAAAATTTGATTGAAACCTTTACTCTTTGTTCTACATGTATTCAACTGAAATTGAAATTTACGGTGTAATCAGTTAATAATGCAAAAGTTTGAAATTTTGTTTTGTTTATATTTTCTTTAGTAAAATATTTGCTTTATTTATTTAGTTTACTAGTTGTTACAGAAAATAATGTAAAAATCTTCTAATTAGACAATGCCTAATCTTTTATTTATTGTTTAGTCTTTTATATATTTATTTTAGTAGTGCTGTATTTTACCACTTAAATTTTTTTAATTAGCTTGTTTTAGAATTTTGGATGTTTGCATATATCCGTGACAATAATTATCTAAAATAAATTTATATCAATCTAATGGTATATTTAGTAATCGTGACTAGCAAGCTGTGTGGTGACACGTAAAAGCTTCAGTTGTCGTGACAGTTCGTGATTTATAAATCGCCCTAATCTTTATACTCAAGAGACCATTTCTAAGGGCGTTTGGAACATCAATTGTCAGTTCTGTCCATAAAATGGATAACGTTTTCCTAACTTTCAATTACTGTTCTATTATTTTAAGGGTTAGAAGTTTTGTCACAATATAATTATTTTGAAATTAATTTTTTAAAAAATGCTAAGTTATTTAATTAACAAAAATGTAAATAAAAGCAATTTTTAGTTTAGACTTTTAATGCTAGAATAAGCGTTAGCGAGTGAGTTAATTGTGGAAATTTTGAGTAGTACGCACTTGAAAATATACTTTAATTTCTATAAATTACAAAAATAAGGTATTTGCATGTTATTCCAAAGAAAACGAAAAGGAAAAAGAAAAGGAACGAAACCGCTTCATTTCAGTTAAATAAAAAATAAATTGGTCTAGTGACGATTATAAGAAAATTTTTTATAATGACACGTCAAAATTTGAAGTTTGTGAGAGGGACAAGAAGTCAAAAGCAATCAGACACAAAAAAGCTTTTGTAACGATTGTCTTAAAAAGGCTGTTAAATTTGCAAAAGAACATATGATATAGAGTTTTATATCTGATGTGGACCAACTATAATTTATTAGAGTCACAATAAATGCCTCCAAGTATCAAGAAATACTAAAAAAGTACCAAGAAATATATAAAAATATAAAGTGCTAAGCTAAATGTTTTTGTTACTTTGTGTGTCCCAATATTTAGTAGCTTTTTTTTCTACTGTTTTTTTCCAAATTTATTTTTTTGGTGTAACTTAAAATAATTTTTTAAAACATAATATACTTATACCTAATAGACATTTAATTTGAAGTGTAAGCAGATTGTTTCTGAATTAATTATGTGTTGAAAATAATAAAAATAATATTATCAGGTTGACAATGAGATTATAAATGAATGTTACACTAGTATAATAACAGGTTTTCATAAATGATTGAAAAGACGTAGGCGGCTGTGGAAATAATAAAAAATATTCTGTTTTTTAAAGACAAAGACTTTAGCTATTATTGTAATTATTATTAGACAAATGAGTAACTCCAGAAATCATTTTCCTATGTTCCGTTGCGTAAATGGGACATTACAATGAATATTTGTGATATCAAAAATCTCCACAGCCACCTACGTTGTTACAATCATTTATGAAAACCCTGTAGTTGTTTGTACATAAAAGTCGATCTTGGGCTAGATAAGAAAACATAAGTGACATGATTGTATTGGAGGCTAAACTTTCATAATCTGTGGCGTCTGCATTTTTTTCCGCACTGTAGGGAATGATTTTATAGGTATAACCAGACTGATCATAAAGCTTAAACTCTTTTATTTCGTATTTATGACTCTTATTAGGTATATATTGTTTAAAATTTAGTCTACCTGTAAAAGGCACCATTGACTCATCTATGACCAAATTTTCACCTGGGGTTTTTATCTGTTGAAACTTTGTATGTTGTCAAGTAGTGGTCGTACTTTGCAAAGTCTGTCACCTTGGACATCCTCCCCAAAATGCCAAAATCTCAACAAAAGTTAAGAGCGATTTCTGGTGATAAAAGACGAAATTTCGCTTGTCTGACTAATACAACTCCAAAGAGAGCATCTGTATTAGACTCATCTACAATCTCAGCCTCGAAAACGTCTTTATTTTGGCAGCATTAATATCCTTCCAGTCTTTATATCTGGAATTAGGCTTAAATTAGGTCGGTTTTGATATGTGCAATTAATTTACTCATTTTTATCTCTACTGTTATTTGTATTATTTGTTAATCTATTGTCAACATCATCTTCTTGATGTTTTTGTTTTTGTCTCAATATTCTTCTTTACTGTAAATCAGACTTGCATCTGATTTATCGCTAGCAATGTATTTATTTCCAAAATCTTGAAAAGGTTCTTCTTTACTACTCGACAAATTGTTTCAATATTTTTCTAACTGCTGGTCATTTAGTTTCCCTCTCATGTTGGTAATTTTTAAAAATAGCAGGATTTATAGATAATTTTATACATATTGACACAAACAAATTTAGAATTAATTTACTTATAGGCAGATTTCAAGTTGAAATGATACCGGTAGTATCGCAAATTTTAATACATTTCCATGGCAACAACAAATCGCAACCTCGAATTGTTTAAATTTTGCTTAGATACAAAGACACTACCGGTATTATCTCAACTTAAAATCAGCCCATTAAAAAATAAATGCTTTGGATGTGCAAAAAATGGCTTATTACCTCAATATTAGAGTCCGTACACTTTAAGAACAGCACACCAATAAAAGTGTGCAGATGACAAAATAGTGTCGGGCCAGTCTCATTTGCAAATTGAAGGGGAGGAAGCCAAGCGGCACGTGGTCAGCAAAAGGTCAGCGGCGTTCGTCATTCTTGGTCATTCTGTTCATTGTCGTTTGCTGACAGATTTTGATGACTTAACATGCTGTTCTGAAAGTGTACGGACTCTACCTTATTATCTCGGGACTAAAGTGCCAAAATCCTTTGAGTGGTTGTTATTCTTGAGGCAACAACTCTACTCGCGGGATTAAACGGTGTAGTTTAGTTTCTATATACAGGGTTATTCACAAATGATGACGAAAGATTTATGCAACCAATCTCACATATACGTATAAGACTCTGATACAATTTTATTTAAAAAATGTTTTTGCGATTATAGTTACTCTATATTATTTTATGTTAATTTGATAGTTTTTGAGCAAATTTAGTCAAAATGTTTACCGATAACGAGAAGACTGACATGATCCTGATATATGAGACATGTAGAAAAACGCTTCAGCTGCAGTAAGATGTCTTCATAGAGTAATTGACAAAATTTTTCGAAAACTTGAAGCAAAATTGTGTCGAGACTGGCCTCCCTTGAAAAAGCCACGAAACAAAACTACGACCGGAGAAAATAATGAGATTGCTGTAATTCAGGCAATTACAGAAAATCCACATTGGGCAAAGTGCTGTGGCACAAAATTTAGAAATTAGTCTAAGTTCTGTTTCTAGAATAATACACGCTAATAAATACCACCCCTACCTTGTTACACTGGTTCAAAAACCAAAAATAACGGATAATCAGAAAAAACTCTGATTTTCATTTATTTTCACAAGTTGTAAAAAAATCTGACAGAAATCAATAATCTTTGTGAATAATTTGTGAATAAGAATGATTAGAATAAATACTTTACCACTTATACTGTGTTTACAATAATTATTTATTTATTTTGTAATAAATTTTGTGTAGGCGTTTTTTAATTGTATAAACGTGTTATACCTTCAATGGGGGTTTATTAATTTAAACAATTTAAAGTAATTAAAGTTATTCTTAATTACTTTTTATTTATTTTTATTTATTTATTTTTTATTCTAGAATACCGTTTTTTAATTATTTTTATAACTTCATTAATTTCTTATCTAACATTGTTGACTTTACGTTCAATTCTTGTTTGAATACGTTGATTTTTTGTTGACTTTATTTATTTTTCTTGTCATATCTGACTCAGTTCAAATATTTATTAATTTGTAGTTTAATGTCTTTATTTTCAAACAATATGTACATTAATACTTTGAAACTTTTTTCTAGTAAGATTTTTTTTTGTAAGTCTAAGGTGCTTGAGAAAGTAACGTTTGCGACATATCTAGAAACTCTCTTTCAAATAGTTTTAACAGTTTTCACAAAGACTTTTAATTAATTTGAATTTTTAACATGTTTAGAGTAATAATCTAGACTTTTAGACACATTAAAAGAGAATGTATATGCTATAAACTTTCCAACGCTATTTAAACAGTACGAACCTCGTAATCTGCCCCAACAGTCGTTCTCTTTTATCTGTACATGTTATTTTGAAAATCAGTGAATTTAGCTCACGCTTGAACGAATTATTTCTGAAATATGAGGTTCATCTGCTGTGCGACGCTTAACTGTTCGTTAACACAACTCAAAGAGGCAATATCAATTAACACAAACTTAGCATACGTAAAGAGCAGTCTCTCTGAACAATCTGAAGAGCCGAGAGAAGATGTTGGGCGTTGTACACAGAACGATTTAATAAATGGTGCGCGGTAAAGTGTCTGTTTTCTCGTTCCGTGTTCTTCACTCGACAAAGAGAGGATGTTCATACATTAAGCACAATTGCCGGAAGCTTCCTACAATTGTATAGCGGATGCGAGTACAGAGCAGAGGTTACGCTGCATCTCATACATTATGAGGAATTTGCACCTTGTTTGTCCCCAAACACCAATTAAATGTTGACAAGAAAAGCCCTTGTTGGATGTTGCAATGTCACTGAATGAAATGGCTGGAGTGGACGAAAATCGCTCAAAGGGAATTTTAATTACGACGGCTTGGCTTTGACAATCGTAAATACAAAAAATTCACTACAAAACCTTTACATCGATGAAGTATTCAACATCTGGAATTTAGATTCGCTTTTTAAAAAGTTTTACAAAAGTTTTGTTAAAATATATATTCAATGAGTTTCATATACAGAAGACAATAATAAAAAAGTTTATATGCATTCGGTTCTTCAGAAAGTTTGTTTTGTTTTGTTTTTAGGTTATTTGAATATTCGATTAGGAAAAGTTTGGAAATGCAACTAATGCTTCATTTACATATTTATGGAACATTCGAGTAAGAAATTTATCACTTCGATACAACTGCACTGCAGATTTATTATAAATTTAACTCAACCTAAGTTAAGTCTAAAGATTATCAGGTACCATGCTTACAAATAAACAAAATCTTAATTGTCTATGACGACAAAACTACTTTTTCTATTTTGCGTCTGTAACCTGTAACTGATACCGATTAGGGTATCGTATTAGCCAATTTAGCACCTAAATTGTGTGCGTAAAATACTAGTGCAATTTACTTTTTGTGGGTTGGTAACACGCTTTCGCTGGAATGAAACGTCATTTGTGACGTTTTAACTTTTATGTCAGTGTTGAGATTGTAATAATTTTATTCGAATCTTGTTGCACTTGATGATCAGTATTTCTCACGGTGTTTTTGTGTATGTGTCGCAATTAACCTATAAAACAATTGAAAATGGGGTAGACAAGCAGCGGTTATAATGAGGTAACTTCAACTTTCTTTTTAGGTTAAAACAGCTCTAAAATGAAACAGCTTTCAGCCACTATTTTAACAACTCTTATAGTGTTTGATAATTTACAAGTTATTTGCTAGATGAGTATATAGCACTGCTTAGTCTGAAATAACGATGAGAAAAATCGCTGAGAATCGCAATTAATCTGGTAATTTAAGAATAATGTTACGTTGTTTTTGGAGATTTTCCCTACTGTATTTATGCCAAGTGGAGTATTTGTAAGTTTTTTAAACAGAATTTTGAACAAATTTGAAAACACTAAAAATCTAAAAATATTGCTGGCAGATTTGGGGCTAGTTGCATGCAAATGGAATAGTATCAGACAACTATTGATCGCTTCAGGGATTGTGGCTTTATTCTCAGAGCAGTACCACTTAATGCCTGACTGAAACAATAGTTAATATTAGACTACGTAGTATTTTGGTTTTTAATACTATATTTTACTTTAGCGCTAAATAAAATTTACGAACTTTAATAAAAACAAACACAAAATAATAAACAAGACTACTTGCTCTGTGTTTCTATATTTTATCATATCCACATATTTTTAATATATCCACATCGGCATTAACTGATAGTTATTTAATAATTTTAGTCACAAACCACATTAAACTCAATTTCCAATATTAAATTAATTTTCAAAAAACTGCACTTTTAGTTTTGCTTATAGAAAGTTTATTATTGCAAATGGAATTGGATGCTTTTAACCTGTTTTGTAGATTTTACTTAAAATTCTGATATATCTCTAATCGTTTTTAAGAAAAATATTATGAACCAAATATTTGATCAAAAAACAAATTTAGTTTAAATAGTGTTAATTAACTGTATAAAAAAATTTGACGTGAGCATTTTATAATTACTTAATCGATCATTTTACGAAGTTTTGAAACATTAAAGGGGCAGTAAACTAAAATTTCATAAGCGCGTCTAAAAATTTTTAAAAAATATTTAAGATTAAAAATCAAAACCGCATGTCGCTTTGCCTTTTAGTTTTTGAACAGCAAAAAAACATAGTTGAACGCGTGACGTCATATCGACTTTAGACTGAGCGAGCATCTGTGTTTTTTTTGCTTGTGGTTATTGATAGTTATCAAAATTGCCAAACCGTTGTGTTTTTGGATGCAATAATAATTTAAAAAATTATAACGTGATACTGCATAATTTTTCAAAAAAGGAAAAAAAAATAGCAATATGCAAGCTTGGAAAAATATGATAAACATACCAAATTTTAAGCCCAGTCGCAATCATGTTGTTTGCAGAGAACATTTATTAATAAATTATAATATTTTATAATAATAATTATAATTATAATTTTTTAATAATTATAAAATTATAATTTTAAAATTAATTAAATTTTACATTTTCCAAAAATAAAAAAGTATATGAAAATGTAAGTATTTTAAGATAAAAACACATCAAGTAGAGGTACCCACTTTTTCTTATCGGCTTGTAAAGTGCTTTTTAAAAATATAATATAGCGCGACAAATTTAAAAAATCCAAACTTAAAACTATGTTCTCAAATACTTCGTGGAACGTAATACAATTATTTTCTATTGTTACACAATTTCCGCACCTACTGACCCAAAAAGTCATGTTTAACGGCTCCTACATTAGTCACAATAAGAGTAAAATATATCATTAAGAGTAAATGTGTCTTTTAGTGCTAAGCCCAAAGATTGGAAACTGAGGCGACGTTAAGACCGGAAATTAGGCGAGTCATAAAAATACTTTTTACTCTGAATGACATATACTATTATATTTTTAAATAAATTACAAAGAAACGGAAATTTTATTGTACACTTATTTATTTTTTCTTTGGCTGCAATTACAGTAAAATTACATTTTTCCAATCTTAAATTGTACATTGCTTTTCAGGAAATTAGATTATTTAAAGAATTTGCCGTGATCTACATTAACTTTAAGGAGAATGGGAGATACAATGTATACTCAGTGACATTAGATGTGCTAAACACAAAAGAAACTACTTTTTGGAAGTAATATTTTTGAAACAGATTGAGTAAATTTTTAGCTAGTTATAGTAACCAGCTTATGTAAAAACAAATTGCAACAACAACCAAATTTTAGTTGTTGTTAAGAAAAAGGCTTATCAGGACTGATAAGTAGAAGTACTTGCAGTTGTTATGTTTTTGTCTACATGTTTTAAGAGTAACATAATGCTTTTAGTTTAAAAGCATTACGATATCACTATCTTAGCGATTTTGGCAGAGGTGAAATTGTGGCTTTTTGGAAAGATTGTTTGTTCTATTACGAAATTGCCTGTCGTGTTAGTTTTACTGTAATAAGGGTGATGCGTGTATTTTGGGTATAAACAAAAGTAGGTAGAGAAACACAAAACAGACCAATAGGTCAATCGGAGCAGATAGGCGCTTCAGACACCTACCCTTTCAAAACCGCTTTGCTACTACGCGACAAAGTGGTGACCAATGGTTTGGAGAAGCAGTATACCTAGATTGTTCTTTAAACTTTGAAACACCGTTGTCAACGTTTGAACTGGTGCAGAAAATAGCAGGTTTGGAGGGGGAAATGGTATAATAAGATATTTACCGACAAATCGCGATTCTGCTTAAGCATTCATGATGGCTGTCGGAGGGTAAGACGTCGTCGTAGAAAACGACTTGATATTAGATTGGCTGTTGAGAGATATATATACCGTACTGTTGGAGTAATAGTTTGAGGAGCTATTGCCTTTGGAAGCTAACTACCTTTTCTGTTTACTTGAGGCAGTATGACAGATGTGCGTTATATTGATGACGTTATACAAACTACTTTACTGCGTTACCTATATGACCATCAACATGTTTTTTTTTCAGAATAACGACATAGTTTTACATGTTGTTCGTTAAACTATGGACTTTTTGCAAAAAGTTGGCGCTAATATTTTGCGGTGGCCACCCCGTTTGCCGGATCTAAATCTTATCGCGTGTGATATAATGAGGAAAACACTGTTCGCTTTGCACTGTTCTTCACAGACTCTGCCACAGTTAATCTATGAGGTTTAAATTGCTTAGAACGAGGTGCCACAAGCAGACATTAACCATTTCATTATCTCGATGCCTAGACGTGTACAGAAATGTACTCAGTTACGGGGTCGTCGAACACATTATTGTTCTTTTTTTTCAAGTTAATGTTACAAAATTTTTTTACAAATCTTATTATTTTATTTTATAATTACGTTTAAAAAATTATTTTTTTTGAGAAATAATTTTAATGTCACTGAGTTTATCTACGAGGGTAAGTCAAAAAATTTGCGAAGTGGAGGTGATAGCGTGAAATGGGTTTACTTGTTAATATGTGTTCTTATTTTGTAACTCTTTAAGAGTGTATGTACCAAATATTATAACAGTCGTGTCATTGTGCGCTGAGATATTGTTTATTAAACAAGTTGATTCTAAGAAAATTTAAATATGGAGAAAGTTGAGTTTGGGGCGGTCGTGCAAGAGTTGACTTTGAAATTTTTCTTCTCTTCTTATAGTCTAGACTTAGTCTTGAGCGATTATTATTTGTTCCCAAAAATAAAAAAAGAGGTAAGGGGGATGAAATTTGCCAGCGAAAATGAAGTGAAGAATGCAATTTCTGCTTATTTTGAAAACAAAAAAGATTTTTTTATGGGATAAACAAATTAATTGTTAGATCCGAGAAGTGTATTAGGGTTAAAGGAGTATATATTGAAAACGAAAAATAATTTTTAGTGTCTGTCGGTATTTTATGATACCCATTCCGCGAATTCTTTGAACTCCTCTTGTATATGGTTAATGGTATTTAAAATTCTGATTCCTGCAAACAAAATACGTTGTTACCATACTTTTTAATTTCTTTCTTTGCATGTGGCTTGCAATGAAAACTTGAGGAAATTTTCTGTCTCAACAAGTTCGATAAAAGCGTCTCTCGGAAACAGAGGTTTGGTTTCGGTTTTGTCCCTTGGCCTGTCAGGAGACCCGGTTTTGTCGCCTTAATTAATAGATTAGTGCAAGCTGGCTTGCTGCTGTCCGATGGAAAATGCCTTCATCATCATCTTCGAGTTTACCAATGCTTTTTCTCTATAGACTTTACCCTAAATTGTTTTACGCGCTTTCTCTAAGACGATAATAGAGTCTTTTTTTTACTTTTTTGTATCTATAGACAGATTGAGTCATTAACAACGGCTCGTCCAATTACGATTTAAGAATTAAGTTTCGAGAAAATACAAACAATTGAATTACAATTTTTTCTTCTATTTACTTTAATACAAATGTAAAAACATCAATTTTAGATTCGGCAATAATGAACGCGATGACTAAATGCCGAACATTATTCTCCAGTCACTGCTCTTACTGCCAGCAATCAAATCCTGCCGTGAATCACGTAAAATGATTGTAACATCCTTCCGTATAGGAAAAGACAAATGGTTTGTAACGTTTCAACAGCGGAATAAAATTGCGACACAGATTCACAAATTTGTCTGCAAGTTAGAAAAATACAGCCGAAACATTTGAATAATGTTCCGCAAGTTTTTTTCATTTATCCTAATTTATTCAAAAAAAAAAAGAAATAAAACATATCACTTTGTCCACACGTTTGTTTGTATAAGGGCTACAAAGAAATATTCCATCAAAGAAAGTGCATCTCTAATATCGCGAGTATGTTTACACGTATCGATTGTATAGTATACACAAAGGCTTCTAAACACTTAAATAAATTGCAGTTTTAACGGAAGCTAGATTTACATAAATCAGTGAGAATACTGACACACTATTCTGAATGTAAACTACTGTTATTTACTTTAATAAATCATACCGTTGCATATTCATACATGGCCAGAATAATTGGAAATTCAATTATGAGTTAAAATTTAAGGGCAGTACTTTACACTATACAGGTAGTTGCTCTTCGTTACTCAAATTAGTAAACGTCCCTTGTTGTCATGTCACCATTTATTCTACTGAATTATAACGACGAAAGTTGGACTCTTTTGAAGAGAAATTTACAAAGTTGCACTTGCATAACTATAACTTTTGCAAGCAAATAATAGGCTGATGACAATTAGTATTCTAAATAAATATACAATATTTGTCACCCTCGTGATGCATAAATATTAACTGCATATTTCATATAATCTGTTTTCTAGCCGTTGAATAAAAATAATACCAACAACAGAGGAATTCAATTAATTTATTAAAAACAAAAGTTATTACGACGCACACAAAAATAAATTCGAAAAACCTATGAACAGCAGTATTTCATATAAATTTTATGCCATAATATAAACTGATATCATTGTTTTGCATAAATCATCAATATGTGTCTCGTAAAATAAAATATGGAAAATTTATAGACTGAAACCACATTATGTGATTAATTTTTTTATTCGGATTTGATCGTTTTAGTCTAGTTTTATACCTAATCTGTTTAATTAGTTTTTATATTTTCTTATTTATTTACAACTATAATAGGTTAAGTAATAGCTTTGAAGTATGAAAAACTGAAATAAGCAAAATATTGTTTAAACCGTATTATGTAATAGAGATCCCGCAACATCAGATTCGAGTAAAATAACATATTATCGTAGGATAAACGACTAATTTTGGTGCTTAGGTCATTTCTGATAACAGTAAATAGCCTCAATATGTATTTTATAACCGATTTAGGGTTGCGCCGTGTTCGTGTGCATGTCGCACACAGGCATTACAGCTCTAGGGCCATTATTTTTGCCATATTATATACATTAAAAATTATCTTAAAAAAAACTTTAAAATAATTTTATCTTAAACAAAATAAAAACACATGGTATTTAATAGAAATTCTAAATGCATTAAATAAATCAGAAATGCTTCTATAAGCTAATAAATAATTTATTGTTATAAAGAAAGTAAAAGGGAGCAACATTTTAAAATGCATTTTAATTCTTATTAGCTTCGTGCAAATATCTAAAGGGAGCAACTAAACCTATCAAAATAAAGAAAATCGTGAAAAAACGAAATGTTGAACAATTTGATTGGTTTGACAGTTATTAATGTCATTTTAGTATAATCGTTTTGCTTCTGTGGGGCAATACTGCGACGTTCCGTAAATTTAAATAAGAAAGATTTTTGATTTTAGGCAAATCTACAAAGCAGCTGTAGTTATAAAGCTGCCGTAATAATTTTATGGTGGTTAGAAAAGGACTCAGGATTTATAGAATGTTAAAAAAATGTTGTTTAAAATATCAAGCTGATAATTTTTTTATTATTAACATATTTTTAGTATTAGAAACTCAGATCTGTTATTTATTTATTAAAAAAATATTGTTTTTGGCATTGTAAACTAAATAGTTTTTTATGTCCTACATAGCAGTTTATTTTGTTATTAATTTTTAACTTTCAATAAGAAAAGCATTGAAGTCGGTTTTAATTTTACTGCAATTTTAAAGCTTTTTTTAGTAAAAATGTCTAATCTTCTTTATATTAAATTTTTTAGTAAATAAATAACAGATCTGAATCTCTGAAATACTGAAGCTCTGTTTTCAACAAAAAAATCTATTTGTCAGCTTAATATTTTAGATTTTTTTTAAAATATTTTTTTAAGATTCTATAAGTACTATTAGATAAGATATTTTTAATATTCAAAAAAAATCTTGATTAATTTTTGACCAAATTATTGGTATTGAACCGTCTTGAACGTAGGTTTTATAGCGGCAGGTGTTGGTGTTCTTACAGCTTCCAATTACTCCAATCCCAGCTTTAGATTTTTTTTTCGTCTTCTATAATACTCTAAAACTTTCTTTAATTCTTAAAATATTTTTTTTTAAGTATTGGTAAGTTATGTTTTAGTAAGGTACCTACCTCAATAACCTCCAGAGCTCCTATAAATGTTTCGGTTAAAAAATAATAATCAGACTATGCAAAAATCATTCGCTTTGGTATTATTTTTTTTACTACTACTGCGAAACATTTTTCTTTATGACAATACACATACACTCAAAAGTTTTATAATAATATTTATTAATTTATCCTATCAACAAGTTACACTATAACAAAAAAAATTAAAAATCAAAAATTTAGACACGCACAAGTTGAAGCGATTAATGATATAATAAATTTTGGTCCTGCAGACATTTTGAAACATTGCTAATTTATAAGACTAATTTTACTTAAAATGAAAATATAAACATAAATTTTGGCTGCCGATTTTTTCTCATTCTTTTTACAAAAATTTATAATACTTTCAAAAATTATGTTAAAGACAGTCTGCTAGACGGTTCACGCAAAAGTGTAGAGGTGGAAGACTGATATTTCGATTTTCAATTAATTATTTTCTGTTTATTTAAAACGAAATATTTATAATACGAATGTGGAGTGTAATATATTAGTCACGAAAGGAAAGGAAAGGTTTTAACTACGACGCCCAAAGTGTGAAAGGATTAATTGAAATAATTATTATAAAACTTTTATAACACTTGTCAACGACGATTGTTGGTCAAATGTAAACAAAATAACCGAAAAACATAAAGACCAACATAAACATAAAAAAAACAGAGATAACATTATTTATTTCTTTTTTTATATAAATTTTAATTTTTAAGTAAAGATTTTAGGTACTTTTATTACACTTTATTATTTAAACTATTATCACAGTTAAAATCGATTTATTTTTATACAAATTAAATTGAAATTGAAATAAAATTGCTTTTTTATTCTTGTTAACTAATAAACATACTATGGATGGTAAAACACCTGGGTTATTTAATTCTGCTAATTGTTGTTGTTTATTATCATAACTAAAAATATCCAATAAAAGGGCGCTAGAAAGTGTATTTTACAATTAGTTAGAGTTTTAGGTATTTGTTTAAAAACAAATCTTTTGATTATGTCAATAAAAAGTCAAGTCATGCATCAGTTATTTACACGATAAGTGTAGAAACATATATTTTGCATATAAATGCCACAGTTTTAGCACTGCACGAGTGAAGAATATCGCGCGAATAAAGCAAAACTGTTTTCGCACAGTTCTTGTATATTATTTTTTGCACGAACTCTCCACAAAGCTTAAAAACCATAATTTTAAAATTTATTTTTAATTTGTTAAAAAAATTAAATGCGTTGATGTCGATTATGCAGGCAACTGGCTGTCAGATTTTTTCAAGTCACTAAAATCTATTGTCTTACACAATTTCGCACAGATGGCGCTGCTTAAACTTAAACTTTACATGTAATATTGTGAATGCATTTTTGTTGTTTCACCTGAAAAAAGTGGTAAAGTGCATTGTTTTATTATAAACTTGGGCGCTGATACGATAATCTAATTTTAAATCGTTTTTTAAACAAAAAAAATTCTTGTGCTTTTTGCAGGTACTAGTGCGGTAAAAACGGAGGATTGTAAAATTCACGGTCTAGATTGTTCGCTTAGTGCGTTATCACTTGATTTTTAGTAGAGTAGTGCAAAGATTTATATTACGTAACGTTGTGCTTAAGTGGCTTTAATATAAAATGCTTGTAACATCTGTTAAAAATTTTGTCGCACTGGAGAGCTTTTTAAAAAGTATTAGTATAAAAGCTTAAATTTAGAGAAGTAACAACTCTACTGCAATAGTGAAATATGTAATTTTTTAACGTAATGTTGAAAGCACGTTATGTTATTCATTAATAAAATTGAAGAAACTTTTTGGAACACATAACTAGTTTATTATAATTAACGAATAAATATAAAAGCAGACGTTTTCAATACATTCTACAGAAACAAATTTAGTTAGCTTTAGTTTCAAGTCACGACTGACGAGATTCAATCTAAAGAAGTCTTTTAACATATTAGCAGTACATAAAACACGTATATTCGTATAGCAAATATGATAAAGTTTTTTTTTATAATACATTTATTTTTTAATATCTTAATGAAGTTTAAATTATAATGTAGGTGTCGATAAAAAAAATTCCGTCAGTGGGTTTTTTTACACAGTTGTTATTTATAATTTTGTGACTTTAATCAATTAATTTTAATACAACAATTATTATTAACAACTAGTACTATACTATCGAGCAAGTTTAGCTCTTGTTGTATTATGTTGAGGTACTATGTCACTATGAGGTACTATGAGGTACTACTTTTGTCAGTATGTTAGACTTACACCAAGAATGAAACGATGAAATTTGCAAGAAATTTTAGTAACATCCACTTCAAGACAAAAATCAATAATTTATTTGGCGACTACGTAAGTAAATACACTTCTGTACACGTTTAGGCTGTAACGAAGCGTTTTACCTTTAAGCCTTAACCTTGTAAGTAGCCACCCCAGACCCGTCCTCCCCTGGAGCATTAATCTAGGGGCTTCCTCTCCGATACCGCTACCCACGGTGCATTATTAACCCGTTGGTAGAATCCTCTCCGAACCCGCTACCCACGGAGCATCAACCTGTGAGTGAATCCTACCTCCCCTCCATTACAATTGCGAGCCACCGAAGCCGACACGTCAAGCACGAGGAACCGAGGGCGAGGAGCCGAGGACGAGAAGCCGACGACGAGGAGTCGAGAACGAGGGACCGCCGAGTTCTAGGCCGTATATATTATTAGAAGGTTTGTTTTAATTTGAAAATTATTATTTTATTTTCATTATTTGTACATAGTTATTATTTTAAATAAACCCCATCAAAACCGCTCTTCTCTCTCTCTCTCTACTATACCCAGAACCCGACACGAAAACAACCGTTACAAGGCATCGACAAAATAAGATGGTTAATGTCTGCTTGTGACACCTTGTTCCAAGCAACTTCAACCTTATGAACTAACTGTGCCAGAGTCTGCGGAGAACGGTGCAAAGCGGACAATCTTTTCTACATTATATCTCACACGATGGAATTTAAATCTGATGAACAAGGTAGCCACGGCAAAACATTAACCCTAGCCTCTTGGAGAAAGTGCATAATTTAACAAGCAATATGTGAACGTGCGTTGTCTTGCTGAAAAAGAACTTCTTGACGGCCATCTAGATAAAGGATTAAAGTAGTTTGTAGAAACGTCATTAACACAACGCACAGCTGTCATACTGCTTTGAATAAACACAAGAAGTAATCGGCTTTACTTAGACAGTACTCCAACAGTCCTGTGCACATGCTTTTAACAGCAAATCCAATATCACGTCGCTCTCCACAACCTTGTTTTGGCAGTATTGCCATTTGTCGCTGAATATTGCATTATGTCATTTTGTCTCGTAAACCTGCTGTTTTCTGCATCATTATTAACGTTGACGACGGTGTTCCGCAGTTCAAAGAGGAGCACTAAGCGTAGACGGTAAGAAAAACATCTAGAAGCTCGAATGCGGCGATATAATGTTTGCATACTAAAAATATACTATATTTCTTCTACACACAATTGATCACCGAATTGTCGCGTAGTATTAAAATGGTCTAGAAGAGCTAGTGGTTTGGAAAAGCTAATTATCTGAAGCGCTTGTTTTGATGCTCCGTGGTTTGCCTCAATTGTGCTGTTGGTTTCTTTCGTGTTCTTCTACCTACTTCTGACCACACCCGAAACACACTACCGTTATTGCAGTAAAACGACACGGCGAGCATTTTCGCAATAAGACAAACCAACTTCTTAAAAGGCCACAAATCTACTTCTGTCGAACATGTTAAGATGGTGATGTTGTTAATGCCTTTAGACTAGAGGTATTTTGTTACTCTTGAAACAAGCGATTTGTCGCTGAATATCACATTATGTTACTCTGCTTCTCAAACCTGCCATTCTTTGCACCAGTCCAAATGTTGACGTCAATATTCCGCAGTTAAAAGAAGCACTAACTGTAGATGGAAAAAAAAAAGTTTAGAAGGTCAAATGCAGTAATTGAACGTGCGCATACAAACAAGATATTCTTCTTGTCCAAATCATTAGTCACCGAGTTGTCGCTTAGTACCAAAACGGTCTTAATGAGTTAATTGTCTGAAGCACCTGACTTGATGCTGTTTGGTACGCTTGGGTTGACCTGTTGGCCTGTTTCGTGTTTCTCTACCTTCTTCTGTTCACTAAGGAGTTAATTTTTTTGCAAGAATTGTCATAGATAAACCGTTGCAACGGTTACAAGAACTAGCTATAAAATTCTCATTTTGTTGTCAAAAAATCGCTATCAAAAAGTTATTATTTTTTTTAGTATAATACTTCTTATGTCACTGAGTATATCTGCAAAGTGTAATTAAATACATACTAAAAGTTGTGTAAAAATGTTTATAGTTTGTGGCAGATTCTAATACAGATTATATGTTAATAATTAATACTAAAACGGAAGACTGAGAACGCAGACAAGCTGAAAATATATAATAGAAAACAAATGTAATAAAAAAGATTTTTTTTTGAAAAGATTTGAAAAGAAAAACAAACAAAAAAAATATTAAATAACCATGCAGAAAATTAAAACATAAAAAATTAAGAGAGAAGAAAATGCGAAAGATAGATCAAATGATTACCAAAGAAATAAAATAAAAGCCGAGTGGATCTATTTGATGGAACACAGAACAAGGTCATTGAAGAAAAGTCAATAATTTTGTTTACAGGATGTTAACACTTTGAAGTCGGCAAATTTTGTACTGGGAATGTTTCCTCTTCCTCATACGAGTTAATAAATAACACCAATTTTGACTTCTGTTATAAAACTAAAATTACGGTCAGGCATATTAATTAAAACGTCAATTTGCAAGTATTTAAACATAGAACAATAAAGAAATATTGGGTACAAAAAGGGAAAGCATATTGAAAGTCATTCGACATGAAATACGGTTTGTTTGTTGAAAGATTGTTACACTTGCTGCTATCGCAGCTTATGAGCAAACCATTATTTTACGAAAAAAAACCTTATTATTTTGTCTTATTGAGAAATGTACTAGTAATTTTTTATCATTGTCAACGTTTCGACATCTGCTTGATCACTATTAACCTAATACAAAACGTTTATGCGTGGTTTAGAAATCCGGTTTAGAATTAGTATCAATAATTTAGTTTTTATTTCTACCTTAGGATGACAACTTTGTTGTTAAAACGTGCGTCGTATTAGTGAGGTGTTTGGCGCTTGTAGGTGTTTTCACGTTTTATTTAACACATCAAAAAGTTCCAACAAAAAGATTATAAATTAGGCTTTAGAAGATAAACTTTTTAACATTTTCTGAGATAAAAGAAAAAAGTTTAAAAACTAGCCATCTGAAAAAAAAATATTTTTTTACAAACTTTAATTGAACATTACAAGAGTGTTTATTTTTTCTATTGTAATAGAAGCACTAACATACAATTACACCACCAGCAAATATCGTTAAATAAAGTAAATGGGTGATAAACATTGCTTCAAGTTTATGTCTTGCAGGCGTTTTATGCTGATCCTCTTTAATGAAATCCTGGTAAACCAAGATTAAAATTTTAGTGTTCATTGATATCCTACATAAGTAACGTAAGCAGCTTCTAAGATATTTTTTAATTAAATTTAATAAACCCACAAACTGTAATATAAGTATATCAATATATTAAAAAATCTCGGACCCAAACTTAATTTTAGGGTCACAGATTACGTGCTGAGATAAGAACGTTTAAATAGCCAGTAATAAATTATTTTTTTCCAGGAAATAAATTTTTTGTGCGGAGGTAAAAATTAGGGTCGATTCGAATTCATCGGAAGTAGTAAGTGAGAATAAAATAAAAAAGAATTTTAACATTTGTAGATAAATATCTGTAAAAAGATAAATCTTGATCTGATGTATGGTAAAGGTTTTTGGTTCAAATTTTACGAACCCTATCACGTCGTGCACTGAAACTAATAAATTTTCACTTCACACCCTTTGCAGTAATAAAAACGTTCTCTGAGGGCATGTACCAAATATGGCAACATGTTTACTATAATATGCACATCACGGACACCCCAATTTATTGTGCACTCGTTTCGACACAGAAGCGCTGTCGAAACACATTTATCCTAGGCCGCATTTATCTGAAAGAATTCGCTTTGATTGCTTTTCACAAAGTGTGCTCGCTATTTTCAAAAACTTATTTTAAAGTAATTAGCTTTGCGTGTAAGCCAGAGATGTACTGAGTCAATCAGTATCTCTATTTACCGCAAACTTGACGGTCGGAAGGATTCATGAAATTGCTTGGGGACAATGGACCACTCTAGAGGTTATCAATTCCCTTGCAACTGTTGTAAGAAGTTTACTTCTTTTCTTGCTCTGTCTACTTTGGACGAAACAACAATGCATGAAGAATGGATACGAATGCGCAGCTATAATAAAACTATAAATTTGTAATACGACTTTTTTTAGGCCCAAAGTTATTTCTTTTTCTCATGACTCTTTTATTAAATCATCTCAAATGTTTCAGCAATGCGTCAGATGCTATAAACACTAAAGATATGAAGCTGTAAATGACATCTTAAAATCATTATTAAATTGCAGACATTTCAAATAATGTAAAAAGAAAGCAGAATCAGTGCTTGAAAGCAAATCTTTATTTTTATTTTAGTAAGAAAAAAAGGAGGAAGTGGAATAGACGTTTCAAATTGATGAAGTAACAGTTTTATGGAAAGATTTTATAAAAACTTTTTTAAGTTAACCTGTCTTCATTTAGATAATTATTAACAATAAAACAAAAAAAAAGGTGTCTTTTCATATTATCGTAGGTGCTGACGTAAAAAGCGATCATTAGATATTAGTACGTGATAGAAACGTTGAAAAGAGCTTCGGTTCTATTCTAAGAAAAATGTCTGTACTTATACATAACGGTAAATTGAAAAATCGGCTATGACAGTTTTCCAGTCTGCGTCGAAATGGCATTTTCGTAATGGATTTATGGCAAACGAAAGTTTAATTTGTCACTACTTGTAGCATCGTAGATTTAGATTCTATCTAACATCTTACAAAGTTATCTAAAGTAATTATATTGAAACTTTTTTACCAAACGATCAATTTCTTTAACAGATGTAACTTTCAAATATGTCGCTGCTACTAAGATTGATTTGCTCTATATGTGTCTTATAAAGAATGCAACACGAACAAGCCTTAAAAGTGGATGTGAATAGGAGTTTCTACTTTAAACTTGTAGCTTAAAGTGACCTAAGTATTTAATAAAAATTGATTTTATTAATTGACTAATTATATCTCTGAAATAATAAAATATTAAACTGTTCGTAAATCAAAAACATGTTTTAGATGTAATTATACGGTATTCTTTAATCAACAACTAACTACCGTATATTCTAACCTAATAACTGCTGATTTGTTGTCATACAAACGTTTTACAGGGAAATTTGTAAATTATTAAACTGAATAATTGTTAACTAGTTATTAAAAAGTATTGTTAAGACTTTTCGTAATTTAAACATAAATTTGAAATTTAAATCTAAAAATTTATTTTCTAGAACTAATAAGTATACGATGTGGTGGTGGGTTATAAAATGATACTTAATAACTTTTAGCAGTAATTTAATTGAGTAAACGAAATAACAATGTTTTTGCAAGTTGGCGACATTAACAATCATGACGAGTACGCTCATCTCCAACTGTGTGTGTCGTACTGTCGGTCAGGCGCTGCGTACTAGCATCTACGCAACTTACAATGGTAGAGTCGAAATCAAATGTGAAAAAGACAATGGCGGATCTGGGCGATGCACCAGGCCTCGTACTATGTAACGACCAAAGAAAGAAATTTCTTGGTATCTCTTGCTATGTCGCAAAACTCGACTATGTAACACTCGGCGGAAGTTAGCGATAGTGTCCGAACTTACACGAACCAAGGAAAGAAAATTTCTTTCTATCTCTTGGAATTGTGCGAATTTGTACTATGTAAGCTCATTCGGAAGTAATTGTTGGTGCTTCGTGCTTACTCGGACGATAGAAAATAGCAAGACCCTCAAAGCTCCTTCTTAAACTCTGTCTCTGTCTTATAAACGTCAAACCGAATATTACTCTCTTTTTCTTAATGTGAGGTTATTGTGCATAGCATAATAATAACATAACATATGACATAACCTAATAAAAAATCAAGGAAATGTCAATACAAGGGGGCCCTGTGAAATCTATGTATTTTAAACGAAATGACATCCATAAGACTTGGGTGTGGTAAGTGTTATAAATAACGTTCTTAATACTGTTATTGCAAATCCGTGTTATCACTTATCAGGAACCTCCGGCTACATATAATATATCCCACCTGAAGCAACACCTTCGATGCGCCTTGGTAGGACGAGACACACCTAAACGGCGCCGAACAGATAATGAAAAAGCGCGACGCTTTAAGATTGGGACTATGACATAAATGCACGGGAAAAGTGCAAGTGCTGAAGTAACTTCAGGGCGATGTTCAAAATCTTATATTAACATACATAGATAATACAAATCTATTATAGTTTATTACAATATTATATATTACAAAATAGAAGTCTATTAATTTAAATGTTGTGGATAATAATGCTCAATGTGTATGGGTTCATTTCCCTAGTCTCTTCATCCTGTACATCCTTCTTGAGTGGCACATCATTCTGATGCACATGTTGTGTAACACACGAGATTGATAATTGTCAAAATGAATCAGGAAGAATTGTCGCAACCAGGAAGATTATAGGGATGAAGTTGGTCCCGTAACATTTTGTGTTCCCTTTGGACTTAATGTTTACGTTGACTATCTTCCTCTTCATTCATGTAATATATTGCAAACACATTATATTTGCCTCAGTATCTAGAACACAGGTACAATTTACAATTACTGTTCTACATCATGTAACATATGTGTGTAAGTAACGTCAACACAGAGTACCTATCTATACCAGGATGATTCCGTAATACACCACCGATGTTAAGATACTGAAAACTTGCTGTAATAACACTTATTACACTTTAAAGCCCGTATTTATTTCATAAAATAGTTGTAACTGTAATAATTGAGGTTATGAAACAGATCAATGTCATGTATTCTAGTAATTTTTGTCATTGGAATTGGCAATGTTGGCATTAAAAATCACCAAACTCATATGTTTTTAGGTGTGAATTGATGGGTAGTACAAGAAAACATCTCTTTCCCGAACACACCCGAGCGACATAGAAAAACGCTTACATAGTACCGAATACGCTAAGAAAGAAATCTCTTCTCGTTCCTATCTCTTACTCTTGCTATTTCTTGCAAAGTTACGTAGTCCCCAGGTTTCTTCATTGGACGAGTCCATTCCATTACAAGGGGAAGCCATGTTTAACAGAGTCGACTCGTGAACTGTCATACTTATTACTCAGTAACTCTGCTCAATAATATCAGGTTACATTTTGGGTATCTTGTGTTTAAGCGCTCTTCTAAAATTTAGAACTTGTTTTAGTTTAGTTATTAGAGTTGCTTTGTTTTGTTTATTGGATAATTGACGAAATATTGTTAATTGACGCCTTCATGTTACGCTGCTGGTGTCAGAATCAGTCAGAATTAACACGCAGCTTAGGCTCCGCTCTTGTCTTTTTCACATTTGATTTCGACTCTAGATGGAAAATCGGCTCTGTCAGGAGCGGGAAAGTTAACATACTACAGCGACAAACTTAATGAAACACACAAATTAAAAGTAAATGCGAATAGCTATGCGGTAGCTTTAATTTTACAGGCGACAGCTTTGTTTCAGGCCCGAGCTGAAAGCGAGCTTGGAGCCTGTAAAATTATCTAACGCATAAGATTTGTATAATTTTTTTTTGTTCGAAAGTGTCAAATTCTGTTTTTTTTTGCTCCATGTCAAAAATTAGGTTAGGTACAAATAAATTCTAAAAATTAATAAAACGAACCCAAATGCGGCTTAAATACTCTGTCATTGCTTGCATAATTTTCTTTAAAACATGTTCAAAGGTCTTTCCAGTACTTTTATTCACACTTTTTAATTCTAAATTGATAATTACTGAGAGATTCAACAATAATAGTCACAGATCTATAGAATAGAATAATGACATTTATTAACTAGACAGGAACACACAGGTTCTGAATAGATGGCGCTGTATCGGTTTATTTTTAACATTCTGTTCTATATAAAATTGCATATTATTTTTAAAATTATCTTAAATACACACGTTGTCTTTTTTAAAATTTATTAACTGAAACTTTTTCCAAAATATACTTTTATACCTATAATTTCGTATTGTTGTTATTAATGGGGATCCACACTTGAACTACGCTGTGCGTTATCTAAGGTCTCACACAACGTTTGACGTAAGACCTGTGACGTTTCAGCGATTTTTTCAATATATTATTTTTCTATTAAATATAGCTTTATTTGTGGCAATATTTTAGGTACGTACACTTTGATACATAAACTTTATTACTGCAAGGTTAGTTTTTTCCTCAAGCATCTCCTGTGGTAGTTCTAATCGTATAATGTGAGACCCGGTGTTTTTCTTATTTTTACCGCACAGTTTCCAAAAGTCCGACTTCCTATTAGTGGATGCACAACTATATAGTATATATAATAGCCTACTCTACAATACGGGAGGACAAAAATTACATTAGACTTTTTTGTAATTCCGTCTACTGTCGCTGTTCGCATTTTACTGACTTATCTCGTTCTCACTATCTGATTGACTATCCGGTCAGTTTTTTTTATATACAGTGTGAACCATTTGAATGGAATAACTTCAATAAAAATTTAGGGATTTGTTTTTTAGAAAAACGCTTGGGGTCGTATCCTGTTATTTTTCAACGCGTATTTTTTAACAAAAGAATTAGATATGTATACTGTCCCAAAATCTAGATACGATCTTTAACTTTAAAATTTCAAAAAAAATTCAAATATTTCTTATCATATCTGAATTCTACGTTGTAACGGTTGTTTCCGTGTGGGGGGTCTTGGGTAGTTTAGGGAATTTTGAAAATTTAGGAATTTATACGGAGAATTCAAATATGCTGAAAAAATTGGTGTTTTCAATTAAAATTTTAAAGTTGAGGGTCGTATCTTTATTTTGGTACACCTTGTATATCCATTTTTTTTGGTTAAAAAATGCGCGTTTAAAATAACAGGATAAGATTCTAGGCGTTTTCCTGAAAAACAGATCTCTAAATTTTTATCGAATTTATTTATTTTCAATAGTTTACGCTTTTTTTAGAAAACAACTGAAAATCGACACCGTTGTTACATAAAAATACGCAAAAGTATATGTAGAATTCAGATGTGCTATAAAAACGGGGGTTTTTTATTGGGACATCCTGTATATCTAATTTTTTGTCAAAAAATGCGCGTTAAAAAAAAACAGAATATGTGTTCGAGCGTTTTTCTGAAAAAGAAATCCCTGAATTTTTATCGAAGTTATTCCATTCCAATGTTTCACACTGTATATTGGATAGTCCACCTTCTAGAATCATTCACAAAACATTCTTTTCCAGAATTATTCTCAAAGAAAGTCGTTTCAACTATTCCTGTAATTGATAAGTCATCCGATAAATCATCTGAAGTAACAGTTTTTTTTAATTACACAACTTGTTCCAAATGTTTTAACAAAACTAAACCACCTTTTGCTGCAGTTATCATTTTCGTTTTTTAGATTAAAAGTAGAAATTGATAATACTTCACTAGTAGCAGTAGATACATCTTATTATTGAAGCTACACATATTTTTTCTAAATATCTGTTTTCGATATTTTTTTAACTTAATAGACTTAACTTTGTTAAAAATAACAAGCAAATTTTTCTAAAAGTGTACAAGTTATTTAAGGCTTTTTAACAAAATTTTGTTATCAACGAGAGTCAAAATATTTTTCTATCTTTTCGGTAATTACATTTTTTTCTGCGATGATTTTAATTTATGATTAAATGCACATTAAGTTGGTTAAAGGAACAGCGAAATATAGAGTTACAAATGTCAGATATTTGATGCTAGAACCCTGACCCAACTTCATACGATCCCAAAACTATAAGGTGAGTGTGTCGGGACATTTAGCTGGCGCCTTTTGGTATAAAGTGGCGCCGCAAACTGACCTTATATATTGCTCTACTTATCCCGAAAATCTGTAAGCAATCCTATCCTTTTCGAGCACATATGTGAAGAGTCACGGGTTGATTCACAACAGTCATCACTTACTTAAATTTCTATTCATGAATCACTTCTCACACAAATCAATAAATTTAACAAAAATTCATACGTGGAATATGAATAATTACAATTTAGTTTGAATAAATTAGTTTTCATGTAGCCGCGGCTGAATGAATTACAAATCGCTTTCCATTTATAATTCCAGTATATCCCCGGAATATCTCAAATGTCCACTAGAATTTATGTTGGTGCGTGGCAAAACAAATTCAGGTGGCGTAACTGTAAAACATGGCTTTAAGGTGTCGGACTCACTGATTTTATTATTAATTTCACACCTATGGCTTAAGCTAAATTACGCATATTTTTAAAGCGAGAAGTTCACTTGTCTAAATTATAAATGAAATTTTGGTTGTGTCAAAGTATTAATTCTGACAATAAATTTTATTATTATTAGAACAATGTAAATATACCGGATAACCCTAACCCTAAAGTAGATTTGTTGATAAGTTATTTTTGAAGTTGTAATGACCCAAACTGGGCTATACTTATCGTCATAAACCCAAATTTGCGCGCTAAATTTAAATTCAAATAAAAGAGGCCAAAAGTCGTGATCGTCGTCTAGTGGAAAAGAGACTTACGTTGTGTTTGACAAAGTGGTGGCAGGGTTCTTTGAGATGTGACTGTATGAGGGTTCAAGTTGGGAGAGTACAATAAAACTACAATGTGGAAGGAAATATTTATTTGTTTGTTTCTTGCAGTAAATCATGTAAGAAATGTAAAATAAACAAAATAAAAGTAAATCAATAAACAAAAACTACAACAAAACAAAACGCACATCATAAAAAAACAACAAATAAACAAAACAATTATAAAATAGGCACATCGAAAACACACATAAATAAACAATAAAATACATGTAACATTCTGTTATTGTATTTAAAGAACAATTAAATTTTTTTACTGCAAGAAAGACCGGGTAAAACCTTCTTAAATCGTGTCCACAGACAAAACTCAAATATGTTTTCAAATAAGAGTTAAATTCAACAAAAACACTAACAACAAGTTTGAAGCATTTTACGTTTAAATTTGGCGAAAACATGTCAAGTCAAGTCACTAAATTTTACAAAATTTAAAGAAATAATTACAAAGCAATGACAGGTGGGAAAAAAGTGGATAAAATTACTGGTTCAATCAAACCACTTAAAATAATAGCAAATGAATTGGTAGAGAATGTTTTGGCACGACAATTAGTCACAAAATGGCCTCAATGCTATGTATTCCCTCTTCTTGTCAGTTAGGTTCTAAAGGATTCTTAGTAGGTATTAAGTTATGAAGGTAATACAATACAATTCGAAATTTTGATGTCACAAAATTGTAATTTAAACTGTCAATTGAATAGAATAAGTTTTGATCTGCTTGTCTCCACTTTGAAAGCATAAAACCACATTTCAACAAATTATAGTTAAATAACAATTTTAAACAATATTTAATAATGATAAAAAGAGTTCAGATTACCTGTAGAACAGTTAAAACCACATGAAAGTCGTTTCTAATTAATCGACAAAAATTTCTGTTTTCCAAAAGCATCTAAGTAAAACACCATCAGTAAAGATCTTCTTAATAGTTTCAGAGTATTTTTATGTGGTTATTTTACTAAAATTTTAACAAAATGGTTTTTAATCTTCTTGTTGGATTTTCTTGGTGTGTTTAAATGAAAATTGGAAATGAAACACCCACTAACACCAAACTTCTTTACTTGATACGACGCACGTTTCAACAACAAAGTTGTCATCTTCAGGTTTGTAAATTTGTTTGTAAAAAGGTTTTTGTAAATTTTCAACAAGAGAAAGTGTACAAATACCTTCTAATACCTCGGGGAACTACTAAATGACCGCGCCCGGCGGTCACCATCAGCTGAATTATGACTGCGCGCGCATTTATCGCTGGTTTTGCAATACCAACATAAACTTTAGAACGGTTGGCAATCGTAAAATTATTTTGAATTTTAAAATGGGTTACTTCAAAGTAAACAACCGAACATATAACTTTGCTAATTGCTTTTGTTGATGATATAAGAAACTATTTTTTGGCAACTCCCTGACTCATATTCATCTATAAATTATATATAGTAGTCTATACTTTTGAATAATTTTGTATATACATAATTATTTTTATAATTTATGTTTCTAGGAAACTTATTAGAGCATTTTATTGCCTGCATTTATAGCAATAAGCACTACTGCTTTTATAAATTTATTAGAATATGCTAAACTTTGGTTTTTACTTAAAAAGATAGGTAAAAATTTAAAATATAATTTTATATATTTTTTCAATGTTTTTTTAAATAATCGCAGTATTGTTAAATAAACTGTTACGAAATATAGTATCAAAATTATGACCAATTTTTTGGTAAAAATGACTGTTATTAAAAATATAACTAGTTAAAATAGTTTTGTTTTTTGTATCTCTCAGGTTATGTACGTTAGTTTAAATAGTGGAAATATGAGATTTAAATAGTTATTTTTTTTTCTTTTTTATATTTCAACCAAATTTAAAAAACTTATTACATTAGAAATTTCGAGGGTATATCAGATAGAACATTGGCCTGAAAAAATTATATTATGTTATTAAAAATTTAATGTTGTTTTCTTGCTTTATTTTAATGTTATTGTCTTAGATAACTCTACAAAAAATAAATCTACAAAATTTATACATTGATCTTGTTGCAAGCGTTGATTAAGAACAATTTTGGTAAACGCTCATAGATCTTGACTTATAATTATCGATCATTACTTTAATTTATCGATCTCTCTCTTAATGATTTTTAATTATAGATTATTACTTTAAGAGCTGCTCAGCAATTGAGTTTGCAATGTTTAAAATAAAACGTAAACATAGCCGGTATCAAATTTTTGTAACTTACTATACAAAATTAGCAGATTAGAGTTTGTTTTGATTTATGTTTTGCACGATATTAATTCTTTCTTTTTAATAAAAATTCAAAATATTAAATTGGCACAAACAAGCTGTAATTTTTTTTACTTTGATTCTGTTGTAATTTAAAAAAATTTGAAATTATATTTTTATCAAAGGGTGGAATATACTATTTAAAAAAAACCATTAGACATTAACAGTAAGCATTACATATTTTTTATTTCAAATCCATTGAATTTTACTTAAAAGTTTTCTTATTTATAAGATTCACAGCACGTTATTTATTGGATTTCTTTATCTTGGAGAAAATACTTAAAACGTCGTAGATGGACTAGAGGAAAATCTTCTTAACTTCTTAGTTAAGTTGTTTTCAATTTATTATTGAAAATGTTAAACTTGTTACCGCCACTGCAAAAATATACTATAGAATCAGTTTTTTTAAGTTATAAGTTTTCTCAAACCGTTTTAAATGAGGCAAATGAGTGATTTGTGTTACATACCAGAAAAATTAAAAAAAACTAAAGAAAATTTTACTTATAAGTTAAAACAAATAGTGTTCTTAGAGCAGACACATTTTACACAAATGTAAACCAATATTAATCCATATTTGCTATAGTTGACTAAAGTTACTTAATTAGTTTATTTTAGCACTAAAAATTGAATGTGTATAAATAATAATTATTTAACTTTAATGGTTGTGGAAAATATATATGTTGCAGTAAATTTAAATTATATTTCTTTCTTATAAACAATTGATGAATTTTAAGTCATAATTAAGTATTTGTTAAATTATATCTACTTAGCTTTATAACTGAATGAATAATATAATATTTTTTTAATAAGGGAGAAAAAACTTTTTTCTCAGCCGGAATTTGAACCTGGGTCATCCGATTACCGGTCGGCCGCATTACCAACTGAGCTACCAAAGAGACCACAGGTTCTGGCTTTCCATTAATGATTTTAATTGCAGATGTAAATGATGTTATTATTAATGACTCTAAGCTCTCTTTTTAACACCTTATGGCAACTAATATGTTTCTTAACATCAGAAATAAATGATTGAATAATATCTCATTTTTTTAATATGGTAGAAAAAATTTTCTTCTCGGTAGCGCAGTTGGTAAAACGGCCGACGGGTAATCGGATGACCCAGGTTCAAAGCCTGGCCGAGGAGAAAGTTTTTACTCTTATATTAAAAAAATGTGATATTATTTATTTATTTATTCTTGATAATAAAAAACATATTAGTTGCCTTAAGGTGTTAGAAATTACTAATTAGTTTTAGAACATCTAAAAATTTTATTTTTAATTGTCCCATTGACACTAGATTGTAAAATTTAAGTTATCTTAATTAGTTAGATATTTTTACAATTTTACATCAAGAAAATTTAAATTTACACCTGCAAATTGAAAAAAACCTAAAGCTCATTTAAGTAGTTTATTGTATAAACACCTGTTATACTATCTGTATGGCCATTATAGCTTCACTTTTAACCAAAATATTTTTTTTTAAATAAATGTTAAAAAGTTCTTATATTTGTGTTATTTTTGTTTTAATTTGGTTTTTGTGGTTCTTTAGAAGTTAAACTTTTAGGGAAAAACTGACTTAACCATATGTTTCCAAACTTAAGCAACTAACAGTTTCTTGCTGCACTAAGTTCTACATTCAAGACGGCAGCCAGGAGACCCACTTTAAACTGCAAATGCACATTAGAATGATCAAACTCTAAACCATTCTAAATTAATGGTTGCAGAAGCATTTACACGCGATCTTTCTTTAAATAACTCTCTAAGGAAACTAAGTTAGAGAATTAAAATAATTTTAAATTTTTTATGGTTTTTCGATGACTTTACAAAACTTTTCTCTTTACTTTAACTAGACTAAAAATTTAACGCATTTTTATGGGCCTATAATTCGGCAAAGTTAAAAACAAATTTTAAAATAAAAATTTTATGTCAATTGCTGTAAAATCCAAAATACATTTTCATTGATTCGTAGGCGCTGTAATGAAGTTTTATATTTATTGGTGCTAAAAAGTGATCGTAAAATTTTCTTTTATAGAAGTGAGATTTCAGTTAGGAGTGAAATTATTATGAGAGGTCATGTTCGGGTTACTAGCACTGCTTGAGTTAGGAGCTGTTACACAATAAACTTTCAATTGAGTAATAAAGCTGTGAAATTAGTTAGGAGGTATTTGATGAAAGGAGCAAATCTCGGTGTGTAAACGCGTGTTCTATTCAAGAATGCATGACAACGCCTCAATCAGAACGTGGAACTTGCTTTTCTCCTAGGATTGGATTTTTAGAATAACCCGTGGTCAGACATTCACATACTAAATTTCACTTTGAGAAAAGCTAATGGAAAATAAATTAGGACAAGTGTTTCGTTTAGTTAGCTTTTATTACGTTTATTCTTTCTTTTTCTTAATTAAAAAAAATGTTATTTAAGCATAAATAAATATATAAAACAAACAGTTAAGGCAATGGCTTTAAAAAAAATAACATTCGTATGTAGATACGTCATTGTGAGACTTGTAACAATTAGAATTAATGCCGGACTTTAAAAATGGTGGATGCGCCGGGTCAGAAAGTAAGATATTTGATTATTAATTATGAGTCTGTTTTAATCAGTTTAAACGGTTTTTTTAACATTTATTAAAAAAGTAAGTTTTTTGTTTTTAGTATTAAAAATTCCTCTTTTTTATTTAGTGAATTAATAATAAATTGAAACAGTATCAGTAAAATAAATTAGAACAAGCAACCTTTCCAAAAGAGAGATATACATGTAGAAAAATGCACAGAAGCAACGGTTATACGCGATACGTTACCATAACAATAAACAAAATTTATTTATTAATTATTAAGTAAATAACTCAATTTGCTGTCAAAATTATTTTGACGGATAAACTCATTATAAATTTATAAATATGTGTTTTTATGTCAGTTGATGCTCTAATTTTTAAACAAAACAAAACAATGTAATTTAGAAACAACAAAAAGTCAAATATTTATTACTGTTAAAGAAATTTGAGTGAGTTATCGAGTTGAACTTTGCATTTTTCTTCTTGATAAGCATTTGACAAACCTCTTTGCAAGAATTTTTTTATATTTTTTTGTTAGCAGTACTAATTATTTAATCTATTTTGTTTTTTAAATTATTGTTGTCGCTTATAAATTTGGGATATTTGTTATAATTGATTTGTCTAATTTTTAACTCACTTTTCTAAATAGGCTAGTCATTTTAGGGTTTCACCTCGGAATAAAAGATAATAAGATGTAGATTAGTATAAACCTTTGTTTTGGCGTTTTATATGTTGTCCAAAAAATTTCATATAATATCGTGTCCGCGTCTTAGGATATTCAAAGTCAAAAATCTCAAAAATTGTTTTTTCGCGAATATCTTGCTTCCTATACTTTAAATGAGATTTGCATTTATTATAAAAGTTGTAGAGTATAAAATTCTCTACAACTATTGTTTCCACTTTTTTTTATACGATTAACCGTTTTTGAGATAGAGCGTAAAGAGTGCACAGCGTAAAATAAGAAACTTAATTATTTATATTTAATTATTTATATTATATTATTCACAACCGTCTAAATGACACTTTTTTAAAATTGACGTTTATAACAACCTGTTTATTTCCTTACTTAAAAAGATCTCCGCATGGCGCTGCTAACATCGGCTTTTCTTCAAAACTCTCAAAAATCAAACGTCAAATCTGTCAAAACTAAAAATTGTGTCAGATTACTCTACTAAAATATTTGAAAACTTTAGCTTTTGTTACGTTTACTTAAGTGTTTGTGTTGATCGTTTTAACTATTTGTTCGTAGTTTTAGTTTGTTTATTGTTCTAAATTGAGTTTTTCTTATTCACATTTGTTTTAGTGATTCTGCTGATCACTTTACAGTCTTCACAGGTTTTACTCAGTAATTTGTTGTTTTAGTTGTTTTATTATTCTAGTTATGACTAGACACGTTTACGTCCAGTTTTTTAATGTTTTTGTTGAACGTTTACCTATTTGTTCATTGTTTTAATTCTTAGTTTTTTAACTTAATTAATTATTATAAATTCTTTAATTATTACGGCATTATGTCACGTGAACAAAAATGCATTGTGCTTCACTGTAAGAACTTTGCTCCTCAAAGACCTTTTATGACTTACCGAGTGATTCAACAGGAAATGGGTGAAAAACATTTATCATTTTTGTGGTAAGATTTTTCTTTCGCATCCACATGTCTTTGAAAATGCCAAGATTTGCAATTTACATTTTGAAAGTGATTGTTTTAAAAGTGTACCATCAGGCAAGAGAATATACCATCACTTGTACGCACCCTATTTCAGGTATCAATTATGCGAGATGTAAAAAAACATTAAATTTACCTTATACGAGTGGACCAAAATGGTAACGCATATCAAAACGTCTGGAAAAAATTTTTAATTTTTTATTTGGTTATTTTTTGACACAATTTGTACTTTTGACAAATTTGCATTTTGCTTTTGACAGATTTCAGATATTAAAGGTTGAAGTAAAGCCGATGTTAGCAGCGCCACGCGGAAATCTCTCTAAGTGTGCAAATGAACAGGCTGTTGTAAACGTCAATTTCCAAAAAATGTCATTAAGACGGTTGTGATATTATTAATTTAGGATTATATATTTTAATTATATTTTAAGCTAAAAAAACATCTTTATTTATCATTAAATATGGCATATTATACATTCATTACAATGTAAGTTTAAATATTGGAAAAACTTTTGTTAATTTTATTTATAAATGGCAAATGGCAATTAGTTATCTTCTTCTTCATCGTCTTTTTTTTTGCGGTCGCTCGAGAATGTTTAAGTTATTATTATCATCCTCGTCATATAAATAATTAAATATAAATAATTAATAATTAGAACATAAATAATAGCCATTGTTTAATAATAATAATATTTTTTTAGTAAAAAATTAACTTTATACAACATACGATTAACTGTAATTTAAGCTTGACCTAGCATTAGGCCATACACATATGACTGTGCGCTGCGCACTCTTTATGCTCTATCTCAAAAACTGTTAATCGTATAAAAAAAAGTTGGAACAAAAGTTATAGAGAATTTTATACTCTACAACTTTTGTAATAAGTGCAAATTTTATTAAAGGTATAGGGTATAGGATGCGAGATATTCGCGAAAAACTAATTTTTGCGACCTTTGATCTTGAATATCTTAAGACGCGGACACGATATTATATGAGACTTTTGAGACAACATATAGAACGTTAAAGCAAAGGTTTATACCAATTTACAGATTATTATCTTTCATTTTGAGATTGACCCCTATTTTTGGCTAAAGTGACTGGGCTAAAATTATTTTTTCTTTTTTTTTATAACTTTAGAAACACTGTTTTACTAAATTTTTTATTGTTTGAGTTATCCTTTTTAGGATTTTTTTTGTTTGTAATAAGACTATTCCAAGAAAACGCTTTCCTAGATTTTAATGTTTATTTATCAAGTTACCGGTTTCGGCTATTGGCTTTCTTTGGACTTTTGTTAAAAAAAAATTATAACAATACGTGTTATGGGCAAACATTTTAAATGGTATTTGTTTTATTTTTTATTATTATAACTAAAGTCCGAAGAAGGGCAATAGCCAAAACCGGTAACTTGATAAATAAACATTAAAATCTAGGAAAGCGTTATTTTGGACAAACAAATAAATTTTTTAAACTTGCATGTTAAAAAACAGTAAAGAAATCTTGTAAAATGCACAAATCAACCAAAGTCGTCATCAAGAACTACTAAAGTCTGTCTCACCGTCTTATCTACTTTTGAAATAAAATTACTAGACTAGAGGATGTGTCAATATGCGACGTATAGCTTTGTGTAAATTTGACATTTGACAAAATACAAATAAAACATTTATGGCCTGATTTCAAGTTGGTGGTATTAGCGCAAATTTATGTCTATGTCCTAGACATATTTACTACCTAGGTACGATTAAAAATAAGACCGATTTCGAGTCGTAACTTGGCGCATGCGCATATATAATATATGTAATTATTGATAAATGTCAAATTTTTGAAAACCTCCCAAAAATCGATTACGGAAATTAATTCAATAAAAATGAATGTTTCTAACTTTTTGTGCACAGTGTATGTTCCTTATATTTTAAGATTTCAAGTAATTTTTGTATTTAAAAAAATGTATTTAAGAATTTGTAGGCAACTTAAAAATAGTAATTTTTAATATTATTTTGATTTTACTATGCTTTAAGTAAATAAGGTCAAAAAAAACTTTTAGTTTTGTCACTTGATATTATTGTGGAAACTACAATAAATTAGAAATATTTTTTTTTAAAACTTATCAGATTTTGGTGCCAGTCATTTAAATCCGTGGTTTGTATTTTTCATAAAATAATACACACTCAAAATAAGGTACTTTTTGATTTTAAAATTCCACTTTTTGTTTGGCATAAATAAATAAATTATTAATAGTAAATACCTGATTATTTTTATAAAATTGATAAATTTTTTTGATTATTTTCCTCATATATTAATAGCCAACCAAATGTCTCAAAAATTCAAACGTCAGCCAATGACAATCGTGTTTTTTTTGATAAAACGGCATGTAGCTCAACCTAATGCGGATAGTAGATGCGTTCGGGTTTGCCACTCCGAGTGCACATACTCTGTCTTTGTTTGTCTCATTCAAGACAGATAAATTCGTCGCATTATTTGAATTCAGGATTTATAATATTAAGATTGTTTTCATGACAACGTACGCTTTTTCTGCCCTATCTAATAACTGGGTGCACAAAGAGCGTGTGTTGTTTTGTATACAGTGTCAAAAAACATCAAGTTTTGGTCACCGGATAGAGATAGTGATATATGGACTCAACGAGGTAGATAAGGAAAGGGGCGGTGCACTTGAAGTGGCAAAGCCGAACGCAGCCATTGAAGGTGATTAAACAGCATGTAGCTTTTCGCCTGGTTACCATGGCACTCCAAACAATTTTTTCTAAAAACAAATGTCAAAAAATTAATTTGTTTGGTGTTTGAAAATTATTGCAAACTTATTGTTAATAAATAATAAATGTTTATACTGGTAGTTTTATTATTTGGAAAATATTCTTGACATAAACCCCTCGAGCTTCAAGTTTTGATCCGTTAATTTTCGAGAATGTGTAGCTTGTCAATTGAATCGTGCAAATTTGACAAAAAAAAAACCTCCAGCTACGCTGTCGGGCTTTTAACATTATCAAATTTGCACTCTTTATTGCCAAACAACACATTCTCTAAAATTAACCGGCAAAACTTTGAGCTCTTGGGATTTAACCTATGACTATTCAACTCACCTGTGATTTTTGAAAATTAAACCAATAAAAATAAGATATTGTTTGGTTAACAACCAATCACAACAAAGTTTAGTGAGATAACCACGAGATAATTACGAGTAACAAAAATTTGTTTGCTGGTTGCGACGGAAATCATGTATAACTTAATTTTGAGAATCTGTATTTTTAATAGTATTTGGTGCATTGAATAGTCTTCCTAATACAAGTCGAGTCAATGTTAAGTAGAATATTTTTCCGGTGGTATTACTTAAGATCATCTCACTTGGGAACACCATTCGTGCTTCGCACTCATGATGTTCATACCAAGGAAATGACCATTCGTGGTATCACTACAAAAATATTTGACATAACTTTGACTACTTGTGGTATTATAACTGAAAGTTCTTCTCAGAAAAAGTAATTCGTAAAAGTTGCCGAAGTAGATTTTTGTCCTGTTCTTGAGTCTCTGAGTGTCTAGTTTCTTAGATAGGATTCATAGATGTTGTGAGTAATTATAGAAAATTCCCAAATTGAAAGGACTAATGTTATCTTAAGTACGAATTTACTGATTTTTTAAAATCAGAAATTATTGTTTTGCTGGATATCTAATATATCATAGAAGTAAACTATAGTTTTTACAGAAGACTTAGGATTAAAGTAATTACTCTTACCACTTTAACTACGACAGTCAGCTATAACATAACTTGCTTAAAATTGCCGCACATTTACCAAATGATGAATACGCAGCTCGTGATACAAAGCCATATTTAACTAGAATTTGTTATATAATGTGTTTTGGCTTTTAAACAAACTGCAGGTTTTAATACTATTTACTTACGGAAAAAATCTCTTCTACTTCTTGTAAGATTTTTTGCTTTGACCACCCAGGATGACTCTTGATTAACTTTTCAAACAATTTAGTTAGTGCTACTTTTATTTGGGCAGAGAGAAGATTTCTTGTTTTTTTCTGCTTATCCTCCATTTTTCAACAAAAACGAAAAAATCTATTTTGAAGCAAAATGTGACAAGACTAAAATATGACGCGGTTACCGACTTACTCAGACGTATCACACCACTATTTTTGCTTCAATCATTTATAGTATCCCTGTATATAGAAAAAAACACATAATTAAATGGAATAAATAGGTATATTAGGGTGGGATAAAAAATTGAATTTTTTTTGTTTTAACTTTCATTACTAAAAAATTTAAAAAATGATTTTTAAAAATAAGCTTTTAAGTTTGATAGGAAGAACACCCTTATCTCAGTTTTCTATTTTTTCTTTAGTTTTATTTGGAAATATCCATATCTCGTCACTACATACATGATCGTACAAAAAAAATTTATTTACATTTTATGTATAAAATTGGACGTTTTAAAAAAGGTATATTACAATTTTTTTTATAACTATTAGCGTTTAGAAAATATCAGAGGTCAAAATTTAAAAAATTTAACAAAAATTTCTTTTTTAATTCAAACTTTTATAACTCGTAGATAGATAAATATTAGAAAATACTCAACATATAATTTTGTAGGAAGGTTTTTTGTCTACAAAAAAAGTTTTTTGTGGTTAATAGATTACTCCAACCATTTAAAAAAAATTGAGGATTTGGTCTTAAATTTTGACTTTTTAAATGCGAATATCTTCTAAGCGGTTAAAGTAATCGATTAACCATAATAAACCTTTTTTGTAGATCGTTCAATTTCCTATAAAACTGTATATTTTAAATTTTCTAACATTTATTTATCTACGAGTTATACAATTTAGAAGTAAAAAGAAAATTGTTAAATTTTTCAAACATTCACCTCTGATATGTTCTAAACGCTAATAGCTATAAAAAAAAACTGTTAGATACCTTTTTTAAAGCGTTTAATTTTCTACACAAAATATAAATATAATTTTTTCCTACGATCAAGTAGTGACGAGATATGGATTTTGCCAAATAGAACTAAAAAAAACTGAGATGAGGAAGTCCATTCTATTAAAATTAAGACCTCATGTTTAAAAAGCATTTTTTAAAATGCCTAGATGTCTAAAAATTTTTCAGTAAAAAAATCGATTTTTCTGGCTCACCTTAAAGTAGGTACTCGTTTATAACTCAAAAATTTACTATTAGAAAAAATGTGGACATTTTGTGCAACACGTTGGTTTATTTAAATTTAACCAATGGTAATTTAATATTTTAATAAACAGAGATTAATATTGTCTTGACGTGATTATATTCACTTGCAATTAATTTTGGGCAATATGCACAGCAATGCTCTAATTTATTAGAATAGTAAAGTAGGTACGCATTTTATAAAATGGATTTGTGGCAATCAATTCAAACTATACTATGATTTACGAAAAAAATTATAGTTACAACCTTTGTCCTATAATGTCTTTAAAAGTAAACAAAACGAGTGCTTTCAATAATAAAGTGCAGATTAGTGTATAAATATTTTTAATACTGTGCAAAAGCATTAGTAAAAAATTAAATTAATTCTTTCGGTTGACAGCAAACATTAACATCAATTTCGAGCTCTTAGCGATTGAAATTCAAACATGTAAATTTGCCGCGGTCGACAGAAGTAGATTTGTTATTGGATCTGATTGTTTGTTGACATTTTGAACTTGTCCGGGTTTCAGACATTGATAAATGGTTTTGATCTTATCGGTCATTTGTGGAACGCAATCTGTGTTTCCAGCTGAGAGACGGATTTGTGGTAAATTTGCAGGTGGAATGCAACCGGCGAAGATGTTGGGGGTCTGTGTGAATTATTCCAGTACTTTCCTTACACGACCACTTCAATATTACATTCTCCTTAATGAGGTTTACCGAAGATACCGGCAAGCGAGCTAGTTTCATTCCGACGAGATAATGGAATAGCAATGAAAAATATTTCATATCTCTACCCAGAAGACACGCGTTAATTGAAAGATATGACGGATTCTAAATTTTATGTTCTCTTTCAAATAAAAACAATTGGCTAATGATTTGGTTAAGTCTGCGATAAAATTTAACAAATGTATTATTTTCGAAAACATTATTTCAATTACTTTAGAGCTCGGATAAAAAGAGTGGAGTCGTAATGGTTCATCGTTACAGAACGTATCGATTCTATTAGCTTTTCTTCTTGTAAATGGTATTGATTCCGTTTTATTAATGACTTCGTTTTTCAAAGACAAACTGCGTCTTACCTTGATATACATTTCAAACGCCGTATTTTTAATCTTCTTAGCGCTTTACTTCTTTATAGATTTTCTACAATGTCTCAACATTTAACACAAAGCCATAAACTACAAACAAATAAAATCAGTCAAGGCTAAAGTTAAGTGTTTGTCAACGAGTGTATCAAGATTTCATTGTTAGTAGAAAATAAAACTTTTATTTTATTGACATTTGATTCCAATTTAATTACGGTTTTATGGTCTACAATGAAATAATATTTCTGATGCTCAAACTTTATAAGCTATTAACATACCTATGGATGTACAATGTAAAACACTTGTTTGTGGAAAATGGTTATTTTGGGACAGAGGCAATAAAACAATTTTGTTTACAGCAACGTTTCGACTATGTATTCAGTTTTCTTCAGGCGGAAAGAAATGACTGCTTGAGACATGGTCACTAAATAAAAAAATATAAGGGCATTTTTGCGTATATGATAATTATATTTTTTTTATATATGTATTAAACTAAATTTAACATTTTTTTTTCTGTAAATAAATTTTAGAAAATATAAGGTCTATAACAATTTTGAGTTTCATACGTTCCCATAATAAGATTGACATATTTACGAGCTTGGGACACATAGGCTATCCACCCCGATAAGCTTAACGAATTGCCGAACAGACTTACTGAACCTTCTGTTTTAGACCACATGTAAAACAGTTGGATTTTGGCCAGCAGCCGGGGTGGTCAATTTGTGTAATTAGTGCAAATATTTGTTCTTTGTGTGAAAAGGTAAGTTTATCACAGAGCAATCCTTCTATTCGTGTAGTGAGCTTTTAATTAAGCTATCATTGATTGGTGTTTTGAGTTGTTTATAATTTCTTTTTGTGTCGTGATGTCATGTAATTTAATACCAGAGCATTTGAGATACAAGTGTTTTTCATCGGTTGGGTGAGGCCAGTAGCAATTAGCTTGGTAACTTGTTTAATGGTTAATGTATTAATGTTATGATTTTAAATAACGTTTATCCAGTTGTTGAATATGAGTTGATATGTTTTATAAGGTTAATATTATTTTGAAAGTTGAGTATAAATGGTTAATTCTCAATTGGTTAATTATTGAGAATCTGATTATTATGTTATGTTTGAATTATTTTATCGAGCAAAAGGTAAACATTTTACAACGTTGAACCTTGATATATCAAGTTAATCTAATTAAACTGTCCATCTCTCTTTTCCGCCCGCTAGGTACTATTTAGGGCGGTTAGGTATGGGAAATCGCTGACACTGTCTATTGCACATTTAGACTTATCGCATCATAACGGCCCAGGGTGAGTCGACAGGTAGCGCCGGTTTTCCCAGGTCCGTGGTTTTGTTTTGTGATGAGTTACTGGAACGGTCACCAGTTTATGACACCCATTGTACACCCAGGGCTAATTGCAGGTTAGTCGCTGGAAGAGAGGTGCCAAAAGGTATCCATTGCACTCCCAGATCTCGGTGTTATTGCTTAGAGAGGTGATTAGACCCCACAAATCTGTAAAGAGGACAACCATTGCACGCTTGGGGCATAACGTACTTTGCAGCCGAGTGGTTTGTCAAAAGAGGTTCATTGCACTCCCAGCTGCCTTCTCTTTGCGTTTTATATTTTGTTGGCCTAGAAAAGCTGATTAGATTAGTTCCCACAACACTATGAAGAGGACGGCCATTGCACGCTCGAGGCATAACGTTGTACCTTGCAGCCGAATGGTCCGTCAAAAGGGGACTATTGCACTCCCAGCTGCTCTGTTCTATACATGTTTATTGTTTTTCGTAGAGAGGTTGATTAGATTAGATTCCACAACACTATGAAGAGGGCAACCATTGCACGCTCGGGGCATAACATACCTTGCAACTGAGTGATTTGCCAAAAGGGGTTTATTGCACTCCCAGTTGCTATGCTCTATGTTTTTTTATTAGGCCACTGGGTGGGGTACCGCTGACGACCTGGTATTGCACGCCAGGGGGTTCTGTCCGGTAAGGGTTTAAGGCCACAGGCAGGAAGGTACAGAATTGGTACTCATTGTACTTCCGGGGCATGTGGTGGATGACTATTGCACGTCAGAACCGCAAGGTGGTCTCACTGGCGTTCTGCGCGCCCTGAGGCAAGTGGGCTGGTAAGAAATCTGCAGGTAAAAGGTTGACCGCAATTATGGTCTTCTTTAGTTTTTTACCCCTTTAACACCTGGACAGAGCTCAACTAAATACTGACATAATTTTATTGATACTGGACAAGCTATTAATTGCGATTATTATTAAATTGTGCAATATTTTATTTAATTATCACTTTATCACGTTAGGGACCTCCTCCATTGATAGGATGGATTGCTCACACGCTCTTTTTTAAAATACACGCATCGCCTTACCATTTTATTGATGATCACCCGAACGCCACGTTAGCATCTGACCTGACCAGATTTTGGCTGAAAGTGGTTAAGTAATATTTTTGCATAGCATACTCTAGATAATTCGTTAACATGTTCAACGGCTTTTATTGATATCCTGACCAAATTATTTGTACAATCCGCTTAATTACCGAGTTTATTTTCTACGCTACTTAGTTGAAAAGTGAAATATCAAATTTCAGGGATTTAGACCTGCATTGTCTCGGTTTCTTTTGCACTTGTAAATTTTAGTAAGACCCAACAGCTTTATAAAACTACTTGCAGTTGATGATCTAACAATTTTAAGGACGATAAAAATGACAAGTAATGTAAACAATGTCTTAGCAGACGAAGAAGTTGGTTTGTGTTCCGAGTAAAGTTGGGAACTAGAATTTTAAGACATCTAAGGCTAGAATGACATTGTTGTACCTACCCAAATGCAATGTAGTTTTTATGACAGGATTCTATTGTATTAAAGGCAATGATATTAACAAAGGAAAAGTGCCGCTGGGCAATAAAACTATAAACATAAATCTTCTTACTAGTACTAGCCGGACTTCGACTCAAACAACAAATTTGATTTACAACAGACTTCGACAACTTTTTGAATAGCATCATTATGAAGGTCGTAATGACAATTGAAGTGTCATAAAAACCACATTGAATTTGGATAGGTATACATCTGCAGTATGTTGAACATTTTATCTGTTTCTGTTGACCATAAGGAAACTGTTGACTAAATAAAAGTTACTTATAATGACAAATCGCTTCGTAAAATTGACGTATCGTTCACTAAAGCTGTTCAATAAATCAGTGTGTAATAGGTATTAACATACCTATTTAAAATGTAGGTAATGTTATAACAGCCGCAGAACCTATTTTAGATTACGAAATTAATTTTTAACGAATAAAAACATGCAAAAGCTTTTCCAGATTCCATATGGATATGCTGTAGTTACGAGACTATTTTTGTATATTTTACGTAGAAATAGAATTTAATGGGCAGGAACAGGTTAAAATGGTTACTGTACTTAAATGGGTTGTATTTTTATACTATAAATATGTACAGAATGATTTTTTGAAAACGGTCCATTACAATGTTTTCGATTTTTATTTAAAAAAAATATAAAACTAAGACAGTTCAATGAATGGAACATGTTTTCGTAGTAAAATTACGTTGATTTTACTATTTTTTTGAGCACAGAGTTTTTCACAATTAAATATTGTAAGAAGGTCGAATTTTTATTTTGAAGGTATTTAAACACTCTTTCTGCTATTTTGTTTTTATTTTTTTTTATATTTTTGTTGACGGCTAGTTATTAAAAAACAAACAATTTTTTTCAAAAAACAGTTTAATTTTCTAATCAAGGACGTATTCTTTGATCTGGGATACAAGTGTGCAATCACTCACTTGTTTTACTCTCATCAACCCATCCTTAAAATAATTTGAATAAAAGTATCTCGTTTCTGATGCACTATTATGCAAAGCATAATTCGTCACGGTGTTTAAAAAGATAGATAAACAATTTTGTTTAATGGTAAAGAAAAACAGAAGAAGTACAAGGAATAATTTTTTTTGTGGAATTGCTTTTTTCAAGTTGGTCACCAAATTTTTTAGAATAGCAACATTGTTTATTGTTTAATCTTGACGGACCATGCTACTCTCGATGGACCGTGCTCTAACAATAAGTAATGAACAAGACAAAGCTTCGATTAATACTAACTTTATTAAAACAAAAACATAACAATATAAACCTAACCTACAGTGAATATAAAACAAAAATAGAACTTGTAATAAATTGATACTGTGTACATTTAAATGGTACAATAAATTACATTTTGTCGGTCGCTGGAAAACCGTGCAACTGTTATAGTACTTTGCCCCTGCTGAAGTAAGCAAAATTGTGCTTACCAAATTTTATTTAAATTGTTTTAACATGCTGAAATATTCGTTGCAATTTTTTTTAGCAATAAGTCCCAGTTAGTGACCTATTGCATCCTGACATACCCTTGTGTTTTACAGAAAAAAAGGAAATAATCTCTTTAACGATGGTTAAACATTTATTGTTTTGTTTGAATTGAAATGGCTTTAATTTGAGTAGGTATTTTATCAAGTAATATAGTTTGTTTTTGAATAAATGTAATAAACCTCTTATAAAGATAATTTATTGTATACATACATATTTGTTAAAGTCTAGCAAACTGTAACTGCAAGTTTTTTGACGAAGCATACTACACCCTTTGAAAGTGTAATTTAAAAATTTGGGTAAAAATAGACGATATCATCAATAGTATAAAATAAACAGCATATATCGTATGATTTTAGACTAACTTTATTAATTGTCTGAAGTATTTTTATTGTATAAGAAAAATAAACAATGTTATATGTAAGGTGGTTGTTTACAGAAATTTTTAACGGTGTCAGTCGGAGCTTGGTCAGAATGTGGAGTACGTTTTTGCCAGAATAAAAAGCGCGTAGTGAACTTAAATAAAGCTAGTTATACTAACATTGTATTTGAGGGGTTGGTAATGTACTATAAAACCTGTATAAAAAGGTGCTATAATGTTTTTGATGATCTCCTACAGAAAGAAAGGTACACCCCAAATTATCGACTGTTTAGGGAAGTACATAGTTACACTATCCGAAAACTTTAAACCGTTTTTTAGAGAAACTGTATCCCATTTAAATTTATAGCACTTTGACTTATCTAAACTATTTTTTTAAAACATTTTAGTTACCATTTTTTTACAACAAACATTTTAACTATACTGGATGTAAAAAAATGCCTTAGCATAAATTTAAAGGTAGGTACAGAACGGTAAAAAAATTTAAAAAGCAGAATTTATGTATACCGAAAATACATAGTGTGCCGCCCAAAAAATTTAAAATTAGTGTTTTAAAGTTTGAGAAACGCTGAACTAAAATGATAAAAATGAGTCAGTACAATAATTAAACTCATAAAACCGTAAAAACTTAACAATTCAGTAAGATTTAGTATAAAAACTTGACAGTTTAGCGAATCTCAAAATTTGGAATCATAATTTTTAAATTTTTTTGAGAGAAAATCATGCATTTGCGGTATACTAAATTTTGCTTTTTTATTTTTTTGCAATTTTGTACCTACCTTTAAATTTATGCTAAACCATTTCTTAACACCCTGTATAAGAAAACATGTTATAAAAAATCTTTAAATTAATTTCTAATGGGCTGATTTCAAGTTGAGATAATACAGGTAGTATCGCAAATTTTAATACTTTTCTATGACAACAGCGATTCACAGCTCCGAATTTGTTTATTTTTCCATGGAAACGAAGATACTACCGGTATTATCTCAACTTGAAATCAGCCCATAAGTCTGATACAGAAAAAAGTACTAACTTAGCATTACAGTTAATACTCAAAACAATTAAAAAGAGATATTAAATTTAAACGTCGGTTTGTCTAATCAAAGAATATTAAAAGTATTAATAAGGAGATAATGTTAATTTGTTTTAATATAATAACAGCTTTTAAAGCATCGAAAACGTGGTGGATATTTGATGCTAAGAGCAGAACTAATAAGCATCAAGTCGACAATGAACTTGACAGTATTTTTTAAAAAGTGCATAGGCTATTATGCTAAGCAATTTGCGGTTTTATTTTTAGATGGTAGGTAGTTATGTAATAAGTGTAATTCCATAAGACTAAAAATTGTTCTGAAATTTGACATTTTGTAACGGAATGTAGAAAAAATAATTTTGCATTATTTTGTTAAATGATTTAATAAGCAAAAAAAGTTTTTTTATTCAATTTTTTTGATCATTTGCTTTAACGATATATCTAATACAGCTTGTTTTCGTATTTAGATAAAATACACTTGCTTAAGATAATTTTAATGAAATTATACAAATGTGGATAAATGGGTAAACATTTAATCAACAGTAACACATCCAGTTGAAGAAGATCCCAAATTTATAGCAATTCTCCTGTCAACCGTATAACATAGATCCTAATTTCAGTTAGTCTCGGATGATAATATACGACAGAACACACGTGTTTCACTCATGTTCAGATTCTCAAGGGACACACGGTCTACGGTTAAACTATTTTCTTTCTCAACGTAACCCGACTACGATAAAAGCCCAACCGGAATTTTATTTCGAAAAATCCCAAATATCCTCTAGTTTCCGGACCGTTGCACATCGACTTACGTCCTGTAAAATCTTCTTTATCATAAAATATTAAATTAAACACCTTCGGACTCGATTTTTCTTTTATTAAAGTGTGGACTAATGCTTTAAATTTCTTTCATCTGATAACAAAAAGAGGAAATCGAAATAGTAATTGAAGTATAATTTCACGGCTGTTGTTCTTTATAAAGCGTTTCCAGATTGGCCATCTAAATACGGCAAATGCAAATTTAGGGTCGGGCCGGAATCAGCGATTTAGGAATTCATTGTCCAATCAGTATTCAAGCATTTCTGTTCACTGAAATACTATCAAACTAACCACATAAAATTGTGCATTGTTAAATAAAATTTTCACCTTTTTTTACTTTAGAAGAGAAAAAAAATTCTATTATAAAAATAAGAATTTTCATAACATAACTATTTTCTATAATTATTATAATCGTCGTCTGCACTGATGAGGGACTCGGGCCCAAATGAAATAAAAGTACTGTTTGGAATTCAGTTCTGAATGAGTGAGTGAAATAATATAATAATAATAAAATTATGTAATAATATAATAATATTACGTTACGGTCTAGGTTCTAGATAAACGAGAAAATTTAAAATTTATTCAAAATTTAAAGTACACTTTTTTCAAAAAATTATTTTGTAATCGTAATTACCAATCAAGGCGCATTTGTTTTAATCAAGTGCGCAAACGAAAATGCACAAAACGCAAATTTAAATTAAAACTAGGCCCTATCATTGCAATTGTTTCTTGAGGTTTGGAGTCCTGACTTTCTGACATAGATCACAGGGTCAACACTATGTTGGTATTTCTTTTTTCTAGTTATAAACAAGTGATAATAAATATTCTGATTTTCAAGAAAGTGCGTTGTGTGTGATGTTTGATTTTTTTAGCGACAGAGTTGAATTTGTCAAAATTTTACTCTGAAAAGGCTGTTCGGTTGACTTAGTTGCTTCTTGGTCTTGTGGTCATGTTTAGAGTTACTAAGAAGGCCAACGTCATCTATCGCTTGTTTCTATTTTGTAGCCGTTTTTCTTATTTTTGTTTTTATTTTTTTATTTATTAGATTTAAAGTTACTGTCTGCCTGTAAGCTCACTTTCTATTTAAGTTAGAGCAAAAAGGCGGATTTTGAAGCGTGACATGTCTAAAAAGGTTTAAGAGACTGTATGCAGTATTTTGAACCATCAGATAGAAGTTGAAGTTTATTACACCTGCGGACACATACGAATGAATATACGTTATCCTTCAAACTTTCAAATTTATGAATACTACTTTTACTAATAATTAATATTTATTATTTGGTTGGTTAATATAAAATAGCTGTAATTTAAAAACGATAGAGTTTAGAAAAATATTTTTTCGGAATTTGGTATTAAGTTGAGGAGAGGAATTTATAGCTTACGGCTGATTCGCCAGTTCCGGGATACTTTGGATAAAAAACATGCCAAAAAAACTCAAAAGTAATTTAATTAAAAGTACTGCAAAAATCTATTTTTATTTTTCTTGCTTCAATACTAGAAATTGTAAGAGATTGTAATGACCCAAACTGAACCACACTTACCGCCATAAATCTAAATTTGCGTGCTAAATTCAAATTTAAATATAAGTGGCCAAAAGTCGTGATCGCCGTCTAGTGGAAAAGACCCCTACGTTGTGTTTGACAAAATAGCGGTAAAGTTCTTTGAGATGTAACTGCATGGGGGTTTAAGTTGGAAGAGTACAATAAAACTACAATGTGGAAGGAAACATTTATTTGTTTGTTTCTTTAAGAAATGTAAAGTGAGGTCAAGTCAGGTTATTAAATTTCAGAAAAGTTAAAAAAATAATTACAAAAGTGCGACAGGTGTAAACAGAAGTAGTTAAAATTACTAGTTCAACCAAATCACTTGAAATGCTAGCAAATGAAATGGTAAAGAACGTTTTGGCACAATAATTAGTCACGAAATCGCCCCAACGCTATCGTTTCCTCCCTTTATCGGTTGAGCTCCAAGGGATTCTTATCAGGTACGTTTGGATAACATTTAAAACTAATGATTTATTCCAACCCACTTTCTTTTTCTAAACAAAACCTCTAAAAATTTAAGTGGGAGAACACCTAGGAAAAAGGTATACTAGACATAAGGAACTGTTTCAATGGCCTACCACTTAACGTCACTATTTCGACTCTAACCCCTTCAAACATTTACTAATAAACATAATAGTGATTAGTCACTATTTGATGGACTGTTATGGCACCACACTACTACGGCACCCTCAGTGCTGTCGGTCACTACTATAAATAACCACTTTTGAAACGATTAATTATTTGAATATTAATTCAGAAACAAAAAAAATATGTTTAAATATTAATTTTATCAAATATTTTAGTCCAAAATTTAATCTATAAAGTTAATACAATACAATTCAAAATTTTGGTGTTACACTATTGTAATTGAAACTATCAATTAAATAAAACAAGTCTTAAATTGTCGTTCTCACTTCAAAAGCATAAAACCACATTTCAACAAATTATGATTAAATAACAATTTTAAACATTTAATAATGATAAAAAGTTTTCAGATTCTTTGTAGAACATTTTAAGACCAGATAAAACTCTATTTTTTTCACTGTAGCGTTATTCACGCTACGTGGTATGCGATCGAAAAAAATCTCTTTTTTCTAAAGCGATCCAAGTAAAACACAATCAGCAAAGGTTTTCTTAATAGTTTTACAGTATTTTTAGGTAGTTATTTTGTTAAAATTCTAACAAAATGATTTTTGTAAATTTACAACGAGGAAAAGCGTACGCAGTACGCATTTCTTCGAGTACGCCGGGGAACTACTCGATGACCGCGAGCGAAGATTACCACCAGCTGATTTAAAACTGCGTGCGCATGTCTCGCTTGTTTTGTAATACCAACATAAACTTTAGAGCGGTTGGCAATCGTGGAGTTACCTTTGAATTTTTAAAACGGGTTACTTTAAGGTGTTTAATTTATTTTTGAATAAACTCTAAGTTACACGTATAACGTAGTTGTACTGACTTTTGTCTTTATTTTTTGTAAATTGAAAGACTTATTTTTAAAAAAAAATATTTTCACTTTATAGTAAAATATATGAATCATAAGAGGTGCATTTGGCTTTGCCACTCCGAGTGCACCTACTCGGTCTTTGTTTGTCTCATTCAAGAGTGTTCATACTTGTTTTATATCTATACTGTGACTCGACAATTAACATTCAAAATATACTATGTGAAAATAGTTGTGTCATTGAAAATATTTCTTACGATTTATTTGTTTTTAAATTATGTCTTGCTTACAATTATTTTTGATGACGGCAATGCATACCGATTTTTTTGGCTAGAGTGTCATTCCTTAAATTTTTGCCAAACTAATTTTACAAAAATAAAGTTACAGATTAATTTGGTAATGAGTTTTTGATTTATTACTCTAAAAATTAGGAAATCAAAAGCTAAACTTATTAGTATAACTTGTCTATTTTTCAAATATCTGATAAAACTCACAGTTGTGTTATTAAAGTTTTTTTCTACGAATATTAAATATTACAGTGTTTGGTTGGATGTTATTTCACTTTAGAAAATAATAGATTTTTCCCATTTAACTCGCTATTCTGTTTGAAAAATGATTTGCATTTCATTTCTATCAAGTATTGTATGTTGCAAATGCCCATCTATTCCTGTACCGACCTATTCGAAAATTAAAGTTTCCGTATGTAATTTTTCATCAGCTAAGCTAAATCCGAGTACATTTTTCCATGCATAAAACAGTAATCACAGAGAGGAAATCCGTCGAGAGGAGGTGGCACTCGGGGGTGATCAAAATGAGACATAAAACATCGATGGAACATTCCGAATGGACAGTTTTATTATACCGCAGTTTCTAGGAAAATAAATCAGTGATATAGTGGTGCATGGATTTGGTCGAGTTGAGTTGTTCGTAATTCTTATATGACGTTGAGCCGGTGCTACAAAGATAAATACACTTTAACTAATCCCACCACATAATTTATGTAGGACACTGACATTAACATTCCTCTCACATAGGCTTCCACTGTAAGGACAATTACTACGACTCTCTCCTTCCGCTCAATAACACAAACACTCCGTTTTTATTTGCAAAAAAGAGTTACTTTTTTAAATAAAGCACACCAATTCCGCAACGAACAGCGATTAAGCTTTGTAATAGATCTTAATCTGTCGGGAGTGTAGACGAGGGTTGGACGATACCTTTTTTACGTCGATTTAAACCATTGCGATAATTAGTTTCCATAAACGCAAATGAAATGCGGAAATTAAATAGATAAAGAAAAAACCTATTAACTCACACGTGCTTACCAACAAAGGAAATTAAATAAAAAATCTTTTTCCTAAACTATTTGTTTTACAAAAATATAACTTAGAGTTTATTACTGCAACAAAGTAAATAAGTTGACTTCAGTAGCGAATAACTATAAAATTGTTGGTAAATTTAAATAAAAAAATGTTAAATCTTTAATTTAAATGCCAATTTTACAATCTTTCTTTATGTAAAATTTTTCAAAATTATTCTGCATTGAAACAAATCTTGGATACCTAATTTTCAGTAAAATTTTTAGAACCGCTTTAAGTTACTACATATTATAATTTATTTTATTAGAAAAGACGAATTTTTAAAACAAATAAACTTTTTAGTTATTTACAAAAGATTTTATAAAGTACTCGAGTCAGGCTGATCTCAAGACTGAAACTTTGTTACCTTACATTTAATATATCCAGTATGATGTTTCATATTGCTTTAAAAAAAGTTTATTGTTCTGTAAAACGTAGGGATTTTCCATATTACTGTGTCAGTAAATTTTTAATTTTTAATATTGTGGATTACAGTGTAAAGTAAACTGCTTTAAATTTGAAGAGAAAATTTAGGTTAACTGAGTTACTATTTGGTTTTAAAGAAGAAACAAACAGATCAATGGATTTAATGTGTGTATAAACTAATCTTTATTTGTATTTTTGTAGTATCGTTTAAAACGTTAAGCTGGCGTTTATGTGTATGGAAAAAATAATCGTTTTGTTAAAACAAAATTCAATAAATATATCTATCTACTCTGAAGCGATAGTTGGATAATGCGAGGCAAACAAAATGATAATAATTATTCTGCGGGCGGGTAAATATTAAATGTAAACGATTTCTTTTACGCAAGAGTATAAAAGTTTAAAAAATATATATTTACTTTTAGAGTAATTAATAGTGTACTAGTGTGTGGAGTTATATATTTTTTATTATATTTTAGTGTAGAAAAAATTGATACACTAAACTGCATTGATTAACTTAGTCTACCAGTTATCCCTATCGAACAGTATTTAGACCTAGTTGCCACAACTTGCTGCCACCAGGTAACTATTTTAAAGTAACCAATAATTGTTTTTGTTACAGCGTTTTATAACAGTTACTTTTTGGTTGTCATTCTGATTGTGTGACATTCTTTTAATAAAAGTGTATACTTTTAAGTACTAGTGCTCTAAAATAAAAAATACATTTTTAATTTAATTTATTTGTTTATTATGAACATAAAAGTACAATTACTTAAGTAACTAAATTCAACATTCGAAGATTTCAAATTTCTTTACCGAACTTCAATACAAGTGGAAACGGTACTTGTAGATGCTATTTCAGATTTGCTATTTTTGTCACAGATTCTTCTTTTCTTTGATACAGTTTCTTTTTTTCTCATAATTTTTATCGAAATTGCGTTTTTGCTTTCAACAGAGTTTTGTATGTAATGTTTTGCAACAGAACTCTCCCGCCATCCTCTATGTTTTTTGAGTAATCAATCTGCTCCTGAATCTGCTAATAGTGTTGCTGAGCAACGGCGAAAACAGTGCTCGGTATATTCTTTTGCATTAAGAAAGCCAAGACATTCTGCAATATTATTAGACATATTTGTAATGGTATTTATAATAACGGAAAGCGTACAACACCTGAAATTTCTATAGGTTAAGAAGAATCTTTAATATTCAATATAAAGAGGTTGAAGCTGTGCGTATTTGCCGGAAATTTTTAAAAAACTAATTTTATCTACAAATCCTTCAGTTACTGTAAACATACGTAAAATTTTTGTTTTGGTGTTTGGTATCTTCACTTAAATAAAACTTGTACAATCTTCTATAATTTCCATCTTTAAAAACGTAATTTCTTCTCTGCATAACGCGCTAAAAATCCTTGTAACTAACACAAATTTTGCCAATAAATAATCTTTGTCATCAGCTGTTTTTATAAAACGTTTTATCTTTTGCTTGGTGAATAGTTTAGATTTTTTAGCTCTGTACTCTCTGGCATTTCTTTTTAGAAATGCAATCAAGTTTGTAAATTTTTTGATATCTACATTTTGGTTAAGATATATTATGGATCTTAGCATTGAGTAGGTACTCCATAAAGTAGACGGTTTATACATAGAAGATAATTTCGAAAAATAAGCCAAAAGTACCTTTTTATCAATATTTGTTACATTTTTTCCCCGACACCATCTACCAAATTTCCTGCATGTTTCCTTGTAAATTTTCTTAGATTTTTCGGGCACTAGCCTGGCTAGTGCAGTTTCCGCAGCATTTTCAATGTCGCACTCAAATTCAGAATCGCTCATTTTTTCTTTATCACAAAACTTAAATACAAAACAAAAGATAACAGTCTGTAATTTTATAAAAACAGTAAACAACGAAATTTACATCTATAGCAACCTGCCGATTGCCTACTGTACAATGTGAATGTTTGGTTGAGATCATTATTTTTTAAAAAAATCTGTTATAAATCGCTGTAACAAAAAATCTTGAATGCAATACGTTGAAAAATCGATGTCTTTTGAGCTCTTGACGTGTTGGACATTGGAACAAGATTCACGTCGCGTGCTTAAAAGACTCTCTTTTTGCAACTTAATGCATTAATAGCTACATTTAAATTAATTTAAGTTTTAAACATATTTGGCTATAATTATTATTTTTGTTTTTCTTGTTATAATTTATTTGCCGTTTTCTTTTGTAAGCATACAAAGATTTGAAATTTCTATCTATTACTATACAGAGTGTTTTAGGAGTAATAATGAGCCTTCAAAACTGAAATTGCAACCAGCACTACAATTCCAAAAGTAACATAGTTTTTTTTTGTTTACACTTACATAAAATAAAAAATTATTTATTAATCTTTCGGTTAATGAAGACAAACTAATGCCACTTGCTTGTGAAATTATTCTTTGACTTACATGTGAACAGGATTAGTAGCTGTTTTTGCTTTTGGCTTTTTCAAAGGTGGTCAACTTTTCCTTAAGGTAGTTTCAAGTCGTTCAAATATGGTGTCAGCAAGAGTTCTTCTCTACCCGGAAAACGTTGTCTGTACGCGGCAGAGGCATTTTATATATATATATAAAACTCATCGCGGCAGAGGCATTTTATATATATACCGGGTGTAAACGAAATTAGGCTCACCCTTTTTTTAAATAGTATTTTTAAATTGAAAAAATGAAACTTGGAAAACTTATTATATTAGAAAATCCCCATTAACTAAATAAAAAATAAACTTTCTGTCACTTTCGGATTTACCGGAAATGACCATAACTTGGGATTTTTAAATAAAACACTATGTATATTTTTATATTTTTGGATTCTACATTTAATTCTAAGTCTAAAATACTACTTTTTATAATATTTTATAAAATAAAAATTTTTTTTTGCAATTTTTGTTTTTTTATCTAGAGGGCTGTGACAGCAAAAAAATATATCTAAACAATAGAGGCAACCATTAAAAAATAAAAACAGTTTCACAAATAATCTAATTTAGAAAATACACGAGTTTAAATTAGATTAAATTAGTTTTTCCGATTTAACTCGATTTTTTCAAATGGAACAATACTGCTTTGCTTGACATTTTAAAATAACGTTTTCTTTGCCAATCCAATGATATTAAAATTTTAAAAATCTACTCAGTAGTTTTTGTAGTATTGACAAAAAAATATTTTTTTAAATATGAAAAAATATTTATATTAAAGAAAAGTTTCAAACATGCTAGCATTTTAACAAAAAAAATAAAATAGAGAGTTATTAATTATAATTTGTAACTTTTTTTGTAGTTTACAGCCTGCTTGAATTTTAGTTAATTTTTAGGGATTTTTCCAAAATATTTTTCTCAATATTACAAAAACTACTGAAAAGATTTAAAAAAATTTGATATTTTTAGAATAACAAAAAAAAGTTAATTTAAAATGTCAAGTGAGCCACTATTGTTCTATTTGGAAAAAATGAGTTAAACCGGAAAAACTAATTTAATCTAATTTAAACTCGTCTATTTTCTAAATTAGATTTTTTATGGAACTGTTTTTATTTTTTAGTGGTTGCCTACATTGTTTAGAAATATTTTTTTGCTATCACAGCCATCAAGATATAAAAAACAAAAATTGCAAAAAAAATATTTTATTTTACAAAAAGTTATAAAAAGTAGTGTTTTAGACTCAGAATTTAATGTAGATTCCAAGATTATAAAGATATACATAGTGTTCTATTTAAAAATCTAAAGTTATAGTCATTTTCGGTAAAACCGGAAGTGATAGAAAATTTATTTTTTACTTAATTAATGGGGATTTTCTAATATAATAAGCTTTCCAAGTTTCATTTTTTTAATTTAAAAAATACTATATAAAAAAAGGGTGAGCCTAATTTCATTTACACCCGGTATATATCATTATCATGTCGGTTTTTTCAATTTTTTTAAAAAAGTGAAGCAGCTTTACTAGTTTAATTAACCTTATTTAGCTAAACAATAATTAATTACTTAGACACACTATTCACTTTCTGTGTCTCATAGGTCATTAATCAATGTAGTAACTTAACGGAGAGTGTTTCATTCTTATGAAAGTCGTAAAACTAGTCAAATTTTAATTTTTTATTATTACTTGAAAATTTTTGTAAAGGAGATTATTTTATATCTTTGCGCTAAATTTATAATTTTACAAATAAAGCCACAATTAAATCAAGAGTGACTATTTTTTAAGTTGCACGAATTCTATCAAATTTTGATTGTAGTTGAGCCAGTAATGTCTTCGCATTTGCATATTTGCTTAATTGTAAGTTTGATTTTAAGATAACCGGGCACGCATAGTTTAGTCAACAATTTTCAAAAATCAAAAGATAATAATAAAAACATTATATATTAATTTGTATCTACTTTTATTAAGTATTATTTGTACTTATTTAATGCATTTTTATCAAAACTAAACACTTGTTATGCTTGTATTTTTAACGTATTTTTTAATGTTAATTTATAATTATTTATAGGTAATTAAAATCATTAAGATGAGTGCAATATTTAATTTGTTCAAATGATACTTGTCGATTTACGGAATAAAAACTTATGGATTAAAAACGAAATAAAAACACTCATTCTTTATAAAAACTCGCGCTCGCGATCGTTTTATAAACTTGAATTCGTGCCACAAACTCGACTTTTCGAAACGCGTTCTTTAATATACTACTTTTGTATCCATGAACTGTGAGCAGCTACTTTTTGCGCAGCTACTTTCTTAAAATGTTAGTTTTTATTTATGTTTTTACAAAAAATGTTGAACTAAACTATTTCAGAAAGAAATTTCCCGCATTTGCACTAATGCAACACGAGCAAAGAGAGTGCTGCAAACAACGTACTTAGGTGAGAAATATATCTATACGAATATTATGCTAGGTAAATAACTATTTTACGCTGCTATGAGTAATTGTCGCCGTCTGTAAAGTAAAAGTTTTACATAATAAACAGAGGTTAATACTATTAATATTTTTTGACGTTTGCAAAAAAAAGTTTATTAAGCAGTTTATTTCAGACGACCGTAGGTAAACGAGAATTTAACAACTAAAGGTAACATAAATTATCAATGTTACTATTTATAACTTAAATCTTTTAAAACTATTTGATTCCTTGCTACCTTGTCGTAGACTAATAATAAAAAAAATTTAAACAACATTTTTTAATTTTCTAGCGTTTTGGAATTTGTTTGTCTATTTTTCAAAACATATTAGCTATAACAAAAATTTTTTTAAATTGTTTTAAATATTTTTCTGAAACTGTCAAGTAAGGTCATGTTTGTAGAACAGTTTTAATAAATGAAATTAGTGAATGAATGACTAGTATTGTAATGACAGTAAAATAAAGCTAACGAATGTGAAAGTGACAAATTTATATTTTTGTCAGTTTGACGTTTTAAATTTTGTACTATTTTTTATTAGCGGGTTTTTACAGATTTATTATAACTGTATTTTATATCCTAACATCTATCTTTTTCTATCTATGCAATCTTCTTCGTTTAAGTTTCTTTGTTTCGTGGCTTCTTTTATATCAGTTTTCTATTTTCTGCTTAATCGCCCCCTTTTTCTTCTTTTGGTTGGTCCCCAATTGATTATTTTTTTTTAGTCATCTTAGGAGACTAAAATACGTTTTACATGCTTATACCACGTTGAACTTTTAGCTTCTATAGTGTCGAGTATAACTATTCCTGCTTCTATTATTTTTTTTTTTGTTCGTTTCTCTGTCTTTTAGTGTTAGTTTACAAGCTCTTCCCCAATAGTTTATTTCTGTTGCTAGTAACTTCTTTTTGAGTATGGGTGGTGTAGTCCCTGTTTCAGCTCCATATGTTACAAAGTTTTTAACTACTGTTTTGTATATTTGCCGTTTACTGTGTTTAATTATCTGCTTACTCTGTAGTACCGAATCCAGTTGTTTTGTGACAACAATTCCTAGTTTAATACGGTTTTTCATTTCTTTTGCACATGTTTCCTTTCTTGTAATCATTACTCCAAGATATTTGTAACAGTCGACTTTTTTTAGTTTCAGTTTTAAGCTGAATATTACAGGCTTTTCCGCCTACTATTATATATTCTGTTTTCTCTGTATTAACTGTAAGGGCCTACTTCTAATATTCTTCTTCTATTTTCTTTAGCATATATGAGATATCGTCATAGTCTTCTGTTATGATAACTTGGTCACCAGCAAAATGTAAAGAAAAAGTTTTCCGTTTTCGATAGATATTTCCATATTGCAGCAAGTTCTTCTCCAGCGTTTTAATGTTGCGTTTATATATATTTTAAATAATCTGAGGCTTTAGCACATTTCTGTTGCAAGTTTTTGGTAGCTGGAAACGTGTCGGATAGTTTAGTGTTGACTTTTACACAGCTAGTAATATTAGAATACAGTGACCTAACCGCTTGGATGAATAGAGACTGTTATAAAAGTGAATCTAAAATTTTAACCTTAATAATAAAATACAGCACCACAAATGATAATTATCTACAAAAAAATTTGTCCTATCTCAACTAATAACAAAATTACAGGCAGTTAAAGTTAGGTATAAAAAATTATTTTTTTGTTATATCTCGAAAACCACTTAACTTAACCGATTGATACCAAATTTGGTACACAAATAAAGTTAAAACTACTCTTTTTATTTCTACTAGCAAAATATTGCTGCAAATTTCAATTTTAAGTTACGGCACTTTTCTTTCACATTTCTAAATATAAATGCAAAAACGCAATTTTTTGCTAACACGTACTGTTTTCGAGATATTTAGGTACGTTTAAAGTATAAAAATAATTTTTAATCTCTAACTTTGGCGTTCTCTAGCTCCTAAACGGTGCAACTTATTATAAAGGTAAATTGAGTTAAATCGCTTTATTTTGACCTGAAAAACCAATAGTTGCTTTACGTTAAAAAAAATTGTTACATGTTTTGTAATAATTAATTTTTAGGGTATAATTTTGTTATTATTTGAGATAAAACAAAAATTTTTTTGCGAATTTTTATTATTTGTGGTGCTGTATTTCAGGTTAAAATTTTTGCATTCACTTTTATAACACCCTGTATATTTTTAATCATAGTGTTTTTCATTGCTTTCCAGAGCTTGACTAGGGGTACGTTATCATAAGTTTTCCGTAAATCTACAAAAACAAGGTGAGTTTCTAGGCTACACAATTTTCTTTTTTCTATGAGTTGTGTCAGGACAAATATATTATCATTTGTATATATCTGTTTTTAATTATTTTTTCATATAATTTGGAAAGTGAATTAGTAACACTCAGTCTTCGATAATTAGTAAATTTAATTAGTAAATTTTTTCTATATTCGTTTTTGTGTAGGTTTAATATGTACGCTGTTTTCCACTTCTCTAGTATTTCATCTCCTCTCAAAAAACATGTGAAAACATATGACAGGAATTCTATGAAAATGTCAGGTCTATGTCTTATCAATTCATTGGGTACACCATTTGGTTCTAGAATACAATCGTTTTTTATAAAAGCTAGATTTTTCTTAATTTCTTCTACCGTAATTAAGTCGTCTTCACTAAAACTTAAGTCCCAAGTGAAATTGAAATATCCGCTGGTCTTCAGTAAGAAGTTTTGTGTGGTAGTCTTTCCACTTATCTAAGTTGATAAGGTGTATGAGTGTGTATTCGTTTTGTTCTTTCCTTTAATGTTCTCTATAGTTTTATCTGCCTAGCTTCTTCTATATGATTGTCAATGTGCATACATCTTTTTTTCTACATATCGTTTTTTGCCTAATTTACAGTTTTTTTTACTTCTTTGATATAATATCTATATAATCTATAATCTTCCGTATCGTTTTTTTAGTATTTTTTTTACTATTGTTTCTATATTTTTATTTAACCATTCTTTTGTGTTTTTTTACCTTTTACTGATTTTTTCCCCAGCGCTTCTCTTGCTGCTTTATTTATTTATCTTATTATGTTTTTGCTTGATGAATAGTGAACGTCGTTCAGTTTAATCCAAAACCGCATCTTGTATAGAAATTGTGTTGAATTGTCGATTAGGCTGTCTATATTGTATTTGATTTCTTTTAAGCTTTGCTTATTGTTCTATTTTTTACTTTATTTGGCTTTTTTTAAAACTTTTGTTTCTTTCAGAATAATATTAAAGTCTTAATATTGTTTGCATGACTTGGAGGTTCTAAAAGCACTTGGACTTATCTTTTGCATCATGCACATCATTTTTTTTTTACAAACATTAATTCAATTACTGTTAGAGGCAGATTGGCGTACAAAATCTGTATTTGTGTGTGTAAAATGGTATTAAAAATAGAGATAAAACCTTGACAAAAATAAAAATACCAAATTGAATCAATAGCCAACGTTGTCAAAATAAGCTGAAATGTATGTATAATGACCCAAATCTCGGCTACATTTACAAAATTTATAAAAAATTAAAGCTACATAAGTCGTTGAAATGCATTTCCTGCAGTGACATCTCGCATCGATAAACTAGGAAAAGTTCATATTCCGCAACATATTTAACATTTTATATTTCTCGTTAAATTCCCTCGACGAGATATTTCATTCGAAACAAAAAACGGACTACAAAAACAGGCTTATTTCATGAAATTAGTCGTGTTTGGGCAATTCTAATAAATCTTAATAAAATACGCAGAATCCAGAAAAGAATGCAGTCGTGCTTTGGAAAACAGTTTTTTTACAATCGTTAATCAAAGTTTCGACGAGAAAAACCGGACCCTATTCAGGACACTCATTCGTTGATGAAAAAGCAGCAGTTTTTCAATGGTTTTGTGTAGATGCAGTAGCGTCATAACGATTTTGTGCAGCCGAAATAATATCTCGCGAGAAATCGGATCGACCAAGGACTGACAGCTTCCAGCAGGACATGAATTTACACTCCGGCAGTCCGAGTTGCGATCAATCTCGCGTAAACGGGACCCGGAGGCTGTGAGCAGAACATAGTTCTATCTGCGTCAAACATCAAATCTGAAGCTCACAGCTTACGGATTCCGTTTGAACGGAACGGTTCTAACATTATCACTAAAGAATTTGCCAAATGGTTAATTGGCGCCTATCCGCTAAAACTAATCAAACGATCTGATTTATTGGCTTTTAAATACAACCATTAGATTAATGTCCACGATTCAGATTACATTATGATCATATGTGAATGTAATTAAAATTTCGATGTTTGGTCATGTTTTAACACGCAATAATTTAACAACACGTTGTAATGAGCGTTGTATCTAGAATTAAATTAAATTAGCAGTTTATTACTTGATTAATGTAATAACATAAATTGCTATATTTTATAACAAAGTTAAAATAACAGTAGAAGTATTCTTTTGTACTTAATTATATTGTACTTTTCAATTTATTTTATTAAACTACCACATCACACTTGCACCAACGCACTTTGAAGACACATTTATTAATTAACAACTGAGCTATACTATCAAGTAGGTGGCAAAAATAAAAAATTATCAAATTTTTCTCTAATCAACTACGGTAATCTTTTCTTCTTGTACACCGTGATCAACAAATATTGATTAGTTTGACAACACAAAGTTTATAGTTGTTTTAGTTGTTTAATTTATGGTTTTCAAATACATTCTGGTAAGTAATTTCAGAACAAGGTTCAACAATTTAGTACATTTTAAACAATAATTTTTAGTAACTATATTATACCAACCCAATCGGTATTTGCTAAATATAGAGTGTATTTATTTGGTTTATGAGTGTTTTTTTAACATCTGGATTGGTTTTTTAGAAGAGGAAAGAAAGATAGTAAAGTACCTGCGGGTATTAAGGCCTGTCGGGCAACAAGGCCTAAACGACCAAAATCTAACTAAAAATGGGAGTTCGCGCTCAAGATCACACTCACACATGCATAAAGTCGCTGGAAACATTATCAGGAGCGGTTGCGCGGCACGCAATAATAAAAATCGCCGCCGGTAAAATGTAAGTATTTGCTGTAATTTTACACTTAGCTACCTGCACTCTGTGTCTGTTTGTGTATCAATAGATGCTTGATATAATCCTAGCTAGTTATATGACAAGACTTTTACAGAATTTAATTTATTTGGAATTTTGTTATGAATATACTGCGTGGATAACAAGGTCTATGAAATTGTACCGTAGGCCTTATTATACTCTTATTTTTTCATGGCTTGTATCCGTTCAACCCACAGGCTATACCAGAAACAGTCTTTGCTCCTTCAATTTTAACAGAGGCTCCAGCACCTATCAACTAAGATAACAACATAGGATTTCTGATGTTCCTCAGCCAACGAGTCCAGAACCTAGCAATAGATCTCCACCCGTATCTGAAGCTTCAAACCCTGATCTCGACCTTGAGAATACACCACTTTACCCTAGGCCAAAGACTCCGGCACGAAGTGGTGGGTCTCCATCAATTTTATCACAGGTTCCTGGCGTTGCACTAGAAAATGTGTCACTTGTTGATTGTCCTAAACATAAGATTCCGGAAATCGGTAACGCATCACCACCTAAGGTAATGTCACCAACTGAGAAAACCCCAACAAAGCCAATGGCGTAGTAAAGCGTAGACTTTAGCGAGAAGTTTTTGGGACCAGTTTAAGCTCTGCAGATTCCGAAGATGAAGTGCCGCTTGGTCAATTAAAAAAAATGCCTTTTATGATTTTTTGTCTACGCCGGCTAAAGCCCAAAATAAAGCACAGACTGTCAAATAAAAAGCTATTAATACTCCAGTCACAAAAAATCTATTTGATAAGTATAACAAGGAGAAGAAAAACACTGAAGAAAGCAAAGATAAGGGAAGAAAAAAAAAACAACTCTGAAAAAAAAAGATTGAAAATAAATGCTGCAAAGAAAACTACAAAGGAAACTGCGCATCAACAAGCAAATTGATACTGTCATGCCTGTAAAGAGGACAGAATGGATGACATGAGGCAATGTTTGCAATGCTCCAAGTGGTATCATGAAGAGTGTGTCGGTTTGTCAATAGAAGACCATGATGACTTTACATGCCCTGGTGGATGTTAAATAAGTCCATTTATTGTTTTTCTTTTTTAATTATTACTGTTTTCTTTATTCTTTATTCTAATAATGATTGATTTTAATTACCAAAGTATTAATTTTAATACGATTTTAGTTAATTTTTAGCAGTAGGCTTTATTACCTTACCGCATTATAATAAGGCCTATAATAAGAGTTTTTAAAAAAGTTAAATATTGTTTTAGTTTTCGGCAGAAGTTGCCATTTTTTGTTTAAATATTGTAGTTATATAAGTTACTGACTGATCACTAATAAAAGTTCCTAATTATGTTGTATAGTTTTTATTTTATTGAAATTTTTTCTTAGCTAGGCCTTAATACTCACATGTACCTTAGTTCAATTTTTAAAATAGCAGATTATTATCTTCTATTATTTCTTATCACCACTGGTATAGGTATAACTACCACCAATAACAACAACACAATTTTTAACGGCTAAAATAGAAAAATTAATTTGAAAGACCTGTAATAAAAGACCCAGAAACTATGGGCTTGTCTTTTGGTTTTTAATAAATTAGAAATTTTTTTATTAAAAACTTTGCTTTCGAAACGTTGTAATAGCTAAGGTCATTTATAGGGTAAGTGGTCGTCGAAGTAAAGTTATGCGCTTAATGTGTGTCTTTTTGTGACTCTTTAACTTCTCCGCCATTACAAAAAATAATAGAAGTTGTAGAATTTTAAAAATCCCGAGGATAATTTTTTATTATCATTTTTTGTAAACGACTCGCTCCATTCGTTGACATGAGAGTCGTCTTTAAAGATAAATTAGTCACTTGCATTTTTAGACTTGTATTGCCTACTGCCGTCTGTGGTATTTTTTGACGATCGGTCTTTTAGCAGGTCATTTTAGTTAAGCTTCCCTAGTATCTTCCGGCAGAAAGCTGTTTATATGTTTTTTTTTTGTTATTTATTTAAGTTTTTAAAATCTTTTCAGCGCTGACTTGCACTATTTTGCAATTGTTATTGCTTTCTTGTATGATTTGCCAAAATCAACTTTTTTTCTACGAGTGGTTTTAGCTTTTACTGTGTACTCACTCTCCCATTTTTGACATTGATCTGCTTGATGCATATATACAGAAAACTTCTATCATCTAAAAGAATTAATGTCAGGTAGTAATTTACCTGTCCCGCGTACTTTTCTTTTCTATCTACTGTTTATGTTGAATATAAGTCGGTAGATCATATGGACACGAGTCTGCAAAACACTAAGTAAGAAGTTTAAACGTTAATACCCAAAAAAAAAGACTTTGGAGATATTCTGCTACATTAGACTTGGACATTCTGGATGTTTTTAAACCAATAGACACCTATGGCTTTCTTGTCTAGTAGACCGTATTGGTACATTTTGGCCAAACCGATAAAAACCTCAACTAAAAAGAATTATCAATTAATATTTTTTTAATATTGAGTCTGGACCTTTTTGTGTAAAAAAGAATGATTCAATGTCAAGGGGTTTTCAAACAGAAAAGTAGTTTATTTGTTATACAAATACTTTTGAGCAAACATGTACACCAAGAGATAAGAAAAAGCGCACTTTAACAGTGCATCTCAGACCAAGCTTCTTATTGAAAGTGCAGACAAAACACAGTGCGAACATTTTGTACTTTTCAAAAAAAAAGATTTTTTAGTTACTGATAGACTTGAAGACAGAACACTATCTACTTTATCACTGATGCTTCTTTTTTTTATCTTTCTAAATTTAAATTTATTAAGTGTTTGCAGTTTTTCAGTAGTTTTTTGTTACTGGCACTAAGATATGGTTGTATCTTCGTCGTTTATTTTTTTAATAGTAGTTACTGTCATTTAGTAATCGGTGTTTATTTTATTAAATTTATTTTTTTAACTTTTACATCTTGTATTGTATTGATTTTGTATTTTTTTTTTACCAATACGAGTACAGTTAAACCTGTCTAAAGCGGAATCGTCAGAGACTAAAAAACTGTTTCGGCTTGAACAGGTTTAGTTTCTGCAGTTGCCTGAGTAAGACGGAAACCAAACCTGTAGGTACAAGAATAAAAATTTTTGTTTTTTTACTGAACAGTGTATTTTCAAAAAAATATTTGTACATAATAATTAATTGCTTACGTAATCAACTATTTAAAATATTCTGTAATACTTTTTTGTGTTTGTTTTAAACTCCGGTGCCTTTCTTTCTATTATTGTACGCAGTTCTATAAGACATTCTGACATTCTGGTTTATTTATTCTTTGGGCATATTGTTCTAACGCAGTAACTTTTTTGAAAACATACCTAGACCCAAAACAAATCAAGTTAAGCAGAAACCAATAGAGAAAATTTGTACCTAGCTCGAGTGTCTCATCTTCTTCTTCCCGTCCTCTTCCCATTATATCTCACTCAGTGTTTTCCATTCTGTTGTGTATTCTTGTGCTTCTACCGTTCTATCAGTCTCATGAATTTCGTTTATTAAATCCTGAATGTCATTTATTTCTTGAAGTACATTAGTTGAGTCTTGAGTTTCTGTTTTAATATTTTCAAAAACAAAACCTGTTTTTTTAAAACATTTTTTACGCAGTTGGGACTTAAATGTTTTTGAGCACTTAATATCCATCGAACAGCATCTAAGACAGAAATTTTACTGGATAATTCAGTAGCGGAATTGCATGCTCTTATATTGGCACAGATTGATTTTAGAAAGTGGTTTTAGTAGTGGACTTTAAAATTCTGTATGATACCTTGCTCTAAAAGTTGTGATAAACTTGTGGTAATCGCCGGCAAAAAAACTAGTTTTATATTCGACACAAGTAAATGGGGATTGCTTGCGGTATTATCTTAGAACAGTAAAATATATTTTTTGATTTCTCATTTTTCTAAATGCAAAATAGTCTCTAGAGAAGGTTTTTGAATTATGTGAAAAACTTTAGGAAGAAACAACGATGTTTTGAACAGTAAAAGATACGTTTACAAGATTGCGTTTTATTAGAGGGGAACTTTTTAGAAGGAATAATGTTCAATTTTGTAATTAATGTATTTTTGTGATAAAAAAATGTGTTATTATTACTAGATTGCGACAAAATATGGAGTAGCAATAATTAGTTACTTTTTGAAGTAAGCGTTGAAGGTAAAATATGCCGTTCTATTAAAATAATGAAAAAACAAAGTTAATATAAAGTTTTGAGTTACTACACACATAAACTTAGATAGCTAGAAGTAGTAAAGGTTCCGCACTCACAATTTTCAACACATTTTTGATCTTGGTTCAAATCTAATTCAAGTATGGTTTTTTTTAATTAAAGCGCAGAAGTCACTAAAAATTTATTAATTATTACCTACCTAAGCGTTATAAAATATTTTTTTTACAAAACTGGTAAAAATGTGCTTTTTAATTGTCATTTTTGATGTTAAAAGTGTCATTTTTTGACACGCGTGTTAAAAGTAAGTGACTTGAAAGTAAAAAGTAATTCAAAGTTTATCGTTGCTACAAAAATTTTGGTTTATAAATATTGCAATCTGTGTGGTATTACTTTTTGATTTCTTATTTTTAGCTAGCTACGCTCGTTCTTTAATCAACTCCACTCCCAAAACAAAATTTTACTTTTAACACTAATATCATAAATAACTATTTCATTAAATTTTAAACACAACATTTACAAATTTTATTATTACGCAGCAGTTTTTAAACTTACATCTTCCAGTTATGAATATGATTTTTCCTCATCAACATTTTCAGTTTAGCTGAATCGACCAATCATTTTGTTAATAATGTTACAATCTGGAAATTGGGCACGAATTCTTGTCAATCGAGTAAAATTAACGGACACGGACTCCTCAGTAAAAAACACTTTATATAGCGCAGCGTTAAAACATTTTGGAAGATTGAATAAACCTGGCAATAAATTCATAAAAAAGGCTATTTTAAAGTGTTTTTAATAAATAAGTGAACAACAAAAGTTAGATTACAAGTTGACACTTTTGACACACGTAAAACACCTACTAACACCAAACACTACATTTACCACGACGCGTGTTTTGACAACGCAATTGTGATTCTCGGGTAGAAATTAAAGCTAAATAATTTACAAACATCTTTATCAAATTTACTAATCGAATCAACTTTTACTTTCACCTTCTCACAACCAATGGAGATAGATCAAGAATTGACGTTGATTAGAAAGCTTTTTGACCTTACTCTTTTGGATTTTTCGATTTTTGGTTAGTTAGGAGATAACATTTATAAACAGCGGTTGCACAATTTGGAAGATCTGATAAATTCAATTATAAATTGTTGTGAGAACGTAAGCGAAGGGATGCTCCAAGATGTTGAAAACAAGAAAAAGGGAGTGGCGACATGTTTACAACAAAATAGATATCATATTCAACATTTCTTGCGTAAATAAAGAATGTTAATAAAAACCTAGTGTTTACCTAGTATGTTTGTAATTTTTTTTGTGATGAGAATAGATTTTTGTGAATTTGTTTATGTAGTCTATCTTTGCTTGTAAAATATGCAAAATTGTAATAAATAAGTAAATTTAAATATTTACAATTATGCAACTAATTATACACTACAATATAATCGGTTGAATATAATTATACGCTATATTAGAATTCATGTGATTGTAAAGCGACACACGACAGATTTGATATTGAAATTACCGGTAGCTTAAACTAAAAACATTTATAATGATTCTGTATTAATAACAGTATTTTGTTTAAATTTTTTATATACTTTAAATAAATCTACTTTATACACCCGCAAATCAGAGCGTAATCTTTATCTTTATAGCACTGAATTTTTAAAGTTGATACGCAAGAATAACACATAAATAACTGTACTTCCGTTTAGCTGTTAAATAAACGTCTTCAATTTTCTAAACGTCACTTTTTACATTAAATAACCATTATCATGAAGATTGTTCTCGTTCCGCCACTTGCAAAACTTCTCATATTATTTAACATATAAATTTTAATTTGCAAAGAATAATTTTTCTCTGTGCTGATTCAAATTCTTCTAAAATTTCTGTAGAATACACGTTTTCACATACGAGTTTAGTTTTCATTTTAGAAAATTGCAAAACGGAAAATAGCAACATACCGTATCTTGGCAACGACAAGATAGTCAACTAGTTAATCTAGATTTTTTTCACGGTTTAAAAAAAATACCGGAATTTTGAGTATGCTCTTGATTTGAAAAATTAAAACGATCTAAAATAAAATAAAACGTTGTATGCGTAATCGTCACTAATGGCCCTCAGGAAATTAATAGTCCTGCTACGTCAGGCTTTAAACATTCTCTCGTGCCATAATCTTCTTGATTACGCCCTTAATACATAAATAGCTATAATGTACTCGTAGTATACATTTTTTAGTTTTGCATATCCAATTTTTGAAATTCGATTTAAAATACTTTAATATTTTAAATTTTGTTTAAGAAGGTGGAAGAATAAAGTGAGATTTAAAGTTAACAACGTTGTATCGAATATTGAACAATTTTAAAAGCTTTTCACTTGGCTGAGTTTTTCACTATTCAAGCCCCGTGAAAATATTTTTTGATATATTCGAAAACCTAAAGAAAATTTGAATAAATATAGCTGTAGGAGCGTTTATTTCGTGCAATAAATAAGTTAGTGCCAGAGGTTTGTGTTTATAAATAAACATTTGATAGCGCAATCTGCATCAATGAGCTATGAATTTCAGAATAATAAATTTAACTTAAAATTCGTCGGAAGACAAGGTTTATTGTCTCAGGACTTACTTCAAATAATTCGTTCTAAGTTATATAAAATCTTTACAGACTTGATATTCTTTGACAAAATATTACAAACTTAGTTCATGACTTAAAGGCATAATTTAGGGTTATAAAGATTTATTATAAAAATAAAGGCAATTTGTGCGAAATAGAATGCCTTAGCAAAAAGGAAAAGTTTTGTCTTTTATGTGGCTAAAATTGGTTTAGAATTTTGAGGGTATGAAACGTACATTGTTGCAAAATATTCTTTATTATAGAGAAAAGTTTCGAGTAAAACCGTTTTTCCGGTGTTCAAATACGTGTATGTATTTGAAAGTTTCTCGTTGAATAGCTAAGTTTATAGCTCTTTGATAACTTTTAGTAGAATAAAGTAGGACAATATCGACAAATAACTTAGTTTTTTGTTATATTTTTGTTTTAGTCATAGTTTGTGTACGGTTTTTATAGTGTTTGTTTACTAAAACAAAAATGATTTTGTTTAGAACATTATTTATGGGTACCTAGTGGTATGAGATTTATAGCAGTGTGTCTTACCAGACTATAACTTAAAGGCCTACACCTCCATAAATCCTTACCAAAATATATCCATAATTTATATTAAAGGAGTAATGGTGTACACAAAAAAATGTTTAGAATCAACTTAAAAAGTTAAAAATTTATATTTAAGGAATGGCTTTGTTAAAAATTTACGAAGCATTATAACTGTGTTGTTTATTATAAATGTCACCAAAAGCAATAAAAATGATTAATATTCTTATGTTATATTTTCAACTTTTATTATTAAAGTTTCTTGGCGTGTGTAAAAAAGCATAATAATGAATTCGATCACAAAACATCTGGGTCGCATTCTCAAGATCGAGATCGAAATCGAAAATTATGTGAGCGTGGAGTGAATACTAAATCTCGAGTTGTTGACATCTCAGTTTGCTTAATTTACGAGAACAGTGAATCAACTAACTATTATTAATAAAAATATAACAATTAGAAATTCTATATAAACAATCATTCCTATTGATTTTAATGTGTATTCTAGTAAAACGATACGGAGCATTATAACATAAATGAACCTAAAATTTAAAAAAAGTATTTTTTGTACTCATCGCTTTTGAAAAACTATTTTCCAGTCGTTCTGACGCTTGCAAGAGCGGATTTTTTGAATTGGGTTTTTTTTATTTCTCACAAGAAAACACTCAAAATTTGCTTGAGCCATTAGTCGGTAATCGTAAACCAACAACTTTGGGTTGAATTTCCGTTGACAAAATCTTTCAGTCTTACCAACTTATTAATAATTAAAATATTTCCCGAAGTTATATTAAATTATTAAGAATTTTTTTTCTAAAACTGCTAGTTTTTACTCGTTACAAAAAATATTATATTTAATACTCGCTTGTGCTGCAATAAAAGTGCTCATGCGGTAATAGTTATTTACATTCGCTTCTGGTAATTTTAATTTTGCAGCGCAAAATGAGTTTGAAAGACGGCGCGCCAGCAGAGTATTTTAATAATTGAGCGCTGTAAAATTGTAAACACACAAGATATGTATTAAAATTTTTTCTGACATATTTTACTAACATTTTTTATTAAAAATTAGTAGTGTATTAGATAACCCAACTTTTTTTCGTTTAACATCAAAAATGATAGATTGATCCGATTATTGCTATAGTAGGATAAATATCTGTAATGAACAATACGTTTTCGTAGCAAAAAATGTCGCCAGTATAATTGAAGATAAAAGTGTTAAAAAAATATTAATTTTAGTTATTCAAGAATTTAAAAGTTATGTATCTGGCGTTTGAACAGAGATACTATCATTGCACAAAAGCATTTATGTTTATAAACGTATATAAATACTCAACAATTGAAGTGATCCACTCTATAATAAGTAGTGATGTTTTCATTTTCATACATCATAGTTCTTTAAAAAACCGTTATTAAAATACAAGTCGAGTAAAAAAAAGGTACACATGCATCGCAACATCGTAAATCAGTATATTTGGTTATTTATTCAACTTTTTACAAAAACAGTAAATACCCTCAGCAATATTTTGTAAACACATATTTATTTATTAAACATATTGTATAAATTAATATCTAGTAAGACCACCTCTAGCCCTATAGACAGCCATACATTTCCTAGGCATACTTTCTATTAAATTATTGATGACTTCTTGAGACACTGCTTCCCATTCCTGTTCCAACATGTTTTGAAGCTTCTCAAAAGTTTCTGGTTGGACATCTTGTTCCGGTAACCATAGACGTTCGATGGGGTTGCAATCAGGGGAGCGTGCCAGCCACACCACTCGTTCAATACCATATGCATTAAGAACATTGTTCACAATCCGAGCGCGGTGTAGTCATGCATTATCATCCACAAACACAAACTCCAGTAACTCGTCGTAGCGCGTTATTTAACTGAGTAGCGTTGATGGTAGGGTTTCGGCAAGAAGTAATTTGTAAAAAACGAGTTTGTCTTAGAGTTAGACTGCGTGCACGACCTTCACCATATCTGAAACGAGGAGTTACACATTTTTGAAAGCGATTAATGGCTCGATTGATCACCCCATGTGGCACATTAAAAATTCGCGCCACCTCGCGATGAGATAACCCTTCCTGCACCATGTGAACCACATGCTGCAATTTTCGGTCAGATAAACTTTGTTGAAGCATTAAAAATTAGCAATCAGTCACCCTTAATAATACTTTTAACGTGTCAGTTTTAATATTACTGAAAAAGACACTCAGTTAAATTCTCATTTTGGTTGTTTTGTCAGATAAAACTGCGAAAAAACCCGTTTTTAAAATTAACACCTAAAAACTACTACTATATAACCATAAAATACTTTAGATAGGCAAAAGAGTACAAAAGTACAACAAAAAACAAGAATAAATCCTGTATAATTACCATTTTTTGTGGTGGATTACTTCAATTGTTGATCAGTTTACTTGGTGATAATTTTTACAGTGTTGTACTGTTAGCTGTTAATTGTACAATAATTTAACATTTATCTGTTAGAAGGCCAAAAATTTATTTTTCTAATTACGTTAGATAAATAACTATTGTGCTTAAACTATTGGTCTAACACCTGGCAGCTCTGTTACAGCGGAGGGTGGTAGCTAGACCATAGATATATTACTCTTTTCTAGAAAGAGTAAGGTATATATAAGCTAGACAGACGACTGTGTTTATAAAGTTTTAAAGTGACAAATTAAATATTTGCCAACACAATTGTCACTATTTGTATCTGACAGCACCTCTAGGAGATGGTGCAACTGATTTAATCTCGTTGTTACTTAAGTTACGGGTACGCTTATAAGCGTTTTGAGTTACTTTATTGAGTAGTTAGTTAAGTTAGTAATAGGCACCTCAACAAATATGTCAAGTTAACAATCCTAATTAATTCCTTGTCTGGCTTCAAAGCAGCTGCGCCATGGCTTTGAACTGCAAGTCGGAGCTTTAATACTTACTTTATTGTTTAATCAAAAAAATAATTTTTCGGAAAGTGTAAAATTAACAACATTTTCTATAAAATGTCAGTGTAAATTGTTAATTGCATGTTCCACATTTTTACAAAATGTTAAAATAGACGATTTACAAAACAGGTAGTATACTGCTTTGAATAAAAATTGCAACACCAAGAAGTTGTGGACAAATTTTAATGAAAATTTCACAAAAGGTTTATTTTAATGCAATAAAGAAATCATCAGAATTTCAAATAATTAAATTAACAACAAATGCATTTTTTTAAATAATGTGTGGGTCCTCCATGATTTCTAATGCACTCATTAATTCAACTTGGCATACTTTGAATGAGATGATCAATATCCTCCTGCGGTAGTGCATTCTAAGCTTCCTGAATCTGCACACGTACCTCGTCCAAAGAGTCTGGGGGATGGGGTAAATTGCTTAGTCTTGCGCCTATCATATCCCACACATGTTCAATGAGTGAAAGATCCGGTGAACGGAAAGACCATAGAAGCACCACTACGTTAGCTTTTTCTAAGAAGTTTACTGTTTTCTTTGCAGTATGTGAGCCAGCATTATCTTGTTGAAAAACAGGATTTTGCAGCCTTTGCAAGTACGGCAGTGCAATTGGTTCCAGCACAGCCTCTATGTACCGTCGAGCATTTTAGTTGCCAGGAATAAAAACCAGAAGAGACCTACTGCCACACGTGATAGCACCCCAAATCATCATGCCCTGAGTAAGCGAATATGCTGGGGAAGTGCCAAGTTTATGTTTCTGCGCTCGCCGCGAAGACGTCTGACCCATCCACGTCCGTCGTAGGCCCACAAACAAAATCTAGATTTCTCGGTAAACACAATCTGATGCCATTCTTGCCTCCAATTTAACCGTTCTATACACCATTCTAATCTGCGAGCGTGATGATGAGGCGATAGGGGGAGGCACCAAAAAGGACGATAAGAACGCACTCCAAAACTACGTACTCGACGATATATAGACGCCATTGAAAATTTTACATTTAAAGTTTTTCTCCAAGTGTTACAAGTACTCGTGTGGTTGAAAATCTGTCTCTTAACGCCAAAAGTCTTAAACGTCTTTCTTCGCGGTCTGTCGTTTTTCGCTGTGGTCCAGATTTTCTCCGACGTTCATAGAAACCTTCCTCAAACCATCGTCTCTAACATCTCATCACTGTAGTTGCATTATAACCAATTCTGGTGGCAATTTCCCGAAACGAAAGACCACCCTCTCTCATACCAATAATTCGACTCGTTCGAAATCATTTAGTTCCCGAAAATTTTGACGTTCACAAATTTTGGGCATTTTAAATGACGTTCTCCGCAAAATTGTAAAGAAAAAACTGATCTAAAATGTGCCCATGTTTGCAAAACACTCTTTGATATTGCTTTCTTTCCTATATAAAATCTTCCAAAAAACAGGGTTGACAATAATTTTTTTTGTTGAAATTTTAATCATTTAATTATTGTATCAATATTAAACTTTTGTGAAATTTTTGTTAAAATTTGGCCACAACTTCTTGGTGTCGCATTTTTCATTCAAAGCAGTATATATTAGCTGTAAAATTGTTTTTTCATATTTACATAGTTTATAAATAACGGATGGGAAATGTTTAGCTTAAACCTTTTTAAAACCATAGCAATTTTTTGAAATTGAAGGGTACAGGAATAAAATGATGAATGTCTAAAAAAATTTTTTTTACAGAGGTGAAACTCATCGTTTTTCATGGATACGCTAAATTTTTTTATTTGATATAGCTCTTAAGTAGCCTCAGGAGTCTTAACAGTTATTGTTTTTAACTGTTTTTTCTCAGTATTGGATTCAATATTGGTGAAAAACAATAGAAATCTCAATTCAATCAGAAATCGAATTTTTAGACATTCTTCTTTTCATTCCTGTACCCTTTAATTGAACGGCTTTGTTTTGAGAGTATGCGTTGTTTACAGTAAAATATAAAAAGAAGCAGAATAGGGACATAATGTCCAGGTCAATCCAGCACTGTAAAAAAATTTTAGTACGGCTTAATTTGTCTCTGGTATATAACGAGGGACCCAAAATTTGAAGCATTATATAAAACAAAAGTATATAGCAAGTTTAATTAAAAAATAAACGAAAAATTAAATTTAAATGGGAGTTCCAGCAATATTCTGCTAGAAGTGGCACCGCATCTTCACGTCTGCATCTTTGAAGGTGGCTTTCCGAAAGGCTCTTCACAGATGCGGAAGTAAACGCGGTCTATGATAGGGTCGGAAAAGCAATGGGCAGGACAATGGAAAGGCTTAAAAAAAACAGGCACATTCTAAGGTTCTAAGGCTTCTAGTTTCGGCAAAGAGCACTTTTTGTAAATTGTCTTGACGACGCGACGGCTCTAGAAACTGGTACGAGCTGATACCTCACTTTCAGCTCGAGACAATGTCTCTTTGAATTACACAGGCAGGTGACATTCCTAGACCTAGACGGATTATCGTTTACATTTCGGGATTAGAAAAGACACTGGAAGTGGCTTTGGCTTTTTTGGAAAAACAAAACTCTGGCTTGGGCAGCCAATTTTGGCTTGTCTATGAGTCCGAGCAAATCGGGTTCACGACAACAACAGGGCTCTGGGAGCGCCACACAACAGTTTTATTTTCAACAAGACGGAGCTACTGTTTACTGTACAATGAATACTTTGGCGTTTACAAAAAGTGTCTTTAATAACAAGCTGAAACAAAAATATTTCGTGGCTCACACGAAGTTGTGATTTGACATCTTGTGACTTTTTTTGTGGCATTATCTAAAAAATGAAATTTTTTAAACAGCAGTGTACAACCTAGGAGTGTTGCAAAAAAAACTAAAACAAAATTTTTAGAAATCAACAATAATCTTGTTGGATAATGTGTGTCGGTGTGTAGAAGAAATGCTTTGTTTTGTCATGGCACTTTTAACAATTTTTTTAAATAGACACTTGTTATGTTTTTGTAATTGATTTTTATTAAATGTTAAACGTAATGTGTTTGCAACGCCTACTAGGTCAACACGTTTTTTATTAGAAAAACAAGGTGTTTCTTCAAAAGTTTTATTTATTAAATAAATGAGATTGCAAATTAAAAAGCATACAATCAAAAGTAGAAACTTTATTACACGTCGCGCTCTAAGGTACCTCGAAGTTTTGCCTCTCGTTATTGAATTTGATTTTCTTATGTAAAAAGATATTACTTACCTCGGTGGTAATATACTATTACTGTCGTATTAAGCAGGAGTATAGACTTTTTTTCCTAATCTTTTAAATTTAACACTTATCTAATTAATTTTTTAACCCAGAACTTGGTTTTTAAATTAGCTAATAAGTTTATAAATTAACTACAGTGTTTGCGCGCTCTTGAGAGGCGAAACAATAAAAACAAACTAATTATGACCTTTGGTATTAATTAAATATTAGAATGTTAATTTAAATTAAACGTTTACTACTCAAATTAATTAAGAACACAATCAGATTTTGGTTGGAGAAATGAAAGAGGGTGCTTACACTTTTTTTACAAATGCAGGAGGGTAAAGAGTTAAGGCTAAGAAACTAATTCGAAAAATAGTTGACGGATCGACAGTACTAATTACATTTTTTTTTTTTCGATGGAGTGGGTGGTCGCTGTGACTCTGCCCTGTTTAGTCGAATTTAAGGTTAATATAGTTAGGTTAATTTAAATAAAATCAAAAAAATCAAATAATTAATTTAGTAGAAAACTAGTAAATAAATAGTTAAATAAAATTGTTAATTTCAAAAGGATTAGAAGAAATAAAAATAATTAGCTTCTCGCTGATTAGAGAAATAAAAGTACTTATCTAGCTTGGTTTCTTAAACTGGACACTTAATTCAATTTTAAATTAACTAAATTCAAATTTAAATTTACAGCCGTACTTTATACAAATTTAAATATAATCAAAAGATTGTAATGATAATTACAGATAATAAAATTTAAGCTCAAGCTTGAAATAATGCACGTCTGATCTCGAAAGCGGTTCAAATCATACTTTCTTTCAGTTTCACCAATTAGCCTACGCAAAAAATTTTACTCTTTTTCTACAACCCCACTATATGGTAATTTAATTGGTTGAAACTAAACTATTTTTCGTTTGTTTGTTTGCAAAATTTTTTAAATTGTTGCTAAATAAACTAATAAGTAAAGAAGTACTAAGACCTGGGAATAATAAAATCTAAATGCATAAAAAAATACAATAAATAAATCTTATACTCAAATAGAATTCAGACGTCGCTCTTCTATTATAATAATGTAATAATTGCGATGATTTAATGTCAATCTGGTTTACAAATAATCTCACTCGATCCAAAATTATCTAAATAAATACTAACTAGATAATTCTAGGCATAGCTAATTAAAGAACAGGCAAAAAAGTGTTAAGTTTTAGGCAATAAAGAAGAGTTACTTTTGTTAAATAAATTCATGCATCTAAATTTTTTATTTGTGCGTAATATGTTATAAATTTTATTTAACAAATTTTTGAATCTATGACGTAAAGATTGAATTTTTTTTCCAGTTTCGACAAAAAAAAACACCAGATTTTTCTGTCTGTTTTTATACTTATTACATTTTTAATAATTGTATTTTTAATTGATATGTGACTTTTATAGTCACAATTTGCAAGACATGCAACAAAATAATTTGCAAAAGAATTAATAAATCTACCAAATAGATTGTTAAGAAAATTAGAAAGTTAAAGAGGTCTCGCCAGAAATTAATTTAAACCTAACTTAAAACTAGAAATCCAGCTTTTGTTGTTTTGAAAGAACGCTGTTTTGAAGATGTTGAATTTGACAATCTAGCGCTTTGGCATTTGCTAATAACAATTTTAATGAAAAGTTTTTTGCCGGTGTGGTACATTGTTTTCAGTTTTAAAACATATGGCTAATACTACCTTTTAGCAGGGCGTAACACGCTTAAACATTTTTGGAGACTTTCTAAGCACTCTCTTGTAAGTTAAATAAGCATAGCGAATTGACCTGTTATGTTTTCTTTAAACCTTTAAAATTGATAAATTTATGTATCGGCTTGGTGTTGTCTCAATTGTACAAAAAGAACATGTTTTTAAAGCATGTGAAAGAACCTCCCTTTTTTTTACGAAATAATTAAATCTTATATTCATCTCTTAATTTTGATGATTGGATGAGGATATTACAACATGTTGGGTGAAAATTACGTAAAGACACTTTTCTGATGTGTCTGACTGTCGATTGACGAAAAATAGCAATATTTGTAAACTAAAATTTATTATAGTAGTACTCGTAGTAATTTGTAATAAATATTATCATTAAAAATGATGATAAAAATAATAACAATGTACTGTTAAAATCCATGTAAAACCATATACCATTTGAAGGTTCGTAACTAGAATTCCAGCTGTAAACAGAAACAATTTATCAACATATTGTAGAGAAGCTTTTGTGAGGAAGAATAAAACTCGTTGAAGTAGCGCTCGTAGCTTTAAAGAGAGCTGTTATACAAAGAGTTTTCGTCGTCAGTAACTTACCTTACAGCACAAAATGTGGCATACTTTACTTAACTTATAATTTGTCTCACTAATTTCACTTTCGTTTATGAAAGAGAGCGAAATGGCAATTCGAGGAGTCAGAGTTATTTTAATAATAATAACGACGTTTCAAGTACGGTACCTATTTATCTGTTTGAGTAATTATGTGTTCCGGTTCTAAGCATCACAATTTCGCTGCTTCGCAACTATAATAAATTACAAGTTTGGCTTCAGGTTATTTTAGATGTTAAGAGGTGAATGTCGTATACAACTGTAATAAGGTTTTTACGTTTGTAATTTCAACGAGTTTAGATAGGTGTAATTTGCGCTTTACGTTTTTACCAGAGTCATGGAATATATTAAAGCAGAGTGCAGTCGAGTTTGAACTTGAAGAGGTTTTATAAACGATCTACAAAACTATGCTATGCACAGACAATTTTTATGGAAAAATGTTTAAAGCTTATTCAAATAAGTTTTTATTCTTTTTATTTAATATTTGAAACTGCACATTGTAAGAACACTATTGTATCTTAAAATTACTTCCCATTTCAATAACATCTTGCTATAAACCCAGTCTAACGTGAATAGAAATGAGTGAAATTCTTGAGTTTAGTCTTGGAAGATAGAATTCTCAAACTTGTAATAAAAGTATAGTTTTGTTAGTGCCAATTTGTAAAGTATGTGTTCATTTATCATCTAGAGATGCAAAATTAAATCAAGTATTTCACCTTCAAAGTATATTATGTCGGCAAAAGACGTTCTAAAATTAAGTATTTGGCTTAAATTTAATAATGTTTCTAAAAACAAAAATGTTTTGTTATTTTTGAAGTTTATCTGTCTTAACAGATATATCTTATAGAACTTGCAGAACTATCTTGAAAACAGATTTAGGAATGTTTTTTTTACAAAATGCAGTCGTTCCAAAAAATTTTACTTTAGGATTATAACCGGCATTTAACTTATTGTCAGTAGTTTGCTAAAAATCTAGTGAAGACCATTTGTTGAATTTAAGTTTTTTCTCAGATGAGGCTTGGTTTCATTTATCAGGCTACGTGAATTTGCAAAATATGCGCATGTGAAATTCTAAATACTTTTACATTTTTGTGGAATCATTTTTACATATTTAGGATATTGGCGCAGTAGATTTTAGCTAGAGTATGGTTTTTTTCAACAGGACGGAGCAACCGCACACACAACAGCAAAAACCATTGCATATTTAAGAGAATTTTTTGATAAACCTTTAATTAGTACCTATTTGTACCGACATAAAGTTTTCACATTTATTGCCTTACCTCACAATTATGGATTATTTGGTGTTCTCTTATTTAATAAACAAAATATTCAGAACACCGATAACTAATTTACATCAACTACAAGAAAGGATAATTGAAGAATGTAGAATAACTACAAAGATGCTTTTTATTATCTAGATTTTAAAATATTTTTGTATATGTCCAAGCAGAGTTATAACTTTTTAAATAATTACGTTTTTAATACCAATTTTTTGATTTTGTCTTGTTACCTGCTTTAGCCAGCGGCTTTGACCATAAATTTGACAGGATGAATTATCAGGTTAGGAGTCTGTCAGTGTCAGATTCGCACATAATCAATCAAACACATTTTTATTATTATCATTTTTTTTATTCTACAACCACTTTTGATCTCGACAATTTTTGATAACATGGTATGAATAGTAACGGGTTATTTATTTGCATCACAGTAAATTTTATAAAAATAAACTTAGATGCACGTATTTTTTGACAATTTTACAACAAATGTGCAAATTAGGATTTTTTTTAATTTAAAGAGACAAATAATTTATTTTTACTGTATACACTAACTCGATATTTACACAGTAATAATTGCGATTTAATAACATCGCATTTGATAAACACCCGACTTAAAACAATGGCTTTTTGAGTTTTACTAACTCGGTCATTGTCTTCGCGCTGCTTATATAACGATACATTTTTTTAACACTTATTTAGAAGTTTACGCGACTTTTCTTCTTAGGCGGAAAAGCTAAATCATCATTTTTATCGACCGCTTTATAAGCGTTACTAATTATTGACTGTACGTGAACCCATTGTTTCTGAAATAATTTGTAACAATATTAATTACCTTTTTTATTGGATAAACTTTAACTCTTTTTTGATAGTTCTCTTCTAATCTGCATAAATTTATAATCATCATCTAACTATAGCGATAGTATTTGTAAATTAATCTTAAATTGTTGCAATTAAATTGTTATAACATAAAGACAAAGTTTAGATTTCATTTTCTAATGTTTAAGTTTAATTTATAGTATTTTGTAATGCATTACTTACTGCTTACTTTTTTTCTTACTGGTTTTTTATTTACAAACATTTCAAAAATATTTGTAAACAAACTGATGTAGAGAGTAGAGGTAAAACTTGTATTGGATTAACAAAAAAATGGTGAAACTAAAATGGAGAGTACGATTTAGTTTTTTATTGATCATACGTGCCTTATTAAAAAGCTTATTTAATTAAAATTTGTTATTTTATCCTAATTTAATTTGATTTTATTTTAAGTTGACGTATTGCACATTATAATTAAATTAATTTTAAATTTAATTGTGTTTAATGCTTTCTCTGGAGAAACTAAACCTAGATAAGAGCGTTTTTTTCTGAATAAATTAATTAACAATAAGCTACACAATAATTTTTTTTACATTTAACTTGTTTATATTGTCTTTCACTCTTAAATTAACCATTTTTTTAATTACGTATATTTGCTGATTTAAATTAGTTTTCTATCAAAATAATTATTTTGGTTTTCTTTAAATACAATTATTTTGTATTATTTTAACCAAATTGAACATATTGTTACAACTGTAGTTTGACACTTCTAAGAAACAGAAATTGTATTTTTTGGTTTTATTTAAATTTTTATTGATTAGACAATTTACTTTTTTAATTACTCTTTTTATTTTACCTTTACCAAAAATTTACTGAAAAAATTGTAGTTTGATTTAACAAGCTACATTGCTTAAGGCAATTTATTTAACTTTAAGATTCTAAATTAGAAGATTTTGAAATATACTCGACCCAAGCTCTATTGGCCTCTCTGACTTAAATCGTAAATCTTTACATAACAGATTTCTGGTTCATTTTACAATCATATTTCGTTTTTACCGCACTAGTGCCTGCAAAGAGCACAAAAATTTTTCTCGTTTAAAAAACGGTTTTTGAAATTAGATTTTCGTATAAGAGTTTAAGTTTATAATAAAGCAATGCACTTTACCACTTTTATTCAGATAAAACAACAAAAATGCATTCAGAATATTGCATTTAAAGTTTACATTTATCAGCGCTCTATGTGAGAAATTGTGTACGACACTAAAATGTCAAATTCGAGGACAAATTTTGATAGTAAATTTTAGTAACTTGAAATAAACCTGACTGCTAGTTAAATAAATAAAATAAAGTAAGATAAATTTTAAAATTATTGTTTTTCGGTTTTGTGGAAAATTCGTGCAAAAAATAAGATACAAAAAACGTACAGGAACAGTTTTGCTTTATTCGTGCGACATTTTTCACTATGTAAAAACTGTCGCACTTATATGCAAAATATAATGCTCTCGCACTTATTGTGTAAATAATTATGAACAACGGTAATTTTTTCAATTTAAATTTGCATTTCCCGATTGTTTTACCAACTTAAATATATTTGCATTTTAATTATTTTAATTGCAATTAGAAAAGTTAGATTTTACTTTTAATTTTTTTATTTATTTATTTTGTTTGTTCATTTATTCTTCATTTCAAATTGTAACACTATTTTTTTGACATTATTTTTATCGATTTAATTTACAAAAGTGTCTTAATTAGTTTTAAAACCAAATTGAGTTAATTATTTTTTTTGTTATTTGAACAACTTTTTTATGGTTTGTATATAAATTTATGTGTAGTGTAAGCTGCTTTTTAATTTTTTAACGCTTTCTTTTTTTTTCCAATCTGTTTTCACTAGGTATACGAATTTTATTTTACTTTTGCGACTGTATTTTTATTTTGATTTTTTTTACTTTCGGTTTTTACAAAAATTACAGAACGTAGGACTATTAAAATTTGTGCAAAAACTATCCTTAGAGAGCAATCAATCAACTCTTTCGGAAACTATTCATAAGAACATCACATTATTTTTTTTACCTTATTTAGATTATGGATTAGGAAAGCAATTTAGAAAATCCGAATTATAACAAATGTTTAGACTAAAGCGTTTTGCGTCTTTTCTCTAGACGTTCAATTTCCTGTAGAGTTCGCTTCAAGTTCCTCATTTAACTTTCGTAGAAGTCATTTACAAAAAATCTTGTGCAACTACAAAACCTTGAAGCAATAAATCAGTACATTGTCATGGAGTAGAATTTTTGACCATACTCGTATTTTCAGACCAATAACCTTTTACGGGTTTAATATAACAGATATAAAATAAGCTTCTTTACTTATATCATAACTTTCTCGAGCATTGCGTGTTTGCTAAATATTTTGTTAGAGCTATTAATGTTGAATTTGAGAAAAATTACATTCCAGGACTAAATTGCTTAGCAAATATTTACAAATTATATCTGTGTATAAATTCTACGTTGTTTACAGATGAGCACTGAAATATGAGTAAACATGGAAATTTATAAAAATGTTTATTCCTTTAGGATCAATTTATAAAATTAGTTTTTATGGCTGAAATACACTTTTTATTGTTTTAATGAGAAATAAAAATATTTACCTTGATCTGTAAGTGGCCAAGTTGAACTCAATCAAAGAAACTTGTTCAGAATAAGCTCTTCGAGAATTTTCGCCAATTAGGTAGATTGCTGATACCAGAGAAATTACGCTGAGTGAATATAACTTGAAAAATTTATTTTAAGTTTACAGTTGTAGATAGTCATTTTTATTTAGTTCGCTGAAATATCAGATAAAGTTTTTAACTTTTTAGAATATACAATACTATAATCTCAATATTATTATAACTACAAAATTAATTTTACTAAAAAATATTGTAAAGAAACATTTTTTTTAAAGATAGTTAAAAATATAATTTTTTCTTATAAACTTTTGATTTTGATATTTAAAATTGAAATGTGTTACAACAATACAACTTTGAAATTTTGAGCAAACATAGTCACTATCTTTTTATTTAAAGATCTACTAAGCTCGTTTTGTTATTTTGGTTTCTACATCATATAACAGCTAATTGAATTTAGGTAAAATGTTATTGCTTTTTTTTTAAATCGTGGCAGCAACAGCTTTTTATTGTTTTGTAAAATATTGTCTTTATATAAATTTTAGTAAAAGCTCCTTAACATGGTTTCTCTCTCAGTGACTTTAAGACTTTAAAACATAATGTAAAATACCCTATTTTAGAGTCACTCGTCATAGCAATATAGTCTTGGTTTATTTTTATTTTTTTAGACATTTTACTTTAATTATTAGTAATAATAATAACGCAAAAAAGTTTTATTATTAACTGTAAATTTTCATTTCAAAAAAATAAGTTTTTTAAAATACATTTTTCGGAGTCAAAAAATGGAAATTATTATTTTGTTCTCAGCATACATTACAACAGGTATCCTGCGTAAATTATTAAATTACCATAATCAGTGAAATCTAAAATATTCAGCAATTTTATTTAATGTTAATATTTTTTTATGATTGTATTAATTATTATTTTTCTTGTTGAAAATACAAAAGCTTTTTTTGCATTTTTTTAAGTACTTAAAGCAAGTATTTAATAAACTAGTCTTTTAGATACTTTTTTAATAATATATTAAAGAACGCGTTTTAAATAGTCTACTTTGTGGCACGAATTTAAGTTTAAAAACGAGCGCAAAGCGCAAGTTTTTATAAAGAATGAGTGTCACAATGACTTTAGAAACGAGTACTTTGTGCTATTTTTTCGACTTTGCGCATTTTACATAATTTTTAAGTAAAAAAGTTAGATTTTAATCTTTAAGGGCTTTTTGCGCTAATACCAGATAGTTGGTAATAAATGTCATTAAAGTGTCAAAAGTGTTAAAATTTGTCTAAAATTCTATAACTCGCAAATGAATCTTTTTTATTTACCGTATGGGTTATTAATTGATAACTCCATTTAGCACAAGCACAATAAGGAAAATCTCCAAAAACATTCTAACGCTTTTTAAATTATAAAATGGCAAACTTTATACATATCTACTCATCATTATTTTAGACCAAGCGGTGCTATATACTCATCTAGCAAACAATTTGTAAATTATCGAACTCTATGGGGGTTGCACAGTGTTTAAAGTGTCTCTAACCTGTTTGAAGTTGAAATTACTTTATATTTTAAGCCACTTGTCTTTTTCAAATGTTTTATAGCTTAATTGCGACGCACACACACACAAACACCTTAGTGAAGAATACTGGTTATCAAGTGCAACAAAATTTATTCCAATAAAATTATCATAACCTCAACGCTGACATAAACGCTGAAATTTCACAATTGTCAGCGAAAACGTGTTACCAATCAAAAAAAAAATAAATTGCACCAGTAATCTACGCACGCAATTTGGGTGCTGAATTGGCTAATACGACACCCAAATCGGTATCTATTACAAACGTAAAGTAGAAAAATTAAATTTAAAGATAATAAATTAAATTGCTAAATGGCATGTGCTATTATTATTAATAAACAAAATTAGAATTAGATCAAGTTAGCTGTATATATTTAGGAATAAAAATAACAGAAGATACTCAATACTTTTTTAATAATATGACTTATATAATATACATAAAGACTTATGGGCTAATTTTATGTTAAAATTGTAAGTTTTATACTTGTGCCTTAATAGCCATTTAGCCCAGTCATATTAGGGTTTCACCTCGGAATTAAAAATAATAAGCTGTAAATTGGTATAAACCTTTGTTTTGACGTTCTATATGTTGTCTCAAAAGTCTCATATAATATCGTGTCTGCGTCTTAAGATATTCAAGGTTAAATGTGGCAAAAATCGATTTTTAGCAAATATCTCGCTTCCTAGGTATACCTTAAATAAAATTTGCACCTATTATAAAAGTTGTAGAGTATAAAATTTTTTACAACTTTTGTTTCACCTTTTTTTATACGATTAACCGTTTTTGAGATAGAGTGTAAAGAGTGCGCAACGCGTACAGTGTAAAACACATGTAATCTGGTCAAAATAAAAATTTAACTTGAGGATAACACGCACAAAGCTGAAAACTGGTACAAATCTTAAAGACACTAATATAAATAAATTTTAAAAGTCTCTACCAAACTCAAGAAATTTCTTTTGAGTCAAAGGTCAAAAACATTGATTTTAATGTACAGTGCAAGTGTAAAGTATAAAATAAAATTTACCTTTTATTATTTTTATGTTTTGATAATTTCTCTCGGACAAGTCAATTTTTGATTTAAGGGAGACAATCTTTGAGCCGTATCTTTCTCATATCAATCGTTTTGCCCCGACAGCCCTCAACTCAAAAATTTCAAAAAATATTTTAATTCACTATACGGTGATATAAGTTTTAACAGCAAATTCCTTAAAAACACGTTAAAAAAACAATTTTTTTTCTACTTTGCGTTAACAATAATGACACTAAATTTTCATTATAGCACGCAAAACAGTAACTTTTTAAATTGGATATGTTGGCACCGTAAGCGTAAAAATTACGTCTACCACCTACGAAATAGAGATGATATGGAATAGTTGATAAAATCATAAGCGAGCTGTCGAAAATATTGAAGCAAAATATCAGTTAATTAGTAAATCAGTTGAAAACCTTCATAAACTTGACAGATGTCATTACATCATTAGTGCCAACCAAATTTGTCTAAACTCCCAAGTTGTGATAATTTTTCAAAAGAGACTTTTAGAATGCTTTTTTGCAATGCAAAGTAGAAAAAATAGTATATTACATTCGTTTCATAAGACGACTTGTGACACTCATTCTATTAGAGCACTCCTCGCTTCGCTCATTGTGCTCAAAACTCATTCGTGTTACAATAATCGTCTTATGAAACACGTATAATAATGTACTATTGCTTGCTTCGAATCGATTATATAAATATTAAAATTATAAACATTAATATGTTGTTTAAATTACATTACTTTGTACTAATTTGTAACTTAATAATAATGTTATAATATTTAGTTCTACGTAAAAAAGTTATGGTGGACTTATGTCACTATTGCACTGAATAAAAGTACATAAATTTTCAGTGCTATAGAAAAATTGTTTAATAACTTTAAAATAAAACAGTATATTTGAAAGCCAGTTACTGCATTAAAATGAGAAGATTTTATTGAATACTTTTGTATATTTATCTCAAAATGACCAAAAATGGACTTATTTCGGTATAGCACTTAGCACCTCATAATGACTGTGCGCTGCACACTTTTCACGCTCTATCTCAAAAACGGTTAATCGTATAAAAAAAAGTTGAAACAAAAGTTGTAGAAAATTTGATACTCAACAACTTTTATAATAAGTGCAAAATCGATTTTTGCGACTTTTGACCTTGAATATTTTAAGACACGGACACGATATTATATGAGACTTTTGAGACAACATATAGAATGCCAAAACAAAGGTTTATACCAATTTACAGCTTTTCTCTTATTTTGAGGTTGACCCTTATTTTCGGCTAAAATGACTGGGCTAATTACACTAGGTAACAAATATTTGGTTATGTGAGTTTTTTTGTTTTAAGTAAAGCAGGTTGTGATGCTAAGTGACGTATGTACAGTTGTTATCGTCAAATCTCAAACTTTCGCAAAATACAGATCGACAAAATTTTATTGTCTGATTGGGTAGTTGTACGTGTTTTCTGTATCTAAAATATGTTCAAGAGAAAAGTGTAAATTGGCCCCAGACTTTTTTGATATGTTTCTGGTCGTTACATTAATCCGAAACAAATTAGACACCAGATTAAGCCCGGAACAATTTTTTGGACGGCATACAAGTCATATTTTAGGATATCAATTGGCAATCAAGATAAGGCATGGGCTCCTCATGTTTGTTGCGGAACTTGCCGCTCACATTTATAGGGGTGGTACCGTGGAAATGGGAAAAAACTACAGTTTGAAAAACCAAAAATGTGGAGGAAACCCGCTGATTATTTAACGGATTGCTATTTTTGCCTCGTAGATCTAAAAAATTATAAAGGAACTGCGAGCAATAAAAAGGTAGTTTATCCGAATATGCTATCTTCCAGTCCTCCAGTTTTACGTATAGCAGTACATCCTGCGCCCATTTCTCCTTTAATTGAAGTCAGAAAAATAAAAACAAAGAAAATTTTTCTGAACAAAAAGACGTCGATTTTTTACCACAAAGTAATAGTAAAGAACCGCATCTGATAAATCAGTCTGATCTTAATGACTTAGTAAAAGATTTGGGACTTACTAAATCAAAAGCGGAAATTTAAGGCTCACGTTTAAGCCAATGGAATTTGTTGGGACCATCATGCAAAACTTCTATTTACAGAAAAAGACATGTATGGTTTTCCAGTATTTTTTCAATGTCTGATAACATGTGGTTTTGACATTGATGGACCTTTCAATGAAATGGAAATTTCTTATCAAGCAAATCAGTGGCGACATTTTATTGATAATTCCGTCAAAAGCTTGAAGGCGGTTCTTTTGTATAATGGCAATAAGCTACCGTCAATTCCGGTAGCACACTCGGCACAGTTGAAGGAAGATTACTATAATGTTAAAGCTCTTTTAGAAAAAATTAATTAACAAAAACATATGTGGGATGTTTGCGGCGACTTAAAAATGCTAGGATTTTTTCTTGGTTTACAAAGAGGCTATACAAAATATTCGTGTTTTTTGTGTTTGTGGAATAGCCATGCCGATTCTGAGCACTTTATTAGAATAGACTGGCCACCTAGAACAGAAATAAAACCGGGAAAATACAATGTCATCAACGATCCTTTGGTGTTAGTCCAAAAAATTTTACTGCTCCTGTTACATATTAAACTAGGGCTTATTAAACAATATGTAAAAGATTTGGATCAACATTTTGAAGCATTTTGTCATATTTGATCTATGTTTCCAAAACTTTCAGACGCAAATGTTAAGACAGGAATTTTCACGGGACCCCAGATACGCCAAATGATGAAGTCTGATGCGTTGAGTCGTAAGATGTCTTTTATTGAAAAAAATGCTTGAGAAGCATTTCGAGCAGTAATCGAAGGGTTTTTGGGGAACAGGCGAGATAAAAATTATAAGAATCTCATCGAGAATCTGATCTGAAACGTTTCACGCATTAGGATGCCGCATGTCAACAAAAATGCATTTCTTGCATTCTCATTTAGATTTTTTTAAATCAAATCTAGGAGAGGTAAGTGAAGAACATAGAGAAAGATTCTATCAAGACATGGAAAACATGGAAATGAGATATCAAGAACGTTGGGATACTACTATAATGGGTGATTTATAAATGGACTTTACTCCGAGATAGCGATTCAGTGCATAAAAAACAGGGACGCCAGACAAACCATTTTTAATTTGTAAAGTTTAGGCTGTAGATGCGCTGTTTGAACTTGGATGATTGTTTGTTTGTTTTTGCGGAGTTTTTTCTTGTAAATGCGTATATTATCTTTAACCTTGTTGTTTATTTGAATGTTCTGTTGTGGTAGCAAATATACCAATTTTCGTAAAAATTTTGTCTTTATTATGGTCTATTTTGATTAAACGAATAGGATAAAGAAAAATATAACTGTGTTACAACTAACTCATTAATATAAATTAAAAAATAAAAAAAAAATTTCATAAGCACAAAGTTACCCCACATTTGTTACCTAGTGTTATTAAATGCTCCATGTACAATGTACGTACATAGCATATGATCAAAAAAAATTTTTTTAAAAGGTTGTGAAATGCTTTTTGTCAATGTGAATTATATAGAAAGGAACAAAGTCACAACCTTCAAGAGAATAATTTTTTTTATCATATTGTATATTTAATAGTTGTTTTTTGTTTTTATAGTATTGATGATAGTTTTTTGATTTTATGAGTGTAGCTGTTTTGTTTTTATTATGCAAAAGTTCATTGTGTCTCAATTATAAATAAATTTTTAGGGCTTTGCGAACTAGTAATTTTTCTCTTATTTTTGACTGCTAACCGAAGATAATTAAAAAGACTCTTCTCTAAATTATTTGCAGAGAATGAATTCGCTGATGTCGACTACACGATTGCAAAAGCTTTGAAGTTCTTTTCATTAGTAGATTGATGCCGTTGAAATAAATTAAAAGATGGCTTTTGAACAAAATTTATATAATCTCTGTTTTATGCTATTATGCGAAATAATTCTTTTGAATCATTCAAGTATGTATAATCTGACTCACATTAAATTTTGTAGGTAATTGTGTGTATTTCATTATTAATAAGGCCGACATTGTTACATTTACGTCATATAGACAAACAGGAGGAAATTTATGAAGGGCATGAATAAATATTGCAGTAATCTTGTTGTCAGTTTAAGGCGCTTATAAGATGTCAGAATGATATACAGTTATTTTGATAATAAACTGTACAAATAACACATATTTTTAATAATTATTGTTTTAGACAGGTTTGATATCCGACTTGAGCAAAAATACGAGTATAAACCTTCACAAAAATTTTCATGTAAATTATGACGCTGCTAACAGGTTGATGGACGTCTAGCAGACAGATTCATTATAAAATTCAATAAAGAAAAATGCTTTGGAATTCAATTTCACACAACGTTTAGAACAATAGCTAAATATAAATTAAGAGGGCTCTTTTACATTTCACTTTGTTAGAAAGCATTTCACAACAGTTAAACGTTATTAATGATCCTGGAGATTGATGCTACTAGCATGAAATCAAGCTGATCCATCTGCGAACTCCGACACAACAAATATACTTACTATCTTATATAATTTGTATTAATTATCTCCGGCACAATTAATGCAAAATTATAAGATACCAACGGCTTTGTTGCTTCAAGCTTTATTAATGAATTGCTTCAAGCGACTTCTCAACGTCGAAATGAAAAATGTTCGACATTTTACTCATTCAGAAATATGTTTATATTACGTTTTTTTTTTTATTTAACTACTCTGTTATTCAATTATTTAAGAATATTGAATGTCTGTGTTCATAATTTTTTTGTTGATAATAACCTTTCTTTATCAATTTAGCAAAATGAGACTCCTTCCTAAAAATTCGCCGAATCTACAAAATCGTTATTGACTATACTATCTAAATTTAGAAAAAAAATTAATAAATAATTTGTTATTTACCGTAAAGTGGTCATAATTTGTTCGGCAAGTGCCGACGTCATGACAGTCATTTTCGTTCTAAACAAACATTATGCGGCATTCGCTTGGCTTAAGTTAAATGTTGTAAAGTTAGTTTACGTATTTGATACAAAAACCGAATACTTTAATAAAAGAAAAAGTGTTATCACTTGTCATGCACATACAACAAATTTTAATTTTTTTTATTTGAAACGCATAGGCATTGCCCTATTTTTTTAGGAATTTTACGTCACGCGTGTAAGACCACTTGTGATTGTTTTAGTAACTGAGACAGCGAAATTTCTTATTGACTACATCATTCGATTCTTTGAGGATACGGGCCTGTTTTAGATGAACGATGAAAGAAACACAAAAAGACTAGAGCTTCAGTGTAGTGGGCTGCGTGGTGCAGACTTAGACTGAATAATAATATAAGTTGTAAACAAAACATTTAGGACCAGAAACATAAGAAAAAAACATGTAAAAATAGAATAAAAACAGTGTATGATGTAAAACGAAAAACAATTTTGTATAAACGAATAAAAGAAAAAAAAGAAGAGTAAAAGAAGAATGTAAAAGCAACTGATACAAGAAAAACAACAAAGTGATAAGCTTTTAAAACAATGCTAAAAAAATGTAAAATTAAGTAAAAAAGGTTAAAGAAAATGGATAATATTACACAAGAAGTAAAGTAAAACGAAACAATTACTTGACAATATAAAATTCTTGAAGCCTAGATTAAGACTGAATTAAAGCAAGCCAGTTGAGTAGTTTTTCAGGAAACAAATAGAATGATACGAGTAATATACATCGATACGTCATACAAAACAAAAACAGTAACATTCTGTTAAGGCATTATTTGATAAGTTTTCTAATACGTGTTCATATCCTGTTTTTTTTAATGCGCTTAATTGACAAAAAAAATGGATATACAGAAAGTTTAATCAAGAAAAGATCTTTAAGTGAAAAACAAACTAAGGTGTAATATGTTTTTTTTTACAACTATGCCTTTTTGATAATTTAATTTAAAGTGATTGTCAGTCCATTAACATAGACTGTTTTTTTTTCAAAGGTTTTTGAACATATATTCTACGTATAATTTTACGTGTTTTTTACGTAGGACACACTATGTCAACTTTTATGTTGTTTTTAAAAAAGGGCTTTAGAAGAAAACAAGCTGTTATTTATTTTTGCTAATGAACACATTCTTCCAAACACATTTGTAAAAGAATAAAGTTATAGTAAATGCCAAAATGCTTAAAAAGCGGCATTAAGTTTAAATGTCACTGTCAATAGGCAAACTTGTCGGTACTGGAGCAAAAAAAAATTCTTATTGGAAATGGAAACGAATATTTAATATTCAATAAACGTTAACATATAGGTTGAAATAATTAAACATTGAATAATTGGTTCTTATTTTTTCGAAAGATTTTAAACGCGGAAATCTATCAAAAGTTCTTGGAAACTTTTACTATTACCAACATTAAAAATACTATTTTCTGCAACGGCAACCCGAATAAAATCAATCGGCGTTTTTGGTTTCAGCAGAACGGAGCATTTTACACATTATGTTAGAACACTTCGAATACTGTTTTTTCGGTAAAGTGCGTGCTGCAATAAAGTGGCCAGCTTGTTCATAAAACTTGAGTCCATTGGATTTTTTTTTGTGAGGTTGCTTGAAGTTGAAAGTGTACGTCAACAGGCCAGATAATGTAGAAAATTTGAAACGTAAAATACGGAAAAAAATTGAACGAATAAGTTTTCAAATTATACAAAAGGTGTTTGAGAAGTTGAACATCGGCTTGCATATTGTCAGAAATACCGGTTTACATTTTAAACTTTTACTATAAATTTATTGTGTTTATAATTGTATTTATGTTAACAGTTTTATTAGCAAAAATAAACAACACGTTTTTTATAACGTCTTAAACATTAAAGTTTAAACATTAACATTAACATTAAAGTTTTCTTAATCTTAATCTTAAACATTAACATTAAAGTTTTCAATCAAAATTTGAAAGTTGAGGGTCGTATCTTAAATTTGGGACATTCTGTAAATCTATTTGTTGTCAAAAAATTCGCGTTGAGAAAAAACAGAATATGTGTCTGAGCTTTTTCATGAAAGACAAATCTCTAAATTTTTATTGAATTTATTCATTACATATGATTCACGCTGTATAAGTACATACGTACCTACATGGTGTATCTAAAAAAAAACTGCTCTGATACAAACGAAACACATTAAATTTATAAAAAAATTAGTTATTCACTTATTTGCATAAATACTCAATTACTAAATTACAATTAATTACAAAATTACAATATTACTTAATTGCGCTGATTTGTTGAATAATATTGTTAAACCCTATCATATGTGAAGGTGTTATTAAAGTGAAGTTAGAAATTTTAACAAGTGAGAGCTTTATTAAAAAAATGATAAATAAGTAAAATGGTTTTATACCTATAATTGTTTACGATTTTTGAAATATACACTGTACCAACTTTAAAAAAAAATTTTTTGGACGAGATACAATGTATTATAGCATTTTTTTTGTGATAGAAATAAGTGAAGAAATTATTTTTGGTAATAGTACTAGTTTTAGCTTTAAAGTCAGATGTACGCGGGATGTTCTTGAAGTAACTTAACAAATTACAATAAATAATAGTCCTTGTTAAAAAGATGCTAATTATCTAAATTTGCTTTTTGAAATGTACTGGTATTTGATATACACATACACTGTAGAGTTTTATTCAAAAAAACATAATTTTATAGAACACACTATATGAGAATATTGTTTTTAAACAAGAGTTTCTGCATCGTATATTTCAAAAATTTACAAATATTTTTATACGGCGAATTTGTTTTTTTAAGCATTCTTTCAACAAGGGTTATTATCTGTTAAAATTTCTAAAATTACTTTAAAAATACTTTGTTTATACGAACTACGTAGTTATTTTTTAGAATTCGTTTTGATGCTATAAAATAATTTTTTAAAAAATACAAAAAAAATTTTTTCTTTGCGAAACAGTTTTTTTAAATATAATAAAATTAAGGTAATTCTTTTTTTCAGCGTTTTACTTGATAAAAATACAATTGTTCTGTCGGAATAAATACCATTAATATTTTATAATTACCATTACACTTAATTATATCATAATTGCAAAGAGCCAATTTCTTTTGATCTTTAATAATATTTAAATTAAATGTAAGCCGATTCCTTCTGCCGCTAAATTTCTCAATAATTTTCTACTTTCGTCTTAAATTAAAATGAAAACCCGCTTAATAAAATAAATCACATCCGTACAAAGTAGACATAACAATCAGGTTAAATGCCATATACCCTAAAACGTGATGCTTTTATTGTGAAACGATTAGAATTCGTAATGTGTTTCTAGACTAATCCACTAGGAGGATTCGAGTAACTCTGAGCATAAAGAGGCACAATCTACTTTTAACAAGTTAGATATTTTTAAACTTGATACTGATATAACTTGATATTGATGGTGTTTCATTCTCTTGTTTCAGGATTGTTTAAGACGGACGGATTGAAACTGCCTAGCACCATGTGCGACTATCAGTTTCTCAGTTCGGACCAGTCTCAACCTTACGGAAAATTTTACTCACCAAGGTATCCGTCGACGTATCCCAGAAATATTCAGTGCTCCTATCGTTTCAGAGCCAGGTTGGTTTAATTATTGTGATTTTATGTTAATGCGTTTATTGAAAAATAAACAACTTGCTTATTTATTAATACTATTTACTATAAAAATGACTGCTTATGGTTTCTTACGCTGTAAACGGTTAATGTCCTCTAAAAGCGTTTGAAATAATGAGAAGTGCTTTGGAATTGAAAGATCATACTATAAAATATTGCTTCAATCATTTAAAAATTACATTTATACAAGCTTATTTACACGAAAGATTTTTGAAACCAATCTTACATTTTTGTATGAAACTCTGATACAATTTAGTTAAAAAAATGGTTTTGCAATTATAGTTACTGTATACCATTTTATGTTAATTTGACAGTCTTTCAGCAAATTTAGTTAAAAGGTTTACTGATAACGAAAAGACTGACATAATCTTTATATATGGGAAATGTAAAAAAAAACGCTTTAACTACAGTAAGTTTTTATACAGGGAGATATACCCTTCGAGTGATTCTAACTGAGAAAATTTTTCGAAGACTTGAAGCAAAATTGCGTCAAGACTGTACTCTCTTAAAAAAGCTACAAAACAAAATTGCAACAGGAGATTATAATGAGATTGCTGTAATTCAGGCGATTGCAGAAAATGCACATATTGGGCAAAAGTCTGTGACACAAAATTTAGCAATTAGCCAAAGTTCTGTTTCTAGAATGATACGCACTAATAAATTCCATCTCTACCATGTTACACTGGTACAAGAACTAAAAATAACGGGTTATGAAAAAGTTATTCAATTTGAAAAGTTAGTATTTTAAAGCTTAGAGTGTACATATTTGTTTCTAAATTTATAAAAAAGTTTATTTAAATTCTGTAATAGAAAGTGATTATTTACTGCTATTTTTTTAATAATAATCTATTATTTTTCAAAATCAATACATGGTCTAAAAAAAGTTAAACAGTCTAAATAATAAAGAATTAAAGACAGCTACAATGTAAAAATAACATAGATTTATTCTATTGACGATTTAATTTACTATTGACAAAAGTTAAAATTTTTGTAACAATTTTATAAATTTTTTTTCCGTCATTGTCTAGGCACTGTTGATAAGACATAAAATTCTCGAAAGCAATCTGACACTGTTATTGACTTGAATTTTTATTCTTTTATTATTTGTATAAAAACCACTTTACTTTAAGAAAGATAGGATGCTTCCATCAAATTTATAAGGTGAGATTGAAGGGTAACTAAATCAGAGTTCCGCTGGCACAGCCTGCTCTGATTCAGTTTTATTTCGATCTCAAGCTGTTATTTAAAACAAAAATTAATTGCACAAAAAATGTCAACATTTTACCGTTTCAATACAACAATATTGTTTTCGATTGGTAAAATATTTTTATTTTTGGCGAAACTTTATATACCTATTAGTAATTACGTATTTTGATATCTTTTTGTATAAAGTTATAGAAGTATAAAAGATAATAATAAATATATAGTATATTAAACAGAATATTAATAATGAGATAAACTGAAAATAATTTTGAAGCTAATTCATTTCTAAGCATAAAATCATTGATGTAAAAGTAAAGACTGAAATTATCGTTGCAAGAGATTTCCTCCGTAACATAATAAGGACAATAAAGTTTTCAAATAGTTTATTTGAAGAGAAAAGTAAATACAATTTTTCAATTCTTACCACACATTACGTAGTTTTGCATTTAAATAGAAAATTATATTCGGTTCACTAATCATATTGTTATTTCTACCATATATTTTTTATTGTTATGTAGTTTTCCTAAATTAACAAATACACCGTTATCATAAATGATTCTGATACGTAGTTGGCTGTGATTTTATTAATTTGCCGCTTCATTCAAATAAAAGGCGTACTATTTCAGCAGTTGTCATTATTAATTTCAAATCTGTTGTTACTGTCACTCATCTGTCACTTTTGAACTTAAAGTTTTTTTTCGAGATATTCGACGATTTGTAGCTATTTTGAATGTTTTTAGCTTTACAACAAATAAACTCAGTTTTTTTCAAAACCACTTTACTTGTTTTTTGCTTCTTTCCCACAAGTACTTAACAAAAATTTACTTTCAATTAAATAAAAATTTTCTTAAAACCAATTAGCAATAGGGTGGAACAGAAATTTTTTATTTTGATGCCATTTTTTGAAAATGATCAGTGCATCTATTCTATATAAACCAATATATAAACCAATTTGTTTCTATAGTAACATAAATGCAATTAGAAATTGGGAAAAACTATTGAAACTTTCAACAGGACTTTTTTGCAAGAATTTTATGGGAATTGTATCATCAGTAAAAGTGTACATCCTGCATTTGCTGCACGATCTCCTGATTTGACATCTTACTATTGTTCTTTTTTTTGAATATTTAAAGAACAATGTGTTTGAGCAACAATTAAATAACCTAGAAAGCAGAAATTGTAAGATTATAATTGTACGATTGATCAAACTATGTTAGAAAATATTTTTGCTAAAGAATACAAAAATGATTAAAAAATAATGGTAAGCATTTTGTAAACAGTAGTTAGTTTTTATTTGAATGAATATTTAACGTGTTTGTGTTGTTATTGTATTGTATAAATTATTAAATTATAAAGTATTTATAAAAACATTAAAGTGTTTTAATATTTACATAAATGTATGTATGCAACTAATTATACATTTTTTAAGTAATTTGTTTAAATAACGTTACACTAGTACATAAAGGTGGCAAACTCTCACAGCTTCCTACGTCTTTATAATATAAGAATTTATGATAACGCTGTATTTGCTGTCATTGAAATTTACGCTTCAGCATTATTGCACTGATGTTGATATACCTACACATTTATACCGTGTAGTTTTCTGATCTAGCTAGCTATGAGTTTTTTTTTAACAAAGAAAACCTAACAAACTGCATGTTGCAACATGTCTTAACTTTTTAAAATTATTTTTGCGTTGTTAATTTAAGCAAGTAACAAATTTCTAACTTGACTATTTGTTTAATAAATGAATAAAGAAATGAAAATAACCTAATTTTTCCAAATTTTTTCTGAAATTGCCAGCTTTCTGAAAAACTTTATCAAGTTATTGACTGTGTTTACAAAGATCACTCCGATTACAGCATATTTAAAAAAACTACGATGCTTGCAAAGACAAGATTGAGTCCTATACACCCATTAACAATAAATTTGTCAGCCGGTGCGACAATATTTGTAAATTTCAGATGTCTTGTTCTAAATATTTGAAAATAAAATTTAACTTGAGCAGCATTTGGTCGCATTTGATTTAAACATAAACGAGGATGTACTGCTAGTTTCAAAAACTGTTCTTCTGGTAAAAATGAAGCAATGACTGATAGAAATTATCTCGAAAACCGCCTAACCGATTAATACTAAATTTGAAACACAAATGAAATAAAGTGTACTCTTTTTATTTCTAGTAGCAAAATTATGCTGCACATTTTAATTTCATGTTACGGCACTTTTGTTTCACATTTTGGGTAATTAACCAATTTTTTTTATTAATTTTTAAGTTTTCTAGCAAAAATAAATATGCCAGTAGATTTTAAATATAAATGCTAGAACGTAATATTTTGCGAAAACGTACCGTTTTCGAGATATTTACAAAAATCACTTTTAATCTCTAAGTTTGGCGTTCTCTAGCTTCTAAACGGTGCAACTTATTATAGAGGTACAGTGTGTTAAATCGCTTTATTATGACCTGAAAAACCTATAGTTTTAAAAATGTTGAAAAAAAATGTTATACGTTTTTTAATAATTAATTTTTTGGTTATGATTGATTTTGTTATCAGTTGAGATACTACAAAAAACATTGCAGGTTTTTATTATTTGTGGTGCTATATTTTAGGTTAAAATTTTTGCATTTATTTTTATAACACCTTGTATATGATAACACGTAAGTAGGTACTTATTACTTATAGATAATTAAATTATACAGTATATAAAATTTATCAGATTTAATTAATTGTTAATTTAAAAAATATATATACCGGGTGTCCCAGAACTGGCGAGACAGCCGTAAACTACAAGTTCCTCTCTTCAATTTAATATCATAATTGAAATTTTTTTTTAAAAAAACTCTATCGTTTTCAAATTACTAATTATAATAAAATTTAAAAAAGTTAAAAAAAATTTGTTATAGGTTTCGTAATAATTAATTTTTAGGTTATAATTTTGTTCTCAGTTGAAATAATACAAAAAATTTTTTGCAGATTTTAATTTTTTGTGGTGCTGTATTTTAGGTTAAAATTTTTGCATTTACTTCCATAACACCTTGTATATGATAATAAGTAGTACTTGTAGGTAATTTAAATTAGGCAGTATACAAAATTCATCAGATTTAATTAATTGTTTATTTGAAAAAATATATATATACAGGGTGTCTCACGAACGAGTGCACATAATTTAACCAAAGATTAAGAAGTAAAAATTAATTGATATATATTTTTTATTTTTTTTTTCAAAAAAAATTATTTTCAGAATTATTAGCCCCTAAAATCGCTCTAAAAATAAACTTTATTTTTTTTATCTAATAAAGTACTTGCTCGATTGTGATGAAACTTGGTATACTCATTCTGTATTAGATAACCACCTTACAGTGTTAATTGTAGTATTGTAGGACATTTTAAAATGAGGCTACAAAAGCTCTCTTGACACAATTTGCTTTATAACTTTGTAGCACAAATTAGTTTAACGTTGGGGTTTCTACGGTTTGAAAGCCCATTTAATTTAGAAATTTTTTTGTCTCTAACAAATTTTTCGTAAAACGCACCGTTTTAGAACGAGGTTTAGGAGTATCAACAAAAATAATACAATAAATTGGAAGTACCTAAAAAAGAAAAAGTAAAATTACAAAATCCTTTCTGGATTATGATCCTGAAGCCAATTTCTTACATTGAATTGACAATGAGGTGGTGCACCATCGTGCATGAAACGGCTATAGAGGAACGTTAGTGGATAAAAGCTGGTCATGATAATAATAACTGCATCGTTTCACTCAAAAACGATGCGTTTTACGAAAAATTTGTTAGAGACAAAAAAATTTCTAAATTAAATGGGCTTTCAAACCGTAGAAACCCCAACGTTAAACTAATTTGTGCTACAAAGTTATGAAGCAAATTGTGTCAAGAGAGCTTTTGTAGCCTTTTTTTAAAATGTCCTACAATACTATAATTAACACTGTAAGGTGGTTATCTAATACAGAATGAGTATACCAAGTTTCATCACAATCGAGCAAGTACTTTATTAGATAAAAAATAGAGTTTATTTTTGGAGCGATTTTAGGGGCTAATAATTCTGAAAATAAATTTTTTTGGGAAAAAATAAAAAATATATATCAATTAATTTTTACTTCTTAATCTTTGGTTAAATTAAGTGCACTCGTTCGTGAGACACCTTGTATATATCTAACACTCATATTATTTTCTTTTTCTATCGCGTCATTTCTTCTGATAAATTAGATACAATTCTTTTATTCTGTTTGTAAAACGTCATTTAGTTTATTTCCCTGAAGATGCTGCCTTGTTCATTTTGAGTTTGTTCCCATTTTATTAAATTAGTTTCCTTCATCCCAGTGTGTATACACTTATAGTGCAACTTTACAAAGAAGAACGTTAAGTATAGGAAATTATTAATCCGAGATTACACTTAAGTGTATGATTTATCATTATCTCGGGTGTATTATAAAGTTCATAACATACCTTAATGGACTCTAAAATTGATTTATATTGTTTGCAGGTATAAAGAGCGGATACGTATCGTGTTTGAAGAAGTTACTTTAGAAAAAGGAGATTTAAGGTAAGATTATTTTTAAGTAATCACTTTACATAAGTAGCGAAGCTAAATTAAGATTGATAGCTCAAATTTGAAACTTTTATTTGTAATTCAGCATTAAACCTGTACGTGTATGAAGACAGGTGTAGGTTCAGGAGACACAACGTTCATAAATTATTTTAACGTAACACCAAAATTATTTCCCTGAGGAACTCGAATGACAACCAAAAATTTCGTTTTGAATTCGCACTGCGTTGAGATCAAACGACTCACCAGGATGAAATTTAATAATCTATGATACGCAGAGGCAGCATTTTTAAAATTCTAAGTGAAATTTTGCTCTTGGTGATATTAAGAACCAATTCACATGAAAATTTAATTAATAATTAATAAACAATTAAATAATTATATTTGTATTTTAGGTATAAATATTTTTTATTAATATCAATATGTTATTGGCTAGTCAATTTTATAAAAGTGGTTTGACATGGATCTTTAACTTACTTAATGTGTTATACAACAAAATTTAATTAAGTATTGAATAATTTGGGGTTTAAGTGGAACCACTTAAAATGCATCTATACATACATACCGTCTACTGCAAGTGAATTAAACTGTTAATATAGGTACTAGCTATAAAACACGTTGCGCTTTCTTATGCTGCCAAGATATTGTAGACATTCCATTAAAAAAACGTAGGAATAATAGCCACTTCTCTTAGCCAAGTAGCAATCTTTGCAAGAAAATGCAATAATAGTCTTTATAACTCCCTGGAGTCTAACGTATAGGCAAGTCGACGTTAAAACGAAGAGGGTTTTACCTTGTAATATAAAGAAATGAAACAGAATGAGATTATAGCATTATTTACTTGATTTAAATTCTTCTCAGAATATACACTTGGGGAATCATATTTTTTAAACCAAAGCAGAGCATAAAAATTTATGAAGTTGATCGAAACAAATTCTTGTTATAAAAGCAATTAAAAAAAGGTATACATTATGCGTTTAAAAGTATTAATTAATTACATTAAATTAGTAACTGATAAAAGTTTATTAAAATAACTGTTCTATTCTATTCTACTATTTTATTCAATTGATTGCTCGTAGTCAAATAGATGCAGTGTTACAGAAAGCAAAGAAAACGCGAAGTTAGTTGCCGCAATTAGGGCAAAAACTCTTACAGCAATTTAAAGACCATCAAATTCTGCGCCCAGTACGTATTTCACACTTAAAATTGGACTAAAAATATAGTGGCCATCGTCAGTCAAATAATGACTTTTATATGAAAAATTAAAAAAAAAGACGTTTTTTCTGAGAAGTGTGACGTGCTAGCGGAAAACAAAAAATATGTATTGACACCTTTAGTAGCTTATGCAAAAAATATATTTTATTCGAAAAACAAAACTAAAGTTTAATTTTGTAGACTAGTGTAATTTAACAATAAAAATTAATGTTTTTTCTTATTTTTTATTTTGTAGTGCACATTACGAGTATGTTGTAGTAAGTACTAGGTGTAAATAAATAAAACGTAAATAATAAATATCTAGAACACCCGAATTTTAATTTAAACAAATTGTTAAAAGAAAAATGTTATTAAAACTGCCTTCCACCTTTCAAACGCTGATATTTGATGATAGTTGAGACAACAATAGCAATAGAATAGCTTGCGGGTGTGTAAAAACGTTTACTTGATTTTCTTATCGTAAAACTTTAAAATTTTAAATAGAAACTCCATTTTTTATCACATTTGAATTTTACATATAATTTTGCGTATTTTTATGTAACACACACTATGTCGATTTTTAGTTGTTTTTGAAAAAAAGGCGTGAACTATTTGAAATGAATAAATTCGATAAAAATTCAGAGATGTTTTTCAGGAAAACGCTTGAAGTCGTACCTTGTTATTTTTTAAAGCGCATTTTTTGACAAAAAAGCGTTTTCCTAAAAAATAAATTCTTGAATTTTTATCGAAGTTATTCTATACAAATAGTTTACACTGTATGTCGCAACCACTTGTTGTATTAAGCCATTCTATGAAATATCTGGTTTGTTCATAAAACATCAACAAATTGTAAAAATTAATCACATTAATTTTAATATTTTTATTTTAGAATTAGTTTGTTTAATATCATCATTTCTAGAGCTAGCCAATTAAAAGTATTACTGGACAATCAAAAGTAATAGATGGGCAATAGTGGGCAATTAATTTGGAATCATTTATGACAAAAATAAGCAGAAATTTTGCTTAGTGAAGAAAACATGAAGCTAGCTTTCGCAATTTGGTTTTTCTTAGATAAGTGTTTTGTGGAGGGCGGTAATTCAAAATTAATTTGTGGGCAATCTTAAGCAATTGACAAACTATACCATTTACACTTAAAAAATTTAAAAATTTATAACTGGCGAACTACAACAGGTGCAGATAGCGCGCAGGTTTTTGTGTTTTATCATCATTTTTAGAAGTGGGCAATCTAAAGTAATGACTGGGCAATGGTGGGCAATTGATTTGCAATCATTCCTGAAAGGAAAAAGCAAAAATTTTATTTTGGCGGTAAAACGTGAAGTTAGCCCTCGCAATTTCGTTTTCTGCATATATTTTTTTTTATAAAAGTGGGCAATCAAAACAACTTGGTGGGCTATCGATGGACAATTCTGGGCAATTATTTTTATCGTTTTTTTATCTTTGTGGGGCTAATTTCACACAGCTGTAATTTAAAATTAATTAGTAAACAATTTACACTATATAAATCTATAAATTTTAACTAGTGTACAACAACACATACGGATAGCGCCCGCGGGTTTTTGTTTGATATTATCATTTCTAGAAGTTGTCATCATTTATGACAAGAAAAAGTAAAAATGTTACTTTGGCGGTAAAAACGGAAAGTTAATCTCCGTAATTTTGCTTTCTAAATATTTTATTTTACAAAAGTGAGCAATCAAAATAATTTGGTGAGGAATAATAAGCTGTCGATGGGCAATTCTAGACAATAGTCTTTATTGTTTTTTTTTTAACTTTGTGGGGTTAACTTCACACAGCTTCTGTAACTTCTATGTATTGCTGCTGGATTTTGTAGATGGTACTTGCTTAAAAGACATGCTATGTTTAACAAAGCTAATAATGATGGTTTCTGCAAAAGTGGATATTTCTGTTTTTTTAAATTCTGTCACGCGGATCCTGGCGCTACCCAACAAGGCCTAATAAAAGAAGAACCCAGGGCATTTTGTTATTTCTAATTCGTAGATAAGTAAGACAATACAGTTAATCTATTACAAATAGATCGAGACGAAAATACAAAATAAAAATATCTCAGTAGTAAATTAATATTGGTCAGCTAATGTTTTGTGATTTACATAATTGTACGCTTATTATTGGTTATTCAATATAGTAAATTCAAGCTTTGACACGTAGCAATATTTGCCGCAAAATATCTAATAAATTTTAAAAAATCAGCAAATTTAAACCTTGACTTGGTTTTTGCTAAAAAATATAGGGAAAAAAATGCAGGACAATTAAAAGTAAAAAGTAAAATAAAACACTCTATATTAAATTACTACTATAAGCCTTGTAAGCTCATGACTTAGTGGGCGATTTTTTTTTATTCTTTTGTATTCAGAGCTTTTTTTTCTATTAATTTATTTGTAGTTTTCAGAGATCGTTCTCTACTTCTTTTTTTTACTCTGTCTTTACTTTGCCTTATTGTCTGTTGAGTTCTGGCCCTGTGTCTAATATTCATTTTATCAATCCGTTTTCTTTTATTCTTGTTACGTGTGGCCAATCTATCTAATTCTTTGTAATTTAACTACTCTTTTTCTAAAACTACACTGATAGTTTTCTACTACTTTTTTATATGTTTTTAGTTTATTACTTATTGTTAGTAGTGTTGCTATTATCTTATATACGGTGTTCAATAACGCTATTTCTCTATAATTTTTACATTTTGTCATCTTTTTTATGGATTAGACATAATATTGCCGTTTTATATGCTTTCGGCATTTGGTATTTTATTTTTTAATTAAATTGTGTATAATTTTTGTTATTTTTTGTTGTTTCTCCTCTGTACTCTATTATTTCTTTTCGTATGTTGTTTTCTTCTGGGTTCTTATTGTTTTTTTGTTTTTGTATAATATTTTTAACTTTATTATATATGGGTAGTTTTTTTTCTTGTTTTCGCTCGTTTTTGTTGTTCTTCTTCTTTTCAACTATTTTATTTATTTATCTATTTATCTTTTAATCGACGATTTGTTTAAGATTTTTTTTAAATATTTAGCCTATTTAGGTAGAAGACCGAATAGTTAATAAAGAAATAAGAAATTTTTACCATGAACTAAAGCAAAATGCAACTAAGAAAGAAAGAGCAGGGTATTGTAGAAGTAAGGAAGGTGAGATGTTGAAGGAGTTGACAGAGAAAAAAGGAAGATGGGTGGAGTACTTCCAAGAATTATTGAATGAAGGTGGAAACGAAATGCATGAGAGTAGACTAGAAAATGAAAGAAGCATAAAAGAAAGAGAAGCGGTAGAGGAACCGAGAAAGGAAGAGATAGAAGAAATAATAAAAAAATTGAAGAATTATAAGAGTCCAGGGGAAAATGGAATAACTAGCGAGATAACTAAAAATGGGGGGAAGAGGTTACGAGATAAAATAACAGAAATAATAATAAGAAGTTGGACGGAGGAAGAAATACCAGAAAAATGGAAAATTGGCCTTATATGTCCAATACTCAAAAAAGGAGATGCTACTATGTGTGAAAACTATCGTGGAATATCCCTACTCGACGTTACATATAAAATATTAGCAATGATGATACGCAAGAGATTAAGTGAATATGCTGAAGAAGTGGTGGTAGAATATCAAGGAAGTTTCAAGGTAGGGAGATCAACGATCGACCAAATTTTTAGTCTGAAAATGATACAGCATAATAGTTATGAACAAAAGCTGCCTCTACATATGTTGTTTATAGACTTTAAAAGGGCCTATGATACAATCGATCGAACATTGATGTACCAGGCAATAAACAACGTAGGAATACCAAATAAGTTGACCAGATTAATAAAAATGACGTTAGAAGGCTCGACGGGCAAGGTGGTAGAGGATGGAAGCGTGACAGAAAAGTTCCCAGTTCGAAAGGGGTTAAGACGGCGATCCGCTATCAACAGTTCTGTTCAATTTGGTATTGGAAAAAATCATGAGGGAAAGCCGAATAAGAATAGAGAACGTAATATATTACAGTAAGCAGCAGGTGATTGCGTATGCGGACGATGTGGCAATAATCGCAAGAACCACAAAGGTGATAAAGGAAATGTTTAAAAATCTGGAAGAGAGTGCGAGAAGGTATGGACTGGAGGTAAATGAAAGCAAGACAAAGTATATGTGAACAAACGAAAAAGAAGTACAAGGAGACCTGGAAGTGATAGGACAAAATGGCAGAAAGTATTGCTTTCAAAGAGTAGACAGATATGAGTACCTAGGGGTTACGGTAAATGGAACTAGTGATAAAATAATGGAAATAGAAAAGAGACTAACTAAAGGAACGAAAGCGTTAAGGGCATTAAACACGGTGTTGAGAAGCAAAATTGTGTCGAGAAAAACAAAAATTAGAATATATAGAACTGTAATCCAGCCAGCAGTGCTATATGGATGTGAAATGTGGATCATGACCCAAAGCACCTCGGAAAAGTTGAAAAGGTGGGAGAGAAGCACTAAGAAAGGTGTTTGGGGGAGTGAAAGATAAGGAAGGCAACTGGAGAAAAAGAACAAATAAAGAAGTAATGGACATATATGGATACCCAAGCATAACCCAAAAGGTAAAGGGTCAAAGAGTGCGGTGGTTAGGTCACGTAGGGAGGATGGCGTCGCATAGGCATACAAAAAAAGCGATACTGGGAGGAAAAGGAAGCAAAAGAAAAAGAAGGAGACTGAAAAAGAGATGGTTGGAGATGGTAAAAGACAATCTAAAGGGAGTAGGAGTCCGGGACTGGATGGAAGGGAGCAAGAACAGAAAAAACTGGAGAAAAATTATCGAAAAAATTGAAGCCATGGGCCCGAGGGCCTGAAGAACTATTGTATATATATTTAGCCTATTTTAGGTTAAAAACTTTGTTTAATTATTTTGCATTTTTAATAGAAGTTTTTTATCTCTTTATTTTTGTAATTTTTTATATTCGCAATTTTTTTATCGTTGTGCTCTTATTAGTCTTTTTTATGCAAATATTTTTGTATTCTGCCTTTTGTTTTCAATATTTTTTTTAGCTCTTTTGCATATTTTTTTAGCACTTTTTTCTTTGCTGTGTCTTTCTTCTGTTCTTTAAGTCTACAATATTTATTGTATCAATCTTTTTTTTACTTTATATTTTTCTCTTTAATTTATGCTCTAAGTGCTTATTTAATTAGTTTTTCTATTGTTTTTTATTTCTCTTGTATTTTTCTAGTCGTTTCTTGTTATTGTTGTTTTTTTCCATTGCTGCTATATATTCTTTAGTTAATTTGTTTGTTGAATTTTATACAATATTGTTTTGTTGCTATATTTTTTAGATTGTTATTTGTATGGACCGGTATAATTTAAATTTTAAGATTAATATTTAAATAATTATTATAAATGTATCATAAAATCTCTCTCTCATCGAAAATGTTAAATGAAATGATAAATATAGGTATCTAGTAAAATATATTGGATAAGTAACTGTCAAATTTAAAAATATCTGTAAAGCATTTATTTTTATTTTTATTAGACGAACGTATACTAAGTATTTGTAAATAATTGAAATAGTGTCACGAAACTCACTTGTACGTTTTACAAATTTTTTTCCCAAGTGTTTTATAAACTTGCAAAGTAAAGTAAACTTTATATAAATTTAAAATATTTGAATCATCTTTTTCTGAGAGCTTTATCTGTTTACTACTAGTTTTGTTATTAGAAAATAGCAAAAAAAATGTCACTTACATTTATAGAAAAAAATACTTAATTCTTTTTACAAATCTTAACTTACTTTTGTTGTTAAGACTTTAATAAATTTGTCAACTTGCTCAATAAATTCTTTTATCTACTCATATAGTACAACTTTTTACTGTAGTACAACAAAGTACAGCTTTTTAACCAGAGATAAAATTACGTTTTACTAATGAAACAGGTAAAAAACTAAATAAATTTGCGTGACATGGCATTGATTGTTTGGGTAATTGCAAATATAATTATAGATTTCAAAGACAAAATTAGAATTTTAATATTGTAGAAAAAATAGTATTTATACGTACTACTCGACATGAAGTTTGGTTTTTTCGTTCGTAAGATTGTCTCACTCACTGCTAACGCAATTATCTTATAGAAAAACCTTATTTTTATGTCTTGTAAATTATATTATTATTGAATGTAACACAAAGTATGTTTAACTAAAAAAATTAAACTCGTTAATATGAAACAAAGTATTCTACTCGTAGTAGTAAAAGTAGTAAAATCTACTCCAAAGTAGTAATTTTACTCTTTACATAAATTAGTAAATTAGTAATATCAAATGTTTAAGTAAAAAACGTTCTAGACTCTAGAGTGCTTTGGAAATAAAAACAATTTGCGAAGTATGTTGTTAATGGGATCGGTTGCTTCAACAGTCAGTGGCAGAACTGTTAGACTTTGAGGGGTCGTGTAGCCGTGAGAACAGCTGATTTGTAATTATGAGAAACAGTAAATCACTTTAACTTGACACACAATCGGATAAAATTTGAAGGTTATGTTTAGTCATAACATTAGAGTTACGACCTGATTTTTTAATACCCTCTTGTTTTTAAAAAAATCCATAGCAATCTAGAGCGTTTTTTTACTTAAACACTTTATATTATCATTTAGTAACTACCTAGGTAATAATAGAACAATGGTATAATTCTTAATATTTTTAAACTAAATTTTAGTAAAAAGTGGCTGTAAATGCTTGATACTGTTGGCAACAATTTGTTATATAAATTTTGATACTTAATAATTTTTTTACACAGAAAAACGAAATGAGCCAATGCAGGTTTGCCAACAGATCCGACTGGAGAATATAATATTTATTTTTCGTTTAAAACTATTTGCACCAAATATTTTATTAATTAACTTTAAACTTTCTAACGCGCTAAAATAAACATATGCCACATAAAAACACGATTACAGCAACCCTTTCTATATAAGTTGTTTTTACAACAAATTAACCATTTGAGATGAAATTATTTGGCTTGTTTAGTAAAATTAATCCCAAGAGGTGAGGGTATACATTTCTTCTAAAGCGCTTTTCATTAATTTGTAATTAATTTTAAACATTTTTTAAATTATAAATTTACGCTACACATTTTTAGATGGGTTACTGAATGTTGTTACGTAGCTTTTGTATTATAGTCACGAGTATAGTTTTATGCTTTTTCTACGCCTACGTAAAAAGAATGTTAGAATTTGTAAATTACTAACTTAGTACTTATAACTTAAAAAGTTTGAAATTCAACTTTATAAACAGGGTTGTTTACAAATAATAACAAACGGTTTATGCAACCAATTTTACATTTTTGCATGAGACTCTGATATAATTTAATTTAAAAAATTTTTTGCGATTATAGTTACTGTATATCATTTTATGTTAACATGATAAGTTAAACATATTTTTGAGAAAATTTAGTCAAAATGTTTACTGACAACATGATCTCGATATATGGAAAATGTAAAAAAACGCTTCAGTTGCAGTAACTTTATGCAGAAAGATATCATCATCGAGTGGTTCCAACTGACAAAATTTTTCGAAGACGTGAGGCGTCAAGACTGGTCTCTCTTGAAAAAGCCACGAAACAAATCTGCAACAGGAGAAAATAATAAGATTGCTATAATTCAGGCGATTACAGAAAATCTACATATTGGGCAAAATGCTGTCACACAAAAATTTAGGAATTAGCCAATGTTCTGTTTCTAGAATAATACGCACTAATAAATACCATCCCTAGTTGTTACACTGGTTGAAGAACTAAAAATAACGGATTTTTCGAAAAGACTTCAATTTTTATTCAATTTGACAAGTTATGAAAAAACTGACAGAGATCAATAATTGTTGGGTAACTATGATTTAATATTTCCACTGAAATAAAAAATTTATCAAGTTGGTTGCTTATTACATAAATTTGGTTGCATATGGATTTGTCATCATTTGTAAATAAGCTGGTATGTATACAATTTTTTTTGTTATAGTGTGTTTACAGAAGCAAAATTGGCAATATTACATCATAATACATCATAAATTATCTGAAAATTTAATATTATATATACCTTGAAAATTGGGTTAAAATCAATTCACAGCATGTGTGTTTTTCTAATATTCTTTGTTTCTATTCTGTTTTTCACACGAATTAACAGTGACAGAGGCAAACAAATATATGACACGACCGGGATTGGCCTTTTGGGTCTATTGAGGATTGTGTCTGCCACGATTAATAAAACTGCTAGCAGCCTGTGCGAATTGTTTTACATTATCCTTTTTCACGCCCAGCTGTGCCATTATTTTAATTTTAAAATGAAGTTAATTATTATATGAATGAATTTCATTTGGTTCGCTCTAACTATTGATTTTTAATTACGTTTGATTGGCATTCAAAATAATCCGCTGTGAATCAAATATGACGCAGCAAATAATTTTTTGGTTGCAAGGAGATTTGTTATCGTTATAAAATATAAATTGCGAAGTGTAACTGAATCGACACGTATCGTTGGTAAATTCACACATTGTTGGCTTACTGACATTCTATTCAACACTTCGTGACTTCATCCTCGCTTGAGATCCTCAACTATTGACTGTGTGGGTTTTCCACGACTCGCAAAATAAACAACAAAATGTTTTATGACCGTCTTTCTGCTTAAATACAACACTTGACAGATAAAATGTGAGTTTTTGATTTCGTAAAGTAATGATGCCGAAATAAATCTGACAAAGGGCGTTTTACATATTCCATTTTCCAGTTTCGAGAGTTTATCTTACTTAAAGATTTACTAGTGGTATGGAGTGATTTAATGAAGAGAGGAAAGAAATTTAAATGATATTAAAAATTTATGTGGCAGCTGTTTTTATTTCTATAAAAAATCAAGAATATCTTTTAGGAAAATCAAAATTTAGTTGTTTTTTAAAGTTATTCTTAACTAATTGTTGTTAGATAAAAAATAATTAAAAGACCAACTTTGGAAATTACTAACGTAGAAACAGTTTTATAATTTCTGCTCAAAGATAAAAAAACGTATAAGGTGAATGTCTCAATAGCTGACCCACCACTACAGGCTGACCATTTTTAGTTTTAAACTAAAATTATAAGTAATGTGTTTTGCATCAGATAAAGTGTATCAGAGACCTCTTTTTGTATTTATTTTATTTTAAAACCATAATCTACTTTATACGCTCGCAAATCAGGTCATAATCTTAATTTTTAAAGCACTGAATTTTTTAAAGTTGCTACGCAAAAATTACAAATAAGTAACTGTAAATTCGTCTAGCAGTCAAGTAAACGTCTTCAATTTTGTAAACGTCACTTTTTACATTAAATAACAATTCTCATGAAAAATCATCATTTATTTCAAAAACTGTTAAACACTGTAAAAGCAGGGAGCGTGACACAACTTTTTCTTGAATTTTAGGCTCTTACCTGTTGTAACATTTTTCTAGAATACACGTTTTCACACAGGGTTTTCACCAGATTTCATTTTGAAAAAATGCAAAACAGAAAATAACAACATACCGTATCCTGGCAAAGACAAACCAGTCAACTGAATTTTTTTCACAGTTTAAAAAAATATCGTAATTTTGAATATTATTCTTTTTATCTAAAAAATTAAAACAATTCAAAATAAAATAAAACGTTGTATGTACCACAGGCGTTATCGTTACTAATACCCTTGATTACGCTCTTAATACATAAATAACTATTTGTAGTTTAAGTTATATAGGAACAAAATTTAAAAAAATTTTAGTTGCTTTAGATGAATTAGCAGAAGATCCAACAATAGATTTAAAAACAAAAAACTTAATTAAGTATTTAACAAAAAAAATAAGTTTTTTAAGTTTATTTCTACTATCATTGTTTGGCATGATTTGTTGTTGAAAATAAATGTTGTTACCAAAATGTTACAGAACCTCAAATATAATATTACTGAATGTGTTAAAGCTTTAGAAAACTTAGAAGACTTCTTTTATTCAAAAACAAATGAAGAAAGTTTTACTCAATTTATTACTTCAGCAGTCTTTCGTGCAAAAGAATTGGAAATTAATTCTAATTTTGAAGAAACTGAAAAACAAAAAAATCTTGCCTATTTGATTATAAATTGCAGGATGAATTATAACAGTTTGGTTACTTATCAAAAAACCAAAACTTGTTGAATTAGGTTCGTCAAAATTAAATTTACTAAAATGTGACGTCATATTTTTTGGTTACTCTGTCACGTTCCTGTTATCCTCAAAAATGTTGTAGAAATTTTGGTTTTGAAATAAAAGAAGAAGATCAAAATACTACAAAAAGTTAAAAATTTGTTAGATCAACAACTAAAGTTAACTGTAACACGCTGTTACGACATATCAGAAAAAATAAATTGCAAGTTTAAGAAACTGCCATTTATCATGGACATCTTGTTTCAAAAATTGTGCCGTGTTGCTTGTTTTTTGATAACTAAACAAACTTTAAAACCTAAACAAAAGTTTAAAAATAACTATTTACATTTATATGCGGTAGCTTTAATTTTACAGGCGACAACTTTGTTTTAACTGTATTAGTTAGAGCCTGTATAATTAAAGCTTCCACATAAAATTTGTATAAAAATTTTTGTCCGAAAGCTTCAAATTCTGTTATTTTTTGTGTAAATAATTAATAATTTTTAAAAAATAAATAACTTAAACTTAATATGCTTTGACCGCTTGACGTAAAACTAGTGACGTTTCAGCGATTTTTTTAATTTTATATTTTTCTAATAAATGTGGCTTTGTTTGTGGAAATATTTTAGATATATACACTATGATACATAAACTTTATTACTGCAATGGTAGTTTTTTTCCTCAAGCAGCTCCTGTAGTAGTTCTAACCGTACAATGTGAGACCCGGTGTTTTTTTTTATTTTTACCGCACAGTTTCCAAAAGTCCAGCTTACTATAGGTAAATAAACAACTGTAATAGCCTATTTACAATACGGGAGATGAAAAATATTTTTACCTTACTTTGTTAGATTATCCATTAACTTCTGTTAGCGAAATATTTAACTTGCTTAGAAAATGCAGTTTACTGTTTAGCCTCCTTTATTAATTTAGTGCAATAAATAATGTAGCTTTAAAAAAGGCATGAATAGACCTTGACATAAAAATGACACTTGTTGAAAAAAAACTATTAAAGATTTGGACGGCATTCAATTGTTTAACGAAATTAAATCTTATAAGCACATTTTTACTGATCAACTGAAACACCGAATGTCGCCAGTTAATATATTAAACAACATTATATCTAAAGATCTAATTTCTATTTTTTTTTTCAAATTTTGCAATATTACTCTGAATTTTTTTTTACTTTACTTGTTTTGGTTGCAACTGGTGAGAAAAGTTTCTCTACACTTAAGATGATTAAAAACTATCTATGATCTAATATTTTTTTGAATCGACTGTCAAATTTGGTCATCATTTTTCTTGAAAGTGACATTTCTGAAAACTTAGATTTTTTAAAATTAATTGATTAGTTTGCTATTAAAAAAATTTAAAAAAACGATATTTTAAAATGGAAAGATTATCAAAAAATTTTGTTACCAAAGCTTTAAAAACATTTATTAAAAACGTTTATTATTACATAGTTTTCGTTCTTAATATATTTTTTAATATATTATATTGTTGACATATGTATACAGGGTGAGTCATGAAGTTTGGCGGGTATTTAAACTGCCAATTATGCTACTTCTAAATGTAACTTTACCGTGGTCAAATAAAATCTAACAACAATTCAAAAAACACGTGGTCACAAACGTACACGCAATGATTGTCACTGGCTTTATACTCTAAAAAAGCACAAAACAAAACAGTCAAACGAAATTGATTTTGATTTTCTTCGGAACATAAACACTTTCGGAAATAATAAAAAACAGTGTTTACCTGGGACAGGCATGAATCGCATTTATATAAAATGTTGAAAATGTTGCCCTCCAAAATCCAAACATGCCCGATATCCGAATACTAAGATTGACAAATCCAAGATTCACAAATTTCCGTAGCATTCCCTCGAGCTTTTCCGTAAGGTAGCACCATATCAATTTGTTCATTAAATAAATATGCTCTCAAAGTGTAATTTAACACTTCTACAAAAACCATACTGAACCACTGTCACTAGCAAAATTTTACAGAAAAGCAAAAAACGACGAACTTTGACTGGCTTTTGTCGAGTTTTTCGAACGCGCGCGCCAGTGGTTCTCAATAAAATTTGCAAAAAAATTGTCTCAAAATTGATATTTGCGGAACTATTACCATTTTCAATTTCTACCATACTTCGTGACTCACCCTGTATAATAAAAAAAAACATTAATATTTTAGTAAAGAAAGGCTACCAAAGATTACTGTTAGTAGGTAGCTATTTGATGTTGAAAACAAGATTTTTATTTCTTACATTTTTAAGTTTTTTTATTTTTGCGAAATTTATTTTTTTTACTTTTTATTACGTTGTTTTTGTTTTTTGAAGTATTACAATAATAAGTAATGACAAAAATAAGTTTTTTTACATGTTTTTATCATCTTTTTTAATTATACGAGTATTTAAAAAGGTGGCAAAATGTAATTATGCAGGCAGGCGGTCATGAAGCTAGAAACAACTCTGCAAGGTCTTTATTATGTACATTTTTAATAGTTTCAATTTTTAATTCAGCGAATATCTAAAGAAAAGAAAATATTTGAGTAAAATCACTTTTTGTAATTTTTGACTATACCAAATCAGATCAATTTATTTTCGATCAATTTACAGTTTTTTGTATTAGCTAATTTCTAGTTGAAATACTAGCTAAAAAAACTTATTTTTGATCACAATTATATCGCGATATGTACAGTGTTCAAATACTAGTCCGTGTCTGTTTTAAAACTTGTTCATTTTTTTATAATATGCAAAAAGCTTGCCGTATGTCTGAAATTCAAATATACGAACATTTACTATGACATAAATAAAAAAACTTTGAAAACTTGGATCAACAGCGTATGAAATATTTCATTAAGCTCAACTTCTTGACCGTAAATAAGTCACTTTTTACATTAACGTCAGAAATGGTGTCATTTAGTTAAAAGTTGGCGCGATTAAGGAAACACGGCGTTTATAGAAACGAGCGAACTTATTGTAGTAGAGCATGAGAGCCAGAGTCGCATTGTCCTTTTAGGACCACTCCAGTTACTTCATCAAAATAATTGATTAGCTGTGTCAGCAGGGTAGGGAGGTTAAGGGTGTTAAAGTTAAAAGCGTAGGCGACTGTTTGTCTACAGTTGAAGTGTCCCGGAAAACATGCACAAGCCTCCGGAACACCCGGTCTTCGACGCTACGTGCAAATTGCGATAAGGCTCTTCTGAACAAACAGAAGATAGCATAACTAAATGCACCCTTGTAGGACAGAAAGGGCTTTTTGTCACTAACTTCAACTACGCGCCGCGGCCAGTTCTGATGCCAAAAGCACTTTTATAACGACCGAACTCTAATTAGCATTTTTTGTTTAACTTTGCTTTATTACCCTTACTTTTTATGTTTCTAGTATCTACCATCCTAAACTGATTTTTTACACATGGCTGTAAATGTCTAATATATTTTTCCCTAAAAGTTTTCGCAAATTTCTAAATTACGCTTCAGCACAAATCGAAGCAATTCTAAAACTGTTTCGCTTATACAGCAACGTCGAGGATAACTCAACACTGCAACTTGCTTTTTAGAGAAAGGCAAAGGGGCGGACGCAGTTTTGTAGATGTATGTAACTTTTAAGTTTAGCTGTTATATTTTTTATATACATTAAACTACATTTAATGTAATTGCTTCTTAAAACACTACTTATTATGAAATTTACGAACAGCATCTTAGTATCGTTTTAAAATCCTACTATTTAGCAATATGTTAATATACGTTACTCGCGCCACGGTTTGACTAGAACTAAATGTAACTTTATTTTTTAATAAAACATTATATTGATATATTTTAAATAATAATATTAATAATAATTTTTCGCCGATCGACAGTATAGGTCACATTTTAATGACAACTGAAATGCACTAATAAGTGGTCACATTTAATGAATAGTCAATAAATAACAATAAGTACATATGTCAACATTTTTATTGACTAGGCAGTAAATGAGACTACAGAGTAGTGTCGGTCAGTGTTTTTTACAAAATTTGTTGTGAAGTATCTAACAGCAAAAATTCAAAAAAAAAACTTAAACTAAAGAATTGGAGAAAATGCTAATTTTTATACTTATAGAAGCGCACAACTGGCGAATGTTTAAAATTGATTTTCTGGACTACTTAAGGTATTTTAATTTTTTTTCCTATTACTACACAAAGTGTTAGGGAATAGTTAAAAAAAATTTAACCAGTAATACATCTTATCAAAAGAAACAACTTGTTTATACAGGGTGCAACAATGAAAACTTCTATCTCTAACAACTTTTAAACAGGTAAAGATGAAAAAATAAGTAAAAACCGTTTTGACAGGATTAAAATGGGTATGTTATTTGGTTTGTAAGTGTTAAAATATTAGCAACCGAATCCCAACCCTTACAAACTTTAATAGGACTATACTTTTTGTAATACATCGGTAACGACCAGTAGAGTGTGATAAAAAACTGCCTTAAAATATCTTTATTATTAATTTCGATAGGGAGAAAACAAATGATAAACGGATATTATTAGAGATAATTTTCTGACTGTTTTATCATATGATAATTAACCCCCTAACGAGGGAATGATACTAGAAGTTGCTAGATAATATCATAGATCTTCTCATCTTAGATGCAAGTAAAACAGACGCCGAATTAAACCACGATGATATATTTTTCCAGCAGAATGGTGCACCACCTTATTATTTTAAACTCGTGAGGGAGTATTTAAACGTGTACCTAAACAAATATGGATATGTTGGAGAAATAGTATCAAATGGAAGACTAGATCTCCAGATTTTAAACAGTTAATCTAAGTTAATCGCCAGGTTTTGAACACTTAATCTATGTTAAAGTAGTCTACTTTGACAAAATTCTTTAAGACGAACACGAAGTTAGTTTGCTTTTATATCATTGGCAATGGGTTTAACCCAAATGTAAAGCATGGGGGCATGCTAAGTCTACAATAAACTTGTTAGCGTAACCACTGATAAAAAAATTACTCTAAAATTATTAATTATTAAACAAATTGAAATTTGGCAAAGCCGTTTTCCGAATGTGTGTCTTATAAGTTTTGGACATCTACCTAAAAGTGCAAAAATAAGTAAGCCCACACTTTCAAATCTAAACAATAATTTTTACTAGAAAAAATTTAGCTGTGGTGCTTTGGACTATTGTTTAATTTTTGTTTATACAATTTACAATAGAACAGTGCCCATAGAACAGGTATCACATTTTAATTTTTTAGGATGCGACATAAGCTACGATTATAAAAAAGACATTACGAACAAAATACATAAATACCAAATAATATGTGGCACCATACAAAAGACATTTCAAAATAAGACAAGCAAAAAATCAAAAATGAAATTTTATAAAGTAATGGCAGCACTAATATTAACCTACGGATGTGAAACTTAGGCTCTGCGACAGAGAACTCATACAAGCAGCTGAAATAAAATTTTGAAGAAGAACAAAAGGTTGCGCAATAAGAGACCAAATAAGAAATAAAAAAAATAAAGGCTGAATTAAACATATTTTCGATAAATGATAAAATACATTAGAACATAATACAATAGAAACAACATATTGAAAGAATGAGCGATGATAGGATGGTAAAACAAGTAGTACAATTATAGACCAAGAGAAAAAAGAGACGTAGGTAGGCCCAGAAGAAGATGGCAAATATGAAGACAGAACATGCTGCAAGCCTAATCCTTGAAGTACAGAAGAAAACGACAATTAACAATTTAAAAGTTTATTAATGGCTTAAAACCTCAACATAACATTATTGTGATATAACATAAAACAAATCTATTCTAAAAAACCTATATAATCAGTGAGTAGTCGTACAGACAGACACAGTGTGCCATCTAACGAAGAGTGCTGGAAGGTGCGAGAATTGGTATAATAATGTTGACGGATAACAAAGTTATCTCTTGGGCTCTCACTCGGCCACCAACATAACCAACATCCACGATTAGGCAAAAACAACTACTTCGCGGACTAATGCCCCGACCGACATTGAATTACATCACCTAATCGCCCAACCAGCAACACACTGAAAGGCAATGTAACCAGGTGTTCTAATCGAACAACAACGTCGAGAAACTCTATACCGGTTTCGGGGTTTTGCCCCTCATCAGTACAGTGTATCCCGGAGCGTTGTGCTCGATGGAACAGGTGGGAGAACTTGCTTATATCAAGCGAAGTCCGGCTAGTAGTCGTACAGACAGACACAGTGTGCCATCTAACGAAGAGTGCTGGAAGGTGCGAGAGTTGGTATAATAATGTTGGCGGATAACAAAGTTATCTCTTGGGCTCTCAGCCAAAAATCTAAAATAAAATTAAACTAAAATAAAGTTTTGTTGTGGATGTAAAACATAACGTAGTTTTGGACTTTTTTTCTTTTGGGGATGCATCCAATTGGTTCTTTTTTTGACAGCTACAGCTGAAATAATCTAGCATTTCAGCCTATTGATCTTACAAACTTTTACACAATATATAGATTTTAGGTTTATTGTTATATCTGAATGCTAGTGTTTCTACTGTAGTAATTTTTTTATATGTATTAGGTATTATAAGTATTTTATTATATATTTTAATATTTTTTTTTGTTATGGACGCAACTTACGTTTGTGGAAATGTTTACAAACCAGACAAATTTGTACAAAATTTTAAATGAAGGAGGTGAGTTTGACTACCGCCAATTTTTGCCTTGCCCTACGATTCGCTAATTACTAAAAAGAAAAAAAATATATTGTTATTTATTTAGATTATTAAATAGTTTTTTGCACTACTCTACTAAAAATCAAGTGATTACGCACTGAGCGAACAATCGGGACCATCAATTTTACAATTGTCCTCCGTTTTTACCGCACTAGTGCCTGCAAAGAGGACAAGAATTTTTCTCGTTCAAAAAACGGTTTTAAATTAGATTCTTATATCAGAGCCCAAGTTTATAATAAAACAATGCACCTTACCACTTATATTCAGATAAAACAACAAAAATGCATTTACAATATTGCATAAGTTTAAGTTTAAGCAGCGCCATCTGTGAAAAATTGTGTAAGACATTAAAATGTCAAATTTTGGCAGTAGATTTTAGTAACTTAAAAAAATCTGACAGTTTCTTACCTACATTACCGACATTCCACGCACTTGATTTTTCCAACAAATTTCGACCTTATGAAGGATCCGTGCAAAACATAATATACAAGAGACGTGCGAGAACAGTTTTGCTTTATTCGTGCGACATTACTGCAAAATATATGTTTCCGCACTTATCGTGTAAATAACTATTTCGAATACAACTTCAGTAAAATTTAAGTAGAATATTTTTACGGTCCTCATGGTCATTACGCTTTAAAACAGCAGTCGTACATTTATAAGACTATTTTAATAATAATAATATTTAATAATATATCTACGTATAAAAAATTTTTTTAGTCTACAACATAAAATTTAATTTGTTACATATTCCTTGTACATGGTCGTTATACAGTTCATCATTAGCTGAGTCTTCAGAACATAATCAACGTCGAAGTAATCTCCTTTTAGCAACTATCTTTTCCGACAGAGCGAACCGATATACAAAATCCTGTTATCGACCTTCTTAATGTCTTGAACCGTGCGTCTTTTGCAGATTCTGCTCATAAAGAAAACCCTTTTTCGCCAATCACCCTCGAAATGATGCTTCACATGTTATCTAAAACTAAAGAATTATCGATCGAATTATCAATTTTTACTTGTACTTGTCATGCAACATTTTGCTCTATCCAAGGAATTTCATCTTACTATACATACGTAACGTAAAGATGTAAATATTTAAACCACTTGCAAAAATATCTACGACAGAATATAATCGCTCCACGCTTTCGTTGAATTCTTGTCGCAAGATATAACAATTTTTCCCACGCTTTATATCTTTTACGATGCATTTTATAACCTTCAATACTATCCGAGAATGTACAAAACATATTCGATTTTGTATTATGTCCCAAAACGCTTACGTGATAAGCGTTTTTATTTTCAGCATCTTGAGTAGAAATCACTTTCAAACATTAATAGTGCATCTAACTTTGTGATTGTGTAGAAACTTACAGATTTTATATTTCGTTCTAAATGTACATACATGAGTGGCAATCGCTAAGTGTCTTACCATAAAAAATATTTTTTAGAACATTAATGTTAATTTATGTTTTTTTTATATCGGCTTTAACTAAAGCTTAGATTATATTCCAAATGCATATTTGTATATTTTGACATCATTTTATAAATGTATATTGTGTATGCTTTTATAAAATGTGGATATTTTTAAAGTGTAAGAAAAATGTACTTCCTGCAGAAAGATAAACTTGTGTAAGAATGCGGTCGCAAAATATAAAAAATTATAAGTTATTATTTACAATAACGAAGTTAGTCGCTGTATCTAGTCCAACCGGAAGTGCCACACAGTTGAAAATTATGCACACCAATAGTTTAAACATGTAAAATATAGAGTGATTTAAAATTATGTGGCACAATTTTAACTTGAATTACAACACCACAAATAGAAACGAATAAAAAAATAGATAAGTAACTGCATTTTTTGCCTTACCTTAACTAATAATAAAATTATAAAGCGATTTAACACAACTTATCTACCTCTATATTAAATTGCATCGTTTTAAAGCTAGAGAGCATCAAAATTGGAGACTAGAATTCGTTTTTATACATTTGATAGAAACATTTTTTATCTCAAAATTAGGTAATAAATAGGAAAACAGTTAAAATCCAAGTCAATTCCAAAAGTTTAATCAGAATAAATTTTTACAATAAAGTCGCAAACCGTTTTAAAGTTAAGTCTTATCATCATTGCCTAAATAGTAGTGTAAAAAAAACAATTTCAATAAGTTAGAAAATAACTCTCCAAACTTTTGTCAACAATAATTTAAATCATAAAAAAATAAAAATGTACAGATATTAAAAATACGATAAGTCGTTATTTGTAATAAAAAAAAATGTTGATCAATCTGACACATCAAAATATAAAGTGTTCAAGTAAAAAACGCTCTAGATTGCTATGGAATTTTGTTAAAACAAGACTTAAACAATTTAGTTAGGGTCATGGACCCCCTCCAATGTCTGACAGTTTCGACACTGGCTGTTGCAGCAGCCGATTGCACTAACAATATACTTTACAAATTGCTTTTATTTCTAAAGCATTCTAAAGCGTTTTCTTTACTTGAACACTTGATATATACTTACTATTAAGAAAAACTGACAAAAAAATATAAATTTTAACTGCTTAGACATGTGTGTTTTTTAAAGGTTTTACCTTCGATTTAAAAAATACTTAAAATAAATGCTGGGAGAATTAAAGACTCAAGTCAATCTCACGAGTTTAACCAATCACATTCTTACACAAAATTCGTAGCGCGCTTTCAGAAGTACAGTGGACCTCCGGTAAACGGAAAAAGGTTTTGCAGGGCGGTGTTGAACTATTGGATTTATCGGATTAGAGGGTATTGCGATAGGCACCTTATAGTCCGGAATGTTTTGCAAGAAAGTACTTTGTAGGTTGCTGTTACTGGTTGCTACGTGTAACAAAACGGTAAGTAATTCACTTACCGTTCAGTGAACGGTAAGCAATTAAATCTAAAAAAACAATTTTGCGATTTATTTATTAAAATTAAATGTACAATTATTATAATTAATAGTAGTAATACCACTCGCATTTGAGTTTCTAGTGTTAATAGACAAACTTTTCGACGTAGAAGTCCCAGGTTGTTGTAATAGTCCATCAACATCGCTGTGTAAAATTTTATGAGCAAATTCAATTTTGTTTTGGAGAGAATCTTCCACGTAACTCTCGGCCACCGTTGATGAACGCCACCCATCATGTCTTTTTAGTCCCAACACATCAATTCCGTTATTCGCCAAAAGTGTAGCCGATGTGCGTCGAAACGAGTGTCCAGTAAAAGCTTCAGGGGCTTGCAACTTTAAATACTTTGCAATTTTTGACGGCCAGCCTCCAATTGTGCCTTTTCCTGTGACTTGTCTAGTGCATTTGCCATTTCGATAGTTCAGAAATAAATGATCTGACGTTGGGTTGCTTGGTATTCTTGTAATTTCGAAGTATTTCCAAATAATGAACTGCTTCATTTTCTTTATTAATAACTGTGAACCTTCGCTGAATATTCGTTTTTGTATTTGGAATATTTACTATAAACATTTCTTCACGTTCTTCTATGTCACTCATTTTAATATTGTACAATTTCTCTCGTCTACAAGCGCCCGATACTCCCAATATCATTGCTACCTGCAAATATATTGTTTCCTTAGTGGAAACTCAGATGTACCACCTCATCATCTACAACATACCTTTTGAATTAAAAATTGTTTCCATGTCTTTTTTGGTAAAAATTTTAGCCTTCTTAGGCCGATATCCAATATTTTTTCTCTTAGGATAAGCAATTAATGTAGCAAACTTAGAAATATCGATAGCATCATGGAGAAAAATTGTACTCTTTAGCATAGAATACTCCGCCCATAAACTGCCTGCGGCCTTCAAGTGTCCACTTCTCACCACAAAATACGCTAACAAGCTCTTTTCATTTACAGAAATCTTCTTTGCTTCACGCCATTCCTTAAACAACTTGTATGTCTGTTCATATCGGGCTTTAGATTTTTCTGGAATTATTGCCGAACATTCTTCTTGCCAAGCGTCTTCTAAATCATCCGGTAAATCATCACTATCGCTCATATTTGCTTCGAAAACGGAACCACAAAACAGAACTATGTAGGAATGATTGTATTAAAAAGACAATTTTACTTGTTTGGAACAAAACCATAGCAACCATGGAACAGCCACCCAAAGTTTTCAGTTTCAATCTTCCCGATTATCACAAATGTATTGATATAAATTATTATTATTATTATTCTAGAAACTCCAATCGCGCAAAAAACGTTATAAGCATGTCGAACGTTAAGGATTATCGTTCTCAGACAATAATTGGAGTCGTCGCTTCGCTCCTCCTCCAATCAATTGTCTTTGAACGGTAAGCATTCCTTACCGTTCTCCATACTTAATATATTATTTAGCCGCCTAAAAATGTGTTTTTCTTAAGATTTAACATCACTTTGACACCTGATAAAATTTTTTCAAAAAAGTATAGATACTAATATAGAGACACTAATATACCGGGTTTTCATAAATGATTGTAACATCGTAGGTGGCTGTGAAAAAAATAAAAAATGTTTTGCCTTTAAAAGGCAATAATTTTAGCTATTATCATTATTATTAGACAATTGAGTAACTCCAGGAACCATTCTCTAATATTCCGTTGTGGAAAAAGAACATTACAATGAATATTCGTGATATCAAAAATTACCACAGCCACCTACGATGTTACAATCATTTATGAAAACCCTGTACTATACTAATACAGCGTTATCATAAATAATTATAAAGACGAAAGCATCTGTGAGAGATGCTTCATGTACTAGTGTAACGGCATTAAAAGAAATTATTTAAAGAGTGTATAATTAATTACATAAACATTTTTATTACTGAAAATTGGAAATGAAACACCTACTAACACCAAACTTCTTTACTTGATACGACACACGTTTCGACAACAATGTTGTCATCCTCAGGTAGGAATTAATACTAAATTGTTTACAACCATTCTTAGCTTTCGAGAGTCTAGAAATACATAGAAACAAAGGACGTCTAATCAACGCCGATTTTGCTTCTTCTCTCTTCTCGTTGGTTAAAAAGAGGGGGAAGTGAAAGTTGGTGGAAGCCGGCACGATTAGTATATAAGCTAAGAATGGTTGTAAACAATTTAGTTTTAATTCCTACCTGAGGATGACAACATTGTTGTCGAAACGTGCGTCGTATCAAGTAAAAAAGTTTGGTGTTAGTGGGTGTTTCATTTCCAATTTTCATTTAAACACACCAAGAAGATCCAACAAGAAGATTTTTATTACTATGTAATAACATGCATTTATTTAAATATTAAAAAACTTTAGTGTTTTTATAAAAACTTTATAATTTTATAAGCTATACAATACAATAACCACACCAACACGTTAAATATTCAGTGTGTAACTTTAAAAGTCGTTGAAAAAATAGTAGATGGAAGGATAAGATCAAAATTAGAAGAAAGTTTGATGAGGCACAGATTGGTTTCAGAAAGGGAAGGAATACTCAAGACAATATACAGACTGGTCCAATAAAAAGTTTGCACCTAGCGTTACTTTTGTTTGTAAAATTTAATGCAGAAATGCTTGGATAGGTCGATTTTCTTTTAAAGGGGTACACATTTTAAAAATACCTTGCAACCCAAATCTTTAACCCCCTAACAAGCGTAAACCACAATTCTAAAATTCTAAAATTTTAAATAGGAAGTGGGGTTGAGTGACATATCGTTTTAAAGAGCATAAAATTATCTTTATAACGGTACCTCATTTTTTGTATTTTACTTGAACAGGTAATGTAAAAACGCTTTAAGAAACTTTAATCACGTAGTTTTGGTAGTAGTGAAAAAGGCATGAAACTTTTAGTTATTAGGTGTCATAGCAACTAAAAACAACGTTTAAATGTATTGTCTATTCAGGATTACAAAAGTAATCTTTAAAAGTAAAATTTAGATACCTTTTTTACTAATAATAAAAGTACATGAATTACATGGAATACAAGTGCCTTAGGCGTTTTTACATTACCTGTTCAATTTTAAATTAAGAAAAAAGATTTTAAAAGTACAAATTATGTAATACAGGTTTTTCATAAATAATTGTAACAACGTAGGTAGCTGTGAAGATTTGTAATGTCCTATTTATGCAACGGAACATTGGAAAATGCTTTCTGGAGTTACTCATTTGTCTAATAATTATTATAATAACAGCTAAAGTCTTTGTCTTTAAAAAACAGAAAATTTTTCATTATTTCCACAGCCGCCTACGTCCTTACAATTATTTATGAAAACCCTGTATGTAAAAACAAGGAATCTTATAAATTCAAAACAACTGATGGAGTAAGTCAAGGAGGAGGTTTAAGCCTTCTGTTGTTTATTACCTTTATGGATCAGTTAATAAAAAAGTGTTCTAGTGTATCCAAAAAACTAGCTGTGGGCTATAAGAATCCAAAAACAGTAAAAATTTCTGAAGGAGCGTTTGCTGATAACATCGTCTTAATTGCAAGAAATACTAAGGATTTGCAAAACAACATAACCTATTGGTACGATAATCTAAAATAGTATGGAATGAATATGAACCTGAGTAAAACCAAAATTATGACAGTCGGTAAGCAGGAACAGAATGTGGAAATAAACGGATGTGAGATTGAAAAAGTAGATGTTTTTCAATATTTAGGAATTTTACTACAGAGCGATGGACAACAGAATGCTGAAATTAATAGGTAGTAGAGTAGACAAAGCTGTCAGATGTTTCTATGCATTAAGTAACAAATTCTTAAGTAAAAAATAAGTATCAAAAAAAACTAAACTAAAGCACCGCGGCAGAGGCATTTTTTTTCATAGAATATCAACATTATGTCGATTTTTTGATTGTTTGAATACATTTTTTTTATCGGTGACACATTTGACAAATAAGATTTGAAAACAATATCATCTACGTTGACTCTGAAATTGTATTGCTGGTTGTATTTTCAGCTTTGCAGGCGCATTATCTTAATTTAACAGACTTTTACTATTATCAGAAAGAAGAGTATATTTAACACCGTTTGTGTATCTATTTTTATAATAATAGGTTAATCGATTTTCAAGATATTCTAAAAAAAAATTTTGCCGATTTTCAAAGCCCGTACTTTTGTTATCACTTGAGATAAGATATAAAAATATTTGTAGTTATTTATTATTTTCAAAAGTTTAAAAATTGAGGTCGTAGGACCGTCGGAAAATGAGAATTTAATAAATCGAGATTTTTAAATTGTGAGGCTAGTGTTGTTTTTAACATTTTTTCAATACTAGTATTTTATACTGCTTCTAAGTGGTCGTTAATTTATCAAATAATTACTAATAAAAATATATACATATAACTATTAACATACAGATGTTTCAGAAATGAATAAAAAAAGTTTAATTGTTAATAGATCTCACCAAAACAAAGGACTTTTCTATATACCACTTTTGCAACAGATGCTAAAAATTTTGAATTTTGTCTCTCTCATAAAATTACGATACGCCTATGATCACTTAGTTACCCTTATAACATAGCCTAGTTACCATTATAATAATACATAGGTCAGTAGCAGGTATGGTATTTTGTATTAAATTTTTAAATAATTTTATTTTATTAACTGTTGTCGGAAAAAAATTATCTAGAAAAAATCTACTTTAAACAAGCTCTACAAGTGATTAAATTTTTTGTATTTATTTTTAAAACAGTCTGTATATAACTATTTAGAATGTAAGGAGTGTCAGAACAGTTGCAGATTCCGGTTTGAATTAAAAAAATATTTTAAGGGTCGGCTTACAGAAGCTAAATTACACACCTATTAAATTAGTTCGATTAACTTTTAATTCGCGCTTAGATTGTTGTTTCTGACATCTGATTGGTCAAAATAAGCATTCAATTGAGTACTAAACTAACTATAGTTTTCTTTTTAATGCGCTTGTCTCTGTTCAACACATAATCTATATGACATAGCAACTTATACAACAATATGTTGAAAAGAGACAGACAACGGTTAATAAATAAAAAATGAAGTATATTTAATCGCAATTAAAGTTAATGTCAATTTCTGTAAACTGGCTCTAAGATATTTATAGCTAATACGACATTTTTTTTATAATTATATTAAGATTTTATCTGTTTTGACTGAGTAAATGTCACATTTTATAAAAGTGACAAATCGACATTCTATTCTAATTTGTTTTTTATTTTTGTTTGTTTTTAATTTTTTTGATTTTTTGTATGCAATAATAATAAACTAAAAAGCTGTTTATTTTATTTCATAAATGCATATATGCGTATAAGAATACATAAAAGCGTGTTTTAGTGGATATTTGAACAATTTTTAATGCAACTTTGTATGCATAGTTTTCTGTTTTTTAAATGGATAGTTATTTTCCAAGCTCTATCACTATCCCAAAATTTACCGTTACCTTTTTGTTGCATTTCATGAAGCTTGTTTGAACTTTTGATAATGGTATCCTTGATATTTATGTGTGACATAAATTTACCAATAAATACAGCATGTGCTAATGACGATGCTATTGATCTTTTTCCATCCGGTGACACGTCAGGAGGGAAGGAAATAACAAGCGGAATATGAATCTTGCACAACCGTCGATCCTAGCCGCAAGGATATAAACTAAGTGACCTCTTGTTCCTCACCCTTTCTCTTGGCTGCTTTACGGAATATCGTATGACATTTACGCGATACCTCAGAGCAAAGTTAAGAGGGGAAACACCACAGAACGGACAAACGATCGAATAAAAAACCTTCGGACATCTTTTGTGTCAAAGCAAAGTGAAAACCAAACTCAAAGGGTTTATAAATTTACCAAAAAAACGCTAAGACGACAGTTTTAGTGAATAAAAGGCACGCGGTTAAACGAACTAACTTTAGTACTTAACCGAGACGGTATTTTTACAGGAAATTACGGGAAATTCGTCTTAATCGGCTAATGAGGAAATATTACTTGACATTTTAATGGCCTCGACGGTGATTAAAGATGCCGGAAAGAAAGCACTGCATCGTACAATAGACTTCATCGTGAGTATTAGCTTCAATATGAAACTTTAATAAGCAAAAACACCGTTCAAAAAATTTTCAATAAACTCTCTTCACTTTAAAAGATGGAAGGATTCTTGAAAGAACACGACTTTAGACATTTGCTCTCTTACGATAAAATGAGCTTGTTTTCTAAAGTAGATACACAGAAAATTAGCTATTTTTCTACTCTTGTTTTCTGTTTTTTTTTTTTTCTTGAATAATCTTAATTTCATGGTTACAAACGGCTTAATTGGGATATTCGGTCACAAATTTCAAGCTGACGTTGTACTAAAACCGACTAAAATAAAGCGCTGAGAGATTTAGACGATTGAATGTTACGTCGAAAGACTTTTTTAGTTTGAGCGAAATTTACGTTAAGAGGAGTGGTTGGAGTTTTTTCTACAGTACAAATTTCCAGTTCACGGTTTCGTTTCAATTTATTTGTGAATTTTGAGTGAGCAACGAAATTCTCCTATAAACTTTTAAAGGACATATTTTATCACAAACACTCACTAAGCTTGATTAAATTCTCCTATTATTATTTATTGTTATTGAAACTATACCAAATTCTAGACCCCTATAACAAATACTGTTATGCTGAAATATTGTCTAGAGGGAAATCTCTATTTGCAGTTAGCACATACCACGAGGCGTAACGCTGAAACAAATTTAATCCCCTATAGATGATTTCAATGATTGAACTGCACAATGGTAGTGCTTGTTTATCCAACTGCTATAATGCAACCGAATGTGCACATATTAAAACTAGAGAAATGTATCAATTTGCAAAAATAATTGACAACGAATGGATGCGATTTTTATCCAAATCACATTTACAACCATCCGGCTGCGTGTTACAGTTCTATAGATCCGATTTAGTTATCGAATTGTTATGTACAAACTATCTTGGTCTATTATATATACAATTTTTTTAACATAGTCGCAGCGTCATAACTAATTTAGCAAATTTTTAGTTATATCACAAAAAACATTCATTTATTGGCGTAATGCACTTTGAGTGTCACTTGTGAAAAAAAACTCGGATTCTAAGCTGTTTTTAATGTGTTTTTGTCACAAATTGACTGAAAATTGGTACTGACAGTGCGTATGTTAAGAAAATAGATAATATTTATTAATATCCAGATCACCGAAAAAGGCACACACGTAACTAATTTGATTAATCAAACTTTCAAGTTTAATAATTAAACGCAATTTGTAATTTTAATGTAAATAAACTATTACGGCTACAATTCTTAGATCACTGCTACTAAAAAATTTTAGATTACGAGTATATTGAATACATTTTTAGTATTTTATAAACTACGTATGTGTAGTGTTTGATGATCCGAACAATAACAGAGTATTTAATATAAGAAGTTAAAATCTTTACTACTGTGAATTTTTCTGCAACTTTCAATAATTACTTTTGAACTTTTCTATTACAACAGCCTGGGTTAGGCTTGTGCACGTACTGATGTTAGGGTAGCCATAAACTTATTAAAGAATTAAATGTTAAAAAAGTATAAAAGGTTGTAAACACGAAATATCTTTCTGAGGACTTTAGTAGAGTTGAACCTAACTGCCAATTGTAGGTTAATGCTGGACCAGTAATTTCAGATTTGTTATCTGTTTATCAAAAAATTATACATTTGGCATTATAAATTAGATACTTTTGCTTATGTTTTACTACACTGTTTTTTTTTTATCAACTACTTATTTTTAATAAAAAGGAAAGAAAGGTTTTAATGTCGGTTTTTGTTTTGCGGTAAAACTAAAAGTTTATAACAAAGAACAAAGTGATAACACATAACAAAAAATGTCTAATTCACGATGCCAAAACATTTTTTTTCGCAAACAAATAAGAGGTTTAGAATTTTGAAAGACGAAACTTGCTTTAATTTTGTCTTTGTCATTGAACTACTTTTTTATTATTTTTTTACCACTTTGTGAACACTACTAAATTAAACGCTTTTATTTTATTTTTTTTGGTTCAATTTTTGGATGTCTTGACTTTAAAAATGTGTTTTTTGACGTATACTTTGCACAAACAGAATGTTGACTGTAAAATTTTCTTAAAGCTAAGTCTTTGTTGGAATGTTAAGACAATTGACTGGTCAGGTTTTCACCATTATCTTACTTTTAAATTGCATTTTCTTTTAAATACTGATTACGACACAATGCCAATAGCTTAGATGCTTTTGTTTTTTTTCTAACGTTTTGTTTTCAATCCACCCTGGTAGGACTAAGACTGTACTCGTGCTGAATTAAAGAAAAAACTTGCTTTACGTCAATTTAAGTTAAACACGTTACTTCTGACTTTTGTTGAATACAAAACAGTTGCTGCTTGCACGAAAAAAACTTTGAAGCAGAAGAGAGAATAATTTTGTAACTTCTGTAAATTCTTAAATCGTAATTCGAGTCTTGCCACCATCAAGAAATGTGTTAACACTTTTTTAACTAAAACTCTACGTTTTCGTGGTGTTTCTAGATCTTTAGTAAATTGGGCTTGGGATTTTTTATTAAAGCTTGCTCCTTTTTGGGTAAACCTTATAACTTTGGATAACACTGAATCTTTAGAACCCACTAGCTCAACGTTTTTGTATCAGAGAACATTCTTGCAAAGAAGAAATTTAAGATGCCCGTCTCTGATAGTCTGTCTAACTCAATCCTCTAACACCTACCTGAAATACTTCTTAGGATTTTTATTTCGCTTTTAAACGACTTTTTTAATGGTCAACAAATTCTTCAGACTTAGAAAACTATCTGATTCTTTTGATTTTCAAATCCTTATCGTCAACACACCTGTCATTCAAGTATTGCTCAATAGCACTTACTTTATGTGCTGGCAAGCTTCTTCAAACTCTCGTCTGCTTGCGACTGGAATGGTTTTTGGAAAACTGCTCTCTATTTTGTTATATTTAATAGGAATTTCTACGGGATAAGGAAACCTTGTAGTGCTTAACATATACCACGTGTTCAATTTATTATGCTTGGGCTAGCGGGTAACAGATTGTGGTTTTTTTTTTGACTTATTTTTAGCTTATGGCTATGTGAACATCACTATTCTGAACCGACTTCTGAAGGAAATGGATTGTTATTCTAATCTTCATCAACTTGTCATGCAGTTTTTTCAAAACAAAAATCTCTATACTAGAATTTTTCAAACTAATGGGGCTTCTCTAAACAAACAGGAGCTTACCTCAGGGCTCACCTCTTAGCTCTCTTTTTTTAAATATTTATTTCGCTATTTCACATAACATCATTGGTAACCGAACTACAATTGTGCAATATACAAATAACCTCCTTTTGTTGGCCATGGAGAACACTCTGCAGGACTGTATTAACACCCTCAATCTCTTCCTTGATGATTTTAATCAATGGCTGCTTCAACGTGATTTGGTTCTCTCTTCTTCAAAAACTAAATCCATTTATTTTTCTCTAAAAGAATTTCCCAATAAACCTGGTTTTGTGCGTTGCGACGGGTCAAACACTGAGTGGGCTAATAAGACCAAGTATATAGGGGTGACTCTGGACCACAACCTTTTATGGGAATAACAAGTTAAAGATATGATTTTAAAAGCTGTTAAGAATATTCACGTTTTACAGAAAATAAGCTGAACATGGTGGGGCGTTGACCCTAAAGTCATGATGACTTTCTACAAAGTCATTGTGCAGTCCCATTTTGACTATGATAATCTATGTATGATGAAGATCACAAAACGTCGTATTTTTCCGTAACGGAAAGCTTTTCGTGTTATCATGGACTGTATAAAATCAACACCAGTTACAGCTCTTTGGTCTGAGTCTTTCGAAACATCTACTAAGGCTCGCTCTAAACTTTTGACCTTTAAATTTTTTTTAAAAATTTTGCACAGTGTAACAAACTCTATCTCCCGCGTGATGTTGTCAGTCTATCAGGATTTTTAGTCCAATCTTGATTCTTGGAAGAATTATCGCCCACCTGCTGCTGTATTAGCTTTTGATTAGGTTCTTACTTTAAAACCTCAAATTATTATGACTGCCAAACTAGCTTGTTATGTTTGTGATTTTGACCTTTTTTTTTAGAGTCTAACTTTTCCTAAAAGCAACTGTTGTAAGAAGTCGAATAACAATGAGTTGCTTTTTTAGCAATGAATTCAACGTACATATTTTTACATCGACTCACCTTTTTGTGATCTTTACAGATGCAGCCAAAAATAATAATAGAACTAGTATTGGCTTGTATTCTCCAAAAATTAACCTATCTGTTTTGCGTACTCTCGCCCCTGAAACGAAAAACTGTCTTGCTGAAATAATTGATATTTATAAAGAAATAAAAGCGGTAGATTATATAAACAAACTTGTTATTATTGCTTCAGATTCTCTTTTTGCTCTGCAATATATCTAGCACGTTGGCTTCTTTTTGCAAAAATTTTTTCTTACTTTTCTGATCGAGAATAAACTGGAACACTGCTCCGTAGATTAACAGATCGTACTGGTTTAGATACTGGGTTACACTGGAATTGTTGGTAATGAATGCTGCAGATCGCCTTGTCAAACAAACTTTAACAGTACCTGGTTCAAAGGTAAAACTACACTTTTTTTCATTACTCCCTCAGTTGGTACGTGCTCATCATGTTTCTTGGCAACAATTTTGAGTCTATAAGATTTCCTGCAGTGGTTAGAATTATAATCGTTTTGTAAACACTCCGTATTTTATCCCATAGTTTACGAAAGGATCAACCTTATCCAGAAAGCATATTACCACACTTATACGAATGCGTACTGGCTATTGTGAGTGTTATACTCATCTTTACCGCATTGATGTTTGTCTATCGGCCAATAGCGCTTGTGGAAAACCCGGCTCTCTTCAACATATTATACTTTAATGTTTACTTATCCTATGACCCCTACAATTCTACAGTCAGAAGTTCAGAAGTATATAATGGCTTTTGCTCTAACCCGCTAGATCTTGACATAATGCTTAAACAATACAAAACAACAAAACTACAACAACAAATAACTGTCGAAATTGTTTCCATCACTTTCCTATGCAAATGTTTTTAGTTATAGTTTAGAAACTGTAGAAAACATAGACGACTATTTTTAAATGGTTTATAAAACAATATTGTTTTTTTAACATCGCCATCGTCAGTATTTTTTATGAAATACACAAAAAGTAGCATATTTAATGCGCAAGAAAAGCGATTTTTTAGCTCGCGCGAACTTGGCGAGTAAAAATGATTTTACCTCGCAATAGTAACGACTACGAACGAATGTACTTTATTCAAAAAATTATAATAAAAGCGCAGTTTTTGCATTTAACTGAGTTTACTTACAATATTGTTGACAACCCCAAATTTTAATAATCACAACCTCAAATTTTATTAATTTTTTATGAAAACAAAAATATTACCGGTATTATCTTAACTTGAAATTAACCCATAAGTATGCCAAATTTATAGCACATTATAAAGAATTTAAAGTTTTGAATAAACACCTTATCACACTTACCAAAATCCCAATTCAAAACCTATGTCTGTTGTCATAAAAAATGTACCACCCTCGTTAACCCAAATAGAAATCGAAGAGGATCTCGACAAATATCAACTACCAATTATAAAAGTTACGCGGCTTTATTATAAAGACAAAACTCCCATGCCAATCTGTGTAGTCGATTTAACAGCTGATGAGCAAGCGAAAGAGATCTTCTCTAAAGTTAAACATATCTGCCACATGTTAAACCACGAAGACAAAGTAAACAAACACCGCAGTGTCACAGATGTCAAAGACTGGGACATACCAAGAACTATTGCACACTTGAACCTCGATGTGTTAGATGTCAAGGCAATCATCTGTATACGGATTGCAAGAAATCAAAAACAGAACCTCCTGTTTGCGTGAACTGTAATGAAAATCATTCATCCAACTTTAGAGGCTGTAAAATCTTTCGCGACAAACCATACACTGGATTGAGATCCCAACCAGCTAACATTTTACGACAACCCACTTCAAATCCAAATCGACAACAAATGGGATCTAAAAAAAACCCAAGATTATATTCGCAGATCTGTAAAGAAAACTCATCCACAGACACAAAAGATAACACATCAACATCATGCTTGTCCTTACTTAACACACTACTGTCATCCCTGTTTAACCTCTTATAGCCACACCTTGAACAAATCAAAAATTATCTAATAACAAATGTTGTCCCTTTATTATTCAATCTTCTATAATACCACCAATTCCCTCTCTCAACTCAAAATCCTTAACTGGAATACAAATGGATTAAAACAACGGCAATCAAACTTAAAACCAAAAACGACATTGATAACATGGTAATAACATTTACAAAATGCATAACTGATAGCGTGCGAGAAAATACGAGAAACAGAAGAACACCAAAAAAATTTTATCATAACATTCCGTCTCATTACATAGTTGCACTAATAAATAAAATAAAATCAACTGCGAAGAGAGCGGCAGCGCTATAGAGATCCCGTGATTAAGAATCAAGTTAACAATCTTTCTGGTAAAATTAAAGAAAAAAACTTGACAATTACAAAATTCACTCGTACCAAACCTACTTGAGCAATTTTGAGTCTAATGATCCAGGATTTTGGAAAGCAACAAGACGTATACTGTGAAAACCACCACAAATTCTACCAATCATGATCGATAACAAACTACACACAACAGACCAGGAAAAAACAAACGTATTTGCCGACCATCTCGAAAAAACCTTTACCCCCGCTAGAATAACACCACACCATAAACTGTACGTAGATAACCAAGTAGAAACCCATTTACTTAATACCGCTGACTTTAATTTTCCTACTTCTCCCATGGAAATCAGAACACTAATCCAAACTTTACCTATCAACAAAACACCCGGCCATGATCTTATTCCCAACATAGTCCTCAAAAATCTCACTAGTAAGTCGATCACTTACTTAGTCAATATTTTCAACGCTTGTCTAAGACTTGTCCATTTTCCGTCATCGTGAAAACATGCTCATGTTTTTATGTTCCCAAAGCCTGGAAAAGACAGCAAAAAAGCAAATAGCCATAGACCCATAAGTTTGCTCCCAACATTATCTAAGCTGCTCGAAAAAGTGGTACAACTGCAATTATCGGAAAAAATTGAAGATCTCCATCTGCTACCTGATTTCCAGTTTGGATTCCAAACCAATTTCTCAACGTCCCACCAACTGCTACGTCTTGTTGAATACATAGAGCAAGAATCTGAAGAAAAAAGTATACGGTGGCTTTTTTTATTGACGTGCAACAAGCTTTTGATAAAGTATGGACGGAAGGCTTAAAATGCAAACTACTAAAATATGATATACCTTCGTACCTCAAGAAGATTCTATTTTCTTTTTTCACTGGCAGAACCTTTGCAGTAAAAATTCAAGCAGCCATATCCACAACACGATCTATAATGGTCGGAGTGCCGCAAGGCAGTATACTTGGCCCTATGCTTTTTAATATTTTTATGGCAGACATAAAGTGTACCCAAACGCAAATTGCTATGTTTGCAGATGATACCATATTGTTCCAGCAACATTCGAAACTAGAAGAAGCAGTTAATACACTACAACGTAAGGTAAATGAAACAACACAGTGGCTTAATAAGTGAAACGTTTCACTCAATGAATCTAAATGTGTTGCCAAAATTTTTACTCTCAAACGCTTTACGCAACCGGCATCTTTAGATCTAAATAATGCTGAATTAAGGTGGCTTGAAAAAGACCAAGCAGCAAAATATTTTGGGGTATATCTTGACACTCAACTGACATGGAAATTTTATGTACTAAAAAAACTTAATGAATGCTACGCCAGAATGACACAACTTTATCTACTGTTAAACCGCAAATCATCTTTAAAAACCAAATGCTCTCTTCTTTTATATCAATCTTTAATAAGACCCATCTTTGCATAAGCTAGTCTAGTCTGGGGATATGCAAATAAAACACATTTAAAGAAACTCCAAGCGCTGCAAAACAAAATACTCAGAACAGCTGTAAATGACCCTTGGTTTATTAGAAATAACCAACTCCATCGCGAGCTCAACATACCTACAATACAAGAGTTTATCACATATTTAACAAAAAGATTTTACACAAAAATTCAAGATTGCAACAGTGCTGAAATATATCGACTGGGACGAAAAGGTATCCACCAGAGACTCAAAAGACATTTACCGCAAGATCTTAATCTATCAAAATAACAATTTAAAAAAAAACAGTGCGTGCCTAATACGAGGCAATAGTGATTGAACTAAGTAAGCTTTTATGTGCTATTTTTAGACAGTTGTGTATAACAATGTAATTTATGTATTGTTGATCCGACTGTAATTTAATAAAAATAATAGTTTTGAAAAATAACGTGAATTATTAGGATGTGGTCATGGGATAGAAAACAATAACTTTTCTTTACTTGTTAAACAATCTACTGTTATACATATAAATCATTCTACAGAATTAGAAAATTAGAAACAAAATTTATAATAAAAGTAATCCATTATTTTGATTCTAATTCTTTTGTCGTGAATAATTTTGTGCGTCCTTTATTTGTATTTTATTAATTTTTATTTATTGTGATAGAACAGGTGGCGTGATTTTCTACATCAAAATTAAATTAATAATTTTCTTTTCAGTAATTTATTTTGAAGAGAAGGGAAATTATCACCTAATGAGATTTATTTTGTTCAAGGCTATATAATATTTTAAAACGAAAATTTAATTCAATTTGGCAGATTTTGTAATAAAGTAACGTTAACAAAATTGCCTTCTACAATGATGTATTAGACGGATTGATTTAATTAGATTAATTAAGAAAGTCAGCTCAATTAAACTTTGAGCTAAAACAGATATGTTTACTACAGAAACCAACTAAAGCTATTTACAACAACAGCTATAAATGCTTTTGTCTAGTTTGATGATACGGCCGTAGTGTTTCACCTTTATTTCACCTGTTTATGTAAAGCAATGAGGTGTAGTATTAAGTAGCACACATTTGCACGCTAACATCAGCTTATTATTTTCATGATAATTAATTAATCATGACTTCAAGAGGGAAGAGTTTATATCTTAATTAAAAAAGTTTTGCCTAGTTGGCAGGAACATGAAAAAGTTTACCAAAATGAAAATGTACCCGTAGGTAATATGTTATCGTCAGCATTATATTTTATTAATAATACAGGTTAGAAAAACCAACTATAAATCAAAAGTAAAATATTATAGCAGTTTTAAGGATGTGGCAAAACAGAAAACTATTCTATTTTTAGTAAAACAATTCTGTTACAACAAAGTGTAAATCACATAAATTAACTTAATTTTTTCTTTATAAATAAGCGTTTACCTTCAAAAAATTTAACACAGTCATAATTTTAGTAAAAAGACAAAAATATAGATCATACCAGCAACGATTTTCAAACAAATAGTTACATGAAGCGAAATGTTTCAGAATAAAATTATGTAGAAGCATTTATTTCATAGCAATATGCAGTTTTCTCTGTTATGTATTGGTAAATATTAATAATATTTGTGAAAATATTTACTCAATTCTAATTAGAAAGACTTTTTGATTTTTCTCTATAAAAAAACTAAATTGCAGAGTAGTTATTAACATTTGCATGTGTAATTTACATTTTACAGCTAAAAATTAATGTCAGACACGACATGATACAATTATTAAACCACCAGTGTCTTAATAATTAAGCGCTATAAAATGGGTAACCCACAAGATTTGTATCATACTTTTTGTTCGAAATTTTTTTATTAAAAATATATATTTTATATAATAAATATATATTATAATAATTTCTAATATAAAATACGTTTTTACAACACAAGATGGCGCTTTCTAGTTGCTGCTACAAGTGTTTAAATAGCTATTAAACCTAGAATGTAAAAAATGACATAATAATCGTAGATGTAGGTTTAAATTTTGAGTAAATTGTTACATATATGTGATATGTTTAAGATTTTATCGGTTTCTGTCAACTACGTAAATTACATTTTTGTTCTACTGTACTAAACATCATGACTACACACTGAGCGAACAATCGAGACTATCAATTTTACAATCATCTTCTGTTTTTACCGCATTAGTGCCTGAACAAAGAGAGAGATTTTTCTAGTTTAGAAAACGGTTTAATAGTAGATTATTGTATCAGAGCTTAAGCTTATAATAAAGCAATGCACTTTACCACTTTTACTTAGATAAAACAGCAGAAATGTATTTACAATATTGCATTGCAGGTTTAAGCAGCGCCAACTGTGAGAAATTGTGTAAGATATTAAAATGACAAATTAGTTAGTTATTATTTAGTAATTAAAGATAAATTTTTAAATTAATGTTTTTTGGTCTTGTGAAGGATTTGTGTAAAAATAATATACAAAAGACGTGCGGGAGCAGTTGTGCTTTATTCATGCGACATTCTTTACTCGTGCGCAAAGCGCACTTCTGTAAAAACTGTCGCACTCATATGCAAAATATATGTTTCCGCACTATTCGTGTAAATAACTATTTATAAATTTTACAAATCAACAGGTTGGCAAAATTTATAAATCGATACGTAGTTTACATACCTATCTGTAAAACAAAAAAAAAAAAATTCTAAGGTATTTGCAGCAACAATAATGTTATACCGGTCTATTTTTCTATACATCATGTAGGATTTAACGGACGGAAGCAGATAAAGCAATTTAATAATTGCTATTTAACAATTAAAAAATTAAGTAGAATGATGTTAAAGTAAATTATTTTTCTGTTGCACAAATAAATTTGTTTATAAACGTATCTGCATCAAAAAAATTGGTTTATTGTTATACTATACTTTGTGACAAAGACAAAACGGATGACTATAAACTGGGAGTTTCTGTAGCTATCAATTGTGGTACCATTCTCACGAACGTTATTTTGAAAGTTATTTTCTTATTTTGAAAGAAAGAATAAAAACTTTTTTTACAATTAAAAACATTTATTGAGACTTTTGGCTTATGCTTTAGACATTTTCAGTTCTCATTTTGAAAAACGTAATAAATAAGCAAAATTGCATAAGGCAATACATAGTAAAAAATAATTATGTAAAATTAGCTAGTGTAGATCTATATATACTTTTTTCTGAAATTATTAAATAATCTCATGATTCTAGGATAGTTTTTTTAAAGAAAATTTAATTATTTTCTGACAGTACACTAATGGCTGTAGAAATAAGTGATAAATACTGTAATCTGTAAAATAAAGTGACAAGAATTTCATAAAATGAAAAATTTATAATTTTAATTTGCAATAATTTTATAAAGCAACAAATATGTTTCTTAACATCAGAAATAAATAGATAATATATTACATATCACATTTTTAATATGGGAGAAAAACTTTTTTCTTCAGCCGAGATTTGAACCTGGGACCATCCGATTACCGGTCGGAAGCTCTCAATTACTTAATAATTTATTAATTATTAATAATTTTATTTTTAAGTTTGTCATTTAAAATTTTTGAAATTATTGGTTTTTATTAAAACATTTTGGCTTTTCAGAAAATATTATATATATTATACGTCATAAAAACGTCTTGCATGTTTTAGAGACTCTAAAAAGGTATTCGGACGGTATGCGTTTCTCAATACATAATTTTTTAAATTTTTTTAAATTAGTTTTTGCGTCATGCAAAAAACAAAAACTTGTTGAATAAGAGCATGCTCTAGTGTCATATTTTTAATGGTTTTATTCGAACATTTAAAAGACGTAAAGTCAACTCTAATTTACTACATTCTTGTTGTCGTCTGTATTTTTCGAAACATTTTGGCTTTTATTAATTACAAGAAAAGTTACTACCTATGTATTTTGGAATTTTTTTTTAACATTTGCAATAGTGCCAGACTATAGCAAAATGCTCATGCAATTTTTTTTTCCGAATATGTTAGATAGTGTGGCAGACTTTTAGTAGTATGTATTTTAAACATTGTTTTTAAGGAGATGACACCTCAAACCTAACAGTAGATTTCAGACCGAGCCGTGACATGTAGAAAATCTACCGATGGCCTGTGTATAAATTATTTGAAATAGCAAACAGACTACATGAGACGGTTTAAGTCTGAGCTAAGATTCAAATAGTATGAGACTTGATAGACCTGAGCTAGGAGAGACAGAAGATTTAAAAATTATTATTTTTATACATTGCCGTTTTAACAATTTTAAAAACTATAAACCGATGTTTGGCATAGGAGCTTTTTGAAGTGTTAGAAGATAAATTTAAAAAAGAAATGTAAAAAAGTTTTTTTTTAAGTAGTTTAAAAATACTATTAACAATTTACATACAATTTAATTTATTTAAAATACTCATATCTTTTATTAGAAAAAATCATTAAAAATTTACATTAGTTTAAAAGATATTTTACATAGACTTTACATAGTATTTTCTATAAGAATGCGGGTGCCAACCACTTATTAGTTTTTAAATTTAAAAAAAATGGTAATTTTTAATTTAATTTAATTATAGTTTTTTAATTATAAAAATTATTAATTATTGTTATTAATTGTTATTAATATTAATTCATTTTTCAAAATTTGTAGTAAGGATTTTAAGTAAAATGTGGAAAATGAGAGTTTTTTTTTAGAATTTGTTAAAACTTTTCAGAATTTATTGTGAATATTAGGACCAGTTTAGGGTTTCTTTTATAAATTAACAAGTGTTTATTTAAAAAAGTTGTCAAGTGTGCTATAAAAAAAAACATTTTGAAGTATGTCTTCTTTAATTTGGCTGCCGTACTGTCAGTTACGACGACAAATCACGACTGCGCGCACACTGTGAAGCTGTGTATCAAGTTCCGACATCCCATCTTATAGCACATTTGACAAGTTTTTTAAATGAACATTTGTTATAATCTATTATCAGGTAAAAAAAAATCAAACGAAAAAAGTAAATGAAGACAAAAAAATACATATATAAAAAGCATATACATGGTGTTTTTAGAATAATAATAAAAATTTTAACATGTAATAAGTCTCGTTAAAAAGATGTTAAAAAACTAATATTGTTTTATACAAATGTTTATAGTTTTTAAAATACACTACACAAAAATTTAACTATAGTCTCATCGGCGAACAGATATAGTAATAAAACCGCCCACTTGTGCCCGGGATATTTGAATAGTAGCTTGCAATTGGCTGTTTTAAAAACTAGGAGTATTGTAATTAGTCTGTGTCACACTGACGAATTTAGTGTTGGTAAGATTTGGGTAAGATCGGCAACCAAGTGTATGCAACTAACAATACGTATTCGAAATTTTGTGTAAACCCGGCTTCTGCGTATGAGCTTCTAAGCACATGTATATGCCCTACGATGATTTAAACTATATTTTTTTGCCGATACGTTTCATCAAAAGAAACAACTTTTCTATATACCGTTTTTGCAACAGATACTAAATAATTTGAATTTTGTCACAAACATATTTTTGGTTCCCTTTATATATATTTTTCCTGTCTTAGTTTGCTTTGATTTCTTCCTACCTTATGGTAAGTTATATTTTATAAAAAAGAACCGAAACCGGTGACTTGATATTCGTATTATAATAAATTCTGAATAGTAAAGGATCTTTCTTCTACATTCTACAATTTATTAATTTAATGGTTAAATGTTATGGAAATAAGTGCAAAAATTTTAACCTGAAATACAGCACTACAAATACTAAACATCTGCAAAAAAATTTTGCCCTATCTCAACTAATAACAAAATTACAGGCAGTCAAATTTGGGTATAAAAAACATTTTTTTGTTATATCTTAAAAACCGCTTAACCGATTAATACCAAATTTGGTACACAAAAGAAGTTGACTGTACTCTTTTTATTTCTACTAGCAAAATTTTTCTGCACATCTCAATTTTATGTTACGGCACTTTTTTCACATTTTGGGTAATTAACCAATTTTCTTCTTACTAATTTCTAATTTTTGTAGCAGAAATGAATATGCCAGTGTATTCTAAATAAAAAGGCAAGAATGCAATATTTTGCTAAAACGTACCGTTTTTGCGATATTTACTTTTCAAGTATAAAAATAACTTTTAATCTTTAACTTTGGCGTCCTCTAGCTCCTTAACGGTGCCACTTAGTATAGAGGTAAATTGTGTTAAATCGCTTTATTTTGACCTGAAAAACCTATAATTGCCCTATGTTAAAAAAAATTTGTTATACGTTTTGTAATAATTAATTTTTAGGTTATAATTTTGTTATCAGTTGAGATAAGACAAAAATTTTTTCGTAGATTTTTACTATTTGTGATGCTGTATTTCAAGTTAAAATTTTTGCACTCATTTCCATAACACCCTGTATAATCCCCAGTTTTTAAAACTGGGTTTGAAACGGTTTTAATTAATTTGAAATATCTATTTAAAACAACAACTAATTTAAATTTTTGTTAAAATACATCAAATGGTTATTTACTAAAAGATTTATTTTTCACATAAAAAAGTAATTGACTTTGGAATCAATATTGGTTACTAAATATGAAAATTATGCAAATTCCTCTTCTGCAAATGTACATTTTCGTTTTTCCCACAGTATTAAAATTAATATTTGTTGAAATCGTATATAACAATAAATTAAAAAAGAGCGATAAACAATGGTATTAATTTAACACCTAAAAGACAATCTCAGAACTGCATTAATAACTTTGTTTAGGTACCTACTATTGAAAAATACTTTGTTGTTACAGAAGTTTTAGACTTGAAGGTTTAAACAAATATTGTCGCCAAAATTTTGTAACCTACTTCTTATATTATACTATTTTTATTTGTTGAATATATATTAATTTTATTATAAAAAAATAATAAATATTTTTTTATGAAAATAATGGTCAAAATATAAACAACATGAGCAGTGGTTTTTTATTTAACTATTTTATTATTAAAAAATGTTTTTATTTCGAATATTATATTAACAGTTTGGTAACGGTCGTCAGTCGTCTATATTATTTTTCTTAAACTTATACAGGCAAATATATTATAAATATAGAAAATTGTTTCAAAAATTCTGTAATTAAGCTTTTTGGTTACTTAGTTCTGAAACGACTACTTCACCAAGTTATAAAGATAATTTTTTTTATTAATGAATTTTGTGTATGAATAATTGGAAAAGTTAAATCAAAAGGTGTCAATATTTTTTCTTCATAAAAAGTTTTATGATAAATTGCAATCTAAAACTTTTGACGCCTTACTCTATTAAGCTTCAGAGTAAATAACTTGCAGAATTATTATTTATTACAACAGGTAAGGTATAAATTATCAGCCAAAAAAAAATTTTATTAATTATTTTTTAGATAAATTTAACGAGTTATAAGTTTAATATTTTAGTTTTTTTAATAGGTAAAGTAATAAACTGCAACTTGTTTTTTATTTACATTTTTTCCCAAGACAATGACAATTTTTGTTTGCCTTCGTTAAAATTTATGACAGAACTTACATTAGTTAACTTGGTTTCTTGCATTTTCTTTTAGAATGTAATGCCCGAGTCAACATCATTAACTTTTTATTTTTATCTTAGCAATTTGTTGTTATTTTCCTTAAATCAGAAGAAAAGCAAAACACTGATAAATATCAGAGCACATGTACACAACAAATCAATTTCTGGTTTTCATGGTTGGTCTATAAACTTCGTAACAAAATTGAAAGTCTGGGAATCGCTGAACTTTCCTCTTCATAAAAATCCATATCGCTGAACCAAGTTCATAAAGAAATATTATAATAGTCGCTGGACTTGAAAGAGTGCTGTGTAAATTCAATCGAAGCGATCTATTACTCTCAGACCTCCGACAAAGCTTAGAACGATTATATCGGATGGCAAACTTCAAGTACAATAATTTATGGTTCGATTTTTTTACATTAACATCTAAAACGAGACGTTCTGTTGGAGCAACGTTGGTTGTACCTGTTAGCTTGGCCTTTGCTCTTTTTCTAATAAAAACATGACGAGGGCAACTTTCACAAAGCTTCGGTTCGGTTTGAAATTTACAGCGGACATTACAATTTTAAATGGAGTAATAGACTGGAACGAACGAACTTTCTTAAGCTCGTTCGCTTGGTTTTGCTGCTTTGACTGTTTCCTAAAGTTCTAGCTAAGATATTACTGGACAAATAAACACAACTTGCTGCTCCTTTTAGAGAAATCAAGAAAAACATGCGTTTTTTGAAATGTTAAAGAATATTTCACTTTTTTTGTTTTTTATAATATATTAGGTAGGTATATCAAGAAAAAGTAAATTGTTACTAAACAGAAGAAGTTTTTTAAATTTTTGAAATATACTTAGACTGAAATTACATTTTTGTTGTTACTAGTAAACAATCTTATAATGGACTGTCGTTATCCGTGCAATCATGCAAAAATGGATAATGGTCAAGCATTGTTAAATGTCTTATAGTATACTGAAAAATTACCATTTTTTAATAAAAAAATTTTTTTAGATTAATTTTGCAAAATGCGATTCAATTGAGATAGATCTTGAAAACACAAGATAGACGTTACTGAAAAAAGATCAAAACATATAAAAGTTAAATAAAACTAATTTCAATAATGTCATGGTATTTTCAGGGAATAGCTAGTTATAATTTTTACACAGACTAGCACGTTATGAGGTTCTTTACCATTAGAGAAAAAGTTTAGTAAAACGGTTTTTACAACTCACTAGACCATATTTTTTTTTAAAGTGAAATAAATGAATTATAATGATATTAAACAATACACGTCCGTTACGATCTTTAGGGCTTTGCCAGGCTATCTTACCAAGCTCGTAATGTATAATAGTAGGTAGTCTATCACTATTTAACAAACTTTTTTTAGGTGTTATTTATATTGCAAATTCAGTCTTTACTACATTACTATTACCTAAAAGTAGAAAAAAAAACTATTTTTTCTTGAGCTGTATAAATAGTATTTTCTCCGAAATTACTTACTGATCAGCTTTGAAAAAACTATAGTATTTGCTTCGTTAAAGCAAGTTCTTTAGAAAAGTCTACTTACCAACTGAAGTACTTACTAGTATTCTAACGTTAGGTGCGTGCGAGTGGTATGTCAGTGGCGTAATTTCGCGTTATTATTTATACTTTATTTATCGTTATTTGAAGGCGGTACAATGTAAAGGCACATTGACAGTATCTCAGTCAATCAGTATTTGATAATAATAGACTATAATAAGTTCTCTCATTTAAGCAGTAAATATATTTTGGGTACATTCCCGGCAACGACGCAGCTGGGTTTTTAGCGCTCGTGTGATCATTTGAATAACTAACACGCGCGCGCTGAATTACACCGATTAATTAGCTGGTCAATTGGTCACTGGTTAGTCTCACTGGGTCGCTTAAGCTTAAGTACTACTTAATAATATTAAAAAAATATTTTTCTAAGTTTTCTTTTTACAGTGATACATAAGAATAAAAGTTAAAACAAAAGCTTCAAAAAGTAAAGTTTACTTTTATTTACAGCAAAGGATACAAGAAATATTTTAAACTTTAAGCATATACTTGAAGTAAAAGCAAATGCTTTTTTTTACTCAAACTATTTATAGACCAAAACTATTTTTTTTAAATAGAAATTATAGTTGAGTGTAAATACAAAAAAATCGTTTGTGTTCTTCTTTACAAAAATTTATAGTTTACTAAAAAAAATTTAAAATAATGACAAAACAATTTTAAAATACTAAGTAAGCTATGTAAACAAAAGCATATTTTTTTATGTACATAGTGTAAAGTGACCCTAATAAAAGAAAATTTAAAAATAACTTTGTATTTGAAATAACCCGTTTTAAAAATTCAAACCACTTTAAAGTTTATGTTGATATTGCAAAATCAGTGGGAATTGCGCGCGTAGTTATAAATCAACTGGTGGTGGTTGCTGGACGTGGTCATCGAGTAGTTCCCCGAGATACTTGAGGATGGTGGTATGCTTTTCTCATTGCAAATTTACAAAAGCCATATTGTTGTAATTTTAACAAAATATCCACGTAAAAATACTGTTAAACTATAAAGAAGATCTTTGCTGATAGTGTTTTACTTAGATGGTTTTTGGAAAACAGAGATTTTTGTCAATAAATCAAAAACCACGTGGCGTGAAAAACGTTTCAATGAAAAAAATAGACTTTTATGTGGTTTTAACTGTTCTAAAGGTAATTTAAACGTTTTTTTATCATTATTAAATATTGTTTAAAATTGTTATTTAACCATTATTTGTTGAAATGTGGTTTTATGCTTTTGAAGTGGGAGCAAGCAGATTCAAACTTGTTTTATTTAATTGATAGTTTGAATTACAATTTTGTGAACGTCGTTTTTCTGTTTCCTGTTTCCAGTTATTGAACACACTCAGTTCTTTGTAATAAGCGTCTCTGAATTTCTTGGGTAGCAAACTCGATGTGATTTCTTCAACATTTTTCGCATTTTTTTCAGGAAGAGAACTACTTTTTTTTATTTCCAACAATGTTACAAGCGCCGAAACAGTTTGTTTGCAAAATTTTTCTTAAATAATAACTTTGTTGTCAACAACAACATGGCAACCAAATTATAGACTACTAGTAATCTTTGTAGATATAAATTTTTTGGGATTTGATGATTTTTTAAGAACTCTTACAGAGAGAGGTGTTGGATAAAACTATGTATTGTAGTCATGTCTTAACAGCAAATAAATCGCTTAAGAAAAATTAGACCACTCGAGCAAGCTCTCGTGGCTAAACATTTCTTTCGTGACTTAATTGCTTTTTAAGACACTTGTATAATAAATTGCTATTCTAAGATAGGCTGGTTTTATAATACGTACTCAACGTTTAATAGAGGTGTAAAAGTAAAGTTTAACAATTTGTACGGATTTTTTGTAAAACAAATAGCTTAAATAACTAAAAGTGTATAATTATTAATTCTATTGACTTTTCTATGTAATTCTTAATATCCTTGTATTGTGGGAGAGAATTAACTGTTTAAACTGTTTGATTAGTCGTATAGCAATAACTACTAATAGACTGGTATCAAAGGGATACTCAGTTAATGATGACTTATTTGTGGCTTACTTACTTTACTGGTAATTATTCAAGTTTCAAAATTAGTCTATAAATAAACTAAGACATAAAACTTTGTTTAAGTAATTAAAAACATAAAAACAAACATTTAAAGTTAGTGAAATGTTATCTAATTATTTAATAGATTTATTTTGCAGTATGTATTAATTTCAGGGTGTGTTTAAACTAAAAATTAAAGCTAAAGGTCTGTAATATTACAGTAATTAATGTAGTGCACAGTTTTACTAGTTAAACCAGTGTACATTTTTATAAGACTTTTCGCATATAAACTTATGATATTTGCAATCTGCTTAAATTAATTTACGTAACTTTAAATAAGTTAGGCACAATAAAAGCTTAAATTATGAATAAAGCCGTAAGTGTATGTTTTTGGCAATAACCCAATCTTCTTTTATACAGATACAAAATTAATGACATAAAATTAATTGACAGAACAGAAACTAAAATGTCTTACTAAGTTATTTATGAACATATACCTATTAAATAAGCTGAAAAAGTGCATTTAAAAGCCTTTTCAAGCCATTTGTAAACACTTAATATATCTGCAGTAGGTACATTTTCTAAGTGATGAATTTAAAAAGTGGGAAAGTTTTTGCAAATAAAATTGTGGTAGATGATGAATTGGCAGCTGGGATATTATTATTTTTTATGTTTATTTTTTATTATATTCATATATGTATTATCATTTATTTATGCAAATAGTTGATATTTAGTAAACACATGCCGTATGATAAATGCCGTCGTTATTTGAAATTTAAAAATCTTTGCTAATTTTTTGAATAAAATAGTTTGTTTAAGAAATGTTTTCTACTTTTACTTTGCCAGTTACATACAGGTTTTACCCGTCTATTCTTATAATAAATAAACTGTAACAGCAATTAATAACTATACCACTCGCCCATTTTACATGGTTTCTGTAAATGAGTATTAAATTTTTAATATGTGAAAAAACTACTCATATTTTTATATAACTTTAATGATGCTAAAAAAAATTAAACACTTTAACAAAATGATAAAAAATTTGGCTTGATTTTTAACTTATCCATAATGTTTCACGAGTGTTTGTTTTAAACCCAAACATTAACGACCACTGTTGTAATTTACAGCTTTACACTTTCTAACCCGAGATCCTCTAATAGATAATTCCGGATTATCGCATGACAATCGTTTGCCTTTACATCTGCTTTTTATTAAAAATTGCAGCTATAGAGTTAAAAAAAGCGTTTGACAAAAAAACATTTTAAAAAGACACAATAAACTATAAAATGTAGCTGCGTTTATAAAACATAAATGATATATTAAAATTTGATACTGCACTGTGCGCAGTTAAAGTAGTCAATCAGCCACAATTAAATAAAAATAAAATTTTTAGTTTTGTTTTATCTATTATTTCTTATTTTTCCTAATACATTTTTAATTACAATACATCCACAATATACCTATATATATTTTAATAAATTACATAAAATAATTTATTTTAGAAATAGTAACAGTACTATTTTTACCTCATAATAATTAATGTTTGTTTTACCACTTTCTAAGAGATATAAAATAAATTTATATTAACTCACATTATTTATCAAAAAAAATACTATTATTCACGCAGTCACAAGTACTAATAAATCTATGTAAGTCGTCATTTAAAATTTTAGATTTCTAAAAATGTGACATAAATTTGGGGCACTTATTTAATAATATTCAAGTATTACGCATGATTCCGGAACCATATAGCAATTAATTTATGTCATCAGCTAGAAATGTTATCTGCAAATTACTACGTCTACTTTTTTTTATTAAAGCATACAGATTGCCTACTTTACAAAGTTTTTCCCACGGTCTCTTAAATATTATCTGCACCGACCAAAGCAAACTTCGACATTTGGCTTTGTTTTAATGAAAACTATCATCAAGCAAAATTTTTGCAGATATTTTAATTTTACCTTTTATTGTACCGTCTGAACCAAATTATACCTGCACCTCAAAAACAGACATTTTTTATTAAGCAAAAATTTTCAAAACAAATTGTGTAGGTGATATTTTCAAATAAATGAAGATTTTCCCCAAAATTTAAATTGTTTACTTGTACGGTTACCTTTTTCAATTTTCTTCATTTGATTATAAATTAACGTTAACGATTTTTTGTGTACAGGTGTATATTGATTGATACAATGCATCAAAGTAGCTAATTAAATTTTTGAGCAAATGTGTTGTTATCAAAGGCCTTCTTATCAGAGTGGTGTTCTCTTAAAATATGGTATTTGTTATAAAACTGACACACGACTATTGTGAAGGTTTGAAGGTTAAAGCAGCTGGTAACAAATTCCTAGAACATAAATCTACTTTAATTAAGTGTTGGGGTGTTAGACCGGGGACTTATTACTATTACTACTCTAACTTATTAAGTCACAAATTAGGCTAAAATATTTAATAAACAATATAAAAGTGGATTTATAATAAATTTTGCAGATTGATTTTATTAGACATTTTTGATGAGTTGGTGTAAAAAACTGGACGTAAAATTTTTTTCTAAATTATTTTTCTTTAGTTTATTAGGTCAAATAAATTGCTAGAACAAAAAATTTTTTTGGAGGTGGATTAGATATTAATTTAATATAATACATAAATTTCATAATTTTTGTCCGTGTATTAAGACGTATTTTTGGGATGCGGATATAACATAATTTACTCGGTATATCAAACAAATTGATATAATACATATATTGTTTCTGGAAAAAAACAAATTTTGGAAAAAAGTTTTGCACCGTATATTTTTAAAACCATAAACATTTATATAAAGCAAATCTGTCTTTTTAGCATTCTGTTAAAAACTATTGCCTGTTAAAATTTGTTAGCATACTACATATTTGTTAGAACAGCTCAAAAACAGTCAGATATTGTGTAAAAAATAATGTTTTTTTTAATCTGACAGTTATATCACAAAAACTATAAACATTTCTTTGAGCAAATTGGGTTTTCTAGCATCTTCAACAAGAATTATCACCTGCTAGCATTTGTAAAAAAACTTTAAAAAACACATTGTATATCTAACTTTAACATTATAACTAAAACTATCACTAGAAAATATTGTTGTATATATTGCAATCACACACGGTATACAAAAAAACTTGCTATAATACCATATGTTTATTATAATTTTTGATCAGAGGCTGCCATGAAAAACAAAAATTCTAAAAACGTAGCGCCTAGATTAATTCACTTCGTAAAGGTCATTTTGCTGTCACTATAAAAAGTAAAATTTAGATTTGATTTGAATTATGGGGTTTACTGTAGAACAGAAGATTTTTTTAGTAGATTCTTATTTTCGTAATGGGCACTTAGCGAATGGAGTATGAGTTTACTCATCCAGACTTTGTTTTGACGAGTTTCGGGAGAAATTTCCAGAAAAAATCATAACAGAGTCAAATTTTTATACCAGTTTGAAAAACACTATCACGTCCTTTCGAGAGATCGGCAGCACCAATCGGAAGAAAGGTGCTAAAAAATCAAAAACAACTCTCTTTGTGAGTGACAGTAAAATGATTTTATTTTCAAGTGAAGTAAGTTACGCCATACGGTTTTAAAATTTTTGTTTCTCATGACAGCCTCTGATCAAAAAGTATAATAAATATATGGTACATTGTACACCTTGTTCGAAAATAATTTTTTAAAAGTTTTACAGTGTATATCTTAAAAATTATAAACATTTGTATAAGTTAAGTTTGGTTTTCTAGCATTTTTATAACAAAGGCTATCATCTGTTAAAATCTTTCACATTACTTTAAAAACATCATCTACATAGGGCAAGTCATCGTATCGGTATAGCAATTTCCTTTTTTTAAAGAAATTAAAAAAATTGCACATAACAATGTTATGGTATTAGACCATTTTTAAGTCTATTAGATTTTATATTAAAGTGTTACGATCACAATTAAAGGTATATCAGAAATCTAATAGCCTTAAACGATAGTTTAGTACCATATTTTTGTTATGTGTAAATTTTATAAAATTTCTTTAATTATTAATGTTTAAAAAAAAGAGGGGCCATAAATGATGACTCACTCTGTATATCAATACCAAATTTTTATTGAAAACCTTAAATACTTTAAATTTATAATTTTAATTTAGCGAACTTAAGTCGTATCGTGTTTCCTAGTTACATGAAAATATAAATTAACTGTTTTCATTTTTACACAGAAACACTAAGTTTTAACACATCTTTACAACATTTACCCGGCGCCTCCGCCATTATTCTATTCAAGCGCTAATCTTAATTGTATTATTATTACGTAATAGTTATTTACATTAGAGTGTGGTAAAGTCATATTTTACAACACGACAGCTTTGTTTGGGAAACGAGTCTGTAGAGCAAGTCTCTCATTAGTTGGAGCGCTGTAAAATGACTTAACATACGAAATTTGTATAACATTTTTTGTTCGACTTTTTTTTATTTTTAAAATGAATATTATTATTTTTAAAATAAAAAAATGGAAATCATTTATTTTTTGATGCTCATTGACATATGAGGGTTACTAATGCACTTCAAGCCATTTAAAAAAGTTGGTTAAACATTCCTATTAACGACTTGTTAATACCAACCATACAAACCAAAATTTTGACATTTATAAACTGTCATAATCATAAAAAAGTCATAAGAACGGTATATTCAAAAATGTTGTTTTACTAAATACCTGCTTATAGAGAAATAAGAGGCCTTATTAATATTAATGGCAACAGAAAAATTTGTTTAAGTGTTTTGTAGCCAGGTAACAGAAAACAATCTAGATGTACTACTAGAGATGTGTTAGTAGAGAGCGGCAAGTTGAAAAATTTTAAAATAGTTTTTTCAGGTTTATTGTAATATAAGCAACAGAAAAATATTGTAATCAACGCTTTTGTTGATAAGCAATTAATAATCTCAACTTCTATTACCGCGTGAGCGAAGCTAAAATGTCTCGATTATTAATCGTCTTTATTAACAAACTTGTTGGTTAAATAACTATAAATGGACAATCCCGCTTTTTGCAAAGTTGACAAATGGTTGACAATTTGACATAAACACTACCTTGTTGGTTTTGAATATTTTTAATTTATGCTACTTTTAAAAGAGAAAGTATCGAACGATACGCGTTCAACGATGTTATAACTTAAAAAAACGTTTAAAAATGTGGCCCCAGATATATTGAGCAAAAAAAAATGAAAGGTAACTTTAAGGAAAATATAATAAACAAACAGAATCTTAAAGTTTAGAGCAAAATAGAAAATTTTTCATATTTTTTTAAAAATAATTAAAATACTAGGAAAAAAATGGGTAGATTATTAATACAAATGATCCAGTCTCTACAAAATTACGACTTTTGTAAAATTGAAAAAATACGATCAGGTTCTCTTTATCACTTTAAATTGAGAAGAAGTGATAAGACATCATTAATTCATACTGGATGGATTTAGAAGCAATAGGATAAAATGGTTTTAAGTTTATCTTAAATGTGTTAGATTTATAAACCGGTCATTACCAAAATTTAAACTACCTAGCTACCTAAAAACTACAAGCACAAACCTAGTCCCAGCGATTGCAAATTTCTTTTTTTATACAGCAGTGTTTCTTATAACTACAACTATTATAGTTAATAAACTGAATAAGCTAAAAAATATTTTAAGTGTCACTAAGTATTTTATATTCTGCATAATATAATAATGATAATAATATAATGTTTTTAATAAATTCCTTCTCGGTCGGTATGTCGATAATACAGATAATTATAAACTTACTTAAATTTGAATAGATGTTGCCATAATTTTATAAATATAAAATTGCTTATTATGTAAAGTAAAGTTTTGTGTAATTAACTTTATTGTTATATATATATATATATATATATATATATATATATATTCGACGTGTATAAAGTGAGCCCCGGCTGTGGAAAAACTGCGTTTGAAGTGAGGTCCGGTACAAAGTGAGGTCCGATATACGGACCTCACTTTGACAATCCTGTACAATTCATTCCAGCACCTTCCCCTACCACTACATAGGCATATCTGTTAAATTTAGCTGGACCTCACTTTCATCACACTATGGTCCAAGTTGTATATTTTAGTTCAACAGTTATGTGAGTGGTGGCGCTCTCCACGGTGTATAAATTCTAGACGTATACTTTGCAGATCGTGGCCATTACCTAGTGAGGACCGATGATGCGGCAACCGCGCATGGTCCTCACTTTCCGCATAGTATATATCTGAGGGTTTCACTTAACGGTGCATTTCTAAATACAATTATCAAACATTCCAAAGCATTGCAAGGTCACATTTAGACTTGTAGTGGCTGGCGGATTTTGTCCTTTCTGTATTATCAAACGGAGGACAGAATGTAATTGTTTCTTTCTTTTTCGTTTTTTATACAATAAGCGGCAAAAGTATGGAATATCCAAGATAACTTTAAAACTATTTATTTATTTAAAAATCGCTAAGACAGGTCAATTTTATTTTTAAATTGGGCATTTTTTAAAATAACAATTTTTATACAAGGTATTTTAAAAATGATATACACATCAACTTTGTTTTTTTAAATAGAATCTTGTATTATTTATTGCATTTTAAATACTATGACAAATTCTGGACATATCTTATAAATAATGTTTTATACCTATCTTCAACTGTTTTCGAAATATTGACAGTTAAATGAAAACAAAAAAAAATATATTTAATTTTTTCTTCAGTTAATTGTTTAAGTAACTACTCACAGATCATTTTGTAGTTAGATGTCTGTCTGTCTTTAACTTATTAAAGGTTGAAATAATATAAAAATTAAGAAAAAAGTATATTTATTATTATTGAACTCATTTTAAAAATCTATAGCATCCTAGAACTTTTTGGCAAATTACAAAATAGTGACAGTTAAAAACTTGTTGAAAACAATAAAATAAAAAAATTTAAAAATAAAATTGACCTGTATAAACATTTTTTTTTATGTTCCATAATTTTGCCGCTTTTTGAAAACTTGTTTGTATCGGGTGTAAAAAATATTAGGCTTACCCCTTTTTCTAATAGTACCTTTTTAAATAAAAAAACGACACTTGGAGAACTTATTATGTTAAAAAATCCTCATTAATTAAGTAAAAAATAAACTTTCGATCACTTTCGGTTTTAACGGAAACAACCGTAACTTTGGATTTTTAAATAGAATACTATTATATTTTTATACTTTAGAATCTACGTTAAATTCTGAGTCTCATACACTAATTTAAAAAAAAATGTGATATTTTTTTTTGTAATTTTTGTTTTTTTATCTAGAAGGCTGTGATAATAAAAAAATATTAAATAATATAGGCAATCATTAAAAAATAAAACCTATCCCACAAATGATCTAATTTAGAAAAAACACGAATTTAAATTAGCATGAATTAGCTTTTCTGGTTTAATTCATTTTTTTCAGATGAAACAATAGTGGCTCACTTTGCTTTTGAAATTAACGTTTTATTTGTCAATTTGTTTAAAATTTGAAAAAAATTTTATGTTTAGAAAATATTTTAAACAAGTTAGCATTTTAACAATAAAATAAAATTAACAGTTATAAAACATAATTTGTTACTTTTCTTCTGTTTTACATTCTGTTTAAATTTAGATTAACTTTTAAGAATTTTTCCAAATATTTTAAATTATTGTTTTTTTTATTATCAGAAAAAATGTATTTAAAATGTCGAAGAGCCACTATTATTCTATTTGAAAAAATTGAGTAAGACGAGAAAAACTAATTTATTTCAGTTTAAACTTCTGTATTTTCTAAATTAAAATATTTATGGCACTGGTTTTATTTTTTAGTTGTTGTCTTTTTATTTAGAAATATTTTTTAACCATCACAGCCTTCTAGATAACAATAAAAATTACCAAAAAATTTTTTTATCTTACAAAAAGTTATAAAGAGTAGTGTATTAAATTCGGAATTTACTGTGGATTTTAAAAATATAAAAACATGCACAGTATTTTATTTAAAAATCCAATGTTACAGTCGTTTTCGGTAAAACCGGAAGTGATAAAAGTTATTTTTCATTTACTTAATGGGGATTTTCTAACATCATATGTTTACTAAATATCATTGTTTTATTTAAAAGAAAATACTACTAACAAAAAGAGTGAGCCTAATTTCGTTTACACCCGGTATATGTTTTTTTCCCTAGTTGGCTCCTAATTGGGATAGCCTGTAAGCCATCTTAATACGAATAATAGTATTATTAGTATTATTGTTATTGATAATTTATAAAATTATAATAACGGTAAATGTAAAATCGTTTTATTATTAATAAAAAAAATCGTTTTAAAAGATTTTTTTTGGCAAAAGCTCAATTCAGTCGTTGTGGCTGTTTTGCCAAAATAAAAAATATATTTAAAAATGTATTGGCTTTTGTGGGCGTTTCAAACTTTAAAAACCAATATCTCCGTTCAACATTGAACAAAATTTAAGTGACTTTATAGTTTTTTGTCACTTTTCAGCAATTAGGTATCGCAACAACTAAACCTTAACTTAAAAACTATGTTTTTAGAAAAACAAATTGTCACAGTATTTGTGATTAGAATGGCGTTACATTTATATTTTTTGTCGTTTTTGCAAATATAAATAATATAATAAATAAACTCTTAGGAAGAAATATCTAAAAGTTATGCTATCTATAATAAATGCATTTGTGTTTTATTTTGCAATGAAAGTGTCTTGTAGGTCTTAGACAAACAATGCAGGTATAAAGTAATAAAAGTAGGTAGACGCCCGGCCAGGCATCAGGCATCACCTTCTGCTGGAATTTTCAGAGACCTTCGATTCTTTATTTTAATTTTTACCAAATAAATAAATAATAACTCTTAAATTATGCATCGGAAAATGTAAAACGGAAAAAAACTAAATTACCAAAGTATGCTCATATTGTTTAATGTATGGAATTAAGGTAAAATTTTGTTTTTCCGATCAAACACAAAATTAATTTATAAAACATTGTGTTAGTTTTTAAAAAAACATTATAAAAATTTTCATAATTTTCAATAAATTTTAGTCAAAAAATAGCAAGTTTTTTCATGCAGCGCAAATTGAAATTAAAAGTTTTAATCTGTTTAAGTGCTATTTCTGGTCAAATTTTTCATTTATTTTTTCTTACTTATAGAAGAAAGTATTAGAAAACGAAAAATAGAGTGCTGCTTTTAAATATAAAAGCTAGAAAATTTAAGTAAAAGCTGCTTAATATATGGTTCATTATGTTTTATTAAATATAGTAGTTATTATTGTAATTAAAAACTAACGTAATAAAAAAGATTTATAATAATTGTCTTTGGTATAAATTCGAACATTTAGCTTATGTGCAATAAATAAATTGAAATTGTGACTGAATATTTATTATTGATTATTTCAATACTTTTTGGAAAAAAATTTAGAAAACTTATTTTTTAAATGTATTTTATAATTTTTGATAAATTTTGCCCACACAGGAAAGCAGGTGCTTTTATATAAGCAAAACCGCAATAAAAAATTTTTTTTGTTTACAAGTCAAAAATTGCATTGATTTTATGATTGAAAATGAGACTGTCTTAAAACATCTAATCTGTAGAGATAACACAAAAAAAATGTTTGCCAATTTTTATCATTTGTAATGCTATATTTCAAACTAAAATTTTGACAGCTAATTTTAAATCATCCCGTAAAAATTTGTTTACTTTTGAGATATATTGTTAAAGTTTTTCGTTAAAAACTTCGTTGTAATACACTGTGTATTTAAAAAAAAACAGCAACAAAGTCTTACACCAGGCAAAATTTATGCACATATTTCAATCATAAGAAACTGAGATAATACATTGGGTTTAGTACAAAAACAACTTTTTATTTTTATTATTTCGCATTTCTTCTACAAGGACGATCATTTGTTAAAATTTCTAAACTAATTGCAAAAACACCTTGTATATTTACTAATTTTTGGAGACACTTTTTATTATTTATTTAATTGTTACTAATAGTATAAAAATATGTATTTGTTATTTAGTTTAAAATTTTATTCTGATTCTTTATTTAGTCGAAATTATTTACTTCTTATTATTTTTCTATTATTTTACTTTTTACTATATTTATTTCATATAATATTAGGAAATCTTGATATCCCTAGAGCAGCGTTTCCCAATTAATTTTAGCCGCGGAACCCTTTTAGATTTGGAACATCAAGACGGAACCCGGTATAAAAGTAAAATACAAAAAATCAAGTTACATTTTAATGGGAGAAATGTGATCTTTTCTTCCTTTGGCAAATTCTTTTTATATCTGTTTTATATCTGGACCAAACGTTGGTCCTCGTCTCGGAGTAATTTAATTTGTACATTTATTTATTTTATTTTTTCTATTCGTGTGTTTTTTTAATCGTGGTTTTGTCTTTTCGCGGAACCCCTGCTTTTATCTCGCGGAACCCCAGGGTTTCGCGAAACCCAATTGAGAAACCCTGCCCTAGAGTAACACTTTGAATACGGCCAACACACGGCCCAGACGCCAAGCAAAACTTGGCAACATCGCATGGACCTCACTTTAATCATGAGATAAACATATACACACAAATCGGTCCTCACAAGAATCAGAGACTGAAACGTAAATATACGGTCCTCGCTTTGTTAACAAGACGATAAGGACCTCACTTTGACACGATATACACCGAAAAATTATATCCGCCACCTGTAATTCTTTAAGTGTATATTTGCGAGGAATCTATGAACTTTGATGTAGGAAACTGTAATCAACCTAGCGCGCCGCTGTATATCTGGTCCTTTTAGTGGTCCTCACTTGATACACGCTACGGTTGGACCTCACTTTGATAGCTGGCCATATATATATATATATATATATATATATATATATATATATATATAACCTTGAGTTAACGTTTACAATACCTCAAAGTTAACTTTACAAATCAGAAAGACAAAAAATTAATTTTTAAACTGTAAAAAAATTAAATACTAATGGGCTAATTTGAGGTTAAGATACTATCGGCAGTATCACAAATTTTAATACTTTTTTGTAGCAAAGACCAGTCACAACCCTGAACTCAATTTTTAATAAAAACAAACATACTAATTGTATTATCTCAACTTGAAATTAGCTCAGAAAAAGTGATAAATGACCCTTAAATCTATTTTTTTCGGATATCTCAAATTATTTATTTGCGGTCTTTGTATTGACGCAATTATGCTTCTGCGGGTTGATCTCAAAATTTGTCGTTACAATTAATATTATTAGAACCGGCTGCAAAATTATGAAATTTTTAACAAAATGTTTTTAATTAATTGTAACTTGTGAATAAATAACTTTAGTATAACTTTATCTCAAGAACATCATTATTTAAACTGTGTCTTTAGTTAATGTTTAAATTGTTTCTAAAAACAACATTACCTCTGTAAATTGACTTGTTAATTTGTGTGAAGCTTCCTAAAGTGCATTTTGAGCTTAAAAGCATGTTTGAAGTGAGTTTAATGTGGTGCTTGTTTGCAGCTGTCTAAATAGAGCCGACTTAATACGAGTATACGACGGAAAAACGTCAGCCGATCCCGCTATTAAAGTCCTATGTAATGAAGGTACCGAATTAGAAGTCTTATCAACAGGATCAGATCTCCTCATAGAATTCGTAGCGAATTCCGATTGGCCTGGGCAAGGGTTTAAAGCAAGCTTCCAGTTCCAAGCGACGGAAGATAACTCGATAGGCAAGTATCTACCAAATTCTATTAAAATTAATCTCGAACCTAAAACAATTTACCCGAAAACTTTATTCACAAAATACCTCCGTGGCGCCATCTATCTCTCAGAAGCTGAGTAAACGATAACAGTTTTCAATATTTTATATTTACATTTTACTTTCATCAACTTTTGCATTTTAATTACCGGAAAATACAAGGCGTTAACTCATTTTGACCCAATTATGTAAAATTTTCACGCAAATTACAAATAAAAAATGTACGCTTTTATTATTCTTGTTAAAAGACTTATTACGAAAGTTGTTAAAAGTTCTTACATCACTTTATTGCTTCGCTAAATAACTATTAATTCGTAATTATGTATTCCTTTATTGCTTTTATGCTATTTTCTTGACTTCACTTTATTATTGATTAAACTTGGACGCTTGCAGCGCGTAGCCTAGATGCAAACCAAACAGGTTTCTGTGTTGAACAGTTCTCTGCTCTTTACAGAAACTTTTTTATGTATAATACAATGAAGCTGTTTTACAGATTCAAGTCGGCATAATCGTCTAGGAACCTTGGCACTACCGCCAGAAATTGAACCAAATGTTAGCGAAACGCGTAAGTCTTTACTATGAAAGTAACCTTTTTTTTATTCTTTGGTTTACATAAAAGATATATTCAAAAAATTTCTAAGATCTAAAAAAGTTTTTCTGTTATTGCAACAATAAAAAATAATTAATTTCTATTGGTAGATCTTAGAAATAGATTTGTATACAAAACTTTAGAAATAAAAATCTATTTATGTTACTTTTCAGCTGTAAATTCAACTACGCGAAAAAAACGTGCTAGGTTATGCCCTCCAGGCAAGTTTAGACATGTTTCCCGTTATAATCAGTAATGACTAATAGCATATTAAGTATCGAGAACGGTAAAAACATTTTAACTATTGACTCTATTTATCGTCTGAGATTGATAAAATGTTAACGTTCGTGATGCTTATAACATTTTTTGTGCAATTAAGTTTGCATTAACAAACAAATGCAAAAATAACTCTTATTACTAACATATTGAAAACAAACGTATAAACAATCAAATAGACTTCAATCGCACAAAAAATATTAGTACCTATTGTAATGTACCTAGAAGTATATAGATAAACCCTAAAGATGTCTATCCCTAAGGTTAAGTCGTTATAATATAAAAATAAAAAATAAGCTACGATTGACTTTAAGGCAAAATTTTATGCTACTGACAGAAAAAATGTTAACCTTAAATTTTTAAAAGTATTATTATATTATAATAAATATTATATGCAAAAAAAACAGATTTAAAGTTAGTTTAAAAAAGTTATAATACAAGAAGAATTTATGAAACATATTTGAAGTTATGTCACGGTTGCGATTGTTATTAGCTTTTTGAAAACAACATCTGTACAGTAAAGGTTTTTCAAAACAACCGGCTTTATCTCGCTAAATAGTCTGAAATAGTTACTCTGAAAAGCATAATTATAGGCTTGTCTTTTGATTTTCTGGAGTTCGCTCGCAGCAGATCTAAGCTATAGACTTGTATAGTTTAACGAAAGATAGTTGGACAGACTTTTCAAGTATTCCTAATAAACAGAAGCATAAAAATAATTGCAAAACATCAAATAAACCATAAAATACCTTGTAAAACTTGATTTATAAGGGTAAACACTTTCACATTTACCAACGACCTTTGCGCAGGGTTTGCTTACATCTTTTAATAGTTTTGAGAAAAGGTTTTTGTTAAATGTGAAAGTGTTTACCTTTACAAATCAAGTTTTATAAGGTGTTTTATGATTTATTTGATATTTGTGGTAACTCTAATTATTTTTATGTTTTTGTTTATTGGGAGTACTTAAAAAGTCTGCCCAAATATGTTTCGTTAAACTATACCGTATAATGTTTTTCGCGACATTTTTAACAGTCGGTTCTTCAGCGGATTGTCAACTTCAACTGATTGTGAGCTCTGTTGGTGCGTTCGTGACACCGGAGGTGACAATTGTTGCAAATAGTATGTAATACACTTTTTAGGGTGATGGTTTTGACTTTGCTTCAGAGAAGTTGTGTTTAGAAAACAAGATTTTACAAACTCGTTTGCGGTAGGAATAGACGATAATTCTACATCAATTTGAATACTTTTTCTTAAAACTTGTAACAAAGTTACTGGAGCCGCCATGTATATTATTCGATATTAGATTTATTTATAAACCGTTGCCTATGCAATCAGTAATTAACGCAGTAAGATTTGTTCGTCTACTTGCCGATGTAGGGCGCCCCTAAATTACAAACCTTTTCATTGTGTGGCGTCACACACAACTCCATTTGCATGCCAGGCTACTGCACCCTGTCTAGCTACCAAGTTGCGAAACTCACTCTCTCTCTCTCTTTTTCTTTTTAACCATTTGCATGCCAGGCTACTGCACGTTGTCCAGAAAGCAAGTTGTGGGATCCACTCTCCTTCTCTCTCTTCTTTTTTTTGCATGCCAGGCTACTGCACCCTGTTTGGGAGACAAGTTGCGTGACTTACTCTCTCTTTTTTTTTTCACCAACCCCGAAAAGAGCGCTTTCCCTTGCACGCCGCCAACGTAAAGCTTGCTAAGATTCTTTCCCATCTTGTGCGAGTAGAATTTGCTTTGCTGCTATTTTGGGATGTGTAAATTCCGATGAATAAAAACATTTCGGTAGCTCACTATTTCGCTGTCAGTTAATAAACTTGCTTTTGCTTAGTCTCTTGTTTAACCGCTTTTGCTTTTGCAAAGAAACCTGTTTGTTTTAAACTTTAGAGTGATTTGGAATGGTAACTTAATTTGTTTAATTTGTTAAACTTAACCTTTTGTGAATAAACTCACTTAAAAGTGGAATTATGAATTAAATTATGGTCCTTTTACTCTCATGTTTTATTTTTTCAACTGCAGTTAAAAAAATAAAACATGAGAGTAAAAGGACCATAATTTAATTTATAATTCCAATTAATCAAACTCTCACAATGGATCAAAACAATTCAATCACTTAAAAGTACCAGAGTTTTACTGTCTCTTTTACACTCTGACCAAGAACACTTATATATACCGTCTTCACTGTGTTACCCAGCGGATTGGAGCGATTTAAAGAGGTGCACTTTCCTCGTACAATAGGAATAGAGGTGTTGGCGCTCGCCCGAGCACCGTGAGCTTATGTAGCCAACTAACCAAAAGTTAATTACAAACTTTTTAAACTATTTGAAAAAGGTTAATTTAAGGTTATACTTAAAAGGTTTGGCAATAATTAGAAGACTTGTTACCTCTTGTTTTTGTTTGTTTTTTTATATGACTGAATTATATTTAAAAAAATCATTCGCGAAAGCTGTATAAAATAATGAAGCAACAGGTTTAAATGAAATATTTTGGGCTAATTTTTTAGCATTAATTTTTAATACAGTGGTACTTCCACCTGAAAAAATATAGAACTAAAACAAAATATCGGAAAAGACAAAAAGTCAGTTAAACACACTAAAAATTAAAATAAAAACATAGTGTGTTAACTAGCCACCTACCAGATTAAGGAAAACGTAAAAAGCTAAAACACGTTCCAATAAATTTTATTATTTGTCTAAAAATAGAAAAAAAACCTTTAGAATTACAAAAGCTTTATTTGAGACAACATAATATGTAATTTTTAGATATAGACAACCATCAGCTCTAAAGAACAAACATAACAACTTTTCAAGATTTTGACCAAGCACTCACTCATCGGCTCGTCGATTTGGACAACGCTGTTTGTTGTACATTTTTAACACCTACTTCAAAGGACAGTTTTATTTGGCCAGTCTGTAGTTTTTTGTCTAGATCTGGTAAATATTTACATCTACTAAGAAAAATATTTAATAATAGATGGCATTAAACACTCATTAACATTTTGTTTTTTTATCTAATACTAGTAATATACCCGGATCACTTTTGTAATATTAAACAACAGCGCATCAACCCAAATTTTTGTGAATTATGTTATATGACAACGTCAACGTGACATTGTCATATAACATGACCTACATTTTGAAAGCCAGAATTCACAAAGCCAAAATTTTGGATTGATGCGCCGTTGTTTAACATTACAAAAGTGATCCTGGTACAAGGTTCCTCAAATTATCAGGTTGCCTGGTAACTATGGTAAACAAAAGAGAGAGACAGATATAGTCACTGATAGTCACCATGTTTTTGCGTCATCAAGCGTGCCCAAACTTGTTATCAGAAGGTTTTTTAGCTGTGTTGGTTGGTTTTTGAATTTTTTTTTAAGTGTGGTGTTGCAGTTTTGTACTCAAATGTTGAACTATATCGTTGGTTAAAAAAAACCTTAACTAAGTGATAAATAACTGTTCTTTTTAGCCAATATTTCTGGATTTAGTGTGAAGCATTATTTCATATATTTCTGGGGTTGTATTAAGGGCTTAAAGGTGAGTAATAACGATGGTTTGTTAATAGACGTCAGTTTTCATTTGATATCAATTTGATTCAGAAAATTAAATAAATAAACCAAAAATTTGAACTTAACCTTAAATCTATTTTGTATGAGTTTTAGTAATAATTAAATTTTAGAAGATGCCGGGTGGAAGTTCTTGGCTGGTTTCAATTTGCTAAAAAAATTTAAAAAAAGCTAAAGAAGTGGGAGAAAATCTTTTATTTTTTACCTTTCCAAAGGATCCAGACGTACGCATAAAATGGGTAGAGGAATGTTACAGAAAAGACTAGTTAAACTCGAAATTAATCAGAAACAACTACATTAAATATAATTTGTTAATTAGTAGATATTTATACAGTAAAAATAAAGTAAAATGTATCTTACATGTGGTTTGAATTTTAAAAAGTCACGCTTAGTGACGTCACTTTCGCGGGCTTTCATCTGATTTCTGATTGACTTAAAGTTACCAGACAACCTTATTAATTTTACCAACCTTGATCCTGGTATACTCGTGCTTTACACAACTAATCTATTTTTTTTGTTTCTGCTGTAGAATCTAGTAGGGTCTTTTAAAGAAAAGATTATAACTAAAATCTTATCAAAATGTGAAGAAGGTAATATAAAAATTTAAGGTAAAATTGTTTATATTATATAGTAAATAGTTCAAGTTTTGCATAAATTAATTTATAACTGTCTTTAGATAGTCGTAAAATGAAAGCTTAATATAATTATCCGCTAAAATGAGCACAACAATGTCGCTAGAAAATTAGATTAGAAATTATATCATCTAAGTAGAAATCTACAAAATTGTTTCAGCTTTAATCTTACGTTTTAGAAATAAGACTTTTAGAGTTAAAAGTCAGTAAATTTGATCAATTAACTCTATTTAACAGTGATTAAGATTAATGACTTTATACTTTAAAGAAGCTTTTTACAGAGCACTTTGACAATTCAATAAATTTTCTTTTTATAATATTTTGTTTTTTGGAACGAGAACGTTCAATAAATTGACGAATAGTTTTTTGTTGCAAAAATCATTTAACTGAATTAGTTTTAATATTACATTAATAACTTGGCTTAGCTTAAAATATTTTAAAATTTTTATTTTTATTTACTACTGATCAATGTAAAGAGTTTTGAAATATGTTCGGCTGCCGAAAAAAGTCGTATTTTTATATGAATCAGATGTATAGAAGAATGATTGTGAATTCTGCTGCGACAAGACCTACAATTCTCTTGTGGCAAAGTCCGCATTGTTCCAATAATGTTTAAGAAAGAGGTGAAACGACTTACTTTTAAATAAAACGAATTTAACCAGACTTGTAATTCTTTCATACTTATACTGTTTTAAATTACATTGCTTAACTCTATTGTTTATTCTTGAGTTTTAAGAGAAGTTTTAAACTTTTAATCTTTTAAGAAATTTATGGAAGTTCGCAGTAATTTTATTGTAATTTTGTGTTGATGCAGACTTTTATAAACATTACCTTATAAACAAATAAAAGATAAATTTTGTTAAATGAACAGTATATAAAGTAGAATAATTAAAACACCAGATTTAGTAATAGTTGTTGCATACACAAAAATGTTAATAATAGCGATTGAAAATCGAGACTGTTTAAAAAAAGTCGTTTTACATTTAAATACAATACTAAGTTTCAAATTAGTGAAGGTTTTTATTCTTCATCATTGTAGCGCATCTTTGTGTTTAAGTGAAACAGATTGAACCTCACTGAATTGTTGGTAGCAGGGCTGGCAATGGTAATCTCCTATAAATAGTTGAGAAGCTGCCTGATATAGTATACTGAATGACATTAGAAGTACGCCAGCTTCACAAAATGTTTTTTTATTAATAACATCTTGTAAACATGTTACTTTAGAGTTAATAAATATTACAAATAAAAGAAAAAGTTAATAATAGTTGTGTCGTCCTCTATTACGAATACATTTATTAAGGTCTTTCGGCATGAAAGAAATCAGTTGATCGATGTCTTCTTGGGGTACTTAATCCCAAACGTGCTGAATTTCTAGTTGCAACCTGTCCAAAGTTTGAGGTGGTTAGGTAAATTGCTAAAACTTTTTTCGATCGTATTCCACACATGTTCGATTAGGTTTAGATCCGAAGATCTAAGAGGCCAAGATAAAACTTTAATTTCAGCTTTTTCTAAAAAGTTTATTGTTTGTCGAGCAATATGTGGACGCACATTGTCTTGCTGAAATAACGCTTTGAAAAAGGTTTCTATATAGGGCAATAAAAAAGGTCGTAAAACGGTATTGATATAACGTTGTGCTGTTATATTCCTTCGTATAAACACAAAAGGTGATCGGCTACTATTAGCAATTGCCCTTCAGAAACTATTACTCCTGCCGGTATGGTGTACATATCTTTCTACCAAAAAATCAATACTGGATCTTTCTTCACGACGCTTTCTGACTCTTCTTTGACTATTGTCCACATCCACACAGAATTGGAATTTGCGTCCTAATGCTGACAATGCATGCACCATTTTAGTCATTGGCGTTTGTGATTTAGTTAATAGAAGGGCTAAGTGGAGTTGAAAAAAATTAAGGCAAAATATTTAATTCGACCGTACAAAGTTTTCATGCAAACTGGCCTACCTTTCTTTGTATACCACTGATCACCAATTTGCCGGCTAGAAGAAAAACGGTCTCGATGAGCCAAGATTCTTAAGCGGCCGTCTTGGCGCTTTGTCATTCCCCTCGGTTGTTTAATTGGTTTTCTTTCCACTACTCTGCTTTTTTTCAACCCACGAGTTACACATACGCATAATGTTTGTTGTATTTTTATTTAAATAAAGAGCTATTTGCCGATAAAAAATCCAACTTCACACAACCCCACAATTTGACCTCTTTTAAATTTACTTAACTGGTGATATAAATTTGGTCTTCTACATCTAGCCATTCTATCAAACAGTGCTTTATACAAAATACAAAAATCACGGCAATCAACTGCACAATTTACTTTGTAATAGTTATTTCTGGAGCGATAAGTAGATATAGAACTGTAAAAAGTATATAAAAACGACTGCTCTAAAAAAACTAAAAATTTAATTAACACATCTTTAAAGACTTTTGCGTTAATACAAGATAATTTGTATTTTAAATGTATTTTAAACTTTGAAGTTTTTTCAAATTTGTCTAAAATTTTATAGTAACTCAGAAACGATTTTTTTATTTACCTTATCGGTTATTGATTGAATACTTCAACTGACATAAACACAGTAAGGAAAATCTCCAAAACCATTGTAAAATTATTTCTAAATTACCAAACTAATTGCAATTTTCAGCGATTTTTTATCGTTATTTTATTTTAAACCAAGCAGTGATTTTAGAACGTGACAAATGACGTTTCATTCCAGCGAAAGCGTGTTACCAATCTGAAAAAGTAAATTGCACTAGTACTTTACGCACGCAATTTAGGTGCTGTATTGGCTAATTCGACACCTCAATCCGTCTCTCTTAACTACGTAAAGTAGAAAAAAACATTTTTTGCAAGTGTTGCACTTCTAATGTTATTCAGCATATTTAACTATCTCTTTCAGAAATAGATCATTCTAGCGTCGGACCCAAAATTTTGGGCAAAGTATTAATAAAAACGGTAATTTCATAATACAAAGACTACTCTAAGACCTTTTTGTTGGATCTGGTAAGATCGCTCGAATCAGGTAACTCATAAACTCTTGCATCAGAGTACTACAGCGAAAATTTGTTTGTGGTCAATCAGATTATTACATTGGTAACAAACAAAAACTGTGCGGTAACTATAGTATGATTTAGTTTTAGTAATAAATAAACCACATTGTATTAAAATTTGCCAGAGAATTGGCCTGAGTTTTGAAGCCGCTCTACTGTGACATACTGATAATGACTACATTCTTATATTGCCCCCCACTTGAATTTTTAATAACTCTACGTTGTGTTTTTGTTTTCCGAGAAGCCTGAAAAGAAATAATATTTACGGCAATAAAAGTAAAATAAAACTCAGTCTACAGAAGAATTAGTTAAATAAAAGAATTAACAAAATAAAAGTCAGTTCACACTACCCTTAAATTTATTAACAAAAAAGAAACAAAAACAATTTTATTTAACAAGTAAACAATGTAAGTACCAATTAACCTAAAACTTAGTTTTGAAATTAGCTAATAAGTTTGTAATTTAAATAAAAAAAAAGACATGCAAAGAGGAAAGTGTTAAGATTGACACTAAAGATTAAAAACACAAAAACAATAATAAAAAACTTTTTAAGTAATTAAATTAATTATTGAAAATTTAAAATTGTCAATTCAGGAAAAAACAAAATTAACAATAAAATTTAAAATAAAAGAAGAGAAAAAAAACGCTAATAAAAAAGAAACCCGATTTTTTAAATAAATTAAATAATTAACTATTAAAATGCGAATTTAAATTAGACGTTTTTGGTTGGAGAGATGGAAAAAGCTGTAGAATTTTTTTCACATATGCAAGAGAGTAAAGGGTTAAGGTTAAATAACTAATTTGTAAATTAGTTAACGGATTGGCTGTATTAATGTTTTCTCCTTTTAATGGAGTGGGTGGTCGCTGTGACTGCCCTGTGTAGTCGTATTTCAGGTTAATAAAGTTAATTGTTAATGTAAAATCTAACTAACTTAAAACTAAAAATCTAATTTTTGTTGTTTAAAAAAAACTATTTTACTGATTTTGAATGTGACAATCTAACTAAAGCTTTGGCATTTGCTAATAATAATTTAATAAAAAACTTTTTGCTAATTTTTGCACTTTCAGTTTACAAACATCTGGCTTGCGGCACTCTCTTTTAACAAGGCGTAATATTTAAGTATTTTCGAAGAAACTCTCTAAACGGTGAAACGTTTTTTTTTTGTAAGTTAATCATGCATAGCAAATTGACCTGTTATGTTTTTTTAACTCTACATTTGACAAATTTATGTAGTCGCGTGTGAACGAAACTGCATTTTTAACGGAATAATTAAATATCATACTCATCTCTTAATTTTGATGATTAGATGAGAATATTACACTACCGACCGTAAAAAGCTCTAGAAAATAGGGCGTGCTCAAACTCAAGGTTTGTTCCAACCAGCGGTTTCTGTACGATACACGGGACGATACCGTGTACTGTTTGTACCGTTTTAGTGCGCATGTGGTTACATGGCACTGCCGAGGTTTTTGCAAGGGGTTGGAACGGATTGGTGGTGGTACAGTTTCGCACGAAATTTCAAATAAGAAAGCGTTGGTTGAAATGATAACAAAATTCTAAAATTCTGTTTTTCTTATTGAAATATCTTCATCCTCATCTTTATCTTTGTCATCATTTTCATGTTGAGGAGCTGGTTCATCTATTTCATTAGGTCGTAACCTATTAAATGGAATTTAATCATCAATCGCTATATTGTGCAATACACATGCTACCCTGAGAAAATGTAGCAATACCCTAATATTTTGCAATTTAATATAATATAACTGACAAAATTTTTGTTTTAATATTCCTGAACAGTATTCTAAGACATAATGATTTTTTGCTAATTGTAAATTATAATTTTGCTGCCTTCTAGTTAAATTTCCTTTGGTTTTGTATGACGTACGTAAGTGTGCTTTTAATAGAAACCCACTATCACTAACCATTTAAAAATAATGTAAAAACTACATTAAAAATCTTTAAAACAACAAATATTTCTAAATAATTTTGATTTTTTATGCGGGGTTTATTTATCAACATTTCATCATCACTACTCAATTCAGATATTGATAAAATATCACTGTCTTCTTTATGAATGTCGCCCATATTAAGAATTTAATAAAAAAAATTTAAACTTATTTGATCTAAGTCAACGAAAATTCATAGTGCGCATGATAGTCCAACCAGTACCTACTCTAGGACCATGTATCGAAATGACCGCCACGAGATCGTCCCATGTACGATCCAAAGGTTGGTTGGAACGCAGGTAGGGATCGTACAGTGTACCATCACTTTTGGGTTGGAACGCCGTTTATTCATTGCGCTTGAGCGGGATCGTACACTGTACGGTCCTCAGGGTGGTTGGAACAAACCTTTTGTCACGCACTATTTTCTAAGATTTTTTGACAATCTGTCAAGAGGCTTTATGGTTTGGGCCAGTTCTGTAGCAAACCTTGTTACAATGAGGCTCATTTGCCGCTTTACGATGGACTTAATCTAAGCTCTCATTATTAAGCACTCATAGTGCTGAATTGATGCTTATATCTCAGATTAATAAATATAAATAAGAACTACTGTTATTAGGGTTTTAAACAAAATTCACTACATATTTGGTTTATTAGATTTTTAATTATTGACATATATGTCTTTCATTATTTCTCATACTATGGCAACAGCGTATCGTAAATTACTCTTGTGTACCGAGGTTGTGTAAATCAAGTTTGCATATTTAATGTCATTCGTGCTGCTCCAATGTGCATAATTCAAATACACGAGCGGTTCAGACCGAACCGTAGACTGCTTCATCCGTTTTCTTATAAAAGATAGGTCCCTAAGAAATTTGCCAATCTCTAAATTAGCACTGTTGAAAGTTTAGAATTTAATTTAATATTTAGAGTTTTTATCTTTTTATTCAAAATGAGAACGTATTCACATTTGTGAATAATGTTGACAATTTAACACTTGATAATGAATCTACAAAAACGGTATTTTAATGTAAAGTATAGCTTATCATAATTGGAACCTTTTTTGGCATATTTATAGAAGTAGAAAAACAATACTTGACTCTTTGCTTATTACATTTTTCAGCTCGTTTTACATCGTGAGAAATTTACTCATATTGATTACTGTCATAAGAAAAATCCTTTGTTCATATATTTTGACACACGAAAATTTATTTGATCAATTTCGGAGATTCAACATTTAACTTCTATTTTTGTTAGAATAATATCATTGGTCAGATTAACTTGGAGAAAATTAATCAAAATATAACAAGTTTATAAAATACCCAAAAATTAATTTGTAATTTTCAATTTTATACACTGAAAATTAATTTCTAAATTTGTACAACAAACAAAGAGTTTCATTTCCAAATATTAATTTGCATTTATTTTAATTTATATTTATGAGTGTTTTACCTTTTGGCTATTTTATATCAGTTTGTTTAATAAATATACTTATCTTGTTCTACGTAAAATTGAGAGTGCTTATAATATTAGGCAAGTACATCAATGCCAAAATTTAATTATTTCCTCTTGTTGGTGTTATTATGCTGTGTGTACAGAATATCAAACGAGAATTCTAATCAATAGCCGCTCCTATTTTGCATGAGAGTCAATAATTATAATTTCTACATACACTCGATAAACAATACGTAGATACACATTTAGCAAAAAAATCTACTACATGATTCATATCATGGATACATACTATCTCGTTTAGTTCAATAAATATCAACAAACATACATATCAGGTATCAGAAGTGTTAAAAGTTGTAAACAAAATTTTAACAATAGCTTCAATAAATGTTTCAGACCATAAAAGCGCCTAAAATACTTGTTTAGATTAGTTAGGTATTTAGTGTAAGGATACATAAATATATATTTATCTACTACATCTGTTTAAATAAGATTAAATTATATGTATCACACATTTGAGTTAGATAATAAAGCTTATTATTCAATTACTTACCTATAATAAAGCTTATAATCTAATTCAGTGATGTATAAACTCATTACATAACTCATCAGTACTGTAATAGACTTTTAATTTAATTTAACAATGTAATGAAATTAATTATTTTATTTTTTTGCTAATAGGAATAACATCACGCTCTCAGTAATTACGATCTCATAATAAATTTTATTTATAAAATAATTAATAACAAAATGTTGATGATGCATTAATCTTTGACACCTTTCCAGGTGTTAAGTTACCCAGCTTGCCGACTTTATTATATTTACTTATGGGCTAATTTTAAGTTAAAATAATACCGGTAATATTTTCGTCTCTATAGAAAATTAAAAAAAATCGGGGCTGTGATTGATCGTTGTCATAAAAAAGTGTTAAAATTTGCAATACTCTCGGTAGTATTTCAATTTGAAATTAGCCTATTACACTTTACATTACTCTTACGTTACACTCTATTCTATAAATTAAAACAATATCTGGAGGTGTGTAGTCTTGCTGATAAAGGACATGTTGACGTCTATCTAAATAAGACATCAGTAGCTTTTAGGGCGTCATCAACATACCACACAGCTGTCATACTGCTTCAAACAAACAAAAAAGTGATTGAATTTTATAGGCATTAGCTTCCAAAGCAATGCTTTAACAGTCCTGTGCACATAACTTTTAACAGCAAATCTAATATTACGTCGTTCTCCACGACGACGTCTTACCTTCTGACGGCCATCATGCATGCCTAGGCAGAATTGTAATTCGTCGCTCATTATTACATGTTATTTTGCTACTGAATCTTACCGTGTTCTGCACTTGACAACGGTGTTCCGCAGTTAAAAGAAGCACTACCCGTAGACGGTAAGAAAATAGTCTAAAAGCTTGAATGCGACGATATAACGTTACCATACTAACAAACTGACCTTTTTTTTCCAAACCTTTGGGCATAGAATTGTCGCGTAATAGCAAAACGGCCTCGAAGAGCTAGTTGTCTGAAGTGCTTTTTTTGACGCTTTATGGTACGCCTTGGTTGACCTGTTGGTTTGTTTTGTTTTTCTACATTTTTCTGTACACACTCGAAACACACGCATTACCGTCATTGGAGTAGAAATAACACGGCAGGCAATTTTGCGATAGGACAAACTCTACCTCTGTCAAAATCGCTAAGATAATAATATCATTTATGCTTTCGAACTGGTGTTATTGTTTCCCTTAAAACAAGTAGTTAGAGACACAACAAATACAAATACTTCAACTTTGATCCAGCTTTGATAAGTCTTTTTCTTAACAAAAACTAAGGGCCAAATTTTAAATCAGATTTACGTCGGTGTAATTTGAGTTACTAGGGGCAACGTCGTAACTTTACTATACTTTTTATATTAGATGGCGTAATTTTGCGCTACTCCGATGGAGTAGCGTAGTGATTTAGAATTCCAGCATAAGAGATTAAACTTTTTTTGTAATAACTGTCGAAAATAAACTGTTGCAATGGTTACTATAACTGGTTTTTAATTTATTTTTGTGTGTATTTATTGTGTGGCCAAAAAAATCTTTTCAAAAAATTATTGCTTCTAGGAGTAACACTTCTAACGTCACTATATTATAAGTTACAAGCGGTAATGCAAATAAATACTTATGTACTTCTTGCTGATCAGTGTTATAATAATCGAATCATGGCTCATAACTCCACATCGTAATCCAGAAAATGACATCAAAATGAGATTATATTAAAGTTTTAACTGGAAGCGTGATTAATGAAAAGATTTTAAACAGCTGAAAAAACAGTTTCTAATTTTACAATGTATCTGTGGTGTAAACACGATAATATTCTATATAATACTGTTTTATTTTTTATAATATTTCAAAATTTCTAGAAGATTCGTATTTTAACGCAGACGAAGGCAAGTTGGTGGTTTTGATGATTTTTATAATTTTGCAAATATATTATTACCTGCATTCGTAAACAAGCAGTATAACAAAATTTGTCTTTAACTACAGAAAAAACTGCCAAAAGCCAAAACACAATTAAACAAATTATAAATAGGGATTGATTAGGTGTAGTTTTAGTAAATTCCAAAAACAATTCAAAATTTATACTAAATATTTTATGCAAACTTATGCAAACAAAAATTTATTTTAATAACCTGACTAGAGAATAGAAAATAGTCTACAAAATAATATACAATAAAGTATCCATTTCTCGGAACCATTAAAGATGTAAGCAAACTCTACCAAGGTCGTTGTTAAATGTGCAAGTGTGTACCTTCATAAATCAAGTTTTATAAGTGGTTTTATGTTTTATTTGACGTATAGGGTAACTGCAATAATTTTTATGCTTCTGTTTATTAAGAGGGCTAAAAAGTCAGCTCACTTATTTTTTGTTAAACTATAGGCCAATCCTGAAATAAAACATAAAACCACTCATAAAACTTGATTTATGAGAGTGCACACTCGCACATTTAACAACGACCTTGACAGAGTTTGCTTACATCTTTTAATGGTTCCTAGAAATAAAAACTTTATTTTACCTGATATTTCTAGTGCGCTTCTTGTTTTAAAACAAATCGACTTTAAACCGATTAAACGCTTTTTATTTATTGTGTCTTTTAATGTTTCCGACAAATGAGAACCCTTATAAATCAAGTTTTATGAGTGGTTTTATGGTTTATTTGAGGTTTGCACTAACTGCAATAATTTTTATGCTTTTGTTTATTGAGAGGGCTTAAAAAGTCAGTTCACTTATGTTTCGTTGAACTATATGAGTGTTTTATATTATAGTCAGAACGAAAAGCTTATTTACTTGTTTCGATTATCTTTACTAAATTAACAAAATTTTGTTTTCTTTTTTAAATTACAGATTAACCCTGCACAATCTGATGTAGCTTATTTTTCAAAAAGAAACGGTCTTGTACTATTTGCTCTAATATTTAACAATAACATTTTGTACAATTTTTAAATATGTTTTTAATCAAATTTAGTTGTTTAAAATTCAATAATAATAATTATTATGATTTTGGTCGTAAACATGATTTATTGTTGCTTGTGATCAAAATTTATTAGCTTAAAGTGATTTATTGTTAAATCTGGGAATTTTCTTTTTATTCATGAGACGATAAATTGTGGCTAAAAATGATTGTCTATGAAGTCTACCAACTACTACTAAACAAACACAATAAAGGTGTGTGCGGTATATTCTAATTTACAATTTTCTTAATCAAAAGCTGCCATAATAATTTTTAGAACTTTATCTTGATTATATTTTTAACAACATTTTAAGGCAGTCAACGAAGATTAAATACGAAAACGAATATCATAATAATATTTAAATTTTTGTTGTTTTTTTATTACTTTTTGTACAAATTTCAAGTTGAGATAATACCAGTAGTTTCTTCGTTTCTATAAAAAATCAATAAGATTGGAGGTGGTTGTTGCTATAAAAAAGTATTAAAACTTGGGATACCACTGGTAGTGTTTCTACATAAAATCATATGCACTAGACAAATAAAAAAATTGGAGAATAATTTGATAATTGGGTTTTTTTGTTTTTAATATCTATTTTGTTAAAGAGTGTTCTAATCAAACAGTCAGGAAGCTGTACACCGGTTTTGGGAAATTTGCCTCTCAGTACAGCGTATACAGCGTGGTACTCTTGTTATAAACGATTATGAAGAAAGACACATTGTACTATCTAACGAAGATTGCTGGAAGATAACTATTGTCATAATAATGTTGGCGTGCAACAAAGGTTGCCACTTTGTCTTTGCTAGTTCTGTGTACACTGCGTTTCAGTGTAAAGCTGATAGGTAGATTAGATAATATAGTTCAATGTTGGTCGAGGCTTAAGTCCGCGAAATAGTTGTTTTTGCCTAATCGTAGAGGTTTATTAGGTTCATGGCCAAGCGAGAGCCAAAGTGGCAACATTTGTTGCATGCACGCCAACAATAATATGACACTTGCTACCTTCCAGCGATTTCCGTTAGATAGTGGCACAATGTGTCTGTCTAAACGATCATTATATATTTTGTTGTTTATTTATTGGGATTGAAAACATAAAAAAAACTTTTTTTAACTGTCAAGTTTCTTAACTTTGACTATTTGTTCTTTTATCAGAGTTAACTGAAATAGCATAATTTAATATTTGCAATTAATATTTTTTTGATTAATTTCAAGTCAACAGACAGAATCAAAAATTAAATATTTGTTCGCCAAGCAATCACATGAAATCAGCTAACTTTTCTGATATACTTTTTACATATACCGGGCAGTGCTGCTTGATCTGTTTGAGCTATCTATAGCAAATCGTATTTCTTATTTTAATGGGCTGATTTCAAGTTGAGATAATACCGGTAGTATCGCAAATTTTAATACTTTTCCATGGCAACAACCAATCACAACAACAAATTTTATTAATTTTCCATGGAAACGAAGATACTACCTGGATTATCTCAACTTGAAATCAGCCCATAATTCTATTTTATTAAGCTGTTACAACAAATACCTTAACACTAAAAAAATTGCAAACAAAAGGGCAACTATATTTTTAACTAACTACTGAAATTTAAATTATCAAATTTTTTTACTATATTTTCTATTTGACAACATTTAAATTTTTACCTTTGAATACAACTACGTACAGCATTTACGTAAATTTTAATAACAGTACAGCATTTAGTAATTTTAAAATGAATGATGAATGTTACAGGAACATTTGCTTTTTGGTAAAATATGCTCTTTGCTAATATAGCAACCCGCTCCTGTAAAATTCTGAGACGACAAAATGAGAAAGATACCACGTGACATGTAGTATGGATCATATATGGCGGTTATGCATACTCAAACATGTTCTGTCAGCAGATAATGGGGTGGAACCGCCGCGTTACATCAACTCCCTTATAAATTAATCGCAGCTTTTACACCGTTCTCTATAATGTTTCCTTGCAAAATACATGACGTGGTCCACTATACCGGACTCGTTTACAGTTCGCAAACTCAACGAGTGTACATCCACTTTCATTAGTTGTATAATGACTTTCATTGTCCGTGACCAAAATAATGTAGTCTGGACAAGGCTCTAATCATTTTTTTCATTTAAATTAAATTACATTACATTCCAACGAATCAACGTTTAGACTCGACATCGTAAAAAATAAATCAGGTTTAACGTGGTAGAAGGAATGCTACATAAATTGAAAGTTTTTGTGTAGTATTATTGACATACGTGTGAATTCTAAGTATTAGGATATAGCTAAGGTCCAATCAATTTTATATTGGGGAGCCAAGCCCATCAATGACAGTATATATTTCGTCGTTAATGCTAATTTATAGCGCCGTTAAGTTTTCTTCTAGAAATTTATTTTCTTGAAATGAAACTACATTATTAAACACTTGGGACACTCAAAAATTATATACCTTCAACCACATAAAGTCGTGACTCTATATTTTTTTCTTTTTTAATCTGGAAGTTTTCAAGTTTAATATCTCATTTGGGTAGATGTCAGCTGTCGGAAGGTGTAAAGTTTTAAATTAAACTTGTCGTAAGTCACACTATTTATCATTTAGAATACATTTGGTGCACTCTACATTATACCAAGTGTGCTTATGACCTAAAAGCTTTCTACATGCCTTTGTCATATCCCAAAATAACACTCTATTATCATCAAGAAATGTATTAAATAGCTACACTTCAATGAGAAACTTTAAATGTTGGTGACAAATATAAATTTTATTTGTAATACGAGTAACAATAATTATTAACTTTCAGAATATTAGTTGATAAATTTTAAGACATTTTAGAAAATCTGTTTATTACATAATGTGCTTATCACATCTGAACCTTCATAATTCTAACAAGCCAACCCAACTCACAATGTCAAAAGCTTTTGCTTTTACTTGTACGAACATATTCTGTTTGTAACTTGTATTTAGGAAGTTTAATTTCAATAGAATCATTTCTAAGTATATTTTACGCCGACAAGACCTAATTTTTCTGTTATGTGGAAATCAGTTAAGTAGGTCTGAAAAAAAGTTTTGGGGCACCTCTAGAATTCTGCCAATTCTTATTAAATACGAGGAGATATATAATTTACAAAGAATCGTTTTCGTTTATCAGTACAGATGAGTATCGTGCGGTGGTTACGAATCGAAAATAGGTCAAAGATAATTCAGGTCCGTGAAAGGAAAAGGAAAATTATTGCAAGATATTAGTTTTATTAATAACTTTGGGTGTTTTCTTGTATAAAAACTTTTGGTATAGGTATATGTTAGATTATAGAAATTTATAAATATATAAATACGTCTTACTATTTTAAAATTATTGACATTTACTGTTATCTGTTTGCGTTAATATTAAACAACTGTTTTTTTATAGTTTTTCTACATATATTTACACACATCTAGTCTAGATATGTTGGAGATTAGCAATGTGTAATAAATACATTATAGAGAAGTAAAATAACATTACATGCGTTATTATTTTACTAATCGCTTTAGTTACTAATTTAAATTAATTAATACAAGTTGCACTTTTAAAATAACACCGGTAAAGCTAAGCAAAAAGAAATTATTAATATAATGTTGGATGAAACAATATTTTGTGTTCGTTGTAATTAATTGAATGCGTTATCACAAAAATTGAAAGACTGCTGACCGATTTTCATATCATGAATAAATTTTCATTTTTATATCCTATTTTTGCATTGTAAAATTTTTTTATCTAGTAAAACATAGAATAACTATAACATTCTATATCTTCATTGTCGCTAAGACAGTTTCTCTAAATTTTGTTTTTCTACTTCCACACTCTAATTGGTTTATTAGTTGCAAATTACCTGTACTTTAACGATGTTCATTATGATACAAATTTTTCATTAAGATACAAATTTTGACCAATGAGAACGATGTACTACAGCAAGGTTTAAATATTTTTTTTCTGATTGATACAATATTGAATGATATTGCCTTAGTTACAATATCTCATAACACATTCATATTTCCCTAGGGAAATATGAAACTTCATATAAAGGAAAATCTGAAATGTCATATTTTACTATATAAATGTTTTATTTTTTAATAGAAGTAAACTAACAAAGATTTAGCATTTGTAACGCTACTTTTCGGAACTAAAGTAAAAATTGCAATTCTCAAAATTTCTACCAAAACGACTGCAACCAGATAGAAACGAGAAAGAATCTTGTTCGCAATTCGTCGATGACGTTGCCGTTTCCTTATTCAGAGTATTCAGTTCAGTTGCAGTTTTGAACGATTTTCCAAAAACCGTCACCAAAGATTGTGATGGCTGTGCTACAGGCGATGCCATCATCGACACATCAGGAACTGTAACTGGGGCTGCAGATGGCTTTCTCTCCACACCAGCTATCATCTTTGCTACTTTATTTTTCTGTAACATACTGTCAGCCAGATACCCTTCCGCAACGGACGAACTTTTCCAACCACCGTGTCTCTTTAGTGTGGTCATTGAAACACCCGCATCGGCCACTAAAGTTGCGGACGTTCGTCTTCTACAATGACCTGTATACACCTTCGGATATTAGGAGTTTCTCGCAAGAATTTTTTGAGCTGTTCTCAGGACAACACCTCTGATTTTTTCGGATCGTATCCTTTATTTTTATTTTTTACAAATGCTTCTACTTCATCAAACATTTTAACATTAATTTTTTTTAAATGCAACATTGTCCTTAGCATGGATAATTTTGGCCACAAGATGTTTGATAAATATTTTTGCGACTGCGAATAGAATAAATTTGTCATACGTTCAAAAATAACAAAAATTATAGCAAATTACCAAGTCTTCAAAAAACGCAAGCAAAATATTTTTGTCGGCACCATTTACCATATTTGCTGTTCTCCAGTGTTAAAAGTCTTTGTACATTTTACTATTCGCAATATTCGATTTTGCTGGAATCAAACATTCCCTGGCTTTCGCTGCCTGTGCGAGCACGTAGTCCGACATGTTATCAAAATATTTTTATGACTGGACGCAAAAATCAAAAACCAGTCAACTATGATACCTATTTACAAACACTGTCCCTTATCCTTAGCAACGTTACTAATTCGCTAAATTCCAGAATTTTTAATCTAATATTTTGCTATTTTGACAACAATATTGTTTCAATCAGAAAAAAACTGTTGATTCCATCACGGGAAATATGAATATATTTCCCTCGGTTAGTCTATACATCCCTCGGGTTCTCCTCGAGATGTAACTAGCCAACCTCGGGACATATACTATTCATATTTTCCTAGTTGTAATGATAGCTATATCAGATTGCCATAAACTCTTGACATTTAAAATTATGACAGATTGCAATGGTTTTTAATTGCAATCAACAGAAAACGAGTCAATTTGAAAGTGACTATAAAATAAAAAATGTTAGGTTTCTAGAGATCTTAGAACAAGCCAGAAGCACCACAAAGTTTTTGCTGCCGGCAAAATCTACTTAAACCAATAGAAAAATTTACTCGCAATTTATGAACTGGAGAGATGACGAGAAATAAGGTTAGCATTTATATACCGGACACTGCTTTCGTCGTAATTTTGCGACAATATTGGTTGATGCAGATAGTAAAATTACATCTCTAAAACGCCACGGTGTGTGGAAATTTACTATAGTAGCCGAAATTTATATAGAAGAATCAATTAAAAATAAAGTAAAAATGAAGCAAAAATTTTGAATTTAATTGTACATAATTAGACCAATAATTTATTAATAATAGCTCCATTAACATCAACAACAACATCTGCCACTATCTTTATAGGTCTACCAAGAATGCCGCAGTTGCAGTTTAATAACTGCACTATTCAGCATATGACAATTTATCAAAAAGATTAATTTGTTTACTTTGTGTTAAAATTGACTTTTTTTCAGTTCGGTTTTGTTTCATTTCGTGAGTTCAAGTTTAAAAAGTTTTGTGAATAAATTTCTATCCATTTTTTTATTATGACTGGTCGTAGAAAAAATAGTGTATGCAATACGCATTTTATGGCTATTAAAACACCTGTATTTATTAGAGCACTCGCTAGCGCTTGTGTGGTAATTTTTATACTCGTGTCTTAATGGCAATGATTTAATGCTAGTTACCTAAAATGCTATTTGCAGATAGTATAGGGACAGTATTTTGAATTTAGGACACGAAAACAATGAATCTAGTTGACTGCAGTTTTTTGTTTTTTAATGATTTGCTGTTCTTTGTGTTGCTTGGGGGATGACGTTTAGGGAGAAAAATTTTGTTTTTGAAAATTGCATTATTTTGTTGAAATTATAGATATTTTTTCTAGTTTGTTTCTGAATCTTATCTTGAATAATTTTCAGATTTGGTGCTTTTACCTAAATTGATGATTGCTTCAAGGCACTTAATTCGTAGTGGTATTTTTTTACAAATTTTGTTAATCTTTTCAGAAATTTATTATATTGTTTATTCCCTACTTAATGAATATATCGAAATATTATATTAGTTACGGTAACTATTTACATTTCTGCCAGTATGGTTCTTTTTTAGCCATTCTTAAAATCGGTCGTATCCTTTCTTGTACACTACTTGAAATTTTTTTGGTACTAATGCAGCACGAGCTTTCTCAGCTTTTTTTTATACTTTTTCTGAAATATACGATGTTTTTCACGTTCTCAGTCATTTTTTAAAATTCATAAATTTTTGTTGACGCAATTGTCAAGAAATAAATCTATAGTAACCAAGCCTAGTTAACTAACAGCAAATTTGTTTTTTAAATTTGTTTAGTAGAAAATAAAATTGTAATTTGTTTTTTGGATTTGTTTAGTAGGAAATAAATTAATTATGTATCACGTGAATTACTGGGTGTCAATAACCTCCGTCAACTAACAATCCCTTGGGCCTAACGGCCCTCTGGATTGTAAACCCGTTGCCCTCTGTAATTAACACCCTCATAATATTCTTGATACATAAATAACTATTAGCAGTTTTTCAAAATCGTTTTATATTTTATAAAAAAAAATTAAGATATGTTATGTTTTCAGTGGAATTGAATATTCTCACTAATTACTTAGAAATCTGCTTTTACCATATACAGGGTGATTTTTTTATCTGTTCCCGCCCGAATCTCTAAAAATAGGCAACACATTATACAAACGAAAAGTAAGTTAATTAATTAAATAATGTGGCAACAAATGATCCAAATAAATTCACTCTGGAAGCACTGTTAAAGGTATTGCCAACAATGTTGACATTAATTTACAACTCTTTAGGCCTTAATTTTAAAAATAATATTTTCAAAGTATAATGTGTTGCCTATTTTTAGAGTTTCGGACAGGAACAGATAGAAAAATCACCCTGTATATGATGAAAAAATATTCTGAATCTCTAGAAAGCGGTGAAATGCTTTTTGTTAGTGTTAATTACATAAAAAAATAAAGTCACAACCTTGTTGTGTTTCTACGTATTTGCGTAGCTTTTTTAAATTGTTTATTAATGAAGTACTTATTATAAAATTTTGTTTTTATTTTAACTATTTAATTTCGTTGGATTTTTTAATCTTTGTTTGATATATGATTTGTTGGAATTAGGCTGGTTTATTGTTATTTTTCTTTAACCTTATTTTGTTTTTTTATTATTTTTTCTTTTGGTATAAATTTTTTAACTGATAAAAATAATTTATAAGTATCTAACTAGTTGTGTTGAAAATTAAATTATTTCATGACTTTGCAATTTGTTGTTATAGTGTTCTAAAAAGAATTTTATCGGGTGTTGGAAAAAAGTTACCACTAAAACACATCTCTACATTTTAAAAATTAAAAAAGATTTGAACTGTGGTAACTCCGTTATAGGTTTGGAACTGTTTTGTAGAAATGCTTTCTTTTTTGACAAAGTATAGTAAAAATATTGCTATTAGGACGCAGTCTCCCACTCGAAAGTTAATTAAAACTTACTAATTGTGATCTGTAGACTTAGGTCTCAGATTGACTGGAAAAAATATGCGTAAATTGTAGATGAGCAGAATAACAGCCCGTGAAATATTTCACTAAGCGCTTTATTTACAAATATTATACATTACAAAAGTAAGAAATTATTAAGATAAAGTGAGATAAATTATACAAACTTAAAATATAAATAAAAAAGAGTGAAGTTAAATAATTAGGAATTATTAACATAAAGTTAGATAAAACACTATGATTGTATGTATGTTTATCGTCATTGGTTGGATAATAATCCGCCATCCGGTGACTCTGATAGGGTGTTAGAACTATAAATGTTCATATTTAAACAGGTGAGACTTCTAATTAATAAAAAAAATTTCTAGAGTTGATAAATGAGAAATTAAAGTACAATTACATCTAGTTTATAAATTATAATAAACAAACACACATTTATATAAAATGTATAATAAACCAACTATATCAATATTAATTACTATTACCTTCATTATTCCACACAGTAGTCATATTTTAAATCATTTAGAATGAAAGTATATTGTTATTAAACCCAATGGGATCGTTAGTTTTCATTACATATTTATGCCATGAAACATAACACTTCCAGTTATTGGAAAATATAGCAACGTGGAGTTGAAAATATGTTTTCAATTCCTGCACCTGTGGATACCACATAAAATTTAGAGATTTGTATTGCACTCTGTAATTAATCATTTACTAAATCATGTTGAATTTAATTTCAAATTTAATAGTACGAATATAAAGCAACATAATCTTCCTAAGATTGCATCGAAATGAAAATCACGCTGGGAGATATCGCTGAAATAATTCTAGTACAACTTTTAATTCAAACGGATTTATGACAATTGGATCTTGTTTAAACTTTTGAGAAATGATTGGATTCGAGAAAAAAAACAGTTTGAGAGCATTTAATGTAAAACAAATCATTTTTTAATCTTTTTATTTCCTAAATATTTAATTGCAAATTTAATTTGATAGACACTTTTATATTACTAAAATAATAATAATAAATAAATAAGTAGTTATATGGTTATATTACCCAAATGGCAGTTTTCAAATTGCCTCTACAATCTCTGACATGATCTGACTACCATTGGTGATTGAGTAAACCAATAAAAATATAACAGAGTAGAACATACTCTGACTCAACAAATTTTTCTTCTCACGGTAGTTTTTAATTGAGATGTATTTTTTTAGTATAGGCGAAGTTAAAAAGTTCAAGTTTTGAAACATAAGAAAAACTGAAAGTAAGTCAATTAAAGTAGAAGACAAAATTAATAATAAGAATTTAAAATAAAAAATTTGCAAAATAAAAATGAAATCCAATCTTTTAAATAAATCAAATAATTAAATGTTAAAATGCAAACTTAAATTAAACGTTTACAATTCAAAATAATTAAGAAAACAATCTGATTTTAGTTAGAAAGATGGAAAATACTGTTACAATTTTCTCACAAATGCGGGAGGGATAAAGAGTTAAAGCTAAAAAACTAATTCGTAAATTAATTGACGGATGGACTGTATTAATAACCTGTCTTTTAGTGGAGCGGGTGGTCGCTGTGACTCTGCCCGGTCTAGACGAATTTTAACTTAGTAATGTTAATTTCTGAGCAATGTGGTCAAAATCTTTTAATTTAGAATTATTAGAGTTAAATAAATTAATTAAGTATAACTTGTCTGTTAAACCAGACTAAAAGTCTTTGAATGAATTTGAGGTTAACTGCAAATCACAAAAAAAACACGAATTCTACTTAATTAAAACAAATTAAAATAAAAAAATGATCAAGAAAAAATCAAGAATTAAAAAAGTGCTGCTTTGATTTTTCAGTTAGGAATTGGAAAACTGCCAAAAAGTCGTAGTAAAATCTATCGTTAAAGTTTTAAAAATAAGACAAAGTGTCAATTAATAATATAAAAATCAAAATAATTAAATTTAAATAAAATCAAAAGACTTAAATAATGAATCTATTACAAAACTAGTAAATAATTAAGTAAAATTGTTAATCTCAAACTGAAGCCAAACAAAGAGGCTTTTTGCTAATTAGAAAAAGAGAGGTACTTATCTAGCTTAGTTCCTTAAAAGAAAGCACTGAACACTTAATTCAATACTACATTAACTGAAATTAAATTTACACTTATAACTTTAAACAAAATCAAACTTAATCAAAATTTTAAGTTGTCTCTGCTTTAGTTCTACCAATTTGCCTACGCAAGGACTTCATCTCCACTTTACACCCTCATAGTTATATCATTGGTTAAAACTAGACTATATTTTGTTTGTTTGTTGCTAAAATTCTCTAAATTATTGCTAAATAAACTAAAAAGAAAAGAAGTACTAAGGTTTGGGGATAACTTAAATTTAAATTTAAATGCATAAAAAATACGATAATTAAATTTTATACTTAAATGGAACCCAGACATTGCTCTTCTGTTTTAACAATTTAATTGTGACGATTGAATACACATATCGCCAAAAGTCTTGGACCCCCTGGCTAATGTAAAAATTTTTATTCAAAACATCAAAATAAGTATTTTATCCTAAAATATCATTTTTATGAGTACATCGTTAGTATGCGGTGCGTCCGAACTGCGATGGATTTTCAGGTAGCGACCGAACTGCGGTTGAAGTGTATCTGCCTACCTCTCCGAACATAAAATCCTTGTTCTAACTGTTCTAACTGCGGTTTCATTTACAGTGGGGAGCCACGTCGTTACAACTAATAAAACCAGAACATCAATAAAACCTATAAAAAAAATTTCAAAAAATTTTTTTGTCTGTTTTTGGTATCAATTAATCACATATGTGTAGCACAATAAGTCTGCGATTTTTTTTAAATTGTTAGAAATCGTTGTAATTAGACATTTTAATGCATTGTTTCAAAGTACACCAACACACAAAAATCATTTACCTAAAATTATAATTAATTAGGCATAATTAGAAAAACTAACCGTAGAAGTAAACAATTTGAAAATTCGTTCAAGTCTTTTTCTATATGTAAAAATCAACCTCATTTTTTAAAATAATTTTTTGGTATTTAGAAAGCAGTATTTTGGGGGTGCGGATAAAACTTGAATCACTTGGTCAATAAAAATTTTGTAAAGAGCTTTTTTGTAGTGAATAATAGATATTATCTACCACTGCGTTAAAAGATTTTGAGATTCTAACTTTTATAGACAAAAAGTTATAAGCAAAAGTTTAAATAAAATTAAGAAGTTGATGAAAAGTATTGTCAGCTTAAGCTTGTCGGCATCCTCATTATTTATATTTTACTTAGAAAAGAGCTTTTTTTACAAGTAAAACTAAACTTTAAGCCGGAAGATCTAATGAGATTGTGAGGACCAAACTGTAGAAACTATCAGGAAAGAATTCAAATAAGTAATTTTGAAAATTTTGGTGTTTTACCTGAATATGAAAATTTGCTTATCATAAATTTAAAAAACATATTAAGGTTTAAACTAGAAACTAAACTTCCTGCTTAAATTTGAGATTTTAGGTAGACTTAAATTTATTTTTGTCAGTTTATTGATAAATTCTTGTTCACCATGCCACAAGCAAAGAAAAAAAAATCTGTTATACATTACTAGGCTAATATCACCAATAATAGGATTAGGATTTTAGAACCCCCCGGTGTTTCAGAGCGCACCGCAGTTCGGTTCCTAAAATATTTTTTGGTAATGACTCATTTACCTGGTTAAATTCTAACCGCAGTTCGGATGTCCCCGTTAGTATGTGGCTCTGAATTAATTAAAAATGGACGGTCAAGAAAGCAAAAAAACAATTTTTTAACAATAGATTGATATTTAATAATTTACAGAAAATGAAGAAAACCATATAGAAAACTGAAACAAAATTGCTTAATACTTTGTGTGTCTTCATCTATTCTGGAGTAATGCCATGACACGTCTGGGCATTGAAACAATAAGATTATTAATTGTTTTTTGGGGTATATTGTTCCACTCTTCTTGTGCAGCGTTTGTTAATTCTTCAAGAGTTATGGGATGGTTATTTCTATTGTGAATAGCGTTAGCAATCCCATAAATTCTCGATAGGACTTATATCGGGAGAATTTGCTGGCCATGGTAATCGTTGAATATTTGCATCTTCTAATGCGTCTTGTACTCTTCGGGTGCGGTGAGGCGTTGCGTTGTTATCCATAAAGATAAAATTTTCTCCGATTTCATTACGTAAGGGATGAATAATTGTCCGAATAATGTTTTCCGCATAAATATTTCCAGTCATTGTACGAGCTATAGGTACAAGCGTTGTACGACGGTTCCACATGATACCGCTTCAAAACATAACTGATTCTCCGTAGTATGGGACAACTTCCCTAGGAAATTGAAGTTTTTCTTGCCTACCTGGTGCTCTCCAAACCCTTAGACGACGGTTATCACTCACTAACCCAAATCGTGTCTCATCGGAAAACATTACGTTTCGCCACTGAGGTAAAAGCCAGTTTCTATGCTCCTGTGTCCATTGTAAACGAGCAGCGATATGTTGCGAAGATTGTCTAGGTATTCTACTCTTAAAACTCGTCTCAATCTTAAATTTGCAAAATAAAGCCTTCGACGAACCGTGAACCATAAAATTACTGACAAATAAGTTCTCAAAAAGTGATCACGAACCGCTGTTACTGAAACGTTTCGATTTCAACGCACAAAATTGTTAAGTAACGATCTTGTCTTTCATTTGTAACCCTAGGACGGCCAGTTCCATGTCTTCGTTCGACGCCTCCGGTTTGTTGGTTCAAATGGACAATCCGAATGACAGAACTCCTAGGAATGTGGAGCCTGTCTGCAATTTGATGATTCGATAGGCCTTCTTTATATAAAGCCACTATTCTGACTCTATTAGACAATAAAATCGATTTTCCGGGCATTTTTGAAAAGTAATTTAACACGACGGTGAATTTTGCGATATTGAGTTTAGTCACTTATTGAATACTTTTTAGACTTTTGTGGTTTATCAAGAGATAACTTTTTTAAAATAATCAATTTGTTTTGGCATAGCAATAAAAATAAATCTACTTCAAATTTATAAATTGTTCAATGGCCGTGCTATGCACTTTTTGGAAATTATAAGAGAGTCCAAGACTTTTGGCGATGTGTGTACTAATCTGGTTTACAAATAATCTCACTGGATTTAAAAGTACCTAAATAAATTCTAACTAGATGATTCTGGGCATGGCTCTTAAACAGCAAGCAGAAAAAAATTAAAGTTTAGGCAACAAAAAAAACAGTTATTTTTGTGTTATTAGTTATTAAGTAATACATGTAAAATAAGTAATCTATTTCTCTTTGTGCTTATTGTATTATAACTCTTGTTTATCAAGTTTTAAATTTGTGAGAGTAAAGATTAAATATTCATTTTTTTGAGTTTTGACAAAAGGACACGTGATGTCTCAACCGTTATACTCGCTATATGTTTATTATAATTTTTGATCAAGGGCTGTCATGAGAAACGAAAATTCTAAAAACGTAGGGCGTAACTTATTTCACTTTTAATAAAATCATTCACTTTACTGTCACTCGCAAAGGGATTTGTTTTTGATTTTCTAGCACCTTTTTTCCAATTGAAGCTGCCGGTCTTTCGAAAGGACGTAATAGTGTTTTTCAAACTGGTATAAAAATTTGACTCTGTTATGATTTTTTCTGGAAATTTCTCCCGAAGCTCGTCAAAACAAAGTTTGGATGAGTAAACCCATTCTTCATTCGCTAAGTGCCTATTAGGAAAATATTATTCTACTAAAAAAAATTCTTCTGTTCTGCAGTAAACCTCAAATCAAATCAAATCTAAATTTTACTTTTGACAGTGACAGCAAAATGACATTTACCAAGTGAATTCTAGGCGCTACGTTTTTAGAATTTTTGTTTCTCATGACAGCCTCTGATCAAAAATTATAATAAACATATGGTAGTATTATAATGGTAACAAGTTAATTTTTAGTTTCTATAGAATTATTTCAACCTGACCTATTTGAGAAGTGATCATAAGCGTGTTGTCATTTTATGGAGGAGACAAAATGCAAAATTTTGAGCATCTGTCGCAAGAATGGTATATTGTTAAGTTGTTTTTTAGATAAGATGTATCACTGGTTTTGAGTTTTACCAAAATTTTTTTCCAAAATTAAAATCTTGTGATTTATTTTATTTTTTTAAACTATGTTATCAAGTTTAAAAGAAAATAATCATTGTGTGAGAGATAAGCACAAACAAAACAGGCAGTAATAAAATAATTTGTGCTAAAATTTTTGAAATTTCTTAAAAGATAAAGTGTCTACTCTACAAACATGTGAGATTATTTTTTCCAAAAATTTTTTAAAAAACTTTAAAACAAAATTACCTATTAATGCAAATTTAGTTTTTAATTTAAAATATGTATAAAAAATTAAAAGTAGCAAATAAAAAAAGTGTTGTGCGTGAATTACATCTGAACTGTCACATCTACAGTTACTTAAAATTATTTAAACCAAATAAAAAAATTATTAAAAATAATCTGGAAAAAGGTATTTTTGCCCAAAAAATATGAAAAAAACTTAGAAAATTTGCTATGACGACCTATTTTTACTATTTCAAAACATATAGTTTTATTAAACATTAACTTTTTTTGTTTACCACATCTACAAACATTATCAGTTTATATTCTAAACGTTTCATCTGAATTTACAATTGAAGCGTTTGAGTTACAAATATAAAATACTCTCCAAGATAAAAAAATAACATGTTTTTGGAATTTGATATGGTGGCGATACGATAAAAAATTGAATATGATGGTTATTAACAGTTGTTTGATAATCAAAACTTAAAAAAATTAAAAATTGTGGTCTTACTGCATATCTTATCAATTTAGTCAATGATGCTTTTCAGCGCAAAATTTACAAAAACGTTTTGAAGAAGTGAAAAATGCTTTTTTTTTTAAATCTATTAAAAGAATTCAAAAATAGTTTTCGTAAACAAAAAGCATTTTGAACTTATCATTTTTGCATTGCTTTCTTATTAGGCCTTGTATAATTTAAACAAAAAACTTACACTTAAACTTACGTATATGAAATAAACTATTGAGAATAAAAATCTTCTTCATATTTTTTTTTAGAAGTTTTAGATCTAGTAAATAGTAAATATGTCAAAAATATTTTTTTATTATGTTGTTAATTTTTAATTTTTTTTACGTCTATCAGTCACTTTATTAATTCAAAAATAAACTAAATTATTCAAACGTTACGATTTTTACCAGAGTTGCTTTATAATCGATATATGCATTATTTATCCTGTGGCGAAATATTCGTAATTAAATCGTATTTAGGGCCATGATGATTTTCGTCGGCAGTAAAAGTTAAATGTATCGTTTTCAGTGGTTTTCTGGGATTTTACAAAGTATCAATTTGTACACATATTTGCAACACATTTTTTTACAGAACCTCTAAGCAGAAGCTCTTATATTAAACTTAGACGTTTCTCAAACTTTGGAAAGTTTGTAGCAGGTGTTTGGTACACCTGAGCGTCAGTTGTTTACTTATTATAAGTAAAGTTATTGATTGGGTTCTAAATCAAAATGTAAATGCATTTAAAAGATATATTACTACAATAATTTATCTTTTAGATATACAATTATTTTGCAGGTCAAACGATAGCAACTAACTGAACTGAAACAAACTTCTGTTCAGTAGATATTAGGTAAAGTTACAAGTTGGTGGTAAGTAAATAATAGGTATTGTCATAGGCATTGTGGCAACGAGGAAATGTCGGAAGGAATAGTAAAGAAAAGACAAATTGCAGTTGCAAGATGTTGACTAGAAACTTACTGCGTACATATCTAAGATTACTATTCATTGTAATCTCTAATGTAAACTGTGTGAGCCGAGTCGTTTGAGCAAATTTTTTTACAATATTAAAATAGTAGCTAATGTACGTAGAATGTTATAATAATACAAATATTGGTCTGAAATTTTGAGTGAGTTTGTAAACGAGTTACTGTTTTTTTATGGTTTCTAAAAATGTTGTGATATTATTGTAAAAATCCGTGACCTAAAATTAAAAAAAAGTAAACAAAAAAAAACATTAAAAATTGCAAATCTTTTATTAGCAACACGTTTAAAAAAAATTTAAAATTCTAAAATTTTTGACGTTTTTAAAAAACAATAATTTTAAAGATTAATTCTAAAATTACAGAATTTTTAAACTTTTAAAACACTCTAAAATTTTTAAATAAGTAACATAGATTTTATTGTAGTTGCTGTGGTTTTAAAGTTTCAAAAATTTTGTACATTTTAAAATTTTTAGTTAGAGTTTTAAATTTTTCAATTCGATTTTAAACACTCTGAACGTTTAAGGGATTCTAGACATTTAGATTCCAGATTATCTCAACTTTTTCTGTAGTTTTTAAAACCCAAAATTATTAAAAATTTTAATTATATCAATATTTTCCTCAAACATTCTTAAATTTGATAGATTTTTTTTTAGTTTTTGTAATTTACAGTCTTAAAAACTTTGGTCATGTTAAAATTTTTAATTGCTAAATTTTTTGAATTTTTACATATTTATTTATTTTGAACTAGTTTCTAAAATAATTAAAATCGTTCATTTTAAAGATTTTTTTATAATATATTTTTAAGATTCTTAATCAAAGAATATAGAATTTTTTGTTCTCCAAAAATGCATGCTACTTTAATCCTGCCAGCTCTTTGCAGGAGGGTGACCTTCAGTTTGATGTATGAAACATTTTATATTATTATTAGGACCATTTTATATTCTAATTAAATCTGTGGGCTAATAAATCAAAGACTTACAACCAGAGATACTTTGCAATTGCCACCAAGTAAGTTTTTCAATAACTATGTAGAAAATTTGTTGTCGTGGGTTTGTAACTGAATTAAATTTAATAAAAAAATGTGAGATTTTACATATATCAACAGAAACTTACTTTTTTGTTACAAAACACGCAATATTTTTTAAAGGACTAATTTAACTTTAAACAGGATGTTTTTAAAAAATTTTTAGCATTATAAAAATAAAGGGCTTAAACAATTCAAATATAACTTTGGGTGTATGTAAGTTTTATTAAAGAGCTTTATTTACTATTATTAACATGATTTTAGGTGTTACGTAAATTACCAAACAATAATTTTTAACATATAAAAATGGCTTTTTAGGCCTCTATCCAGAAACACTAAATTTCTAATCGTATAATTCGTCCGGAAAATGATCGCTTGCGTTTGTCACTATTTTGCACTGTCTAGACATTGAAAGTGAAATCTAGGTATTTTTTGTTTTCAAAGCACGATTTAACAGAATTTGTAATTGTTTATTATCAATGATATTAAAAACTTAAAATCTAGTTATTATGATAATGCTACCAACCTCAGAAAAACAAATACTCTATCGCCAAATTTTTTTACAATAAAAATGTTTTTTTTTTTAAATTTAGGCAATTTTTCGGCCTAAAAAGCGTTGTTTATCACATGGACAGAAACTTCGTTGCGAGTATTCGCACTTGTGGGCCTCGGCTTCGCCTCAGCCCACAGTTCGTGATCATACTCGCGATAGTTTTTGGCCTTGTAATAAATATAACTACTTTTAACCAGTAACTATGGGAAACTTTATTTTGAACATTTTTGTTTTTTTGCAAATTTTTATATTTGCACTAGTTTAGGTAGAGAACAATATTTATGATTTAATACACGATAAGAATTGGAGCAAGAATACTAATATTGCTATCAAAATTTGTAAAATATTCTGTTACAAATATTTGAAATTTGATTAATGTACATTTTTGTGTTTGCATTTTAGAGTGTGTTTCAAAACTATTGTCATCAAAGCAGGCTTTGGTTTTTAGGACGTATGTCTGGGTAATTTGAACTATTTACTTGGGTTTTAAGCTTAATGCTAAAAAAAACCTACTACTGTTTGCGCCTACTATCCAAAGAAAACTTTTCGCATTCTAACCCCACTAACCTAGAAAATAATAATTAACATTAAAAATCAAATAAAACACAGAATCCGTTAATTTTTTATTATTTGCAAATACAAGGTAGGAATAAAATTAGGCAGGTAAGATGAAACTTGCCTGGCGAAAGCAAAACATTAGATACAATAGAAATTAGAAATTTACCAAAAGCATAGAAGGAAACTGTTGCAGCACATCAAACAAGATGTGCTACATGACCTCCATTCTGTTCGGCGCACACTCTTGCTCGTGTTTTCACAGAAGCGATCGCGTTCCCTAATAGATTGGGTGAATTGTTTATATCCTCTAACTTGAGGGTTATCCTTTCCCGTAGTCGTCCAGGTCCACAACAAGAGTACATATTGAAAATTGAGTTTTTCAAGAAAAAGTCACATGGAGTCATATCACATGACCTCGGTGGCCATATCACGGGCGTATTTAAACTGATCACTTTGTTATCGAAGAATTTACAAATAAAATTGAGATTATCCCGAGTGGTGTGAATAGGCGCACCGACCTGCTGGAAATATCCCTGCTGCAGTTCGTCATCCAGCAGTTGCTCCATAAAGGGAGTGAGGATTTCAAGACGGTATCTCTGAGATGTTAATATTCCTACAACATTTTTATTCTTATAGTTGTTTTCTTTAAAAAATGTAACAATAATTACCTTCAAAAAATATGGGTCCAATAAGACGACGTTTGCTTATTGCAGCCCACAGATGCACTTTAGCCTCTTGATATATAATATACTATTTTTGTTTACTTTTATCAACATGTTGTCTAGTAACTTTATTTTTACACTCAAACAGGACATATTTAGAAAAGATATATTTTGTTAATACATGTGCACAAAGTAGCAAATAATTTTTTTCTGAAAAGTTTTTTTATTTTTGACGTTTGGAAACTACTGGCAAGCGCCGCGAACGTTTTATACACAAAAGCTGATAGTTTTGTTGATAACTTTGTTTGACCTGTCCTTTTCTATATGCGTTCGAAAGATACTACTGTATATTTATAAGTTGCTTTTTGTTAATTTTTTTATAATACGAATGATAAACATATTTTTTCTGTTTTGTTAGATTAACAAACTCAGTTATCTCCTCACAATGTCATACCCTGCTAGGGTTTTTATGAATTCTAGAAGATTTGAGTAAAATTAGTTAATTACTTAATTAATTTACAAAAAAAAAACACAGAATAATTTTTTTCTATCTAAAAGGCTAAGAAATATTTACGGTCTGGATTTGAAAACTAATTTATAAATAACAAACAAAGTCTTTACTATGCGAGATGCATTTTGTGTTACATTTTTTGTATCTAAGGTTTATTACCTTAGGTGAATAACCTTGTACATAAAAAATAGAAATTTTAATATAAACAAAGACTTACGTTTTTTTAACTTTTTTTCAAATTTCGTTTCTAATAAGCAAACTTTTGTAACTAATTTAAATATTTAATTTTTAGAAATATAAATTCAAACAATGTTTTATAAGTTTAGTCATCTTTTTGCTGGTGTACATGTACATACAATAAAGTTTGAGCGCTTTTCCAAAACTTCCAAACTGATTTTATACGTATACGAGAGTACTTATTTTATTTTTAGTTTAAACCAGTCGATTCAGGAAATTTACTAGCAGTTGCCGAGTTAATTAAATTCAGTATTACAAATTGAAGTAATCAGGCTTATAAAATATTACCACATCTAAATCGTTGTTCTAATTTAAATTTCCATAACTTCTCATAATGAGCTTTATTTGTTAACCAAGGTATAAAATCACTTGCGTTTGTACTTTTAGTCATTTACCCCAGCACTCGTTTTTTAGTAATTCATGGATCCTGACCTCTGTAATTACCATCGATAAACTCTATCGAGCAATATTTAGTGCAGACACAGCAGATAAAATAGAAATTTTGTACTAACGAGTTTTTACATTTGAGATACTGGGTGTAAGTAAAACTAGGCTCTGTTAAGATTTATACAGTTTTAGTAATTGTAAAATAAATATTACACTGATACTTATAATCTCTTACTTAGGTATATGATTTAGATTAGTACATTATTTTTTTGGCGGCAATGATAGCAGAAAAAGTAAACACAACAGAAATAAAAATTTTTTAGCAATCAAATGACAAGCTTTTAAAGTCACTTAGACGAGTATTTTCTCGAATTTAGGTAGTTACTTCCTTAAACTTATTTAAAAAAAAAAAACTTTAAAATACCAAAAATATATTATTCAAATCATATTATTGCGTCAAATTCTTAATTCTACAAATAAAGACACAACTACATCATAGATTTGGTAAAACAATGAATATAATTTTTATTAGAAAAAAAAGCTGATTGCGGACCGTGTTAGAGGCTAGTTTCTATTCTTCAAAGTAACTGCAATGTAAATTGAAAAGAGATATCTATGTGTATTATTACAGAGTCAACTTTACTTACCAAGCTAATAATTTGGCGCAATGGTATAAAATAATCGTCTTGTCAAAAGCGGTATCAAGAATGGTATCAAAATATCTTGGCAAGAATGGTAAGATAATATCTTGGCAAGAAAGTATCAAAAAATTTAAATTTGACTACTTTTACGGTTTCTATAATACTGAAACACTGCTTTTAATTAAATGTTAAAAAGTATAGTTGTTCAAATACTCGTATAAATAATATAACTATACAGAGTGATTTTTTTATTTGCTCTAGCCCGAAACTCTAAAAATAGGCAACACATTATACTTTGAAAATTTAATTTTTAAAATTAAAACATAGAGAGTTGTGAATTAATGTTAACATCCTTTACCTTTACCAATACCTTTAACAGTGCTTCCAGAGTCAGGTCATTTAAATCATTTTTAGTCACATTAATTAATTAAGTTGCTTATCGTTTGTAAAACTTGTTGTCTATTTTTGTAATTTCGGGCGGGAGCAAATAAATAAATCACCTTGTATAAATTATGTTTATACAAATTACTTTTATGAGCATTGCATCACTAGCACATTTTACGTAAAATAAATTACATCAATTTTTTTAATGGAAAAAAAAGTACAAAAGCCGTACCAAAATTATAACAGTCAATAAGGTTTTTTTTTACTACCTTCTTAACCAGTATATAATTTTTTTAACACATTTGTAATTTTTAGAAATTTTGTTTTTTTTGTTTATTTTTGCAACATTTATTTTGTTATTTATCCAGCTACACTAACTAAATAATCAAACAGTACCACAAAGTCCGCCATATTTGGAGTAAAAATTTAGACGAGAACATTCGAATTTTAAAATGATGCACTTAACAAAGGATTTAGTTAGTTTCTATCGATTTTTAGTCGATATAGTAAATCGACCAAAATTTTAAAAAATTTTTACTTTAAGTATGGCGGATGTCCGATAGACATTGCGGTACTGTGTGTTTATTTAGTGACAATAATTCAGCGTTTCTTTCAAATTATATCCAATATTCAAATAAAATTATTTCTATTAAAACGTGTTTTTATTTTAAAGTCATCTAACAGCATTTTCTAATTAAGGTTTTTTTTATTTTAGCTAAAAACATTGACAAAGATACAAAAGTATATACAGGGTGTTTCAGAAATGAATACAAAAATTTTAACTAGTAATAGATCTCACCAAATCAAAAAACGTTTCTTGATAACATTTTTGCTGAAAATGTGGAGTGTTTCGAATTTTTTTATCTCTATATTCCCCCTATAAAAGTACGATAAGCTCATAAAATTTTGTAAATTCAAAAAACCATAGAAACCAGAAAACTAAAATCTAACTACTCTTAGATGCTACGTAACATGAAACATATATTTTTGTTATAATAATAAATTCCCTAAACTCAAAAAAAATGTTTAAAAAAATAAGCACGTCAAACTTTTAGGATATTTAATAAAAAAAAATTCAAAAAAACTCAAAAAAAACTCTGAATAAAAAATTAAAAATAAAGAGTTTTAGCTTTTTCGTTATAATTACTTGAATTTTTGTTTCTCACAGCAGACTAACAATAATCGCCTAGCATGTTCTTATTCCAAAAATTTTGATAATTTTTTCAAATACTTTTAGATCTTAGTGAATTCGCTTGCCATGATCGTCACTCATTCTTTAAAGGTTTTCTAAAAAAAATTATTAAAAAAATGGTAAAGCCACTCATAAAATAAATAACTTTTTTTTAAACAGTAATTTAAAAAGAAATTCAGAAAAAAATTATTATTTGCAAGCAACAGAACTGTTAAAGTAAACACTTTTTGGCTATAACTTTTAAACAGCGCTTTTTAGAGCAAATACTGTTACAGCAATTTAAAAATTACGAAATTCTACGGCAAATTTTTACACTTAAAATTAGGCTAGTAGTATAGTCGTTATTGTCAGTCAAAAATAATGACATCTTATATGAAAAAGTAAAAAAAACGTTTTTCTGAGTATTGTAACGTGCTAGCGGAAAACAAAAAATTTTGTATCAACTACCCTTTGTAGCTTATGCAAAAATAGTTATTTTTGTAACAAGTACCTAAAATAGAGTTTTTGCAGACGAGTCGTTACAATAAATATGAAAATTCATATTTATTTTTATTTTTAAGGTGGATATAGTTTATTAGTCAATTTGCTAAAAAGTTGTTACATTTTTAAAACAAATAGTCAATCAAAATAAATAGTTATAATTGTAGCAGATAAATTATTACATAATGTGATGTGCCGCTAGCATACTATGAACTCGCCATCATGTTATAATATCGAGCATTTGTCTCGCTTCAGTGACTTGTTTTTAAAACATCTCCATTAAATCACATTTTACGTCAGTATATGTATGTCAATATACGATAACAACAAACCGCAAACATGCTTTTCGAAATTGGCCAATAGCCATTTTAGTTTCAACTAACCTAGCGCATCCACCAAAATGTAACAATTATTTGCAATACATTGTAACCAAACTTTAAGTTTGGCAAAAAAGAAAAAGTAAAATATGATTAACTACTACGTTTTATAATTATTTTAACTGTAATAAAATAATAACAAAATATATACAAATGAATAAAAATAAAGTTTAATTTTGTAAACGAGTGTAATTAGTATAATTTTTTTCTAGTTTTTGCAAAATATCATTCTTTGCCTATATCTTTGAAAGAAAAAACGGTAGCAGGATGCGGTTTTTATCAAAATTATTTTTTCAAAAAATATGCAAACCGCTTTTTTTCTAAACTTAATAGTTTTAGACATAGCTTGTATGGATTTGCATCAACTTAGACTATTTTGTACTCCAACAAAAATTAAATCTAGAATGTACTTATTTCACATATCAAATAAAAAAAGTTAAGTCAATAATTATAACGGATGACATTTCTTAAAATTTTAACAAAGTGTAAAGTCTTGTAACTTGTAGAAAAATTGTTTAATTGAAATGACATTTTTCTTCTTAGTAGTTTATTTTTTATACGTAAAGATGTTTAGTAAAGCGTTTTTTTTAAAAAAATTTTTGTTTGAATTATAGAAGGCGTCACGAACAGGCAATGCTGAAAACAAAAAGTTTAGACTGCTTCTAATTAACTAAAAAATATTTAAATGTTTCTATTAAATTTATTATATCTAGGTACTAAATTGTTTTAGATAGGTTTGGAAAAAATAGTGCATTAATTTCGTAAAACAGTTTTGCTGATTTTGAGCTAAGTTTACGTTATAAAACTAATTAAAAAATTTAAAAAAAATTTTATGATAAAATGAGAGCAATTTAAAGTTTTTGTTTTGTGCAGTGCCTGTCTGTAACTCTCTTTATAATTTAAACAACACACTTAGAAGAAACGCTTTATTAAATATTAAAAAAAAAATAAATTTTAGGGTATTTAATTTTAATCGTTGATTACTAATTATATTTTACACAAAAAATATAGGTAAAAACTCAAAAAGTCTAAATTAGAAGCACTGATATAAAGGACTTGTTTTATAGGTCATTTTTGATAAAACTTACGTTTTGTTGCTCGTTGTACAAACCTGAATTTGTGTCCATAATTAACTATACAGACTGTTATGAAAGTGTATGCAAAAATTTTAACCTGAAATACAGCACTACAAATAATAAAAATCTAAAAAAATTTTTTTTGTCTTATCTCAACTAATAACAATATTACAGACCGTCAAAGTTGGGTATAAAAAAAAATTTTTTTGTTATATCTCGAAAACCGCTTAACAGATTAATACCAAATTTGGTACACAAATAAAATTGAGTGTACTGTTTTTATTTCTACTAGCGAAATTTTGCTGCACATCCCAATTTCAAGTTACGGTACATTTTGGGTAATTAACCAATTTTCTTCTTATTAATTTTCAATTTTTGTAGCAAAAATTAATACGGCAGTAGATTTTAAATAAAAATGCGAGAACGCAATATTTTCCTAAAACGTACCGTTTGCGAGATATTTACCTTTAAATTATAAAAATGACTTTTAATCTCTAACTTTGGCGTCCTCTAGCTCGTAAACGGTGCAACTTAGTATAGAGGTAAATTGTGTTTAATAGTTTTATGTTGACTTGAAAAACCTGTAATTGTTCTATGTTAAAAAAAAATTTTACGTTTTGTAATAATTAATTTTTAGTTTATAATTTTGTTATCAGTTGAGATAAGACAAAATTTTTTTTGCAGATTTTTATTATTTGTGGTGCTGTATTTTAGGTTAAAATTTTTGCATTTACTTCCATAACACTCTGTATATATAAAAAAACGTTTTTTAAAATACAGTATTATTGTCTACTGAATATACTGTTCATTTTTCGGTTTATTCTAATTTTTACTTAAAAATGTTTTACAAATATAACATAAATGCAAATGTTGTTTTATTATCTACAAATTAATAACATAAAAATGGTGAGCTTTGTCTGTTCACACCTGGTTCGAACGTCCAAACTTGCTCATATGGAAAGCTTTGTGAAAGATTAATGCGCATGCTTCGCAGTTCGTGAAACCAATCTGGCACTTATTTGAGTATACCGCCGTTCTTATCCTGCAAAGGATGCGTCTCGTCCTGTAAATAAATCGCGACGAATTAGAATTTCCTAAACCTTGTGGATTTGAAACTGTGACAATGTTAAAAGTAATTAACGCGTTTCTGATTGGATTTCTGTTCGTTACTTTCTATTGTCCTCAGGAAGAAGCTTACGAATTAAGAGATCGTGGGAAAGGTTAACAGCATGACTATTTTATTGCATGGTTTAATCTTGTTGTAAGTTGTATAAAAATTTAGATAACTAAACTCATGACTAATTCAAGACTAATTTTTTGCTTGCTTTAAGCCAGCAAGATACTGCACTATTTAAAGTTTTATGGCAAGATCCTTCGCATGAAGTTTTCATAAGAGAATTTTTGAGTAATATTAGCCGCATGTTCTACCGTCAAATTGTTTAAAAATTGAATATGGGATTGCGGTGCAAAACGTCATAAACAAGTTATTACAGACGCTTGAATTGAATTTTCTAATAAAATTGTGAATTCCATCGACTGGTATTTCTCATTTCCGTGCTTTTTGATTTCCTAAATTGATTATTTCTTGAAAACTTTGGATTAAGTTTATCATTTAAATTATATGTATAAATCTAAACTTACAAATTAATATATTAAGGGCCGGTTTATAGAAAGTGAAATTAACTTTAATTGCGATTAAATAGTTAATTTGCGATTAAATGCCGATTTTGACTAATCAAACACAAAGAAAGCCGATTTAATCGCGAATTAAAAGTTAATCGCAATTAAATATTTAATTCACTTTCTGTAAACCGACCCTAACATTTAGTACAAGTACTTGTTTAAATTTTACTAGTTCAAATATATTTTTTTCACAATTTACTCTTATTACATTTCTTTAGTTAAAATTTTAGATTCTTACAATGTTCTAAAATATTTTAATGCGTTTTTAAAAGAATTAACTCAAACACTTTTGAACGATTATTTTTGAATTAAATTGACATTTTTTTTTCGAAAAAGAAGACCATTGTTTTGTTGATCAACTCATTACTTTTATAAATGTTAACAATCTTAACAAAATGTTGAGAGCTTGCTGTTTTACGAGTATTTAAAAATATTATTATTGTTAAAGAGTTTTTTCAATCTTTAGTTATTAATTAAATAAAATAAGTTCTTTCTTTTTCTGGATTCTATTTGAAACGTATAAATAAATAAAACAAATTAATTTTTTTAAAAAGTAAAAATAGCATAAAGAATTCGGTTCTTAAGTTATTGTGGCACTCATTTTTTATAAAAACTTGCGCTTTGCGCTTGTTTTATAAACTTGAATTCGTGCCACAAAGATAACTTTCAAAAGGCGTTCTTGAATATACTATTTTTTGTTGCTCGTTGACATATGAGGGTTATTAATGCACTCCAAGTCAGTCAAAGAAGTTGGTTAAACACTCTTATTAACGACCTGTTAATACCAAACATACAAACTAAAATTTTGAGATTTTTAAACTGTCTTAATCATAAAAAAATTATAAAAACGGTATGTTTAAAGATAAATGTTTTATTAAAAGAATCTTGAAATTGTGATAATTTATATTGTAAACTTATTTTAGTAAATACCTGCTTATAGAAAAATATGAGGTCTGATTAATATTAATGACAACTGAACTTGTTTGGATGTTTTGTAGGCTGGTAACAGAAAACAATCTAGATGTGTTAATAGAAATGTGTTAGTAGACAGAAGCAAGTTAAAAAAATTTGAAATACAGTTTTTCAAGTTTATTGTGATATGAGCAACAGAAAATCTTTGTAATCAACGCTTTTGTTAATAAGCGATTAATAATATCAACTTTTATTAAGGCATTTGCTTCGCTCACGCGTTGAAATGTCTCAATTATTAATCGTCTTTATTAACAAACTTGTTGGTTAAATAACTATTTTATTATTGGTTAGTTGATTTTAATTTCTAAAATAATGTCAGCCTTTTCTTAAATAACGAATAGTAAATCAAGTATTATTTTTAAATTACTGAGGTCCGGTAAATCACTTTTACTTGAGGTGTCTGCAATTGTTTTTTTATTACAGACCTTTGTAGAAATATAAAATATAGAAAAATATTTTAGTTTTTTAATGCTTGTTTTGCACTCAAAACAGATACTTTAAAAGACTCAAACTCCAAGAAATAAATGGATTGAGACAGGTAAAAATAGAGACACAATTTAGCATTTGTACCAGCTTTATTTACTAAACATTAGAGAAAGAGCGATTACAATAATAAATATTTTAATATTTACCGAAAAATCGCATAACATTATATTTAAACCAGTGACAAATAAACTAGAAAGAAAATGTACGCTATTGTCACAGATGCAACCAACTGGATCGTTGATGAAAAACATTGAAAGGGCTGGGGTTTCTTAATTTCTAAAGCATTTATAGACAAACTATAGATTGATTATTCTGTAGAAAGTATGATATTACTCACATTGGCAATATCATACCTTAAAACGGTATTTCTACCATGCTTTTACACTGTAATATTTTAGTTTAGAAAAACATCAATTAATAAATAGTTTATATTGCTGTGCGCATTTCTTTTTTGATTTTTGTCGTACTTAGTAAAATGTTACTTGTTTTGTTTTAGCATTTTTTTTTTAAATATACATTGTATACTTTATTACTGCATTGTATCTTTCTGTATCTGTATTTTTTAATATATAATTTTTTTAGCGGTTCTCCGATAAAAAAAATCATTTTATGAAAATTGCTTTTACCTCCTTACTAGTCTTTTTCTGTGTCAGTTAAATTTTGACTTGGTTATAAAATTTATCTTTTGAGAGTTTGAGACTCAACCTAAACATATGGGCTATAAGAACATTAGTATAACCTTTAGCTGTTGAGATAATTTCTAGTCACAACGCTTAAAAACTTTTAGTTATGTGTAATATCCAAACAGGTTAGTTAGGAAAGAGGTAGTACTTCCTATGCTTCCCGTGTAATGCGTTTGCTATCAGCTTAGTACCAGTTTATGATAGGTTTCAAATAAAGCGCCGACTCGACAAATCATATTTGGCTGTGTCTGGTCTCGCACAGTGGCGTAGCTGACGCAAGACGCTAGTTGTTTGTTTGTTTACAAACAAATGTTATCTTAATTTTTTTAGTAAATTTTTTGGTTAGTGTAAATGGATTGTTAATATTCTTTGTTATTGTTGTTGCCGTTTTGTTGTGTTTTTACTCTTTGTTTAAACTTTTTACACTACATTATGTGACGCTATTTACTTCAACTTCGTGGTGCGCTTGCTTTCAGTACCGCAGTTTATAGCTTGGTGCAGTCAACGCGGCAAAACATGTTTTTCAAGTCGTAGTCCCTTTTTCTCCTCTAACCTCTTTGATAATATCACAAAATTTAATTGTTTTGCTCGAGTACATTTCGTCATTATTATTTAGCCCAAACGGAACGCATATTATACGTTTTTGAAATGCACGAAAGAAAATTTCGAGGAAATGAATTAAAGTTAATATGTCATGCGACTTTTAGTTACAACATCACAAGTACAAGTATTCTTTTTGAAAGTTTTTTGTGTTCATTTTAGAAACGTCAGTATTAGTTAGCCAAAACAAAATGTTACGGCTAGTTAAAAGTGTTTTTGAAATGCGTAAGAAAAATTTTGTGGAAGCAAATTAAAGTCTAAGTCGTGTTCAGCAAAAAAAAAACGTAAAAAACTAATTTAAAAAATAATATTGAAAATTATTTTTTTGATACGATTTTATATTTAACTATTGTGTCTCTTGATCAATAAGCTCAAAGATCAACTCTTTTGGCACTAAAAGAAATTTAAAAAAATTAAAATTATATAATTACACTTGGCTTTAACTACTTTAATTTGAAAATATTTTTACCTGTTAATTTTACCTTAGTTGTGTAACATAAAAACTCTATCCGTAAAATTTTGTATTTTATAAATTATGATATAATGTTAGTCTTTTATTTGTTTATTTAAAAAAAATAATTTTTTTATCACCTAAAAATTATAATTTTCAATATTACATTATTTAGTTATCATTATCAACAATAATATTATTACAAAAGTCTACATTAGACAAATTGATTTTTTAAAACAAGTTTTTGTACAGGTTTTACACTTTATTTATTAATTACTTCGCAATCGGTTTTGCCTTATGGATCATCAAGCGCGTTTGTCACAAATAAAATTTTACATGAAACATATTAAAACGACATAGAGAACGTTTGTTTATATCCTTGTCAATTAATAAATAAGATAAATAACTGCTTAATGCTCTAATTGTCCGATTTTTTAGTGATTATTATTTACGGTATTCATAATCAGACAGATTAATTTATGTCAACAGAAAATACAGCCACCAAAAAAAAATGGGCAACAAGGGTATTGAACAGTTATTTATTTATCAATTGACAAGTACAGGATTTTATAAACAATTGTAAGGTCGTAAGTGGCTGTGGAAATTTTTGATATCACGAATTTTCATTGTAATGTTTTATTTTCACAACGGAATATTAGAGAATGATTCCTGGAGTTACTCAATTGTCTAATAATAATTATAATAATAGCTAAAATTATTGCCTTTTAAAGACAAAACATTTTTTATTTTTTCTACAGTCACTTGCGACTTTACAATTATTTATAAATAAATACCCTGTATATAAGAAACGTTTTCTGTGTCAAGTAAAAATATGTTTTATGTAGAATTTTATTTGTGACAAATGCATCTTATGATGCTGTAATAAGGCGAAACCGGTTGCGAGTAGTAATAAATAAATAAAGTGTATAAGAAGCAAATTTTTTTTTAAATAACATTTTACATTAACAAGGAAATCAACACCATTATAAATTAAGTTTTATAAATAAAATGGAATTACCTGTATCTAATAAAGTATTTAAATTATTCACTTTGTTAAAGCGTAGTTTATTCATTTTTAAAGAAGTGATGGATTAAATCTAAATTGTTTCTGCTTGCTTATAGTATCATAAAATTTCATGAAGTTGAAACTCTTTTGAAGCCCTTTTCAAACTAAAAAGTTTTTTTTTATATTTTCCTGTGAAAAAGTTTCTCACAACTTTGTTTTAAAATAAAAAAATTAAACACCACTTACTGATGTGCTGAATTTGTAAGTGTAAACTACTCAAGAATATTATTAACATAGTATATTAATATATGTGTGTACTTGTATGCATTGGAAGGGTTTATAACGACACCTAAAAGATGTAAAAACTGTTTTAGTTTGAAGACAACACATAGAAATTCTTGTGAAATGTTTCTGCTATTCTACTATACGGATTCTACTAAATCTAGCCAACTCTCTAAATTAACGTATATTTTTTATTGACTTTAAATAATTTATATTTCTACAATTTATTATTTTATCATCTCTATATTCGACTTTGCCACTTTGAGTGCACCTACTCTGTCTTTGTTTGCCTCATTCCAGACAGATAAATCCGTCACATTATTTGAATTCACGATTTACTATTTAAAGACTGTTTTCATAACAACGTACGCTCTTACTATCCCATTTAGTAACTGGGGGGTGCACAAATAGCGTTTGTTGTTTTGGATACAGTGTCAAAAAGCATCAAGTTTTGGTCCCCGGATAGTGATAGTAATATATGAACTCAATGAGGTAGATAAGGAAAGAGGCGGTGCACTCGGAGTGGCAAATCCAAATGCAGCTTATATAAAAACTTATAATTATACTTATTTTTAATAAGTAAAATGTCTAATAAGTTACTAGTAATATAACGGGGTTTAAATTACTACTCACATGGCAAACAACTTACTCAAATTTGTTAGTGCAAAAACTGAATAGTTATTAAAGTAATATTAAAATTTTACTGTTTTGAAGATTTTAACTTACAGTAACTGCTTTTGTTTAGTAGGGAAATGTTTTCTTCTTGTATTTAGTTTTATATTATTAACACAAATTAACACAATTTTTATTTTGACAATATTATCAAAAATGTTACCAGAATGTAACAAGTTGCTTGATTTTTAATTAGATTTAATTTGAATTTATTAAATTTTTTAAGGATTTTGTTGGGAGTTATAAGATAAAGTTTTGTTCCCTTTTGTTTTACGCTCGAGCTAATTATGAAATGCACTAGAAAATATTTTCGAAAAGAATCGATTTTTTTTTAATATTATAACTAAAAATTATAATAAATGATAGAATAATAACTATTAACATACCTAGAAGGTAAATAGTAATAAAGTTGTCCTTATCCTGTAAGGTTATACAACCACCAAAAATCTCATTATTTGCAATTAGGACGATCTATTGTAAAAGTGTTTGGAGCCTCGCGCCCCAGCACTTTTGAAGAGATGTTGCCTGATGTTCCATCCGGTTCGGACTCAAGCAAATTGTTGCAGACAAACAGGATTGCGAAATTTTGAATTAAAAAATTTGAATTAAAAATACAATTTTTTAACCCAAAATTTTACAAAGGATTAGAAAGTAAAAAAATATTTTTAATTAAAATTTTTGAGATTACAAATTTAAAAAAACATTAATTTTAATATTAATTCAAATATCTTTTTAATGCATTGTCACCCTGAAAACAACAAGAAAAATTTTTAATGTTTGTAATAAGCAGCAATATAAAAATTATATGAATAAAATATATAAACAGTTTTTTATACAAATTTATTAGATAAATTATGGTACATCACTACATAACAATTTTAAAACATATTAAATTAATTATACAGGGTGTTAGGTAAATGTCCGGCCAACGCTCAGCTGGCAATAGTATTCATCAGGTGTGACACAAAAGCTTAGTAACATTTTGGCGAATTCCAAAAATTATTTTGTATTATTTTCCTTGATTTTTTCCCTTTATTTTGACGAGCCGTCCACCATAATGCACTCTTATTAGATAGTTTATGATTTAAAAATGATATCTTAGCATTATGCATTTGATATATGGAGAATGCCTAAGCAATTCTCATGAAGCCATGCGAAGGTATGTTGAGCGTTTTCCAAACAGAAGACACCCAAACAGAAAAACGTTTGAAGAGGTAGCTCGAAGATTACGTGAATCGGGGTCTGTTTTACCAAAAGGCAACAAAGTAGGAAGGCCAAGGGAGCTAGACATTGATGAGGCTGTGCTACAACGAGTTGAAGAAGCACCAGAGACTAGTTCTAGAAAATTAAATCGCCAATTTAATGTTAGTCACTGGAGCATTTGGAACATTTTGCGTAAAAATCTACTGTATCCGTATCAGGTCCAGAGAGTACAAAGTTTGACCCAAGAGGATTATCCAAGAAGACAAAATTTTTGCGAATGGTTACTACAAAAAAACGATCAAAATCCCATGTTTGTTTCAAAAATTTTAATGACCGATGAATGTTGTTTTAGCAGAAGTGGTATTCTTAACTTTCACAACACACATTACTGGGCAGATGCAAACCCATATCGGATTCGCGAAACAAATTTTCAGCATCGGTTTGGAGTAAATGTTTGGGCAGGGATTATAGGCAATGTTTCAATTGGTCCATGGATATTACCTGAACGACTAAATGCTGACATTTATCAAAATTTTTTAAGAAATTCGTTACCTGAACTTTTGGAAGAGTTGGCACTTGCAGTTCGTGCGGAAATGTGGTTTATGCACGATGGTGCGCCACCTCATTTCAGCAGAAATGTGCGTAATTTTTTAAACGTAACATATCCACAGCGATGGATTGGTAGAGGTGGTCTTACTGCTTGGCCCCCCAGATCTCCGGATCTCAATACATGTGACTTTTATTTGTGGGGGCACATGAAAGACCTGGTATACAAAACACCTGTTTAAAACCATGACGATCTTTTAAACAAGGTGATGGATGCTACTGAACACATCTGAAATCATCGTGGAATGTTCCGAATTCAAGATTCCTTAATAAGGAAAGCTAATGCTTGCATAGACGCAAATGGGGGCCACTTTGAGCATTTACTTTAAATTTTGTATTCTGTATTAAACGTTATTGTAGTTATTTTTTTCCAAAAATTAAATTGGTTACAATTACAACGAACAGTCTAAGGTGACATTATGGTGACATTTGTTCAGACAAATTGTGATATACAAAACTTGTTGCTACGATTTTTAAAGCTAATTATTGTACAATAAGGCATCCATAGGTGGGTAACAAAATTTGTAAAAAATCTTCGCCGATTTTTTAATGGTTTTTGAAGATCTTTTGGTAAAAAAGTTACTAAGCTTTTATGTCATACCCGATGAACGCTATTGCCAGCTGACTGTTGGCCGGACATTTACCTAACACCCTGTAATTTACAAATTGATTTTTGTCGCTTCTACTACCATGCTGATTAAAATTATTATTATCATCATCATCATCATCATTATTATCTGATGCCAAATTAATAATTAATTTAGAAACCGATGGTAAAAGATAAGAATTTTTCACTTCTATTACATCTCCAATACAATTTTTCTACAAGATCAAATTCACCTACTACCGCACGTGAATGTGGTGCATTGTTTCTTCCTCGAATTCCTCGTTTCAAGTCACTCCAAACCAATTAAATTGCATTTAGCACACAATAATATGGAGAAAGTCTTAAACCAGCATGTCTTTGTTCATTCGCCATTTCATCAACATATTTTTCCGGAATAACATAATTTTTCAGAATTGCCAACAAATTTTTTTTGGTATTTTTAGGTAGAAAAGAAATTGTATGACGTCGTAAAATTTCTAATTTAATCTTTTCGAGTTGCTTGGGAGTCTTGGGATGGTTTCTTGACGAGAAGTCTTGAATGATACTTGGCAATATCCATGACAATTACTATTTTTTGAGAAATTGTTGGTAATAATTGATTTTGAAACCAACTTCCAAAAAGAATTTCATTTATATCTTGATGATAATCGGCTGAGCAGTTCCTAATATTTTTGGCTGATACAAGAAGAGATCCTGGAATCCAGCCGTTTTCGCTTCCAGCAGCAAAAATTATAATTCTTTTTTTACGAGCTAGAGGAGAATTTAGATTACACTTTTTTGAACCATCTGTTAGACCTTTTTTACAACATGATGTGCGTCATACCATGTTTCGCCAAGATAAATTATAGGGCGCTTTTCAACACGAAATTTTTGAATGCGGGTAATATGTATATTCAAACCTTAGTTTTCTAAGTGTCGAAGTTTCTATTATAGATTGCCGTCAATCCAGTGTTTTATAGAAAAATCCAATACTTTCTGAATATTGTACTCTTCTTCACTATAATTTATTTCATACCTTTTTTCTCTGAGTTTTTCCATTAAACATTTCGTAGTAGGTACCATATTATTTTTCTAAAATTTATAAATGGTATTTTTTATTTCAACTTCCAAATTTTCACTTATTCGAGTGAATTTAGTAGAGGTCTTCTTTTTCTTGAAATTGGAATTATTAACAATTTTTTGCACTGTAGTATATGCTGTTTTGGTTAATTTACTGCTTAGTTTTAATGGGGAGGGAAAACCTCTTGCACACAGCCCTTGGTAAACATAGTATTTTTCTTGTTTTGGGTAAAAGATGTTCTCGTGTTGTAAACTGATTGTCCTCATCAACGCCAACTTCACTGGAAACGTCTTCAACCGGTGCACTGGTGCTAGCTTCACATTCCCATGGGCAAAACATTTTTTGATAAAACGTTAATAAATTTTTTAACTCACACTTTTATTTGACACAAGTCTTAAAAGTGTTAAATATTGTAGTGAAAACAGAAGTTAAAAGGGATTAATTTTTTTTAGTTTTTTATTTTTACCTGTCTAATTATTTTTCTTTGAAATTTAATGATAAATTTTCTGTTTACTTATTATAATCTCTTTGTCTGTTCACCACTTTCTATTTTATATTTGGTTTTGAAAAATGTATTTTATTGTACCTGTATATTTTTTATACACTTTTTTTTCACCTACTACTTAAATTAAACCTACAGAAGGTAGGTAGCCCCGTAAAGATATACTGCTGCTGCAATCTTTTTTTTTAATGTAAGCGTTTAAAAAGTTATCGTTAAACCGCTGGTGAATAACAAAATATTATTGAAAACAAACACATGTTTTATTTTGATAAAAATGATCTCTTAAAAAACTTTAAACCATTTTAATCGCTTACATTGCGTCGGCTAAAATTCTTTTGAGTGTGGCTCTGCAAACTGTGAATTTGCTGATTGATAAAAATCTGTTTGAGTTATTTACGATTGAGGTTTCTATTAATAGGTTATAGTTACCTTCTGCATAATAGACTCTGATTTCATGACCGTCATATAACCTTACAGAATAAGGATTACTTTATATTAGTTGCATTTAAGGTTGATATGACATTGTTATACATCTGCGGTGTGTTTGAGACAACTTTAAGTAGATTTCGTGTAAAAATTTTAATTTTTTATGCACAAAAACATTATTTTCAATACATAGTAAGACTTTAAGAAGCTTTTTGATGTTTTATACAAAAAAGCTTTTACTTTAAATAAGGACTTTAAACACATATTATACTTACACATTTCAGAAACTGAGATTTTATTACATAAGTGAAAATTTATACAAGCAAATTAAGGAAATGTTTTCATTGAAATAAAACTGCCTTTTAATTTAAAGTAATGTGCAACGTTTCTCTGATTCTCAATTATTTTCTCATCCCAAAATACAATTTTTACAAGTAATTTATAATTTAAAAAGTGTAATTATTAAAACCACAATGCTAAAAAATTTAAGGTTTTGGAGATAAGAATTTGAAAAGTTAATTTATTATAACTGTTTTTATTTAAACAAAGCATATTTTATCAAAATTTTGTCTTAATTTTTAAAATCAGAGATAACTAGGAGAGTGCTTGATAAAAAAGAGTATTTTTTATCTTTGTTGTTCTTCACAATTCTAAAAAGGTACTTACAGTTTAGACATTTTTCTTTGATTTTCTTTATCTGTTAAACTCTACATTTTACAATTGCTATAAACGTAAAGTAACAAAAGTAACTGTTGCATTATCCTATTGAGTATATTAACTTTTAAGTTAATATCAGTTTGCTAATTTTGTTGCATCAATTAGTCAATTTTAACAAAATCGATTTATCAATTTGGTAAAACGAAACTTTTATTTAATCAACAAAAAGATGCCTGCGGATGTAAGAACGCCATATCAGCGTTAGATCTTTTAAATCCGCGTTTGTTCACTCACTCAGAATTCAAACTAACATTTGCGCCTGTTATAAGATTATTTACATTCTAAGTATGTTGTTAGCTAATAATCAAATTATATATATTAATTAAAATATAATATTTTTATGCCTTTATTACGAATTAATTTTTTTTAATTCTATCTATCATGACATTAATTACTGAAAACAAAGTTGTAAAATAATTCCAAAATTGTTCAGATATTTTAAGTTTTAAGAAAGTTTTTAAATTTATAATAGAATAAATTGGTAGATTATTATACAAGGGTTATGTACCAAATATCTTTGTTCTATTTTTGAGCTTTTAGTTAGTTTATTTCTGATTATATACTTAAAGTAAGCTCTTGTGACTATAGAACATAACATAAACAAAGAGCATTTTTAAACTAAAGCTAAACTAAAGTCAAGGTATACTATATATAAATCTAACAGAGAGAAAATAATCTCTTCCTACTGTCTAGCAATGTCTAACAAATTTAGTTAGATAATACACAATGTGTTAATCTTATCAACTAGACTTGTAAATTATTCACGAATTCTCATAAAAATTTAATACGCAATTAAATTCTTAAATTACAAATTCATCAGTTATGAAATACTGAAATACGTGAAGTACATAAATTGCATTATAATTGAGTATAAAGTAATTTTATCACAACGCTAACTCAGGGGATCTAAATACATAGTTCTAAATATTTGCAATTATTGAAAAAACTTTATCTTGTGGAAAATTGAGACAAATACGTATATCAGGCTGGCAGATAGATTAGGACAAAAACTTGAAATTCTAGGGATGGAGGCAGCATGGCTAGTATAACAAAGTGATGGAGACATTTTAATGGCTCTTTTAGTTTTTTGAGAACTGATTTAGTGATTGAGACAAGCATAAATAAGTATACAAATTACATATTTACTTCTTTTTTAAATGTAGGCATTTACTTTATGAGATCTTTGTTTTAAAATTAAAACATACATTGTTGTTCTAAATTAACATGTTTGTCTACTTGTGAAGCAAACCAAAGCGCGTACAATACCAGTAGTAGCCTTCTAAAAAATTTTTTTTAGGAAAATGATCTACGAATAATAATATTAATAATTTATACAGGGTAAAAATTAAATTGCGGTAAAGTTTTCTAGTACGTTGTAGAAGACTGCTAATAAGACTCTATTAAAAAATTTTTACTAGCACATTCTTCTAAATATAAAGAGCTAAAATCACAAAGTCAACTTTCTATTTTTACGCAATTTTGAAAATTGTAAAGTCTTTCATAATTTGTTGTACATCTTAGATTATATTAGATTTATAAATTTTTTAAAATTGCTTACAGTCAAATTAAATTTTTAGAAGTGTTTAATTGTCATTAAATTTTTAACTTAGCACCTACTCGCCTTTATAACCACCAGTCAAGGATGTTGACAAAAAAATGTCAAAATTTTATTGATTTTTTTAGAGAAATAATGCAAAAAAATTTTTAATTATTTTTTCGGAGCTCTATTAACAGTCCTCTACAACCTTTTGAAAAGTTTCTTTGTAATTTTGTACTCATTCTTTATTAATAATAAGTTGAATATAGCTAGCAACGAAATTGTTCATTAAAAATTTTACTCTTCAAGGATCTATATGAATTATTACAAATTATACTACATAATGTACTTTTTTGGATGTTTAAAACTCCAAATAATAATAGAGACTTCTTTTTAAGAATGTTTTCTTTATAAGTTTTTTTAAATTTAATTTAATTTAATTACAGTAGTGGCGGCCAGTATGCATGGGACTTAAATTTTGTTGTAAGAGGAGACCTAAAAGAAAGCTACTACAGCAGAAATAAATAAAACAAAGTTTACAAAATTTGATTTTTAATAATGATTCAGAACATTAAGTATATAACAATGTTTTTGAAAGCTCAAATTAGAGAATAACTGCAGGCAATGGCATTTTAACTATATCCTAACTTATATACTTATTTCGGGCTTTTAAATAGTATATTAAGGAAAGCGTTATGAAAAGTCAACTTTGTGGCACGAATTTAAGTTTATGAACGAGCGCGAAGCGCGAGTTTTTATAAAGAATACTACAGGGCCCCAAAAAAAGATTTTTATCTAGTCGCCTCTGAATTTCCCATGTAAAATAAAAAATGCCGCTTTAGCAAATAGGGATAACGAGTAAACCTAGTAATGTCACTAAGGTTGTAACAAGAAAAATGAAAAACCCCATATATTCGGTCTCTCTACAAGCGACAATTTTTAAAGAAAAAGTTTTCCTGCTTTGGATGTTCATTAAAAATCAAAGTCCCCTTGCCAAACTTCGAATCTGAATTGACATTTGATTGATAGGTGACAGAATAAATTAGTTCAAACTTAAAGAGTAGAGCGGCACAAAAAAATTAACATGTAAAATAATTTCAAAGGTAACTAGATGAAAATCATTTTTTGGGACCCAAGTGCTACAATAACTTTAGAAACGAGTTTTTTATGCTATTTTTTCTACTTTGCGGGTTTTACATGCTTTTTAAGTACAAAAGTTAATTTGTCAATCTTTGGGGACTTTTGCGAAATAGTTCTGTGCAAGTAACTCACAAACGGTTTTTTTTATCTACCATATTGGTTATTGAGTGAATACTCAAATTGGCTTAAACGCAACAAGAAAATTTCCAAAACATTGCAATATTTCTTAAATTACCAAATCGCATACCAATCCTCGCATTTGTAATTTGTAAATTATGAAACGCTATGGGAGTGCAAGTAATGCTAAAAGTTTATATTAAAACGTTATTCTCTCCTTAAAAAAAGATAAAGTTTCCTTATTGTTCAAGCCGCTTGCCCACCCCATTTGAATGTTTTATAAGGTAATTGCAACACACAAAATCAACTTGGTACTGATCACAAGTAGAACAAAATTTGTTCGAATAAAATTATTATAATTTCATCACGCTGACATAAACGCTGAAACGTCACAGATGTTTTTGGAGATATGTGACGTTTACGCACGCAATTGGGTGTTGAATTGGCTAATACGACACCCAAATCGGTATCGCATTTTAATCTTTGTTACAGACGCAAAGTAGAAAAATATAATTATATGAGCTAATCGACATATCTTTAATCAAGATTCTGTTGTTGGGGTTATTTAGAGATTACACAATGTCATTCTTAGATAAACAAATTACACCTAATGCAAAGTTGTTTATCTAAACACTATCTATTCATATAATCTAATTTTTTTGTCAATATTGATGTTTTTCAAAAACGTTTTACTCGTTATATTATTGATGTACTCGTAATTTAGTTTGTGGTTTTTTAATTAAGAGGAATTGGCTTAATTTGTTGTTTTATGTAGAAATTTGATACTAGTTTAATTTTGAGGTTTTAATTATAAACTTATGTTTGAAATAATTATTAACGTTTTTGTTTACAACCTAAATATTTAGTTAAAATAGTAAATAATTTGTATTTTATTGTAACAAAATTTATTTTATTATCCAACTGTAATTAAAAATTGAAGACAATTAAAAGCAGCAAAAGTCTTGATAAAGTAAATTTTATTTCTTAGATAAATCATTTGTCCCACATGACGGTGGGTATTTCACACCAAGAACACCTCATGCAAGTTTAATGATCAGCATCTAGCTGGACACGTATTATAAAAGAAGTAGTCTTCCTGCGGCGATAATTCACACAAAGACGCTACGATACGCATTTACGACAAGCAACGTATCCTGCAGAACACAATTTCCCTCTGGAACTTACTTACGTTTGCACATACCTTCAGAGATTTGAACACAGAGAACACAATTCTAGAAACTAATAAATATGATTCGGTCGTAATTTTTATTTGAGTCATTAAAATTTTTAGAATTTTACTACATATTGTTGGAAAAGCTTTGAAACAGAATAAAATAGTGGTCATTAAACTCCTGAGAGAATTTTAAAACACACTATCTCTAACGTTATGTCGCAATGCAGCACAAAGAGAAACTAAAACGTATCTCAAAGGATTTTGTTAAGAGAAATAAATTCTTTTTGTTTACTAGAATTTGAATTTGTATTACGTAAAAGGGATTTCTTGAAATCGGTTAAATTGAGTAGCGTTTTATTGAAGCTACTCTTCATTAAACAACTATTAGCATCTTAATAGGCTACTTTGTACCTCTTAGCATTCAGCGAAGGCTTAATCCAATTTACTTTCAAATAAATGTCTTGTATATAACAAAGAACTTCAAATTCACAACAAATATACTGTTTAATTACAAAAAAATATTTGAAATATTAAGTAGGTAGGTTACACTGTTTATTCAATAATTAAAGTAACATTAGTAAAAAGATTTGTTAATAAGAGGTAAGTTTTTAAAACTTTATAAACTGCTGCAGAAACGTGTAATGATGTGAAAAGAATTCAACATAAACGTATGTATAAGTATATGTTGCAAGCTACATATGCAAATTTGTTCCAAATGTTGCAAAGACAAAAGTAATACAATGCTTATACAGCAGCTGCAGTATGCTTCTATTGTAAATTTTATTGTTTATAAAACAAAGGACAAACACAAATTTTTGCATACAACACAAAATAAATAATGTCTTTTTCACATAATATAACTGTGTTTATCATATTGACGCAAAAATTGGTCGTTTATAAAAATACAAAAGATATCGTTTCCATATTATGGAAATTTAAAGACCACTCAAATCGAGATTTTTTTGTATCAATCGATAGCTCTTGAAATAAGGAGCAATTGGTACCATTGTGTCAACTTTGTAATTCTTTAAATAAAGTGGCTAGATTAATTTAAAGTTTAAATGACTTCTGTCGCGGAGTTCGTAAAACTCTCACTTCTTATTTATTAAGATTAAGTCGGTTGATCTTTGGGTCTCAGGACAGGTACCGGCTAAATAGATATTTCTTGGTATTTACATTTTATTACCCCAGGCTTTAGGGAAAGTAAATTCTTCTTAGCTTGTATTAAAATATACAATTATCATTATGGAAATTAGATGCGACTATATGTACCATACACCTAGATGTTAATTTAGTTAAAATAATTTTTATTATAATAAAATGAATAATCTATTTGAAACGCATAGAAACATTAGTAATGTTTATAAAATGAAACCTTTAAACCAACGCGCCATTTTTTTTGCAATGTTTTGTGTTAGAAATGAGAATGTTATTAATAAAAATAATAAAAAATCTTCAGTTTGGTGATCCCTGGCTAAAATTAATGTAAAGTTCTGTCAGTCTTGTGAGAAAATTTTAGAGAAAGTTTTCAGGCAATACAGACTGTTACGGAAGTAAATCAAAAAATTTAGCCACAGATAGAACTCACAAAAATAAACAAAATATTTATTTAGCATATTTGTCAAAAACGCACCCTTACCGACTTAAAATTAAAAGTAAATACACTCAAGTTTTTACAAGATTAAATTTTTTATTCCTTCGCTTGAACTTGAAAATGAGCATGATCATGAGCGCAATGTTAAACTAGGGGTTACAAAAATGTAAAATTAAACTTTTAATATCACAAATAACAGCCTGTATATTAGATCACTGACGTAACGTGACAGATTTTAAAAAATTTATTAAAAAAGATGATACAATCTAAGACAAGTATATTTTAAACCAGAAGCTCTAGCGATTCATTTAATTTTTAATATCTCAGTATATGAAGTAGCATAATATAGTAGTATTGTGGATTTGCTATGGGAATAATTTAATAAGGTCACTTTTTATCATTAGGTATAAAATAACATTTGGAAACAAAAACTACTTATTACAATAATTGGTTAGACAAAGTCTTAGATTTTAAAATAATTTCCGATTTTCTGGTACCACCAGTTTACAACGAATACTGGAAAATTAATAAAATTTGGAATTGTGATTTATTGTTGCTACAGAATAGTATTAAAATTTAAAAAGGTAGTACCTACCGGTTGTATCTAAACTTGAAATTAACTCATTGGTTGTCAATCTATTAAAAAAAGTTTCTAAAAAAAATGTGTAAATATATTAATAACAAATTTGATGGAAGCATTTTCTCTTTCTCTAAGTGAAGTGATTTTCATTTAAATAATGAGTAATTACGATAAAAATCAATATCAAACCTAGTTCCAACACAACAGTGGCAAAGCGCTTTTGGAAACTAAAGTTTTATCACCAGTACTTGAATAACAATGTAAAAAAAAGTTATACAAAAAGTTAAAAATGTTGAAAAACTTACCAGTTCTTGTCAAAAACGAATTAAAACATTAAACAATAAAAGTGAATGTTAAAAATAGAATCAAACATTATTTTTAGTTTAATACTTTTTGATTGACTTAAAAGAATAAAATTGTTTCTATAAACAAATTGTTGTTATTGGTAAATTGACAAAAAAGAGTTAAATTTTAATTGTCTAAAAAAGTATGTAAACATTTGTATTAGTTGACATTTGATTTAAAAAATATTTTAAAAAGTGTTAATCTTGATAAAGGTAGTAAAGAAACAAGATTATAAACAAACATTTAATTAACTAATAAGGACAAAACAAGTAAAGATAAATTATTAGCCTCAATACTAATCTGGTCATTTAAAATTGTAAAAAAGATTTGTGGGAGAATTTAAAAATTTCTAAAACATTATATAAAATTTTTAAAAAATTTAAATAATAATCTTTATTGCAGATGTCAAAATTTTTAGAATAGTCAGTAGAACAAAACAAACGCCTAATAAAAGAATATAAAATACAAAAGCAGTTTTAGTGTCAGTTCTATCTGAATTTTTGTATTTTTTAATTATGTATGCTCATATTTTCTCGGATTCTGGTTTCATTTCTTTATCCTGTTTGGCTTATATAAACTGCATTGCAGTCACTACCAGATAACTTGTAGACGCCTAAATGATGTAAAGCAAGAATTTAATCTTTGTTGTGTACGAGATATATTGAAACACTATCTCTGAAGTTAAAATTTACTTTTATATTATAGCTTTTTAATATATGGGAGACATGAAAGAGAAACCTTGTCTATGAATGGTACAGAAAAATAGAGAGGTTTTAAAAAAAGAGATACAGAAGAAGAATTTGTGTAATATGTTAAAGCTTAAAAAGTATTTGTTTCTGAATTAATGAAAAAGTTTAATTAACTCTTTTTATTTAAAGTGAATATTTACTGCTATTTGTTTAAAGATAACACATTCTTCTTCAAAGCAACGTGTTCTAAAGAAAAATTAAAAAGTGTAAATAATAAAGAATTAACAGCAGCGACAATGTGAAAATAACAATGTTTGGAATGAGAAGGAATTACAATATCAGTAAATTTTAGTTTTTTATAAGTTTTAAAGGAAAAAAAATTTTTTTTTATTTAATTATATTAAGATCTAAAAATGGAATAGAAGAGTTTGTTTTTGTTTCTGCTGCAAATTTACGTTTGTTCTGTAAGTAAATCTAAAATAAAAATATGCTTTTGAATATTAATGGGGTAAATCTACCGGATTTTAATAAGCAACAAGGAAAATTTTTGCAGAAGGCTAAATTGCAGAGACTATTTCTTAAATATCTCGACATCTGTGTCAAATGAAAAAAGTCAAATTCTGGAGTTGTTTGAGGTTATGTAAAAAACCGATTAGACCATCTAAAAGCTCTTAGAAAAAGCTACAATTTGAAAAAAGAAATTAATTTTTATGATAATTTGCCCAAGCTGTAGAAAAAATTATATTTTTGAAGAAAATTGCCATTTTCTCAAAATTGAGGTCATAAATCGGCTTAAAATTTAGTTCGGTTTTTTCCTATTATAAGCCACGTCTTTCCTCAAATTTTTATTCAAATCCGTCTACCCGTTTCAACCATATCGATCATTTTGAGGTTACGTTGTTTGACTGAAGCTTTACAAATTAGACATAATTATGCCTAGAGGACTTTTTCAAAAACATTTTGGTCTTTGTTTTAAGTCAATTCGACTTACAGAAGTCAAGATATTTAAGAAATAGTTACTATAAAAGACAAATTACGCATAGAATGTCCGAAAAACGCCTACAAAAGTTCGTGCGGAACATTTCGGAACCGGAAAACTTATTTTCAGTGTTATATGTATCGTAAGTAACCAGTTAAAAAATTAGCTTTCTGCAAAAATTTTCCTTGTTGCTTATTAAAATCCGATAGGTTTACGCTACTATATATAATTGTCAACAATAAAAAAACTACTTTAACAAAATTTTAAAGACTGCAAGCTAAACACTTAGTTGCAGACAATTTTGTTATATTTGTATTTTTAGTTTAATGACAAAACCACTGCCATCTAAATGACAATTTTTTTTTCCGTCATTCAGACGGATGTGGATAAAACAGATGCAAAGCAATCTAACCAAAACAAAAAAATTAAAGAAACAACGATTAAGCAACGATTTCTTGTTAAAAAAATTTAAAAAATTTTATTTATAAACTAACCTCTTAAAATTTTAGGTTCAAATTTTAATCATAATGTTGTTCTTTATTAGACACACTTTTCTATCTATGTAATTTAGTTCAAAACTATTAACTTTTTCTAAGTGTACTTTTTAGAACACTCAATATACATATGCTCTCTCAAAAATAGTGGAATAACAGAAAGAAGTGAAAAGAGGTGGAAATTTTGAAACCAAAAATGTTATTTTTAAATAAGATATCTAATTAAAAGCACGCTTTTGTTGTGATTAGTCTTCGATTAACTGTTCTCAAAGTTCTAATTCTGAAATTTTACCAAAGATTTTTTTGAGATATTTTTTTTGAAATTCTTTTATGAAGTAGCCAGCATAATCACCAGATCTCAGGCTTATCGATAACTTGTGAAAACAAGTTACTGATTAGATTGGTATTCCAGATTTTTTAAATAAAGTCTTAATTGATCATATTATTGAAGACTGATCGAATCAGCTAATTATAACTACTCAAAATTTAATTTTTTTTTGTCAGCCAACAATGCATAAATTTAAGTTCTATAAACTTTCACTCAAAAATCTTAAACTGATAACCGGTGCTGATAAAATTTTTTTTTATATTTTACATATATCATCATAAGACAAAATACATTTTGTTGAACAATTTAAAAAAATACAAAAATATTAAATTACAATTTTTTAAATTGTTGTCTTACTTTTTTTTATAGTGTAGGTACATTTAAAGTGGTTAGTTTTTTGCAATTAGATCTCACTTTTTAAAACTTTTATATAAACTGTTCAAAAAGCGAGAAATTACTTTCGATTTTTGTCGGATTTTAATTACTATTGAAATAGGGTTACCTCAACATCCCATTAAAATTGAATAAAAAACTTGAATTATTTAAGCTTTTGATTGACATTTTTTAAATCGTGTTGTGGTGAATCTCACCTTCAATTTTAACACATTTATAGACATTAGCAGCTTCACATCATTAGTTGCTTTTTCAAAGTTAATTAGTTAAACGTTTGTTAAATCAGCGTTGATTTAGAGCATCAATTAAATAGAGTGATCTTCAATTAAATGAGTCAAATTTGACTAAACAGAGTTCAAAGCAGTAATCTCCAACAGCTCCTAAGTGACTATTAACACCAAGTTCGGGGACGTTCTAATGATGATTGGCCACCGTAACCTTTGATATCGACTTGAGAGGGAGAGAAAATGTTGCCAGGAGACGATAATCAAATTGTAGAATCGCCAGAGTGATCCTCGAACTGTGATTTGTACCGAATGATTACACCTGGGGCTTCACTTACGAAGCCCTCTCTGTACTAATCTCATAAAGTGTAGAACTGAACACAAAATCCACACACACAAAAGAGATATCTCTCTGTCAAATTTTGTTTTACTTTGAGTTTCATCATGTTGAAAGCTTATCCGCAAAGATTAATGGACAAAAAAACGAATGGTTAATTTTTGCAAGTTTTGTTCTTATCGCGAAGCTGACCTCAATTATTTTACTTTTTTATGATTTCGCCTTATATATATAATATTTAAAAAAAATGTTTTTTCGAAATTACGTGTATATTTAATTTTTAATTCTACACTTTGGAGCTTAATGATCAATCGAACCGATAGTACTCTAACTTGAAATTAGCTCATAAGTATACAAAGTTAGAAGTTATCAACAAAATTTTATTTATACTACCTTTTGTCTAAGATTCAAGGATCAAATAACAGTAAGGTGTGTAATAACAAAGCAAAAACAATTAATAAAATTTTAATAATTTTCTGTTTGAAGGCTTATTGTTTAAACTTTTTTTTAATGCGTCTGTAACACTTAAACATTATGTTATTATATATTTATTATTATACAGTAAAACAGGTTTTACTGTAGCCTGTATTATTATTTCACACACAAGTAACATATGTTCCTCACAGCAAAACACCGGATTATTTCTCATGTGTAGATTAAAACACATAAACGTTTTAAATACAAGTAGCACAAGATCTCAAATAAAGTGACACTCAAAATGTAAATTTTACAATTTCTGACATTTAAATTTGGCGATGTCAGTTTGGCAATTTTTAAAATTCAAGTTTGCAAAACAGCTAAAAGAAGACACTACATGACATGCCTGTCCACGGAACACTTTTACCCTCACGTGTCATGGCCTTATACGCTAAGTATTGATGGAGTTGGCGATGCTTCAAATTTAAAATAAATAAAATCTTAAAAAACAAAAAAAAATTATGAATTTTAGACGTTTCTGATGAAAAACTTACGTTTATTATTAGGCCTCAACTTTTATGTATAACATATTAAAAATTAAAACTACTTTATTTAAAATGAGGTAAAATGTGTAGGACCACAGTATAGAAATGAATTAGTATGGACAGCTTATAAAATCCGAAAATTTGTCAAAAAGCTAGCATCTCTTTTAGTTAAGTATGTAAGATAGAGCCACTGATTATTAGATTTACTATGGGCAACTAATAATACACAATTTAAATTTAAAGGGCTATAATTGTAAATAACATAATATATAATCGAAAAACAAGAGACACACGACGATTAAAAAGGCCTTTTAGATTTAAATTATGTATTATTAGTTGCCTAAGAATCTAAAAATTAGTGGCTCCATCTTACACATTTAAAGTGAACGGATGCCAGTTTTTGACAAGTTTTTATTAGCTGTTCATACTGATTTATTTCTATACTGTGGTAAAATTCTTACTTTAAACATAATATATTATTAATATTAATATTAAATATACCAAGTGCTTCAGAAATAAGGAGCAATATTTTATCTTGTAATGCATCACTACAAAAATGTTAAAAAACTGCAAAAAAATTGTTGTCTTATCTCAACTGATAACAAAACTATAACCTAAAAATTAATTATTACAAAACGTATAATAAAACAAAAATTAACATAGAAACTGTAGGACAACTATAGTTTTCTTAGTGTAAAATAAATTTAAATTAAAGAGTAACATAACTTACCCTTATACTAAGTTGCACCATCTAAGAGCTAGAGAGTGCTAAAATTGAAGATTAAAATTTGTTTTTATGGTTTAAACACAACTATCTTAAAAACGGAATATTTTAGCAGAATTTTGCTACATTCTAGGAGTTCAACATTTCTAGCGTTTAGCTGTACTATTAGCAAAGTTTTTACTTTTTTTATTTAAAATCTAGTGGTTTATACAGCGTTAATATAAATAATAATAAGGACGTAGGCAGCTGTAAGAGTTTACTACTTTTATGTACTAGTGTAACGGTATTAAAATAAATTATTTAAAGAGTGTATGATTGATTGTATAAACATTTTTATTATTAAGCGTAAGTAATATTAACAGACTTATAAAATTATAAAAATTTTATAATTTGATAAGCTATACAATACAACAGCAACACAAACATGTTAAATATTTAGTCAAATATACACCAACTATAGTGTTTATAAAAACTGCTCAAAATGTTTACCATTATTTTCTAAACATTTTTTACTCTTTCCCACATTAGCAAAAATATTTTAGAACATATTTTGATTAATCGTACGACAACACCTTACAATTTCTGTCTTCAACTTTTCTAGAGTATTTAATTGTTGCACTTTGTCTTTTAAATATCCACAAATAGAAAAATTCAAAAGTGTCAAATTAGGCGATTGAGCAAGAAATGCAAGATGTACATTTTTACTGATGACATGATTTTCATAAAAATTTTATAAAAAAGCTAAATTTTCACGCGCAGTATGTGCAGGGGCTCCATCTATCCTGTCTAAATTAAATTATTTTATCATCCAACTGATTAATAAACGGTTTTATTAGTTCTTTAATATACCTACGATAATTGCATTTATGTTACCATAAGAAAAAAAATTTCTATATAACTTTCTACGAGACATTGTTACGCCAACTTTTTGGGGATGTAAAGGTGTTCTAACAAAAGAATGTGGGTTTTCAGAACTCAGTAATTTCAGTATCTCTAGTAAAAGTAGTTTAAAAAAAAACTGAGTTTAGTTGTTGTAAAGCTAAAAACGTTCAAAATTGCTACGAATCGTGAAATATGTCGAAAGAAAAACGTTGAGTTAAAAAGTGACAGATAAGTGACAATAATGACGGTTGTTAAATTAGTGCTTGTTTGATTTAAATAAAACTGCAAATTAATAGAATTACAGCTAACTACGTTCTTATAATCATTTATGATAACGGTGTATATTTTTGTAATAAAAATTGTAGTAACTTTTAATATTTTAAGCAGTATTTAAAGATTTAAAGCAGTTAAATAAAATATTTCTACCTTTTCTTATTTAAAATATTAATGTTGATCGTTTTTGAATAACATCTGACGTATTTACTTTTAAAATTTGTAATAATAATTAAATGTCAAGAAGGCCAGATATTCAAGTCGCTATTTGGACACTTATGAGTTTCACAATTGATTTAACTTTAATTCCTACCAAATCTAAATGGCAAACAAGCAATAATTTGATGTCTTCTATGTGTGTGCTGTGGAAAATTAATAATTTGCAATTTTAGGTTTTATGATTTTGTTTTTAAATTCTTAGGGAGGTTCTCTGTTGCAATTTTTTTTAAAATGATCTTTGGTAAGAAATGAGTTAGTTGACAAATCAAGCAAGTTGAAACAACATCTTTTACCATCATATTAGCATGTGTTATTCTAATAAAACCTTAAGCACTCAAATTTTAAATCTATGATTTGAGGAAACAGGCAATAAATTTAAAAAAAAAGATTGATATAAAACTCAAATTGAAGATGTATTTAACGTGTAAAACTGCCAGCTACCCTGATAAATTATCATTTTTTGAATTGGCTACATTGTTATCTCTTTGAAAGGTTTTAGCCACCAAAAATTAGTATTGTTTTTATTGATTGATCCACCTACAAAACGTGGTCCTGATAAAATTTAATTAACGACTGTCTCTATCACCACGACTGACCCTGTTTCTGTATAGAAGCGGTCAAGAGCTGCGGTTTTCATTGGACAACAGTTGTGAATTTAGATGATGTATAATTGGGTTTTATGGCATGGATAAGACTAAACTTTACCAATTTCAGTTAAGATACTGTTCAACAAACTTAATCACCTTGTTGTAATTTTAGTAATTCATTAGGAACTCAAGTATTTCTCATTGATTTTCTCTATCATTTCCTACAGATTTACGCGCAAATCGTTTATCACGAGAATCAGAGACTATTATAAGACCTTCCATTATCTCGACAAATGTTGTAAGACACAAATAATTAGTTTGTGTCTACACTGTTCTCGGAAAATAAATCAAAAATAAAAAATAGGACAACAGTAATTCGTTATTATTTTTTACTTAGTCACAAGTTTATATGTTTTGATAAATGCATTGTAAATCCATTTTTTTTAAATAAACAACTAAAAATGACTTTTTAGTTTATAAAAAAAAGCAATGATTATCACTTATAATCTCCCAAGTATGTATTGTTTATTTCCGGAAATTTTTTGAGTGTAATTTCTGCAAGGTATTAATTGCACGACACGCAGCAGACTGCAATTACGTTGCAGAATTTTTACGAAAATATAATTTCAGGAATAATCAATTCACGAATAAGGCAAATTCGCTAAAAAAACGCACGAAAAAATATCAAAATTTTAATGTACAAAATATCAAAAATAAAATACAAATTATGTCAAAAGTGATAAGACAATAATGTCAATCAAATTTTTTTTAATAAAATTGTTTAAAAATGTCGTTTTGGTATCAAATAAGGACAAAAATATAATAGATAGTGTTAAAATATAGAACTAAAAAAATTTTTTGTTAATGAACAGTTGTTATTTATTCTCATTTAACTTATCTTGTTATGGTGTAGATAATGCAGTACCAACAGAATTATTTAATGACACATAACGCTGATACAACTACCAATTTACTGCAACAACGTTTTATGCATTCATGCAAGCATTACATCGATAAGTAGTGTCTTTATTTTGCACAAAATTTCTAAGCAGACAGTTTCTAGTGTTTTACCAATCAAATCTTATCGCGTAAATGTTGTAGAATAGCAAAAGGGTTTTCTCCTATCGCTAACAATAAATTATAGGTTTCATACTACCTGAAACAGTATGCACATTATGTGGTGAGATATTAATCTTACTGTAAAATTTTCACTGAATACATTTCAGTTTGTAAGGGTTGGTAATACGTTAGCGGTTTTAGATAAATTTTATCAGTGAGAAATTATATTTATTTCGAGTTTTAAGAAAACATACAAAAAAAAAGTTGGTGGGTCTGGAAATTTTTAGTAAATAATTTCGTCAGTTGTGTTTTCTAATTTAATAAAATTTTGTTTGTATAGTATATTTTTTTAATTTTTTAATACAACTGTTCTATTTCTTATTGTAAGTTTATACATTAACTTTTGTTTATTAACTTGTTAATTTTTCTATATATTTAGAGTAAAACTCGTAGAAAATTATAATATCTGAGATTTTTTCTCAAAAATGACACTGGCAGTGCGTGAGTTTTGAGGTAAATTACCTTGTCAAAGGTATTATTAATGTGTTATCTACTATTACATTAAATCTGTCTTAGCTCCCTAGAGAAATAATCAAATTTATCCTCCCTTTGGTTGAATATCAACATTTTGCATGTTATGCATGTTAAATTTACAATCCTTGTAAATTAAATTCTGTCCTCTGAGAATTTGAATATTTAAAGAAGCTTAAAAGTTTATAACTACTTGTATAAAAGTAAAAAACGTTAAATACTCTTACTTGTAAATTTTTTAGGCAGATTTCAATAAATAAATTTAAAAATCGGGTTTCTTTGTTAATAAAATTTTGTTTTGATAAAATAATTTTTGTTTTAATCCTCACTATAACTATTTACAAAAATGCAGTACTATATAATTGCTTAATGCAATTATTATACTTATAATAACCTAAAATGACAATAATTACCTCTCAAAATCTAAAATTTCGCACTACATTCAAACATTTAAACAATGTTTGAGCGTAGCGTTATAGTACAAAACGTTGGTTGGTGGAAAAAGTTTTGTAAACTTTATGCTCGCTGCATTAAAGTTTATTTTCGCTTTGAACAGTTTTAAGCGCGGGGTTTAAAGACTCATGTCGCTTCATTTTTTATCAATACTTGTGACGTTAAAAAAACCGTTTTATATCTAGTTTTGTTGTTATCAATCTCAAAAAAAATGGTAAGATATAGGCGGTATTACAATAAGACTGTCGCTACAAGGTTTTATCCTATGTTTCTTGATGTTCATCCACAAAGTAAAAGGAGTTCTACCTTGTGTTCAATAAGGTGGCGTCAAAGTTCTTTGTCTAGTTTTGTGGTTATCAATGTCGAAAACAAATGTGAAACATAAGCGGTGTTACGATAAGACTGCCGCTATAAGGTTTCATACTATGGTGTCCTGATTTCTATCTGCGAAAAAGAGTCTTACCTTGTGTTTAAGAAAGTGACGGCAAAATTTTTTGACTTCATGAGTTAAGAGAATATAATAAAACAAAGTTAAATCAGTTGTTAACAAGACGGACAAAACAATGATGAAACCTAACAGATAAACCAAAATCACATAAATCTATGATAGAATACAACATTCTTACTAGTTTCTTGCACAAAAAAAATTGAAATGTTAATCTCAAACGTTAAAAATAAGTTATAAGTTTTTGAAGAAATGGCGTTTTTTTTAAATTGTACTTTATGAAAAAATTAGTATGTAAATAAAAGAGTTAATATACTTTAATTTTCATATTAAAATTTTATATTTTGCGTCTGTATAGCCCCATACAATACCGATTTAGGTTTTGTATTAACCAATACAGCACCTATTTTTATATTAAAAAGTAAATAGTACAATATATTTTTTAAGGTTGGTAACTTTTGCTAGTATCGGATGTCAAATAAATATCAGCGTTATAATAAATTATAATTTTATTCAAACAAAATTTTGTTGTACGTGATAACAAGTATTCCCCATTAAAATGTTTTGGTGTGTTGCAATTTACCTATGAAACTTCAAATAGTGGAGTAAGCCGTTTAAACAATAAGGAAACTTTAACGTTCTTTTTGAGAGGAGCTTTAAAACAGCTTTATCCACTACTGACGATTTACAACCTACATAGCGTTTGATTATAGTAGACCACTCGTTGATTTGGCCTTTGGGTAATCCTGCGCTTCTTGTAATCCGACTCGCCTATCACTGTACATAATTCTACATATTATATAAATATGTAGTATAATTTGTAGTTTAGAGCGAATCTTATCACTTTTTATTTGTAATTTGTCGAATTTCAAGGTTTTTATTTTCAAAAAATTCTGAACTATAGGGTGCCTATGGCAATCCGACAAATTCGATAGTCCGACACTGTCATGCAAAACGTTTGTCGGATTACCGGAGTTCCACTGTATTTATAAATTATTTGCTAGATGAGTATATAGCACTGCTTAGTCTAATATAATAGTTAGTGGATCCGTATAGAATTCGCCATTTAAAAATTTTAAAAAAATTGCAATGTTTTTAAATATTTATTTATTGTGTTTCTGCTAATTAGCCTATTTAAGCTAAAACCGTTACGGTAAGTTAAAAAGAACCGTTTGTGTGTTACACAGAATTTTGAACAAACCTAAAAATAATTCAAAAAATATTTGACATTTTTATGATATTTATTAGCAACCATCTTTTTTTAACGCAATGGTTCCTAAAAATTTTAAAAAAACTTTTGTACTTAAAAGCATGTAAATCACGCAAATTAGAAAAAAATGCGTTAAAACTCGTTTTTAAAATTATTGTAAGCATTTATTTTTTATAAGAACGCGGGCTTCGCGTTCATTTAACTACTCTTTGAAACACGTTCTTTAATATACTATTTAGAAACTGTGTGTGCCAATAATAGTCTATTGTATATTAAGAGCAGAAAATACATTTTTGCCGCTCGTGCATGAAAATCATGTCAGAGCGGCAAAAATGCATTTTGCTCGAAATATACACGCTATTTTTTCGACGACTGGTCACACACTTAATCCAAATAACGATCAGAAACGTCATATTTTTTTTATTGATAACAGTGAACAATCTGGCTATCTATGAATTGCTATAAACAAATCTTTGTTTACTCCGTTGCCAACACAATCAATAATTATTTATACCGTTGCCAGCACAACCATTTTCTAACATCCAATCAAATTCAATTAAATACAATAAAAGTTTGTTATTATTGGTAGAAAGCGAAAACGCTCGAGTGCGGCAATTTTAGCAGTTCGCTCGCTCTGCGGCAATTGTCAACTTTCGAATCTCAAATGACACTTAGAAAAGCCTACGTTCAAATTCAGTCGTCGAAATTTTTTTTGTTTGTTTCTTTTTGAATAAAAATTACTATTTATTTAACGATTTTTAAATTTTTTTTTTTAAAAAATACATTTTTTTAAATGTTTGTAACTTTGCCAAAAAATGCAAATAATTTTACAAATATAGCAAATTCTATGGTATTTTGTAGGCCAATGTGGCATGGAATGTACGTTTACAATTTGTACGTTAACAACAACTTTTACAACACTAAACGTGCGCTTTTTGACAAGCCCAATATAATTATCTTGAAAAGACAACATAGAAAAATTAATCTTTTTGTTTTTGCAGTAAGTTTCGCTCATTGAAAAAAAGCATCAATATAGATCATTTTTTAATTATATACCGTTGACTCTCTTTTTTCAGAACACATTACAAATATCTTTTTAAAACAACTCCTGAGTTGGACATCTGGAACTAAGAAGGTGGGTCAAACCAGTAGAAACCAAAATAACCCTAAACCCATACTATTACAAGAATTTAAATTTTATCAAACACTTGGAAAACATGCATTATTCTAAAATATCTTAAATTACATCTGCAGTTCTCAACATTTAAACATTCTTACAAATTTTATCGATGTTTTTTGTAAGAATCAATAAAATATTAGAATTAAAGTGGGATAAACTTACAAAAAAAAACCAATTAAACTCCAAAAAGTAAAATATAAAACAAGGTAGGTCAAAAAAATTAAATATTTTTTTTAAATTTCGACACTTAAAAATTGGGTGCTAGGCACTTTTAAAAAATGCTTTTTCAAGATAAACTCTTAATTTTAATAGGAAAGACTCTCCCAACGTAGTTTTCTATTTTATCTTTTTTTCAGCTCTATATGGCAAAATCCATATCTCGTCACTACTTGATCGTACAGAAAAAATTATTTATATTTTTTGTAGAAAATTAAACGCTCTAAAAAAGGTGTCCTACAATTTTTTTTATAACTCTTACCGTTTAGAAGATATCAGAGGTCAAAGTTTGAAGATTTAGCCAAAAAAAATTTTTTATTTCTAAATTTTAAAACTCGTGGATAAATAAATATTATAAAGTGCGCAACATACGGTATTGTAGGAAATTAAACGCTCTACAAAAAAGTGGTTTGCGGTTAATAGATTACTTTAACCATTTAAAAAAATTGGGAATTTAGTATCAAATTTTGGTTTTTAAGATGCAAAAATCTTCTTAATGGTTAGAATAATCAATTAACCACAAAACATCTTTTTTATAGAGTTTAATTTCTTACAAGGCTATATGTTGCGCATTTTATAATATTTATTTATCTCTGAGTTATAAAATTTAGAAGTAGAAAAGGAAGTTTTGTTAAATTTTTTAAACTTTGACCTCCTATATCTTTTAAATGGTAAGAGATATAAAAAAACTTTGTAAGATAACTTTTTTGTAAAGCGTTTAATTTTCTACAAAAAAATTTAACACAAATTTCTTGTACAATTAAGCAATAACGAGAAATGGATTTTACTATATAAAACTGAAAAGAAAAATAGCAAACTGCGATGAGGAAGTCTTTCCTATTAAAATTAAAAGCTTATCTTGAAAAAGCATTTATTAAAAGTGCCTAGTCATCAATTTTTAAGTGTCGGAAGTTAAAAAAAATTGTCGATTTTTTGGCCCATCTCCTTAAAAAGTAACTCACAGAAAAATATCTCAATAAATATTTGATTTTATAAAAAAAAAACAAAAAAAGTAAATTTGTCAGAAAGACGTGTGATAAAACGTGTGTGAGGGTTCTTGTATTTTTATATGACAGTGAGTTACATGTTAATAAGTTTATTTTGAAAATATTATTATCGTACAGAATTTGGCTGGCATTAAAATAATTTTTGTTGGTTTCTGATAAATTTTGTTCAAAATATGATGTGCCTAGGAGTTGTTGATTTTTAGGGTTAATGTTGTTTTTTGAGTAATTATTGAAATCTAAATTACCTACTTTGATAGTAATAAAAATATTCAGCTTCATAGCTTCATCCTGATTTAATGAATTATTTTTAACATCATTACTTTTTATTTGTTCTTGAGCATTATCAATATAATTCATAAGTTCTCCTAAATTAGAATGTTAGAAAAATATTTGTTTGTAGGTTTAAATACATTTTTTGGTGTTTCAAAAACTTGGGAATTAGTCGAAAATTTTTGCTGAATGTTTTTTGGTGTTATTTGTATAGGTGGACTTGGAAAATGTCATTGTTGTGGTCTAAAGTTGGTTTCAAAAAGGAAATTAGAGAAATTATGCAAATTTTGAGAAATTGAAAAGTTGATAACTTGGAAATGAATAATTTGATGTTTTATTTCAATTAGTACTATTATTGTGACTATTGAAAAGTCGTCACTTAATCAAACAATTTGCTGAAATTAGTGCAATGTGACGTAAAAATTATGAACCAGAAACAAACTATTTAATTAACTGACTATAACAGAAACCTTTTTACACTAATATTAGCAAAAATACAATTATTTTGACAGGATGACAGATAAATTAATCTGAAATTAATTAAATGAAATTAGTCTCGTTTCTCCAACAGATAAGTGTCATTTTATTTTAAAAGTTATTTTTATCACACGTTTTCTGACAGCACAAATTGGCTCCTTTTTTTACAAAACCAAAAATTACAGAGATATTTTTCTTGAATATTTTTTTGTAAGTTATTCGGTATATTTTACTTTTTGAAGTTTGATTGTGTTTTTTTTGTAAATTTATCCCATATTAATTCTAATCTTATATTGATTTTTACAAAAAACAAACATTGATATTTGTAAAAATGTTATATGTTGAGAACTGCAGATCCCAATTAAAAATATTTAAGAATGATGCCTGTTTTCCAAGTGTTTGATAAAATCTAAATTCTTATGAAAGTATGAATTTAAAATTATTTTGGTTTCTATTACTTTGACCCTTGTATTAGTCCCAGATGTCTAACTGTTGTCTTCATAAAATTGAGGGTGGTACTGTCGGTAATATTACAGACTACCTTCCAGCCTCAGGAGTCAATTTAAAAAGCTATAGCAACATAAACGACAATGTGTTGAAAAAGACAATGGTATATAAATAAAAAATAACCTATAGAGCTGCGAAAAATACATAATAATAAATAACTATAATAAAGGAAAATCAATAAATTAACAAAATTTATCATAAGCATTACATTTTTGTTAAACAAAAAGTATGTTCAATAAAACAATATGTTAAAAATGTATAGACGCATTGTACACAATTTTTATAAGCAACAAATGGTCAAAGTAATTTTTTTTCTAATATTTACCTTAAATAATACAAATTGGGTAATTTCATTTTATAAGCAAATTGGCCACGTGGATTGAAATTAGTAAGTATAAAAAATTTTTGGTCTAAACTTTATTATGATATATACATTTCAAATTACCATCATAAGCAAATTACAGCATGTGATAGTTTCTCTTCTCTTTAGAAGTCAGTGTAATTAGCACAGACCGTAATTTATGATCCTCTAACAACTGCACATACAATTGCACTATTCAAACCAAACAAAACTAATTTCCGACTAAACCTAATAGGTAATCAAGACAAAGCATTTAATCAACAGATCAAAATTACCTACGTTACAAAAATGTGTCACGGCGCGCATATCTACATGTTATTTCTTATGTCATATGAGAAAACACAACACGTATCATAACCACTCGACATTTTCCATTACATAAAACAGCTCCAGTAACGTCACAAAAAATTTCCAACAAAAATTATTTATAAACATGGACATCATGAATATTAAGCGGGGACTGTCTACATAAATTATTTTTCGTACATCGGTTTGAGTCAAATATATAACAATTTTATGTAAATAGGGGAACCTCATCTTTTGAAGATTTAGGATGAACAGTTTATTCGAATATGCACAGTCACATAAATCTCAAAAATGACGTCCACTTTTTTTTATTGTTATAAACTTTTTTAAAATACACAATAATTTAAATGATTTTTGCACATTACGGTTTATTTTATTAAAAACATGAATAATTTTTTTTATAATATTGTAAATTTTAATTGATAAAAAGTAAAATAGAATTAGAAAACATTGTCTTTTAATTGACAAAAACTAAAAATTAATTAAAATACACTGGAAATACTCATAACGGGCTGTCCAATTCGAGCTTGATAAAGTAAACTTAAAAAAAAACACAAAATATTCGGAATGTAATGTAATTTTTATTTCATTTTAAAGATTAATTCTTGATATTTTTAGTTAAACAAGAAATCATTCAAATGTCCTCCACGAGACTTCTTACAGACCTTGATCCTTTTAAGGTAATTTTCAATGACTTTCCGGCACATTTCGGGCGGTATCTCGGCCGTTACATTACGAATATTAGTTTTCAATTCGTCAAGAGTTTGAGGATTGTTTGCGTAAACACGATCTTTTGCGTAGCCTCACAGAAAAAAATCCAAAGGCGTCAAATCGCAAGATCTTGGAGGCCAATTGACATCAGCCAATCGCAGAATCACACGTCCAGGAATTTTTTCTTGTAAAAGAGCTCGATTTGCTTGTGTTACGTGACTGGTTGCTCTATCCTGCTGGAACCACATATCGTCAAGATTATAATATAAAATCCAGATGCAAAATGCGCCATAATAAGCCACAATATAGGCCTAAATGTTGAGCTCGACGAGAAATTTACAAATTTGGATCTTCTTCCAGACTTTCAGCTACAGAAGCGATATTTTCAGCATTGCAAATATTTCGATGATGCACAGGACTTACAATATCAGTAACAGATTCAGTTTGTTCAAATTTATTTACTGTATTCAATATGGTTTGCTTTGTGGGACGTTTATGACGACCATAATCTGCTCGTAAAGCGCAAAATGTAGATATGGCAGAATCACTATTTTTATAATGAGATTTAATAATTTTAACGCGTTGGTCGATTGTTAAATGCTCTATATACTTATATAGCAGAATGTCAACTAAATAAATGACAGCGTACTTGACGTTTATCTTTGACAGATGTCGGTATACAGATTTTTACTTTATCAACCTCGAAATGGATAGTCCTGTATTTTTATATATGTACATATAATTAATCAAGTAATGTTAAATAATTGAAAAATTTAAATGTGTCAGTGCTTGATGTAGTCAAAAAAATTTAGAAAGCGTTTGTGTGAGTTTAAATTTTCTATTCTCACATTTCGCTTAAATAATTATATCTCTAAATTTTTCGACAATTTAACTACGATATAAATGTGATTTATCATAAATGTTTTTAAAAAAGATGACATTTATTTCATCAATTTGTTTATTGTTATCATCTAGAATGTTTTTATAATATTCTAGCATCTCATTGTCTCGCCACTTCTCACCAAAACGTTTTTTGAGCAACATGTTTATATCGTTTTTCTTCCCCTGATTTAGTACTTTATTACAGTTGATTATTTTATATTCTGGTACATTGTCAATTTTAAACCCTCTTTTCATAATTGAACTATAACCTTTTCCAGTATCAACATTATAAGAATTTTCCATTTTTACTTCAATTTTTAGTTTAAGTTGTTTCGTTGCTGGATTTCTTATCATTGTCTTTTTTATGTGAATTCTTTTAACGTTTTTTTTTTCCACTATTTTCCAGTTTTTTCCTAATTTATGCACATTTTCTCTATCTGAGTCCACTTGTCGCGAGATAATTTTTTCTCTTTTTTTAAATTCTTTTTCTACAATTCCAAAGACACGAACGGGGGGCATATAAAAATGTCCTGTTACAGGATAGATCAACAATTTCCTCAATGTGTAAAAGAGCTTTGTTAAAAGGCCACCAACATAAACTATGAATTACATGCATATTTTTATTCTGCCCTAAGCACCCATCGCAGAATAGTCTTAATTTGGTTTTCGATTGCAGAAAATTGTATGTCTGTAGAAATGATAATAAGACGAAGAATTTTTCTGCTGTACCTTTTCTAGCTTCTACTTCGGTCCACGTTAAAAATTGACTTTTTTGTTGTAAATCGTAATCATCACTGTTCAGATCCATCACACAAAAAGTATACAAATTTATTTGGCGAGCATAGTAGGTATGCTTCACTGATGTTTAATTTCAAGGGCGGATAAATCTGTTGAAGATCAAAACAAAGTTTTATACTGTCCGAATAATCTGTCTTTAGTAAGGTATGAAAGTTCTTAGTGCGTAACTGATGGCTTTCAAAATTGTGCGCCATACTTGTTTTTTTTTGTGTTTCTGTTTTTACTTTTATCGCAAACATTATTCTTTTGCAGTAACTACACACATCTACTGCGGGTGTGCCAAATCCAATATTAAATTTGGTAGAAAAGATTGTTAAAAAAAAAAGTTTTTTTTACTTTATGCTCTTGACTTGTTTGGTTGTTACACATTTTGAAGAGCCTGTTTATAGACAGGGTCGATGACAAATAAACACGCTTGCTTTTTTTGCGGTTATAATGACTTGTCGCACCTTTAATTTGTGCGATAAATTCAATAACAGCTTGCCTTTTTGCCGTAGAGATGTCCCTTATGATTTCCACCTCTCCCTTCATAAATTCTCTCACCAGTAAATACAGCCATAGCGATTGAAATGATTCTTGTTTGAGAAATATTAAACAATTTTTGAAAAAAATTAGCACATACAGGCATAATTTCTCCTCGTTTTACAGGAATGTAATATTTAACAGAGAATCTTTTTGCACTTCTGTTTCTTGTTTTAGGCTTTGTTGATGGTCTGGATCTTCGTGTACCTAACACTTTCAGCATGTATGATAGTTTCCTTTATTTACATGTATTTACATTTTTTATATGAAATTAAACGCTTTACAAAAAGTTATTTTACAATTTTTTATATCTCTTACCGTTTAGAAGATATCGCAGGTCAAAGATTAAAGAATTTAACAAAAATTCCTTTTCTACTTCTAAATTTTATAACTCAGAGATAAATAAAAATTATAGAATACGCAACATATAGTCTTGTAGAAAATTAAATGCTTTATAAAAAAGGTCTCTTATGGTTAATTGATTATTCTAACCATTTAGAAAATATTCGCATTTTAAAAATCAAAACTTGATACTTAGTCCCCAATTTTTTTTAAATGGTTGAAGCAATCAATCAACCACAAACAACTTTTTTGTAGAGCGTTTAATTCTCTACAAAACTGTATGTTGGGCATTTTATAATATTTATTTATCCACGAATTTTAAAATTTAGAAATGCAAAAGAAATTTTTGCTAAATTCTTTAAACTTTGACCCCCGATATCTTCTAAACGGTAGGAGTTATAAAAAAAAATGTAAGATACCTTTTTAGAGCGTTTAATTTCATACAAAGAATGTAAATAAATTTTTTTTGTGCGATCAAGTAGTGACAAGATATAGATTTTGCCATATGGAACTAAAAAAAATGGAAAACTGCGATGAGGGAGTCTTTCCTATTAAAATTAAGAGCTCATCTTGAAAGAGCATTTTTTAAAAGTGCCAAGAAACCAATATTTTAGTGTCGAAAGTTAAAAAAAATGTTGTTTTTTTGGCCCATCCTATTTATACACTCTATTTAAACACATTTATCTAATCACAAATATTTTTTAATTTATCACCCAATATTTATAATAAAATTAATTAAAAGTAAAAATTAAAACACAATTAAATTTCAATTGATGTTGAAGGCAATTTTTAAGCATTATGTTATTCAAATATGAAATTTTGCAAAAAATAAATATTACTGCAAGAGGTTACTATAATGAAAGTGTTTTAGCCAGAAACGATAAGATGTTCATTCATGGAAAGGTAATAATCCCTTTACTACCTGACGGTACACCGAAGCGATCATAGTCTCTAAAAAAGTTTTATTTCTTAATTTATAGGTTGAATTTTTATTTTAACTGTTCATTAGTTTGTTTTTGTAAATGTATATTTGCACAGTGTTGGCCTGTTTTAAATATTGCAATCTGTTATAAAAAATTTCGTGTAAACTTACTGTTATTAACTTGTTATAGTGAAAACAATGTTTCTAAAATTAATGAAATTAAAACAAAGTGATAATTTTTTTATATATTTTATCAAATGTTTTATTTTTAAAAATTAATATCACTCTATTTTACTAATTAATTTTTTTTAAGCAAGAGTTTTACAAGCTGGCTAAACAGTTATTACTGGATAAATAAATATAGCTAACTTAACGTTTTTAGTTTAATATTTTGCTTGTTTCTAAAAAGCAATATTTAATATATTATTTTGGTGAATTACGTCCATTTTTTTAATTCGAAATTTGGTGTTACGGGGAAGTGGACGACAAGGCAAAGAAAAAAAAAACTGTTTTATAAGAAATAAAGAAATTTCTTCCGGCGACCACTGGCCGAGACAAATTAGTACCATGTCAAACAAATCTGACATTTATTAGAAGCCTTGAAGAAGAATCAATAAAGGATTCGAAACGTTGGCCTTATAAAACAGTTTTTTTTTCTTTGCCTTGTCGTCCACTTCCCCGTAACACCAAATTTCGAATTTAATATATTATTTTAAAAGAATTACTTGTCATTTTTAGACAGTTTTTTTGCAATTTACGTAATATTTTTAAACTTTAATTATTAAATGTGTGTTTTAATAGTAAATTAAATATTTGTCTAGTCATAATATTTTTTTATCACCCGACTTTTATAATAATTAAATTGACTAAAAATAAAAATTAAAACATAATTAAATTTTAATTGATGTTCAAGGCAATTTTTATGCATTCACCTCTAAATTGAATTAGTCTAAATTAAAATTGAAGTGATTTTATATTTTTAAAAATTTATTCAATAATTTTATATATTCAAGTATTAGAATGGGAGCGTATTAGCGGCCCGGTTACCTGACCTGTGCTTTTGCTTTGGCCCCGTCTGTACCTACAGACAACAAAGTTTGTTCTGTTTAAAAAGACTGCTAACGCTAAGTATATGGATTTAACACACTTTGTTCTAGTAGCAAGAGTAAATACATTTTGATATAGCAAGATTACTGGATCTATTATGTTTTGAAACGTTAAAAAATTTTTATCATTTCTTTCTATTAAGATAAAATATACGTAGGTACACCATATTTTGGCATAGGTCACAAAATGTACAAAAAATTAAAAATCCGTGACAAACAAAATTTTTTTAATAAACGGAGTTAATACACTTTGATGAGTTGCTCTTCATTTATTACTTCAGATGTTTTTTAATATATATTTTTATTTATTTATTTATAAGCTATAGGAAGTATTTCAAAAAAATATTTTTGATTACACAAAATATCTCAAAGAAGAATAACGTTAAGTTTTTAAATTAGAATTTAATTCTAATTATTATTATTTTTTAAATTTAATTTTCACGCCAGATCGATATTCAAAAATTCAAGTTCAAGTACAAGAACGGTTGCCGTTGTTCTTTTGTGCTTGTGCGGCTTTATGCTGGTGTATTTTTTTATTCTGGAAGCTTATTTAAATTTTTAAAAGGGCCCATATCGCGATATTTTCTACAATTTAACAAATTAGATGATAAAATTTGTAATTCATTAAAATCTAATTTTTTAATAAAATGCGCTAGTTTTAATCATTGATCTACTAATTACTCTATCTAATAATTTATTATGAAAATAATGCTTTTCAATGTTTCTAAATAATATTTAATTATAAAATTAATTTGATGTGATAACCAGTAATAATTTTTGAATTTTTTATAGTTATCTTAGTAACCATATTAAAATGGTGCATTTTACTATGTTGACAAGTGGCGCGTATAGAATTTCTTGCCAAGACTTTCTTCAAGACTGCCAAACTAATTTTATCTTGATGACGGTTGAGATTCGGAAAAAAAATATCTAGAAAAAATCCTTTTTATACGAGATCTGCAAACGGTTAAAATTTTTGTATTTATTTTTGAAACAATCTGTATATTTAAAAAAAATTTAGTCAGTTTAAAAAATATATAAAAAATTTGTTTTATCAAATATTTGATTAACAATTTTAATAAATAATAGTTAAAAATATTTTTGAAAAACAACGATTGACATTAGAATTACATTTATTATTTATTATTATGTTACCTTTAACTTTTATTTATTAAAACTGTCATTTCTTACTGAAATGCTTTAACCGATTTAAAAAAAAACAAAAACTAAAAACTCATTCTAATGACTACATAAAAATGATTGTATGCTATTTTAAAAAATGTATTATTTTGCCGTCATACTTTTTAAAGACACATTGTATATTAAAAAATATTTCTTGTTTTAGATTACGTATAAAATCTACAAAATGTCACAATTCTAATTTATAAATTATTATAACTATGCAGTTATAATAACTGAGCTACAGAAAAAGAAAGCTGAGCTAAACCACTCTACATTTTCAAAAAGTTAAATAATGTTAGCCTAAAACTTAATTATGAATTTTTTCAACACATGTTTTTTAAGCCAAATATATTTATCTGCTCTTTGCAAATGGGTAATTATGTCGTAATTTTTCCTTTCTGGAGTTAATGTCGCAAACATGAAGAAGTAAGTGTTTTTTAAAGATTCTCTCTTGAGTCGGCAACGTTTTAGCATTTTTAGAACAAAATTTAAGATTTCAGACTACTTTCTATTTTAAGACAGATTTTAGTTATAATTTATTTCAGTTATTTAATTACTGTTCCTATTTAAAATTTATTACATACTTCTATTTTAAAAAAAATGTGTTTTTTAAGTTCAATATAAATAATTATTCCAATCTTTCAAAAAGCGTTATTTACAGGCATACGTGCTTACCAAAAATTGCTTGATTTTAAACATTGTTTCATTAAAACCCTATTGAAAACCCTCTAACCCAAATCAATGTCTATTGTAGAAAATTTATAATTTAAAATTTGCAAATACTGATGGAGTGATAGACATCAGATAGAGTCATATCACTGTAAGTAACGAGAGTGACAAGGGTTACATTCGCAATTTCCAAATAAAAACAAGCATAACTTATTAATAACTATATTTTTGTTACTATTCTAATAAAAGTTAAAATTGTGAAACGTAGTAGTTAATTATAATTTAATTGCTGTTTTTTGGCAAACTTAAAACTTGTTTACAATGTATTGCAAATTATTGTTACATTTCTGGTGGATGCGCCGGGTTAGTTAAAACTCAAATGGCTATTGGCCAATTTTGAAAAGCATGTTGCGGTTTGTTGTAATCGTATATTGACATACATATACTGACGTAAAATGTGATTTAATAGAGATGTTTTAAAAACAAGTCACTGGAGCAAGACAAATGCTCGATGTTATAACATGATGGTGAGTTCATAGCATGCTAGCGGCACATCGCATTATGTAATAATTTATCTGCTATAACTATAACTATTTATTTTGGTTAATTATTTATTTAAATAACTTAGCAATTTTTTTAACAAAGTTACTAATAAGCTATATCCACCTTAAAAATAAAAATAAATGTCAGTTTTCATAATTTTATTATTCATTTTCTACTATTTTTAAAAATACTTATTTTATAAGCATTCATCTTTGTTTAAAATTGCATGCAGTTATGACACAATATTTTGTATTACAAACGAGTTAGCATACTACAATCGACCAGAACGAATAATGTGATGGCCAATCCGGCCCCTTGATTTACGGCTTTGATGTAGGAGTTTCTAAAAACACGGTTTTATTTTACACGTTGCTAATTACCAAAATTTTAACACCTGTAATACGCTGACAATAATGTGAAACAAAATTATATACAGAGTGGCGTAAAAGTATAGAATAAAGTTTATAATTAAGTATATAAGATTAAATAATTAAATAAATTTAGCTCAAAAAGAAATAATTGCTTATATGAGTCGACAGAAAATCCGTTCTAGATAAGAAAAACCTATACTCAACATCCACAAAAATTTAATGTTTGGTGTGGTTTTGTCAGATCACATATAAGGACTCTATTTTTTAACATCTTATTAACTGGTCAAGTTTATTTAGATATTTTTTGTGACTCGTTAGTACTATTAGCAGAAATTTTTTTTAATAAAACGGATCCAAACATACTAGCAGCTATTGTAATGTAACAAGATGGTGCACCTCCACATTACAGTCGTGGTGTCAGAGATGATTTTGACGATGTTTTGCCTGCTTTTCTAAGAGAGCGACATAAAATCAAAAATATTTGCAACAAAATCAAAAAAGAATTACAAATTAATAGCGCTTAAATAGTCATTGTTTAAAGATTTGTGTAAATAATTTGTTGTTAAATAAATTATTTGTTAAAAACTACTTTTTTAATTTACTAAAATACCGAATTTAAGGCTCTTTCACAATATACAACTTCTACAAACCTTTTTGAACATTTTGACATGATATTATTATACTCATTTTATATAAAACACAGCTCGTTTTTGCAGTTACTTTGCAAACTGTAATAGAATTTTACCATAATATAGGAATATGGGAAATCTTCTGTTTTCTATTCAGTAGCGTAGCAAGCTAAAAACAAATTTGTGTTCTAACATTGTAATACTGCTTTACTGCAAAAGTGATAAAATTAGCACATTAACAAAGTTAGGTAAATTCTAAAAAAATTACGTTAGACGGAGCAACCTTGCACAATGTCATATAGAAAAAAAAACGTTTTAATAATTTTGTACTAAATACGCTTTGGTCTGACTTGTCTTATCGTTATTTTTTGGTGTCTGTTTTTGCATAGTATAGTTTTGCACAAGTATTCTACCTTTCTACCTTTATTCAAATTTTAAACAATTATTTTTTTTAATTTTGATGAGTTCTAGATAGATAACCTTTGCAGTAATAAAGTTTATGTATTAAAGATGTATCTAAAATATTTCTACAAATAAAACTATATTTAATAAAAAAAATTAAAAAAAAATGATTATACGTCACTGGTTTTACGTCAAACGTAAACAAGCCGGTCAAAACATTTTAAAGTATGTCTTAATTTAATTCGGCTGCCGTACTGTCAGTTACGACGACAAATCACGACTGCGCGCGCACTGTGAAGCTGTGTATCAAGTTCCGACATCTCTTCTTCGCTACATTTTCTTTTATCTAAATCTCATAACACACTTGACAACTTTTTTAAATAAACAGTTGTTACAATACCCAAATCGGTATCGTATTAAGCTTTGTTACAAACGCAAAGTAGAAAAAAGCTTTTTTATTTTATAACATTTTGTAGGAATCAAATCACTAAACTATAAATAACTGTCTCATTTTGCCAGATAAGTTCACAAACAACAAAAATATAGAACAGAAAACTGTTTGACAGTTGTTATTGTTGCATTGTTGCCAAATTTGTTAAAATACTGTTTTTTTAAACTTATACAAATAATTATTATAAAATTTTTATAATTATGTCTCTATTGCATTTTGGAATTTTTTTATAACAACAATAACATGCTTGAGGCAAAGTGCGCTGGTTGATATTGTCTATCTTTAATAATTAACAATTTTATTTATTAAAACGTTTGTTGTAATTTTTTAGGACCGCGACTTTGTAAAGAAGTTGTTTACATAACAACAAACAGATTGTAAAACAACGTTTAAAGCTAACTATTACAAAATAGCATTTAATAAAACAATAAGTGTGTTTTGGTAATAGTTTAAAACTATTTTGAACAACTTTTAATTTAGGTGCAATAAACTATTTTTTAAAATCCAAGGTTTAGTGCTATACAGGGTGAGTCTGCTAAAAGTGTTTCTTAACTTTTGTCAAAAACTGGTTATCCTATCAACTTAAAAGTTTGGCATTAAAAACTTTGTTTTTTGCATTACACAGGTGAATTTTTTCAAATTTTTTCTAATATTTTTTTTAATTAATATTAATTAATTTGTTCGAAAAAATCTAAATATTTCAAATTTGTAACATTAATCTAAAAGAAAAGATGTCAAAATATTGTTTTGTGCAAAAAATATTTTAAAAAAAATGTAGATAACCCCAATAAATAATAACATTTATTTGATTCCTAAGACGCGTTTTGGTGCAGCACTGCCAAGCTGAATCTGCCGTCTGCCGTAACTCGACAATACCTACCCCTCTAGAGTCCGATCGTCTAACAGGTATAGTAATAAAACTAGTACAAAAAACAAAGTTTTTAATGCCAAACTTTAAAGTTGATGTGATAACTAGTTTTTGAGAAAAGTTAAGAAACACTTTTAGCAGACTCACCCTGTATACTTTAATATTTAAAAAAAGTTGTATGTCCGTTTTAATAATATAAACTAATATATTAAATAGTAAAAGTTTGTGTGTTTTTACTTAATCTAAAATGATATCTACTTTATTTTTTATTGTTAGTTGTGTTTGACTTTAACCCATAAATAACCACATAAATCAATTTTTAGATATGTAATTAGTTATCAAGTGTTCACTTAAAAAATCTTTTTATAACATAAAATGCTGAATTATTTTGTTAAAATAAACATAACAAAAAATAGCGCTGTAATTATGAAAAAAAAACTGTCACATGTCTTTTTTGAAGGTGTTTAAAAAATTGTCAGTAATTAATTGAGAATCCTTTTAAACTAATGGAAGTTGTCTTAAAGTTAGATGAGCTAAGTTATCATTTACAAAAAGCGTTGAAATTATTAGTTTAACAAAATAAGTTTGTCATTGACTTCTAACAATATGACAGTTGCGATAACTTCCACTAACACAACGTTGCGTCGGTCAAATTTGATTATAAAATACCTCAAAATGTTGTTGTTTTATCTCAGTACTTTAATAGATGTTTTTAAGTGAACATTTTATAGAAAAATATAATATAAATTAAAGATTTACTTTTTACAAATTTGCAGAACCTTTAAAAAAATGTTGATACTCATCTGTAACTAAAAAACAAGCTAATGCTTTGTGAATTTTAACAAATAGGTAGTAACAAAGCAAAAAAAATAACAGATTTTGCCGTTATCTATTTTTTACAAAAAATTACAAAATTGCTGAAAATTAAACAAATAAAAAATCCATAGAACGGTGAAATTGCTTACATTTAGAAAAATGTTCTGCAGATTTGCGGCTGTAACTCTATTAAGAATCTGAAAGCTCAATTTATTATTGTAGGATCCAGTTGTGATGTAGTGATAAATAGCGATACGAATAAAAACGGTACGATAGTAAGTCCTTCATATCCTGCGCCCTATCCATCACGAACGACGTGCAGATACGAGTTTCAAGGACGAGGGAAAGAAAGGGTCCAAATCGTCTTCCATGATTTCAATTTGTATCGTTCCACGGACGACTCGACTGAGTGAGTATTTTTTTAAAATTTCACAGTGTATTTTATTCATCTAAATGATTATTAATGTCAGAAAAGTAGGTTAATTGAAATAAACGAAATACAATTTAACTGAGCGGAAACTTTCAAACGAAGTTAACCTGACTGCAGAGAAATCCGTGAAATCCTATTAACGATTAAATATCAACTAAACTTTACTTTTTTGTTTGGATAGTGCAAAATTTGATTAGCTTTTAATTAAACAACAAAAAATATTTGAGTAATTTTGTTTGTTTTTTATGAAAAAGTTTTTCTGGCTACGATTAATATGAAAATAGTTATTCCTCTCATTGTGAAATTAAACTAAATTTTACTAAATTTTATGTAGGTGCGACAACCAGGATTCGCTAATGGCTTTCGTCCACATAGACGGTAGAATGGAAAAAATCGACAGTTTTTGCGGCAGTACATTGCCGAAACCTGTCATGTCCAATGGTCCTAGGCTTAAGTTAGAATTTCAAAGTCTTTTCGCGTCAAGATACTCGAGAGGCTTTAAAGCGACATACAGTTTCACCGAAAGTTTGTATTCTAACGACTCAAATAATTGCTAAGCTTATGAATTTTATTATTGCAGATTTTGGTATTAGAACCGGCACTCAATTGTCGGATTACCCATGTGCCTTCGTATTTAATAGTAATGAATCTAGAAATGGATTTTTCTACAGCCCCAATTATCCTGGTTTGTATCCTAGAGACACAGAGTGTCACTACTTTTTTCATGGAAATATTAAAGAAAAAGTACATCTGCATTTCAGCTACTTCGATGTTGAAGGAGTGTTGCCGTGAGTATTTTAACACTTTGAAATGTTTATAGTAATAATTTTTAACATATTTGTCAAATGTATAAATCACTTTTAGAAGTGATAGTATGTAGTATCGCGGACATAAGTCTTTATACATCAATGTTATTGTGATGAAATAAAGTGTAAAAGAACTTTAAGAAAAATAACCACATTTTTAATTTTTGTCATTTTGACTAAACGAAAACTGTTAGCTAGACTGCTGTTATTAAAATAAAATCTGAAAGTTGATCGCAAAGAGCAAAATATTAATCATTCACATTTATTTGCATAAAGCATACAAGTATTTTACTTAAAAACTTTTTAATAGCAGAGTAGTGTCTTGTAGATTTTGATAAATTTTGGAAAATTTGTAGCGGTTACTGCTTGAATAACAGTAACAAAAGGCTGATTTCTATAAGAATTTACTACTGCCTCGTCTTGCTCTTTATTAAAAACCCTAGGTCTTCCGGATAGTCGCCTAGTTTCTACTTAACTGGGTCGATTTCATTTGTCGATTTCAAACTGTTGATCAGGGCATTTCTAGGCATGTTGCAATTTTTGCTTTGCTTTTTGCTTCATTAAAGGTTGAAACTAAAGGCGTTTTTATTTTGTCCACATGACTGACGACAAAAATAATTAAAAGAAAACTTCACAACGACAATAAAACATTAACTACATGACTTTGTTTAGAGTAACAGAACTAATGTATTAAAACTTTTCTGCGATAGTACATTTTTACACTATATTTGATCAAAAGTATGTGTAGTATTGAAGAGATTAACTTCAAAAAAGGAAAATAAAACTATTTTTTTTGACCATATTGCTTTATTTTTTTACTATTCTATTTCCCGTAAATGATAACAATTCTAGAATATTTTTCCGATAAAATCAAAATTACACAAAGGTATTTTGTACAAGTTTTAGAGTACTAAGTTTTACAAAAACCTATTATTTGTATCTGATTCTGACACTACAACAACCCTATAACAGGGTGAGTTTGCTAAAAGCTTATCTTGTCTTTTCTCAAAAACTAGTTATCTCATCAACTTCAAAGTTTGCCGTTAAAAACTTTGTTTTTTTTTCTACTCACGTAAATTTTTCTAGAATTTTTCAATAATTTTAACTAATTAATATTAGTTTTTTTTTTAAATATATATATATAAAATTTACCGGCGTCCCACAAGAATCAATCCTGAGTCTCACCCTTTTTTTGATTGCAATAAATAATGTCCTAAAATGTATCGAAACACCTGTAAAAGCTACGATGTGCAGACGATCTTGTAATTTTCAACAGAGGGAAAAACGTCAACTCCACACAACATTAACTTCAAAAAAGTCTAAACAAAATAATTGGATGGATCGAAAAAACAGGTGCAAAATTTTCGACTTCCAAAACTAAAATAGTACAATTTTACAATCATAAGAAACTTAAAGCCGATATTACATTATATCTCAACAAGGAAAAACTTACCCAAACTAAAACCATTAAATTCCTAGGCGTCACCTTCGACCAAAAAATGAACTTCAAGGACCACATTCAAAATCTTAAAATAGAATGTATAAAACGCCTAAATCTGATGAAGACCCTCTCGAACAACACATGGGAAGCCGACCAGAAAACACTACTACTTTTTTATAAAACGGTAGATTCAAAATAGACTATGCCTCCACTATTTATGCAAATACTAACAAAACGGTTATTAAATTACTCAATCCAATACATAATCAAGGCATCCGTCTAGCACTAAGAACCCTAAGATCTACACCGGTTAGTAATTTATACAAAATCTCTAATGAATCTACCCTAACTTTCAGGAGAGAACTACTTGAACTGTCATATCTTACCAACGTACTCAGTATTAAAGAAAACACTAATCACAAATCTCTTAAAAACCAAAATAATGTCAACTTATATAGAACTAACCCAACCGCAAGAAAACCGATAAACATTCGAGCACAAAATTATTCAAACTCTTTAAAGATCGATATTAAGCAGATTAACGAACATTGCCCACTTACTCTCCCATTCTGGACAGACTCGCCTCCGATAATAGACCTAAGCCTACGAGAGTACCCGAAAGAAGATACAAACTCAAAAATATACCAAGCCATGTTTTGTGAAAAAGGGTACAAAAATTTCACCTGTTATTACACTGATGCTTCTAAAAATGACACTGGAGTTGGTGCAGCTATCATAAATAACAACAAAACGATAAGACTAAAATATTCTGACATGACAAGTATTTACACAGCCGAATTAAAAACAGTGAAACACACCCTCCAAGAAATCAAGTCTTCTTCCAAACAAAAATTCTTAATCTGTTCAGACTCACTGAGTTCTTTACTCACAATCCAACACTTCCAACCACCCAACCACCTAGCCTATGAAATCAGATCCCTCCTAAACGAAATAACCCTTCAACAAAAAGAAGTCGTCTTAATATGGATTCCATCTCATAGTGGAATTGTTGGTAACGAAGCAGCAGACAAAATAGCAAAAGAAGTTACCATGGCTCAATCAAATCCAGACATCACAGACCCCTACGTAGAAAAAACAAATTTAAAAAACTTCCTCAAAACAGAAGCAAAAAGAAAACATCAAAACACGGACCAAAGGAGAAAACTAACTGCATGCCTACAAATTTCGGACAACGACAAATGCAAACTAAATCGCAGAGAAGAGGTCATATAAACAGACTCATAAGTGGACACATTCGGCTAACTCACATATACCTGATCGAAAAAAATGATTCCTCGCAGTGCTGCAATAACCAATTGGATGTTACACATCTATTCGAATGCTCAAAAACTGCCCAACAACGTATGGACTTATGGAGGCTGGACTAATGCAAGCACCACACTCAAATATAGAACATAACCTAAAATACTTAAAAATAATTAATGTATATGACCAAATGTAACACAAAAATGCAAAACTACTGTACCAATGCGCTAATGTCCCATGCAGTCGATGCGCTAAATATTTAAATAAAAAAAATTAGATTTTATTTATAGTATTTAAAAAAAAATATTTTATAAAAATTGTAGATAACCGCAAGAACTAATAAAGTTTATTCGTATTGTAAGACCTCTTTTCATGCAGCATTGCCACTTCACTTGACAATCGGCTATATATCTACTCTCCAACTTCTTTTGCTGCCCATTTTCCTAGAAAAATGGTAACCAATATGATAATTGTCATGTGGGTTCTATTGAATGTGGTCAATTCCAAAGTGGGCCCCCAACAGTTTAAAACTCATTAGAAAAAATCATTTTGTTTATTTTGTTAAATTTTTTTGATAATTTGGACTTGGTGTGAAAACTAGTTGGGATTACGCCGAAGACAGCGATTATAACTAGCGGATCTTTGACGAACACTCAAGGTGATCGAATTGTAAAATAAAAACATTTAAATATTAATGTGAATTATTTTTTAGATACTTAAATTAATTAATTTGTAGCTTAATGAAGTATTTGTTTAGAAATCTACTTCTTTAAATTGCAAAAAAAGCTTTTCAGAAATTTATTTATAAATTAGGTGTTGTTATACACTTATTGTTGGTATACTGTGTATTTTGAATTGCAAAGCATTGCATCCTTGTTTAATTAGTTTATTAAGACACTACAAACATATTCTACAATGTACCTAACTCTGCTCACAATTTGAAGTGAAATTTTTTAATTTTTGAAATTTTTTTTCTCTTTTTACGTTATACTGTCTTATATTGTTTAGTATTATTAAGAAAAAACGTTTTATAATTATTTTATTACAACTACATTAAGTAAAAGTAGTTAAGACTTTGTTAAAAAAAAAGAAACAATTAAAATACAAAAAACTTGCTTATAAACAGTAAACGAATTAACAAAAAAAAAGGCACCTTTTCTTAGAGTTGTTGCTTTAGCATTTGGTAAGTCCTCCTCAAGCTCTTATTACTGCTCCAACAAGTCCAAACATACTATCAATCAAATTATTAATGAAATTTTGAGGTATTGCTTGCATTCTTTAGAAATAACATTTGCGAGCTGCTGCAGGCTTTGTAAATCCTCATTTTTATTTGCAATAGTTTTTTTAAATACGACCATACATGCTCTATGAAATTACAATCAGGAGATCTTACAGGCTATCCCATTCTATTAATATATGTATGTTGTAATATCGCCTAGTTTACCATATTAGCTCTATGCGGTCAAGCATTATCGTCTATAAGAATTACATTCTCGTTTTGCTAGTCAAAAAATGACACGACTATAGGTAGGATGACATCGTCTCTATATCGATGATTGTTTATCGAAGTCTTTATCAACACCAGTCTCGACACGAGTCTCGTGCAGGTATTATAAAAAATTCCACCTCAAACAGTCACCGACTCTTCTTTAGAAGATACTTAAAGAAACATATTTCTTTCATTATGACAAGTTTTAAGTTCTCTCTACACCAGAACACGACCATCTGATTCGTATAGCCCAAAGCTACTATCCTCTGTAAAAAGACGTCTCCACTGTTCTACGGTCCAGCCTAAGTATTGCTGAGCCTATTTTTTCTAGTCGCCCTAGTTCTTCTTCTTCTAGTCGTTTTCTAGTGCAAGTTTTGGTCATTTAAAACGTTTTCGTGCTCTTGGCTGCCTTTCGTGTAGCCTATTTTGTACCGTTTGCAGCGATATGTCTAATCCTGTAGCGTCCCGAAGTTTTCATGCACTATATGTAGAATTTACTCTGGCTTGTCTATCGAGTATTCGACCCTCTGCAAGTGTTGTTTTTTTTTGACGACCACCACTATGGATTATGCTGAAACCACCAGTAGTTTGAAGCCGTTTTTTGGGCCTGTAGATCACGCCTTGGATCACATTAAACAGATTAGCGATTTTGATCTGCTTTGTGCCATTTTGAAGAAGTCATTATATCACATTGTTCTGCAGTTAGGCGTCGCAAAGGCATTTTTACAATTTATATTCACTTTTATAATAGTGATGTATGTGAATTTTATACCAAATTTGTTTAAAACTATAAACTGTTGTTGCTGTCTAGTTTCTCATTTATACTATTTTTATCATTTACCGTTATCATTAGTCGATATATTATATTATTGCAGATAAAGCAAGGAAGGTTGTATAAATCAATTATATTTTAAAATACTTAACTATAAATTAATATTTTATAAAAGTTTAAAACTTAAAATAAAAATTTAAAAAATTCCACTTCAAATTGTGCCCAGTTTAGTAATCACATAAACACAAGAAACTCTTACTAATTATCTTTAAATTTTTTTATCAACAGCTTTCCTTCGAACTCATTTTACTTTACTACTCACTAAACTAAATTTCACTAACTACCGTAGGTACGCGTAGGTATTGCGCTTATACAGGATTGACCAAATACACTACACCAAGCAATTTTTTGGTTATAAAAATGCAACTTTATTAGGGTACCTTTTTAGCATTTTTCATTAATTTAAATTTTTGCGAAAACTACAAAAAAACACCAAAAATATATTTTTTTAAAATCAAGCTTTCTAATAAAGAAAATGTTATTGTATTATTTTTTTAAATTAGCATTACGGGTTTAGATAAAATTTTATTGACACATATACAGTGTGTCAATTTTAAAAGTTGCAATCGGCAATATCTCTAGAATTGAAAAAGTTATTGAGAATCACTTAAAACCGTTTCGGTGGTTACTAGAGGGGATCAAAATGACATGGTAGGTGACGCACCCCCACCCACTTTAACTTGAAAATTTTAAATAGCACTACCCTACTTGTGATAAGCGTTTTTAAAAAATGTTATGCAAAAGCCTATTTGGAAAAGTCGTTTTCCAAATAGTCGACAAAAAAAACTTTAAATTTTCATTTTTGTTATGTGATGTCCTAAACAAAAAAATTGACGTTATTTACACAATACACTAAAAAAGATGATTTAAACCCTAAAAACTACGTTTCATGTTTTCTGTGTAATTTTTTGTGTTTTGAATCTTATCAAAATGGCAATACATTATGATTTTTGCACCCCTATGTTTAATGGGATTAGATTAGAATGTATCTGTTTTTGTAGATTTATACATTTCATTTATTAATTGTACCTGTTAACGATATTGTAAATTATCAAAAATTAACAATGGTTTATAGTACGGCAGAGCGTGTTGAATTGATATTTATTTACGGTTTTGAAAATCGTTGTGCTCTTCGAACAACGGCAGTATCCAATAGTAAATATCCAGAAAAACATGTCAGTCATGCGTACGTTCAGAAGTAAGTCGCCAAATTTAGGAAAACAGGATCTGTTAAGAATAAAAAAAAAGTCAACGAAATAGAAAGGAACTTATGGTTGCGATTACCAAAGCATGGCAATCTCTGACCCTCAAACTATCATCAAGTTCTGTGCCTTTCTATGCCGGCAAGATTGGGCCAAGTTATTCAAGCAAATGGTGCAAGGACCCAATTTTAGTTTTTCTCATTTTTTTCAAATTTGTTTAATTTAAATATTTTTTTATTTTTACAGTTTATTAAAGCATATTTATTATTTTGTTGGTGTTACCATTGTCTTTTACTGTGGGTATTTGAAATTTTTTTAGTGCTTTCTACCATATCTTGAATCTTGTTATGTAATTTGTTAAATTACTTGTTAAAATTCAATACGGGTCTATTTTTGCTTTACCTACCGAGATGATAAGAATGAGAAATCTCGAAAATAAGGTTAGTTGTCTCTAAAAGCTTTTACACTTTGACTTCAACGAAATGACAAATCGTTAAGATTGCCGTGATCGTGGTAGGGTTTGGCCATCTCTGTATACGAGTACACATATGTCGCGGCCTTTTCTCTCTACTTTTATAAAAATACGCAATTTTATTAGCAATAATTAACAACTCTAGTTTAATTGTTTTCACTTCAATTAATTTTTAGGTGAAATATAAATTTTAATTAGACTGAATTAGCTATTGTTTTCGAAATCACAGAGCAAATAAATATTGTTTAACTGATTATAAATCTATACAAAACTATTTTGTTGAACATAAAATTTGAAACAGTGTTTAACTATTTAGATACATCCAAAGCAGAATACAAAAAAGATGCAAATTCAGGTTGTCGTTACTTTTATTTTGTTTAAAATTTTGCTATTTTCTCTGAAAACTATAAAACAATTTTTATGACAATTTTGTTGTTTGTAGATGCGAAGCAATTTCAGCAAGCGACTATGTTGAATTTTCCAACTTCATGACTCGTGATAGAAAATACTCTCGACACTGCGGGCAGTTAAAAGAGTTCGATATTGAATCCGATCGAAAATTCTTCAGAGTTACGTTTAGATCTAACGATCGTCTAGACGGAACTGGTTTCAACGCCACTTACCAGTTTCTAGATGAAGTGGAAACTTATACTGCCAAGGCCGACAAAACTAACGGAAGCTCTGCAATTGGTAATTTATCTATCTTGAGCAAAACTTGCACCAACTATTCAATTGCCGGAAAACTATTTCCATTTAATTAAATACTTGGTGCAAGTTTATTGCATATGTGGTAAAAGCTAAGTAACATTCTTTATTTTTCTTTTTAGGTAAACCGGAAGAACTATTAGTTTTAATTTTTGTATCAGTGTTAATCAAGATATCAACATAAAAGGAAATTAAACAATAAACATTTTAAAAGCAATACAATTTTAGAACAAATTTTACAAATGTAAAATTTTAAATCTTCTAAAAATTTGTACTTTAAAAAAGGCTGTATAAACATTATTACAGATTATGTTTAGTACAATATGTTAAAGTAATTAGATAAGTAATTTTGTTATTTATACAAAGACTCATGTAATTATAATTAGTGTTAAGTATTTTAGTTTGTTATTAAATACATTTGAAATAAATCAGCAAACATGTTTTAAACTATTGCTGAAATTATTACAAAGATACCTATATGTTATGATTTTAAACACATATCTATCTGGCTCATTTATTCAAACGCTTAGTGAATAAAATTATATTGACTTTTGCCGAATGAATGAGTCAATTGTTATGGTAGTAGTTAAATGTCTACTATCACTTAAATTAATTCTCATGTTTGATACACACTGTTTTGTCGGATAGCAACTTATCTGTTAAATCTGTACCAATCTATAATTTGTGTTACTAAAAAATTGTCACTAATTTCTTGTACTTCGTTAAAAGAAGAATAAATTGTAGACTGTGAAGACAAGGACCCTTTGTACATAAAATATAGTGCACAATAAAAATGATTTGTTATAACATCTTGTTTTTCTAAGCATTTATAACTATGATTGTAAGCAATGGTCAATGGAATACTTTTCTTCTCTAGAAAAGTAAAAATATTTTGAAACATTTGGCAGAGTAATGGTAGATAAAGGTAAAACAAAATCGCAATTGCACAATAAACAGAAAAAAGCAAAAATAAAATATTATCTAGTAAGCATAATTAAAAAAAAAACTAAAAATTTTCTGAAAAACAGCTTGTTAAAAACTAAACCAATTAATTTTTTATTTATTGTGTAGTTATTTTATCTCTGTCGAAAAACTTTTAAAAACAATAGAACGCATTTTATCTAACACGTAAAGTCAAAACTTAATAGTTATTTGTGTACCAAGACCAAAAAATGTTTTTTTTTTTTTTTGGCCGAGTCTAATTTTAATAGTCGAGGCGAAGCCGAGTCCTGAATGCAAACAACGGTAAAAGTAACGCTTTTTGGCAGTGATGCACACAAAATTTTTAGACGACTTTAACAAAAAAATTCAATTTTTATTAGTATTTGCAGGTTAGCTTTTTGATGCAGCGGCCGAAAACTGCTCATTTTCGGCGGCTGTCAAAATAGTAGATTATATCGTTAGGAGTAAAAGTGAGTCTTTTTGTGGTGAGCCCAGAGATTGAAGGCCGAGACGCAGTCGAAGCCGACAACTAAGCGAAGCACAAAAAGACCTTTTACTCCAAATGATATATACTATTTTATCTTCAAAAGAAAAACATAAAAAAATTTAAACCTAAACTAATTTATTATTTTTTGTATTCACAATAAAAATACAATTTTCAAATTTGCAATTTTAAAATTTTAAGGCACTAGTGATTACTACTTTTTTTGTTGTAATGTTATTAATATTTGGAGTCGCAAAATGCATAGTACTGTGAGGTTCTTCAATAATATTATTAAAATTTACGCTATCTAAGTTATCTGATGTACTAGATTGGTTATTATTAATATTATTTATAGATGCTAGAATTTTTATAGCTGTTTGTTTTTTATTCTTCATGAATTCTTCTATATAACTTTCTGCGACAACCATGGATCACCAACCCCCATGTCTTATTATGTTTTCTCATAATTATTTTTGCACATTTATTACATTGTGCAAATGTCCAAATAAAACTCTTCCAGGATGGTGAATGAACGTGGTTTGAAATTCTTAGCATCCTTAATTTTTACTAATACTGCGAAGCTCAAATGTTCGTGATTTGACAAATTCGTGATTTTATCACACCGACAGGTCCCGGACACGCCTAGTATCATTATAACCTACGATAACAATTTAGTATAATTTTTCTAGTAAAAAAACTAAAAGTTTTACTTTTGTCGCCAAATATTGTAACAAGATGACGTGGATAAAAAGGTGAATTAAACTCACTTATAAAAAAATTAAAAAATATATATTAAACGGAATATAAAAGCATAAACTTTACAATGTTAATTGTAATATTTAACCCTTTGTGTGCCGACGGGACTTTAAAGTCCCGCCTGTTTTAGAAATTTGTAAATTAATAGTAATGTGCTTTATCGACTGCAGCTTTTTTTACAGTTTTTTACAGTATATTTTGCGTATTTTGTAAAACTTTTAGATTATAAAAAGCTGTAATAAATAAAAAAAAATTTAAACTACTCGCTCTTGTATTTTTCATCAGAGAGTGGTTTTGATAGTTATTATAAAGGTGAGGAAAATTATAGCTTAATTTGAATTTTCTGTTGAATGATTTGTTACATCGGATTGGTAGTGATATCTACTTCCTATACAAACATAAATGTCTGTTAGTTTATTGCAAAATTTATTAATAGACGTTATTTTTGCCACCGGACGCTAAAGTCCCATCACTCTGCTAAGCGATAAGTTTTATATCAAAATCTTACCAACGATGAGTGTTTAGCTGCAGCAGAAGAAGCATTTTCTTCTTAATAACAACTGCGATACTAACGTAGAAAATATCAGCAAAGATAAAAAAGAACTGATTGAAAATGTTAATAAAGTTGTTAATGAAAATGTTGATAAGAATTATTATCAACATTATCAAATTATTATCAATTAACAATTATTATCAAATTAAGTTATTATTATTAGTACCGACGTGGCTTTAAAATCTCCACTCCCGCATCCCTAAAAATTAAATTACAAAAAAATTGAAAAAAAAATTAAATTAGCTATTTACTGTTTTTTTTTATTTTTTGATAGGCTGGGACACAAAGGGTTAACGTAACGTTTATGCTTTTATGTTCTGTTTAATAAATATTTTTTAATCCTTTTGCAAGTGTGTTTAATTCAACTTTTTATCCACGTCATATTGTTACAATATTTGGCGACAAAAGTCAGTCAAAGTCAGTATTAAAAAAAAAAATGCTTACTTCAGTCTATAAATCGCCTTTTTTAACAGACAAACTTCTACGTATTTCTCCCATCTCTACAATTTTTCTATTTGGAGTAAACTCTCTATCTGTTGTTGATGTGTCGACCTCTCCTACAATATTTGATCCTGTTGTCTTTTCGTCGCCGTCAAAACTGTTACTTGTCGATGGGTGACTACTTAACTCAATGTCCCACACTGAATCTGTTGCAGTCCCCAAACTCATCACGCACTCAAATTTACACTTTTGCATAATTTGCTGTCTCAAATCGTTTAAATCCACAGGTTGGGTTTTAAAAATTACTGATTTTAGATGTCCTCAAAGGACGAAATCACAACTGGTCAAATCTGATGACGAAGGAGGCCACTCGATGATGCCACGTCTGCCCATCTAATAATTAAGAAACCTCTCGATTAGCCAGTTACGTACGTTTATAGTATAGCAGAATGAGGTGGAGCGCCGTCTTGCTGAAAAAGAATTTCATTTTCGTTAGCACTTAGTTTTCCTGTCTCATTACGCTGATTCTCCACTAAATCGACTATCAAAAGATCAATGACATCTTCTAAAAAGTTGAATATCCATCACCAGTGAAGGTTTGGTTTATGAAAAGTAGCCCAAAAATGGTATCTCCAAAGATACCAGCCCATACATTCAATTTTTGTGACTTTGGTGTATGTGCCTCTCTCACAACGTGTGGATTTTCATCGCTCCAATACCGAAAATTATGTATATTAACAGAATCATTCAGAAAAAAAGTGCACTCGTCAGTAAAGCAAATATACTTTTTTAGATTTAGGTTTTGGATTATCATTCTTGTCATCCTCTCACAAAACTCAATTCTTCTATCGAAGTCGTCTTCGCTAAGCTCTTGCACCTTATGCATTTTGTAGGGATGGAATTTGTGCAGTTTAGTAACTTTTCGGACTGATGTATACGAAAGACCAATAGCAGCTGACATTAGTCGTAAAGAAGATGCAGGATTTACTGCAAACTGACTGATTACTTCGACCTGGGGCATTTCATCGACAATCCTGTCAGCTGTTCTCTTATTGTTTTTCAACGATCCGGTAGCTTCAAATTTTTATAATTTTTATATTTTTCATAAATATGAGTGAAATATGTGTTTATTTGGATGTCTTTCATTAAAAATTTTGGCTTTATGGGCTTTATAAATGAAGATTATTTCCACTCTTTCGGCAATGGAGTACATTTTTATGACTATTTCCCCCACAACAGTTAAACCAATCAAATCACTCAAAATTTTGAAATCGAGCATATTATAATAGCACTAGTGCAAATTATCATAAAACAAAAAAAACTTATGTTTAGTGTGGTATTTTTGAAAATATTAAAAATATGTTAAAAACTATATGCCGCCGTAATTATTTACACCTCGATTCAAACCAAATCTAAAAATTTCTATTTTTTCTTTATTTCTCGCAAAGCAAAGAGATTTAAGGCGATTTAAGATTTTGTTCGGGAAATAGTCGTCCGAATATCTCTTGTGCATGTCTCATTGTTTAATTTGCTCTCGTGCACAATGTGCACTCAAACAAATTATGGACAATTCGACATGCACTCGGGATATTATATATGAAATTTAAAATGTCAATATCGTTTATTCTTTTGTTTGAATCAAATTGTCAATTGTAACCGCAAGCTTCTTGATAAAACGTACTGCACCCCAATAAATTGCTAAAGGCCCGATTTCAAGTTAACTTTAAATCGCATCGGTGCAAAATTTGGTTTGTTTTGTCGGAAAATCAGTACTTACCTTTTTGTTTTTTCATTAATTGAAAGGCAGTAATAAAACTTTTCATGCTCAAAATTTGTTTGACGTTCAGATTTTGAAATTAATTTGATAGTTTTGCGCATGCGCACTATTTACAGGTAAAATTTGCGTAGCATCACCGATTTACATCGCTAACTGTAACACAAGCAAGGTGTTCTCATTAATAATAAATAAATTTAAGGGTAGGTTTATAGGAGTGAAATGGGTGAGTGACTGCACACTCAAATCCTAGACCGAAGTTGTCTTCCTTGATATGAAAGTTAAGTTTTTCTTTAAAAAAATAATTCTTGTCAGAGAAAATAGTCGTCGATGGAAATAATTATTTTTATTAATTTTTATTAATTATTATAAAACTATTTAAAAAAATAAAAACAAAAGTAGATCAGCAGAAAGAGTGTTCAAAGACCTTTAAAATGAGGTATCATTCGACCCACTTTTTTTATTTAAATACTAGGAGTGAAACACCCTGTGCTTAAGGGTCTCCCTCAGTGACTGAGAAATACATTGAAAAATGTCTAAATTTTGGGCCCGTTTAAAAACTGTATTTTTTAATTCTACAACCAGGTCAATGTCTCTATTTGTAGAAAATAGTGTAATTTAGCCCGCTATGATTTGATTTTTTCTATAAATTTGTAAAATTTTATAAAAAATAGCAATTATTGTAAATATTTGGGCCCATTTTTCTTTGAAGCGGTACAATATTTTAACTCTTTTTTTTAAAGAGTTGTATATAATCACAAAGTGCATCCCGCTATGTTTTGTTTTTATGATAATAGAATCTAAATTCTAAAAAAATAAATAAAAAAATGAATGCAACCATCATTACTCTTGAAAGAAAAGTGCGAAGCTTCTTCAATGATTTACAATCGGCTTGAAACCACCCATCGAGCGGTCAATCCCTATTAATTATTTTACACAAGGAGTAGGTACTTGGACAAAACTTTCCTTTTTGTTAGAATTCCAAATTATTGGCATTTGGTTTTAATTGTATTCTATTTTCTATACGTAAATAAAATAGTTATTTAATTCTCATAATAAATGGGATCACCTAAAACCTCCTGAGTTATATAAAACCTATTTCTATTAAAATTATATTACCTAAAGTTCTAAAAAAATCACTAACATCGTGGTTTTTTTTTGGAAAATTTGTTTTTTTCTACTACTAGTTATAAAGTTGACCATTATTGCGTCTCCTAGCCAACTGAAAAGTTGAATTTCTCTGCTAGTAGTTAATAATTTTTTCTGTTATTAACCTAGGTTAATAATGGACTAATTCAAATGTTTTGAAAATCCAGGGATAATTGTTCAACAAAAACTTGTACAACATAATTTTATATACTCAGGAGATTGTCTTTAACGTATTTGACACAACACATAGTCGATTATGTCGACTTTACTTAGTCGAAACTAATGTAATAAATATCGTGCCAGAACTGTGTCCGACCGAAAATCCATTTTTAGCCTGTTATAACCATGTAATTACTCGTAATTACAGTAAAATAAAACTTGAAGATGGGGACGGCCGTTCCTAAAACGTTTTTAAAACAATATAGCTATTACTTTTAATTTATACAATGTTTTCCTGACTCCATAATAAAACAAATTTTCCAGGAAATATAAAAGGGGAAAAGAGAACAACATATACATTGTGTTTTCTAAGTTAATATAGCTCACATTTTTTTTATCCATATAATTTTTGGAAAAATTAAAAAAGTTTTACGTAATACTACAGGGCCGTGTCAAAATATTATTGATACGTTGTCAATTACGGTGTGCCGAGGCTCGGTCTAACGAGGCGCTTTGTTTAGGTACTTTTAATAATGGAATTTTCATTCGGAATATCTCAATTCTTGAAAAATTTTAGGCATTTTATTTATATTTATCTACTACGACTGTGGCTAGTAACTTTGCCCATTCCGCTTCAATGAAAACTTCAAGGAATGACCTTAATTTTATCGTCTTATTTAATAATAACTATTTTTCTATAATACCTACCTGTCAATGTCAAAATTGTAAAGTTTTTTTTTTGTTATAGTTTTTACCTATATACATAGTTTATTTTCATTGCTTGGTTTTTGAGAATCTTTATAGAGATTAAATTGTCGAGGTTAATTAATTGAAATCTACAGCATATTAAAAAATGATTCATAAAAAACGAGATTAGAAACGTTAGTCTTATAGTCTTAATCGTCGTCATTGCTTTTTCCTGGGTTTATTATTAATAAAACGAATAAAAAATATTAAATTACAAACTGGTAATGTGATAAGTAAATAGAGGTTGTGGGACTATTACGCGCCGCGGTCAACACCGAGCATCTAATCTTGAAAAAAGACACGGGACATTTTCGTGCTAGATAGGATTAGGATTTCTAAAACATCAGTACCTACCCTGGAGAGAACCTACTCATTTCCATCTTTAGTAAGCACGTAAGACTCAGAAGGAGAAAGTAAATGTATAAGAGGGGCAAGATAGAAAAACCTTTTTTTTAGTTAGAATAGCCACAATACTATTATTATAGGCGTTGTATTAGGTGGTGATTGTTGCACGATTCGGTTTCTGGCACGACAAGAAAAGCATGGAGTACTCAAATAGGCCAATCAATACAAATTTTTTTCGTCACAAAACTAGTAACAGGAAACCAACTGTGCTATCACATTATCGATAATCTGTTGTTATATTCTGCTATGTTTTCTAGTCGCAACTCTCATAGGATAAATTGTTATTAACATTTAATAACAAAAAATTGACTTTTCGTAGTTTCTTATTTCTAAAATTAAATCTAATCCAGCAATCTTAATGCTCTAAAAACTCAAATTGTGGAAAATTAAAGCTTAAACAAAACTGACTTTAGGTTAACCTGACCGGACCATTCATAACGTAGAAAATCGGAAAAAACTAAAAAATTAGAGCGTTTTTTTTTTTTAATTATAGCTCAGTCATTTTTTAAGTTGTAGAGCTGTTTTTTGCAAAAAACTAACGATTTATATGTGCAGAGAAGAAAGGTCTTATTATACCATTAGTTTTGGCACAATTGCAATTTGAATTTATCAAAACAGTCTTTTCCAAAGGGTTTGCATGTCCCATAAATTATCTACTATTAATTCTTTAAACAGATTTTGATGGTAAAAGCATACAGTACAGTAAAATATGTATTTTTCTTTTGTGCTAAAATGCTGATTGACAGCTGTGCTAGAACAAAATACAGCGTAAATAATAAAGACATAAAAAAACAATAATATATATACCCGGATCACTTTTGTAATATTAAATTTCAAAATTCAATCCAAAATTTTGGTTTTGTGAATTATGTTATATGACAACGTCAACGTGACATTGTCATATAACATGACCTACATTTTAAAAACTCAAATTTTCGGTGAAAAACATAATTCACAAAGCCAAAATTTTGGATTGAATTTTGAAATTTAATATTACAAAAGTGATCCGGGTATATATATTATACCTTTTTCTTGAAAGATTACAAATTATCAGATAATCTAATATATTAAACATCATCATCAAAATTACAGTATCGTCGTCGAAGTAGGTACTAGTTTAACAGGTACTGCAGCAATCTGTTATTCACAGTATGCTCTCGCAACACAATTCGAATTAAAAAACATTTTGCAAGAAAACAATGTGAATATCAAATTTTGCCACTGACACGAAAAATCGTGTATACCAACTTTTCTTGTAAATTTTGATAATATTATTAAAGTCGTCGTGACTTGTGCTCAATTTGCACAAAAATTTTTGACAACGTCAGTGTTTGATGTCTGCAATCTCCATTATTTTGTCTCAGATAGTCTAATTTTAACAAATAAAAGTTGTATAAAATGACGTTTTAATAAACATGTTTTTGTTTCTCACTCATTGAGATTTTTTTTTATAAATTTGTCTGAAAAAAGATGAAAACTTTGTGTCATTTTTACCTCACATTATGTGGTAAATATGCAAGTGACTGCAAACACAGTCGTAGCTATTTATTATTCCGTAGCTACAAATTCTACGTTAATTTGACTTTTACCTATGATGAAGTCAAAAATACTTTTAACAATCATTCTACTTCTCCAGTATTTTATGTACAGAAATATTAAAAAGCTATAATTTTTCTGTTCGTACATTTTTTTTTCTAGTAGACAGGCCAATGATATTCTAGGGTAGGCAAATTTTGAATTAATAAATTAATATTAACGTATAGACTGGTAGTATTATTTAGTGAAAGTTAAGATTTAACCAAGGAGGTTCAAACCTCCTTAGATTCAACAAATTTTATCGGTGAAAAAAAATTGGCCTGAGTCTGAGGTCTAAACGACCCTCACAGTAGGCGGTTTTTTATTCCCTTGATTGACAGCTGCAAAACGTCTTGCAATACTGGTTGCATATTCCCCAAAATTTTAAAAATTTCAGTGAGTCTGCTTACTGCTTATGCAACACACAATGCACCTTTGTCGTAATTTTTATCTGCGCATGCGTGTGAATACGCTAGTTTGTGTGTATTTGGCTAGAGCTGGGAATAAGATCGATGGTAACATAATCTTGGGGGACACCTGGCTTAGTTTCTTAATTTTCCCACCATTGTATGTTGTCCTTGAACTTCTTGAAGCATTTGGAACTTTGGAAGGCTAGCTGCCGGCATCCAATCATCCATTTTCCATTCTCTTTTAACGCATTGTGGTGTGTACAAGTTCCTACAAAGTTTCTTCTTGCTTCAAGTTTCTTGTTTTTTCTCAAAATTTTCTTGAAAGGTATGTAAAAACTTTTTTTTTAATGGCTGAAGTGTCGTTTGCATCAATTTAATCTTAACAATTACTAGTTTATTATTAATTACATATTAGTAATTTAAAAACAATCGTAATAAATGTAACTATAGAATCTAAGCACTGATTTTAAACTCTGGCATAATTTTGATCCAAACGGCAGTTAAAAGCATGCAGTTTGTATACTTAAACGTGCAATTTGAGTTACTTTTCGATTTTTTGAAAAATAAAACATGAGAAGGTAATGCGCCATAACGTTAATTATTAATTACGCTTCCTTTTGATAAGGCTTTTGCGGGTTTTGGTCTTATTGACTTGAATTTATATAAAAGTTAAAACTCAGCTTAGTAATGCCAGCTTGGGCAGTTTCCCTAGTGCTAGGGATGTTTTTTTTACAACAATGGAAAGAGACAATTTTTTGAGTCTACCGCGCAATGTCTAGATGAAATAAATACCTTATAAATAATATAAATATATTATTTATAAGGTATTTTGTCTAGAACGCACGATGTCTAGAAAGCACGGTGTGTGATTTATTAAAAATGGCGTCATTTCGTCAACCTATAATATTGTGACATTTCAAGGAAAAGTCGCTAAAATTTGAGTTTGATGTCTAAAATATGCGAGTGATTTAGGGGTTGCATACAACAAAGATTAGAGACAACAAAATTAATTAAAAAATATTAAAAAAAAATAATATTAAAGATAAATGTGATATAAAGTGGTAATAGTAAAGAAGTAAATATTATATTTTCAACATAAACAATTAAAATTTGGATTTAATATTTGCCGTTTTATAAAAGAAAATAAAAATATTAAGCACACTATTCTCTACATTAATAATAAGTTATTTACAATACTCATATTACTAATATTGTGTATGTAGTTGTCTTAACACAGACGTTAATAACAAAAATTATGTTACAATAAAAAATATAAAAAAACAATTAAATGTATATGTAAAAAAAATATAAAAAGAATAGCTATTTATGAAATAAATTGCAAAATGGGTGGAATTTTTGCACTGACGCAAATAACGAGTGACCCAATGAAAATTATAATCTATGAAAAAGTTATCAAAAGCAATCAATTTAAAATAAAATTGTTTACAACGCGTTTAACAATAATGACACTAAATTTTCATTATAGCACGCAAAACAGTAACTTTTTTATTGGTTATGTTGGCACCATAAGCGTAAAAATTACGTCTACCGCCTACGCAATGGAGATGATATGGAATAGTTGATAAAATCATAAGCGAGCTGTCGAAAATATTGAAGCAAAATATCAGTTAATTAGTAAATCAGTTGAAAACCTTAATAAACTTGACAAATGTCATTACTCTATTAGTGCCAACCAAATTTGTCAAAAATCCCAAGTTGTGATAATTCTTCAAAATAGATTTTTTGAATGCTTTTTTTGCAACGCAAAGTAGAAAAAGTAGTATATTACATTCGTTTTATAAGACGACTTGTGACACTCATTCTATTTGAGCACTCCTCGCTTCGCTCGTCGTGCTCAAAACTTATTCGTGTCACAATGATCGTCTTATGAAATACGTATAATAATGTACTATTTTATCAATAGCTGCATAAAGAAAAACGTTTGACAACTGAATTGACATATTAATGTAGGTAGTTATTTTCGTAAATGAATTTAAAAAAGGAAACATTTTCTTGTACTTGAATTCTTGATATTTATTAATTTTTCTCTTTAACAATTTTAACATCCTAATTTTAAAGTTAATATAACGAAACATTAAAATATTAATTAAAATTTTTTAGCTTGTTTAATACAAATGTTGAATAATTACCAAAAATTAAGCTTTCTTTAATGAGTAATGCTAGTGGTAGTCGTCTTGTGTAAAAAAATTACAATAATATTTAAAAAATATTATGTAACTATTTTTAAATTTTTTCTGTGTTTATTGCTTGTTAATTGTATGCGAAAACTTACTTTTATTATTAATGTTTGGATTACCGCTTGCAACAATTTAATCATAAAAGTTATCTAGTTTATTAGTTACTAATTGCTAATTTAAAAACAGTTGTTGCTATATAACGAATTATTTGAATTTATTATTTGCTATTTAGTCTTTGCTAAAATTTTATTTGCCTAAGACCATCCCTTTAGGGGGTATTAATATGTCAAAAAAATAAAACAAGGTTTTTTTAATGAATTTTTAGACAGACTCCTGCATTTCAAAAATTCTGGTAAAAAAAGCGCTACAAATCAAAATTGATAACAGATAAAAAAAACAACCTCTATAAAAGTTATTTGTAATTTAGCATAGAATCCAAACATAAAATCAACCTGAGTAGATTCTATTTTAAAAAACATAACTTTAGTGTTTTTTTAAAATTGGGACACCTGTATATAAACCGCAATATTTTTAAAATATGCATCAAAAAACGCAGCTATAATCTAAAAAAAGAAAAATTCAGTATCTCTTAATATAAACAAGTTATGAGCTCTTTCGGACCGTTGGGACAGCCTGTATATTGGTTATAACTAAAGTTAACGATGTTTGTTTTTAAATGATAACATTATAAGTTAGGCGCTGGTTAGGTCTAAAAAAACATATCTCTTTTCGTTTTTTGTCAACCCCCAAGTTTTAGTTGCTTTACTGACGAAAGCAAATGGGTTTAGTATTTTTTAAATTACTGTATGTAGTGGACATTTTTTGACAAACTATGGTATTATATAACTCGAGAACAGATGCTGAGGGCAGTGGGTATAGTAACTGTAAAGATATATGAAACCGGTGCATCCGAATTGCGGTGGATTTCCAGGTAGCGACCGAACTGCGGTTGAAGTGTATCTGCCTACCTGTCCGAACCTAATCCCTGTTCTAACTGCGGTTTTATTCACAGTAGGAAGCCACGTCCCACGTTTCACAAGCCGTTAAAGTAATAAAACCAGAATATGAATAAAACCTAAAAAAAAATTTCTAAATTTTTTTTTTTTTTTTTTTGGCTGTGTTGGTATCAATTAATCACAAATGTGTAACACAATAAGTCTGCAATTTTTTTTAAATTGTTAGAAATCGTTGTAATTAGACATTTTGGTGCATTGTATCAAAGTACACCAATGCACACAAAATCATTTACCTGAAATTATAATTAATTAGACATAATTAAAAAAAACTAACCGTATAAGTAAACAATTTGAAAATTTGTTCAAGTCTTCTATGTGTAAAAATCAACCTCAATTTTTTTTATAATTTTTTGATATTTAGAAAGCAGTATTTTGGGGGTGCTGATAAAACTTGAATTACCAGGTACATACAATAAAAATTTAGTAAAGAGCTTTTCTGTAGTAAATAATAGATATTATCTACCACTGTGTTAAAAGCTTTTGATTCTAATTTTTATAGACAAAAAGTTATAAGCAAAAATTTAAATAAAATTAAGGAGTTGATGAAAAGTATTGTCATATAAGCTTTAAGCCGGAAGATCTAAAGATATTGTGAGAACCAAACTATGGAAACTAGCCGGAAAGGATTCAAATAAGTAATTTTGGTGTTTTACCTGAAAATGAAAATTGGATTATCACAGATTTTAAAAAACATGATTAAGGTTTAAACTGGAAACTAAACTTCATGCTTAAATTTGGGATTTTAGGTAGACTCAAATTTCTTTTTGTCAGTTTATTGATAAAATTGTTGTTCACCATGCCACAAGCAACGAAGAAAAATTCTGTTATACACCACTAAGCTAATATCACCGATAATAGGATTAGAATTTTAGAACCCCCCGGGGTTTCAGAGCGCACCGCAGTTCGGTCCCTAAAATATTTTTTGGTAATGACTCATTTATCTGGTTAAATTCTAACCGCAGTACGGATGTCCCCTATGAAACACATTATAAAAGTGAGTTGATCAGTGCACAATAGTTTATGGTCAGAGGATTATTGGTGCCACAAGACACCAGGCGCGTTCTCCAAATACTGAGGTAGATGGATTAAGTAATTTTGGACCTTTTGCAAATCTATTTCGGATAATTGCTAATGTATATTTAATCTGAAATGTTAAGTATGGTTGACAAATATCTATATATTTTAAGCGGGTCAAAGATTAAAAGAAAATTTTGTTTTGAAATAGGGGTAGTTTCAAATATATTATCAGTTTGAACTAAATTTTTGAGCGAGTCAGTGTGTACTGAACAAGATGTGGCGACCGTGGGAAAATGAATTTGTTGTTCAAGTAAATTCGGATGAAAATTTAGAGGGTGAAAATGCTGATGTGCAAGAGGATGAACTGCAAACCAAAAAAAGAAGACGTAACCATTTATCTTACGATGAAAAAAGTCTTATTTTGTATATTTACGAAAAAAAAAGTGAGATGGGAGAAAGTGCCTTGAAAGAGACCTGCAAAATTTTTGGAATTCCAAAAACTACAATGTGGCAATTGGTAAAATATCACATCAACTTCAAAGTTTCTCATTAAAAACTTTGTTTTTTGCGCTACGCAGGTGAATTTTTTCAGAATTTTTCTAATATTCCTTCTAATGAATATTAATTAATTAATATTAATGCTTTGAAAAAAATATAACTTTTACATTTTTTTAAGTGTCGTTCTAAATGAAGAGATGTTGAAATATATATACATTGTGAAAAAAAATATTTCAAAAAAATTGTAGATAACCGTAAAACCTAATAAAGTTTATTCGTATTGTAAGACCTCTTTTCATCCAGCGTTGCCACTATACTTTACAATTGGCTAGATGCTTGGAAAAAATGGCGTAAAAATGCTGAAGCAAGTTGTGGCAATTTTTAATTTTAGCATAGTTTACATAATTTGCTTTTCTGCAGGTACTTAAGCTCTTAACAAACAGAAAATTGATAACTGTCGGTTCTATTGAACGTGGTAAATCTCAAAGTGCTCCCAACAGTTTTAAACTCATTAGTGAGAATCAGTCTGTTTATTTTGTTGAAATTTCTATTTAATTTGCATTCGGTGTGAACACTAGTTGGGATTTTTCTAAGAAAGTGGGTGGCACAAAGAAGCTAGAGAGTAGGTATCTAGCCGATTGTGAAGTATAGTGGCAACGCTGGATGAAAAGAGGTCTTACGATAGTGTTTACGGTTATCTTCCATTTTTTTTTAAATTTTATATTTTTTTCAAAGAATTAATATTCATTAGAAGGAATATTAGAAAAATTCTGAAAAAATTCACCTGCGTAGCGCAAAAAGCAAGGTTTTTAATGGCAAACTTTGAAGTTGATGTGATAACTAGTTTTTGAGAAAAGATGAGATAAACTCTTAGCAGACTCACCCTGTATAATTATGGATTCCAAAGATGAAATTAGCATTTTAATATCGTAGAATAAATAGTATTTATTATTCAATAAAATGTTCGGTTTTTTTGTGCGTGAGATTATCTCGTTAACTCAGCTCGTGAACAATTATTTTACGAAAAACTTTTTCTCTTTTTCTTGTAAAATGTTCTATATTTTTAGTTCTAATATACCACGCATGCATGTATTATAAAAATATACTCATGTGTAAAAAATAAGCATATATAAGTGTTAAATTTTAAAGTTTCTAATTAACTTGTATATTTTATACAGTAAGAAGATCCATCAGAAATAGACCTCCACCCCCTTCCAAGTGGATCACGTCGGGGATTCCTGAAATGTATCTTCGGATGTTCTCGAGGTAAGATATTATTAATTTTAGTGGTGGGTTGTTTAAATGAAACTAGGTCACTTTTTAACTTAATTTAATTAAACATAAACGAAATAAAGGTAACTAACAAGATGGCTACCTCACAACAAATCTCTAATGTGAGAACAAATCCCTGATGTAAGAACAAATCTCAGACAAAATGATATAATAATTTCCACTACACCTAACAATTAATAAATAAACTTAACTAAATATATGTTTAAAGTGAGTAAAATAATAATTACATAATTGTTCCGGTCATTCCTGAATTCTGGGATTCCTGAAGTGTGTCTTCGGAAGCTCTTCAGGTAAGATATTATTAATTTTAGTGGTGGGTTGTTTAAATGAAACTAGGTCGCTTTTTAACTTAATTTAATTAAACATAAACGAAATAAAGATATCTACCAAGATGGCGACCTCACCGTACCACCACGAGTACGTCCGTTCCTTTGATTATATATACAAGTGGATACCTAATAGCCTAGGGACCAACCGAACACATAAAAAGAAATGGGATGAAATGTAGGATGACAAGTTGTGCGCATGACAGCGCCTAATTTAAAAATATTGAACATTTCAATTCAAATATGTTAAGTTCCAACATTTTCTAACTGAAAAGTGAAAAGACTTGAAAAAAATATATATAAATAGGTTAATAATAAAAAACAAACCGTACGCAAACAAAATTTATTGATTTTTAAACAATATAATTTTTGATAGTTTCCGCCTAATATAATTTTCCTTATTTACAACAGTTTTACAATAATAATGTATTCTAATTTTGACAAATAAATCTATAATCAATTTAATTAAATTCGTGCGATGATTGTCAAAAATGTCTTGGTCCGCTATATGATGAAAAAAAGCATCGGATAAAAAAACATGCTGATTTGCTTGGGCAAATGATCTATGCTTTATTACGTTGATATTTTTTTTTAAATTATTACACATTTGCCTGAAACAAATTTCTGTAATTTTACAAATTTTTGTTACATCATCAGATGGGATTTTTAGGTTTCCGCGATTTTTTATAAATAAAAAAGAGTCTTTAGATGATTGCTTATTATTAAGGACGGCCTGACAAAAGTGGCACGTTATTTTTTTCTCTATTTTAAATACAGTGAACCCCGCAATATACTCAACCACTGTAAAACTAAATAAGCTTAGTTCCCATTTTGTATATAGGTAATCATGATCGCTAACTTCTATCTGCACATCAGGCTCAATGATATTATCACAACTTGCTTGTGAATAAGTTCCAACTGACAAAATTTTGATGTCACCAAAATCCTGGCAATTGCCAGAACTTTGCACTTCATGCCTCACAAGCAAGCGACGATAAGCACACTTAAACTGATGTGCTGATGGATTATTGTTAAAACCTCCCTTACTCCTAACAGCACTAAAAAAAACTTCCAAATGGTCTTGGCTTAACTTATAAGTTAACAAGTAATTGTAACCTGCATATTTTTCTTTTAAGAGACAAAACAAACTAATTGAATTTTTCAAATCTACGATAATGCCCAAAAAACCTGTCTTCCTATCTGAATCTATAATAAAAGTTGTTCCTATTTTAATTTGTTTTATGTATACAATGATTTCATCTATTTTTTGACGCAGAAATTGCAAAGTTTCCTCACATATCTTTTTTTTATATACAGATTTTGCCCATACACTCCTACTATTTAAAATGTCAAATGCATCATTAAACATTTTTAAAAATGTAGACGTGGCTTCAGAATTTTGAAATTCTGGGAGATGCTTGGAGGCCCATTGCAACGATGTTGCTACACTTTCACTTAAAGTTTGAATGGCGAGTTTGGCATTCATTTTTTCATTTTTCATTGAATGTGTCGTGTTGTCAATTTGTTGCCTAAGCGAAGTCCTTCGGTTGCTTGCACTTGTTGTAATTGTTTGATAAAACTCCACTTTACAAATTCTGATTCCACATTTAGTATCTCCTTGGCCCCAAGTGCATTTCTTACGAGCTTAATCATGTGCACAGCATCAAAGAATACAAATACTTTGTTCTTGGTTTCATAGTGAATAAACCAAGGCTGAAAGCGGTCGAAGCTGAAATTGCAGCCTAAAGCTGTGCACATTTTAATATTTGAAGCCGTCCCATCGAAAGTTAGTGAATGGCATTTGACATTAACATCCTCAAGCATGTTGAGGCACCTTGATATCAAATGTGATCGTTCTTCTCCAGTCATTCCATTAATAACAAAATATCCCAAAGGAATTTTCCAATGGGAATTTAGCGAAACTGCCATTATGACAAGGACATTTTTTCCCAGCTCTTTAATGTCCTCATTGGAAGTATTGTCTTCAGTTCCGACATCTACATACCCGTAAAAATTCTTTCCATTCCAATGGACATTTTGTCTAATTGACATCTCATCAATAACTAAATTCACAAGGACAGGACCATTTGCTCTGCTTTTCAATTTCAGTGCTTCAAAAGCCTCTTTCGTGAAGCCTGGTTCTGCATCAATTGCCATGTACCAATTTTGTAATGTGCTTGGATTTGGCAATTTATTATTAAATATTTTTCTCACATATTTATAGGCTTTTGGAGAATAAAAGTTCAAAGTAAGAGCGAAAGCTCGCAATTCAGGAGGAAACTTCTCTTTCTTTTTTTTACTCATAAAACGTCTCCAAATTGCTTTCACAGAATCTGAAGCTGTGACCTTAAAATTAAAAAAATGAAATAAACTTAAATTATCAAATAAAATAAATCATACAAGTAGTGTCGCTTCTGCGTTAACACTTATGAGATTTTTATTCTTTAGGTGCAAAACCAAGTCTTCAAGCTTTGTGATTTTCCTTTTCAATTTATAATTTTCTGTACGAGCAAAAAGCAGTTTCCTCTTTAAATCATTCATCTTTTCAATAGCATTATCATAATGTCTGCGTGCACTCCTTGGAGAATTAAACAGTTTTCGACGTTTTTTGGGAGTGGTCTCTAATGAAACATCTGGAGTTGTAGAAGATTTCGAAGCTGGCTCATCATTCACTGCTGCAAGATAAAAAAAAACAAATTTTCTCTTTGTGAATACATATTTTTCAAAGAAAACTTACATAAAACAGTATTTGATTGATAAAAAGACGTTTGCAGATTGGCAGTTGATTCTTGTATGTTGCAAGAATTTACCAGAGCTGGAAAAATAAAAAAAATAAATAAAAATTATCTAATTTTTTTACTTTAATGAAAATCTACCTGTATTATTTATAGTAGTGTTCAATAGCAAAGGCTGATCAGCCTCTGATAAGAAACGTGTATTGTAAATATTATTTACAGATGCAGGGGCTGACACAACTACAAGAGGTGACTCCACTGTCATCAAACTGAGCTCACCACTAGCTTTTCCATAGCAATTTGGCAAATTAGTAACTTGCTTTTTTACTTTCTTTGATCTGCTAATAACATACATTTCATCAGTAAATTGTAAATTTACAGGGCAATATAAACATTACTTTTTCTGCAAAAACATTGTTGGGACTGAATTTTTAATCAATCTACTTCGACCACTTATAGTATTACTAAAGCATGACTTGGCAAAATGTTGGCTACAAACTTGAGTACTTTTCATTATATCATCTTCACTGAATTTAAATGCAGCAAGCCACTGCTTCCTAGAAAGAAGATCTTTTGGAAACCTATGAATGAATATAAAATTTTATAAAACCAGTGCACAAATTAAGATTTCCAAACTTACCGATGATAGGATAACGATGGATCCTTTGTTTTGCAGAAATAACACAGCTTATTATTGCCGGTCATATTGTTTTCGCCAAACAAAAAACACAAAATTAACTCAAAAAAGCAACTTTTTATAAAAACACGTGGTCTCACAAAACTTCGCACAATCGACACAACCAGTCGGCACAACGCACAAGTCAAAAAGATATGTCAGCTGTCTAAAAACTTCTGTCAATTGAGAAACGGTACTTGCGCAAAAGATTGGCATCCTACATTTCGTTGCATCTCTTTCTGGCGTACGCTATTTTTGAGGGTATCCTTGTCCCCCAAATCTTTTCAAAATGTGTACTCCTCTAACACATTGAATTAGGTATCCACTTGTATATATAATCAAAGGTCCGTTCACACTCTAGCAGTGTTGCCAACAACCAAAAGAAAAAAATCCTGAGACAGCTGTCTAAATATCCGTAGAATTAAGTCGAAATCCGTAGAAATAGAAAATGCCAAACAATAATGTTTTTTATAAATTTTTATTAAATAAAATTAAACAAAACAAATGTGAACAAAAAATAAATTCTGGTAACATAAAATTTATTCTAAAATAACAGAAAATTACTTGAACATTTAAAACTAACTAAATAAAAACTCTAAAAAAAATCAAAAAATCTAGGTGCTAACAGTTTGGTCTTCTTCAGTCTTTTTATGGTCATAAACATTTTTATATTTAATTTGATCCAATAATTCTTGGTAGAATTGAATACAGGTGTTTATAAATTTTTTTAATTCAATATCTGGAATATTATTTGTCTGTAAACAAGCCGTTACTGCTTCACCTAAATAAACATCTTTCTGAGAAAGTAAATTATAGGGATTTTTATAATTTACTAACTCAATTGATGTTTTATCTAGGACAGATTTTTTAACAAACATTTCTAATATCGTTTTAAAAACTACTTCGACCTTGTCGTATATTAAATAAATTTTTGGTGATTCGGATTGCATTTCTCTGTTTAGTTCAGTAATGTAAGGTAAAATGAAGTCTAAAAATTGTAAATATAATTTGGTAAAAATATTCTGAATTTTTTTATAAATGATTTCTATACTTTATGTATTCTCTATGTTATATTGCTGAGTAAAAAATAAATTTAAAGCGTCGCACTATTCTAATAATCTTTCCACAACACAAACCAAAGATAACCATCTGGTTTGTGCGGGATATAAAAGCTTGTGAGGCTTTATGTTTACTAATGTTTGAAATTCTTGAAGTTGCGAATACTTTTTTGAACTAAATTGAAAAAACTTATAAACATCCCTACAAAAAGATTCTACACTATCAGGTAATTTCTTACAAGCGTTTGAGGCACAAAGTGCAAATGAATGACAAATGCATTTAAAAATGAAAAGAGATGGAATTTCGTCTTTTAACAACGAACTTAACGAATGGTGAGATCCCATCATAACATTTGCCCCGTCTGAACAAATCCAATTAAATTCTCTTTGTATGGAATACCATGTTCCACAAAAGTGTTTTTTATGAGACTGAACATAACATCAGCCTGACCCTCAGTTATAGCTAACAGAGTTAAAAAATAATCTTTGGTACAGTGTGTCTCGTCTTTTAACCTAACTATCAATGCTAAATGCTTGATTGCCCCTTTATCAGTGGATTCGTCAACTAATAAAGAAAATTTGGAAATTTTCAATTTTTTTCATAAAGCTTCGCTACTAAAGCAACCTGTAACATTTTTTACAATGCCGGTACACTTTGTTCTTCCACAAGCCAATGGTTTCGAAATTCTTGAATCTGGAGAACAGCTTTTGATAAGTTCACTCAGGTGATCGCTTATATTGAATGATAAATTGTGCTCTACGATAAAAGCTGCTACTCTTACTTCAGCTTCTTTAACTTGATTTTCAAAATTGTTGCTACGAGAAAAACTATCTTCCAGAGTTCTTTGTTTTTGAGTACTTTGACTTTTGACGATGTGTTTCTGGCTGGCCTCATGTCTCTTAATTTCGGTTTTCCCGCCCATATAATCTGCATTGCAAATTTTGCAGTTGAAGTGCAACTCACTTTTTTTACTTTTTCGAATCCAGGAGTAAATATTTTCCCACTTTCCATTATATTTTTGATCATATCTTTTTCGCTTTTGTTTCGTCCTAATAGAACTATCTGGAACTTGTTTATCTTGTGATGTCCGGTAGTCATCTTCAGTTGAAGACATTTTATACTGTGTCAAAACAAGCCAACTGTTAGATATTTACAAAAATATAGGTCATTTTTTAATTTAATACCGTTATCTGTCTCTGTCCAACACATAATCTATATTACATAACAACATATACAATAATGTGTTGAAAATAGACAGACAACAGCATATAAATAAAAAATGGAATCTAGTCTTATATTTTTAAATAAAATCATTAACTCAAAATTTCTGTGATAGAACTGGTAACAATATTTAAGGTTAAATTCTTTCGGACATACTTATTAATTTCAATAAAAGATGTTATTGCCAATTTTAATAACCTGATAACATTAATGTTAAGACTGTTTAGATTTTACTGTCTTAAAATTTTTTACTTAAGCTTCATACAGGGTTTTCATAAATAATTGTAAGGTCGTAAGTGGCTATGGAAAAAATAAAAAATGTTTTGCCTTTAAAAGGCAATAATTTTAGCTATTATTATAATTATTATTAGACAATTGAGTCACTCCAGAAACTATTCTCTAATTTTCTGTTGTGGAAATAGAACACACAAAAATTTCCACAGCCACTTACGACCTTACAATAATTTTTATGCAAACCCGTTAGAATTTTAAACTTACCAAACACAATCCAAATTGTTTGCGCACTACGTGTTGATCACAGAACTTAAAACTTTATATTATTTTTTCCTAATTTTTTAACTGCTAATATGAATATGCTAATCTACTTGACCTCGACAAAAAGGCGCGCAATGTGAGCGCAGGCGCGTGCTAATGTCACTTGTCACTTTACACTATTTACAGTGCTGTCACGTTAGACACCTTATTGCGTCTTAGTTTTAAAAACATTTTAAGCTTTAAAAGGAGTAATGAACTACATGAAAACGCTTTATTACGAAAAACCTACATTGAGAAAAATTTTGATACAATTATGATATTATATTGTAAAGGTAACTTAAAAAAAAATTCGTAGGCTAGTATTTTATAAATTTTGGGTATGTAAAGCCTTGTGAAACACCAGCATATAATCTAGTGCTAATAGATAAACATGAAGATATAATTTCAGTTAACACCAGAACAAAATCCAATGCTAATAGGTTATTGTATTTGAACACCACAATAAAATGTGGTGCTTATATTTAACACCTCGACAAAATTCAATTCTAATAGGTAATTGCTTTGTAAATATTTAATTTTATGTTTCAATGATATTTGACGACATTTTAATTTACTTACAGCTTGTTGTAAATATCTCGCCCTTTTATATAAAGATTTCCCTTCAGCACCAAGGTGGTTTACACGTGTTATGCCAACAGAACGCAAGAGACTGGTTTTCTCTTTTGCTTTTAATTTCAACCCTGAAACAGTAATAAAACCCTTAAGTTAAACTTCTCAAAAGTAGAAAATAAAACGATATTCTGACTCAAAAATGTAAAACATGCAAATGATATGAGCACAGAACTAAAGTGTCTTAATCCCTCAAGTGATTGGGGATTACTTTCAGTTTCAAGAACTAATGATGTACTTTACTCTTGAAATAGGGGGCGATTCACAAGAATACAGCAAAATTTTAACTCATTATACTATCTAAACGTGCCTGTAACAGGCTGAGGAGCAGATGGCAAATTTGGCACATTAGAAAGTACAGGCATATTAACATAAACAGAATGTTCAACTGGAGAGGCAACTGAAGTTGATGGCTGGTCATCAATCAGTACATTGTTACTCGTCTCCCTAGGCCCACCAGCTACTAAATTTTGTTTGCTCTTTTTTGCCGCATAAACTTTGTCGGATAGCTTCATTACTAGTTTCTCTGGAGCTTCTGCGGATAACGTGCCAGCCCACTGAAGACTGAAGGCTGGTGAAAACCTTCAAACAACCAAAATATAGACACATAAAATAAACTAATAAATTTGTACCTGGTAAATGTAAGGTGGGGACCGCAAACCGTATCAGCTTCCCATTTGGATTCAGACATCTTTTCTCAAAGTGTATAGCACAAATTCACCCCACTTTCTCTTTATTAATCAGTTTGGCTAGGGATTCATCACCCGTTCTTTCAATCGAAAGACGTCTAATCCGTAAATCTGTTAGAATCTTATACCTGTAGGGACACACTACATTAGACGTGGAAGAAAACTCTGTTTTATAGTCATGCCATAGCCATGATATATTTGGGTGTGGTTATAATTATATTTTTATTTGCAATTTAACATTTTTTCTTGCGATTTACCTGCGACTAGACGTGTCATTACATCCGAAAATATTACAACGTTTCATTTTCTAGTAAATAATAGCACAATACAAATAAAGCCGCTTGAATTTCGTAGTTCCGTTCAAAACACAGTCTCGCCTATACAGTAACCAGGCATTCACAATGCAGATGTCCATTAGATGGTACACTATACGCAAATAAAAACGCTTTACCCCCAGATTAGTACGATATAATGAATCTAGCATATCATTTAGGTCAACGCCGCTCATATTTTTATTGTATACCTTCACCACATTTGGTCGTGGTACCTCAATGTATCTTTTTTCCAACGTTGACCACCTTCTCACGTTTTCTATTGGATCAATGCCTGCGAATGACGATACAACATGAACCGATTTGTTGTCGAACCATTTAGACACCAATATATTTTCATTTACATCAGTGCAATAGTCGAAGGATCCACGACCGCCTCTTTTCAATTCTGAGTCGCTTTTCAACTGACACCCGGGAAGCCTGGCGATCCTGACGGTTCCCGTAACTAGTATACCTAATGCTTTGAGCTCACATAATAAAGCGTAGGACGTGAACCAATTGTCCATAAAAATTTTGTAATTCATGTTCTTTGGAAGATTTTCTGTCATCCTCATTACAATATCACCACTTATTCAAAGTTTATTGTTTGTTACAGTCCCCTTGCCTCTGTAAATCTCGAAATCGTAAACAATACCGCTTACACCAGCCCTGGCAAAAACTTTTATTCCCCACTTATGAGGTTTATTTTGCATATACTGTTTCAGGGAGCTTCTTCCCTTGAACGGTATCATAATTTCATCTACTGACTGGCACTCTTCATTTTCAATTTTGGAGAATTTTTGTTTTAACTTATCAATAAATGGGCGAATTTTAAAAGTTTATCGTAATTAGGGTGATCACGGTTTAGGATATTTGTATTGTCGTTTACGTGAATACAGTTTCGTAGCTTGTCAAACCTGTTTCTAGACATAACATCAACAATAGGTGAATACCGAGTTTCCATTCTCACTATACCCGATAAAATATTTATTTCAAAAAACTGACACATTTCTGTGCAAGTAGTACCAATGCTAACTCCACTTGTTTGCACGGAATACAGATTTGTCTGCTCAGTGATATGTTCAATTAGCTCTTGATCAAAAAACAAATTGAAGTATGATAGTGGTGTCACATTGTTCTCTTTAGTATTTGTGAACACTGGAAGGCAATCTATGTTTACTGGTTCTAAATTTTTATTTTCCCATTTTGGTGGTCTTGTCTTCCTTTGATTGAGATTTTTAAAATTACTGAGAGGCACATTATCCTCGGAGTCATAATCATCCTCTTCTGGGTCTGTATCATGTTCTAAAGAAATATCTGCAACAGGTATTTCCTTTAAATCAGCAGCAGGATCGGGATCGTACTGTTGCTGTAGATTCTGCAGCTGTCGTTCGTCGACATCATCTTCTTCTTCGGACTCGCCGAGGCCCTCAAAATCAGACAAGTCTCCTCCTAGCAACATCAGTATGTGTTTTTCCTCTTTTTCGGACAAGCCTACACATGACATCTACAAACAAAACTAAGTATTACTACTGGTCTGTGCTACTAGTAAACTACATAGTAGTGAGTACCAAAAATAACATTGCAAAATTGTGGGCAAATGAACGGCCCACAGATGCCAAATGGCGTCTTACGCTTTTGCATTTACTGATCACAGATGCCATATGGAGTAACATGTTTCAAAACACATAACCTAAATAATGTCAACACATATTGATAACAAACAAAGTTTATATTCTCTAAGAGTGTTCCTAATACTGCCTATATTTTTTTAGAGTAAAAAAAATCGAAAACTTACCTTAAATTTATCAACAAAAGAACACAAATAATCGTACAAAAAACAAGCAACCTTTGCACACAATTTTTTGTCTCAAAATGCACATGCTTTTGTAAAACAGTATGAGTGAAGTCATCTAGAAGCTACTACATACACTTTAACCCACCCATATTTTTTATTTTTCTATTTTACAGTTTTCTACCTGCAACTTGAACGAATATATGCCATATGGCGTCACTGGGCTGGAAACGGTTAAAGAGACAATTGTAAGTGAAATAGACAACGCATTATTTTTTTCTATAATAGTGGACGATACAACAGACATAACGGAGACGTAGCAGTGTGCAGTGTCTATTTGTTATGTAAATAATAAATCGGGGAAATATGTGAAAGATTTTTTGGATTACACAATGTGAGCAAAGATAAAACTGCTAGTGGTCTTTACGACCTTTTGGTTGCAATATTAGAACCACTCAATTATAAACAAAAATTAGTTGCACAGTGTTTTGACGGAGCAGCTGTAATGAGCGAACATTTAAATGGTTTGCAAGCCAAAATTAATAATGATGTTCATCAAGCAGTTTTTATTCATTGTCTTGCACACAAATTAAATTTAGTTCTTAAACACGGAACTAAATGTATTAAACAATGTAGAATTTATTTTGCCACATTGGATAGTGTACCTAATTATTTTCACCATTCGTCAAAAAGAACATTAATTGCATCGATGTATCGTGGCCATCACTACCTCCCCCTATTCTCACTAAAACTGTTACTGCTAAAGGTCAAGTCAAAAAAAAAAGTTAAACCCAGCGAATCTTGTGAAACCTTAACGCCTACCTCTGATTTACTTCTTCCCGCTAAATATTTATTGAACAACACGGACCACTTTGTTTTGAACTTCAACCAAGTTGTTGAATTTATTGGTAAGGCTAGAGGCGAGGAGGACATTTTAAAATTGATCCGATCATACACCGATGATGTTGAAGGGATCATTAACTTGCTATACATTTACTCAATTGTTGAACACTCTGGTATAAAAAATAAGTGTACAAAAATCTAAAGAAAAATTAAAAAAGTCTGTTAATGTAAGGGAGACGAATTAGAAAATGTTGTGGCTGGTATTATTGACAGAAACGATGATAATGCAGTCGTTGACCTGTCTATCCTGCACTAGTTACTAACTTAGATCTGTTTTACATTTTTTTTTATAAAATGGCACACTATATTTCGAGTTTGATTGTTTACTCTAATGTTGCTTCCTTGTTAGCTAAATACAATGATCTCGTGGCTTTTACAACCTTGGAACAGCTTTGCTTTATAGCACTGGCAGAAACCTGGCTCTCTTCTGCAGTACCGGAAGTTGAATTTTGTTGTAGGCTGTATTTACCGACCTCTTGCAATGGATATTAATGACGACGTCATTACGGCGACTCATTGGCTGACTTGGCAAACACTTATGACAACTTGTTTATTTTTGGCGATTTTAACATGCCCAGTCTCGTGTGGCCCATTCAAAATTTGTATTGCGCTCATGCTTCGTCTCAGTTAGCAAATAGTCATTTACATCAGATCGTACATAAACCAACTCGCTACAGAGCTAATCAACAAGAGTCAGACCTAGACCTTATCATTGGGGGAGAGTGGGGTATAATGATCTCTTTAAGAAAAAACACCTCGTGGTAAAGGTATATATTGTCTGTTAAATTTTTTGACGGTTGACTATGAAAAAGTAGCCTTTCATATTCATGTTGACATGGTCGCAAATGTTAAATAATTAAAATTTTTTGATAGAAAAAAATAAAATGCGTACAAGATAAAAGAATCATTTTACCCCGTAGTTGGAGGTAAAATGATCCCTTGATGTGGGTAAAACGATCTGCAAAGCGTAAGGACTTAAAACCAGAATTTGTAATAAAGTTTGTACAAATTCTATAAAAATGTAATTTATTTTCTTATAATACAAAACAAAAGTCTTTAAGAACTAAAAATTTTTGGCTCAAAATAGAAAAAATAAACAGATAAAACTAAAATTTAATTTGCTGTTTAGCACGTCGAGTATCAACTTTGAATACACATCTGGAACATTTGTAATCATCTTCATCGTCACTTATACCAGCACATTCATCATCCCCAATACGCAACACGTAGTGCACTGGATCCGACCCTCTTCACTAGCTGAGGATTTAAACTTTTCATAGCACAAAATGTATTCAGTGTCATCAGAATCTTCGCTACTACTTTCTTCTTTTGATTTTTTTTGTACTTTTTTGCGGTCTGCACAGATTTCTTTTTAGCCAGTCTTATATCTCTTTTTTCATTTTTTTTTCTTTTTTCTGTTTTATTTTTTCTGTCTTTTCTTTTTTGAGATTGTCTTTGTAAGGACTGGTTGCTTTCTACCTGTTTTGGCAAATGTCTTTGAGTTTCTTCTAGGAACTGTAGAAAGTGAGGTTTCATCTACATTAAAAACTCTGTGGGAAGGATATGATTCTTTTTGTATTATGTCTTTTAGAAGAGTAAAAAACTTGGTGACAATTGGTTTATTAAATGCTCTTGCTCTTGCTGCTGAAGTAGGTACTGGACTGCGCAAACTAATTTCTGGATGTCTTTTTTGAAAACCTAATAACCAATCTTTTCCGGCAGCCATTTTTATATGTGAAAATTTATGTGGTATATTATTTCTTTCAGCAAGTTGATATGCTAGACGGCGAAGGTCGGATGTTGTTATTCCATACATTCTCGTTTCCAATTCAATAATATGTTGTAACAACTCATTTTCTTGATTTGAATTGAAGACCGTCGCTTACTGCCATGATGTTTTATATTGTCTTTAGCTATTACATTTTTATTTTTTGCTTTGCGTTTCAAAGACATTACAGGAACACTGAAGTTTCTTGCTGCCGTTTTTATAGGCATTCCATTTTTAGTATCATTTAACGCTCTTAAAAGATTTTTAGGATTCCAGTTTTGTCTTTGAGTTATACGTTGGTATTTAAGTGGTATCAATTTTGTACCGCCTATAAGGGATCATTTTGTCTTAAACACACTACACGGCTTTCAAATAATCTAACACTTTTTCGTTAGTAGGCAGCATTGTAACTACCTACGGATTTTATAGCTCAATTGTTCCATTACACATTGTGTACATACCTGATTCAATAAATCTCAACACATAACTTTAACATAGAATTTAAGAATGACTTACCTTGTTCAAAGAGTCACAAAACAACAAATGACTACACCCGTTTTTAGACCATATTTGACATGATCATATGTGACTGTCCGATAATATAGAACACTTGAACTATAACATTCTACAATCATAACCTAGATGGCATCACTAGTTTTCTTTATTTTGGGAAGGATCGTCTTACTCTAAGGGATCATTATACCCCACTCTTCCCTACATAATCTTCTCCGTAAAGTTCTTTAGTTGCTACTTCTAATGGTTGCAATAACTTTAAAACTTTCTCAATTTCTTGAACTTCTAATGCAGTTATTATAGAAGGTGCCGAAACGTGATTACTAATTATTTCATTAATAAGAGGTCTAAGTTCTAAAAATCGTTGCAACATATAATATTTTGAATTCCAACAAGTTGGAACTTCTTGAAATAAGTTTTTTTGGTGATCGTTTTCTCAACTCGTCGCTTGCAAGAACAGTATGTTTGAACCACGTTACTATTGATTTTACTTTTCCACTTAGTTCTTTTAAAGTTGCCGTATTTTCATTTGATCTTTGTGCCACCAAGTTTAGTGTGTGTGCACAACAAAGTATGTGTAAATGTTTTCCAAAAGCTATATAATTGGCTTCAACTGTCTTTGCGCCACTGTCTCTAACGACTGCAGTAATTTTATCTTTTTGGATATTCCACTGATAACATGTTTCAGATAATTTTTTGGGTATATACTCTGCTGTGTGTCTTTCTTCCAAATCAAAGACGTCTAAAGTAAATAACGATAAAAGTTTTTCGCCACTTGCATATTGTAGTGTGATTTCCAAAAAACTTTGTGTTTTTGCATTGTATCACTCCAAATATCTGTAGTAATGGTAATGCTGTCAATGAGTAATAATTTTTCTTTAACAACCGTTGCTACATATTCATATTTGGCGTCTAGTCGTCTAGTAAAAGTTTGTCGGCTAGGTACTTTATACTGTGGAGCAACAAGTTTCATTAAATGTCTAAATCCTTCGTTTTCTACAAAACTAAATGGCTGCATATCTTTACAGATCATGAACAAAATAACATCTGTCATGGCATTAAATTTTGCACCACCTTCTCCAAAAGATGTAATGCTTTGAAAACTGTGCATTATTGAAGTTTGACGCAAAAGAGTAGAATATAGAATAGACGAATTAGGAAATATTGTGGCTGGTGTTACTGACAGAAACGATGATAATGCAGTCGTTGACCTGTCTATTCTGCACTAGTTACTAACTTACGTCATGTATAAAAATCTAAATGGTATACAACGTTTTAAAACAATTTTTGGGGTGAAGGCCCACATTACATTTTGTACAAATAAAATTTGCTTTTTTGCCGCATTTGGCGCATCTTCTGTCTGTTTGTGAATAATCGACGATATGGTGTTTTCCATCATACCTTACATTCTCGATAAGATTAGGAGGAATTTTACCTTTGATGCTTTTTACTCCATATATTAGCAAAAAATTTAAACATAAGTTTTTTCTAAATTTTAATAAACTTTGTGATGTTGGGTCATTAAATTTTCGAAACAGTAACCAGGCATTCACAACACACACATCAAAAAGATATGCAAAAATTGGTCACCACCATTTACGCTGTCTTATTCTTGTTCTATAATTAACTACTATTCCGGCTAACTTATCCACTCCGCTCATTCCTTCATTATAATTGTTTATTATTTCTGGCTGTGGGACAGTTATTTTTGATTTTGCATCTCTTGAGTACCGAAGTATGTACATTTTTGGTCCCAATGCCATCAAAATTTGTGCCTGCACACACGATTTTGTTGTCCTTCCATTGAACAACGGCGACTTGACTAGAAGATCGGTATTCAAAGTATATGCGATTTTTTGTTTTCTACTCATTATTTTGTTTTACACCTTTCAGATGACAATTTCCTAAACGATTATCCCAAAGTGTTCCACTGGCGCAATAACCGTTTTGAGCGAGGTGGCTTAGTAAGCCGACAGAAGTAAAGTAATTATCAAAAAACAATTTGTAGTTCGCATTCTGGAGTATATTTGCAAGCTTTACCAAGGAAAGTACTACTTGACCATCTAATCCAAAATCGTTGTTGTTTGTCTCTTTGGATTTGCCTGTGTAAAGTTCAAAAGCCAGCATAAATCTATTATCAGTGCATAATGCCGAGTTTTTGAAACCAAATCTAATTGGCTTATCTTTTATGTACTGCTTACAATAATGTTTTCCCTAATAGGGTATCATGCTCTCGTCTATGCTCAGGTCTTCTTCTAATTCTCCAAATTTTCTAAAATTATCGTTAAGACTGGAAATAAGTGGTCGCAATTTGTAAAGTTTGTCTGAAGTATCGATATTTGTATTGCCTTTAGATAAAGGACTACGTTTGGACGACTCACTGCAACATTCTTTTTTTCTTTACGAGAAAATCTTTCAACATTTCGCACTGGTGCTACTCCGAAGCAAGTACTGGCCATTGTAACAATACTATTCTCTATCCAGCGTGCATATAAAATGCAGCAATTTCTTTCTAATGTAGAACAAAATGTGCCTCTTTCTTGCTTTGCCATTTCTTTCTTTGACTGAAGAGGATAATTTTGTGGAATTCTGTTGTTGCGTACAGTACCTGTAGCACTGTAACCATTGGCTTTCAATGTACAGAAAAGCTTTGTTCCGGTAAATAAATTATCAAAGAAAAAGTTGTATGGAAGTTGTTTCTTATCCCGCAATTCTTCAATCATTTGTATAAGTGGTGCCGCTGCCTTCCCAAATAATTCTCCGTACATTGTATTTGCCCTAGGATTATTTCCTTAATAAAATTCAAAATTGACGAGATATTTACTGGGTGTATTAAAACACCAAACTTTATATTTAAACTTGACAAGTTTACCACGAATAAATTGTTTGCATCCGTGGTGACCAAAGTATCGGATCATAGACTCGTCGTATGATAGATTTTGTTCTGGCACAAAATGTTCTATAAATTTTTCTTTTAGTGTATTGGTAATAAGCCGTATCTTATACATTTTGTCAGATTTATCAAGTGCATTATTGTCTGAAAAATGAATAAAACGACATATTTGAAGAAACCTATCTCGCCGCATATCCTCTGAAACAAATTCGTTTTTCATGTCTTTAGCATTTTCGCAGTAGCTTCTTTTTGAAGGTAGAACATTGTAACCACTAAGTATCATAATTTCTAAAAAGACTTTTATCTCAGCAAGTGACAAATTTAAATCGTGTCTATTTTGCAATAGGCATATGTTTTTGTTTGCTCTAATATTTTTTCCAATAATTCATTAGGAAAAAAAAAGTTAAAAAAATTTCAACACAACTTAGTGAGTTGTATTGAGTGTACACACATACTGGAAAAGTACGAAACTGAGGGCATAAGTCTCCTGGTATAAAAGCTAGATTTGCTGGCCTAGTTGACATTTTTATTTCGAAGACGCTAGTATTTGGTTTAGGTTTATCTATTGTAGTTGTAGTAAATTGAGGCTCATGCTCATCTAAAAGCATGTCTTCTGCTGTGCCCCCAATTCTTGAATTATTTCCTAATACAATTTCTTCATTAGCAGAAAGTTGTCTGCGACTGAGGTTATCAACATCCGCCTTCGTCTTCATCCGCCGAGTCCCCATCAGTCATAATATGACATTCAGGAGGTTCACTGTAGATTTCAGAAATGTCAGTTTTTGATTACGAATCATCATACGCAATGTCGAGTGCCTCTTTGAGCGTAATCCTACTAAAAATTATGTAATAAACTTTTTGCGTAGGAAGAACAAATATGACATGAAACCGCCTAGCGGTCCCATTTGGGAACGCATAGTTTTATGTCAAAAGGCTGATAAAGCTAATACCGAATTTATAAATATAAAATACTCAAAAAGAAGTTGCAATTGTATAAGATGTACACATAAAAATTATTATGATAATTTTAACGAATATAATAAAAAAATATAATATAAAATATAATGAAAAATTATCAACTTACACGAATCGAATGTCCATAATTTTCTTTTTACAAAACAACACTAATTTTCAAACAACCGTCGAGGGTAACTGTTCACTCAGAATAACGTAAATAACACACACACGCATTTTTCAAGAGCAAGGCTAAAAATAGAACTGAGAGTATGATAAAAAAAGCAAACCAAACAGTCGCAAAAAAATCTTAAGTGGATCTATGTTTACTGGATCCATATGGTACATCTAGGCGCTAATGGGTTAAGCTTTGCTAGTAAAAGGCAATTGGAGGACGAATCTTCTCTTAAGAGCTCACCCCCTATTCTCACCAAATCTTATAATGTTAAAGGTCAAGTCAAAAAAAAGTTAAACCCAGCGAATTTTGTGAAAGCATAGCGCCTACCTCTGATTTACTTCCTCCTGCTAAAAATTTACTGAACAGCACTGACGACTTCGTTTTGAACTTCAACCAAGTTGTTGAATTTATTGATAAGGCTAGGGACCAGGAGGACATTTTAAAATTGATACGCTCATACATCGATAATGTTGAAGGGATCATTAACTTGTTATACGTCATTTACTCAATTGTTGAATACTCTGGTACAAAAAATATGTGTAGAAAAATCTAAAGAAAAATTAAAAAAGTCTGTTAATGTCAGGGAGAGGAATTAGGAAATATTGTGGCTGGTGTTAACGACAGAGACGATGATAATGCAGTCGTTGACCTGTCTATCCTGCACTAGTTACTATTTATAACTTAGATCTTTGTTTCACTTTTTTTTGTTTTTATAAAATGGCGAACTATATTTCGCGTTTGATTGTTTACTCTAATGTTGCTTCCTTGTTAGCTAAATACAATGATCTCGTGGCTTTTACAACCTGGAACAGCCTTGCTTTATAACACTGACAGAAACCTGCCTATCTTCTGTAGTACCGGATGCCTCAGTTTCATGAAATGGTTACATAATTTTAAGGCAGGACAGGGTGGAAAGACGAGGGGGCGGTGTTTGCATTTACATGTCAAATATCGTTTTAACGCAGGGCCGGCTCTATGCATTCTTGCGCCCGGGGCAAATTTAAAAATAACGCCCCCGACCCCTCCTTTATATACATACCTTTGTGATGCATCATGTATTTCCAAATGACCGTAACAAATATTTACACCAAATTGTCAAAAATGTCTCACAATTCACTTGAAGTTCACTTTACGCGACTTTATCGACGCGAAATCCTTAATTAAATCTTCATGATCTAAATGTTCACCCACTTTATGTTCTATTGAAATGGTTACCAAATCACTTAGTCTTTCGTGTGCCATTGTAGATCTTAAATAATACTTGATTAACTTCAGTTTAGAAAAGCTACGTTCTGCAGTTGCAACGCTAATTGACAATGTTAAAAGAATTCGGAGCGCAATTGATACATTAGGGAAAAAATTATTTTTGCTAATGTATTTTAATACTTCCAGGGGGGAAGGATTTTCTAAAAGTTATACTTCCTAAAACATCCAATTCGTCCACCATTTCTTTCCAATCCACATCTTTATGATCATTCTCGGTCAAAATCTTTTCTAAATTCTGGCATTTATTAATCAATTCATTTTTATGCATGCCACTTATATTTGTAAAGTTGTACAAATAATCAAAATAAAAATTATGATTTTCCAACTGAAGAAAACGTTCTTCAAGGGAATTAACTGACACATCCAAAACATGAAAAAAGAAATTTACTTTAAATTTTGTTTTAGCATCCATTATGGGTTCATCGGCACTTTCATATTCAAATTGTTTTTTTTTGTCGTCTTGGTCGAATGGGTGCTGTACAGGAAAACTCTTCCTCAGCTTCTAAAGTTGTTGCCAATTTCTTAGCGTCTCTCACTGTTTCTTGAAAGCCTTCATCACTTCTGTATTTAACTAAATACGAAACCACACTTTTTAATTCAATTATTGTTTTGGGCAGATCCATATCCATTCTTTGAAGCATTTTACTTGCCACATCGATGTGATTTAAAATATTGTGCCATGTGATGAGAGAACATAAAAATTCAAATGTTTTAATTTTTTGCGCCAGACACTCAGCCTCATGTTTAGCCATTTTATCTGTTACTTCGTCGGCAACAATTTCTGTCAAAGCATCATATATTTCTCCTATGTTATGGCGAAGTGGTCTCATTGCATCTATTCTACTTTCCCACCTCGTTGAGCTTAAAGGTTTTAAAGTTAACGACGTAATGTTATTTTTTAAAATACTCCATCTGTGTGTTGAAGCCGAAAAAAAGTGTATAATTTTTGAATTACGTCAAAACATGAAACAGCTTCCTTGGAGGACATTACTGCATCGTTAACAACTAAATTCAAAGAATTTCAACTGCAGGGAACAAAAAAAGCGCGAAAATTTAGTTCGCTAATTCTTTTCTGAACCCCCAAATTTTTTCCCTTCATATTGGACCCATTGTCATATCTTTGACCTCTTATATTGGCCACAGATAAACCATTTCCTTCTAAATGGGCAATAATTCGTTCAGTTAAAGCAGCACCTGTTGTTGTTAGTGGCACAAGTCCTAAGAAATGCTCACGAATTTCAACTCTACTTTCATAACTTGTTTCATTTTCAATAAATACAAACCTAATTACAAGGGTCATTTGCCCCGTATGGCTACTATCGGGTGTACAATCAGCAATGATACTATAATATTTTGCATTCTTTGCAGCAATTACAATTTTTGTTTTAATGCTTCTTGCAATTAATTGTATAATTTCGTTTTGTATATTTTTTCCTAAATAATGGGTGAATATTTCTTTATCTCTGACTCTTCTGATATGTTCAGACATGACAGCGTCAAATTTAGCAATCAACTCCACTAATTTTAAAAAATTACCATTATTTGGCTCGTACAGTTTTTCGGAAGTCCCTCGTAGTGCCAAACATTGCTGTCCCAAAAACTGAATAATGGCAAGTATCCGTTGAAGAACATTTTGCCAATAGCGCGTTTCTTCTTTTAAAAGCTGCTGATGAGAGGCATCGATTGTTTTCTCTAAGGCAAGCCTTCGACACAATTCGAACCATTGATTTTGTACATTTAAATGGGTTTTACTGTTTTCATGAGATTTTAGTTTTTCTGACAAATGTTTCCAGTCACTAAAACCCGTACTATCAAAAGATGAAGGCGCCAAGCCTGTGCCAAAGAGTTTGCAGCAGAAACAATACACTTTATTTTTTGATGTAGAATATGTGAACCAGCTTCTGAACACATTTTCACCATTACTTAGTTGTCTTTCATAGTGGCAGGGAGTTTTTCCGTTTCCCGTCATTTTAAAATTTTCCGAAACAAACTATTCGCACTAAACGTATCTATTCGAAGACCGAAAATCAACTAAAAGTATTCTTTACCATGTCAAGTTTCAATAAGAGCTTCTAAGAATGCAAGCAAGGGATAACATTTGAGAAGTTTGTGTTTATTTTGCATTGATTTATGGGATTCTTTCAAGCTCTAATCAGTGCACTTGGCGACGGAGTTAAGTTTCGTTTTGGAAAATACCTCCTTGAACTGTTTTATACATATACGATAACAAGATTTTAGAAATTCTGTATTCACAGAACCATTGTAAAAAAATGCTTAAATAAAAAAGCGCCCCTAAAATTTGGCCGCCCGGGGCAAATGCCCCTTCTGCCCCTATGGTTGAACCGGCCCTGTTTTAACAAATGCTAGAGTTACTGTGTAGAGTCGAAATCAAATGTGAAAAAGACAAGGGCGGAGTCTAAGCTGCGTGTTGATTCTGACTGATTCTGACACCAGTGGCGTAACATGAAGGCGTCAATTAACATTATTTCGTCAATTATCCAATAAACAAAACGAAACAACTGTAATAACTAAACTAAAACAAGTTCTAAATTTTAGAAGAGCGCTTAAACACAAGATACCCAAAATGAAACTTGATAATACTGAGCAGAGTTACTGAGTAATAAGTATGACAGTTCACGAGTCGACTCTGCTAAACATGGCTTTTCCTTGTAATGGAATAGACTCATCCAATAAAGAAACCTGGTGCATCGCGCAGATCCGCCATTGTCTTTTTCACATTTGATTTTGACTCTACAAACCTAGCTCGAGCCGCAAAATGCGCAGACGAGGAAGCGACACAGAACTATGTGGGACAAGGAGAGATGAGCGAGAGTACACTCAGTGGCACAATTTTTTGTATTTGTAAGAAAATGGATTTGTAGTTAAAGTTTTACAGTAATATTTATTTATCAACTTCATAAATTTAAACAATTTATAAACTAAAATATGTTTACCGTCTTCTTCGCCCTGGGACCCTCTTCACTTGTTGAAAATTGTCACTTTCCTCTTCTCCAACATTTATTATTAATTCATCGACCACTACATCGATTGTTGGCTCTTTTGCAATAAAATCTTTCTCAATTTGTTTCACATGGTCACATATTTTTATTCTTTTTTCTGTGGAATACACATTTGTAAAAAAAGTGTCGCAATGTTGAATAACGTCGGCTATTTTAAAAGAAACGTTATTTTTGGCAACATATTGTTTCATTTCTGCCCAAACCAATTCTATTTAAATCCGGATGGTAGGGCGGTAAGCGTAAAACGTCAAATTCTTTTGCTGCAAATAATTTGTCAATTTTAAATGTTGTGAAGTTGGGTTTATGTTGTTTTATGATTTTATACTTTTGAAACTGTTTTTGGGAAATAAATTTCTTTTTCACGTAACAATCTTTTCATGATATCTTTCGTCGCCGTAGAATTTAGAGCTTTTATTTCTTGTTTATTATGATACGGCGCGTTATCTATTACCAGTACACTTTTTGGTGGAAGGTTTGGTAATAACAGGTTTTCCACTCATTTTTCAAAATTTTCAAAATTCATTTCTTTGTGATAGTCACCAGAACTTGAATCCGACTTCCATCTTGCATAAGCGCCAGGAACAAATCCACTTTCTCCTCCATCATTCAATATTATTAGTCTTGGACCTTTGGAAATTGCTTTACAAAGCCCTTCATTAGAGTTATCACTCCAACCTTTTTCATTTGTATGGGTGGAATGAATGGAAGTTTCATCCATGTAGAAAATTGGACGGTTGTCTTCTCTAAAACTTTGCATTCTTCGTAGAAATTCCACCCACAAATGTCGAATTTCTGGTTTTTCCACCAGAAGCGTCCGATTATTTTTGAATTTTCGCCACCGAAATTCTATTTTATGCACCTCTTTCTGAGAGATTCTATGCTTCCTTGATAATTGATATCTTCTCGGAATTTCTGGTGTACCTGCCGCAGTGTAGGTGTAGTGGAGGGTTTTATTTTGGGTGTTTAAAATGAATTAGAGGAGTATTTGACTGACATTTTCTGCAATAAACGGTAGTGTGAAATTAACACCCGCTGATAGCGCAAAAGTTGGTGAATGCGCTTTCAGCACCCTCCCTGAGCTTTGACGGGGCCTAATTGATCTCTCATAAAATATCCATCAAAACCCAGACATTATTTCGGAGTTATTACGCCTGGGCCTCATGGGCCTCTCTGCCACTTAAATTTGTAAATAATAAAACTTTGTTTTTAAAATAATTTTATTCAACTAACAGCAAGACTGGTTTGGCCATCATAACTGCTTGACCGATATGAGGAAGCAAACCATCTTTAAAATGTTCAATCGTCTGCTTTTCCGCGATTTCAGCAATAATTAATTTTTTGTCCGGGTCATTAGTATATTCAAATGCGTCATGTGCTGCACTTCGTAATCGGACCGCAAATTCAAAGACTGATTCATTTTGTTGTTGTGTGCAATTTTGAAGAGCCAAATGAGCTTGACCAGGAATTTTTGAACGACGAAAATATTTTAATAAGTAAGTTTTAAACATAAGCCAGGTTGTTACTTCCTGCCACCTCTGATCACTCGCATAGAATTTATCCGCATTCCCCACTAATTTTGATTTTACCAGCTCCAATAATCGAGTTTCGCTCCAAAAAGTAAGGGCTTTAAAGTGTTCAACACTTTTAATAAAGTTAAAATTATTATTATGGGGAAGTGGACAAGGCAGATAATCTATTTCTTTATTGGATTCTTTATCAAGGCTTATAAGTAATGTCAAAATTCGTTGGGCATGGTACCAACTTGTCTCGGTCAGTGGTCGCCGGAAGAATTATATTTTTACAATTTTTAAGCCGCGACTTTACTGTAATATGGAGGGTTATTTTATTTGAGTGTTTTAAAATAAATTAAAAGAGTAATTTTTACTGGACATTTTCTGCAATAATCGGTAGCGTGAAACTTACACCCGCTGATAGCGCAAAAGTTGGTGGATGCGCTTCCAGCACCCTCCCCGAGCTTTGACGGGGCCCAATTGATCACTAATAAAATATTCGTCAAAACTCAAAACATTTATTCGGAGTGATTACGCGTGGGCTCATGGGCCTCTCATGCCGAGATAAAATTTCTGACTTATGAATTTTCTTCCAGGTGGAGAAATTAAATAAGGCCATTGTTAACGTGAGAAATGGAAATATTTTACTGGAGTTTATTCTAATCTTGATTTAAAAACATGCTTTTTCGTTTTACCCTGCATTGAAGTAAAAGCTCAATTTGGGTGTATCTGCTATTGTAAATTTTGTAGTTTAATTTTTATGCTTTAAACCGAAACTGAAACATGTTGGGCTTTATGCTTATCATAGATAAGAAAAATATTTGTGGCTGGGTGTGTTCTGAAAAATCATTATTTAATGAAAATGATGCAGAGTTCGGTGAAATACACACAATAAATGCAAATGAGCTGAAAGGTGTAATTGTCTTAATTTATTAAGTATGATAATTCTATGAACAGCATAAGCTTTTAATTTGATTAAAATTTGAAAAATCTATAAAACAGTATGAGCTTTTAACTTGATTGAAATTTGTGAAATTATTATTAAAATAAAGATTTGGCGACTCCACAATTTACTTAACACCACACATCAATGGCCAAGTCTTAATGTGGACTTAGCCGTCCATTGGATCACCCATGTTGGCCCCGGAATACTGTGCCGTGGCCTACGGTGTATCGGCATTAGGAACACTCGTGCAAATTGACTTGCTACGGGGCAGGTGTAATAGGAGGGGGTTATTTGATGGGTGTTTATAGATGTGTGAATTAAGGGTCTGTGGTACTAAAAAAAAATGCATGAATTTGTTAAAATTAATAAATGCAACAACATTGTCGCTATTGTTAGTATGTTAAAAAAATATTTAAAAAAATTAAGATGTATTAATTACTGTGTAAAAGCAGTTTGATCAGTAAAAAGTTGATAATTTTAAAGACGCCTAGTTCAAATTTATAATGGCCAATAATAAAAAAAAAGTTATAAGATTGTTGTAAACCTTCAACTTGAGGGCACAAGAGTGCATTTATTTTTCTAAAATGTATAGTTTTTGTTTTAATTTGTAATTGATTTAGCGCATTTTTTTCATTGCTGTTACTGTTACCTTTTGCCAAAGAAATGAATTTTTTTCCTCTCGTGCCTTCGGTAATTTTACAGTAATTATTCCTGTTTTTGAAATTTTTTTCTAATTTATATAATAATAGAGTTAGGAGTCAATTTCTTTAAATAATTTTTCATGTTACCGCCCAATATTCTGACAGGCCCCCTTTCATTGTCATTCAAATAGATTCCCAGCTAGACCAACCCTTTTTGTGCCTGGCGGACAAGTACTGGAAAAGAAAATGGTGTTCATCGTTAGAGCAGCATTTTAATAATTAGAATCGAAATTTAAAATTAAATTTGTAATTATATTACAAGTAAAAATATTTTATTCGATTTTATATTTTATTGTTACTAATATAATTCAATTTAAAAATTTCATATTAAATGTTAAAAATATATGATGAGTTCTTTTTAAACCAAAACTGTGATTATTAATGTAAAACAGAATACATTACAATTTTGTATGAAAACTATGTTATTAAGTATGTATATTATAAAGTCTACAATTAGTATCTTTCTAACTTTCATTTAAAAATTACGAGAAATCATTGTATTTTGTCATCTGAAACAGATATGTAGATAACTGCATTACCGAATTTTTGAGGAATGGCTTGGTGTTATAAACAGATGCAAATTGCACTAATTTTATATATTTTTGTTTTACTGGTCAACAATTGATAAGGATTACCTCTAAATTAAAGAAAAATTAAGTGTTGTAATTCATAAGAAAATTGATTAATCGGGATGATTTTTTTTTGGTTATTTCTTATACCTATAGGTTGATGTGTTTTGATGATTGCTCTCTTTTTACTAAATTTTTTTTTAATTGTTTTGGTGGGTTTCAAAAAGATATTTCAAATTATTTCCAGAAAAAATGTTTTTAAAAACGCAATGTAATCACCTATACTGATTGTGAGTAAAAATTTCTGAAATGTAATATTGTAATATAAATTTAGTTTGTATTTGTATTTTTAACATGACTTAACTCGTACTCAACAATAATTGTATTCTATAAGATAAAGAAAAGCTTTATTGATTAATTGGTTAAAGTAAATAATAATTGGTATAAAAAGTCAGCTTAGTCTAATATGTAATGAATTTAGAACTATTGATATATAAAGAAAAAATTAAGAAATAAGTATTGATTGTATTTATGACAAGATATTTTATCAGAAGTAATATCATAAGAGTGATTTACACGGGTTAACACAAAATTTTATTTTGACTTCAAAGTATAACATTTCGCTAGTTTAAGTCGTAATTAAACGAAAAACAAAAACATGTCTTGAAAAAGTTTGGTTTTGTATCTAGAAGACCATATGAACTATATTTTAAAAAATCTGTGGTTTTAATTTTTAATTGAAGATGAAACTATACAAATAAATATGTTTAGCATTTTTTAATTTTTATTAAGTTTTACTATCAAAATAATTTACAAAACAGTGGAAAATAATTAAAAAGTGCGCGCTTTTACTTTTTTTATGTTTATAAGAACTTTCTCCCAATAAACCCCAAATATAGTTTCTCATCATATTTTCATTGTATTGGCCTTGATAACGTTGTTCAAAGTTCATAATGTCCTTATGAGAACGTTCTCCTTGCTTTTTTGAATACGCTCTCATGTTGTATGCTGCTCCTCATTTATTTAAATTCGTATGCAGCATACAGAGTGGTCCAATGAAAAGTATGCACCTAGCGTTACCATTTTCTGTAAAATTTAAGGCAGAAATGCTCGGACACGTCAATTTTCTTTTGAAAATACTAGGGCATACTAGTTGGCTCTGGCGGCTACATTTTAATTCTTGATGGTAAAAGGGTCGTAGGTAAGTTGGCTCCCGATGCTGTTTCTACTCCCTCCGCGGTCAAGAACAGGTACTTATCTTCGTTAGGTAGTAACTGACTTACTGTGACGAAAAACTTTAATATTTTTATAATAAATTGCTTTGACCAATCAAAACCTTCAAATTTGTTTTCACACTATTTTCAAGTTAGGAAACAATAAAATAAGTAGTGAGGGTGGAAGCCAGGTAATTATTATTATGTGTTATTGTTGTTAAAAAATCAGTCCAATTTGAGTGCTCATTAGAACATTACACAGTAGGAACTTATTTTTTTTGCCACAAAATCATAGATTTGTTAGAAGTCTCATAAAAGTTGAGTAAAAAAGCAAGCCAATATTAGTTGCTAATAATTACAAAATACCGTACAAAACGAGTTCTTTTATTTATTTTCTGAAACAAAATCAACTAAACATAAAAACATAGCATAAACTCACTTTTTTGTTTGACATTGAGAGCTTCTTAATAGTGGATGCAATATCAATTTTTTTAAAGTTTAGATTAAAAGACTTTCAACTATTAAAAAATGCAATTTTATCACTGTTTTTCGATATAACGGAAAATAAACACTGAAAGTTAGGATAATACTCCAAACCTCAGTACAAAAATATTCGCAGGTATTTTGCCTGTTTAATCTTTTTCAAAGAATTGAAATAAACCGAATAAAAATTCGCAGTAGAGCCGGTATACCCCATAGTACGGCGGTGGTGGACTTTCACTTACTATACTTACAATTCATTCCTGGATCATTGTATGAAAAAAAATATCCACAGGTAAAAATTCTAACCCTTATAATAAAGAAGAATTTTCTCTCCCTTTCTCTAGTGATTTGCGAATGAAACAAAATCTTGAGCTATTTCTCAACATTTATTGATAACTAATTATTGATCATTTTTAAGACCTAATTATTAAATATAAAATTGATTTCAAAAATAATGCAGATTGTTGCTAAAAACGTTTTTATAATAACCTAGATTTTGAATATGCTTAATGATTTTTTGCAAGATTTTCAATGTTGTTACAAAAATGTAAAAATTGGTTTTTAAAATACATCTTGTTAAATATCGGCCAATATTTTTGTACTGAGGTTTGGAGTATTATCTTTACTTTTAGTGTTTATTTTCTATTATATAGTAAAACAGCGATAAAATTCCTTTTTTTGAATAATTCTGAGTCTTATAATTTCAGAATCTTTCCAGAACTTGTGGATCCAAGGGTTCCAAGAAATATGCAAATTAGGGAACCTAATTACAGACTGGATGCACATATAAAAAAATTTAGGACAAATAATAAAATATGTGCAAGAAAACAAAAATGTATTGTTTGTGTACCCAATAACTAAATAAATGTACCAATTTTAAATTAGTTGTTTTTTAATAATTACATTTTACTTATAAAATAATCCAAAAATACTTGGTTAAAATCAATAAATGAAACTTCTAAAACCTTTATAAAATTATTAATCTTTCTATAGTCAATCTTATTTGTGCTTTGATTATCTATAATTTGTGTTTTTTAAAACATTAGGATTGCTCTATTAATTTTAATTTTATCAGCAAAATACTTAAAAAAAAATTGGTTTTCAATAACAATATCAAATTGCCCTGACAGTTTCAAATAGAAAACATTGCACAATATAATTCTAGACTATACTTAATAAATGTGATATCACAGTGGATTTCCTGTTACTATTTTTGACAAAATTCATTCATTTTCTGCTTTATTGATTGGCTTATTGTTTTAGTTAGATACTGAATTGCTTAAATTTTTCATATGTTAGTTAACGTATAAAATAAAAAACGCTCAGAGATCAAAAGTACTTGTAAAATGTTGAATGAGAAAATTCATTCAAAGCTGTTTTCAAGCATAAATAGATTTCACTACCTGACTCACAAATTCAAGATTTACTGCTACCCTTGAAGGTTGTCCGTGCACAGCGGGCGACACAAGAGAGGCAGACTTTCGAGAAAATCTTCAGTTAAATACTACTAGCGCCCCTATAGCGGATTTAGTTTTCGTAACAAAGTACCCCAGACCCTTAAAAGAGGATTTCTGACTGGACATTTTCTGCAATAACCGGTAGCGTGAAATTAACACCCGCTGATAGCGCCAAAGTTGTTGAATGCGCTTCCAGCACCCTCCCTGAGTTTTGACGGGGCCCAATTGATTACTGATAAATTATTCGTCAAAACTCAGAACGTTTATTCGGAATGATTACGCGTGGGCTCATGGGCCTTTCTGCCGAGATATGAATTTACTAACTTGTGATTTCCCTTTCAGGTGGAGAAATTAAAGATTTAATATTTAGTGCAGTTAATTTATTACAAAAATTACCAAGTGAGGATATATAGGATTTTACAACAATTTTTCCCACACCAAAAATCTTAAAAACTAGAGCTCACCAGATGCCATTTTACAATTTGGTTTCGTTTGGACACACGAAGGTTTACAAAAAATTTTGTAGCACTTAAAATTTGGTAACTAAAATTTTGACAAAGTTTTTTTTCAAACACACAATCGCGCACTTAGAGGTATATTGAAAATTATATAATTAGAGTGTCTTAAATGGGGTGCAATGAGTTTTTATAAGCGTCCCTCCTAAACTTCTTCGAGGGTTGACACTTTTTCTAAAGTTTAATTCTTTTTGCTCTTTTCAAAGTTTAGAGTGGAGGCTCTTTTCCTATTCGTTACAAATATAAAATTGGGGTGGACTAACTATTTTCTATTGGCTAGTGTGAAGATGGGGTGGTGTCGATCTTTCCTCATTTTTACTCTAGCTTTATGCAAATGCTTTTAATTTGGGTGATGTACCTGTCGAAATTTTGTCGCCAAGCCATTATTTGGCGCGCCTAGAGTCACCCTCTCTTGGCGCCTGACGACTGACATGAATAATAAAATAACTAATTTTACAGCTAAACCTTCCTGAAAATACATCAGTACTGGTTCTAATTTAACTTTCCTTGACAATTTATTTTGCTATAAGGCCATTGATAATTTGAAAAATGGAAATATTTTACTGGAATTTATTCTAATCTTGATTTAGAAAACATGGTTTTTCGTTTTACACTGCATTAAAGTAAAAGCTCAATTCGGGTGCATCTGCTATTGTAAATTTTTGTGAGTTTAATTTTTATGCATTAAACCGAAACTGAAAACATGTTGGGCTTTATGCTTATCATAGATACGAAAAATATTTGTGGCTGGGTGTGTTCTGAAAAATCATTATTTAATGAAAAAGGTGCAGAGTTCGGTGAAATACACACAATAAATGCAACTGAGCGAAAGGTGTGACTGTCTTCATTTATTAACCCTCAACTACTATCGTTATTTTAGCGTCGCATAACTGCTATCCTGGGGTCAATAAAGACCCCATTTTAAAATGAAGTTAATTTAGAGTATTTTCAAAAATAAACGTTTTCATTCATATGTATATTTTGCTTACCATATTTTGTTTACATCAATACAAACAAATGAGAAAAATAAAAACAATAACATAAATTCTAACAATAAAAGCACAAGTGCTGCTTTTTTCGGAAAAATAAAGATAACTCTTTTTAAAAAATTCTATAAAAAAAACTATCAATTATGAAAACATAAAATTTCAGAATTTATCTCTAAACGGTTTAGTTCATCACCTGAACTATAAAAACAATAAATACGCCATCTGTACTTGGTAACCGTCGCGTTAGAGTTTAATTGTGTCCACGTAATACGCGTAGATTGATAAGAACGATTTCGTAAGTCACTGAGGTCTACGTAGTAAAAGCACTCTTGTTGAGGTGAAGGCACTGTTTGATTTTTAAGTTCACGAAGCACTTGAAGGGAAGGAGTGTCAGTAAGTCGAAGAAAGACGAAAGGATCCGTTGCTGAAGATTGATGCACTTTTAGAGTTAGTAGTATTAGTACACAAAGAACCACTGAAAGTGAGAATGTTATGTTAGCACTAATTAGATTATTATAAATGTTTTAGAAAGTTCAAAGTTGGGAGCTCTAGTAAATTTTCTGAGAATTGAATTTTTGGTGGGGATTATACTAAAAACATAGATATTTTCTTTAAGTATTAAGGGTGCAATAATATTTACTTATGACTAGGATGATTACATTGGAGATGTAAGAGTTGACTACAAGAGAGTGAATTTTTCCATATAATAATACATATTAATCGCAAGTTGCGTTCACGTGCACATTTAGAAAAGATGAATAGATAAAAGAGGTTACATCTAAGAAAAGTTAGTATTTCGTAAGTTAAAGCGTAAAAGAGAAAAAGAAGGATCGCACGGTTTATCTGGAGTAGAAGGTGGTGCTGTAGGATTTTCTTGTGGTTGCCATGGTCCCATAATATCGTTAGGAATTTCGTAAATATGTTCTTCTTGTGTTTTAGGCACTTGTTGGTCTGGTGTTTGATTTTGGAAATTTTCTTCCTTCAGTTGGGGAGAAAATGGTGTGTTTTTCGCATAATATTAATGGAGGACAAAGTTTGTCATAGTATCCCATAAAGAAGCTATCATTTTGAGTGAGCATTTTCCTTCCGCTTTGTGTAGTACAATTGCGTTCATGAGCACTTCGATGACAAATTTGATCGCTCTGCATATGACGTAGATATCTATACATCCACTGGTCCATGTTCCAATGAATGTAAACCAACCCCAAACATAGGCTGATGTACTTTGAGCTAATTTTTCTAAGTCTTCTTTGTTGAATAGTTTATATGCTCCAAATTTGTTGTTGTAAGAAGTTTCTCCTGATATTTTTCTTGCGATAATATTATTAAGAGCTTTCCTTTCAATTCCAAACAGGAAGGCATTTTGTGCTTCTTGGACTTCACTGGTTTTGTAAAGTCCTCCAGCTCCAATATTTTGTATAGGTTTAAAATCTAATGTTGGTTCTATGTCAGGCTGTAATTGAGTAGGAGTAAGAGCGTACGAGGGCATTGGGTTAAAGGTGATCCATTGATTGTTGATGTAATATAAAGGTGGAATTACACTGTTACAAGGAATTTCTTCTGAAGTGCGTTGAAGAACACGAGTAATTGGTGCCATAAATAGTGAGGTATTTCCCATAAATACTGGAAGCTGTGCGTAGCATAGATTTTCTCTACGAATTTGTATTAAACGGGGAACACATTGAAGGATATAAAGGACTTCTCCTGAAATTTTTCCAACGTAGCTCATTTCGTTCTTAATGAGAGAAATTACTAAAGATGGTGTTATAGTTGCTAGGGCTAGGCGATTTCTTAATATTTCTCGATGAAGCAGACAACGACGATGAATGGTATAAATATGTTGCTTGGCTAAAGCTCGCTTGAAGGATTGTTCTATGTATAAAAATTTGGTATTTGCGTATAGAGTTAAATCGATGTTTTGACTAGCTGGATTACTAGGCCAAATTGGAACATTTTCACTTGAATGTTGAAGAACTAGTAGTTGAGGGTGTTCTGTTGTAAAGACTTCAAAACCGCAGAGGGGTTCTGTCTTTTCCAGTTTAAGTGCAAAAATATGCTCTTTTTCTTCCACAACTAAATATTTTGAAACAACTCCGGTTTGTTGTTTTTCAAAGACCATGGTTGCATTTCCTTGATATAGTAAAAAATGTCGACCGCAACCATGTGGCGTAAGGGGTGACCAACAAGTGTCTCCTACTTCGATATCTAAACAAGTATTTGCTGTATAGTCGCAAGTAATTCCTGATTTTAAAACAATTTCAATTTGATCAAGTCTAACTGGGGCTAAATAATCTTCTACTTGAATTTTAATCATGGCTTGAACCACTACACTGTTCCAAGAGCGAGAACCTTCTGTATATTTGGCTCCATAACATGTGCCATCTTGTTCTATATCTCCTGCAATTGTGATTGAAGCTACTGTCGTAGAGTTCATTTGAATACGGGTAATCAAATGTCCGCCAAAACCTCTCCATGTTTTTTCTTTATGAATTTCTTTGCATTGATCTTCTCCTACCGGATGAATGTAGGAATCGAATCCTTGATTGACCATGCTTGCATGTGAGTGCATACCACAGTGGGAAATAATACGGGTAATTTCAATTAGACAGGTATAGACATGGATGTGATCAAACCGTTTTTTCTGTAAAACTTGAACATAACGCGGTGTCGCGATATAATTTTGTTCCGGAATGGGACAAGATGCAACGTCTTTTAAAGATACAATTGAAATATTTGTGGACGGTTTTTGACAATCATATGCTATCAGTGCAAATATCTTATAATCTAAAAGGTGTAGTAATAGTATGGTTAAATACAAGAAAATTCTAAAGCCAGCTGAAAATGAATGCTAAGGTTAATTAATTATTACTACTAAGTTATCTATTTAGTAAATTTATGGACCATTTAATTTCAATGTAGTGTGAATAAATTCTTTATTAAAAATTTTTAAGTATTAATTTCAAAAAGTTTTTCGAAAATTGGAGCACTTTATATTAATAGGTTTAAATTAAGCAAAGTGAATTTAAATATGTTTTTTCAAAACCCATGGATATTCGGCAACTGGGCCTTGACTTCGCGTATGAGGGCGAGATATCGGTGTCGAGTGAGCTCGAGGAGACCGCAAGTAAACTGTAGCATCGCTATCATCAGTATCATAATCAATTTCATTAGTATTGAAAGAATTAATATTATCACTATCATCATCATCATCTTCATCATCATCTTCGTCTGAGATTGGAAGAGATGGTAGGGAGGGAAGTGAAAGTGAGTCTAAGTCTTCATCATTATTCGTTATAATTGGAGGTACAAAAGGTAAACACGATGGATATCTTAAAGGTCCTATATCATCTGAATTTGAATCAGAGTCTGAACTACTATTATTATTATCATCATTATTATTATCAATGTTTAACGTTTCATTTTGACTTGTTGCTTTACATTGTTTTAATCTATTTACATGCACTTTATCTGTTTTTTTCATCTGGAAATTGAATCGTAAATGTTACTGGTCCGGATCGACTTAAAATTGTACAACAAGGGCCTAACATGGGCCTAACCATTTAGGTCGGAATTTCGTGGCTAATTTATTACCTTTCGGAGCGGGACAATTAATATATACTTTATCACCTATTTGAAAATCTCTAAGTTTTGCTTTCACATTAAATTTATCGCATTGATTTAATGCTGTGGAGGTTAAGTTTTAATGTGCGTTTTCGCCAACTTTATTTAATTTCTCTATCAATTCCGCCGCATAATTCGAATCTAAATCGTAACGAACTCTTGGTTCTTCAAGATTAGTAATGAAAGGAAGTTGCATATGACGAACGTACATAAGATAAAAGGGTGTGTATTGGGTTGATTCGTGAACCGAATTACAATAACTCATTTTTGCAAAAGGAAGCCAATGACCCCAATTAAAATCTTCTTCCGAAACATAATGAGAGATCATCGTCTTAAGAGAGCGATGAAATCTTTCGACAACGCCATTTGCTGAAGGCTGATATGCTGTAGTCTGAATTTTTGTTACACCTAATATTTTGCACATGTTTTTAAATAAATCATTTTAATCATTATAATCATTTTGGCATAAAGTTCGCGCTACTAGAACTCCATGAATTAACAATTCATGAGGTTCAATGAGAATTTCCTCACTAGTAGGACAGTCTTTAATTTTCGCTAGCTTAATGACTCGACTTCTTGCAGGTAATTTAAGAGTTCCCTTTAAAACGACGGGGATTCTACCTATTCTTCTGTCACTGGTTGACTTTTTTATGCAATTCTGGAGAGGGTTTATTGTCGTACTTGACAAGTCTATTTTGTTGAGTGACCACCTGTTGGGCCCTTTTAGGCTCTTGTTTATTTTTATATAAGAAAACACCTTTTGACTTGGTTTCTTCGCTTGCTTTTACTTGAATTGATTTATTTGGTTTAGTATTACATTTACTTAAAATGACTTTATCTTTTGAAAGAATTTGTCCCATTGTACCTATTTGCGGAGAATTTTTAACATCTAAACTCGGTTGTGATTCATTATTTGAATTATTATCTCGTCATTTAATTCTTCCACTGCACATATCAAGTGGGGTTAAAATAATTTCCTGATTCGCATATTTTTTTCGGAGAAGTGCATAAGTATCGCTTTCTTTCTCATTTATTAAAGGGATATTTTCTCGATTTATGCGTATTGTTTCTCGATCCCAAGCTATAATTACTGCAAAATGGGTTAAAAAGTCTAATCCTATGAGTAATTCACCTTCGAAGTCTAAAGAATTACTTACTACTAAGAATGTATGGGTTATCGATGTAAACAATTTCAGACTAAGCTCTCCGTGTACAGGAATTATGTTTCCTTGCACATCTCTTAAATTAATTTTGTCTGAAACTTGGGTTAAATTTAAATCTTTAACTGCTTCTAATTTTACTAAACTAGTAACTGCTCCCGAATCGATAATTGCTTTAAAGTTAGAATTATTATGTTTTAGATAAAAAGCGTTTATAGAGACATAATGAATATTATTTTTTCTACATTGAAAATTATTTACAATTGAGCGTCGTCTTCGGTCCGTAAAAGACGAGCTCCTTACATGTTTAAATTATTATTTACGGGACATTCGCGTCTAAGATGACCGAAACCGTTGCAATTTGCACAATAGGCGGCTCGGCATGTAGCTGCATAATGACCAAATTTATGACAGCGAAAACATTTTGAGTTTTGCCGATTTGGTCGTGGAGAAAGATTGCGTCGATTAAATTGAAAACTTCGCGAAAAATCTCGTCCGCGGTATGAGTTTTGTACTTGTGGATTACGCGAGAAATTTGTACCTGATACGGTGGTGTTTTTGGTCGCTGGAAAAAAGTATTTTGTCTATTAGCCTGATTAAAATTTGATTTTGATTAGGAAACCTACTAGAACTTTGATCGCGTTGATTTAATTGTCTAGTTTCGCGAGGAGGGTAATTTGTTTGCCTATTATTTGCGTTAAAATTTGTGTTTCTATGTGGTGATGGTGAAGATTGACGTGTAATTGTTTGCGGTTTATGTGTAGGAGTTGATTGATTTGAGGATGTTTTTGCCGGTGATGTAAATCGAACGTTTCGCGTTTCTGAATCAGACCAATGTGATTCTGGTCGCTTAAGTCGTTTATGAATGACTTCTTGTTCTATCGCAGCGTCGACCGCGGCTTCAATCGTATTGGGCTTAGCCATCATAACTTCTTGACCGATGTGAGGAAGTAAACCGTCTTTAAAATGTTCAATTGTTTGTTTTTCCGCGATTTCGGCAATAATTAAATTTTTGTTCGGGTCATTAGTATATTATGCGTGATGTGCCGCATTTTGTAATCGAACCGCAAATTTAATGAATGATTCATTTTGTCTTTGTTTGCAATTTTGAAGAGCTAAATGAGCTTGACCAGGAATTTTAGAACGAATTTTAAATCCATAGCTTAAAATTTAGAAAAATAATTTGCAATTTAAAAAGTAAACATGACAATTATTGTTAATTGTAAATTTCGAAGTCTCCACCGAGGACTTGAAAATGACGGAACTGGAATATAATTTATATTTTCTGAATCAATTGTGTTTTCTGAAAAATATTGTCGTAACTGAACTAATAAATCTGAAGCATCGCCTGTATTTAAATGTAATAGATTAACCTGAGCAATTAGAAAAACTGGTCTACTAGGCATGATTAAAATTCATTTTGAACATTTTTACTTTCAGTACATAAATTTGGAAAAATTTGTTAAAAATGTTAAAAGTCCTTAACTAAAGGAACACCGCTGCCACCAAAATGTAATAATCCCGAATTAAGGGAGCACCGCTGCTACCAAAAATGTAAAAGAGGGTTATTGTTATGGGTGTTTGTAAATGTCAATTAAAAGAGTATTTCTGGACATTTTCTTACAATAACCGGTAGCGTGAAATTTACACCCGCTGATAGCGCATAAGTTGGTGGATGCGCTTCCAGCACCCTCCCTGAGCTTTGACGGGGCCCAATTGATTAGTGATAAAATATTCGTCAAAACTCAGAACATTTATTCGGAGTGATTTCGCGTGAGCTCATGGGCCTTTCAGCCGAGATATGAATTTTACTAACTTGTGATTTCCATTTCAGGTGGAGAAATTAAAGATTTAAAATTTAGTGCGGTTAATTTATTACAAAAATACCAAAGTGAGAATACATAAAATTTTACAATAATTTTCCTACACCAAAAATCTTAAAAACTAGAGCTCACCAGAAGCCATGGTCGACACTGTTATTATTTTTTTTATAAAAATTATTCTAGCACTAACTAAAATTTCACTAAGACTGACTAAGAACTGGACTGAACTTAACCCTTCGTTAGTCGCGCATGGGACTGGCAGTCCCATGCTTTACTATTTTTGTAATTAAATAAAAACGGTTATAGCTACAACCTTGTGGACTTATGACATCTCAAATTGATCTTTTATAAACACTTTGCCTAAGTTTGGTGAAAAAATTTAGTTTTGCTGCTTCGTAATTCCCAATTAATTCATCAGGTACCTGGTTTGGGACTAGTAAATTTCACGTAAAAATTTTTATAAAAATTTTGTAATCATGTATAAATGATACTCGACAATTTATAACATGAAATAAAATATATATAATCAAAAAAAAAATAGTTGTTGTTAAAAACAGAATAAAATTAAAATAACAAAATATTATGCAGGTGTTACGTATTTCTAGAGACATTTTTAATTTTAACTTATAAATTTATTGCTTGAGACACATTTTTTTTGCAAAATTTAGTACGTTTATGATAAACTAATTTACTATAAACACTTCAAGCTAAAATTTACAAGATAACCAATAAAAATGGTCAAAATATTTGTTATGGGACTGGCAGTCCCAGCGCGACTAACGGTGTCACATAGTATGGCGCGCCTAACGAAGGGTTAATGGAGAACTACATGTTGAGGCTTCAAGAATTAACTAAAATCTCTCCGCTAATTGATGCGTAATTAATTTTTATAAGCATCCCTCCTAAACTTTTTCGAGGGTTGACACTTTTCCTAAACTTTAATTCTATTTGCTCTTTTCAAAGTTTAGAGTGGACGCTCTTTTCCTATTCGTTACAAATATAAAATTGGGGTGAACTATTTTCTATTGGCTAGTGTGAAGATGGGGATGATATCGATTTTTCCTCTTCTCTCTAACTTTATGCAAATATTTTTAATTTAGGTAATGTACCTGTCGAAATTTTGTTATCAGGCCATTTATTAGCGCGTCTGATGGGTTGAAGTCTGACACCTAGCGTGACAACAGAAGGTAATACAATAGTTAATTTACGGTAATGATTCTCGAAAATACACGGTTACTAATTCTAATTGGGTCTGTCCTTAAGTCTCAATCTGCCACAAGGTCTTTGTTAACTAAAAAAAATGGAAATATTTACTGGAGTTTTATTCTAATCTTGATTTGGAAAACATGGTTTTTCGTTTTACCCTGCATTAAAGTAAAAGCTCAATTTGAGTGCATCTGCTATTGTAAATTTTGTAGAGTTTAATTTTTATGCTTTAAACCGAACTGAAAACATGTTGGGCTTTATGCTTATCACAGATTAAAAAATATTTGTGGCTGGGTGTGTTCTGAAAAACATTATTTAATGAAAAAGGTGCAGAGTTCGGTGAAATAAACACAATAAATGCAAATGAGCTGAAAGGTGTGACTGTCTTAATTTATTGAGTATGATAATTCTATGAAAAGCATAAGCTCTTAATTTGATTAAAATTTGAAAATCTATGAAACAGTATGAGCTTTTAATTTCATTGAAATTTAAAAAATTATTAATAAAATTAAGATTTGGCGACTCCACAGAGGATTCAGTTGAAGATATGAAAATCTAAAATAAGAAGGTACGACATGCTGGTTATGCGGTTGACGATAGTGTTCATAAGGTGGAGGAGGTGAATTTATGTAGCGAGGAGGTAATTCATACATTTCCATACGGTGGATTTGTGGTGGAGAAGATGTAGTGTTATCAGTTAAAATCATGTAGCGCTTACCTGAATAAAATCTGTTTTTAAATGCAACAATTACATACTGACCAACATCTAAATCGAGATATTCTGGTTCATTAACATCAAGATCTTCATCTTGATACTGTATGTCGACATCTGATTCTGAAGTACTTGTTTCGTTGTCATCCTTAAGATTGGTACGTTTTTTGGATTTTTGTTCCCTTTGTTAGGTTTTTTTTCAAGATCTTCTTGATTTTTTTTAACTGTATCTGATCTTGAATTACTCTCTTCATTTACGTGTTTTATACATGTTCGTTTTTTTGTTTTCGATTTTTTTTTTCTTAGCATTAGCATAAAACTCTCTGTATTTGCCGCTGGACACAACCGCTGGAAAGATTTTTCTTTTCCGTTTTGGCGTTTTAGCATTTTTGTCTGGTGTTTTGGGAAACACTAAACATTTTTTAAACGGACTAGGAACGGTAAATCTTTGCTCTTCTTTTTGTTCGTATTTGTTCGTAACACTCAAATTTGTCAATAGGGGTAATCCATGTGGCGTTAGAACTAACAGGGGAATTGTGCAGAGTTTTTGATGAGGGTGTATATGTTTGGTTTAACAATTTAACATTTGAAGTACATGCAATGGGAGAGTTGTGTCGGCTTTTTGGTAAAGGTGAAAGTGTAGATGTTCTATTTAACGGTTCGGCTCGCAAAGTACTAACAACAGAAGAGCTATGTTGGCTTTTTGGCGAAGGTGTAGATATTGGGTTTAGCCATTCTTCTTGCGTATTAGCAGTTGGAAACTCGTGTAGACTTTTTGAAAGAATTTCATCTTCAAATAGTGCTGTGGTCTCTTGAGTGTTATTTTTTATAGTAATGACTTGTTTTTCAGTGTCAGATTTAATTGCTGCCCACACTTCATACAATTTTAAAAACGTAGTATCTCGACTCCAATTCTCTTTTTGCGAATAAGTACTTCGAAATTTTTTAATATCCTTTTTTTCAATTTTGCTCTCTAGTATATCTAGTAACTGTGTGCAGTTATTTCCAACGTTGTCTATAATTTTTTGCGTAGTAAAGGATTTTCTATTCGGTATACATTTTGAGTAGTGTTTTTCTCAAATGGATATAATCCACTCTTTCTAAAGCCATTTACAACAATTTGTTTAGATGCGTACATTTCAAACACAGTTGTAAGAATTGTTCCAAAAGTGTAACGTGTAACATCTTTTGGAAAATTCTTAAATTTCTAATCTCTAACTTCACTGGTCCAACCAACTTTAAGAGGTCTGAATACCGAAACGTCATCTGGTTGCATAATATGTGTAGTATTGGGAAACAATGCAATTAAAATAACACCATTTTCATCACATAATTAACATAATTGTTTCGTTAAGTGGGAACGGTGACCATCTACAAATAAAATGACCGGCTTTTGAATGTTTTTGGATTGCTGATATGGTAGAAAATGATTTGATAGGTATTCGTAAAATACTTCTGAATTCATCCACCCTGAATCTGATCTGCCCAAAGCCCAATCTGTTGGCACAGAGTCGGCTATCGCTTGGGGAATTCTCTTATATTATACGGAAAGATCAACATCGGTGGAACATAGTTACCATCTGTCGAAAAGGTGGCCATTACAGTTATCTGCTACTTTTCAGAAGTAACTCGCACATAAAAATCTTCATTATTTGCTACAGGACATAAAACCTTCCCGGTTTTAGGGCATAAACAAAATCCTGTTTCGTCTCCATTAAATATTCATTTAGGGTCTTTTAAAATATCATCCCGTTTCTCTTCTTGTAAGAAAGTTAATATTTCGTCAAACCAAGCCTCAATTTTATCTTGGGTTACGGCCGCCCGTGCTTTACTAACTGATTCCGCATGTTTCTGTTTAATTTTTTTGTGCCGTTTTAAAAAACCCTCAAACCAAGAGCGACTTGGTGTGTTGTTCAGTATGTATTTAGTTTTTCTTCCAGTTTCTTCTATAATTTTTTTACGGTCATAATTAAGTTTTGTTTATGGACTGGAAAACCCTTTCTAGCCATTGCTAATATCCAGTCTTCAAGATTTTTTTCTTCTGCATCAGACAATTTCGTTTTTGGTCCCATTTTTCGCAAAGACAGTTTTCTAATCAAAGTAGACCGGGGTATATTAAATTCACGAGCTGTCGCTTTTTTGCTTTTACCATCATTTCATCAATAGCTTTATTTAGTTTTCCTCCGAATATGCAAAGAATTTCCAAGAGGCAACTATTTTCGGGGTTTGAGCCATATCTGTTTAAATAAGGTTTTAGCCATCACAAATGCTTTTAACGTGCCAAACTACAGATATGGGTATGAGTGGCCATTAATGAACACTGATTTATCCAGTAATGGACACTCTCATGTTCACTATTGACGCTCTTACTATTTTGGTGTATTAGTAGCGGACACCCCCCAAAAATCTGTTTATATTTAAATAAGGTATCAAACGATAATGCGTGGCGTATAGATAATCTTTTGTAATTGCTTAAAGATACCTGAGAAGTTTCAAATAATTGATAGGTTGCACTTTATCCCCTATCACACACACTCCAGTACGTTGACTATAACGCGTTTGACAACCATAGATTTGACAACCAACATTTGAAACGACGTTTTTGAAATAACGTTTATTTTGACAGACATGTAATGCTAGTTACCTATATTCATAGTATTGTCTGTTTACTTATGAAAAAACCACCAACACCACAATTTATCCTCAAAATACATCCGGCAACAGAGCACAACTTTCGAAATAAGATGCCAATATGCAAATAGCAGTCCCTTGACTAATTTACTAGAAATGACAATTTCAAATTCTAGTAAATTTAATTTTGACAAGTCTAATTTATCAGGTGATGGTTTTTTGATAAGTGAACGGACTTTATGGGGTTTACTGCAGAACAGAAGATTTTTTTAGTAGAATCATATTTTCGTAATGGGCACTTAGCGAACGGAGAACGGGTTTACCTACTCATCCAGGCTTTGTTTTGACGAGTTTCGGGAGAAATTTTCAGAAGAAATCATAACAGAGTCAAATGTTTATACCAGTTTGAAAAACACTATCACGTTCTTTCGAGAGACGAGCAGCGTCAATCGGAAGAAAGGCACTAGAAAATCAAAAAAAAAATTTTTTGTGAGTGACAGTAAAATGATTTGATTAAAATGACATCAAAAATTATAATAAACATCAAGGTTACTTAATAGTAAGGTTTGCTGTTCTCACGGGCGGAACTACGTCATAAAGTTCTCCACAGCCAACTCCTAGCGCGCTAAATTTAAAATTTATCCGCGATACCTGGCACTTTATTTCCGCATCAGCCCAGTGATGGACTAAATCAGCTGTTGGTGCAAAGTCACGGTAGTACCTTTTGTAGTAAGGGGAAATTATGCTTTACAATGAAAACTACAAAAATACAATCATTTTTTATTAACATTTTCAATTTACGTAATAATTTTTTTAATTTTTGAATTTTGTACAACTTTTTTTTTACACTCTTTGAGTTTATTATTTAAAAAATTCATTTTGATGAATACTCTTTGTCTGAAAAAGCCGCGGACAATTTTCTCAGGAATATCTACAATACTTTTATATTTTTTCGTTAAAGTGGCCACAATTCTTTTCTTCACAAAAAAATTGTTTTTGTTTGTTTTTTTGAATTTATGGTTTAAAAGTTTTATAGCGGTTTTTAACTTTTCCGTCAGACCTCCATATGACACATGATGCACCCATGGTGGAAGTGCATATGAGTGTTCTTGCTGCAGCATGTATGTGTATTGTCCAAGGTATGGATATGAATTCTTAAATTTTTTGACCAGCCATCCAGCAATGTATTCTAACTCATCATTCTCAACATTGGGTTTTGTTTTATTTTGAGATGATTTTGTAGAAACACTGCCAATAGAGTCCCCTTCACTGAAATCTTCCACTATTTCTGGTACAGTCGGTTGAACATCTGCACGCTTCAATATATCACAAATGACATATTCTTCTTTGACATCACCTACTACTGTGTTCATTTTGTTTGCTACAACCCACGGACATTTGCCTGTAAGTGGTATTCTTAATACATTTACTCTATATATATGTAAACTTACCAACTATAATTTGTCGTAAACGATAAAAAGCATTCAAAGGAGTGGGATGATCATCTAACCCTCCATTCGTCCTGATTTGAGAAAACAAATTTTCTAAAGCATCTTGGTTTAGTTTAGCTGTCATAATAAATGAAAATTCATAGTTTTCTTTCAAGTCTTCATACATTTTTTTTTAAAGATGTTATGGCCATTAGTATTTTCTTTTGAAAAACTTGCAGTGATTTTTTGCCGCAACTTCTTATATTTAAAATTTGTCCATAAATTTCATCAAGTTTATCAACTTGCGCAGGATGCCCCTTGTATGGTTGTTTAAAAAAACCGCTTCGTTTAAGTTTCTCGAATTGAAAATGTCAAACCACACTTTTTTTTTTCAATAAATTCGCCCAACTTATAGGCTTCGTCATTTTTTACATATCGTTGTAATGCAACAGATGTTGTATGTGATAACAACTGAGCTGCTAGTTTAACATTTTGACACTAACTGTCACTGCACGTTAAGTGTTTCTCTTTAATTTTAAAGATTGAAGAAAATTCTGCATTTTTGGACAGTTTCACTAACTCTTCCAGAGGTTTTTTAGATATTACACTTCCATCTTCTAATATAAAACCTACATAAAATATGTATAACACTAAGTAGTGGCTATATTTATTTTACCTTTATCCAAAAGCCAGTTACAAATTAATTTCGAAAGTTGTGGAACATCTGGGAAGATGTAAATATTAGATTTGAGCACAGAGTGCTCAAAGTAGGGGTGTTCAAATGTCACTCCTAAATCCCTCCACACTGCTTGGTTACTCGAACCACAATCCGAAACACATGCCACCACAGTGTATTCAATGTTGTGCAGAGCTTGAATGATGCTGGGCAAAATATCCACACTCATGTTTTGGTCAAAACTCATAAAAACAGGTTGCTTCCAGGAGCCACACAAACCACGAGCCAACACCACTTGAAGATATTTGTGAGGACCAACTATTTCATCTTCTTTGTTGTTGTATTCATACAAACTTCTCACTCGCATCTCATTAAACATAAGAACAACCAGACTTTCTTTATTCATAAGAGAGTGTCGTTTAATTTTTATAAAATTCAATGAGCTTGTTAGAATCCCATTTTGTAAGGTAATTTTTCCAGCATACTTCCGGAGTGTGCTTAGATTGGGCAGAGGAAATTTATTATTTCGCAAAAATATATAAGCCCTGCTACTGAAATACCTACAAGAGAACAATTATTTGAACACACGAGATGGTATAAAAGTGAGTTGTTGAAACAAAAATTACCTCAGTGTAAACGCTTGAGCCAATTCTTGGTTTGTCCAAACAACTCGTTTTTTTGTTTTTCTTATCAGATCAATTTGATTTGGAGAAAATGTACCAGGCAACGCTTTTTTTATAGCAGTATCCAGTTGTACTTCTTTTTTGGTTGATGCTTCTTTTAGATCAGCAAGCTCTCCTTCCAAGTCATTTATTTTTAACTTTAGTTAGTCGATTAATTTGATGGCCTCATCATATTTTTTTTAGTTCTTCATAAGGTAGAGAAATTTCCATATCTATCGGAAACGTTTTTAAAACACTTTCAATATACTGTTGGTCACGATTCCTTGCAAAAATGTTGATATTTTTTTTATCTTCGTTAGTAGAAATTGTTGGGACAACTATAAAAGAATTGAACAGTGATGTTAACTTGAAACTTTCGATAATATTTTATTACATACCATCAGGCTTTAACTTTCGTTTGGTAGAGCAATTCAACAATTCTTTCTTAAAATTTAGTTCAAAATCATCTGCTCTGAAATGTTCAGAGCAAATAGTGTTGTGCTTTTTTGGTTCCCAATTTTTGCCTCGCTGACAAAAAGTGATCCATAGCTTTCTGATAGTAGCGGTTTTGGGAAAAAGATGGAACGAGTATGCACTTTCCACACTTGATTTGTTTTTACAAAGTGAAACTGCACACGTGTGACCAACCATTTTCACAAAATTGCCCACTGGTTTTGATAAAATTTCGCGATACGCGGAAATCTGATGGGTCAAAATAAAACAAATAACAGAAATAACAATAATAAACTCCCAAACTTAACCTAACTATATTGAAAAAAGAATTAATGTAAATAAATCAAAACTAGCTAACCGCTAAACTTATTATTAAAAATCTACTAAATTAAAAAACTTTAATTCAAAATTAACAGCAAAACTAGATAACACAAAATGAATTAAATGCAAAAACGAACCGTATACGAAACCAGCAGACAAAGCAGTGACTGGACTTATGGCAATGACAATGGCGCGACGAGTTGATGCAGTTGCCATGCTGTCAGCCAAACCGGTTTTAGTTCGAAATCTGTGATGCACGTTGACCAACACCTGATACTATAATTCTCCAGAGAATTGAGAACTTTATGACGTCACATCCGGAACAACAGCAAATCTTACTATTAAGTAACCTTGAATAAACATATGGTACATATTACTGCAAAAGGCCTACGAAACGTTAGACCTACTAAATATGTGTGAGTTCTACAATATTTTTCTTGTTTTGACAGTTTTTGTCTAAAAAGTGTCCATTACTGGAAGAGACACTCTATCCCATAGGGATGCTACCATTTTAAGTGAACACTTTCCTTCCGCTTTGTGTAGTACAATTGCATTTATGAGCACTTCGATGACAAATTGATCGCTCTACATATGATGTAGATACCTATACATCCACTGGTCCATGTTCCACTGAATGTGAACCAGCCCCATACATAGGCTGATGTACTCTGAGCTAGTTTTTCTAAGTCTTTTTTGTTGAATAATTTATATACTCCAAATTTGTTGTTGTAAGAAGTTTCTACTGATATTTTTCTTGCAATAATATTATTTAGGGCTTTCCTTTCAACTCCAAACAAGAATGTATTTTGTGCTTCTTGGACTTCACTGGTTTTGTAAAGTCCTCCAGCTCCAATATTTTGTATAGGTTTAGAATCTTGTAGGCTCTATGTTGGCTCTCAATGTTGGCTCTATGTCAGGTTGTAACTGAGTAGGAGTAACAGCGTACGAGGGCATTGGGTTAAAGGTGATCCATTGATTGTTAATGTAATATAAAGGTGGAATAACACTATTGCAAGGAATTTCTTCTGAGGTACATTGAAGAACACGAGTAATTGGTGCCATAAATAATGAAGTATTTCCCATAAATACTGGAAGCTGTGCGTAGCAAAGATTTTCTCTACGAATTTGCACTAAACGGGGAACACATTGAAGAATATAAAGGACTTCTCCTGAAATTTTTCCAGCATAGCCTATTTCGTTCTTAATGAGAGAACTAACCAAAGATGGTGTTAAAGTTGCTAAGGCTAGACGATTTCTTAATATTTCTCGATGAAGCAGGCAACGACGATGAATGGTATAAATGTGTTGCTTGGCTAAAGCTCGCTTGAAGGATTTTTCCATGTATAAAAATTTGGTATTAGCATGTAGAGTTAAATCGATGTTTTGACTAGCTGGATTACTAGGCCAAATTGGAACATTTTTGCTTGAATGCTGAAGAACTAGTAGTTGAGGGTGTTCTGTCGTAAAGACTTCAAAACCGCAGAGGGGTTCTGTCTTTTCCAGTTTAAGTGCAAAAATATGCTCTTTTTCTTCAACAACTAAATATTTTGAAACAACTTCGCTTTGTTGTGTTTCAAAAACTATGGTTGCATTTCTTTGATATAGTAGAAACTGTTGATCGCAAATATGTGGCGTAAGGGGTGGCCAACAAGTTTCCCCTATTTCGATATCTAAACAAGTATTTGCTGTATAGTCGCAAGTAATTCCGGATTTTAAGACAATTGCATTTTGATCAAGTCTAACTGGGGCTAAATAATCTTCTACTTGAATTTTAATCATGGCTTGAACCACTACACTGTCCAAGAGCGAGAACCTTCTCTATGTTTGGCTTCATAACATGTGCCATCTTACTCTATATCTCCTGCAATTGTGATGGAAGCTACTGTCGTAGAGTTCATTTGAATACGGGTAATCAAACGTCCGCCAAAACCCCTCCATGTTTTTTTCTTTATGAATTTCTTTGCATTGGGCTTCTCCTACCGAATGAATGTAGGAATCGAATCCTTGATTGACCATGCTTGCATGTGAGTGCATACCACAGTGGGAAATAATACGGGTAATTTCAATTAGACAGGTATAAACATGAATGTGATCAAACCGTTTTTTCTGTAAAATTTGAACATAACACGGTGTCGCGATATAATTTTGTTCCGAAATTGGACAAGATGCAACGTCTTTTAAAGATACAATTGAAATATTTGTGGAAGGATTTTGACAATCGTACGCTATCAGTGCAAAAGTCTTATAATCTAAAAGATGTAGTACTACTATGGTTAAATACAAGAAAATTCCAAAGCCAGCTGAAAATGAATACTAAGGTTAATTGATTATTATTACTAAGTTATCTATTTACTAAGTAAATACCCAATCTTAATTAAGTTTATTTTAAATTTATGGACCATTTAATTTCAATATAGTGTGAATAAATTCTTTATTAAAAATTCTTAAGTATTAATTTCGAAAAGTTTTTCGAAAAGTGGAGCACTTTATATTAATAGTTTTAAATTGAGCAAGGTGAATTTAAATATGTTTTTTGAAAACCCATGGATATTCTGCAACTGCGCCTTGACTTCGCGTATGAGGACGAGATATCGGCGTCGAGTGAGCTCGAGGAGACCGCAAGTAAACTGTAGCATCGCTATCATCAGTATCATAATCAACACAAATCACTTGCAAGTAAGTGATTTGTGCATAATCAATTTCATTAGTATTGGAGGAATTAATATTATCACTATCATCATCATCTTCGTCTGAGGTTGGAAGAGATGATAGGGAGGGAAATTAAAAGGAGTCTAAGTCTTCATCATTATTTGTTATAATTGGAGATACAAAAGGCAAATACGTTGGATATCTTAAAGGTCCTATATCGTCTGAATTTGAATCAGAGTCTGAACTACTATTCTTATTAATATCATTATCATCATTGTTATTATTAATTTTTAACGTTTTATTTTGGATTGGAACTTTACACTGTTTTAATCTATTTGCATGCACTTTATCTGTTTTCCCATCGGGAAATTGAATCGTAAATGTTACTGGTCCGGATCGACTTAAAATTTTACAAGGTCCTAACCATTTAGGTCGGAATTTCGTGGCTAATTTATTACCTTTTGGCGCGGGACAATCAATGTATACTTTGTCACCTATTTGAAAATCTCTAAGTTTTGCTTTCACATTAAATTTGTCGCATTGATTTAATGCTGTGGAGGTTAAGTTTTGGTGCGCGTTTTCGCGAACTTTATTTAATTTCTCTTTCAATTCTGTCGCATAATTCGAATCTAAATCGTAACGAACTCTTGGTTCTTCAAGATTAGTAATAAAAAGTTGCATATGACGACCGTACATAAGATAAAAGGGTGTGTATTGGGTTGTATCGTGAACCGAATTACAATAACTCATTTTTGCAAAAGGAAGCCAATGATACCAATTAAAATTTTCTTCCGAAACATAATGAGAGATCATCGTCTTAAGAGAGCGATGAAATCTTTCGACAACGCCATTTGCTGAAGGCCGATATGCCGTTGTCTGAATTTTTGTTACTCCTAATATTTTGCACATGTTTTTAAATAAATCTGAAATAAATTGACTACCTCGGTCAGATAATATATCTTCCGGAACTCCGTGACGCGTGATAATTTCTTCAACAAACGCACGACAAATTGTGGGTGTTTTAGTGTCCGGAATCGGAATCGCTTCACAATAGCGTGTTAAATAATCGATGCAAGTTAAAATATATCGGTTTCCGTTTTCTGTTAAATTTAAAGGTCCGACTATATCAATTGAAATTTTCTGGAATGGTCGTGTAGGTACTGGAATATTTTGTAATTCTGTAGGTGGTTGTGGATGTATTTTATGAATATTGCAACTATGACATTGTTCGCAATAAGTTTTGATGTCCGAATTCATTCCTTTCCAATAGAAGAGTCTTTTAATCAATTCTGTTGTTTTCTTAACGCCTAAATGACATCCTGTTGGTGTATCATGATGGAGTCCTATAATTTCGCGTCAGATCTGTTTGGGGACTACTAATTTATCATCAGTTTCAAAATCATTACGTTGTTTATAAATTAATTTATTTTTATTAAGATAAAATTGATCTGAATCTAAAAGTTTTAAAATTTCTGGGTCTTTGTGCTGTAATTCTTTAATTGTATCATAATCCCAAAAGAGGGGCTCAAATAAAGTAGATCAATTGAGGCGTGTTTTGCAAAAACACCATTTGTCACAAATCTTATTTTGTTCAGTAGACAATAAAAAGGTAATAACTACAGTTTGACTCATCTGGCATTAGAAATATTTTGCCATAGATTTTGTTTAGTTTTGTAGCTTTTTTCATTAATTATTATTGTTTTTTGTTTCGTCAAGTAGTGTTTTTGCAGAAATATTTGATTTTTATTAAAACACTTTAAAAAAACAAGTTTTATTTATACAAAATGAGTAAATATGCGTTTATAAAACGATAAGAAGAGAGTATCATAGTAGGAGTACCTAAGAATATAATTTAATATTACTTCTTATTCGTCATCGCTAGTACCGCTACTGTTGTCATCCTGATCAATGTCAAATATTTCTGGATTTTCATTTTGGGTATTCTCAGTTTGAGATAAGAGGTTACTATGAAACTGTTGAGCTTCCGGCTTCTTTAAATACTGTACTAAGTTCTGCAGATTGGTTATTTTTTCAGGTGGAATACTTAGAGCCTCATTATATAAGGGTTTTAGTTGCAGTTCATTAGGCAACTCACGTTTATTTCTTATAACTGACTTGTCCCATGGGTCAGAGTACGTTTGACCCACAAGGACAACTCCGGGTTCACTTACTGAATATCGCAGCATTCGTGCTGTTTTAATATTAACAGGGGGGCGACCAGATTTCCGAAAAAATGCAGAGACTGTTTCTGCAACATTGTAAATCATTGACTGTTCGACATTAACTACTGTAAAAGGTGACGGATTATGTCTTGCATTTGTAATTATAGCATCCCATTCCTTACCAGTTTCTACTGTAACTGTTTTCTTATGATTTTCGATTAATGAAAAATCTTCTTCACAACTCAAAAAAGAATGGCCACGGATGGTAAATATATGCGTTATGCTTTTGAACATGTGCAAACAATGAACCAGTAAGTATAAAAACTTCATCAGCGCATAGTTTTTATTTTGTTCTACGCAACCGTCGCTTATTAAGATCAAGTTTTTTGTTGTTATATCATTAGAAGTAAGAAAATGGAACAGCAAAGATGTCACTTCATTTTGGCCCTTTCTGCCAACGGTTTTATTGTAAAAATACATAGTCGCACTATTCGCTCCATCATTATGGATTCCAAAAACGTAGTACCAGAGCTGCCTCGCATAGAAAAGTGCATTTGTTCTGATATGGGGTAGCGGTAAATTTTGCATATAATCAAAACTCAAACAGAAGAAATTTTCTTGGTCAGTGCGAGCTTTCAACTTGTATTTTCTTTTGAATTCATTAAACTTATCTGCCTTCGCCAGGTGTAACTCCTTTTCGGTATTTAGCTTATGTCTTGCTTCTGGTTTTTCACAGTTTGCTAGACGACTTTCTAATCTGTCGCAAGTACTGAAAGTATCACTTCTGGGAAGACCAAACTTGAGATTGAACTTTTGTTGAATATGCTCCAATATACTCTATAAGAAGCCTTAATACCAGTGTGTTCATCCATAAATATTTTGTACATTTTCTTAACTGTCAAAGTTTCAGGAAGATAATAGGTATTTGGATTTTTTCTAGAATGAGATTGTCTACTCTTAAATGATTTGATGTGGTTTTCAATAACATTTTGAGTCTTTTCTGCTGTTTTATTTGGTCGGTTACAATGTTTACCACGTTTATCTTTGGAAGAAACTCCAATTTTAAATAAATGGCATTGTATCCTACGAACCCGGTCGTAAGATACACCATGCAACCCACAAAAAGCTTTCACACATATTTGTTTTTTTTTCTTCCATGTAAACGAACTTTATATACATACGAAGCAAGATGTTGCATTGGTATTGAATGTGGTTCGTTTACATTAACTTCCTGTCCACTTTCTGCTTCAGCTGTAAAATCATTTTGCACTCTATACTTGCGACTTCTTCTTTGTTTTGGAACCTGGTGCGATATTAGCCCTAAAATGTAAATATACGGTACTCTTAATACAATATATTATGTGGTAACTAGTGCTCCTACCAGCTAGATAAACATCTTGATCGTTTTTGCTACTTATGTTGTAAAACTTTTCAAAAATATTCAATCGTTCTTGCTCTGATACAGAGTCATAGCACTTGTGTCGTACACAACTACAAAATTTAAAAAAATGGTTACTAAATACATACCAAGAGATTGCATGCGTAAACTTACTTGCAGTTTGGACCTTGCTGTATTTTTGGTACGTCCTTTCCTGCATAGTTGCTGTAAGGAAGACCTTTAATTCTGGCATCTTTAACTTGTGTGCGTTTCCAGAGTTTTTTTTCTTTTTCAGTGGAACATTTTCGCCCGGAATTTGACGTTCATAAACTTCACTCATGGTGTGAATGGTTAAAGAGAAACACTTTACACCTAAACATATAACCTAATCACATAACAGAACTTTCAAGAAATATGTACTGACTGACATAAATGTCTTTCCCCGTACTTGCCTGTGTTTCCCGTAAAAACCACATTTGTCAGTGACATTTGCTGTTTTTGCGGAAAACCTACTTGACTTATGGAGTTTATTATGCGGAATTGAAGTTTTTTTAAACGCCCATATAACTGACTGCTCGCATGTTTGCGGAATTATTTCACTTAGAGATTGTGCACAGTGGTGTCCTTTGTAGTAGTGAACTTTACTAGAAATAAAATTTTAAAAAAATATTGATGTTTTTTTACAAGAAACAAATACATATATACATTAAAACTAAAAGAGCTTTCTGTGACATATTACTTAACTACCTAAACTAAGAATATAACTGCTAAAAAATAAATTTGAAAAATGGATCTAATAAAATATATATTAAAAAATAAAATTATTTAGGAACATAAAGCTCATTTTTTTTTAAAATCAATTGTCAAAGTGTTTTAAGGTTGGTAGCTCTATTTAAAATTAGCCTTTTTAGTTTCGTTTCCATGGTAATCTAACAGGGTTCCAACATAATTTCAGAATTTTTGAACTGACAATTGATTTAAAGAAAAAATAAGCTTTAGTTATGATTTAGAGCTAAAAAAATTAGTTGCTCCGAATATTCTGACGTGAGAGAGACTCTATATTAATAACATTCCCACCTCTACTAAAAACTCTCTTGGAAGCCACACTCGTAGCTTGTGTGCATAAATATTTTTTTCCAGTACTGCCAATTTTGAAAAAATATTTTCATTTGTTTTCCACCAAATTAGATGGTCATCCTCTAAATCTAGTGTGCCAAAAGTGAAATATTTATTTATATCGTCTTCCATAGTGTTTTCATTTATAACTGCTCATTTTGTCGAGACCCTAAAATGGCACTTAACCCATATTTTACCAAGGTGCTAAATAACAACAAAAGAAACTTTTTTTTGTGTTTTATTTGTTTATCTAACGTACTTAAGACATATTTAACAAAAAAAAATTATAAAAAAAACTTAGAAAAGACAAGTGGTGCTAAAACGCAACGTTGGTTAATACCATTAAAATTATTACTTATTTAATTTTTGTGAAAATCTTCAAAGCAACCGCTGTGTAGATACGCATTGCACTTTTTGCACAAAAATACAGTTTGGCTATGACAAACCTTGCATCTTCGCCGGGTTTTACTTTTACTTCTTGTTATGATATGACCAATATTGTCATAGCGAACTTCTTGGAACACTGCAGAAGTTGACGGTTTAGCCTTATGGTTTTCAGCCTTTAGGAGTCTTACTGCTATGAATGACTTAAATTCTAACTGCGACATTTTTTTCGTGTTTACTAGGTTGTAAATTTTCCAAGAATTGACGATGACACTGTCAATTGCATTGATAAATAGAGGTCACCACCACTTCTTTCCAGTTACGCCAATCCGGTAGTTTGCCACACCATTATCGTGCAAATCTACCCCTCCCATATATTTATTGTAAATTTTGATGACATTGGGTTGTTGAATGTGAATGTCTTTTTTCTCTATTCTGTTTTTTATTAATTAATTTTTAATTCATTCTATCGTTTTGCTGTAGACATTGGCTCAACACTAAGGTGGTTACTGATAGTAGTCACTACAGAGTTGTCGTTCCATTTGACTAAAGAAATTTTAGTTGCTTCGTCATAAGCAGCGTCATAAGATCCCCGCTCTTTTTTTGATACAGCCTTTGTGGTTTCCAAGGGACACTGGCTGGTTCTGTTTTCTCGAATAGTCCCGGAAGCAAAATATTTTTTTTTCAGTTAGCACAGAAAATAGTTTGTAAGACGAAAAAAAATTGTCGAAGAATATTTGATGATATTCGTTATCTTTGACAAAAGACAACAAATCAAGAACAACTTGTCCTCCCATACCAACGTCAGATTTTTCTTTATTAGAATTTGCACCAGCATATGGAATAATTGGTAAAGGTAGCCATCTGACGAACATAAGCACCATAGCTTGAAACCAAATCTTACTGGTTTTCTTTTTATGTGCATTTTACAAGAATGTCTCCCGTAGTATGGCACCATTTGTTCGTCAATTGAGAGGTTGTGTGCAAATATATCAAATTGCAAATTTCTATTGTTTATAAAGTTGAAAAATGGGCGGGGCTTAGCAAATTTGTCGTTTTTGTCTAACAAACTATTGTTAGCATGATGAAGATTCTTTTTTATACTGTAGAACCTGTTTCTACTCATATATTTTTTAACTTTATCTTCATCTGTTGACCAATTTAATTGAGTTTGTGGTAGAGTGTGATATCCTGACAAAATCAAAATTCCAATAAAATTGAGTAAATTCGTACGATCGAAATCAAATTCATGTCTATTGTTATCTTGAGCATATTTCTTAGAATTGAGAACAATATGATCCAAAACTTCATCGTCAAAATACATGTAAAATATGTCTAAAGGCGATTTACCCTCAATGGCATTTTTTAGATTTTCAATATCCTTTCTCTCTTTTGAAACAGGTTGGGAAATAGAAATGCAATTACCTTTTACCCCTTTCGGTGTTTTGTCAGTAAGGATGTTTTTTTTTCGTTTTTGACAATTTTTGTCTCTTCACGTGAAGAGTTTCGTCGTCCGAAGAATCGTACAAATCGCCATCATTTACGCGTATTTCAAAAGTTCCTGCTATGTCTCCGCCAGCAAAGCCGTTGTCGTTCATTATCAAGTCCTCATCAAAATTTTCTTCATCTGTAAGCTCGTCATCGTCGGGGGGAATATAAACGGCATCAATTGCACCTAAAATTAGTAATATTTTGTATAACGGAATAGAATATGAGGTAACAATTTTACGTCTTTCGCTTTCCAATTCATTTGCAACGTGTTCCAGAGCAGTTTCCAATTCTTTTTGAGTCAAATATCTATTTATTTTTAGATATCACCACTTTCGGTACTTTTATCGCAATCGTCTACACTCAACAAATGAATGTAACATAATGAACACAAATCCAGCTTACGCAGTACATGTTTGAACTTGTTATAACTCGAGAAGGAATATTCACATATCTTACCAATGTTGCGTTTTCGCAACATATAAATTGTGGTCGATTTTTTTTTGTACCGTATATTTTTTTTAGATATCTGTAACCGTAGATGCCTTCTCTTATCATTCCTATCGCTTGTTTCATAAAAAGTTCGGTATTATAATAGCTTTTCGATTTTTTATAATAATATATTTAAGACATAGTTGAAAATAAAAATTTTTTGTTATATTTCCAGCAGTTTTTTTTTTGTTAAACATTAGGGCGAATTTTACGTCAATTTTTGAGAAGTTCTAGGAAATCTTTATAAACAACTTCAAATAATAAAATGTATTTTTTAATGTCTAAATGGATTCAAAAAAATCAAAAATAGGGTGTTGCGAAAACGCAACGTTGGGAAAAAATGGGTTAAGCCAGATTTTTTTTAGCTTGAACATTTTGTGTGGCAGGTTCTTCTATATTCGCTAATTCTTCTAAAACACTAATTTTTATTTCTTGAATTTCATTTTCTGTTAAATTACGGGTTTTAAGTCTTGGATCAAACAACTGACACTTGTTCAAGTGTAAATTCGTACTATGATTATCAATATATCTATTATCTAAAAATTTTATTATGTTTTCTAAAAAATGAATTTTTGTAAAAGTAACAGAATCATCGACTTGTGTTTCATCGTGGTCAGTACTGTTTCGCAGTCTTAATTTTATTTCATGAGTAATTGGAAGAATTGCTGAGGCAGTCACATATTTTTCCCCTGCCATTAAGTCTGAAATTTCTTTTATTGGATGTAATATATCAACAGTACTTTTTAAAATGTCTAATTCGGCAATATTAAGTATTCTTAATTTTTTTTTTTTTTATAATCACTTAAAACTGCAGTTACGGGTACATTTTATTGTAGAATTACTTCAATGACATTTAACAATGACCACCAACGCGTTCTCGAATAGGAAGGAATTTTTTTACGATATTTATTTATCGATATATCGATAATACGATATATATTGATAATGCGATATATCGATAATCCGATATATCGATAATCCAATATATCAATGATCCGATATATCGAAAATCCTATATATCGATTTATCGATATTTTTCAAAGTATCGATAATTCACCCCATACTACTGCCAAACATTCGCGCTCAGTTGTTGTATAACGCCTTTCCGCGTTATTTAATGTGCGACTCGTATAAAAAATCGAGTGTTCATGACCGTTGTCATCTAACTGCGATCAAATTGCTGATATGGCTGTGCGGAAGGCATCTGTTGTTAAAATAAAGGGTTTACGAAATTCCGGGTATTTTAAAACTGGCGGCGTTGTTAAAGCAAGTTTTAATTTTTCGAAAGCGTCGTCATGTTTTTCAATCCAATTGAATGGGATTAATCCGGTTAATTCGTTAAAAGGGGTCGCAAAATTTCCGAAAATTTGGGAACAAATCTACGATAAAATGAACAAAGTCCGAGAAGAGCTCGCACTTCTCTTTTTGTTTTTGGTTTTGGATAATTTTGAACTGTTTTAATTTTTTCTGGGTTCGTTTGGACTCCATTTGCCGAAATAATATAGTCTAAATATTTAGCTTCTTTGCGCATAAATTTGCATTTTATTGGTTTAAACTTTAAATTATGTTCACGCATTCTTTCAAAGATTTTTCGTAAATTCGCGATATGTTCATCTTATCTCCTGAACTGTACACAATAACATCATCTAAGAAAACAAGACATTGTTTTCCGATTAATCCCGAAAATACGGTGTACATAAGTCTTTGAAAAACTAATGGTGAATTTTTTATTCCCATTGGCATACGTAAAAATTCGTAATGACCGGTAGGTGTACTAAAAGCTGTTCTTTCAATGTCTCTAGGATCCATTTCAATTTGAAAGAATCCTTTTGATAAGTCCATAACTGAGAATAAACTAACTCTGGCTAATTTATCGATTGTTTCCGAAACTAAAGGAAGCGGGAAGAAATCTGTTTTCGTGATGTTATTTAATGCACGATAATCGATACAAATACGAATTTCGGGGTCTTCGCCCGGATGACGTTTGTTTTCGACTAAAATGACGGGACTATTCCACGGACTGGTGGATTCGCGTATTAGGGGAGGAGGGGGGAATGGGAGCCACTTAAGAAAAACTTCAAATTTAAATAACATATTATCAGTCTTTAATTAGAGTATTGTTTTATAAACATCTACGATGACTTATCTTTGGAATGATATGAGTATTTTTCGCTAATCGAGCTTACAAAAAGAAAAACAAAGAAAAGTTTTCTAAAGTAGTTTTGGCTCCAATTACCCTCATAAAGGGTAATTAGAACCACCATAATGGGATAATCAGAGCCAAAGTTATAAAACATTCATTATAAAATAAACGTATGAAAAGTTAACAATCTTAATAAAATTAAAAAGCAAAACAATAATAGAAATATGTTCCTATGTTTCGGAACAGAAATCACATACATAGCGACTGGGATCATCACAATCTGTGCATTGTTCATGTGCCCATTCACCGCAGCTGCGACAGCGATACCATATCTCTCGAGATTTCCCTAACTCCAAACAGATCGCACACAAAGATTGATCATCACGTCCTTTTTGATTCTCTGGTAGGTTTTCGATATCACTGTCGCCACTCTCTGCGTACGGAACTTCTTCATCTTCTTCAGAGGAACAAGGCTCCTTCTTTGATTTTTTCATCCTTTTTGGCTTCTGTTTAGCAGGGCCATCAACAAATAAATTCTTTTTGGTTTTTTCTACCTTTATTTTCATGATATTTTTTGTTCCTTTTTCTTCTTTTTCCTTTCTTTTTGTGGCCTTTTCTTCAAATACTTTCTTTAAGGATGTAGAAGTTAATATTTCAGATTGTTATTTTTTTTCCCTTACCTATCCCTTTTCCTTTCCATTTCTTCCCTTCTACGCAAGGTAGAGGCGTCTGCTAATTTATTATATCAACAAATGTTTCTTCATTAGTATCTCCAAGCTTGATAAGATCTTGCCGATTATCACTAGTTACATCATTTAGTTTAGGTGTTGTTTGAGCATTGTAACCAGAAGTCGAAGGTGCAGGTTCTGCATAGCTGCTAATAGAAGGTGTGGATTCTGCAACTTGGTGTTCAGTATCTGTTGTGGGAAAAGTTTCTTCCACATTTACTGGAGAAATATTGATAAAATCCTCCTCTTTCATTTTGGAAGGATCGAATGGAAATATTCTAGTAGATGCAAAGCCACTAACTCCTTTTTCCACTGAAGCAACCCTCATGTAAGCTTTGTTAAAAAGCCCAGCAAATTCATAGGGAGATATTGTTTTTAAGTTATGAGATTTGATATATAAATTGCACTCACTGTTATAAGCCTTTTTTAGAGGACCACGTCTAGTGGTTGAAGCTTGTGTGAGGTATGGGGTGGAATGGAGATCATGGTGATGAAATTTTCTCTACAGAAAGTATAGGCTTCTAGGGTAGCACGGCTAAAATGATTGTCTAGAATCAGTAAAATAGGTTTATCTTTTGAAGGTTTAGCATTCTTCACAAAGTGTTGTAGCCATTTAATAAAAATTTCTTCAGTTGTCCATCCATTTTTTGAATGTTCATAGACAGCTCCTGCTGGTCCATCCTTTTCAAGCTGTGGTGAGTGCCTTTGCCAGGGATAAATGAAAAGTGGAGGGATAAAATAACCAGCTGCGCTTATACAACAAATTACGGTAATGGTTTTGCCTCTTTCCCACGAAGTTATAAATCCCACACGTTTTTGGCCCTTTTTTGCTTGAATTTTGTCCGTCTCTTGTACTGTCGAAATACCCGTTTCGTCCATATTATATATGTCTTGCAGTGCAAACGAAATTTTATATATAACTTGTGTCAGGTTTTTAAAAAATTTGTCTACTTCGATTTTATTAAACCCTGTTATTCTCTGAATACTTATAGCTTCTGGTTTTCGAATACTAACGCGAGGGTTTCTTTTTAAGAATCCTTGTATCCAGTCTCTGCCAGCCATTTTAGTTTCTTTGGAAAAATTGTGTTGTAAACCCATGGCCTCGGCACAGTTAAAGGCGATTTTCCTAAGCTGTGTCATAGTTAGCCCATGAAACGTGCTACTCAAATATAAAACTCTGTCTGTGAGTATATTTTCTTGTTCCGTGCTAAAAATAGCATTCTTACCTAATTTTGGAGATCGTAAATCAGCATCGTCAGGGTTTTTATTATAATGTTTCACAAATTTCGAGTCTTTACCTAATAAAATCAAACGTACTTGTTTTAACCAAAAATAAATCATAATTTTCACAATAAAATTTGCCGTTGCATCACCTAGTTGAGGGTGAGCATTACATTTTAGAGGGGCGAAATTTATTTCTTGTTTAATTTGGTGTAATAGTAAAGATTGAATTTTTTATGGCACACCCTTGGAAGTATATACAAAAGGCGATTGACGCACCCCCTTGTAATAAAAAAGAGAAAACTCCCTGGTTTTGTCAGATTAGATCTCCTATACGTTTTAGCCTCTATGACTTCCAAAGGTATGTCATTGTCACTATGGGTTAGCAACAACCTACAATTGTCACATGAGCCAAAATTTTTTAATAATTTACTGCCAATGTATCCTGCTACATAAGCTAAGATAGCTTCACCGACTTTCGTTTTTCTATTTGGTACTGCTATTGGCTCAAATTCAGCTTCTTCACTCTGTAGCAAGGATACACCCGCAATTTCTTCTCCTATAAGAAAAGATCTAAGATCGTCTAGTGCTCCTGCACAAAAATCTTCTTCACAATTGGCACTAGGGGAATGTCTGGAGAATAAACTACTGATTAAACGAATTTTTAAATTGGGAAACATCGGGGGTCATGTTATATCTACCATGACCTCTCACCGCCGCAAAAAAATTCTCCAAGCAGTCTTGATTTAGTGCCCTCGGTAAAAAATAACTAATTTTAGATAACAATTTTGTTTTTAAAAATATAAAACCTTTTAAAGTTTTTATTAAATTTTTTACTGAAGGTAGAATCTATAATCCTCTAGGTGTCTCAAAACGCATGGTTTCCAATATGTTGATAGATGACCTCCAAAAGTCTTCATGGGAGGAAGTTTTAGTAACCCCTCCCCTGAAAGGTATGCTCAGTGGTGCCACTTTCGAATTCCCATTCAAACTATCGAACAAACTGTCCATAAACAAAATGAAGTCACCAGTTTGGTCGCCCTCAGTGGGAACGTTGTATTCACTATTTGTTTCTAAAAAAAATTAAATTAATATCGTAAAAAATAAGGATAAAAATATAGGTACCCCACTTAGAAAGTCGTTTCATAAGGCTTCCTACACTGTGGCTAAAAGTCTGAGCCATGACGTTAACCGTCATTTTATTAATTTTCCTTTCATATACATGTCGATCAGTAATCTTTGGACAGAGTCTTAAATTTTCTGAGACATCAATATTATACAAAGTTTCAATGTGTTCCCACTTAGCCTGTTTGCTAATACCATTTTCTTTGTATTTGATATTATAATGTAGCAAACCATTTCTGATCTCTTTAAAAAGATGGGGGACGTCAAATAAAGGTACAATCTCTATATTGTCAATCTCAAACCCAAAAGGAACTCTGTCTCGACCTTCTCTTTGGTATTTCTCCAAAGTTTCCTGTTGCAGGCTGTTAATAACAGCCTGATTTGCTCCACCTTGATTACAAATTGCAGCGACCACATTGAGCCCCACTTGTTGACACTGTCGAATTATTTCAATCAGTTGTTTTTTTAAGTCAATGGCCTTCATAGGCCCAGCACTGAATGTAAATGAAGCTGGTTGCTTCCACTGCCTATGGATACCTTTTATCATTAGAACATTTGCATGGTCAGCTAATCGGGGGACCCTTTGGTCGATGCCAAAATCTTGGAACCCATCAATTTTATCATTGGCTTTGTTGTACTGCAGAAGTGGGTAGAGCGAAATCTCGTCAAAAACAATGGCCCACATTTTATCAGCTTCACATTTTAGCTTTCTTACAGTCTGTTCCAAAGACTTGAAAATTTGGGCATTGACACCAGGTCCATATGGAATTTTGTTCAATAAATTTCTTAACGTCCTTGTTGAGGGCAAAGCGAACATCTTTTCGAGTAGTCTGTAACCTTTTGGAGATGTTTTAAAAATCGACAAGGCTAGTACTTTCTCATTGATTGTGTAGCGTCGAGCTCGAGCAGATTGTTTCTGTGTTCGTATTTGCTGCTGAATACTAGCTGTTTATGGGGAAGATCGATATCAGAATTTGTTACATTTATTAATTGTGTGGGGACATTATAATCATTTTGGCATAAAGTTCGGGCTACTAGAACTCCACTAGTAGCACAGTCTTTAATTTTCACTAGCGTAACGACTCGACTTCTTGCCGGTAGGTAATGTAAGAGTTCTCTTTAAAACGACGGGGATTCTACCTATTCTTCTGTCACTGGTTGACTTTTTTATGTTTTCTACCTGATTTATACTGATTGACAGAACACTTTCCGATTTTTGTTTATTGTTCTTGACAAGTCTATTTTGTTGAGTGACCACCTGTTGTGCCCTTTTAGGCTCTTCTTTATTTTTGTCTAAAAAAACACTTTTGACTTGATTTGTTCGCTCGCTTTTACTTGAATCGATTTATTTGGTTTAGTATTACATTTACTTAAAACGTCTTTATCTTTTGAAAGAATTTGTTCCTTTGTACCTATTTGCGGAGAATTTTTAACATCTAATCTCGGTTGTGATTTATTATTATTTGAATTATTAACTCGTCATTTAATTCTTCCACTGCACATATCAAGTGGGGTTAAAATAATTTCCTGATTCCCATAATTTTTTCGGAGAAGTGCATAAGTATCGCTTTCTTTTTCATTTATTAAAGGGATATTTTCACGATTTATGCGTATTGTTTCTCGGGCCCAATCTATAATTACTGCAAAATGGGCTAAAAAGTCTAATCCTATCAGTAATTTACCTTCGAAGTTTAATGAGTTACTTACTACTAAGAATGTATGGGTTATTGGTTTGCCTTTCGGTGTAAACAATTTCAGACTAAGCTCTCCGTGTACAGGAATTATGTTTCCTTGCACATCTCTTAAATTAATTTTGTCTGAAACTTGGGCTAAATTTAAATCTTTAACTGCTTCTAATTTTACTAAACTAGTAACTGCTCCCGAATCGATAATTGCTTTAAAGTTAGAATTATTATGTTTTAGATAAAAAGCGTTTATAGAGACATAATAAATATTATTTTTTCTACATTGAAAATTATTTACAATTGAGCATCGTCTTCGGTCCGTAAACGACAAGCTCCTTACATGTTTAAATTATTATTTACGGGGCATTCGCGTCTAAGATGACCGACACCGTTGCAATTTGCACAATAGGCGGCTCGACATGTAGCTGCATAATGACCAAATTTATGACAGCGGAAACATTTTGAGTTTTGCCGATTTGGTCGTGGAAAAAGATTACGTCGATTAAATTGGAAACCTCGGGAAAAACCTCGTTCGCGGTATGGGTTTTGTACTTGTGAATTGCGCGAGAAATTTTGTGCCTGATACGGTGGTGTTTTTGGTCGCTGGAAAAAAGTATTTTGTCTATTAGTCTGATTAAAATTTCTGATTTTGATTTGGACACCGACTAGAACTTTGAACGCGTTGATTTAATTGTCTAGTTTCTCGAGGAAGGTAATTTGTTTGCCTATTATTTGAATTAAAATTGATTTGAATTTGTTTTAACGGGTAATGTAAATTTAACATTGCGTGTTTCGGATTCAAACCAGTAGGATTCGGAGCGTTTTAGTCGTTTGTGAATGACTTCTTGTTCTATCGCAGCGTCGATCGCGGCTTCAATTGTGTTGGACTTGGCCATCATAACTGCTTGACCGATATGAGGAAGCAAACCATCTTCAAAATGTTCAATCGTCTGCTTTTCCGCGATTTCAGCAATAATAAATTTTTGATCCGGGTCATTAGTATATTCAAATGCGTCATGTGCTGCACTTCGTAATCGGACCGCAAATTCAATGACAGATTCATTTTGTCGTTGTTTGCAATTTTGAAGGGCCAAATAAGCTTGACCAGGAATTTTAGAACGACGAAAATATTTTAATAAGTAAGTTTTAAACATAAGCCAGGTTGTTACTTCCTGCCACCTCTGATCACTCGCATAGAATTTATCCGCATTCCCTACTAATTTTGATTTTACCAGCTCCAATAATCGAGTTTCGCTCCATAAAGTAAGAGTTTTAAATTGTTCAACACCTTTAATAAATTTTTTCGCGTCAGTGTCTCCATTAAAATTGGGCACTATATTGGTTAATGAAACTACCGCAGTAACTTCTCATCCTGGTTGGGCTGAATCTGCATTTTGACCTGAATTCGGCATTTTGGCAATTTTTAATAGATCTTAATTGCTAAATTGAAATTTTTATTACTTTTACTTAAAATTTTAATACACTCTGGAAGTAAAAATGTTCTGGTTGTTCAGTAATATTATAATTTATTATATTACGTCCTAGGGGCTCTAGATTAATATGATCATTTTCCAATAACAAAAGAAAAGCTGCGTAGGGATTAATTAAACGTCCTAAATTAATTTATGACAAATTATAAAAGATTGTTTCTATAATAGGAATTCTAGTCCGATTATCCATAGCTTAAATTTTGAAGAATAATTTTATACTCGCTTGCAATTTAAAAAGTAAACATAACAATTATTGTTAATTGTAAATTTCGAAGTCTCCACCGAGGACTTGAAAATGGCGGAACTGGAATATAATTTATATTTTCTGAATCAAATGATGTTTCTGAAAAATATTGTTGTAATCGAATTAATAAATCTGAAGCATCGCCTGTATTTAAATGGTCTAATGGGCATGATTAAAATTTATTGTGAACATTTTTACTTTCACTACATAAATTTGGAAGAAAAATTACGAAAAAATGTAATTATTTCATGTACGCACACTCTTGAGGGTGTTGAAACAATGAAAAACAAATTAATAATTGTGACTCACCTTTTGTTGTTGATGTATCTCTTCTGTGGTGATGTGGGGAAGGGTTAAGGAATGGTTTGGAGTTTAAGTCACAATTAACAGTCTCAAGGCAACTAATTAAATGATTAATTCTCAAAAGAATCTGCCGCGTGCGTGGTCCCTCTCAACCACCCTACGATCGCTTCTCTTTAGCGCAAAAACACTTTTTTCCAGCAAACAACAAAACCGCGCCATCTTTGAATCTAAAATCTAAGCAATTTGCCATAACGGCTTAAACATCCTCCCGGCCTTTGAAAGGGTGCCTTTCAAAATAAATAAAAACAAACAAATGGCACATTAACAAATAGCCCTTGCACAAATAAAACAAAAAAAACTCAAATAAACTTTAATACAAAACTATTGCGATCAAAATAAGATCGCGATCCGGAATAAAGCAAATAACATAAATTGAGTATACAAAAAAAAAACACAAACTAATTCTAAACAATTATAACAGGAAGACTTCTCACTGTGTGGGCAAGGGGCATAATTTTACAACCGGGGGCTTGTATACTCCATCCCTTGTCCTCACACTTGCAACTCTAACTACACCGTCCTTCCCAGGGAAACCCTCTTCAACCACTCCTAGTGGCCACCGTAAAGGAAGCGAATCGTCCTGACGTACTATCAGGAGCGTTCCAAGTCTAACTGGACAAGATAAAGTATTCCACTTTTGGCGACTATGTAATGTGTTTAAGTATTCAAGACTCCATCTCTTCCAGTACGACTGGATTATCTGATCTAATAATTGTTTGCGACTCAAGCGATTAAGTGGGACTGTAGACACATCTTTTGCGGGTAACTGTTTCAAAGGAGTCAATGTTAAAAAATGCGCATGCGTAAGTGCTAAAGGTTTGGAAGGGTCACAACTTAACCAACAAAGCGGGCGTGAATTTAGAATACATTTGATTTGGGCTAATACCGTAGCGAATTTCTCATATGTCAAAATCTGAGTACCAATGACTTTGGCAAGATGCGATTTAACAGATTTAATACCTGCTTCCCAAAGCCCTCCAAAGTAGGGCGCTGAGGGAGGATTAAAGCTCCACTCAATACGATTTTCAGAAAGTTCTCTTTTTAGTGCATTTGAGAAATTATTTGTTTGCATAAATTTGTAGACCTCATTAAGTTCGCGTTTTGCACCCTGAAAATTTGTACCCATATCGGAGTACATTTTGATACAAGGACCTCGTCTGGATAAAAATCGCTTAAAGGCGTTCAGAAACGTGTCGGTCGACAGATCGGAAGCAACTTCTATATGTAGGGCCTGGGTAGTTAGGCAAACAAATAAACATATGTAGGCCTTTTGAGATTTAACACCTCTTCTGCGTGACAGGGTAATAGAAAATGGTTCACCATAGTCCACCCCAGTATAGTAAAATGGTTATACTTCCGTTACTTTCACAGCGGGGAGATCCGCCATCAACGGAAAAGTTTGACGTGGTTTAACCTTAAAACATATATTGCAATCAAAGAGTCTTTTGCGTACGATTGATCTTGCTGACAAGATCCAATATTTCTGACGGAGTAGTGACAATAGCAAATGCAGTCCAGCATGGAAATTCTTCTTGTGATAATAGCTGTTTTCCTTTTGCACGTAATCTCAGATATTCTCAGCTCAGTTCGTGTAGCTCACTTATTTGCTCGTTCCATTTGTCTTTACTCAGATGAATTGATCTGAGATTCTCACTTCCCCCCTTACCGCCGAAGCATCACCCTCAGCGGTGATGCAGTTTAGTGAGATTATGGTGAGATTGTCTCAGTTGGGTGGTGGGGGTAAAAATAAACGCGGTAAAGTTCAAAAATTCTACAATTTTAGTTTATAGTTATAGTCTTGTAATAAATTTCGGTATATTAATGAGACCCTTTTGGATGTAGTACTGTATTTTCACATGAAAATCATTTAGTCTATTTTAAGTTTGTCTATATCAAACGAATAGGTGTTGCATTCAAAATTTGTTGTGTGTTTTATAACGGCGCTTGAAAACTACAACATAATCGCATAATACAGTAAGATTCACGTATAACAATAGGCAAAAAAGAATTAGGTGTGTATTTTTTTTTAATTTAAGCAATTGACCGGTAATTTAAGCAAAATAAATAAAAGACATTCATTTAGAGGAATAGTGTTCTCAATATCATTCATTTTATGTATAGGCACTCTACTAAACACAAGTCTTTTATAAAATTAGATTTTACTAAGTTAAATAGATCACGATATAGCCTTTCATACTTCTGCACATACATTACACTGCCTATATGGATAAAAAACTATAATTTCAAAGTGTTCAAAAAAACTATTAAGAAGTTCCTAGTTAATAAAGCCTTCTACAGTTTTTAGGTATATATTGAATCTGTATCAAATTATTTTAGAAGAGTGTAAATTTATTTTGTAAATTCTAACACAATAAATTATTATTATTATTATTATTATAGTAACAAATAGCTAAATACTTCACTGACAGTTGAATCGTTGAATTGAGGTTAACTGAGACGAGAAACTCAGATGTGAGTTCCTTTTAACCACTGTACTGAGATGATTTAAAGTGAGCTGATCATATCAGTTCAGCTGATCTCAGCTCAGAAGCGTTTGCAAAAGGAAAGCTACGATTAGTCAATTAACACATTAACAAAAGGGTGAGATTTTGGTAATAGCAAGGGATGTTGCTGAACAAAGCTAATATTACAATTAGATAAACGGCCTTCAACTCTTATCAAATCGGAATCAATAAAAGGACGCAAATGTTTTACACAGTTAGGAGCCACTTTGCCATTTTCCAAGCAATTAAACACTTCGGAAAAACACGACCTTTGCATTATTCGCACAAGAGTTATGTGGGCGAAATCCAAATCAAGACTGCTTATGGATTTCCCTATCGGTAGTTTTCTGCAAAATCGAAGGACATACACCATAACTTTGAGAAGCTTATTCCAATTTGAAATGCGACCAATTAGAGTAAGAAAATCATTATTGCGGCTTTGCGTTACAACTACGCAGAGTAAGTCCCTTTTATCTTCCTCCGAAGTTAGGGTTGGGTCATCCACAAATTCATGAACTGGCCAAAAGGTTTTATCTGCTCCTAACCAGTCCGGGCCAAAGAACCAAGTCGTATTTGCAACAAATTCTGAAGGAGTTAGACCCCGAGAAAGACAATCAGCAGGATTATCTTTGAGACCAAACTGATGGTGGCAAAATCTCTTGTATTTTAGAGACGCGGTAGGCGACGAACTGCTTTCGGCTAGAGGGTGGTCCGTGGACCCAATGTAGAACAATTTTCGAGTCCGTAAATGCATAAATAGTTTGTATTTCAATTCGCGATTTAAAAGTCCCCATTATTATACCCAAAAGTTTGGCCAACAACAAATATGCGCAAAGTTCAAGACGTGGGATAGAAAGGCTTTTAAGTGGAGCCACTTTGGATTTTGCGCAGACCAATGCAACTTTAACTTCTCCATTAGGCAAGATAACTCTGATATAAACCAAAGCTTCATATCCCTTCTCACTTGCGTCTGCGAATCCTACAAGTTCGATTCCTGCGTTTTCAATCACAGATAAATGTCGAGGTACGCGTAAGTTCTCTAAGAGATGCAGTTCTTCGTCAAATTTTAGCCACATTTGTTTTATGCGTAAAGGGGGATCATCATCCCAATTCAATTTAAGATGCCAAAGTTCTCTAATCAAAAATTTAACAAAAAAAAACAACAGGTGCCAAAAGACCTAGCGGATCATAAATTCGAGCGATGGCAGACAAAATATTGCGCTTTGTGCACAACGCTTCTGGTATCTGCAACTTAAACTCAAAAGAGTCGGTGGCAGGTTGCCATTCTAGGCCCAAAACCTTAGAAGAGCTTCTATCAAATTCTAAACTCTTTGTTAAGCGATTGTCATTAGGAACAGTATCCAATAGGCTTTGGAAATTAGAGCTCCACTTAGTCAAGATGAAACCTCCAGCTTCAAATAAATGAACTAACTTATTGTACAAAATTTTTGCTTGTGTGGGACTACTAATTGAAGATACAAGATCATTTACATAAGTGTCTCGAAGAACGACATTTGATGCTTGTGGAAATTGTTGCGATTCGTCTATTGCAAGTTGACGAACAGTGCGTAGGGCAAGATATGCTGAAGACTTAAGTCCAAAGGCAACACGATTAAGTTCAAAGCTCGAAACCGGCTCATCAAAAGAAGATCGCCACAAAAGTCTTTGAAATTTTCTATCTTGCGGTGCTAATAGAATTTGAAAAAACGTTTAGCATCTAAAACAATTCTCAAAGGTGTACTCACGCTTTCTAGTTTAAATACACCATGGTGTGGAATATAATATGTGGGATGAGACGGGCAATTTTCAGAAACTAAGGACATATAACCTAAATCAATTTGCTCCTGCATTGCGTTTCGATAAATATCTTTAAAATTCTCAGAAAATTTAAAGCGATTTTCTAAACTAACAAATCGACTATGCGCGGTTGCAAAAGAGTCTCCTAATATTTCTGAATTCTTTTTAAAAGGCAAGCGTACTGTATAGCGTCCTGTTTCATCGCGCGAACAGGTTGAAGAGAAAAACTGCTCACATTCCTCCTCTTCTTGGTTCAATCCTGATGAGGTCTCTACCTCCTCTATCTCCCAAAACTTTTTTACTAAATCTTCAATCGGTTTAACAAAAGACCAGAAAGTTTGCGTATTGTTGTACGAATTTATAAGTGGTACTTTTCCAGTAACAATATATCCTAAAGAGGTCTCAAGCGCATGCAAATTTCTAGATAAAGATGAAAGTTTTCTAGAGCCCATTATTTGTGCAAATACTTCGGCTCCCAAAATTCCATCAATTTCTCCAGGTTTAGAGAAATTATCATCAGCGACCGGCATACCGTCTAAAAAGTCAAATGAAGCGACATTAACCTGACACGATGGCCATTTGTCGACAATTTTGTCAACTACAAAAGCTGCGAAGGAATATTTAGTATTAACATTGAATCGCGATGTAATTGAAACCTCTAAAGTTCCGGTGATTTTTTGTGGCAGCGATTCCATTTCCTTTACCGAAAATAAACATTGTTTGATAGACAATTTCAGTTTTGTACAACAACTAGTAGTCAAGAAATTAGACTGACTTGCATAGTCAATAAGAACGCGTATAACCTGTGCTTTACCATTAGGTAGCACTAATAAAACTCTAGCAGTTGATAACAAGACAGTAAAATTATTTTCCGCAATTGTAGAGCAAAAAGAACTAATCAAATCTTTCTCGACTACAACAGAAGTTTGAGTTTCTGTTTCTTTATTTGCGTTTTCTTTCTGCCTAACAGGAACTGGCGATTTCGACCAATGCAAAATACTATGATGACGCATTGAACACGTTCGACAAGTGTTTTTGGATTTGCAATCAGTAATTCTATGAGCTGAACTTAAGCAATTAAAACAAAGCATCTTTTTCTTTGCATAATTATATCTTTCTTTAGGCGGTAATTTCAAAAATTTATCACAAGCATATAATGCGTGGGCGTTGCCATTGGAGAAGTTACAAGAAGTTTTACCACTAGCGGATTGGTCAATTGTCAAAAATGAGCGAGTTTGTGCGGGCGGAATATAAACTAGTTTTTGTTTAGAAGAATTACCAAAATTTTATTTACTAAGCCTTTCAGAGCTGAAAGTCTGAAAGGCTTTCAGACTTTCAGATAAATAAGGTCTAGTTACTTAGAATGAAAAAGAAATATTCAGAACTTCCTATATTTTTTTGAAAAACTGCGTAATTTTTTACTGCTTCTTGAATGGTTGTTGAATTTGCTGATTGTATAAGTATACTTCGAAATTTGCAGCTCGTTCAAATCCACCATAATCGTCTAATTTTTTCGCATACACTTTAATATTTCTTGCCATAATCATAGCTTCATTTAAGCTGTTGATTGGACACGGCGTACAAGGGCGGCTTTCTGATACCTCATCTAATTCTTCTTCGTCTTTTTCTTCTTGTATTGTAATTTTTAGTTCGTCGTCTTCCACTAAAAGATCTGAGTCCATATTTACAAAATCGGAAGCGTCATCGCTACTACCCACTGTTTTGAGAGCTTTAAGAATGTCTACCATAGTAGCTAAAGGAATTTCATCTTCTGCTTCATATTGCTCTGGAGGAAACAAATCCGTTTCAGTAGATTTTCTAAATTCAAATGTGGCTTTGCGAAAGCAATTTTGGATTGTGGTGGCGCTCACTTGATTCCACGCTTGTTTTATAAAATTAATAGCATCAAGCTGGTCATCTGATTTGGTTAAATGCTGTAAGGATGCAGCGTTGTAGATTTGACTCAAAAGATGTTTCAACATCAACAGTCGGTAAAACGTTTTAAAATTATTGATCAAGTGGCTGACAGCGAGACGTTATATTAGGGGGAAGAAAAACAGTTTTTATGTTTGTCAATTTTAAGTCTTTGAGGTGAGATGCTGCATTGTCCAAGAATAGGATAATTTTCGGTTTCTGTATTCTTATCCTTCTACCAAATTCAGAGAGCCATTCATTCATGATCTCGCCCGTCATCTAAGCTTTCTGGTTAGATTTCCAGGAATTTAAGGAAAGTTTCTTGAAAGCCCTAGGTCGCACCGACTTGCCGATTACGAGCAACTCTTCTTTCTCTCCGACCATATTGATGCAGTGTAAAATTGTTAGTCTATCTTTGCTTATTTTCCCTCCTGAGCATCTTTGTCTTATCAATGTGAGAGTTTTATTCAGCAATGCGCGGAAAAATAGCTCCGTTTCGTCAGCATTATAAATGTTTTCTGGGTTATAACCTCTAATCAAAGTGGGAACTATCTCTATAAGTGAACCAATTATCTTCTGTCAAATTTCGATGTGTGTTTACTATTGGAGACACCAAGTCGAGTACTGTCAAGGTAGGTATGGAAAGCTTCCTGGGATTTTGAGCATTTTTTTGGGCACCAGTGTACACGAAGGCGTTTAACATATATTGTGTTTTCGAGTCACAAAGGCAAAATATTTTTATACCGTATCGTTGTGGTTTACTTTTCATGTACACACGAAAACGACATCTACCTCGGAACCCGACAAGCATCTCGTCGACAGTTGTATATATACATGAGCTGTAGTTATCTTTGCAATTATCAATGAACTTTTGAAAAATTTCTGATATTGCTGCCAAGTAGTCTCCATCAGATATTCTACGCTGCCTTGTGTTCACATCGTCAAATCTTATGGCGGTCAATAGAAACTGGAATCGTTTCAGAGACATTGTGAGTCTAAAAATGTCTCTTCCTGTACCATCCGTGGTCCATCAACATGCAGAATCTTCATGAGCTGACTTGAAGATGGTACTAAGATAAAGTAAGCCGAGAAAGGCTTTCAATTCAGTTTTGTCCACATGATCAGTGAAGAACGCAGTGTTCCCATATCGCACACTCAACTCTGTTATTTTGTAATTTGTGTGTTCCAGAATAATATCAAAGATTTCATCTGTAAACAAAATAGACCAAGCTTCATTCGGTGAAAGGGTATTTGCTGCTGCATTTCCTTTAAGCTCTGGTAATTGTAAGATGATGTTTTCTGACCTTGTCCTTGAACTTTTTGGAGGAGTTTTAACCCACTTGAAACGATTACGACCGTAAAAATACTGGCTCACATCTTCACTTGTTGATTCTTCTTCACTATCACCTTCTATTTCACTCAGGGCCGGTTCTGATAAGCGTGCAGTACGTGCCCGCACGTTGGCGTAAAATTCAAAGGTCACAAAAATGATGAGTGTAAACTATTGTAATTAACCAATATACTAATTTTATTAAAAAAAAATTTATTAATTTTTGAGTTTGTTTAATATCTAGGCGTCTTTTATATATTTTTTTAAGTTTGCTAGTAAACTAACATGTGTTTCTCATTCAAAGAATGTGAAAAACTTTTGGGACTGACCACACCTAATAAATCTTTTAAATGCACTTGTATTTCTTGTCTTCCGTTTGTGTCGATGAAGCGACAAGTGGACCGCTTTGGCCGACACATGCAAACTTGCGTCTTCATACCGGAAACATCTTTTCTCCGAAAAGCGATTGATTTTTTTTCTTTACGAAAAACACTTTGTCTAAAATTTTTATTCATTTACGTTTTGCTAAGCTCAGTTTAGCTGTGTTGTGTCTCTTGTGTTTGAATTGTTAAGTTTATGGTTTAAGTGTTACAAATAATTTTTTTACTCGTTATTATTGCTTATAATCTGGATAAATAAGGTATATTTGTTTTAAAAAAATTAAATATTATTTTAATGACTATTTTAAATAGCTCAAAAAATGGCTGAAAAAACGAAACGTCCTTCCGGTGCTTTTTTTCGGAAAAGAAAAATTGAAAAAGACGCTGAAAGAAAACAATTACAAGGTGCTATGTCCAAATATTTAAAACTAGATATTCAACCATCTGCTTCTACAATTACTGAAGTTGAAGAAATAACTGAAGAACAAGATAATAAAAACTCGTCTTCTGAGAGTGTAATTACTAAAAATAAGGTATGCGACTTTAAATCTCAAACAAAAAAAAAAAAGGAGGTGCCACAAGGGCACATATATTGATTAAGCAATACAAGAGCGCCAAATTGGGCGCATAAAAAAAAACAATGGTACATAGTACAATAAGAACAAGTGGTACATATATGTTGTATAATATGTTTGCCAGCTGAGTTTCCAATCAATGACCGGAGTTAATTTCCTGCTCTCAAAGAATGCCAAAAGACCACGCTCCCTTTTTCTCCTAATAAATTAACTCTTCTAGGAAACAGGGAGGGGCTCTAGATCTTTCGTGAAAGGCAGGAGCAAGTCCAGTGGGTAATCTTGTACAGAGGTGAGATCAAATGGATTTGGGTAAATGCTCATAAGAAGGTCTAGACGTTCATCTTCAAAACGAGTACACGATATTAGGCGGTGAGGTGGGTCATCTACCACCCCACATAAAGGGCAATTTCCGTCATCTGCTTTCCCAATTCTTAAGAGATGAATTTTAAAATTTCCATGACCAGAGAGTAACTGGGATCAAACAGAAACACAATGTTTATCTGCGCTGCTGTCTGAAGATTTCGACAATCAATCTGAAAATGAAGCCCAGTTTTGGGGATTGGAGTCAGAATTTATGGACGATTTTGATTTAAGTGATCTTCATTCTTGGCCAACTTTTATATCAGCTAAAACAAGAACAATTATTGTGCAAAAAGGTTCTACTTAAATAAAAATTATTATTTTTCCGAAAGATGATAATGGAAGATCATTCTCGTGTTCGCAGTATACAAGAAATTTATCCAATGGAGAAAAAATTGCAAAGAAATTGGTTGATTTATTCTAAAAAATTAAACAGTGTATTTTGTTTTGCTTGTAAATTATTTGGTATAAAACAAAACAAGCTTACGGATAATTTTGGATTTTGTGATTGGCGACATTTGGCTTCTAATTTATCTCGTCATGAGGTAAGCATTGAACACATGGAAAGTTGTAAGAAATGGTTTGAGTTAAAAATAAGGCTGCAAAAAAATTGCACAATTGATAAAGAACAACAAAAAATTTTTGAATCTGAAAGAAAACGGTGGTGAGCTATAATTGAAAGAATGGTAGCAATTGTGCAATTTTTAGCAGGACGTTGTTTAGGATTTAGAGGTGAAAATGAAAAATTATATCAATCTAATAATGGAGACTTTCTAAAAGCTGTTGAAATGTTAGCGAAATTTGACCCTATAATTTCTGAACATGTTAAAAATATTAAAATGTCTCGAGTTAAACACCCATATGCCTCATTATTATAGGAAAAATATTTCAAAATGAAATAATATCTATATTAGCTTCCGCAATAAAATCAAAAATAAATAAATTGACAGTAGCTGCTAAATATTTTTCAATTATTTTGGACTGTACTCCAGATGCTAGTCACATAGAACAAATATCCTTTGTTATCAGAATTGTTGATGTATCAGATTCAAATGTCGCGGTGCACGAATTGTTTTTAGTATTTCATCCTATACATGACACAACAGGCGGAGGTTTATATAATTATCTGACAGGTGATTTTTAAAAAAAATATAAATTAGATGTACAAAATATACGCGGGCAAGCATATGATAACGGGTCCAATATGCGTGCAAAAAATTCAGGGTTGCAAAGTAGGCTCAAAAATACTAATCCCAGAGCTTTTTTTAATCCTTGTGCATCTCACACATTAAATCTCGTAATCTCAAGCAGAATAAACGCTGTTTGCCATCTCAGATTTCAGTTAGATAGCATTATTAAAAGCTTAAATGATTTAATTGAAGATAGTTCGAGAGATATTAAAACAAAATTTACAGCAAACGGATTATTAAATAAATTAACAAATTTTAAATTTATATGTTCTATTGTGATTAGGGATGATATATTATCAAAGATAGATGTTGCAAGTAAAATGTTACAAAAACCGGAATCTAATCTAAATGAGTGTACAAAAATATTAAATGATATAATGGGATTTCTAAAAGACAAACGATGTTGTCAAGAATTCAATAAATATATTAATGTATTTATACTCCTGAATTTATTAGGGCACGTAAAAAAACAAAAGTGAGGCATTTTAGTTACGAATGTCCAGAAGACAACCTAACAGATCCTACAGACATTTTTAAAGTTGATTTTTATTTTATAATATTAGATACCGTTGCAACAGTAATTGAGGAAAGATTTAAAACTTTAAATGAATGCTACAGTTTGTTTAAATTTTTGTGTGAGTTTCGAAGTTTACCAGAGAAAGAACTAAAAAAAGCTTGTTTTGATTTAGACCTAAATTTACAAGCAAATGTAGAAAATACATTATCATAAGACATTGAAGGTTTGGATTTATTCAATGAATTAAAGATTTATAAAGTTATTCAAACAAATTTTTTAAACCCTCTTCAAAATTTGAATTACATTGTAAAAAACAATTTAGAATCATCCTTCCCAAATTTATTTATTTTCTTGGGAATTTTTTTAAGTTTACCTATAAGTGTTGCCACTTATGGTGAAAGAAGTTTTTCCAAATTAAAATTAATAAAAAATTATTTACGTTCGTCTATGGGCTAAGAGCGGCTTAGTGAGTTAAGTCTTTTGGCTATTGAAAATGAACTGTGTGAAAGTTTAGATCTTTTCGATGTGATAGATGGTTTGGCAAAGAAAAAAAACAAGAAGAGTTAAATGGTAGAAATAGTACCATTAAATAATTCAGATAGTGTTTATTCTATTTTTATGTTTCAACAAGATTCTCCCTCCTCCGCATCTTCCCTATGTGACGCAGTTTTTTTTTTGGAATACAGTTCTTAATTTTTTTATTTTGTGAGTATATAATGGTCAGGTTAGGTTAGCTGGGTATTTTTTTTAATTTTTTTTAAATGTGAAATTAATAAAAAAAGTAAAGAAATAAATGAAATAATAATGTTTAATAATAATGTTTATTCAACGGCCACGCCAATTACAATAAATATATTATATAAAAAATATAATAATGAAATAAAGTAACAATAAATACAATACATAAAACACGATAGTTACAATATTAAAATTACTGTTATTAATTATTAAAAGAGCTTAAAGCATTAGTTTCAATAAGAATCTTCAAATCTTTTAAAAATTTATTTTGGGATACTCTTAAAAATTCTATATGATTAGCAAGCTCATTACATGTTTTGGAGAGCCTAGAAACTGCAGAATTTTTTCCATAATTAGTGCGATGGTATGGTACAATAAGCATTCTAGGCTCTCTAATATTCACAAGAGGTGTATTTATCAAAAATAAGGACAGAATAGAATTACAACTAATATCACCTGACAATACACGATATACAAAAGACGCGTCATAAAATATTCTGCGAGAAGATAACAAAAATAAGCCCAAATAACTTAAAATGTTTAAGTAATTGGATTTATCATAAAATATATTAAACTTGTAATACACAAATTTAACAAACTATTTTTGAACATTCTCAATGCGATTAATATGAACATTGTAACAAGGTGACCAGATGACTGTACAATATTCCAAAATCGGACGAACATAACAATCATATACTAACATCACAACACGTAAGCTTGAAAAATCAGAACACTGTCTTTTAACAAATCCTAGTATTTTATTTGCTTTAGACAAAATATGGTTAATATGAAACTTAAATGACTATCTATTATGACTCCCAAATTCCGAAAATGGGTAACACATTCGAGTCGATTGTTTGAAATAAAGTAAGATGGTAAATTGTAATCTATTTTTCTAGAAAATCTAAGTGTCTTACATTTATTTATGTTGAGGTCTAAATTATTTTCTTTACACCACTTACAAAGTTTATTTAAATCACACTGTAATATATCACAGTCATTTTGATTATGAATTACTTTAAAAAGTTTTAAATCATCAGCGAATAAAAGGATTTCCGAATTCTGAATAACTGTTTTAACATCATTTATATATATAATGAGAAAAGCATTGGACCTAAATGTGACCCTTGGGGGACACCTGTGCTTGGTTGAATTTCGCGAGATTTAACACCATTTATTGTTACATATTGTACACGATTAGATAAAAAAGAATGAATCCAACCGAGAACTGGATCACCAAAACCAAGGTTATCCAATTTAGAAATTAGCAGCTCAATAGAAATCTTATCGAAGGCCTTTGACATATCGGTATATATACAGTCAATTTGAAAACCATTTTCAATATTTGACGTTACATAATCAGTAAAAAAACAGATTGGTAGTTGTAGAGCGACCCTTAAAAAAACCATGTTGTTCATCAATAATAGATTGCTTTGCAGAAAATGATATAATATCAGCCATTATAGAATCAAATACTTTTGAAATATATGATGGAATACAAATCGGTCTGTAATTAGAAATATTTGTACGGCTATCACTTTTAAAGACAGGATTGATGTAGGAAATTTTCCAAATATCAGGAAGTTTAGATTGACAAAGAGATTTGTTAAACACTATTTGTAATGGAAACGTTAATTCATTAGCACAATTTTTTTTAAATATTTGGGATAATCCATCAGGACCAGTTGTATAATTGTCATCTAATTTTACTAATTTTGAGAAAATATTGCAGGCAGAAATTTCGACGGTATTTAAAATGACATTTTGATTGTTTTTAGAAGAAAATTTTAAGATTGATTGTTTAGATTGATCAGAGTAAACAGTTTCGAAGTGAGAGGCAAAAAGATTTACAATTCCATCAAGAGAATCACATGATACATTATTAAGCGACATTTTTTTTTTGGGTAACCTATTGTGTTAGTCTTAGATTTAACATATGACCAAAACGATCTACTATTACTTAAAATATTTTGCTCTATTTGATTAACAAATTGTTTTTTACAATTAGTGGTGGCATTTTTACATTGATCTCTCAGTACACTAAATTGTTCATAATTATTTAATGAACGAGTCTGTTTGTATTTCTTATGAGCAATTTTTTTCTTAATATTAAAGATCTTGTTGGTTTGTTAATCCAAGTAGGAAAATTTTTAGACAATTTTTTACATTTAATACTAATTAAGTTATTTAGGACATAATAGTTGTGGGAATAAAAATATTCAACAGAGTCATTGATATCAACAAAACTTGATAAAACAGACCAATCAATAGAAGATAAATAGTTTTTAATAATGTCATATGGCGCATTTCTATAATCTAAGTAAAAAAAATCTATTTTAGGTTGTAAATCGGGTACAATAATATCGCAGATAGTAACACATAAAGGTGGATGATATTTATCAACTACGAGAAGCGGTTCGCATTTACTCACTAAAAGTTTATAATTACAAAAAGTCAAATCCAAAGTAGCACCAGTATCATTTACAATATTGTTATATTGAAATAGACCAAAATATGCAAAATTAACACAGATAGTTTCTTCAGCAGCAGAAGATACATTGTTTGGCACTAAATAATCACAGTCGGGATCAACCAACCAATTAATATCTGGCAAATTATAGTCACCGAGTACACATATTACAGCATTCGGATATTTTGTAGATATGAAAGCTAATGAGCCTAAATGTTTAGAATATACCTCTAAATTTGAGTTAGGTGGAATATAAGTGGCACTAATGATGACTTGCCTAGAATTGACTTAAACGGAAACCCACAATTCCTCTTTCATTGTTGCATCACATTGAAGTTCACTGGGGGAAAAACTTTTTTGACAGCAATGAGGACGCCTTCACCTCTTGATTTTTGGGTCACTTCAATTAAACGATCACTTCGGAAGACCATATATTTATTTGTGTCAATAAATTCACTATTGTTTATATCGGGAATGAGCCATGTTTCCGTTAGAACTATCACCGGGTAATGTTCACATAAAATATTGTTGTACAGTTCATTCAGTTTGGTCCGGAGACCCCGCACATTCTGATAATACAGTTTAAATTTATCTTCAGAATATTGAATACTTTGCTCTATTTTAGTTTGGTCAGTTGCAGAGTGATTTAAACTTACGTTGTTACGCTGATTGCTGACGATTTTGAAAAATTTGCAGTATCCTTGTTTTTTGGACAATTCCATCTATGCAGTATGACCCCACTTGGCCAAAATTCAGTTTTAGTTACTTCATCCATGTACTCATATTTGAGGCCAAATTTATAACTGTCATTTTTACCTTTAGATACAAGTTTCTCCAGAGAAATATCAGCTTGTGGTAGTTTGTTTTTAAGATAATTATTTAATTTATTTTCGCCTAGATTTTTTTCGACCTTCCCTTTATAAAACCATGCTTTTCGGTTTTTTACAGCAGAAAAATTTTCAGTTTCTTCCAATTTTGCTGCACCAACAATAATTATCTGTTTTTTGTGATGAGATGTAATTTCTTTATTGTTTACCTTATGTAGATTTTTTTAACTATAGTGGTCCATTTATCATTGTTTTCCATGATAACATCTGAGTTGTTCTTCTAGACTTGAATTTGTCATTAACAGTTATATTTCTTACGACTTTTTCATTTTCCATCACTGTAATATTATCATCTTCTTCACGCGCTATCGTTTCTTTGATATTAGACTTTTTCTCATTTACTTTAAGAAGCCGCACTTCTTTTTCTAATGATGCGATTTTTTTTATGTAATTTTGCAGTTTCTGCACTCACGGCTTTTTGTATAATCGTTCCAAATTCCTTGCTTCTCAAGAATTCAATAATAACATTGCTATAAGACACGGCCTCTGGGGTATTTAACGTATCAGGATTTTTTTCATGTAAACACTTCGGGTTTTTAGCTTGATTGGCCTGATTTAGACAACTTGGATGAAAACTTTTTTTACATTTCACACACAATACACGATTGCGCACCGGTCTATTACAGAAGTTACAATTATCACTTTCAGAATTCTCAAGCGGACTAAGAATTGGCATGTCCATACCATCCGCCATCTTGAGAGATAATGAGGTTCAAATTAGCTAAAATAAAGCCAAAAAAGTCTAGGTGTTTCTAAGATCGCACATCGTTAACAACGTGACTCGAAATCCCTACGGTGGCGGTAGTTAAAGGTTCAAAAGTGTTTAAATTGGCTCGACCTTTACCTCAATTGGTAGAGGGAAAAGATCTCAAATGTAGATATGTTTCCCTTCGGCACTGGTCGACGTCCACGTCAGTAACTGGATAGTCTGGTCCAGAGGTCTCACAGGACCTGGATAGGAGGATCTACTATTTCAGCCGCCGCCGGGGAATCCGGTGGAGTATGGGAAAACGAAGAGGACGAAGACGAGACGAAGAAACGAAGAGGAGATTCTCGTCTCCGTTTCTTTTGAGGCTGCGACTCAAGAGAAACAAGATTCTTCCTTCTGCGCATCTTCCCTATATGACGTATTATAACAGTTTTTCTTTGGTATACAGTTCTTAATTTTTTTATTTTATGAGTTTATCTAATGAGTCAGGTTAGGTTAAGCTGGGTTATTTATTTTAATTTTTTTTTTTTCAAAGTAAAGCAATAAATGAAATCAGCTAAAATAAAGCCAAAAAATTCGAGGTGTCTCTAAGATCGCACATCGTTTACAACGTGACTCGAAATCTCTACGGTGGTTAAAGGTCCATAAGTGTTTAAAATGGATAAAAAAAAGTCATGTAGTACAAGCGTTACGTACACTACTTATGTACAACGACGCGGTAACACTTACCTCTAACACAGCCAACCACCGAGCTCCCTGGGTCTACGTCCTGACAAACATTTGCATGTACACCTCAGGGATCTCGTAGACCCTGAAGGTGTGATCCAACTCGGTGGTCTGCGTGCCCGTGTCGAACTTCTTAGAATGGGTTGGTTCAAAGTCGCTCAGGGGGTTGAGGGGATCGGAGGATCTACTATGTCATCTCTTCTTGGCGGAGATTTTCGCGGCGATGCACAGTGCATTGAATTAATGGATTTTGTGACAAAAATCGAAATGCTTTTTCAACCTAAAATTTTTTATATATGTGTTTATAAATCAGGTATATTTAAAATGCTAAATCTTAGAATTGACTAGTTTTTTGGTTTACTCTACTTAGCAGAACGTAATGGGTATTTTTTTAGAGAAGTGATATGAAATCACAACAAAATACGAGTAGATATCAATTAAAAGCTCATTTCAAGTAGATTTTAAAGACAGTAGTGTTTGGTTATTTTGGTATTTGCGACTCCGGTTGTAACCACTCTTCTGTAAGGTGCAAGTTACAATTTTGTGTCTTTCTAGCTTTCTAGGATTAACTCTTTTTTTAATTGCGAAGGGTGTGCGCCATGATACCTATAAAATAAAAGTGCATGAAAAGCGTATTATTTAAATATATGTATTAACTCAATAAAAAACAAACTTATGCAGTTTCTACTTATGCTAAATTATATTTAGTCTTTGTCACTTATACTTTCATAAATGTTATTAACTTTATCAATATTCATTAGATGGCCAAGTCCATTATCGGATGTTGAAAGCATTTTTGATTGTTTTATCTATTTCTGAATTTCTGCATCAACTCGGTTTTTTCTATTTGTTACAGTTCGCCGTCTAGCCGATATAATAGGTTCAGAAGTTAATAACAATATTTTAATAAGGTCGATAATTGAGCTAATTCTTGAGCATTTACGGGTATGATTTAAACGGTTTTTCCGTACTTCTTTATGTCTTGCATCTAACGCATATTCAGACAATTGTCCATTTGGCAAAGAAAACGAAACAATTATTTCACACCCGTGTATTAAGACCTTATGGACACTACTAGGCATATAAAACCAGCCATATAAATTGAGATATAAAATCCTAGTGTCGTCTAATAATAATCTAAAGCTCTCTAAATTTATAAAATGTTCCCTGGCCAACACCCTTAAAATTACGGAGAACTTTACAATTAATTCCTGGCTTACACCAGTAATTATAGAACTGGTGTATGGGTCTGAAAAAAAACGCCTTGCTGTGTTTTCATCATTAGTGGAGCCAAATCCTGGTTTCGGTTTGTCAACCAATAGACCCATTATTGATTTAAATTCAGATTGAATTCTTTTCTTGTTGGTCTCTACAACTTCTTTGTGTTCCTTACCTCGAATTTGCCAGGTCTTTATAGGCAGTCGATAGCCGATATGTAGAATATATTTGAAAAACTTAATCCAACAGTGTAGGGTTGATAAACCAAAGCGATATTGTTCCGCAGCAGATGGACGGTTTCTTACGTTTCCCGTATTTATTTCTTTGGGAGTAGCTACGCAAATGAAACACTTGGAGGTTGCATTTGTATTAACAAGATGTTGCAAACACTACCATCTAACATTGTAAACAACATCTCCAATTTTACTCGACATATTTGACCGCTATCTAATTTAATTTGGCAGGTTTGTAGTTGAGAAATAGCATCTTTCATATTTATTTCTTCTTCACGAACTAAGGCTGCATTTTTTTTAATAAATTTGGTAGGGTCTGCAATAAAGGGTAGATGATGGACGCGGATTGATCCACACGTCTTTTTTCCATATTCATTTTCAACAATTTGAGAGGAACCGTAGCCATAAGAAACACATATTTATCAGTGCCTGCTGGATTTGTGAAGACTTGTTTGTACTGGCTATGACCGGAACTGCCATCGAATCTCCTTTTGCATATTAATTTAAACTCGTTGCCTTCTAAACTGCTAATTTTTAATAGACTACGCGCTGTTAGTTGCAAAAGTTCTTGCAGGTTTACGCAAGCCGAAATTTCGTTTGCAGTAATTTGTAACCCCAATTTAGGCGCACTGATTAATTTCCTGGTGTAGCTTCTCGGGCGCCAGCACCCTGGGGTCGGTGAGGAGGGTGCGCCTCTAATGGTCGGTTGCTCGGGTGGGCTCAATGGAGACGGTTTATACCAGCGTTGCCAATCAGTGTGAGTGTAAGGGTAATTAAAACTCCAATTACCACGATACAATTTATTGTAATTCAGCACAACTCAAAATTAACCTCTGGAAATTAACATAATGAATTAAACGTGAAAGGAAAGCAAAACTAAATTAACAGCACTGGAGGTGTCCCTGATTCCGGGTTAATAATAAGCCAAAAGCGAGGTTAAGTTCTCGGCACTACCGGGTCACTAATAATGCCCATAATGCCCAATAATGTATTGGGTGAACTTAGTAACTTCGTTACAAATTTGAGTTGGTAACAATTCTTTTTTAGTCAAATTTAAAGTGTACAGGCTAGGAAAACAATTTTTGTGTACACCATTTATCACAGACCTTAACAATTTATATTTTCTTTCAGACAAATCTAAATCTACGTACAACGGTAGTGCCTGGTGAGGACTTAAAGAAGTCACCTTATCATAAGCAGTAAATTTTGCAGTCATATCTGCAGCAAATCTTAACTTAGCAGTTGACCGATTCGATATACGCTCTTTTACCCTCTTTTTTTTAGTTTTTGTAGATGCTTTCTCGAAAGATATCTGAGGTCTTCCTCGTGCACCACTTGGTCTAGTAGGAACTATATTATTATTGACAGCTATCAACAGCTTTTGCAATTGCACTTCATGCTAAAGCCAAGATGCGTAGCGCAAACGAAATTTTTGGCGGTTTCTAAAGACCTCATCCAATTTTTTATTAAAATTAAGACAAAACAACCTACTAATATTTGTTATTGCTTTTCGGGAGTGTTTATTATCCTCTTCTACGTTCAATAAACAACATAGTTTGTTAAAAACTACCGATAGTCTATCGCTTTTTTTGCATTTGAAACATACTTCTGCCAGCTGGACGTTCTTTATGGTGTTATGCGCCTCGACGCCAACAAGGATTCGTTTGTTCTTTTAGGGAAAATGGAATTTAAACACCAATTTTCACCAGCACTAATTTAATCTTGATTTAAGATGCAACAATTATTCCATAATGAATATAATGACAATGATGGGGAAGTTTATATATGAAGCGTGCATTTCCATAACGTTGTCAGTACCAAATTGCAATCTTTTCAAGAGGAAGGAAATTTACAAAGACCAAAACTCATTTCTAGAAATTCGTATTTACTCTTAGGTGTAATAAAGCTTGTCTTAGTAATTGAATTTTTGGCTATTGGTATTTGATAATATCCGGAATATAAGTTCAATGACATAAAATACGAGGGCGGGATGAAAAATGTTGCCAATAACTATGAAAACGAAATTATTATCGAATAATTTTTGTTTTATTTTTCTACATAATCTCCTCTTAATGTAATGCATTTTGTCCAACGATTCTGAAGCTTTTCAATTCCCAGCTTAAAATGGTTTCATCTGGCCCTTCAAAATAACTATCTACTGCGGATTTTACTTCCTCGTTTTTTTCAAATCTTTTTCCAGCTAAAAATTTTTTTAGATGTGGAAATAGCTGGTAATCCGAGGGAGCTAGACCTGGCGAGTAAAGCGGGTTTTGAACCATTTTAAACCTTAATTCTTCCAATTTCTCTACAGCAACATTGCAACTGGTATACAAGTGTAAACTGGCGTATTGTTGTGGTGATAAAGCCTTTTTTTCTTTAATTAGTCTGTCCAGAAGGTTAGCATAATACTTTCCGGAAATAGTGTGCCTCTTTGGAAGATAGTCAATCAACAAAACTCCTTTGCTGTCTCAGAAAACCGACGCCATCACTTTACCCGCCGAAACACCAACCCTGGCTTTTTTGGGGGAGAATCACCACAACAAACCCACTGTTTTGATTGATTTTTTGTTTTAGGGGTATAGTAATGAACCCAAGTTTCGTCCATTGTCACAAATCGACGCATAAAGTCTACAGGATTTTTGTTAAATTTTTCTAAATTTGCTTGCGACAACTGGCATCGAATCCGCTTATTCTCTGCTGACAGCAAACGCGGCACCCATCTTGCAAACAATTTATGCATCCTCAAATCATTTGTTAAAATAAAATGTACCCGCTTTTTAAAATGTCCACTATCTTAGATGGTAGATGATAGATGACCAAACGGTCGCATATGAACGAGCACTTTCCCCTAATGTTCCCACCATGTCGTCATAGATTTCCTTTGAAGTTAAGTTTTTTTTTCAGATAATACTTTATCACGGCACGATATTTGTTTTGCTTCATTTTTACAACTCCCGCGATTCTGCGAACCTGATCGACTCTTAGCACAATAAAAACAAAACTATTACAGCAAATCGAATGAAACTTTACAAGTTTTTCATTGACATGTGTCAGATTAAAACAACACATAATCGACTCTGATAGCGCAACTTTTTTAGACCGAATCGCAACACTTCTCAACCCGCCCTCGTACTTAAAATTTCTTAACTTATCAATTAAAGGAAGTGGGTATTTTTCGCGAACCGTTATTGCATTTAGTTTTCGATAGTTTATGCAAAGTTGCAATTATCCGTTTTGGTTAGGTACTAAAATTATGGGATTTGCGTACGGGCTGGACGATTCTCTTATTATGCCGTGTTCAAGTAATTCATTGATCATTTCCCTTAATATTATCTTCTGATTTTCCGGAAGGCGGTATGGGTTGTTACACACTGGCGATGAAGTTGTTAAGTGAATTTCCATTTCGTGCCAATTTGTTTTTCCAATTTCCGATAAATTTGTAGCAATACACCGACAATAAGTGTTTAATGGGGTGATTTCAGGTTGAGATAATACCGGTAGTATCTTTGTTTCCAGGCAAAATTAAAAGAATTCGATGTTGTGATTGGTTGTTGCCATGGAAAAGTATTAAAATTTGCGATACTACCGGTATTATCTCAACTTGAAATCTGCCTATAAAAGGTTTAAAAGCTCAGGTTTCTTTTGGTCACATGACACTAAATCGTTTGTCAGGGGCGATAAGCTGGGTGCACTTAATTTATATAGTAAACCTAATAGTAAACCTAAGCATGACGAAAACTTTAAGTCCTTTTTATTTTTTGTCATCTCTATATGGGGTTCCCACTAGCCACTAAAACATCTGTAGGGCACAAAAGGTCAGACACAATAATTAAATTTATAGCCACACTAACCGACTCTATAAAAAGCTCGCAAGTTGTCGCGCTTTTAGTTTTATAAATGTCTCCAGAAAAGGATTTTAAAAACCGCGACTCGACACTATTAATTTTTAATTTTAAACGGTTTACTACCGAGAACTTGATAAGGAAACATTCACACCCTCTGTCGATCAACGCTGTTAATTTGTGAGAGTCGATAACGATATTTTTGAAATATAGGTTTGTGGTGTGGTGGCATATGAGAAACATCCTTTTTTCATCCAGTCATAATTTATTTTGATTATTATGTTGATGGTCTTTTGCCATATGGCCATTTTTGTACTTTTTCCATTATTAAAAAAATTTGTTTTTGCTTTAAGTTTTTTACAATTTGCGCTGTGATGTCCAATTTCATTACACGAAAAACATCTCATTATCTTTGATTTTCTGTTATCGGTATTTTTAGCGTAATTAGAGTTGGTTGAATTACCGTAACCAGATAGTTTCTGAGCATCACATCTTCTTAAATAGGTTTGGAGGTCCTCTAAGCTAGTGAAATTTTGCGACAAAGCTGTCCTCTACATTTCCCTGTCGTCGATGCCATGAATTACAATATGTATTTTATCCCTTACCGGAATTTCCCAATTTAGTTTTTGCAGCTCCCATATTTTCGCTTTGTAATAATCCATTAGTTTATGGTGTTGTCTTGAAGTACGAACTGCTGCGTTTTTAAATAATGTCCCTACTGGTTCGAATGTTCAATGAATTTTTGAATTCTAGGGAATGAACAATTTTGGCGTCCTTTTTAAGACAAGCGGTCAAAGGTTTAGTGATCTTAGCGAAATCTTTAATGAATTTTCTGTAATAACCTACAAGTCCAAGAAAAGATTTTATTTCAGTTTTAGTGGTTGGGATTGGATTTTTTTTATTGTTTCAATTTTGTGTGGATTTGGTTTGACTCCTTTGGGTGTTACAATGTGTCCTAAATATTGAACTTTGTTACGTAGGAATTCTGACTTGTTAAGTTGTACCTTAAAGTTAGCGTCTCGAAGTCTGGTAAAAATTTGTTTTAATCGATCGATATGTTCGTCAAGAGATGTACTGAATATTACTATGTCATCAAGATAAACCAAACAAATTTCATGTTGTAAGCCACGTAAAATATTATCCATAACACGTTCGAAAGTAGCTGGGGCGTTTTTAAGACCAAATAACATTTTTTTAAATTCAAAATGATCATTTTCGGTTGAAAATGCTGTTTTGGGAGTATCATTCGGATATATTTCAATCTGATGAAAACCATTAGCTAGATCGAGGGTAGTGAATTATTGGCTTTTATTTCATCCTGTATCAAATTTGCTATGTTTACCTTAATGATTTCAGTCCTGGAAATGGAGCTTTACGGTACTGAATCTGGTAAAACTTTTTACCGGACTCAAATGAAATAAATCAATAATCAAACTATTTATTACTATAAAGATACAAAATTAATCAACACGATAATTAGAAACAAGCTACACTTTGACATTAACATTAGTGGGACAATCTGTATTCCCAATTATTTCGAGTCTCGGTATGACATGAAAAGTGGAACTCGAGGAAGCACTTGTGGCAATAATCTCTTTAGATTTGTCGGTTAAGACTTGCACAAAACTTTCCCCTCCTTGGATCATTTTAGCCACTTTTCTCTTTCCTTCCAGTGAATCCTCTACATATTTCTCTGCCACAGAGGAACTCTTCCACCCTCCATGTCTTTTAAGAACGGAAAGTTCCGCCACTGCGTTTGCTAATAATGTCGCCGACGTGCGGCGAAAATTATGACCGGTATACAATTCGGGATTTGCTAACCCTAGAAATTGCGCCATTTTCTTAGGAACTTTACTAACTGTATGAACTCCAACGCGCTGGGAAATGCATTTATTTGTTTTGGAGAAACGGATTGTGTAGAAGTCTCCTCGATGTCATCCAATGCCATTTCATATAACTCTTCGCGGCGACATCCACCAGCGATGCCGATTAAACTAATAATTTGACAAAAACACAAAACTGTCAGCAAATATTGAAATGTACATCTAAAATTATTACCTTTGCCAGAAGATATTGTTGATCTGGCGCCTCTTTCATATATTTTACCACATCTTCTCTGGTGAGTGTCTTCGCCTGCTTAGGTTGATAAACAACAGATTGTTTTTTCAAAAAAGCTGTAACTTTAGAAAATCGTGATACATCCACGTTTTCATAAAATTATAGCATCGCCTTGACCATTGAATACTTTGACCACATTAAGAACTATACAATCTCTTCGACTATAAAAAGACCAATAATGATTCCATCAAAGGAATATTAAAAGTCACTTACCAGATCAAACAAATATGCCAACATTATTTCCTCATTGATTTTACTGACTCCATTTTTCCTTTTGTATTCACAAAACTGTTTATATTCTTTGCCATATCGTTCTGTTATTTTGTGCATTTATGTACTGAAAAAAAGCGCTCTAAGCAATAATGTTTATCACACTGATTACATTTGAATTTTGTGCGAGGTGTTTTGCTTTGAGCATGTGCTCGTCCAAATTGGGTTTGAATTTTTTCATAGCATACGACACATCGACGTCTACCATTGCGACCAGCATCTTCTATAGTATGTTGAATTTCACTGACTGATTCTGTACGTAGTCCTTGTGTATCAACTTATAAAAGCTTAGTAGCTACCTCCTCCTTGAATGGGCTCCAGAAGCCGTGACGTAAAAAATGCGCGAAATTTTGAAACACTGTCATTCGATAAAAATACCTTGAAAAAGTCGACCTTATTGCACATGTAAATAAGGTTGAATTTATAAAGATCAAATTTATCAAATAATCACACTAAATAAAATAAATAAGACCTAAAAATGTCGACATTCGATAGCCTAAACATTTCATTTATTGATAAGTCACGAATTACAATAAATTTACACTTAATAAAGAATTTAATGGAAAATAAAATGTTCGATGCAAGATTTCCTTCATTTCTAAGCTTTAACGCAGGTCCAATATGAACGAATTCTAGCGAAACATGCCGAATGCGAGCAAATCCCCTCCGATTTGCCCGCGCAACTTGTTATTTGTATGTACTCGGCCATCTTCGGTAGTTGGTTTACAGCTGTTCGGGTGAGTTTGACAGCACGAAGCATGTACAGTAATTTCTATTTTCGATTAATTTCTCAAATATGCGAGAATTGTTTGTAACTTGTGTCTGGATTAAAAATAGAATGTCTAGAGTATTGGAGTTGAGTGTTTTTATGCCTTATTTGTGTTTCCATATGTGATTTTTATTCGGTCAAAGTTTAGCTGTTATAATTTCAACCTTATGCACTAGTGCAATAAGGGCGACTTTTTCAAGGTATGTTTTTAGAATGACAGTGCTTCAAACGTTCGCGCTAAAATTACGACACACTTCTCCAGCCCATTTCGTGATTGTCATATTTTTATTTGCCATTTCTTGATGTAGTATGTATACATTCACCAGCGCACTCCCAACAATAAGCTCAATCGCTAGTTTGCGATACCACTTTACTCCTTTTCGCAAAGATGTAGCGTAAGCTTTCATTTGATCTGACAAATTAATGTAGGCTTTATGTTTATTATAATCAATAATCGCAATTGGTTTTTCACTTTCTTTACGACCACATGTAATTTTTACTAACTCGTCAGAATGTTTTGTCGATAAAGTAAGCACGTCCCGTTTATCTTTCCATTTCTGAACTATCACCCCAGAATTACTTTTAACGGCGACGATTTCTCCTTTCTTTAGTTTTTTTTCCGTTACTTCCTTTGGGTTTAATTTTCTATTTGATCGGAGAGTTCCTACCAAGTGAGTATTTTTTTTTCAGTAAAGCATGTGCCAAAGGTATGCTTGTTTAATAATTGTCGGTATAAATTGTGCGTCCCTTATCAAGTAAGTTATTTGCTAGAGAAAGCACTACATTTTCAGATGATGACTGTCCCTGTACCTTGTCTCTGCCACAATAAACTTTAGGTTGTACTTATAACCTTTTTCAATGCACAGTTTATATAATTTGATTCCAAATTTATGGCGTTTATTTTTTATAAACTGTCGAAAAGATAGGCGTCTTCTAAATGGAACAAGAGTCTCGTCAATGCAGATAGCTTCTTGTGGTGTGTTATACTGTTGAAAATTTTGGATAAGCATATTTATCAGCGGAGATATTTTTGTAATCTGTCTTCAGTTACAATTTCATTATTACTAAAATACCACATTTTAAGTAGTAATTGAAATCGGTTTTGAGACATAACAGACTTTATCACATTCTGATGTATTGGCATTTTTGACCAATACGATTCAATGCTTGGGTATTGAATAAGTCCTACCCACAATAAGACAGCAATAAATTTTCTCATTTCTTCAACATCTGTATTATGCCAATCTTGAATTCTAGCTTTAGGTGCATTTTGTTTAGCTTTACATTGAGCTGTATATCGGTTTGTTTCAGTTACCATCATAATGAGAATATTTTCGTCCAAAAATAATTCATAAAAGTCAAGTGGTGATTTTATATTGTAGTTTTCATAGATTTCGGCACTTATTCCTGGATTGGGTTCTGTGAATACAAAGTTTTTCAGGTTTAATCCTGTTACGCGATCCCAAGTAAGACTGTGATCATCTGGAACCTCTTCATCATCACTGCTGCTAACACACGCATTTTCTTCAATAACTCGCTCAATTGTTTGTAATACCGAGTCACTTATGTCTGATACATTTGAACAACTTGGTTTTGGCACATTTCGAGCATTGACAGTGATATTATCAATTTTGGGACGCTTCTGTATAGGTGTTCTATCGAAGTCATCGGAGAATTCGTCAGATTCGTTTTCGTTACTCGGAACGTATTCATCCGAGGATTCACCAAACAAACTTTGATTGCCATCTTCGTCAGACAAACTTTCCTAAATGTTAACACTTGCAGCATTCACTACATAATTTATTTTGTTATCCTACCTGCCATCATAGCTGCTGCTTTTCAACATAAACAGATACAAAAATAGGTATGTCAGTTCAGAGACACTGTACTGACATTACTAACAAGTAACCACGAACCAGCATCAGTCAGGAATTCTAGTTAAGACAAGTTGAATTGCGAGGAACCACGTTGGGTACTCGCGGCTTTAAAGGTAAAAATAACCCTTGGGGCCACGTGACACAAAAGGTGAGTCTCATTCAAAATATTGTTATAAACAAATAATTTTTGTAAATAAAAATTGTTAGCAGCTTTGAAAAGATAAGATAGTGTAAGAAAAAAAAAAAAGTTTTGACTGGTACAGCTCACTTTTTTAACATTGCGGCAGTCAACGTGTTAAATAATTATCATTATTATTATCAGGATCATGTTTCATCAATTTCTATGGGTTCTATGAAATTATGTTTAAGTTCATTAAACGGTTCGACATCTACTGGTGAAGTAAAAGTGATTTTAACAGGATTTATATTTGAATTTGAAAACGTAGTTGTAGTCATAAAATTTTTAATTTTTACTAAGGTTTGAGGTGTTTCTGTTCCATATCCGAATCGTATATAATTTATTATTGCGATTCCTTCTCTATAATTGACAGGAATTTGTGCAACTATTTGACAACAGGGGGTACTATAATTGAATGTGGGCAAAATTTAGGAAGCTGATTAACTGGTGTAATTTTTGGGGTAGAAGTATTTTGATATTTTATTAAAATTTGGCAATTGGGAGTTCTTAATATTCCTTGATTTAAATTTAGATCTGCATCAATTTGTTTAATTATATCAGCGCCAACTAAATCGTCAATTTTTTCGGAGAAGTTAAATAAATAAAAAATATGAATTTGATTGACGTTAAAAATTTTAGAAGCGGCTATGTTAATAACTTGATTGTGTAAAGTTGATGCATGAGCAGTAGTTATGAAAAAATTTTGATTTTGGATATAATTTGAAAAATATTTATAAGCAATTTTGGGTTTCAAAAGTCTTCGTGAACTTCCAGTGTCTATTAAAAAATATGCGTTAATTTCAGGAATATGAATATAAGGTAAATCTAAGCGGAAATTGTTTATCACTATCTCGCGTTGTCCGTGGAATTAACCTCGTGAAAATTTTGTTGATCAAGGGTTTGCATTGCATTCATTGTCAATAGGTTTATTGTTCATTGTTATAAGAAAAGTGCAAATTATCATAGACTTGACCTTGTCTATCAACAATAATGTGGTTGTTCATTAGAGTCGTCATAATAATTTAGATATGGGTCAAAAACTTCTTGATTAAAAAGTTCTTTGGATTGATAATTTCTTTGCTGTGGTCTAATAGGTGAATTACCGGAAGAAGTGTCCATTAGTTCGCGTTTTGTACCAGATATTTTTGAAAAACTATTTCTGGGCTTAAAAACATTAGTTGGAGGTTTTTGAGGATTTTGAGAATTTTGGAATTTTTGTTGAACAAACGGTTGTTGTGGTCTAAAGAATGAATTTGATGGAAACTGCGGTCTAGAAAATATTTGTGGTTAAAAAACTGTTTGTTGTTGCATTGGTTTTTGAAAGGATGTCTGAAGTTGCTGATTATTGAAAAATGGTTGCGGAAAATTTGTTACTGGTTGAAAGTTAGAGGGTTGCAATTTTTGAAAATAATTTTGTGACTGAAAATTTGGATTTTGTGATTTTTGGAAATAATTTTGGGGTTGATAATTTTGTTTTTGGTAATTTTGATTTTCTTGTGGTTAAAGTTTATTTGAATTTGGTTGTTTCTAATTTTCATTTTTTAACCGTGACAAAAATATTGAAAATTTTCTTCTTCTGTGACAAGAGCTAAAGCGTTTTCTAAAGAGTCGGGGTGTTGCAAACGTACAGCAAGTTGCAATGGATATGGAAGACCGTTAATAAATGTTTTTAGCGTGAATTTTGATAAAATTGTATCAAGAAGGCAAATGTTAATAGGTGCATCTGCATCTACAGCATCTCTAAATGTTAAATAAATAGATAAATAAATAAATAAATAACATTTATTAGTGTTTAAAGAACAATTACGTTATAACACAAGTCAAGTCAACATTAAATATAAGATACAAAATACATGGATAATAATAACAAATATGATGAAAACAACAAATGTCACAGTTTATAGCATGGCTTTTAAATCAGCTGCATTTAAATAGACGTCAAAGGAATAAAAAGCCTTCCGAACAAGATATTTTTTCACAACGCATTTAAAGTTTTCCAGTGATAAAGACTGTACGTTATATGGCAGTTTATTAAAAAAATTTATTCCGAGGTTACCAGAGCAATTGTCAGAAACATTTAGACGAATATTTTTCAAACAAAGATATTCTTTGTTTTGAGTTTTATAGTTGTAAAAGTTTTTATTTGTTTTATAGTTTGACATATTAGTTTTTATATAAGATTTTTTTTTTGAACAAGAGGGGCCCGCAGCGCGAGCCGCACACCGAGGCCTACGCCTATTGTATGCAACCTCTCGAAATAGCACTACTGCAGTAGCCCTGTGCCTCTGATGAAGCTCAGTACCTTGTCTGCAGGAGCCTTCTCGATAGCACTGGGCTTCAGATATCGGGAGCTCAGGTGTAAATCTCTGATGCTTGCAAAAGCAGGACAGTAGCAGAGAATATGAAGAGGAGTTTCCTCATCTTTAGCACAACCTTTGCAAATCTCGTTCTCGCTGAGTCCGATGACGTGCAGGTGTCTTTTTAATAGGCAATGTCCTGTGTACATGCCTACCACTAACTGAAGGTCTCTACGGTTGAGACGCATCAGGTTTTCACTGCGTGCCTTGTCCGGTCCTTTAATAAAAAGCCTGGATTGGCGCATGCCTTCTTGAAACTGCCATTCAGAGAGATGGCGAAATTCCATCCACTTATGAAGTGTGTCTGTCTGTCGTCTTTTCCGGTTCTGAGCCGGTTCTGCCCCGATAAAGTCCATTTGTGAACCCTCTCGAGCCAGAACGTTAGCCCTCTCGTTACCCGTTAGACCACAGTGTCCTGGTACCCAGCAAAGTACAACCTTTTTGTTGCACTCCGCCAGTTCCTGTAATCTGTTGTGACATTCTCAGACAAGCCTCGATGAGTACCTGCACGATTGCAATTGCAAGGCCTGCAGCGAAGCCTGACTGTCGGTGCATATGCAGATTCGCCTGTTCTGACAAAGCCCTCTGCACGCACTCAGTCACACAAGCGAGCAAAGCGAAGATTTCTGCTTGGAAAACGTCAACATGTTTGCCCAAAGGTATTGAAATTTCAACACCGAGCCCACATATGGATATCCCTGAGCCCGCCCCATTGGGGTGAACCGACCCGTCAGTATAGCAGACTAGCCAGTCCCCCGTTCTGAAACTGCTCGTTTTTTTACACCAGTTGTCACATGGTGTAATGTTCACAAGGTACTTGTGTTTTGTAGCAATCCTGGGGGTCATATTGTCGTCCCCCATCTCAAAAATGGGGTCCAAATTCAACATCCTAGTGGATATTGTCCGATGACCCTTCCCGGTTGCTGTTTTCCACCGATTTGTACCGCAAAGCCGTAGGAAACCCACTGCAGCAGACTCTTCCACAACAAGATGAAGTGGCCAAATCCCCACAATGAGCTCTATGGCTGCGGTCGGTGTAGTTCGGAAGGCCCCTGTAATTGTCAAGCAGGCCAAACGCTGGACCTGTGCCAAACTCTTTTTGGCCCAGGACGCACACGATATGGTCCACCAGACAAGGGAGCCGTACGTGATCATTGGTCTGACAACATAGTTGTAGAGCCAAAGCATAACGCGGGGTGTAAGACCCCAGGTTTTGCCAACAGCTTTTCTGCACGCCCAGAGCGTGCTCGTAGCTGTTCGCATCTTTTCTTCTACGTGTGATCTCCAGGTCAAACGGGAGTTTAAAATAACCCCCAAATATTTAACCTTATGATCTACACGTAGCTGTTCGCCGAAAAGCAGAGGGGCCACATAATGGTCCCACCGTTTTCTGGTAAAAATAACATGGCCTGTTTTCTTCGGATTTACCGATAGGTCATGGGAATTACACCATTTCTCAACGAGCCTGACTGCCCCACCCGTGAGCTCTCCAACCACATTGAGAAACTTGCCTAACACCAGAATGGCTATGTCATCAGCATAGCCCTGGCAATATATGCCAAGTTTGTTTAACTTGTGAATAAGATCGTCAACTGTGAGATCCCACAACAAAGGAGATAGTACACCCCCTTGGGGACACCCTTTAATAGCGATCACTGTAGCAGAGAGTGAGCCTATGCTCGCTCTGATAAAACTATTAGACTGCAATGTGCGAACCCATTTTACCAAGGTTGGGTCCGGATTTCGCTTCTCTAATGCGTTACACATAGACTCGAAAGAAGCATTGTCAAATGCTCCCTCAATGTCTATTAAAGTTCCTGAGACATACAGTCCACTGTCCAGCCCGCCTTCAATTGTAGATACAATCTCATGCAGGGCCGTTTCAGTAGACCGTCCCGTGATATACGCATGTTCGTTGAAGTGCAACGGATTGTTTCCGAGCACTTTCTCCCGTATGTGTTTGTCGATCAGTCTTTCCATCGTCTTTAATAGAAACGATGTTAGGCTAATTGGTCTAAAACTTTTAGCCTCGGCGTACGTGGTACGTCCTGGCTTTGGAATAAACACTACCTTGATCTTTCTCTAGGCCGCTGGTATGTGGCCCAGTGCAAGGCAGGCTCTAAACAGTCGGGTCATTGGGCCAACAAGATGCTCCCGTCCTTTTTGCAAGAGAGCAGGAACAATCCCATCTACCCCCGCCGACTTATATGGTGCAAATGTGTCCATTCGTTACCGTAAAGGTCCCAGACGGCAAACGTAATGAGCCCAGATTTGTAGACAAATTTTTTGATAAGATCTTTTGTAGTCTTCTTGCCTGCGAGAGCGTATTTAAACTCTCACAGTGAGCCTTCCAAGATCTCTCTTTCTTGCGACGTAGCAACTTTACCACAGACGTACCACAGAAGGTAATTTGGCTGAAATTGTAGAGCCTTGAGAGGCTCAAGTGAGCGCTCCCAGAGCCCTTCAACGATGCGGGTAGTCGTAAACCCGATCCGCTCTGACCCCTAGACAAGCCAAGATTGGCTACCCAGGCCAGGGTTTTGTCTTTCTAGACGATCCAAGGCCACTTCCGGAGTCATTTCTGACCCCGAAATGTAGACGATCGCCCGTCTAGGTCTAGGAATGTCTACTGCCGGTGTGATCCGGAGGGACATTCCCTCGGCTGAAAGTATGGAATCAGCTCGTACAACCAGTTTCTGGAGCCCTTGTCGAGACAATTCACGAAGAGTGCCCCTTGCCGAAACTGGAAGCTCTGGAACCTTGGAATGTGCCCGTTTTCTTCGAGCCCTTACATGGTCCTGTCCATGGCTTCTTTGACCCTGTCATGGATCGCGTTAACCTCTGCACCTGTGAGGAGCCTCTTTGGGAAGCCCTCTGCATAGATGCAGATGCGGGGCCACTTCTGGCAAAATATTGCCAGCGGGTCTCGGCTTCTTCGCCTTATGTTTGAAGCTAGGGGGCGTCAGGTCGGGCACGCGGCCACGCTTACGTGAGCCCGCGCCCTTACCGGAACACCCCGGAGCGTCCGTTGCTGCGGTATCTGCACCTCTAGGTCTCCGTGAGGGAGCCTCGCGGGCAGGTTCCGTGTTTGAGCTTGAGTCCGTGGAGCTGACCTCCGTGCCAGGCCTCTGGGATGAGGTTCCGGCCGCAGAAAGTCGAGCCCGGCGATACCTCCTCCTTTCAGCTCCGCTTCGGTTTTTCGCTTGCGGGGCTTTTGCACGGGCTTAGCGACTGAGCCCGTGGGTTTTTCTAGTGGTGTGTTTTTAGGTTCTTCCATAAGAGTCCCACGAGTAGCGGGGAAATAATGGTCGCTATGTGCAGAGCCCCATACACACAGAAGGCTACATACAACGGGGTGCGCCAGGTGCCCCGAGGTTTGTCGCTAGTGGCGAGACTTCCCCCTGGTCATGCATCTCTTCAGCGCGCACAATACCTTGGGATTCGGAAGGTTTTTATAGTGGTGCCTCATCCACGTGACCCAGACAGTTAAGCCAAGATCCCCGTGTCCCTGTAGGTCACTACCCAAGATTTCTTGGGGTCTTTGCATCCTACAGCGATTTACGGTATGAGCCACGACTTGGTCCGCGGCAACGACTTTAGTTCGGAAACGCGCGGGTTTTATGCCGCGGTCCTCCCGTATGGTCGTCACTAACCAGTAGTCGTTAAACTACTGGCCACCCTCCTATCCGCCACCTAGAGACGCGCCCGATAGGTACTCATCCCTCGGGTTTATATAAGATAATGCAGCATAAATGTATTGGCAAGGTAGAGTGAGTATTTGAAGAGCAATGAACGCATGTCTACAGTCCTCTCTATACCTTAACCCAAAGACAATTCTAATGGCACGACGTTGTAATTTAAATATGACACTTTTAGAACTATAATGTCCTCAAACTAGAATACCATAATGCATATAGCAGTGGACTAAAGAAATATAAGCAGTTTTTAGGGTTTCCAAAATTGTCGCTCAAGCATCGCAGTGCAAATAACCCGTTACAAATTTTTTAGGCAGTTATTTCTAGATGATTTTGAAAATTAAGTTGTTTATCTAATTGAATTCGTAAATAATTTACAGATTGTTCAAGATTCCAATTAGAAATAGTGTTATCATTTATAAATATTATAATTAACAAGGGGCCTAGAACTGAGCCTTGCGGTACACCAAGATTTACTGAAAATTCTCCTGATACGGCGTTGTTAAATTTAACGACTTGAGTGCGATGAGACAAAAAAGATGTTATTAGCTTGCAGGTGATAGGATATAGATTATAGAAATACAGTTTCCTAATTAAGTCTGTATGAGTCACACAGTCAAAAGCTTTCGTGAGATCAAGAAAGTTACCAATATTAAATTCTTTAGACTCAAATTTACTACAGATCATATTAATAAGATCAAGATTTGCCAAAGAAGTGCTACGTTCCTTCCTAAAACCAAATTGACTATTAGTAAACAAGTCATTATTTTCAAAATAATCATAAAGTTGTTGGTATAAGATTATTTCTAAAACTTTGGAGAACACAGGAAGAAGTGAGATAGGTCTATAGTTACTGTTTTTATTAGTATCACCTTTCTTATGAAGAGGTATTACTGTACCTTTTTTAGACATGTAGGAAACACTGCTCTTCTAATACATTCATTAATCAATTTGGTCAGTGGTACCACTATTAGGTTCATTACACTTTTTATAATGTTAACATTCAAATTATAACAATCATATGAATTGCTATTTTTTAAACTGGATAACACTTCTCTGACCAACGCGCTAGATACCTCGGTAAAACAGAAGTATTCATTATTACTGATAGGTGTCTGAAATGATGTAGCCATCAACTGTATAGAGTCAGTATCACTTTACAGGTTGTGCCGAACTCAAATCCTTACCAATAGATGTAAAGTATTCGTTAAAACTATTACTAAAAATATTGCAAGAGTCAGTTTTAATTTGAGAAAATTTTTTACAATTAGATTTGATGACTTGCCACGCAGCTTTTGATTTATTATCTGCTCTGTTTATAAATTTTTTATTGTAAGCTATTTTTTTATTTTTAATAACATTTTTGTAATTAGTCCGGCATATATTGCTTGCTTTTTTATGTTATCATTTTTAAATATTTTATAAAAATTATTTAATGCTTGGAGTTTGTTACGTAAGGCTTTTAATTCTGTATCATACCAGTTAACAGTGACTTTACAAGAAGCTTTTTGTTTGATTATTATTATTAATTGTTAAAAAATAATTCGAGACTTTTTTCCCTTGGTAGTGAACGTCTAGAACATGAAATAGAGTCGCATTGAAAATTGGTAGTCTCCGTGATTGTACATTGTTTGTTCGCGTCCTTCAACAATCGATTTTAGGGAACTCATTCGGAGATCTTGTTGCAATCCTATGGCTGGATATATTTTGTTGTTTGCAATTGAATTTTTGCTATTTATGCAAATTTCAAAGACATTACAATTTAGATTTCTTTTTGGAAGAAATCTTCCTATAATTGGGGGTTTGGAGAAATTGAAGCTATTGCAACAGCAACAGCATCTTCTAATAATAATCTATCTTCTTAATGCAGAAGTCATTTTGGTTGAGGTTGATGTCTGGCATGTAGTTTGTATAATTAGCTGAAGAATTACTGTTGGCAATAAGAACAGTTGATCAGATGTAACAACGGCATTTAGGTTGCAGTGTGAGTATGCCGGATTTTTTGATGCGAACTTCGGCAGGGGCAGCTCCATAGCAGTGGATCGTTGCCATGGTAGGATTAGAGGTTAAAAAGAGCCAGGAATTTTGGGATAGAGTCTACTATGTTTCCATGTTGGCTTTGAGAACTTTAATTGGACAATCTTTTGGGACTTTTGTAATGAGTTTGTTTTTTAGTAGTGTTTCACAAACTGGTTGCTTCGTAGTTACTTGAATAATTGGATCTTAACAAATATATTCACGTGGACTTAAATTTTGACATGAAGACAAATCCTTTAGACAAATGTAATGTACCTTAGTTGTACTCAGTAACAGAAAAGGATAGTCAGTTTCAATAAAACTAAAAAGTGTTTGAATTATTAGAAGAAGGGATAGGTAATGGAATAAGATTATAAAGATTATATGATTGTTCGTGAACTAAGGGAATTTTTATAGCATAAATTAAGGGACCTTGATTGTAAATAGCATTAATCTGACATATTGAAAAATATTATATATACTATCATAGTCTGTTAATTCAATTGGAAATTCCATATTAGATTTAAGTTTAACTTTCAATAGTTCCCCTCTCAAGTGTTTTGGGGTAATAAGAGCTGGATGAAGAATGTTGTTTGATAAATAAGATAGAAGATGTAATAATGTCAAATTCTTTATTCAACTCACTTGTTAGTTGGATTAGTAGATTAAGATGATCAGTTATTAATTGAGCATGGCTGAGATCTTTAATTTTCTTGTTATTGCTTTTAGTATAATTGTTGAACTTTTTTATATTATTAGTGAGCTTTTCTTCATTTAATTTTAAAAGTTGAGGAGATTGATTATAATATGAAATTGCAGAAGACAATATGTTGATTTGTTGTTTTAATAATAATGTAGTTTCATCCCAAGTAACATTTTTAGTAGCTAACGCGTAATTGCTACTCTCAAGTTGACTTTAAGGTGTATTGCTACCAACGAACGTTACCGTGGGGTAACGTCATTATTTAGTAAATTACTAAAGTGGTGAATTTTTATGACGTATTTTTTACTTACTTACAACTGTCACTACAACGGTTTGACAACTTTGTAGTTACGTTCTGAAAACGTCTTAGAACAGTTGCTGTTACTGCTAATATTACTTTTGTATTCGCTCTTTGTCTTGTTCGAATATTATATTGTTGTCACCATTGTCTAACACTTAAAAATTTTTATACACATGTTTGTCTGCCATGAAATTTCATAGTAGCATCAGTACCTAGTAAGAAACATTGATAAAATGTGTTAAAATGTGATATTGTGTTTTTCGGCAAAGATTGACTTAAAAATTTTAAACAAAGGCCCCTTTACCATGATAATAATAATAATAATAATTTATTTCGTCCCAAAAATACAATTAAATTGTATAAGACAAGTCACAAAAGGAAAGAAAAACATAATAATTATAACAAACAAGACAGGAATTCATTGACAGTGTAAGCACAGGGAACATGAAGAAGTTGCACAACCATTTTTTTTAAATACACTTGAGTTTCTAGCTTGTTTGATCTCGGCTGGAAGCATATTAAAAATTTTTTGACTCATGTACAGTGGGTTTTCTTTAAAAGTTTTTGTATTGGGTTTAGGCAAGTGAAAATTTTGGCAACCACGGGTGGGGTAATGGTGTATATCACTATTTTGTGTAAAGTGGTTTTTAGATTTATATACTAACATTAGTAAATTAAGAATATAAATGGAGGTAACCGTTAAAATTTTATTTTTTTTGAATATACCTCTACACGAATATTTAGAGGAAACCCCAAATATGCAGCGTATGACTCTCTTCTGACTTTTGAAAACTGCTCCAGACATGCGAGATGCTCCCCAAAAGGAAATGCCATAGCACAATATGGAATAAATATTAGCGTAATAAAAGATAATTAGCTGATCCGTAGTTAAAAATATTCTTAGTTGGCGGACGAGATAACAAAGTTTATGAACTTTGTTAATTGTTAGCTAACATTGTTGAGTCCACTCTATTTTTTCCTGAAGTGTGAGGCCCAAAAACCTAGTTTGTTCATTACAAACTATTTCTCTTGAATTGAGTTTAATAGAATTAGGTAATTTATTTTTCCTGAGGTGGAAACATAGAAAATTAGTTTTATTTTCGTTTAGGTGCAGTTTATTAGAATTAAACCATTTGGTTAAGTTATTTATGATAGTACTTAGGGCACTTTCGAGAGAGTTTGGCGTTTTAATAGAGAACAATACCGAAGTATCGTCAGCATACATTACCACTTTGTTTCCTTTTAACGCACGTGGTAAATCATTAATGTAAAGGGCAAACAAAATAGGACCTAAAATTGTTCCTTGTGGAACTCCACTTTTTACGGCTAATGATTCTGAACGTGCAAATTTGCTTATTCTATCTTCAGAATAGCAAAGTTCAACATACTGAGTCCTGTCACTAAGGTAGGATGAAAACCATTTGTTGACATTTTCTCTAATACCATAATTATGTAGCTTACTAAGTAAAATACCGTGGTCTACACAATCAAATGCTTTAGACAGATCGCAGAATATACCAACGGGATATTCACCAATGTTAATATAGTCCATTAATTTATTGTAAAATGATTCAATTGCACTCATTGTCGAATGATTTGGTCTGAAACCATGTTGGCATTTGGTCAGTATGCAGTACTTTGTAATGAATGACTCTTAATCTATTTAACATAGCATATTCAAAGATTTTTGAAATGGATGAAGTGATAGTTATAGGTCTATAGTTATTTGCTTCATGGGGATTAGCTTTTTTAAATACAGGAATTACTCGAGCGGTTTTTAATATGTTGGGAAAAATACCTTTTTCAAATGACTGGTTAATTAAATGTGTTATTGGTGAGACTATACAATGTGCAACTTTTTTTAATAAGAACACAGGTATATGATCAGTACAAGAAGTTTTTTTGTTTTTTGGAACAAAATCATGGTGTTTGACAACGAAACAATATTATTTTTATGCTGAGTATTGGGAATCTGCTGCTGTATTATTTGAGGAGCATCCACAAAATATTTATTAAAATATGAACATACTTCTATTGGATTTTCAATGTAAGTTGTGTCTACTTTTAAAATTATTTTATTATTGTTATTTTTACTTTTGTTTTTTACTGAATTTATGACTTGCCAAGTAGCTTTGACTTGATTGTCCGAGTTAATAATTTTGTTTTGATAGTATTTCGATTTTGAAGAGTTTATTAAATCTTTGTGCAGTTTTTTATTAAATTTATATGATTCTATAAGTTGTGGATATGTCCGACTTAGCTGAAATAAATCCTTCAGTTTTTCTGAAGATTCTCTGATTTTACTAGAAATCCAAGTTTTTTTATTAGAGCACGTAGTAATTTTTTTAGTGGAAAACATAAATTAAAATGATAGAGAAAAAGATCCATGAAAATTTCAAACTGCTTATTTGTATTGCGTTCATTATAAACAGGATCCCAATTCTCATTTTCTAAGGCATCCTTAAAAAGAGCTATCTCATTATGACCAAAGCACCTTTTAAAAGAATAACAATTACTAGACAGGGTTTTCACTAATTTTGACTGATATATGATAGACCTATGATCTGAGATGATATTGTCTTCTATGTTAATGGTTTCTGTAGAGACAATATTAGTGTAAAAATGGTCAATTAAAGAGCTTGTGGTAGAGGAAACCCTTGTAGGCATCGTGACCAATTGTTTTACGCCAAATGATGACATTAGATTTAATAATTCATTTTTGTGTGACGACTTAGTTATTAGATCAATATTAAAATCACCATCTATTAAAAGATAACTTTTAGGTTTGTATATAAATTCCAAAACAGTTGCTAATTGAGAAAAAAACGTTTTTAAATTTCCATTAGGTGATCTATAACATGTTAACATTATCAAATTGGTTTTTGCTGAAGTTACCCAACTAACTCCACAAACCTCGAAGTCTCGTTCTATGCAAAATTGATTAAGATTTAAACATTTACAATCAATACGTGAGTAACACCATATTGCAGTACTGATCAATAATATCATTTTATGTCCTTAAATTGTACGCGCCTTTAAAACTATAATGTTTTCTTAAAATAAATAAATAGAAAATTTTTTAAATGTAAACATAATTTTACTAGATTCCTGAAAATCTTTTTTTTATTCATATTTGTTACAATACTTAGTAATTTTAGTGAAATATCTGTAAATAATTAAGAGTTTATTACAAACAACATGGCTGCTATCATAAATAATGGCGATCTTAACTTAAATTACTTTGAAGTAATGGTTCCTGAGTTTTGGGTGTGTGGAGTAAGTTTTACTTTGAGGTAATTATTACCGTAGTCGTTTTACCTTAAGGTTATATTTCCTTCAAAGAAACCTACGTTGAAGTCATAATTAAGTGACCGCTACTCCGCCGAAACTTTATGGTAATTCCCGCCACATAAGACAAGAAGAAAAGATATTTTTCTTTTCTTGAAAAATAATACTTACTTATGTATTATGTCATTTAGCTCTATTACAAAATCAGATAAATTGTCTTGTAAAGGAGGTTTTGTTACCCCGCAGTATATAGCAGCAACCATAGGTTTTAATTGAGCCATATTATCGATTCTGAATTATATTGGCTAAAATTCTGTTGGTGCACTATTAAAAGTTGGTAGACCATCTACATTAATAACAGAGATATTGATAGTGGCTGATTATTAATAACTCTATAGAATGTATTAATCAAACAATTTCTTATACCGTTATACCAAAATTGCCCACTACCCATTGGAACAATACTAATAGTATGAGGAGTTCTCAACAAAGTACGACTGTCTTGTGGTACCTTTATTAATCCATTTGCGTTTAACAACCGGAGCAAATTATTAATGGACTTATGCGTCAACTTATGAACTAAACACCACTGCGTGAGTTGCTCTGATAATATAATTTTAGACAAAATATGAGTTTCTTCGTCAATATCTTCATCACCTAGAGCATTAGAAAGATCAGTAATATTTTCTTTGACTATTGTCATTGTTAAATCTTTATCGGTGATTCGTTCTTCTAAGTGATATTTTCCAGCATTGCTGATTGGTGATTGTTCAATTAAATTAAAAGACCTTGTATTAGAATAATTTGTCAAAAAAATATTATCACAACTCTTGTTCTCACCTGTTAGCCGCTTTTTTTTTACTTTTCTATAAAACGTTGTTGAATGTCGATATTTTTGACAATAAGTTTTTTTTATTATGCTGTTTTTCTGTGCTGCCATTTTCACAAATCACGCTCACATTGGTCTACAGTTACATCTAATCGATGGTTATTATTGTCCTTTAGAACATATAAGTTACTATTACTTTATAGTAAGATAAAGACGTTATTTTAACTTTGAGGGTTTTTTTAACACAAACTTCTTAGTAATATTTTACTTAAGGTAAAGTAGCAGTAACGGAAATTTAACTTAACAAATTACTGAAAAGTTTAAAGTGTTTAAGGTTTTTCTGCAAGTTGTAAAAACGTTGCCTTTAACTTCAAATGTTACATCTAAGAATGTATTACCTTAAAGTAGCATTAAGGTAATATGTTACAGTCGTCGTTCTGACTAGTTAGTCTTACAAAGTTTTATTTACTTTAAAGTAAATGACAACGGTTTTTTCTTCGTAATAAAAACTATAAAATCTACTAAAATGAAATTTTACTGCAAAGTAGATTAAAGCAGTAAATATAACGAAAATTCGTCTAGAAATAATTACCTATATATAAGTTACATTTACATAAAAGTTATAAATTAAGTCAATTTTCGGTAATATTATCACTTAAGATGCTACTTGGGATGACTTTGATGAACTAGATCATTGATTGAATCGGTATAAAAAGTTGCGTCTTCGGCATCTGGGGTACCGAATAAGCATTTAAAAGCATATGAAACTCCATCCATTTGTTTATTTTGTTTGCGACCTATTAGATGAGAAATAGTTTCGGTTTTTTCCTTAAGATTTGGTATTTGAATTTTTATCAATTTTAGAGATTCTTTACAATGACACGTGTAAATAGAGACTTCAACATTAATAGATTCTCCACAAACAATAATGGATTTATCATAAACATTTTTTATTAGTTGTAGTTTCATATGATAGAAACTTAAATTTGTATATGATAAAAATAAAAGCCTAAAATAATCGTTGGAAATTTTAGTTTGTCCCAAGTCATGGTAGAAAATAGCGGAATTAGAGTTGATTGTCGTTACGTTGAAATTTTGTCCTAGTGTAACTTTTGCGAAAAATATTAAAAGGAGTAGTGGTAAAAAAAGGTAAAGAATTTTATATTTTTAAGGTTCTTCAGAGGCATTTTCGTCATCAGTCGCCGTCGGTGTCTCTGGAATAAAAGGTTTTAAGTTATTTTTATGATATGTAACTTCCTTGTTCTTGATTAAAACTCGGACAGTCTGATTTGAGTTCACTTTAATAATTCGATATGGACCTTTACACTTAGAAAATAGTTTTTTGTTTACACCTGGCTTTGTGCTTTTGTCGGAGACATGCACTTGATCGCCGACTTTCTAACTTACCTCTCTAGTGGTTTTATCATATTGATTTTTTGTTCGTACTTTTGAAGATATAAGTTTTTCTCGAGCTAATTGAAAAGATCTATTTAACTTTAGTTTTAATTGGGAATAATAGTCGTCATAAGTAGATTTAAATTCTGGTTTAGAGGTGAGTGACGAAGGTATATTAGCTTTATGTCCGAATAATAATTCATATGGAGTAAAATGAATAGCAGCATGGATGTGAGTGTTATAGGCAAACATTGCAGTTGCTATGAATTCATTCCAATTATTTTGAGAATTATTAATGTAATGTTTTAGGTAATCTTTTAATGTTGAATGTGATCTTTCTAAAGCGCCATTTGTCATTGAGTGGTAAGGTCAAGATAAAATATGTTTGATTTTAAATAATTTGTTTAATTCTTTGATTAAATTAGAAGTAAAATCAGTTCCATTATCAGTTAAGATAGCTTCGGGTAAGCCAAAGATCACTATAAAATCAAAAAGTTTTTTTGCAATAGTGAGAGCTTCGTGATTTTTTATGGGTTTATCAAATGAATATTTTGTTAGATCGTCTTGTATTGTCAATATGAATTCAGCAATTGGTAAAGGACCTACGATATCTACAGCTAGCCTTTGAAAAGGTCTGTTTGAGGTAGTTGTTATTTCCACTGGTGCTTTCGTTGGATGTCGATTTGTTTTATTTATTTGAGAAGACAGTTTCTTATGAACTTTTTTATGTCTCGCTTCATATTTTCTCAATAATAATTTTTTTTTATTCTTCGATATGTCCTGTGAAATTCGGAATGACCAGAGATAGACGAGGAATGTTTTTCTTTTAATATCGCATTTATTTCATCTTGCGTATTAGGTTTTACTTTTTGTTTGTCGATTAAAATTATTTAAGTCGATGTTTTTGCAAATATTAAGTGTATCATACAATTAATAAGTTCTTGTTTAAAATTGTTGTTGTACTCAACTGGGTTTTTTACAAATATTTTGGCAAATCGCTTTTCTTTAATCTTTTGTCTGAGGTTTAATAAAGAGTAAAATAAATCTTTATAAGGCATAGTGTCGAAATTAGGGTTTGGGAAGTCTCGACATTTTCAAAGTCTCGGGACAGGAGACAATGCATGATCAAAGTCCCGGGACTTGGAGACTTCTCAGAATTCAATTAGAATCAAGTTCATTGTTGGCGAGATGCCGAGATGTTACAATAAAAAAAGTAATTTTATTAAAAATGAACATTTACTGAACATAAAATAAAATTCTAACATCAATAACGTTAATTATAGTCCAAACAATTCTTATCAGGATGGGCAACACAGCAAACTCTATAATCTAATTATGAAATAAACTTATTAGTCAATATATTAATCATTAATAATAATTGTCTACTACCTAGTCATTGGTCATAAATGTCATAATTCTCATAATCACAGATTCATTTGTTTAGTAATAAAATCTTTTAAATATAAAACAGACTTACAATTAGGAATCATACTCATACTAGTCTCTATTCAGCAGTTACGTATACGTATTATTTATAAATAATATAATGAACTAGCAATTAGAGTTTTTTGCTGGTTTAATAAAATAGGCTTTAAAAAAAAACAGAGCGTTAACGGCTTTGTCCGACAATCTGTTTCTGATTTTTGTAATAATACCACCGGACAAGGAGAACACTCTCTCGTTTTCGACAGATGTCGGTTTTATTGTGTTTAAAGCTTTGTAAAGTAATTCCAAACTTTCAGTTCATTTTCCGGTTGCTTCGAACAACTGGAACTCTTTTTTTAATGTTGTTCTTTATTTTTTTGTGAGAATTTCGGGTACTTTTTGGTAATTTTTGGATTTTTTTTATTGCTTGTTCCATTTGACTTTCAAACGACTCGTCGCTTTTGTTATGTATTGTAGAGCTACTGGTACTAGGTGTGGCGTCCATTATTTCCAATTCTGGCATTGGGATACAAGGGATATTTTCAAAAAGTCTGCAATAGAGTTCTTCCGCAAAAGCAATAAGTGCAGTTTTACTCAAACTTGAAGAAAAAAAATTTGTATTTTGGGACTGTGAGCTGTGGTGGCCAGTGTGCAAATATTTTAACAAACATATTTTAACAAACAACGTTGTGGTCTTCTTTCTTCTAGACGAGTTTTCAAAGATTCAAAGAACTGTTTTGCCAGATTATCATTTGTCGTTGTGGATTGAATTTTTTTTAGCAACACGTCAATTATTGCTTCGGCTGTCAGTAGTGAAGAACTTTGTCTGCCTAAAGTTTCCACAGCTATCTGGACCGGTTGCAATAGACCAACGATTGACTGCAAAAGAAAAATATTGTCTTTATTCCATTTGTCTAACATGTTTAAATCAATCATTGCTTTCTTTACGCAATTTTTAAGCTTCAGAAACCGTTCTGCCATTACAATGATAGAGTTCCACCTCGTCTGGACACCTAATAATAAACTGAGTTTTTTCCCAAACTCAGATTTCACATATTTCTGTAATTTGGTATTTTTTAATGGACTCTTTCTAAACAATTTCACTAGGAATCGAGTTTCATCAAGCACTCTTTTAATTTCATCAATTGGTTGTACTTGCAATGGACAGTTTGTTTCCTAGCAGTCCATTTCTTCGTCAGACATAATTTCATCGCCACTACCATCAGTATTTTCGTCAGACATGATCACATCGTCACTACCATCAGTGTTTTCATCTTTGGAGGTAGAAGCTGCGGATGTGGCAGTAGCCTGTTTTCTTTTATAAAATGTATCTAAAACTCCTAGATGTATTGCATGATTCAAGCATAACATCATTTCGCTTGGGCTTTCTCTACCAAACTTCTTCATTACGTTTGGACTATCGCTGGTGGTGGCCACAATGTGTTTTTCTAAATCCAACTGAAATCTTTTCAATGTATCTTCGACTATTTGTCTGGTCTCTTCGGCACCGCATTTACCTGGTATATAGACTAATCCCAAATTGAAAACTTCTCCGTTCACAACATGTATAAAATGACACAAATTAAAGTATCTTCGGTTTAGGACGCTGGTCCATTCGTCAACTGAAAGACTGAAACGTGTACCAGAAGCGACAAAATCTTTAAGTCTGAATCATTTCGGTTTTTTTTTCTTCATAATAATTCAATATAATTTTCATTACATCAGTTTCGTTTTTAGGCATTTTGTAACTTCGCTGGATAATACTTTCACGAATGAATGTACTCCTTGTGATTGCCCTTATTGTATGTCCATCCTCTGCTGCTAAGCGGGAAATTATTTCAGCTAAAGACTTTCTTGCAACATATCTTGTTATTTCAGACTGGTTTTTGAGTTTTAATTCTTTTCGATTCAGGTTTGCAAGATGTTCCAGGCTGTGTTTTTTCCGGCTGATTTACAAAATATTGTGGATTCTTTGGAGGTGTCTTTCAAGGCCTGTGGTGCTCGACCCTTTGCACGAAATTTGTTTTGTACATAACGAGAACTGTGTGGTAACAAATTTCATTCAACGTAAACTTCTCACCTAAGTAGAAAGAAGTAAACAAAAGCTAGAGTTTGTTTAAATTTACATGAGATGAGCGCCGTCGTTCACAACGGCACAGCACCAAATAAAAAAGTTAAATTAATGAACACCAAACAACTGACTACTCACATAACACTCGACCACAGAACACACTTATCACTTAACCAAACAATTAGGCTACTTTCAGAACACTCAAATGACCACTGGCTGAGTAAGGACTGAGCTGAGTCGCTGCGCTCAGTCACAAGAAATTTGGCGGCGAACACATTTGTGTAGGTATCTTGCTCAATAAGCTATCAAGTAATTATTTGTTAAGCTAATAGGTGGCGCTTTCAATGACAAAGTGCGGGAAACTAGTAAAATTTATTAGGTGTGATCTTTTGAAGGTAAAAATATTACAATACAATTTCAACAACCGTGTTTTGAGTTTTGACCCGAATGTCTCGGGACCCGAGACAATTAAATTAACAAAAAAGTCTCGGGACTTCGAGACACGAGACGTCTCGGGGCCCAAACCCTAGTCAAAATGATTTAACCCTTTAAAGCCGACTTTATTTTAAATTACAACTAAAAGGTTTTTTTTTGATTTTTGGGTTTCTGGGGTTAACGTAGGAGAAAATATTCAAAACTATTTTCAAAATTTTGGATTTGGTTTTAGGCGGTGGTCATTTGACATAACCACATGGCACATGTAGACAAAATTTTACAAAATACCTTTTATTTGGAAGTGGTAAAAAACATTTATTTTTTATGAAATTTTACAAAGCAATTCTTTTTATCACCAAGACACAACTCAACTTTACAGACAGAGCATGACCAAACACTTCTATGAAGTTCGGCTCGGGTACTACATTCTGCACATCTTCGAGATTTCCCATGAATCGGTAGATGAGCGCATTTATTAAATCTAATTTCAAGTGTAATAGTCACTTTGAAATTATTTATTGATTTTTTAGTGCTTGTTCTTCCTTTCTTTGGTTTACTTGTACAGACACCAGTAAGGCCCAGTGCAACCGCAAATCTAAAATCTTTTAGATTTTCAGTTTTTCTGGCAATTCTTTCCCGGTAAATAATGAACGCATTGACTGCAGCTAAATCTATAAAATAGAACGATATGCGATGCCACCATTTTTTGGATTTTTGATCGATTTTATACAAACTTTTTAACATATCTATTTTGTCTACAAAACCCATGTTGTTGTTGTAGTCTTTTACCAATTCAGGACATGGTATTTCCTCACGAGTACCAGCTTTATTCTTTCGCAACGTGGTTTCAACTCGGGATGGATCATGAAAATTGCTGAGAAAAAAAACTGATTTTCGGTCTTTCCATTTCAAAAATGATAATCCCCATGTTGAAACCCTCCAGTCGCTGTCTCCCCGTGGCATAGTTTTGTCTTCTTTTAAGTCTCCCGGCATACATTTTCTTCCTTTTCTAAAGGTTCCACAAGAATAAATAGCATCATCATGTAGATCTTTTTGAAGTTCCACTGAATTAAAAAAATTATCAAAATATACGTGATGACCTTTACAAACCAGGTTTTGTGTCAAATCTTTCACCACACGAATGCCTAAATTCTGCTCCGTATTATCACCTGGTTTTCCTACATAAATTTGAAACTGCTGCACATAGCCATTCTCCTCTGCTCTAATCCACACTTTGTACCCTCTCTTTATTGGTTTTAGTGGCATATGTTGCTGCAGACTACTGCGACTTTTGAATCTTATTATGGATTCATCTATAGCTTGGTTTTTGAAGGCAAGTACAACATCAGAAATGTTTCCGATAGTTTGTCTAACAGAAGCCGAATTTTATAAAGTCGTAATCTGGAGATTCCTTTCTTGGTAACGGTTCATTATCGTTCAAATGAACGTTGGCCAGTAACCAATCAAATCTATCTCTAGGCATAATAGATGTCACGAAATTATCTTGCAGTTCTAGGGGAAGGGGGGTCATGATGGGGTATCTAAGGAAAATACCAAAAATACAGTATAATCATTGCGTTTATTATGCTTATTTATTTATGGCACAATGCCTTATTAATCTAACTACAATTTGGAATTGTCTTTGGGAGATGAACTTATAGCATTTTTTTAAAATAAATGATTTAATAGGAATTTTCGAAAAACCATCTTGCCCCTTACCATGGGGTAAGATGGGGTAAGCTAATTATTATCACAATAAGTACAAATATGAATTTCTTCGGTGTTTTCATCATCCACACCAGCACAACCAGTGTGAGCCCAACGTCCACAAAGCTGGCAGCCTACCCAACCTTTGAATGATTTCAGAAAACTATGATTTTCATCATTACAATAGAGACAAATTGTATTTTCATCATCGTCATTTTTCGTCTTGGCTGTAACTGTAGTCTTTTGTTTTTTTTAGCATTTTTTTTTGAGCCGAGGATTATTAGGATTGGATACTTTCCTCAGTTTTTTCAAATTTTCCAGCTCATTTTTATAAGAAGTTGAAGTAATGACAGCTGTTTTTCCTCTCCGGTATTGCTTCCTCTTTTCAGTTTGTTGGACCAAAGGGATTGGCAAAATATCACCAGGGGATGCATTTTCAAACTAGAGGTAAGATCGCGGCACACCGCACGGATGGAAGATTTAGAAGCAAAAGAAGATCCAGGTTCAGGTTCGGGAGCAGGTTTTTTAATCACATCAGGTGTGACTTGCTCTGTACATTCGGTGATAAAATCTATTCTAACTGGAGTGCATGATTCTGTTGTAACTTCAGGTCTTGTTGTAACTGGTCCAGGATGGGATGTTGTGCCCGTTGAAGATACAGTCGTGACTACTGTGGTTGAAGGCACAGATGGAACTACCTCATATTAAGGCCCTTCGGCTTCTGTAACTCCCTGTTGCTCTACACTTGACGAGTTTTCAATATTTTATATATCAGTAGTTGCAGCAGATATAAAATCGGCATCCGTAAAATTATTTTCATTAAACGGCCATATGCCACACTTTCTGAATGCGTTGATTGCTGTCGACATTGTAGCTGCCTGAATATATGCATTTCCAAATATTTCACTTATCTGAAATACAGTTACCACACGCCCTGGGTGTGATCTCAACCAGGCCGAAACAGCATGGTCATAATATGTACTGAGAGGCCTCATAAATGCAACATCTGCTGGCTGTATTTTATGTGTGCAGTAAGGTGGAAAGCAAAGTATAATAACTCCATTTTTACGTGCCAGATCAATTACTTCCAAATTTTGAGTGTGACTTACATGCTCATCTAGAAGCAGCAACACATGATTAGTAGGAGTAGCTCCGGAGAATCTGATGAACTTTTTGAACCAAGTCAAAAATATTTCAGTAGTTATCCAGCTTCGAGCATTGCAAACACCTTCAGTACCTGGTGGGGCGTGATCCTAACAATTCTGGTTTCATTCGTTGTCTCGGAAAAATCATCAGTGGAGGCATGTAGGTTCCAGTAGCGTTAAAACATATTTCTACTGTAATAGTCTGGCCGCGTTCTGCAGATGATAACGAGCCTACTTGTTTTCGTCTTTTCATGGCCAATATTTTGCTCTTGGTTTTAGATACAACGGAGATACCAGTTTCGTCACAATTATATATTTTGTCAGGAGTTAATTTATGCTTGTCATAAATCTCTCCAAGCAACTGGTAGAATTTACTTATTAAAACCCATTGCTCTAGCTGCTGAAGTAGCTTCGGGATTACGAATGAATAAATCTGGATGACGCCTTAAGAAACCTTTGAGCCAATCAACCCCTGCCATCTGCATGTCAGTATTAAAATTGTGCGCCTTACCATTTCTCACAGCCAGTTGATATGCTAGACGTCTCAGATCGAGAGTTGTCAGCTCAAAAAGACGTTCTACCATATGTTTTATGACCAACTGACGGTTGATCGAGTATGGCTTCCTATTACTTTATTGCTTTCTGTTTGCAAGAGTCTAGTTTCTTGTATGTGTGCGTGACCCCGTCTTACCTCGCGTCCTCGTCATGCCCCGCCTACCCCTAATTTTGAAGACCAAAAATCTCTGTAACTTGGTAGATATTTTATGCCCATAAAAATGTTTATAGCAACAATTGCCTTGATTTCTTCAGAATTGGTTTTCTGGAAATTATGATTGCCACCGTTCTTCTGTAAAACATATAAATTAGTTTGAAATGCCATGAGTTCCATCAATAAATTGGGAAAAAAATGTAAAAAAATATCGGTCGGTGTTTCTAATTCTTGGGGTACGTTGGGACCAACTTCAGCAGTGAAAGATTGTCTCTGCATATTCGTTGTATGCCATGGATCATGAGTCCAAGTAGTACTTTTTCTTCGATTTTCTTGTATTAGTTGTGCTTGAATTGTAGCCAATGGAATATCGTCATCACTATCTCAGTCATCTTCCTGCTGAACCGGAGGATCATCAAGAAAAACGATATCCATAGCATTAATGTCAAACAGCTGATTAGCATTTTTGGGCCGCATTCTCATCTCCGTAATAAATTTATTTACGGCATAAATAAAATTTTAGTGACAACTTTAATAATAACCCTATTCTCATGACATGAATAGCGCTATTAGTGGCATTTTTATTAGAAACTTTAATCACGCTAGGGGCCGTCTTTAAAGTTTTAATTAAGCGACAAAATGGCGGAATTCCTACGAATTTTGCAAGACGTGGCGTTTGTTTACGAAATTCTAGGGGCTAGAGTGGTAGAAAACTAAAAAGAGTCTTTCGACCACGTCTGAACCTCTTCGATGAATTAAGTGACCACGAGTTTCGATTGAGATATCGACTAACCAAACCGGCGGTGGAATATGTGGTTTCTTTAGTTGAAAACGAACTGGAACCGATCTACCGATCTGGAAATGATATTCAATTTCTCATTTTCAATGCGTGCTTCTAGGTTTTTTTTTATTTATCTTTTGCATTTCTGCCTCAAATGCCGTTATTTCGCGTTTTCTCTTTTTCCCTTTACTTGATTGGGAGGATAGGCCAGTTTTTGGAGCCTCAGTGGTTCGGAGGGGAGAACTATGGACAGGATGAATTTTTATAATGTTTTTTTATGTTGGTACAGAATAGGAGTATATGTTCTATGAGAAACTTGTATGTAGTGCTACATATTTCTAATTTCTAGTGAAACAAATCTGTTACAGTTTGAGAAATAAATTTTGAAAAAATCTGTAATCGTTTTTTTAATTACAAATTTTATGCAAAGGCTTGATTTTCTATTCAAAGCTGCCAATATAAACAAAACTTACTTCTCTATTATTTTGATATCTTCCACCTGTCCAAATTGTCCTGTTACTGGATCTATTAGGCAGGTAGGTTGTTCGATATTAGGGGAAAACTCGTAACGGGATTCAGCCAGGGGTTCAGAGAATTCTTGAGATATAAGAAATATTTCCGGATTGTTTTGGAAAGAGGTTCCAGGATCACCCTAAAAAATAGCTAACATCTATCCTAATTTATACCGCAAATTTAGAACTAACTTGTGTGGCATCTGAGTCGAATTTTGAGGCGTTTTCCTCGAAATCGATTGGGCAATTTTGAGAAATTGCCCAATAGAGTTCTGAAGGCTCCTCTTGTCTTGATGGGTCTGCACCACCCCCAGTTTTTTTTTGTTCCTTTTTGAATTTCGTTATATTTGCTTTTGCCAATTGCTTTAACCGAAAATAATTATTTCGAAGCTTCGTGGGTGAACGAATAAACCCCGCTTTTTTCATTTTCTCAGAAAGTGCTTCCCAGCAAGCTCTTTTCTTTATAAATATGTTGGGCTCTGCCTTCTTACTCTCTAAGATTTTCGAATTTTTCGAAACAAATTGAATTATTAATTCCTTTTCTTCTTCGGAATAATTGCTTGACCGTATTCTTTTAGTTTTCGCAATTTGTGCTGCCATTTTGGTCAAAAAATAAGAGGAAAAAATGTATTTGATTTAAAATAATTCATAAAAATGAAACCTCAAAACTTCGTTATCTGTCAGCGGACAGAACAGTGCAGTGTTGTCAGATCATTCTTTGCTATTAAAATGACATTTGTCTCTAATAGTTATTTATAGCTTAATTATGACATGAGAATAGGGCTGTGAATATAGTCGTGAATAAATTTAATAACGTAAATAGCTATTCACAGCTTAATTACAAGTTTATTCACAAGATGAGAATACGGGCCTTTGTCTTTATTGTCGCTTATATCATGGACATCCGATTCATCTCCAGAAGGAATATCTTCTAATAATGTGTAGATATCCTCTTGCGAAAGTTTCTCTTAATCCTCAAAAAGATATTTTTTGCCTAAAAAAAACATTTTTCTCGTGGTTACATGCAACAGCCACAATGTTTATTTATGAATAAAACATACAACCGCGTATAATTACCAAATAAATTCTATGTCGATTACTTGAATATACACTTCTAAACTATATTCAGTTTGTACTTACCATCCACAATAGCAAATAATCCAATAAACAATTTTCTACGGAACCAGCATCGGCACCACACACGTCCATAATTCGTTACAAACATTTGGAAAATAATTACAGTAACAATGCGCAAATGCAAATGAATAGTAGTAATTGTTTACAAACGCCTTTAGCCAGCTCCTCCTCCTGTGGTTCGCTATTTAACCCACTAGGAAGTTAGAAATAAAATCATAAAATTGTGGCTTTGCTACGGATCCACTAGGAAGCAAAAGGCTAAACGTGTAATAACTATAAGGGATTCTTGTTTTTTATCGTTTATTAGATCTATTACATCATAAATGTTGATTTCTGATTCAATTTTTTGTAAGTCATGTGTGTTCGATAAAGAACAGTACTAGGGGTTATTTTCATCTAAATCTTTTGACACAAATAACGCATTAGGAAATTTTGAAAATATGTTTTCTTTTATCTGTTCAATTTCTATAAATTTGTCACATTGATAATAAAATTTTACAAAGTTGTCATATGATTCTGTATCTGCGTTTATTGGGGATTTTTATTGTTTATTGAACGTTTATTGAATTAATTGGGACTACAGGATTTCGCGATAATGCGTCTACATTTGAATTTACTCTACCTGGGGCTTTATTCTCGAATAACGAGAATAGGGGTTTTGAGCGAAATAAATATCACTTCTCTCAAAAATCAAGAGAAATAAATTTTTGAAACAAAGGATATATTTTTTCCTACAAAAATAATGAGAGTTTTATTCTCTTGATTATTTTCGAGAGAAAAGTGTTTTCCTACGTTTTCAAACGTCATATTTTAGTCAAAAACTTTCCTGAAAATTAAAGATTATTTTAATTTGGAATTGCGAATGGATATTGAAGACGATTTGTTTATAATGCAACAAATGATACTTAATTTGGAAGAAGCCGAAATTGCAGCGGAAAAACCTCGACGGGAAATACTTGTGCAGAATCAAATAAATCCCTTCAACATGATAACTGAAAAAAAGTTTCGAAAATATTTTAGATTAAGTAAGGAATTAACTCTTAATTTAATAGAACTGTTGACTCCATTTATACAAGGACCTAGCAGAGCTTCTGCATTAAGTGTAGAACAAAAAGTATTAGTTGCTTTAAAATTTTACGGTTGTGGGAGCTATCAGGAAATTACAGGCACTAATAGATACACTTCCATGAATCAACCAAGTGTTATCCGTTGCATCCATGAGGTTTCGAACGCATTATGCCAACTAGAAATATTTAATAGATGGGTACATTTTCCACGTAATTTGGAAGAACTGAGGAATGTTTGACACAACTTTTACGAAAAATATAATTTCCCAGGAATTGTTGGGTGTATTAATTGTATTGTCGTCCTCCCCAAATTTGGAAAAATGACTTAAGTTATAAATCTTACAACAAAGGGGCTTGGGACGGAAGTTAAGTCGCCCGTAATAAAGTACACAATAGGTATTTTTCTGGCTATTGAAACAGATGTTTGAGATCTGGTCTCTGCCGGTCTGCCGCAGGTATATAGTAGGGGTGCACTTTATTGCGGGCGACTTAACTTCGGTCCCAAGCCCCTTTGTTGTAAGATTTATAACTTAAGTCATTTTTCCAAATTTGGGGAGGACGACAGTACTTATATAGCAATCGTAAGACCTGTAAATAATGATCCAATATACCCTGAACAAATTTATGTGAACAGAAAACAATATCATTCCATAAATGTTCAACTTATCTGTGACGATCAGCTTAAAATTTTAAATGTGAACGCGAGATTTCGTCAAATTTCGATGGCGTCAAACAGAAGTTTCAAATTCGATGGCCACCTTGTATAGAGGTTTTCCTAACAATCCTTTTTTTTTACTTGGAGATTCTGGATATTCTTTGCGGCCCTACCTTTTAACACCATTGCGCGACGCTCTTCCAGGTAGCGCCGAAAAACGTTTTAACAACAGATTGAAAACAATACGAAGCCTAATTGAACAATGCAACGGCCTTCTTAAAAATAGATTTAGGTGTCTTTTAAAACATCGTGTGTTACATTATAGATCTAACGTTGCTTCAAAAATCGTTAACGCTTGTACAGTGTTACATAATATGTGTTTAGAGCATAATATTCCTGCTCCAGAATATGATTTGCAAGGAGCTGATTTAGGGATATACGATCCTGACGTAAATGAAATAGGAAGGGCTAATAATGGTATAAGAAACAAGAAGGTAATCGCTGGGAGACGTGTACAAGCCAGGATAGTCAATAACTATTTTAATAATATTTAATTTAACTGCAAGTGTGTTAATATAAATTGTAACAATAGTTAATTCTTTGGTTTTGAATTGTTTTATTTTAAATAAAATGAAGAACATTGAAAAAATTATTTATTATGTTTTACAATTAGTTCTTTTAATTCTTTTAATTGTAATGAAATATTTGCGAAATGTTCTTGTGTTTTTTCTAATGTATTAATTTTCCTATCTTCGTATGCACGTCTTGCTGCAAACTCTTTTTTTGTCAAAATTAGTTTTCGGTTGTAATAATTTTCTAAAATTTTTGTTTTGTTTTTGCTTAAATTGTGAAATTCGCTTATAATTTTCAATGAATTTCGTAAATGTTTGTTTTTCGAAAAAGTTTTTAGTTTAGGCGTATGCTGACCAGTAGCAGTAGCCGGAGAACCAGAAGATGTCGAAGAAATAGGAACAGATAAAGAGGTTACACAAAAAGTAGGAGAAGATGAAAAACTGAGTTGAGATGAAGTTGAAGAAGGTAAGGAAGTAGAAAAAGATGGTACAATTACAACTAAAGGAAAAGAAGTACTGGAAAAAGTAAAATTTTTTGTAGACAACGAAGTTGGAATCAAATTATTTTCCTGAAGCAATGGCGTTTCGTGACAAAACTAAAAATAATATTATCTATTACAATTTAATCTTGATTTATATGCATTCATTTACGTTTTGCAAATTTATATCATCAAAATTTATTGTTGCCAAAGATTCATTAAAATCGGTATGCCCAGTAATTTGAGTTGGGCATACCATTTCTGCAATTTTTTTCTCGAGGTGTTTCACTCGCAGTTGAAGACCTACCACCTGTTCCCAGCATATGTCGCTTTTCGATAGAAGCTTTGGTTTTAAATGTTTTTCTTAAATCTTGCCCCGTCTAAAAAACCATATTATGAATATGATATTTTGCATTATGTGCTTTACTTTCCGCCAGTGGTCCCAATTTTTAACGACTCTATTAGGTACCTTATTTAGTGCCTCTGTAATTTCCTTCCATGCTTGTTTTGCACTCTTATGAGTAAATGTTTTTGAAAACTGTCCACTCTGCAGCTGGGAATACTGCTGAAACAGTTCTACTAGCAGTTCTTTATGCGTTCTATGAATTTTACGACCGCGCTTTGTTGTAAGATCTAATAATTAGTATAAAATGTCAAAAAGAAACATAAGAACATATGTAATTTATTCTTACCCGCCATTGAAAGACACTATAAATTAATTAAATCAAATAGTAGTTTAATTGTATTTTTTGATTTTTTGAATGACACTTGTTACAACAAATAATATTTTTTATTGGTTTACATAAGTGCAGTAAGTTTGGCAACACGGTAACAAATTTCATATACAATTCCTATGAGAAATTTATTTCCTACGTTTTTGAGTATACGTCTTTTTTTTTAAAACGAGAAAAAAAATTAGTGATGTGATCATTTCGACTCCTATGAATTTTAGTCGCATAGGAAAATTTTTCTCTGGATTCAAGAATAAAGATAATTTATATTTTATTTCAGATTCGAATTTTTCTCGAGTGTTAATCTCCAACGAACGAGTCGGGAGTTTGGGTCTTTACAATTAAAAAGCCAGGTTAAAGGTCTGTAATGCTCATTAGGTGTAGAGAATGCAGTTTTAGCAGCGTCTTTTTTTTTTTTTCATAGGTATCTGATCACAACCAGAGGCAAGATATAATGTTGTAAAGTATTTTGAATGACCTAATTGATCTAGAATTGATTCAGTGTTGGGCAGAGGATATGAATTTTCAACAGTGACGTCGTTTAATTTACGGTAATCCACAACGATGCGCTATTTTTTCGCTCCAGAAGCATCTGTCTTTTTAGGCACAATCCATAAGGGACTATCGTATGGACTGACCGAATTTTTAATGATTTCTTGCTTTAACATTTTTGCGATTTGTTTGTTCAATTCTGGTTTATGAATTTTGGGAAATCGATATATTTTTGTTGTTATTGGTGTTTGGTAAATAAAATATATCATTATATTTATTGCAAACGTTTTTGATAGATTTTTCTTTCTTCTTCTTCAAATGATTTAATCTTAGATTGTCAAATATTAATTTTAACCGATTCGATGAATCAGGGTTTGCATTTATGTTTAGAATTTGATTTGAGTTATTGATTAGATTTTTCTCTTTGATTTCCTCTAAGTTGACAAAAATGTGATTTACTTTTAATCTGCTATTAGTAGTGTTAAGAATAGTAGTAACTGCCTTATTGTTTTCATTGACTCTTAATATTGCTTTTGCTAAATAAACACCTTCTAGTATTGGAATTTCAGGACAGATGCCTTCTTTAATTTCAGGATTTAACACATTGATTTCGATCACAGTTTCGGATCTAGGATTTATATAATATTCGGGACTTGCAAAATGATTTGAATTGTACATTTTTATTGGAAATCCTGTTTGATTTAGACGTAATTCATTTTTTTCGAAATCGAAGCAGTTCTTTAGAAAATCGTAACCCAAGAGTCTATCAAACGGGATACCACTTGGTTCACTTACAATGTGAAATTTGATTGGTATTTCTTTATTGTGAATTTTGAAATTTAACTCAATGCTACCTGCGCTTTCTGTAATTGCATTGGCTACAAGGCGTGACATTCGAATTTTATCGTTTGCATTGTAAGTTAGACCTCCAATTTTTTTTAGTTTTTCCGTTTTTATTAAGGAAACGCTTGCACCTGTGTCTAGTAAGAATTTAAAATTTTGATCATGGTATGGGAAGATAACATATGAAATATCGTTATCACTAACTGAATAAATATGTACGATGTTACTGATATCAGGAATCAAGTTTTGATTAGGATCTTTGTTCCTTTTTAGTGATTGTTTAGAATAATTATTTGCGAAGAGTGAATTACAAAATTTGTAATTGTTTTTAATTATTTTCAACAAGTCTTCCGGATTATCATTCTCGAGGAATGCGTTACGGGATTTAGAATTAAAATGTTGATTGGTTTTAATCATTTACAGTCGAACTTCGATAAGTTGAACCTCGATTTGTCACGAAGAAAAGTTCGAGTTATCAAGAGTTTGTCTTTCAAAAAAATAAATAAAAAACTAGAAAAAAAAATTGTTTTTTTATTATAAAGACCAGTATTAAAATAATTCGAATGATTACTGGTATACTAAGTTGTATATTTAAACAATAAGTCGTTATACAATGTATGTACATCCATATTACATACATATGTATGTATGTATCAGCACATATTAAGTATATAAACAAAGAAGTAAATCATAAAAATATGTATGCAATTAAAACTTAGTTACTTTTATGAAAATAATTACTTATCAAAGTAATCGTTTTCTCGCACAAAGATTCAATAGTATTTAATGACTTATAAAGCTCATCTGTCATTTCTTCTTGCATGTGCAAAAAGCAACGTACAGTTTTTAAAGCTTGTATAACTGATTTATTAGATGGTGGCTCAATAAGTTCATCATCCTCATCGTGATCGTTTAATTCTTCAGAGTCAGTGCTTCCATTTCTGTAGCGAAATTGTTAAGAATGTCCTCATCCGATTGAAAATCTGTGGTACACACGTCGTCGTCGACGTGAATAAAGTCATAAAGTCCGATGTCGGTAGAATGAGTAAGATCTTTCCAAGCTTCGAATTGTGTTTTCAGATCATCGCTTGCATTTTCGTCATAGTTAGTTGTTACTTCAGTTTCTTTAAAAAAAAACAATGGAAGTTCATCTTCTTCTTCCCAAGCAGAAAATGTACCAAACCCTACCTTCTTAGCAGTTTACTATAGCCTGCAATTTCACATTAATGTCCCATGCTTTAGCAATTTCTTCAACGCAATCCATTAAGTTTAATTTAGAACATAACCGCCTTGGTGCATAGCATCTAGTACTTTTGTGAGAATACGGCGACGACAGTGACATTTTAAAATGGCAATTATCCCCTGATCTACGGCTTTTACCAATCATAAAAATTTTCTTTTTTTCGGACCCATCCATATTTGTAGCATTGCAGCCAATAAGAGAATGACTCTCTTTACTCATCTTTCCTCCGTGACACTTTTTGTTTTTGAAAATTAGAGTCTTATCTGGCAAACACTTGAAAAATAAACCGGTTTCGTTTGCGTTAAAAATGTCGCGCTCTTGATATTTTTCAAGAATACCCGGTAGAACACACTCTTTACAGTGGATACAATCTTCCTCGCGGACATCAGCACTTTTCCCACAGGCTTTTTTCTGGCACACCCCATACCTACAGCAATCAAACACATGATTTGCTAGAAATCAAACTGTAAACTAAAATTTACCTTTTTTTCTAATTGTCTAGCCAACCGGTACTTGCTTTGAAGTTGGTTTCATTTAATTTTGTAGTAAATTCTAATGCCTTCTGCTTGATTATAACGCCTGAGATAGGCAAATTTTGCTGCCTCACAGTTTTGAACCATTCTAGAATTGCTTCATCTACCTTTTGATACATTCCTTTTTTCATTAGCCTATTGCCACTGCAAACATCACTATTTTCCATTTTTTCAATAATAGACTTGGCATTTTTTAAAATAGTTGAAACCGTGTTTTTTTGGAATTTCAAATTTGATAGCGACGTCTGTTTTACGCGCACCGTTTTACACTTCTTTTATTAATTTCAATTTTTCACCAATAGTTATCGTCTTTAACACTCGTTTAGGGGGCATTTTGTCGATATCAGGTAAGAACGTACGACTGTGCAATAGTTCGTAACCCAAACAACTGATGTGAAGGCGCCAGAACTGCAGAAACACGTGACATAGCGTTTCGAAGAAATTTAATTCTCCGAGTTCGACTTATAGATGTTGGATTCCACAAATTATGGTCGAGATATCGAGAAGTTCGACTTAACAAGAGTTTGAGATATCAACTCAGGTTTACATTGGTAAAGTCACTCACATGCTTGGGACTAGAATGTTTGTTCGAATTGTCAAGAAGTTCGAGTTATCGAGGTTCGACTTATCGAAGTTCGACTGTATAACGAATTTTCCGTATTATCATTTTCGAGGAATGCATTGCGGATTTAGAATTGAAATTTTGATTTTTTAAGGAATTTTCCAAATTATTATTCTCAAGGAATGCATTACGGGAGTTGGATGGGTCCTTATTACTTAGGTACAAAATGTCGACTTGCTGGACGCTTTTACAGACAACATGGGAGTTTAACAGGTTGACTGCCAGAAGTGCCAGAGCGGGCATTTATGACCGCCTCTTACCCATTCGTCAGTGCCATAGCGGTCATATGTGTGTCTCACGTGACCACCATGGCATCGGCATCACAGAATATGTTGCATAGTGCAACTTTCAGATTCCATGTCTATGGCTTTTACCAAGGCCAATTTCAAATAACACAATAACAAACTTTATTGGTCGACATTTTAAGTAATACTACATATAAAACTCATACAAGTATACAAGAGATGGTACCATCTCTAAGCAAAAGAAGCATCCAAAACAACTTTACATAAAAAAAAATAAAACAAAGGTATCATTTCTCTAGCAACCTACAAAATTAGTTTTTATGATGGATGTTGTTAAAACAAGGCAGGCAGTAATGTGGCTCATCTACACAGTCTGCACAATAAGTGCTTACATTCTTTACCAAGTTTTTTGGCAAATTGTTAGCTCTTTTCTTACTGTAACATTCCTTACAGTATTTTCTGGTTTTCACAGCCAAACCATCTCTTTTTAGAAATTTGTGAGCTGCAAGTGATTTTTTTGTCGGGGTCCGTAACTGTCGCTCATGCAGTGTTTCCTCATTATCTTTTTCTAAAAATAGTGCCCTTACTGTTTCTTCTCTGAACTTGGCCATCTTTTTGTTGGATAGCTGATTATAGATAACCCAGGCGTTTACTACTGTTGTCCCCAAAATAAATTCAACACCAAGCTTTTTGTACCATCTTAATAAATTTCTTAAAGCTGAACCATAGCTCAACATTTGATCGGACAAGTCAATTGAAAACTTTTTTTATATATTTGGTTTATTATTTATGGTTATATATATATTGGTTATATATGTATATCTTGTGTCGCCTTCTGATTCCCAATCTCCATTTTTTTCTGTCCAACCAATATGCTTCGACTAGATTTCTTTCATTCATGGTCTTGGTGATACCCTGTATCCAGTTTTTCCTCGGACGTCCTCTTCGATTTCTTCCTTCTGGTATCCATTCTAGCACTTGTTTTGCTAACCTATCTTCCCCCATGCGACATCCAATTGAAGACTTACCTTCATTATAATCAATTATAGCTTTAGGTTTGTTCACAACACCTGTGCGTCTCTGTACTTCCACGGTTTCAGTCGTATGTTTGGTTGACAGCATCAAGACATCTGAGAATCGCCATTTGAGAATGCAGACACCACGTTTGTTTTCCAAACCAAATACTTCTCCTTTCTTCAATTTCTTCTTTGTAACTTCTGATGGATTTTCTTTGCGGTTTGTTTGTTCCTACGTAGTGGGTTTTCTTATCAAGTAAAACATTTACAAGTTTTAGGCTCGTGTAATAATTATCTGCTACAATTGTACGACCCGAATTCAAAAGACCTTGTAATAAATTCAAAACAACCGTAGTAGCGACTGACGCATTGCCATCCTTCGCTTTTCCTGCGTAGATTCTAACATTCCAGGTATAACCATTGTCACTGCAAAGTTCAAAAAGTTTCACTCCATATTTGTGGGTCTTATTCGGAATTTATTGCTTCATAATCAAGCGACCCTGAAATGGTATGATGGACTCATCAATGCAAAAAGTTTTTCTGGGAGTATAAACCGTTTGATAGTTTTTTATTAAAATGTCAAGCAATGGTTTTATATTATGCAGTCTATAACCTTCCGGACACTCATGGTTGTTTGAGAAATGTTACATTCGCAGCAGGAGCTGGAAACGATTTCGGGACATAATTTTTGGAATGACGCTGCTTCTGAAAAAATCGTCCCTACTCCAATAGTTTTCGATGCTGGGCATTTGCACAATGTCCATATAAGCAATGATCCCAATAAATCTAAGCATTTCCTTTCTATCTACAGGAAACTATCTGTGCAGCCTAGATTCTGGTCCGGTATCGTCTTGCTCAGTCAGTACTTGTGTAGCATATAGGTTGGTTTATGCAACTAGTTCATCTACTATTTCGTTAAAAAACAATAATCGAAAACAGTTGTATGGAGTCAATTCTTGCGCTAGGGCCGCAGCAAAGTTCGGCGCTATTCCGGCTTCTTCTGTGTAGTCAAAAACTTTATGGTTTCTAACTGGCTGTGTCCAAATGTATTCTGTAGGGGTAAATATTTGAGGATCTTCCGCAGATGGGTCCTCTTCTCCATTGTCCTTGATATCGGGTAGACTAGACGCAGAAATGTTCAAACTTGGGAGGTCGCCCAAATCAACTTCCACTTCCTGGTCTACTGTCGTATTATCAGATCGTTTGTCCTGCTCGATAGGCGGCCTCTTTGAGCAACATGCAATGCTATCTGTACACGATATACCGGTTGACGAGAAATTGCTTGTATTACGTTTCTTCTGTGATGGTTCGAAGATTTCGTCGTCTGATGTCCTCCAAGACCTCCACGTCACTTGATGGTAAATATACTGGATCAGCATCGGAATCATACGAGCTGGAATTTTCATCCCCATTTTCTAAATGAAAATAAAAGGAATAGGTAAGTATCTAACCTAAAACGATTGTTTCAAAATTCCTTACCTACCGTGAGCGCGGCTGCTGTGATTACGTGCCAATTTCTTATTCCGCGGCGTATGCAACAGCAATCACGTGTGCATGATGACCGATATTGTGACCCCCCGGGCGCTGGAGGCCTTTGGCGGTCTCCTGTGCCAGAGCGGTCATAAATGACCGATAGGTGTTTTTGGAAAATATTTTCAAAATAGCGATGTTTAAACTATTTTCGACTTTATAAATCTACTTGTTAGTGCAATAGACGCCTATAATTCCCAATGGCATCAGAAAGAATTTTTTGAATTTATACGGTGGCAGTCAACCTGTTAAATGTACATCGCGTACATTATTGTGATTCGATTCTATTCTAGCGTTATTTTTATTAGGATTTTGATTTTGATTGCGATTATTGTTATATTCGCGTTTACGGCACTCGTTCATTAAGTGGCCTTGTTTTTTTTGTTGCAATAGTTACAAAATTTGTTGTGAGGGTTTTGAGTTTTTTGTACATTAGCCTTTGGAATTTGGCTAACGTGAATTCTTTTTTCAATTTGATATTTATTTCGCGTGGAGTTATTTTCTTTAGGCCGGTAACAGTAGCGATATGTGTGACCAGTTTTCTTACAATTAGAACATTTTATGATATTTTGATTTTGAAAAGTAATGGGTGTTTAAAAAAAACTCGTAGCAAGCCATGACATTTTTACGTATGACGTACATGACCCCATACAACATCAAAAATTTTATTATTTATATTATCCACGTATTGTTGGTTGCCTGCTATGCCATTTTACCCTTCACAAATTATCTTAACCATAACCTAAGAATATCTTCTCTTTCCGCCAAAGCGAGCTTGGTCTTGGTGTGTTTTTCTGTGGTTGCATTAGTGGTGTTTTTGTTTTTCAAACAATCTTTATTTTATTTAAAATATATTTTTGTTTTAATTGTCGAAAAGTGAGGTTATGAGATTTTTCATTTTGACCAGTGTGTAAAAAATTAATCACAGACATACAAAACAATTGTTTTTTAATTTCAAATCACTCTAGAGTTTTTTTTTTTTTTAATGAAACACACAATATTTTTCTTTTTGTTAAAATCCGCTCCTCACTTTGTGCAAAATCTAAAGGCAATAAGTATCTCTAATCAATTCTGACCGATAATTACGTTCGACAGGTTTCATGCATGAAAATGTATTTAAGATTCTCGCAAGCAAAGAACCCTATTATAAAATTGCACAACTTTTTCGACGCGATTTTGGCGGAGAGTGTTTAATTCTTCTATTAATTGAGATTCAGTTTTCTTTTCGGAAAAAAACTGCTGCAAGATTTGTTTGAGTTCAGACCAAGAACTGACAGTTTCGTCTTGAATTTGAGCGCTAGCATGACCCGTTATATTAAAGAGAATAAAACCTAAAAGTGGTTATTTTTGACGGCGAAGATTCGAATGACGAATCTGTGAGCTGTATCACATATTCTTAAAAATTCTTGTAGATCAGAACGTTTTTAAATGACCTCGTAATTGGGGCTTACAATACCGAACTAAAATCTGAATACCGGTATTTGATATTTGAAATATCGGGATACCGATATTAATACCGGTATTATTAATAAAAAGTTTACTAGTTATATTTTTACTTACCTCAGTTGTTATATTGACTTGTTAACAAATAATATATAAAATCCAATAAATATTGTTCTGAAATGGAGTAGATATTATTTATTTTTTTACATAGATAGACACAAAAAAACGTGTAAGTAAAAAAAGTACATATTAAATTAAATTCTATGTTACATTTTACATATAATATGCTTATATGGCATTATATAATTAAAGAAGCAAAAAATATAATTAAATTGAAAATATTTATGAAATAATATTAATAACTTGCGCTTTATTTATTAAAGTATGCTCTTAAAAAACATACCTAAACAACCAATCGTTTCATCATCAAACGAGGACCGAATTTTCGTACAATTATAACCAGCCGCCGAAAAAGCTCTTTCTGATTCGACACTTGTCGGCACTATTGTCATTAAGAAATCATACACATTTTGTAAATATGTTTCTTATGTTCCTGTTTTTGTCAAAAAAAGTAATTTCATCTTTTATTTTTTGTTTCAGACCTGGAATTTTTTTAAACGCAGGCAGGGGTGTAGTATTTAGTGTTTCGTCTATTGCTGCCTGCAGTTTTTTCTTTAATGCGTTTACGTTTTATTTTTATTCTTATACTGTTTCATTACTAATTTGGGAAGATATTGGAAGGGATGTTTCTTGCACAACTTCCATATCTTCTGTATCTTCTAGATTTTCATGTGTGAGCCGTTTAGTTAAGCTTACAATTTTTTTACTGATTGTAAATTTACTAAATTTGGATATGCGTTTAAATACTTCTCCAACATCTTCTGAGCCCTTTTGCAGATACTGAAGTATTTGTGATAATTCAGTTCGTCGAAGTAAAATTCGAGATTTTAATGCTTCCAATAATTCTAATGCAATTGCAGATTTTTGCTGGGAAAGAGTATCAACATAAATGTTAAAGAAGCGTAAGCCGTCAAAAGATTTGCATCTTTTCGGCATAATGCATCTACTGTTAATTTTACAGGAGTAAGAGCAGCAATAATTGAAGATAATAAATTAAATTCTTCGTCAGAAAAATAAATATCGGAACAAAAATTAATATCTTCAAATTTTTCTAACATAAATAACATACTGTACCATCTTGTTTGACAATATAATTTTAGTGCTGTTTCTTTACCTAATTGTTCTCTCACGTACTTTTGTAAATATTTATCATTTTTAGAAGGTGAATTTTTAAATGATTTCACTACTTTCCGAATTTTTGAAACTAGAGATGATATACCAGTATGTCTAATATTTATATTACTTGTAGTAATACTAGCATCTAACTCTATAATAATTCCATTACCATCTTCTTCGTCGATATCGTCGTCGTCGTCATCCTCATCGTCAACATCATTAAAATCGTCATCATTATAATTTTGCTCCACAACAACAATATCCACACTCGGGTTTAAAGTTGACTTATACAGAACATCAGTAATTGCTAAATTTATGCAATATGCCATAAATAAAATTAATGATAAATGATTTAGATTGAGTGAGTGATCGACAATTGAGTACTACTAAGTTACATAAAAGTCGTACTTACGTCTTTTGTAGACGGGGCAAGGACATGATTGTGTGTAGGAGCCTCAGCTACTTGTTATCAGGATATTGGACGGAAGGGGTTCGTGGAGTGCCTTTTGGTGATCGCCAACCAGTCTTCAAACTGAAAAATATTGTTACACCACTTGCACTCGATTGCACTTAAAGGATTAAAATTTACCGAATTTTCGTTGAAGTATCCCACTTCTGATACCAAATTAATGTTAAGGTTTTGGTAATTAAACCGCAAAGTTCTTCTGACACCACTTTATTTAAGGAAAATAAAGAACGATTTAATTACGAAACTTTTCGTACAGTGATTTGTCTCACAATCAATCTAGAAATCAACTCGAAAATCTAACTAACTATAAAATCTGCTCCTAATCCCTTATATTAAATTTTTTATTGGGTTGGGCTAAAACATCCCTCTTTTGTCTTAAGAGATTTCATTGGTTTTTATTTGTAATGTGATTGGTTAGAAATGGCGAAGGGTTTTTCCTTAAAGTTATGATTTACCATATGGTACCAAATGTATCCATACGTTTAAAGTTATACAAAATAGGGATGTTATTCCTAAACATTGCAGTTTTAAATATTATCTCTAAAACTTAAAATAATACAAGTGTTTCCAACAGTTGCTTGCGGTTTGTGCAAAGCAGGTGGTTTCTTGTAGTATCAATAAATGAGATATACTTACGGTCTAAACAGTGGTGGTACATAATCAGAAAGATAGCACCCTTGAGACACGAGGTCAAATTATTGGTTTGTGGGAGGGAGGGGTAACTCCTTCGCAAATTGCATTGCGTACTGGATTGTCGGTAAGTATTTTACTTTTGTCTAAATACAGGGTTTTCATAAATGATTGTAACAACGTAGGTGGTCGTCTTTCTCTTCTTCATCAGTTATTCGAGAAGCTTTGCAAATTGAAGTTAGCCCTATAACAATTCGAAGGTATTTATTAAAAAATTTTTATGTAAATTTTATGTAATACATAACATAATTTTTAGGGAGTTACATAAGCTAGGAATTCACCACAGAATCCCTGCAAAAAAAATCGAACTAACCCCAGTCCATCGGCAACGCCGTGTTGAGTTTGCCCAAGAAAACCTAAATAGGATTTGGGCAACTCATGGTAACACAGTTACCATTTTTTCTGATGAAAAGGTTTTTTGTTCATCGGAGGATACTCTAAGATTAAAGCCCCTTTGGAGAAGAAACAACACCCGGTACGAGCCCCAAAATGTTCTTCCTGTAAGGAGGAGTGGCAGAATATCTTGCGCGTACTGGGGTTGGATGTCGGCCGATGGACCTGGAGAATTGTTGCAAATACCAACACATTTTTCCAGCGTAGATTATTTGCAGGTCTTAGAAAATGGGCTGCTTGAATCTGTCAGAGCAATGTATGGCAACAATGTCAACATTGTTTTGATACAAGACAACAGTCCAATACACACTGCCCATGTGGTGAATAATTGGTTTATGGAGCACCCTTTTATTCAGGTTTTAAGATGGCCCTCAAAATCTCCGGATCTTAATCCCATAGAAAATTTATGGGCAATCATGGCGCGACAGTGGGGAGATCCGGAGGAGGGCATTAACATTAGAACCATAAATGGTCTTCATAAGCATACATTGCGAGTATGGGAAAGATTAAGAGGTCAAAATACTTGCCAACGTCTTGTGCAATCAATGCCAAGAAGGTTGCAGGAAGTAATTGACACAAATGGTCACATGACCCATTATTAATCGTGGTCTATATTTTTATTCTGTTTTATTTTAATTTTTTGTTCTATTTTTTATTTTGTTATATATATTGTTTTTTATTTGTTTTTTTATATTATATAGTAAGTTTTATTTTAAAAATAAATTAGCGTAGTTGAACTTTTTTGTAATTTTTTATTTTGTATAAAATTTTATTTTGATATAGCATCGTATTGACAACTTTTCGTTTTGTTTTTTTTTTCAATAAACATTTTTTAAAATAAACTATAGCAGTTTAATTTCAACGTTTCAACTACTGTCTAAAAACAGAAAAAAAATTTCGGTATAAATACATATTTGTGACAACCCTCTAATCACTTGAGCTTTTTATTTATAATTGAATTTAATTAATCTTATTTCAAATGTCGGTTTTAGTTAAAATTAATTTAATAATGTTTTCAATAATTATTTGTTGACAGTAATTTTAAAGATTATTACCAAAAAAAGTGAAGTTGTTTATTTTATTTACTAAATTGACAGAAATTAAATATCCTTTGGGTTATTAATTACTTTGATAATAAAAATTAAGTTGTATTAAATTTGCATTATGAATTAAAAATAATTTATAAATCAGTTTAATACATATAAAGCACAATTATTACTGAGCAAATTTAAGAAGAATCTTTAAAAAATTATTTTTTAACTTGATAATTTCGCCTTTTCATAAATGACGGGAGAAGTAGTATACAAAAATAAAATAATAATATAGCGTTTTGTTATCCTATACAATGAAGTGGCTGTAAATGATCGAGTCTATTGGCAGTCCTGAGTTAGTAATTTTGATATTAAATAAATTTCTAACGCTTTTAATATTGTAAATAAAAATGAGTACAAAAGTTAATCTTTCTTCAACACAGACTAAATATTTACAAGCATTTAGATATTTTTCTGACACGGAATAAGATAAAAGAGTAATGCAGGTTTGCTAATAGACTCAATCATTTACAGCCACTCTATATCGCATAAAATGCCAATAAGTAACCTTTAACTTTATTGAAAATTAAATTATAAACAAAGCCTTTAACTTTTAATTAAAACAATGTGTCAAAAATTTTTCGCCTTAATTATAAGTATGTAAAATAAGTCTTGTCTCTTTAAGTTTATTTTAAACCATTTATTAATAATAATAAAATAAATACAATCGAGAATATCGCAATTTTAATAATTTTCTACGGCAACAAGCAGTTGTAGATGCGGAGTTTTCTGATTTCTTATGGAAACGAAAATTATTTACTACCGATATGATCTCAATTTGAATATTTCGGTCCTCAGTTGACGAAAGAAAGAAAGCAGCGACACGATACAAACCGAATGCCTGTGTTGTTAGAATGTGAGCTGCTGGCTCTCGGAAGCTATCCGAGCCGACCCGAGGAGTCGCATTTCCCATGATCAAAAGTGTACGTGTATATACAGGCTGTCCCAACGGTCTGAAAAAGCCCTATAACTTGTTTATTTTAAGAGATATTGATTTTTTTTTTAGATTATAGCTGCGTTTTTGGTGCACATTTTAAAAATATTGCGGTTTATATATAGGGTGTCTCTATATTAAAAAACACTAAAGTTATGTTTTTTTAAATAAAATCTGTTCAGTTTGATTTAATTTTTGGATTCTATGCTAAATTGCAAATAACTTTTATAAAGGTTGTTTTTATTTATCTGTTATCAATTTTGATTTGTGACGCTTTTTTCACGAGAATTGTTAAAATGCAGGGGTCTGTTTAAAAATTCATTCCTTTTAAATGCTTGCACAAAAGTTAAAGTAGGTAACGCCTTTTGATTCTTGAATGTTTGCCGCATCTTTTAAGTGTTTACTCAACAACCTACTCAGTGACGTGTGCCTATTGCGATTTCTTAAACATGACAAATTTAAAATGTTAAAAACTCATTTTTTTCAAATGGCACCCTCTATTTATTATTGTACCAGTCAAAAGATCTTTTGACAAGCTATAAGGTTTGTATAGTCTAGTGTAAAATTCTATGTTGCTATCTTAAATTAACTAAATTTCGATAAACTTTTCTGTTTTGGACATTAAAAATCGAATGGGCTATTGTCATTGTTACAATCTGTCAATTTTATTGTGAAGATTATAAGTGCCAAAATGAATCTTACTCGTTAAGAGCTCATTAATATGGTATACAGTCTTGGTGAAGCGGATCGTAATATTTCATTGGCTCAAAGACTCTACAAACAAAAATATCTAAAAAAAAAAAGGTGTATAAACTGAGACCAACAGCTGCGGAGGATATAAAACAAAGAATACGCGATACATTTCATTTAATAAATGCAGCTATGCTAAGTCGTGTTAGACTATCTTTTAGACGAAGACTGCATACTTGTATTGAGGAAAATGGAAATATTTTTGAGCATCTGTTATAAAGAAAATTGTAAAATAGCATTAATGCTCTGTTTTTTTATTTGTTAATGTTTTTACATTTTTCCACTAAATTGGGTTAATACTGCTTTGCGATATGTTATACTTTGCCTAATTTTCTCTGTAACTCAATTGTGCACAATATTATACATTTTCTTGCAACAAAGAATTTCCAATTTCATACTTTTGTTTATTTTTTATGCTAATTTTTTTTGTGCATAAGGCCCACTCGATTTTTATTGTTCAAAACAGAAAAGTTTATTAATTTAGAATAGCAACTTAGAATTTTACATTAGACTATACAAACCGTATACTGATGGCAAGCTTGTTAAAAGCTCTTTTGATTGGTATAATAATAAATAGAGGGTGCCATTTGAAAAAAATGAGTTTTTGACATTTTTAATTTGTCATGTTTAAAAAATCGCAGTAGGCACATGCGACTGAGTAGGTTGTTCAGTAAACACTTAAAAGATGCAGCAAACATTCAGGAATCAAACGGCGCTACCTACCGTAACTTGTGTGCAAGCATTTAAGAGGTACGAATTTTTAGACACACCTCTGTATTTCACAAATTCTGGTAAAAAAGCGACACAAATCAAAATTGATAACAGATAAATGAAAACAACCTTTTCATAACTTTTATAAGTTATTTATAATTTAGCATAGAATCCAAAAATAAAATCAAACTAAGTAGATTCCATTCAAAAAAACATAACTTTATTGTTTTTTTAATATTGGGGCACTCTGTATATAAACCGCAATATTTTTAAAATGTGCATCAAAAACGCAGCTATAATTAAAAAAAAAAATATTATCTCTTAAAATAAATAAGTTATAGAGCTTTTTCGGACCGTTGGGACACTCTGTATGTACAGTGTGTCAATTTTAAAAGTTGCAATCGGCAGTATCTCTAGAATTGAAAAAGTTATTGTGAATCGCTTAAAACTATTTCGGTGGTTGCTAGGGTGAATCAAGTGACATGGTAAGTGATGCACCCCCACCCACCCTTTAAGCCACAGCCACCCCAACTTGAAAATTTTAAATGGCACTACCATACTTATGATACATCGTTGGAAAGCTCATAAGAAGTGCTTTTCAAAAATCTTATACAAAAGCCTATTTGACAAAGTCATTTTCCAAATAATCGAAAAAAAAGACTTTAAATTTTCATTTTTGGTATGCGATGTCCTAAAGGAAAAATTGACCTGATTTACAAAATACACAACCAAAAAGATGACTTAAACCCTAAAGACTATGTTTCATGTTTTTTGTGTGATTTTTTCGTGTTTTGGTTACATTATGGTTTTTGCACTCCTACGTTTATTGGGATTAGATTAGAATGTATCTGTTTTTGTAGATTCATACATATCATTTATTAATTGTACCTGTTAACGATATTGTAAATTATCAAAAATTAACAATGGTTCATAATCTGGCAGAGCGTGTTGAATTGATATTTATTTACGGTTCTGAAAATCGTTGTGCTCTTCGAACAGCGGCAGTAGATTATCACACAAATCAGTACGAAAGGTATTGAAACTTCATAAATTTCATCCTTATAAGATGCAAATTCTACAAGAACTTAGCGATGACGACCCGGATCGGCGCATTGAATTTTATGAAGTGGTTACTGAAAAATGCATTACCGAACCATTATTAGTAAAAAACATTTGTTTTTCGGATGAATATTCGTTTTATTTAAATGGAAATGTAAATAAACAAAAAACTGCAGGTATTGGAGTGATGTAAACTCTTACATATTTAGAGAGGGACATACGCAGTATCCACAAAAACTAAATGTTTGGGCTGGGATACTAGGAGATGCCATTTTTGGATCTCTGTGTATTGATGGCAATTTTAACGGCGAACAATACGCTAATATGCTGGAGACAACCATTGAGCCTCTTATAGTTCAGGAGCTTGAAAATCAATTAGACGAATTGTGAAATCCCGGATTAAATGAACATCTTCTGCATTTTCAACAAGATGGAGCACCTCCACACTATGTACTTCCAGTTAGGCAATGGTTGGATAACCACTACCCAGATCAATGGATTGGGAGAAGAGGACCTATTGAATGGCCCCCTAGGTCACCAGATCTTACACCACTAGATTTTTTTATGGGGTCATTGAAAGTCTGTGGTTTATAAAACAAAAGTAGATTCACTTGAACAATTGAGACAAAGAATCATTCAAGAGTGTCCAGCTATTCGCAGAGAAACTTTTCAGAAAGTTGGTGAAGAATTTCAAAACAGGCTTTATTTTTGTTTAGCAAACAACGGAAATCATTTTCAACATCTATTATAGCATTTAATAAAAATTAATCACTTAGGCAATATTTTTAGTTTCAATTAGAGTTCATTTACTACATCGAATAACAAAAATGAAAATGAAAAGTTTTTCTTGTCGACTATTTGGAAAACGACTTTTCCAAATAGGCTTTTGCATAACATTTTTGAAAAGCGCTTGTTATGAGTTTTCCAACGATGTATCACAAGTAGGGTAGTGCCACTTAAAATTTTCAAGTTAGGGTGGGTGGGGGTGCGTCACTTATCATGTCATTTTGATTCCCCCTAGCAACCACCGAAACGATGTTAAGTGATTCTCAATAACATTTTCAATTCTAGAGATATTGCCGATTGCAACTTTTAAAATTGACACACTGTATATGGTTGCCTACCAATTAATCATTCTTTCCGCAGATTTTGAAATATTTATATTATTCATTTTTGTTCGGTTGTAATCCTCATAATTCAAAAGATTATGAATGTGTTTTGGCCTATTGGAGTATTTTTCAAAAAATAGTGCTTTAGTAAATTCTGTTGGGAAATTAATAAGTTAGTATTCTTTGAGAATTTCAAGTTTTAATTGTTTTTATTAAATAATCAATTATCGCGTTATTTGTTGAATCTCTTAATTAATTATTATTATTAAAATTCATGTTTATTGTATAATTTACACTGTTTATCGTATTTTTAAAGTTTTATTAATAATTTATTATTATAATGTTATTTGTTATTTTATCTAAGCATTTCCTTTTAATATATCTTATATTTAAAGTTAAAATCAGAGTTTTGATTTTAAGAGAGTTAAAAGATCATAGACTGCACCTCTTACCCCTAATAAAACATTTGATTCCCGAACTCCGGTTTATTAATTTTATAATAATAAATCGCAGGGAAGGCTTACGTTCACAATATAAATTTATTAGGTTTGTTGGTTGGGAACCGCTTTTGGTCATATACAGAACAACCCTTAAGGTCTACCCTCTTAAATAAGAAAAATTACATTTTTCTTAAAAACTCCCACCACAGATCAAATCATCAGCGAAAAGATATGCGTAAAGCGGGAATTGTATTTTTTCTATTACCTACGTCATTAATGGCAATCAGGAAGAGTGTAAAACTTAATACAGAGCCTTGCGGACAACCGTTTTTAAGTATTTTTGCTGTGGAGGTATTGCCGTTTGCTTTTACTGTGTACGTTCTGTTTTGCAAAAAGTTGGCTACAAAGTGAGAAATATTTCTCGTTAAGGCCCCAATCTTTCAGCTTAAGTAGAAATCTCGGTTTCCAGACCATGTCGTGTGCTTCCTCTATGTCGAAAAAAACACACAGTAGTTTTTGTTTTGTTGCAAAAGCTTCATGAATTTCTGATTCTAGTCGAACTAAATTATCTAATGGAGAACTTTTTTTACGGAATCCATTTTGAGCGTTTGTTAATTTGGCAGATGATTCGAGTGTCCAACACAGACGATTGTTTATTATTTTTTCTAATAGTTTGCATATATTGCAAGTCAGAGAAATAAGACGGTAAGCATCTGAGAGAGTAGAAGGTTTGTTAGGTTTTAGGAAAGGTAAGATAATATGGCTTCAGACCATATTTTAGGAAAAACGTGCTTGGTCCATACAATGTTGTAAAGATAGAGTAAATGTTTTTTGCTTTCAAGAGGAAGATTTTCTATGAAACAAAGAGGGATATCGTCCTGGCCTGGGGTAGTATTTTTTGAAGTTTTAATTGCGTTTTCTATTTCTTCCATAGTGAGTATTTTGTTTATAGGATGGTCTGTGCGATCTTCAAGAAGAAGAGATTTCAAGTCTGAAGTGGTGAGTCGTTCACAGGGTTTTGCGTCATAATTGGTGGAACTAGAAAATTTTTGGTAATGTGATGTTAAAATTTCTGTGACTTTACTATCTGATGAAATGATTTCGCAACTGGAATTGAGAAGAGAGATGGTGTGTGATGAAGAAATCCCTTTGATTCTGCGGATTTTAGACCAGACTTCTTTTGTTGGTGTATTGGTGGTTATACTTGATACATACTTTGCCCAAGATTCTTTCTTACTTTTCCTGGTAACAACGAGCTTCGACAAGGGCTTTTTTAAAGTCAGTTATATTTGCCAAATATGGATTTCTCTTCATTTTATTAAAAGCTTTTTTGCTATTTTTTATAGCAGTTTTGCAGTCATTATTCCACCATGGTACTGTTTTGTTTTGATTCTAGGTTGGTTTTGAGAGGACGATTTTCCTACACACTCCTCTGCTGTACTGAGTATTAGTGAATTAAAATCAATTATTAAAGTGTAGATATCTGTTGAATTTTGCAAAGAAGGGACTTTTTCCGTTATTATTTGTTGGTATCTATTCCAATCCACTTTTTTATAGTCCATTTCGGGTAGTTTATGTATGTTGAAGAAGATCGTGTTGGTAAAGAGATATTCATAGGGTAGTTGTCATTGTCACTATTATAAAGGTATTTGTCAACATCCCATTTTAAAATAAGGGCTAAAGTTGGACTTGCTAAAGAGAGGTCAAGAGCTGAGGATGTACCATTTGCCGCATAAAAACGTGTGTGCTTTCCATTATTAAGTAAAATTAAATTTAGGTCGTTTATTAAATCTTCTATTATTTCACCTCGTGTAGTTATTGAATTTGATCCCCATGAAGGGCCGTGTGCATTAAAGTCACCAACCACGAGATAGGGTTTTGGAAGTTGAGTTAAAGCTTAGTATACATGCTCTGAGAAAGGACATTGAAGGCATTGTAGTATATCCTAAACCTTTGATCATATTTATAAGAATGTAATGCAGAATAGGTGGGCAAACATTTGACAAAATTATTCTTCGTTATGAAGTTATCAATCCTCGGACGGTAATTTCGTAGTTGTTAATAGTTATGGTTGGATAATTTGTCACAAATGTTTCAACCAATTTAGATGAGCTCAAGTAAACACATATTCTATTATTTGAGATTCTAGAAGCAAAAATTATGTCTTCTGGTTCAACAATGTTAGCTATCAATTCGATGTAGTCAATTAATTTGAGATTTTTGCTTACGCTTAGAATTATTTCTTGATCTTTTGTAGGAAAAAAGTCGGTTTGAATATTTGTTGGCTCTTGAGTCTTGAGAACCCATTTTATTTTTGTATAAGCTAGTATAAGATGTTTACACATATCTGTATAGCTGGTTGCCTGGTTCGTTTTTGAACGCTGTTTCTTTCCGAAGAAGTAGTGATGATAAAAAGGGGATATGATAAGAGAATGAAATGGGTTAGGTAAACCCAAAAAGGAAAGCTGGGAGATGCCTTATGAGATAAGGATGACTCAGTTGTTTTTTAGAATTTACACTTTGATATCTGCTTAGGCATATGTTCAACTTTGAAATTTCAATCGAAAACCCCAATTTTTTTAGCATATCTGAATTCTACGTATTTTTTAAAAAACAACTGAAAATCGACATAGTGTGTGCTACATAAAAAATACGCAAAATTATACGTAGAATTCAGATATGTTTAAAAAAAGGGGTTTCCTTTTAAAATTTCAAAGTAGAGGGTAGTATCTCGATGTTGGGACACCCAGTATATCCAATTTTTTTGTCAAAAAATGCGCGTTGAAAAATATCAGGATACGTGTTTAAGCGTTTTCCTGAAAAACAAATTCCTGAATTTTTATCCGAGTTATTCCATACAAATAGTTGATACTGTACATATTGATGAAATTACTTTAATTATTTTTAAGTACATATTGGGGACTACTTTAAGTGAAGCATAAAGTAAAAAACATAATATCCCAATAAAAGTGAAGAAATAAGCACAAGTCAATCGAAAATGCATGCATTCACACCAAACACTTTTTTGCACACGACGCGCGTTTCGGTAACGACGTTATCATCATTAAGACAGTCTTAAGTTTCACTTGAGAATAACAACAACGTTAACGCGTCGTGTGCAAGGTGTTTTGGTGTGATTGAGTGCATTTTTCGACTTACTCAACACGCCAATGAGATCCAGCAAGATGTCTGAAGCACAAATCACTTTTGTACTTTCCTTAAATGATTCAAATATATCGGGAGTTTATTTCATCCAATTAACATTAGTTGAAGAGACTGTGCTGGGGTATTTTCCACACCATATTGGATTTGCCAAAAATAATTTTTTAGAGGTATGTACTATAATCATAATAACAAAACTTATAAAAGATTTCAATGCTAATTACTTTCTTATTTTATAGCAATTTTTATGAAAAACACTTCTGAAAACAATTCACTAAAAAATTATGAAAATATCTTCTCCCTGGATTGAACCGTGTCAATGGAGTTTTTGTACTCGACATTTCGCCAACCACCAAGGTAGCTTCTTCAGGAGTGGAGTGACAGGTAGTTGGAGATGTACTTAATTGCATTTGAGTGCATTGAAGTAATATTATTATTAAAACTATTTTTACATTTTTATATAATTAAAAATTTATTTCCAAAATTATGATTCTTAGGAGTAATAAAATATTTTAGACTTATATTAAATAGGCTGGGAATGGAAATTTCTTCGTGGAAAATCACCTGCTTCTAGTTTTCTGGTAAGAACTTCATTTACTAAAAATAAATCAAATTAATAATTATAGGGTAACCTGTTCACTTGACATATGCACGAAGAACTATTACCCAATTCTTGGGTTGGAAATGTTTACATTGATTCTTGTTAATTTATTTAGTAAGTTTTATATACATTACGAGGAAAACACATAAAAACTATCTTGAATGACACTGACTGTGCGTATGTCAAATAAATACATTATTGTTTCAATTAAAACTATTTTTAAATTCACATATGGGCTAATTTCAAGTTGAGATAATATAATAAATTGCAAATTAGCCCAATAGTCTTATTAAAAAAAATTATGATACAAAACTTCGTTTTTTTATGGGACAATAGATACAAATATTTTAAACTTTTTTATTCGTTGACTCTTTTGTTTGATTAACATCATTTTTATAACATCATAGTTTCCGACGTTTTTGTCAACCAATACTGTTTGCAATTGAGAAAATTTTCTATAGAACACACTTGTAGTTTGTAATGGCAAAAAAATAGTGTAAACTAGCTTTTTGTCAATTTTAATGTTAGTAGTTTACAATTATGCATCGCGCTTGACCTTTGTGGGTAGATAGGCAAATATGTAGGTACTGTTTATTTCAAAATGAATGCGATCTCAATAGGCGCTGATTGTGTAAACCATCCCTAAAACTTGTCACTAAAATGTAAACGATTTTTAGTTTGATTCTCAAAAAAGTATTTAAGGTTAAAAATGTCAAACTAATTGCTATTTATTGTTTTTGTAAAACTTCGTATTTTATTGTAAAAGTTGCTTAATACATACAACCTTCTATATTGAATTATTTTTACATTAATTAGGTAGTTTCAGGTAACTTTCAATATAAATGTTAATATTCTATGATTACAGACATCAAACAACTTGGAACTATGTTTAACATTTTAACAACATAGTTTTAATAATATGAACTAATACACAACAATATAAACTATGCATTTGGAAACCTTCTAAGCCTTCGGAAGTATATTAAATAAAGTTGCATTTTATTTTATTTATATAATTAGTGGCGTATTACTATGTTTTTACAACTTTCCACTTGGTTTACTACCCCAATATTTCTTATATCTGCCTTCACCTCTTCTAGCCAAATTCTTCCCTTTCTTCTTTTTTCCTTCACCTCTGATAAGCGATTTTTTCGTACATGTCACAGATAATCTCAGAATTTGAGTTTTGGAACTTACAAAGTAAATTAAAAAAACAAAAATATGAAAATAAAAACTGTTAGAATTTACACTTTTGTTTAGGCTAAGGAAAAGCCACTTTTAACATAGCAACAAAAGAAAAACAGACTGAAATGGGCAAAAGAACATAGGAATTGTACTCTTCAACAAAGGGATGCAACACAATGGAGCGATGAGTTTAGATTCGAAGTATGTGTTGGGAATAGTAGATCTCGAGTTATTCGTAGAAAACATGAGGCATTTCATCCTGATTGTCTTAAGAGGAAAGTTAAATTTCCTGCGTCGGTCATGATTTGGGGAAGCATGTGTTCAAAGAGAGTAGAAAAACTTACTTTATCGAGAAAATTGTAGATACAATGAAATATCTGGTAATTTGAGAGGAATCTCTTTTACCAGTAATGGAAGAACACCTGACTTCAGGACAAGATTTTGTCTTTTAACACGATGAAATCGCATATCATACCTCAAAGACCTCAAAGAGGATTATAAAATGGATAGAAGATTATGGTGTTCCACTTTTGAAATGGGTTTCGAGTAGCCCCGACTTGTCTCCCATCCAAACTTTGTGGCATGACATGAAAAAAGCACCCATTTTTTAAACAATCTAAGCGTAGGCCAACTGGCATGGGAAGAAACTCGTAGTCGGGTGTTTGTATATCTCCATTATTTCTTTATTCGTATGTCTTCTCCAAATTTTTTCTTCATCCTTCACACTTCCGTATATTTTGCGTAGTATTTCCCTATTTTATCTTTCTAGTTGTTCTATTGTATTTTTACTCAGCACCCAAGTTTCACAACAGTCGGTTGAATGACACTCTTATACATACAGTCTTATTTTTGTATTTCTCGAAATAACTTTACATCTTAGTATTTTGCTTATAGACTCCACAGCTTTTGAGCCTCTCTCAAGCCTCTTTTCGATTTCTGAGCTCTGTTCGTTCGGGCTAGTCACAGTTACTTCTAAATAAAAAACATAAGTACATAAATACTAATTATCATCTACAACCATTGAATTAATTTCTTCATTTGTTTCTTCATTAATATTTGTTTCTTCTACTAAATCTTCAGTGTCAAGTGGTTCATCTAGGTCATCAAAGTCAGAATCTGAGGAATCAAACTGAAGGTTTATAATAAAAGATGGAACCAGTTCAACGTTGTCTATGCCCATGTATTTTTTCCAGTCTTGTTTCACCTCATTTTCTGCTCTTTTAATAAAATTTCTCCACTTTTCGTCTGTGCAGTGTTGAAGAGCTTCACGTCACACTGTTATTACCCTATCACTAAATAGCCAGTTTGGCTTGAATGTGTTTGTTATAATGTTTTGCAATCAGCCCACGCCAACTCAATGGGATTGTACTGACAATTATATTGAGGTAGACGAAGTATATTGTGGTTTTCTTTTTTCAACATTTCATCTACTTCATACTTGTTCCATATCATCTCATCTTTGTAAGGCCAAATTAGTTCATACAATTGTTTTTTTAGTCAAGGATTTGTCAAACTGAATGTTATGTTTTTCTAACCAGACTTACATTTCTTCTTTTCTTAAAAAAAAGATTGGTACTTTTTCTGCCTTCATAAAATGATAAGGTTTATTATCCATAATAATAACACACTTAGTATTTAATGAGCGAAAAGCAGGAAGCAACTGGTTGCTTATCCATTTTTTAAATATCTTACCATTCATAGTTTTATGATAGTCTCTGCTCTTAATTTTGCTGTCAAGAATCAAATCACATCCTGACAAAAATATAGTAAATCGCCTGCTTTCACCCTTAAACTTTGTAGGAAGACCTTCCTTAAAGCTTTCTAGTACCCAGCGACGAATATGATTACCGTTTTGGTATACCAATGTCTCATCCAGATATAGAAACTTTAGCATCCTTTCCTCACATTCTTGAAATAGTTGAAGATATTTCGCACAAACTGAATTCTTAAATTAATTATTTGTTGTCTTTCGATAAAAATTATTCGTCTATCAATTTTTTTATAGCTGTAACCAAAACTTGTAGGACTGAGTAAAATCAGACATTCCTTTGCAAAATTTTATATAGCCTCAAATGTTGGTTACTTTTTTTGTCTAAATAAAATTGTTTAGTCCTTCTTTAAAACCATAATTATAAAACTCCGGGACTACTTTCCTCCCTTCTGGTTTTGCAGGTAAATAAAATTCTCCAGAATTTTTTTGACTGAGTACACGGCGTACGGTAGCAGGGCTTATCTTGAATATAAATAAAATATAATTATTTGCATTATTATTTAAAATATTATTACCTCAAATACCAAAGAAACTCGTTGAACACTGGTGTGACCTTATAATGTTTATTTTTATAAAATTCGTTGAAACAACGATACACCGCATTAAACCCCCTTGGGGTAAGGCGAGGGGCCCTATCTCAATTATTTAAAGCCGTATGCAACAAGTAGAGGAGCAGAAATGCAAAAATAAACAATTTCACTTTCTAAATTACTACCGTAAAAAAACTAATGCCAAGAAAAGTGTCTTAAAAAAAACAAAATAACAGGCAAGAAATGTTTAGAAAGAACACCATAAAACGCAAAAACTCCAACCGCCAAAATCAAAGAAAATCAATATTGACACAAATCTAGTTGGAAATCCAATAGCACCTCTTTTAGTAATAAATAAAAGTATTAAATACAGCAATGTAACCACCTTTAATTCAAATTTTCACAGCGTACTGAGATCGCATTCATTTTGAAATGAACAGTAGATTGTTCCATAAAAAAAGAAGTTTATGATGTAAACTGATTATTGTTGTTATTGTCCATTATTTATTATGTATTAGATGATTATTGGGTATTTTGGAGGTGCCTAAAATAAAAAACTTTTAATCTGCTGGTGACGTTGCGTGGTCTTTAATTTCCATTTCTTCAAACCTTGGATTATAATTTTAGATGTTTATTTAAATACATTTTCATTTTGGGCCGGAGAACATGAAGCGGTCCCCATTTTATTGAAGTCAATCGTTTTTTATTTTATGCACGTCCAAAATACTCAATAAATCATCTAATACATAATTTATGATGTAACTTCTTTGTGACAATCCTGTATTTTAAAAAATAAATTTAGATGACCAAACTTACACTTTGCAGTTTCTCTGTTAACTTTTTCAACCTCTTCCACTTTCCTATTAGCAGTATATAATTCTTGTGTTAATTTATTAATTCTATCTAAGTTATAATCAGCTTTATACTCTTTAAGTTCCTTACATAATTCATGAAACCTTTGAGTTTGTTCTTGAATAACTTTATCTTGGCGACTAATTGAACTTTTTAAATCATCAATCTATAAAAAAAGTTTTGTTTATATGCCAAGAACATTTTTACCATACTTCTCGATTTTTTGTATCCAATAAATGATTAAAATTGACCAACATTTGATTAGCTTCAACTACATCATGTGCTAATTCTTCATTTTCAGTTGCCTTTTGTGCAATAATCATTGTGGCTTGCTTTACATTTTTTTCAAACTCATCCTAAAAGTTATTTAAAAAAATATATATGTATATTGTTATTAAAATATTTACCCTGTTTTTTCAAATCTTTGCAAATCTATCTAAGCTTCATGTTTCTGAAGTGTGCTATTTAAATCTGCAATAACTTTCAGTATTGAGCTGAAGTGTTTTTAAATTAGAATTTTCTCTCTTTAATTTATTAATTATTTTATTTGTTTCTATAGACTCAAACCTTAGATTTTCCATATTTTGTAACAATCGTGCACTAGAGTCTGACTTGAGTACAGATTCTGTTTTAACAATTTCAACATCTTGATACAGTTTCAACAACTTTTGTGTCAGTGCTAGTATTTTGTTTATAAGTAAAGCTGAACATTCTTGTAACTTACCCGAAAATAAATTATTTATATCTTGTAAATCTCTAAGACAGCGCTTCTCCAGTTGCTTGTTTATCAAAATAAATATTTCAATTTCTTTCTCTTTGTCTTTTATGTAAGTTTTTGATGTCTGTAATTGTGAAATAAATTTTTTGTTTGCTGTTTGCAATTCCAAAATGTTGTCATTCATTTCATCAAAAATTTCCTTCTGGTTTGTTATTTGTAAGTCAATTGTGAGGTAAATTATTAACTTGATTTTAGATTTACCATAAAAAATTTAATTCCCTTGATTGCTATCAATTTCACATCTTAAAAACCTGAAAATGTTATTTTAAAATGTTATAAATTAAGTAAAGTTGTACTTGCATATCGTGCTTTTGCACCAGTTGAAACATATCAATTAAATTTGTTCGAAATTCGATAAAATCTGTATAAACTGTTCACTCTTCATCAATTCAAAGTGTCTTAAATCGATATGAGAAGTATAATTAAAGATAAAATCTGAAATATCACGGACTTTCATATGCTAAAATAGATAATTATTAGTTTATAAAAGTATAAACTGAATAAACACTTGCAACATCGGTAGTTTTTAATTGAGGTTATGTTTAAAAAGTAGTTTGACGTTTATAAACGTCAGAAGACCCTTGCGCTCTAAATGTCTTACGCTTCAAAAGTCACTAGATTCAAAATCGCCAAATTTTAAATTCACTGTTACTACCAGCAGTTAGTTTTTTTTGTTATACAAAAAGTGCAAATCAAAACACGTTTTTTTAAATTTGCGTTTTTTTTTAATAAGAAATCAACTGTTTTAACTTTAAAATCTGGTGTTTTTGAATCTAGTAGGATTTGAAGCGCAAGACATTTAGAACGCAAAAATCTTACCGGTATTCTGAGTTCATTGACCGCGTTGCCTATGTAGTGCACCATCAGATGGCGCGCGAGTTGTGTTACTTTTGTTGCAAGTAGAGTATACTGTTCCAAACCAATTTTGGCTTACCTGACTTTAAAGGCAAGTCTTCTGTTTATTACTAGTGCTATAAAGATTGTATTGTTACCAAACGCAATTACATAATATTATGGTCGTTAGACCCTTTGATGCCATCTGAGAACCACCCCCGGGACAGGCAGATTTGTCACCACTTTTACCTAGATTTGATCTGCCCCGGGTGGCTTTCTGAGATGTTACTAAAGGGTCTAACTACCATAAATTACTTGCGTTTGGTAACAATACAATCTATATTGTACTAGTAATAAACAGAAAACTTGCCTTTAAAGCCAGGCAGGTTTGCCAGTATTGGTTTGGAACAATATACTTACATATACAGGGTGTAACATTGAAAACTTTTACTCCTAATAATTTTTAAACAGGTGAAGATGAAAAAATAATACTAATGGGCTGATTTCAAGTTGAGATAATACCGGTAGTATCTTCGTTTCCATGGAAAATTAATAAAATTTATTGTTTAGATTGGTTGTTGCCATGGAAAAGTATTAAAATTTGCGATACTACCGGTGTTATCTCAACTTGAAATGGACCCATTAGTCTGTAAGTGTTAAAGTATTTTAGCACCCTAACCCCAACCCCTAAAAACTTTAATAGGGCTATACCTACCATTACATCACATCACATGAAAGGTAGGGAGCGAGAGAATGCGATACAAAAATTTCCACAAAATATTTTCATTATTAACAGAGATACGAAGTAAAATAACTGATAAACGTATGTTTTGCTGTAATATTTATTAACTTAAATTAACTATAAAATCTGGCGATATAACTGGCCATTTGATGCTACATCTCCGACCTATTCATTTGTTTAAGTAACTGTTTAAATACTCTCTGAAGGGTCTAAAATAATGAGGTGATGCGCCATCCTGCTGAACGAATACTTCATCGGGGTTTAACGTGGGTTTTGTTTCACTTGCATGTAGGAAAAGAGAATTTATGATAACATTTAGCAACTCCAAGTATTTTTTCTTCGTTAGGGGGTTAATTATTAAATTTACAAAAAAAATTCTTTTACTTGTTTTGTTTTTAATAAAGATATTTTGATGCAGTTTTTTTTGTCACACTATACCGGTCTTCACCTTTCATTTGATGTATCACAAATGGTATAGTCCTTTTTAAGTTTTTAGGGGTTGGGATTGGGGTGCTAATACTTTAATACTTACAGACTAAATATTATTTTTTCATCTTCACCTGTTTAAATGTTATTAAAGGTAGAAGTTTCAATGTTACACCCTGTATATTAGTTTGATAAGAGTAGGGCAAACACGTATATTTGACAAATATTTTTTATCCAAATTTATATCAATTTAATGTTATTAGATCAGTAGCGTCACAATAGTTTTTTTAATGGATCAGAATAAATTAAAAAATGTAAAATAGAGGAAAACCAAACAAAACCATATTTTATTAAACAATAATAAATGTATTTGCTTAAACGGTCATTTAAATACTAAATATGGTTTTATTGTTTTTCATTTTGAACTATATCACTCATGGCATGACTCTTGCTAGACCATTTAATTTTTTGGCGTACCTATTCTAATTTCCCTTTTTAATTTCGCAGTATAAATTTTTAAACGATAAACTATAAATTTTTGTGCAAACTTTGATTTTATGTTACAACAACGTCGAAACTTGATTGGCTGATAATCAGAATCGGCAAAAACTGCATTTTTTAGAACTTTCAATATACATAATATCGGTGTAAAAATCGATACTTTGATTTTACATGTTTTTGGTGAAAAATCAATACTTTGACTTAGGAACTTTATGAATAATTAAATTTTTGGCTTTGATTTAATTTTTTGTCAAGCCTTCAGCGCTTTTTTCTATTTTTTCAGAGTTTGTTTTTTGTTTAATGTTTTGAAAGTTTTTTTTTTTTAATTTATGTAAGGTTTTTTGTTTCAGAGTATTATTTATTTTTAATTTTTGTTGTTTTTTTATATTAAATATTTAATAAACTAATCTAAACAATGAAAATTTTTATCTAAAGCACACATGGATAAGTATTATCGATATATCGAGGTTTTCTGTAGAAGGTGTATCGATATACTTTTTTTGTTCGATACGGTCTTCACGATTTGTATGTACTGTACATTTTTTTCATTAATAATTTTTTTCTATTTACAACATTTTTTTATATATGTCTATTAATATTATTATGGACTGAATTTATTATGATTAGGGCTATGCAGAAACGTGGAGTTTTTGCCGCTCGATAATATCCTAAACATGAGCTAAATGTCCGTCAATGGCATAGAAATTTTACGGAAAGCGCAAGCGTGTGGATTGTTTATTTTTTATATTTTTTTATTGTTTAATTAACAATTTAACCTCAAACAATGAGTTAAATTTAATAAACAAAATTAACAACATCTAAACTGGATATTGCCTGTATATAGTACTCACCAAGCGTACAAACCTAGTTGGTAAAATGTTATAAAATCACAGCGAGCATTACTCAGACCATTTGCTAGAAAAAAATCCTTTTCTAAATACCTTTGCGTTTCCCGTAAAATTTATACGCCATTAACAGATCAAAAACATCAATATTAGGGTGCGGAAAACCACACATTTTTTTAAACTTTAATTTGCAGGCACTAATTGTTCGAAATATGCTACCACTAAGTTCTGACCAAACAGTTGGAGGAAACAACGAGTCTTCCTCAATATAATTGTCAACTAAATAATCCACAAATTGTTTGACTTTTTCGTTCCCAGCCGCTAAAAGCTTTTTATTCTAACTTTTATAGATAAAAAGTTATAAATTATAAAGTTATAGATAAAAAGTTATAAGCAAAATTTTCAGTAAAACTAAGGAATTGATGAAAAGAATTGTCAGCCTAACCTTGTCGGCATCCTCATTATTTATGTTTTACTTAGAAAAACTAAAATTTAAGCCAGAGGACCTAAAGATATTGAGAGATTCAAACTATAGAAGCTAGCCGGAAAGGATTAAAATAAGTAATTGGGAAATTTTGGTGTTTTACCTGAAAATGGAAATTTGCTTATCATAAATCTAAGAAACATAATTAAGGTTTAAACTAGAAACCAAACTTCCTGCTTAAATTTGGGATTTTAGGTAGACCCTAAATTATTATTGTCAGCTTGTTCATAAAAGTATTGTTCACAACGCCATCAGCAAAGAAGAAAAATTCTGTTTTATACTACTAAGCTTATATTACGGATAATAGGATTAGGCCGATTAGGGTTTTAAAACCACCCGATGTTTCAAAGCACACAGCAGTTCGGTCGCCAAAATATTCCTTCGTAATGACTCATTTACCTGCTTAAAGCAGTTTGGATGTCTCTTATTTAATATATAAAAATTGCAATTAAGTAGTTATTATTAATCGGAATTAACCCTTTACTGTGTAGTGAGTCATATATGACCCAAATCAAAAAAAAAAATATTTTTAACTTTAGTGTCGATTTTTTCCGTAAAAAAGACACTTGTGTCAATTATATTTTATTGTTATCTGCACAATCAATACTATTGTGAGAATAGCATGTCATCATCATATGAATATTATGTAAAACCAATGAGAGACAAATATTATAACTTATTTAGAAGGAAACAGAATAAATAAATAGAAGAAATAGCAACTATCCTAAAAATATTGTAATGCTATCCGACTAAAGCAAAAGTAATAAATGCTATTAAGTTTATTCAAATTAAAGAAATATTAAAATTATTAAAATAAATAATTTCATATTTCGTAAAAGTAGTAGTGTTCAATGGCGTATTTACGTATAAACATTGTAGGCGGGCGTCTACAGCGGAAAATTATATCAGGCCGGCAAATTTTTATAACAACATTAATTCAAAGAGTTTGCTATATTTTTCAATAATAATCATAGTTGCAAATCCAAGTAATAATTTTGCAAATACCAAAGATTATTATTTGTTATTGTGCTAAACTATTTTTGTAAAATCGCTGACGATTCTACTTTGTTAAAGCATTTAAAGTCTCCGATAAAAACCGAGAATAAGCTGTATCAGTACTTACTATACCATCATAAACAAAACTGTAGAGTTAAAAAAGTCACGTCATTCACGTTTTTTGATAAGGACATTATTTCATTTCAATTTGTCTATAACAAATCTTTGATGACAATGCTTTTCTAGCCATGCGAACACAAACAAAAATTTTAATTATGGAGGCGAAGCGAGGCGGTGTTTTTTTGTGATTCTCTTAATTTATTAACGTAATTGCGAAGCAGGTGGTTTTTACATTAAATTTTCTCGACTAATGAGTTATTACTGAAAGGTAACTGATTTTTTTTAAATACTATTATTTTCATCAGATATTATGATACCTATTAAATATTTATATTTTAAGTTATGCATTTTAACACTACTAATGTTTTATCCCACCGTGTGGCAATCCTACAATCAAAAAAATATTAAATTTCATTACTTTTTTATTTAGTATATTGAAAACTTACATTTTCGTCAATTTTTTTATTAGGTATATTCCTGAGGCATTTTTTTTCTCTTTTCGCTAAGACAGCGTTCGGAATTTACCATTTTTTACATACCATTTTTTAGAATGTATTGAATGCCTGTTTTGAATATTGTAATATGTTATAAAAAATTTAATGTAAACTTACCGTTGTTAACTTGTCATAGTAAAAACAGGGTTTTATAAAATTAACGAAATTAGAACCAAGTGATAATATTTTTATATATTTTATCAAATGTTTTATTTCCAACAATTAATACCACTCTATTTTACAAATTTAAATTTTTTAAACAAGAGTTTTAAAAGCTGGAACAATTATTATTGGGACAAAATAGATATAACTTAACGTTTTTAGTTTAATAATTTGCTTGTTTTTTTCAAAAGCAATATTAAATATTTTTGCAACTTTAATTATTAAATTGTGTTTTAATAGTAAATTAAATATTTATCTAGTCACAATTATTTTTAAATTTATCACCCGATTTTTATAATTAAATTGACTAAAAATAAAAATTTAAATATAATTAAATTTCAATTGATGTTCAAAGCAATTTTTAAGCATTCTCCTCTAAATTGAATTAATCTAAATTAAAATTTAAGATATTTTATATTTTCACAAATGCAGATTTTTCAATGAATTGAGTCGGAACCGTGTTGGGTTATCGGCCTGGATTTAAACTCAGGTCTTAGAAATTAGAATGGGAGCGTATTAGCAGCTCAGCTACCTGACCTGTGCTTCTCCTTTGGCCCCGGCTGTACCTCTCCTACAGCATAACATCTGGAATGTATCTAAAATTTTGCAGCTTTATTGTTATACACTATAATAAAACTGTCGTTAAATTCTCAAAGCTTTCCGTATTAGTTAGATAAAATTTCAGCAAAACTATAGCTCATAAATATTTAAAGGGATATAGTTTTAATACCTGCTGAGCGTCTAATACTCAAAGAGAATACGGAACGATTACGGGCTGGAATCCCAAAACGTCGGTACTTGGTGAAGAAATGCCAAATACATTTTAGGCTTTATTTACTATGCACCTGGATAATGAGTTATAAATTCCTGTTTATTATAGATTTTTATTATGTTTGGTATCTTGTTATCTTGAGTATTTTTAATTGTGTGAGGATCTTGTAAAGCAGCTTATTCTCATTCGAACTCCATGTGAATCAGCGAAACATATGGAGTGGCACACCGTAAAATTTACACCCAAGTTAACTACAACGCTTTTTTGCATGGTATCACCCGCAAATTACTTGATCATTGTCATTTGTGCCCATTTAAAGTAATACCAGATTAGTACATCTAGATATAATTTTTATAACTGACCATTCAACTCATATTATACAATAGATTTATTTACCTAACGTATTCGGGAAGATGAGGACTTTGTTTGCAGCCTGAGCGAAGGGAAAGCTGCATTAGTGCAAATGCGGAAAATTTATCATTCCGAAATAGTTAGGTACAACATTTTTTGTAACGAATAAAAACCAACATTTTAAGAAAAAAAAATTAACATAATTTAGTCGAGAATTTCGTTTATTAATAAATGGGTTGGTAAGACTGATTGGAAATTTTTGGCAACAAAAGTCTAACCCAAAGTTGTTTATACCATTGCCAACTAATATAAACTTAAGCAAATTCTAATTGTTACTTTTCGGAAAATAAAAAACACCCTGGTTCTGGAATAGTTATTTATCTAACTTATTCGGGAAGATAAATTTCCCGCATGAGCAGTGAGCACTTTGTTTAGACACACATTAAAAATGGTGTCATATACCTGTTTATTTTTGCAAATTATGATTTAGAATAGATTTGTTTCTCTACCTTAAATGCTTCATTCTTTTATACATTTTTTATTGGAGTCTAGGTATATCAAAATGAGTTTTTTATTTTCTCTTTTTGGCACAAATGATCGTTTTCTGCGCTAATCTCAGTGTTAAGCAGATAATAACTTGGATTCAATTTGAAAAGCTAAATTTAAGTTAGATCAAAAACGTAAATGAAATGTGTTATTTGAGTTGCATCGCCCAAATATATTATATTATATTATATTATATTATATTATATTATATTATATTATATTATATTATATTATATTATATTATATTATATTATATTATATTATATTATATTATATTATATTATATTATATTATATTATATTATATTATATTATATTATATTATATTATATTATATTATATTATATTATATTATATTATATTATATTATATTATATTATATTATATTAATGCAATTTTCATCGCATACTTGACATAACTCTTTCTTGTATTAGTATTATAGGAGTCCCCCCAAAATCTGAATTAATCTTCACATACATTTTGTCGTGCTAATTGGTCGCGTTAACTATTCCCAATTCGACCCAAAATAGTTGATCCAAGCATTTATTATTGATTATGATTAAGCATTTATTATTTTTCGGCGAATTCGATGACACTTTCGCCTTGTAGTTGTTTACAGTTTCGAAATTTATTGACCTCATCAGCCAGCATGACCTTCCTTTCGAAGTTATTTATGAGGGTGGCTTTGAGGCATTCCCATGTTCCATTCAATGAGGCGTCTGGCCACTTTTTGCAATTTGAGACGCGTTATCTTTACCTTCTGAAGACAACCAATTTCCCATTTCAGCGACATCGTCAACGATATCTGATATTTGCAGATTCACCAGTAATTGAGCCTTTAGGTGCTAGGGTAGGTGGTGGCAGAGGTGGTGGAACGTAACCTCCCGGAGTTAACGATGGACGCAACGCTAATTCAGGATTGATTAGGCGTTCAACCGGATCATTTTCGTCACTCTAAAAAAGAACATGTTTAATCTTTCTCCTAAGCTGGTAAATTTTTACTTGACTTCAAAGTTTTAAATATCTGTCGTAGTCTTAACTTGCGTTCGCCTCTCCTAACAATTTTCGTTCTATCTTACTTTTTCATTAAGTCGGTACAGTTCTAGATGATTTGTCTTATCTACAATAAAAACTTTATTTTATTATAATTTTGTTTACTTGCATAATATGTAAGTCTTCGTCAAGCAAGACTTGCATAATATGTTAACAAATTGGAACCTATTCTATTTTGAAATCCTTATTTGTGTTTGGTTGCGAGCGTTAAAAAAATATTTTAATGGTGGCTTTCGACAACTTTATTGCTTTATTCTTTGACCTAACACTTGTTGAGTTCATAAATATCCCTTTTTATGGTGACATATTTTGGAGAGAGGAAAAACTAATTTATGATTTTTCTTAAGTCAATTGGGGTACAAGCTTTTGTTAGTGGTATTTACCAATATTTTCAACTTTCCTCCCGTGTTTCAATGCCTTCCAGACGCTACATTACGCATATAAAACTTTGGGGGATTTTGTTCACACAAATGAAGACTGATTTGAGATTACTTAGGCCTTATAGATTTAACAATTCCGCCCCTAGCCCCGGGGCCTAATATTAAATCAGCTGATCCAATCACTATCCAATGCGAGGAGCATCAGGACGGGGACCTTCTGGTTTACCTGTGGGTGTATACAGAGGTTTCCCATACTGCTGAACTATCCCATATACCACTACAAATTCTTTTTTCAGAGATCTGATTTTTAGAGTTTTAATTCTTTATTTTCGTTTTTATCAAATAAATAGATAATAACTACTAAATAATGAATTAATCGGAAAATGCAAAACGGAAACAATCCAAATTATACCAAAATATATAATATTGTTTAATGTAATGAATAATAATTGTAAAATTTTATTTTTTTGATCGAACGCACAATTAATTGATAAAAATAGTGTAAGTTTTAAAAAAAAACATTGCAGAAATTTTCATAATAATTTTTAATAAATTTTAACCAAAAAAAGAGTAAGTTTTTTCATGCAGCGTAGATTAAAATTAAAATTTTAATTTGTTTAGTCAAATTTTACATTGATTCTTACCTATAGGAGTATTAGAAAACGAAGAAAGTGATTGTCCATTTTAATATTAAAAGTAAAAACTGCATAATATATGGTTTATAATGTTTTATTAAAAATAGTAGTTACAATTGTAATTAAAAATTAACGTAATAATAAAAAACCATAATAATCATTTTTGTCACAAATTAAAACAGTTGGTTTCTAGGCAATAAATAAACTGGAATTGCAACTAAATAATAATTCTTAATAATAAATACCTACGTCTGCAATCATATTATTTTATTCCGTTTTCCAGTATCTATTAAATAATTCTCTTTTGGTTTACAAAAATTCTACAAAGTTTTATTTACTTATTAAATTTATTCTTAAAATTAATTTTATTTTATTGTTTTATTGAGATAGAAGACTAATAAAACTGACTTATTATAATTATTATAAGTCAGTTTTATTAGTCTTCTATCCCAATAGTACAATAAATAAATACATACCTATATGACGACAAACAACAATTAAAATTAATTTTGTTTCAAGTTCTTTACCGTAAACAGTGAAATTTGTAATAAAACTTAAAAACAAAACATAAAAATTATAAAATAAAACCATAAAACCTCAGAAAATGCCAATGAATTTTGTTGTAGTAACAAATTAATTATTTCATTTACGAGTTTTTTCTTTTGTCAAATTTTACATTAAATTGTCCTATGCTTTCCAGGGAGCGTTTCACTGAAGACGTGCGATTCAAATTCTAAATTCTGACGAAACAATTTTTTATTTTTTAATGTAAAATTACCTGTGACATTCTTCCAATACCATTACCACAAATTTCATTTAATTAACGAACTAATTGCTTCCATCAGGGGAGTAAAAAGGTGAAAAATAATCCTTTTAGGATATTAGAGTTGGCAGTGTTGATTGGTAATGGTAATTCGTTTTAGAAGACACTTTTTCCCAAACAACAACAAATCTGGTTAAATTTGTAAAATATGTTTGTGTGTAACAAATAAATAAAATCAATTGTTTTTAATTAGTACAACACTAAATAGAAACATTTTTCTTAAAACAGTTAAATATTTATCAGATTAACAATAAAATTATTTAATTATTGAATTTGACTTTACAAGTCTAGTATTTACTGCTTTATTATCGGTAGTCTAATTTTACAATAACAAATTAGCTTAAACTTTATTTTGTTTAAACACAGGAAATCCTTGAATTGCGAAAAAAATTTATTGAATAAATGTTTTTGTTCACCAATGACTTTAAACATCGTTATTTACAACACTATCATAAGCCGGTACCCTAAGTCTAGAGCTAACTTGAGACCCACCTCGTTGAAAAACCAAATTTTACCCGGATTTGTTAAATTCAACAATATGGGCATAATTATTCAAAAATTAGATTGGGTAATTTTTTAGGAAAAAATTTTCAAAAACCTATTTTTTAAATGTATTTAATAATGTTTGATAAATTTTGCCGATACAGGAAAGAACGTGCTTTCATATAGCGAAAACCGCAATTAACAACTTTTATTTGTTTACGAGTTAGGTATTTCTTGTTAAAATTGAATTCAATTTCCCTATGCTTGAAAACGGGACTGTCACTCTAATATTTCTGAAGTTTTCATAAGTGTTTGAAAAGAGAGATCCGGAGACCATAGTCTTAGCTGTTACTAAATATATGTAGTTCAATTTGTTCTTTGAGGGTCAATTTTCAAACTTTAGATAAATATCAGAACGTTCTGCCAAGTGTTTATCTTTTTTAGAAATTCTGATAAAAATATGTGAAGCATGAATAATTTAAATGATTGACGTCTCTTAAAGCCTCTAAATGTTATTTTATAGCTTTTAACAGGTTATGACTGGTTGAGAGGGTCTTGAATAAATATAAAATTTTTATTATCATTGTAGCATATAATCGTTTCTTTGAGCTATTTGCTTCGGTATTTCCACGCACGCCTTCGTTTAAGCATGACGAACTGGCCATCGCGCGTTACCTTTTAATTAATTGCAAACATATTTTCCAATTAATTAGTTGCGAATCCTACTGACTGCGCTAAATCGTTTTGTCGTAGGGTTTTTTTAAAATAAAATTTTCCCTGTACCTATGATAAAAATTAGGGTATAATTAGTTACAAGAAACAGGTAGCAGTGGAATAATACCAAATTTAAAAAGTATAAAAAATACATATAATGACGTTCAAATTCGAATACAATGAATTCTATACCAATCAAAAATTTTTCCCAATTCGAATGCTTATTAAAAAGCACTGATTTCTCTACCCCATGGTTTTTTATTAAGATGTCACAAGAGTAGTTTTGAAAATTAAGAACAATTATTCGTATTAACTATAAAAATATGCAAAACGAATTAATAAAGTACACAAGAAAACACAAGAAAGTAAGATACACGCTGCGAAGTAAAATTAGAAAATTAAGTAAAATTATTAACTGGTTTTAAAACGTATCTATTTTTTAAATTTTATTATAGGATAATGTATGTATTATACCAAAAATAAGATTTTTTCTAGTAAAAAAGTGTTTACAGAACTTGCAGGGATTTACGTTTCATTACGTTAGTCATGTAATAAAAAAAGCAATACAGTTGTTTTCTTAAATAAATGCAGTAATTTATCCCTATTTTTCTCGAAAAATTAAGCTTTATTATTCCATAATTTACATATTTTATTATTATATAATATTATTTATTTTCGAGATTTGTTATGAGGAAGTGGACAAGGCAGAAAAAAACTATTTTATAAGGCCAACGTTTCGAATCGTTTATTGATTCTTTTTCAAGGCTTATAATAAATGTCAAATTTGTTTGACATGGTACCAACTTGTCTCGGCCAGTGGTCGCCGGAAGAATGAAAAACAAATTTGACATTTATTATAAGCCTTGAAAAAGAATCAATAAACGATTCGAAACGTTGGCCTTATAAAATAGTTTTTTTTCTGCCTTGTCCACTTCCCCATAACAAATCTCGAATGTAAAAAGAATGGACGTAATTCACCAAAATATTGTTTATTTTGTTATTTCATATTTCTTACAACAATGTTACAACATTTTTATCTGATAATTTTTTATATTTTTTTTGCTCGCCGTTAACGTTAGCATATAAACTTACTTGGTATGAGCTATCAGTTAGATACTATTCCAAAAATTCTTTTACTCTACCTCGTAAACCGTATTTTTCGACTTTGTTTAATAAAATTTCATGGCTAGTAGTGTCGTCAAATGCCTTTGATAAATCAAAGTAAATATCGGTTGTTAGATTTCCCGAAGATTTTCTATGATTGAGTTAATTGAATTAAAAATTGCATTTTCCGTATTTTTTCCTTGCACAAAGCCATATTGAGTTGGTAACAAGATGTGTTTTTTATACGATAGAGTAATCTGACAAGAAAAACGGATTCAATAATTTTTGAAAAAGTCGTTAAAACAGAATTAGGTCTATATATTTGTATAATTGTTTGGATCAGATCTATTGCCTTTTTTATAAGTAGGTATAACTTTGTAAAACAAGTATTTCTAATATCGGCGAGTGTTGCGCTAATTAATTCTACAACCCTTTTCAATACTATTAGAGGTACCGCATCTAAGCCACTAGACTGTTTATTTTTAATTTTTATATTCGTACATTTATACATTCTGTAGAAACGATAATTAACATAACAATTACATCAGTTTTTAAATCGATTTTTAATTCCCCGGTTTCTATCTGCGAGACCGCATTTGCAATATCGATATTTACAATATCGCATTTGTAAAATCGAAAAATTTTATTAACAAAGTCATAATAATAATGTTTTAGTCGGTTTGATTTAAGTTTTGGATTAATAGCTAGCTGCACGTGTTACCCATTCTGTGTAGACTGTAGATGAGTCAACAATAGAATTTACTGAAATCACCAATTTCAGAGTGTCTACCCGCGTTAACCGGGTGCCATTTTTATCGGTTATTATTTGAATATCATTATTATGGGGCGAACAAAATGTGCATTCTGATAATAACAACCATAGACGACTCAGTCTATTTTCACTGCTTCAAGACTGTCCGCCCCTGGCTCTATCGTATTATTCAAATAAAAAATCTAATCTAACCCTACAAAATTACTCTATTTTTTATCGGAATAACAATTAAAAGCATTAAAGGCAAATTTTGAATATCAACGCAATGCTCTGGTACACCAATTAATTTATTATTTAGTAAAGCTAGCCTGTCGCCCGCAATCCCTTTCTTTATGCCCTTGGTCAAAGTCAAAGCCAAAGTATAAAAATTAGTATCGACATCCTCATTGGCGGGAAAAGTTTATTCATTGTTAAAGTGAATTTTCGCTTCCAAGGCCTTTGTAATGAAAAGGAGCGGGTTTGAAAGAAAACCTCTCAAGCCCCACTTCTACCTACATTTATTGCTTTTTATTTTTCTGGTGATTTTAATGTGAGAGTTTAAATTCATACATAGAGATTTGAAAGAGAGAGAAATATAGAGAGGTTAAAAATATTGGATTAAATAAAGTTGTCCTCCACTCGTTATCTACGCTCCTCGTTCTCCGGAATGAAAAGGAAAAAGATGGGACGTAAGCGCCGCCCACTATGATAATGAGCCGATTGTCGCGACTAGTTTTTATACTATGCCTTGCATGGCCGGCCCAAGGTACAAGCGGCCGCTTGTAGCCCAAAATTTAAGAGAGCGCATTTTTTTACCAATTTGCAAAAGCGCAATTTTCACCAAAATAAATTTCCGCCAAACCGGTTAAGTCCCGTGAGAATCTGGTAGATTTGCCAGCATTTTTTTTACATTTAGGATCAGTTTTCAGAACATTAACTGCGTTTACATAGTTATTTACTTTATTTGCTACATATGATTTTAGTTTCATACTTAAGCGCTGATAAAACACACTGATTTTTTCAATCTAAGTAGTTCATACAGAATGTTTGAAAATTAAAGCGTGTTTTGTAGAGACTGTAGGGAGTATTCCCTGGACTAAGTAAAAATGTACAGAACAATTATTTAAATTAGCGTCTACAAAGTATTCGCGTTTTAATTTTGTTTAATGCGTAAACTGTATTTTGCATCTATTAAAAAATTATTTAAAGGGGCAGTAAACCAAATTTTTACAAAAACGCCCAAAAATTCTTAAAACATATCTAAGATTACAAATTAATACCGGAAGTCAACGACCCTTGGTTTTTGAACAACGAAACAACAAAGTTGAACATCATTAAATGTAAAAAAATATACCAAAAAGGATAAAAGAAACACGGCGATATTATTTTTTTAAATCAATTTTTCAATTTATTTTTTTTTATTAGTGATTTTTGAAGAAATATTTAGGATAGCAGATGTTGCAAAACATCAAATTCAGATATAGGACAAGTTTTAATAGATTTGGAAAATGCGTTTCAACAAAATATCTTCAATTAAAAGTTCTTTTCAACAGTAAAAAAATACAGCAAAAAATCTGGTACTACTTGAGCCTCTTTTATTACGGTCAGATGTTTGCAATAACTTGTCATTAACAATGAGACCATACTCAAAACTTCAGATGTCATAAAAAGGCATTTTTATGTTGAGGATTTATTATCTGGCGCAAATTCTATAAAGGATGCAATAAAACTTAGAGACAAAATTACCGAAATTTTTACAACGGGTTTTCCTCTTCGTAAATGTGTTTTCAATAACCCTGCAATTGTGGGTGATAAATGCAACGAAACAAGTAAACAAACAATTAAACTTTACAGCAATAACTATACAAAAACATTATTGGGGGTCATTTGGACCACGCAATTAGATTTCATTCAATGTTCAATTAATATCCTTAATTACAAATCTACTTAATTCAGTAAACGAATAATCTTATCTCTATCAGCACAAATCTTTGATCCCCTTGAACTATTAGCATAGCACCAATAATTATAACAGCCAAATTAATAGCTCGTATATCTACAAACTATCCGAACGCCGTAGTATGTGTACTCGGTGATTATAATTTGCCAGGTATTAGTTGATTAACTCATAATGTCTGTGATTATTTAGTGCCAAACAACCTACTTTCTGCCGCAGAGGAAATCATATGTGACAATTTTGCCTACTTCGGCTTTCTTCATTATAATAATGTTGCAAATGTCAATGAAAGTTTTTTAGATTTGAAATTTTGTAATAATAGGCTTTTAGTAAGTAAGTGTGAACCCCTTCTCTCTATTGATAAATATCATCCACCCTTATATGTTAATATCTGTGATATTATTGTACCTGCTTTACAACCAGAAATTGATGTTTTTTACTTAGATTATAAGAATGCACCATACGATGTTATTAAAAATTATTTAGCCTCTATTAATTGGTCTGTTTTAGCTAACTTTGTTGATATCAATGACTCTGTACAATATTTTTATTCTCGCATCTATTATATCCTAGATAACTTTGTTACGATCAAATGTAAAAAATCATCTAAAAATTTTCCTACTTGGATTAACAAGTCAACACGATCCTTAATTGTTAAAAAGAAAATTGCTCACAAAAAATATAAACGTAGTGGTCTCCTAAATGATTATGAACAATTTTGTCTACTCAGAGAACAATGTAAAAATGCCACGAGGAATTGTAAAAAACAATTCCTTGATCAAGTAGAGCAAAATATTATAACTAACAATAGAACATTTTGGTCATATGTTAAATTTAAAAATGCCATACAGGGTTATCCCAAAAAAATGTCGCTTAATGAAAATTCGTGTGATTCTCTTAATGGCATTGTAAATCTCTTTGCCTCTCATTTCGAATCCGTTTATGCTGATCAACCTAAGTTATCATATTTAAAACTTGCTGAATACAATCAAAATGCTGTCTTTTTAAATAACCTTAATATTTCTGCCGAAGATATTTTTTTGAAATTGAGAAATCTAGAAAACAACTATACAACCGGCCCCGATGGTATATCTCAAATGTTTTTAAAAAATTGTGCTTATGAATTAACATATCCATTACAAATGCTGTTCAATAAGTCTCTTAATCTGTCTCAGTTTCCGGATATTTGGAAAATTTCTGATATCAGACCTGTCTTTAAAAATGGTAGTCGTGTAAATATTTCCAACTATAGACCGATTTGTACCCCATCGTTTTTATCAAAAGTTTTTGACTCCATAATGGCTGACATTATATCATCTTCTGTAAAACAATCTATTATTGAAGAACAACACGGTTTTTTTAAGGGTCGCTCCACGATGACCAATCTTTTTCTGTTTACTGAATATATAACGTCGAATCTCGAAAATGGATTCCAAATTGATTGTATATATACTGATATGTCAAAAGCTTTTGATCGCATTTCTATTAAGTTATTAATTTCAAAACTGGATGATTTAGGTTTTGGTGATCCAGTCCTTAGTTGGATTCATTCCTTTTTGTCAAATCGTGTACAGTATGTAACTATAAATGGTGTTAAGTCTCGCGAAATTAGCAGGGGTCACATCTAGGACCAATTCTTTTTTCACTATATATAAATGATGTTAAAGCAGCTATTCAAAGTTCTGAAATCCTTCTTTTTGCCGATGACTTAAAGATCTTTAAAGTTATTAATAATCAAAACGACTGATATATTACAACGTGATTTAAATAGACTTTGTATGTGGTGTAAAAAAAAATAATTTAGAACTAAACATAAATAAATGTAAAGCACTGAGATTTTCTAGGAAATTACATTACAGTTCACCATCTTACTCTATATCAGATAATCGACTTGAATGTGTCACACATATTCGCGATTTAGGTGTTATTGTAGACAACCAGTTAAGTTTTGATTAGCATATAAACCATATTTTGTCTAAAGCAAATAAAACATTAGGATTTATAAAAAGACAGTGTTCTGATTTTTCAAGTTTGCGTGTTGTAATGTTACTATATAATTGTTATGTTCGTCCAATCTTAGAATATTGTACAATTATTTGGCAACCCTGCTATAATGTTCATATCAATCGAATTGAAAATGTTCAGAAAAAATTTGTTAAGTTTGTATGCTACAAGTTTAACATATTTTATGACAGAAATAATTATATAAACATTTTAAGTTATTTAGGATTATCCTCATTATCTTCTCGTAGAGTATTTTATGACGCGTCTTTTGTGTATCATATATTGTCTGGTAATGTGAATTGTAGCTCTATTCTATCGCTGTTTTTAATACATACACCTGTTTGTAATACTAGAAAACCTAGAATGCTTGTAGTGCCTTACCACCATACTAATTATGGGAAAAATTCTGTAATTTCTAGGCTATCAAAAACATGTAACGAACTTTCAAATAAGGTTGATTTCATAGGTTTAACTAAAAACAAATTTCTAAAAGACTTAAGAACTGTGATTGAAAATAGTGAATTAGTGTCTTTTAATAATTATTAACACTTTATTTTATATTATTAATTGTATTGTACTTATTTATGTTTGTATTTTATATATTAATTGTAATTGGCGTGACCGTTAATAAACACATTATTATTATTATTATTATTATTATTATTATAATATTACAAAGTCTATGGCAACTTCGCCTGTTATGGGACGAATCGGTTTTATTAGATATTTTTACCGGGGCGGCAAATTTTAGGGGCGGCATTTTGGCTTTAACTAGTAAGAGAAAAATTTTTTTAAAGATAAAGACAATATTAAAATTAGTTTTTTTGAAAAATTTTTTCATACAGGGTGAATCTGCTAAAAGTATTATCTCATCTTTTCTCAAAAACTAGTTATTCCATTAACTTCAAAGTTTGCCATTAAAAACTATGTTTGTTGCGCTACGCAGCGCAGATAAATTTTTTCAAAATTTTTCTAATATTCCTTCTAATGATATTAGTTAATCTTAATTCGTTGAAAAAAATATAAAACTTACATTTTTTTTAAATGTCGTTCTCAGAGAAGAGATGTTAAAATATTGTTTTGTGAAAAAAATATTTTAAAAAAATTGAAGATAACCGCAAAAACTAATAAAGTTTATTCGTTGGTACAAATTATTGGTACAAAGTGCTTTTACGAATAATCCCAACAATAAAAATGCTTGCACAAAATTGTTTAGCTCTTCGAAGTACAAGTGACAAACTTTATGACTTTAATAATGGCAATTTTTTACAAATAATTCAATTACTGGCTCAGTTTGATCCAATAATGGAAGAGCATGTTCGTAGAGTACTAAAAAAAGAGGAAACTAAAGTCCACTATCTTGGAAAAAATATTCAAAATAAAATCATTTTACTTTTGCAAAAAAATATTGAATCACACATCATTAATGATATTAAACAAGCTAAGTATTATTCTATAATTTTAGATTGTATTCCTTACATTAACAAAATTGAACAAATGACATTTTTAGTAAGGTATGTATATATATATGTTTTTAGGCTTTCTTTCAGTTGAAAGATCGACTGGAAAAAAACTTTCAAATGTAATAATTGAAAAACTTGAAAAATTGGGGTTAAATTTGCAAGACATCAGGGGACAGACCTACGATAACGGGGCCAATATGAAAGGCGATAGATCAGAGGTACAATCTAGAATTAAAGCCCTAAATCCGCGGGCATTCTATTTAATTACCATGCAGTAGCTATTCTTTAAATTTAGTTATTAATGACATGGCAAAGGCATCTTTAGAAGCAGCAACTTTTTTTAATATGGTTCAAAAGATCTATTTATTTTTTTCTTTTTTAACATTTTGAAGAGCTATATTACTCAAACATGTTAAAGAGCTAACTTTAAAACCACTAGGTAATTAAAGTGATACTTGCTGGGAAAGTCGAATAAAAGTTCTAAAACCCTTAAGGTAACAATTAAGAGGTATTTATGATGCTTTACTTAGTGTCAATAATAACACTGAAATTGATAACTTTATAAGAGATGAGGCTTCTGGATTATTAAACTATCTTAAAAAATTTAAGTTCTTATGCTCTATTATAATTTGCTACAAAATCTTAAATTGTATTAATCCCATAAGTAAGCTATTGCAAAAAAAAGATTACGATTTATCATCTGCTAAGGAGCTGTTAAAAAATTGTACATTTTTTTTTTAAATATTCGATCGGATGTGACTTTTAATGAAATGCTTTACAATGCAAGAGACTTCGCCGACGAAATTGATATTCCACCCAATTTTGAGTTAACGCAGGCACGTCACAGAGTTCGTCGTAGAAATGTCAATTTTAGTTATGAAGCACGAAATAATCCGGTAGAAGAGTTTTATTTTTTTATATTAGATCAATCTATAAATGCTTTAGAATCCAAATTTAATTTAATGGGTAGGAGTACACACAGCAATTATTTTCAGTTTTTATACAACATATATAATTTAAATGATACTTCTAAAGATGTATTAATTAAATACTGTAAAGATTTGGAAATAGTGTTGACCGATGGCGAATCAGGAGATATAAACGCGCTTGATCTAGCAGATGAAGTAATGGCAATTTCTGCTTTACTAGGTGATAAGAAAAGTAGGTACAACTGATGTTATAAATTTATTTCAACTTTAGATTTTGCCCCAAATCTTTGTATTGCCCTGAGAATTTTGCTTTCTTTACCAGTAAGTGTGGCAAGTGGAGAGAGATGTTTCTCAAAATTAAACTTAATTAAAAAATTCTTACGCTTTACAACCAAACAAGATCGGCTAACTGGTTCAGCAACATTAGCTATTAAACGTGAGTTAGCTGAACAAATTAATCTTGAAAATTTAATCAAAAAGTTTGCTAAATTAGAAGTCAGAAAAAAGCACTTTTAGATATTATTATTAGCATTTATTGTAGATTTACTTTTGTTTAGTTTATAACTGTTTGTTTTTATTGTTGTAGCTTGTTTATTTTATTGTTTTTTAATACAAATATATGTACATATATTTGAATATTAAATATTTGTTCTTACGTACCGTTTTTTGTATGCAAAACCCAATCAATCTTTTTAGGTATATAGTATATAGGTATATGTACTTACGAACGGATGTAAGTATAACCAAAAAATTTTATTTGGAGGCGGCATTTTAAATTTTTGCCCAGGGCGGCAAATCTGCTAGAGCCGGCCCTGCACACTACGACGTCATTCATTTCTAGACGCTTGTTATAAATTGCTGTCAGGGTCAGGGCCGGCCCAAGGTACAAGCACAGCAAGCGGCCGCTTGTAGCGCAAAATTTAAAAGAGCGCAATTTTTACCAAATTGCAAAAGCGCAATTTTCGCCAAAATAAAATAAAATTTGAAAATTTGTAACATAAAATTCAATAAAAAATAATTATGCTCGAAAAACGTAAATATATACCTACATATACTCGACAAAACATCTTTATCAGGGAATAGAGCGTAATGTTGCTCTCGTATTATGTGACAACTGATATAACACGTATCATTCGAAGGCGCACTTTTTGAAACAACAAATCTTACTAACATAAATATTTTTTTAAAACGTAAGTGGTTTAAGTTTATTATTTATTTTACCCCTTATAATATAGGATCTAAGATATTATGAATAATTTATTTCAGTCTGGAAAAATTTTTTGTTCATTTTAGTTATACGTCGTGGTCACGTTGTGCTCCAATATAATTTTTGTAATAAACATTTATGTGTGGTATTGTTTTAGTTAAGGTATAGTTTATGTGTTGTGCTATTTGTTATAAGTTATGAAGAACAAGTGTTTTAAAAATGGGTCCTCCAAGTGGAAAAAAAATTGTCGGGGGCGCAATTTAAAAAAATTAGGCAATCTAAATCTAAAGATAAAGCGGAAAAATTAAAATATTCTGTCTTTATTTTTAACTAAGAAAAAAAAACAAATCTACAATTAAATCAGCAAAGATCATAGCAAAATGTTTGGTTTTTTTACCACGTAAGTAAGCCTCAAAATCTAAAGAAAGATGTACTCTTTAGTTCCCGCAAGAATTTAGAAAATGTATTACCCCATAATAATTTAAAAGATATAAATGGACAAGAACTATTCGAAAAACTTAGTTTTTTATCAACTTTATTAAAAAGTTTTGACGGTCTTCTTGAAACTTTAGATTACATAATTTCCAACGACGCACAGTGTTTATATCCTAATATATTTGTAGTACTTCGAATTTTGTTAACAATTTTGGTATAAGTTGCTAGTGCAGAATGCGGTTTTTCCAGACTGAAATTAATTAAAATCTAAATTCGGTCTACAATGACTCAAACTCGCCTAATGGACTTCGCAATTTGTCAATTGAAAATGATGTTACCTCTACTCAATAGTAATACATTGACGAAATTGTGCAAGATTTTTCGTCAGCCAGAAAAGCTACTTTCTAAGTGTAGTGTATTTTTAACTTAATTTTATAAGTGTTTAACTCAAACTTAAAGTACTTTTGTTGAGACTTAAAACATTGGATTTTTCAACTTTTGTCTATGCTAATGCAAGATTAATAAGAAGTAAACGTAAGTTGTATATATGTATTATAAATGTTAGGGGCGTAATAATTTTTGTCGCATGTAGTGCAAAAATTGCTGGGGCCGGCCCTGATGCCTTGGCCGACTCCTCGGGTCATTAATTTACATTCTGTACGCTTTGTTGTCCTTTAATCATTACACTTCATAGCATTTATTTCGATAATAACATCATAATTTAAATTGGCATTTCCTACAAAATAAAATGAAATTTTAAGTATAACCACTTTACACTTCACTATCTATCTACAAGTGCTAAAATTTTGTCGAATGTAAAAATAATAGTATCTAATTGGGTTACAGGTGACTGTATATGACCTCTAATTGATCGGGCAATTTGTGCCTCCATTAAGAAACACTTGGCTCCGGTATCATAATACAATTAGTTAGTTTTTCACGAATTAAATGTTCCAAGTTTTTATTTCAAACGTTTATATTTTTATTTCCGTTTTTTGTTCGCTCGTTTTCCCAGCAAAAATCAATTTTATGACCAAATTATTATTAATTATCTTATTATTAAAATTAAATCGGTCATTTTAAAAACCGCATAAGTCACACAATTAGAATTTTTCAGGAATCAATAAAAATGTATAATTCACAAATAAACGAGTTTTTAAAAACTTTTTTCGGCTCAATATAGTATTAGTGGTTTAAAGGATTAAAATGTCGAATAACCTTTACAATTTATCAATATTAACGATAAAAGAACTGTTCTTGACTTATGTTGTTTTAGCAAGGAACAACAGGGTTATTATTAAAAATTATACTTGAACATTAACATATTATTAACATGTCACACGTTTTAATTTTTCATGTTTTATTATCTTTAAAGTAAATTATCATATTCTCTATCATTTCAACATTTGCAATTAGCCAGCTAAATATGTTCTAATAAAATGGCATATGCTCTTACAGAATGCTATTTTGAACTCGTTTTAAGTCATCTAATTTTTTACTATTAATGATCACTCTCCAATCAGAAGCCTTGGCTAATGGAATAAAGCAGTAGTTGAGATGTTGAGAGTTTTCTCATTAGTATGTTCAATAAATCCTTAATACCAAAACAGTGAGCTCACAATTGCCGTAAACAATAAAATGTCTTGTTCAGGGATGTGTGGCAATGGTAGAATTTACATAAAATCGAATGTTATAGCTGCAACCTCGAATGAGAACAGAAGATTTACTTGAGAATACTTCGTGATCGTGCGAAGAAAGAATTGAAAGAAAAACAGAACAAACACAGCAAGAAAAAATACTTTTGGAAAATAGTGACCCTAGTAATCCGGACTCATGGGGTAACGTTACAATTAAGGGCATAGGCCGATTGCGCCGAAAATACCTACTCTAATCCGAGGTTCCAAAAAGATGTAGTAATCCCCAAAGACCATTGCGCCGGTCCTGTGCGATGCAATTTTAAAAATGACCATTCTGGAATTTTAGTTGATAATGACTTTCACTTTTAGTTATAATAGTTATTTATGTATCAAGGGAATTATGAGGGTGTTAATAACAGAGGGCAACGAGTTACAATCCAGAGGGCCGTTAGGCCCGAGGGATTGTAAGTTGCCCGAGGTTATTGACACCCAGTAATTCACGTGATACATAATCAATTTTATTTCCTACTAAACAAGTTCAAAAAACAAATTACAATTTTATTTTCTATTAAACAAATCCAAAAAACAAATTTGCTGTTAGTTAACTACGCTTGGTTACTATGGATTTATTTCTTGACAATTGTGTCAACAAAAATTTATGAATTTTGAAAAATGATTGAGAACGTGAAAAACATCAAATATTTTAGAAGAAGTTTAAAAAAAAGCTGAGAAAGCTCGTGCTGTGTTAGTATCAAGAAAATCTGAAGTAGTGTACAAGAAAGAATATGACCGATTACAAGAATGGCTAAAAAAGAACCATACTGGCAGCAGAAATGTAAATGAAATAATATTTCTGGCATATTTTTAAAATATGGTATGTATATTTACTTATTTTTTCCCATGTTTTAGTGCCCGTAACATCGGAAGGAATATGCAAGAAAAAGTATCAGAAATTTTAAGAATTGTTGAATAAAAGTAACACTGGAAGCAAGAATATAAACTCTTCTCGTAACTTTAGTACACCAGATTTGTATTTCTTTTCAATTAAAAAATTAGAGGGAGTTAAAAATTCATAATTGCCTGCTATAACTCCCATGGGAGTTATGAATGTTATAATGGTTACCGTAACTAAGATAATATTTGGCTATATTGATTAAGTAGGAAATAAACTCTTTAACTTGCCAATCAGGTTAATAATATAAATGAATTTCACTAAAACTATAATAAATTAACCTATGTATATTTTCTAGTGCCTTTTATTTACTAATTTAATTTTGTATAACAACTTTATAGTGTCTTTATGGGTGTCTTTAGCGACCAAATTATAAAACAGTAAAAGTCGAAAGACAATATAAAAAACTTGTTTTATAAAGAACCAAAATGGAGACCCTAGACAAAGAAGCTTAAAAGAAAACTTTGAATGAAAAAGAAAAAAATATTTTGAAAAGTCATAAACAATAAAAATACGTAAAAATTGTTTTTAAATTATAAGCAACTATTATATCCCAAATATTCAGATCATTTGGTGTGCACAAAAGATATACGAAAGACTATTGCCCAAAAAAAAATTCAAATTTATCTTCTTATTTGAAGAAAAAATTCATTTAGTAAGTAAATGAAGTAACAGTACCAGCGAGTATCCATGTGCATGTGCATGGATACGCGCTGATACTCGTACCTGATTGGCCCATTTGCTATTACTGGATTGGCTAAACCTGTGTAATATGTTGAATAATAATTGAAAGGTAAGGGGGGATCTAAGTGGGTAGTTTACATTTTGGAAGATGTAAAATTATAAATTCAAGTATCGGATGAATATAAAGTTTAATGAAAAAAAAATCATCCCACTGGCGCTGTAATATTTAAAATGAAAAAAGTGTTTAGTGAACGTGGAAAAGAACTAATAGTTTTTTAAAACTTTAAATTTCGAAAATGTGAAATAACCAAAAAGGGCCCAAAATGAAGATATACTAATAAATGTTGCAGTTCCAAACTGTATGCAGATGAAGCAGTCACTATAATTTTGGGCAAGTTAAATACATACATATATAACAAAAAAAAACATTTCAACTTTTTTCATTTGTATTTTTACAGAAAAAAACACTAATCATAATCATACTCAAGAAACTGCATTGCAAGTTCAAGTTTTCCGCAACTCACTAAAAAGGAAAGCTGTAGATGAAATTTGTGAAAAACCGGCCAAGCTTATAAATACCGAAGTTACAAAGTTTCTATCTCTTCTAGACACTTTAAATACAAAACATGTTCAAAATGTTCGTATGTGTATCTATCGTAAACGTAGATCTTTTTACCCAAAATTACCCGTAAATATGTCTGAAACGCATCGTTTGCTTGATAACGTAAAAATAGAAACATGCAAAAATGAAAACTTTGACTAATTGTCATGAAAGTAACATAGTTATATTTTCTTGTAACATTGATTTACAACATCTTATTAGTTTGTCTTCTACACTGTACGAGTGTACGTAGATAGAACTTTTGATTATGCACCTAAACATTTTCTGCAAATGTTTACTATACATTGTATTAATAATAACCATTATATTCCATTAGTTTTTTCTTACTTCCAAACAAAAATAAAAATTCTTATTTAAAAACTTTTCAATTAATTGGACAACAATGTATAGATTTAGGATTCACATTTCAGCCAAGTCAAATAGTCGTTGACTTTGAATATTCAATTCATGTTGCTATAAAAGAAATGTGGCCAAATGTAATAATAGTAGGTTGTAGGTTTCATTTATCTTAGTCCTGGATTCGTAAAATTAGTAAGTTAGGTCTCATGGCTGAGTACAAAAATTAAAATTCAAAAATTGGAATTTTTTTAAAATATTTGTTTGGACAAACATTTTTAGAACCAAAAAATGTTGATGACTGTTTTGTATTTAATTTTTTATCAGAAAATGTTAACCGTAATCGTGTAACCCAATTTTTAGATTATTTAACAGAAAATTATGTAAAAAAGGACTGTTTATTTCCACCAAATATTTGGGCTTCTTGTTCGGCCACGTTTGCAATTTAATAAAAAAATTTATTAATCACATTCCAATGTACTACAATTTTTTGAAGTATTAAAACAAATTCAAACTAACGTTTATATAAAAATTAATAGCACCAATTGTCAAAAAAGAATTTTTAACAAAAATTATAGAGAGCGACTCGAGTATTTAAATAAATAATAAATCAATTTAAAAACAATGAAATAGATTGTTTCTACCTATTTTGTTAAAACTGTTTAATACCACTTTAATAAATTATTGTAATTTTAGGACAAAACTGTTTTTGTAAATAGTGTATATAATTTATGTAATTGGATTATGTGTTAAAAAAAAAATTTGTCTAATTTTTTACATTTACATACAGTTGCATGCAAAAAATTTTGTTTGTCATTGTTGGAACACTTGGTTGAGGGACATTGACAATTACAGCTAAATTCATAGCTTTATAAGGGGTAGGTATGAAACCCCAGGTGGCAGCGCAATTGGTCTTAGGGATTATCTCTCCCGTTTCTCTTACCGGCACAATCGTCCACTAGGATTAAAACAAAGCAGGTAAAATGGGCGCAATCGGGATACACCGACAAATAAAACACTTTTGAATTTAATTATTAAAAAGACCTATTTCTGGGGAATTAATATAGCTATTATTACAACTAGGGAAATATATTCATATTTCCCGTGGTGGAATCAATAGTTTTTTCTGATTGAAACAATATTGTTGTTAAAATAGCAAAATATTAGATTACTAATTCTGGAATTTAGCAATTAGTAACGTTGCTAAGGATAAGGGACATTGTTTGTAAATAGATATAATAGTTGACCGGTTTGATATTCGCGTCCTGTCATAAAAATATTTTGATAAAATGTCGGACTACGTGCTCGCACAGGCAGCGAAAGCGAGGGAATGTTTGATTCCAGCAAAATCGAATATTGCGTATAGTAAAATGTATGTACGAAGACTTTCAACACTAGAGAACAACAAATACGGTGAATGGTGCCGACGAAAATATTTTGCTAACGTTTTTTGAAGACTTGGTCATTTGCTATGATTTTTGTTATTTTTGAACGTATGACTAATTTATTCTATCCGTAGTCGCAGAAATATTCACCAAACACGTTGTGGCCAAAATTATCCATGCTAAGGACAATGTTGCATTTAAAAGAAAAAAATTGTTGTTAAAATGTTTGATGAAGTAGAAGCATTTGTAAAGAATAAAAATAAAGGATACGTTTCAAAAAAATCAGGTGTTGTCCCGAGAAGAGCTCAAAAAATTCTTGCGAGAAGCTCTTACTGACATTTTTTTGATGTATAAGGTAAAATTTCATTGTGATTCTCCTCTGTTGAATAGACTGTTACACCTGTAATTTAAATTTTAAAGGTCGTTTTAATTATGGAAATCTTTGGCGTCTGCAGAACGCATATTAAATAAAACATTTTCATATAAAATATGACATTTCAGATTTTCCTTTTTATGACGTTTCATATTTCCCTAGAGAAATATGAGTGTGTTATTACATATTGTAACTAAGGCAATATTAGTTAATATTGTATCAATCAGAAAAAAAATGAGTTATATCCAACAGACACAAATAACCGAAGATTTACTAATGTTCATTTTTATAAAATATTAACAAATGGAGAAAAAGTTAGACGGAACTGGTTAATTTATTCTATAACCAATAATTCTTTATTTTGTTTCTGTTGCAAATTATTTTTTCTAGCAGTTTTTCTAGACTGAAACTAATTAAAACTTATAATGACTCAAACTCGCCTAACGGATTTGGCAATATTATCAATTAAAAATGATGTGACTTCTACTATTGACATTGATGAAATTGTGTTAAATTTTGCGTCAAAGAAAGCCAGATAAGCTTCTTTCTAACCCCCGGTTGCACAAACGTCAATCAAATTTGACGGACGATTAAACTCTGATTAAATGAAAATATCGTGCTCTGATTGGCTAAAAATACGTTAAGGAGAGATTAACAAGCCATCAATTTTGATGAACGTTTGTGCAATCGGGCATAAGTGTAGTGTAAGTTAAAGTACTTTTGTTGAGATTTAAAACATTGGACTTATCAACTTTTCGCTATGATGATGGAAGATTAATAAGAAGTAAAGGTAAGTTGTTTTTATTATAAATGTTAGAGGCGCAAAAATATTTGTCGCTTGTAGCGCAAAAATTGCTGGGGTCGGCCTTAATTGAAGCACACAAAACACTGTTGTGAGGTGATATTTGGACACAAATCAGCAAATGCAAATCGCAATGAACCACTGTGTATTGCCACAGTTTAATAACATTGGAGCGGAAAAGGACTAAATTCGGAGAATTGCAATAAAATTTGCTCAGTTCATAGGCCTACTAACACAACTAAAATTTACAATTTTTAATTAGGTGTAATAAAGTGAATTATTTGTTCATTTTGTCATTAATACAAAAATTTAACACAGAAAGTGTGTAAGAATAAATAAACAAACATTTGTTAAAAAAAAAACATGTAAAGAACGAATAATTATACCTACGCGTATGGATTGTGTTCGGTATCATCTTCGTTTTGGTATCATTCGACCGTCACCCCAACCTTCCACCCTGTACCAATTTGTAATAAGAACCTAACCCCAAGGCGCTCTGGTGTCTGGCACACAGACAGAGCGAGCAATAAAGTGTCCCAAACAAGATAATAATCGTGTAAAAAAAGTTGAAGTCTTTTCTTCTCTTATAAGAAGAGTGTACAAATTGAATGTTACAGTTAGATTACCTATTTTACCTATTTTTTTCCACATGCACGGGCTGCACCCCCGCTAGAAACGGGCCTGACTAAATCAGTACTATTAATTAATTTTAGTAGGTCAGTCCCACTTTGAAGTAATTTGTACATTTATAGGATTTAGTACATTTCATTGTTTTATTAAATTATACTATTCGTGACAAAAAATTCCGGACAACAAATTATGACAATGACATAAAAAAGAGTGAAATCAACTTTTAACTTTTGTTTCATTTACCCACAATTACGATGTCTTTCAAGACGACATTAATTAACCTTAAAATTGACAAGAAAGTGTGGTTTACACGATTTTAGTTGGCAGTGTTCGGAACTTATGGCGCCTATTGTACCTTCTGTAAAGTTTTCAGTTTTAATATTTTACGTGCCTTCAAGATTTCGGTGCTAGTATCTTTCAGGATTTCGCACATATCGGTTTTTTTTAAACTTTTTTTTATATAAAAAAAGCCTGCTTCTGTGTTTGCTCTCTTGCTCCTACCTACTAATAGCGCTGCATTTCGAACGGTAAGGTATATACATATTCGGTGTCGGAACATTTTTTAAAAAATATTCTCTCCACTAGGGAAAAATTGCATGTAAATAGTGATTGATAATAGATATTAAAATAATATTATGTGTTAAAATTCGCTAAAATTAATTGAGGCCCACAGTGGCCTCACCTGACGAGCCGCCACTGAATAAATGGCAACAGTGGGTCGGACTTGAGCGCTAGAGCCAATAATAACAGCAGCAAGCGCATACGGAATGCAGGGCATAGGTAGTTATAATATTAGCAGCGAGGCGAGAGTCTCGTTGGCGGGACAAGTCTTGAAGTCTTGTATACTCTATGCTCACTACATTATGGTTTATTTTCGCTTCCAACCGTTTAAACTAGAGATGTGTTTCATGCCGAACGAATCGAATGCCGGAAAGGTTGGGTCCGGGTCTCGGATCCAAATGTATTACCACATTTTATCTGGAATTAAACTGGATCCGGTCAATCTTGGGGCTACACTGCGGAGTGGGACAATCAAAAACATAATTTTAAATGAGTCTATAAACTAATCTTCATTTTAAATGTAATGTTTTAATACCTCTCTGCATTTAACGAAAAAAGTAAATAAATTAATAACTATTAAATAAAATAATATGTGTTCAATAATTGTTCTGGACAGATCGCCTAGGTGTGGCAATTGTCACAAAAAACGTATGTCTCTGTTAACATTACAAAAGAATGACATATGACAGCCGTCAGTGCTCATACGAAAATGCGACTAAAAATTCACACGTTCAACTGAGATAACGCTTGCAGTAAATTCTTGAACCTCTGCATATAATTATCATGACTTGCAATGTGATTTTTATCAAAAACTCCTAAATGCGAAAATAAGACAACATTTAGACAGTTGACAGCAAACCATATAAATTTATCACGTCAACCTACGTTCATGCTAGAAAGAGAAAAGAACAGCAAACCAGAACCAGAACAATTATTGAACACATTTTTTATAAAAGTATAATGAAAATAGTTTGTTTTGCCACACTAAATCGTAGACAAAGATATTTGGGCAACACAGTTCATGCATTCTGTCGCAATTATTATTATTTTACATAATGTAAAAATAAACAAAATATATTAAAATACAGTGTAACCTTAATATAACAAACTCAATAGAAGGAATTTCTCGGTTCAACAAATTTTTCAAAATTCTCTAGAACTGTCCGTAATTGCTAATGCAAAATATACCTTTACATTACGAATACATTTATCAAAAACAAACCTCATTATAACAAATTACTTGGTAAAATTACTTGGATTATTTTTTAATTCCCTTGAGATTCGTTACATCGCGGTTGCAATGTATAAGTATAAGGTAAAATCTACTTTTATAATCAATTGGTTATTTGTATTAAAAGAAATGTGTTCAAGAATATATTATGTTTATATTCACTTGAAATGGTATAAATGCTCAAGGACAAAACGCAACCTTAATGTGAGGGGTTGTAATAAATGTTTTTGATCATAAACTTAACACTGATGGTCGAACAGTTTTTTTTTACCGACCGTCGATACTTTGTTTAAAATTGATAAAAGTTTACGGTGTCTTGAAAATTAAATTGATATGTTATTTTGGTGCTCAATTAAATACACATTTTTAGGTTTCTTAAAATGGTTATTCATTTAAAACAAAATATCTTTTTAGGGGTGTTTACCATAAAAAATCTATTTTTTTTTGCCACAATGTAAGTAATATTAGTGTTTGCTTTAGTGGTGATTATAAATAATTAAAACAAATTCTTATAAATGATATAATTTTGCATAAGGTATGCTCTTTGTAGAAAAGAAGCCTCCAGCCTTCAGTAAATATTTAAAAAACCTAACTCCTCTTCTTAGCCGTGGTAAATTAATACTTATTTTAAAAAATAAAAAATACAATACTGGAGACCTGTTCTCAACAAAAAGCATGCATTTCACAGATGTACGCTGTAAACATATTTTTGTCAAATTAGGGTCGGGTTTATGGGGGTGTCATTGATTTTGTCCTTGAGGCAGTCATAACAAAAAGTCTCAAGTAAACACATTTTTTTTTTAATATTTAGTTTTAATCTGGACTTAGAGTGGTGCAAACCTGTAAACGGTGCATCTTTTTGTGAAAAAAATCCGATTTTAAATAATAAACAATATGGCTCCAATTAGAAAACATAGCGAAATATGGTATCATTTCGAAGAAAGTGCAACTAATAAAGCTGCCTTCATTGTCTATGCAACGACGTATCTTTTATGACTTTTAAACGATTTTTCAAACTTTCATGACTTTCAAACTTGTAGGTTCGACATTGATTTTTATTATTATTAATTATATAAAAATCGCCCCCACTTCGAGAAAGTATGCTCCAATCAAATCTATTTTATAATTTACGGTAAATACTTCGTCAGATTGACTTGTATTTTTGCACATGTCTAATTCGATTTCTTTGAGAAACACGAAACGGTTGGCAGTCGAAATAGTAACGTTTAATCCTAATTAACTAACACAACTTTGTGTAAGTTTCTAGAAAAAACAGTTTCAAAAACTTATTTTAAATATTTGGATATACTTAATTTTAACTCATGAAAAAAAGCAAATACTTTCAAATACTATTATTACTCACAATAATTAATATTTAGGGTTATTTTATTACATCATGATTGTGATTTCAACCGAAATTCAACCGAAATATGGTCAAATGGGTAATAAATAAAATCTATAATATTAGGTATTTGTAGATAAAACATGATACAAAAAAACATGGTATGATCCCCCAGTACACTGTGTTTAATATAATTTTAAGATGTTAGGTTGGCACCACTATGATGTCTAATTAAATATATTCATAATGCGGTTCAAATAAATCATACATTTACATGTTTGCAGCTTTAATTAAATAACAAAAACAAATAACAACAAATACAAATTAAAACACTTTCTATCGAATGTAAAACCTTAGGTTAGGATATAAAAGAATAATCTTTGTTGTGACAAATTACGGCCGCTCCTAATTCACGAATTTACGATATACATCTTGAATAATTATTAAACACTGAAGAAGAGGTCCTAACTGTATAATTAATTACCAGTTTTGTCAATCCTTTACTAATGAATTACTGCAAATAATATAAATAAATAAAATGCATCTCACTAAAATGTGCGTTGATATTTTCTCACCTGTTTTATTTCCCAGAATTCCTGCAAAAACTAGTTTTATTACTTCTCCGAAAACCGTCTGTATTGGCATATCTCCCGGACCGTGGGAAATGGTAGAAGGAGCTTATAAAACTGAAACTCTGTTTTTTTCGCCGTCTACGATAATTGTTCTTGAGTCGCTTTTTTTGGTCCGTTCTAATACTTCTAATAGATGCTTCCACAATAGTTTCCCTCAATTAATATGAGTTAATATTGCGGCAAGCCGTCCTACTTACAAAGTATTAGATTTCATTGTAAACTATCTAAAACCACTAATTAAAGTCAGATTTAAATGTCCAGTTTTTATTTATCTTGACCTTTACTAATAATTAATATTTATTATGTGTTTGGTTAATATAAAACTGCTGTAATTTGAAAACGATAGAGTTTAGAAAAATTATTTTTTTGGAATTTGATATTACGTTGAAGAGAAGAACTTGTAGTTGATCACAGCTGATCCACCAGTCTTGGACACCCAGTATAAAATGTTATAATAGTATCAGATTATGCATTTGGTAGTTTGTCATTTAAACACAAGAAGATAGGGTTTGGAAGGGAAAACCTATCCACGTCGCTGTTCTCTTCATTTGTAACGTAGGAAAAAAATCATTTTTCCTGTAATTTTGGTGCTTTTACTAATGTGGAAAAGGATGGTTAGAAGGTGAGATATGATATAAGCTGTATCCGAATCAAGCTAATGAACCGACTGCGTTCCAGCGCCCACTGCGGGGGCGTAGCTAGCGACGCCTCAAAATGGTCAAACTTTATCTCCCCGTTATCTTATCAAGAATGATAAAGGTGTGCAATTAATTACAGAAAGATACTTGATTTTCGTAGACTACCAAATGACGCGTAAAAGTCGTATTGTAAGGGTTTCCTGGAATGCAAATTGTGTAAAATTGAAACAACATTACAAACAATTAACAAATGGTTTTTAGATACAAAGATGATATTGTAGACAATTTTTCAATGGCAACTGTTGTTAAATTACTTAGTAAACAGCTTTCGAAGACGAGACTTTTTGGGAGAAGTTTACAAAAACAAATCGACACTATAAAAACTCTCAACATATTGATTAAAATCTACTCGCATAAAAAAATTTACAATAGTATGTATTATCATTCAATCACAATTGCCATTTAAAGTCTGTTAAATTACAAGTACACACAAAAATACCGAGTGAAAAAAATTATAGCGCGTTGTAAATAAATATTTATAATTGAACTATAATAAATGTTATTTTTCCTTATTGCTTTATATTCATGAACCAAATATCAACAACGAAACGTCAACCGTCTGTTACTTTGTCCATTGTCCAGCTGATTATGTTCAAATCTGTTTTTATAAAGATTAAAAGTGGTTTATCTTTTACCCATCTATACGAGGGCCGGCTGATAAATTCGCGGCCTAAGGTACTTAGCGATGACTCGGCATTTTGTCACTTATAACACTGGTTGTGTGACTTACTGTAAGCATACATAACACGCCTTTTTGGTATTTACTCCACTAAGACTTTATTAAAAAAAAATTAGTACGCGTTGGGTACCGCGAATGCTCAACAAGCAGCGTCGATTGGAGAGTTGTAGGGATTGTTTGGAGTTGTCTCAAGAGGATTTCGATAAAACTTGTAACCAGATTGTGACCGTTGATGAAACCTGGATTCGTCAATATGATCCAAGGTCCAAACAAGAGTCTATGCAGTGAATAAAAAAGGGAGAAAAGCCACTAAAGAAATTCAGTATGGAAAAGTCGGCGTCAAAGATTATGGCTACCATTTTCTGGGACAGCAAGGGAATTTTACGAATTGGTTATTTGCCTAAAGGGACTACAATAAATGGTCAATATTACGCTAATTTATTAGATCAGGCGCGTAAGGCATTCGTACAGAAAAGACGTGGCAAGTTGGCGCGCGAAATGCTGTTTCTGCAAGACAACGCGCCCGTTCACACCGCTCGGGTTGCAAAGGATGCCTTGAAAGCCACGGGATTCGCCGAACTTGACCACTTATCCTACAGTCCGGACCTGGCTCCCAGTGACTTTTTCCTTTTTTTCAAATTTAAAATGGGGTTGCGGGGACGAAGATTTTCGGACGAAAATGAAATGAAGGCGGCTGTAGAAAACCATTTTACAGAGAAATCAAAGGAATATTTTTTTAATGGTATAAAGGTCTTATATTCACGATGTGAAAATGTATTGTTTTTGAGGAGGATCACATTAAAAAAATAAAAAATATAAAACTATACTTTTCATTCATTAAGTACCTTAGGCCGCGGATTATTTATCAGCCTTCCCTCGTACTTTTGAGTTTACAACTTAAGAGAAAATTGAAAGGTTGGGTGCAATATCCAGGCAGCTTCGTTTTCAAGAATTTACAGAAAATAACAAAAAACTCTCCAAAATTTTCACAATGCGTTTTTTTGTGATTCTTTTTCCTTCACTCATAAAGCATGAAGGAATGGATGCGTTTACCTACTTTTTAAGAATAATGTCAGCATCTGGTTTAAAAAAAATAAAGTACAAAAAATTGGAGCTGTGTGTTTCTTGCCTAAAATAAACAGAAACAAAGTTTTTTGTACGGCTTTTAATAGATTAAAGTCAAATTCATGTTGTGTTTCTTTGAATTCTTTGACATGGTTAGTTAAAGCTGTTAAATCAGCTTTAGATTGCAAGTTATACTCTTTACAATCATATTGATGGTTTTTTATCCGATTTTTTAACTTTTGTTTAGTTTGTCTAATATAAATTTGATTACAAGTTTTGCAACTAATTTGATAAATTACATTACTTTTGTCTAATTTGGGAATTTTTGATTTTAGTCTGCTAAAGTCTTGACTTAACAGTTTTTTGTTATAAAAGACTAATTTTAAAGATTCAAAATTTACACTATGTTTCAATTTATTTCTAACTGGTGGGATAATAATTAATTTACAATATTTAAAGGACTGTGACGATTGGATAAAAACGGAAATTAGACAAGTTACATTATCTGCATTTTTGTTATTTAATAAATTGGATTGGTCATTATTTTTATTATTATTTCGTAGAATTTTGTTGACTAAATCAAGTGGATAATTACTGATTTTTGCAATATATGTAATGTTGTTGAAATTTTCGGGAAGAAGTACTACTAACTTGTTAACTTTAATTTTAAGGAATTTTATAAGACCTATTTTTTGCTGAAGGGGGTGATTTGAATAATAATTTAAAATACGTAAAGAAGATGTTAATTTAATATACCATTTAGTTTTTATATTATGTTCCGGAGTCCTAATAATTTTAAGATCAAGGTAAGGGATTTTATTGTTGTTTTAAAGTTTAATTTTTATTAGATTAATCCATCTGAAAATAATTATGTTTATTTCCAAAAATTTGAATATCGAGTTAAAAGGTTTGTATCAATTTATCATTATATTGGTTCCAATTTCGTTATTTTTTAGCCTGATGAAGTTTATTATACACACAAGACGTTGTGTAACTCGTCGTTTTATTCATAACTTTTAATTGGAAGTTATCCTAAAGTCGTATTATCCCATTTCAATTAAATATTCAAGAACGTCAAAAAAGTTTTCAAGATTACCTGTTCAAGTAAAATACAACAAATGGGGTACTATTGTAAAAATAATTTATGTCCTTTAAAATGATGTACTACTCAACCCTACAATCCATTTAAAATTTTTGGGGTGTAAGTCACCCTCGTCAGGGGGTTAAAGATGTGGGTTGCAAAATATTCTTAAAATGTGTCTCCTGTCCAAAGAAAATTGACGTGTCCGAGCATTTCTGCTTTAAATTTCCCAAAAAAAGGTAATGTGCATACTTTTCATTGAACCGCACTGTATATGACACACTAGCAAATATAAAATTTGATATTATTATTACATTTTATAGAATAAAATAATACTATTTGTAGAAGAGAATTTAATTTAATTTATTTAATTTACGCCAAAGGCAATTTACAAATAAAGACATAAACATAAATTACAAATATTTATGGCACATACACTTAAATAGACTAAAAGATATACCAGTAAAACATAGAATATTGTTAACTTTATTTGTCTCTAAGAATAAACTATTTAACGGTGAATTATATGAGTAATTGTGTTTATTTTTAGAGACAACGAACAGTTCGTGATGTCTAGTATTAATAGTTGGAATTTTCGGACGATCCTTGCATAAAATATCAGGTGCTTTTAAGTACTCATTTAATAATTTAAACAAAAAACGTAGCTTATGCAAGATTCGCCTTTTCTGCAGAGTCTTAATAGATAAGTAAAATACAACCTGATCTGGACTTAAAGTGATATTGACCATTGACAGTTTGTACCTAATGTATTTGACAAAGCTCAATTGCACTGCTGCTTCAATGCGATCAATGTGCGTGTTGTATGAGGGTGCTCAGACAACACAGTTGTATTCAAGTATTGGTCTTATTAGGGCACAGTATATAACTAATATGGGTTTAACATTACGAAAATCGGAGGTCCACCTTTTTAAGCATCCTAAGAGTTTTCTGCTTTTGCTAATAATACCGGGTTTTCATAAATGATTGTAACATCGTAGGTGGCTGTGAAAAAAATTAAAAATGTTTTGCCTTTAAAAGACAATATTTTTAGCTATTATTATAATTATTATTAGACAATTGAGTAACTCCAGGAACCATTCTTTAATATTCCGTTGTAAAATTAGGTCGTTACAATGAATATTTGTGATATCAAAAATTTCCATATCCACCTACGATGTTACAATCATTTATGAAAACCCTGTATAATCAAAGTGGTGTATAAAAGAAAGTTTGAAATCCAAGAAAACACCTAAATCTTTAATTAGATTGGAGACTTTCAAAGAAGAGGAACTAAGTGTGTAGAGAGGCAGACTAGAAATAGTTTGCGACTGAAGCAAATTTAACAACATTTCCCGATGTTAAATTTAAGGTCGTTTTGATTACACCAACTTTCAAGTGAGTTTAAGTCATTTTGCAGTAATGTATTGTCATTATCAGATTTTATAACTATGTTAATCTTTAGATCATCTGCATATAGTAAACAGTTGGAATTGACGACGGTACAGATATCATTAATAAAAATATTAAAATGAAATGGACCGATAATAGATCCTTGAAGGACTTCCGATCCTACAGGAAAGTCAAATGACATAGACCTGCCTAGAATTAATTTAAAATGTTATTTAGGTTCTCAACTTTTCATGCAATTTCTAATAAATGAGTCTTTAAAAACCTATTTTAATATTTAAGTACGAGTCGAGTATATATTTTTTTTTCAATTTTTTTTTGTTTTGGTGGCGATCAGAGTTGAAATTAATTTGTTCTTAAAATCTACTCTGAAGAAATTTAAAATCCAAGTCGACATTATTTTATAAGAGAAAACATTTACACTAAAATATTCGGATATTTGTAAAAAAGCTCAAATTATAAGAAGAAAAGAAACAGTACCTTTTTATGTTTCAGTATGCAAAGCCGCAAAGATTAAAATAATAAATTGGAAAATACGGCATTTATCTGAAAATAAAAAGTCTCCTACAATTATTCTAGTAAATAAAAGTATACATTAAAAATGTATCCTCAATATTTTACTTAGTTTAGAATTTTTAATACAATTAGCACTTTTAGTACCCCGCCTGCTGAGATAAAGTAATTAGCTGTGCTGCATTTGGGCAGTCCATTTCAGGTAATTGAAATGACCGATAGAATTAAGGATTATTTGGATCGCAAAAGGGATCCGTTTTTAGTGTTTTGGTTTTTATCTAAAAATGGAAATTTGCTTATCATAAATCTCAAAAACATGATCAAGTTGTAAACTAGAAACCAAGCTTCCCGCTTAAATTTTGGATTTTAGGTAGACCCTAAATTGTTTTTGTCAGCTTAGTGATAAAATTATTATTCAGCATGCCCGAGCAAAGAAGAAAAATTCTGTTTTATACTACTAAGGCAATATTACGGATAATAGGATTAGGATTTTACAACCCCCCGAGGTGAGGTTTCAGAGCGCACCGCACAGTTCGGTCGCCAAAATATTCTTTCCATATGTCTAATGACTTATTTACCTGCTTAAATTGTAACCACAGTTCGGATGTCTCCATTTCAACAGAGCGTAAATGTTTTTCTGAGCCTCGACCGATTCCCTCTCAAAATCTGTATTAATCCTCAACGCACCTTATCAAGGGATTTCCATCATTATAGAACCCCTCAAGACTGTAGGTAAACTCTTGGGGTTTAAGTAGGTAGAATATCTGATCATCTGGTAATTTTTTTGTTTATATTTATTTAAAAATGTATATGTCGCCTGGAAATAGTCTTAGGAAGATAATTTCTTATAAGGAAAAAGAAAAAACTAGGTACGTTCTTAAATATAAAGTTTAATCAATTATTCTTTTCAACAAAAAACATACATAATACAAGACACATACAACTAACTGCTTTTTTAGGTAAGTAATTGAAGGTTACTTGTTTAATGTTTAACAAAGTTATGACAAGTGTTCATTTAAAAAAGTTGTCAAGAGTGCCATGACAAAACAAAAACATTTTGAAGTATTTCTTAGTTAAATGCGATTGCCGTACTGTCAGTGATAGTTGTCAGAAATATTAGAATTGTCACATTATGTAAGGAACGAACAAAAACTGAACACGAAAAAAGAAAGAACAAAATCAAACTGGAAATTACAGCAACATAGCTGTTCGCAACGAAAATGACTCGGAATCTTGTAAACTCAAAAATAATCAAAATGGTTTACCTATTTATTTATTTATTTAAAAGGTTTTCATAGTAACAGTGTATCAAGTTCCGACATACATTTTTCGATACATTTTCTTTTATCAAAATCTCGTAGCACTCTTGACAACTTTTTTAAATGAACACTTCATATCTGTTAATAATATTATTATTAAAATCAAAAATTTTTGGTATTTAAAAAAGTTCGTTTTGTTTTTGACTCATTGCGCTCTGTTTTACGTCTACGGTTCGCACTTGTAATTTTACAATATAGTCAATTTGAATGTTTAACATGGTGTTACAAAATGTAACAATGTTGGGATGTGTAGTGTAAAAGCTTTTATTAAATTTTCCTCATAAAAAAAAGATTTAATGGGATTAACTAGGTACAACTTAAACGGATTTTCTTTAAAGATCCTAAAATTTAGGAAACTAATATAAAATTATTTTGTTACAGCAGCTCGAATTATTTATTTTACTTTTACTGGCTTATTTTAGAGGCATTATTGTATCTTCATTGTGTATAACTAAAAGTTGTATTTTTTCCGAATTATCAAAATTATAAGTAAGTGTGAAAAAATATACTATTGTTGTATAAAAAACTTAAATTTTACAAAAAAGGCATCATAAAATCAGATGAAGTGGTATTATACATACGATACAGTCTAAAAGTGTTCTCTAAAACTGTACACTATTGAGAATGATAGGTAAATTCCAGTATTATTATTATTATATACATTATATATTTGATTATGAATGATCCACAATTACAATAAATGAAAGACTACGCCATTCATTAAAGAACTATTTTGAAACTATAAATTAGGATAAAAATATTGTCATGCAAAATGAAAATGAAGAATATAAAAAATACATTCTTTTGTATTTTTTGTTATGCAGGATATTTACTAAATGTAAACGATTTTGAGTATTGACCGAACCTAAAATCCTGATAAGGGTGCACTGCCGCGGGTATTTTGCACGCCTTTACTACTATGGCTCCAAAAATTAAAAAAACACTCAAAAGGCATTACAGCATGAAAATTAAAGCGTCAATACCGTGTAGTAATTTTTCTAGGGACGAATATGTCACATGAAATAGATCAATGGATGTGAATTATTTAGAATTTGTTGAATTTCACAAGTAATTTTTTAAAATTTGTAGATGAAATGAGAAATAATACTTTCAAAATTAACACGGAAGGGCGTTGAAGATTAAGCGAGTGTCATAAGTTTTCTCATTATTTTGACTGAAAGCGAGATCTGAGAAATTATACTTACAGTAAAATGTACAATCGTTAAAATTACGCTATTTTTTTGATGCAAATAATATTGATTTTACCAAAAAAATATTTTCAAGTTCCTCTTGAAGTTGACGCTTGCTTAAATTTGGTGCCAATGCTTTTAACTCATCATGGCACTTAACAAGAGCTTCTTTTAATTTCGAATTTAGCAAGTTTTTTTTGTTTTCGTGGCATTTTCGAGCTTCAGACAAGAAAAACTTCAAAAAAACTCAAATTTGACACGAAATCCAAAAAATCGAGAAACTTCAAAACTGACGCGATTATGTTACCAACAAAATATTTTTTTAAAAACCTAGTAGAATTTATGTTTTCACCAACATAATTTAACAGGTGGTGGTTTTTTAATTTTTGGAGCCATTGTAGCTGCAATAGATTAAGTTGATCGTTATAATAACTCAGATATTTTTACGGTATCAGATTGATAAAAGTTAACCTACGTCGCGTCGCTACACGGCTCTGTTTTCTTAAAAATAAATAAAGTTAACATTATTGATTACAAAGGAAAGTTAACTTTCGTTTCGTTTAAACGACAAATTATAATATTTCTTTTGAAATATCATTGTATATCGACGAAGATTAATGCTTTTTCTATGTATCTATAATTTGTTTATGGTGGTAAAATAAATACTTCTGAAGATATTTTGCATTTCCTGAAACAATTTTTGGTTTTATAGTAACATGAATGTTATCTTTACTAATAATTAATATTTATTATGTGATTGGATAATATAAAATTGCAGTAATTTGAAAACTATAGAGTTTAAAAAAATATTTTTTCGTATGTTGGTATTAAGTTGAAGAGAGAAACTTGTAGTTTACGGTTAATCCGCCAGTTCTAAGACATCCTGTATATTTAATAATTTTTTGAAAAAAATCTGATTATCTAGCTTCTACAAAAATCAGTCAATATCAGCCAATAGTACATCAATCTTGGATAATTTATGTTTTTGACATTTTTCTGCCATTAATTTTTATCAAAAAAAATACTTTGTGCGGTAAGTTACGCTTTGCCGTCGAGCTTTTGTTGGCAACAAGTAAACAAAGTGCTTCCTGACGATACGTTAGCAACAAATAAGATTGTACATTTCAAATTGTGTGTCGCTTAAATGTTGTAAATTCTTATCATAACTACATATTTGAATTATAGGAGAGATCCTAAAACTTACACCCCTAAACAATAAATAAACACCGACATATAATACAAAATAAATAAATATTTTTTAATCAACAATGTGTAATTGCTTTCTCATAATTTAGATTTGACTTTTAAGTACTGATTGTTGTACTAAGTTGTATTTCTACCCCCAAAATAATATTTGATTATTTGAAAACATAAATTTGAAAAAGATCTTGTCTATAGCAGCCGCCACATAAAATTGAATTGACGTCATCATTCAAAGTTTTAAATTGCTCATATTCTGTGCTATATACTTAGAAAACTTAATCATTAATATTGTATATAAAATACATGGAAAATAATGAGAGAAAACGTTATTTCTTATGAACATGATTAGTTGTTGAATTATGTTTTGATTATAATATTTTGATAACATTTATGCATCGTTATGAAGCAGTTAGTACAGTGGTTATTATTGTTTATAAGACATTTTTATTATCCAAAATCATTTTATTAAATAGGCAATTCAAAATTCAACTCACATTTCCTGACGAACTCGATTCACTAATATAATCGACTATTTTTTTTTAACTTCCGACACTGAAAAATTAATTCCTACGCACCTTTAAAAAATGCTTTTTTAAGATGAGCTTTTAATTTAAATAGGAAAGACTCCCTCAACGCAATTGTTTATTTATTTTTTCAGTTCCATATGGTAAAATATATATCTCGTTATTGCTTGATTGTACAGAAAATTAGTATTTACATTTTTTGTAGGAAATTAAACGCTTTACAAAAAAGTTATCTTACATTTTTTTTATATCTCTTACCATTTAGAAGATATCGGAGGTCAAAATTTAAAGAATTTAACAAAAATTCCATTTCTACTTCTAAATTTTATAACTCAGAGATAAATAAATGTTATAAACTGTTATTAAACGCTCTATAAAAAAGTCTCTTAAGGTTAATTGATTATGCTAAACATTTAAAAGATATTCGCATTTTAAAAACCAAAATTTGATACTAAATCCCCATTTTTTTTTCTAAATGGTTGAAGTAATCAATTAACTACAAACGACTTTTTTTGTAGAGCGTTTAATTTTCTACAAAACCGTTTGTTGTGCACATTATAATATTTATTTATTCACGACTTATTAAATTTAGAAGTGAAAAAGAAATTTTTGCTAAACTCTTCAAACTTTGACTTCTGATACTAAACGGTAAAAGTTATAAAAAAAAATTGTAAAATACTTTTTTTAGAGCGTTCAATTTCCTACAAAAAATGTAAATATTTTGTTTTGTACGATTAAGTAGTGACGAGATATGGATTTTGCCATATGGAACTGAAAAAAAAAATGGAAAACTGCGATGAGGGAGTCTTTCCTATTAAAATTAAGAGCTCATTTTAAAAAAGCATTTTTTAAAAGTGCCTAGAAACCAATTTTTTAGTGTCTGAAGTTAAAAAAAAATAGTTGATTTTGGCTCACCCTAATTAACATAGTAGATCAATCACATTTGTACTATGCAGAAACTGCCACTAGTGAAAATTTTTACCTAAAATTTCAGAAGATTTTTGAATACAACTGTCACACTAACAGTTCGGTGAATTGTCATGCCGAATACGACTCAGTGGTGTAAAATTAAATGAACATGATTTGTTCGTGAATTGTCTTTTGATTATAATTTTTTGATAACATTTATGCATTGTTATAAAGCAGTTAGTACAGTGGTTATTATTGTTTAGGGAACATTTTTAGTATCTGCGATAAATTAGCGATAAATAAAAATCTTTATCTTACTTGTATTTGTTTCTTAGACAACTGTCATAATCATCTCACTAAGGACTAAGAAATAAATACTTATATCTGTTCAGATCGAAAATTTCCGACAGTTTCATAGCCACTCGGGTATTACTTGGTTTGGCTCGGTCAGGCCTTACAAGCCTAAGCGTTTTTATAAGTTTTTTTTTATATAAAAATACAGCATAATCAAAATCCTGTTATTCCATTCAACGTTCATTCAAAAAAATTTGTAATGAGCGGTTCTACCCCTGCCGCATGGCGGTCGGTGGGATTACGGTGATAAAAATAGCCGTGGGAGCCAATGGGATAAATCTGCATTGTTTGGAATGGCTTACTTCTAAAGTGGACTAGTTAAATTACAAATATTCGCGACATTATGCTTGCTACAACTGTGTCGACTGTATCCGGCTGTATAAAGATAAAGTTCTCCGAACCGATTAAATATTGATCGAAAACAACCCATATTGGCATATCAGATGCACTTTCCTGATAAGTCAATAATTCTTAGTCAAAAATTGCATTTTTTATGAGAAAGAATTGTTGTTTATTTATTTCTTACGTTTTTTTTTTTTTTGGTTACGTTTATTATTTATCCTATGTATGTATTTTTAATTTCTTAAAATTACAATTTTCAACTTTTTTGTGTTTTGATACGCCTGTGAACGCTGGAAAATCATTTTTTAACTGTCCTAACTTTCACACACCGGACGAAATCCAATGTGACAAACATTTCCAGGAAACAACCTGGGTGACATGATTTTCACATCATGCCGTGAATAAGGAAACTAGGATAGCAGCACGACCAAACTACGCGTTGTTTTTGATGGATCGGCGAAAACAGACAACGGGCCATCTATTAACGACTTTCATCTTGTCGGATCTAGAATTCAAAGAGATTTATTTTCGATAATTCTTAGATTCCGAAAACATACATTTGCCTTTTCTGGCGACATCTGGACCAATTAGCTTATCAATTGTGTACCGTCATCACGTACGGGACAACTTCAGCCTCTTTTATGGCCTTCAGATGTTTGCAACAACTTGTCATTAACAATGAGACCATACTCAAAACTTCAGATGTCATAAAAAGGCATTTTTATGTTGACGATTTATTGTCAGTCGCAAATTCTGAAAGGATGCAATAAAACTTGAAGACGAAATAACCGAAATTCCACTAAAACTACTAGTGGTTTTCCCCTTCGTAAATGTGTTTTCAATAACCCTGCAATTGTGGGTGGTAAATGCAACGAGAGAAGTAAACAAACAATTAAACTTTATACTTTACAGCAATTAGATTTCATTCAATATTTAATTGACATCTTTAATTACAATTCTATTTAATTCACTATATGAATAAAAAAAAATGAACTAAAAAATAATATTTTTATCAAAAAACCTGCATGACGTGACCTTTTTTAAGTCTACAGTTTTGTTTATAGTACTGGTCCAGCTAAGTCTTGGTTTTTATCCGAGACAAAGCAGAATCGTCAAGGGTTTTACAAAATTGTTTAGCACAATAAGAAATAATGTTTGGTATTTGTAAAAACATTACTTGTATATATTTTCAACTGTGATTATTATTGAAAAATATAGCAAACTCTTTGAATTAAAGTTGTTATAAAAATGTGCCGCCCTGTTAAAATTTTTTGCTATAGGTACCCGCCTAATATGTATAGGTATAAGTAAATACCTAAAAATAAAAAAAAATTGTTGTACAAAGTAAATACAAAGTAAATTATTTGTCATTAGTTCGAAGCGTTCTTATCTTATAAGCGTTCTTATCGATGCTCTAACGCTTAGAACATCGTGGCTTGGAACATATCGAATTTCAACTCTTAAGCTTACAAAGTTGCAATCTTTATTTTTCCACGGTTGTTTATTTCTTCCCAATCACAGTAATTTATGACCACAGCTGGATGGATCACTTAGCAATTCTCAAATTTCCTTATTTTGCAATTTAGGCTCGACTCTATAAGAAAATTTTATTCGGAATTATTGTTAGTTTCGCTCATAATTCATAGTGAGTTTTTTTTATCTTTCTCAATTTAGTTGCTTGGTGAATGGTGATACATCTTTAAACATACGGTCATCAGGTAAGTAGAATAAAATTTATAGAAAGGCCAATCTCAATCGTCCAATGTACCAGAGTATTGAACCCACTCCAGCAACCCTATAAGCGGTTTTTATTCGAATCATTTTTCTCGTGCTGGAGGAGTATTTTTGAAGGACAATAAATTTATTCATATTACGATCCTAATTTAAGTAGGTCAAAGCATGAGTGTGATAATATTGGGATAGGTTTGATACGCTTTTAATGGGACATATCCAAATGTTAGCGGTAAATTTCAGATTTAGAGCTGACGGGAAGCAAAACTAGGGACAATGTAACCAAAATATCTTTAAACCCCGCTTTGAAGAGAGAGTGATTAGCAGATCTTAAACAATACAACGATAAAAATAATAAAAGTAGGTAACCTAAGTAGGCCATAAGCATAAATGATAAAATTTAAGGAACGCGAGATGAATGGGAAAACGTAAAACGCAAAAAAAACTAAATTATTAAATTATGCTCATATTGTTTAATGTAAGTAATTAAGGTGAAATTTTGTTTTTCCGATCAAACGCAGAGTTAGTTGATAAAACGTGTGAGTTTTTAGAAAATCCAATTACAATAACCTATTTTAAAATGTTTCATAACAATTTTTGATAAATTTAACTCATGAAAAAAGCAAATGTAGGGAAAACTGACATTAAAAATTTTAATGTTGTTTTTCGCCAAATTTTACATGAATTCCTGTATTAGAAAACAGAGAAGAAATTATGGCCATTTGTTTATAATTTCTAAAAGCTTGATTTGCTTCCTCTACTCTCGGACATACCAATTTTTAATCGACGTCAATGTTAGATTTTTTAAATAAACAAATAGCTTAATTAGATACTCGTTAAGAATCAGTTTACTAATTTTAACTCGCGGTCGGTTTTCGATATTTGATCTTTCGTCTAAATCGACAAATTGGTTTACTTAATCACTGATGAATCGAAAATTAATTAATCGAATCGATTAATCGATATTTTTTTGCACTTCTAATAAAGTTCTGATGAATTGATATTCTATTATCATCGACTTTAATTTTTGAATTGATTCGAACTGTTTTGAATTCAACCAGTTTTTCAAAAACTGCATTTTGTGTTATGTAATTGTGTCAAATAATAAACCTTTTTAATACTTGTTTTTTTATTGTTTTGTTTTCTGGTGTTATCGGAACGTAAAATTATAACGTGTTCTTAGTAAAGAAAAAAATTTCGTTCAATTTTTCTAGTAAAATGTTTATATTTTAAAAGTTTATCTATATGAAAAATTTTGAGTAGGTATATTTACACGTTCCGTATAATCAATTTTCTAAAGATTTACCTAGTTACCTCACTTCAAAAAAAAAAGAAAAACACCAAAAATATTGATTTTCCGGTATAATGACAGCACTAATATATGTCATTGCCATTTTAACTTGTCAATGGTTTATTGTTATTGAATAAATGATTAGGAAACTATAACTAAATAATACGAGTATATTAATTAGGTTAAAATTAATAATAACCGGAAATATTCTTCTAATCTCGCTACCACCATATTCATATACCACTGAACCAATTACTTCTATAAACAGAGTAGAAAGTTGAAAAATAAGTCTTTATCTACAAATATCTGATATAGACCTTATTACGTTTGACCATGTTTCAGTTGAATAACGAATCGGGTGCATGCGAGTTGGGCAGTTACTTATCATTATCTCTGACCATCAAATTGTAATGAATGAATTTTTGAGATTATTATTTTAAGTGGTCAAGTTGGGCCGAAAAGAATGAACCAGGTATTTCTTAATCCGATCTGTCTTTTGAATGACCTGAACTGCACATCCAAAATTCGGACGTCGGTTACATTTTTATTTTAGCAGGGATTGTTTAATAACATTTGAGGTTGGGTAGTATCAACTACTTAAGTCTAATTTTATACGCAGGTTGGTCATGTGGATTAAGATTGTTTCTCAAGGCACCCCAAGCTTAAAAAATTCAATTATCATCATTTTAGAGCGAATAAAATTGCCGAATTCCGATGAGTTATTTTTTGCTGTACAGGGTTTTTCACGCCGCACAGTGGTTTAAAGCAGGAAAAAACTCAAATTTTTTATAGCGACAAAATGTCAATTTGTTATTACACCTTAGTATTTTAGGATAATTGATTTATACTCGTACATTTCAAAAAGTTACGGGGTAAAAACTCACTCAGATATTTTTAGTTTCGAACATTAAGTTCAACATGTCGATACTAAAAATTTTAGCTTAAAAATTGGTACAAACTTTTGTATAAAATCTCTGGAGTATCAAGTTTATTTATAAATACGAGTATATTACTTTTTGCTAATATTTTTTGATATACTAGAAAATGTATTTAATACACAAGAAAATATATTTTATTATTTGTACTAAATATTAAAATTTATGAAAAACCTAAAAATTTACGCTTTTTTACATTTTTGTTTTGGCATATCTTTTGAGCGCGGTCGAGCGCGGCGTTTGGACTTGTTTCTGGAAGTAGTTGAGATGTTTCTTTAACTGATAAAACAAAATTCAGCTGATAATATCATAGTTGTTAATCTGTTTCCTATATTGATTACGATGTAAGGTCCGTTTAAAGCTTTCATAGTGGGTGTCATTATCTAAACCAAGCGATCCGGTAAATAGCAGTCCATATTAAGTATAAGTTCGTGACCCCCACCCAAAATGAGGCCAGCGTCGGAATTTACAATATAAAATTTTCAGTCAGCATGACCATCGGCGCAATTTACAATCACCGGGGTATGTAGTAGTATGTACCTATATTTTTATATTTCTGAAATGTACATTATAAAATTCTGATTCTAATACTTTTCATATTTTTGTAATTTTTGTTTTTTAAACGGTGTAGGTAATAATTAAAAAATAAAACCAGTCCTGCAAATGTTCTAAAAGAAAATACAAAATTTTAAATTGAAATAAGTTAGTTCCTTTGGTTTAACCTAATTTTTCTAAATAGAACAATAGTGGCTTAATAGACTTTTTATGTCAACATTTTTTTTTGTTAATCCAAAGGCATCTAAATTTTGAAAATGTATTCAGTACTTTTTGCAAATATTAAAAATATGTATGGTGAAAAAAATCTCAAAAATAAAAATTGAAAAACAAACTAAGGAGGCTGTAAATCAAAAGAAAGTAAAAATTAAATTTGACAGTCTCTACTTTGTTTTCTTTCTTGTGTTTCTCTTTGCTCGTAATAATAGACTCAAAATTTAATGTAAATTTCGAAAATATAAATATATACAATTATACATAGTGTTTTATTTAAAAATGTAAAGTTATGGCCGTTTTCATAAATAATGGAAGTGATAGAAATCTTTCTGTTGCATCTTCTTGGTGTGTTAAATTAAACGTAATGAGAGTTTTACACTAAACACTACACTTAACATGACGCGTGATTCGACAACAAAGTTGTCATTCTCAGGTAGGTGTGAGTTAAAACTGTTAAAAGTGCAGTGTTTGGTATTAGTGGGTGTTTTACGTTTCAAGTAACAGATAATTTATTTTTTACTCAATTAATGGAGATTTTCTAAAATAATAAGTTTACCCAGTTTCGTTTTTCTATTTAGAAAAATATAATTAAAAAAAGGGTGAGTTTGGGTTGTACCCGGTATATAAATTTGTAAGTTTTATGTTTGATGGCTTTGGTAAATTTTTTTTAGATGTATTTCCTTTTGATCAATGTCATGGTGAAACAATCTAGCAATTTTACAATACTTCTTCAAGCGGATTTGATGACATGAATTTTTTGCATTAGCTATAATGTAATGTTTTTTTTGTTCTCCCGTATTGTAAAATAGGCTAACATAGTTGTGCATCCACCAATAGTAAGTCGAACTTTTGTAAACTGTGCGGTAAAAATGAGAAAAACACCGGGTCTCACATAGTACGGTTAGAACTACCACAGGAGATGCTTGAGGAAAAAATTAACCTTGCAGTAATAAAGTTTATGTATCAAAGTGTACGTACTTAAAATATTGCCACAAATAAAGCTATATTTAATAGAAAAATAATATATTGAAAAAATCGCTGAAACGTCACAGGTCTTACGTCAAACGTTGTGTGAGACCTTAGACAACGCACAGCGTAGTTCAAGTGTGGATCCCCATTACTAACAAGAATACGAAATTATAGGTATAAAAGTATATTTTGGAAAAAGTTGCAGTTAATAAATTTTAAAAATGACAACGTGTGTATTTAAGATAATTTTAAAAATAATATGCAATTTTATATAGAACAGAATGTTAAAAATAAACCGCTACAGCGCCATCTATTCAGAACCTGTCTAGAGAAGAACTCTCAGTAATTATCAATTTAGAATTAAAAAGTGTGAATAAAAGTACTGGAAAGACCTTTGAACATGTTTTAAAGAACATTATGCAAGCAATGACAGAATATTTAAGCCGCATTTGGATACGTTTTATTGATTTTTAGAATTTATTTGTACCTAACCTAACTTTTGACATGGCGCAAAAAAACAGAATTTGACTCTTTCGGACAAAAAAAATTATACAAATCTTATGCGTTAGTTAATTTTACAGGCTCCAACTAATCAGGCCTTCGCTTTCAGCTCGGGCCTGAAACAAAGCTGTCGCCTGTAAAATTAAAGCTACCGCATACGAATGTAAATAGCTATTGTCTTTTAGTTATTTATGTTTATTTTTTAAAATATTGTTATTATTGTTATAATTAACAAGTACATATACATAGACATAAAAGTGAATTCTCAATGACGTTATCAGTAACAGGTTATTTCTCAAAATTTGCATATTTTATAAATTTATACACAAACAAAAGCAACTAAGTATTTTAATGATTTAAATAGTCTTATTTACTGAATAATTATCGAAAAATATAATTAACCTAATAACATTTACAGACAATGAAACTTATAGATATTTAATTTTGAGGTAGTTTGCTACAATATTGCAACGTCCCGCAAATTCACCAATAATAAAACTAAATAATAATAAAAAATATCACAATCGAGCCTCTCCGAACCAGAGGAGAATTAACCCAATGCCACAGGTGCCAACGATACGGTCATGTACAGAAGCACTGTAATAATAACTATAAATGCATGAAATGTGGCGAGGAACACAGTACTCACCTATGCAATTAAGAAAAAACTACTCCTCCAAGATGTGTCAACTGTCAAGGCGAATACCTTAGTATTAGTAAAAACTGTCCAAAAAGGCCCATACCAAGAACAGAAAAACCTATATGGAACACAATTACACCTACCGAACCTAAGTCAATCAAAAAATTCAAAAGGAAAAAGCACTCCAGAAAAAACAAAAGGAAACTGCACCAAAACAGGACTTCAAAATCCACTCTAATGAGGATAGAAAATCTCAAATTTCTAAAGAACTTTTTGCAATAATGTTAGACTTCATTGCAATCAACCCAACTGACCAACAACGCACCAATTTTATAAATCACATTACAAATATACCTACTAACACTCTTATAAATAACATGAATAACAAAACAGAATAACCAATCAACAAAGAATGAAATAACTACAAAAACCAAACAAATCACTGAAAAATGCAGGATGACTCTTGGTTAAAGAGATTTATCTCGTCCAAGTAAAAATAGATGATCAAGTCAAGTCAAATGAAGTATTGCAACGTCCCGCAAATTCACCAATAATAAAACAGATAATTATAACGTAAATGGGACGCTCCTTATCTCCTTATGATTAAAGAACTTAAATAGATTACATATGACAGTTTTTGAAATACGTAAAATTAAAAAAATATAATGAGAATAAACACGGGCATACCTATTTATAGTTTTGCTGATCTTCGCCTCGCCCCCACAATTAAATGTTTTATTTATCTTACATTTGCACGACCAGAAAAGCATTGTCATCGAAGATATGTGATCCACTAATTGCACTGAAATAATCAAATATTATCCCTATCAAAAAACCTTGACAACGGACGTGACTTTTTTACTCCACAGTTTTGTTTATGCTGGTTTAGCTTATATTCTTGACTCTTATCGGTGGTTTTAGCAAAGCGAAGTCGTCAGCCTTTTTACAAAGTATGTAGTCGGCGGCGGCGGCGACGTTTAGCTGTCGTATCGCTTACAAGAATAGTTAGCGTTTTTTTATGCAGATAAGATTTGAGTTTATCAAAACAAAATTAATCAAAACTGCATATGAAAGCCAATAATTTTCTTACTGTGTTTTTTAATCTCCAAAAGATTTTATAAACAAAAAATAAATAGATACCATATTGTCTCTGCGATATACAGGGTGTGTCTGCTAAGAGTTTATCACATTTTTTTTTCAAAAATTAGTTACCACATCAACTTTAAAGTTTGCCATTAAAGACTTTGTTTTTTCTCTACGCATGTGAATTTTTTCAGAATTTCTGTAATGTTTCTTCTAATGAATATTAATTAATCTTAATTTTTTGAAAAAAATTAAAATTTACATTTTTTCTAATGTTATTCTAAATAAAGAGATGTTGAAATATTGTTTTGTAAAAAAAAATATTTCAAAAAAATTGTAGATAACCCAAAAAAACTAATAAAGTTTATTCCTATTGTAAGACCTACGAGGAGAGGTCAAAAAATTTGCGGAATAGGTACTATAAAATACCGACACATGCTAAAATTTTAGTTTTTGTTTACTATATTCTCCTTTAACAATTAATTTGTTTATTTCATCAATAAAAGATTCGTATTTGTCTTCAAAATAGGCAGAAATTGCATCCTTTACTGCATTATCACTGATAAATTTCTTCCCCCGTAGCTTTTTTTTTATTTTTGGGAACAAATAATAATCGCTCGGGGCCAAGTTTAGACTATAGGAAGAGTATTTCAGAATTTCAAAGCCAACTCTTTGCATGGCAGCTCTCGCAACATGTTCCTTGTGCACGGGTGCATTATCGAGCAGGAGTAGCACATCCTGAGTTACTTTTTCCCTCCTTTTCGTTCTTATAGTATTCCTTAATTGCTGAAATAGAGCAGTGTAGTATTTACCCGTTATGGAAACACCTTTGTCTTTGTAATCTATTAGCAGATTTTTTTTTGAATTTCAGAAAACTGTGGTCATGAATTTACCAGCTGACTGCGACACCGAAACTTTTTCGGGGATGCTGTCCCCTTTTTATGACATTGCATAGAATCTTATTTAGACTCAGGTTCATAGTGATGAACCCAAGTTTCGTCCCCAGTAACAATCCAGTCTAAAACTTCCTCCTTATTCTCGGGACAAAGATTTAAAAAGTCACTTTGCGCACACTTTAGACATGCCAAAATGATTATGTAAGATATGTAAAATAGTTGTAGCTGACACACTAGCCATTTCTACGAGTTGTTATTTTTTAATCAGGTATACTTTAAGACTAGTTTTTCTATTTTTTGGACATTTGCTGCAGTGATCACCTCGGTCGGTCGTCCAGCTTGAGATCGTTTTCCAGTGAATCCCTGCCTTGTTTAAAGAGGTTGTGCCATTTGTAAATCATTGTTTTTTGTAAACAAGAGTCTCTATAAACAAAATTACAGCTATTCCAAGATGGTTTGTGGAGGTTTTTTTTGCTTTGTGAAGCATTTAGTGACCGCCCAAAACACAATTTTCTCCTTACTTGAGAATCTTCTTAGAATTGTCTTGTTTAATCAACAATATCTCAGCGAACAATAACACGACTGTTATAATATTTAGTACATACACTCCTAAAGAATTACAAATTAAGCACACATATTAAGAAGTAACCCCATTCTACGCTATCTCCTCCATTCCGCGAATTTTTTGACCCACTCTCGTATTTTCATGCATCATTGCCACTTTACAGTCGGCTAGATATCTAGCACCCACTTTTTTGTCCCGCCCACTTTCTTACAAAAATAGCGTAATCCTAACTAGTTTTTACACCGAATGCAAACTAATAGAAATTTCAACAAAATAAAAAGAATGATTCTCACTAATGAGTTTAAAACTGTTGGGGGCACTTTGGGATTTACCACGTTCAATAGAACCGACAGTTATCAATTTCCTGTTTGTTAAGAGTTTAAGTACCTGCTGAAAAGCAAATTATGTAAATTATGCTAAAATTGAAAATTGCCACAACCTCATAAGTAGACCTCGGTGGGAATATGGGAACAAAAACCCTTTTCAGTCGTCTAGCTAACTACTCCTACCCGCCATGCGATAAAACATTGGTCGATAGCGATACTAATTCGACCAATTCAAGTTTCAATGTTTTATCGCGTGACAGGAGCGAGTAGTTAGCTAGACGACTGAAAAGGGTTTTTGTTCCCATATTCCCACCGAGGTCTACTCATAAGTACAAAGTCTCTTCAGCAAGGAGAGATCCGGATTTTAAAGCTTTAATTTTTTATTTTTGTTTATGCTAGATAAATGATAATTACTGAATAATGAATCAAAAAATGTAAAATCAAAAACTAAATTACTAAATTATGTTTATATTGTTTCATGTAAGGTATTGGAAAAACCCATTTTCCAAACCTTTATAATAATTTATGATTTTAACTCATGAAAAAGCAAGTGCTATCATGTAGCGAAAACCGAAATTAAAATTTTGATTCCTCTGTTAGAAAACGAAAAAGACAGAGTCGCTTTGATAATTTATAATTTTTAGAAGCTTGATTTGCATCATACCAATCAATCGACGTCAATGTTCGATTTTTTAAATCAACATATGGCGTAGGTAACTATATATTCGTTTCGAACAGATTTACTAGATATAATAGATTTTAAATCGAGATTGATTTTTGATCTTTTGTCTGAATCCTATTTACAAATCGATTTACTTACTGATGAATCAAATCGACTAATCTAAACTTTTCACACTCTTAATTCCGACCGAGTTCTGAAAAATCAATTGTCTTTTACCGATTTTAACTCTTTAAATTGATTCTATTTGTTTTTAATTGAACCAAATTTTCGAAAACTGCCTTTGGTATCATGTAATTGAGTCAAAAAATTAAAAAAAAATTTCTCAATCAAGTTGTATTTCCAGATATAACGTTTTATAAGTATACTCGTATAATGAAGTCATTTTAATATTATTTATAATTAATATTATTGGACTTTTTTTTAAAGAGACAAATAAGTTATTGTTTAGGAAATTGGTTATACATATATAAAGAGAACATACTCAAAACAGAAATCTAAACACCCTGTCGTATTTAGAAAAAAAGACAGAAATTTGTAATATTTTTATGAAAATTGCTTAATTTCTTGTTACATTTGCGTTTTTTAAAAAATTTGCAAGATCAAAAAATGTTTAAATAATTAAATTTCTCATATAGATAAATTTTTGAAATATACCTAATTTTTTTCGGTTGTTTTATATTTGTCGTCGTTATATTGGTCGTTATATTTGGCTAAATTTCGTTTTTTTTTTAATTTGCAAAAGCAAAAGGCTTTAGAATTAAATTTTGCATTTGCGTATAAACTTCGAAAATCAAAAATTTTCGTTGTTTTTTTTTAAATTGTAAAAATTATCAAAATATAAGTACCTATATTTTTTTACCAACAACACGTTATAATATACCTATCCCGCTACCGTTGCATTTTGAGATTTTCAGCCATCTTTCAGGATGGTTTGCAAAAAAGGCAAAGCACCTGATCGGCAAGCTGTGTTTTTATTAGATAAATATGTACCTATATTTTTAGGTAAGACGAGTAATTTTGTTTTATTTATACAAAAAATCATAAATTAAATTATAGATAATTATTGTTTACTTTTAGAAAACTATTTGATCTTTTTTAGAAGAAGAAAGAAGTTGTAAGTAGCAAGAACGAGAATGTATTTTTCTAGTGAAAAACAAAATAAATTAAATCTTAAAATTAATTAACTTTCGGTTATTTTATGGTTTACCATAATCAAGAACTAGAATGTATTAAAAAAGTAGAATTTTTGCTGACTTTTATTGTCTTGTTTTCTGGTGTTATCGGAACTTAAAATTGTAACGTGTTGTTAGTAAAAAAACATAATATCAAGTGTTCACTTAAATAAGTTGTCAAGAGTGTCTTGAGGTTTTGATAAAAGAAAATGTAGCAAAAAATAGATATTGGAGCTTGATACACTGTAATAACTATGGAAAATAATATAAATAAATAAATAAATTATTTTGATTATTTTTAAGTGCGTGTTTGCAAGATTTCGAGTCATTTTCATTGCGAATAGTTTTGTTGTTTTAATTTCCAGTTTCATTTTGTTCCTTTTTTTTTGGAGTTCAGTATTTATCCGTTTTTAACATAATGTGACATTTTTGACAACTATCACTGACAGTACAGCAGCTGAATTTAACTAAGAAATACTTCAAAATATTTTTGTTTTATGATGGCACTCTTGACAACTTTTTGACGGTCAATTTTGCAATTTTTCCTAAAAATTTATCGAAAAAATTTATATATTTCAAAAGCTTATTCGTATGGAAAACTTTATTCTAAACACTTTGGTCTTTGGAACTTTTTAATGTTTAATTTTCTAAATGTTTATCTATTTATCTCACTTCGCAAAAGAACGTTAAAAACTATTGATTTTTTTGTATACTCGTAATGACTGCACTAATATGTCTTTGTTATTTTAATTTGTAAATAGTTTATTGTTATTAAGAGAATAACTAGGAAACCTTAAATAAACACCAGTAACATCCTTCTAATTTTATTACCACCAAATTCATCAACCCCTGAACTAATTGCTTCTACGAACAGAGTAAAAGTTAAAAAATAACATTTTGTCCACGACTCACAAACAAAAGATTATATAAATGTATAAAAGTATTATACCGGGTGAGTATTTTTAATGGAATAAATTCTATAACGCTACTCACATTAGTCGGTTCAATAAATTTTTATATGGTTATAGATTTTGCTTCCCATTTGGGGATGAAACCACTCTTAACTTATTTTTCAAATGTAAAAGTACCTGTTGCGATAAATATCGAGATGGTAATGTAGAACTCTCTAAAAAATGTACTAAAGGATGCCCACAAGGATCGGTATTAGGTCCGACAATCTGGAATATAATATTAGATAGCTTCCTAAATAAACAATTTGATGATGATATTAAAATACTTGCTTATGCAGACGACATTGCAATAATAATCAAATCCAATTTCAGAAATAACATAATTAATAAAACTCAAGAAATTATAGACATCTTGAACAATTGGGCAAAACAACAAAAGCTCTCATTATCCACAGCGAAATCAAAGATTTTAATCAATAAAAGCCCAAACAGATGTCATAACAGAGATTTTAAAATTAAAATAAATGACACTACACTCGAAATAGTTAATAAATTTAAATACCTTGGAATAATCTTTGACTCAAAATTGGAATTTACAACCCATATAAATACTGTATGTGATAAATCTAAAAAAATTTTACATGGACTGCGATCCTATATTAGAATCAACTGGGACATGGAATTACGTAAATCAATAACATCTATCTACCGTCTTGCTATACTTCCAATCATCTCATATGGTTCTGAGATCTGGATAAACCGTTTGACTATCTCAAAGATAAAACGTAAGTTATATGGAATTTATGGAATGATCTCAAGAATAATAGCCCAATGTTACGCTTCCACGTCCCATGAAGCAGCTGGAGTCCTAGCAAGTCTTCCCCCTATAGACTTGGAAATTGCTCGCATAAATTGCCTAAAATCCTGTAGAAAGTTCAACCAAGGAAAATTCTTTCATCTTCAAATTAACACTGACGAATTTAATGGAATTCGCCATATAAAAAGATATTTACTTTCTAAAATTGAAGACATCTGGCAAACTCGTTGGGAAAATTCCACAAAGGGGCGTGTTACTTTTCAATTTTTTCCTACTGTTTCTTGCATTCCTAGATCCCATTGTTCTTGGTTATCATCTCAATTCTTCTCTGGTCATGGTAATTTTATGTCCCATCTATACCGTATTGGTAAATCTATCGATGATTTATGTCCTGAATGTCATACCAAAGATGACCCTGTACATAGACTCCTTGAATGCACTTTATTTCTAAATGAACGTCAAGCAATTAAGACTCATCTTGGAGTAGAAACAATAGATACCCACCTCATCAAAGAAGTTCCTACATCCCTAATTGATCCTTTTACAAGACAAACATGGTGAATTCTACAATAAACATTTACATCTCCTTAGCATCTCTTACCACCTACTGGATCTCTTCTGAAGACATGATGTAGTGATCTGTGAGTGAAATTGTAAATTCGCGAAAGGCCTGTATACTCGTATAAATTGTGAAATAGTTCGGAAATTTTCGTGTTCGGTTATGGCCTGTTACAATTAGTGACTGTGTAATGTAAAGTTTTAACTTTCCTACAGGATTCACCATTACTATAACTCCGAGACTTTTTTTTTTTTTTGAAATAGTCTTTCTAAAACTGAACAGTATAATCTTTTAAAAGTGTCTATAGACTAATTCTGATAACTTACTTATTTCTTTTTTCTTAAATTAGACGCTATAATAAAATAAACTATGCTCAACTGCATATATAAGCTAGGGCATCACCCATATAATATAACCTAAATAAACTTTATTCTTTCATTAACCTAAAGACTTTATATGGTGAGCCCTATCTATATTGTTAAATTAAATCTTGCACCTATTATAATCACTGATGTGTGTGTTTATAGTACTTTAAGTTTAGGAGTTTTATGTAATTTATATATTGCTCAATGTCCAATTTATATGTTTATGATAAACTTTAAGTTATAGTAACAATACTGTAATAATTATTACCTAACATGCCCAATTTGGCATTCTGTATATAAATTGTGCAATATATGTGCCCTTGTGGCACTTTTTTTTTTGTTGCGATAAATTTTTAAAGAAGTTTTTAAACAAAAAATACTTATAACCTACTATAAGTTTTTACTATTTAATTCTGGTTCTTGCTAAACAATATACAACTTTGTAGGGAATTCTCTAATAATTTTTCTTATTTGCCGTACTCAATATTTGGTCTGTCAAGGTTTTAAAACATTCCTTAAACTTACAATTTTTAATGGAGTTCAAATTTTTGTCAAACATAGTATTATGTTCAAAGTAATCAAGTTTTACAAAAGTTATAGTGCTTATACGCAATTCCTAGTCATTTTCTTCCTTTCCTGTATTTTCACCGACGTTTTTCGATAAAATATTTGTTAAGGCTCCCGGAATGAGGTGCCTAACAAAAAAAAATGTGCTGCGACTAAAATTAAAGACCTAAAACTAGGTTTCTGCTTCAGTTTTTTATTATTATTATTTCTATAGGTTTTCAAAAAACTTTGTATTAAGAAATTCAACAATGTTTCGAGGCAGTAACCTACTTTTAAGAATTTTAGATAACCTGATTTTTTTGTAAATTTTTATCACAACTCAAAGTGCTCTAAAAACGTTTTCCCTCCTTTTTAAAACCTCAGACCGTCCATAACGCTGTAACGGATGATGTAAGTAGGCATGGAACGTGCCTTCTGATAGAGAACGTATTAAGGAGCAAATTAGAAGGGGCTCAACTTCAAATTAGTTTATTATGTAAAGTCATTGGAATGTACAAACTGTTACTACAATGCAACATAATAAATAATTAATCGCGTCAAATAAGTTTTTTTTAGAACTTTTTTGCTATTTGAACGACTTATTACTTTAAACATTATTTAAAAAAAATTGAGATATTAAAATTATAAATTTAAACTAGGTATATAAATTACAAGTTTTAGCAAAAACTTTCTTACTACAAGTTATTGTTATTATTTATACAAAGAAATAAATAGAGTAACAATTAAATTTTATTAAAACCAGCAAGATATAAATCATTTTATCAACATAAAACGATTTAAATGGCGTCTCTACAGCCATAGTGAATCGTAACATCTAGGTGATCTACAAAAGAATTGGGCGCTTACGTATGCAATCTGTCATTTCAATCATAAGTGCCGATATAATAATCAAAAAACAAACTTATTGTAAAATCTCACTTTGAATCTTTAAAATTAAATCGCAAATTACTGGAAATAGTGACATTAAATTAGATTTTTTTCTGGCAATTTGAATCTGACTTAAATTAGTCGTTTTAGATAGTTTACAATGCAATTTAATACTTTATAAGTACATAACGGCTCGTCGCAATATTAACTCATACAAATTGTGGAAAACTATTGAGGGAGCATCTATTAGAGCGGGCCAAAAAGTGGGAGTCAGTCCCTGAAATAATTCCAATTCAGACGGATTTCGGAGAAGTAATAAAACTAGTTTTTGCTGAAGCTTGCAAGGGAAATAAGACACAGGTGTGAAAGGATAAACGCAGATTTTACTGATATAAGCGTTTTATTTATTTATATCATTTGTATAAATTCATTTCTAAAGTATTGACAAAACTGGTAATTAATTAAGTATGCAGTTAAGACCTCTTATTCAGTGTTTAATAATAATTATTCAAGATGTGCATCGTAAATTATGAAATAGATTTGATAGGAGCATCCTCTCTCGAAGTGGGGTGATTATTGTAAAATAGTGACAACAAAAATTAATGTCGAACTCACAAGTTTGAGCAATACATTTGTAAAATTAATTTTTTCATAACCACTTTTGTTTTCTTTTACAGTAATCTAGGCAAAAATCTCAAAAAAATCATTCATCAATTGATAAAAATTAAATTCTACTTGTTATTTAAATTTTTTGAAGGGATGGCTCTGGGCGCTAGAGGAATGTAGTAATAATTTTGAAACTATGATAAAATTTGGTCCCTTTTTAAACTAAAATTGATCTGTTTTAGCATTTTTCCGATTAGTTTCAGTTTTTGATATTTTGTTTCTCAAAATAAACAACTTAATTTATTAATATTAATTTTTATTTGTACATTTTTAACTGGATATCTGGTTCGAAAATCAAATTTATTTCAAATAAACGCAATCAATTTTACATTGTCAAATTTCATTGTCTTTAAACTTTTGCAAAAGAAACTTTAATTTTTTTATATTATTATTTAAAATAAGAATCTAGTCAACAACACTGGCAAAGAGTTTTTATAGAAATTGGCGCAAACCTCACCTATATCGTCTGTGAGAAAACGAGTTTTTTTTAGTTTCGTTTATAAATTTTCCCACCTTTTCCCCACTTCACTCCGTCTGCCTGTGGTTAGCATCTTATTCTCATCTTTATCTCATTCGAGTCCTGCTCCTCACAGCGTCAAGTGTTCTCTTGCGTCTGATTGCGTGTGACTAACTTTTGTCTTGTGTTTTTGTTTTGTGCTTTTTCTTGTGTGTTCTTTTTACATTGTAAGTAATTTGTTTTTATTAAAGTTTGAAATGCCGTTTTAATCAATTTAAGCTTAAAATTTAACTAGTTTATTATTGGTTACTAATTACTAATTTAAATACAATTATTGCTATATTAATGTAACTATCGGATATAAACTTTATACCATTTTGAAGCAAAAGGCACTTAAAAAATATTTTATTAAGCATGCACTTAATAATAAAAATTAAATTTAAGCAGGTAATGTGCGCTAACGTTAATTAGTAATTATGCTTACTTTAAAGATTTCCTATTTTTATTAAAATTAATTGAATTTCTATAAAAAAAAAATATTTGGCAGTGTGCGGTCCAGCTCGACATGACTCGATTACACAGGAAAATTGTTTGTTTTTTTGAACTAAAAAGTAGTGCAGTTATGTGCTATTTATGTGCTACCGATTATGTTAGTAACAATTTTTGTGCTGCATTTTTAGTCTAAAAACGCGATTTTTTTTTATTAGAAAGAGGGGGTCTGTCTCGATATGACTTGATTTTCCGAAAAAAATGTTGTTTTTTTTTAGCTCAAAATGTAGCGCAGAATGACGTGCTATTTATGTGCTACTGATATTGTTAATAACAATTTTTGTGCTGCGTTTTTAGAAAGCGATTTTTTTCATTAGGAAGTGCTGCCTCTGTATCGACATTACTCGACTTCTCCAAAAAATTGTTTTTGCCGGTCGAAAATAAATTGTTTTTGCCGGTCCAAAATATAGTGCAGAATTAAGTGCTGCCGATTTTTAACTAACATTATTTTGATAAAGCTTTACAAAACTTCTTTTTTTCTGAATAATTTATTAACTACTGATAATACTGTTTTCTATTGTAGCAAAATTTTGTGTTAGCAAAAATTAAGTGTATCGCAGATACATCTAGAGCGTAATCTGGTTGTCGAAACTAGTTCTGTAAATTTGTTTCAAAAATGTCTGGAAAGGTTTTTTTAGAGATAAAAATTTAGTGAAAAATCTTTAATTTGATGGTCCAATAGGTGATGGTGATGGTTTTCGTTAAATTGATAACAATTTTCGTCAGGCTTGAGAATATAGAGATATAGTGGAATTCAGAATAATGTACCTACAGCTAGTAGGTTCTGAATGTACCTTTATTAGTTTTACCAATATTATCGACACTTTAAAATACATTTCTCATTTTTTAAATTTCGTTTTTTTTATAACATTGTTTTTGAGATTTTTTCTTTAGCTAATTTATCATTGTTGATGAAAGAAATATTTTTTCTCCTGAACTTAGATGCGAGAGCTGAACTGCTCATAGCTAAGCATGAAGTTGGATACATACCTAAATAGTTATAAGTGATAGAAGGGCATTATTATACAAGAATGAAAATTTTGACGAGCGCTTGCGCACGAGTGGGACACTTCTCCGGAATTTAATAATGGCATTTCGATGACATGTAATATATGACGTTTTATCTTACAGGTGCAACTATTATAAAAAATCCAAGAAATAAAGTTTTATTTAAATCAAATATTCGCTTATAAAAATATAATATTATACTTGTAGTAGGATAAATCTACCGGTTTTTAATAAGCAATAAGAAAAATTTATGCAAAAGGCAAATGTTGTTTTAACTGGTTACTTACGATACATATAACACTGAAAATGAGTCTTTCTTTTTTGCGTATGTAACAAAGCTTAATACTATATTGATTTGGGTGTCGTATTAGCCAATTCAGCACTCTATTGCTTGCGTAACGTACAAGGTAGTGCAATTCTTTTTTGGGTTGGTAACGTGCTGTCGCAGATGGTATCAAACTTGTGTTCGTGCCACAAAGCTGACTTTTCGAAACGCGTTATTTAATATACTATTCCGGATTCCGGAACTATCCGCACGATCTTTTGCGGGCGTTTTTCGGATATTTTATGCGTAATTTGCCCTTTATGAAAATTATTTCTAAATATCTCAATTTCCCTAAGTCGGATTGATCCAAAACAAATATCAAAATGTTGAGAAATTCCTATAACCTATGTCTTATTTGCAAATTTTCAATCAAACAACATAGGTAACACCGAAATGGTTAAAAACCCGCCTTAACCTGAAATTTTAAACTTTTATCGATGTTGTTGAAACTGGTGGATGAATTTCATTTAAAATTTGAGAAACGACTTGGCTTATTATTAGAAAAAAGTGTACCACATTTTTGGTTAATTCATAATCCCAATTTCAAGAACACTGCATTTTTTTCAAAAATAAAATTTTCCCCACAGTTCGGGCAAATTATCCTGTTTTTTTTTAAATCGTAGCTTTTTCAGGTGCTTTCAAATGGTCTGATCGGTTTTTTGTACATACATAACATTTAGAAACTCTAAAATTTGACGTTTTTCAATTTTTGAATTATGGTTTTCGAGTTTTTCGAATATTTATATGCTTACATCAACTATATACCGTATGCTAGTATAAGAAACACTGACAGCGAAAGTCTGGTTGGCGGAAAAATTTTGTAGACTCTATGCTCACTACAATAAAGTCTATTTTCACTTCCAACCGTTTTAAGCACGTTTAGGTGGGAACCCCTTCCCACGTCGCCGTCGCTTCTTTCTAGAGTCTACACCGTCGCCATTGATAACTCCTCATTGTTGCGTAAGGAGTAGGCGGCGCTTACGTCCCAACTTTTCCCCTTTCATTCCGGAAAGCGACGAACATAGACGACGACAAATGTATTTGATTGAACTATTTTTAACCTCTCTGTATGTAGGTAAACAAACTTTAACATTAAACTCACCACAAAAATAAAAAAACACAAAACGGAGGGAAAAAACAACTATACAATGTTCAGAACGAAGAGTCAGTAATAAAAGTGCGCCCTGACAAATCGAGTGTTTTTCTGTTGGGTCGAGTATTTGACGATGGGCAATAACCCAGTCCAGCTTACACCGACGAAATTTCCCACCCACTTTATTTCAGTTATTCGTTATTTGATCTTTGCACAGCAATTGCTCGTTTTAAGCTGTATGGAACAGTCTTGAAAGCCTATAGCTCCACCTAACATCGGCCCCTGCGCACGTTACTGACTCTTCGTTTTGAACATAATTTAGAAGTTTGCAAACGATGATAAAAGAGGTATATAGTGAGGCTCAAGGAGTTCCCTTTCAAACCTCACTTTTCATTCCAAAGGCGTTGTAATCGAAAATTTACTTTAACACAGTAAATATACATGTAGAGTCTGTCTACATTTGAAAGAATTTTAAGGTGCAATAGAGGAATTAACTTTTCGGTTGCTTACCGATTGTTTGGGGGTCAGTCGCGATAAAAAAAATAAGTACAGCAAAACTAAGAAAAAAAAATTTCGAGCGTTTCGGCGTTTCGAGACGAACTGAGTTTTTCCTTCCTTGATCTTGCCCCCCCCAAGAACCACCCATTTTTGCGCGATAAATTAAAAAAAATGAAAAATAAAATTTATGTTTATGCCCCCCAAAAAGGTCCAACGAAACGATGATTCAACAAAAAAATAAGAATTAAAAAAAAAATAAAAAACTTAAACAATTGGGGCCAAACACCGATAAAGAAATCCCCGCCCCTGAATTTTAAGTGGATTGTAAAGATCCGGCGCGTGGCACCCGTTGTTTGTCTCCTTCGAGGAACCAGCTGGTCGGTTCGGTAACAATAGGGTTCACTTATCTTTAGAACCACCCTTATTAAATCTTTCATAAACTAGTTTATAAGTCAAAGTCATAAAATTCTTCCAAATGTAGACAAACAGTAGAGCATAACAAAAAATTTCCCGTCAATTGGTGGAGAAAAATCGGGCAAAAATAACGCTTATTTTTGAGATAAAGATATAACCAACAGTCTTGTAAAGTATTATTTTGGCCATCTGAAATCGCTATCTACAACTTTTTTTTAAGACCGAACATTGTATTTTTTTTTGTGGGATTGACAATTTCCAAAATCATGTTTTTTAAAACTTACATCACGCTTATAAATTAACTATTTAAGTTAAAACTTTGAAATTTTGTCCACTTACCTATAAAGCAAATCAGAGCGCATCTAGCAGTAATAAGAGATTTTAGAAAAGGCTTTTTTTGTTTTTGAGAAACGGGCCTCCAAAGTCACTAGTTGTAAAATTGTGCACTAAAAATTTCAACAAGTGAAGAGCTAAGTAAATAATAGAAAATTTGAGTATACCATATATAATAGGTATACATTTCCGAATGTACAAAAGTCTAAGTAAGATTTAAAAAAATAAGATAATATACCTAATGGTTTCCGAAATATTAATTTATTAAAACAAGGTTTTGTAGCTCTGCTCCGCATCACCCGCGATAATTAAAAAAAAAATTTGCGAGGAAGAAGTCAATAGGACTGTAATTTTACTCCACTATATGGTAGGGCTGGACGATAATAGAATTTTGATATCGAATTATCGATACTTTGGAAAATATCGATAAGTCGATATTTCGATATTTAATCGATAAAATAACGATATAACGGTGTAAATTCCGTTAATAATCAAGCTAATAATAAATAGCTAATAATAAACAGCTAATAATCAATTTCACAGGTCATCTTGTGGTCACTGTCAGAAATTGCATAGAATAAACCTGTGTTGGTGATTTTCGTGCTTCTTTTTATTAAAAAATTAATTAAGACTCCGACATAAATTTTAAATGGCGTTGAGCAATTACATACAAGCTTTGGTATAATTTTTAAAACTGTTTCATATTGAATCATTGTTATATCGGTTACCAATATTTCAGATTTTTGTTGTTGATAGGTATAGGTATCGCATTATCGATAAATATCGACTAGTCGATATACCGATATATCAATAAAAATTCCCAGTCCTACTATATGAGACTGTCCCTAATGTACTAATGTTTATACTATGTCGTCACTTGTGAGTTTTGTGACGTTGGAGAGGAAGCCGTTCTTCGTGGAGTTTTGTTGTTCTCACAAATGTCAACAAGAATGGTGAGATATAAGCGGTATCACGATAATGAGTCGATTGTCCCTCTCCCTACTAGTGTATAGTACAGTGAGATTGAAATGAATCATGAATCAGAGCAGGCTGTGCCAGCGTAACTGTAATGCTGTGTCTAATTCATTACAGTTACGCTGGCACCGGTTTGACCGAAATTCACAACCTAAAATATATTTGATTTGTTTAAAGTTTTGAAGTTCTAATTGTCGTGATATTGTGTGGGAGTTTAGGTAGATTTAGCTACCAATTAAATTTATACAAACAGAAAATGGTTTTCTATTATTGGTTTAAAATTGAAATGTAACGCCCACAACCCAAAAAACCCAAGACTTATAGTTATTGTTTAGTTCTTTTTGTAAAATCGTAAAGAACTAAATTCACATATACTTATTAAATTCGACTTCTGAGGCTGAGAGGCAGTCGGTGATATTACCGAAAGTACTGCTTTTAAATTTATGAACACTACAGTTGAAAATCTTAGACTAAGAGGGTGGGTAAAAACCGGTAAAAAACCTATAAAATCTAAATTGTCATTGTGCTAAAACTTATGATCTGATAGCGCTTTTTTTGTACGCCGTTAAAGTAAATAGAAGTCACTATTTTTTTGCTAAGAATCAACTTTGTAACTTAAAAAATGGGGAAATTATTAGTTTTTGAGAAAACGCTAAATTTTCAGGTTTTTTCGTATTTTCTCGGTTACTAATAATCCGATCTGGTCAATCTACCTATACTAAATTTTATTTGGGCTTTGTTTTTCTACAATTCGTGTTTTTAGAACATTAAGGGCCACTTTACAGAAAGTGACATTAATGGTCTAACTCGTTATGACTATTTTCCGGCAAAATTGTTTTTTTTAGCCTAAAATGTAGTGCAGAATTACGTGTTATTTATGTGCTACTGATATTGTTAATAACAATTTTTGTGCTGCATTTTTAGCCTGAAAAAGCGATTTTTTTCATTAAGAAGTGCAGCGTCTGTATTGACATTACTCGATTTTCCGGAAAATTGGTTTTTTCAGCTCAAAATGTAGTGCAGAATGACGTGCAATTTATGCGCTACCGATATTGTTAATAACAATTTTTGTGCTGCATTTTTAGTCTAAACACGCCATTTATTTATTAGAATAGATTAGAATGAAACTTTATTCAAAAAATACTCCACAATGGCACAGAACAAGTCAAAATATAAAATAATACAGGGAAATAAATAATTAAAATAAAACAATTAAATAAAAAAAATATTAAAATAATATGCAAAATATTCTTGAAGGGAGTAATAAGATTTAGTTATTAGCCACTTTTTCACCGTATTTTTAAATTTATTTAGATTTTCAATAATAGTGATTTAACGAGGGAGATGATTATAAATTTTTATCAGCATGTATTGATAATGTCTGGCCTGTGAAGAATCGTACCTAGGTTAGTATAGTTTATTGGAGTTACGTTTTAAATAATTATTAACATCACCGTACCTCTGGAATTCTCCAATGTGCTTTTTTACACAGCAGACACATTTTAGTATATACATACAGTATATGGTAAGTATTTATAATGAATACAAAGAGGTTTACAGTGAGTTGTTCTTGATACATTTAATAACGTTGTTATATTCAATAACGTTGTTATAATCTTTTTTTGAATTACAAACAACTTGTCAACGTGGACAGAGCATCCCCAGCAAAGCAAATCATAATTTAGAACCGAATTAATACTAGAGTGATAATACATTATTAAGGTGTTAGTATGTAAAATTGATCTTAAACGATAAATACAATAACAGCATTTTGACAATTTTGAACTTATATGGGCTATATGTTCTTCCTATGACAAAGATTTAGCAATATAGACACCTAAGAATTTAACCTTATCCTTAATTATCAGCGATTTTGAATTAGCTTTAACAAGTAAGCTGTAGTTTCGTTTATTGTGAATATTAGAAAAGTGAGTAATTTCAGTTTTAGAATCATTTAGAAGGAGTTCATTTTGTAAACACCACTTACTAACTTTAAAGACTCGTTTAGAAAATAGAGTATGAGGATCTTCTATGCTATGAGCTGTTACTAAACTGGAAGTGTCATCTGCAAAAAGCCATAAAACCGTTATAATATTGCTTATGTCGTTTGTATACAGAATAAAAAGAAGTGGCCCGAGAATACTGCCTTGTCGAACACCTGTATCATTATTTATTATATTCGAATAGTATTTTGTAGAGTTTCTATTGTAGCAAAATTTTGTGTTAGCAAAAATTAAGTTTATTGCAGATACTCTACAGCGTAATCTGGTTGTCGAAACTAGTTCTGTAAATTTGTTTCAAAAATGTCTGGATAGTTTTTTTTTAGAGATGAAAATTTTAGTGAAAAATCTTTAATTTGATGAACCGATAGGTAGGTGATGGTGATGGTTTTCGTTAAATTGATAAAAATCTTCGTCAGGCTTGAGAATATAGAGATATAGTAGAATTCAGAATAATGTACAGCTAATCTATATTCAGAACGGAGAGTCAGTAAAAGTGCGCCCAGGCAAATCGAGTGTTTTTCTATTGGGTCGGAAGTTTTCATAGAAAAGGCAATTTTATCGCTGTAGCCGAATAAATAATAAGCCGAATGAAAATTATCAGTAGAGCTGATGTTCCCCATAGCAAGCAAGACGGTGCTGGGCTTTCTCTTACTATGTATGTTACATAGAACTATGAGTATCTTAATTTTTCCCTACTATTTAAAAATCTTTGTTTGACATCGACAGTTTACAACTCCTATCGGCAATAACGAAACGACTGAAATTGAGATTATTATAACAGTTTTTACTGTATTCTAAAATTTGTTTTTTTTTGTCAAAGAAAAAAATCAGTACCTAAGCATTGGAAATTTAAAATACTCTTTTGTGATTGGTTAATTTTTAAAGTCGACTTTCACGGACACAATCGTTATTTGAATGCTAAGACCGCGAAATCATTTTTTAACGTACCCAGAGGAAAATTATTGCCAAATCCTTTCATTTTTAAGTTTTTTTTGAGTCTAACTAGATGCTAATCTTTTCTAAACGCAATTTTAATAAATTTAAATTTTTTTTTGATTTATCAAAATTAGAAATTTATTGTCTAACTTTTATTTTATTTTATTTTTTTTTATTAACATTTGATTTAAGGAATAGTTTGAAAATATGTAAATACTGATCGAGAGATTAAATTAATAATGATTAAGAGATTAAACTTGTGGGTTTGGCTTGGGTTTTAATTTTTTTTATTATTTGTATGAAAACCACTTCACTTTGAGAAGAAAAATGCTTCCATCGAATTTTTGAAACTTGCTTAGTTCATCCGCATGTAAAATAATTAGTATCGTTGAAAAGCCCTCTTAGAAAGGCATCTAATCATCTAATTACGTCAAACTTGAGCTTTTTTGATATGCCTAGTTACCTGTTTTTTGTATTTTCGCTTATTTTTAGAAAAATAAAGGAATTACGAATTTTATGCGTTACTTCATAAACAAAAATTTAAAGTTTATATTTGTAGCTGGGTTTTCCATTAGTGGGACTTCTAACTATAAAAGAAAAATTATGTTGTGTTACGTATTTCTAAAATATATACAGAGTGGTCCAATGAAAAGTTTGCACGTAGCGTTATGTTTGTTTGTAAAATTTAATGCAGAAATGCTCGGACAGGTCGATTTTCTTTTGAAGGGAGACACATTTTAAGAATATTTTGCAACCCATATTTTTTACATAAAATTATCTTTATAATGATACCTCATTTGTTGTATTTTAATTGAACAGGTAATGCAAAAACGCCTAAAGAACTTCAATCATGTAGTTTTGGTATTAGTGAAAATGGCATGTAACTTTTAGTTACGTTTAGATACGTCGATACCTGATTGCAGTCGCTGTCGGTGTACGATACCTGAGCAGGTATCGATACCTTCTGTAAGTATCGATACTTTTCCCAGCCCTATTACACAGCGTTTGTTCCCTCATTTCGTCCAGACTCTGCTCATAGACTTCCGCTGAACAGATTGGGTCCCGTGAGAATCTGGTAGTTTTGCCAGCATTTTTTATTAGATTTACGACCAATTTTCAGAATATTAATTGCGGTTACATAGTTACTTTATTTACTATTTATTTTTTTAGTTTCATAGTTATTTTATTTACTATTTATTTTTTTAGTTCTATACATTAGCGCTGTTAAACTGACTGATTTTCTCAAAAATAAAATATTGAATTAAGCAAAATAATTAAATTAAGTTTTGAGTTTATTTCAAAAGAGAAGTAGGCACATCTAGAACATACAGGATGTCTGAAAGTTAAGGCATTCTTTGTAAGGAGTATTCCTTGGAGTAAGTAAAAATGTACAGAACAATTATTTAAATTAAAAAATAGAAAATAAACCCGCCCGTGAAACGTTGGTAAATCAACCAAGTAGTAATCTTTCTCTTCCACTCCCATGAAACTTAATAAATTTATTAACATACAATACAATTAATACAATTTATTTATCATAAATAACTGTTGTTTTACTAATTTTTCTTTTTGTTATAGATGTCGTCTTCTCGTAGGTCGAATGGTAAGTGTTTGTTGAAAAATTATCCAGTTTTTTCCCGTTATTTTTTTGCTTTTACTTTTTTTGTGGAAATTAGTTATTGGAAAGGGACAATGAAACAATTTTGTTTACCGCAACGCTTTGGCTGTATATTCTGTCTTCTTCAGGCGGAAACAACTAGCTGTCGTGCTTGAAGCATGTTCACTGAATGGTACGCAGTTGCTTCCGCCTGTGGACAAGATTCCAAAATTTTAGCTTAAATAGTTAATTTATAACCGCGATATATGTTTTAACAAATACGATTCTGTAAATTGTTGAATAAATCGTGAAATGGCTAACATGAAAGTGGTTGGCTACTTGAACTTACAGCTGACCTATTTCAATCCCGCCGACAACTCTATTAGCTTCGTCAATTGTTACTTTACATTGAGGTATAATCTTATCTATCACCAACAAAATTTAAGAAAATTTCCACGGCTTTTGCCATCACGCTGCAATGGCTTTATCCGTTTTTGGGTCAGCTTTTTTCGGGGCCTGGGTTCGGTGTAGTTAAAGTTCAATTTCTTTAAATGTTTATTTAAAGTAAAATAATAATTCAACGATCTATACAACACAAATATCAAAACTATACAAAACAAATAAAACAAGAACAAAATAAATTAATAACTCAAGTTTCCGGTAACGTCTTAGGGGAGCGATACTGAGGAAAAGCGTTAAGTACCGGGGGAAGGGGGGCGGTTTCAGGCAACTAGGAAACGCACCAAGTACTCTCGACCTAAGCTCTTATGGCCACTCTGACTTAAATCGTAAATCTACCTAATAGATCTCCTGGAATCTAGGATCTACCTGAGGCACAATCGTAAAAACTTCCAGGTCAACTAAAGTACATGATAATTGCAATTAGCACCGCAGCAGGAGATCTATTATGTAAAGATTTACGATTTAAATCAAAGTAGCCATAGGAGCTTAGGTCCAGTATACGTAGGGAGCGTAGTCTCGGAGGGAGTCTTGTTCAGGAACTACGCCGAACAAGACTTGAACAGGCAGGCAATGTACTGGGCTTATAATGCCAGTTCGGGTGGTATGTACGAGAAATATTAATAACTAATACTGAACAAAGCCAGTTGATGTTTAAAGTAGCATGAGACACGAACAAATGACGATCGCCAATTGAGCTCAATATCGATTTTTACACCGCTAGGATCGCTGTAGTTAATGGATAAATCATCATCGTCAATTTAATCGGGCTCGACTTCTGACGGGAAAAATATCCTTATTGAGCCATAGTATAACACTTGACGTGTAAGGCCATGACACGTGAGGGTAAAAACTGCTCCAAGACAAATGAAAAATGGAGCGTCATGTGGCGCCACCCACACAAAAAAAAACGTAATGTAAATTGAAAACAAAATTTGTCATTAAATGTCACTACCAGATAAATACTGTCAAAGAAGTCTTAAATACAAGCATTTTTACTACTATTTGGCTACTACTACTTCAGTTTTTACTTTATTTGTTTTCCATTGTGTTTTTGCTTTTACCGTTTAGTTATTTTGTTGTCCATGTTGAAATAAATTTCTTCTTATGCAAATTTACAAACGCAAGATGCAGTAGTTAAGTTAAATTAAACAGAAAGAAGAAAAGCAACAAAAGCTTAACATTACATCTTAAAAAAAACAATAGGTATGTTTTTTGCACGACGACCTCGTCTTTGTTTTAAGACTGCTTTCAGAAACAGCAGTGCATAGTTGAGGCTCAAGATATAGCTTTGCTGGGACACGAACAACTCAATAATATGTTAAAATGTTAAAAGTCACCAACAAAATTTTATTTATACTACCTTTTGTCCAATATTCAATGAGCAAATAACAGTAGGTGTGTAGTAACAAACCAAAAACAATTTATAAAATTTTAATATTTTTCTGTTTGAAGGCTTATTGTTTAAACTTTTTTTTTCAGTGCGTCTGTAACACTTGTCTGTAACATATGTTATTTATTACAGGTTTTACTGTGGCCTGTATCAGTATTTCACACACAAGCAACTTATGTTCCTTACAGCAAAACACGGTAATATTTCTGCAAGCTAACTTTAGTTTCAAAAACGGCAGTGCTTCTTGAATAATGACAGCAATTCTTTTTATAAGACCTACAAATTTTGCTTTAGGGGTAGGTACCTAAGTCCTCCACGATCTTGTAATGCAATAAGTTGCAGTAGTGGACTAGGAACAGTTGTTGTTGATACCAAAAGGACTGACGCATATAACACAGTGATTGATTTATCATTAAATTTTTAATTATACAGGTTGTCTCACGAACGAGTGCACATAATTTAACCAAAGAATAAGAAGTAAAAATTAATTGATATATATATATATATATATATAATATATATATATATATATATATATATATTCCACGTGTATAAAGTGAGCCCCGGCTGTGGAAAAACTGCGTTTGAAGTGAGGTCCGCTACAAAGTGAGGTCCGATATACGGACCTCACTTTGACAATCCTGTACAATTCACTCCAGCACCTTCCCCTACCACTATATAGGCATATCTGTTAAATTTAGCTGGACCTCACTTTCATCATACTATGGTCCAAGTTGTATATTTTAGTTCAACAGTTATGTGAGTGGTGGCGCTCTCCACGGTGTATAAATTCTAGACGTATACTTTGCAGATCATGGCCATTACCTAGTGAGGACCGATGATACGGCAACCGCGCAAGGGCCTCACTTTCCGCATAGTATATATCTGAGGGTTTCACTTAACGGTGCATTTCTAAATACAATTATCAAACATTCCAAAGCATTGCAAGGTCACATTTAGACTTGTGGTGGCTGGCGGATTTTGTAATCTCTATATTTTCATGATGGAGAACAGAATGTTCAAGAGTTTAAGTAATTGTTTCTCTTTCTTTTGTTTCTTATACAGCAAGCGGCAAAAGTATGGAACATCCAAGATAACTTTAAAACTCTTTATTTATTTAAAAATCGCTAAGACAGGTCAATTTTTTTTTAAAATTAGGCATTTTTTAAAATAACAATCTTTATACAAGGTATTTTAAAAATGAAATACAGACATCAACTTTGTTTTTTTAAGAATAAAATCGTATATTATTTATTGCATTTTAAATACTATGACAAATTCTGGACATATCTTATAAATAATGTTTTATACCTATCTTCAACTGTTTTCGAAATATTGACAGTTAAATATAAACAAAAAAATTAATATTTAATTTTTTGTTTAGTTAAATGTTTAAATAATTACTCACAGATCTTTTTGTAGTCAGATGTTTGTCTGTCTTAAAGAAAATTTATTATTATTAAACTCATTTTAAAAATCTATAGCATCCTAGGACTTTTTGGCAGTTTAAAAAATAGTGACAGGTAAAAATTTGTTAAAAACAATAAAAAAAAATGTAAAATGTAAAAATAAAATTGACCTGTATAAACATTTTTTTTTAAATAAATAGTTTTGAAGTTATTTTAGATGTTTTATAATTTTGCCGCTTTTTGAAAACTTGTTTGTACCGAGTGTAAAAAAAAATCACTTTTTCTAATGGTACCTTTTTAAATAAAAAAACGAGACTTGGAAAAATTATTATGTTAAAATATCTTCATTAATTGTGTAAAAAATAAACTTTTGATCACTTCCGGTTTTAACGGAAACAACCGTAACTTTGGATTTTTTAATATAATATTATTATATTTTTATACTTAGAATCTACGTTAAATTCTGAGTCTCATACACTAATTTAAAAAAAAATGTGATATTTTTTTTTTAATTTTTGTTTTTTTATTTAGAAAGCTGTGATTATAAAAAAATATTAAATAATATAAGCAGTCATTAAAAAATAAAACCTATTTCACAAATGATCTAGTTTAGAAAAAACATGAATTTAATTTAGAATAAATTAGTTTTTTCGGTTTAATTCATTTTTTTTTCAGATGGAACAATAGTGGCTCGCTTGGTTTTTGAAATTAACGTTTTATTTGTCAATTTGTTTAAAATTTGAAAAAAAATATGTTAAATAAAAACATAAATTTAAAAATTAGTTTAAATAAGTTAGCATTTTAACAACAAAATAAAATTGACAGTTATTAAACATAATTTGTTACTTTTTTTCTGTTTTACAGCTTGCTTAAATTTAAATTAACTTTTAGAAATTTTTCCAAATATTTTTGTAAATATTACAAAAATTACTAAACAGATTTTTAAATTTTTGGTTTTTTTTATTAGCAGAAAAAATGTATTTAAAATGTCAAGGAGCCACTATTGTTCCATTTAAAAAAATTGAGTGAGACGAGAAAAACTAATTTATTTCAGCTTAAACTCCTGTATTTTTCAAATTAAATTATTTATGGCACCGGTTTTATTTTTTAGTTGTTGTCTAAGTTATTTAGAAATATTTTTTAACCATCACAGTCTTCTAGATAGCACAATAAAATTTACAAAAAAAATCTTTCATCTTACAAAAAGTTATAAAGAGTAGTGTATTAGATTCGGAATTTACTGTAGATTTTAAAAATATAAAAACATACACAGTGTTTTATTTAAAAATCCAATGTTACGGTCGTTTTCGGTAAAACCGGAAGTGATAAAAGTTTATTTTTCATATACTTAATGGAAATTTTCTAACATCATATGTTTACTAAATATCATTGGTTTATTTAAAAAAATACTACTAACAATTAGGGTGAGCCTAATTTCGTTTACACCCGGTATATGTTTTTTTCCCTAGTTGGCTCCTAATTGGGATAGCCTGTAAGTCAACTTAATACCAATAATAGTATTATTAGTATTATTATTATTGATAATTTATTAAATTATAATAACGGTTTATTTAAAATCATTTTATTACTAATAAAAAAAACAAATCGCTTTAAAACAAAGATTCTTTCTGGCAAAAGCTCAATTCCGTCGTTGTGACCGTTTTGTCAAAATAAAAATTATATTTAAAAATGTATTGGCTTTTGTGAGCATTCGAAACTTTAAAATCCAATATATCCGTTCAACATTGAAGAAAATTTAAGTGACTTTATCGTTTTTTGTCACTTTTCAACAATTAGGTATCTCAACAACTAAACCTTAATTTAAATACTATGTTTTTAGAAAAAAAATGTCACATTATTTGTAATTAGAATGGCGTTACATTTATATTTTTTGTCGTTTTTGCAAATATAAATAATATAATAAATAAACTCTTAGGAAGAAATATCTAAAAGTTAGCGGTACATTTGTATTTTGCTTTGCAGTGTGAGTGTCTTGTAGGTCTTAGACAAACAATGCAGGTATAAAGTAATAAAAGTAGGTAACCGCTCGGCCAGGCATCCCCTTCTGCTGGAATTTTTAGAGACCTTTCAGTCTTTATTTTAATTTTTATCAAATAAATAGATAATAACTATTAGAGAATGCATCGGAAAATGTAAAACGATAAAAAACTAAATTACCAAAGTATGCTCATATGTTTAATGTATGGAATTAAGGTAAAATTTTGTTTTTCCGATCAAACACAAAATTAATTTATAAAACATTGTGTTAGTTTTTAGAAAAACATTATGGAAATTTTCAAAATTTTTAATAAATTTTAGTCAAAAAATAGCAAGTTCCATCATGCAGCGCAAACTGAAATTAAAAGTTTTAATCTGTTTAAGTGTTATTTTTTGTCAAATTTTACATTAATTTTTTCTTACTTATAGAAAGAAGTATTAGAAAACGAAGAATAAAGTGCTGCTTTTAAAAATAACAGCTAGAAAATTTAAGTAAAAGCTGCTTAATATATGGTTCATTATGTTTTATTAAATATTGTAAATAGATATTATTGTAATTAAAAATTTACGTAATAACAAAAATTTATAATGTCTTTGGTATAAATTTGAACATTTAGGTTATATGCAATAAATAAATTGAAATTTAGCAAGTTCTTTCATGCAGCGCAAACTGAAATTAAAAGTTTTAATCTGTTTAAGTGTAATTTTTTGTCAAATTTTACATTTATTTTTTCTTACTTATAGAAAAAAGTATTAGAAAACGAAGAATAAAGTGCTGCTTTTAAAAATAAAAGCTAGAAAATTTAAGTAAAAGCTGTTTAATATATGGTTCATTATGTTTTATTAAAGATAGTAAATAGTTATTATTGTAATTAAAAACTAACGTAATAACAAAAATTCATAATAATCTTTGGTATAAATTTGAACATTTAGTTTATATGCAATAAATAAATTGAAATTTTGACTGAATATTTATTATTTTTTAAACTTATTTTTTAAATGAATTTTATAATTTCTGATAAATTTTGCCCACACAGGAAAGCATGTGCTTTCATATAGTTAAAACCGCAATTAGAAATTTCTATTTGTTTACAATTCAAAAATTGCATTGATTTTATGCTTGAAAATGGGACTGTCTTAAAACATCTAATCTGTAAATATAACACAAAAAAATGTTTGCCAATTTTTATCATTTGTAATGCTATATTTCAAACTAAAATTTTGGCACGTAATTTTAAATCACCCCGTATAAATTTGTTTACTTTTGAGAAATAGTGTTAAAGTTTTTCGTTAAAAACTTCGTTGTAATACGCTGTGTATTTAAAAAAATAACAGCAACAACGATTAACACCAGGCAAAATTTATGCACATATTTGAATCATACCTCGGGTTTCAAGAAACTGAGATAATACGTTGAGTTTTGTACAAAAACAACTTTTTTATTTTTATTATTTCGCATTTCTTCTACAAGGACGATCACTTGTTAAAATTTCTAAACTAATTGCAGAAACAACTAGTATATTTACTAATTTTTGGAGACACTTTTTATTATTTATTTAATTGTTACTAATAGTATAAAAATATGTATTTGTTATTTTATTTAAAATTTTATTCTAATTCTTTATTCAGTCGAATTTATTTATTTTTTAGTATTTTTCTATTATTTTACTTCTTACTATATTTACTTCTTACTATTTTTCTATATAATATTAGGAAAACTTGATACCCTTAAAGTAACACTTTGTATACGGCCAGCACACGGCCCAGACGCCAAGCAAAACTTGGCAACATCGCATGGACCTCACTTTAATCATTTGATAAACATATACACACAAATCGGTCCTCACAAGAATCAGAGACTGTAATGTAAATATACGGACCTCACTTGGGTAACAAGACGATAGGGACCTCACTTTGACACGATATACACCGAAAAATTATATCCGCTATCTGTAATTTTTTAAGTGTATATTTGCAAGAAATCTATGAACTTTGATGTAGGAAACTGTAATCAACCTAGCGCGCCGCTGTATATCTGGTCCTTTTAGTGGTCCTCACTTGATACACGCTACGGTTGGACCTCACTTTGATAGCTGGCCATATATATATATATATATATATATATATATATATATATATATATATATATATATATATATATATATATATATTTAATATTTTCAGAATTATTAGCCCTCAAAATCGCTCCAAAAATACACTTTATTTTTTTTTATCTAATAAAGTACTTGCTCGATTTTGATGAAACTTGGTATACTCATTTTGTATTAGATAACCACCTTACAGTGTTAATTGTAGTATTGTAGGACATTTTAAAAAGGGGCTACGAAGGCCCCCTTGACACAATTTGCTTCATAACTTTGTAGCACAAATTAGTTTAACGTTGGGATTCCTACAGTTTGAAAGCCCATTCAATTTAGAAATTTTTTTGTCTCTTACAAATTTTTCGTAAAACGAACAGTTTTGACATTCAAATTTTGCTTTGTCAGTTTAGCAATTTTTAAAATTCAAGTTTGCGAAACAGCTAAAAGAGGACATTACATGACATGCCTGTCCATGGCCGACTAAGATCGAATATAGCTGACGCTATATAGCGTCATATTCGATCTTAGTCGACCATGTGCCTGTCCAGGGAACACTTTTTACCCTCACATATCATGGCTTTATACGCCAAGTATTGATGGAGTTGGCCATGCTCAGTTCATTGTGATTCATGCCGAATTCATTTGTTCTGTCGGTAGTTTATCTCAATTTCTGTCTATTATATCTCTGTCTATATCAAGACAGGGGCGACACTCGAGTGTATCACGTTTTATTGGTTGGCACGGTCACAGCTCTCGATACATATACAAGCCAGGCTGAGAAAAAGGTAACGTCGCAATTGCCGATGTCAGTGGACCGATCCCACTATGGAATAAGTTTTTAAATCTTAATATTTAACTAAGAAAATCAATGAATTGAACGAATTCTCGTTGAAAATAAATATTATATAATCAGAAAATTAAATTTCTTACCTTTTGCAGCAATACAAACTATTATTAACCCTATGAATAAGTATATTTACAGATTTAGAGATTGATTTTTAACGTAGTTGGTAAAGGTAAAGTACTGAATGTTTAGACATGATATTGGTGAAAACAGAACGTACTATTCCCTATAATTCTAATTTTATATTTATACAAATAAACTTAATGAGATTTCATTTGTTAAGCATTGATTTTGAGATACTGAGATGCTAATACTTTATTTTTTCCTTCAAAAACGTATAATGAAAAAAAATTTGAGACAAAACATCAACCTTTAAGCGAAATTTGTCTAAAAGAAGTACTTCAGTAGTTTAGAAAGCAAATGTTTAGTATAAATAACAGTATTAAAATTTAAGTATACCTCAGCATGGCTTGTAGGTATGTATAGATGGCTGTGGCATGGTCACTATCACCAATCATCATGCGTCATCCGTGGACAAAGCACGTGCGTTTGTTTATGTGTGCTTCATTGTGACTTTTGAATATTTACTTTTTGAATAGGTTTATGTAAGAAATAAATTTTAATACTTTAAAGCCCACAAAAAAATATTTGCTTTACAATTTTACTTAAAAAAAAATCTAAATACATTTTATGATTTTCCACTTTTAAACTTTATTTTCTCTAAATTTACTACCCGGAGGCAAATGAAATTTAGACAACTGAAAGACCACATTATAATTTTTTTTAAAAAAAAATTTTAACAGTTTAATTTTTATTTACAAATATAACGATATACATATAGAACGAAGAATTTTCTTCGATATTTCAGTTTTGGTGGCTCAAAGATTAACAAACTGTACAGCAATCGGAAGAACGTATTATTTTTCATTACATAAAATTTGTTTAGAATTTTTTACGCAACTGTTTTACTTATGTTTAAGATTTTAGAACAGATAAATTTCACGTTTGCCTTGGATGGCAAATAGGCGGAGGCGGAGCTTAGGCTCCTTGTGTCGCCTCTGTCTTGATATTGTCTGTAATAAATAATAATACTGAACAAAGCCAGTTGATGTAGAAAAGTAGCGACACGAACAAATGACGATCGCCAATTGAGCTCAATATCGATTTTTTCGCCGCTAGGATTGCTGTAGTTAAGAAGGCGCCTGAGATGTGCGAATTCGGTAGATTGCAAACGTGTCGTCGTGCAAACTCATATAAGCCTTCCCTGGGGGCCAAATCCTGCGACAACAACAAATATTACAAAAGAGAAAGTGGGACAGCTTACAGATAAAGATTCAATGCATCTCTCGGCGGTTTTTTAACGAACGTTCTTTCCGATTACCTCGGTAAATAGTCTCCAAAGTCGATACTTTTTGGGAATTTTACCACAACAGATGTACATAAAAACTGAAGTCAAAGTGAACGGCTTGTTATGTACATTGCATTCGTAAAAAAGTTCTTGCAAAAATGTTACAATTACTTCAGGATTGGCCCCAGAAGTACCAAGCATAAAAAATGTTATAAAAAATCTAAAACCGTGTCAGTGAAGGTCAGTGAACCGACCGAACGAAAAGTTTGGTTACTGTCTGATAGATGGCGCCTCAAGACCGTAAATAAAGAAATGTCAAATCTATAAAATTTTCGTCATAATTTATTTACATTGATTACATATATCACTATTTCTCAATAAAGTCGTCATATAAACAATACCTGCAAATAATATTGTGGAATATGTTTATTTATTTATTCCAGTTTAACGTTAACATGTCTCATCGAACAATTGAGGTTATGTACTTATATAAATAATTAATATAAATAATTTATATTACGTTGTTAACGGATTGTTGCTAACTATTTTTTTTTGACTATCAAATTTAATACATAGGAAATTAAACAGTCCACGTCACGTGACGTATTATTAAAATCGTAAGTAAAATTTTAAACAAACAGTATTATACTAACCTTGTGTAAGGTACTCTTTTCTTCAGTGCTCAAATGAGAATATTATAGGTAACCTGGATTTGCCAATTGAAAGCTGTTCCAGTACATATCTAACAAGATATATGCACATCGCTTAGTCTGGTATAGAAGTGTGCAAAAGCTGTGTTATGTAAAATACTGTACTTTATTAGTACTAAATATATTGTGACAGCAGAAAGTCTGGGCATTATTATGTAACATCCTAAGAAAGAGTGGCAACAAATGAAGCTACATAATTTCTGTTAATTGTCTTGGTGCTTTTATGTGCAAATATTTTCCTTCAAAAAGACGACCTATAACACTAGGCAACAAATTTTATTTTTTTTTAATTTTTTTAAATAATTTATATACAAATTAGTTTTATTTTATATATGAGATAATTACAATATAAACATTTTTTTCTAACACGTTAGGTTTTGCACAAAATAAAATAAGTAAATTAAAAATTTTTACTCTATGCTAACTAAATATGTACATATTGTGGTGCCTACACTGGTCAACATGATTTTTTTTGATGTCTAATACGTGTTTCTTACGTACTTTTTGATGCAGATTCTAAAAATGTACTCAAAAATGAGTTGCCTTTCATAAAAACGCTTGGACACGTGTCCATTTTTTAACGCGCATTTTTTGACAAAAAAATTATATATACAGGTGCTCCTAAATCGAGGTACGACCTTCAACTTTGAAATTAGACATCACGTATTAGAAATCAAAAAAAAAATCATGATCAGTGTAATTCAAAACGAATGAATTTTCAAACAGTGCTACATTTTTTTTATCTGCTAAAAACTTTTACAACCAACCTTTATTACCGAGTAAGTAGAAGTCGAGTACAACAGATGTTATAAGATTGAGAAAAATAGACATGTTTACACAAATATCACACTTTAAAACGATCCCTGTGTGGAACAGTGTCCAAAATCCTAACATCTCTTATTCGAAAGAGCTAGCGTTTGTAAATAGTTGTGGTAGTGGTAAGCTCTCATTATTCTTTCGTACTAGTAAGGCATGATTGTAAAATTTTATAGCGGCCAAAGGACGCACAGATATACTCTACATTCTTTTTGAGAAAAAGATTAATGAATGATAACAACAAACAATAATTTATCGTAATGTACTTTATCTTACAAAGGATATGAAATGTTATCGTAGTTGGTATTATTATTAAACAGTATCGCACTAAACCACTGTTATTTACTATCTGCAAACGATCAAATAAATTCCACCATTTATTAAAAAGAAATTTTGAATTATGAATTAAATATTGTTACACCGATTTTACTAAAATTGGTAATTTATACTTATTTTAAAGGGGTATTAAAGCCTACTAGTCCTGGTCTTATCTATACTTACTTCAAACCACCCACTCTTCTTTTCTTTGCCTTCTTATGTCTTATCATTTATCATTATGACATTAAAAGAAACTACATAAATGATAATTATTATACAGTGACCGGCAAAAGTATGGAACATCTAAAATAACTTCAAAACTATTATACAGAGTGTTTTAAAAATGAGATACTGACATTAACTTTGGTTTTTTAAATGGCACTTTACATTTTTTATTGCATTTTTGGATTCTATAGCAGATTCTAGACATATTTTATGTATGAAGTCTAAGAAAAATTGGGAAAAATTAAAATAAAAGAACATTTCAGCTGACGTTTCGGTTCTTCACTGGAAACTTTTCAAAGCTTTTGTTATGTGCCCCATTAATAATACGCATTTTTTTAAAATTGAAGTGTCAATTATTGTTTTCAACAAATTTTTAACTGTCACTATTTTTTAAACTGTCAAGAAGTTATAGGATAGGGTACCAGATTTTAACAGTGAGTTCAATAATAATATTCTTATTTTTATTTTATTCAAACTTTTAATAACTTAAAGATAGACATCTTACTGTCAAAATATTATTGGGTGGTAATTGAAACAATTAACACAAGAAAACATTGAGTGTTTAAATTTTTGTTTTTTTAACCGTCAATATTTCGAAAACAGTTAAAGGTAGGTTAAGACATTAGACATAAAATATGTTCAGAATTTGTCATAGAATCTAAAAATGCAATATAACATATAGGATGCCATTTAAAAAAACAAAGTTGACGTTGATATATCATTTTTGGGACAGCCTGTATAAAAAAAATCACAAAAAATGCGCAAATTAAAAATAAAATGGATCTGCTTGAGCGATTTTTTTTTAAAATAAATAGTTTTAAAGTTATTTTAGATGTTCCATATTTATGCTGCCCACTGTATTATTGAATTACATACAAATTATTGATTTCTAGTTTAGGTATAATGTTTTGATTTATTGTACTTGTATTCAGAAATTATTGGCCGTTTTTATACTTAGAATATATATATTTTTTTCACATTATGTAAAATAATATAATTTTGTCATGCAAATATTACTTTAGTTATTCAACTTTTTAAAATTGGTGTCAAAAAGTATAAGTATCTAGTAACTTTTCTCAAAAAAATTTAAAACACAGGACATGTCCGTTTCCTACAATAATAATTGTAAAATTAAAATTTCATTAAAAATTTTCATGTAATAAGTTTTAAACAATAAAGTATTTCTTGCTGGAAAGAGGTTTGTGCAAATTGAAAATAAAAAAAACATGTCTAATAATTTGCATAATGATAACGAACGATTCAAAAGTCCTGAAAGCTCAATAAGCTATGGGAAAAAGAGCAAGATACAGTGATCATGTTTGAGGAGATTATGCGTCTTTTAGAATACCAGAAGCATGTCAGAAGTTAGTATCAGAATTGCATTTCAGTTTTTTTAATGTTGGTTTGCTCCTGAAAACTAACATTAAATTGTTCTTATTGTAACTGTTGCTAACTATATTTCTAGCACAAAACACAGATTAGTTACCTTATTTTCTAACAGAATTTCGCACAATAATTTCTGACATGTAAGATGAGAGTAATAATTAATTGGAAATAACCAAACATCATTTTCGCCTAAGCCTGCTTTGATTCCACGGCTTTTGGGTCGCTCTTATATAATTGGTGAAATTTTTTTGATACTGCAAAAATTGTAAATTATAACATATAACAATTATATGTATAGTTTTATATAAAGTTATATTTTATATAAAATAATATGATTGTGGGCTTGCGAATTATTTTAAATAGTTTTGATTATTGCAATGATTCAATCATGAGAGAAAATCGCTGTTTGGCAATAATTGACAGACTTAAATCGCACGCTATCGAAGCGGCAGAACTACGGCCACGGCGGCGGCGTATAAATTCTTATCAGTTAGCACAGTTTTTTTGTACCAACAAAAAATATTTTATATTATTACTTATTAATCTATCAGCGCCACCAAGAAGACAATAGCAAAACTATGCTTGCGTCTTATTAAACAAAGTTAACCTTGGGTCTGTCAGGCACGGTCTTCATGCCAATTTCAATTGTTTTGTCGGTACTTTATTCCATGAACTGCTTTTGATTCTAAACGGTTCTCGGCACCATCTATCTGTGGGTAGCCTAACGCTGTGCAGGTCTCTTACTTAATATCACTAAAGTGGACCTTACATGACGACTTGATCGCCATCTACCGGATTCGCACATCTCAGGCGCAAGGTCAACCTTGTTTTATAAGAAGCAAACATAGTTTTGCTATTGTCTTCTTGGTGGCGTTGATAGTTAATAATAAAACAAAACATTTTTTTGGTGCAAAAAAAAGTAATAACTGATAAGAATTTGTACACCGCACTGTGGTTCAAGACCTGAGATTTTGCGATAAAATTAGCGTATGAGTAAACATTTTTCTAAACTGCATTATCAAGGGTGTATCCCTACATTTTTCTAAACTGCTTTATCAAGGGTGTATCCCTACATTTTTCTATCCGCTGAATCAAATTGAATAGTCCCCAAGTCGATTGGAGATGTATTTTTAAAGATCGAGGCAAAAATAGGCTATTATAAACTGTAAAGAAATCGGCAAATTAAGATCGCTACAAGAAACTTTACTAGTAATAGAATGTATTTTTACTTAATGTAATAGTAGTTAATAAGGTTATTTAAGATAAACAAGATCATTTTTTAGATAAATTATTTAATACATACCTACACAGTAGAGTGGGACAAAAAATCAACAATTTTTTTTTAACTTCCGACACTGAAAAATTGGTTCCTAGGCACTTTTAAAAATGCTTTTTCAAGATGAGCTCTTAATTTTAATAGGAAAAACACCCTCATCGCAGTTTTTCATTTTTTTTTTTCAGTTTCGTATGGCAATATCCATATTTCGTCACTACTTGATCGTACAGAAAAAAATTATTTATGTTTTTTGTAGGAAATTGAAGCTCTAAAAAAGCTATCTTACAATTTTTTTTTATAACTCTTACCGTTTAGAACAGGGTTTCTCAAACTTTCTAAATTTTGTACCACATAAATTAAAGATAAAAGTTTTATGTACCATTACAACAAAAAGATTTTCTGATTAAAATAATTTAAGGATAAAATATTACTAATACGTAAATTATTAATACGTAAGTGAACATGAAATTATTAGAAGGTATCTGAAAAATTATACTATTGTATGAATTCATTTCTAGATTTGTTAATGCGGTGGATGAGCTTTTTTCTTACTAATTGGGATATATCACGTTTAATTTTTATTAATTTTAATCTAAAAAGGGCCTACAACAAGAAATGTGTACAATTTTGCATTTTTGTAATTTGATAGAGTCAAACAATAGCGAAACAATTAGAAAAAAACGCAACCGGATAAAATTTGACAATAAACTCCAGAACTGCATTAATCTGCTAAATATGAGATGAATTTTAGATTAGTGTTCTATGAGGAATCAACATTTTCAGCAATTTTTACATTTTTTTATTTTTAATTTCGAAGATTATCAAATTGTAAAAATAGTGGGCCATATTTCCAGTTTTAAGGCCTTTTAAACGAGCAATCACAATAGGTACTTATGTTGAAGGTGGTTTTTCCCTCAAATAGGGAGAAAAATTCAACAAAATGCAAAATAAAGGTGCAAGCTAAAAGCTCTAGATACGTTTTTTTAATTATTTTTTGGATCCTAGGTACAAATAAGAGCCGCGTTATAGACATAATTTCAATTAAAATATTTATTCTATGATATATACACTCCCAATCAGCACCGGATTTTTTTGTAATGTTAATAATGAAATTATTCAGGCAAAACAAAGATTCTTATAAAATTAAACAAAAAAATTATTGGTTTCCTTTTTCTTTGTATTAAAAATTGTACCATCAAAATCTACGAAATGTACCACCAGTGGTACATGTACCATAGTTTGAGAACACCTGGTTTAGAAGATATCAGAGGTCAAAATTTCAAGAATTTTTAGCAAAAGTTTCTTTTTTACTTCTAAATTTTAAAACTCGTGGATAAATGAATATTATAAAGTGCGCAACATACAGTTTTGTAGGAAATTAAACACTCTACAAAAAAAGTCGTTTGTGGTCAATTGATTACTTCAACCACTTAAAAAAAATTGGGGATTTAGTATAAAATTTTGGTTTTTAAAATGCGAATATCTTCTAAATGGTTAGAATAATCAATTAACCACAAGAGACCTTTTTTATAGAGCGTTTAATTTCCTACAAAAAATTTTAATTCAAATTTTTTGTACAATCAAGCAATAACGAGGAGGATTTTACCATATGGAACTAAAAAAAAAAAATAGAAAACTGCGATGAGGGAGTCTTTCCTATTAAAATTAAGAGCCCATCTTGAAAAAGCATTTTTTAAAGGTGCCTAGGAATCTAGGAAAGAAAGAATACTCGTTTTTATTGGTCCATCCTACTATACATTTGAAAACAAAACAAGTTAAATTTAGAGTATTTCAAATTTTTTTTTTGAAAAATGGTTTAACACACCGGTTTTGTTTACAGATGGAACAAAAACCTAAGATAATGTTAACACCGATATTTCAGCCCTTTAACAAGGGCGGCTGCCACTTTTAAAATTTTAAATAGTAAATGGGTTCAAGTATCATATGAAAGGTAATTAATAATTAATTAATCTTTTTTTCAACAGTGTTTGTGTTTTCAAAATCCGATTAATACACTACCAATAAATAGGAGGTGAGAATTAGGACAAAATGTTCGACAGAAATTTTATTTGCATAAATAAATACAATAATATGAAACAAAAATAAATTTTTATACATATTTTACATACAAGAGAGGCCCCAAAAAAAAATGATAACAAAACTCCCACTTCGTAATTAAATAATAAGTCAAATCTTTATTTTGATAAATAAATGAAGCCTGATCACTTAACTGCTTTTGTAAAAGTATTAATTTACAATAATAAGTCATCAGGATTTAATAGAAAGTTTAAAAACATTGATCAAAAATTGGTCGTAGCAAAAAAAAAAATAAAAATGGCGTTAAAATAATTACAAAAAACGGTTTTCAAACTTTGTAGGGGTTGTTTCAACCCTTTTATTATTTTATTACATTAGATTTAGTATTAAGAAGCCATCAGTACCATATATTACAAAGTGGTAACTCTAGTAACAACGTTTTAAATAATGCACATTTCTTCACCTTTAAACTGACCTAACATTGTAATGAATATAGGAGCAGGGTAGCAAGTATTAGCAGTTGAATTTTGTTTTATCACTTAAAGAAACATCTCAGCTACTTGCAGAAACAAGTCCGAAAACCGCGCTCAAAAGATATGCCAAAACAAAAATGAAAAAAAGCGTAAATTTTTATCTTTTTCATAAACATTAATATTTAGTACAGACAAAAAAATATCTTTATGTCCGACTGCTTAATAAATTATTCTTTATAATACAACATTCCGTCTATAAAGTACCTCTTTTTTGTACTAGTACAATAAAGTAGCACTTTATTTACAGAACTGTCAAAATACAAACTGCCAAAATACAAAATCACTGTTGAAATCCTTACTAGAACACCACTTCCGATAAGCACGGTAGGTTTCTTCATATACGGGCCTAGATTATATTGGTAATAGTGAATCTTCAGTGATTTATTTCTCATTAGAACTCTTAAAACTGCACGCTTGTATTTGGTGTCGGACAAATTTTTCACAAATAAAACAACAAACTCTCCGTAACTAAGGAGACAACATGCACACTTAGTTTAATTATTTCATCAGATTTATGATTATTTTAATTAATTTTTATTCTTTTATTGGTTTTGCAGTCAGACATAAAGCTTTGTATGCAATTCGTATATAATTAGGTCTTTTTGTACGCGCCCTACGTATCTACTCGCTCGTAGATAACCTCTTGACAAAATGACCTAAATTATATACTTATTACATAAATAGCATTATTTATTTGTATTAAATACATTTTCCAGTATATCAAAGAATATTAACAAAAGGTAATATATTTATAAATAAAGTTAATACTCCTGAAATTATATAAAAAGTTTGTACCAGTTTCGGCGCTCTCCCAATAGTAAATTTCCTATGCTGCAGAGTCTCTCGATTTGCAAGCCCCTGGCTTTAATATAGCAATTTTTATGAATTAAAAATTAGAAATAAAATCTAAAATGTGTGTAGTATGACATAAAACATTTTATTTTAAAAAGTATTATTTGGTAAACAAGAAAAAAAATCCCTTTTAAGCACTAAAATTTTATCTTCATCAACGTCAAATTTTGCTTAATCTCTTAAATTTAAACTAATTTCAGACTAAAGAAAAGACTTTATGTCATAGCTAGGACAGTCACCAAGTTGATGAGCCTAAGCAATTAGTTAAAATGTGTTCGTATAAACTAGGAGCTTACAAATACAAAATGCGAGAAATTTATCTTTAGTCTATTTCAGTAAACTATCCTATTGTAGGACCCTATCATAATTATATTTGGAATTTTACTGATGTTGCTTGGGCAACTGTCTAATAGGTGGCGCAGCATTTTTTAGATAATTTTGAATTTTGATAAGAGCTGTGTGACTGCCTTGTTTTGTAACTTAGAACTTACTGTGAATGAGTACTCGTAGATGCTAATTATTAACAAAGAAACGAAAACTGGACAAAATCAAATAATATTTTTTACTCTGCGACTTCGAATTATATGAATGCTGAGAACATGTAGCCCATTATTTCATTACTTATTACTTCTGGCGAGACCAAGGATATTAAACTAGCTTCGCCTGTACATTGATTAACCTGTATAATGAAAATTAGAAATTGATATCGTGAAATAAAAAGTTATGCTTATTCAAAGGCACTACATTACAATTTTAGTCGATAATTTCTCAATTAAAATTTGTTTGTATAATGATTAAGTTTAATTTAATTATTTTTTCAATTTTTAATTTCAAAAGTTGAATTATATAATGATTTTTAACTTTTTAATCTCGATTTCGGGATTAAAAATTGAATTTTCAACTTAATTGAAATTAAAAAATGATTTCTAAATTTTTTATACCGACTTTGGGACTAATAATTGTACTATTAATTTTTTTATTTCAAAAGTTTTTAATTATAAAATTCGCAATCCTCATTTAAGGTCATACTCAGTTTTAGCCATCAAATTTCTGGAATTGCGGTGTTACAATAATTTTTGAAAAATATTTATTCTTATATGATAAACCGATAATTTTAAAACTTTGACTTTATGTAATAAAAATTTATTATGCAAGTGTTGTATAGAGAAAACTGTTGTATTTGTTAATGAAACTTACAAACGAATTAACGAAACAAATTTATTAATTTTAGAATTTCATTATTTGAAAATTTTGGTTTCATTTAGTAAATGCATAAAACGGTTTACAGCAGTGTTAAATTATAACACAATTTTCGATTTATTTTTTTATCCGTAAATTACCAAATCGTTTTCAAGATCAAATTTACCAGAAAATCTAAGACCATGTAAAAATCTGCCCAAGGCCAGAGTTTAGGTATTTGGGACGATTTCACCAAGGGATAATTTATGCACGGTTACAGCTAACGGGCTGACATCGACTGCAGGGGTTCGTTTATAAAAACGCATTTTTTTTAAGCAACACAGAATCTTACAATTAGTCTACCCGTCGCAGTAATAGTTGGACTACCCTTGGACAGAGACCGCCACTTCCTTGATACAAAATTCCGTCTTTGTTTTTAGGTACTTCCTTTACAGCTAAAGCCCAGCCTTAAACTAAAATTTTTAGTAACATGTTGAACTTTAAGTTCGAAAATAAAAATATCTGAGTGAGTTTTTGTTCGGTAATTCTATGAAATGTATAAATCAAATATTCTAAAATACTAAGGTAATATAATAACAATTTCTGACAATTTAACGATAAAATCTGCTTCTGAAAAGATTACGAGTCCGAAGGACGTCTGAAAAAAATACGAGTCTGAAGGACAAAGAACGAGTAATTTTTTCTGGCAGTTTTTTGAGTTAAATTGCCTAAAGAAAACAAAACTCAAATTAAAAATGTTAAGTTTTCTTTGTTAAAAAAAACAGCTTGAGTGTAATTCGGTAAGACAATTTAATAAATACGTACATTGTAATAAACAGCGTAAATTGTCGCCAAATTGACGTAGTTGAATTTACAGTATTGCGAGGCACATTATTGTTGATGGCTTTTTCAATTTCTCCACTCGAAGATTTTCCAAAGCACGACAGATTAGATACTGAAAACGCAAGTTTGAGAAAAATTTGTATATAATTTTTGGTTGTCATGTCAAGTTACTAGGGACCGACGATGCTAACCTACTAGATTCAGACGCTTTTAAAAGTTAGGTTCCGTTTTGGCGCTGTAATCTGTAATAGTTAGGGCTAACTTTTGTCGCTGTCATAGTGACAAAAACACCGCGGCTTATGGGATTTTTAGTGTATGAAAAAAATTGTCATACAGACTGGTCCAATGAAAAGTTTGCACCTACCGTTACTTTTGTTTATGAAATTTAATGCTGAAATGCTCGGTCAGGTCGACTTTCTTTTGAAGGGGGACACATTTTACGAATTTTGCAACCTGACGGGGGTGAACCACAACCCTACAATTTTAAATAGGAAGTAGGGTCGAGTAACACATCGTTTTAAAGAGCACAAAATTATCTTTTTATCCTACTCCACTTCAAAGTTAGTTAATTTTAACCTCTTGACAGGTCAGAAAATCGCCCTTGTTTTGCTAGGGAAACAAGCATGTCGCAATTTGTGGCCGTTAGATGGCGCTGAGTTAGACGTCAACTAAAGTTTCAAGTTTTTTTTAGACCTACGTAATAATCTGGTTTCTACTGTTGGAATACGAGATCTAATACAAAAAATTACGAATGCTGTAAATAGTGTAAATGCGAAAGACGAAAGTTAGGTTAAAGTATTGCAAATTTAAAATCTGGTTTGTAACGACACATAACTTCAAACTGTGGAAGAGAAATAAAAGAAAAATTTATCACCATCCGTACTGTAATCTATGCTCTAATATTGAGATATTTTGGTTGTAATCAACGTAATTAGTATGCGTCAATTATTAGAATTTGACATCTTTCAATTTCAAATTTTTCGTCAACTATTGTATTTGTTGGAAAAATGTGATTTTTACACAGTAAGTGCCTCGACATACAACATGTCGAGTTTTACCTAACAACCATCAGGTAAAAATATAAAAACTCTGCGGAGTTCTTATTATTACAGTCAAGTTATTACGAAATATTTTGAGGTTAGGTCACTTTCCTGTCAGCTTATTTTACCGTTAAAAAGTTTTTATTTTGAGTAGGATAAAAAGTAACGTGTCAATTAATAAAGAGGTTTTCCAACCCTCGGGAAGTGACCAGCTTCGACTTCGTCTCAGCTGGCCATCTCATCCTTCGGCTTGGAGACTGCCTCTTTCTAGCTAAGGTACACAATATACTATTATAATGGTACCCAATTTGTTGTGTTTTACTTGAAGAGGGAAATATTTCTGCATTAAATTTCACAAACAAAACTAACGCTAGGTGCAAACTTTTCATTGGACCAATTTTGCCAAGACAAAATTTTACCACGAATGATATTCGTTATGGCTATTTCGTGAATAAACAACATAAATAATAAAAATTTTTAACGTTTATTTCAAAACTGTTAACACAGATTAACAAGAAACTAATTATACAAAATTCTGACCTAAAATTTCATTTACTACAATGATTATTATTAACAATATGAAACGTACAGTTTGTGTAAACTATTTTGTTGTTATTATCTTGCAAATGAGTATTTTGAGAAGAGACAGAAACTGTATTATGTGTAGTGGTAGAAGCAGTGCTCCTCATATTACCAATTAAACGTGAATGATGCTCATATTAGAAGCCCAGTCTTCAAGTAAGTATGTATAGCACTAATTTCACTAACCTGGGTTGTTGAAAGTAGTTCATATTTTCTTTGCCTACAAAATTCCATAAACTGATTCCATACCGAGGAACCCGTGTTTATTGTGTTACGCGGTGTGATAATTTTAAGATTTTCTCTTATTTCGGTTAAAGATTTCTCACCTAAACGTATATTTTCAGACATTTTTAACTGATTTTGAATTTTACAATATTAATGTTGACAATGTTATCATGGGAACAATAAAAATTTTTGTTTTTGTGTGACGATTACTATGACAAAAAAATTGTCGGTAGGTTGGTCACGTGTTGCCCATTTGAACGTTGTGATTGGTAGACCAGGGTCGGAAAAAAATTATAAACAAAAATTTGTCGATTAAATTTTTTATTCATTGTTGAATAGAGGCACGCTATTGGTAAAAAAATCAATAAGTGAAATAGTCACTATGAAAAATTAAAGTTTTTTCCAGTTTTTTTTTCTACTGTGCTCCGTAGTTCTGCCGCTTCGCTAGCGTGTGATTATTGTCTGTCAATTGCCGAACAGCGAAGTTCTCCCATGAATGAATCATTGTAACTATAATGAAAATTATTATATAAATTATATTATGTTATGTAAAATTATATAATAGTTTATAATTTACAATTTTTGCGGTAACAAAAAAATTTCAACAATTATAAAGAACGACTCAAAAGCCGTGGAATCAAAGCAGCCTTAGACGAAAAGAAGATTTGGTTATTTAAAACTAATTGTTACTGTTATCTTACATGGCAGAAATCATTGCGCGATATTCTGTTAGAAAATAAGTTAACTAATCTATGTTTTGTACGAATGTAGTCAGGAGCAGTTACAATAAGAACAATTTAATATTAGTTTTTCAGGGACAAACCAACAGTAAAAAAACTGAAACTCAATTCTGATAGGTACTTCTGACATGCTTCTGGTATTTTAAAAGACGCACACTCCTCAAACATAGATTCAATGCTGCTTTCGATGGTTTCTTAACGAACGTTGTTTCCGATTAAGTCGGTAAATAGTCTCCAAACTCTATACTTTTTGGGAATTTCTCCACAACAGTTGTACATGAAAAACCGTCAAAGTGAAGGGGTCGTTATTTAAAGTGCAATAGTTAAAAATTTTTTTTGCAAAAATATTACCATTTCTTTAGAAATAGTCCCCGAAGTACCAAGAATTAAAAAAAGTTATAAAATCGAAAACCGGCAGAATGAAAAGTTTGTTTACTATCTGACAGATGGCGCTTCAAGATAAATAATAATAAGTGTCAATGATCACTGTATCTATTTTCTGTATTTTCCCATAGCTAATTGAAATTCCAAGACTTTTGAATCGTTCATTAGCCACGTTTTTTATTATTTTCAATTTGTTCAAACCTCATTCCAGAAAGAAATACTTTGTTGTTTAATAGTTCTTTATGTATTAAGGGCGTAATCAAGGGGATTATGGCAAGAGGGCTTTTAATTTCCTGAGGGCCATTAGTGACGATTTGCACATACAACGCTTTATTTCATTTCAGATCGTTTTAATTTTTCAAATCAAAAGAATATTAAAGAATTAAAGGAATAATATTTAAAATACCGGTATTTTTTTTAACTGTGAAAAAAATCCAGATTAACTAGTTGACTAATTTGTCGTTGCCAGGATACGGTATGTTGTTATTTTCTGTTTAGCGATTTTCCAAAATCGAAACTGGTGAAAATCGTGTGTTCTAGAGAAACGTTACAACAGGTAAGAGCTCAAAATTCAAAAAAAAAGTAGTGTCACGCTCCGTGCGTTTGTAGTGTTTAAGAGTTTTTGAAATAAATGATGATTTTTTATGATAATTGTTATTTAATGTATAAAATGATGTTTACAAAATTGAAAACGATTATTTGACGGCTAGACGAATGTACAGTATTTATTTGTTATTGTTTTTTTTTAAATTTTAGTCGGATCAACAATATATAAATTATATTGTTATACACAACTGTCTTAAAATAGCACATAAAAGCTCACTTAGTTCACTCACTATTGCCTCGTATTAGGCACGCACTGTTTTTTTTTTTTAAATTGGTATTCGGATAGATAAAGATCTTGCGGTAGACGTCTCTTGAGTCTTTGGTGGATATAGTAGTATTCTTTTAATTTTACCCGAATGTTGTAAGATTGTATCAAATAACACCTTCCTATGCGCTACTAGTTTTATCTTTGTTGTTACTATGCGAATGAGTGAAACAAAATACAAGCCGCCAAGCGTTGTCTATTTTACAGGGGAGAGCAGGTTGGAGTACCAGCAGTTCTCAAACTATCTGATCATTTTTAAATACGAAAAGCTGTTTAATCAAAAGATTTTGTTAATAGAATTGTTACCATAATAGTGACAGTAATAATAAAATGTAAATAGACTTGTACATAATTTCAAATATTTGTTATAATTTTTTTTGTAAATAAAATTTATCTCGTTCTATTTTTAAGACTTGTTGAGAATCACTGATAAGTTTTGGGTGGGTAAATCAGAAAGGCGTGCTAAACTTTGCTGTCTCTTTTAAATGGCTTTGGAGTGAGAGAGATGAGAACCATTTGACGGATTAGGGAGCGGACGAAAGTTTATCCTACCTGCTCGTACCTACTGTCTCAAAGAGCAAGCAAGAAAACTAAGTTTTACGACATTCGGGTAAAATTAAAAGAATACTACTATACCTTTTCGTCCCAGTTGATATACTTCAGCACTGTTGCAATCTTGAATTTTTGTATGAAATCTTTTTGTTAAATATGTGATAAACTCTTGTATTGTAGGTACGTTGAGCTCGCGATGGAGTTGCTCATTTCTAATAAACCAAGGGGCGTTTACAGCTGTTCTGAGTATTTTGTTTTGCTTGGAACTTTTTTAAATGTGTTTTATTTGCATATCCCCAGACTGGACTAGCATATGTAAAAATGGGTCTTATTAAAGATCGATATAAAAGAAGAGAGCATTTGGTTTTTAAAGATGATTTGCGGTTTAACAGTGGATAAAGTTGCGTCATTCTGGCGTAGCTTTCATTAAGTTTTTTTTAGTACATGATATTTCCGTGTCAGTCGAGTGTCGAAATAAACCCCAAGATATTTTGCTGCTTGGTCTTTTTCGAGCCATCTTAATTCAGCATTATTTAAATTTAGAGGTGCCGGTTGCGTAATGCGTTTGAGTGTAAAGATTTTGGCAACACATTTGGATTCATTGAGTGAAACGTTCCACTTATTAAGCCACTGTGTTGTTTCATTTACCGCAAGTTGTAGTGTATTAACTGCTTCTTCTAGTTTTGAATGTTGGTGGAACAATATGGTATCATCTGCAAACATAGCAATTTGCGTGTGGGTACACTTTATGTCTGCCATAAAAATATTAAAAAGCATAGGGCCAAATATACTGCCTTGCGGCACTCCGGCCATTATAGATCGTGTTGTGGATATGGCTGCTTAAATTTTTACTGCAAAGGTTCTGCCAGTTAAAAAAGAAAATAGAATCTTTTTGAGGTGCGAAGGTGTATCATATTTTAGTAGTTTGCATTTTAAGCCTTCCGTCCATACTTTATCAAAAGCTTGTTGCACGTCAATAAAAAGAGCCACCGTATACTTTTTTCTTCAAATCCTTGCTCTATGTATTCAACAAGACGTAGCAGTTGGTGGGACGTTGAGAAATTAGTTTGAAATCCAAACTGGAAATCTGGTAGCACATGGAGGTCTTCAATTTTTTCCGATAATCGCAGTTGTACCACTTTTTCGAGCAGCTTAGATAATGTTGGGAGCAAACTTATGGGTCTATAGCTATTTGCTTTTTTGCTGTCTTTTCCAGGCTTTGGGAACATAAGAACATGAGCATGTTTCCACGATGACGGAAAATGGCCAAGTTTTAGACAAGCGTTGAAAATATTGACTAAGTAAGTGATTGACTTACTAGTGAGATTTTTGAGGGCTATGTTGGGAATAAGATCATGGCCGGGTGTTTTGTTGATAGGTAAAGTTTGGATTAGTGTTCTGATTTCCTTGGGAGAAGTAGGAAAATTAAAGTCAGCGGTATTAGGTAAATGGGTTTCAACGTGGTTATCTACATAGAGTTTATGGTGTGGTGTTGTTATTCTAGCTGGGGTAAAGGATTTTTCGAGATGGTCGGCAAATACGTTTGTTTTTTCCTGGTCTGTTGTGTGTAGTTTGTTATCGATTATGATTGGTGGAATTTGTTGTGGTTTTCGCAGTATACGTCTCGTTGCTTTCCAAAGTCCTGGATCATTAAACTCAAAATCGCTCAAGTAGGTTTGATAGCTCAATTAGGCTCAAGTACGAGTGAATTTTGTAATTGTCAAGTTCTTTTTTAATTTTACGGGAAAGATTGTTAAGTTGATTCTTCTATAGCGCTGCCATTCTCTTCGCCGTTGATTTTTTTTATTTATTAGTGCAACTATGTATTGAGGCGGAATATTATGATTAAATTTTTTCGGTGTTCTTCTGTTTCTGGTATTTTCTCGCACGCTATCAGTTATGCATTTTGTAAATGTTATTACCATGTTACCAATAATGTCGTTTTCTGTTTCAAGTTTGTTAGTATAGTAAAGTTTATTATCGACAGAGCACTTAAATTTCTCCCAATTAACAATGCCATTAATTAGTCGAGGTTCAAGCCGTCTTAATTCTGGTGTTGCAATAAAATTGATAATAACAGGAAGATGATCAGAATCTAGCTCTGTTATTACTTCTTGATACGCTGGAATGTTTAAGTTTCTTACGAGAGTAATATCTAATATATCGGGTTGATGGTCGCGTCGAAAAGAATAGTACGTATAGGATGTAGGTGCAAGCACGTTGAATCCGTAAGTTGTTGACAAATCCAATAGTTTTTTCCCTGCTGGATTTGATGTTATGCAGCCCCACGCTGTGTTTTTACTGTTCATATCGCCAAATAAAAGGGTAGATACGTGCGTATCAAAATTTGTTATTGTTGAGTAGCAACTTTAAAAATTTCAGTGCTATAAAAATAAAGATTACACCCTGATTTGCGGGCGTATAAAATAGATTATGGTGCCAAAATAAAATAAAACTTATTATTTCTTAATAAATGGTGGAATTTATTTGATAGTTTGTAGATACTATAGATAATGGCGTAAGAATTGAAAAGGGAGTTGTGGCAATTTTCAATTTTAGCATAATTTACATAATTTGCTTTACAGCAGGTACTTAAACTCTTAACAAACAGGAAATTGATAACTGTCGGTTGTATTGAACGTGGTAGATCCCAAAGTGCCCCCAACAGTTTTAAACTCATTAGTGAGAACCATTCTGTTTATTGTATTGAAATTTCTATTTAATTTGCGTTCGGTGTAAAAACTAGTTGGAATTACGCCATTTTTCTAAGACAGTGGGCGGCAGAAAGAAGCTGGAGGGTAGATATCTAGTCGATAGTAAAGTAAAGTGGCAATGCTGCATGAAAAGAGGTCCTACAATACGAATAAACTTTATTAGTTTTTGGGGTTATCTACAATTTTTTGGAAATATTTTTTTTTGCAAAACAATATTTCAACATCTCTTTATTTAGACTGACAGAAATAATGTAAATTTTATATTTTTTTAAAACAATTAATATTCATTAGAAGGGATATTAGAAAAATTCTGAAAAAATTGGCATGCGTAGAGAAATGAACGGCAAACTTTGAAGTTAATAAATAGTTTTAGAGAAAAGATAAGATAAACTCTTAGCAGACTCAGCCTGTATATTTTAAATTTATAATTTTAATATAAAAAATTTTTAAAAATAATTTTTAAATTTAGTTAATTTATATACTACATTTTCAGACAAAATAAAAACACAATAGTAAAAAAGTCAATTAAAAGTAATAAGTAATCTGCGGCAAAATTAATGGATAATAAAACCGAGCGTACGCTAGCATAGGAGAAACTCATGAGTGCGTCAGCCGGTCGGATCAGTAGCGTACCGTCTCGATTGAAACTGTCATATTTTTATGAGAATTTCTTGCAATTCACATATTCAAATTCACAAATTAAGTCGTCAAGTGCGAGACGGGCACATGTATATCACTCATTGTTTTTGTATTTTGATGCGTAATCCGAGTTAACAATTAATGCTAGAAAATTGAAAGTGAGGGATTAAAGCATCGACCCAACCGCACGCCGGTGTCCATTAATTTCGCCGCACTATGGTAATAAGTCTTTCCAATAGCAGAAAAGTTTTCAGTTAAAACATATTTCACGCGCACGGATCACTTTTGCGGACGAAATAATTCCTAATCCCATCGGTCCCTTCTACATATTACCTGAAATCTACATCGGGATTACTCGAATTACCCGTCAATCTCAACTGACCGCACTGGATGACCAGCCGGTATCTCCTGCTGGGTCAAAGTAATTAGGACATTTAAGCACTTGGTTTCTAAATGCAAATGCACAAATAATAATTGAAACAATTTATTATTTAACTAAATATATATTATATATATAGCATATACATACAAATTACAATTTAATTAGTGAGTCACCAACTTTATGCGCTACACATTTAATAAAATTTTAGGGTTGCGAATAGGTAAAGGAAGGGCGGCCGTCATTGGGGATTAAATAGTGCGAAATTTATATACGCCCATCAAGCAAGTGTTGAACTTGTAAACCATCACCTACTGCGTGACGCTAATCTTCAGGCTGGTTCGCAAAAGGGACCCAAAGGGACACATTTCAAGAACCCGTATGGCGCTGGTCCCTAAAAAGGACCTGTCAATTTCACGCAACTAGTAATTTATTATATTGCATTATAATAACAAGATATGCATTTTAACGACTTTACATAATAAGCTAATTTAAACTTGAGGATCTTCTAAATTTCTGGTCAAAACTTAAAAAAATTTGTTTACACCATATACCTCAAAAACTATAAACATTTGTATAAGACAAATTTGATTATTTAGCATCTAATCTATCAAATTTACTTTAATAACACCTTACACAGGATAGCCAGATGAAAACGAAACAGAGGCTTTAACGCAGAAAAATAAGTTTTCAAAAAAACGCAAAAGCAGGTCTATTTTGTTTGGACGGGGGACAGTTTTTGGCATGAATTTAGCAATTTTGTGTTAAATTGTTAAATTCAAAACTTCTAAACGGGTGATGCATCTTTTCAAAAAATTTAAATCGGAAGGGAGGTCGAGTTCCACATCTTTTAAATTTCATAAGTAAAACACAACTGTGTACAGAATTAAAAGGGCTTTCCAACGATGTATAACTGGACCCTTCTTCCGATTTAAAATTTTTGAAGGGATGCATCACCCGCTTAGGGGTCTGCACACAAAATTGTGGAATTTATACTAAAAGCTGTCCCACTTCTAAACAAAATAGACCTGTTTTTGCGTTTATTCTAGAAATTATTTTTCTGAGAGTTACAGCTTCTCTTTAGTTTTCGTTTAGCCACCCTGTATCTAACAGTTTGTATTTCACTTATACTTAATTTATTAGTTCTTCTTTGTTGTTTTGAAAATTTAGTCAAGCTGTAACATTTTTGTTAATTGCAAATTTTTATTTTTTGTAGGTGGCAGGAGAAGGCGCCAGCCTCCCGCCCCCTCCGCGCCGCCCTCTCCAGGGGAAGGGACCTCCCAGTAAGTATTTTAATTTTTTTTTTGTTACTTTCAAATTACTATTTCTATGTTTTCTTTTGACCGAAACTTATTAAAAGGAGTCCAATAACATACGGGTGGTCTAATACTTTAGCACCCATGTTTTAAAAGTTTATACAAACTTACATTACTTATTTGTTGTTTTACCGACGTTTCAAGATTTCTTTCTTTCCGGAGACAGCCAACTCAGCATGTTGCATTACAACAAGTTTTTAACAAAATTGTAATAGTCGCGAGCCTTAAAAAAAGGGAAAGTAAAACCCCAAAACATTGGTAAAACAACAGAGTAGTAATCTCTCTTTTCCACTGCCATTAATTTAACTTAACTTAATAAAATATTTATACAATTAATTTATCCTAAATTATTATTGTTATATTAATTTCTCTTTTTGTTATAGACCCGGCTACGTCAAGCCTGGTAAGTATCTATAAATTTATTCATTTTTTTTTCATGATATTTTAAAGTTTAAAGACAACAAGAGATATTCCATTAATTAGTAAGTTAATACGTTAATAATAATAATGGTTCTATAATTTTCCACCCATATTTGTAGCCGTTTAATAAAACATTTTTTTTTTTTTTTGTAAAAGTTGCTTTTTATCTTTCGCGTAAAGGTTCAGTTAATAACTTTTCAAAACCAATACTGATAAATGTGTATTATATAATATTCTAAACATATTAACATAAGAAAAAAAAAAGTTTGATCAAAAAATTTAAAAAAGAATAAAAATACAAAATTACTTTTTAGTTAAATAGTTGCTTTAATTTTGACGGATAGTTAATATTAAAAATTGCTCCACAAAAGCTAAGAAAGTGTGCAATAGTTCCATTCTTAGCGCTTGTTTTTCACTACTACTCAACTACTTTTTGTTTTTAATCTTGTTTACTACAATTCTTAGATATAGTTTATAGTATATTTTTTTTCAAGATTTGCTAAAAATGTTTTTTTTAAATGCTTGTATTAATTATAATTTTCATATAACGAAAACTCTTAAATATTTCAGTGTGTGAATAAATTGACATTAATAACATTAATAATATTACAAACAACAGTTAAAATGTTGAATTAAAAATAAGAATAACCAGTGTATACCGGTTATTCTTATTTGTATACTGTCTAGTGTATGTATACTGCCTATACTGCTTGATTCAATTTTCTGTCTTGGCGTTTTTCTAAAAAAACATTAACTTAGAAAATATGAATTTCATTTCATACTTTTATGTCACTCTGTATAGTTTGTTTTTTATGTTAATGCGGTTGTTTGTCTTTTTTCAACACATTGTTGTATACGTTGCTATGTCATATACATAATGTGTTGAAGAAGGACAGACAAGCGCATTAACAAGAAAAACGAACTATACAAATATGTATATTAATTTACAAAAAGACAATAAGTTGCCACAGCTGACAGTAAGGCTTATACTAAATGTATTTACCTGTAATTTTGAAAGATTCTTGCACATTTTTCTTTTAGATACTCTTCTGTCGGTTCAGGCTGTTGGGCATTTAAACCGTAATCTAGATTTTTTATAGGTGGTAACTTTTGTCCGCCTGTTTCAAATTCCATTTTTTTTCTTGGTTTAACTTTTGCCCTGTGACTTTTGAGTGTCAATGTATTTTTTGAAATATTTTTCCGGGCTTTTATTTATTAATGATTTCCATGGACTTGAATGCCACTTAATGCCTTTGTTATATCTCATTCCACTCATTGTGCATCTTGCTTGAAATGAGCCTCTTGTAGTCAGATTTAAACGTTTTCTGGCATTAAATCTAGCTAGTATATTTATGAATATTTCTGAGCGGTTGCTGTTTTGTTTTTCTAGTAATAAGTGAGATTTTTTCGAAATAATTTTGGACACTAAGGCACTTACAAAAATGTATATACAACGGTACATATAAAAAATTACAACTAAAAAAAATTCAAATACTTACTATGTAAATCATTGTAAAGACCGGATTTTTTATAGTTTCAACTTTTTTAATATCATGAAGCACGGTAGGAGTCTCACAGTAACGATCTGTATATGAGCGATGATCACTAAAAGTATTGTAACGGACCATTTCTTAAATCTTCCTTTAACTGATCAAGATTTTTGTTGCAATTATAAATTGCCTTTTAAGCGACCTTTTGTAAATCTTTTATAATTTTGTTTGTTATAATTTTCTGGCCGCTAAATCAATTTTTGCGTCTTTGGTTAAATGGAAAAGTGTTTTTCCATAATTTTTGAGAGCATGATTGACGCACTCAATTTTTTTCGCTAAATTATTTTAGTGTAGACACTGGAGTCTCCATCTCTAACAAAAGATTTAAACCGTAAATTGTAAACTTTCTCTGCAAAACAAAAGCTTCCTACAATTAGAAGAACTGCCGCTCCAATTGCGGAAGCATTTATGTTCTTTTGGTGTTTTTTTTTTATTTGCGGCTATGGCACAAATAATGCAGTATTTTTCTTACACCCACATATAAAACTTTCAGTTTTTTGACCAATAATGACCACCTAAAATAACATTAACGAAGATGTATTAAATAAAAGAATGATAATTATCTCTCACAACTCCAGATGCAGCGTTGTAATTATGGCCGTAGCTTCTATGACTCTATTCACTGTCTAAGTAAACCGTCATATATATGGTACCCTGTCAGGATTTACATGCTCATTTTCTACGGCAATATTAGCTTCTTCTAAAGCAGCAGCTTTTATATCTTTACAAAGCTGATCTTTCCAAACCTAATAAGCACGTTTCTAAATAAAGATAAATACACAAAATGCTTTTAATACATTTTTTTTTTTTTGTAAAAGTGATATAGAAAGTTTAAAATGCGTCTTTTTACTCACATCTTCCAATGTATTTTCTATTTCATTAGATTTTTTTTTGATTCATGGGTGGTATATTCATAATTGATAATAATTCCTTCAAGTGGCCAAAAGTACTGCCAGTCGCCAAAGTGCCCCCATACAGCTCCATGATTAATTTCCGATTTTTTCAGTACTTCGAATTATGTTCTCAATATCACACTCTGAACATTTAAATTCTGTGTGGCATACCAGTCCTAATCCTCTGTCATATTCCTTAGAAGGATATAATATTCTTGAACATAATTTGGAGTGGTCGTGCTGCATGCTATAAGCCCATTTTAGTATGTAACCCAAATCAACAATTCTATTGCCAGGAAGTGCTTTGGAATAGACATTTTTTTTTCTATGCAAAGTTCATAATACATTATTCTAAAAATTATGCATACAAAAATTAAAAACATGACATGTAGTCAACAGGTCGTACATATTAAATGTGATTTCATTCATGTATATGGGATCTTTCATCAAATAATCAAAGGTGTATCGCATCTAATATTTTCACAATTTTTGTCTGTTTCATGTTCTTTAGACGTAGAAGGTTTAAGGCTAGTCTGACCCTAGCTGCGATTTCTAATCTGCCTCGCTGAATTTCATCGTTTCGACAACCCGAAATACATTTGTTTGACCTGATGAATGTCATATAGTATGATAAAGCGAAATCAGAATAAATATTGTCCATTTTAACTTTTTAGAGTAGTACCAGCTTTATATATTTTATTAATTAGATTATCCTCTATCAAAATGACCACATACAACAATTTTTTTACGTTTCAGATTATAGGAATTTGAAAAAAACTTAAAATTTTTACTTTTTTAATATTCGTGTTTTTTTATATTTACACCGAGCTATCTCAGGAACCATAATAACCATCAAGTTGATTTTTGTTGCCTTCGAATGTAAAGACATGAGCGATTTTGGTCGTTTAATTCAAAGAATTTTTTTTATTTTTAATATATTTTTTGATAACCTAAAGTCGAACATCCGGTATCACGGTAAACAATTATAGACGATGCGAACAAAATTTTTATTATTAGAGATAGACCGTTACATTAAGCGAACGAAATGTAGAGAAATAATCCGGGAGGTTTTTGGTAAAACCAAAATTAGATTATTTTTTGTCGATTTCGAGATATGATTTTTTTATTTGAAACGATGACGCCTGCATCACTTGCGCGTTGAGAGTTGGTAGCTTATTTAGACTCTTACGAATCGTATATGCCGGAAAAAGCTAATATTTTTATAATAATAATATTAGTAATACAATAATAATAATAATAAAAAGAAGAAGAAAAAGTCGAAGAAGAAAAATAATAATAATTGACGATCAACGAAATAATTCTTATTGTCACACTTTAGTAATAATTGGTTTTCGAACATTATTTAAGAGGAAGTGGTTTTTAAAAATAGCAAGACAACTACATTTGAGAAAGGACATTATTTCAAAAATATTGAAGAGATTTAAGAATAGAGGATCTATTAGTACTCGACCTAAAACTGGAAGCACAATTCGTCATAATGAAATATTCTCAGAAAAAATTGCCCATTTCAAACTTTTGTATTTTTCTTATCTATTTTATGTGCTCTTTTAAAAACTGTAAAACTTAAAATATGTTATCGACAGCTTTTTGTGTAAATCGGTGTTAAAAATTTAACTAACGAATGTATAGAATATTTTATTTTAAAGCACAAAAAACTTTAATAAAACCCTCTGAGAAGGATATGTTAGCATAACTACCCAAAGCACACGGCAAAGATTGTGAAAAAAATTTTTCACGGACAATTTTATGCAAGTTTTGATCGAAGTCTGGAGTTCCATTTTATAAGAGACCATTATTGATCAATTAATTGACTCAATATATCGCGGTGATCGCAAATAAAGGGTATACAACAAAATGTTTGGAAATAAATATTAATAAAACTCTTTTCAATATCAGTTGCTTTACTTTTGCTTCCCCTAAATTTAAAGTTTTAATTTTTGTATCCATAGATTTAAAGATATTACCTAGTAACAATTATAGTGCAATTCTATTTTTTATTAAGGGCGTTAGTATTAAACATTAAATACTATGCAAGTAAGTATTATATAAAACACAATTGTAAAATCGAAAAGTTGTTTTATTTTTGCTCGGTACAGTATGTACCAATTTTTCTAATGTCTTTTCCCAATAACTGTACAGCTTTCATTAAACTTCATTTCACTACATTATCAAAAATGTGTTTGTGTGCAGAAATTTAAAATGTTGTGACGAGTGTAAATATCAAGATTTTGACAATCGGCTCAATTTTGTAAAAGATATAGAAGATGTTATATTTTGAATATAATCTATTAATTTTTTTCTAATTAAAAATTTATGACAATATACATTTTTTCTAATTTTACTTATTTTATTTAATAGTACAAAATATAAAAAATCTTGATTGCTTATTGTATTATGGCAGGGTGATGAATTTATCAATTTAATTATTTGTCAGGTGAGGAAAATGGTCGTAAAACCACATATAGAAAATTATCGAATCAGAATTCAGTATTATTTTTATTATCACTATTATAATTATGAAAATCTTTGTTTTTCCTGGCATATACCTACGATCAACTTGTGGATGAGAATATGGAATACTGCTCACTAACATGTGTGGATAAGTTTTCCATCGAATCAGATTGTGAAGTCTCAGGTATTTACCTAAATAAAATAAACCTAGTGCTTATAACGTTATACCGCTCTCCATCTGGAAACATTAATACTTTTATGGAAACTGTGGATAAGTTAATGTGTCTTCTCATTAATAAAAACTATAGAATAATAATTGGTGGCGACTTTAACATACATTTTAATAAGAAACATAGCAGCTCAGACCTGATTAATTTGTTTAAATCCTTTGGCTTGTACAAATTAGTTACGTTTCCTACTAGAAATGATAACACCATAGACAATTTTTCTCCAATATTAATGTAAATGATATAAATGTAAAACCCATTGATTTAGGAATATCTGATCATATTGGTATATTAGTGAAAATAAAGCAAACCTCTGATAATGGAGCTCAGGTATTATCTAAAATCATAAGACCACTAACATATCATGGTAAACAGCTATTCTTTCAACTTACTAACAGTATTAATTGGGAATTTGTGAATACCGACATTGATGTTTCAAATAAAACTTATATGCTTATAAATAACTTATATCACAGTTTTGAGATGGCTTTTCCTCACAAAACTATTAAACTTAATCATAACGTAAAAAAAATAAACAAATGGTTCTCTCCTCTTCTCCATACAATGCGCGAAACTTTGTATTTTCTAAATGACTTGTATAGACGTGACATAACTAACTTGGAAAACAAAAAATTGTTAAAATCTTTTAGACAGAAATACAATTTAGCTATAAAAATGCCAAAATAGCAGCAAATAACAATTTTATAAAAAACAATAGAAACCCTAAAAATATTTGGAAACTTGTCAATACACATAGAAACAAAGATGGACATAAAAAAACCAGTAATATATCTGCTGAATCTTTCAATTTTCACTTTTGTAATATTGCATTGGATACTGTTAAAGCAATTCCAAAAACAAATTTAGATCCCATAAAATTCATGAATAGTAAGGGAACCTCGACTAGAAATAATAGTGAAATATTTTATTTTAAAGAAGTAAGTGAAGTCAAAGTTAGGGACGCTTTTAATAGCCTAAAGAATAGCAAGAGTAGAGATATTTATTCCTTGAGTACTGAATTACTCAAGTCTGTACAAAATTTATTAATCACACCGGTTACTAAACTATTTAATGAGTGTATAAAAAATAATATATTTCCCGATTGTTTAAAAATAGCTGTTGTAATACCTATCTTCAAAAAAGGTGATTTAGAGGATCCTGGAAACTATCGCCCGATCTCACTTCTACCAATAATTTCTAAAATCTGGGAAAAACTTCTCAAAAACCAAATTGTTGACTTTTTCGAAAGTAATAAACTATTTTCAAAATATCAGTTCGGATTTAGAAAAAGTTGTTCTACAGAAAATGCTTTACTTAATCTTGTTAATAACATCATAAATAGTTTTCAACATAATAAGTCATATATAACTTCTTTCTTAGATCTAAGTAAGGCATTTGACTGTGTGCCCCATGATATATTGTTGCAAAAATTATCCTACTATAATTTTCATGATAGCAGTGTAGCCTTAATAAAATCTTATCTACAAAATCGTAGTCAATGTACTATGTTTAATAATGTCTTATCTACAGAAAAGCAACTTTCTCATGGTGTTCCCCAAGGCTCAGTGCTTGGGCCAGTTCTTTTCTTAATTTACATCAACGATTTCTCTAATTTTATTCCTAATGCAGATGTTACACTTTATGCTGATGACACCTCAATAGGAAAATCTGGGACAAACTTAGATATTCCAATGCTCGAAACATTAAATTTAGCTGAATTTTGGTTTAACAGTAACTTTCTAAGTCTAAATAAAAAAAAAAACAATTAATGTACTTTTTACGCTGAAAACTTCAGTTTCTTCTGATATAAGTCTAAGCAATAATGTTAAATTCTTAGGTATCAATTTTGATTCTACTCTGAGCTGGCAAAGTCATGCAGATATTACGTCCAGCAAAATATCAAAAAATATATATCTCCTCAGAAAACTCTCAAGTACTACAACAACTTATGTTTTGAAAATAGTTTACTATTCATTAATCCATAGTCATTTTAATTATGGTATTCTGATTTGGGGTCACTCCCCAATATTACAACAGCTATTCGCACTACAAAGGAAAGCTATACGTATAATTGCTAACCTAAAATACTGTGATGATTGCAAAGAAGGTTTCAAATCACTAAAAATATTAACTTTACCATGTTTATATATTTTCAGGTCTCTGGTGTATATTCATGGTAATTTACAAAACTATTCTTTTTTAAAAGATTATCATGATTACAACACTCGATCGAATAATCTGTCTTTCAATCAAATAAGATTAACTAAGTGTCAAATAGCCTCGAATTATTTTGGAATCAAATTTTATGCTTTGCCGGTTGAAATCCGCAAATTGACAACACATAAATTTACAAACTTTGTAAAAAACTATCTCACAGCAAACGCATTTTATACTTTCAATGAGTTCTATATAATCTAATTTTGTTAAATGATTTTCTTTGACGTATGTAAATACTTTTGTATGTTAGCACGAATAAAGATTATTATTATTATTAATTATGAAAATCTTTGTTTTTCCTGGCATATACCTACGATCAAAAGTCCAAACAAGCCTCCATCTCACAGCGCGCTAATAAAGCGGATGGTCACCATTTTTAAAAAATCATATCTCGTAATCCCCAAAAAATAATCTAATTCTGGTTTTACTAAAAACTTCCTGGATCATTTATCTACATTTCATTCGGTTTCGTAGGGGTTTATCTCTAATAATAAAAATTTTGTTCGCATCGTCTATAATTGATTAATGTGACACCGGAAGTTCGACTTTAGCTTATCAAAAAAATATATTAAAAAAAGAAGTAAAATACTTTCATTCAAACAACTAAAAGCGCTCAAGTCTTTACATTCGAACGCAACAAAAGTCAACTCAATAGCTATTATGGTTTCTGAGATAGCTCACTGTAAAGATAACAAAATACAAATATTAAAAAAGTCTGAATTTTGATTTTTTTTCAAGTTTCGATAATCTGAACCGTGAAAAAATGTCTTAATTGGTCATTTCAGATAATCTAATTAAAATTTCAGCTGGTCCTACACCAAAAAGTTAAAATAGACGATTTTTATCCTGATATCTGAGATGATTTCCCTTCACTATACTTGCGCGGTCTGGCGGCAAACCCTAAGAACTCAGCGCTAATTTTAACGTAAATACACATTAAAAAAACTTAAAACTGAAAAGATTTTTTTAAATTATTAAATGGTGATAATATATGGCATATTTTTCTAGACAAGTGAGTCTAATTTGATATTTTAAGATTTTGTAAATTATGAGATATTGATTTGTTTATATTGTCAACAATATTTAAATAAATAATTGATTAATAAAGTTGAAAATAGTTAAGCGCTCTTTACTTTTATATTATCTATTTACAAAAAAAATTTTTACAGTATTTTCTCAAAATTTAGACCTAAAAGAATGTCATAGAAAAAATTAAAACACGTTTTTCTTAAATAATACAATGGAACTTTTTTTTTCATGTATGGCAATAGTTAAGCGCCCTAGGCAATTAAAAAACACGCCTTTTGATGTATAATATATTAAAAAAATACATATTTAAAGAACAAAAAAAATGCCATAGAAGAAAAGTTTCTAGGGGGGTCTGACTAGCCTTAACCGCACTAAAATATTTTAATATAAAACTCCGTAAAGTGTCAATTGATATAATAACAATGTACATTATGATAAAATATTGAATTCGTTTTAGACATCGCTTTTGATTTTTTTATAACTAAAATAAAATTTATACATAGTTTCAAATTTGTGGTGTAACCTTTTAGAAAATGTTTAAATCGTAAACGCACGCTTTTGCACAATTTACTCAATTACACGCTTGAATACAAACCTAGAAAATGTTACTTTTTCATCCAGTCTTCTTTGTTTTTCTGAACAGATTTTATCAAATTTAAAATTTTTTGAATAAATGTTGAAATCTCACATTTCAAAATTATGTTATTGAATAACAACATTTTCTTCTCAATTTTTAGATATTAAAATTGTTTATAAAAATTTCATCTAATATTTTTGTTTCTTTTATAACTATAACTTCTACAATAACTTAGAAACATATGGTTCCAGGATGATAATCTATTGTTTCTATTTTAAAATAATAAGACACACTTTAGACAGTTTTGAAAAACTACATTATTTAATTTTTGGAAATTTTTAACACCTTACAAGCACCAAAAGTCTTACTTAATCCCAATAAATGCGGTAATATAAATTTGAATATAAACAATTATTTTATTTCAAAATCCAAATCAAAGAATAAATTTATTTAGTTTTCGTTTATTAGTTTTTACACTATTTGACATAGTGATGATTAAATTATTATAGCTGCAGTGTTTTAAATAAAAGCCACATATTGTCATAGCAAAAAAATTCTATTCACTTTTTACAAAATATACGATTATTTGGAATATCTTGTAAAGCGGCTAAAGTTCGGCAAGTACCGTGTACTTTCGAGCTTCCTCGAAGACACAAGTCCAAACTTTCTCTAATATTTGGAAGGCTTGGATGGTTGTGAGCATGGTGGAATAAATAAATAAGTCTTATTTATTTATTCCTACATGGCTGTAAGCTGAAGGGTGAATGCTTGCGCCATCTGAACGGGTTTTGTAAACATCTCCAATGTATTTCGGGTCTTAAGTAGAAAGACATAACGATAAGTTTTAATGTAAGAAAAGGGAGTGGGCACAATAAAACAAAGATGTTGAATTAACAATAATAATAACAATGAACTCCACCGACAATCTTTCAGAGCTAATCCTATGATGAAAAATATGCTAAAATTCTTAATGGACATGGAGTCAAAAACGCTTATTAGTTACCGAGAATTTTGACAAAATATGTTTAAAACAAGTGAGAATGAAAAATAGGAAAAATAAATCGTAGATCTTTAAAATTTGTTAGTGTTACGAAAAACAAATTACCTAAACCACATAGTAAAAGTTTAGGTGTGTAAGACGCTGGTAAGGGATATGGGGGCTGTTTAAAAACTTAATTTTTGAATATCTTTACTTCATTGCTTACAGAAAGTTAATTTTTGAGTAATAATAATAAAAAATTTAAATGTTCCTATTTGGACATTCAATAATAATAATTGAATTGGCCTATCTTGCATACCTTCTTTATTATTACATATTATTAAAATTGGTAAAAAAATAAAATACCTGTATTTTTTATTTTAATCAATTTTTGATATTAAGCCAAAAAAATCAATTTGTTACAACTAACGTTATTTGCCACAGCCAGTGATTTGCGTTACTTGTTCCTTGGCTTTAAAAATATGTAATTATTGCCAGAATTATTTTAAATAGAACGATTTGGGTATACGTGCTATATTTCTTGTTTATTTATTTTTTACCAGAATTCAATCATAAATTTATTGCCTAACATTGAGTTGACAGTGCAAGAGACCACTGTAAATTGTGAACGACTGTAGCCGTGATTATTGTACGTTACTTGAGCGGTCCGCTAGCAACCCTATTTCGCATAAAAGCTTGCTCACATAAAAGCTTGCTCACTAAACATGCAGACCAATTAAACAGAATAGAGAGTAATTCTGACTTCGCTCAAAATGTAAGAATCTTCTTAAAGGTGGTATTTGCATTTAAACAAGTATTAAAATCACTAAAATTTGCATATTTCTAAACAATTTTGTTTATAAGAAGCGTTTTAAACAATTTTAGATAATATGATTTCAGATAAATTAAATATTAATTTGTAAAGTTTAAGTGTTCAATAAAGGCCTGATGCTCATATTTTTACTGAATTAAAATAAAAATTTATTTTTTTGCCTTATTATTCCTGTATTTTCAAAAAATCAACGTTCTTGCCTACCAGCAAGTGATTTTCTCTCTCACACACATTTAATCTGTGTTTTATACTTAGACCATTTACGAAACCGCTTCGCTGTAATGGACTACCAATCTCACAACCTTCCTGTGCGTGAGTTACACGCCAACATGCAAGTGAGAGAGAAATATATTTTGTTTCTTTCTTTTCAACACCGCGCGCCGATGTACGCAGTTGTCAAATTTATTTTGCTTCAAAGTTGGGGATTAAAAAAATTAAACAGCCAATTTAAATAGAAACATTATGTAACATTTGCAAAATTTTTAAAGCTGATACAATCTATTTTATTCTGCGGACCTATATATTTTTTTCTTACACTAAACTCAATTTTAAAAACATGATATGGCAACGTTACACAGCAAAAACTTGAAATTCTTCCGGCCCAGCAAAGGACCAAGATATACTTTTGTCCTTTAGATCTTTTCGTGCGTTTCTAAACCGTATTAGCAGTCCATTATAGCAAAGCGGTTTCGTGAATGGTCTAAGGTTTTATACTATCTCTGTCTCTCTCTTATACAAGCTGTCTTATATGTTGTCACCGCAGCTCGCTTCGGCACCGTATACGCGAGACTCAATCCAGTATTATTATTAGATCTATGCTCTTTAAAGAAGCTGTACCATCGTCTGTTGGTTGTGTTTTTCCATGACCCTTAATGCACTTATATATAAGGTTCCCATTCTAAAGTCGGTTGAGTGGGTGGAATTTATAGGGTCGCATTCAGGCTGTCGAAAACCAGTAATTCCAAACCGTTTTCTTTTTACATTGTAAAATGCATGGCGCACGTTGAAATGTTTTAGAACAACTGACCTAGCTGAGCCTAAATGTTTACTTCGAGACGCCACCCATATTAACTGGTTTAAGAACGACCCTTATTTACAAGTGCGATAAAGGTGATAAAACAACACAATCAACTGACGACCCATACCAATGCGGTACCTACGTATTTTTACAGAACACGTGTTAAACGTTACAACAACACCTTTTATGATCTCACCAGAGAAACTCAAAAAATAAGCTTTACACTTCCAGCGTGTAAAATAATGATACTTTTACCACGAGATGGTGGTAGGGTTGAACTGTGCCGATAAATGACGAATGTGCGAACTCTGTTTTCTGTTATTTATCAGTGGCGTCAGAGAACAATAGAGAAGCGTCATAAACCCCAATATGCAAACGCAAGTTTTACCGATCTCTTCGTGTTCAACGATCTTTTTGTGGCGCTAAATTCAAAATTATTGCAAACTGATTTAGAAATCTTTGAACCACCTAAACACCTAATAGTATAAAATAACGCTTACTATTATTAATTTATATTCAATGCAAGCTTATTACTTACGCATATTATTGTTTATATAATTTATTAAAAACGGTTATTGTAAATAATTTTTATCGACTGTTTTTTTATATCCTGTTCAGCATTTTATTTTTATTAAAACTATTATAAAAAAAACTTAAATAATCGTAACTTCTTTTATTAAAGGTCATATACTTTTTATTACAGAGAAAATAATACTTAAAAAGCAATACACCAAATTCTGCTCTGAAAATAGTAATGTTGAATTACTAAAATAACAACGAATAAAAATTTAATATCTTACACAATAACAAAAATGCTTTATTATGAATTGAGTCGTCATTATTTTAACAAAAATATTGCTAAGAACCTTAATAAACTAATAACTATTCTAATAAATTTTAAACTATAATTATTGACTTTTATTTACATTACCTCACATACTTATTTCACTTGCTTCAACTTTCGTAAAGAACTTTAAAAACTAAAAAATATTAACTGGAAATCTGGACAAAAATATATTTTTTAGCAACAAAGTACAATTTTGTATTATATAAAATTTCTTACATTCCATGCATTGAAAATTGACCAGTCTTTGATATAATCAAAGAGCATTTTTCATCAAAATAAAATGAAGCAATAACGTGATTAATAATTTTTGTATCATTTATTTCATCGGCTTATTATTACAATTTTTGTTAATTTATAACGTCGATATTTATTTCATAAAACTAATAATTTCATTGATAAAGCATTTTCTCTGGAATTTAATTAAACAACAAGCATTACAAATTTAAACATTACAAATAACAAATTGTTTTTTAAAACCTTTTTCTAATATGATGCCATTTAACTATCCATGTCCTTCCTTTCCACTAGAGACTAGACTGTCTGCTGTGGTTATTTGTTAGAATGAGGATTTTTCACACGTTAAAATTCTACAATAGACACATTAAAGAAATGATAATAATAAAAAAATAACAGAAAATATGTCATTTTTTCGCATCTATAAAGCTAGATTTACACACACGTTTTCATCAGTTTCCATTTTGGAAAATCGCAAAACACAAAATAACAACATACTGTATTCTGACGACAAGATAGTCAACTAGTTAATCTACAGTAAATTCACAGTTAAAAAAATACTAAAATAATTAAATCGATCCAAAATAAAATAAAACGTTGTATATACCCACGGGCGTAATCGTCACTAATGGCCTTCAGGAAATTAAAAACCCTCCTATGTCGGGCTTTGAACATTCCCTCATGCCATAATCCTCTTGATTACGCCCTTAATATATAAATAATTACTTCGGTTATATCAGTTTACCTCAAAATAGATCTCTTCTTAGGGCTGTTATTTCAAATGAAAACTTTATATTTTAATGTTAAATTTTTGTTTTGTTTGTTTTTTTATTGTTTTCTTTTAAAGAATTTTATTTTGTTTTTTACTTATATAGGGTGTGTCAAAAGTCGCGGATTTACTTTGGTGGGCTGATTCCCACCATTAAAACAATCCAAACCTTAAAGAAAAAAAATTTCTAGCTTCAAAATTTGAAAAGTTATGAGTAAAGCGAGGAATAAAAGGTACCGAGAATGAATGAAAGAGCGTGACCATGCCAAAGCATTGGCGCACGGCCATGTGGTACCCCCAATTATTATGTAGCGCTGTATTGACCCGATGCCTGCAATGTGTTTAATGTTTATACACTCGATCGCATCCCCTCCAAGCCATGTGCCACTGGCACAGGTACCTTTTATTCCTCGCCTTAGTTATGAGTATCTGAAGTTGCAAAAAAAAAATTTAAATTGTCTTGATATAGTTAAAAAAAAATCAGCGTTAAATGATGCAAATGGATGAAAAAGAAACAGTAAAGCATTTGAAATGTATTACGTATTCATAAATCTCAAGAAAATACAAAAAAAAACAAACAAAAGAGTATTAAATTTTTTTAAATAAATTTTTGAGTTTCTTGAGGTTCTCCCATGCATTCTTCCAAAGGAAATTCGTGACTTTTGACACACCTTATATATTTTTTAATAAAGTTTCTTTTATAAGTATGTATGTTTCTTTTTATGATCAGTAAGTATTAGCACATATTAGTAATTTTATTGTTGTGTCAGTGAATTTATAAAGGTGACAACCCTAGATGGTGGTGTCTTTAGACAGCAATTAGTTGAGTCGTCGGATGACCCTTTCTTCACTACGTCATGGCATGGGTATTATACCATGTCGCATTAAGGTATATTATATTACGTCCTTCTTCTCTAAATTTTCGGATTTGTGTAACGTATTCCATTCTATGTTTTTTCAAACGCGGATTTTCCATAATTGCTAGTCGTTTGTCAAGAGTCTTATAACAAAATCCAATGCTTCGTAAATACAATCGAAATGAATTTTTGCAGTATGGAATTCAAATCCCATTTTTTTCAATTTTATTTTTAAACTTTTAACCGTGGGGACTACGTTTTCCTTATACATATTATAAATCATATTTTTAATTTCGATTTAAAAACAAAATTAAAATTGCTCATTAGATAAAAATAACACACAATTTTTATTATCGTTACTCAAACTTTCACTAATTTTTGTAAATAATTTTCTGTTTGATTGTATATTTGGTTTAAATTTTCCCTTTTTTAAAAATAGTTTGAACTGTACTGTAAGACAGCTGCAGCAAGTCACTATCCTCCTTAATTGGGTTCGCACATCCTCTTCCAACTAAAGTCTGATGGACATTGAAAATTAATTATTTTGCGTTCGAATGAAGATGCCGTTTTTTCTTGCGGGGACTTTCGTTAATAGACTCATAGACTCGTCAACTTGTTGGAACTGAAAAGGCCCGATTTCTTTATTTTCAGAATTTTCTCACGGTCGAAACATCTCTACTACAAAAAGACTGATCTACACAGACAAAACTGTAAGCAGATATAAACAAAATAAATATGCCAACCCCAGGACAATGTTTAAGCAGTAGTGGGGTAAATCGAAATTAATTAAAGTAAATCGTCAGGCACGTTTCACGATTTGTGGTAGCAGGTAGTTGCCCATTGTTGAAAAATTTGACTTTTTCCACAAAGAAACCTAATAAAACGTATCCAAAAATTGGAAAGTATATATTTTTTGTTTGATAATACCTAATAGATTAAATATTTCTTCTAATTTGATTGCTTATTAAAAAGCACTGATTATTGTAGTAATAAATAGTAGTTTTGAAAATAACAATTTATTTAAAAGAGAAAAATTAGGCAATATAATAATTTATAGTTTACACAAAAATTTATTTACTTTTTTCATTAATTTTCTAAATATTTGAAATCATAAATTTTTCTTTACGCGTTGAACTGAACTTCAAATATTTTCAAAACCTATCTTAATCAAGTAAGTGTTGAACCTGTAAACCATACCCCATACCCTACGGAGTAGCACTAATTCTGAGGTTGGTCTGCAAAAGGAACACATTTCAAGGATCCCTACGTCGACGTCGCCGTCGTTGGTTCGCAAAAGGAATCCGCTGAAATTATGCTACGTAATTTTGAATTATCCTTTATGTACAGAATGTTATTGAAGTAATGTTGCAGATTACAGCATATAGAATGTGAGATAGGTATACGATGTAAAAGTTTTTGCTCAAAAACAGTATTATCATACAACTTATACTTCAAAAATAATGTTTTTGAAAAAAAAGCATTTTACAGCATATACATATCTCAAAAACGATAAAAAATTTGATTATTTAACAGCTTTTGAATAGTCCAGTCATTTTACCTCGGAATTTGAGATACCCAGCCACAAACTTGTATAAACTTTTATTATGACATCCTAGAAGTTGTCTCAAAACCTGCATACGGTAGGGTGCAAATATTTCGTTTCCTATAGGCTTTTTGCTATTTGTATTTATTATCAATATGGTAGAGAATTAAATTCCCTACAACTTTTGTTTTAAATTTTTTTTATACGTTGAACCGTTTTCGAGATAGAGCGGAGAGCGCGCGGTTGGAGCATCATTTAAGTTTATCCGGTAGCCTCGGTCAAAAACACGCCATCTAAAATTTATGTTATTGATAAATATATAACTATTGATAATTTTTAATTTTTATTAACTATTACATTGTATTTAATAATTATTTTGCATATGTATCTATTTTTAATGAAGTATCAATTTATTTTTTATTTACACCTACCTGCCCGTGTAATAAAAGAATTGTTAAGGAAGATAAAAAATATCATTCTATACATTTATAATTTTTGAAATAAAAAAAATTAATTAAAATTTATTAGAACTATAAGTTATAGTTTTAATTATCTTCTTCTTCTTCATCGTCGTCTTCCAGCTGCTGAAGTGTTACAAATTCCTCTTCTTTATCGTCTACAACGACATTTGTTTCAAGGTCTTCCGTAATTTTGGTGTCAAAGGTTCCATCTTCCTTGACATCGCTCTGATATGGTAAAGCATTGAGACAAGCTTGCCCATTACAATAGCCACAAGCTAAAGAGCACTGCAAACCCGATTTTCTGCATCCACATCGCGAACCACAACCACCCTTGCAGTTGCAGAATATTGTGTTAAGTAATTCCTCTGAAGCAGGTGATAGAATTGTCATGATTAGTACCAGGAATTCGTTATGCATTGTCCAACCCCATTCCTAGGGTTCCAAATCATGTCCTAACCAAGTTTGAACTTGATAATAAACACGATTAAAATTTTGCTGAGCTGCTGCACTTGTTGGTGGAATATTTGATAACTACACAGGTTTATTTACTTTTGTAGACTTGACGTATTGTGCATAACGAAGATGATCGATACTGTCTACATATTTAAGAGCATTATAGACTGCCAACAAGGTTTGAATTCCATTCTCAAATAATCTTTGAACAGGACGGTTTTTTGTTCAAATGCTGCAGCAAGCTCATCTACATCAACTACATCAACCAATGATTCACTTTCCGATTCTGACTTATTACATAAGAAACACAAACCAGCCACAGCTCTTGAAATTGTATGTCCAAGATACTAAAAAACCAAAACAGTTGTAATAGTTACCAAGATACGATTCAAAACCAATGGATAACTGAGGTTCGTAGAAAATGGTTCTCTATCCCGAAAAAAAACTTTGTATGGCCCTCTATCTCGAAAACGGTTTAACGTATAAAAAAACTTTTAAAACAAAAGTTGTAGGGAATTTAATCCCTCTACAATATTGGTAATAAATACAAATAGCAAAAAAGTTATAGGAAACAAGATACTTGCGAAAAATGTTCAAAAAATCGATTTTTGTGACTTTGGACCTTTGATTTTAATAGACGCGGACACCCTACGGTATGCAGGTTTTGAGACAACTTTAAGGATGTCAAAATAAAAGTTTATACAAGTTTACAGCTGGGTATCTCAAATTCCGAGATTTTTACCTAATTTTGACTAAAATGACTGGACTATAACGAGAGCTATCACCTGTTAATATCTGGAAATTTATTACAATAACATCTTATACAGGATGGCCAAACGAAAACGAAACAGAGGCTGTAATGCAGAAAAATAAGTTCTCAAAAAACGCAAAAGCATGTCTATTTTGTTTGGAAGGCGAAAGTTTTTGGCATGAATTTAACAATTTCGTGTGCAAACTCCTAAACGGGTGATGCATCTCATCAAAAAATTTAAATCGGAAGGGAGGTCGAGTTGCACATCTTTTAAATTTTATAAGTAAACCACCACTGTGTACAGAATTAAAAGGGCTTTCCAACGATATGTAACTCGACCCCACTTCCGATTTAAAATTTTTGAAGGGATGCATCACCTGCTTAGGGGTTTGCAGACAAAATTGTTGAATTTGTGTCAAAAGCTGTCTTCCTTAGAAATTATCTTTCTGAGTTATAGCTTCTCTTTAGTTTTCGTTTGGCCACCCTGTATATAATAGTTTGTATTTCAATTATGCTTAATTTATTAATTCTTTTTTTTTATTTTGAAAATTTGGTCAAGCTGTAACATTTTTGTTAATTACAAATTTTTATTATTTGCAGATAAGAAGACAGTCTGGTGGCAGCGCCCATTCGAGCTGCTACCAGCAGACTTGTCGGAGGAAGAGGCCTCACAGTAAGTTTTTATTTTTATTTTTATTTTTTGTTACTTTTAAATTAGTATTTCCATGTTTTCTTTTGAACGAAACTTATTTTACTGCTAAACAAACTTTTTATCAAAGTTATATTGTAACTCTAAATTAGGTGTTCAAAATGTCAAATTAATTTCCTAACTATATGAACTGTCCTTATTAAGTATATACATTTTCTATAGAGCTTTTATTAAATTTGTAAAATTTAAAATTAGACAAATTAATTATTAAAACATTTTAAAGTGTAAATATTTTGCATAACTTGATGACCGAAACTTTTGGAGTAGCGACAACAATATCTCAATATCTATTGCTTTGAAGGTAAATTAGTATCTCTAACACATGTCTGTCTAAAGTTAGGTAAAATTGTTTAGTAATAAATAAAATATGTTTCTTACCAGTAAGTTTGTGTCAATATCGTCATTCAAATTTATAAGTGGTATGTGTCATACTTGTCGAAATTTTCTGCAATGCAGTTCAAAAGACTCTAACCATAAATAAATTTTTATTTCTTCTACTCGATGTGTGCGCAACAGTAATAATTTTTGTTTACTCCTTTGTCAATTTAATTATATTGCTCTACAATGGCAATGGTAAAAGAGCGTTAAAAGTAGTCCAATAACATACGGGTGGTCTAATACTTTAGCACTCATGTTTTAAATGTTTGTACTTACTTATTTGTTGTTTTGCCGACGTTTCAAGGTTTCTTTTTTTTTCGGAGACTACCAACTCAGCATGTTTTATTACAAGTTTTTAACAAAATTGTAATAGTCACGAGCCTTTAAAAAAAAAGTAAAACTTCTAAACATTGGTAAAACAACTTTCTTTTCCACACCCATTAATTTAACTTGACTTAGGTTTCTGAAAGATAATTTAAACGGGCAGTTAGCTGACGGGAGTTTAAACTAACGGAAAGTTAAAACAATGTCGAGTTTCTCGAAACATACGTCAATTAATTTAATTCTCCGTTAGTTAACTCTCCGCTAAAACGCGGTTGTTATTTCAGCTAACAGTTTGCTAAAGTACTATGAGATGGCACCACTTCCGATTGGTCAAAAGTTGTGTTTATCGTGACAGGACAGGATTTAAAATTTCTCAAAAGACTGATAAAAAATCTCGGGGCAGAAATCTCACAAACACCCTAACCCGTTGTCAGTGTTGAGCATTAATCAAATATTTTTTTAATTGCAATTAAACAATTTGATTGTTGTTAGCAATTAATTGACTTGCAATTAAATTTTTTAATTGTTATTTACAATTGAATTAATTGTTTATTGTAATCAAAAACACAAAGCCCCTAAAAAAGAGCTCTCCATGAGAGGGCGAAGCCCTAGAAAGGCCTTCATTAACAAAAAAGGCAAAGCTCTAAAAAAAGCCTCCATACCAAAAAAAAGCAAAATTTTAAAAGAATTTCTCTTTGATAAAGAGAGCGAAGCCCTAAACCTTTAATCAGGTAATAAAGGCCTGCAGAAGGTCCTCGTTTAATTAAAAAAATTAATTGTTAAATTCGTTATAACAATTGATTAATTGTAAGACTTTTCAGTTACAACTAATCATTTGTATATTGTATAACTCGCAATTACAATTAATTATTTTACTTGTTAGTCACAATTAAAAGTAAAATTTAACTGTTAATTACTTATTAATTGCTTTTACAATTCGAATGTTTGAATTCAAACTCTGCAAATTTGCACAGTTAAAATTAAACTGTGTTTTCAGAAACCTGTTTCTTGCTTTAAACCACGGTTAAACTAACGGGCCAGTTAAATTCGTTTCCAAAAACCGAACCTTAATAAATTATTTACACAATTAATTTATTATAAATTATTATTGTTATATTAATTTTTCTTTTTGTTACAGACCGCCCTTTGAGGTGACTGGTAAGTATCTTCTTTAGTATTTTAATCTTGTTTACCACAATTCTTAGATATGTTTTATTGTATATTTTTTTCTTAAGATTTGCTAAAAAAAATTTTTTAATTTTTTCTTAAAATTAATTATAATTTTCGTTTAACGAAAACTCTTAAATATTTCAGTTTGTGAATAAATTGACATTAATAACGCTATTAGAAACAACAGTTTAAATGTTGAATTAAAAATAAGAATAACCAGTGTTTACCGGTTATTCGTATTTGCTCAAAATTTGCTTAAAATTTTGCTCACCATAAAATGTATTGTTATTGAAGTCAGCCCCAAACATTTACAATTGGTAGGTTTCTTCAACGCCAGATGATTCGAAGCCCGAGGCTTATTAAGATGCTTTTATGGGTAATATTTCTACAAAAGATGATACTTTTTATCATATCAATTTACCTAAACATTCCGACAGTTTGAAAGAAATAACGAAGTGTAAGTATTTTTTGTGAACTAAAAAAATTGCTATCGCATTGATTATTATTGAACTAATCAATAAATCAGTATTTAAATGTTCAATAACGATCCAAAATCAAGAAAGGGAATGAAATAATGAACTTAACTGTTGCAAGTTTCGACGTACACAATAATTAATATTATGTGTAATTATTTTGAGTTATTTATTGCTTTGTTTCTTATACCATATATTTATTATAATTTTTGATCAGAGGTTGCCATGAAAAATAAAAATTCTAAAAACGTAGCGCCTAATTAATTCACTTGTTAAATGTCATTTTGCTGTCAGTGTCTAAAGTAAAATTTAAATTTGATTCGAATTATGGGGTTTACTGCAGAACAAAAGATTTTTTTAATAGAATAAAATTTTCGTAATGGACAGAGAATGGGTTTACTCATCCAGAGTTTATTTTGACGAGTTTCGGAATAAATTTCCAGAAGAAATCATTTTTAGAGAGCCAGTCATGAGTCAACGATATTGATTAACTAAAAAATTGTATTAAGGAAGATATAAACAATATTACTTCTGCAACTCTTACCAATGTTGAATTGTTTTGATCCATTGTGAGAGTTTGATTAATTGGAATTAGGAATTAAATTATGGTTTTTTTACTCTCATGTTTTATTTTTTCAACTGCTACATGTTTCGACCACTATTTTTTTGTGGTCATCTTCAGGCCTATAAGAAATTATCAGATTTTTATACTTTTATTTTGCTACTTACTTAAATATCAGTTACACCGTAATTATGTATTGCACAAATCTACCATATTTTACTTTTTTTTTTAGATTAAGTTAACATGTAGCAGTTGAAAAAATAAAACATGAGAGTAAAAAGGTCCTAATTCTTACCAATGTGTTCGAAAACTTGAAACGTCGAGTGAGGTTATATATTATCAAGTCAAATAAGTTAGGGGCTACATTTTAAAAAATTTTTTTTCATGGCAACCTCTGGTCAAAAATTATAATAAACATACAGTTGGCGTCAAAAAACTCGGGAAATGATATTTGACCTAATGTGAATTGGAAATTTGATTTGTCAATTAATGTCATTTTGTATCTACATTTCTAACACATAAGTGCATTTTTTTAAACTAAATTCTAAAAGGCCGTTTTAAAATATAAAAATTTAATATAATAGGCGCGTTTAAATGGAAATAATTGCGTGGTTGGCCGTTTTAAAACAAATAATACTATATAATTCGTGCGATAACCCAATAATTCTATATAACCGTCCAGCTTATAAGTTGGTTGGTTACTACCATTGCTTTCTTGATAAGTCCTTAAAAGTTTCTGCCTCCATTTTAAAGTGCAGCTTGAATTGCTTAGTACTTATCTTTAAGATCACTTTCTCTGCATATTTATCCACTTTTTCGACAACAGTAGTCTTCTTCATCATCGGACGGATGATTATATAGTATTATTTGTTTTACAACGGTCAACCACGCAATTATTTCCATTTTTATTTTTTTGTGTTGTGAAATGATAACTTTGAGAGTAACAGTTGTGCACTGACACTGTTGTCACTGCAGAGTTCGGGTAAAGAGTATAGCACTGAAGATTTATGTACTTTTAATCATTGCAATTGTGAAACAAGTTCATCATAACTTTCTTATGTAGAACTGATTATTATAACTCATTATTATCAAGTTTACAAATTAACATTAATACAAGTTAATATATTTTAAACAACATTTTAATATTAAATGATAATAATAAAGTGATAATAATTATTATAGCACAAAATGTATTCACAAAAATACAGACTGGTCCAATGAAAAGTTTGCACCTAGCGTTACCTTTGTTTGTGAAATTTAATGCAGAAATGCTCGGTCAGGTCGACTTTCTTTTGAAGGGGGACACATTTTAAGAATATTTTGCAACCTATATTTTTAACCTCCTTTCGGGGGTGAACCACACTCCTAAGATTTTAAACAACGTTTAAATGTAATGTTTATTCAGGATTGCAAAAGTAATCTTCAAAAGTAGAATTTAGCTACCTTTCTTACTAAAACTACATGATTGAAGTTCGATAGGCATTTTTACATTACCTGTTAAATTTTACTATTTCTAAAACCCCACAATAGGTTATACAGCGTGATATAAAAGTATGGAACAAAATTCATATTTTCTGAGTTAATCTTTTTTAGGAAAACACCAAGACAGGTCGATTTTATATTTTTATTGCGCACGTTTATCACTTACTTTCAAACTTTTTTCTCATTTGGTTTTTGCTGTGACGTAATAAATTGTTTTTTTTTGAATAGCAACCCCTATTTTTGGTGTTGAAAATTGAAACCACTATTTTTTCTGCGTATGACAGTATAACATTTATAGGGTCTAAAGCTTTAAGTAATTTAACCAATTTAAGTGTTTTATTGATTTTTTTAAAATAGACGCAATTTTTAACAGAATTATTGAACTAGGTGTTCAAGTTGACGTCTTTCCATTTCTTGGCAGTAATACAACAAATTTTCGAAATTCGTTAGCACATTATTTCTCATTTTTTGACTAATTAATTAGTACTGATTTGTAATTCTTTCTCTTAAATCCTTGATTTTGTTGCAAATACTTTTGATTTTTAAGTAGCCCCTCAGAAAAGTGGGCAAAACATTACCTAAATAAGCTCCAACACCACGAGCGTAGTGTGGAGGTGCACCGTCTTGTTCAAACCGTACATTAGTTGCTGGTATGTCTAGACCCTTTTTATTTGGAAATGTTCCGCTAATGCTGGTACTAAGATGTTGCAAAGGATATTTAAATAAACTGGTGTAGTTAATGTAACGTTAAAGAAAAACGGTTCTAAAATGTGATTAGCTCAAAAAGACACAATCATATAAATCGATAGAAAATAGAGAAACCCATACTTGTCACAACACCTTTAAAAATTGAATGTTTGGTGTGGTTTTATCAAATCAGTTCAATAATTAGTCAAAACATGAGAAAAAAAAACTGAGTTTGAAAATTGGTTGTAATGGGTGTTTGTTTAAAAAAAAACTCGTAGCAAGCTATGACATTTTTACGTATGTCGTACATGACCCCATACAACAACAAAATTTTTATTATTTAAATTATCCATGTATTGTTGGTTGCCTGCTATGCCATTTTACCCTTCATAACTTATTTTGACCATAACCTAAGAATATCTTCACTTCCCGCCAAAGCGAGCTTGGTCTTGGTGTGTTTTTCTGTGGTTGCCTTCGTGGTGTTTTTGTTTTTCAAACATTCTTTATTTTATTTAAAATGTATTTTTATTTTAATTGTCGAAAAGTGAGGTTATAAGATCTTTCATTTTGACAAGTGTGTAAAAAAATAATCACAGACATATAAAGCAATTGTTTTTTAGTTTCAAAGCACTCTAGAGTTTTTTTTTTAATTAAACACACAAAATTATTGCGTATATAAAAATTGCGTCTATTTTGAAACATTCAATAAAACATTTAAATTGGTTAAATTATTTAAAGTTTTCGTTTTAGACCTTACAAATGTTATACTGTAGAAAAAATAGTAGTTTCAATTTTCAACACCAAAAATAGGGGTTGCTATTAAAAAAACAAGCAAAACAATTGATTACGTCACAGCAAAAACCGGTTGGCAAAAAAATTTGGAAACAAGTGAAAAACGTGCGCAATAAAAATATATAATCGACCTGTCTTGGCGTTTTTCTAAAAAAAGATTAACTTGGAAAATATGAATTTTATTCCATAATTTATGTGACTCTGTATAGACAAAAATATAGACAAAGAGGTTGCTAAAGCATCAAAGATTCGCCTGGTGGAAAAAATTAGAAATCCATGTCGTGAAATAGAAAGTTATGATTATCCAAATGCAGTACATTACAATTTTAGTCGATAATTTCTCGATAAATTTATTTTTTTCATAGTAATTACATTCAAATTACTAATCTTTTTCAATATGAACTTATTGTACTTGTACTTATTGTAATGTTGTATTCTAATTATAAAAAAAATGTCACTTACGCCTGAAAGTTGACGAGTAATGTACTATTAGGGACAAAAATAATGACACCTCAATATTCCGACCCTAATTTGAGGGGTTGGCAAATCTTTTTGATCATAAACTGAACACTTCTGGGACAGTTTCTTTACCGACGTCGATACTTTGATTAAAATTGATAACGGTCTCTTGAAGATTAAATTGATATGTTATTTTGGTGCTAAATTAAATACACATTTATACGTTTCTTAGAATGCTTATTGATTTAAAATAAAATATTTTTTAAGGGGTGTTTACTATAAAATCTAAACATTTTTTTGCTAAAATATATATAATGTTAGTGTTTGCTTAAGTGGTGTTTATATATAATTGAAAGAAATTGTTATAAACAATGTAATTTTGTAAATGGTGTGCTCTTTGTGGAAAAGAGACCTTCAGTTTTTAAAAATCACAGTTGTTTATTCACTAAAAAAAATCCAGTTTTTGCCATTGCAAACTAAACCTTTTTTCTTAAAGCTTATAACTTTTTTTGTTATCAACAAATTTATCAAAAAAACTTAACTGGTTCTTTTTATGGTGGTAACTTTATAATTACAATATTTTAATAAATAAACAATGCAATATTGGAGGTCTGTTTTTAACAAAAAGCATGCATTTTACAGATTTACGCTGTAAATATATTTTTTGTTTTATGAAGCAAACACTAACATTATTTTATTTATTTTAGAAAAAAAAAAACTTTTGTACTAAACCTTTTTAAATTAGAATAATTAATTCATAAGATTATTATTTTTTTTTATACATTATCACACAATATACATTATATTTATACAAGTAAGTGACTTTTTTTATTATTTTGTGAAAAAAGTAAACTAAACCTAAAAATATAGCATAAACCAACTTTTTTATTTGACTTTGAGAATGGAATGGAATGGATGGAATATCAAATTTTTTATAGTTGAGATTCAACGACTCAGAAGTATTCAAAAAATTATGATTTTATCGCTGTTTTCCAATATAATAAAAAATAAATGCAGAAACTTAAGATAATAAATAAACCTCAGCACAAAATTGTTCGCAGATTCTGAACAAGATATATTTTTAGGACCAATTTTTACATTACTTTTACTTCTTATTTATTTAAGTACTTATTTATTTTTAAATAAAACAAGGTACTTAATACTTCACTGTACTTTACTTGAAAATATTTTTTCACAAAAAACTGTTTAAAAAAACACTAGTTAGTAGAAAAATTATTATTTTGTGTAGTAGCCGTTATTATCAATACATTCCTGCAGTCTTCTATCCATACTTTGAACTCGCAGAGGTATGAATGATGGATATGGTTCCACGCGGTGAGAACGTTTTCCGTGAGAGCTTCCACAGTCCTAGAGACATTTTCACGTTGGATTATTTCGTTCCACTTCCTGACCAAACAACCCCATAGATTTTCTGTGGGGTTTAAATCCGGATACCGTGACGGCCATTCTAATAATTCAAATTCTGGATGATCAGAAAATCACTGCCGAACAATGTGCGTTGTATGTATTTGGGCTATTGTTTTGCACAAAAACGATCGGGTTTTCTAATTCTTTGGGAGGATATAAATTTGTTACCGACGGTAACATTTCCTCCTCTGTCTAAAACCCTTACATATTCTCTCGCCGTAAAATTTGGAGGAGTAATCTGAGTAATTTCTCTCGGTCCAGCCTGTCTCATCTAACCCCAGCACCCAGCACTTATTCTTCCGCTTCTGTTATTTGGTATAATGTGGTTAGGATGAAACCGAGTTTCATTAATTCGCCACAATTTGGTTTTTACATCTAATGAAGTTAGAAGTTTTTTTCGTCGCAAAATATGAAGTTTGTCCAGTCTTTCCCCAAATTTTGCTGACATAATTGCAGTCGGGCTTCTGCTAAAGCTGGGGTTATTAATGGTTTTTTTGCAGGAACTCTGCATTTTATTTCTCTTTTTGTTTAGACGCAGTCTAATAGTCCGTGCGCTTAAATTGAGTCCTGTAGTTTCTGTTATTCGAAGTGCAGTAGTAAAGGGGTATTCTGCACAACATTTACGATGGCTTCGTCTTCTTGTTCTGTTGTTTTGCGTTTCCTTCCAGAAATAGTCGTTAATAAAGGACGGTCTCTAACTTCATGACTGTGAGCAATCCATCTCTTCACTTGTCTTACCTATTAAAAAAATATATTATCTTAGTAAAAAATACATAATATAATATTTATTTATGTTATGTAATATGATATAATTGTATTAAATATTACGAACTGCAGTAATTGTAATTATACAATTATAACAAAATAAGACAATTATATTTTATTTAATTTTATTTTTAATTAAGATTTTGAAAAAATTTAAAAATTGTGTTTACTTACATATAAACCCACCCTTTCTGATGTTTCCCTTTTGCTTAGCCTATCTTGGGCCACGCCCACAATAGTTTCTTTGACCTCCAATGATGATTGTCTTTGTTTTACAAGTCTAGGCATTTTAAACTTTTTTATTTAATAAAAAAGGACTAGGAACACTATTAGACACATTCAAGCAAAGCTTGCGACTAAATGACAACGTATAATTTTTGTAAAAGTAATGAAATGATAGCGGTGGGGATTGGGTTTTTCAACCTCTTTCTTTTTTAATGAGTAAGGACCAAAAAGGAAATGTTTGAAATCTTTTTCAAAGAATTGAAATACTTTGAATGAAAATTATCAGTAGAACAGGTATTACCCCATAGCAAGATGGTGGTGGGCTTTCACTTACAATTCATTCATGGTATTAAAAATAGCCTCAGGTAAAAATTCTTACCATGCGCCATGTGAGAAAAGAAGAATTCTCTCTTTACTTTAATAATTTGTGACTGAAACAAAAGTTTGAGCCATTTTTTAGGTAACATTTATTGATAACTAATTATTAATAATTTTTAATAATTAAAAAAGTAAAATTAATTTTAAAAATAATTCAGATTGTTGCTAAAACCTTTTTGTAATAACTTGCGTTACAAAAATGTAAAAATTGGTTCTCAAAATATATCTTGTTGAATATCTGCGAATATTTTTGTACTGAGGTTTGGAGTATTATCTTAACTTTCAGTGTTTATTTTTTATTACATATATCGGAAAATAGCGATAAAATTACATTTTTTTTTGAATACTTCTGAGACTTTTAATCTGAACTATAAAAAATTTGATATTCCATCTACTATTAAGAAGCTCTCAAAGTCAAATAAAAAAGTTGGTTTATGCTATGTTTTTTGTTTAGTTTACTTTTTTTCACAAAATAATAAAAAAGTCACTTTATTACAAGAAAATGTGTATAAAACAATTAATCTTTTCAATTAATAATTCAAATTTAAGATTAAGGTTAAGTACAAGTTATTTTTTTTTAAATAAATAAAATAATGTTAGTGTTTCCTTCATAAAACAAAAAATATGTTTGCAGCGTAAATCTGTAAAATGCATGATTTTTGTTGAAAACAGACCTCTAGTATTGCATTTTTAATTTATTAAAATAATTATAAAGTTACCACCGTCAAAAATTGGATCTTTTAGCAAATAAATAACTGTGGTTTTTAAATTCATGACCTTTTTTCCACAAAGAATTTGTAAAATTGTAAAATGTGGTCCATATTTGTGAATTTAATAAAATTTTGTTAAGTATAGATTCCCTTTCGAAAATTGTCAGTGTCAAAAATTCTGAAATTATGTTGGAACCCTGTTAGATTGCCATGGAAACGAAACTAAAAAAGCTAATTTTAAATGGAGTTACCAACCTTAAAACACTTTGACAATTGATTTTAAGAAAAAATGAGCTTTACATTATAGAACATTACCAAATAATTGGTCGTTACTTTCAATAGACAATCTGGTTTGAAAATGCTACTCTACTTGTCATAAATCAACCAATTCTCGAGAAGATATCCTTTATCCAGAATCGGATTAAGGAAAATTTTAAAAGTGAACTGTTATCTGTAAATTAAATACCCGACAAAATGGCTGGCGATGAAGACGCTAGCGAAAATACTGGCGATTTATTTCTAAAACATTGCAAAGCAACAAAGTTAATTGTGGTAGTTTGTGTAACATGTGGATCTGTATTTCACAGAGGATGTTTTACAAAAAATGTTAAACCTGGCGATCCTAGGGTGCAAAAAGCTGCTGAGTGTTTCAAATATGTTCGAGATAAAAGCCTGACACCAAATTCTAATGCTGGAAATGTAAATCCCTTAGATTACGACCTGTTGCGTAAGAAGAATGAGTGCTTAAAAAGAGAAATGGAACTTTTGAAGAAAACCTTCTGTAATTTGGATGATTTGGTTCAGTTACAGAAATCTGTCTTGGAAAGATATGAAAAACAACCTGTTTATTTTAAGGAGAACGCGGCGTTATCTTTTAGTCTGGTGCTAAAAACGCAAGTGGTTCTTGATAAACAAATAAACATAACTACATCTGATATTGTCATTAAACACAATGGATCTACGCAGATTAACAGTAATGCCGTACTTATAAATCTTCGTGCAAATATTAATCCAGCATCTTTAAATGTTAAAATAGAGTCGACCAGAAACGTAAAAAATGGTTTAAGTGTTAAGTGTGCTGACGAAAATTCTTGTGCCATTATGTTAGAAAAATTGCAGCATACCCTAGGTAAAAACTACGTTGTGGAAAAATAAAAAAAATGAAATTCTCGACTGGTGATAAAAGGCATCAATTAGAAATTTTTGGAATCTTTGAGTAATGAGAAAATTTTAAATAATATTTTAAAACTAAATTATATAAGTGACGATAATGATGAGGACAATCTCCTTCTTTGATTGGTAACAACTATAAAAACGAGTGGAAAGAACTGTAATCTTATTATCGAAGTGTTTAGCGTCATACGAAAAAAACTATTGGTTACCGGTAAGATTTTTGTTCGGTGGCAGAGTTGTTATTGCACTGACAACAACCGGGTGATAAAGTGCTTCAATTGTGCTCGTTTTGGTCACTCCATGACAAATTGTTCTCAAGTTTCTATTTCTTTTAAATTATCAAACATAAATGGTGCCATCAAATGATGTCTTGCCTGACTATAAGTTTATAATGCCGGGTCAGTGGTGTGTAAAAGACGTAGGGATTATTTATTAATTAATTTTTGTATAAAAAATTAATCAATTATAATTTTAACTCACATAAAAAATTAATTGTTCAAATGATTCCTATTCTTTTGCCGGGTTTAACACATAATAATAATAATACTAATCTTTATTACCCAACAGACATACATTCAATTATAGGGTAACTTAAATTACTTACAATAACATATAGTAAATAAAGCTAATAATATAATATATAATATAATAAAATAAATTAAGATTTTCTAGTAAAACAAACTTAATAAATAATTTAAAGTTAGTAAGTACTCAAAAAATGTCATAAAAATTAAATTGAAATTATTGAATATGCAGCGAGTATATGAGATAAAGTAGAAACATTAATGTCACAATGAGAAGAAATTAGATTAAAAGAATTACACATGCGGTAAAGGGGTGAGTTTAACAGAAAATTAGTAAGAACGAGAAGTAGGAAGATAAAAGTGGGTTGACGAGAAAAACGAGTTGGTACATTAAATATTAGAAGGTGTAGTAAAGGCGGCGAATCAATCAGCCCTCTAACAAGTTTAACTACCAAGCGCAAAGCACATAGTTCCCGCCTAAGTTTGAGTGTCTGCATGTTGAAACTATTTAAAAGAGCTTTGTGGTCAAATTTTTGAGGTGGCTAAAACCTTCTGCATTTGAAAGACAGAAATTTTAAGAATTTTTGCTGTACAGACTCCGGGTTGCTAATATGCACAGCATACAAAGGAGACCAGACTGTGGAACATTAATCAAGTTTCGATCTAATGAGAAAAATGAACAGCGTTTTTAAGGCATTTTTGTTGGTAAATTCTTTACAGTTTCGAATCATAAATCCTAGAGATCTTAAGCAAGAAGAAACCAACAAAGATATATGATCGACAAAGTTCACAGTAGAATCGAAAATGACTCCTAGATCTTTAAAGTTCTTAGGACGTTCAAGCACAGTCTTATCAATTGTATAATCAAAGCTAATAGGTGTTGTTTTACGCGTGAACGACATAATTTTACATTTGGAGATGTTAAGTACTAATTTATTCTGTGTGCACCAATCTGACAATGTGACAAGATCTTTTTGAAGTATAAGGCAGTCAGAAACGTTTTCAATAGACGAGTAAATTTTTAAGTCGTCAGTATAAGCTAGTTTAAGACAGTCAAGTGAACCCAAAAGATTGTTGATAAATAATAAAAAATGTCGAGAACCAAGATTAGATCCTTAAGGAACACCTGACGTGGGACAAAAAGAAGTTGACTGAAAGCCACTAAAAGTGACGTACAGTTTTCGATTGGTAAGGTAAGACCATATCAAAGACATAAGATTATTTGAAAAACCAAAAGCTTCAAGTTTTCTTCACAAAATAAAATAAAAATAACACACAATTTTTATTATCGTTACTCAAACTTTCACTAATCCTTGTAAATAATTTTCTGTTTGATTGTTTATTTGGTTTAAATTTTCCATTTTTTAAAAATAGTTTGAACTGTGCTGTAAAGCAGCTGCAGCAAGTCACTAGCCTCTTTAATTGGGTTCGCACATTCTCTTCCAACTAAAGTCTGATAGACATAGAAAATTAATTCTTTTGCTTTCAAATGAAGATGCCGTTTTTTCTTGCGGGGATTTTTGTTAATAGACTCCTCGTCAACTTGTTGAAGACCATCCGCTTCGTCAATTTGTTGGACCTGAAAAGCACCGATTTCTCTATTTTTCTGTGAATTTTCTGAATTTTTCCACGGTCGAAACATCTCTACTACAAAAAGACTGATCTACACAGACAAAACTATAAGCATATGTAAACAAAATAAATATGCCAACCCCAGGTCAATGTTTAAGAAGTAGTGGGGTAAATCGAAATTAATTAAAGTCAATCGTCAAGCACGTTTCACGATTTATGGTAGCAGGTAGTTGCCCATTGTTGAAAAATTTGACTTTTTCCACAAAGAAACCTAATAAAATGTATCCAAAAATTGGAAAGTATATATTTTTTGTTTGATAATACCTAATAGATTAAATATTTCTTCTAATTTGAGTGCTTATTTAAAAGCATTGATTATTCTAGTAATAAATAGTAGTTTTGAAAATAACAATTTATTTAAAAGAGAAAAATTTGGCAATATATTAATTTATAGTTTACACAAAAGTTTATTTTCTTTCTTCATTAATTTGCACACAAAATTATTGAATTTATGCCAAAAGCTGTCTCCCTTCCAAACAAAGTAGACCTGTTTTTGCGTTTATTCTAGAAATTATTTTTCTGAGAGTTATAGCTTCTCTTTAGTTTTCGTTTGGCCACCCTGTATATAACAGTTTGCATTTCAATTGTACTTAATGTACTAGTTCTTTTTTGTTATTTTAAGCTGTAACATATTTGTTAATTGGAAATTTTTATTTTTTGCAGGACCAAAGAGGAGGCGGGTCTGTCCCATCCCCCTGCTGGGCAAAGGGAAATACAAGTAAGTATTTTTTTTTGTTACATTCAAATTACTATTTCCATGCTTTCTTTTGACTGAAACTTTTTTTACTTCTAAACAAACTTTTTATCAAAGTTATATCGTAACTCTAAATTAGGTGTTCAAAATGCCAAATTAATTTTCTAACTATATAAACTGTCTTCATTAAGTAGATATATTTTCTATAAAGCTTTTGTTAAATTTAAAATTAGACAAATTAATTATTAAAACATTTTAACGTGTAAATATTTAATATAACTTGATGACAGAAACTTTTGGAGTAGCGACAACAATATTTCAATATCTATTGCTTTGAAAGGAAATTAGTATCTCTAACACATGTCTGTCTAAAGTTAGGTAAAATTGTTTAGTAATAAATAAAATATGTTTCTTACCAGTAAGTTTGTGTCAGTATCGTCATTCAAATTTATAAGTGGTATGTGTCATACTTGTGGAAATTTTCTGTTAATGCAGTTCAAAAGACCCTAAATAGTCACGAGCCTTTAAAAAAGGGAAAGTAAAACCCTAAAACATTGGTAAAAAAACAGAGTAGTAATCTCTCTTTTCCACTCCCATTAATTTAACTTAACTTAATAAATTATTTATACAATTAATTTATCCTAAATTATTTTTGTTATATTAATTTTTCTTTTTGTTATAGACCCGGCTGTGTCGTCAAGTCTGGTAAGTATTTATAAATTTATTCAGTTTTTTTTTCATGATTTTTTAAAGTTTAAAGACAACAAGAGATCCCATTTATAATTATTAAGTTAATACGTTAATAATAATAATTGTTCTTTAATTTTCCACCTATATTTGTAGCCGTTTAATAAAACTTTTTTTTTTTGTAAAAGTTGCTTTTTGTCTTTCGCGTAAAAGTTCAGTTAATAAGTTTTTAAAAACGATAGTGATAAACGTGTATTATATAATATTCTAAACATGTTAACATAAGAAAATAGACGTTTGATCAAAAAATTTAAAAAAGAATAAAAATACAGAATTACTTTTTAGTTAAATAGTTGCTTTAATGTTGACAGATAGTTTATATTAAAAATTGCTCCACAAAAGCTAAGAAAGTGTGTAATAACTTTGTTTTTACTCTTGTTTACCACAATTCTTAGATATATTTTATAGTATTTTTTTTTCAATATTTGCTAAAAATGTTTTTTTTTATAAATGCTTGTATTAATTTTAATTTTCATATAACGAAAACTCTTAAATATTTTTTAGTGTATGAATAAATTGACATTAATAACCCTATTACAAACAACAGTTCAAATGTTGAATTAAAAATAAGATTAACCAGTGTGTACCGGTTCTTTGCATACTGTCCAGTGTATACTGTCAATATTGCTTAATTCAAAATTACATGGCATAATTTTACTAACCTTTTCCAAAGTTTTGCTCACCATAAAATGTATTGTTATTGAAGTCAATTAGGGTTCAACCCTAAACATTTACAATTGGTATATAGGTTTCTTCAACGCCAGATGATTCGAAGCCCGAGGCTTAAGATGCTTTTATGGGTAATATTTCTCCAAAAGATGATACATTTTATCATATAAATTTACCTAAACATTCCGACAGTTTAAAAGAAATAACGAAGTGTATTTTTTGTGAACTAAAAAAATTGCCATCGCATTGATTATTATTGAACTAATCAATAAATCATTATTTAAATGTTCAATAGCGATCCAAAATCAAAAAAGGAAATGAAATAATGAACTTATCTGTTACAAGTTTCGACGTACACAATAATTAATATTATGTGTAATTGTTTTGAGTTATTTATATCCTTGTTTCTCATACCATATGTTTATTATAATTTTTGATCAGAGGTTGCCATGAAAAATAGAAATTCTAAAAACGTAGCGCCTAAATTAATTCACTTGATAAATCTCATTTTGCTGTCACTGTCAAAAGTAAAATTTAAGTTTGATTCGAATTATGAGGTTTACTGCAGAGCAGAAGATTTTTTGGTAGAATAATATTTTCGTAACGAAAACTTAGTGAACGGACTACGGAGAATGGGTTTACTCATCCAGACTTTATTTTGACGAGTTTCGGAATAAATTTCCAGATGAAATAATTTTTAGAGAGACAGTCATAAGTCAATAATAGTGATTAACTAAAAAATCGTGTTGAGGAAGAGATAAACAATATTACTTCTGCAACTCTTACAATGTGTTCGAAAACTTGAAACGTTGAGGGAGGTTATATATTATTAAGTCAAATAAGTTAGGGGCTACATTTTAGAGATTTTTGTTTTTCATGGTAACCTCTGATCAAAAATTATAATAAACATACAGTTGGCTTCAAAAAAATCGGGAAATGAAAGGAGAGTCTTCCAGTCTTATGGAAACCGTAAGACCAGCCAAATTTAATTTTTTTGGTACCATTCGATAGCTCTTGAAAAGACAAGCATTTCATATTATTGCGCAAAATTGCTGGCTTTGTAAATATGAGCAGAAAATATTTAAAGTCTCTTTGACTTCTGTCACGACAATTCATAAAAGTGTCTGTTTAGTTTATGAGGGTTAAAAGTAGGGAAACCCTGCGGCGAACCCTTGATAATTAGGTACCGGAAAAGAAACTTGCTACTGTTGTTATTCTTAGATTTTCTGTTGACACCGTCTACCAGTTCTAAGTTATTTTGTTATTTGGTAATTACCAAAATAATTTTTTGAAGATTTACTATTAATTTGATTAAATCATAAACATTTTTCTTCCATGTTGACACTTTAAAATAATATTATTAAATTCATAACAATTGTTAGCCTGAAATAAATATTTTTAGTAAAATATAACGCTTTTTTTCACTAGTAATATAGTTTTTAAAAAAATTGCAACAACTTTGTCTAGTATCAAATTAGCATAATCACATCAATACTTTCAGGTGAAATAGAAATTTTATTGCTGGCTTATTCTCGAGATATTTTTTCAAAATGATTGTAAATAACAATTTAGAAAACCAACAGCATTTGTTATTAGGTCAAATAGGATAAACTTTTATAACCATAACTAAAAATTCAGGGAAATATTGGTGTGGAAATTACCGGTAAACAAAGCAGGTAAAGGTAACAGATTAAGATACAGGTGTCGAGATTACCTGTCCCCGGTGAAAGTATCCCATAAAATTTTCTCATAATTTCGAAAGTAAAAGGGGATGGTCAGATTTAAGAAGATTAACTATTTTAACCAATCGAACAACCACCTTAATGTTCCACCTAAACATAGTTTGTGGTCCACCTAACAACGAGGTAAACAACACTTTGGAACATCGCTTGTGTAAAAGTACCCAATTGAGTTGGTTGTTATATAAGTATCTACGTTCTAAAGTAATTTAAAAATGGAGTGTTACGTGTGTAATCAAAGAGTGCGCTCTAGAGGGTTTCGCCGTTTAGATCAGTTAGATAATTGCTTATTTAATTAGTTTAATTCTATTAAATATTATATCTAAGTTGGATTTTTTCTTACACTGATTTTGCAAAAGGTTATTTTTTTTATATAGAAAATTACTAATTATGTTTTATTTAATTAGTTTAATTAATACATAATTTATATAACTTATGTATTATAATTAGTTTGGTTATATTTACTATCTCTTGTCCCATATCATTTAATTTTTGTATTTTCTAAAATAAAATATTTTCATTTCTGATTCAAACAATCTTCTTTCCTAACAAAGCAAATGGTCATTACATCTCCCGTGGAGTAAATCCCTTTTGTAAAACCACCGGCTATTACCGTTGCTTGATTTATGAACTCTTCCAGACAAGCTTGGGACAGTGTTTACGACCTTGGGTATCCGATCTTTTTCCCTCTAACTAAAACTGTATTTACTGTCTCACAAAATTTAAAAATTTATATTAAGTTTATTTGTAAAGTTAGCAATTTTGCGCAATAATATGAAATGATCGTCTTTTCAAGTGCTTTCAAATGGTACCAAAAAAATTAAATTTGACTGGTCTTACGGTTTCTATAACACTGGAACACTCTCCTTTGACCTAATGTGAATTGGAAATTTAATTTGTCAATTAATGTCAATTTGAGTACATTTCTGACACATAAGTGCAGTTTTTTAACCTAAATTCTAAAAGACCGTTTCAAAATATAAAAATTTAATACAATCTAACAGAATTTTTTGATAGGTATGTCATAATTTCATAATAACCCAAATTAAGGTAAAATCTTTGTTTTTATGCCACTGAATTTTTTAATGTTATTAAACAACAATGACATAACTACATATTGTCTGTTTCACGAAAGAAGCGACTTTCGTCATAGCCATTAATAGTCCGAACTATGATATGCTCGAGCGCCTGCCCCGTTTTCCCGAAAGACGAGAAGTATAATAAGTTGCCTAAACTAATAATTGACGAGCGCAATTATATAGCCATCTTCTTTGGCTTCTAGTAGACACTACTTTGAATATTTTTCTTTTCAGTACATCGGAAATGTGAATAACGTGTGTCGTAACTTAAAAATAATTTGATGACGAAAGTAGCTTCTTTTGTGAAACATAGAGTATAAGTGTTAAATACATGATGACGGAGCAATAATATACAAAATCACTAGGAACGGCTAGAACAGACAACTGTTATCTATTGATCACTAAAAAAAAAGAACTACAAAAAAATCATTGTATGTACCACGGGTTTAATTATAATTAGCAATAATTATCGCTAATGACCCTCGGAAACATTTTTTTGACATAAAATCTATACAAACATTTATAAAAATTATATAAATCATAGTAGTAAAAATTTAAATTATGTAAACGGTATAAAAATGTCAAATAAACAAGAAGTTGCCAATAATAATAAATGGGTCAAGCGGTGAAGAACACAATTTACCCAAAGATTCCTTATTTACTCGAGGAGAATAAAAGCAATATTTATTTATATGCACTTTTAGACAAAACCAACTGTGACACCTATGGCTTCATAGATGTTTATAGCTCTTGTTGAAACCATGCGAACTGTTTATAGTTTTTAAGATATACGCTGTAGACATTTTTTTTATTTTTAAAAAAACACTATTTTTGAGATAAACCATGTATGACAACACCGTTATTGAACATAAACTTTTACATCGTAATTTTAACATTTGTATAAGGCAAGTTGGGTTATTACGACTTTTTTTATTATGTACTATAGCTGGTTAAATTTCTCAAATATACTTCAAAATCACCCTGTATAAGACAACTTAGTAGATACGTATTGAAACAAAAATTAAATTTTTTCTCCAATGTTATTATGAGCTACACAAGATTCAAAAACAACACTTACCACTAATGCAAGCAAAAGTTTGCATTCCGATTTTAATAAAATCATATATTATATATACAGAGTGATTTTTTTATTTGCTCCCGCCCGAAATTGTAAAAATAGGCAACACATTATACTTTGCATAGATTACGTAGTTTTTTAAAATTTAATTTTCAAAATTAAGACATAGAGGGTTGTGAATTATTGTCAACATTGTTGACAATACTTTTGACAGTGCTTCCAAAATTAATTTATTCGGGTCATTTGTAGCCGCATTTTTTTTAAGTAAAAACATGTTTTCTAATTCGGAAAAAACGGATATGTTATTGGTACTGGGAGAGTGCCAGAAAAACTACGAAGCAGCAGTTCGACTCTACGCTAGACGTTATCCCGATAGAAGGACGCCATGTAATCATGTGTTAAGAAAAATTGAAAAGAATTTAAGAGAAAATGAAGTGTTAAAAAAGAAGAGCAACAGACGTCGTACAGTAACACATGCGGAAAACAAAGCGGCGGTAATAGAAGCTGTAACTAATAACCCCCAGATAAGTCAAAGACAAATTTCACGGCAGCTACAGATTAGTCAAACCCCTGTATTTAGTATTTTAAAAGCTAACCAATTTCTTCCTTACCATGTAACTATAGTTTAGGGTTTGAGAGGAATCAATCAGGAATCAGGTTTATCAGGAATCAATTAGAACAGGACCCTAACTTTTTATTTTACGTTTTGTTTACTGATGAGGTTACCTTCACCAACAATGGTTGCATGAACAGACACAATTCACATTATTACTCTCAACAAAATCCTCATTGAGATGCTAGCCAGAGTTCGCAGAAATTATGAACGGAGAATAATATTGTGCCAAGAAAAAGAAGGGAGACAATTTGAACACATTTTATAACAATTACTAAATGTAGTTATTGTATTTTAATTAAATGTTAAAACTGACTTTGATTTTTGAACTTATAACGTCTAGCGTACAGGCGAACTGCTGCTTCGTAGTTTTTCTGGGACTCTTTCAGTACTAATAACATATCTGTTTTTCCGAATTAGAAACCATGTTTTACTTAACAAAATGTGGCTACAAATGATCCAAATGAACTGACTCTGGAAGTACTGTCAAAAGTATTGTCAACAATGTTTACATTAATTCATAACCCTCTATGTCTTAACTTTGAAAATTAATTTTTAAAAAACTACGTAATCTATGCAAAGTATAATGTGTTGCCTATTTTGAGAGTTTCAGGCGGGAGCAAATAAAAAAATCACCTGTATATATAATATACAGGGTGATTTTCTATTTGCTCCCGCCCGAGATTTCAAAAATAAGCAACACGTCATAGAAACGAAAAACAACTTTGGAAAAACTACAAATGATCCAAATGAACTCACTCTAGAAGCAGTGTCAAAGGTATTGTCAACAATGTTTATTGTTGTAATTAATTCAAAACAATCTATGCCCCAATTTAAAAAAATAAATTTTAAAGAACTAGCAATGTATAATGTTACCACCATCGTAATCCGATTTTTATTTAATTAGGTTTTTACAAATTCTCTGTGTTGCCTGAATTAACAAACTTCATCAAATCGGTAATTTTAAAACTTGAACAGCATTCCACAAAATTCCATCTCTAAAAGTCGCTTTCTTTAGCTGTAAGGTCATCCTTCGATCGATGCTTTCAACCCTCAAGTTTCTACCTGTTTGCCATCAAACAAAAGAAAGCGGAAAATCTCGACTCACGCGTTCACCTGCACAGGTATCCATGTATAGAACACACATCGAAAAGCTCTCTTTAACCTGAGTCTTTTCGTATAAATTTCATCCCGTAATTCTTACAGCAACCCTGTCAAAATCTGCAATTAACTAACCAATTAACCCATCTCACGCACTTCTCGATAATTAGAACCGCGACATGCTCCATCTCGCTCTCATTTTGTCAGGTAGGCTTCTCGCGACCTACCTCGCATTACGCAGCCCTCTCACATGTTGCGGACTAATTTATTAAACCGTTGTTAAATCTCATAAACGGGTTGTCGTAAAATTATGATTCAAACGCTGTTCAACGCCTTTTTCAGTTCTTCAGATCTTGATTTGCGTGAACAAATTCATTCGACCCCTCGATCTTTGCCGACCCTTTTTGAAGGTGGCAAAATTATCGGTTTTAACCATCGTCTCGAGTCTCGACTCTTCACTCTTCGCCTCTTCGGGAGTCAGTCGGCAGTCGATTGCAAGCTCATGGAGACATCATCGCACGTCTTCATCTGTGCTTCTTTCAGTCGCACACCTTGCTCTCTCACTCTGCTTGTTCGCGCGCCACCTTACTCACCTTACTAACAGCGCGTTACTCACTCGCATCGCTGCGCCATCTCTCTCTCTCAACCCATTCAAATCTTTTACCCTTTTTGTAACTCGCTCGCTTGACAGTGCCGTTTCAAATTTAATACTGTGTTTTATTTTTTTCTACGTTTGCAACAATTTAATTATTCTATTTTTAATTAAATTTAACTTCCCTTTCCTAAATTTTTATTACCACTTCCATTCATTATTCACCACATTCATAATTCCCAATCAAACAAAATTGCACCGGGTTGGTGACAATAATCGTAGCTTTCCTTTTGCAAACGCTTCTGACACAATATATCGAAACCAGTAGTTTCACTCGAGTCGGCACCTTTGAACTATGTAGACGTAAAAATTTGACCTTGCGCTATCTTGTTAGAATAGAAGTCAGAGGTGTTCTCAGAAAATACTTGAAATTGACAGGGCCGTATTCCAGTTATCTTAGGTGCCGATAAAGCACAAAAATAAAACTTACAATTGAAATCTAAGTTTCAACTATCAACTTCCACAGTATCAATTTGGTTTTAGGGTGGCTTTTAAAGTTTCGATTAATAAATTTTCTTCTCAAGCGGGAATAAAGTGAAGGTTTATTCCCTTGTTTTTGATTAAAAATAAGGTATTTTATTCCCTAGGGAATTTTAATTTATTTATTTATTAACATTGACGTTTACACTAACAGTAGGTAACAACAAATTCACAATTTCAGAGAGACTTCAGGGAAGTGAACCAGCTTTAGAACAGATATTTTCAATATCTTGCTCCCCAAACCACTTCAAATATTGTTGATGATCTTTTTTATACTGATTTTTTGATTTCTCCAGAAGCAAATTCGAAGTCACATCTTGAGCTCTCGCAGCAATAGCCAAAGGCATACCACTTTTTCTTCCATTTATGGTGTATTTTCCCATTTTACAATTGACAACAGAACGATTTCGGCAAATTATTTTCTTTTAGAATTATTACTTCTGCCGCTTGAGAAGAAAACTTTGTATGCATCTTGGGAATAAACCTTCGTTAATTCTTTAGCTTAAGATGCTCTCGCTCCCTGCGGTCGCTCTGGCATCACTACAGTCGCGGGATTAACATGGCGGTTTATTCCCTTGATACATAAATAACTATTAACGTATAAAAAACTCATAACCGTATAAATAAACAAATAAAATAATCATATGGAAAATATCTACATGAATGTTCAAACTTAATGGTTTATAGTAAATTATAATTTTTTTAAATAAATTTGTTTTAGGCACTAAACGTTCAAAATTATTTTGGAACATAACTTCTAACATTGCAACATAGTAGACAAAATGGTCGGGAGGCATTTGTAAACTGCCAAAAAAAACTCCACTAGTTTCATATTCTTTTAAATAACAAAATAAAGACGAATTATCCAATTCTTGATGATGTTTGGCATAATCTTCACAAGCAGAACATGTGTACCGTCCTAAACATTTTTTTTGCGCGATCGATTGTTTTATCAGTTTACTGTGCCTGTTTCCACGAAGGTAGATTGCTGTTACTGGTTGCTACGTGTAACAAAACATTTACCGTTCAGTGAACGGTAAGCAATTAAATCTAAAAAAAACAATTTTGCGATTTATTTATTAAAATTAAATGTACAATTATTATAATTAATAGTAGTAATACCACTCGCATTTGAGTTTCTAGTGTTAATAGACAAACTTTCCGACGTAGAAGTCCCAGGTTGTTGTAATAGTCCACCAACATCGCTGTGTAAAATTTTATGAGCAAATTCAATTTTGTTTTGGAGGGAATCTTCCACGTAACTCTCGGCCACCGTTGATGAACGCCACCCACCATGTCTTTTTAGTCCCAACACATCAACTCCGTTATTCGCCAAAAGTGTAGGCGATGTGCGTCGAAACGAGTGTCCAGTAAAACCTTCAGGGGCTTGCAACTTTAAATACTTTGCAGTTTTTGACGGCCAGCCTCCAATTGTGCCTTCTCCTATGACTTGCCTAGTGCATTTGCCATTTCGATAGTTCAGAAATAAATGATCTGACGTTGGGTTGCTTGGTCGAATTCTTAAGTATTTTCGAAGTATTTCCAAATAATGAACTGCTTCATTTTCTTTATTAATAACTGTCAATGTTTGCTGAATATTCGTTTTTGTATTTGGAATATTTACTATAAACATTTCTTCACGTTCTTCTATGTCACTCATTTTAATATTGTACAATTCCTCTCGTCTACAAGCGCCCAATACTTCCAATATCATTGCTACCTGCAAATATATTGTTTCCTTAGAACTCAGATGTACCACCTCATCATCTACAATATACCTTTTGAATTAAAAATTGTTCGTCTGGTGCTTCATTCAAGAATTTTTCCATGTCTTCTTTGGTAAAAATTTGAGCCTTCTTAGGCCGATATCCAATATTTTTTCTGTTAAGATAAGCAATTAATGTAGCAAACTTAGAAATATCGATAGCATCATGGAGAAAAATTGTACTCTTCAGCATAGAATAATCCGCCCATAAACTGCCTGCGGCCTTCAAGTGTCCACTTCTCACCACAAAATACGCTAACAAGCTCTTTTTATTTACAGAAATCTTCTTTGCTTCACGCCATTCCTTAAACAACTTGTATGTCTGTTCATATCGGGCTTTAGATTTTTCTGGAATTATTGCCGAACATCCTTCTTGCCAAGCGTCTTCTAAATCATCCGGTAGATCATCACTATCGTTCATATTTGCTTCGAAACCGGAACCACAAAACAGAACTATGTAGGAATGATTGTATCAAAAAGACAATTTTACTTGTTTGGAACAAAACCATAGCAACCATGGAACAGCCACCCAAAGTTTTCAGTTTCAATCTTCCCGATTATCACAAATGTATTGATATAAATTATTATTATTATTATTCTAGAAACTCCAATCGCGCAAAAAACGTTATCGAACGTATTGTCGAACGTTAAGGATTACCGTTCTCAGACAATAATTGGAGTCGTCGCTTCGCTCCTCCTCCAAACAATTGTTTTCGAACGGTAAGCATTCCTTACAGTTCTCCATACTTAATATACTATTAATTAAGTAACCACAAACATTTTGTACAAAATTTTGTTGTAACACGTCACTTCTCTGCTACTCTGTATCTTGCACAGATAACGTTGGTAGTCTTGACACAAATGCTTCTACAGGTGCTTCTTCAACACGAGGAATCGCTGCTAATTTCAATAGAAAATTATAAATGTCTCCTTCACAATTTTCGTTTCCAGAATTAAACAACTTGGTGCAGCTGATTTTTCGAAAAGTTTTTTCAAACTGTATTGGAATTGGATTAAAGTAGTTCCCATTTTGTATCTTTACAAAACCAAACAAATTTTCTAATGTGTTCTGTCTAATCGCCTTGTAAATATATAGTCTATGTTGTAATTATCTATGAGGAAATCTCATAAATGCAAAAAGCCATTAATTGTAATTTGGAATCTTTGGAAACATTTCATTTTTAAAGTGTGATCATAATCACCAGACATCGCTTTAAAATTTGTAAAAACAATAAACAGTTTTTTAAAAATTCGATTTGGTATTCTTCACCCTTAAATGCAACATTAAACTTTTTTGAATGGTTGGTGCTTGAGGAATTTAAAATATCAAACAAATTGTTCATTCGTTCAATAAAGCAGGCAGTCCAAGTGGCTGCCAAGTGAGAAAGCTTGCGCTGCCAATTTCATTTTGTCAAAGTTGCTTGGATGTACCATATATGGGCATCTGTAAGCTTTGGTGCACCTCGCAATGCATGTTTTTTTATCATTGTTGTGAAAATCCACAATATGTTGTCATGATATCACATTATCTTCATATACAAAATTATATTTCATTAGATTGTTCCTCACAGCTTTGGAGTGTCATACATAAACATAATCTTCATTTCATCAACATAGAAAAATGGTGTATCTACAGTTATTCCCAAATGATGCACCATTCGCATGTTGTTGGTCCCAATATCACAAATCATAACACATATTTTTATACCAATTTGTTTCAACATTAACACAATCCCTTCAACCAGTATTTCTAAAATTTCTTTTGAACAAGTAGAGTGTGAAAAGTGGTATACAAATGGCTGGCTCCATTTAGAAACAATACCTCTTATCATTAAAACAGTAACATTTTGTACTGGTTTTCGACATCCTCCATCAGATGTTCTGCTCTCAAATCCTTCAATTTTGTCCTGCCAAATGTTGTAGAATAAATTTGCTTTTAAAGCCATTTCATCCAAAAACAAAACACATAATCTATCTCTTTCTGAAAAATTTTGAACTTTTATCGCTAGTCTTTCAAACAACTGATTATTTGATAACCCTGGGAAGAGTTGAATATTTCTGATAAATCAAAATAATGTAGATGGAGATGGTAGACAAAATTTTTCATGCAAATGTTACTTATATAGCAATGGATTAGCAAAATACAACTTTAAACATTCCATCTTAATCTCCTGCCTATATTTTCGCTCTTGGGGTAATTTACTGCTTAGTTCCATTTGTCACTATAAAATTCGTGAGTTCTGGTGTGCACATTTTGTAACTCAATTCCTTGAACTTCTTCTTTGTGCACACAGTGGATTAATCTCTCAAATATGTGTTTTCCCTTTGGAGTCTCTCATTCTCCCTTTTAAGTTGTTGCAGCTCCCCTCGCAACTTTTTTTTCCTAGGAGTCCCTGCGGTTAAACTTAATGGCGTCTGAGTATATACAAGAGATATTAGTGGCTCCTCAGTGGAGTAATCTAACGCTGGATCATCAGGAATTTGTACAAGCTCTGCAATCAGAATTTTTCATAAAGAAAATATATATGTATGGTTATTTATCTTACCATCAGTCCTCTCTTCTGGCAATGCAGATATAGTTGCAGTATCGGCTAAACAATATGTCAAAACTATTTCAAAAATAAAATTCTGATTGAAAAATTACTTTGTTGTTCAGCATGTTTGCTCTCCATTGCCTGTTCTGTTTGAGGCTCTGTCCCTACTTCTTGCATTGATGGAGCAGAGTAATTGTGTTCTAAAGAACTTGATCCTTCCAAACTTGGGAAAAATTTACACACAGCGTGCCTATGTAACCTATTTCTTAAATCATTTAGGAACATTTTTGGTTCAAATTGTGCTCCACAAAGCCTATGACTTTTAAACAAATTCTTAAGATCTTCTAAGAGATCTTCACGACCGCAAACCATTACCCACACTTTTGCCCTATAATAATTCTAACAAATTTTTACGTCATTTTTTAAGTCACATACATAATTCATTTTTCATTTTATAGCTCTGGTCGAAATTTAATATATTGAATTTTGTATCACTCTGAACAAAAATTTTGAAATTTGTCTCAACTATTAATAAAGATGGAAGGATAAAAATTTTACCTTTCTTTTTCGAGATCTTTCAGAAAAGCAAAAAAAATTAAATTGCAGGAGTATTTTTTATTTTTACAATGTCTTGCGGCACACACAAGACCTGCTTTTTTTTGGACCATTACAATAAAGTATATTAAACCACAAGATAAGATGTAATAAACAATTGTATGATGCACAAACAACTACCAGCTGATCAGTGTTCTATTCTCACAAAATGGCGACCGAGATGCGTAACAAGGAATGCTCATAACGGCCTCCACCACTATAGTGAAACTACTGGTTTCGATATACTCTCGACCCAAGTTCTAATGGCCACTCTGACTTAAATTGTAAATCTTTACATAATAGATCTTCTGCTGTAGAGCCAATTGCAACTATCATGTACTTTAGTTGGACTGGGGGTTTTTACTATTGTGTTCCAGGTAGATCCCAGATGTTTCTCATTTAAGTAAAGAAGAGATAATAGAAAGTTGCAATTGGCACCACAGCAGGAGATCTATTATGTAAAGATTTACAATTTAAGTCAGAGTGGCCATTAGAACTTGGGTCGAGTATACTGTGCTTCTGAGCTGAGATCAGCTGCAATGACATGATCAGCTCAACTTAAATCATTTCAGTATAATGGTTAAAAGGAACTCACATCTGAGTTTCTCGACTCAGTTAACCTCACTTCAACTATTCAACTGTCAGTCAAGTGTTTAGCTATTTGTTACTATTATAATAATACAGGGTTATTCACGTAAGATGACGAACCTAACCAGGCAAAACTCCAGCTTAAAAGCTGTCTCCCTTTCAAACAAAATAGACCTGTTTTTGCGTTTATTCTAGAAATTATTTTTTTGAGTTACAGCTTCTCTTTAGTTTTTGTTTGGCCACCCTGTATGTAACAGTTTGTATTTCAGTTATACTTAATTTATTAGTTCTTTTGAACATTTGGTCAAGCTGTAACATTTTTGTTAATTGCAAATTTTTATTATTTGCAGGTGTCAAGAGGAGGCGCCAACATCCCTCCCCCTGCCCGCCTCCCTCAACGGAGGAAGGTCCCTCTCAGTAAGTATTGTAACTTTTTTGTACTTTTAAATTACTATTTCCATGTTTTCTTTTGACCGAAACGTATTTTACGTTTAAACAAACTTTTTACCAAAGTTACATCGTAACTCTAAATTAGGTGTTCAAAATGTCAAATTAATTTCCTAACTATATGAACTGTCCTTATTAAGTATATACATTTTCTAAAGAGCTTTTGTTAAATTTGTAAAATTTAAAATTAGACAAATTAATTATTAAAACATTTTAAAGTGTAAATATTTTGTATAACTTGATGACAGAAACTTTTGGAGTAATTAACTGTTAATTACTTATTAATTGCTTTTACAATTCGAATGTTTGAATTCAAACTCTGCAAATTTGCACAGTTAAAATTAAACTGTGTTTTCAAAAACCTGTTTCTTGCTTTAAACCACGGTTAAACTAACGGGCCAGCTAAATTCGTTTCCAAAAACCGAACCTTAATAAATTATTTACACAATTAATTTATTATAAATTATTATTGTTATATTAATTTTTCTTTTTGTTACAGACCGTCCTTTGAGGAGACTGGTAAGTATCTTCTTTAGTATTTTAATCTTGTTTACCACAATTCTTAGATATGTTTTATTGTATATTTTTTTCTTAAGATTTGCTAAAAAAAATTTTTTAATTTTTTTTTTAATTAATTATAATTTTCGTTTAACGAAAACTCTTAAATATTTCAGTTTGTGAATAAATTGACATTAATAACGCTATTAGAAACAACAGTTTAAATGTTGAATTAAAAATAAGAATAACCAGTGTTTACCGGTTATTCGTATTTGCTCAAAATTTGCTTAAAATTTTGCTCACCATAAAATGTATTGTTATTGAAGTCAGCCCCAAACATTTACAATTGGTAGGCTTCTTCAACGCCAGATGATTCGATGCCCGAGGCTTAAGATGCTTTTAAGGGTAATATTTCTCCAAAAGATGATATTTTTTATCATAAATTTACCTAAACATTCCGACAGTTTGAAAGAAATAACGAAGAGTATTTTTTGTGAATTAAAAAATTTGCCATCACATTGATTATTATTGAACTAATCAATAAATCATTACTTATTTAAATGTTCAATAGCGATCTAAAATCAAAAAAGGGAATGAAATAATGAACTTATCTGTTAATATTATGTGTAATTGTTTTGAGTTATTTATATCCTTGTTTCTCATACCATATGTTTATTATAATTTTTGTTCAGAGGTTGCCATAAAAATAGACATTCTAAAAACGTAGCGCCTAAATTAATTCACTTGATAAAAGTCATTTTGCTGTCAGTGTCTAAAGTAAAATTTAAGTTTGATTCGAATTATGGGGTTTACTGCAGAACAGAAGATTTTTTTGGTAGAATATTTTCGTAATGGACACTTAGTGAACGGACTACGGAGAATGGGTTTAGGTACTCATCCAGACCAGACTCTATATTGACGAGTTTCTGAATAAATTTCCAGAAGAAATCATTTTTAGAGAGCCAGTCATGAGTCAATAATATTGATTAACTAAAAAAGCGTATTGAGGAAGAGATAAACTATATTACTTCTGCAACTCTTACAATGTGTTCGAAAACTTGAAACGTTGAGGGAGGTTATATATTATCAAGTCAAATAAGTTAGGGGCTACATTTTAGAGATTTTTGTTTTTCATGGTAACCTCTGATCAAAAATTATAATAAACATACAGTTGGCTTCAAAAAAATCGGGAAATGAAGTTTGACCTAATGTGAATTGGAAATTTAATTTGTCAATTAATGTCAATTTGTGTCTACATTTCTGACACATAAGTGCATTTTTTTAACCTAAATTCTAAAAGGCCGTTTCAAAATATAAAAATTTAATACAATCTAACAGAATTTCTTCTGACAGATTCCGTTTTTTTTGCCTGCCCCGTTTTCCCGAAAGACGAGAAGTATAATAAGTTGCCAAAACTAATAATCAACGAGCGCAATTATATAGCCATCTTCCTCGTTATCACGTTTTTCACCTATGGCTTCTAGTAGACACTAATTTGAATATTGTTTCTTTTCAGTACATCGGAATTGTGAATAACTTGTGTCGTAACTTAAAAATAAATTAATGACGAAAGTCGCTTCTTTTGTGAAACATAGAGTATAAGTGTTAAATACATGATGACGGAGCAATAATATACAAAATCACTAGGAACGGCTAGAACAGACAACTGTTATCTATTGATTACTAAAAAAAAAGAACTATAAAAAATCATTGTATGTACCACGGGTTTAATTATAATTAGCAATAATTATCGCTAATGACCCTCGGAAAATTAAAAACATTTTTTTTGACATAAAATCTATACAAACATTTATAAAAAAAATTAAATCATAGTAGTAAAAATTTAAATATTGTAAACGGTATAAAAATGTCAAATAAACAAGAAGTTGCCAATAATAATAAATGGGTCAAGCGGTGAAGAACACAATTTACCCAAAGATTTCTTATTTACTCGAGGAGAATAAAAGCAATATTTATTTATATGCACTTTTAGACAAAACCAACTGTGACACCTATGACTTCATAGATGTTTATAGCTCTTGTTGAAACGATGCTAAAAAACCCAATTTGTTTTATACAACTGTTTATAGTTTTTAAGACATACGCTGTAGGCATTTTTTTTTAAACACTATTTTTGAGATAAACCGTGTACGACAACTCCGTTATTGAGCAAAAACTTTTACATTGTAATTTTAACATTTGTATAAGGCAAGTTGGGTTATTACGACTTCTTTTATGGGCTCCAGAAGCCGTGACGTAAAAAATGCGCGAAATTTTGAAACACTGTCATTCGATAAAAATACCTTGAAAAAGTCGACCTTATTGCACATGTAAATAAGGTTGAATTTATAAAGATCACATTTTATGCGATGAATAAATACACTAAATAAAATAAATAAGACCTAAAAATGTCGACATTCGATAGCCTAAACATTTCATTTATTGATAAGTCACGAATTACAACAAATTTACACTTAATAAAGAATTTAATGGAAAATAAAATGTTCGATGCACAGATTTCCTTCATTTCTAAGCTTTAACGCAGGTCCAACATGAGCGAATGCCAGCGAACTATGCCGAACGTGAACAATTTTCTCTATTCGTGAGCGCGTTTGCGCGCTACTTTGCTACTCGGCTATCTACGGTAGTTGCTTTACAGCGGTTCGGGTCACTTTGAGAGCACGAAGCCTGTACGGTAATTTCTATTTTCGATTAATTTCTCAAATATGCGAGAATTGTTTGTAACTTGTGTCTGGATTAAAACTAGAATGTCTAGAGTATTGGAGTTGAGTGTTTTTATGCCTTATTTGTGTTTCCATATGTGATTTTTATTCGGTCAAAGTTTAGCTGTTATAATTTCAACCTTATGTATTAGTGCAATAAGGGCGACTTTTTTAAGGTATGTTTTCAGAATGACAGTGCTTCAAACGTTCGCGCTAAAATTACGACACACTTCTCCAGCCCATTATGTACTATAGCTGGTTAAATTTCTCAAATATACTTCAAAATCACCCTGTATAAGACAAAGTGGTAGATACGTATTGAGACGAAAATTAAATTTTTTCTCCAATGTTATTGTGAGCTACACAAGATTCCAACAACAACACTTAGCACTAATGCAAGCAAAAGTTTGCATACCGATTTTAATAAAATCATATAACAACTGTTCATTTAAAAAAGTTGTCAAGAGTGCTATGAGATTTTGATAAAAGAAAATGGAGGGAAGAAGGGATGTCGAAACTTGATACACAACTTCACAGTGCGCGCGCAGTCGTGATTTGTCGTCGTAACTGACAGTACGGCAGCCGAATTAAACTAAGACATACTTCAAAATGTTTTTGTTTTTTCATAGCACACTTGACAACTTTTTTAAATGAACACCTGTTATTATATATTTGGAAAATACAGGCTGATTTTCTATTTGGTTTTAAAAATTTCAAAAATAAACAACACGTCATAGAAACGATAACTACAGGGTGATTTTTTTATTTGTTCCCGCCCGAAATCTTAAAGATAGGCAAGACGTTATACAAACGATAAACAATTTAATTAATTAATTAATGTGGCTACAAATGATTCAAATGAATTGACTCTGGAAGCACTGTCAAAAGTATTGTCAACAATGTTGACATTAATTTACAACTCTCTATGCCTTAATTTTGAAAATTAAATTTTTAAAGTATAATGTGTTGCCTATTTTTGGAGTTTTGGGCGGGAACAATTAAAAAAATCAACCTGTATTTTATGCATAATGTCCTATACTTATTCTCATCTCTGTTCGACATATTGACAGTTATATAGAAACGATAACCAACTTTGGAAAAACTACAAATGATCCAAATAAACTGACTCTGGAAGCAGTATCAAAGGTATTGTCAACAATGTTTATTGTTGTATTTAATTCAAAACAACCTATGCCTCAATTTAAAAAAATAAATTTTAAAGAACTAGCAATGTATAATCGGAGTTTTCCTTTTGCAAACGCTTCTGACACAGTATATCGAAACCAGTAGTTTCACTCGACGGCACCTTTGAACTATGTAAACGTAAAAATTTAACTTTGCGCCATCTTGTTAGAATAGAAGTCAGAAGTGTGCTCAGAAAATACTTGAAATTGGCAGGGCCGTATTCCAGTTATCTTAGGTGCCGACAAAGCACAAAAATAAAAACTTACAATTGAAATCTAAATTTCAACTATCAACTTTCACAGTATCAATTTGGTTTTAGGGTGGCTTTTAAAGTTTCGATTAATAAATTTTCTTCTGAAGCGGGAATAAAGTGAATGTTTATTCCCTAGTTTTTGATCAAAAATGAGGTATTTTATTTCCTAGGGAATTAGAATTTTTTTATTTATTAACATTGAAGTTTACATTAACAGTAGGTAACAACAAATTCACAATTTCAGAGAGACTTCAAAGAAGTGAACCAGCAACACATCTTTAGAACAAATATTCTCAAATGTTTGCACAAATGTTGCTCCCCACACCACTTCAAATATTGTTGATGAGCTTTTTTATACTCATTTTTTTATTTTTCCAGAAGCATAAATAACTATTAACGTATAAAAAACTCGTAACCGTATAAATAAACAAATAAAATAATCATATGGAAAATATCTACATATGTTCAAACTTAATGGTTTTAAGTAAATTATAATTTTTTTTAATAAATTTGTTTTAGGCGCTAAACGTTTAAAATTATTTTGGAACATAACTTCTAACATTGCAACATAGTAGACAAAATGGTTGGGAGGCATTTGTAAACTGCCAAAAGGAACTTCAATAGTTTCATATGCTTTTAAATAACAAAATAAAGACGAATTATCCAATTCTTGATGACGTTTGGCATAATCTTCACAAGCAGAACATGTGTACCGATCTAAACATTTTTTAATTAAGTAACCACAAACGTATCGTACAAAATTTTGTTGCAACACGTCACTTCTCTGCTACTCTATATCTTGCACAGATAACGTTGATAGTCTTGATACAGATGCTTCTACAGGTGCTTCTTCAACACGAGGAATCGCTGCTAATTTTAATAGAAAGTCATCAGTGTCCCCTTCACAATTTTTGTTTCCAGAATTAAACAACTTGGTGCAGCTGATTTTTCGCAAAGTTTTTTCAAACTGTATTGGAGTTGGATTAAAGCAATTCCCATTTTGTCTCCTTACAAAACCAAACAAATTTTTTAATGTGTTCTGTCTAATTGCCTTGTAAATATACAGGGAAATTTTTTTTATCTGTTCCCGCCCGAAACTCTAAAAATAGGCAACACACTATACTTTGAAAAATTTATTTTCAAAATTAAGGCCTTTAGAGTTGTGAATTAATGTCAATATTGTTGATAATACCTTAATCAGTGCTTCCAGAGTCAATTTATTTGGATCATTTGTTGCCACATTATTTAATTAATTAACTAACTTTTCGTTTGTATAACGTGTTGCCTATTCTTAGAGTTTCGGGCGGGAACAGATAAAAAAATCACCTGTATAGTCTATGTTATAATTATCTTTGAGGAAATCCCATAAATGCAAGAAGCCATTAATTGTAATTTGGAATTCTTTGAAATATTTTATTTTTGAAGTGTGATCATAACCATCAGACATCGCTTTAAAATTTGTAAAAAACAATAAACAGTCCTTTAAAAATTCGATTTGTTATTCTTCACCCTTAAATGCAACTTTAAACTTTTTTGGATGGTCGGTGCTTGAGGAATTTATAATATCAAACAAATTGTCCATTCGCTCAATAAAGCAGGCTGTGGTAGGGTTGTTTTATAGGAAAAATAAACTTTTACTTTACTTAAGATTTAAAGGAAAATCTTAAGGGATGTTATTAATAAGGCCTAAGCGGTTCCTAATCCACAAAGCTAATAAATTTATATTTTGAACGTAGGCCTTCCCTGGGGTTTAATTTTATAAAAATACCAACCCGGGGGTCGGAAATCAAGTGCTTTAGGGGTAAGGGGTGCAGTCTAATATCTTTACCAGCATTTAAAAACAAGACTTAGTTTTTAACTTAAATACAAAATATATTAAAAGATATTTAGTTAATACAACAAATTAAATCTCAATTACAAATCTCAATACAACAAATTAAATATTAATACAAAACTCAAGTAAAACTTTTAGTCATAAACGAAACGAGATTAATCAATTTATTACTCTTTAAATATGAAATTAAACTATAATATAACATAATAAAATCTATAACAGTTAAAATTACTTCCAAATCATGTCAAACAAATGTAAAGGTTTTTAAACTTTTTAACACGATCTCTAGCAATTTTTCTACTTTAAATGTTTACAAAAATTTAGATCCAATATTGTTTACTAAATTTATAACAAAATAATCTTTTGAAAATTCGAGAGTAACAATCATTAATTTCTATAAAACTGACTTTACTAAAACATATTTTAACTGTTTCAAAATTCTAAAGCGGTTACGTAAACAATAAAAACTATAAGTTTCGAAATTAATAAAAGAATGATTAATCAACTATGACTTAGCAATTAATCTGACAATCAATGAATTAACTAAATTCAACAACAAATAAACCAAGTTAAGTTAATTTTACCTTAAATTAATCGTTCTTTTATTACAACTGATTATCAATTACTTTAACAAATCTTAAAACCAAAAATATTCTTAACTGAAAGAGAGGATAATGCGTTTCGGATATGTGACAAAATACGCAAATTCATTACTTAAACTCAAATTTAGAATGCACAAATACATGATTTACTTAACACAGTTCCAACAACAACTCTCAATTAATAATTATGAAACTAATCTTTTCTTTCAAAATTCAAGGGTCATGAGTGGTTAAAAATCAAACAATTTCTCTATTTTTGCAAAATAAAATTCTCTCTTATAATCAAAACTAATTCCCCAATAATTTTCAATAAACAAAGCCTCTTTTAACTATTAAAACTTAAGTTACCAATAACTTTAATTCCAAAATCAAATATTCAACTCAAAACGTTCAGATGCAAATCCAGCCCCAAAACAATTACATATTCAACAACCTTTTAGAAAAACTGTAAGTAATTATCAAAATTTCCGCAAATACGTTACCCAAAGCCATTTCGTAAATCAGGATAAAAATCAGTTTAGCTTCTAGAGCCATAGTTAGAATTTTGAATTACAAAAACATTCGGTATCAAGTCAATAAACGGACTTACGGTTATCACTAGGTGACACTTGGGCTCAGATGACTTTCGGACTGGCTTCTATTGCACACACATTTATGAACTTATTCAATTATTTAAAATAATTGAGGAGAAGTGCACATATTAACCACACTTGGAGGTTTATCTATCCCACTTTTGGGTGGAAGTTTTTATATTATTCCAAGTAAGGCCACACATGAAAAGCGTGTCACTTTCACCATGTAAACTTATTTTTTTTTTTAATTTGATGATCTCAATTATTGCTTTGGAAGTTGAACAACAACATGTCATAAGTTACAATTTTTATTGTTCTTAGGCTGAATTCGTCATTTGTCTTTGAGGAGTCAAAAACATTAACTTATTTTTGTGAACTATCCTTGGTTAAACAAAGAAACTGTGTGACTCCATAAAAATTTGGCCATGTTAAACTAATAAAAATCTGGGTCGCTTCCGTATGACACATCTCTTTTTTCTCGCTGATATTGAAACATTTATATTTAGAAATAATTCAATACAATGTAATGGATTTTAAAAACTTTTAAACAGGGTAGTTTTTCTACCCCACCACAAGGCAGTCCAAGTGGTTGTTGCATCTAAATATCGAAATCTGACATATAAATTTAAATTAGATGACACCGTTGCACTGAAAACTTGCGCTGCCAATTTTACTTTCATTTTGTCAAAGTTGCTTCCATGTATGTGGGCATCTGTAAGCTTTGGTGCACCTCGCAATGCATGTTTTTTATCATTGTTGTAAAAATCCACAATATGTTGTCATGATATCACATTATCTTTATATACAAAATTATATTTCATTAGATTGTTCCTCACAGCTTTGGAGTGTCATACATAAACATAATCTTTATTTCATCAACATAGAAAAATGGTATATCTACAGTTATTCCTAAATGACGCACCATTCGCATGTTGTTGGTCCCCATATCACAAATCATAACACATATTTTTATACCAATTTGTTTCAACATTAACACAGTCGTCACAGTCCCTTCAACCAGCATTTCCAAAATTTCACTTAAACAAGTAGAATGTGAAAAGTGGTATACAAATGGCTGGCTCCATTTAGAAAAATACCTCTTATCATTGACACATTCAGTAACATTTTGTACTGATTTTAGACATTCTCCATCAGATGTTCTGCTCTCAATTCCTTCAATTTTGTCCTGCCCAATGTTGTAGAATAAATTTGACTTTAAAGCCATTTCACTCAAACACAAAACACATAATCTATCTCTTTCTGAAAAATTTTGAACTTTTATCGCTAGTCTTTCAAACAACTGATTACTTGATAACCCTGGAAAGACTTGAATATTTCTGATAAATCGAAATAATGTAGGTGGAGATGGTAGACAAAATTTTTCATTTTGCAAATGTTTATTATATAGCATTGGATTAGCAAAATACAACTTTAAACATTCCATCTTAATCTCCTGCCCATATCTTCGCCCTTGGGGTAATTTACTGCTTAGTTCCATTTATGTCACTATAGCAGACAGTGGACTATTAGGCACATAGTGGACTAATCTCTTAAATATGTATTTACCTTTTGGAGTCTCTCATTCTTCCTTTTAAATTGTTGCAGCTCTTCTCGCAACTTATTTTTCCTGGAAGTCCTTGCGGTTAAACTTAATGGCGTCTGAGTATATACAAGAGATATTTGTGGCTCCTCAGTGGAATAATCTAATGCTGAATCATCAGGAATTTGTACAAGCTCTGCAATTAAAATTTTTCATAAAGAAAATATATATACCCGAATCACTTTTGTAATAATAAATTTCAAAATTCAACCCCAAATGCGCCAATTTTGCCTTTGTGAGTTATGTTACAGTATGACAACGTCAACGTGACATTGTCATATAACATGACCAACATTTTAAAAACCCGAATTTTCGGTAAAAAACATAATTCACAAAGCCAAAATTTTGTGTTGAATTTTGAAATTTATTATTACAAGAGTGATCCGGGTTTATGTATGGTTATTTATCTTACCATCAAATTTTACCATAAGTCCTCTCTTCTGGCAATGCAGATATAGTATATCACCTACTGTCTATTTTTTTTTATAAAACCACCACCTGTTGCATTATGTTGGTATCAAATCAATTTCCCTACAACAGTTATTTTTATTTGTTGAGTTTGTAATACATCTGTCACAATTTATGTCAGATGTCAGATTATTTTGAATATTTTGCCACAATGCCACGAAAACAGCGAAATTTGGTTCAAGGAAAACACAAGTCCATGGCGTTCCATTCGAACTGAATTTGACACACTTGTACATTTTGCTAACATAACCTGTCTTCGTGTCTGTCACAGATCACGCCTTGTCATTACCCTTTTTTACCCCATGTCAGATAAATGCGAGATTGCCAAAACTCTTTTGAGAGAAAATGCAATGTTGGTGGTTTTATAAAAAAAAATAGACTGTAAACAATATGTCAAAACTATTTCAAAAATAAAATTTTGATTGAAGAATTACTTTGTTGTTCAGCATGTTTGCTCTCTATTGCCTGTTCTGTTTGAGCCTCTGCCCCTACTTCTTGCATTGGTGGAGCAGAGTAACTGTGTTCTTAAGAACTTGATCCTTCCAAACTTAGGAAAAGTGTAGACACAGCGTGCCTATGTAACTTATTTCTTAAATCATTTAGGAACATTTTTGGTTCAAAATGTGCTCCACAAAGCCTATGACTTTTAAACAAATTGTTAAGATCTTCTAAGAGATCTTCACGACCGCAAACCATTACCCACACTTTTGCCCTACAATAATTCTAATAAATTTTTACTTTACAGGAGTATTTTTTATTTTTACAATGTCTTGCGGCACACACAAGACCTGCTTTTTTTTTGGACCATTACAATAAAGTAAATTAAACCACAAGATAAGATGTAATAAACAATTGTATGATGCACAAACAACTACCAGCTGATCAGTGTTCTATTCTCACAAAATGGCGACCGAGATGCGTAACAAGGAATGCTCATAACGGTCTCCACCACTAGAGTGAAACTATACTGGTTTCGATATACTCTCGACCCAAGTTCTAATGGCTACTCTGACTTAAATTGTAAATCTCTACATAATAGATCTTCTGCTGTGGAGCCAATTGCAACTATCATGTACTTTAGTTGGCCTGGGGTTTTTTACTATTGTGTCCCAGGTAGATTCCAGATGTTTCTCATTTAAGTAAAGAAGAGATAATAGAAAGTTGCAATTGGCACTACAGCAGGAGATCTATTATGTAAAGATTTACAATTTATGTCAGAGTGGTCATTAGAACTTGGGTCGAGTATACTGTGCTTCTGAGCTGAGATCAGCTGCAATGATATGATCAGCTCAACTTAAATCATTTCAGGTATAGTCGTTAAAAGGAACTCACATCTGAGTTTCTCGTTTCAGTTAACGTCAATTCAACAATTCAAATGTCAGTCAAGTGTTTAGCTATTTGTTACTATTATAATAATACAGGGTTATTCACGAAAGATGACGAACCTGACTAGGTAAAAATGCAATTCAAAATACAGTTTACAAAGGACTCATTGTTTTTTGGAACTAGTAAATTAAATTAGTGATCCAAGTATGTACGAATTAAAAGTAGTTGTCAGTGTCATTAGATTTTTTAATTCATAATTATTTAAATTAAATTCACAAATGCGCTGGGCTTTACTGCCAACCCACAGTTGGTGTAAAAAAAAGGGTCTACTACAAGACTACTAAGATGGTCGAAACTATTGCTTTACTGGCCGTGCGCCCTGCGTTGAGGCATACTCTTGCGCAGTCCATGTTATAGAGGTTAGTGGTATCGGACTATCTTAAGGAATAGTATGTCTCAACAGAGACTCTGACTATCTTAAGGAATAGTATGTCTCAACAGAGACTCTCAGTTTTGGTTTTAAGGTTTTAAGCATCGGAAATGATATTGCTCAAAAATTAGATGTTAGACATTTAGTAAAATCTTTTGCGACTGTAAATATTTATAGAAAAAAAAATCTTTTTAATATTTAATAAGTATAGTTTATGTTAGTGTGTTGTGCTTTATTTTTATTTAAAAATTATTAAAGGGAGGCTAGGTAGTTGTTATGCCACTAACCATCAGAAATATCGCAAATTTTAATACTTTTCTTCGGCAACAAGCAGTCGTAGATTCGGATTTTTCTGATTTCTCATGGAAACGAAATTTATTTACTGCGGGTCGAGCTACCGGTATTATCTAAACTTGAATATTTCGGTCCTCAATTGACGAAAGAAAGCATCGACACAATGCAAACCAAATGCCCGTACCTACTTACTGTGTTGTCAGAATGTGCGCTGCTGGCTGCCCGAAGCTATCCGGGCCGATTCGACAGTCTCATTGCGTATTATTATCAAGACTGTACAAATTAAACAAAATCTTTTACAAAAACGAATTTGCTTGAAAATAAAAAACAGCAAATTTGAATTTGTAAAATGTGGTTTATATTTGTAAATTTAATAAAATTTTGTTAAGTATAGATTATAATACCAAATAATTGGTCGTTTACTTTTAATAGACAATTTGGTTTGAAAATGCTACTTTACTTGTCATAAATCAACCAATTCTCGAGAAGATATCCTTTACCCAGAATCGGATTAAGGAAAATTTTAAAACTGAACTGTTATCTGTAAATTAAATACCCGGCAAGATGGCTGGCGATGAAGACGCTAGCGAAAATACTGGCGATTTATTTCCAAAATATTGCAAAGCATCAAAGTTAAATGTAGTAGTTTGTGTAACATGTGGATCTGCATTTCACAGAGGGTGTTTTGCGCTGAGTGCTCCAAATATGTTCGAGATAAGAGCCTGACACCAAATTCTAATGCTGGAAATGAAAATCCCTTAAATTACAAACTATTGCGTAAGGAGAATGTGTGCTTAAAGAGAAAAATGGAAATTTTGAAGAAAACCGTCTGTAATTTGGAAGATTTGATTCAGTTACAGAAATCTGTCTTGGAAAGATATGAAAAACAACCTGTTTCTTTTAAGAGGGCGCCTGAGATATGCGAATTCGGTAGATGGCGAACGTGTTGTCGTGCAAACTGATATAAGGGTTCCCTGGGGGGCCAATCCTTCGACAACAACAAACATTACAAAAGAGAAAGTGAGGCAGCTTACAGATAAAGATTCAATGCTTGTCTCGGCGGTTTTTTAACAAACGTTCTTTCCGATTAACTCGGTAAATAGTCTCCAAAGTCGATACTTTTTGGGAATTTCACCACAACAGATGTATATAAAAAATCGTCAGAGTGAACAGCTCGTTATGGACAATGCATTCGTAAAAAAAATTCGTGCAAAAATGTTACCATTCCTTCAGGATTAGCCCCAAACGTATTCATGACGTATTAAGCATAAAAAAAATGTTATAAAAAATGTCAAACCCAGGTAAAGGTCAGTGAACGGACTGAACGAAAAGTTTGGTTACTGTCTGATAGATGGCGCTTTAGGCTTTAAGAACATAAATAAAGAAATGTCAAATCTGTCAAATTTCTGTAATAAACATTGATTTACATATCTCACTATTTCTCAATAAAGTCGTCATATAAACAATACCTGCAAATAATATTGTGGAATATGTTTATTTATTTATTCCAGTTTAACGTTAACGTGTCTCATCGAACAATTGAGGTTATGTTGTTGTTTAACGGATTGTTGCTAACTTTTTTTTTTTGACTATAAAATTTAATACGTAGGAAATTAAACAGTCCACGTAAGTAAAATATTAACAAACAGTATTACACTATCCTTGTGTAAGGTACTCTTTTCTTTAATGCTCAAATGAGAATATTATATTATAACCCGGATTTGCCAATCAGTACATACCTAACAATATGTATGCACATCCCTTGGCCTGGTATAGCAATGTGCAAAAGCTGTGTTGTAAGTATGTAAAATACTGTACTTTATTAGTACTAAAAATATTGTGACAGCAGAAAGGATGGGCATTATTATGTATCAACCTAAGAATGAGTGGCAACAAATGAAGCTACATAAGTTCTACTCATTGTCTTGGTGTTTTCATGTAAAAAATATTTTCCTTCAAAAACGACCTATAATTTAAAACGAATTAATTTTCAAACAGTGCTACATTTGTATGTATTTTATCTACTAGAAACTTTTACAACCATCCTTTATTACTAAGTAAGTGAAAGTCGAGTACAACAGATCACACTTTAAAACGATCCCTGCGTGGAACAGTGTCCAAAATCCTAATATCTCTTATTCGAAAGAATAAGTTTGTAAATAGTTGTAAGCTCTCATTACGCTATACTAGTAAGGGATGATTATAAAATTTTATAGCGGCCAAAGGACGCACAGATATACTCTACATTCTTTTTGAGAAAAAGATTAATGAATGATAACAACAAACAATAATTGTAACGTAATTTATTTTATCTTACAAAGGATATGAAATATTATGGTAGTTGGTATTATTATTAAACAGTATCGCACTAAACCACTGTTATTTACTATCTGCAAACGATCAAATAAATTACACCATTTATTAAAAAGAAATTTTGAAATATGAATTAAATATTGTTATAGCTATTTCACTAAAATTGGTAATTTATAGTTATTTTGAAGGGGTATTAAAACCTACTATGAAAATGAAACTAGTATGAATTATAATTAAATAACAATGTTGTCCTGGTCTTATCTGTACTTACTTCAAACCAACCACTCTTCTTTGCCTTCTTATGTCTTATCATTTATCATTATGACATTAAAAGAAACTATATAAATGATAATTATTTTACAGTGAGTGGCAAAAGTATGGAACATCTAAAATAACTTCAAAACTATTGATTTTTAAAAAAATCGTTCGAACAGGTCAATTTTATTTTTAAAATGCGTATTTGTAAAAAAAAATTATACAGAGTGTTTTAAAAATGCGATACTGACATCAACTTTGGTTTTTTAAATGGCACTTTATATTTTTTTATTGCATTTTTGGATTCTATAGCAGATTCTAGACATATTTTATATACGATGTCTAAGAAAAAATGCTATTACTATTGAAATTTTTTTATTATTAACGGAGATTTGACTGATTGGGAAAAATTAAAATAAAAGAACATTTCAGCTGACGTTTCGGTTCTTCACTGCAACCTTTTTCAAAGCTTGCAGTTTGCAGGCAGCAAAGTTGGAGTAAAGAACCGAAACGTCAACTAAAATGTTCGTTTAATTTAATTTCTCCCAATCAGTCCAATGCCCGATAATAAAAAAAAAAATTCAATAAAAAAGTTTGGACTATTCTTTGAGTTTCTGTTATGTGTCCCATTAATAATACGCATTTTTTTAAAATTGAAGTGTCAATTATTGTTTTCAACAAATTTTCAATTGTCACTATATTTTAAACTGTCAAGAAGTCATAGGGTACGGTACCAGATTTTAACAGTGAGTTCAATAATAATATTATGTTTTTATTTTATTCCAACTTTTAATAACTTAAAGATAGACATCTTACTGTCAAAAAATTATTGGGTGGTAATTGAAACAATTAACTCAAGAAAAAATTGAGTGTTTAAATTTTTGTTTTTTTTTAACCGTTAATATTTCGAAAATAGTTAAAGATAGGTTAAGACTTTATACACAAAATATGTTTAGAATTTATCATACAATCTAAAAATGCAATATAAAATATAGGATGCCATTTAAAAATACAAAGTTGACGTCGATATCTCATTTTTGGGATATACAGGTTGAGTCTGCTGCACCAAAATAGATCTTACAAAACAAAGAAATTTTATTGTTTTTTCGAGTTATCTAAAAAAATTTAAAATATTTTTTGCACAAAATAATACTTTCACATCTTTTCTTTTAGAATAATGTTAAAAATTGGAAATATTTTAGATTTTTTTGACCAAATTAATTAATATTTATTAGAAGGAATATTAGAAAAATTCTGAAAAAATTCACCTGTGTAGAGCAAAAAACAGTGTTTTTAATGACAAACTTTGAAGTTGATGTGATAACTAGTTTTTGAGAAAAGTTGAAAAACACTTTTAGCAGACTCACCCTGTATATTAGAATATATATTTTTTTCATATTATGTTAAATAATATAATTTTGTCATGCAAATATTACTTTAGTTATCCAACTTTTTAAAATTATTGTCAAAAAGTATAAGTATCTAGTAATTTTTCTCAAAAAAAATTTAAAACACAGAACATGTCCGTTTCCTACAATAATAATTGTAAAATTAAACTTTCATTAAAAATTTTCATGTAATAAGTTTTAAGCAACAAAGGTATTTCTTTCTGGAAAGAGGTTTGTGCAAATTGAAAATAAAAAAAATATGTCTAATAATTTGCATAATAATAACGAACGATACAAAAGTCCTGAAAGCTCAATAAGCTATGGAAAAAAGAGCAAGATACAGTAATCATGTTTGAGGATTGTGCGTCTTTTAGAATACCAGAAGCATCTCAGAAGGTATCAGAAATGAATTTCAGTTTTTTTAATGTTGGTTTGCTCCTGAAAACTAACTTTAACTTGTTCATATTGTAACTGTTGCTGACTATATTTCTAGCACAAAACACAGATTAGTTACCTTATTTTCTAACAGAATTTCGCACAATAATTTCTGACATGTAAGATGACACTAATAATTAATTGGAAAAAACCAAACCACATTTTCGTCTAAGCCTGCTTTGATTCCATGGCTTTTGGGTCGCTCTTTATATAATTGTTAAAAATTTTTTGATAGGTACTGCAAAAATTGTAAATTATAAACAATTATATAATTTTATATAAAATAATATGATTGTGAGCTTGCGAATTATTTTAAATAATTTTGATCATAGTTAAATGCAATGGTTCATTCATGAGAGAAATTCACTGTTTGGCAATAATTGACAGACTAAATCGCACGCTATCGAAGCGGCAGAACTACGGCCACGGCGTATAAATCCTTATCAGTTAGCACAGTTTTTTGTACCAAAAAATATTTTATATTATTACTTATTAATCTATGAGCGCCACCAAGAAGACAATAGCAAAACTATGTTTGCGTCTTATCAGACAAGGTTGACCTTGGGTCTGTCAGGCGTGGTCTTAAGGAGAACGCGGCGTTATCTTTTAGTGAGATGGTAAAAACCAAGGAGGTTAGATAGAATCCTATCTAACCTCCTTGGTAAAAACGCAAGTCGTTCCTGATAAACAATTAAACAAAACTACATTTGATATTGTCATTAAACACAATGGATCTACGCAGATTAACAGTAATGCCGTACTTATAAATCTTCGTGCAAATATTAATCCAGCATCTTTAAATGTTAAAATAGAGTGGACCAGAAACGTAAAAAATGGTTTAAGTGTTAAGTGTGCTGACGAAAATTCTTGTGCCATTATGTTGGAAAAATTGCAGCATACCCTAGGTAAAAACTACGTTGTGGAAAAATAAAAAAAATGAAATTCTCGACTGGTGATAAAAGGCATCAATTCGAAATTTTTGGAATCTTTGAGTAATGAGAAAATTTTAAATAATATTTTAAAACTAAATTATATAAGTGACGATAATGAAGAACCCACAAGAATAACTTCATCAAGTCAAAAATTATTGGATTCAATTTTTATAAATAAACCAGATCTCTCTGTAGGCACACTAAATACTGATTTAATATCTGACCACCAAGCAGTTTTTTGTAATATTAAAATTAATGTACCAACACTTTGCCCACAAATAAAAAATTACAAAAATTTTAAAACATTTTCTTACACTAACTTTCTTACTGATTTAATTTCTATTAATTGGGACAATCTCTTCTATATTTCTAATGTTGACGATAAAGTAATGTTTTTACATGAAAATGTTATATTGCTGTTTGATTTACACGCTCCATATAAATCTAGTAGATTTACCAAACCCTACGATTTCTGGTTTTCGGATTCTATTAAATTACGCATGAAAGAAAGAAATAAAGCCCTGCAAAAATTTAAAAAATATAAACGATTAGATGATTGGAACCATTATCGCAATCTTAAAAACTTATGAGCTAATTTCAAGTTGAAATACTACCGGTAGTATCGCAAATTTTAATATTTTTCTATAGCAACAACCAACCACTTTTCCGAATTCTTTTAATTTTTCATAGAAACGAAGGTACTACCGGTATTATCTTAACTTGAAATTAACGTATTTGTTGTTAATGAAATAAGACGTGCAAAGGCAAAGTACTTAAACTCGTTTCAGTAATTCAAACAATCACAAAGAATTTTGGAAAGCAGCTCGTAAGCTAGGTTTTAAAAATATTTCTCAAAACTACATTCCCGTTGAACTGTAAAACCCAAACGACATTAACAAATATTTTGTTTCTGTTTTTTCTGCGTACCTTTATGATCATATAATTATATTTAGTCATTGTCACTACATTATTATATACAAAATTAAAACTGCTCATTAAATAAAAATAACACACAATTTTTATTATCCTTACTCAAACTTTCACTAATCCTTGTAAATAATTTTCTGTTTGATTGTTTATTTGGTTTAAATTTTTCCTTTTTTTAAAATTGTTTAAACTGTAAGGCAGCTGCAGCAAGTCACTAGCCTCTTTAATTGGGTTCGCACATCCTCTTCGAACTAAAGTCTGATGGACATTTTGCGTTCGAATGAAGATGCCGTTTTTTCTTGCGGGGACTTTCGTTAATAGACTGCTCGTCAACTTGTTGAAGACCATCCACTTCGTCAATTTGTTGGACCTGAAAAGGACCGACTTCTTTATTTTCTTAATTTTCCCACGGTCGAAACATTTCTACTACAAAAAGACTGATCTACACAGACAAAACTGTAGGCAAAAATAAGCAAAATAAATATGCCAACCCCAGGGCAATGTTTAAGCAGTAGTGGGATAAATCGAAATTAATTAAAGTAAATCGTCAAGCACGTTTCACGATTTATGGTAGCAGGTAGTTGCCCATTGTTGAAAAAGTTGACTTTTTCCACAAAGAAACTTAATAAAACGTATCCAAAAATTGGAAAATATATATTTTTTGTTTGATAATACTTAATAGATTAAATATTTCTTCTAATTTGAGTGCTTATTAAAAGGCACTGATTATTGTAGTAATAAATAGTAGGTTTGAAAATAACAATTTATTTAAAAGATAAAAATTAGGCAATATGATCATTTATAGTTTACACAAAAATTTATTTACTTTCTTCATTAATTTGCACACAAAATTGTTGAATTTATGTCAAAAGCTGTCTCCCTTCCAAACAAAATAGACCTGTTTTGCGTTTATTCTAGAAATTATTTTTCTGAGAGTTATAGCTTCTCTTTAGTTTTCGTTTGGCCACCCTGTACATAACGGTTTGTATTTTAATTATACTTAATTCATTAGTTCTTTTTTGTTATTTTGAACATTTGGTTTAGCTGTAACATTTATGTTAATTGGAAATTTTTATTTTTTGCAGGACCAAAGAGGAGGCGGGTTAGTTCGTTCTCCCCCTCCGCCACCGGCGAGGAGACATCCAAGTAAGTATTATTATTTTTTTGTTACATTCAAATTACTATTTCCATGTTTTTTTTTTGACCGAAACTTATTTTACATATTTTTTTTACAAAAGTTATATCGTAACGCTAAATTAGGTGTCAAATTAATTTTCTAACTATATGAACTGTCTTCATTAAGTAGATACATTTTCTATAAAGCTTTTGTTAAATTTGTAAAATTTAAAGTTAGACAAATTAATTATTAAAACATTTTAACGTGTAAATATTTTGTGTAACTTGATGACAGAAACTTGGAGTAGCCACAACAATATCTCAATATCTATTGCTTTGAAGGTAAATTAGTATCTCTAACACATGTCTGTTTAAAGTTAGGTAAAATTGTTTAGTAATAAATAAAATATGTTTCTTACCTGTAAGTTTGTGTCAATATCGTCATTCAAATTTATAAATGGTATGTGTCATACTTGTCGAAATTTTCTGCTAATGCAGTTCAAAAGACTCTAACCATAATTAAGTTTTTATTTCTTCTACTCGATGTGTGTGCTACAGTAATAATTTTTATTTACTCCTTTGTCAATTTAATTATATTGCCCTATAATGGCAATGGTAAAAGAGCGTTAAAAGTCGTCCAATAACATACGGGTGGTCTAATACTTTAGCACTCATGTTTTAAATGTTTGTACTTATTAATCTGTGGTTTTGCCGACGTTTTAAGGTTTCTTTTTTTCCGGAGACAGCCAACTCAGCATGTTGTATTACAAGAAGTTTTTAACAAAATTGTAATAGTCACGAGCCTTTAAAAAAGGAAAAGTAAAACCCCGAAACATTGGTAAAACAACAAAGTAGTAATCTCTCTTTTCCACTCCCATTAAATTTAACTTAACTTAGTAAATTATTTACACAATTAATTTATCATGAATTATTATTGTTATATTAATTTTTCTTTTTGTTACAGACCGCGCTTTGAGGAGACTGGTAAGTATCTTATTTAGTATTTTAATCTTGTTTACCTCAATTCTTAGATATGTTTTATTGTATTTTTTTTTCAATATTTGCTAAAAATGTTTTTTTTAAATGCTTGTATTAATTATAATTTTCGTTTGACGAAAACTCTTAAATTTTTCAGTGTGTCAATAAATTGACATTAATAACGCTATTACAAACAACAGTTTAAATGTTGAATTAAAAATAAGAATAACCAGTGTATACCGGTTATTCTTATTTACTCAAAATTTGCTTAAAAGTTTTGCTAACCATAAAATGTATTGTTATTAAAGTCAATTAGGGTTCAACCCTAAACATTTATAATTGGCAGGTTTCTTCAACGCCCGATGATTCAATGCCCGAGGCTTAAGATGCTTTTAAGAGTAATATTTCTCCAAAAGATGATACTTTTTATCATATAAATTTACCTAAACATTCCTACAGTTTGAAAGAAATAACGAAGTGTATTTTTTGTGAATTAAAAAATTTGTCATCGCATTGATTATTATTGACCTAATCAATAAATCATTATTTAAATGTTCAATAGCGATCCAAAATCAAAACAGGGAATGAAGAAATAATGAACTTATCTCTTGCAAGTTTCGACGTACACAATAATTAACATTGTGTGTAATTATTTTGAGTTATTTATATCCTTGTTTCTCATACCATATGTTTATTATAATTTTTGTTCAGAGGTTGCCATAAAAATAGACATTCTAAAAACGTAGCGCCTAAATTAATTCACTTGATAAAAGTCATTTTGCTTTCAGTGTCTAAAGTAAAATTTAAGTTTGATTCGAATTATGGGGTTTACTGCAGAACAGAAGATTTTTTTGGTAGAATATTTTCGTAATGGACACTTAGTGAACGGACTACGGAGAATGGGTTCAGGTACTCATCCAGACCAGACTCTATATTGAGGAGTTTCTGAATAAATTTCCAGAAGAAATCATTTTTAGAGAGCCAGTCATGAGTCAATAATATTGATTAACTAAAAAAGCGTATTGAGGAAGAGATAAACTACATTGATTGCTTCTGCAACTCTTACAATGTGTTCGAAAACTTGAAACGTTGAGGGAGGTTATATATTATCAAGTCAAATAAGTTAGGGGCTACATTTTAGAGATTTTTGTTTTTCATGGTAACCTCTGATCAAAAATTATAATAAACATACAGTTGGCTTCAAAAAAATCGGGAAATGAAATTTGACCTAATGTGAATTGGAAATTTAATTTGTCAATTAATGTCAATTTGTGTCTATATTTCTGACACATAAGTGCATTTTTTTAACCTAAATTCTAAAAGGCCGTTTCAAAATATAAAAATTTAATACAATCTAACAGAATTTCTTCTGACACATTCCGTTTTTTTTTGCCTGCCCCGTTTTCCCGAAAGACGAGAAGTATAATAAGTTGCCAAAACTAATAATCAACGAGCGCAATTATATAGCCATCTTCCTCGTTATCACGTTTTTCACCTATGGCTTCTAGTAGACACTAATTTGAATATTGTTTCTTTTCAGTACATCTGAATTGTGAATAACTTGTGTCGTAACTTAAAAATAAATTAATGACGAAAGTCGCTTCTTTTGTGAAACATAGAGTATAAGTGTTAAATACATGATGACGGAGCAATAATATACAAAATCACTAGGAACGGCTAGAACAGACAACTGTTATCTATTGATTACTAAAAAAAGAACTATAAAAAAATCATTGTATGTACCACGGCTTTAATTATAATTAGCAATAATTATCGCTAATGACCCTCGGATGATTAAAAACATTTTTTTTTGACATAAAATCTATACAAACATTTATAAAAAAAAATTAAATCATAGTAGTAAAAATTTAAATATTGTAAACGGTATAAAAATGTCAAATAAACAAGGAGTTGTCAATAATGATAAATGGGCCAAGCGGTGAAGAACACAATTTACCCAAAGATTCCTTATTTACTCGAGGAGAATAAAAGCAATATTTATTTATATGCACTTTTAGACAAAACCAACTGTGACACCTATGACTATAGATGTTTATAGCTCTTGTTAAACGATGCAAAAAAATCCAATTTGTTTTATACAACTGTTTATAGTTTTTAAGACATAGCTGTAGACTTTTTTTATAAACACTATTTTTGAGATAAACTGTGTATGACAACACCGTTATTGAGCAAAAACTTTTACATCGTAATTTTAACATTTGTATAAGGCAAGTTGGGTTATATAAACGTCAATTTATTTAGATGGTTGTGTGTTTGTTACTATTATAATAATACAGGGTTATTCACGTAAGATGACAAACCTGACCAGGCAAAAATGCAACTCAAAATACAGTTTACAAAGGACTCCTTACTTAGCCTACTCCAGCCTAAATGCTGTCTCTCTTCCAAACAAAATAGACCTGTTTTTTCGTTTATTCTAGAAATTATTTTTCTGAGAGTTATAGCTTCTCTTTAGTTTTTGTTTGGCCACCCTGTATATAACAGTTTGTATATTATTAGTTCTTTTGAACATTTGGTCAAGCTGTAACATTTTTGTTAATTGCAAATTTTTATTTTTTGCAGGTGGCAGGAGGAGGCGCCAGCCTCCCGCCCCCTCCACGCCGCCCTCTCCAGGGGAAGGGACCTCCCAGTAAGTATTTTAATTTTTTTTTTATTTTTAAATTACTATTTCCATGTTTTTTTTTTTAGACTGAAACTTATTTTACGTTTAAACAAACTTTTTACCAAAGTTATATCGTAACTCTAACTTAGGTGTTCAAAATGTCAAATTAATTTTCTAACTATATAAACTGTCTTCATTAAGTAGATACATTTTCTATAGTGCTTTTGTTAAATTTGTAAAATTTAAAATTAGACAAATTAATTATTAAAACATTTTAACGTGTAAATATTTTGTGTAACTTGATGACAGAAACTTGGAGTAGCCACAACAGTATCTCAATATCTATTGCTTTGAAGGTAAATTAGTACCTACAATGGCAATGGTAAAAGAGAGCTAAAAAGAGTCCAATTACATACGGGTAGTCTAATACTTTAACACTTATGTTTTAAAAGTTTGTACTTACTTATTTGTTGTTTTGCCGACGTTTCAAGATTTCTTTTTTTCCAGAGACAGCCAACTCAACATGTTGCATTACAACAAGTTTTTAACAAAATTGTAATAGTCACGAGCCTTTAATAAAGGGAAAGTAAAACCCCAAAACATTGGTAAAACAACAAAGTAGTAGTAGTATCTCTCTTTTCCACTCCCATTAATTTAACTTAACTTAATAAATTATTTATATAATTAATTTATCATAAATTATTTTTGTTATATTAATTTCTTTTTTTGTTATAGATCCGGCTTTGTCCAGTCTGGTAAGTACCTATAAATTTATTCATTTTTTTTTTCATGATTTTTTAAAGTTTAAAGACAAGAGATATCCCTTTAATTATTAAGTTAATACGTTAATAATAATTATAAATTAGTCAATTATAATTTCAACTCACATAAAAAAATTAATTGTTGAAATGATTCCTATTCTTTTGCCGGGTTTAACACATAATAATAATAATAATAATAATAATAATGATAAAAAAATTGTGGAAATGATTCCTATTCTTTTGTCGGGTTTAAATAATAATAATAATAATAATAATAATAATAATGATAAAAAAATTGTGGAAATGATTCCTATTCTTTTGTCGGGTTTAAATAATAATAATAATAATAATAATAATAATAAATGGTAAAAATATTATGAAAGCTATAAATACATTTGCTGTACCTGTATTGACTTATTTCTTTGGTATTATGAAATGGTCAAAAACAGATATTAGTAATTTAAATATAAAAACTAGAACTTTATTTACCAAATTCCGAAAACACCATCCAAAATCAGCTATTGAAAGATTTTGTTTATCACGGCAAAATGGTGGCCGTGGTTTTTTACACTTGCAAAATCTTCATGACAAACAGATTAATTTACTAAAGAAATATTTTCTTGAACGTAGCCAGGAAAACGTTTTTTTTTTTTTTAAGCAATATGCTTAAGTGACTATAATTATACACCCTTAAACCTTAGTGATTTTAGGTTACAAGAAATTAATTTTGATGAAAAATTATTAATCAATACTATAAAAGAAAAGTCACTTCATGGTAGGTTTTACAAAGAGCTTGATGATCCTCTCATTGATAAAGAGGCATCACACATTTGGCTGACAAAGTCTAACATTCACCTTGAGACAGAAGGATTTATTTTTGCAATTCAAGATCAGGTCATTAAAACAAAAAATTATAATAAACTTATAATCAAAAATGAAAACGATGATTCATGTAGAATTTGTTCATCTCAACCAGAAACTATTCAACATATTATTTCATCTTGCCCTGTGTTGACGCAAACAGAATATAAAAAAAGACATGATGATATGGCTAAAATCATCCATTTAGAATTGGCGTTTAATTCAGGTTTAATTGAAAACAAGTCACCTTATTTCAAATATGAACCAAAGCCATATTTCGAAAATAATAACTATAAATTATATTGGGATCGAACTATGCTGACTGACTTAAACATAACTGCTAACCGCACAGACATAATCTTAATTTTAAAGATCGACAAACAGGCATACTTGATTGACATTGCGGTTCCAAATTCACACAATATACACTACAAAAATGTCAAAATACATGCTACTTGCTGGAGAAATGAAAAATTTATGGAACCTGCAGACAGTTAAAATATTTCCAACGATTATGTCGGCTACTGGAATTGTACCAAAAACTCTTAATAAAAATTTAAAATTATTAAAATTAAATTCAAACTTAATAATTGAAATTCAAAAATCAATACTTTTGAACACATGCAACATCGTCAGAAAATTTTTTAACATTAATAACACTACACTAACACAACAAGAACAAAGTTGCGTGGCAGACGATTTGTAGTCACGCTTGAGGTCAAGTAAGGAAATTCGTTCCTTACATCTTTTTCATTTCATTTATTTTTCTTTTTTTAATATTATAATCCAAGAACTAACTTCCTGCAAGTAATAGTCTCTTGCATTTTTTACAGTTTTTAAGATATTCAATTGTAAGTTTATACACAGCCTCCATACCCCTTACCAGCGTCTTACTCACCTAAACTTTTACTATATGGTTTTGGTAATTGTTTTACGTAACATTGCCAATGTTATCATCATCGTAATCCGATTTTCATTTAATTAGGTTTTCGCAAATTCTCTGTGTTGCCTGAATTAACAAATTCCATCAAATCGAGAACTTTAGACTTAAACAGCATTCCACAAACCTTCTTTAGCTGACTTTCTGCAAGGTAAACCCTCGACCGAAGCTTGACCCTCGAGTTTTCTACCTGCTCGTCATCAAACATAAGAACGCGAAAAATCACAGCTGACGCGTCCACCTGTACAGATAGCCAGCTAGAAGACAACACATAAAATTTTTTATTTTACTCAGTCTTTTCGTATAAATTTCATCTCGTAATTCCTACGGCAACCTTATCAAAAACCGCAATTAATTAACCAATTAACTCATCTCGCGCATTTCTCTATAATTAGAACCGCGACATGCTCAATCTTGTGCTCATTTCATTAGGTAGGCTTTTCGCGACCTATATCATATCTCGCAGACTTTTCGCATGTCGTGGACTAATTATTAAACCGTTAATTGTCTTAATTGAGCTTTTATTGTTTACATTTCACGAAAGGGTTGTCGTAAAATTATGATTCAAATTCTGTTCAATTCCTTTTTCAATTCCGCTCTTCTCACGCTTTATCTCATCCTCGCGATTCAATTATTTTGCGATCTTGATTTGAAGACAAGACGGTAGTCTCCTTTCTTATCTCAATAGGTGGGTGCTAATAGTATTAAGATTTGTAAATGTAAGTATGTAATTGAAAATTTTCATTGGGAATTTTTCTCGGTAATATCAAATTAAATTCTTTTTTGGATTTATACCTATCGGATGAGATTATGTATTTACTAATTCTGAAAAACATTAAAATACCGAAGTTGTAAGAACTGCTTTATGTTCTGGCTACTGAATAATATGTGTGTAATGAATAATATTAGTTTAAAAATCCAAACAATGTAATAAGTCGGAAAATTAATCTAGTTATAATTATCTATACAGGATGGACCAAATGTATGGAACGGGCGGTTTTTTGACTAAACTATAAAGAATTTTGAAAAAACAAAATTTAGGCATTAAATGGCTAGGAAGATGCTACCTGAGACAATGTTTAAAAAAAATTATTTGTTTAAATTTTTAAGATAATTATAGCAACATTTTTGTTTTTTTGTGAAATTTATTCTTGATTTTTATCTAAAACAAGCTTTTTAAAAGAAATGTTGCTTTGTTAATTGTTTTAACATTAACTTTATAAATTTTTAATAAAAAAATTAAACATTACCGAACATTAATCCTTGATTTTTGCCAAATCTACAAAATGTTTAGTTAATTCAAGTTATGCATGTTAAAGAGCTAATAATAGTCTTTTAAAAATGATACAAAAAAATAATTTATTTATTTTTTTTATTTATTTTAAATTTTTGACTTTATTATTTTTGAATAACTCAATTAAGAAATAAAGGCCTAAAAATTTTTTTTTGTTACGTTTTTCATTTATTTTATAAACTGTTTGACCTAGTTTAAATTAGTGTTGATCGGGTCTAAAATAATTTCGATTATTCAAAATTATCTCTTTTTTTTATTTCAATTTTTAAGAAATTTTATTATACAGGTATTTAAATTTCTTCTTATGATTACCAGCGTATTTCGTATAAAATGCAGTTTCAACTAGATCAGAGGGATCTCTAGCGTTAGTATGAAAGTTAGTAAGAGCAGTAAAAGTTAATTCATTTGGGGTGAAATTTGTTCCTGAATGTATCGAGTTGTTGTATGCAATTATCGCGTATTTCATAAGTCTAATAGGGTTATGGTTGGCATGAATTTGAGTGTTCTAAGATCTTTAATAATGGTGGAATAAAATCATTCGATTATTGAATTCGACTCGTGGTGTAAAGGGGTAGTAAAATAAATATCAATATTATGCAATTTTGAAATTTCATAAATTGTATCATTTTTGGATTCAATTCCATTGTCCATTGTAATTGTTTCGGTATTCCGTAAAATCTATAAATTAATTTTGAAAAAACGTCAGTTGTTGTTAAAAAAATTTTGATTATCAATTTTAAAAAAAAAAAATATCAGCATATAAAATTTAAAAAGGTTTATTTAAAGGCTAAATTTGAACAAGGGGGACATATTGTTTTTATCGGGAATATTTTGATTGTTTGACAGGTTACACACTCATTGATATAACAAGTTATATCAGTTTCATATTTTTCCAGCAATAATTTCGTTTAAGGTGTTCTAAAGTTTAAGCGATTGCTCTATAATTGCATTTTCCTTTGAGTTGGTATTTTATTAGCATTTTACGTTCGTCTTCGTCGCGAACGAAATTAACCAATTTGGTGTATTTAAATTAGGTTTAGGACTATTAGCATAAAAATGTTCTAAATAAGCATTATTGAAGTCATTATACATTTTTTCGTCATAAAAATAAATATGAAATGTTAAATGATTTACAGTATAATTTTTTTTAAAAAAAGTCCAAAATTAAATGTTTGTTATTTATTGGTATGTCGTCAAGAATGCTTATGCCGTCATTTAATACGTTCTCATTGTTTCCGGTGTGAACGATTGTAAAACTGAACGAATCATCATTTAAATCGAGTTCAGGGGCAAGGTTAATATTTTCAGCTAGAATTTTGATATTTTGTAAAATTTTATTTTTTGGTGATTTAGGTATTTTAGAAAAGAATTAATCAAAGATGTTTGATCAAAATTTTGAAAAAAAGTTTTTATATTTAAAAGATTATAAATATTCTAATTGAAATTTTGGAGGTTTATATTTAAAGGGTTTTGAATATTCTGATCGAAATTTTGATGGTTTATATTTAAAGGGTTTTAAATATTTTGATTGAAATTTTGATGGTTTATATCTGAAGAGTTTTGGATATTTTGATTCATATTTTGAGAATTTTCGGTCATTTTCGGTATTCATTTTTTGATTTACATTTTTGGGGTTTTTAGTTACATTTTCATTTTCTAAGGTATTTAAATGAATTCGAGGTTGGACTTCCGATTTGTGATTTCGGGGATATGATTTCGTATAAGAAGGTATTTTATTTGATCCAATGGTATGATGTTGAATTTTATTAATAAAATTATCACAATAAAATTTATCTCGAAAGTCGTAACGTCATTTTTGAATTTTTAATTTCTGATCGCGATTGGAATGTTTAGGACTTAACTGTTTCAAATTTTCTTTTAAATAATTATCATATTCGGGATAAGATGTTTTATTTGTTTTTACAGGTTCTATAAAATGATGTTCAAGTTCGTTAAACGGTTCGACATTCAGTGGTGAATTAAAAGTAATTTTAACGGGATTTATATTTGAATTTATAAAGGTGGTTGTAGCCATGAAATTTTTAGTTTTTACTAAAGCTTGGGGTGTTTCTGTTCCATGTCCGAATCGTTCATAATTTATTACTGCAATTCCTTCTTTATAATTAACAGGAATTTGGGCATCTATTTGACAACGAGGGGGTATAATAATTGAATATGGACAAAGTTTAGGAAGCTCATTAATTGGTGTAATTTTTGGGGTAGAAGTATCTTGATATTTTATTAAAATTTCGCAATTGGGAGTTCTTAATATTCCTCTATTTAAATTTAGATCTGCATCAATTTGTTTGATTATATCAGCGCCAATTAAACCGTCAAATTTTTCAGAAAAAAATTATGAAAAGTATGAATTTGATTGACGTTAAAAATTTTAAAAGCAGGTATATCAACAGCTTGATTGTGTGAAGTTGATCCATGAGCAGTAGTTATAAGAAAAGCTTGATTTTGAATATAATTTGGAAAATATTTGTAAGCAATTTCGGGTTTTAAAAGACTTCCTGAACTTCCAGTGTCTATTAAAAAATATGCATTTATTTCGGGAATATGAATATGTGGTAAATCTAAGCGGAAATTATTTATCACTATCTTGGTTTGTCTGTGGAAATAACCTAGTTGAAAATTTTGTTGATCAAAAGCTGCATTGCATTCATTGTCAATAGATTCATTGTTATAAGCAGTTTCATTGTTATAAGCAAAAGGTTCATTGTCTACCGTTATCAAATGTGAAGTCATCATCTGCACAGGTGGCATCCGGTTGATAATTAGAACAATTATATGGTTGTTCATTAAAGTCATCATAATTTGGATTATTTAAACTTGGTTCAAAAATTTCTTGATTGAAAAGTTCTTCGAATTGATAATTTGTTTGTTGTGGTCTAATGGGTGAATTACTGGAGGATGTGTCCATTGGTTCTGGTTTTGTACGAGAAATTTTTGAAAAATTATTTCTAGGTTTAAAAACATTAGTTGGAGGTTTTTGAGGATTTTGAAAATTTTGGAATCTTTGTTGAACAAACGGTTGTTGTGGTCTAAAAAATGTTTGGGGTCGAAAAACTGTTTGCTGTTGCATCGGTTTTTGAAAGGATGTCTGAAATTGCTGATTATTATAAAATGGTCGCGGAAAATTTGTCATTGGTTGAAAATTCGAGGGTTGCGATTTTTGAAAATAACTTTGTGACTGGAAATTTGGATTTTGCGATTTTTGGAAATAATTTTGGGGTTGATGATTTTGTTTTTGATAATTTTGATTTTGATGTGGTTGAGGTTTATTTGAATTTGGTTGTTTTAAATTTTGATTTTGACCGTAACAAAAATATTGAAAATTTTCTTCTTCTGTAACAAGAGCTAAAGCATTTTCTAAAGAATCGGGGTGTTGTAATCGTACGGCAAGTTGCATTTGATATGGAAGACCGTTAATAAATGTTTTTAAAGCAAAATCGTTATAATGATTAATTTTTATTCGTCGTTCATCTTCATTTATTTGGGCAGCAGATAATTTTGAAAAAAGTAAACTACGCGTATCCTGTATGCGAATTCCGAATTGAATTGGGGTTTCATTTTTTTGTCGTCGAATTGATATAAGGTCTTGAATTAGACATTCGATGCTTCTTTGATCAGAAAATGTTAAAATTAAGGCATCACGTATAGCGTCAAATGTTTTTAATTCGGAACGTGAAGCAATTAAATCTGCGGCACGACCAGTTAATTTTGATAGAATTGTGTCAAGAAGGCAAATGTTAATAGGTGCATTTGCATCAGCGGCATCTCTAAATGTTAAATAAAGATTTTTACTGCTATTAATAAATCTTTGTAATTGTCTGGGATTGCCATCATATTGTGGAATATTATCAGCTTGATATCTAAGTAACTGAATGTTAGTTTGAGCCATTTTATTAGTTTCTACTGGATTATTTTCTACTGAGTTATTTTTTACTAAATTATTTTCTACTTCTAAATTCGCGTTATTTTCGATATTTATATTTCGTAAACTATTTATTATTTCTTCTAATTCGTTATCAATCATCAATTGTGGTAATAGCGAATAAAATTATTAGAAAGGACTTACATAAAATTAAGAATTGCAAGTTTCATTCTTCGTTTCTTCCTTCTTTTTCTTAAAAACTAAGGTACCAATAGGTTGCGTCGATGCTAGACTCGCCCTGGATTTTCGTTGGAGCAGGAACTTGGTTGGTGAATTGTTGAAACAAACCGGATCTTTCGATGTTTGGAAAAATACCGTCCAACACAATCCGTATGACTGCGCCAGTTAAATTCGTCGATTTAACAACAGAATTTTTTAAAAACTTTTATTTAGATTATTTTACACTACTTGAAATTACACTTTGATTTCATTAATTATTAATACACTTTGATTTATTTATTATTTAAAAATACTCTTTATTTCGTTAACTTCATTTACTACACTTAACTTAATTAATTGGTTAAAAATAATGAGACCTGCACACAGCACAAGGCTAAGCTGCATACATTATGTCTGCCCTACTCCTAGCAAAAGGTGGTATTTATATGTTTCTAATATGCTGACTAGACAGTATACAGAACAAAGGGGTTACTATGCTAGGGGAACTATAACTTACACATTAATATGTAATGTGCACACTAGGGTCTGCCAAAAAAATCGATTATTTTTTTTTTAACTTCCGACACTGAAAAATTGATTTCTAGGCACCTCCAAAAAATGCTTTTTCAAGATGAGTTCTTTATTTTAATAGAAAATACTCCCACATCGCAGTTTTTTTTTCAGTTCCATATGGTAAAATCCATATCTCGTTATTGCTTAATTGTACAGAAAATTTGTATTTACATTTTTTATAGGAAATTAAACGTTCTACAAAAAAGTTATTTCACAATTTTTTTATATCTCTTACCATTTAGAAGATATCGGAGGTCAAAGTTTGAAGAATTTAACAAAAAATCCTTTTCCACTTCTAAATTTTATAACTCAGAGATAAGTAAATATTATAAAATGCACAACACACGGTCTTGTAGAAAATTAAACGCTCTATAAAAAAGGTCTCTTGTGCTTAATTGATTATTCTAACCATTTAGAAGATATTCGCATTTTAAAAACCAAAATTTGATACTAAATCTCCAATTTTTTTTAAATGATTGAAATAATCGAATAACCAACTACAAACGACTTTTTTGTAGAGCGTTTAATTTTCTACAACACCATATGTTGCGCACTTTATAATATTTATTTATCTACGAGTTATAAAATTTAGAAGTGAAAAAGAAATTTTTGCTAAATTCTTCAAACTTTGACCTCTGATATCTTCTAAACGATAAGAGTTAAATATAAATTGTAAGAAACCTTTTTTAGAAAGTTAAATTTTCTACAAAAAATGTAAATAAACTTTTTCTGTGCGATCAAGTTGTGACGAGGTATAGATTTTGCCATATGGAACTATAAAAAATGGAAAACTGCGATGAGGGAGTCTTTCCTATTAAAATTAAAAGCACATCTTGAAAAAGCATTTTTTAAAAGTGCCAAGGACCAATATTTTAGTGTCGGAAGTTAAAAAAAAAGTTGATTTTTTTGGCCCACCCTATTTAAACACTCTATTTAAACACATTTATCTAGTCACAAATATTTTTTAATTTATCACCCGATATTTATAATAAAATTGACTAAAAATAAAAATTAAAACATAATTAAATTTCAATTGATGTTGAAGGCAATTTTTAAGCATAACATAATATGAAATTTGCAAAAAATAAATATTACTTCAAGAGGTTACTATAATGAAAGTGTTTGAGCCAGAAACGATAAGATGTTCATTCTTGGAAAGGTAATAATTCTTTTACTACCTGACGGGACACCCAAGCGATCATAGTCTCTAAAAGTTTTATTTCTTAATTTATAGGTTTAATTTTTATTTTAACTGTTCATTAGTTTGTTTAGTTTGTTTTTATAAATGTATATTTGCACAGTGTTGGCCTGTTATTGCAATCTGTTATAAAAAATTTAATGTAAACTTACTGTTATTAACTTGTTATAGTGAAAACAATGTTTTATAAAATTAATGAAATTAAAACAAAGTTATAATATTTTTATATATTTTATCAAATGTTTTATTTTAAAAAATTTACCACTCTTATGTTACAAATTATTTTTTTTTAAACAAGAGTTTTACAAGCGGGTTAAACAGTTATTACTGGTTAAAAAAATATGGCTAATTTAACGTTTTTAGTTTAATAATTTGCTTGTTTCTAAAAAGCAATATTTAATATATTATTTTAAAAGAATTACTTGTCATTTTTAAACAGTTTTTTTGCAATTTACGTAATATTTTTAAACTTTAATTATTAAATGTGTGTTTTAATAGTAAATTAAATATTTGTCTAGTCATAATAATTTTTTATCACCCGACTTTTATAATAATTAAATTGACTAAAAATAAAAATTAAAACATAATTAAATTTCAATTGATGTTCAAGGCAATTTTTATGCATTCACCTCTAAATTGAATTAGTCTAAATTAAAATTGAAGTGATTTTATATTTTCACAAATGCAATTTTTTCAATGAATTGAGTCGGAACTCTGTTGGGTTATCGGCCTGGGTCTAAACTCAAGTATTAGAATGGGAGCGGCCCGGCTACCTGACCTGTGCTTTTGCTTTGGCCCCGGCTGTACCCAACCGTTTAAATCTTATTTATTTGACTTTGTCCGGTGAGATCATAAAAGGGGTGGTGAAGTTTAACAGTTGGTGGGTAAAAGTACAAAACATAATTTTAGGTAAGCGGGAAAGTACTGTTCGAAGAAAAGCGCTTTCAAGTAACATTCTGCAAAAATTTTAATTGTAAGCCGTTCTTTAAAGAAGCTGTACCATCGTCTGTTTGTTATTTAGCATCTTTTTAATGAGAGTTATCACTTGCTAATATCTGGAAATTTAGTTCAATAACACCTTATACAGGATGGCTAAACGAAAACGAAACAGAGGCTATAACGCAGAAAAATAAGTTCTCAAAAAACGCAAAAGCAGGTCTATTTTGTTTAGACGGGGGACAGTTTTTGGCATGAAGTTATACCAAAAGCTGCCCCCCTTTCAAACAAAATAAATCAGTTTTTGCGTTTATTCTAGAAATTATTTTTCTGTGAGTTATAGCTTCTCTTTAGTTTTCGTTTGGCCTTCCCATATATAACAGTTTGTATTTCAATTATAATTAATTTATTAGTTCTTTTTTGTTATTTTGAAAGTTTAGTCAAGCTGTAACATTTTTGTTAATTGTAAATTTTTATTATTTGCAGATGCAAAGCGGAGGCGGTTAAATCCATCACCAGGAGAAGGAACCTCCCAGTAAGTATTTTAATTTTTTTTTTGTTACTTGCAAATTACTATTTTCATGTTTTCTTTTGATCGAAACTTATTTTACGGCTAAACAAGCTTTTTATCAAAGTTATATCGTAACTATAAATTAGGTGTTCAAAATGTCAAATTAATTTCCTAACTATATGAACTGTCCTTATTAAGTATATACATTTTCTAAAGAGCTTTTGTTAAATTTGTAAAATTTAAAATTAGACAAATTAATTATTAAAACATTTTAACGTGTATATATTTTGTACAACTTGATGACAGAAGGACTTCATGGAGTAGTGACAACAATATCTCAATATCTATTGCTTTGAAGGTAAATTTAGTATCTCTATAACACATGCCTGTCTAAAGTTAGGTAAAATTGTTTAGTAATAAATAAAATATGTTTCTTACCTGTAAGTTTGTGTCAATATCGTCATTCAAATTTATAAGTGGTATATGTCATACTTGTCGAAATTTTCTGTTAATGCAGTTCAAAAGATCCTAACCATAAGTTTTTATTTCTTCTACTCGATGTGTGTGCTACAGTAATAATTTTTGTTTACTCCTTTTTCAATTTAATTATATTGCCCTACAATGACAATGGTAAAAGAGCGCTAAAAGGAGTCCAATGACATACGGGTGGTCTAATACTTTAGCACTCATGTTTTACAAGTTTGTACTTACTTACATTATTTATATGTTGTTTTGCCGACGTTTCAAGGTTTCTTTTTTTTCCGGAGACAACCAACTCAGCATGTTGTATTACAACAAGTTTTTAACAAAATTGTAATAGTCACGAGCCTTTAAGAGGATTCTTACATTTTGAGCGAAGTCAAAATTTCTCTCTACTCTGTTTACTTGGTCTGCATGTTTACTATGTGAGCAAGCTTTTATGCGAAATAGGGTTGCTAGCGGACCTCTCAAGTAACATACAATAATCACGGCTACAGTCGTTCACAATTTACAGTGGTCTCTTGCACTGTCAACTCAATGCTAGGCAATAAATTTATGATTGAATTCGGGTAAAAAATTATTGAACAAGAAATAAAGGACATATACCCAAATCGTTCTATTTAAAATAATTCTCGCAATAATTACAAATTTTTAAAGCCAAGGGACAAGTGTTGGAAACTAAATTATCACATACTTCTAATTACTGTTACGTACCATATTTTTTTATATTTTATTTTATTTATAAACAAAATAAAAACCGTCAAATTAATAATAACAAAATTTTATTAGCTTTTAGGTACCTTACATTTCAGTCTGGCATAGTAAGCAATGTTTTTATTATTTTCATAAAAAAAAGTTAAATAAACAACCTAAACATGTACGTACAGTCAGGTGCGTAAAGTCTACTCCGGGTCATAAAAGTCTGTGCTGAAGCCGCAAACATAAATTATTTTGGCTTATAATTATCAATAAACAATTTCTCAAAAATTTTTATTTCTATGTATTAGGACCTTTACATTTTTATCATAGATGATTTGTTAATTAAGGAAGGTGACATTCTTTACGCACTGTAGACTATACATAACTTTTCAAAATATGATTGTTTGATAGTTTAGGTGATCGTTTATAACCGAAAAATGATACGATGAGACTAATTTCGAAGAATTTACAGTGATGAAAACGCAATATAGAAATTGATAGATCTGATGCCAACTATGCATTTTTAGAGACGTACAAAGCTGAAATAAAATTCGCTTTTAAGTACCGATAAAAATAATAAACACTTTCTAATATTTAAAAAAAGTAAATATACAAAAATTGAAGAAACTGCTTGTGCAAAAGGAGTTCTTTTGCAAGATATTGAGAAACAGTACATAATCCTGTACAAATATTTAAGAAAAATAGATTACTAAAGTCCTATACACACTTTGTGTAATGTAACATGTAGTGTAGGTAATTTAAAAAAATATATAGTGTTTTATTTAAAAATCAAAAGTTATAGTCATTTCCGGTAAAACCGGATATGTTACATTCTCTAAATTTCGTTTTTGTATTTAAAAGAAAATCTTTATTCTGTATCACCTTGTATTAAATTTTTACTACTCACTATTTGTTTTGTTTTTTATAAGCTGGTTTATTATTCAATTAATAGCTATTTTCTTATAAAATAATTGCAAGTTACGTGCGTTACTATTTAGCAAAAATATTATTAAAAAAAGAATAAGTCTAATTTCATTTACACCCTGTATCTTACGGTTACATTTAAAGTCGTCAATGCCATGCAATGTTTTATCTGGTTTTCTAAAGATTTGTGGAATCACTAAGTACACATTACTATTATTTCAAACATCACCTTTATTATAACAATTATGCCCTAATTACATGACATTTTTAATAATACCACAAATTGGTATTGACAACCAAAATTTATTGGATGTTACTGTAGGTATTTATATTCAAAAATAGTGTTTGTTACCTTCTTTTAGTTAAAAATTTTTTTATTTTTTGCTTTTACGGACGTCTGACAGTCGCAGTTTTATTTTTTTATTCATTTTGTCACGAAGTATTGTACAAAATACAACTAAACATTAAGTAGACGAATTTGCCAATTTCTTTATATTAACATTTTTTGGAAACCATTATTAGTACTTACAGGAACAAAAAGGGGAGCGTGCGGATGCCTAGCTGCGAATGTGAAGAGAGACAAGAGAGGATAGAGAGTTCGACGATTTTAATTCTTATCCGTCTTACAGGAAAATTTGCTCAAAAAAGTACAGAGCCGTTAATTAACTAACGAACTTCAAATTTTAATACCATATAGAAAACATCTTGAACTTATTGCCTTGAATATTTTTTTGTAAAAATGAATAATTATCTATGCAAAATATCGTTACAAAGATGACATTTTGTATTCTGAATTTCTTTTTTTTTTAAGAAATCTAATCATTTTTTAAGGGTTTTTTAGTTAAAGACATCTAAGTCATAATGAGATGTGTTATATATATTTTTTTCGTAGAAAAATATCAAATAGGTAAGTCACAGTTTTTTGACGAAAAACCCACAAATTCCCATTAGTTGATGGCTGTGAAATAAGAATCTCCTTAAAAAAGGGAAAATAAAACTCCAAAACATTGGTAAAACAACAAAGTAGTAATCTTTCTTTTCCACTCCCAATAATTAAACTTAATTTAATAAATTATTTACACAACTTATTTCTCATAAATTACTGTTGTTATATTAATTTTTCTTTTTGTTATAGAGCGCCCCCAACACCAGGGAGCGTTGTGGCGAGCGGTAAGTATCTATAAATTTATCTTTGTCTTAACACGAAAACGAAAACACGAAACGAAACAAGTCTTGTTGATAGATGTATCTAATTTTTGTCCATAATGTTTTTTTACTTTTTTGTGGAAATTGGTTATTTTGTATAGTGACATAAAAAAAATTGTAGTTTTCCACCTCAATTGGGTTCTTTCAGATTTCGTATTAAGTAAATAACGAGCCCGCTTAAAACGGTGGCCTTACGGCCACCCTTTACGCGGGCCCGCGTTTTCGCCCTCCGGGCGAAAGGCGCAAGCGCCAGGGCGCTAATGGCGCCCGCCTTCGGTTGACACCGAAGGCGATATTGCGCTACTGGCGCCGCCTTCGCTTGATAGCGAAGGCGATATTGCGCTAACAGCGCCGCCATCGGTTGACACCGAAGGCGATATTGCGCTACTGGCGCCGCTTTCGATTAAAACCGAAAGCGATGTGTGGCGGCGCAAACGCCGCCTTAGATTGAAGTATACAAATTTTTATTTGTTTGTATAACTTGAATATCTGGTTGAATACTGGCTTTGGGCCAGATGTTCCCACCTGCTGCGCGATAGATATTTGGTGTTTGGTCAAACGTTCGCGCCTGCGGCGCGATAGATATTCAGCCTTTGCTCAAACGTTTGCGCCTGCGGCGCGATAGGTATTCATTCACCCTTAGGTCAGGTCAGGTCAAAGATAAATGTTCAGCTTTTGGTCAGGCGATCGCGCCTGTGGCGCGATAAATACTCATCTTTCGGCCGGACATTCTCGCCTGCGGCGCGATAAAATTTAGCCTTGAGCAGGCGTTCGCGCCTGCAGCGCAATAAATATTTGGCTTTTGGCCAGACGTTCTCGGTGATACTCGGCTTTTGTCTTAACGTTAGATAGATATTCGACTTTTGATTCACCTTTAGATTGGACATTTGCGCCTTCGACGCGGTGGATATTCAGTCTTGAACAGGCGTTCACGCCTGGGGCGCAATAGATATTCGGCCTTTGGTTAAAAAATTGATCTTCTTTAGCTATTTAGCAATTGTTTGTAGTCACCTAACCTAATTTATTGTGACCCTAACTCATTTAATAAAAAAACAATAATGAAATTTACTTTAAAAACAAATTATTACATTTTCAAATAATATTTTTTTTATTTTACTATTTAAGCAATATGTACTGTAGATGAACCACTGTTGTCTAATTTTTTATTTATTAAATAACATATGATATTTGTAATCACGTTTTTAAATTATATGACGTTTATGACACTATATTGCGTGCAAAATGCCTGCGAAAGTATGTGTATCTGACCAAAATTTGTTTTACAACCGAAAGTTTAGCAAAATATATTAATATTATAAAATCATAAAAAAATTATAGATTGGTGAAAATTTACTATACATTTTTGTTTTATTATTTACAAAAAAAAATTCTTGGCGTGCGAGTGTGGGTACTTCCGAACAATAATTATTGCTTTAAATAGTATTATTTAATAACTTAGTTAATAGTAAAATTTTTATTATTAAATGTCCTTGAATATTTTTGTAAGTTTAAAACATTAAAAGAAATAAAAAGATTATTAACAATACCATCAAATTTGGAAACAATAGATATGTCGACTTTTATGTTTGTGATTGAGATTATATTAAAAAAAAATTTTTATTCAATTTTATATACTTTAAACACCCTAATAAGCTCAAAATATTCTATTTCTATTGTTACACATTTATAGTGTATAAGAATTTTACTGAAACACTTAGTATGCATATATTTCTTCATTTATGGGACACTTATCCTATAAAATTATTCTAACGTGTATAAAGTAATATATCATATTAGAAACTTTATTTTATACAATTTAAAAAAAGCGTATTCTTGGTTGCCTACCTTATTTATTTTTCTTTAATTAATTTTTAATTGCGTGTTTTAATTAAAATTTTATTATTTTGCAAAAAAAAACAATTACTTATCAACTGTAAGATAGTTATTAATTAAACAACTTTGGCCTCTAACTGGTATTTACCTTGCTACTGATAAAAAAAATTCTAGTTAGATAATTTTTTTATTTTTCGCACATTTTTTTTTTGTTGTTGTGGTGGCAAGAAATGGATATTTTAGGTAAAATACTTACTAAATCGTCTCTATTCATTGAAATCTCCATATCGTATTGCTAAAAAATTTTATAGAGAAGAAATTTTATAAACTTTAAATAATGTTGAAAAGAGTCCTTTCAGTCAGGAATAAATTGAATATTTAATGATTTTGTGATTTTTCCTTAATTTTGCTACAAAATATCTTGTATTCAGCGTTCCATTTTTTGCTAAATGTTATTTTTCAACATCAAAATGGAAGACTTTTTTTAGTTATTGGGGCTCATTCCTTCTTGAATTACTCCAAGAAAGTCGAAGGGTTTTAGAGGCTTCTTACTGTTGTAATTTTTAGATTAGGTAGTTATTACTTATTGCACTTTTTTTTGTGATAGCAACAAAGCGATTATATTGAGTCAAAAAACAAAGCGATTATATTGGGTCTAAAAATAAAGCGATTACATTAGGTCAAAACAAAAACTCGGTGTAGTTTTTAGTAGACACGGATAATTGAAAACACACACACATCTGTTATTTAATTGTGGGAGCAATAAAGGGGCCCCATAGTTAAATTAGTTCTTAGGCCGACCCTGTTTGTTGTTATCAAAAACTCACTGTGAAGCAAAAATAACATTTTAAATCACGTTTAATTAAATTTAATTTAATTATTTCAAGTCACTTTTAATTGACTAAAATTTGAGGTTATGTTTTTATGAAATGCAAAGAATAAATTTTTATTTATTAACAAATTATAATTTCTTTCAAAATGCACGTACTGGTTTTCAGTCTTTACATTATAAAAAAGGGCCCCCTTGATCAGGAATAAATAGAATTTTGACCAATTTTCTGTCAATTTTTCTCTATTTTTGTTAAAAAATGTCCCATATTCAGCGTTCCATTTTTGTTTTTTCTAAAAGGTCACTTTTATTTGTCATTAAAATGAGGGACTTTTTTATTTATGGAGGCTAATCATTTCTCCCTGAATCACCTTCTTGGAAAAAGTCGAAGGATTTTAGAGGGTGTTTACTGTTAGAATTTTTTTAGGTTAGGAAATTAAAGTGATGATTTTTTTCGTTTTGGTGATAACCAAAAGGGATTATATTGGGTCACAACGAAAACTGAGTGTTGTTTTTAGTCGACACGGCCAATAAATAACACAGACACCTGTTTCTGTTATTTTATCGTTCTTGGGCCTCGGGGGGGCAACAAAGAGCCCCCATAGTGAAGTAAGTTGTTGGGCCGACCCTGTTTGTTGAAATTATTTTGATCTTATTATAAATAATCCTATGTGAAACAGATATAACATTTTAAATCACGTTTAATTAAATTTAAAATCACTTTTATTCGACAACAAAAATTTGAGGTTATGTTTACATCTGTCATCTGTCATATGTCACAGTCTCACAGTCACTTAAATAGCCAATCAAATGCAAAGAATAAATTTTTAATTATTATTAATAAATTATAATATTTCTTTCAAAATGTACGTACTTGTTTTCAGTCTTTATGTAATAAAAAATAACAGGGGCCCCCTTGGTCAGAAATACAAAGTAATTTTGAATAAATTTTAGTGTTTTTCCTCTCATTTTGCTAAAAAATGTCCTATATTTATCGTGCCATTATGCTAAATGTTACGTTGATTTTTTTATGGTTCATGGGAGCGATTTCCTTCGCGGTTAACCCTTTTGGAGAAACTGTAATTTTCTTAATGTTGTAATGTATACATAATAGCCTAAAGATTCTAAAGAGGCTTTTTTATTGTTATTATTAGAATTTAAACGTTTAAAATAGTTTTATTTAGGCACTCACTGAAAGTAAAAGTTTCGTAAAATTTTTAGGTTAGGTAATCTTTGTATGAATTTTTTTCGTTGTAGCAACAACAAAGAGGATGATTTTGAGTTAAATACTTACTAAATAGCTTCTATTAATAAAAAATAATTGTTACGTTTAATCAAATCACTTTTAATTGATGATTAATACAATTTTTTTTACTATTATGTCATATGTCACATGTGAAATATCAGGCAATTTTAAATCAACCAATCAAATAAAATGAATTTAAAATGAACCAATCAAATAAAAGAATTTAAATAAATAATTGATTTTGTATCTCTTTCTTTGAAATTTTTGCTAAAAACAATGAAAAACATCAAATGTTTAAAAATAAATTTCATTAGTATATCGTTATAATTAGTAAATAAAAACCTTTCTACGCACTAAAAAAAAGATGAAATAAGAAAAAAATAAAATAAAACAAATAAAAAAGTATCGATTAAAATTTTGTATAACCGCGGAAAATGATCAATTTTTTAGAGTGAATAAGACTGTACATGAATTATAATAGTATAAAATTAACAATTCTCCCAATTTACTTATGGTTATTTTTTTATTAGGTACCGGTTTCGGCAAGAAATAAAAAATGACAAGACAATTTATGAACAAAATGAACTTTGAAAAATTTGGTGTAAAACTTTGTCTAGTGTTTTATCAGATAGTGTTGTTGAGTGTGTAACAAATAAAAAATTTTAATTGTAAAAGTAATCTTAACAGAATTAATGTAATAATTGTGAAGACTGACGATTAGGCCGAAGAAGGTTTTAGAGAGCTGAAACCGGTACCTAATAAAAAATAACCATAAGTAAATTGGAAGAATAATTTTTATTTATTTAACTGTATGGTATAAGTATAAATTTTCTTTGTCATTACGCACTTCATAACATTACCTTGGAAGTACGGATTACCCATGTTTATTTTTTTATGTGTCATAATTTTAGAATAACCTAAATTAAGGTAAAATCTTTGTTTTTATGCCACTGAATTTTTTAATGTTACTAAGAAACAATGACATAACTACATATAAGTGTTAAATACATAATGACGGAGCAATAACATACAAAATCACTAGCAACGGCCAGAACAGACAACAACTGTTATTTATTGATTACTAAAATAAAAGAACTATAAAAAAATTATTAAATGTACCACGTGTTTAATTATAATTAAATTAGAAATAGCAATAATTATCGCTAATGACCCTCGGAAAATTAAAAACAATTTTTTTTTGCTATAAAATCTATCCATTTATAAAAAAAATTTAAATCACTGTAGTAAAAATGTAAATCATGTAAGCGGTATAAAAATGTCAAATTAACAAGGAGTTGACAATAATAATAATTGGACCAAGCGGTGAAGAACACAATTTACCCAAAGATTCCTAATTTGCTAGAGGAGAATAAAAGTAATATTTATTTATACTTTTAGTCAAAACCAACTGTGACACCTATGACTTCATAGGTTTGATAGCTTTTGTTGAAATGATGCTAAAAATCCTAATTTGCTTTATACAACTGTGTATAGTTTTTAAGACATTCGTTTTAGACATTTTTTTTTTTCAAAAAACACTGTTGTCATACATTGTGTATCTTAAAATAATGTTATAAAAAAAAGTTTTGCAGAGTGTACCTCAAAAAATATTAACATTTGTATAAGATAAGTTGGGTTATTTCGACTTCTCTTATTATATACTATAGCTGGTTAAATTTCCCAAACATCTTCAAAGTCACCCTGTATAAGAAAACTTAGTTTAGTAGATACGTATTTAGATAAAATTCAATTTTTTCTCTATTGTTATGAGCTACACAAAATTTAACAACAACACTTACCAAAAGTTAGCATTCCGATTTTAATAAAATCATATCAATTAAAAATAATTTATAAATCAGTTAAATATAAAGCACAATAATTGCTGAACAATTTTAAGAATAATCTTTAAAAAAATATTTTTTAACTTGGTAATTTTGTCTTTTCAGAACTAACGGAAGAAAACAGTAACTTGATTTTTCAACTACTGCAAGCTGAATACGAGTATACAACAATAAAATAATAATATAGTGTTTTATTATCGTATACAACGGAGTGGTTGTAAATGGTTAAGTCTGTTGGTATACCTGAGTTAGTAATTTTGATATTAAATAAATCTCTAATGCTTTCAATATTGTAAGTAAATACAAAGTCAATCTTTTTTCAACATAGACTAAATATTTACAAGTGTTTAATCATTTTTCTGACAGGGAATAAGACAAAAGAGACAATGCAGGATTGCCAACAGACTCAAACATTTACAGCTACTCTGTTTATTGTATAAAATGCCAATGAGTAACATTCGACTATATTTGGAAATTAAATGATAAAGTTTTTAACTTTTATTAAAACAATGTGTTAAGAATTTTTCGTCTTAATTATAAGAATATAAAATAAGTCTTTTCTCTTAAGTTTATTTTAAATCTTTTATTAATAATAATTGTTTATTTTTTTACGCTATTGTTTTCTGTAAAGTAATTAACTAAAAAAGTCGTATAAATTATTTTTTTTTTAGTTACCAAATTGCCATAAGAAATATTTAATTAATCGCCATTAATACCTAATCAAAAATTTTTGAATAAATTTACTAAAGTAATCTTTAAAAAAAATAAAATTATTAATTAATTTTAAGTTAAACTGCTATCAGAAATATCGCAAATTTTAATACTTTTCTTCAACAACAAGCAGTCGTAGATCCGGATTTTTCTGATTTCTCATGGAAACGAAATTTATTTACTACCGGTCGAGCTACCGGTATTATCTAAACTTGAATATTTTGGTTCTCAATTGACGAAAGAAAGCAGCGACACAATGCAAACCGAATGCCCATACTTAATGTGTTGTCAGAATGTGCGTTGCTGGCTCTGCGAAGCTATCCGGGCCGATTCGACAGTCTCATTACGTATGATCAAGACTGTACAAATTAAACAAAATCCTTTACAAAAACGAATTTGTTTGAATATAAAGAAAAAAGCAGATTTGAATTTGTAAAAAATATTTTTTCTAATGTGAGTGTTTATTAAAAAGCATGATTATTCTATCTCATTCTTTCTTTAATAAGATGTCACAACGGTAGTTTTGGAAATAACAATTTATTTAAAAGAGAACAATTAGGCAATATAATTATTTATAGTTAACTAATTCTCACTAATCTTGAGGTTGGTTCGCAAAACGAGCATATTTCAAGGATTCCTACGTCGCTGGTCCGCAAGAGGGATCCGCTGAAATTTTGCTTCGTAATTTTGAATTATCCTTTATATACAGGGTGTTATTAAAGTAGCAGATTGTTGCAGATTACAGCATTTAGCATCTGAAGTATACGATGTAATAGTTTTCGCTCAAATACAGTATTGTCATACAACTACCTCAAAAATAATGTTTAAAAGAAACATTTTACAGCATATATCTCAAAAACTATACAGAATGTTATGGAAATGAGTGCAAATATTTTAACCTGAAATACAGCACCACAAATAGTAAAAATTTGTAAAAAAAAATTTTGTCCTATCTCAACTAACAACAAAATTACAGGTCGTCAAAGTTGGGTATAAAAAAACATCTTTTTGTTATATCTGGAAAACCGCTTAACCGATTAATACCAAATTTGGTACACAAATGAAGTTGAGTGTACTCTTTTTATTTCTACTAGCAAAATTTTGCTGCACATTTTAATTTCAAGTTACGGCACTTTTTTTTCACATTTTGGGTAATTAACCAATTTTCTTCTTATTAATTTCTAATTTTTTGTAGCAAAAATGAATATGCCAGTAGATTCTACATAAAACTGCAAGAATGCAATATTTTGCTAAAACGTATCGTTTTCGAGATATTTACGTTTAAAGTATAAAACTGACTTTTCATCTTTAACTTTGGCGTCCTCTAGCTCCTAAACGGTGCAACTTAGTATAGAAGTAAATTAAGTTAAATCGCTTTATTTTGACCTGAAAAACCTATGATTGTCCTATGTTAAAAATAAATGTTATACGTTTTGTAATAATTAATTTTTAGTTTATAATTTTGTTATCAGTTGAGATAAGACAAAAAGTTTTTTACAGATTTTTATTATTTGTGGTGCTGTATTTCAGGCTAAAATATTTGCACTCATTTCCATAACACCCTGTATACATTTGAATAACACAAATTTGATTATTTACCATCTTTTTAACGAGAGATATCACCTGTTAATATTTGTAAATTTACTTTAATAACATCTTATATTATATAACAGTTTGTATTTCACTTATATGTACTTAATTTATTAGTTCTTTTTTTTATTTTGAAAATTTTGTGAAGCTGTAATATTTTCGTTAATTGCAAAATTTTTATTATTTGCAGGTTCACAGAGGAGGCGGAATCGCTCTTCTGCCTCCGCCGCTTCGGCTGCTCCCGCTGCTCCCGCTACTTCCGCTGCTTCCGCCGCTTCCGCCGCCCCCGCTGCCTCATCCAACGAGGAAGGTCCACCACAGCAGTAAGTATTTTAATTTTTTTGTTACTTTTAATTTAATATTTTCATGTTTTCTTTTGACCGAAACTTATTTTACGGCCAAACAAACTTTTTATCAAAGTTATATCGTAACTTTAAAATAGGTGTTTAAAATGTCAAATTAATTTTCCAACTGTATAAACTGATTTTATTAAGTAGTTAAGTTTTCTATACAGCTTTTGTTAAATTTGTAAAATTTAAGATTAGACAAATTAATTATTAAAACAATCTAAAGGGTAAGTATTTTAGATTTAGTATCTCTAACACATGTCTAAACTTAGCTAAAATTGTTTAGTAAAAAATAAAATATGTTTCTTACATGTAAGTTTGTGACATTCTCGTCATTCAAATTTATAAGTGGTATCTGTCATACTTGTCGAAATTTTCTATTAATTCAGTCTAAAAGACCCTAACCATAAGGGTCTTTTAGATTGTTTTTTTTTATTATCGCTTACGTCTCAAAATTTTATTATTTTGAAACATTGTTTTTTAAGTTTCTTCTACTAGATGTGTGTGTTACAATAATAATTTTTGTTTACTTATTTGTCAATGTAATTGTATTGCCCTTTAATGGCAGTGGTAAAAGAGCACTAAATTCGAGTCCAATAACATACGGGTGGTCTAATAATTTAGTACCCATGTTTTAAATTTTGTACTTATTTATCTGTTGTTTTGCCGATGTTTCAGGTTTTTTTTTCGGAGACATCTAACTCAGCATGATGTATTACAACAAGTTTTTACCAAAATTGTAATAGTTACGAGTCTGTATAAAAGGGAAACTAAAACTGTAAAACATTGGTTAAACAACAAAGTAATAATCTATCTTTTCCACTCCCATTATACTAAACTTAATAAATTATTTATACAATTTATTTATCATAAATTTCTATTGTTGTTATATTAATTTTTTTTTTGTTATAGAGAGCCAAGAACTCCGCCGAAAATTGTGTCATTGGGTAAGTATCCAGGAAATTTTTGCAATACAACTCTCACGCCATCACGAGGGCTGATGAAATCCGCGGCGCGCTCTTAAGAGCGCGCCTAACACCCAGGATCAACTTTGTTTGATAAGAAGCAAGTGTAGTTTTACTATTGTCTTCTTGGTGGCGCTGATAGATTTATAATAAAATAAAATATTTTTTCGTACAAACTGATAAGAATTTGTACGCCGTAGCTATGTCTCTTCGCTAGCGTGCGATTTTTGTCTGTCAATTGCTAAGCAGCGAATTTCTCTCATGAATGTAGCTATAATTAAGTAGAATAATTAAATAGAATTGTAACTATGTATTATTAATTAAAAAAAAAAAACTCTAGAGTGTTTTGAAACTAAAAAACAATTGTTTTGTATGTCTGTGATTAATTTTTTACACACTTGTCAAAATGAAAGATCTCATAACCTCACTTTTCGACAATTAAAACAAAAATGCATTTTAAATAAAATAAAAAATGTTTGAAAAACACCACGAAAGCAACCACAGAAAAACACACCAAGACCAAACTCGCTTTGGCGGGAAGAGAAGTTATTCTTAGGTTATGGTTAAATAATTTGTGAAGGGTAAAATGGCATATCAGGCAAACAACAATACATGGATAATTTAAATAATAAAAATTTTGTTGTTGTATGGGGTCATGTACGACATACGTAAAAAATGTCATGGCTTGTAACGAGTTTTTTTTTTAAACAAACACCACCTATATAATTAAAACTCTTTAAATTAATTTGCAAGTTCACAATCATATTACATGTTTTATATAGGGTGATTTTTTTATTTGCTCTTGCCTGAAACTCAAAAAACAAGCAGCACGTTATACAAACGATAAGCAACCTTAGGAAACTACAAAAATGATCCAAATAAACTGACTCTGGTAACACTGTCAAAGGTACTGACAACAATGTTAACATTAATTCACAACCCTTTATTATTTTTTTCAAGTAAATAATAAAGTATAATGTGTTGCCTTTTTTTTTGAAATCTCGTGCCAGTTAAATTCGTTGATTTTACACTTGAATTTTTAAAAACTTTGATTTATTTTACACTACTTGAAATTACACATATTGAAAAATACACTTTTATTTGATTAGCTATTAATTGAAAAATACACTTTGATTAATTATCTTTATTTACTACAGTTAAAGCCGGTTTACAGAAGGTCAATTAAATATTTAATTGCGATTAACTTTTAATTCGCGATTAAATCGGCTTTCCTCGTTTGATTGGTCAAAATCGGCATTTAATCGCTAATTAACTAATTAATCGCAATTGGAGTTAATGTCACTTTCTGTAAACCGGTCTTTATTGATTAAATTGGTTAAAATATTGAGACATGCACACAGCACAAGGCTAAGCTGAATACAACTTACGTCTGATCTATTCTAGCCAAAAGGTGGTATTTATATTTTTCTAATGTGCAGACTCTACAATATGCTGGACAAAGGGGTAAACTAGGGGTACTATAACTTGTGGGAGCAAATAAAACAATCACCTTGTATAATATGTATATATTTCATATAAAATTATACAATAGCTTATAATTTACAATTTTTGTAGTAACAAAAAAATTTCAACAATAATTGTAACGAGCGACCCAAAAGCCGTGGAATCAAAGCAGAGTTAAACGAAAATGAGATTTGGTTACTTAAACTTAATTATTACTGTTAGCTTACATGTCAGAAATGTAGTCAGCAGCAGTTACAATAAGAACAATTTAATATTAGTTTTTCAGGAACAAACCAACGGTAAAAAAACTGAAACTCAATTCTTATACTTCTGACTAGGGCTGGGCGATACCCGTTTTTAGGTATCGGGTATCGATACCTGCAAAGTATCGAGGTATCGGAGGTATCAAGGTTATCGAGGTATTGGGAAGTATCGAAGTATCGGAGGTATCATGGTATCGGAGGTATCGAGGTATCGGAAGTATCGTGGTATCGGAAGTATCGGGTGGCGATAAATAAATATAGCATCAAATAGCTTGTGAATTTGTTTGTTTTCATCAAAATAGCTTGTGTTTTCAACATTTAAAGCACTCTGAATAGGATATTCATTTATAGCCACTCTTTATCAAGGTATCGCAGGTATCGAAGTATCGGAGATATCGGGGTATCGAGGTAGCGGAAGTATCGAGGTGTCGAAGTATCGGAGATATCGGAGATATCGGAAGTATCAGGGTATCGAGCTATCGGAAGTATCGAGGTATCGGGGTATCGGAGGTATCGAAGTATCGATACTTCGATACCTGATTGCAGTCGGTATCGGTGTACGATACCTAAGCAGGTATCGATACCTTCTGTAAGTATCGATACTTTTCCCAGCTCTACTCCTGACATGCTTCTATTAGGTATTTTAAAAGACTCACAATCTTCAAACATGATCACTGTATCTTTTTCTTTTACCCATAGCTAACTGAGATTTCAGGACTTTTGGATCCTTCGTTATCATTATGCAAATGATTAGACACAATTTTTTTTATTTTCGATTTGCACAAACCTTTGCCTTCGTCCAGAAGGAAATATTTTGTTGTTTAATAGTTGTTTACATAAAAGTCAGTAAAATCTCACATTAATGAAGAAGAGCTAAATTAAAATACGAGGCACTTTGTGTCGAGTATTTTAAAGCTCCGAGTCAAGTAGGATATTTTACTGACGTGTTTGTAATGTGAAAAAAATTATAATAATAAAAAATAAAAATATTGAATATAAAAACTGCCAATTATTTCTAAATACGAGTACAATAAATCAAAACTTTATACTTAAACTAATAATTAATTGTATATAATTCAACAATACAGTGAACGGCAATAGTATGTAACAACTAAAAAAACTTTAATAGTTATTTATGATATTAGTGTTAAAAGTAAGATTTTATTTTGAGAGTGGAGATGATTAAAAAACGATTGTAGCGAGTTTTTTAACTCCACGAAATATATATAAAAATAAATAAATAAATAAATATTTAAATAAATAAATAAATAAATAAATAAATAAATAAAAATACTACGTGAGCACAACTTCGTTTTTTGTTGCCATAACCAAGAATTATGAGTATTTCTATAGACTCAGTTTCACTTAAATGTACTATTTTTAAGCTAATCATTACCGTAAAAAATTGAAAAGATTTCAGATGATATTATTTAAACACTCCAAATGGTTTTTCAAATTTCAACGTGCTCTGCTAAACCTTCCTGAAAATATTTAACCGTATGTATTTGTGGAGCACATAGAGTAAAAAATTTGCATGTAGTTGGTTTTAAATTAAACATTAATCTTCGTAGTAAGAGGTGTGACTTGTCGTCGAGCTGCAAAATCTGTTTTGAAGATTGGAAAAATAAAATTTTTGATTGAGCACAAAACTTCAAACTTTTTTGTTAATTGTTAATTTTTATTTGATGCAGAGTTTTGTGAGGAGTTGTTGGACCTGCTTTGTTATCCGGAGGAACCTCCAGAGGACGCCATATATTTTCGGGCGCCCTCTCGGCTGAGTCGGGTTTCCCTGGATGCGGATGACTGTGAGATGTAAGTATTTCTATTTATTTTTTCTTTCATATTTTTATTTATATATTATAATTTAATCAGCTATAGTAAATAATAAAAATAGTCGAAATAACCCAACTTGCCTTACACAAATGTTAGTAGTACAGGTACACCCTGTAGAACTGTTTTTTCAAATAACATTATTTTTACGTTGTCACGATGTAGAACAATACTATTTTCGACCATATAGATTTGGAGATTTACGATGTAAACGTTTTTGCTCAAAAACAGTGTTGTCATACATGGTGTACCTCAAAAATAGTGTTTTATTTTTAAATTCTACAGCGTATACCTTAAAAACTGTAAACAGTTGTATGAGGCAAATTGGGTTTTTTAACATCGTTTCAAGAAGGGCTATCACCTGGTAATGTTTGCAGAAATTTTTTGAAAAACATCTGGATGTCATATTTTGTCATTAAAACTAGAACTATCACCAAAAAAAATTGTTGCATATGTTGCAATTACACACTGTATATTAAAAAAATTGCTGTAATACATTGTATCTCGTTCAAATTTTTTTTTTTAAAGTTATACAAGGTGTATCCCAAAAACTATAAACATTTGTATAAGGCAAGTTGGGTTATTATGTTGGGTTTTTTATTATGTAATACATTTGGTTAAATTTTCAAACATACTTCAAAGTTATCCTGTATGTTTTTTGACGAATTTTATTTTTCGGATGTACAAACTTTCTATCAATGTTACACAGTAACTCTAAAAGGGGTATTTAAAATGTTGAATAATTACTTTTCTGACTATGTGAGCTGCCTTCATTAGGTAATTTTTTTATAGAGTTTTTCTTAAGATATGACTAGTATTAATCAAGACGTTTTCTTAAGTGTTGTATGTTTGTTTTCCTGGAATATTTTTTAAATATTTTAGAGATTATTGCTAACATGGCCTGATCCTCTAATTATCTCCGGAATTACTCCTACTTTCATCTGCCATATTGTTTTTAAATAGCAATGTTTTTCCGTGTAGTGACTTACTTTTCTATTGTTCCATCTTTTCCCCTAGAGTTTAGTCATTTTGATTTGGCTGTTGTTGGTGATTATCTTTGTGCACGTGGTGTGTATTGGAAGTCTGCATCACACGTTCAGGTCAAAAACAATTTTTTCAAATAAATAATAAATGATTTGGTGTTGGTGTAAATTATCGTGTAATTTTGTTGGTAATTTCAACACCAATTTTTAAGGACATGCTATGTCTGGTCGTGCAAAATGGGTCTAAATCAGATCAAGTCAGGTCAAAACGGATTATTACCTGCTCCTTCTAAAATATTTTAATATTAATTTTGGGAAAATTTAGATTTTTTTATTTGTTATTTGATCTGTATGTCCAAAGTCGGAAAGTTCTCAAATACTAGGAATGGTTAGATTTTTAATAACTCCAGCAAATTTATTTTTGTCTTTAACAAACAAAGAAATTTTAACTGAAGCATGAGGGCTAGGATGATTGTAATTATTTGCATTCTTCTTTTTAGCTTAAAATAAAGCTGTATAACCATAGAGGCTAACAATTGACGTTTACATTAGGATTTTTAGCATTACCTTGCTACCTTCCGTAACTAGAAAAATACCAAATTTCATTTTTCAACGGGATAATTGTGCTGTTTACACAGCACGTAGGTGGCAGCATTGTTGAGGAATCGTAATGTAAACGTTCTTGATTGACAAAGTCGTAGTCTGGATTTAAATCTTATATTGCGATTATGTTTAAAACATCAACGTCTAGTTTTTGAAACGGCCTCTAACACATTAAAAGGTAAAAGAAAAAGTTTTTAAAAAGGCACAGCACTGGCAACCATTCGCTGAACGGCAAGAAGCTTCTACCTTCCGCAAAAGGGAACGAAGTCATACTTTGCCTGATTTCGCCTGGTTCTAACATAAATGTACATACAATCGACTCCCATCTCCGTTTTTATTAAAATTTGTACTGAAATAAATATTTCAGCCAGAGATTTCAACCATAAAAAAATTTAACTGTAAACTGACAGTTACTAAAGGATTATTATACAGTTATTAAAGGATATTAAAAAAATACCAGGTCATTTCAGGAAAAAAAAGAGGAACAAGAATCACCAAGAAAATTGCTAGGTTGCTATTTAAAAAAGAAAAAAGTTACGTTTTCATGGAAATGCGTTGACATAAAAAAACAACAAGCAGGCTAAGAGATAAAGAATAATTAGTAAAGAAACTTTTTTATCAATGACATTTTGTCATAAAGTTCATATTTACGGAGATAAACTGCCTATTCCATACTTTTGACTAACCCTGTATAACGAGAGTCTAGCCTGTGGTCTAGCAATAAATGACCATAGTATAAATACTAGTAGCGACAGAAAATTGGCGGGAAAATTTTGGTAGGTTTCTACTGTATCTACTGTATTAAAGTAAATTTTCGCTTCCAACTGCTTCCAACGCTCTCGGAATGAAATATGGTGATCAAGGTGGGGATTGAACAGGGCCACCTACCTCTTGCCTCACTTCCCTTTTTATCCACACTTTGCAATCTAGTTACTTTTCGCTTCGTTTAGTGCTTTTTATTTTTCTGGTGATTTTAATGTCAAAGCTGTATACATGTCGTAGTTTATGTTCGTCGTCTTTCGCAATGAACAGGGCAAAAATGGCAAAAGTGGGACGTAAGCGCCACCTCCTCCTTACACGAAAATCGGCTGTCTGTCGCTACTAATATTTATACTATAGTAGTGTGCTGTGAACCTGCGAATGTAGGGCTTATCTTGGCTTATGTGTCATGTTGGTCACATAACACAACTTTTTTTTTATTAATTTTAATTGTTAAAAAGTTATTATTTTTTGTTGACCGTTTATTAATGTCAATATTAATGAATTATTTATTCTAAAAAAGGATGTATTAATCTATGTCATTAATACAATTTTTTTTTGTGATTTTGACGTATTAATGATGTTTTGACATAGGCAACCAAATATATGCACAAATTTTTTTTTTTTCAAGTAGAAAGTGTTGAAAAAGGTTGCAGTCAACGAAAATTTTTTCTAGTCAGCTTGTTTGTTAATGGGCGATTAATAAACTCAACTATTAAAGGACTCACTCGCTATCGCTCGTCCGTGCTTCAAACAGTTTCGTTTATTAATCGCCTTCATTAACAAACTAGTTTATTAAATAACTATTAGTGATCAAATTAACCAAAGTCATGTGTGAATCTAACAGAAAGGTTTATTTAAGTAAACAATCGTTTAAAAAATTACAGCAAGTGCTGAAAGTGATCACCGCTATTTTCCAAACATATTTGGCAACTCCGTTTAAAGAATCTACTGCTTTGTGTCCCGGTTTTTATTATCATCTTCCTGTCTGTTTTCATTATTTTTTTTTATTCTTCTTTTTCCAGCTGTGAATCTTAATTGATCCAATGAGTTTTCTTCTTTTTTTTTGGCTTCATGTTCTTCAAAATTTTTTATATTCTTAGGGCTTCTGGTTTTGGTAATTCATCTCTGGATTCTATTGCACAACGAAAATTTTCAAGATTGTGGGGTAAACAGTACAATAACATTATTGCCATTAATTCGTCATTAATCTGTAAATATATTTCATACAGTTTCTCTAAAGTGTCGAAGATCTAAATGTATATATACTTTCATTTACCTTCATTTTGTTGAGTGTCAATCTTTTCAATAATGTTGCTTTTCTTGCCGGAATTGTTGATTTGTAAATACTTTCTACTTTTAACCAAATGTCTCTTGAAGTTTTGCATGATTTTATTTGCCTTAATTCACTTCTACTTATTTATAGAATATAAGGTCAGCTCTCGTTTATCTGTCTTGAATTTTCCTTTGTTTAATGGCTTTAACTGACTTGACTTTAATATCAATAATGTGTTTCCAATAGATCCTTCTAAATATCTCCAAAGATCATTCTTTTTTAATATAGCTTCTACTATATAGTTTTTTTTCTTAAGATTTCAATTTTTATCTTTATTTCACTTATTTTTCTATTCCTGTTAACTTTTTAATTTCCTACTGTGTTCCCTTCTAGGCCCATAACCTGTTGAATATATTAGAGTTGAACGCAGTTAATGGTTTTAATTGATAGAAAAATTTGTTACAATAAATCTTATTTACTTCATATGTCGGGTGTGTCAAAAAGGGCGGATATTCTTAAAGGCACTAATAGTAGAGCCTTTATTACTCTGTAAAAGCTTTTGGAAAATATTACAAAAGCCGTGCATTTATTTTGTTATTTTATGGTAATATTATAAAAAACACATGTAAAAACAATTTATGCCTTATTTAATTTTCGATATTAACAAGTTTCCTACAAGAAAATGTTCAAAAACGATAAAACAACGTTTGGCAACATTGCGTCTAATTCTAAATTTTTCAAACTGGTTGTTTGTACAAAATGATGATTTTTTGAAAAAAATTGCAAACAATCAGTTTCGGAGATACCTTACTTATCAGTTATCAGTTATCACATACGAAACTAAAAACTACTTTTGTTTTTCAAATGGAGCAATTAAAATGTAAACATTTGGGTTTATTGTGTTTGACATGTGTTTGATTTTTATGGCACTGACAGATATTAGACGTATGTTACGCAGCTAACTCTAGAAAAAATGAAAGTTGTAATCAAGGTGTATTAAGTAAATCTTACAATGTTGCCGGTTTTCCTTAAATTATGTTTTATTATACCTTTTAGATCAATTTTTCGTTAACAAATTTTTTTACATGTTTATAATCTACGTATCCAACACGATTTTCTATTAGCAGAATATCCGTTTTTTTTTTTTGACACATCCGATATATCTATTGTTCTATGAGTGTTTGACCTATAGCGCTAACAGTTGAATACATTTATTTTTTTGGTATAAAAATATTGATTATTATAATAATGTAATATTATTATATTATTAATATTTAATATAATATATTAATAATATTAAATTATAATAATATTATATGTATAAACATAATATTGATTATTATCTGGTATTAATCGTGTAAACAAGAACAAAAATTGAACAAAAAACAAAGTCATACCGACATCGGAGGAATGAAAATGGCATATAAATGGCCACTTAATAAATTATTTATATTTATTTATCATAAATTACTATTGTTGTTATATTAATTTTTTGTGTTATAGGGTGGAACCGCCTTCCTACACACCTTTGAGACCACTGAACGACGTTATCCGTAAGTATCTATAAATCTTTGTTTGTCTACAACACAGCTGTCTATTTGTTGAAAAATTTATTTAGTTTTTTTTCTATTACTTTTATTGAGGCTACTTAAAATACGAGCTGTTTCCAAATTAAGGATATTATTATTATTTAATAAGAATTTTTATTAAATTAAACATTTTTTAACAAATAATACAATTGTTTAGTTGATCTATGCACTATATTTAAAAATGTTAACAGTTGTACACGACTCTATCCACTTTAATGATGCATGTTCAGATAACTTACAAGATATAGCAAATCTATTTGCTTGATATTTTAGTAAATCTCAAGTGAACATTAGTTATTTTAGGTGAACATTATAGTGGAGTGCCGTAAGGTTTAAAGTCCACTGAAAGTATTTTTATAAAACTTGTTTTTTTATGTTTTTTTAACACTAAATACTAAAATGTTTACCTATTTATTTTCACCGATCTGAATTTGGTACTTATTAAAATTAATAATCATTAATTTTTCCGAGTTTTAATTTATTTTTTAATAAAATAGTTTTATTATTTAATAAAAGTTAGAATTATTTCTGCTTAAAGTTAGATTTTACATCGGAAAATCATTACAAACCTGTCTTTGGAACCTCAAGGGACCTCAGGTAAAAAAGTGAGAAGGGGGAGGGGATTAAGACCATATTCAGACTGTTAAGTTTGACATATCCATACGTAAAATGAACCGGGCATTTTATATTTTCTAAATTTGTTTCTTCAAATCCACTCCGAAGCCCCCAAAATGGGTCCAAAAGTGACAAAAATCACAAATTTTAATTTTGAAAATTTATTTGACCTCTTGTATATTAAATCGAAGAAAGGAGACTATTAAAATAACTCTTGCACGTGTCTTAAGTTTAGTAATTTAAAAAAAAAACTTTCTTCGAATAGTGCCGTTTAAGGCTCCCCATCGCTGAAAATAAACCTCTATGGACATGTGTAACGGGATGTTGTAGAAAAACTGCAACGGTACTAGACACCTTAGAAAAATAGGCAATGTATAATGCACAAAGTTTCAAAGTTTTTGGAATGTAAATAAAAATGTTTTTGGTTCTTCCAACTGTTCACAATACGGATCTTGAGCTGTGCAAGGTGAACTAAAAATTGTCCGATTTTCAAATTTTTTTTAAATCGATAGATATAAACGTGGAATAAAAGAAAAAAATATCAGTTCATCGCCACCCTATTCCTACAGCCCCCAGACGTGGCCTAAATTGAGGAAAATTTCTAAAATCTATAAATAAATCTAGAGCAGCGTTTCTCAACCTTTTTTGGCCTGTGGACCACTAAAATTTAGCGGCTTAAGTATCTGTCGCTAAAATTAGTTTGAGATATTTGTAATTTGATAAATTAAAATGTAGTTATTACTATTTTTTAAAAATTTTTTTGCAGATAAATAAATCTCCACAAAATAGTAAAATTTCTTAGCGGACCACTAGTGAACTAGCGGACCACCGGTTGAGAATAGCGGATCTAGAGATCTGTGATTTATTTTATGAGGGTACTACTCTAAATTCTAAACACATTTTTATAAAAATTAATTACCCCATTTAATTAGGGAATGAAAAACAAGGGGGTACAAAGTAGCAAAAATTACCTACTTTTACTTTGAAAATTATTTTGAACGCTTGTATATTAAATCGAACAAAAAAGACCTTAAAGATAATTTCTAAAAGTATTTTAACTTTAACAATTTGAAAAAATTTTGTTTTCGAATAGTGCCGTTGAGGCTCCCTATCGCTGACAATAAACCTCCATGGTCCTCGGTAACAGAACGTCTTAGGAAAACCGTAATAATTTTGGATACCTTAAAAAAATCCGAAATTTATATCTCCAGTTTCAAAATTTTAGGGCCATATATAATAAAGTTCTACTCCAACCACCTGTTAAAAATACGGATCTTGGGCTGAAATTGAGCGAAAATGGAACAAAAATTGGCCGATTTTAGATTTTTTTTTACTACAGATATAAATGTGAAATAAAAGAGAAAAATAGTAGTTGCTTTGCTCTCCCACTCCTACAGTCCCCAGGTGCGGCAAAAGTTGACAAAAATTTCTATTATTTATAATTAAATCTAGAAGACTGCGTTTTTTTATATAGAGATACCGTGTATAAATTAATTATTTTGGTGAATTACGTCCATTCTTTTTACATTCGAAATTTGCTGTTACGGGGAAGTGGACAAGGCAGAAAAAAAACTGTTTTATAAGGCCAACGTTTCGAATCCTTTATTGATTCTTCTTCAAGGCTTATAATAAATGTCAGATTTGTTTGGCATGGTACCAACTTGTCTCATTCTTCCGGCGACCACTGGCCGAGACAAGTTGGTACCATGCCAAACAAATCTGACATTTATTATAAGCCTTGAAAAAGAATCAATAAAGGATTCGAAACGTTGGCCTTATAAAACAGTTTTTTTTCTGCCTTATCCACTTCCCCGTAACAGCAAATTTCGAGTATAAATTAATATTACAGTGACTATAAAACCATAATTTATGGCATATAAAATTGAGATCTTTACTGCAAAAATTTTTTTCTTCATAATTCTCTCATTTTTCACTTAATTGTTATTATAAATTGTTGCAATCGAGATCGGCAAATTTTGATGGGTAAACTTTTTTATTTAAGCTTCTAATAATGCAATTCAAAAGGTTTTATAAAAATCCATTCAGTGGAACCGGGTTCCGAGATTTTTACATTTTTATGTCTTACGGCACTCCACTATTAGTCTATTTTAGGTGTCTCAAGTGACCATAATTTATCACTGGTTTACAATTCACATAGTGAAGTGTTAACATTAATAGTGTTACCGATGAAGTACTTTAATACTTATTAAGATTTTAAAAAAATGTTATACATCTGGACCAGATAGGATTCCTGTCCGGCGTTTTTATTTTAAAATGTGGGAAATTTCAAAAGTATGCTCCTGATTTAAAAAAAGATGACGCTTGTGCAGGGGAGAATTATAGATCAATAACTATGTTTGTAAAAGTTTTTGAAATTGTTTTTTATACCTAACAAAATATTTCCTTGCTCTCAATCATGTCAGGTCTGCAACATAGTTTTTCGATCGTCAATCAACGAAATTCTTTCAGCAAAATTATCGTCTTTTGTTTTCAGTGGAGAGCTCGTAGGGTTCTTTAAATTAGATTTGTATAATCATCTAATCAAGAACAATTTATTAGGTACAATGAATATGATCCTCCAACATGAGTCCTCTCCGAAATTTAATCCTGGGTACGCCCTTGGAAACGTTTAACTACTGACGTAATTTTCAACCAATTTAATTTTTTTTTTTATTTGAATGCTTGGATAAAAAACAAAACCCTAAAGAGCATGAAAATTAGAGCATGAAATGCAAAGACAAAAGTTATATTAATGCATATTGGTTCAATTTCAAACAATACTGTTTCAATTTTGTTAACGATATTAATATTCTTGTTCCAGTTTTCATCGTGCATTGTATCATAAATTTTTTCCTGTATCTAAGCTAATGCAAATATCAGAATTAAAAAAAATGTTTTAAAATTATCTGCATATTTGTTAACGACCATTTTATTTGAGCACTTACGTAACACTTAGAATCAAGTTAATAATGATAAATAAAGCTCTTTAATAATGTTTACGTACCCAATAATTTTTATTTAAATTGCTTAAACCATTTACTTTTATAGTAAATAATAGAAAAGTTTTTTAAATCTTTGGCGCTTCATAGCGCATTGTACAGGGTGTTATGGAAATGAGTGCAAAAATTTTAACCTGAAATACAGCACCACAAATAGTGAAAATCTACAAAAAAAATTTTTGTCTTATCTCAACTGATAACAAAATTATAACCTAAAAATTTATTATTACAAAACGTATAACAAATTTTTTTTAACATAGAGCAATTAAAGGTTTTTCAGGTCAAAATAAAGCGATTTAACACAATTTACCTCTATACTAAGTTGCACTGTTTAGGAGCTAGAGGAGGCCAAAGTTAAAGATTAAAAGTCATTTTTATACTTTAAACGTAAATATCTCGAAAACGGTACGTTTTAGCAAAATATTGCATTTTAGCATTTTTATGTAGAATCTACTGGCATATTCATTTTTGCTAGAGAAATTGGAAATTAGTAAAAAAAAAAAAATGGTTAATTACCCAAAATGTGAAAAAAAGTGCCGTAACTTGAAATTGAGATGTGCAGCAAAATTTTGCTAGTAGAAATAAAAAGAGTACAGTCAACTTCATTTATGTACCAAATTTGGTATTTATTAATCGGTTGCGCGGTTTCCGAGATATAACAAAAAAATGTTTTTTTATACCCAACTTTGACTGCCTGTAATTTTGCTGTTAGTTGAGATAGCACAAATTTTTTTTTGCAGATTTTTATTATTTGTGGTGCTGTATTTCAGGTTAAAATATTTGCACTTATTTTCATAACACCCTGTATAAGGTAGAGTATAAAACATTATTCATCGAGATTTTACTTCAGACTTTAAGATGTTACTATGTTTCCGTGGCGTAATAGTTAAAGAATTATTAATACATAATTAACTTAAAAGAAAACTCACAACTAAAACTATAAATAAATAGTCAAAACGATCAACACAAACACTTAACTAAGCATGACAGAGGCAAAGGTTTTAAGATATTTTAGTAGTTTAATCTGACACAATTGTCAATTTTGACAGATTTGAAGAAAAGTCGATGTAGCGCTATGCGGAGATCTCTGTAAGTGAGCAAATGAACAGCCTGTTATACATAAAGGTCAGTTAAAAAAAAAATCGACTACTATGGGTTAAACTATTTAAGCAATGGGTTACAAATTCAAAAAAAATAATAGTAAAAGAAAGATTTTCTTAAAATTATTATATTACAATGAATATACAGGGTGTTTCAAAAATGAATACAAAATTTTAAATCAGTAATAGATCTCACCAAAACAACTTTTCTACATAACATTTTTGTCAAAAATGAAACTATTCTGACTTTTTTTTCTCGCTATATCCCCCCCTATAAAAGTACGATACGCTCATGAAATTTTGTAAATTTATGAATTTTCTATAGTTATCTTGGTGACCAGTATAATGGTGCATTCTACTGTTTTGACCATTGGCGCGTATGGAATTTTCGCCAAGACTTTAACTAATTTTATCTTGATAACGGTTGCGATTCGGAAAAAAATTATCTAGAAAAAACTCTTTTTTAAACGAGATCTACAAGTGGTTAAAATGTTTGTATTCATTTCTGAAACACCCTGTAGATGGTATTTTTTTCAAATATAGACACTGATTAGAAGAGACATTAGGCAAACTAATTGAGCATAAAATGAATGTTAAACTGAAATTCAAATCCCTATATATGCAACCTTTATTTTGAACATGATTGCTTCCAAAACGTACCATCCAAATACAATTTTAAGTAACAGGGCTTTTGCGTCAGTGTCACTTTCGTTTAAAACTTCCTAAAAATGTTAGTTTCACTACAAAAATATGTGCTTGTTGCACCTGAGGACCAATTCGATTATTTCAAACACTAGTTTTACCTTTACGTGCATTTCTATATAAAAGAAAAATTGAGTTTAGCTAGCACGTGCCTTTGAAAGCTAAACATTTTATTAAACTTCAAAACTAGATCGGTAACTGTCAAAACCTCACAGAATCGCCTTTTTGCTTGGATCATCAGATCCTATGGGAAATGTCAGAAATAGTAGTGGTCTCTTAAATGATTATGAACAATTTTGTCTACTCAGAGAACAATGTAAAAATGCCACGAGGAATTGTAAAAAACAATTCCTTGATCAAGTAGAACAAAATATTATAACTAACAATAGAACATTTTGGTCATATGTTAAATCTAAAAATGCCATACAGGGTTATCCCAAAAAAATATCGCTTAATGAAAATTCGTGTGATTCTCTTAATGGCATTGTAAATCTCTTTGCCTCTCATTTCGAATCCGTTTATGCTGATCAACCTAAGTTATCAGATTTAAAACTTGCTGAATACAATCAAAATGCTGTCTTTTTAAATAACCTTGATATTTCTGCCGAAGTTACTTTTTCGAAATTGAGAAATCTAGAAGACAACTATACAACCGGCCCCGATGGTATATCTCAAATGTTTTTAAAAAATTGTGCTTATGAATTAACATCTCCATTACAAATGCTGTTCAATAAGTCTCTTAATCTGTCTCAGTTTCCGGATATTTGGAAAATTTCTGATATCAGACCTGTCTTTAAAAATGGTAGTCGTGTAAATATTTCCAACTATAGATCGATTTGTACCCCATCGTATTTATCAAAAGTTTTTGACTCCATAATGGCTGACATTATATCATCTTCTGTAAAACAATCTACTATTGAAGAACAACACGGTTTTTTCAAGGGTCGCTCCACGATGACCAATCTTTTTCTGTTTACTGAATATATAACGTCGAATCTCGAAAATGGATTCCAAATTGATTGTATATATACTGATATGTCAAAAGCTTTTGATCGCATTTCTATTGAGTTCTTAATTTCAAAACTGGATAATTTAGGTTTTGGTGATCCAGTCCTTAGTTGGATTCATTCCTTTTTATCAAATCGTGTACAGTATGTAACTATAAATGGTGTTAAGTCTCGCGAAATTCGGCCATCCACAGGTGTACCTCAGAGGTCACATCTAGGACCAATTCTTTTTTCACTATATATAAATGATGTTAAAGCAGCTATTCAAAGTTCTGAAATCCTTCTTTTTGCCGATGACTTAAAGATCTTTAAAGTTATTAATAATCAAAACGACTGTGATATATTACAACGTGATTTAAATAGTCTTTGTATGTGGTGTAAAAAAAATAATTTAGAACTAAACATAAATAAATGTAAAGCACTGAGATTTTCTAGAAAATTACATTACAGTTCACCATCTTACTCTATATCAGATAATCGACTTGAATGTGTCACACATATTCGCGATTTAGGTGTTATTGTAGACAACCAGTTAAGTTTTGATTATCATATAAACCATATTTTGTCTAAAGCAAATAAAACATTAGGATTTATAAAAACGACAGTGTTCTGATTTTTCAAGTTTGCGTGTTGTAATGTTACTATATAATTGTTATGTTCGTCCAATCTTGGAATATTGTACAATTATTTGGCGACCCTGCTATAATGTTCATATCAATCGAATTGAAAATGTTCAGAAAAAATTTGTTAAGTTTGTATGCTACAAGTTTAACATATTTTATGACAGAAATAATTATATAAACATTTTAAGTTATTTAGGATTATCCTCATTATCTTCTCGTAGAGTATTTTATGACGCGTCTTTTGTGTATCATATATTGTCTGGTAATGTGAATTGTAGCTCTATTCTATCGCTGTTTTTAATACATACACCTGTTTGTAATACTAGAAAACCTAGAATGCTTGTAGTGCCTTACCACCATACTAATTATGGGAAAAATTCTGTAATTTCTAGGCTATCAAAAACATGTAACGAACTTTCAAATAAGGTTGATTTCATAGGTTTAACTAAAAACAAATTTCTAAAAGACTTAAGAACTGTGATTGAAAATAGTGAATTAGTGTCTTTTAATAATTATTAACACTTTATTTTATATTATTAATTGTATTGTACTTATTTATGTTTGTATTTTATATATTAATTGTAATTGGCGTGGCCGTTAATAAAATACATTATTATTAAATAGGCAGGGCGGTTATAAACCACTTTTTTCCGAGACGGCCGTGTTTAAAATAAATAAATCGTTTATTTACAAGTTGTTTACTTTAAACTAAAAAATTAATAGAGCAATCTTAATACATTAAAACATAATTTGGAGCAAATTAAACAAAACTGATTTTTAAATGAAAATTTTAGCGTAAATACAATTATCCACTTCAAATGTTGAGCAGTGTATATAGATAAAGTACCTCCTATTACGAATTTCTCCTTGATTTTGAGTATGACCTTTATGATGGCAGTTCCACAGATAAGCAAAATTTGCTATCTTCTTCTTCATAGTGTGAATCAGTGATCACAGACCTCCCAAATTTTTCTGGCTTTTACGTCTTTTTAAATAAATTTTTTTGAACATTTTAACGAAAGCTTTAAAATTTTGATGATTTATAAATTTCGTACAACGTATTTTGTACAAATTTTCGAAGCCATAAAGTAGGTATAATGACAATATCAAACTCTATACATAGCTGAAGTCAGCTGCAGTCATAAGCGATGTGTTCAGGCTTGTTGTTCATCAAGAGGAATTTTAAAAGGAAAATAATATGATACATAAAATACGCGAAAATTACAACTTTAATTTACAAATAAAAGCTGTTATGTGTTATACCACATTGACAGTTGACAGTTCGAATGCTGCAATGCTGGATACAAATAGTAAATTAGTAAATGATAATAATGGACAGATGTCGGCATACTTCGACGTGCACACCCATGGATATCGCTCGTGACATTTTCGTGCTTATGTCTGGTTATAACTTTAACCACAGCCATCGATATATACAAGCCAGGCTGAGAAAAAGGCAACGCCGCAATTGCCGATGTCAGCGGACCGATCCCATTATGGAATAAGTTTTAAAATCTTGATATTCAATTAAGAAAATCAACGAATTAAACGAATTATCGTTGAAAATAAATCTTTTATAATCAGAAAATTAAATTTCTTACCTTTTGCAGCAATACAATGTATTATTAACCCTATAAATAAATATATTTACAGATTTAGAGATTGAATTTTAACGTAGTGGGTAAAGGTAAAGTACTAATTGTTTAGACATAATATTGGTGAAAACAGATCGCACTATTCCCTGTAATTCTAATTTTACGTCTGAACAAATAAACTTAAGAGCACTTCAATTGTTATGCATTAATTTTGAGATACATTGCTAATACTTTATCTTGCCCTTTAAAAACGATCCATCACCTGGACTATGGATAAGTCCTTTGATTGACTACTTGCCTTAACAAATACAAACGTATAATGAAAAAGATATAAGGCAAAACATCAACCTTTAAGCGAAATTTGTCTAAAAGAAGTTCTTCAGTTATTTAGACAGCAAATGTTTAGTATAAATAACAATATCACTAAGATTTAAGTAAAATTGACAATCCACAATGAAGATAATATAAAACCTTTTCGTAAGTTTGTTTTTAACTTTTTATTCACACTTGTCTTCTTAGCTGGTTTTTCAAACATTTAATGTCCGTGATGCTGGAATTGTTTTGGGTGGTTTTAAAGAGGAAATCTAATTTCTAATGCACTCGAACTCTAAACATCTATTAACAATAAGATATAAACATTAGAATCCCCAAGAAATGAAAGCAAAAGAATTAATTAAAAACTTTTCAAATTTTGAGGTTATGTTAGTAATTTAGAAATATTTTTTTTAAATCGAACTCACATATGTTACATGTTAGTCTAATCCATTTAGCATAACAACTCACACAACTTAGAAACAATTAAACATAAATAGAACATAAAAAAACTGCATAATTAGAACAAATTTAAGAAATGGCAAACTGTTGTTTACATTTCATCGGCCCGCTGACAGTGTTGCCGCTGTTTACCTCAGCATGGCTAGTATGTATCGATGGCTGTGCTTTAACTAATGTGACAACCATGTCTCATGATTAAAAATGTCATTATAACCTAACTTTTCAACCATTTTAATTTAATTTTTACCTCATATCAAAGTCTATTTGACATCGTCTGTCGGTTATAGTTGGTGTACCTACACAATTGCAGTGTTGTTGTTTTTTGAGTTTTTAATAGATAGTATACCTTTTTCATCAAAAGTAGTTAGTAATAAAGTAGTTATTTATCTAATGCATTCGGGAAAATAAATTTTCCGCATGATGACTTTGTTTGTAGCACGAGCGAAAGGAGTGCTGCATTAGTGCGAATGCAGGAAATTTCTTCCTGAAATAGTTAGCTATAACATTTTCTGTAACAAATAAAAACCAATATTTTAAGAAAAAATAATTCAACATAATTTATTCGAGAATTTTGTTTATTAATTAATGGGTTGGTAAGACTGTTTGAAAGATTTTGACAACAGAAGTCCAACCCAAAGTTGTTGCTTTACCATTACCGACTAATGGCTTAAGCAAATTTTAACAGTCCCTTAGTGGGAAATCAAAAACACCCCGGTGCGCGAAATAGTCTTTTCATGCGTCAAGGATCACCGAAAACTACCTGCTCACACTTTATAAAAGTATACTGCAGTCATTATATGAAAAAATCAATAAAAATCCATATTTCGGTGTTTTTTTTTTGAGGTAAAATAAATAGGTAATTGTTTAGCAAATTGGTCATGTATAACAGGCACATTTAACCGTATCACCACGTGATATTTAAAAAAAGGGAATATGGAGAAATTTGCGATTTTTGATGAAATTTTTTTTGCACTACTCTAGTAAAAATTAAGTTATTACGCACTGAACGAACAATAGGGATCGTCAATTTTACAATCATTCTCGGTTTTTACCGCACTAGTGCCTGCAAAGAGCACAGGATTTTTCACGTTTAAAACACTGTTAAAAATTAGATTACCGTATCAGAGCCCAAGTTTATAATAATACAATGCACTTTACCATTTTGATTCAGATAAAACGATAGAAATGCATTTACATTATTGCCCTTAAAGTTTTAAGTTTACTCAGGGTCATCTGTGAGAAATTGTGTAAGACGTTAAAATGTCAAATTTTAACAGTTAGTTACCTACATTTAATATTTATGTAATATTTATCTAATAGCTTAGTTTGTTAGTTTGTTTTGTCCTACTTTTTAATTTACTTATTGGGGACATTGGGTTTGTTTTGTCCTATTTTTTAATTTACTTATTGGGGACATTGGGTTTGAGGACTAAATCAAATAGTTGTGTTTTTTAGTCGACAAGTTTTGTGGTTGTTTAATGACCACTTTTTCAAGACTAAAGCAATAACAATAACAAACAAACACAATAACAATATCAAACAAACACAACTATTTTATTAAGTACTCAAACCTAATATCCCCAATAAAAAAAAAATAAAACTATAGCTTGATGTTTTTAATACAATTCAATTATTCAATTCAACAACAATATTTGCCAAATACTATAGAGAAATTAATTAAATAAATAGTAACAATATTTAGTAGTAAAGAGATTTTTGCTATAACCTGTAATTTATATACCAGACTGGTCCAATGAAAAGTTTGCACCTAGCGTTACCTTTGTTTGTAAAATTTAATGCAGAAATGTTCGGACAGGTCGATTTTCTTTTGAAGGGGTTTTATTTAAGGAATATTTTGCAACCCATATCTTTAACCCCCTGACGGGGGTGAGCCACAACTCTAAAATTTTGAATGGGAAGTGAGGTCAAGTGACACATCGTTTTAAAGAGCTCAAAATTATCTTTATATTGGTACCCTATTTGTTGTATTTTACTTGAACACGGAATGTAAAAACGCCTAAGAAACTTCAATCACGTAGTTTTGGTATTAGTGAAAAAGGCATGTAACTTTAAGTTATTAGGTGTCATAGCCACTAAAAACAACTTTTAAATGTATTGTCTATTCCGGATTACAAAAGTAATCTTCAAAAGTAAAATTTAGGTACCTTTTTTACTAATACTAAAAGTACATGGATTACATGGAATACAAGTTCCTTAGGCGTCTTTACATTACCTGTTCAATTTTACTTTTGAAGATTATTTTTGTAATCCTGAATAGACAATACATTTAAACGTTGTTTGTAGTGGTTATGACACTAAAACTACGTGATTGAAGTTTCTTAAGGCATTTTTATATTACTTGTTCAAGTTAAACACAACAAATGGGGTACCATTATAAAGATAATTTTGTGCTCTTTAAAACTATGTGTCACTCGACCCCACTTCCTATTTAAAATTTTAGGGTTGTGGTTTACCTACCCACGTCAGGGGGTCAAAGATATGGGTTGCAAAATATTCTTAAAATGTGTCCTTCTTCAAAAGAAAATCGACCTGTCCGAGCATTTCTCCATTAAATTTCACAAACAAAGGTAAGGCTAGGTGCAAACTTTTTATTGGACCAGTCTGTATTATATAATTTTGGTATAAGAATTTTTTAAAAATAATGTTTAAATTTAGTTCAAGTCAGGTTTACTTTAGTTCAGAGCGCTGAAAGGTGTCCAATACCATACGGGTGATCTAACACTTAAGAATCCATGTTTTAAAAGCTTGTACTTACTTATCTGTTGTTTTGCCGACTTTTCGGGGTTTCTTTCTTTTCCGGAGACAACTACGCAGCATTTTGTGTTACAAAAAGTTTTTGACAAAATTGTAATAATCGCGAGTCTTTAAAAGAAGAAAAATAAAACCCCGAAATGTTGGTAAAACAACAAAGTAGTAATCTTTCTTTTCCACTCCCATTAAACTTGACTTAATAAAATTATTTATACAATATGTTTATCATAAACTACTACCGTTGTTATATTAATTTTTCTTTTTGTTACAGAATCGCTGGCATTGACATCCACCGGTACGTATATATAAATTTATAGATACATATATTTATAAACAGTGAGAACCATTTGTATGAAATAACTTCGATAAAAATTCAGGGATTTGTTTTTCAGGACTCCCATACGACTCCCAACTTTGAAATTTTAAATGGAAACCCTATTTTTTTTTAGCACATATGAATTCTACGTATACTTTTACGTATTTTCGTGTAGCGCACGCTATGTCGACTTTCATTTGTTTTTGAAAAAAAGGCGTGAACCATTTGAACGTACGTATATATAAATCTATAGATATATGTATACAGTAAGAACCATTTATATGGAATAACTTCGATAAAAATTTAGGAATTGGTTTTTCAGGAAAACGCTTGAAGTTGTATCATCATTTTTCAATGCACATTTTTTGACAAAAAAAAATATATATAGGGTGTCTCAAAATCAAGATACGACCCTCAACTTTGAAATTTCAATTGGGAATTTTAATTGTTTAGCATATCTGAATTCTACGTATAAATTCCTATCGTATTGATTCCTACATATGAATTTCTATCAAATTTATTTATTTCAAGTAGACCACGTTTTTTTTTTCAAAAACAACTAAAAATCGACATAGTGTGTGCTATATGAAAAATACGCAAAATTATACGTAGAATTCAGATATGCTAAAAAAATGAGTTTTTATTTGAAATTTTAAAGTTGATGGTCGTATCTTGATTTCGGGACACTTTGTATATCTATTTTTTTTGTCAAAAAATGCTCCTTGAAAAATAACAAAATACGACCTTAAGCGTTTTTTTGAAAAACATATCCTTGAATTTTTATCGAATTTATTCATTTGAAATGGTTAACGCCTTTTTTTCAAAAGCAACTGAAAATCGACATAGTGTGCGTTACATAAAAATACGCAAAATTGGTGTTTCCATTTAAAATTTCAAAGTTGAGGGTCGTATCTCGACGTTGGGACAGCCTGTATATTCAATTTTTTTGCCAAAAAACGCGCGTTAAAAAATAAGAGGAAAGAAAGTGTTCAAGCGTTTTTCTGAAAAACAAATTCCTGAATTTTGATCGAAGTTATTCCATACAAATGGTTGACACTGTATAAAGTCTTGATGAAAAATTTATCCAGTTTTTTCCTCATTATCCCACTATTATTTTTTTTTTAAACTTTTTTATGGAAATTGGTTATTTTGGACAGTGACCTTAAACAATTTTGTTTACCGCAACGTTTCGGCTGTATATTCTGTCCTTTTCAGGCGGAAACAACTAGCTGTCGTGCTTCAGGCATGTTCACTAAATGACATTTAGTTGTTTCCGTCTGAATAAGGCCGAATATACAGTCGAATCCTTGCCGTAAAAAAATTAGAAAAGAGTAGTGAGATTAAGTCAGACATGCTTCTATTTTTTATTTTTTGCTAGATTCCACAATGTTTAATGGAATAAAATTTGTTTGTTTTAAAAATAATCTAACTTCCTCAACTTATGTGGCGCAGTTTATTTTATTTTTTAGTAATAGAAGCCCACGTTTTTACGTATCTCTACATTTGACTTTCTGAGGAATTACTTAGAGCTATATTAGCTTTTTTTTTCTCACTACCTAATATATAAGGTCTTGTCTTATTTCTTGTTTTCTCTACTACTCAATCACTTTTTGTTTTTAATCTTATTTACTACCCTTATGGGGTATGCTGTCTCTACAGCTTGATTCAAAATTACATGGCATAATTTTACTAACCTTATGTACAGTACTACAAATGATGAAAATCTACAAAAAAAAATATTGTCTCTAAATATATATTATAATCTAAAAATTAGTTATTATAAAACTTATAACATTTTTTTTAACATAGTACAATTACGTTTTTCAGATTAAAATATAGCGATTTAACATCTAAATACTAAGTTGCACCGGTTATGAGATCGAGGGTTGGAGATTTAGGCTCTCGGACTATTGATGAACTGTTTCTGAGAATTTTCGCACTTTTGATGAGTTATTATTGCGGCGAACGGTCATGTACTTCAAAAGTAGATGGCTGTCCTAAAAAAGCATAATTTAAACAATGAAACTATTTATAGCTTGGTGTTTTTTAATACAATTCAATTGAATCGGTCATTTCAAAAACCACATACAATCAATTGTTTTTTTAAAAAACCACCACCTGTTGCATTTTGTTGATATCAAATCAATTTCCCTACAATAGTAATTATTATTTCTTGGGTTTGTATTTGTAATAGATCTGTCTCAATGTCATCGCAAAGTAATCTGACATCTGTCAGATGTCAGATTATTTTGCCACAATGCCACGAAAACTGCGAAATTTGCTTCAAGGAAAAAACAAGTCCATGGCGTTCCATTCGAATTGAATTGAGACCCCCTGAATTTGACACACTTGTACATTTTGCGAACATAACCTGTCGTCGTGTCTGTCACAGATCACGCCTTGTCATTACACCCTTATTTTACCCTATGTCAGATAAATGCTAGATTGCCAAATCTCTTTTGAGAGAAAATGCAATGTTGGTGATTTTATATATATAAAAAAAAAAATAGACTGTCACATTTTTTTCTAACATGTTTTTTTTTTTTGCTGTAAACGCTTCCTTAAAGGCAGATGCGTATTCTGGGTAAAAACCACGTCAGTCAACACATTCCTTCCTCTTCAAAATAATACCGCGTTATATGCAGTCATTATAAGTCAGTGAGTTAAGTGGTTTTTGTGTACAGTACTCTGTACTAAATCGATTTAGACAAACAACTCGACACAAGTATAACTTGCCAAGAACTAACAACAAAAATAAAACAATGACACTTAACCAAAAAATGCAAAAACATTCGTTAGTCGTTGAGTTAATTATTTACAAAAGACGTTCCAAAAAATTTTACAAACAATTTATCAGTTTATAATCTATGCAAAGAACGAGATAGGGTTGCAGCTATAACATTCGATTTTATGCAAAATCTATCATTGCCTCACATACCTAAAAAAAATATTTTTTTTTTGTTTACGGCAATTGTGAGTTCACTGTTTTGGTATACAGTATACAGTAAAGTTAAATAATACAAATCCACAACATACAACTGAAAAAACTCTCAATTTCTGTTTTATTCCATCAGCCAAGGCATTTGAGAGTGATCATTAATAGTAAAAAATTGATGATTTAAAACGAGGTCCAAATAACATTCTATAAGAGCATATGCCATTTTATTAGAACATATTTAGCTGGCTAACTGCAAATGTTGAATGATGAAGAATATGATTTTCAATTGTAATTTTTAATAATAACACTCTTTCTTGCTAAAACATAAAACAACATAAGTCAAGAACAGTTTATTTAAATTTTTTTATCATTATAAGGTTTTTCGACAATTTAATCCTTTAAACCACAAATTCTATTTTAACCCCAAAAGTGTCCTTTAAAACACGTTTATTTGTAAATTAAACAGTTTTTATTTATTCCTGAAAAATTCTAATTGTATGACTTATGTGGTTTTTGAAATGACCGATTCAATTATTCAATTCAACAACAAGATTCGTCAAATACTATAAGACAATAAATGAATAAATAGTAACAATAATTTATAGTAAAGAGATTTTTGCTATAGACTGTAATTTATATATTATATAAATTCTAAATTTGGTATAACAATTTAAAAATAAATAATGTTTAAATTTAGTTCAAGTCGAGTTTTATTTAAATAAGGTGGGATCGAAATGTAACTGAATCAGAGCAGGCTGTACGAGCGTAACTGTAACGATGTGTCATGTGTCTAATGTTAATACGGCTTGCTCGATTCAGTTACATTTCGATCTCAGGTTATAATAAAATGAAAACAATTTTACATTAATTTATTGGACTTGTGTACTACAGTTTGGGATAAAATAAAAAGACATTAGTAAAAAAGTAAATTGGATGGTAATAAGTATCTCTAATAGCAGAAAATTTTTCAGATAAAACTTATTTCACGCAACTATTAATTTATTATATTGAATTATAATAAGAAGATATGCATTTTAACGACTTTACGTAATATGCTAATTTAAACTTGAGGCTCTTCTAAATTTCTCGTTAATACGTCTTCTATCACAAGCCACATTCTATGCGTACTCAGTGCTTGGATCATCCGCTAGAGCGTCACTGGACGGTGAGAGATTTTGAAAAATAAGAAAAATGTTTTTAGGGCATTTTTAGTTAACAACTTATACAACATCAGTTTAGCTACAATTCTTAAAACCTGGTTATTGCGTCGAAACGTTGCTGAATTAGCTAATACTAAATTTGTTGAAAATCTTAAAAAAAAAGTTTTTATTGATGAGGAGGTGCACACATTATTTTTTATCCTACTCAAAATAAAAATCTTTTAATGGTAAAATAATATGACTAAAATAAATAAATATATAACTATATATGACTATAAATAAAAAAATTAGGATAGGTGACCTAACTCCAAAATATTTCGTTATGTCTTGACTGTAATAACAAGAACTTCGCACAGTTTTTATATTTTTAGCTGATTGTTGTTAAACATGTATGTCGAGGCATTTACTGTGTAAAAATCACATTAACCCTATAACAGACATATAACACAGCGCCATCTAACCGCCATAAATTCCATTTTCTGACCTGTCAACTTAGACAACTTTAAAGTGGAATAGGATAAAAAAATATTTGTTAATGTTATTTAATAAGAGAATAAGAATAAACACATTTTTTTTGTTAGGTGCCTCATCCCAGGAACCTCAAAATCTATTTCTATGTTTTAAACGTAAATATTTCAGCAAAACTTTGCATTGTTGCATTTTTATTTAAAATGTATTGGCATATTTATTATTGCTCTAAAAATTGAGGGTTAATGAGAAAAAAATGGATAATTACCAAAAATGTACCTACAACGATAGTACCGCAACCGAAAATTGAGATTGAGTTTAGGAAAATGTCGTTATTCTCAGTAAAAACACAGATTTATGAACAGTTCGCTTCAAAAAAATCGGGAAATGGAATTTGACCTAATGTGAATTGGAAATTCAATTTGTCAATTAATGTCAATTTGTATCTACATTTCTGACACACTTCTGACACATAAGTGCAGTTTTTTAACCTAAATTAAAAAAGGCCGTTTCAAAATATAAAAATTTAATAAAATGTGACAGAATTTCTTCTAACAGTTTCCGTTTTTTTTAAATAAACTGTATGTTTGTGTACCGAATTTTATAATAATCGGTTAAGCGGTTTTCAAGATGGGGGTGGTTTTTATACCCAAACTATTTGAGAGCTTGTAAATTTCTGATCAGTTGAGATACGACAAAATTTTATGCCATGTTAAAATTTTGCTACGTAATTTTGAATTATTTTCTATACAGGGTGTTATGGAAGTGAATGCAAAAATTTTAACCTGAAATACAGCACCACAAATAGTGAAAATCTGCAAAAAAATTTTTGTGTTTTACAAAACGTTTAACAAATTTTTTTTAACATTGGGCAACTATAGGTTTTTCAGGTCGAAATAAAGCGATTTAACATAATTTACTTCTATATTAAGTTGCACCGTTTAGGAGCTAGAGGGCGCCAAAGTTAGAGATTAAAAGTCATTTTTTATACTTTAAACGTAAATATCTCAAAAACTATAAATATTTATATAACGCAAATTTGATTACTTAGTATCTTTTTATCGAGAGCTATGACCTGTTAAAGGCTGCAAATTTACTTCAATAACACCCAACACAGGGTGATTTTTTTATCTGCTCCTGCCCGAAACTCTAAAAATAGGCAACACGTTATACAAACGAAAAGTAACTTAACTAATTAAATAATGTGGCAACAAATGATCCAAATAAATTGACTCTGGAAGCACTGTTAAAGATATTGTCAACAATATTGACATTAATTCACAACTCTTTAGGCCCTAATTTTGAAAATAAAATTTTAAAAGTATAATGTGTTGCCTATTTTTTGAGTTTCGGGCGGGAGCAGATATAAAAATCACCCTGTATATAACAGTTTGTATTTTAGTTATACTTAATTTATTAGTTTTTTTTGTTAATTTGAAAATTTGGTCTAACTTAACATTTTTGTTAATTGTAAATTTATATTGTTTGCAGGTGAGGAACCAAGAAGCGTTCCCATCTGGGATCTGTTCCCTCCTCCACCGGTGAATGTGGAGCCGTAAGTATTTTAATTTTTTTCTTACTTTTAAATTACTATTTTCATGTTTTTTTTAATATTAAATTAAAAAATACTTATTTTACGTCTAAACAAACTTTTTACCAAAATTAAATGTCTTCATTAAGTAGATAAGTTTTTTATAGAGCTTTTGTTACGATGTGACTAGTATTCACAAAATAATTTAAATTTAAAAATTGTACAATTGTTAAAAACTTTTGACGTAGCGACAACAATATCTATTGCTTTGAAGGTACATTTAGTAACTCTAACACATATCTGTCGAAAATTAGGTAATTTTATTTTAGTAATACCTAAATAAAATATGTTTTTTGATTATTTTAGTTTTCATTTCTGACACTCACTTGTAAAGTTTGTGTCAATATCGTCATTCATGTTTATAATTGGTATGGGTCATACTTGTCAAAAATTTTTGTTAATGGAGACTAAAAAACTCTAACCATAAGGGTCTTTTGGATTTTTTTTTATATTATCGCTTATGCCGTCTCAAAATTTTATCATTTTGAAACATTGTCTGTTAAGTTTTTTTTTGGTTGATGTGTGTGTTACAGTAATAGTTTTTGTATACTCCTTCGTCAATTCAATTGTATTGCCTACAATGGTAGTGTTAAAAGAACGCTGAAAGGAGTCCAATAACATACGGGTGGTCTAATACTTTGGCACCCATGTTTTAAAAGTTTGTACTCAAATATCTGTTGTTTTGCAGACGTTTCGGTTTTTTTTTTCTTTTCGTGTGACAGCCAACTCAGCATGTTGTATTACAAGAAGTTTTTAACAAAATTGTAATAGTTTAAACGCGTGATTTTCAAACTGGATGACTGTACATCCATACACAGACGAATGAAATAATTGCACCACTAAAATGGTATATAAATGGCGACTTATAGGTTAGTTTCAAGTTGAAATACTACCGGTAGTATCGCAAATTTTAATACTTTTCCGTAGCAACAACCAATCGCAACCCCGATTTTTTTAAATTTTTTATGAAAACGGAGATACTACTGGTATTATCTTAACTTGAAGTTAGCTCATTTATAAATTATTTATATCTACTCAACATAAATTACTATCGATGTTATATTAATTTAATTTTTTTTTTTTGTGTTATAGATTGGATCACGATCAAGGTCCAGTGGATGCAGCGGAGGGCATTGAGGAGCCTACCCGTAAGTACCTATAAATCTATGTTTGTCTACAAAACAGATGCCTGTTTGTTGAGAAATGTATTCAGTTTTTTTTCTATTATTTTTATTGAGGCTACTTAAAATACGAGATGTTTCCAAATTAACTAATAAGGATTATTATTAAATTAAATACATTTCTTAACAAATAAGACAATTGTTCATTAATCTATGCAATGTTTTTATAAATGTTAACAATTGTGCACGACTGTATACACTTCAATAATGAATGTTCTGATAACCTGCAAGCTATAGTAAATCTATTTGTTTGATATTTTAGTAAGGTTTATAGTGTCTCATAGTGTTATCATAATTTATCAATCGTTTACAATTCACATAGTGACGTGTTAACATTAATAGTGTTAAGATTTTAAAAATGTTATAGTCGGCCCAGGGTCCTATGGCCACTCTGACTTAAATCGTAAATCTTTACATAATAGATCTCCAGCTGTGGTGCCAATTGCAGTTAACAGGTACTTTAGTTGGGCTGGGGGTTTTGACGATTGTGCCACAGGTAGATTTCAGATGTTTCTCATTTAAGTAAATAAGAGATAATAAAAAGATTATTTTTTTGCGAAATTTTGTTTTGATGATAATAGACTAATTAGAGAGCGGGTAATAATTATCAAAATTTGTTAGCGTTAATTCGATTTGTAGAGATCGATTTATACCAATTATTAATCGACAAAATTGGTTTCTAAATCACAGCAAATTATTTAAAAACCAAGAGTGCATTAAATATTTTTTAGTGTTTCTACTTTGATGTAACAAAAGTGAGTTTGAAAACAAATTTCTCTTTTAGTTATCATCATCATCTGAAATCTAAGATGTTTCTCATTTAAGCAAATAAGAGATAATGGACAGTTTATTTTTTTTGCGAAATTTTGTTTTGATGATAATAGACTAATTAGAGAGCGGGTAATAATTTTCTAAATTTGTTAGCGTTAATTCGATTTGTAGAGATCGATTTATACCAATTATTAATCGACAAAATTGGTTTCTAAATTACAACAAATTATTTAAAAACAAAAAGTGCATTAAATATTTTTTAGTGTTTCTACTTTGATGTAACAAAAGTCAGTTGAAAACGAATTTCACTTACATCAAAGTAGAAACACTAAAAAATATTTAATGCACTTTTTGTTTTTAAATAATTTGTTGTAATTTAGAAACCAATTTTGTCGATTAATAATTGGTATAAATCGATCTCTACAAATCGAATTAACGCTAACAAATTTTGATAATTATTACCCGCTCTCTAATTAGTCTATTATCATCAAAACAAAATTTTGCAAAAAAATAATCTTTCTATTATCTCTTATTTACTTAAATGAGAAACATCTGAAATCTACCTGTGGCACAATCGTCAAAACCCCCAGCCCAACTAAAGTACCTGTTAACTGCAATTGGCACCGCAGCTGGAGATCTATTATGTAAAGATTTACGATTTAAGTCAGAGTGGCCATAGGACCCTGGGCCGACTATACACATTTGAACTAGATAAGATTCCGGCGTTTTTAATTAAAGATTGTTAAGACATTCTCTTAAAGTGTGGAAATTTTCCAAAGTATGCTTCTGATTTAAAAAAGATGATGCCTGTGCAGTGGAGAATATATATCAATAACAACGAGTATCTTTGTAAAAGTTTTTGAAATTGTTTTCTATATTTGACAAAACATTCCCTTGCTCTCGATCTTTCATATCACGTCTACAACATAGTTTTTTGATCGTCAATCAACTGTAACAAAATCAGCTTGTTCTATACGAATAGTTTACAGTAACTTTTCAAAGGCGTTTTACCACTTACATAACGAAATTATTTTAGCAAAATCATAGTTTTGTTTTCAGTAGAGAGCTCGTAGGGTTCTTTAAAATATATTTGTATAATCAAGAACAATTTATGAGGTACAATGAATATGATTCTCCAACATATATTCTATCACCAGATGTAGGTACTACTATCGGCCAAAATGAAATTGACGCGTCCAAAGACGAACCTCTGCTGTTGATGCCAGACCACTAGCCGCAACCATGCATAAATTATCCCCTGGTGCAATTATCCTAAACTTTTAAACTCTGGCATAGGACAGATTCTTTACATCGTCTTAGATTTTCTAGTAAATTTCATTTTGAAAATGATTCGGTAATTTAAAAAAAGAAATTGCAATTTGTGTTAAAATTTAATTCTGCCATAAACCATTTTATACCTTTACTAAATGAAACCAAAATTCGCAAATATTAAAATTCTAAAATTAATTAAATTTTAAATTTGCAAGTAGTTTTTAAATTAAACAGTAATCTTCTTAATAAGAGGTGACTTGTCGTAAAGCTGCACCTTCTATTTTGAAAATTAAAAAAAAAATTGTTGGAGCACATTTTTTTTTTATTATGGCACATAATTGGCACATAAATAGCACATAAGTCCTGCATAATTTTTTTATGATTTATGCAATGGGGGGTGCAATTCGACGGACATTTGATATTTTGTAACTGTATCAGTTGATATATGACAAAATTTTTCTTGCAGGTCTTTATTGTTTGTGGCATTGTATATCAGGTTAAAATTGTGCCACTGAATCAACCTATATACAAATAACAGTTCGTATTTTAATTATACATGATTTATTAGTTTTTCTTTGTTACTTTGAGAGTTTGCTCAAGCTATCACTTTTTTGTTAATTGTTAATTCTTCATTGATGCAGAGGCACCGCTTTCGCCGTCATTGTCGGGGCAGCGAAAATCTCCGCGGGGATCTTTGCCACTGCTGGCGGCAACAGTGGTGTTGCGAAGATCTCCAAGGAGAGGGCCTCAATCGCCGTCTTCTTCGTCGTCGTCGTCGTCGTCGTCGTCGTCGTCGCCACCGCCGCCAACATCATCGTAAGTATTTCTATTTGTTTTTATGTGGCGGTTTTTTTATATATAGTTTAAAAATTATAGTTACTTTGTTTTTTGATCAACTTATACTGTTTTCTTTTAAAGCTTAAATTCAGGACACAAATTCTTGGTACGAGCGTTTGATCCGTCAACAAATTTAATGTTGAATACATTTTTTTTATATAAAAATAAAACAAAAAAATATTAATTTGCAATTACGAAAAAATTTAGAATGTTACATAATATTGATTATTATCTGGTATTAATCGTAAGTGTAAACAAGAACTGAACAAAAAACAAAATAAAAAATGAAAAGTAAACACCCACTAACACCAAACTTCTTTACTTGATACGACGCACGTTTCGACAACAAAATTGTCATCCTCAGGTAGAAATTAAAACTAAATAATTTACAAGCATTCTTAGCTTATATACTAATCGTGCCGACTTCCACCAACTTTCACTTGCCTCTCTTTTCAACCAATGAGAAGAGAGACGAAGTAGTGATTGGTCCAAAATCGGCGTTGATTAGACATCTTTTGTTTCTGTGTAATTATTTTTAGACTCTTACCGAGAAGACTTTGTAGACTTGTTCCCGAGTTATAAACAACTTGGGAGTCTAAAGTTTTGAAAATTTTGCTCAAATCTCTTATGATTGAAGAAGCATAATGTATTGATATAAAAGTTGTTTTCTCTGGTTTGTTTTCCAAAGTTGTTGATTCAGTGACCATTTTCATATATTTAATTTTTTGAACTATTTTATCAATAATTCCTGTCTTAAAACCATTATACCTGGCTGTATCTTTTATAATTTTAAGCTCTTTTTTAAATCTCTCGTTACTTGAGGGAAAATTAATGAGCCGATGAGTTAAATTAAAACTCACCATCTTGTGTTGGGGAGAGTCTGCAGTGATGTAGCGAAGCGTACTGGTATTTTTCTTATATGTATCAAATTCTAATCTATTATTACATTTAATTACTAAAGTGTCTGAAAATGATAACTTTCCATCTACTTCTTTTTCCCAAGTGAATTTAATGCTTTGAAAGCGATTATTTAAAATTTGTACAAAATCATCAATTTTGAATTTTTTGGTGTCGAAAATGGCATAAATGTTATCCACTCACCTTAACCAAACTTTTGGAAAATATTCTAGCCCACTTTCAAGATTCTTTTCAAAACGGCTCATGAAAAGGTCAGCTAAGAAAGGTGCCAATGAGTTACCCATTGCAGTACCTTCTTGGCGTTCGAAAAAATTTCCGGAAAATTGAAAAATATTTTGTGTTATGCAAATTTCGGCGAGTCGAATCTATTCGTTAATAACTGTCTGATCCAAATAATTTTGAACCAGTAAGTCATTAAGGTAGATTAAAGTTTGTGGAATAGAAACACTTGGAAAAAGAGAGCTTACATCAAACGAAACTAATAACTCGTCTTCGTGCAACTGGACATTTTCAATTTTATTGACGAATTCTAAAGTTAATTCTAAAAATTAAAAATTCTAAATAAACTCTTCGGAGATTTGTGATGACAGCATTCTGTATACATTTATTTCACAACACCTACAATCGATCGGACATTTGACAGAGAATCTCTGTATTCAAATTACCAAGCAAATTACAAGTTTAGACAAGTAAAAATATATCTGCATTACATTTGTACAATTTATGTATCATAAATTACTATTGTTGTTTTATTAATTTTTCTTTTTGTTATAGAAAGCAGAAGGTTGCAGCACCAGCCCGTAAGTATCTATAAATTTAACTTATCTACGAAACAAGTCTACATTTTTTTTAAAAAGTTTTTTTAAACTTTTTTGTGGAAATTTGATTATTTTGGAAAGAGCCAATAAAACAATTTTGTTTACCACAACGCCTCGGTTGTATATTCTGTCTTCTTCAGGCAGAAACAATTAGCTTTCGTGCTTGAGGCATGTTTACTGAATGACATTCAGTTGTTTCCGCCTGAAGAAGACTGAATATACAGTCGAAACGTTGTCGAAAAAGTTTTAATCAAATTTTGAAGGATGAACTAATAATATAGAAATTGACATAAAAATGGCAACTATTTTTATAAGGCTACTTAAAACATGAGATGTTTTCAAACAAACTCATAAAGTTTATTATTTAATTAAATTGAATACATTTCTTGTCAAAGTAGACAATTGTATAGTTGACCTATGCACCATTTTTATAAATGTTAAGAATTATAACAAAACCTTATCGTTCCATAAAGGAATATCTTTATTGTAAATAATTGACTAAATTTAATGTTTATATTTATATTTTTTCTTTGAGTCAATCAAAAATATTGAACTAAAAATAACGTTTTATTCTATATTTTTTAATTCAGGCGGCTGTTTCATGAGTGTTAATGAAGCCTGCGAAACCGAAAATACAACCAGCAATACAATTCTAGAGTTAACGTGGATGTTATTAATTTTATTTTGAAAGTTTATTTGATTAAGAAAATTTGCTTGCATCAAGTTTTTAGGGGTCTTTTCCAAAATATTTTTGTAAATTTTACAAAAACTTCTGAATAGATTTTAATCTTTTTTTTAGATTATCAAAAAAAAAATGTTATTTCGAATGGCGAGTGAGCCACTATTGTTCTATTTGGAAAAATTGACTTAGACCAGAAAAACTAATTTACTTGAGTTTAAACTCTTGTATTTTCTAAATTAAATCACTTATGAGACTCGAATTATTTTTTAATTGTTGTCTGCATTATTTAGAAATGTTTTTAAGCAATTGCAGCTTTTGTGATAAAAACAACAAAAATTACAAAAAAGTATTGTTTTACAGAAAGTCATTAAAGTTAATGTACCATACTAACTAGAATTCAATCTAGATTTAAAAAATGTAAAAGTATACATGATATTCTATTTAAAAATCTAAAGTTATGGTTTTTTCCCGGTAAAACCGAAAGTGATAGAAAGTTAGTTTTATATTCAATTAATGGGTATTTTCTAATATAAAGTCTCCGAAGTTTCGTCTTTGTAGCCAATTAAATGCATATATCGTATTTTAAGAATAAATCGTGGTGAAAATTGAAATTGCAATCTCAAATATCGGTTTTGTTTTAAATTGACTTTATACAGTGTGACATAAAAGTATGGAATAAAATTCATATTTTCTAAGTTAATGTTTTTTTAGAAAAACGCTAAGACAGGTCTATTTTATTTTTTGTTGCGCACGTTTTTTACTTGTTTTCAAATTTTTTTTGCTAACTAGTTTTTTGCTGTGACGTAATCGATATATTTTTTTAAAATAGCAACACCTATTTTTGGTGTTTAATATTGAAACTACTTTTTTTCTGCGTATAACAGTATAACATTTGTAGGGTCTAAAATAAAAACCTTTAAGTAATTTAACCAATTTAAATGTTTTATTGAATTCTTCAAAATAGACGCAATTTTTAACAGAATTACTGAACCAAATGTTCAAATTGACGTCCTTCCGTTTTTTAAGAATTTTTAATTTTGTTAATAACAAATTAAAAGAAATTTAGCGACCCAAAACATTTTTCGTTCTAAGAATGTTTTTAAAAAAATAATAAAATTGTTCGAACTTAAAAAAGTTTGAAATTTTCCAGTTTTATCAGTAGTGAATTTACTTGATTGCTAATAATAAGAATCGAGTACGCAAAATAGAGTTTTGGGAAAGGAATCGTAATTATGAAACAAGGTGAGTTAGGAATTAAAGCTTAATGAAATAAATTCAATTCAATCTAGCAGTACTGTTTGTTTTTATGAAAACCAATTTTCTTATACAGGGTGACATAAAAGTATAGAATAAAATTCATATTTTCTAGGTTAATCTTTTTTTATAGCGCACGTTTTTCACTTATTTATTGGCCAAAACAGAAAAGTTTATCGAAATTTAGTTAATTTAAAATAGCAACTTAGAATTTTACAGTAGACTATACAAACTTTATATTAATGGAAAGCTTGTCAAAAGATCTTTTGATTGGTACAATAATAAATAGAAGGTGCCATTTGAAAAAAATGAGTTTTTATTATTTTTATTTTGTTATGTTTAAAAAATCGCAGTAGGCACATGCCACTGAGCAGGTTGTTGAGTAAACACTTAAAAGATGCGACAAACAGTCAGAAATCAAACAGCGTTACTTACTTTAACTTGTGTGTAAGTTTTTAGATGGTACGAATTTTTAGACAAATCCCTGCATTTCAAAAATTCTGGTAAATGAAAACAATTTCTATAAAAGTTATTTATAATTTTAGCATAGAATCTAAAAATAAAATTAAACTGTTAGATTTAAAAAAAAAAAAATTGGTTAGAGGGATAACCCAAACAAAATTAAACTGAGTAGATTCCATCTAAAAATACATAACTTTAGTGTTTTTTTAATTTTGAGACAGCCTGTATATAAACCGCAATATTTTTAAAATGTGCATCAAATACGCAACTATAGTGTTATTCACGAGAGAGTTACTTCTGAAAAAATTTGAGCTGCATCCCAAAATAATATTGGCATAGATTACTGAAAAAACTGGATACTATTTTTAATTTTATTTAAATCAGTAATCAAAGTAAGTTTGACGTTGGACAACAGTGACATGAAAGGAGTTTATTTCGTAAATATGTAATTAAAGAAAAACTAACCATGGCTAATACCAATTTGTCTAGCTAATGCGGTTTGACTTATGTGTGGGTTTTTATTGACTGCTTGGAGCACTGCAATTTCATTATTTGGACCAGTAGCAGTTCTTTGACAGATTCTAAGTATTAGGGGCCAGTGTTGACGTAACTTGGCTACTAATTTTCTAAAGGTTTCAGGAACCGGATGTAAACGGTTTGGGTACCGCTGAAAATACAGAGCAGCATCAGCCGCTGCATTTTTTTAGCATTTTTCATAAATAAGAATCATATTTACTTTCTCTTCATTTGTGTAATAAGGCATCATGAGGTTCAATACTTTTCAAGTTCAAAATTGTTGAAAACACAAATTGACATAATATGTGACATAACTTTAATATTCAAAGTACTCTTGGTTTTAATTTAAATATCTTTTTAATCAGGAAGCTAAAAAGTTATAGAGCTTTTTTAGACCGTTGGGACAGCCTGTATATATAGACTTACATTTAATCAACTCTTTAGTAATTGTATTACACCTCCACGAATGCGAATCAAAGTTAAAATTTACACATTTTTCATAGCACAACAAGTGTTCAGTAAAAAAAAGGTCTAAACGTTTAAGTAATTAATACTATAAGAACTACTTGTTTAGTAGAATAAATTGAAAGGTTACACTAATTGAAAGTATTTACACTAAAACATTGCCTTATTTTAACATCCAAAGTTTTTAGGACCTTAAATTGTATAAAAGCATTATTCTCACGTTGAATATTTCTGGAGTAGGTAATATGTTTTATAGTAACGTTGCTAATTTATTGAACTAAATAAATAGTTTAATTGTTATTCTTTGGATAAATTAAGCTCTCACTGCTAAACATACTTTCTTACCTCGAGTTACAATTATATTTGACGTAATTTTAGAATTAATTATTATTAGTTAATTTAAACATATAATTAAAAAATAAAAATCCAAGCCAAACCTACAACTTTAGTCAAACAAAATTCTTAGATAAAAGTGGATAGTTTCAAAAACTATCACATAATCAGTGTCTGAATACATAATGTAAAAAAAATTATACAAGAAGTTAGAAAATGTTAGAAAAAAACTTACCAAATTTTTGACAATAATAAATTAAAGACATAAAACACAATACAGTGTTTTATCTAGTACTTTATGTAATATTCGCAAAAATATTTTGAAAAAATTCCTAAAAGTTAACTGAAAATTAAGCAGGCTGTAAAATAAAAAAGTAACATTATGTTTAATAGCTGTCTATTTTATTTTGTTGTTAAAATGCTAGCTTGTTTAAAATATTTCCTCAACAGAAAAATTTTTCTTGTAAATATTACAAAAATTGCTGAGTAGATTTTCAAAATTTTGGTATCCTTGGAACGACAAAGAAAACGTTAATTTAAAATGTCGAGTGAGCCACTATTGTTTCATTTGAAAAAAATGAGTTAAACCGGAAAAACTAATTTATTCTAATTTAAATTCGTGTATTTTCTAAATTAGATTATTTATGGGATTGGTTTTATTTTTTAATGGTTGCCTACATTATTTAAAAAGACTCCTATCATCACAGCCTTCTAGATAAAAACGAAAATTACAAGAAAAATAATTTATTTCACATTCTTTTTTTATAAAAGTAGTCTATTAGACTCGGAATTTAACGTAGATTCTAAAAATATAAAAATATACATAATGTTCTACTTAAATTCCAAGGTTGCGGTAATTTTCGGTAAAGCAGGAAGTGATAGAAAGTTTATTTTTTACTCAATTAATGGGGATTTTCTAACATAATAAGTTCTCCAAGTTTTGTTTTCCTAGTTAAAAAAATACAATTAAAAAAAGGGGTGAACCTAATTTCGTTTATATCCGGTATACAGATACAGAGTGACATAAAAGTATGGAATAAAATTTATATTTTCTAAGTTAATGTTTTTTTAGAAAAACGCTAAGACAGGTCGATTTTATTTTTTTATTGCGCACGTTTTTCACTTGTGTTCATATTTTTTTTGGCCAACTGGTTTTTTGCTGTGACGTAGTCGATGTTTTTTTAATAGTAACCCTTATTTTTGGTATTGATAATATTGAAACTACTTTTTTTCTGTGTGTAACAGTATAAAATTTGTAGGGTCTAAAATAAAAATTTTAAGTAATTTACCCAATTTAAATGTTGTATTGAATTTGTTAAAATCGTGGAGGAAGGAATAACAGGAGTGGGCATAAGCTTGAAATCTTGGTCGATGGCCAAACACGTTTTACGATAGTTTTCACTGTACTCGGGATAGCTTTTCCCCCCACTACAAATTTGCAAAAGGTGGTCTCGACAATAGAGTAAGAGCGTAAAAGGTACCTCGACCAAGAACCTAACATTGTCGGTATAGGGCATGCCAACTCCTCTTATTTATCCCTCCACGGTTAAAATAGACGCAATTTTTAACAGAATTACTGAATTAAATGTTTAAATTGACGTCCTTCTGTTTCTTGGCAATAATACAACTAATTTTCGAACTTTGTTAGCACATTATTTCCATTTTTTTTTTGACTAATTAAGCAGTACTGATTTGTTCTTATTCTGAAATTTTTGATTTTGTTGCAAATATTTTTAATTATGAGTGCCATTTAAAAAAATCGATTACGTCACAGCAAAAAAACCAAAAAAATTTGGAGACAAGTGAAAAACGTGCGCAATAAAAAAAATAAAATCGACCTGTCTTGGCGTTTTTCTAAAAAACATTAACTTAGAAAATATGAATTTTCTTCTATACTTTTATGTCACTCTGTACATAATTATAGATTCTAAAGATGAAATTTGCATTTTAATATCGTATAATAAATAGTACTTATTACTCAATAAAATGTTCGGTTTTTTCGTTTGTGAGATTGTCTCGCTAACTCAGCTCATGAATAATCATTTTACGAAAATCTTTACTCTTCTTTTTTCTTGTGAAATGTTCTATATTTTTGGTTCTAACATACCACGCAAAATATACTTATGAGAAAAAAATATGCATATATTTCTAAGTGTTAAATTTTAGAATTTTTAACCAAGTTGTATATTCTTTACAGAGCGCAGATCCTCGCGAATCAGACGCCCCCCCAGATGGATCACCTCTGGAGAATTTGAGATTCCGGAGGTTTACCTCCGGATGTTCACCAGGTAACATATTTTTAATTTTAGTGATTATGTTGCAAGTACTTTTGATCTGAGGTCGGTTTTATAATTTCTGTTAAATTCTAATTAGAAGTTATTAATTAACTACAGTTACAATTGTATTTGATTACAATTCCTGAAATTATCAAAAATATTTTTTTAAATTTTTTTAATTTTTTTTCGTTTCAGTAATGTTATTAATGACCATTTTTTTCATGTCGAAAAATCAGTTAAACGACCAAGATTTTATTCTCCTGATTTTAATAAAAATCATAATAAATTACCAAATTAGAGTTTACCGTCTATCGTAAAGGACGGATCTTTTTGCGGAACAAATAATTCTTAATTCTATCAGTCCCTTCTATTAAAGGTTGTCTATATTTGGATGAATTTTATGGTTTTAACTAACTAACTAGTTTATGAGGGATTTAATAAGGGCGGTTGAAAAGATAAGTGGACCCTATTGTTACGGAACCTACCAGCTGGACCCTCGATGGAGACAAACAACGGGTGCCACGCGCCGGATCGTTACAATCCACTTAAAATTCAGGGGCTGGTTTTTTTTTTATCGGTGAGGGACTGAAAAGTGAATTCCTTTATTGCATCATAAAATTCATCCAAATGTAGACAACCCTGAAATGGACAGCCCAAATGCAGATCAGCTAGTTATTTAAATCAGCAGATGGGGTACTAAAACTGCTAATTGTATTAATGGATCTAAACTAGGTAAAATATTGAGGATAGATTTTTAATTTATACTTGTTTTGACTAGAATCGTGGTAGAAAACTTTTTGCTTTCAGATAAATGCCGAATGTTCTCAATCCATTATTTTAATCTTCCTCAAACATAAAAAGCTACTATTTCCTAAGACTGTTTACGGAACCACTTCGCTGTAATGGACTGCTAAAACGGTTTAGACATGCACGAAAAGATCTCAAGGACAAAAATGTGTCTTGGTTCTTTGCTGTACTGTAACGATTTCAAGTTCTTGTTTTGTAACGTTGCCATATCATGTTTTTAAACTCGAATTTAGTGTAAGAAAAAAATATGTAGGTATGCGCAATAAAATAAGTTGTATCAGCTTTAAAATTTTTGCAAATGTTTATATTTAAAATTGGCTGTTTTTAATTCACCAACTTTGAAGCAAAATAAATTTGACAACATGGTATACAGGCGCGTGGTGCTGAAAAGAAAGTAACAAGATATATTTTCCTCTCACTTGCATGTTTGTGCACTCACGCACAGGAAGGTTAGGAGATTAGCAGTCCAATACAGCGAAGAGGTTCCTTGAATGATGTAAGACTATTTCCGTTTCTTCTTATAATTTGAGCTTTATTACAAATACTTGAATACTTTAGTGTAAATGTTATATTTTATAAAATAATGTTTATATATTATTATATAAGATATTTATTATTTATACAATCTTTATATTATTTTGCAGCTTATACCTATCTCAAAAACTGTAAACATTCGTATAAGGCAAATTGGTTTTTAGCATCCTTTCAACGAGAGTTATCATCTGTTAAAATCTTTAACATCACTTCATCTTGTATAAGTCTACTTAGTAGATAGATAGATATTTAGTCGACGGCGATTGTAGTGTAAATATCGAGTTATTTATTTGTTATTATTGTAACTTTTATTATTGATTCTAATTGCTTTATAACTTTTTAGTTCAAATTAGATTAGCCTTGGCCTTAGTATAATTTGAAAACTTGTTTAAAACTTATTGAGCTCTTGCAAAGTTGGATAATGATTGTAACAAAAAATCTTTTTAGTTTCATTTTTTATCAAATGTCAAACGCAATACGCAATTTATTTCTAAATCCTACCACGAGTTCTACTTGTATCAATTTTGTCAAAAATTTTGTTTATAATTTTTTTTATAAAAAAACAGTTATTTTATTATCTGAATGAAATAATATGCAAATTTCTGTGGAAAATTTGTTACATCTCGTGCCCTATCTAATCTTCAGGCTTTATTTCTAGTTCGTATAATCTGAGCCCTCATAACAAAATACTTTCCACCTTGGTTATACTTTTACATACTTGAAATGTATAAGGTCATTTACAATATAAACACAAAATTTAATTTTTCGAAAATGCACAAGATTTATTCGAAAATTGCAAATATTGCTATTTAATATGAAGTACAGTGACAATCAGCCAAAATTGCACGCTTAAATTCTCTGTTGTAACTTTTTCTTTTAATTATTGGCGTTCTAAAAAAACCTTTTTTTTTTGTAGTAATACATAATTTTTATTCAATTTCAACACCTAGAGCAAAATTTAAATTATTCAAACAAAATAAAAAGGAACGCCACTGACAAAAACTAGATTCAATAAAATAATAATTATTTTGGTTATATCAGTTGACGACTTCTAATAATAATATTTTCAACCTCTGACACCTGAAGGTTTAGTAGAGTAAATCTGTATTCTAGAACCTGTTTCATACAACCGTATGGTGAGCAAATCGCTAAGTCCATAATCGTGTGTCCCGAGTAGACCGAGTAAACTAAAAAATGGCCGTCTTATGTACCTGATCGGCAAGTTTTTCAGCTGTTTGGAGCATGCTAGAATTATGTTTAGTGACAAAAGAAGTTCATGCCGTACACCCCATGAACAGGACATAACATGACAAATGACAAAGATGTAGTACAAGACTTGTTCAAAAGAAAAAAAAGTGGTGCGGAATTCCCGTCTTGTAATAACGAGCTAATGTAGATAGTAACATTCTCAAAAGAACAGGTCGTGAATATAATTTGTTAGATGTTTTATTTTACACTAAATGGCAATATACGATATTTTACTATAAAAATAGTTTCAGTTTTCGAGTAATTACTGTACTTTTGTAAAAAATTAAATTTTGCGTTTATTTTGAATCATAATTATATTAAGTTTTACCTAAAACTGCAAATGCATTGTTTATTAGACAAAAAAAGTTAAAATTTTAAACGGTTACAACATGAATTTAAAAATAATAAAGTATATAAATAAATCTTAACCATCTGATAACAGTTCTTTTTTAAAATCGGTTATCTAAGTGCCGTCGCGGTGGTACTGCCATTCGTATTTCAAATAGTAATTTTTTCATGTTATATTGTCGTTATAGTGTCGTTAAATATTTGTGAATATTTAAGGAGTAAAAGTAGTAAAAGTAGAAAAGGAGTTAAAGTAATAGTTGGATTTCAAACTCAATTTACTTCACCACAGAACAGTAGGGTCACTAATATACGGGTAGCGCCAACTTTCTATGTCTCTCTTGGACCTTTCTTTTAATTTGAACCCAAATCTGTGCCCAAACCAACTAAACTACATAGGCTAGGCAACATAATATATCCAAAATCACTAGAAATACATTTAAAACTATTTCAAAAGCTTTGTGACGTCACATGTCAAAATTTTAAATTTTTAGTTTATTATTATAGTAAGTTTATCGTTCTTAACTAGTTTTTTGTTTAGTCTATTATCTGAAATATTTGACTTTATGTCCATTTTATTAAGAATTATTTAACAGAAAATAAAAAAATTAAAACTGCTGTTTTATTTTAATTATTTTTAAATACAAAAATAAAAATATGTGACGTCACACTAGGGGGGAGGGTTCTAAAACTGTGACTGCCTGTGAAAAACAGGGGTGAGGAGGTTAAAAAATTGTAAAATTAGTGTGACGTAATTTATGGATGACCCCTTAACATTGCGAAATTTAAAAAAAAATTTTTTTGGTAATATTTTTGGTAATTAACTTACGGTAAAATAAATAAATAAATACTACAATTAACTTGCGGTAGATTAATTTATAAAAACACTAAAATTTTGTTATTTATTTGCCTATCTATCAATATTTTTTTTTTGTAGGAGGTCCTAGGGGGCTGCGGGTGGTCTCAACTCAGGTAAGTTTAGTTAGTAAGTTAGCTAGTAAGTTAGGTATAAGTTAGCTAGTAAGTTAGTTATAAGTTAGTTAGTAAGTTAGTTAATAAGTTAGTTAGTAAGTTAGCAGTAAGTATAATAGTAGTGTAGGTAAAGGCAACGCTTTGTTTTACAGCACATTTTTTTATCTACTTAACCCTTTCAGTTACACTCTGAAACTACTTATTCAAAAATTCTAAAACTTGGGAAATCTATTGATTTTTTTTTTTAATTTACAGTAAGTCAAAATTGTTAAAGCCTTTTTGGTTTTTGAGATATAAATTGTCCCTCCCAAGGGACAAAGTGACTTGAAGTCTAAAATTATTATGATTAAGGATAATGAACACAAGAATATAAAGTAATAATAAAGTTTATTTTTTATTGTGATATTCAAAAAAGCAGTTTCTGTTTTTTATTATACGTAAATGCACTTTACATTTGCTGCAATATATGTGACTTTTAAATTTGCAGTTTTCCATTTTGCATCTACTGTTTTCTTTTTTCTCATCGTAAATAGGAAAATGATTATAACCGTCATATCTCGACATTAATAAAGGTTGCATTTCTCTAGGACGTTTAGATGGGCCTTGAACTGCCGTTTCCAAAGAAGGTCGTCCTTTTTTAGGTGCACTTTTTTGTAAAATTAGATTTTCGCTAACAGATGTACGAAACGCTAGTAAGTCCTTTATTGTTTTCTTAGAAACACCTAGCGTTTCTGCTTCTTTTTTATATTCAAGCCAAGCGCATACTAAAGCCAAGTCAACTGCATGGGTTATCATCCGCACTGTCCATTTTCTAGACCGGACATATGATCTATAGATGCTAAGAAGAAAATCTAGCTTGTCCACGCCTCCCATATTGTTATTATATATTTTTATTGACTCTGGTCGTTGTACACTTATATATTCTTTATGTTTTTTGTCCCACCTTCTGCAGCTATCTAAGTTACCCTTTCCTATGAAATTAGATGCAACGGTGACGGGCTTATTTATCATACCACTTTGTGACTACGACTCCATCGTGGCTAACAGTTGTATCTACAGTGCCTCTTACTTGTTTCTTCATTTCCTTGTCGGAAAGCAAAGGCGGATTGGCAAACCTGTTTACTCGAATCGTACCTATTGCATAAATGCCTTTTTTCTCTAAAAATTGAAACAAGTTGTAGGTACTAAAAAAGTTATCAAAAAAAAGTCCATGATTTTTTTCGTCTATGCGTTCTACTAATTGCATAACCTTTGCCGCACCACTTCCAAATTTGGAGTAAGTTTTATTTATTTCTGTAGTAGACCCTTGATAAATTAAAAAATCGTAAATTTGGCCGCTTTGACCTGCTAACACGTATATTTTTATGCTCCATTTTTTAGGCTTATTTTTTACATATTGCTTGATACCGATTTGTCCTTTAAATGACACGATTTGTTCGTCAATACAAAGATTTGTTTCAAGGGGTAGTTGTCTGCATTTATTACGAAGAACATCATAAATACTACGCACCTTCCAAAGCCTATCTGGATTATCGCCTCTTTGTGTGACGTCTACCAGATGAATTGATTGACGTAATTTGAAAAAGCGGTTAGATGTCATGTTGTTTTTTATCAGTGTAATACCTATATTTGGTTGCCAATACATTAGAACACGAGGAAATTGTAAGTTGCCCATTATAATGTACATTCCAATAAATCGCTTTATTTCATCCAAAGTTGTTGGAACCCATCTGGCGAACGATTTCTGTATGGCATAGAGATTGGTCATATTCGTTATTTTTTGTAATAACTCGTCAGGAATGTATTCTTTGAAAAAATCGAGAGGAGACCGAAGATTTACTGCTATGATCGAATTCGACCTATGCCAGTTTATTTCACGAGTTTGATAATTTGAGTTTTTTTTCCATTTAATTTTTTGTTTCTCTGTAAGATTGTGTTCTTCGCAAAACTTTTTATATGTCTCTTCGTCTTCAGATGTTTTAGATTTTGGCACTTCGTTGTTGTTTTCTTCTAGGATAACTGTTACGTGCTCATCTCGCTCGTCATACGGTCTTTCTTCGTTTTCATCGCTATCTTGTGCTTTAATATTATCGTCTTCCCAACCATCCGATTTTTCATCATCCGACAAATCACCAAAGTTAGACAAATCGTCTCTATTTATCAACTCTAAAAGTTGATCGTCGGTCAAATATTTTGACATTTCTGTAAATAAAACATTTATTTTATTTAAAATTTTATAAATTGAAAAACTATTTTTAAATTAAAATACATGAGTAACGTAAAACTAACAAAAAATTAAATTTTACTATTTTATGCCTAACGTAAAAATATAAAGTTTAGATGGCGGGAAGTAACAATGTACCGCTCCAGGGACAGTGAATTTACAACGTAATTTCAGCTAATTACTCACATGCATAAATATAAATTTATGTAAAGCTAACTATTTCAACATGTTACTTACCGTTTGTGATATTTTAAACAATTTTAAACAACAAAAAACACAGATAGTTGCGATTTGAAACTTGTGAAAAGTAAACGGTCAAACAATTGCGCTACAGTGACCTGTTTAACAAAACTTACCCCAATTAACAAAACTTACCACAAGAAACCACAGATGTCATTTTTGCCTGTAGTGATAGAACACAGGTCCCTTTAGTGAGACATAATTATTTTGAGCGACAATTTGCACTCTCTGTCTTATTATGAATTAAGTAAATCAATGTCCCGCACCAGGGACATAATGACTGAAAGGGTTAACCTTCCGTTTCTTGCTCTCAACACTGATAGGGTTTTTTAGGGTTTTTCTTCAGTAGAGTCGAGACGAACGACCGCGGCATTAGCCGCGTTCGGCCGCTATAATCTTACCCCACTTTTGGGGCAAAGGGTTGGTCATACAATAAATATGGCTGAATCCGCAATAGTTTTTCCTTCGAAGGATCAGGCGGTACTTCTTACCGCTTGTGACAATCTCGTGCTTGATGATTACTTAGTGGCAATAGATAATATTGTCACTCCAAAAAATGTTATATTTGCTTCTACAATATTAAAAAGTCGCATATGCATTTTCTTGAGTTCAAAATTTTTAGTAGATAATGTTATTGAAAATTTTCCTACAGTCAATATAAAAGGTACTGAGGTTGCTGTACGTCGGCTCATAAATCCAGCGCGCAGAATTATATTATCTAGTGTGTCGCCTCGCCTTTGATTCCACACATCTTAGAAAAGCAGATCAAAACTTTTGGATTTACGCCGGTATACTCCATGTCCTTTTAAAAAGCTGGAGTTAAAAGTAACGATTTTCAGCACTTGATGGGCTACCCTAGGCATATATATGTCCAACCAGACGACAAAATTAATCTTCCAGACTCTGTAGTTTTCAAATACGATAATATAAATTATCGGATTTTCTTAAAATTTGATGACACTTGCTTTAAATGCAGGATGACCGGCCATATTGCAAACGATTGTCCAACACTACTTGCCAGTCCTCCAAAAAACATTGAGTCCGAATGTTTTGCCCCGATTGATTAAGTTTTTTTTATTTTTATTTTGTTGAATCATCATTTCGTTGGACCTTTTTGGGGGGTATAAAAGTAAATTTTATTTCATTTAATTTTTATTTTATCGCTTTAAAATGGGTGGTTTTTTTGGGGGGGGGGGGGGGGGGGGGTGATTAAGGAAGTAACCACAGTTCGTTTCGAAACGCGTACGGGACAACACTAACCCAACACAAGGGGAATTTGAGGAAAGACCGGTCAACGTGGGGGTGCAGCTTAAGCCACCTATTTGTCGTTCTCTTGTTCTTAGTTTTTTGTTACTCTTATTTTTTATCGCGACTGGCCCTCAAATATTGGTCCTTTGTGCCGGATAAATGGCATTTTCGTTTCGTCAGTTGTGATAAAATATTCGGTTTTGGATTTAACTAATATTTATCTAATAATTTCGTTACAATTAAAGAGCATTGACACGGCTAACCTTCACTGCTTTTTCGCTCGCAATCTCGTTCGCTTATCGCCTTTTTGCTGTTTGGCTATCGCGTTTTGAATTGAAGCAGCTCTGTCGTGTTTTGGTCCGTATTTACTTTACGAATTAAAATGTCTCAAGCTAAAATTAAAAGATTAACTGCCCTCCGTCAAATTGTAATTAATCAACTTGGGTAGTTGAAGGGCATAGCGGATAGGGCTTCAAGAAAAGAAGCGTTATATGAAACGTTATATCCTGAACTCAAAGCCAGGTACAATTCCATCGGTAAAATTCATTCGGATTTTTATAACCGACATAATGAATTGGTAGAAGAGTTGGTCACTCACAATGACGATATAGAACCACAGGAAATTATTCGAAAACAATTCGATCACGATTACTTTCACATTCAGGTTAAATATGATGATATATTTAAAGAATCGCCGGTTCTGCAGCCCACCGTTTCGTCAGCTAGTAATACACCCGTAAAAGATTAAGTAAAATTACCCCGAATGGAATTGTTTAAATTTAGTGGTGATATTAAATCGTGGAAAACATTTATAGACATGTATAATTCAACCGTTCATAACCATGCCTCGCTCACTAATATCGAAAAATTCATTTATTTAATATCAACACTAGCCAAGAATTCCCATGACGGATCAGAATTATGCGAACGCGTATGAAACTCTCGTAAAAAGATATGATAACAAGCGTCTGTTGGCCACATCGTACTGGCAACAAATTGGTAAAGCACCGACTTTACCTGACAACTATACTTCGGTTCAATTACGGACTTTACTAAATACTTTTGATGAGAACTTAGAAGCTCTTAAAACGCTGCAATTACCGGTTGATTCTTGGGACTTTATTTTGTGCAACATGTTATTAAAACGCCTCTGTTCCTCTCTTGTTACAAATTTTGAATTAGCTCAAAAATCACCGACTGAGATTCCGACGCTTAGGTCATTGATAGATTTTTTGATTTTGACATATCAAGCTACAGACAACGCTTCTCAAAGTTGTACACAGACGTCCGATTTAAAGTTTTTCTCAAGGCCACGATCTAGATCCTCATTTTTTGTAAAATCGGATTCATCAACATTCCCGCAATGTCCAAACGCGCATCACGCAATTTATAAGTGTCTTCTTTTTCTCGAAAAATCGCCTCAAATGCGTTTTGACTTAGTTAAACAAAATAAATGCTGTATAAATTGTCTTGGTTTCAAACACAATGTGCGCAATTGCAACTCGTCTTCTGTTTGCCGAGAGTGTGGGCAAAAACATCATTCTTTGTTGCATTTTCCGGGAGTTCAAAGGCCTACTCAGAATTCTTCTATTAACCAACATAATCCACCCGCTCACAATCAGTTCACTTCTTCCTCTAACAGCAAAAACGTTCAAACATTAGTACATTCGCAAATTCGATTCCCAACAATGACACTTTGGTTCTCTTATCTACTGCCATCATTGAAGTTCTCGATAACGTTGGATGTCCACAACGGATTCGCGTTCTACTAGACAGCGCAAGTCAGTCTAGTTTCATTGTCGAAAGTTACGCGGAGAAACTTGGTTTGTCAAAAAGACAATTGGCATTTGCCATCAATGGCTTAGGTCAGATGAATACTCGCACTTCAACAACTGTTTCTTGCACGATCCGATCAATTACTAAGTCGTTTCCAAATTTTCAACTTGAAGCAATTGTTGTTCCCGAAATTTGTAATTACATGCCGTCTAGTACCCTATAAACTATCTGCTGGCCGCATACAAGTTAATTTAAAATTAGCAGATGACAAATTTTATATTCCACGTGAGATAGATATGTTATTGGGCGCGGATATTTTCCCGTTGATTCTAGAATGAGGCTGTATTCACGGTCAACACAATGAACCCTCTGCGATAAATACAAAATTTGGCTGGATCTTGATGGGTGAAATAGATGCTAATAACAGCGCCATGACCCAAAAAAATATTACAACCTTTTGCTTGACGAATCAAGAAATATTGCTGGAAGAGAATATTAAAAAATTTTGGGAAACGGAAGAGCCTCCTGGTAACTCTTTTAGAACTTCAGATGATGAACTCGTTGATCAAATATTCGAATCGTCTCATTATCGAGAAACTTATGGCCGTTTTGTAGTTCCGTTTATTTTCAAAAATAAAGTTCATAATTTTCCCTGTTCATATTCGATTGCATTACGTAGATTTCTTGCTTTAGAACGTCGACTAGACCAAAATAAAAACCTTCGAGATAAATATGTGGCCTTTATGCGCGACTATGTTGATTCGGGTCATATGCAAGTTGTACTAGATTCGCGAACATCTGAGGGTTATTACTAGTGAGCGGAAACAAATATTTTCTCGGAGCAGAGCGGCACACCACTTTCTAATGAGTTATCATGGTAAAACGCCGTCTAAACAGTGAACGCTTAAGACGATGACAACACGATACTAAACTTGCTCTCTGTGATTGGCTAACCACTCGGTGTCCGTGTGCTACATGTGCCCGCTAGAACGTTTATCAATGGCTCGTCGTGCTCCCCACCAAAGAAAATATTTGATTCTGCTCATTAGTTATTACATTCCCCATCATTCCATATCGAAAAAGGAAAGTCCTACAACTAAGTTTCGTGTTGTATTCGATGCAAGTAGTAAAGCGACAAATGGACGCTCTCTAAATAGCACTTTATTGGCAGGTCCCAAATTGAAACAAGATATATTTCAGATTCTTACTCAATTTCGTTACCATTTGTGTTATTACCGCTGACATTAAACAATTGTTTGAACAGATCTTAATTTTGCCGGAACATCGTCGGTTCCAAAAATTTTTATGGCGTTTCTCACCAGATGATCAAATTGATGAATACCAGCTAAACACCGTCACATATGGTGTTGCGTGCTCGCCTTATTTGGCTCTTCATGTTATAGAGAAACTTGCTCAGATTGAAGCTCATACATTTCCACTTGCTTCAAAAATCCTATGTCACAACATCTATGTCGATGATATAATTGCAGGATGTTCTACAGTCTCTGAGGATCATCAGATTCGTGAAGTGCTTATTGCCTTACTTAAAAAAGGAGGTTTTCAATTAAAGAAATGGGCCAGCAATTTTCCCGAATTGTTGAAAAATATCTCATTTGAATTTTGTCTCACACATGTTTTAAATTTTGACCAAGGAGCGAATTCATTTGTAAAAATTCTCGTTCTCAGATGGGATCCTCACACTGATTGTTTCACTTATCAAATTACTCCTATTGAGAGACCGTGTACCAAACGCTTGTTATTGTCAGATATGGCTCGCATTTTCGATCCAGTAGGATTTCTCACACCACTGACTTTTTTCGCCAAAAAGATGATTCAATATTTGTGGACTCTCGGGCTAGATTGGGATAATACTCCTCCCGCTGAAGTAGTTACTCGCTGGGCGGAATTTAGTTCAGAGCTTCCGCGATTAACAGAACTGTCGATTCCACGCACTTTAGTTGCGCAAGAATTCAAATTATGTACTTTGCACGGGTTTTGCGACGCGAGTGAGTCGGGATACGCCGCTGTTATTTATCTAAGAACTACCTCTCTGCACCAACAAACTGAAGTTAGATTAATTTGCGCAAAGTCTAAGGTTGCTCCTTTAAAAAAACTCACTATACCGCGCCTCGAGTTATGCGCCGCTTGGTTGATGGCAAAGTTAATGAAGGCAATAGTTGACACATTAAAGGTTTCTATAACCATAGACTGTATCTATGGGTGGTCAGATTCGACAGTTTTGCTAACCTGGATTCATTCGCCGCCACATCACTGGAAAACATTTGTAGGTAATCGAGTAGGTTATATACCTGATGTTATTCCAAGTTCTTGTTGGTATCACATTTCTTCTATGGAAAATCCTGCAGATTGTGCTAGTCGTGGACTCACCCCATCACAACTTTTGTTACACTCGTTATGGTGGGCGGGACCCCCGTGGCTTCTGCATCCCAATTTATCCATTGAATCCTCTACATCGCATTTTTGCCTAGACATGAATTTCGAAGCTCAAGCTGAAGAGAGAAAATTTGTTTTCGTTTCTAAATCCCAGAATGATGTTGTAGAAACACTCTTAAATAAATTTTCTTCACTGACCAAAATTAAGAGAATAATCGCGAGATGTCTCCGTTTTGTTTCTAACTGTCGTGGCAAATCTCGTGACACAGGCCCCCTAACTTCGATAGATCTTCAAAAGGCACTTCATGTTTTAGTGAAACACGTCCAATCACAGGTTTTCGCACAGGACATTGAGAAATTGCCATGAAAGTTACCTTCTAAACACTTGCGTAAACTATCCCTCTTTGTAGACGGGAATGGGAGTTGGTGGCCGTCCGTTACCGTACGACTCAAAACATCAACTTCTTTTACCTTCTAAGGATCGGTTAACCGAGCTGGTAATTCTGGATATGCATCGCCAGTATTTTCACCCCGGTTCGCAGACTTTACATCATCTTCTAAGACAAGAATTCTGGATATTAGGTGCCAAAAAAAGAATTTCGCAAGTTGTTTCACGCTGTTACAAATGTTGGCGTATTAAACCACAACCCATTCAACCGATAATGGGTGACCTCTCGGCATTAAGAATTTTACAGATTAAGTCATTTTCCTGCGTTGGTGTTGATTATGGAGGCCCCTTTTATATCACCTTTAGTAAAAACCGCGGTTGTAAGTTTCAGAAGGCTTACATTTGCCTCTTTGTTTGTTTTGCCACTAAGGCTTTGCATATCGAACTAGCATCCGACCTATCCAGTGAAGCATTTTTGTGCGCATTGCGTCGTTTTATATCACGTCGTGGTCGGTGTTCTTATATTTACTCCGATGGTGGAACAAACTTTGTGGGTGCATCGAAAGAGCTCAACCGAATTATGCAGAACGCAGCAGAAACAGAACTATTGAAATGGCATTTTAATCCGCCTTCTTCCCCCCACTTTGGAGGCCTGTGGGAAACCGGTGTAAAAACGGTAAATGGGCATTTGGAACGAGTCATAGGTTATCAAATCTTAACATACGAGGAACTTTATACCGTTCTAACCCAAATTGAGTCTGTGGTAAATTCGCGCCCCTTGAGCCCTGTTAGTTCAGATCCCAATGATCTGTCAGTTCTAACACCAGGACATTTTTTAACGCTAGAGTCCGTATCTGCCTTACCCGACAATGACCTTAGTCACTTGAAAATGAATCATCTGACTCGATGGCAATTGCTTCAACGGTTACATCAAGACTTCTGGTCTAGATGGCACAAGGAATACCTCCATAACTATCACTGCGCAAAGTAGTGCTCTACAAACTCTTGAGAAACCTATATTAAACCTTGCTGGTAAAAGGCAATTGGGGGACGATTCTTCTCCTGATAGTCCTCCCCCTCTTTTTACTAAATGTGATATTGTTAAAGGTCAAGTCAAAAAAAAAGTGAAACCCAGCGAATCTTGTGATAGCTTAACATCTACCTCTGATTTACTTCTTCTTGCTAGAAATTTACTAAACAACACTGTCTAGGGGCGAGGAGCACATTTTAAAATTGGTCCGCTCATACACCGATGATGTTGAAGGGATCATTAATCTGTTATATGATATTTACCCAATTGTCGAACACACTGGCATAAAAAATAAGTGTAGAAAAATCCAAAGGAAAATTAAGAAAACCTGGGATTGTAAGAGGGGTGAATTAAATAATACTGTAGCTGGTGTTAATACCGACAGAAACAATGATAACTCAGTCGTTGACCTGTCTATTCTTCACTAGTTACTAACTTAGACTTTTGTTTCATTTTTGTTTTTGTTTTTTATAACTTATAAAATGGCGCATCATATTTCCAGTTCGATTGTTTACTCCAATGTTGCTTACTTGTTAGCTAAATACAATGATCTTGTTGCTTTTACAAGCTTGGAACAGCCTTATTTTATAGCACTGGCAGAAACTTGGCTATCTTCTGCTGTACCGGATCCCTTAGTTTCATTAAATGGTTACATAATCTTCAGTACTGACAGTTGCCCTCTGTCAGTACAGTTAAAACTCTAGTCCAGTCCTAAGGTTAACCTAATTTTTCATCATGGTTTTTCAAAATACTTTTTTTAATTTTTTTACTCCATCTATCGCTTATACTAATATTGCCTCATTAGTCGCAAAATTTGATTAGTTTGCGGCTTTTGTAGATTGCTGTAAACCCGATATTGTATTATTAACTGAAACTTGGCTAAATGACTTGTTACCGAACTCATTAGTTTCACTGAATAGTTACAACATTTTTCGTAACGATCGGCTCAACAAGCAAGGTGGAGGGGTTTGTATGTACATTACAAAAAAAATATCTTGCTGTTGTCAAATTCTGAATAAAACTTTTACTTTTGGAGACACCGAATGTCTGTTTGTCGAAGTAGTTAACAAATCTTTTAAATTACTTCTAGGCTGCGTTTACAGACCCTCTTCTGCATCCCTCAAATCTGACGTTATGCTATTTGAAGCTTTAACAAATTTAGCTAACAAATACGCAAAATTTTTAGTTTTTGGAAGCTTCAACATGCCAGACATCACGTGGAGTTCTCATACTATCGCCTGTACTGTTCGTGCCAGCCAGACACTAATCGAGTTGCTAACTACTTCTCATATATCTCAATTAGTAACTGAACCAACTAGATATGGGCCAAAACAAAAACCATTCGTATTGGACCTGGTAATAACATCTGAGGAACACTTGGTTCAAAGAATTTGTCTTGAGGATCCTATAGGTCGATCCGACCATGTCGTACTCAGAACTACTTTACAGCTTTTTTATAGGACTCTAGGAAAAACTTGTCTAGAATACAAAAATGTTATTGATTTCTCCATGCTAAATGACAATTTAGCTCAAATCACTTGGAATACAGCACTTAGTAGGTTGTCTATTGAAGAGAATTGGGATTTCTTCAAACAAATTCTCAACAAATTAGTTAAAAGACATTTAAAAACTGTAATTGTCAAAAGACCTCCTACTAAACCCTGGATTAATCATTATATTTTAAAATTAATAAAAAAAGCAGAGATTGTGGAAAATCTATAAGCGTACTGGTTTCAGCCACAGTAGGTGTTCCGCAATTAAAAGACGCAGGGGGGGGGGGGGGGGCTCTTGTACAAGATAATAACGTTGCAGCAGAACTATTTGCAGACACCTTTTCTAAACAATATTTGAGTGACTGACAACTACCCCCGACGCCCAGTTTGTCATTTTCCAATCCGTCAGACATGCAAAATTTTTTTTATTTTACCAAAGGGCTGTGCAAGACATAATTTCCAAGTTAAAAGACCTAACTTCTCCCGGTCCGGATCAAGTCTCAGTCATTATTTTAAAAAAATCTGCGGAGATGTTGTCAGAACCACTGACAATTTTAATGAAAAAATCATTTGAGACGGGCGTTCTTCCTTCAGACTGGAGGCCAGCAATAGTAAAACCCATTTATAAGAAAGGCAATAAATTTGATCCATCTAATTATCGACCCATAAGTCTAACCTCCATAGTGGTAAAAATCATGGAGAGTATAATAGCTGACGCAATCAAAGGTTTTCTACTAAAGCAAAACATTATTCCTATTAAATAACATGAGTTCATTAAGGTCAGGTCTGTCACCACTAATTTATTGTGCTGTCTCAACGATTGGACCAAACAATTGGATACAAACAACGCAGTAGATGTTATTTATTTTGATTATGCTAAAGCATTTGATCGTGTTCCAAAAGAGTATTTACTTTTTAAACTTCGTTCCTATGGTCTAGTTGGCCAGTTGCTAAACTGGATTTCTGCGTTTCTGTCTGGACGCTATTTTTGTGTTAAAGTTGGCAACTCTCTTAGTAACTTTAAACCAGTCCTTAGTGGAGTCCCGCAAGAATTTGTTTTGGGTCCTCTTCTTTTTATTATCTACATCTCTGATCTTAGAAATGTAATTGTATCTGATTGCTTTTTTTTGCTGATGATAGTAAGATTTACAACATTTCTAAAAACCACCTAGTATTGGCAAAAGATGTTCAAATCTGTCAGTAAATGGAGTAAAAAGTGGCTCTTGCCTCTTAACATTCAGAAATATGTAGTGCTGCATCTTGGTCGAAATAATTCTCTGACAAACTATTTCATTGATGGTGTTCAGTTAGATAATGTCACTTCCCATAATGACTTAGGAGTGTCCATAACTTCGGATCTTACTTGGTCAGATCAGGTTGCAAAAGTAGTAAAAAAGCTAACGTAATGTGCTATTTTTTTACTAAAGCATTTCCTCTAGCTGACTACAAAATTATCACCTCTCTTTTTAAATCATATATTAGACCTATTCTCAAATATTCTAACTCTGTCTGGTGCTCCGTCTTAGCAAAAGACACAGATCTATTAGAGAAAGTTCAGCGTCGCATGACCCGTCTACCATTTGGACGCCCTCGTCCTACCTATGTAGAACTTCTGCGAATATTGAAGTTTAGCTTTCCAATTTAATTTTGGATTAAATCTGCTACCGCTTATCGGGTTCTTTTGCGTGCTGATATCGCTATCACCACAGCCAACTGGTGAGGCGAATGACCTCGGCAGTTTAGTGCTTCCTTATTATTCCGTTGAGGCGAGTCGCTGGGTCTGTTTATTTGCCAAGTCAATATTTTTATATTCAACAGTAATTTGCTTGTCCGAAAGACAAAGGTGTAAATTTTTAGCACCTTCTTGCAATTATTGTTGCAACTTTATAATTTGTAATTTTTTATTTTTTTTTATTATCGTCATAATTTCGTCAAAATACTGATTCGCGTATTTTTACCTTGCATCTCCCGCTAAGTGCGGGAGAACTTTAAATTATGGGTATTAAGTGCAATAAATGCAATAAATCAATTGGCCGTCATGATGAATATCTACTCTGTAAAAGTAAATGCAACGCGAATTATCATATCAGCTGCATTGGGATTGAGAAAGACACTTATAGCGATATAAAGATTAGCGGTGAATATAAAACCAGGAAATGTAATTTCTGCACCCTATTGAGCTCTCCTGTAGATAATGCTGCTGAACCATTGACCTTCTTTTCTAATCCAATAGTAAATTTGTCCGACGAACTTAATAAAAAACTTGATACTCTTCCTACTGCATTTCGGGGTATTTTCTCTGATTTTTCTCGTTTAGTATCTGATAATTTTTCTTCTATCATAAGTCTCTTAAGTGATCTCAAAAAAGAAAATTTGATGCTGCGGACTGAAATATCGTCTCTTAATTCAAAACTGACTGATTTTTCGGATCAATTAATTAATAAAACTCCCTCACTGCCAAATAATCTAAGCACGCCGAGTTATGCCTGTGCTGCGAAGCAAAATGTTGTTATCTTCAAACCGAAAATCATTGTACAATCTAATGCTAAAACTAAAACTGATCTTTTAAATAAATTAGATCCTCGTAATCCTAACTTTGAGATATCCAAGGTTCGTACCACAAGGAGCGGGGGAATTATTGCGCTCGAATGTAATAATTCTGATGAAATCAAAAAAGTTGCTTCTGATAAACAACTGTTACAGGATTATGTTGTTCATGATTTTTATTCTCCAAAGCCGCGATTACGTATTGCTGGTATGTCTGAAGACATACTTAAAGATCATTTTGTTTCATATGTGACACAACAAAATAAATCGATTTTTGATGGTAATTTTGAGTGTAAACTCATAAAGTATATCCCTACGAAAAACAATAATAAAATCTTCCAAGCGATATTGCAAGTAGATTTAAATACTTATACGAAAGCTATTAATATTGGCCACTGCTTAGTTGGACTTGATACCTGTAATATTTTTGATGCTATTACGGTACGCCGTTGTTTCAAATGTAATGGTTTTCACCATTCCAAATCTGTCTGTAAAAAAGATACAATCTGTCCCCTGTGTGCAGAAAATCACGAAATTAAAGACTGTAACAAGCCCGATGCTTTACGTTGTGTCAACTGTTCAAATCTTAAATCTAAGCATAATCTAACCGAAGCTTAGGTATCGCATGCCGCCTGGAATTACAATGACTGTTTTGCCTACGCAGAAGTCGTCAAAGAACTTAAGCGTGATTTGTTTGGTGGTGTCTCATAGCAACTACCAGAACTTTCATCTCAATCTTTATCTCCGCATAGTCATTCGGCATATTCTGTTGGTTCTTCATTTCCTAATGCCAAACTTAGTCTTTACTTTCAAAATGTTAGAGGTTTGCGCACCAAGTCGCACAATTTTTTCTGTCAGTCTGCAATAAAGGATTTTAGCATAATAGCCCTTGTTGAGACTTGGCTAGATGATAGTCATCATAGCAGTGAATATTTTTCTAACAATTTTATAGTTTTTAGAAAAGATCGTGATTATGCATTGACAAACTGCACGTGTGGTGGTGGAGTTCTCTTATCTGTAAAAAATGGCATTTCTTGTGTCAAATTAGATCTGGACTTTATTTCTAAAGAAATTTCGTCAATAGATATCTTAGGCTGTAATTGTGAGTTTCTTCATCTGTCCACTTATATATTTGTTATCTATATCCCACCTTTTGTAGCTTTTGATGACTTTAAACGATTCTTTGATTTGCTTGAACATTATGTTTTGTCTTTGATGAAAAAAATTATTATTTTAGGTGACTTTAATATACCAGGCATTTCGCAACATTCAACATCTGATAGAAAAGCAAATGTGGCTTATGAGTTCATCAATGTTGTTGACTTTCAACAGTTTAACAATATATATAATGCTAATGGCAGACTTCTAGACTTAGTTTTTTCCAATGTTAAGTGCGAGGTTTTTCGTGATCGAGATCCTATGGTGAGCGAGGATCCCTACCATCCTGCTTTAATAATTGAACCGAACATATGTTTCTTGCGTAATAACAAATTTCCGACTAATATCTGCAACAAAGTTTATAATTTTCGGAAAGCAAATCTTTATGAACTTGATTGTTTATTGCTAGAGACTGACTGGTCATATCTCAATAACTTTAATGACATTAATGAAGCAGTTAATTATTTTTATAAAATACTTTTTCACTGCTTTGACCAAACTGTTCCTACTTATATGAAAAAGAGAACTAAATATCCTCCCTGGTTTACTAATAACCTCGTAAAAGTGCTCAAACAAAAATCATTCTTTCATAAGAAGTTTAAGCTAACTAGGGATGAGCATTATAAAAACCGGTTCAAACGTCTTCGTGCTGAAGCTAAGCTTTTGGTTCAAAGTTGTTATAAGGATTATATCGCAAAAGCTCAATCACCATTTATTGACTTGACAATCCCAATTGTTTTTGGTCATTTGTGAATAACAAAAGAGGCGAAACACGAATACCTGGCACAATGCAGTTTGAGAATGTGTGCTATAGTGATCCACCCGATATAGTAAATACTTTTGCTCATTATTTTAGTCAAGTCTATCGCACGTCTACAAACTATGAGAATATTGAAAACGCTGGGAATGTCCATTGTAATACTTTTAATATTCAAAATGTGACCTCTGCTGAAGTTGTGAAAGCTATTGAATCCTTGAGGAACAATTTTACATCTGGGCCCGACAACGTGCCGTCATTTTTAATTAAGGACCGTGCAAATATTTTTGTTACTCCACTAACAACGTTGATTAATTTGTCACTTAGTACGTCTACTTTCCCTGATAAGTGGAAAGTAGCTAAAGTTTGTCTGAAGAGAGGTGATGCGTCTCTCGTCGAGGATTTTAGACCCATATCATTGCTCTCTAACTTTGCCAAAGTTTTTGAAATAATCTTGTACAACCGCATTTATAACTGTGTTCGCTCCTATATTTCTCCTCTGCAACATGGTTTTGTTAATCGCAGATCAACAGTAAGTAATCTAGTTTCTTTTACACAATTTGCTTCTGACGTTATTGATGATCAAGGTCAATTAGACGTAATATACACCGACTTCTCCAAAGCTTTTGATCGATTAGACCATGGAATTCTTCTTACTAAACTATCATCCTTTGGCTTTTGTGCAGACTTAATTCAGTTTTTTTCTTCCTATCTGTCTTCTAGAAAACAATTTGTTACTGTGCGCCGAATGAAACTTGAGTGGTGCGGAAAGGGAAAGGAATCGCACCGGTCGCACAGATATCTTGGAATTCATAGGCGGCACGGCCGCGCGGCGAATGCAAATTTTATTTTGTGAACTGCTGTCTTCCATTTTATTTTATTGGAGAATTTATTTGAAGATAGTAAATAATATTTATTTGGTGCACATATTGATTACATTTACAATGATTTCTCTCGCGCCGCTTCAAATTGTTTTCCACTTTTTGCACAATTCCCAACCTGAAGTAATTGGTCGCGCCACTGCATTGCACATGCCACTATAACAACGGTAAGCAATCAGTCCCACCTACTCCAGTTGTCCATACATAACTGTGATAAATTTGTCGCGACGCGGCGTTAATTACTACGCTGAGTTATTTGGAGGCCAATACTACGACGTTGCGTTGGATAAATTTTGCAAAGAACGAATTAGAATTATAGCAGCGCTTTGTTAAGATACGGACACGTATTATAAATTTTTCACATTCTTTCTCCCAATCATCTTTCATTCGGCGCACTGTACATATAATAACTTTGACTATTCGTTTTTTTCTGCTAGTTCTGGTGTGCCACAGGGATCCAACTTGGGTCCATTACTATTCCTTTTGTTTGTTAATGATCTTTGTGACGTACTTGACTGCAATAAACTTTTGTTCGCAGATGACCTAAAAATATATTCGCTTGTATCTTCCGTTGACGATTGTTTGAATTTGCAGATAAATATTGACAAACTATATCAGTGGTGCAAAAATAACAAATAACTGCCTCGACCTAAATATTCCTAAATGTCAGATAGTCAGTTTCTCTTGCAAAAAAGCACCTATTGTGTTCAGTTACAAGATAAATGGCATCTGTTTGACACGACAGTGTGAAATACGAGATCTGGGGGTACTTTTCGATAGCAAGCTAACATTTTCATCTCATGTTGAACGTATAATGTCAAATGCTTTAAGATCACTTGGATTTATTATTAGAAATTCTTACTTGTTTAACACTGAAAACCTTATACTTTGCATTTGTTGGAAGTAAGTTAGAATATTGTAGTCTTGTCTGGTCGCCTTTATATAAAGTGCACATTGATGCAATTGAACGTGTACAGCGTAAATTTCTTAAATACTTGTCATTTGAAATATCTGTTGTCTACCCATCACGGGGTTTTAGTCATGAGAATTTACTACATCAATCTGGCGTGCTAAGTTTGCGTACTAGAAGAGATTTAGCATCTGTCACTTTTCTTCATCGTCTTCTTCATGGGCAGATTGACTGTCCAAATATTCTCCAAATACTTAATTTTCATGTTCCTCGTCAAACCACCAGACTTGAATACTTGATATAACAATTCCATTCTCGCAAAGCTCGAACAAACGTTGCATTGAAATCCCCTATCTATGTCATGTGCAGCAATTTTAACAAAATCAGTTCTGTCTGTGATATTAATGTTTCTAGCCTTAGTGAAGTTCGGTTTCAATTTCTTCAGTATTCTTCTTTCTAGGTTTTTTTTCTTTATTTTTCATTTTCTTACTTTTTTTTACTTTTCTGCTATTTGTTGTCCTCTAATTGGGTTCGCCTGTTGGACAACTCAAATAATAATAATAATAATAAATTTAATAATAATAAATAATAATAATCAATTATAATTTCAACTCTCATAAAAAAAAATTAATTGTTGAAATGATTCCTATTCTTTTGCCGGGTTTAACATAATAATAATAATAATAATAATAATAATAATAATAATAAAACAAATGGATGTGTTCTAAATCTTACTAAAACAGAAAACAACTCTTCTTGAAGTGGTTCACCCACTAGCAAATTATCATTGAGCGATAACCCGTTGGTTGATTTGGCGGACGCGTCAACTACGACTCGTATTTTAGATTCAACTCCATCGTTTTTAAATACCGCGTGATGTGGTAGATAACACACATTGTAGGGTTCTGATGTCTCCTTTATTGGTTGCATGTGAGACATGTTTAAGTATTCGGTCATAAAAGTTGTATATTCGGCCTTCAATTTGGGATTTTTCCGAAATTTGAATTCCATCCACTTTAATCGCTTTATTGCGGTTTGTTTGGTCGTACCGAGGGACGGCGGTTCTTGTTTGAACGGCAATTTAACCATAAACTGCCCGTTTGGTTGCCTTTTGTAAGACGCTCTAAATTGCTCTTCGCACCACATGGTTTCGGGTGATTTGGGTTTTGGGTATTTCTCAAATTCCTCAATTTCCCAGAACCTTTGTAAGCTGCTTTCGAGGGACGTGCCAGTTTGAGAAAAATGACAAACAGATGTGGAATTTAAGTCCTTTAAGTGATTGTTACTGTTACCACCCACGATCCAACCGAATTTTGTTTTCTGATAAACAGGACCGCTTTTGTTTATGACAATTTGACCCACACATAAAAGGTTCCAGAGAATCCCGTTTCCTATCAGCAAATCGATTTCCGATGAAATATTGAATTTTGGATCTGCTAGTTGAATATTTTGTGGAATGATCAAATTTGAGGTGTCTAGTGACACAATTGGTAAATTTTCGGTAATTTTATCAGAAACTAAACATGATATTGTCGCTTTAAATGAGTTATGATTCGAATGAACGGTGACTTTGGTGCATTTTCTTGCCGTACTAACACCTTGATTGACCCCAATTATAGGCAAACTGATATCGTGTAATGCTAGGCCGTCTTTCACATGCTCGTTTACTGATGAAACTGGACTGCGAAGCGCAATCAAGAAGTGCGCGTAATTGCTGAGGATTGCCCGACTTATCAACGGTTTTTACTAACGCTGTGGATAAAATTATGTTTTGTGAATTTGCATATGCGCAATCATAGTATAAAACCTAGTAGCGACAGAAAGCCGATTTTCGTGTAAGGAGTAGGCGGCGCTTACGTCCCACTATTGATGCTTTTGCCATAGCTTTTGCCCCATTCATTGCGGAAAACGACGAACATAGACGATAAAGCGAAAAGTAACTAGATTGCAAGTGTGGTTAAAGAGGGGGAAGCGAGGCAAGAGGTGGCCTCATTCAATCCCCAATTTTCATTCCGAGTTTGATGGAAGCGAAAATGTGCTTTAATACAGTGAATATAAAGCCTACCAAAATTTTCCCGCCAATTTCGTGTCGGTACTAGGGTTTATACTATGGCGCAATGATTCGCGCTGGGAATTGTTGCATTTACGACTTGACTACTGTTTTCGTAATGCACAAAGTGTTGTGTTTTTTGCGACATTTTTGACACCCGTTTGACATGCAACTTTCGACTCTATGCCCCTCGCGTAAACAGTTCATGCATAATCGTAGCTTTTTAATTTCGTTGAGTCGCTGCGGAACTGCCAGAGCTAGAAATTTTTGGCAACGATATAAATAATGACTTTTCTTACATAGCGCGCACGTTATAAATTGAGCGGTACCTTGTTTAATCAACTTATTAAACCCTTGTTGTGAAGTTGTACCGGAATTGCTGTTTGCTGAAAGAGTTTGACACCGTTGCGTCAAAAAAGTTTCTAATTGCTCGAACGTAGGCATTTCACTAGACAAAGACGATTCCCATGCTAGATTCGTAGTTTCATCAAATTTTGTTGTGACAATGGAAATGAGTAGATCATCCCAATGATCTGTAGGTCGGTTTAGCGACTTTAAAACTTTTAAATGATTTGTTACGGACTGGAGTAGTTGGCGCAATGATTGTGGTTCTTTATTGACCGGCGGCAATTGAAAAATAGCGCTTATGTGATGCTGAACTATAAGTCGATTATTTTCGTATCTTTTTTCTAGAATTTGCCACGCTTCGCTGTAGTTTTCGTTCGAAACGGTAAAATGTTCGATGTTTTCGCGTGCTTCTCCTTTTAAGATTGATTTTGTCCCGAAAGGTGACCCATTCAGTGAATGAGCCCGTAAATAATGGTAATTCAATGCCTGGAAGTTTTACCTCAGACATTTCTGTACGCGCGTGGTAGTCATTAACTAACGAATCTGCGATACTAATTATTTTAAAATATTCATTTTCGAATACCGATAATTCCTCGTCGGTAGCGCTTGCTGGCTCCAAATCGTGAATTTGTAAGTGCGTTTCTTCAAATTCAGACAAACAAGAACTTATCTCATCCAGACGTCGCTTAATTTCAACAATTTTTTGTTTATTATTTCCGTCGTTGATAAAAGTAGTGAATCGCGTTAGGCGAGCTCTGATGCTACGCCTTTTGGTTTTTAATGTTCTTAATTCCGCCATTATAGAGGATAATTGATTGCGTGATTGATTAATGCGAAAGAAAACAAATTAAACGAAAAAATGTACACACCGCAAACAATGATTGAAAACCGCTTAACAAGGAAAGAAAACCAAAAAAAAAGAAATAGGGAAAAGGACCTGACCTGAATTTTCCGTGTCGACACTCTCAACCTGGACCTGATGTCACGTGGTGGCTACCGACGATGTTGCTGGCTTGCGGTTGTGCCTCTTGTTTGATGATGAACGTCGTATATTCTCGATTGGCACCAAAGAGGGGTCGTTCGTGTGGACGACGGCGACGTTGATTGCGATACTGGTCGTACTTGTGGACGACGCTGCCGATTGCGATGCTTGTCGTACTTGTGGATGACGCTGACGATTGTGATGCTGGTCGTACTTGTGGACGACGATTTGTTATGAGTTACTTGTTTTGATAACGCGGTTGTAAACTTGTATCACTGTTAATTAAATCCGGCTCGAAGGACCATCTTTATGTTGGGAGTTTCCAACTAAATTTTTAAAGTAAATGCGAAGTAACTTGTAACATGGTTTATTGACAAAAAAAAGAACGAGAAAGCGTGGTGCTCATCTCGGTGTCGGTGGTCAGACTCTCTCTTGCTAACAATATACTAACTGAGAACCAGCGTTCTGGCCCACCCTTAAAGGTGGGGGTGTCTGAGGGTTTAAGTGCGCAGCACTTAACAGCTGGCAAGTATGCTAAAATGCCTTTTGTGTTTTGGTGGTGAACGTCACGAATCCTTGCAGGGAATTTGAACTTGATTTGTAGATCAGGCCCTTGTCAATGGTTCTCTTGTCTTGCATTGTTCGGTTTCATAATAATTATTAAATTGACCTAAACTGCTAATTGCAAGGGAGATGTCTGTACGGTTGGTAACCGATAGGTAGGTGAGGGCTGCGATGTGCCGCGACACGGAAATTTATTTTCTTTCTTGGTTGAATCATTCCTTTCGAGCTTAGCTTTAACTGCGACTGGCATGCTTACTAGATAGAAATTATTCATTACGAAAAGGTGTGGCAGTTTGTTATGTACCCTTGTTGTCATATAATATAATGTTTTCCGGCCATTCTTCTGAGAGAATTTTACACCTAAACGGAAATTGGTGAATCACAATTCGAAGTCGGTGATTTTTTTTTGTCTTGTTTATGTTACCAAAATGTCGACATTGGTAGTGATTTGGGTGAGATTTTTCCCTTTACCGATTTAGTATAGGTAAGGATCTGACGTCTAAGGAGCTGCTTCAAATTCCTTCAGGTTCTTGTTCATATTTGCATGCCAGCTTCTACCTGCTTGACGTAGCCTACTTAACAATTTTTTTTATCAAAAAAAACATTGTTTTTATTGAGATATTTTTGGAGCCTTTGGGGTATGAATCAAATTGAGTTAAATTTCGTTATTCGAGCAAAGATTTTCGTCAAATAAACCACATAAAGCAAATTGGAGCTTTGTATGTCATCTGCTTGTTTCTAATACTATTTGACTGCTGATTACTCTACTTTGTTTGAGCCGATGCACAAATTTTCAGGTGTTGTTCTTTCTCACTGGCCTACCGCCATTTTCTAGCTTCTGGACAGTTCATCGTTTTGTTTGTTCAATTAACGTTGCAATAATGTTCCGAAACCCTGTTTTACTCAGGCTTGTTCGAAATTGTTAATCTTCTAAACCTTCTTTGCGTTTTCTAATAGTTATTGAATTTGTTGCTGTTGTTTACTATTCCCAATTATCAGATTGTAAGTATTTGACTTTTTTACCTTGTCGAAAAGTTGGAATTACCTTTAAAGATGTCAGAAACCCTGTAATGTTTTTTTTTTTAATTTTCAATTGTACGGGTATATTTATTTCACAAAATAGCCTAAATTTTCAAAAGTTTAATTAGAAAATTAGGTGACAGCAAATTGACTGTTGAAAGAGATAATTACGGGTAATAAAGTGACATTATATGTTCGCTATTTGCAACTTACCTTCCGTTCACCCTACTTTATCAGAATACTAAATTGTAAATAAAAGCTAATTGTTTTTATAAATTGCCTCTTAAAATTTTTTTACTTACATACTTTCCTTCTATGGGAAGGTCTTCAATTTTTCTTCATATAGGTGTAAATTATGCATCAGTTATGAACCGTGAAGTACGGAAACAGTTTCTTACACAACAGTTTCATAGAGGCATTAGCCGAAAAAGTTCATCATCGTGTTTTGCAGTTCTTCTACGAACTCTACTTTTCCTAACAGGCTTTGTCACTCCTTTTTGTGCTCATTTTTACCATGTAGCCGTCACATATTGGACACACTGCCCTACAGCAGTAGCTCTTTGCACCGGAACACCAGTTCTCGCGGTTCGATAATGCGACCCTTTAAAACGGGGTAAACTGAGCAAAGTTTATTTGTCGTTTTTTGTGGGGCATGTTTGCACCTTGTAGTTGACAGTACTGACGTTCTCAGTTTAAACTTATATCATAATATAAAATATATAATTTTTGTTCTATTTTTGTATTATTTGTTCAAAAATCAAAAAACTACAACACCGCAATTGTTTAAGCTAAATACAACCTGCAACAGCGTATTTTTGTCCCCTTTGTGTTTATACTATGATAAAAGCTAAATGGCGGACTTTGTCATTTATTTTGTAGATTATTATCAAAATATTCGCATTATAAACGTTTCGTACAACGTTTTTTGTACAAGTTTTCTAATATAGGCCGAAATATAATCACAACATTATAACTCACAAACTATTACCTAGAGGTTATCACTAATGTGAAAAACACGCAAGTTTTATAATTAAATTTCATTATAACGTAACATTTCTAAATAAATAAACATCCCATTTATTACACACAAACTTACAAATATTAAAAGTACAACGGTATTCGGTTTATACATACCTGATCTTAAATTTCTTTGAAATATATGTATATATATTTTGATCCTACTCTCGATACCTACGTATATATCGCCAGATATTTTTTTCGATGTCTAACCCTAGTGTTTGTTGTTTCAAATTTCTTTGGAACTACCAAGACTTGCAATATAATATCTAAATAAATTTAACAGTGATTACTGAATAGATTAAATTGATGGTCATTATGAATTAAGAGGTTCAAATTTATAGGTTAAAAAGTGTTAGTTGACAAATGGATAAAAAAAAGTGCTGTAAAACAAACGTCGTTTTGGTGGCTTACTAAGTAGGTGAAGTGCGATATTAGCAAAAATTAAATGGTAAAAGATGGTTTTCTCTTGTCGGTACCTCACATCGTTCGATCACCTTTACGCTGGAAGGTCTTTACAAACATAACTACAGTTCTAATAAATTAGAAAATTAAGAATACACTCAAATATCTAATATTTTCATAAGTTTGCCATGTTCGTTCAAATAATGTAAATTATTTTTGGCGAAATATTTATTTTCATAAGATAGGTACTCTACAATCTTAGGTACGTCTTCGACGTTAGGGCAAGTATAATCGTTCCGAATGTAACCAAACAAAGACAGAGAGCTTTTTAAATATGTTTATTTTATATCCTTTTGTAGTTTAGCTTTTCTTGTCTAGTGAACCATCTTATACTGTTTAATCTTTGTTATTAGAGTGTATAATAAATTACCCGAAGGCTACTATGATATTTTTGTAGTTATACTGGGTGCCTAGCAGTGATGTTTAGATCTCTGGTTCATGTTATACATTTTTGTGAAGAATTTGTGTTATTATTTAGTAAAATGGTTTTTAATAATTTTTAAATTACTAAAAATTAAAAAAAAAACATTTATTACTAGCACCTGATCTATTTTATATTCTGCGAGTCACCACTACCTATCTACTACACCCTGTCCGCCAAACAGATAGAGTAATAAATCTCAGTGGGAAGAGTTAAGCAGCGTAGAACATTCTGCGGTGAATTTGTACACTGTATCATTATTTGAAGTGTGGATGTAGGCGCTTAAAATTTGAAATTGTTGGTTTTATAACCGCACACTCAGACAAACAAAACAGAAAAGGGCAAACAAACACACCCTACGTTTAGCTTTTATTTTAGGCGCACACGTGGAACTTTTTCCTGTCTAAAATATGCTCTACTGTGTTAAGGACTTTTACTTTAGGCGCTTTATTTAAAATTGACCAATGAAGAGCTGTTATTCAAACAGCGCGGTTTAAGTGGGCGTTTTTATTACTCTATCTGTTCGGCGAACAGGGTGAATGTACATTATAGTTATAAAACCTTAGTATTAGTTTCTTGTATGTAACGTTTTATTTTGTTTATTGGTGTATGGTATTTTATGGCTTTAGGATAAGCCGACTTTTTCTACACGGCGTGTCAACTATTGCGTTAATAGTGTTTAGAACGTCAAGTCAGTGGCGTAGTGCACGTTTCGAAGGCTTTCCGCAATAACATTTGGACTCCCTCTTCGTATAAAATATGGAAAAGTTACATGTTCTGTGAATAGTTAAAAGAAAAACCTACTACATTAGATTTTATAATAATATTGCTATTATTGGCTATTCAAAAGTTAAGATAAACAGAAAGTTGATTATTATTTATTTTTATGTATATTTTAATAATGAGAAAGCAAATTTGGCTAAGTGGGCAAATGGTACAACTTTCAATCTTGTAGCTCGATAAAGTTTCGAGATAATTATATGTTTAAATTTCAAAATCAATATGGGGGAATCAAATATAAATTATTTATTCTGAATTACAATGAGTTTACAATATAATGGGTACAAGTTTCAATCTTTAGCTCGATAAAGTTTCGAGATAATTATATGTTTAAATTTCAAAATCAATATGGGGGAATAAAATATAAATTATTTATTCTGAATTACAATGAGTTTACAATATAATGGTTACAAGTTTCAATCTTTTAGCTCGATAAAGTTTCGAGATAATTATATGTTTAAATTTCAAAATCAATATGGGGGAATCAAATATAAATTATTTATTCTGAATTACAATGAGTTTATAATATAATGGTTACAAGTTTCAATCTTTTAGCTCGATAAAGTTTCGAGATAATTATATGTTTAAATTTCAAAGTCAATATGGGGGAATAAAATATAAATTATTTATTCTGAATTACAATGAGTTTACAATATAATGGGTACAAGTTTCAATCTTGTAGCTCGATAAAGTTTCGAGATAATTATATGTTTAAATTTAAAAATCAATATGGGGGAATTAAATATAAATTATTTATTCTGAATTACAATGAGTTTACAATATAATGGGTACAAGTTTCAATCTTTTAGCTCGATAAAGTTTCGAGATAATTATATGTTTAAATTTCAAAATCAATATGGGGGAATAAAATATAAATTATTTATACTGTATTACAATGAGTTTACAATATAATGGTTACAAGTTTCAATCTTTTAGCTCGATAAAGTTTCGAGATAATTATATGTTTAAATTTCAAAGTCAATATGGGGGAATAAAATATAAATTATTTATTCTGAATTACAATGAGTTTACAATATAATGGTTACAAGTTTCAATCTTTTAGCTCGATAAAGTTTCGAGATAATTATATGTTTAAATTTCAAAGTCAATATGGGGGAATAAAATATAAATTATTTATTCTGAATTACAATGAGTTTACAGTATAATGGGTACAAGTTTCAATCTTTTAGCTCGATAAAGTTTCGAGATAATTATATGTTTAAATTTCAAAGTCAATATGGGGGAATAAAATATAAATTATTTATTCTGAATTACAATGAGTTTACAATATAATGGGTACAAGTTTCAATCTTGTAGCTCGATAAAGTTTCGAGATAATTATATGTTTAAATTTCAAAATCAATATGGGGGAATCAAATATAAATTATTTATTCTGAATTACAATGAGTTTACCATATAATGGGTACAAGTTTCAATCTTTTAGCTCGATAAAGTTTCGAGATAATTATATGTTTAAATTTCAAAGTCAATATGGGGGAATAAAATATAAATTATTTATACTGAATTACAATGAGTTTACAATATAATGGGTACAAGTTTCAACTTTTAGCTCGATAAAGTTTCGAGATAATTATATGTTTAAATTTCAAAATCAATATGGGGGAATAAAATATAAATTATTTATTCTGAATTACAATGAGTTTACCATATAATGGGTACAAGTTTCAATCTTTTAGCTCGATAAAGTTTCGAGATAATTATATGTTTAAATTTCAAAATCAATATGGGGGAATAAAACATAAATTATTTATTCTGAATTACAATGAGTTTACAATATAATGGGTACAAGTTTCAATCTTTTAGCTCAATAAAGTTTCGAGATAATTATATGTTTAAATTTCAAAATCAATATGGCGGAATAAAATATAATTTATTTATTCTGAATTACAATGAGTTTACAATATAATGGGTACAAGTTTCAATCTTGTAGCTCGATAAAGTTTCGAGATAATTATATGTTTAAATTTCAAAATCAATATGGCGGAATAAAATATAATTTATTTATTCTGAATTACAATGAGTTTACAATATAATGGGTACAAGTTTCAATCTTGTAGCTCGATAAAGTTTCGAGATAATTATATATTTAAATTTCAAAATCAATATGGCGGAATAAAATATAAATTATTTATACTGAATTACAATGAGTTTACAATATAATGGGTACAAGTTTCAATCTTGTAGCTCGATAAAGTTTCGAGATAATTATATGTTTAAATTTCAAAATCAATATGGGGGAATCAAATATAAATTATTTATACTGAATTACAATGAGTTTACAATATAATGGGTACAAGTTTCAATCTTGTAGCTCGATAAAGTTTTAAGATAATTATATGTATAAATTTCAAAATCAATATTTCGGAATAAAATATAAATTATTTATACTGAATTACAATGAGTTTACAATATAATGGGTACAAGTTTCAATCTTGTAGCTCGATAAAGTTTCGAGATAATTATATATTTAAATTTCAAAATCAATATGGCGGAATAAAATATAAATTATTTATTCTGAATTACAATGAGTTTACAATATAATGGGTACAAGTTTCAATCTTGTAGCTCGATAAAGTTTTGAGATAATTATATGTTTAAATTTCAAAATCAATATGGGGGAATAAAATATAAATTATTTATTCTGAATTACAATGAGTTTACAATATAATGGGTACAAGTTTCAATCTTGTAGCTCGATAAAGTTTCGAGATAATTATATATTTAAATTTCAAAATCAATATGGCGGAATAAAATATAAATTATTTATTCTGAATTACAATGAGTTTACAATATAATGGGTACAAGTTTCAATCTTGTAGCTCGATAAAGTTTTGAGATAATTATATGTTTAAATTTCAAAATCAATATGGGGGAATAAAATATAAATTATTTATACTGAATTACAATGAGTTTACAATATAATGGGTACAAGTTTCAATCTTGTAGCTCGATAAAGTTTCGAGATAATTATATATTTAAATTTCAAAATCAATATGGCGGAATAAAATATAAATTATTTATTCTGAATTACAATGAGTTTACAATATAATGGGTACAAGTTTCAATCTTGTAGCTCGATAAAGTTTTGAGATAATTATATGTTTAAATTTCAAAATCAATATGGGGGAATAAAATATAAATTATTTATTCTGAATTACAATGAGTTTACAATATAATGGGTACAAGTTTCAATCTTGTAGCTCGATAAAGTTTCGAGATAATTATATATTTAAATTTCAAAATCAATATGGCGGAATAAAATATAAATTATTTATTCTGAATTACAATGAGTTTACAATATAATGGGTACAAGTTTCAATCTTGTAGCTCGATAAAGTTTTGAGATAATTATATGTTTAAATTTCAAAATCAATATGGGGGAATAAAATATAAATTATTTATACTGAATTACAATGAGTTTACAATATAATGGGTACAAGTTTCAATCTTGTAGCTCGATAAAGTTTCGAGATAATTATATATTTAAATTTCAAAATCAATATGGCGGAATAAAATATAAATTATTTATTCTGAATTACAATGAGTTTACCATATAATGGGTACAAGTTTCAATCTTTTAGCTCGATAAAGTTTCGAGATAATTATATGTTTAAATTTCAAAGTCAATATGGGGGAATAAAATATAAATTATTTATACTGAATTACAATGAGTTTACAATATAATGGGTACAAGTTTCAACTTTTAGCTCGATAAAGTTTCGAGATAATTATATGTTTAAATTTCAAAATCAATATGGGGGAATAAAATATAAATTATTTATTCTGAATTACAATGAGTTTACCATATAATGGGTACAAGTTTCAATCTTTTAGCTCGATAAAGTTTCGAGATAATTATATGTTTAAATTTCAAAATCAATATGGGGGAATAAAACATAAATTATTTATTCTGAATTACAATGAGTTTACAATATAATGGGTACAAGTTTCAATCTTTTAGCTCAATAAAGTTTCGAGATAATTATATGTTTAAATTTCAAAATCAATATGGGGGAATCAAATATAAATTATTTATTCTGAATTACAATGAGTTTACAATATAATGGGTACAAGTTTCAATCTTGTAGCTCGATAAAGTTTCGAGATAATTATATGTTTAAATTTCAAAATCAATATGGCGGAATAAAATATAATTTATTTATTCTGAATTACAATGAGTTTACAATATAATGGGTACAAGTTTCAATCTTGTAGCTCGATAAAGTTTCGAGATAATTATATATTTAAATTTCAAAATCAATATGGCGGAATAAAATATAAATTATTTATACTGAATTACAATGAGTTTACAATATAATGGGTACAAGTTTCAATCTTGTAGCTCGATAAAGTTTCGAGATAATTATATGTTTAAATTTCAAAATCAATATGGGGGAATCAAATATAAATTATTTATACTGAATTACAATGAGTTTACAATATAATGGGTACAAGTTTCAATCTTGTAGCTCGATAAAGTTTTAAGATAATTATATGTATAAATTTCAAAATCAATATTTCGGAATAAAATATAAATTATTTATACTGAATTACAATGAGTTTACAATATAATGGGTACAAGTTTCAATCTTGTAGCTCGATAAAGTTTCGAGATAATTATATATTTAAATTTCAAAATCAATATGGCGGAATAAAATATAAATTATTTATTCTGAATTACAATGAGTTTACAATATAATGGGTACAAGTTTCAATCTTGTAGCTCGATAAAGTTTTGAGATAATTATATGTTTAAATTTCAAAATCAATATGGGGGAATAAAATATAAATTATTTATTCTGAATTACAATGAGTTTACAATATAATGGGTACAAGTTTCAATCTTGTAGCTCGATAAAGTTTTGAGATAATTATATGTTTAAATTTCAAAATCAATATGGGGGAATCAAATATAAATTATTTATTCTGAATTACAATGAGTTTACAATATAATGGGTACAAGTTTCAATCTTTTAGTTCGATAAAGTTTCGAGATAATTATATGTTTAAATTTCAAAATCAATATGGCGGAATCAAATATAAATTATTTATTCTAAATTACAATGAGTTTACAATATAATGGGTACAAGTTTCAATCTTGTAGCTCGACAAACTTTTGAGATAATTATATGTTTAAATTTCAAAATCAATATGGGGGAATAAAATATAAATTATTTATTCTGAATTACAATGAGTTTACAATATAATGGGTACAAGTTTCAATCTTGTAGCTCGATAAAGTTTTGAGATAATTATATGTTTAAATTTCAAAATCAATATGGGGGAATAAAATATAAATTATTTATTCTGAATTACAATGAGTTTACAATATAATGGGTACAAGTTTCAATCTTGTAGCTCGATAAAGTTTTGAGATAATTATATGTTTAAATTTCAAAATCAATATGGGGGAATCAAATATAAATTATTTATTCTGAATTACAATGAGTTTACAATATAATGGGTACAAGTTTCAATCTTTTAGCTCGATAAAGTTTCGAGATAATTATATGTTAAATTTCAAAATCAATATGGGGGAATAAAATATAAATTATTTATTCTGAATTACAATGAGTTTACAATATAATGGGTACAAGTTTCAATCTTGTAGCTCGATAAAGTTTTGAGATAATTATATGTTTAAATTTCAAAATCAATATGGGGGAATAAAATATAAATTATTTATTCTGAATTACAATGAGTTTACAATATAATGGGTACAAGTTTCAATCTTGTAGCTCGATAAAGTTTTGAGATAATTATATGTTTAAATTTCAAAATCAATATGGGGGAATCAAATATAAATTATTTATTCTGAATTACAATGAGTTTACAATATAATGGGTACAAGTTTCAATCTTGTAGCTCGATAAAGTTTTGAGATAATTATATGTTTAAATTTCAAAATCAATATGGGGGAATAAAATATAAATTATTTATTCTGAATTACAATGAGTTTACAATATAATGGGTACAAGTTTCAATCTTGTAGCTCGATAAAGTTTTGAGATAATTATATGTTTAAATTTCAAAATCAATATGGGGGAATAAAATATAAATTATTTATTCTGAATTACAATGAGTTTACAATATAATGGGTACAAGTTTCAATCTTGTAGCTCGATAAAGTTTTGAGATAATTATATGTTTAAATTTCAAAATCAATATGGGGGAATCAAATATAAATTATTTATTCTGAATTACAATGAGTTTACAATATAATGGGTACAAGTTTCAATCTTTTAGTTCGATAAAGTTTCGAGATAATTATATGTTTAAATTTCAAAATCAATATGGCGGAATCAAATATAAATTATTTATTCTAAATTACAATGAGTTTACAATATAATGGGTACAAGTTTCAATCTTGTAGCTCGATAAACTTTTGAGATAATTATATGTTTAAATTTCAAAATCAATATGGGGGAATCAAATATAAATTATTTATTCTGAATTACAATGAGTTTACAATATAATGGGTACAAGTTTCAATCTTGTAGCTCGATAAAGTTTTGAGATAATTATATATTTAAATTTCAAAATCAATATGGCGGAATAAAATATAAATTATTTATACTGAATTACAATGAGTTTACAATATAATGGGTACAAGTTTCAATCTTTTAGCTCGATAAAGTTTCGAGATAATTATATGTTTAAATTTCAAAGTCAATATGGGGGAATAAAATATAAATTATTTATTCTGAATTACAATGAGTTTACAATATAATGGGTACAAGTTTCAATCTTTTAGCTCGATAAAGGTTCGAGATAATTATATGTTTAAATTTCAAAATCAATATGGGGGAATAAAATATAAATTATTTATTCTGAATTACAATGAGTTTACAGTATAATGGGTACAAGTTTCAATCGTGTAGCTCGATAAAGTTTCGAGATAATTATATGTTTAAATTTCAAAATCAATATAAGGGAATAAAATATAAATTATTTATTCTGAATTACAATGAGTTTACAATATAATGGGTACAAGTTTCAATCTTGTAGCTCGATAAAGTTTCGAGATAATTATATGTTTAAATTGCAAAATCAATATGGGGGAATAAAATATAAATTATTTATTCTGAATTACAATGAGTTTACAATATAATGGGTACAAGTTTCAATCTTTTAGCTCGATAAAGGTTCGAGATAATTATATGTTTAAATTTCAAAATCAATATGGGGGAATAAAATATAAATTATTTATTCTGAATTACAATGAGTTTACAGTATAATGGGTACAAGTTTCAATCGTGTAGCTCGATAAAGTTTCGAGATAATTATATGTTTAAATTTCAAAATCAATATGGGGGAATAAAATATAAATTATTTATACTGAATTACAATGAGTTTACAATATAATGGGTACAAGTTTCAATCTTTTAGCTCGATAAAGTTTCGAGATAATTATATGTTTAAATTTCAAAATCAATATAAGGGAATAAAATATAAATTATTTATTCTGAATTACAATGAGTTTACAATATAATGGGTACAAGTTTCAATCTTTTAGCTCGATAAAGTTTCGAGATAATTATATGTTTAAATTTCAAAATCAATATGGGGGAATAAAATATAAATTATTTATTCTGAATTACAATGAGTTTACAATATAATGGGTACAAGTTTCAATCTTTTAGCTCGATAAAGGTTCGAGATAATTATATGTTTAAATTTCAAAATCAATATGGGGGAATAAAATATAAATTATTTATTCTGAATTACAATGAGTTTACAGTATAATGGGTACAAGTTTCAATCGTGTAGCTCGATAAAGTTTCGAGATAATTATATGTTTAAATTTCAAAATCAATATGGGGGAATAAAATATAAATTATTTATACTGAATTACAATGAGTTTACAATATAATGGGTACAAGTTTCAATCTTTTAGCTCGATAAAGTTTCGAGATAATTATATGTTTAAATTTCAAAATCAATATAAGGGAATAAAATATAAATTATTTATTCTGAATTACAATGAGTTTACAATATAATGGGTACAAGTTTCAATCTTGTAGCTCGATAAAGTTTCGAGATAATTATATGTTTAAATTGCAAAATCAATATGGGGGAATAAAATATAAATTATTTATTCTGAATTACAATGAGTTTACAATATAATGGGTACAAGTTTCAATCTTTTAGCTCGATAAAGGTTCGAGATAATTATATGTTTAAATTTCAAAATCAATATGGGGGAATAAAATATAAATTATTTATTCTGAATTACAATGAGTTTACAGTATAATGGGTACAAGTTTCAATCGTGTAGCTCGATAAAGTTTCGAGATAATTATATGTTTAAATTTCAAAATCAATATGGGGGAATAAAATATAAATTATTTATACTGAATTACAATGAGTTTACAATATAATGGGTACAAGTTTCAATCTTTTAGCTCGATAAAGTTTCGAGATAATTATATGTTTAAATTTCAAAATCAATATGGGGGAATAAAATATAAATTATTTATTCTGAATTACAATGAGTTTACAATATAATGGGTACATGTTTCAATCTTTTAGCTCGATAAAGTTTTGAGATAATTATATGTTTAAATTTCAAAATCAATATGGGGGAATAAAATATAAATTATTTATTCTGAATTACAATGAGTTTACAATATAATGGGTACAAGTTTCAATCTTTTAGCTCAATAAAGTTTCGAGATAATTATATGTTTAAATTTCAAAATCAATATGGCGGAATAAAATATAATTTATTTATTCTGAATTACAATGAGTTTACAATATAATGGGTACAAGTTTCAATCTTGTAGCTCGATAAAGTTTCGAGATAATTATATATTTAAATTTCAAAATCAATATGGCGGAATAAAATATAAATTATTTATACTGAATTACAATGAGTTTACAATATAATGGGTACAAGTTTCAATCTTGTAGCTCGATAAAGTTTCGAGATAATTATATATTTAAATTTCAAAATCAATATGGCGGAATAAAATATAAATTATTTATTCTGAATTACAATGAGTTTACAATATAATGGGTACAAGTTTCAATCTTTTAGCTCGATAAAGTTTCGAGATAATTATATGTTAAATTTCAAAATCAATATGGGGGAATAAAATATAAATTATTTATTCTGAATTACAATGAGTTTACAATATAATGGGTACAAGTTTCAATCTTGTAGCTCGATAAAGTTTTGAGATAATTATATGTTTAAATTTCAAAATCAATATGGGGGAATAAAATATAAATTATTTATTCTGAATTACAATGAGTTTACAATATAATGGGTACAAGTTTCAATCTTGTAGCTCGATAAAGTTTTGAGATAATTATATGTTTAAATTTCAAAATCAATATGGGGGAATCAAATATAAATTATTTATTCTGAATTACAATGAGTTTACAATATAATGGGTACAAGTTTCAATCTTTTAGTTCGATAAAGTTTCGAGATAATTATATGTTTAAATTTCAAAATCAATATGGCGGAATAAAATATAAATTATTTATTCTGAATTACAATGAGTTTACAATATAATGGGTACAAGTTTCAATCTTGTAGCTCGATAAAGTTTTGAGATAATTATATGTTTAAATTTCAAAATCAATATGGGGGAATAAAATATAAATTATTTATTCTGAATTACAATGAGTTTACAATATAATGGGTACAAGGTTCAATCTTGTAGCTCGATAAAGTTTTGAGATAATTATATGTTTAAATTTCAAAATCAATATGGGGGAATCAAATATAAATTATTTATTCTGAATTACAATGAGTTTACAATATAATGGGTACAAGTTTCAATCTTTTAGCTCGATAAAGTTTCGAGATAATTATATGTTAAATTTCAAAATCAATATGGGGGAATAAAATATAAATTATTTATTCTGAATTACAATGAGTTTACAATATAATGGGTACAAGTTTCAATCTTGTAGCTCGATAAAGTTTTGAGATAATTATATGTTTAAATTTCAAAATCAATATGGGGGAATAAAATATAAATTATTTATTCTGAATTACAATGAGTTTACAATATAATGGGTACAAGTTTCAATCTTGTAGCTCGATAAAGTTTTGAGATAATTATATGTTTAAATTTCAAAATCAATATGGGGGAATCAAATATAAATTATTTATTCTGAATTACAATGAGTTTACAATATAATGGGTACAAGTTTCAATCTTTTAGTTCGATAAAGTTTCGAGATAATTATATGTTTAAATTTCAAAATCAATATGGCGGAATCAAATATAAATTATTTATTCTAAATTACAATGAGTTTACAATATAATGGGTACAAGTTTCAATCTTGTAGCTCGATAAACTTTTGAGATAATTATATGTTTAAATTTCAAAATCAATATGGGGGAATCAAATATAAATTATTTATTCTGAATTACAATGAGTTTACAATATAATGGGTACAAGTTTCAATCTTGTAGCTCGATAAAGTTTTGAGATAATTATATATTTAAATTTCAAAATCAATATGGCGGAATAAAATATAAATTATTTATACTGAATTACAATGAGTTTACAATATAATGGGTACAAGTTTCAATCTTTTAGCTCGATAAAGTTACGAGATAATTATATGTTTAAATTTCAAAATCAATATGGGGGAATAAAATATAAATTATTTATACTGAATTACAATGAGTTTACAATATAATGGGTACAAGTTTCAATCTTTTAGCTCGATAAAGTTTCGAGATAATTATATGTTTAAATTTCAAAATCAATATGGGGGAATAAAATATAAATTATTTATACTGAATTACAATGAGTTTACAATATAAGGGTACAAGTTTCAATCTTTTAGCTCGATAAAGTTTCGAGATAATTATATGTTTAAATTTCAAAATCAATATGGGCGAATAAAATATAGATTATTTATACTGAATTACAATGAGTTTACAATATAATGGGTACAAGTTTCAATCTTTTAGCTCGATAAAGTTTCGAGATAATTATATGTTTAAATTTCAAAATCAATATGGGGGAATAAAATATAAATTATTTATTCTGAATTACAATGAGTTTACAATATAATGGGTACAAGTTTCAATCTTTTAGCTCGATAAAGGTTCGAGATAATTATATGTTTAAATTTCAAAATCAATATGGGGGAATAAAATATAAATTATTTATTCTGAATTACAATGAGTTTACAGTATAATGGGTACAAGTTTCAATCGTGTAGCTCGATAAAGTTTCGAGATAATTATATGTTTAAATTTCAAAATCAATATAAGGGAATAAAATATAAATTATTTATTCTGAATTACAATGAGTTTACAATATAATGGGTACAAGTTTCAATCTTGTAGCTCGATAAAGTTTCGAGATAATTATATGTTTAAATTGCAAAATCAATATGGGGGAATAAAATATAAATTATTTATTCTGAATTACAATGAGTTTACAATATAATGGGTACAAGTTTCAATCTTTTAGCTCGATAAAGTTTCGAGATAATTATATGTTTAAATTTCAAAGTCAATATGGGGGAATAAAATATAAATTATTTATTCTGAATTACAATGAGTTTACAGTATAATGGGTACAAGTTTCAATCGTGTAGCTCGATAAAGTTTCGAGATAATTATATGTTTAAATTTCAAAATCAATATAAGGGAATAAAATATAAATTATTTATTCTGAATTACAATGAGTTTACAATATAATGGGTACAAGTTTCAATCTTGTAGCTCGATAAAGTTTCGAGATAATTATATGTTTAAATTGCAAAATCAATATGGGGGAATAAAATATAAATTATTTATTCTGAATTACAATGAGTTTACAATATAATGGGTACAAGTTTCAATCTTTTAGCTCGATAAAGTTTCGAGATAATTATATGTTTAAATTTCAAAGTCAATATGGGGGAATAAAATATAAATTATTTATTCTGAATTACAATGAGTTTACAGTATAATGGGTACAAGTTTCAATCGTGTAGCTCGATAAAGTTTCGAGATAATTATATGTTTAAATTTCAAAATCAATATGGGGGAATAAAATATAAATTATTTATTCTGAATTACAATGAGTTTACAATATAATGGGTACATGTTTCAATCTTTTAGCTCGATAAAGTTTTGAGATAATTATATGTTTAAATTTCAAAATCAATATGGGGGAATAAAATATAAATTATTTATTCTGAATTACAATGAGTTTACAATATAATGGGTACAAGTTTCAATCTTTTAGCTCAATAAAGTTTCGAGATAATTATATGTTTAAATTTCAAAAACAATATGGGGGAATCAAATATAAATTATTTATTCTGAATTACAATGAGTTTACAATATAATGGGTACAAGTTTCAATCTTGTAGCTCGATAAAGTTTCGAGATAATTATATGTTTAAATTTCAAAATCAATATGGCGGAATAAAATATAATTTATTTATTCTGAATTACAATGAGTTTACAATATAATGGGTACAAGTTTCAATCTTGTAGCTCGATAAAGTTTCGAGATAATTATATATTTAAATTTCAAAATCAATATGGCGGAATAAAATATAAATTATTTATACTGAATTACAATGAGTTTACAATATAATGGGTACAAGTTTCAATCTTGTAGCTCGATAAAGTTTCGAGATAATTATATGTTTAAATTTCAAAATCAATATGGGGGAATCAAATATAAATTATTTATACTGAATTACAATGAGTTTACAATATAATGGGTACAAGTTTCAATCTTGTAGCTCGATAAAGTTTCGAGATAATTATATGTTTAAATTTCAAAATCAATATGGGGGAATAAAATATAAATTATTTATACTGAATTACAATGAGTTTACAATATAATGGGTACAAGTTTCAATCCTGTAGCTCGATAAAGTTTCGAGATAATTATATATTTAAATTTCAAAATCAATATGGCGGAATAAAATATAAATTATTTATACTGAATTACAATGAGTTTACAATATAATGGGTACAAGTTTCAATCTTTTAGCTCGATAAAGTTTCGAGATAATTATATGTTAAATTTCAAAATCAATATGGGGGAATAAAATATAAATTATTTATTCTGAATTACAATGAGTTTACAATATAATGGGTACAAGTTTCAATCTTTTAGTTCGATAAAGTTTCGAGATAATTATATGTTTAAATTTCAAAATCAATATGGCGGAATAAAATATAAATTATTTATTCTGAATTACAATGAGTTTACAATATAATGGGTACAAGTTTCAATCTTTTAGCTCGATAAAGTTTCGAGATAATTATATGTTTAAATTTCAAAATCAATATGGGGGAATCAAATATAAATTATTTATTCTAAATTACAATGAGTTTACAATATAATGGGTACAAGTTTCAATCTTGTAGCTCGATAAAGTTTCGAGATAATTATATGTTTAAATTTTAAAATTAATATTTCGGAATAAAATATAAATTATTTATACTGAATTACAATGAGTTTACAATATAATGGGTACAAGTTTCAATCTTGTAGCTCGATAAAGTTTCGAGATAATTATATATTTAAATTTCAAAATCAATATGGCGGAATAAAATATAAATTATTTATACTGAATTACAATGAGTTTACAATATAATGGGTACAAGTTTCAATCTTGTAGCTCGATAAAGTTTTGAGATAATTATATGTTTAAATTTCAAAATCAATATGGGGGAATCAAATATAAATTATTTATTCTGAATTACAATGAGTTTACAATATAATGGGTACAAGTTTCAATCTTTTAGCTCGATAAAGTTTCGAGATAATTATATGTTAAATTTCAAAATCAATATGGGGGAATAAAATATAAATTATTTATTCTGAATTACAATGAGTTTACAATATAATGGGTACAAGTTTCAATCTTGTAGCTCGATAAAGTTTTGAGATAATTATATGTTTAAATTTCAAAATCAATATGGGGGAATAAAATATAAATTATTTATTCTGAATTACAATGAGTTTACAATATAATGGGTACAAGTTTCAATCTTGTAGCTCGATAAAGTTTTGAGATAATTATATGTTTAAATTTCAAAATCAATATGGGGGAATCAAATATAAATTATTTGTTCTGAATTACAATGAGTTTACAATATAATGGGTACAAGTTTCAATCTTTTAGTTCGATAAAGTTTCGAGATAATTATATGTTTAAATTTCAAAATCAATATGGCGGAATCAAATATAAATTATTTATTCTAAATTACAATGAGTTTACAATATAATGGGTACAAGTTTCAATCTTGTAGCTCGATAAACTTTTGAGATAATTATATGTTTAAATTTCAAAATCAATATGGGGGAATCAAATATAAATTATTTATTCTGAATTACAATGAGTTTACAATATAATGGGTACAAGTTTCAATCTTGTAGCTCGATAAAGTTTTGAGATAATTATATATTTAAATTTCAAAATCAATATGGCGGAATAAAATATAAATTATTTATACTGAATTACAATGAGTTTACAATATAATGGGTACAAGTTTCAATCTTTTAGCTCGATAAAGTTACGAGATAATTATATGTTTAAATTTCAAAATCAATATGGGGGAATAAAATATAAATTATTTATACTGAATTACAATGAGTTTACAATATAATGGGTACAAGTTTCAATCTTTTAGCTCGATAAAGTTTCGAGATAAGTATATGTTTAAATTTCAAAGTCAATATGGGGGAATAAAATATAAATTATTTATTCTGAATTACAATGAGTTTACAGTATAATGGGTACAAGTTTCAATCGTGTAGCTCGATAAAGTTTCGAGATAATTATATGTTTAAATTTCAAAATCAATATGGGGGAATCAAATATAAATTATTTATTCTGAATTACAATGAGTTTACAATATAATGGGTACAAGTTTCAATCTTTTAGCTCGATAAAGTTTCGAGATAATTATATGTTTAAATTTCAAAATCAATATGGGGGAATAAAATATAAATTATTTATACTGAATTACAATGAGTTTACAATATAAGGGTACAAGTTTCAATCTTTTAGCTCGATAAAGTTTCGAGATAATTATATGTTTAAATTTCAAAATCAATATGGGCGAATAAAATATAGATTATTTATACTGAATTACAATGAGTTTACAATATAATGGGTACAAGTTTCAATCTTTTAGCTCGATAAAGTTTCGAGATAATTATATGTTGGGTACAAGTTTCAATCTTTTAGCTCGATAAAGGTTCGAGATAATTATATGTTTAAATTTCAAAATCAATATGGGGGAATAAAATATAAATTATTTATTCTGAATTACAATGAGTTTACAGTATAATGGGTACATGTTTCAATCGTGTAGCTCGATAAAGTTTCGAGATAATTATATGTTTAAATTTCAAAATCAATATGGGGGAATAAAATATAAATTATTTATTCTGAATTACAATGAGTTTACAATATAATGGGTACAAGTTTCAATCTTTTAGCTCAATAAAGTTTCGAGATAATTATATGTTTAAATTTCAAAAACAATATGGGGGAATCAAATATAAATTATTTATTCTGAATTACAATGAGTTTACAATATAATGGGTACAAGTTTCAATCTTGTAGCTCGATAAAGTTTCGAGATAATTATATGTTTAAATTTCAAAATCAATATGGAGGAATAAAATATAAATTATTTATACTGAATTACAATGAGTTTACAATATAATGGGTACAAGTTTCAATCTTGTAGCTCGATAAAGTTTCGAGATAATTATATGTTTAAATTTCAAAATCAATATGGGGGAATCAAATATAAATTATTTATACTGAATTACAATGAGTTTACAATATAATGGGTACAAGTTTCAATCTTGTAGCTCGATAAAGTTTCGAGATAATTATATGTTTAAATTTCAAAATCAATATGGGGGAATAAAATATAAATTATTTATACTGAATTACAATGAGTTTACAATATAATGGGTACAAGTTTCAATCTTTTAGCTCGATAAAGTTTCGAGATAATTATATGTTAAATTTCAAAATCAATATGGGGGAATAAAATATAAATTATTTATTCTGAATTACAATGAGTTTACAATATAATGGGTACAAGTTTCAATCTTTTAGTTCGATAAAGTTTCGAGATAATTATATGTTTAAATTTCAAAATCAATATGGCGGAATAAAATATAAATTATTTATTCTGAATTACAATGAGTTTACAATATAATGGGTACAAGTTTCAATCTTTTAGCTCGATAAAGTTTCGAGATAATTATATGTTTAAATTTCAAAATCAATATGGGGGAATCAAATATAAATTATTTATTCTAAATTACAATGAGTTTACAATATAATGGGTACAAGTTTCAATCTTGTAGCTCGATAAAGTTTCGAGATAATTATATGTTTAAATTTTAAAATTAATATTTCGGAATAAAATATAAATTATTTATACTGAATTACAATGAGTTTACAATATAATGGGTACAAGTTTCAATCTTGTAGCTCGATAAAGTTTCGAGATAATTATATATTTAAATTTCAAAATCAATATGGCGGAATAAAATATAAATTATTTATACTGAATTACAATGAGTTTACAATATAATGGGTACAAGTTTCAATCTTGTAGCTCGATAAAGTTTTGAGATAATTATATGTTTAAATTTCAAAATCAATATGGGGGAATCAAATATAAATTATTTATTCTGAATTACAATGAGTTTACAATATAATGGGTACAAGTTTCAATCTTGTAGCTCGATAAAGTTTTGAGATAATTATATGTTTAAATTTCAAAATCAATATGGGGGAATAAAATATAAATTATTTATTCTGAATTACAATGAGTTTACAATATAATGGGTACAAGTTTCAATCTTGTAGCTCGATAAAGTTTTGAGATAATTATATGTTTAAATTTCAAAATCAATATGGGGGAATCAAATATAAATTATTTATTCTGAATTACAATGAGTTTACAATATAATGGGTACAAGTTTCAATCTTTTAGTTCGATAAAGTTTCGAGATAATTATATGTTTAAATTTCAAAATCAATATGGCGGAATCAAATATAAATTATTTATTCTAAATTACAATGAGTTTACAATATAATGGGTACAAGTTTCAATCTTGTAGCTCGATAAACTTTTGAGATAATTATATGTTTAAATTTCAAAATCAATATGGGGGAATCAAATATAAATTATTTATTCTGAATTACAATGAGTTTACAATATAATGGGTACAAGTTTCAATCTTGTAGCTCGATAAAGTTTTGAGATAATTATATATTTAAATTTCAAAATCAATATGGCGGAATAAAATATAAATTATTTATACTGAATTACAATGAGTTTACAATATAATGGGTACAAGTTTCAATCTTTTAGCTCGATAAAGTTACGAGATAATTATATGTTTAAATTTCAAAATCAATATGGGGGAATAAAATATAAATTATTTATACTGAATTACAATGAGTTTACAATATAATGGGTACAAGTTTCAATCTTTTAGCTCGATAAAGTTTCGAGATAAGTATATGTTTAAATTTCAAAGTCAATATGGGGGAATAAAATATAAATTATTTATTCTGAATTACAATGAGTTTACAGTATAATGTGTACAAGTTTCAATCGTGTAGCTCGATAAAGTTTCGAGATAATTATATGTTTAAATTTCAAAATCAATATGGGGGAATCAAATATAAATTATTTATTCTGAATTACAATGAGTTTACAATATAATGGGTACAAGTTTCAATCTTTTAGCTCGATAAAGTTTCGAGATAATTATATGTTTAAATTTCAAAATCAATATGGGGGAATAAAATATAAATTATTTATACTGAATTACAATGAGTTTACAATATAAGGGTACAAGTTTCAATCTTTTAGCTCGATAAAGTTTCGAGATAATTATATGTTTAAATTTCAAAATCAATATGGGGGAATAAAATATAAATTATTTATACTGAATTACAATGAGTTTACAATATAATGGGTACAAGTTTCAATCTTTTAGCTCGATAAAGTTTCGAGATAATTATATGTTTAAATTTCAAAATCAATATAAGGGAATAAAATATAAATTATTTATTCTGAATTACAATGAGTTTACAATATAATGGGTACAAGTTTCAATCTTTTAGCTCGATAAAGGTTCGAGATAATTATATGTTTAAATTTCAAAATCAATATGGGGGAATAAAATATAAATTATTTATTCTGAATTACAATGAGTTTACAGTATAATGGGTACAAGTTTCAATCGTGTAGCTCGATAAAGTTTCGAGATAATTATATGTTTAAATTTCAAAATCAATATGGGGGAATAAAATATAAATTATTTATACTGAATTACAATGAGTTTACAATATAATGGGTACAAGTTTCAATCTTTTAGCTCGATAAAGTTTCGAGATAATTATATGTTTAAATTTCAAAATCAATATAAGGGAATAAAATATAAATTATTTATTCTGAATTACAATGAGTTTACAATATAATGGGTACAAGTTTCAATCTTGTAGCTCGATAAAGTTTCGAGATAATTATATGTTTAAATTGCAAAATCAATATGGGGGAATAAAATATAAATTATTTATTCTGAATTCAATGAGTTTACAATATAATGGGTACAAGTTTCAATCTTTTAGCTCGATAAAGTTTCGAGATAATTATATGTTTAAATTTCAAAGTCAATATGGGGGAATAAAATATAAATTATTTATTCTGAATTACAATGAGTTTACAGTATAATGGGTACAAGTTTCAATCGTGTAGCTCGATAAAGTTTCGAGATAATTATATGTTTAAATTTCAAAATCAATATGGGGGAATAAAATATAAATTATTTATACTGAATTACAATGAGTTTACAATATAATGGGTACAAGTTTCAATCTTTTAGCTCGATAAAGTTTCGAGATAATTATATGTTTAAATTTCAAAATCAATATGGGGGAATAAAATATAAATTATTTATTCTGAATTACAATGAGTTTACAGTATAATGGGTACAAGTTTCAATCGTGTAGCTCGATAAAGTTTCGAGATAATTATATGTTTAAATTTCAAAATCAATATGGGGGAATAAAATATAAATTATTTATTCTGAATTACAATGAGTTTACAGTATAATGGGTACAAGTTTCAATCGTGTAGCTCGATAAAGTTTCGAGATAATTATATGTTTAAATTTCAAAATCAATATGGGGGAATAAAATATAAATTATTTATACTGAATTACAATGAGTTTACAATATAATGGGTACAAGTTTCAATCTTTTAGCTCGATAAAGTTTCGAGATAATTATATGTTTAAATTTCAAAATCAATATGGGGGAATCAAATATAAATTATTTATTCTGAATTACAATGAGTTTACAATATAATGGGTACAAGTTTCAATCTTTTAGCTCGATAAAGGTTCGAGATAATTATATGTTTAAATTTCAAAATCAATATGGGGGAATAAAATATAAATTATTTATTCTGAATTACAATGAGTTTACAGTATAATGGGTACAAGTTTCAATCGTGTAGCTCGATAAAGTTTCGAGATAATTATATGTTTAAATTTCAAAATCAATATGGGGGAATAAAATATAAATTATTTATACTGAATTACAATGAGTTTACAATATAATGGGTACAAGTTTCAATCTTTTAGCTCGATAAAGTTTCGAGATAATTATATGTTTAAATTTCAAAATCAATATAAGGGAATAAAATATAAATTATTTATTCTGAATTACAATGAGTTTACAATATAATGGGTACAAGTTTCAATCTTGTAGCTCGATAAAGTTTCGAGATAATTATATGTTTAAATTGCAAAATCAATATGGGGGAATAAAATATAAATTATTTATTCTGAATTCAATGAGTTTACAATATAATGGGTACAAGTTTCAATCTTTTAGCTCGATAAAGTTTCGAGATAATTATATGTTTAAATTTCAAAGTCAATATGGGGGAATAAAATATAAATTATTTATTCTGAATTACAATGAGTTTACAGTATAATGGGTACAAGTTTCAATCGTGTAGCTCGATAAAGTTTCGAGATAATTATATGTTTAAATTTCAAAATCAATATGGGGGAATAAAATATAAATTATTTATTCTGAATTACAATGAGTTTACAATATAATGGGTACATGTTTCAATCTTTTAGCTCGATAAAGTTTTGAGATAATTATATGTTTAAATTTCAAAATCAATATGGGGGAATAAAATATAAATTATTTATTCTGAATTACAATGAGTTTACAATATAATGGGTACAAGTTTCAATCTTTTAGCTCAATAAAGTTTCGAGATAATTATATGTTTAAATTTCAAAGTCAATATGGGGGAATAAAATATAAATTATTTATTCTGAATTACAATGAGTTTACAGTATAATGGGTACAAGTTTCAATCGTGTAGCTCGATAAAGTTTCGAGATAATTATATGTTTAAATTTCAAAATCAATATGGGGGAATCAAATATAAATTATTTATTCTGAATTACAATGAGTTTACAGTATAATGGGTACAAGTTTCAATCGTGTAGCTCGATAAAGTTTCGAGATAATTATATGTTTAAATTTCAAAATCAATATGGGCGAATAAAATATAGATTATTTATACTGAATTACAATGAGTTTACAATATAATGGGTACAAGTTTCAATCTTTTAGCTCGATAAAGTTTCGAGATAATTATATGTTGGGTACAAGTTTCAATCTTTTAGCTCGATAAAGGTTCGAGATAATTATATGTTTAAATTTCAAAATCAATATGGGGGAATAAAATATAAATTATTTATTCTGAATTACAATGAGTTTACAGTATAATGGGTACAAGTTTCAATCGTGTAGCTCGATAAAGTTTCGAGATAATTATATGTTTAAATTTCAAAATCAATATGGGGGAATAAAATATAAATTATTTATACTGAATTACAATGAGTTTACAATATAATGGGTACAAGTTTCAATCTTTTAGCTCGATAAAGTTTCGAGATAATTATATGTTTAAATTTCAAAATCAATATAAGGGAATAAAATATAAATTATTTATTCTGAATTACAATGAGTTTACAATATAATGGGTACAAGTTTCAATCTTGTAGCTCGATAAAGTTTCGAGATAATTATATGTTTAAATTGCAAAATCAATATGGGGGAATAAAATATAAATTATTTATTCTGAATTACAATGAGTTTACAATATAATGGGTACAAGTTTCAATCTTTTAGCTCGATAAAGTTTCGAGATAATTATATGTTTAAATTTCAAAGTCAATATGGGGGAATAAAATATAAATTATTTATTCTGAATTACAATGAGTTTACAGTATAATGGGTACAAGTTTCAATCGTGTAGCTCGATAAAGTTTCGAGATAATTATATGTTTAAATTTCAAAATCAATATGGGGGAATAAAATATAAATTATTTATTCTGAATTACAATGAGTTTACAATATAATGGGTACATGTTTCAATCTTTTAGCTCGATAAAGTTTTGAGATAATTATATGTTTAAATTTCAAAATCAATATGGGGGAATAAAATATAAATTATTTATTCTGAATTACAATGAGTTTACAATATAATGGGTACAAGTTTCAATCTTTTAGCTCAATAAAGTTTCGAGATAATTATATGTTTAAATTTCAAAATCAATATGGCGGAATAAAATATAAATTATTTATACTGAATTACAATGAGTTTACAATATAATGGGTACAAGTTTCAATCTTGTAGCTCGATAAAGTTTCGAGATAATTATATGTTTAAATTTCAAAATCAATATGGGGGAATCAAATATAAATTATTTATACTGAATTACAATGAGTTTACAATATAATGGGTACAAGTTTCAATCTTGTAGCTCGATAAAGTTTCGAGATAATTATATGTTTAAATTTCAAAATCAATATGGGGGAATAAAATATAAATTATTTATACTGAATTACAATGAGTTTACAATATAATGGGTACAAGTTTCAATCCTGTAGCTCGATAAAGTTTCGAGATAATTATATATTTAAATTTCAAAATCAATATGGCGGAATAAAATATAAATTATTTATACTGAATTACAATGAGTTTACAATATAATGGGTACAAGTTTCAATCTTTTAGCTCGATAAAGTTTCGAGATAATTATATGTTAAATTTCAAAATCAATATGGGGGAATAAAATATAAATTATTTATTCTGAATTACAATGAGTTTACAATATAATGGGTACAAGTTTCAATCTTTTAGTTCGATAAAGTTTCGAGATAATTATATGTTTAAATTTCAAAATCAATATGGGGGAATAAAATATAAATTATTTATTCTAAATTACAATGAGTTTACAATATAATGGGTACAAGTTTCAATCTTGTAGCTCGATAAAGTTTCGAGATAATTATATGTTTAAAATTTAAAATTAATATTTCGGAATAAAATATAAATTATTTATACTGAATTACAATGAGTTTACAATATAATGGGTACAAGTTTCAATCTTGTAGCTCGATAAAGTTTCGAGATAATTATATATTTAAATTTCAAAATCAATATGGCGGAATAAAATATAAATTATTTATACTGAATTACAATGAGTTTACAATATAATGGGTACAAGTTTCAATCTTGTAGCTCGATAAAGTTTCGAGATAATTATATGTTTAAATTTCAAAATCAATATGGGGGAATAATAAAATATAAATTATTTATTCTGAATTACAATGAGTTTACAATATAATGGGTACAAGTTTCAATCTTTTAGCTCGATAAAGTTTCGAGATAATTATATGTTAAATTTCAAAATCAATATGGGGGAATCAAATATAAATTATTTATTCTGAATTACAATGAGTTTACAATATAATGGGTACAAGTTTCAATCTTGTAGCTCGATAAAGTTTTGAGATAATTATATGTTTAAATTTCAAAATCAATATGGCGGAATAAAATATAAATTATTTATTCTGAATTACAATGAGTTTACAATATAATGGGTACAAGTTTCAATCTTTTAGTTCGATAAAGTTTCGAGATAATTATATGTTTAAATTTCAAAATCAATATGGCGGAATAAAATATAAATTATTTATTCTGAATTACAATGAGTTTACAATATAATGGGTACAAGTTTCAATCTTTTAGCTCAATAAAGTTTCGAGATAATTATATGTTTAAATTTCAAAATCAATATGGGGGAATCAAATATAAATTATTTATTCTAAATTACAATGAGTTTACAATATAATGGGTACAAGTTTCAATCTTGTAGCTCGATAAAGTTTCGAGATAATTATATGTTTAAATTTCAAAATCAATATGGGGGAATAAAATATAAATTATTTATTCTGAATTACAATGAGTTTACAATATAATGGGTACAAGTTTCAATCTTTTAGCTCGATAAAGTTTCGAGATAATTATATGTTTAAATTTCAAAATCAATATGGGGGAATAAAATATAAATTATTTATACTGAATTACAATGAGTTTACAATATAATGGGTACAAGTTTCAATCTTTTAGCTCGATAAAGTTACGAGATAATTATATGTTTAAATTTCAAAATCAATATGGGGGAATAAAATATAAATTATTTATACTGAATTACAATGAGTTTACAATATAATGGGTACAAGTTTCAATCTTTTAGCTCGATAAAGTTTCGAGATAATTATATGTTTAAATTTCAAAGTCAATATGGGGGAATAAAATATAAATTATTTATTCTGAATTACAATGAGTTTACAGTATAATGGGTACAAGTTTCAATCTTTTAGCTCGATAAAGTTTCGAGATAATTATATGTTTAAATTTCAAAATCAATATGGGGGAATCAAATATAAATTATTTATTCTGAATTACAATGAGTTTACAATATAATGGGTACAAGTTTCAATCTTTTAGCTCGATAAAGTTTCGAGATAATTATATGTTTAAATTTCAAAATCAATATGGGGGAATAAAATATAAATTATTTATACTGAATTACAATGAGTTTACAATATAAGGGTACAAGTTTCAATCTTTTAGCTCGATAAAGTTTCGAGATAATTATATGTTTAAATTTCAAAATCAATATGGGCGAATAAAATATAGATTATTTATACTGAATTACAATGAGTTTACAATATAATGGGTACAAGTTTCAATCTTTTAGCTCGATAAAGTTTCGAGATAATTATATGTTGGGTACAAGTTTCAATCTTTTAGCTCGATAAAGTTTCGAGATAATTATATGTTTAAATTTCAAAATCAATATGGGGGAATAAAATATAAATTATTTATTCTGAATTACAATGAGTTTACAATATAATGGGTACAAGTTTCAATCTTTTAGCTCGATAAAGGTTCGAGATAATTATATGTTTAAATTTCAAAATCAATATGGGGGAATAAAATATAAATTATTTATTCTGAATTACAATGAGTTTACAATATAATGGGTACATGTTTCAATCTTTTAGCTCGATAAAGTTTTGAGATAATTATATGTTTAAATTTCAAAATCAATATGGGGGAATAAAATATAAATTATTTATTCTGAATTACAATGAGTTTACAATATAATGGGTACAAGTTTCAATCTTTTAGCTCAATAAAGTTTCGAGATAATTATATGTTTAAATTTCAAAGTCAATATGGGGGAATAAAATATAAATTATTTATTCTGAATTACAATGAGTTTACAGTATAATGGGTACAAGTTTCAATCGTGTAGCTCGATAAAGTTTCGAGATAATTATATGTTTAAATTTCAAAATCAATATGGGGGAATAAAATATAAATTATTTATTCTGAATTACAATGAGTTTACAATATAATGGGTACATGTTTCAATCTTTTAGCTCGATAAAGTTTTGAGATAATTATATGTTTAAATTTCAAAATCAATATGGGGGAATAAAATATAAATTATTTATTCTGAATTACAATGAGTTTACAATATAATGGGTACAAGTTTCAATCTTTTAGCTCAATAAAGTTTCGAGATAATTATATGTTTAAATTTCAAAGTCAATATGGGGGAATAAAATATAAATTATTTATTCTGAATTACAATGAGTTTACAGTATAATGGGTACAAGTTTCAATCGTGTAGCTCGATAAAGTTTCGAGATAATTATATGTTTAAATTTCAAAATCAATATGGGGGAATAAAATATAAATTATTTATTCTGAATTACAATGAGTTTACAATATAATGGGTACATGTTTCAATCTTTTAGCTCGATAAAGTTTTGAGATAATTATATGTTTAAATTTCAAAATCAATATGGGGGAATAAAATATAAATTATTTATTCTGAATTACAATGAGTTTACAATATAATGGGTACAAGTTTCAATCTTTTAGCTCAATAAAGTTTCGAGATAATTATATGTTTAAATTTCAAAATCAATATGGCGGAATAAAATATAAATTATTTATACTGAATTACAATGAGTTTACAATATAATGGGTACAAGTTTCAATCTTGTAGCTCGATAAAGTTTCGAGATAATTATATGTTTAAATTTCAAAATCAATATGGGGGAATCAAATATAAATTATTTATACTGAATTACAATGAGTTTACAATATAATGGGTACAAGTTTCAATCTTGTAGCTCGATAAAGTTTCGAGATAATTATATGTTTAAATTTCAAAATCAATATGGGGGAATAAAATATAAATTATTTATACTGAATTACAATGAGTTTACAATATAATGGGTACAAGTTTCAATCCTGTAGCTCGATAAAGTTTCGAGATAATTATATATTTAAATTTCAAAATCAATATGGCGGAATAAAATATAAATTATTTATACTGAATTACAATGAGTTTACAATATAATGGGTACAAGTTTCAATCTTTTAGCTCGATAAAGTTTCGAGATAATTATATGTTAAATTTCAAAATCAATATGGGGGAATAAAATATAAATTATTTATTCTGAATTACAATGAGTTTACAATATAATGGGTACAAGTTTCAATCTTTTAGTTCGATAAAGTTTCGAGATAATTATATGTTTAAATTTCAAAATCAATATGGCGGAATAAAATATAAATTATTTATTCTGAATTACAATGAGTTTACAATATAATGGGTACAAGTTTCAATCTTGTAGCTCGATAAAGTTTCGAGATAATTATATATTTAAATTTCAAAATCAATATGGCGGAATAAAATATAAATTATTTATTCTGAATTACAATGAGTTTACAATATAATGGGTACAAGTTTCAATCTTTTAGCTCAATAAAGTTTTGAGATAATTATATGTTTAAATTTCAAAATCAATATGGGGGAATAAAATATAAATTATTTATTCTGAATTACAATGAGTTTACAATATAATGGGTACAAGTTTCAATCTTTTAGCTCAATAAAGTTTCGAGATAATTATATGTTTAAATTTCAAAGTCAATATGGGGGAATAAAATATAAATTATTTATTCTGAATTACAATGAGTTTACAGTATAATGGGTACAAGTTTCAATCGTGTAGCTCGATAAAGTTTCGAGATAATTATATGTTTAAATTTCAAAATCAATATGGGGGAATAAAATATAAATTATTTATTCTGAATTACAATGAGTTTACAATATAATGGGTACATGTTTCAATCTTTTAGCTCGATAAAGTTTTGAGATAATTATATGTTTAAATTTCAAAATCAATATGGGGGAATAAAATATAAATTATTTATTCTGAATTACAATGAGTTTACAATATAATGGGTACAAGTTTCAATCTTTTAGCTCAATAAAGTTTCGAGATAATTATATGTTTAAATTTCAAAATCAATATGGCGGAATAAAATATAAATTATTTATACTGAATTACAATGAGTTTACAATATAATGGGTACAAGTTTCAATCTTGTAGCTCGATAAAGTTTCGAGATAATTATATGTTTAAATTTCAAAATCAATATGGGGGAATCAAATATAAATTATTTATACTGAATTACAATGAGTTTACAATATAATGGGTACAAGTTTCAATCTTGTAGCTCGATAAAGTTTCGAGATAATTATATGTTTAAATTTCAAAATCAATATGGGGGAATCAAATATAAATTATTTATACTGAATTACAATGAGTTTACAATATAATGGGTACAAGTTTCAATCCTGTAGCTCGATAAAGTTTCGAGATAATTATATATTTAAATTTCAAAATCAATATGGCGGAATAAAATATAAATTATTTATACTGAATTACAATGAGTTTACAATATAATGGGTACAAGTTTCAATCTTTTAGCTCGATAAAGTTTCGAGATAATTATATGTTAAATTTCAAAATCAATATGGGGGAATAAAATATAAATTATTTATTCTGAATTACAATGAGTTTACAATATAATGGGTACAAGTTTCAATCTTTTAGTTCGATAAAGTTTCGAGATAATTATATGTTTAAATTTCAAAATCAATATGGCGGAATAAAATATAAATTATTTATTCTGAATTACAATGAGTTTACAATATAATGGGTACAAGTTTCAATCTTGTAGCTCGATAAAGTTTTGAGATAATTATATGTTTAAATTTCAAAATCAATATGGCGGAATAAAATATAAATTATTTATTCTGAATTACAATGAGTTTACAATATAATGGGTACAAGTTTCAATCTTTTAGTTCGATAAAGTTTCGAGATAATTTTATGTTTAAATTTCAAAATCAATATGGCGGAATAAAATATAAATTATTTATTCTGAATTACAATGAGTTTACAATATAATGGGTACAAGTTTCAATCTTTTAGCTCAATAAAGTTTCGAGATAATTATATGTTTAAATTTCAAAATCAATATGGGGGAATCAAATATAAATTATTTATTCTAAATTACAATGAGTTTACAATATAATGGGTACAAGTTTCAATCTTGTAGCTCGATAAAGTTTCGAGATAATTATATGTTTAAAATTTAAAATTAATATTTCGGAATAAAATATAAATTATTTATACTGAATTACAATGAGTTTACAATATAATGGGTACAAGTTTCAATCTTGTAGCTCGATAAAGTTTCGAGATAATTATATATTTAAATTTCAAAATCAATATGGCGGAATAAAATATAAATTATTTATACTGAATTACAATGAGTTTACAATATAATGGGTACAAGTTTCAATCTTGTAGCTCGATAAAGTTTCGAGATAATTATATGTTTAAATTTCAAAATCAATATGGGGGAATAATAAAATATAAATTATTTATTCTGAATTACAATGAGTTTACAATATAATGGGTACAAGTTTCAATCTTGTAGCTCGATAAAGTTTTGAGATAATTATATGTTTAAATTTCAAAATCAATATGGCGGAATAAAATATAAATTATTTATTCTGAATTACAATGAGTTTACAATATAATGGGTACAAGTTTCAATCTTTTAGTTCGATAAAGTTTCGAGATAATTATATGTTTAAATTTCAAAATCAATATGGCGGAATAAAATATAAATTATTTATTCTGAATTACAATGAGTTTACAATATAATGGGTACAAGTTTCAATCTTTTAGCTCAATAAAGTTTCGAGATAATTATATGTTTAAATTTCAAAATCAATATGGGGGAATCAAATATAAATTATTTATTCTAAATTACAATGAGTTTACAATATAATGGGTACAAGTTTCAATCTTGTAGCTCGATAAAGTTTCGAGATAATTATATGTTTAAATTTCAAAATCAATATGGGGGAATAAAATATAAATTATTTATTCTGAATTACAATGAGTTTACAATATAATGGGTACAAGTTTCAATCTTTTAGCTCGATAAAGTTTCGAGATAATTATATGTTTAAATTTCAAAATCAATATGGGGGAATAAAATATAAATTATTTATACTGAATTACAATGAGTTTACAATATAATGGGTACAAGTTTCAATCTTTTAGCTCGATAAAGTTACGAGATAATTATATGTTTAAATTTCAAAATCAATATGGGGGAATAAAATATAAATTATTTATACTGAATTACAATGAGTTTACAATATAAGGGTACAAGTTTCAATCTTTTAGCTCGATAAAGTTTCGAGATAATTATATGTTTAAATTTCAAAATCAATATGGGCGAATAAAATATAGATTATTTATACTGAATTACAATGAGTTTACAATATAATGGGTACAAGTTTCAATCTTTTAGCTCGATAAAGTTTCGAGATAATTATATGTTGGGTACAAGTTTCAATCTTTTAGCTCGATAAAGTTTCGAGATAATTATATGTTTAAATTTCAAAATCAATATGGGGGAATAAAATATAAATTATTTATTCTGAATTACAATGAGTTTACAATATAATGGGTACAAGTTTCAATCTTTTAGCTCGATAAAGGTTCGAGATAATTATATGTTTAAATTTCAAAATCAATATGGGGGAATAAAATATAAATTATTTATTCTGAATTACAATGAGTTTACAGTATAATGGGTACAAGTTTCAATCGTGTAGCTCGATAAAGTTTCGAGATAATTATATGTTTAAATTTCAAAATCAATATGGGGGAATAAAATATAAATTATTTATTCTGAATTACAATGAGTTTACAATATAATGGGTACAAGTTTCAATCTTTTAGCTCGATAAAGTTTCGAGATAATTATATGTTTAAATTTCAAAGTCAATATGGGGGAATAAAATATAAATTATTTATTCTGAATTACAATGAGTTTACAGTATAATGGGTACAAGTTTCAATCGTGTAGCTCGATAAAGTTTCGAGATAATTATATGTTTAAATTTCAAAATCAATATGGGGGAATAAAATATAAATTATTTATTCTGAATTACAATGAGTTTACAATATAATGGGTACAAGTTTCAATCTTGTAGCTCGATAAAGTTTCGAGATAATTATATGTTTAAATTTCAAAATCAATATGGGGGAATAAAATATAATTTATTTATTCTGAATTACAATGAGTTTACAATATAATGGGTACAAGTTTCAATCTTGTAGCTCGATAAAGTTTCGAGATAATTATATATTTAAATTTCAAAATCAATATGGCGGAATAAAATATAAATTATTTATTCTGAATTACAATGAGTTTACAATATAATGGGTACAAGTTTCAATCTTGTAGCTCGATAAAGTTTTGAGATAATTATATGTTTAAATTTCAAAATCAATATGGCGGAATAAAATATAAATTATTTATTCTGAATTACAATGAGTTTACAATATAATGGGTACAAGTTTCAATCTTTTAGTTCGATAAAGTTTCGAGATAATTATATGTTTAAATTTCAAAATCAATATGGCGGAATAAAATATAAATTATTTATTCTGAATTACAATGAGTTTACAATATAATGGGTACAAGTTTCAATCTTTTAGCTCAATAAAGTTTCGAGATAATTATATGTTTAAATTTCAAAATCAATATGGGGGAATCAAATATAAATTATTTATTCTAAATTACAATGAGTTTACAATATAATGGGTACAAGTTTCAATCTTGTAGCTCGATAAAGTTTCGAGATAATTATATGTTTAAAATTTAAAATTAATATTTCGGAATAAAATATAAATTATTTATACTGAATTACAATGAGTTTACAATATAATGGGTACAAGTTTCAATCTTGTAGCTCGATAAAGTTTCGAGATAATTATATATTTAAATTTCAAAATCAATATGGCGGAATAAAATATAAATTATTTATACTGAATTACAATGAGTTTACAATATAATGGGTACAAGTTTCAATCTTGTAGCTCGATAAAGTTTCGAGATAATTATATGTTTAAATTTCAAAATCAATATGGGGGAATAATAAAATATAAATTATTTATTCTGAATTACAATGAGTTTACAATATAATGGGTACAAGTTTCAATCTTGTAGCTCGATAAAGTTTTGAGATAATTATATGTTTAAATTTCAAAATCAATATGGCGGAATAAAATATAAATTATTTATTCTGAATTACAATGAGTTTACAATATAATGGGTACAAGTTTCAATCTTTTAGTTCGATAAAGTTTCGAGATAATTATATGTTTAAATTTCAAAATCAATATGGCGGAATAAAATATAAATTATTTATTCTGAATTACAATGAGTTTACAATATAATGGGTACAAGTTTCAATCTTTTAGCTCAATAAAGTTTCGAGATAATTATATGTTTAAATTTCAAAATCAATATGGGGGAATCAAATATAAATTATTTATTCTAAATTACAATGAGTTTACAATATAATGGGTACAAGTTTCAATCTTGTAGCTCGATAAAGTTTCGAGATAATTATATGTTTAAATTTCAAAATCAATATGGGGGAATAAAATATAAATTATTTATTCTGAATTACAATGAGTTTACAATATAATGGGTACAAGTTTCAATCTTTTAGCTCGATAAAGTTTCGAGATAATTATATGTTTAAATTTCAAAATCAATATGGGGGAATAAAATATAAATTATTTATACTGAATTACAATGAGTTTACAATATAATGGGTACAAGTTTCAATCTTTTAGCTCGATAAAGTTACGAGATAATTATATGTTTAAATTTCAAAATCAATATGGGGGAATAAAATATAAATTATTTATACTGAATTACAATGAGTTTACAATATAAGGGTACAAGTTTCAATCTTTTAGCTCGATAAAGTTTCGAGATAATTATATGTTTAAATTTCAAAATCAATATGGGCGAATAAAATATAGATTATTTATACTGAATTACAATGAGTTTACAATATAATGGGTACAAGTTTCAATCTTGTAGCTCGATAAAGTTTCGAGATAATTATATGTTTAAATTTCAAAATCAATATGGGGGAATAAAATATAAATTATTTATTCTGAATTACAATGAGTTTACAATATAATGGGTACAAGTTTCAATCTTTTAGCTCGATAAAGTTTCGAGATAATTATATGTATAAATTTCAAAATCAATATGGGGGAATAAAATATAAATTATTTATTCTGAATTACAATGAGTTTACAATATAATGGGTACAAGTTTCAATCTTGTAGCTCGATAAAGTTTCGAGATAATTATATGTTTAAATTTCAAAATCAATATGGCGGAATAAAATATAAATTATTTATACTGAATTACAATGAGTTTACAATATAATGGGTACAAGTTTCAATCTTTTAGCTCGATAAAGTTTCGAGATAATTATATGTTTAAATTTCAAAATCAATATGGGGGAATAAAATATAAATTATTTATACTGAATTACAATGAGTTTACAATATAATGGGTACAAGTTTCAATCTTGTAGCTCGATAAAGTTTCGAGATAATTATATGTTTAAATTTCAAAATCAATATGGGGGAATAAAATATAAATTATTTATACTGAATTACAATGAGTTTACAATATAATGGGTACAAGTTTCAATCTTGTAGCTCGATAAAGTTTCGAGATAATTATATGTTTAAATTTCAAAATCAATATGGGGGAATAAAATATAAATTATTTATTCTGAATTACAATGAGTTTACAATATAATGGGTACAAGTTTCAATCTTTTAGCTCGATAAAGTTTCGAGATAATTATATGTTTAAATTTCAAAATCAATATGGGGGAATAAAATATAAATTATTTATTCTGAATTACAATGAGTTTACAATATAATGGGTACAAGTTTCAATCTTTTAGCTCGATAAAGTTTCGAGATAATTATATGTTTAAATTTCAAAATCAATATGGGGGAATAAAATATAAATTATTTATTCTGAATTACAATGAGTTTACAATATAATGGGTACAAGTTTCAATCTTTTAGCTCAATAAAGTTTCGAGATAATTATATGTTTAAATTTCAAAATCAATATAGGGGAATCAAATATAAATTATTTATTCTGAATTACAATGAGTTTACAATATAATGGGTACAAGTTTCAATCTTGTAGCTCGATAAAGTTTCGAGATAATTATATGTTTAAATTTCAAAATCAATATGGCGGAATAAAATATAATTTATTTATTCTGAATTACAATGAGTTTACAATATAATGGGTACAAGTTTCAATCTTGTAGCTCGATAAAGTTTCGAGATAATTATATATTTAAATTTCAAAATCAATATGGCGGAATAAAATATAAATTATTTATACTGAATTACAATGAGTTTACAATATAATGGGTACAAGTTTCAATCTTGTAGCTCGATAAAGTTTCGAGATAATTATATGTTTAAATTTCAAAATCAATATGGGGGAATCAAATATAAATTATTTATACTGAATTACAATGAGTTTACAATATAATGGGTACAAGTTTCAATCTTGTAGCTCGATAAAGTTTCGAGATAATTATATGTTTAAATTTCAAAATCAATATGGGGGAATAAAATATAAATTATTTATACTGAATTACAATGAGTTTACAATATAATGGGTACAAGTTTCAATCCTGTAGCTCGATAAAGTTTCGAGATAATTATATATTTAAATTTCAAAATCAATATGGCGGAATAAAATATAAATTATTTATACTGAATTACAATGAGTTTACAATATAATGGGTACAAGTTTCAATCTTTTAGCTCGATAAAGTTTCGAGATAATTATATGTTAAATTTCAAAATCAATATGGGGGAATCAAATATAAATTATTTATTCTAAATTACAATGAGTTTACAATATAATGGGTACAAGTTTCAATCTTGTAGCTCGATAAAGTTTCGAGATAATTATATGTTTAAATTTCAAAATCAATATGGGGGAATAAAATATAAATTATTTATACTGAATTACAATGAGTTTACAATATAATGGGTACAAGTTTCAATCCTGTAGCTCGATAAAGTTTCGAGATAATTATATATTTAAATTTCAAAATCAATATGGCGGAATAAAATATAAATTATTTATACTGAATTACAATGAGTTTACAATATAATGGGTACAAGTTTCAATCTTTTAGCTCGATAAAGTTTCGAGATAATTATATGTTTAAATTTCAAAATCAATATGGGGGAATCAAATATAAATTATTTATTCTAAATTACAATGAGTTTACAATATAATGGGTACAAGTTTCAATCTTGTAGCTCGATAAAGTTTCGAGATAATTATATGTTTAAATTTTAAAATTAATATTTCGGAATAAAATATAAATTATTTATACTGAATTACAATGAGTTTACAATATAATGGGTACAAGTTTCAATCTTGTAGCTCGATAAAGTTTCGAGATAATTATATATTTAAATTTCAAAATCAATATGGCGGAATAAAATATAAATTATTTATACTGAATTACAATGAGTTTACAATATAATGGGTACAAGTTTCAATCTTTTAGCTCGATAAAGTTTCGAGATAATTATATGTTAAATTTCAAAATCAATATGGCGGAATAAAATATAAATTATTTATTCTGAATTACAATGAGTTTACAATATAATGGGTACAAGTTTCAATCTTTTAGCTCAATAAAGTTTCGAGATAATTATATGTTTAAATTTCAAAATCAATATGGGGGAATCAAATATAAATTATTTATTCTAAATTACAATGAGTTTACAATATAATGGGTACAAGTTTCAATCTTGTAGCTCGATAAAGTTTCGAGATAATTATATGTTTAAATTTCAAAATCAATATGGGGGAATAAAATATAAATTATTTATTCTGAATTACAATGAGTTTACAATATAATGGGTACAAGTTTCAATCTTTTAGCTCGATAAAGTTTCGAGATAATTATATGTTTAAATTTCAAAATCAATATGGGGGAATCAAATATAAATTATTTATTCTAAATTACAATGAGTTTACAATATAATGGGTACAAGTTTCAATCTTGTAGCTCGATAAAGTTTCGAGATAATTATATGTTTAAATTTCAAAATCAATATGGCGGAATAAAATATAAATTATTTATACTGAATTACAATGAGTTTACAATATAATGGGTACAAGTTTCAATCTTTTAGCTCGATAAAGTTTCGAGATAATTATATGTTAAATTTCAAAATCAATATGGGGGAATAAAATATAAATTATTTATTCTGAATTACAATGAGTTTACAATATAATGGGTACAAGTTTCAATCTTTTAGCTCGATAAAGTTTCGAGATAATTATATGTTTAAATTTCAAAATCAATATGGGGGAATAAAATATAAATTATTTATTCTGAATTACAATGAGTTTACAATATAATGGGTACAAGTTTCAATCTTGTAGCTCGATAAAGTTTCGAGATAATTATATGTTTAAATTTCAAAATCAATATGGGGGAATAAAATATAAATTATTTATACTGAATTACAATGAGTTTACAATATAATGGGTACAAGTTTCAATCTTGTAGCTCGATAAAGTTTCGAGATAATTATATGTTTAAATTTCAAAATCAATATGGGGGAATAAAATATAAATTATTTATACTGAATTACAATGAGTTTACAATATAATGGGTACAAGTTTCAATCTTGTAGCTCGATAAAGTTTCGAGATAATTATATGTTTAAATTTCAAAATCAATATAAGGGAATAAAATATAAATTATTTATTCTGAATTACAATGAGTTTACAATATAATGGGTACAAGTTTCAATCTTGTAGCTCGATAAAGTTTCGAGATAATTATATGTTTAAGTTTCAAAGTCAATATGGGGGAATAAAATATAAATTATTTATTCTGAATTACAATGAGTTTACAATATAAGGGTACAAGTTTCAATCTTTTAGCTCGATAAAGTTTCGAGAAATTATATGTTTAAATTTCAAAATCAATATGGCGGAATAAAATATAAATTATTTATACTGAATTACAATGAGTTTACAATATAATGGGTACAAGTTTCAATCTTGTAGCTCGATAAAGTTTCGAGATAATTATATGTTTAAATTTCAAAATCAATATAAGGGAATAAAATATAAATTATTTATTCTGAATTACAATGAGTTTACAATATAATGGGTACAAGTTTCAATCTTGTAGCTCGATAAAGTTTCGAGATAATTATATATTTAAATTTCAAAATCAATATGGCGGAATAAAATATAAATTATTTATTCTGAATTACAATGAGTTTACAATATAATGGGTACAAGTTTCAATCTTGTAGCTCGATAAAGTTTCGAGATAATTATATGTTTAAATTTCAAAATCAATATGGCGGAATAAAATATAAATTATTTATACTGAATTACAATGAGTTTACAATATAATGGGTACAAGTTTCAATCTTGTAGCTCGATAAAGTTTCGAGATAATTATTTGTTTAAATTTCAAAATCAATATGGGGGAATAAAATATAAATTATTTATACTGAATTACAATGAGTTTACAATATATTGGTACAAGTTTCAATCTTGTAGCTCGATAAAGTTTCGAGATAATTATATGTTTAAATTTCAAAATCAATATGGCGGAATAAAATATAAATTATTTATACTGAATTACAATGAGTTTACAATATAAATGGTACAAGTTTTAATCTTGTAGGTCGATAAAGTTTCGAGATAATTATATGTTTAAATTTCAAAATCAATATGACGGAATAAAATATAAATTATTTATACTGAATTACAATGAGTTTACAATATAATAGGTACAAGTTTCAATCTTGTAGCTCGATAAAGTTTCGAGATAATTATATGTTTAAATTTCAAAATCAATATGGGGGAATAAAATATAAATTATTTATACTGAATTACAATGAGTTTACAATATATTGGTACAAGTTTTAATCTTGTAGGTCGATAAAGTTTCGAGATAATTATATGTTTAAATTTCAAAATCAATGTGGCGGAATAAAATATAAATTATTTATACTGAATTACAATGAGTTTACAATATAAACGGTACAAGTTTTAATCTTGTAGGTCGATAAAGTTTCGAGATAATTATATGTTTAAATTTCAAAATCAATATGGGGGAATAAAATATAAATTATTTATACTGAATTACAATGAGTTTACAATATATTGGTACAAGTTTTAATCTTGTAGGTCGATAAAGTTTCGAGATAATTATATGTTTAAATTTCAAAATCAATGTGGCGGAATAAAATATAAATTATTTATACTGAATTACAATGAGTTTACAATATAAACGGTACAAGTTTTAATCTTGTAGGTCGATAAAGTTTCGAGATAATTATATGTTTAAATTTCAAAATCAATATGGGGGAATAAAATATAAATTATTTATACTGAATTACAATGAGTTTACAATATAAATGGTACAAGTTTTAATCTTGTAGCTCGATAAAGTTTCGAGATAATTATATGTTTAAATTTCAAAATCAATGTGGCGGAATAAAATATAAATTATTTATACTGAATTACAATGAGTTTACAATATAAACGGTACAAGTTTTAATCTTGTAGCTCGATAAAGTTTCGAGATAATTATATGTTTAAATTTCAAAATCAATATGGGGGAATAAAATATAAATTATTTATACTGAATTACAATGAGTTTACAATATATTGGTACAAGTTTTAATCTTGTAGGTCGATAAAGTTTCGAGATAATTATATGTTTAAATTTCAAAATCAATGTGGCGGAATAAAATATAAATTATTTATACTGAATTACAATGAGTTTACAATATAAACGGTACAAGTTTTAATCTTGTAGGTCGATAAAGTTTCGAGATAATTATATGTTTAAATTTCAAAATCAATATGGGGGAATAAAATATAAATTATTTATACTGAATTACAATGAGTTTACAATATAAATGGTACAAGTTTTAATCTTGTAGCTCGATAAAGTTTCGAGATAATTATATGTTTAAATTTCAAAATCAATGTGGCGGAATAAAATATAAATTATTTATACTGAATTACAATGAGTTTACAATATAAACGGTACAAGTTTTAATCTTGTAGCTCGATAAAGTTTCGAGATAATTATATGTTTAAATTTCAAAATCAATGTGGCGGAATAAAATATAAATTATTTATACTGAATTACAATGAATTTACAATATAATGGGTACAAGTTTCAGTCTTGTAGCTCGATAAAGTTTCGAGATAATTATATGTTTAAATTTCAAAATCAATATGGCGGAATAAAATATAAATTATTTATACTGAATTACAATGAGTTTACAATATAATGGGTACAAGTTTCAATCTTGCAGCTCGATAAAGTTTCGAGATAATTATATGTTTAAATTTCAAAATCAATATGGCGGAATAAAATATAAATTATTTATACTGAATTACAATGAGTTTACAATATAATGGGTACAAGTTTCAATCTTGTAGCTCGATAAAGTTTCGAGATAATTATACGTTTGAATTTCAAAATCAATATGGCGGAATAAAATATAAATTATTTATACTGAATTGCAATGAGTTTACAATATAATTGGTACAAGTTTCAATCTTGTAGCTCGATAAAGTTTCGAGATAATTATATGTTTAAATTTCAAAATCAATATGGCGGAATAAAATATAAATTATTTATACTGAATTACAATGAGTTTACAATATAATGGGTACAAGTTTCAATCTTGTAGCTCGATAAAGTTTCGAGATAATTATATGTTTAAATTTCAAAATCAATATGGCGGAATAAAATATAAATTATTTATACTGAATTACAATGAGTTTACAATATAATGGGTACAAGTTTCAATCTTATAGCTCGATAAAGTTTCGAGATAATTATATGTTTAAATTTCAAAATCAATATGGCGGAATAAAATATAAATTATTTATACTGAATTACAATGAGTTTACAATATAATGGGTACAAGTTTTAATCTTGTAGCTCGATAAAGTTTCGAGATAATTATATGTTTAAATTTCAAAATCAATATGGCGGAATAAAATATAAATTATTTATACTGAATTACAATGAGTTTACAATACATTGGGTACAAGTTTCAATCTTATAGCTCGATAAAGTTTCGAGATAATTATATGTTTAAATTTCAAAATCAATATGGCGGAATAAAATATAAATTATTTATACTGAATTACAATGAGTTTACCATATAATTGGTACAAGTTTCAATCTTGTAGCTCGATAAAGTTTCGAGATAATTATATGTTTAAATTTCAAAATCAATATGGCGGAATAAAATATAAATTATTTATACTGAATTACAATGAGTTTACAATATAATTGGTACAAGTTTCAATCTTGTAGCTCGATAAAGTTTCGAGATAATTATATGTTTAAATTTCAAAATCAATATGGCGGAATAAAATATAAATTATTTATACTGAATTACAATGAGTTTACAATATAATGGGTACAAGTTTCAATCTTTTAGCTCGATAAAGTTTCGAGATAATTATATGTTTAAATTTCAAAATCAATATGGCGGAATAAAATATAAATTATTTATACTGAATTACAATGAGTTTACAATATAATGGGTACAAGTTTCAATCTTGTAGCTCGATAAAGTTTCGAGATAATTATACGTTTGAATTTCAAAATCAATATGGCGGAATAAAATATAAATTATTTATACTGAATTACAATGAGTTTACAATATAATTGGTACAAGTTTCAATCTTGTAGCTCGATAAAGTTTCGAGATAATTATATGTTTAAATTTCAAAATCAATATGGCGGAATAAAATATAAATTATTTATACTGAATTACAATGAGTTTACAATATAATGGGTACAACTTTCAATCTTTTAGCTCGATAAAGTTTCGAGATAATTATATGTTTAAATTTCAAAATCAATATGGCGGAATAAAATATAAATTATTTATACTGAATTACAATGAGTTTACAATATAATGGGTACAAGTTTCAATCTTGTAGCTCGATAAAGTTTCGAGATAATTATACGTTTGAATTTCAAAATCAATATGGCGGAATAAAATATAAATTATTTATACTGAATTACAATGAGTTTACAATATAATTGGTACAAGTTTCAATCTTGTAGCTCGATAAAGTTTCGAGATAATTATATGTTTAAATTTCAAAATCAATATGGCGGAATAAAATATAAATTATTTATACTGAATTACAATGAGTTTACAATATAATGGGTACAAGTTTTAATCTTGTAGCTCGATAAAGTTTCGAGATAATTATATGTTTAAATTTCAAAATCAATATGGCGGAATAAAATATAAATTATTTATACTGAATTACAATGAGTTTACAATATAATGGGTACAAGTTTCAATCTTGTAGCTCGATAAAGTTTCGAGATAATTATATGTTTAAATTTCAAAATCAATATGGCGGAATAAAATATAAATTATTTATACTGAATTACAATGAGTTTACAATATAATGGGTACAAGTTTCAATCTTATAGCTCGATAAAGTTTCGAGATAATTATATGTTTAAATTTCAAAATCAATATGGCGGAATAAAATATAAATTATTTATACTGAATTACAATGAGTTTACAATACAATGGGTACAAGTTTCAATCTTATAGCTCGATAAAGTTTCGAGATAATTATATGTTTAAATTTCAAAATCAATATGGCGGAATAAAATATAAATTATTTATACTGAATTACAATGAGTTTACCATATAATTGGTACAAGTTTCAATCTTGTAGCTCGATAAAGTTTCGAGATAATTATATGTTTAAATTTCAAAATCAATATGGCGGAATAAAATATAAATTATTTATACTGAATTACAATGAGTTTACAATATAATGGGTACAAGTTTCAATCTTGTAGCTCGATAAAGTTTCGAGATAATTATATGTTTAAATTTCAAAATCAATATGGCGGAATAAAATATAAATTATTTATACTGAATTACAATGAGTTTACAATATAATGGGTACAAGTTTCAATCTTGTAGCTCGATAAAGTTTTAAGATAATTATATGTATAAATTTCAAAATCAATATGGGGGAATAAAATATAAATTATTTATACTGAATTACAATGATATAATTGGTACAAGTTTCAATCTTGTAGCTCGATAAAGTTTCGAGATAATTATATGTTTAAATTTCAAAATCAATATGGCGGAATAAAATATAAATTATTTATACTGAATTACAATGAGTTTACAATATAATGGGTACAAGTTTCAATCTTGTAGCTCGATAAAGTTTCGAGATAATTATATGTTTAAATTTCAAAATCAATATGGCGGAATAAAATATAAATTATTTATACTGAATTACAATGAGTTTACCATATAATTGGTACAAGTTTCAATCTTGTAGCTCGATAAAGTTTCGAGATAATTATATGTTTAAATTTCAAAATCAATATGGCGGAATAAAATATAAATTATTTATACTGAATTACAATGAGTTTACAATATAATGGGTACAAGTTTCAATCTTGTAGCTCGATAAAGTTTCGAGATAATTATATGTTTAAATTTCAAAATCAATATGGCGGAATAAAATATAAATTATTTATACTGAATTACAATGAGTTTACAATATAATGGGTACAAGTTTCAATCTTGTAGCTCGATAAAGTTTTAAGATAATTATATGTATAAATTTCAAAATCAATATGGTGGAGTAAAATATAAATTATTTATACTGAATTACAATGAGTTTACAATATAATGGGTACAAGTTTCAATCTTGTAGCTCGATAAAGTTTTAAGATAATTATATGTATAAATTTCAAAATCAATATGGGGGAATAAAATATAAATTATTTATACTGAATTACAATGATATAATTGGTACAAGTTTCAATCTTGTAGCTCGATAAAGTTTCGAGATAATTATATGTTTAAATTTCAAAATCAATATGGCGGAATAAAATATAAATTATTTATACTGAATTACAATGAGTTTACAATATAATGGGTACAAGTTTCAATCTTGTAGCTCGATAAAGTTTCGAGATAATTATATGTTTAAATTTCAAAATCAATATGGCGGAATAAAATATAAATTATTTATACTGAATTACAATGAGTTTACAATATAATGGGTACAAGTTTCAATCTTATAGCTCGATAAAGTTTCGAGATAATTATATGTTTAAATTTCAAAATCAATATGGCGGAATAAAATATAAATTATTTATACTGAATTACAATGAGTTTACAATACAATGGGTACAAGTTTCAATCTTATAGCTCGATAAAGTTTCGAGATAATTATATGTTTAAATTTCAAAATCAATATGGCGGAATAAAATATAAATTATTTATACTGAATTACAATGAGTTTACCATATAATTGGTACAAGTTTCAATCTTGTAGCTCGATAAAGTTTCGAGATAATTATATGTTTAAATTTCAAAATCAATATGGCGGAATAAAATATAAATTATTTATACTGAATTACAATGAGTTTACAATATAATTGGTACAAGTTTCAATCTTGTAGCTCGATAAAGTTTCGAGATAATTATATGTTTAAATTTCAAAATCAATATGGCGGAATAAAATATAAATTATTTATACTGAATTACAATGAGTTTACAATATAATGGGTACAAGTTTCAATCTTTTAGCTCGATAAAGTTTCGAGATAATTATATGTTTAAATTTCAAAATCAATATGGCGGAATAAAATATAAATTATTTATACTGAATTACAATGAGTTTACAATATAATGGGTACAAGTTTCAATCTTGTAGCTCGATAAAGTTTCGAGATAATTATACGTTTGAATTTCAAAATCAATATGGCGGAATAAAATATAAATTATTTATACTGAATTACAATGAGTTTACAATATAATTGGTACAAGTTTCAATCTTGTAGCTCGATAAAGTTTCGAGATAATTATATGTTTAAATTTCAAAATCAATATGGCGGAATAAAATATAAATTATTTATACTGAATTACAATGAGTTTACAATATAATGGGTACAAGTTTCAATCTTTTAGCTCGATAAAGTTTCGAGATAATTATATGTTTAAATTTCAAAATCAATATGGCGGAATAAAATATAAATTATTTATACTGAATTACAATGAGTTTACAATATAATGGGTACAAGTTTCAATCTTGTAGCTCGATAAAGTTTCGAGATAATTATACGTTTGAATTTCAAAATCAATATGGCGGAATAAAATATAAATTATTTATACTGAATTACAATGAGTTTACAATATAATTGGTACAAGTTTCAATCTTGTAGCTCGATAAAGTTTCGAGATAATTATATGTTTAAATTTCAAAATCAATATGGCGGAATAAAATATAAATTATTTATACTGAATTACAATGAGTTTACAATATAATGGGTACAAGTTTTAATCTTGTAGCTCGATAAAGTTTCGAGATAATTATATGTTTAAATTTCAAAATCAATATGGCGGAATAAAATATAAATTATTTATACTGAATTACAATGAGTTTACAATATAATGGGTACAAGTTTCAATCTTGTAGCTCGATAAAGTTTCGAGATAATTATATGTTTAAATTTCAAAATCAATATGGCGGAATAAAATATAAATTATTTATACTGAATTACAATGAGTTTACAATATAATGGGTACAAGTTTCAATCTTATAGCTCGATAAAGTTTCGAGATAATTATATGTTTAAATTTCAAAATCAATATGGCGGAATAAAATATAAATTATTTATACTGAATTACAATGAGCTTACAATACAATGGGTACAAGTTTCAATCTTATAGCTCGATAAAGTTTCGAGATAATTATATGTTTAAATTTCAAAATCAATATGGCGGAATAAAATATAAATTATTTATACTGAATTACAATGAGTTTACCATATAATTGGTACAAGTTTCAATCTTGTAGCTCGATAAAGTTTCGAGATAATTATATGTTTAAATTTCAAAATCAATATGGCGGAATAAAATATAAATTATTTATACTGAATTACAATGAGTTTACAATATAATGGGTACAAGTTTCAATCTTGTAGCTCGATAAAGTTTTAAGATAATTATATGTATAAATTTCAAAATCAATATGGTGGAGTAAAATATAAATTATTTATACTGAATTACAATGAGTTTACAATATAATGGGTACAAGTTTCAATCTTGTAGCTCGATAAAGTTTTAAGATAATTATATGTATAAATTTCAAAATCAATATGGCGGAATAAAATATAAATTATTTATACTGAATTACAATGAGTTTACAATATAATGGGTACAAGTTTCAGTCTTGTAGCTCGATAAAGTTTCGAGATAATTATATGTTTAAATTTCAAAATCAATATGGCGGAATAAAATATAAATTATTTATACTGAATTACAATGAGTTTACAATATAATGGGTACAAGTTTCAGTCTTGTAGCTCGATAAAGTTTCGAGATAATTATATGTTTAAATTTCAAAATCAATATGGCGGAATAAAATATAAATTATTTATACTGAATTACAATGAGTTTACAATATAATGGGTACAAGTTTCAATCTTGTAGCTCGATAAAGTTTTAAGATAATTATATGTATAAATTTCAAAATCAATATGGGGGAATAAAATATAAATTATTTATACTGAATTACAATGATATAATTGGTACAAGTTTCAATCTTGTAGCTCGATAAAGTTTCGAGATAATTATATGTTTAAATTTCAAAATCAATATGGCGGAATAAAATATAAATTATTTATACTGAATTACAATGAGTTTACAATATAATGGGTACAAGTTTCAATCTTGTAGCTCGATAAAGTTTCGAGATAATTATATGTTTAAATTTCAAAATCAATATGGCGGAATAAAATATAAATTATTTATACTGAATTACAATGAGTTTACAATATAATGGGTACAAGTTTCAGTCTTGTAGCTCGATAAAGTTTCGAGATAATTATATGTTTAAATTTCAAAATCAATATGGCGGAATAAAATATAAATTATTTATACTGAATTACAATGAGTTTACAATATAATGGGTACAAGTTTCAATCTTGTAGCTCGATAAAGTTTTAAGATAATTATATGTATAAATTTCAAAATCAATATGGGGGAATAAAATATAAATTATTTATACTGAATTACAATGATATAATTGGTACAAGTTTCAATCTTGTAGCTCGATAAAGTTTCGAGATAATTATATGTTTAAATTTCAAAATCAATATGGCTTAATAAAATATAAATTATTTATACTGAATTACAATGAGTTTACAATATAATGGGTACAAGTTTCAATCTTGCAGCTCGATAAAGTTTCGAGATAATTATATGTTTAAATTTCAAAATCAATATGGCGGAATAAAATATAAATTATTTATACTGAATTACCATGAGTTTACAATATAATGGGTACAAGTTTCAGTCTTGTAGCTCGATAAAGTTTCGAGATAATTATATGTTTAAATTTCAAAATCAATATGGCGGAATAAAATATAAATTATTTATACTGAATTACAATGAGTTTACAATATAATGGGTACAAGTTTCAATCTTGTTGCTCGATAAAGTTTCGAGATAATTATATGTTTAAATTTCAAAATCAATATGGCGGAATAAAATATAAATTATTTATACTGAATTACAATGAGTTTACAATATAATTGGTACAAGTTTTAATCTTGTAGCTCGATAAAGTTTCAAGATAATTATATGTTTAAATTTCAAAATCAATATGGCGGAATAAAATATAAATTATTTATACTGAATTACAATGAGTTTACAATATAATGGGTACAAGTTTCAATCTTGTAGCTCGATAAAGTTTCTAGATAATTATATGTTTAAATTTCAAAATCAATGTGGGGGAATAAAATATAAATTATTTATACTGAATTACAATGAGTTTACAATATAATGGGTACAAGTTTCAATCTTGCAGCTCGATAAAGTTTCGAGATAATTATATGTTTAAATTTCAAAATCAATATGGCGGAATAAAATATAAATTATTTATACTGAATTACAATGAGTTTACAATATAATTGGTACAAGTTTTAATCTTGTAGCTCGATAAAGTTTCAACATAATTATATGTTTAAATTTCAAAATCAATATGGGGGAATAAAATATAAATTATTTATACTGAATTTCAATGAGTTTACAATATAATTGGTACAAGTTTTAATCTTGTAGCTCGATAAAGTTTCAAGATAATTATATGTTTAAATTTCAAAATCAATATGGCGGAATAAAATATAAATTATTTATACTGAATTACAATGAGTTTACAATATAATGGGTACAAGTTTCAATCTTGTAGCTCGATAAAGTTTCGAGATATTTATATGTTTAAATTTCAAAATCAATATGGGGGAATAAAATATAAATTATTTATACTGAATTACAGTGAGTTTACAATATAATTGGTACAAGTTTTAATCTTGTAGCTCGATAAAGTTTTAAGATAATTATATGTTTAAATTTCAAGAAAATGCAGATAAAAATTAAATTTACTGGCAGAATAAAATTTAAATTATCTACATTATCTACATGGTCATCTGTCTACTTCCAAAAAGCTAGAAAATGGGACACCACAAGGATCTGTCCTTAGCACTACTTTGTTCCTAACTGCCATTAATGACATTGTCAATGATATGTCTTTTCCAATAAAGTACCTCCTCTATGCAGATGATTTGATATTATACACAAAGGGCAGTAACTTTAAATCTATAACAAAACTAATGCAGATAGCCCTTAGCAAACTGGAGGGGTGGTCCTAAAAAATAAGTTTTACTTTTTCTGCAGAGAAGACTAAGTGTCTAGTACTTTCCATAACAAATTATGAAGAGAAGCGTCAACTTTTATTAAATAACAAACCGTTTACTTATGATTCCTCTATCAAATACCTTGGAGTCATTTTTGATAACCGGCTAAACTGGGAAACACACATAAATAACATACGAAAAGAATGCTTAACAATAAACGCTTAAGGCTTTTCAAAGTTCTGGCTAATCACTCCTGGGGAGCAGACACAGGTATGTTACTGCAAATATATAGAACACTAATTCGATCAGTCATTGATTATGGGAGTATAGCGTACGCCATTGCAAATTCTTTTATACCAAATTATCTAAATGTCATACAAAACTCCGTCTTAAGAATAGCTCTAGAAGCATTTCGCACCGCTCCAATCGAAAGTCTCTATTGTTTAGCATCAGCGCCACCCCTCTCTCTCCGTCGTAGCAACCTTACACTTGCATACAGTTTTCGAGTCACCGAACATCCAACAAATCCCACTAATAAGCTCCTAAAATCAAGACGTTCCTAACAAATATTTGAGAAAAAAAATCTGTTCGCCCACCCATATACCGCCGCATACAGCTTACTCTCCAAAATCTTTCACACAAAGTTAGTCCCATTTACCTTCATAATCACCTGAATCCCCCTTTTTGGGCTCACGCCCACATCAACTGTAATCTTCAACTAACGTGCATCTCAAAGTCGGAACACCCTATTTCTGTAAGAGAAACGCTCATGTACATGCTTCAGTCATACAACATCCCATATACCATCTACGTTGATGCGTCCAAAAGAGATCAAGAAGTGGGATGTTCATACGTAACACCAACATCCTCTAAAATGTTTTAACTACCCTCTGAAAACTCTGTACTAACAGCAGAACTTTCTGCAATACATTTGGCTTTACACGACCAAGACTTACAAACAACTGCAAACAGAGACATTATTATCTGCACTGACTCGCTTGGTTCTTTACACCAACTACAACAGCTAAACTCTAACAACCCCCTAGTCAAGAACATTAAAAGCAAGGTTCTTTCTCTTCAACAAATAGGAAAGCCAGTACACTTTATACGGATCCCGTCACATATGGGAATCTCAGGCAATGAGCAGGCGGACAGTGCAGCTAACGAAACCATACATATTATAACAGCGAACCAGCAAAGTTGTGTACAAAGACAGAATACGGTAACCGCTCTGAAACAGCAAATTTAAAGCAAATGGTAGTTCTAATGGGCTAATGCTAATACAGTTCCTCACAAGTGCAAATCTACCGTAGGCAAGTGGAAGTTTAGCACCCACTCCCGAAAAGATGAAGTTGTTCTCTCTAGACTACGACTAGGTCACACACGTTTAACCCACCAACACCTGCTCACTGGAACGGATCCACCCGTATGTTCCAAATGCTCAGCATCTCTTACAGTCGAACACACTATCCAGGAGTGTCCATTTTATAAAGCCCAAAGAGAACAATACGGTGTACTAGAGACTCTATCTGAAAGCCTCAAGAACAATAATCAAAACACAGGCAAAACGCTGCAGTACCTAAAATCTACTAAATTTTTTAATTTACTGTAACTAATATATTGTATATATTATGTTTTTTGTATATAGTTTCAGGTGCTAATAACCCAAGTCGGTTGATGCACCCTAAATAAATAAAAAAAAACTTTATTTTTCAGCTTGTTATTAATGGTAAAAAAATGAAACAAGTACTATTCGATTTAGCAAAATATTTTCTATTAATAACACTTCAGTTTTATAACATTTAAATAAAGTTGTCATATAGAAATAAAAAAAATGCAAAAGCATAAAACCAATTGTTACTTCCTATAAAAAATCAAATTCAATCTTCATTTTCCAGCTTGTTATTAATGGTAGAAATATGAAACAAATATTATTCGATTCAGCAAAATATTTTCTATTAATAACACCTCAGTTTTATAACATTTAAATAACGTTGACATATAGAAATTAAAGAAAATGCAAAAATATAAAAACAATTGTTACTCCCTGTTAAAAAGCAAATCTAATCTACATTCTCCAGCTTGTTATTAATGGTAGAAATATAAAACAAAAACTATTCGATTCAGCAAAATATTTTCTATCAATAACACCTCAGTTTTATAACATTTAAATAACGTTGTCATATAAAAATCAAAGAAAATTCAAAAGTATAAAAACAATAGAAACTCCTTGTTAAAAATCAAATTCAATCTACATTCTCCAGCTTGTTACTTATTAATGGTAGAAATATGAAACAAATACTAATCGATTCAGCGAAATATTTTCTATCAATAACACCTCAGTTTTGTAACATTTATATAACGTTGTCCTATAGAAATTAAAGAAAATGCAAAAATATAAAAACAATTGTTACTCCCTGTTAAAAATCAAATTTAATCTACATTCTCTAGCTTGTTATTAATGGTAGAAATATGAAACACATACTATTCGATTCAGCAAAATATTTTCTATCAATAACACCTCAGCTTTATAACATTTAAATAACGTTGTCATATAGAAATTAAAGAAAACACAAAAGTATAAAAACAATTGTTACTCCCTGTTTAAAATCAAATTCAATCTACATTTCCCAGCTTGTTATTAATGGTAGAAATATGAAACAAAAACTATTTGATTCAGCAAAATATTTTCTATCAATAACACCTCAGTTTTATAACATTTAAATAACGTTGTTATATAAAAATCAAAGAAAATTCAAAAGTATAAAAACAATAGAAACTCCTTGTTAAAAATCAAATTCAATCTACATTCTCCAGCTTGTTACTTATTAATGGTAGAAATATGAAACAAATACTAATCGATTCAGCAAAATATTTTCTATCAATAACACCTCAGTTTTATAACATTTAAATAACGTTGTCATATAGAAGTCAAAGAAAATTCAAAAGTAAAAAACAATAGAAACTCCTTGTTAAAAATCAAATTCAATCTACATTCTCCAGCTTGTTACTTATTAATGGTAGAAATATGAAACAAATACTAATCGATTCAGCAAAATATTTTCTATCAACATCACCTCAGTTTTATAACATTTAAATAACGTTGTCATATAGAAATTAAAAAAAATGCAAAAGTATAAAAACAATTGTTACTCTCTGTAGAAAATTAAATTCAATCTACATTCTCCAGCTTGTTATTAATAGTAGAAATATGAAACAAAAACTATTTGATTCAGCAAAATATTTCCTATTAATAACACCTCAGTTTTATAACATTTAAATAACGTTGTCATATAGAAATCAAAGAAAATGCAAAAGAATAAAAACAATTGTTACTCCCTGTTAAAAATCAAATTTAATCTACATTCTCTAGCTTGTTATTAATGGTAGAAGTTTGAAACAAAAACTATTCGATTCAGCAAAATATTTTCTATCTATAACACCTCAGTTTTATAACATTTAAATAACGTTGTCATATAGAAATCAAAGAAAATGCAATAGTATAAAGCAATTGTTACTCCCTGTTAAAAATCAAATTCAAGCTACATTCTCCAGCTTGTTATTAATGGTAGAAATATGAAACAAAACTATTCGATTCAGCAAAATATTTTCTATCAATAACACCTCAGTTTTATAACATTTAAATAACGTTGTCATATAGAAATTAAAGAAAATGCAAAAGTATAAAAACAATTGTTACTCCCTGTTAAAAATCAAATTCAATCTACATTCTCCTGCTTGTTATTAATAATAGAAAAATGAAATAAATACTATTCGATTCAGCAGAATATTTTCTATTAATAACACCTCAGTTTTATAACATTTAAATAACGTTGTCACATAGAAATTAAAGAAAATGCAAAAGTATAAAAACAATTGTTACTCTCTGTAGAAATCAAAGAAAATGCAAAAGTATAACAACAATAGTTACTCCCTGTTAAAAATCAAATTCAATCTACATTCTCCAGCTTGTTATTAATGGTAGAAATATGAAACAAAAACTATTCGATTCAGCAATATATTTTCTATCAATAACACCTCAGTTTTATAACATTTAAATAACGTTGTCATATAGAAATAAAAAAAATGAAAAAGTAAAAGAACAATAGTTACTCCCTGTTAAAAATCAAATTCAATCTACATTCTCCAGCTTGTTATTAATGGTAGAAATATGAAACGAAAACTATTCGATTTAGCAAAATATTTTCTATCAATAACACCTTAGTTTTATAACATTTAAATAACGTTGTCATATAGAAATCAAAGAAAATGCAAAAGTATAAAAACAATAGTTACTCCCTGTTGAAAATCATATTCAATCTACATTCTCCAGCTTGTTGTTAATGGTAGAAATATGAAACAAAAACTATTCGATTTAGCAAAATATTTCCTATCAATAACACCTCAGTTTTATAACATTTAAATAACGTTGTCATATAGAAATCAAAGAAAATGCAAAAATATAAAAACAGTAGTTACTCACTGTTAAAAATCAAATTTAATCTACATTCTCCAGCTTGTTATTAATGGTAGAAATATAAAACAAATACTATTCGATTCAGCAAATTATTTTCTATCAACAACACCTTAGTTTTATAACATTTAAATAACGTTGTCATATAGAAATCAAAGAAAATGCAAAAATATAAAAACAGTAGTTACTCACTGTTAAAAATCAAATTTAATCTACATTCTCCAGCTTGTTATTAATGGTAGAAATATAAAACAAATACTATTCGATTCAGCAAATTATTTTCTATCAACAACACCTTAGTTTTATAACATTTAAATAACGTTGTCATATAGAAATCAAAGAAAATGCAAAAGTATAAGAACAATAGTTACTCCCTGTTAAAAATCAAATTCAATCTACATTGTCCTGCTTGTTATTAATAATAGAAAAATGAAATAAATACTATTTGATTCAGCAAAATATTTTCTATCAATAACACCTCAGTTCTATAACATTTAAATAACGTTGTCATATAGAAATTAAAAAAAATGCAAAAGTATAAAAACAATAGTTACTCCCTGTTAAAAATCAAATTCAATCTACATTCCCCTGCTTGTTATTAATAATAGAAAAATGAAATAAATACTATTTGATTCAGCAAAATATTTTCTATTAATAACACCTCAGTTTTATAACATTTAAATAACGTTGTCATATAGAAATTAAAGAAAATGCAAAAGTATAAAAACAATAGTTACTTCCTGTTAAAAATCAAATTCAATCTACATTCTCCAGCGTGTTATTAATGGTAGAAATATGAAACGAAAACTATTCGATTTAGCAAAATATTTTCCATCAATAACACCTCAGTTTTATAACATTTAAATAACGTTGTCACATAGAAATTAAAGAAAATGCAAAAGTATAAAAACAATTGTTACTCTCTGTAGAAAATCAAATTCAATCTACATTCTCCAGCTTGTTATTAATGGCAGAAATATGAAACAAAAACTATTCGATTCAGCAAAATATTTCCTATCAATAACACCTCAGTTTTATAACATTTAAATAACGTTGTCATATAGAAATTAAAGAAAATGCAAAAGAATAAAAACAATTGTTACTCCCTGTAAAAAATCAAATTCAATCTACATTCTCCAGCTTGTTATTAATGGCAGAAATATGAAACTAAAACTATTCGATTCAGCAAAATATTTTCTATCAATAACACCTCAGTTTTATAACATTTAAATAACGTTGTCATATAGAAATTAAAAAAAATGCAAAAGTATAAAAACAATTGTTACTCTCTGTAGAAAATTAAATTCAATCTACATTCTCCAGCTTGTTATTAATAGTAGAAATATGAAACAAAAACTATTTGATTCAGCAAAATATTTCCTATTAATAACACCTCAGTTTTATAACATTTAAATAACGTTGTCATATAGAAATCAAAGAAAATGCAAAAGAATAAAAACAATTGTTACTCCCTGTAAAAAATCAAATTCAATCTACATTCTCCAGCTTGTTATTAATGGTAGAAATATGAAACAAAAACTATTCGATTTAGCAAAATATTTCCTATCAATAACACCTCAGTTTTATAACATTTAAATAACGTTGTCACATAGAAATTAAAGAAAATGCAAAAGTATAAAAACAATTGTTACTCTCTGTAGAAAATCAAATTCAATCTACATTCTCCAGCTTGTTATTAATGGCAGAAATATGAAACTAAAACTATTCGATTCAGCAAAATATTTTCTATCTATAACACCTCAGTTTTATAACATTTAAATAACGTTGCCATATAGAAATCAAAGAAAATGCAATAGTATAAAGCAATTGTTACTCCCTGTTAAAAATCAAATTCAAGCTACATTCTCCAGCTTGTTATTAATGGTAGAAATATGAAACAAAACTGTTCGATTCAGCAAAATATTTTCTATCAATAACACCTCAGTTTTATAACATTTAAATAACGTTGTCATATAGAAATTAAAGAAAATGCAAAAGTATAAAAACAATTGTTACTCCCTGTTAAAAATCAAATTCAATCTACATTCTCCTGCTTGTTATTAATAATAGAAAAATGAAATAAATACTATTCGATTCAGCAGAATATTTTCTATTAATAACACCTCAGTTTTATAACATTTAAATAACGTTGTCACATAGAAATTAAAGAAAATGCAAAAGTATAAAAACAATTGTTACTCTCTGTAGAAAATCAAATTCAATCTACATTCTCCAGCTTGTTATTAATGGTAGAAATATGAAACAAAAACTATTCGATTTAGCAAAATATTTCCTATCAACAACACCTCAGTTTTATAACATTTAAATAACGTTGTCACATAGAAATTAAAGAAAATGCAAAAGTATAAGAACAATAGTTACTCCCTGTTAAAAATCAAATTCAATCTACATTCTCCAGCTTGTTATTAATGGTAGAAATATGAAACAAAAACTATTCGATTTAGCAAAATAATTCCTATCAATAACACCTCAGTTTTATAACATTTAAATAACGTTGTCACATAGAAATTAAAGAAAATGCAAAAGTATAAAAACAATTGTTACTCTCTGTAGAAAATCAAATTCAATCTACATTCTCCAGCTTGTTATTAATGGCAGAAATATGAAACTAAAACTATTCGATTCAGCAAAATATTTTCTATCAATAACACCTCAGTTTTATAACATTTAAATAACGTTGTCATATAGAAATTAAAGAAAATGCAAAAATATAAAAACAATTGTTACTCCCTGTTAAAAATCAAATTCAATCTACATTCTCCTGCTTGTTATTAATGGTAGAAATATGAAACAAAAACTATTTGATTCAGCAAAATATTTCCTATCAATAACAACTAAGTTTTATAACATTTAAATAACGTTGTCATATAGAAATTAAAGAAAATGCAAAAATATAAAAACAATTGTTACTCCCTGTTAAAAATCAAATTCAATCTACATTCTCCTGCTTGTTATTAATGGTAGAAATATGAAACAAAAACTATTTGATTCAGCAAAATATTTCCTATCAATAACACCTAAGTTTTATAACATTTAAATAACGTTGTCATATAGAAATTAAAGAAAATGCAAAAATATAAAAACAATTGTTACTCCCTGTTAAAAATCAAATTCAATCTACATTCTCCTGCTTGTTATTAATGGTAGAAATATGAAACAAAAACTATTTGATTCAGCAAAATATTTCCTATCAATAACACCTAAGTTTTATAACATTTAAATAACGTTGTCATATAGAAATCAAAGAAAATGCAAAAGTTTAAAATCAATAGTTACTCCCTGTCAAAAATCAAATTCAATCTACATTCTCCAGCTTGTTATTATTGGTAGAAATATGAAACAAAAACTATTCGATTCAGCAAAATATTTTCTATCAATAGCACCTCAGTTTTATAACATTTAAATAACGTTGTCATATAGAAATTAAAGAAAATGCAAAAATATAAAAACAATTGTTACTCCCTGTTAAAAATCAAATTCAATCTACATTCTCCTGCTTGTTATTAATGGTAGAAATATGAAACAAAAACTATTTGATTCAGCAAAATATTTCCTATCAATAACACCTAAGTTTTATAACATTTAAATAACGTTGTCATATAGAAATCAAAGAAAATGCAAAAGTTTAAAATCAATAGTTACTCCCTGTCAAAAATCAAATTCAATCTACATTCTCCAGCTTGTTATTATTGGTAGAAATATGAAACAAAAACTATTCGATTCAGCAAAATATTTTCTATCAATAGCACCTCAGTTTTATAACATTTAAATAACGTTGTCATATAGAAATTAAAGAAAATGCAAAAATATAAAAACAATTGTTACTCCCTGTTAAAAATCAAATTCAATCTACATTCTCCTGCTTGTTATTAATGGTAGAAATATGAAACAAAAACTATTTGATTCAGCAAAATATTTCCTATCAATAACACCTAAGTTTTATAACATTTAAATAACGTTGTCATATAGAAATCAAAGAAAATGCAAAAGTTTAAAATCAATAGTTACTCCCTGTCAAAAATCAAATTCAATCTACATTCTCCAGCTTGTTATTAATGGTAGAAATATGAAACAAAAACTATTCGATTCAGCAAAATATTTCCTGTCAATAACACCTCAGTTTTATAACATTTAAATAACGTTGTCACATAGAAATTAAAGAAAATGCAAAAGTATAAAAACAATTGTTACTCTCTGTAGAAAATCAAATTCAATCTACATTCTCCAGCTTGTCATTAATGGCAGAAATATGAAGCAAAAACTATTTGATTCAGCAAAAGATTTCCTATTAATAACACCTCAGTTTTATAACATTTAAATAACGTTGGCATATAGAAATTAAAGAAAATGCAAAAGAATAAAAACAATTGTTACTCCCTGTTAAAAATCAAATTCAATCTACATTCTCCTGCTTGTTATTAATAATAGAAAAATGAAATAAATACTATTCGATTCAGCAAAATATTTTCTATTAATAACACCTCAGTTTTATAACATTTAAATAACGTTGTCATATAGAAATTAAAGAAAATGCAAAAGTATAAAAACAATTGTTACTCCCTGTTAAAAATCAAATTCAATCTACATTCTCCTGCTTGTTATTAATAATAGAAAAATGAAATAAATACTATTCGATTCAGCAGAATATTTTCTAATAATAACACCTCAGTTTTATAACATTTAAATAACGTTGTCATATAGAAATTAAAGAAAATGCAAAAGTATAAAAACAATTGTTACTCCCTGTTAAAAATCAAATTCAATCTACATTCTCCTGCTTGTTATTAATAATAGAAAAATGAAATAAATACTATTCGATTCAGCAGAATATTTTCTAATAATAACACCTCAGTTTTATAACATTTAAATAACGTTGTCACATAGAAATTAAAGAAAATGCAAAAGTATAAAAACAATTGTTACTCTCTGTAGAAAATCAAATTCAATCTACATTCTCCAGCTTGTTATTAATGGTAGAAATATGAAACAAAAACTATTCGATTCAGCAAAATATTTCCTATCAATAACACCTCAGTTTTATAACATTTAAATAACGTTGTCATATAGAAATTAAAGAAAATGCAAAAGTATAAAAACAATTGTTACTCTCTGTAGAAAATCAAATTCAATCTACATTCTCCAGCTTGTTATTAATGGTAGAAATATGAAACAAAAACTATTCGATTCAGCAAAATATTTCCTATCAATAACACCTCAGTTTTATAACATTTAAATAACGTTGTTATATAGAAATTAAAGAAAATGCAAAAGTATAAAAACAATTGTTACTCCCTGTTAAAAATCAAATTCAATCTACATTCTCTAGCTTGTTATTAATATTAGAAATATGAAACAAAACTATTCGATTCAGTAAAATATTTTCTATCAATAACACCTCAGTTTTATAATATTTAAATAACGTTGTCATATAGAAATTAAAGAAAATGCAAAAGTATAAAAACAATTGTTACTCTCTGTAAAAAATCAAATTCAAGCTACATTCTCCAGCTTGTTATTATTGGTAGAAATATGAAACAAAAACTATTCGATTCAGCAAAATATTTCCTATCAATAACACTTCAGTTTTATAACATTTAAATAACGTTGTCATATAGAAATTAAACAAAATGCAAAAGAATAAAAACAATTGTTACTCTCTGTAAAAAATCAAATTCAAGCTACATTCTCCAGCTTGTTATTAATGGTAGAAATATGAAACAAAAACTATTTGATTCAGCAAAATATTTCCTATTAAAAACACCTCAGTTTTATAACATTTAAATAACGTTGTCATATAGAAATTAAAGAAAATGCAAAAGTATAAAAACAATTGTTACTCTCTGTAGAAAATCAAATTCAAGCTACATTCTCCAGCTTGTTATTAATTGTAGAAATATGAAACAAAAACTATTCGATTCAGCAAAATATTTCCTATCAATAACACCTCAGTTTTATAACATTTAAATAACGTTGTCATATAGAAATTAAACAAAATGCAAAAGAATAAAAACAATTGTTACTCTCTGTAAAAAATCAAATTCAAGCTACATTCTCCAGCTTGTTATTAATGGTAGAAATATGAAACAAAAACTATTTGGTTCAGCAAAATATTTCCTATCAATAACACCTCAGTTTTATAACATTTAAATAACGTTGTCATATAGAAATTAAAGAAAATGCAAAAGTATAAAAACAATTGTTACTCTCTGTAGAAAATCAAATTCAATCTACATTCTCCAGCTTGTTATTAATGGCAGAAATATGAAACAAAAACTATTCGATTCAGCAAAATATTTCCTATCAATAACACCTCAGTTTTATAACATTTAAATAACGTTGTTATATAGAAATTAAAGAAAATGCAAAAGTCTAAAAACAATTGTTACTCTCTGTAAAAAATCAAATTCAAGCTACATTCTCCAGCTTGTTATTAATAATAGAAAAATGAAATAAATACTATTCGATTCAGCAGAATATTTTCTATTAATAACACCTCAGTTTTATAACATTTAAATAACGTTGTCACATAGAAATTAAAGAAAATGCAAAAGTATAAAAACAATTGTTACTCTCTGTAGAAAATCAAATTCAATCTACATTCTCCAGCTTGTTATTAATGGCAGAAATATGAAACAAAAACTATTCGATTCAGCAAAATATTTCCTATCAACAACACCTTAGTTTTATAACATTTAAATAACGTTGTTATATAGAAATTAAAGAAAATGCAAAAGTATAAAAACAATTGTTACTCTCTGTAGAAAATCAAATTCAATCTACATTCTCCAGCTTGTTATTAATGGCAGAAATATGAAACAAAAACTATTCGATCCAGCAAAATATTTCCTATCAATAACACCTCAGTTTTATAACATTTAAATAACGTTGTCACATAGAAATTAAAGAAAATGCAAAAGTATAAAAACAATTGTTACTTTCTGTAAAAAATCAAATTTAAGCTACATTCTCCAGCTTGTTATTAATAATAGAAAAATGAAATAAATACTATTCGATTCAGCAGAATATTTTCTATTAATAACACCTCAGTTTTATAACATTTAAATAACGTTGTCACATAGAAATTAAAGAAAATGCAAAAGTATAAAAACAATTGTTACTCTCTGTAGAAAATCAAATTCAATCTACATTCTCCAGCTTGTTATTAATGGTAGAACTATGAAACAAAACCTATTCGATTCAGCAAAATATTTCCTATCAACAACACCTTAGTTTTATAACATTTAAATAACGTTGTTATATAGAAATTAAAGAAAATGCAAAAGTATAAAAACAATTGTTACTTTCTGTAAAAAATCAAATTTAAGCTACATTCTCCAGCTTGTTATTAATAATAGAAAAATGAAATAAATACTATTCGATTCAGCAGAATATTTTCTATTAATAACACCTCAGTTTTATAACATTTAAATAACGTTGTCACATAGAAATTAAAGAAAATGCAAAAGTATAAAAACAATTGTTACTCTCTGTAGAAAATCAAATTCAATCTACATTCTCCAGCTTGTTATTAATGGTAGAAATATGAAACAAAAACTATTTGATTCAGCAAAATATTTCCTATCAATAACACCTCAGTTTTATAACATTTAAATAACGTTGTTATATAGAAATTAAAGAAAATGCAAAAGTATAAAAACAATTGTTACTCCCTGTTAAAAATCAAATTCAATCTACATTCTCTAGCTTGTTATTAATATTAGAAATATGAAACAAAACTATTCGATTCAGTAAAATATTTTCTATCAATAACACCTCAGTTTTATAATATTTAAATAACGTTGTCATATAGAAATTAAAGAAAATGCAAAAGTATAAAAACAATTGTTACTCTCTGTAAAAAATCAAATTCAAGCTACATTCTCCAGCTTGTTATTAATGGTAGAAATATGAAACAAAAACTATTCGATTCAGCAAAATATTTCCTATCAATAACACCTCAGTTTTATAACATTTAAATAACGTTGTCATATAGAAATTAAAGAAAATGCAAAAGTATAAAAACAATTGTTACTCCCTGTTAAAAATCAAATTCAATCTACATTCTCCAGCTTGTTATTAATGGTAGAAATATGAAACAAAAACTATTCGATTGAGCAAAATATTTCCTATCAATAACACTTTAGTTTTATAACATTTAAATAACGTTGTTATATAGAAATTAAAGAAAATGCAAAAGTATAAAAACAATTGTTACTCTCTGTAAAAAATCAAATTCAATCTACATTCTCCAGCTTGTTATTAATGGTAGAAATATGAAACAAAAACTATTCGATTGAGCAAAATATTTCCTATCAATAACACTTTAGTTTTATAACATTTAAATAACGTTGTCATATAGAAATCAAAGAAAATGCAAAAGTTTAAAATCAATAGTTACTCCCTGTCAAAAATCAAATTCAATCTACATTCTCTAGCTTGTTACTAATGGTAGAAATATGAAACAAAAACTATTCGATTCAGCAAAATATTTCCTGTCAATAACACCTCAGTTTTATAACATTTAAATAACGTTGTCATATAGAAATCAAAGAAAATGCAAAAGTATAAAATCAATAGTTACTCCCTGTTAAAATTCAAATTCAATCTACATTCTCCAGCTTGTTATTAATGGTAGAAATATGAAACAAAAACTATTCGATTCAGCAAAATATTTCCTATTAATAACACCTCAGTTTCATAACATTTAAATAACGTTGTCATATAGAAATTAAAGAAAATGCAAAAGTATAAAAACAATTGTTACTCCCTGTTAAAAATCAAATTCAATCTACATTCTCCTGCTTGTTATTAATAATAAAAAAATGAAATAAATACTATTCGATTCAGCAGAATATTTTCTATTAATAGCACCTCAGTTTTATAACATTTAAATAACGTTGTCACATAGAAATTAAAGAAAATGCAAAAGTATAAAAACAATTGTTACTCTCTGTAGAAAATCAAATTCAATCTACATTCTCCAGCTTGTCATTAATGGCAGAAATATGAAACAAAAACTATTTGATTCAGCAAAATATTTCCTATTAATAACACCTCAGTTTTATAACATTTAAATAACGTTGTCATATAGAAATTAAAGAAAATGCAAAAGAATAAAAACAATTGTTACTCCCTGTTAAAAATCAAATTCAATCTACATTCTCTAGCTTGTTATTAATGGTAGAAATATGAAACAAAACTATTTGATTCAGCAAAATATTTCCTATTAATAACACCTCAGTTTTATAACATTTAAATAACGTTGTCATATAGAAATTAAAGAAAATGCAAAAGTATAAAATCAATAGTTACTCCCTGTTAAAAATCAAATTCAATCTACATTCTCCAGCTTGTTATTAATGGTAGAAATATGAAACAAAAACTATTCGATTCAGCAAAATATTTCCTGTCAATAACACCTCAGTTTTATAACATTTAAATAACGTTGTCACATAGAAATTAAAGAAAATGCAAAAGTATAAAAACAATTGTTACTCTCTGTAGAAAATCAAATTCAATCTACATTCTCCAGCTTGTCATTAATGGCAGAAATATGAAGCAAAAACTATTTGATTCAGCAAAAGATTTCCTATTAATAACACCTCAGTTTTATAACATTTAAATAACGTTGGCAAATAGAAATTAAAGAAAATGCAAAAGAATAAAAACAATTGTTACTCCCTGTTAAAAATCAAATTCAATCTACATTCTCTAGCTTGTTATTAATGGTAGAAATATGAAACAAAACTATTCGATTCAGCAAAATATTTTCTATCAATAGCACCTCAGTTTTATAACATTTAAATAACGTTGGCATATAGAAATTAAAGAAAATGCAAAAGAATAAAAACAATTGTTACGCCCTGTCAAAAATCAAATTCAATCTACATTCTCCAGCTTGTTATTAATGGTAGAAATATGAAACAAAAACTATTTGATTCAGCAAAATATTTCCTATCAATAACACCTCAGTTTTATAACATTTAAATAACGTTGTCATATAGAAATCAAAGAAAATGCAAAAGTTTAAAATCAATAGTTACTCCCTGTCAAAAATCAAATTCAATCTACATTCTCCAGCTTGTTATTAATGGTAGAAATATGAAACAAAAACTATTCGATTCAGCAAAATATTTCCTATTAACAGCACCTCAGTTTCATAACATTTAAATAACGTTGTCATATAGAAATTAAAGAAAATGCAAAAGTATAAAAACAATTGTTACTCCCTGTTAAAAATCAAATTCAATCTACATTCTCCTGCTTGTTATTAATAATAAAAAAATGAAATAAATACTATTCGATTCAGCAGAATATTTTCTATTAATAACACCTCAGTTTTATAACATTTAAATAACGTTGTCACATAGAAATTAAAGAAAATGCAAAAGTATAAAAACAATTGTTACTCTCTGTAGAAAATCAAATTCAATCTACATTCTCCAGCTTGTCATTAATGGCAGAAATATGAAACAAAAACTATTTGATTCAGCAAAATATTTCCTATTAATAACACCTCAGTTTTATAACATTTAAATAACGTTGTCATATAGAAATTAAAGAAAATGCAAAAGAATAAAAACAATTGTTACTCCCTGTTAAAAATCAAATTCAATCTACATTCTCCAGCTTGTTATTAATGGTAGAAATATGAAACAAAAACTACTCGATTCAGCAAAATATTTCCTATTAACAGCACCTCAGTTTCATAACATTTAAATAACGTTGTCATATAGAAATTAAAGAAAATGCAAAAGTATAAAAACAATTGTTACTCCCTGTTAAAAATCAAATTCAATCTACATTCTCCTGCTTGTTATTAATAATAAAAAAATGAAATAAATACTATTCGATTCAGCAGAATATTTTCTATTAATAACACCTCAGTTTTATAACATTTAAATAACGTTGTCACATAGAAATTAAAGAAAATGCAAAAGTATAAAAACAATTGTTACTCTCTGTAGAAAATCAAATTCAATCTACATTCTCCAGCTTGTCATTAATGGCAGAAATATGAAGCAAAAACTATTTGATTCAGCAAAAGATTTCCTATTAATAACACCTCAGTTTTATAACATTTAAATAACGTTGGCAAATAGAAATTAAAGAAAATGCAAAAGAATAAAAACAATTGTTACTCCCTGTTAAAAATCAAATTCAATCTACATTCTCTAGCTTGTTATTAATGGTAGAAATATGAAACAAAACTATTCGATTCAGCAAAATATTTTCTATCAATAGCACCTCAGTTTTATAACATTTAAATAACGTTGTCATATAGAAATCAAAGAAAATGCAAAAGTATAAAAACAATTGTTACTCTCTGTAAAAATCAAATTCAATCTACATTCTCCAGCTTGTTATTAATGGTAGAAATATGAAACAAAAACTATTTGATTCAGCAAAATATTTCCTATCAATAACACCTCAGTTTTATAACATTTAAATAACGTTGGCATATAGAAATTAAAGAAAATGCAAAAGAATAAAAACAATTGTTACGCCCTGTCAAAAATCAAATTCAATCTACATTCTCCAGCTTGTTATTAATGGTAGAAATATGAAACAAAAACTATTTGATTCAGCAAAATATTTCCTATCAATAACACCTCAGTTTTATAACATTTAAATAACGTTGTCATATAGAAATCAAAGAAAATGCAAAAGTATAAAAACAATTGTTACTCTCTGTAAAAATCAAATTCAATCTACATTCTCCAGCTTGTTATTAATGGTAGAAATATGAAACAAAAACTATTTGATTCAGCAAAATATTTCCTATCAATAACACCTCAGTTTTATAACATTTAAATAACGTTGGCATATAGAAATTAAAGAAAATGCAAAAGAATAAAAACAATTGTTACGCCCTGTCAAAAATCAAATTCAATCTACATTCTCCAGCTTGTTATTAATGGTAGAAATATGAAACAAAAACTATTTGATTCAGCAAAATATTTCCTATCAATAACACCTCAGTTTTATAACATTTAAATAACGTTGTCATATAGAAATCAAAGAAAATGCAAAAGTTTAAAATCAATAGTTACTCCCTGTCAAAAATCAAATTCAATCTACATTCTCCAGCTTGTTATTAATGGTAGAAATATGAAACAAAAACTATTCGATTCAGCAAAATATTTCCTATTAACAGCACCTCAGTTTCATAACATTTAAATAACGTTGTCATATAGAAATTAAAGAAAATGCAAAAGTATAAAAACAATTGTTACTCCCTGTTAAAAATCAAATTCAATCTACATTCTCCTGCTTGTTATTAATAATAAAAAAATGAAATAAATACTATTCGATTCAGCAGAATATTTTCTATTAATAACACCTCAGTTTTATAACATTTAAATAACGTTGTCATATAGAAATCAAAGAAAATGCAAAAGTATAAAAACAATTGTTACTCTCTGTAAAAATCAAATTCAATCTACATTCTCCAGCTTGTTATTAATGGCAGAAATATGAAACAAAAACTATTTGATTCAGCAGAATATTTTCTATTAATAACACCTCAGTTTTATAACATTTAAATAACGTTGTCATATAGAAATTAAAGAAAATGCAAAAGTATAAAAACAATTGTTACTCCCTGTTAAAAATCAAATTCAATCTACATTCTCCTGCTTGTTATTAATAATAAAAAAATGAAATAAATACTATTCGATTCAGCAGAATATTTTCTATTAATAACACCTCAGTTTTATAACATTTAAATAACGTTGTCACATAGAAATTAAAGAAAATGCAAAAGTATAAAAACAATTGTTACTCTCTGTAGAAAATCAAATTCAATCTACATTTTCCAGCTTGTCATTAATGGCAGAAATATGAAACAAAAACTATTTGATTCAGCAGAATATTTCCTATTAATAACACCTCAGTTTTATAACATTTAAATAACGTTGTCACATAGAAATTAAAGAAAATGCAAAAGTATAAAAACAATTGTTACTCTCTGTAGAAAATCAAATTCAATCTACATTCTCCAGCTTGTCATTAATGGCAGAAATATGAAACAAAAACTATTTGATTCAGCAAAATATTTCCTATTAATAACACCTCAGTTTTATAACATTTAAATAACGTTGTCATTTAGAAATTAAAGAAAATGCAAAAGTATAAAATCAATAGTTACTCCCTGTTAAAAATCAAATTCAATCTACATTCTTCAGCTTGTTATTAATGGTAGAAATATGAAACAAAAACTATTCGATTCAGCAAAATATTTCCTATTAATAACACCTCAGTTTCATAACATTTAAATAACGTTGTCATATAGAAATTAAAGAAAATGCAAAAGTATAAAAACAATTGTTACTCCCTGTTAAAAATCAAATTCAATCTACATTCTCCTGCTTGTTATTAATAATAAAAAAATGAAATAAATACTATTCGATTCAGCAGAATATTTTCTATTAATAACACCTCAGTTTTATAACATTTAAATAACGTTGTCACATAGAAATTAAAGAAAATGCAAAAGTATAAAAACAATTGTTACTCTCTGTAGAAAATCAAATTCAATCTACATTCTCCAGCTTGTCATTAATGGCAGAAATATGAAACAAAAACTATTTGATTCAGCAAAATATTTCCTATTAATAACACCTCAGTTTTATAACATTTAAATAACGTTGTCATATAGAAATTAAAGAAAATGCAAAAGAATAAAAACAATTGTTACTCCCTGTTAAAAATCAAATTCAATCTACATTCTCCAGCTTGTTATTAATGGTAGAAATATGAAACAAAAACTATTCGATTCAGCAAAATATTTCCTATTAACAGCACCTCAGTTTCATAACATTTAAATAACGTTGTCATATAGAAATTAAAGAAAATGCAAAAGTATAAAAACAATTGTTACTCCCTGTTAAAAATCAAATTCAATCTACATTCTCCTGCTTGTTATTAATAATAAAAAAATGAAATAAATACTATTCGATTCAGCAGAATATTTTCTATTAATAACACCTCAGTTTTATAACATTTAAATAACGTTGTCACATAGAAATTAAAGAAAATGCAAAAGTATAAAAACAATTGTTACTCTCTGTAGAAAATCAAATTCAATCTACATTCTCCAGCTTGTCATTAATGGCAGAAATATGAAGCAAAAACTATTTGATTCAGCAAGAGATTTCCTATTAATAACACCTCAGTTTTATAACATTTAAATAACGTTGGCAAATAGAAATTAAAGAAAATGCAAAAGAATAAAAACAATTGTTACTCCCTGTTAAAAATCAAATTCAATCTACATTCTCTAGCTTGTTATTAATGGTAGAAATATGAAACAAAACTATTCGATTCAGCAAAATATTTTCTATCAATAGCACCTCAGTTTTATAACATTTAAATAACGTTGGCATATAGAAATTAAAGAAAATGCAAAAGAATAAAAACAATTGTTACGCCCTGTCAAAAATCAAATTCAATCTACATTCTCCAGCTTGTTATTAATGGTAGAAATATGAAACAAAAACTATTCGATTCAGCAAAATATTTCCTGTCAATAACACCTCAGTTTTATAACATTTAAATAACGTTGTCATATAGAAATTAAAGAAAATGCAAAAATATAAAGCAATTGTTACTCCCTGTTAAAAATCAAATTCAATCTACATTCTTTAGCTTGTTATTAATGGTAGAAATATGAAACAAAAACTATTTGATTCAGCAAAATATTTCCTATCAATAACACCTCAGTTTTATAACATTTAAATAACGTTGTCATATAGAAATCAAAGAAAATGCAAAAGTTTAAAATCAATAGTTACTCCCTGTTAAAAATCAAATTCAATCTACATTCTCCTGCTTGTTATTAATAATAAAAAAATGAAATAAATACTATTCGATTCAGCAGAATATTTTCTATTAATAACACCTCAGTTTTATAACATTTAAATAACGTTGTCACATAGAAATTAAAGAAAATGCAAAAGTATAAAAACAATTGTTACTCTCTGTAGAAAATCAAATTCAATCTACATTCTCCAGCTTGTTATTAATGGTAGAAATATGAAACAAAAACTATTCGATTCAGCAAAATATTTCCTATTAATAACACCTCAGTTTCATAACATTTAAATAACGTTGTCATATAGAAATTAAAGAAAATGCAAAAGTATAAAAACAATTGTTACTCCCTGTTAAAAATCAAATTCAATCTACATTCTCCTGCTTGTTATTAATAATAAAAAAATGAAATAAATACTATTCGATTCAGCAGAATATTTTCTATTAATAGCACCTCAGTTTTATAACATTTAAATAACGTTGTCACATAGAAATTAAAGAAAATGCAAAAGTATAAAAACAATTGTTACTCTCTGTAGAAAATCAAATTCAATCTACATTCTCCAGCTTGTCATTAATGGCAGAAATATGAAACAAAAACTATTTGATTCAGCAAAATATTTCCTATTAATAACACCTCAGTTTTATAACATTTAAATAACGTTGTCATATAGAAATTAAAGAAAATGCAAAAGTATAAAATCAATAGTTACTCCCTGTTAAAAATCAAATTCAATCTACATTCTCCAGCTTGTTATTAATGGTAGAAATATGAAACAAAAACTATTTGATTCAGCAAAATATTTCCTATTAATAACACCTCAGTTTTATAACATTTAGATAACGTTGTCATATAGAAATTAAAGAAAATGCAAAAGTATAAAATCAATAGTTACTCCCTGTTAAAAATCAAATTCAATCTACATTCTCCAGCTTGTTATTAATGGTAGAAATATGAAACAAAAACTATTCGATTCAGCAAAATATTTCCTGTCAATAACACCTCAGTTTTATAACATTTAAATAACGTTGTCACATAGAAATTAAAGAAAATGCAAAAGTATAAAAACAATTGTTACTCTCTGTAGAAAATCAAATTCAATCTACATTCTCCAGCTTGTCATTAATGGCAGAAATATGAAGCAAAAACTATTTGATTCAGCAAAAGATTTCCTATTAATAACACCTCAGTTTTATAACATTTAAATAACGTTGGCAAATAGAAATTAAAGAAAATGCAAAAGAATAAAAACAATTGTTACTCCCTGTTAAAAATCAAATTCAATCTACATTCTCTAGCTTGTTATTAATGGTAGAAATATGAAACAAAACTATTCGATTCAGCAAAATATTTTCTATCAATAGCACCTCAGTTTTATAACATTTAAATAACGTTGTCATATAGAAATCAAAGAAAATGCAAAAGTATAAAAACAATTGTTACTCTCTGTAAAAATCAAATTCAATCTACATTCTCCAGCTTGTTATTAATGGTAGAAATATGAAACAAAAACTATTTGATTCAGCAAAATATTTCCTATCAATAACACCTCAGTTTTATAACATTTAAATAACGTTGTCATATAGAAATCAAAGAAAATGCAAAAGTTTAAAATCAATAGTTACTCCCTGTCAAAAATCAAATTCAATCTACATTCTCCAGCTTGTTATTAATGGTAGAAATATGAAACAAAAACTATTCGATTCAGCAAAATATTTCCTATTAACAGCACCTCAGTTTCATAACATTTAAATAACGTTGTCATATAGAAATTAAAGAAAATGCAAAAGTATAAAAACAATTGTTACTCCCTGTTAAAAATCAAATTCAATCTACATTCTCCTGCTTGTTATTAATAATAAAAAAATGAAATAAATACTATTCGATTCAGCAGAATATTTTCTATTAATAACACCTCAGTTTTATAACATTTAAATAACGTTGTCACATAGAAATTAAAGAAAATGCAAAAGTATAAAAACAATTGTTACTCTCTGTAGAAAATCAAATTCAATCTACATTCTCCAGCTTGTCATTAATGGCAGAAATATGAAACAAAAACTATTTGATTCAGCAAAATATTTCCTATTAATAACACCTCAGTTTTATAACATTTAAATAACGTTGGCAAATAGAAATTAAAGAAAATGCAAAAGAATAAAAACAATTGTTACTCCCTGTTAAAAATCAAATTCAATCTACATTCTCTAGCTTGTTATTAATGGTAGAAATATGAAACAAAACTATTCGATTCAGCAAAATATTTTCTATCAATAGCACCTCAGTTTTATAACATTTAAATAACGTTGTCATATAGAAATCAAAGAAAATGCAAAAGTATAAAAACAATTGTTACTCTCTGTAAAAATCAAATTCAATCTACATTCTCCAGCTTGTTATTAATGGTAGAAATATGAAACAAAAACTATTTGATTCAGCAAAATATTTCCTATCAATAACACCTCAGTTTTATAACATTTAAATAACGTTGGCATATAGAAATTAAAGAAAATGCAAAAGAATAAAAACAATTGTTACGCCCTGTCAAAAATCAAATTCAATCTACATTCTCCAGCGGGTTATTAATGGTAGAAATATGAAACAAAAACTATTTGATTCAGCAAAATATTTCCTATCAATAACACCTCAGTTTTATAACATTTAAATAACGTTGTCATAGAGAAATCAAAGAAAATGCAAAAGTATAAAAACAATTGATACTCTCTGTAAAAATCAAATTCAATCTACATTCTCCAGCTTGTTATTAATGGTAGAAATATGAAACAAAAACTATTTGATTCAGCAAAATATTTCCTATCAATAACACCTCAGTTTTATAACATTTAAATAACGTTGGCATATAGAAATTAAAGAAAATGCAAAAGAATAAAAACAATTGTTACGCCCTGTCAAAAATCAAATTCAATCTACATTCTCCAGCTTGTTATTAATGGTAGAAATATGAAACAAAAACTATTTGATTCAGCAAAATATTTCCTATCAATAACACCTCAGTTTTATAACATTTAAATAACGTTGTCATATAGAAATCAAAGAAAATGCAAAAGTTTAAAATCAATAGTTACTCCCTGTCAAAAATCAAATTCAATCTACATTCTCCAGCTTGTTATTAATGGTAGAAATATGAAACAAAAACTATTCGATTCAGCAAAATATTTCCTATTAACAGCACCTCAGTTTCATAACATTTAAATAACGTTGTCATATAGAAATTAAAGAAAATGCAAAAGTATAAAAACAATTGTTACTCCCTGTTAAAAATCAAATTCAATCTACATTCTCCTGCTTGTTATTAATAATAAAAAAATGAAATAAATACTATTCGATTCAGCAGAATATTTTCTATTAATAACACCTCAGTTTTATAACATTTAAATAACGTTGTCATATAGAAATCAAAGAAAATGCAAAAGTATAAAAACAATTGTTACTCTCTGTAAAAATCAAATTCAATCTACATTCTCCAGCTTGTTATTAATGGCAGAAATATGAAACAAAAACTATTTGATTTAGCAGAATATTTTCTATTAATAACACCTCAGTTTTATAACATTTAAATAACGTTGTCATATAGAAATTAAAGAAAATGCAAAAGTATAAAAACAATTGTTACTCCCTGTTAAAAATCAAATTCAATCTACATTCTCCTGCTTGTTATTAATAATAAAAAAATGAAATAAATACTATTCGATTCAGCAGAATATTTTCTATTAATAACACCTCAGTTTTATAACATTTAAATAACGTTGTCACATAGAAATTAAAGAAAATGCAAAAGTATAAAAACAATTGTTACTCTCTGTAGAAAATCAAATTCAATCTACATTCTCCAGCTTGTCATTAATGGCAGAAATATGAAACAAAAACTATTTGATTCAGCAAAATATTTCCTATTAATAACACCTCAGTTTTATAACATTTAAATAACGTTGTCACATAGAAATTAAAGAAAATGCAAAAGTATAAAAACAATTGTTACTCTCTGTAGAAAATCAAATTCAATCTACATTCTCCAGCTTGTCATTAATGGCAGAAATATGAAACAAAAACTATTCGATTCAGCAAAATATTTCCTATTAATAACACCTCAGTTTCATAACATTTAAATAACGTTGTCATATAGAAATTAAAGAAAATGCAAAAGTATAAAAACAATTGTTACTCCCTGTTAAAAATCAAATTCAATCTACATTCTCCTGCTTGTTATTAATAATAAAAAAATGAAATAAATACTATTCGATTCAGCAGAATATTTTCTATTAATAACACCTCAGTTTTATAACATTTAAATAACGTTGTCACATAGAAATTAAAGAAAATGCAAAAGTATAAAAACAATTGTTACTCTCTGTAGAAAATCAAATTCAATCTACATTCTCCAGCTTGTCATTAATGGCAGAAATATGAAACAAAAACTATTTGATTCAGCAAAATATTTCCTATTAATAACACCTCAGTTTTATAACATTTAAATAACGTTGTCATATAGAAATTAAAGAAAATGCAAAAGAATAAAAACAATTGTTACTCTCTGTAGAAAATCAAATTCAATCTACATTCTCCAGCTTGTTATTAATGGCAGAAATATGAAACAAAAACTATTCGATTCAGCAAAATATTTCCTATTAATAACACCTCAGTTTTATAACATTTAAATAACGTTGTCATATAGAAATTAAAGAAAATGCAAAAGTATAAAAACAATTGTTACTCTCTGTAGAAAATCAAATTCAATCTACATTCTCCAGCTTGTCATTAATGGCAGAAATATGAAGCAAAAACTATTTGATTCAGCAAGAGATTTCCTATTAATAACACCTCAGTTTTATAACATTTAAATAACGTTGGCAAATAGAAATTAAAGAAAATGCAAAAGAATAAAAACAATTGTTACTCCCTGTTAAAAATCAAATTCAATCTACATTCTCTAGCTTGTTATTAATGGTAGAAATATGAAACAAAACTATTCGATTCAGCAAAATATTTTCTATCAATAGCACCTCAGTTTTATAACATTTAAATAACGTTGTCATATAGAAATCAAAGAAAATGCAAAAGTTTAAAATCAATAGTTACTCCCTGTTAAAAATCAAATTCAATCTACATTCTCCTGCTTGTTATTAATAATAAAAAAATGAAATAAATACTATTCGATTCAGCAGAATATTTTCTATTAATAACACCTCAGTTTTATAACATTTAAATAACGTTGTCACATAGAAATTAAAGAAAATGCAAAAGTATAAAAACAATTGTTACTCTCTGTAGAAAATCAAATTCAATCTACATTCTCCAGCTTGTTATTAATGGTAGAAATATGAAACAAAAACTATTCGATTCAGCAAAATATTTCCTATTAATAACACCTCAGTTTCATAACATTTAAATAACGTTGTCATATAGAAATTAAAGAAAATGCAAAAGTATAAAAACAATTGTTACTCCCTGTTAAAAATCAAATTCAATCTACATTCTCCTGCTTGTTATTAATAATAAAAAAATGAAATAAATACTATTCGATTCAGCAGAATATTTTCTATTAATAACACCTCAGTTTTATAACATTTAAATAACGTTGTTATATAGAAATTAAAGAAAATGCAAAAGTATAAAAACAATTGTTACTCTCTGTAGAAAATCAAATTCAATCTACATTCTCCAGCTTGTTATTAATGGCAGAAATATGAAACAAAAACTATTCGATTCAGCAAAATATTTCCTATTAATAACACCTCAGTTTTATAACATTTAAATAACGTTGGCAAATAGAAATTAAAGAAAATGCAAAAGAATAAAAACAATTGTTACTCCCTGTTAAAAATCAAATTCAATCTACATTCTCTAGCTTGTTATTAATGGCAGAAATATGAAACAAAAACTATTCGATTCAGCAAAATATTTCCTATTAATAACACCTCAGTTTTATAACATTTAAATAACGTTGTTATATAGAAATTAAAGAAAATGCAAAAGAATAAAAACAATTGTTACTCCCTGTTAAAAATCAAATTCAATCTACATTCTCTAGCTTGTTATTAATAATAGAAAAATGAAATAAATACTATTCGATTCAGCAAAATATTTTCTATTAATAACACCTCAGTTTTATAACATTTAAATAACGTTGTTATATAGAAATTAAAGAAAATGCAAAAGTATAAAAACAATTGTTACTCTCTGTAGAAAATCAAATTCAATCTACATTCTCCAGCTTGTTATTAATGGCAGAAATATGAAACAAAAACTATTCGATTCAGCAAAATATTTCCTATCAATAACACCTCAGTTTTATAACATTTAAATAACGTTGTTATATAGAAATTAAAGAAAATGCAAAAGTATAAAAGCAATTGTTACTTTCTGTAAAAAATCAAATTTAAGCTACATTCTCCAGCTTGTTATTAATAATAGAAAAATGAAATAAATACTATTCGATTCAGCAGAATATTTTCTATTAATAACACCTCAGTTTTATAACATTTAAATAACGTTGTCATATAGAAATTAAAGAAAATGCAAAAGTATAAAAACAATTGTTACTCTCTGTAAAAAATCAAATTCAAGCTACATTCTCCAGCTTGTTATTAATGGTAGAAATATGAAACAAAAACTATTTGATTCAGCAAAATATTTCCTATCAATAACACCTCAGTTTTATAACATTTAAATAACGTTGTTATATAGAAATTAAAGAAAATGCAAAAGTATAAAAACAATTGTTACTCCCTGTTAAAAATCAAATTCAATCTATATTCTCTAGCTTGTTATTAATATTAGAAATATGAAACAAAACTATTCGATTCAGCAAAATATTTTCTATCAATAACACCTCAGTTTTATAACATTTAAATAACGTTGTCATATAGAAATTAAAGAAAATGCAAAAGTATAAAAACAATTGTTACTCTCTGTAGAAAATCAAATTCAATCTACATTCTCCAGCTTGTTATTAATGGCAGAAATATGAAACAAAAACTATTCGATTCAGCAAAATATTTCCTATCAATAACACCTCAGTTTTATAACATTTAAATAACGTTGTTATATAGAAATTAAAGAAAATGCAAAAGTATAAAAGCAATTGTTACTTTCTGTAAAAAATCAAATTTAAGCTACATTCTCCAGCTTGTTATTAATAATAGAAAAATGAAATAAATACTATTCGATTCAGCGGAATATTTTCTATTAATAACACCTCAGTTTTATAACATTTAAATAACGTTGTTATATAGAAATTAAAGAAAATGCAAAAGTATAAAAACAATTGTTACTTTTTGTAAAAAATCAAATTTAAGCTACATTCTCCAGCTTGTTATTAATAATAGAAAAATGAAATAAATACTATTCGATTCAGCAGAATATTTTCTATTAATAACACCTCAGTTTTATAACATTTAAATAACGTTGTCATATAGAAATTAAAGAAAATGCAAAAGTATAAAAACAATTGTTACTCCCTGTTAAAAATCAAATTCAATCTACATTCTCCTGCTTGTTATTAATAACAGAAAAATGAAATAAATACTATTCGATTCAGCAAAATATTTCCTATCAATAACACTTTAGTTTTATAACATTTAAATAACGTTGTCATATAGAAATTAAAGAAAATGCAAAAGAATAAAAACAATTGTTACTCTCTGTAGAAAATCAAATTCAATCTACATTCTCCAGCTTGTTATTAATGGCAGAAATATGAAACAAAAACTATTCGATCCAGCAAAATATTTCCTATCAATAACACCTCAGTTTTATAACATTTAAATAACGTTGTCACATAGAAATTAAAGAAAATGCAAAAGTATAAAAACAATTGTTACTCCCTGTTAAAAATCAAATTCAATCTACATTCTCTAGCTTGTTATTAATATTAGAAATATGAAACAAAACTATTCGATTCAGCAAAATATTTTCTATCAATAACACCTCAGTTTTATAACATTTAAATAACGTTGTCATATAGAAATTAAAGAAAATGCAAAAGTATAAAAACAATTGTTACTCCCTGTTAAAAATCAAATTCAATCTACATTCTCCAGCTTGTTATTAATGGTAGAAATATGAAACAAAAACAATTCGATTGAGCAAAATATTTCCTATCAATAACACTTTAGTTTTATAACATTTAAATAACGTTGTTATATAGAAATTAAAGAAAATGCAAAAGTATATAATCAATAGTTACTCCCTGTTAAAAATCAAATTCAATCTACATTCTCCAGCTTGTTATTTATGGTAGAAATATGAAACAAAAACTATTAGATTCAGCAAAATATTTTCTATTAATAACACTTTAGTTTTATAACATTTAAATAACGTTGGCATATAGAAATTAAAGAAAATGCAAAAGAATAAAAACAATTGTTACTCCCTGTTAAAAATCAAATTCAATCTACATTCTCTAGCTTGTTATTAATGGTAGAAATATGAAACAAAAACTATTTGATTCAGCAAAATATTTCCTATTAATAACACCTCAGTTTTATAACATTTAAATAACGTTGTCATATAGAAATTAAAGAAAATGCAAAAGTATAAAAACAATTGTTACTCTCTGTAGAAAATCAAATTCAATCTACATTCTCCAGCTTGTTATTAATGGCAGAAATATGAAACAAAAACTATTCGATTCAGCAAAATATTTCCTATCAATAACACCTCAGTTTTATAACATTTAAATAACGTTGTTATATAGAAATTAAAGAAAATGCAAAAGTATAAAAACAATTGTTACTTTCTGTAAAAAATCAAATTTAAGCTACATTCTCCAGCTTGTTATTAATAATAGAAAAATGAAATAAATACTATTCGATTCAGCAGAATATTTTCTATTAATAACACCTCAGTTTTATAACATTTAAATAACGTTGTTATATAGAAATTAAAGAAAATGCAAAAGTATAAAAACAATTGTTACTCTCTGTAGAAAATCAAATTCAATCTACATTCTCCAGCTTGTTATTAATGGCAGAAATATGAAACAAAAACTATTCGATTCAGCAAAATATTTCCTATTAATAACACCTCAGTTTTATAACATTTAAATAACGTTGGCAAATAGAAATTAAAGAAAATGCAAAAGAATAAAAACAATTGTTACTCCCTGTTAAAAATCAAATTCAATCTACATTCTCTAGCTTGTTATTAATGGCAGAAATATGAAACAAAAACTATTCGATTCAGCAAAATATTTCCTATTAATAACACCTCAGTTTTATAACATTTAAATAACGTTGTTATATAGAAATTAAAGAAAATGCAAAAGAATAAAAACAATTGTTACTCCCTGTTAAAAATCAAATTCAATCTACATTCTCTAGCTTGTTATTAATAATAGAAAAATGAAATAAATACTATTCGATTCAGCAAAATATTTTCTATTAATAACACCTCAGTTTTATAACATTTAAATAACGTTGTCATATAGAAATTAAAGAAAATGCAAAAGTATAAAAACAATTGTTACTCTCTGTAAAAAATCAAATTCAAGCTACATTCTCCAGCTTGTTATTAATGGTAGAAATATGAAACAAAAACTATTTGATTCAGCAAAATATTTCCTATCAATAACACCTCAGTTTTATAACATTTAAATAACGTTGTTATATAGAAATTAAAGAAAATGCAAAAGAATAAAAACAATTGTTACTCCCTGTTAAAAATCAAATTCAATCTACATTCTCTAGCTTGTTATTAATGGCAGAAATATGAAACAAAAACTATTCGATTCAGCAAAATATTTCCTATTAATAACACCTCAGTTTTATAACATTTAAATAACGTTGTTATATAGAAATTAAAGAAAATGCAAAAGAATAAAAACAATTGTTACTCCCTGTTAAAAATCAAATTCAATCTACATTCTCTAGCTTGTTATTAATAATAGAAAAATGAAATAAATACTATTCGATTCAGCAGAATATTTTCTATTAATAACACCTCAGTTTTATAACATTTAAATAACGTTGTCATATAGAAATTAAAGAAAATGCAAAAGTATAAAAACAATTGTTACTCTCTGTAAAAAATCAAATTCAAGCTACATTCTCCAGCTTGTTATTAATGGTAGAAATATGAAACAAAAACTATTTGATTCAGCAAAATATTTCCTATCAATAACACCTCAGTTTTATAACATTTAAATAACGTTGTTATATAGAAATTAAAGAAAATGCAAAAGTATAAAAACAATTGTTACTCCCTGTTAAAAATCAAATTCAATCTATATTCTCTAGCTTGTTATTAATATTAGAAATATGAAACAAAACTATTCGATTCAGCAAAATATTTTCTATCAATAACACCTCAGTTTTATAACATTTAAATAACGTTGTTATATAGAAATTAAAGAAAATGCAAAAGTATAAAAACAATTGTTACTCCCTGTTAAAAATCAAATTCAATCTATATTCTCTAGCTTGTTATTAATATTAGAAATATGAAACAAAACTATTCGATTCAGCAAAATATTTTCTATTAATAACACCTCAGTTTTATAACATTTAAATAACGTTGTTATATAGAAATTAAAGAAAATGCAAAAGTATAAAAACAATTGTTACTTTTTGTAAAAAATCAAATTTAAGCTACATTCTCCAGCTTGTTATTAATAATAGAAAAATGAAATAAATACTATTCGATTCAGCAGAATATTTTCTATTAATAACACCTCAGTTTTATAACATTTAAATAACGTTGTCATATAGAAATTAAAGAAAATGCAAAAGTATAAAAACAATTGTTACTCCCTGTTAAAAATCAAATTCAATCTACATTCTCCTGCTTGTTATTAATAACAGAAAAATGAAATAAATACTATTCGATTCAGCAAAATATTTCCTATCAATAACACTTTAGTTTTATAACATTTAAATAACGTTGTCATATAGAAATTAAAGAAAATGCAAAAGAATAAAAACAATTGTTACTCTCTGTAGAAAATCAAATTCAATCTACATTCTCCAGCTTGTTATTAATGGCAGAAATATGAAACAAAAACTATTCGATCCAGCAAAATATTTCCTATCAATAACACCTCAGTTTTATAACATTTAAATAACGTTGTCACATAGAAATTAAAGAAAATGCAAAAGTATAAAAACAATTGTTACTCCCTGTTAAAAATCAAATTCAATCTACATTCTCTAGCTTGTTATTAATATTAGAAATATGAAACAAAACTATTCGATTCAGCAAAATATTTTCTATCAATAACACCTCAGTTTTATAACATTTAAATAACGTTGTCATATAGAAATTAAAGAAAATGCAAAAGTATAAAAACAATTGTTACTCCCTGTTAAAAATCAAATTCAATCTACATTCTCCAGCTTGTTATTAATGGTAGAAATATGAAACAAAAACAATTCGATTGAGCAAAATATTTCCTATCAATAACACTTTAGTTTTATAACATTTAAATAACGTTGTTATATAGAAATTAAAGAAAATGCAAAAGTATATAATCAATAGTTACTCCCTGTTAAAAATCAAATTCAATCTACATTCTCCAGCTTGTTATTTATGGTAGAAATATGAAACAAAAACTATTAGATTCAGCAAAATATTTTCTATTAATAACACTTTAGTTTTATAACATTTAAATAACGTTGGCATATAGAAATTAAAGAAAATGCAAAAGAATAAAAACAATTGTTACTCCCTGTTAAAAATCAAATTCAATCTACATTCTCTAGCTTGTTATTAATGGTAGAAATATGAAACAAAAACTATTTGATTCAGCAAAATATTTCCTATTAATAACACCTCAGTTTTATAACATTTAAATAACGTTGTCATATAGAAATTAAAGAAAATGCAAAAGTATAAAAACAATTGTTACTCTCTGTAGAAAATCAAATTCAATCTACATTCTCCAGCTTGTTATTAATGGCAGAAATATGAAACAAAAACTATTCGATTCAGCAAAATATTTCCTATCAATAACACCTCAGTTTTATAACATTTAAATAACGTTGTTATATAGAAATTAAAGAAAATGCAAAAGTATAAAAACAATTGTTACTTTCTGTAAAAAATCAAATTTAAGCTACATTCTCCAGCTTGTTATTAATAATAGAAAAATGAAATAAATACTATTCGATTCAGCAGAATATTTTCTATTAATAACACCTCAGTTTTATAACATTTAAATAACGTTGTCATATAGAAATTAAAGAAAATGCAAAAGTATAAAAACAATTGTTACTCCCTGTTAAAAATCAAATTCAATCTACATTCTCCTGCTTGTTATTAATAACAGAAAAATGAAATAAATACTATTCGATTCAGCAGAATATTTTCTATTAATAACACCTCAGTTTTATAACATTTAAATAACGTTGTCACATAGAAATTAAAGAAAATGCAAAAGTATAAAAACAATTGTTACTCTCTGTAGAAAATCAAATTCAATCTACATTCTCTAGCTTGTTATTAATATTAGAAATATGAAACAAAACTATTCGATTCAGCAAAATATTTCCTATCAATAACACTTTAGTTTTATAACATTTAAATAACGTTGTCATATAGAAATTAAAGAAAATGCAAAAGAATAAAAACAATTGTTACTCTCTGTAGAAAATCAAATTCAATCTACATTCTCCAGCTTGTTATTAATGGCAGAAATATGAAACAAAAACTATTCGATCCAGCAAAATATTTCCTATCAATAACACCTCAGTTTTATAACATTTAAATAACGTTGTCACATAGAAATTAAAGAAAATGCAAAAGTATAAAAACAATTGTTACTCTCTGTAGAAAATCAAATTCAATCTACATTCTCTAGCTTGTTATTAATATTAGAAATATGAAACAAAACTATTCGATTCAGCAAAATATTTTCTATCAATAACACCTCAGTTTTATAACATTTAAATAACGTTGTCATATAGAAATTAAAGAAAATGCAAAAGTATAAAAACAATTGTTACTCCCTGTTAAAAATCAAATTCAATCTACATTCTCCAGCTTGTTATTAATGGTAGAAATATGAAACAAAAACAATTCGATTGAGCAAAATATTTCCTATCAATAACACTTTAGTTTTATAACATTTAAATAACGTTGTTATATAGAAATTAAAGAAAATGCAAAAGTATAAAAACAATTGTTACTCCCTGTTAAAAATCAAATTCAATCTACATTCTCTAGCTTGTTATTAATATTAGAAATATGAAACAAAACTATTCGATTCAGCAAAATATTTTCTATCAATAACACCTCAGTTTTATAACATTTAAATAACGTTGTCATATAGAAATTAAAGAAAATGCAAAAGTATAAAAACAATTGTTACTCCCTGTTAAAAATCAAATTCAATCTACATTCTCCAGCTTGTTATTAATGGTAGAAATATGAAACAAAAACAATTCGATTGAGCAAAATATTTCCTATCAATAACACTTTAGTTTTATAACATTTAAATAACGTTGTTATATAGAAATTAAAGAAAATGCAAAAGTATATAATCAATAGTTACTCCCTGTTAAAAATCAAATTCAATCTACATTCTCCAGCTTGTTATTTATGGTAGAAATATGAAACAAAAACTATTAGATTCAGCAAAATATTTCCTATTAATAACACCTCAGTTTTATAACATTTAAATAACGTTGTCATATAGAAATTAAAGAAAATGCAAAAGTATAAAATCAATAGTTACTCCCTGTTAAAAATCAAATTCAATCTACATTCTCCAGCTTGTTATTTATGGTAGAAATATGAAACAAAAACTATTAGATTCAGCAAAATATTTTCTATTAATAACACTTTAGTTTTATAACATTTAAATAACGTTGGCATATAGAAATTAAAGAAAATGCAAAAGAATAAAAACAATTGTTACTCCCTGTTAAAAATCAAATTCAATCTACATTCTCTAGCTTGTTATTAATGGTAGAAATATGAAACAAAAACTATTTGATTCAGCAAAATATTTCCTATTAATAACACCTCAGTTTTATAACATTTAAATAACGTTGTCATATAGAAATTAAAGAAAATGCAAAAGTATAAAATCAATAGTTACTCCCTGTTAAAAATCAAATTCAATCTACATTCTCTAGCTTGTTATTAATGGCAGAAGTATGAAACAAAAACTATTCGATTCAGCGAAATATTTTCTATCAATAACACCTCAGTTTTATAACATTTAAATAACGTTGTCATATAGAAATTAAAGAAAATACAAAAGTATAAAAACCATTGTTACTCCCTGTTAAAAATCAAATTCAATCTACATTCTCCAGCTTGTTATTATTGGTAGAAATATGAAACAAAAACTATTCGATTCAGCAAAATATTTTCTATCAATAACACCTAAGTTTTATAACATTTAAATAACGTTGTCATATAGAAATTAAAGAAAATGCAAATGTATAAAATCAATAGTTACTCCCTGTTAAAAATCAAATTCAATCTACATTCTCCAGCTTGTTATTTATGGTAGAAATATGAAACAAAAACTATTCGATTCAGCAAAATATTTTCTATTAATAACACTTTAGTTTTATAACATTTAAATAACGTTGTTATACAGAAATTAAAGAAAATGCAAAAGTATAAAAACAATTGTTACTCTCTGTAAAGAATCAAATTCAATCTACATTCTCCAGCTTGTTATTAATGGTAGAAATATGAAACAAAAACTATTTGATTCAGCAAAATATTTCCTATCAATGACACCTCAGTTTTATAACATTTAAATAACGTTGTCATATAGAAATTAAAGAAAATGCAAAAGTATAAAGCAATTGTTACTCCCTGTTAAAAATCAAATTCAATCTACATTCTCCAGCTTGTTATTAATGGTAGAAATATGAAACAAAAACTATTCGATTCAGCAAAATATTTCCTGTCAATAACACCTCAGTTTTATAACATTTAAATAACGTTGTCATATAGAAATTAAAGAAAATGCAAAAGTATAAAGCAATTGTTACTCCCTGTTAAAAATCAAATTCAATCTACATTCTTTAGCTTGTTATTAATGGTAGAAATATGAAACAAAAACTATTTGATTCAGCAAAATATTTCCTGTCAATAACACCTCAGTTTTATAACATTTAAATAACGTTGTCATATAGAAATTAAAGAAAATGCAAAAGTATAAAAACAATTGTTACTCTCTGTAGAAAATCAAATTCAATCTACATTCTCCTGCTTGTTATTAATAATAGAAAAATGAAATAAATACTATTCGATTCAGCAAAATATTTTCTATTAATAACACCTCAGTTTTATAACATTTAAATAACGTTGTCATATAGAAATTAAAGAAAATGCAAAAGAATAAAAACAATTGTTACTCCCTGTTAAAAATCAAATTCAATCTACATTCTCCAGCTTGTTATTAATGGTAGAAATATGAAACAAAAACTGTTTGATTCAACAAAATATTTCCTATTAATAACATCTCAGTTTCATAACATTTAAATAACGTTGTCATATAGAAATTAAAGAAAATGCAAAAGAATAAAAACAATTGTTACTCCCTGTTAAAAATCAAATTCAATCTACATTCTCCAGCTTGTTATTAATGGTAGAAATATGAAACAAAACTATTCGATTCAGCAAAATATTTTCTATCAATAGCACCTCAGTTTTATAACATTTAAATAACGTTGTCATATAGAAATTAAAGAAAATGCAAAAGTATAAAAACAATTGTTACTCCCTGTTAAAAATCAAATTCAATCTACATTCTCCTGCTTGTTATTAATAATAGAAAAATGAAATAAATACTATTCGATTCAGCAAAATATTTTCTATTAATAACACCTCAGTTTTATAACATTTAAATAACGTTGTCATATAGAAATCAAAGAAAATGCAAAAGTTTAAAATCAATAGTTACTCCCTGTTAAAAATCAAATTCAATCTACATTCTCCAGCTTGTTATTAATGGTAGAAATATGAAACAAAAACTATTCGATTTAGCAAAATATTTTCTATCAATAGCACCTCAGTTTTATAACATTTAAATAACGTTGTCATATAGAAATTAAAGAAAATGCAAAAGTATAAAAACAATTGTTACTCCCTGTTAAAAATCAAATTCAATCTACATTCTCCTGCTTGTTATTAATAATAGAAAAATGAAATAAATACTATTCGATTCAGCAAAATATTTTCTATTAATAACACCTCAGTTTTATAACATTTAAATAACGTTGTCATATAGAAATCAAAGAAAATGCAAAAGTTTAAAATCAATAGTTACTCCCTGTTAAAAATCAAATTCAATCTACATTCTCCAGCTTGTTATTAATGGTAGAAATATGAAACAAAAACTATTCGATTTAGCAAAATATTTTCTATCAATAGCACCTCAGTTTTATAACATTTAAATAACGTTGTCATATAGAAATCAAAGAAAATGCAAAAGTATAAAATCAATAGTTACTCCCTGTTAAAAATCAAATTCAATCTACATTTTCCAGCTTGTTATTAATGGTAGAAATATGAAACAAAAACTATTTGGTTCAGCAAAATATTTCCTATCAACAACACCTCAGTTTTATAACATTTAAATAACGTTGTCATATAGAAATTAAAGAAAATGCAAAAGAATAAAAACAAATGTTACTCCTTGTTAAAAATCAAATTCAATCTACATTCTCTAGCTTGTTATTAATGGCAGAAGTATGAAACAAAAACTATTCGATTTAGCAAAATATTTTCTATCAATAACACTTTAGTTTTATAACATTTAAATAACGTTGTTATATAGAAATTAAAGAAAATGCAAAAGTATAAAAACAATTGTTACTCTCTGTAAAAAATCAAATTCAATCTACATTCTCCAGCTTGTTATTAATGGTAGAAATATGAAACAAAACTATTCGATTCAGCAAAATATTTTCTATCAATAACACCTTAGTTTTATAACATTTAAATAACGTTGTTATAAATAAATTAAAGAAAATGCAAAAGTATAAAAACAATTGTTACTCCCTGTAAAAAATCAAATTCAATCTACATTCTCCAGCTTGTCATTAATGGCAGAAATATGAAACAAAAACTATTTGGTTCAGCAAAATATTTCCTATCAACAACACCTCAGTTTTATAACATTTAAATAACGTTGTCATATAGAAATTAAAGAAAATGCAAAAGAATAAAAACAATTGTTACTCCTTGTTAAAAATCAAATTCAATCTACATTCTCTAGCTTGTTATTAATGGCAGAAGTATGAAACAAAAACTATTCGATTCAGCGAAATATTTTCTATCAATAACACCTCAGTTTTATAACATTTAAATAACGTTGTCATATAGAAATTAAAGAAAATGCAAATGTATAAAATCAATAGTTACTCCCTGTTAAAAATCAAATTCAATCTACATTCTCCAGCTTGTTATTTATGGTAGAAATATGAAACAAAAACTATTCGATTCAGCAAAATATTTTCTATCAATAACACCTTAGTTCTATAACATTTAAATAACGTTGTCATATAGAAATTAAAGAAAATGCAAATGTATAAAATCAATAGTTACTCCCTGTTAAAAATCAAATTCAATCTACATTCTCCAGCTTGTTATTTATGGTAGAAATATGAAACAAAAACTATTCGATTCAGCAAAATATTTTCTATTAATAACACTTTAGTTTTATAACATTTAAATAACGTTGTTATACAGAAATTAAAGAAAATGCAAAAGTATAAAAACAATTGTTACTCTCTGTAGAAAATCAAATTCAATCTACATTCTCCAGCTTGTCATTAATGGCAGAAATATGAAACAAAAACTATTTGATTCAGCAAAATATTTCCTATTAATAACACCTCAGTTTTATAACATTTAAATAACGTTGTTATATAGAAATTAAAGAAAATGCAAAAGAATAAAAACAATTGTTACTCCCTGTTAAAAATCAAATTCAATCTACATTCTCCTGCTTGTTATTAATAATAGAAATATGAAACAAAAACTATTCGATTCAGCAAAATATTTTCTATCAATAGCACCTCAGTTTTATAACATTTAAATAACGTTGTCATATAGAAATCAAAGAAAATGCAAAAGTATAAAATCAATAGTTACTCCCTGTTAAAAATCAAATTCAATCTACATTCTTCAACTTGTTATTAATGGTAGAAATATGAAACAAAAACTATTCGATTCAGCAAAATATTTTCTATCAATAACACCTTAGTTTTATAACATTTAAATAACGTTGTCATATAGAAATTAAAGAAAATGCAAAAGTATAAAAACAATTGTTACTCTCTGTAAAAAATCAAATTCAATCTACATTCTCCAGCTTGTTATTAATGGTAGAAATATGAAACAAAAACTATTCGATTCAGCAAAATATTTTCTATCAATAACACTTTAGTTTTATAACATTTAAATAACGTTGTTATATAGAAATTAAAAAAAATGCAAAAGTATAAAAACAATTGTTACTCTCTGTAAAAAATCAAATTCAATCTACATTCTCCAGCTTGTTATTAATGGTAGAAATATGAAACAAAACTATTCGATTCAGCAAAATATTTTCTATCAATAACACCTTAGTTTTATAACATTTAAATAACGTTGTTATAAATAAATTAAAGAAAATGCAAAAGTATAAAAACAATTGTTACTCCCTGTAAAAAATCAAATTCAATCTACATTCTCCAGCTTGTTATTAATGGTAGAAATATGAAACAAAAACTATTCGATTCAGCAAAATATTTTCTATCAATAACACTTTAGTTTTATAACATTTAAATAACGTTGTTATATAGAAATTAAAGAAAATGCAAAAGTATAAAAACAATTGTTACTCTCTGTAAAAAATCAAATTCAATCTACATTCTCCAGCTTGTTATTAGGGGTAGAAATATGAAACAAAACTATTCGATTCAGCAAAATATTTTCTATCAATAACACCTTAGTTTTATAACATTTAAATAACGTTGTTATAAATAAATTAAAGAAAATGCAAAAGTATAAAAACAATTGTTACTCCCTGTAAAAAATCAAATTCAATCTACATTCTCCAGCTTGTTATTAATGGTAGAAATATGAAAAAAAACTATTCGATTTAGCAAAATATTTTCTATCAACAACACCTTAGTTTTATAACATTTAAATAACGTTGTCATATAGAAATTAAAGAAAATGCAAAAGTATAAAAACAATTGTTACTCTCTGTAAAAAATCAAATTCAATCTACATTCTCCAGCTTGTTATTAATGGTAGAAATATGAAACAAAAACTATTCGATTCAGCAAAATATTTTCTATCAATAACACTTTAGTTTTATAACATTTAAATAACGTTGTTATATAGAAATTAAAGAAAATGCAAAAGTATAAAAACAATTGTTACTCTCTGTAAAAAATCAAATTCAATCTACATTCTCCAGCTTGTTATTAATGGTAGAAATATGAAACAAAACTATTCGATTCAGCAAAATATTTTCTATCAATAACACCTTAGTTTTATAACATTTAAATAACGTTGTTATAAATAAATTAAAGAAAATGCAAAAGTATAAAAACAATTGTTACTCCCTGTAAAAAATCAAATTCAATCTACATTCTCCAGCTTGTTATTAATGGTAGAAATATGAAACAAAAACTATTCGATTCAGCAAAATATTTTCTATCAATAACACTTTAGTTTTATAACATTTAAATAACGTTGTCACATAGAAATTAAAGAAAATGCAAAAGTATAAAAACAATTGTTACTCTCTGTAGAAAATCAAATTCAATCTACATTCTCCAGCTTGTCATTAATGGCAGAAATATGAAACAAAAACTATTTGATTCAGCAAAATATTTCCTATTAATAACACCTCAGTTTTATAACATTTAAATAACGTTGTCATATAGAAATTAAAGAAAATACAAAAGAATAAAAACAATTGTTACTCCCTGTTAAAAATCAAATTCAATCTACATTCTCTAGCTTGTTATTAATGGTAGAAATATGAAACAAAACTATTCGATTCAGCAAAATATTTTCTATTAATAACACCTCAGTTTTATAACATTTAAATAAAGTTGTCATTTAGAAATTAAAGAAAATGCAAAAGAATAAAAACAATTGTTACTCCCTGTTAAAAATCAAATTCAATCTACATTCTCTAGCTTGTTATTAATGGTAGAAATATGAAACAAAAACTATTTGATTCAGCAAAATATTTCTCATCAATAACACCTCAGTTTTATAACATTTAAATAACGTTGTCATATAGAAATCAAAGAAAATGCAAAAGTTTAAAATCAATAGTTACTCCCTGTCAAAAATCAAATTCAATCTACATTCTCCAGCTTGTTATTAATAGTAGAAATATGAAACAAAAACTATTCGATTCAGCAAAATATTTTCTATCAACAGCACCTCAGTTTTATAACATTTAAATAACGTTGTCACATAGAAATTAAAGAAAATGCAGAAGTATAAAAACAATTGTTACTCTCTGTAGAAAATCAAATTCAATCTACATTTTCCAGCTTGTCATTAATGGCAGAAATATGAAACAAAAACTATTCGATTCAGCAAAATATTTTCTATCAATAACACCTTAGTTTTATAACATTTAAATAACGTTGTCATATAGAAATTAAAGAAAATGCAAAAGTATAAAAACAATTGTTACTCCCTGTATAAAATCAAATTCAATCTACATTCTCCAGCTTGTTATTAATGGTAGAAATATGAAAAAAAACTATTCGATTTAGCAAAATATTTTCTATCAACAACACCTTAGTTTTATAACATTTAAATAACGTTGTCATATAGAAATTAAAGAAAATGCAAAAGTATAAAAACAATTGTTACTCTCTGTAAAAAATCAAATTCAATCTACATTCTCCAGCTTGTTATTAATGGTAGAAATATGAAACAAAAACTATTCGATTCAGCAAAATATTTTCTATCAATAACACTTTAGTTTTATAACATTTAAATAACGTTGTTATATAGAAATTAAAAAAAATGCAAAAGTATAAAAACAATTGTTACTCTCTGTAAAAAATCAAATTCAATCTACATTCTCCAGCTTGTTATTAATGGTAGAAATATGAAACAAAACTATTCGATTCAGCAAAATATTTTCTATCAATAACACCTTAGTTTTATAACATTTAAATAACGTTGTTATAAATAAATTAAAGAAAATGCAAAAGTATAAAAACAATTGTTACTCCCTGTAAAAAATCAAATTCAATCTACATTCTCCAGCTTGTTATTAATGGTAGAAATATGAAAAAAAACTATTCGATTTAGCAAAATATTTTCTATCAACAACACCTTAGTTTTATAACATTTAAATAACGTTGTCATATAGAAATTAAAGAAAATGCAAAAGTATAAAAACAATTGTTACTCTCTGTAAAAAATCAAATTCAATCTACATTCTCCAGCTTGTTATTAATGGTAGAAATATGAAACAAAAACTATTCGATTCAGCAAAATATTTTCTATCAATAACACTTTAGTTTTATAACATTTAAATAACGTTGTTATATAGAAATTAAAGAAAATGCAAAAGTATAAAAACAATTGTTACTCTCTGTAAAAAATCAAATTCAATCTACATTCTCCAGCTTGTTATTAATGGTAGAAATATGAAACAAAAACTATTCGATTCAGCAAAATATTTTCTATCAATAACACCTTAGTTTTATAACATTTAAATAACGTTGTTATAAATAAATTAAAGAAAATGCAAAAGTATAAAAACAATTGTTACTCCCTGTAAAAAATCAAATTCAATCTACATTCTCCAGCTTGTTATTAATGGTAGAAATATGAAACAAAAACTATTCGATTTAGCAAAATATTTTCTATCAACAACACCTTAGTTTTATAACATTTAAATAACGTTGTTATATAGAAATTAAAGAAAATGCAAAAGTATAAAAACAATTGTTACTCTCTGTAAAAAATCAAATTCAATCTACATTCTCCAGCTTGTTATTAATGGTAGAAATATGAAACAAAAACTATTCGATTCAGCAAAATATTTTCTATCAATAACACTTTAGTTTTATAACATTTAAATAACGTTGTTATATAGAAATTAAAGAAAATGCAAAAGTATAAAAACAATTGTTACTCTCTGTAAAAAATCAAATTCAATCTACATTCTCCAGCTTGTTATTAATGGTAGAAATATGAAACAAAACTATTCGATTCAGCAAAATATTTTCTATCAATAACACTTTAGTTTTATAACATTTAAATAACGTTGTCACATAGAAATTAAAGAAAATGCAAAAGTATAAAAACAATTGTTACTCTCTGTAGAAAATCAAATTCAATCTACATTCTCCAGCTTGTCATTAATGGCAGAAATATGAAACAAAAACTATTTGATTCAGCAAAATATTTCCTATTAATAACACCTCAGTTTTATAACATTTAAATAACGTTGTCATATAGAAATTAAAGAAAATACAAAAGAATAAAAACAATTGTTACTCCCTGTTAAAAATCAAATTCAATCTACATTCTCTAGCTTGTTATTAATGGTAGAAATATGAAACAAAACTATTCGATTCAGCAAAATATTTTCTATTAATAACACCTCAGTTTTATAACATTTAAATAACGTTGTCATTTAGAAATTAAAGAAAATGCAAAAGAGTAAAAACAATTGTTACTCCCTGTTAAAAATCAAATTCAATCTACATTCTCCTGCTTGTTATTAATAATAAAAAAATGAAATAAATACTATTCGATTCAGCAAAATATTTTCTATTAATAACACCTCAGTTTTATAACATTTAAATAACGTTGTCATTTAGAAATTAAAGAAAATGCAAAAGAATAAAAACAATTGTTACTCCCTGTTAAAAATCAAATTCAATCTACATTCTCTAGCTTGTTATTAATGGTAGAAATATGAAACAAAACTATTCGAATCAGCAAAATATTTTCTATCAATAACACCTCAGTTTTATAACATTTAAATAACGTTGTCATTTAGAAATTAAAGAAAATGCAAAAGAATAAAAACAATTGTTACTCCTTGTTAAAAATCAAATTCAATCTACATTCTCTAGCTTGTTATTAATGGCAGAAGTATGAAACAAAAACTATTCGATTTAGCAAAATATTTTCTATCAATAGCACCTCAGTTTTATAACATTTAAATAACGTTGTCATATAGAAATTAAAGAAAATGCAAAAGTATAAAATCAATAGTTACTCCCTGTTAAAAATCAAATTCAATCTACATTCTTCAGCTTTTTATTATTGGTAGAAATATGAAACAAAAACTATTCGATTCAGCAAAATATTTTCTATCAATAGCACCTCAGTTTTATAACATTTAAATAACGTTGTCATATAGAAATCAAAGAAAATGCAAAAGTATAAAATCAATAGTTACTCCCTGTTAAAAATCAAATTCAATCTACATTCTCCAGCTTGTTATTAATGGTAGAAATATGAAACAAAAACTATTCGATACAGCAAAATATTTCCTATTATTAACACCTCAGTTTCATAACATTTAAATAACGTTGTCATATAGAAATTAAAGAAAATGCAAAAGTATAAAAACAATTGTTACTCCCTGTTAAAAATCAAATTCAATCTATATTCTCCTGCTTGTTATTAATAATAAAAAAATGAAATAAATACTATTCGATTCAGCAGAATATTTTCTATTAATAACACCTCAGTTTTATAACATTTAAATAACGTTGTCATATAGAAATCAAAGAAAATGCAAAAGTATAAAATCAATAGTTACTCCCTGTTAAAAATCAAATTCAATCTACATTCTCCAGCTTGTTATTAATGGCAGAAATATGAAACAAAAACTATTTGATTCAGCAAAATATTTCCTATTAATAACACCTCAGTTTTATAACATTTAAATAACGTTGTTATATAGAAATTAAAGAAAATGCAAAAGAATAAAAACAATTGCTACTCCCTGTTAAAAATCAAATTCAATCTACATTCTCCTGCTTGTTATTAATAATAGATAAATGAAATAAATACTATTCGATTCAGCAAAATATTTTCTATCAATAACACCTCAGTTTTATAACATTTAAATAACGTTGTCATTTAGAAATTAAAGAAAATGCAAAAGAATAAAAACAATTGTTACTCCTTGTTAAAAATCAAATTCAATCTACATTCTCTAGCTTGTTATTAATGGCAGAAGTATGAAACAAAAACTATTCGATTTAGCAAAATATTTTCTATCAACAACACCTCAGTTTTATAACATTTAAATAACGTTGTCATTTAGAAATTAAAGAAAATGCAAAAGAATAAAAACAATTGTTACTCCTTGTTAAAAATCAAATTCAATCTACATTCTCTAGCTTGTTATTAATGGCAGAAGTATGAAACAAAAACTATTCGATTTAGCAAAATATTTTCTATCAATAGCACCTCAGTTTTATAACATTTAAATAACGTTGTCATATAGAAATCAAAGAAAATGCAAAAGTATAAAATCAATAGTTACTCCCTGTTAAAAATCAAATTTAATCTACATTCTCTAGCTTGTTATTAATAATAGAAAAATGAAATAAATACTATTCGATTCAGCAAAATATTTTCTATTAATAACACCTCAGTTTTATAACATTTAAATAACGTTGTCATTTAGAAATTAAAGAAAATGCAAAAGTATAAAAACAATTGTTACTCTCTGTAAAAAATCAAATTCAGTCTACATTCTCCAGCTTGTTATTAATGGTAGAAATATGAAACAAAAACTATTCGATTCAGCAAAATATTTTCTATCAATAACACTTTAGTTTTATAACACTTAAATAACGTTGTTATATAGAAATTAAAGAAAATGCAAAAGTATAAAAACAATTGTTACTCTCTGTAAAAAATCAAATTCAATCTACATTCTCCAGCTTGTTATTAATGGTAGAAATATGAAACAAAACTATTCGATTCAGCAAAATATTTTCTATCAATAACACATTAGTTTTATAACATTTAAATAACGTTGTTATATAGAAATTAAAGAAAATGCAAAAGTATAAAAACAATTGTTACTCTCTGTAAAAAATCAAATTCAATCTACATTCTCCAGCTTGTTATTAATGGTAGAAATATGAAACAAAAACTATTCGATTCAGCAAAATATTTTCTATCAATAACACTTTAGTTTTATAACACTTAGATAACGTTGTTATATAGAAATTAAAGAAAATGCAAAAGTATAAAAACAATTGTTACTCTCTGTAAAAAATCAAATTCAATCTACATTCTCCAGCTTGTTATTAATGGTAGAAATATGAAACAAAACTATTTGATTCAGCAAAATATTTTCTATCAACAACACTTTAGTTTTATAACATTTAAATAACGTTGTCACATAGAAATTAAAGAAAATGCAGAAGTATAAAAACAATTGTTACTCTCTGTAGAAAATCAAATTCAATCTACATTCTCCAGCTTGTCATTAATGGCAGAAATATGAAACAAAAACTATTCGATTCAGCAAAATATTTTCTATCAATAACACTTTAGTTTTATAACATTTAAATAACGTTGTTATATAGAAATTAAAGAAAATGCAAAAGTATAAAAACAATTGTTACTCTCTGTAAAAAATCAAATTCAATCTACATTCTCCAGCTTGTTATTAATGGTAGAAATATGAAACAAAACTATTTGATTCAGCAAAATATTTTCTATCAACAACACTTTAGTTTTATAACATTTAAATAACGTTGTCACATAGAAATTAAAGAAAATGCAGAAGTATAAAAACAATTGTTACTCTCTGTAGAAAATCAAATTCAATCTACATTCTCCAGCTTGTCATTAATGGCAGAAATATGAAACAAAAACTATTTGATTCAGCAAAATATTTCCTATTAATAACACCTCAGTTTTATAACATTTAAATAACGTTGTCATATAGAAATTAAAGAAAATACAAAAGAATAAAAACAATTGTTACTCCCTGTTAAAAATCAAATTCAATCTACATTCTCCTGCTTGTTATTAATAATAGAAAAATGAAATAAATACTATTCGATTCAGCAAAATATTTTCTATTAATAACACCTCAGTTTTATAACATTTAAATAACGTTGTCATTTAGAAATTAAAGAAAATGCAAAAGAATAAAAACAATTGTTACTCCCTGTTAAAAATCAAATTCAATCTACATTCTCTAGCTTGTTATTAATGGTAGAAATATGAAACAAAACTATTCGATTCAGCAAAATATTTTCTATCTATAACACCTCAGTTTTATAACATTTAAATAACGTTGTCATTTAGAAATTAAAGAAAATGCAAAAGAATAAAAACAATTGTTACTCCTTGTTAAAAATCAAATTCAATCTACATTCTCTAGCTTGTTATTAATGGCAGAAGTATGAAACAAAAACTATTCGATTCAGCAAAATATTTTCTATCAATAACACCTCAGTTTTATAACATTTAAATAACGTTGTCATATAGAAATTAAAGAAAATGCAAAAGTATAAAATCAATAGTTACTCACTGTTAAAAATCAAATTCAATCTACATTCTTCAGCTTGTTATTATTGGGAGAAATATGAAACAAAAACTATTCGATTCAGCAAAATATTTTCTATCAATAACACTTTAGTTTTATAACATTTAAATAACGTTGTCATATAGAAATTAAAGAAAATGCAAAAGTAAAAAAACAATTGTTACTCCTTGTAAAAAATCAAATTCAATCTACATTGTCTAGCTTGTTATTAATGGCAGAAATATGAAACAAAAACTATTTGATTCAGCAAAATATTTCCTATTAATAACACCTCAGTTTTATAACATTTAAATAACGTTGTCATTTAGAAATTAAAGAAAATGCAAAAGAATAAAAACAATTGTTACTCCTTGTTAAAAATCAAATTCAATCTACATTCTCTAGCTTGTTATTAATGGCAGAAGTATGAAACAAAAACTATTCGATTTAGCAAAATATTTTCTATCAACAACACCTCAGTTTTATAACATTTAAATAACGTTGTCATTTAGAAATTAAAGAAAATGCAAAAGAATAAAAACAATTGTTACTCCTTGTTAAAAATCAAATTCAATCTACATTCTCTAGCTTGTTATTAATGGCAGAAGTATGAAACAAAAACTATTCGATTTAGCAAAATATTTTCTATCAATAGCACCTCAGTTTTATAACATTTAAATAACGTTGTCATTTAGAAATTAAAGAAAATGCAAAAGAATAAAAACAATTGTTACTCCTTGTTAAAAATCAAATTCAATCTACATTCTCTAGCTTGTTATTAATGGCAGAAGTATGAAACAAAAACTATTCGATTTAGCAAAATATTTTCTATCAACAACACCTCAGTTTTATAACATTTAAATAACGTTGTCATTTAGAAATTAAAGAAAATGCAAAAGAATAAAAACAATTGTTACTCCTTGTTAAAAATCAAATTCAATCTACATTCTCTAGCTTGTTATTAATGGTAGAAATATGAAACAAAACTATTCGATTCAGCAAAATATTTTCTATCAATAGCACCTCAGTTTTATAACATTTAAATAACGTTGTTATAAATAAATTAAAGAAAATGCAAAAGTATAAAAACAATTGTTACTCCCTGTAAAAAACCAAATTCAATCTACATTCTCTAGCTTGTTATTAATGGTAGAAACATGAAACAAAACTATTCGATTTAGCAAAATATTTTCTATCAACAACACCTTAGTTTTATAACATTTAAATAACGTTGTCATATAGAAATTAAAGAAAATGCAAAAGTATAAAATCAATAGTTACTCCCTGTTAAAAATCAAATTCAATCTACATTCTCTAGCTTGTTATTAATGGTAGAAATATGAAACAAAAACTATTCGATTCAGCAAAATATTTTCTATCAATAACACTTTAGTTTTATAACATTTAAATAACGTTGTCATATAGAAATTAAAGAAAATGCAAAAGTAAAAAAACAATTGTTACTCCTTGTAAAAAATCAAATTCAATCTACATTGTCTAGCTTGTTATTAATGGCAGAAATATGAAACAAAAACTATTTGATTCAGCAAAATATTTCCTATTAATAACACCTCAGTTTTATAACATTTAAATAACGTTGTCATTTAGAAATTAAAGAAAATGCAAAAGAATAAAAACAATTGTTACTCCTTGTTAAAAATCAAATTCAATCTACATTCTCTAGCTTGTTATTAATGGCAGAAGTATGAAACAAAAACTATTCGATTTAGCAAAATATTTTCTATCAACAACACCTCAGTTTTATAACATTTAAATAACGTTGTCATTTAGAAATTAAAGAAAATGCAAAAGAATAAAAACAATTGTTACTCCTTGTTAAAAATCAAATTCAATCTACATTCTCTAGCTTGTTATTAATGGCAGAAGTATGAAACAAAAACTATTCGATTTAGCAAAATATTTTCTATCAATAGCACCTCAGTTTTATAACATTTAAATAACGTTGTCATATAGAAATCAAAGAAAATGCAAAAGTATAAAATCAATAGTTACTCCCTGTTAAAAATCAAATTCAATCTACATTCTCTAGCTTGTTATTAATAATAGAAAAATGAAATAAATACTATTCGATTCAGCAAAATATTTTCTATTAATAACACCTCAGTTTTATAACATTTAAATAACGTTGTCATTTAGAAATTAAAGAAAATGCAAAAGTATAAAAACAATTGTTACTCTCTGTAAAAAATCAAATTCAGTCTACATTCTCCAGCTTGTTATTAATGGTAGAAATATGAAACAAAAACTATTCGATTCAGCAAAATATTTTCTATCAATAACACTTTAGTTTTATAACACTTAAATAACGTTGTTATATAGAAATTAAAGAAAATGCAAAAGTATAAAAACAATTGTTACTCTCTGTAAAAAATCAAATTCAATCTACATTCTCCAGCTTGTTATTAATGGTAGAAATATGAAACAAAACTATTCGATTCAGCAAAATATTTTCTATCAATAACACTTTAGTTTTATAACATTTAAATAACGTTGTTATATAGAAATTAAAGAAAATGCAAAAGTATAAAAACAATTGTTACTCTCTGTAAAAAATCAAATTCAATCTACATTCTCCAGCTTGTTATTAATGGTAGAAATATGAAACAAAAACTATTCGATTCAGCAAAATATTTTCTATCAATAACACTTTAGTTTTATAACACTTAAATAACGTTGTTATATAGAAATTAAAGAAAATGCAAAAGTATAAAAACAATTGTTACTCTCTGTAAAAAATCAAATTCAATCTACATTCTCCAGCTTGTTATTAATGGTAGAAATATGAAACAAAAACTATTCGATTCAGCAAAATATTTTCTATCAATAACACTTTAGTTTTATAACACTTAGATAACGTTGTTATATAGAAATTAAAAAAATTGCAAAAGTATAAAAACAATTGTTACTCTCTGTAGAAAATCAAATTCAATCTACATTCTCCAGCTTGTTATTAATGGCAGAAATATGAAACAAAAACTATTTGATTCAGCAAAATATTTCCTATTAATAACACCTCAGTTTTATAACATTTAAATAACGTTGTCATATAGAAATTAAAGAAAATGCAAAAGAATAAAAACAATTGTTACTCCCTGTTAAAAATCAAATTCAATCTATATTCTCCTGCTTGTTACTAATGGTAGAAATATGAAACAAAACTATTCGATTCAGCAAAATATTTTCTATCAATAACACCTCAGTTTTATAACATTTAAATAACGTTGTCACGTAGAAATTAAAAAAAATACAAAAGAATAAAAACAATTGTTACTCCTTGTTAAAAATCAAATTCAATCTACATTCTCCAGCTTGTTATTAATGGTAGAAATATGAAACAAAACTATTCGATTCAGCAAAATATTTCCTATCAATAACACTTTAGTTTTATAACATTTAAATAACGTTGTCATATAGAAATTAAAGAAAATGCAAAAGTATAAAAACAATTGTTACTCCCTGTTAAAAATCAAATTCAATCTACATTCTCCTGCTTGTTATTAATAATAGAAAAATGAAATAAATACTATTCGATTCAGCAGAATATTTTCTATTAATAACACCTCAGTTTTATAACATTTAAATAACGTTGTCACATAGAAATTAAAGAAAATGCAAAAGTATAAAAACAATTGTTACTCTCTGTAGAAAATCAAATTCAATCTACATTCTCCAGCTTGTTATTAATGGTAGAAATATGAAACAAAAACTATTCGATTCAGCAAAATATTTCCTATCAATAACACTTTAGTTTTATAACATTTAAATAACGTTGTCATATAGAAATTAAAGAAAATGCAAAAGAATAAAAACAATTGTTACTCTCTGTAGAAAATCAAATTCAATCTACATTCTCCAGCTTGTTATTAATGGCAGAAATATGAAACAAAAACTATTCGATCCAGCAAAATATTTCCTATCAATAACACCTCAGTTTTATAACAATTAAATAACGTTGTCACATAGAAATTAAAGAAAATGCAAAAGTATAAAAACAATTGTTACTCTCTGTAAAAAATCAAATTCAAGCTACATTCTCCAGCTTGTTATTAATGGTAGAAATATGAAACAAAAACTATTTGATTCAGCAAAATATTTCCTATCAATAACACCTCAGTTTTATAACATTTAAATAACGTTGTCATATAGAAATTAAAGAAAATGCAAAAGTATAAAAACAATTGTTACTCCCTGTTAAAAATCAAATTCAATCTACATTCTCCAGCTTGTTATTAATGGTAGAAATATAAAACAAAAACAATTCGATTGAGCAAAATATTTCCTATCAATAACACTTTAGTTTTATAACATTTAAATAACGTTGTTATATAGAAATTAAAGAAAATGCAAAAGTATAAAAACAATTGTTACTCTCTGTAAAAAATCAAATTCAATCTACATTCTCCAGCTTGTTATTAATGGTAGAAATATGAAACAAATCTATTCGATTCAGCAAAATATTTTCTATCAATAACACCTTAGTTTTATAACATTTAAATAACGTCAATTGTTACTCCCTGTAAAAAATCAAATTCAATCTACATTCTCCAGCTTGTTATTAATGGTAGAAATATGAAACAAAAACTATTCGATTTAGCAAAATATTTTCTATCAACAACACCTTAGTTTTATAACATTTAAATAACGTTGTTATATAGAAATTAAAGAAAATGCAAAAGTATAAAAACAATTGTTACTCTCTGTAAAAAATCAAATTCAATCTACATTCTCCAGCTTGTTATTAATGGTAGAAATATGAAACAAAAACTATTCGATTCAGCAAAATATTTTCTATCAATAACACTTTAGTTTTATAACATTTAAATAACGTTGTTATATAGAAATTAAAGAAAATGCAAAAGTATAAAAACAATTGTTACTCTCTGTAAAAAATCAAATTCAATCTACATTCTCTAGCTTGTTATTAATGGTAGAAACATGAAACAAAACTATTCGATTTAGCAAAATATTTTCTATCAACAACACCTTAGTTTTATAACATTTAAATAACGTTGTTATAAATAAATTAAAGAAAATGCAAAAGTATAAAAACAATTGTTACTTCCTGTAAAAAACCAAATTCAATCTAGATTCTCTAGCTTGTTATTAATGGTAGAAACATGAAACAAAACTATTCGATTTAGCAAAATATTTTCTATCAATAACACCTTAGTTTTATAACATTTAAATAACGTTGTCATATAGAAATTAAAGAAAATGCAAAAGTATAAAAACAACTGTTACTCTCTGTAAAAAATCAAATTCAATCTACATTCTCTAGCTTGTTATTAATGGTAGAAATATGAAACAAAAACTATTCGATTCAGCAAAATATTTTCTATCAATAACACTTTAGTTTTATAACATTTAAATAACGTTGTTATATAGAAATTAAAGAAAATGCAAAAGTATAAAAACAATTGTTACTCTCTGTAAAAAATCAAATTCAATCTACATTCTCTAGCTTGTTATTAATGGTAGAAACATGAAACAAAACTATTCGATTTAGCAAAATATTTTCTATCAACAACACCTTAGTTTTATAACATTTAAATAACGTTGTTATAAATAAATTAAAGAAAATGCAAAAGTATAAAAACAATTGTTACTTCCTGTAAAAAACCAAATTCAATCTAGATTCTCTAGCTTGTTATTAATGGTAGAAACATGAAACAAAACTATTCGATTTAGCAAAATATTTTCTATCAATAACACCTTAGTTTTATAACATTTAAATAACGTTGTCATATAGAAATTAAAGAAAATGCAAAAGTATAAAAACAACTGTTACTCTCTGTAAAAAATCAAATTCAATCTACATTCTCTAGCTTGTTATTAATGGTAGAAATATGAAACAAAAACTATTCGATTCAGCAAAATATTTTCTATCAATAACACTTTAGTTTTATAACATTTAAATAACGTTGTCATATAGAAATTAAAGAAAATGCAAAAGTATAAAAACAATTGTTACTCCCTGTTAAAAATCAAATTCAATCTACATTCTCCTGCTTGTTATTAATAATAGAAAAATGAAATAAATACTATTCGATTCAGCAGAATATTTTCTATTAATAACACCTCAGTTTTATAACATTTAAATAACGTTGTCACATAGAAATTAAAGAAAATGCAAAAGTATAAAAACAATTGTTACTCTCTGTAGAAAATCAAATTCAATCTACATTCTCCAGCTTGTTATTAATGGCAGAAATATGAAACAAAAACTATTCGATCCAGCAAAATATTTCCTATCAATAACACCTCAGTTTTATAACAATTAAATAACGTTGTCACATAGAAATTAAAGAAAATGCAAAAGTATAAAAACAATTGTTACTCTCTGTAAAAAATCAAATTCAAGCTACATTCTCCAGCTTGTTATTAATGGTAGAAATATGAAACAAAAACTATTTGATTCAGCAAAATATTTCCTATCAATAACACCTCAGTTTTATAACATTTAAATAACGTTGTCATATAGAAATTAAAGAAAATGCAAAAGTATAAAAACAATTGTTACTCCCTGTTAAAAATCAAATTCAATCTACATTCTCCAGCTTGTTATTAATGGTAGAAATATAAAACAAAAACAATTCGATTGAGCAAAATATTTCCTATCAATAACACTTTAGTTTTATAACATTTAAATAACGTTGTTATATAGAAATTAAAGAAAATGCAAAAGTATAAAAACAATTGTTACTCTCTGTAAAAAATCAAATTCAATCTACATTCTCCAGCTTGTTATTAATGGTAGAAATATGAAACAAATCTATTCGATTCAGCAAAATATTTTCTATCAATAACACCTTAGTTTTATAACATTTAAATAACGTCAATTGTTACTCCCTGTAAAAAATCAAATTCAATCTACATTCTCCAGCTTGTTATTAATGGTAGAAATATGAAACAAAAACTATTCGATTCAGCAAAATATTTCCTATCAATAACACTTTAGTTTTATAACATTTAAATAACGTTGTCATATAGAAATTAAAGAAAATGCAAAAGAATAAAAACAATTGTTACTCTCTGTAGAAAATCAAATTCAATCTACATTCTCCAGCTTGTTATTAATGGCAGAAATATGAAACAAAAACTATTCGATCCAGCAAAATATTTCCTATCAATAACACCTCAGTTTTATAACAATTAAATAACGTTGTCACATAGAAATTAAAGAAAATGCAAAAGTATAAAAACAATTGTTACTCTCTGTAAAAAATCAAATTCAAGCTACATTCTCCAGCTTGTTATTAATGGTAGAAATATGAAACAAAAACTATTTGATTCAGCAAAATATTTCCTATCAATAACACCTCAGTTTTATAACATTTAAATAACGTTGTCATATAGAAATTAAAGAAAATGCAAAAGTATAAAAACAATTGTTACTCCCTGTTAAAAATCAAATTCAATCTACATTCTCCAGCTTGTTATTAATGGTAGAAATATAAAACAAAAACAATTCGATTGAGCAAAATATTTCCTATCAATAACACTTTAGTTTTATAACATTTAAATAACGTTGTTATATAGAAATTAAAGAAAATGCAAAAGTATAAAAACAATTGTTACTCTCTGTAAAAAATCAAATTCAATCTACATTCTCCAGCTTGTTATTAATGGTAGAAATATGAAACAAATCTATTCGATTCAGCAAAATATTTTCTATCAATAACACCTTAGTTTTATAACATTTAAATAACGTCAATTGTTACTCCCTGTAAAAAATCAAATTCAATCTACATTCTCCAGCTTGTTATTAATGGTAGAAATATGAAACAAAAACTATTCGATTTAGCAAAATATTTTCTATCAACAACACCTTAGTTTTATAACATTTAAATAACGTTGTTATATAGAAATTAAAGAAAATGCAAAAGTATAAAAACAATTGTTACTCTCTGTAAAAAATCAAATTCAATCTACATTCTCCAGCTTGTTATTAATGGTAGAAATATGAAACAAATCTATTCGATTCAGCAAAATATTTTCTATCAATAACACCTTAGTTTTATAACATTTAAATAACGTCAATTGTTACTCCCTGTAAAAAATCAAATTCAATCTACATTCTCCAGCTTGTTATTAATGGTAGAAATATGAAACAAAAACTATTCGATTCAGCAAAATATTTTCTATCAATAACACTTTAGTTTTATAACATTTAAATAACGTTGTTATATAGAAATTAAAGAAAATGCAAAAGTATAAAAACAATTGTTACTCTCTGTAGAAAATCAAATTCAATCTACATTCTCCAGCTTGTCATTAATGGCAGAAATATGAAACAAAAACTATTTGATTCAGCAAAATATTTCCTATTAATAACACCTCAGTTTTATAACATTTAAATAACGTTGTCATATAGAAATTAAAGAAAATACAAAAGAATAAAAACAATTGTTACTCCCTGTTAAAAATCAAATTCAATCTACATTCTCTAGCTTGTTATTAATGGTAGAAATATGAAACAAAACTATTCGATTCAGCAAAATATTTTCTATTAATAACACCTCAGTTTTATAACATTTAAATAACGTTGTCATTTAGAAATTAAAGAAAATGCAAAAGAGTAAAAACAATTGTTACTCCCTGTTAAAAATCAAATTCAATCTACATTCTCTAGCTTGTTATTAATGGTAGAAATATGAAACAAAAACTATTTGATTCAGCAAAATATTTCCTATTAATAACACCTCAGTTTCATAACATTGAAATAACGTTGTCATATAGAAATTAAAGAAAATGCAAAAGTATAAAAACAATTGTTACTCTCTGTAGAAAATCAAATTCAATCTACATTCTCCAGCTTGTCATTAATGGCAGAAATATGAAACAAAAACTATTTGATTCAGCAAAATATTTCCTATTAATAACACCTCAGTTTTATAACATTTAAATAACGTTGTCATATAGAAATCAAAGAAAATGCAAAAGTATAAAATCAATAGTTACTCCCTGTTAAAAATCAAATTCAATCTACATTCTCCAGCTTGTTATTAATGGTAGAAATATGAAACAAAAACTATTCGATTCAGCAAAATATTTCCTATTAATAACACCTCAGTTTCATAACATTGAAATAACGTTGTCATATAGAAATTAAAGAAAATGCAAAAGTATAAAAACAATTGTTACTCCCTGTTAAAAATCAAATTCAATCTACATTCTCCTGCTTGTTATTAATAATAAAAAAATGAAATAAATACTATTCGATTCAGCAAAATATTTTCTATCAACAGCACCTCAGTTTTATAACATTTAAATAACGTTGTCATATAGAAATTAAAGAAAATGCAAAAGTATAAAATCAATAGTTACTCCCTGTTAAAAATCAAATTCAATCTACATTCTTCAGCTTTTTATTATTGGTAGAAATATGAAACAAAAACTATTCGATTCAGCAAAATATTTTCTATCAATAGCACCTCAGTTTTATAACATTTAAATAACGTTGTCATATAGAAATCAAAGAAAATGCAAAAGTATAAAATCAATAGTTACTCCCTGTTAAAAATCAAATTCAATCTACATTCTTCAGCTTGTTATTAATGGTAGAATTATGAAACAAAAACTATTCGATTCAGCAAAATATTTCCTATTATTAACACCTCAGTTTCATAACATTTAAATAACGTTGTCATATAGAAATTAAAGAAAATGCAAAAGAATAAAAACAATTGTTACTCTCTGTAAAAAATCAAATTCAATCTACATTCTCCAGCTTGTTATTAATGGTAGAAATATGAAACAAAAACTATTCGATACAGCAAAATATTTCCTATTATTAACACCTCAGTTTCATAACATTTAAATAACGTTGTCATATAGAAATTAAAGAAAATGCAAAAGTATAAAAACAATTGTTACTCCCTGTTAAAAATCAAATTCAATCTATATTCTCCTGCTTGTTATTAATAATAAAAAAATGAAATAAATACTATTCGATTCAGCAGAATATTTTCTATTAATAACACCTCAGTTTTATAACATTTAAATAACGTTGTCACATAGAAATTAAAGAATATGCAAAAGTATAAAAACAATTGTTACTCTCTGTAGAAATCAAATTCAATCTACATTCTCCAGCTTGTCATTAATGGCAGAAATATGAAACAAAAACTATTTGATTCAGCAAAATATTTCCTATTAATAACACCTCAGTTTTATAACATTTAAATAACGTTGTTATATAGAAATTAAAGAAAATGCAAAAGAATAAAAACAATTGCTACTCCCTGTTAAAAATCAAATTCAATCTACATTCTCCTGCTTGTTATTAATAATAGATAAATGAAATAAATACTATTCGATTCAGCAAAATATTTTCTATCAATAACACCTCAGTTTTATAACATTTAAATAACGTTGTCATTTAGAAATTAAAGAAAATGCAAAAGAATAAAAACAATTGTTACTCCTTGTTAAAAATCAAATTCAATCTACATTCTCTAGCTTGTTATTAATGGCAGAAGTATGAAACAAAAACTATTCGATTTAGCAAAATATTTTCTATCAACAACACCTCAGTTTTATAACATTTAAATAACGTTGTCATTTAGAAATTAAAGAAAATGCAAAAGAATAAAAACAATTGTTACTCCTTGTTAAAAATCAAATTCAATCTACATTCTCTAGCTTGTTATTAATGGCAGAAGTATGAAACAAAAACTATTCGATTTAGCAAAATATTTTCTATCAATAGCACCTCAGTTTTATAACATTTAAATAACGTTGTCATATAGAAATCAAAGAAAATGCAAAAGTATAAAATCAATAGTTACTCCCTGTTAAAAATCAAATTCAATCTACATTCTCTAGCTTGTTATTAATAATAGAAAAATGAAATAAATACTATTCGATTCAGCAAAATATTTTCTATTAATAACACCTCAGTTTTATAACATTTAAATAACGTTGTCATTTAGAAATTAAAGAAAATGCAAAAGTATAAAAACAATTGTTACTCTCTGTAAAAAATCAAATTCAGTCTACATTCTCCAGCTTGTTATTAATGGTAGAAATATGAAACAAAAACTATTCGATTCAGCAAAATATTTTCTATCAATAACACTTTAGTTTTATAACACTTAAATAACGTTGTTATATAGAAATTAAAGAAAATGCAAAAGTATAAAAACAATTGTTACTCTCTGTAAAAAATCAAATTCAATCTACATTCTCCAGCTTGTTATTAATGGTAGAAATATGAAACAAAAACTATTCGATTCAGCAAAATATTTTCTATCAATAACACTTTAGTTTTATAACATTTAAATAACGTTGTTATATAGAAATTAAAGAAAATGCAAAAGTATAAAAACAATTGTTACTCTCTGTAAAAAATCAAATTCAATCTACATTCTCCAGCTTGTTATTAATGGTAGAAATATGAAACAAAAACTATTCGATTCAGCAAAATATTTTCTATCAATAACACTTTAGTTTTATAACACTTAAATAACGTTGTTATATAGAAATTAAAGAAAATGCAAAAGTATAAAAACAATTGTTACTCTCTGTAAAAAATCAAATTCAATCTACATTCTCCAGCTTGTTATTAATGGTAGAAATATGAAACAAAAACTATTCGATTCAGCAAAATATTTTCTATCAATAACACTTTAGTTTTATAACACTTAGATAACGTTGTTATATAGAAATTAAAGAAAATGCAAAAGTATAAAAACAATTGTTACTCTCTGTAAAAAATCAAATTCAATCTACATTCTCCAGCTTGTTATTAATGGTAGAAATATGAAACAAAACTATTTGATTCAGCAAAATATTTTCTATCAACAACACTTTAGTTTTATAACATTTAAATAACGTTGTCACATAGAAATTAAAGAAAATGCAGAAGTATAAAAACAATTGTTACTCTCTGTAGAAAATCAAATTCAATCTACATTCTCCAGCTTGTCATTAATGGCAGAAATATGAAACAAAAACTATTCGATTCAGCAAAATATTTTCTATCAATAACACTTTAGTTTTATAACATTTAAATAACGTTGTTATATAGAAATTAAAGAAAATGCAAAAGTATAAAAACAATTGTTACTCTCTGTAAAAAATCAAATTCAATCTACATTCTCCAGCTTGTTATTAATGGTAGAAATATGAAACAAAACTATTTGATTCAGCAAAATATTTTCTATCAACAACACTTTAGTTTTATAACATTTAAATAACGTTGTCACACAGAAATTAAAGAAAATGCAGAAGTATAAAAACAATTGTTACTCTCTGTAGAAAATCAAATTCAATCTACATTCTCCAGCTTGTCATTAATGGCAGAAATATGAAACAAAAACTATTTGATTCAGCAAAATATTTCCTATTAATAACACCTCAGTTTTATAACATTTAAATAACGTTGTCATTTAGAAATTAAAGAAAATGCAAAAGAATAAAAACAATTGTTACTCCCTGTTAAAAATCAAATTCAATCTACATTCTCTAGCTTGTTATTAATGGTAGAAATATGAAACAAAACTATTCGATTCAGCAAAATATTTTCTATCTATAACACCTCAGTTTTATAACATTTAAATAACGTTGTCATTTAGAAATTAAAGAAAATGCAAAAGAATAAAAACAATTGTTACTCCTTGTTAAAAATCAAATTCAATCTACATTCTCTAGCTTGTTATTAATGGCAGAAGTATGAAACAAAAACTATTCGATTCAGCAAAATATTTTCTATCAATAACACCTCAGTTTTATAACATTTAAATAACGTTGTCATATAGAAATTAAAGAAAATGCAAAAGTATAAAATCAATAGTTACTCACTGTTAAAAATCAAATTCAATCTACATTCTTCAGCTTGTTATTATTGGGAGAAATATGAAACAAAAACTATTCGATTCAGCAAAATATTTTCTATCAACAACACCTTAGTTTTATAACATTTAAATAACGTTGTCATATAGAAATTAAAGAAAATGCAAAAGTATAAAATCAATAGTTACTCCCTGTTAAAAATCAAATTCAATCTACATTCTCTAGCTTGTTATTAATGGTAGAAATATGAAACAAAAACTATTCGATTCAGCAAAATATTTTCTATCAATAACACTTTAGTTTTATAACATTTAAATAACGTTGTCATATAGAAATTAAAGAAAATGCAAAAGTAAAAAAACAATTGTTACTCCTTGTAAAAAATCAAATTCAATCTACATTGTCTAGCTTGTTATTAATGGTAGAAATATGAAACAAAAACAATTCGATTCAGCAAAATATTTCCTATCAATAACACTTTAGTTTTATAACATTAAAATAACGTTGTTATATAGAAATTAAAAAAATTGCAAAAGTATAAAAACAATTGTTACTCTCTGTAGAAAATCAAATTCAATCTACATTCTCCAGCTTGTTATTAATGGCAGAAATATGAAACAAAAACTATTTGATTCAGCAAAATATTTCCTATTAATAACACCTCAGTTTTATAACATTTAAATAACGTTGTCATATAGAAATTAAAGAAAATGCAAAAGAATAAAAACAATTGTTACTCCCTGTTAAAAATCAAATTCAATCTATATTCTCCTGCTTGTTACTAATGGTAGAAATATGAAACAAAACTATTCGATTCAGCAAAATATTTTCTATCAATAACACCTCAGTTTTATAACATTTAAATAACGTTGTCACGTAGAAATTAAAAAAAATACAAAAGAATAAAAACAATTGTTACTCCTTGTTAAAAATCAAATTCAATCTACATTCTCCAGCTTGTTATTAATGGTAGAAATATGAAACAAAACTATTCGATTCAGCAAAATATTTCCTATCAATAACACCTCAGTTTTATAACATTTAAATAACGTTGTTATATAGAAATTAAAGAAAATGCAAAAGTATAAAAACAATTGTTACTCTCTGTAAAAAATCAAATTCAATCTACATTCTCTAGCTTGTTATTAATGGTAGAAACATGAAACAAAACTATTCGATTTAGCAAAATATTTTCTATCAACAACACCTTAGTTTTATAACATTTAAATAACGTTGTTATAAATAAATTAAAGAAAATGCAAAAGTATAAAAACAATTGTTACTTCCTGTAAAAAACCAAATTCAATCTAGATTCTCTAGCTTGTTATTAATGGTAGAAACATGAAACAAAACTATTCGATTTAGCAAAATATTTTCTATCAATAACACCTTAGTTTTATAACATTTAAATAACGTTGTCATATAGAAATTAAAGAAAATGCAAAAGTATAAAAACAACTGTTACTCTCTGTAAAAAATCAAATTCAATCTACATTCTCTAGCTTGTTATTAATGGTAGAAATATGAAACAAAAACTATTCGATTCAGCAAAATATTTTCTATCAATAACACTTTAGTTTTATAACATTTAAATAACGTTGTCATATAGAAATTAAAGAAAATGCAAAAGTATAAAAACAATTGTTACTCCCTGTTAAAAATCAAATTCAATCTACATTCTCCTGCTTGTTATTAATAATAGAAAAATGAAATAAATACTATTCGATTCAGCAGAATATTTTCTATTAATAACACCTCAGTTTTATAACATTTAAATAACGTTGTCACATAGAAATTAAAGAAAATGCAAAAGTATAAAAACAATTGTTACTCTCTGTAGAAAATCAAATTCAATCTACATTCTCCAGCTTGTTATTAATGGTAGAAATATGAAACAAAAACTATTCGATTCAGCAAAATATTTCCTATCAATAACACTTTAGTTTTATAACATTTAAATAACGTTGTCATATAGAAATTAAAGAAAATGCAAAAGAATAAAAACAATTGTTACTCTCTGTAGAAAATCAAATTCAAGCTACATTCTCCAGCTTGTTATTAATGGTAGAAATATGAAACAAAAACTATTTGATTCAGCAAAATATTTCCTATCAATAACACCTCAGTTTTATAACATTTAAATAACGTTGTCATATAGAAATTAAAGAAAATGCAAAAGTATAAAAACAATTGTTACTCCCTGTTAAAAATCAAATTCAATCTACATTCTCCAGCTTGTTATTAATGGTAGAAATATAAAACAAAAACAATTCGATTGAGCAAAATATTTCCTATCAATAACACTTTAGTTTTATAACATTTAAATAACGTTGTTATATAGAAATTAAAGAAAATGCAAAAGTATAAAAACAATTGTTACTCCCTGTTAAAAATCAAATTCAATCTACATTCTCCAGCTTATTATTTATGGTAGAAATATGAAACAAAAACTATTAGATTCAGCAAAATATTTCCTATTAATAACACCTCAGTTTTATAACATTTAAATAACGTTGTCATATAGAAATTAAAGAAAATGCAAAAGTATAAAATCAATAGTTACTCCCTGTTAAAAATCAAATTCAATCTACATTCTCCAGCTTGTTATTAATGGTAGAAATATGAAACAAAACTATTTGATTCAGCAAAATATTTTCTATCAATAACACTTTAGTTTTATAACATTTAAATAACGTTGTTATATAGAAATTAAAGAAAATGCAAAAGTATAAAAACAATTGTTACTCTCTGTAAAAAATCAAATTCAATCTACATTCTCCAGCTTGTTATTAATGGTAGAAATATGAAACAAAAACTATTCGATTCAGCAAAATATTTTCTATCAATAACACTTTAGTTTTATAACACTTAGATAACGTTGTTATATAGAAATTAAAGAAAATGCAAAAGTATAAAAACAATTGTTACTCTCTGTAAAAAATCAAATTCAATCTACATTCTCCAGCTTGTTATTAATGGTAGAAATATGAAACAAAACTATTTGATTCAGCAAAATATTTTCTATCAACAACACTTTAGTTTTATAACATTTAAATAACGTTGTCACATAGAAATTAAAGAAAATGCAGAAGTATAAAAACAATTGTTACTCTCTGTAGAAAATCAAATTCAATCTACATTCTCCAGCTTGTCATTAATGGCAGAAATATGAAACAAAAACTATTCGATTCAGCAAAATATTTTCTATCAATAACACTTTAGTTTTATAACATTTAAATAACGTTGTTATATAGAAATTAAAGAAAATGCAAAAGTATAAAAACAATTGTTACTCTCTGTAAAAAATCAAATTCAATCTACATTCTCCAGCTTGTTATTAATGGTAGAAATATGAAACAAAACTATTTGATTCAGCAAAATATTTTCTATCAACAACACTTTAGTTTTATAACATTTAAATAACGTTGTCACATAGAAATTAAAGAAAATGCAGAAGTATAAAAACAATTGTTACTCTCTGTAGAAAATCAAATTCAATCTACATCCTCCAGCTTGTCATTAATGGCAGAAATATGAAACAAAAACTATTTGATTCAGCAAAATATTTCCTATTAATAACACCTCAGTTTTATAACATTTAAATAACGTTGTCATATAGAAATTAAAGAAAATACAAAAGAATAAAAACAATTGTTACTCCCTGTTAAAAATCAAATTCAATCTACATTCTCTAGCTTGTTATTAATGGTAGAAATATGAAACAAAACTATTCGATTCAGCAAAATATTTTCTATCAATAGCACCTCAGTTTTATAACATTTAAATAACGTTGTCATATAGAAATTAAAGAAAATGCAAAAGAATAAAAACAATTGTTACTCCTTGTTAAAAATCAAATTCAATCTACATTCTCTAGCTTGTTATTAATAATAGAAAAATGAAATAAATACTATTCGATTCAGCAAAATATTTTCTATTAATAACGCCTCAGTTTTATAACATTTAAATAACGTTGTCATATAGAAATCAAAGAAAATGCAAAAGTATAAAATCAATAGTTACTCCCTGTTAAAAATCAAATTCAATCTACATTTTCCAGCTTGTTATTAATGGTAGAAATATGAAACAAAAACTATTTGGTTCAGCAAAATATTTCCTATCAACAACACCTCAGTTTTATAACATTTAAATAACGTTGTCATATAGAAATTAAAGAAAATGCAAAAGAATAAAAACAATTGTTACTCCTTGTTAAAAATCAAATTCAATCTACATTCTCTAGCTTGTTATTAATGGCAGAAGTATGAAACAAAAACTATTCGATTCAGCGAAATATTTTCTATCAATAACACCTCAGTTTTATAACATTTAAATAACGTTGTCATATAGAAATTAAAGAAAATACAAAAGTATAAAAACCATTGTTACTCCCTGTTAAAAATCAAATTCAATCTACATTCTCCAGCTTGTTATTAATGGTAGAAATATGAAACAAAAACTATTCGATTCAGCAAAATATTTCCTGTCAATAACACCTCAGTTTTATAACATTTAAATAACGTTGTCATATAGAAATTAAAGAAAATGCAAAAGTATAAAGCAATTGTTACTCCCTGTTAAAAATCAAATTCAATCTACATTCTTTAGCTTGTTATTAATGGTAGAAATATGAAACAAAAACTATTTGATTCAGCAAAATATTTCCTATCAATAACACCTCAGTTTTATAACATTTAAATAACGTTGTCATATAGAAATCAAAGAAAATGCAAAAGTTTAAAATCAATAGTTACTCCCTGTCAAAAATCAAATTCAATCTACATTCTCCAGCTTGTTATTAATGGTAGAAATATGAAACAAAAACTATTCGATTCAGCAAAATATTTCCTGTCAATAACACCTCAGTTTTATAACATTTAAATAACGTTGTCATATAGAAATCAAAGAAAATGCAAAAGTATAAAATCAATAGTTACTCCCTTTTAAAAATCAAATTCAATCTACATTTTCCAGCTTGTTATTAATGGTAGAAATATGAAACAAAAACTATTTGGTTCAGCAAAATATTTCCTATCAACAACACCTCAGTTTTATAACATTTAAATAACGTTGTCATATAGAAATTAAAGAAAATGCAAAAGAATAAAAACAATTGTTACTCCTTGTTAAAAATCAAATTCAATCTACATTCTCTAGCTTGTTATTAATGGCAGAAGTATGAAACAAAAACTATTCGATTCAGCGAAATATTTTCTATCAATAACACCTCAGTTTTATAACATTTAAATAACGTTGTCATATAGAAATTAAAGAAAATACAAAAGTATAAAAACCATTGTTACTCCCTGTTAAAAATCAAATTCAATCTACATTCTCCAGCTTGTTATTAATGGTAGAAATATGAAACAAAAACTATTCGATTCAGCAAAATATTTCCTGTCAATAACACCTCAGTTTTATAACATTTAAATAACGTTGTCATATAGAAATTAAAGAAAATGCAAAAGTATAAAGCAATTGTTACTCCCTGTTAAAAATCAAATTCAATCTACATTCTTTAGCTTGTTATTAATGGTAGAAATATGAAACAAAAACTATTCGATTCAGCAAAATATTTCCTATTAATAACACCTCAGTTTCATAACATTTAAATAGCGTTGTCATATAGAAATTAAAGAAAATGCAAAAGTATAAAAACAATTGTTACTCCCTGTTAAAAATCAAATTCAATCTACATTCTCCTGCTTGTTATTAATAATAAAAAAATGAAATAAATACTATTCGATTCAGCAGAACATTTTCTATTAATAACACCTCAGTTTTATAACATTTAAATAACGTTGTCACATAGAAATTAAAGAAAATGCAAAAGTATAAAAACAATTGTTACTCTCTGTAGAAAATCAAATTCAATCTACATTCTCCAGCTTGTCATTAATGGCAGAAATATGAAACAAAAACTATTTGATTCAGCAAAATATTTCCTATTAATAACACCTCAGTTTTATAACATTTAAATAACGTTGTTATATAGAAATTAAAGAAAATGCAAAAGAATAAAAACAATTGTTACTCCCTGTTAAAAATCAAATTCAATCTACATTCTCTAGCTTGTTATTAATGGTAGAAATATGAAACAAAACTATTCGATTCAGCAAAATATTTTCTATCAATAGCACCTCAGTTTTATAACATTTAAATAACGTTGTCATTTAGAAATTAAAGAAAATGCAAAAGAATAAAAACAATTGTTACTCCCTGTTAAAAATCAAATTCAATCTACATTCTCCAGCTTGTTATTAATGGTAGAAATATGAAACAAAAACTATTTGATTCAACAAAATATTTCCTATTAATAACACCTCAGTTTCATAACATTTAAATAACGTTGTCATATAGAAATTAAAAGAAAATGCAAAAGTATAAAAACAATTGTTACTCCCTGTTAAAAATCAAATTCAATCTACATTCTCCTGCTTGTTATTAATAATAAAAAAATGAAATAAATACTATTCGATTCAGCAGAATATTTTCTATTAATAACACCTCAGTTTTATAACATTTAAATAACGTTGTCACATAGAAATTAAAGAAAATGCAAAAGTATAAAAACAATTATTACTCTCTGTAGAAAATCAAATTCAATCTACATTCTCTAGCTTGTTATTAATGGCAGAAGTATGAAACAAAAACTATTCGATTCAGCGGAATATTTTCTATCAATAACACCTCAGTTTTATAACATTTAAATAACGTTGTCATATAGAAATTAAAGAAAATACAAAAGTATAAAAACCATTGTTACTCCCTGTTAAAAATCAAATTCAATCTACATTCTCTAGCTTGTTATTATTGGTAGAAATATGAAACAAAAACTATTCGATTCAGCAAAATATTTTCTATCAATAACACCTAAGTTTTATAACATTTAAATAACGTTGTCATATAGAAATTAAAGAAAATGCAAATGTATAAAATCAATAGTTACTCCCTGTTAAAAATCAAATTCAATCTACATTCTCCAGCTTGTTATTTATGGTAGAAATATGAAACAAAAACTATTCGATTCAGCAAAATATTTTCTATTAATAACACTTTAGTTTTATAACATTTAAATAACGTTGTTATACAGAAATTAAAGAAAATGCAAAAGTATAAAAACAATTGTTACTCTCTGTAAAAAATCAAATTCAATCTACATTCTCTAGCTTGTTATTAATGGTAGAAATATGAAACAAAAACTATTTGATTCAGCAAAATATTTCCTATCAATAACACCTCAGTTTTATAACATTTAAATAACGTTGTCATATAGAAATCAAAGAAAATGCAAAAGTTTAAAATCAATAGTTACTCCCTGTCAAAAATCAAATTCAATCTACATTCTCCAGCTTGTTATTAATGGTAGAAATATGAAACAAAAACTATTCGATTCAGCAAAATATTTCCTGTCAATAACACCTCAGTTTTATAACATTTAAATAACGTTGTCATATAGAAATCAAAGAAAATGCAAAAGTATAAAATCAATAGTTACTCCCTGTTAAAAATCAAATTCAATCTACATTCTCCAGCTTGTTATTAATGGTAGAAATATGAAATAAAAACTATTTGATTCAGCAAAATATTTCCTATTAATAACACCTCAGTTTTATAACATTTAAATAATGTTGTTATATAGAAATTAAAGAAAATGCAAAAGAATAAAAACAATTGTTACTCCCTGTTAAAAATCAAATTCAATCTACATTCTCTAGCTTGTTATTAATGGTAGAAATATGAAACAAAACTATTCGATTCAGCAAAATATTTTCTATCAATAGCATCTCAGTTTTATAACATTTAAATAACGTTGTCATTTAGAAATTAAAGAAAATGCAAAAGAATAAAAACAATTGTTACTCCCTGTTAAAAATCAAATTCAATCTACATTCTCCAGCTTGTTATTAATGGTAGAAATATGAAACAAAAACTATTTGATTCAACAAAATATTTCCTATTAATAACACCTCAGTTTCATAACATTTAAATAACGTTGTCATATAGAAATTAAAGAAAATGCAAAAGTATAAAAACAATTGTTACTCCCTGTTAAAAATCAAATTCAATCTACATTCTCCTGCTTGTTATTAATAATAGAAAAATGAAATAAATACTATTCGATTCAGCAAAATATTTTCTATTAATAACACCTCAGTTTTATAACATTTAAATAACGTTGTCATATAGAAATCAAAGAAAATGCAAAAGTTTAAAATCAATAGTTACTCCCTGTTAAAAATCAAATTCAATCTACATTCTCCAGCTTGTTATTAATGGTAGAAATATGAAACAAAAACTATTCGATTCAGCAAAATATTTTCTATCAATAACACTTTAGTTTTATAACACTTAAATAACGTTGTTATATAGAAATTAAAGAAAATGCAAAAGTATAAAAACAATTGTTACTCTCTGTAAAAAATCAAATTCAATCTACATTCTCCAGCTTGTTATTAATGGTAGAAATATGAAACAAAAACTATTCGATTCAGCAAAATATTTTCTATCAATAACACTTTAGTTTTATAACACTTAGATAACGTTGTTATATAGAAATTAAAGAAAATGCAAAAGTATAAAAACAATTGTTACTCTCTGTAAAAAATCAAATTCAATCTACATTCTCCAGCTTGTTATTAATGGTAGAAATATGAAACAAAACTATTTGATTCAGCAAAATATTTTCTATCAACAACACTTTAGTTTTATAACATTTAAATAACGTTGTCACATAGAAATTAAAGAAAATGCAGAAGTATAAAAACAATTGTTACTCTCTGTAGAAAATCAAATTCAATCTACATTCTCCAGCTTGTCATTAATGGCAGAAATATGAAACAAAAACTATTCGATTCAGCAAAATATTTTCTATCAATAACACTTTAGTTTTATAACATTTAAATAACGTTGTTATATAGAAATTAAAGAAAATGCAAAAGTATAAAAACAATTGTTACTCTCTGTAAAAAATCAAATTCAATCTACATTCTCCAGCTTGTTATTAATGGTAGAAATATGAAACAAAACTATTTGATTCAGCAAAATATTTCCTATTAATAACACCTCAGTTTTATAACATTTAAATAACGTTGTCATATAGAAATTAAAGAAAATACAAAAGAATAAAAACAATTGTTACTCCCTGTTAAAAATCAAATTCAATCTACATTCTCCTGCTTGTTATTAATAATAGAAAAATGAAATAAATACTATTCGATTGAGCAAAATATTTTCTATTAATAACACCTCAGTTTTATAACATTTAAATAACGTTGTCATTTAGAAATTAAAGAAAATGCAAAAGAATAAAAACAATTGTTACTCCCTGTTAAAAATCAAATTCAATCTACATTCTCTAGCTTGTTATTAATGGTAGAAATATGAAACAAAACTATTCGATTCAGCAAAATATTTTCTATCAATAACACCTCAGTTTTATAACATTTAAATAACGTTGTCATTTAGAAATTAAAGAAAATGCAAAAGAATAAAAACAATTGTTACTCCTTGTTAAAAATCAAATTCAATCTACATTCTCTAGCTTGTTATTAATGGCAGAAGTATGAAACAAAAACTATTCGATTCAGCAAAATATTTTCTATCAATAACACCTCAGTTTTATAACATTTAAATAACGTTGTCATATAGAAATTAAAGAAAATGCAAAAGTATAAAATCAATAGTTACTCACTGTTAAAAATCAAATTCAATCTACATTCTTCAGCTTGTTATTATTGGGAGAAATATGAAACAAAAACTATTCGATTCAGCAAAATATTTTCTATCAATAGCACCTCAGTTTTATAACATTTAAATAACGTTGTTATAAATAAATTAAAGAAAATGCAAAAGTATAAAAACAATTGTTACTCCCTGTAAAAAACCAAATTCAATCTACATTCTCTAGCTTGTTATTAATGGTAGAAACATGAAACAAAACTATTCGATTTAGCAAAATATTTTCTATCAACAACACCTTAGTTTTATAACATTTAAATAACGTTGTCATATAGAAATTAAAGAAAATGCAAAAGTATAAAATCAATAGTTACTCCCTGTTAAAAATCAAATTCAATCTACATTCTCTAGCTTGTTATTAATGGTAGAAATATGAAACAAAAACTATTCGATTCAGCAAAATATTTTCTATCAATAACACTTTAGTTTTATAACATTTAAATAACGTTGTCATATAGAAATTAAAGAAAATGCAAAAGTAAAAAAACAATTGTTACTCCTTGTAAAAAATCAAATTCAATCTACATTCTCTAGCTTGTTATTAATGGTAGAAATATGAAACAAAAACAATTCGATTCAGCAAAATATTTCCTATCAATAACACTTTAGTTTTATAACATTAAAATAACGTTGTTATATAGAAATTAAAAAAATTGCAAAAGTATAAAAACAATTGTTACTCTCTGTAGAAAATCAAATTCAATCTACATTCTCCAGCTTGTTATTAATGGCAGAAATATGAAACAAAAACTATTTGATTCAGCAAAATATTTCCTATTAATAACACCTCGGTTTTATAACATTTAAATAACGTTGTCATGTAGAAATTAAAGAAAATGCAAAAGAATAAAAACAATTGTTACTCCCTGTTAAAAATCAAATTCAATCTATATTCTCCTGCTTGTTATTAATGGTAGAAATATGAAACAAAACTATTCGATTCAGCAAAATATTTTCTATCAATAACACCTCAGTTTTATAACATTTAAATAACGTTGTCACGTAGAAATTAAAAAAAATACAAAAGAATAAAAACAATTGTTACTCCTTGTTAAAAATCAAATTCAATCTACATTCTCCAGCTTGTTATTAATGGTAGAAATATGAAACAAAACTATTCGATTCAGCAAAATATTTCCTATCAATAACACCTCAGTTTTATAACATTTAAATAACGTTGTTATATAGAAATTAAAGAAAATGCAAAAGTATAAAAACAATTGTTACTCTCTGTAAAAAATCAAATTCAATCTACATTCTCTAGCTTGTTATTAATGGTAGAAACATGAAACAAAACTATTCGATTTAGCAAAATATTTTCTATCAACAACACCTTAGTTTTATAACATTTAAATAACGTTTTTATAAATAAATTAAAGAAAATGCAAAAGTATAAAAACAATTGTTACTTCCTGTAAAAAACCAAATTCAATCTAGATTCTCTAGCTTGTTATTAATGGTAGAAACATGAAACAAAACTATTCGATTTAGCAAAATATTTTCTATCAATAACACCTTAGTTTTATAACATTTAAATAACGTTGTCATATAGAAATCAAAGAAAATGCAAAAGTATAAAATCAATAGTTTCTCCCTGTTAAAAATCAAATTCAATCTACATTCTCCAGCTTGTTATTAATGGTAGAACTATGAAACAAAACCTATTCGATTCAGCAAAATATTTCCTATCAACAACACCTTAGTTTTATAACATTTAAATAACGTTGTCATATAGAAATTAAAGAAAATGCAAAAGTATAAAAACAACTGTTACTCTCTGTAAAAAATCAAATTCAATCTACATTCTCTAGCTTGTTATTAATGGTAGAAATATGAAACAAAATCTATTCGATTCAGCAAAATATTTTCTATCAATAACACTTTAGTTTTATAACATTTAAATAACGTTGTCATATAGAAATTAAAGAAAATGCAAAAGTATAAAAACAATTGTTACTCCCTGTTAAAAATCAAATTCAATCTACATTCTCCTGCTTGTTATTAATAATAGAAAAATGAAATAAATACTATTCGATTCAGCAGAATATTTTCTATTAATAACACCTCAGTTTTATAACATTTAAATAACGTTGTCACATAGAAATTAAAGAAAATGCAAAAGTATAAAAACAATTGTTACTCTCTGTAGAAAATCAAATTCAATCTACATTCTCCAGCTTGTTATTAATGGTAGAAATATGAAACAAAAACTATTCGATTCAGCAAAATATTTCCTATCAATAACACTTTAGTTTTATAACATTTAAATAACGTTGTCATATAGAAATTAAAGAAAATGCAAAAGAATAAAAACAATTGTTACTCTCTGTAGAAAATCAAATTCAATCTACATTCTCCAGCTTGTTATTAATGGCAGAAATATGAAACAAAAACTATTCGATCCAGCAAAATATTTCCTATCAATAACACCTCAGTTTTATAACAATTAAATAACGTTGTCACATAGAAATTAAAGAAAATGCAAAAGTATAAAAACAATTGTTACTCTCTGTAAAAAATCAAATTCAAGCTACATTCTCCAGCTTGTTATTAATGGTAGAAATATGAAACAAAAACTATTTGATTCAGCAAAATATTTCCTATCAATAACACCTCAGTTTTATAACATTTAAATAACGTTGTCATATAGAAATTAAAGAAAATGCAAAAGAATAAAAACAATTGTTACTCCTTGTTAAAAATCAAATTCAATCTACATTCTCTAGCTTGTTATTAATGGCAGAAGTATGAAACAAAAACTATTCGATTCAGCGAAATATTTTCTATCAATAACACCTCAGTTTTATAACATTTAAATAACGTTGTCATATAGAAATTAAAGAAAATACAAAAGTATAAAAACCATTGTTACTCCCTGTTAAAAATCAAATTCAATCTACATTCTCCAGCTTGTTATTAATGGTAGAAATATGAAACAAAAACTATTCGATTCAGCAAAATATTTCCTGTCAATAACACCTCAGTTTTATAACATTTAAATAACGTTGTCATATAGAAATTAAAGAAAATGCAAAAGTATAAAGCAATTGTTACTCCCTGTTAAAAATCAAATTCAATCTACATTCTTTAGCTTGTTATTAATGGTAGAAATATGAAACAAAAACTATTTGATTCAGCAAAATATTTCCTATCAATAACACCTCAGTTTTATAACATTTAAATAACGTTGTTATATAGAAATTAAAGAAAATGCAAAAGAATAAAAACAATTGTTACTCCCTGTTAAAAATCAAATTCAATCTACATTCTCTAGCTTGTTATTAATGGTAGAAATATGAAACAAAACTATTCGATTCAGCAAAATATTTTCTATCAATAGCACCTCAGTTTTATAACATTTAAATAACGTTGTCATATAGAAATTAAAAGAAAATGCAAAAGTATAAAAACAATTGTTACTCCCTGTTAAAAATCAAATTCAATCTACATTCTCCTGCTTGTTATTAATAATAAAAAAATGAAATAAATACTATTCGATTCAGCAGAATATTTTCTATTAATAACACCTCAGTTTTATAACATTTAAATAACGTTGTCACATAGAAATTAAAGAAAATGCAAAAGTATAAAAACAATTGTTACTCTCTGTAGAAAATCAAATTCAATCTACATTCTCTAGCTTGTTATTAATGGCAGAAGTATGAAACAATAACTATTCGATTCAGCGAAATATTTTCTATCAATAACACCTCAGTTTTATAACATTTAAATAACGTTGTCATATAGAAATTAAAGAAAATACAAAAGTATAAAAACCATTGTTACTCCCTGTTAAAAATCAAATTCAATCTACATTCTCCAGCTTGTTATTATTGGCAGAAATATGAAACAAAAACTATTCGATTCAGCAAAATATTTTCTATCAATAACACCTAAGTTTTATAACATTTAAATAACGTTGTCATATAGAAATCAAAGAAAATGCAAAAGTTTAAAATCAATAGTTACTCCCTGTCAAAAATCAAATTCAATCTACATTCTCCAGCTTGTTATTAATGGTAGAAATATGAAACAAAAACTATTCGATTCAGCAAAATATTTCCTGTCAATAACACCTCAGTTTTATAACATTTAAATAACGTTGTCATATAGAAATCAAAGAAAATGCAAAAGTATAAAATCAATAGTTACTCCCTGTTAAAAATCAAATTCAATCTACATTCTCCAGCTTGTTATTAATGGTAGAAATATGAAATAAAAACTATTTGATTCAGCAAAATATTTCCTATTAATAACACCTCAGTTTTATAACATTTAAATAATGTTGTTATATAGAAATTAAAGAAAATGCAAAAGAATAAAAACAATTGTTACTCCCTGTTAAAAATCAAATTCAATCTACATTCTCTAGCTTGTTATTAATGGTAGAAATATGAAACAAAACTATTCGATTCAGCAAAATATTTTCTATCAATAGCATCTCAGTTTTATAACATTTAAATAACGTTGTCATTTAGAAATTAAAGAAAATGCAAAAGAATAAAAACAATTGTTACTCCCTGTTAAAAATCAAATTCAATCTACATTCTCCAGCTTGTTATTAATGGTAGAAATATGAAACAAAAACTATTCGATTTAGCAAAATATTTTCTATCAATAGCACCTCAGTTTTATAACATTTAAATAACGTTGTCATATAGAAATCAAAGAAAATGCAAAAGAATAAAAACAATTGTTACTCCCTGTTAAAAATCAAATTCAATCTACATTCTCTAGCTTGTTATTAATGGTAGAAATATGAAACAAAACTATTCGATTCAGCAAAATATTTTCTATCAATAGCATCTCAGTTTTATAACATTTAAATAACGTTGTCATTTAGAAATTAAAGAAAATGCAAAAGAATAAAAACAATTGTTACTCCCTGTTAAAAATCAAATTCAATCTACATTCTCCAGCTTGTTATTAATGGTAGAAATATGAAACAAAAACTATTCGATTTAGCAAAATATTTTCTATCAATAGCACCTCAGTTTTATAACATTTAAATAACGTTGTCATATAGAAATCAAAGAAAATGCAAAAGTATAAAATCAATAGTTACTCCCTGTTAAAAATCAAATTCAATCTACATTTTCCAGCTTGTTATTAATGGTAGAAATATGAAACAAAAACTATTTGGTTCAGCAAAATATTTCCTATCAACAACACCTCAGTTTTATAACATTTAAATAACGTTGTCATATAGAAATTAAAGAAAATGCAAAAGAATAAAAACAAATGTTACTCCTTGTTAAAAATCAAATTCAATCTACATTCTCTAGCTTGTTATTAATGGCAGAAGTATGAAACAAAAACTATTCGATTTAGCAAAATATTTTCTATCAATAACACTTTAGTTTTATAACATTTAAATAACGTTGTTATATAGAAATTAAAGAAAATGCAAAAGTATAAAAACAATTGTTACTCTCTGTAAAAAATCAAATTCAATCTACATTCTCCAGCTTGTTATTAATGGTAGAAATATGAAACAAAACTATTCGATTCAGCAAAATATTTTCTATCAATAACACCTTAGTTTTATAACATTTAAATAACGTTGTTATAAATAAATTAAAGAAAATGCAAAAGTATAAAAACAATTGTTACTCCCTGTAAAAAATCAAATTCAATCTACATTCTCCTGCTTGTTATTAATAATAGAAAAATGAAATAAATACTATTCGATTCAGCAAAATATTTTCTATCAATAACACCTCAGTTTTATAACATTTAAATAACGTTGTCACATAGAAATTAAAGAAAATCCAAAGTATAAAAACAATTGTTACTCTCTGTAGAAAATCAAATTCAATCTACATTCTCCAGCTTGTCATTAATGGCAGAAATATGAAGCAAAAACTATTTGATTCAGCAAAAGATTTCCTATTAATAACACCTCAGTTTTATAACATTTAAATAACGTTGTCATATAGAAATCAAAGAAAATGCAAAAGTATAAAATCAATAGTTACTCCCTGTTAAAAATCAAATTCAATCTACATTTTTCAGCTTGTTATTATTGGTAGAAATATGAAACAAAAACTATTCGATTCAGCAAAATATTTTCTATCAATAACACCTTAGTTCTATAACATTTAAATAACGTTGTCATATAGAAATTAAAGAAAATGCAAATGTATAAAATCAATAGTTACTCCCTGTTAAAAATCAAATTCAATCTACATTCTCCAGCTTGTTATTTATGGTAGAAATATGAAACAAAAACTATTCGATTCAGCAAAATATTTTCTATTAATAACACTTTAGTTTTATAACATTTAAATAACGTTGTTATACAGAAATTAAAGAAAATGCAAAAGTATAAAAACAATTGTTACTCTCTGTAGAAAATCAAATTCAATCTACATTCTCCAGCTTGTCATTAATGGCAGAAATATGAAACAAAAACTATTTGATTCAGCAAAATATTTCCTATTAATAACACCTCAGTTTTATAACATTTAAATAACGTTGTTATATAGAAATTAAAGAAAATGCAAAAGAATAAAAACAATTGTTACTCCCTGTTAAAAATCAAATTCAATCTACATTCTCCTGCTTGTTATTAATAATAGAAAAATGAAATAAATACTATTCGATTCAGCAAAATATTTTCTATTAATAACACCTCAGTATTATAACATTTAAATAACGTTGTCATTTAGAAATTAAAGAAAATGCAAAAGAATAAAAACAATTGTTACTCCCTGTTAAAAATCAAATTCAATCTACATTCTCTAGCTTGTTATTAATGGTAGAAATATGAAACAAAAACTATTCGATTCAGCAAAATATTTCCTATTATTAACACCTCAGTTTCATAACATTTAAATAACGTTGTCATTTAGAAATTAAAGAAAATGCAAAAGAATAAAAACAATTGTTACTCCCTGTTAAAAATCAAATTCAATCTACATTCTCTAGCTTGTTATTAATGGTAGAAATATGAAACAAAAACTATTTGATTCAGCAAAATATTTCCTATTAATAACACCTCAGTTTTATAACATTTAAATAACGTTGTCATATAGAAATTAAAGAAAATGCAAAAGTATAAAATCAATAGTTACTCCCTGTTAAAAATCAAATTCAATCTACATTCTCTAGCTTGTTATTAATGGTAGAAATATGAAACAAAAACTATTTGGTTCAGCAAAATATTTCCTATCAACAACACCTCAGTTTTATAACATTTAAATAACGTTGTCATATAGAAATTAAAGAAAATGCAAAAGAATAAAAACAATTGTTACTCCTTGTTAAAAATCAAATTCAATCTACATTCTCTAGCTTGTTATTAATGGCAGAAGTATGAAACAAAAACTATTCGATTCAGCGAAATATTTTCTATCAATAACACCTCAGTTTTATAACATTTAAATAACGTTGTTATATAGAAATTAAAAGAAAATGCAAAAGTATAAAGCAATTGTTACTCCCTGTTAAAAATCAAATTCAATCTACATTCTTTAGCTTGTTATTAATGGTAGAAATATGAAACAAAAACTATTTGATTCAGCAAAATATTTCCTATCAATAACACCTCAGTTTTATAACATTTAAATAACGTTGTTATATAGAAATTAAAGAAAATGCAAAAGAATAAAAACAATTGTTACTCCCTGTTAAAAATCAAATTCAATCTACATTCTCCTGCTTGTTATTAATAATAAAAAAATGAAATAAATACTATTCGATTCAGCAGAATATTTTCTATTAATAACACCTCAGTTTTATAACATTTAAATAACGTTGTCACATAGAAATTAAAGAAAATGCAAAAGTATAAAAACAATTGTTACTCTCTGTAGAAAATCATATTCAATCTACATTCTCTAGCTTGTTATTAATGGCAGAAGTATGAAACAAAAACTATTCGATTCAGCGAAATATTTTCTATCAATAACACCTCAGTTTTATAACATTTAAATAACGTTGTCATATAGAAATCAAAGAAAATGCAAAAGTTTAAAATCAATAGTTACTCCCTGTCAAAAATCAAATTCAATCTACATTCTCCAGCTTGTTATTAATGGTAGAAATATGAAACAAAAACTATTCGATTCAGCAAAATATTTCCTGTCAATAACACCTCAGTTTTATAACATTTAAATAACGTTGTCATATAGAAATCAAAGAAAATGCAAAAGTATAAAATCAATAGTTACTCCCTGTTAAAAATCAAATTCAATCTACATTCTCCAGCTTGTTATTAATGGTAGAAATATGAAATAAAAACTATTTGATTCAGCAAAATATTTCCTATTAATAACACCTCAGTTTTATAACATTTAAATAATGTTGTTATATAGAAATTAAAGAAAATGCAAAAGAATAAAAACAATTGTTACTCCCTGTTAAAAATCAAATTCAATCTACATTCTCTAGCTTGTTATTAATGGTAGAAATATGAAACAAAACTATTCGATTCAGCAAAATATTTTCTATCAATAGCATCTCAGTTTTATAACATTTAAATAACGTTGTCATTTAGAAATTAAAGAAAATGCAAAAGAATAAAAACAATTGTTACTCCCTGTTAAAAATCAAATTCAATCTACATTCTCTAGCTTGTTATTAATGGTAGAAATATGAAACAAAAACTATTCGATTTAGCAAAATATTTTCTATCAATAGCACCTCAGTTTTATAACATTTAAATAACGTTGTCATATAGAAATCAAAGAAAATGCAAAAGTATAAAATCAATAGTTACTCCCTGTTAAAAATCAAATTCAATCTACATTTTCCAGCTTGTTATTAATGGTAGAAATATGAAACAAAAACTATTTGGTTCAGCAAAATATTTCCTATCAACAACACCTCAGTTTTATAACATTTAAATAACGTTGTCATATAGAAATTAAAGAAAATGCAAAAGAATAAAAACAAATGTTACTCCTTGTTAAAAATCAAATTCAATCTACATTCTCTAGCTTGTTATTAATGGCAGAAGTATGAAACAAAAACTATTCGATTTAGCAAAATATTTTCTATCAATAACACTTTAGTTTTATAACATTTAAATAACGTTGTTATATAGAAATTAAAGAAAATGCAAAAGTATAAAAACAATTGTTACTCTCTGTAAAAAATCAAATTCAATCTACATTCTCCAGCTTGTTATTAATGGTAGAAATATGAAACAAAACTATTCGATTCAGCAAAATATTTTCTATCAATAACACCTTAGTTTTATAACATTTAAATAACGTTGTTATAAATAAATTAAAGAAAATGCAAAAGTATAAAAACAATTGTTACTCCCTGTAAAAAATCAAATTCAATCTACATTCTCCTGCTTGTTATTAATAATAGAAAAATGAAATAAATACTATTCGATTCAGCAAAATATTTTCTATCAATAACACCTCAGTTTTATAACATTTAAATAACGTTGTCACATAGAAATTAAAGAAAATGCAAAAGTATAAAAACAATTGTTACTCTCTGTAGAAAATCAAATTCAATCTACATTCTCCAGCTTGTCATTAATGGCAGAAATATGAAGCAAAAACTATTTGATTCAGCAAAAGATTTCCTATTAATAACACCTCAGTTTTATAACATTTAAATAACGTTGTCATATAGAAATCAAAGAAAATGCAAAAGTATAAAATCAATAGTTACTCCCTGTTAAAAATCAAATTCAATCTACATTTTCCAGCTTGTTATTAATGGTAGAAATATGAAACAAAAACTATTTGGTTCAGCAAAATATTTCCTATCAACAACACCTCAGTTTTATAACATTTAAATAACGTTGTCATATAGAAATCAAAGAAAATGCAAAAGTATAAAATCAATAGTTACTCCCTGTTAAAAATCAAATTCAATCTACATTTTTCAGCTTGTTATTATTGGTAGAAATATGAAACAAAAACTATTCGATTCAGCAAAATATTTTCTATCAATAACACCTTAGTTCTATAACATTTAAATAACGTTGTCATATAGAAATTAAAGAAAATGCAAATGTATAAAATCAATAGTTACTCCCTGTTAAAAATCAAATTCAATCTACATTCTCCAGCTTGTTATTTATGGTAGAAATATGAAACAAAAACTATTCGATTCAGCAAAATATTTTCTATTAATAACACTTTAGTTTTATAACATTTAAATAACGTTGTTATACAGAAATTAAAGAAAATGCAAAAGTATAAAAACAATTGTTACTCTCTGTAGAAAATCAAATTCAATCTACATTCTCCAGCTTGTCATTAATGGCAGAAATATGAAACAAAAACTATTTGATTCAGCAAAATATTTCCTATTAATAACACCTCAGTTTTATAACATTTAAATAACGTTGTTATATAGAAATTAAAGAAAATGCAAAAGAATAAAAACAATTGTTACTCCCTGTTAAAAATCAAATTCAATCTACATTCTCCTGCTTGTTATTAATAATAGAAAAATGAAATAAATACTATTCGATTCAGCAAAATATTTTCTATTAATAACACCTCAGTATTATAACATTTAAATAACGTTGTCATTTAGAAATTAAAGAAAATGCAAAAGAATAAAAACAATTGTTACTCCCTGTTAAAAATCAAATTCAATCTACATTCTCTAGCTTGTTATTAATGGTAGAAATATGAAACAAAACTATTCGATTCAGCAAAATATTTTCTATCAATAACACCTCAGTTTTATAACATTTAAATAACGTTGTCATATAGAAATTAAAGAAAATGCAAAAGTATAAAATCAATAGTTACTCCCTGTTAAAAATCAAATTCAATCTACATTTTTCAGCTTGTTATTATTGGTAGAAATATGAAACAAAAACTATTCGATTCAGCAAAATATTTTCTATCAATAGCACCTCAGTTTTATATCATTTAAATAACGTTGTCATATAGAAATCAGAGAAAATGCAAAAGTATAAAATCAATAGTTACTCCCTGTTAAAAATCAAATTCAATCTACATTCTTCAGCTTGTTATTAATGGTAGAAATATGAAACAAAAACTATTCGATTCAGCAAAATATTTCCTATTATTAACACCTCAGTTTCATAACATTTAAATAACGTTGTCATTTAGAAATTAAAGAAAATGCAAAAGTATAAAAACAATTGTTACTCTCTGTAAAAAATCAAATTCAATCTACATTCTCCAGCTTGTCATTAATGGCAGAAATATGAAACAAAAACTATTTGATTCAGCAAAATATTTCCTATTAATAACACCTCAGTTTTATAACATTTAAATAACGTTGTCATTTAGAAATTAAAGAAAATGCAAAAGAATAAAAACAATTGTTACTCCCTGTTAAAAATCAAATTCAATCTACATTCTCTAGCTTGTTATTAATGGTAGAAATATGAAACAAAACTATTCGATTCAGCAAAATATTTTCTATCAATAACACCTCAGTTTTATAACATTTAAATAACGTTGTCATTTAGAAATTAAAGAAAATGCAAAAGAATAAAAACAATTGTTACTCCCTGTTAAAAATCAAATTCAATCTACATTCTCTAGCTTGTTATTAATGGTAGAAATATGAAACAAAACTATTCGATTCAGCAAAATATTTTCTATCAATAACACCTCAGTTTTATAACATTTAAATAACGTTGTCATTTAGAAATTAAAGAAAATGCAAAAGAATAAAAACAATTGTTACTCCCTGTTAAAAATCAAATTCAATCTACATTCTCTAGCTTGTTATTAATAATAGAAAAATGAAATAAATACTATTCGATTCAGCAAAATATTTTCTATTAATAACACCTCAGTTTTATAACATTTAAATAACGTTGTCATTTAGAAATTAAAGAAAATGCAAAAGTATAAAAACAATTGTTACTCTCTGTAAAAAATCAAATTCAATCTACATTCTTCAGCTTGTTATTAATGGTAGAAATATGAAACAAAAACTATTCGATTCAGCAAAATATTTTCTATCAATAACACTTTAGTTTTATAACATTTAAATAACGTTGTTATATAGAAATTAAAGAAAATGCAAAAGTATAAAAACAATTGTTACTCTCTGTAAAAAATCAAATTCAATCTACATTCTCCAGCTTGTTATTAATGGCAGAAATATGAAACAAAAACTATTTGATTCAGCAAAATATTTCCTATTAATAACACCTCAGTTTTATAACATTTAAATAACGTTGTTATATAGAAATTAAAGAAAATGCAAAAGAATAAAAACAATTGTTACTTCTTGTTAAAAATCAAATTCAATCTACATTCTCTAGCTTGTTATTAATGGTAGAAATATGAAACAAAACTATTCGATTCAGCAAAATATTTTCTATCAATAACACCTCAGTTTTATAACATTTAAATAACGTTGTCATTTAGAAATTAAAGAAAATGCAAAAGAATAAAAACAATTGTTACTTCTTGTTAAAAATCAAATTCAATCTACATTCTCTAGCTTGTTATTAATGGCAGAAGTATGAAACAAAAACTATTCGATTTAGCAAAATATTTTCTATCAATAACACCTCAGTTTTATAACATTTAAATAACGTTGTCATATAGAAATTAAAGAAAATGCAAAAGTATAAAATCAATAGTTACTCCCTGTTAAAAATCAAATTCAATCTACATTTTTCAGCTTGTTATTATTGGTAGAAATATGAAACAAAAACTATTCGATTCAGCAAAATATTTTCTATCAATAGCACCTCAGTTTTATAACATTTAAATAACGTTGTCATATAGAAATCAAAGAAAATGCAAAAGTATAAAATCAATAGTTACTCCCTGTTAAAAATCAAATTCAATCTACATTCTTCAACTTGTTATTAATGGTAGAAATATGAAACAAAAACTATTCGATTCAGCAAAATATTTTCTATTATTAACACCTCAGTTTTATAACATTTAAATAACGTTGTCATTTAGAAATTAAAGAAAATGCAAAAGTATAAAAACAATTGTTACTCTCTGTAAAAAATCAAATTCAATCTACATTCTCCAGCTTGTTATTAATGGTAGAAATATGAAACAAAAACTATTCGATTCAGCAAAATATTTTCTATCAATAACACCTTAGTTTTATAACATTTAAATAACGTTGTCATATAGAAATTAAAGAAAATGCAAAAGTATAAAAACAATTGTTACTCCCTGTAAAAAATCAAATTCAATCTACATTCTCCAGCTTGTTATTAATGGTAGAAATATGAAAAAAAACTATTCGATTTAGCAAAATATTTTCTATCAACAACACCTTAGTTTTATAACATTTAAATAACGTTGTCATATAGAAATTAAAGAAAATGCAAAAGTATAAAAACAATTGTTACTCTCTGTAAAAAATCAAATTCAATCTACATTCTCCAGCTTGTTATTAATGGTAGAAATATGAAACAAAAACTATTCGATTCAGCAAAATATTTTCTATCAATAACACTTTAGTTTTATAACATTTAAATAACGTTGTCACATAGAAATTAAAGAAAATGCAAAAGTATAAAAACAATTGTTACTCTCTGTAGAAAATCAAATTCAATCTACATTCTCCAGCTTGTCATTAATGGCAGAAATATGAAACAAAAACTATTTGATTCAGCAAAATATTTCCTATTAATAACACCTCAGTTTTATAACATTTAAATAACGTTGTCATATAGAAATTAAAGAAAATACAAAAGAATAAAAACAATTGTTACTCCCTGTTAAAAATCAAATTCAATCTACATTCTCTAGCTTGTTATTAATGGTAGAAATATGAAACAAAAACTATTTGATTCAGCAAAATATTTCTCATCAATAACACCTCAGTTTTATAACATTTAAATAACGTTGTCATATAGAAATCAAAGAAAATGCAAAAGTTTAAAATCAATAGTTACTCCCTGTTAAAAATCAAATTCAATCTACATTCTCCAGCTTGTTATTAATGGTAGAAATATGAAACAAAAACTATTCGATTCAGCAAAATATTTCCTATTAATAACACCTCAGTTTCATAACATTGAAATAACGTTGTCATATAGAAATTAAAGAAAATGCAAAAGTATAAAAACAATTGTTACTCCCTGTTAAAAATCAAATTCAATCTACATTCTCCTGCTTGTTATTAATAATAAAAAAATGAAATAAATACTATTCGATTCAGCAGAATATTTTCTATTAATAACACCTCAGTTTTATAACATTTAAATAACGTTGTCACATAGAAATTAAAGAAAATGCAGAAGTATAAAAACAATTGTTACTCTCTGTAGAAAATCAAATTCAATCTACATTTTCCAGCTTGTCATTAATGGCAGAAATATGAAACAAAAACTATTTGATTCAGCAAAATATTTCCTATTAATAACACCTCAGTTTTATAACATTTAAATAACGTTGTTATATAGAAATTAAAGAAAATGCAAAAGAATAGAAACAATTGTTACTCCCTGTTAAAAATCAAATTCAATCTACATTCTCCTGCTTGTTATTAATAATAGAAAAATGAAATAAATACTATTCGATTCAGCAAAATATTTTCTATTAATAACACCTCAGTTTTATAACATTTAAATAACGTTGTCATTTAGAAATTAAAGAAAATGCAAAAGAATAAAAACAATTGTTACTCCCTGTTAAAAATCAAATTCAATCTACATTCTCTAGCTTGTTATTAATGGTAGAAATATGAAACAAAACTATTCGATTCAGCAAAATATTTTCTATCAATAACACCTCAGTTTTATAACATTTAAATAACGTTGTCATTTAGAAATTAAAGAAAATGCAAAAGAATAAAAACAATTGTTACTCCTTGTTAAAAATCAAATTCAATCTACATTCTCTAGCTTGTTATTAATGGCAGAAGTATGAAACAAAAACTATTCGATTTAGCAAAATATTTTCTATCAATAGCACCTCAGTTTTATAACATTTAAATAACGTTGTCATATAGAAATTAAAGAAAATGCAAAAGTATAAAATCAATAGTTACTCCCTGTTAAAAATCAAATTCAATCTACATTCTTCAGCTTGTTATTATTGGTAGAAATATGAAACAAAAACTATTCGATTCAGCAAAATATTTTCTATCAATAGCACCTCAGTTTTATAACATTTAAATAACGTTGTCATATAGAAATCAAAGAAAATGCAAAAGTATAAAATCAATAGTTACTCCCTGTTAAAAATCAAATTCAATCTACATTCTCTAGCTTGTTATTAATGGCAGAAGTATGAAACAAAAACTATTCGATTTAGCAAAATATTTTCTATCAATAGCACCTCAGTTTTATAACATTTAAATAACGTTGTCATATAGAAATTAAAGAAAATGCAAAAGTATAAAAACAATTGTTACTCTCTGTAAAAAATCAAATTCAATCTACATTCTCCAGCTTGTTATTAATGGTAGAAACATGAAACAAAACTATTCGATTTAGCAAAATATTTTCTATCAACAACACCTTAGTTTTATAACATTTAAATAACGTTGTTATAAATAAATTAAAGAAAATGCAAAAGTATAAAAACAATTGTTACTTCCTGTAAAAAACCAAATTCAATCTACATTCTCTAGCTTGTTATTAATGGTAGAAACATGAAACAAAACTATTCGATTTAGCAAAATATTTTCTATCAATAACACCTTAGTTTTATTATATTTAAATAACGTTGTCATATAGAAATTAAAGAAAATGCAAAAGTATAAAAACAATTGTTACTCTCTGTAAAAAATCAAATTCAATCTACATTCTCTAGCTTGTTATTAATGGTAGAGACATGAAACAAAAACTATTCGATTCAGCAAAATATTTTCTATCAATAACACTTTAGTTTTATAACATTTAAATAACGTTGTTATATAGAAATTAAAAAAAATTCAAAAGTATAAAAACAATTGTTACTCTCTGTAAAAAATCAAATTCAATCTACATTCTCCAGCTTGTTATTAATGGTAGAAATATGAAAGAAAACTATTCGATTTAGCAAAATATTTTCTATCAACAACACCTTAGTTTTATAACATTTAAATAACGTTGTCATATAGAAATTAAAGAAAATGCAAAAGTATAAAATCAATAGTTACTCCCTGTTAAAAATCAAATTCAATCTACATTCTCCAGCTTGTTATTAATGGTAGAACTATGAAACAAAAACTATTCGATTCAGCAAAATATTTTCTATCAATAACACCTTAGTTTTATAACATTTAAATAACGTTGTTATAAATGAATTAAAGAAAATGCAAAAGTATAAAAACAATTGTTACTCTCTTTAAAAAATCAAATTCAATCTACATTCTCCAGCTTGTTATTAATGGTAGAACTATGAAACATAAACTATTCGATTCAGCAAAATATTTCCTATCAACAACACCTTAGTTTTATAACATTTAAATAACGTTGTCATATAGAAATTAAAGAAAATGCAAAAGTATAAAAACAACTGTTACTCTCTGTAAAAAATCAAATTCAATCTACATTCTCCAGCTTGTTATTAACGTTAGAAATATGAAACAAAAACTATTTGATTCAGCAAAATATTTTCTATCAATAACACTTTAGTTTTATAACATTTAAATAACGTTGTCATATAGAAATTAAAGAAAATGCAAAAGTAAAAAAACAATTGTTACTCCTTGTAAAAAATCAAATTCAATCTACATTCTCTAGCTTGTTATTAATGGTAGAAATATGAAACAAAAACAATTCGATTCAGCAAAATATTTCCTATCAATAACACCTCAGTTTTATAACATTTAAATAACGTTGTCATATAAAAATCAAAGAGAATACAATAAGTATAAAATCAACAGTTACTCCCTGTTAAAAATTAAATTCAATCTACATTCTCCAGCTTGTTATTAATGGTAGAAATATGAAACAAAAACTATTCGATTCAGCAAAATATTTCCTATCAATAACACTTTAGTTTTATAACATTAAAATAACGTTGTTATATAGAAATTAAAGAAAATGCAAAAGTATAAAAACAATTGTTACTCTCTGTAGAAAATCAAATTCAATCTACATTCTCCAGCTTGTTATTAATGGCAGAAATATGAAACAAAAACTATTTGATTCAGCAAAATATTTCCTATTAATAACACCTCAGTTTTATAACATTTAAATAACGTTGTCATATAGAAATTAAAGAAAATGCAAAAGAATAAAAACAATTGTTACTCCCTGTTAAAAATCAAATTCAATCTACATTCTCCAGCTTGTTATTAATGGTAGAAATATGAAACAAAAACTATTCGATTCAGCAAAATATTTCTTATCAATAACACCTCAGTTTTATAACATTTAAGTAACGTTGTCATATAGAAATCAAAGAAAATGCAAAAGTATAAAATCAATAGTTACTCCCTGTTAAAAATCAAATTCAATCTACATTCTCCAGCTTGTTATTAATGGTAGAACTATGAAACAAAACCTATTCGATTCAGCAAAATATTTCCTATCAACAACACCTTAGTTTTATAACATTTAAATAACGTTGTTATATAGAAATTAAAGAAAATGCAAAAGTATAAAAACAATTGTTACTCCCTGTTAAAAATCAAATTCAATCTACATTCTCTAGCTTGTTATTAATGGTAGAAATATGAAACAAAACTATTCGATTCAGCAAAATATTTTCTATCAATAACACCTCAGTTTTATAACATTTAAATAACGTTGTCATATAGAAATCAAAGAAAATGCAAAAGTATAAAATCAATAGTTACTCCCTGTCAAAAATCAAATTCAATCTACATTCTCCAGCTTGTTATTAATGGTAGAAATATGAAACAAAACTATTCGATTCAGCAAAATATTTTCTATTGTAATGAGAATCGTCGTTGAGGAAAGGTGTTAAATAATAACCAAAATTAAATATTAAATATTTTCTTTTAAATTTTAAACCATTTTGGTTTAGTTCGGCTCGCCTACGTTGTGTTTAATCGTCTAGAGTAATCACTCTCATAGTGATAATTAATTTAACCCTTTCTGTAAGAACAGAAGGGATAAGTGGTAACTCAAATTCGAATTCAAAGTAGTGTCAAACGCGTGGGGGAAGAAATTAAAAGTCAAGTTTCCTCAAAACTAAATTTATTTCATATCTTCAAAATGTTTATTACAACAATACAAGAATTATGAGGGTTTATCCAAATTTGCCATTTATTCAAATTTCCATTTATTATTTAGTCAAATTTTTTTTTTTAACATCTGTAACCACAAATCTGTTCAAATCTGAGACTATAATTTTATAAACCTCTAGTCGCGGATTTTAAGTAATAAATAAATTTATTATTAACATTATTCTTTAGAATTTACTTTTTCTGTTTCAATGGTCCTAATTCTGTGTTGTACATCTACCCTAAATTCCAATTTATATTTGCTCAGATTTATAATTTCAAGGCAAAGTTTAATAATACGTTTGCTAAGCTACTCTTGTACCTGAGTTGGCGGGTTACATGCTCGCGGCTCTCCTTTTTATACGTGCATCGCAATTACTATTTTGCCCTATCGCCGACCACCGACCCTGGTAGAAGTCAGGTGCCTAAACACCTCTTGCAAAATCCGAGCAAAACCAGGATATACAAATCTTTGCAAAATAAACTGAATTACTGTAGGAATCATTTCTCTCACAAATTTCGGTCACGAGCTTGGACAAAGACTTTTCAGAACTTCACCCTTTCACGATACCAGTTTATTACAGGTAACCAGGATGGTTATTTTTTCTCGTTTGTCTCGTAACAGCCTGCATATAAGTATATGCCGTTGGAACGGGTCTACTACGTTCTATCTAAGTTCGACTGTCGGAAACTACGACCTGACACAGTGAATTAGATCCAGTAAAGTTGGAGGAAAGGGTTCCCGGGAACCACGACTTTCCTCTTGAAGATGGCCGACAAACGAGCCTATAATTTCAGGTGTAATCTCGCCTAACACGACGCGAGAGAGAAACAACCCTACGCTACCCTAATTTCAAAATATGCAGCAAATTCAACCTCACGGGATTTTGTAACAACAAAACTTTGCACTGATTTGAAGTGACCATTTGACGTAATTGTTGAGAACCCTTTTTGTAATAGATTGATGCTAGATATTTTAGATTTTAATTATTTGGGTTGATAGTCACATCCAGATCGAGCAAAATAAAGAAAGGATACAAGTTGAAATTCATTTCAAAAGTGACCGCAAGTTGTTGCATTTTTCACCAAAATTTTATTTATAATTAACTTTTCTAAATTCTGAATATTTATTTTAAACCAATTAAGCTAAGATTATTTTTGAAAATGAAATTTCCAAAACCAAATTAAAAGTAATACAATTAATAAATTTTAATAAAATGATTTAAATAAATTTGTGGTCACGATGAAGATTAAATAGTGTAAATTTAATCAAATGATTTGAAGAAACTCGGATTAAATTAAATAAAATCTTCGTATAAAATTAATTAATTCAAATAATAAATAGATAGAAAACCCTTTGTGGGCTTACCTAGAAAATTAATCCCTTTGATTGTCCTGGGAGCCCTTGTGGTTAAATTGCCAAGTTGGTTGGTTTTTCTTTTAACACAAACCGTCACAATTTAATTTAAATTATTAAATAAAAAAAAATATTATTACTCCTTCACACTAGCACGAAATCAAAAAAATATTTAATGATGAAATAATATTAAATTTTAAAATAAACCCAAAGGGTTGAAATTGGACTTTGTTAAATTAAATAAATTTAAACAAAGAGAATAATTCGAAAATTAACTATCTCGAAAGACCGTCAAGAATCGACTGTCGAAAATCCACGCGAAATCTGTTTTTATGAACTAGAGACGCTCCCTGAACCAACCCCCGCTGGTACTCTCTTTCCACATATGTATGATTATGCAAATTTGACTCTTAAACGTTTTGGCATTAAGATCAACCCTCGTTTAACTCTCCTAAACCAAATATTATTTACTAGTAAGGGTATTTTTGATTCGATTTTTCCCTATATTATTTAACATACAATTTATAAATTTCTTTGATGACCGAATATAATACAATCACAATGTCGAATCAACCCCTATTTACCTGAAAGAGAAATTAAACTCCAAAGTTTGTTGCCGTTTTGTCTGAACTTATTTTTAAACATTATTGTGGCAAATACATGCAGCAACAAATTTCGTTTGTTTAAATTTTATGGAAATGTAGAATTAAATTCGGAAAGAAAACTGTAATTTCGCGGTACTACCCTCCACTTGGTGTCGCCACCGGTATTATCTTCGTACGATTTTTCAGAATTTCTTCGAAAAATTTACGAAAATCCATCTACATTTCTTTCTATTACTATGTTAGTAATTTGGACAACCATTGTGTCGTACCAAATTGGTTTACAATGAGTTTAAATAATTTAAACTGTTTACATGCAATTTCACGGTTGCCCTCGCCTAAATTAGGGTTAAATTTTATATTACAATGTTCAGAAAATTTCACGCGTTTTTCTAAAATACTTGTTTTGTACTGGATCTTTTGTATTTAGCAACAATTTAATAATTTTACTAAAACTTTTCTAAATGAACACATGTGCAAGTTATTTTCGGTATTCTTCCAGCGCTTGGTGTTAGGGCGTGTCTTCTTTTAAGAAACCACTTGACCGTCAGCTTTATCTTTGACAAAATTTAAATTCCAGATTTCCTGTTACAATCGCCCAATATATTGGTGAATATTTAGAATAATGATTTTGACAAATTAGCAGATTTGCGTTAATTTAAAAGTATTATGTTATGAGTGTAGCTCCTTTTTTTTAATTTAAATTATTGAAAAATTTATTATGCATCTAATAACTACAAATTTTGTGCCTCTGACCGAATTTATTTCTCAAATTGTGAATCTTCATTAAATTTATAATTATCTTTCAGCTACGAATTAATAAGTATTTTCAAAATAGGACTATTAATTGATTATAAAATTATAGTTTTAATTTCTTCATTAACATTAAACAATAATAGGATTATTTGTATTTTTATGTGGTGTGCAATATTTCTCTGAACGGCTAGCTTGGTGTGTGGTGATGACGCTATTCTTACCGCTTGAAACATCTCCCGTTACCATGTGGCCTTTTTAAAACATGGCTTTGCAATTTGTAATCACTTAAAATTCTCGGAAGAATTTCGTGGGAACGGTCGTTTTCTAAACATTTCAATATTTACAAAACACGTGTGAATTTAAACTAAATCTAAATTTGGTTGTTTCTTTTAATTTTCACGGAAACAAATCGATCGTGATAGAAATTTATCTAATAAATTTCTAATTTGAAATTACTTTCTTGCCCGATTATTGAATAAATAAAGTTTATAAATACCGCGTTCATCACATTCGCCCCCTGTCTTGCGTTGCTTCGTAGATGCGGCGTAAGACATCGCCTGGTAGGTTGGAGGTAGTTTGCTGCTGTTAGGGATGGTGGATGCGTCTTGGTGGATGCGCTTTGGTGGATGCGCCATGGTGGATAGGCCCCTTTGGTTTTGGTGGATGCGCCAGCCAGGTGGATGCGCTAGCTTGGTGGAAGCATTATAAACCCTTTCTTGAGGTACACCTCGTAGATTTATTCGTCTCGTCGGTGGTAGAACTTTAAGTTTGTCATATTGTACACTCCTTTTACTTCATTCGACACTGGATCGGCAATTTGGTACGTGTTGGGATGTGGTTTAGCAATTATTTTGTACGGTCCACTGTATAATGGCATAAACTTGGCAAACTGTTGATATCTCGTGTCCGAAGTAACTTTGTTTTTCAACAATACCCAATCGTCGATTTCCAGTAGCGTGATTTCACCCTTTTGGTTTTGTTGACGGAGATTAGCGTGATGTCGTAAATTTTCACGAACCTTTTCATGAATGTCTTCTATGGCTAGTGGTTCTCGATGTGGCAGCAAACCATTTGTAACGGCGTCTAACGGATTTGGCGGTTTTCTGCCGTACAGGATTTCGTAAGGAGAAAACCCTGTACTAATGTGTGGTACGTAGTTCAAACAATCTTCAATATTGTTCAGATGGCTGGCCCAACTTGCGTGATTTTCTCGACAATAAGCCCGGAAAATTCTACCTAGCTCCCGCATTACACGCTCGCTAGGATTTGATTGTGGATGCCGAATTGATGAAAGTGTTGTTTGAATACCTACGGCTCTCAAACTGTTCTGCCAGGTGTTGGAAATGAACTGTGTGCCATGATCACTCAACACACATTTCGGTTTGATATATTCTGCGTAATTTTCGATAAGTCGTTTGGCAGCGACTTTGGCGGTGGCTTTTCTCAATGGATAGAGTTTGAGAAATTTGCTGAAGGCGTCGATTACCACAAACACATACGACGCCCCTAGTCGGGAAGTCGGTAAGGGCCCATAGAAGTCGACACTCACTAAGTCTCCAACATGGTCGTACAGGATTGGTGTAAGTGGCCCTTGATGTGGACGGTTTGAACATTTGGTTTTCTGACAAAGGTCGCAGCTTCGGAGGCGTTTTTTGATGGAACGGTACATGTTTGGCCAATAATATTCATTCTTCATTGCGTTGTACACTTTGGTTGCCCCAAAATGCCCCAGGAGTTGATGGTGGTAGTCTACCAGTTTGTTAACTAGACTTTCAGGCACGGCAAGGCAGTCCTCGTTAGGATTCTGAGACCTGTGAACTAACACATTATTTGATAAATGAAATTGTGCCCAAACCCGTTGAGTTCTCAAATCTGGAGCAGGATTTCCGGATTCTTTATTTTCGATGATTTGTTTCAATATGGGGTCTTCCAATTGATGTTGTTTGAAATCGGTCATCAGTTGCAACATTTCGGGTGTGTTGTGGACTTCAAACATTGCAACTATTGGCTGTTCACGTGGGTATTCATAGCTAGCTTCACGGTCACATGGATAACGTGAAAGAATATCGGCAGCTACGTTATCTTTCCCTTTCACTAACTCGATTTCGTAGTCAAATTGGCTTAACACCAATGTCCATCGAGTTAGGCGTTCACTGAGCAATCGACACCGACTCAGAAATTTTAACGCTTGATGATCTGTGCGAATGACGATTTTTGTGGCTTGAATGTAAATTCGAAATTTGTGTAACGCAAAAATGACACCCAGTAGTTCCTTTTCAGTTGTCGTGTAGTTTAATTCTGGACCTTTCAAGGAACGACTTGCAAATGCGATTACACCTCGTGATCCATCGTCTTGGACTTGGTACAATTCCGCCCCCAATCCATAGCCGGAACTGTCAGTTTGGACGTAGAATACCTTATTTTGATCGGGGTAACGTAACAGCACTGCTTTGAGGAACAAATCTTTAATAGAATCAAACGCTTCCTGTTCCTTGCGCCCCCATCTCCATTTTTCGCCCTTTCGCAGTAGTTTATTGAGGTCTTGTGTTGCTGCACTGTACTGAGCACAAAATTTTCTGTAGAAATTGCAGAGTCCGAGAAATGCTCGTACGTGTTTCGTTTTCTGAGGGACCGGAAAATTGCGGATGGCACTGACTTTTTCCGGGTCTGCTTTAATACCGTCTGTCGTGAGAATGTGCCCCAGAAATTTCACTTCCTTTTGGATAAAACATGATTTCTCAAGATTTACCGTCATGCTGGCCTGTTTCAATTTTTCAAACACTTGTCGAAGGTGTTCTAAGTGCTCGTCTAGATTTTTGGAAGCCACTAATAAGTCGTCAATGTAATTTACGACAAATTCGCGAACTTCTGTGCCCAAAACTACGTCCATTGCGCGACTAAATGACCCCACGGCAGTTTTCAGTCCGAACGGTAGAACCTGGTATGTGTAACTTCGGCCCTTGTATAAAAACGCAGTGTACTGTCTGCTTTCTGGCGACAAAGGAATTTGCCAATACGAAGACCTTAAATCGATGGTGGACATGAATCGAATCCCATAAAATCGGCGTAATAATTCATCGGCTGCGGGTGGAGATTCGCAATCAGCAACCATTTTTGAATTGATCATCCTAGCATCGAGACAAATTCTCACCGATCCATCTTTCTTTTTCACTACTGTCATTGGGCTCGCATATGGTGAAGCTTCCCGCTTTATGACTCCCAAATCTAACATTTCCTGAATTGTCGTATCAACGGTAGGACGAAGAGCGAAAGGCACTGGGTACGGCCTTTTTAAGAATGGAGTTTTGTCGTGTAATTTTATTTCATGCGTGTATTTCTGTGTTAGTCCTGGACGTGAACTAAAAACACACCTGTAATCTTGCAGCAGGTGTTTCAACCTTATTTTTGATGTTTCAGAAATTTTGAGAGAGTCAACTTTTTCATGAAGTGCGTTGATTGGCTCTAAATAGTTCTCGTTTGTATGATTTGTAGTTGGAGTGTTTGTTTCGATATGTCCGATGAGCTCTTCTACGTAATCTTCTGGCTCAGATTGAAATTCCACGGTGTTTTTGAAAGAAAAAATGTGATTTCCCGTTTCCCCTTTCAAAATGACTTTGTTGTTATCAAAATCGATAACAGCACGCTGTTCATTCAGCCAATCCGCTCCCAAAATTGCAGGTTTAATTAAATTTTTCACGACTAACGCCACGACAGTATAAGCGTGTTCGTCGATTATTATCTCCAAGAAACATTGGATGATGACTTGGCAGCTTCGTTGTCCGATGGCTCCGCGAAGATGGATTGACGTAACAGGTAATGTTGGAGGTTTGTTTCCGGTTGTAATTAGCTTTGACCAAATTTCTTCCGAGATACAGCTGACTTCACTTCCGGTGTCTAATAACGCTACGATTGACTGTTGCCCGATTTGGATGCTCATTTCTGGTATAACCCTTTTCTTGTTTGTCTGATTACCTGTAACATTCGATTTAATTAGAGAACCGATGTTTTTTGTTACCTGAGATGCTCGTTGAGCATCTAGTTTTTCCTCTGTTTGATGTGCTGAAAGAGAACGTTTCCGTTTTCTTTCTTGTCTCCTCTCCTGATTATCGTCGCTTTGAGGGCCTTCGCGCTGTTGGGAGTACATTAGGCCCCGTTTTGTACTCCGCCCCCGTTTCCCAAATCCTTTGGACGGTGTGTGTCATTCTGCGGCCTCACGTTGTTGTGATGTTGGGCGTGACGCCATTGATTGTTTTCCGGACGTCGTTGGAATCGATTCGTTGCAAATCTGTTTGCCGAAGTCGATTGACCTGAGTTTCCAGAAAATCGCTTTTCCACGTTTCGGTCTCCTGGAACTGGTTGTCTAGTCCCCTCGAAACGGCTGTCGTACGGTCTCGAGTGCTTTGCCCCCTTGTTGGTCTGGTGGCGGTGGTTGGCAACACGGCCCTTGTCTCTAGAGGTAGTTTCTTTGACCCCCGGATTTTGCCCTGGAATTTCCTGACCTGACAGGAATTCCGCAGCCTCAGTGATTGTGTTGATTTTTTGTAGAATCCACAAAGACTGGACGTTTTCTGGAAAATGTCTAATTAATTCATCAAGTAAAACTTCCTCCGACAGAGGCGTCGTCAGCATCTTTGCCATGTCCACGAAGTAGGCAAAGTGCGACAACATTGTCCCCTTTGTGTCGTCGTAACGCCCTGTAGCAATCTGGAAACGAATATCCCGCTGTCGCTTGGCTGACCAGAACGTCTTGAGAAAGTCTCGCTTGAAATCCTCGTAGACATGCCAATTTTCCCGGTAAATCCCGGTCCAATGTTTGGCATTCCCTTTGAGGCAATCAATCGCCACTCCCAGAAGTCGGTGAGAATCTAACCCGAAAGAACGTCCGTATTCTTCCACGGCTCTCACAAATTTCATTGGATTTTGTCTCCTCAGTCCTTCGAAAGAAGGTCGTTCGGGTGCAGGAAGTGGACGGTCCAACAGGTTTCGAAGTACCCCGGAAAGCGCGCCCACATTGTCGGTGAGTGTTAAATCCACTGAAGTTCCTGCTGATGTTCCTGCCGAGGTTCCTGCTGATGATGTGGAACTCTCCGGTGTTTGGATGACAGGTTGTGCGACGGATTCTGGTTGAGAAATTCCCAGGCTGCTGCTTGGCATCAGCGTTATTTCCCAACCATCGTTGTTGGCGGTAGCTCTGGTCCTCGGTACTGCCGGTATAGGAACAGCTGGGCGTTGCGTCGCTGGCGGCGTCGGTGCTGACGGCATTGAAAAGGTTGGCTGCTGCGCGTTCAACCAGCGGATGAACCAAACTGGCATTTCTTCTGATGCTGTTCCGGAGCTTCCGGGATTATTTTTGTTGTTCTCCATGACGTCGACAACCTTCTATTTCGGGTATCGAACCGAGTAAAAATTGGGATCCTAGAAAATTAAATAACCCAGCAGTATCTTTTTTTTGACTATTTTTCCCCTCGGAAATGACACTTTATGACTTTGAATCCTGGTCACGGCACCAAAAATTTTTATGTAATGAGAATCGTCGTTGAGGAAAGGTGTTAAATAATAACCAAAATTAAATATTAAATATTTTCTTTTAAATTTTAAACCATTTTGGTTTAATTCGGCTCGCCTACGTTGTGTTTAATCGTCTAGAGTAATCACTCTCATAGTGATAATTAATTTAACCCTTTCTGTAAGAACAGAAGGGATAAGTGGTAACTCAAATTCGAATTCAAAGTAGTGTCAAACGCGTGGGGGAAGAAATTAAAAGTCAAGTTTCCTCAAAACTAAATTTATTTCATATCTTCAAAATGTTTATTACAACAATACAAGAATTATGAGGGTTTATCCAAATTTGCCATTTATTCAAATTTCCATTTATTATTTAGTCAAACTTTTTTTTTTAACATCTGTAACCACAAATCTGTTCAAATCTGAGACTATAATTTTATAAACCTCTAGTCGCGGATTTTAAGTAATAAATAAATTTATTATTAACATTATTATTTAGAATTTACTTTTTCTGTTTCAATGGTCCTAATTCTGTGTTGTACATCTACCCTAAATTCCAATTTATATTTGCTCAGATTTATAATTTCAAGGCAAAGTTTAATAATACGTTTGCTAAGCTACTCTCGTACCTGAGTTGGCGGGTTACATGCTCGCGGCTCTCCTTTTTATACGTGCATCGCAATTACTATTTCGCCCTATCGCCGACCACCGACCCTGGTAGAAGTCAGGTGCCTAAACACCTCTTGCAAAATCCGAGCAAAACCAGGATATACAAATCTTTGCAAAATAAACTGAATTACTGTAGGAATCATTTCTCTCACAAATTTCGGTCACGAGCTTGGACAAAGACTTTTCAGAACTTCACCCTTTCACGATACCAGTTTATTACAGGTAACCAGAATGGTTATTTTTTCTCGTTTGTCTCGTAACAGCCTGCATATAAGTATATGCCGTTGGAACGGGTCTACTACGTTCTATCTAAGTTCGACTGTCGGAAACTACGACCTGACACAGTGAATTAGATCCAGTAAAGTTGGAGGAAAGGGTTCCCGGGAACCACGACTTTCCTCTTGAAGATGGCCGACAAACGAGCCTATAATTTCAGGTGTAATCTCGCCTAACACGACGCGAGAGAGAAACAACCCTACGCTACCCTAATTTCAAAATATGCAGCAAATTCAACCTCACGGGATTTTGTAACAACAAAACTTTGCACTGATTTGAAGTGACCATTTGACGTAATTGTTGAGAACCCTTTTTGTAATAGATTGATGCTAGATATTTTAGATTTTAATTATTTGGGTTGATAGTCACATCCAGATCGAGCAAAATAAAGAAAGGATACAAGTTGAAATTCATTTCAAAAGTGACCGCAAGTTGTTGCATTTTTCACCAAAATTTTATTTATAATTAACTTTTCTAAATTCTGAATATTTATTTTAAACCAATTAAGCTAAGATTATTTTTGAAAATGAAATTTCCAAAACCAAATTAAAAGTAATACAATTAATAAATTTTAATAAAATGATTTAAATAAATTTGTGGTCACGATGAAGATTAAATAGTGTAAATTTAATCAAATGATTTGAAGAAACTCGGATTAAATTAAATAAAATCTTCGTATAAAATTAATTAATTCAAATAATAAATAGATAGAAAACCCTTTGTGGGCTTACCTAGAAAATTAATCCCTTTGATTGTCCTGGGAGCCCTTGTGGTTAAATTGCCAAGTTGGTTGGTTTTTCTTTTAACACAAACCGTCACAATTTAATTTAAATTATTAAATAAAAAAAAATATTATTACTCCTTCACACTAGCACGAAATCAAAAAAATATTTAATGATGAAATAATATTAAATTTTAAAATAAACCCAAAGGGTTGAAATTGGACTTTGTTAAATTAAATAAATTTAAACAAAGAGAATAATTCGAAAATTAACTATCTCGAAAGACCGTCAAGAATCGACTGTCGAAAATCCACGCGAAATCTGTTTTTATGAACTAGAGACGCTCCCTGAACCAACCCCCGCTGGTACTCTCTTTCCACATATGTATGATTATGCAAATTTGACTCTTAAACGTTTTGGCATTAAGATCAACCCTCGTTTAACTCTCCTAAACCAAATATTATTTACTAGTAAGGGTATTTTTGATTCGATTTTTCCCTATATTATTTAACATACAATTTATAAATTTCTTTGATGACCGAATATAATACAATCACAATGTCGAATCAACCCCTATTTACCTGAAAGAGAAATTAAACTCCAAAGTTTGTTGCCGTTTTGTCTGAACTTATTTTTAAACATTATTGTGGCAAATACATGCAGCAACAAATTTCGTTTGTTTAAATTTTATGGAAATGTAGAATTAAATTCGGAAAGAAAACTGTAATTTCGCGGTACTACCCTCCACTTGGTGTCGCCACCGGTATTATCTTCGTACGATTTTTCCGAATTTCTTCGAAAAATTTACGAAAATCCATCTACATTTCTTTCTATTACTATGTTAGTAATTTGGACAACCATTGTGTCGTACCAAATTGGTTTACAATGAGTTTAAATAATTTAAACTGTTTACATGCAATTTCACGGTTGCCCTCGCCTAAATTAGGGTTAAATTTTATATTAAAATGTTCAGAAAATTTCACGCGTTTTTCTAAAATACTTGTTTTGTACTGGATCTTTTGTATTTAGCAACAATTTAATAATTTTACTAAAACTTTTCTAAATGAACACATGTGCAAGTTATTTTCGGTATTCTTCCAGCGCTTGGTGTTAGGGCGTGTCTTCTTTTAAGAAACCACTTGACCGTCAGCTTTATCTTTGACAAAATTTAAATTCCAGATTTCCTGTTACAATCGCCCAATATATTGGTGAATATTTAGAATAATGATTTTGACAAATTAGCAGATTTGCGTTAATTTAAAAGTATTATGTTATGAGTGTAGCTCCTTTTTTTTTAATTTAAATTATTGAAAAATTTATTATGCATCTAATAACTACAAATTTTGTGCCTCTGACCGAATTTATTTCTCAAATTGTGAATCTTCATTAAATTTATAATTATCTTTCAGCTACGAATTAATAAGTATTTTCAAAATAGGACTATTAATTGATTATAAAATTATAGTTTTAATTTCTTCATTAACATTAAACAATAATAGGATTATTTGTATTTTTATGTGGTGTGCAATATTTCTCTGAACGGCTAGCTTGGTGTGTGGTGATGACGCTATTCTTACCGCTTGAAACATCCCCCGTTACCATGTGGCCTTTTTAAAACATGGCTTTGCAATTTGTAATCACTTAAAATTCTCGGAAGAATTTCGTGGAAACGGTCGTTTTCTAAACATTTCAATATTTACAAAACACGTGTGAATTTAAACTAAATCTAAATTTGGTTGTTTCTTTTAATTTTCACGGAAACAAATCGATCGTGATAGAAATTTATCTAATAAATTTCTAATTTGAAATTACTTTCTTGCCCGATTATTGAATAAATAAAGTTTATAAATACCGCGTTCATCACACTATCAATAACACCTCAGTTTTATAACATTTAAATAACGTTGTCACGTAGAAATTAAAAAAAATACAAAAGAATAAAAACAATTGTTACTCCTTGTTAAAAATCAAATTCAATCTACATTCTCCAGCTTGTTATTAATGGTAGAAATATGAAACAAAAACTATTCGATTCAGCAAAATATTTCTTATCAATAACACCTCAGTTTTATAACATTTAAGTAACGTTGTCATATAGAAATCAAAGAAAATGCAAAAGTATAAAATCAATAGTTACTCCCTGTTAAAAATCAAATTCAATCTACATTCTCCAGCTTGTTATTAATGGTAGAATTATGAAACAAAACCTATTCGATTCAGCAAAATATTTCCTATCAACAACACCTTAGTTTTATAACATTTAAATAACGTTGTTATATAGAAATTAAAGAAAATGCAAAAGTATAAAAACAATTGTTACTCTCTGTAAAAAATCAAATTCAATCTACATTCTCTAGCTTGTTATTAATGGTAGAAACATGAAACAAAACTATTCGATTTAGCAAAATATTTTCTATCAACAACACCTTAGTTTTATAACATTTAAATAACGTTGTTATAAATAAATTAAAGAAAATGCAAAAGTATAAAAACAATTGTTACTCCCTGTAAAAAACCAAATTCAATCTACATTCTCTAGCTTGTTATTAATGGTAGAAACATGAAACAAAACTATTCGATTTAGCAAAATATTTTCTATCAATAACACCTTAGTTTTATAACATTTAAATAACGTTGTCATATAGAAATCAAAGAAAATGCAAAAGTATAAAATCAATAGTTACTCCCTGTCAAAAATCAAATTCAATCTACATTCTCCAGCTTGTTATTAATGGTAGAAATATGAAACAAAACTATTCGATTCAGCAAAATATTTCCTATCAATAACACCTCAGTTTTATAACATTTAAATAACGTTGTCACGTAGAAATTAAAAAAAAATACAAAAGAATAAAAACAATTGTTACTCCTTGTTAAAAATCAAATTCAATCTACATTCTCCAGCTTGTTATTAATGGTAGAAATATGAAACAAAACTATTCGATTCAGCAAAATATTTTCTATCAATAACACCTCAATTTTATAACATTTAAATAACGTTGTCACGTAGAAATTAAAAAAAATACAAAAGAATAAAAACAATTGTTACTCCTTGTTAAAAATCAAATTCAATCTACATTCTCCAGCTTGTTATTAATGGTAGAAATATGAAACAAAAACTATTCGAGTAGGTAGAGATGGAGAGTGCTTGCACACAACGACCTTCAAATGACCTCTGTTTTTGGTTTATCACCATTACTTATAGGTTTCTATATTACCGACTCTCTACTAGATGGCGCTAATTACAGGTTTCTACTAGGGTCACTTGATGTAATTAAGGGTAGCGCCAACTCTCTATCTCTCTCTTGGACCTCTCTTTTAATTTGAACTCAAGCTATACTAAACTAATTACCAATGTAGGCAACATAATAATCCAAAATCCCTAGAAATGCATTTAAAAGTGTTTCTAACTTTGTTTCACTCATGCGTGTATGTAGCTATCTCTTTTAATTTGAACCCATCTAGTGATTTCCATTGGCGTTACCCGTATATCCAGTGATCCTAGTTTCTACATTTAAGTTAATTATAAGTTTCTACATTTATGTTATGTTAATAACTATAAATATATAAACATAAACGGGTGAAAGGGTAAAAAATCAAAGATATGAGTATAAAATAACATTTTTTTAACACCAAAAGGATATGACAATGTTAATGATGAATGATGATGAACAAGAAGCTGCATAGCGAAATGTGTTTGTAGATAATAATTGATAATTATTATATATAAATTTTTATTTATTTAATGTCACTTGTTTGTATTAAATGAAGATGAGAAAAAGCATCAATTTTAATATAATTTGTTTATTAGTCATATATTTAAAGGAGTGGATACCAATATAATTTAGTGTATTAGCTATATTGGTAGACATCAGTTTAAAGTAGATACACAACTTATTCTATACGAAATGATACGAAAAAATCATGTTCCAAATGTTATCTTTTATTATTTCGTATTTGTTGATGGAAGAAGTGAGTGCGATGAGTAATCCATCTGCAGGATGTTGCGGTTAAGATAAAGAGTTCTTATCATAATCATATGACCACCTGCCTACAAAAAATCGTGTCGTAGACATCTCATTCACAACAGTGTAGTGATATAACAACCTTCACAGTGTAAACATGTCAGACCAACAATATTCTTCAACAAATCTCACCGTAAGTAATTATTTTTATTTTATCTATTGGTCGACCACAGATTGGGATGATGATGCATACCTTTTGTTAGCAGGATTATGTACATACATAAGTGATAAGCATTTATGCCAGTCTGTGGTCAACTATTAACTATCATTCTTTTTTTATATGTTTTTAATAAAATATAAGATGCCTCAATGTGAAGCATGTCTCAAAAAATTCACAACGAAAAGATCATATCAGCGTCATATGAGGGAATATTGTCCGGAAACAAAGAAAGCTAAAACAACTGAAACAACTGGTACGAAAAGAAAAAAAAGTTTATTATAGTAATATAATTATTTTAATAGTTTTAGAGAATAATTCTGAATACATGTGTACATCGTGTAATCAAATAATCCCATCAAAATATAAAAATGCCCATGAACGAGGTACCAACCATAAAAACAATACTTATATAACCCTTGAAAATGGAGTATTGTTAAGAAATTCGGCATTTAAATCACGTATTGCATCATATAAAATTTTAACTCAACGTGAACATGTTGATTTAGAAACTTTTATGATGGAATTAAAAGAAAAAACCATCAACCTTATTCGTACTAATGTAAAAAAATTTACTTTAGTAAAAGTGAATGTAGAATTATTTGGACTCTATACTATACCAGAAAAAAACATATTCGATATCAAAAGCTTTAATACAAAAAATAAGGTGATTACGTTGAGTACAAATGTTGAAGAGGTGTTAAGAGATTTTCAGGAAGTGATTAAACAAAAAATGGCTGATTTTTTGGAGTGTGATTCTGGTAAGATAATAATTATATTTATTATATTATATTCATATATGGTTTTATATTTCAGGTTGGACTTTAGTTAAAATCTTACACCTGGAAATTAATGTAAACAAATACAATCCGTTGAAAGCATCATCATTTATTGATCTTCCACCTTGGGTGGTTAAAAAGCAAGCAGTGATAAACATTCATAATTATGATTATCACTGCTTTGTATGGTCTATTATGGCAAAAATCGTTACACCATCTGGACCAAACTACTTACCATCATCATACCCTCATTGGTCAACAGTTTTGAATTGTGACGGTTTGGAGTTTCCAGTAAAATTAGATCAGATACCAATATTTGAACAAAATAATAATATTTCTGTAAATGTGTACGGATTAGAATTAATATATTCTAATAATAAAGCAAAATATGAAGTAGTGGGACCATTATATTACACAAGATCTAAAAAAGCTGTTCATGTAAATTTATTATTATTAAGTAATGATGAAGGAGATTGGCATTATTGCTTAATAAGGGACTTGAGTCGATTAGTTTCTAGTCAAGTTTCTAAACATTTTGGTCAGAAATTTTTTTGTGATGGTTGTCTACAATACTTTTGTACGGCTGCTTTATTACATAGACATTTAGAACGTGATTGTGGAAAACTTTATACTCGTATTCCAACTAATGATTTAATTATAAATAAATTTGGAGATACTGTTCCCGGTAATATACTTCAATTTCAAAATTTTGAAAAACAACTTTCTATTCCATTTGTTATTTATGCTGATTTTGAATGTTTACTAAAACCAATACCAACAGTTGCACCAGATCCTACACAAGCATTTACTATGAAAACATATCAACATGAACCATATTCTTGTGCTTATTATATTAAATGTGCATACAATGATAACTTATCAGAATTACAACTATTTCGTGGTAAATCATGTGTTGTAGATTTTCTTAGTTCTTTGGAAAATAAAGTAAAATTTCTATATAATAATTATTTGAAAATTTTAAAACCAATGCTTCCTTTAATTGAATGTCAAGAGCATGAATATTTGATTGCAACACACTGTCACATTTGTCAAAAACCTTTCGAGAGTACTGATACTAAAGTAAAAGATCATTGTCATTTATCTGGTTATTATAGAGGACCTGCTCATTCTAAATGTAACCTAAATTATAAAGTTCCAAATTTTATACCAATATTTTTCCATAATCTCTCAAATTATGATAGTCATTTATTTATACGAGAATTGGCAGAAAAATTTAGTGATATAAAACTTGTAGGTAAAACTAAAGAAAAATATATTACATTTTCAAAAACCATTCAGGTAGATGAAACTATAAACGATGATAGTCAGATAATAAAACATAATTTACAGTTACGTTTCGTAGATAGTTTTCAATTTTTAGCTACTTCTTTAGAAACATTAGCTTCAAATTTGAAAGATAATCAATGTAATGAGGTTCGGAAATATTTTCCCAATGATGCACAATTTAAATTAATTCGACAAAAAGGTGTGTTTCCATATTCATATGTTGATGATTTTACTAAATTAGATATGACTGGATTACCACAAAAAAGCGATTTTTTTGATAAGTTACATGATGTACATATTTCTAAAGTTGATTACACACGAGCACAAACTGTCTGGAATAGTTTTGAGTGTCAAACACTAGGAGACTATTCAGATATTTATTTAAAAAGTGATATATGTAGTGTATTTGTCCAACTACATGCTACTCTAAATTTAGAGAGTTTGGATTTCGCGGTCCTCGACAGACCAGACCTCCCCCCTCAAGTTATAAAGTGTCAGGTAGCGACACCACCCCGGACAGGCAGTACGATTCTGACTGTGAACGTATGTACGTACTCCGTGTTGTGCGGTCAGTTCATTGTAAAGATGCTACTTATTTAGTTTTCATTAAATTTATTAATAAGTAAACTGTCGTGTATCATTGAATGAGCACCCGCCACCACAGATATCAGAAGTGGGATAAGAACAAGTGTACTTTGTGTAAATTAGCGAAAAGTGGAAACAATGGAGAAGCTTAGTGATGTACCCGGATTGTCTGAAAATATTAAAAAATCGTCCGTTGCGGCAATTCGTGCTTTTCACAAACTTCTGTACGATGGAGTAGAAAATGGCCGACGGAATAGACAACACGTGCGTGATTTTGCAGGTTTTGTATTTGCTGATGCCGACGCGTTAAATGAAAAGGTAGAATGGGCAGCCACAAATTTAACGTTGGGAGATTTGACGTCCGTGTGTGCTATTTTGAATATCGACTACGAGGGGTCAGCTAGAGAGATGGCGAACCGCATATGCACCAAACTTACAGATTTAAACTCGTTGAGACCGATGGGAGATCCTGAAGAAGAAGAAGAACAAGAAGATAACGAAGAAGAAGCTAATGGAAGCACATCTCGAAGCACACCATCATCAGAAAATGAAAGATTAGCAATACGACAAGAGCAAACACCAAGATTCGTGATGAACTTTAAAGATATCGAAGACTCAATTCGTCCTTTCAGTGGGGAAGGATCATACCAAGTTGCAAACTGGATACAGGACTTTGAAGAAATTGCAGAAATTATGCAATTTTCAGAATTGCAGAAATTGGTGTATGCAAAAAAGTCCCTAATTGGATTGGCAAAACAGTGTGTTCAGTGTGAACGAGGACTGAATAACTGGTCCAAGCTAAAAGAAGTACTTCAAGATGAATTTGGCAAGAAAATAAACAGTGCAGATATTCATAGACTTTTGTCTGAAAGGAAAAAACAAAGAAATGAGTCAGTGTTAGAGTATTATTTCAATATGAAAGAGATTGCAGCCAGAGGCCAAATTGAAGAAGAAGCCGTAATTCAATACATTGTTGACGGAATCCCAGACGAAATGTCTAATAAAACATTTTTATATGAGGCAACAAACTTCAGGCAGCTGAAGACAAAATTAGAAACCTATGAGAAAATCAAGAGTAGACTGTATTCATCGCCTATGGACAAACAACGCATTAATAAAAGTGCAGCGATAAACGCTAATGTGGTAAACAAATCAAAGAGTGCGACAAATGTGAACACTAATAATATCGTGAGGTGTTACAATTGTGGGGACAAAGGTCATATATCAGCAAAGTGTAGCAAGCCGAAAAGAGAAGTTGGTTCATGTTTTGGCTGTGGATCTAAAAATCATCAAAAAAAGGATTGCCCAGTTATAAAGGACGCGACAATTCACCTGGTGGAACAACAAATTATACCGGCTTTTATAGTAGAGGTGCGTTCAAACAATTTTATTGGTGAGTTAACGGCAATAATTGATTCAGGCAGCCCAATTTCATTGTTGACTTCTCGTTCGCTAAAAACAAATGTAAATATTTTACCTGATAATTCAAATGTAATATATGGTGGCCTGAACGGTACTAAATTGAATATATTAGGGCAAATTAAAGAAAAAGTTTTAGTTAACGATTGTGAGACCGAAATTGAATTCAAAGTAGTACCTGACGACACTATGAAATTTGATTGTTTACTAGGTCGAGATTTCTTAACCAATGATAAGTTAATTATAAGTTTAGGTAAAGTTATAACTGTAAAAAACAAACAAAGTGAGGTGGACATCAGAGTTCAAGATGAATCTCTTGAATTATTGCACATTGATATTGGTTGTAACAATGAATCAGAAATAAATCTAAATATTAACGAACAATTGAGCTGTGATGTCCATCAGCAGGTAAAAGATATCATAGATGAATTTTATGTACAACCAGACAGACCCGATGAACCTTATACGCAATTAGAATTGAAGTTACATCTAAAGCCCAATCATGCGCCATTTTATTCGAAAGCCAGACGATTATCTTTTGCGGAAAAAGAAGCGGTGAAACAAATTACAAACGAATTACTATCTAAAAATGTTATCAAACCGAGTACGTCACAATATAGCAGTCCTATTGTTTTAGTGCGAAAAAAAGACGGAAATTATCGTATGGCCGTTGATTACCGCGAATTAAATAAGTTAACAACGCGAGACATTTATCCTATTCCGCACATAGAAGAGCAAATCGATAATTTAAAATATAAGGCATATTTTACGCGTTTGGACTTAAAGGATGCGTTCCATAATATCAAATTAGATCCGGAATCAACTAAATACACGTCATTTGTTACTTTCATGGGGCAGTATGAGTATATCAAAATGCCGTTTGGTCTAGCGAATGGTAGTTCATTTTTTATGCGTTTTATAAATACCGCGTTCAGAGACTTATTAAACCAACAGAAAATTCAAATTTATTTAGATGATATATTGATTGCCACCAAAACTATAGATGAAAATATTGCTATTTTAAAAGAGGTTTTAAAGGTACTCGTAAAAAATAAATTAGAGCTAAGATTTGACAAATGCGAATTTTTATTGAGTAAAATAAAATATCTTGGGTATAATATCGACAAAAATGGAATAAGTCCAAGTGATGACAATGTAAAGGCAATAAAGGAATTTCCGGTCCCAAAAAATTTTAAAGAGCTTCATAGCTTTATTGGGTTATTATCCTATTTTAGAAAGTTCATAGGAGGGTTTGCAACCGTGTCAAAACCATTGTCGGAGTTATTAAAGGCAAAAGAATTTATATGGACAGACCGTGAGAATAATTGCTTTGAATCACTAAAGCAAAAATTGATATCGTCACCCTTGTTAGCGATATATTCGCCTAAGTTAGAAACGGAACTACATTGTGATGCTAGTTCGCATGGTTTTGGTGCTGTTTTAATGCAAAAACAATTAGAAGATGGAAAATTTCATCCAGTTTGTTTTTTTAGCAAAAGAACAACACCTACGGAAGCGTCTTACCATAGTTTTGAATTAGAAGCTTTAGCAATTATTTATTCTTTAGAAAGATTTCGGATTTACCTACAAGGTATTAAATTTAAAATTGTGACCGATTGCAACAGTTTGAAGCAGACATTAGAGCGAAAAGAAGTGAATCCGAGAATTTTGCGATGGTCATTGATATTGCGTAATTATAATTATACACTTGAGCACCGTTCTTCTGATCAAATGAGACATGCTGACGCGTTAAGTCGTGAATTTAGTATTTGTTTAATTACGGAAAATACATTCGAGCGCAATTTAGAGTTACTACAAAATTTAGACCCAAAAATCGTGGAAGTTAGGAAAGGTTTAGAGAAACAACAAAGCAAATTGTATGAAATGAATAACGGTTTAGTTTATCGAAAAATAGGCGAAAAAATCTTATTTTACGTACCGTCATCAATGGAAGAAAATATAATTAGAACCTGCCACGAAAAAGTTGGACATCAGGGCATAAACAAAACAATTAATTACATCACGCGTATTTATTGGTTCCCGGAAATGAGAAACAAAGTTCAAAATCACATCTTAAACTGTTTTAAATGTATCACATATTCCACTGTCGCAAATCGAGTCGAAGGTAAATTACATTGTATTGATAAAGGAAACGTACCATTTTATACACTTCACATTGACCATTATGGGCCGCTAGAAAAATCGGGAAATCGTCATAAATACATTTTTGAGATCATAGATGGGTTTACCAAATTCGTCAAATTTTACGCGACTGTTACAACAAATACCGATGAAGCTATCAAACATTTAAAAAGCTATTTTTCTTATTACAGTAAGCCTAAGCGAATCATTTCAGATAATGACACAGCGTATACGTCAAATAAATTTCGCGAATTTATGCAACAAAATGGTATACAGCACATCTTAACTGCAACAAGAACGCCGCAGGCAAACGGTCAAATTGAACGGGTTAATAGACCATTAACTTCGATTCTATCGAAATTTGTCTCAAATCATACGTCTACATGGGACAAGAAATTAGTTGATGTCGAATACGCTATAAACAATTCAGTAAATCGGGTAACCGGCGAAACACCTGCGAGATTATTGTTTGGTATCGAGCAAGTACGAAATGATGACGATTTGCGTGATCTAATAAAAGAAAGTCAAGAACAAGTTCGAAATTTGGAAGAAGTGCGTACGAAAGCGGTGGTAGGAATTAATGCGGCCAATAAGTATAATCAACAATATTATGACAATAAACATAAGGAACCATGTAAATATAAAGAAGGCGATTATATTATGTTAAGAAATGTAGATACAACGGCAGGAGTAAACAAAAAATTGTTACCAAAATTTAGAGGCCCTTATGTAATTTCTAAAGTTTTAGATCGAGACCGATATATCGTGAAAGATCCCGAGGGTTTTCAATTAACGCAGTTGCCATATGAAGGCGTTGCTTCACCAGCAAACATGAAATTATGGCGCCCAAATAATATTAATGACTGATTATTGATTGATCTTATAATTAAATAGAGTAGATTTTAAGTTAATTAGATAATAGAATGTATGGTATGAAATTTTGTATGAATGTTTAAAATGATAAGCCAATTCTAATTTAGTCAATATGTATGGGATTTATTTCCTTATGTTATTGCAATATTAGGTGGAAATTGATGTTATGAGTGTCTAACAAATAGAGCAAGGGATTTGTTCCCACATGTTTATGATTAGATGAGATTTGTTTCCACGTTGGTAGGAATTTATTCTCAGAGTGGTAGAGATTTGTTCTCGAAATTAAGTTGTTTATTTGAAATTTGTTTTCAGGTTTAAAATTTTGAGATTTGTTCTCACATGTGATTAATTATTGTATTTTGAGGTTTGTTCTCAGATTATTGGAAATTTGTTCTTAGATTTAACTAGAAGTCTATGTTTGGCTACTTTTAGGATTTGTTCCAAAATGTTAAGATTTGTTCTTATGTATTAGTTTGTTTAGTAATTATTTGAAGCTTGAGGGCAAGCTGGAAATGTCAGGATGGACGAGCTGTAGTGTATTTGTCCAACTACATGCTACTCTAAATTTAGAGAGTTTGGATTTCGCGGTCCTCGACAGACCAGACCTCCCCCCTCAAGTTATAAAGTGTCAGGTAGCGACACCACCCCGGACAGGCAGTACGATTCTGACTGTGAACGTATGTACGTACTCCGTGTTGTGCGGTCAGTTCATTGTAAAGATGCTACTTATTTAGTTTTCATTAAATTTATTAATAAGTAAACTGTCGTGTATCATTGAATGAGCACCCGCCACCACATATACTATTATTGGCTGATGTATTTGAGAATTTCAGATCTATATGTCTTAGGCATTATAAACTAGATCCTACACATTACGTTACTGCACCATCATTAAGTTGGGACGCAATGCTTAAATTTACCAAAGTACAATTGGAACTATTCACTGATATTGATATGTTACATTTTATTAAAAAAGGGATTAGGGGAGGAGTTAGTGTGTGTACTAAACGAGCAGCAACCGCTAACAATAAATTTCTTCAAAACTATGATTCTTCAAAACCCTCATCTTATCTATTATATCTTGACGCTACCAATTTGTACGGCTGGGCAATGACTCAAATGTTAGCTGAAAGTGACTTTACTTGGCTATCACAAGATGAAATTGATGGACTCAATATAATGAAATTGTCAGATACATCATCTAACGGTTATGTTTTTGAAGTTGATATCAATTATCCTAAACATCTTCATAACCCACATAATGATATGCCTTTTTTACCTGAGAACATTGCTCCACCCAATAGTAAATATCCTAAATTAATTCCAAATTAATATAACAAAACTCACTACATTATTCATTATAGAAATCTCAAGCAAGCTATTGCAAATGGTTTAAAAGTAACTAAAATTCATCGTGTGCTTAAATTTAAACAATCAGCTTGGTTAAAACCATATATCGAGCTGAATACAATGTTACGCAATAAGGCACAAAATAAATTCGAAAAAAATTTATTTAAATTGATGAATAATAGTGTGTTTGGTAAAACTATGGAAAATGTTGATAAGTGGGTGGATATTAAACTTGTTACACATTGGGAAACATATGGTCGCAAATTTGGTGCAGAAACATATATCGCAAAACCAAATTATAAAAATTGTGTATGTTTTAATGAAAATTTTGTAGCCATCGAAATGAATAAAATTCAAGTTACATATAATAAACCAATTTATGTTGGGTTTTCAATCTTAGATATTTCCAAAACACTCATATATGACTTTTATTATAACTTTTTAAAAGTAAAGTATCAACAAAATGTGTCTCTTTTATATACCGATACTGATTCATTAATTTTGGAAATTTTTACTGAAAATGTCTATACCGATATAAAAGAAAACATTATCATTTATGGTATACCTCGAAATAAATCAGTCATTGGTAAAATGAAAGATGAATATGGGGGTGAAATAATTAAGAGTTTTTATGGGACTGGTGCAAAAGCATATTGTGTACAAACGCTTAATAATTTAACAAAAAAAGCTAAAGGTATTAGTAAACATGAAACTGAAAAATTCCTAACACTTACTCATTATCAATCGATTGCAACAGATCTTCTAGCTCTAGAAGTGTTATGTATGATGAAAGTTTTTAAATCATACTTACATAATATGTATACAGAGCTTCGTAACAAAGTAGCCTTATCAACACAAGATGATAAACGTTACATTGTGAATAACTCTGTTAATACTTTGGCTTGGGGTCATGTAAATATTGAAATCAATCAAAATTTAAATTCATTGATTTTAGGTATGGAGGAATATATTAATTGTATTTCATAGTTTTTAATATTTTCTTTGAATTATTATATCTTGTATATATTAAGTAGGTTTAATAGGTATTTTTAGTTATTTGTTTTGTTTATATGAAAGTGTAAACTATGAAAGTTGTACAACAAAAAGACTTATTAAAAATTAATAATCATGACTACTCATCAGTTTCTTTACCAAACCAATTTACCAAACATAATTCTTTATTTAATACAAGTGTTAAGCGAGGTTTAATAGTTGGACGATCAGGATGTGGTAAAACTAATGTTCTTTTAAGTCTACTACTACATCCAAATGGTTTACGTTTCACCGATATTTATTTATTTTCGAAAACTCTGCAACAACCCAAGTATCAATTTTTGAAATCTGTTTTGACTCCTCTCCATCAAGTTGATTATTTTGAATATGAAGATGGTAGTGAAATACCTTCTCCGAAACTAATTAAGCCTTATTCCATTATTATATTTGATGATGTGATAAATTGTAATCAAAATATAATTCGTGACTACTTCTGTTATGGTAGACATTTCAATATCGATTGTTTTTATCTATGTCAAACGTATTCATCTATTCCAAAACAATTAATTCGAGATAATGCAAACTTTATAATTGTTTTTCCTCAAGATACATTAAATTTAGAACATATTTTTAATGATCACGTTGGAACGGATCTTTCATGGGAAAAATTTCGAGAAGTATGTTCGGAATGTTGGCAAACACCATTTGGTTTTTTAACGATTGATAAAGATGCTGACATCGCTCATGGTCGGTATCGTAAAGATATCGATCAATTTATTAGTCTATAAATAGTAAAAACTATCACCTCAAATATTAGTTGAAATGGATAAACATTTGGCATTGGAACTGGCTAGAGCACGAATAAGTGTTAAACAAAAAGTATATAATCTAACATCTAATTTGTCGGCTTCACAACAAAAATTTGAAAAACAATTCCAACCATTATCAGGACCATTACAAAGTTTTCTATCACAAATAAAACAAGAAAATCTAGCATTACCTTCGAAACAAGAAGTTAGTTCGAAGGAAGAGAGAAAACCAACTGCTACCTCTACACCCACTTATTCAGCGACTCATTCTTCGTTAGTTCCTCGCTTAATCAAGTATCCACCACCACCAGCAGCTGTCCAGCAAACTACACCGGTATCTCTCGATGTTGTGGATGTTGCTGAATATGAACCCGATAAGGATGATGAAGATGAAGAAATTCCTATTGAATCATTACATGAAACTATAGAACAATTAACAAATACTCAAGCGTTTCAAGAATTTCTCGAGCAATGGTCAGGATTAGCACGCCAATATATTGAAGAAATGATTACAGACACCACTAATAAATTTGATCATCAGTATGGAGTACGCCATGATTTTGAAAAAGGAAAGTTTTATTTGGGGGATTCGGAAATTGATTTTCGTGATAATAATATATTTTATGTAAAAGATCGAAAATATGAAGGAACACCTGGCTTATTTGAATTATTATTTAAAAAAGATCCTATCGGTTACACTAAAAATGATTTAAAAGATTATCAGGAACTTGTTAAACTAACAAATGCTGATCGAAAAAACTATAATGCAGAAGAACGATTTGCTGGAAATATTGGAAAAAAATATACGAAAATTATTAAGACATTTCATAATAAACCATTATCACCACTCACACAACGTCCTCGTAGTGGAAGTGCACCAACTTTAAAACAATTTAGAAAACAAATTACTTCAACTCCTAAAAAACAAACAACAACAATAAAACAAAAAGGTGGTTCTTTACATACTCTAGAACTAAACAATAAACAAGTTGAATATATACCATGGAAAAATCCCAATACTTTAGTAAATCGTTTACGTTTACTAATTTCTTCAACAGTGGCAGGTAATAATAATCATACAAATGAAATAACTCACATTATTAATGAATTACGTGAGGCAAAAATAATTATTTAAATTGGACATGTATACTATAATTTGAAATAGTATAGTATCACATCTCGACATTATGACATTAGATAAATTCGGTAATCATATTCTACAACATCATATACGAAATGCAAGCTTTTATTCTTATACCACTCTAATGTTTTCTGGTATATTTGATCCTGTAAAAGATCGTTATGTTCTATTTAATTATGATACAAATTTTATTTTTCCATTGAAAAGTGCTACAGTAGAGAGTGTATATGCAGTACCTACAGAGATTGTGGTGTTTGTAAATAATAAAAAAGTAAATTTGGTAAGATATACTTTACATGAACATGATGTAATAGTTTTTAAACGAAAACATCAAGAAGCCTACAATCAGTTACTTGTTTGGTTAGTATTGAAAATACCCATTTATTATGAAGCATAGTGCGACAAATATTAAACGTGAAGTTGTCAATGAATTACATGCTCCAGCTAGAAAAAAATTTAAAAGAAGAAGAGTAATTGTTAAGGGGTTAAATGATCTCTTTCAATTGGATTTAGTTGAAATGATTCCATATTCTCGCTTTAATAAAGGATTTAAATATATTTTAATGGTGATTAATGTATTTTCAAAATTTCTTTGGGCAATTCCACTTAAAAACAAGATGGGGCAAAGTGTTACTGAAGCTATGAGTGATATTTTAAAGATTCAACGTAATGTACCCAAAAATATTCAAACTGACTTTGGAAAGGAATTTTACAATAAATCATTTCAAGATTTAATGAAGAAATATAATATTAACCACTATAGTTCATATTCCAATTTAAAGTGTAGTATAGTTGAACGTGTCAATCGAACAATTAAATCTCTAATGTGGAAGGAGTTTAGCGTTCAAGGCAATTACAAGTGGATCAACATCTTACCAGACATTGTTAATACATATAATAACACCATACATCGTACAACTGGATTAAAACCAAACTCAATAAATAAGAAAAATGAGCAGCAAGTATTAACTGAAGTTTATAACCATTTAAAGATAATGGATGTACATAAACCCAAATTTAAACTTGGAGATTTTGTTCGAATTAGTAGTAAATATCGACATCTTTTTGCTAAAGGGTATACACCGAATTGGACTAATGAAATCTTTTCAATTAGTAAAGTACAAAACACTAATCCAAGGACATATCTACTACAAGATACTTTGGGAGAAGCAATAAAAGGTGGTTTCTATGAACATGAACTGCAACGTGTAAAATATCCTCATGTCTATCTCATTGACAAAGTAATTAGAAAAAAAGGAAATCACTTATTTGTCAAGTGGAGTGGAATGGATAAGAAACATAATTCTTGGATTAATAAAAAGGATATATCCTAATTTGAAATATTACTTTTTGTATTTATTTAATTAATATATTGTTTAAAGTATATGTTTTTTATTTCTTACATATTATAACAAACATATTATAAAGAAAAAAACCTAAAGATTTAAATCTATGACTATTGTTTTAAAACTAAAACACTTTATATGTTTTTACATTCTATTTATTGAAAAAAAAAATACAGTACAGAATATAGATTTTACAAATTTACAATAACATCTTCCTTTTTTTACACGATTACAGTCTTCGAAAGTGGTTTATATTGAAACATTTTATCACTTATCACTAAAGCATATACGGTGGTTTTATCAGTAACGGGTGTTAGCATTTCAAATTCTATTCTTAAAGATGCTGTTTGGGTCTGGAAACCAGTTTTCTGACGAGAGCAATCAATTACTATTAATGGATAATTATCTGCAAATTGTTTTGGACTAATGTGTGTTTCATCAAATTGTAAGTTATAATAACTTGCTCTAAATGTAGTAAACATTTCATAAAGTAAAGCAGTATGCGATTTTTTAAATGCAACATTTAAATTTGCATAGGGAAATCTTTCATTATTTATGAATACTCTTATTTCGCTTAAATCGCAACTATCAAAGTGACTTGTATTTTTACTAAGGTCCCCTTCCCTATCTGTTTGAAAACCAATAATTATAAAGCGTGGTGTTTCAAGAGCAGTGAAAGGTTTAACTGGCCAGGCGTATTTTGTAATATTTGGAAACAATGGTTGAGAATAAAGTTCCCACTTTCTATATGGCACCTGAATCGTTTTATCTTGTTCAATTAGTTTTGTTAAGTGAACTTCTTCTTTTAATCCAGGACCAATATGTGGTACCATCCACACAAGTTTATTTATCTCAACTTTAGCCTTTTCATTTGTTGTACAAATAAGTGCATTATCATCAGTATTACTACGAATTAATATTAATTCTTGTTGGACATTCAACATTACTCGATTGTATGTTTCAGCCCATCCTAATAGAGTTTTCAATGGAATAGATGCTTGAAAGTTTCCATCTACTAGATCAATTTTTCCTTCATTTGGATAATAACCAGAATTTTTTAAGGCTTTCACTCATATTTAACGATAATAAATTTTTCATTGTTGTAGTAATTCCTGGTTTTACATTTCCATCAATATATTTTGTATTTACTTCATATCGTATTTCACTGAATAAAAATGTAAAACCATTATTCACAAATTTCGTATCCGTCGCTGGAACCACTTTATTTGTTGCATCTGTCTTTACTAGTCTTCCCTCAATTAAAATAACACTTTCTCCAGGAAGGGTGCACAAGTCCTCAGGTAACTTAATTCGAATCTGATCAGAATTATCATAACGAGATGTATATGCTTCATGTGATTGTAACTGATAGCTCTGAATAGTATCATCAAATACTAATTCATCGGTTAGATCAAAAATCATTGTTATTATGGATGTAATTCAAATCCTAATGATTTTAGAAACACTCGATTTTTAACACTTAGTCGTTGTACGTTTCTCTTCTTACTAACGATTCGTTTACATGTATTCGTTTTTTTATAATGAAAATTTTTATTGAAGGTTACTAACATTTTCTTCTTTCTTCTGTAAGTGTAGTCCAACTGTTACGGTTTCTTCTTGAAAATTGATTAATTTTCCATTCTGATCGAGTATTTTAAGTGTAATATTTCTTATTGATTCAACACTGATTGGAAGATAAATAATGTGTTCTGGTGATTGTACTATTTTGAAACCTGGAGGTACGTTAGGAAAAAACTGATAAATTATATGAACCGGTTTTCCATTTTTAAAACTACCCACTGTAATATTACATTCAACCAAAATTGAATTAATTTTTATTATATCAGCAATGCTATCAGAATTTTGACCAATATTTTTTTTAATTATTCCCTTTTTAAATCCTAACAATGGTCCAATGGTATTTGGTTTAGAGAAATCAATTTCTTGCGTTCCTTTTATATGGGTATGTAAAGTATTATGGTTTGCAGTAATTTGAAGAATATCTTGACTGAATTTCTTTCCAATCTCGTGTTGTAAGTAGATTCTGATGTCAGATATTTCGTAACATCCTGTTGGTATTGTAAATTCCTCACCACCAAAATAGAATTTATTATTTCCCACATCGATATTGGGTATACTATTGTAAACTTCAAAATTGGTCAGACCCAATTCATAATTACCATTACTCACATCAATCGGTGGAGAATAGTCTGAACTTAAAATAGATGATTTTCCCGTTAGAACAAATAACATTATTGATGACGATGATGATGCTTTGCGTCGTCTCAACTAAGTACTTTTTCTTTGCCCATGTGTATATAAAAACTTTAGACATAATTGTCCACAATTGAAAGATCCAACATTCTGATACTTATCATAATTATATAATATTTTATTACCACTATTATCGCTCTTGAAATATTTTACAACTTCTAGAGGAGGTCTTAAATTTCCTATACTATCAAAATATACTATATGTTTATTATTTTTTATATATGCAGTCCAGTGGGTTCCCGAACCATTTTTATCATCTATATTTATAACACCACTTTCATTTTTATAAATATTTTTTGGTAATTTATTTCGCATATAAACTCCTCGAAAATGTGGTATTTGTAGTAAGTGAGCAAATTTCTTTATCTCAATATTACTAAGAGCATGTCGTGGTAATTTTATTGGAAGTTTTTTTGATTCCATTTATATGGTTTAAGATATAGACCTTGTCCTTTACGTTTTTTTCTTTGCTTTTTTCGACCAATTCCTTTTCCAATTGCCTCCATTACCTTATTATGTCTCTGTGTTTCTTCTAGCATTCTTTTATCTGCTTGTGCTTTATTTACAGCTGTTGCTATGCCTGCTGCTCCACCACCCAATGCACCTAGTGCACCTAAAAGTGGTAATAGTAATGGTATAAAACCACCATATTTTGGAGGAACCACAATTCTATTCTTTGCTGGTTTTTTTTGTTTTTTTCTGGGTTTCGTAGAACCCATTCCCATTTTTACTTTTCCCTTCATTATACCACTAACTGCTAAAGCAGTTGCTTTCTCACCCAACGATGAATCACTCGCCTTTAATCTATTAACAGCCTTAGTAATTAGTACCTTATCAGCTTCGTGTCGTTTTTGTAAATTCATTTCTTGTGAGTATGCTATATCGTGTTCTCTACAAGCTTGATCAAGTGGGTTAATCCCGGTTTGTCCTTTTATAAGTCTTTTTTCTAATTTTGTACCCGGTCCACAGAATTGATATCCAGGAATATGTAATTCGATTGGTAATTTATTAATTAGTTTGTTTACAACACCTCTCCCTTTCTTGAAATGAATTGAAACACTAGTGGACTTTAATGGTTTGTTTCGCCTTTTATATATTATAATCATTTCTTGCTCTATCGCGATAATGTCACTGTTGTAGATGTGACGTCTACCATATGATTACTTAATAATTATTCATTAACTCTAATATTTTATATATGTATTTATTAGAAATTATTTAACAATAAATTTTATAATACATTTATATTATACATTACTAAAACATCTATATTGAGCAGCAGTAGAATCCACTTCTTCGACTATCCAACACAATTTTCTACATGTATTACATTTCTCTCTTCCATAAATATGTATTATTTGATGAAGTTCAGATTGGGAATCACATATTATATCTATTTTAAAATTACTATTAGGTCAATAACCGTCTACACTTGAATCATCATCAGCATCCTCATCACTTCTATTTTGACTTGGATAATCATCACTAACATTCTGACTTGGTTTACTAATAATTATTTCCTGTTCGTTTTTAAAACATTCTTCACAAACTAATACTCGATTATCTCCAAATTTATTTATAATTAAATCATTATAATGTTAAATAATTATGAATGTTTATCACTGCTTGCTTTTTAACCACCCAAGGTGGAAGATCAATAAATGATGATGCTTTCAACGGATTGTATTTGTTTACATTAATTTCCAGGTGTAAGATTTTAACTAAAGTCCAACCTGAAATATAAAACCATATATGAATATAATATAATAAATATAATTATTATCTTACCAGAATCACACTCCAAAAAATCAGCCATTTTTTGTTTAATCACTTCCTGAAAATCTCTTAACACCTCTTCAACATTTGTACTCAACGTAATCACCTTATTTTTTGTATTAAAGCTTTTGATATCGAATATGTTTTTTTCTGGTATAGTATAGAGTCCAAATAATTCTACATTCACTTTTACTAAAGTAAATTTTTTTACATTAGTACGAATAAGGTTGATGGTTTTTTCTTTTAATTCCATCATAAAAGTTTCTAAATCAACATGTTCACGTTGAGTTAAAATTTTATATGATGCAATACGTGATTTAAATGCCGAATTTCTTAACAATACTCCATTTTCAAGGGTTATATAAGTATTGTTTTTATGGTTGGTACCTCGTTCATGGGCATTTTTATATTTTGATGGGATTATTTGATTACACGATGTACACATGTATTCAGAATTATTCTCTAAAACTATTAAAATAATTATATTACTATAATAAACTTTTTTTTTCTTTTCGTACCAGTTGTTTCAGTTGTTTTAGCTTTCTTTGTTTCCGGACAATATTCCCTCATATGACGCTGATATGATCTTTTCGTTGTGAATTTTTTGAGACATGCTTCACATTGAGGCATCTTATATTTTATTAAAAACATATAAAAAAAGAATGATAGTTAATAGTTGACCACAGACTGGCATAAATGCTTATCACTTATGTATGTACATAATCCGGCTAACAAAAGGTATGCATCATCATCCCAATCTGTGGTCGACCAATAGATAAAATAAAAATAATTACTTACGGTGAGATTTGTTGAAAAACATTGTTGGTCTGACATGTTTACACTATGAAGGTTGTTATATCACTACACTGTTGTGAATGAGATGTCTACGACACGATTTTTTTGTAGGCAGGTGGTCATATGATTATGATAAGAACTCTTTATCTTAACCGCAACATCCTGCAGATGGATTACTCATCGCACTCACTTCTTCCATCAACAGATACGAAATAATAAAAGATAACAGTTGGAACATGATTTTTTCGTATCATTTCGTATAGAATATGGAAATCACTAGATGGGTTCAAATTAAAAGAGATAGCTATATACACGCATGAGTGAAACAAAGTTAGAAACACTTTGAAATGCATTTCTAGGGATTTTGGATTATTATGTTGCCTACATTGGTAATTAGTTTAGTATAGCTTGAGTTCAAATTAAAAGAGAGGTCCAAGAGAGAGATAGAGAGTTGGCGCTACCCAAGGATACTATAGAGAAGAGGATTGTCAGATCCCTATGCTCGCAATGTTGTAGCGTACACATTCAGTCGTGACGTAGGCGACGGACCCGTTCAGCGTTCATGTTCATTCTCGTTTATTCGCGCTCGCATCTTTGATGGTTCGGTGTTTCTTTTTTTGTATTTGATCGGTATTAATAATTTATGTCTATTACAATATTTGTAATTAATTATTCATAATTGTGAAAATGCCTGGAAGACGATGAGCTGTGTTCGGTTGTAATAATAGCCGTATGTCGACAAAAAAATTAAATCCTGAAATTATTTATCATAATTTCCCCAAAAGTGGTGATTTTACATCAGTTACCATTCGCAAAGAATGGATACATCGCTGTAGGCGAACAGGAAATTGGAATCCGAATAACTGTCAAATTTGTTCTATTCATTTTACTGAAAACGATTATGAACGTGATATGCAAAATGAATTATTAGGTAAAAACATAATATAAAATAAAAAATTGAGATTATGACATTTTTTGTTATTAGGATTACCTACACGGAAACGACTTAAAAAAACAGCTGTACCAACTTTGAATTTGTCAAAAGAAACCGATAATGTAGAAACTACAGAACGCCAGAAAAGATATTTGAGAAAACAAAAAATCGAAGAAGATATGAAAAGAAAAGAAGAAGTTAATGAACTTATTGCTGAACAATCTTTATTAAACATTCAACCTGAAGCTATTTTAGAGCAAACTGAAAATAACACAAAAAAAAATTTAGAAGAGGAGAATGAAGATTTAAAGAAAAAATATAAAAGTTTGGTACAAAGTCAGAATAAGTTAAAAGCAAAACTAAATCTTCAACGTAGACAGTTACAATATTATAAAAAGAAGATACGCAAATTAAGCACAATTTCTCCAAAAGTCGAAGAAATAAATGTATGCAAAAAAATTTTAACAGACAACCAGATTGCTATTCTTTTAAATAAAAAAAAGAGAGTTAACTGGACAACTGAAGAAATTGCGATTGGTTTTACACTTCGATATTTTAGTCAAAAAAGTTATTTGTACATAAGAAACAAATTAAATTTTCCTCTTCCAGCTTTATCCACATTAAGAACTTGGGCAGCAAAAATCAACATAAAACCTGAAATTTTAGTAGACGTTTTTACATTTTTAAAAATTGCGGGAGAAAACATGACTTCTAGAGAAAAAACAGTTGTCATGATGTTCGACGAAGTGAAAATTAAATCGATTTTTGAGTATGATGTGGCTCAGGATCAAGTAATCGGGACTTATAATCAAATGCAAGTCTGTATGATTAGGCGATTATTTGCTAAATGGAAACAACCTGTTTATATAGCATTTGATCAAAAAATGACCAAAGACATATTAATGAACATCATCACAAAGTTACATGAAATATCCTATAACTGTGTGGCAATTGTAAGTGATTGTGGTGCTAGTAACATAGGATTGTGGAAAGAACGTGCTGTAGATATAAATAAAACTTATTTTAAACATCCTTTAACTCAAAAAAACATTTACGTTTTTGCGGACGCTCCACATTTACTAAAACTTTTACGAAACTGGCTTTTAGATAAAGGCTTTATTCTTGAAGATGGAACAAAAATTAATCAACTTCCTCTTCAAGAATTAATTAAATTGACTGACGTTGAAATTAATTCATGCTACAAAATTTCAGAAAAACATATTTTAGTTGAAAAAAGCCAACGTCAAAATGTAAAATTAGCGGCAGAGTTGATATCTCGTAATACAGCACAAGCATTAATACGATATAAACCTGGTCCAGACAAAAAATTAGCAGAGAATGTGGGGAATTTTATTGATATTTTTAATTCGTGGTTTGATATTTTTAATAGTCATGTGCAAGAGTTTCCACATTCAAACCCAATGAAAGCCCCTTTTGGTATACATTTAAGTCAGCAAGTAGAGCATTTAGAAAAAGTTGAAAATTTGCTTCTGCATTTAAGAGCGGAAGGCAAAACTTCAATGCAGCTATTTCAAAAAGGAATGTTAATTTCCATCAAATCTTTAAAATCGTTGTTTTACGATATAAAGGAAGACTTTGAAGACATACATTACATATGCACTCATAAACTGAATCAGGATTGCCTAGAAAATTTTTTCTTCCAACTACGTTGCAGAGGACCCAACGAACACCCGTCACCGCTTGAAGCGATGAAGAGAATTCGAATGATAATTCTTGGAAAAAATCCTGGAATTTTAGAAGCACAGGTATTTTAGAAGGTATTACTTTTAACAACAACAATATTTATTTTTTTAAAGGTAAACACTGAAGAAAAATCAAGAGAAGAGTATGTTGTATCAACAGTTTTGGAAAATGCAAAAATTTCGATTAGTGATGAATCTTTCATTGAAGAATCTGAATTTGGCGTAACTCAAAGTAGCAGCAGTGGCAGTTCATTTTCTTCTGTTGAAACCTCAGTAAACGTTGAAACTTCATCAGCAGAAACAACAAAGGATGCCCTCGAATATATTGCTGGTTATATTGCCAAAAAATTTAAAGCCACTCATCCCCAATTGGGAGATCATACTTACAAAATCAAAAGTGATCACAACTATAATTTACCATCATGGGTGCAACAATTGTCGTTTGGCGGACTGATTAAACCCACTACTGACTTTTTGCAACACGTGACAACATGGAATAAATTTTTTGAAAAATATCATGGTGACAAATTGAGAACAACACCTTGTGTTGTTAAAAATTTAACAAATAAAATTAAAAAAAGGGACCACCTATCAGAAGATGTCATAAAATCATTTTGCAAACTAAGAACAATTATTAGAATAAATTATTTAAATGTAAAAAAAGCGATGGAAAAAGCTCAGAAAATGCGAAAACGTAAATTAACTTCAAGTACACCACATTCGGACACAACTCGAAAGCTATCAAAAAAAATGAAAAAAATTCTCAATTAATTAATCACTGCGTATTTATGTTTACTTTTTTACTTTTTTAGAATTATTAATGTAATAATAGATGAATTAAATATTTTTAAATGTATATTTATTTTATTTCATGTGTAATTGATTACTTTTGATAAAAAATTAGACTATCCAACGCATACGATGAAGTGGTAGGTCCGCCGGTGACGTCACAGCGCTCATGCTACCGCGGAGAAAATATTCATGCATCTGACAATCCTTCTCTCTATAGTATCCTTGGGCGCTACCCTTAATTACATCAAGTGACCCTAGTAGAAACCTGTAATTAGCGCCATCTAGTAGAGAGTCGGTAATATAGAAACCTATAAGTAATGGTGATAAACCAAAAACAGAGGTCATTTGAAGGTCGTTGTGTGCAAGCACTCTCCATCTCTACCTACTTATTCGATTCAGCAAAATATTTCTTATCAATAACACCTCAGTTTTATAACATTTAAATAACGTTGTCATATAGAAATCAAAGAAAATGCAAAAGTTTAAAATCAATAGTTACTCCCTGTCAAAAATCAAATTCAATCTACATTCTCCAGCTTGTTATTAATGGTAGAAATATGAAACAAAACTATTCGATTCAGCAAAATATTTCCTATCAATAACACCTCAGTTTTATAACATTTAAATAACGTTGTCACGTAGAAATTAAAAAAAATACAAAAGAATAAAAACAATTGTTACTCCTTGTTAAAAATCAAATTCAATCTACATTCTCCAGCTTGTTATTAATGGTAGAAATATGGAACAAAAACTATTCGATTCAGCAAAATATTTCCTATCAATAACACCTTAGTTTTATAACATTTAAATAACGTTGTCATATAGAAATCAAAGAAAATGCAAAAGTATAAAATCAATAGTTACTCCCTGTTAAAAATCAAATTCAATCTACATTCCCCAGCTTGTTATTAATGGTAGAACTATGAAACAAAACCTATTCGATTCAGCAAAATATTTCCTATCAACAACACCTTAGTTTTATAACATTTAAATAACGTTGTCATATAGAAATTAAAGAAAATGCAAAAGTATAAAAACAATTGTTACTCTCTGTAAAAAATCAAATTCAATCTACATTCTCTAGCTTGTTATTAATGGTAGAAACATGAAACAAAACTATTCGATTTAGCAAAATATTTTCTATCAACAACACCTTAGTTTTATAACATTTAAATAACGTTGTTATAAATAAATTAAAGAAAATGCAAAAGTATAAAAACAATTGTTACTCCCTGTAAAAAACCAAATTCAATCTACATTCTCTAGCTTGTTATTAATGGTAGAAACATGAAACAAAACTATTCGATTTAGCAAAATATTTTCTATCAATAACACCTTAGTTTTATAACATTTAAATAACGTTGTCATATAGAAATCAAAGAAAATGCAAAAGTATAAAATCAATAGTTACTCCCTGTTAAAAATCAAATTCAATCTACATTCTCCAGCTTGTTATTAATGGTAGAACTATGAAACAAAACCTATTCGATTCAGCAAAATATTTCCTATCAACAACACCTTAGTTTTATAACATTTAAATAACGTTGTCATATAGAAATTAAAGAAAATGCAAAAGTATAAAAACAATTGTTACTCTCTGTAAAAAATCAAATTCAATCTACATTCTCCGGCTTGTTATTAATGGTAGAAATATGAAACAAAAACTATTCGATTCAGCAAAATATTTTCTATCAATAACACCTCAGTTTTATAACATTTAAATAACGTTGTCATATAGAAATTAAAGAAAATGCAAAAGAATAAAAATAATTGTTACTCCTTGTTAAAAATCAAATTCAATCTACATTCTCTAGCTTGTTATTAATGGCAGAAGTATGAAACAAAAACTATTCGATTCAGCAAAATATTTTCTATCAATAACACCTCAGTTTTATAACATTTAAATAACGTTGTCATATAGAAATTAAAGAAAATGCAAAAGTATAAAAACCATTGTTACTCCCTGTTAAAAATCAAATTCAATCTACATTCTCCAGCTTGTTATTATTGGTAGAAATATGAAACAAAAACTATTTGATTCAGCAAAATATTTTTTATCAATAACACCTCAGTTTTATAACATTTAAATAACGTTGCCATATAGAAATTAAAGAAAATGCAAAAGTATAAAATCAATAGTTACTCCCTGTTAAAAATTAAATTCAATCTACATTCTCCAGCTTGTTATTTATGGTAGAAGTATGAAACAAAAACTATTCGATTCAGCAAAATATTTTCTATTAATAACACTTTAGTTTTATATCATTTAAATAACGTTGTTATACAGAAATTAAAGAAAATGCAAAAGTATAAAAACAATTGTTACTCTCTGTAAAAAATCAAATTCAATCTACATTCTCCAGCTTGTTATTAATGGTAGAAATATGAAACAAAAACTATTTGATTCAGCAAAATATTTCCTATCAATAACACCACAGTTTTATAACATTTAAATAACGTTGTCACATAGAAATTAAAGAAAATGCAAAAGTATAAAAACAAGTAGAAAATCAAATTCAATCTACATTCTCCAGCTTGTTATTAATGGTAGAAATATGAAACAAAAACTATTTGATTCAGCAAAATATTTCCTATTAATAACACCTCAGTTTTATAACACTTAAATAACGTTGTCATATAGAAATTAAAGAAAATGCAAAAGAATAAAAACAATTGTTACTCCCTGTTAAAAATCAAATTCAATCTACATTCTCCAGCTTGTTATTAATGGTAGAAATATGAAACAAAAACTATTTGATTCAGCAAAATATTTCCTATTAATAACACCTCAGTTTTATAACACTTAAATAACGTTGTCATATAGAAATTAAAGAAAATGCAAAAGAATAAAAACAATTGTTACTCCCTGTTAAAAATCAAATTCAATCTACATTCTCTAGCTTGTTATTAATGGTAGAAATATGAAACAAAACTATTCGATTCAGCAAAATATTTTCTATCAATAGCACCTCAGTTTTATAACATTTAAATAACGTTGTCATATAGAAATCAAAGAAAATGCATAAGTATAAAATCAATAGTTACTCCCTGTTAAAAATCAAATTCAATCTACATTCTCCAGCTTGTTATTAATGGTAGAAATATGAAACAAAAACTATTTGATTCAGCAAAATATTTCCTATTAATAACACCTCAGTTTTATAACACTTAAATAACGTTGTCATATAGAAATTAAAGAAAATGCAAAAGTATAAAAACAATTGTTACTCCCTGTTAAAAATCAAATTCAATCTACATTCTTCTGCTTGTTATTAATAATAGAAAAATGAAATAAATACTATTCGATTCAGCAAAATATTTTCTATCAATAACACCTTAGTTTTATAACATTTAAATAACGTTGTCATATAGAAATCAAAGAAAATGCAAAAGTATAAAATCAATAGTTACTCCCTGTTAAAAATCAAATTCAATCTACATTCCCCAGCTTGTTATTAATGGTAGAACTATGAAACAAAACCTATTCGATTCAGCAAAATATTTCCTATCAACAACACCTTAGTTTTATAACATTTAAATAACGTTGTCATATAGAAATTAAAGAAAATGCAAAAGTATAAAAACAATTGTTACTCTCTGTAAAAAATCAAATTCAATCTACATTCTCTAGCTTGTTATTAATGGTAGAAACATGAAACAAAACTATTCGATTTAGCAAAATATTTTCTATCAACAACACCTTAGTTTTATAACATTTAAATAACGTTGTTATAAATAAATTAAAGAAAATGCAAAAGTATAAAAACAATTGTTACTCCCTGTAAAAAACCAAATTCAATCTACATTCTCTAGCTTGTTATTAATGGTAGAAACATGAAACAAAACTATTCGATTTAGCAAAATATTTTCTATCAATAACACCTTAGTTTTATAACATTTAAATAACGTTGTCATATAGAAATCAAAGAAAATGCAAAAGTATAAAATCAATAGTTACTCCCTGTTAAAAATCAAATTCAATCTACATTCTCCAGCTTGTTATTAATGGTAGAACTATGAAACAAAACCTATTCGATTCAGCAAAATATTTCCTATCAACAACACCTTAGTTTTATAACATTTAAATAACGTTGTCATATAGAAATTAAAGAAAATGCAAAAGTATAAAAACAATTGTTACTCTCTGTAAAAAATCAAATTCAATCTACATTCTCCGGCTTGTTATTAATGGTAGAAATATGAAACAAAAACTATTCGATTCAGCAAAATATTTTCTATCAATAACACCTCAGTTTTATAACATTTAAATAACGTTGTCATATAGAAATTAAAGAAAATGCAAAAGAATAAAAATAATTGTTACTCCTTGTTAAAAATCAAATTCAATCTACATTCTCTAGCTTGTTATTAATGGCAGAAGTATGAAACAAAAACTATTCGATTCAGCAAAATATTTTCTATCAATAACACCTCAGTTTTATAACATTTAAATAACGTTGTCATATAGAAATTAAAGAAAATGCAAAAGTATAAAAACCATTGTTACTCCCTGTTAAAAATCAAATTCAATCTACATTCTCCAGCTTGTTATTATTGGTAGAAATATGAAACAAAAACTATTTGATTCAGCAAAATATTTTTTATCAATAACACCTCAGTTTTATAACATTTAAATAACGTTGCCATATAGAAATTAAAGAAAATGCAAAAGTATAAAATCAATAGTTACTCCCTGTTAAAAATTAAATTCAATCTACATTCTCCAGCTTGTTATTTATGGTAGAAGTATGAAACAAAAACTATTCGATTCAGCAAAATATTTTCTATTAATAACACTTTAGTTTTATATCATTTAAATAACGTTGTTATACAGAAATTAAAGAAAATGCAAAAGTATAAAAACAATTGTTACTCTCTGTAAAAAATCAAATTCAATCTACATTCTCCAGCTTGTTATTAATGGTAGAAATATGAAACAAAAACTATTTGATTCAGCAAAATATTTCCTATCAATAACACCACAGTTTTATAACATTTAAATAACGTTGTCACATAGAAATTAAAGAAAATGCAAAAGTATAAAAACAAGTAGAAAATCAAATTCAATCTACATTCTCCAGCTTGTTATTAATGGTAGAAATATGAAACAAAAACTATTTGATTCAGCAAAATATTTCCTATTAATAACACCTCAGTTTTATAACACTTAAATAACGTTGTCATATAGAAATTAAAGAAAATGCAAAAGAATAAAAACAATTGTTACTCCCTGTTAAAAATCAAATTCAATCTACATTCTCCAGCTTGTTATTAATGGTAGAAATATGAAACAAAAACTATTTGATTCAGCAAAATATTTCCTATTAATAATACCTCAGTTTTATAACACTTAAATAACGTTGTCATATAGAAATTAAAGAAAATGCAAAAGAATAAAAACAATTGTTACTCCCTGTTAAAAATCAAATTCAATCTACATTCTCTAGCTTGTTATTAATGGTAGAAATATGAAACAAAACTATTCGATTCAGCAAAATATTTTCTATCAATAGCACCTCAGTTTTATAACATTTAAATAACGTTGTCATATAGAAATCAAAGAAAATGCATAAGTATAAAATCAATAGTTACTCCCTGTTAAAAATCAAATTCAATCTACATTCTCCAGCTTGTTATTAATGGTAGAAATATGAAACAAAAACTATTTGATTCAGCAAAATATTTCCTATTAATAACACCTCAGTTTTATAACACTTAAATAACGTTGTCATATAGAAATTAAAGAAAATGCAAAAGTATAAAAACAATTGTTACTCCCTGTTAAAAATCAAATTCAATCTACATTCTTCTGCTTGTTATTAATAATAGAAAAATGAAATAAATACTATTCGATTCAGCAAAATATTTTCTATCAATAACACCTTAGTTTTATAACATTTAAATAACGTTGTCATATAGAAATCAAAGAAAATGCAAAAGTATAAAATCAATAGTTACTCCCTGTTAAAAATCAAATTCAATCTACATTCCCCAGCTTGTTATTAATGGTAGAACTATGAAACAAAACCTATTCGATTCAGCAAAATATTTCCTATCAACAACACCTTAGTTTTATAACATTTAAATAACGTTGTCATATAGAAATTAAAGAAAATGCAAAAGTATAAAAACAATTGTTACTCTCTGTAAAAAATCAAATTCAATCTACATTCTCTAGCTTGTTATTAATGGTAGAAACATGAAACAAAACTATTCGATTTAGCAAAATATTTTCTATCAACAACACCTTAGTTTTATAACATTTAAATAACGTTGTTATAAATAAATTAAAGAAAATGCAAAAGTATAAAAACAATTGTTACTCCCTGTAAAAAACCAAATTCAATCTACATTCTCTAGCTTGTTATTAATGGTAGAAACATGAAACAAAACTATTCGATTTAGCAAAATATTTTCTATCAATAACACCTTAGTTTTATAACATTTAAATAACGTTGTCATATAGAAATCAAAGAAAATGCAAAAGTATAAAATCAATAGTTACTCCCTGTTAAAAATCAAATTCAATCTACATTCTCCAGCTTGTTATTAATGGTAGAACTATGAAACAAAACCTATTCGATTCAGCAAAATATTTCCTATCAACAACACCTTAGTTTTATAACATTTAAATAACGTTGTCATATAGAAATTAAAGAAAATGCAAAAGTATAAAAACAATTGTTACTCTCTGTAAAAAATCAAATTCAATCTACATTCTCCGGCTTGTTATTAATGGTAGAAATATGAAACAAAAACTATTCGATTCAGCAAAATATTTTCTATCAATAACACCTCAGTTTTATAACATTTAAATAACGTTGTCATATAGAAATTAAAGAAAATGCAAAAGAATAAAAATAATTGTTACTCCTTGTTAAAAATCAAATTCAATCTACATTCTCTAGCTTGTTATTAATGGCAGAAGTATGAAACAAAAACTATTCGATTCAGCAAAATATTTTCTATCAATAACACCTCAGTTTTATAACATTTAAATAACGTTGTCATATAGAAATTAAAGAAAATGCAAAAGTATAAAAACCATTGTTACTCCCTGTTAAAAATCAAATTCAATCTACATTCTCCAGCTTGTTATTATTGGTAGAAATATGAAACAAAAACTATTTGATTCAGCAAAATATTTTTTATCAATAACACCTCAGTTTTATAACATTTAAATAACGTTGCCATATAGAAATTAAAGAAAATGCAAAAGTATAAAATCAATAGTTACTCCCTGTTAAAAATTAAATTCAATCTACATTCTCCAGCTTGTTATTTATGGTAGAAGTATGAAACAAAAACTATTCGATTCAGCAAAATATTTTCTATTAATAACACTTTAGTTTTATATCATTTAAATAACGTTGTTATACAGAAATTAAAGAAAATGCAAAAGTATAAAAACAATTGTTACTCTCTGTAAAAAATCAAATTCAATCTACATTCTCCAGCTTGTTATTAATGGTAGAAATATGAAACAAAAACTATTTGATTCAGCAAAATATTTCCTATCAATAACACCACAGTTTTATAACATTTAAATAACGTTGTCACATAGAAATTAAAGAAAATGCAAAAGTATAAAAACAAGTAGAAAATCAAATTCAATCTACATTCTCCAGCTTGTTATTAATGGTAGAAATATGAAACAAAAACTATTTGATTCAGCAAAATATTTCCTATTAATAACACCTCAGTTTTATAACACTTAAATAACGTTGTCATATAGAAATTAAAGAAAATGCAAAAGAATAAAAACAATTGTTACTCCCTGTTAAAAATCAAATTCAATCTACATTCTCCAGCTTGTTATTAATGGTAGAAATATGAAACAAAAACTATTTGATTCAGCAAAATATTTCCTATTAATAACACCTCAGTTTTATAACACTTAAATAACGTTGTCATATAGAAATTAAAGAAAATGCAAAAGAATAAAAACAATTGTTACTCCCTGTTAAAAATCAAATTCAATCTACATTCTCTAGCTTGTTATTAATGGTAGAAATATGAAACAAAACTATTCGATTCAGCAAAATATTTTCTATCAATAGCACCTCAGTTTTATAACATTTAAATAATGTTGTCATATAGAAATCAAAGAAAATGCATAAGTATAAAATCAATAGTTACTCCCTGTTAAAAATCAAATTCAATCTACATTCTCTAGCTTGTTATTAATGGTAGAAATATGAAACAAAAACTATTTGATTCAGCAAAATATTTCCTATTAATAACACCTCAGTTTTATAACACTTAAATAACGTTGTCATATAGAAATTAAAGAAAATGCAAAAGTATAAAAACAATTGTTACTCCCTGTTAAAAATCAAATTCAATCTACATTCTCTAGCTTGTTATTAATGGTAGAAATATGAAACAAAAACTATTTGATTCAGCAAAATATTTCCTATTAATAACACCTCAGTTTTATAACACTTAAATAACGTTGTCATATAGAAATTAAAGAAAATGCAAAAGTATAAAAACAATTGTTACTCCCTGTTAAAAATCAAATTCAATCTACATTCTTCTGCTTGTTATTAATAATAGAAAAATGAAATAAATACTATTCGATTCAGCAAAATATTTTCTATCAATAACACCTCAGTTTTATAAAATTTAAATAACGTTGTCATATAGAAATCAAAGAAAATGCAAAAGTATAAAATCAATAGCTACTCCCTGTTAAAAATCAAATTCAATCTACATTTTCCAGCTTGTTATTAATGGTAGAAATATGAAACAAAAACTATTCGGTTTAGCAAAATATTTCCTATCAATAACACCTCAGTTTTATAACATTTAAATAACGTTGTAACGTAGAAATTAAAAAAAATACAAAAGAATAAAAACAATTGTTACTCCTTGTTAAAAATCAAATTCAATCTACATTCTCCAGCTTGTTATTAATGGTAGAAATATGAAACAAAAACTATTCGATTCAGCAAAATATTTTCTATCAATAACACCTCAGTTTTATAACATTTAAATAACGTTGTCATATAGAAATTAAAGAAAATGCAAAAGTATAAAATCAATAGTTACTCCCTGTTAAAAATCAAATTCAATCTACATTCTCCAGCTTGTTATTAATGGTAGAAATATGAAACAAAAACTATTCGATTCAGCAAAATATTTTCTATCAATAGCACTTCAGTTTTATAACATTTAAATAACGTTGTCATATAGAAATCAAAGAAAATGCATAAGTATAAAATCAATAGTTACTCCCTGTTAAAAATCAAATTCAATCTACATTCTCCAGCTTGTTATTATTGGTAGAAATATGAAACAAAAACTATTCGATTCAGCAAAATATTTCCCATCAACAACACCTTAGTTTTATAACATTTAAATAACGTTGTTATATATAAATTAAAGAAGATGCAAAAGTATAAAAACAATTGTTACTCCCTGTAAAAAATCAAATTCAATCTACATTCTCTAGCTTGTTATTAATGGTAGAAATATGAAACAAAAACTATTCGATTCAGCAAAATATTTCCTATCAATAACACCTTAGTTTTATAACATTTAAATTACGTTGTCATATAGAAATCAAAGAAAATGCAAAAGTATAAGAACAATAGTTACTCCCTGTTAAAAATCAAATTCAATCTACATTCTCCAGCTTGTTATTAATGGTAGAAATATGAAACAAAAACTATTCGATTCAGCAAAATATTTCCTATCAATAACACCCTAGTTTTATAACATTTAAATTACGTTGTTATATAGAAATTAAAGAAAATGCAAAAGTATAAAAATAATTGTTACTCTCTGTAGAAAATCAAATTCAATCTACATTCTCCAGCTTGTTATTAATGGTAGAAATATGAAACAAAAACTATTCGATTCAGCAAAATATTTTCTATCAATAGCACTTCAGTTTTATAACATTTAAATAACGTTGTCATATAAAAATTAAAGAGAACACAAAAGTATAAAATCAACAGTTACTCCCTGTTAAAAATCAAATTCAATCTACATTCTCCAGCTTGTTATTAATGGTAGAAATATGAAACAAAAACTATTCGATTCAGCAAAATATTTCCTATCAACAACACCTAAGCTTTATAACATTTAAATAACGTTGTTATATAGAAATTAAAGAAAATGCAAAAGTATAAAAACAACTGTTACTCTCTGTAAAAAATCAAATTCAATCTACATTCTCCAGCTTGTTATTAATGGTAGAAATATGAAACAAAAACTATTTGATTCAGCAAAATATTTTCTATCAATAACACCTTACTTTTATAACATTTAAATAACGTTGTCATAAAGAAATTAAAGAAAATGCAAAAGTATAAAAACAATTGTTACTTTCTGTAAAAAATCAAATTCAATCTACATTTTCCAGCTTGTTATTAATGGTAGAAATATGAAACAAAAACTATTCGATTCAGCAAAATATTTTCTATCAATAACACTTTAGTTTTATAACATTTAAATAACGTTGTCATATAGAAACCAAAGAAAATGCAAAAGTATAAAATTAATAGTTACTCCCTGTTAAAAATCAAATTCAATCTACATTCTCTAGCTTGTTATTAATGGTAGAAATATGAAACAAAACTATTCGATTTAGCAAAATATTTTCTATCAACAACACCTTAGTTTTATAACATTTAAATAACGTTGTCATATAGAAATCAAAGAAAATGCAAAAGTATAAAATCAATAGTTACTCCCTGTTAAAAATCAAATTCAATCTAGATTCTCCAGCTTGTTATTAATGGTAGAAATATGAAACAAAAACTATTTGATTCAGCAAAATATTTTCTATCAATAACACCTTAGTTTTATAACATTTAAATAACGTTGTCATAAAGAAATTAAAGAAAATGCAAAAGTATAAAAACAATTGTTACTCTCTGTAAAAAATCAAATTCAATCTACATTCTCCAGCTTGTTATTAATGGTAGAAATATGAAACAAAAACTATTCGATTCAGCAAAATATTTTCTATCAATAACACCTCAGTTTTATAACATTTAAATAACGTTGTCATATAAAAATCAAAGAGAACACAATAAGTATAAAATCAACAGTTACTCCCTGTTAAAAATCAAATTCAATCTACATTCTCCAGCTTGTTATTAATGGTAGAAATATGAAACAAAACTATTCGATTCAGCAAAATATTTTCTATCAATAACACCTTAGTTTTATAACATTTAAATAACGTTGTTATATAGAAATTAAAGAAAATGCAAAAGTAAAAAAACAATTGTTACTCCTTGTAAAAAATCAAATTCACTCTACATTCTCCTGCTTGTTATTAATGGTAGAAATATGAAACAAAAACTATTTGATTCAGCAAAATATTTCCTATTAATAACACCTCAGTTTTATAACATTTAAATAACGTTGTCATATAGAAATTAAAGAAAATGCAAAAGAATAAAAACAATTGTTACTCCCTGTTAAAAATCAAATTCAATCTACATTCTCCTGCTTGTTATTAATGGTAGAAATATGAAACAAAACTATTCGATTCAGCAAAATATTTCCTATCAATAAGACCTCAATTTTATAACATTTAAATAACGTTGTCATATAGAAATTAAAGAAAATGCAAAAGTAAAAAAACAATTGTTACTCTCTGTAGAAAATCAAATTCAATCTACATTCTCCAGCTTGTTATTAATGGCAGAAATATGAAACAAAAACTATTTGATTCAGCAAAATATTTCCTATCAATAACACCTTAGTTTTATAACATTTAAATAACGTTGTCATATAGAAATCAAAGAAAATGCAAAAGTATAAAATCAATAGTTACTCCCTGTTAAAAATCAAACACAATCTACATTCTCTAGCTTGTTATTAATGGTAGAAACATGAAACAAAACTATTCGATTTAGCAAAATATTTTCTATCAACAACACCTTAGTTTTATAACATTTAAATAACGTTGTCGTATAGAAATTAAAGAAAATGCAAAAGTATAAAAACAATTGTTACTCCCTGTTAAAAATCAAATTCAATCTACATTCTCTAGCTTGTTATTAATGGTAGAAATATGAAACAAAACTATTCGATTCAGCAAAATATTTCCTATCAATAACACCTCAGTTTTATAACATTTAAATAACGTTGTCATATGGAAATTAAAGAAAATGCAAAAGTATAAAGCAATTGTTACTCCCTGTTAAAAATCAAATTCAATCTACATTCTCCAGCTTGTTATTAACGGTAGAAATATAAAACAAAACCTATTCGATTCAGCAAAATATTTCCTATCAACAACACCTTAGTTTTATAACATTTAAATAACGTTGTCATATAGAAATCAAAGAAAATGCAAAAGTATAAAAACAATTGTTACTCTCTGTAAAAAATCAAATTCAATCTACATTCTCCAGTTTGTTATTAATGGTAGAAATATGAAACAAAACTATTCGATTCAGCAAAATATTTTCTATCAATAACACCTTAGTTTTATAACATTTAAATAACGTTGTTATAAATAAATTAAAGAAAATGCAAAAGTATAAAAACAATTGTTACTCCCTGTAAAAAACCAAATTCAATCTACATTCTCTAGCTTGTTATTAATGGTAGAAACATGAAACAAAACTATTCGATTTAGCAAAATATTTTCTATTAATAACACCTCAGTTTTATAACATTTAAATAACGTTGTCATATAGAAATTAAAGAAAATGCAAAAGTATAAAAACCATTGTTACTCCCTATTAAAAATCAAATTCAATCTACATTCTCCAGCTTGTTATTATTGGTAGAAGTATGAAACAAAAACTATTTGATTCAGCAAAATATTTTTTATCAATAACACCTCAGTTTTATAACATTTAAATAACGTTGCCATATAGAAATTAAAGAAAATGCAAAAGTATAAAATCAATAGTTACTCCCTGTTAAAAATTAAATTCAATCTACATTCTCCAGCTTGTTATTTATGGTAGAAATATGAAACAAAAACTATTCGATTCAGCAAAATATTTTCTATTAATAACACTTTAGTTTTATATCATTTAAATAACGTTGTTATACAGAAATTAAAGAAAATGCAAAAGTATAAAAACAATTGTTACTCTCTGTAAAAAATCAAATTCAATCTACATTCTCCAGCTTGTCATTAATGGTAGAAATATGAAACAAAAACTATTTGATTCAGCAAAATATTTCCTATCAATAACACCTCAGTTTTATAACATTTAAATAACGTTGTCATATAGAAATCAAAGAAAATGCAAAAGTTTAAAATCAATAGTTACTCTCTGTAGAAAATCAAATTCAATCTACATTTTCCAGCTTGTCATTAATGGCAGAAATATGAAACAAAAACTATTTGATTCAGCAAAATATTTCCTATTAATAACACCTCAGTTTTATAACACTTAAATAACGTAGTCGTATAGAAATTAAAGAAAATGCAAAAGAAAAAAAAACAATTGTTACTCCCTGTTAAAAATCAAATTCAATCTACATTCTCCAGCTTGTTATTAATGGTAGAAATATGAAACAAAAACTATTCGATTCAGCAAAATATTTCCTATCAACAACACCTTAGTTTTATAACATTTAAATAACGTTGTTATATAGAAATTAAAGAAAATGCAAAAGTATAAAAACAATTGTTACTCTCTGTAAAAAATCAAATTCAATCTACATTCTCCAGCTTGTTATTAATGGTAGAAATATGAAACAAAACTATTCGATTCAGCAAAATATTTCCTATCAATAACACCTCAGTTTTATAACATTTAAATAACGTTGTCACGTAGAAATTGAAAAAAATACAAAAGAATAAAAACAATTGTTACTCCTTGTTAAAAATCAAATTCAATCTACATTCTCCAGCTTGTTATTAATGGTAGAAATATGAAGCAAAAACTATTTGATTCAGCAAAATATTTCCTATCAATAACACCTCAGTTTTATAACATTTAAATAACGTTGTCACGTAGAAATTAAAAAAAAATACAAAAGAATAAAAACAATTGTTACTCCTTGTTAAAAATCAAATTCAATCTACATTCTCCAGCTTGTTATTAATGGTAGAAATATGAAACAAAAACTATTTGATTCAGCAAAATATTTCCTATCAATAACACCTTAGTTTTATAACATTTAAATAACGTTGTCATATAGAAATCAAAGAAAATGCAAAAGTATAAAAACAATTGTTACTCCCTGTAAAAAATCAAATTCAATCTACATTCTCCAGCTTGTTATTAATGGTAGAAATATGAAACAAAAACTATTTGATTCAGCAAAATATTTCCTATCAATAACACCTTAGTTTTATAACATTTAAATAACGTTGTCATATAGAAATCAAAGAAAATGCAAAAGAATAAAAACAATTGTTACTCCCTGTTAAATATCAAATTCAATCTACATTCTCTAGCTTGTTATTAATGGTAGAAGTATGAAGCTAAAACTATTCGATTCAGCAAAATATTTCCTATCAATAACACCTCAGTTTTATAACATTTAAATAACGTTGTCATATAGAAATTAAAGAAAAGGCAAAAGTATAAAAACAATTGTTACTCTCTGTGAAAAATCAAATTCAATCTACATTCTCCAGCTTGTTATTAATAATAGAAAAATGGAATAAATACTATTTGATTCAGCAAAATATTTTCTATCAATAACACCTCAGTTTTATTACATTTAAATAACGTTGTCATATAAAAATCAAAGAAAATGCAAAAGTATAAAAACAATAGTTACTCCCTGTTAAAAATCAAATTCAATCTACATTCTCCAGCTTGTTATTAATGGTAGAAATATGAAACAAAAACTATTTGATTCAGCAAAATATTTTCTATTAACAACACCTCAGTTTTATAACATTTAAATAACGTTGTCATATAGAAATTAAAGAAAATGCAAAAGTATAAAAACAATTGTTACTCCCTGTTAAAAATCAAATTCAATCTACATTCTCTAGCTTGTTATTAGTGGTAGAAGTATGAAACATAAACTATTCGATTCAGCAAAATATTTCCTATCAACAACACCTCAGTTTTATAACATTTAAATAACGTTGTCATATAGAAATTAAAGAAAATTCAAAAGAATAAAAACAATTGTTACTCCCTGTTAAAAATCAAATTCAATCTACATTCTCCAGCTTGTTATTAATGGTAGAAATATAAAACAAAACTATTCGATTCAGCAAAATATTTCCTATCAATAACACCTCAGTTTTATAACATTTAAATAACGTTGTCATATAGAAATTAAAGAAAATGCAAAAGTATAAAAACAATAGTTACTCCCTGTTAAAAATCAAATTCAATCTACATTCTCTAGCTTGTTTTTTAATGGTAGAAATATGAAACAAATACTGTTCGATTCAGCAAATTATTTTCTATCAACAACACCTTAGTTTTATAACATTTAAATAACGTTGTCATATAGAAATCAAAGAAAATGCAAAAGTATAAGAAAAATAGTTACTCCCTGTTAAAAATCAAATTCAATCTACATTCTCCAGCTTGTTAATAATGGTAGAAATATGAAACAAAAACTATTCGATTCAGCAAAATATTTTCTATCCTAAAAATTTGGATATAAAAAAAACTCCATAAGGTTGTCATATAGAAATCAAAGAAAATGCAAAAGTATAAAATCAATAGTTACTCCCTGTTAAAAATCAAATTCAATCTACATTCTCCAGCTTGTTATTAATGGTAGAAATATAAAACAAAACTATTCGATTCAGCAAAATATTTTCTATCAATAGCACCTCAGTTTTATAACATTTAAATAAGGTTGTCATATAGAAATCAAAGAAAATGCAAAAGTATAAAATCAATAGTTACTCCCTGTTAAAAATCAAATTCAATCTACATTCTCCAGCTTGTTATTAATGGTAGAAATATAAAACAAAACTATTCGATTCAGCAAAATATTTCCTATCAATAACACCTCAGTTTTATAACATTTAAATAACGTTGTCATATAGAAATTAAAGAAAATGCAAAAGTATAAAAACAATAGTTACTCCCTGTTAAAAATCAAATTCAATCTACATTCTCTAGCTTGTTATTAATGGTAGAAATATGAATCAAAACTATTCGATTTAGCAAAATATTTTCTATCAATAACACCTCAGTTTTATAACATTTAAATAACGTTGCCATATAGAAATCAAAGAAAATGCAAAAGTATAAAATCAATAGTTACTCCCTGTTAAAAATCAAATTCAATCTACATTCTCCAGCTTTTTATTAATGGTAGAAATATGAAACAAAAACTATTTGATTCAGCAAAATATTTCCTATCAATAACACCTCAGTTTTATAACATTTAAATAAGGTTGTCATATAGAAATCAAAGAAAATGCAAAAGTATAAAATCAATAGTTACTCCCTGTTAAAAATCAAATTCAATCTACATTCTCCAGCTTGTTATTAATGGTAGAAATATAAAACAAAACTATTCGATTCAGCAAAATATTTTCTATCAATAGCACCTCAGTTTTATAACATTTAAATAAGGTTGTCATATAGAAATCAAAGAAAATGCAAAAGTATAAAATCAATAGTTACTCCCTGTTAAAAATCAAATTCAATCTACATTCTCCAGCTTGTTATTAATGGTAGAAATATAAAACAAAACTATTCGATTCAGCAAAATATTTCCTATCAATAACACCTTAGTTTTATAACATTTAAATAACGTTGTCATATAGAAATTAAAGAAAATGCAAAAGTATAAAAACAATAGTTACTCCCTGTTAAAAATCAAATTCAATCTACATTCTCTAGCTTGTTATTAATGGTAGAAATATGAATCAAAACTATTCGATTTATAAAAATATTTTCTATCAATAACACCTCAGTTTTATAACATTTAAATAACGTTGCCATATAGAAATCAAAGAAAATGCAAAAGTATAAAATCAATAGTTACTCCCTGTTAAAAATCAAATTCAATCTACATTCTCCAGCTTTTTATTAATGGTAGAAATATGAAACAAAAACTATTTGATTCAGCAAAATATTTCCTATCAATAACACCTCAGTTTTATAACATTTAAATAACGTTGTCATATAGAAATTAAAGAAAATGCAAAAGTATAAAAACAATTGTTACTCCCTGTTAAAAATCAAATTCAATCTACATTCTCTAGCTTGTTATTAATGGTAGAAGTATGAAACATAAACTATTCGATTCAGCAAAATATTTCCTATCAATAACACCTCATTTTTATAACATTTAAATAACGTTGTCATATAGAAATTAAAGAAAATTCAAAAGAATAAAAACAATTGTTACTCCCTGTTAAAAATCAAATTCAATCTACATTCTCTAGCTTGTTATTAGTGGTAGAAGTATGAAACATAAACTATTCGATTCAGCAAAATATTTCCTATCAACAACACCTCAGTTTTATAACATTTAAATAACGGTGTCATATAGAAATTAAAGAAAATTCAAAAGAATAAAAACAATTGTTACTCTCTGTTAAAAATCAAATTCAATCTACATTCTCTAGCTTGTTATTAGTGGTAGAAGTATGAAACATAAACTATTCGATTCAGCAAAATATTTCCTATCAATAACACCTCAGTTTTATAACATTTAAATAACGTTGTCATATAGAAATTAAAGAAAATGCAAAAGAATAAAAACAATTGTTACTCCCTGTAAAAATCAAATTCAATCTACATTCTTTAGCTTGTTATTAATGGTAGAAGTATGAATCAAAAACTATTCGATTCAGCAAAATATTTCCTATCAATAACACCTTAGTTTTATAACATTTAAATAACGTTGTCATAAAAAAATCAAAAAAATGCAAAAGTATAAAAACAATTGTTACTCCCTGTTAAAAATCAAATTCAATCTACATTCTCCTGCGTGTAATTAATAATAAAAAAATGAAATAAACACTTTTTGATTCAGCAAAATATTTTCTATCAATAACACCTCAGTTTTATAACATTTAAATACCGTTGTCATATAGAAATCAAAGAAAATGCAAAAGTATAAAATCAATAGCTACTCTCTGTTAAAAATCAAATTCAATCTACATTCTCCTGCGTGTAATTAATAAAAAAAAATGAAATAAACACTTTTTGATTCAGCAAAATATTTTCTATCAATAACACCTCAGTTTTATAACATTTAAATACCGTTGTCATATAGAAATCAAAGAAAATGCAAAAGTATAAAAACAATAGTTACTCCCTGTTAAAAATCAAATTCAATCTACATTCTCTAGCTTGTCATTAATGGTAGAAATATGAATCAAAACTATTCGATTCAGCAAAATATTTTCTATCAATAACACCTCAGTTTTATAACATTTAAATAACGTTGCCATATAGAAATCAAAGAAAATGCAAAAGTATAAAATCAATAGTTACTCCCTGTTAAAAATCAAATTTAATCTACATTCTCCAGCTTGTTATTAATGGTAGAAATATGAAACAAAAACTATTTGATTCAGCAAAATATTTCCTATCAATAACACCTCAGTTTTATAACATTTAAATAACGTTGTCATATAAAAATCAAAGAGAATACAAAAGTATAAAATCAATAGTTACTCCCTGTTAAAAATCAAATTCAATCTACATTCTCCAGCTTGTTATTAATGGTAGAAATATGAAACAAAAACTATTTGATTCAGCAAAATATTTCCTATCAATAACACCTCAGTTTTATAACATTTAAATAACGTTGTCATATAGAAATCAAAGAAAATGCAAAAGTATAAAATCAATAGTTACTCCCTGTTAAAAATCAAATTCAATCTACATTCTCCAGCTTGTTATTAATGGTAGAAATATGAAACAAAAACTATTTGATTCAGCAAAATATTTCCTATCAATAACACCTCAGTTTTATAACATTTAAATAACGTTGTCATATAGAAATCAAAGAAAATGCAAAAGTATAAAATCAATAGTTACTCTCTGTTAAAAATCAAATTCAATCTACATTCTCCTGCGTGTAATTAATAATAAAAAAATGAAATAAACACTTTTTGATTCAGCAAAATATTTTCTATCAATAACACCTCAGTTTTATAACATTTAAATACCGTTGTCATATAGAAATCAAAGAAAATGCAAAAGTATAAAAACAATAGTTACTCCCTGTTAAAAATCAAATTCAATCTACATTCTCTAGCTTGTCATTAATGGTAGAAATATGAATCAAAACTATTCGATTCAGCAAAATATTTTCTATCAATAACACCTCAGTTTTATAACATTTAAATAACGTTGCCATATAGAAATCAAAGAAAATGCAAAAGTATAAAATCAATAGTTACTCCCTGTTAAAAATCAAATTTAATCTACATTCTCCAGCTTGTTATTAATGGTAGAAATATGAAACAAAAACTATTTGATTCAGCAAAATATTTCCTATCAATAACACCTCAGTTTTATAACATTTAAATAACGTTGTCATATAAAAATCAAAGAGAATACAAAAGTATAAAATCAATAGTTACTCCCTGTTAAAAATCAAATTCAATCTACATTCTCCAGCTTGTTATTAATGGTAGAAATATGAAACAAAAACTATTTGATTCAGCAAAATATTTCCTATCAATAACACCTCAGTTTTATAACATTTAAATAACGTTGTCATATAGAAATCAAAGAAAATGCAAAAGTATAAAATCAATAGTTACTCTCTGTTAAAAATCAAATTCAATCTACATTCTCCTGCGTGTTATTAATAATAAAAAAATGAAATAAACACTCTTTGATTCAGCAAAATATTTTCTATCAATAACACCTCAGTTTTATAACATTTAAATAACGTTGTCATATAGAAATTAAAGAAAATGCAAAAGTATAAAAACAATTGTTACTCCCTGTTAAAAATCAAATTCAATCTACATTCTCTAGCTTGTTATTAATGGTAGAAGTATGAAACATAAACTATTCGATTCAGCAAAATATTTCCTATCAATAACACCTCATTTTTATAACATTTAAATAACGTTGTCATATAGAAATTAAAGAAAATTCAAAAGAATAAAAACAATTGTTACTCCCTGTTAAAAATCAAATTCAATCTACATTCTCTAGCTTGTTATTAGTGGTAGAAGTATGAAACATAAACTATTCGATTCAGCAAAATATTTCCTATCAACAACACCTCAGTTTTATAACATTTAAATAACGTTGTCATATAAAAATCAAAGAGAATACAAAAGAATAAAAACAATTGTTACTCCCTGTTAAATATCAAATTCAATCTACATTCTCTAGCTTGTTATTAATGGTAGAAGTATGAAGCTAAAACTATTCGATTCAGCAAAATATTTCCTATCAATAACACCTCAGTTTTATAACATTTAAATAACGTTGTCATATAGAAATTAAAGAAAATGCAAAAGAATAAAAACAATTGTTACTCCCTGTAAAAATCAAATTCAATCTACATTCTTTAGCTTGTTATTAATGGTAGAAGTATGAATCAAAAACTATTCGATTCAGCAAAATATTTCCTATCAATAACACCTTAGTTTTATAACATTTAAATAACGTTGTCATAAAAAAATCAAAAAAATGCAAAAGTATAAAAACAATTGTTACTCCCTGTTAAAAATCAAATTCAATCTACATTCTCCTGCGTGTAATTAATAATAAAAAAATGAAATAAACACTTTTTGATTCAGCAAAATATTTTCTATCAATAACACCTCAGTTTTATAACATTTAAATACCGTTGTCATATAGAAATCAAAGAAAATGCAAAAGTATAAAAACAATAGTTACTCCCTGTTAAAAATCAAATTCAATCTACATTCTCCTGCGTGTAATTAATAATAAAAAAATGAAATAAACACTTTTTGATTCAGCAAAATATTTTCTATCAATAACACCTCAGTTTTATAACATTTAAATACCGTTGTCATATAGAAATCAAAGAAAATGCAAAAGTATAAAATCAATAGTTACTCTCTGTTAAAAATCAAATTCAATCTACATTCTCCTGCGTGTAATTAATAAAAAAAAATGAAATAAACACTTTTTGATTCAGCAAAATATTTTCTATCAATAACACCTCAGTTTTATAACATTTAAATACCGTTGTCATATAGAAATCAAAGAAAATGCAAAAGTATAAAAACAATAGTTACTCCCTGTTAAAAATCAAATTCAATCTACATTCTCTAGCTTGTCATTAATGGTAGAAATATGAATCAAAACTATTCGATTCAGCAAAATATTTTCTATCAATAACACCTCAGTTTTATAACATTTAAATAACGTTGCCATATAGAAATCAAAGAAAATGCAAAAGTATAAAATCAATAGTTACTCCCTGTTAAAAATCAAATTCAATCTACATTCTCCAGCTTGTTATTAATGGTAGAAATATGAAACAAAAACTATTTGATTCAGCAAAATATTTCCTATCAATAACACCTCAGTTTTATAACATTTAAATAACGTTGTCATATAGAAATCAAAGAAAATGCAAAAGTATAAAATCAATAGTTACTCTCTGTTAAAAATCAAATTCAATCTACGTTCTCCTGCGTGTAATTAATAATAAAAAAATGAAATAAACACTTTTTGATTCAGCAAAATATTTTCTATCAATAACACCTCAGTTTTATAACATTTAAATACCGTTGTCATATAGAAATCAAAGAAAATGCAAAAGTATAAAAACAATAGTTACTCCCTGTTAAAAATCAAATTCAATCTACATTCTCTAGCTTGTCATTAATGGTAGAAATATGAATCAAAACTATTCGATTCAGCAAAATATTTTCTATCAATAACACCTCAGTTTTATAACATTTAAATAACGTTGCCATATAGAAATCAAAGAAAATGCAAAAGTATAAAATCAATAGTTACTCCCTGTTAAAAATCAAATTCAATCTACATTCTCCAGCTTGTTATTAATGGTAGAAATATGAAACAAAAACTATTTGATTCAGCAAAATATTTCCTATCAATAACACCTCAGTTTTATAACATTTAAATAACGTTGTCATATAAAAATCAAAGAGAATACAAAAGTATAAAATCAATAGTTACTCCCTGTTAAAAATCAAATTCAATCTACATTCTCCAGCTTGTTATTAATGGTAGAAATATGAAACAAAAACTATTTGATTCAGCAAAATATTTCCTATCAATAACACCTCAGTTTTATAACATTTAAATAACGTTGTCATATAGAAATCAAAGAAAATGCAAAAGTATAAAATCAATAGTTACTCTCTGTTAAAAATCAAATTCAATCTACATTCTCCTGCGTGTTATTAATAATAAAAAAATGAAATAAGCACTCTTTGATTCAGCAAAATATTTTCTATCAATAACACCTCAGTTTTATAACATTTAAATAACGTTGTCATATAGAAATAAAAAAAAATGCAAAAGTATAAAATCAATAGTTACTTTCGGTTAAAAATCAAATTCAATCTACATTCTCCAGCTTGTTATTAATAATAGAAAAATGGAATAAATACTATTTGATTCAGCAAAATATTTTCTATCAATAACACCTCAGTTTTATTACATTTAAATAACGTTGTCATATAAAAATCAAAGAAAATGCAAAAGTATAAAAACAATAGTTACTCTCTGTTAAAAATCAAATTCAATCTACATTCTCCAGCTTGTTATTAATGGTAGAAATATGAAACAAAAACTATTTGATTCAGCAAAATATTTCCTATCAATAACACCTCAGTTTTATAACATTTAAATAACGTTGTCATATAGAAATCAAAGAAAATGCAAAAGTATAAAATCAATAGTTACTCTCTGTTAAAAATCAAATTCAATCTACGTTCTCCTGCGTGTAATTAATAATAAAAAAATGAAATAAACACTTTTTGATTCAGCAAAATATTTTCTATCAATAACACCTCAGTTTTATAACATTTAAATACCGTTGTCATATAGAAATCAAAGAAAATGCAAAAGTATAAAAACAATAGTTACTCCCTGTTAAAAATCAAATTCAATCTACATTCTCTAGCTTGTCATTAATGGTAGAAATATGAATCAAAACTATTCGATTCAGCAAAATATTTTCTATCAATAACACCTCAGTTTTATAACATTTAAATAACGTTGCCATATAGAAATCAAAGAAAATGCAAAAGTATAAAATCAATAGTTACTCCCTGTTAAAAATCAAATTCAATCTACATTCTCCAGCTTGTTATTAATGGTAGAAATATGAAACAAAAACTATTTGATTCAGCAAAATATTTCCTATCAATAACACCTCAGTTTTATAACATTTAAATAACGTTGTCATATAAAAATCAAAGAGAATACAAAAGTATAAAATCAATAGTTACTCCCTGTTAAAAATCAAATTCAATCTACATTCTCCAGCTTGTTATTAATGGTAGAAATATGAAACAAAAACTATTTGATTCAGCAAAATATTTCCTATCAATAACACCTCAGTTTTATAACATTTAAATAACGTTGTCATATAGAAATCAAAGAAAATGCAAAAGTATAAAATCAATAGTTACTCTCTGTTAAAAATCAAATTCAATCTACATTCTCCTGCGTGTTATTAATAATAAAAAAATGAAATAAGCACTCTTTGATTCAGCAAAATATTTTCTATCAATAACACCTCAGTTTTATAACATTTAAATAACGTTGTCATATAGAAATAAAAAAAAATGCAAAAGTATAAAATCAATAGTTACTTTCGGTTAAAAATCAAATTCAATCTACATTCTCCAGCTTGTTATTAATAATAGAAAAATGGAATAAATACTATTTGATTCAGCAAAATATTTTCTATCAATAACACCTCAGTTTTATTACATTTAAATAACGTTGTCATATAAAAATCAAAGAAAATGCAAAAGTATAAAAACAATAGTTACTCTCTGTTAAAAATCAAATTCAATCTACATTCTCCTGCTGTTATTAATAATAGAAAAATAAAATAAATACTATTCGATTCAGCAAAATATTTTCTATCAATAACACTTTAGTTTTATAACATTTAAATAACGTTGTTATATAGAAATTAAAGAAAATGCATAAGTATAAAAGCAATTGTTACTCTCTGTAAAAAATCAAATTCAATCTACAATCTCCTGCTTGTTATTAATAATAGAAGAATGGAATAAATACTGTTTGATTCAGCAAAATATTTTCTATCAATAACACCTCAGTTTTATAACAGTTAAATAACGTTGTCATATAAAAATCAAAGAAAATTCAAAAGTATAAAAACAATAGTTACTCCCTGTTAAAAATCAAATTTAATCTACATTTTCCAGCTTGTTATTAATGGTTGAAATATGAAACACAAACTATTCAATTCAGCATAATATTTTCTATTAATAACACCTTTGTTTTATAATATTTAAATAACGTTGTCATATAGAAATCAAAGAAAATGCAAAAGTATAAAATCAATAGTTACTCTCTGTTAAAAATCAAATTCAATCTACATTCTCCTGCGTGTTATTAATGGTAGAAATATAAAACAAAATCTATTCGATTCAGCAAAATATTTTCTATCAATAACACTTTAGCTTTATAACATTTAAATAACGTTGTTACATAGAAATTAAAGAAAATGCAAAAGTATAAAAGCAATTGTTACTCTCTGTAAAAAATCAAATTCAATCTACATTCTCCAGCTTGTTAATAATGGTAGAAATATGAAACAAAACTGTTCGATTCAGCAAAATATTTTCTATCAATAACACCTCAGTTTTATAACATTTAAATAACGTTGTCATATAGAAACTAAAGAAAATGCAAAAGTATAAAAACAATTGTTACTTTCTGTAGAAAATCAAATTTATTCTACATTCTCCAGCTTGTTATTAATGGTAGAAATATGAAACAAAAACTATTCGATTCAGCAAAATATTTTCTATCAATAACACTTCAGTTTTATAACATTTAAATAACGTTGTCACATAGAAATTAAAGAAATTGCAAAAGTATAAAAACAATTGTTACTTTCTGTAGAAAATCAAATTTATTCTACATTCTCCAGCTTGTTATTAATGGTAGAAATATGAAACAAAAACTATTTGATTCAGCAAAATATTTCCTACCAATAACACCTCAGTTTTATAACATTTAAATAACGTTGTCATATAGAAATTAAAGAAAATGCAAAAGTATAAAAACAATTGTTACTCCCTGCTAAAAATCAAATTCAATCTACATTCTCCAGCTTGTTATTAAGGTAGAAATATGAAACAAAACTATTCGATTCAGCAAAATATTTTTTATCAATAACACCTCAGTTCTATAACATTTAAATAACGTTGTCATATAGAAATTAAAGAAAATGCAGAAGTATAAAAACAATTGTTACTCCCTGTAAAAAATCAAAATCAATCTACATTCTCCTGCTTGTTATTAATAATAGAAAAATCAAATAAATACTATTTGATTCAGCAAAATATTTTCTATCAATAACACCTCAGTTTTATAATCATTTAAATAAGGTTGTCACATAGAAATTAAAGAAATTGCAAAAGTATAAAAACAATTGTTACTCCCTGTAAAAAATCAAATTCAATCTACATTCTCCAGCTTGTTATTAAGGTAGAAATATGAAACAAAACTATTCGATTCAGCAAAATATTTTTTATCAATAACACCTCAGTTCTATAACATTTAAATAACGTTGTCATATAGAAATTAAAGAAAATGCAGAAGTATAAAAACAATTGTTACTCCCTGTAAAAAATCAAAATCAATCTACATTCTCCAGCTTGTTATTAATAATAAAAAAATGAAACAAATACTATTCGATTTAGCAAGATATTTTCTATCAATAACATCTCAGTTTTATAACATTTAAATAACGTTATTATATAGAAATCAAAGAAAATGCAAATGTATAAAAACAATAGTTACTCCCTGTTAAAAATCAAATTCAATCTATATTCCCCTGCTTGTTATTAATAATAGAAAAATAAAATAAATACTATTCGATTTAGCAAAATATTTCCTATCAACAACACCTTAGTTTTATAACATTTAAATAACGTTGTAATATAGAAATCAAAGAAAATGCAAAAGTATAAAAACAATAGTTACTCCCTGTTAAAAATCAAATTCAATCTACATTCTCTAGCTTGTTACTAATGGTAGAAATATGAAACAAATACTATTCGATTCAGCAAAATATTTCCTATCAATAACACCTCAGTTTTGTAACATTTAAATAACGTTGACATATAGAAATCAAAGAAAATGCAAAAGTATAAGAACAATAGTTACTCCCTGTTAAAAATCAAATTCAATCTACATTCTCTAGCTTGTTACTAATGGTAGAAATATGAAACAAATACTATTCGATTCAGCAAAATATTTCCTATCAATAACACCTCAGTTTTATAACATTTAAATAACGTTGTCATATAGAAATTAAAGAAAATGCAAAAGTATAAAAGCAATTGTTACTCCCTGTAAAAAATCAAATTCAATCTACATTCTCCATTTTGTTATTAATGGTAGAAATATGAAACAAAAACTATTTGATTTAGCAAAATATTTTCTATCAATGGCACTTCAGTTTTATAACAATTAAATAACGTTATTATATAGAAATCAAAGAAAATGCAAAAGTATAAAAACAATAGTTACTCCCTGTTAAAAATCAAATTTAATCTACATTCTCCAGCTTGTTATTAATAGTAGAAATATGAAACAAAAACTATTCGATTTAGCAAAATATTTCCTATTAATAGCACCTCAGTTTTATAACATTTAAATAACGTTGTCAAATAAAAATCAAAGAAAATGCAAAACTATAAAATCAATAGTTACTACCTGTTACAAATCAAATTCAATCTACATTCTCCATTTTGTTATTAATGGTAGAAATATGAAACAAAAACTATTTGATTCAGCAAAATATTTTCTATCAATGGCACCTCAGTTTTATAACATTTATATAACGTTGTCATATAGAAATTAAAGAAAACGCAAAAGTATAAAAACAATAGTTACTACCTGTTAAAAATCAAATTCAATCTACATTCTCCAGCTTGTTATTAATGGTAGAAATATAAAACAAAAACTATTCGATTCAGCAAAATATTTTCTATCAATGGCACCTCAGTTTTATAACATTTATATAACGTTGTCATATAGAAATTAAAGAAAACGCAAAAGTATAAAAACAATTGTTACTCCTTGTAAAAAATCAAATTCAATCTACATTCTCCAGCTTGTTATTAATAATAAAAAAATGAAACAAATACTATTCGATTTAGCAAAATATTTTCTATCAATAACATCTCAGTTTTATAACATTTAAATAACGTTGTTATATAGAAATCAAAGAAAATGCAAAAGCATAAAAACAATTGTTACTCTCTGTAAAAAATCAAATTCAATCTACATTCTCCAGCTTGTTATTAATGGTAGAAATATGAAACAAAAACTATTTGATTCAGCAAAATATTTCCTATCGATAACACCTCAGTTTTATAACATTTAAATAACGTTGTCATATAAAAATCAAAGAGAATACAAAAGTATAAAATCAATAGTTACTTCCTGTTAAAAATCAAATTCAATCTACATTCTCCAGCTTGTTATTAATGGTAGAAATATGAAACAAAAACTATTCGATTCAGCAAAATATTTCCTATCAATAACACCTTAGTTTTATAACATTTAAATAACGTTGTCATATAAAAATCAAAGAAAATGCAAAAGTATAAAATCAATAGTTACTACCTGTTAAAAATCAAATTCAATCTACATTCTCCAGCTTGTTATTAATGGTAGAAATATGAAACAAAAACTATTCGATTCACCAAAATATTTCCTATCAATAACACCTCAGTTTTATAACATTTAAATAACGTTGTCATATAAAAATCAAAGAGAATACAAAAGTATAAAATCAATAGTTACTTCCTGTTAAAAATCAAATTCAATCTACATTCTCCAGCTTGTTATTAATGGTAGAAATATGAAACAAAAACTATTCGATTCAGCAAAATATTTCCTATCAATAACACCTTAGTTTTATAACATTTAAATAACGTTGTCATATAAAAATCAAAGAAAATGCAAAAGTATAAAATCAATAGTTACTACCTGTTAAAAATCAAATTCAATCTACATTCTCCAGCTTGTTATTAATGGTAGAAATATGAAACAAAAACTATTCGATTCACCAAAATATTTCCTATCAATAACACCTTAGTTTTATAACATTTAAATAACGTTGTCATATAAAAATCAAAGAAAATGCAAAAGTATAAAATCAATAGTTACTACCTGTTAAAAATCAAATTCAATCTACATTCTCCAGCTTGTTATTAATGGTAGAAATATGAAACAAAAACTATTCGATTCACCAAAATATTTCCTATCAATAACACCTCAGTTTTATAACATTTAAATAACGTTGTCATATAAAAATCAAAGAGAATACAAAAGTATAAAATCAATAGTTACTCCCTGTTAAAAATCAAATTGAATCTACATTCTCCAGCTTGTTATTAATGGTAGAAATATGAAACAAAAACTATTCGATTCAGCAAAATATTTCCTATCAATAACACCTCAGTTTTGTAACATTTAAATAACGTTGTCATATAAAAATCAAAGAGAATACAAAAGTATAAAATCAATAGTTACTACCTGTTAAAAATCAAATTCAATCTACATTCTCCAGCTTGTTGTTAATGGTATAAATATGAAACAAAAACTATTCGATATAGCAAAATATTTCCTATCAACAACACCTCAGTTTTATAACATTTAAATAACGTTGTCATATAGAAATTAAAGAAAATGCAAAAGTATAAAAACAATTGTTACTCCCTGTTAAAAATCAAATTCAATCTACATTCTCCAGCTTGTTATTAATGGTAGAAATATGAAACAAAAACTATTCGATTCAGCAAAATATTTCCTATCAATAACACCTCAGTTTTATAACATTTAAATAACGTTGTCATATAGAAATTAAAGAAAATGCAAAAGTATAAAAACAATTGTTACTCCCTGTTAAAAATCAAATTCAATCTACATTCTCCTGCTTGTTATTAATAATAGAAAAATGAAATAAATACTATTTGATTCAGCAAAATATTTTCTATCAATAACACCTCAGTTTTATAACATTTAAATAACGTTGTCATATAGAAATTAAAGAAAATGCAAAAGCATAAAAACAATTGTTACTCCCTGTAAAAAATCAAATTCAATCTACATTCTCCAGCTTGTTATTAATGGTAGAAATATGAAACAAAAACTATTCGATTCAGCAAAATATTTCCTATCAATAGCACCTCAGTTTTATAACATTTAAATAACGTTGTTATATAAAAATCAAAGAAAATGCAAAAGTATAAAATCAATAGTTACTACCTGTTAAAAATCAAATTCAATCTACATTCTCCAGCTTGTTATTAATGGTATAAATATGAAACAAAAACTATTCGATATAGCAAAATATTTCCTATCAACAACACCTCAGTTTTATAACATTTAAATAACGTTGTCATATAGAAATTAAAGAAAATGCAAAAGTATAAAAACAATTGTTACTCCCTGTTAAAAATCAAATTCAATCTACATTCTCCAGCTTGTTATTAATGGTAGAAATATGAAACAAAAACTATTCGATTCAGCAAAATATTTCCTATCAATAACACCTCAGTTTTATAACATTTAAATAACGTTGTCATATAGAAATCAAAGAAAATGCAAAAGCATAAAAACAATTGTTACTCCCTGTTAAAAATCAAATTCAATCTTCATTCTCCTGCTTGTTATTAATAATAGAAAAATAAAATAAATACTATTTGATTCAGCAAAATATTTTCTATCAATAACACCTCAGTTTTATAACATTTAAATAACGTTGTCATATAGAAATCAAAGAAAATGCAAAAGCATAAAAACAATTGTTACTCCCTGTTAAAAATCAAATTCAATCTTCATTCTCCTGCTTGTTATTAATAATAGAAAAATAAAATAAATACTATTTGATTCAGCAAAATATTTTCTATCAATAACACCTCAGTTTTATAACATTTAAATAACGTTGTCATATAGAAATCAAAGAAAATGCAAAAGTATAAAAACAATAGTTACTCCCTGTTAAAAATCAAATTCAATCTACATTCTCCAGCTTGTTATTAATGGTAGAAATATGAAACAAAAACTATTCGATTCAGCAAAATATTTCTTATCAATAACACCTCAGTTTTATAACATTTAAATAACGTTGTCATATAGAAATTAAAGGAAATGCAAAAGCATAAAAACAATTGTTACTCCCTGTTAAAAATCAAATTCAATCTACATTCTCCAGCTTGTTATTAATGGTAGAAATATGAAACAAAAACTATTCGATTCAGCAAAATATTTCCTATCAATAACACCTCAGTTTTATAACATTTAAATAACGTTGTCATATAGAAATCAAAGAAAATGCAAAAGTATAAAAACAATTGTTACTCCCTGTTAAAAATCAAATTCAATCTTCATTCTCCTGCTTGTTATTAATAATAGAAAAATAAAATAAATACTATTTGATTCAGCAAAATATTTTCTATCAATAACACCTCAGTTTTATAACATTTAAATAACGTTGTCATATAGAAATCAAAGAAAATGCAAAAGCATAAAAACAATTGTTACTCCCTGTTAAAAATCAAATTCAATCTTCATTCTCCTGCTTGTTATTAATAATAGAAAAATAAAATAAATACTATTTGATTCAGCAAAATATTTTCTATCAATAACACCTCAGTTTTATAACATTTAAATAACGTTGTCATATAGAAATCAAAGAAAATGCAAAAGTATAAAAACAATTGTTACTCCCTGTTAAAAATCAAATTTAATCTACATTCTCCAGCTTGTTATTAATGGTAGAAATATGAAACAAAAACTATTCGATTCAGCAAAATATTTCTTATCAATAACACCTCAGTTTTATAACATTTAAATAACGTTGTCATATAGAAATTAAAGGAAATGCAAAAGCATAAAAACAATTGTTACTCCCTGTTAAAAATCAAATTCAATCTACATTCTCCTGCTTGTTATTAATAATAGAAAAATGAAATAAATACTCTTTGATTCAGCAAAATATTTTCTATCAATAACACCTCTGTTTTATAACATTTAAATAACGTTGTCATATAGAAATCAAAGAAAATGCAAAAGTATAAAAACAATAGTTACTCCCTGTTAAAAATCAAATTCAATCTACATTCTCCAGCTTGTTATTAATGGTAGAAATATGAAACAAAAACTATTCGATTCAGCAAAATATTTCTTATCAATAACACCTCAGTTTTATAACATTTAAATAACGTTGTCATACAGAAATTAAAGAAAATGCAAAAGCATAAAAACAATTGTTACTCCCTGTTAAAAATCAAATTCAATCTACACTCTCCTGCTTGTTATTAATAATAGAAAAATGAAATAAATACTCTTTGATTCAGCAAAATATTTTCTATCAATAACACCTCTGTTTTATAACATTTAAATAACGTTGTCATATAGAAATCAAAGAAAATGCAAAAGTATAAAAACAATTGTTACTCCCTGTTAAAAATCAAATTTAATCTACATTCTCCAGCTTGTTATTAATGGTAGAAATATGAAACAAAAACTATTCGATTCAGCAAAATATTTCTTATCAATAACACCTCAGTTTTATAACATTTAAATAACGTTGTCATATAGAAATTAAAGGAAATGCAAAAGCATAAAAACAATTGTTACTCCCTGTTAAAAATCAAATTCAATCTACATTCTCCTGCTTGTTATTAATAATAGAAAAATGAAATAAATACTCTTTGATTCAGCAAAATATTTTCTATCAATAACACCTCAGTTTTGTAACATTTAAATAACGTTGACATATAGAAATCAAAGAAAATACAAAAGTATAAGAACAATAGTTACTCCCTGTTAAAAATCAAATTCAATCTACATTCTCTAGCTTGTTACTAATGGTAGAAATATGAAACAAAAACTATTTGATTTAGCAAAATATTTTCTATCAATGGCACCTCAGTTTTATAACATTTAAATAACGTTATTATATAGAAATCAAAGAAAATGCAAAAGTATAAAAACAATAGTTACTCCCTGTTAAAAATCAAATTTAATCTACATTCTCCAGCTTGTTATTAATAGTAGAAATATGAAACAAAAACTATTCGATTTAGCAAAATATTTCCTATTAATAACACCTCAGTTTTATAACATTTAAATAACGTTGTCAAATAAAAATCAAAGAAAATGCAAAACTATAATATCAATAGTTACTACCTGTTACAAATCAAATTCAATCTACATTCTCCAGCTTGTTATTAATGGTAGAAATATGAAACAAATACTATTCGATTCAGCAAAATATTTCCTATCGATAACACCTCAGTTTTATAACATTTAAATAACGTTATTATATAGAAATCAAAGAAAATGCAAAAGTATAAAAACAATAGTTACTCCCTGTTAAAAATCATATTCAATCTACAATCGCCAGCTTGTTATTAATAGTAGAAATATGAAACAAAAACTATTCGATTTAGCAAAATATTTCCTATTAATAACACCTCAGATTTATAACATTTAAATAACGTTGTCATATAGAAATCAAAGAAAATGCAAAAGTATAAAAACAATAGTTACTCCCTGTTAAAAATCAAATTCAATCTACATTCTCTAGCTTGTTACTAATGGTAGAAATATGAAACAAATACTATTCGATTCAGCAAAATATTTCCTATCAATAACACCTCAGTTTTGTAACATTTAAATAACGTTGACATATAGAAATCAAAGAAAATGCAAAAGTATAAGAACAATAGTTACTCCCTGTTAAAAATCAAATTCAATCTACATTCTCTAGCTTGTTACTAATGGTAGAAATATGAAACAAATACTATTCGATTCAGCAAAATATTTCCTATCAACAACACCTCAGTTTTATAACATTTAAATAACGTTGTCAAATAAAAATCAAAGAAAATGCAAAACTATAAAATCAATAGTTACTACCTGTTACAAATCAAATTCAATCTACATTCTCCAGCTTGTTATTAATGGTAGAAATATGAAACAAATACTATTCGATTCAGCAAAATATTTCCTATCAACGGCACCTCAGTTTTATAACATTTATATAACGTTGTCATATAGAAATTAAAGAAAACGCAAAAGTATAAAAGCAATTGTTACTCCCTGTAAAAAATCAAATTCAATCTACATTCTCCATTTTGTTATTAATGGTAGAAATATGAAACAAAAACTATTTGATTCAGCAAAATATTTTCTATCAATGGCACCTCAGTTTTATAACATTTATATAACGTTGTCATATAGAAATTAAAGAAAACGCAAAAGTATAAAAACAATAGTTACTACCTGTTAAAAATCAAATTCAATCTACATTCTCCAGCTTGTTATTAATGGTAGAAATATAAAACAAAAACTATTCGATTCAGCAAAATATTTTCTATCAATGGCACCTCAGTTTTATAACATTTATATAACGTTGTCATATAGAAATTAAAGAAAACGCAAAAGTATAAAAACAATTGTTACTCCTTGTAAAAAATCAAATTCAATCTACATTCTCCAGCTTGTTATTAATAATAAAAAAATGAAACAAATACTATTCGATTTAGCAAAATATTTTCTATCAATAACATCTCAGTTTTATAACATTTAAATAACGTTGTTATATAGAAATCAAAGAAAATGCAAAAGCATAAAAACAATTGTTACTCTCTGTAAAAAATCAAATTCAATCTACATTCTCCAGCTTGTTATTAATGGTAGAAATATGAAACAAAAACTATTTGATTCAGCAAAATATTTCCTATCGATAACACCTCAGTTTTATAACATTTAAATAACGTTGTCATATAAAAATCAAAGAGAATACAAAAGTATAAAATCAATAGTTACTTCCTGTTAAAAATCAAATTCAATCTACATTCTCCAGCTTGTTATTAATGGTATAAATATGAAACAAAAACTATTCGATATAGCAAAATATTTCCTATCAATAACACCTCAGTTTTATAACATTTAAATAACGTTGTCATATAGAAATCTAAGAAAATGCAAAAGTATAAAATCAATAGTTACTACCTGTTAAAAATCAAATTCAATCTACATTCTCAAGCTTGTTATTAATGGTAGAAATATGAAAAAAAAACTATTCGATTCAGCAAAATATTTCCTATCAATAACACCTCAGTTTTATAACATTTAAATAACGTTGTCATATAAAAATCAAAGAGAATACAAAAGTATAAAATCAATAGTTACTCCCTGTTAAAAATCAAATTCAATCTACATTCTCCAGCTTGTTATTAATGGTAGAAATATGAAACAAAAACTATTCGATTCACCAAAATATTTCCTATCAATAACACCTTAGTTTTATAACATTTAAATAACGTTGTCATATAAAAATCAAAGAAAATGCAAAAGTATAAAATCAATAGTTACTACCTGTTAAAAATCAAATTCAATCTACATTCTCCAGCTTGTTATTAATGGTATAAATATGAAACAAAAACTATTCGATATAGCAAAATATTTCCTATCAATAACACCTCAGTTTTATAACATTTAAATAACGTTGTCATATAGAAATCTAAGAAAATGCAAAAGTATAAAATCAATAGTTACTACCTGTTAAAAATCAAATTCAATCTACATTCTCAAGCTTGTTATTAATGGTAGAAATATGAAAAAAAAACTATTCGATTCAGCAAAATATTTCCTATCAATAACACCTCAGTTTTATAACATTTAAATAACGTTGTCATATAAAAATCAAAGAAAATGCAAAAGTATAAAATCAATAGTTACTACCTGTTAAAAATCAAATTCAATCTACATTCTCCAGCTTGTTATTAATGGTAGAAATATGAAACAAAAACTATTCGATTCACCAAAATATTTCCTATCAATAACACCTCAGTTTTATAACATTTAAATAACGTTGTCATATAAAAATCAAAGAGAATACAAAAGTATAAAATCAATAGTTACTCCCTGTTAAAAATCAAATTGAATCTACATTCTCCAGCTTGTTATTAATGGTAGAAATATGAAACAAAAACTATTCGATTCAGCAAAATATTTCCTATCAATAACACCTCAGTTTTGTAACATTTAAATAACGTTGACATATAGAAATCAAAGAAAATGCAAAAGTATAAGAACAATAGTTACTCCCTGTTAAAAATCAAATTCAATCTACATTCTCTAGCTTGTTACTAATGGTAGAAATATGAAACAAAAACTATTTGATTTAGCAAAATATTTTCTATCAATGGCACCTCAGTTTTATAACAATTAAATAACGTTATTATATAGAAATCAAAGAAAATGCAAAAGTATAAAAACAATAGTTACTCCCTGTTAAAAATCAAATTTAATCTACATTCTCCAGCTTGTTATTAATAGTAGAAATATGAAACAAAAACTATTCGATTTAGCAAAATATTTTCTATCAATGGCACCTCAGTTTTATAACAATTAAATAACGTTATTATATAGAAATCAAAGAAAATGCAAAAGTATAAAAACAATAGTTACTCCCTGTTAAAAATCAAATTTAATCTACATTCTCCAGCTTGTTATTAATAGTAGAAATATGAAACAAAAACTATTCGATTTAGCAAAATATTTCCTATTAATAACACCTCAGTTTTATAACATTTAAATAACGTTGTCAAATAAAAATCAAAGAAAATGCAAAACTATAAAATCAATAGTTACTACCTGTTACAAATCAAATTCAATCTACATTCTCCAGCTTGTTATTAATGGTAGAAATATGAAACAAATACTATTCGATTCAGCAAAATATTTCCTATCGATAACACCTCAGTTTTATAACATTTAAATAACGTTATTATATAGAAATCAAAGAAAATGCAAAAGTATAAAAACAATAGTTACTCCCTGTTAAAAATCATATTCAATCTACAATCGCCAGCTTGTTATTAATAGTAGAAATATGAAACAAAAACTATTCGATTTAGCAAAATATTTCCTATTAATAACACCTCAGATTTATAACATTTAAATAACGTTGTCATATAGAAATCAAAGAAAATGCAAAAGTATAAAAACAATAGTTACTCCCTGTTAAAAATCAAATTCAATCTACATTCTCTAGCTTGTTACTAATGGTAGAAATATGAAACAAATACTATTCGATTCAGCAAAATATTTCCTATCAATAACACCTCAGTTTTGTAACATTTAAATAACGTTGACATATAGAAATCAAAGAAAATGCAAAAGTATAAGAACAATAGTTACTCCCTGTTAAAAATCAAATTCAATCTACATTCTCTAGCTTGTTACTAATGGTAGAAATATGAAACAAATACTATTCGATTCAGCAAAATATTTCCTATCAACAACACCTCAGTTTTATAACATTTAAATAACGTTGTCAAATAAAAATCAAAGAAAATGCAAAACTATAAAATCAATAGTTACTACCTGTTACAAATCAAATTCAATCTACATTCTCCAGCTTGTTATTAATGGTAGAAATATGAAACAAATACTATTCGATTCAGCAAAATATTTCCTATCAATGGCACCTCAGTTTTATAACATTTATATAACGTTGTCATATAGAAATTAAAGAAAACGCAAAAGTATAAAAGCAATTGTTACTCCCTGTAAAAAATCAAATTCAATCTACATTCTCCATTTTGTTATTAATGGTAGAAATATGAAACAAAAACTATTTGATTCAGCAAAATATTTTCTATCAATGGCACCTCAGTTTTATAACATTTATATAACGTTGTCATATAGAAATTAAAGAAAACGCAAAAGTATAAAAACAATAGTTACTACCTGTTAAAAATCAAATTCAATCTACATTCTCCAGCTTGTTATTAATGGTAGAAATATAAAACAAAAACTATTCGATTCAGCAAAATATTTTCTATCAATGGCACCTCAGTTTTATAACATTTATATAACGTTGTCATATAGAAATTAAAGAAAACGCAAAAGTATAAAAACAATTGTTACTCCTTGTAAAAAATCAAATTCAATCTACATTCTCCAGCTTGTTATTAATAATAAAAAAATGAAACAAATACTATTCGATTTAGCAAAATATTTTCTATCAATAACATCTCAGTTTTATAACATTTAAATAACGTTGTTATATAGAAATCAAAGAAAATGCAAAAGCATAAAAACAATTGTTACTCTCTGTAAAAAATCAAATTCAATCTACATTCTCCAGCTTGTTATTAATGGTAGAAATATGAAACAAAAACTATTTGATTCAGCAAAATATTTCCTATCGATAACACCTCAGTTTTATAACATTTAAATAACGTTGTCATATAAAAATCAAAGAGAATACAAAAGTATAAAATCAATAGTTACTTCCTGTTAAAAATCAAATTCAATCTACATTCTCCAGCTTGTTATTAATGGTAGTAATATGAAACAAAAACTATTCGATTCAGCAAAATATTTCCTATCAATAACACTTCAGTTTTATAACATTTAAATAACGTTGTCATATAAAAATCAAAGAAAATGCAAAAGTATAAAATCAATAGTTACTACCTGTTAAAAATCAAATTCAATCTACATTCTCCAGCTTGTTATTAATGGTATAAATATGAAACAAAAACTATTCGATATAGCAAAATATTTCCTATCAATAACACCTCAGTTTTATAACATTTAAATAACGTTGTCATATAGAAATCTAAGAAAATGCAAAAGTATAAAATCAATAGTTACTACCTGTTAAAAATCAAATTCAATCTACATTCTCAAGCTTGTTATTAATGGTAGAAATATGAAAAAAAAACTATTCGATTCAGCAAAATATTTCCTATCAATAACACCTCAGTTTTATAACATTTAAATAACGTTGTCATATAAAAATCAAAGAGAATACAAAAGTATAAAATCAATAGTTACTCCCTGTTAAAAATCAAATTCAATCTACATTCTCCAGCTTGTTATTAATGGTAGAAATATGAAACAAAAACTATTCGATTCACCAAAATATTTCCTATCAATAACACCTTAGTTTTATAACATTTAAATAACGTTGTCATATAAAAATCAAAGAAAATGCAAAAGTATAAAATCAATAGTTACTACCTGTTAAAAATCAAATTCAATCTACATTCTCCAGCTTGTTATTAATGGTAGAAATATGAAACAAAAACTATTCGATTCACCAAAATATTTCCTATCAATAACACCTCAGTTTTATAACATTTAAATAACGTTGTCATATAAAAATCAAAGAGAATACAAAAGTATAAAATCAATAGTTACTCCCTGTTAAAAATCAAATTGAATCTACATTCTCCAGCTTGTTATTAATGGTAGAAATATGAAACAAAAACTATTCGATTCAGCAAAATATTTCCTATCAATAACACCTCAGTTTTGTAACATTTAAATAACGTTGTCATATAAAAATCAAAGAGAATACAAAAGTATAAAATCAATAGTTACTACCTGTTAAAAATCAAATTCAATCTACATTCTCCAGCTTGTTATTAATGGTATAAATATGAAACAAAAACTATTCGATATAGCAAAATATTTCCTATCAACAACACCTCAGTTTTATAACATTTAAATAACGTTGTCATATAGAAATTAAAGAAAATGCAAAAGTATAAAAACAATTGTTACTCCCTGTTAAAAATCAAATTCAATCTACATTCTCCAGCTTGTTATTAATGGTAGAAATATGAAACAAAGACTATTCGATTCAGCAAAATATTTCCTATCAATAACACCTCAGTTTTATAACATTTAAATAACGTTGTCATATAGAAATCAAAGAAAATGCAAAAGTATAAAAACAATTGTTACTCCCTGTTAAAAATCAAATTCAATCTTCATTCTCCTGCTTGTTATTAATAATAGAAAAATAAAATAAATACTATTTGATTCAGCAAAATATTTTCTATCAACAACACCTCAGTTTTATAACATTTAAATAACGTTGTCATATAGAAATCAAAGAAAATGCAAAAGTATAAAAACAATTGTTACTCCCTGTTAAAAATCAAATTTAATCTACATTCTCCAGCTTGTTATTAATGGTAGAAATATGAAACAAAAACTATTCGATTCAGCAAAATATTTCTTATCAATAACACCTCAGTTTTATAACATTTAAATAACGTTGTCATATAGAAATTAAAGGAAATGCAAAAGCATAAAAACAATTGTTACTCCCTGTTAAAAATCAAATTCAATCTACATTCTCCTGCTTGTTATTAATAATAGAAAAATGAAATAAATACTCTTTGATTCAGCAAAATATTTTCTATCAATAACACCTCTGTTTTATAACATTTAAATAACGTTGTCATATAGAAATCAAAGAAAATGCAAAAGTATAAAAACAATAGTTACTCCCTGTTAAAAATCAAATTCAATCTACATTCGCCAGCTTGTTATTAATGGTAGAAATATGAAACAAAAATTATTCGATTCAGCAAAATATTTTCTATCAATAACACCTCAGTTTTATAACATTTAAATAACGTTGTCATACAGAAATTAAAGAAAATGCAAAAGCATAAAAACAATTGTTACTCCCTGTTAAAAATCAAATTCAATCTACATTCTCCTGCTTGTTATTAATAATAGAAAAATGAAATAAATACTCTTTGATTCAGCAAAATATTTTCTATCAATAACACCTCTGTTTTATAACATTTAAATAACGTTGTCATATAGAAATCAAAGAAAATGCAAAAGTATAAAAACAATAGTTACTCCCTGTTAAAAATCAAATTCAATCTACATTCGCCAGCTTGTTATTAATGGTAGAAATATGAAACAAAAATTATTCGATTCAGCAAAATATTTCCTATCAATAACACCTCAGTTTTATAACATTTAAATAACGTTGTCATATAAAAATCAAAGAAAATGCAAAAGTATAAAATCAATAGTTACTACCTGTTAAAAATCAAATTCAATCTACATTCTCCAGCTTGTTATTAATGGTATAAATATGAAACAAAAACTATTCGATATAGCAAAATATTTTCTATCAATAACACCTCAGTTTTATAACATTTAAATAACGTTGTCATATAGAAATTAAAGAAAATGCAAAAGTATAAAATCAATAGTTACTACCTGTTAAAAATCAAATTCAATCTACATTCTCAAGCTTGTTATTAATGGTAGAAATATGAAACAAAAATTATTCGATTCAGCAAAATATTTTCTATCAATAACACCTCAGTTTTATAACATTTAAATAACGTTGTCTTATAGAAATCAAAGAAAATGCAAAAGTATAAGAACAATAGTTACTCCCTGTTAAAAATCAAATTCAATCTACATTCTCTAGCTTGTTACTAATGGTAGAAATATGAAACAAATACTATTCGATTCAGCAAAATATTTCCTATCAATAACACCTCAGTTTTATAACATTTAAATAACGTTGTCAAATAAAAATCAAAGAAAATGCAAAACTATAAAATCAATAGTTACTACCTGTTACAAATCAAATTCAATCTACATTCTCCAGCTTGTTATTAATGGTAGAAATATGAAACAAATACTATTCGATTCAGCAAAATATTTCCTATCAATAACACCTCAGTTTTATAACATTTAAATAACGTTGTCATATAGAAATTAAAGAAAATGCAAAAGTATAAAAGCAATTGTTACTCCCTGTAAAAAATCAAATTCAATCTACATTCTCCAGCTTGTTATTAATGGTAGAAATATGAAACAAAAACTATTTGATTCAGCAAAACATTTTCTATCAATAACACCTCAGTTTTATAACATTTAAATAACGTTGTCATATAGAAATTAAAGAAAATGCAAAAGTATAAAAGCAATTGTTACTCCCTGTAAAAAATCAAATTCAATCTACATTCTCCAGCTTGTTATTAATGGTAGAAATATGAAACAAAAACTATTTGATTCAGCAAAACATTTTCTATCAATAACACCTCAGTTTTATAACATTTAAATAACGTTGTCATATAGAAATTAAAGAAAATGCAAAACTATAAAATCAATAGTTACTACCTGTTACAAATCAAATTCAATCTACATTCTCCAGCTTGTTATTAATGGTAGAAATATGAAACAAATACTATTCGATTCAGCAAAATATTTCCTATCAATAACACCTCTGTTTTATAACATTTAAATAACGTTGTCATATAGAAATTAAAGAAAACGCAAAAGTATAAAAACAATTGTTACTCCCTGTAAAAAATCAAATTCAATCTACATTCTCCAGCTTGTTATTAATGGTAGAAATATGAAACAAAAACTATTTGATTCAGCAAATTATTAACTATCAATAACACCTCAGTTTTATAACATTTAAATAACGTTGTCATATAAAAATCAAAGAGAATACAAAAGTATAAAATCAATAGTTACTTCCTGTTAAAAATCAAATTCAATCTACATTCTCCAGCTTGATATTAATGGTAGAAATATGAAACAAAAACTATTCGATTCAGCAAAATATTTCCTATCAATAACACCTCAGTTTTATAACATTTAAATAACGTTGTCATATAAAAATCAAAGAAAATGCAAAAGTATAAAATCAATAGTTACTACCTGTTAAAAATCAAATTCAATCTACATTCTCCAGCTTGTTATTAATGGTATAAATATGAAACAAAAACTATTCGATATAGCAAAATATTTCCTATCAACAACACCTCAGTTTTATAAAATTTAAATAACGTTGTCATATAGAAATCAAAGAAAATGCAAAAGTATAAAATCAATAGTTACTACCTGTTAAAAATCAAATTCAATCTACATTCTCAAGCTTGTTATTAATGGTAGAAATATGAAAAAAAAACTATTCGATTCAGCAAAATATTTCCTATCAACAACACCTCAGTTTTATAAAATTTAAATAACGTTGTCATATAGAAATCAAAGAAAATGCAAAAGTATAAAATCAATAGTTACTACCTGTTAAAAATCAAATTCAATCTACATTCTCCAGCTTGTTATTAATGGTAGAAATATGAAACAAAAACTATTTGATTCAGCAAAATATTTCCTATCAATAACACCTCAGTTTTGTAACATTTAAATAACGTTGTCATATAAAAATCAAAGAGAATACAAAAATATAAAATCAATAGTTACTCCCTGTTAAAAATCAAATTCAATCTACATTCTCCAGCTTGTTATTAATGGTAGAAATATGAAACAAAAACTATTCGATTCACCAAAATATTTCCTATCAATAACACCTCAGTTTTATAACATTTAAATAACGTTGTCATATAAAAATCAAAGAGAATACAAAAGTATAAAATCAATAGTTACTTCCTGTTAAAAATCAAATCAATCTACATTCTCCAGCTTGTTATTAATGGTAGAAATATGAAACAAAAACTATTCGATTCAGCAAAATATTTCCTATCAATAACACCTCAGTTTTATAACATTTAAATAACGTTGTCATATAAAAATCAAAGAAAATGCAAAAGTATAAAATCAATAGTTACTACCTGTTAAAAATCAAATTCAATCTAAATTCTCCAGCTTGTTATTAATGGTATAAATATGAAACAAAAACTATTCGATATAGCAAAATATTTCCTATCAACAACACCTCAGTTTTATAAAATTTAAATAACGTTGTCATATAGAAATCAAAGAAAATGCAAAAGCATAAAATCAATAGTTACTACCTGTTAAAAATCAAATTCAATCTACATTCTCAAGCTTGTTATTAATGGTAGAAATATGAAAAAAAAACTATTCGATTCAGCAAAATATTTCCTATCAACAACACCTCAGTTTTATAAAATTTAAATAACGTTGTCATATAGAAATCAAAGAAAATGCAAAAGTATAAAATCAATAGTTACTACCTGTTAAAAATCAAATTCAATCTACATTCTCCAGCTTGTTATTAATGGTAGAAATATGAAACAAAAACTATTTGATTCAGCAAAATATTTCCTATCAATAACACCTCAGTTTTGTAACATTTAAATAACGTTGTCATATAAAAATCAAAGAGAATACAAAAGTATAAAATCAATAGTTACTACCTGTTAAAAATCAAATTCAATCTACATTCTCCAGCTTGTTATTAATGGTAGAAATATGAAACAAAAACTATTCGATTCACCAAAATATTTCCTATCAATAACACCTCAGTTTTATAACATTTAAATAACGTTGTCATATAAAAATCAAAGAGAATACAAAAGTATAAAATCAATAGTTACTTCCTGTTAAAAATCAAATCAATCTACATTCTCCAGCTTGTTATTAATGGTAGAAATATGAAACAAAAACTATTCGATTCAGCAAAATATTTCCTATCAATAACACCTCAGTTTTATAACATTTAAATAACGTTGTCATATAAAAATCAAAGAAAATGCAAAAGTATAAAATCAATAGTTACTACCTGTTAAAAATCAAATTCAATCTAAATTCTCCAGCTTGTTATTAATGGTATAAATATGAAACAAAAACTATTCGATATAGCAAAATATTTCCTATCAACAACATCTCAGTTTTATAACATTTAAATAACGTTGTCATATAGAAATCAAAGAAAATGCAAAAGTATAAAATCAATAGTTACTACCTGTTAAAAATCAAATTCAATCTACATTCTCCAGCTTGTTATTAATGGTAGAAATATGAAACAAAAACTATTTGATTCAGCAAAATATTTCCTATCAATAACACCTCAGTTTTATAACATTTAAATAACGTTGTCATATAGAAATTAAAGAAAATGCAAAAGAATAAAAACAATTGTTACTCCCTGTAAAAAATCAAAATCAATCTACATTCTCCAGCTTGTTATTAATAATAAAAAATGAAACAAATACTATTCGATTTAGCAAGATATTTTCTATCAATAACATCTCAGTTTTATAACATTTAAATAACGTTGTCATATAGAAATCAAAGACAATGCAAAAGTATAAAAACAATAGTTACTCCCTGTTAAAAATCAAATTCAATCTATATTCTCCTGCTTGTTATTAATAATAGAAAAATAAAATAAATACTATTCGATTTAGCAAAATATTTTTTATCAATAACACCTCAGTTTTATAACATTTAAATAACGTTGTCATATAGAAATCAAAGAAAATGCAAAAGTATAAAATCAATAGTTACTCCCTGTTAAAAATCAAATTTAATCTACATTCTCCAGCTTGTTATTAATGGTAGAAATATGAAACAAAAATTATTCGATTCAGCAATATATTTCCTATCAATAACACCTCAGTTTTATAACATTTAAATAACGTTGTCATATAGAAATTAAAGAAAATGTAAAAGTATAAAAACAATTGTTACTTTCTGTAGAAAATCAAATTTATTCTACATTCTCCAGCTTGTTATTAATGGTAGAAATATGAAAAAAAACTATTTGATTTAGCAAAATATTTCCTATCAATAACACCTCAGTTTTATAACATTTAAATAACGTTGTCATATAGAAATTAAAGAAAATGCAAAAGTATAAAATCAATAGTTACTCCCTGTTAAAAATCAAATTTAATCTACATTCTCCAGCTTGTTATTAATGGTAGAAATATGAAACAAAAATTATTCGATTCAGCAATATATTTCCTATCAACAACACCTCAGTTTTATAATATTTAAATAACGTTGTCATATAGAAATTAAAGAAAATGCAAAAGTATAAAAACAATTGTTACTTTCTGTAGAAAATCAAATTTATTCTACATTCTCCAGCTTGTTATTAATGGTAGAAATATGAAACAAAAACTATTTGATTCAGCGAAATATTTCCTATCAATAACACCTCAGTTCTATAACATTTAAATAACGTTGTCATATAGAAATTAAAGAAAATGCAAAAGTATAAAAACAATTGTTACTCCCTGTTAAAAATCAAATTCAATCTACATTCTCTAGCTTGTTATTAATATTAGAAATATGAAACAAAACTATTCGATTCAGCAAAATATTTTCTATCAATAACACTTCAGTTTTATAACATTTAAATAACGTTGTCACATAGAAATTAAAGAAATTGCAAAAGTATAAAAACAATTGTTACTTTCTGTAGAAAATCAAATTTATTCTACATTCTCCAGCTTGTTATTAATGGTAGAAATATGAAACAAAAACTATTTGATTCAGCAAAATATTTACTATCAATAACACCTCAGTTTTATAACATTTAAATAACGTTGTCATATAAAAATCAAAGAGAATACAAAAGTATAAAATCAATAGTTACTCTCTGTTAAAAATCAAATTGAATCTACATTCTCCAGCTTGTTATTAATGGTAGAAATATGAAACAAAAACTATTCGATTCAGCAAAATATTTCTTATCAATAACACCTCAGTTTTATAACATTTAAATAACGTTGTCATATAGAAATTAAAGAAAATGCAAAAGCATAAAAACAATTGTTACTCCCTGTTAAAAATCAAATTCAATCTACACTCTCCTGCTTGTTATTAATAATAGAAAAATGAAATAAATACTCTTTGATTCAGCAAAATATTTTCTATCAATAACACCTCTGTTTTATAACATTTAAATAACGTTGTCATATAGAAATCAAAGAAAATGCAAAAGTATAAAAACAATAGTTACTCCCTGTTAAAAATCAAATTCAATCTACATTCGCCAGCTTGTTATTAATGGTAGAAATATGAAACAAAAATTATTCGATTCAGCAAAATATTTCCTATCAATAACACCTCAGTTTTATAACATTTAAATAACGTTGTCATATAAAAATCAAAGAAAATGCAAAAGTATAAAATCAATAGTTACTACCTGTTAAAAATCAAATTCAATCTACATTCTCCAGCTTGTTATTAATGGTATAAATATGAAACAAAAACTATTCGATATAGCAAAATATTTTCTATCAATAACACCTCAGTTTTATAACATTTAAATAACGTTGTCATATAGAAATCAAAGAAAATGCAAAAGTATAAAATCAATAGTTACTACCTGTTAAAAATCAAATTCAATCTACATTCTCAAGCTTGTTATTAATGGTAGAAATATGAAACAAAAATTATTCGATTCAGCAAAATATTTTCTATCAATAACACCTCAGTTTTATAACATTTAAATAACGTTGTCTTATAGAAATCAAAGAAAATGAAAAAGTATAAGAACAATAGTTACTCCCTGTTAAAAATCAAATTCAATCTACATTCTCTAGCTTGTTACTAATGGTAGAAATATGAAACAAATACTATTCGATTCAGCAAAATATTTCCTATCAATAACACCTCAGTTTTATAACATTTAAATAACGTTGTCAAATAAAAATCAAAGAAAATGCAAAACTATAAAATCAATAGTTACTACCTGTTACAAATCAAATTCAATCTACATTCTCCAGCTTGTTATTAATGGTAGAAATATGAAACAAATACTATTCGATTCAGCAAAATATTTTCTATCAATAACACTTCAGTTTTATAACATTTAAATAACGTTGTCACATAGAAATTAAAGAAATTGCAAAAGTATAAAAACAATTGTTACTTTCTGTAGAAAATCAAATTTATTCTACATTCTCCAGCTTGTTATTAATGGTAGAAATATGAAACAAAAACTATTTGATTCAGCAAAATATTTACTATCAATAACACCTCAGTTTTATAACATTTAAATAACGTTGTCATATAGAAATTAAAGAAAATGCAAAAGTATAAAAACAATTGTTACTCCCTGTTAAAAATCAAATTCAATCTACAGTCTCCTGCTTGTTATTAATAATAGAAAAATGAAATAAGTACTATTTGATTCAGCAAAATATTTTCTATCAATAACACTTCAGTTTTATGACATTTAAATAACGTTGTCACATAGAAATTAAAGAAATTGCAAAAGTATAAAAACAATTGTTACTTTCTGTAGAAAATCAAATTTATTCTACATTCTCCAGCTTGTTATTAATGGTAGAAATATGAAACAAAAACTATTTGATTCAGCAAAATATTTCCTACCAATAACACCTCAGTTTTATAACATTTAAATAACGTTGTCATATAGAAATTAAAGAAAATGCAAAAGTATAAAAACAATTGTTACTCCCTGCTAAAAATCAAATTCAATCTACATTCTCCTGCTTGTTATTAATAATAGAAAAATCAAATAAATACTATTTGATTCAGCAAAATATTTTCTATCAATAACACCTCAGTTTTATAATCATTTAAATAAGGTTGTCACATAGAAATTAAAGAAATTGCAAAAGTATAAAAACAATTGTTACTCCCTGTAAAAAATCAAATTCAATCTACATTCTCCAGCTTGTTATTAAGGTAGAAATATGAAACAAAACTATTCGATTCAGCAAAATATTTTTTATCAATAACACCTCAGTTCTATAACATTTAAATAACGTTGTCATATAGAAATTAAAGAAAATGCAGAAGTATAAAAACAATTGTTACTCCCTGTAAAAAATCAAAATCAATCTACATTCTCCAGCTTGTTATTAATAATAAAAAAATGAAACAAATACTATTCGATTTAGCAAGATATTTTCTATCAATAACATCTCAGTTTTATAACATTTAAATAACGTTATTATATAGAAATCAAAGAAAATGCAAATGTATAAAAACAATAGTTACTCCCTGTTAAAAATCAAATTCAATCTATATTCCCCTGCTTGTTATTAATAATAGAAAAATGAAATAAATACTCTTTGATTCAGCAAAATATTTTCTATCAATAACACCTCTGTTTTATAACATTTAAATAACGTTGTCATATAGAAATCAAAGAAAATGCAAAAGTATAAAAACAATAGTTACTCCCTGTTAAAAATCAAATTTAATCTACATTCTCCAGCTTGTTATTAATGGTAGAAATATGAAACAAAAATTATTCGATTCAGCAATATATTTCCTATCAACAACACCTCAGTTTTATAACATTTAAATAACGTTGTCATATAGAAATTAAAGAAAATGCAAAAGTATAAAAACAATTGTTACTTTCTGTAGAAAATCAAATTTATTCTACATTCTCCAGCTTGTTATTAATGGTAGAAATATGAAACAAAAACTATTTGATTCAGCAAAATATTTCCTATCAATAACACCTCAGTTCTATAACATTTAAATAACGTTGTCATATAGAAATTAAAGAAAATGCAAAAGTATAAAAACAATTGTTACTCCCTGTTAAAAATCAAATTCAATCTACATTCTCTAGCTTGTTATTAATATTAGAAATATGAAACAAAACTATTCGATTCAGCAAAATATTTTCTATCAATAACACTTCAGTTTTATAACATTTAAATAACGTTGTCACATAGAAATTAAAGAAATTGCAAAAGTATAAAAACAATTGTTACTTTCTGTAGAAAATCAAATTTATTCTACATTCTCCAGCTTGTTATTAATGGTAGAAATATGAAACAAAAACTATTTGATTCAGCAAAATATTTACTATCAATAACACCTCAGTTTTATAACATTTAAATAACGTTGTCATATAGAAATTAAAGAAAATGCAAAAGTATAAAAACAATTGTTACTCCCTGTTAAAAATCAAATTCAATCTACAGTCTCCTGCTTGTTATTAATAATAGAAAAATGAAATAAATACTATTTGATTCAGCAAAATATTTTCTATCAATAACACTTCAGTTTTATGACATTTAAATAACGTTGTCACATAGAAATTAAAGAAATTGCAAAAGTATAAAAACAATTGTTACTTTCTGTAGAAAATCAAATTTATTCTACATTCTCCAGCTTGTTATTAATGGTAGAAATATGAAACAAAAACTATTTGATTCAGCAAAATATTTCCTATCAATAACACCTCAGTTTTATAACATTTAAATAACGTTGTCATATAGAAATTAAAGAAAATGCAAAAGTATAAAAACAATTGTTACTCCCTGTTAAAAATCAAATTCAATCTACAGTCTCCTGCTTGTTATTAATAATAGAAAAATGAAATAAATACTATTTGATTCAGCAAAATATTTTCTATCAATAACACTTCAGTTTTATAACATTTAAATAAGGTTGTCACATAGAAATTAAAGAAATTGCAAAAGTATAAAAACAATTGTTACTTTCTGTAGAAAATCAAATTTATTCTACATTCTCCAGCTTGTTATTAATGGTAGAAATATGAAACAAAAACTATTTGATTCAGCAAAGTATTTCCTACCAATAACACCTCAGTTTTATAACATTTAAATAACGTTGTCATATAGAAATTAAAGAAAATGCAAAAGTATAAAAACAATTGTTACTCCCTGCTAAAAATCAAATTCAATCTACATTCTCCTGCTTGTTATTAATAATAGAAAAATCAAATAAATACTATTTGATTCAGCAAAATATTTTCTATCAATAACACCTCAGTTTTATAATCATTTAAATAAGGTTGTCACATAGAAATTAAAGAAATTGCAAAAGTATAAAAACAATTGTTACTCCCTGTAAAAAATCAAATTCAATCTACATTCTCCAGCTTGTTATTAAGGTAGAAATATGAAACAAAACTATTCGATTCAGCAAAATATTTTTTATCAATAACACCTCAGTTCTATAACATTTAAATAACGTTGTCATATAGAAATTAAAGAAAATGCAGAAGTATAAAAACAATTGTTACTCCCTGTAAAAAATCAAAATCAATCTACATTCTCCAGCTTGTTATTAATAATAAAAAAATGAAACAAATACTATTCGATTTAGCAAGATATTTTCTATCAATAACATCTCAGTTTTATAACATTTAAATAACGTTATTATATAGAAATCAAAGAAAATGCAAATGTATAAAAACAATAGTTACTCCCTGTTAAAAATCAAATTCAATCTATATTCCCCTGCTTGTTATTAATAATAGAAAAATAAAATAAATACTATTCGATTTAGCAAAATATTTCCTATCAACAACACCTTAGTTTTATAACATTTAAATAACGTTGTCATATAGAAATTAAAGAAAATGCAAAAGTATAAAAGCAATTGTTACTCCCTGTAAAAAATCAAATTCAATCTACATTCTCCATTTTGTTATTAATGGTAGAAATATGAAACAAAAACTATTTGATTTAGCAAAATATTTTCTATCAATGGCACCTCAGTTTTATAACATTTATATAACGTTGTCATATAGAAATTAAAGAAAACGCAAAAGTATAAAAACAATAGTTACTACCTGTTAAAAATCAAATTCAATCTACATTCTCCAGCTTGTTATTAATGGTAGAAATATAAAACAAAAACTATTCGATTCAGCAAAATATTTTCTATCAATGGCACCTCAGTTTTATAACATTTAAATACCGTTGTCATATAGAGATCAAAGAAAATGCAAAAGTACAAAACAATACTTACTCCCTGTTAAAAATCAAATTCAATCTACATTCTCTAGCTTGTTATTAATGGTAGAAATATGAATCAAAACTATTTGATTCAGCAAAATATTTCCTATCAATAACACCTCAGTTCTATAACATTTAAATAACGTTGTCATATAGAAATTAAAGAAAATGCAAAAGTATAAAAACAATTGTTACTCCCTGTAAAAAATCAAAATCAATCTACATTTTCCAGCTTGTTATTAATAATAAAAAATGAAACAAATACTATTCGATTTAGCAAGATATTTTCTATCAATAACATCTCAGTTTTATAACATTTAAATAACGTTATTATATAGAAATCAAAGAAAATGCAAAAGTATAAAAACAATAGTTATTCCCTGTTAAAAATCATATTCAATCTACATTCGCCAGCTTGTTATTAATAGTAGAAATATGAAACAAAAACTATTCAATTTAGCAAAATATTTCCTATCAATAACACCTCAGTTTTATAACATTTAAATAACGTTGTCATATAGAAATCAAAGACAATGCAAAAGTATAAAAACAATAGTTACTCCCTGTTAAAAATCAAATTCAATCTATATTCCCCTGCTTGTTATTAATAATAGAAAAATAAAATAAATACTATTCGATTTAGCAAAATATTTTTTATCAATAACACCTCAGTTTTATAACATTTAAATAACGTTGTCATATAGAAATCAAAGAAAATGCAAAAGTATAAAAACAATTGTTACTCCCTGTTAAAAATCAAATTCAATCTACATTCTCTAGCTTGTTATTAATGGTAGAAATATGAAACAAAAATTATTCGATTCAGCAAAATATTTTCTATCAATAACACCTCAGTTTTATAACATTTAAATAACGTTATTATATAGAAATCAAAGAAAATGCAAAAGTATAAAAACAATAGTTACTCCCTGTTAAAAATCAAATTTAATCTACATTCTCCAGCTTGTTATTAATGATAGAAATATGAAACAAAAATTATTCGATTCAGCAAAATATTTCCTATCAATAACACCTCAGTTTTATAACATTTAAATAACGTTGTCACATAGAAATTAAAGAAATTGCAAAAGTATAAAAACAATTGTTACTTCCTGTAAAAAATCAAATTCAATCTACATTCTCCAGCTTGTTATTAATGGTAGAAATATGAAACAAAAACTATTTGATTCAGCAAAATATTTCCTATCGATAACACCTCAGTTTTATAACATTTAAATAACGTTATTATATAGAAATCAAAGAAAATGCAAAAGTATAAAAACAATAGTTACTCCCTGTTAAAAATCATATTCAATCTACATTCGCCAGCTTGTTATTAATAGTAGAAATATGAAACAAAAACTATTCGATTTAGCAAAATATTTCCTATTAATAACACCTCAGATTTATAACATTTAAATAACGTTGTCATATAGAAATCAAAGAAAATGCAAAAGTATAAAAACAATAGTTACTCCCTGTTAAAAATCAAATTCAATCTACATTCTCTAGCTTGTTACTAATGGTAGAAATATGAAACAAATACTATTCGATTCAGCAAAATATTTCCTATCAATTACACCTCAGTTTTATAACATTTAAATAACGTTGTCAAATAAAAATCAAAGAAAATGCAAAACTATAAAATCAATAGTTACTACCTGTTACAAATCAAATTCAATCTACATTCTCCAGCTTGTTATTAATGGTAGAAATATGAAACAAATACTATTCGATTCAGCAAAATATTTCCTATCAATAACACCTCAGTTTTATAACATTTAAATAACGTTGTCATATAGAAATTAAAGAAAATGCAAAAGTATAAAAGCAATTGTTACTCCCTGTAAAAAATCAAATTCAATCTACATTCTCCATTTTGTTATTAATGGTAGAAATATGAAACAAAAACTATTTGATTCAGCAAAATATTTTCTATCAATGGCACCTCAGTTTTATAACATTTATATAACGTTGTCATATAGAAATTAAAGAAAACGCAAAAGTATAAAAACAATAGTTACTACCTGTTAAAAATCAAATTCAATCTACATTCTCCAGCTTGTTATTAATGGTAGAAATATAAAACAAAAACTATTCGATTCAGCAAAATATTTTCTATCAATGGCACCTCAGTTTTATAACATTTATATAACGTTGTCATATAGAAATTAAAGAAAACGCAAAAGTATAAAAACAATTGTTACTCCTTGTAAAAAATCAAATTCAATCTACATTCTCCAGCTTGTTATTAATAATAAAAAAATGAAACAAATACTATTCGATTTAGCAAAATATTTTCTATCAATAACACCTCAGTTTTATAACATTTAAATAACGTTGTCATATAGAAATTAAAGAAAATGCAAAAGTATAAAAACAATTGTTACTCCCTGTTAAAAATCAAATTCAATCTACAGTCTCCTGCTTGTTATTAATAATAGAAAAATGAAATAAATACTATTTGATTCAGCAAAATATTTTCTATCAATAACACTTCAGTTTTATAACATTTAAATAAGGTTGTCACATAGAAATTAAAGAAATTGCAAAAGTATAAAAACAATTGTTACTTTCTGTAGAAAATCAAATTTATTCTACATTCTCCAGCTTGTTATTAATGGTAGAAATATGAAACAAAAACTATTTGATTCAGCAAAATACTTCCTACCAATAACACCTCAGTTTTATAACATTTAAATAACGTTGTCATATAGAAATTAAAGAAAATGCAAAAGTATAAAAACAATTGTTACTCCCTGCTAAAAATCAAATTCAATCTACATTCTCCTGCTTGTTATTAATAATAGAAAAATCAAATAAATACTATTTGATTCAGCAAAATATTTTCTATCAATAACACCTCAGTTTTATAATCATTTAAATAAGGTTGTCACATAGAAATTAAAGAAATTGCAAAAGTATAAAAACAATTGTTACTCCCTGTAAAAAATCAAATTCAATCTACATTCTCCAGCTTGTTATTAAGGTAGAAATATGAAACAAAACTATTCGATTCAGCAAAATATTTCCTATCAATAACACCTCAGTTTTATAACATTTAAATAACGTTGTCAAATAAAAATCAAAGAAAATGCAAAACTATAAAATCAATAGTTACTACCTGTTACAAATCAAATTCAATCTACATTCTCCAGCTTGTTATTAATGGTAGAAATATGAAACAAATACTATTCGATTCAGCAAAATATTTCCTATCAATAACACCTCAGTTTTATAACATTTAAATAACGTTGTCTTATAGAAATCAAAGAAAATGCAAAAGTATAAGAACAATAGTTACTCCCTGTTAAAAATCAAATTCAATCTACATTCTCTAGCTTGTTACTAATGGTAGAAATATGAAACAAATACTATTCGATTCAGCAAAATATTTCCTATCAATAACACCTCAGTTTTATAACATTTAAATAACGTTGTCAAATAAAAATCAAAGAAAATGCAAAACTATAAAATCAATAGTTACTACCTGTTACAAATCAAATTCATTCTACATTCTCCAGCTTGTTATTAATGGTAGAAATATGAAACAAATACTATTCGATTCAGCAAAATATTTCCTATCAATAACACCTCAGTTTTATAACATTTAAATAACGTTGTCATATAGAAATTAAAGAAAATGCAAAAGTATAAAAGCAATTGTTACTCCCTGTAAAAAATCAAATTCAATCTACATTCTCCAGCTTGTTATTAATGGTAGAAATATGAAACAAAAACTATTTGATTCAGCAAAATATTTTCTATCAATAACACCTCAGTTTTATAACATTTAAATAACGTTGTCATATAAAAATCAAAGAAAATGCAAAACTATAAAATCAATAGTTACTACCTGTTACAAATCAAATTCATTCTACATTCTCCAGCTTGTTATTAATGGTAGAAATATGAAACAAATACTATTCGATTCAGCAAAATATTTCCTATCAATAACACCTCAGTTTTATAACATTTAAATAACGTTGTCTTATAGAAATCAAAGAAAATGCAAAAGTATAAGAACAATAGTTACTCCCTGTTAAAAATCAAATTCAATCTACATTCTCTAGCTTGTTACTAATGGTAGAAATATGAAACAAATACTATTCGATTCAGCAAAATATTTCCTATCAATAACACCTCAGTTTTATAACATTTAAATAACGTTGTCAAATAAAAATCAAAGAAAATGCAAAACTATAAAATCAATAGTTACTACCTGTTACAAATCAAATTCATTCTACATTCTCCAGCTTGTTATTAATGGTAGAAATATGAAACAAATACTATTCGATTCAGCAAAATATTTCCTATCAATAACACCTCAGTTTTATAACATTTAAATAACGTTGTCATATAGAAATTAAAGAAAATGCAAAAGTATAAAAGCAATTGTTACTCCCTGTAAAAAATCAAATTCAATCTACATTCTCCAGCTTGTTATTAATGGTAGAAATATGAAATAAAAACTATTTGATTCAGCAAAATATTTTCTATCAATAACACCTCAGTTTTATAACATTTAAATAACGTTGTCAAATAAAAATCAAAGAAAATGCAAAACTATAAAATCAATAGTTACTACCTGTTACAAATCAAATTCATTCTACATTCTCCAGCTTGTTATTAATGGTAGAAATATGAAACAAATACTATTCGATTCAGCAAAATATTTCCTATCAATAACACCTCAGTTTTATAACATTTAAATAACGTTGTCATATAGAAATTAAAGAAAATGCAAAAGTATAAAAACAATAGTTACTACCTGTTAAAAATCAAATTCAATCTACATTCTCCAGCTTGTTATTAATGGTAGAAATATAAAACAAAAACTATTCAATTCAGCAAAATATTTTCTATCAATGGCACCTCAGTTTTATAACATTTATATAACGTTGTCATATAGAAATTAAAGAAAACGCAAAAGTATAAAAACAATTGTTACTCCCTGTTAAAAATCAAATTCAATCTACATTCTCCTGCTTGTTATTAATAATAGAAAAATGAAATAAATACTATTTGATTCAGCAAAATATTTTCTATCAATAACACTTCAGTTTTATAACATTTAAATAACGTTGTCATATAGAAATTAAAGAAAATGCAAAAGTATAAAAGCAATTGTTACTCCCTGTAAAAAATCAAATTCAATCTACATTCTCCAGCTTGTTATTAATGGTAGAAATATGAAACAAAAACTATTTGATTCAGCAAAATATTTTCTATCAATAACACCTCAGTTTTATAACATTTAAATAACGTTGTCATATAAAAATCAAAGAAAATGCAAAACTATAAAATCAATAGTTACTACCTGTTACAAATCAAATTCATTCTACATTCTCCAGCTTGTTATTAATGGTAGAAATATGAAACAAATACTATTCGATTCAGCAAAATATTTCCTATCAATAACACCTCAGTTTTATAACATTTAGATAACGTTGTCTTATAGAAATCAAAGAAAATGCAAAAGTATAAGAACAATAGTTACTCCCTGTTAAAAATCAAATTCAATCTACATTCTCTAGCTTGTTACTAATGGTAGAAATATGAAACAAATACTATTCGATTCAGCAAAATATTTCCTATCAATAACACCTCAGTTTTATAACATTTAAATAACGTTGTCAAATAAAAATCAAAGAAAATGCAAAACTATAAAATCAATAGTTACTACCTGTTACAAATCAAATTCATTCTACATTCTCCAGCTTGTTATTAATGGTAGAAATATGAAACAAATACTATTCGATTCAGCAAAATATTTCCTATCAATAACACCTCAGTTTTATAACATTTAAATAACGTTGTCATATAGAAATTAAAGAAAATGCAAAAGTATAAAAGCAATTGTTACTCCCTGTAAAAAATCAAATTCAATCTACATTCTCCAGCTTGTTATTAATGGTAGAAATATGAAACAAAAACTATTTGATTCAGCAAAATATTTTCTATCAATAACACCTCAGTTTTATAACATTTAAATAACGTTGTCAAATAAAAATCAAAGAAAATGCAAAACTATAAAATCAATAGTTACTACCTGTTACAAATCAAATTCATTCTACATTCTCCAGCTTGTTATTAATGGTAGAAATATGAAACAAATACTATTCGATTCAGCAAAATATTTCCTATCAATAACACCTCAGTTTTATAACATTTAAATAACGTTGTCATATAGAAATTAAAGAAAATGCAAAAGTATAAAAACAATAGTTACTACCTGTTAAAAATCAAATTCAATCTACATTCTCCAGCTTGTTATTAATGGTAGAAATATAAAACAAAAACTATTCAATTCAGCAAAATATTTTCTATCAATGGCACCTCAGTTTTATAACATTTATATAACGTTGTCATATAGAAATTAAAGAAAACGCAAAAGTATAAAAACAATTGTTACTCCCTGTTAAAAATCAAATTCAATCTACATTCTCCTGCTTGTTATTAATAATAGAAAAATGAAATAAATACTATTTGATTCAGCAAAATATTTTCTATCAATAACACTTCAGTTTTATAACATTTAAATAAGGTTGTCACATAGAAATTAAAGAAATTGCAAAAGTATAAAAACAATTGTTACTTTCTGTAGAAAATCAAATTTATTCTACATTCTCCAGCTTGTTATTAATGGTAGAAATATGAAACAAAAACTATTTGATTCAGCAAAATATTTCCTACCAATAACACCTCAGTTTTATAACATTTAAATAACGTTGTCATATAGAAATTAAAGAAAATGCAAAAGTATAAAAACAATTGTTACTCCCTGCTAAAAATCAAATTCAATCTACATTCTCCTGCTTGTTATTAATAATAGAAAAATCAAATAAATACTATTTGATTCAGCAAAATATTTTCTATCAATAACACCTCAGTTTTATAATCATTTAAATAAGGTTGTCACATAGAAATTAAAGAAATTGCAAAAGTATAAAAACAATTGTTACTCCCTGTAAAAAATCAAATTCAATCTACATTCTCCAGCTTGTTATTAAGGTAGAAATATGAAACAAAACTATTCGATTCAGCAAAATATTTCCTATCAATAACACCTCAGTTTTATAACATTTAAATAACGTTGTCAAATAAAAATCAAAGAAAATGCAAAACTATAAAATCAATAGTTACTACCTGTTACAAATCAAATTCAATCTACATTCTCCAGCTTGTTATTAATGGTAGAAATATGAAACAAATACTATTCGATTCAGCAAAATATTTCCTATCAATAACACCTCAGTTTTATAACATTTAAATAACGTTGTCTTATAGAAATCAAAGAAAATGCAAAAGTATAAGAACAATAGTTACTCCCTGTTAAAAATCAAATTCAATCTACATTCTCTAGCTTGTTACTAATGGTAGAAATATGAAACAAATACTATTCGATTCAGCAAAATATTTCCTATCAATAACACCTCAGTTTTATAACATTTAAATAACGTTGTCAAATAAAAATCAAAGAAAATGCAAAACTATAAAATCAATAGTTACTACCTGTTACAAATCAAATTCATTCTACATTCTCCAGCTTGTTATTAATGGTAGAAATATGAAACAAATACTATTCGATTCAGCAAAATATTTCCTATCAATAACACCTCAGTTTTATAACATTTAAATAACGTTGTCATATAGAAATTAAAGAAAATGCAAAAGTAAAAAAGCAATTGTTACTCCCTGTAAAAAATCAAATTCAATCTACATTCTCCAGCTTGTTATTAATGGTAGAAATATGAAACAAAAACTATTTGATTCAGCAAAATATTTTCTATCAATAACACCTCAGTTTTATAACATTTAAATAACGTTGTCAAATAAAAATCAAAGAAAATGCAAAACTATAAAATCAATAGTTACTACCTGTTACAAATCAAATTCATTCTACATTCTCCAGCTTGTTATTAATGGTAGAAATATGAAACAAATACTATTCGATTCAGCAAAATATTTCCTATCAATAACACCTCAGTTTTATAACATTTAAATAACGTTGTCATATAGAAATTAAAGAAAATGCAAAAGTATAAAAACAATAGTTACTACCTGTTAAAAATCAAATTCAATCTACATTCTCCAGCTTGTTATTAATGGTAGAAATATAAAACAAAAACTATTCAATTCAGCAAAATATTTTCTATCAATGGCACCTCAGTTTTATAACATTTATATAACGTTGTCATATAGAAATTAAAGAAAACGCAAAAGTATAAAAACAATTGTTACTCCCTGTAAAAAATCAAATTCAATCTACATTCTCCAGCTTGTTATTAATGGTAGAAATATGAAACAAAAACTATTTGATTCACCAAAATATTTCCTATCAATAACACCTCAGTTTTATAACATTTAAATAACGTTGTCATATAAAAATCAAAGAAAATGCAAAAGTATAAAATCAATAGTTACTACCTGTTAAAAATCAAATTCAATCTACATTCTCCAGCTTGTTATTAATGGTATAAATATGAAACAAAAACTATTCGATATAGCAAAATATTTCCTATCAACAACACCTCAGTTTTATAAAATTTAAATAACGTTGTCATATAAAAATCAAAGAGAATACAAAAGTATAAAATCAATAGTTACTCCCTGTTAAAAATCAAATTCAATCTACATTCTCCAGCTTGTTATTAATGGTAGGAATATGAAACAAAAACTATTCGATTCACCAAAATATTTCCTATCAATAACACCTTAGTTTTATAACATTTAAATAACGTTGTCATATAAAAATCAAAGAGAATACAAAAGTATAAAATCAATAGTTACTCCCTGTTAAAAATCAAATTCAATCTACATTCTCCCGCTTGTTATTAATGGTAGAAATATGAAACAAAAACTATTTGATTCAGCAAAATATTTCCTATCAATAACACCTCAGTTTTGTAACATTTAAATAACGTTGTCATATAAAAATCAAAGAGAATACAAAAGTATAAAATCAATAGTTACTACCTGTTAAAAATCAAATTCAATCTACATTCTCCAGCTTGTTATTAATGGTAGAAATATGAAACAAAAACTATTCGATTCACCAAAATATTTCCTATCAATAACACCTCAGTTTTATAACATTTAAATAACGTTGTCATATAAAAATCAAAGAGAATACAAAAGTATAAAATCAATAGTTACTTCCTGTTAAAAATCAAATTCAATCTACATTCTCCAGCTTGTTATTAATGGTAGAAATATGAAACAAAAACTATTCGATTCAGCAAAATATTTCCTATCAATAACACCTCAGTTTTATAACATTTAAATAACGTTGTCATATAAAAATCAAAGAAAATGCAAAAGTATAAAAACAGTTGTTACTCCTTGTAAAAAATCAAATACAATCTACATTTTCCAGCTTGTTATTAAGTAGAAATATGAAACAAAAACTATTCGATTCAGCAAAATATTTCCTATCAATAACACCTCAGTTTTATAACATTTAAATAACGTTGTCATATAGAAATTAAAGAAAATGCAAAAGTATAAAAACAATTGTTACTCCCTGTTAAAAATCAAATTCAATCTACATTCTCCTGCTTGTTATTAATAATAGAAAAATGAAATAAATACTATTTGATTCAGCAAAATATTTTCTATCAATAACACCTCAGTTTTATAACATTTAAATAACGTTGTCATATAGAAATTAAAGAAAATGCAAAAGTATAAAAACAATAGTTACTCCCTGTTAAAAATCAAATTCAATCTACATTCGCCAGCTTGTTATTAATGGTAGAAATATGAAACAAAAATTATTCGATTCAGCAAAATATTTTCTATCAATAACACCTCAGTTTTATAACATTTAAATAACGTTGTCTTATAGAAATTAAAGAAAATGCAAAAGTATAAAAACAATTGTTACTCCCTGTTAAAAATCAAATTCAATCCTCATTCTCCTGCTTGTTATTAATAATAGAAAAATGAAATAAATACTCTTTGATTCAGCAAAATATTTTCTATCAATAACACCTCAGTTTTATAACATTTAAATAACTTTGTCATATAGAAATCAAAGAAAATGCAAAAGTATAAAAACAATAGTTACTCCCTGTTAAAAATCAAATTCAATCCACATTCGCCAGCTTGTTATTAATGGTGGAAATATGAAACAAAAACTATTCGATTCGGCAAAATATTTTCTATCAATAACATTTTAGTTTTATAAAATTTAAATAACGTTGTCATATAGAAATCGATGAAAATGCAAAAGTATAAAAACAATAGCTACTCCCTGTTAAAAATCAAATTCAATCTACATTCGCCAGCTTGTTATTAATGGTAGAAATATGAAACAAAAATTATTCGATTCAGCAAAATATTTTTTATCAATAACACCTCAGTTTTATAACATTTAAATAACGTTGTCATATAAAAATCAAAAAAATGCAAAAGTATAAAATCAATAGTTACTACCTGTTAAAAATCAAATTCAATCTACATTCTCCAGCTTGTTATTAATGGTAGAAATATGAAACAAAAACTATTCGATTCACCAAAATATTTCCTATCAATAACACCTCAGTTTTATAACATTTAAATAACGTTGTCATATAAAAATCAAAAAAATGCAAAAGTATAAAAACAATAGTTACTCCCTGTTAAAAATCAAATTCAATCTACATTCGCCAGCTTGTTATTAATGGTGGAAATATGAAACAAAAACTATTCGATTCGGCAAAATATTTTCTATCAATAACATTTTAATTTTATAAAATTTAAATAACGTTGTCATATAGAAATCGATGAAAATGCAAAAGTATAAAACAATAGCTACTCCCTGTTAAAAATCAAATTCAGTCTACATTCGCCAGCTTGTTATTAATGGTAGAAATATGAAACAAAAATTATTCGATTCAGCAAAATATTTTCTATCAATAACATCTCAGTTTTATAACATTTAAATAACGTTGTCATATAGAAATTAAAGAAAATGCAAAAGTATAAAAACAATTGTTATTCCCTGTTAAAAATCAAATTCAATCTACATTCTCCTGCTTGTTATTAATAATAGAAAAATGAAATAAATACTTTTTGATTCAGCAAAATATTTTCTATCAATAACACCTCTGTTTTATAACATTTAAATAACGTTGTCATATAGAAATCAAAGAAAATGCAAAAGTATAAAAACAATAGTTACTCCCTGTTAAAAATCAAATTCAATCCACATTCGCCAGCTTGTTATTAATGGTGGAAATATGAAACAAAAACTATTCGATTCGGCAAAATATTTTCTATCAATAACATTTTAGTTTTATAAAATTTAAATAACGTTGTCATATAGAAATCGATGAAAATGCAAAAGTATAAAAACAATAGCTACTCCCTGTTAAAAATCAAATTCAATCTACATTCGCCAGCTTGTTATTAATGGTAGAAATATGAAACAAAAATTATTCGATTCAGCAAAATATTTTTTATCAATAACACCTCAGTTTTATAACATTTAAATAACGTTGTCATATAAAAATCAAAAAAATGCAAAAGTATAAAATCAATAGTTACTACCTGTTAAAAATCAAATTCAATCTACATTCTCCAGCTTGTTATTAATGGTAGAAATATGAAACAAAAACTATTCGATTCACCAAAATATTTCCTATCAATAACACCTCAGTTTTATAACATTTAAATAACGTTGTCATATAAAAATCAAAAAAATGCAAAAGTATAAAAACAATAGTTACTCCCTGTTAAAAATCAAATTCAATCTACATTCGCCAGCTTGTTATTAATGGTGGAAATATGAAACAAAAACTATTCGATTCGGCAAAATATTTTCTATCAATAACATTTTAATTTTATAAAATTTAAATAACGTTGTCATATAGAAATCGATGAAAATGCAAAAGTATAAAAACAATAGCTACTCCCTGTTAAAAATCAAATTCAATCTACATTCGCCAGCTTGTTATTAATGGTAGAAATATGAAACAAAAATTATTCGATTCAGCAAAATATTTTTTATCAATAACACCTCAGTTTTGTAACATTTAAATAACGTTGTCATATAAAAATCAAAAAAATGCAAAAGTATAAAATCAATAGTTACTACCTGTTAAAAATCAAATTCAATCTACATTCTCCAGCTTGTTATTAATGGTAGAAATATGAAACAAAAACTATTCGATTCAGCAAAATATTTTTTATCAATAACACCTCAGTTTTATAACATTTAAATAACGTTGTCATGTAGAAATCGATGAAATTGCAAAAGTATAAAAACAATAGCTACTCCCTGTTAAAAATCAAATTCAATCTACATTCTCCAGCTTGTTATTATTGGTAGAAATATGAAACAAAAATTATTCGATTCAGCAAAATATTTTTTATCAATAACACCTCAGTTTTATAACATTTAAATAACGTTGTCATGTAGAAATCGATGAAATTGCAAAAGTATAAAAACAATAGCTACTCCCTGTTAAAAATCAAATTCAATCTACATTCTCCAGCTTGTTATTAATGGTAGAAATATGAAATAAAAACTATTCGATATAGCAAAATATTTTCTATCAACAACACCTCAGTTTTATAACATTTAAATAACGTTGTCATATAGAAATCAAAGAAAATGCAAAAGTATAAAATCAGTAGTTACTACCTGTTAAAAATCAAATTCAATCTACATTCTCCAGCTTGTTATTAATGGTATAAATATGAAACAAAAACTATTCGATATAGCAAAATATTTCCTATCAACAACACCTCAGTTTTATAACATTTAAATAAGGTTGTCATATAAAAATCAAAGAAAATCCAAAAGTATAAAAATAGTTGTTACTCCTTGTAAAAAATCAAATACAATCTACATTTTCCAGCTTGTTATTAAGTAGAAATATGAAACAAAAACTATTCGATTCAGCAAAATATTTCTTATCAATAACACCTCAGTTTTATAACATTTAAATAACGTTGTCATATAGAAATTAAAGAAAATGCAAAAGTATAAAAACAATTGTTACTCCCTGTTAAAAATCAAATTCAATCTACATTCTCCTGCTTGTTATTAATAATAGAAAAATGAAATAAATACTCTTTGATTCAGCAAAATATTTTCTATCAATAACACCTCAGTTTTATAACATTTAAATAACTTTGTCATACAGAAATCAAAGAAAATGCAAAAGTATAAAAACAATAGTTACTCCCTGTTAAAAATCAAATTCAATCTACATTCTCCAGCTTGTTATTAATGGTAGAAATATGAAACAAAAACTATTCGATTCACCAAAATATTTCCTATCAATAACACCTCAGTTTTATAACATTTAAATAACGTTGTCATATAAAAATCAAAGAAAATGCAAAAGTATAAAATCAATAGTTGCTACCTTTTAAAAATCAAATTCAATCTACATTCTCCAGCTTGTTATTAATGGTAGAAATATGAAACAAAAACTATTCGATTCACCAAAATATTTCCTATCAATAACACCTCAGTTTTACAACATTTAAATAACGTTGTCATATAGAAATCAAAGAAAATGCAAAAGTATAAAAACAATAGTTACTCCCTGTTAAAAATCAAATTCAATCTACATTCGCCAGCTTGTTATTAATAATGGAAATATGAAACAAAAACTATTCGATTCGGCAAAATATTTTCTATCAATAACATTTTAGTTTTATAAAATTTAAATAACGTCATATAGAAATCGATGAAAATGCAAAAGTATAAAAACAATAGCTACTCCATGTTAAAAATCAAATTCAGTCTACATTCGCCAGCTTGTTATTAATGGTAGAAATATGAAACAAAAATTATTCGATTCAGCAAAATATTTTCTATCAATAACATCTCAGTTTTATAACATTTAAATAACGTTGTCATATAGAAATTAAAGAAAATGCAAAAGTATAAAAACAATTGTTATTCCCTGTTAAAAATCAAATTCAATCTACATTCGCCAGCTTGTTATTAATGGTGGAAATATGAAACAAAAACTATTTGATTCGGCAAAATATTTTCCATCAATAACATTTTAGTTTTATAAAATTTAAATAACGTTGTCATATAGAAATCGATGAAAATGCAAAAGTATGAAAACAATAGCTACTTCCTGTTAAAAATCAAATTCAATCTACATTCTCCAGCTTGTTATTATTGGTAGAAATATGAAACAAAAATTATTCGATTCAGCAAAATATTTTTTATCAATAACACCTCAGTTTTATAACATTTAAATAACGTTGTCATATAGAAATTAAAGAAAATGCAAAAGTATAAAAACAATAGTTACTCCCTGTTAAAAATCAAATTCAATCTACATTCGCCAGCTTGTTATTAATGGTGGAAATATGAAACAAAAACTATTCGATTCGGCAAAATATTTTCTATCAATAACATTTTAGTTTTATAAAATTTAAATAACGTTGTCATATAGAAATCGATGAAAATGCAAAAGTATAAAAACAATAGCTACTTCCTTTTAAAAATCAAATTCAATCTACATTCTCCAGCTTGTTATTATTGGTAGAAATATGAAACAAAAATTATTCGATTCAGCAAAATATTTTTTATCAATAACACCTCAGTTTTATAACATTTAAATAACGTTGTCATGTAGAAATCGATGAAATTGCAAAAGTATAAAAACAATAGATACTCCCTGTTAAAAATCAAATTCAATCTACATTCTCCAGCTTGTTATTATTGGTAGAAATATGAAACAAAAATTATTCGATTCAGCAAAATATTTTTTATCAATAACACCTCAGTTTTATAACATTTAAATAACGTTGTCATATAGAAATTAAAGAAAATGCAAAAGTATAAAAACAATTGTTACTCCCTGTAAAAAATCAAATTCAATCCACATTCGCCAGCTTGTTATTAATGGTAGAAATATGAAACAAAAATTATTCGATTCAGCAAAACATTTTTTATCAATAACACCTCAGTTTTATAACATTTAAATAACGTTGTCATATAGAAATTAAAGAAAATGCAAAAGTATAAAAACAATTGTTACTCCCTGTAAAAAATCAAATTCAATCTACATTCTCCAGCTTGTTATTAATGGTAGAAATATGAAACAAAAACTATTTGATTCACCAAAATATTTCCTATCAATAACACCTCAGTTTTATAACATTTAAATAACGTTTTCATATAAACATCAAAGAAAATGCAAAAGTATAAAATCAATAGTTACTACCTGTTAAAAATCAAATTCAATCTACATTCTCCAGCTTGTTATTAATGGTAGAAATATGAAACAAAAACTATTCGATTTAGCAAAATATTACCTATCAATAACACCTCAGTTTTATAACATTTAAATAACGTTGTCATATAAAAATCAAAAAAAATGCAAAAGTATAAAATCAATAGTTACTACCTGTTAAAAATCAAATTCAATCTACATTCTCCAGCTTGTTATTAATGGTAGAAATATGAAACAAAAACTATTCGATTCACCAAAATATTTCCTATCAATAACACCTCAGTTTTATAACATTTAAATAACGTTGTCATATAAAAATCAAAGAAAATGCAAAAGTATAAAATCAATAGTTACTACCTGTTAAAAATCAAATTCAATCTACATTCTTCAGCTTGTTATTAATGGTAGAAATATGAAACAAAAACTATTCGATTCACCAAAATATTTCCTATCAGTAACACCTCAGTTTTATAACATTTAAATAACGTTGTCATATAAAAATCAAAGAAAATGCAAAAGTATAAAATCAATAGTTACTACCTGTTAAAAATCAAATTCAATCTACATTCTCCAGCTTGTTATTAATGGTAGAAATATGAAACAAAAACTATTCGATTCACCAAAATATTTCCTATCAACAACACCTCAGTTTTATAACATTTAAATAACGTTGTCACATAGAAATTAAAGAAAATGCAAAAGTATAAAAACCATTGTTACTCCCTGTTAAAAATCAAATTCAATCTACATTCTCCAGCTTGTTATTAATGGTAGAAATATAAAACAAAAACTATTTGATTCAGCAAAATATTTCCTATCAATAACACCTCAGTTTTATAACATTTAAATAACGTTGTCATATAAAAATCAAAGAAAATGCAAAAGTATAAAATCAATAGTTACTACCTGTTAAAAATCAAATTCAATCTACATTCTCCAGCTTGTTATTAATGGTAGAAATATGAAACAAAAACTATTCGATTCACCAAAATATTTCCTATCAATAACACCTCAGTTTTATAACATTTAAATAACGTTGTCATATAAAAATCAAACAAAATGCAAAAGTATAAAATCAATAGTTACTACCTGTTAAAATCAAATTCAATCTACATTCTCCAGCTTGTTATTAATGGTAGAAATATAAAACAAAAACTATTTGATTCAGCAAAACATTTTCTATCAATAACACCTTAGTTTTATAACATTTAAATAACGTTGTCATATAGAAATTAAAGAAAACGCAAAAGTATAAAAACAATTATTACTCCCTGTAAAAAATCAAATTCAATCTACATTCTCCAGCTTGTTATTAATAATAAAAAAATGAAACAAATACTATTCGATTTAGCAAAATGTTTTCTATCAATAACATCTCAGTTTTATAACATTTAAATAACGTTGTTATATAGAAATCAAAGAAAATGCAAAAGCATAAAAACAATTGTTACTCTCTGTAAAAAATCAAATTCAATCTACATTCTCCAGCTTGTTATTAATAGTAGAAATATGAAACAAAAACTATTCGATTCAGCAAAATATTTCTTATCAATAACACCTTAGTTTTATAACATTTAAATAACGTTGTCATATAAAAATCAAAGAGAATACAAAAGTATAAAATCAATAGTTACTCCCTGTTAAAAATCAAATTCAATCTACGTTCTCCAGCTTGTTATTAATGGTAGAAATATGAAAAAAAAACTATTCGATTCAGCAAAATATTTCCTATCAATAACACCTCAGTTTTATAACATTTAAATAACGTTGACATATAGAAATCAAAGAAAATGCAAAAGTATAAAATCAATAGTTACTACCTGTTAAAAATCAAATTCAATCTACATTCTCAAGCTTGTTATTAATGGTAGAAATATGAAAAAAAAACTATTCGATTCAGCAAAATATTTCCTATCAATAACACCTCAGTTTTATAACATTTAAATAACGTTGTCATATAAAAATCAAAGAAAATGCAAAAGTATAAAAACAGTTGTTACTCCTTGTAAAAAATCAAATACAATCTACATTTTCCAGCTTGTTATTAATGGTAGAAATATGAAACAAAAACTATTCGATTCAGCAAAATATTTCCTATCAATAACACCTCAGTTTTATAACATTTAAATAACGTTGTCATATAAAAATCAAAGAAAATGCAAAAGTATAAAAACAGTTGTTACTCCTTGTAAAAAATCAAATACAATCTACATTTTCCAGCTTGTTATTAATGGTAGAAATATGAAACAAAAACTATTCGATTCAGCAAAATATTTCCTATCAATAACACCTCAGTTTTATAACATTTAAATAACGTTGTCATATAAAAATTAAAGAAAATGCAAAAGTATAAAAACAATTGTTACTCCCTGTTAAAAATCAAATTCAATCTACATTCTCCTGCTTGTTATTAATAATAGAAAAATGAAATAAATACTATTTGATTCAGCAAAATATTTTCTATCAATAACACCTCAGTTTTATAACATTTAAATAACGTTGTCATATAGAAATTAAAGAAAATGCAAAAGTATAAAAACAATTGTTACTCCCTGTAAAAAATCAAATACAATCTACATTCTCCAGCTTGTTATTAATGGTAGAAATATGAAACAAAAACTATTCGATTCAGCAAAATATTTCCTATCAATAGCACCCCAGCTTTATAACATTTAAATAACGTTGTCATATAAAAATCAAAGAGAATACAAAAGTATAAAATCAATAGTTACTCCCTGTTAAAAATCAAATTCAATCTACATTCTCCTGCTTTTTATTAATGGTAGAAATATGGAATAAATACTGTTTGATTCAGCAAAATATTTTCTATCAATAACACCTCAGTTTTATAACATTTAAATAACGTTGTCATATAGAAGTCAAAGAAAATGCAAAAGTATAAAATCAATAGTTACTCCCTGTTAAAAATCAAATTCAATCTACATTCTCCTGCTTTTTATTATTGGTAGAAATATGGAATAAATACTGTTTGATTCAGCAAAATATTTTCTATCAATAACACCCCAGCTTTATAACATTTAAATAACGTTGTCATATAAAAATCAAAGAGAATACAAAAGTATAAAATCAATAGTTACTCCCTGTTAAAAATCAAATTCAATCTACATTCTCCTGCTTTTTATTAATGGTAGAAATATGGAATAAATACTGTTTGATTCAGCAAAATATTTCCTATCAATAACACCTCAGTTTTATAACATTTAAATAACGTTGTCATATAGAAATTAAAGAAAATGCAAAAGTATAAAAACAATTGTTACTCCCTGTAAAAAATCAAATTCAATCTACATTCTCCAGCTTGTTATTAATGGTAGAAATATAAAACAAAAACTATTCGATTCAGCAAAATATTTCCTATCAATAACACTTCAGTTTTATAACATTTAAATAACGTTGTCATATAAAAATCAAAGAAAATGCAAAAGTATAAAATCATTAGTTACTACCTGTTAAAAATCAAATTCAATCTACATTCTCCAGCTTGTTATTAATGGTAGAAATATGAAACAAAAACTATTTGATTCACCAAAATATTTCCTATCAATAACACCTCAGTTTTATAACATTTAAATAACGTTTTCATATAAAAATCAAAGAAAATGCAAAAGTATAAAATCAATAGTTACTACCTGTTAAAAATCAAATTCAATCTACATTTTCCAGCTTGTTATTAATGGTAGAAATATGAAACAAAAACTATTCGATTCAGCAAAATATTTCCTATCAATAACACTTTAGTTTTATAACATCTAAATAACGTTGTCATATAAAAATCAAAGAAAATGCAAAAGTATAAAATCAATAGTTACTACCTGTTAAAAATCAAATTCAATCTACATTCTCCAGCTTGTAATTAATGGTAGAAATATGAAACAAAAACTATTCGATTCAGCAAAATATTTCCTATCAATAACACTTTAGTTTTATAACATCTAAATAACGTTGTCATATAAAAATCAAAGAAAATGCAAAAGTATAAAATCAATAGTTACTACCTGTTAAAAATCAAATTCAATCTACATTTTCCAGCTTGTTATTAATGGTAGAAATATGAAACAAAAATTATTCGATTCAGCAAAATATTTCCTATCAATAACACCTCAGTTTTATAACATTTAAATAACGTTGTCATATAAAAATCAAAGAAAATGCAAAAGTATAAAATCAATAGTTACTTCCTGTTAAAAATCAAATTCAATCTACATTCTCCTGCTTCTTATTAATGGTAGAAATATGAAACAAAAACTATTCGATTCAGCAAAATATTTTCTATCAATAACACCTCAGTTTTATAACATTTAAATAACGTTGTCGTATAGAAGTCAAAGAAAATGCAAAAGTATAAAATCAATAGTTACTCCCTGTTAAAAATCAAATTCAATCTACATTCGCCAGCTTGTTATTAATGGTAGAAATATGAAACAAAAATTATTCGATTCAGCAATACATTTTCTATCAATAACACCTCAGTTTTATAACATTTAAATAACGTTGTCATATAGAAATTAAAGAAAATGCAAAAGTATAAAAACAATTGTTACTCCCTGTAAAAAACCAAATTCAATCTACATTCTCCAGCTTGTTATTAATGGTAGAAATATGAAACAAAATCTATTCGATTCAGCAAAATATTTCCTATCAATAACACCTCAGTTTTATAACATTTAAATAACGTTGTCATATAGAAATTAAAGAAAATGCAAAAGTATAAAAACAATTGTTACTCCCTGTTAAAAATCAAATTCAATCTACATTCTCCTGCTTGTTATTAATAATAGAAAAATGAAATAAATACTATTTGATTCAGCAAAATATTTTCTATCAATAACACCTCAGTTTTATAACATTTAAATAACGTTGTCATATAGAAATTTAAAAAAATGCAAAAGTATAAAAACAATAGTTACTCCTTGTTAAAAATCAAATTCAATCTACATTTTCCAGCTTGTTATTAATAGTAGATAAATGAAACAAGTACTATTTGATTCAGCAAATTATTTTCTATCAAAAGCCTTTTAGCTTTATAACATTTAAATAATGTTGTCATATAGAAATCAAAAAAAATATAAAAGTATAAAAACAATAGTTAATCACTGTTAAAAATCAAATTTAATCTACATTCTCCAGCTTGTTATTAATGGTAGAAGAATGCAACAAGTACTATTTGATTCAGCAAATTATTTTCTATCAAAAACCCCTCAGTGTTTTATAACATTTAAATAATGTTGTCATATAGAAATCAAAGAAAATATAAAAGTATAAAAACAATAGTTACTCCCTGTTAAAAATCAAATTAAATCAACATTCTCCAGCTTGCTATTAATAGTAGAAAAATGAAACAAGTATTATTTGATTCAGCAAATACTTTTCTATCAAAAACCCCTCAGTGTTTTATAACATTTAAATAATGTTGTCATATAGAAGTCGAAGAAAATATAAAAGTATAAAAACAATAGTTACTCCCTGTTAAAAATCAAATTCAATCAACATTCTCCAGCTTGCTATTAATAGCAGAAAAATGAAACAAGTATTATTTGATTCAGCAAATTCTTTTCTATCAAAAACCCCTCAGTGTTTTATAACATTTAAATAATGTTGTCATATAGAAATCAAAGAAAATATAAAAGCATAAAAACAATAGTTACTCCCTGTTAAAAATCAAATTAAATCAACATTCTCCAGCTTGCTATTAATAGTAGAAAAATGAAACAAGTATTATTTGATTCAGCAAATTCTTTTCTATCAAAAACCCCTCAGTGTTTTACAACATTAGATAATGTTGTCATATAGAAGTCGAAGAAAATATAAAAGTATAAAAACAATAGTTACTCCCTGTTAAAAATCAAATTAAATCAACATTCTCCAGCTTGCTATTAATAGTAGAAAAATGAAACAAGTATTATTTGATTCAGCAAATTCTTTTCTATCAAAAGCCCCTCAGTTTTATAACATTTAAATAATGTTGTCATATAGAAATCAAAGAAAATATAAAAGTATAAAAACAATAGTTACTCCCTGTTAAAAATCAAATTCAATCAACATTCTCCAGCTTGCTATTAATAGTAAAAAAATGAAACAAGTACTATTTGATTCAGCAAATTCTTTTCTATCAAAAACCCCTCAGTTTTATAACATTTAAATAATGTTGTCATATAGAAATCAAAGAAAATATAAAAGTATAAAAACAATAGTTACTCTCTGTTAAAAATAAAATTCAATCTACATTCTCCAGCTTGTTATTAATGGTAGAAAAATGAAACAAGTACTATTTGATTCAGCAAATTATTTTCTATCAAAAACCCCTTAGTTTTATTACATTTAAATAATGTTGTCATATAGAAATCAAAAAAAATATAAAAGTATAAAAACAATAGTTACTCCCAGTTAAAAATCAAATTCAATCAACATTCTCCAGCTTGCTATTAATAGTAGAAAAATGAAACAAGTATTATTTGATTCAGCAAATTCTTTTCTATCAAAAACCCCTCAGTTTTATAACATTTAAATAATGTTGTCATATAGAAATCAAAGAAAATATAAAAGTATAAAAACAATAGTTACTCCCTGTTAAAAATCAAATTCAATCAACATTCTCCAGCTTGCTATTAATAGTAAAAAAATGAAACAAGTACTATTTGATTCAGCAAATTCTTTTCTATCAAAAACCCCTCAGTTTTATAACATTTAAATAATGTTGTCATATAGAAATCAAAGAAAATATAAAAGTATAAAAACAATAGTTACTCTCTGTTAAAAATAAAATTCAATCTACATTCTCCAGCTTGCTATTAATAGTAGAAAAATGAAACAAGTATTATTTGATTCAGCAAATTCTTTTCTATCAAAAACCCCTCAGTTTTATTACCTTTAAACAATGTTGTCATATAGAAATTGAAGAAAATATAAAAGTATAAAAACAATAGTTACTCCTTGTTAAAAATCAAATTCAATCTACATTTTCAAGCTTGTTATTAATAGTAGATAAATGAAACAAGTACTATTTGATTCAGCAAATTATTTTCTATCAAAAACCCCTTAGCTTTATTACATTTAAATAATGTTGTCATATAGAAATCAAAGAAAATATAAAAGTATAAATACAATAGTTACTCCCTGTTAAAAATCAAATTCAATCAACATTCTCTAGCTTGTTATTAATAGTAGAAAAATGAAACAAATATTATTTGATTCAGCAAATTCTTTTCTATCAAAAACCCCTCAGTGTTTTATAACATTTAAATAATGTTGTCATATAGAAATCGAAGAAAATATAAAAGTATAAAAACAATAGTTACTCCCTGTTAAAAATCAAATTCAATCTACATTCTCCAGCTTGTTATTAATGGTAGAAATATGAAACAAAAACTATTCGATTCAGCAAAATATTTTATTTTGCTGAAATAGTTTTATTTCGACTAAGGAAAATGCATTTTGTTTTGGTAGACAAGAATTTAAAGCCAGATAATGATGACCAATTCTGTAATTGGTTTAAAGTTTTTTGCATATAAAAACTGTAGCTGACATATTATTCTCTTTAGTCTCAAAATGTCCCAAACCTCATTCTCTTTAAATACGTGTAACAATCTTAGTTATAAACGTTTACTATCAGGCTTAAAATTGACAAAAACTCATAAAATTGCATAAAATTTGGTAGTCAGCTATCAATTGGGAATTTTAAAAAATTGTATTTTAAAAACTGTAGCTGACATATTATTCTCTTTAGTCTCAAAATGTCCCAAATCTCATTCTCTTTAAACGCATGTAACAATATTAGCTATAAACTTTTACTATCAGGCTTAAAATTGACAAAAACTTATAAAATTGCGTAAAATTTGGTAGTCAGCTATCATTTGGGAAATTTGAAAAATTGTATTTTAAAAACTGTAGCTGACATATTATTACCTTTAGCCTCAAAATGTCTCAAATCTCATTCTCTTTAAATACATGTAAAAGATTTAGTCATAAACATTTACTATCAGGCTTAAAATTGACAAAAACTCATAAAATTGCGTAAAATTTAGTACTCAGCTATCAATTGGGAAATTTGAAAAATTGTATTTTAAAAACTGTAGCTGACATATTATTCTCTTCAACCTTAAAATGTCCCAAATCTCATTCTTTTTAAATACATGTAACAATCTTAGTTATAAACGTTTACCATCAGGCTTAAAATTGACAAAAACTCATAAAGTTGCGTAAAATTTGGTAGTCAGCTATCAATTGGGAACTTTGAAAAATTGTATTTTAAAAACTGTAGCTGACATATTATTTTCTTTAGTCTCAAATTGTCTCAAGCCTCATTCTCTTTAAACACATGTAACAATCTTAGTTATAAACGTTTACTATCAGGCTTAAAATTGACAAAAACTCATAAAATTGCGTCAAATTTGGTAGTCAGCTATCAATTGGAAAAATTGAAAAATTGTATTTTTAAAACTGTAGCTGACATATTATTCTCTTTAGTCTCAAAACGTCCCAAATCTCATTCTCTTTAAATGCATGTAACAATCTTAGTTATAAACGTTTACTATCAGGCTTAAAATTGACAAAAATTCATAAAGTTGCGTAAAATTTGGTAGTCAGCTATCAATTGGAAATTTTGAAAAATTGTATTTTAAAAACTGTAGCTGACATATTATTCTCTTTAATCTCAAAATGTCCCAAACCTCATTCACTTTAAATACATGTAACAATCTTAGTTATAAACGTTTACTATCAGGCTTAAAATTGACAAAAACTCATAAAATTGCGTAAAATTTGGTAGTCAGCTATCAATTGGGAAATTTGAAAAATTGTATTTTAAAAACTGTAGCTGACATATTATTTTCTTTAGTTTCAAAATGTCTTAAATCTCATTCTCTTTAAATACATGTAACAATCTTAGTTCTAAACGTTTACCATCAGGCTTAAAATTGACAAAAACTCATAAAGTTGCGTAAAATTTGGTAGTCAGCTATCAATTGGGAACTTTGAAAAATTGTATTTTAAAAACTGTAGCTGACATATTATTTTCTTTAGTCTCAAATTGTCTCAAACCTCATTCTCTTTAAACACATGTAACAATCTTAGTTATAAACGTTTACTATCAGGCTTAAAATTGACAAAAACTCATAAAATTGCGTAAAATTTGGTAGTCAGCTATCAATTGGAAAAATTGAAAAATTGTATTTTAAAAACTGTAGCTGACATATTATTCTCTTCAACCTTAAAATGTCCCAAATCTCATTCTCTTTAAATACATGTAACAATCTTAGTTCTAAACGTTTACCATCAGGCTTAAAATTGACAAAAACTCATAAAGTTGCGTAAAATTTGGTAGTCAGCTATCAATTGGGAATTTTGAAAAATTGTATTTTAAAAACTGTAGCTGACATATTATTTTCTTTAGTCTCAAATTGTCTCAAACCTCATTCTCTTTAAATACATGTAACAATCTTATTTATAAACGTTTACTATCAAGCTTAAAATTGACAAAAACTCATAAAATTGCGTAAAATTTGGTAGTCAGCTATCAATTGGGAAATTTGAAAAATTGTATTTTAAAAACTGTAGCTGACATATTATTCCCTTTAGTCTCAAAGTATCCCAAATCTTAGTTTCTTTAAACACGTGTAACAATCTTAGTTACAAACGTTTACTATCAGGCTTAAAATTAACAAAAACTTATAAAATTGCCTAAAATTTGGTAGTCAACTATCAATTGGGAACTTTGAAAAATTGTATTTTAAAAACTGTACTTGACATATTATTTTCTTTAGTCTCAAAATGTTCCAAATCTCATTCTCTTTAAACGCATGTAACAATCTTAGTTATAGACGTTTACTATCAGGCTTAAAATTGACAGAAACTCATAAAATTGCGTAAAATTTGATAGTCAGCTATCAATTGGAAAATTTGAAAAATTGTATTTTAAAAACTGTAGCTGACATATTATTCTCTTTAGTCTCAAAATGTCCCAAATCTCATTCTCTTTAAATACGTGTAACAGACTTAGTCATAAACGTTTACTATCAGGCTTAAAATTGACAAAAACTCATAAAATAGCGTAAAATTTGGTAGTCAGCTATCAATTGGGAAATTTGAAAAATTGTATTTTAAAAACTGAAGCTGACATATTATTCTCTTTAGTTTCAAAATGTCCCAAATCTCATTTTCTTTAAATACATGTAACAAACTTAGTCATAAACGTTTACTATCAGGCTTAAAATTGACAAAAACTCATAAAATAGCGTAAAATTTGGTAGTCAGCTATTAATTGGGAAATTTGAAAAATTGTATTTTAAAAACTGTAGCTGACATCTTATTCTTTTTAGTCTCAAAATGTCCCAAATCTTATTTTCTTTAAATACATGTAAAATCTTAGTTATAAACGTTTACAATCAGGCTTAAAATTGACAAAAACTCATAAAATTGCCTAAAATTTGGAAGTCAACTATCAATTGGGAAATTTAAAAAATTGTATTTTAAAAACTGTAGTTGACATATCATTCCCTTTAGTCTCAAAATGTCCCAAATCTCATTCTCTTTAAACACATGTAAAAATCTTAGTTATAAACGTTTACTATCAGGCTTAAAATTGACAAAAACTCATAAAATTGCGTAAAATTTGGTAGTCAGCTATCAATTAGGAAATTTGAAAAATTGTATTTTAAAAACTGTAGCTGACATATTATTCTCTTTAGTCTCAAAATGTCCTAAATCTCATTCTCTCTATACACATGCAAAACACTTAGTTATAAACGTTTACTATCAGGCTTAAAATTGACAAAAACTCATAAAATTGCCTAAAATTTGGAAGTCAACTATCAATTGGGAAATTTAAAAAATTGTATTTTAAAAACTGTAGTTGACATATCATTCCCTTTAGTCTCAAAATGTCCCAAATCTCATTCTCTTTAAACACATGTAAAAATCTTAGTTATAAACGTTTACTATCAGGCTTAAAATTGACAAAAACTCATAAAATTGCGTAAAATTTGGTAGTCAGCTATCAATTGGGAAATTTGAAAAATTGTATTTTAAAAACTGTAGCTGACATATTATTCCCTTTAGTCTCAAAGTATCCCAAATCTTAGTTTCTTTAAACACGTGTAACAATCTTAGTTACAAACGTTTACTATCAGGCTTAAAATTAACAAAAACTTATAAAATTGCCTAAAATTTGGTAGTCAACTATCAATTGGGAACTTTGAAAAATTGTATTTTAAAAACTGTACTTGACATATTATTTTCTTTAGTCTCAAAATGTTCCAAATCTCATTCTCTTTAAACGCATGTAACAATCTTAGTTATAGACGTTTACTATCAGGCTTAAAATTGACAGAAACTCATAAAATTGCGTAAAATTTGGTAGTCAGCAATCAATTGGGAAATTTGAAAAATTGTATTTTAAAAACTGTAGCTGACATATTATTTTCTTTAATCTCAAAATGTCCCAAATCTCATTTTCTTTAAACACGTGTAACAATCTTAGTTATAAACGTTTACTATCAGGCTTAAAATTGACAAAAACTCATAAAACTGCGTAAAATTTGGTAGTCAGCTCTCAATTGGAAATTTTGAAAAATTGTATTTTAAAAACTGTAGTTGACATATTATTCTCTTTAGTCTCAAAATGTCCCAAACCTCATTTTCTTTAAATACATGTAACAATCTTAGTTATAATCGTTTACTATCAGGCTTAAAATTGACAAAAACTCATAAAACTGCGTAAAATTTCGTAGTCAGCTATCAATTGGAAATTTTGAAAAATTGTATTTTAAGAACTGTAGCTGACATATTATTTTCTTTAATCTCAAAATGTCCCAAATCTCATTTTCTTTAAACACGTGTAACAATCTTAGTTATAAACGTTTACTATCAGGCTTAAAATTGACAAAAACTCATAAAATTGCGTAAAATTTGGTAGTCAGCTATCAATTGGGAATTTTGAAAAATTTTATTTTAAAAACTGTAGCTGACTTATTATTTTCTTTAGTTTTAAAATGTCCCAAATCTCATTCTCTTTAAATACATGTAACAATCTTAGTTATAAACGTTTACTATCAGGCTTAAAATTGACAAAAACTCATAAAATTGCGTAAAATTTGGTAGTCAGCTATCAATTGGGAACTTTGAAAAATTGTATTTTAAAAACTGTAGCTGACATATTATTCTCTTTAGTCTCAAAATGTCCCAAACCTCATTTTCTTTAAACACATGTAACAATCTTAGTTATAAACGTTTACTATCAGGCTTAAAGTTAACAAAAACTCATAAAACTACCGAAAATTTGGTAGTGAGCTATCAATTGGGAAATTTGAAAAATTGTATTTTAAAAACTGTAGCTGACATATTATTCTTTTTAGTCTCAGAATGTCTCAAATCTCATTCTCTTTAAATACATGTAACAATCTTAGTTATAAACGTTTACTATCAGGCTTAAAATTGACAATAACTCATAAAATTGCGTAAAATTTGGTAGTCAGCAATCAATTGGGAACTTTGAAAAATTGTATTTTAAAAACTATAGCTGACATATTATTCCCTTTAGTCTCAAAATATTCCAAATCTTATTTTCTTTAAATACATGTAACAATCTTAGTTATAAACGTTTACTATTAGGCTTAAAATTGACAAAAACTCATAAAATAGAGTAAAATTTGGTAGTCAGCTATCAATTGGGAACTTTGAAAAATTGTATTTTAAAAACTGTAGCTGACATATTATTCTTTTTAGTCTCAAAATGTCTCAAATCTCATTCTCTTTAAACACATGTAACAATCTTAGTTATAAACGTTTACTATCAGGCTTAAAATTGACAATAACTCATAAAATTGCGTAAAATTTGGTAGTCAGCAATCAATTGGGAACTTTGAAAAATTGTATTTTAAAAACTGTAGCTGACATATTATTTTTTTTAGTCTCAAAATGTCCCAAATCTCATTCTCTTTAAATATGTGTAACAATCTTAGTTATAAACGTTTAATATCAGGCTTGAAATTAACAAAAACTTATAAAATTGCGTAAAATTTGGTAGTCAGCTATCAACTACGATATTTGAAAAATTGTCTTTTAAAAACTGTAGCAGACATATTATTCTCTTTAGTCTCAAAATGTCCCAAATCTCATTCTCTTTAAACACATGTAACAATCTTAGTTATAAACGTTTACTATCAGACTTAAAGTTAACAAAAACTCATAAAACTGCCTAAAATTTGGTAGTGAGTTATCAATTGGGAAATTTGAAAAATTGTATTTTAAAAACTGTAGCTGACATATTATTCTCTTTAGCTTCAAAATGTCCTAAATTTTATTCTCTTTAAATGCATGTAACAGACTTAGTTATAAACGTTTACTATCAGGCTTAAAATTGACAAAAACTCATAAAATTGCATAAAATTTGGTAGTTAGCTATCAATTGGTAACTTTGAAAAATTGTATTTTAAAAACTGTAGCTGACATATTATTCCCTTTACTCTCAAAATATCCCAAACCTTATTTTCTTTAAATACATTTAACAATCTTAGTTATAAACGTTTACTATCAGGCTTAAAATTGACAAAAACTTATAAAATTGCCTAAAATTTGGTAGTCAACTATCAATTGGGAACTTTCAAAAATTGTATTTTAAAAACTGTTTCTGACATATTATTCTCTTTAGTCTCAAAATATCCCAAATCTCATTCTCTTTAAATACATGTAACAATCTTAGTTATAAGCGTTTACTCTAACGCTTAAAATTGACAAAAACTCATAAAATTGCGTAAAATTTGGTAGTCAGCTATCAATTAGGAATTTTGAAAAATTGTATTTTAAAAACTGTTTCTGACATATTATTCTCTTTAGTCTCAACATATCCCAAATCTTATTCTCTTTAAGTACATGTAAAAATCTTAGTTATAAACGTTTAATATCAGGCTTAAAATTGACAAAAACTCATAAAATTGCGTAAAATTTGGTAGTCAGCTATCAATTGGGAACTTTGAAAAATTGTATTTTAAAAACTGTTTCTGACATATTATTCTCTTTAGTCTCAAAATATCCCAAATCTCATTCTCTTTAAATACATGTAACAATCTTAGTTATAAGCGTTTACTCTAACGCTTAAAATTGACAAAAACTCATAAAATTGCGTAAAATTTGGTAGTCAGCTATCAATTAGGAATTTTGAAAAATTGTATTTTAAAAACTGTTTCTGACATATTATTCTCTTTAGTCTCAACATATCCCAAATCTTATTCTCTTTAAGTACATGTAACAATCTTAGTTATAAACGTTTAATATCAGGCTTAAAATTGACAAAAACTCATAAAATTGCGTAAAATTTGGTAGTCAGCTATCAATTGGGAATTTTGAAAAATTGTATTTTAAAAACTGTTTCTGACATATTATTCCCTTTAATCTCAAAATGTCCCAAATCTCATTTTCTTTAAATAACTGTAACAATCTTAGATATAAACGTTTACTATCAGGCTTAAAATTGACAAAAACTTATAAAATTGCGTAAAATTTGGTAGTCAACTATCAATTAGGAAATTTGAAAAATTGTATTTTAAAAACTGTAGCTGACATATTATTTTCTTTAGTCTCAAAATGTCCCAAATCTCATTCTCTTTAAATACTTGTAACAATCTTAGTTATAAACGTTTACTATCAGGCTTAAAACTGACAAAAACTCATAAAATTGCGTAAAATTTGGTAGTCAACTATCAATTGGGAAATTTAAAAAATTGTATTTTAAAAACTATTTCTGACATATTATTCTCTCTAGTCTGGAAATGTCCCAAATCTCATTCTCTTTAAGTGCCTGTAAGAAGCTTAGTTATAAACGTTTACTATCAGGCTTAAAATTGACAAAAACTCATAAAACTGACTAAAATTTGGTAGTCAGCTATCAATTGGGAAATTTGAAAAATTGTATTTTAAAAACTGTAGCTGACATATTATTCTCTTTAGTCTCAAAATGTCCCACATCTTATTCTCTTTGAATACGTGTAACAATCTTAGTTATAAACGTTTACTATCAGACTTTAAATTGACAAAAACTCATAAAATTGCGTAAAATTTGGTAGTCAGCTATCAATTGGGAAATTTGAAAAATTGTATTTTAAAAACTGTTTTTGACATATTATCCTCTTTAGTCTCAAAGTATCTCAAATTTTATTCTCTTTAAATACATGTAACAATCTTGGTTATAAACGTTTAATATCAGGCTTAAAATTGACAAAAACTCATAAAATTGCGTAAAATTTGGTAGTCAGCTATCAATTGGGAACTTTGAAAAATTGTATTTTAAAAACTGTTTCTGACATATTATTCTCTTTAGTCTCAAAATATCCCAAATCTCATTCTCTTTAAATACATGTAACAATCTTAGTTATAAGCGTTTACTCTAACGCTTAAAATTGACAAAAACTCATAAAATTGCGTAAAATTTGGTAGTCAGCTATCAATTAGGAATTTTGAAAAATTGTATTTTAAAAACTGTTTCTGACATATTATTCTCTTTAGTCTCAACATATCCCAAATCTTATTCTCTTTAAGTACATGTAACAATCTTAGTTATAAACGTTTAATATCAGGCTTAAAATTGACAAAAACTCATAAAATTGCGTAAAATTTGGTAGTCAGCTATCAATTGGGAATTTTGAAAAATTGTATTTTAAAAACTGTTTCTGACATATTATTCCCTTTAATCTCAAAATGTCCCAAATCTCATTTTCTTTAAATAACTGTAACAATCTTAGATATAAACGTTTACTATCAGGCTTAAAATTGACAAAAACTTATAAAATTGCGTAAAATTTGGTAGTCAACTATCAATTAGGAAATTTGAAAAATTGTATTTTAAAAACTGTAGCTGACATATTATTTTCTTTAGTCTCAAAATGTCCCAAATCTCATTCTCTTTAAATACTTGTAACAATCTTAGTTATAAACGTTTACTATCAGGCTTAAAACTGACAAAAACTCATAAAATTGCGTAAAATTTGGTAGTCAACTATCAATTGGGAAATTTAAAAAATTGTATTTTAAAAACTATTTCTGACATATTATTCTCTCTAGTCTGGAAATGTCCCAAATCTCATTCTCTTTAAGTGCCTGTAAGAAGCTTAGTTATAAACGTTTACTATCAGGCTTAAAATTGACAAAAACTCATAAAACTGACTAAAATTTGGTAGTCAGCTATCAATTGGGAAATTTGAAAAATTGTATTTTAAAAACTGTAGCTGACATATTATTCTCTTTAGTCTCAAGATGTCCCACATCTTATTCTCTTTGAATACGTGTAACAATCTTAGTTATAAACGTTTACTATCAGACTTTAAATTGACAAAAACTCATAAAATTGCGTAAAATTTGGTAGTCAGCTATCAATTGGGAACTTTGAAAAATTGTATTTTAAAAACTGTTTTTGATATATTATCCTCTTTAGTCTCAAAGTATCTCAAATTTTATTCTCTTTAAATACATGTAACAATCTTGGTTATAAACGTTTAATATCAGGCTTAAAATTGACAAAAACTCATAAAATTGCGTAAAATTTGGTAGTCAACTATCAATTGGGAATTTTGAAAAATTGTATTTTAAAAACTGTAGCTGCCATATTATTCTCTTTAATCTCAAAATGTCCCAAATCTCATTCTCTTTAAATACGTGTAACAATCTTAGTTATAAACGTTTACTATCAAGCTTAAAATTGACAAAAACTCATAAAATTGCGTAAAAGTTGGTAGTCAGCTATCAATTGGCAAATTTGAAAAATTGTATTTTAAAAACTGTAGCGGACATATTATTCTCTTTAGTCTCAAAATGTCCCAAATCTCATTCTCTTTAAATACATACACTTAGTTATAAACGTTTACTATCAGGCTTAAAATTGACAAAAACTCATAAAATTGCGTAAAATTTGGTGGTCAGCTATTAATTGGGAAATTTGAAAAATTGTATTTTAAAAACTGTTTCTGACATATTATTCTCTTTAGTCTCAAAATGTCCCAAATCTCATTCTCTTTAAACACATGTAACAATCTTAGTTATAAACGTTTACTATCAGGCTTAAAATTGACAAAAACCCATAAAATTGCGTAAAATTTAGTAGTCAGCTATCAATTGGGAAATTTGGAAAATTGTATTTTAAAAACTGTAGCTGACATATTATTCTATTTAGTCTCAAAATGTTCCAAATCTTATTCTCTTTAAATACATGTAACAATCTTAGTTAAAAACGTTTACCATCAGGCTTAAAATTAACAAAAACTCATAAAATTGCGTAAAATTTGGTAGTCAACTATCAATTAGGAAATTTGAAAAATTGTATTTTAAAAACTGTAGCTGACATATTATTTTCTTTAGTCTCAAAATGTCCCAAATCTCATTCTCTTTAAATACTTGTAACAATCTTAGTTATAAACGTTTACTATCAGGCTTAAAACTGACAAAAACTCATAAAATTGCGTAAAATTTGGTAGTCAACTATCAATTGGGAAATTTAAAAAATTGTATTTTAAAAACTATTTCTGACATATTATTCTCTCTAGTCTGGAAATGTCCCAAATCTCATTCTCTTTAAGTGCCTGTAAGAAGCTTAGTTATAAACGTTTACTATCAGGCTTAAAATTGACAAAAACTCATAAAACTGACTAAAATTTGGTAGTCAGCTATCAATTGGGAAATTTGAAAAATTGTATTTTAAAAACTGTAGCTGACATATTATTCTCTTTAGTCTCAAGATGTCCCACATCTTATTCTCTTTGAATACGTGTAACAATCTTAGTTATAAACGTTTACTATCAGACTTTAAATTGACAAAAACTCATAAAATTGCGTAAAATTTGGTAGTCAGCTATCAATTGGGAACTTTGAAAAATTGTATTTTAAAAACTGTTTTTGATATATTATCCTCTTTAGTCTCAAAGTATCTCAAATTTTATTCTCTTTAAATACATGTAACAATCTTGGTTATAAACGTTTAATATCAGGCTTAAAATTGACAAAAACTCATAAAATTGCGTAAAATTTGGTAGTCAACTATCAATTGGGAATTTTGAAAAATTGTATTTTAAAAACTGTAGCTGCCATATTATTCTCTTTAATCTCAAAATGTCCCAAATCTCATTCTCTTTAAATACGTGTAACAATCTTAGTTATAAACGTTTACTATCAAGCTTAAAATTGACAAAAACTCATAAAATTGCGTAAAAGTTGGTAGTCAGCTATCAATTGGCAAATTTGAAAAATTGTATTTTAAAAACTGTAGCGGACATATTATTCTCTTTAGTCTCAAAATGTCCCAAATCTCATTCTCTTTAAATACATACACTTAGTTATAAACGTTTACTATCAGGCTTAAAATTGACAAAAACTCATAAAATTGCGTAAAATTTGGTGGTCAGCTATTAATTGGGAAATTTGAAAAATTGTATTTTAAAAACTGTTTCTGACATATTATTCTCTTTAGTCTCAAAATGTCCCAAATCTCATTCTCTTTAAACACATGTAACAATCTTAGTTATAAACGTTTACTATCAGGCTTAAAATTGACAAAAACCCATAAAATTGCGTAAAATTTAGTAGTCAGCTATCAATTGGGAAATTTGGAAAATTGTATTTTAAAAACTGTAGCTGACATATTATTCTATTTAGTCTCAAAATGTTCCAAATCTTATTCTCTTTAAATACATGTAACAATCTTAGTTAAAAACGTTTACCATCAGGCTTAAAATTAACAAAAACTCATAAAATTGCGTAAAATTTGGTAGTCAACTATCAATTGGAAACTTTGAAAAATTGTATTTTAAAAACTGTAGCTGACATAATATTCTCTTTAGTCTCAAAATGTCCCAAATCTCATTCTCTTTAAACACATGTAACAATCTTAGTTATAAACGTTTACTATCAGGCTTAAAATTGACAAAGCCCCATAAAATTGCGTAAAATTTGGTAGTCAGCTATCAATTGGTAATTTTTGAAAAATTGTATTTTAAAAACTGTGGCTGACATATTATTCTCTTTGGTCACAAAATGTCCCAAATCTTATTCTCTTTAAATACATGTAACAATCTAAATTATAAACGTTTACTATCAGGCTTAAAATTGACAAAAACTCATAAAATTGCGTAAAATTTAGTAGTCAGCTATCAATTGGGAAATTTGGAAAATTGTATTTTAAGAACTGTAGCTGACATATTATTCTATTTAGTCTCAAAATGTTCCAAATCTCAATCTCTTTAAATACATGTAACAATCTTAGTTATAAACGTTTACTATCAGGCTTAAAATTGACAAAAACTCATAAAATTGCGTAAAATTTAGTAGTCAGTTATCAATTGGGAATTTTGAAAAATTCTATTTTAAAAACTGTAGCTGACATATTATTCTTTTTAGTCTTAAAATGTCCCAAATCTTATTCTCTTTAAATACATGTAACAATCTAAATTATAGACGTTTACTATCAGGCTTAAAATTGACAAAAACTCATAAAATTGCGTAAAATTTAGTAGTCAGCTATCAATTGGAAAATTTGGAAAATTGTATTTTAAAAACTGTAGCTGACATATTATTCTATTTAGTTTCAAAATGTTTCAAATCTCATTCTCTTTAAATACGTATAACAATCTTAGTTATAAACGTTTACTATCAGGCTTAAAATTGACAAAAACTCATAAAATAGCGTAAAATTTGGTAGTCAGCTATCAATTGAAAACTTTGAAAAATTGTATTTTAAAAACTGTAGCTGACATCTTATTCCCTTTAGTCTCAAAATATCCTAAATCTTATTCTCTTTAAATACATGTAACAATCTAAATTATAGACGTTTACTATCAGGCTTAAAATTGACAAAAACTCATAAAATTGCGTAAAATTTAGTAGTCAGCTATCAATTGGAAAATTTGGAAAATTGTATTTTAAAAACTGTAGCTGACATATTATTCTATTTAGTTTCAAAATGTTCCAAATTTCATTCTCTTTAAATACGTGTAACAATCTTAGTTATAAACGTTTATTATCAGGCTTAAAATTGACAAAAATGCATAAAATTGTGTAAAATTTGGTAGTCAGCCATCAATTGGGAAATTTGAAAAATTGTATTTTAAAAACTGTAGCTGACATATTATTCTCTTTAATCTCAAAATGTCCCAAACCTCATTCTCTTTAAATACATGTAACAATCTTAATTATAAACGTTTACTATCAGGCTTAAAATTGACAAAAATTCATAAAATTGCGTAAAATTTCGTAGTCAGTTATCAATTGGGAATTTTAAAAAATTCTTTTTTAAAAACTGTAGCTGACATATTATTCTTTTTAGTCTCAAAATATCCCAAATCTTAGTTTCTTTAAATACATGTAACAATCTTTGTTATAAACGTTTACTATCAGGCTTAAAATTGACAAAAACTTATAAAATTGCGTAAAATTTCGTAGTCAGTTATCAATTGGGAATTTTAAAAAATTCTATTTTAAAAACTGTAGCTGACATATTATTCTTTTTAGTCTCAAAATGTCCCAAATCTCATTCTTTTTAAATACATGTAAGAATCTTAGCTATAAACGTTTACTATTAGGCTTAAAATTGACAAAAACCCATAAAATTGCGTAAAATTTGGTAGTCAGCTATCAATTGGTAATTTTTGAAAAATTGTATTTTAAAAACTGTGGCTGACATATTATTCTCTTTGGTCACAAAATGTCCCAAACCTCATTCTCTTTAAATACATGTAACAATCTAAATTATAAACGTTTACTATCAGGCTTAAAATTGACAAAAACTCATAAAATTGCGTAAAATTTAGTAGTCAGCTATCAATTGGGAAATTTGGAAAATTGTATTTTAAAAACTGTAGCTGACATATTATTCTATTTAGTTTCAAAATGTTCCAAATTTCATTCTCTTTAAATAAGTGTAACAATCTTAGTTATAAACGTTTATATCAGGCTTAAAATTGACAAAAACTCATAAAATTGCGTAAAATTTGGTAGTCAGTTATCAATTGGGAATTTTGAAAAATTCTATTTTAAAAACTGTAGCTGACATATTATTCTTTTTAGTCTCAAAATGTCCCAAACCTTATTTTCTTTAAATACATGTAACAATCTAAATTATAAACGTTTACTATCAGGCTTAAAATTGACAAAAACTCATAAAATTGCGTAAAATTTAGTAGTCAGCTATCAATTGGGAAATTTGGAAAATTGTATTTTAAGAACTGTAGCTGACATATTATTCTATTTAGTCTCAAAATGTTCCAAATCTCAATCTCTTTAAATACATGTAACAATCTTAGTTATAAACGTTAATTATCAGGCTTAAAATTGACAAAAACTCATAAAATTGCGTAAAATTTAGTAGTCAGCTATCAATTGGAAAAATTGAAAAATTGTATTTTATAAACTGTAGCTGACATATTATTTTCTTTAGTCTCAAAATGTCTTAAATCTCATTCTCTTTAAATACATGTAACAATCTTAGTTCTAAACGTTTACCATCAGGCTTAAAATTGACAAAAACTTATAAATTTGCGTAAAATTTGGTAGTCAGCCATCAATTGGAAACTTTGAAAAATTGTATTTTAAAAAGTGTAGCTGACATATTATTCTCTTTAGTTTCGAAATGTCCCAAATCTCATTCTCTTTAAATACGTGTAACAATCTTAATTATAAACGTTTACTATCAGGCTTAAAATTGACAAAAACTTATAAAATTGCGTAAAATTTCGTAGTCAGCTATCAATTGGAAACTTTGAAAAATTGTATTTTAAAAACTGTAGCTGACATATTATTCTTTTTAGTCTCAAAATGTTTCAAATCTCATTCTCTTTAAATACGTGTAACAATCTTAGTTATAAACGTTTACTATCAGGCTTAAAATTAACAAAAACTTATAAAATTGCCTAAAATTTGGTAGTCAACTATCAATTGGGAACTTTGAAAAATTGTATTTTAAAAACGTAGCTGACATATTATTTTCTTTAGTCTCAAAATGTCCCAAATCCCATTCTTTTTAAATACGTGTAACAATCTTAGTTATAAACGTTTACTATCAGGCTTAAAATTAACAAAAACTTATAAAATTGCCTAAAATTTGGTAGTCAACTATCAATTGGGAAATTTGAAAAATTGTATTTTAAAAACTGTAGCTGACATATTATTTTCTTTAGTCTCAAAATGTTCCAAATCTCATTCTCTTTAAACGCATGTAACAATCTTAGTTATAGACGTTTACTATCAGGCTTAAAATTGACAGAAACTCATAAAATTGCGTAAAATTTGGTAGTCAGCAATCAATTGGGAACTTTGAAAAATTGTATTTTAAAAACTGTAACTGACATATTATTCTCTTTAGTCTCAAAATGTCCCAAATCTCATTCTCTTTAAATATATGTAACACACTTAGTTATAAACGTTTACTATCAGGCTTAAAATTGACAAAAACTTATAAAATTGCGTAAAATTCGGTAGTCAGCTATCAATTGGGAACTTTGAAAAATTGTATTTTAAAAACTGTAGCTGACATATTATTCTCTTTAGTCTCAAAATGTCCCAAATCTCATTCTCTTTAAACATATGTAACACACTTAGTTATAAACGTTTACTATCAGGCTTAAAATTGACAAAAACTTATAAAATTGCGTAAAATTCGGTAGTCAGCTATCAATTGGGAACTTTGAAAAATTGTATTTTAAAAACTGTAGCTGACATATTATTCTCTTTAGTCTCAAAATATCCCAAATCTCATTCTCTTTAAATATATGTAACACACTTAGTTCTAAACGTTTACTATCAGGCTTAAAATTGACAAAAACTTATAAAATTGCGTAAAATTCGGTAGTCAGCTATCAATTGGGAAATTTGAAAAATTGTATTTTAAAAACTGTAGCTGACATATTATTCTCTTTAGTCTCAAAATGTCCCAAATCTCATTCTCTTTAAATATATGTAACACACTTAGTTCTAAACGTTTACTATCAGGCTTAAAATTGACAAAAACTCATAAAATTACGTAAAATTTGGTAGTCAGCTATCAATTAGGAAGTTTGAAAAATTGTATTTTAAAAACTGTTTCTGACATATTATTCTCATTAGTCTCAAAATGTTCCAAATCTCATTCCCTTTAAATACTTGTAACAATCTTAGTTAAAAACGTTTACTATCAGGCCTAAAATTGACAAAAACTCATAAAATTACGTAAAATTCGGTAGTCAGCTATCAATTGGGAACTTTGAAAAATTGTATTTTAAAAACTGTAGCTGACATATTATTTTCTTTAGTCTTAAAATGTTCCAAATCTCATTCTCTTTAAACGCATGTAACAATCTTAGTTATAGACGTTTACTATCAGGCTTAAAATTGACAGAAACTCATAAAATTGCGTAAAATTTGGTAGTCAGCAATCAATTGGGAAATTTGAAAAATTGTATTTTAAAAACTGTAGCTGACATCTTATTCTCTTTAGTCTCAAAATGTCCTAAATCTCATTCTCTTTAAACTTATGTAACACACTTAGTTATAAACGTTTACTATCAGGCTTAAAATTGAAAAAAACTTATAAAATTGCGTAAAATTTGGTAGTCAGCTATCAATTGGGAAATTTGAAAAATTGTATTTTAAAAACTGTAGCTGACATATTATTCTCTTTAGTCTCAAAATGTCCCAAATCTCATTCTCTTTAAACATATATAACACACTTAGTTATAAACGTTTACTATCAGGCTTAAAATTGACAAAAACTTATAAAATTGCGTAAAATTCGGTAGTCAGCTATCAATTGGGAACTTTGAAAAATTGTATTTTAAAAACTGTAGCTGATATATTATTCTCTTTAGTCTCAAAATGTCCCAAATCTCATTCTCTTTAAATATATGTAACACACTTAGTTATAAACGTTTACTATCAGGCTTAAAATTGACAAAAACTTATAAAATTGCGTAAAATTCGGTAGTCAGCTATCAATTGGGAACTTTGAAAAATTGTATTTTAAAAACTGTAGCTGACATATTATTCTTTTTAGTCACAAAATGTCCCAAATCTCATTCTCTCTATACACATGCAACACTCTTAGTTATAAACGTTTACTATCAGGCTTAAAATTGACAAAAACTCATAAAATTGCGTAAAATTCGGTAGTCAGCTATCAATTGGGAACTTTGAAAAATTGTATTTTAAAAACTGTAGCTGACATATTATTCTTTTTAGTCACAAAATGTCCCAAATCTCATTCTCTCTATACACATGCAACACTCTTAGTTATAAACGTTTACTATCAGGCTTAAAATTGACAAAAACTCGTAAAATTGCGTAAAATTTGGTAGTCAGCTATCAATTGAAAAATTTGAAAAATTGTATTTTAAAAACTGTAGCTGACATATTATTCTCTTTAGTCTCAAAATCTCCCAAACCTCATTCTCTTTAAATACTTGTAACAATCTTAGTTATAAACGTTTACTATCAGGCCTAAAATTGACAAAAACTCATAAAATTGCGTAAAATTTGGTAGTCAGCTATCAATTGGAAAAATTGAAAAATAGTATTTTATAAACTGTAGCTGACATATTATTCTCTTTAGTCTCAAAATCTCCCAAATCTCATTCTCTTTAAATACGTGTAACAATCTTAATTATAAACGTTTATTATCAGGCTTAAAATTGACAAAAACTCGTAAAATTGCGTAAAATTTGGTAGTCAGCTATCAATTGAAAACTTTGAAAAATTGTATTTTAAAAACTGTAGCTGACATATTATTCTCTTTAGTTTCAAAATGTCCCAAATCTCATTCTCTTTAAATGCATGTAACAATCTTAGTTATAAACGTTTACTATCAAGCCTAAAATTGACAAAAAGTCATAAAATTGCGTAAAATTTGGTAGTCAGCTATCAATTAGGAATTTTGAAAAATTGTATTTTAAAAACTGTTTCTGACATATTATTTTCATTAGTCTCAAAATGTTCCAAATCTCATTCCCTTTAAATACTTGTAACAATCTTAGTTATATACGTTTACTATCAGGCCTAAAATTGACAAAAACTCATAAAATTGCGTAAAATTTGGTAGTCAGCTATCAATTGGAAAAATTGAAAAATAGTATTTTATAAACTGTAGCTGACATATTATTCTCTTTAGTCTCAAAATCTCCCAAACCTCATTCTCTTTAAATACGTGTAACAATCTTAGTTATAAACGTTTACTATCAGGCTTAAAATTAAAAAAAACTCATAAAACTGCCTAAAATTTGGTAGTCAGCTATTAATTGAAAACTTTGAAAAATTGTATTTTAAAAACTATAGCTGACATATTATTTTCTTTAGTTTCAAAATGTCCCAAATCTCATTCTCTTTAAATACATGTAACAATCTTAGTTATAAACGTTTACTATCAGGCTTAAAATTGAAAAAAACTCATAAAATTGCGTAAAATTTGGTAGTCAGCTATCAATTGGAAATTTTGAAAAATTGTATTTTAAAAACTGTTTCTGACATATTATTCTCTTTAGTCTTAAAATGTCGCAAATCTCATTCTCTTTAAATACGTGTAACAATATTAGTTATAAACGTTTACTATCAGGCTTAAAATGACAAAAACTTATAAAATTGCGTAAAATTTGGTAGTCAGCTATCAATTGGCAACTTTGAAAAATTGTATTTTAAAAACTGTAGTTGACATATTGTTCTTTTTAGTCTCAAAATGTACCAAATCTCATTCTCTTTAAATGCATGTAAAATCTTAGTTATAAACGTTTACTATCAGGCTTAAAATTGACAAAAACTCATAAAATTGCTTAAAATTTGGTAGTCATCTATCAATTGAGAAATTTGAAAAATTGTATTTTAAAAACTGTAGCTGACATATTATTCTCTTTAGTTTCAAAATGTCCCAAATCTCATTCTCTTTAAATACATGTAACAATCTTAGTTATAAACGTTTACTATCAGGCTTAAAATTGACAAAAACTTATAAAATTGCGTAAAATTTGGTAGTCAGCTATCAATTGGGAAATTTGAAAAATTGTATTTTAAAAACTGTTTCTGACATATTATTCTCTTTAGTCTCAAAATGTCCCAAACCTCATTTTCTTTAAATACATGTAACAATCTTAGTTATAAACGTTTACTATCAGGCTTAAAATTGTCAAAAACTTATAAAATTGCGTAAAATTTGGTAGTCAGCTATCAATTGGGAACTTTGAAAAATTGTATTTTAAAAACTGTAGCTGACATATTATTCTTTTTAGTTTCAAAATGTTCCAAATCTTATTCTCTTTAAACACATGTAACAATCTTAGTTATAAACGTTTACTATCAGGCTTAAAATTGACAAAAATTCATAAAATTGCGTAAAATTTGGTAGTCAGCCATCAATTGGGAATTTTGAAAAATTGTATTTTAAAAACTGTAGCTGACATATTACTCTTTTTAGTCTCAAAATGTTCCAAATCTTATTCTCTTTAAATACATGTAACAATCTTAGTTATAAACGTTTACTATCAGGCTTAATATTGTCAAAAACTTATAAAATTGCCTAAAATTTGGTGGTCAGCTATCAATTGGGAAATTTGAAAAATTGTATTTTAAAAACTGTAGCTGACATATTATTCTCTTTAATCTCAAAATGTCCCAAATCTCATTGTCTTTAAGTACATGAAAAAGTCTTAGTTATAAACGTTTACTATCAGGCTTAAAATTAACAAAAACTTATAAAATTGTGTAAAATTTAGTAGTCAGCTATCAATTGGGAAATTTGAAAAATTGTATTTTAAAAACTGTTTCTGACATATTATTCTCTTTAGTCTTAAAATGTCCCAAATCTCATTCTCTTTAAATACATGTAACAATATTAGTTATAGACGTTTACTATCAGGCTTAAAATGACAAAAACTTATAAAATTGCTTAAAATTTGGTAGTCAGCTATCAATTGAGAAATTTGAAAAATTGTATTTTAAAAACTGTAGCTGACATATTATTCTCTTTAGTTTCAAAATGTCCCAAATCTCATTCTCTTTAAATACATGTAACAATCTTAGTTATAAACGTTTACTATCAGGCTTAAAATTGACAAAAACTTATAAAATTGCGTAAAATTTGGTAGTCAGCTATCAATTGGGAAATTTGAAAAATTGTATTTTAAAAACTGTTTCTGACATATTATTCTCTTTAGTCTTAAAATGTCCCAAATCTCATTCTCTTTAAATACATGTAACAATATTAGTTATAGACGTTTACTATCAGGCTTAAAATGACAAAAACTTATAAAATTGCGTAAAATTTGGTAGTCAGCTATCAATTGGCAACTTTGAAAAATTGTATTTTAAAAACTGTAGTTGACATATTGTTCTTTTTAGTTTCAAAATGTACCAAATCTTATTCTCTTTAAATGCATGTAAAATCTTAGTTATAAACGTTTACTATCAGGCTTAAAATTGACAAAAACTCATAAAATTGCTTAAAATTTGGTAGTCAGCTATCAATTGGGAACTTTAAAAAATTGTATTTTAAAAACTGTAGTTGACATATTGTTCCTTTTGGTCTCAAAATGTACCAAATCTTATTCTCTTTAAATGCATGTAAAATCTTAGTTATAAACGTTTACTATCAGGCTTAAAATTGACAAAAACTCATAAAATTGCTTAAAATTTGGTAGTCAGCTATCAATTGAGAAATTTGAAAAATTGTATTTTAAAAACTGTAGCTGACATATTATATTCTTTAGTCTCAAATTGTCTCAAACCTCATTCTCTTTAAATACATGTAACAATCTTAGTTATAAACGTTTACTATCAGGCTTAAAATTAACAAAAACTCATAAAATTGCGTCAAATTTGGTAGTCAGCTATCAATTGGAAAAATTGAAAAATTGTATTTTAAAAACGGTAGCTGACATATTATTCTCTTTAGTCTCAAAATGTCCCAAATCTCATTCTCTTTAAATGCATATAACAATCTTAGTTATAAACGTTTACTATCAGGCTTAAAATTGACAAAAACTCATAAAATTGCGTCAAATTTGGTAGTCAGCTATCAATTGGAAACTTTGAAAAATTGTATTTTAAAAACTGTTTCTGACATATTATTCTCTTTAGTCTTAGAATGTCCCAAATCTCATTCTCTTTAAATACATGTAACAATATTAGTTATAAACGTTTACTATCAGGCTTAAAATTGACAAAACTCATAAAATTGCGTAAAATTTGGTAGTCAGCTATCAATTGGCAATTTTGAAAAATTGTATTTTAAAAACTGTAGTTGACATATTGTTCTTTTTAGTCTCAGAATGTCCCAAATCTCATTTTCTTTAAATGCATGTAAAATCTTAGTTATAAACGTTTACTATCAGTCTTAAAATTGACAAAAACTCATAAAATTGCGTAAAATTTGGTAGTCAGCTATCAATTGAAAAATTTGAAAAATTGTATTTTAAAAACTGTAGTTGACTATTATTCTCTTTATTTTCAAAATGTCCCAAATCTCATTCTCTTTAAATACATGTAGCAATCTTAGCTATAAACGTTTACTATCAGGCTTAAAATTGACAAAAACTCATAAAATTGCGTAAAATTTGGTAGTCAGCTATCAATTGGGAAATTTGAAAAATTGTATTTTAAAAACTGTAGCTGACATATTATTCTCTTTAATCTCAAAATGTCCCAAACCTCATTCTCTTTAAATACATGTAACAATCTTAGTTATAAACGTTTACTATCACGCTTAAAATTGACAAAAACTCATAAAATTGCGTAAAATTTGGTAGTCAGCTATCAATTGGGAAATTTGAAAAATTGTATTTTAAAAACTGTAGCTGACATATTATTCTCTTTAATCTCAAAATGTCCCAAACCTCATTCTCTTTAAATACATGTAACAATCTTAGTTATAAACGTTTACTATCAGGCTTAAAATTGACAAAAACTCATAAAATTGCGTAAAATTTGGTAGTCAGCTATCAATTGGGAAATTTGAAAAATTGTATTTTAAAAACTGTAGCTGACATATTATTTTCTTTAGTCTCAAATTGTCTCACACCTCATTCTCTTTAAACACATGTAACAATCTTAGTTATAAACGTTTACTATCAGGCTTAAAATTGACAAAAACTCATAAAATTGCGTCAAATTTGGTAGTCAGCTATCAATTGGAAAAATTGAAAAATTGTATTTTAAAAACTGTAGCTGACATATTATTTTCTTTAGTCTCAAAATGTCCCAAATCTCATTTTCTTTAAATACATGTAACAATCTTAGTTATAAACGTTTACTATCAGGCTTAAAATGACAAAAACTTATAAAATTGCGTAAAATTTGGTAGTCAGCTATCAATTGGGAACTTTGAAAAATTGTATTTTAAAAACTGTAGCTGACATATTATTTTTTTTAGTCTCAAAATGTCTCAAATCTCATTCTCTTTAAATACATGTAGCAATCTTAGCTATAAACGTTTACTATCAGGCTTAAAATTGACAAAAATTCATAAAATTGCGTAAAATTTGGTAGTCAGCTATCAATTGGCAAATTTGAAAAATTGTATTTTAAAAACTGTAGTTGACATATTATTCTTTTTAGTCTCAAAATGTCCCAAATCTCATTCTCTTTAAATACATGTAACAATCTTAGTTATAAACGTTTACTATCAGGCTTAAAATTGACAAAAACTCATAAAATTGCGTAAAATTTGGTAGTCAGCTATCAATTGGGAAATTTGAAAAATTGTATTTTAAAAACTGTAGCTGACATATTATTTTCTTTAGTCTCAAAATATCTCAAATCTCATTTTCTTTAAATACATGTAACAATCTTAGTTATAAACGTTTACTTTCAGGCTTAAAATTGACAAAAACTCTTAAAATTGCGTAAAAATTGGTAGTCAACTATCAATTGGGAAATTTGAAAAATTTAATTTTAAAAACTGTAGCTGACATATTATTCTCTTTAATCTCAAAATGTCCCAAACCTCATTCTCTTTAAACACATGTAACAATCTTAGTTATAAACGTTTACTATCAGGCTTAAAATGACAAAAACTTATAAAATTGCGTAAAATTTGGTAGTCAGCTATCAATTGGGAACTTTGAAAAATTGTATTTTAAAAACTGTAGCTGACATATTATTTTTTTTAGTCTCAAAATGTCTCAAATCTCATTCTCTTTAAATACATGTAGCAATCTTAGCTATAAACGTTTACTATCAGGCTTAAAATTGACAAAAATTCATAAAATTGCGTAAAATTTGGTAGTCAGCTATCAATTGGCAAATTTGAAAAATTGTATTTTAAAAACTGTAGCTGACATATTATTCTCTTTAATCTCAAAATGTCCCAAACCTCATTCTCTTTAAACACATGTAACAATCTTAGTTATAAACGTTTACTATCAGGCTTAAAATTGACAAAAACTCATAAAATTGCGTCAAATTTGGTAGTCAGCTATCAATTGGAAAAATTGAAAAATTGTATTTTCAAAACTGTAGCTGACATATTATTCTCTTTAGTCTCAAAACGTCCCAAATCTCATTCTCTTTAAATACATGTAACAATCTTAGTTATAAACGTTTACTATCAGGCTTAAAATTGACAAAAATTCATAAAGTTGCGTAAAATTTGGTAGTCAGCTATCAATTGGAAATTTTGAAAAATTGTATTTTAAAAACTGTAGCTGACATATTATTCTCTTTAATCTCAAAATGTCCCAAACCTCATTCTCTTTAAATACATGTAACAATCTTAGTTATAAACGTTTACTATCAGGCTTAAAATTGACAAAAACTCATAAAATTGCGTAAAATTTGGTAGTCAGCTATCAATTGGGAAATTTGAAAAATTGTATTTTAAAAACTGTAGCTACATATTATTTTCTTTAGTCTCAAATTGTCTCAAACCTCATTCTCTTTAAACACATGTAACAATCTTAGTTATAAACGTTTACTATCAAGCTTAAAATTGACAAAAACTCATAAAATTGCGTAAAATTTGGTAGTCAGCTATCAATTGGGAACTTTGAAAATTGTATTTTAAAAACTGTAGCTGACATATTATTGTCTTTAGTCTCAAAATGTCCCAAATCTCATTTTCTTTAAATACATGTAACAATCTTAGTTATAAACGTTTACTGTCATGCTTAAAATTGACATAAACTTATAAAATTGCGTAAAATTTGGTAGTCAGCTATCAATTGGAAACTTTGAAAATTGTGTTTTAAAAACTGTAGCTGACATATTATTCTCTTTAATCTCAAAATGTCCCAAACCTCATTCTCTTTAAATACATGTAACAATCTTAGTTATAAACGTTTACTATCAGGCTTAAAATTGACAAAAACTCATAAAATTGCGTCAAATTTGGTAGTCAGCTATTAATTGGGAACTTTGAAAAAGTGTATTTTAAAAACTGTAGCCAACGTATTATTCTCTTTAATTTCAAAATGTCCCAAATCTCATTCTCTTTAAATACATGTAACAATCTTAGTTATAAACGTTTACCATCAGGCTTAAAATTGACCAAAACTCAAAAAGTTGCGTAAAATTTGGTAGTCAGCTATCAATTGGGAATTTTGAAAAATTGTATTTTAAAAACTGTAGCTGACATATTATTTTCTTTAGTCTTAAATTGTCTCAAATCTCATTCTCTTTAAATGCATGTAACAATCTTAATTATAAACGTTTACCATCAGGCTTAAAATTGACAAAAACTCATAAAGTTGCGTAAAATTTGGTAGTCAGCTATCAATTGGGAACTTTGAAAATTGTATTTTAAAAACTGTAGCTGACATATTATTGTCTTTAGTCTCAAAATGTCCCAAATCTCATTTTCTTTAAATACATGTAACAATCTTAGTTATAAACGTTTACTATCAGGCTTAAAAAATTGAAAAATTGTATTTTAAAAACTGTAGCTGACATATTATTGTCTTTAGTCCCAAAATGTCCCAAATCTCATTTTCTTTAAATACATGTAACAATCTTAGTTATAAACGTTTACTATCATGCTTAAAATTGACATAAACTTATAAAATTGCGTAAAATTTGGTAGGCAGCTATCAATTGGTAATTTTTGAAAAATTGTATTTTAAAAAATGTAGCTGACATATTATTCTCTTTAGTTTCAAAATGTCCCAAATCTTATTCTCTTTAAATACATGTAACAATCTTAGTTATAAACGTTTACCATCAGGCTTCAAATTGACAAAAACTCATCATAAAATTGCGTAAAATTTGGTAGTCAGCTATCAATTGGGAATTTTGATAAATTGTATTTTAAAAACTGTAGCTGACATATTATTTTCTTTTAGTCTCAAAATGTCCCAAATCTCGTTCTCTTTAAATACATGTAACAATCTTAGTTATAAACGTTTACCATCAGGCTTAAAACTGACAAAAACTCATAAAATTGCGTAAAATTTAGTAGTCAGCTATCAATTGGGAAATTTGAAAAATTGTATTTTAATAACTGTAGCTGACATATTATTTTCTCTAGTCTCAAAATGTCCCAAATCTCAATCTCTTTAAATACGTGTAACAATCTTAGTTAAAGACGTTTACTATCAGGCTTAAAATTGACAAAAACTCATAAAATTGCGTAAAACTTAGTAGTCAGCTATCAATTGGGAAATTTGAAAAATTGTATTTTGAAAACTGTATCTGACATATTATTCTCTTTAGTCTCAAAATATCCCAAATCTCATTCTCTTTAGATACGTGTAAAAATCTTAGTTAAAAACGTTTACTATCAGGCTTAAAATTGACAAAAACGCATAAAATTGCGTAAAATTTGGTAGTCAGTTATCAATTGGGAATTTTGAAAAATTGTATTTTAAAAACTGTAGCTGACATATTATTCCTTTTTGTCTCAAAATGTCCTAAATCTCATTCTCTTTGAATACATGTAACAATCTTAGTTATAAACGTTTACTATCAGGCTTAAAATTGACAAAAACTCATAAAAATGCGTAAAATTTGGTGGTCAGCTATCAATTGGGAACTTTAAAAAATTGTATTTTAAAAACTGTAGCTGACATATTATTTTCTTTAGTCTCAAAATGTCCCAAATCTCATTCTCTTTAAATACGTGTAAAAATCTTAGTTATAAACGTTTACTATCAGGCTTAAAATTGACAAAAACTCATAAAATTGCGTAAAATTTGGTGGTCAGCTATCAATTGGGAACTTTAAAAAATTGTATTTTAAAAACTGTAGCTGACATATTATTTTCTTTAGTCTCAAAATGTCCCAAATCTCATTCTCTTTAAATACGTGTAAAAATCTTAGTTATAAACGTTTACTATCAGGCTTAAAATTGACAAAAACTCATAAAATTGGGTAAAATTTGGTGGTCAGCTATCAATTGGGAACTTTAAAAAATTGTATTTTAAAAACTGTAGCTGTCATATTATTCTATTTAATTTCAAGATGTCCCAAATCTTATTCTCTTTAAACACATGTGAGAATCTTAGTTATAAACGTTTACTATCAGGCTTAAAATTGACAAAAACTCATAAAATTGCGTAAAATTTAGTAGGCAGCTATCAATTGGGAACTTTGGAAAATTGTATTTTAAAAACTATAGCTGACATATTATCCTCTTTAGTCTCAAAATGTCCCAAATCTCATTCTCTTTAAATACGTGTAACAATCTTAGTTATAAACGTTTACTAACAGGCTTAAAATTGACAAAAACTCATAAAATTGCGTAAAATTTAGTAGGCAGCTATCAATTGGGAACTTTGGAAAATTGTATTTTAAAAACTATAGCTGACATATTATCCTCTTTAGTCTCAAAATGTCCCAAATCTCATTCTCTTTAAATACGTGTAACAATCTTAGTTATAAACGTTTACTAACAGGCTTAAAATTGACAAAAACTCATAAAATTGCGTAAAATTTAGTAGGCAGCTATCAATTGGGAACTTTGGAAAATTGTATTTTAAAAACTATAGCTGACATATTATCCTCTTTAGTCTCAAAATGTCCCAAATCTCATTCTCTTTAAATACGTGTAACAATCTTAGTTATAAACGTTTACTATCAGGCTTAAAATTGACAAAAACTCATAAAATTGCGTAAAATTTTGTAGTCAGCTATCAATTGGGAACTTTGAAAAATTGTATTTGAAAAACTGTAGCTGACATATTATTCTCTTTAGTTTGCCAAGTCACTTCCAGCCACGGTAATTTCATACAGCATCTTCTCAGAATTGGCAAATCTGAATCTCCTAATTGTACTACTTGCCAAGAAATTGACAGTCCGATTTATCGTATCCTTCACTGCCCATTATACCTAAAACATAGAAATAACTTATTGAATTACACAAACACTCAAACTATTGATCTTACTAAAATACCATATTTACCTCCTGACTTAATTAGTCCTTTTGCTAAACAAATGGAATAACTTATCACACAAACTTATATCATCGATAAATTATCTCAATTCACTTCCCATTATTGGATTTGAACAAATGCTTCTGATTTATGCTAAAGTGTCCATAGCCTCCCCTTCAATTTCCGAAATTATCTACTTAAAGTGACACTGACTAAGGTGCGAGAGTGTTTTATGACCTGTTTTTCGTTTTATATTAGTGTACTTCGTACGAACCACTACTCTTTGAGTCTCTGTTCATGTTAACTTTAAATAGTGCCACTGTGTTCAGTGCGGGAGTGCTTTAAGGCCTGTCTTTCGATTGTAGTGAGTGCTAATTCGTAGTTATTACCGTAACTAGGACTGATTCTTGAAATATCTATTTAATTTAAAAACCACTAACTCTGTTCCTGTACATTTCAACTAATGGGTACTACTAAAATGCCGAATTATTATGACGTTCTCGACTTTTTGGACATGATTTGAACTAATTATTTTTAATCATCCAAGCTAATTGGACATTATTTTATTTTTATAATTGACTGTTATTTTTTTAATTCCATGCTTACATAAGATAATTCCATTTACATCATTTATTCTTTTACATGTCTTATTACCAAAATTTAATATGGTTTCCTAATTTAACATCATACCTCTCAGCTTTATTTTAATACACTTGTACCCTTCTATTTCTCCTTATCAAGTATAGTGTTACCACCATCGTAATCCGATTTTTATTTAATTAGGTTTTCACAAATTCTCTGTGTTGCCTGAATTAACAAACGTCATCAAATCGGTAATTTTAAAAACTTGAACAGAATTCCACAACATTCCAACGTTAAAAGTCGCCTTCTTTGCTAACTTTAGCTGCAAGGTCATCCCTCGACCGACGCTTTCTACCCTCAAATTTCTACCTGACTTTCATCAAACAAAAGAAAGCGAGAAATCTCGGCTCCTGTGCTCACCTGCACAGGTATCCACATATAGAGACACACACCGAAAAGCTCTTTTTAATCCGAGTCTTTTCGTATAAATTTCATTCCGTAATTCCTACGTCAACCCTATCAAAAACCGCAATTAATTAACCAATTAACTCATCTCACGCGTTTCTTGATAATTAGAACCGCGACATGCTCAATTTCGCTCTCATTTCGTCAGGTAGGCTTCTCGCGACCTACCTCGCATCACACAGCCCTCTCGCATGTTGCGGACTAATTATTAAACCGTTAATTGTGTTAATTAAGCTTCTTTCGTTCATATCTCATGAACGGGTTGTCGTAAAATTATGATTCAAACGCTGTTCAACTCTTTTTTCAATTCCGCTCCTCCCACGCATTATCTCATTCTCGCGATTCAATTATCTCGCGATCTTGATTCGCGCAGACAAACCATCGGAACCCCTCGATCTTTGCCGAACCTTTCAAAGGTGGCAAAAATCTCGCTTTAACTGCCGGTTCGGCTCTTCGGGAGTCAGTCGTGACACTCGTGACTCGTCAGTCGTAACCGTGAGTCGTGAGTCCGCAGTCGATTGCAAGTTCATGAAGTTTACCTTCATCCGTACTTCTTTCACTTTCTCACCTCGCTCTCTTTCTTCCTCTGCTCGTTCGCTCGCGCCACCTTGCGGAGTAACAGCGCGTTACTCACTCGCATCACAGCGCCATCTCTCGCTCAACTCATTCAACCCTTTTTACCCTTTCTTTGTGACTCGTTTGCCTGACAGTGCCGTTCCCAAAATTTACACCTGTGTTTTATTTTCTTCGCTTTAATAATTTAATTATTCCCTTTTTAATTAAATTTAATTCACCACATTCCCAACCCACACTCAAACAAAATTGCACCGACAGCCGGACCGGTGACAGGATAAATAAAATCATTTTTTAAAAACTCGGTTTAGTTATTACCGAATTTAATTATATATATTTCATGTTATGATTGTGAGCTTTTTATGAGCTGTTTTATTTATTTTATATTATTTTTTCTTGTCATTCAAGTAAAAACAAAGATGTTTGTCCAAATATTATTTAAGAAAAGTGTGATTATGCAAATAAATGACCTATAATGGTGTTTGTTTGTGATTTAAATTAGTTTTTATTGCATTCAAAAATTGTAAAAGTAATGAAAATAAAACTGTACTACTTCTAAACAACGTTTATTTATTATACACTTTATTCATTATTTTTAGTCGACTCCAACAAAAATTGAATTTCTGAATTTTGAATAAACTGAATTTATATTGAAAATGCAACATAATTAAAATTAGAAATAAGAAATTTATACAATAATACTGTAAAACAGTCAATTATTTACGACTTTATTATTAAAAAAATTCAAACAGTAAAAGAGGCAGCTGAAGATTTTTTTACCACAATTAGTAAAATGTCAGTTACTGTTTTTAATTTTATTTTTTGTAGACAATTATACACATTTATAAATATCAAATCTAATTGTAATAAAAATTCAATTTTGATTTCTACAATCGCATCTCTAATTTTACTTTTCTCTTATACCAAAATTTGGATTTTTTCCATCTCTTCAGTCACAAACTGAGTTTTTCTTTTAAAGTAATACATATTTTGCTGCATCAAGATCCTACAAAAGTTACAAATATAAACAAAAATTATCTAGACTAATACTTACCTTTTCTGCATAATATCTAGAGACAATATCAATGAATACATTAATCTAAAAAGAATGTTTAACATTTATTTTTATTTTAAATCTATTTTTAACTACCGATCTGGTTAGGGGCACCAAGATTTCTTTTCCTTCTGATTCTAGGCCAATTTTTTAACAGAGATTCTCCTGAATTTTAAAATTTCGGTTGTGCCATTCGTAGAAAAGCAAGAAATTCTGGAAACTGACACTTTCTTAAATTTAAACAATTTTTTTAATATCACATGCAAACAATTTGAACACAGAAAAACGTTATTGTATACAATTACTTATTTATTTAGTATTACTAATAAAGGTTATTTAAATCACATTACCTTAAGTATTTCAGCAAAGATTTTAACGTAATTTAAAGTGCTAAAACTGATTTTCATGCACTCTTAGAAAATTAGCAATTTACCTCACAAAACTTGACAATATTTTGTTAAGTTATTTTAAGTGATTGTAAACAAGCTTTTACATAAACAACTTATTACATTATTGATAGTAGATTGTTTAACAAGTTAAGAAAAGTGGTCGTTTTCAAGTGAGTAGAAATGTTTGTATCAAATTTACATGAATGTGAAAAAATCACTTTTCTTACGAGTTGAACATGCTATTTTCTTCTATTCTTAATGGAAAACGTATAAAACCTAAGGATATTTAAAAAAAATGTTTTTCTACAATCTTTAATATAGTTAACTTCCTATTAAAAGTAAACCGTAGCCAACGCATGACAACAAATTAAATGTACTTATTCATACTTACTTGTTTTGATTAGTTGTGTTGCTAACTAGTAAAGTATTGCTAATTAGTAAAATAAAGTATTTCATTTTTGAATTCTACCTAATCAAATGGCACTTTTCTATTAAAGATACAAAAAATAATAATTATATGCCTTGGTTACTAAAAGCTAACAGACAACAATAAAACTACCAAAATTTTAAGTTTTCCGCCCTACAATTAAAAATCCCCCAGTCCCAAATCCCTACAATTAAAATTAAAATACCTAATTAATTTAGCGCTCGACAGCCACAATTTTTCAAGCAATTAACGGTATGTAAATTTAAATAATTCTATTAGGAAAAGTGTGCTTACAATTAGATAGCTTTTGTAAGTAACTATTTAAATAACAATGTCAAGGTAAAGTATATATAAAATATCATGTGCAAAATACAATTCCTGTTGTTTTTAGTTTAGTAATAATAATCTGTAATCACTGTAAAAAAACTTTTAACACAAAATCTTCACGAAATCGACACTTGATGACCATCCATTCAGATATCACCGAAAATAGCAATAATGTCTTAAGAATCACCTCTTCATCTTGCCCTGAAAAAGAAAAACCAATATATACATCTTTTAAATTACTAAATCAGATCTAAGAAAATCTTTTAAATGCCACAGAAGCAATTTTAAGAATTTTTCAAGCAAAACTACATTACGTGTCCCTAAAGTAGCTGGAAGTATTAAAATTAGTAGAATATCTCATTCTAAAGTTAGGGTTAAACAGCTCTACAATACATCCAAGATTTTAATTGAATATTACTAATGTTGGGCATAATTTGGATGTGAGATGTCAGCCCATAACTTTAGAATCAAAAAATTTTATTATTGAAAATATTAAATCACATGTGTCTTTTGACACTATAATAAAAGATGCAAGAAATACAGTAACTAACAATAAAATTAGTAAATAAATTTACTCTCAAAAAAAGATTTGCATTATCTTGCAGACAAACACAATTTAAGTGGATGGAGGCATAAATCAGATTTGGCAGCAATAGATTTAAGTTTAAGGGTGGAATAATTTACAAAAGAACGTTTTTTTATAAAGAAACATGGAGAATTTTTTAATGGACTTGATGTAGACAATTTGAGCTTGCATTTCTGAATAAAAAGAAATAGAATTTATGCTAAAAACTTACCGTTCCAATATAATTAGTATGATATTGACGGAAATAATCCTTATGAGTAAAAATTAACAACAATTCTCATATTAGACAATCAAGACATTGGTTTCCCTGTATGTTTTTAATAACAAATCGTAACGATAAAGCCGTGCATCAACAATAAATTGTCCTATTTGAACATGAGCTGAAAAATATAAAGGATCTATTATCGCAAAATATTTCATGAGTGACGTTACCAACATTTATTGGGTCAGCTGGAATTTAATACTGGGGTCGATGCCTAATCGTCTTTTATGCACTTGGAAAAACTAGACTGTCCAAGGAAAACCTAAAATTTTAAACAATAACCAATTAACCAAAGAAAAAGAAATACAAACAAATGTAAGTGAAATGTTAAAAGCCACAGAAGACGAGGAGTTTAATAAAATAAAGCAAATTTTAATTAAATATTTTTAAAAAATAAGATAGATACATTTTTGGAATATATCTTGAAATATTATTTACAAAGTAGAGAAAGAACAATGAGTTTTGCACATTGTTTTTGAAAGTATGCTGAAATCAACCACAACATGCATCTAGAGGCTTTGCACAAAAACCTAAAAATACAAGTATTTTGGTGGAAAGACGGTCTAAAGGCCAGAATATTGTTTGTATTCTTTTGACAAATTAGTTGCAGATAAGTCTTGGCAACAAATTTCGTCAATATTACTGCTTCTCACCGTGATTTAGATGTAAACAAGTCTCACGGGAAAGCCTTGAAAATGTCATTGGATGGATGGAGTAGCACTAGAAAATCCTACAACCTTTCTTGACTATTCGTCTTTGGCTATTAATTTTTATCAGATTGATCTTGTAAATTCTTCTCGCAATTGTAGAACTCTCCGATGTGTAGGTACTCTGATACTTCCATCCATAACTTTAGATGTTCATGTCATGAGTCCACTAAAAAAAAATCATTTTTGCAAACACATTCATCTCGTTTGTTTGTTTTTGCAACGACACGTTTTGCAAGAAAATCAAGATTGCACTCTGCCAAAATTGAAATAAGAAGTTGTGTGAAAGTTGAAAAATGCCCAATCCCATGAAGAAGACACTACAAATTTGTTAAAAGTACAGTGTGAAGCACTGTTCAATTGGGTCATAAAAAATTACTCTTCTCATATTGATTTTAACGCTGTAAAAGAAGCCCTTACGCAACTTAACAACGAATTAACTAACAAAAAGATTTTTAGAAAAAAAAAATAATTTAAAATAATATATTCGGATGTTAACCACTTTTGACCTTAGAACTCATTTTGTCATTTGATCGGAAAGAATATTTTGAGATGTCATTTAGTCATGAAAAGAACATAATTTTATTAGATATTACCGGTTGTAAAAGATACTTAAAATTTGTGTCGTCAGCGCATACCTATAGTTAAAACTCATTCACGTCCTCCTCGTCTAAAAGTATTTTAATATTTGTTAAATTAATTGTAGTAATAATTGTAATGAAAGAATGATTAAGTTTATGATAAATCATTGACAAGTATAAATATTAAACGGGTTTAAGTCACAGAATTCAGTTTTAAGGAAAAATAAAAGAGTTTACTAATTAATTAATCATTCTTTCGACAGTTTTAAAATTTATAGTTTTTATATAATCACTTTAAATCTAGAAAACGATAAATTGTGCTTTAGAATAATTTTTGAGTATTCAGTTGTTGCTTGCAAGAGAATTGGTTAAAATCCTCTAGTTTTAACGTTCATAATTAATCTATTGCTGGAAATATTTAATCAAGTAGTTTATTTTAATTTTACTGTATTAAATAACTTTATCTTTATCATCAACTTTTATTAATATATTTGTTACTCAATCTTAAAGCTGAGTTTAATTTGAAAATAGACTACAAAGATTTTAGACTGCACCCCTTCCCCTAAAGCATTTGATTCCCGATCTCCGGTTTAATATTCTGATAATATTTTAATTCCATATTATGTTATTAAATCGCAGGGAAGTCCTACGTTCAAAATATAAATTTATTAGATCTGTTGGGTAGGAAACCGTTTACGGCTTTATTAACTATTAAATCAAAAATAAAAAAAATACATTTTTCTTATGCAAAAACAGCCTACCACATATGACAGCTGTCGGCCAATGTTATACACCGCACTAAATTTCTGCTATCCTGATATTAAACGTTTGACTTTGAGTTGGGTCTCTAGGTACCACAGAAAACAATGGTAGAGAAATCTGACCACATATGCGTGTTATCAAAACGATCATAAAGGGCTTCCATTTTGACAGTCAGACATGCGGTAAAATCAAAACTAAACTTATAAAAAAAATAGTTATGGAGTGGAGAGGTGTGACGTCAAAAATCCGCAAAAATTCAAAGCACTGTCATTCTAAAAACATACCTTAAAAAAGTCGCTCTTATTGCATTAGTACATAAGGTTGAAATTATAGTAGATAAACTTTGACCGAATAAAAATCACATATGGAAACACAAATAAGGCATAAAAACACTCTACCTTCTCCAATACTCTAAACATTCTAGTTTTAATTCAATCACAAATTACATATAATTCTCGCATAATTGAGAAATTAATCGAAAATGGATATTACAATACAAAATACAAGCTTCGTGATGTCAAAGTCACCCGAAGAGCTGTAAACCAACTACCTAGGATGGCCGAGTACCAAAAATTAGCAATCTGCGCTTACAAATGGGAGGGACTTTGTTCACGTTCGTCATGGTTTGCTAAACTTCGCTCATGTTAGACCTGCGTTGAAGCTTCGAACTGAAGGAAATCTGTGCATCAAACGTTGTATTTTCTATTAATTTTTTCATTAAATGTAAGTTTGTTGTTATCAATAAATGAAATGTTTAGGGTATCGAATGTCGACATTTTTTATTTTAATTAATGTATCTATTCATCTCTTGTAATTTGATCTTTGTAAATTTAACCTTATTTACATGTGCAATAAGCTCGACTTTTTCAAGGTACTTTTTCGAATGACAGAGTTTCAAAATTTTGCGCTGTTTTGACGTCAGGGCTTCTGCGATTAATTTCTCAATTATGCCAGAAGTATGTGTAACTTGAAACTGGATTAAAACTAGAATGTCTAGAGTATTAAGGTAGAGTGTTTTATGCCTTATTTGTGTTTCCATATGTAATTTTTATTCGGTTAAAGTTTAGCTATTATAATTTCAACCTATAATTATACGAAAATTATAATTATATGTACTAGTGTAATAAAGGCGACTTTTTTAAAGTATGTTTTTAGAATGACAGTGTTTGAATTTTTGCGTATTTTTGACGTCACACTTCACACTTCTCCTCCTCCTTGTCAGTGACGAAAAATTCGATGATCCCATTTTTTGAACGCAGATTGTATCAAACGTTATATAGTCTTTTAGATCACATAGTATTATATACTTTAATTTGAATTTCCCTTATTTGTAAGTGTAACACGACGTGTAACAATGGCGATCACTCATTTTTCATTTTCTATTGTAGCGCACACTCCATCAGTATTCTTTCTACTACTTTTTGTCTATGCTTGAAAATGATCAGTTGGTGTCTGTTAAAAGTACCATAACCTCAAATGGCGTTAAATTTTGTCAAGCAAAAGCCGTTTTATCAAACATTTAAAAGAAGATTTATATAAAACAGAAGAAACGATTAATTCTATTACGAACCAGATAAGGTAAGATAATGTTTGTAACAGTTTTGGAAATTAGGAAGAATGCTCTGAAAATATACTTATCTAATTTAATTCACGCTTTACTATTACTATTGGAAGGGGCTTTGTTTATTTTACAAAAGTGGAATGACGATTTAAATAAATGAATGGTTTGGAATTGATCAACTCAGACTTGACAAGTTTCTAATGGTGAGAATTTTACAAATTGCACAAAACCTTGTATTATATATTTTAGTTTGTACGACGTCTTCTCAAACATGCTTTTTTCGTTATAAAAAACTAAAATTGTTGGCATTTAGCGATAAACCTCAAGTTATAGACCATATTAGAAAACACATTTTCATTTATTTAATACGTCAATTAGACGTAGGTGTGAAATATAATGAAAAATACAACGCTTGGCGTGCTTTAAGATTTTTTGGAAGTATTGATGCTATGCAGAAAGTGGAAGTTTCAGATGATGAAGAAGCTGAAGAGGATGAACAAGAACAAATTTATGATTTAAGAGCAGGAAAAGTAAATGTAAATTTACTCCAATTAAAATTTTATGCAAAAGCTGTATCTAAATATTTATTACAGTGTAGATTTGCCAAAGAAACAAATTCGAAGTCAGGGAAATGTCTCACTGAATTGGCTGAACAGCATGATACTAAGACTAAACATGATACTAAGACTAAACAAGATATGATCACGCGCAGGTTTTCTCCCTCTCTCTCTTTCGACTCTGACGTCATTGTGTGACAAATCTGAAATCTGGTGACAAACGTAGCGTTATTAGTGTGGCTATTAGCGTCTAAATTCTCTCTGTTTTGAGTGATTTACTGGTTTTTGTAATTGAATATTGTTTGTTTGATTTTGTGAACGATGGTTTATTGTGCAGTGATGGGTTGTACCAGCAATAATAATAAGAAAAGCAAGAACTGTTCGTCCGATTGTCGATAATTTAGTTTTTTGACCAATACCAAACTTTGTAATTTATGGGAGCAAGAAATGCTCTCAAAAGTATGGTTTTAATGTAAATAATGCTGGAATATGTTTAAAACATTTTTCTCATGATAATTTTTGTGTTAAAGAAAAACTATTGCCTGTGTCCAAAAATAAGTGAAAGTTAAAACGAGACGCGTGCCTTCACTTAATTTACAAAAATCACTAAAAGTGCAAACATCTGTCCAGGAAGATCGTGAGGAAAGAATCAAAAAGATAGAATTTGTTATAAACATACATTCCATGTAAGTATTTATTTCATTAATTGTATTTGGGATATTTTTTTATTGAATACTTATACTTTGTTAGCTCACAAAAAGAATCGGAAATGTGTAAGAAAATGAAGAAACTCCAAGCGGAAAACTTACGTTTAAAAAAACTTTTGGAAAAAGAAAAAGAAGAGAAAAAACGAATTGATAAGATATTTACTGTAGGACAGCTTCGTAAGCTAAAAACTCAGAAACAAATTCAGTGATCTATTCAAAATATTACTTCTGCAATATCTTTGTATGCTGGTGGACCCAGGTCTTACCGTTTACTAGAAGAAGAGGTTATCCATTGCCAGCAGTTTCGAACTAATTTATGTTCTAATTTATTAATATTTTGACCTAAGTATGTTCTAATTTATCAATCATTAATTTAAAGAACGAGTTGTGTTACTTCTTGGTGATAAAAAGTTAAAAGATATTATAGTGAGTTTTTGCTTTTTAAATTTGTGTATTGAAGTTATGTGATCGCCATACACTTAAAATGCATTATCCTCTCTTTTACTTAAGTATATTTTTTTTAATTGTTAAAATAATTTAGTAATCAATTTAAGGTAGAAATATTTTAGTATAATTATTTTTTTTTGATTTTATTATTCAATATTTGTCACATTAAATGCAGAATTGATTAATCGTTTTTTTGGCAACTTCTAAACTTACAGTTTTTTTTATGTAACCGCTTTAAATTTAAAAAGTGTTATATGGCGTTTTAGTTAACTTATGATTATTTAAAATTCACATGCAAGTGAATTTTAATTTGTTTATTAGCTTTTAATATTTTTATATTTAATCACATATTTTATTATCTTATTATATCAATTTATATTTAATTAATATACGTGTTAATTTAATTTTAAAACTGATTTTACTTTCGAAATTAATTTTAGGGATTTCAGACTGCAACCTTTTACTCCAAAAGATTATTTCATCCCAGATTTCCGCTCACAGGAAAAGCCTATGCTTAAACAAATCTATTTTTTGTGGTTTGTACCACTCTACCCACAATTCCACCCTACAAATTAACCATTAATAAAAAAATATATTTTTAAATAACCCGCCCCATTTTGAACTAAAAATAAACCTAATAAGGTTCTAAAATGTCTTTTTATTAAGTATTATTAAATAATATTCATCTGAGACATTAGAATCCACAAAAGTTTTAGTAATTTTGCGAGTAATTCTCTAATAATACTATTAAATGCCAAGATTATTAAATATCTGACAAAGGTTGCACAAAAACTTTGCGCATGCGTTGAAAGATGGCGGCATGTGCGTCATAGTTACGATAAAATTTAAATTTATTTGATAGTATTTATAACAAAAAATGTTTCACACCTGTAAGCAATAAAACTCTTTGGGAATTGATATAAGATATTTATTTAAAAAATATAATGATATAGTTGTATGTAAAATTACTAAAGAAACATACAGAAAATTAAAAAAAAACAGCTCCTTGAAATATTATTATTTTATAATTTTTTTCATTTTTTTGCAATATTCGAAGAAGAAGCTGTTGTTTTTCTTTTTTGTGCGTGCTTAAAGCCTTCTAATTTTATATTTAAAAATTTAATTCTTATAAAAAGTCTTAATCTACAAAAAGATTTAACGAGTTTTTCGTCAATTTCCGGACATTTGTTTTGTATATATTGGCAAGTTCTGGTAACAATTCTTTTTCCCTCATTGAACATTCCGTGCTTGTTATATTTTTTAAAATATTTGTCCATCTTAATATTTTGGTTGAACCATGTTGTAGATGGTTCGGTTAAACCCCCAAAGGATAAGCTTTGTAGCCAAGAAGGCATTCCATACGTGTGCATTGATATTGCTTCTTTGGTCTGGTGAGTATATTTTCCTAAATGAGGAAACTCGGCCTTATGTTTTCTGGCCAAATATCCAGCAATATACTTTAGGCCATCTTTTTAACTAATATTTGTGGTTTCTGTTTGCGTAGATGATGCACTTGTGGGTGTGCTGCTACTATCGCAAGGTTGTACGTCCAATTCGCTTAAAATTGGGTCCGGTTCTGTGATATTATCGGGTAAAATATGTGCTTTTTTTAAAGAGGAAGCCATCAGGTAATCTCCATCTTTTTCTTCAGGTATTAATACATTGGAATGCTTTTGCACCATTTTTGGATTTTTTCCTAATAGGATCATCCTCACGCGATGTAATGCATTTAATGGCGAAGGATGATCATGTAACCCCCCTTTGCTTCGTATCTATAAAATCATTAAACATTTAAGTTATTGTACCTATGTTATAATTATACCAACCTGCGAAAAAAAGTTTTCAAGACAATCTTGATTTAAACGATGGCTTAAAAGATATTTAACATTCATAGAGGTATTTAAATGACGAAAAAGTCCCTGAAGAGACTTAATTGAAATGATCATCCCTTTTTGAAAAACTTGTAAAGATTTTTTTCCTACACATAACATATTTTCAACCATATATTTTACCTCTTCAAGTATGTTATTTTGTCTTGATAAATCTTCTCCATAAGGTTTTTTTGAAGGAACTTTGGCATCAGGTGTATATGAATTAAAAATGTCAAACCAATAATTGATTTTTTCGCAAAAGTCTCCTACATTTTTTGCCAATGTTTTATTAACTCCGGGTTTATACTGTTGTAAAGCCGTTGCAGTTGTGTTGGAAAAAATCTGAGCCGCCAATCGTACGTTTTGACGTTGAGCTCCTACACAATCAAGATGAGCTTGGGAAAGTTTATGGCAAGAACTAATTTCAGTATTGGTCATTAGAATTAAATTTTGAACAGGATCTTTGTTCACAATTGTTCCATCTTGTAATATAAAACCTGTGTCTAAGAACCAATTTCGTAGCAATTTTAAAAGATGTGGTGCATCGGCGAAAAAGTATATTGGTTGTTGAGTGACTGGATGGTGAATAAACGTATGATCTAAATCAATATTTAATTGTTTCCACAATCCTTGATTTCCTCCACCACAATCAGATACACACGCTACAACGTTGTAGTGAATAGTATCTAACTTTTGAATTAATTCCTGTAATAGGGCACTAGTCATTTTTTGATCGAAGCCAATATAAATGGGTTGCTTCCATTGATCAAAAAGTCCTCTTGCCATTACTACCTGCATATATGAATATTTTCCTAAAACTTCGTCCTCTTTTTGGTCGTATTCATATAGCGAATCAACTTTAATTTCATCAAATGATAACACAGTTGTCCTCTGAACCTGTGTCTTTTTTCTTCCGCTGATGTCCATAATGTTTATAACATCTTTAAGCACTCCACTTCTCAAATCCATATTTTTGGCCCAGTTTTGTAAGGTTGATACAGCAGGTAGAGGATATTTTAAAGTGTTACGCAAATAAACTTAGCTTCTTTGACTAAAATAACGCAACGTAAATGCACGTGATAATTCCTCCTGGGTCCACCGAGCTTGTTTTTTCCTTTTTAGTGCAATTTCCACTTGATTTGCAGTAAAAACATGACTTAGAGCGCCTTTTACTTTCTCTTCGAAATCTTTTTCATTTTCACAAAATGTGTGCTTTAATTTGTCCTGAAGAGCCAAATTTTTTTTTTCAGCCGTTCAATCTGATTGTGAAGAGCAACGCTGTCATCATTGATAGTCCTAACTATGTCAAAATCTATTTCTGTTGAGGCATTTTTTAGCCTTTCTTCAGCTTGATACGATGTCGAAGGTTTGCAATAACTCTCTTCATTACTACCGGAAGCCTTTAATATTTCTTCGACCACCTGTTGTCTCTTTTTCTTTTCGACGCGTAAAGTTTGACTTGATGATTCTGTCAGTTCTTCATGTGGTAAATGTAACGATGGTATTGCTAAAAACATTGTAAATTTAAAATGCAAATAATGTTTTCATGTTGAAAACACACCTGTCTTTTTAAGTTTTCTTGGCACCAAATTCATTAATTTTGCACGTAAACCATCTTCATAATCATCAATTTGAAAATGCTTACTGCAAACTTTTTTATTTGCGGGATTAAATTTATCATTCCGATAACATTTAACCACCCACTCTTGTCTAATACGTTTATCCATTGGAAAAGAGTGAAAATGAAGAATTTCACCACTTTGCTTCGCCTTTACGGAATTACTTTTGCAGGTAGCTACACTGCAGACGTTGGTTCCTCTTGGCATCTTAATATCGTAACAACTACAATTAAAAGAGCGTAAATATGTTATTGAATAACAAAGTTTCAACTCACTTTCAAGGCAAACCCACTAATAAAATGTTCAAAATTTACACTAAAAAACTGTTCACAATTGATTGTTGTACCCTTTATTCACTTGTCCAAATTAATTCACAGGTAGACTTAACTAACACACTAACTTTTTTCAGAAAAACGCAAATAAAAGCACTTGTGAGTTAGCAACACCTATCCGTTGGATAGACCAAAATGGACTAAATATTTTTCATGTGGAGTGGAAAATAGAATACAGTACATCCAAAAGGGTCTCATTAATACTCCGAATTTTATTACTAAACTTGCAATGGCAGATGTGCTTAAGAGGAGTATTTACCAATTTCTCTAGTATAGGGATTCCAATATGTAAACGCGCGAATCTGTAGCTTGTTTATTTATAAAAAAAATAAAAACGGTTTTTGCTATGGATATTGTAATAAAATGGACTACATTTTGACTTTATTAAATTTTTAATTTCGTTGATTTTAAATTTTAATGATTTGTTAATAATTACTTTATATTAATTATAAACATTTTTTTTAGAATCACTTCCAGTTTGTAGTTAATAATTAGAAGAATGATTGTGTCAAATTTCTTCGTTAAAATATTTTTATAAATAAAAATGCTACAGATTCGGACGTTTACATTGCAATTCAAATTACAGCGATTATTTCCCTCATATATTATTAGCCAACCAAATGTTTTAAAAATTCAAACGTCAGCCAATGACAATCGAGTTTTCTTGATAAAACGGCATGTAGCTGAACCTAATGCAAATATTGAAGGTGATTATTAAACAGCATGTAGCTATTCGCCTGGTTACCATGGCACTCCAAACAATTTTTTCTAAAAACAAATGTCAAAAAATTAATTTGTTTGGTGTTTGTAACTTATTGCGAATTTTTTGTTAATAAATAATAAATGTTTATACTAATTGTTTTGTTATTTGGGAAATAATCTTGACATAAACCCCTCCAGCTCCAAGTTGTGATCCCTTAATTTTCGAGAATGTGTAGCTTGTCAATTAAATCGTACAAATTTGACAAAAAAAGCCCTCCAGCTACGCTGTCGGGCTTTTAATATTATCAAATTTGCACTCTTCATTGCCAAGTAACACATTCTCTTAAATTAACCGGCAAAACTTTGAGCTCTTGGGATTTAACCTCTGAGGAAACCACACGTGTAGTTTATTCAGCGAATTGCCTTAGTTACATAATAAACAAACAAAAATTAATGTAATTATTTTATTAACGTAAAAATTGCCAAGAAAAATGTTACGTAAGTTGTTTCGAGAAATAGTCGTAACGAATTTCACTCGATCATCAAAAATAATCGATTACTTTCCTCCAGCTCAATGTTTTCCTTAAAAAAATTTTCGCGGAAAGCGTCTCGTTGAACGATAAGTAAAATAATCGACTACTTTTAATGCTTTTGTAATATTACAAGTGACTAAATATTTGTCTTGTGGAACAAAGTGCATCCAAAAGGGTCTCATTAATATTCCGGAATTTATTACTAAACTTGCAGCCAGATGTGCGTAACAGTATTTTGAGTTGAAGAATACACGTTCGTGTCCGGAAAATCCGAATATTTACGAATGCGCCCTCTCGTTGATATATAATGTCACAATATATATATTTTTTTTAGGGTGCGCTTCGGGCGAAGCGTAATTTTTCCTACATAAGTGATCAAAAAAAACCTTATAGTTTCCCTAGGACATTTCAAATTTGGTCAATTTCCCCCTACATGTAGGGGAATTTCCCCAACAATTTCCCTAGGGTTACCATTACTGCTTGTGACGAATTGTGAACATTTGAGTTATCGTAACTATGACGTACATGCCGCCATCATTCAACGCATGCGCAAAGTTTTTGTGCAACCTGTGTCAGATATTTAATAATCTTGGATTTTATCAATGTGTGTGATATCTGATATCACAGCTTAAAGTTTTTAAAGTGTAAACAATCCATCCAGACACATATTCAACTAAACATTTATGAATTTTCTTCTCTAATTCAAAAGTTGGTAATTTTGTAATATATTTGAAGACATTGGTTATGTCCAAAGACATTTCATTTTCGGATTTATGGGTATACGAATGGTCATTTATATTTGTTGTGTTGGAGGTTTAATAAGACACTTTTAATTATAACACTATATATTGTCTTAATGATACATGTTTGGCTTAGAACCTAATGAGACAAGCGCCCAGACCCGAATGTTGAATTTCCCTCCGGACGTCTAACTTATAGGAGCGTAGGCAACCCGTATTCGGCTGGCCTGACAGTACACCGATCTGGTTAGGGGCACCAAGATTTCTTTTTCTTCTGATTCTAGGCTAATTTTTTAACAGAGATTCTCCTGAATTTTGAAATTTTGGTTGTGTCATTCTAAGAAAAGCAGGAAATTCTGGAAACTGACAATTTCTTAAATTTAAACAATTTTTTAATATCACATGCAAACAATTTGAACACAGAAAAACGTTATTGTATACAATTACTTATTTATTTAGTATTACTAATAAGGGTTATTTAAATCACATTACCTTAAGTATTTCAGCAAAGATTTTAACGTAATTTAAAGTGCTAAAACAGATTTTCATGCACTCTTAGAAAATTAGCAATTTACCTCACAAAACTTGACAATATTTTGTTAAGTTATTTTAAGTGATTGTAAACAAGTTTTTACATAAACAACTTATTACATTATTGATAGTAGATTGTTTAACAAGTTAAGAAAAGTGGTCGTTTTCAAGTGAGTGGAAATGTTTGTATCAAATTTACAACATGAATGTGGAAAAATCACTTTTCTTAGAAGTTGAACATGCTATTTTCTTGTATTCTTAATAGAAAACGTAGAAAACCTAAGGATATTAAAAAAAAATGTTTTTCTACAATCTTTAACATAGTTAATTTCCTATTAAAAGTAAACCGTAGCAACGCATAACAACAAGTTAAGTGTACTTATTCATACTTATTTGTTTTGATTGGTTGTGTTGCTAACTAGTAAAGTATTGCTAATTAGTAAAATAAAGTATTTCATTTTTGAATTCTACCTAATCAAATGGCTGTTTTCCATTAAAGATACAAAAAATAATAATTATATGCCTTGGTTACTAAAAGCTAACAAACAACAATAAAACTACCAAAATTTTAAGTTTTCCGCCCTACAATTAAAAATCCCCCAGTCCCAAATCCCTACAATTAAAATTAAAATCCCTAATTAATTTAGCGCTCAACAGCCACAATTTTTCAAGCAATTAACGTTTTGTAAATTTAAATAATTCTATTAGCAAAAGTGTGCTTACAATTAGTTAGCTTTTGTAAGTAACTATTTAAATAACAATGTCAAGGTAAAGTATATATAAAATATCATGTGCAAAAATACAATTCCTGTTGTTTTTAGTTTAGAAATAATAATCTGTAATCACTGTAAAAAAAACTTTTAACACAAAATCTTCACGAAATCGACACTTGATGACCATCCATTCAGATATCACCGAAAATAGCAATAATGCCTTGAGAATCACCTCTTCATCTTGCCCTAAAAAAGAAAAACCAATGTATACATCTTTTAAATTACTAAATCAGATCTAAGGAAATCTTTTAAATGTCACAGAAGCAATTTTAAGAATTTTTCAAGCAAAACTACATTACGTGTCCCTAAAGTAGCTGGAAGTATTAAAATTAGTAGAATATGTCATTCTAAAGGTAGGGTTAAACAGCTCTACAATACATCCAAGATTTTAATTGAATATTACTAATGTTGGGCATAATTTAGATATGAGATGTCAGCCCATAACTTTAGAATCAAAAAATTTTATTATTGAAAAGATTAAATCACATGTGTCTTTTGACACTATAATAAAAGATGCAAGAAATACAGTAACTAACAATAAAATTAATAAATAAATTTACTCTCAAAAAAAGATTTGCATTATCTTGCAGACAAATCAGATTTGGCAGCAATAGATTTAAGTTTAAGGGTGGAATAATTTACAAAAGAACGTTTTTTTATAAAGAAACATGGAGAATTTTTTAATGGACTTGATGTAGACAATTTGAGCTTGCATTTCTGAATAAAATGAAATAGAATTTATGCTAAAAACTTACGATTCAATATAATTTGTATGATATTGACGGAACTAACCCTTATAAGTATGAATTAACAACAATTCTCATATTAGCCAATCAAGACATTGGTTTCCCTGTATGTTTTTAATAACAAATCGTAACGATAAAGCCGTGCATCAACAAATTGTCCTATTGAACATGAGCTGAAAAATATAAAGGATCTATTATCGCAAAATATTTCATGAGTGACGTTACCAACATTTATTGAGTCAGCTGGAATTTAATACTGGGGTCGATGCCTAATCGTCTTTTATGCACTTGGAAAAACTAGACTGTCCAAGGAAAACCTAAAATTTTAAACAATAACCAATTAACCAAAGAAAAAGAAATACAAACAAATGTAAGTGAAATGTTAAAAGCCACAGAAGACGAGGAGTTTAATAAAATAAAGCAAATTTTAATTAAATATTTTCAAAAAATAAGATAGATACATTTTTGGAATATTTCTTAAAATATTATTTACAAAGTAGAGAAAGAACAATGAGTTTTGCACATTGTTTTTGAAAGTATGCTGAAATCAACCACAACATGCATCTAGAGGCTTTGCACAAAAACCTAAAAATATAAGTATTTTGGTAGAAAGACGGTCTAAAGGCTGAATATTATTTGGATTCTTTTGACAGATTAGTTGCAGATAAGTCTTGGCAACAAATTTCGTCAATATTACTGCTTCTCACCGTGATTTAGATGTAAACAAGTCTCACGGGAAAGCCTTGAAAATGTCATTGGATGGATGGAGTAGCACTAGAAAATCCTACAACCTTTCTTGACTATTCATCTTTGGCTGTTAATCTTTATCAGACTGTTATTGTAAAATTTCTTGCTATTGTAGAACTCTCCGATGTGTACTCTGATACTTCCATCCATAATTTTAGAAGTTCATGTTCTGAGTCCACTAAAAAAAAAACATTTTTGCAAAATCTTGTTTGCTTTTGCAACAAACATTGGCAAAATTGAAAGAACCAGTTGCGTGAAGGGTAAAAAACGCCAAATCCTATGAAGAAGACATTACAGATTTCTTAAAAGTACAGTGTGAAGCACTGTTCAATTGGGTTATAAAAAATTGCCCTTCTCATACTGATTTTAACGCTGTAAAAGAAGCAACTTAACAACTTTACGCAACTTAACAACGAATTAACTAGTTCTAAAATGACGAGTATCGAAAAAGAGTTGTAAACCAAAATTAGAAAAACAATCAATTTTTTCATCAAAACAATAACTAAAAGTAGATGTTTTTCTAGTTTTCATTCATAACATTATATTTGTAATTACCTGTAATGTATTCCTTTCTATTAAAAAAACCAAATGTTTTGATTTTATTTCAATTTTTACCCATAATTTGTGAGGTTAATAAACAATTTTGAAATGTCAAAAAATTTCAGCAAGCACGCGGCGGGTGCGCTTCGGGAGTTTGAAATCCGATGCGCTTTGAATCCGAGAAGATTGAATTTTTTCTTTTTCCCGCTAGAAAATTGACAGTTTAGAAAATCGACCAACAAAATAACTGATATAGTTTTTCGAAAAAGAACATCAATTATTTTGTTGGCCGACTCTAAAACTGTCAATTTTTAGGCAGAAAACAGATAAAATTCAATCTTCTCGGATTCAAAGCGCATCGGATTTCAAACGCTCAAAGCGCATCTAAGCAAGCGCGCTGCTTGCTTATACAACACGCAATGCATCATTAAGTGTGTACTAGAGCTGGGAGTAACAACCTTGCGATACTTTGAATACTACGGTGGCCGCATCAACCTTTTAGCCAATCAAAGTTTTATTGAGTGGTTTAAAAGAGCTGTAAACCAAAATTTTCATCAAAATTTATTAAAATTTTTAAAAAATATCTAAGATTAAAAATTGAAACAAGTCACTACGACTTTTGGTTCTTACCCAGCGAAACAACAAAGTTGAACATCCACAGCGTGTGACGTCATACCGACATCAAACTGAGCGATAAAAATAATGTTAATCTTCACAATTTAGTGTTGCATGATCCAACAAGACAAGCAAACAATTTCACATTTCAGACGGGACGTAGGAATGCGCTTAGACGAAGAGTCTCGAGAAAATGTGTCGGTATAACGTCATATAGTCAACGCTCGCAATCTTTGGTCTCTAATATTTCCAAAACAGCAAGATTTGAACAATGGCGCTAATCTGAATAGTGTGAAGGGCAGTATTTGATAACAGCAAAATGAATTCTAAAAGGAATTAAATCGTAAATCTTTTCTAGTAAGATTTGTTAAAATTTTCCATAAGAACAATGAAACCATCTCATGTCCGGAAATAACCAGATTCATATTGACAGGCGTGAGAAATTCGATCGTAAAAATATTATTTATTGCTTTGTTTTGGAAGCTAAGTAATTAACGAGGTCACCCACACATGTGCGAGACGAATTTCAGATTTATAAAAAACGGGGCACGTGGCGCTCAAACAAAGAAAAAACGCATATTTCCTGGAAAAATTGCACAATATTAAAACATCTGCATGACCCTGATCTGTGTTTGGCAGGTCATAAATCATAATTTATAGTTTTGTTTATTTAGAACAATACCTCATCGGTCCTTGCAGAAAAATATAAATAAGACGATTTGCAAACGACAAGGGAGAGCTTTGCAAAATGTTTGCAAGACAACATCGCTTCGTAAATTAGTAATGATACTTACAAATTAAATTACAATTTAAAAGTATAGTTGTGCAAAAGTGTGTGTTTCTTGATCCACTGCCGTAAGTGCCTTTTATGTTCAATTAACCGTTTTAAAAATGAATTTAACAAAAATTCTTCTTTTAATTATTTTGTTCTATGAAATAACAGATTAAAGTTTGATTATCTCCGGTTGTTTTAATATGACAAATTACGGCTATTTTGGAAAAGTTTTGTGAATATGTATGATTGAAATAATAGTACCGAATTGCATCTGAGTATCGGCCTCGTTGAATTATTTGGAATTTAAGATAATTATTTACATTTGTTTAATAATATTGGAAGTTCAGTTCATTTCTTCTTGTAATATAAGTTATATAAGTTTAAGTCTCATAGTTTGGAAATATTAAGATGTTTAGTAAAGTTATTCATTAATTGAAAACACTTTTGAAATACTTGTCTGTTTGTGAAAGAAATCGCTTTTTAATCGAATCTGGGTTGTTGATGCCAAGAGATAGGAAATTTGTGAATTTATTTTGCTATTATTAATTTTTGATATTAGAAACCTTTGTGGTTTAAATTGTAGCCATTGTCAAGATGATAATGTGCTGGGTCGTCAGCGTCAATGGAAATGAGTGCAAATATTTTAACCTGAAATACAGCACCACAAATAATAAAAATCTGTAAAAAAAAATTTTTCTTATCTCAACTGATAACAAAATTATAACCTAAAAATTAATTATTACAAAACGTATAACATTTTTTTCAACATAGGGCAATCATAGGTTTTTCAGGTCAAAATAAAGCGATTTAACACAATTTACCTCTATACTAAGTTGCATCGTTTAGGAGCTAGAGGACGCCAAAGTTTAAAGATGAAAAGTCAGTTTTATACTTTAAACGTAAATATCTCGAAAACGATACGTTTTAGCAAAATATTGCATTCTTGCAGTTTTATGTAGAATCTACTGGCATATTTATTTTTGCTACAAAAATTGGAAATTAATTAAAAGAAAATTGGTTAATTACCCAAAATGTAAAAAAAAGTGCCGTAACTTGAAATTGAAATGTGCAGCAAAATTTTGCTAGTAGAAGTAAAAAGAGTACAGTCAACTTCATTTGTGTACCAAATTTGGTATTAATCGGTTAAGCGGTTTTCCAGATATAACAAAAAGATGTTTTTTTATACCCAACTTTGACGGCCTGTAATTTTGTTGTTAGTTGAGATAGGACAAAATTTTTTTTACAGATTTTTATTATTTGTGGTGCTGTATTTTAGGCTAAAATATTTGCACTCATTTCCATAACACCCTGTATATGGTACAATATATGAAAAAGACGTCTGAAATAAAGTAGTCTTGTGTGCTGGAAAGTGAAAATGCTTTTCAACAAATCGTAAATTTCTAAAGTGTGTTTCACAGCGTTTGATTAATTTAACATACAAATAATCAGGAATTTTTAACTTTAGTAATTTGAAACAAAAACACAAATAATGAACAAACCGTTGCTCATTCAATTTAAGCAATCCTAAAGATCTTAGGTAGGGAGTAACATGTGCAAAGTGAGGTATACTAATCACAAATCGTAAACAGTAGTTTTGAATTTTTTGAAGTTTTTGTTTATTACTTTCAGTTAGGCGCGGGCCATAAACAATATCACAGTAATGCAGATTGGATAAAACTAGTGAGTTAATTAAAATTAGTTTAGTCTTTTGATTTAAAAACTCTTTAAACTGTGTAAGTTGCTTAAATTTAAAATAACAATGTTTAGATAACTGGGAAACATGATTAGTAAATTTGAGTTGTGAATCCATAGTAACACCAAGATTTTTGACTGTACTTTGGGAAGGAATTTCTACATTATTAATTCGAACGGTGTGTTTTAAATTTTCTGCTTTATTCGTTGTTCCAAAAAGTATGTTCTTACATTTAGTTGCATTTAAATATAGTGAATTTCATTGGGTCAAATTATATATTTCATTAAGGTCACTGTTAATTATATTTTCAATATTTCGTATTTCTGGAGGGTTAAAGCTTAGGTAGAGTTGAATATCATCTGCAAATAGATGTATTTTGCAAAATTTAGTTGCGTACTGAATATCTGAAATAAAAATAGAAAAAAGAAGTGGACCTAACACCGATCCTTGAGGAACTCCTGTTAAAACATCTTTAATATCTGATAAACCTAAAGTTGTTCGGCATGTCTGCTTACGATTGTGTAGATAACTATTAAACCACTTGAATTTATCATTATAAATTCCATAGTACTCTAATTTTTTTAGTAAACAATTTATGTCAATTGAATCAAAAGTTTTACTTAAGTCTAACAGAGTTAAAGATGTTATTTTTCCTTTGTCCATATTTGATAAAATTTCATCGGTCACCGATAAAAGGGCAGTTGATGTACTGTGTCCCATACGAAATCCAGATTGCACTGATGGTAAAATATTAAAAGAACATACGTAATCGTTCGGTTGGTTATAAATTATTGACTCTGCAATTAACATAGAAGCTGGTTGAATACTTATGGGTCTTAGATCATTGAGACAAATAAGAACAGATTTTTTTGGTATTGGTGTGACACAAGAAGTTTTCCAGCTATCAGGAACATCTCCCTGCTCAAAACTAGTATTAATTAGGTGAGTTAATGGTGCAGCTACAAAAGGCAAAGAAAGCTGCAGCATGCGACCTGATATACCGTCATAACCGATTGTTGATGGTTTTATTTTTAAAATCATTTTTTTAATTGACGTTACGTCTACAGGTAAGTATTGAAATTTGTTGCCAGATGGAAAATTTGAGCGCTCAAGGTACTTACGAAAAACTGGTGAAGATGACGTTTTAGGAATAGACTCTATAAAATAATTATTAATTTGGTTGGGATCAGAAAACTCAGAAGAGATTTCACAATTATTATTAGATTTAATTATATTTGATTTTTTTAAGTTTTTCCAAAACTGTTTCGGATTCTTGCTAAAATTGTTTTTAAAGTTAAATTCATAATACACTCGTTTTTCCTGCCTAAGAGCTAAATTGTAGTAATTTCTGACTTGACAATAGTATGATTTATGATTGTCAGCTCTAGATACACAATAACGACGCCATGCATTCTTTTTTAACTTCTTCAGAAGTTTCAGATTATCAGTAAACCACGGTTCACGTTTTTTTGTAGAAATTCCTTCGACAATAGTTAACGGGGCATGTTTGTCAAAAAGTTTGAGTAAACATTTATTTAAATAATTTACCTTATCATCAATGTTACTAATCATATAGATGAAGTTCCAGTCAACATTTTGTGCATCTGCATTGAATAAGTTTGAATCAAAGTGTTTAAGTGTGCGTATAATTTTTTTTGTTCGTACAGGAATGTATTTACTAAAGTCAATTACAGAATGTATCCAATTATGATCAGAGAGGGAATACTCAGAAACCCAAGATTCTAACACGTTTAAAGTAGAGTTGGTTATAATTAAATCTATTATAGATTCAGAGTGAACTGTGATTCTAGTAGGATCTGTGATTAGTTGTTTACAATCTAATTCAAAAAGAAGAGTACTTAAAGTTCTGCTACCTAAGTCATTAGTGATCATATTTATATTAAAGTCACCCAAAAAAATAAAGTTTTGAAGATTATTTAAATTTAAGTATGTTATTACATCATAAAGAACTGCAATATCAGAGTAATTATTACAAGGAGGTCTGTAAAAAACGCCTATAACAATAATCTGCGATGCAAATTTAACTTTCACCAAAATGTAGTCGATGGAACAATCAGGTGCATTAGTAGATAAACTTTAACTGAATAAAAATCACATATAATTAAATTCGGAAATAACTAAACCGAGTTTTTAAAAAATAATTTTATTTATTCACATAAGCTCTTCAGAGTACACTCTAATGAGAACTAATGAGAACTGATACAATTTTGGGTAAAAGGCCCTTATATAACCTACAGGACAAATAGTTTCTTATATCAATTACATATTAGTATTTGAAATGTGTGGAACAAGATGTACTTATTTGAATCAGACTAAATAGTAAACATTTTAGGGTGAATGCATTTGATTAATATAAACTAAACATCCTGATGGGGTGATCTATTTGGGTGGTCAAGTTGCGTGGATATAATTCCTCCCCCCTTTAGGTCAAAGGGTCCTCACTTTGACGAGATCTTGCAATTTCTTGTAGTGGTGTGGAATTATCTTCTTCCTTGGTCTGCATAAGCGTTTTGTAAATTTGGATTAAATAGTTCCTAAACATGAAAACTGTAATTGAAGAAACAATAATTATGATCCATAGGATTGAAGTCGCAGATGCATGAACTAGATGTATTACTGGGCTAAGTTTGGATTTCACTTCCTCGGCTTCTTCATAGAGTTTTGAGAAATCTTCTAAATGTTTTTGTTGAAGTTTTATAGATTTGTTCATTTTGAAATTGGTTAAAGGGACTTCTAGTAGTAATTTGTAAGTATAGTTGCTGTAGGTGTTGTCAAATTTCATCTGGTCGACTATGATTTTGCAGTAGTTGCTGTCTGAAGAGACCAATACGTTTTCGTGTACTATTTCTTGCTTGATTTCTTCTTTACAGATTTCCATTATTTTCAAAGGTTTGTGTGCTGAGATTAATATTTTATTATCAGATAACTGTTTGGCGATTTTATAGTCGTTAGTGGTTTGAAGAAAATTGCAAGTTTGTAGTTCGCTGATATGACATTTGTCCAATTCTGGAGTAGAAGTGCAAAGAATCTGATTTTCAATTTGTTGGCAGTTTTCATCAGTCCAAAATTCTCCTTTTTCTCCAAATAGTCTATATTTTCTGGACGGCATTAGTACTTGGTGACGTGAATTAGGTAAAGGGTATATCTTTTGATAGTTATATGGATTAGGATCAAGGATGGGAATATATAATATACATGTTATAACGTTGTTTACTGATAATATTTTAAATTTTGAAAATTCGATTATTTTGAGAAGATGCGTTCCGTTTAATTCAATTAATTTATCGATTTTATAAATAGGTTTGAGGTGATGTAAAATTTGGAAAAGTTCTTGAGCTGATATAGTTTCTAAGTTCGAAATTTTATTAAAAGCTAATGTTATCATTCTTTGAATACTTTAAATTGTACTTAGTAATTTTTCGACTAAATAAATGTTGTGTTGAATCAACATTTGATCTTCGTGTTTATTATTAAAATTGTTTAAAGCTTCTAAAGAAGTGTTAAGGTTTCTTTGAAGGATTTGCATATCATTTGTATATCTTCTTGTAATGTGATTGGCAAAAGAAGTATATTTTTTTACTTGTTTAATTATTTTTTCTTGATTTTTGAACAAATTTTCTAAATTTGAATTAATTTCCTTTAAATCATCTTGGTCTAGATTTCCTGTTGTGAAACGTATTGTAGAACCCAAACCGTCAATTAAAGAACGTTTGGATTGATAATTAAATTTTTGAAGAGCATCTTCGATTTGCATGCAGGATTGCAGGTACTTCTTAAAGCTTTAATTAATAATAATAATAATAATAATAATAATAATAATAATACTCTTTATTGTCCAACGGAATACACCAGTTACAGGACACAAATTAAAAAAATAAACAAAATAAACTGTAGGTATCTACAAAAAAGAACAAAAAAAAATGTAATTCAGTTAAATTAAATATATATATATATATTTAATTTAACTGAATTACATTTTTTTTGTTCTTTTTTGTAGATACCTACAGTTTATTTTGTTTATTTTTTTAATTTGTGTCCTGTAACTGGTGTATTCCGTTGGACAATAAAGAGTATTATTATTATTATTATTATTATTAATTAAAGCTTTAAGAAGTACCTGCAATCCTGCATGCAAATCGAAGATGCTCTTCAAAAATTTAATTATCAATCCAAACGTTCTTTAATTGACGGTTTGGGTTCTACAATACGTTTCACAACAGGAAATCTAGACCAAGATGATTTAAAGGAAATTAATTCAAATTTAGAAAATTTGTTCAAAAATCAAGAAAAAATAATTAAACAAGTAAAAAAATATACTTCTTTTGCCAATCACATTACAAGAAGATATACAAATGATATGCAAATCCTTCAAAGAAACCTTAACACTTCTTTAGAAGCTTTAAACAATTTTAATAATAAACACGAAGATCAAATGTTGATTCAACACAACATTTATTTAGCCGAAAAATTACTAAATACAATTCAAAGTATTCAAAGAATGATAACATTAGCTTTTAATAAAATTTCGAACTTAGAAACTATATCAGCTCAAGAACTTTTCCAAATTTTACATCACCTCAAACCTATTTATAAAATCGATAAATTAATTGAATTAAACGGAACGCATCTTCTCAAAATAATCGAATTTTCAAAATTTAAAATATTATCAGTAAACAACGTTATAACATGTATATTATATATTCCCATCCTTGATCCTAATCCATATAACTATCAAAAGATATACCCTTTACCTAATTCACGTCACCAAGTACTAATGCCGTCCAGAAAATATAGACTATTTGGAGAAAAAGGAGAATTTTGGACTGATGAAAACTGCCAACAAATTGAAAATCAGATTCTTTGCACTTCTACTCCAGAATTGGACAAATGTCATATCAGCGAACTACAAACTTGCAATTTTCTTCAAACCACTAACGACTATAAAATCGCCAAACAGTTATCTGATAATAAAATATTAATCTCAGCACACAAACCTTTGAAAATAATGGAAATCTGTAAAGAAGAAATCAAGCAAGAAATAGTACACGAAAACGTATTGGTCTCTTCAGACAGCAACTACTGCAAAATCATAGTCGACCAGATGAAATTTGACAACACCTACAGCAACTATACTTACAAATTACTACTAGAAGTCCCTTTAACCAATTTCAAAATGAACAAATCTATAAAACTTCAACAAAAACATTTAGAAGATTTCTCAAAACTCTATGAAGAAGCCGAGGAAGTGAAATCCAAACTTAGCCCAGTAATACATCTAGTTCATGCATCTGCGACTTCAATCCTATGGATCATAATTATTGTTTCTTCAATTACAGTTTTCATGTTTAGGAACTATTTAATCCAAATTTACAAAACGCTTATGCAGACCAAGGAAGAAGATAATTCCACACCACTACAAGAAATTGCAAGATCTCGTCAAAGTGAGGACCCTTTGACCTAAAGGGGGGAGGAATTATATCCACGCAACTTGACCACCCAAATAGATCACCCCATCAGGATGTTTAGTTTATATTAATCAAATGCATTCACCCTAAAATGTTTACTATTTAGTCTGATTCAAATAAGTACATCTTGTTCCATACATTTCAAATACTAATATGTAATTGATATAAGAAACTATTTGTCCTGTAGGTTATATAAGGGCCTTTTACCCAAAATTGTATCAGTTCTCATTAGTTCTCATTAGAGTGTACTCTGAAGAGCTTATGTGAATAAATAAAATTATTTTTTAAAAACTCGGTTTAGTTATTTCCGAATTTAATTATATGTGATTTTTATTCAGTTAAAGTTTATCTACTAATGCACCTGATTGTTCCATCGACTACATTTTGGTGAAAGTTAAATTTGCATCGCAGATTATTGTTATAGGCGTTTTTTCCAGACCTCCTTGTAATAATTACTCTGATATTGCAGTTCTTTATGATGTAATAACATACTTAAATTTAAATAATCTTCAAAACTTTATTTTTTTGGGTGACTTTAATATAAATATGATCACTAATGACTTAGGTAGCAGAACTTTAAGTACTCTTCTTTTTGAATTAGATTGTAAACAACTAATCACAGATCCTACTAGAATCACAGTTCACTCTGAGTCTATAATAGATTTAATTATAACCAACTCTACTTTAAACGTGTTAGAATCTTGGGTTTCTGAGTATTCCCTCTCTGATCATAATTGGATACATTCTGTAATTGACTTTAGTAAATACATTCCTGTACGAACAAAAAAAATTATACGCACACTTAAACACTTTGATTCAAACTTATTCAATGCAGATGCACAAAATGTTGACTGGAACTTCATCTATATGATTGATAAGGTAAATTATTTAAATAAATGTTTACTCAAACTTTTTGACAAACATGCCCCGTTAACTATTGTCGAAGGAATTTCTACAAAAAAACGTGAACCGTGGTTTACTGATAATCTGAAACTTCTGAAGAAGTTAAAAAAGAATGCATGGCGTCGTTATTGTGTATCTAAAGCTGACAATCATAAATCATACTATTGTCAAGTCAGAAATTACTACAATTTAGCTCTTAGGCAGGAAAAACGAAAAACAAAATAAACTGTAGGTATCTACAAAAAAGAACAAAAAAAAATGTAATTCTGTTAAATTAAATATATATATATATATATATATATATATATATATATATATATATATATATATATATATATATAGCGCTTTAGTACAAACCTGAGCCAGAAATATGTTTGCGAACGGTACATCCTGAGCCACTCTGACGGACCTGAGCCAAATATATGGCTCAGGATGGCGGACCCTTATAAACCGCATATTTAGGGCCCCCACAGTGCACTGGCAAATTTTTTTTTTTTGGCTCAGAATTGTATGAATCTCCAATTTGTAGTTCCGGCTTTTGCCGCGCTCTGAAATGGTGGCGCTGCAGTCGCGTATTTTGTATATATTTGTATATACAATCCTGAGCCAGCAGTTTCTTAGAATTAATAAAATAAAACAAACTGGCTCAGGATTGTATTATACAAATAAAACAAATTGCGCACTACATTATTTCAGTCAGCAATGGAATACTCGTAGACATTGAGATTGCGATAATTCATGGTATTTAGTCAAAATTAATACGTCAAAACTAAATCGTTCAAACCAACTTGACGTTAATTAAACGTAATTTTTATAATTTTAACAATGCTTGCGTTGCTAAGACAACGAATTTTTTGTATCAGAGACGTAGGAAAATCTGTAAATTTGGAAGTTTTTATTCATTAGCGCCTATAAAATTAAAACTGTTTTTTTTTCAGCTGTTTAAAACCTTTTTTTTTGTTTCCCACTTGTACTGTGGAACGCTACTATAAACCCTATGTGCGGTATAATTTTTTTTAAATAAAAAAGCTAAATAAATTTGCAATACCATAACATTCACAGTTTGTTCAACTGCAAATATAACCATAAATTTGAAATATAAAATTAGTGTTTTTTATATTGTAAAATTATCTCATTTGCTTTTGATGCAGCTCCTTTATCTCTTGTTCTAAATTGTATTATTATTTACAGAATTATTGAACTAAATATTTAAACTGACGTCTTTTTGTTTCCTGGCAATAATACAATCAATTTTTTCAAAGTCTGTTAGCACATAATTTATTATTTTTGACTAATTAAGCGGCACTAAATTGTGATTCTTTTTTGTAAATTCTCCAAATTTCTTGGTTTTGTTGCAAATACTTTTGATTTTATTTAGCTCTATAATAAAGTCAAATAGATTTAACTTAAAAAAGACATACTTAATGCCCAAACAGGTCGATAGAAGATCCGCACTGGATGAGAAAAACCCAAACTCAACATCCACAAAAATTGAATGTTTGAAGTGGTTTTCTTAGATACATTTTAAGATCGTATTTTTTTGAAGACATATTCATTGGACAAGGTATGTCCAAATCCTTTGTTCAAAATGTTTAATAGAGCGTTTATTGTAAACTTGTAATTTAAGTCATCATACAGGGTGTGAAAGACAGGCTCTGCAAAAAACGAAATGTTTAGACTGCTCCCACTTTAACAAAAAAAATTTTTTTTATTTTTTTGATGGGTCCTGGAAGCGCACTGGATTAAGTCTTTAATACAGTTTTACAAATTTTAAGTTACACATATAAATTAAAGCAATAATCTAAAAAAACTGTTTTTTGCGCATTAAGCAATAATTTTGTTAATTGATGTAAAATTTTACCTCTTTTAAGATTATTCTAAAAATAAAAGTTTAAACTTAAAATTAAAATTGAAAAAGCAACGGTAAACATACTGTTAACATTTTGTGTAGAAAAAAAACTTCTCTAAATGACCAAATTTTTAAACAGCTCCGAATTTTAGTTTGGTAAGGCAATCATAAAAATTTAAACGTGTATTTAGAAACGTGATTGTGTTTTAAATCTTAAAACTTTTGTAGCATTAATTTACTCAGTTTAAATTGGTGGTTAAATACGATCTTTGAAGCTATGTTTTTAGAAAAAAAATTAAAATTTTTGCTCATCTAAATTGCTTGTTTCTAATAAAACAGTTGTGGATAGCTAACAGTAGCGTCCGTATCGTAGTAACGAACTGTTTAAGTTAAAAAAAGCTTCAATTTTTACCTAAAAATGTGCTTTTAAGAATCGGATCTAATCACCGACCAATATCAAATAAACTAATGCTACAAGAATGTTGAGAAACAAAAAATAAGTTATGTGTCTAAATACACGTTTATAAGTTAAAGCCAAAATCTAAAAAAAATTTTTTACACTTTAAGCAATAATTTTGTTAATAGGTGTAAATTATTTTACACTTAAACTAGAATTCTGTAAAAAATTCTGTAAAAGTTCAAACTAGAATTCTGAAAAGAGTGGTAGTCATACGGTTAACATTTCGTGTAATAAAAGGCTTCCAAAAATGATTAATTTTCTAAACAGCTCTGAATTTTAGTCTGGTATAACAATAATAAAAATTTAAACGTGTATTTCAAAACATGACTTGGGTTTAAATCTGAAGACCTTTGTAACATTAGTTTACTCGGTATAAATTAGTGTTTAAATACAATTTTTAATGCCATGTTTTTAGAAGAAAATTAAAATTTTTAAATATCAGTATTTGCATCCATGGTGATGATAATAATTGATTTTGTCGCTATCCTAAAAGCCAGGCTAAAAGCCAGGTAAACAGCGTATTATTTCTAAGTCCAAATTCCTGCGACAAAATCAATTATTAAAATTTTTGTTTATCTAAACGGCTTGTTTTTAATGAAACAATAATTATTGTAGATAGCTAACAGTAGCGTCCGTATTGTTGTAACGAGTTGTTTAAGTTAGAAAAAACTTCAATATTTTCCTAAAAATATGTTTTAAAAATCAGATTCAATCACCGACCAATACTAAATGAACTAATGCTACAAGGATGTTGAGATACAAAAACAAGTTAAGTGTCTTAATACACTTTTAAATTTTTATGATTGTTTTATCAAACTAAAATTCAAAGCTATTTAAAAATTTGGTCATCCTTCGAGATGTTTTTCTAAACAAAATGTAAACAGTATGCCTGCCGTTGCTTTTCGAATTTTAAGTTTAAACTTTTATTTTTAGAATAATCTAAAAAGAGGTAAAATTTTACATCAATTAAAAAAATTATTGCTTAATGCGCAAAAAACATTTTTTTTATTATTGCTTTAATTTATAAGTGTAGCTCAAAATCTGTAAAACTATGTTGAGGGATTAATCCATCGCTATTCTGGGACCCATTAAAACAATCCAAATTTTTTTTTTTTTGGAGCAGTCTAAAGTTTTTGTTTTTTGCAAAGAATGTCTTTGAAACCTTGTATAACTTAAACTACAAATTTGCGAAAAACGCTCTATTAAGCATCTTAAAGTATAAGAAATTAGCTACCAAAAAAAAAGATCATCTCAAATAATATTTTTTTCCAGAAGTTACAAGACATTAAACTTTGTTAAAATTTTAGTGTGTTTTATTTCAATTGTTGAGCACTGTATTTGCAACAAAATTAAGAGATTTAGAAAATTTAAGAAATAGATCTACAAATCAGTATTGCTTAATTAGTTGAGAAATGAGGAATAATGCGCTAACGGAGTTCTAAAATTAGTTGTGTTATTGCCAAAAAACAGAATGACGTCAATTTAAACGTTTAGTTCAGTAATTCTAATAAAAATTGCGTTTATTTTAGAAAATTTAATAAAACATTTAAATTGGTTAAATTACTTAAAGTATTTATTTTAGATCCTATAAATCTTATACTGTTATACTCTGAAAAAAAAAAATAGTAAAAATTTTCACCACAAAAAATAGAGGTTGCTATTTAAAAGAATCATCGATTAGGTATGCCACAGCAAAAGACTGGTTAGAATTTTTTCTAATATAAGAGAGAAACCTGCGCAATTAAAAAATTAAACCGACTTGTTTTGGCGTTTTTTTTTATTAACTTAAAAAATATGAAATATACTTTTATTTCACCCTGCATATAATATTTTTTGTTATTAGAAATAATTGTCTTATTAACCTTAACGTTTTTTATTCTTTCAAAAACCTGACTAGTTTCGCTCCATTTTGAGCATTTTCAAAGGGAATAATATAAAACAATCAACATTTAATTCATAATAAACTAACCATAAAACAATAAAAAACATAAAAAACATGAAAAAAGTGTTGCTCTTCTTATTTTCTTTTTTACTATTAAGTGAAAAAAATTACCACGTTCAAAGTATAAAATTTTCTAACTATTAATATATTTTTATCTTGTTAGAAAATTCTTACTTTATTTGTTAAACAATGGCTTTTATTAATATTTACATTACTTAAGTAAACTAAATTTTAGTCTTTTCTGTTGCGTGAACATCGACATGCATCATGACTGTCGATATAAAATAAAACACTCCGTAAGAGAAATAAAGTTCAGCTGTTATTACTGTTGCTATGGGGCAGGATTGTCGGTAAAAATTTAACTTTTGATTATTATGGTATATACATATGGCTTAGTCATTGCTGTTGCTATGGAGCAGGATTGTCGGTATATTATATATATGGCTCAGGTTTGTCAAATCAGTTGGCTCAAGAAAGTCTTGTATATGTAAACATATACAAGTCTGGCTCAGGTTTGCCGCATTTTCAATAGGCTCAGGATAGTACGAAATACTTCGTATAAAATTCAAATTTTTTTTATGAGTTAGCCGTGTATATATTGCAGAATTAAGCATAAAAAATTACAAAAAGAGAATATACGCCTGACTTTGGTTCGAATCTACGCTATTTCTTGGTGGAGCGGGATTGTATGGAATTCCAATTGGTCTGACTTTGTACTAAAGATCTATATATATTTGCACGTTGCACGTTGGCCAATTCAAACTTACAATTTAATATGGAGGGCTAATGTTTTTTTTTCTTTTTTTATTTTGGTTTATATATATATATATATATATATATATATATATATATAAACCAAAATAAAAAAAGAAAAAAAACATTAGCCCTCCATATTATATATAAATATATAATATATATATATATATATTTACATCCCTCGCACAATGCTGCGTCCTTTCATGAAACACACGTTACTGCGTCCACCAGAAGGAGCCATATATATCGCAGTTTAAAAATAGATCCTGGTGAATATTTTAATTGCGATCTCAGATATCGGTTCCGTTTTAAAATAAACCTTATAGATCAAAAGTTTTCATTATTGGTATAATACTGCGTCCTTTCATCATCAGCATGACATTGCGTCCGTGTATATAGACTTTCATAGTGGGCACTATACTGCGTCCTCGTGTATATTTACTTTCATTTTATAACACATGTTGCGTCCGCAACGTTGCCATATTTCCAGTAATTTTTATAGTTGTCACAATAATGAAAACTAAAAATACAAATGCATTTTTGTTAGTTGAGTCAATTTTGCGTTTATCTTAAAACTTTTTCCGACTTAGACCGATTTACTTAAAGCATTTTAACATTCCATAAGTTCTAGAGGTTAAAAGTAACATAAAATATCCGACTGCTATATTTTTGTGCAATTTGTTATTAATAAAATTACCATATAAGTATCTATTTCTAAAATTAAAATATCAAAAAATATATGACGTAATTGTTTCAAAATAAGTATTACAAAGTTTTAGAAGATGCTAATCAAATTTTTAAGTTAAAATTAGAAAATTAATGATATTCTAAAAATCGCACGTAATTGTATACTTATTTGTTGATTGTTCTAGCAATTTATTTGATCTATAAAACTGAAGGAAAATAATTTCGGGCAAAAATCTTCTGTCCTGTTTTTTACATTAATTGATCAAAAATATCTAACAAAATCAATCTGCAAAATTTATTATTGAAAAAAATGTTAGATTTTGATTTAAACCCATTTTTATATTATGTATTAACTATTTTAGTCTAATTTATGACTTGATAAGTTGGAGTAGTAATATATCCAATTGGAACATTCTACGAATTGAAATAGATTTATGATCTGACAATTAGTTACCAGCTAACTTAGCTTTTCAATTTTCACAATAGACGTGTTCCATTTTGATGACGAATGCCATAAGTTTTAAGAAACACCTTTTCTTTTCTTGATGGAGTCTTTTTTTAATAAAATTTACGACATTTTTATAAATTATGAAAAAGTTAGTGCTTCAATAATAAAATATTAATTAAAAACAAGCGACACAAAAATTCAATTAACCACTTGATGCATTACATCAAAAAAATACACATGTACACAAAAATCGTTAACGTAAACTTATATTATATAATGAGAAAAACGAAAAATGAAACCGTACGAAAAATCGTTAACGTTAATTTATAATCAAATAAGCAAAAGTAAAAAAGAAACCGTACAAGTAAACAATTTGAAACTTGAGGAAAATCTTTTTCTACATATTTGAAAATATTAACTACAATTATTTTGAGAATTTTTGCTTAATTAGAAATATCTGTTTTTGAGGTGCGGTTAAAACGTGAGTCACCCGGTATATGTATAGTCGGACTATTTCTAGCAAGAACTTTCTAAAGCATCAAATTAATTAAAAAAATTGTTAAAATATTTTTAATAAAAATTTTCTCGATGTAAACAGAACTCTGCAATTTGTTTTTATAGAAACTACTTTTTTTATGTAGCAATCAAGTCAATAATAATTATTGCGCTTTGTGCAAAATGGCTAAAATTTCTAAAATTATTATTACAACTAAAGTCAATTTTGTAGTAACTTTGGATCGTATACTATACAAATGTCTAAAATATTACGTTTTTGGAATATGGAACAACCAAAAATGCACGTAATAATTTTGAGTTATTACTTTTTTCTTCAAATTTCTAAGATATATTTTGTTCATTGTGATGTTCAATTAAAATTGAATAATACAACTATCGTGTTTCTTGATGCCTAAAAAGCATTCAGAAAACTTGTCTTTCAATAATGCTAGTTATTTATGATAGTGCTGGTTGTCAGAAATGTTATAATTGTTATAATATGTAACAAACAAAGAAAAACTGAACACGAAAAGCAAGGAACAAAATGAAACTGAAAATTACGTACCACAAAAAAATTATTTGCAATGAAAATGACTCAAAATCTTGTAAACACACACTCAAAAAAAAAAAAGATTTATTTTTTTGTAATATTATTTATAGTTACGGTGTATCTAGTACTAATATCCATTTTTCTCTAAATTTTCTTTTATCAAAAATTTCATAACATCTGTTAACATCTCTCATATAATCAGTAGCTTATTTAAGAAAATTTATTTAAGTGAAGATACTACTTTATCTTCACGCAAATTACAAAAAAAAATCAAACATGAAATCTTCTATTTTTTTAACCGCATTTAAAATAAAATTACAACTTACAAATCTTAAATTATGCATTGCTTTTTAAGAAATTAGATCCTTTCAAGTTGCCTGCGATCTGTATCAATTTTTGAGAGTACCATGCATTTTGTTTTTAATAGTATATAAAATAATTCTAATTTTCATCAGTTTGCCTTTTATCTTTAAATAGCGACATATTACAATTTACAACTGTGTAGTTTATAACTTTGAATTAAACTTAAACTGTCAACTTAAATATTGTATAATAATTTAATTATTTCGTTTTTTAAATATTTATAGTAGAAATAATTTTAATATTAAATAATTCGTGTAACTACTTATTTGTACATCTTTAAACTTAACTCTACTTTTAAGCAAAACAAATTTAACAGTTTTTGGAGAGATACACATAAACACAATATTCGACTGCTTTGAGGTATTTTTTTTTAATTTTTTAAGTAATAAGATGATTCTAACAGCAATAATTTAGAACAGTTCAGAATTATTATATTACGCATGAACAGTAGCATTGCCCCGTTTTGTTTTTAACTAAAGTGTTGTTGAAACAAGACTATTGTAATATTTTTTTAAAGAAAAACAGTAGTTTAGTCAAATTTTATTTTTGATAAACATTTTTAGTTGGTCTCTACAAAAATTAAATTTAGATGCGGTCAAAAACTGACCATAGTTAAAATGTTAACCTGCTCAAAGATATAATTTTTCCTAAAGTACACTACAAAAAAATTTGTACGCCACGATCAAAAAGTGTTTTATTTTTGGTCTTGTCTGTTTTCAGGCTTTGCCTCTTCTTCAGTGATTAAAATTAGGTTTAAATTCACTTATTTTGCATAAGTACAACAATTTTCGACGACTTAATTGTGCTATTAAGGAAATTGGTTTACATGAAAATAAACATATCCAGACATAAATAATTATATTGATTTTTTTCTATTTTTTAATTTGTTGATTTATTGATTAAATGTAATTTAGAAAACTTGTACTAAAAATTTTTTTATGAAACGCGATCTTTTTGTTAGAAAACAGCGAAACTGACCATACCTGGGTTACAATACAAGCATTAAGAATTTCTATAATTATAAAATCACCAATAAGTGCTGTTGTTACAATTTTTTATAAATTATGCTTTTAATCACCCCAACAACTTTCTTATCTAAACTAGTTTTTATTTAAAAGACGTTTGTTGTCATCTAAATAATACTGTCGATCTTATGTTTCAAAGAATAGTGCACATAAAAATTACTGTTTTTTGTCTTTTATTTAATACACTAACTTTTGTAACAAAACTCTGATAAATTTTAATTAATATCTTAATTACAGTGCCTTCAAAATTCTAACTTCTAAAAAAATCTTTTTTTTGCAAATTTGCAGAAAATTATAATTATTATAATTATAAGCAGAAAATTACAATCATTATAATTATAACCAAAAAAATTTAATTATGTTATATATCTTTAACACTCTTATCACTTTTAAAAAATATTCCAATTAATGTTTCAGTCAATAAAAGTAAATTCTTTGATCTCATAATTCCATAAATATTTCTAACTCCGAAAGATAAACCAGTCAGTCAATTCTTTTTGCGAATCTTTAGTGCACACGCGCACTGCACACGAACAGTGTTGCCACGTGAACAGGACGCGGTAAGGTGCATATGGTGAAAACAAATATACAGAACAGACGCAGCATCATCTGAATAATGAAAGAAATATATTCATCTGGTGTATATTTAAAAAATTCGCAGCGCCATCTAGGTTAAATTAAGAGAACTAAATTATTCAGTTCTTTTTCATCATATGCACCTTATGGCGTCCCTCTGAAACTTTGGTTTTATCTTTTTCTCTTTATTTAGAATCGATTAGTGTGGAAAAGATTTACTGCGTCCGTATACGGACGCAGTAAGGTCGTGGACGCAGCATTGTATGTAATTTTGCAATGTACGGACGCAGTAACATGCTAAGGATAAATATATATATATATATATATATATATATATATATATATATATATATATATATATATAACCAAAATAAAAAAAGAAAAAAAAACATTAGCCCTCCATATTAAATTGTAAGTTTGAATTGGCCAACGTGCAAGCCACGAAGATCGGTGAACGACGCAACACGTTGGTTCTTGGAGCTGGAAGGCGGAATCTCACTTGATGCCTCAAACAGATGCGTGGAACATTAAACGGAACTTGTTCTAAAAGAGTGGGACAATCTATTTTATTATTAAGCAAATTAACCAAAAATTTAAGACTGATGCGTTCTCTTCTGACAGCAAGCGACTCCATATTGTGTCGCGCAAGCAGCACATCTTGACTAATACCCAACTCAGGATAAGCTCCATCAAGCTTGAAGGAAAGAAATTTCAAAAATCTGGGATGAATGGCATCGAGAAGCAGAGAGTGAGAATAATAAAGAGGGTACCATATTAGACTGGCATATTCAATTTTACTTAAAACAAAAGCATAATAAAGATTTTTTAGATTAAATAGGGAGAGTCTTGTTTAGATTTAAGTTCTAATATATAAGCGTCAGATAAGAAATTTTTATAGCTACGTTCTACATTAGTAATATTAAAATAAAAGTAAAATTTATGATAGTTGGTTAATAGTTTTGAAAGTACCGATGTCTTCTAAAAAGTATCCATTACTCTGGATCCTTTCTACGCGAAGGACCAGGCTGGTTGACAGAAGGGTTAGTCTGCAAAGAAAATGTTTTTCTCAGTCTCTTTATATTTCTAGGATGAGCGTTGGCTGGAAATTTTGATTTCTCTCTTTTACCTTCAATTTTGTTTTTATTAATACTTGTTATGTTTACTTTTTCATAGCAAGGGTCGGCTTTTCTAATCTTTTGTTTTTTCATGTATACTGCGGGTTCATTAATCTGGACATTATCTTTTAAGTCTTTGTTTCTTTTTTCTAAAATTTTTGTACCGTGATTCAATTGTTTGTGATAAACTTGTTCAAAAAATGGCAGGAGTTCGTTTTTTCTTTTGTCATTGTATGCTTCAAAAACTGTTTTATCAAGATCTATTTCGTGTGCATTCAAATTTTCGTAAGGACCGTATAAAAGACTAAATGGTGTAAACCCAGTAGTTGAATGAACTGATTGGTTATAAATTAGTACGGCTGATATCATTATGTTTTGAGGGGATTCGTTAGAATTTTGAATTTTAAGTGTTCTGATTTTTTCAAGGAGAGTACTCTTTCAATTGGCGAATTGGAACTGGGGTTGTAATTTGTAGTGAAATGCATATTTATTTTGAATAGTTTACAAAATTCTTGGAGAACATTGTTTTTAAATTCTTTTCCTTGGTCGCATATAATTTTTGTAGGGTAATTGTGGTGTGCGAAGTAATGACGTAATTTGTTTAAAATGGTTATTGCTGATAAATCAGTAATAAAGTATGCTTGTGAATATTTTGAAAATAAGTCTATTATTGTGAGAAATTTACTATTATCGAAACTGAACGTGTCAACATGGATGACTTCAAAAGGCCTTTTTGCTAATAGTGGGCCTGAAAAAGGTACTCGATAGGGGTGTCTTTCATATTTACTTTGTAAGCAGATTTCACAATCGTTAATAATTTTGTTAATTTTCGTTTTCATGTCTGGCCAATAAAAGTTTGTCGCAAGTGGTTATAAGTTTCTAAAATACCATTATGATTATTATTATGATATTTGTTAATTGCTTCATTTTGTTGATCTGGTTTTTCAAGATCTCTACACAAAATGTTGCATTTTGTTATTTGTAACGTGTTATTAAAAAGATGAGAACATAGCGTACGGAAAATAGGTTCAGTTTCTTTTTCGACGAAATAGATTCCATACAATTGTTTTGGATTAATAATTTCTTTTAGTGCAGTTGTAAGATTTTCTAATTCATGACCTTTTCTTACAGTAATTACGTGATGATGTTTTTTAAATGGTCGCGTGTAAGAAATATTGTATAAATCACCTGTTTTAATAACTATTCTGTTTGAAAAATGATTTAGAGGTTTTTCGGAAATTGGCATGCTAAACACGGGATTTTTTGTAGATGTATGTTGCGTGTCGGCATTTGAAATATTGTCTTGTATTTCTTTCTGGGCTAGGATTTCGTCTGCTTCATCAGGTGTTAGGTTTTCGTCATCATCAACTTGAGGTAATATCGATATCAAATCTAAATCTTCATTATCTATTGTTTCCCGTATATTAATTTCTATCCTCGAGAGGGCGTCAGCTACAAAATTCTCTTTACCTTTTTTATATTTTATGGAATAATCGAATTCTTCTAAACGTAGTCTCCATTTTACTAGTCTTGAATTTGGATCATTAAGAGAAAACAACTAAACGAGAGGTTTATGATCTGTTTCGATTTCAAAATGTTTATCATATAAATAAGGTCTAAAATGTTTAGTACTTTCAACTATTGCTAATAATTCTCTTTCTATTGTCGAGTAATTTTTCTCAGCTGAATTTAAAGTTCTTGAATAAAATGCTATTGGTCTGTTATTTTGGGAGAGAACGCTACCAATTGCAATATTACTCGCGTCTGTGGTTAAATTGAAAGTTTTTGTAAAATCTGGGTAAGCTAATACCGGAGCATTTGTTAATAAATCTTTGCATTTATAGAAAGCTTCTAAATAATTTTGATCATTTATATTAATTTTTGCACCTTTTTTTAAACATTTTATGAATGGAGAAACGACTTTTGCAAAATTTTGTAAAAACCGACGGTAATATCCGACTAGTCTTAAAAAAGCTTTAATTTCTTTTGTTGTTTTTGGTAGAGGGTATTTTTGTACCGCTTCAATTTTTGAAGAGTTTGGTTTAATTCCATTAGGTGTAATTACATGTCCAAGAAAAGCAACTTCTTTACAGAGAAATTCGGACTTGTCTAATTGGACTTTAAAATTGAATTCTTTTAATTTATTAAAAATTTGTTTAATGTGAACTAAATGTTCATGTAAAGATTTTGAAAAAATTACAACATCGTCCATGTAGACAAAGCATGATTTATAAAGATATTTGCGTAAAATATTATCCATGACTCTTTGGAAAGTTGAAGGCGCGTTCTTTAATCCAAATGGCATTCTGACATATTCGTAATGTCCATTGTTTACCGAGAATGCTGTTTTTTCAATACTCTCTGGATCCATTTCTATCTGGTGGAATCCTTGCGCCAAATCTAACGTTGTAAAATATGTGCATTTTCCTAAATTGTCTAAAATTTCATCTATTCGTGGTAGAGGATATTTGTCGTCTACAGTTTTTTCGTTTAACTTTCTATAATCTATAACGAGACGCCATTTCTTTTTACCAGATACATCCATCTTTTTAGGAACAATCCATACAGGACTACTGAATGGCGATATCGAAGGTCTTATAATTTTATTATCTAGTAATTTTTGTATTTGATTTTGGATTTCCGTTTTTAAATGATGCGGATACCTATATGATTTACAATAAATTGGTTCCTCGTCTGTCGTTCTAATTTTATGTTTTACTGCGTCTGTGAATAAAAGATTAGAATTTTCGTCGTAAAAAATATCTTTAAATTGAGAACAGAGTTTTAAAATTTCATCTTTTTCTTCAGGATTTAAATGAGATGTTCTAATTACTTTAGGAATATTAATATTGCTTTTTATAGCATTAGGTTTTCTAATATCAACATTAACAAGTGGTTGTACGTCAATAAGTTGTTGCCAATTGTTGAGTTCCATATTAACTCAGATCTATTTTTGTGAATTTGTCAAATCTATTTTTGTGGATGTGAGTCATCTTACACTTGGAGAGCTGCCCCTCCATGGTCAATTTTAAATTATAAAACCAATAGTTTTTAGCATTAGGTTAAGAGTTTGTAATGTGTTGTTGCTGAATAAACAAGAAAAAATCCAGTCCATGTTTTATAAAACCCTTGAGCCCCATTTAGCTCAAAACACCAATGTATTTCCGTAATATCAATTTCAGGGATGGGAATTGTGCAGATTCCATTCTTTGCAATAGCAATTGATTCGGGAATCATTATGTTCTTATTGATTAGTTCGGGAATAATTACTGCACCATTTTCAATGTTCACAGGTATTCGTATGTGAATTATGTGATTGTTAATTTCTTGTGAGAAGGGTATAAAATTTAGTGGGTTAAGTTCAATAAAAAATGGGATTTTTATGTTATCATTTTCCAGGGTCTGATTTTCATAATTAATTTTTGCGTTTAGTTTTGAAAATCGTGACTGCTTAATAAAGCATCATATCTGTCATGCCATTGTAATACATGAAATGAGAGTTTTTCTTTAATGCCATATTCTTGAAGTAGAGGGTATGAAATATTTTGATCATTTTTGATTGTATTATTAAGTGATTTAATTACAAAAGGTTTTTTGAAAAAATAATTTTGGAAATATTTATGTGCAGGTCCTGGATTAATAATACTATTTGATGCGCCAGAGTCTATAAGGATTTTTAAATTTAAACTAGGGATTGTGATAAAAGGGAGTTTGGGTTTGTTAGAGAGAGAGTTTAAGTCTGTTGTGAACATGAGGCAATTTCTTGAAAATTTTCCTGTGATTGCGAATTTTGGTGATAGGTACTGATAACCGACTTCGTTATTTTCAAAAAATTGTTCATTACAACTTTCGTTCTCGTTATAATCGGCTTGTGTATTGTGTAATTCTTCGAAAGTAAAGTTTTGTTGGCGATTTGGCCTAAAATTATTATAGCTTCGGAAATTGTTACTATTTCTAAAATTATTGTAATTATTACTGTAATGTGAAGGGTTGTTTATTGGAGGACGTACGCTATTTTTTGTACATAGTGACATTGGGACTGGCTTTTCTTCCTTTTTCTTTCCAAATACTTGGGAATTTGTCCAAAATTTTTGTGGTGGTACGGCTTTTGGCTTTATATCAATAGGTCCAGTAGGAAATGAGATAATTTGGGGTTTAGAAAAGCCTTGAGCATGAGAAGATGGATTTGGGAAATTGTTTGTAAATGCTGGACGCATTGACTGATAATTATATTTTGTTTTTTGATTATGTGGATAAACTTTTGTTGGTTTTCGCGAATTTTGTCGCATAAAGTTCATGAAATTAATTTGGGCTTTGTTATTGTCAAATTTTCGACCTACAATTAATGCATTTTCTAATGTTAATATCGGTAAAGACATTAAATGTGTACAATAGGGTTCGATTATTCCGGACTTAAATGTTGCTAATGCTTGATTTTCATACATTTCGGTTTTATTAATCAAAATGTCTCTAACTGGAGTTCTAAGACTTATATGTTCTAATAAAATTTGTAGCTTGCTTTTGAGTCGTTCATAATAATCTTTGTAACTCTCGTAATTTAATTGAAAGCATGTATGCAAATCGTTTGCTAATAGTTCTTCGGAGCGCGGGTCACCAAAGCGATTTAGCAAAGCGTTCTTTAATTCTGACCATTTGGTACAGTTACTAGAGATTAATACATCTCTTGCGTCGCCAATTAATTTTGATTTAATTTGTTCAAATAATAAACAATTAAACAAGCAACCTTCTTCTGGTTTCTTTAAATAAGACAAATAAGTTTCTACTTGCTTTATAAAATAAGCTAAATTTTTTGAACCTCCGGCGTATTCCGGCAACATATCTTTTGCCATTGACATTTCAGTTTGACTAATTGTAATTGCCATATTTACGTCTGATTCGGTTTCGGCAAAATTCGAATTTAAAAAATTGTTTTGTTGCAAGTTTTTAGAATCTAGTAAATTTACGAATAAATCTTCTTCTTCTTCGTGAATTGAATTAATTGAATTATTTTTATTACGTAAAGGTGATCGCGATCTATCACGAGACATGTATATTATAAAATATGGAAGGACTTACAGGAAAGCCTGCATTTGGATGGCCTCAGGTGAAAGTCTTCCGCGAAGTGGATCGGATGGCCTAGTGGACTTAGAGTTGACCAATAAGGGACCAGTGGATCACTTCCAGGTGTTTTCGTACCCAACAAACTCTTGAGAGAGACCGGAGTCTCTTCGATAGAATCTTCGCTTGGGTATCCTGTTCGCAGCGCCAATTAAATTCGGAAATAACTAAACCGATTTTTTTAAAAATGATTTTATTTATTCACACAAGCTCTTCAGAGTACACTCTAATGAGAACTGATACAATTTTGGGTAAAAGACCCCTTATATAACCTACAGGACAAATAGTTTCTTATATCAATTACTGAAATGTATGGAACAAGATGTACTTATTTGAATCAGACTAAATAGTAAACATCCTAGGGTGAATGCATTTGATTAATATAAACTAAACATCCTGATGGTGATCTATTTGGGTGGTCAAGTTGCGTGGATATAAAATTATATTCTATTATTTGAGATTCTAGAAGCAAAAATTATGTCTTCTGGTTCAACAATGTTAGCTATAAATTCGATGTAGTCAATTAATTTGAGATTTTTGCTTACGCTGAGACCATCCAGGTCTGGCTGGCCTTTTAATATATGCAACCAACAATACGGCGACATTATTTTAATGTTTTATTACAGGAAAGGGTTGGTAATAGCACACATAAATGAAATAGGGTTGTGCTACTTTTTTTTGCACATTTATTTGGTAATTGTTTTAGTCAAATTTAATGTGTATAACTGCTAATTATTTAGCCTCCTAATTTTTTTTAGCATTTTAGTGAACAATAATTATATTAATTATTGTTTTAACAGGTGAACATTTGAGTGGACGATGTTCAGTATTATTGTGTATTTATTTACAATTGAAATTGTTTATTTATCTCGGGCCCGAGTATTATAATTTGTTGTTTTCACTTCCACAGCTTCTTTTTCAGTCATTCAACCCCGTAGCGAGTTATCTATCAAGATACACTCTATGAAGACCGAATAATTAACTTTGTTATTCATCCACATATTACAGGAACCAAATAATTGTTTATATTTTAGTTAAATTAAGAATATTGGAGTTGAAAATCGGAGATTTTGGAAGGCAGAACGAATCGCCGTTCGACGGAAGCAGGGGCGTGGAACTCACCCATTAAGGAATTAGCGACGGATAGGGGACAGCTAGCCACAAAATCTTTTGGGTCGAAAATCATCAAGTTTTTAATGAATCGAAAGCCATAAGAACAAATCCTTCTTTGGTCCGAAATCGCTAAAAATTAATTAAAATTCCAAGAAACTGTGGGGACGCACAAGCAACCCCTGCGAGCAGTCACGTAGGCACCCTCGACGTCACTAAAAATTTGGATATAAAAGGAACCCCCAGAAAAGCCATCGTCAGAGAGTGCTTAGCCATTCTCCAGGTTGATGAGAGCCCCTCTGTCCGTGACGAGTTGAGCATCATTAACTATTCTGCGATAAACTTATTTTTTTCCTTTATTGGAAAAGACTGTTTATTGCACTTGTTGTCCAAGGTGGAGCCCCTCTGTCTGTGACGAGTGAGCACGCCGCGGATAACCCTTTGAACGCACTACACCAATTATTTTCGTTCTTGTTGACGAGAAATTGGTTACCTGTTGTCCAAGGTGGAGCCCCTCTGTCTGTGACGAGTGAGCACGCCGCGGATAACCCTTTGAACGCACTACACCAATTATTTTTGTTCTTGTTGACGAGAAATTGGTTACCTGTTGTCCAAGGTGGAGCCCCTCTGTCTGTGACGAGTGAGCACGCTGCGGATAACCCTTTGAACGCACTACACCAATTATTTTCGTTCTCGTTGACGAGAAATTGGTCACCTGTTGTCCAAGGTGGAGCCCCTCTGTCTGTGACGAGTGAGCACGCTGCGGATAACTCTTTGAACTCTTTTAATCGATTATTTTCGTTATTTTCGACGAGAAATCGGTCATCGATAGGGAAGTCCTTTCCCAAAACCACCACTAGGGGATAAACTCGTATAGTAATACCCAATTTCTTTTGTTAACAGATCGTGAGGCCCCAAACAGCCCGAGGACCATTCTTTCACGGTTTATGAGCAGCCATCAGCTCCTGAAGGTGACCAGACCCTCGTAGCTGTCCACGATGTCAGGGGAGCCAGAAGACCACCTTTTCGCCGTCCACGAGCAGTTATCATCTCCTGAAGGTGACCAGATACTCGGAGGTCGGTATCAAAGGGGTAAAAACTAATTTGATCACTCCATATTTGTATTCAACAACTTATAATCACAGAGGAGTCCCTGTTGGTTATGATCAAATCATTTAATTGTTATTTTGTTAACTCTTTTATTTTTATTATTATTGTTTACTGATTAAATTAGCTCCGCGTATCATTTGTACGTGTCTAACTACTAACGGCCTTTTGCTGTAATTAACTAATAGTTGATTACGCTCATCTGACTCATTACTTGCACTTTAATTGCAAACTCTTTACTATTCTCCTGGCCAAGCCAGGGACCACTACCACACCACGGGAAAAGACTAAGCCAGCCCGGGTGTAGTACTATGGCACACTTAAAACCTGGCGATAAAAAGACTGCCTAGCTAATTATTAACAAACAAAAAGACTCCCGAAAATGGGAAATATTAGGGAAAGAGAGTACGCGGTAGTTGGTTCTTTGGGGAGGCTTCTACGCACTCTTATCTGTTAATTTTCTGAGTCGGAGGTGTTTAATCAGCTCTGCAATTAACTCAGGGTTTAACCCTTTTTTGGCCTGCAGTGGTTTTGACACCGGAATAGGTGTTGTAACCCTTCAAGGGATGCAACGTATTCTGGGTTGTATAACCACGAATAAGGTTTGAATTGTATAACGGGTTGCCTAATCTCAGGCTAACCAAATACACACTTGTAATAATTTTGAATAAATATCTTTATTCAATTTCAGCTGTTTTACTCTTCCTTGATACACAGTGCTTAAACAACGAACAAATAAATACAAAACACAACGTAGAGTCCAAATAACAAAAATCCTAGACGATCATTCAAAAATTTAATTTTTTGAACAGGCCAGGCCTTAGAAGTGTCACAACGCTTAGAATTATTTCTTGATCTTTTGTAAGAAAGAAGTCGGTTTGAATATTTGTTGGCTCTTGAGTCTTGAGAACCCATTTTATTTTTGTATAAGCTAGTTATCCTGGAGGACTTGATGTTTACACATATCTGTATAGCTGGTTGCCTGGTTCGTTTTTGAACGCTGTTTCTTTCCGAAGAAGTAGTGATGATAAAAAGGGGATATGATAAGAGAATGAAATGGGTTAGGTAAACCCAAAAAGGAGAGCTGGGAGATGCCTTATGAGATAAGGATGACTCAGTTGTTTTTTAGAATTTACACTTTGAAATTATCTGCTTAGGCATATGTTCAACTTTGAAATTTCAATCGAAAACCCCAATTTTTTTAGCATATCTGAATTCTACGTATTTTTTAAAAAACAACTGAAAATCGACATAGTGTGTGCTACATAAAAAATACGCAACATTATATGTAGAATTCAGATATGTTAAAAAAATGGGGTTTCCTTTTAAAATTTCAAAGTAGAGGGTAGTATCTCGATGTTGGGACACCCAGTATATCCAATTTTTTTGTCAAAAAATGCGCGTTGAAAAATATCAGGATACGTGTTTAAGCGTTTTCCTGAAAAACAAATTCCTGAATTTCTATCCGAGTTATTCCATACAAATAGTTGATACTGTACATATTGATGAAATTACTTTAATTATTTTTAAGTACATATTGGGGACTACTTTAAGTGAAGCATAAAGTAAAAAACATAATATCCCAATAAAAGTGAAGAAAAAAGCACAAGTCAATCGAAAATGCATGCATTCACACCAAACACTATTTTGCACACGACGCGCGTTTCGGTAACGACATTATCATCATTAAGACAGTCTTAAGTTTCACATGAGAATGGCAACACCCCAACACCGTTACAGATAGACGCGTCGTGTGCAAGAAGGTGTTTTTGTGTGATTGAGTGCATTTTTCGACTTACTCAACACGCCAATGAGATCCAGCAAGATGTCTGAAGCACAAATAACTTTTGTACTTTCCTTAAATGATTCAAATATATCGGGAGTTTATTTCATCCAATTAACATTAGTTGAAGAGACTGTGCTGTGGTATTTTCCACACCATATTGGATTTGCCAAAAATAATTTTTTAGAGGTATGTATTATAATCATAATAACAAAACTTATAAAAGACTTCAATGCTAATTACTTTCTTATTTTATAGCAATTTTTATGAAAAACACTTCTGAAAACAATTCACTATAAAAAATTATGAAAATATCTTCTCCCTGGATTGAACCGTGTCAATGGAGTTTTTGTACTCGACATTTCGCCAACCACCAAGGTAGCTTCTTCAGGAGTGGAGTGACAGGTAGTTGGAGATGTACTTAATTGCATTTGAGTGCATTGAAGTAATATTATTATTAAAACTATTTTTACATTTTTATATAATTAAAAATTTATTTCCAAAATTATGATTCTTAGGAGTAATAAAATATTTTAGACTTATATTAAATAGGCTGGGAATGGAAATTTCTTCGTGGAAAATCACCTGCTTCTAGTTTTCTGGTAAGAACTTCATTTACTAAAAATAAATCAAATTAATAATTATAGGGTAACCTGTTCACTTGACATATGCACGAAGAACTATTACCCAATTCTTGGGTTGGAAATGTTTACATTGATTCTTGTTAATTTATTTAGTAAGTTATATACATTACGAGGAAAACACATAAAAACTATCTTGAATGACACTGACTGTGCGTATGTCAAATAAATACATTATTGTTTCAATTAAAACTATTTTTAAATTCACATATGGGCTAATTTCAAGTTGAGATAATATAATAAATTGCAAATTAGCCCAATAGTCTTATTAAAAAAAATTATGATACAAAACTTCGTTTTTTTATGGGACAATAGATACAAATATTTTAAACTTTTTTATTCGTTGACTCTTTTGTTTGATTAACATCATTTTTATAACATCATAGTTTCCGACGTTTTTGTCAACCAATACTGTTTGCAATTGAGAAAATTTTCTATAGAACACACTTGTAGTTTGTAATGGCAAAAAAATAGTGTAAACTAGCTTTTTGTCAATTTTAATGTTAGTAGTTTACAATTATGCATCGCGCTTGACCTTTGTGGGTAGATAGGCAAATATGTAGGTACTGTTTATTTCAAAATGAATGCGATCTCAATAGGCGCTGATTGTGTAAACCATCCCTAAAACTTGTCACTAAAATGTAAACGATTTTTAGTTTGATTCTCAAAAAAGTATTTAAGGTTAAAAATGTCAAACTAATTGCTATTTATTGTTTTTGTAAAACTTCGTATTTTATTGTAAAAGTTGCTTAATACATACAACCTTCTATATTGAATTATTTTTACATTAATTAGGTAGTTTCAGGTAACTTTCAATATAAATATGATTACAGACATCAAACAACTTGAAACTATGTTTAACATTTTAACAACATAGTTTTAATAACATGAACTAATACACAACAATATAAACTATGCATTTGGAAACCTTCTAAGCCTTCGGAAGTATATTAAATAAAGTTGCATTTTATTTTATTTATATAATTAGTGACGTATTACTATGTTTTTACAACTTTCCACTTGGTTTACTACCCCAATATTTCTTATATCTGCCTTCACCTCTTCTAGCCAAATTATTCCCTCTCTTCTTTTTTCCTTTACCTCTGATAAGCGATTTTTTCGTACATGTCACAGAGAATCTCAGAAATTGGGTTTTGGGACTTACAAAGTAAGTTAAAAAAACAAAAATATGAAAATAAAAACTGTTAAAATTCACACTTTTGTTTAGGCTAAGGAAAAGCCACTTTTAACATAGCAACAAAAGAAAAACAGACTGAAATGGGCAAAAGAACATAGGGATTGTACTCTTCAACAAAGGGATGCAATACAATGGAGCGATGAGTTTAGATTCGAAGTATGTGTTGGGAATAGTAGATCTCGAGTTATTCGTAGAAAACATGAGGCATTTCATCCTGATTGTCTTAAGAGGAAAGTTAAATTTCCTGCGTCGGTCATGATTTGGGGAAGCATGTGTTCAAAGGAAATAGAAAAACTCTTTATCGAGAAAATTGTAGATACAGTGAAATATCTGGTAATTTTAGAGGAATCTCTTTTACCAGTAATGGAAGAACACCTGACTTCAGGACAAGATTTTGTCTTTTAACAGGATGAAATCGCATATCATACCTCAAAGAGGATTATGAAATGGATGGAAGATTATGGTGTTCCACTTTTGAAATGGGTTTCGAGTAGCCCCGACTTGTCTCCCATCCAAACTTTGTGGCATGACATGAAAAAATCACCCATTTTTTAAACAATCTAAGCGTAGGCCAACTGGCATGGGAAGGGACTCGTAGTCGGGTGTTTGTATATCTCCATTATTTCTTTATTCGTTTGCCTTCTCCAAATTTTTTCTTCATCCTTCACACCTCCATATATTTTGCGTAGTATTTCCCTATTTTATCTTCCTAGTTGTTCTATTGTATTTTTACTCAGCACCCAAGTTTCACAACAGTCGGTTGAATGACACTCTTATACATACTGTCTTATTTTTGTATTTCTCGAAATAACTTTACATCTTAGTGTTTTGCTTATCCACAGCTTTTGAGCCTCTCGCAAGCCTCTTTCCGATTTCTGAGCTCTGTTCGTTCGGGCTAGTCACAGTTACTTCTAAATAAAAAACATAAGCACATAAATACTAATTATCATCTACAACCATTGAATTAATTTCTTCATTTGTTTCTTCATTAATATTTGTTTCTTCTACTAAATCTTCAGTGTCAAGTGGTTCATCTAGGTCATCAAAGTCAGAATCTGAGGAATCAAACTGAAGGTTTATAATAAAAGATGGAACCAGTTCAACGTTGTCTATGCCCATGTATTTTTTCCAGTCTTGTTTCACCTCATTTTCTGCTCTTTTAATAAAATTTCTCCACTTTTCGGCTGTGCAGTGTTGAAGAGCTTCACGTCACACTGTTATTACCCTATCACTAAATAGACAGTTTGGCTTGAATGTGTTTGTTATAATGTTTTGCAATCAGCCCACGCCAACTCAATGGGATTGTACTGACAATTATATTGAGGTAGACGAAGTATATTGTGGTTTTCTTTTTTCAACATTTCATCTACTTCATACTTGTTCCATATCATCTCATCTTTGTAAGGCCAAATTAGTTCATACAATTGTTTTTTTAGTCAAGGATTTGTCAAACTGAATGTTATGTTTTTCTAACCAGACTTACATTTCTTCTTTTCTTAAAAAAAAGATTGGTACTTTTTCTGCCTTCATAAAATGATAAGGTTTATTATCCATAATAATAACACACTTAGTATTTAATGAGCGCAAAGCAGGAAGCAACTGGTTGCTTATCCATTTTTTAAATATCTTACCATTCATAGTTTTATGATAGTCTCTGCTCTTAATTTTGCTGTCAAGAATCAAATCACATCCTGACAAAAATATAGTAAATCGCCTGCTTTCACCCTTAAACTTTGTAGGAAGACCTTCCTTAAAGCTTTCTAGTACCCAGCGACGAATATGATTACCGTTTTGGTATACCAATGTCTCATCCAGATATAGAAACTTTAGCATCCTTTCCTCACATTCTTGAAATAGTTGAAGATATTTCGCACAAACTGAATTCTTAAATTAATTATTTGTTGTCTTTCGATAAAAATTATTCGTCTATCAATTTTTTTATAGCTGTAACCAAAACTTGTAGGACTGAGTAAAATCAGACATTCCTTTGCAAAGTTTTATATAGCCTCAAATGTTGGTTACTTTTTTTGTCTAAATAAAATTGTTTAGTCCTTCTTTAAAACCATAATTATAAAACTCCGGGACTACTTTCCTCCCTTCTGGTTTTGCAGGTAAATAAAATTCTCCAGAATTTTTTTGACTGAGTACACGGCGTACGGTAGCAGGGCTTATCTTGAATATAAATAAAATATAATTATTTGCATTATTATTTAAAATATTATTACCTCAAATACCAAAGAAACTCGTTGAACACTGGTGTGACCTTATAATGTTTATTTTTATAAAATTCGTTGAAACAACGATACACCGCATTAAACCCCCTTGGGGTAAGGCGAGGGGCCCTATCTCAATTATTTAAAGCCGTATGCAACAAGTAGAGGAGCAGAAATGCAAAAATAAACAATTTCACTTTCTAAATTACTACCGTAAAAAAACTAATGCCAAGAAAAGTGTCTTAAAAAAAACAAAATAACAGGCAAGAAATGTTTAGAAAGAACACCATAAAACGCAAAAACTCCAACCGCCAAAATCAAAGAAAATCAATATTGACACAAATCTAGTTGGAAATCCAATAGCACCTCTTTTAGTAATAAATAAAAGTATTAAATACAGCAATGTAACCACCTTTAATTCAAATTTTCACAGCGTACTGAGATCGCATTCATTTTGAAATGAACAGTAGATTGTTCCATAAAAAAAGAAGTTTATGATGTAAACTGATTATTGTTATTGTCCATTATTTATTATGTATTAGATGATTATTGGGTATTTTGGAGGTGCCTAAAATAAAAAACCTTTAATCTGCTGGTGACGTTGCGTGGTCTTTAATTTCCATTTCTTCAAACCTTGGATTATAATTTTAGATGTTTATTTAAATACATTTTCATTTTGGGCCGGAGAACATGAAGCGGTCCTCATTTTATTGAAATCAATCGTTTTTTATTTTATGCACGTCCAAAATACTCAATAAATCATCTAATACATAATTTATGATGTAACTTTTTGTGACAATCCTGTATTTTAAAAAATAAATTTAGATGACCAAACTTACACTTTGCAGTTTCTCTGTTAACTTTTTCAACCTCTTCCACTTTCCTATTAGCAGTATATAATTCTTGTGTTAATTTATTAATTCTATCTAAGTTATAATCAGCTTTATACTCTTTAAGTTCCTTACATAATTCATGAAACCTTTGAGTTTGTTCTTGAATAACTTTATCTTGGCGAGTAATTGAACTTTTTAAATCATCAATCTATAAAAAAAAGTTTTGTTTATATGCCAAGAACATTTTTACCATACTTCTTGATTTTTTGTATCCAATAAATGATTAAAATTGACCAACATTTGATTAGCTTCAACTACATCATGTGCTAATTCTTCATTTTCAGTTGCCTTTTGTGCAATAATCATTGTGGCTTGCTTTACATTTTTTTCAAACTCATCCTAAAAGTTATTTAAAAAAATATATATGTATATTGTTATTAAAATATTTACCCTCTGTTTTTTTCAAATCTTTGCAAATCTATCTAAGCTTCATGTTTCTGAAGTGTGCTATTTAAATCTGCAATAACTTTCAGTATTGAGCTGAAGTGTTTTTAAATTAGAATTTTCTCTCTTTAATTTATTAATTATTTTATTTGTTTCTATAGACTCAAACCTTAGATTTTCCATATTTTGTAACAATCGTGCACTAGAGTCTGACTTGAGTACAGATTCTGTTTTAACAATTTCAACATCTTGATACAGTTTCAACAACTTTTGTGTCAGTGCTAGTATTTTGTTTATAAGTAAAGCTGAACATTCTTGTAACTTACCCGAAAATAAATTATTTATATCTTGTAAATCTCTAAGACAGCGCTTCTCCAGTTGCTTGTTTATCAAAATAAATATTTCAATTTCTTTCTCTTTGTCTTTTATGTAAGTTTTTGATGTCTGTAATTGTGAAATAAATTTTTTGTTTGCTGTTTGCAATTCCAAAATGTTGTCATTCATTTCATCAAAAATTTCCTTCTGGTTTGTTATTTGTAAGTCAATTGTGAGGTAAATTATTAACTTGATTTTAGATTTACCATAAAAAATTTAATTCCCTTGATTGCTATCAATTTCACATCTTAAAAACCTGAAAATGTTATTTTTAAATGTTATAAATTAAGTAAAGTTGTACTTGCATATCGTGCTTTTGCACCTGTTGGAACATATCAATTAAATTTGTTCGAAATTCGATAAAATCTGTATAAACTTTGTTCACTCTTCATCAATTCAAAGTGTCTTAAATCGATATGAGAAGTATAATTAAAGATAAAATCTGAAATATCACGGACTTTCATATGCTAAAATAGATAATTATTAGTTTATAAAAGTATAAACTGAATAAACACTTGCAACATCGGTAGTTTTTAATTGAGGTTATGTTTAAAAAGTAGTTTGACGTTTATGAACGTCAGAAGACCCTTGCGCTCTAAATGTCTTACTCTTCAAAAGTCACTAGATTCAAAATCGCCAAATTTTAAATTCACTGTTACTGCCAACAGTTAGTTTTTTTTGTTATACAAAAAGTGCAAATCAAAACACATTTTTTTAAATTTGCGTTTTTTTTAATAAGAAATCAACTGTTTTAACTTTAAAATCTGGTGTTTTTGAATCTAGTAGGATTTGAAGCGCAAGACATTTAGAACGCAAAAATCTTACCGGTATTCTGAGTTCATTGACCGCGTTGCCTATGTAGTGCACCATCAGATGGCGCGCGAGTTGTGTTACTTTTGTTGCAAGTAGAGTATACTGTTCCAAACCAATTTTGGCTTACCTGACTTTAAAGGCAAGTCTTCTGTTTATTACTAGTGCTATAAAGATTGTATTGTTACCAAACGCAATTACATAATATTATGGTCGTTAGACCCTTCGATGCCATCTGAGAACCACCCCCGGGACAGGCAGATTTGTCACCACTTTTACCTAGATTTGATCTGCCCCGGGTGGCTTTCTGAGATGTTACTAAAGGGTCTAACTACCATAAATTACTTGCGTTTGGTAACAATACAATCTATATTGTACTAGTAATAAACAGAAAACTTGCCTTTAAAGCCAGGCAGGTTTGCCAGTATTGGTTTGGAACAATATACTTACATATACAGGGTGTAACATTGAAAACTTTTACTCCTAATAATTTTTAAACAGGTGAAGATGAAAAAATAATACTAATGGGCTGATTTCAAGTTGAGATAATACCGGTAGTATCTTCGTTTCCATGGAAAATTAATAAAATTTATTGTTTTGATTGGTTGTTGCCATGGAAAAGTATTAAAATTTGCGATACTACCGGTGTTATCTCAACTTGAAATCGGCCCATTAGTCTGTAAGTGTTAAAGTATTTTAGCACCCTAACCCCAACCCCTAAAAACTTTAATAGGGCTATACCTACCATTACATCACATCACATGAAAGGTAGGGAGCGAGAGAATGCGATACAAAAATTTCCACAAAATATTTTCATTATTAACAGAGATACGAAGTAAAATAACTGATAAACGGATGTTTTGCTGTAATATTTATTAACTTAAATTAACTATAAAATCTGGCGATATAACTGGCCATTTGATGCTACTTCTCCGACCTATTCATTTGTTTAAGTAACTGTTTAAATACTCTCTGAAGGGTCTAAAATAATGAGGTGATGCGCCATTCTGCTGAACGAATACTTCATCGGGGTTTAACGTGGGTTTTGTTTCACTTGCATCTAGAATAAGAGAATTTATGATAACATTTAGCAACTCCAAGTATTTTTTCTTCGTTAGGGGGTTGATTATTAAATTTACAAAAAAAATTTTTTTTTTACTTGTTTTCTTTTTAATAAAAATATTTTGATGCAGTTTTTTTTGTCACACTATACCGGTCTTCACCTTTCATTTGATGTATCACAAATGGTATAGTCCTTTTTAAGTTTTTAGGGGTTGGGATTGGGGTGCTAATACTTTAATACTTACAGACTAAATATTATTTTTTCATCTTCACCTGTTTAAATGTTATTAAAAGTACAAGTTTCAATGTTACACCCTGTATATTAGTTTGATAAGAGTAGGGCAAACACGTATATTTGACAAATATTTTTTATCCAAATTTATATCAATTTAATGTTATTAGGTCAGTAACGTCACAATAGTTTTTTTAATGGATCAGAATAAATTAAAAAATGTAAAATAGAGGAAAACCAAACAAAACCATATTTTATTAAACAATAATAAATGTATTTGCTTAAACGGTCATTTATATACTAAATATGATTCTATTGTTTTACATTTTGAACTATATCACTCATGGCATGACTCTTGCTAGATCATTTAATTTTTTGGCGTACCTATTCTAATTTTCCTTTTTAATTTCGCAGTATAAATTTTTAAACGATAAACTATAAATTTTTGTGCAAACTTTGATTTTATGTTACAACAACGTCGAAACTTGATTGGCTGATAATCAGAATCGGCAAAAACTGCAGTTTTTAGAACTTTCAATATACATAATATCGGTGTAAAAATCGATACTTTGATTTTACTTTTTTTGGTGAAAAATCGATACTTTGACTTAGGAACTTTATGAATAATTTAATTTTTGGCTTTGATTTAATTTTTTGTCAAGTCTTTAGCGCTTTTTTCTATTTTTTCAAAGTTTGTTTTTTGTTTAATGTTTTGAAAGTTTTGTTTTTTTTTTCATTTTATGTAAGGTTTTTTGTTTCAGAAAATTATTTACTTTTAATTTTTGTTGTTTTTTTATATTAAATATTTAATAAACTAATCTAAACAATGAAAATTTTTATCTAAAGCACACATGGATAAGTATTATCGATATATCGAGGTTTTCTGTAGAAGGTGTATCGATATACTTTTTTTGTTCGATACGGTCTTCACGATTTGTATGTACTGTACATTTTTTTCATTAATAAATTTTTTCTATTTACAACTTTTTTTTATACATCTATTAATATTATTATGGACTGAATTTATTATGATTAGGGCTATGCAGAAACGTAGAGTTTTTGCCGCTCCATAATATCCTAAACATGAGCTAAATGTCCGTCAATGGCGTAGAAATTTTACGGGAAGCGCAAGCGTGTGGATTGTTTAATTTTTTATATTTTTTTATTGTTTAATTAACAATTTAACCTCAAACAATGAGTTAAATTTAATAAACAAAATTAACAACATCTAAACTGGATATTGCCTGTATATAGTACTCACCAAGCGTACAAACCTAGTTGGTAAAATGTTATAAAATCACAGCGAGCATTACTCAATACTCAGACCATTTGCTAGAAAAAAATCCTTTTCTAAACACCTTTGCGTTTCCCGTAAAATTTATACGCCATTAACAGATCAAAAATTAGGGTGCGGAAAACCACACATTTTTTTAAACTTTAATTTGCAGGCACTAATTGTTCGAAATATGCTACCACTAAGTTCTGCCCAAACAGTTGGAGGAAACAACGAGTCTTCCTCAATATAATTGTCAACTAAATAATCCACAAATTGTTTAACTTTTTCATTCCCAGCCGCTAAAAGCTTTTTATTCTAACTTTTATAGATAAAAAGTTATAAGCAAAACTTTCAGTAAAATTAAGGAATTGATGAAAAGAATTGTCAGCTTAACCTTGTCGGCATCCTCATTATATATGTTTTACTTAGAAAAACTAAAATTTAAGCCAGAGGACCTAAAGATATTGAGAATTCTAACTATAAAAGCTAGCCGGAAAGGATTAAAATAAGTAAATGGGAAATTTTGGTGTTTTACCTGAAAATGGAAATTTTCTTATCATAAATATAAGAAACATAATTAAGGTTTAAACTAGAAACCAAACTTCCTGCTTAAATTTAGGATTTTAGGTAGACCCTAAATTATTATTGTCAGCTTATTCATAAAAGTATTGTTCACAACGCCACCAGCAAAGAAGAAAAATTCTGTTTTATACTACTAAGCTTATATTACGGATAATAGGATTAGGCCGATTAGGGTTTTAAAACCACCCGATGTTTCAAAGCACACAGCAGTTCGGTCGCCAAAATATTCCTTCGTAATGACTCATTTACCTGCTTAAAGCAGTTTGGATGTCTCTTATTTAATATACAAAAATTGCAATTAAGTAGTTATTATTAATCGGAATTAACCCTTTACTGTGTAGTGAGTCATATATGACCCAAATCAAAAAAAATATATTTTTAACTTTAGTGTCGATTTTTTCCGTAAAAAAGACACTTGTGTCAATTATATTTTATTGTTATCTGCACAATCAATACTATTGTGAGAATAGCATGTCATCATCATATGAATATTATGTAAAACCAATGAGAGACAAATATTATAACTTATTTAGAAGGAAACAGAATAAATAAATAGAAGAAATAGCAACTATCCTAAAAATATTGTAATGCTATCCGACTAAAGCAAAAGTAATAAATGCTATTAAGTTTATTCAAATTAAAGAAATATTAAAATTATTAAAATAAATAATTTCATATTTCGTAAAAGTAGTAGTGTTCAATGGCGTATTTACGTATAAACATTGTAGGCGGGCGTCTACAGCGGAAAATTATATCAGGCCGGCAAATTTTTATAACAACATTAATTCAAAGAGTTTGCTATATTTTTCAGTAATAATCACAGTTGCAAATCCAAGTAATAATTTTGCAAATACCAAAGATTATAATTTGTTATTGTGCTAAACTATTTTTGTAAAATCGCTGACGATTCTACTTTGTTAAAGCATTTAAGGTCTCCGATAAAAACCGAGAATAAGCTGTATCAGTACTTACTATACCATCATAAACAAAACTGTAGAGTTAAAAAAAGTTACGTCATTCACGTTTTTTGATAAGGACATTATTTCATTTCAATTTGTCTATAACAAATCTTTGATGACAATGCTTTTCTAGCCATGCGAACACAAACAAAAATTTTAATTATGGAGGCGAAGCGAGGCGGTGTTTTTTTGTGATTCTCTTAATTTATTAACGTAATTGCGAAGCAGGTGGTTTTTACATTAAATTTTCTCGACTAATGAGTTATTACTGAAAGGTAACTGATTTTTTTTAAATACTATTATTTTCATCAGATATTATGATACCTATTAAATATTTATATTTTAAGTTATGCATTTTAACACTACTAATGTTTTATCCCACCGTGTGGCAATCCTACAATCAAAAAAATATTAAATTTAATTACTTTTTTATTTAGTATATTGAAAACTTACATTTTCGTCAATTTTTTTATTAGGTATATTCCTGAGGCATTTTTTTTCTCTTTTCGCTAAGACAGCGTTCGGAATTTACCATTTTTTACATACCATTTTTTAGAATGTATTGAATGCCTGTTTTGAATATTGTAATATGTTATAAAAAATTTAATGTAAACTTACCGTTGTTAACTTGTCATAGTAAAAACAGGGTTTTATAAAATTAACGAAATTAGAACCAAGTGATAATATTTTTATATATTTTATCAAATGTTTTATTTCCAACAAAACAAGAGTTTTAAAAGCTGGAACAATTATTATTGGGACAAAATAGATATAACTTAAGGTTTTTAGTTTAATAATTTGCTTGTTTTTTTCAAAAGCAATATTAAATATTTTTGCAACTTTAATTATTAAATTGTGTTTTAATAGTAAATTAAATATTTATCTAGTAATAATAATTATAATAATAATAATAATAATGTTTATTGCAGCCATAAATCATACAAAAGAAATAGATACAAAATAAATAAATAAATTACAAAAGCAAATAAAAAAGAGGCTACAAAAGGACTAAAAATCAGTTCTGCGAACTGTTTTTCATTTTAGTCCATTATTATATTCTAATAATACTAATTCTAATTACTATTCTAACAAAGTTATTTTTAATTTCCTTTGAAAAGTTTTAAAATTATCATTTTTAAATTCATTATCAAGGCCATTGTAAATCCTAGGACATAAATAGGAAAATGATGACTTATATAATTCCGTGCTATGCTTTGGAATGTGCAAAAATTCGTTGTATCTAGTTGTGCGATCATGAATATCTTTTCGGAGTACAATTTTATTATATAAGTTATCAGGTGTTTTATTTTTGACAATACTAAAAACTAAGCAACTTAAAAAGAACTTATATCTATTTTTGATGCTAAGCCAGCCAGACTTACGCAGATAAGGTGTTATATGCTCTTGACGTTTTACATTATAACAATATCTTAAACAGGAATTTTGAATTTTTTGTAATTTGTAAAAATTAGCATTAGTTATAAAAGATCCATAAAATACAAGACAATAGTTAATATGGCTTAAAATTGAGCTATCACAAATTTGTATTTTTAACTTTGTAGTAAGAGTATTCTTTAAAAAATATATCGATTTCAATATACCATAACATGTTTTGCAAATTTTATTAACATGGCTAGAAAAGTCCAGATCGTTGTCAATGATTATTCCTAAATTTTTAGCGGACGAAACTAACGTAATGTCACAATTGTTTACAGCTACTTTACAATTATTATAAACAATTTCACAAGATTTCTTCGGACCAAATAACATTGCCTGAGTTTTTGTTGGATTCAACTTTAATAATTGTTTCTCGCATTTTTTGTTTAAGTTGTTTAAATTATTGTTTATTAGATCTATAACCCTAGGTGCATCGGTTACTGTAAATGATCTGAATATCTGCGTATCGTCTGCATAGCATTGCACTCCCACATCATTTAAAAACATTTCAATATCACAAGTATACAAAATAAATAAAATCGGTCCAAGTATAGAACCTTGCGGTATACCATTATTTACTTTTTTAAAATTGGATTTTAAAACAGATTCCCCGTTTATAACAACTTGCTGGTATCTTTCGGATAAATAACTTTCGATAAATTTACATGATTTGCTAGAAAATCCAACATAGTGCAATTTAGCTAGTAACAACTTATGACTAATAGTGTCGAAAGCCTTGGAGAAATCTAATAGGAGTAAAAGAGTCATCATACCTTTATCATTAGTCACAATTATTTTTAAATTTATCACCCGATTTTTATAATTAAATTGACTAAAAATAAAAATTTAAACATAATTAAATTTCAATTGATGTTCAAAGCAATTTTTAAGCATTCTCCTCTAAATTGAATTAATCTAAATTAAAATTTAAGATATTTTATATTTTCACAAATGCAGATTTTTCAATGAATTGAGTCGGAACCATGTTGGGTTATCGGCCTGGATTTAAACTCAGGTCTTAGAAATTAGAATGGGAGCGTATTAGCAGCTCAGCTACCTGACCTGTGCTTCTCCTTTGGCCCCGGCTGTACCTCTCCTACAGCATAACATCTGGAATGTATCTAAAATTTTGCAGCTTTATTGTTATACACTATAATAAAACTGTCGTTAAATTCTCAAAGCTTTCCGTATTAGTTAGATAAAATTTCAGCAAAACTATAGCTCATAAATATTTAAAGGGATATAGTTTTAATACCTGCTGAGCGTCTAATACTCAAAGAGAATACGGAACGATTACGGGCTGGAATCCCAAAACGTCGGTACTTGGTGAAGAAATGCCAAATACATTTTAGGCTTTATTTACTATGCACCTGGATAATGAGTTATAAATTCCTGTTTATTATAGATTTTTATTATGTTTGGTATCTTGTTATCTTGAGTATTTTTAATTGTGTGAGGATCTTGTAAAGCAGCTTATTCTCATTCGAACTCCATGTGAATCAGCGAAACATATGGAGTGGCACACCGTAAAATTTACACCCAAGTTAACTACAACGCTTTTTTGCATGGTATCACCCGCAAATTACTTGATCATTGTCATTTGTACCCATTTAAAGTAATACCAGATTAGTACATCTAGATATAATTTTTATAACTGACCATTCAACTCATATTATACAATAGATTTATTTACCTAACGTATTCGGGAAGATGAGGACTTTGTTTGCAGCCTGAGCGAAGGGAAAGCTGCATTAGTGAAAATGCGGAAAATTTATCATTCCGAAATAGTTAGGTACAACATTTTTTGTAACGAATAAAAACCAACATTTTAAGAAAAAAAAATTAACATAATTTAGTCGAGAATTTCGTTTATTAATAAATGGGTTGGTAAGACTGATTGGAAATTTTTGGCAACAAAAGTCTAACCCAAAGTTGTTTATACCATTGCCAACTAATATAAACTTAAGCAAATTCTAATTGTTACTTTTTGGAAAATAAAAAACACCCTGGTTCTGGAATAGTTATTTATCTAACTTATTCGGGAAGATAAATTTCCCGCATGAGCAGTGAGCACTTTGTTTAGACACACATTAAAAATGGTGTCATATACCTGTTTATTTTTGCAAATTATGATTTAGAATAGATTTGTTTCTCTACCTTAAATGCTTCATTCTTTTATACATTTTTTATTGGAGTCTAGGCATATCAAAATGAGTTTTTTATTTTCTCTTTTTGGCACAAATGACCGTTTTCTGCGCTAATCTCAGTGTTAAGCAGATAATAACTTGGATTCAATTTGAAAAGCTAAATTTTAGTTAGATCAAAAACGTAAATGAAATGTGTTATTTGAGTTGCATCGCCCAAATATATTATATTATATTATATTATATTATATTATATTATATTATATTATATTATATTATATTATATTATATTATATTATATTATATTATATTATATTATATTATATTATATTATATTATATTATATTATATTATATTATATTATATTATATTATATTATATTATATTATATTATATTAATGCAATTTTCATCGCATACTTGACATAACTCTTTCTTGTATTAGTATTATAGGAGTCCCTCCAAAATCTGAATTAATCTTCACATACATTTTGTCGTGCTAATTGGTCGCGTTAACTATTCCCAATTCGACCCAAAATAGTTGATCCAAGCATTTATTATTGATTATGATTAAGCATTTATTATTTTTCGGCGAATTCGATGACACTTTCGCCTTGTAGTTGTTTACAGTTTCGAAATTTATTGACCTCATCAGCCAGCATGACCTTCCTTTCGAAGTTATTTATGAGGGTGGCTTTGAGGCATTCCCATGTTCCATTCAATGAGGCGTCTGGCCACTTTTTGCAATTTGAGACGCGTTATCTTTACCTTCTGAAGACAACCAATTTTCTATTTCAGCGATATCTGATATTTGCAGATTCACCAGTAACTGAGCCTTTAGGTGCTAGGGTAGGTGGTGGCAGAGGTGGTGGAACGTAACCTCCCGGAGTTAACGATGGACGCAACGCTAATTCAGGATTGATTAGGCGTTCAACCGGATCATTTTCGTCACTCTAAAAAAGAACATGTTTAATCTTAATTTATTTATTCTTTCTCCTAAGCTGGTAAATTTTTACTTGACTTCAAAGTTTTAAATATCTGTCGTAGTCTTAACTTGCGTTCGCCTCTCCTAACAATTTTCGTTCTATCTTACTTTTTCATTAAGTCGGTATACAGTTCTAGATGATTTGTCTTATCTACAATAAAAACTTTATTTTATTATAATTTTGTTTACTTGCATAATATGTAAGTCTTTATGTTAACAAATTGGAACCTATTCTATTTTGAAATCCTTATTTGTGTTTGGTTTCGAGCGTTAAAAAAATATTTTAATGGTGGCTTTCGACAACTTTATTGCTTTATTCAATTTGAGTTGCTTTGACCTAACACTTGTTGAGTTCATAAATATCCCTTTTTATGGTGACATATTTTGGAGAGAGGAAAAAACTAATTTATGATTTTTCTTAAGTCAATTGGGGTACAAGCTTTTGTTAGTGGTATTTACCAATATTTTCAACTTTCCTCCCGTGTTTCAATGCCTTCCAGACGCTACATTACGCATATAAAACTTTGGGGGATTTTGTTCACACAAATGAAGACTGATTTGAGATTACTTAGGCCTTATAGATATAACAATCCCGCCCCTAGCCCCGGGGCCTAATATTAAATCAGCTGATCCAATCACTATCCAATGCGAGGAGCATCAGGACGGGGACCTTCTGGTTTACCTGTGGGTGTATACAGAGGTTTCCCATACTGCCATATACCACTACAAATTCTTTTTTCAGAGATCTGATTTTTAGAGTTTTAATTCTTTATTTTCGTTTTTATCAAATAAATAGATAATAACTACTAAATAATAAATTAATCGGAAAATGCAAAACGGAAACAATCCAAATTATACCAAAATATATAATATTGTTTAATGTAATGAATAATAATTGTAAAATTTTATTTTTTTGATCGAACGCACAATTAATTGATAAAAATAGTGTAAGTTTTAAAAAAAAACATTGCAGAAATTTTCATAATAATTTTTAATAAATTTTAACCAAAAAAAGAGTAAGTTTTTTCATGCAGCGTAGATTAAAATTAAAATTTTAATTTGTTTAGTCAAATTTTACATTGATTCTTACCTATAGGAGTATTAGAAAACGAAGAAAGTGATTGTCCATTTTAATATTAAAAGCAAAAACTGCATAATATATGGTTTATAATGTTTTATTAAAAATAGTAGTTACAATTGTAATTAAAAATTAACGTAATAATAAAAAAACCATAATAATCATTTTTGTCACAAATTAAAACAGTTGGTTTCTAGGCAATAAATAAACTGGAATTGCAACTAAATAATAATTCTTAATAATAAATACCTACGTCTGCAATCATATTATTTTATTCCGTTTTCCAGTATCTATTAAATAATTCTCTTTTGGTTTACAAAAATTCTACAAAGTTTTATTTATCTACTTATTAAATTTATTCTTAAAATTAATTTTATTTTATTGTTTTATTGAGATAGAAGACTAATAAAACTGACTTATTATAATTATTATAAGTCAGTTTTATTAGTCTTCTATCCCAATAGTACAATAAATAAATACATACCTATATGATGACAAACAACAATTAAAATTAATTTTGTTTCAAGTTCTTTACAGTAAACAGTGAAATTTGTAATAAAACTTAAAAACAAAACATAAAAATTATAAAATAAAACCATAAAACCTCAGAAAATGCCAATGAATTTTGTTGTAGTAACAAATTAATTATTTCATTTACGAGTTTTTTCTTTTGTCAAATTTTACATTAAATTTTCCTATGCTTTCCAGGGAGCGTTTCACTGAAGACGTGCGATTCAAATTCTAAATTCTGACGAAACAATTTTTTATTTTTTAATGTAAAATTACCTGTGACATTCTTCCAATACCATTACCACAAATTTCATTTAATTAACGAACTAATTGCTTCCATCAGGGGAGTAAAAAGGTGAAAAATAATCCTTTTAGGATATTAGAGTTGGCAGTGTTGATTGGTAATGGTAATTCGTTTTAGAAGACACTTTTTCCCAAACAACAACAAATCTGGTTAAATTTGTAAAATATGTTTGTGTGCAACAAATAAATAAAATCAATTGTTTTTAATTAGTACAACACTAAATAGAAACATTTTTCTTAAAACAGTTAATTATTTATCAGATTTACAATAAAATTATTTAATTATTGAATTTGACTTTACAAGTGTAGTATTTACTGCTTTATTATCGGTAGTCTAATGTTACAATAACAAATTAGCTTAAACTTTATTTTGTTTAAACACAGGAAATCCTTGAATTGCGAAAAAAATTTATTGAATGAATGTTTTTGTTCACCAATGACTTTAAACATCGTTATTTACAACACTATCATAAGCCGGTACCCTAAGTCTAGAGCTAACTTGAGACCCACCCCGTTGAAAAACCAAATTTTACCCGGATTTGTTAAATTCAACAATATGGGCATAATTATTCAAAAATTAGATTGGGTAATTTTTTAGGAAAAAATTTTCAAAAACCTATTTTTTAAATGTATTTAATAATGTTTGATAAATTTTGCCGATACAGGAAAGAACGTGCTTTCATATAGTGAAAACCGCAATTAACAACTTTTATTTGTTTACGAGTTAGGTATTTCTTGTTAAAATTGAATTCAATTTCCCTATGCTTGAAAACGGGACTGTCACTCTAATATTTCTGAAGTTTTCATAAGTGTTTGAAACTCAAAAGAGAGATCCGGAGACCATAGTCTTAGCTGTTACTAAATATATGTAGTTCAATTTGTTCTTTGAGGGTCAATTATCAAACTTTAGATAAATATCAGAACGTTCTGCCAAGTGTTTATCTTTTTTAGAAATTTTGATAAAAATATGTGAAGCATGAATAATTTAAATGATTGACGTCTCTGAAAGCCTCTAAATGTTATTTTATAGCTTTTAACAGGTTATGACTGGTTGAGAGGGTCTTGAATAAATACAAAATTTTTATTATCATTGTAGCATATAATCGTTTCTTTGAGCTATTTGCTTCGGTATTTCTACGCACGCCTTCGTTTAAGCATGACGAACTGGCCATCGCGCGTTACCTTTTAATTAATTGCAAAGATTTTCGGTATTGTTTTTCAACTCTTTTGATAACATATTTTCCAATTAATTAGTTGCGAATCCTACTGACTGCGCTAAATCGTTTTGTCGTAGGGTTTTTTTAAAATAAAATTTTCCCTGTACCTATGATAAAAATTAGGGTATAATTAGTTACAAGAAACAAGTAGCAGTGGAATAATACCAAATTTAAAAAGTATAAAAAATACATATAATGACGTTCAAATTCGAATACAACGAATTCTATACCAATCAAAAATTTTTCCCAATTCGAATGCTTATTAAAAAGCACTGATTTCTCTACCCCATGCTTTTTTATTAAGATGTCACAAGAGTAGTTTTGAAAATTAAGAACAATTATTCGTATTAACTATAAAAATATGCAAAACGAATTAATAAAGTACACAAGAAAACACAAGAAAGTAAGATACACGCTGCGAAGTAAAATTAGAAAATTAAGTAAAATTATTAATTGGTTTTAAAACGTATCTATTTTTTAAATTTTATTATAGGATAATGTATGTATTATACCAAAAATAAGATTTTTTCTAGTAAAAAAGTGTTTACAGAACTTGCAGGGATTTACGTTTCATTACGTTAGTCATGTAATAAAAAAAGCAATACAGTTGTTTTCTTAAATAAATGCAGTAATTTATCCCAATTTTTCTCGAAAAATTAAGCTTTATTATTCCATAATTTACATATTTTATTATTATATAATATTTACTTTTGAGATTTGTTATGGGGAAGTGGACAAGGCAGAAAAAAACTATTTTATAAGGCCAACGTTTCGAATCGTTTATTAATTCTTTTTCAAGGCTTATAATAAATGTCAAATTTGTTTCACATGGTACCAACTTGTCTCGGCAAGTGGTCGCCGGAAGAATGAAAAACAAATTTGACATTTATTATAAGCCATGAAAAAGAATCAATAAACGATTCGAAACGTTGGCCTTATAAAATAGTTTTTTTCTGCCTTGTCCACTTCCCCATAACAAATCTCGAATGTAAAAAGAATATAAAAAATTTCATATTTCTTACAACAATGTTACAACATTTTTATCTGATAATTTTTTATATTTTTTTTGCTCGCCGTTAACGTTAACATATAAACTTACTTGGTATGAGCTATCAGTTAGATACTATTCCAAAAATTCTTTTACTCTACCTCGTAAACCGTATTTTTCGACTTTGTTTAATAAAATTTCATGGCTAGTAGTGTCGTCAAATGCCTTTGATAAATCAAAGTAAATATCGGTTGTTAGATTTCCCGAAGATTTTCTATGATTGAGTTAATTGAATTAAAAATTGCATTTTCCGTATTTTTTCCTTGCACAAAGCCATATTGAGTTGGTAACAAGATGTGTTTTTTATACGATAGAGTAATCTGACAAGAAAAACGGATTCAATAATTTTTGAAAAAGTCGTTAAAACAGAATTAGGTCTATATATTTGTATAATTGTTTGTATCAGATCTAATGCCTTTTTTATAAGTAGGTATAACTTTGTAAAACAAGTATTTCTAATATCGGCGAGTGTTGCGCTAATTAATTCTACAACCCTTTTCAATACTATTAGAGGTACCTCATCTAAGCCACTAGACTGTTTATTTTTAATTTTTATATTCGTACATTCATACATTCTGTAGAAACGATAATTAACATAACAATTACATCAGTTTTTAAATCGATTTTTAATTCCCCGGTTTCTATCTGCGAGACCGCATTTGCAATATCGACAAATTTTATTAACAAAGTCATAATAATAATGTTTTAGTCGGTTTGATTTAAGTTTTGGATTAATAGCTAGCTGCACGTGTTACCCATTCTGTGTAGACTGTAGATGAGTCAACAATAGAGTTTACTGAAATCACCAATTTCAGAGTGTCTACCCGCGTTAACCGGGTGCCATTTTTATCGGTTATTATTTGAATATCATTATTATGGGGCGAACAAAATGTGCATTCTGATAATAACAACCATAGACGACTCAGTCTATTTTCACTGCTTCAAGACTGTCCGCCCCTGGCTCTATCGTATTATTCAAATAAAAAATCTAATCTAACCCTACAAAATTACTCTATTTTTTATCGGAATAACAATTAAAAGCATTAAAGGCAAATTTTGAATATCAACGCAATGCTCTGGTACACCAATTAATTTATTATTTAGTAAAGCTAGCCTGTCGCCCGCAATCCCTTTCTTTATGCCCTTGGTCAAAGTCAAAGCCAAAGTATAAAAATTAGTATCGACATCCTCATTGGCGGGAAAAGTTTATTCATTGTTAAAGTGAATTTTCGCTTCCAAGGCCTTTGTAATGAAAAGGAGCGGGTTTGAAAGAAAACCTCTCAAGCCCCACTTCTACCTACCTTTATTGCTTTTTATTTTTCTGGTGATTTTAATGTGAGAGTTTAAATTCATACATAGAGATTTGAAAGAGAGAGAAATATAGAGAGGTTAAAAATATTGGATTAAATAAAGTTGTCCTCCACTCGTTATCTACGTTCCTCGTTCTCCGGAATGAAAAGGAAAAAGATGGGACGTAAGCGCCGCCCACTATGATAATGAGCCGATTGTCGCGACTAGTTTTTATACTATGCCTTGCATGGCCGGCCCAAGGTACAAGCGGCCGCTTGTAGCCCAAAATTTAAGAGAGCGCATTTTTTTACCAATTTGTAAAAGCGCAATTTTCACCAAAATAAATTTCCGCCAAACCGGTTAAGTCCCGTGAGAATCTGGTAGATTTGCCAGCATTTTTTTTACATTTAGGATCAGTTTTCAGAACAATAATTGCGTTTACATAGTTATTTACTTTATTTGCTACATATGATTTTAGTTTCATACTTAAGCGCTGATAAAACACACTGATTTTTTCAATCTAAGTAGTTCATACAGAATGTTTGAAAATTAAAGCGTGTTTTGTAGAGACTGTAGGGAGTATTCCCTGGACTAAGTAAAAATGTACAGAACAATTATTGAAATTAGCGTCTACAAAGTATTCGCATTTTAATTTTGTTTAATGCGTAAACTGTATTTTGCATCTATTAAAAAATTATTTAAAGGGGCAGTAAACCAAATTTTTACAAAAACGCCCAAAAATTCATAAAACATATCTAAGATTACAAATTAATACCGGAAGTCAACGACCCTTGGTTTTTGAACAACGAAACAACAAAGTTGAACATCATTAAATGTAAAAAAATATACCAAAAAGGATAAAAGAAACACGGCAATATTATTTTTTTAAATCAATTTTTCAATTTATTTTTTTTATTAGTGATTTTTGAAGAAATTTTTGATTGAAAAATGTTGCAAAACATCAAATTCAGATATAGGACAAGTTTTAATACATTTGGAAAATGCGTTTCAACAAAATATCTTCAATTAAAAGTTCTTTTCAACAGTAAAAAAATACAGCAAAAAATCTGGTACTGCTTGAGCCTCTTTTATTACGGTCAGATGTTTGCAATAACTTGTCATTAACAATGAGACCATACTCAAAACTTCAGATGTCATAAAAAGGCATTTTTATGTTGAGGATTTATTATCTGGCGCAAATTCTATAAAGGATGCAATAAAACTTAGAGACAAAATTACCGAAATTTTTACAACGGGTTTTCCTCTTCGTAAATGTGTTTTCAATAACCCTGCAATTGTGGGTGATAAATGCAACGAAACAAGTAAACAAAAAATTAAACTTTACAGCAATAACTATACAAAAACATTATTGGGGGTTATTTGGACCACGCAATTAGATTTCATTCAATGTTCAATTAATATCCTTAATTACAAATCTACTTAATTCAGTAAACGTAACGAATAATCTTATCTCTATCAGCACAAATCTTTGATCCAATTGAACTATTAGCATAGCACCAATAATTATAACAGCCAAATTAATAGCTCGTATATCTACAAACTATCCGAACGCCGTAATATGTGTACTCGGTGATTATAATTTGCCAGGTATTAGTTGATTAACTCATAATGTCTGTGATTATTTAGTGCCAAACAACGTACTTTCTGCCGCAGAGGAAATCATATGTGACAATTTTGCCTACTTCGGCCTTCTTCATTATAATAATGTTGCAAATGTCAATGAAACTTTTTTAGATTTGAAATTTTGTAATAATAGGCTTTTAGTAAGTAAGTGTGAACCCCTTCTCTCTATTGATAAATATCATCCACCCTTATATGTTAATATCTGTGATATTATTGTACCTGCTTTACAACCAGAAACTGATGTTTTTTACTTAGATTATAAGAATGCACCATACGATGTTATTAAAAATTATTTAGCCTCTATTGATTGGTCTGTTTTAGCTAACTTTGTTGATATCAATGACTCTGTACAATATTTTTATTCTCACATCTATTATATCCTAGATAACTTTGTTACGATCAAATGTAAAAAATCATCTAAAAATTTTCCTACTTGGATTAACAAGTCAACACGATACTTAATTGTTAAAAAGAAAATTGCTCACAAAAAATATAAACGTAGTGGTCTCCTAAATGATTATGAACAATTTTGTCTACTCAGAGAACAATGTAAAAATGCCACGAGGAATTGTAAAAAACAATTCCTTGATCAAGTAGAACAAAATATTATAACTAACAATAGAACATTTTGGTCATATGTTAAATCTAAAAATGCCATACAGGGTTATCCCAAAAAAATGTCGCTTAATGAAAATTCGTGTGATTCTCTTAATGGCATTGTAAATCTCTTTGCCTCTCATTTCGAATCCGTTTATGCTGATCAACCTAAGTTATCATATTTAAAACTTGCTGAATACAATCAAAATGCTGTTTTTTTAAATAACCTTGATATTTCTGCCGAAGTTATTTTTTCGAAATTGAGAAATCTAGAAAACAACTATACAACCGGCCCCGATGGTATATCTCAAATGTTTTTAAAAAATTGTGCTTATGAATTAACATATCCATTACAAATGCTGTTCAATAAGTCTCTTAATCTGTCTCAGTTTCCGGATATTTGGAAAATTTCTGATATCAGACCTGTCTTTAAAATTGGTAGTCGCGTAAATATTTCCAACTATAGACCGATTTGTACCCCATCGTTTTTATCAAAAGTTTTTGACTCCATAATGGCTGACATTATATCATCTTCTGTAAAACAATCTATTATTGAAGAACAACACGGTTTTTTTAAGGGTCGCTCCACGATGACCAATCTTTTTCTGTTTACTGAATATATAACGTCGAATCTCGAAAATGGATTGCAAATTGATTGTATATATACTGATATGTCAAAAGCTTTTGATCGCATTTCTATTGAGTTATTAATTTCAAAACTGGATAATTTAGGTTTTGGTGATCCAGTCCTTAGTTGGATTCATTCCTTTTTATCAAATCGTGTACAGTATGTAACTATAAATGGTGTTAAGTCTCGCGAAATTCGGCCATCCACAGGTGTACCTCAGGGATCACATCTAGGACCAATTCTTTTTTCACTATATATAAATGATGTTAAAGCAGCTATTCAAAGTTCTGAAATCCTTCTTTTTGCCGATGACTTAAAGATCTTTAAAGTTATTAATAATCAAAACGACTGTGATATATTACAACGTGATTTAAATAGTCTTTGTATGTGGTGTAAAAAAAATAATTTAGAACTAAACATAAATAAATGTAAAGCACTGAGATTTTCTAGGAAATTACATTACAGTTCACCATCTTACTCTATATCAGATAATCGACTTGAATGTGTCACACATATTTGCGATTTAGGTGTTATTGTAGACAACCAGTTAAGTTTTGATTATCATATAAACCATATTTTGTCTAAAGCAAATAAAACATTAGGATTTATAAAAAGACAGTGTTCTGATTTTTCAAGTTTGCGTGTTGTAATGTTACTATATAATTGTTATATTTGTCCAATCTTAGAATATTGTACAATTATTTGGCAACCCTGCTATAATGTTCATATCAATCGAATTGAAAATGTCCAGAAAAAATTTGTTAAGTTTGTATGCTACAAGTTTAACATATTTTATGACAAAAATAATTATGTAAACATTTTAAGTTATTTAGGATTATCCTCATTATCTTCTCGTAGAGTATTTTATGACGCATCTTTTGTGTATCATATATTGTCTGGTAATGTGAATTGTAGGTCTATTCTATCGCTGTTTTTAATACATACACCTGTTTGTAATACTAGAGAACCTAGAATGCTTGTAGTGCCTTACAACCGTACTAATTATGGGAAAAATTCTGTAATTTCTAGGCTATCAAAAACATGTAACGAAGTTTCAAATAAGGTTGATTTCATAGGTTTAACTAAAAACAAATTTCTAAAAGACTTAAGAACTGTGATTGAAAATAGTGAACTAGTGTCTTTTAATAATTATTAACACTTTATTTTATATTATTAATTGTATTGTACTTATTTATGTTTGTATTTTATATATTAATTGTAATTGGCGTGGCCGTTAATAAACACATTATTATTATTATTATAATATTACAAAGTCTATGGCAACTTCGCCTGTTATGGGACGAATCGGTTTTATTAGATATTTTTACCGGGGCGGCAAATTTTAGGGGCGGCATTTTGGCTTTAACTAGTAAGAGAAAATTTTTTTTAAAGATAAAGTCAATATTAAAATTAGTTTTTTTGAAAAATTTTTTCATACAGGGTGAATCTGCTAAAAGTATTATCTCATCTTTTTTCAAAAACTAGTTATTCCAATAACTTCAAAGTTTGCCATTAAAAACTTTGTTTGTTGCGCTACGCAGCGCAGATAAATTTTTTCAGAATTTTTTTAATATTCCTTCTAATGATATTAGTTAATCTTAATTCGTTGAAAAAAATATAAAACTTACATTTTTTTAAATGTCGTTCTCAGAGAAGAGATGTTAAAATATTGTTTTGTGAAAAAAATATTTTAAAAAAATTGTAGATAACCGCAAAAACTAATAAAGTTTATTCGTATTGTAACGGCAACTACCCTCCAGCTTCCTTGTGCCGCCTACTTTCTTAGAAAAATTATTGGTACAAAGTGCTTTTACGAATAGTCCCAACAATAAAAATGCTTGCACAAAATTGTTTAGCTCTTCGAAGTACAAGTGACAAACTTTTTGACTTTAATAATGGCAATTTTTTACAAATAATTCAATTACTGGCTCAGTTTGATCCAATAATGGAAGAGCATGTTCGTAGAGTACTAAAAAAAGAGGAAACTAAAGTCCACTATCTTGGAAAAAATATTCAAAATAAAATCATTTTACTTTTGCAAAAAAATATTGAATCACACATCATTAATGATATTAAACAAGCTAAGTATTATTCTATAATTTTAGATTGTATTCCTTACATTAACAAAATTGAACAAATGACATTTTTAGTAAGGTATGTATAACGAGATCACTGTGAAAATTAATGAAAGCTTTTTAGGCTTTCTTTCAGTTGAAAGATCGACTGGAAAAAAACTTTCAAATGTAATAATTGAAAAACTTGAAAAATTGGGGTTAAATTTGCAAGACATCAGGGGACAGACCTACGATAACGGGGCCAATATGAAAGGCGATAGATCAGAGGTACAATCTAGAATTAAAGCCCTAAATCCGCGGGCATTCTATTTAATTACCATGCAGTAGCTATTCTTTAAATTTAGTTATTAATGACATGGCAAAGGCATCTTTAGAAGCAGCAACTTTTTTTAATATGGTTCAAAAGATCTATTTATTTTTTTCTTTTTTAACATTTTGAAGAGCTATATTACTCAAACATGTTAAAGAGCTAACTTTAAAACCACTAGGTAATTAAAGTGATACTTGCTGGGAAAGTCGAATAAAAGTTCTAAAACCCTTAAGGTAACAATTAAGAGGTATTTATGATGCTTTACTTAGTGTCAATAATAATACTGAAATTGATAACTTTATAAGAGATGAGGCTTCTGGATTATTAAACTATCTTAAAAAATTTAAGTTCTTATGCTCTATTATAATTTGCTACAAAATCTTAAATTGTATTAATCCCATAAGTAAGCTATTGCAAAAAAAAGATTACGATTTATCATCTGCTAAGGAGCTGTTAAAAAATTGTACATTTTTTTTTTAAATATTCGATCGGATGTGACTTTTAATGAAATGCTTTACAATGCAAGAAACTTCGCCGACGAAATTGATATTCCACCCAATTTTGAGTTAACGCAGGCACGTCACAGAGTTCGTCGTAGAAATGTCAATTTTAGTTATGAAGCACGAAATAATCCGGTAGAAGAGTTTTATTTTTTTATATTAGATCAAGCTATAAATGCTTTAGAATCCAAATTTAATTTAATGAGTAGGAGTACACACAGCAATTATTTTCAGTTTTTATACAACATATATAATTTAAATGATACTTCTAAAGATGTATTAATTAAATACTGTAATGATTTGGAAATAGTGTTGACCGATGGCGAATCAGGAGATATAAACGCGCTTGATCTAGCAGATGAAGTAATGGCAATTTCTGCTTTACTAGGTGATAAGAAAAGTAGGTACAACTGATGTTATAAATTTATTTCAACTTTAGATTTTGCCCCAAATCTTTGTATTGCCCTGAGAATTTTGCTTTCTTTACCAGTAAGTGTGGCAAGTGGAGAAAGATGTTTCTCAAAATTAAACTTAATTAAATAATTCTTACGCTTTACAAACAAACAAGATCGGCTAACTGGTTTAGCAACATTAGCTATTGAACGTGAGTTAGCTGAACAAATTAATCTTGAAAATTTAATCAAAAAGTTTGCTAAATTAGAAGTCAGAAAAAAGCACTTTTAGATATTATTATTAGCATTTATTGTAGATTTACTTTTGTTTAGTTTATAACTGTTTGTTTTTATTGTTGTAGCTTGTTTATTTTATTGTTTTTTAATACAAATATATGTACATATATTTGAATATTAAATATTTGTTCTTACGTACCGTTTTTTGTATGCAAAACCCAATCAATCTTTTTAGGTATATAGTATATAGGTATATGTACTTACGAACGGATGTAAGTATAACCAAAAAATTTTATTTGGAGGCGGCATTTTAAATTTTTGCCCAGGGCGGCAAATCTGCTAGAGCCGGCCCTGCACACTAGGACGTCATTCATTTCTAGACGCTTGTTATAAAATGCTGTCAGGGTCAGGGCCGGCCCAAGGTACAAGCAAAGCAAGCGGCCGGTTGTAGCGCAAAATTTAAAAGGGCGCACATTTTACCAAATTGCAAAAGCGCAATTTTCGCCAAAATAAAATAAAATTTGAAAATTTGTAACATAAAATTCAATAAAAAATAATTATGCTCGAAAAACGTAAATAGATACCTACATATACTCGACAAAACATCTTTATCAGGGAATAGAGCGTAATGTTGCTCTCGTATTATGTGACAACTGATATAACACGTATCATTCGAAGGCGCACTTTTTGAAACAACAAATCTTACTAACATAAATATTTTTTTAAAACGTAAGTGGTTTAAGTTTATTATTTATTTTACACCTTATGATATAGGATCTAAGATATTATGAATAATTTATTTCAGTCTGGAAAAAATTTTTGTTCATTTTAGTTATACGTCGTGGTCACGTTGTGCTCCAATATAATTTTTGTAATAAACATTTATGTGTGGTATTGTTTTAGTTAAGGTATAGTTTATGTGTTGTGCTATTTGTTATAAGTTATGAAGAACAAGTGTTTTAAAAATGGGTCCTCCAAGTGGAAAAAAAATTGTCGGGGGCGCAATTTAAAAAAATTAGGCAATCTAAATCTAAAGATAAAGCGGAAAAATTAAAATATTCTGTCTTTATTTTTAACTAAGAAAAAAAAAACAAATCTACAACAATTAAATCAGCAAAGATCATAGCAAAATGTTTGGTTTTTTTACCACGTAAGTAAGCCTCAAAATCTAAAGAAAGATGTACTCTTTAGTTCCCGCAAGAATTTAGAAAATGTATTACCCCATAATAATTTAAAAGATATAAATGGACAAGAACTATTCGAAAAACTTAGCTTTTTATCAACTTTTTAACAACTTCGAATTTTGTTAACAATTTTGGTATAAGTTGCTAGTGCAGAATGCAGTTTTTCCAGACTGAAATTAATTAAAATCTAAATTCGGTCTACAATGACTCAAACTCGCCTAATGGACTTCGCAATTTGTCAATTGAAAATGATGTTACCTCTACTCAATAGTAATACATTGACGAAATTGTGCAAGATTTTTCGTCAAAGAAAGCCAGAAAAGCTACTTTCTAAGTGTAGTGTATTTTTAACTTAATTTTATAAGTGTTTAATTCAAACTTAAAGTACTTTTGTTGAGACTTAAAACATTGGATTTTTCAACTTTTGTCTATGCTAATGCAAGATTAATAAGAAGTAAACGTAAGTTGTTTATATGTATTATAAATGTTAGGGGCGTAAAAATTTTTGTCGCATGTAGTGCAAAAATTGCTGGGGCCGGCCCTGATGCCTTGGCCGACTCCTCGGGTCATTGATTTACATTCTGTACGCTTTGTTCGTCCTTTAATCATTACACTTCATAGCATTTATTTCGATAATAACATCATAATTTAAATTGGCATTTCCTACAAAATAAAATGAAATTTTAAGTATAACCACTTTACACTTCACTATCTATCTACAAGTGCTAAAATTTTGTCGAATGTAAAAATAATAGTAATTGGGTTACAAGTGACTGTATATGACCTCTAATTGATCGGGCAATTTGTGCCTCCATTAAGAAACACTTGGCTCCGGTATCATAATACAATTAGTTAGTTTTTCACGAATTAAATGTTCCAAGTTTTTATTTCAAACGTTTATATTTTTATTTCCGTTTTTTGTTCGCTCGTTTTCCCAGCAAGAATCAATTTTATGACCAAATTATTATTAATTATCTTATTATTAAAATTAAATCGGTCATTTTAAAAACCGCATAAGTCACACAATTAGAATTTTTCAGGAATCAATAAAAATGTATAATTCACAAATAAACGAGTTTTTAAAAACTTTTTTCGGCTCAATATAGTATTAGTGGTTTAAAGGATTAAAATGTCGAATAACCTTTACAATTTATCAATATTAACGATAAAAGAACTGTTCTTGACTTATGTTGTTTTAGCAAGGAACAACAGGGTTATTATTAAAAATTATACTTGAACATTAACATATTATTAACATGTCACACGTTTTAATTTTTCATGTTTTATTATCTTTAAAGTAAATTATCATATTCTCTATCATTTCAACATTTGCAATTAGCCAGCTAAATATGTTCTAATAAAATGGCATATGCTCTTACAGAATGCTATTTTGAACTCGTTTTAAGTCATCTAATTTTTTACTATTAATGATCACTCTCCAATCAGAAGCCTTGGCTAATGGAATAAAGCAGTAGTTGAGATGTTGAGAGTTTTCTCATTAGTATGTTCAATAAATCCTTAATACCAAAACAGTGAGCTCACAATTGCCGTAAACAATAAAATGTCTTGTTCAGGGATGTGTGGCAATGGTAGAATTTACATAAAATCGAATGTTATAGTTGCAACCTCGAATGAGAACAGAAGATTTACTTGAGAATACTTCGTGATCGTGCGAAGAAAGAATTGAAAGAAAAACAGAACAAACACAGCAAGAAAAAATACTTTTGGAAAATAGTGACCCTAGTAATCCGGACTCATGGGGTAACGTTACAATTAAGGGCATAGGCCGATTGCGCCGAAAATACCTACTCTAATCCGAGGTTCCAAAAAGATGTAGTAATCCCCAAGGACCATTGCGCCGGTCCTGTGCGATGCAATTTTAAAAATGACCATTCTGGAATTTTAGTTGATAATGACTTTCACTTTTAGTTATAATAGTTATTTATGTATCAAGGGAATTATGAGGGTGTTAATAACAGAGGGCAACGAGTTACAATCCAGAGGGCCGTTAGGCCCGAGGGATTGTAAGTTGCCCGAGGTTATTGACACCCAGTAATTCACGTGATACATAATCAATTTTATTTCCTACTAAACAAGTTCAAAAAACAAATTACAATGTTATTTTCTATTAAACAAATCCAAAAAACAAATTTGCTGTTAGTTAACTACGCCTGGTTACTATGGATTTATTTCTTGACAATTGTGTCAACAAAAATTTATGAATTTTGAAAAATGATTGAGAACGTGAAAAACATCAAATATTTCAGAAGAAGTTTAAAAAAAAGCTGAGAAAGCTCGTGCTGTGTTAGTATCAAGAAAATCTGAAGTAGTGTACAAGAAAGAATACGACCGATTACAAGAATGGCTAAAAAAGAACCACACTGGCAGCAGAAATGTAAATGAAATAATATTTCTGGCATATTTTTAAAATATGGTATGTATATTTACTTATTTTTTCCCATGTTTTAGTGCCCGTAACATCGGAAGGAATGTGCAAGAAAAAGTATCAGAAATTTTAAGAATTGTTGAATAAAAGTAACACTGGAAGCAAGAATATAAACTCTTCTCGTAACTTTAGTACACCAGATTTGTATTTCTTTTCAATTAAAAAATTAGAGGGAGTTAAGAATTCATAATTGCCTGCTATAACTCCCATGGGAGTTATGAATGTTATAATGGTTACCGTAACTAAGATAATATTTGGCTATATTGATTAAGTAGGAAATAAACTCTTTAACTTGCCAATCAGGTTAATAATATAAATGAATTTCACTAAAACTATAATAAATTAACCTATGTATATTTTCTAGTGCCTTTTATTTACTAATTTAATTTTGTATAACAACTTTATAGTGTCTTTATGGGTGTCTTTAGCGACCAAATTATAAAACAGTAAAAGTCGAAAGACAATATAAAAAACTTGTTTAATAAAGAACCAAAATGGAGACCCTAGACAAAGAAGCTTAAAAGAAAACTTTGAATGAAAAAGAAAAAATATTTTAAAAAGTCATAAACAATAAAAATACGTAAAAATTGTTTTTAAATTATAAGCAACTATTATATCCCAAATATTCAGATCATTTGGTGTGCACAAAAGATATACGAAAGACTATTGCCCAAAAAAAATTTCAAATTTATCTTCTTATTTGAAGAAAAAATTCATTTAGTAAGTAAATGAAGTAACAGTACCAGCGAGTATCCATGTGCATGTGCATGGATACGCGCTGATACTCGTACCTGATTGGCCCATTTGCTATTACTGGATTGGCTAAACCTGTGTAATATGTTGAATAATAATTGAAAGGTAAGGGGGGATCTAAGTGGGTAGTTTACATTTTGGAAGATGTAAAACTATAAATTCAAGTATCGGATGAATATAAAGTTTAATGAAAAAAAAATCATCCCACTGGCGCTGTAATATTTAAAATGAAAAAAGTGTTTAGTGAACGTGGAAAAGAACTAATAGTTTTTTGAAACTTTAAATTTCGAAAATGTGAAATAACCAAAAAGGGCCCAAAATGAAGATATACTAATAAATGTTGCAGTTCTAAACTGTATGCAGATGAAGCAGTCACTATAATTTTGGGCAAGTTAAATACATACATATATAACAAAAAAAAAACATTTCAACTTTTTTTTATTTGTATTTTTACAGAAAAAAACACTAATCATAATCATACTCAAGAAACTGCATTGCAAGTTCAAGTTTTTCGCAACTCACTAAAAAGGAAAGCTGTAGATGAAATTTGTGAAAAACCGGCCAAGCTCGTAAATACCGAAGTTACAAAGTTTCTATCTCTTCTAGACACTTTAAATACAAAACATGTTCAAAATGTTCGTATGTGTATCTATCGTAAACGTAGATCTTTTTACCCAAAATTACCCGTAAATATGTCTGAAACGCATCGTTTGCTTGATAACGTAAAAATAGAAACATGCAAAAATGAAAACTTTGACTAATTGTCATGAAAGTAACATAGTTATATTTTCTTGTAACATTAATTTACAACATCTTATTAGTTTGTCTTCTACACTGTACGAGTGTACGTAGATAGAACTTTTGATTATGCACCTAAACATTTTCTGCAAATGTTTACTATACAATGTATTAATAATAACCATTATATTCCATTAGTTTTTTCTTACTTCCAAACAAAAATAAAAATTCTTATTTAAAAACTTTTCAATTAATTGGACAACAATGTATAGATTTAGGATTCACATTTCAGCCAAGTCAAATAGTCGTTGACTTTGAATATTCAATTCATGTTGCTATAAAAGAAATGTGGCCAAATGTAATAATAGTAGGCTGTAGGTTTCATTTATCTTAGTCCTGGATTCGTAAAATTAGTAAGTTAGGTCTCATGGCTGAGTACAAAAATTAAAATTCAAAAATTGGAATTTTTTTAAAATATTTGTTTGGACTAACATTTTTAGAACCAAAAAATGTTGATGACTGTTTTGTATTTAATTTTTTATCAGAAAATGTTAACCGTAATCGTGTAACCCAATTTTTAGATTATTTAACAGAAAATTATGTAAAAAAGGACTGTTTATTTCCACCAAATATTTGGGCTTCTTGTTCGGTCACGTTTGGAATTTAATAAAAAAATTTATTAATCACATTCCAATGTACTACAATTTTTTGAAGTATTAAAACAAATTCAAACAAACGTTTATATAAAAATTAATAGCACCAATTGTCAAAAAAGAATTTTTAACAAAAATTATAGAGTATTTAAATAAATAATAAATCAATTTAAAAACAATGAAATAGATCGTTTCTACCTATTTTGTTAAAACTGTTTAATACCACTTTAATAAATTATTGTAATTTTAGGACAAAACTGTTTTTGTAAATAGTGTATATAATTTATGTAATTGGATTATGTATTAAAAAAAAATTTGTCTAATTTTTTACATTTACATACAGTTGCATGCAAAAAATTTTGTTTGTCATTGTTGGAACACTTGGTTGAGGGACATTGACAATTACAGCTAAATTCATAGCTTTATAAGGGGTAGGTATGAAACCCCAGGTGGCAGCGCAATTGGTCTTAGGGATTATCTCTCCCGTTTCTCTTACCGGCACAATCGTCCACTAGGATTAAAACAAAGCAGGTAAAATCGGCGCAATCGGGATACACCGACAAATAAAACACTTTTAAATTTAATTATTAAAAAGACCTATTTCTGGGGAATTAATATAGCTATTATTACAACTAGGGAAATATATTCATATTTCCCGTGGTGGAATCAATAGTTTTTTCTGATTGAAACAATATTGTTGTTAAAATAGCAAAATATTAGATTATTAATTCTGGAATTTAGCAATTAGTAACGTTGCTAAGGATAAGGGACATTGTTTGTAAATAGATATAATAGTTGACTGGTTTGATATTCGCGTCCTGTCATAAAAATATTTTGATAAAATGTCGGACTACGTGCTCGCACAGGCAGCGAAAGCGAGGGAATGTTTGATTCCAGCAAAATCGAATATTGCGTATAGTAAAATGTATGTACGAAGACTTTCAACACTGGAGAACAACAAATACGGTGAATGGTGCCGACGAAAATATTTTGCTAACGTTTTTTGAAGACTTGGTCATTTGCTATGATTTTTGTTATTTTTGAACGTATGACTAATTTATTCTATCCGTAGTCGAAGAAATATTCACCAAACACGTTGTGGCCAAAATTATCCATGCTAAGGACAATGTTGCATTTAAAAGAAAAAAATTGTTGTTAAAATGTTTGATGAAGTAGAAGCATTTGTAAAGAATAAAAATAAAGGATACGTTTCAAAAAAATCAGGTGTTGTCCCGAGAAGAGCTCAAAAAATTCTTGCGAGAAGCTCTTACTGACATTTTTTGATGTATAAGGTAAAATTTCATTGTGATTCTCCTCTGTTGAATAGACTGTTACACCTATAATTTAAATTTTAAAGGTCGTTTTAATTATGGAAATCTTTGGCGTCTGCAGAACGCATATTAAATAAAACATTTTCATATAAAATATGACATTTCAGATTTTCCTTTATATGACGTTTCATATTTCCCTAGAGAAATATGAGTGTGTTATTACATATTGTAACTAAGGCAATATTAGTTAATATTGTATCAATCAGAAAAAAAATGAGTTATATCCAACAGACACAAATAACCGAAGATTTACTAATGTTCATTTTTATAAAATATTAACAAATGGAGAAAAAGTTAGACGGAACTGGTTAATTTATTCTATAACCAATAATTCTTTATTTTGTTTCTGTTGCAAATTATTTTTTCTAGCAGTTTTTCTAGACTGAAACTAATTAAAACTTATAATGACTCAAACTCGCCTAACGGATTTGGCAATATTATCAATTAAAAATGATGTGACTTCTACTATTGACATTGATGAAATTGTGTTAAATTTTGCGTCAAAGAAAGCCAGATAAGCTTCTTTCTAACCCCCGGTTGCACAAACGTCAATCAAATTTGACGGACGATTAAACTCTGATTAAATGAAAATATCGTGCTCTGATTGGCTAAAAATACGTTAAGGAGAGATTAACAAGCCATCAATTTTGATGAACGTTTGTGCAATCGGGCATAAGTGTAGTGTAAGTTAAAGTACTTTTGTTGAGATTTAAAACATTGGACTTATCAACTTTTCGCTATGATGATGGAAGATTAATAAGAAGTAAAGGTAAGTTGTTTTTATTATAAATGTTAGAGGCGCAAAAATATTTGTCGCTTGTAGCGCAAAAATTGCTGGGGTCGGCCTTAATTGAAGCACACAAAACACTGTTGTGAGGTGATATTTGGACACAAATCAGCAAATGCAAATCGCAATGAACCACTGTGTATTGCCACAGTTTAATAACATTGGAGCGGAAAAGGACTAAATTCGGAGAATTGCAATAAAATTTGCTCAGTTCATAGGCCTACTAACACAACTAAAATTTACAATTTTTAATTAGGTGTAATAAAGTGAATTATTTGTTCATTTTGTCATTAATACAAAAATTTAACACAGAAAGTGTGTAAGAATAAATAAACAAACATTTGTTAAAAAAAAAAACATGTAAAGAACGAATAATTATACCTACGCGTATGGATTGTGTTCGGTATCATCTTCGTTTTGGTATCATTCGACCGTCACCCCAACCTTCCACCCTGTACCAATTTGTAATAAGAACCTAACCCCAAGGCGCTCTGGTGTCTGGCACACAGACAGAGCGAGCAATAAAGTGTCCCAAACAAGATAATAATCGTGTAAAAAAAGTTGAAGTCTTTTCTTCTCTTATAAGAAGAGTGTACAAATTGAATGTTACAGTTAGATTACCTATTTTACCTATTTTTTTCCACATGCACGGGCTGCACCCCCGCTAGAAACGGGCCTGACTAAATCAGTACTATTAATTAATTTTAGTAGGTCAGTCCCACTTTGAAGTAATTTGTACATTTATAGGATTTAGTACATTTCATTGTTTTATTAAATTATACTATTCGTGACAAAAAATTCCGGACAACAAATTATGACAATGACATAAAAAAGAGTGAAATCAACTTTTAACTTTTGTTTCATTTACCCACAATTACGATGTCTTTCAAGACGACATTAATTAACCTTAAAATTGACAAGAAAGTGTGGTTTACACGATTTTAGTTGGCAGTGTCCGGAACTTATGGCGCCTATTGTACCTTCTGTAAAGTTTTCAGTTTTAATATTTTACGTGCCTTCAAGATTTCGGTGCTAGTATCTTTCAGGATTTCGCACATATCGGTTTTTTTTAAACTTTTTTTTATATAAAAAAAGCCTGCTTCTGTGTTTGCTCTCTTGCTCCTACCTACTAATAGCGCTGCATTTCGAACGGTAAGGTATATACATATTCGGTGTCGGAACATTTTTTAAAAAATATTCTCTCCACTAGGGAAAAATTGCATGTAAATAGTGATTGATAATAGATATTAAAATAATATTATGTGTTAAAATTCGCTAAAATTAATTGAGGCCCACAGTGGCCTCACCTGACGAGCCGCCACTGAATAAATGGCAACAGTGGGTCGGACTTGAGCGCTAGAGCCAATAATAACAGCAGCAAGCGCATACGGAATGCAGGGCATAGGTAGTTATAATATTAGCAGCGAGGCGAGAGTCTCGTTGGCGGGACAAGTCTTGAAGTCTTGTATACTCTATGCTCACTACATTATGGTTTATTTTCGCTTCCAACCGTTTAAACTAGAGATGTGTTTCATGCCGAACGAATCGAATGCCGGAAAGGTTGGGTCCGGGTCTCGGATCCAAATGTATTACCACATTTTATCTGGAATTAAACTGGATCCGGTCAATCTTGGGGCTACACTGCTGAGTGGGACAATCAAAAACATAATTTTAAATGAGTCTATAAACTAATCTTCATTTTAAATGTAATGTTTTAATACCTCTCTGCATTTAACGAAAAAAGTAAATAAATTAATAACTATTAAATAAAATAATATGTGTTCAATAATTGTTCTGGACAGATCGCCTAGGTGTGGCAATTGTCACAAAAAACGTATGTCTCTGTTAACATTACAAAAGAATGACATATGACAGCCGTCAGTGCTCATACGAAAATGCGACTAAAAATTCACACGTTCAACTGAGATAACGCTTGCAGTAAATTCTTGAACCTCTGCATATAATTATCATGACTTGCAATGTGATTTTTATCAAAAACTCCTAAATGCGAAAATAAGACAACATTTAGACAGTTGACAGCAAACCATATAAATTTATCACGTCAACCTACGTTCATGCTAGAAAGAGAAAAGAACAGCAAACCAGAACCAGAACAATTATTGAACACATTTTTTATAAAAGTATAATGAAAATAGTTTGTTTTGCCACACTAAATCGTAGACAAAGATATTTGGGCAACACAGTTCATGCATTCTGTCGCAATTATTATTATTTTACATAATGTAAAAATAAACAAAATATATTAAAATACAGTGTAACCTTAATATAACAAACTCAATAGAAGGAATTTCTCGGTTCAACAAATTTTTCAAAATTCTCTAGAACTGTCCGTAATTGCTAATGCAAAATATACCTTTACATTACGAATACATTTATCAAAAACAAACCTCATTATAACAAATTACTTGGTAAAATTACTTGGATTATTTTTTAATTCCCTTGAGATTCGTTACATCGCGGTTGCAATGTATAAGTATAAGGTAAAATCTACTTTTATAATCAATTGGTTATTTGTATTAAAAGAAATGTGTTCAAGAATATATTATGTTTATATTCACTTGAAGTGGTATAAATGCTCAAGGACAAAACGCAACCTTAATGTGAGGGGTTGTAATAAATGTTTTTGATCATAAACTTAACACTGATGGTCGAACAGTTTTTTTTTACCGACCGTCGATACTTTGTTTAAAATTGATAAAAGTTTACGGTGTCTTGAAAATTAAATTGATATGTTATTTTGGTGCTCAATTAAATACACATTTTTAGGTTTCTTAAAATGGTTATTCATTTAAAACAAAATATCTTTTTAGGGGTGTTTACCATAAAAAATCTATTTTTTTTTGCCACAATGTAAGTAATATTAGTGTTTGCTTTAGTGGTGATTATAAATAATTAAAACAAATTCTTATAAATGATATAATTTTGCATAAGGTATGCTCTTTGTAGAAAAGAAGCCTCCAGCCTTCAGTAAATATTTAAAAAACCTAACTCCTCTTCTTAGCCGTGGTAAATTAATACTTATTTTAAAAAATAAAAAATACAATACTGGAGACCTGTTCTCAACAAAAAGCATGCATTTCACAGATGTACGCTGTAAACATATTTTTGTCAAATTAGGGTCGGGTTTATGGGGGTGTCATTGATTTTGTCCTTGAGGCAGTCATAACAAAAAGTCTCAAGTAAACACATTTTTTTTTTAATATTTAGTTTTAATCTGGACTTAGAGTGGTGCAAACCTGTAAACGGTGCATCTTTTTGTGAAAAAAATCCGATTTTAAATAATAAACAATATGGCTCCAATTAGAAAACATAGCGAAATATGGTATCATTTCGAAGAAAGTGCAACTAATAAAGCTGCCTTCATTGTCTATGCAACGACGTATCTTTTATGACTTTTAAACGATTTTTCAAACTTTCATGACTTTCAAACTTGTAGGTTCGACATTGATTTTTATTATTATTAATTATATAAAAATCGCCCCCACTTCGAGAAAGTATGCTCCCATCAAATCTATTTTATAATTTACGGTAAATACCTCGTCAGATTGACTTGTATTTTTGCACATGTCTAATTCGATTTCTTTGAGAAACACGAAACGGTTGGCAGTCGAAATAGTAACGTTTAATCCTAATTAACTAACACAACTTTGCGTAAGTTTCTAGAAAAAACAGTTTCAAAAACTTATTTTAAATATTTGGATATACTTAATTTTAACTCATGAAAAAAAGCAAATACTTTCAAATACTATTATTACTCACAATAATTAATATTTAGGGTTATTTTATTACATCATGATTGTGATTTCAACCGAAATTCAACCGAAATATGGTCAAATGGGTAATAAATAAAATCTATAATATTAGGTATTTGTAGATAAAACATGATACAAAAAAACATGGTATGATCCCCCAGTACACTGTGTTTAATATAATTTTAAGATGTTAGGTTGGCACCACTATGATGTCTAATTAAATATATTCATGATGCGGTTCAAATAAATCATACGTTTACATGTTTGCAGCTTTAATTAAATAACAAAAACAAATAACAACAAATACAAATTAAAACACTTTCTATCGAATGTAAAACCTTAGGTTAGGATATAAAAGAATAATCTTTGTTGTGACAAATTACGGCCGCTCCTTAATTCACGAATTTACGATATACATCTTGAATAATTATTAAACACTGAAGAAGAGGTCCTAACTGTATAATTAATTACCAGTTTTGTCAATCCTTTACTAATGAATTACTGCAAATAATATAAATAAATAAAATGCATCTCACTAAAATGTGCGTTGATATTTTCTCACCTGTTTTATTTCCCAGAATTCCTGCAAAAACTAGTTTTATTACTTCTCCGAAAACCGTCTGTATTGGCATATCTCCCGGACCGTGGGAAATGGTAGAAGGAGCTTATAAAACTGAAACTCTGTTTTTTTCGCCGTCTACGATAATTGTTCTTGAGTCGCTTTTTTTGGTCCGTTCTAATACTTCTAATAGATGCTTCCACAATAGTTTCCCTCAATTAATATGAGTTAATATTGCGGCAAGCCGTCCTACTTACAAAGTATTAGATTTCATTGTAAACTATCTAAAACCACTAATTAAAGTCAGATTTAAATGTCCAGTTTTTATTTATCTTGACCTTTACTAATAATTAATATTTATTATGTGTTTGGTTAATATAAAACTGCTGTAATTTGAAAACGATAGAGTTTAGAAAAATTATTTTTTTGGAATTTGATATTACGTTGAAGAGAAGAACTTGTAGTTGATCACAGCTGATCCACCAGTCTTGGACACCCAGTATAAAATGTTATAATAGTATCAGATTATGCATTTGGTAGTTTGTCATTTAAACACAAGAAGATAGGGTTTGGAAGGGAAAACCTATCCACGTCGCTGTTCTCTTCATTTGTAACGTAGGAAAAAAATCATTTTTCCTGTAATTTTGGTGCTTTTACTAATGTGGAAAAGGATGGTTAGAAGGTGAGATATGATATAAGCTGTATCCGAATCAAGCTAATGAACCGACTGCGTTCCAGCGCCCACTGCGGGGGCGTAGCTAGCGACGCCTCAAAATGGTCAAACTTTATCTCCCCGTTATCTTATCAAGAATGATAAAGGTGTGCAATTAATTACAGAAAGATACTTGATTTTCGTAGACTACCAAATGACGCGTAAAAGTCGTATTGTAAGGGTTTCCTGGAATGCAAATTGTGTAAAATTGAAACAACATTACAAACAATTAACAAATGGTTTTTAGATACAAAGATGATATTGTAGACAATTTTTCAATGGCAACTGTTGTTAAATTACTTAGTAAACAGCTTTCGAAGACGAGACTTTTTGGGAGAAGTTTACAAAAACAAATCGACACTATAAAAACTCTCAACATATTGATTAAAATCTACTCGCATAAAAAAATTTACAATAGTATGTATTATCATTCAATCACAATTGCCATTTAAAGTCTGTTAAATTACAAGTACACACAAAAATACCGAGTGAAAAAAATTATAGCGCGTTGTAAATAAATATTTATAATTGAACTATAATAAATGTTATTTTTCCTTATTGCTTTATATTCATGAACCAAATATCAACAACGAAACGTCAACCGTCTGTTACTTTGTCCATTGTCCAGCTGATTATGTTCAAATCTGTTTTTATAAAGATTAAAAGTGGTTTATCTTTTACCCATCTATACGAGGGCCGGCTGATAAATTCGCGGCCTAAGGTACTTAGCGATGACTCGGCATTTTGTCACTTATAACACTGGTTGTGTGACTTACTGTAAGCATACATAACACGCCTTTTTGGTATTTACTCCACTAAGACTTTATTAAAAAAAAATTAGTACGCGTTGGGTACCGCGAATGCTCAACAAGCAGCGTCGATTGGAGAGTTGTAGGGATTGTTTGGAGTTGTCTCAAGAGGATTTCGATAAAACTTGTAACCAGATTGTGACCGTTGATGAAACCTGGATTCGTCAATATGATCCAAGGTCCAAACAAGAGTCTATGCAGTGAATAAAAAAGGGAGAAAAGCCACTAAAGAAATTCAGTATGGAAAAGTCGGCGTCAAAGATTATGGCTACCATTTTCTGGGACAGCAAGGGAATTTTACGAATTGGTTATTTGCCTAAAGGGACTACAATAAATGGTCAATATTACGCTAATTTATTAGATCAGGCGCGTAAGGCATTCGTACAGAAAAGACGTGGCAAGTTGGCGCGCGAAATGCTGTTTCTGCAAGACAACGCGCCCGTTCACACCGCTCGGGTTGCAAAGGATGCCTTGAAAGCCACGGGATTCGCCGAACTTGACCACTTATCCTACAGTCCGGACCTGGCTCCCAGTGACTTTTTCCTTTTTTTCAAATTTAAAATGGGGTTGCGGGGACGAAGATTTTCGGACGAAAATGAAATGAAGGCGGCTGTAGAAAACCATTTTACAGAGAAATCAAAGGAATATTTTTTTAATGGTATAAAGGTCTTATATTCACGATGTGAAAATGTATTGTTTTTGAGGAGGATCACATTAAAAAAATAAAAAATATAAAACTATACTTTTCATTCATTAAGTACCTTAGGCCGCGGATTATTTATCAGCCTTCCCTCGTACTTTTGAGTTTACAACTTAAGAGAAAATTGAAAGGTTGGGTGCAATATCCAGGCAGCTTCGTTTTCAAGAATTTACAGAAAATAACAAAAAACTCTCCAAAATTTTCACAATGCGTTTTTTTGTGATTCTTTTTCCTTCACTCATAAAGCATGAAGGAATGGATGCGTTTACCTACTTTTTAAGAATAATGTCAGCATCTGGTTTAAAAAAAATAAAGTACAAAAAATTGGAGCTGTGTGTTTCTTGCCTAAAATAAACAGAAACAAAGTTTTTTGTACGGCTTTTAATAGATTAAAGTCAAATTCATGTTGTGTTTCTTTGAATTCTTTGACATGGTTAGTTAAAGCTGTTAAATCAGCTTTAGATTGCAAGTTATACTCTTTACAATCATATTGATGGTTTTTTATCCGATTTTTTAACTTTTGTTTAGTTTGTCTAATATAAATTTGATTACAAGTTTTGCAACTAATTTGATAAATTACATTACTTTTGTCTAATTTGGGAATTTTTGATTTTAGTCTGCTAAAGTCTTGACTTAACAGTTTTTTGTTATAAAAGACTAATTTTAAAGATTCAAAATTTACACTATGTTTCAATTTATTTCTAACTGGTGGGATAATAATTAATTTACAATATTTAAAGGACTGTGACGATTGGATAAAAACGGAATTTAGACAAGTTACATTATCTGCATTTTTGTTATTTAATAAATTGGATTGGTCATTATTTTTATTATTATTTCGTAGAATTTTGTTGACTAAATCAAGTGGATAATTACTGATTTTTGCAATATATGTAATGTTGTTGAAATTTTCGGGAAGAAGTACTACTAACTTGTTAACTTTAATTTTAAGGAATTTTATAAGACCTATTTTTTGCTGAAGGGGGTGATTTGAATAATAATTTAAAATACGTAAAGAAGATGTTAATTTAATATACCATTTAGTTTTTATATTATGTTCCGGAGTCCTAATAATTTTAAGATCAAGGTAAGGGATTTTATTGTTGTTTTAAAGTTTAATTTTTATTAGATTAATCCATCTGAAAATAATTATGTTTATTTCCAAAAATTTGAATATCGAGTTAAAAGGTTTGTATCAATTTATCATTATATTGGTTCCAATTTCGTTATTTTTTAGCCTGATGAAGTTTATTATACACACAAGACGTTGTGTAACTCGTCGTTTTATTCATAACTTTTAATTGGAAGTTATCCTAAAGTCGTATTATCCCATTTCAATTAAATATTCAAGAACGTCAAAAAAGTTTTCAAGATTACCTGTTCAAGTAAAATACAACAAATGGGGTACTATTGTAAAAATAATTTATGTCCTTTAAAATGATGTACTACTCAACCCTACAATCCATTTAAAATTTTTGGGGTGTAAGTCACCCTCGTCAGGGGGTTAAAGATGTGGGTTGCAAAATATTCTTAAAATGTGTCTCCTGTCCAAAGAAAATTGACGTGTCCGAGCATTTCTGCTTTAAATTTCCCAAAAAAAGGTAATGTGCATACTTTTCATTGAACCGCACTGTATATGACACACTAGCAAATATAAAATTTGATATTATTATTACATTTTATAGAATAAAATAATACTATTTGTAGAAGAGAATTTAATTTAATTTATTTAATTTACGCCAAAGGCAATTTACAAATAAAGACATAAACATAAATTACAAATATTTATGGCACATACACTTAAATAGACTAAAAGATATACCAGTAAAACATAGAATATTGTTAACTTTATTTGTCTCTAAGAATAAACTATTTAACGGTGAATTATATGAGTAATTGTGTTTATTTTTAGAGACAACGAACAGTTCGTGATGTCTAGTATTAATAGTTGGAATTTTCGGACGATCCTTGCATAAAATATCAGGTGCTTTTAAGTACTCATTTAATAATTTAAACAAAAAACGTAGCTTATGCAAGATTCGCCTTTTCTGCAGAGTCTTAATAGATAAGTAAAATACAACCTGATCTGGACTTAAAGTGATATTGACCATTGACAGTTTGTACCTAATGTATTTGACAAAGCTCAATTGCACTGCTGCTTCAATGCGATCAATGTGCGTGTTGTATGAGGGTGCTCAGACAACACAGTTGTATTCAAGTATTGGTCTTATTAGGGCACAGTATATAACTAATATGGGTTTAACATTACGAAAATCGGAGGTCCACCTTTTTAAGCATCCTAAGAGTTTTCTGCTTTTGCTAATAATACCGGGTTTTCATAAATGATTGTAACATCGTAGGTGGCTGTGAAAAAAATTAAAAATGTTTTGCCTTTAAAAGACAATATTTTTAGCTATTATTATAATTATTATTAGACAATTGAGTAACTCCAGGAACCATTCTTTAATATTCCGTTGTAAAATTAGGTCGTTACAATGAATATTTGTGATATCAAAAATTTCCATATCCACCTACGATGTTACAATCATTTATGAAAACCCTGTATAATCAAAGTGGTGTATAAAAGAAAGTTTGAAATCCAAGAAAACACCTAAATCTTTAATTAGATTGGAGACTTTCAAAGAAGAGGAACTAAGTGTGTAGAGAGGCAGACTAGAAATAGTTTGCGACTGAAGCAAATTTAACAACATTTCCCGATGTTAAATTTAAGGTCGTTTTGATTACACCAACTTTCAAGTGAGTTTAAGTCATTTTGCAGTAATGTATTGTCATTATCAGATTTTATAACTATGTTAATCTTTAGATCATCTGCATATAGTAAACAGTTGGAATTGACGACGGTACAGATATCATTAATAAAAATATTAAAATGAAATGGACCGATAATAGATCCTTGAAGGACTTCCGATCCTACAGGAAAGTCAAATGACATAGACCTGCCTAGAATTAATTTAAAATGTTATTTAGGTTCTCAACTTTTCATGCAATTTCTAATAAATGAGTCTTTAAAAACCTATTTTAATATTTAAGTACGAGTCGAGTATATATTTTTTTTTCAATTTTTTTTTGTTTTGGTGGCGATCAGAGTTGAAATTAATTTGTTCTTAAAATCTACTCTGAAGAAATTTAAAATCCAAGTCGACATTATTTTATAAGAGAAAACATTTACACTAAAATATTCGGATATTTGTAAAAAAGCTCAAATTATAAGAAGAAAAGAAACAGTACCTTTTTATGTTTCAGTATGCAAAGCCGCAAAGATTAAAATAATAAATTGGAAAATACGGCATTTATCTGAAAATAAAAAGTCTCCTACAATTATTCTAGTAAATAAAAGTATACATTAAAAATGTATCCTCAATATTTTACTTAGTTTAGAATTTTTAATACAATTAGCACTTTTAGTACCCCGCCTGCTGAGATAAAGTAATTAGCTGTGCTGCATTTGGGCAGTCCATTTCAGGTAATTGAAATGACCGATAGAATTAAGGATTATTTGGATCGCAAAAGAGATCCGTTTTTAGTGTTTTGGTTTTTATCTAAAAATGGAAATTTGCTTATCACAAATCTCAAAAACATGATCAAGGTGTAAACTAGAAACCAAGCTTCCCGCTTAAATTTTGGATTTTAGGTAGACCCTAAATTGTTTTTGTCAGCTTAGTGATAAAATTATTATTCAGCATGCCCGAGCAAAGAAGAAAATTTCTGTTTTATACTACTAAGGCAATATTACGGATAATAGGATTAGGATTTTACAACCCCCCGAGGTGAGGTTTCAGAGCGCACCGCACAGTTCGGTCGCCAAAATATTCTTTCCATATGTCTAATGACTTATTTACCTGCTTAAATTGTAACCACAGTTCGGATGTCTCCATTTCAACAGAGCGCAAATGTTTTTCTGAGCCTCGACCGATTCCCTCTCAAAATCTGTATTAATCCTCAACGCACCTTATCAAGGGATTTCCATCATTATAGAACCCCTCAAGACTGTAGGTAAACTCTTGGGGTTTAAGTAGGTAGAATATCTGATCATCTGGTAATTTTTTTGTTTATATTTATTTAAAAATGTATATGTCGCCTGGAAATAGTCTTAGGAAGATAATTTCTTATAAGGAAAAAGAAAAAACTAGGTACGTTCTTAAATATAAAGTTTAATCAATTATTCTTTTCAACAAAAAACATACATAATACAAGACACATACAACTAACTGCTTTTTTAGGTAAGTAATTGAAGGTTACTTGTTTAATGTTTAACAAAGTTATGACAAGTGTTCATTTAAAAAAGTTGTCAAGAGTGCCATGACAAAACAAAAACATTTTGAAGTATTTCTTAGTTAAATGCGATTGCCGTACTGTCAGTGATAGTTGTCAGAAATATTAGAATTGTCACATTATGTAAGGAACGAACAAAAACTGAACACGAAAAAAGAAAGAACAAAATCAAACTGGAAATTACAGCAACATAGCTGTTCGCAACGAAAATGACTCGGAATCTTGTAAACTCAAAAATAATCAAAATGGTTTACCTATTTATTTATTTATTTAAAAGGTTTTCATAGTAACAGTGTATCAAGTTCCGACATACATTTTTCGATACATTTTCTTTTATCAAAATCTCGTAGCACTCTTGACAACTTTTTTAAATGAACACTTCATATCTGTTAATAATATTATTATTAAAATCAAAAATTTTTGGTATTTAAAAAAGTTCGTTTTGTTTTTGACTCATTGCGCTCTGTTTTACGTCTACGGTTCGCACTTGTAATTTTACAATATAGTCAATTTGAATGTTTAACATGGTGTTACAAAATGTAACAATGTTGGGATGTGTAGTGTAAAAGCTTTTATTAAATTTTCCTCATAAAAAAAAGATTTAATGGGATTAACTAGGTACAACTTAAACGGATTTTCTTTAAAGATCCTAAAATTTAGGAAACTAATATAAAATTATTTTGTTACAGCAGCTCGAATTATTTATTTTACTTTTACTGGCTTATTTTAGAGGCATTATTGTATCTTCATTGTGTATAACTAAAAGTTGTATTTTTTCCGAATTATCAAAATTATAAGTAAGTGTGAAAAAATATACTATTGTTGTATAAAAAACTTAAATTTTACAAAAAAGGCATCATAAAATCAGATGAAGTGGTATTATACATACGATACAGTCTAAAAGTGTTCTCTAAAACTGTACACTATTGAGAATGATAGGTAAATTCCAGTATTATTATTATTATATACATTATATATTTGATTATGAATGATCCACAATTACAATAAATGAAAGACTACGCCATTCATTAAAGAACTATTTTGAAACTATAAATTAGGATAAAAATATTGTCATGCAAAATGAAAATGAAGAATATAAAAAATACATTCTTTTGTATTTTTTGTTATGCAGGATATTTACTAAATGTAAACGATTTTGAGTATTGACCGAACCTAAAATCCTGATAAGGGTGCACTGCCGCGGGTATTTTGCACGCCTTTACTACTATGGCTCCAAAAATTAAAAAAACACTCAAAAGGCATTACAGCATGAAAATTAAAGCGTCAATACCGTGTAGTAATTTTTCTAGGGACGAATATGTCACATGAAATAGATCAATGGATGTGAATTATTTAGAATTTGTTGAATTTCACAAGTAATTTTTTAAAATTTGTAGATGAAATGAGAAATAATACTTTCAAAATTAACACGGAAGGGCGTTGAAGATTAAGCGAGTGTCATAAGTTTTCTCATTATTTTGACTGAAAGCGAGATCTGAGAAATTATACTTACAGTAAAATGTACAATCGTTAAAATTACGCTATTTTTTTGATGCAAATAATATTGATTTTACCAAAAAAATATTTTCAAGTTCCTCTTGAAGTTGACGCTTGCTTAAATTTGGTGCCAATGCTTTTAACTCATCATGGCACTTAACAAGAGCTTCTTTTAATTTCGAATTTAGCAAGTTTTTTTTGTTTTCGTGGCATTTTCGAGCTTCAGACAAGAAAAACTTCAAAAAAACTCAAATTTGACACGAAATCCAAAAAATCGAGAAACTTCAAAACTGACGCGATTATGTTACCAACAAAATATTTTTTTAAAAACCTAGTAGAATTTATGTTTTCACCAACATAATTTAACAGGTGGTGGTTTTTTAATTTTTGGAGCCATTGTAGCTGCAATAGATTAAGTTGATCGTTATAATAACTCAGATATTTTTACGGTATCAGATTGATAAAAGTTAACCTACGTCGCGTCGCTACACGGCTCTGTTTTCTTAAAAATAAATAAAGTTAACATTATTGATTACAAAGGAAAGTTAACTTTGGTTTCGTTTAAACGACAAATTATAATATTTCTTTTGAAATATCATTGTATATCGACGAAGATTAATGCTTTTTCTATGTATCTATAATTTGTTTATGGTGGTAAAATAAATACTTCTGAAGATATTTTGCATTTCCTGAAACAATTTTTGGTTTTATAGTAACATGAATGTTATCTTTACTAATAATTAATATTTATTATGTGATTGGATAATATAAAATTGCAGTAATTTGAAAACTATAGAGTTTAAAAAAATATTTTTTCGTATGTTGGTATTAAGTTGAAGAGAGAAACTTGTAGTTTACGGTTAATCCGCCAGTTCTAAGACATCCTGTATATTTAATAATTTTTTGAAAAAAATCTGATTATCTAGCTTCTACAAAAATCAGTCAATATCAGCCAATAGTACATCAATCTTGGATAATTTATGTTTTTGACATTTTTCTGCCATTAATTTTTATCAAAAAAAATACTTTGTGCGGTAAGTTACGCTTTGCCGTCGAGCTTTTGTTGGCAACAAGTAAACAAAGTGCTTCCTGACGATACGTTAGCAACAAATAAGATTGTACATTTCAAATTGTGTGTCGCTTAAATGTTGTAAATTCTTATCATAACTACATATTTGAATTATAGGAGAGATCCTAAAACTTACACCCCTAAACAATAAATAAACACCGACATATAATACAAAATAAATAAATATTTTTTAATCAACAATGTGTAATTGCTTTCTCATAATTTAGATTTGACTTTTAAGTACTGATTGTTGTACTAAGTTGTATTTCTACCCCCAAAATAATATTTGATTATTTGAAAACATAAATTTGAAAAAGATCTTGTCTATAGCAGCCGCCACATAAAATTGAATTGACGTCATCATTCAAAGTTTTAAATTGCTCATATTCTGTGCTATATACTTAGAAAACTTAATCATTAATATTGTATATAAAATACATGGAAAATAATGAGAGAAAACGTTATTTCTTATGAACATGATTAGTTGTTGAATTATGTTTTGATTATAATATTTTGATAACATTTATGCATCGTTATGAAGCAGTTAGTACAGTGGTTATTATTGTTTATAAGACATTTTTATTATCCAAAATCATTTTATTAAATAGGCAATTCAAAATTCAACTCACATTTCCTGACGAACTCGATTCACTAATATAATCGACTATTTTTTTTTAACTTCCGACACTGAAAAATTAATTCCTACGCACCTTTAAAAAATGCTTTTTTAAGATGAGCTTTTAATTTAAATAGGAAAGACTCCCTCAACGCAATTGTTTATTTATTTTTTCAGTTCCATATGGTAAAATATATATCTCGTTATTGCTTGATTGTACAGAAAATTAGTATTTACATTTTTTGTAGGAAATTAAACGCTTTACAAAAAAGTTATCTTACATTTTTTTTATATCTCTTACCATTTAGAAGATATCGGAGGTCAAAATTTAAAGAATTTAACAAAAATTCCATTTCTACTTCTAAATTTTATAACTCAGAGATAAATAAATGTTATAAACTGTTATTAAACGCTCTATAAAAAAGTCTCTTAAGGTTAATTGATTATGCTAAACATTTAAAAGATATTCGCATTTTAAAAACCAAAATTTGATACTAAATCCCCATTTTTTTTTCTAAATGGTTGAAGTAATCAATTAACTACAAACGACTTTTTTTGTAGAGCGTTTAATTTTCTACAAAACCGTTTGTTGTGCACATTATAATATTTATTTATTCACGACTTATTAAATTTAGAAGTGAAAAAGAAATTTTTGCTAAACTCTTCAAACTTTGACTTCTGATACTAAACGGTAAAAGTTATAAAAAAAAATTGTAAAATACTTTTTTTAGAGCGTTCAATTTCCTACAAAAAATGTAAATATTTTGTTTTGTACGATTAAGTAGTGACGAGATATGGATTTTGCCATATGGAACTGAAAAAAAAAATGGAAAACTGCGATGAGGGAGTCTTTCCTATTAAAATTAAGAGCTCATTTTAAAAAAGCATTTTTTAAAAGTGCCTAGAAACCAATTTTTTAGTGTCTGAAGTTAAAAAAAAATAGTTGATTTTGGCTCACCCTAATTAACATAGTAGATCAATCACGTTTGTACTATGCAGAAACTGCCACTAGTGAAAATTTTTACCTAAAATTTCAGAAGATTTTTGAATACAACTGTCACACTAACAGTTCGGTGAATTGTCATGCCGAATACGACTCAGTGGTGTAAAATTAAATGAACATGATTTGTTCGTGAATTGTCTTTTGATTATAATTTTTTGATAACATTTATGCATTGTTATAAAGCAGTTAGTACAGTGGTTATTATTGTTTAGGGAACATTTTTAGTATCTGCGATAAATTAGCGATAAATAAAAATCTTTATCTTACTTGTATTTGTTTCTTAGACAACTGTCATAATCATCTCACTAAGGACTAAGAAATAAATACTTATATCTGTTCAGATCGAAAATTTCCGACAGTTTCATAGCCACTCGGGTATTACTTGGTTTGGCTCGGTCAGGCCTTACAAGCCTAAGCGTTTTTATAAGTTTTTTTTTATATAAAAATACAGCATAATCAAAATCCTGTTATTCCATTCAACGTTCATTCAAAAAAATTTGTAATGAGCGGTTCTACCCCTGCCGCATGGCGGTCGGTGGGATTACGGTGATAAAAATAGCCGTGGGAGCCAATGGGATAAATCTGCATTGTTTGGAATGGCTTACTTCTAAAGTGGACTAGTTAAATTACAAATATTCGCGACATTATGCTTGCTACAACTGTGTCGACTGTATCCGGCTGTATAAAGATAAAGTTCTCCGAACCGATTAAATATTGATCGAAAACAACCCATATTGGCATATCAGATGCACTTTCCTGATAAGTCAATAATTCTTAGTCAAAAATTGCATTTTTTATGAGAAAGAATTGTTGTTTATTTATTTCTTACGTTTTTTTTTTTTTTTGGTTACGTTTATTATTTATCCTATGTATGTATTTTTAATTTCTTAAAATTACAATTTTCAACTTTTTTGTGTTTTGATACGCCTGTGAACGCTGGAAAATCATTTTTTAACTGTCCTAACTTTCACACACCGGACGAAATCCAATGTGACAAACATTTCCAGGAAACAACCTGGGTGACATGATTTTCACATCATGCCGTGAATAAGGAAACTAGGATAGCAGCACGACCAAACTACGCGTTGTTTTTGATGGATCGGCGAAAACAGACAACGGGCCATCTATTAACGACTTTCATCTTGTCGGATCTAGAATTCAAAGAGATTTATTTTCGATAATTCTTAGATTCCGAAAACATACATTTGCCTTTTCTGGCGACATCTGGACCAATTAGCTTATCAATTGTGTACCGTCATCACGTACGGGACAACTTCAGCCTCTTTTATGGCCTTCAGATGTTTGCAACAACTTGTCATTAACAATGAGACCATACTCAAAACTTCAGATGTCATAAAAAGGCATTTTTATGTTGACGATTTATTGTCAGTCGCAAATTCTGAAAGGATGCAATAAAACTTGAAGACGAAATAACCGAAATTCCACTAAAACTACTAGTGGTTTTCCCCTTCGTAAATGTGTTTTCAATAACCCTGCAATTGTGGGTGGTAAATGCAACGAGAGAAGTAAACAAACAATTAAACTTTATACTTTACAGCAATTAGATTTCATTCAATATTTAATTGACATCTTTAATTACAATTCTATTTAATTCACTATATGAATAAAAAAAAATGAACTAAAAAATAATATTTTTATCAAAAAACCTGCATGACGTGACCTTTTTTAAGTCTACAGTTTTGTTTATAGTACTGGTCCAGCTAAGTCTTGGTTTTTATCCGAGACAAAGCAGAATCGTCAAGGGTTTTACAAAATTGTTTAGCACAATAAGAAATAATGTTTGGTATTTGTAAAAACATTACTTGTATATATTTTCAACTGTGATTATTATTGAAAAATATAGCAAACTCTTTGAATTAAAGTTGTTATAAAAATGTGCCGCCCTGTTAAAATTTTTTGCTATAGGTACCCGCCTAATATGTATAGGTATAAGTAAATACCTAAAAATAAAAAAAAATTGTTGTACAAAGTAAATACAAAGTAAATTATTTGTCATTAGTTCGAAGCGTTCTTATCTTATAAGCGTTCTTATCGATGCTCTAACGCTTAGAACATCGTGGCTTGGAACATATCGAATTTCAACTCTTAAGCTTACAAAGTTGCAATCTTTATTTTTCCACGGTTGTTTATTTCTTCCCAATCACAGTAATTTATGACCACAGCTGGATGGATCACTTAGCAATTCTCAAATTTCCTTATTTTGCAATTTAGGCTCGACTCTATAAGAAAATTTTATTCGGAATTATTGTTAGTTTCGCTCATAATTCATAGTGAGTTTTTTTTATCTTTCTCAATTTAGTTGCTTGGTGAATGGTGATACATCTTTAAACATACGGTCATCAGGTAAGTAGAATAAAATTTATAGAAAGGCCAATCTCAATCGTCCAATGTACCAGAGTATTGAACCCACTCCAGCAACCCTATAAGCGGTTTTTATTCGAATCATTTTTCTCGTGCTGGAGGAGTATTTTTGAAGGACAATAAATTTATTCATATTACGATCCTAATTTAAGTAGGTCAAAGCATGAGTGTGATAATATTGGGATAGGTTTGATACGCTTTTAATGGGACATATCCAAATGTTAGCGGTAAATTTCAGATTTAGAGCTGACGGGAAGCAAAACTAGGGACAATGTAACCAAAATATCTTTAAACCCCGCTTTGAAGAGAGAGTGATTAGCAGATCTTAAACAATACAACGATAAAAATAATAAAAGTAGGTAACCTAAGTAGGCCATAAGCATAAATGATAAAATTTAAGGAACGCGAGATGAATGGGAAAACGTAAAACGCAAAAAAAACTAAATTATTAAATTATGCTCATATTGTTTAATGTAAGTAATTAAGGTGAAATTTTGTTTTTCCGATCAAACGCAGAGTTAGTTGATAAAACGTGTGAGTTTTTAGAAAATCCAATTACAATAACCTATTTTAAAATGTTTCATAACAATTTTTGATAAATTTAACTCATGAAAAAAGCAAATGTAGGGAAAACTGACATTAAAAATTTTAATGTTGTTTTTCGCCAAATTTTACATGAATTCCTGTATTAGAAAACAGAGAAGAAATTATGGCCATTTGTTTATAATTTCTAAAAGCTTGATTTGCTTCCTCTACTCTCGGACATACCAATTTTTAATCGACGTCAATGTTAGATTTTTTAAATAAACAAATAGCTTAATTAGATACTCGTTAAGAATCAGTTTACTAATTTTAACTCGCGGTCGGTTTTCGATATTTGATCTTTCGTCTAAATCGACAAATTGGTTTACTTAATCACTGATGAATCGAATCGATTAATCGATATTTTTTTGCACTTCTAATAAAGTTCTGATGAATTGATATTCTATTATCATCGACTTTAATTTTTGAATTGATTCGAACTGTTTTGAATTCAACCAGTTTTTCAAAAACTGCATTTTGTGTTATGTAATTGTGTCAAATAATAAACCTTTTTAATACTTGTTTTTTTATTGTTTTGTTTTCTGGTGTTATCGGAACGTAAAATTATAACGTGTTCTTAGTAAAGAAAAAAATTTCGTTCAATTTTTCTAGTAAAATGTTTATATTTTAAAAGTTTATCTATATGAAAAATTTTGAGTAGGTATATTTACACGTTCCGTATAATCAATTTTCTAAAGATTTACCTAGTTACCTCACTTCAAAAAAAAAAGAAAAACACCAAAAATATTGATTTTCCGGTATAATGACAGCACTAATATATGTCATTGCCATTTTAACTTGTCAATGGTTTATTGTTATTGAATAAATGATTAGGAAACTATAACTAAATAATACGAGTATATTAATTAGGTTAAAATTAATAATAACCGGAAATATTCTTCTAATCTCGCTACCACCATATTCATATACCACTGAACCAATTACTTCTATAAACAGAGTAGAAAGTTGAAAAATAAGTCTTTATCTACAAATATCTGATATAGACCTTATTACGTTTGACCATGTTTCAGTTGAATAACGAATCGGGTGCATGCGAGTTGGGCAGTTACTTATCATTATCTCTGACCATCAAATTGTAATGAATGAATTTTTGAGATTATTATTTTAAGTGGTCAAGTTGGGCCGAAAAGAATGAACCAGGTATTTCTTAATCCGATCTGTCTTTTGAATGACCTGAACTGCACATCCAAAATTCGGACGTCGGTTACATTTTTATTTTAGCAGTGATTGTTTAATAACATTTGAGGTTGGGTAGTATCAACTACTTAAGTCTAATTTTATACGCAGGTTGGTCATGTGGATTAAGATTGTTTCTCAAGGCACCCCAAGCTTAAAAAATTCAATTATCATCATTTTAGAGCGAATAAAATTGCCGAATTCCGATGAGTTATTTTTTGCTGTACAGGGTTTTTCACGCCGCACAGTGGTTTAAAGCAGGAAAAAACTCAAATTTTTTATAGCGACAAAATGTCAATTTGTTATTACACCTTAGTATTTTAGGATAATTGATTTATACTCGTACATTTCAAAAAGTTACGGGGTAAAAACTCACTCAGATATTTTTAGTTTCGAACATTAAGTTCAACATGTCGATACTAAAAATTTTAGCTTAAAAATTGGTACAAACTTTTGTATAAAATCTCTGGAGTATCAAGTTTATTTATAAATACGAGTATATTACTTTTTGCTAATATTTTTTGATATACTAGAAAATGTATTTAATACACAAGAAAATATATTTTATTATTTGTACTAAATATTAAAATTTATGAAAAACCTAAAAATTTACGCTTTTTTACATTTTTGTTTTGGCATATCTTTTGAGCGCGGTCGAGCGCGGCGTTTGGACTTGTTTCTGGAAGTAGTTGAGATGTTTCTTTAACTGATAAAACAAAATTCAGCTGATAATATCATAGTTGTTAATCTGTTTCCTATATTGATTACGATGTAAGGTCCGTTTAAAGCTTTCATAGTGGGTGTCATTATCTAAACCAAGCGATCCGGTAAATAGCAGTCCATATTAAGTATAAGTTCGTGACCCCCACCCAAAATGAGGCCAGCGTCGGAATTTACAATATAAAATTTTCAGTCAGCATGACCATCGGCGCAATTTACAATCACCGGGGTATGTAGTAGTATGTACCTATATTTTTATATTTCTGAAATGTACATTATAAAATTCTGATTCTAATACTTTTCATATTTTTGTAATTTTTGGTTTTTAAACGGTGTAGGTAATAATTAAAAAATAAAACCAGTCCTGCAAATGTTCTAAAAGAAAATACAAAATTTTAAATTGAAATAAGTTAGTTCCTTTGGTTTAACCTAATTTTTCTAAATAGAACAATAGTGGCTTAATAGACTTTTTATGTCAACATTTTTTTTTTGTTAATCCAAAGGCATCTAAATTTTGAAAATGTATTCAGTACTTTTTGCAAATATTAAAAATATGTATGGTGAAAAAAATCTCAAAAATAAAAATTGAAAAACAAACTAAGGAGGCTGTAAATCAAAAGAAAGTAAAAATTAAATTTGACAGTCTCTACTTTGTTTTCTTTCTTGTGTTTCTCTTTGCTCGTAATAATAGACTCAAAATTTAATGTAAATTTCGAAAATATAAATATATACAATTATACATAGTGTTTTATTTAAAAATGTAAAGTTATGGCCGTTTTCATAAATAATGGAAGTGATAGAAATCTTTCTGTTGCATCTTCTTGGTGTGTTAAATTAAACGTAATGAGAGTTTTACACTAAACACTACACTTAACATGACGCGTGATTCGACAACAAAGTTGTCATTCTCAGGTAGGTGTGAGTTAAAACTGTTAAAAGTGCAGTGTTTGGTATTAGTGGGTGTTTTACGTTTCAAGTAACAGATAATTTATTTTTTACTCAATTAATGGAGATTTTCTAAAATAATAAGTTTACCCAGTTTCGTTTTTCTATTTAGAAAAATATAATTAAAAAAAGGGTGAGTTTGGGTTGTACCCGGTATATAAATTTGTAAGTTTTATGTTTGATGGCTTTGGTAAATTTTTTTTAGATGTATTTCCTTTTGATCAATGTCATGGTGAAACAATCTAGCAATTTTACAATACTTCTTCAAGCGGATTTGATGACATGAATTTTTTGCATTAGCTATAATGTAATGTTTTTTTTGTTCTCCCGTATTGTAAAATAGGCTAACATAGTTGTGCATCCACCAATAGTAAGTCGAACTTTTGTAAACTGTGCGGTAAAAATGAGAAAAACACCGGGTCTCACATAGTACGGTTAGAACTACCACAGGAGATGCTTGAGGAAAAAATTAACCTTGCAGTAATAAAGTTTATGTATCAAAGTGTACGTACTTAAAATATTGCCACAAATAAAGCTATATTTAATAGAAAAATAATATATTGAAAAAATCGCTGAAACGTCACAGGTCTTACGTCAAACGTTGTGTGAGACCTTAGACAACGCACAGCGTAGTTCAAGTGTGGATCCCCATTACTAACAAGAATACGAAATTATAGGTATAAAAGTATATTTTGGAAAAAGTTGCAGTTAATAAATTTTAAAAATGACAACGTGTGTATTTAAGATAATTTTAAAAATAATATGCAATTTTATATAGAACAGAATGTTAAAAATAAACCGCTACAGCGCCATCTATTCAGAACCTGTCTAGAGAAGAACTCTCAGTAATTATCAATTTAGAATTAAAAAGTGTGAATAAAAGTACTGGAAAGACCTTTGAACATGTTTTAAAGAACATTATGCAAGCAATGACAGAATATTTAAGCCGCATTTGGATACGTTTTATTGATTTTTAGAATTTATTTGTACCTAACCTAACTTTTGACATGGCGCAAAAAAACAGAATTTGACTCTTTCGGACAAAAAAAATTATACAAATCTTATGCGTTAGTTAATTTTACAGGCTCCAACTAATCAGGCCTTCGCTTTCAGCTCGGGCCTGAAACAAAGCTGTCGCCTGTAAAATTAAAGCTACCGCATACGAATGTAAATAGCTATTGTCTTTTAGTTATTTATGTTTATTTTTTAAAATATTGTTATTATTGTTATAATTAACAAGTACATATACATAGACATAAAAGTGAATTCTCAATGACGTTATCAGTAACAGGTTATTTCTCAAAATTTGCATATTTTATAAATTTATACACAAACAAAAGCAACTAAGTATTTTAATGATTTAAATAGTCTTATTTACTGAATAATTATCGAAAAATATAATTAACCTAATAACATTTACAGACAATGAAACTTATAGATATTTAATTTTGAGGTAGTTTGCTACAATATTGCAACGTCCCGCAAATTCACCAATAATAAAACTAAATAATAATAAAAAATATCACAATCGAGCCTCTCCGAACCAGAGGAGAATTAACCCAATGCCACAGGTGCCAACGATACGGTCATGTACAGAAGCACTGTAATAATAACTATAAATGCATGAAATGTGGCGAGGAACACAGTACTCACCTATGCAATTAAGAAAAAACTACTCCTCCAAGATGTGTCAACTGTCAAGGCGAATACCTTAGTATTAGTAAAAACTGTCCAAAAAGGCCCATACCAAGAACAGAAAAACCTATATGGAACACAATTACACCTACCGAACCTAAGTCAATCAAAAAATTCAAAAGGAAAAAGCACTCCAGAAAAAACAAAAGGAAACTGCACCAAAACAGGACTTCAAAATCCACTCTAATGAGGATAGAAAATCTCAAATTTCTAAAGAACTTTTTGCAATAATGTTAGACTTCATTGCAATCAACCCAACTGACCAACAACGCACCAATTTTATAAATCACATTACAAATATACCTACTAACACTCTTATAAATAACATGAATAACAAAACAGAATAACCAATCAACAAAGAATGAAATAACTACAAAAACCAAACAAATCACTGAAAAATGCAGGATGACTCTTGGTTAAAGAGATTTATCTCGTCCAAGTAAAAATAGATGATCAAGTCAAGTCAAATGAAGTATTGCAACGTCCCGCAAATTCACCAATAATAAAACAGATAATTATAACGTAAATGGGACGCTCCTTATCTCCTTATGATTAAAGAACTTAAATAGATTACATATGACAGTTTTTGAAATACGTAAAATTAAAAAAATATAATGAGAATAAACACGGGCATACCTATTTATAGTTTTGCTGATCTTCGCCTCGCCCCCACAATTAAATGTTTTATTTATCTTACATTTGCACGACCAGAAAAGCATTGTCATCGAAGATATGTGATCCACTAATTGCACTGAAATAATCAAATATTATCCCTATCAAAAAACCTTGACAACGGACGTGACTTTTTTACTCCACAGTTTTGTTTATGCTGGTTTAGCTTATATTCTTGACTCTTATCGGTGGTTTTAGCAAAGCGAAGTCGTCAGCCTTTTTACAAAGTATGTAGTCGGCGGCGGCGGCGACGTTTAGCTGTCGTATCGCTTACAAGAATAGTTAGCGTTTTTTTATGCAGATAAGATTTGAGTTTATCAAAACAAAATTAATCAAAACTGCATATGAAAGCCAATAATTTTCTTACTGTGTTTTTTAATCTCCAAAAGATTTTATAAACAAAAAATAAATAGATACCATATTGTCTCTGCGATATACAGGGTGTGTCTGCTAAGAGTTTATCACATTTTTTTTTCAAAAATTAGTTACCACATCAACTTTAAAGTTTGCCATTAAAGACTTTGTTTTTTCTCTACGCATGTGAATTTTTTCAGAATTTCTGTAATGTTTCTTCTAATGAATATTAATTAATCTTAATTTTTTGAAAAAAATTAAAATTTACATTTTTTCTAATGTTATTCTAAATAAAGAGATGTTGAAATATTGTTTTGTAAAAAAAAATATTTCAAAAAAATTGTAGATAACCCAAAAAAACTAATAAAGTTTATTCCTATTGTAAGACCTACGAGGAGAGGTCAAAAAATTTGCGGAATAGGTACTATAAAATACCGACACATGCTAAAATTTTAGTTTTTGTTTACTATATTCTCCTTTAACAATTAATTTGTTTATTTCATCAATAAAAGATTCGTATTTGTCTTCAAAATAGGCAGAAATTGCATCCTTTACTGCATTATCACTGATAAATTTCTTCCCCCGTAGCTTTTTTTTTATTTTTGGGAACAAATAATAATCGCTCGGGGCCAAGTTTAGACTATAGGAAGAGTATTTCAGAATTTCAAAGCCAACTCTTTGCATGGCAGCTCTCGCAACATGTTCCTTGTGCACGGGTGCATTATCGAGCAGGAGTAGCACATCCTGAGTTACTTTTTCCCTCCTTTTCGTTCTTATAGTATTCCTTAATTGCTGAAATAGAGCAGTGTAGTATTTACCCGTTATGGAAACACCTTTGTCTTTGTAATCTATTAGCAGATTTTTTTTTGAATTTCAGAAAACTGTGGTCATGAATTTACCAGCTGACTGCGACACCGAAACTTTTTCGGGGATGCTGTCCCCTTTTTATGACATTGCATAGAATCTTATTTAGACTCAGGTTCATAGTGATGAACCCAAGTTTCGTCCCCAGTAACAATCCAGTCTAAAACTTCCTCCTTATTCTCGGGACAAAGATTTAAAAAGTCACTTTGCGCACACTTTAGACATGCCAAAATGATTATGTAAGATATGTAAAATAGTTGTAGCTGACACACTAGCCATTTCTACGAGTTGTTATTTTTTAATCAGGTATACTTTAAGACTAGTTTTTCTATTTTTTGGACATTTGCTGCAGTGATCACCTCGGTCGGTCGTCCAGCTTGAGATCGTTTTCCAGTGAATCCCTGCCTTGTTTAAAGAGGTTGTGCCATTTGTAAATCATTGTTTTTTGTAAACAAGAGTCTCTATAAACAAAATTACAGCTATTCCAAGATGGTTTGTGGAGGTTTTTTTTGCTTTGTGAAGCATTTAGTGACCGCCCAAAACACAATTTTCTCCTTACTTGAGAATCTTCTTAGAATTGTCTTGTTTAATCAACAATATCTCAGCGAACAATAACACGACTGTTATAATATTTAGTACATACACTCCTAAAGAATTACAAATTAAGCACACATATTAAGAAGTAACCCCATTCTACGCTATCTCCTCCATTCCGCGAATTTTTTGACCCACTCTCGTATTTTCATGCATCATTGCCACTTTACAGTCGGCTAGATATCTAGCACCCACTTTTTTGTCCCGCCCACTTTCTTACAAAAATAGCGTAATCCTAACTAGTTTTTACACCGAATGCAAACTAATAGAAATTTCAACAAAATAAAAAGAATGATTCTCACTAATGAGTTTAAAACTGTTGGGGGCACTTTGGGATTTACCACGTTCAATAGAACCGACAGTTATCAATTTCCTGTTTGTTAAGAGTTTAAGTACCTGCTGAAAAGCAAATTATGTAAATTATGCTAAAATTGAAAATTGCCACAACCTCATAAGTAGACCTCGGTGGGAATATGGGAACAAAAACCCTTTTCAGTCGTCTAGCTAACTACTCCTACCCGCCATGCGATAAAACATTGGTCGATAGCGATACTAATTCGACCAATTCAAGTTTCAATGTTTTATCGCGTGACAGGAGCGAGTAGTTAGCTAGACGACTGAAAAGGGTTTTTGTTCCCATATTCCCACCGAGGTCTACTCATAAGTACAAAGTCTCTTCAGCAAGGAGAGATCCGGATTTTAAAGCTTTAATTTTTTATTTTTGTTTATGCTAGATAAATGATAATTACTGAATAATGAATCAAAAAATGTAAAATCAAAAACTAAATTACTAAATTATGTTTATATTGTTTCATGTAAGGAATTGGAAAAACCCATTTTCCAAACTTTTATAATAATTTATGATTTTAACTCATGAAAAAGCAAGTGCTATCATGTAGCGAAAACCGAAATTAAAATTTTGATTCCTCTGTTAGAAAACGAAAAAGACAGAGTCGCTTTGATAATTTATAATTTTTAGAAGCTTGATTTGCATCATACCAATCAATCGACGTCAATGTTCGATTTTTTAAATCAACATATGGCGTAGGTAACTATATATTCGTTTCGAACAGATTTACTAGATATAATAGATTTTAAATCGAGATTGATTTTTGATCTTTTGTCTGAATCCTATTTACAAATCGATTTACTTACTGATGAATCAAATCGACTAATCTAAATTTTTCACACTCTTAATTCCGACCGAGTTCTGAAAAATCAATTTTCTTTTACCGATTTTAACTCTTTAAATTGATTCTATTTGTTTTTAATTGAACCAAATTTTCGAAAACTGCCTTTGGTATCATGTAATTGAGTCAAAAAATTAAAAAAAAATTTCTCAATCAAGTTGTATTTCCAGATATAACGTTTTATAAGTATACTCGTATAATGAAGTCATTTTAATATTATTTATAATTAATATTATTGGACTTTTTTTTAAAGAGACAAATAAGTTATTGTTTAGGAAATTGGTTATACATATATAAAGGGAACATACTCAAAACAGAAATCTAAACACCCTGTCGTATTTAGAAAAAAAGACAGAAATTTGTAATATTTTTATGAAAATTGCTTAATTTCTTGTTACATTTGCGTTTTTTAAAAAATTTGCAAGATCAAAAAATGTTTAAATAATTAAATTTCTCATATAGAATATAGATAAATTTTTGAAATATACCTAATTTTTTTCGGTTGTTTTTTATTTGTCGTCGTTATATTGGTCGTTATATTTGGCTAGATTTCGTTTTTTTTTAATTTGCAAAAGCAAAAGGCTTTAGAATTAAATTTTGCATTTGCGTATAAACTTCGAAAATCAAAAATTTTCGTTGTTTTTTTTTTAATTGTAAAAATTATCAAAATATAAGTACCTATATTTTTTTACCAACAACACGTTATAATATACCTATCCCGCTACCGTTGCATTTTGAGATTTTCAGCCATCTTTCAAGATGGTTTGCAAAAAAGGCAAAGCACCTGATCGGCAAGCTGTTTTTTTATTAGATAAATATGTACCTATATTTTTAGGTAAGACGAGTAATTTTGTTTTATTTATACAAAAAAATCATAAATTAAATTATAGATAATTATTGTTTACTTTTAGAAAACTATTTGATCTTTTTTAGAAGAAGAAAGAAGTTGCAAGTAGCAAGAACGAGAATGTATTTTTTTTAGTGAAAAACAAAATAAATTAAATCTTAAAATTAATTAACTTTCGGTTATTTTATGGTTTACCATAATCAAGAACTAGAATGTATTAAAAAAGTAGAATTTTTGCTGACTTTTATTGTCTTGTTTTCTGGTGTTATCGGAACTTAAAATTGTAACGTGTTGTTAGTAAAAAAACATAATATCAAGTGTTCACTTAAATAAGTTGTCAAGAGTGTCTTGAGGTTTTGATAAAAGAAAATGTAGCAAAAAATAGATATTGGAGCTTGATACACTGTAATAACTATGGAAAATAATATAAATAAATAAATAAATAAATAAATTATTTTGATTATTTTTAAGTGCGTGTTTGCAAGATTTCGAGTCATTTTCATTGCGAATAGTTTTGTTGTTTTAATTTCCAGTTTCATTTTGTTCCTTTTTTTTTGGAGTTCAGTATTTATCCGTTTTTTACATAATGTGACATTTTTGACAACTATCACTGACGGTACAGCAGCTGAATTTAACTAAGAAATACTTCAAAATGTTTTTGTTTTATGATGGCACTCTTGACAACTTTTTGAAGTGAACACTTTTAACGGTCAATTTTGCAATTTTTCCTAAAATTTATCGAAAAAATTTATATATTTCAAAAGCTTATTGGTATGGAAAACTTTATTCTAAACACTTTGGTCTTTGTAACTTTTTAATGTTTAATTTTCTAAATATTTATCTATTTATCTCACTTCGCAAAAGAACGTTAAAAACTATTGATTTTTTTGTATACTCGTAATGACTGCACTAATATGTCTTTGTTATTTTAATTTGTAAATAGTTTATTGTTATTAAGAGAATAACTAGGAAACCTTAAATAAACACCAGTAACATCCTTCTAATTTTATTACCACCAAATTCATCAACCCCTGAACTAATTGCTTCTACGAACAGAGTAAAAGTTAAAAAATAACGTTTTGTCCACGACACACAAACAAAAGATTATATAAATGTATAAAAGTATTATACCGGGTGAGTATTTTTAATGGAATAAATTCTATAACGCTACTCACATTAGTCGGTTCAATAAATTTTTATATGGTTATAGATTTTGCTTCCCATTTGGGGACGAAAACACTCTTAACTTATTTTTCAAATGTAAAAGTACCTGTTGCGATAAATATCGAGATGGTAATGTAGAACTCTCTAAAAAATGTACTAAAGGATGCCCACAAGGATCGGTATTAGGTCCGACAATCTGGAATATAATATTAGATAGCTTCCTAAATAAACAATTTGATGATGATATTAAAATACTTGCTTATGCAGACGATATTGCAATAATAATCAAATCCAATTTCAGAAATAACATAATTAATAAAACTCAAGAAATTATAGACATCTTGAACAATTGGGCAAAACAACAAAAGCTCTCATTATCCACAGCGAAATCAAAGATTTTAATCAATAAAAGCCCAAACAGATGTCATAACAGAGATTTTAAAATTAAAATAAATGACACTACACTCGAATTTAAATACCTTGGAATAATCTTTGACTCAAAATTGGAATTTACAACCCATATAAATACTGTATGTGATAAATCTAAAAAAATTTTACATGGACTGCGATCCTATATTAGAATCAACTGGGACATGGAATTACGTAAATCAATAACATCTATCTACCGTCTTGCTATACTTCCAATCATCTCATATGGTTCTGAGATCTGGATAAACCGTTTGACTATCTCAAAGATAAAACGTAAGTTATATGGAATTTATGGAATGATCTCAAGAATAATAGCCCAATGTTACGCTTCCACGTCCCATGAAGCAGCTGGAGTCCTAGCAAGTCTTCCCCCTATAGACTTGGAAATTGCTCGCATAAATTGCCTAAAATCCTGTAGAAAGTTCAACCAAGGAAAATTCTTTCATCTTCAAATTAACACTGACGAATTTAATGGAATTCGCCATATAAAAAGATATTTACTTTCTAAAATTGAAGACATCTGGCAAACTCGTTGGGAAAATTCCACAAAGGGGCGTGTTACTTTTCAATTTTTTCCTACTGTTTCTTGCATTCCTAGATCCCATTGTTCTTGGTTATCATCTCAATTCTTCTCTGGTCATGGTAATTTTATGTCCCATCTATACCGTATTGGTAAATCTATCGATGATTTATGTCCTGAATGTCATACCAAAGATGACCCTGTACATAGACTCCTTGAATGCACTTTATTTCTAAATGAACGTCAAGCAATTAAGACTCATCTTGGAGTAGAAACAATAGATACCCACCTCATCAAAGAAGTTCCTACATCCCTAATTGATCCTTTTACAAGACAAACATGGTGAATTCTACAATAAACATTTACATCTCCTTAGCATCTCTTACCACCTACTGGATCTCTTCTGAAGACATGATGTAGTGATCTGTGAGTGAAATTGTAAATTCGCGAAAGGCCTGTATACTCGTATAAATTGTGAAATAGTTCGGAAATTTTCGTGTTCGGTTATGGCCTGTTACAATTAGTGACTGTGTAATGTAAAGTTTTAACTTTCCTACAGGATTCACCATTACTATAACTCCGAGACTTTTTTTTTTTTTTGAAATAGTCTTTCTAAAACTGAACAGTATAATCTTTTAAAAGTGTCTATAGACTAATTCTGATAACTTACTTATTTCTTTTTTCTTAAATTAGACGCTATAATAAAATAAACTATGCTCAACTGCATATATAAGCTAGGGCATCACCCATATAATATAACCTAAATAAACTTTATTCTTTCATTAACCTAAAGACTTTATATGGTGAGCCCTATCTATATTGTTAAATTAAATCTTGCACCTATTATAATCACTGATGTGTGTGTTTATAGTACTTTAAGTTTAGGAGTTTTATGTAATTTATATATTGCTCAATGTCCAATTTATATGTTTATGATAAACTTTAAGTTATAGTAACAATACTGTAATAATTATTACCTAACATGCCCAATTTGGCATTCTGTATATAAATTGTGCAATATATGTGCCCTTGTGGCACTTTTTTTTTTGTTGCGATAAATTTTTAAAGAAGTTTTTAAACAAAAAATACTTATAACCTACTATAAGTTTTTACTATTTAATTCTGGTTCTTGCTAAACAATATACAACTTTGTAGGGAATTCTCTAATAATTTTTCTTATTTGCCGTACTCAATATTTGGTCTGTCAAGGTTTTAAAACATTCCTTAAACTTACAATTTTTAATGGAGTTCAAATTTTTGTCAAACATAGTATTATGTTCAAAGTAATCAAGTTTTACAAAAGTTATAGTGCTTATACGCAATTCCTAGTCATTTTCTTCCTTTCCTGTATTTTCACCGACGTTTTTCGATAAAATATTTGTTAAGGCTCCCGGAATGAGGTGCCTAACAAAAAAAAATGTGCTGCGACTAAAATTAAAGACCTAAAACTAGGTTTCTGCTTCAGTTTTTTATTATTATTATTTCTATAGGTTTTCAAAAAACTTTGTATTAAGAAATTCAACAATGTTTCGAGGCAGTAACCTACTTTTAAGAATTTTAGATAACCTGATTTTTTTGTAAATTTTTATCACAACTCAAAGTGCTCTAAAAACGTTTTCCCTCCTTTTTAAAACCTCAGACCGTCCATAACGCTGTAACGGATGATGTAAGTAGGCATGGAACGTGCCTTCTGATAGAGAACGTATTAAGGAGCAAATTAGAAGGGGCTCAACTTCAAATTAGTTTATTATGTAAAGTCATTGGAATGTACAAACTGTTACTACAATGCAACATAATAAATAATTAATCGCGTCAAATAAGTTTTTTTTAGAACTTTTTTGCTATTTGAACGACTTATTACTTTAAACATTATTTAAAAAAAATTGAGATATTAAAATTATAAATTTAAACTAGGTATATAAATTACAAGTTTTAGCAAAAACTTTCTTACTACAAGTTATTGTTATTATTTATACAAAGAAATAAATAGAGTAACAATTAAATTTTATTAAAACCAGCAAGATATAAATCATTTTATCAACATAAAACGATTTAAATGGCGTCTCTACAGCCATAGTGAATCGTAACATCTAGGTGATCTACAAAAGAATTGGGCGCTTACGTATGCAATCTGTCATTTCAATCATAAGTGCCGATATAATAATCAAAAAACAAACTTATTGTAAAATCTCACTTTGAATCTTTAAAATTAAATCGCAAATTACTGGAAATAGTGACATTAAATTAGATTTTTTTCTGGCAATTTGAATCTGACTTAAATTAGTCGTTTTAGATAGTTTACAATGCAATTTAATACTTTATAAGTACATAACGGCTCGTCGCAATATTAACTCATACAAATTGTGGAAAACTATTGAGGGAGCATCTATTAGAGCGGGCCAAAAAGTGGGAGTCAGTCCCTGAAATAATTCCAATTCAGACGGATTTCGGAGAAGTAATAAAACTAGTTTTTGCTGAAGCTTGCAAGGGAAATAAGACACAGGTGTGAAAGGATAAACGCAGATTTTACTGATATAAGCGTTTTATTTATTTATATCATTTGTATAAATTCATTTCTAAAGTATTGACAAAACTGGTAATTAATTAAGTATGCAGTTAAGACCTCTTATTCAGTGTTTAATAATAATTATTCAAGATGTGCATCGTAAATTATGAAATAGATTTGATAGGAGCATCCTCTCTCGAAGTGGGGTGATTATTGTAAAATAGTGACAACAAAAATTAATGTCGAACTCACAAGTTTGAGCAATACATTTGTAAAATTAATTTTTTCATAACCACTTTTGTTTTCTTTTACAGTAATCTAGGCAAAAATCTCAAAAAAATCATTCATCAATTGATAAAAATTAAATTCTACTTGTTATTTAAATTTTTTGAAGGGATGGCTCTGGGCGCTAGAGGAATGTAGTAATAATTTTGAAACTATGATAAAATTTGGTCCCTTTTTAAACTAAAATTGATCTGTTTTAGCATTTTTCCGATTAGTTTCAGTTTTTGATATTTTGTTTCTCAAAATAAACAACTTAATTTATTAATATTAATTTTTATTTGTACATTTTTAACTGGATATCTGGTTCGAAAATCAAATTTATTTCAAATAAACGCAATCAATTTTACATTGTCAAATTTCATTGTCTTTAAACTTTTGCAAAAGAAACTTTAATTTTTTTATATTATTATTTAAAATAAGAATCTAGTCAACAACACTGGCAAAGAGTTTTTATAGAAATTGGCGCAAACCTCACCTATATCGTCTGTGAGAAAACGAGTTTTTTTTAGTTTCGTTTATAAATTTTCCCACCTTTTCCCCACTTCACTCCGTCTGCCTGTGGTTAGCATCTTATTCTCATCTTTATCTCATTCGAGTCCTGCTCCTCACAGCGTCAAGTGTTCTCTTGCGTCTGATTGCGTGTGACTAACTTTTGTCTTGTGTTTTTGTTTTGTGCTTTTTCTTGTGTGTTCTTTTTACATTGTAAGTAATTTGTTTTTATTAAAGTTTGAAATGCCGTTTTAATCAATTTAAGCTTAAAATTTAACTAGTTTATTATTGGTTACTAATTACTAATTTAAATACAATTATTGCTATATTAATGTAACTATCGGATATAAACTTTATACCATTTTGAAGCAAAAGGCACTTAAAAAATATTTTATTAAGCATGCACTTAATAATAAAAATTAAATTTAAGCAGGTAATGTGCGCTAACGTTAATTAGTAATTATGCTTACTTTAAAGATTTCCTATTTTTATTAAAATTAATTGAATTTCTATAAAAAAAAAATATTTGGCAGTGTGCGGTCCAGCTCGACATGACTCGATTACACAGGAAAATTGTTTGTTTTTTTGAACTAAAAAGTAGTGCAGTTATGTGCTATTTATGTGCTACCGATTATGTTAGTAACAATTTTTGTGCTGCATTTTTAGTCTAAAAACGCGATTTTTTTTTATTAGAAAGAGGGGGTCTGTCTCGATATGACTTGATTTTCCGAAAAAAGTGTTTTTTTTTTTAGCTCAAAATGTAGCGCAGAATGACGTGCTATTTATGTGCTACTGATATTGTTAATAACAATTTTTGTGCTGCGTTTTTAGAAAGCGATTTTTTTCATTAGGAAGTGCTGCCTCTGTATCGACATTACTCGACTTCTCCAAAAAATTGTTTTTGCCGGTCGAAAATAAATTGCTTTTGCCGGTCCAAAATATAGTGCAGAATTAAGTGCTGCCGATTTTTAACTAACATTATTTTGATAAAGCTTTACAAAACTTCTTTTTTTCTGAATAATTTATTAACTACTGATAATACTGTTTTCTATTGTAGCAAAATTTTGTGTTAGCAAAAATTAAGTGTATCGCAGATACATCTAGAGCGTAATCTGGTTGTCGAAACTAGTTCTGTAAATTTGTTTCAAAAATGTCTGGAAAGGTTTTTTTAGAGATAAAAATTTAGTGAAAAATCTTTAATTTGATGGTCCAATAGGTGATGGTGATGGTTTTCGTTAAATTGATAACAATTTTCGTCAGGCTTGAGAATATAGAGATATAGTGGAATTCAGAATAATGTACCTACAGCTAGTAGGTTCTGAATGTACCTTTATTAGTTTTACCAATATTATCGACACTTTAAAATACATTTCTCATTTTTTAAATTTCGTTTTTTTTATAACATTGTTTTTGAGATTTTTTCTTTAGCTAATTTATCATTGTTGATGAAAGAAATATTTTTTCTCCTGAACTTAGATGCGAGAGCTGAACTGCTCATAGCTAAGCATGAAGTTGGATACATACCTAAATAGTTATAAGTGATAGAAGGGCATTATTATACAAGAATGAAAATTTTGACGAGCGCTTGCGCACGAGTGGGACACTTCTCCGGAATTTAATAATGGCATTTCGATGACATGTAATATATGACGTTTTATCTTACAGGTGCAACTATTATAAAAAATCCAAGAAATAAAGTTTTATTTAAATCAAATATTCGCTTATAAAAATATAATATTATACTTGTAGTAGGATAAATCTACCGGTTTTTAATAAGCAATAAGAAAAATTTATGCAAAAGGCAAATGTTGTTTTAACTGGTTACTTACGATACATATAACACTGAAAATGAGTCTTTCTTTTTTGCGTATGTAACAAAGCTTAATACTATATTGATTTGGGTGTCGTATTAGCCAATTCAGCACTCTATTGCTTGCGTAACGTACAAGGTAGTGCAATTCTTTTTTGGGTTGGTAACGTGCTGTCGCAGATGGTATCAAACTTGTGTTCGTGCCACAAAGCTGACTTTTCGAAACGCGTTATTTAATATACTATTCCGGATTCCGGAACTATCCGCACGATCTTTTGCGGGCGTTTTTCGGATATTTTATGCGTAATTTGCCCTTTATGAAAATTATTTCTAAATATCTCAATTTCCCTAAGTCGGATTGATCCAAAACAAATATCAAAATGTTGAGAAATTCCTATAACCTATGTCTTATTTGCAAATTTTCAATCAAACAACATAGGTAACACCGAAATGGTTAAAAACCCGCCTTAACCTGAAATTTTAAACTTTTATCGATGTTGTTGAAACTGGTGGATGAATTTCATTTAAAATTTGAGAAACGACTTGGCTTATTATTAGAAAAAAGTGTACCACATTTTTGGTTAATTCATAATCCCAATTTCAAGAACACTGCATTTTTTTCAAAAATAAAATTTTCCCCACAGTTCGGGCAAATTATCCTGTTTTTTTTTAAATCGTAGCTTTTTCAGGTGCTTTCAAATGGTCTGATCGGTTTTTTGTACATACATAACATTTAGAAACTCTAAAATTTGACGTTTTTCAATTTTTGAATTATGGTTTTCGAGTTTTTCGAATATTTATATGCTTACATCAACTATATACCACCGTATGCTAGTATAAGAAACACTGACAGCGAAAGTCTGGTTGGCGGAAAAATTTTGTAGACTCTATGCTCACTACAATAAAGTCTATTTTCACTTCCAACCGTTTTAAGCACGTTTAGGTGGGAACCCCTTCCCACGTCGCCGTCGCTTCTTTCTAGAGTCTACACCGTCGCCATTGATAACTCCTCATTGTTGCGTAAGGAGTAGGCGGCGCTTACGTCCCAACTTTTCCCCTTTCATTCCGGAAAGCGACGAACATAGACGACGACAAATGTATTTGATTGAACTATTTTTAACCTCTCTGTATGTAGGTAAACAAACTTTAACATTAAACTCACCACAAAAATAAAAAAACACAAAACGGAGGGAAAAAACAACTATACAATGTTCAGAACGAAGAGTCAGTAATAAAAGTGCGCCCTGACAAATCGAGTGTTTTTCTGTTGGGTCGAGTATTTGACGATGGGCAATAACCCAGTCCAGCTTACACCGACGAAATTTCCCACCCACTTTATTTCAGTTATTCGTTATTTGATCTTTGCACAGCAATTGCTCGTTTTAAGCTGTATGGAACAGTCTTGAAAGCCTATAGCTCCACCTAACATCGGCCCCTGCGCACGTTACTGACTCTTCGTTTTGAACATAATTTAGAAGTTTGCAAACGATGATAAAAGAGGTATATAGTGAGGCTCAAGGAGTTCCCTTTCAAACCTCACTTTTCATTCCAAAGGCGTTGTAATCGAAAATTTACTTTAACACAGTAAATATACATGTAGAGTCTGTCTACATTTGAAAGAATTTTAAGGTGCAATAGAGGAATTAACTTTTCGGTTGCTTACCGATTGTTTGGGGGTCAGTCGCGATAAAAAAAATAAGTACAGCAAAACTAAGAAAAAAAAATTTCGAGCGTTTCGGCGTTTCGAGACGAACTGAGTTTTTCCTTCCTTGATCTTGCCCCCCCCAAGAACCACCCATTTTTGCGCGATAAATTAAAAAAAATGAAAAATAAAATTTATGTTTATGCCCCCCAAAAAGGTCCAACGAAACGATGATTCAACAAAAAAATAAGAATTAAAAAAAAAATAAAAAACTTAAACAATTGGGGCCAAACACCGATAAAGAAATCCCCGCCCCTGAATTTTAAGTGGATTGTAAAGATCCGGCGCGTGGCACCCGTTGTTTGTCTCCTTCGAGGAACCAGCTGGTCGGTTCGGTAACAATAGGGTTCACTTATCTTTAGAACCACCCTTATTAAATCTTTCATAAACTAGTTTATAAGTCAAAGTCATAAAATTCTTCCAAATGTAGACAAACAGTAGAGCATAACAAAAAATTTCCCGTCAATTGGTGGAGAAAAATCGGGCAAAAATAACGCTTATTTTTGAGATAAAGATATAACCAACAGTCTTGTAAAGTATTATTTTGGCCATCTGAAATCGCTATCTACAACTTTTTTTTAAGACCGAACATTGTATTTTTTTTTGTGGGATTGACAATTTCCAAAATCATGTTTTTTAAAACTTACATCACGCTTATAAATTAACTATTTAAGTTAAAACTTTGAAATTTTGTCCACTTACCTATAAAGCAAATCAGAGCGCATCTAGCAGTAATAAGAGATTTTAGAAAAGGCTTTTTTTGTTTTTGAGAAACGGGCCTCCAAAGTCACTAGTTGTAAAATTGTGCACTAAAAATTTCAACAAGTGAAGAGCTAAGTAAATAATAGAAAATTTGAGTATACCATATATAATAGGTATACATTTCCGAATGTACAAAAGTCTAAGTAAGATTTAAAAAAATAAGATAATATACCTAATGGTTTCCGAAATATTAATTTATTAAAACAAGGTTTTGTAGCTCTGCTCCGCATCACCCGCGATAATTAAAAAAAAAATTTGCGAGGAAGAAGTCAATAGGACTGTAATTTTACTCCACTATATGGTAGGGCTGGACGATAATAGAATTTTGATATCGAATTATCGATACTTTGGAAAATATCGATAAGTCGATATTTCGATATTTAATCGATAAAATAACGATATAACGGTGTAAATTCCGTTAATAATCAAGCTAATAATAAATAGCTAATAATAAACAGCTAATAATCAATTTCACAGGTCATCTTGTGGTCACTGTCAGAAATTGCATAGAATAAACCTGTGTTGGTGATTTTCGTGCTTCTTTTTATTAAAAAATTAATTAAGACTCCGACATAAATTTTAAATGGCGTTGAGCAATTACATACAAGCTTTGGTATAATTTTTAAAACTGTTTCATATTGAATCATTGTTATATCGGTTACCAATATTTCAGATTTTTGTTGTTGATAGGTATAGGTATCGCATTATCGATAAATATCGACTAGTCGATATACCGATATATCAATAAAAATTCCCAGTCCTACTATATGAGACTGTCCCTAATGTACTAATGTTTATACTATGTCGTCACTTGTGAGTTTTGTGACGTTGGAGAGGAAGCCGTTCTTCGTGGAGTTTTGTTGTTCTCACAAATGTCAACAAGAATGGTGAGATATAAGCGGTATCACGATAATGAGTCGATTGTCCCTCTCCCTACTAGTGTATAGTACAGTGAGATTGAAATGAATCATGAATCAGAGCAGGCTGTGCCAGCGTAACTGTAATGCTGTGTCTAATTCATTACAGTTACGCTGGCACCGGTTTGACCGAAATTCACAACCTAAAATATATTTGATTTGTTTAAAGTTTTGAAGTTCTAATTGTCGTGATATTGTGTGGGAGTTTAGGTAGATTTAGCTACCAATTAAATTTATACAAACAGAAAATGGTTTTCTATTATTGGTTTAAAATTGAAATGTAACGCCCACAACCCAAAAAACCCAAGACTTATAGTTATTGTTTAGTTCTTTTTGTAAAATCGTAAAGAACTAAATTCACATATACTTATTAAATTCGACTTCTGAGGCTGAGAGGCAGTCGGTGATATTACCGAAAGTACTGCTTTTAAATTTATGAACACTACAGTTGAAAATCTTAGACTAAGAGGGTGGGTAAAAACCGGTAAAAAACCTATAAAATCTAAATTGTCATTGTGCTAAAACTTATGATCTGATAGCGCTTTTTTTGTACGCCGTTAAAGTAAATAGAAGTCACTATTTTTTTGCTAAGAATCAACTTTGTAACTTAAAAAATGGGGAAATTATTAGTTTTTGAGAAAACGCTAAATTTTCAGGTTTTTTCGTATTTTCTCGGTTACTAATAATCCGATCTGGTCAATCTACCTATACTAAATTTTATTTGGGCTTTGTTTTTCTACAATTCGTGTTTTTAGAACATTAAGGGCCACTTTACAGAAAGTGACATTAATGGTCTAACTCGTTATGACTATTTTCCGGCAAAATTGTTTTTTTTAGCCTAAAATGTAGTGCAGAATTACGTGTTATTTATGTGCTACTGATATTGTTAATAACAATTTTTGTGCTGCATTTTTAGCCTGAAAAAGCGATTTTTTTCATTAAGAAGTGCAGCGTCTGTATTGACATTACTCGATTTTCCGGAAAATTGTTTTTTTCAGCTCAAAATGTAGTGCAGAATGACGTGCAATTTATGCGCTACCGATATTGTTAATAACAATTTTTGTGCTGCATTTTTAGTCTAAACACGCCATTTATTTATTAGAATAGAATGAAACTTTATTCAAAAAATACTCCACAATGGCACAGAACAAGTCAAAATATAAAATAATACAGGGAAATAAATAATTAAAATAAAACAATTAAATAAAAAAAATATTAAAATAATATGCAAAATATTCTTGAAGGGAGTAATAAGATTTAGTTATTAGCCACTTTTTCACCGTATTTTTAAATTTATTTAGATTTTCAATAATAGTGATTTCACGAGGGAGATGATTATAAATTTTTATCAGCATGTATTGATAATGTCTGGCCTGTGAAGAATCGTACCTAGGTTAGTATAGTTTATTGGAGTTACGTTTTAAATAATTATTAACATCACCGTACCTCTGGAATTCTCCAGTGTGCTTTTTTACACAGCAGACACATTTTAGTATGTACATACAGTATATGGTAAGTATTTATAATGAATAAAAAGAGGTTTACAGTGAGTTGTTCTTGATACATTTAATAACGTTGTTATATTCAATAACGTTGTTATAATCTTTTTTTGAATTACAAACAACTTGTCAACGTGGACAGAGCATCCCCAGCAAAGCAAATCATAATTTAGGACCGAATTAATACTAGAGTGATAATACATTATTAAGGTGTTAGTATGTAAAATTGATCTTAAACGATAAATACAACAACAGCATTTTGACAATTTTGAACTTATATGGGCTATATGTTCTTCCTATGACAAAGATTTAGCAATATAGACACCTAAGAATTTAACCTTATCCTTAATTATCAGCGATTTTGAATTAGCTTTAACAAGTAAGCTGTAGTTTCGTTTATTGTGAATATTAGAAAAGTGAGTAATTTCAGTTTTAGAATCATTTAGAAGGAGTTCATTTTGTAAACACCACTTACTAACTTTAAAGACTCGTTTAGAAAATAGAGTATGAGGATCTTCTATGCTATGAGCTGTTACTAAACTGGAAGTGTCATCTGCAAAAAGCCATAAAACCGTTATATTGCTTATGTCGTTTGTATACAGAATAAAAAGAAGTGGCCCGAGAATACTGCCTTGTCGAACACCTGTATCATTATTTATTATATTCGAATAGTATTTTTTAGAGTTTCTATTGTAGCAAAATTTTGTGTTAGCAAAAATTAAGTTTATTGCAGATACTCTACAGCGTAATTTGGTTGTCGAAACTAGTTCTGTAAATTTGTTTCAAAAATGTCTGGATAGTTTTTTTTAGAGATGAAAATTTTAGTGAAAAATCTTTAATTTGATGATCCGATAGGTGATGGTGATGGTTTTCGTTAAATTGATAAAAATCTTCGTCAGGCTTGGGAATATAGAGATATAGTAGAATTCAGAATAATGTACAGCTAATCTATATTCAGAACGGAGAGTCAGTAAAAGTGCGCCCAGGCAAATCGAGTGTTTTTCTATTGGGTCGGAAGTTTTCATAGAAAAGGCAATTTTATCGCTGTAGCCGAATAAATAATAAGCCGAATGAAAATTATCAGTAGAGCTGATGTTCCCCATAGCAAGCAAGACGGTGCTGGGCTTTCTCTTACTATGTATGTTACATAGAACTATGAGTATCTTAATTTTTCCCTACTATTTAAAAATCTTTGTTTGACATCGACAGTTTACAACTCCTATCGGCAATAACGAAACGACCGAAATTGAGATTATTATAACAGTTTTTACTGTATTCTAAAATTTGTTTTTTTTTGTCAAAGAAAAAAATCAGTACCTAAGCATTGGAAATTTAAAATACTCTTTTGTGATTGGTTAATTTTTAAAGTCGACTTTCACGGACACAATCGTTATTTGAATGCTAAGACCGCGAAATCATTTTTTAACGTACCCAGAGGAAAATTATTGCCAAATCCTTTCATTTTTAAGTTTTTTTTTGAGTCTAACTAGATGCTAATCTTTTCTAAACGCAATTTTAATAAATTTAAATTTTTTTTTGATTTATCAAAATTAGAAATTTATTGTCTAACTTTTATTTTATTTTTTTTTTTCATTAACATTTGATTTAAGGAATAGTTTTAAAATATGTAAATACTGATCGAGAGATTAAATTAATAATGATTAAGAGATTAAACTTGTGGGTTTGGCTTGGGTTTTAATTTTTTTTATTATTTGTATGAAAACCACTCCACTTTGAGAAGAAAAATGCTTCCATCGAATTTTTGAAACTTGCTTAGTTCATCCGCATGTAAAATAATTAGTATCGTTGAAAAGCCCTCTTAGAAAGGCATCTAATCATCTAATTACGTCAAACTTGAGCTTTTTTGATATGCCTAGTTACCTGTTTTTTGTATTTTTGTTTATTTTTAGAAAAATAAAGGAATTACGAATTTTATGCGTTACTTCATAAACAAAAATTTAAAGTTTATATTTGTAGCTGGGTTTTCCATGAGTGGGACTTCTAACTATAAAAGAAAAATTATGTTGTGTTACGTATTTATAAAATATATACAGAGTGGTCCAATGAAAAGTTTGCACCTAGCGTTACCTTTGTTTGTGAAATTTAATGCAGAAATGCTCGGTCAGGTCGACTTTCTTTTGAAGGGAGACACATATTAAGAATATTTTGCAACCCATATTTTTTACATAAAATTATCTTTATAATGATACCTCATTTGTTGTATTTTAATTGAACAGGTAATGCAAAAACGCCTAAAGAACTTCAATAATGTAGTTTTGGTATTAGTGAAAATGGCATGTAACTTTTAGTTACGTTTAGATACGTCGATACCTGATTGCAGTCGCTGTCGGTGTACGATACCTGAGCAGGTATCGATACCTTCTGTAAGTATCGATACTTTTCCCAGCCCTATTACACAGCGTTTGTTGTTCCCTCATTTCGTCCAGACTCTGCTCATAGACTTCCGCTGAACAGATTGGGTCCCGTGAGAATCTGGTAGTTTTGCCAGCATTTTTTATTAGATTTACGACCAATTTTCAGAATATTAATTGCGGTTACATAGTTACTTTATTTACTATTTATTTTTTTAGTTTCATAGTTATTTTATTTACTATTTATTTTTTTAGTTCTATACTTTAGCGCTGATAAAACTGACTGATTTTCTCAAAAATAAAATATTGAATTAAGCAAAATAATTAAATTAAGTTTTGAGTTTATTTCAAAAGAGAAGTAGGCACATCTAGAACATACAGGATATCTGAAAGTTAAAGCATTCTTTGTAAGGAGTATTTCTTGGAGTAAGTAAAAATGTACAGAACAATTATTTAAATTAAAAAATAGAAAATAAACCCGCCCGTGAAACGTTGGTAAATCAACCAAGTAGTAATCTTTCTCTTCCACTCCCATGAAACTTAATAAATTTATTATCATACAATACAATTAATACAATTTATTTATAATAAATAACTGTTGTTTTACTAATTTTTCTTTTTGTTATAGATGTCGTCTTCTCGAAGGTCGAATCGTAAGTATTTGTTGAAAAATTATCCAGTTTTTTCCCGTTATTTTTTTGCTTTTACTTTTTTTGTGGAAATTAGTTATTGCAAAGGGACAATGAAACAATTTTGTTTACCGCAACGCTTTGGCTGTATATTCTGTCTTCTTCAGGCGGAAACAACTAGCTGTCGTGCTTGAAGCATGTTCACTGAATGGTACGCAGTTGTTTCCGCCTGTGGACAAGATACCAAAATTTTACCTTTAATAGTTAATTTATAACCGCGATATATGTTTTAACAAATACGATTCTGTAAATTGTTGAATAAATCGTGAAATGGCACCTTCGCTAACATGAAAGTGGTTGGCTACTTGAACTTACAGCTGACCTATTTCAATCCCGCCGACAACTCTATTAGCTTCGTCAATTGTTACTTTACATTGAGGTATAATCTTATCTATCACCAACAAAATTTAAGAAAATTTCCACGGCTTTTGCCATCACGCTGCAATGGCTTTATCCGTTTTTGGGTCAGCTTTTTTCGGGGCCTGGGTTCGGTGTAGTTAAAGTTCCATTTCTTTAAATGTTTATTTAAAGTAAAATAATAATTCAACAATCTATACAACACAAATATCAAAACTATACAAAACAAATAAAACAAGAACAAAATAAATTAATAACTCAAGTTTCCGGTAACGTCTTAGGGGAGCGATACTGAGGAAAAGCGTTAAGTACCGGGGGAAGGGGGGCGGTTTCAGGCAACTAGGAAACGCACCAAGTACTCTCGACCTAAGCTCCTATGGCCACTCTGACTTAAATCGTAAATCTACCTAATAGATCTCCTGGAATCTAGGATCTACCTGAGGCACAATCGTAAAAACTTCCAGGTCAACTAAAGTACATGATAATTGCAATTAGCACCGCAGCAGGAGATCTATTATGTAAAAATTTACGATTTAAATCAAAGTAGCCATAGGAGCTTGGGTCCAGTATACGTAGGGAGCGTAGTCTCGGAGGGAGTCTTGTTCAGGAACTACGCCGAACAAGACTTGAAAAGGCAGGCAATGTACTGGGCTTATATTGCCAGTTCGGGTGGTATGTACGAGAAATATTAATAACTAATACTGAACAAAGCCAGTTGATGTTTAAAGTAGCATGAGACACGAACAAATGACGATCGCCAATTGAGCTCAATATCGATTTTTACACCGCTAGGATCGCTGTAGTTGATGTCGTCAATTTAATCGGGCTCGACTTCTGACGGGAAAAATATCCTTATTGAGCCATAGTATAACACTTGACGTGTAAGGCCATGACACGTGAGGGTAAAAACTGCTCCAAGACAAATGAAAAATGGAGCGTCGTGTGGCGCCACTCACACAAAAAAAAAACGTAACGTAAATTGAAAACAAAATTTGTCATTAAATGTCACTACCAGATAAATACTGTCAAAGAAGTCTTAAATACAAGCATTTTTACTACTATTTGGCTACTACTACTTCAGTTTTTACTTTATTTGTTTTCCATTGTGTTTTTGCTTTTACCGTTTAGTTATTTTGTTGTCCATGTTGAAATAAATTTCTTCTTATGCAAATTTACAAACGCAAGATGCAGTAGTTAAGTTAAATTAAACAGAAAGAAGAAAAGCAACAAAAGCTTAACATTACATCTTAAAAAAAACAATAGGTATGTTTTTTGCACGACGACCTCGTCTTTGTTTTAAGACTGCTTTCAGAAACAGCAGTGCATAGTTGAGGCTCAAGATATAGCTTTGCTGGGACACGAACAACTCAATAATATGTTAAAATGTTAAAAGTCACCAACAAAATTTTATTTATACTACCTTTTGTCCAATATTCAAGGAGCAAATAACAATAGGTGTGTAGTAACAAACCAAAAACAATTTATAAAATTTTAATATTTTTCTGTTTGAAGGCTTATTGTTTAAACTTTTTTTTTCAGTGCGTCTGTAACACTTAAACATATGTTATTTATTACAGGTTTTACTGTGGCCTGTATCAGTATTTCACACACAAGCAACTTATGTTCCTTACAGCAAAACACGGGAATATTTCTGCAAGCTAACTTTAGTTTCAAAAACGGCAGTGCTTCTTGAATAATGACAGCAATTCTTTTTATAAGACCTACAAATTTTGCTTTAGGGTAGGTACCTAAGTCCTCCACGATCTTGTAATGCAATAAGTTGCAGTAGTGGACTAGGAACAGTTGTTGTTGATACCAAAGGACTGACGCATATAACACAGTGATTGATTTATCATTAAATTTTTAATTATACAGGGTGTCTCACGAACGAGTGCACATAATTTAACCAAAGAATAAGAAGTAAAAATTAATTGATATATATTTTTTATTTTTTTTTTAAAAAAAAATATTTTCAGAATTATTAGCCCTCAAAATCGCTCCAAAAATACACTTTATTTTTTTTTATCTAATAAAGTACTTGCTCGATTTTGATGAAACTTGGTATACTCATTTTGTATTAGATAACCACCTTACAGTGTTAATTGTAGTATTGTAGGACATTTTAAAAAGGGGCTACGAAGGCCCCCTTGACACAATTTGCTTCATAACTTTGTAGCACAAATTAGTTTAACGTTGGGATTCCTACAGTTTGAAAGCCCATTCAATTTAGAAATTTTTTTGTCTCTTACAAATTTTTCGTAAAACGAACAGTTTTGACATTCAAATTTTGCTTTGTCAGTTTAGCAATTTTTAAAATTCAAGTTTGCGAAACAGCTAAAAGAGGACATTACATGACATGCCTGTCCATGGCCGACTAAGATCGAATATAGCTGACGCTATATAGCGTCATATTCGATCTTAGTCGACCATGTGCCTGTCCACGGAACACTTTTTACCCTCACATATCATGGCTTTATACGCCAAGTATTGATGGAGTTGGCCATGCTCAGTTCATTGTGATTCATGCCGAATTCATTTGTTCTGTCGGTAGTTTATCTCAATTTCTGTCTATTATATCTCTGTCTATATCAAGACAGGGGCGACACTCGAGTGTATCACGTTTTATTGGTTGGCACGGTCACAGCTCTCGATACATATACAAGCCAGGCTGAGAAAAAGGTAACGTCGCAATTGCCGATGTCAGCGGACCGATCCCACTATGGAATAAGTTTTTAAATCTTAATATTTAACTAAGAAAATCAATGAATTGAACGAATTCTCGTTGAAAATAAATATTATATAATCAGAAAATTAAATTTCTTACCTTTTGCAGCAATACAAACTATTATTAACCCTATGAATAAGTATATTTACAGATTTAGAGATTGATTTTTAACGTAGTTGGTAAAGGTAAAGTACTGAATGTTTAGACATGATATTGGTGAAAACAGAACGTACTATTCCCTATAATTCTAATTTTATATTTATACAAATAAACTTAATGAGATTTCATTTGTTAAGCATTGATTTTGAGATACTGTTTATTTTTTCCTTCAAAAACGATCTATCACCTGGACTATGGATGAGTCCTTTGATTGACTACTTGCCTTGACAAATACAAACGTATAATGAAAAAAATTTGAGACAAAACATCAACCTTTAAGCGAAATTTGTCTAAAAGAAGTACTTCAGTAGTTTAGAAAGCAAATGTTTAGTATAAATAACAGTATTAAAATTTAAGTATACCTCAGCATGGCTTGTAGGTATGTATAGATGGCTGTGGCACGGTCACTATCACCAATCATCATGCGTCATCCGTGGACAAAGCACGTGCGTTTGTTTATGTGTGCTTCATTGTGACTTTTGAATATTTACTTTTTGAATAGGTTTATGTAAGAAATAAATTTTAATACTTTAAAGCCCACAAAAAAATATTTGCTTTACAATTTTACTTAAAAAAAAATCTAAATACATTTTATGATTTTCCACTTTTAAACTTTATTTTCTCTAAATTTACTACCCGGAGGCAAATGAAATTTAGACAACTGAAAGACCACATTATTATTATTTTTAAAAAAAATTTTAACAGTTTAATTTTTATTTACAAATATAACGATATACATATAGAACGAAGAATTTTCTTCGATATTTCAGTTTTGGTGGCTCAAAGATTAACAAACTGTACAGCAATCGGAAGAACGTATTATTTTTCATTACATAAAATTTGTTCAGAATTTTTTACGCAACTGTTAAGTAAAACAGTTTAAGATTTTAGAACAGATAAATTTCACGTTTGCCTTGGATGGCAAATAGGCGGAGACGGACCTTGTGTCGCCTCTGTCTTGATATTGTCTGTAATAAATAATAATACTGAACAAAGCTAGTTGATGTAGAAAAGTAGCGACACGAACAAATGACGATTACCAATTGAGCTCAATATCGATTTATTCTGAACGGCTCGTTATGTACATTGCATTCGTAAAAAAAATTCTTGCAAAAATGTTACCATTACTTCAGGATTGGCCCCAGAAGTACCAAGCATAAAAAATGTTATAAAATATCTAAAACCGAGGTTTAGGTCAGTGAACCGATTGAACGAAAAGTTTGGTTACTGTCTGATAGATGGCGCTTCAAGAACGTAAATAAAGAAATGTCAAATCTATCAAATTTTCGTCATAATTTATTTATATTGATTACATATCTCACTATTTCTCAATAAAGTCCTCATATAAACAATACCTGCAAATAATATTGTGGAATATGTTTATTTATTTATTCCAGTTTAACGTTAACATGTCTCATCGAACAATTGAGGTTATGTACTTCAAATAATTTATATTACGTTGTTAACGGATTGTTGCTAATTTTTTTTTTTTTTGACTGTCAAATTTAATACATAGGAAATTAAACAGTCCACGTGACGTATTATTAAAATCGTAAGTAAAATTTTAAACAAACAGTATTATACTAACCTTGTGTAAGGTACTCTTTTCTTCAATGCTCAAATGAGAATATTATAGGTAACCTGAATTTGCCAATTGAAAGCTGTTCCAGTACATACCTAACAAGATATATGCACATCGCTTAGTCTGGTATAGAAGTGTGCAAAAGCTGTGTTATGTAAAATACTGTACTTTATTAGTACTAAATATATTGTGACAGCAGAAAGTCTGGGCATTATTATGTAACATCCTAAGAAAGAGTGGCAACTTTCTGTTAATTGTCTTGGTGCTTTTATGTGCAAATATTTTCCTTCAAAAAGACGACCTATAACACTAGACAACAAATTTTTTTTTTAATTTTTTTAAATAATTTATATACAAATTAGTTTTATTTTATATATGAGATAATTACAATATAAACATTTTTTTCTAACACGTTAGGTTTTGCACAAAATAAAATAAGTAAATTAAAAATTTTTACTCTATGCTAACTAAATATGTACATATTGTGGTGCCTACACTGGTCAACATGATTTTTTTTGATGTCTAATACGTGTTTCTTACGTACTTTTTGATGCAGATTCTAAAAATGTACTCAAAAATGAGTTGCCTTTCATAAAAACGCTTGGACACGTGTCCATTTTTTAACGCGCATTTTTTGACAAAAAAATTATATATACAGGTGCTCCTAAATCGAGGTACGACCTTCAACTTTGAAATTAGACATCACGTATTAGAAATCAAAAAAAAAAATCATGATCAGTGTAATTCAAAACGAATGAATTTTCAAACAGTGCTACATTTTTTTTATCTGCTAAAAACTTTTACAACCAACCTTTATTACCGAGTAAGTAGAAGTCGAGTACAACAGATGTTATAAGATTGAGAAAAATAGACATGTTTACACAAATATCACACTTTAAAACGATCCCTGTGTGGAACAGTGTCCAAAATCCTAACATCTCTTATTCGAAAGAGCTAGCGTTTGTAAATAGTTGTGGTAGTGGTAAGCTCTCATTATTCTTTCGTACTAGTAAGGCATGATTGTAAAATTTTATAGCGGCCAAAGGACGCACAGATATACTCTACATTCTTTTTGAGAAAAAGATTAATGAATGATAACAACAAACAATAATTTATCGTAATGAACTTTATCTTACAAAGGATATGAAATGTTATCGTAGTTGGTATTATTATTAAACAGTATCGCACTAAACCACTGTTATTTACTATCTGCAAACGATCAAATAAATTCCACCATTTATTAAAAAGAAATTTTGAATTATGAATTAAATATTGTTACACCGATTTTACTAAAATTGGTAATTTATACTTATTTTAAAGGGGTATTAAAGCCTACTAGTCCTGGTCTTATCTATACTTACTTCAAACCACCCACTCTTCTTTTCTTTGCCTTCTTATGTCTTATCATTTATCATTATGACATTAAAAGAAACTACATAAATGATAATTATTATACAGTGACCGGCAAAAGTATGGAACATCTAAAATAACTTCAAAACTATTATACAGAGTGTTTTAAAAATGAGATACTGACATTAACTTTGGTTTTTTAAATGGCACTTTACATTTTTTATTGCATTTTTGGATTCTATAGCAGATTCTAGACATATTTTATGTATGAAGTCTAAGAAAAATTGGGAAAAATTAAAATAAAAGAACATTTCAGCTGACGTTTCGGTTCTTCACTGGAAACTTTTCAAAGCTTTTGTTATGTGCCCCATTAATAATACGCATTTTTTTAAAATTGAAGTGTCAATTATTGTTTTCAACAAATTTTTAACTGTCACTATTTTTTAAACTGTCAAGAAGTTATAGGATAGGGTACCAGATTTTAACAGTGAGTTCAATAATAATATTCTTATTTTTATTTTATTCAAACTTTTAATAACTTAAAGATAGACATCTTACTGTCAAAATATTATTGGGTGGTAATTGAAACAATTAACACAAGAAAACATTGAGTGTTTAAATTTTTGTTTTTTTAACCGTCAATATTTCGAAAACAGTTAAAGGTAGGTTAAGACATTAGACATAAAATATGTTCAGAATTTGTCATAGAATCTAAAAATGCAATATAACATATAGGATGCCATTTAAAAAAACAAAGTTGACGTTGATATATCATTTTTGGGACAGCCTGTATAAAAAAAATCACAAAAAATGCGCAAATTAAAAATAAAATGGATCTGCTTGAGCGATTTTTTTTTAAAATAAATAGTTTTAAAGTTATTTTAGATGTTCCATATTTATGCTGCCCACTGTATTATTGAATTACATACAAATTATTGATTTCTAGTTTAGGTATAATGTTTTGATTTATTGTACTTGTATTCAGAAATTATTGGCCGTTTTTATACTTAGAATATATATATTTTTTTCACATTATGTAAAATAATATAATTTTGTCATGCAAATATTACTTTAGTTATTCAACTTTTTAAAATTGGTGTCAAAAAGTATAAGTATCTAGTAACTTTTCTCAAAAAAATTTAAAACACAGGACATGTCCGTTTCCTACAATAATAATTGTAAAATTAAAATTTCATTAAAAATTTTCATGTAATAAGTTTTAAACAATAAAGTATTTCTTGCTGGAAAGAGGTTTGTGCAAATTGAAAATAAAAAAAACATGTCTAATAATTTGCATAATGATAACGAACGATTCAAAAGTCCTGAAAGCTCAATAAGCTATGGGAAAAAGAGCAAGATACAGTGATCATGTTTGAGGAGATTATGCGTCTTTTAGAATACCAGAAGCATGTCAGAAGTTAGTATCAGAATTGCATTTCAGTTTTTTTAATGTTGGTTTGCTCCTGAAAACTAACATTAAATTGTTCTTATTGTAACTGTTGCTAACTATATTTCTAGCACAAAACACAGATTAGTTACCTTATTTTCTAACAGAATTTCGCACAATAATTTCTGACATGTAAGATGAGAGTAATAATTAATTGGAAATAACCAAACATCATTTTCGCCTAAGCCTGCTTTGATTCCACGGCTTTTGGGTCGCTCTTTATATAATTGGTGAAATTTTTTTGATACTGCAAAAATTGTAAATTATAACATATAACAATTATATGTATAGTTTTATATAAAGTTATATTTTATATAAAATAATATGATTGTGGGCTTGCGAATTATTTTAAATAGTTTTGATTATTGCAATGATTCAATCATGAGAGAAAATCGCTGTTTGGCAATAATTGACAGACTTAAATCGCACGCTATCGAAGCGGCAGAACTACGGCCACGGCGGCGGCGTATAAATTCTTATCAGTTAGCACAGTTTTTTTGTACCAACAAAAAATATTTTATATTATTACTTATTAATCTATCAGCGCCACCAAGAAGACAATAGCAAAACTATGCTTGCGTCTTATTAAACAAAGTTAACCTTGGGTCTGTCAGGCACGGTCTTCATGCCAATTTCAATTGTTTTGTCGGTACTTTATTCCATGAACTGCTTTTGATTCTAAACGGTTCTCGGCACCATCTATCTGTGGGTAGCCTAACGCTGTGCAGGTCTCTTACTTAATATCACTAAAGTGGACCTTACATGACGACTTGATCGCCATCTACCGGATTCGCACATCTCAGGCGCAAGGTCAACCTTGTTTTATAAGAAGCAAACATAGTTTTGCTATTGTCTTCTTGGTGGCGTTGATAGTTAATAATAAAACAAAACATTTTTTTGGTGCAAAAAAAAGTAATAACTGATAAGAATTTGTACACCGCACTGTGGTTCAAGACCTGAGATTTTGCGATAAAATTAGCGTATGAGTAAACATTTTTCTAAACTGCATTATCAAGGGTGTATCCCTACATTTTTCTAAACTGCTTTATCAAGGGTGTATCCCTACATTTTTCTATCCGCTGAATCAAATTGAATAGTCCCCAAGTCGATTGGAGATGTATTTTTAAAGATCGAGGCAAAAATAGGCTATTATAAACTGTAAAGAAATCGGCAAATTAAGATCGCTACAAGAAACTTTACTAGTAATAGAATGTATTTTTACTTAATGTAATAGTAGTTAATAAGGTTATTTAAGATAAACAAGATCATTTTTTAGATAAATTATTTAATACATACCTACACAGTAGAGTGGGACAAAAAATCAACAATTTTTTTTTAACTTCCGACACTGAAAAATTGGTTCCTAGGCACTTTTAAAAATGCTTTTTCAAGATGAGCTCTTAATTTTAATAGGAAAAACACCCTCATCGCAGTTTTTCATTTTTTTTTTTCAGTTTCGTATGGCAATATCCATATTTCGTCACTACTTGATCGTACAGAAAAAAATTATTTATGTTTTTTGTAGGAAATTGAAGCTCTAAAAAAGCTATCTTACAATTTTTTTTTATAACTCTTACCGTTTAGAACAGGGTTTCTCAAACTTTCTAAATTTTGTACCACATAAATTAAAGATAAAAGTTTTATGTACCATTACAACAAAAAGATTTTCTGATTAAAATAATTTAAGGATAAAATATTACTAATACGTAAATTATTAATACGTAAGTGAACATGAAATTATTAGAAGGTATCTGAAAAATTATACTATTGTATGAATTCATTTCTAGATTTGTTAATGCGGTGGATGAGCTTTTTTCTTACTAATTGGGATATATCACGTTTAATTTTTATTAATTTTAATCTAAAAAGGGCCTACAACAAGAAATGTGTACAATTTTGCATTTTTGTAATTTGATAGAGTCAAACAATAGCGAAACAATTAGAAAAAAACGCAACCGGATAAAATTTGACAATAAACTCCAGAACTGCATTAATCTGCTAAATATGAGATGAATTTTAGATTAGTGTTCTATGAGGAATCAACATTTTCAGCAATTTTTACATTTTTTTATTTTTAATTTCGAAGATTATCAAATTGTAAAAATAGTGGGCCATATTTCCAGTTTTAAGGCCTTTTAAACGAGCAATCACAATAGGTACTTATGTTGAAGGTGGTTTTTCCCTCAAATAGGGAGAAAAATTCAACAAAATGCAAAATAAAGGTGCAAGCTAAAAGCTCTAGATACGTTTTTTTAATTATTTTTTGGATCCTAGGTACAAATAAGAGCCGCGTTATAGACATAATTTCAATTAAAATATTTATTCTATGATATATACACTCCCAATCAGCACCGGATTTTTTTGTAATGTTAATAATGAAATTATTCAGGCAAAACAAAGATTCTTATAAAATTAAACAAAAAAATTATTGGTTTCCTTTTTCTTTGTATTAAAAATTGTACCATCAAAATCTACGAAATGTACCACCAGTGGTACATGTACCATAGTTTTGAGAACACCTGGTTTAGAAGATATCAGAGGTCAAAATTTCAAGAATTTTTAGCAAAAGTTTCTTTTTTACTTCTAAATTTTAAAACTCGTGGATAAATGAATATTATAAAGTGCGCAACATACAGTTTTGTAGGAAATTAAACACTCTACAAAAAAAGTCGTTTGTGGTCAATTGATTACTTCAACCACTTAAAAAAAATTGGGGATTTAGTATAAAATTTTGGTTTTTAAAATGCGAATATCTTCTAAATGGTTAGAATAATCAATTAACCACAAGAGACCTTTTTTATAGAGCGTTTAATTTCCTACAAAAAATTTTAATTCAAATTTTTTGTACAATCAAGCAATAACGAGGAGGATTTTACCATATGGAACTAAAAAAAAAAAATAGAAAACTGCGATGAGGGAGTCTTTCCTATTAAAATTAAGAGCCCATCTTGAAAAAGCATTTTTTAAAGGTGCCTAGGAATCTAGGAAAGAAAGAATACTCGTTTTTATTGGTCCATCCTACTATACATTTGAAAACAAAACAAGTTAAATTTAGAGTATTTCAAATTTTTTTTTTGAAAAATGGTTTAACACACCGGTTTTGTTTACAGATGGAACAAAAACCTAAGATAATGTTAACACCGATATTTCAGCCCTTTAACAAGGGCGGCTGCCACTTTTAAAATTTTAAATAGTAAATGGGTTCAAGTATCATATGAAAGGTAATTAATAATTAATTAATCTTTTTTTCAACAGTGTTTGTGTTTTCAAAATCCGATTAATACACTACCAATAAATAGGAGGTGAGAATTAGGACAAAATGTTCGGCAGAAATTTTATTTGCATAAATAAATACAATAATATGAAACAAAAATAAATTTTTATACATATTTTACATACAAGAGAGGCCCCAAAAAAAAATGATAACAAAACTCCCACTTCGTAATTAAATAATAAGTCAAATCTTTATTTTGATAAATAAATGAAGCCTGATCACTTAACTGCTTTTGTAAAAGTATTAATTTACAATAATAAGTCATCAGGATTTAATAGAAAGTTTAAAAACATTGATCAAAAATTGGTCGTAGCAAAAAAAAAAATAAAAATGGCGTTAAAATAATTACAAAAAACGGTTTTCAAACTTTGTAGGGGTTGTTTCAACCCTTTTATTATTTTATTACATTAGATTTAGTATTAAGAAGCCATCAGTACCATATATTACAAAGTGGTAACTCTAGTAACAACGTTTTAAATAATGCACATTTCTTCACCTTTAAACTGACCTAACATTGTAATGAATATAGGAGCAGGGTAGCAAGTATTAGCAGTTGAATTTTGTTTTATCACTTAAAGAAACATCTCAGCTACTTGCAGAAACAAGTCCGAAAACCGCGCTCAAAAGATATGCCAAAACAAAAATGAAAAAAAGCGTAAATTTTTATCTTTTTCATAAACATTAATATTTAGTACAGACAAAAAAATATCTTTATGTCCGACTGCTTAATAAATTATTCTTTATAATACAACATTCCGTCTATAAAGTACCTCTTTTTTGTACTAGTACAATAAAGTAGCACTTTATTTACAGAACTGTCAAAATACAAACTGCCAAAATACAAAATCACTGTTGAAATCCTTACTAGAACACCACTTCCGATAAGCACGGTAGGTTTCTTCATATACGGGCCTAGATTATATTGGTAATAGTGAATCTTCAGTGATTTATTTCTCATTAGAACTCTTAAAACTGCACGCTTGTATTTGGTGTCGGACAAATTTTTCACAAATAAAACAACAAACTCTCCGTAACTAAGGAGACAACATGCACACTTAGTTTAATTATTTCATCAGATTTATGATTATTTTAATTAATTTTTATTCTTTTATTGGTTTTGCAGTCAGACATAAAGCTTTGTATGCAATTCGTATATAATTAGGTCTTTTTGTACGCGCCCTACGTATCTACTCGCTCGTAGATAACCTCTTGACAAAATGACCTAAATTATATACTTATTACATAAATAGCATTATTTATTTGTATTAAATACATTTTCCAGTATATCAAAGAATATTAACAAAAGGTAATATATTTATAAATAAAGTTAATACTCCTGAAATTATATAAAAAGTTTGTACCAGTTTCGGCGCTCTCCCAATAGTAAATTTCCTATGCTGCAGAGTCTCTCGATTTGCAAGCCCCTGGCTTTAATATAGCAATTTTTATGAATTAAAAATTAGAAATAAAATCTAAAATGTGTGTAGTATGACATAAAACATTTTATTTTAAAAAGTATTATTTGGTAAACAAGAAAAAAAATCCCTTTTAAGCACTAAAATTTTATCTTCATCAACGTCAAATTTTGCTTAATCTCTTAAATTTAAACTAATTTCAGACTAAAGAAAAGACTTTATGTCATAGCTAGGACAGTCACCAAGTTGATGAGCCTAAGCAATTAGTTAAAATGTGTTCGTATAAACTAGGAGCTTACAAATACAAAATGCGAGAAATTTATCTTTAGTCTATTTCAGTAAACTATCCTATTGTAGGACCCTATCATAATTATATTTGGAATTTTACTGATGTTGCTTGGGCAACTGTCTAATAGGTGGCGCAGCATTTTTTAGATAATTTTGAATTTTGATAAGAGCTGTGTGACTGCCTTGTTTTGTAACTTAGAACTTACTGTGAATGAGTACTCGTAGATGCTAATTATTAACAAAGAAACGAAAACTGGACAAAATCAAATAATATTTTTTACTCTGCGACTTCGAATTATATGAATGCTGAGAACATGTAGCCCATTATTTCATTACTTATTACTTCTGGCGAGACCAAGGATATTAAACTAGCTTCGCCTGTACATTGATTAACCTGTATAATGAAAATTAGAAATTGATATCGTGAAATAAAAAGTTATGCTTATTCAAAGGCACTACATTACAATTTTAGTCGATAATTTCTCAATTAAAATTTGTTTGTATAATGATTAAGTTTAATTTAATTATTTTTTCAATTTTTAATTTCAAAAGTTGAATTATATAATGATTTTTAACTTTTTAATCTCGATTTCGGGATTAAAAATTGAATTTTCAACTTAATTGAAATTAAAAAATGATTTCTAAATTTTTTATACCGACTTTGGGACTAATAATTGTACTATTAATTTTTTTATTTCAAAAGTTTTTAATTATAAAATTCGCAATCCTCATTTAAGGTCATACTCAGTTTTAGCCATCAAATTTCTGGAATTGCGGTGTTACAATAATTTTTGAAAAATATTTATTCTTATATGATAAACCGATAATTTTAAAACTTTGACTTTATGTAATAAAAATTTATTATGCAAGTGTTGTATAGAGAAAACTGTTGTATTTGTTAATGAAACTTACAAACGAATTAACGAAACAAATTTATTAATTTTAGAATTTCATTATTTGAAAATTTTGGTTTCATTTAGTAAATGCATAAAACGGTTTACAGCAGTGTTAAATTATAACACAATTTTCGATTTATTTTTTTATCCGTAAATTACCAAATCGTTTTCAAGATCAAATTTACCAGAAAATCTAAGACCATGTAAAAATCTGCCCAAGGCCAGAGTTTAGGTATTTGGGACGATTTCACCAAGGGATAATTTATGCACGGTTACAGCTAACGGGCTGACATCGACTGCAGGGGTTCGTTTATAAAAACGCATTTTTTTTAAGCAACACAGAATCTTACAATTAGTCTACCCGTCGCAGTAATAGTTGGACTACCCTTGGACAGAGACCGCCACTTCCTTGATACAAAATTCCGTCTTTGTTTTTAGGTACTTCCTTTACAGCTAAAGCCCAGCCTTAAACTAAAATTTTTAGTAACATGTTGAACTTTAAGTTCGAAAATAAAAATATCTGAGTGAGTTTTTGTTCGGTAATTCTATGAAATGTATAAATCAAATATTCTAAAATACTAAGGTAATATAATAACAATTTCTGACAATTTAACGATAAAATCTGCTTCTGAAAAGATTACGAGTCCGAAGGACGTCTGAAAAAAATACGAGTCTGAAGGACAAAGAACGAGTAATTTTTTCTGGCAGTTTTTTGAGTTAAATTGCCTAAAGAAAACAAAACTCAAATTAAAAATGTTAAGTTTTCTTTGTTAAAAAAAAACAGCTTGAGTGTAATTCGGTAAGACAATTTAATAAATACGTACATTGTAATAAACAGCGTAAATTGTCGCCAAATTGACGTAGTTGAATTTACAGTATTGCGAGGCACATTATTGTTGATGGCTTTTTCAATTTCTCCACTCGAAGATTTTCCAAAGCACGACAGATTAGATACTGAAAACGCAAGTTTGAGAAAAATTTGTATATAATTTTTGGTTGTCATGTCAAGTTACTAGGGACCGACGATGCAAACCTACTAGATTCAGACGCTTTTAAAAGTTAGGTTCCGTTTTGGCGCTGTAATCTGTAATAGTTAGGGCTAACTTTTGTCGCTGTCATAGTGACAAAAACACCGCGGCTTATGGGATTTTTAGTGTATGAAAAAAATTGTCATACAGACTGGTCCAATGAAAAGTTTGCACCTACCGTTACTTTTGTTTATGAAATTTAATGCTGAAATGCTCGGTCAGGTCGACTTTCTTTTGAAGGGGGACACATTTTACGAATTTTGCAACCTGACGGGGGTGAACCACAACCCTACAATTTTAAATAGGAAGTAGGGTCGAGTAACACATCGTTTTAAAGAGCACAAAATTATCTTTTTATCCTACTCCACTTCAAAGTTAGTTAATTTTAACCTCTTGACAGGTCAGAAAATCGCCCTTGTTTTGCTAGGGAAACAAGCATGTCGCAATTTGTGGCCGTTAGATGGCGCTGAGTTAGACGTCAACTAAAGTTTTAAGTTTTTTTTAGACCTACGTAATAATCTGGTTTCTACTGTTGGAATACGAGATCTAATACAAAAAATTACGAATGCTGTAAATAGTGTAAATGCGAAAGACGAAAGTTAGGTTAAAGTATTGCAAATTTAAAATCTGGTTTGTAACGACACATAACTTCAAACTGTGGAAGAGAAATAAAAGAAAAATTTATCACCATCCGTACTGTAATCTATGCTCTAATATTGAGATATTTTGGTTGTAATCAACGTAATTAGTATGCGTCAATTATTAGAATTTGACATCTTTCAATTTCAAATTTTTCGTCAACTATTGTATTTGTTGGAAAAATGTGATTTTTACACAGTAAGTGCCTCGACATACAACATGTCGAGTTTTACCTAACAACCATCAGGTAAAAATATAAAAACTCTGCGGAGTTCTTATTATTACAGTCAAGTTATTACGAAATATTTTGAGGTTAGGTCACTTTCCTGTCAGCTTATTTTACCGTTAAAAAGTTTTTATTTTGAGTAGGATAAAAAGTAACGTGTCAATTAATAAAGAGGTTTTCCAACCCTCAGGAAGTGACCAGCTTCGACTTCGTCTCAGCTGGCCATCTCATCCTTCGGCTTGGAGACTGCCTCTTTCTAGCTAAGGTACACAATATACTATTATAATGGTACCCAATTTGTTGTGTTTTACTTGAAGAGGGAAATATTTCTGCATTAAATTTCACAAACAAAACTAACGCTAGGTGCAAACTTTTCATTGGACCAATTTTGCCAAGACAAAATTTTACCACGAATGATATTCGTTATGGCTATTTCGTGAATAAACAACATAAATAATAAAAATTTTTAACGTTTATTTCAAAACTGTTAACACAGATTAACAAGAAACTAATTATACAAAATTCTGACCTAAAATTTCATTTACTACAATGATTATTATTAACAATATGAAACGTACAGTTTGTGTAAACTATTTTGTTGTTATTATCTTGCAAATGAGTATTTTGAGAAGAGACAGAAACTGTATTATGTGTAGTGGTAGAAGCAGTGCTCCTCATATTACCAATTAAACGTGAATGATGCTCATATTAGAAGCCCAGTCTTCAAGTAAGTATGTATAGCACTAATTTCACTAACCTGGGTTGTTGAAAGTAGTTCATATTTTCTTTGCCTACAAAATTCCATAAACTGATTCCATACCGAGGAACCCGTGTTTATTGTGTTACGCGGTGTGATAATTTTAAGATTTTCTCTTATTTCGGTTAAAGATTTCTCACCTAAACGTATATTTTCAGACATTTTTAACTGATTTTGAATTTTACAATATTAATGTTGACAATGTTATCATGGGAACAATAAAAATTTTTGTTTTTGTGTGACGATTACTATGACAAAAAAATTGTCGGTAGGTTGGTCACGTGTTGCCCATTTGAACGTTGTGATTGGTAGACCAGGGTCGGAAAAAAATTATAAACAAAAATTTGTCGATTAAATTTTTTATTCATTGTTGAATAGAGGCACGCTATTGGTAAAAAAATCAATAAGTGAAATAGTCACTATGAAAAATTAAAGTTTTTTCCAGTTTTTTTTTCTACTGTGCTCCGTAGTTCTGCCGCTTCGCTAGCGTGTGATTATTGTCTGTCAATTGCCGAACAGCGAAGTTCTCCCATGAATGAATCATTGTAACTATAATGAAAATTATTATATAAATTATATTATGTTATGTAAAATTATATAATAGTTTATAATTTACAATTTTTGCGGTAACAAAAAAATTTCAACAATTATAAAGAACGACTCAAAAGCCGTGGAATCAAAGTAGCCTTAGACGAAAAGAAGATTTGGTTATTTAAAACTAATTGTTACTGTTATCTTACATGGCAGAAATCATTGCGCGATATTCTGTTAGAAAATAAGTTAACTAATCTATGTTTTGTACGAATGTAGTCAGGAGCAGTTACAATAAGAACAATTTAATATTAGTTTTTCAGGGACAAACCAACAGTAAAAAAACTGAAACTCAATTCTGATAGGTACTTCTGACATGCTTCTGGTATTTTAAAAGACGCACACTCCTCAAACATAGATTCAATGCTGCTTTCGATGGTTTCTTAACGAACGTTGTTTCCGATTAAGTCGGTAAATAGTCTCCAAACTCTATACTTTTTGGGAATTTCTCCACAACAGTTGTACATGAAAAACCGTCAAAGTGAAGGGGTCGTTATTTAAAGTGCAATAGTTAAAAATTTTTTTTGCAAAAATATTACCATTTCTTTAGAAATAGTCCCCGAAGTACCAAGAATTAAAAAAAGTTATAAAATCGAAAACCGGCAGAATGAAAAGTTTGTTTACTATCTGACAGATGGCGCTTCAAGATAAATAATAATAAGTGTCAATGATCACTGTATCTATTTTCTGTATTTTCCCATAGCTAATTGAAATTCCAAGACTTTTGAATCGTTCATTAGCCACGTTTTTTATTATTTTCAATTTGTTCAAACCTCATTCCAGAAAGAAATACTTTGTTGTTTAATAGTTCTTTATGTATTAAGGGCGTAATCAAGGGGATTATGGCAAGAGGGCTTTTAATTTCCTGAGGGCCATTAGTGACGATTTGCACATACAACGCTTTATTTCATTTCAGATCGTTTTAATTTTTCAAATCAAAAGAATATTAAAGAATTAAAGGAATAATATTTAAAATACCGGTATTTTTTTTAACTGTGAAAAAAATCCAGATTAACTAGTTGACTAATTTGTCGTTGCCAGGATACGGTATGTTGTTATTTTCTGTTTAGCGATTTTCCAAAATCGAAACTGGTGAAAATCGTGTGTTCTAGAGAAACGTTACAACAGGTAAGAGCTCAAAATTCAAAAAAAAAGTAGTGTCACGCTCCGTGCGTTTGTAGTGTTTAAGAGTTTTTGAAATAAATGATGATTTTTTATGATAATTGTTATTTAATGTATAAAATGATGTTTACAAAATTGAAAACGATTATTTGACGGCTAGACGAATGTACAGTATTTATTTGTTATTGTTTTTTTTTAAATTTTAGTCGGATCAACAATATATAAATTATATTGTTATACACAACTGTCTTAAAATAGCACATAAAAGCTCACTTAGTTCACTCACTATTGCCTCGTATTAGGCACGCACTGTTTTTTTTTTTTAAATTGGTATTCGGATAGATAAAGATCTTGCGGTAGACGTCTCTTGAGTCTTTGGTGGATATAGTAGTATTCTTTTAATTTTACCCGAATGTTGTAAGATTGTATCAAATAACACCTTCCTATGCGCTACTAGTTTTATCTTTGTTGTTACTATGCGAATGAGTGAAACAAAATACAAGCCGCCAAGCGTTGTCTATTTTACAGGGGAGAGCAGGTTGGAGTACCAGCAGTTCTCAAACTATCTGATCATTTTTAAATACGAAAAGCTGTTTAATCAAAAGATTTTGTTAATAGAATTGTTACCATAATAGTGACAGTAATAATAAAATGTAAATAGACTTGTACATAATTTCAAATATTTGTTATAATTTTTTTTGTAAATAAAATTTATCTCGTTCTATTTTTAAGACTTGTTGAGAATCACTGATAAGTTTTGGGTGGGTAAATCAGAAAGGCGTGCTAAACTTTGCTGTCTCTTTTAAATGGCTTTGGAGTGAGAGAGATGAGAACCATTTGACGGATTAGGGAGCGGACGAAAGTTTATCCTACCTGCTCGTACCTACTGTCTCAAAGAGCAAGCAAGAAAACTAAGTTTTACGACATTCGGGTAAAATTAAAAGAATACTACTATACCTTTTCGTCCCAGTTGATATACTTCAGCACTGTTGCAATCTTGAATTTTTGTATGAAATCTTTTTGTTAAATATGTGATAAACTCTTGTATTGTAGGTACGTTGAGCTCGCGATGGAGTTGCTCATTTCTAATAAACCAAGGGGCGTTTACAGCTGTTCTGAGTATTTTGTTTTGCTTGGAACTTTTTTAAATGTGTTTTATTTGCATATCCCCAGACTGGACTAGCATATGTAAAAATGGGTCTTATTAAAGATCGATATAAAAGAAGAGAGCATTTGGTTTTTAAAGATGATTTGCGGTTTAACAGTGGATAAAGTTGCGTCATTCTGGCGTAGCTTTCATTAAGTTTTTTTAGTACATGATATTTCCGTGTCAGTCGAGTGTCGAAATAAACCCCAAGATATTTTGCTGCTTGGTCTTTTTCGAGCCATCTTAATTCAGCATTATTTAAATTTAGAGGTGCCGGTTGCGTAATGCGTTTGAGTGTAAAGATTTTGGCAACACATTTGGATTCATTGAGTGAAACGTTCCACTTATTAAGCCACTGTGTTGTTTCATTTACCGCAAGTTGTAGTGTATTAACTGCTTCTTCTAGTTTTGAATGTTGGTGGAACAATATGGTATCATCTGCAAACATAGCAATTTGCGTGTGGGTACACTTTATGTCTGCCATAAAAATATTAAAAAGCATAGGGCCAAATATACTGCCTTGCGGCACTCCGGCCATTATAGATCGTGTTGTGGATATGGCTGCTTAAATTTTTACTGCAAAGGTTCTGCCAGTTAAAAAAGAAAATAGAATCTTTTTGAGGTGCGAAGGTGTATCATATTTTAGTAGTTTGCATTTTAAGCCTTCCGTCCATACTTTATCAAAAGCTTGTTGCACGTCAATAAAAAGAGCCACCGTATACTTTTTTCTTCAAATCCTTGCTCTATGTATTCAACAAGACGTAGCAGTTGGTGGGACGTTGAGAAATTAGTTTGAAATCCAAACTGGAAATCTGGTAGCACATGGAGGTCTTCAATTTTTTCCGATAATCGCAGTTGTACCACTTTTTCGAGCAGCTTAGATAATGTTGGGAGCAAACTTATGGGTCTATAGCTATTTGCTTTTTTGCTGTCTTTTCCAGGCTTTGGGAACATAAGAACATGAGCATGTTTCCACGATGACGGAAAATGGCCAAGTTTTAGACAAGCGTTGAAAATATTGACTAAGTAAGTGATTGACTTACTAGTGAGATTTTTGAGGGCTATGTTGGGAATAAGATCATGGCCGGGTGTTTTGTTGATAGGTAAAGTTTGGATTAGTGTTCTGATTTCCTTGGGAGAAGTAGGAAAATTAAAGTCAGCGGTATTAGGTAAATGGGTTTCAACGTGGTTATCTACATAGAGTTTATGGTGTGGTGTTGTTATTCTAGCTGGGGTAAAGGATTTTTCGAGATGGTCGGCAAATACGTTTGTTTTTTCCTGGTCTGTTGTGTGTAGTTTGTTATCGATTATGATTGGTGGAATTTGTTGTGGTTTTCGCAGTATACGTCTCGTTGCTTTCCAAAGTCCTGGATCATTAAACTCAAAATCGCTCAAGTAGGTTTGATAGCTCAATTAGGCTCAAGTACGAGTGAATTTTGTAATTGTCAAGTTCTTTTTTAATTTTACGGGAAAGATTGTTAAGTTGATTCTTCTATAGCGCTGCCATTCTCTTCGCCGTTGATTTTTTTTATTTATTAGTGCAACTATGTATTGAGGCGGAATATTATGATTAAATTTTTTCGGTGTTCTTCTGTTTCTGGTATTTTCTCGCACGCTATCAGTTATGCATTTTGTAAATGTTATTACCATGTTACCAATAATGTCGTTTTCTGTTTCAAGTTTGTTAGTATAGTAAAGTTTATTATCGACAGAGCACTTAAATTTCTCCCAATTAACAATGCCATTAATTAGTCGAGGTTCAAGCCGTCTTAATTCTGGTGTTGCAATAAAATTGATAATAACAGGAAGATGATCAGAATCTAGCTCTGTTATTACTTCTTGATACGCTGGAATGTTTAAGTTTCTTACGAGAGTAATATCTAATATATCGGGTTGATGGTCGCGTCGAAAAGAATAGTACGTATAGGATGTAGGTGCAAGCACGTTGAATCCGTAAGTTGTTGACAAATCCAATAGTTTTTTCCCTGCTGGATTTGATGTTATGCAGCCCCACGCTGTGTTTTTACTGTTCATATCGCCAAATAAAAGGGTAGATACGTGCGTATCAAAATTTGTTATTGTTGAGTAGCAACTTTAAAAATTTCAGTGCTATAAAAATAAAGATTACACCCTGATTTGCGGGCGTATAAAATAGATTATGGTGCCAAAATAAAATAAAACTTATTATTTCTTAATAAATGGTGGAATTTATTTGATAGTTTGTAGATACTATAGATAATGGCGTAAGAATTGAAAAGGGAGTTGTGGCAATTTTCAATTTTAGCATAATTTACATAATTTGCTTTACAGCAGGTACTTAAACTCTTAACAAACAGGAAATTGATAACTGTCGGTTGTATTGAACGTGGTAGATCCCAAAGTGCCCCCAACAGTTTTAAACTCATTAGTGAGAACCATTCTGTTTATTGTATTGAAATTTCTATTTAATTTGCGTTCGGTGTAAAAACTAGTTGGAATTACGCCATTTTTCTAAGACAGTGGGCGGCAGAAAGAAGCTGGAGGGTAGATATCTAGTCGATAGTAAAGTAAAGTGGCAATGCTGCATGAAAAGAGGTCCTACAATACGAATAAACTTTATTAGTTTTTGGGGTTATCTACAATTTTTTGGAAATATTTTTTTTTGCAAAACAATATTTCAACATCTCTTTATTTAGACTGACAGAAATAATGTAAATTTTATATTTTTTTAAAACAATTAATATTCATTAGAAGGGATATTAGAAAAATTCTGAAAAAATTGGCATGCGTAGAGAAATGAACGGCAAACTTTGAAGTTAATAAATAGTTTTAGAGAAAAGATAAGATAAACTCTTAGCAGACTCAGCCTGTATATTTTAAATTTATAATTTTAATATAAAAAATTTTTAAAAATAATTTTTAAATTTAGTTAATTTATATACTACATTTTCAGACAAAATAAAAACACAATGGTAAAAAAGTCAATTAAAAGTAATAAGTAATCTGCGGCAAAATTAATGGATAATAAAACCGAGCGTACGCTAGCATAGGAGAAACTCATGAGTGCGTCAGCCGGTCGGATCAGTAGCGTACCGTCTCGATTGAAACTGTCATATTTTTATGAGAATTTCTTGCAATTCACATATTCAAATTCACAAATTAAGTCGTCAAGTGCGAGACGGGCACATGTATATCACTCATTGTTTTTGTATTTTGATGCGTAATCCGAGTTAACAATTAATGCTAGAAAATTGAAAGTGAGGGATTAAAGCATCGACCCAACCGCACGCCGGTGTCCATTAATTTCGCCGCACTATGGTAATAAGTCTTTCCAATAGCAGAAAAGTTTTCAGTTAAAACATATTTCACGCGCACGGATCACTTTTGCGGACGAAATAATTCCTAATCCCATCGGTCCCTTCTACATATTACCTGAAATCTACATCGGGATTACTCGAATTACCCGTCAATCTCAACTGACCGCACTGGATGACCAGCCGGTATCTCCTGCTGGGTCAAAGTAATTAGGACATTTAAGCACTTGGTTTCTAAATGCAAATGCACAAATAATAATTGAAACAATTTATTATTTAACTAAATATATATTATATATATAGCATATACATACAAATTACAATTTAATTAGTGAGTCACCAACTTTATGCGCTACACATTTAATAAAATTTTAGGGTTGCGAATAGGTAAAGGAAGGGCGGCCGTCATTGGGGATTAAATAGTGCGAAATTTATATACGCCCATCAAGCAAGTGTTGAACTTGTAAACCATCACCTACTGCGTGACGCTAATCTTCAGGCTGGTTCGCAAAAGGGACCCAAAGGGACACATTTCAAGAACCCGTATGGCGCTGGTCCCTAAAAAGGACCTGTCAATTTCACGCAACTAGTAATTTATTATATTGCATTATAATAACAAGATATGCATTTTAACGACTTTACATAATAAGCTAATTTAAACTTGAGGATCTTCTAAATTTCTGGTCAAAACTTAAAAAAATTTGTTTACACCATATACCTCAAAAACTATAAACATTTGTATAAGACAAATTTGATTATTTAGCATCTAATCTATCAAATTTACTTTAATAACACCTTACACAGGATAGCCAGATGAAAACGAAACAGAGGCTTTAACGCAGAAAAATAAGTTTTCAAAAAAACGCAAAAGCAGGTCTATTTTGTTTGGACGGGGGACAGTTTTTGGCATGAATTTAGCAATTTTGTGTTAAATTGTTAAATTCAAAACTTCTAAACGGGTGATGCATCTTTTCAAAAAATTTAAATCGGAAGGGAGGTCGAGTTCCACATCTTTTAAATTTCATAAGTAAAACACAACTGTGTACAGAATTAAAAGGGCTTTCCAACGATGTATAACTGGACCCTTCTTCCGATTTAAAATTTTTGAAGGGATGCATCACCCGTTTAGGGGTCTGCACACAAAATTGTGGCATTTATACTAAAAGCTGTCCCACTTCTAAACAAAATAGACCTGTTTTTGCGTTTATTCTAGAAATTATTTTTCTGAGAGTTACAGCTTCTCTTTAGTTTTCGTTTAGCCACCCTGTATCTAACAGTTTGTATTTCACTTATACTTAATTTATTAGTTCTTCTTTGTTGTTTTGAAAATTTAGTCAAGCTGTAACATTTTTGTTAATTGCAAATTTTTATTTTTTGTAGGTGGCAGGAGAAGGCGCCAGCCTCCCGCCCCCTCCGCGCCGCCCTCTCCAGGGGAAGGGACCTCCCAGTAAGTATTTTAATTTTTTTTTTTGTTACTTTCAAATTACTATTTCTATGTTTTCTTTTGACCGAAACTTATTAAAAGGAGTCCAATAACATACGGGTGGTCTAATACTTTAGCACCCATGTTTTAAAAGTTTATACAAACTTACATTACTTATTTGTTGTTTTACCGACGTTTTAAGATTTCTTTCTTTCCGGAGACAGCCAACTCAGCATGTTGCATTACAACAAGTTTTTAACAAAATTGTAATAGTCGCGAGCCTTAAAAAAAAGGGAAAGTAAAACCCCAAAACATTGGTAAAACAACAGAGTAGTAATCTCTCTTTTCCACTGCCATTAATTTAACTTAACTTAATAAATTATTTATACAATTAATTTATCCTAAATTATTATTGTTATATTAATTTCTCTTTTTGTTATAGACCCGGCTATGTCAAGCCTGGTAAGTATCTATAAATTTATTCATTTTTTTTTCATGATATTTTAAAGTTTAAAGACAACAAGAGATATCCCATTAATTAGTAAGTTAATACGTTAATAATAATAATGGTTCTATAATTTTCCACCCATATTTGTAGCCGTTTAATAAAACATTTTTTTTTTTTTGTAAAAGTTGCTTTTTATCTTTCGCGTAAAGGTTCAGTTAATAACTTTTCAAAACCAATACTGATAAATGTGTATTATATAATATTCTAAACATATTAACATAAGAAAAAAAAAGTTTGATCAAAAAATTTAAAAAAGAATAAAAATACAAAATTACTTTTTAGTTAAATAGTTGCTTTAATTTTGACGGATAGTTAATATTAAAAATTGCTCCCCAAAAGCTAAGAAAGTGTGCAATAGTTCCATTCTTAGCGCTTGTTTTTCACTACTACTCAACTACTTTTTGTTTTTAATCTTGTTTACTACAATTCTTAGATATAGTTTATAGTATATTTTTTTTCAAGATTTGCTAAAAATGTTTTTTTTAAATGCTTGTATTAATTATAATTTTCATATAACGAAAACTCTTAAATATTTCAGTGTGTGAATAAATTGACATTAATAACATTAATAATATTACAAACAACAGTTAAAATGTTGAATTAAAAATAAGAATAACCAGTGTATACCGGTTATTCTTATTTGTATACTGTCTAGTGTATGTATACTGCCTATACTGCTTGATTCAATTTTCTGTCTTGGCGTTTTTCTAAAAAAACATTAACTTAGAAAATATGAATTTCATTTCATACTTTTATGTCACTCTGTATAGTTTGTTTTTTATGTTGTTTTTTATGCGGTTGTTTGTCTTTTTTCAACACATTGTTGTATACGTTGCTATGTCATATACATAATGTGTTGAAGAAGGACAGACAAGCGCATTAACAAGAAAAACGAACTATACAAATATGTATATTAATTTACAAAAAGACAATAAGTTGCCACAGCTGACAGTAAGGCTTATACTAAATGTATTTACCTGTAATTTTGAAAGATTCTTGCACATTTTTCTTTTAGATACTCTTCTGTCGGTTCAGGCTGTTGGGCATTTAAACCGTAATCTAGATTTTTTATAGGTGGTAACTTTTGTCCGCCTGTTTCAAATTCCATTTTTTTCTTGGTTTAACTTTTGCCCTGTGACTTTTGAGTGTCAATGTATTTTTTGAAATATTTTTCCGGGCTTTTATTTATTAATGATTTCCATGGACTTGAATGCCACTTAATGCCTTTGTTATATCTCATTCCACTCATTGTGCATCTTGCTTGAAATGAGCCTCTTGTAGTCAGATTTAAACGTTTTCTGGCATTAAATCTAGCTAGTATATTTATGAATATTTTTGAGCGGTTGCTGTTTTGTTTTTCTAGTAATAAGTGAGATTTTTTCGAAATAATTTTGGACACTAAGGCACTTACAAAAATGTATATACAACGGTACATATAAAAAATTACAACTAAAAAAAAATTTAAATACTTACTATGTAAATCATTGTAAAGACCGGATTTTTCATAGTTTCAACTTTTTTAATATCATGAAGCACGGTAGGAGTCTCACAGTAACGATCTGTATATGAGCGATGATTACTAAAAGTATTGTAACGGACCATTTCTTAAATCTTCCTTTAACTCAAGATCAAGATTTTTGTTGCAATTATAAATTGCCTTTTAAGCGACCTTTTGTAAATCTTTTATAATTTTGTTTGTTATAATTTTCTGGCCGCTAAATCAATTTTTGCGTCTTTGGTTAAATGGAAAAGTGTTTTTCCATAATTTTTGAGAGCATGATTGACGCACTCAATTTTTTTCACCGTCTTTACATACGGCACTCGCTAAATTATTTTAGTGTAGACACTGGAGTCTCCATCTCTAACAAAAGATTTAAACCGTAAATTGTAAACTTTCTCTGCAAAACAAAAGCTTCCTACAATTAGAAGAACTGCCGCTCCAATTGCGGAAGCATTTATGTTCTTTTGGTGTTTTTTTTTATTTGCGGCTATGGCACAAATAATGCAGTATTTTTCTTACACCCACATATAAAACTTTCAGTTTTTTGACCAATAATGACCACCTAAAATAACATTAACGAAGATGTATTAAATAAAAGAATGATAATTATCTCTCACAACTCCAGATGCAGCGTTGTAATTATGGCCGTAGCTTCTATGACTCTATTCACTGTCTAAGTAAACCGTCATATATATGGTACCCTGTCAGGATTTACATGCTCATTTTCTACGGCAATATTAGCTTCTTCTAAAGCAGCAGCTTTTATATCTTTACAAAGCTGATCTTTCCAAACCTAATAAGCACGTTTCTAAATAAAGATAAATACACAAAATGCTTTTAATACATTTTTTTTTTTTTGTAAAAGTGATATAGAAAGTTTAAAATGCGTCTTTTTACTCACATCTTCCAATGTATTTTCTATTTCATTAGATTTTTTTTTGATTCATGGGTGGTATATTCATAATTGATAATAATTCCTTCAAGTGGCCAAAAGTACTGCCAGTCGCCAAAGTGCCCCCATACAGCTCCATGATTAATTTCCGATTTTTTCAGTACTTCGAATTATGTTCTCAATATCACACTCTGAACATTTAAATTCTGTGTGGCATACCAGTCCTAATCCTCTGTCATATTCCTTAGAAGGATATAATATTCTTGAACATAATTTGGAGTGGTCGTGCTGCATGCTATAAGCCCATTTTAGTATGTAACCCAAATCAACAATTCTATTGCCAGGAAGTGCTTTGGAATAGACATTTTTTTTTCTATGCAAAGTTCATAATACATTATTCTAAAAATTATGCATACAAAAATTAAAAACATGACATGTAGTCAACAGGTCGTACATATTAAATGTGATTTCATTCATGTATATGGGATCTTTCATCAAATAATCAAAGGTGTATCGCATCTAATATTTTCACAATTTTTGTCTGTTTCATGTTCTTTAGACGTAGAAGGTTTAAGGCTAGTCTGACCCTAGCTGCGATTTCTAATCTGCCTCGCTGAATTTCATCGTTTCGACAACCCGAAATACATTTGTTTGACCTGATGAATGTCATATAGTATGATAAAGCGAAATCAGAATAAATATTGTCCATTTTAACTTTTTAGAGTAGTACCAGCTTTATATATTTTATTAATTAGATTATCCTCTATCAAAATGACCACATACAACAATTTTTTTACGTTTCAGATTATAGGAATTTGAAAAAAACTTAAAATTTTTACTTTTTTAATATTCGTGTTTTTTTATATTTACACCGAGCTATCTCAGGAACCATAATAACCATCAAGTTGATTTTTGTTGCCTTCGAATGTAAAGACATGAGCGATTTTGGTCGTTTAATTCAAAGAATTTTTTTTATTTTTAATATATTTTTTGATAACCTAAAGTCGAACATCCGGTATCACGGTAAACAATTATAGACGATGCGAACAAAATTTTTATTATTAGAGATAGACCGTTACATTAAGCGAACGAAATGTAGAGAAATAATCCGGGAGGTTTTTGGTAAAACCAAAATTAGATTATTTTTTGTCGATTTCGAGATATGATTTTTTTATTTGAAACGATGACGCCTGCATCACTTGCGCGTTGAGAGTTGGTAGCTTATTTAGACTCTTACGAATCGTATATGCCGGAAAAAGCTAATATTTTTATAATAATAATATTAGTAATACAATAATAATAATAATAAAAAGAAGAAGAAAAAGTCGAAGAAGAAAAATAATAATAATTGACGATCAACGAAATAATTCTTATTGTCACACTTTAGTAATAATTGGTTTTCGAACATTATTTAAGAGGAAGTGGTTTTTAAAAATAGCAAGACAACTACATTTGAGAAAGGACATTATTTCAAAAATATTGAAGAGATTTAAGAATAGAGGATCTATTAGTACTCGACCTAAAACTGGAAGCACAATTCGTCATAATGAAATATTCTCAGAAAAAATTGCCCATTTCAAACTTTTGTATTTTTCTTATCTATTTTATGTGCTCTTTTAAAAACTGTAAAACTTAAAATATGTTATCGACAGCTTTTTGTGTAAATCGGTGTTAAAAATTTAACTAACGAATGTATAGAATATTTTATTTTAAAGCACAAAAAACTTTAATAAAACCCTCTGAGAAGGATATGTTAGCATAACTACCCAAAGCACACGGCAAAGATTGTGAAAAAAATTTTTCACGGACAATTTTATGCAAGTTTTGATCGAAGTCTGGAGTTCCATTTTATAAGAGACCATTATTGATCAATTAATTGACTCAATATATCGCGGTGATCGCAAATAAAGGGTATACAACAAAATGTTTGGAAATAAATATTAATAAAACTCTTTTCAATATCAGTTGCTTTACTTTTGCTTCCCCTAAATTTAAAGTTTTAATTTTTGTATCCATAGATTTAAAGATATTACCTAGTAACAATTATAGTGCAATTCTATTTTTTATTAAGGGCGTTAGTATTAAACATTAAATACTATGCAAGTAAGTATTATATAAAACACAATTGTAAAATCGAAAAGTTGTTTTATTTTTGCTCGGTACAGTATGTACCAATTTTTCTAATGTCTTTTCCCAATAACTGTACAGCTTTCATTAAACTTCATTTCACTACATTATCAAAAATGTGTTTGTGTGCAGAAATTTAAAATGTTGTGACGAGTGTAAATATCAAGATTTTGACAATCGGCTCAATTTTGTAAAAGATATAGAAGATGTTATATTTTGAATATAATCTATTAATTTTTTTCTAATTAAAAATTTATGACAATATACATTTTTTCTAATTTTACTTATTTTATTTAATAGTACAAAATATAAAAAATCTTGATTGCTTATTGTATTATGGCAGGGTGATGAATTTATCAATTTAATTATTTGTCAGGTGAGGAAAATGGTCGTAAAACCACATATAGAAAATTATCGAATCAGAATTCAGTATTATTTTTATTATCACTATTATAATTATGAAAATCTTTGTTTTTCCTGGCATATACCTACGATCAACTTGTGGATGAGAATATGGAATACTGCTCACTAACATGTGTGGATAAGTTTTCCATCGAATCAGATTGTGAAGTCTCAGGTATTTACCTAAATAAAATAAACCTAGTGCTTATAACGTTATACCGCTCTCCATCTGGAAACATTAATACTTTTATGGAAACTGTGGATAAGTTAATGTGTCTTCTCATTAATAAAAACTATAGAATAATAATTGGTGGCGACTTTAACATACATTTTAATAAGAAACATAGCAGCTCAGACCTGATTAATTTGTTTAAATCCTTTGGCTTGTACAAATTAGTTACGTTTCCTACTAGAAATGATAACACCATAGACAATTTTTCTCCAATATTAATGTAAATGATATAAATGTAAAACCCATTGATTTAGGAATATCTGATCATATTGGTATATTAGTGAAAATAAAGCAAACCTCTGATAATGGAGCTCAGGTATTATCTAAAATCATAAGACCACTAACATATCATGGTAAACAGCTATTCTTTCAACTTACTAACAGTATTAATTGGGAATTTGTGAATACCGACATTGATGTTTCAAATAAAACTTATATGCTTATAAATAACTTATATCACAGTTTTGAGATGGCTTTTCCTCACAAAACTATTAAACTTAATCATAACGTAAAAAAAATAAACAAATGGTTCTCTCCTCTTCTCCATACAATGCGCGAAACTTTGTATTTTCTAAATGACTTGTATAGACGTGACATAACTAACTTGGAAAACAAAAAATTGTTAAAATCTTTTAGACAGAAATACAATTTAGCTATAAAAATGCCAAAATAGCAGCAAATAACAATTTTATAAAAAACAATAGAAACCCTAAAAATATTTGGAAACTTGTCAATACACATAGAAACAAAGATGGACATAAAAAAACCAGTAATATATCTGCTGAATCTTTCAATTTTCACTTTTGTAATATTGCATTGGATACTGTTAAAGCAATTCCAAAAACAAATTTAGATCCCATAAAATTCATGAATAGTAAGGGAACCTCGACTAGAAATAATAGTGAAATATTTTATTTTAAAGAAGTAAGTGAAGTCAAAGTTAGGGACGCTTTTAATAGCCTAAAGAATAGCAAGAGTAGAGATATTTATTCCTTGAGTACTGAATTACTCAAGTCTGTACAAAATTTATTAATCACACCGGTTACTAAACTATTTAATGAGTGTATAAAAAATAATATATTTCCCGATTGTTTAAAAATAGCTGTTGTAATACCTATCTTCAAAAAAGGTGATTTAGAGGATCCTGGAAACTATCGCCCGATCTCACTTCTACCAATAATTTCTAAAATCTGGGAAAAACTTCTCAAAAACCAAATTGTTGACTTTTTCGAAAGTAATAAACTATTTTCAAAATATCAGTTCGGATTTAGAAAAAGTTGTTCTACAGAAAATGCTTTACTTAATCTTGTTAATAACATCATAAATAGTTTTCAACATAATAAGTCATATATAACTTCTTTCTTAGATCTAAGTAAGGCATTTGACTGTGTGCCCCATGATATATTGTTGCAAAAATTATCCTACTATAATTTTCATGATAGCAGTGTAGCCTTAATAAAATCTTATCTACAAAATCGTAGTCAATGTACTATGTTTAATAATGTCTTATCTACAGAAAAGCAACTTTCTCATGGTGTTCCCCAAGGCTCAGTGCTTGGGCCAGTTCTTTTCTTAATTTACATCAACGATTTCTCTAATTTTATTCCTAATGCAGATGTTACACTTTATGCTGATGACACCTCAATAGGAAAATCTGGGACAAACTTAGATATTCCAATGCTCGAAACATTAAATTTAGCTGAATTTTGGTTTAACAGTAACTTTCTAAGTCTAAATAAAAAAAAAACAATTAATGTACTTTTTACGCTGAAAACTTCAGTTTCTTCTGATATAAGTCTAAGCAATAATGTTAAATTCTTAGGTATCAATTTTGATTCTACTCTGAGCTGGCAAAGTCATGCAGATATTACGTCCAGCAAAATATCAAAAAATATATATCTCCTCAGAAAACTCTCAAGTACTACAACAACTTATGTTTTGAAAATAGTTTACTATTCATTAATCCATAGTCATTTTAATTATGGTATTCTGATTTGGGGTCACTCCCCAATATTACAACAGCTATTCGCACTACAAAGGAAAGCTATACGTACAATTGCTAACCTAAAATACTGTGATGATTGCAAAGAAGGTTTCAAATCACTAAAAATATTAACTTTACCATGTTTATATATTTTCAGGTCTCTGGTGTATATTCATGGTAATTTACAAAACTATTCTTTTTTAAAAGATTATCATGATTACAACACTCGATCGAATAATCTGTCTTTCAATCAAATAAGATTAACTAAGTGTCAAATAGCCTCGAATTATTTTGGAATCAAATTTTATGCTTTGCCGGTTGAAATCCGCAAATTGACAACACATAAATTTACAAACTTTGTAAAAAACTATCTCACAGCAAACGCATTTTATACTTTCAATGAGTTCTATATAATCTAATTTTGTTAAATGATTTTCTTTGACGTATGTAAATACTTTTGTATGTTAGCACGAATAAAGATTATTATTATTATTAATTATGAAAATCTTTGTTTTTCCTGGCATATACCTACGATCAAAAGTCCAAACAAGCCTCCATCTCACAGCGCGCTAATAAAGCGGATGGTCACCATTTTTAAAAAATCATATCTCGTAATCCCCAAAAAATAATCTAATTCTGGTTTTACTAAAAACTTCCTGGATCATTTATCTACATTTCATTCGGTTTCGTAGGGGTTTATCTCTAATAATAAAAATTTTGTTCGCATCGTCTATAATTGATTAATGTGACACCGGAAGTTCGACTTTAGCTTATCAAAAAAATATATTAAAAAAAGAAGTAAAATACTTTCATTCAAACAACTAAAAGCGCTCAAGTCTTTACATTCGAACGCAACAAAAGTCAACTCAATAGCTATTATGGTTTCTGAGATAGCTCACTGTAAAGATAACAAAATACAAATATTAAAAAAGTCTGAATTTTGATTTTTTTTCAAGTTTCGATAATCTGAACCGTGAAAAAATGTCTTAATTGGTCATTTCAGATAATCTAATTAAAATTTCAGCTGGTCCTACACCAAAAAGTTAAAATAGACGATTTTTATCCTGATATCTGAGATGATTTCCCTTCACTATACTTGCGCGGTCTGGCGGCAAACCCTAAGAACTCAGCGCTAATTTTAACGTAAATACACATTAAAAAAACTTAAAACTGAAAAGATTTTTTTAAATTATTAAATGGTGATAATATATGGCATATTTTTCTAGACAAGTGAGTCTAATTTGATATTTTAAGATTTTGTAAATTATGAGATATTGATTTGTTTATATTGTCAACAATATTTAAATAAATAATTGATTAATAAAGTTGAAAATAGTTAAGCGCTCTTTACTTTTATATTATCTATTTACAAAAAAAATTTTTACAGTATTTTCTCAAAATTTAGACCTAAAAGAATGTCATAGAAAAAATTAAAACACGTTTTTCTTAAATAATACAATGGAACTTTTTTTTTCATGTATGGCAATAGTTAAGCGCCCTAGGCAATTAAAAAACACGCCTTTTGATGTATAATATATTAAAAAAATACATATTTAAAGAACAAAAAAAATGCCATAGAAGAAAAGTTTCTAGGGGGGTCTGACTAGCCTTAACCGCACTAAAATATTTTAATATAAAACTCCGTAAAGTGTCAATTGATATAATAACAATGTACATTATGATAAAATATTGAATTCGTTTTAGACATCGCTTTTGATTTTTTTATAACTAAAATAAAATTTATACATAGTTTCAAATTTGTGGTGTAACCTTTTAGAAAATGTTTAAATCGTAAACGCACGCTTTTGCACAATTTACTCAATTACACGCTTGAATACAAACCTAGAAAATGTTACTTTTTCATCCAGTCTTCTTTGTTTTTCTGAACAGATTTTATCAAATTTAAAATTTTTTGAATAAATGTTGAAATCTCACATTTCAAAATTATGTTATTGAATAACAACATTTTCTTCTCAATTTTTAGATATTAAAATTGTTTATAAAAATTTCATCTAATATTTTTGTTTCTTTTATAACTATAACTTCTACAATAACTTAGAAACATATGGTTCCAGGATGATAATCTATTGTTTCTATTTTAAAATAATAAGACACACTTTAGACAGTTTTGAAAAACTACATTATTTAATTTTTGGAAATTTTTAACACCTTACAAGCACCAAAAGTCTTACTTAATCCCAATAAATGCGGTAATATAAATTTGAATATAAACAATTATTTTATTTCAAAATCCAAATCAAAGAATAAATTTATTTAGTTTTCGTTTATTAGTTTTTACACTATTTGACATAGTGATGATTAAATTATTATAGCTGCAGTGTTTTAAATAAAAGCCACATATTGTCATAGCAAAAAAATTCTATTCACTTTTTACAAAATATACGATTATTTGGAATATCTTGTAAAGCGGCTAAAGTTCGGCAAGTACCGTGTACTTTCGAGCTTCCTCGAAGACACAAGTCCAAACTTTCTCTAATATTTGGAAGGCTTGGATGGTTGTGAGCATGGTGGAATAAATAAATAAGTCTTATTTATTTATTCCTACATGGCTGTAAGCTGAAGGGTGAATGCTTGCGCCATCTGAACGGGTTTTGTAAACATCTCCAATGTATTTCGGGTCTTAAGTAGAAAGACATAACGATAAGTTTTAATGTAAGAAAAGGGAGTGGGCACAATAAAACAAAGATGTTGAATTAACAATAATAATAACAATGAACTCCACCGACAATCTTTCAGAGCTAATCCTATGATGAAAAATATGCTAAAATTCTTAATGGACATGGAGTCAAAAACGCTTATTAGTTACCGAGAATTTTGACAAAATATGTTTAAAACAAGTGAGAATGAAAAATAGGAAAAATAAATCGTAGATCTTTAAAATTTGTTAGTGTTACGAAAAACAAATTACCTAAACCACATAGTAAAAGTTTAGGTGTGTAAGACGCTGGTAAGGGATATGGGGGCTGTTTAAAAACTTAATTTTTGAATATCTTTGCTTCATTGCTTGATCATTGCTTACAGAAAGTTAATTTTTGAGTAATAATAATAAAAAATTTAAATGTTCCTATTTGGACATTCAATAATAATAATTGAATTGGCCTATCTTGCATACCTTCTTTATTATTACATATTATTAAAATTGGTAAAAAAATAAAATACCTGTATTTTTTATTTTAATCAATTTTTGATATTAAGCCAAAAAAATCAATTTGTTACAACTAACGTTATTTGCCACAGCCAGTGATTTGCGTTACTTGTTCCTTGGCTTTAAAAATATGTAATTATTGCCAGAATTATTTTAAATAGAACGATTTGGGTATACGTGCTATATTTCTTGTTTATTTATTTTTTACCAGAATTCAATCATAAATTTATTGCCTAACATTGAGTTGACAGTGCAAGAGACCACTGTAAATTGTGAACGACTGTAGCCGTGATTATTGTACGTTACTTGAGCGGTCCGCTAGCAACCCTATTTCGCATAAAAGCTTGCTCACATAGTAAACATGCAGACCAATTAAACAGAATAGAGAGTAATTCTGACTTCGCTCAAAATGTAAGAATCTTCTTAAAGGTGGTATTTGCATTTAAACAAGTATTAAAATCACTAAAATTTGCATATTTCTAAACAATTTTGTTTATAAGAAGCGTTTTAAACAATTTTAGATAATATGATTTCAGATAAATTAAATATTAATTTGTAAAGTTTAAGTGTTGTATGTATGTACAATAAAGGCCTGATGCTCATATTTTTACTGAATTAAAATAAAAATTTATTTTTTTGCCTTATTATTCCTGTATTTTCAAAAAATCAACGTTCTTGCCTACCAGCAAGTGATTTTCTCTCTCACACACATTTAATCTGTGTTTTATACTTAGACCATTTACGAAACCGCTTCGCTGTAATGGACTACCAATCTCACAACCTTCCTGTGCGTGAGTTACACGCCAACATGCAAGTGAGAGAGAAATATATTTTGTTTCTTTCTTTTCAACACCGCGCGCCGGTGTATGCAGTTGTCAAATTTATTTTGCTTCAAAGTTGGGGATTAAAAAAATTAAACAGCCAATTTAAATAGAAACATTATGTAACATTTGCAAAATTTTTAAAGCTGATACAATCTATTTTATTCTGCGGACCTATATATTTTTTTCTTACACTAAACTCAATTTTAAAAACATGATATGGCAACGTTACACAGCAAAAACTTGAAATTCTTCCGGCCCAGCAAAGGACCAAGATATACTTTTGTCCTTTAAATCTTTTCGTGCGTTTCTAAACCGTATTAGCAGTCCATTACAGCAAAGCGGTTTCGTGAATGGTCTAAGGTTTTATACTATCTCTCTCTCTCTCTTATACAAGCTGTCTTATATGTTGTCACCGCAGCTCGCTTCGGCACCGTATACGCGAGACTCAATCCAGTATTATTATTAGATCTATGTTCTTTAAAGAAGCCGTACCATCGTCTGTTGGTTGTGTTTTTCCATGACCCTTAATGCACTTATATATAAGGTTCCCATTCTAAAGTCGGTTGAGTGGGTGGAATTTATAGGGTCGCATTCAGGCTGTCGAAAACCAGTAATTCCAAACCGTTTTCTTTTTACATTGTAAAATGCATGGCGCACGTTGAAATGTTTTAGAACAACTGACCTAGCTGAGCCTAAATGTTTACTTCGAGACGCCACCCATATTAACTGGTTTAAGAACGACCCTTATTTACAAGTGCGATAAAGGTGATAAAACAACACAATCAACTGACGACCCATACCAATGCGGTACCTACGTATTTTTACAGAACACGTGTTAAACGTTACAACAACACCTTTTATGATCTCACCAGAGAAACTCAAAAAATAAGCTTTACACTTCCAGCGTGTAAAATAATGATACTTTTACCACGAGATGGTGGTAGGGTTGAACTGTGCCGATAAATGACGAATGTGCGAACTCTGTTTTCTGTTATTTATCAGTGGCGTCAGAGAACAATAGAGAAGCGTCATAAACCCCAATATGCAAACGCAAGTTTTACCGATCTCTTCGTGTTCAACGATCTTTTTGTGGCGCTAAATTCAAAATTATTGCAAACTGATTTAGAAATCTTTGAACCACCTAAACACCTAATAGTATAAAATAACGCTTACTATTATTAATTTATATTCAATGCAAGCTTATTACTTACGCATATTATTGTTTATATAATTTATTAAAAACGGTTATTGTAAATAATTTTTATCGACTGTTTTTTTATATCCTGTTCAGCATTTTATTTTTATTAAAACTATTATAAAAAAAACTTAAATAATCGTAACTTCTTTTATTAAAGGTCATATACTTTTTATTACAGAGAAAATAATACTTAAAAAGCAATACACCAAATTCTGCTCTGAAAATAGTAATGTTGAATTACTAAAATAACAACGAATAAAAATTTAATATCTTACACAATAACAAAAATGCTTTATTATGAATTGAGTCGTCATTATTTTAACAAAAATATTGCTAAGAACCTTAATAAACTAATAACTATTCTAATAAATTTTAAACTATAATTATTGACTTTTATTTACATTACCTCACATACTTATTTCACTTGCTTCAACTTTCGTAAAGAACTTTAAAAACTAAAAAATATTAACTGGAAATCTGGACAAAAATATATTTTTTAGCAACAAAGTACAATTTTGTATTATATAAAATTTCTTACATTCCATGCATTGAAAATTGACCAGTCTTTGATATAATCAAAGAGCATTTTTCATCAAAATAAAATGAAGCAATAACGTGATTAATAATTTTTGTATCATTTATTTCATCGGCTTATTATTACAATTTTTGTTAATTTATAACGTCGATATTTATTTCATAAAACTAATAATTTCATTGATAAAGCATTTTATTTGGAATTTAATTAAACAACAAGCATTACAATTTTAAACATTACAACAAATTGTTTTTTAAAACCTTTTTCTAATATGATTCCATTTAACTATCCATGTCCTTCCTTTCCACTAGAGACTAGACTGTCTGCTGTGGTTATTTGTTAGAATGAGGATTTTTCACACGTTAAAATTCTACAATAGACACATTAAAGAAATAATAATAATAAAAAAAAAAAAACAGAAATTATGTCATTTTTTCGCATCTATAAAGCTAGATTTACACACGTTTTCATCAGTTTCCATTTTGGAAAATCGCAAAACACAAAATAACAACATACCGTATTCTGACGACAACTAGTTAATCTACAGTAAATTCACAGTTAAAAAAATACTAAAATAATTAAATCGATCCAAAATAAAATAAAACGTTGTATATACCACGGGCGTAATCGTCACTAATGGCCTTCAGGAAATTAAAAACCCTCCTATGTCGGGCTTTGAACATTCCCTCATGCCATAATCCTCTTGATTACGCCCTTAATATATAAATAATTACTTCGGTTATATCAGTTTACCTCAAAATAGATCTCTTCTTAGGGCTGTTATTTCAAATGAAAAGTTTAAATTTTAATGTTAAATTTTTGTTTTGTTTGTTTTTTTATTGTTTTCTTTTAAATAATTTTATTTTGTTTTTTACTTATGTAGGGTGTGTCAAAAGTTGCGGATTTACTTTGGTGGGCTGATTCCCACCATTAAAACAATCCAAACCTTAAAGAAAAAAAATTTCTAGCTTCAAAATTTGAAAAGTTATGAGTAAAGCGAGGAATAAAAGGTACCGAGAATGAATGAAAGAGCGTGACCATGCCAAAGCATTGGCGCACGGCCATGTGGTACCCCCAATTATTATGTAGCCGATGCCTGCAATGTGTTTAATGTTTGTACACTCGATCGCATCCCCTCCAAGCCATGTGCCACTGGCACAGGTACCTTTTATTCCTCGCCTTAGTTATGAATATCTGAAGTTGCAAAAAAAAAATTTAAATTGTCTTAATATAGTTAAAAAAAATCAGCGTTAAATGATGCAAATGGATGAAAAAGAAACAGTAAAGCATTTGAAATGTATTACGTATTCATAAATCTCAAGAAAATACAAAAAAAAACAAACAAAAGAGTATTAAATTTTTTTAAATAAATTTTTGAGTTTCTTGAGGTTCTCCCATGCATTCTTCCAAAGGAAATTCGTGACTTTTGACACACCTTATATATTTTTTAATAAAGTTTCTTTTATAAGTATGTATGTTTCTTTTTATGATCAGTAAGTATTAGCACATATTAGTAATTTTATTGTTGTTCGGGTCAGTGAATTTATAAAGGTGACAACCCTAGATGGTGGTGTCTTTAGACAGCAATTAGTTGAGTCGTCGGATGACTCTTTCTTCACTACGTCATGGCATGGGTATTATACCATGTCGCATTAAGGTATATTATATTACGTCCTTCTTCTCTAAATTTTCGGATTTGTGTAACGTATTCCATTCTATGTTTTTTCAAACGCGGATTTTCCATAATTGCTAGTCGTTTGTCAAGAGTCTTATAACAAAATCCAATGCTTCGTAAATACAATCGAAATGAATTTATGCAGTATGGAATTCAAGTCCCATTTTTTTCAATTTTATTTTTAAACTTTTAACCGTGGGGACTACGTTTTCCTTATACTTATTATAAATCATATTTTTAATTTCGATTTAAAAACAAAATTAAAATTGCTCATTAGATAAAAATAACACACAATTTTTATTATCGTTACTCAAACTTTCACTAATTCTTGTAAATAATTTTCTGTTTGATTGTATATTTGGTTTAAATTTTCCCTTTTTTTAAAATAGTTTGAACTGTACTGTAAGACAGCTGCAGCAAGTCACTATCCTCTTTAATTGGGTTCGCACATCCTCTTCCAGCTAAAGTCTGATGGACATTGAAAATTAATTATTTTGCGTTCGAATGAAGATGCCGTTTTTTCTTGCGGGGACTTTCGTTAATAGACTCATAGACTCGTCAACTTGTTGGAACTGAAAAGGCCCGATTTCTTTATTTTCAGAATTTTCTCACGGTCGAAACATCTCTACTACAAAAAGACTGATCTACACAGACAAAACTGTAAGCAGATATAAACAAAATAAATATGCCAACCCCAGGACAATGTTTAAGCAGTAGTGGGGTAAATCGAAATTAATTAAAGTAAATCGTCAGGCACGTTTCACGATTTGTGGTAGCAGGTAGTTGCCCATTGTTGAAAAATTTGACTTTTTCCACAAAGAAACCTAATAAAACGTATCCAAAAATTGGAAAGTATATATTTTTTGTTTGATAATGCCTAATAGATTAAATATTTCTTCTAATTTGATTGCTTATTAAAAAGCACTGATTATTGTAGTAATAAATAGTAGTTTTGAAAATAACAATTTATTTAAAAGAGAAAAATTAGGCAATATAATAATTTATAGTTTACACAAAAATTTATTTACTTTTTTCATTAATTTTCTAAATATTTGAAACCATAAATTTTTCTTTACGCGTTGAACTGAACTTCAAATATTTTCAAAACCTATCTTAATCAAGTAAGTGTTGAACCTGTAAACCATACCCCATACCCTACGGAGTAGCACTAATTCTGAGGTTGGTCTGCAAAAGGAACATATTTCAAGGATCCCTACGTCGACGTCGCCGTCGTTGGTTCGCAAAAGGAATCCGCTGAAATTATGCTTCGTAATTTTGAATTATCCTTTATGTACAGAATGTTATTGAAGTAATGTTGCAGATTACAGCATATAGAATGTGAGATAGGTATACGATGTAAAAGTTTTTGCTCAAAAACAGTATTATCATACAACTTATACTTCAAAAATAATGTTTTTGAAAAAAAAAGCATTTTACAGCATATGCATATCTCAAAAACGATAAAAAATTTGATTATTTAACATCTTTTTAATAGTCCAGTCACTTTACCTCGGAATTTGAGATACCCAGCCACAAACTTGTATAAACTTTTATTATGACATCCTAGAAGTTGTCTCAAAACCTGCATACGGTAGAGTGCAAATATTTCGTTTTCTATAGGCTTTTTGCTATTTGTATTTATTATCAATATGGTAGAGAATTAAATTCCCTACAACTTTTGTTTTAAATTTTTTTTATACGTTGAACCGTTTTCGAGATAGAGCGGAGAGCGCGCGGTTGGAGCATCATTTAAGTTCATCCGGTAGCCTCGGTCAAAAACACGCCATCTAAAATTTATGTTATTGATAAATATATAACTATTGATAATTTTTAATTTTTATTAACTATTACATTGTATTTAATAATTATTTTGCATATGTATCTATTTTTAATGAAGTATCAATTTATTTTTTATTTACACCTACCTGCCCGTGTAATAAAAGAATTGTTAAGGAAGATAAAAAATATCATTCTATACATTTATAATTTTTGAAATAAAAAAAATTAATTAAAATTTATTAGAACTATAAGTTATAGTTTTAATTATCTTCTTCTTCTTCATCGTCGTCTTCCAGCTGCTGAAGTGTTACAAATTCCTCTTCTTTATCGTCTACAACGACATTTGTTTCAAGGTCTTCCGTAATTTTGGTGTCAAAGGTTCCATCTTCCTTGACATCGCTCTGATATGGTAAAGCATTGAGACAAGCTTGCCCATTACAATAGCCACAAGCTAAAGAGCACTGCAAACCCGATTTTCTGCATCCACATCGCGAACCACAACCACCCTTGCAGTTGCAGAATATTGTGTTAAGTAATTCCTCTGAAGCAGGTGATAGAATTGTCATGATTAGTACCAGGAATTCGTTATGCATTGTCCAACCCCATTCCTAGGGTTCCAAATCATGTCCTAACCAAGTTTGAACTTGATAATAAACACGATTAAAATTTTGCTGAGCTGCTGCACTTGTTGGTGGAATATTTGATAACTACACAGGTTTATTTACTTTTGTAGACTTGACGTATTGTGCATAACGAAGATGATCGATACTGTCTACATATTTAAGAGCATTATAGACTGCCAACAAGGTTTGAATTCCATTCTCAAATAATCTTTGAACAGGACGGTTTTTTTGTTCAAATGCTGCAGCAAGCTCATCTACATCAACTACATCAACCAATGATTCACTTTCCGATTCTGACTTATTACATAAGAAACACAAACCAGCCACAGCTCTTGAAATTGTATGTCCAAGATACTAAAAAACCAAAACAGTTGTAATAGTTACCAAGATACGATTCAAAACCAATGGATAACTGAGGTTCGTAGAAAATGGTTCTCTATCCCGAAAAAAAACTTTGTATGGCCCTCTATCTCGAAAACGGTTTAACGTATAAAAAAACTTTTAAAACAAAAGTTGTAGGGAATTTAATCCCTCTACAATATTGGTAATAAATACAAATAGCAAAAAAGCTATAGGAAACAAGATACTTGCGAAAAATGTTCAAAAAATCGATTTTTGTGACTTTGGACCTTTGATTTTAATAGACGCGGACACCCTACGGTATGCAGGTTTTGAGACAACTTTAAGGATGTCAAAATAAAAGTTTATACAAGTTTACAGCTAGGTATCTCAAATTCCGAGATTTTTACCTAATTTTGACTAAAATGACTGGACTATAACGAGACCTGTTAATATCTGGAAATTTATTACAATAACATCTTATACAGGATGGCCAAACGAAAACGAAACAGAGGCTGTAATGCAGAAAAATAAGTTCTCAAAAAACGCAAAAGCATGTCTATTTTGTTTGGAAGGCGAAAGTTTTTGGCATGAATTTAACAATTTCGTGTGCAAACTCCTAAACGGGTGATGCATCTCTTCAAAAAATTTAAATCGGAAGGGAGGTCGAGTTGCACATCTTTTAAATTTTATAAGTAAACCACCACTGTGTACAGAATTAAAAGGGCTTTCCAACGATATGTAACTCGACCCCACTTCCGATTTAAAATTTTTGAAGGGATGCATCACCTGCTTAGGGGTTTGCAGACAAAATTGTTGAATTTGTGTCAAAAGCTGTCTTCCTTAGAAATTATCTTTCTGAGTTATAGCTTCTCTTTAGTTTTCGTTTGGCCACCCTGTATATAACAGTTTGTATTTCAATTATGCTTAATTTATTAATTCTTTTTTTTTATTTTGAAAATTTGGTCAAGCTGTAACATTTTTGTTAATTACAAATTTTTATTATTTGCAGATACGAAGACAGTCTGGTGGCAGCGCCCATTCGAGCTGCTACCAGCAGACTTGTCGGAGGAAGAGGCCTCACAGTAAGTTTTTATTTTTATTTTTTTTTGTTACTTTTAAATTAGTATTTCCATGTTTTTTTTTGAACGAAACTTATTTTACTGCTAAACAAACTTTTTATCAAAGTTATATTGTAACTCTAAATTAGGTGTTCAAAATGTCAAATTAATTTCCTAACTATATGAACTGTCCTTATTAAGTATATACATTTTCTATAGAGCTTTTATTAAATTTGTAAAATTTAAAATTAGACAAATTAATTATTAGTGTAAATATTTTGTATAACTTGATGACCGAAACTTTTGGAGTAGCGACAACAATATCTCAATATCTATTGCTTTGAAGGTAAATTAGTATCTCTAACACATGTCTGTCTAAAGTTAGGTAAAATTGTTTAGTAATAAATAAAATATGTTTCTTACCAGTAAGTTTGTGTCAATATCGTCATTCAAATTTATAGGTGGTATGTGTCATACTTGTCGAAATTTTCTGCAATGCAGTTCAAAAGACTCTAACCATAAATAAATTTTTATTTCTTCTAATCGATGTGTGCGCAACAGTAATAATTTTTGTTTACTCCTTTGTCAATTTATTTATATTGCTCTACAATGGCAATGGTAAAAGAGCGTTAAAAGTAGTCCAATAACATACGGGTGGTCTAATACTTTAGCACTCATGTTTTAAATGTTTGTACTTACTTATTTGTTGTTTTGCCGACGTTTCAAGGTTTCTTTTTTTTTTCGGAGACTACCAACTCAACATGTTGCATTACAACAAGTTTTTAACAAAATTGTAATAGTCACGAGCCTTTAAAAATGAAAAAGTAAAACTCCTAAACATTGGTAAAACAACTTTCTTTTCCACACCCATTAATTTAACTTGACTTAGGTTTCTGAAAGAAAATTTAAACGGGCAGTTATCTGACGGGAGTTTAAACTAACGGAAAGTTAAAACAATGTCGAGTTTCTCGAAACATACGTCAATTAATTTAATTCTCCGTTAGTTAACTCTCCGCTAAAACGCTGTTGTTATTTCAGCTAACAGTTTGCTAAAGTACTATGAGATGGCACCACTTCCGATTGGTCAAAAGTTATGTTTATCGTGACAGGACAGGACTTAAAATTTCTCAAAAGACTGATAAAAAATCTCGGGGCAGAAATCTCACAAACACCCTAACCCGTTGTCAGTGTTGAGCATTAATCAAATATTTTTTTAATTGCAATTAAACAATTTGATAGTTGTTAGCAATTAATTGAATTGCAATTAAATTTTTTAATTACTATTTACAATTGAATTAATTGTTTATTGTAATCAAAAACACAAAGCCTAAAAAAGAGCTCTCCATGAGAGGGCGAAGCCCTAGAAAGGCCTCCATTAACAAAAAAGGCAAAGCTCTAAAAAAGCCTCCATACCAAAAAAAAAGCAAAATTTTAAAAGAATTTCTCTTTGATAAAGAGAGCGAAGCCCTAAACCTTTAATCAGGTAATGAAGGCCTGTAGAAGGTCCTCGTTTAATTAAAAAAATTAATTGTTAAATTCGTTATAACAATTGATTAATTGTAAGATTTTTCAGTTACAACTAATCATTTGTACATTGTATAACTCGCAATTACAATTAATTATTTTACTTGTTAGTCACAATTAAAAGTAAAATTTAACTGTTAATTACTTATTAATTATTGAAGCATTCGAATGTTTGAATTCAAGCACGTGAAAATACAAAGACATAACCACACTTCTCGGTTTGCAATGTTGACAGTTTAATTTAACTTGCCCAAGTGGCGCGTTAGTTTAACTCTGCAAATTTGCACAGTTAAAATTAAACTGTGTTTTCAGAAACCTGTTTCTTGCTTTAAACCACGGTTAAACTAACGGGCCAGTTAAATTCCTTTCCAAAAACCGAACCTTAATAAATTATTTACACAATTAATTTATTATAAATTATTATTGTTATTTTAATTTTTCTTTTTGTTACAGACCGCCCTTTGAGGAGACTGGTAAGTATCTTCTTTAGTATTTTAATCTTGTTTACCACAATTCTTAGATATGTTTTATTGTATATTTTTTTCTTAAGATTTGCTAAAAAAATTTTTTTAATTTTTTTTTTAAATTAATTATAATTTTCGTTTAACGAAAACTCTTAAATATTTCAGTTTGTGAATAAATTGACATTAATAAGGCTATTACAAACAACAGTTTAAATGTTGAATTAAAAATAAGAATAACCAGTGTATACCGGTTATTCGTATTTGCTCAAAATTTGCTTAAAATTTTGCTCACCATAAAATGTATTGTTATTGAAGTCAGCCCCAAACATTTACAATTGGTAGGTTTCTTCAACGCCAGATGATTCGAAGCCCGAGGCTTAAGATGCTTTTATGGGTAATATTTCTACAAAAGATGATACTTTTTATCATATAAATTTACCTAAACATTCCGACAGTTTGAAAGAAATAACGAAGTGTAGGTATTTTTTGTGAACTAAAAAAATTGCTATCGCATTGATTATTATTGAACTAATCAATAAATCAGTATTTAAATGTTCAATAACGATCCAAAATCAAGAAAGGGAATGAAATAATGAACTTAACTGTTGCAAGTTTCGACGTACACAATAATTAATATTATGTGTAATTATTTTGAGTTATTTATTGCTTTGTTTCTTATACCATATATTTATTATAATTTTTGATCAGAGGTTGCCATGAAAAATAAAAATTCTAAAAACGTAGCGCCTAATTAATTCACTTGTTAAATGTCATTTTGCTGTCAGTGTCTAAAGTAAAATTTAAATTTGATTCGAATTATGGGGTTTACTGCAGAACAAAAGATTTTTTTAATAGAATAAAATTTTCGTAATGGACAGAGAATGGGTTTACTCATCCAGAGTTTATTTTGACGAGTTTCGGAATAAATTTCCAGAAGAAATCATTTTTAGAGAGCCAGTCATGAGTCAACGATATTGATTAACTAAAAAATTGTATTAAGGAAGATATAAACAATATTACTTCTGCAACTCTTACCAATGTTGAATTGTTTTGATCCATTGTGAGAGTTTGATTAATTGGAATTAGGAATTAAATTATGGTTTTTTTACTCTCATGTTTTATTTTTTCAACTGCTACATGTTTCGACCACTATTTTTTTGTGGTCATCTTCAGGCCTATAAGAAATTATCAGATTTTTATACTTTTATTTTGCTACTTACTTAAATATCAGTTACACCGTAATTATGTATTGCACAAATCTACCATATTTTACTTTTTTTTTTTTTTAGATTAAGTTAACATGTAGCAGTTGAAAAAATAAAACATGAGAGTAAAAAGGTCCTAATTCTTACCAATGTGTTCGAAAACTTGAAACGTCGAGTGAGGTTATATATTATCAAGTCAAATAAGTTAGGGGCTACATTTTAAAAAATTTTTTTTCATGGCAACCTCTGGTCAAAAATTATAATAAACATACAGTTGGCGTCAAAAAACTCGGGAAATGATATTTGACCTAATGTGAATTGGAAATTTGATTTGTCAATTAATGTCATTTTGTATCTACATTTCTAACACATAAGTGCATTTTTTTAAACTAAATTCTAAAAGGCCGTTTTAAAATATAAAAATTTAATATAATAGGCGCGTTTAAATGGAAATAATTGCGTGGTTGGCCGTTTTAAAATAAATAATACTATATAATTCGTGCGATAACCCAATAATTCTATATAACCGTCCAGCTTATATGTTGGTTGGTTACTACCATTGCTTTCTTGATAAGTCCTTAAAAGTTTCTGCCTCCATTTTAAAGTGCAGCTTGAATTGCTTAGTACTTATCTTTAAGATCACTTTCTCTGCATATTTATCCACTTTTTCGACAACAGTAGTCTTCTTCATCATCGGACGGATGATTATATAGTATTATTTGTTTTACAACGGCCAACCACGCAATTATTTCCATTTTTATTTTTTTGTGTTGTGAAATGATAACTTTGAGAGTAACAGTTGTGCACTGACACTGTTGTCACTGCAGAGTTCGGGTAAAGAGTATAGCACTGAAGATTTATGTACTTTTAATCATTGCAATTGTGAAACAAGTTCATCATAACTTTCTTATGTAGAACTGATTATTATAACTCATTATTATCAAGTTTACAAATTAACATTAATACAAGTTAATATATTTTAAACAACATTTTAATATTAAATGATAATAATAAAGTGATAATAATTATTATAGCACAAAATGTATTCACAAAAATACAGACTGGTCCAATGAAAAGTTTGCACCTAGCGTTACCTTTGTTTGTGAAATTTAATGCAGAAATGCTCGGTCAGGTCGACTTTCTTTTGAAGGGGGACACATTTTAAGAATATTTTGCAACCTATATTTTTAACCTCCTTTCGGGGGTGAACCACACTCCTAAGATTTTAAACAACGTTTAAATGTAATGTTTATTCAGGATTGCAAAAGTAATCTTCAAAAGTAGAATTTAGCTACCTTTCTTACTAAAACTACATGATTGAAGTTCGATAGGCATTTTTACATTACCTGTTAAATTTTACTATTTCTAAAACCCCACAATAGGTTATACAGCGTGATATAAAAGTATGGAACAAAATTCATATTTTCTGAGTTAATCTTTTTTAGGAAAACACCAAGACAGGTCGATTTTATATTTTTATTGCGCACGTTTATCACTTACTTTCAAACTTTTTTCTCATTTGGTTTTTGCTGTGACGTAATAAATTGTTTTTTTTGAATAGCAACCCCTATTTTTGGTGTTGAAAATTGAAACCACTATTTTTTCTGCGTATGACAGTATAACATTTATAGGGTCTAAAGCTTTAAGTAATTTAACCAATTTAAGTGTTTTATTGATTTTTTTTAAATAGACGCAATTTTTAACAGAATTATTGAACTAGGTGTTCAAGTTGACGTCTTTCCATTTCTTGGCAGTAATACAACAAATTTTCGAAATTCGTTAGCACATTATTTCTCATTTTTTGACTAATTAGTTAGTACTGATTTGTAATTCTTTCTCTTAAATCCTTGATTTTGTTGCAAATACTTTTGATTTTTAAGTAGCCCCTCAGAAAAGTGGGCAAAACATTATCTAAATAAGCTCCAACACCACGAGCGTAGTGTGGAGGTGCACCGTCTTGTTCAAACCGTACATTAGTTGCTGGTATGTCTAGACCCTTTTTATTTGGAAATGTTCCGCTAATGCTGGTACTAAGATGTTGCAAAGGATATTTAAATAAACTGGTGTAGTTAATGAAACGTTAAAGAAAAACGGTTCTAAAATGTGATTAGCTCAAAAAGACACAATCATATAAATCGATAGAAAATAGAGAAACCCATACTTGTCACAACACCTTTAAAAATTGAATGTTTGGTGTGGTTTTATCAAATCAGTTCAATAATTAGTCAAAACATGAGAAAAAAAAACTGAGTTTGAAAATTGGTTGTAATGGGTGTTTGTTTAAAAAAAAAACTCGTAGCAAGCTATGACATTTTTACGTATGTCGTACATGACCCCATACAACAACAAAATTTTTATTATTTAAATTATCCATGTATTGTTGGTTGCCTGCTATGCCATTTTACCCTTCATAACTTATTTTGACCATAACCTAAGAATATCTTCACTTCCCGCCAAAGCGAGCTTGGTCTTGGTGTGTTTTTCTGTGGTTGCCTTCGTGGTGTTTTTGTTTTTCAAACATTCTTTATTTTATTTAAAATGTATTTTTATTTTAATTGTCGAAAAGTGAGGTTATAAGATCTTTCATTTTGACAAGTGTGTAAAAAAATAATCACAGACATATAAAGCAATTGTTTTTTAGTTTCAAAGCACTCTAGAGTTTTTTTTTTAATTAAACACACAAAATTATTGCGTATATAAAAATTGCGTCTATTTTGAAACATTCAATAAAACATTTAAATTGGTTAAATTATTTAAAGTTTTCGTTTTAGACCTTACAAATGTTATACTGTAGAAAAAATAGTAGTTTCAATTTTCAACACCAAAAATAGGGGTTGCTATTAAAAAAACAAGCAAAACAATTGATTACGTCACAGCAAAAACCGGTTGGCAAAAAAATTTGGAAACAAGTGAAAAACGTGCGCAATAAAAATATATAATCGACCTGTCTTGGCGTTTTTCTAAAAAAAGATTAACTTGGAAAATATGAATTTTATTCCATAATTTATGTGACTCTGTATAGACAAAAATATAGACAAAGAGGTTGCTAAAGCATCAAAGATTCGCCTGGTGGAAAAAATTAGAAATCCATGTCGTGAAATAGAAAGTTATGATTATCCAAATGCAGTACATTACAATTTTAGTCGATAATTTCTCGATAAATTTATTTTTTTCATAGTAATTACATTCAAATTACTAATCTTTTTCAATATGAACTTATTGTACTTGTACTTATTGTAATGTTGTATTCTAATTATAAAAAAAATGTCACTTACGCCTGAAAGTTGACGAGTAATGTACTATTAGGGACAAAAATAATGACACCTCAATATTCCGACCCTAATTTGAGGGGTTGGCAAATCTTTTTGATCATAAACTGAACACTTCTGGGACAGTTTCTTTACCGACGTCGATACTTTGATTAAAATTGATAACGGTCTCTTGAAGATTAAATTGATATGTTATTTTGGTGCTAAATTAAATACACATTTATACGTTTCTTAGAATGCTTATTGATTTAAAATAAAATATTTTTTAAGGGGTGTTTACTATAAAATCTAATCATTTTTTTGCTAAAATATATATAATGTTAGTGTTTGCTTAAGTGGTGTTTATATATAATTGAAACAAATTGTTATAAACAATATAATTTTGTAAATGGTGTGGAAAAGAGACCTTCAGTTTTTAAAAATCACAGTTGTTTATTCACTAAAAAAAATCCAGTTTTTGCCATTGCAAACTAAACCTTTTTTCTTAACGCTTATAACTTTTTTTGTTATCAACAAATTTATCAAAAAAACTTAACTGGTTCTTTTTATGGTGGTAACTTTATAATTACAATATTTTAATAAATAAACAATGCAATATTGGAGGTCTGTTTTTAACAAAAAGCATGCATTTTACAGATTTACGCTGTAAATATATTTTTTGTTTTATGAAGCAAACACTAACATTATTTTATTTATTTTAGAAAAAAAAAACTTTTGTACTAAACCTTTTTAAATTAGAATAATTAATTCATAAGATTATTATTTTTTTTATACATTATCACACAATATACATTATATTTATACAAGTAAGTGACTTTTTTTATTATTTTGTGAAAAAAGTAAACTAAACCTAAAAATATAGCATAAACCAACTTTTTTATTTGACTTTGAGAATGGAATGGAATGGATGGAATATCAAATTTTTTATAGTTGAGATTCAACGACTCAGAAGTATTCAAAAAATTATGATTTTATCGCTGTTTTCCAATATAATAAAAAATAAATGCAGAAACTTAAGATAATAAATAAACCTCAGCACAAAATTGTTCGCAGATTCTGAACAAGATATATTTTTAGGACCAATTTTTACATTACTTTTACTTCTTATTTATTTAAGTACTTATTTATTTTTAAATAAAACAAGGTACTTAATACTTCACTGTACTTTACTTGAAAATATTTTTTCACAAAAAACTGTTTAAAAAAACACTAGTTAGTAGAAAAATTATTATTTTGTGTAGTAGCCGTTATTATCAATACATTCCTGCAGTCTTCTATCCATACTTTGAACTCGCAGAGGTATGAATGATGGATATGGTTCCACGCGGTGAGAACGTTTTCCATGAGAGCTTCCACAGTCCTAGAGACATTTTCACGTTGGATTATTTCGTTCCACTTCCTGACCAAACAACCCCATAGATTTTCTGTGGGGTTTAAATCCGGATACCGTGACGGCCATTCTAATAATTCAAATTCTGGATGATCAGAAAATCACTGCCGAACAATGTGCGTTGTATGTATTTGGGCTATTGTTTTGCACAAAAACGATCGGGTTTTCTAATTCTTTGGGAGGATATAAATTTGTTACCGACGGTAACATTTCCTCCTCTGTCTAAAACCCTTACATATTCTCTCGCCGTAAAATTTGGAGGAGTAATCTGAGTAATTTCTCTCGGTCCAGCCTGTCTCATCTAACCCCAGCACCCAGCACTTATTCTTCCGCTTCTGTTATTTGGTATAATGTGGTTAGGATGAAACCGAGTTTCATTAATTCGCCACAATTTGGTTTTTACATCTAATGAAGTTAGAAGTTTTTTTCGTCGCAAAATATGAAGTTTGTCCAGTCTTTCCCCAAATTTTGCTGACATAATTGCAGTCGGGCTTCTGCTAAAGCTGGGGTTATTAATGGTTTTTTTGCAGGAACTCTGCATTTTATTTCTCTTTTTTTTTAGACGCAGTCTAATAGTCCGTGCGCTTAAATTGAGCCCTGTAGTTTCTGTTATTCGAAGTGCAGTAGTAAAGGGGTATTCTGCACAACATTTACGATGGCTTCGTCTTCTTGTTCTGTTGTTTTGCGTTTCCTTCCAGAAATAGTCGTTAATAAAGGACGGTCTCTAACTTCATGACTGTGAGCAATCCATCTCTTCACTTGTCTTACCTATTAAAAAAATATATTATCTTAGTAAAAAATACATAATATAATATTTATTTATGTTATGTAATATGATATAATTGTATTAAATATTACGAACTGCAGTAATTGTAATTATACAATTATAACAAAATAAGACAATTATATTTTATTTAATTTTATTTTTAATTAAGATTTTGAAAAAATTTAAAAATTGTGTTTACTTACCTATAAACCCACCCTTTCTGATGTTTCCCTTTTGCTTAGCCTATCTTGGGCCACGCCCACAATAGTTTCTTTGACCTCCAATGATGATTGTCTTTGTTTTACAAGTCTAGGCATTTTAAACTTTTTTATTTAATAAAAAAGGACTAGGAACACTATTAGACACATTCAAGCAAAGCTTGCGACTAAATGACAACGTATAATTTTTGTAAAAGTAATGAAATGATAGCGGTGGGGATTGGGTTTTTCAACCTCTTTCTTTTTTAATGAGTAAGGACCAAAAAGGAAATGTTTGAAATCTTTTTCAAAGAATTGAAATACTTTGAATGAAAATTATCAGTAGAACAGGTATTACCCCATAGCAAGATGGTGGTGGGCTTTCACTTACAATTCATTCATGGTATTAAAAATAGCCTCAGGTAAAAATTCTTACTATGCGCCATGTGAGAAAAGAAGAATTCTCTCTTTACTTTAATAATTTGTGACTGAAACAAAAGTTTGAGCCATTTTTTAGGTAACATTTATTGATAACTAATTATTAATAATTTTTAATAATTAAAAAAGTAAAATTAATTTTAAAAATAATTCAGATTGTTGCTAAAACCTTTTTGTAATAACTTGCGTTACAAAAATGTAAAAATTGGTTCTCAAAATATATCTTGTTGAATATCTGCGAATATTTTTGTACTGAGGTTTGGAGTATTATCTTAACTTTCAGTGTTTATTTTTTATTACATATATCGGAAAATAGCGATAAAATTACATTTTTTTTTGAATACTTCTGAGACTTTTAATCTGAACTATAAAAAATTTGATATTCCATCTACTATTAAGAAGCTCTCAAAGTCAAATAAAAAAGTTGGTTTATGCTATGTTTTTTGTTTAGTTTACTTTTTTTCACAAAATAATAAAAAAGTCACTTTATTACAAGAAAATGTGTATAAAACAATTAATCTTTTCAATTAATAATTCAAATTTAAGATTAAGGTTAAGTACAAGTTATTTTTTTTTAAATAAATAAAATAATGTTAGTGTTTCCTTCATAAAACAAAAAATATGTTTGCAGCGTAAATCTGTAAAATGCATGATTTTTGTTGAAAACAGACCTCTAGTATTGCATTTTTAATTTATTAAAATAATTATAAAGTTACCACCGTCAAAAATTGGATCTTTTAGCAAATAAATAACTGTGGTTTTTAAATTCATGACCTTTTTTCCACAAAGAATTTGTAAAATTGTAAAATGTGGTCCATATTTGTGAATTTAATAAAATTTTGTTAAGTATAGATTCCCTTTCGAAAATTGTCAGTGTCAAAAATTCTGAAATTATGTTGGAACCCTGTTAGATTGCCATGGAAACGAAACTAAAAAAGCTAATTTTAAATGGAGTTACCAACCTTAAAACACTTTGACAATTGATTTTAAGAAAAAATGAGCTTTACATTATAGAACATTACCAAATAATTGGTCGTTACTTTCAATAGACAATCTGGTTTGAAAATGCTACTCTACTTGTCATAAATCAACCAATTCTCGAGAAGATATCCTTTATCCAGAATCGGATTAAGGAAAATTTTAAAAGTGAACTGTTATCTGTAAATTAAATACCCGACAAAATGGCTGGCGATGAAGACGCTAGCGAAAATACTGGCGATTTATTTCTAAAACATTGCAAAGCAACAAAGTTAAATGTGGTAGTTTGTGTAACATGTGGATCTGTATTTCACAGAGGATGTTTTACAAAAAATGTTAAACCTGGCGATCCTAGGGTACAAAAAGCTGCTGAGTGTTTCAAATATGTTCGAGATAAAAGCCTGACACCAAATTCTAATGCTGGAAATGTAAATCCCTTAGATTACGACCTGTTGCGTAAGAAGAATGAGTGCTTAAAAAGAGAAATGGAACTTTTGAAGAAAACCGTCTGTAATTTGGATGATTTGGTTCAGTTACAGAAATCTGTCTTGGAAAGATATGAAAAACAACCTGTTTATTTTAAGGAGAACGCGGCGTTATCTTTTAGTCTGGTGCTAAAAACGCAAGTGGTTCTTGATAAACAAATAAACATAACTACATCTGATATTGTTATTGATCACAATGGATCTACGCAGATTAACAGTAATGCCGTACTTACAAATCTTCGTGCAAATATCTTTAAACGTTAAAATAGAGAGTCGACCAGAAACGTAAAATATGGTTTAATTGATAGGTGTGCTGACGAAAATTCTCGTGCCATTATGTTAGAAAAATTGCAACATATCCGAGATAATAACTACGTTGCGGCAAAATCGAAAAAATGGAATTCTTGACTGGTGATAAAAGTCATCACTTTGAAATTTTTGGAATCTTTGAGTAATGAGGAAATTGTAAATAATATTTTAAAACTAAATTATACAAGTGACGATAATGGATAATGATGAGGACAATCTCCTTCTTTCTATAAAAACGAGTGGAAAGAACTGTAATCTTATTATCGAAGTGTTTAGCGTCATACGAAAAAAACTATTGGTTACCGGTAAGATTTTTGTTCGGTGGCAGAGTTGTTATTGCACTGACAACAACCGGGTGATAAAGTGCTTCAATTGTGCTCGTTTTGGTCACTCCATGACAAATTGTTCTCAAGTTTCTATTTCTTTTAAATTATCAAACATAAATGGTGCCATCAAATGATGTCTTGCCTGACTATAAGTTTATAATGCCGGGTCAGTGGTGTGTAAAAGACGTAGGGATTATTTATTAATTAATTTTTGTATAAAAAATTAATCAATTATAATTTTAACTCACATAAAAAAATTAATTGTTCAAATGATTCCTATTCTTTTGCCGGGTTTAACACATAATAATAATAATACTAATCTTTATTACCCAACAGACATACATTCAATTATAGGGTAACTTAAATTACTTACAATAACATATAGTAAATAAAGCTAATAATATAATATATAATATAATAAAATAAATTAAGATTTTCTAGTAAAACAAACTTAATAAATAATTTAAAGTTAGTAAGTACTCAAAAAATGTCATAAAAATTAAATTGAAATTATTGAATATGCAGCGAGTATATGAGATAAAGTAGAAACATTAATGTCACAATGAGAAGAAATTAGAGTAAAAGAATTACACATGCGGTAAAGGGGTGAGTTTAACAGAAAATTAGTAAGAACGAGAAGTAGGAAGATAAAAGTGGGTTGACGAGAAAAACGAGTTGGTACATTAAATATTAGAAGGTGTAGTAAAGGCGGCGAATCAATCAGCCCTCTAACAAGTTTAACTACCAAGCGCAAAGCACATAGTTCCCGCCTAAGTTTGAGTGTCTGCATGTTGAAACTATTTAAAAGAGCTTTGTGGTCAAATTTTTGAGGTGGCTAAAACCTTCTGCATTTGAAAGACAGAAATTTTAAGAATTTTTGCTGTACAGACTCCGGGTTGCTAATATGCACAGCATACAAAGGAGACCAGACTGTGGAACATTAATCAAGTTTCGATCTAATGAGAAAAATGAACAGCGTTTTTAAGGCATTTTTGTTGGTAAATTCTTTACAGTTTCGAATCATAAATCCTAGAGATCTTAAGCAAGAAGAAACCAACAAAGATATATGATCGACAAAGCTCACAGTAGAATCGAAAATGACTCCTAGATCTTTAAAGTTCTTAGGACGTTCAAGCACAGTCTTATCAATTGTATAATCAAAGCTAATAGGTGTTGTTTTACGCGTGAACGACATAATTTTACATTTGGAGATGTTAAGTACTAATTTATTCTGTGTGCACCAATCTGACAATGTGACAAGATCTTTTTGAAGTATAAGGCAGTCAGAAACGTTTTCAATAGACGAGTAAATTTTTAAGTCGTCAGTATAAGCTAGTTTAAGACAGTCAAGTGAACCCAAAAGATTGTTGATAAATAATAAAAAATGTCGAGAACCAAGATTAGATCCTTAAGGAACACCTGACGTGGGACAAAAAGAAGTTGACTGAAAGCCATTAAAAGTGACGTACAGTTTTCGATTGGTAAGGTAAGACCATATCAAAGACATAAGATTATTTGAAAAACCAAAAGCTTCAAGTTTTCTTCACAAAATAAAATAAAAATAACACACAATTTTTATTATCGTTACTCAAACATTCACTAATCCTTGTAAATAATTTTCTGTTTGATTGTTTATTTGGTTTAAATTTTCCATTTTTTAAAAATAGTTTGAACTGTGCTGTAAAGCAGCTGCAGCAAGTCACTAGCCTCTTTAATTGGGTTCGCACATTCTCTTCCAACTAAAGTCTGATAGACATAGAAAATTAATTCTTTTGCTTTCAAATGAAGATGCCGTTTTTTCTTGCGGGGATTTTTGTTAATAGACTCCTCGTCAACTTGTTGAAGACCATCCGCTTCGTCAATTTGTTGGACCTGAAAAGCACCGATTTCTCTATTTTTCTGTGAATTTTCTGAATTTTTCCACGGTCGAAACATCTCTACTACAAAAAGACTGATCTACACAGACAAAACTATAAGCATATGTAAACAAAATAAATATGCCAACCCCAGGTCAATGTTTAAGAAGTAGTGGGGTAAATCGAAATTAATTAAAGTCAATCGTCAAGCACGTTTCACGATTTATGGTAGCAGGTAGTTGCCCATTGTTGAAAAATTTGACTTTTTCCACAAAGAAACCTAATAAAATGTATCCAAAAATTGGAAAGTATATACAGGGTGCCCCACCGAAAAGGGCATACCCCCTGTAACTTTTTTATTTATCAGTCGATCTAAATAAAATTTAGAACATAAGCATTAATATGTAGGGTCTACATTTTGCTGATAAAATATTTTTTATATGATGTACCAATTTTGCACTCGAAAAAATAAAATTATGAAATCGCACAAAATTTTTTCAAAATGCATATTATTATAATGCTATAACTTAAAATACTGTAATGACAAATTTTGTCTTAACACAAATCATTTAGAATTCCTCTAATTGGTTCTTAAAGAACACGGAAAAAATTCGTTTTTTTGTGAGAAATATTGTCATCCATGAAACGGTGTTGTCAGATTGTAAATTGAGAGTTACCTGACAAAAATATGTGAATTTGTCACTTTGACAATTATTGAAAAAATCGAAAAATGTCTAATCGCGAAAGACGTGAAATAATTTTAGTGTACGGTGAATGCCGCAGAATCCTATTAGCAACCAACAGGATTCTACAAGAGCGCTTTCCGGAAGTAGGCTACACATTGAAAAAATTTCGTAAAGTTGTTCGGTTATTTGAGAACACCAGCTCAGTAGTAAAACCCAAACGTGTCTACTTTTCCCTAAGACATAATCAAGCATTGGTGCAAGTTGTAAAAGATGCCGTACAGGAAGATCCTAACATTAGCACTAGAACTATAGCACGAAGACACAATATGAGCAAGAGCTCAAGAATTGCGTCCTACTGATTTTGAGTTTAAAATGCTTTTCTGTCAACAAATGACTAATATTTTAGAAGAAAACAATAACTTTAAAAGTAATGGGCTTGTTAATAGGCATAATATGCATTATTGGGCAATAGAAAATCCACGATGGTTGCGCCAAATAGATAATCAAAGGATATGGTCTTTACATGTTTAGGGCGGTATTTTGGGTCAACATTAGGGTGATTCAAAAAAACGAAAATTTTTTTTTTCTTTTCCAAACAGCTTAAAAGTTTGATCTTGATGCAAAAAGACGCCAGTTAAAAATTGAGCTATTAATATTAAGGACGTCCGCATCGCACTTTTCTATTTTCCATAAGAATAACATGGGAAAATTTGTTTTTGCACCTTCTGATTTTTATTGCTAGCTTTAGGTGAGTCAAAAATAAAACTTCTTGACTTATTTTTGTAGAGCATTTAACGCTCTACAAAAAAGGTCTCTCGAGATTTTTTCGAAAACCTTACAGTTCAAAAGTTATTCGAGGTCAAAGTTATTTATTAAATATATTCTTTTTTAGAAAAAAAAACTAAGATCACTTATTTTCTACCTCTCATATAAATATTTCAAATGACTAAAGAAAATATTTTGCGTTTAGGTTAAAAAAAAACTCAATGAACTACAATTTTAAAGCTTACTGATGCTAAAAAATTTTTGAAAAAGTTTCACTGGCAGTAATATTGCAAAAAATAACTGATATACATTTTCTGCAAGAGTAAATTCAAGATAATTACAAAGTTTTCTGATAAATAATTCCAATAAGACCATTTAATCCACTGAAATTCATTAAAAACGGTCAAATTTGCGTTAATTTAAACTTTGACCTCAAATAACTTTTGAACTGTAAGGTTTTCGAAAAAATCTCAAGAGACCTTTTTTGTAGAGCGTTAAATGCTCTACAAAAATAAGTCAAGAGGTTTTATTTTTGACCCACGTAAAGCTAGCAATAAAAATCAGAAGGTGCAAAAAGAAATTTTCCCATGTTATTCTTATGGAAAATAGAAAAGTGCGATGCGGACGTCCTTAATATTAAGAGCTCAATTTTTAACTGGCGTCTTTTTGCATCAAGATCAAACTTTTAAGCTGTTTGGAAAAAAAAAAACTTTTCGTTTTTTTGAATCACCCTAGTCAACATGTAATCGGTCCATTTTTCTACGATGGAAATTTAAATGGTGACATGTATCTACGTTTTTTAAGAAGAAATCTGTTAGAGTTGTTAGAAAATGTTCCGTTAAGCATAATAGGACAACTTGTGTTCATGCATGATGGGGCGCCGCCACATTTCGCGAGACGGGTTCGGCGATATTTAGACCGACACTTGCCTGATAGGTGGATAGGACGTGGAGGACCTGTTCACTGGCCAGCTCGTTCTCCAGACTTAACGCCTTGGGTTTTTTTTTTTCTGGGGTGTTGTAAACGAAAAGGTGTACAAAACAGCTCCCACGACAATAGAGGATATGAAAGAGCGAATAAGAGAAACGTTTGCTGTCATATCACCCGAAACTCTTGTTAGAGTAAAACAAAATTTTAGGCGACGATTATTTTGCTGCTTACAAAAAAATGGAAATGTGTTTGAACATTTAATGTGTAAGTCTAAGACGTTCGTTGTCAAAACGTTATTAACTATTCTTTTTATTTCAGAAATTTTTCGATATTTATAGTTTACTTTATGCACCCACCACGAATTTTCTCCTTTCCTACTCAATAATGCAGGCTGTAATTCCTGATGCAATAAAATTTTAAAAGAATTAATTTAATTTGTCTTTAAAACTCTTTGCTCATATTGTGTCAGCATTCGTGTTATAGTACTGTTGCTAATGTTAGGATTTTCGTGTACAACATCTCCTACAACTTGCACCAATTCTTGATTATGTCTTACGGTAAAGAGGGGCACATTTGGGTTTTACCATTGAAACTGGCATCTTCAAATAGTCCAACAACTTTACCGATATTTTTCAAGCTGTAGAATACTTTTGTAAAGTGCTTTTCTAGAACTCTGTGGTCGTGACTTAAGCTTCTAGAAGTTGTTTCTTGAAATAAATTGTTACATTGCGTTACAAAAATAAAGTGTTTCCACAAAAAGGGTTTTATTGGTGACAACTACAGAAACGTATAATCTGCCAAAAGTCGTAACAAAAGAGCTGCAGGCATTAAAAATTCTAGGCTAAAATTATTTTACGGTTTTTGGGATTAGACACTTTTCAATTTTTTCAATTGTCAAACTGACAAATTTACTGACGTTTTATTCATATTCAAGGAACTTTCAATTTACAATCTGACAACACCGTTTCATGGATGACAATATTTCTCACAAAAAAAACGAATTTTTTCCGTGTTATTTAAGAACCAATTAGAGGAATTCTAAATGATTTGTGTTAAAACAAAATTTGTCATTACAGTATTTTGAGTTACAGCATTATAATAGTATGCATTTTGAAGAAATTTTGTGCGATTTCATAATTTTATTCTTTCGAGTGCAAAATTGGTACATCATAAAAAAAATATTTTAACAGCAAAATGTAGACCGTACATATTAATGCTTATGTTCTAAATTTTATTTAGATCGACTGATAAATAAAAAAGTTACAGGGGGTATGCCCTTTTCGGTGGGACACCCTGTATTTTTTGTTTGATAATACCTAATAGATTAAATATTTCTTCTAATTTGAGTGCTTATTTAAAAGCATTGATTATTCTAGTAATAAATAGTAGTTTTGAAAATAACAATTTATTTAAAAGAGAAAAATTTGGCAATATATTAATTTATAGTTTACACAAAAGTTTATTTTCTTTCTTCATTAATTTGCACACAAAATTATTGAATTTATGCCAAAAGCTGTCTCCCTTCCAAACAAAGTAGACCTGTTTTTGCGTTTATTCTAGAAATTATTTTTCTGAGAGTTATAGCTTCTCTTTAGTTTTCGTTTGGCCACCCTGTATATAACAGTTTGCATTTCAATTATACTCAATGTACTAGTTCTTTTTTGTTATTTTAAGCTGTAACATATTTGTTAATTGGAAATTTTTATTTTTTGCAGGACCAAAGAGGAGGCGGGTCTGTCCCATCCCCCTGCTGGGCAAAGGGAAATACAAGTAAGTATTTTTTTTTTGTTACATTCAAATTACTATTTCCATGCTTTCTTTTGACTGAAACTTATTTTACTTCTAAACAAACTTTTTATCAAAGTTATATCGTAACTCTAAATTAGGTGTTCAAAATGTCAAATTAATTTTCTAACTATATAAACTGTCTTCATTAAGTAGATATATTTTCTATAAAGCTTTTGTTAAATTTAAAATTAGACAAATTAATTATTAAAACATTTTAACGTGTAAATATTTAATATAACTTGATGACAGAAACTTTTGGAGTAGCGACAACAATATTTCAATATCTATTGCTTTGAAAGGAAATTAGTATCTCTAACACATGTCTGTCTAAAGTTAGGTAAAATTGTTTAGTAATAAATAAAATATGTTTCTTACCAGTAAGTTTGTGTCAGTATCGTCATTCAAATTTATAAGTGGTATGTGTCATACTTGTGGAAATTTTCTGTTAATGCAGTTCAAAAGACCCTAATCATAAATAAGTTTTTATTTCTTCTACTCGATGTGTGTGCTACAGTAATAATTTTTGTTTACTCCTTTGTCAATTTAATTAAATATATTGCCCTACAATGGCAATGGTAAAAGAGCGTAAAAGTAGTCCAATAACATACGGGTGGTCTAATACTTTAGCACTCATGTTTTCAATGTTTGTACTTACTTATTTGTTGTTTTGCCGACGTTTCAAGGTTTCTTTTTTTTTCGGAGACTACCAACTCAGCATGTTGTATTACAACAAGTTTTTAACAAAATTGTAATAGTCACGAGCCTTTAAAAAAGGGAAAGTAAAACCCTAAAACATTGGTAAAAAAACAGAGTAGTAATCTCTCTTTTCCACTCCCATTAATTTAACTTAACTTAATAAATTATTTATACAATTAATTTATCCTAAATTATTTTTGTTATATTAATTTTTCTTTTTGTTATAGACCCGGCTGTGTCGTCAAGTCTGGTAAGTATTTATAAATTTATTCAGTTTTTTTTTTCATGATTTTTTAAAGTTTAAAGACAACAAGAGATCCCATTTATAATTATTAAGTTAATACGTTAATAATAATAATTGTTCTTTAATTTTCCACCTATATTTGTAGCCGTTTAATAAAACTTTTTTTTTTTTTTGTAAAAGTTGCTTTTTGTCTTTCGCGTAAAAGTTCAGTTAATAAGTTTTTAAAAACGATAGTGATAAACGTGTATTATATAATATTCTAAACATGTTAACATAAGAAAATAGACGTTTGATCAAAAAATTTAAAAAAGAATAAAAATACAGAATTACTTTTTAGTTAAATAGTTGCTTTAATGTTGACAGAGAGTTTATATTAAAAATTGCTCCACAAAAGCTAAGAAAGTGTGTAATAACTTTGTTTTTACTCTTGTTTACCACAATTCTTAGATATATTTTATAGTATTTTTTTTTCAATATTTGCTAAAAATGTTTTTTTTTATAAATGCTTGTATTAATTTTAATTTTCATATAACGAAAACTCTTAAATATTTTTTAGTGTATGAATAAATTGACATTAATAACCCTATTACAAACAACAGTTCAAATGTTGAATTAAAAATAAGATTAACCAGTGTGTACCGGTTCTTTGCATACTGTCCAGTGTATACTGTCAATATTGCTTAATTCAAAATTACATGGCATAATTTTACTAACCTTTTCCAAAGTTTTGCTCACCATAAAATGTATTGTTATTGAAGTCAATTAGGGTTCAACCCTAAACATTTACAATTGGTATATAGGTTTCTTCAACGCCAGATGATTCGAAGCCCGAGGCTTAAGATGCTTTTATGGGTAATATTTCTCCAAAAGATGATACATTTTATCATATAAATTTACCTAAACATTCCGACAGTTTAAAAGAAATAATGAAGTGTATTTTTTGTGAATTAAAAGATTTGCCATCGCATTGATTATTATTGAACTAATCAATAAATCATTATTTAAATGTTCAATAGCTATCCAAAATCAAAAAAGGAAATGAAATAATGAACTTATCTGTTACAAGTTTCGACGTACACAATAATTAATATTATGTGTAATTGTTTTGAGTTATTTATATCCTTGTTTCTCATACCATATGTTAATTATAATTTTTGATCAGAGGTTGCCATGAAAAATAGAAATTCTAAAAACGTAGCGCCTAAATTAATTCACTTGATAAATCTCATTTTGCTGTCACTGTCAAAAGTAAAATTTAAGTTTGATTCGAATTATGAGGTTTACTGCAGAGCAGAAGATTTTTTGGTAGAATAATATTTTCGTAACGAAAACTTAGTGAACGGATTACGGAGAATGGGTTTACTCATCCAGACTTTATTTTGACGAGTTTCGGAATAAATTTCCAGAAGAAATAATTTTTAGAGAGACAGTCATAAGTCAATAATAGTGATTAACTAAAAAATCGTGTTGAGGAAGAGATAAACAATATTACTTCTGCAACTCTTACAATGTGTTCGAAAACTTGAAACGTTGAGGGAGGTTATATATTATTATGTCAAATAAGTTAGGGGCTACATTTTAGAGATTTTTGTTTTTCATGGTAACCTCTGATCAAAAATTATAATAAACATACAGTTGGCTTCAAAAAAATCGGGAAATGAAAGGAGAGTCTTCCAGTCTTATGGAAACCGTAAGACCAGCCAAATTTAATTTTTTTGGTACCATTCGATAGCTCTTGAAAAGACAAGCATTTCATATTATTGCGCAAAATTGCTGGCTTTGTAAATATGAGCAGAAAATATTTAAAGTCTCTTTGACTTCTGTCACGACAATTCATAAAAGTGTCTGTTTAGTTTATGAGGGTTAAAAGTAGGGAAACCCTGCGGCGAACCCTTGATAATTAGGTACCGGAAAAGAAACTTCCTACTGTTGTTATTCTTAGATTTTCTGTTGACACCGTCTACCAGTTCTAAGTTATTTTGTTATTTGGTAATTACCAAAATAATTTTTTGAAGATTTACTATTAATTTGATTAAATCATAAACATTTTTCTTCCATGTTGACACTTTAAAATAATATTATTAAATTCATAACAATTGTTAGCCTGAAATAAATATTTTTAGTAAAATATAACGCTTTTTTTCACTAGTAATATAGTTTTTAAAAAAATTGCAACAACTTTGTCTAGTATCAAATTAGCATAATCACATCAATACTTTCAGGTGAAATAGAAATTTTATTGCTGGCTTATTCTCACTCATTATTCGAGATATTTTTTCAAAATGATTGTAAATAACAATTTAGAAAACCAACAGCATTTGTTATTAGGTCAAATAGGATAAACTTTTATAACCATAACTAAAAATTCAGGGAAATATTGGTGTGGAAATTACCGGTAAACAAAGCAGGTAAAGGTAACAGATTAAGATACAGGTGTCGAGATTACCTGTCCCCGGTGAAAGTATCCCATAAAATTTTCTCATAATTTCGAAAGTAAAAGGGGATGGTCAGATTTAAGAAGATTAACTATTTTAACCAATCGAACAACCACCTTAATGTTCCACCTAAACATAGTTTGTGGTCCACCTAACAACGAGGTAAACAACACTTTGGAACATCGCTTGTGTAAAAGTACCCAATTGAGTTGGTTGTTATATAAGTATCTACGTTCTAAAGTAATTTAAAAATGGAGTGTTACGTGTGTAATCAAAGAGTGCGCTCTAGAGGGTTTCGCCGTTTAGATCAGTTAGATGATTGCTTATTTAATTAGTTTAATTCTATTAAATATTATATCTAAGTTGGATTTTTTCTTACACTGATTTTGCAAAAGGTTATTTTTTTTATATAGAAAATTACTAATTATGTTTTATTTAATTAGTTTAATTAATACATAATTTATATAACTTATGTATTAATTAGTTTGGTTATATTTACTATCTCTTGTCCCATATCATTTAATTTTTGTATTTTCTAAAATAAAATATTTTCATTTCTGATTCAAACAATCTTCTTTCCTAACAAAGCAAATGGTCATTACATCTCCCGTGGAGTAAATCCCTTTTGTAAAACCACCGGCTATTACCGTTGCTTGATTTATGAACTCTTCCAGACAAGCTTGGGACAGTGTTTACGACCTTGGGTATCCGATCTTTTTCCCTCTAACTAAAACTGTATTTACTGTCTCACAAAATTTAAAAATTTATATTAAGTTTATTTGTAAAGTTAGCAATTTTGCGCAATAATATGAAATGATCGTCTTTTCAAGTGCTTTCAAATGGTACCAAAAAAATTAAATTTGACTGGTCTTACGGTTTCTATAACACTGGAACACTCTCCTTTGACCTAATGTGAATTGGAAATTTAATTTGTCAATTAATGTCAATTTGAGTACATTTCTGACACATAAGTGCAGTTTTTTAACCTAAATTCTAAAAGACCGTTTCAAAATATAAAAATTTAATACAATCTAACAGAATTTTTTGATAGGTATGTCATAATTTCATAATAACCCAAATTAAGGTAAAATCTTTGTTTTTATGCCACTGAATTTTTTAATGTTATTAAACAACAATGACATAACTACATATTGTCTGTTTCACGAAAGAAGCGACTTTCGTCATAGCCATTAATGGTCCGAACAATGATATGCTCGTACCGCGTTGATGGAATGAGCGCGGAGCGCCTGCCCCGTTTTCCCGAAAGACGAGAAGTATAATAAGTTGCCTAAACTAATAATTGACGAGCGCAATTATATAGCCATCTTCTTTGGCTTCTAGTAGACACTACTTTGAACATTTTTCTTTTCAGTACATCGGAAATGTGAATAACGTGTGTCGTAACTTAAAAATAAATTGATGACGAAAGTCGCTTCTTTCGTGAAACAGAGAGTATAAGTGTTAAATACATGATGACGGAGCAATAACATACAAAATCACTAGGAACGGCTAGAACAGACAACTGTTATCTATTGATCACTAAAAAAAAGAACTACAAAAAAATCATTGTATGTACCACGGGTTTAATTATAATTAGCAATAATTATCGCTAATGACCCTCGGAAAATTAAAAACATTTTTTTGACATAAAATCTATACAAACATTTATAAAAATTATATAAATCATAGTAGTAAAAATTTAAATTATGTAAACGGTATAAAAATGTCAAATAAACAAGAAGTTGCCAATAATAATAAATGGGTCAAGCGGTGAAGAACACAATTTACCCAAAGATTCCTTATTTACTCGAGGAGAATAAAAGCAATATTTATTTATATGCACTTTTAGACAAAACCAACTGTGACACCTATGGCTTCATAGATGTTTATAGCTCTTGTTGAAACCATGCGAACTGTTTATAGTTTTTAAGATATACGCTGTAGACATTTTTTTTTATTTTTAAAAAACACTATTTTTGAGATAAACCGTGTATGACAACACCGTTATTGAACATAAACTTTTACATCGTAATTTTAACATTTGTATAAGGCAAGTTGGGTTATTACGACTTTTTTTATTATGTACTATAGCTGGTTAAATTTCTCAAATATACTTCAAAATCACCCTGTATAAGACAACTTAGTAGATACGTATTGAAACAAAAATTAAATTTTTTCTCCAATGTTATTATGAGCTACACAAGATTCAAAAACAACACTTACCACTAATGCAAGCAAAAGTTTGCATTCCGATTTTAATAAAATCATATATTATATATACAGAGTGATTTTTTTATTTGCTCCCGCCCGAAATTTTAAAAATAGGCAACACATTATACTTTGCATAGATTACGTAGTTTTTTAAAATTTAATTTTCAAAATTAAGACATAGAGGGTTGTGAATTATTGTCAACATTGTTGACAATACTTTTGACAGTTCTTCCAAAATCAATTTATTCGGGTCATTTGTAGCCGCATTTTTTTAAGTAGAAACATGTTTTCTGATTCGGAAAAAACGGATATGTTATTGGTACTGGGAGAGTGCCAGAAAAACTACGAAGCAGCAGTTCGACTCTACGCTAGACGTTATCCCGATAGAAGGACGCCATGTAATCATGTGTTAAGAAAAATTGAAAAGAATTTAAGAGAAAATGAAGTGTTAAAAAAGAAGAGCAACAGACGTCGTACAGTAACACATGCGGAAAACAAAGCGGCGGTAATAGAAGCTGTAACTAATAACCCCCAGATAAGTCAAAGACAAATTTCACGGCAGCTACAGATTAGTCAAACCCCTGTATTTAGTATTTTAAAAGCTAACCAATTTCTTCCTTACCATGTAACTATAGTTTAGGGTTTGAGAGGAATCAATCAGGAATCAGGTTTATCAGGAATCAATTAGAACAGGACCCTAACTTTTTATTTTACGTTTTGTTTACTGATGAGGTTACCTTCACCAACAATGGTTGCATGAACAGACACAATTCACATTATTACTCTCAACAAAATCCTCATTGAGATGCTAGCCAGAGTTCGCAGAAATTATGAACGGAGAATAATATTGTGCCAAGAAAAAGAAGGGAGACAATTTGAACACATTTTATAACAATTACTAAATGTAGTTATTGTATTTTAATTAAATGTTAAAACTGACTTTGATTTTTGAACTTATAACGTCTAGCGTACAGGCGAACTGCTGCTTCGTAGTTTTTCTGGGACTCTTTCAGTACTAATAACATATCTGTTTTTTCCGAATTAGAAACCATGTTTTACTTAACAAAATGTGGCTACAAATGATCCAAATGAACTGACTCTGGAAGTACTGTCAAAAGTATTGTCAACAATGTTTACATTAATTCATAACCCTCTATGTCTTAACTTTGAAAATTAATTTTTAAAAAACTACGTAATCTATGCAAAGTATAATGTGTTGCCTATTTTGAGAGTTTCAGGCGGGAGCAAATAAAAAAATCATCCTGTATATATAATATACAGGGTGATTTTCTATTTGCTCCCGCCCGAGATTTCAAAAATAAGCAACACGTCATAGAAACGAAAAACAACTTTGGAAAAACTACAAATGATCCAAATGAACTCACTCTAGAAGCAGTGTCAAAGGTATTGTCAACAATGTTTATTGTTGTAATTAATTCAAAACAATCTATGCCCCAATTTAAAAAAATAAATTTTAAAGAACTAGCAATGTATAATGTTACCACCATCGTAAGCCGATTTTTATTTAATTAGGTTTTTACAAATTCTCTGTGTTGCCTGAATTAACAAACTTCATCAAATCGGTAATTTTAAAACTTGAACAGCATTCCACAAAATTCCATCTCTAAAAGTCGCTTTCTTTAGCTGTAAGGTCATCCTTCGAACCCTCAAGTTTCTACCTGTTTGCCATCAAACAAAAGAAAGCGGAAAATCTCGACTCACGCGTTCACCTGCACAGGTATCCATGTATAGAACACACATCGAAAAGCTCTCTTTAACCTGAGTCTTTTCGTATAAATTTCATCCCGTAATTCTTACAGCAACCCTGTCAAAATCTGCAATTAACTAACCAATTAACCCATCTCACGCACTTCTCGATAATTAGAACCGCGACATGCTCCATCTCGCTCTCATTTTGTCAGGTAGGCTTCTCGCGACCTACCTCGCATTACGCAGCCCTCTCACATGTTGCGGACTAATTTATTAAACCGTTGTTAAATCTCATAAACGGGTTGTCGTAAAATTATGATTCAAACGCTGTTCAACGCCTTTTTCAGTTCTTCAGATCTTGATTTGCGTGAACAAATTCATTCGACCCCTCGATCTTTGCCGACCCTTTTTGAAGGTGGCAAAATTATCGGTTTTAACCATCGTCTCGAGTCTCGACTCTTCACTCTTCGCCTCTTCGGGAGTCAGTCGGCAGTCGATTGCAAGCTCATGGAGACATCATCGCATGTCTTCATCTGTGCTTCTTTCAGTCGCACACCTTGCTCTCTCACTCTGCTTGTTCGCGCGCCACCTTACTCACCTTACTAACAGCGCGTTACTCACTCGCATCGCTGCGCCATCTCTCTCTCAACCCATTCAAATCTTTTACCCTTTTTGTAACTCGCTCGCTTGACAGTGCCGTTTCAAATTTAATACTGTGTTTTATTTTTTTCTACGTTTGCAACAATTTAATTATTCTATTTTTAATTAAATTTAACTTCCCTTTCCTAAATTTTTATTACCACTTCCATTCATTATTCACCACATTCATAATTCCCAATCAAACAAAATTGCACCGATAGCCGGGTTGGTGACAATAATCGTAGCTTTCCTTTTGCAAACGCTTCTGACACAATATATCGAAACCAGTAGTTTCACTCGAGTCGGCACCTTTGAACTATGTAGACGTAAAAATTTGACCTTGCGCTATCTTGTTAGAATAGAAGTCAGAGGTGTACTCAGAAAATACTTGAAATTGACAGGGCCGTATTCCAGTTATCTTAGGTGCCGATAAAGCACAAAAATAAAACTTACAATTGAAATCTAAGTTTCAACTATCAACTTCCACAGTATCAATTTGGTTTTAGGGTGGCTATTAAAGTTTCGATTAATAAATTTTCTTCTCAAGCGGGAATAAAGTGAAGGTTTATTCCCTTGTTTTTGATTAAAAATAAGGTATTTTATTCCCTAGGGAATTTTAATTTATTTATTTATTAACATTGAAGTTTACACTAACAGTAGGTAACAACAAATTCACAATTTCAGAGAGACTTCAGGGAAGTGAACCAGCTTTAGAACAGATATTTTCAATATCTTGCTCCCCAAACCACTTCAAATATTGTTGATGATCTTTTTTATACTGATTTTTTGATTTCTCCAGAAGCAAATTCGAAGTCACATCTTGAGCTCTCGCAGCAATAGCCAAAGGCATACCACTTTTTCTTCCATTTATGGTGTATTTTCCCATTTTACAATTGACAACAGAACGATTTCGGCAAATTATTTTCTTTTAGAATTATTACTTCTGCCGCTTGAGAAGAAAACTTTGTATGCATCTTGGGAATAAACCTTCGTTAATTCTTTAGCTTAAGATGCTCTCGCTCCCTGCGGTCGCTCTGGCATCACTACAGTCGCGGGATTAACATGGCGGTTTATTCCCTTGATACATAAATAACTATTAACGTATAAAAAACTCATAACCGTATAAATAAACAAATAAAATAATCATATGGAAAATATCTACATGAATGTTCAAACTTAATGGTTTATAGTAAATTATAATTTTTTTAAATAAATTTGTTTTAGGCACTAAACGTTCAAAATTATTTTGGAACATAACTTCTAACATTGCAACATAGTAGACAAAATGGTCGGGAGGCATTTGTAAACTGTCAAAAGAAACTCCACTAGTTTCATATTCTTTTAAATAACAAAATAAAGACGAATTATCCAATTCTTGATGATGTTTGGCATAATCTTCACAAGCAGAACATGTGTACCGTCCTAAACATTTTTTTTGCGCGATCGATTGTTTTATCAGTTTACTGTGCCTGTTTCCACGACGGTAGATTGCTGTTACTGGTTGCTACGTGTAACAAAACATTTACCGTTCAGTGAACGGTAAGCAATTAAATCTAAAAAAAACAATTTTGCGATTTATTTATTAAAATTAAATGTACAATTATTATAATTAATAGCAGTAATACCACTCGCATTTGAGTTTCTAGTGTTAATAGACAAACTTTCCGACGTAGAAGTCCCAGGTTGTTGTAATAGTCCACCAACATCGCTGTGTAAAATTTTATGAGCAAATTCAATTTTGTTTTGGAGGGAATCTTCCACGTAACTCTCGGCCACCGTTGATGAACGCCACCCATCATGTCTTTTTAGTCCCAACACATCAACTCCGTTATTCGCCAAAAGTGTAGCCGATGTGCGTCGAAACGAGTGTCCAGTAAAACCTTCAGGGGCTTGCAACTTTAAATACTTTGCAGTTTTTGACGGCCAGCCTCCAATTGTGCCTTCTCCTATGACTTGCTTAGTGCATTTGCCATTTCGATAGTTCAGAAATAAATGATCTGACGTTGGGTTGCTTGGTCGAATTCTTAAGTATTTTCGAAGTATTTCCAAATAATGAACTGCTTCATTTTCTTTATTAATAACTGTCAATGTTTGCTGAATATTCGTTTTTGTATTTGGAATATTTACTATAAACATTTCTTCACGTTCTTCTATGTCACTCATTTTAATATTGTACAATTCCTCTCGTCTACAAGCGCCCAATACTTCCAATATCATTGCTACCTGCAAATATATTGTTTCCTTAGAACTCAGATGTACCACCTCATCATTTACAATATACCTTTTGAATTAGAAATTGTTCGTCTGGTGCTTCATACAAGAATTTTTCCATGTCTTCTTTGGTAAAAATTTGAGCCTTCTTAGGCCGATATCCAATATTTTTTCTGTTAAGATAAGCAATTAATGTAGCAAACTTAGAAATATCGATAGCATCATGGAGAAAAATTGTACTCTTCAGCATAGAATAATCCGCCCATAAACTGCCTGCGGCCTTCAAGTGTCCACTTCTCACCACAAAATACGCTAACAAGCTGTTTTCATTTACAGAAATCTTCTTTGCTTCACGCCATTCCTTAAACAACTTGTATGTCTGTTCATATCGGGCTTTAGATTTTTCTGGAATTATTGCCGAACATCCTTCTTGCCAAGCGTCTTCTAAATCATCCGGTAGATCATCACTATCGTTCATATTTGCTTCGAAACCGGAACCACAAAACAGAACTATGTAGGAATGATTGTATCAAAAAGACAATTTTACTTGTTTGGAACAAAACCATAGCAACCATGGAACAGCCACCCAAAGTTTTCAGTTTCAATCTTCCCGATTATCACAAATGTATTGATATAAATTATTATTATTATTATTCTAGAAACTGCAATCGCGCAAAAAACGTTATCGAACGTATTGTCGAACGTTAAGGATTACCGTTCTCAGACAATAATTGGGTTCGTCGCTTCGCTCCTCCTCCAAACAATTGTTTTCGAACGGTAAGCATTCCTTACAGTTCTCCATACTTAATATACTATTAATTAAGTAACCACAAACATTTTGTACAAAATTTTGTTGTAACACGTCACTTCTCTGCTACTCTGTATCTTGCACAGATAACGTTGGTAGTCTTGACACAAATGCTTCTACAGGTGCTTCTCCAACACGAGGAATCGCTGCTAATTTCAATAGAAAATTATCAATGTCTCCTTCACAATTTTCGTTTCCAGAATTAAACAACTTGGTGCAGCTGATTTTTCGAAAAGTTTTTTCAAACTGTATTGGAATTGGATTAAAGTAGTTCCCATTTTGTATCTTTACAAAACCAAACAAATTTTCTAATGTGTTCTGTCTAATCGCCTTGTAAATATATAGTCTATGTTGTAATTATCTATGAGGAAATCTCATAAATGCAAAAAGCCATTAATTGTAATTTGGAATCTTTGGAAACATTTCATTTTTAAAGTGTGATCATAATCACCAGACATCGCTTTAAAATTTGTAAAAACAATAAACAGTTTTTTAAAAATTCGATTTGGTATTCTTCACCCTTAAATGCAACATTAAACTTTTTTGAATGGTTGGTGCTTGAGGAATTTAAAATATCAAACAAATTGTTCATTCGTTCAATAAAGCAGGCAGTCCAAGTGGCTGCCAAGTGAGAAAGCTTGCGCTGCCAATTTCATTTTGTCAAAGTTGCTTGGATGTACCATATATGGGCATCTGTAAGCTTTGGTGCACCTCGCAATGCATGTTTTTTTATCATTGTTGTGAAAATCCACAATATGTTGTCATGATATCACATTATCTTCATATACAAAATTATATTTCATTAGATTGTTCCTCACAGCTTTGGAGTGTCATACATAAACATAATCTTCATTTCATCAACATAGAAAAATGGTGTATCTACAGTTATTCCCAAATGACGCACCATTCGCATGTTGTTGGTCCCAATATCACAAATCATAACACATATTTTTATACCAATTTGTTTCAACATTAACACAATCCCTTCAACCAGTATTTCTAAAATTTCTTTTGAACAAGTAGAGTGTGAAAAGTGGTATACAAATGGCTGGCTCCATTTAGAAACAATACCTCTTATCATTAAAACAGTAACATTTTGTACTGGTTTTCGACATCCTCCATCAGATGTTCTGCTCTCAAATCCTTCAATTTTGTCCTGCCAAATGTTGTAGAATAAATTTGCTTTTAAAGCCATTTCATCCAAAAACAAAACACATAATCTATCTCTTTCTGAAAAATTTTGAACTTTTATCGCTAGTCTTTCAAACAACTGATTATTTGATAACCCTGGGAAGAGTTGAATATTTCTGATAAATCAAAATAATGTAGATGGAGATGGTAGACAAAATTTTTCATGCAAATGTTACTTATATAGCAATGGATTAGCAAAATACAACTTTAAACATTCCATCTTAATCTCCTGCCTATATTTTCGCTCTTGGGGTAATTTACTGCTTAGTTCCATTTGTCACTATAAAATTCGTGAGTTCTGGTGTGCACATTTTGTAACTCAATTCCTTGAACTTCTTCTTTGTGCACACAGTGGATTAATCTCTCAAATATGTGTTTTCCCTTTGGAGTCTCTCATTCTCCCTTTTAAGTTGTTGCAGCTCCCCTCGCAACTTTTTTTTCCTAGGAGTCCCTGCGGTTAAACTTAATGGCGTCTGAGTATATACAAGAGATATTAGTGGCTCCTCAGTGGAGTAATCTAACGCTGGATCATCAGGAATTTGTACAAGCTCTGCAATCAGAATTTTTCATAAAGAAAATATATATGTATGGTTATTTATCTTACCATCAGTCCTCTCTTCTGGCAATGCAGATATAGTTGCAGTATCGGCTAAACAATATGTCAAAACTATTTCAAAAATAAAATTCTGATTGAAAAATTACTTTGTTGTTCAGCATGTTTGCTCTCCATTGCCTGTTCTGTTTGAGGCTCTGTCCCTACTTCTTGCATTGATGGAGCAGAGTAATTGTGTTCTAAAGAACTTGATCCTTCCAAACTTGGGAAAAATTTACACACAGCGTGCCTATGTAACCTATTTCTTAAATCATTTAGGAACATTTTTGGTTCAAATTGTGCTCCACAAAGCCTATGACTTTTAAACAAATTCTTAAGATCTTCTAAGAGATCTTCACGACCGCAAACCATTACCCACACTTTTGCCCTATAATAATTCTAACAAATTTTTACGTCATTTTTTAAGTCACATACATAATTCATTTTTCATTTTATAGCTCTGGTCGAAATTTAATATATTGAATTTTGTATCACTCTGAACAAAAATTTTGAAATTTGTCTCAACTATTAATAAAGATGGAAGGATAAAAATTTTACCTTTCTTTTTCGAGATCTTTCAGAAAAGCAAAAAAAATTAAATTGCAGGAGTATTTTTTATTTTTACAATGTCTTGCGGCACACACAAGACCTGCTTTTTTTTGGACCATTACAATAAAGTATATTAAACCACAAGATAAGATGTAATAAACAATTGTATGATGCACAAACAACTACCAGCTGATCAGTGTTCTATTCTCACAAAATGGCGACCGAGATGCGTAACAAGGAATGCTCATAACGGCCTCCACCACTATAGTGAAACTACTGGTTTCGATATACTCTCGACCCAAGTTCTAATGGCCACTCTGACTTAAATTGTAAATCTTTACATAATAGATCTTCTGCTGTAGAGCCAATTGCAACTATCATGTACTTTAGTTGGACTGGGGGTTTTTACTATTGTGTTCCAGGTAGATCCCAGATGTTTCTCATTTAAGTAAAGAAGAGATAATAGAAAGTTGCAATTGGCACCACAGCAGGAGATCTATTATGTAAAGATTTACAATTTAAGTCAGAGTGGCCATTAGAACTTGGGTCGAGTATACTGTGCTTCTGAGCTGAGATCAGCTGCAATGACATGATCAGCTCAACTTAAATCATTTCAGTATAATGGTTAAAAGGAACTCACATCTGAGTTTCTCGACTCAGTTAACCTCACTTCAACTATTCAACTGTCAGTCAAGTGTTTAGCTATTTGTTACTATTATAATAATACAGGGTTATTCACGTAAGATGACGAACCTAACCAGGCAAAACTCCAGCTTAAAAGCTGTCTCCCTTTCAAACAAAATAGACCTGTTTTTGCGTTTATTCTAGAAATTATTTTTTTGAGTTACAGCTTCTCTTTAGTTTTTGTTTGGCCACCCTGTATGTAACAGTTTGTATTTCAATTATACTTAATTTATTAGTTCTTTTGAACATTTGGTCAAGCTGTAACATTTTTGTTAATTGCAAATTTTTATTATTTGCAGGTGTCAAGAGGAGGCGCCAACATCCCTCCCCCTGCCCGCCTCCCTCAACGGAGGAAGGTCCCTCTCAGTAAGTATTGTAACTTTTTTGTACTTTTAAATTACTATTTCCATGTTTTCTTTTGACCGAAACGTATTTTACGTTTAAACAAACTTTTTACCAAAGTTACATCGTAACTCTAAATTAGGTGTTCAAAATGTCAAATTAATTTCCTAACTATATGAACTGTCCTTATTAAGTATATACATTTTCTAAAGAGCTTTTGTTAAATTTGTAAAATTTAAAATTAGACAAATTAATTATTAAAACATTTTAAAGTGTAAATATTTTGTATAACTTGATGACAGAAACTTTTGGAGTAATTAACTGTTAATTACTTATTAATTGCTTTTACAATTCGAATGTTTGAATTCAAACTCTGCAAATTTGCACAGTTAAAATTAAACTGTGTTTTCAAAAACCTGTTTCTTGCTTTAAACCACGGTTAAACTAACGGGCCAGCTAAATTCGTTTCCAAAAACCGAACCTTAATAAATTATTTACACAATTAATTTATTATAAATTATTATTGTTATATTAATTTTTCTTTTTGTTACAGACCGTCCTTTGAGGAGACTGGTAAGTATCTTCTTTAGTATTTTAATCTTGTTTACCACAATTCTTAGATATGTTTTATTGTATATTTTTTTCTTAAGATTTGCTAAAAAAAATTTTTTAATTTTTTTTTTAATTAATTATAATTTTCGTTTAACGAAAACTCTTAAATATTTCAGTTTGTGAATAAATTGACATTAATAACGCTATTAGAAACAACAGTTTAAATGTTGAATTAAAAATAAGAATAACCAGTGTTTACCGGTTATTCGTATTTGCTCAAAATTTGCTTAAAATTTTGCTCACCATAAAATGTATTGTTATTGAAGTCAGCCCCAAACATTTACAATTGGTAGGCTTCTTCAACGCCAGATGATTCGATGCCCGAGGCTTAAGATGCTTTTAAGGGTAATATTTCTCCAAAAGATGATATTTTTTATCATAAATTTACCTAAACATTCCGACAGTTTGAAAGAAATAACGAAGAGTATTTTTTGTGAATTAAAAAATTTGCCTTCACATTGATTATTATTGAACTAATCAATAAATCATTACTTATTTAAATGTTCAATAGCGATCTAAAATCAAAAAAGGGAATGAAATAATGAACTTATCTGTTAATATTATGTGTAATTGTTTTGAGTTATTTATATCCTTGTTTCTCATACCATATGTTAATTATAATTTTTGATCAGAGGTTGCCATGAAAAATAGAAATTCTAAAAACGTAGCGCCTAAATTAATTCACTTGATAAATCTCATTTTGCTGTCACTGTCAAAAGTAAAATTTAAGTTTATTCGAATTATGGGGTTTACTGCAGAACAGAAGATTTTTTTGGTAGAATATTTTCGTAATGGACACTTAGTGAACGGACTACGGAGAATGGGTTTAGGTACTCATCCAGACCAGACTCTATATTGACGAGTTTCTGAATAAATTTCCAGAAGAAATCATTTTTAGAGAGCCAGTCATGAGTCAATAATATTGATTAACTAAAAAAGCGTATTGAGGAAGAGATAAACTATATTACTTCTGCAACTCTTACAATGTGTTCGAAAACTTGAAACGTTGAGGGAGGTTATATATTATCAAGTCAAATAAGTTAGGGGCTACATTTTAGAGATTTTTGTTTTTCATGGTAACCTCTGATCAAAAATTATAATAAACATACAGTTGGCTTCAAAAAAATCGGGAAATGAAGTTTGACCTAATGTGAATTGGAAATTTAATTTGTCAATTAATGTCAATTTGTGTCTACATTTCTGACACATAAGTGCATTTTTTTAACCTAAATTCTAAAAGGCCGTTTCAAAATATAAAAATTTAATACAATCTAACAGAATTTCTTCTGACAGATTCCGTTTTTTTTGCCTGCCCCGTTTTCCCGAAAGACGAGAAGTATAATAAGTTGCCAAAACTAATAATCAACGAGCGCAATTATATAGCCATCTTCCTCGTTATCACGTTTTTCACCTATGGCTTCTAGTAGACACTAATTTGAATATTGTTTCTTTTCAGTACATCGGAATTGTGAATAACTTGTGTCGTAACTTAAAAATAAATTAATGACGAAAGTCGCTTCTTTTGTGAAACATAGAGTATAAGTGTTAAATACATGATGACGGAGCAATAATATACAAAATCACTAGGAACGGCTAGAACAGACAACTGTTATCTATTGATTACTAAAAAAAAAAGAACTATAAAAAATCATTGTATGTACCACGGGTTTAATTATAATTAGCAATAATTATCGCTAATGACCCTCGGAAAATTAAAAACATTTTTTTTGACACAAAATCTAGACAAACATTTATAAAAAAAATTTAAATCATAGTAGTAAAAATTTAAATATTGTAAACGGTATAAAAATGTCAAATAAACAAGAAGTTGCCAATAATAATAAATGGGTCAAGCGGTGAAGAACACAATTTACCCAAAGATTCCTTATTTACTCGAGGAGAATAAAAGCAATATTTATTTATATGCACTTTTAGACAAAACCAACTGTGACACCTATGACTTCATAGATGTTTATAGCTCTTGTTGAAACGATGCTAAAAAACCCAATTTGTTTTATACAACTGTTTATAGTTTTTAAGACATACGCTGTAGGCATTTTTTTTAAACACTATTTTTGAGATAAACCGTGTACGACAACTCCGTTATTGAGCAAAAACTTTTACATTGTAATTTTAACATTTGTATAAGGCAAGTTGGGTTATTACGACTTCTTTTATTATGTACTATAGCTGGTTAAATTTCTCAAATATACTTCAAAATCACCCTGTATAAGACAAAGTGGTAGATACGTATTGAGACGAAAATTAAATTTTTTCTCCAATGTTATTGTGAGCTACACAAGATTCCAACAACAACACTTAGCACTAATGCAAGCAAAAGTTTGCATACCGATTTTAATAAAATCATATAACAACTGTTCATTTAAAAAAGTTGTCAAGGGTGCTATGAGATTTTGATAAAAGAAAATGGAGGGAAGAAGGGATGTCGAAGCTTGATACACAACTTCACAGTGCGCGCGCAGTCGTGATTTGTCGTCGTAACTGACAGTACGGCAGCCGAATTAAACTAAGACATACTTCAAAATGTTTTTGTTTTTTCATAGCACACTTGACAACTTTTTTAAATGAACACCTGTTATTATATATTTGGAAAATACAGGCTGATTTTCTATTTGGTTTTAAAAATTTCAAAAATAAACAACACGTTATAGAAACGATAACTACAGGGTGATTTTTTTATTTGTTCCCTCCCGAAATCTTAAAGATAGGCAAGACGTTATACAAACGATAAACAATTTAATTAATTAATTAATGTGGCTACAAATGATTCAAATGAATTGACTCTGGAAGCACTGTCAAAAGTATTGTCAACAATGTTGACATTAATTTACAACTCTCTATGCCTTAAATTTGAAAATTAAATTTTTAAAGTATAATGTGTTGCCTATTTTTGGAGTTTTGGGCGGGAACAATTAAAAAAATCAACCTGTATTTTATGCATAATGTCCTATACTTATTCTCATCTCTGTTCGACATATTGACAGTTATATAGAAACGATAACCAACTTTGGAAAAACTACAAATGATCCAAATAAACTGACTCTGGAAGCAGTATCAAAGGTATTGTCAACAATGTTTATTGTTGTATTTAATTCAAAACAACCTATGCCTCAATTTAAAAAAATAAATTTTAAAGAACTAGCAATGTATAATCGGAGTTTTCCTTTTGCAAACGCTTCTGACACAGTATATCGAAACCAGTAGTTTCACTCGAATCGGCACCTTTGAACTATGTAAACGTAAAAATTTAACTTTGCGCCATCTTGTTAGAATAGAAGTCAGAAGTGTGCTCAGAAAATACTTGAAATTGGCAGGGCCGTATTCCAGTTATCTTAGGTGCCGACAAAGCACAAAAATAAAAACTTACAATTGAAATCTAAATTTCAACTATCAACTTTCACAGTATCAATTTGGTTTTAGGGTGGCTTTTAAAGTTTCGATTAATAAATTTTCTTCTGAAGCGGGAATAAAGTGAATGTTTATTCCCTAGTTTTTGATCAAAAATGAGGTATTTTATTTCCTAGGGAATTAGAATTTTTTTATTTATTAACATTGAAGTTTACATTAACAGTAGGTAACAACAAATTCACAATTTCAGAGAGACTTCAAAGAAGTGAACCAGCAACACATCTTTAGAACAAATATTCTCAAATGTTTGCACAAATGTTGCTCCCCACACCACTTCAAATATTGTTGATGAGCTTTTTTATACTCATTTTTTTTATTTTTCCAGAAGCATAAATAACTATTAACGTATAAAAAACTCGTAACCGTATAAATAAACAAATAAAATAATCATATGGAAAATATCTACATATGTTCAAACTTAATGGTTTTAAGTAAATTATAATTTTTTTTAATAAATTTGTTTTAGGCGCTAAACGTTTAAAATTATTTTGGAACATAACTTCTAACATTGCAACATAGTAGACAAAATGGTTGGGAGGCATTTGTAAACTGCCAAAAGGAACTTCAATAGTTTCATATGCTTTTAAATAACAAAATAAAGACGAATTATCCAATTTTTGATGACGTTTGGCATAATCTTCACAAGCAGAACATGTGTACCGATCTAAACATTTTTTAATTAAGTAACCACAAACGTATCGTACAAAATTTTGTTGCAACACGTCACTTCTCTGCTACTCTATATCTTGCACAGATACCGTTGATAGTCTTGACACAGATGCTTCTACAGGTGCTTCTTCAACACGAGGAATCGCTGCTAATTTTAATAGAAAGTCATCAGTGTCCCCTTCACAATTTTTGTTTCCAGAATTAAACAACTTGGTGCAGCTGATTTTTCGTAAAGTTTTTTTCAAACTGTATTGGAGTTGGATAAAAGCAGTTCCCATTTTGTCTCCTTACAAAACCAAACAAATTTTCTAATGTGTTCTGTCTAATTGCCTTGTAAATATACAGGGTAATTTTTTTATCTGTTCCCGCCCGAAACTCTAAAAACAGGCAACACACTATATTTTGAAAAATTTATTTTCAAAATTAAGGCCTTTAGAGTTGTGAATTAATGTCAATATTGTTGATAATACCTTAATCAGTGCTTCCAGAGTCAATTTATTTGGATCATTTGTTGCCACATTATTTAATTAATTAACTAACTTTTCGTTTGTATAACGTGTTGCCTATTCTTAGAGTTTCGGGCGGGAACAGATAAAAAAATCACCTGTATAGTCTATGTTATAATTATCTTTGAGGAAATCCCATAAATGCAAGAAGCCATTAATTGTAATTTGGAATTCTTTGAAATATTTTATTTTTGAAGTGTGATCATAACCATCAGACATCGCTTTAAAATTTGTAAAAAACAATAAACAGTCCTTTAAAAATTCGATTTGTTATTCTTCACCCTTAAATGCAACTTTAAACTTTTTTGGATGGTCGGTGCTTGAGGAATTTATAATATCAAACAAATTGTCCATTCGCTCAATAAAGCAGGCTGTGGTAGGGTTGTTTTATAGGAAAAATAAACTTTTACTTTACTTAAGATTTAAAGGAAAATCTTAAGGGATGTTATTAATAAGGCCTAAGCGGTTCCTAATGCACAAAGCTAATAAATTTATATTTTGAACGTAGGCCTTCCCTGGGGTTTAATTTTATAAAAATACCAACCCGGGGGTCGGAAATCAAGTGCTTTAGGGGTAAGGGGTGCAGTCTAATATCTTTACCAGCATTTAAAAACAAGACTCAGTTTTTAACTTAAATACAAAATATATTAAAAGATATTTAGTTAATACAACAAATTAAATCTCAATTACAAATCTCAATACAACAAATTAAATATTAATACAAAACTCAAGTAAAACTTTTAGTTATAAACGAAACGAGATTAATCAATTTATTACTCTTTAAATATGAAATTAAACTATAATATAACATAATAAAATCTATAACAGTTAAAATTACTTCCAAATCATGACAAACAAATGTAAAGGTTTTTAAACTTTTTAACACGATCTCTAGCAATTTTTCTACATTAAATGTTTACAAAAATTTAGATCCAATATTGTTTACTAAATTTATAACAAAATAATCTTTTGAAAATTCGAGAGTAACAATCATTAATTTCTATAAAACTGACTTTACTAAAACATATTTTAACTGTTTCAAAATTCTAAAGCGGTTACGTAAACAATAAAAACTATAAGTTTCGAAATTAATAAAAGAATGATTAATCAACTATGACTTAGCAATTAATCTGACAATCAATGAATTAACTAAATTCAACAACAAATAAACCAAGTTAAGTTAATTTTACCTTAAATTAATCGTTCTTTTATTACAACTGATTATCAATTACTTTAACAAATCTTAAAACCAAAAATATTCTTAACTGAAGGAGAGGATAATGCGTTTCGGATATGTGACAAAATACGCAAATTCATTACTTAAACTCAAATTTAGAATGCACAAATACATGATTTACTTAACACAGTTCCAACAACAACTCTCAATTAATAATTATGAAACTAATCTTTTCTTTCAAAATTCAAGGGTCATGAGTGGTTAAAAATCAAACAATTTCTCTATTTTTGCAAAATAAAATTCTCTCTTATAATCAAAACTAATTCCCCAATAATTTTCAATAAACAAAGCCTCTTTTAACTATTAAAACTTAAGTTACCAATAACTTTAATTCCAAAATCAAATATTCAACTCAAAACGTTCAGATGCAAATCCAGCCCCAAAACAATTACATATTCAACAACCTTTTAGAAAAACTGTAAGTAATTATCAAAATTTCCGCAAATACGTTACCCAAAGCCATTTCGTAAATCAGGATAAAAATCAGTTTAGCTTCTAGAGCCATAGTTAGAATTTTGAATTACAAAAACATTCGGTATCAAGTCAATAAACGGACTTACGGTTATCACTAGGTGACACTTGGGCTCAGATGACTTTCGGACTGGCTTCTATTGCACACACATTTATGAACTTATTCAATTATTTAAAATAATTGAGGAGAAGTGCACATATTAACCACACTTGGAGGTTTATCTATCCCACTTTTGGGTGGAAGTTTTTATATTATTCCAAGTAAGGCCACACATGAAAAGCGTGTCACTTTCACCATGTAAACTTATTTTTTTTTTTAATTTGATGATCTCAATTATTGCTTTGGAAGTTGAACAACAACATGTCATAAGTTACAATTTTTATTGTTCTTAGGCTGAATTCGTCATTTGTCTTTGAGGAGTCAAAAACATTAACTTATTTTTGTGAACTATCCTTGGTTAAACAAAGAAACTGTGTGACTCCATAAAAATTTGGCCATGTTAAACTAATAAAAATCTGGGTCGCTTCCGTATGACACATCTCTTTTTTCTCGCTGATATTGACACTTTTATATTTAGAAATAATTCAATACAATTTAATGGATTTTAAAAACTTTTAAACAGGGTAGTTTTTCTACCCCACCACAAGGCAGTCCAAGTGGTTGTTGCATCTAAATATCGAAATCTGACATATAAATTTAAATTAGATGACACCGTTGCACTGAAAACTTGCGCTGCCAATTTTACTTTCATTTTGTCAAAGTTGCTTCCATGTATATGGGCATCTGTAAGCTTTGGTGCACCTCGCAATGCATGTTTTTTATCATTGTTGTAAAAATCTACAATATGTTGTCATGATATCACATTATCTTTATATACAAAATTATATTTCATTAGATTGTTCCTCACAGCTTTGGAGTGTCATACATAAACATAATCTTTATTTCATCAACATAGAAAAATGGTATATCTACAGTTATTCCTAAATGACGCACCATTCGCATGTTGTTGGTCCCCATATCACAAATCATAACACATATTTTTATACCAATTTGTTTCAACATTAACACAGTCGTCACAGTCCCTTCAACCAGCATTTCCAAAATTTCACTTAAACAAGTAGAATGTGAAAAGTGGTATACAAATGGCTGGCTCCATTTAGAAAAATACCTCTTATCATTGACACATTCAGTAACATTTTGTACTGATTTTAGACATTCTCCATCAGATGTTCTGCTCTCAATTCCTTCAATTTTGTCCTGCCCAATGTTGTAGAATAAATTTGACTTTAAAGCCATTTCACTCAAACACAAAACACATAATCTATCTCTTTCTGAAAAATTTTGAACTTTTATCGCTAGTCTTTCAAACAACTGATTATTTGATAACCCTGGAAAGACTTGAATATTTCTGATAAATCGAAATAATGTAGGTGGAGATGGTAGACAAAATTTTTCATGCAAATGTTTCTTATATAGCATTGGATTAGCAAAATACAACTTTAAACATTCCATCTTAATCTCCTGCCCATATCTTCGCCCTTGGGGTAATTTACTGCTTAGTTCCATTTATGTCACTATAGCAGACAGTGGACTATTAGGCACATAGTGGACTAATCTCTTAAATATGTATTTACCTTTTGGAGTCTCTCATTCTTCCTTTTAAATTGTTGCAGCTCTTCTCGCAACTTATTTTTCCTGGGAGTCCTTGCGGTTAAACTTAATGGCGTCTGAGTATATACAAGAGATATTTGTGGCTCCTCAGTGGAATAATCTAATGCTGAAACATTAGGAATTTGTACAAGCTCTGCAATTAAAATTTTTCATAAAGAAAATATATATACCCGAATCACTTTTGTAATAATAAATTTCAAAATTCAACCCCAAATGCGCCAATTTTGCCTTTGTGAGTTATGTTACAGTATGACAACGTCAACGTGACATTGTCATATAACATGACCAACATTTTAAAAACCCGAATTTTCGGTAAAAAACATAATTCACAAAGCCAAAATTTTGTGTTGAATTTTGAAATTTATTATTAAAAGAGTGATCCGGGTTTATGTATGGTTATTTATCTTACCATCAAATTTTACCATAAGTCCTCTCTTCTGGCAATGCAGATATAGTATATCACCTACTGTCTATTTTTTTTTATAAAACCACCACCTGTTGCATTATGTTGGTATCAAATCAATTTCCCTACAACAGTTATTTTTATTTGTTGAGTTTGTAATACATCTGTCACAATTTATGTCAGATGTCAGATTATTTTGAATATTTTGCCACAATGCCACGAAAACGGCGAAATTTGGTTCAAGGAAAACACAAGTCCATGGCGTTCCATTCGAACTGAATTGAGACTCCCTGAATTTGACACACTTGTACATTTTGCTAACATAACCTGTCTTCGTGTCTGTCACAGATCACGCCTTGTCATTACCCTTTTTTACCCCATGTCAGATAAATGCGAGATTGCCAAAACTCTGTTGAGAGAAAATGCAATGTTGGTGGTTTTATAAAAAAAATAGACTGTAAACAATATGTCAAAACTATTTCAAAAATAAAATTTTGATTGAAGAATTACTTTGTTGTTCAGCATGTTTGCTCTCTATTGCCTGTTCTGTTTGAGCCTCTGCCCCTACTTCTTGCATTGGTGGAGCAGAGTAACTGTGTTCTTAAGAACTTGATCCTTCCAAACTTGGGAAAAATGTAGACACAGCGTGCCTATGTAACTTATTTCTTAAATCATTATGTAACTTATTTCTTAAATCATTTAGGAACATTTTTGGTTCAAAATGTGCTCCACAAAGCCTATGACTTTTAAACAAATTGTTAAGATCTTCTAAGAGATCTTCACGACCGCAAACCATTACCCACACTTTTGCCCTACAATAATTCTAATAAATTTTTACCTTACAGGAGTATTTTTTATTTTTACAATGTCTTGCGGCACACACAAGACCTGCTTTTTTTTTGGACCATTACAATAAAGTATATTAAACCACAAGATAAGATGTAATAAACAATTGTATGATGCACAAACAACTACCAGCTGATCAGTGTTCTATTCTCACAAAATGGCGACCGAGATGCGTAACAAGGAATGCTCATAACGGTCTCCACCACTAGAGTGAAACTATACTGGTTTCGATATACTCTCGACCCAAGTTCTAATGGCTACTCTGACTTAAATTGTAAATCTCTACATAATAGATCTTCTGCTGTGGAGCCAATTGCAACTATCATGTACTTTAGTTGGCCTGGGGTTTTTTACTATTGTGTCCCAGGTAGATTCCAGATGTTTCTCATTTAAGTAAAGAAGAGATAATAGAAAGTTGCAATTGGCACTACAGCAGGAGATCTATTATGTAAAGATTTACAATTTATGTCAGAGTGGTCATTAGAACTTGGGTCGAGTATACTGTGCTTCTGAGCTGAGATCAGCTGCAATGATATGATCAGCTCAACTTAAATCATTTCAGGTATAGTCGTTAAAAGGAACTCACATCTGAGTTTCTCGTTTCAGTTAACGTCAATTCAACAATTCAAATGTCAGTCAAGTGTTTAGCTATTTGTTACTATTATAATAATACAGGGTTATTCACGAAAGATGACGAACCTGACTAGGTAAAAATGCAATTCAAAATACAGTTTACAAAGGACTCATTGTTTTTTGGAACTAGTAAATTAAATTAGTGATCCAAGTATGTACGAATTAAAAGTAGTTGTCAGTGTCATTAGATTTTTTAATTCATAATTATTTAAATTAAATTCACAAATGCGCTGGGCTTTACTGCCAACCCACAGTTGGTGTAAAAAAAAGGGTCTACTACAAGACTACTAAGATGGTCGAAACTATTGCTTTACTGGCCGTGCGCCCTGCGTTGAGGCATACTCTTGCGCAGTCCATGTTATAGAGGTTAGTGGTATCGGACTATCTTAAGGAATAGTATGTCTCAACAGAGACTCTGACTATCTTAAGGAATAGTATGTCTCAACAGAGACTCTCAGTTTTGGTTTTAAGGTTTTAAGCATCGGAAATGATATTGCTCAAAAATTAGATGTTAGACATTTAGTAAAATCTTTTGCGACTGTAAATATTTATAGAAAAAAAAATCTTTTTAATATTTAATAAGTATAGTTTATGTTAGTGTGTTGTGCTTTATTTTTATTTAAAAATTATTAAAGGGAGGCTAGGTAGTTGTTATGCCACTAACCATCAGAAATATCGCAAATTTTAATACTTTTCTTCGGCAACAAGCAGTCGTAGATTCGGATTTTTCTGATTTCTCATGGAAACGAAATTTATTTACTGCGGGTCGAGCTACCGGTATTATCTAAACTTGAATATTTCGGTCCTCAATTGACGAAAGAAAGCATCGACACAATGCAAACCAAATGCCCGTACCTACTTACTGTGTTGTCAGAATGTGCGCTGCTGGCTGCCCGAAGCTATCCGGGCCGATTCGACAGTCTCATTGCGTATTATTTTCAAGACTGTACAAATTAAACAAAATCTTTTACAAAAACGAATTTGCTTGAAAATAAAAAACAGCAAATTTGAATTTGTAAAATGTGGTTTATATTTGTAAATTTAATAAAATTTTGTTAAGTATAGATTATAATACCAAATAATTGGTCGTTTACTTTTAATAGACAATTTGGTTTGAAAATGCTACTTTACTTGTCATAAATCAACCAATTCTCGAGAAGATATCCTTTACCCAGAATCGGATTAAGGAAAATTTTAAAACTGAACTGTTATCTGTAAATTAAATACCCGGCAAGATGGCTGGCGATGAAGACGCTAGCGAAAATACTGGCGATTTATTTCCAAAATATTGCAAAGCATCAAAGTTAAATGTAGTAGTTTGTGTAACATGTGGATCTGCATTTCACAGAGGGTGTTTTGCGCTGAGTGCTCCAAATATGTTCGAGATAAGAGCCTGACACCAAATTCTAATGCTGGAAATGAAAATCCCTTAAATTACAAACTATTGCGTAAGGAGAATGTGTGCTTAAAGAGAAAAATGGAAATTTTGAAGAAAACCGTCTGTAATTTGGAAGATTTGATTCAGTTACAGAAATCTGTCTTGGAAAGATATAAAAAACAACCTGTTTCTTTTAAGGAGAACGCGGCGTTATCTTTTAGTGAGATGGTAAAAACCAAGGAGGTTAGATAGAATCATCAGAAACGCAAGTCGTTCCTGATAAACAAATAAACAAAACTACATTTGATATTGTCATTAAACACAATGGATCTACGCAGATTAACAGTAATGCCGTACTTATAAATCTTCGTGCAAATATTAATCCAGCATCTTTAAATGTTAAATAGAGTCGACCAGAAACGTAAAAAATGGTTTAAGTGTTAAGTGTGCTGACGAAAATTCTTGTGCCATTATGTTAGAAAAATTGCAGCATACCCTAGGTAAAAACTACGTTGTGGAAAAATAAAAAAAATGAAATTCTCGACTGGTGATAAAAGGCATCAATTAGAAATTTTCGGAATCTTTGAGTAATGAGAAAATTTTAAATAATATTTTAAAACTAAATTATATAAGTGACGATAATGATGAGGACAATTTCTTTCTTTGATTGGTAACAACTATAAAAACGAGTGGAAAGAACTGTAATCTTATTATCGAAGTGTTTAGCGTCATACGAAAAAAACTATTGGTTACCGGTAAGATTTTTGTTGGGTGGCAGAGTTGTTATTGTACTGACTACATCCGGGTGATAAAGGGCTTCAAGTGTGCTCGTTTTGGTCACTCCATGACAAATTGTTCTCAACAAAACTTCTACTGTTTTACATGCGCAGGGCAACATGAAACAAAAAATTGCGAAAATGACCAAGTAAAATGTATTTCTTGTTGTGAACAAAATTCTAAATTTAAAACTCAAATTCCAGTTGACCATCGATGTGGTGACGTAAATAAATGTTCGGCATATATAAATCAACTTGCAATTTTACGTTCTAGGATTGATTATGATTAATTAAATGTATTTTTTTCTTATATCTGGATTGTACATTATTTTATATTAAATAATTATATAATCTTATGGCTAACGTAAACAAAAAAAAATACACTATAAATTGGTCACTTGATTGCACGCTTTCTGTTTACCGGCTTTGACGTACTAAAAAATATAATTATGACTAAAAATTTTGATATATTTTGTATCTTTGAAACCTGGCTGTCTGAGAATATACAATCTAATTTAATTTCGATACCTAATTTCAATATTTTTCGAAATGATGGCGCTAGTAGAGGAGGTGGAGTTGCAGCTTATGTCAATTCGACCATACTTGCTCAGCCAGTTTTTGAGAATCTTGTTAATCTTTTTACAAATCAAACTTAAAAAATTTACTATTCTGGCCTGTTTATTTTACAAAGAACCTGTTGTATTAACTAGCTTCTTTGTCGACTATCTAGACGAAGTTATGTCGGTAGTTATTCCTCATTACGATCTTATGTATCATTAGGTGATTTTAATAGAGATCAACTTTATGAGAATCCTGTAGCAAAATGTATTATGTCGTATGACTTTATACAACTAATTGAAGAACCCACAAGAATAACTTCATCAAGTCAAAAATTATTGGATTCAATTTTTATAAATAAACCAGATCTCTCTGTAGGCACACTAAATACTGATTTAATATCTGACCACCAAGCAGTTTTTTGTAATATTAAAATTAATGTACCAACACTTTGCCCACAAATAAAAAATTACAAAAATTTTAAAACATTTTCTTACACTAACTTTCTTACTGATTTAATTTCTATTAATTGGGACAATCTCTTCTATATTTCTAATGTTGACGATAAAGTAATGTTTTTACATGAAAATGTTATATTGCTGTTTGATTTACACGCTCCATATAAATCTAGTAGATTTACCAAACCCTACGATTTCTGGTTTTCGGATTCTATTAAATTACGCATGAAAGAAAGAAATAAAGCCCTGCAAAAATTTAAAAAATATAAACGATTAGATGATTGGAACCATTATCGCAATCTTAAAAACTTATGAGCTAATTTCAAGTTGAAATACTACCGGTAGTATCGCAAATTTTAATATTTTTCTATAGCAACAACCAACCACTTTTCCGAATTCTTTTAATTTTTCATAGAAACGAAGGTACTACCGGTATTATCTTAACTTGAAATTAACGTATTTGTTGTTAATGAAATAAGACGTGCAAAGGCAAAGTACTTAAACTCGTTTCAGTAATTCAAACAATCACAAAGAATTTTGGAAAGCAGCTCGTAAGCTAGGTTTTAAAAATATTTCTCAAAACTACATTCCCGTTGAACTGTAAAACCCAAACGACATTAACAAATATTTTGTTTCTGTTTTTTCTGCGTACCTTTATGATCATATAATTATATTTAGTCATTGTCACTACATTATTATATACAAAATTAAAACTGCTCATTAAATAAAAATAACACACAATTTTTATTATCCTTACTCAAACTTTCACTAATCCTTGTAAATAATTTTCTGTTTGATTGTTTATTTGGTTTAAATTTTTCCTTTTTTTAAAATTGTTTAAACTGTAAGGCAGCTGCAGCAAGTCACTAGCCTCTTTAATTGGGTTCGCACATCCTCTTCGAACTAAAGTCTGATGGACATTTTGCGTTCGAATGAAGATGCCGTTTTTTCTTGCGGGGACTTTCGTTAATAGACTGCTCGTCAACTTGTTGAAGACCATCCGCTTCGTCAATTTGTTGGACCTGAAAAGGACCGATTTCTTTATTTTCTTAATTTTCCCACGGTCGAAACATTTCTACTACAAAAAGACTGATCTACACAGACAAAACTGTAGGCAAAAATAAGCAAAATAAATATGCCAACCCCAGGGCAATGTTTAAGCAGTAGTGGGATAAATCGAAATTAATTAAAGTAAATCGTCAAGCACGTTTCACGATTTATGGTAGCAGGTAGTTGCCCATTGTTGAAAAAGTTGACTTTTTCCACAAAGAAACTTAATAAAACGTATCCAAAAATTGGAAAATATATATTTTTTGTTTGATAATACTTAATAGATTAAATATTTCTTCTAATTTGAGTGCTTATTAAAAGGCACTGATTATTGTAGTAATAAATAGTAGGTTTGAAAATAACAATTTATTTAAAAGATAAAAATTAGGCAATATGATCATTTATAGTTTACACAAAAATTTATTTACTTTCTTCATTAATTTGCACACAAAATTGTTGAGTTTATGTCAAAAGCTGTCTCCCTTCCAAACAAAATAGACCTGTTTTGCGTTTATTCTAGAAATTATTTTTCTGAGAGTTATAGCTTCTCTTTAGTTTTCGTTTGGCCACCCTGTACATAACGGTTTGTATTTTAATTATACTTAATTCATTAGTTCTTTTTTGTTATTTTGAACATTTGGTTTAGCTGTAACATTTATGTTAATTGGAAATTTTTATTTTTTGCAGGACCAAAGAGGAGGCGGGTTAGTTCGTTCTCCCCCTCCGCCACCGGCGAGGAGACATCCAAGTAAGTATTATTATTTTTTTGTTACATTCAAATTACTATTTCCATGTTTTTTTTTTGACCGAAACTTATTTTATATATTTTTTTTACAAAAGTTATATCGTAACGCTAAATTAGGTGTCAAATTAATTTTCTAACTATATGAACTGTCTTCATTAAGTAGATACATTTTCTATAAAGCTTTTGTTAAATTTGTAAAATTTAAAGTTAGACAAATTAATTATTAAAACATTTTAGCGTGTAAATATTTTGTGTAACTTGATGACAGAAACTTGGAGTAGCCACAACAATATCTCAATATCTATTGCTTTGAAGGTAAATTAGTATCTCTAACACATGTCTGTTTAAAGTTAGGTAAAATTGTTTAGTAATAAATAAAATATGTTTCTTACCTGTAAGTTTGTGTCAATATCGTCATTCAAATTTATAAGTGGTATGTGTCATACTTGTCGAAATTTTCTGCAATGCAGTTCAAAAGACTCTAACCATAATTAAGTTTTTATTTCTTCTACTCGATGTGTGTGCTACAGTAATAATTTTTATTTACTCCTTTGTCAATTTAATTATATTGTCCTATAATGGCAATGGTAAAAGAGCGTTAAAAGTCGTCCAATAACATACGGGTGGTCTAATACTTTAGCACTCATGTTTTAAATGTTTGTACTTATTTATCTGTGGTTTTGCCGACGTTTTAAGGTTTCTTTTTTTCCGGAGACAGCCAACTCAGCATGTTGTATTACAAGAAGTTTTTAACAAAATTGTAATAGTCACGAGCCTTTAAAAAAGGAAAAGTAAAACCCCGAAACATTGGTAAAACAACAAAGTAGTAATCTCTCTTTTCCACTCCCATTAAATTTAACTTAACTTAGTAAATTATTTACACAATTAATTTATCATGAATTATTATTGTTATATTAATTTTTCTTTTTGTTACAGACCGCGCTTTGAGCAGACTGGTAAGTATCTTATTTAGTATTTTAATCTTGTTTACCACAATTCTTAGATATGTTTTATTGTATTTTTTTTTCAATATTTGCTAAAAATGTTTTTTTTAAATGCTTGTATTAATTATAATTTTCGTTTAACGAAAACTCTTAAATTTTTCAGTGTGTCAATAAATTGACATTAATAACGCTATTACAAACAACAGTTTAAATGTTGAATTAAAAATAAGAATAACCAGTGTATACCGGTTATTCTTATTTACTCAAAATTTGCTTAAAAGTTTTGCTAACCATAAAATGTATTGTTATTAAAGTCAATTAGGGTTCAACCCTAAACATTTATAATTGGCAGGTTTCTTCAACGCCCGATGATTCAATGCCCGAGGCTTAAGATGCTTTTAAGAGTAATATTTCTCCAAAAGATGATACTTTTTATCATATAAATTTACCTAAACATTCCTACAGTTTGAAAGAAATAACGAAGTGTATTTTTTGTGAATTAAAAAATTTGTCATCGCATTGATTATTATTGACCTAATCAATAAATCATTATTTAAATGTTCAATAGCGATCCAAAATCAAAACAGGGAATGAAGAAATAATGAACTTATCTCTTGCAAGTTTCGACGTACACAATAATTAACATTGTGTGTAATTATTTTGAGTTATTTATATCCTTGTTTCTCATACCATATGTTTATTATAATTTTTGTTCAGAGGTTGCCATAAAAATAGACATTCTAAAAACGTAGCGCCTAAATTAATTCACTTGATAAAAGTCATTTTGCTGTCAGTGTCTAAAGTAAAATTTAAGTTTGATTCGAATTATGGGGTTTACTGCAGAACAGAAGATTTTTTTGGTAGAATATTTTCGTAATGGACACTTAGTGAACGGACTACGGAGAATGGGTTCAGGTACTCATCCAGACCAGACTCTATATTGACGAGTTTCTGAATAAATTTCCAGAAGAAATAATTTTTAGAGAGCCAGTCATGAGTCAATAATATTGATTAACTAAAAAAGCGTATTGAGGAAGAGATAAACTATGTTACTTCTGCAACTCTTACAATGTGTTCGAAAACTTGAAACGTTGAGGGAGGTTATATATTATCAAGTCAAATAAGTTAGGGGCTACATTTTAGAGATTTTTGTTTTTCATGGTAACCTCTGATCAAAAATTATAATAAACATACAGTTGGCTTCAAAAAAATCGGGAAATGAAGTTTGACCTAATGTGAATTGGAAATTTAATTTGTCAATTAATGTCAATTTGTGTCTATATTTCTGACACATAAGTGCATTTTTTTAACCTAAATTCTAAAAGGCCGTTTCAAAATATAAAAATTTAATACAATCTAACAGAATTTCTTCTGACAGATTCCGTTTTTTTTGCCTGCCCCGTTTTCCCGAAAGACGAGAAGTATAATAAGTTGCCAAAACTAATAATCAACGAGCGCAATTATATAGCCATCTTCCTCGTTATCACGTTTTTCACCTATGGCTTCTAGTAGACACTAATTTGAATATTGTTTCTTTTCAGTACATCGGAATTGTGAATAACTTGTGTCGTAACTTAAAAATAAATTAATGACGAAAGTCGCTTCTTTTGTGAAACATAGAGTATAAGTGTTAAATACATGATGACGGAGCAATAATATACAAAATCACTAGGAACGGCTAGAACAGACAACTGTTATCTATTGATTACTAAAAAAAGAACTATAAAAAAATCATTGTATGTACCACGGCTTTAATTATAATTAGCAATAATTATCGCTAATGACCCTCGGATGATTAAAAACATTTTTTTTTTTGACATAAAATCTATACAAACATTTATAAAAAAAATTAAATCATAGTAGTAAAAATTTAAATATTGTAAACGGTATAAAAATGTCAAATAAACAAGGAGTTGTCAATAATGATAAATGGGCCAAGCGGTGAAGAACACAATTTACCCAAAGATTCCTTATTTACTCGAGGAGAATAAAAGCAATATTTATTTATATGCACTTTTAGACAAAACCAACTGTGACACCTATGACTATAGATGTTTATAGCTCTTGTTAAACGATGCAAAAAAATCCAATTTGTTTTATACAACTGTTTATAGTTTTTAAGACATAGCTGTAGACTTTTTTTATAAACACTATTTTTGAGATAAACTGTGTATGACAACACCGTTATTGAGCAAAAACTTTTACATCGTAATTTTAACATTTGTATAAGGCAAGTTGGGTTATATAAACGTCAATTTATTTAGATGGTTGTGTGTTTGTTACTATTATAATAATACAGGGTTATTCACGTAAGATGACAAACCTGACCAGGCAAAAATGCAACTCAAAATACAGTTTACAAAGGACTCCTTACTTAGCCTATTCCAGCCTAAATGCTGTCTCTCTTCCAAACAAAATAGACCTGTTTTTTCGTTTATTCTAGAAATTATTTTTCTGAGAGTTATAGCTTCTCTTTAGTTTTTGTTTGGCCACCCTGTATATAACAGTTTGTATATTATTAGTTCTTTTGAACATTTGGTCAAGCTGTAACATTTTTGTTAATTGCAAATTTTTATTTTTTGCAGGTGGCAGGAGGAGGCGCCAGCCTCCCGCCCCCTCCACGCCGCCCTCTCCAGGGGAAGGGACCTCCCAGTAAGTATTTTAATTTTTTTTTTATTTTTAAATTACTATTTCCATGTTTTTTTTTTTAGACTGAAACTTATTTTACGTTTAAACAAACTTTTTACCAAAGTTATATCGTAACTCTAACTTAGGTGTTCAAAATGTCAAATTAATTTTCTAACTATATAAACTGTCTTCATTAAGTAGATACATTTTCTATAGTGCTTTTGTTAAATTTGTAAAATTTAAAATTAGACAAATTAATTATTAAAACATTTTAACGTGTAAATATTTTGTGTAACTTGATGACAGAAACTTGGAGTAGCCACAACAGTATCTCAATATCTATTGCTTTGAAGGTAAATTAGTACCTACAATGGCAATGGTAAAAGAGAGCTAAAAAGAGTCCAATTACATACGGGTAGTCTAATACTTTAACACTTATGTTTTAAAAGTTTGTACTTACTTATTTGTTGTTTTGCCGACGTTTCAAGATTTCTTTTTTTCCAGAGACAGCCAACTCAACATGTTGCATTACAACAAGTTTTTAACAAAATTGTAATAGTCACGAGCCTTTAATAAAGGGAAAGTAAAACCCCAAAACATTGGTAAAACAACAAAGTAGTAGTAGTATCTCTCTTTTCCACTCCCATTAATTTAACTTAACTTAATAAATTATTTATATAATTAATTTATCATAAATTATTTTTGTTATATTAATTTCTTTTTTTGTTATAGATCCGGCTTTGTCCAGTCTGGTAAGTACCTATAAATTTATTCATTTTTTTTTTCATGATTTTTTAAAGTTTAAAGACAAGAGATATCCCTTTAATTATTAAGTTAATACGTTAATAATAATTATAAATTAGTCAATTATAATTTCAACTCACATAAAAAAATTAATTGTTGAAATGATTCCTATTCTTTTGCCGGGTTTAACACATAATAATAATAATAATAATAATAATAATAATAATGATAAAAAAATTGTGGAAATGATTCCTATTCTTTTGTCGGGTTTAAATAATAATAATAATAATAATAATAATAATAATAATGATAAAAAAATTGTGGAAATGATTCCTATTCTTTTGTCGGGTTTAAATAATAATAATAATAATAATAATAATAATAAATGGTAAAAATATTATGAAAGCTATAAATACATTTGCTGTACCTGTATTGACTTATTTCTTTGGTATTATGAAATGGTCAAAAACAGATATTAGTAATTTAAATATAAAAACTAGAACTTTATTTACCAAATTCCGAAAACACCATCCAAAATCAGCTATTGAAAGATTTTGTTTATCACGGCAAAATGGTGGCCGTGGTTTTTTACACTTGCAAAATCTTCATGACAAACAGATTAATTTACTAAAGAAATATTTTCTTGAACGTAGCCAGGAAAACGTTTTTTTTTTTTTTTAAGCAATATGCTTAAGTGACTATAATTATACACCCTTAAACCTTAGTGATTTTAGGTTACAAGAAATTAATTTTGATGAAAAATTATTAATCAATACTATAAAAGAAAAGTCACTTCATGGTAGGTTTTACAAAGAGCTTGATGATCCTCTCATTGATAAAGAGGCATCACACATTTGGCTGACAAAGTCTAACATTCACCTTGAGACAGAAGGATTTATTTTTGCAATTCAAGATCAGGTCATTAAAACAAAAAATTATAATAAACTTATAATCAAAAATGAAAACGATGATTCATGTAGAATTTGTTCATCTCAACCAGAAACTATTCAACATATTATTTCATCTTGCCCTGTGTTGACGCAAACAGAATATAAAAAAAGACATGATGATATGGCTAAAATCATCCATTTAGAATTGGCGTTTAATTCAGGTTTAATTGAAAACAAGTCACCTTATTTCAAATATGAACCAAAGCCATATTTCGAAAATAATAACTATAAATTATATTGGGATCGAACTATGCTGACTGACTTAAACATAACTGCTAACCGCACAGACATAATCTTAATTTTAAAGATCGACAAACAGGCATACTTGATTGACATTGCGGTTCCAAATTCACACAATATACACTACAAAAATGTCAAAATACATGCTACTTGCTGGAGAAATGAAAAATTTATGGAACCTGCAGACAGTTAAAATATTTCCAACGATTATGTCGGCTACTGGAATTGTACCAAAAACTCTTAATAAAAATTTAAAATTATTAAAATTAAATTCAAACTTAATAATTGAAATTCAAAAATCAATACTTTTGAACACATGCAACATCGTCAGAAAATTTTTTAACATTAATAACACTACACTAACACAACAAGAACAAAGTTGCGTGGCAGACGATTTGTAGTCACGCTTGAGGTCAAGTAAGGAAATTCGTTCCTTACATCTTTTTCATTTCATTTATTTTTCTTTTTTTAATATTATAATCCAAGAACTAACTTCCTGCAAGTAATAGTCTCTTGCATTTTTTACAGTTTTTAAGATATTCAATTGTAAGTTTATACACAGCCTCCATACCCCTTACCAGCGTCTTACTCACCTAAACTTTTACTATATGGTTTTGGTAATTGTTTTACGTAACATTGCCAATGTTATCATCATCGTAATCCGATTTTCATTTAATTAGGTTTTCGCAAATTCTCTGTGTTGCCTGAATTAACAAATTCCATCAAATCGAGAACTTTAGACTTAAACAGCATTCCACAAACCTTCTTTAGCTGACTTTCTGCAAGGTAAACCCTCGACCGAAGCTTGACCCTCGAGTTTTCTACCTGCTCGTCATCAAACATAAGAACGCGAAAAATCACAGCTGACGCGTCCACCTGTACAGATAGCCAGCTAGAAGACAACACATAAAATTTTTTATTTTACTCAGTCTTTTCGTATAAATTTCATCTCGTAATTCCTACGGCAACCTTATCAAAAACCGCAATTAATTAACCAATTAACTCATCTCGCGCATTTCTCTATAATTAGAACCGCGACATGCTCAATCTTGTGCTCATTTCATTAGGTAGGCTTTTCGCGACCTATATCATATCTCGCAGACTTTTCGCATGTCGTGGACTAATTATTAAACCGTTAATTGTCTTAATTGAGCTTTTATTGTTTACATTTCACGAAAGGGTTGTCGTAAAATTATGATTCAAATTCTGTTCAATTCCTTTTTCAATTCCGCTCTTCTCACGCTTTATCTCATCCTCGCGATTCAATTATTTTGCGATCTTGATTTGAAGACAAGACGGTAGTCTCCTTTCTTATCTCAATAGGTGGGTGCTAATAGTATTAAGATTTGTAAATGTAAGTATGTAATTGAAAATTTTCATTGGGAATTTTTCTCGGTAATATCAAATTAAATTCTTTTTTGGATTTATACCTATCGGATGAGATTATGTATTTACTAATTCTGAAAAACATTAAAATACCGAAGTTGTAAGAACTGCTTTATGTTCTGGCTACTGAATAATATGTGTGTAATGTATAATATTAGTTTAAAAATCCAAACAATGTAATAAGTCGGAAAATTAATCTAGTTATAATTATCTATACAGGATGGACCAAATGTATGGAACGGGCGGTTTTTTGACTAAACTATAAAGAATTTTGAAAAAACAAAATTTAGGCATTAAATGGCTAGGAAGATGCTACCTGAGACAATGTTTAAAAAAAATTATTTGTTTAAATTTTTAAGATAATTATAGCAACATTTTTGTTTTTTTGTGAAATTTATTCTTGATTTTTATCTAAAACAAGCTTTTTAAAAGAAATGTTGCTTTGTTAATTGTTTTAACATTAACTTTATAAATTTTTAATAAAAAAATTAAACATTACCGAACATTAATCCTTGATTTTTGCCAAATCTACAAAATGTTTAGTTAATTCAAGTTATGCATGTTAAAGAGCTAATAATAGTCTTTTAAAAATGATACAAAAAAATAATTTATTTATTTTTTTTATTTATTTTAAATTTTTGACTTTATTATTTTTGAATAACTCAATTAAGAAATAAAGGCCTAAAAATTTTTTTTTGTTACGTTTTTCATTTATTTTATAAACTGTTTGACCTAGTTTAAATTAGTGTTGATCGGGTCTAAAATAATTTCGATTATTCAAAATTATCTCTTTTTTTTATTTCAATTTTTAAGAAATTTTATTATACAGGTATTTAAATTTCTTCTTATGATTACCAGCGTATTTCGTATAAAATGCAGTTTCAACTAGATCAGAGGGATCTCTAGCGTTAGTATGAAAGTTAGTAAGAGCAGTAAAAGTTAATTCATTTGGGGTGAAATTTGTTCCTGAATGTATCGAGTTGTTGTATGCAATTATCGCGTATTTCATAAGTCTAATAGGGTTATGGTTGGCATGAATTTGAGTGTTCTAAGATCTTTAATAATGGTGGAATAAAATCATTCGATTATTGAATTCGACTCGTGGTGTAAAGGGGTAGTAAAATAAATATCAATATTATGCAATTTTGAAATTTCATAAATTGTATCATTTTTGGATTCAATTCCATTGTCCATTGTAATTGTTTCGGTATTCCGTAAAATCTATAAATTAATTTTGAAAAAACGTCAGTTGTTGTTAAAAAAATTTTGATTATCAATTTAAAAAAAAAAAAAATATCAGCATATAAAATTTAAAAAGGTTTATTTAAAGGCTAAATTTGAACAAGGGGGACATATTGTTTTTATCGGGAATATTTTGATTGTTTGACAGGTTACACACTCATTGATATAACAAGTTATATCAGTTTCATATTTTTCCAGCAATAATTTCGTTTAAGGTGTTCTAAAGTTTAAGCGATTGCTCTATAATTGCATTTTCCTTTGAGTTGGTATTTTATTAGCATTTTACGTTCGTCTTCGTCGCGAACGAAATTAACCAATTTGGTGTATTTAAATTAGGTTTAGGACTATTAGCATAAAAATGTTCTAAATAAGCATTATTGAAGTCATTATACATTTTTTCGTCATAAAAATAAATATGAAATGTTAAATGATTTACAGTATAATTTTTTTTAAAAAAAGTCCAAAATTAAATGTTTGTTATTTATTGGTATGTCGTCAAGAATGCTTATGCCGTCATTTAATACGTTCTCATTGTTTCCGGTGTGAACGATTGTAAAACTGAACGAATCATCATTTAAATCGAGTTCAGGGGCAAGGTTAATATTTTCAGCTAGAATTTTGATATTTTGTAAAATTTTATTTTTTGGTGATTTAGGTATTTTAGAAAAGAATTAATCAAAGATGTTTGATCAAAATTTTGAAAAAAAGTTTTTATATTTAAAAGATTATAAATATTCTAATTGAAATTTTGGAGGTTTATATTTAAAGGGTTTTGAATATTCTGATCGAAATTTTGATGGTTTATATTTAAAGGGTTTTAAATATTTTGATTGAAATTTTGATGGTTTATATCTGAAGAGTTTTGGATATTTTGATTCATATTTTGAGAATTTTCGGTCATTTTCGGTATTCATTTTTTGATTTACATTTTTGGGGTTTTTAGTTACATTTTCATTTTCTAAGGTATTTAAATGAATTCGAGGTTGGACTTCCGATTTGTGATTTCGGGGATATGATTTCGTATAAGAAGGTATTTTATTTGATCCAATGGTATGATGTTGAATTTTATTAATAAAATTATCACAATAAAATTTATCTCGAAAGTCGTAACGTCATTTTTGAATTTTTAATTTCTGATCGCGATTGGAATGTTTAGGACTTAACTGTTTCAAATTTTCTTTTAAATAATTATCATATTCGGGATAAGATGTTTTATTTGTTTTTACAGGTTCTATAAAATGATGTTCAAGTTCGTTAAACGGTTCGACATTCAGTGGTGAATTAAAAGTAATTTTAACGGGATTTATATTTGAATTTATAAAGGTGGTTGTAGCCATGAAATTTTTAGTTTTTACTAAAGCTTGGGGTGTTTCTGTTCCATGTCCGAATCGTTCATAATTTATTACTGCAATTCCTTCTTTATAATTAACAGGAATTTGGGCATCTATTTGACAACGAGGGGGTATAATAATTGAATATGGACAAAGTTTAGGAAGCTCATTAATTGGTGTAATTTTTGGGGTAGAAGTATCTTGATATTTTATTAAAATTTCGCAATTGGGAGTTCTTAATATTCCTCTATTTAAATTTAGATCTGCATCAATTTGTTTGATTATATCAGCGCCAATTAAACCGTCAAATTTTTCAGAAAAAAATTATGAAAAGTATGAATTTGATTGACGTTAAAAATTTTAAAAGCAGGTATATCAACAGCTTGATTGTGTGAAGTTGATCCATGAGCAGTAGTTATAAGAAAAGCTTGATTTTGAATATAATTTGGAAAATATTTGTAAGCAATTTCGGGTTTTAAAAGACTTCCTGAACTTCCAGTGTCTATTAAAAAATATGCATTTATTTCGGGAATATGAATATGTGGTAAATCTAAGCGGAAATTATTTATCACTATCTTGGTTTGTCTGTGGAAATAACCTAGTTGAAAATTTTGTTGATCAAAAGCTGCATTGCATTCATTGTCAATAGATTCATTGTTATAAGCAGTTTCATTGTTATAAGCAAAAGGTTCATTGTCTACCGTTATCAAATGTGAAGTCATCATCTGCACAGGTGGCATCCGGTTGATAATTAGAACAATTATATGGTTGTTCATTAAAGTCATCATAATTTGGATTATTTAAACTTGGTTCAAAAATTTCTTGATTGAAAAGTTCTTCGAATTGATAATTTGTTTGTTGTGGTCTAATGGGTGAATTACTGGAGGATGTGTCCATTGGTTCTGGTTTTGTACGAGAAATTTTTGAAAAATTATTTCTAGGTTTAAAAACATTAGTTGGAGGTTTTTGAGGATTTTGAAAATTTTGGAATCTTTGTTGAACAAACGGTTGTTGTGGTCTAAAAAATGTTTGGGGTCGAAAAACTGTTTGCTGTTGCATCGGTTTTTGAAAGGATGTCTGAAATTGCTGATTATTATAAAATGGTCGCGGAAAATTTGTCATTGGTTGAAAATTCGAGGGTTGCGATTTTTGAAAATAACTTTGTGACTGGAAATTTGGATTTTGCGATTTTTGGAAATAATTTTGGGGTTGATGATTTTGTTTTTGATAATTTTGATTTTGATGTGGTTGAGGTTTATTTGAATTTGGTTGTTTTAAATTTTGATTTTGACCGTAACAAAAATATTGAAAATTTTCTTCTTCTGTAACAAGAGCTAAAGCATTTTCTAAAGAATCGGGGTGTTGTAATCGTACGGCAAGTTGCATTTGATATGGAAGACCGTTAATAAATGTTTTTAAAGCAAAATCGTTATAATGATTAATTTTTATTCGTCGTTCATCTTCATTTATTTGGGCAGCAGATAATTTTGAAAAAAGTAAACTACGCGTATCCTGTATGCGAATTCCGAATTGAATTGGGGTTTCATTTTTTTGTCGTCGAATTGATATAAGGTCTTGAATTAGACATTCGATGCTTCTTTGATCAGAAAATGTTAAAATTAAGGCATCACGTATAGCGTCAAATGTTTTTAATTCGGAACGTGAAGCAATTAAATCTGCGGCACGACCAGTTAATTTTGATAGAATTGTGTCAAGAAGGCAAATGTTAATAGGTGCATTTGCATCAGCGGCATCTCTAAATGTTAAATAAAGATTTTTACTGCTATTAATAAATCTTTGTAATTGTCTGGGATTGCCATCATATTGTGGAATATTATCAGCTTGATATCTAAGTAACTGAATGTTAGTTTGAGCCATTTTATTAGTTTCTACTGGATTATTTTCTACTGAGTTATTTTTTACTAAATTATTTTCTACTTCTAAATTCGCGTTATTTTCGATATTTATATTTCGTAAACTATTTATTATTTCTTCTAATTCGTTATCAATCATCAATTGTGGTAATAGCGAATAAAATTATTAGAAAGGACTTACATAAAATTAAGAATTGCAAGTTTCATTCTTCGTTTCTTCCTTCTTTTTCTTAAAAACTAAGGTACCAATAGGTTGCGTCGATGCTAGACTCGCCCTGGATTTTCGTTGGAGCAGGAACTTGGTTGGTGAATTGTTGAAACAAACCGGATCTTTCGATGTTTGGAAAAATACCGTCCAACACAATCCGTATGACTGCGCCAGTTAAATTCGTCGATTTAACAACAGAATTTTTTAAAAACTTTTATTTAGATTATTTTACACTACTTGAAATTACACTTTGATTTCATTAATTATTAATACACTTTGATTTATTTATTATTTAAAAATACTCTTTATTTCGTTAACTTCATTTACTACACTTAACTTAATTAATTGGTTAAAAATAATGAGACCTGCACACAGCACAAGGCTAAGCTGCATACATTATGTCTGCCCTACTCCTAGCAAAAGGTGGTATTTATATGTTTCTAATATGCTGACTAGACAGTATACAGAACAAAGGGGTTACTATGCTAGGGGAACTATAACTTACACATTAATATGTAATGTGCACACTAGGGTCTGCCAAAAAAATCGATTTTTTTTTTTAACTTCCGACACTGAAAAATTGATTTCTAGGCACCTCCAAAAAATGCTTTTTCAAGATGAGTTCTTTATTTTAATAGAAAATACTCCCACATCGCAGTTTTTTTTTCAGTTCCATATGGTAAAATCCATATCTCGTTATTGCTTAATTGTACAGAAAATTTGTATTTACATTTTTTATAGGAAATTAAACGTTCTACAAAAAAGTTATTTCACAATTTTTTTATATCTCTTACCATTTAGAAGATATCGGAGGTCAAAGTTTGAAGAATTTAACAAAAAATCCTTTTCCACTTCTAAATTTTATAACTCAGAGATAAGTAAATATTATAAAATGCACAACACACGGTCTTGTAGAAAATTAAACGCTCTATAAAAAAGGTCTCTTGTGCTTAATTGATTATTCTAACCATTTAGAAGATATTCGCATTTTAAAAACCAAAATTTGATACTAAATCTCCAATTTTTTTTAAATGATTGAAATAATCGAATAACCAACTACAAACGACTTTTTTGTAGAGCGTTTAATTTTCTACAACACCATATGTTGCGCACTTTATAATATTTATTTATCTACGAGTTATAAAATTTAGAAGTGAAAAAGAAATTTTTGCTAAATTCTTCAAACTTTGACCTCTGATATCTTCTAAACGATAAGAGTTAAAAATAAATTGTAAGAAACCTTTTTTAGAAAGTTAAATTTTCTACAAAAAATGTAAATAAACTTTTTCTGTGCGATCAAGTTGTGACGAGGTATAGATTTTGCCATATGGAACTATAAAAAATGGAAAACTGCGATGAGGGAGTCTTTCCTATTAAAATTAAAAGCACATCTTGAAAAAGCATTTTTTAAAAGTGCCAAGGACCAATATTTTAGTGTCGGAAGTTAAAAAAAAAGTTGATTTTTTTGGCCCACCCTATTTAAACACTCTATTTAAACACATTTATCTAGTCACAAATATTTTTTAATTTATCACCCGATATTTATAATAAAATTGACTAAAAATAAAAATTAAAACATAATTAAATTTCAATTGATGTTGAAGGCAATTTTTAAGCATAACATAATATGAAATTTGCAAAAAATAAATATTACTTCAAGAGGTTACTATAATGAAAGTGTTTGAGCCAGAAACGATAAGATGTTCATTCTTGGAAAGGTAATAATTCTTTTACTACCTGACGGGACACCCAAGCGATCATAGTCTCTAAAAGTTTTATTTCTTAATTTATAGGTTTAATTTTTATTTTAACTGTTCATTAGTTTGTTTAGTTTGTTTTTATAAATGTATATTTGCACAGTGTTGGCCTGTTATTGCAATCTGTTATAAAAAATTTAATGTAAACTTACTGTTATTAACTTGTTATAGTGAAAACAATGTTTTATAAAATTAATGAAATTAAAACAAAGTTATAATATTTTTATATATTTTATCAAATGTTTTATTTTAAAAAATTAATACCACTCTTATGTTACAAATTATTTTTTTTTAAACAAGAGTTTTACAAGCGGGTTAAACAGTTATTACTGGTTAAAAAAATATGGCTAATTTAACGTTTTTAGTTTAATAATTTGCTTGTTTCTAAAAAGCAATATTTAATATATTATTTTAAAAGAATTACTTGTCATTTTTAAACAGTTTTTTTGCAATTTACGTAATATTTTTAAACTTTAATTATTAAATGTGTGTTTTAATAGTAAATTAAATATTTGTCTAGTCATAATAATTTTTTATCACCCGACTTTTATAATAATTAAATTGACTAAAAATAAAAATTAAAACATAATTAAATTTCAATTGATGTTCAAGGCAATTTTTATGCATTCACCTCTAAATTGAATTAGTCTAAATTAAAATTGAAGTGATTTTATATTTTCACAAATGCAATTTTTTCAATGAATTGAGTCGGAACTCTGTTGGGTTATCGGCCTGGGTCTAAACTCAAGTATTAGAATGGGAGCGGCCCGGCTACCTGACCTGTGCTTTTGCTTTGGCCCCGGCTGTACCCAACCGTTTAAATCTTATTTATTTGACTTTGTCCGGTGAGATCATAAAAGGGGTGGTGAAGTTTAACAGTTGGTGGGTAAAAGTACAAAACATAATTTTAGGTAAGCGGGAAAGTACTGTTCGAAGAAAAGCGCTTTCAAGTAACATTCTGCAAAAATTTTAATTGTAAGCCGTTCTTTAAAGAAGCTGTACCATCGTCTGTTTGTTATTTAGCATCTTTTTAACGAGAGTTATCACTTGCTAATATCTGGAAATTTAGTTCAATAACACCTTATACAGGATGGCTAAACGAAAACGAAACAGAGGCTATAACGCAGAAAAATAAGTTCTCAAAAAACGCAAAAGCAGGTCTATTTTGTTTAGACGGGGGACAGTTTTTGGCATGAAGTTATACCAAAAGCTGCCCCCCTTTCAAACAAAATAAATCAGTTTTTGCGTTTATTCTAGAAATTATTTTTCTGTGAGTTATAGCTTCTCTTTAGTTTTCGTTTGGCCTTCCCATATATAACAGTTTGTATTTCAATTATAATTAATTTATTAGTTCTTTTTTGTTATTTTGAAAGTTTAGTCAAGCTGTAACATTTTTGTTAATTGTAAATTTTTATTATTTGCAGATGCAAAGCGGAGGCGGTTAAATCCATCACCAGGAGAAGGAACCTCCCAGTAAGTATTTTAATTTTTTTTTTGTTACTTGCAAATTACTATTTTCATGTTTTCTTTTGATCGAAACTTATTTTACGGCTAAACAAGCTTTTTATCAAAGTTATATCGTAACTATAAATTAGGTGTTCAAAATGTCAAATTAATTTCCTAACTATATGAACTGTCCTTATTAAGTATATACATTTTCTAAAGAGCTTTTGTTAAATTTGTAAAATTTAAAATTAGACAAATTAATTATTAAAACATTTTAACGTGTATATATTTTGTACAACTTGATGACAGAAGGACTTCATGGAGTAGTGACAACAATATCTCAATATCTATTGCTTTGAAGGTAAATTTAGTATCTCTATAACACATGCCTGTCTAAAGTTAGGTAAAATTGTTTAGTAATAAATAAAATATGTTTCTTACCTGTAAGTTTGTGTCAATATCGTCATTCAAATTTATAAGTGGTATATGTCATACTTGTCGAAATTTTCTGTTAATGCAGTTCAAAAGATCCTAACCATAAGTTTTTATTTCTTCTACTCGATGTGTGTGCTACAGTAATAATTTTTGTTTACTCCTTTTTCAATTTAATTATATTGCCCTACAATGACAATGGTAAAAGAGCGCTAAAAGGAGTCCAATGACATACGGGTGGTCTAATACTTTAGCACTCATGTTTTACAAGTTTGTACTTACTTACATTATTTATATGTTGTTTTGCCGACGTTTCAAGGTTTCTTTTTTTTCCGGAGACAACCAACTCAGCATGTTGTATTACAACAAGTTTTTAACAAAATTGTAATAGTCACGAGCCTTTAAGAGGATTCTTACATTTTGAGCGAAGTCAAAATTTCTCTCTACTCTGTTTACTTGGTCTGCATGTTTACTATGTGAGCAAGCTTTTATGCGAAATGGGTTGCTAGCGGACCTCTCAAGTAACATACAATAATCACGGCTACAGTCGTTCACAATTTACAGTGGTCTCTTGCACTGTCAACTCAATGCTAGGCAATAAATTTATGATTGAATTCGGGTAAAAAATTATTGAACAAGAAATAAAGGACATATACCCAAATCGTTCTATTTAAAATAATTCTCGCAATAATTACAAATTTTTAAAGCCAAGGGACAAGTGTTGGAAACTAAATTATCACATACTTCTAATTACTGTTACGTACCATATTTTTTTATATTTTATTTTATTTATAAACAAAATAAAAACCGTCAAATTAATAATAACAAAATTTTATTAGCTTTTAGGTACCTTACATTTCAGTCTGGCATAGTAAGCAATGTTTTTATTATTTTCATAAAAAAAAGTTAAATAAACAACCTAAACATGTACGTACAGTCAGGTGCGTAAAGTCTACTCCGGGTCATAAAAGTCTGTGCTGAAGCCGCAAACATAAATTATTTTGGCTTATAATTATCAATAAACAATTTCTCAAAAATTTTTATTTCTATGTATTAGGACCTTTACATTTTTATCATAGATGATTTGTTAATTAAGGAAGGTGACATTCTTTACGCACTGTAGACTATACATAACTTTTCAAAATATGATTGTTTGATAGTTTAGGTGATCGTTTATAACCGAAAAATGATACGATGAGACTAATTTCGAAGAATTTACAGTGATGAAAACGCAATATAGAAATTGATAGATCTGATGCCAACTATGCATTTTTAGAGACGTACAAAGCTGAAATAAAATTCGCTTTTAAGTACCGATAAAAATAATAAACACTTTCTAATATTTAAAAAAAGTAAATATACAAAAATTGAAGAAACTGCTTGTGCAAAAGGAGTTCTTTTGCAAGATATTGAGAAACAGTACATAATCCTGTACAAATATTTAAGAAAAATAGATTACTAAAGTCCTATACACACTTTGTGTAATGTAACATGTAGTGTAGGTAATTTAAAAAAATATATAGTGTTTTATTTAAAAATCAAAAGTTATAGTCATTTCCGGTAAAACCGGATATGTTACATTCTCTAAATTTCGTTTTTGTATTTAAAAGAAAATCTTTATTCTGTATCACCTTGTATTAAATTTTTACTACTCACTATTTGTTTTGTTTTTTATAAGCTGGTTTATTATTCAATTAATAGCTATTTTCTTATAAAATAATTGCAAGTTACGTGCGTTACTATTTAGCAAAAATATTATTAAAAAAAGAATAAGTCTAATTTCATTTACACCCTGTATCTTACGGTTACATTTAAAGTCGTCAATGCCATGCAATGTTTTATCTGGTTTTCTAAAGATTTGTGGAATCACTAAGTACACATTACTATTATTTCAAACATCACCTTTATTATAACAATTATGCCCTAATTACATGACATTTTTAATAATACCACAAATTGGTATTGACAACCAAAATTTATTGGATGTTACTGTAGGTATTTATATTCAAAAATAGTGTTTGTTACCTTCTTTTAGTTAAAAATTTTTTTATTTTTTGCTTTTACGGACGTCTGACAGTCGCAGTTTTATTTTTTTATTCATTTTGTCACGAAGTATTGTACAAAATACAACTAAACATTAAGTAGACGAATTTGCCAATTTCTTTATATTAACATTTTTTGGAAACCATTATTAGTACTTACAGGAACAAAAAGGGGAGCGTGCGGATGCCTAGCTGCGAATGTGAAGAGAGACAAGAGAGGATAGAGAGTTCGACGATTTTAATTCTTATCCGTCTTACAGGAAAATTTGCTCAAAAAAGTACAGAGCCGTTAATTAACTAACGAACTTCAAATTTTAATACAATATAGAAAACATCTTGAACTTATTGCCTTGAATATTTTTTTGTAAAAATGAATAATTATCTATGCAAAATATCGTTACAAAGATGACATTTTGTATTCTGAATTTCTTTTTTTTTTAAGAAATCTAATCATTTTTTAAGGGTTTTTTAGTTAAAGACATCTAAGTCATAATGAGATGTGTTATATATATTTTTTTCGTAGAAAAATATCAAATAGGTAAGTCACAGTTTTTTGACGAAAAACCCACAAATTCCCATTAGTTGATGGCTGTGAAATAAGAATCTCCTTAAAAAAGGGAAAATAAAACTCCAAAACATTGGTAAAACAACAAAGTAGTAATCTTTCTTTTCCACTCCCAATAATTAAACTTAATTTAATAAATTATTTACACAACTTATTTCTCATAAATTACTGTTGTTATATTAATTTTTCTTTTTGTTATAGAGCGCCCCCAACACCAGGGAGCGTTGTGGCGAGCGGTAAGTATCTATAAATTTATCTTTGTCTTAACACGAAAACGAAAACACGAAACGAAACAAGTCTTGTTGATAGATGTATCTAATTTTTGTCCATAATGTTTTTTTACTTTTTTGTGGAAATTGGTTATTTTGTATAGTGACATAAAAAAAAATGTAGTTTTCCACCTCAATTGGGTTCTTTCAGATTTCGTATTAAGTAAATAAAATTAACAATTCTCCCAATTTACTTATGGTTATTTTTTTATTAGGTACCGGTTTCGGCAAGAAATAAAAAATGACAAGACAATTTATGAACAAAATGAACTTTGAAAAATTTGGTGTAAAACTTTGTCTAGTGTTTTATCAGATAGTGTTGTTGAGTGTGTAACAAATAAAAAATTTTAATTGTAAAAGTAATCTTAACAGAATTAATGTAATAATTGTGAAGACTGACGATTAGGCTGAAGAAGGTTTTAGAGAGCTGAAACCGGTACCTAATAAAAAATAACCATAAGTAAATTGGAAGAATAATTTTTATTTATTTAACTGTATGGTATAAGTATAAATTTTCTTTGTCATTACGCACTTCATAACATTACCTTGGAAGTACGGATTACCCATGTTTATTTTTTTATGTGTCATAATTTTAGAATAACCTAAATTAAGGTAAAATCTTTGTTTTTATGCCACTGAATTTTTTAATGTTACTAAGAAACAATGACATAACTACATATAAGTGTTAAATACATAATGACGGAGCAATAACATACAAAATCACTAGCAACGGCCAGAACAGACAACAACTGTTATTTATTGATTACTAAAATAAAAGAACTATAAAAAAATTATTAAATGTACCACGTGTTTAATTATAATTAAATTAGAAATAGCAATAATTATCGCTAATGACCCTCGGAAAATTAAAAACAATTTTTTTTTGCTATAAAATCTATCCATTTATAAAAAAAATTTAAATCACTGTAGTAAAAATGTAAATCATGTAAGCGGTAAAAAAATGTCAAATTAACAAGGAGTTGACAATAATAATAATTGGACCAAGCGGTGAAGAACACAATTTACCCAAAGATTCCTAATTTGCTAGAGGAGAATAAAAGTAATATTTATTTATACTTTTAGTCAAAACCAACTGTGACACCTATGACTTCATAGGTTTGATAGCCTTTGTTGAAATGATGCTAAAAATCCTAATTTGCTTTATACAACTGTGTATAGTTTTTAAGACATTCGTTTTAGACATTTTTTTTTTTCAAAAAACACTGTTGTCATACATTGTGTATCTTAAAATAATGTTATAAAAAAAAGTTTTGCAGAGTGTACCTCAAAAAATATTAACATTTGTATAAGATAAGTTGGGTTATTTCGACTTCTCTTATTATATACTATAGCTGGTTAAATTTCCCAAACATCTTCAAAGTCATCCTGTATAAGAAAACTTAGTTTAGTAGATACGTATTTAGATAAAATTCAATTTTTTCTCTATTGTTATGAGCTACACAAAATTTAACAACAACACTTACCAAAAGTTAGCATTCCGATTTTAATAAAATCATATCAATTAAAAATAATTTATAAATCAGTTAAATATAAAGCACAATAATTGCTGAACAATTTTAAGAATAATCTTTAAAAAAATATTTTTTAACTTGGTAATTTTGTCTTTTCAGAACTAACGGAAGAAAACAGTAACTTGATTTTTCAACTACTGCAAGCTGAATACGAGTATACAACAATAAAATAATAATATAGTGTTTTATTATCGTATACAACGGAGTGGTTGTAAATGGTTAAGTCTGTTGGTATACCTGAGTTAGTAATTTTGATATTAAATAAATCTCTAATGCTTTCAATATTGTAAGTAAATACAAAGTCAATCTTTTTTCAACATAGACTAAATATTTACAAGTGTTTAATCATTTTTCTGACAGGGAATAAGACAAAAGAGACAATGCAGGATTGCCAACAGACTCAAACATTTACAGCTACTCTGTTTATTGTATAAAATGCCAATGAGTAACATTCGACTATATTTGGAAATTAAATGATAAAGTTTTTAACTTTTATTAAAACAATGTGTTAAGAATTTTTCGTCTTAATTATAAGAATATAAAATAAGTCTTTTCTCTTAAGTTTATTTTAAATCTTTTATTAATAATAATTGTTTATTTTTTTACGCTATTGTTTTCTGTAAAGTAATTAACTAAAAAAGTCGTATAAATTATTTTTTTTTAGTTACCAAATTGCCATAAGAAATATTTAATTAATCGCCATTAATACCTAATCAAAAATTTTTGAATAAATTTACTAAAGTAATCTTTAAAAAAAATAAAATTATTAATTAATTTTAAGTTAAACTGCTATCAGAAATATCGCAAATTTTAATACTTTTCTTCAACAACAAGCAGTCGTAGATCCGGATTTTTCTGATTTCTCATGGAAACGAAATTTATTTACTACCGGTCGAGCTACCGGTATTATCTAAACTTGAATATTTTGGTTCTCAATTGACGAAAGAAAGCAGCGACACAATGCAAACCGAATGCCCATACTTAATGTGTTGTCAGAATGTGCGTTGCTGGCTCTGCGAAGCTATCCGGGCCGATTCGACAGTCTCATTACGTATGATCAAGACTGTACAAATTAAACAAAATCCTTTACAAAAACGAATTTGTTTGAATATAAAGAAAAAAGCAGATTTGAATTTGTAAAAAATATTTTTTCTAATGTGAGTGTTTATTAAAAAGCATGATTATTCTATCTCATTCTTTCTTTAATAAGATGTCACAACGGTAGTTTTGGAAATAACAATTTATTTAAAATAGAACAATTAGGCAATATAATTATTTATAGTTAACTAATTCTCACTAATCTTGAGGTTGGTTCGCAAAACGAGCATATTTCAAGGATTCCTACGTCGCTGGTCCGCAAGAGGGATCCGCTGAAATTTTGCTTCGTAATTTTGAATTATCCTTTATATACAGGGTGTTATTAAAGTAGCAGATTGTTGCAGATTACAGCATTTAGCATCTGAAGTATACGATGTAATAGTTTTCGCTCAAATACAGTATTGTCATACAACTACCTCAAAAATAATGTTTAAAAGAAACATTTTACAGCATATATCTCAAAAACTATACAGAATGTTATGGAAATGAGTGCAAATATTTTAACCTGAAATACAGCACCACAAATAGTAAAAATTTGTAAAAAAAAATTTTGTCCTATCTCAACTAACAACAAAATTACAGGTCGTCAAAGTTGGGTATAAAAAAACATCTTTTTGTTATATCTGGAAAACCGCTTAACCGATTAATACCAAATTTGGTACACAAATGAAGTTGAGTGTACTCTTTTTATTTCTACTAGCAAAATTTTGCTGCACATTTTAATTTCAAGTTACGGCACTTTTTTTTCACATTTTGGGTAATTAACCAATTTTCTTCTTATTAATTTCTAATTTTTTGTAGCAAAAATGAATATGCCAGTAGATTCTACATAAAACTGCAAGAATGCAATATTTTGCTAAAACGTATCGTTTTCGAGATATTTACGTTTAAAGTATAAAACTGACTTTTCATCTTTAACTTTGGCGTCCTCTAGCTCCTAAACGGTGCAACTTAGTATAGAAGTAAATTAAGTTAAATCGCTTTATTTTGACCTGAAAAACCTATGATTGCCCTATGTTAAAAATAAATGTTATACGTTTTGTAATAATTAATTTTTAGTTTATAATTTTGTTATCAGTTGAGATAAGACAAAAAGTTTTTTACAGATTTTTATTATTTGTGGTGCTGTATTTCAGGCTAAAATATTTGCACTCATTTCCATAACACCCTGTATACATTTGAATAACACAAATTTGATTATTTACCATCTTTTTAACGAGAGATATCACCTGTTAATATTTGTAAATTTACTTTAATAACATCTTATATTATATAACAGTTTGTATTTCACTTATATGTACTTAATTTATTAGTTCTTTTTTTTATTTTGAAAATTTTGTGAAGCTGTAATATTTTCGTTAATTGCAAAATTTTTATTATTTGCAGGTTCACAGAGGAGGCGGAATCGCTCTTCTGCCTCCGCCGCTTCGGCTGCTCCCGCTGCTCCCGCTACTTCCGCTGCTTCCGCCGCTTCCGCCGCCCCCGCTGCCTCATCCAACGAGGAAGGTCCACCACAGCAGTAAGTATTTTAATTTTTTTGTTACTTTTAATTTAATATTTTCATGTTTTCTTTTGACCGAAACTTATTTTACGGCCAAACAAACTTTTTATCAAAGTTATATCGTAACTTTAAAATAGGTGTTTAAAATGTCAAATTAATTTTCCAACTGTATAAACTGATTTTATTAAGTAGTTAAGTTTTCTATAGAGCTTTTGTTAAATTTGTAAAATTTAAGATTAGACAAATTAATTATTAAAACAATCTAAAGGGTAAGTATTTTAGATTTAGTATCTCTAACACATGTCTAAACTTAGCTAAAATTGTTTAGTAAAAAATAAAATATGTTTCTTACATGTAAGTTTGTGACATTCTCGTCATTCAAATTTATAAGTGGTATCTGTCATACTTGTCGAAATTTTCTATTAATTCAGTCTAAAAGACCCTAACCATAAGGGTCTTTTAGATTGTTTTTTTTTATTATCGCTTACGTCTCAAAATTTTATTATTTTGAAACATTGTTTTTTAAGTTTCTTCTACTAGATGTGTGTGTTACAATAATAATTTTTGTTTACTTATTTGTCAATGTAATTGTATTGCCCTTTAATGGCAGTGGTAAAAGAGCACTAAATTCGAGTCCAATAACATACGGGTGGTCTAATAATTTAGTACCCATGTTTTAAATTTTGTACTTATTTATCTGTTGTTTTGCCGATGTTTCAGGTTTTTTTTTCGGAGACATCTAACTCAGCATGATGTATTACAACAAGTTTTTACCAAAATTGTAATAGTTACGAGTCTGTATAAAAGGGAAACTAAAACTGTAAAACATTGGTTAAACAACAAAGTAATAATCTATCTTTTCCACTCCCATTATACTAAACTTAATAAATTATTTATACAATTTATTTATCATAAATTTCTATTGTTGTTATATTAATTTTTTTTTTGTTATAGAGAGCCAAGAACTCCGCCGAAAATTGTGTCATTGGGTAAGTATCCAGGAAATTTTTGCAATACAACTCTCACGCCATCACGAGGGCTGATGAAATCCGCGGCGCGCTCTTAAGAGCGCGCCTAACACCCAGGATCAACTTTGTTTGATAAGAAGCAAGTGTAGTTTTACTATTGTCTTCTTGGTGGCGCTGATAGATTTATAATAAAATAAAATATTTTTTCGTACAAACTGATAAGAATTTGTACGCCGTAGCTATGTCTCTTCGCTAGCGTGCGATTTTTGTCTGTCAATTGCTAAGCAGCGAATTTCTCTCATGAATGTAGCTATAATTAAGTAGAATAATTAAATAGAATTGTAACTATGTATTATTAATTAAAAAAAAAAAACTCTAGAGTGTTTTGAAACTAAAAAACAATTGTTTTGTATGTCTGTGATTAATTTTTTACACACTTGTCAAAATGAAAGATCTCATAACCTCACTTTTCGACAATTAAAACAAAAATGCATTTTAAATAAAATAAAAAATGTTTGAAAAACACCACGAAAGCAACCACAGAAAAACACACCAAGACCAAACTCGCTTTGGCGGGAAGAGAAGTTATTCTTAGGTTATGGTTAAATAATTTGTGAAGGGTAAAATGGCATATCAGGCAAACAACAATACATGGATAATTTAAATAATAAAAATTTTGTTGTTGTATGGGGTCATGTACGACATACGTAAAAAATGTCATGGCTTGTAACGAGTTTTTTTTTTAAACAAACACCACCTATATAATTAAAACTCTTTAAATTAATTTGCAAGTTCACAATCATATTACATGTTTTATATAGGGTGATTTTTTTATTTGCTCTTGCCTGAAACTCAAAAAACAAGCAGCACGTTATACAAACGATAAGCAACCTTAGGAAACTACAAAAATGATCCAAATAAACTGACTCTGGTAACACTGTCAAAGGTACTGACAACAATGTTAACATTAATTCACAACCCTTTATTATTTTTTTCAAGTAAATAATAAAGTATAATGTGTTGCCTTTTTTTTTGAAATCTCGTGCCAGTTAAATTCGTTGATTTTACACTTGAATTTTTAAAAACTTTGATTTATTTTACACTACTTGAAATTACACATATTGAAAAATACACTTTTATTTGATTAGCTATTAATTGAAAAATACACTTTGATTAATTATCTTTATTTACTACAGTTAAAGCCGGTTTACAGAAGGTCAATTAAATATTTAATTGCGATTAACTTTTAATTCGCGATTAAATCGGCTTTCCTCGTTTGATTGGTCAAAATCGGCATTTAATCGCTAATTAACTAATTAATCGCAATTGGAGTTAATGTCACTTTCTGTAAACCGGTCTTTATTGATTAAATTGGTTAAAATATTGAGACATGCACACAGCACAAGGCTAAGCTGAATACAACTTACGTCTGATCTATTCTAGCCAAAAGGTTGTATTTATATTTTTCTAATGTGCAGACTCTACAATATGCTGGACAAAGGGGTAAACTAGGGGTACTATAACTTGTGGGAGCAAATAAAACAATCACCTTGTATAATATGTATATATTTCATATAAAATTATACAATAGCTTATAATTTACAATTTTTGTAGTAACAAAAAAATTTCAACAATAATTGTAACGAGCGACCCAAAAGCCGTGGAATCAAAGCAGAGTTAAACGAAAATGAGATTTGGTTACTTAAACTTAATTATTACTGTTAGCTTACATGTCAGAAATGTAGTCAGCAGCAGTTACAATAAGAACAATTTAATATTAGTTTTTCAGGAACAAACCAACGGTAAAAAAACTGAAACTCAATTCTTATACTTCTGACTAGGGCTGGGCGATACCCGTTTTTAGGTATCGGGTATCGATACCTGCAAAGTATCGAGGTATCGGAGGTATCAAGGTTATCGAGGTATTGGGAAGTATCGAAGTATCGGAGGTATCATGGTATCGGAGGTATCGAGGTATCGGAAGTATCGTGGTATCGGAAGTATCGGGTGGCGATAAATAAATATAGCATCAAATAGCTTGTGAATTTGTTTGTTTTCATCAAAATAGCTTGTGTTTTCAACATTTAAAGCACTCTGAATAGGATATTCATTTATAGCCACTCTTTATCAAGGTATCGCAGGTATCGAAGTATCGGAGATATCGGGGTATCGAGGTAGCGGAAGTATCGAGGTGTCGAAGTATCGGAGATATCGGAAGTATCAGGGTATCGAGCTATCGGAAGTATCGAGGTATCGGGGTATCGGAGGTATCGAAGTATCGATACTTCGATACCTGATTGCAGTCGGTATCGGTGTACGATACCTAAGCAGGTATCGATACCTTCTGTAAGTATCGATACTTTTCCCAGCTCTACTCCTGACATGCTTCTATTAGGTATTTTAAAAGACTCACAATCTTCAAACATGATCACTGTATCTTTTTCTTTTACCCATAGCTAACTGAGATTTCAGGACTTTTGGATCCTTCGTTATCATTATGCAAATGATTAGACACAATTTTTTTTATTTTCGATTTGCACAAACCTTTGCCTTCGTCCAGAAGGAAATATTTTGTTGTTTAATAGTTGTTTACATAAAAGTCAGTAAAATCTCACATTAATGAAGAAGAGCTAAATTAAAATACGAGGCACTTTGTGTCGAGTATTTTAAAGCTCCGAGTCAAGTAGGATATTTTACTGACGTGTTTGTAATGTGAAAAAAATTATAATAATAAAAAATAAAAATATTGAATATAAAAACTGCCAATTATTTCTAAATACGAGTACAATAAATCAAAACTTTATACTTAAACTAATAATTAATTGTATATAATTCAACAATACAGTGAACGGCAATAGTATGTAACAACTAAAAAAACTTTAATAGTTATTTATGATATTAGTGTTAAAAGTAAGATTTTATTTTGAGAGTGGAGATGATTAAAAAACGATTGTAGCGAGTTTTTTAACTCCACGAAATATATATAAAAATAAATAAATAAATAAATATTTAAATAAATAAATAAATAAATAAATAAATAAAAATACTACGTGAGCACAACTTCGTTTTTTGTTGCCATAACCAAGAATTATGAGTATTTCTATAGACTCAGTTTCACTTAAATGTACTATTTTTAAGCTAATCATTACCGTAAAAAATTGAAAAGATTTCAGATGATATTATTTAAACACTCCAAATGGTTTTTCAAATTTCAACGTGCTCTGCTAAACCTTCCTGAAAATATTTAACCGTATGTATTTGTGGAGCACATAGAGTAAAAAATTTGCATGTAGTTGGTTTTAAATTAAACATTAATCTTCGTAGTAAGAGGTGTGACTTGTCGTCGAGCTGCAAAATCTGTTTTGAAGATTGGAAAAATAAAATTTTTGATTGAGCACAAAACTTCAAACTTTTTTGTTAATTGTTAATTTTTATTTGATGCAGAGTTTTGTGAGGAGTTGTTGGACCTGCTTTGTTATCCGGAGGAACCTCCAGAGGACGCCATATATTTTCGGGCGCCCTCTCGGCTGAGTCGGGTTTCCCTGGATGCGGATGACTGTGAGATGTAAGTATTTCTATTTATTTTTTCTTTCATATTTTTATTTATATATTATAATTTAATCAGCTATAGTAAATAATAAAAATAGTCGAAATAACCCAACTTGCCTTACACAAATGTTAGTAGTACAGGTACACCCTGTAGAACTGTTTTTTCAAATAACATTATTTTTACGTTGTCACGATGTAGAACAATACTATTTTCGACCATATAGATTTGGAGATTTACGATGTAAACGTTTTTGCTCAAAAACAGTGTTGTCATACATGGTGTACCTCAAAAATAGTGTTTTATTTTTAAATTCTACAGCGTATACCTTAAAAACTGTAAACAGTTGTATGAGGCAAATTGGGTTTTTTAACATCGTTTCAAGAAGGGCTATCACCTGGTAATGTTTGCAGAAATTTTTTGAAAAACATCTGGATGTCATATTTTGTCATTAAAACTAGAACTATCACCAAAAAAAATTGTTGCATATGTTGCAATTACACACTGTATATTAAAAAAATTGCTGTAATACATTGTATCTCGTTCAAATTTTTTTTTTTTAAGTTATACAAGGTGTATCCCAAAAACTATAAACATTTGTATAAGGCAAGTTGGGTTATTATGTTGGGTTTTTTATTATGTAATACATTTGGTTAAATTTTCAAACATACTTCAAAGTTATCCTGTATGTTTTTTGACGAATTTTATTTTTCGGATGTACAAACTTTCTATCAATGTTACACAGTAACTCTAAAAGGGGTATTTAAAATGTTGAATAATTACTTTTCTGACTATGTGAGCTGCCTTCATTAGGTAATTTTTTTATAGAGTTTTTCTTAAGATATGACTAGTATTAATCAAGACGTTTTCTTAAGTGTTGTATGTTTGTTTTCCTGGAATATTTTTTAAATATTTTAGAGATTATTGCTAACATGGCCTGATCCTCTAATTATCTCCGGAATTACTCCTACTTTCATCTGCCATATTGTTTTTAAATAGCAATGTTTTTCCGTGTAGTGACTTACTTTTCTATTGTTCCATCTTTTCCCCTAGAGTTTAGTCATTTTGATTTGGCTGTTGTTGGTGATTATCTTTGTGCACGTGGTGTGTATTGGAAGTCTGCATCACACGTTCAGGTCAAAAACAATTTTTTCAAATAAATAATAAATGATTTGGTGTTGGTGTAAATTATCGTGTAATTTTGTTGGTAATTTCAACACCAATTTTTAAGGACATGCTATGTCTGGTCGTGCAAAATGGGTCTAAATCAGATCAAGTCAGGTCAAAACGGATTATTACCTGCTCCTTCTAAAATATTTTAATATTAATTTTGGGAAAATTTAGATTTTTTTATTTGTTATTTGATCTGTATGTCCAAAGTCGGAAAGTTCTCAAATACTAGGAATGGTTAGATTTTTAATAACTCCAGCAAATTTATTTTTGTCTTTAACAAACAAAGAAATTTTAACTGAAGCATGAGGGCTAGGATGATTGTAATTATTTGCATTCTTCTTTTTAGCTTAAAATAAAGCTGTATAACCATAGAGGCTAACAATTGACGTTTACATTAGGATTTTTAGCATTACCTTGCTACCTTCCGTAACTAGAAAAATACCAAATTTCATTTTTCAACGGGATAATTGTGCTGTTTACACAGCACGTAGGTGGCAGCATTGTTGAGGAATCGTAATGTAAACGTTCTTGATTGACAAAGTCGTAGTCTGGATTTAAATCTTATATTGCGATTATGTTTAAAACATCAACGTCTAGTTTTTGAAACGGCCTCTAACACATTAAAAGGTAAAAGAAAAAGTTTTTAAAAAGGCACAGCACTGGCAACCATTCGCTGAACGGCAAGAAGCTTCTACCTTCCGCAAAAGGGAACGAAGTCATACTTTGCCTGATTTCGCCTGGTTCTAACATAAATGTACATACAATCGACTCCCATCTCCGTTTTTATTAAAATTTGTACTGAAATAAATATTTCAGCCAGAGATTTCAACCATAAAAAAATTTAACTGTAAACTGACAGTTACTAAAGGATTATTATACAGTTATTAAAGGATATTAAAAAAATACCAGGTCATTTCAGGAAAAAAAAGAGGAACAAGAATCACCAAGAAAATTGCTAGGTTGCTATTTAAAAAAGAAAAAAGTTACGTTTTCATGGAAATGCGTTGACATAAAAAAACAACAAGCAGGCTAAGAGATAAAGAATAATTAGTAAAGAAACTTTTTTATCAATGACATTTTGTCATAAAGTTCATATTTACGGAGATAAACTGCCTATTCCATACTTTTGACTAACCCTGTATAACGAGAGTCTAGCCTGTGGTCTAGCAATAAATGACCATAGTATAAATACTAGTAGCGACAGAAAATTGGCGGGAAAATTTTGGTAGGTTTCTACTGTATCTACTGTATTAAAGTAAATTTTCGCTTCCAACTGCTTCCAACGCTCTCGGAATGAAATATGGTGATCAAGGTGGGGATTGAACAGGGCCACCTACCTCTTGCCTCACTTCCCTTTTTATCCACACTTTGCAATCTAGTTACTTTTCGCTTCGTTTAGTGCTTTTTATTTTTCTGGTGATTTTAATGTCAAAGCTGTATACATGTCGTAGTTTATGTTCGTCGTCTTTCGCAATGAACAGGGCAAAAATGGCAAAAGTGGGACGTAAGCGCCACCTCCTCCTTACACGAAAATCGGCTGTCTGTCGCTACTAATATTTATACTATAGTAGTGTGCTGTGAACCTGCGAATGTAGGGCTTATCTTGGCTTATGTGTCATGTTGGTCACATAACACAACTTTTTTTTTTATTAATTTTAATTGTTAAAAAGTTATTATTTTTTGTTGACCGTTTATTAATGTCAATATTAATGAATTATTTATTCTAAAAAAGGATGTATTAATCTATGTCATTAATACAATTTTTTTTTGTGATTTTGACGTATTAATGATGTTTTGACATAGGCAACCAAATATATGCACAAATTTTTTTTTTTTCAAGTAGAAAGTGTTGAAAAAGGTTGCAGTCAACGAAAATTTTTTCTAGTCAGCTTGTTTGTTAATGGGCGATTAATAAACTCAACTATTAAAGGACTCACTCGCTATCGCTCGTCCGTGCTTCAAACAGTTTCGTTTATTAATCGCCTTCATTAACAAACTAGTTTATTAAATAACTATTAGTGATCAAATTAACCAAAGTCATGTGTGAATCTAACAGAAAGGTTTATTTAAGTAAACAATCGTTTAAAAAATTACAGCAAGTGCTGAAAGTGATCACCGCTATTTTCCAAACATATTTGGCAACTCCGTTTAAAGAATCTACTGCTTTGTGTTCCGGTTTTTATTATCATCTTCCTGTCTGTTTTCATTATTTTTTTTTATTCTTCTTTTTCCAGCTGTGAATCTTAATTGATCCAATGAGTTTTCTTCTTTTTTTTTGGCTTCATGTTCTTCAAAATTTTTTATATTCTTAGGGCTTCTGGTTTTGGTAATTCATCTCTGGATTCTATTGCACAACGAAAATTTTCAAGATTGTGGGGTAAACAGTACAATAACATTATTGCCATTAATTCGTCATTAATCTGTAAATATATTTCATACAGTTTCTCTAAAGTGTCGAAGATCTAAATGTATATATACTTTCATTTACCTTCATTTTGTTGAGTGTCAATCTTTTCAATAATGTTGCTTTTCTTGCCGGAATTGTTGATTTGTAAATACTTTCTACTTTTAACCAAATGTCTCTTGAAGTTTTGCATGATTTTATTTGCCTTAATTCACTTCTACTTATTTATAGAATATAAGGTCAGCTCTCGTTTATCTGTCTTGAATTTTCCTTTGTTTAATGGCTTTAACTGACTTGACTTTAATATCAATAATGTGTTTCCAATAGATCCTTCTAAATATCTCCAAAGATCATTCTTTTTTAATATAGCTTCTACTATATAGTTTTTTTTCTTAAGATTTCAATTTTTATCTTTATTTCACTTATTTTTCTATTCCTGTTAACTTTTTAATTTCCTACTGTGTTCCCTTCTAGGCCCATAACCTGTTGAATATATTAGAGTTGAACGCAGTTAATGGTTTTAATTGATAGAAAAATTTGTTACAATAAATCTTATTTACTTCATATGTCGGGTGTGTCAAAAAGGGCGGATATTCTTAAAGGCACTAATAGTAGAGCCTTTATTACTCTGTAAAAGCTTTTGGAAAATATTACAAAAGCCGTGCATTTATTTTGTTATTTTATGGTAATATTATAAAAAACACATGTAAAAACAATTTATGCCTTATTTAATTTTCGATATTAACAAGTTTCCTACAAGAAAATGTTCAAAAACGATAAAACAACGTTTGGCAACATTGCGTCTAATTCTAAATTTTTCAAACTGGTTGTTTGTACAAAATGATGATTTTTTGAAAAAAATTGCAAACAATCAGTTTCGGAGATACCTTACTTATCAGTTATCAGTTATCACATACGAAACTAAAAACTACTTTTGTTTTTCAAATGGAGCAATTAAAATGTAAACATTTGGGTTTATTGTGTTTGACATGTGTTTGATTTTTATGGCACTGACAGATATTAGACGTATGTTACGCAGCTAACTCTAGAAAAAATGAAAGTTGTAATCAAGGTGTATTAAGTAAATCTTACAATGTTGCCGGTTTTCCTTAAATTATGTTTTATTATACCTTTTAGATCAATTTTTCGTTAACAAATTTTTTTACATGTTTATAATCTACGTATCCAACACGATTTTCTATTAGCAGAATATCCGTTTTTTTTTTTTGACACATCCGATATATCTATTGTTCTATGAGTGTTTGACCTATAGCGCTAACAGTTGAATACATTTATTTTTTTGGTATAAAAATATTGATTATTATAATAATGTAATATTATTATATTATTAATATTTAATATAATATATTAATAATATTAAATTATAATAATATTATATGTATAAACATAATATTGATTATTATCTGGTATTAATCGTGTAAACAAGAACAAAAATTGAACAAAAAACAAAGTCATACCGACATCGGAGGAATGAAAATGGCATATAAATGGCCACTTAATAAATTATTTATATTTATTTATCATAAATTACTATTGTTGTTATATTAATTTTTTGTGTTATAGGGTGGAACCGCCTTCCTACACACCTTTGAGACCACTGAACGACGTTATCCGTAAGTATTGTGACGCGAACGACTCAATTCTAAGAAGCGGTGAATCAGAGTATCGAGTATTGTGTTGTGGACCGCTCACTTCTAGGAACTGAATAGAACTTCGAGTATTATTTACGTTTTGAATGGGTTTATTTATTCTTGTTTACGTCGGCATTGTTTGTCGCTATTGTGATTGAATTCCAATCATCTTGCCGAATTGAAATAATTCAGGAGAAACGCGAGAAAATACTCGAAAGTTCTGGAAAGAGTCCATACCCCTATATATATGCGAGACAGCGAGTCAGTCATTCAGTCTGGTTTTGGGAGAGCGACATAAAGGCGAACTCCGGCGATATCCAGCGAATTTAGAAAGCGATAAATTAAAGTGTTTTGTGTTCCGTTAGTGATTTAGAATATTAGCTGTGTTAATTAGTTGTAATTAATTTGATTTGTAAATAAACTTGCCGAGAAATTATCTCCAGCTCTTTAAATCAGAAACCCACATATAATAAACGTCACACTGGTGTCAGAAGTGGGATTTAAAGAAGCTTGGTGGACAAAGAAAAGTTTATGTCTCTGGAACCTTCTGGAAGAACAACAAGAAGTCAGACAAGAACCATGGAGGAACAACTTCGTGTATTCTTCGAGAAACTAGAAAAACAACGCTTGGAAGATAAAGAAGAACAGAAGAAATTTCTGGAAGATCAAGAAAAACGAAGAATGCAAGAAAAAGAAGAAGAAGAAAAACGACGACTGCAAGAAAAAGAAGAAGAAGAAAAACGTCGAATGGAAGAGCAAGAAAGAATTTTCGAAAAATTCGATACCTTACAAGATGCTCTTAAGAAAGATGTCGAAGAAGTAAAAAAGGAATTTGAGGAAAAAGTTTTCGAAGTAAAAGAAGAAGTAAAAGAAGAGATAAAAGAAGTTAGGGAAGAATTAGAAAAGAAAGTTTTAGAATTGGAAAGTAAAATGAAGAAACTTGGAACAGGACAAATTTTAGGAAGCGAAGTAACATCGCAACGAGTAAAACCCCCAACTTTCGATGGTCAGTCTTCGTGGTCAATGTATAGGAGGCAGTTTGAAGCAGCGGCGGAGACAAATTGCTGGAATGATGAAGAAAAAGCCACAGCTCTGGTGTTAGCACTGCGAGGACCAGCTCTCCAGCTGCTTCAGAATGTATCTGATCGTGATCAGAAAAACTATCACGCAGTGGTCAACGCCTTGGAATTGCGCTACGGAGACCAGCACATGGACAGAGTATACCAAATGATGCTTAAGTCCCGACATCAGAAAAGCAACGAAAGTTTGCAAGAATATGCCGCGGAAATAGGAAGATTGGTTAATTTAGGTTATCCTTCCGCACCTGCAGACCTTCGCCATGAGATGGAAGCCAGCGCATTTATTGATGGTTTAAGAGATGGCGATTTACGACGTTATCTACGTCTACATAGATATAAAACCTGTGCTGACGCGCTTATCCACGCGTTAGAATATGAGGCGGCAAATGAAGACTTTTCACGACGACCAGCTCAACGCGTGCGATTGATGTCCGCAGAGGAAACTCCAACAAATAATTGCTGCTGCGAAGAACTGAAGAGTATGTTGGAAAAGATGCAGCAGACACCAGCACGCACTGGAGGACGGCCTAAGTGTTATGGTTGTGGTAAGATAGGCCATATAAGAAGGGATTGCCGCCAACGGGGAAGGTCTGAGGATGTAAGGAGGGGTCAGGAAGATGTCACAGGCCTCAATTTCCCGGCATCAGGAAAACTAATTTCAGCTAGCACTTTGGGGCGTGTGCTAGCTGATACGCCCAAAGCCCCTAGGATCATCTCCGTCTCGCAGCTAGGAAAAGGAAATGATAGTCTGTTGCTGGATGGACGAATCAACGGTCGAGACACCAAGATGACGGTTGACACGGGAGCAACACTTTCTCTAGTGAGACGGGACATGCTGGAAACATCTCAAAATATCTACATGACAAGATGTAACTTCGTTTTGAAAACCGCTACTGGTGAAACAGCACAAGTACATGGAGAAGCTAATGTCAAACTTGAGATAGGACCATTCAATATTGTACACCGAATGGTTGTAGCTGAGATAGTTGATGAAGTGATCTTGGGTTTGGACATTATGGACAAATATGGATTTGTGCTGGATATTAAGAACAGGATGTTACAAATGGGAAACGAAGAAATCTTGTTACATTCTGCGACCGCTTCATCTGACCATGTAAACATCATCGTCTCAGAATCAGTTCGTGTCCCCGGCAATTCTGAGAAAATTGTGCTGGCAGAGTTGGAAAAAGATCCTGGGGGATACCGAACGGGAGTTGTTGAACCGGACATGACGAAATTCACGAATGCGACACACAATAAACAGATCTTGGTAGCTAGAGCACTCGTTGAGGCTGGTGGAAAGATTCCTATTCGCATAGCCAATCTCAGCGAAAATCGAGTTACGTTGCAGAAAGGGGAACAGATTGGCTTCTTTCAGCCTGCATTACGAGTTGTTCGTTGTGAAGAAAAGGACAACAAGAGTTACCAGGAAGTTAGAAGCTATGTAGAAGAGCTTCAAGAGACGATGTCCCATATCCACGACTTGGCTCGAGACCGAATTGAGATTGCCAGTGACAGGATGAAGACGCGGTACGATTTGAGGGCGAATTCGGTAGGGTTTCAAGAGGGAGATTTGGTCTGGCTATTTAACCCTCAACGGAAGAAAGGGCGATGTCCGAAGCTTCAGCCGAAATGGGAAGGCCCTTATACCGTACTGACCCGACTTAACGACGTGGTGTATAGAATCCAAAAGAACCCCAGGGCTAAGATGAAGGTAGTGCATTTAGACCGTTTAGCCCCCTATGCGGGTTCAAATGACGATGAATGATTGTTCGAGACGAACAATTCTTAAGAGGGGGGTAGTGTGACGCGAACGACTCAATTCTAAGAAGCGGTGAATCAGAGTATCGAGTATTGTGTTGTGGACCGCTCACTTCTAGGAACTGAATAGAACTTCGAGTATTATTTACGTTTTGAATGGGTTTATTTATTCTTGTTTACGTCGGCATTGTTTGTCGCTATTGTGATTGAATTCCAATCATCTTGCCGAATTGAAATAATTCAGGAGAAACGCGAGAAAATACTCGAAAGTTCTGGAAAGAGTCCATACCCCTATATATATGCGAGACAGCGAGTCAGTCATTCAGTCTGGTTTTGGGAGAGCGACATAAAGGCGAACTCCGGCGATATCCAGCGAATTTAGAAAGCGATAAATTAAAGTGTTTTGTGTTCCGTTAGTGATTTAGAATATTAGCTGTGTTAATTAGTTGTAATTAATTTGATTTGTAAATAAACTTGCCGAGAAATTATCTCCAGCTCTTTAAATCAGAAACACACATAAAAATAAACGTCACAGTATCTATAAATCTTTGTTTGTCTACAACACAGCTGTCTATTTGTTGAAAAATTTATTTAGTTTTTTTTCTATTACTTTTATTGAGGCTACTTAAAATACGAGCTGTTTCCAAATTAAGGATATTATTATTATTTAATAAGAATTTTTATTAAATTAAACATTTTTTAACAAATAATACAATTGTTTAGTTGATCTATGCACTATATTTAAAAATGTTAACAGTTGTACACGACTCTATCCACTTTAATGATGCATGTTCAGATAACTTACAAGATATAGCAAATCTATTTGCTTGATATTTTAGTAAATCTCAAGTGAACATTAGTTATTTTAGGTGAACATTATAGTGGAGTGCCGTAAGGTTTAAAGTCCACTGAAAGTATTTTTATAAAACTTGTTTTTTTATGTTTTTTTAACACTAAATACTAAAATGTTTACCTATTTATTTTCACCGATCTGAATTTGGTACTTATTAAAATTAATAATCATTAATTTTTCCGAGTTTTAATTTATTTTTTAATAAAATAGTTTTATTATTTAATAAAAGTTAGAATTATTTCTGCTTAAAGTTAGATTTTACATCGGAAAATCATTACAAACCTGTCTTTGGAACCTCAAGGGACCTCAGGTAAAAAAGTGAGAAGGGGGAGGGGATTAAGACCATATTCAGACTGTTAAGTTTGACATATCCATACGTAAAATGAACCGGGCATTTTATATTTTCTAAATTTGTTTCTTCAAATCCACTCCGAAGCCCCCAAAATGGGTCCAAAAGTGACAAAAATCACAAATTTTAATTTTGAAAATTTATTTGACCTCTTGTATATTAAATCGAAGAAAGGAGACTATTAAAATAACTCTTGCACGTGTCTTAAGTTTAGTAATTTAAAAAAAAAACTTTCTTCGAATAGTGCCGTTTAAGGCTCCCCATCGCTGAAAATAAACCTCTATGGACATGTGTAACGGGATGTTGTAGAAAAACTGCAACGGTACTAGACACCTTAGAAAAATAGGCAATGTATAATGCACAAAGTTTCAAAGTTTTTGGAATGTAAATAAAAATGTTTTTGGTTCTTCCAACTGTTCACAATACGGATCTTGAGCTGTGCAAGGTGAACTAAAAATTGTCCGATTTTCAAATTTTTTTTAAATCGATAGATATAAACGTGGAATAAAAGAAAAAAATATCAGTTCATCGCCACCCTATTCCTACAGCCCCCAGACGTGGCCTAAATTGAGGAAAATTTCTAAAATCTATAAATAAATCTAGAGCAGCGTTTCTCAACCTTTTTTGGCCTGTGGACCACTAAAATTTAGCGGCTTAAGTATCTGTCGCTAAAATTAGTTTGAGATATTTGTAATTTGATAAATTAAAATGTAGTTATTACTATTTTTTAAAAATTTTTTTGCAGATAAATAAATCTCCACAAAATAGTAAAATTTCTTAGCGGACCACTAGTGAACTAGCGGACCACCGGTTGAGAATAGCGGATCTAGAGATCTGTGATTTATTTTATGAGGGTACTACTCTAAATTCTAAACACATTTTTATAAAAATTAATTACTCCATTTAATTAGGGAATGAAAAACAAGGGGGTACAAAGTAGCAAAAATTACCTACTTTTACTTTGAAAATTATTTTGAACGCTTGTATATTAAATCGAACAAAAAAGACCTTAAAGATAATTTCTAAAAGTATTTTAACTTTAACAATTTGAAAAAATTTTGTTTTCGAATAGTGCCGTTGAGGCTCCCTATCGCTGACAATAAACCTCCATGGTCCTCGGTAACAGAACGTCTTAGGAAAACCGTAATAATTTTGGATACCTTAAAAAAATCCGAAATTTATATCTCCAGTTTCAAAATTTTAGGGCCATATATAATAAAGTTCTACTCCAACCACCTGTTAAAAATACGGATCTTGGGCTGAAATTGAGCGAAAATGGAACAAAAATTGGCCGATTTTAGATTTTTTTTTACTACAGATATAAATGTGAAATAAAAGAGAAAAATAGTAGTTGCTTTGCTCTCCCACTCCTACAGTCCCCAGGTGCGGCAAAAGTTGACAAAAATTTCTATTATTTATAATTAAATCTAGAAGACTGCGTTTTTTTATATAGAGATACCGTGTATAAATTAATTATTTTGGTGAATTACGTCCATTCTTTTTACATTCGAAATTTGCTGTTACGGGGAAGTGGACAAGGCAGAAAAAAAACTGTTTTATAAGGCCAACGTTTCGAATCCTTTATTGATTCTTCTTCAAGGCTTATAATAAATGTCAGATTTGTTTGGCATGGTACCAACTTGTCTCATTCTTCCGGCGACCACTGGCCGAGACAAGTTGGTACCATGCCAAACAAATCTGACATTTATTATAAGCCTTGAAAAAGAATCAATAAAGGATTCGAAACGTTGGCCTTATAAAACAGTTTTTTTTCTGCCTTATCCACTTCCCCGTAACAGCAAATTTCGAGTATAAATTAATATTACAGTGACTATAAAACCATAATTTATGGCATATAAAATTGAGATCTTTACTGCAAAAATTTTTTTCTTCATAATTCTCTCATTTTTCACTTAATTGTTATTATAAATTGTTGCAATCGAGATCGGCAAATTTTGATGGGTAAACTTTTTTATTTAAGCTTCTAATAATGCAATTCAAAAGGTTTTATAAAAATCCATTCAGTGGAACCGGGTTCCGAGATTTTTACATTTTTATGTCTTACGGCACTCCACTATTAGTCTATTTTAGGTGTCTCAAGTGACCATAATTTATCACTGGTTTACAATTCACATAGTGAAGTGTTAACATTAATAGTGTTACCGATGAAGTACTTTAATACTTATTAAGATTTTAAAAAAATGTTATACATCTGGACCAGATAGGATTCCTGTCCGGCGTTTTTATTTTAAAATGTGGGAAATTTCAAAAGTATGCTCCTGATTTAAAAAAAGATGACGCTTGTGCAGGGGAGAATTATAGATCAATAACTATGTTTGTAAAAGTTTTTGAAATTGTTTTTTATACCTAACAAAATATTTCCTTGCTCTCAATCATGTCAGGTCTGCAACATAGTTTTTCGATCGTCAATCAACGAAATTCTTTCAGCAAAATTATCGTCTTTTGTTTTCAGTGGAGAGCTCGTAGGGTTCTTTAAATTAGATTTGTATAATCATCTAATCAAGAACAATTTATTAGGTACAATGAATATGATCCTCCAACATGAGTCCTCTCCGAAATTTAATCCTGGGTACGCCCTTGGAAACGTTTAACTACTGACGTAATTTTCAACCAATTTAATTTTTTTTTTTATTTGAATGCTTGGATAAAAAACAAAACCCTAAAGAGCATGAAAATTAGAGCATGAAATGCAAAGACAAAAGTTATATTAATGCATATTGGTTCAATTTCAAACAATACTGTTTCAATTTTGTTAACGATATTAATATTCTTGTTCCAGTTTTCATCGTGCATTGTATCATAAATTTTTTCCTGTATCTAAGCTAATGCAAATATCAGAATTAAAAAAAATGTTTTAAAATTATCTGCATATTTGTTAACGACCATTTTATTTGAGCACTTACGTAACACTTAGAATCAAGTTAATAATGATAAATAAAGCTCTTTAATAATGTTTACGTACCCAATAATTTTTATTTAAATTGCTTAAACCATTTACTTTTATAGTAAATAATAGAAAAGTTTTTTAAATCTTTGGCGCTTCATAGCGCATTGTACAGGGTGTTATGGAAATGAGTGCAAAAATTTTAACCTGAAATACAGCACCACAAATAGTGAAAATCTACAAAAAAAATTTTTGTCTTATCTCAACTGATAACAAAATTATAACCTAAAAATTTATTATTACAAAACGTATAACAAATTTTTTTTAACATAGAGCAATTAAAGGTTTTTCAGGTCAAAATAAAGCGATTTAACACAATTTACCTCTATACTAAGTTGCACTGTTTAGGAGCTAGAGGAGGCCAAAGTTAAAGATTAAAAGTCATTTTTATACTTTAAACGTAAATATCTCGAAAACGGTACGTTTTAGCAAAATATTGCATTTTAGCATTTTTATGTAGAATCTACTGGCATATTCATTTTTGCTAGAGAAATTGGAAATTAGTAAAAAAAAAAAAATGGTTAATTACCCAAAATGTGAAAAAAAGTGCCGTAACTTGAAATTGAGATGTGCAGCAAAATTTTGCTAGTAGAAATAAAAAGAGTACAGTCAACTTCATTTATGTACCAAATTTGGTATTTATTAATCGGTTGCGCGGTTTCCGAGATATAACAAAAAAATGTTTTTTTATACCCAACTTTGACTGCCTGTAATTTTGCTGTTAGTTGAGATAGCACAAATTTTTTTTTGCAGATTTTTATTATTTGTGGTGCTGTATTTCAGGTTAAAATATTTGCACTTATTTTCATAACACCCTGTATAAGGTAGAGTATAAAACATTATTCATCGAGATTTTACTTCAGACTTTAAGATGTTACTATGTTTCCGTGGCGTAATAGTTAAAGAATTATTAATACATAATTAACTTAAAAGAAAACTCACAACTAAAACTATAAATAAATAGTCAAAACGATCAACACAAACACTTAACTAAGCATGACAGAGGCAAAGGTTTTAAGATATTTTAGTAGTTTAATCTGACACAATTGTCAATTTTGACAGATTTGAAGAAAAGTCGATGTAGCGCTATGCGGAGATCTCTGTAAGTGAGCAAATGAACAGCCTGTTATACATAAAGGTCAGTTAAAAAAAAAATCGACTACTATGGGTTAAACTATTTAAGCAATGGGTTACAAATTCAAAAAAAATAATAGTAAAAGAAAGATTTTCTTAAAATTATTATATTACAATGAATATACAGGGTGTTTCAAAAATGAATACAAAATTTTAAATCAGTAATAGATCTCACCAAAACAACTTTTCTACATAACATTTTTGTCAAAAATGAAACTATTCTGACTTTTTTTTCTCGCTATATCCCCCCCTATAAAAGTACGATACGCTCATGAAATTTTGTAAATTTATGAATTTTCTATAGTTATCTTGGTGACCAGTATAATGGTGCATTCTACTGTTTTGACCATTGGCGCGTATGGAATTTTCGCCAAGACTTTAACTAATTTTATCTTGATAACGGTTGCGATTCGGAAAAAAATTATCTAGAAAAAACTCTTTTTTAAACGAGATCTACAAGTGGTTAAAATGTTTGTATTCATTTCTGAAACACCCTGTAGATGGTATTTTTTTCAAATATAGACACTGATTAGAAGAGACATTAGGCAAACTAATTGAGCATAAAATGAATGTTAAACTGAAATTCAAATCCCTATATATGCAACCTTTATTTTGAACATGATTGCTTCCAAAACGTACCATCCAAATACAATTTTAAGTAACAGGGCTTTTGCGTCAGTGTCACTTTCGTTTAAAACTTCCTAAAAATGTTAGTTTCACTACAAAAATATGTGCTTGTTGCACCTGAGGACCAATTCGATTATTTCAAACACTAGTTTTACCTTTACGTGCATTTCTATATAAAAGAAAAATTGAGTTTAGCTAGCACGTGCCTTTGAAAGCTAAACATTTTATTAAACTTCAAAACTAGATCGGTAACTGTCAAAACCTCACAGAATCGCCTTTTTGCTTGGATCATCAGATCCTATGGGAAATGTCAGAAATAGTAGTGGTCTCTTAAATGATTATGAACAATTTTGTCTACTCAGAGAACAATGTAAAAATGCCACGAGGAATTGTAAAAAACAATTCCTTGATCAAGTAGAACAAAATATTATAACTAACAATAGAACATTTTGGTCATATGTTAAATCTAAAAATGCCATACAGGGTTATCCCAAAAAAATATCGCTTAATGAAAATTCGTGTGATTCTCTTAATGGCATTGTAAATCTCTTTGCCTCTCATTTCGAATCCGTTTATGCTGATCAACCTAAGTTATCAGATTTAAAACTTGCTGAATACAATCAAAATGCTGTCTTTTTAAATAACCTTGATATTTCTGCCGAAGTTACTTTTTCGAAATTGAGAAATCTAGAAGACAACTATACAACCGGCCCCGATGGTATATCTCAAATGTTTTTAAAAAATTGTGCTTATGAATTAACATCTCCATTACAAATGCTGTTCAATAAGTCTCTTAATCTGTCTCAGTTTCCGGATATTTGGAAAATTTCTGATATCAGACCTGTCTTTAAAAATGGTAGTCGTGTAAATATTTCCAACTATAGATCGATTTGTACCCCATCGTATTTATCAAAAGTTTTTGACTCCATAATGGCTGACATTATATCATCTTCTGTAAAACAATCTACTATTGAAGAACAACACGGTTTTTTCAAGGGTCGCTCCACGATGACCAATCTTTTTCTGTTTACTGAATATATAACGTCGAATCTCGAAAATGGATTCCAAATTGATTGTATATATACTGATATGTCAAAAGCTTTTGATCGCATTTCTATTGAGTTCTTAATTTCAAAACTGGATAATTTAGGTTTTGGTGATCCAGTCCTTAGTTGGATTCATTCCTTTTTATCAAATCGTGTACAGTATGTAACTATAAATGGTGTTAAGTCTCGCGAAATTCGGCCATCCACAGGTGTACCTCAGAGGTCACATCTAGGACCAATTCTTTTTTCACTATATATAAATGATGTTAAAGCAGCTATTCAAAGTTCTGAAATCCTTCTTTTTGCCGATGACTTAAAGATCTTTAAAGTTATTAATAATCAAAACGACTGTGATATATTACAACGTGATTTAAATAGTCTTTGTATGTGGTGTAAAAAAAATAATTTAGAACTAAACATAAATAAATGTAAAGCACTGAGATTTTCTAGAAAATTACATTACAGTTCACCATCTTACTCTATATCAGATAATCGACTTGAATGTGTCACACATATTCGCGATTTAGGTGTTATTGTAGACAACCAGTTAAGTTTTGATTATCATATAAACCATATTTTGTCTAAAGCAAATAAAACATTAGGATTTATAAAAACGACAGTGTTCTGATTTTTCAAGTTTGCGTGTTGTAATGTTACTATATAATTGTTATGTTCGTCCAATCTTGGAATATTGTACAATTATTTGGCGACCCTGCTATAATGTTCATATCAATCGAATTGAAAATGTTCAGAAAAAATTTGTTAAGTTTGTATGCTACAAGTTTAACATATTTTATGACAGAAATAATTATATAAACATTTTAAGTTATTTAGGATTATCCTCATTATCTTCTCGTAGAGTATTTTATGACGCGTCTTTTGTGTATCATATATTGTCTGGTAATGTGAATTGTAGCTCTATTCTATCGCTGTTTTTAATACATACACCTGTTTGTAATACTAGAAAACCTAGAATGCTTGTAGTGCCTTACCACCATACTAATTATGGGAAAAATTCTGTAATTTCTAGGCTATCAAAAACATGTAACGAACTTTCAAATAAGGTTGATTTCATAGGTTTAACTAAAAACAAATTTCTAAAAGACTTAAGAACTGTGATTGAAAATAGTGAATTAGTGTCTTTTAATAATTATTAACACTTTATTTTATATTATTAATTGTATTGTACTTATTTATGTTTGTATTTTATATATTAATTGTAATTGGCGTGGCCGTTAATAAAATACATTATTATTAAATAGGCAGGGCGGTTATAAACCACTTTTTTCCGAGACGGCCGTGTTTAAAATAAATAAATCGTTTATTTACAAGTTGTTTACTTTAAACTAAAAAATTAATAGAGCAATCTTAATACATTAAAACATAATTTGGAGCAAATTAAACAAAACTGATTTTTAAATGAAAATTTTAGCGTAAATACAATTATCCACTTCAATTGTTGAGCAGTGTATATAGATAAAGTACCTCCTATTACGAATTTCTCCTTGATTTTGAGTATGACCTTTATGATGGCAGTTCCACAGATAAGCAAAATTTGCTATCTTCTTCTTCATAGTGTGAATCAGTGATCACAGACCTCCCAAATTTTTCAGGCTTTTACGTCTTTTTAAATAAATTTTTTTGAACATTTTAACGAAAGCTTTAAAATTTTGATGATTTATAAATTTCGTACAACGTATTTTGTACAAATTTTCGAAGCCATAAAGTAGGTATAATGACAATATCAAACTCTATACATAGCTGAAGTCAGCTGCAGTCATAAGCGATGTGTTCAGGCTTGTTGTTCATCAAGAGGAATTTTAAAAGGAAAATAATATGATACATAAAATACGCGAAAATTACAACTTTAATTTACAAATAAAAGCTGTTATGTGTTATACCACATTGACAGTTGACAGTTCGAATGCTGCAATGCTGGATACAAATAGTAAATTAGTAAATGATAATAATGGACAGATGTCGGCATACTTCGACGTGCACACCCATGGATATCGCTCGTGACATTTTCGTGCTTATGTCTGGTTATAACTTTAACCACAGCCATCGATATATACAAGCCAGGCTGAGAAAAAGGCAACGCCGCAATTGCCGATGTCAGCGGACCGATCCCATTATGGAATAAGTTTTAAAATCTTGATATTCAATTAAGAAAATCAACGAATTAAACGAATTATCGTTGAAAATAAATCTTTTATAATCAGAAAATTAAATTTCTTACCTTTTGCAGCAATACAATGTATTATTAACCCTATAAATAAATATATTTACAGATTTAGAGATTGAATTTTAACGTAGTGGGTAAAGGTAAAGTACTAATTGTTTAGACATAATATTGGTGAAAACAGATCGCACTATTCCCTGTAATTCTAATTTTACGTCTGAACAAATAAACTTAAGAGCACTTCAATTGTTATGCATTAATTTTGAGATACTTTGCTAATACTTTATCTTGCCCTTTAAAAACGATCCATCACCTGGACTATGGATAAGTCCTTTGATTGACTACTTGCCTTAACAAATACAAACGTATAATGAAAAAGATATAAGGCAAAACATCAACCTTTAAGCGAAATTTGTCTAAAAGAAGTTCTTCAGTTATTTAGATAGCAAATGTTTAGTATAAATAACAATATCACTAAGATTTAAGTAAAATTGACAATCCACAATGAAGATAATATAAAACCTTTTCGTAAGTTTGTTTTTAACTTTTTATTCACACTTGTCTTCTTAGCTGGTTTTTCAAACATTTAATGTCCGTGATGCTGGAATTGTTTTGGGTGGTTTTAAAGAGGAAATCTAATTTCTAATGCACTCGAACTCTAAACATCTATTAACAATAAGATATAAACATTAGAATCCCCAAGAAATGAAAGCAAAAGAATTAATTAAAAACTTTTCAAATTTTGAGGTTATGTTAGTAATTTAGAAATATTTTTTTTAAATCGAACTCACATATGTTACATGTTAGTCTAATCCATTTAGCATAACAACTCACACAACTTAGAAACAATTAAACATAAATAGAACATAAAAAAACTGCATAATTAGAACAAATTTAAGAAATGGCAAACTGTTGTTTACATTTCATCGGCCCGCTGACAGTGTTGCCGCTGTTTACCTCAGCATGGCTAGTATGTATCGATGGCTGTGCTTTAACTAATGTGACAACCATGTCTCATGATTAAAAATGTCATTATAACCTAACTTTTCAACCATTTTAATTTAATTTTTACCTCATATCAAAGTCTATTTGACATCGTCTGTCGGTTATAGTTGGTGTACCTACACAATTGCAGTGTTGTTGTTTTTTGAGTTTTTAATAGATAGTATACCTTTTTCATCAAAAGTAGTTAGTAATAAAGTAGTTATTTATCTAATGCATTCGGGAAAATAAATTTTCCGCATGATGACTTTGTTTGTAGCACGAGCGAAAGGAGTGCTGCATTAGTGCGAATGCAGGAAATTTCTTCCTGAAATAGTTAGCTATAACATTTTCTGTAACAAATAAAAACCAATATTTTAAGAAAAAATAATTCAACATAATTTATTCGAGAATTTTGTTTATTAATTAATGGGTTGGTAAGACTGTTTGAAAGATTTTGACAACAGAAGTCCAACCCAAAGTTGTTGCTTTACCATTACCGACTAATGGCTTAAGCAAATTTTAACAGTCCCTTAGTGGGAAATCAAAAACACCCCGGTGCGCGAAATAGTCTTTTCATGCGTCAAGGATCACCGAAAACTACCTGCTCACACTTTATAAAAGTATACTGCAGTCATTATATGAAAAAATCAATAAAAATCCATATTTCGGTGTTTTTTTTTTGAGGTAAAATAAATAGGTAATTGTTTAGCAAATTGGTCATGTATAACAGGCACATTTAACCGTATCACCACGTGATATTTAAAAAAAGGGAATATGGAGAAATTTGCGATTTTTGATGAAATTTTTTTTGCACTACTCTAGTAAAAATTAAGTTATTACGCACTGAACGAACAATAGGGATCGTCAATTTTACAATCATTCTCGGTTTTTACCGCACTAGTGCCTGCAAAGAGCACAGGATTTTTCACGTTTAAAACACTGTTAAAAATTAGATTACCGTATCAGAGCCCAAGTTTATAATAATACAATGCACTTTACCATTTTGATTCAGATAAAACGATAGAAATGCATTTACATTATTGCCCTTAAAGTTTTAAGTTTACTCAGGGTCATCTGTGAGAAATTGTGTAAGACGTTAAAATGTCAAATTTTAACAGTTAGTTACCTACATTTAATATTTATGTAATATTTATCTAATAGCTTAGTTTGTTAGTTTGTTTTGTCCTACTTTTTAATTTACTTATTGGGGACATTGGGTTTGTTTTGTCCTATTTTTTAATTTACTTATTGGGGACATTGGGTTTGAGGACTAAATCAAATAGTTGTGTTTTTTAGTCGACAAGTTTTGTGGTTGTTTAATGACCACTTTTTCAAGACTAAAGCAATAACAATAACAAACAAACACAATAACAATATCAAACAAACACAACTATTTTATTAAGTACTCAAACCTAATATCCCCAATAAAAAAAAAATAAAACTATAGCTTGATGTTTTTAATACAATTCAATTATTCAATTCAACAACAATATTTGCCAAATACTATAGAGAAATTAATTAAATAAATAGTAACAATATTTAGTAGTAAAGAGATTTTTGCTATAACCTGTAATTTATATACCAGACTGGTCCAATGAAAAGTTTGCACCTAGCGTTACCTTTGTTTGTAAAATTTAATGCAGAAATGTTCGGACAGGTCGATTTTCTTTTGAAGGGGTTTTATTTAAGGAATATTTTGCAACCCATATCTTTAACCCCCTGACGGGGGTGAGCCACAACTCTAAAATTTTGAATGGGAAGTGAGGTCAAGTGACACATCGTTTTAAAGAGCTCAAAATTATCTTTATATTGGTACCCTATTTGTTGTATTTTACTTGAACACGGAATGTAAAAACGCCTAAGAAACTTCAATCACGTAGTTTTGGTATTAGTGAAAAAGGCATGTAACTTTAAGTTATTAGGTGTCATAGCCACTAAAAACAACTTTTAAATGTATTGTCTATTCCGGATTACAAAAGTAATCTTCAAAAGTAAAATTTAGGTACCTTTTTTACTAATACTAAAAGTACATGGATTACATGGAATACAAGTTCCTTAGGCGTCTTTACATTACCTGTTCAATTTTACTTTTGAAGATTATTTTTGTAATCCTGAATAGACAATACATTTAAACGTTGTTTGTAGTGGTTATGACACTAAAACTACGTGATTGAAGTTTCTTAAGGCATTTTTATATTACTTGTTCAAGTTAAACACAACAAATGGGGTACCATTATAAAGATAATTTTGTGCTCTTTAAAACTATGTGTCACTCGACCCCACTTCCTATTTAAAATTTTAGGGTTGTGGTTTACCTACCCACGTCAGGGGGTCAAAGATATGGGTTGCAAAATATTCTTAAAATGTGTCCTTCTTCAAAAGAAAATCGACCTGTCCGAGCATTTCTCCATTAAATTTCACAAACAAAGGTAAGGCTAGGTGCAAACTTTTTATTGGACCAGTCTGTATTATATAATTTTGGTATAAGAATTTTTTAAAAATAATGTTTAAATTTAGTTCAAGTCAGGTTTACTTTAGTTCAGAGCGCTGAAAGGTGTCCAATACCATACGGGTGATCTAACACTTAAGAATCCATGTTTTAAAAGCTTGTACTTACTTATCTGTTGTTTTGCCGACTTTTCGGGGTTTCTTTCTTTTCCGGAGACAACTACGCAGCATTTTGTGTTACAAAAAGTTTTTGACAAAATTGTAATAATCGCGAGTCTTTAAAAGAAGAAAAATAAAACCCCGAAATGTTGGTAAAACAACAAAGTAGTAATCTTTCTTTTCCACTCCCATTAAACTTGACTTAATAAAATTATTTATACAATATGTTTATCATAAACTACTACCGTTGTTATATTAATTTTTCTTTTTGTTACAGAATCGCTGGCATTGACATCCACCGGTACGTATATATAAATTTATAGATACATATATTTATAAACAGTGAGAACCATTTGTATGAAATAACTTCGATAAAAATTCAGGGATTTGTTTTTCAGGACTCCCATACGACTCCCAACTTTGAAATTTTAAATGGAAACCCTATTTTTTTTTAGCACATATGAATTCTACGTATACTTTTACGTATTTTCGTGTAGCGCACGCTATGTCGACTTTCATTTGTTTTTGAAAAAAAGGCGTGAACCATTTGAACGTACGTATATATAAATCTATAGATATATGTATACAGTAAGAACCATTTATATGGAATAACTTCGATAAAAATTTAGGAATTGGTTTTTCAGGAAAACGCTTGAAGTTGTATCATCATTTTTCAATGCACATTTTTTGACAAAAAAAAATATATATAGGGTGTCTCAAAATCAAGATACGACCCTCAACTTTGAAATTTCAATTGGGAATTTTAATTGTTTAGCATATCTGAATTCTACGTATAAATTCCTATCGTATTGATTCCTACATATGAATTTCTATCAAATTTATTTATTTCAAGTAGACCACGTTTTTTTTTTCAAAAACAACTAAAAATCGACATAGTGTGTGCTATATGAAAAATACGCAAAATTATACGTAGAATTCAGATATGCTAAAAAAATGAGTTTTTATTTGAAATTTTAAAGTTGATGGTCGTATCTTGATTTCGGGACACTTTGTATATCTATTTTTTTTGTCAAAAAATGCTCCTTGAAAAATAACAAAATACGACCTTAAGCGTTTTTTTGAAAAACATATCCTTGAATTTTTATCGAATTTATTCATTTGAAATGGTTAACGCCTTTTTTTCAAAAGCAACTGAAAATCGACATAGTGTGCGTTACATAAAAATACGCAAAATTGGTGTTTCCATTTAAAATTTCAAAGTTGAGGGTCGTATCTCGACGTTGGGACAGCCTGTATATTCAATTTTTTTGCCAAAAAACGCGCGTTAAAAAATAAGAGGAAAGAAAGTGTTCAAGCGTTTTTCTGAAAAACAAATTCCTGAATTTTGATCGAAGTTATTCCATACAAATGGTTGACACTGTATAAAGTCTTGATGAAAAATTTATCCAGTTTTTTCCTCATTATCCCACTATTATTTTTTTTTAAACTTTTTTATGGAAATTGGTTATTTTGGACAGTGACCTTAAACAATTTTGTTTACCGCAACGTTTCGGCTGTATATTCTGTCCTTTTCAGGCGGAAACAACTAGCTGTCGTGCTTCAGGCATGTTCACTAAATGACATTTAGTTGTTTCCGTCTGAATAAGGCCGAATATACAGTCGAATCCTTGCCGTAAAAAAATTAGAAAAGAGTAGTGAGATTAAGTCAGACATGCTTCTATTTTTTATTTTTTGCTAGATTCCACAATTTATGTGGAATTACTGTGGAATAAAATTTGTTTGTTTTAAAAATAATCTAACTTCCTCAACTTATGTGGCGCAGTTTATTTTATTTTTTAGTAATAGAAGCCCACGTTTTTACGTATCTCTACATTTGACTTTCTGAGGAATTACTTAGAGCTATATTAGCTTTTTTTTTCTCACTACCTAATATATAAGGTCTTGTCTTATTTCTTGTTTTCTCTACTACTCAATCACTTTTTGTTTTTAATCTTATTTACTACCCTTATGGGGTATGCTGTCTCTACAGCTTGATTCAAAATTACATGGCATAATTTTACTAACCTTATGTACAGTACTACAAATGATGAAAATCTACAAAAAAAAATTATTGTCTCTAAATATATATTATAATCTAAAAATTAGTTATTATAAAACTTATAACATTTTTTTTAACATAGTACAATTACGTTTTTCAGATTGAAATATAGCGATTTAACATCTAAATACTAAGTTGCACCGGTTATGAGATCGAGGGTTGGAGATTTAGGCTCTCGGACTATTGATGAACTGTTTCTGAGAATTTTCGCACTTTTGATGAGTTATTATTGCGGCGAACGGTCATGTACTTCAAAAGTAGATGGCTGTCCTAAAAAAGCATAATTTAAACAATGAAACTATTTATAGCTTGGTGTTTTTTAATACAATTCAATTGAATCGGTCATTTCAAAAACCACATACAATCAATTGTTTTTTTAAAAAACCACCACCTGTTGCATTTTGTTGATATCAAATCAATTTCCCTACAATAGTAATTATTATTTCTTGGGTTTGTATTTGTAATAGATCTGTCTCAATGTCATCGCAAAGTAATCTGACATCTGTCAGATGTCAGATTATTTTACCACAATGCCACGAAAACTGCGAAATTTGCTTCAAGGAAAAAACAAGTCCATGGCGTTCCATTCGAATTGAATTGAGACCCCCTGAATTTGACACACTTGTACATTTTGCGAACATAACCTGTCGTCGTGTCTGTCACAGATCACGCCTTGTCATTACACCCTTATTTTACCCTATGTCAGATAAATGCTAGATTGCCAAATCTCTTTTGAGAGAAAATGCAATGTTGGTGATTTTATATATATAAAAAAAAAATAGACTGTCACATTTTTTTCTAACATGTTTTTTTTTTTTGCTGTAAACGCTTCCTTAAAGGCAGATGCGTATTCTGGGTAAAAACCACGTCAGTCAACACATTCCTTCCTCTTCAAAATAATACCGCGTTATATGCAGTCATTATAAGTCAGTGAGTTAAGTGGTTTTTGTGTACAGTACTCTGTACTAAATCGATTTAGACAAACAACTCGACACAAGTATAACTTGCCAAGAACTAACAACAAAAATAAAACAATGACACTTAACCAAAAAATGCAAAAACATTCGTTAGTCGTTGAGTTAATTATTTACAAAAGACGTTCCAAAAAATTTTACAAACAATTTATCAGTTTATAATCTATGCAAAGAACGAGATAGGGTTGCAGCTATAACATTCGATTTTATGCAAAATCTATCATTGCCTCACATACCTAAAAAAAACATTTTTTTTTTGTTTACGGCAATTGTGAGTTCACTGTTTTGGTATACAGTATACAGTAAAGTTAAATAATACAAATCCACAACATACAACTGAAAAAACTCTCAATTTCTGTTTTATTCCATCAGCCAAGGCATTTGAGAGTGATCATTAATAGTAAAAAATTGATGATTTAAAACGAGGTCCAAATAACATTCTATAAGAGCATATGCCATTTTATTAGAACATATTTAGCTGGCTAACTGCAAATGTTGAATGATGAAGAATATGATTTTCAATTGTAATTTTTAATAATAACACTCTTTCTTGCTAAAACATAAAACAACATAAGTCAAGAACAGTTTATTTAAATTTTTTTATCATTATAAGGTTTTTCGACAATTTAATCCTTTAAACCACAAATTCTATTTTAACCCCAAAAGTGTCCTTTAAAACACGTTTATTTGTAAATTAAACAGTTTTTATTTATTCCTGAAAAATTCTAATTGTATGACTTATGTGGTTTTTGAAATGACCGATTCAATTATTCAATTCAACAACAAGATTCGTCAAATACTATAAGACAATAAATGAATAAATAGTAACAATAATTTATAGTAAAGAGATTTTTGCTATAGACTGTAATTTATATATTATATAAATTCTAAATTTGGTATAACAATTTAAAAATAAATAATGTTTAAATTTAGTTCAAGTCGAGTTTTATTTAAATAAGGTGGGATCGAAATGTAACTGAATCAGAGCAGGCTGTACGAGCGTAACTGTAACGATGTGTCATGTGTCTAATGTTAATACGGCTTGCTCGATTCAGTTACATTTCGATCTCAGGTTATAATAAAATGAAAACAATTTTACATTAATTTATTGGACTTGTGTACTACAGTTTGGGATAAAATAAAAAGACATTAGTAAAAAAGTAAATTGGATGGTAATAAGTATCTCTAATAGCAGAAAATTTTTCAGATAAAACTTATTTCACGCAACTATTAATTTATTATATTGAATTATAATAAGAAGATATGCATTTTAACGACTTTACGTAATATGCTAATTTAAACTTGAGGCTCTTCTAAATTTCTCGTTAATACGTCTTCTATCACAAGCCACATTCTATGCGTACTCAGTGCTTGGATCATCCGCTAGAGCGTCACTGGACGGTGAGAGATTTTGAAAAATAAGAAAAATGTTTTTAGGGCATTTTTAGTTAACAACTTATACAACATCAGTTTAGCTACAATTCTTAAAACCTGGTTATTGCGTCGAAACGTTGCTGAATTAGCTAATACTAAATTTGTTGAAAATCTTAAAAAAAAAGTTTTTATTGATGAGGAGGTGCACACATTATTTTTTATCCTACTCAAAATAAAAATCTTTTAATGGTAAAATAATATGACTAAAATAAATAAATATATAACTATATATGACTATAAATAAAAAAATTAGGATAGGTGACCTAACTCCAAAATATTTCGTTATGTCTTGACTGTAATAACAAGAACTTCGCACAGTTTTTATATTTTTAGCTGATTGTTGTTAAACATGTATGTCGAGGCATTTACTGTGTAAAAATCACATTAACCCTATAACAGACATATAACACAGCGCCATCTAACCGCCATAAATTCCATTTTCTGACCTGTCAACTTAGACAACTTTAAAGTGGAATAGGATAAAAAAATATTTGTTAATGTTATTTAATAAGAGAATAAGAATAAACACATTTTTTTTGTTAGGTGCCTCATCCCAGGAACCTCAAAATCTATTTCTATGTTTTAAACGTAAATATTTCAGCAAAACTTTGCATTGTTGCATTTTTATTTAAAATGTATTGGCATATTTATTATTGCTCTAAAAATTGAGGGTTAATGAGAAAAAAATGGATAATTACCAAAAATGTACCTACAACGATAGTACCGCAACCGAAAATTGAGATTGAGTTTAGGAAAATGTCGTTATTCTCAGTAAAAACACAGATTTATGAACAGTTCGCTTCAAAAAAATCGGGAAATGGAATTTGACCTAATGTGAATTGGAAATTCAATTTGTCAATTAATGTCAATTTGTATCTACATTTCTGACACACTTCTGACACATAAGTGCAGTTTTTTAACCTAAATTAAAAAAGGCCGTTTCAAAATATAAAAATTTAATAAAATGTGACAGAATTTCTTCTAACAGTTTCCGTTTTTTTTAAATAAACTGTATGTTTGTGTACCGAATTTTATAATAATCGGTTAAGCGGTTTTCAAGATGGGGGTGGTTTTTATACCCAAACTATTTGAGAGCTTGTAAATTTCTGATCAGTTGAGATACGACAAAATTTTATGCCATGTTAAAATTTTGCTACGTAATTTTGAATTATTTTCTATACAGGGTGTTATGGAAGTGAATGCAAAAATTTTAACCTGAAATACAGCACCACAAATAGTGAAAATCTGCAAAAAAATTTTTGTGTTTTACAAAACGTTTAACAAATTTTTTTTAACATTGGGCAACTATAGGTTTTTCAGGTCGAAATAAAGCGATTTAACATAATTTACTTCTATATTAAGTTGCACCGTTTAGGAGCTAGAGGGCGCCAAAGTTAGAGATTAAAAGTCATTTTTTATACTTTAAACGTAAATATCTCAAAAACTATAAATATTTATATAACGCAAATTTGATTACTTAGTATCTTTTTATCGAGAGCTATGACCTGTTAAAGGCTGCAAATTTACTTCAATAACACCCAACACAGGGTGATTTTTTTATCTGCTCTTGCCCGAAACTCTAAAAATAGGCAACACGTTATACAAACGAAAAGTAACTTAACTAATTAAATAATGTGGCAACAAATGATCCAAATAAATTGACTCTGGAAGCACTGTTAAAGATATTGTCAACAATATTGACATTAATTCACAACTCTTTAGGCCCTAATTTTGAAAATAAAATTTTAAAAGTATAATGTGTTGCCTATTTTTTGAGTTTCGGGCGGGAGCAGATATAAAAATCACCCTGTATATAACAGTTTGTATTTTAGTTATACTTAATTTATTAGTTTTTTTTGTTAATTTGAAAATTTGGTCTAACTTAACATTTTTGTTAATTGTAAATTTATATTGTTTGCAGGTGAGGAACCAAGAAGCGTTCCCATCTGGGATCTGTTCCCTCCTCCACCGGTGAATGTGGAGCCGTAAGTATTTTAATTTTTTTCTTACTTTTAAATTACTATTTTCATGTTTTTTTTAATATTAAATTAAAAAATACTTATTTTACGTCTAAACAAACTTTTTACCAAAATTAAATGTCTTCATTAAGTAGATAAGTTTTTTATAGAGCTTTTGTTACGATGTGACTAGTATTCACAAAATAATTTAAATTTAAAAATTGTACAATTGTTAAAAACTTTTGACGTAGCGACAACAATATCTATTGCTTTGAAGGTACATTTAGTAACTCTAACACATATCTGTCGAAAATTAGGTAATTTTATTTTAGTAATACCCAAATAAAATATGTTTTTTGATTATTTTAGTTTTCATTTCTGACACTCACTTGTAAAGTTTGTGTCAATATCGTCATTCATGTTTATAATTGGTATGGGTCATACTTGTCAAAAATTTTTGTTAATGGAGACTAAAAAACTCTAACCATAAGGGTCTTTTGGATTTTTTTTTATATTATCGCTTATGCCGTCTCAAAATTTTATCATTTTGAAACATTGTCTGTTAAGTTTTTTTTTGGTTGATGTGTGTGTTACAGTAATAGTTTTTGTATACTCCTTCGTCAATTCAATTGTATTGCCTACAATGGTAGTGTTAAAAGAACGCTGAAAGGAGTCCAATAACATACGGGTGGTCTAATACTTTGGACCCATGTTTTAAAAGTTTGTACTCAAATATCTGTTGTTTTGCAGACGTTTCGGTTTTTTTTTCTTTTCGTGTGACAGCCAACTCAGCTTGTTATATTACAAAAAGTTTTTAACAAAATTGTAATAGTTTAAACGCGTGATTTTCAAACTGGATGACTGTACATCCATACACAGACGAATGAAATAATTGCACCACTAAAATGGTATATAAATGGCGACTTATAGGTTAGTTTCAAGTTGAAATACTACCGGTAGTATCGCAAATTTTAATACTTTTCCGTAGCAACAACCAATCGCAACCCCGATTTTTTTAAATTTTTATGAAAACGGAGATACTACTGGTATTATCTTAACTTGAAGTTAGCTCATTTATAAATTATTTATATCTACTCAACATAAATTACTATCGATGTTATATTAATTTAATTTTTTTTTGTGTTATAGATTGGATCACGATCAAGGTCCAGTGGATGCAGCGGAGGGCATTGAGGAGCCTACCCGTAAGTACCTATAAATCTATGTTTGTCTACAAAACAGATGCCTGTTTGTTGAGAAATGTATTCAGTTTTTTTTCTATTATTTTTATTGAGGCTACTTAAAATACGAGATGTTTCCAAATTAACTAATAAGGATTATTATTAAATTAAATACATTTCTTAACAAATAAGACAATTGTTCATTAATCTATGCAATGTTTTTATAAATGTTAACAATTGTACACGACTGTATACACTTCAATAATGAATGTTCTGATAACCTGCAAGCTATAGTAAATCTATTTGTTTGATATTTTAGTAAGGTTTATAGTGTCTCATAGTGTTATCATAATTTATCAATCGTTTACAATTCACATAGTGACGTGTTAACATTAATAGTGTTAAGATTTTAAAAATGTTATAGTCGGCCCAGGGTCCTATGGCCACTCTGACTTAAATCGTAAATCTTTACATAATAGATCTCCAGCTGCGGTGCCAATTGCAGTTAACAGGTACTTTAGTTGGGCTGGGGGTTTTGACAATTGTGCCACAGGTAGATTTCAGATGTTTCTCATTTAAGTAAATAAGAGATAATAAAAAGATTATTTTTTTGCGAAATTTTGTTTTGATGATAATAGACTAATTAGAGAGCGGGTAATAATATCAAAATTTGTTAGCGTTAATTCGATTTGTAGAGATCGATTTATACCAATTATTAATCGACAAAATTTGTTTCTAAATCACAGCAAATTATTTAAAAACCAAGAGTGCATTAAATATTTTTTAGTGTTTCTACTTTGATGTAACAAAAGTGAGTTTGAAAACAAATTTCTCTTTTAGTTATCATCATCATCTGAAATCTAAGATGTTTCTCATTTAAGCAAATAAGAGATAATGGACAGTTTATTTTTTTTGCGAAATTTTGTTTTGATGATAATAGACTAATTAGAGAGCGGGTAATAATTTTCTAAATTTGTTAGCGTTAATTCGATTTGTAGAGATCGATTTATACCAATTATTAATCGACAAAATTGGTTTCTAAATTACAACAAATTATTTAAAAACAAAAAGTGCATTAAATATTTTTTAGTGTTTCTACTTTGATGTAACAAAAGTCAGTTGAAAACGAATTTCACTTACATCAAAGTAGAAACACTAAAAAATATTTAATGCACTTTTTGTTTTTAAATAATTTGTTGTAATTTAGAAACCAATTTTGTCGATTAATAATTGGTATAAATCGATCTCTACAAATCGAATTAACGCTAACAAATTTTGATAATTATTACCCGCTCTCTAATTAGTCTATTATCATCAAAACAAAATTTTGCAAAAAAATAATCTTTCTATTATCTCTTATTTACTTAAATGAGAAACATCTGAAATCTACCTGTGGCACAATCGTCAAAACCCCCAGCCCAACTAAAGTACCTGTTAACTGCAATTGGCACCGCAGCTGGAGATCTATTATGTAAAGATTTACGATTTAAGTCAGAGTGGCCATAGGACCCTGGGCCGACTATACACATTTGAACTAGATAAGATTCCGGCGTTTTTAATTAAAGATTGTTAAGACATTCTCTTAAAGTGTGGAAATTTTCCAAAGTATGCTTCTGATTTAAAAAAGATGATGCCTGTGCAGTGGAGAATATATATCAATAACAACGAGTATCTTTGTAAAAGTTTTTGAAATTGTTTTCTATATTTGACAAAACATTCCCTTGCTCTCGATCTTTCATATCACGTCTACAACATAGTTTTTTGATCGTCAATCAACTGTAACAAAATCAGCTTGTTCTATACGAATAGTTTACAGTAACTTTTCAAAGGCGTTTTACCACTTACATAACGAAATTATTTTAGCAAAATCATAGTTTTGTTTTCAGTAGAGAGCTCGTAGGGTTCTTTAAAATATATTTGTATAATCAAGAACAATTTATGAGGTACAATGAATATGATTCTCCAACATATATTCTATCACCAGATGTAGGTACTACTATCGGCCAAAATGAAATTGACGCGTCCAAAGACGAACCTCTGCTGTTGATGCCAGACCACTAGCCGCAACCATGCATAAATTATCCCCTGGTGCAATTATCCTAAACTTTTAAACTCTGGCATAGGACAGATTCTTTACATCGTCTTAGATTTTCTAGTAAATTTCATTTTGAAAATGATTCGGTAATTTAAAAAAAGAAATTGCAATTTGTGTTAAAATTTAATTCTGCCATAAACCATTTTATACCTTTACTAAATGAAACCAAAATTCGCAAATATTAAAATTCTAAAATTAATTAAATTTTAAATTTGCAAGTAGTTTTTAAATTAAACAGTAATCTTCTTAATAAGAGGTGACTTGTCGTAAAGCTGCACCTTCTATTTTGAAAATTAAAAAAAAAATTGTTGGAGCACATTTTTTTTTTATTATGGCACATAATTGGCACATAAATAGCACATAAGTCCTGCATAATTTTTTTATGATTTATGCAATGGGGGGTGCAATTCGACGGACATTTGATATTTTGTAACTGTATCAGTTGATATATGACAAAATTTTTCTTGCAGGTCTTTATTGTTTGTGGCATTGTATATCAGGTTAAAATTGTGCCACTGAATCAACCTATATACAAATAACAGTTCGTATTTTAATTATACATGATTTATTAGTTTTTCTTTGTTACTTTGAGAGTTTGCTCAAGCTATCACTTTTTTGTTAATTGTTAATTCTTCATTGATGCAGAGGCACCGCTTTCGCCGTCATTGTCGGGGCAGCGAAAATCTCCGCGGGGATCTTTGCCACTGCTGGCGGCAACAGTGGTGTTGCGAAGATCTCCAAGGAGAGGGCCTCAATCGCCGTCTTCTTCGTCGTCGTCGTCGTCGTCGTCGTCGTCGTCGTCGTCGTCGCCACCGCCGCCAACATCATCGTAAGTATTTCTATTTGTTTTTATGTGGCGGTTTTTTTATATATAGTTTAAAAATTATAGTTACTTTGTTTTTTGATCAACTTATACTGTTTTCTTTTAAAGCTTAAATTCAGGACACAAATTCTTGGTACGAGCGTTTGATCCGTCAACAAATTTAATGTTGAATACATTTTTTTTATATAAAAATAAAACAAAAAAATATTAATTTGCAATTACGAAAAAATTTAGAATGTTACATAATATTGATTATTATCTGGTATTAATCGTAAGTGTAAACAAGAACTGAACAAAAAACAAAATAAAAAATGAAAAGTAAACACCCACTAACACCAAACTTCTTTACTTGATACGACGCACGTTTCGACAACAAAATTGTCATCCTCAGGTAGAAATTAAAACTAAATAATTTACAAGCATTCTTAGCTTATATACTAATCGTGCCGACTTCCACCAACTTTCACTTGCCTCTCTTTTCAACCAATGAGAAGAGAGACGAAGTAGTGATTGGTCCAAAATCGGCGTTGATTAGACATCTTTTGTTTCTGTGTAATTATTTTTAGACTCTTACCGAGAAGACTTTGTAGACTTGTTCCCGAGTTATAAACAACTTGGGAGTCTAAAGTTTTGAAAATTTTGCTCAAATCTCTTATGATTGAAGAAGCATAATGTATTGATATAAAAGTTGTTTTCTCTGGTTTGTTTTCCAAAGTTGTTGATTCAGTGACCATTTTCATATATTTAATTTTTTGAACTATTTTATCAATAATTCCTGTCTTAAAACCATTATTAACCTGGCTGTATCTTTTATAATTTTAAGCTCTTTTTTAAATCTCTCGTTACTTGAGGGAAAATTAATGAGCCGATGAGTTAAATTAAAACTCACCATCTTGTGTTGGGGAGAGTCTGCAGTGATGTAGCGAAGCGTACTGGTATTTTTCTTATATGTATCAAATTCTAATCTATTATTACATTTAATTACTAAAGTGTCTGAAAATGATAACTTTCCATCTACTTCTTTTTCCCAAGTGAATTTAATGCTTTGAAAGCGATTATTTAAAATTTGTACAAAATCATCAATTTTGAATTTTTTGGTGTCGAAAATGGCATAAATGTTATCCACTCACCTTAACCAAACTTTTGGAAAATATTCTAGCCCACTTTCAAGATTCTTTTCAAAACGGCTCATGAAAAGGTCAGCTAAGAAAGGTGCCAATGAGTTACCCATTGCAGTACCTTCTTGGCGTTCGAAAAAATTTCCGGAAAATTGAAAAATATTTTGTGTTATGCAAATTTCGGCGAGTCGAATCTATTCGTTAATAACTGTCTGATCCAAATAATTTTGAACCAGTAAGTCATTAAGGTAGATTAAAGTTTGTGGAATAGAAACACTTGGAAAAAGAGAGCTTACATCAAACGAAACTAATAACTCGTCTTCGTGCAACTGGACATTTTCAATTTTATTGACGAATTCTAAAGTTAATTCTAAAAATTAAAAATTCTAAATAAACTCTTCGGAGATTTGTGATGACAGCATTCTGTATACATTTATTTCACAACACCTACAATCGATCGGACATTTGACAGAGAATCTCTGAATTCAAATTACCAAGCAAATTACAAGTTTAGACAAGTAAAAATATATCTGCATTACATTTGTACAATTTATGTATCATAAATTACTATTGTTGTTTTATTAATTTTTCTTTTTGTTATAGAAAGCAGAAGGTTGCAGCACCAGCCCGTAAGTATCTATAAATTTAACTTATCTACGAAACAAGTCTACATTTTTTTTAAAAAGTTTTTTTAAACTTTTTTGTGGAAATTTGATTATTTTGGAAAGAGCCAATAAAACAATTTTGTTTACCACAACGCCTCGGTTGTATATTCTGTCTTCTTCAGGCAGAAACAATTAGCTTTCGTGCTTGAGGCATGTTTACTGAATGACATTCAGTTGTTTCCGCCTGAAGAAGACTGAATATACAGTCGAAACGTTGTCGAAAAAGTTTTAATCAAATTTTGAAGGATGAACTAATAATATAGAAATTGACATAAAAATGGCAACTATTTTTATAAGGCTACTTAAAACATGAGATGTTTTCAAACAAACTCATAAAGTTTATTATTTAATTAAATTGAATACATTTCTTGTCAAAGTAGACAATTGTATAGTTGACCTATGCACCATTTTTATAAATGTTAAGAATTATAACAAAACCTTATCGTTCCATAAAGGAATATCTTTATTGTAAATAATTGACTAAATTTAATGTTTATATTTATATTTTTTCTTTGAGTCAATCAAAAATATTGAACTAAAAATAACGTTTTATTCTATATTTTTTAATTCAGGCGGCTGTTTCATGAGTGTTAATGAAGCCTGCGAAACCGAAAATACAACCAGCAATACAATTCTAGAGTTAACGTGGATGTTATTAATTTTATTTTGAAAGTTTATTTGATTAAGAAAATTTGCTTGCATCAAGTTTTTAGGGGTCTTTTCCAAAATATTTTTGTAAATTTTACAAAAACTTCTGAATAGATTTTAATCTTTTTTTTAGATTATCAAAAAAAAAATGTTATTTCGAATGGCGAGTGAGCCACTATTGTTCTATTTGGAAAAATTGAGTTAGACCAGAAAAACTAATTTACTTGAGTTTAAACTCTTGTATTTTCTAAATTAAATCACTTATGAGACTCGAATTATTTTTTAATTGTTGTCTGCATTATTTAGAAATGTTTTTAAGCAATTGCAGCTTTTGTGATAAAAACAACAAAAATTACAAAAAAGTATTGTTTTACAGAAAGTCATTAAAGTTAATGTACCATACTAACTAGAATTCAATCTAGATTTAAAAAATGTAAAAGTATACATGATATTCTATTTAAAAATCTAAAGTTATGGTTTTTTCCCGGTAAAACCGAAAGTGATAGAAAGTTAGTTTTATATTCAATTAATGGGTATTTTCTAATATAAAGTCTCCGAAGTTTCGTCTTTGTAGCCAATTAAATGCATATATCGTATTTTAAGAATAAATCGTGGTGAAAATTGAAATTGCAATCTCAAATATCGGTTTTGTTTTAAATTGACTTTATACAGTGTGACATAAAAGTATGGAATAAAATTCATATTTTCTAAGTTAATGTTTTTTTAGAAAAACGCTAAGACAGGTCTATTTTATTTTTTGTTGCGCACGTTTTTTACTTGTTTTCAAATTTTTTTTGCTAACTAGTTTTTTGCTGTGACGTAATCGATATATTTTTTTAAAATAGCAACACCTATTTTTTGTGTTTAATATTGAAACTACTTTTTTTCTGCGTATAACAGTATAACATTTGTAGGGTCTAAAATAAAAACCTTTAAGTAATTTAACCAATTTAAATGTTTTATTGAATTCTTCAAAATAGACGCAATTTTTAACAGAATTACTGAACCAAATGTTCAAATTGACGTCCTTCCGTTTTTTAAGAATTTTTAATTTTGTTAATAACAAATTAAAAGAAATTTAGCGACCCAAAACATTTTTCGTTCTAAGAATGTTTTTAAAAAAATAATAAAATTGTTCGAACTTAAAAAAGTTTGAAATTTTCCAGTTTTATCAGTAGTGAATTTACTTGATTGCTAATAATAAGAATCGAGTACGCAAAATAGAGTTTTGGGAAAGGAATCGTAATTATGAAACAAGGTGAGTTAGGAATTAAAGCTTAATGAAATAAATTCAATTCAATCTAGCAGTACTGTTTGTTTTTATGAAAACCAATTTTCTTATACAGGGTGACATAAAAGTATAGAATAAAATTCATATTTTCTAGGTTAATCTTTTTTTATAGCGCACGTTTTTCACTTATTTATTGGCCAAAACAGAAAAGTTTATCGAAATTTAGTTAATTTAAAATAGCAACTTAGAATTTTACAGTAGACTATACAAACTTTATATTAATGGAAAGCTTGTCAAAAGATCTTTTGATTGGTACAATAATAAATAGAAGGTGCCATTTGAAAAAAATGAGTTTTTATTATTTTTATTTTGTTATGTTTAAAAAATCGCAGTAGGCACATGCCACTGAGCAGGTTGTTGAGTAAACACTTAAAAGATGCGACAAACAGTCAGAAATCAAACAGCGTTACTTACTTTAACTTGTGTGTAAGTTTTTAGATGGTACGAATTTTTAGACAAATCCCTGCATTTCAAAAATTCTGGTAAATGAAAACAATTTCTATAAAAGTTATTTATAATTTTAGCATAGAATCTAAAAATAAAATTAAACTGTTAGATTTAAAAAAAAAAAAATTGGTTAGAGGGATAACCCAAACAAAATTAAACTGAGTAGATTCCATCTAAAAATACATAACTTTAGTGTTTTTTTAATTTTGAGACAGCCTGTATATAAACCGCAATATTTTTAAAATGTGCATCAAATACGCAACTATAGTGTTATTCACGAGAGAGTTACTTCTGAAAAAATTTGAGCTGCATCCCAAAATAATATTGGCATAGATTACTGAAAAAACTGGATACTATTTTTAATTTTATTTAAATCAGTAATCAAAGTAAGTTTGACGTTGGACAACAGTGACATGAAAGGAGTTTATTTCGTAAATATGTAATTAAAGAAAAACTAACCATGGCTAATACCAATTTGTCTAGCTAATGCGGTTTGACTTATGTGTGGGTTTTTATTGACTGCTTGGAGCACTGCAATTTCATTATTTGGACCAGTAGCAGTTCTTTGACAGATTCTAAGTATTAGGGGCCAGTGTTGACGTAACTTGGCTACTAATTTTCTAAAGGTTTCAGGAACCGGATGTAAACGGTTTGGGTACCGCTGAAAATACAGAGCAGCATCAGCCGCTGCATTTTTTTAGCATTTTTCATAAATAAGAATCATATTTACTTTCTCTTCATTTGTGTAATAAGGCATCATGAGGTTCAATACTTTTCAAGTTCAAAATTGTTGAAAACACAAATTGACATAATATGTGACATAACTTTAATATTCAAAGTACTCTTGGTTTTAATTTAAATATCTTTTTAATCAGGAAGCTAAAAAGTTATAGAGCTTTTTTAGACCGTTGGGACAGCCTGTATATATAGACTTACATTTAATCAACTCTTTAGTAATTGTATTACACCTCCACGAATGCGAATCAAAGTTAAAATTTACACATTTTTCATAGCACAACAAGTGTTCAGTAAAAAAAAGGTCTAAACGTTTAAGTAATTAATACTATAAGAACTACTTGTTTAGTAGAATAAATTGAAAGGTTACACTAATTGAAAGTATTTACACTAAAACATTGCCTTATTTTAACATCCAAAGTTTTTAGGACCTTAAATTGTATAAAAGCATTATTCTCACGTTGAATATTTCTGGAGTAGGTAATATGTTTTATAGTAACGTTGCTAATTTATTGAACTAAATAAATAGTTTAATTGTTATTCTTTGGATAAATTAAGCTCTCACTGCTAAACATACTTTCTTACCTCGAGTTACAATTATATTTGACGTAATTTTAGAATTAATTATTATTAGTTAATTTAAACATATAATTAAAAAATAAAAATCCAAGCCAAACCTACAACTTTAGTCAAACAAAATTCTTAGATAAAAGTGGATAGTTTCAAAAACTATCACATAATCAGTGTCTGAATACATAATGTAAAAAAAATTATACAAGAAGTTAGAAAATGTTAGAAAAAAACTTACCAAATTTTTGACAATAATAAATTAAAGACATAAAACACAATACAGTGTTTTATCTAGTACTTTATGTAATATTCGCAAAAATATTTTGAAAAAATTCCTAAAAGTTAACTGAAAATTAAGCAGGCTGTAAAATAAAAAAGTAACATTATGTTTAATAGCTGTCTATTTTATTTTGTTGTTAAAATGCTAGCTTGTTTAAAATATTTCCTCAACAGAAAAATTTTTCTTGTAAATATTACAAAAATTGCTGAGTAGATTTTCAAAATTTTGGTATCCTTGGAACGACAAAGAAAACGTTAATTTAAAATGTCGAGTGAGCCACTATTGTTTCATTTGAAAAAAATGAGTTAAACCGGAAAAACTAATTTATTCTAATTTAAATTCGTGTATTTTCTAAATTAGATTATTTATGGGATTGGTTTTATTTTTTAATGGTTGCCTACATTATTTAAAAAGACTCCTATCATCACAGCCTTCTAGATAAAAACGAAAATTACAAGAAAAATAATTTATTTCACATTCTTTTTTTATAAAAGTAGTCTATTAGACTCGGAATTTAACGTAGATTCTAAAAATATAAAAATATACATAATGTTCTACTTAAATTCCAAGGTTGCGGTAATTTTCGGTAAAGCAGGAAGTGATAGAAAGTTTATTTTTTACTCAATTAATGGGGATTTTCTAACATAATAAGTTCTCCAAGTTTTGTTTTCCTAGTTAAAAAAATACAATTAAAAAAAGGGGTGAACCTAATTTCGTTTATATCCGGTATACAGATACAGAGTGACATAAAAGTATGGAATAAAATTTATATTTTCTAAGTTAATGTTTTTTTAGAAAAACGCTAAGACAGGTCGATTTTATTTTTTTATTGCGCACGTTTTTCACTTGTGTTCATATTTTTTTTGGCCAACTGGTTTTTTGCTGTGACGTAGTCGATGTTTTTTTAATAGTAACCCTTATTTTTGGTATTGATAATATTGAAACTACTTTTTTTCTGTGTGTAACAGTATAAAATTTGTAGGGTCTAAAATAAAAATTTTAAGTAATTTACCCAATTTAAATGTTGTATTGAATTTGTTAAAATCGTGGAGGAAGGAATAACAGGAGTGGGCATAAGCTTGAAATCTTGGTCGATGGCCAAACACGTTTTACGATAGTTTTCACTGTACTCGGGATAGCTTTTCCCCCCACTACAAATTTGCAAAAGGTGGTCTCGACAATAGAGTAAGAGCGTAAAAGGTACCTCGACCAAGAACCTAACATTGTCGGTATAGGGCATGCCAACTCCTCTTATTTATCCCTCCACGGTTAAAATAGACGCAATTTTTAACAAAATTACTGAATTAAATGTTTAAATTGACGTCCTTCTGTTTCTTGGCAATAATACAACTAATTTTCGAACTTTGTTAGCACATTATTTCCATTTTTTTTTTGACTAATTAAGCAGTACTGATTTGTTCTTATTCTGAAATTTTTGATTTTGTTGCAAATATTTTTAATTATGAGTGCCATTTAAAAAAATCGATTACGTCACAGCAAAAAAACCAAAAAAATTTGGAGACAAGTGAAAAACGTGCGCAATAAAAAAAATAAAATCGACCTGTCTTGGCGTTTTTCTAAAAAACATTAACTTAGAAAATATGAATTTTCTTCTATACTTTTATGTCACTCTGTACATAATTATAGATTCTAAAGATGAAATTTGCATTTTAATATCGTATAATAAATAGTACTTATTACTCAATAAAATGTTCGGTTTTTTCGTTTGTGAGATTGTCTCGCTAACTCAGCTCATGAATAATCATTTTACGAAAATCTTTACTCTTCTTTTTTCTTGTGAAATGTTCTATATTTTTGGTTCTAACATACCACGCAAAATATACTTATGAGAAAAAAATATGCATATATTTCTAAGTGTTAAATTTTAGAATTTTTAACCAAGTTGTATATTCTTTACAGAGCGCAGATCCTCGCGAATCAGACGCCCCCCCAGATGGATCACCTCTGGAGAATTTGAGATTCCGGAGGTTTACCTCCGGATGTTCACCAGGTAACATATTTTTAATTTTAGTGATTATGTTGCAAGTACTTTTGATCTGAGGTCGGTTTTATAATTTCTGTTAAATTCTAATTAGAAGTTATTAATTAACTACAGTTACAATTGTATTTGATTACAATTCCTGAAATTATCAAAAATATTTTTTTAAATTTTTTTAATTTTTTTTCGTTTCAGTAATGTTATTAATGACCATTTTTTTCATGTCGAAAAATCAGTTAAACGACCAAGATTTTATTCTCCTGATTTTAATAAAAATCATAATAAATTACCAAATTAGAGTTTACCGTCTATCGTAAAGGACGGATCTTTTTGCGGAACAAATAATTCTTAATTCTATCAGTCCCTTCTATTAAAGGTTGTCTATATTTGGATGAATTTTATGGTTTTAACTAACTAACTAGTTTATGAGGGATTTAATAAGGGCGGTTGAAAAGATAAGTGGACCCTATTGTTACGGAACCTACCAGCTGGACCCTCGATGGAGACAAACAACGGGTGCCACGCGCCGGATCGTTACAATCCACTTAAAATTCAGGGGCTGGTTTTTTTTTTATCGGTGAGGGACTGAAAAGTGAATTCCTTTATTGCATCATAAAATTCATCCAAATGTAGACAACCCTGAAATGGACAGCCCAAATGCAGATCAGCTAGTTATTTAAATCAGCAGATGGGGTACTAAAACTGCTAATTGTATTAATGGATCTAAACTAGGTAAAATATTGAGGATAGATTTTTAATTTATACTTGTTTTGACTAGAATCGTGGTAGAAAACTTTTTGCTTTCAGATAAATGCCGAATGTTCTCAATCCATTATTTTAATCTTCCTCAAACATAAAAAGCTACTATTTCCTAAGACTGTTTACGGAACCACTTCGCTGTAATGGACTGCTAAAACGGTTTAGACATGCACGAAAAGATCTAAAGGACAAAAATGTGTCTTGGTTCTTTGCTGTACTGTAACGATTTCAAGTTCTTGTTTTGTAACGTTGCCATATCATGTTTTTAAACTCGAATTTAGTGTAAGAAAAAAATATGTAGGTATGCGCAATAAAATAAGTTGTATCAGCTTTAAAATTTTTGCAAATGTTTATATTTAAAATTGGCTGTTTTTAATTCACCAACTTTGAAGCAAAATAAATTTGACAACATGGTATACAGGCGCGTGGTGCTGAAAAGAAAGTAACAAGATATATTTTCCTCTCACTTGCATGTTTGTGCACTCACGCACAGGAAGGTTAGGAGATTAGCAGTCCAATACAGCGAAGAGGTTCCTTGAATGATGTAAGACTATTTCCATTTCTTCTTATAATTTGAGCTTTATTACAAATACTTGAATACTTTAGTGTAAATGTTATATTTTATAAAATAATGTTTATATATTATTATATAAGATATTTATTATTTATACAATCTTTATATTATTTTGCAGCTTATACCTATCTCAAAAACTGTAAACATTCGTATAAGGCAAATTGGTTTTTAGCATCCTTTCAACGAGAGTTATCATCTGTTAAAATCTTTAACATCACTTCATCTTGTATAAGTCTACTTAGTAGATAGATAGATATTTAGTCGACGGCGATTGTAGTGTAAATATCGAGTTATTTATTTGTTATTATTGTAACTTTTATTATTGATTCTAATTGCTTTATAACTTTTTAGTTCAAATTAGATTAGCCTTGGCCTTAGTATAATTTGAAAACTTGTTTAAAACTTATTGAGCTCTTGCAAAGTTGGATAATGATTGTAACAAAAAATCTTTTTAGTTTCATTTTTTATCAAATGTCAAACGCAATACGCAATTTATTTCTAAATCCTACCACGAGTTCTACTTGTATCAATTTTGTCAAAAATTTTGTTTATAATTTTTTTTATAAAAAAACAGTTATTTTATTATCTGAATGAAATAATATGCAAATTTCTGTGGAAAATTTGTTACATCTCGTGCCCTATCTAATCTTCAGGCTTTATTTCTAGTTCGTATAATCTGAGCCCTCATAACAAAATACTTTCCACCTTGGTTATACTTTTACATACTTGAAATGTATAAGGTCATTTACAATATAAACACAAAATTTAATTTTTCGAAAATGCACAAGATTTATTCGAAAATTGCAAATATTGCTATTTAATATGAAGTACAGTGACAATCAGCCAAAATTGCACGCTTAAATTCTCTGTTGTAACTTTTTCTTTTAATTATTGGCGTTCTAAAAAAACCTTTTTTTTTTGTAGTAATACATAATTTTTATTCAATTTCAACACCTAGAGCAAAATTTAAATTATTCAAACAAAATAAAAAGGAACGCCACTGACAAAAACTAGATTCAATAAAATAATAATTATTTTGGTTATATCAGTTGACGACTTCTAATAATAATATTTTCAACCTCTGACACCTGAAGGTTTAGTAGAGTAAATCTGTATTCTAGAACCTGTTTCATACAACCGTATGGTGAGCAAATCGCTAAGTCCATAATCGTGTGTCCCGAGTAGACCGAGTAAACTAAAAAATGGCCGTCTTATGTACCTGATCGGCAAGTTTTTCAGCTGTTTGGAGCATGCTAGAATTATGTTTAGTGACAAAAGAAGTTCATGCCGTACACCCCATGAACAGGACATAACATGACAAATGACAAAGATGTAGTACAAGACTTGTTCAAAAGAAAAAAAAGTGGTGCGGAATTCCCGTCTTGTAATAACGAGCTAATGTAGATAGTAACATTCTCAAAAGAACAGGTCGTGAATATAATTTGTTAGATGTTTTATTTTACACTAAATGGCAATATACGATATTTTACTATAAAAATAGTTTCAGTTTTCGAGTAATTACTGTACTTTTGTAAAAAATTAAATTTTGCGTTTATTTTGAATCATAATTATATTAAGTTTTACCTAAAACTGCAAATGCATTGTTTATTAGACAAAAAAAGTTAAAATTTTAAACGGTTACAACATGAATTTAAAAATAATAAAGTATATAAATAAATCTTAACCATCTGATAACAGTTCTTTTTTAAAATCGGTTATCTAAGTGCCGTCGCGGTGGTACTGCCATTCGTATTTCAAATAGTAATTTTTTCATGTTATATTGTCGTTATAGTGTCGTTAAATATTTGTGAATATTTAAGGAGTAAAAGTAGTAAAAGTAGAAAAGGAGTTAAAGTAATAGTTGGATTTCAAACTCAATTTACTTCACCACAGAACAGTAGGGTCACTAATATACGGGTAGCGCCAACTTTCTATGTCTCTCTTGGACCTTTCTTTTAATTTGAACCCAAATCTGTGCCCAAACCAACTAAACTACATAGGCTAGGCAACATAATATATCCAAAATCACTAGAAATACATTTAAAACTATTTCAAAAGCTTTGTGACGTCACATGTCAAAATTTTAAATTTTTAGTTTATTATTATAGTAAGTTTATCGTTCTTAACTAGTTTTTTGTTTAGTCTATTATCTGAAATATTTGACTTTATGTCCATTTTATTAAGAATTATTTAACAGAAAATAAAAAAATTAAAACTGCTGTTTTATTTTAATTATTTTTAAATACAAAAATAAAAATATGTGACGTCACACTAGGGGGGAGGGTTCTAAAACTGTGACTGCCTGTGAAAAACAGGGGTGAGGAGGTTAAAAAATTGTAAAATTAGTGTGACGTAATTTATGGATGACCCCTTAACATTGCGAAATTTAAAAAAAAATTTTTTTGGTAATATTTTTGGTAATTAACTTACGGTAAAATAAATAAATAAATACTACAATTAACTTGCGGTAGATTAATTTATAAAAACACTAAAATTTTGTTATTTATTTGCCTATCTATCAATATTTTTTTTTTGTAGGAGGTCCTAGGGGGCTGCGGGTGGTCTCAACTCAGGTAAGTTTAGTTAGTAAGTTAGCTAGTAAGTTAGGTATAAGTTAGCTAGTAAGTTAGTTATAAGTTAGTTAGTAAGTTAGTTAATAAGTTAGTTAGTAAGTTAGCAGTAAGTATAATAGTAGTGTAGGTAAAGGCAACGCTTTGTTTTACAGCACATTTTTTTATCTACTTAACCCTTTCAGTTACACTCTGAAACTACTTATTCAAAAATTCTAAAACTTGGGAAATCTATTGATTTTTTTTTTTAATTTACAGTAAGTCAAAATTGTTAAAGCCTTTTTGGTTTTTGAGATATAAATTGTCCCTCCCAAGGGACAAAGTGACTTGAAGTCTAAAATTATTATGATTAAGGATAATGAACACAAGAATATAAAGTAATAATAAAGTTTATTTTTTATTGTGATATTCAAAAAAGCTGTTTCTGTTTTTTATTATACGTAAATGCACTTTACATTTGCTGCAATATATGTGACTTTTAAATTTGCAGTTTTCCATTTTGCATCTACTGTTTTCTTTTTTCTCATCGTAAATAGGAAAATGATTATAACCGTCATATCTCGACATTAATAAAGGTTGCATTTCTCTAGGACGTTTAGATGGGCCTTGAACTGCCGTTTCCAAAGAAGGTCGTCCTTTTTTAGGTGCACTTTTTTGTAAAATTAGATTTTCGCTAACAGATGTACGAAACGCTAGTAAGTCCTTTATTGTTTTCTTAGAAACACCTAGCGTTTCTGCTTCTTTTTTATATTCAAGCCAAGCGCATACTAAAGCCAAGTCAACTGCATGGGTTATCATCCGCACTGTCCATTTTCTAGACCGGACATATGATCTATAGATGCTAAGAAGAAAATCTAGCTTGTCCACGCCTCCCATATTGTTATTATATATTTTTATTGACTCTGGTCGTTGTACACTTATATATTCTTTATGTTTTTTGTCCCACCTTCTGCAGCTATCTAAGTTACCCTTTCCTATGAAATTAGATGCAACGGTGACGGGCTTATTTATCATACCACTTTGTGACTACGACTCCATCGTGGCTAACAGTTGTATCTACAGTGCCTCTTACTTGTTTCTTCATTTCCTTGTCGGAAAGCAAAGGCGGATTGGCAAACCTGTTTACTCGAATCGTACCTATTGCATAAATGCCTTTTTTCTCTAAAAATTGAAACAAGTTGTAGGTACTAAAAAAGTTATCAAAAAAAAGTCCATGATTTTTTTCGTCTATGCGTTCTACTAATTGCATAACCTTTGCCGCACCACTTCCAAATTTGGAGTAAGTTTTATTTATTTCTGTAGTAGACCCTTGATAAATTAAAAAATCGTAAATTTGGCCGCTTTGACCTGCTAACACGTATATTTTTATGCTCCATTTTTTAGGCTTATTTTTTACATATTGCTTGATACCGATTTGTCCTTTAAATGACACGATTTGTTCGTCAATACAAAGATTTGTTTCAAGGGGTAGTTGTCTGCATTTATTACGAAGAACATCATAAATACTACGCACCTTCCAAAGCCTATCTGGATTATCGCCTCTTTGTGTGACGTCTACCAGATGAATTGATTGACGTAATTTGAAAAAGCGGTTAGATGTCATGTTGTTTTTTATCAGTGTAATACCTATATTTGGTTGCCAATACATTAGAACACGAGGAAATTGTAAGTTGCCCATTATAATGTACATTCCAATAAATCGCTTTATTTCATCCAAAGTTGTTGGAACCCATCTGGCGAACGATTTCTGTATGGCATAGAGATTGGTCATATTCGTTATTTTTTGTAATAACTCGTCAGGAATGTATTCTTTGAAAAAATCGAGAGGAGACCGAAGATTTACTGCTATGATCGAATTCGACCTATGCCAGTTTATTTCACGAGTTTGATAATTTGAGTTTTTTTTCCATTTAATTTTTTGTTTCTCTGTAAGATTGTGTTCTTCGCAAAACTTTTTATATGTCTCTTCGTCTTCAGATGTTTTAGATTTTGGCACTTCGTTGTTGTTTTCTTCTAGGATAACTGTTACGTGCTCATCTCGCTCGTCATACGGTCTTTCTTCGTTTTCATCGCTATCTTGTGCTTTAATATTATCGTCTTCCCAACCATCCGATTTTTCATCATCCGACAAATCACCAAAGTTAGACAAATCGTCTCTATTTATCAACTCTAAAAGTTGATCGTCGGTCAAATATTTTGACATTTCTGTAAATAAAACATTTATTTTATTTAAAATTTTATAAATTGAAAAACTATTTTTAAATTAAAATACATGAGTAACGTAAAACTAACAAAAAATTAAATTTTACTATTTTATGCCTAACGTAAAAATATAAAGTTTAGATGGCGGGAAGTAACAATGTACCGCTCCAGGGACAGTGAATTTACAACGTAATTTCAGCTAATTACTCACATGCATAAATATAAATTTATGTAAAGCTAACTATTTCAACATGTTACTTACCGTTTGTGATATTTTAAACAATTTTAAACAACAAAAAACACAGATAGTTGCGATTTGAAACTTGTGAAAAGTAAACGGTCAAACAATTGCGCTACAGTGACCTGTTTAACAAAACTTACCCCAATTAACAAAACTTACCACAAGAAACCACAGATGTCATTTTTGCCTGTAGTGATAGAACACAGGTCCCTTTAGTGAGACATAATTATTTTGAGCGACAATTTGCACTCTCTGTCTTATTATGAATTAAGTAAATCAATGTCCCGCACCAGGGACATAATGACTGAAAGGGTTAACCTTCCGTTTCTTGCTCTCAACACTGATAGGGTTTTTTAGGGTTTTTCTTCAGTAGAGTCGAGACGAACGACCGCGGCATTAGCCGCGTTCGGCCGCTATAATCTTACCCCACTTTTGGGGCAAAGGGTTGGTCATACAATAAATATGGCTGAATCCGCAATAGTTTTTCCTTCGAAGGATCAGGCGGTACTTCTTACCGCTTGTGACAATCTCGTGCTTGATGATTACTTAGTGGCAATAGATAATATTGTCACTCCAAAAAATGTTATATTTGCTTCTACAATATTAAAAAGTCGCATATGCATTTTCTTGAGTTCAAAATTTTTAGTAGATAATGTTATTGAAAATTTTCCTACAGTCAATATAAAAGGTACTGAGGTTGCTGTACGTCGGCTCATAAATCCAGCGCGCAGAATTATATTATCTAGTGTGTCGCCTCGCCTTTGATTCCACACATCTTAGAAAAGCAGATCAAAACTTTTGGATTTACGCCGGTATACTCCATGTCCTTTTAAAAAGCTGGAGTTAAAAGTAACGATTTTCAGCACTTGATGGGCTACCCTAGGCATATATATGTCCAACCAGACGACAAAATTAATCTTCCAGACTCTGTAGTTTTCAAATACGATAATATAAATTATCGGATTTTCTTAAAATTTGATGACACTTGCTTTAAATGCAGGATGACCGGCCATATTGCAAACGATTGTCCAACACTACTTGCCAGTCCTCCAAAAAACATTGAGTCCGAATGTTTTGCCCCGATTGATTAAGTTTTTTTTATTTTTATTTTGTTGAATCATCATTTCGTTGGACCTTTTTGGGGGGTATAAAAGTAAATTTTATTTCATTTAATTTTTATTTTATCGCTTTAAAATGGGTGGTTTTTTTTGGGGGGGGGGGGGGGGGGGTGATTAAGGAAGTAACCACAGTTCGTTTCGAAACGCGTACGGGACAACACTAACCCAACACAAGGGGAATTTGAGGAAAGACCGGTCAACGTGGGGGTGCAGCTTAAGCCACCTATTTGTCGTTCTCTTGTTCTTAGTTTTTTGTTACTCTTATTTTTTATCGCGACTGGCCCTCAAATATTGGTCCTTTGTGCCGGATAAATGGCATTTTCGTTTCGTCAGTTGTGATAAAATATTCGGTTTTGGATTTAACTAATATTTATCTAATAATTTCGTTACAATTAAAGAGCATTGACACGGCTAACCTTCACTGCTTTTTCGCTCGCAATCTCGTTCGCTTATCGCCTTTTTGCTGTTTGGCTATCGCGTTTTGAATTGAAGCAGCTCTGTCGTGTTTTGGTCCGTATTTACTTTACGAATTAAAATGTCTCAAGCTAAAATTAAAAGATTAACTGCCCTCCGTCAAATTGTAATTAATCAACTTGGGTAGTTGAAGGGCATAGCGGATAGGGCTTCAAGAAAAGAAGCGTTATATGAAACGTTATATCCTGAACTCAAAGCCAGGTACAATTCCATCGGTAAAATTCATTCGGATTTTTATAACCGACATAATGAATTGGTAGAAGAGTTGGTCACTCACAATGACGATATAGAACCACAGGAAATTATTCGAAAACAATTCGATCACGATTACTTTCACATTCAGGTTAAATATGATGATATATTTAAAGAATCGCCGGTTCTGCAGCCCACCGTTTCGTCAGCTAGTAATACACCCGTAAAAGATTAAGTAAAATTACCCCGAATGGAATTGTTTAAATTTAGTGGTGATATTAAATCGTGGAAAACATTTATAGACATGTATAATTCAACCGTTCATAACCATGCCTCGCTCACTAATATCGAAAAATTCATTTATTTAATATCAACACTAGCCAAGAATTCCCATGACGGATCAGAATTATGCGAACGCGTATGAAACTCTCGTAAAAAGATATGATAACAAGCGTCTGTTGGCCACATCGTACTGGCAACAAATTGGTAAAGCACCGACTTTACCTGACAACTATACTTCGGTTCAATTACGGACTTTACTAAATACTTTTGATGAGAACTTAGAAGCTCTTAAAACGCTGCAATTACCGGTTGATTCTTGGGACTTTATTTTGTGCAACATGTTATTAAAACGCCTCTGTTCCTCTCTTGTTACAAATTTTGAATTAGCTCAAAAATCACCGACTGAGATTCCGACGCTTAGGTCATTGATAGATTTTTTGATTTTGACATATCAAGCTACAGACAACGCTTCTCAAAGTTGTACACAGACGTCCGATTTAAAGTTTTTCTCAAGGCCACGATCTAGATCCTCATTTTTTGTAAAATCGGATTCATCAACATTCCCGCAATGTCCAAACGCGCATCACGCAATTTATAAGTGTCTTCTTTTTCTCGAAAAATCGCCTCAAATGCGTTTTGACTTAGTTAAACAAAATAAATGCTGTATAAATTGTCTTGGTTTCAAACACAATGTGCGCAATTGCAACTCGTCTTCTGTTTGCCGAGAGTGTGGGCAAAAACATCATTCTTTGTTGCATTTTCCGGGAGTTCAAAGGCCTACTCAGAATTCTTCTATTAACCAACATAATCCACCCGCTCACAATCAGTTCACTTCTTCCTCTAACAGCAAAAACGTTCAAACATTAGTACATTCGCAAATTCGATTCCCAACAATGACACTTTGGTTCTCTTATCTACTGCCATCATTGAAGTTCTCGATAACGTTGGATGTCCACAACGGATTCGCGTTCTACTAGACAGCGCAAGTCAGTCTAGTTTCATTGTCGAAAGTTACGCGGAGAAACTTGGTTTGTCAAAAAGACAATTGGCATTTGCCATCAATGGCTTAGGTCAGATGAATACTCGCACTTCAACAACTGTTTCTTGCACGATCCGATCAATTACTAAGTCGTTTCCAAATTTTCAACTTGAAGCAATTGTTGTTCCCGAAATTTGTAATTACATGCCGTCTAGTACCCTATAAACTATCTGCTGGCCGCATACAAGTTAATTTAAAATTAGCAGATGACAAATTTTATATTCCACGTGAGATAGATATGTTATTGGGCGCGGATATTTTCCCGTTGATTCTAGAATGAGGCTGTATTCACGGTCAACACAATGAACCCTCTGCGATAAATACAAAATTTGGCTGGATCTTGATGGGTGAAATAGATGCTAATAACAGCGCCATGACCCAAAAAAATATTACAACCTTTTGCTTGACGAATCAAGAAATATTGCTGGAAGAGAATATTAAAAAATTTTGGGAAACGGAAGAGCCTCCTGGTAACTCTTTTAGAACTTCAGATGATGAACTCGTTGATCAAATATTCGAATCGTCTCATTATCGAGAAACTTATGGCCGTTTTGTAGTTCCGTTTATTTTCAAAAATAAAGTTCATAATTTTCCCTGTTCATATTCGATTGCATTACGTAGATTTCTTGCTTTAGAACGTCGACTAGACCAAAATAAAAACCTTCGAGATAAATATGTGGCCTTTATGCGCGACTATGTTGATTCGGGTCATATGCAAGTTGTACTAGATTCGCGAACATCTGAGGGTTATTACTAGTGAGCGGAAACAAATATTTTCTCGGAGCAGAGCGGCACACCACTTTCTAATGAGTTATCATGGTAAAACGCCGTCTAAACAGTGAACGCTTAAGACGATGACAACACGATACTAAACTTGCTCTCTGTGATTGGCTAACCACTCGGTGTCCGTGTGCTACATGTGCCCGCTAGAACGTTTATCAATGGCTCGTCGTGCTCCCCACCAAAGAAAATATTTGATTCTGCTCATTAGTTATTACATTCCCCATCATTCCATATCGAAAAAGGAAAGTCCTACAACTAAGTTTCGTGTTGTATTCGATGCAAGTAGTAAAGCGACAAATGGACGCTCTCTAAATAGCACTTTATTGGCAGGTCCCAAATTGAAACAAGATATATTTCAGATTCTTACTCAATTTCGTTACCATTTGTGTTATTACCGCTGACATTAAACAATTGTTTGAACAGATCTTAATTTTGCCGGAACATCGTCGGTTCCAAAAATTTTTATGGCGTTTCTCACCAGATGATCAAATTGATGAATACCAGCTAAACACCGTCACATATGGTGTTGCGTGCTCGCCTTATTTGGCTCTTCATGTTATAGAGAAACTTGCTCAGATTGAAGCTCATACATTTCCACTTGCTTCAAAAATCCTATGTCACAACATCTATGTCGATGATATAATTGCAGGATGTTCTACAGTCTCTGAGGATCATCAGATTCGTGAAGTGCTTATTGCCTTACTTAAAAAAGGAGGTTTTCAATTAAAGAAATGGGCCAGCAATTTTCCCGAATTGTTGAAAAATATCTCATTTGAATTTTGTCTCACACATGTTTTAAATTTTGACCAAGGAGCGAATTCATTTGTAAAAATTCTCGTTCTCAGATGGGATCCTCACACTGATTGTTTCACTTATCAAATTACTCCTATTGAGAGACCGTGTACCAAACGCTTGTTATTGTCAGATATGGCTCGCATTTTCGATCCAGTAGGATTTCTCACACCACTGACTTTTTTCGCCAAAAAGATGATTCAATATTTGTGGACTCTCGGGCTAGATTGGGATAATACTCCTCCCGCTGAAGTAGTTACTCGCTGGGCGGAATTTAGTTCAGAGCTTCCGCGATTAACAGAACTGTCGATTCCACGCACTTTAGTTGCGCAAGAATTCAAATTATGTACTTTGCACGGGTTTTGCGACGCGAGTGAGTCGGGATACGCCGCTGTTATTTATCTAAGAACTACCTCTCTGCACCAACAAACTGAAGTTAGATTAATTTGCGCAAAGTCTAAGGTTGCTCCTTTAAAAAAACTCACTATACCGCGCCTCGAGTTATGCGCCGCTTGGTTGATGGCAAAGTTAATGAAGGCAATAGTTGACACATTAAAGGTTTCTATAACCATAGACTGTATCTATGGGTGGTCAGATTCGACAGTTTTGCTAACCTGGATTCATTCGCCGCCACATCACTGGAAAACATTTGTAGGTAATCGAGTAGGTTATATACCTGATGTTATTCCAAGTTCTTGTTGGTATCACATTTCTTCTATGGAAAATCCTGCAGATTGTGCTAGTCGTGGACTCACCCCATCACAACTTTTGTTACACTCGTTATGGTGGGCGGGACCCCCTTGGCTTCTGCATCCCAATTTATCCATTGAATCCTCTACATCGCATTTTTGCCTAGACATGAATTTCGAAGCTCAAGCTGAAGAGAGAAAATTTGTTTTCGTTTCTAAATCCCAGAATGATGTTGTAGAAACACTCTTAAATAAATTTTCTTCACTGACCAAAATTAAGAGAATAATCGCGAGATGTCTCCGTTTTGTTTCTAACTGTCGTGGCAAATCTCGTGACACAGGCCCCCTAACTTCGATAGATCTTCAAAAGGCACTTCATGTTTTAGTGAAACACGTCCAATCACAGGTTTTCGCACAGGACATTGAGAAATTGCCATGAAAGTTACCTTCTAAACACTTGCGTAAACTATCCCTCTTTGTAGACGGGAATGGGAGTTGGTGGCCGTCCGTTACCGTACGACTCAAAACATCAACTTCTTTTACCTTCTAAGGATCGGTTAACCGAGCTGGTAATTCTGGATATGCATCGCCAGTATTTTCACCCCGGTTCGCAGACTTTACATCATCTTCTAAGACAAGAATTCTGGATATTAGGTGCCAAAAAAAGAATTTCGCAAGTTGTTTCACGCTGTTACAAATGTTGGCGTATTAAACCACAACCCATTCAACCGATAATGGGTGACCTCTCGGCATTAAGAATTTTACAGATTAAGTCATTTTCCTGCGTTGGTGTTGATTATGGAGGCCCCTTTTATATCACCTTTAGTAAAAACCGCGGTTGTAAGTTTCAGAAGGCTTACATTTGCCTCTTTGTTTGTTTTGCCACTAAGGCTTTGCATATCGAACTAGCATCCGACCTATCCAGTGAAGCATTTTTGTGCGCATTGCGTCGTTTTATATCACGTCGTGGTCGGTGTTCTTATATTTACTCCGATGGTGGAACAAACTTTGTGGGTGCATCGAAAGAGCTCAACCGAATTATGCAGAACGCAGCAGAAACAGAACTATTGAAATGGCATTTTAATCCGCCTTCTTCCCCCCACTTTGGAGGCCTGTGGGAAACCGGTGTAAAAACGGTAAATGGGCATTTGGAACGAGTCATAGGTTATCAAATCTTAACATACGAGGAACTTTATACCGTTCTAACCCAAATTGAGTCTGTGGTAAATTCGCGCCCCTTGAGCCCTGTTAGTTCAGATCCCAATGATCTGTCAGTTCTAACACCAGGACATTTTTTAACGCTAGAGTCCGTATCTGCCTTACCCGACAATGACCTTAGTCACTTGAAAATGAATCATCTGACTCGATGGCAATTGCTTCAACGGTTACATCAAGACTTCTGGTCTAGATGGCACAAGGAATACCTCCATAACTATCACTGCGCAAAGTAGTGCTCTACAAACTCTTGAGAAACCTATATTAAACCTTGCTGGTAAAAGGCAATTGGGGGACGATTCTTCTCCTGATAGTCCTCCCCCTCTTTTTACTAAATGTGATATTGTTAAAGGTCAAGTCAAAAAAAAAGTGAAACCCAGCGAATCTTGTGATAGCTTAACATCTACCTCTGATTTACTTCTTCTTGCTAGAAATTTACTAAACAACACTGTCTAGGGGCGAGGAGCACATTTTAAAATTGGTCCGCTCATACACCGATGATGTTGAAGGGATCATTAATCTGTTATATGATATTTACCCAATTGTCGAACACACTGGCATAAAAAATAAGTGTAGAAAAATCCAAAGGAAAATTAAGAAAACCTGGGATTGTAAGAGGGGTGAATTAAATAATACTGTAGCTGGTGTTAATACCGACAGAAACAATGATAACTCAGTCGTTGACCTGTCTATTCTTCACTAGTTACTAACTTAGACTTTTGTTTCATTTTTGTTTTTGTTTTTTATAACTTATAAAATGGCGCATCATATTTCCAGTTCGATTGTTTACTCCAATGTTGCTTACTTGTTAGCTAAATACAATGATCTTGTTGCTTTTACAAGCTTGGAACAGCCTTATTTTATAGCACTGGCAGAAACTTGGCTATCTTCTGCTGTACCGGATCCCTTAGTTTCATTAAATGGTTACATAATCTTCAGTACTGACAGTTGCCCTCTGTCAGTACAGTTAAAACTCTAGTCCAGTCCTAAGGTTAACCTAATTTTTCATCATGGTTTTTCAAAATACTTTTTTTAATTTTTTTACTCCATCTATCGCTTATACTAATATTGCCTCATTAGTCGCAAAATTTGATTAGTTTGCGGCTTTTGTAGATTGCTGTAAACCCGATATTGTATTATTAACTGAAACTTGGCTAAATGACTTGTTACCGAACTCATTAGTTTCACTGAATAGTTACAACATTTTTCGTAACGATCGGCTCAACAAGCAAGGTGGAGGGGTTTGTATGTACATTACAAAAAAAATATCTTGCTGTTGTCAAATTCTGAATAAAACTTTTACTTTTGGAGACACCGAATGTCTGTTTGTCGAAGTAGTTAACAAATCTTTTAAATTACTTCTAGGCTGCGTTTACAGACCCTCTTCTGCATCCCTCAAATCTGACGTTATGCTATTTGAAGCTTTAACAAATTTAGCTAACAAATACGCAAAATTTTTAGTTTTTGGAAGCTTCAACATGCCAGACATCACGTGGAGTTCTCATACTATCGCCTGTACTGTTCGTGCCAGCCAGACACTAATCGAGTTGCTAACTACTTCTCATATATCTCAATTAGTAACTGAACCAACTAGATATGGGCCAAAACAAAAACCATTCGTATTGGACCTGGTAATAACATCTGAGGAACACTTGGTTCAAAGAATTTGTCTTGAGGATCCTATAGGTCGATCCGACCATGTCGTACTCAGAACTACTTTACAGCTTTTTTATAGGACTCTAGGAAAAACTTGTCTAGAATACAAAAATGTTATTGATTTCTCCATGCTAAATGACAATTTAGCTCAAATCACTTGGAATACAGCACTTAGTAGGTTGTCTATTGAAGAGAATTGGGATTTCTTCAAACATATTCTCAACAAATTAGTTAAAAGACATTTAAAAACTGTAATTGTCAAAAGACCTCCTACTAAACCCTGGATTAATCATTATATTTTAAAATTAATAAAAAAAGCAGAGATTGTGGAAAATCTATAAGCGTACTGGTTTCAGCCACAGTAGGTGTTCCGCAATTAAAAGACGCAGGGGGGGGGGGGGGGGGGCTCTTGTACAAGATAATAACGTTGCAGCAGAACTATTTGCAGACACCTTTTCTAAACAATATTTGAGTGACTGACAACTACCCCCGACGCCCAGTTTGTCATTTTCCAATCCGTCAGACATGCAAAATTTTTTTTATTTTACCAAAGGGCTGTGCAAGACATAATTTCCAAGTTAAAAGACCTAACTTCTCCCGGTCCGGATCAAGTCTCAGTCATTATTTTAAAAAAATCTGCGGAGATGTTGTCAGAACCACTGACAATTTTAATGAAAAAATCATTTGAGACGGGCGTTCTTCCTTCAGACTGGAGGCCAGCAATAGTAAAACCCATTTATAAGAAAGGCAATAAATTTGATCCATCTAATTATCGACCCATAAGTCTAACCTCCATAGTGGTAAAAATCATGGAGAGTATAATAGCTGACGCAATCAAAGGTTTTCTACTAAAGCAAAACATTATTCCTATTAAATAACATGAGTTCATTAAGGTCAGGTCTGTCACCACTAATTTATTGTGCTGTCTCAACGATTGGACCAAACAATTGGATACAAACAACGCAGTAGATGTTATTTATTTTGATTATGCTAAAGCATTTGATCGTGTTCCAAAAGAGTATTTACTTTTTAAACTTCGTTCCTATGGTCTAGTTGGCCAGTTGCTAAACTGGATTTCTGCGTTTCTGTCTGGACGCTATTTTTGTGTTAAAGTTGGCAACTCTCTTAGTAACTTTAAACCAGTCCTTAGTGGAGTCCCGCAAGAATTTGTTTTGGGTCCTCTTCTTTTTATTATCTACATCTCTGATCTTAGAAATGTAATTGTATCTGATTGCTTTTTTTTGCTGATGATAGTAAGATTTACAACATTTCTAAAAACCACCTAGTATTGGCAAAAGATGTTCAAATCTGTCAGTAAATGGAGTAAAAAGTGGCTCTTGCCTCTTAACATTCAGAAATATGTAGTGCTGCATCTTGGTCGAAATAATTCTCTGACAAACTATTTCATTGATGGTGTTCAGTTAGATAATGTCACTTCCCATAATGACTTAGGAGTGTCCATAACTTCGGATCTTACTTGGTCAGATCAGGTTGCAAAAGTAGTAAAAAAGCTAACGTAATGTGCTATTTTTTTACTAAAGCATTTCCTCTAGCTGACTACAAAATTATCACCTCTCTTTTTAAATCATATATTAGACCTATTCTCAAATATTCTAACTCTGTCTGGTGCTCCGTCTTAGCAAAAGACACAGATCTATTAGAGAAAGTTCAGCGTCGCATGACCCGTCTACCATTTGGACGCCCTCGTCCTACCTATGTAGAACTTCTGCGAATATTGAAGTTTAGCTTTCCAATTTAATTTTGGATTAAATCTGCTACCGCTTATCGGGTTCTTTTGCGTGCTGATATCGCTATCACCACAGCCAACTGGTGAGGCGAATGACCTCGGCAGTTTAGTGCTTCCTTATTATTCCGTTGAGGCGAGTCGCTGGGTCTGTTTATTTGCCAAGTCAATATTTTTATATTCAACAGTAATTTGCTTGTCCGAAAGACAAAGGTGTAAATTTTTAGCACCTTCTTGCAATTATTGTTGCAACTTTATAATTTGTAATTTTTTATTTTTTTTTATTATCGTCATAATTTCGTCAAAATACTGATTCGCGTATTTTTACCTTGCATCTCCCGCTAAGTGCGGGAGAACTTTAAATTATGGGTATTAAGTGCAATAAATGCAATAAATCAATTGGCCGTCATGATGAATATCTACTCTGTAAAAGTAAATGCAACGCGAATTATCATATCAGCTGCATTGGGATTGAGAAAGACACTTATAGCGATATAAAGATTAGCGGTGAATATAAAACCAGGAAATGTAATTTCTGCACCCTATTGAGCTCTCCTGTAGATAATGCTGCTGAACCATTGACCTTCTTTTCTAATCCAATAGTAAATTTGTCCGACGAACTTAATAAAAAACTTGATACTCTTCCTACTGCATTTCGGGGTATTTTCTCTGATTTTTCTCGTTTAGTATCTGATAATTTTTCTTCTATCATAAGTCTCTTAAGTGATCTCAAAAAAGAAAATTTGATGCTGCGGACTGAAATATCGTCTCTTAATTCAAAACTGACTGATTTTTCGGATCAATTAATTAATAAAACTCCCTCACTGCCAAATAATCTAAGCACGCCGAGTTATGCCTGTGCTGCGAAGCAAAATGTTGTTATCTTCAAACCGAAAATCATTGTACAATCTAATGCTAAAACTAAAACTGATCTTTTAAATAAATTAGATCCTCGTAATCCTAACTTTGAGATATCCAAGGTTCGTACCACAAGGAGCGGGGGAATTATTGCGCTCGAATGTAATAATTCTGATGAAATCAAAAAAGTTGCTTCTGATAAACAACTGTTACAGGATTATGTTGTTCATGATTTTTATTCTCCAAAGCCGCGATTACGTATTGCTGGTATGTCTGAAGACATACTTAAAGATCATTTTGTTTCATATGTGACACAACAAAATAAATCGATTTTTGATGGTAATTTTGAGTGTAAACTCATAAAGTATATCCCTACGAAAAACAATAATAAAATCTTCCAAGCGATATTGCAAGTAGATTTAAATACTTATACGAAAGCTATTAATATTGGCCACTGCTTAGTTGGACTTGATACCTGTAATATTTTTGATGCTATTACGGTACGCCGTTGTTTCAAATGTAATGGTTTTCACCATTCCAAATCTGTCTGTAAAAAAGATACAATCTGTCCCCTGTGTGCAGAAAATCACGAAATTAAAGACTGTAACAAGCCCGATGCTTTACGTTGTGTCAACTGTTCAAATCTTAAATCTAAGCATAATCTAACCGAAGCTTAGGTATCGCATGCCGCCTGGAATTACAATGACTGTTTTGCCTACGCAGAAGTCGTCAAAGAACTTAAGCGTGATTTGTTTGGTGGTGTCTCATAGCAACTACCAGAACTTTCATCTCAATCTTTATCTCCGCATAGTCATTCGGCATATTCTGTTGGTTCTTCATTTCCTAATGCCAAACTTAGTCTTTACTTTCAAAATGTTAGAGGTTTGCGCACCAAGTCGCACAATTTTTTCTGTCAGTCTGCAATAAAGGATTTTAGCATAATAGCCCTTGTTGAGACTTGGCTAGATGATAAGCTAGATCATCATAGCAGTGAATATTTTTCTAACAATTTTATAGTTTTTAGAAAAGATCGTGATTATGCATTGACAAACTGCACGTGTGGTGGTGGAGTTCTCTTATCTGTAAAAAATGGCATTTCTTGTGTCAAATTAGATCTGGACTTTATTTCTAAAGAAATTTCGTCAATAGATATCTTAGGCTGTAATTGTGAGTTTCTTCATCTGTCCACTTATATATTTGTTATCTATATCCCACCTTTTGTAGCTTTTGATGACTTTAAACGATTCTTTGATTTGCTTGAACATTATGTTTTGTCTTTGATGAAAAAAATTATTATTTTAGGTGACTTTAATATACCAGGCATTTCGCAACATTCAACATCTGATAGAAAAGCAAATGTGGCTTATGAGTTCATCAATGTTGTTGACTTTCAACAGTTTAACAATATATATAATGCTAATGGCAGACTTCTAGACTTAGTTTTTTCCAATGTTAAGTGCGAGGTTTTTCGTGATCGAGATCCTATGGTGAGCGAGGATCCCTACCATCCTGCTTTAATAATTGAACCGAACATATGTTTCTTGCGTAATAACAAATTTCCGACTAATATCTGCAACAAAGTTTATAATTTTCGGAAAGCAAATCTTTATGAACTTGATTGTTTATTGCTAGAGACTGACTGGTCATATCTCAATAACTTTAATGACATTAATGAAGCAGTTAATTATTTTTATAAAATACTTTTTCACTGCTTTGACCAAACTGTTCCTACTTATATGAAAAAGAGAACTAAATATCCTCCCTGGTTTACTAATAACCTCGTAAAAGTGCTCAAACAAAAATCATTCTTTCATAAGAAGTTTAAGCTAACTAGGGATGAGCATTATAAAAACCGGTTCAAACGTCTTCGTGCTGAAGCTAAGCTTTTGGTTCAAAGTTGTTATAAGGATTATATCGCAAAAGCTCAATCACCATTTATTGACTTGACAATCCCAATTGTTTTTGGTCATTTGTGAATAACAAAAGAGGCGAAACACGAATACCTGGCACAATGCAGTTTGAGAATGTGTGCTATAGTGATCCACCCGATATAGTAAATACTTTTGCTCATTATTTTAGTCAAGTCTATCGCACGTCTACAAACTATGAGAATATTGAAAACGCTGGGAATGTTCATTGTAATACTTTTAATATTCAAAATGTGACCTCTGCTGAAGTTGTGAAAGCTATTGAATCCTTGAGGAACAATTTTACATCTGGGCCCGACAACGTGCCGTCATTTTTAATTAAGGACCGTGCAAATATTTTTGTTACTCCACTAACAACGTTGATTAATTTGTCACTTAGTACGTCTACTTTCCCTGATAAGTGGAAAGTAGCTAAAGTTTGTCTGAAGAGAGGTGATGCGTCTCTCGTCGAGGATTTTAGACCCATATCATTGCTCTCTAACTTTGCCAAAGTTTTTGAAATAATCTTGTACAACCGCATTTATAACTGTGTTCGCTCCTATATTTCTCCTCTGCAACATGGTTTTGTTAATCGCAGATCAACAGTAAGTAATCTAGTTTCTTTTACACAATTTGCTTCTGACGTTATTGATGATCAAGGTCAATTAGACGTAATATACACCGACTTCTCCAAAGCTTTTGATCGATTAGACCATGGAATTCTTCTTACTAAACTATCATCCTTTGGCTTTTGTGCAGACTTAATTCAGTTTTTTTCTTCCTATCTGTCTTCTAGAAAACAATTTGTTACTGTGCGCCGAATGAAACTTGAGTGGTGCGGAAAGGGAAAGGAATCGCACCGGTCGCACAGATATCTTGGAATTCATAGGCGGCACGGCCGCGCGGCGAATGCAAATTTTATTTTGTGAACTGCTGTCTTCCATTTTATTTTATTGGAGAATTTATTTGAAGATAGTAAATAATATTTATTTGGTGCACATATTGATTACATTTACAATGATTTCTCTCGCGCCGCTTCAAATTGTTTTCCACTTTTTGCACAATTCCCAACCTGAAGTAATTGGTCGCGCCACTGCATTGCACATGCCACTATAACAACGGTAAGCAATCAGTCCCACCTACTCCAGTTGTCCATACATAACTGTGATAAATTTGTCGCGACGCGGCGTTAATTACTACGCTGAGTTATTGGGAGGCCAATACTACGACGTTGCGTTGGATAAATTTTGCAAAGAACGAATTAGAATTATAGCAGCGCTTTGTTAAGATACGGACACGTATTATAAATTTTTCACATTCTTTCTCCCAATCATCTTTCATTCGGCGCACTGTACATATAATAACTTTGACTATTCGTTTTTTTCTGCTAGTTCTGGTGTGCCACAGGGATCCAACTTGGGTCCATTACTATTCCTTTTGTTTGTTAATGATCTTTGTGACGTACTTGACTGCAATAAACTTTTGTTCGCAGATGACCTAAAAATATATTCGCTTGTATCTTCCGTTGACGATTGTTTGAATTTGCAGATAAATATTGACAAACTATATCAGTGGTGCAAAAATAACAAATAACTGCCTCGACCTAAATATTCCTAAATGTCAGATAGTCAGTTTCTCTTGCAAAAAAGCACCTATTGTGTTCAGTTACAAGATAAATGGCATCTGTTTGACACGACAGTGTGAAATACGAGATCTGGGGGTACTTTTCGATAGCAAGCTAACATTTTCATCTCATGTTGAACGTATAATGTCAAATGCTTTAAGATCACTTGGATTTATTATTAGAAATTCTTACTTGTTTAACACTGAAAACCTTATACTTTGCATTTGTTCGAAGTAAGTTAGAATATTGTAGTCTTGTCTGGTCGCCTTTATATAAAGTGCACATTGATGCAATTGAACGTGTACAGCGTAAATTTCTTAAATACTTGTCATTTGAAATATCTGTTGTCTACCCATCACGGGGTTTTAGTCATGAGAATTTACTACATCAATCTGGCGTGCTAAGTTTGCGTACTAGAAGAGATTTAGCATCTGTCACTTTTCTTCATCGTCTTCTTCATGGGCAGATTGACTGTCCAAATATTCTCCAAATACTTAATTTTCATGTTCCTCGTCAAACCACCAGACTTGAATACTTGATATAACAATTCCATTCTCGCAAAGCTCGAACAAACGTTGCATTGAAATCCCCTATCTATGTCATGTGCAGCAATTTTAACAAAATCAGTTCTGTCTGTGATATTAATGTTTCTAGCCTTAGTGAAGTTCGGTTTCAATTTCTTCAGTATTCTTCTTTCTAGGTTTTTTTTCTTTATTTTTCATTTTCTTACTTTTTTTTACTTTTCTGCTATTTGTTGTCCTCTAATTGGGTTCGCCTGTTGGACAACTCAAATAATAATAATAATAATAAATTTAATAATAATAAATAATAATAATCAATTATAATTTCAACTCTCATAAAAAAAAATTAATTGTTGAAATGATTCCTATTCTTTTGCCGGGTTTAACATAATAATAATAATAATAATAATAATAATAATAAAACAAATGGATGTGTTCTAAATCTTACTAAAACAGAAAACAACTCTTCTTGAAGTGGTTCACCCACTAGCAAATTATCATTGAGCGATAACCCGTTGGTTGATTTGGCGGACGCGTCAACTACGACTCGTATTTTAGATTCAACTCCATCGTTTTTAAATACCGCGTGATGTGGTAGATAACACACATTGTAGGGTTCTGATGTCTCCTTTATTGGTTGCATGTGAGACATGTTTAAGTATTCGGTCATAAAAGTTGTATATTCGGCCTTCAATTTGGGATTTTTCCGAAATTTGAATTCCATCCACTTTAATCGCTTTATTGCGGTTTGTTTGGTCGTACCGAGGGACGGCGGTTCTTGTTTGAACGGCAATTTAACCATAAACTGCCCGTTTGGTTGCCTTTTGTAAGACGCTCTAAATTGCTCTTCGCACCACATGGTTTCGGGTGATTTGGGTTTTGGGTATTTCTCAAATTCCTCAATTTCCCAGAACCTTTGTAAGCTGCTTTCGAGGGACGTGCCAGTTTGAGAAAAATGACAAACAGATGTGGAATTTAAGTCCTTTAAGTGATTGTTACTGTTACCACCCACGATCCAACCGAATTTTGTTTTCTGATAAACAGGACCGCTTTTGTTTATGACAATTTGACCCACACATAAAAGGTTCCAGAGAATCCCGTTTCCTATCAGCAAATCGATTTCCGATGAAATATTGAATTTTGGATCTGCTAGTTGAATATTTTGTGGAATGATCAAATTTGAGGTGTCTAGTGACACAATTGGTAAATTTTCGGTAATTTTATCAGAAACTAAACATGATATTGTCGCTTTAAATGAGTTATGATTCGAATGAACGGTGACTTTGGTGCATTTTCTTGCCGTACTAACACCTTGATTGACCCCAATTATAGGCAAACTGATATCGTGTAATGCTAGGCCGTCTTTCACATGCTCGTTTACTGATGAAACTGGACTGCGAAGCGCAATCAAGAAGTGCGCGTAATTGCTGAGGATTGCCCGACTTATCAACGGTTTTTACTAACGCTGTGGATAAAATTATGTTTTGTGAATTTGCATATGCGCAATCATAGTATAAAACCTAGTAGCGACAGAAAGCCGATTTTCGTGTAAGGAGTAGGCGGCGCTTACGTCCCACTATTGATGCTTTTGCCATAGCTTTTGCCCCATTCATTGCGGAAAACGACGAACATAGACGATAAAGCGAAAAGTAACTAGATTGCAAGTGTGGTTAAAGAGGGGGAAGCGAGGCAAGAGGTGGCCTCATTCAATCCCCAATTTTCATTCCGAGTTTGATGGAAGCGAAAATGTGCTTTAATACAGTGAATATAAAGCCTACCAAAATTTTCCCGCCAATTTCGTGTCGGTACTAGGGTTTATACTATGGCGCAATGATTCGCGCTGGGAATTGTTGCATTTACGACTTGACTACTGTTTTCGTAATGCACAAAGTGTTGTGTTTTTTGCGACATTTTTGACACCCGTTTGACATGCAACTTTCGACTCTATGCCCCTCGCGTAAACAGTTCATGCATAATCGTAGCTTTTTAATTTCGTTGAGTCGCTGCGGAACTGCCAGAGCTAGAAATTTTTGGCAACGATATAAATAATGACTTTTCTTACATAGCGCGCACGTTATAAATTGAGCGGTACCTTGTTTAATCAACTTATTAAACCCTTGTTGTGAAGTTGTACCGGAATTGCTGTTTGCTGAAAGAGTTTGACACCGTTGCGTCAAAAAAGTTTCTAATTGCTCGAACGTAGGCATTTCACTAGACAAAGACGATTCCCATGCTAGATTCGTAGTTTCATCAAATTTTGTTGTGACAATGGAAATGAGTAGATCATCCCAATGATCTGTAGGTCGGTTTAGCGACTTTAAAACTTTTAAATGATTTGTTACGGACTGGAGTAGTTGGCGCAATGATTGTGGTTCTTTATTGACCGGCGGCAATTGAAAAATAGCGCTTATGTGATGCTGAACTATAAGTCGATTATTTTCGTATCTTTTTTCTAGAATTTGCCACGCTTCGCTGTAGTTTTCGTTCGAAACGGTAAAATGTTCGATGTTTTCGCGTGCTTCTCCTTTTAAGATTGATTTTGTCCCGAAAGGTGACCCATTCAGTGAATGAGCCCGTAAATAATGGTAATTCAATGCCTGGAAGTTTTACCTCAGACATTTCTGTACGCGCGTGGTAGTCATTAACTAACGAATCTGCGATACTAATTATTTTAAAATATTCATTTTCGAATACCGATAATTCCTCGTCGGTAGCGCTTGCTGGCTCCAAATCGTGAATTTGTAAGTGCGTTTCTTCAAATTCAGACAAACAAGAACTTATCTCATCCAGACGTCGCTTAATTTCAACAATTTTTTGTTTATTATTTCCGTCGTTGATAAAAGTAGTGAATCGCGTTAGGCGAGCTCTGATGCTACGCCTTTTGGTTTTTAATGTTCTTAATTCCGCCATTATAGAGGATAATTGATTGCGTGATTGATTAATGCGAAAGAAAACAAATTAAACGAAAAAATGTACACACCGCAAACAATGATTGAAAACCGCTTAACAAGGAAAGAAAACCAAAAAAAAAGAAATAGGGAAAAGGACCTGACCTGAATTTTCCGTGTCGACACTCTCAACCTGGACCTGATGTCACGTGGTGGCTACCGACGATGTTGCTGGCTTGCGGTTGTGCCTCTTGTTTGATGATGAACGTCGTATATTCTCGATTGGCACCAAAGAGGGGTCGTTCGTGTGGACGACGGCGACGTTGATTGCGATACTGGTCGTACTTGTGGACGACGCTGCCGATTGCGATGCTTGTCGTACTTGTGGATGACGCTGACGATTGTGATGCTGGTCGTACTTGTGGACGACGATTTGTTATGAGTTACTTGTTTTGATAACGCGGTTGTAAACTTGTATCACTGTTAATTAAATCCGGCTCGAAGGACCATCTTTATGTTGGGAGTTTCCAACTAAATTTTTAAAGTAAATGCGAAGTAACTTGTAACATGGTTTATTGACAAAAAAAAGAACGAGAAAGCGTGGTGCTCATCTCGGTGTCGGTGGTCAGACTCTCTCTTGCTAACAATATACTAACTGAGAACCAGCGTTCTGGCCCACCCTTAAAGGTGGGGGTGTCTGAGGGTTTAAGTGCGCAGCACTTAACAGCTGGCAAGTATGCTAAAATGCCTTTTGTGTTTTGGTGGTGAACGTCACGAATCCTTGCAGGGAATTTGAACTTGATTTGTAGATCAGGCCCTTGTCAATGGTTCTCTTGTCTTGCATTGTTCGGTTTCATAATAATTATTAAATTGACCTAAACTGCTAATTGCAAGGGAGATGTCTGTACGGTTGGTAACCGATAGGTAGGTGAGGGCTGCGATGTGCCGCGACACGGAAATTTATTTTCTTTCTTGGTTGAATCATTCCTTTCGAGCTTAGCTTTAACTGCGACTGGCATGCTTACTAGATAGAAATTATTCATTACGAAAAGGTGTGGCAGTTTGTTATGTACCCTTGTTGTCATATAATATAATGTTTACCGCCATTTTCTAGCTTCTGGACAGTTCATCGTTTTGTTTGTTCAATTAACGTTGCAATAATGTTCCGAAACCCTGTTTTACTCAGGCTTGTTCGAAATTGTTAATCTTCTAAACCTTCTTTGCGTTTTCTAATAGTTATTGAATTTGTTGCTGTTGTTTACTATTCCCAATTATCAGATTGTAAGTATTTGACTTTTTTACCTTGTCGAAAAGTTGGAATTACCTTTAAAGATGTCAGAAACCCTGTAATGTTTTTTTTTTAATTTTCAATTGTACGGGTATATTTATTTCACAAAATAGCCTAAATTTTCAAAAGTTTAATTAGAAAATTAGGTGACAGCAAATTGACTGTTGAAAGAGATAATTACGGGTAATAAAGTGACATTATATGTTCGCTATTTGCAACTTACCTTCCGTTCACCCTACTTTATCAGAATACTAAATTGTAAATAAAAGCTAATTGTTTTTATAAATTGCCTCTTAAAATTTTTTTACTTACATACTTTCCTTCTATGGGAAGGTCTTCAATTTTTCTTCATATAGGTGTAAATTATGCATCAGTTATGAACCGTGAAGTACGGAAACAGTTTCTTACACAACAGTTTCATAGAGGCATTAGCCGAAAAAGTTCATCATCGTGTTTTGCAGTTCTTCTACGAACTCTACTTTTCCTAACAGGCTTTGTCACTCCTTTTTGTGCTCATTTTTACCATGTAGCCGTCACATATTGGACACACTGCCCTACAGCAGTAGCTCTTTGCACCGGAACACCAGTTCTCGCGGTTCGATAATGCGACCCTTTAAAACGGGGTAAACTGAGCAAAGTTTATTTGTCGTTTTTTGTGGGGCATGTTTGCACCTTGTAGTTGACAGTACTGACGTTCTCAGTTTAAACTTATATCATAATATAAAATATATAATTTTTGTTCTATTTTTGTATTATTTGTTCAAAAATCAAAAAACTACAACACCGCAATTGTTTAAGCTAAATACAACCTGCAACAGCGTATTTTTGTCCCCTTTGTGTTTATACTATGATAAAAGCTAAATGGCGGACTTTGTCATTTATTTTGTAGATTATTATCAAAATATTCGCATTATAAACGTTTCGTACAACGTTTTTTGTACAAGTTTTCTAATATAGGCCGAAATATAATCACAACATTATAACTCACAAACTATTACCTAGAGGTTATCACTAATGTGAAAAACACGCAAGTTTTATAATTAAATTTCATTATAACGTAACATTTCTAAATAAATAAACATCCCATTTATTACACACAAACTTACAAATATTAAAAGTACAACGGTATTCGGTTTATACATACCTGATCTTAAATTTCTTTGAAATATATGTATATATATTTTGATCCTACTCTCGATACCTACGTATATATCGCCAGATATTTTTTTCGATGTCTAACCCTAGTGTTTGTTGTTTCAAATTTCTTTGGAACTACCAAGACTTGCAATATAATATCTAAATAAATTTAACAGTGATTACTGAATAGATTAAATTGATGGTCATTATGAATTAAGAGGTTCAAATTTATAGGTTAAAAAGTGTTAGTTGACAAATGGATAAAAAAAAGTGCTGTAAAACAAACGTCGTTTTGGTGGCTTACTAAGTAGGTGAAGTGCGATATTAGCAAAAATTAAATGGTAAAAGATGGTTTTCTCTTGTCGGTACCTCACATCGTTCGATCACCTTTACGCTGGAAGGTCTTTACAAACATAACTACAGTTCTAATAAATTAGAAAATTAAGAATACACTCAAATATCTAATATTTTCATAAGTTTGCCATGTTCGTTCAAATAATGTAAATTATTTTTGGCGAAATATTTATTTTCATAAGATAGGTACTCTACAATCTTAGGTACGTCTTCGACGTTAGGGCAAGTATAATCGTTCCGAATGTAACCAAACAAAGACAGAGAGCTTTTTAAATATGTTTATTTTATATCCTTTTGTAGTTTAGCTTTTCTTGTCTAGTGAACCATCTTATACTGTTTAATCTTTGTTATTAGAGTGTATAATAAATTACCCGAAGGCTACTATGATATTTTTGTAGTTATACTGGGTGCCTAGCAGTGATGTTTAGATCTCTGGTTCATGTTATACATTTTTGTGAAGAATTTGTGTTATTATTTAGTAAAATGGTTTTTAATAATTTTTAAATTACTAAAAATTAAAAAAAAAACATTTATTACTAGCACCTGATCTATTTTATATTCTGCGAGTCACCACTACCTATCTACTACACCCTGTCCGCCAAACAGATAGAGTAATAAATCTCAGTGGGAAGAGTTAAGCAGCGTAGAACATTCTGCGGTGAATTTGTACACTGTATCATTATTTGAAGTGTGGATGTAGGCGCTTAAAATTTGAAATTGTTGGTTTTATAACCGCACACTCAGACAAACAAAACAGAAAAGGGCAAACAAACACACCCTACGTTTAGCTTTTATTTTAGGCGCACACGTGGAACTTTTTCCTGTCTAAAATATGCTCTACTGTGTTAAGGACTTTTACTTTAGGCGCTTTATTTAAAATTGACCAATGAAGAGCTGTTATTCAAACAGCGCGGTTTAAGTGGGCGTTTTTATTACTCTATCTGTTCGGCGAACAGGGTGAATGTACATTATAGTTATAAAACCTTAGTATTAGTTTCTTGTATGTAACGTTTTATTTTGTTTATTGGTGTATGGTATTTTATGGCTTTAGGATAAGCCGACTTTTTCTACACGGCGTGTCAACTATTGCGTTAATAGTGTTTAGAACGTCAAGTCAGTGGCGTAGTGCACGTTTCGAAGGCTTTCCGCAATAACATTTGGACTCCCTCTTCGTATAAAATATGGAAAAGTTACATGTTCTGTGAATAGTTAAAAGAAAAACCTACTACATTAGATTTTATAATAATATTGCTATTATTGGCTATTCAAAAGTTAAGATAAACAGAAAGTTGATTATTATTTATTTTTATGTATATTTTAATAATGAGAAAGCAAATTTGGCTAAGTGGGCAAATGGTACAACTTTCAATCTTGTAGCTCGATAAAGTTTCGAGATAATTATATGTTTAAATTTCAAAATCAATATGGGGGAATCAAATATAAATTATTTATTCTGAATTACAATGAGTTTACAATATAATGGGTACAAGTTTCAATCTTTAGCTCGATAAAGTTTCGAGATAATTATATGTTTAAATTTCAAAATCAATATGGGGGAATAAAATATAAATTATTTATTCTGAATTACAATGAGTTTACAATATAATGGTTACAAGTTTCAATCTTTTAGCTCGATAAAGTTTCGAGATAATTATATGTTTAAATTTCAAAATCAATATGGGGGAATCAAATATAAATTATTTATTCTGAATTACAATGAGTTTATAATGGTTACAAGTTTCAATCTTTTAGCTCGATAAAGTTTCGAGATAATTATATGTTTAAATTTCAAAGTCAATATGGGGGAATAAAATATAAATTATTTATTCTGAATTACAATGAGTTTACAATATAATGGGTACAAGTTTCAATCTTGTAGCTCGATAAAGTTTCGAGATAATTATATGTTTAAATTTAAAAATCAATATGGGGGAATTAAATATAAATTATTTATTCTGAATTACAATGAGTTTACAATATAATGGGTACAAGTTTCAATCTTTTAGCTCGATAAAGTTTCGAGATAATTATATGTTTAAATTTCAAAATCAATATGGGGGAATAAAATATAAATTATTTATACTGTATTACAATGAGTTTACAATATAATGGTTACAAGTTTCAATCTTTTAGCTCGATAAAGTTTCGAGATAATTATATGTTTAAATTTCAAAGTCAATATGGGGGAATAAAATATAAATTATTTATTCTGAATTACAATGAGTTTACAATATAATGGGTACAAGTTTCAATCTTTTAGCTCGATAAAGTTTCGAGATAATTATATGTTTAAATTTCAAAATCAATATGGGGGAATCAAATATAAATTATTTATTCTGAATTACAATGAGTTTACAATATAATGGGTACAAGTTTCAATCTTTTAGCTCGATAAAGTTTCGAGATAATTATATGTTTAAATTTCAAAGTCAATATGGGGGAATAAAATATAAATTATTTATTCTGAATTACAATGAGTTTACAATATAATGGTTACAAGTTTCAATCTTTTAGCTCGATAAAGTTTCGAGATAATTATATGTTTAAATTTCAAAGTCAATATGGGGGAATAAAATATAAATTATTTATTCTGAATTACAATGAGTTTACAATATAATGGGTACAAGTTTCAATCTTGTAGCTCGATAAAGTTTCGAGATAATTATATGTTTAAATTTCAAAATCAATATGGGGGAATCAAATATAAATTATTTATTCTGAATTACAATGAGTTTACCATATAATGGGTACAAGTTTCAATCTTTTAGCTCGATAAAGTTTCGAGATAATTATATGTTTAAATTTCAAAGTCAATATGGGGGAATAAAATATAAATTATTTATACTGAATTACAATGAGTTTACAATATAATGGGTACAAGTTTCAACTTTTAGCTCGATAAAGTTTCGAGATAATTATATGTTTAAATTTCAAAATCAATATAAGGGAATAAAATATAAATTATTTATTCTGAATTACAATGAGTTTACAGTATAATGGGTACAAGTTTCAATCGTGTAGCTCGATAAAGTTTCGAGATAATTATATGTTTAAATTTCAAAATCAATATGGGGGAATAAAATATAAATTATTTATTCTGAATTACAATGAGTTTACAATATAATGGGTACAAGTTTCAATCTTGTAGCTCGATAAAGTTTCGAGATAATTATATGTTTAAATTTCAAAATCAATATGGGGGAATCAAATATAAATTATTTATTCTGAATTACAATGAGTTTACAATATAATGGGTACAAGTTTCAATCTTGTAGCTCGATAAAGTTTCGAGATAATTATATGTTTAAATTTCAAAATCAATATGGGGGAATAAAACATAAATTATTTATTCTGAATTAAAATGAGTTTACAATATAATGGGTACAAGTTTCAATCTTTTAGCTCAATAAAGTTTCGAGATAATTATATGTTTAAATTTCAAAATCAATATGGGGGAATCAAATATAAATTATTTATTCTGAATTACAATGAGTTTACAATATAATGGGTACAAGTTTCAATCTTGTAGCTCGATAAAGTTTCGAGATAATTATATGTTTAAATTTCAAAATCAATATGGCGGAATAAAATATAATTTATTTATTCTGAATTACAATGAGTTTACAATATAATGGGTACAAGTTTCAATCTTGTAGCTCGATAAAGTTTCGAGATAATTATATATTTAAATTTCAAAATCAATATGGCGGAATAAAATATAAATTATTTATACTGAATTACAATGAGTTTACAATATAATGGGTACAAGTTTCAATCTTGTAGCTCGATAAAGTTTCGAGATAATTATATGTTTAAATTTCAAAATCAATATGGGGGAATCAAATATAAATTATTTATACTGAATTACAATGAGTTTACAATATAATGGGTACAAGTTTCAATCTTGTAGCTCGATAAAGTTTTAAGATAATTATATGTATAAATTTCAAAATCAATATTTCGGAATAAAATATAAATTATTTATACTGAATTACAATGAGTTTACAATATAATGGGTACAAGTTTCAATCTTGTAGCTCGATAAAGTTTCGAGATAATTATATATTTAAATTTCAAAATCAATATGGCGGAATAAAATATAAATTATTTATTCTGAATTACAATGAGTTTACAATATAATGGGTACAAGTTTCAATCTTGTAGCTCGATAAAGTTTTGAGATAATTATATGTTTAAATTTCAAAATCAATATGGGGGAATCAAATATAAATTATTTATTCTGAATTACAATGAGTTTACAATATAATGGGTACAAGTTTCAATCTTTTAGTTCGATAAAGTTTCGAGATAATTATATGTTTAAATTTCAAAATCAATATGGCGGAATAAAATATAAATTATTTATTCTGAATTACAATGAGTTTACAATATAATGGGTACAAGTTTCAATCTTGTAGCTCGATAAAGTTTTGAGATAATTATATGTTTAAATTTCAAAATCAATATGGGGGAATAAAATATAAATTATTTATTCTGAATTACAATGAGTTTACAATATAATGGGTACAAGTTTCAATCTTGTAGCTCGATAAAGTTTTGAGATAATTATATGTTTAAATTTCAAAATCAATATGGGGGAATCAAATATAAATTATTTATTCTGAATTACAATGAGTTTACAATATAATGGGTACAAGTTTCAATCTTTTAGCTCGATAAAGTTTCGAGATAATTATATGTTAAATTTCAAAATCAATATGGGGGAATAAAATATAAATTATTTATTCTGAATTACAATGAGTTTACAATATAATGGGTACAAGTTTCAATCTTGTAGCTCGATAAAGTTTTGAGATAATTATATGTTTAAATTTCAAAATCAATATGGGGGAATAAAATATAAATTATTTATTCTGAATTACAATGAGTTTACAATATAATGGGTACAAGTTTCAATCTTGTAGCTCGATAAAGTTTTGAGATAATTATATGTTTAAATTTCAAAATCAATATGGGGGAATAAAATATAAATTATTTATTCTGAATTACAATGAGTTTACAATATAATGGGTACAAGTTTCAATCTTGTAGCTCGATAAAGTTTTGAGATAATTATATGTTTAAATTTCAAAATCAATATGGGGGAATCAAATATAAATTATTTATTCTGAATTACAATGAGTTTACAATATAATGGGTACAAGTTTCAATCTTTTAGTTCGATAAAGTTTCGAGATAATTATATGTTTAAATTTCAAAATCAATATGGCGGAATCAAATATAAATTATTTATTCTAAATTACAATGAGTTTACAATATAATGGGTACAAGTTTCAATCTTGTAGCTCGATAAAGTTTTGAGATAATTATATGTTTAAATTTCAAAATCAATATGGGGGAATAAAATATAAATTATTTATTCTGAATTACAATGAGTTTACAATATAATGGGTACAAGTTTCAATCTTGTAGCTCGATAAAGTTTTGAGATAATTATATGTTTAAATTTCAAAATCAATATGGGGGAATAAAATATAAATTATTTATTCTGAATTACAATGAGTTTACAATATAATGGGTACAAGTTTCAATCTTTTAGCTCGATAAAGGTTCGAGATAATTATATGTTTAAATTTCAAAATCAATATGGGGGAATCAAATATAAATTATTTATTCTGAATTACAATGAGTTTACAATATAATGGGTACAAGTTTCAATCTTTTAGCTCGATAAAGTTTCGAGATAATTATATGTTTAAATTTCAAAATCAATATAAGGGAATAAAATATAAATTATTTATTCTGAATTACAATGAGTTTACAGTATAATGGGTACAAGTTTCAATCGTGTAGCTCGATAAAGTTTCGAGATAATTATATGTTTAAATTTCAAAATCAATATGGGGGAATAAAATATAAATTATTTATACTGAATTACAATGAGTTTACAATATAAGGGTACAAGTTTCAATCTTTTAGCTCGATAAAGTTTCGAGATAATTATATGTTTAAATTTCAAAATCAATATGGGGGAATAAAATATAAATTATTTATTCTGAATTACAATGAGTTTACAATATAATGGGTACAAGTTTCAATCTTTTAGCTCGATAAAGGTTCGAGATAATTATATGTTTAAATTTCAAAATCAATATGGGGGAATAAAATATAAATTATTTATTCTGAATTACAATGAGTTTACAATATAATGGGTACAAGTTTCAATCTTTTAGCTCGATAAAGTTTCGAGATAATTATATGTTTAAATTTCAAAATCAATATGGGGGAATAAAATATAAATTATTTATTCTGAATTACAATGAGTTTACAATATAATGGGTACAAGTTTCAATCTTTTAGCTCGATAAAGTTTCGAGATAATTATATGTTTAAATTTCAAAATCAATATGGGGGAATAAAATATAAATTATTTATACTGAATTACAATGAGTTTACAATATAAGGGTACAAGTTTCAATCTTTTAGCTCGATAAAGTTTCGAGATAATTATATGTTTAAATTTCAAAATCAATATGGGGGAATAAAATATAAATTATTTATTCTGAATTACAATGAGTTTACAATATAATGGGTACAAGTTTCAATCTTTTAGCTCGATAAAGGTTCGAGATAATTATATGTTTAAATTTCAAAATCAATATGGGGGAATCAAATATAAATTATTTATTCTGAATTACAATGAGTTTACAATATAATGGGTACAAGTTTCAATCTTTTAGCTCGATAAAGTTTCGAGATAATTATATGTTTAAATTTCAAAGTCAATATGGGGGAATAAAATATAAATTATTTATTCTGAATTACAATGAGTTTACAGTATAATGGGTACAAGTTTCAATCGTGTAGCTCGATAAAGTTTCGAGATAATTATATGTTTAAATTTCAAAATCAATATGGGGGAATCAAATATAAATTATTTATTCTGAATTACAATGAGTTTACAATATAATGGGTACAAGTTTCAATCTTTTAGCTCGATAAAGGTTCGAGATAATTATATGTTTAAATTTCAAAATCAATATGGGGGAATCAAATATAAATTATTTATTCTGAATTACAATGAGTTTACAATATAATGGGTACAAGTTTCAATCTTTTAGCTCGATAAAGTTTCGAGATAATTATATGTTTAAATTTCAAAATCAATATGGGGGAATAAAATATAAATTATTTATACTGAATTACAATGAGTTTACAATATAAGGGTACAAGTTTCAATCTTTTAGCTCGATAAAGTTTCGAGATAATTATATGTTTAAATTTCAAAATCAATATGGGGGAATAAAATATAAATTATTTATTCTGAATTACAATGAGTTTCAATATAATGGGTACAAGTTTCAATCTTTTAGCTCGATAAAGGTTCGAGATAATTATATGTTTAAATTTCAAAATCAATATGGGGGAATCAAATATAAATTATTTATTCTGAATTACAATGAGTTTACAATATAATGGGTACAAGTTTCAATCTTTTAGCTCGATAAAGTTTCGAGATAATTATATGTTTAAATTTCAAAGTCAATATGGGGGAATAAAATATAAATTATTTATTCTGAATTACAATGAGTTTACAGTATAATGGGTACAAGTTTCAATCGTGTAGCTCGATAAAGTTTCGAGATAATTATATGTTTAAATTTCAAAATCAATATGGGGGAATCAAATATAAATTATTTATTCTGAATTACAATGAGTTTACAATATAATGGGTACAAGTTTCAATCTTTTAGCTCGATAAAGTTTCGAGATAATTATATGTTTAAATTTCAAAATCAATATGGGGGAATAAAATATAAATTATTTATACTGAATTACAATGAGTTTACAATATAAGGGTACAAGTTTCAATCTTTTAGCTCGATAAAGTTTCGAGATAATTATATGTTTAAATTTCAAAATCAATATGGGCGAATAAAATATAGATTATTTATACTGAATTACAATGAGTTTACAATATAATGGGTACAAGTTTCAATCTTTTAGCTCGATAAAGTTTCGAGATAATTATATGTTGGGTACAAGTTTCAATCTTTTAGCTCGATAAAGTTTCGAGATAATTATATGTTTAAATTTCAAAATCAATATGGGGGAATAAAATATAAATTATTTATTCTGAATTACAATGAGTTTACAATATAATGGGTACAAGTTTCAATCTTTTAGCTCGATAAAGGTTCGAGATAATTATATGTTTAAATTTCAAAATCAATATGGGGGAATAAAATATAAATTATTTATTCTGAATTACAATGAGTTTACAGTATAATGGGTACAAGTTTCAATCGTGTAGCTCGATAAAGTTTCGAGATAATTATATGTTTAAATTTCAAAATCAATATGGGGGAATAAAATATAAATTATTTATACTGAATTACAATGAGTTTACAATATAATGGGTACAAGTTTCAATCTTTTAGCTCGATAAAGTTTCGAGATAATTATATGTTTAAATTTCAAAATCAATATAAGGGAATAAAATATAAATTATTTATTCTGAATTACAATGAGTTTACAATATAATGGGTACAAGTTTCAATCGTGTAGCTCGATAAAGTTTCGAGATAATTATATGTTTAAATTTCAAAATCAATATGGGGGAATAAAATATTGTGACGCGAACGACTCAATTCTAAGAAGCGGTGAATCAGAGTATCGAGTATTGTGTTGTGGACCGCTCACTTCTAGGAACTGAATAGAACTTCGAGTATTATTTACGTTTTGAATGGGTTTATTTATTCTTGTTTACGTCGGCATTGTTTGTCGCTATTGTGATTGAATTCCAATCATCTTGCCGAATTGAAATAATTCAGGAGAAACGCGAGAAAATACTCGAAAGTTCTGGAAAGAGTCCATACCCATATATATATGCGAGACAGCGAGTCAGTCAGTCTGTCTGGTTTTGGGAGAGCGACATAAAGGCGAACTCCGGCGATATCCAGCGAATTTAGAAAGCGATAAATTAAAGTGTTTTGTGTTCCGTTAGTGATTTAGAATATTAGCTGTGTTAATTAGTTGTAATTAATTTGATTTGTAAATAAACTTGCCGAGAAATTATCTCCAGCTCTTTAAATCAGAAACCCACATATAATAAACGTCACACTGGTGTCAGAAGTGGGATTTAAAGAAGCTTGGTGGACAAAGAAAAGTTTATGTCTCTGGAACCTTCTGGAAGAACAACAAGAAGTCAGACAAGAACCATGGAGGAACAACTTCGTGTATTCTTCGAGAAACTAGAAAAACAACGCTTGGAAGATAAAGAAGAACAGAAGAAATTTCTAGAAGATCAAGAAAAACGACGACTGCAAGAAAAAGAAGAAGAAGAAAAACGTCGAATGGAAGAGCAAGAAAGAATTTTCGAAAAATTCGATACCTTACAAGATGCTCTTAAGAAAGATGTCGAAGAAGTAAAAAAGGAATTTGAGGAAAAAGTTTTCGAAGTAAAAGAAGAAGTAAAAGAAGAGATAAAAGAAGTTAGGGAAGAATTAGAAAAGAAAGTTTTAGAATTGGAAAGTAAAATGAAGAAACTTGGAACAGGACAAATTTTAGGAAGCGAAGTAACATCGCAACGAGTAAAACCCCCAACTTTCGATGGTCAGTCTTCGTGGTCAATGTATAGGAGGCAGTTTGAAGCAGCGGCGGAGATAAATTGCTGGAATGATGAAGAAAAAGCCACAGCTCTGGTGTTAGCACTGCGAGGACCAGCTCTCCAGCTGCTTCAGAATGTATCTGATCGTGATCAGAAAAACTATCACGCAGTGGTCAACGCCTTGGAATTGCGCTACGGAGACCAGCACATGGACAGAGTATACCAAATGATGCTTAAGTCCCGACATCAGAAAAGCAACGAAAGTTTGCAAGAATATGCCGCGGGAATAGAAAGATTGGTTAATTTAGGTTATCCTTCCGCACCTGCAGACCTTCGCCATGAGATGGAAGCCAGCGCATTTATTGATGGTTTAAGAGATGGCGATTTACGACGTTATCTACGTCTACATAGATATAAAACCTGTGCTGACGCGCTTATCCACGCGTTAGAATATGAGGCGGCAAATGAAGACTTTTCACGACGACCAGCTCAACGCGTGCGATTGATGTCCGCAGAGGAAACTCCAACAAATAATTGCTGCTGCGAAGAACTGAAGAGTATGTTGGAAAAGATGCAGCAGACACCAGCACGCACTGGAGGACGGCCTAAGTGTTATGGTTGTGGTAAGATAGGCCATATAAGAAGGGATTGCCGCCAACGGGGAAGGTCTGAGGATGTAAGGAGGGGTCAGGAAGATGTCACAGGCCCCTCAATTTCCCGGCATCAGGGAAAACTAATTTCAGCTAGCACTTTGGGGCGTGTGCTAGCTGATACGCCCAAAGCCCCTAGGATCATCTCCGTCTCGCAGCTAGGAAAAGGAAATGATAGTCTGTTGCTGGATGGACGAATCAACGGTCGAGACACCAAGATGACGGTTGACACGGGAGCAACACTTTCTCTAGTGAGACGGGACATGCTGGAAACATCTCAAAATATCTACATGACAAGATGTAACTTCGTTTTGAAAACCGCTACTGGTGAAACAGCACAAGTACATGGAGAAGCTAATGTCAAACTTGAGATAGGACCATTCAATATTGTACACCGAATGGTTGTAGCTGAGATAGTTGATGAAGTGATCTTGGGTTTGGACATTATGGACAAATATGGATTTGTGCTGGATATTAAGAACAGGATGTTACAAATGGGAAACGAAGAAATCTTGTTACATTCTGCGACCGCTTCATCGGACCATGTAAACATCATCGTCTCAGAATCAGTTCGTGTCCCCGGCAATTCTGAGAAAATTGTGCTGGCAGAGTTGGAAAAAGATCCTGGGGGATACCGAACGGGAGTTGTTGAACCGGACATGACGAAATTCACGAATGCGACACACAATAAACAGATCTTGGTAGCTAGAGCACTCGTTGAGGCTGGTGGAAAGATTCCTATTCGCATAGCCAATCTCAGCGAAAATCGAGTTACGTTGCAGAAAGGGGAACAGATTGGCTTCTTTCAGCCTGCATTACGAGTTGTTCGTTGTGAAGAAAAGGACAACAAGAGTTACCAGGAAGGAGAAGGTAAAAATAACCCGGAATTGGAAAATTATTTTCTGGAAGAATGGCAACACTTATCAGAAGATCAGAGGAAAGCAGCCACTGCTTTTATTCGAAAGGAACAAGACATTTTTGCAATAGGGGACAAGATTACGGGAAGAACTAATTTGGTACAGCATCGAATTAATACGGGATCAGTACAACCTATTCGTCAGCCCCCGAGAAGACTCCCCTTTGCGAAACAGGAAGAAGTGGCTCGAATGATCGAAAAAATGAAAGAAGATGGCGTCATTGAAGATTCGTCAAGTCCCTGGTCTTCACCAGTTGTACTAGTAACAAAGAAAGATGGGTCAACTCGTTTCTGCGTTGACTATAGACGGCTCAACGAAGTAACGAAGAAAGATAGTTACCCACTTCCACGCATCGACGATACACTGAGCATGTTAGCTGGTTCCCAATGGTTTTCTACTTTAGACTTGAAGAGTGGGTATTGGCAGGTTGGAATTCACCCTGAGGATAAGGAGAAAACTGCCTTCTCGACTGGAACTGGGCTCTACCAGTTTAATGTTATGCCTTTTGGACTTTGTAATGCGCCAGCTACGTTCGAGCGGCTAATGGAACTTGTCCTTCGAGGGTTGACTTGGAGAACTTGCCTTGTGTACCTTGATGATGTGATGGTTATTGGGAAAACTTTCGAAGAACATCAAAGTAACCTGCAAGAAATTTTCAGCCGATTGCGAAACGCTCGTCTTCAACTTAACCCTAAAAAGTGTTGCCTTTTCCAAAGAAAAGTCAAGTTTTTGGGACACGTTGTTTCATCGAATGGGATACAAACTGACCCTGAGAAGACTGCAGCCGTACGGGAATGGCCCCGACCTAATGATAAGCACCAACTACGAAGCTTTTTGGGTCTTTGCACCTACTATCGCCGTTTTGTCAAAGGATTCGCCGATATTGCCAAACCTCTTCATAAACTGACCGAAAAGAAGACGCCTTTTATTTGGGACAAAGAGTGTGAATCGGCCTTCAAAACATTAAAAGTTACACTCTGTACGGGACCAATACTTGCTTACCCAAGGGCAAAAGGTCAGTTTATTTTAGATACGGACGCCAGTAATAATGGAGTTGGCGCAGTATTAACTCAAGTACAGGATGGCGAAGAGAGGGTTATCGAATATTATAGTAAGGTTCTTTCTAAACCTGAAAGGAATTACTGTGTCACCCGAAGAGAACTGTTGGCTATCGTGAACGCGGTAAGCCATTTCCACAAATATTTATACGGCCAACATTTTACAATAAGGACAGATCATGCCGCTTTAAAGTGGCTGTTAAATTTGAAGAATGCTGAAGGTCAAACAGCGAGATGGATTGAGAGACTTCAGCAGTATGATTTTGAAATCAAGCATCGCTCGGGAAGGTCTCATCAAAATGCAGACGCCTTGTCCAGAAGACCGTGCAGAGCCGACTGCAAACATTGTAGCCAACGAGAACAAGCTGACCACCTGTGCAACCTTAGAAGGCTAGTTTTGCAACCTACTGACGGATGGACAGCCGAAGAAATAAGAACAGAGCAACTGCAAGACGATGAGATCGGACCGATTTTACAAAGCAAGGAGAACGGAAATGTAAGACCGCAATGGCATGACATTTCAAATAAGAGTCCTGCTCTGAAGGCGTTGTGGGCACAATGGGACTCCCTGAAAGTCGAAAATGGGCTGCTCAAAAGGGCTTGGGAAAGCGCGGATGGAAAGACGGTAACAATGCAGCTAGTCCTACCGAAGAGTCGCGTAAAGGAAGTCTTAAGGGAAATCCATGATGGAAGATCTGGAGCTCACTTCGGCGTCAACAAAACCTTGGGGAAGGTTCGCGAACGCTTTTATTGGGTCAATAGCCGAGAAGATGTCGCTAATTGGTGCCGGAAATGTACAACATGTGCTGCGAGTAAAGGCCCGAAAACTCGTAGCCGGGGAGCCATGAAGCAATACAACGTTGGGGCTCCGTTTGAGAGGATTGCGTTTGATATTGCGGGTCCATTTCCAGTCACCGACTCGGGCAACAAATACATTATGGTTGTTGCCGACTATTTCAGTAAATGGCCTGAGGCATACGCGTTACCAAACCAAGAAGCTATTACTGTGTCTCGTGCTTTGGTGGATAATTGGATTTCTCGTTATGGGCTTCCCATGGAAATGCATTCGGACCAAGGGCGAAACTTTGAGTCAGGGGTTTTCCAAGGAATTTGTGATCTCTTGGGTATTCGGAAAACCAGGACTACACCGCTGCATCCTCAGTCCGACGGAATGGTCGAGCGCTTTAACAGCACCATGGAAGAGCACCTATCGAAAGTTGTAGAGGCCCATCAAAGAGATTGGGATCGCCATTTACCGTTGTTTTTGTTGGCTTACAGAGCGGCGATCCATGAAACTACAAATCAAACTCCAGCCAAGATTTTGTTTGGACGGGAACTCCGCTTGCCTTGTGACCTTGTGTTTGGGACACCCACTCAAGAACCCAAGGAAGTTAGAAGCTATGTAGAAGAGCTTCAAGAGACGATGTCCCATATCCACGACTTGGCTCGAGACCGAATTGAGATTGCCAGTGACAGGATGAAGACGCGGTACGATTTGAGGGCGAATTCGGTAGGGTTTCAAGAGGGAGATTTGGTCTGGCTATTTAACCCTCAACGGAAGAAAGGGCGATGTCCGAAGCTTCAGCCGAAATGGGAAGGCCCTTATACCGTACTGACCCGACTTAACGACGTGGTGTATAGAATCCAAAAGAACCCCAGGGCTAAGATGAAGGTAGTGCATTTAGACCGTTTAGCCCCCTATGCGGGTTCAAATGACGATGAATGATTGTTCGAGACGAACAATTCTTAAGAGGGGGGTAGTGTGACGCGAACGACTCAATTCTAAGAAGCGGTGAATCAGAGTATCGAGTATTGTGTTGTGGACCGCTCACTTCTAGGAACTGAATAGAACTTCGAGTATTATTTACGTTTTGAATGGGTTTATTTATTCTTGTTTACGTCGGCATTGTTTGTCGCTATTGTGATTGAATTCCAATCATCTTGCCGAATTGAAATAATTCAGGAGAAACGCGAGAAAATACTCGAAAGTTCTGGAAAGAGTCCATACCCATATATATATGCGAGACAGCGAGTCAGTCAGTCTGTCTGGTTTTGGGAGAGCGACATAAAGGCGAACTCCGGCGATATCCAGCGAATTTAGAAAGCGATAAATTAAAGTGTTTTGTGTTCCGTTAGTGATTTAGAATATTAGCTGTGTTAATTAGTTGTAATTAATTTGATTTGTAAATAAACTTGCCGAGAAATTATCTCCAGCTCTTTAAATCAGAAACCCACATATAATAAACGTCACAATATAAATTATTTATTCTGAATTACAATGAGTTTACAATATAATGGGTACATGTTTCAATCTTTTAGCTCGATAAAGTTTTGAGATAATTATATGTTTAAATTTCAAAATCAATATGGGGGAATAAAATATAAATTATTTATTCTGAATTACAATGAGTTTACAATATAATGGGTACAAGTTTCAATCTTTTAGCTCAATAAAGTTTCGAGATAATTATATGTTTAAATTTCAAAATCAATATGGCGGAATAAAATATAATTTATTTATTCTGAATTACAATGAGTTTACAATATAATGGGTACAAGTTTCAATCTTGTAGCTCGATAAAGTTTCGAGATAATTATATATTTAAATTTCAAAATCAATATGGCGGAATAAAATATAAATTATTTATACTGAATTACAATGAGTTTACAATATAATGGGTACAAGTTTCAATCTTGTAGCTCGATAAAGTTTCGAGATAATTATATGTTTAAATTTCAAAATCAATATGGGGGAATCAAATATAAATTATTTATACTGAATTACAATGAGTTTACAATATAATGGGTACAAGTTTCAATCTTGTAGCTCGATAAAGTTTCGAGATAATTATATATTTAAATTTCAAAATCAATATGGCGGAATAAAATATAAATTATTTATTCTGAATTACAATGAGTTTACAATATAATGGGTACAAGTTTCAATCTTTTAGCTCGATAAAGTTTCGAGATAATTATATGTTAAATTTCAAAATCAATATGGGGGAATAAAATATAAATTATTTATTCTGAATTACAATGAGTTTACAATATAATGGGTACAAGTTTCAATCTTGTAGCTCGATAAAGTTTTGAGATAATTATATGTTTAAATTTCAAAATCAATATGGGGGAATAAAATATAAATTATTTATTCTGAATTACAATGAGTTTACAATATAATGGGTACAAGTTTCAATCTTGTAGCTCGATAAAGTTTTGAGATAATTATATGTTTAAATTTCAAAATCAATATGGGGGAATCAAATATAAATTATTTATTCTGAATTACAATGAGTTTACAATATAATGGGTACAAGTTTCAATCTTTTAGTTCGATAAAGTTTCGAGATAATTATATGTTTAAATTTCAAAATCAATATGGCGGAATAAAATATAAATTATTTATTCTGAATTACAATGAGTTTACAATATAATGGGTACAAGTTTCAATCTTGTAGCTCGATAAAGTTTTGAGATAATTATATGTTTAAATTTCAAAATCAATATGGGGGAATAAAATATAAATTATTTATTCTGAATTACAATGAGTTTACAATATAATGGGTACAAGGTTCAATCTTGTAGCTCGATAAAGTTTTGAGATAATTATATGTTTAAATTTCAAAATCAATATGGGGGAATCAAATATAAATTATTTATTCTGAATTACAATGAGTTTACAATATAATGGGTACAAGTTTCAATCTTTTAGCTCGATAAAGTTTCGAGATAATTATATGTTAAATTTCAAAATCAATATGGGGGAATAAAATATAAATTATTTATTCTGAATTACAATGAGTTTACAATATAATGGGTACAAGTTTCAATCTTGTAGCTCGATAAAGTTTTGAGATAATTATATGTTTAAATTTCAAAATCAATATGGGGGAATAAAATATAAATTATTTATTCTGAATTACAATGAGTTTACAATATAATGGGTACAAGTTTCAATCTTGTAGCTCGATAAAGTTTTGAGATAATTATATGTTTAAATTTCAAAATCAATATGGGGGAATCAAATATAAATTATTTATTCTGAATTACAATGAGTTTACAATATAATGGGTACAAGTTTCAATCTTTTAGTTCGATAAAGTTTCGAGATAATTATATGTTTAAATTTCAAAATCAATATGGCGGAATCAAATATAAATTATTTATTCTAAATTACAATGAGTTTACAATATAATGGGTACAAGTTTCAATCTTGTAGCTCGATAAACTTTTGAGATAATTATATGTTTAAATTTCAAAATCAATATGGGGGAATCAAATATAAATTATTTATTCTGAATTACAATGAGTTTACAATATAATGGGTACAAGTTTCAATCTTGTAGCTCGATAAAGTTTTGAGATAATTATATGTTTAAATTTCAAAATCAATATGGCGGAATCAAATATAAATTATTTATTCTAAATTACAATGAGTTTACAATATAATGGGTACAAGTTTCAATCTTGTAGCTCGATAAACTTTTGAGATAATTATATGTTTAAATTTCAAAATCAATATGGGGGAATCAAATATAAATTATTTATTCTGAATTACAATGAGTTTACAATATAATGGGTACAAGTTTCAATCTTGTAGCTCGATAAAGTTTCGAGATAATTATATGTTTAAATTTCAAAATCAATATGGCGGAATCAAATATAAATTATTTATTCTAAATTACAATGAGTTTACAATATAATGGGTACAAGTTTCAATCTTGTAGCTCGATAAACTTTTGAGATAATTATATGTTTAAATTTCAAAATCAATATGGGGGAATCAAATATAAATTATTTATTCTGAATTACAATGAGTTTACAATATAATGGGTACAAGTTTCAATCTTGTAGCTCGATAAAGTTTTGAGATAATTATATGTTTAAATTTCAAAATCAATATGGGGGAATCAAATATAAATTATTTATTCTGAATTACAATGAGTTTACAATATAATGGGTACAAGTTTCAATCTTGTAGCTCGATAAAGTTTTGAGATAATTATATATTTAAATTTCAAAATCAATATGGCGGAATAAAATATAAATTATTTATACTGAATTACAATGAGTTTACAATATAATGGGTACAAGTTTCAATCTTTTAGCTCGATAAAGTTACGAGATAATTATATGTTTAAATTTCAAAATCAATATGGGGGAATAAAATATAAATTATTTATACTGAATTACAATGAGTTTACAATATAATGGGTACAAGTTTCAATCTTTTAGCTCGATAAAGTTTCGAGATAATTATATGTTTAAATTTCAAAATCAATATGGGGGAATAAAATATAAATTATTTATACTGAATTACAATGAGTTTACAATATAAGGGTACAAGTTTCAATCTTTTAGCTCGATAAAGTTTCGAGATAATTATATGTTGGGTACAAGTTTCAATCTTTTAGCTCGATAAAGTTTCGAGATAATTATATGTTTAAATTTCAAAATCAATATGGGGGAATAAAATATAAATTATTTATTCTGAATTACAATGAGTTTACAATATAATGGGTACAAGTTTCAATATTTTAGCTCGATAAAGGTTCGAGATAATTATATGTTTAAATTTCAAAATCAATATGGGGGAATAAAATATAAATTATTTATTCTGAATTACAATGAGTTTACAGTATAATGGGTACAAGTTTCAATCGTGTAGCTCGATAAAGTTTCGAGATAATTATATGTTTAAATTTCAAAATCAATATAAGGGAATAAAATATAAATTATTTATTCTGAATTACAATGAGTTTACAATATAATGGGTACAAGTTTCAATCTTGTAGCTCGATAAAGTTTCGAGATAATTATATGTTTAAATTGCAAAATCAATATGGGGGAATAAAATATAAATTATTTATTCTGAATTACAATGAGTTTACAATATAATGGGTACAAGTTTCAATCTTTTAGCTCGATAAAGTTTCGAGATAATTATATGTTTAAATTTCAAAGTCAATATGGGGGAATAAAATATAAATTATTTATTCTGAATTACAATGAGTTTACAGTATAATGGGTACAAGTTTCAATCGTGTAGCTCGATAAAGTTTCGAGATAATTATATGTTTAAATTTCAAAATCAATATAAGGGAATAAAATATAAATTATTTATTCTGAATTACAATGAGTTTACAATATAATGGGTACAAGTTTCAATCTTGTAGCTCGATAAAGTTTCGAGATAATTATATGTTTAAATTGCAAAATCAATATGGGGGAATAAAATATAAATTATTTATTCTGAATTACAATGAGTTTACAATATAATGGGTACAAGTTTCAATCTTTTAGCTCGATAAAGTTTCGAGATAATTATATGTTTAAATTTCAAAGTCAATATGGGGGAATAAAATATAAATTATTTATTCTGAATTACAATGAGTTTACAGTATAATGGGTACAAGTTTCAATCGTGTAGCTCGATAAAGTTTCGAGATAATTATATGTTTAAATTTCAAAATCAATATGGGGGAATAAAATATAAATTATTTATTCTGAATTACAATGAGTTTACAATATAATGGGTACATGTTTCAATCTTTTAGCTCAATAAAGTTTCGAGATAATTATATGTTTAAATTTCAAAAACAATATGGGGGAATCAAATATAAATTATTTATTCTGAATTACAATGAGTTTACAATATAATGGGTACAAGTTTCAATCTTGTAGCTCGATAAAGTTTCGAGATAATTATATGTTTAAATTTCAAAAACAATATGGGGGAATCAAATATAAATTATTTATTCTGAATTACAATGAGTTTACAATATAATGGGTACAAGTTTCAATCTTTTAGCTCAATAAAGTTTCGAGATAATTATATGTTTAAATTTCAAAAACAATATGGGGGAATCAAATATAAATTATTTATTCTGAATTACAATGAGTTTACAATATAATGGGTACAAGTTTCAATCTTGTAGCTCGATAAAGTTTCGAGATAATTATATGTTTAAATTTCAAAATCAATATGGCGGAATAAAATATAATTTATTTATTCTGAATTACAATGAGTTTACAATATAATGGGTACAAGTTTCAATCTTGTAGCTCGATAAAGTTTCGAGATAATTATATATTTAAATTTCAAAATCAATATGGCGGAATAAAATATAAATTATTTATACTGAATTACAATGAGTTTACAATATAATGGGTACAAGTTTCAATCTTGTAGCTCGATAAAGTTTCGAGATAATTATATGTTTAAATTTCAAAATCAATATGGGGGAATCAAATATAAATTATTTTTACTGAATTACAATGAGTTTACAATATAATGGGTACAAGTTTCAATCTTGTAGCTCGATAAAGTTTCGAGATAATTATATGTTTAAATTTCAAAATCAATATGGGGGAATAAAATATAAATTATTTATACTGAATTACAATGAGTTTACAATATAATGGGTACAAGTTTCAATCCTGTAGCTCGATAAAGTTTCGAGATAATTATATATTTAAATTTCAAAATCAATATGGCGGAATAAAATATAAATTATTTATTCTGAATTACAATGAGTTTACAATATAATGGGTACAAGTTTCAATCTTTTAGTTCGATAAAGTTTCGAGATAATTATATGTTAAATTTCAAAATCAATATGGGGGAATAAAATATAAATTATTTATTCTGAATTACAATGAGTTTACAATATAATGGGTACAAGTTTCAATCTTTTAGTTCGATAAAGTTTCGAGATAATTATATGTTTAAATTTCAAAATCAATATGGCGGAATAAAATATAAATTATTTATTCTGAATTACAATGAGTTTACAATATAATGGGTACAAGTTTCAATCTTTTAGCTCGATAAAGTTTCGAGATAATTATATGTTTAAATTTCAAAATCAATGTGGGGGAATCAAATATAAATTATTTATTCTAAATTACAATGAGTTTACAATATAATGGGTACAAGTTTCAATCTTGTAGCTCGATAAAGTTTCGAGATAATTATATGTTTAAATTTTAAAATTAATATTTCGGAATAAAATATAAATTATTTATACTGAATTACAATGAGTTTACAATATAATGGGTACAAGTTTCAATCTTGTAGCTCGATAAAGTTTCGAGATAATTATATATTTAAATTTCAAAATCAATATGGCGGAATAAAATATAAATTATTTATACTGAATTACAATGAGTTTACAATATAATGGGTACAAGTTTCAATCTTGTAGCTCGATAAAGTTTTGAGATAATTATATGTTTAAATTTCAAAATCAATATGGGGGAATCAAATATAAATTATTTATTCTGAATTACAATGAGTTTACAATATAATGGGTACAAGTTTCAATCTTTTAGCTCGATAAAGTTTCGAGATAATTATATGTTAAATTTCAAAATCAATATGGGGGAATAAAATATAAATTATTTATTCTGAATTACAATGAGTTTACAATATAATGGGTACAAGTTTCAATCTTGTAGCTCGATAAAGTTTTGAGATAATTATATGTTTAAATTTCAAAATCAATATGGGGGAATAAAATATAAATTATTTATTCTGAATTACAATGAGTTTACAATATAATGGGTACAAGTTTCAATCTTGTAGCTCGATAAAGTTTTGAGATAATTATATGTTTAAATTTCAAAATCAATATGGGGGAATCAAATATAAATTATTTATTCTGAATTACAATGAGTTTACAATATAATGGGTACAAGTTTCAATCTTTTAGTTCGATAAAGTTTCGAGATAATTATATGTTTAAATTTCAAAATCAATATGGCGGAATCAAATATAAATTATTTATTCTAAATTACAATGAGTTTACAATATAATGGGTACAAGTTTCAATCTTGTAGCTCGATAAACTTTTGAGATAATTATATGTTTAAATTTCAAAATCAATATGGGGGAATCAAATATAAATTATTTATTCTGAATTACAATGAGTTTACAATATAATGGGTACAAGTTTCAATCTTGTAGCTCGATAAAGTTTTGAGATAATTATATATTTAAATTTCAAAATCAATATGGCGGAATAAAATATAAATTATTTATACTGAATTACAATGAGTTTACAATATAATGGGTACAAGTTTCAATCTTTTAGCTCGATAAAGTTACGAGATAATTATATGTTTAAATTTCAAAATCAATATGGGGGAATAAAATATAAATTATTTATACTGAATTACAATGAGTTTACAATATAATGGGTACAAGTTTCAATCTTTTAGCTCGATAAAGTTTCGAGATAAGTATATGTTTAAATTTCAAAGTCAATATGGGGGAATAAAATATAAATTATTTATTCTGAATTACAATGAGTTTACAGTATAATGGGTACAAGTTTCAATCGTGTAGCTCGATAAAGTTTCGAGATAATTATATGTTTAAATTTCAAAATCAATATGGGGGAATCAAATATAAATTATTTATTCTGAATTACAATGAGTTTACAATATAATGGGTACAAGTTTCAATCTTTTAGCTCGATAAAGTTTCGAGATAATTATATGTTTAAATTTCAAAATCAATATGGGGGAATAAAATATAAATTATTTATACTGAATTACAATGAGTTTACAATATAAGGGTACAAGTTTCAATCTTTTAGCTCGATAAAGTTACGAGATAATTATATGTTTAAATTTCAAAATCAATATGGGGGAATAAAATATAAATTATTTATACTGAATTACAATGAGTTTACAATATAATGGGTACAAGTTTCAATCTTTTAGCTCGATAAAGTTTCGAGATAAGTATATGTTTAAATTTCAAAATCAATATGGGCGAATAAAATATAGATTATTTATACTGAATTACAATGAGTTTACAATATAATGGGTACAAGTTTCAATCTTTTAGCTCGATAAAGTTTCGAGATAATTATATGTTGGGTACAAGTTTCAATCTTTTAGCTCGATAAAGGTTCGAGATAATTATATGTTTAAATTTCAAAATCAATATGGGGGAATAAAATATAAATTATTTATTCTGAATTACAATGAGTTTACAGTATAATGGGTACAAGTTTCAATCGTGTAGCTCGATAAAGTTTCGAGATAATTATATGTTTAAATTTCAAAATCAATATGGGGGAATAAAATATAAATTATTTATACTGAATTACAATGAGTTTACAATATAATGGGTACAAGTTTCAATCTTTTAGCTCGATAAAGTTTCGAGATAATTATATGTTTAAATTTCAAAATCAATATAAGGGAATAAAATATAAATTATTTATTCTGAATTACAATGAGTTTACAATATAATGGGTACAAGTTTCAATCTTGTAGCTCGATAAAGTTTCGAGATAATTATATGTTTAAATTGCAAAATCAATATGGGGGAATAAAATATAAATTATTTATTCTGAATTACAATGAGTTTACAATATAATGGGTACAAGTTTCAATCTTTTAGCTCGATAAAGTTTCGAGATAATTATATGTTTAAATTTCAAAGTCAATATGGGGGAATAAAATATAAATTATTTATTCTGAATTACAATGAGTTTACAATATAATGGGTACATGTTTCAATCTTTTAGCTCGATAAAGTTTTGAGATAATTATATGTTTAAATTTCAAAATCAATATGGGGGAATAAAATATAAATTATTTATTCTGAATTACAATGAGTTTACAATATAATGGGTACAAGTTTCAATCTTTTAGCTCAATAAAGTTTCGAGATAATTATATGTTTAAATTTCAAAAACAATATGGGGGAATCAAATATAAATTATTTATTCTGAATTACAATGAGTTTACAATATAATGGGTACAAGTTTCAATCTTGTAGCTCGATAAAGTTTCGAGATAATTATATGTTTAAATTTCAAAATCAATATGGCGGAATAAAATATAATTTATTTATTCTGAATTACAATGAGTTTACAATATAATGGGTACAAGTTTCAATCTTGTAGCTCGATAAAGTTTCGAGATAATTATATATTTAAATTTCAAAATCAATATGGCGGAATAAAATATAAATTATTTATACTGAATTACAATGAGTTTACAATATAATGGGTACAAGTTTCAATCTTGTAGCTCGATAAAGTTTCGAGATAATTATATGTTTAAATTTCAAAATCAATATGGGGGAATAAAATATAAATTATTTATACTGAATTACAATGAGTTTACAATATAATGGGTACAAGTTTCAATCCTGTAGCTCGATAAAGTTTCGAGATAATTATATATTTAAATTTCAAAATCAATATGGCGGAATAAAATATAAATTATTTATACTGAATTACAATGAGTTTACAATATAATGGGTACAAGTTTCAATCTTTTAGCTCGATAAAGTTTCGAGATAATTATATGTTAAATTTCAAAATCAATATGGGGGAATAAAATATAAATTATTTATTCTGAATTACAATGAGTTTACAATATAATGGGTACAAGTTTCAATCTTTTAGTTCGATAAAGTTTCGAGATAATTATATGTTTAAATTTCAAAATCAATATGGCGGAATAAAATATAAATTATTTATTCTGAATTACAATGAGTTTACAATATAATGGGTACAAGTTTCAATCTTTTAGCTCGATAAAGTTTCGAGATAATTATATGTTTAAATTTCAAAATCAATATGGGGGAATCAAATATAAATTATTTATTCTAAATTACAATGAGTTTACAATATAATGGGTACAAGTTTCAATCTTGTAGCTCGATAAAGTTTCGAGATAATTATATGTTTAAATTTTAAAATTAATATTTCGGAATAAAATATAAATTATTTATACTGAATTACAATGAGTTTACAATATAATGGGTACAAGTTTCAATCTTGTAGCTCGATAAAGTTTCGAGATAATTATATATTTAAATTTCAAAATCAATATGGCGGAATAAAATATAAATTATTTATACTGAATTACAATGAGTTTACAATATAATGGGTACAAGTTTCAATCTTGTAGCTCGATAAAGTTTTGAGATAATTATATGTTTAAATTTCAAAATCAATATTAGGGAATCAAATATAAATTATTTATTCTGAATTACAATGAGTTTACAATATAATGGGTACAAGTTTCAATCTTTTAGTTCGATAAAGTTTCGAGATAATTATATGTTTAAATTTCAAAATCAATATGGCGGAATCAAATATAAATTATTTATTCTAAATTACAATGAGTTTACAATATAATGGGTACAAGTTTCAATCTTGTAGCTCGATAAACTTTTGAGATAATTATATGTTTAAATTTCAAAATCAATATGGGGGAATCAAATATAAATTATTTATTCTGAATTACAATGAGTTTACAATATAATGGGTACAAGTTTCAATCTTGTAGCTCGATAAAGTTTTGAGATAATTATATATTTAAATTTCAAAATCAATATGGCGGAATAAAATATAAATTATTTATACTGAATTACAATGAGTTTACAATATAATGGGTACAAGTTTCAATCTTTTAGCTCGATAAAGTTACGAGATAATTATATGTTTAAATTTCAAAATCAATATGGGGGAATAAAATATAAATTATTTATACTGAATTACAATGAGTTTACAATATAATGGGTACAAGTTTCAATCTTTTAGCTCGATAAAGTTTCGAGATAAGTATATGTTTAAATTTCAAAGTCAATATGGGGGAATAAAATATAAATTATTTATTCTGAATTACAATGAGTTTACAGTATAATGGGTACAAGTTTCAATCGTGTAGCTCGATAAAGTTTCGAGATAATTATATGTTTAAATTTCAAAATCAATATGGGGGAATCAAATATAAATTATTTATTCTGAATTACAATGAGTTTACAATATAATGGGTATAAGTTTCAATCTTTTAGCTCGATAAAGTTTCGAGATAATTATATGTTTAAATTTCAAAATCAATATGGGGGAATAAAATATAAATTATTTATACTGAATTACAATGAGTTTACAATATAAGGGTACAAGTTTCAATCTTTTAGCTCGATAAAGTTTCGAGATAATTATATGTTGGGTACAAGTTTCAATCTTTTAGCTCGATAAAGGTTCGAGATAATTATATGTTTAAATTTCAAAATCAATATGGGGGAATAAAATATAAATTATTTATTCTGAATTACAATGAGTTTACAGTATAATGGGTACAAGTTTCAATCGTGTAGCTCGATAAAGTTTCGAGATAATTATATGTTTAAATTTCAAAATCAATATGGGGGAATAAAATATAAATTATTTATACTGAATTACAATGAGTTTACAATATAATGGGTACAAGTTTCAATCTTTTAGCTCGATAAAGTTTCGAGATAATTATATGTTTAAATTTCAAAATCAATATAAGGGAATAAAATATAAATTATTTATTCTGAATTACAATGAGTTTACAATATAATGGGTACAAGTTTCAATCTTGTAGCTCGATAAAGTTTCGAGATAATTATATGTTTAAATTGCAAAATCAATATGGGGGAATAAAATATAAATTATTTATTCTGAATTACAATGAGTTTACAATATAATGGGTACAAGTTTCAATCTTTTAGCTCGATAAAGTTTCGAGATAATTATATGTTTAAATTTCAAAGTCAATATGGGGGAATAAAATATAAATTATTTATTCTGAATTACAATGAGTTTACAGTATAATGGGTACAAGTTTCAATCGTGTAGCTCGATAAAGTTTCGAGATAATTATATGTTTAAATTTCAAAATCAATATGGGGGAATAAAATATAAATTATTTATACTGAATTACAATGAGTTTACAATATAATGGGTACAAGTTTCAATCTTGTAGCTCGATAAAGTTTCGAGATAATTATATGTTTAAATTGCAAAATCAATATGGGGGAATAAAATATAAATTATTTATTCTGAATTACAATGAGTTTACAATATAATGGGTACAAGTTTCAATCTTTTAGCTCGATAAAGTTTCGAGATAATTATATGTTTAAATTTCAAAGTCAATATGGGGGAATAAAATATAAATTATTTATTCTGAATTACAATGAGTTTACAATATAATGGGTACATGTTTCAATCTTTTAGCTCGATAAAGTTTTGAGATAATTATATGTTTAAATTTCAAAATCAATATGGGGGAATAAAATATAAATTATTTATTCTGAATTACAATGAGTTTACAATATAATGGGTACAAGTTTCAATCTTTTAGCTCAATAAAGTTTCGAGATAATTATATGTTTAAATTTCAAAAACAATATGGGGGAATCAAATATAAATTATTTATTCTGAATTACAATGAGTTTACAATATAATGGGTACAAGTTTCAATCTTGTAGCTCGATAAAGTTTCGAGATAATTATATGTTTAAATTTCAAAATCAATATGGCGGAATAAAATATAATTTATTTATTCTGAATTACAATGAGTTTACAATATAATGGGTACAAGTTTCAATCTTGTAGCTCGATAAAGTTTCGAGATAATTATATATTTAAATTTCAAAATCAATATGGCGGAATAAAATATAAATTATTTATACTGAATTACAATGAGTTTACAATATAATGGGTACAAGTTTCAATCTTGTAGCTCGATAAAGTTTCGAGATAATTATATGTTTAAATTTCAAAATCAATATGGGGGAATCAAATATAAATTATTTATACTGAATTACAATGAGTTTACAATATAATGGGTACAAGTTTCAATCTTGTAGCTCGATAAAGTTTCGAGATAATTATATGTTTAAATTTCAAAATCAATATGGGGGAATAAAATATAAATTATTTATACTGAATTACAATGAGTTTACAATATAATGGGTACAAGTTTCAATCCTGTAGCTCGATAAAGTTTCGAGATAATTATATATTTAAATTTCAAAATCAATATGGCGGAATAAAATATAAATTATTTATACTGAATTACAATGAGTTTACAATATAATGGGTACAAGTTTCAATCTTTTAGCTCGATAAAGTTTCGAGATAATTATATGTTAAATTTCAAAATCAATATGGGGGAATAAAATATAAATTATTTATTCTGAATTACAATGAGTTTACAATATAATGGGTACAAGTTTCAATCTTTTAGTTCGATAAAGTTTCGAGATAATTATATGTTTAAATTTCAAAATCAATATGGCGGAATAAAATATAAATTATTTATTCTGAATTACAATGAGTTTACAATATAATGGGTACAAGTTTCAATCTTTTAGCTCGATAAAGTTTCGAGATAATTATATGTTTAAATTTCAAAATCAATATGGGGGAATCAAATATAAATTATTTATTCTAAATTACAATGAGTTTACAATATAATGGGTACAAGTTTCAATCTTGTAGCTCGATAAAGTTTCGAGATAATTATATGTTTAAATTTTAAAATTAATATTTCGGAATAAAATATAAATTATTTATACTGAATTACAATGAGTTTACAATATAATGGGTACAAGTTTCAATCTTGTAGCTCGATAAAGTTTCGAGATAATTATATATTTAAATTTCAAAATCAATATGGCGGAATAAAATATAAATTATTTATACTGAATTACAATGAGTTTACAATATAATGGGTACAAGTTTCAATCTTGTAGCTCGATAAAGTTTTGAGATAATTATATGTTTAAATTTCAAAATCAATATGGGGGAATCAAATATAAATTATTTATTCTGAATTACAATGAGTTTACAATATAATGGGTACAAGTTTCAATCTTGTAGCTCGATAAAGTTTTGAGATAATTATATGTTTAAATTTCAAAATCAATATGGGGGAATAAAATATAAATTATTTATTCTGAATTACAATGAGTTTACAATATAATGGGTACAAGTTTCAATCTTGTAGCTCGATAAAGTTTTGAGATAATTATATGTTTAAATTTCAAAATCAATATGGGGGAATCAAATATAAATTATTTATTCTGAATTACAATGAGTTTACAATATAATGGGTACAAGTTTCAATCTTTTAGTTCGATAAAGTTTCGAGATAATTATATGTTTAAATTTCAAAATCAATATGGCGGAATCAAATATAAATTATTTATTCTAAATTACAATGAGTTTACAATATAATGGGTACAAGTTTCAATCTTGTAGCTCGATAAACTTTTGAGATAATTATATGTTTAAATTTCAAAATCAATATGGGGGAATCAAATATAAATTATTTATTCTGAATTACAATGAGTTTACAATATAATGGGTACAAGTTTCAATCTTGTAGCTCGATAAAGTTTTGAGATAATTATATATTTAAATTTCAAAATCAATATGGCGGAATAAAATATAAATTATTTATACTGAATTACAATGAGTTTACAATATAATGGGTACAAGTTTCAATCTTTTAGCTCGATAAAGTTACGAGATAATTATATGTTTAAATTTCAAAATCAATATGGGGGAATAAAATATAAATTATTTATACTGAATTACAATGAGTTTACAATATAATGGGTACAAGTTTCAATCTTTTAGCTCGATAAAGTTTCGAGATAAGTATATGTTTAAATTTCAAAGTCAATATGGGGGAATAAAATATAAATTATTTATTCTGAATTACAATGAGTTTACAGTATAATGGGTACAAGTTTCAATCGTGTAGCTCGATAAAGTTTCGAGATAATTATATGTTTAAATTTCAAAATCAATATGGGGGAATCAAATATAAATTATTTATTCTGAATTACAATGAGTTTACAATATAATGGGTACAAGTTTCAATCTTTTAGCTCGATAAAGTTTCGAGATAATTATATGTTTAAATTTCAAAATCAATATGGGGGAATAAAATATAAATTATTTATTCTGAATTACAATGAGTTTACAGTATAATGGGTACAAGTTTCAATCGTGTAGCTCGATAAAGTTTCGAGATAATTATATGTTTAAATTTCAAAATCAATATGGGGGAATAAAATATAAATTATTTATACTGAATTACAATGAGTTTACAATATAATGGGTACAAGTTTCAATCTTTTAGCTCGATAAAGTTTCGAGATAATTATATGTTTAAATTTCAAAATCAATATAAGGGAATAAAATATAAATTATTTATTCTGAATTACAATGAGTTTACAATATAATGGGTACAAGTTTCAATCTTGTAGCTCGATAAAGTTTCGAGATAATTATATGTTTAAATTGCAAAATCAATATGGGGGAATAAAATATAAATTATTTATTCTGAATTACAATGAGTTTACAATATAATGGGTACAAGTTTCAATCTTTTAGCTCGATAAAGTTTCGAGATAATTATATGTTTAAATTTCAAAGTCAATATGGGGGAATAAAATATAAATTATTTATTCTGAATTACAATGAGCTTACAGTATAATGGGTACAAGTTTCAATCGTGTAGCTCGATAAAGTTTCGAGATAATTATATGTTTAAATTTCAAAATCAATATGGGGGAATAAAATATAAATTATTTATTCTGAATTACAATGAGTTTACAATATAATGGGTACATGTTTCAATCTTTTAGCTCGATAAAGTTTTGAGATAATTATATGTTTAAATTTCAAAATCAATATGGGGGAATAAAATATAAATTATTTATTCTGAATTACAATGAGTTTACAATATAATGGGTACAAGTTTCAATCTTTTAGCTCAATAAAGTTTCGAGATAATTATATGTTTAAATTTCAAAGTCAATATGGGGGAATAAAATATAAATTATTTATTCTGAATTACAATGAGTTTACAGTATAATGGGTACAAGTTTCAATCGTGTAGCTCGATAAAGTTTCGAGATAATTATATGTTTAAATTTCAAAATCAATATGGGGGAATAAAATATAAATTATTTATTCTGAATTACAATGAGTTTACAATATAATGGGTACAAGTTTCAATCTTTTAGCTCAATAAAGTTTCGAGATAATTATATGTTTAAATTTCAAAATCAATATGGCGGAATAAAATATAAATTATTTATACTGAATTACAATGAGTTTACAATATAATGGGTACAAGTTTCAATCTTGTAGCTCGATAAAGTTTCGAGATAATTATATGTTTAAATTTCAAAATCAATATGGGGGAATCAAATATAAATTATTTATACTGAATTACAATGAGTTTACAATATAATGGGTACAAGTTTCAATCTTGTAGCTCGATAAAGTTTCGAGATAACTATATGTTTAAATTTCAAAATCAATATGGGGGAATAAAATATAAATTATTTATACTGAACTACAATGAGTTTACAATATAATGGGTACAAGTTTCAATCCTGTAGCTCGATAAAGTTTCGAGATAATTATATATTTAAATTTCAAAATCAATATGGCGGAATAAAATATAAATTATTTATATTGAATTACAATGAGTTTACAATATAATGGGTACAAGTTTCAATCTTTTAGCTCGATAAAGTTTCGAGATAATTATATGTTAAATTTCAAAATCAATATGGGGGAATAAAATATAAATTATTTATTCTGAATTACAATGAGTTTACAATATAATGGGTACAAGTTTCAATCTTTTAGTTCGATAAAGTTTCGAGATAATTATATGTTTAAATTTCAAAATCAATATGGCGGAATAAAATATAAATTATTTATTCTGAATTACAATGAGTTTACAATATAATGGGTACAAGTTTCAATCTTTTAGTTCGATAAAGTTTCGAGATAATTATATGTTTAAATTTCAAAATCAATATGGGGGAATCAAATATAAATTATTTATTCTAAATTACAATGAGTTTACAATATAATGGGTACAAGTTTCAATCTTGTAGCTCGATAAAGTTTCGAGATAATTATATGTTTAAAATTTAAAATTAATATTTCGGAATAAAATATAAATTATTTATACTGAATTACAATGAGTTTACAATATAATGGGTACAAGTTTCAATCTTGTAGCTCGATAAAGTTTCGAGATAATTATATATTTAAATTTCAAAATCAATATGGCGGAATAAAATATAAATTATTTATACTGAATTACAATGAGTTTACAATATAATGGGTACAAGTTTCAATCTTGTAGCTCGATAAAGTTTCGAGATAATTATATGTTTAAATTTCAAAATCAATATGGGGGAATAATAAAATATAAATTATTTATTCTGAATTACAATGAGTTTACAATATAATGGGTACAAGTTTCAATCTTTTAGCTCGATAAAGTTTCGAGATAATTATATGTTAAATTTCAAAATCAATATGGGGGAATCAAATATAAATTATTTATTCTGAATTACAATGAGTTTACAATATAATGGGTACAAGTTTCAATCTTGTAGCTCGATAAAGTTTTGAGATAATTATATGTTTAAATTTCAAAATCAATATGGCGGAATAAAATATAAATTATTTATTCTGAATTACAATGAGTTTACAATATAATGGGTACAAGTTTCAATCTTGTAGCTCGATAAAGTTTCGAGATAATTATATGTTTAAATTTCAAAATCAATATGGGGGAATAAAATATAAATTATTTATTCTGAATTACAATGAGTTTACAATATAATGGGTACAAGTTTCAATCTTTTAGCTCGATAAAGTTTCGAGATAATTATATGTTTAAATTTCAAAATCAATATGGGGGAATAAAATATAAATTATTTATACTGAATTACAATGAGTTTACAATATAATGGGTACAAGTTTCAATCTTTTAGCTCGATAAAGTTACGAGATAATTATATGTTTAAATTTCAAAATCAATATGGGGGAATAAAATATAAATTATTTATACTGAATTACAATGAGTTTACAATATAATGGGTACAAGTTTCAATCTTTTAGCTCGATAAAGTTTCGAGATAATTATATGTTTAAATTTCAAAGTCAATATGGGGGAATAAAATATAAATTATTTATTCTGAATTACAATGAGTTTACAGTATAATGGGTACAAGTTTCAATCGTGTAGCTCGATAAAGTTTCGAGATAATTATATGTTTAAATTTCAAAATCAATATGGGGGAATCAAATATAAATTATTTATTCTGAATTACAATGAGTTTACAATATAATGGGTACAAGTTTCAATCTTTTAGCTCGATAAAGTTTCGAGATAATTATATGTTTAAATTTCAAAATCAATATGGGGGAATCAAATATAAATTATTTATTCTGAATTACAATGAGTTTACAATATAATGGGTACAAGTTTCAATCTTTTAGCTCGATAAAGTTTCGAGATAATTATATGTTTAAATTTCAAAATCAATATGGGGGAATCAAATATAAATTATTTATTCTGAATTACAATGAGTTTACAGTATAATGGGTACAAGTTTCAATCGTGTAGCTCGATAAAGTTTCGAGATAATTATATGTTTAAATTTCAAAATCAATATGGGGGAATAAAATATAAATTATTTATACTGAATTACAATGAGTTTACAATATAAGGGTACAAGTTTCAATCTTTTAGCTCGATAAAGTTTCGAGATAATTATATGTTTAAATTTCAAAATCAATATGGGCGAATAAAATATAGATTATTTATACTGAATTACAATGAGTTTACAATATAATGGGTACAAGTTTCAATCTTTTAGCTCGATAAAGTTTCGAGATAATTATATGTTGGGTACAAGTTTCAATCTTTTAGCTCGATAAAGTTTCGAGATAATTATATGTTTAAATTTCAAAATCAATATGGGGGAATAAAATATAAATTATTTATTCTGAATTACAATGAGTTTACAATATAATGGGTACAAGTTTCAATCTTTTAGCTCGATAAAGGTTCGAGATAATTATATGTTTAAATTTCAAAATCAATATGGGGGAATAAAATATAAATTATTTATTCTGAATTACAATGAGTTTACAGTATAATGGGTACAAGTTTCAATCGTGTAGCTCGATAAAGTTTCGAGATAATTATATGTTTAAATTTCAAAATCAATATGGGGGAATAAAATATAAATTATTTATACTGAATTACAATGAGTTTACAATATAATGGGTACAAGTTTCAATCTTTTAGCTCGATAAAGTTTCGAGATAATTATATGTTTAAATTTCAAAATCAATATAAGGGAATAAAATATAAATTATTTATTCTGAATTACAATGAGTTTACAATATAATGGGTACAAGTTTCAATCTTTTAGCTCGATAAAGTTTCGAGATAATTATATGTTTAAATTTCAAAGTCAATATGGGGGAATAAAATATAAATTATTTATTCTGAATTACAATGAGTTTACAGTATAATGGGTACAAGTTTCAATCGTGTAGCTCGATAAAGTTTCGAGATAATTATATGTTTAAATTTCAAAATCAATATGGGGGAATAAAATATAAATTATTTATTCTGAATTACAATGAGTTTACAATATAATGGGTACATGTTTCAATCTTTTAGCTCGATAAAGTTTTGAGATAATTATATGTTTAAATTTCAAAATCAATATGGGGGAATAAAATATAAATTATTTATTCTGAATTACAATGAGTTTACAATATAATGGGTACAAGTTTCAATCTTTTAGCTCAATAAAGTTTCGAGATAATTATATGTTTAAATTTCAAAATCAATATGGGGGAATCAAATATAAATTATTTATTCTGAATTACAATGAGTTTACAATATAATGGGTACAAGTTTCAATCTTTTAGCTCAATAAAGTTTCGAGATAATTATATGTTTAAATTTCAAAATCAATATGGGGGAATAAAATATAAATTATTTATTCTGAATTACAATGAGTTTACAATATAATGGGTACATGTTTCAATCTTTTAGCTCGATAAAGTTTTGAGATAATTATATGTTTAAATTTCAAAATCAATATGGGGGAATAAAATATAAATTATTTATTCTGAATTACAATGAGTTTACAATATAATGGGTACAAGTTTCAATCTTTTAGCTCAATAAAGTTTCGAGATAATTATATGTTTAAATTTCAAAATCAATATGGGGGAATCAAATATAAATTATTTATTCTGAATTACAATGAGTTTACAATATAATGGGTACAAGTTTCAATCTTGTAGCTCGATAAAGTTTCGAGATAATTATATATTTAAATTTCAAAATCAATATGGCGGAATAAAATATAAATTATTTATACTGAATTACAATGAGTTTACAATATAATGGGTACAAGTTTCAATCTTGTAGCTCGATAAAGTTTCGAGATAATTATATGTTTAAATTTCAAAATCAATATGGGGGAATCAAATATAAATTATTTATACTGAATTACAATGAGTTTACAATATAATGGGTACAAGTTTCAATCTTGTAGCTCGATAAAGTTTCGAGATAATTATATGTTTAAATTTCAAAATCAATATGGGGGAATAAAATATAAATTATTTATACTGAATTACAATGAGTTTACAATATAATGGGTACAAGTTTCAATCCTGTAGCTCGATAAAGTTTCGAGATAATTATATATTTAAATTTCAAAATCAATATGGCGGAATAAAATATAAATTATTTATACTGAATTACAATGAGTTTACAATATAATGGGTACAAGTTTCAATCTTTTAGCTCGATAAAGTTTCGAGATAATTATATGTTAAATTTCAAAATCAATATGGGGGAATAAAATATAAATTATTTATTCTGAATTACAATGAGTTTACAATATAATGGGTACAAGTTTCAATCTTTTAGCTCGATAAAGTTTCGAGATAATTATATATTTAAATTTCAAAATCAATATGGCGGAATAAAATATAAATTATTTATACTGAATTACAATGAGTTTACAATATAATGGGTACAAGTTTCAATCTTGTAGCTCGATAAAGTTTCGAGATAATTATATGTTTAAATTTCAAAATCAATATGGGGGAATCAAATATAAATTATTTATACTGAATTACAATGAGTTTACAATATAATGGGTACAAGTTTCAATCTTGTAGCTCGATAAAGTTTCGAGATAATTATATGTTTAAATTTCAAAATCAATATGGGGGAATAAAATATAAATTATTTATACTGAATTACAATGAGTTTACAATATAATGGGTACAAGTTTCAATCCTGTAGCTCGATAAAGTTTCGAGATAATTATATATTTAAATTTCAAAATCAATATGGCGGAATAAAATATAAATTATTTATACTGAATTACAATGAGTTTACAATATAATGGGTACAAGTTTCAATCTTTTAGCTCGATAAAGTTTCGAGATGATTATATGTTAAATTTCAAAATCAATATGGGGGAATAAAATATAAATTATTTATTCTGAATTACAATGAGTTTACAATATAATGGGTACAAGTTTCAATCTTTTAGTTCGATAAAGTTTCGAGATAATTATATGTTTAAATTTCAAAATCAATATGGCGGAATAAAATATAAATTATTTATTCTGAATTACAATGAGTTTACAATATAATGGGTACAAGTTTCAATCTTTTAGCTCGATAAAGTTTCGAGATAATTATATGTTTAAATTTCAAAATCAATATGGGGGAATCAAATATAAATTATTTATTCTAAATTACAATGAGTTTACAATATAATGGGTACAAGTTTCAATCTTGTAGCTCGATAAAGTTTCGAGATAATTATATATTTAAATTTCAAAATCAATATGGCGGAATAAAATATAAATTATTTATACTGAATTACAATGAGTTTACAATATAATGGGTACAAGTTTCAATCTTGTAGCTCGATAAAGTTTCGAGATAATTATATGTTTAAATTTCAAAATCAATATGGCGGAATAAAATATAAATTATTTATACTGAATTACAATGAGTTTACAATATAATGGGTACAAGTTTCAATCTTGTAGCTCGATAAAGTTTCGAGATAATTATATATTTAAATTTCAAAATCAATATGGCGGAATAAAATATAAATTATTTATACTGAATTACAATGAGTTTACAATATAATGGGTACAAGTTTCAATCTTGTAGCTCGATAAAGTTTCGAGATAATTATATATTTAAATTTCAAAATCAATATGGCGGAATAAAATATAAATTATTTATACTGAATTACAATGAGTTTACAATATAATGGGTACAAGTTTCAATCTTGTAGCTCGATAAAGTTTCGAGATAATTATATATTTAAATTTCAAAATCAATATGGCGGAATAAAATATAAATTATTTATACTGAATTACAATGAGTTTACAATATAATGGGTACAAGTTTCAATCTTGTAGCTCGATAAAGTTTCGAGATAATTATATGTTTAAATTTCAAAATCAATATGGGGGAATCAAATATAAATTATTTATTCTAAATTACAATGAGTTTACAATATAATGGGTACAAGTTTCAATCTTGTAGCTCGATAAAGTTTCGAGATAATTATATATTTAAATTTCAAAATCAATATGGCGGAATAAAATATAAATTATTTATACTGAATTACAATGAGTTTACAATATAATGGGTACAAGTTTCAATCTTGTAGCTCGATAAAGTTTCGAGATAATTATATGTTTAAATTTCAAAATCAATATGGCGGAATAAAATATAAATTATTTATACTGAATTACAATGAGTTTACAATATAATGGGTACAAGTTTCAATCTTGTAGCTCGATAAAGTTTCGAGATAATTATATATTTAAATTTCAAAATCAATATGGCGGAATAAAATATAAATTATTTATACTGAATTACAATGAGTTTACAATATAATGGGTACAAGTTTCAATCTTGTAGCTCGATAAAGTTTCGAGATAATTATATATTTAAATTTCAAAATCAATATGGCGGAATAAAATATAAATTATTTATACTGAATTACAATGAGTTTACAATATAATGGGTACAAGTTTCAATCTTGTAGCTCGATAAAGTTTCGAGATAATTATATATTTAAATTTCAAAATCAATATGGCGGAATAAAATATAAATTATTTATACTGAATTACAATGAGTTTACAATATAATGGGTACAAGTTTCAATCTTGTAGCTCGATAAAGTTTCGAGATAATTATATGTTTAAATTTCAAAATCAATATGGGGGAATAATAAAATATAAATTATTTATTCTGAATTACAATGAGTTTACAATATAATGGGTACAAGTTTCAATCTTTTAGCTCGATAAAGTTTCGAGATAATTATATGTTAAATTTCAAAATCAATATGGGGGAATCAAATATAAATTATTTATTCTGAATTACAATGAGTTTACAATATAATGGGTACAAGTTTCAATCTTGTAGCTCGATAAAGTTTTGAGATAATTATATGTTTAAATTTCAAAATCAATATGGCGGAATAAAATATAAATTATTTATTCTGAATTACAATGAGTTTACAATATAATGGGTACAAGTTTCAATCTTTTAGTTCGATAAAGTTTCGAGATAATTATATGTTTAAATTTCAAAATCAATATGGCGGAATAAAATATAAATTATTTATTCTGAATTACAATGAGTTTACAATATAATGGGTACAAGTTTCAATCTTTTAGCTCAATAAAGTTTCGAGATAATTATATGTTTAAATTTCAAAATCAATATGGGGGAATCAAATATAAATTATTTATTCTAAATTACAATGAGTTTACAATATAATGGGTACAAGTTTCAATCTTGTAGCTCGATAAAGTTTCGAGATAATTATATGTTTAAATTTCAAAATCAATATGGCGGAATAAAATATAAATTATTTATACTGAATTACAATGAGTTTACAATATAATGGGTACAAGTTTCAATCTTTTAGCTCGATAAAGTTTCGAGATAATTATATGTTAAATTTCAAAATCAATATGGGGGAATAAAATATAAATTATTTATTCTGAATTACAATGAGTTTACAATATAATGGGTACAAGTTTCAATCTTTTAGCTCGATAAAGTTTCGAGATAATTATATGTTAAATTTCAAAATCAATATGGGGGAATAAAATATAAATTATTTATTCTGAATTACAATGAGTTTACAATATAATGGGTACAAGTTTCAATCTTGTAGCTCGATAAAGTTTCGAGATAATTATATGTTTAAATTTCAAAATCAATATGGCGGAATAAAATATAAATTATTTATACTGAATTACAATAAGTTTACAATATAATGGGTACAAGTTTCAATCTTTTAGCTCGATAAAGTTTCGAGATAATTATATGTTTAAATTTCAAAATCAATATGGGGGAATAAAATATAAATTATTTATTCTGAATTACAATGAGTTTACAATATAATGGGTACAAGTTTCAATCTTGTAGCTCGATAAATTTTCGAGATAATTATATGTTTAAATTTCAAAATCAATATGGGGGAATAAAATATAAATTATTTATACTGAATTACAATGAGTTTACAATATAATGGGTACAAGTTTCAATCTTGTAGCTCGATAAAGTTTCGAGATAATTATATGTTTAAATTTCAAAATCAATATGGGGGAATAAAATATAAATTATTTATTCTGAATTACAATGAGTTTACAATATAATGGGTACAAGTTTCAATCTTTTAGCTCGATAAAGTTTCGAGATAATTATATGTTTAAATTTCAAAATCAATATGGGGGAATAAAATATAAATTATTTATTCTGAATTACAATGAGTTTACAATATAATGGGTACAAATTTCAATCTTGTAGCTCGATAAAGTTTCGAGATAATTATATGTTTAAATTTCAAAATCAATATGGCGGAATAAAATATAAATTATTTATACTGAATTACAATGAGTTTACAATATAATGGGTACAAGTTTCAATCTTTTAGCTCGATAAAGTTTCGAGATAATTATATGTTTAAATTTCAAAATCAATATGGGGGAATAAAATATAAATTATTTATACTGAATTACAATGAGTTTACAATATAATGGGTACAAGTTTCAATCTTGTAGCTCGATAAAGTTTCGAGATAATTATATGTTTAAATTTCAAAATCAATATGGGGGAATAAAATATAAATTATTTATACTGAATTACAATGAGTTTACAATATAATGGGTACAAGTTTCAATCTTGTAGCTCGATAAAGTTTCGAGATAATTATATGTTTAAATTTCAAAATCAATATAAGGGAATAAAATATAAATTATTTATTCTGAATTACAATGAGTTTACAATATAATGGGTACAAGTTTCAATCTTGTAGCTCGATAAAGTTTCGAGATAATTATATGTTTAAGTTTCAAAGTCAATATGGGGGAATAAAATATAAATTATTTATTCTGAATTACAATGAGTTTACAATATAAGGGTACAAGTTTCAATCTTTTAGCTCGATAAAGTTTCGAGAAATTATATGTTTAAATTTCAAAATCAATATGGCGGAATAAAATATAAATTATTTATACTGAATTACAATGAGTTTACAATATAATGGGTACAAGTTTCAATCTTGTAGCTCGATAAAGTTTCGAGATAATTATATGTTTAAATTTCAAAATCAATATAAGGGAATAAAATATAAATTATTTATTCTGAATTACAATGAGTTTACAATATAATGGGTACAAGTTTCAATCTTGTAGCTCGATAAAGTTTCGAGATAATTATATATTTAAATTTCAAAATCAATATGGCGGAATAAAATATAAATTATTTATTCTGAATTACAATGAGTTTACAATATAATGGGTACAAGTTTCAATCTTGTAGCTCGATAAAGTTTCGAGATAATTATATGTTTAAATTTCAAAATCAATATGGCGGAATAAAATATAAATTATTTATACTGAATTACAATGAGTTTACAATATAATGGGTACAAGTTTCAATCTTGTAGCTCGATAAAGTTTCGAGATAATTATTTGTTTAAATTTCAAAATCAATATGGAGGAATAAAATATAAATTATTTATACTGAATTACAATGAGTTTACAATATATTGGTACAAGTTTCAATCTTGTAGCTCGATAAAGTTTCGAGATAATTATATGTTTAAATTTCAAAATCAATATGGCGGAATAAAATATAAATTATTTATACTGAATTACAATGAGTTTACAATATAAATGGTACAAGTTTTAATCTTGTAGGTCGATAAAGTTTCGAGATAATTATATGTTTAAATTTCAAAATCAATATGACGGAATAAAATATAAATTATTTATACTGAATTACAATGAGTTTACAATATAATAGGTACAAGTTTCAATCTTGTAGCTCGATAAAGTTTCGAGATAATTATATGTTTAAATTTCAAAATCAATATGGGGGAATAAAATATAAATTATTTATACTGAATTACAATGAGTTTACAATATATTGGTACAAGTTTTAATCTTGTAGGTCGATAAAGTTTCGAGATAATTATATGTTTAAATTTCAAAATCAATGTGGCGGAATAAAATATAAATTATTTATACTGAATTACAATGAGTTTACAATATAAATGGTACAAGTTTTAATCTTGTAGCTCGATAAAGTTTCGAGATAATTATATGTTTGAATTTCAAAATCAATGTGGCGGAATAAAATATAAATTATTTATACTGAATTACAATGAGTTTACAATATAAACGGTACAAGTTTTAATCTTGTAGGTCGATAAAGTTTCGAGATAATTATATGTTTAAATTTCAAAATCAATATGGGGGAATAAAATATAAATTATTTATACTGAATTACAATGAGTTTACAATATATTGGTACAAGTTTTAATCTTGTAGGTCGATAAAGTTTCGAGATAATTATATGTTTAAATTTCAAAATCAATGTGGCGGAATAAAATATAAATTATTTATACTGAATTACAATGAGTTTACAATATAAACGGTACAAGTTTTAATCTTGTAGGTCGATAAAGTTTCGAGATAATTATATGTTTAAATTTCAAAATCAATATGGGGGAATAAAATATAAATTATTTATACTGAATTACAATGAGTTTACAATATAAATGGTACAAGTTTTAATCTTGTAGCTCGATAAAGTTTCGAGATAATTATATGTTTAAATTTCAAAATCAATGTGGCGGAATAAAATATAAATTATTTATACTGAATTACAATGAGTTTACAATATAAACGGTACAAGTTTTAATCTTGTAGGTCGATAAAGTTTCGAGATAATTATATGTTTAAATTTCAAAATCAATATGGGGGAATAAAATATAAATTATTTATACTGAATTACAATGAATTTACAATATAATGGGTACAAGTTTCAGTCTTGTAGCTCGATAAAGTTTCGAGATAATTATATGTTTAAATTTCAAAATCAATATGGCGGAATAAAATATAAATTATTTATACTGAATTACAATGAGTTTACAATATAATGGGTACAAGTTTCAATCTTGCAGCTCGATAAAGTTTCGAGATAATTATATGTTTAAATTTCAAAATCAATATGGCGGAATAAAATATAAATTATTTATACTGAATTACAATGAGTTTACAATATAATGGGTACAAGTTTCAATCTTGTAGCTCGATAAAGTTTCGAGATAATTATACGTTTGAATTTCAAAATCAATATGGCGGAATAAAATATAAATTATTTATACTGAATTACAATGAGTTTACAATATAATTGGTACAAGTTTCAATCTTGTAGCTCGATAAAGTTTCGAGATAATTATATGTTTAAATTTCAAAATCAATATGGCGGAATAAAATATAAATTATTTATACTGAATTACAATGAGTTTACAATATAATGGGTACAAGTTTTAATCTTGTAGCTCGATAAAGTTTCGAGATAATTATATGTTTAAATTTCAAAATCAATATGGCGGAATAAAATATAAATTATTTATACTGAATTACAATGAGTTTACAATATAATGGGTACAAGTTTCAATCTTGTAGCTCGATAAAGTTTCGAGATAATTATATGTTTAAATTTCAAAATCAATATAGCGGAATAAAATATAAATTATTTATACTGAATTACAATGAGTTTACAATATAATGGGTACAAGTTTTAATCTTGTAGCTCGATAAAGTTTCGAGATAATTATATGTTTAAATTTCAAAATCAATATGGCGGAATAAAATATAAATTATTTATACTGAATTACAATGAGTTTACAATACAATGGGTACAAGTTTCAATCTTATAGCTCGATAAAGTTTCGAGATAATTATATGTTTAAATTTCAAAATCAATATGGCGGAATAAAATATAAATTATTTATACTGAATTACAATGAGTTTACAATATAATGGGTACAAGTTTTAATCTTGTAGCTCGATAAAGTTTCGAGATAATTATATGTTTAAATTTCAAAATCAATATGGCGGAATAAAATATAAATTATTTATACTGAATTACAATGAGTTTACAATACAATGGGTACAAGTTTCAATCTTATAGCTCGATAAAGTTTCGAGATAATTATATGTTTAAATTTCAAAATCAATATGGCGGAATAAAATATAAATTATTTATACTGAATTACAATGAGTTTACAATACAATGGGTACAAGTTTCAATCTTATAGCTCGATAAAGTTTCGAGATAATTATATGTTTAAATTTCAAAATCAATATGGCGGAATAAAATATAAATTATTTATACTGAATTACAATGAGTTTACAATATAATGGGTACAAGTTTTAATCTTGTAGCTCGATAAAGTTTCGAGATAATTATATGTTTAAATTTCAAAATCAATATGGCGGAATAAAATATAAATTATTTATACTGAATTACAATGAGTTTACAATACAATGGGTACAAGTTTCAATCTTATAGCTCGATAAAGTTTCGAGATAATTATATGTTTAAATTTCAAAATCAATATGGCGGAATAAAATATAAATTATTTATACTGAATTACAATGAGTTTACCATATAATTGGTACAAGTTTCAATCTTGTAGCTCGATAAAGTTTCGAGATAATTATATGTTTAATTTTCAAAATCAATATGGCGGAATAAAATATAAATTATTTATACTGAATTACAATGAGTTTACAATATAATGGGTACAAGTTTCAATCTTGTAGCTCGATAAAGTTTCGAGATAATTATATGTTTAAATTTCAAAATCAATATGGCGGAATAAAATATAAATTATTTATACTGAATTACAATGAGTTTACAATATAATGGGTACAAGTTTCAATCTTTTAGCTCGATAAAGATTCGAGATAATTATATGTTTAAATTTCAAAATCAATATGGCGGAATAAAATATAAATTATTTATACTGAATTACAATGAGTTTACAATATAATGGGTACAAGTTTCAATCTTGTAGCTCGATAAAGTTTCGAGATAATTATATGTTTAAGTTTCAAAGTCAATATGGGGGAATAAAATATAAATTATTTATTCTGAATTACAATGAGTTTACAATATAAGGGTACAAGTTTCAATCTTTTAGCTCGATAAAGTTTCGAGAAATTATATGTTTAAATTTCAAAATCAATATGGCGGAATAAAATATAAATTATTTATACTGAATTACAATGAGTTTACAATATATTGGTACAAGTTTCAATCTTGTAGCTCGATAAAGTTTCGAGATAATTATATGTTTAAATTTCAAAATCAATATGGCGGAATAAAATATAAATTATTTATTCTGAATTACAATGAGTTTACAATATAATGGGTACAAGTTTCAATCTTGTAGCTCGATAAAGTTTCGAGATAATTATATGTTTAAATTTCAAAATCAATATAAGGGAATAAAATATAAATTATTTATTCTGAATTACAATGAGTTTACAATATAATGGGTACAAGTTTCAATCTTGTAGCTCGATAAAGTTTCGAGATAATTATATATTTAAATTTCAAAATCAATATGGCGGAATAAAATATAAATTATTTATTCTGAATTACAATGAGTTTACAATATAATGGGTACAAGTTTCAATCTTGTAGCTCGATAAAGTTTCGAGATAATTATATGTTTAAATTTCAAAATCAATATGGCGGAATAAAATATAAATTATTTATACTGAATTACAATGAGTTTACAATATAATGGGTACAAGTTTCAATCTTGTAGCTCGATAAAGTTTCGAGATAATTATTTGTTTAAATTTCAAAATCAATATGGGGGAATAAAATATAAATTATTTATACTGAATTACAATGAGTTTACAATATATTGGTACAAGTTTCAATCTTGTAGCTCGATAAAGTTTCGAGATAATTATATGTTTAAATTTCAAAATCAATATGGCGGAATAAAATATAAATTATTTATACTGAATTACAATGAGTTTACAATATAAATGGTACAAGTTTTAATCTTGTAGGTCGATAAAGTTTCGAGATAATTATATGTTTAAATTTCAAAATCAATATGACGGAATAAAATATAAATTATTTATACTGAATTACAATGAGTTTACAATATAATAGGTACAAGTTTCAATCTTGTAGCTCGATAAAGTTTCGAGATAATTATATGTTTAAATTTCAAAATCAATATGGGGGAATAAAATATAAATTATTTATACTGAATTACAATGAGTTTACAATATATTGGTACAAGTTTTAATCTTGTAGGTCGATAAAGTTTCGAGATAATTATATGTTTAAATTTCAAAATCAATGTGGCGGAATAAAATATAAATTATTTATACTGAATTACAATGAGTTTACAATATAAACGGTACAAGTTTTAATCTTGTAGGTCGATAAAGTTTCGAGATAATTATATGTTTAAATTTCAAAATCAATATGGGGGAATAAAATATAAATTATTTATACTGAATTACAATGAGTTTACAATATAAATGGTACAAGTTTTAATCTTGTAGCTCGATAAAGTTTCGAGATAATTATATGTTTAAATTTCAAAATCAATGTGGCGGAATAAAATATAAATTATTTATACTGAATTACAATGAGTTTACAATATAAACGGTACAAGTTTTAATCTTGTAGGTCGATAAAGTTTCGAGATAATTATATGTTTAAATTTCAAAATCAATATGGGGGAATAAAATATAAATTATTTATACTGAATTACAATGAGTTTACAATATAAATGGTACAAGTTTTAATCTTGTAGCTCGATAAAGTTTCGAGATAATTATATGTTTAAATTTCAAAATCAATGTGGCGGAATAAAATATAAATTATTTATACTGAATTACAATGAGTTTACAATATAAACGGTACAAGTTTTAATCTTGTAGGTCGATAAAGTTTCGAGATAATTATATGTTTAAATTTCAAAATCAATATGGGGGAATAAAATATAAATTATTTATACTGAATTACAATGAGTTTACAATATATTGGTACAAGTTTTAATCTTGTAGGTCGATAAAGTTTCGAGATAATTATATGTTTAAATTTCAAAATCAATGTGGCGGAATAAAATATAAATTATTTATACTGAATTACAATGAGTTTACAATATAAACGGTACAAGTTTTAATCTTGTAGGTCGATAAAGTTTCGAGATAATTATATGTTTAAATTTCAAAATCAATATGGGGGAATAAAATATAAATTATTTATACTGAATTACAATGAGTTTACAATATAAATGGTACAAGTTTTAATCTTGTAGCTCGATAAAGTTTCGAGATAATTATATGTTTAAATTTCAAAATCAATGTGGCGGAATAAAATATAAATTATTTATACTGAATTACAATGAGTTTACAATATAAACGGTACAAGTTTTAATCTTGTAGGTCGATAAAGTTTCGAGATAATTATATGTTTAAATTTCAAAATCAATATGGGGGAATAAAATATAAATTATTTATACTGAATTACAATGAATTTACAATATAATGGGTACAAGTTTCAGTCTTGTAGCTCGATAAAGTTTCGAGATAATTATATGTTTAAATTTCAAAATCAATATGGCGGAATAAAATATAAATTATTTATACTGAATTACAATGAGTTTACAATATAATGGGTACAAGTTTCAATCTTGCAGCTCGATAAAGTTTCGAGATAATTATATGTTTAAATTTCAAAATCAATATGGCGGAATAAAATATAAATTATTTATACTGAATTACAATGAGTTTACAATATAATGGGTACAAGTTTCAATCTTGTAGCTCGATAAAGTTTCGAGATAATTATACGTTTGAATTTCAAAATCAATATGGCGGAATAAAATATAAATTATTTATACTGAATTACAATGAGTTTACAATATAATTGGTACAAGTTTCAATCTTGTAGCTCGATAAAGTTTCGAGATAATTATATGTTTAAATTTCAAAATCAATATGGCGGAATAAAATATAAATTATTTATACTGAATTACAATGAGTTTACAATATAATGGGTACAAGTTTTAATCTTGTAGCTCGATAAAGTTTCGAGATAATTATATGTTTAAATTTCAAAATCAATATGGCGGAATAAAATATAAATTATTTATACTGAATTACAATGAGTTTACAATATAATGGGTACAAGTTTCAATCTTGTAGCTCGATAAAGTTTCGAGATAATTATATGTTTAAATTTCAAAATCAATATGGCGGAATAAAATATAAATTATTTATACTGAATTACAATGAGTTTACAATATAATGGGTACAAGTTTCAATCTTGTAGCTCGATAAAGTTTCGAGATAATTATATGTTTAAATTTCAAAATCAATATGGCGGAATAAAATATAAATTATTTATACTGAATTACAATGAGTTTACAATATAATGGGTACAAGTTTCAATCTTATAGCTCGATAAAGTTTCGAGATAATTATATGTTTAAATTTCAAAATCAATATGGCGGAATAAAATATAAATTATTTATACTGAATTACAATGAGTTTACAATATAATGGGTACAAGTTTCAATCTTGTAGCTCGATAAAGTTTCGAGATAATTATATGTTTAAATTTCAAAATCAATATGGCGGAATAAAATATAAATTATTTATACTGAATTACAATGAGTTTACAATATAAATGGTACAAGTTTTAATCTTGTAGCTCGATAAAGTTTCGAGATAATTATATGTTTAAATTTCAAAATCAATGTGGCGGAATAAAATATAAATTATTTATACTGAATTACAATGAGTTTACAATATAAACGGTACAAGTTTTAATCTTGTAGGTCGATAAAGTTTCGAGATAATTATATGTTTAAATTTCAAAATCAATATGGGGGAATAAAATATAAATTATTTATACTGAATTACAATGAATTTACAATATAATGGGTACAAGTTTCAGTCTTGTAGCTCGATAAAGTTTCGAGATAATTATATGTTTAAATTTCAAAATCAATATGGCGGAATAAAATATAAATTATTTATACTGAATTACAATGAGTTTACAATATAATGGGTACAAGTTTCAATCTTGCAGCTCGATAAAGTTTCGAGATAATTATATGTTTAAATTTCAAAATCAATATGGCGGAATAAAATATAAATTATTTATACTGAATTACAATGAGTTTACAATATAATGGGTACAAGTTTCAATCTTGTAGCTCGATAAAGTTTCGAGATAATTATACGTTTGAATTTCAAAATCAATATGGCGGAATAAAATATAAATTATTTATACTGAATTACAATGAGTTTACAATATAATTGGTACAAGTTTCAATCTTGTAGCTCGATAAAGTTTCGAGATAATTATATGTTTAAATTTCAAAATCAATATGGCGGAATAAAATATAAATTATTTATACTGAATTACAATGAGTTTACAATATAATGGGTACAAGTTTTAATCTTGTAGCTCGATAAAGTTTCGAGATAATTATATGTTTAAATTTCAAAATCAATATGGCGGAATAAAATATAAATTATTTATACTGAATTACAATGAGTTTACAATACAATGGGTACAAGTTTCAATCTTATAGCTCGATAAAGTTTCGAGATAATTATATGTTTAAATTTCAAAATCAATATGGCGGAATAAAATATAAATTATTTATACTGAATTACAATGAGTTTACCATATAATTGGTACAAGTTTCAATCTTGTAGCTCGATAAAGTTTCGAGATAATTATATGTTTAAATTTCAAAATCAATATGGCGGAATAAAATATAAATTATTTATACTGAATTACAATGAGTTTACAATATAATGGGTACAAGTTTCAATCTTGTAGCTCGATAAAGTTTCGAGATAATTATATGTTTAAATTTCAAAATCAATATGGCGGAATAAAATATAAATTATTTATACTGAATTACAATGAGTTTACAATATAATGGGTACAAGTTTCAATCTTTTAGCTCGATAAAGTTTCGAGATAATTATATGTTTAAATTTCAAAATCAATATGGCGGAATAAAATATAAATTATTTATACTGAATTACAATGAGTTTACAATATAATGGGTACAAGTTTCAATCTTGTAGCTCGATAAAGTTTCGAGATAATTATACGTTTGAATTTCAAAATCAATATGGCGGAATAAAATATAAATTATTTATACTGAATTACAATGAGTTTACAATATAATTGGTACAAGTTTCAATCTTGTAGCTCGATAAAGTTTCGAGATAATTATATGTTTAAATTTCAAAATCAATATGGCGGAATAAAATATAAATTATTTATACTGAATTACAATGAGTTTACAATATAATGGGTACAAGTTTTAATCTTGTAGCTCGATAAAGTTTCGAGATAATTATATGTTTAAATTTCAAAATCAATATGGCGGAATAAAATATAAATTATTTATACTGAATTACAATGAGTTTACAATATAATGGGTACAAGTTTCAATCTTGTAGCTCGATAAAGTTTCGAGATAATTATATGTTTAAATTTCAAAATCAATATGGCGGAATAAAATATAAATTATTTATACTGAATTACAATGAGTTTACAATATAATGGGTACAAGTTTCAATCTTATAGCTCGATAAAGTTTCGAGATAATTATATGTTTAAATTTCAAAATCAATATGGCGGAATAAAATATAAATTATTTATACTGAATTACAATGAGTTTACAATACAATGGGTACAAGTTTCAATCTTATAGCTCGATAAAGTTTCGAGATAATTATATGTTTAAATTTCAAAATCAATATGGCGGAATAAAATATAAATTATTTATACTGAATTACAATGAGTTTACCATATAATTGGTACAAGTTTCAATCTTGTAGCTCGATAAAGTTTCGAGATAATTATATGTTTAAATTTCAAAATCAATATGGCGGAATAAAATATAAATTATTTATACTGAATTACAATGAGTTTACAATATAATGGGTACAAGTTTCAATCTTGTAGCTCGATAAAGTTTCGAGATAATTATATGTTTAAATTTCAAAATCAATATGGCGGAATAAAATATAAATTATTTATACTGAATTACAATGAGTTTACAATATAATGGGTACAAGTTTCAATCTTGTACCTCGATAAAGTTTCGAGATAATTATATGTTTAAATTTCAAAATCAATATGGCGGAATAAAATATAAATTATTTATACTGAATTACAATGAGTTTACAATATAATGGGTACAAGTTTCAATCTTGTAGCTCGATAAAGTTTTAAGATAATTATATGTATAAATTTCAAAATCAATATGGTGGAGTAAAATATAAATTATTTATACTGAATTACAATGAGTTTACAATATAATGGGTACAAGTTTCAATCTTGTAGCTCGATAAAGTTTTAAGATAATTATATGTATAAATTTCAAAATCAATATGGGGGAATAAAATATAAATTATTTATACTGAATTACAATGATATAATTGGTACAAGTTTCAATCTTGTAGCTCGATAAAGTTTCGAGATAATTATATGTTTAAATTTCAAAATCAATATGGCGGAATAAAATATAAATTATTTATACTGAATTACAATGAGTTTACAATATAATGGGTACAAGTTTCAGTCTTGTAGCTCGATAAAGTTTCGAGATAATTATATGTTTAAATTTCAAAATCAATATGGCGGAATAAAATATAAATTATTTATACTGAATTACAATGAGTTTACAATATAATGGGTACAAGTTTCAATCTTGTAGCTCGATAAAGTTTTAAGATAATTATATGTATAAATTTCAAAATCAATATGGGGGAATAAAATATAAATTATTTATACTGAATTACAATGATATAATTGGTACAAGTTTCAATCTTGTAGCTCGATAAAGTTTCGAGATAATTATATGTTTAAATTTCAAAATCAATATGGCGGAATAAAATATAAATTATTTATACTGAATTACAATGAGTTTACAATATAATGGGTACAAGTTTCAATCTTGTAGCTCGATAAAGTTTCGAGATAATTATATGTTTAAATTTCAAAATCAATATGGGGGAATAAAATATAAATTATTTATTCTGAATTACAATGAGTTTACAATATAATGGGTACAAGTTTCAATCTTGTACCTCGATAAAGTTTCGAGATAATTATATGTTTAAATTTCAAAATCAATATGGCGGAATAAAATATAAATTATTTATACTGAATTACAATGAGTTTACAATATAATGGGTACAAGTTTCAATCTTGCAGCTCGATAAAGTTTCGAGATAATTATATGTTTAAATTTCAAAATCAATATGGCGGAATAAAATATAAATTATTTATACTGAATTACAATGAGTTTACAATATAATTGGTACAAGTTTTAATCTTGTAGCTCGATAAAGTTTCAACATAATTATATGTTTAAATTTCAAAATCAATATGGGGGAATAAAATATAAATTATTTATACTGAATTTCAATGAGTTTACAATATAATGGGTACAAGTTTCAATCTTGTAGCTCGATAAAGTTTCGAGATATTTATATGTTTAAATTTCAAAATCAATATGAGGGAATAAAATATAAATTATTTATACTGAATTACAATGAGTTTACAATATAATGGGTACAAGTTTCAATCTTGTAGCTCGATAAAGTTTTAAGATAATTATATGTATAAATTTCAAAATCAATATGGGGGAATAAAATATAAATTATTTATACTGAATTACAATGATATAATTGGTACAAGTTTCAATCTTGTAGCTCGATAAAGTTTCGAGATAATTATATGTTTAAATTTCAAAATCAATATGGCGGAATAAAATATAAATTATTTATACTGAATTACAATGAGTTTACAATATAATGGGTACAAGTTTCAATCTTGTACCTCGATAAAGTTTCGAGATAATTATATGTTTAAATTTCAAAATCAATATGGCTTAATAAAATATAAATTATTTATACTGAATTACAATGAGTTTACAATATAATGGGTACAAGTTTCAATCTTGCAGCTCGATAAAGTTTCGAGATAATTATATGTTTAAATTTCAAAATCAATATGGCGGAATAAAATATAAATTATTTATACTGAATTACCATGAGTTTACAATATAATGGGTACAAGTTTCAGTCTTGTAGCTCGATAAAGTTTCGAGATAATTATATGTTTAAATTTCAAAATCAATATGGCGGAATAAAATATAAATTATTTATACTGAATTACAATGAGTTTACAATATAATGGGTACAAGTTTCAATCTTGTTGCTCGATAAAGTTTCGAGATAATTATATGTTTAAATTTCAAAATCAATATGGCGGAATAAAATATAAATTATTTATACTGAATTACAATGAGTTTACAATATAATTGGTACAAGTTTTAATCTTGTAGCTCGATAAAGTTTCAAGATAATTATATGTTTAAATTTCAAAATCAATATGGCGGAATAAAATATAAATTATTTATACTGAATTACAATGAGTTTACAATATAATGGGTACAAGTTTCAATCTTGTAGCTCGATAAAGTTTCTAGATAATTATATGTTTAAATTTCAAAATCAATGTGGGGGAATAAAATATAAATTATTTATACTGAATTACAATGAGTTTACAATATAATTGGTACAAGTTTTAATCTTGTAGCTCGATAAAGTTTCAAGATAATTATATGTTTAAATTTCAAAATCAATATGGCGGAATAAAATATAAATTATTTATACTGAATTACAATGAGTTTACAATATAATGGGTACAAGTTTCAATCTTGTAGCTCGATAAAGTTTCGAGATAATTATATGTTTAAATTTCAAAATCAATATGGCGGAATAAAATATAAATTATTTATACTGAATTACAATGAGTTTACAATATAATTGGTACAAGTTTTAATCTTGTAGCTCGATAAAGTTTCAACATAATTATATGTTTAAATTTCAAAATCAATATGGGGGAATAAAATATAAATTATTTATACTGAATTTCAATGAGTTTACAATATAATGGGTACAAGTTTCAATCTTGTAGCTCGATAAAGTTTTAAGATAATTATATGTATAAATTTCAAAATCAATATGGGGGAATAAAATATAAATTATTTATACTGAATTACAATGAGTTTACAATATAATGGGTACAAGTTTCAATCTTGTAGCTCGATAAAGTTTTAAGATAATTATATGTATAAATTTCAAAATCAATATGGGGGAATAAAATATAAATTATTTATACTGAATTACAATGATATAATTGGTACAAGTTTCAATCTTGTAGCTCGATAAAGTTTCGAGATAATTATATGTTTAAATTTCAAAATCAATATGGCGGAATAAAATATAAATTATTTATACTGAATTACAATGAGTTTACAATATAATGGGTACAAGTTTCAATCTTGTACCTCGATAAAGTTTCGAGATAATTATATGTTTAAATTTCAAAATCAATATGGCTTAATAAAATATAAATTATTTATACTGAATTACAATGAGTTTACAATATAATGGGTACAAGTTTCAATCTTGCAGCTCGATAAAGTTTCGAGATAATTATATGTTTAAATTTCAAAATCAATATGGCGGAATAAAATATAAATTATTTATACTGAATTACCATGAGTTTACAATATAATGGGTACAAGTTTCAGTCTTGTAGCTCGATAAAGTTTCGAGATAATTATATGTTTAAATTTCAAAATCAATATGGCGGAATAAAATATAAATTATTTATACTGAATTACAATGAGTTTACAATATAATGGGTACAAGTTTCAATCTTGTTGCTCGATAAAGTTTCGAGATAATTATATGTTTAAATTTCAAAATCAATATGGCGGAATAAAATATAAATTATTTATACTGAATTACAATGAGTTTACAATATAATTGGTACAAGTTTTAATCTTGTAGCTCGATAAAGTTTCAAGATAATTATATGTTTAAATTTCAAAATCAATATGGCGGAATAAAATATAAATTATTTATACTGAATTACAATGAGTTTACAATATAATGGGTACAAGTTTCAATCTTGTAGCTCGATAAAGTTTCTAGATAATTATATGTTTAAATTTCAAAATCAATGTGGGGGAATAAAATATAAATTATTTATACTGAATTACAATGAGTTTACAATATAATTGGTACAAGTTTTAATCTTGTAGCTCGATAAAGTTTCAACATAATTATATGTTTAAATTTCAAAATCAATATGGGGGAATAAAATATAAATTATTTATACTGAATTTCAATGAGTTTACAATATAATTGGTACAAGTTTTAATCTTGTAGCTCGATAAAGTTTCAAGATAATTATATGTTTAAATTTCAAAATCAATATGGCGGAATAAAATATAAATTATTTATACTGAATTACAATGAGTTTACAATATAATGGGTACAAGTTTCAATCTTGTAGCTCGATAAAGTTTCGAGATAATTATATGTTTAAATTTCAAAATCAATATGGCGGAATAAAATATAAATTATTTATACTGAATTACAATGAGTTTACAATATAATTGGTACAAGTTTTAATCTTGTAGCTCGATAAAGTTTCAACATAATTATATGTTTAAATTTCAAAATCAATATGGGGGAATAAAATATAAATTATTTATACTGAATTTCAATGAGTTTACAATATAATTGGTACAAGTTTTAATCTTGTAGCTCGATAAAGTTTCAAGATAATTATATGTTTAAATTTCAAAATCAATATGGCGGAATAAAATATAAATTATTTATACTGAATTACAATGAGTTTACAATATAATGGGTACAAGTTTCAATCTTGTAGCTCGATAAAGTTTCGAGATATTTATATGTTTAAATTTCAAAATCAATATGAGGGAATAAAATATAAATTATTTATACTGAATTACAATGAGTTTACAATATAATGGGTACAAGTTTCAATCTTGTAGCTCGATAAAGTTTCGAGATATTTATATGTTTAAATTTCAAAATCAATATGGGGGAATAAAATATAAATTATTTATACTGAATTACAGTGAGTTTACAATATAATTGGCACAAGTTTTAATCTTGTAGCTCGATAAAGTTTTAAGATAATTATATGTTTAAATTTCAAGAAAATGCAGATAAAAATTAAATTTACTGGCAGAATAAAATTTAAATTATCTACATTATCTACATGGTCATCTGTCTACTTCCAAAAAGCTAGAAAATGGGACACCACAAGGATCTGTCCTTAGCACTACTTTGTTCCTAACTGCCATTAATGACATTGTCAATGATATGTCTTTTCCAATAAAGTACCTCCTCTATGCAGATGATTTGATATTATACACAAAGGGCAGTAACTTTAAATCTATAACAAAACTAATGCAGATAGCCCTTAGCAAACTGGAGGGGTGGTCCTAAAAAATAAGTTTTACTTTTTCTGCAGAGAAGACTAAGTGTCTAGTACTTTCCATAACAAATTATGAAGAGAAGCGTCAACTTTTATTAAATAACAAACCGTTTACTTATGATTCCTCTATCAAATACCTTGGAGTCATTTTTGATAACCGGCTAAACTGGGAAACACACATAAATAACATACGAAAAGAATGCTTAACAATAAACGCTTAAGGCTTTTCAAAGTTCTGGCTAATCACTCCTGGGGAGCAGACACAGGTATGTTACTGCAAATATATAGAACACTAATTCGATCAGTCATTGATTATGGGAGTATAGCGTACGCCATTGCAAATTCTTTTATACCAAATTATCTAAATGTCATACAAAACTCCGTCTTAAGAATAGCTCTAGAAGCATTTCGCACCGCTCCAATCGAAAGTCTCTATTGTTTAGCATCAGCGCCACCCCTCTCTCTCCGTCGTAGCAACCTTACACTTGCATACAGTTTTCGAGTCACCGAACATCCAACAAATCCCACTAATAAGCTCCTAAAATCAAGACGTTCCTAACAAATATTTGAGAAAAAAAATCTGTTCGCCCACCCATATACCGCCGCATACAGCTTACTCTCCAAAATCTTTCACACAAAGTTAGTCCCATTTACCTTCATAATCACCTGAATCCCCCTTTTTGGGCTCACGCCCACATCAACTGTAATCTTCAACTAACGTGCATCTCAAAGTCGGAACACCCTATTTCTGTAAGAGAAACGCTCATGTACATGCTTCAGTCATACAACATCCCATATACCATCTACGTTGATGCGTCCAAAAGAGATCAAGAAGTGGGATGTTCATACGTAACACCAACATCCTCTAAAATGTTTTAACTACCCTCTGAAAACTCTGTACTAACAGCAGAACTTTCTGCAATACATTTGGCTTTACACGACCAAGACTTACAAACAACTGCAAACAGAGACATTATTATCTGCACTGACTCGCTTGGTTCTTTACACCAACTACAACAGCTAAACTCTAACAACCCCCTAGTCAAGAACATTAAAAGCAAGGTTCTTTCTCTTCAACAAATAGGAAAGCCAGTACACTTTATACGGATCCCGTCACATATGGGAATCTCAGGCAATGAGCAGGCGGACAGTGCAGCTAACGAAACCATACATATTATAACAGCGAACCAGCAAAGTTGTGTACAAAGACAGAATACGGTAACCGCTCTGAAACAGCAAATTTAAAGCAAATGGTAGTTCTAATGGGCTAATGCTAATACAGTTCCTCACAAGTGCAAATCTACCGTAGGCAAGTGGAAGTTTAGCACCCACTCCCGAAAAGATGAAGTTGTTCTCTCTAGACTACGACTAGGTCACACACGTTTAACCCACCAACACCTGCTCACTGGAACGGATCCACCCGTATGTTCCAAATGCTCAGCATCTCTTACAGTCGAACACACTATCCAGGAGTGTCCATTTTATAAAGCCCAAAGAGAACAATACGGTGTACTAGAGACTCTATCTGAAAGCCTCAAGAACAATAATCAAAACACAGGCAAAACGCTGCAGTACCTAAAATCTACTAAATTTTTTAATTTACTGTAACTAATATATTGTATATATTATGTTTTTTGTATATAGTTTCAGGTGCTAATAACCCAAGTCGGTTGATGCACCCTAAATAAATAAAAAAAAACTTTATTTTTCAGCTTGTTATTAATGGTAAAAAAATGAAACAAGTACTATTCGATTTAGCAAAATATTTTCTATTAATAACACTTCAGTTTTATAACATTTAAATAAAGTTGTCATATAGAAATTAAAAAAATGCAAAAGCATAAAACCAATTGTTACTTCCTATAAAAAATCAAATTCAATCTTCATTTTCCAGCTTGTTATTAATGGTAGAAATATGAAACAAATATTATTCGATTCAGCAAAATATTTTCTATTAATAACACCTCAGTTTTATAACATTTAAATAACGTTGACATATAGAAATTAAAGAAAATGCAAAAATATAAAAACAATTGTTACTCCCTGTTAAAAAGCAAATCTAATCTACATTCTCCAGCTTGTTATTAATGGTAGAAATATAAAACAAAAACTATTCGATTCAGCAAAATATTTTCTATCAATAACACCTCAGTTTTATAACATTTAAATAACGTTGTCATATAAAAATCAAAGAAAATTCAAAAGTATAAAAACAATAGAAACTCCTTGTTAAAAATCAAATTCAATCTACATTCTCCAGCTTGTTACTTATTAATGGTAGAAATATGAAACAAATACTAATCGATTCAGCAAAATATTTTCTATCAACATCACCTCAGTTTTGTAACATTTAAATAACGTTAATTGTTACTCCCTGTTAAAAATCAAATTCAATCTACATTCTCCAGCTTGTTACTTATTAATGGTAGAAATATGAAACAAATACTAATCGATTCAGCAAAATATTTTCTATCAATAACACCTCAGTTTTATAACATTTAAATAACGTTGTCATATAGAAGTCAAAGAAAATTCAAAAGTAAAAAACAATAGAAACTCCTTGTTAAAAATCAAATTCAATCTACATTCTCCAGCTTGTTACTTATTAATGGTAGAAATATGAAACAAATACTAATCGATTCAGCGAAATATTTTCTATCAATAACACCTCAGTTTTATAACATTTAAATAACGTTGTTATATAAAAATCAAAGAAAATTCAAAAGTATAAAAACAATAGAAACTCCTTGTTAAAAATCAAATTCAATCTACATTCTCCAGCTTGTTACTTATTAATGGTAGAAATATGAAACAAATACTAATCGATTCAGCAAAATATTTTCTATCAATAACACCTCAGTTTTATAACATTTAAATAACGTTGTCATATAGAAGTCAAAGAAAATTCAAAAGTAAAAAACAATAGAAACTCCTTGTTAAAAATCAAATTCAATCTACATTCTCCAGCTTGTTACTTATTAATGGTAGAAATATGAAACAAATACTAATCGATTCAGCGAAATATTTTCTATCAATAACACCTCAGTTTTATAACATTTAAATAACGTTGTTATATAAAAATCAAAGAAAATTCAAAAGTATAAAAACAATAGAAACTCCTTGTTAAAAATCAAATTCAATCTACATTCTCCAGCTTGTTACTTATTAATGGTAGAAATATGAAACAAATACTAATCGATTCAGCAAAATATTTTCTATCAATAACACCTCAGTTTTATAACATTTAAATAACGTTGTCATATAGAAGTCAAAGAAAATTCAAAAGTAAAAAACAATAGAAACTCCTTGTTAAAAATCAAATTCAATCTACATTCTCCAGCTTGTTACTTATTAATGGTAGAAATATGAAACAAATACTAATCGATTCAGCAAAATATTTTCTATCAACATCACCTCAGTTTTGTAACATTTAAATAACGTTAATTGTTACTCCCTGTTAAAAATCAAATTCAATCTACATTCTCCAGCTTGTTATTAATGGTAGAAATATGAAACAAAAACTATTCGATTCAGCAATATATTTTCTATCAATAACACCTCAGTTTTATAACATTTGATTAACGTTGTCATACAGAAATCAAAGAAAATGCAAAAGTATAACAACAATAGTTACTCCCTGTTAAAAATCAAATTCAATCTACATTCTCCAGCTTGTTATTAATGGTAGAAATATGAAACAAAAACTATTCGATTCAGCAATATATTTTCTGTCAACAACACTTCAGTTTTATAACATTTAAATAACGTTGTCATATAGAAATCAAAGAAAATGCAAAAGTATAAAAACAATAGTTACTCCCTGTTAAAAATCAAATCTAATCTACATTCTCTAGCTTGTTATTAATGGTAGAAATATAAAACAAAAACTATTCGATTCAGCAAAATATTTCCTATCAATAACACCTCAGTTTTATAACATTTAAATAACGTTGTCATATAGAAATCAAAGAAAATGCAAAAGTATAAGAACAATAGTTACTCCCTCTTAAAAATCAAATTCAATCTACATTCTCCAGCTTGTTATTATTGGTAGAAATATGAAACAAAAACTATTCGATTCAGCAATATATTTTCTATCAATAACACCTCAGTTTTATAACATTTGATTAACGTTGTCATACAGAAATCAAAGAAAATGCAAAGGTATAACAACAATAGTTACTCCCTGTTAAAAATCAAATTCAATCTACATTCTCTTGCTTGTTATTAATGGTAGAAATATGAAACAAATACTATTCAATTCAGCAAAATATTTTCTATCAACAACACCTTAGTTTTATAACATTTAAATAACGTTGTCATATAGAAATAAAAAAAAATGAAAAAGTATAAGAACAATAGTTACTCCCTGTTAAAAATCAAATTCAATCTACATTCTCCAGCGTGTTATTAATGGTAGAAATATGAAACGAAAACTATTCGATTTAGCAAAATATTTTCCATCAATAACACCTCAGTTTTATAACATTTAAATAACGTTGTCATATAGAAATCAAAGAAAATGCAAAAGTATAAGAACAATAGTTACTCCCTCTTAAAAATCAAATTCAATCTACATTTTCCAGCTTGTTATTATTGGTAGAAATATGAAACAAAAACTATTCGATTCAGCAATATATTTTCTGTCAACAACACTTCAGTTTTATAACATTTAAATAACGTTGTCATATAGAAATCAAAGAAAATGCAAAAGTATAAAAACAATAGTTACTCCCTGTTAAAAATCAAATCTAATCTACATTCTCTAGCTTGTTATTAATGGTAGAAATATAAAACAAAAACTATTCGATTCAGCAAAATATTTCCTATCAATAACACCTCAGTTTTATAACATTTAAATAACGTTGTCATATAGAAATAAAAAAAATGAAAAAGTAAAAGAACAATAGTTACTCCCTGTTAAAAATCAAATTCAATCTACATTGTCCTGCTTGTTATTAATAATAGAAAAATGAAATAAATACTATTTGATTCAGCAAAATATTTTCTATCAATAACACCTCAGTTCTATAACATTTAAATAACGTTGTCATATAGAAATTAAAAAAAATGCAAAAGTATAAAAACAATAGTTACTCCCTGTTAAAAATCAAATTCAATCTACATTCCCCTGCTTGTTATTAATAATAGAAAAATGAAATAAATACTATTTGATTCAGCAAAATATTTTCTATTAATAACACCTCAGTTTTATAACATTTAAATAACGTTGTCATATAGAAATTAAAGAAAATGCAAAAGTATAAAAACAATAGTTACTTCCTGTTAAAAATCAAATTCAATCTACATTCTCCAGCTTGTTATTAATGGTAGAAATATGAAACAAAAACTATTCGATTCAGCAATATATTTTCTGTCAATAACATTTCAGTTTTATAACATTTAAATAACGTTGTCATATAGAAATCAAAAAAAATGCAAAAGTATAAAAACAATAGTTACTCCCTGTTAAAAATCAAATCTAATCTACATTCTCTAGCTTGTTATTAATGGTAGAAATATAAAACAAAAACTATTCGATTCAGCAAAATATTTCCTATCAATAACACCTCAGTTTTATAACATTTAAATAACGTTGTCATATAGAAATCAAAGAAAATGCAAAAGTATAAGAACAATAGTTACTCCCTCTTAAAAATCAAATTCAATCTACATTTTCCAGCTTGTTATTATTGGTAGAAATATGAAACAAAAACTATTCGATTCAGCAATATATTTTCTATCAATAACACCTCAGTTTTATAACATTTGATTAACGTTGTCATACAGAAATCAAAGAAAATGCAAAAGTATAAGAACAATAGTTACTCCCTCTTAAAAATCAAATTCAATCTACATTTTCCAGCTTGTTATTATTGGTAGAAATATGAAACAAAAACTATTCGATTCAGCAATATATTTTCTATCAATAACACCTCAGTTTTATAACATTTGATTAACGTTGTCATACAGAAATCAAAGAAAATGCAAAAGTATAACAACAATAGTTACTCCCTGTTAAAAATCAAATTCAATCTACATTCTCTAGCTTGTTATTAATGGTAGAAATATGAAACAAAAACTATTCGATTCAGCAAAATATATTCTATTAACAACACCTCAGTTTTATAACATTTAAATAACGTTGTCATACAGAAATCAAAGAAAATGCAAAAGTATAACAACAATAGTTACTCCCTGTTAAAAATCAAATTCAATCTACATTCTCTTGCTTGTTATTAATGGTAGAAATATGAAACAAAAACTATTCGATTCAGCAATATATTTTCTGTCAATAACATTTCAGTTTTATAACATTTAAATAACGTTTTCATATAGAAATAAAAAAAATGAAAAAGTAAAAGAACAATAGTTACTCCCTCTTAAAAATCAAATTCAATCTACATTTTCCAGCTTGTTATTATTGGTAGAAATATGAAACAAAAACTATTCGATTCAGCAATATATTTTCTATCAATAACACCTCAGTTTTATAACATTTGATTAACGTTGTCATACAGAAATCAAAGAAAATGCAAAAGTATAACAACAATAGTTACTCCCTGTTAAAAATCAAATTCAATCTACATTCTCTAGCTTGTTATTAATGGTAGAAATATGAAACAAAAACTATTCGATTCAGCAAAATATATTCTATTAACAACACCTCAGTTTTATAACATTTAAATAACGTTGTCATATAGAAATCAAAAAAAATGCAAAAGTATAAAAACAATAGTTACTCCCTGTTAAAAATCAAATCTAATCTACATTCTCTAGCTTGTTATTAATGGTAGAAATATAAAACAAAAACTATTCGATTCAGCAAAATATTTCCTATCAATAACACCTCAGTTTTATAACATTTAAATAACGTTTTCATATAGAAATAAAAAAAATGAAAAAGTAAAAGAACAATAGTTACTCCCTGTTAAAAATCAAATTCAATCTACATTCTCCAGCGTGTTATTAATGGTAGAAATATGAAACGAAAACTATTCGATTTAGCAAAATATTTTCTATCAATAACACCTTAGTTTTATAACATTTCAATAACGTTGTCATATAGAAATCAAAGAAAATGCAAAAGTATAAAAACAATAGTTACTCCCTGTTAAAAATCAAATCTAATCTACATTCTCTAGCTTGTTATTATTGGTAGAAATATAAAACAAAAACTATTCGATTCAGCAAAATATTTTCTATCAACAACACCTTAGTTTTATAACATTTAAATAACGTTGTCATATAGAAATCAAAGAAAATGCAAAAGTATAAGAACAATAGTTACTCCCTGTTAAAAATCAAATTCAATCTACATTCTCCAGCTTGTTATTAATAATAGAAAAATGAAATAAATACTATTCGATTCAGCAGAATATTTTCTATTAATAACACCTCAGTTTTATAACATTTAAATAACGTTGTCACATAGAAATTAAAGAAAATGCAAAAGTATATAAACAATTGTTACTCTCTGTAGAAAATCAAATTCAATCTACATTCTCCAGCTTGTTATTAATGGCAGAAATATGAAACAAAAACTATTCGATTCAGCAAAATATTTCCTATCAATAACACCTCAGTTTTATAACATTTAAATAACGTTGTCATATAGAAATTAAAGAAAATGCAAAAGAATAAAAACAATTGTTACTCCCTGTAAAAAATCAAATTCAATCTACATTCTCCAGCTTGTTATTAATGGTAGAAATATGAAACAAAAACTATTCGATTTAGCAAAATATTTCCTATCAATAACACCTCAGTTTTATAACATTTAAATAACGTTGTCACATAGAAATTAAAGAAAACGCAAAAGTATAAAAACAATTGTTACTCTCTGTAGAAAATCAAATTCAATCTACATTCTCCAGCTTGTTATTAATGGCAGAAATATGAAACTAAAACTATTCGATTCAGCAAAATATTTCCTATCAATAACACCTCAGTTTTATAACATTTAAATAACGTTGTCACATAGAAATTAAAGAAAATGCAAAAGTATAAAAACAATTGTTACTCTCTGTAGAAAATCAAATTCAATCTACATTCTCCAGCTTGTTATTAATGGCAGAAATATGAAACAAAAACTATTCGATTCAGCAAAATATTTCCTATCAATAACACCTCAGTTTTATAACATTTAAATAACGTTGTCATATAGAAATTAAAGAAAATGCAAAAGAATAAAAACAATTGTTACTCCCTGTAAAAAATCAAATTCAATCTACATTCTCCAGCTTGTTATTAATGGCAGAAATATGAAACAAAAACTATTCGATTTAGCAAAATATTTCCTATCAATGACACCTCAGTTTTATAACATTTAAATAACGTTGTCACATAGAAATTAAAGAAAATGCAAAAGTATAAAAACAATTGTTACTCTCTGTAGAAAATCAAATTCAATCTACATTCTCCAGCTTGTTATTAATGGCAGAAATATGAAACAAAAACTATTCGATTCAGCAAAATATTTCCTATCAATAACACCTCAGTTTTATAACATTTAAATAACGTTGTCATATAGAAATTAAAGAAAATGCAAAAGAATAAAAACAATTGTTACTCCCTGTAAAAAATCAAATTCAATCTACATTCTCCAGCTTGTTATTAATGGTAGAAATATGAAACAAAAACTATTCGATTTAGCAAAATATTTCCTATCAATAACACCTCAGTTTTATAACATTTAAATAACGTTGTCACATAGAAATTAAAGAAAACGCAAAAGTATAAAAACAATTGTTACTCTCTGTAGAAAATCAAATTCAATCTACATTCTCCTGCTTGTTATTAATAATAGAAAAATGAAATAAATACTATTCGATTCAGCAGAATATTTTCTATTAATAACACCTCAGTTTTATAACATTTAAATAACGTTGTCACATAGAAATTAAAGAAAATGCAAAAGTATAAAAACAATTGTTACTCTCTGTAGAAAATCAAATTCAATCTACATTCTCCAGCTTGTTATTAATGGTAGAAATATGAAACAAAAACTATTCGATTTAGCAAAATATTTCCTATCAACAACACCTCAGTTTTATAACATTTAAATAACGTTGTCACATAGAAATTAAAGAAAACGCAAAAGTATAAGAACAATAGTTACTCCCTGTTAAAAATCAAATTCAATCTACATTCTCCAGCTTGTTATTAATGGTAGAAATATGAAACAAAAACTATTCGATTTAGCAAAATATTTCCTATCAATAACACCTCAGTTTTATAACATTTAAATAACGTTGTCACATAGAAATTAAAGAAAATGCAAAAGTATAAAAACAATTGTTACTCTCTGTAGAAAATCAAATTCAATCTACATTCTCCAGCTTGTTATTAATGGCAGAAATATGAAACTAAAACTATTCGATTCAGCAAAATATTTTCTATCAATAACACCTCAGTTTTATAACATTTAAATAACGTTGTCATATAGAAATTAAAGAAAATGCAAAAATATAAAAACAATTGTTACTCCCTGTTAAAAATCAAATTCAATCTACATTCTCTAGCTTGTTATTAATGGTAGAAATATGAAACAAAAACTATTTGATTCAGCAAAATATTTCCTATTAATAACACCTCAGTTTTATAACATTTAAATAACGTTGTCATATAGAAATTAAAGAAAATGCAAAAGTATAAAATCAATAGTTACTCCCTGTTAAAAATCAAATTCAATCTACATTCTCTAGCTTTTTATTAATGGTAGAAATATGAAACAAAACTATTCGATTCAGCAAAATATTTTCTATCAATAGCACCTCAGTTTTATAACATTTAAATAACGTTGTCATATAGAAATTAAAGAAAATGCAAAAATATAAAAACAATTGTTACTCCCTGTTAAAAATCAAATTCAATCTACATTCTCCTGCTTGTTATTAATGGTAGAAATATGAAACAAAAACTATTTGATTCAGCAAAATATTTCCTATCAATAACACCTAAGTTTTATAACATTTAAATAACGTTGTCATATAGAAATTAAAGAAAATGCAAAAATATAAAAACAATTGTTACTCCCTGTTAAAAATCAAATTCAATCTACATTCTCCTGCTTGTTATTAATGGTAGAAATATGAAACAAAAACTATTTGATTCAGCAAAATATTTCCTATCAATAACACCTAAGTTTTATAACATTTAAATAACGTTGTCATATAGAAATCAAAGAAAATGCAAAAGTTTAAAATCAATAGTTACTCCCTGTCAAAAATCAAATTCAATCTACATTCTCCAGCTTGTTATTAATGGTAGAAATATGAAACAAAAACTATTCGATTCAGCAAAATATTTCCTGTCAATAACACCTCAGTTTTATAACATTTAAATAACGTTGTCACATAGAAATTAAAGAAAATGCAAAAGTATAAAAACAATTGTTACTCTCTGTAGAAAATCAAATTCAATCTACATTCTCCAGCTTGTCATTAATGGCAGAAATATGAAGCAAAAACTATTTGATTCAGCAAAAGATTTCCTATTAATAACACCTCAGTTTTATAACATTTAAATAACGTTGGCATATAGAAATTAAAGAAAATGCAAAAGAATAAAAACAATTGTTACTCCCTGTTAAAAATCAAATTCAATCTACATTCTCTAGCTTGTTATTAATGGTAGAAATATGAAACAAAACTATTCGATTCAGCAAAATATTTTCTATCAATAGCACCTCAGTTTTATAACATTTAAATAACGTTGTCATATAGAAATTAAAGAAAATGCAAAAATATAAAAACAATTGTTACTCCCTGTTAAAAATCAAATTCAATCTACATTCTCCTGCTTGTTATTAATAATAGAAAAATGAAATAAATACTATTCGATTCAGCAAAATATTTTCTATTAATAGCACCTCAGTTTTATAACATTTAAATAACGTTGTCATATAGAAATTAAAGAAAATGCAAAAATATAAAAACAATTGTTACTCCCTGTTAAAAATCAAATTCAATCTACATTCTCCTGCTTGTTATTAATGGTAGAAATATGAAACAAAAACTATTTGATTCAGCAAAATATTTCCTATCAATAACACCTAAGTTTTATAACATTTAAATAACGTTGTCATATAGAAATTAAAGAAAATGCAAAAATATAAAAACAATTGTTACTCCCTGTTAAAAATCAAATTCAATCTACATTCTCCTGCTTGTTATTAATGGTAGAAATATGAAACAAAAACTATTTGATTCAGCAAAATATTTCCTATCAATAACACCTAAGTTTTATAACATTTAAATAACGTTGTCACATAGAAATTAAAGAAAATGCAAAAGTATAAAAACAATTGTTACTCTCTGTAGAAAATCAAATTCAATCTACATTCTCCAGCTTGTTATTAATGGCAGAAATATGAAACAAAAACTATTCGATTCAGCAAAATATTTCCTATCAATAACACCTCAGTTTTATAACATTTAAATAACGTTGTCATATAGAAATTAAAGAAAATGCAAAAGAATAAAAACAATTGTTACTCCCTGTAAAAAATCAAATTCAATCTACATTCTCCAGCTTGTTATTAATGGTAGAAATATGAAACAAAAACTATTCGATTTAGCAAAATATTTCCTATCAATAACACCTCAGTTTTATAACATTTAAATAACGTTGTCACATAGAAATTAAAGAAAACGCAAAAGTATAAAAACAATTGTTACTCTCTGTAGAAAATCAAATTCAATCTACATTCTCCTGCTTGTTATTAATAATAGAAAAATGAAATAAATACTATTCGATTCAGCAGAATATTTTCTATTAATAACACCTCAGTTTTATAACATTTAAATAACGTTGTCACATAGAAATTAAAGAAAATGCAAAAGTATAAAAACAATTGTTACTCTCTGTAGAAAATCAAATTCAATCTACATTCTCCAGCTTGTTATTAATGGTAGAAATATGAAACAAAAACTATTCGATTTAGCAAAATATTTCCTATCAACAACACCTCAGTTTTATAACATTTAAATAACGTTGTCACATAGAAATTAAAGAAAATGCAAAAGTATAAGAACAATAGTTACTCCCTGTTAAAAATCAAATTCAATCTACATTCTCCAGCTTGTTATTAATGGTAGAAATATGAAACAAAAACTATTCGATTTAGCAAAATATTTCCTATCAATAACACCTCAGTTTTATAACATTTAAATAACGTTGTCACATAGAAATTAAAGAAAATGCAAAAGTATAAAAACAATTGTTACTCTCTGTAGAAAATCAAATTCAATCTACATTCTCCAGCTTGTTATTAATGGCAGAAATATGAAACTAAAACTATTCGATTCAGCAAAATATTTTCTATCAATAACACCTCAGTTTTATAACATTTAAATAACGTTGTCATATAGAAATTAAAGAAAATGCAAAAATATAAAAACAATTGTTACTCCCTGTTAAAAATCAAATTCAATCTACATTCTCTAGCTTGTTATTAATGGTAGAAATATGAAACAAAAACTATTTGATTCAGCAAAATATTTCCTATTAATAACACCTCAGTTTTATAACATTTAAATAACGTTGTCATATAGAAATTAAAGAAAATGCAAAAGTATAAAATCAATAGTTACTCCCTGTTAAAAATCAAATTCAATCTACATTCTCTAGCTTTTTATTAATGGTAGAAATATGAAACAAAACTATTCGATTCAGCAAAATATTTTCTATCAATAGCACCTCAGTTTTATAACATTTAAATAACGTTGTCATATAGAAATTAAAGAAAATGCAAAAATATAAAAACAATTGTTACTCCCTGTTAAAAATCAAATTCAATCTACATTCTCCTGCTTGTTATTAATGGTAGAAATATGAAACAAAAACTATTTGATTCAGCAAAATATTTCCTATCAATAACACCTAAGTTTTATAACATTTAAATAACGTTGTCATATAGAAATTAAAGAAAATGCAAAAATATAAAAACAATTGTTACTCCCTGTTAAAAATCAAATTCAATCTACATTCTCCTGCTTGTTATTAATGGTAGAAATATGAAACAAAAACTATTTGATTCAGCAAAATATTTCCTATCAATAACACCTAAGTTTTATAACATTTAAATAACGTTGTCATATAGAAATCAAAGAAAATGCAAAAGTTTAAAATCAATAGTTACTCCCTGTCAAAAATCAAATTCAATCTACATTCTCCAGCTTGTTATTAATGGTAGAAATATGAAACAAAAACTATTCGATTCAGCAAAATATTTCCTGTCAATAACACCTCAGTTTTATAACATTTAAATAACGTTGTCACATAGAAATTAAAGAAAATGCAAAAGTATAAAAACAATTGTTACTCTCTGTAGAAAATCAAATTCAATCTACATTCTCCAGCTTGTCATTAATGGCAGAAATATGAAGCAAAAACTATTTGATTCAGCAAAAGATTTCCTATTAATAACACCTCAGTTTTATAACATTTAAATAACGTTGGCATATAGAAATTAAAGAAAATGCAAAAGAATAAAAACAATTGTTACTCCCTGTTAAAAATCAAATTCAATCTACATTCTCTAGCTTGTTATTAATGGTAGAAATATGAAACAAAACTATTCGATTCAGCAAAATATTTTCTATCAATAGCACCTCAGTTTTATAACATTTAAATAACGTTGTCATATAGAAATTAAAGAAAATGCAAAAATATAAAAACAATTGTTACTCCCTGTTAAAAATCAAATTCAATCTACATTCTCCTGCTTGTTATTAATAATAGAAAAATGAAATAAATACTATTCGATTCAGCAAAATATTTTCTATTAATAGCACCTCAGTTTTATAACATTTAAATAACGTTGTCATATAGAAATTAAAGAAAATGCAAAAATATAAAAACAATTGTTACTCCCTGTTAAAAATCAAATTCAATCTACATTCTCCTGCTTGTTATTAATGGTAGAAATATGAAACAAAAACTATTTGATTCAGCAAAATATTTCCTATCAATAACACCTAAGTTTTATAACATTTAAATAACGTTGTCATATAGAAATTAAAGAAAATGCAAAAATATAAAAACAATTGTTACTCCCTGTTAAAAATCAAATTCAATCTACATTCTCCTGCTTGTTATTAATGGTAGAAATATGAAACAAAAACTATTTGATTCAGCAAAATATTTCCTATCAATAACACCTAAGTTTTATAACATTTAAATAACGTTGTCATATAGAAATCAAAGAAAATGCAAAAGTTTAAAATCAATAGTTACTCCCTGTCAAAAATCAAATTCAATCTACATTCTCCAGCTTGTTATTATTGGTAGAAATATGAAACAAAAACTATTCGATTCAGCAAAATATTTTCTATCAATAGCACCTCAGTTTTATAACATTTAAATAACGTTGTCATATAGAAATTAAAGAAAATGCAAAAATATAAAAACAATTGTTACTCCCTGTTAAAAATCAAATTCAATCTACATTCTCCTGCTTGTTATTAATGGTAGAAATATGAAACAAAAACTATTTGATTCAGCAAAATATTTCCTATCAATAACACCTAAGTTTTATAACATTTAAATAACGTTGTCATATAGAAATTAAAGAAAATGCAAAAATATAAAAACAATTGTTACTCCCTGTTAAAAATCAAATTCAATCTACATTCTCCTGCTTGTTATTAATGGTAGAAATATGAAACAAAAACTATTTGATTCAGCAAAATATTTCCTATCAATAACACCTAAGTTTTATAACATTTAAATAACGTTGTCATATAGAAATCAAAGAAAATGCAAAAGTTTAAAATCAATAGTTACTCCCTGTCAAAAATCAAATTCAATCTACATTCTCCAGCTTGTTATTAATGGTAGAAATATGAAACAAAAACTATTCGATTCAGCAAAATATTTCCTGTCAATAACACCTCAGTTTTATAACATTTAAATAACGTTGTCACATAGAAATTAAAGAAAATGCAAAAGTATAAAAACAATTGTTACTCTCTGTAGAAAATCAAATTCAATCTACATTCTCCAGCTTGTCATTAATGGCAGAAATATGAAGCAAAAACTATTTGATTCAGCAAAAGATTTCCTATTAATAACACCTCAGTTTTATAACATTTAAATAACGTTGGCATATAGAAATTAAAGAAAATGCAAAAGAATAAAAACAATTGTTACTCCCTGTTAAAAATCAAATTCAATCTACATTCTCTAGCTTGTTATTAATGGTAGAAATATGAAACAAAACTATTCGATTCAGCAAAATATTTTCTATCAATAGCACCTCAGTTTTATAACATTTAAATAACGTTGTCATATAGAAATTAAAGAAAATGCAAAAATATAAAAACAATTGTTACTCCCTGTTAAAAATCAAATTCAATCTACATTCTCCTGCTTGTTATTAATAATAGAAAAATGAAATAAATACTATTCGATTCAGCAAAATATTTTCTATTAATAACACCTCAGTTTTATAACATTTAAATAACGTTGTCATATAGAAATTAAAGAAAATGCAAAAGTATAAAAACAATTGTTACTCCCTGTTAAAAATCAAATTCAATCTACATTCTCCTGCTTGTTATTAATAATAGAAAAATGAAATAAATACTATTCGATTCAGCAGAATATTTTCTAATAATAACACCTCAGTTTTATAACATTTAAATAACGTTGTCATATAGAAATTAAAGAAAATGCAAAAGTATAAAAACAATTGTTACTCTCTGTAGAAAATCAAATTCAATCTACATTCTCCAGCTTGTTATTAATGGTAGAAATATGAAACAAAAACTATTCGATTCAGCAAAATATTTCCTATCAATAACACCTCAGTTTTATAACATTTAAATAACGTTGTCATATAGAAATTAAAGAAAATGCAAAAGTATAAAAACAATTGTTACTCTCTGTAGAAAATCAAATTCAATCTACATTCTCCAGCTTGTTATTAATGGTAGAAATATGAAACAAAAACTATTCGATTCAGCAAAATATTTCCTATCAATAACACCTCAGTTTTATAACATTTAAATAACGTTGTTATATAGAAATTAAAGAAAATGCAAAAGTATAAAAACAATTGTTACTCCCTGTTAAAAATCAAATTCAATCTACATTCTCTAGCTTGTTATTAATATTAGAAATATGAAACAAAACTATTCGATTCAGTAAAATATTTTCTATCAATAACACCTCAGTTTTATAATATTTAAATAACGTTGTCATATAGAAATTAAACAAAATGCAAAAGAATAAAAACAATTGTTACTCTCTGTAAAAAATCAAATTCAAGCTACATTCTCCAGCTTGTTATTAATGGTAGAAATATGAAACAAAAACTATTTGGTTCAGCAAAATATTTCCTATCAATAACACCTCAGTTTTATAACATTTAAATAACGTTGTCATATAGAAATTAAAGAAAATGCAAAAGTATAAAAACAATTGTTACTCTCTGTAGAAAATCAAATTCAATCTACATTCTCCAGCTTGTTATTAATGGCAGAAATATGAAACAAAAACTATTCGATTCAGCAAAATATTTCCTATCAATAACACCTCAGTTTTATAACATTTAAATAACGTTGTTATATAGAAATTAAAGAAAATGCAAAAGTCTAAAAACAATTGTTACTCTCTGTAAAAAATCAAATTCAAGCTACATTCTCCAGCTTGTTATTAACAATAGAAAAATGAAATAAATACTATTCGATTCAGCAGAATATTTTCTATTAATAACACCTCAGTTTTATAACATTTAAATAACGTTGTTATATAGAAATTAAAGAAAATGCAAAAGTATAAAAACAATTGTTACTCCCTGTTAAAAATCAAATTCAATCTATATTCTCTAGCTTGTTATTAATATTAGAAATATGAAACAAAACTATTCGATTCAGCAAAATATTTTCTATCAATAACACCTCAGTTTTATAACATTTAAATAACGTTGTCATATAGAAATTAAAGAAAATGCAAAAGTATAAAAACAATTGTTACTCTCTGTAGAAAATCAAATTCAATCTACATTCTCCAGCTTGTTATTAATGACAGAAATATGAAACAAAAACTATTCGATTCAGCAAAATATTTCCTATCAACAACACCTTAGTTTTATAACATTTAAATAACGTTGTTATATAGAAATTAAAGAAAATGCAAAAGTATAAAAACAATTGTTACTTTCTGTAAAAAATCAAATTTAAGCTACATTCTCCAGCTTGTTATTAATAATAGAAAAATGAAATAAATACTATTCGATTCAGCAGAATATTTTCTATTAATAACACCTCAGTTTTATAACATTTAAATAACGTTGTCACATAGAAATTAAAGAAAATGCAAAAGTATAAAAACAATTGTTACTCTCTGTAGAAAATCAAATTCAATCTACATTCTCCAGCTTGTTATTAATGGTAGAACTATGAAACAAAACCTATTCGATTCAGCAAAATATTTCCTATCAATAACACCTCAGTTTTATAACATTTAAATAACGTTGTCATATAGAAATTAAAGAAAATGCAAAAGAATAAAAACAATTGTTACTCTCTGTAGAAAATCAAATTCAATCTACATTCTCCAGCTTGTTATTAATGGCAGAAATATGAAACAAAAACTATTCGATCCAGCAAAATATTTCCTATCAATAACACCTCAGTTTTATAACATTTAAATAACGTTGTCACATAGAAATTAAAGAAAATGCAAAAGTATAAAAACAATTGTTACTTTCTGTAAAAAATCAAATTTAAGCTACATTCTCCAGCTTGTTATTAATAATAGAAAAATGAAATAAATACTATTCGATTCAGCAGAATATTTTCTATTAATAACACCTCAGTTTTATAACATTTAAATAACGTTGTCACATAGAAATTAAAGAAAATGCAAAAGTATAAAAACAATTGTTACTCTCTGTAGAAAATCAAATTCAATCTACATTCTCCAGCTTGTTATTAATGGTAGAACTATGAAACAAAACCTATTCGATTCAGCAAAATATTTCCTATCAACAACACCTTAGTTTTATAACATTTAAATAACGTTGTTATATAGAAATTAAAGAAAATGCAAAAGTATAAAAACAATTGTTACTTTCTGTAAAAAATCAAATTTAAGCTACATTCTCCAGCTTGTTATTAATAATAGAAAAATGAAATAAATACTATTCGATTCAGCAGAATATTTTCTATTAATAACACCTCAGTTTTATAACATTTAAATAACGTTGTCACATAGAAATTAAAGAAAATGCAAAAGTATAAAAACAATTGTTACTCTCTGTAGAAAATCAAATTCAATCTACATTCTCCAGCTTGTTATTAATGGCAGAAATATGAAACAAAAACTATTCGATTCAGCAAAATATTTCCTATCAATAACACCTCAGTTTTATAACATTTAAATAACGTTGTTATATAGAAATTAAAGAAAATGCAAAAGTATAAAAACAATTGTTACTCCCTGTTAAAAATCAAATTCAATCTACATTCTCTAGCTTGTTATTAATATTAGAAATATGAAACAAAACTATTCGATTCAGTAAAATATTTTCTATCAATAACACCTCAGTTTTATAATATTTAAATAACGTTGTCATATAGAAATTAAACAAAATGCAAAAGAATAAAAACAATTGTTACTCTCTGTAAAAAATCAAATTCAAGCTACATTCTCCAGCTTGTTATTAATGGTAGAAATATGAAACAAAAACTATTTGGTTCAGCAAAATATTTCCTATCAATAACACCTCAGTTTTATAACATTTAAATAACGTTGTCACATAGAAATTAAAGAAAATGCAAAAGTATAAAAACAATTGTTACTCTCTGTAAAAAATCAAATTCAAGCTACATTCTCCAGCTTGTTATTAATGGTAGAAATATGAAACAAAAACTATTTGATTCAGTAAAATATTTCCTATCAATAACACCTCAGTTTTATAACATTTAAATAACGTTGTTATATAGAAATTAAAGAAAATGCAAAAGTATAAAAACAATTGTTACTCTCTGTAAAAAATCAAATTCAAGCTACATTCTCCAGCTTGTTATTAACAATAGAAAAATGAAATAAATACTATTCGATTCAGCAGAATATTTTCTATTAATAACACCTCAGTTTTATAACATTTAAATAACGTTGTTATATAGAAATTAAAGAAAATGCAAAAGTATAAAAACAATTGTTACTCCCTGTTAAAAATCAAATTCAATCTATATTCTCTAGCTTGTTATTAATATTAGAAATATGAAACAAAACTATTCGATTCAGCAAAATATTTTCTATCAATAACACCTCAGTTTTATAACATTTAAATAACGTTGTCATATAGAAATTAAAGAAAATGCAAAAGTATAAAAACAATTGTTACTCTCTGTAAAAATCAAATTCAATCTACATTCTCCAGCTTGTTATTAATGGTAGAAATATGAAACAAAAACTATTTGATTCAGCAAAATATTTCCTATCAATAACACCTCAGTTTTATAACATTTAAATAACGTTGGCATATAGAAATTAAAGAAAATGCAAAAGAATAAAAACAATTGTTACGCCCTGTCAAAAATCAAATTCAATCTACATTCTCCAGCTTGTTATTAATGGTAGAAATATGAAACAAAAACTATTTGATTCAGCAAAATATTTCCTATCAATAACACCTCAGTTTTATAACATTTAAATAACGTTGTCATATAGAAATCAAAGAAAATGCAAAAGTATAAAAACAATTGTTACTCTCTGTAAAAATCAAATTCAATCTACATTCTCCAGCTTGTTATTAATGGTAGAAATATGAAACAAAAACTATTTGATTCAGCAAAATATTTCCTATCAATAACACCTCAGTTTTATAACATTTAAATAACGTTGGCATATAGAAATTAAAGAAAATGCAAAAGAATAAAAACAATTGTTACGCCCTGTCAAAAATCAAATTCAATCTACATTCTCCAGCTTGTTATTAATGGTAGAAATATGAAACAAAAACTATTTGATTCAGCAAAATATTTCCTATCAATAACACCTCAGTTTTATAACATTTAAATAACGTTGGCATATAGAAATTAAAGAAAATGCAAAAGAATAAAAACAATTGTTACGCCCTGTCAAAAATCAAATTCAATCTACATTCTCCAGCTTGTTATTAATGGTAGAAATATGAAACAAAAACTATTCGATTCAGCAAAATATTTCCTATTAACAGCACCTCAGTTTCATAACATTTAAATAACGTTGTCATATAGAAATTAAAGAAAATGCAAAAGTATAAAAACAATTGTTACTCCCTGTTAAAAATCAAATTCAATCTACATTCTCCTGCTTGTTATTAATAATAAAAAAATGAAATAAATACTATTCGATTCAGCAGAATATTTTCTATTAATAACACCTCAGTTTTATAACATTTAAATAACGTTGTCACATAGAAATTAAAGAAAATGCAAAAGTATAAAAACAATTGTTACTCCCTGTTAAAAATCAAATTCAATCTACATTCTCCTGCTTGTTATTAATAATAAAAAAATGAAATAAATACTATTCGATTCAGCAGAATATTTTCTATTAATAACACCTCAGTTTTATAACATTTAAATAACGTTGTCACATAGAAATTAAAGAAAATGCAAAAGTATAAAAACAATTGTTACTCTCTGTAGAAAATCAAATTCAATCTACATTCTCCAGCTTGTCATTAATGGCAGAAATATGAAGCAAAAACTATTTGATTCAGCAAAAGATTTCCTATTAATAACACCTCAGTTTTATAACATTTAAATAACGTTGGCAAATAGAAATTAAAGAAAATGCAAAAGAATAAAAACAATTGTTACTCCCTGTTAAAAATCAAATTCAATCTACATTCTCTAGCTTGTTATTAATGGTAGAAATATGAAACAAAACTATTCGATTCAGCAAAATATTTTCTATCAATAGCACCTCAGTTTTATAACATTTAAATAACGTTGTCATATAGAAATCAAAGAAAATGCAAAAGTATAAAAACAATTGTTACTCTCTGTAAAAATCAAATTCAATCTACATTCTCCAGCTTGTTATTAATGGTAGAAATATGAAACAAAAACTATTTGATTCAGCAAAATATTTCCTATCAATAACACCTCAGTTTTATAACATTTAAATAACGTTGGCATATAGAAATTAAAGAAAATGCAAAAGAATAAAAACAATTGTTACGCCCTGTCAAAAATCAAATTCAATCTACATTCTCCAGCTTGTTATTAATGGTAGAAATATGAAACAAAAACTATTCGATTCAGCAAAATATTTCCTGTCAATAACACCTCAGTTTTATAACATTTAAATAACGTTGTCATATAGAAATTAAAGAAAATGCAAAAATATAAAGCAATTGTTACTCCCTGTTAAAAATCAAATTCAATCTACATTCTTTAGCTTGTTATTAATGGTAGAAATATGAAACAAAAACTATTTGATTCAGCAAAATATTTCCTATCAATAACACCTCAGTTTTATAACATTTAAATAACGTTGGCATATAGAAATTAAAGAAAATGCAAAAGAATAAAAACAATTGTTACGCCCTGTCAAAAATCAAATTCAATCTACATTCTCCAGCTTGTTATTAATGGTAGAAATATGAAACAAAAACTATTCGATTCAGCAAAATATTTCCTGTCAATAACACCTCAGTTTTATAACATTTAAATAACGTTGTCATATAGAAATTAAAGAAAATGCAAAAATATAAAGCAATTGTTACTCCCTGTTAAAAATCAAATTCAATCTACATTCTTTAGCTTGTTATTAATGGTAGAAATATGAAACAAAAACTATTTGATTCAGCAAAATATTTCCTATCAATAACACCTCAGTTTTATAACATTTAAATAACGTTGTCATATAGAAATCAAAGAAAATGCAAAAGTTTAAAATCAATAGTTACTCCCTGTTAAAAATCAAATTCAATCTACATTCTCCTGCTTGTTATTAATAATAAAAAAATGAAATAAATACTATTCGATTCAGCAGAATATTTTCTATTAATAACACCTCAGTTTTATAACATTTAAATAACGTTGTCACATAGAAATTAAAGAAAATGCAAAAGTATAAAAACAATTGTTACTCTCTGTAGAAAATCAAATTCAATCTACATTCTCCAGCTTGTCATTAATGGCAGAAATATGAAACAAAAACTATTTGATTCAGCAAAATATTTCCTATTAATAACACCTCAGTTTTATAACATTTAAATAACGTTGTTATATAGAAATTAAAGAAAATGCAAAAGAATAAAAACAATTGTTACTCCCTGTTAAAAATCAAATTCAATCTACATTCTCTAGCTTGTTATTAATAATAGAAAAATGAAATAAATACTATTCGATTCAGCAAAATATTTTCTATTAATAACACCTCAGTTTTATAACATTTAAATAACGTTGTTATATAGAAATTAAAGAAAATGCAAAAGTATAAAAACAATTGTTACTCTCTGTAGAAAATCAAATTCAATCTACATTCTCCAGCTTGTTATTAATGGCAGAAATATGAAACAAAAACTATTCGATTCAGCAAAATATTTCCTATTAATAACACCTCAGTTTCATAACATTTAAATAACGTTGTCATATAGAAATTAAAGAAAATGCAAAAGTATAAAAACAATTGTTACTCCCTGTTAAAAATCAAATTCAATCTACATTCTCCTGCTTGTTATTAATAATAAAAAAATGAAATAAATACTATTCGATTCAGCAGAATATTTTCTATTAGTAACACCTCAGTTTTATAACATTTAAATAACGTTGTTATATAGAAATTAAAGAAAATGCAAAAGTATAAAAACAATTGTTACTCTCTGTAGAAAATCAAATTCAATCTACATTCTCCAGCTTGTTATTAATGGCAGAAATATGAAACAAAAACTATTCGATTCAGCAAAATATTTCCTATTAATAACACCTCAGTTTCATAACATTTAAATAACGTTGTCATATAGAAATTAAAGAAAATGCAAAAGTAAAAAAACAATTGTTACTCCCTGTTAAAAATCAAATTCAATCTACATTCTCCTGCTTGTTATTAATAATAAAAAAATGAAATAAATACTATTCGATTCAGCAGAATATTTTCTATTAATAACACCTCAGTTTTATAACATTTAAATAACGTTGTTATATAGAAATTAAAGAAAATGCAAAAGTATAAAAACAATTGTTACTCTCTGTAGAAAATCAAATTCAATCTACATTCTCCAGCTTGTTATTAATGGCAGAAATATGAAACAAAAACTATTCGATTCAGCAAAATATTTCCTATTAATAACACCTCAGTTTCATAACATTTAAATAACGTTGTCATATAGAAATTAAAGAAAATGCAAAAGTATAAAAACAATTGTTACTCTCTGTAGAAAATCAAATTCAATCTACATTCTCCTGCTTGTTATTAATAATAAAAAAATGAAATAAATACTATTCGATTCAGCAGAATATTTTCTATTAATAACACCTCAGTTTTATAACATTTAAATAACGTTGTTATATAGAAATTAAAGAAAATGCAAAAGTATAAAAACAATTGTTACTCTCTGTAGAAAATCAAATTCAATCTACATTCTCCAGCTTGTTATTAATAATAAAAAAATGAAATAAATACTATTCGATTCAGCAGAATATTTTCTATTAATAACACCTCAGTTTTATAACATTTAAATAACGTTGTTATATAGAAATTAAAGAAAATGCAAAAGTATAAAAACAATTGTTACTCTCTGTAGAAAATCAAATTCAATCTACATTCTCCTGCTTGTTATTAATAATAAAAAAATGAAATAAATACTATTCGATTCAGCAGAATATTTTCTATTAATAACACCTCAGTTTTATAACATTTAAATAACGTTGTTATATAGAAATTAAAGAAAATGCAAAAGTATAAAAACAATTGTTACTCTCTGTAGAAAATCAAATTCAATCTACATTCTCCAGCTTGTTATTAATGGCAGAAATATGAAACAAAAACTATTCGATTCAGCAAAATATTTCCTATTAATAACACCTCAGTTTCATAACATTTAAATAACGTTGTCATATAGAAATTAAAGAAAATGCAAAAGTATAAAAACAATTGTTACTCCCTGTTAAAAATCAAATTCAATCTACATTCTCCTGCTTGTTATTAATAATAAAAAAATGAAATAAATACTATTCGATTCAGCAGAATATTTTCTATTAATAACACCTCAGTTTTATAACATTTAAATAACGTTGTTATATAGAAATTAAAGAAAATGCAAAAGTATAAAAACAATTGTTACTCTCTGTAGAAAATCAAATTCAATCTACATTCTCCAGCTTGTTATTAATGGCAGAAATATGAAACAAAAACTATTCGATTCAGCAAAATATTTCCTATTAATAACACCTCAGTTTCATAACATTTAAATAACGTTGTCATATAGAAATTAAAGAAAATGCAAAAGTATAAAAACAATTGTTACTCTCTGTAGAAAATCAAATTCAATCTACATTCTCCAGCTTGTTATTAATGGTAGAAATATGAAACAAAAACTATTCGATTCAGCAAAATATTTCCTATTAATAACACCTCAGTTTCATAACATTTAAATAACGTTGTCATATAGAAATTAAAGAAAATGCAAAAGTATAAAAACAATTGTTACTCCCTGTTAAAAATCAAATTCAATCTACATTCTCCTGCTTGTTATTAATAATAAAAAAATGAAATAAATACTATTCGATTCAGCAGAATATTTTCTATTAATAACACCTCAGTTTTATAACATTTAAATAACGTTGTCACATAGAAATTAAAGAAAATGCAAAAGTATAAAAACAATTGTTACTCTCTGTAGAAAATCAAATTCAATCTACATTCTCCAGCTTGTCATTAATGGCAGAAATATGAAACAAAAACTATTTGATTCAGCAAAATATTTCCTATTAATAACACCTCAGTTTTATAACATTTAAATAACGTTGTTATATAGAAATTAAAGAAAATGCAAAAGAATAAAAACAATTGTTACTCCCTGTTAAAAATCAAATTCAATCTACATTCTCTAGCTTGTTATTAATAATAGAAAAATGAAATAAATACTATTCGATTCAGCAAAATATTTTCTATTAATAACACCTCAGTTTTATAACATTTAAATAACGTTGTTATATAGAAATTAAAGAAAATGCAAAAGTATAAAAACAATTGTTACTCTCTGTAGAAAATCAAATTCAATCTACATTCTCCAGCTTGTTATTAATGGCAGAAATATGAAACAAAAACTATTCGATTCAGCAAAATATTTCCTATCAATAACACCTCAGTTTTATAACATTTAAATAACGTTGTTATATAGAAATTAAAGAAAATGCAAAAGTATAAAAGCAATTGTTACTTTCTGTAAAAAATCAAATTTAAGCTACATTCTCCAGCTTGTTATTAATAATAGAAAAATGAAATAAATACTATTCGATTCAGCAGAATATTTTCTATTAATAACACCTCAGTTTTATAACATTTAAATAACGTTGTCATATAGAAATTAAAGAAAATGCAAAAGTATAAAAACAATTGTTACTCCCTGTTAAAAATCAAATTCAATCTACATTCTCCTGCTTGTTATTAATAATAAAAAAATGAAATAAATACTATTCGATTCAGCAGAATATTTTCTATTAATAACACCTCAGTTTTATAACATTTAAATAACGTTGTCACATAGAAATTAAAGAAAATGCAAAAGTATAAAAACAATTGTTACTCTCTGTAAAAAATCAAATTCAATCTACATTCTCCAGCTTGTTATTAATGGTAGAAATATGAAACAAAAACTATTCGATTCAGCAAAATATTTCCTATTAATAACACCTCAGTTTCATAACATTTAAATAACGTTGTCATATAGAAATTAAAGAAAATGCAAAAGTATAAAAACAATTGTTACTCCCTGTTAAAAATCAAATTCAATCTACATTCTCCTGCTTGTTATTAATAATAAAAAAATGAAATAAATACTATTCGATTCAGCAGAATATTTTCTATTAATAACACCTCAGTTTTATAACATTTAAATAACGTTGTTATATAGAAATTAAAGAAAATGCAAAAGTATAAAAACAATTGTTACTCTCTGTAGAAAATCAAATTCAATCTACATTCTCCAGCTTGTTATTAATGGCAGAAATATGAAACAAAAACTATTCGATTCAGCAAAATATTTCCTATTAATAACACCTCAGTTTCATAACATTTAAATAACGTTGTCATATAGAAATTAAAGAAAATGCAAAAGTATAAAAACAATTGTTACTCTCTGTAGAAAATCAAATTCAATCTACATTCTCCTGCTTGTTATTAATAATAAAAAAATGAAATAAATACTATTCGATTCAGCAGAATATTTTCTATTAATAACACCTCAGTTTTATAACATTTAAATAACGTTGTTATATAGAAATTAAAGAAAATGCAAAAGTATAAAAACAATTGTTACTCTCTGTAGAAAATCAAATTCAATCTACATTCTCCAGCTTGTTATTAATAATAAAAAAATGAAATAAATACTATTCGATTCAGCAGAATATTTTCTATTAATAACACCTCAGTTTTATAACATTTAAATAACGTTGTTATATAGAAATTAAAGAAAATGCAAAAGTATAAAAACAATTGTTACTCTCTGTAGAAAATCAAATTCAATCTACATTCTCCTGCTTGTTATTAATAATAAAAAAATGAAATAAATACTATTCGATTCAGCAGAATATTTTCTATTAATAACACCTCAGTTTTATAACATTTAAATAACGTTGTTATATAGAAATTAAAGAAAATGCAAAAGTATAAAAACAATTGTTACTCTCTGTAGAAAATCAAATTCAATCTACATTCTCCAGCTTGTTATTAATGGCAGAAATATGAAACAAAAACTATTCGATTCAGCAAAATATTTCCTATTAATAACACCTCAGTTTCATAACATTTAAATAACGTTGTCATATAGAAATTAAAGAAAATGCAAAAGTATAAAAACAATTGTTACTCCCTGTTAAAAATCAAATTCAATCTACATTCTCCTGCTTGTTATTAATAATAAAAAAATGAAATAAATACTATTCGATTCAGCAGAATATTTTCTATTAATAACACCTCAGTTTTATAACATTTAAATAACGTTGTTATATAGAAATTAAAGAAAATGCAAAAGTATAAAAACAATTGTTACTCTCTGTAGAAAATCAAATTCAATCTACATTCTCCAGCTTGTTATTAATGGTAGAAATATGAAACAAAAACTATTCGATTCAGCAAAATATTTCCTATTAATAACACCTCAGTTTCATAACATTTAAATAACGTTGTCATATAGAAATTAAAGAAAATGCAAAAGTATAAAAACAATTGTTACTCCCTGTTAAAAATCAAATTCAATCTACATTCTCCTGCTTGTTATTAATAATAAAAAAATGAAATAAATACTATTCGATTCAGCAGAATATTTTCTATTAATAACACCTCAGTTTTATAACATTTAAATAACGTTGTTATATAGAAATTAAAGAAAATGCAAAAGTATAAAAACAATTGTTACTCTCTGTAGAAAATCAAATTCAATCTACATTCTCCAGCTTGTTATTAATGGCAGAAATATGAAACAAAAACTATTCGATTCAGCAAAATATTTCCTATTAATAACACCTCAGTTTCATAACATTTAAATAACGTTGTCATATAGAAATTAAAGAAAATGCAAAAGTATAAAAACAATTGTTACTCTCTGTAGAAAATCAAATTCAATCTACATTCTCCTGCTTGTTATTAATAATAAAAAAATGAAATAAATACTATTCGATTCAGCAGAATATTTTCTATTAATAACACCTCAGTTTTATAACATTTAAATAACGTTGTTATATAGAAATTAAAGAAAATGCAAAAGTATAAAAACAATTGTTACTCTCTGTAGAAAATCAAATTCAATCTACATTCTCCAGCTTGTTATTAATAATAAAAAAATGAAATAAATACTATTCGATTCAGCAGAATATTTTCTATTAATAACACCTCAGTTTTATAACATTTAAATAACGTTGTTATATAGAAATTAAAGAAAATGCAAAAGTATAAAAACAATTGTTACTCTCTGTAGAAAATCAAATTCAATCTACATTCTCCTGCTTGTTATTAATAATAAAAAAATGAAATAAATACTATTCGATTCAGCAGAATATTTTCTATTAATAACACCTCAGTTTTATAACATTTAAATAACGTTGTTATATAGAAATTAAAGAAAATGCAAAAGTATAAAAACAATTGTTACTCTCTGTAGAAAATCAAATTCAATCTACATTCTCCAGCTTGTTATTAATGGCAGAAATATGAAACAAAAACTATTCGATTCAGCAAAATATTTCCTATTAATAACACCTCAGTTTCATAACATTTAAATAACGTTGTCATATAGAAATTAAAGAAAATGCAAAAGTATAAAAACAATTGTTACTCCCTGTTAAAAATCAAATTCAATCTACATTCTCCTGCTTGTTATTAATAATAAAAAAATGAAATAAATACTATTCGATTCAGCAGAATATTTTCTATTAATAACACCTCAGTTTTATAACATTTAAATAACGTTGTTATATAGAAATTAAAGAAAATGCAAAAGTATAAAAACAATTGTTACTCTCTGTAGAAAATCAAATTCAATCTACATTCTCCAGCTTGTTATTAATGGCAGAAATATGAAACAAAAACTATTCGATTCAGCAAAATATTTCCTATTAATAACACCTCAGTTTCATAACATTTAAATAACGTTGTCATATAGAAATTAAAGAAAATGCAAAAGTATAAAAACAATTGTTACTCTCTGTAGAAAATCAAATTCAATCTACATTCTCCAGCTTGTTATTAATGGTAGAAATATGAAACAAAAACTATTCGATTCAGCAAAATATTTCCTATTAATAACACCTCAGTTTCATAACATTTAAATAACGTTGTCATATAGAAATTAAAGAAAATGCAAAAGTATAAAAACAATTGTTACTCCCTGTTAAAAATCAAATTCAATCTACATTCTCCTGCTTGTTATTAATAATAAAAAAATGAAATAAATACTATTCGATTCAGCAGAATATTTTCTATTAATAACACCTCAGTTTTATAACATTTAAATAACGTTGTCACATAGAAATTAAAGAAAATGCAAAAGTATAAAAACAATTGTTACTCTCTGTAGAAAATCAAATTCAATCTACATTCTCCAGCTTGTCATTAATGGCAGAAATATGAAACAAAAACTATTTGATTCAGCAAAATATTTCCTATTAATAACACCTCAGTTTTATAACATTTAAATAACGTTGTTATATAGAAATTAAAGAAAATGCAAAAGAATAAAAACAATTGTTACTCCCTGTTAAAAATCAAATTCAATCTACATTCTCTAGCTTGTTATTAATAATAGAAAAATGAAATAAATACTATTCGATTCAGCAAAATATTTTCTATTAATAACACCTCAGTTTTATAACATTTAAATAACGTTGTTATATAGAAATTAAAGAAAATGCAAAAGTATAAAAACAATTGTTACTCTCTGTAGAAAATCAAATTCAATCTACATTCTCCAGCTTGTTATTAATGGCAGAAATATGAAACAAAAACTATTCGATTCAGCAAAATATTTCCTATCAATAACACCTCAGTTTTATAACATTTAAATAACGTTGTTATATAGAAATTAAAGAAAATGCAAAAGTATAAAAGCAATTGTTACTTTCTGTAAAAAATCAAATTTAAGCTACATTCTCCAGCTTGTTATTAATAATAGAAAAATGAAATAAATACTATTCGATTCAGCAGAATATTTTCTATTAATAACACCTCAGTTTTATAACATTTAAATAACGTTGTCATATAGAAATTAAAGAAAATGCAAAAGTATAAAAACAATTGTTACTCCCTGTTAAAAATCAAATTCAATCTACATTCTCCTGCTTGTTATTAATAATAAAAAAATGAAATAAATACTATTCGATTCAGCAGAATATTTTCTATTAATAACACCTCAGTTTTATAACATTTAAATAACGTTGTCACATAGAAATTAAAGAAAATGCAAAAGTATAAAAACAATTGTTACTCTCTGTAAAAAATCAAATTCAATCTACATTCTCCAGCTTGTTATTAATGGTAGAAATATGAAACAAAAACTATTCGATTCAGCAAAATATTTCCTATTAATAACACCTCAGTTTCATAACATTTAAATAACGTTGTCATATAGAAATTAAAGAAAATGCAAAAGTATAAAAACAATTGTTACTCCCTGTTAAAAATCAAATTCAATCTACATTCTCCTGCTTGTTATTAATAATAAAAAAATGAAATAAATACTATTCGATTCAGCAGAATATTTTCTATTAATAACACCTCAGTTTTATAACATTTAAATAACGTTGTCACATAGAAATTAAAGAAAATGCAAAAGTATAAAAACAATTGTTACTCTCTGTAGAAAATCAAATTCAATCTACATTCTCCAGCTTGTCATTAATGGCAGAAATATGAAACAAAAACTATTTGATTCAGCAAAATATTTCCTATTAATAACACCTCAGTTTTATAACATTTAAATAACGTTGTTATATAGAAATTAAAGAAAATGCAAAAGAATAAAAACAATTGTTACTCCCTGTTAAAAATCAAATTCAATCTACATTCTCTAGCTTGTTATTAATAATAGAAAAATGAAATAAATACTATTCGATTCAGCAAAATATTTTCTATTAATAACACCTCAGTTTTATAACATTTAAATAACGTTGTTATATAGAAATTAAAGAAAATGCAAAAGTATAAAAACAATTGTTACTCTCTGTAGAAAATCAAATTCAATCTACATTCTCCAGCTTGTTATTAATGGCAGAAATATGAAACAAAAACTATTCGATTCAGCAAAATATTTCCTATCAATAACACCTCAGTTTTATAACATTTAAATAACGTTGTTATATAGAAATTAAAGAAAATGCAAAAGTATAAAAGCAATTGTTACTTTCTGTAAAAAATCAAATTTAAGCTACATTCTCCAGCTTGTTATTAATAATAGAAAAATGAAATAAATACTATTCGATTCAGCAGAATATTTTCTATTAATAACACCTCAGTTTTATAACATTTAAATAACGTTGTCATATAGAAATTAAAGAAAATGCAAAAGTATAAAAACAATTGTTACTCTCTGTAAAAAATCAAATTCAAGCTACATTCTCCAGCTTGTTATTAATGGTAGAAATATGAAACAAAAACTATTTGATTCAGCAAAATATTTCCTATCAATAACACCTCAGTTTTATAACATTTAAATAACGTTGTTATATAGAAATTAAAGAAAATGCAAAAGTATAAAAACAATTGTTACTCCCTGTTAAAAATCAAATTCAATCTATATTCTCTAGCTTGTTATTAATATTAGAAATATGAAACAAAACTATTCGATTCAGCAAAATATTTTCTATCAATAACACCTCAGTTTTATAACATTTAAATAACGTTGTCATATAGAAATTAAAGAAAATGCAAAAGTATAAAAACAATTGTTACTCTCTGTAGAAAATCAAATTCAATCTACATTCTCCAGCTTGTTATTAATGGTAGAGATATGAAACAAAAACAATTCGATTGAGCAAAATATTTCCTATCAATAACACTTTAGTTTTATAACATTTAAATAACGTTGTTATATAGAAATTAAAGAAAATGCAAAAGTATATAATCAATAGTTACTCCCTGTTAAAAATCAAATTCAATCTACATTCTCCAGCTTGTTATTTATGGTAGAAATATGAAACAAAAACTATTAGATTCAGCAAAATATTTCCTATTAATAACACCTCAGTTTTATAACATTTAAATAACGTTGTCATATAGAAATTAAAGAAAATGCAAAAGTATAAAATCAATAGTTACTCCCTGTTAAAAATCAAATTCAATCTACATTCTCCAGCTTGTTATTTATGGTAGAAATATGAAACAAAAACTATTAGATTCAGCAAAATATTTTCTATTAATAACACTTTAGTTTTATAACATTTAAATAACGTTGGCATATAGAAATTAAAGAAAATGCAAAAGAATAAAAACAATTGTTACTCCCTGTTAAAAATCAAATTCAATCTACATTCTCTAGCTTGTTATTAATGGTAGAAATATGAAACAAAAACTATTTGATTCAGCAAAATATTTCCTATTAATAACACCTCAGTTTTATAACATTTAAATAACGTTGTCATATAGAAATTAAAGAAAATGCAAAAGTATAAAATCAATAGTTACTCCCTGTTAAAAATCAAATTCAATCTACATTCTCTAGCTTGTTATTAATGGCAGAAGTATGAAACAAAAACTATTCGATTCAGCGAAATATTTTCTATCAATAACACCTCAGTTTTATAACATTTAAATAACGTTGTCAGATAGAAATTAAAGAAAATACAAAAGTATAAAAACCATTGTTACTCCCTGTTAAAAATCAAATTCAATCTACATTCTCCAGCTTGTTATTATTGGTAGAAATATGAAACAAAAACTATTCGATTCAGCAAAATATTTTCTATCAATAACACCTAAGTTTTATAACATTTAAATAACGTTGTCATATAGAAATTAAAGAAAATGCAAATGTATAAAATCAATAGTTACTCCCTGTTAAAAATCAAATTCAATCTACATTCTCCAGCTTGTTATTAATGGTAGAAATATGAAACAAAAACTATTTGATTCAGCAAAATATTTCCTATCAATAACACCTCAGTTTTATAACATTTAAATAACGTTGTCATATAGAAATCAAAGAAAATGCAAAAGTTTAAAATCAATAGTTACTCCCTGTCAAAAATCAAATTCAATCTACATTCTCCAGCTTGTTATTAATGGTAGAAATATGAAACAAAAACTATTCGATTCAGCAAAATATTTCCTGTCAATAACACCTCAGTTTTATAACATTTAAATAACGTTGTCATATAGAAATTAAAGAAAATGCAAAAGTATAAAGCAATTGTTACTCCCTGTTAAAAATCAAATTCAATCTACATTCTTTAGCTTGTTATTAATGGTAGAAATATGAAACAAAAACTATTTGATTCAGCAAAATATTTCCTATCAATAACACCTCAGTTTTATAACATTTAAATAACGTTGTCATATAGAAATCAAAGAAAATGCAAAAGTATAAAATCAATAGTTACTCCCTGTCAAAAATCAAATTCAATCTACATTCTCCAGCTTGTTATTAATGGTAGAAATATGAAACAAAAACTATTCGATTCAGCAAAATATTTCCTGTCAATAACACCTCAGTTTTATAACATTTAAATAACGTTGTCATATAGAAATCAAAGAAAATGCAAAAGTCTAAAATCAATAGTTACTCCCTGTTAAAAATCAAATTCAATCTACATTCTCCAGCTTGTTATTAATGGTAGAAATATGAAATAAAAACTATTTGATTCAGCAAAATATTTCCTATTAATAACACCTCAGTTTTATAACATTTAAATAATGTTGTTATATAGAAATTAAAGAAAATGCAAAAGAATAAAAACAATTGTTACTCCCTGTTAAAAATCAAATTCAATCTACATTCTCTAGCTTGTTATTAATGGTAGAAATATGAAACAAAACTATTCGATTCAGCAAAATATTTTCTATCAATAGCATCTCAGTTTTATAACATTTAAATAACGTTGTCATTTAGAAATTAAAGAAAATGCAAAAGAATAAAAACAATTGTTACTCCCTGTTAAAAATCAAATTCAATCTACATTCTCCAGCTTGTTATTAATGGTAGAAATATGAAACAAAAACTATTTGATTCAACAAAATATTTCCTATTAATAACACCTCAGTTTCATAACATTTAAATAACGTTGTCATATAGAAATTAAAGAAAATGCAAAAGAATAAAAACAATTGTTACTCCCTGTTAAAAATCAAATTCAATCTATATTCTCCAGCTTGTTATTAATGGTAGAAATATGAAACAAAACTATTCGATTCAGCAAAATATTTTCTATCAATAGCACCTCAGTTTTATAACATTTAAATAACGTTGTCATATAGAAATTAAAGAAAATGCAAAAGTATAAAAACAATTGTTACTCCCTGTTAAAAATCAAATTCAATCTACATTCTCCTGCTTGTTATTAATAATAGAAAAATGAAATAAATACTATTCGATTCAGCAAAATATTTTCTATTAATAACACCTCAGTTTTATAACATTTAAATAACGTTGTCATATAGAAATCAAAGAAAATGCAAAAGTATAAAATCAATAGTTACTCCCTGTTAAAAATCAAATTCAATCTACATTTTCCAGCTTGTTATTAATGGTAGAAATATGAAACAAAAACTATTTGGTTCAGCAAAATATTTCCTATCAACAACACCTCAGTTTTATAACATTTAAATAACGTTGTCATATAGAAATTAAAGAAAATGCAAAAGAATAAAAACAAATGTTACTCCTTGTTAAAAATCAAATTCAATCTACATTCTCTAGCTTGTTATTAATGGCAGAAGTATGAAACAAAAACTATTCGATTTAGCAAAATATTTTCTATCAATAACACTTTAGTTTTATAACATTTAAATAACGTTGTTATATAGAAATTAAAGAAAATGCAAAAGTATAAAAACAATTGTTACTCTCTGTAAAAAATCAAATTCAATCTACATTCTCCAGCTTGTTATTAATGGTAGAAATATGAAACAAAACTATTCGATTCAGCAAAATATTTTCTATCAATAACACCTTAGTTTTATAACATTTAAATAACGTTGTTATAAATAAATTAAAGAAAATGCAAAAGTATAAAAACAATTGTTACTCCCTGTAAAAAATCAAATTCAATCTACATTCTCCTGCTTGTTATTAATAATAGAAAAATGAAATAAATACTATTCGATTCAGCAAAATATTTTCTATCAATAACACCTCAGTTTTATAACATTTAAATAACGTTGTCACATAGAAATTAAAGAAAATGCAAAAGTATAAAAACAATTGTTACTCTCTGTAGAAAATCAAATTCAATCTACATTCTCCAGCTTGTCATTAATGGCAGAAATATGAAACAAAAACTATTTGGTTCAGCAAAATATTTCCTATCAACAACACCTCAGTTTTATAACATTTAAATAACGTTGTCATATAGAAATTAAAGAAAATGCAAAAGAATAAAAACAAATGTTACTCCTTGTTAAAAATCAAATTCAATCTACATTCTCTAGCTTGTTATTAATGGCAGAAGTATGAAACAAAAACTATTCGATTCAGCGAAATATTTTCTATCAATAACACCTCAGTTTTATAACATTTAAATAACGTTGTCATATAGAAATTAAAGAAAATGCAAATGTATAAAATCAATAGTTACTCCCTGTTAAAAATCAAATTCAATCTACATTCTCCAGCTTGTTATTTATGGTAGAAATATGAAACAAAAACTATTCGATTCAGCAAAATATTTTCTATTAATAACACTTTAGTTTTATAACATTTAAATAACGTTGTTATACAGAAATTAAAGAAAATGCAAAAGTATAAAAACAATTGTTACTCTCTGTAGAAAATCAAATTCAATCTACATTCTCCAGCTTGTCATTAATGGCAGAAATATGAAACAAAAACTATTTGATTCAGCAAAATATTTCCTATTAATAACACCTCAGTTTTATAACATTTAAATAACGTTGTTATATAGAAATTAAAGAAAATGCAAAAGAATAAAAACAATTGTTACTCCCTGTTAAAAATCAAATTCAATCTATATTCTCCTGCTTGTTATTAATAATAGAAAAATGAAATAAATACTATTCGATTCAGCAAAATATTTTCTATTAATAACACCTCAGTATTATAACATTTAAATAACGTTGTCATTTAGAAATTAAAGAAAATGCAAAAGAATAAAAACAATTGTTACTCCCTGTTAAAAATCAAATTCAATCTACATTCTCTAGCTTGTTATTAATGGTAGAAATATGAAACAAAACTATTCGATTCAGCAAAATATTTTCTATCAATAACACCTCAGTTTTATAACATTTAAATAACGTTGTCATATAAACCGCCGTCAACATCGTATCTTGAGCTTGGCCACATCGACTCTAACATTTCTATACTGTATCCTCAAGTCAATTACTTAGCTTTGTTTGGTGATTTTAATATTGATTTTAAGAAAACAGAATCAGTTGCATACAAATTTTTAATGCAGGTTTTAAACCCTTACGACTTGTCTCAAGTTGTCAAAGAACCTACTCGAGTCACCCCAACCAGTTCTACACTAATTGACCATATCTACATAAGCAATGAACTGATACCTGAAACAAAAACTGCTGTGGAAATGATGAGCCAAATTCTTAATAGTGGCAACAAACCAATAAGTGATCATAATCTGTTATGCTCTAAATTTTTATTAGACACCCCACCAGAACCGGGACCCATTAAAAAGTACAGAAGATGTTTGTCCCAAATAAATATTGATCAACTTCAGGAAGATGCTTCACACCTACCGATGCAAAGTATACTAAAATGCAACAATATTAATAAAAAAATTTGTTTATTTAATGCTTTCATCTTACAATTATTTGATGTACATGCTCCAAAAAAACTGATGACTACGTCAAGGAACCCTAGACCTGAATGGCTAACTTATAATATCACGAAAATGATTAAAGCTCGAAAAAAGGCTTATTTGGCATATAAGCGTAACAATACTCCAACAAAATGGCAATTTTATGTAGACATTCGTAATGAAGTGAAAAGAGCAGTCCAGCGTGAAAAAAACAGTTTCTCAACTTTTAAATTGAACACCTGCAAAGATGGTAAGAAGCTATGGAAGGGTCTAAGGTCGTTAGGATTAAAGCAAAAAGCGTCTGTAGAAATCCCATCTCATCTTTGTGAAGCCAATCTTATAAATGACTTTTTCGTAACCAGTGCAAAAATAGAGTCTTCAGGTATAGAAGGTGAAGTTGCTAGCTACAGGATGGGCTCACTTCATCCAAAGGTTGTGAAACTCTTTGAATTCCGGTGTGTTAGTGAAAGTGAAGTGAAAAAAGCTTTAAGTGCAATACATTCTAAAGCAGTGGGATGTGATGACATATCAATTGACATGATTAATTTAATTTCCGAGGTATGTTTACCAGTGTTAACAAATATTGTAAATTATGCCATTAAGACGCAAACTTTTCCAAACATATGGAAAACTTGTCAAATAACTCCCTTGCCTAAAATTGTAGACCCTAAAAATTTTTCGGATTTAAGACCAATATGTATATTACCTGCTTTGTCAAAAGTTTTGGAGAAATTAATGTCATCTCAGATACGTGAATATTTAGATCAATATAAAATCTTACCACAGAGTCAAGCTGGCTTTCGAGCTCAAAACAGTACAGCTACAGCTTTAATTAACGTTACCGACTATATTCTAAACGCTTATGATAAAGGTATGATGACTCTTTTACTGCTATTAGATTTCTCCAAGGCTTTCGACACTATTAGTCATAAGTTGTTACTAGCTAAATTGCACTATGTTGGATTTTCTAGCAAATCATGTAAATTTATCGAAAGTTATTTATCCGAAAGATACCAGCAAGTTGTTATAAACGGGGAATCTGTTTTAAAATCCAATTTTAAAAAAGTAAATAATGGTGTACCGCAAGGTTCTATACTTGGACCGATTTTATTTATTTTGTATACTTGTGATATTGAAATGTTTTTAAATGATGTGGGAGTGCAATGCTATGCAGACGATACGCAGATATTCCGATCATTTACAGTAACCGATGCACCTAGGGTTATAGATCTAATAAACAATAATTTAAACAATTTAAACAAAAAATGCGAGAAACAATTATTAAAGTTGAATCCAACAAAAACTCAGGCAATGTTATTTGGTCCGAAGAAATCTTGTGAAATTGTTTATAATAATTGTAAACTAGCTGTAAACAATTGTGACATTACGTTAGTTTCGTCCGCTAAAAATTTAGGAATAATCATTGACAACGATCTGGACTTTTCTAGCCATGTTAATAAAATTTGCAAAACATGTTATGGTATATTGAAATCGATATATTTTTTAAAGAATACTCTTACTACAAAGTTAAAAATACAAATTTGTGATAGCTTAATTTTAAGCCATATTAACTATTGTCTTGTATTTTATGGATCTTTTATAACTAATGCTAATTTTTATAAATTACAAAAAATTCAAAATTCTTGTTTAAGATATTGTTATAATGTAAAACGTCAAGAGCATATAACACCTTATCTGCGTAAGTCTGGCTGGCTTAGCATCAAAAATAGATATAAGTTCTTTTTAAGTTGCTTAATTTTTAGTATTGTCAAAAATAAAACACCTGATAACTTATATAATAAAATTGTACTCCGAAAAGATATTCATGATCGCACAACTAGATACAACGAATTTTTGCACATTCCAAAGCATAGCACGGAATTATATAAGTCATCATTTTCCTATTTATGTCCTAGGATTTACAATGGCCTTGATAATGAATTTAAAAATGATAATTTTAAAACTTTTCAAAGGAAATTAAAAATAACTTTGTTAGAATAATAATTAGAATTAGTATTATTAGAATATAATAATGGGCTAAAATGAAAAACAGTTCGCAGAACTGATTTTTAGTCCTTTTGTAGCCTCTTTTTTATTTGCTTTTGTAATTTATTTATTTATTTTGTATCTATTTCTTTTGTATGATTTATGGCTGCAATAAACATTAATAATAATAATAATAATAATAATATAGAAATTAAAGAAAATGCAAAAGTATAAAATCAATAGTTACTCCCTGTTAAAAATCAAATTCAATCTACATTTTTCAGCTTGTTATTATTGGTAGAAATATGAAACAAAAACTATTCGATTCAGCAAAATATTTTCTATCAATAGCACCTCAGTTTTATAACATTTAAATAACGTTGTCATATAGAAATCAAAGAAAATGCAAAAGTATAAAATCAATAGTTACTCCCTGTTAAAAATCAAATTCAATCTACATTCTTCAGCTTGTTATTAATGGTAGAAATATGAAACAAAAACTATTCGATTCAGCAAAATATTTCCTATTATTAACACCTCAGTTTCATAATATTTAAATAACGTTGTCATTTAGAAATTAAAGAAAATGCAAAAGAATAAAAACAATTGTTACTCCCTGTTAAAAATCAAATTCAATCTACATTCTCTAGCTTGTTATTAATGGTAGAAATATGAAACAAAACTATTCGATTCAGCAAAATATTTTCTATCAATAACACCTCAGTTTTATAACATTTAAATAACGTTGTCATATAGAAATTAAAGAAAATGCAAAAGTATAAAATCAATAGTTACTCCCTGTTAAAAATCAAATTCAATCTACATTTTTCAGCTTGTTATTATTGGTAGAAATATGAAACAAAAACTATTCGATTCAGCAAAATATTTTCTATCAATAGCACCTCAGTTTTATAACATTTAAATAACGTTGTCATATAGAAATCAAAGAAAATGCAAAAGTATAAAATCAATAGTTACTCCCTGTTAAAAATCAAATTCAATCTACATTTTTCAGCTTGTTATTAATGGTAGAAATATGAAACAAAAACTATTCGATTCAGCAAAATATTTTCTATTATTAACACCTCAGTTTCATAACATTTAAATAACGTTGTCATATAGAAATTAAAGAAAATGCAAAAGAATAAAAACAATTGTTACTCCCTGTTAAAAATCAAATTCAATCTACATTCTCTAGCTTGTTATTAATAATAGAAAAATGAAATAAATACTATTCGATTCAGCAAAATATTTTCTATTAATAACACCTCAGTTTTATAACATTTAAATAACGTTGTCATTTAGAAATTAAAGAAAATGCAAAAGTATAAAAACAATTGTTACTCTCTGTAAAAAATCAAATTCAATCTACATTCTCCAGCTTGTTATTAATGGTAGAAATATGAAACAAAACTATTCGATTCAGCAAAATATTTTCTATCAATAACACCTCAGTTTTATAACATTTAAATAACGTTGTCATTTAGAAATTAAAGAAAATGCAAAAGAATAAAAACAATTGTTACTCCCTGTTAAAAATCAAATTCAATCTACATTCTCTAGCTTGTTATTAATAATAGAAAAATGAAATAAATACTATTCGATTCAGCAAAATATTTTCTATTAATAACACCTCAGTTTTATAACATTTAAATAACGTTGTCATTTAGAAATTAAAGAAAATGCAAAAGTATAAAAACAATTGTTACTCTCTGTAAAAAATCAAATTCAATCTACATTCTCCAGCTTGTTATTAATGGTAGAAATATGAAACAAAAACTATTCGATTCAGCAAAATATTTTCTATCAATAACACTTTAGTTTTATAACATTTAAATAACGTTGTTATATAGAAATTAAAGAAAATGCAAAAGTATAAAAACAATTGTTACTCTCTGTAGAAAATCAAATTCAATCTACATTCTCCAGCTTGTCATTAATGGCAGAAATATGAAACAAAAACTATTTGATTCAGCAAAATATTTCCTATTAATAACACCTCAGTTTTATAACATTTAAATAACGTTGTCATATAGAAATTAAAGAAAATACAAAAGAATAAAAACAATTGTTACTCCCTGTTAAAAATCAAATTCAATCTACATTCTCCAGCTTGTCATTAATGGCAGAAATATGAAACAAAAACTATTTGATTCAGCAAAATATTTCCTATTAATAACACCTCAGTTTTATAACATTTAAATAACGTTGTCATTTAGAAATTAAAGAAAATGCAAAAGAATAAAAACAATTGTTACTCCCTGTAAAAAATCAAATTCAATCTACATTCTCCAGCTTGTTATTAATGGTAGAAATATGAAACAAAACTATTCGATTCAGCAAAATATTTTCTATCAATAACACCTCAGTTTTATAACATTTAAATAACGTTGTCATATAGAAATCAAAGAAAATGCAAAAGTATAAAATCAATAGTTACTCCCTGTTAAAAATCAAATTCAATCTACATTCTTCAACTTGTTATTAATGGTAGAAATATGAAACAAAAACTATTCGATTCAGCAAAATATTTTCTATTATTAACACCTCAATTTCATAACATTTAAATAACGTTGTCATATAGAAATTAAAGAAAATGCAAAAAAATAAAAACAATTGTTACTCCCTGTTAAAAATCAAATTCAATCTACATTCTCTAGCTTGTTATTAATAATAGAAAAATGAAATAAATACTATTCGATTCAGCAAAATATTTTCTATTAATAACACCTCAGTTTTATAACATTTAAATAAAGTTGTCATTTAGAAATTAAAGAAAATGCAAAAGTATAAAAACAATTGTTACTCTCTGTAAAAAATCAAATTCAATCTACATTCTCCAGCTTGTTATTAATGGTAGAAATATGAAACAAAAACTATTCGATTCAGCAAAATATTTTCTATCAATAACACCTTAGTTTTATAACATTTAAATAACGTTGTCATATAGAAATTAAAGAAAATGCAAAAGTATAAAAACAATTGTTACTCCCTGTAAAAAATCAAATTCAATCTACATTCTCCAGCTTGTTATTAATGGTAGAAATATGAAAAAAAACTATTCGATTTAGCAAAATATTTTCTATCAACAACACCTTAGTTTTATAACATTTAAATAACGTTGTCATATAGAAATTAAAGAAAATGCAAAAGTATAAAAACAATTGTTACTCTCTGTAAAAAATCAAATTCAATCTACATTCTCCAGCTTGTTATTAATGGTAGAAATATGAAACAAAAACTATTCGATTCAGCAAAATATTTTCTATCAATAACACTTTAGTTTTATAACATTTAAATAACGTTGTTATATAGAAATTAAAAAAAATGCAAAAGTATAAAAACAATTGTTACTCTCTGTAAAAAATCAAATTCAATCTACATTCTCCAGCTTGTTATTAATGGTAGAAATATGAAACAAAACTATTCGATTCAGCAAAATATTTTCTATCAATAACACCTTAGTTTTATAACATTTAAATAACGTTGTTATAAATAAATTAAAGAAAATGCAAAAGTATAAAAACAATTGTTACTCCCTGTAAAAAATCAAATTCAATCTACATTCTCCAGCTTGTTATTAATGGTAGAAATATGAAACAAAAACTATTCGATTCAGCAAAATATTTTCTATCAATAACACTTTAGTTTTATAACATTTAAATAACGTTGTTATATAGAAATTAAAGAAAATGCAAAAGTATAAAAACAATTGTTACTCTCTGTAAAAAATCAAATTCAATCTACATTCTCCAGCTTGTTATTAATGGTAGAAATATGAAACAAAACTATTCGATTCAGCAAAATATTTTCTATCAATAACACCTTAGTTTTATAACATTTAAATAACGTTGTTATAAATAAATTAAAGAAAATGCAAAAGTATAAAAACAATTGTTACTCCCTGTAAAAAATCAAATTCAATCTACATTCTCCAGCTTGTTATTAATGGTAGAAATATGAAAAAAAACTATTCGATTTAGCAAAATATTTTCTATCAACAACACCTTAGTTTTATAACATTTAAATAACGTTGTCATATAGAAATTAAAGAAAATGCAAAAGTATAAAAACAATAGTTACTCTCTGTAAAAAATCAAATTCAATCTACATTCTCCAGCTTGTTATTAATGGTAGAAATATGAAACAAAAACTATTCGATTCAGCAAAATATTTTCTATCAATAACACTTTAGTTTTATAACATTTAAATAACGTTGTTATATAGAAATTAAAGAAAATGCAAAAGTATAAAAACAATTGTTACTCTCTGTAAAAAATCAAATTCAATTTACATTCTCCAGCTTGTTATTAATGGTAGAAATATGAAACAAAACTATTCGATTCAGCAAAATATTTTCTATCAATAACACCTTAGTTTTATAACATTTAAATAACGTTGTTATAAATAAATTAAAGAAAATGCAAAAGTATAAAAACAATTGTTACTCCCTGTAAAAAATCAAATTCAATCTACATTCTCCAGCTTGTTATTAATGGTAGAAATATGAAACAAAAACTATTCGATTCAGCAAAATATTTTCTATCAATAACACCTTAGTTTTATAACATTTAAATAACGTTGTCATATAGAAATTAAAGAAAATGCAAAAGTATAAAAACAATTGTTACTCTCTGTAAAAAATCAAATTCAATCTACATTCTCCAGCTTGTTATTAATGGTAGAAATATGAAACAAAAACTATTCGATTCAGCAAAATATTTTCTATCAATAACACCTTAGTTTTATAACATTTAAATAACGTTGTCATATAGAAATTAAAGAAAATGCAAAAGTATAAAAACAATTGTTACTCTCTGTAAAAAATCAAATTCAATCTACATTCTCCAGCTTGTTATTAATGGTAGAAATATGAAACAAAACTATTCGATTCAGCAAAATATTTTCTATCAATAACACTTTAGTTTTATAACATTTAAATAACGTTGTCACATAGAAATTAAAGAAAATGCAAAAGTATAAAAACAATTGTTACTCTCTGTAGAAAATCAAATTCAATCTACATTCTCCAGCTTGTCATTAATGGCAGAAATATGAAACAAAAACTATTTGATTCAGCAAAATATTTCCTATTAATAACACCTCAGTTTTATAACATTTAAATAACGTTGTCATATAGAAATTAAAGAAAATACAAAAGAATAAAAACAATTGTTACTCCCTGTTAAAAATCAAATTCAATCTATATTCTCCTGCTTGTTACTAATGGTAGAAATATGAAACAAAACTATTCGATTCAGCAAAATATTTTCTATTAATAACACCTCAGTTTTATAACATTTAAATAACGTTGTCATTTAGAAATTAAAGAAAATGCAAAAGAATAAAAACAATTGTTACTCCCTGTTAAAAATCAAATTCAATCTACATTCTCTAGCTTGTTATTAATGGTAGAAATATGAAACAAAAACCATTTGATTCAGCAAAATATTTTCTATCAACAGCACCTCAGTTTTATAACATTTAAATAACGTTGTCATATAGAAATCAAAGAAAATGCAAAAGTATAAAATCAATAGTTACTCCCTGTTAAAAATCAAATTCAATCTACATTCTCCAGCTTGTTATTAATAGTAGAAATATGAAACAAAAACCATTTGATTCAGCAAAATATTTTCTATCAACAGCACCTCAGTTTTATAACATTTAAATAACGTTGTCATATAGAAATCAAAGAAAATGCAAAAGTATAAAATCAATAGTTACTCCCTGTTAAAAATCAAATTCAATCTACATTCTCCAGCTTGTTATTAATGGTAGAAATATGAAACAAAAACTATTCGATTCAGCAAAATATTTCCTATTAATAACACCTCAGTTTCATAACATTGAAATAACGTTGTCATATAGAAATTAAAGAAAATGCAAAAGTATAAAAACAATTGTTACTCCCTGTTAAAAATCAAATTCAATCTACATTCTCCTGCTTGTTATTAATAATAAAAAAATGAAATAAATACTATTCGATTCAGCAGAATATTTTCTATTAATAACACCTCAGTTTTATAACATTTAAATAACGTTGTCACATAGAAATTAAAGAAAATGCAGAAGTATAAAAACAATTGTTACTCTCTGTAGAAAATCAAATTCAATCTACATTTTCCAGCTTGTCATTAATGGCAGAAATATGAAACAAAAACTATTCGATTCAGCAAAATATTTTCTATCAATAACACCTTAGTTTTATAACATTTAAATAACGTTGTCATATAGAAATTAAAGAAAATGCAAAAGTATAAAAACAATTGTTACTCCCTGTATAAAATCAAATTCAATCTACATTCTCCAGCTTGTTATTAATGGTAGAAATATGAAAAAAAACTATTCGATTTAGCAAAATATTTTCTATCAACAACACCTTAGTTTTATAACATTTAAATAACGTTGTCATATAGAAATTAAAGAAAATGCAAAAGTATAAAAACAATTGTTACTCTCTGTAAAAAATCAAATTCAATCTACATTCTCCAGCTTGTTATTAATGGTAGAAATATGAAACAAAAACTATTCGATTCAGCAAAATATTTTCTATCAATAACACTTTAGTTTTATAACATTTAAATAACGTTGTTATATAGAAATTAAAAAAAATGCAAAAGTATAAAAACAATTGTTACTCTCTGTAAAAAATCAAATTCAATCTACATTCTCCAGCTTGTTATTAATGGTAGAAATATGAAACAAAACTATTCGATTCAGCAAAATATTTTCTATCAATAACACCTTAGTTTTATAACATTTAAATAACGTTGTTATAAATAAATTAAAGAAAATGCAAAAGTATAAAAACAATTGTTACTCCCTGTAAAAAATCAAATTCAATCTACATTCTCCAGCTTGTTATTAATGGTAGAAATATGAAAAAAAACTATTCGATTTAGCAAAATATTTTCTATCAACAACACCTTAGTTTTATAACATTTAAATAACGTTGTCATATAGAAATTAAAGAAAATGCAAAAGTATAAAAACAATTGTTACTCTCTGTAAAAAATCAAATTCAATCTACATTCTCCAGCTTGTTATTAATGGTAGAAATATGAAACAAAAACTATTCGATTCAGCAAAATATTTTCTATCAATAACACTTTAGTTTTATAACATTTAAATAACGTTGTTATATAGAAATTAAAGAAAATGCAAAAGTATAAAAACAATTGTTACTCTCTGTAAAAAATCAAATTCAATCTACATTCTCCAGCTTGTTATTAATGGTAGAAATATGAAACAAATCTATTCGATTCAGCAAAATATTTTCTATCAATAACACCTTAGTTTTATAACATTTAAATAACGTTGTTATAAATAAATTAAAGAAAATGCAAAAGTATAAAAACAATTGTTACTCCCTGTAAAAAATCAAATTCAATCTACATTCTCCAGCTTGTTATTAATGGTAGAAATATGAAACAAAAACTATTCGATTTAGCAAAATATTTTCTATCAACAACACCTTAGTTTTATAACATTTAAATAACGTTGTTATATAGAAATTAAAGAAAATGCAAAAGTATAAAAACAATTGTTACTCTCTGTAAAAAATCAAATTCAATCTACATTCTCCAGCTTGTTATTAATGGTAGAAATATGAAACAAAAACTATTCGATTCAGCAAAATATTTTCTATCAATAACACTTTAGTTTTATAACATTTAAATAACGTTGTTATATAGAAATTAAAGAAAATGCAAAAGTATAAAAACAATTGTTACTCTCTGTAAAAAATCAAATTCAATCTACATTCTCCAGCTTGTTATTAATGGTAGAAATATGAAACAAAACTATTCGATTCAGCAAAATATTTTCTATCAATAGCACCTCAGTTTTATAACATTTAAATAACGTTGTTATAAATAAATTAAAGAAAATGCAAAAGTATAAAAACAATTGTTACTCCCTGTAAAAAACCAAATTCAATCTACATTCTCTAGCTTGTTATTAATGGTAGAAACATGAAACAAAACTATTCGATTTAGCAAAATATTTTCTATCAACAACACCTTAGTTTTATAACATTTAAATAACGTTGTCATATAGAAATTAAAGAAAATGCAAAAGTATAAAATCAATAGTTACTCCCTGTTAAAAATCAAATTCAATCTACATTCTCCAGCTTGTTATTAATGGTAGAAATATGAAACAAAAACTATTCGATTCAGCAAAATATTTTCTATCAATAACACTTTAGTTTTATAACATTTAAATAACGTTGTCATATAGAAATTAAAGAAAATGCAAAAGTAAAAAAACAATTGTTACTCCTTGTAAAAAATCAAATTCAATCTACATTGTCTAGCTTGTTATTAATGGTAGAAATATGAAACAAAAACAATTCGATTCAGCAAAATATTTCCTATCAATAACACTTTAGTTTTATAACATTAAAATAACGTTGTTATATAGAAATTAAAAAAATTGCAAAAGTATAAAAACAATTGTTACTCTCTGTAGAAAATCAAATTCAATCTACATTCTCCAGCTTGTTATTAATGGCAGAAATATGAAACAAAAACTATTTGATTCAGCAAAATATTTCCTATTAATAACACCTCAGTTTTATAACATTTAAATAACGTTGTCATATAGAAATTAAAGAAAATGCAAAAGAATAAAAACAATTGTTACTCCCTGTTAAAAATCAAATTCAATCTATATTCTCCTGCTTGTTACTAATGGTAGAAATATGAAACAAAACTATTCGATTCAGCAAAATATTTTCTATCAATAACACCTCAGTTTTATAACATTTAAATAACGTTGTCACGTAGAAATTAAAAAAAATACAAAAGAATAAAAACAATTGTTACTCCTTGTTAAAAATCAAATTCAATCTACATTCTCCAGCTTGTTATTAATGGTAGAAATATGAAACAAAACTATTCGATTCAGCAAAATATTTCCTATCAATAACACCTCAGTTTTATAACATTTAAATAACGTTGTTATATAGAAATTAAAGAAAATGCAAAAGTATAAAAACAATTGTTACTCTCTGTAAAAAATCAAATTCAATCTACATTCTCTAGCTTGTTATTAATGGTAGAAACATGAAACAAAACTATTCGATTTAGCAAAATATTTTCTATCAACAACACCTTAGTTTTATAACATTTAAATAACGTTGTTATAAATAAATTAAAGAAAATGCAAAAGTATAAAAACAATTGTTACTTCCTGTAAAAAACCAAATTCAATCTAGATTCTCTAGCTTGTTATTAATGGTAGAAACATGAAACAAAACTATTCGATTTAGCAAAATATTTTCTATCAATAACACCTTAGTTTTATAACATTTAAATAACGTTGTCATATAGAAATTAAAGAAAATGCAAAAGTATAAAAACAACTGTTACTCTCTGTAAAAAATCAAATTCAATCTACATTCTCTAGCTTGTTATTAATGGTAGAAATATGAAACAAAAACTATTCGATTCAGCAAAATATTTTCTATCAATAACACTTTAGTTTTATAACATTTAAATAACGTTGTCATATAGAAATTAAAGAAAATGCAAAAGTATAAAAACAATTGTTACTCCCTGTATAAAATCAAATTCAATCTACATTCTCCAGCTTGTTATTAATGGTAGAAATATGAAAAAAAACTATTCGATTTAGCAAAATATTTTCTATCAACAACACCTTAGTTTTATAACATTTAAATAACGTTGTCATATAGAAATTAAAGAAAATGCAAAAGTATAAAAACAATTGTTACTCTCTGTAAAAAATCAAATTCAATCTACATTCTCCAGCTTGTTATTAATGGTAGAAATATGAAACAAAAACTATTCGATTCAGCAAAATATTTTCTATCAATAACACTTTAGTTTTATAACATTTAAATAACGTTGTTATATAGAAATTAAAAAAAATGCAAAAGTATAAAAACAATTGTTACTCTCTGTAAAAAATCAAATTCAATCTACATTCTCCAGCTTGTTATTAATGGTAGAAATATGAAACAAAACTATTCGATTCAGCAAAATATTTTCTATCAATAACACCTTAGTTTTATAACATTTAAATAACGTTGTTATAAATAAATTAAAGAAAATGCAAAAGTATAAAAACAATTGTTACTCCCTGTAAAAAATCAAATTCAATCTACATTCTCCAGCTTGTTATTAATGGTAGAAATATGAAAAAAAACTATTCGATTTAGCAAAATATTTTCTATCAACAACACCTTAGTTTTATAACATTTAAATAACGTTGTCATATAGAAATTAAAGAAAATGCAAAAGTATAAAAACAATTGTTACTCTCTGTAAAAAATCAAATTCAATCTACATTCTCCAGCTTGTTATTAATGGTAGAAATATGAAACAAAAACTATTCGATTCAGCAAAATATTTTCTATCAATAACACTTTAGTTTTATAACATTTAAATAACGTTGTTATATAGAAATTAAAGAAAATGCAAAAGTATAAAAACAATTGTTACTCTCTGTAAAAAATCAAATTCAATCTACATTCTCCAGCTTGTTATTAATGGTAGAAATATGAAACAAATCTATTCGATTCAGCAAAATATTTTCTATCAATAACACCTTAGTTTTATAACATTTAAATAACGTTGTTATAAATAAATTAAAGAAAATGCAAAAGTATAAAAACAATTGTTACTCCCTGTAAAAAATCAAATTCAATCTACATTCTCCAGCTTGTTATTAATGGTAGAAATATGAAACAAAAACTATTCGATTTAGCAAAATATTTTCTATCAACAACACCTTAGTTTTATAACATTTAAATAACGTTGTTATATAGAAATTAAAGAAAATGCAAAAGTATAAAAACAATTGTTACTCTCTGTAAAAAATCAAATTCAATCTACATTCTCCAGCTTGTTATTAATGGTAGAAATATGAAACAAAAACTATTCGATTCAGCAAAATATTTTCTATCAATAACACTTTAGTTTTATAACATTTAAATAACGTTGTTATATAGAAATTAAAGAAAATGCAAAAGTATAAAAACAATTGTTACTCTCTGTAAAAAATCAAATTCAATCTACATTCTCCAGCTTGTTATTAATGGTAGAAATATGAAACAAAACTATTCGATTCAGCAAAATATTTTCTATCAATAGCACCTCAGTTTTATAACATTTAAATAACGTTGTTATAAATAAATTAAAGAAAATGCAAAAGTATAAAAACAATTGTTACTCCCTGTAAAAAACCAAATTCAATCTACATTCTCTAGCTTGTTATTAATGGTAGAAACATGAAACAAAACTATTCGATTTAGCAAAATATTTTCTATCAACAACACCTTAGTTTTATAACATTTAAATAACGTTGTCATATAGAAATTAAAGAAAATGCAAAAGTATAAAATCAATAGTTACTCCCTGTTAAAAATCAAATTCAATCTACATTCTCTAGCTTGTTATTAATGGTAGAAATATGAAACAAAAACTATTCGATTCAGCAAAATATTTTCTATCAATAACACTTTAGTTTTATAACATTTAAATAACGTTGTCATATAGAAATTAAAGAAAATGCAAAAGTAAAAAAACAATTGTTACTCCTTGTAAAAAATCAAATTCAATCTACATTGTCTAGCTTGTTATTAATGGTAGAAATATGAAACAAAAACAATTCGATTCAGCAAAATATTTCCTATCAATAACACTTTAGTTTTATAACATTTAAATAACGTTGTTATATAGAAATTAAAGAAAATGCAAAAGTATAAAAACAATTGTTACTCCCTGTTAAAAATAAATTCAATCTACATTCTCCAGCTTGTTATTTATGGTAGAAATATGAAACAAAAACTATTAGATTCAGCAAAATATTTCCTATTAATAACACCTCAGTTTTATAACATTTAAATAACGTTGTCATATAGAAATTAAAGAAAATGCAAAAGTATAAAATCAATAGTTACTCCCTGTTAAAAATCAAATTCAATCTACATTCTCCAGCTTGTTATTAATGGTAGAAATATGAAACAAAAACTATTCGATTCAGCAAAATATTTTCTATCAATAACACTTTAGTTTTATAACACTTAAATAACGTTGTTATATAGAAATTAAAGAAAATGCAAAAGTATAAAAACAATTGTTACTCTCTGTAAAAAATCAAATTCAATCTACATTCTCCAGCTTGTTATTAATGGTAGAAATATGAAACAAAAACTATTCGATTCAGCAAAATATTTTCTATCAATAACACTTTAGTTTTATAACACTTAGATAACGTTGTTATATAGAAATTAAAGAAAATGCAAAAGTATAAAAACAATTGTTACTCTCTGTAAAAAATCAAATTCAATCTACATTCTCCAGCTTGTTATTAATGGTAGAAATATGAAACAAAACTATTTGATTCAGCAAAATATTTTCTATCAACAACACTTTAGTTTTATAACATTTAAATAACGTTGTCACATAGAAATTAAAGAAAATGCAGAAGTATAAAAACAATTGTTACTCTCTGTAGAAAATCAAATTCAATCTACATTCTCCAGCTTGTCATTAATGGCAGAAATATGAAACAAAAACTATTCGATTTAGCAAAATATTTTCTATCAACAACACCTTAGTTTTATAACATTTAAATAACGTTGTCATATAGAAATTAAAGAAAATGCAAAAGTATAAAATCAATAGTTACTCCCTGTTAAAAATCAAATTCAATCTACATTCTCTAGCTTGTTATTAATGGTAGAAATATGAAACAAAAACTATTCGATTCAGCAAAATATTTTCTATCAATAACACTTTAGTTTTATAACATTTAAATAACGTTGTCATATAGAAATTAAAGAAAATGCAAAAGTAAAAAAACAATTGTTACTCCTTGTAAAAAATCAAATTCAATCTACATTGTCTAGCTTGTTATTAATGGTAGAAATATGAAACAAAAACAATTCGATTCAGCAAAATATTTCCTATCAATAACACTTTAGTTTTATAACATTAAAATAACGTTGTTATATAGAAATTAAAAAAATTGCAAAAGTATAAAAACAATTGTTACTCTCTGTAGAAAATCAAATTCAATCTACATTCTCCAGCTTGTTATTAATGGCAGAAATATGAAACAAAAACTATTTGATTCAGCAAAATATTTCCTATTAATAACACCTTAGTTTTATAACATTTAAATAACGTTGTCATATAGAAATTAAAGAAAATGCAAAAGTATAAAAACAATTATAATAATAAATAATAATAATAATAATGTTTATTGCAGCCATAAATCATACAAAAGAAATAGATACAAAATAAATAAATAAATTACAAAAGCAAATAAAAAAGAGGCTACAAAAGGACTAAAAATCAGTTCTGCGAACTGTTTTTCATTTTAGCCCATTATTATATTCTAATAATACTAATTCTAATTATTATTCTAACAAAGTTATTTTTAATTTCCTTTGAAAAGTTTTAAAATTATCATTTTTAAATTCATTATCAAGGCCATTGTAAATCCTAGGACATAAATAGGAAAATGATGACTTATATAATTCCGTGCTATGCTTTGGAATGTGCAAAAATTCGTTGTATCTAGTTGTGCGATCATGAATATCTTTTCGGAGTACAATTTTATTATATAAGTTATCAGGTGTTTTATTTTTGACAATACTAAAAATTAAGCAACTTAAAAAGAACTTATATCTATTTTTGATGCTAAGCCAGCCAGACTTACGCAGATAAGGTGTTATATGCTCTTGACGTTTTACATTATAACAATATCTTAAACAAGAATTTTGAATTTTTTGTAATTTATAAAAATTAGCATTAGTTATAAAAGATCCATAAAATACAAGACAATAGTTAATATGGCTTAAAATTAAGCTATCACAAATTTGTATTTTTAACTTTGTAGTAAGAGTATTCTTTAAAAAATATATCGATTTCAATATACCATAACATGTTTTGCAAATTTTATTAACATGGCTAGAAAAGTCCAGATCGTTGTCAATGATTATTCCTAAATTTTTAGCGGACGAAACTAACGTAATGTCACAATTGTTTACAGCTAGTTTACAATTATTATAAACAATTTCACAAGATTTCTTCGGACCAAATAACATTGCCTGAGTTTTTGTTGGATTCAACTTTAATAATTGTTTCTCGCATTTTTTGTTTAAATTGTTTAAATTATTGTTTATTAGATCTATAACCCTAGGTGCATCGGTTACTGTAAATGATCGGAATATCTGCGTATCGTCTGCATAGCATTGCACTCCCACATCATTTAAAAACATTTCAATATCACAAGTATACAAAATAAATAAAATCGGTCCAAGTATAGAACCTTGCGGTACACCATTATTTACTTTTTTAAAATTGGATTTTAAAACAGATTCCCCGTTTATAACAACTTGCTGGTATCTTTCGGATAAATAACTTTCGATAAATTTACATGATTTGCTAGAAAATCCAACATAGTGCAATTTAGCTAGTAACAACTTATGACTAATAGTGTCGAAAGCCTTGGAGAAATCTAATAGCAGTAAAAGAGTCATCATACCTTTATCATAAGCGTTTAGAATATAGTCGGTAACGTTAATTAAAGCTGTAGCTGTACTGTTTTGAGCTCGAAAGCCAGCTTGACTCTGTGGTAAGATTTTATATTGATCTAAATATTCACGTATCTGAGATGACATTAATTTCTCCAAAACTTTTGACAAAGCAGGTAATATACATATTGGTCTTAAATCAGAAAAATTTTTAGGGTCTACAATTTTAGGCAAGGGAGTTATTTGACAAGTTTTCCATATGTTTGGAAAAGTTTGCGTCGTAATGGCATAATTTACAATATTTGTTAACACTGGTAAACATACCTCGGAAATTAAATTAATCATGTCAATTGATATGTCATCACATCCCACTGCTTTAGAATGTATTGCACTTAAAGCTTTTTTCACTTCACTTTCACTAACACACCGGAATTCAAAGAGTTTCACAACCTTTGGATGAAGTGAGCCCATCCTGTAGCTAGCAACTTCACCTTCTATATCTGAAGACTCTATTTTTGCACTGGTTACGAAAAAGTCATTTATAAGATTGGCTTCACAAAGATGAGATGGGATTTCTACAGACGCTTTTTGCTTTAATCCTAACGACCTTAGACCCTTCCATAGCTTCTTACCATCTTTGCAGGTGTTCAATTTAAAAGTTGAGAAACTGTTTTTTTCACGCTGGACTGCTCTTTTCACTTCATTACGAATGTCTACATAAAATTGCCATTTTGTTGGAGTTGTTGGAGTTGGAGTTGGAATTGTTACTCCCTGTTAAAAATCAAATTCAATCTACATTCTCCTGCTTGTTATTAATAATAGAAAAATGAAATAAATACTATTCGATTCAGCAGAATATTTTCTATTAATAACACCTCAGTTTTATAACATTTAAATAACGTTGTCACATAGAAATTAAAGAAAATGCAAAAGTATAAAAACAATTGTTACTCTCTGTAGAAAATCAAATTCAATCTACATTCTCCAGCTTGTTATTAATGGTAGAAATATGAAACAAAAACTATTCGATTCAGCAAAATATTTCCTATCAATAACACTTTAGTTTTATAACATTTAAATAACGTTGTCATATAGAAATTAAAGAAAATGCAAAAGAATAAAAACAATTGTTACTCTCTGTAGAAAATCAAATTCAATCTACATTCTCCAGCTTGTTATTAATGGCAGAAATATGAAACAAAAACTATTCGATCCAGCAAAATATTTCCTATCAATAACACCTCAGTTTTATAACAATTAAATAACGTTGTCACATAGAAATTAAAGAAAATGCAAAAGTATAAAAACAATTGTTACTCTCTGTAAAAAATCAAATTCAAGCTACATTCTCCAGCTTGTTATTAATGGTAGAAATATGAAACAAAAACTATTTGATTCAGCAAAATATTTCCTATCAATAACACCTCAGTTTTATAACATTTAAATAACGTTGTCATATAGAAATTAAAGAAAATGCAAAAGTATAAAAACAATTGTTACTCCCTGTTAAAAATCAAATTCAATCTACATTCTCCAGCTTGTTATTAATGGTAGAAATATAAAACAAAAACAATTCGATTGAGCAAAATATTTCCTATCAATAACACTTTAGTTTTATAACATTTAAATAACGTTGTTATATAGAAATTAAAGAAAATGCAAAAGTATAAAAACAATTGTTACTCCCTGTTAAAAATCAAATTCAATCTACATTCTCCAGCTTGTTATTTATGGTAGAAATATGAAACAAAAACTATTAGATTCAGCAAAATATTTCCTATTAATAACACCTCAGTTTTATAACATTTAAATAACGTTGTCATATAGAAATTAAAGAAAATGCAAAAGTATAAAATCAATAGTTACTCCCTGTTAAAAATCAAATTCAATCTACATTCTCTAGCTTGTTATTTATGGTAGAAATATGAAACAAAAACTATTAGATTCAGCAAAATATTTCCTATTAACAACACCTCAGTTTTATAACATTTAAATAACGTTGTCATATAGAAATTAAAGAAAATGCAAAAGTATAAAATCAATAGTTACTCCCTGTTAAAAATCAAATTCAATCTACATTCTCCAGCTTGTTATTTATGGTAGAAATATGAAACAAAAACTATTAGATTCAGCAAAATATTTCCTATTAATAACACCTCAGTTTTATAACATTTAAATAACGTTGTCATATAGAAATTAAAGAAAATGCAAAAGTATAAAATCAATAGTTACTCCCTGTTAAAAATCAAATTCAATCTACATTCTCCAGCTTGTTATTTATGGTAGAAATATGAAACAAAAACTATTAGATTCAGCAAAATATTTTCTATTAATAACACTTTAGTTTTATAACATTTAAATAACGTTGGCATATAGAAATTAAAGAAAATGCAAAAGAATAAAAACAATTGTTACTCCCTGTTAAAAATCAAATTCAATCTACATTCTCTAGCTTGTTATTAATGGTAGAAATATGAAACAAAAACTATTTGATTCAGAAAAATATTTCCTATTAATAACACCTCAGTTTTATAACATTTAAATAACGTTGTCATATAGAAATTAAAGAAAATGCAAAAGTATAAAATCAATAGTTACTCCCTGTTAAAAATCAAATTCAATCTACATTCTCTAGCTTGTTATTAATGGTAGAAATATGAAACAAAACTATTCGATTCAGCAAAATATTTTCTATCAATAGCACCTCAGTTTTATAACATTTAAATAACGTTGTCATATAGAAATTAAAGAAAATGCAAAAGAATAAAAACAATTGTTACTCCTTGTTAAAAATCAAATTCAATCTACATTCTCTAGCTTGTTATTAATAATAGAAAAATGAAATAAATACTATTCGATTCAGCAAAATATTTTCTATTAATAACGCCTCAGTTTTATAACATTTAAATAACGTTGTCATTTAGAAATTAAAGAAAATGCAAAAGAATAAAAACAATTGTTACTCCCTGTTAAAAATCAAATTCAATCTACATTCTCCAGCTTGTTATTAATGGTAGAAATATGAAACAAAAACTATTCGATTCAGCAAAATATTTTCTATCAATAACACTTTAGTTTTATAACACTTAGATAACGTTGTTATATAGAAATTAAAGAAAATGCAAAAGTATAAAAACAATTGTTACTCTCTGTAAAAAATCAAATTCAATCTACATTCTCCAGCTTGTTATTAATGGTAGAAATATGAAACAAAAACTATTTGATTCAGCAAAATATTTTCTATCAACAACACTTTAGTTTTATAACATTTAAATAACGTTGTCACATAGAAATTAAAGAAAATGCAGAAGTATAAAAACAATTGTTACTCTCTGTAGAAAATCAAATTCAATCTACATTCTCCAGCTTGTCATTAATGGCAGAAATATGAAACAAAAACTATTCGATTCAGCAAAATATTTTCTATCAATAACACTTTAGTTTTATAACATTTAAATAACGTTGTTATATAGAAATTAAAGAAAATGCAAAAGTATAAAAACAATTGTTACTCTCTGTAAAAAATCAAATTCAATCTACATTCTCCAGCTTGTTATTAATGGTAGAAATATGAAACAAAACTATTTGATTCAGCAAAATATTTCCTATTAATAACACCTCAGTTTTATAACATTTAAATAACGTTGTCATATAGAAATTAAAGAAAATACAAAAGAATAAAAACAATTGTTACTCCCTGTTAAAAATCAAATTCAATCTACATTCTCCTGCTTGTTATTAATAATAGAAAAATGAAATAAATACTATTCGATTGAGCAAAATATTTTCTATTAATAACACCTCAGTTTTATAACATTTAAATAACGTTGTCATTTAGAAATTAAAGAAAATGCAAAAGAATAAAAACAATTGTTACTCCCTGTTAAAAATCAAATTCAATCTACATTCTCTAGCTTGTTATTAATGGTAGAAATATGAAACAAAACTATTCGATTCAGCAAAATATTTTCTATCAATAACACCTCAGTTTTATAACATTTAAATAACGTTGTCATTTAGAAATTAAAGAAAATGCAAAAGAATAAAAACAATTGTTACTCCTTGTTAAAAATCAAATTCAATCTACATTCTCTAGCTTGTTATTAATGGCAGAAGTATGAAACAAAAACTATTCGATTCAGCAAAATATTTTCTATCAATAACACCTCAGTTTTATAACATTTAAATAACGTTGTCATATAGAAATTAAAGAAAATGCAAAAGTATAAAATCAATAGTTACTCACTGTTAAAAATCAAATTCAATCTACATTCTTCAGCTTGTTATTATTGGGAGAAATATGAAACAAAAACTATTCGATTCAGCAAAATATTTTCTATCAATAGCACCTCAGTTTTATAACATTTAAATAACGTTGTTATAAATAAATTAAAGAAAATGCAAAAGTATAAAAACAATTGTTACTCCCTGTAAAAAACCAAATTCAATCTACATTCTCTAGCTTGTTATTAATAATGGTAGAAATATGAAACAAAAACAATTCGATTCAGCAAAATATTTCCTATCAATAACACCTCAGTTTTATAACATTTAAATAACGTTGTCATTTAGAAATTAAAAAAAATACAAAAGAATAAAAACAATTGTTACTCCTTGTTAAAAATCAAATTCAATCTACATTCTCCAGCTTGTTATTAATGGTAGAAATATGAAACAAAACTATTCGATTCAGCAAAATATTTCCTATCAATAACACCTCAGTTTTATAACATTTAAATAACGTTGTTATATAGAAATTAAAGAAAATGCAAAAGTATAAAAACAATTGTTACTCTCTGTAAAAAATCAAATTCAATCTACATTCTCTAGCTTGTTATTAATGGTAGAAACATGAAACAAAACTATTCGATTTAGCAAAATATTTTCTATCAACAACACCTTAGTTTTATAACATTTAAATAACGTTGTTATAAATAAATTAAAGAAAATGCAAAAGTATAAAAACAATTGTTACTTCCTGTAAAAAACCAAATTCAATCTAGATTCTCTAGCTTGTTATTAATGGTAGAAACATGAAACAAAACTATTCGATTTAGCAAAATATTTTCTATCAATAACACCTTAGTTTTATAACATTTAAATAACGTTGTCATATAGAAATCAAAGAAAATGCAAAAGTATAAAATCAATAGTTACTCCCTGTTAAAAATCAAATTCAATCTACATTCTCCAGCTTGTTATTAATGGTAGAACTATGAAACAAAACCTATTCGATTCAGCAAAATATTTCCTATCAACAACACCTTAGTTTTATAACATTTAAATAACGTTGTCATATAGAAATTAAAGAAAATGCAAAAGTATAAAAACAACTGTTACTCTCTGTAAAAAATCAAATTCAATCTACATTTTCTAGCTTGTTATTAATGGTAGAAATATGAAACAAAAACTATTCGATTCAGCAAAATATTTTCTATCAATAACACTTTAGTTTTATAACATTTAAATAACGTTGTCATATAGAAATTAAAGAAAATGCAAAAGTATAAAAACAATTGTTACTCCCTGTTAAAAATCAAATTCAATCTACATTCTCCTGCTTGTTATTAATAATAGAAAAATGAAATAAATACTATTCGATTCAGCAGAATATTTTCTATTAATAACACCTCAGTTTTATAACATTTAAATAACGTTGTCACATAGAAATTAAAGAAAATGCAAAAGTATAAAAACAATTGTTACTCTCTGTAGAAAATCAAATTCAATCTACATTCTCCAGCTTGTTATTAATGGTAGAAATATGAAACAAAAACTATTCGATTCAGCAAAATATTTCCTATCAATAACACTTTAGTTTTATAACATTTAAATAACGTTGTCATATAGAAATTAAAGAAAATGCAAAAGAATAAAAACAATTGTTACTCCCTGTTAAAAATCAAATTCAATCTACATTCTCCTGCTTGTTATTAATAATAGAAAAATGAAATAAATACTATTCGATTCAGCAGAATATTTTCTATTAATAACACCTCAGTTTTATAACATTTAAATAACGTTGTCATATAGAAATTAAAGAAAATGCAAAAGTATAAAAACAATTGTTACTCCCTGTTAAAAATCAAATTCAATCTACATTCTCCAGCTTGTTATTAATGGTAGAAATATAAAACAAAAACAATTCGATTGAGCAAAATATTTCCTATCAATAACACTTTAGTTTTATAACATTTAAATAACGTTGTTATATAGAAATTAAAGAAAATGCAAAAGTATAAAGCAATTGTTACTCCCTGTTAAAAATCAAATTCAATCTACATTCTTTAGCTTGTTATTAATGGTAGAAATATGAAACAAAAACTATTTGATTCAGCAAAATATTTCCTATCAATAACACCTCAGTTTTATAACATTTAAATAACGTTGTCATTTAGAAATTAAAGAAAATGCAAAAGAATAAAAACAATTGTTACTCCTTGTTAAAAATCAAATTCAATCTACATTCTCCAGCTTGTTATTAATGGCAGAAATATGAAACAAAAACTATTCGATCCAGCAAAATATTTCCTATCAATAACACCTCAGTTTTATAACAATTAAATAACGTTGTCACATAGAAATTAAAGAAAATGCAAAAGTATAAAAACAATTGTTACTCTCTGTAAAAAATCAAATTCAAGCTACATTCTCCAGCTTGTTATTAATGGTAGAAATATGAAACAAAAACTATTTGATTCAGCAAAATATTTCCTATCAATAACACCTCAGTTTTATAACATTTAAATAACGTTGTCATGTAGAAATTAAAGAAAATGCAAAAGAATAAAAACAATTGTTACTCCTTGTTAAAAATCAAATTCAATCTACATTCTCTAGCTTGTTATTAATGGCAGAAGTATGAAACAAAAACTATTCGATTCAGCGAAATATTTTCTATCAATAACACCTCAGTTTTATAACATTTAAATAACGTTGTCATATAGAAATTAAAGAAAATACAAAAGTATAAAAACCATTGTTACTCCCTGTTAAAAATCAAATTCAATCTACATTCTCCAGCTTGTTATTAATGGTAGAAATATGAAACAAAAACTATTCGATTCAGCAAAATATTTCCTGTCAATAACACCTCAGTTTTATAACATTTAAATAACGTTGTCATATAGAAATTAAAGAAAATGCAAAAGTATAAAGCAATTGTTACTCCCTGTTAAAAATCAAATTCAATCTACATTCTTTAGCTTGTTATTAATGGTAGAAATATGAAACAAAAACTATTTGATTCAGCAAAATATTTCCTATCAATAACACCTCAGTTTTATAACATTTAAATAACGTTGTTATATAGAAATTAAAGAAAATGCAAAAGAATAAAAACAATTGTTACTCCCTGTTAAAAATCAAATTCAATCTACATTCTCTAGCTTGTTATTAATGGTAGAAATATGAAACAAAACTATTCGATTCAGCAAAATATTTTCTATCAATAGCACCTCAGTTTTATAACATTTAAATAACGTTGTCATATAGAAATTAAAAGAAAATGCAAAAGTATAAAAACAATTGTTACTCCCTGTTAAAAATCAAATTCAATCTACATTCTCTAGCTTGTTATTAATGGTAGAAATATGAAACAAAACTATTCGATTCAGCAAAATATTTTCTATCAATAGCACCTCAGTTTTATAACATTTAAATAACGTTGTCATATAGAAATTAAAGAAAATGCAAAAGTATAAAATCAATAGTTACTCACTGTTAAAAATCAAATTCAATCTACATTCTTCAGCTTGTTATTATTGGGAGAAATATGAAACAAAAACTATTCGATTCAGCAAAATATTTTCTATCAATAGCACCTCAGTTTTATAACATTTAAATAACGTTGTTATAAATAAATTAAAGAAAATGCAAAAGTATAAAAACAATTGTTACTCCCTGTAAAAAACCAAATTCAATCTACATTCTCTAGCTTGTTATTAATGGTAGAAACATGAAACAAAACTATTCGATTTAGCAAAATATTTTCTATCAACAACACCTTAGTTTTATAACATTTAAATAACGTTGTCATATAGAAATTAAAGAAAATGCAAAAGTATAAAATCAATAGTTACTCCCTGTTAAAAATCAAATTCAATCTACATTCTCTAGCTTGTTATTAATGGTAGAAATATGAAACAAAAACTATTCGATTCAGCAAAATATTTTCTATCAATAACACTTTAGTTTTATAACATTTAAATAACGTTGTCATATAGAAATTAAAGAAAATGCAAAAGTAAAAAAACAATTGTTACTCCTTGTAAAAAATCAAATTCAATCTACATTCTCTAGCTTGTTATTAATGGTAGAAATATGAAACAAAAACAATTCGATTCAGCAAAATATTTCCTATCAATAACACCTCAGTTTTATAACATTTAAATAACGTTGTCATATAAAAATCAAAGAGAATACAATAAGTATAAAATCAACAGTTACTCCCTGTTAAAAATTAAATTCAATCTACATTCTCCAGCTTGTTATTAATGGTAGAAATATGAAACAAAAACTATTCGATTCAGCAAAATATTTCCTATCAATAACACTTTAGTTTTATAACATTAAAATAACGTTGTTATATAGAAATTAAAAAAATTGCAAAAGTATAAAAACAATTGTTACTCTCTGTAGAAAATCAAATTCAATCTACATTCTCCAGCTTGTTATTAATGGCAGAAATATGAAACAAAAACTATTTGATTCAGCAAAATATTTCCTATTAATAACACCTCAGTTTTATAACATTTAAATAACGTTGTCATATAGAAATTAAAGAAAATGCAAAAGAATAAAAACAATTGTTACTCCCTGTTAAAAATCAAATTCAATCTATATTCTCCTGCTTGTTATTAATGGTAGAAATATGAAACAAAACTATTCGATTCAGCAAAATATTTTCTATCAATAACACCTCAGTTTTATAACATTTAAATAACGTTGTCACGTAGAAATTAAAAAAAATACAAAAGAATAAAAACAATTGTTACTCCTTGTTAAAAATCAAATTCAATCTACATTCTCCAGCTTGTTATTAATGGTAGAAATATGAAACAAAACTATTCGATTCAGCAAAATATTTCCTATCAATAACACCTCAGTTTTATAACATTTAAATAACGTTGTTATATAGAAATTAAAGAAAATGCAAAAGTATAAAAACAATTGTTACTCTCTGTAAAAAATCAAATTCAATCTACATTCTCTAGCTTGTTATTAATGGTAGAAACATGAAACAAAACTATTCGATTTAGCAAAATATTTTCTATCAACAACACCTTAGTTTTATAACATTTAAATAACGTTGTTATAAATAAATTAAAGAAAATGCAAAAGTATAAAAACAATTGTTACTTCCTGTAAAAAACCAAATTCAATCTAGATTCTCTAGCTTGTTATTAATGGTAGAAACATGAAACAAAACTATTCGATTTAGCAAAATATTTTCTATCAATAACACCTTAGTTTTATAACATTTAAATAACGTTGTCATATAGAAATCAAAGAAAATGCAAAAGTATAAAATCAATAGTTACTCCCTGTTAAAAATCAAATTCAATCTACATTCTCCAGCTTGTTATTAATGGTAGAACTATGAAACAAAACCTATTCGATTCAGCAAAATATTTCCTATCAACAACACCTTAGTTTTATAACATTTAAATAACGTTGTCATATAGAAATTAAAGAAAATGCAAAAGTATAAAAACAACTGTTACTCTCTGTAAAAAATCAAATTCAATCTACATTCTCTAGCTTGTTATTAATGGTAGAAATATGAAACAAAAACTATTCGATTCAGCAAAATATTTTCTATCAATAACACTTTAGTTTTATAACATTTAAATAACGTTGTCATATAGAAATTAAAGAAAATGCAAAAGTATAAAAACAATTGTTACTCCCTGTTAAAAATCAAATTCAATCTACATTCTCCTGCTTGTTATTAATAATAGAAAAATGAAATAAATACTATTCGATTCAGCAGAATATTTTCTATTAATAACACCTCAGTTTTATAACATTTAAATAACGTTGTCACATAGAAATTAAAGAAAATGCAAAAGTATAAAAACAATTGTTACTCTCTGTAGAAAATCAAATTCAATCTACATTCTCCAGCTTGTTATTAATGGTAGAAATATGAAACAAAAACTATTCGATTCAGCAAAATATTTCCTATCAATAACACTTTAGTTTTATAACATTTAAATAACGTTGTCATATAGAAATTAAAGAAAATGCAAAAGAATAAAAACAATTGTTACTCTCTGTAGAAAATCAAATTCAATCTACATTCTCCAGCTTGTTATTAATGGCAGAAATATGAAACAAAAACTATTCGATCCAGCAAAATATTTCCTATCAATAACACCTCAGTTTTATAACAATTAAATAACGTTGTCACATAGAAATTAAAGAAAATGCAAAAGTATAAAAACAATTGTTACTCTCTGTAAAAAATCAAATTCAAGCTACATTCTCCAGCTTGTTATTAATGGTAGAAATATGAAACAAAAACTATTTGATTCAGCAAAATATTTCCTATCAATAACACCTCAGTTTTATAACATTTAAATAACGTTGTCATATAGAAATTAAAGAAAATGCAAAAGTATAAAAACAATTGTTACTCCCTGTTAAAAATCAAATTCAATCTACATTCTCCAGCTTGTTATTAATGGTAGAAATATAAAACAAAAACAATTCGATTGAGCAAAATATTTCCTATCAATAACACTTTAGTTTTATAACATTTAAATAACGTTGTTATATAGAAATTAAAGAAAATGCAAAAGTATAAAGCAATTGTTACTCCCTGTTAAAAATCAAATTCAATCTACATTCTTTAGCTTGTTATTAATGGTAGAAATATGAAACAAAAACTATTTGATTCAGCAAAATATTTCCTATCAATAACGCCTCAGTTTTATAACATTTAAATAACGTTGTCATTTAGAAATTAAAGAAAATGCAAAAGAATAAAAACAATTGTTACTCCTTGTTAAAAATCAAATTCAATCTACATTCTCCAGCTTGTTATTAATGGCAGAAATATGAAACAAAAACTATTCGATCCACCAAAATATTTCCTATCAATAACACCTCAGTTTTATAACAATTAAATAACGTTGTCACATAGAAATTAAAGAAAATGCAAAAGTATAAAAACAATTGTTACTCTCTGTAAAAAATCAAATTCAAGCTACATTCTCCAGCTTGTTATTAATGGTAGAAATATGAAACAAAAACTATTTGATTCAGCAAAATATTTCCTATCAATAACACCTCAGTTTTATAACATTTAAATAACGTTGTCATATAGAAATTAAAGAAAATGCAAAAGAATAAAAACAATTGTTACTCCTTGTTAAAAATCAAATTCAATCTACATTCTCTAGCTTGTTATTAATGGCAGAAGTATGAAACAAAAACTATTCGATTCAGCGAAATATTTTCTATCAATAACACCTCAGTTTTATAACATTTAAATAACGTTGTCATATAGAAATTAAAGAAAATACAAAAGTATAAAAACCATTGTTACTCCCTGTTAAAAATCAAATTCAATCTACATTCTCCAGCTTGTTATTATTGGTAGAAATATGAAACAAAAACTATTCGATTCAGCAAAATATTTTCTATCAATAACACCTAAGTTTTATAACATTTAAATAACGTTGTCATATAGAAATCAAAGAAAATGCAAAAGTTTAAAATCAATAGTTACTCCCTGTCAAAAATCAAATTCAATCTACATTCTCCAGCTTGTTATTAATGGTAGAAATATGAAACAAAAACTATTCGATTCAGCAAAATATTTCCTGTCAATAACACCTCAGTTTTATAACATTTAAATAACGTTGTCATATAGAAATCAAAGAAAATGCAAAAGTATAAAATCAATAGTTACTCCCTGTTAAAAATCAAATTCAATCTACATTCTCCAGCTTGTTATTAATGGTAGAAATATGAAATAAAAACTATTTGATTCAGCAAAATATTTCCTATTAATAACACCTCAGTTTTATAACATTTAAATAATGTTGTTATATAGAAATTAAAGAAAATGCAAAAGAATAAAAACAATTGTTACTCCCTGTTAAAAATCAAATTCAATCTACATTCTCCAGCTTGTTATTAATGGTAGAAATATGAAACAAAAACTATTCGATTTAGCAAAATATTTTCTATCAATAGCACCTCAGTTTTATAACATTTAAATAACGTTGTCATATAGAAATCAAAGAAAATGCAAATGTATAAAATCAATAGTTACTCCCTGTTAAAAATCAAATTCAATCTACATTCTCCAGCTTGTTATTTATGGTAGAAATATGAAACAAAAACTATTCGATTCAGCAAAATATTTTCTATTAATAACACTTTAGTTTTATAACATTTAAATAACGTTGTTATACAGAAATTAAAGAAAATGCAAAAGTATAAAAACAATTGTTACTCTCTGTAAAAAATCAAATTCAATCTACATTCTCCAGCTTGTTATTATTGGTAGAAATATGAAACAAAAACTATTCGATTCAGCAAAATATTTTCTATTAATAACACTTTAGTTTTATAACATTTAAATAACGTTGTTATACAGAAATTAAAGAAAATGCAAAAGTATAAAAACAATTGTTACTCTCTGTAAAAAATCAAATTCAATCTACATTCTCCAGCTTGTTATTAATGGTAGAAATATGAAACAAAAACTATTCGATTTAGCAAAATATTTTCTATCAATAGCACCTCAGTTTTATAACATTTAAATAACGTTGTCATATAGAAATCAAAGAAAATGCAAAAGTATAAAATCAATAGTTACTCCCTGTTAAAAATCAAATTCAATCTACATTCTCCAGCTTGTTATTAATGGTAGAAATATGAAATAAAAACTATTTGATTCAGCAAAATATTTCCTATTAATAACACCTCAGTTTTATAATATTTAAATAATGTTGTTATATAGAAATTAAAGAAAATGCAAAAGAATAAAAACAATTGTTACTCCCTGTTAAAAATCAAATTCAATCTACATTCTCTAGCTTGTTATTAATGGTAGAAATATGAAACAAAACTATTCGATTCAGCAAAATATTTTCTATCAATAGCATCTCAGTTTTATAACATTTAAATAACGTTGTCATTTAGAAATTAAAGAAAATGCAAAAGAATAAAAACAATTGTTACTCCCTGTTAAAAATCAAATTCAATCTACATTCTCCAGCTTGTTATTAATGGTAGAAATATGAAACAAAAACTATTTGGTTCAGCAAAATATTTCCTATCAACAACACCTCAGTTTTATAACATTTAAATAACGTTGTCATATAGAAATTAAAGAAAATGCAAAAGAATAAAAACAATTGTTACTCCCTGTTAAAAATCAAATTCAATCTACATTCTCCAGCTTGTTATTAATGGTAGAAATATGAAACAAAAACTATTCGATTCAGCAAAATATTTCCTGTCAATAACACCTCAGTTTTATAACATTTAAATAACGTTGTCATATAGAAATCAAAGAAAATGCAAAAGTATAAAATCAATAGTTACTCCCTGTTAAAAATCAAATTCAATCTACATTCTCCAGCTTGTTATTAATGGTAGAAATATGAAACAAAAACTATTTGGTTCAGCAAAATATTTCCTATCAACAACACCTCAGTTTTATAACATTTAAATAACGTTGTCATATAGAAATTAAAGAAAATGCAAAAGAATAAAAACAATTGTTACTCCCTGTTAAAAATCAAATTCAATCTACATTCTCCAGCTTGTTATTAATGGTAGAAATATGAAACAAAACTATTCGATTCAGCAAAATATTTTCTATCAATAGCATCTCAGTTTTATAACATTTAAATAACGTTGTCATTTAGAAATTAAAGAAAATGCAAAAGAATAAAAACAATTGTTACTCCCTGTTAAAAATCAAATTCAATCTACATTCTCCAGCTTGTTATTAATGGTAGAAATATGAAACAAAAACTATTTGGTTCAGCAAAATATTTCCTATCAACAACACCTCAGTTTTATAACATTTAAATAACGTTGTCATATAGAAATTAAAGAAAATGCAAAAGAATAAAAACAATTGTTACTCCCTGTTAAAAATCAAATTCAATCTACATTCTCCAGCTTGTTATTAATGGTAGAAATATGAAACAAAACTATTCGATTCAGCAAAATATTTTCTATCAATAGCATCTCAGTTTTATAACATTTAAATAACGTTGTCATTTAGAAATTAAAGAAAATGCAAAAGAATAAAAACAATTGTTACTCCCTGTTAAAAATCAAATTCAATCTACATTCTCCAGCTTGTTATTAATGGTAGAAATATGAAACAAAAACTATTCGATTCAGCAAAATATTTCCTGTCAATAACACCTCAGTTTTATAACATTTAAATAACGTTGTCATATAGAAATCAAAGAAAATGCAAAAGTATAAAATCAATAGTTACTCCCTGTTAAAAATCAAATTCAATCTACATTCTCTAGCTTGTTATTAATGGCAGAAGTATGAAACAAAAACTATTCGATTTAGCAAAATATTTTCTATCAATAACACTTTAGTTTTAGAACATTTAAATAACGTTGTTATATAGAAATTAAAGAAAATGCAAAAGTATAAAAACAATTGTTACTCTCTGTAAAAAATCAAATTCAATCTACATTCTCCAGCTTGTTATTAATGGTAGAAATATGAAACAAAACTATTCGATTCAGCAAAATATTTTCTATCAATAACACCTTAGTTTTATAACATTTAAATAACGTTGTTATAAATAAATTAAAGAAAATGCAAAAGTATAAAAACAATTGTTACTCCCTGTAAAAAATCAAATTCAATCTACATTCTCCTGCTTGTTATTAATAATAGAAAAATGAAATAAATACTATTCGATTCAGCAAAATATTTTCTATCAATAACACCTCAGTTTTATAACATTTAAATAACGTTGTCACATAGAAATTAAAGAAAATGCAAAAGTATAAAAACAATTGTTACTCTCTGTAGAAAATCAAATTCAATCTACATTCTCCAGCTTGTCATTAATGGTAGAAATATGAAACAAAAACTATTCGATTTAGCAAAATATTTTCTATCAATAGCACCTCAGTTTTATAACATTTAAATAACGTTGTCATATAGAAATCAAAGAAAATGCAAAAGTATAAAATCAATAGTTACTCCCTGTTAAAAATCAAATTCAATCTACATTTTCCAGCTTGTTATTAATGGTAGAAATATGAAACAAAAACTATTTGGTTCAGCAAAATATTTCCTATCAACAACACCTCAGTTTTATAACATTTAAATAACGTTGTCATATAGAAATTAAAGAAAATGCAAAAGAATAAAAACAAATGTTACTCCTTGTTAAAAATCAAATTCAATCTACATTCTCTAGCTTGTTATTAATGGCAGAAGTATGAAACAAAAACTATTCGATTTAGCAAAATATTTTCTATCAATAACACTTTAGTTTTATAACATTTAAATAACGTTGTTATATAGAAATTAAAGAAAATGCAAAAGTATAAAAACAATTGTTACTCTCTGTAAAAAATCAAATTCAATCTACATTCTCCAGCTTGTTATTAATGGTAGAAATATGAAACAAAACTATTCGATTCAGCAAAATATTTTCTATCAATAACACCTTAGTTTTATAACATTTAAATAACGTTGTTATAAATAAATTAAAGAAAATGCAAAAGTATAAAAACAATTGTTACTCCCTGTAAAAAATCAAATTCAATCTACATTCTCCTGCTTGTTATTAATAATAGAAAAATGAAATAAATACTATTCGATTCAGCAAAATATTTTCTATCAATAACACCTCAGTTTTATAACATTTAAATAACGTTGTCACATAGAAATTAAAGAAAATGCAAAAGTATAAAAACAATTGTTACTCTCTGTAGAAAATCAAATTCAATCTACATTTTCCAGCTTGTTATTAATGGTAGAAATATGAAACAAAAACTATTTGGTTCAGCAAAATATTTCCTATCAACAACACCTCAGTTTTATAACATTTAAATAACGTTGTCATATAGAAATCAAAGAAAATGCAAAAGTATAAAATCAATAGTTACTCCCTGTTAAAAATCAAATTCAATCTACATTTTTCAGCTTGTTATTATTGGTAGAAATATGAAACAAAAACTATTCGATTCAGCAAAATATTTTCTATCAATAACACCTTAGTTCTATAACATTTAAATAACGTTGTCATATAGAAATTAAAGAAAATGCAAATGTATAAAATCAATAGTTACTCCCTGTTAAAAATCAAATTCAATCTACATTCTCCAGCTTGTTATTTATGGTAGAAATATGAAACAAAAACTATTCGATTCAGCAAAATATTTTCTATTAATAACACTTTAGTTTTATAACATTTAAATAACGTTGTTATACAGAAATTAAAGAAAATGCAAAAGTATAAAAACAATTGTTACTCTCTGTAGAAAATCAAATTCAATCTACATTCTCCAGCTTGTCATTAATGGCAGAAATATGAAACAAAAACTATTTGATTCAGCAAAATATTTCCTATTAATAACACCTCAGTTTTATAACATTTAAATAACGTTGTTATATAGAAATTAAAGAAAATGCAAAAGAATAAAAACAATTGTTACTCCCTGTTAAAAATCAAATTCAATCTACATTCTCCTGCTTGTTATTAATAATAGAAAAATGAAATAAATACTATTCGATTCAGCAAAATATTTTCTATTAATAACACCTCAGTATTATAACATTTAAATAACGTTGTCATTTAGAAATTAAAGAAAATGCAAAAGAATAAAAACAATTGTTACTCCCTGTTAAAAATCAAATTCAATCTACATTCTCTAGCTTGTTATTAATGGTAGAAATATGAAACAAAACTATTCGATTCAGCAAAATATTTTCTATCAATAACACCTCAGTTTTATAACATTTAAATAACGTTGTCATATAGAAATTAAAGAAAATGCAAAAGTATAAAATCAATAGTTACTCCCTGTTAAAAATCAAATTCAATCTACATTTTTCAGCTTGTTATTATTGGTAGAAATATGAAACAAAAACTATTCGATTCAGCAAAATATTTTCTATCAATAGCACCTCAGTTTTATAACATTTAAATAACGTTGTCATATAGAAATCAGAGAAAATGCAAAAGTATAAAATCAATAGTTACTCCCTGTTAAAAATCAAATTCAATCTACATTCTTCAGCTTGTTATTAATGGTAGAAATATGAAACAAAAACTATTCGATTCAGCAAAATATTTCCTATTATTAACACCTCAGTTTCATAACATTTAAATAACGTTGTCATTTAGAAATTAAAGAAAATGCAACAGAATAAAAACAATTGTTACTCCCTGTTAAAAATCAAATTCAATCTACATTCTCTAGCTTGTTATTAATGGTAGAAATATGAAACAAAACTATTCGATTCAGCAAAATATTTTCTATCAATAACACCTCAGTTTTATAACATTTAAATAACGTTGTCATATAGAAATTAAAGAAAATGCAAAAGTATAAAATCAATAGTTACTCCCTGTTAAAAATCAAATTCAATCTACATTTTTCAGCTTGTTATTATTGGTAGAAATATGAAACAAAAACTATTCGATTCAGCAAAATATTTTCTATCAATAGCACCTCAGTTTTATAACATTTAAATAACGTTGTCATATAGAAATTAAAGAAAATGCAAAAGAATAAAAACAATTGTTACTCCCTGTTAAAAATCAAATTCAATCTACATTCTCTAGCTTGTTATTAATAATAGAAAAATGAAATAAATACTATTCGATTCAGCAAAATATTTTCTATTAATAACACCTCAGTTTTATAACATTTAAATAACGTTGTCATTTAGAAATTAAAGAAAATGCAAAAGTATAAAAACAATTGTTACTCTCTGTAAAAAATCAAATTCAATCTACATTCTCCAGCTTGTCATTAATGGCAGAAATATGAAACAAAAACTATTTGATTCAGCAAAATATTTCCTATTAATAACACCTCAGTTTTATAACATTTAAATAACGTTGTCATTTAGAAATTAAAGAAAATGCAAAAGAATAAAAACAATTGTTACTCCCTGTTAAAAATCAAATTCAATCTACATTCTCTAGCTTGTTATTAATGGTAGAAATATGAAACAAAACTATTCGATTCAGCAAAATATTTTCTATCAATAACACCTCAGTTTTATAACATTTAAATAACGTTGTCATTTAGAAATTAAAGAAAATGCAAAAGAATAAAAACAATTGTTACTTCTTGTTAAAAATCAAATTCAATCTACATTCTCTAGCTTGTTATTAATGGTAGAAATATGAAACAAAACTATTCGATTCAGCAAAATATTTTCTATCAATAACACCTCAGTTTTATAACATTTAAATAACGTTGTCATTTAGAAATTAAAGAAAATGCAAAAGAATAAAAACAATTGTTACTTCTTGTTAAAAATCAAATTCAATCTACATTCTCTAGCTTGTTATTAATGGCAGAAGTATGAAACAAAAACTATTCGATTTAGCAAAATATTTTCTATCAATAACACCTCAGTTTTATAACATTTAAATAACGTTGTCATATAGAAATTAAAGAAAATGCAAAAGTATAAAATCAATAGTTACTCCCTGTTAAAAATCAAATTCAATCTACATTTTTCAGCTTGTTATTATTGGTAGAAATATGAAACAAAAACTATTCGATTCAGCAAAATATTTTCTATCAATAGCACCTCAGTTTTATAACATTTAAATAACGTTGTCATATAGAAATCAAAGAAAATGCAAAAGTATAAAATCAATAGTTACTCCCTGTTAAAAATCAAATTCAATCTACATTCTTCAACTTGTTATTAATGGTAGAAATATGAAACAAAAACTATTCGATTCAGCAAAATATTTTCTATTATTAACACCTCAATTTCATAACATTTAAATAACGTTGTCATATAGAAATTAAAGAAAATGCAAAAAAATAAAAACAATTGTTACTCCCTGTTAAAAATCAAATTCAATCTACATTCTCTAGCTTGTTATTAATAATAGAAAAATGAAATAAATACTATTCGATTCAGCAAAATATTTTCTATTAATAACACCTCAGTTTTATAACATTTAAATAACGTTGTCATTTAGAAATTAAAGAAAATGCAAAAGTATAAAAACAATTGTTACTCTCTGTAAAAAATCAAATTCAATCTACATTCTCCAGCTTGTTATTAATGGTAGAAATATGAAACAAAAACTATTCGATTCAGCAAAATATTTTCTATCAATAACACCTTAGTTTTATAACATTTAAATAACGTTGTCATATAGAAATTAAAGAAAATGCAAAAGTATAAAAACAATTGTTACTCCCTGTAAAAAATCAAATTCAATCTACATTCTCCAGCTTGTTATTAATGGTAGAAATATGAAAAAAAACTATTCGATTTAGCAAAATATTTTCTATCAACAACACCTTAGTTTTATAACATTTAAATAACGTTGTCATATAGAAATTAAAGAAAATGCAAAAGTATAAAAACAATTGTTACTCTCTGTAAAAAATCAAATTCAATCTACATTCTCCAGCTTGTTATTAATGGTAGAAATATGAAACAAAAACTATTCGATTCAGCAAAATATTTTCTATCAATAACACTTTAGTTTTATAACATTTAAATAACGTTGTTATATAGAAATTAAAGAAAATGCAAAAGTATAAAAACAATTGTTACTCTCTGTAAAAAATCAAATTCAATCTACATTCTCCAGCTTGTTATTAATGGTAGAAATATGAAACAAAACTATTCGATTCAGCAAAATATTTTCTATCAATAACACTTTAGTTTTATAACATTTAAATAACGTTGTCACATAGAAATTAAAGAAAATGCAAAAGTATAAAAACAATTGTTACTCTCTGTAGAAAATCAAATTCAATCTACATTCTCCAGCTTGTCATTAATGGCAGAAATATGAAACAAAAACTATTTGATTCAGCAAAATATTTCCTATTAATAACACCTCAGTTTTATAACATTTAAATAACGTTGTCATATAGAAATTAAAGAAAATACAAAAGAATAAAAACAATTGTTACTCCCTGTTAAAAATCAAATTCAATCTACATTCTCTAGCTTGTTATTAATGGTAGAAATATGAAACAAAAACTATTTGATTCAGCAAAATATTTCTCATCAATAACACCTCAGTTTTATAACATTTAAATAACGTTGTCATATAGAAATCAAAGAAAATGCAAAAGTTTAAAATCAATAGTTACTCCCTCTCAAAAATCAAATTCAATCTACATTCTCCAGCTTGTTATTAATAGTAGAAATATGAAACAAAAACTATTCGATTCAGCAAAATATTTTCTATCAACAGCACCTCAGTTTTATAACATTTAAATAACGTTGTCATATAGAAATCAAAGAAAATGCAAAAGTATAAAATCAATAGTTACTCCCTGTTAAAAATCAAATTCAATCTACATTCTCCAGCTTGTTATTAATGGTAGAAATATGAAACAAAAACTATTCGATTCAGCAAAATATTTCCTATTAATAACACCTCAGTTTCATAACATTGAAATAACGTTGTCATATAGAAATTAAAGAAAATGCAAAAGTATAAAAACAATTGTTACTCCCTGTTAAAAATCAAATTCAATCTACATTCTCCTGCTTGTTATTAATAATAAAAAAATGAAATAAATACTATTCGATTCAGCAGAATATTTTCTATTAATAACACCTCAGTTTTATAACATTTAAATAACGTTGTCACATAGAAATTAAAGAAAATGCAGAAGTATAAAAACAATTGTTACTCTCTGTAGAAAATCAAATTCAATCTACATTTTCCAGCTTGTCATTAATAATAGAAAAATGAAATAAATACTATTCGATTCAGCAAAATATTTTCTATTAATAACACCTCAGTTTTATAACATTTAAATAACGTTGTCATTTAGAAATTAAAGAAAATGCAAAAGAATAAAAACAATTGTTACTCCCTGTTAAAAATCAAATTCAATCTACATTCTCTAGCTTGTTATTAATGGTAGAAATATGAAACAAAACTATTCGATTCAGCAAAATATTTTCTATCAATAACACCTCAGTTTTATAACATTTAAATAACGTTGTCATTTAGAAATTAAAGAAAATGCAAAAGAATAAAAACAATTGTTACTCCTTGTTAAAAATCAAATTCAATCTACATTCTCTAGCTTGTTATTAATGGCAGAAGTATGAAACAAAAACTATTCGATTTAGCAAAATATTTTCTATCAATAGCACCTCAGTTTTATAACATTTAAATAACGTTGTCATATAGAAATTAAAGAAAATGCAAAAGTATAAAAACAATTGTTACTTCCTGTAAAAAACCAAATTCAATCTACATTCTCTAGCTTGTTATTAATGGTAGAAACATGAAACAAAACTATTCGATTTAGCAAAATATTTTCTATCAATAACACCTTAGTTTTATTATATTTAAATAACGTTGTCATATAGAAATTAAAGAAAATGCAAAAGTATAAAAACAATTGTTACTCTCTGTAAAAAATCAAATTCAATCTACATTCTCTAGCTTGTTATTAATGGTAGAGACATGAAACAAAAACTATTCGATTCAGCAAAATATTTTCTATCAATAACACTTTAGTTTTATAACATTTAAATAACGTTGTTATATAGAAATTAAAAAAAATTCAAAAGTATAAAAACAATTGTTACTCTCTGTAAAAAATCAAATTCAATCTACATTCTCCAGCTTGTTATTAATGGTAGAAATATGAAAGAAAACTATTCGATTTAGCAAAATATTTTCTATCAACAACACCTTAGTTTTATAACATTTAAATAACGTTGTCATATAGAAATTAAAGAAAATGCAAAAGTATAAAATCAATAGTTACTCCCTGTTAAAAATCAAATTCAATCTACATTCTCCAGCTTGTTATTAATGGTAGAACTATGAAACAAAAACTATTCGATTCAGCAAAATATTTTCTATCAATAACACCTTAGTTTTATAACATTTAAATAACGTTGTTATAAATGAATTAAAGAAAATGCAAAAGTATAAAAACAATTGTTACTCTCTTTAAAAAATCAAATTCAATCTACATTCTCCAGCTTGTTATTAATGGTAGAACTATGAAACATAAACTATTCGATTCAGCAAAATATTTCCTATCAACAACACCTTAGTTTTATAACATTTAAATAACGTTGTCATATAGAAATTAAAGAAAATGCAAAAGTATAAAAACAACTAATAATAATAATAATAATAATAATAATGTTTATTGCAGCCATAAATCATACAAAAGAAATAGATACAAAATAAATAAATAAATTACAAAAGCAAATAAAAAAGAGGCTACAAAAGGACTAAAAATCAGTTCTGCGAACTGTTTTTCATTTTAGCCCATTATTATATTCTAATAATACTAATTCTAATTATTATTCTAACAAAGTTATTTTTAATTTCCTTTGAAAAGTTTTAAAATTATCATTTTTAAATTCATTATCAAGGCCATTGTAAATCCTAGGACATAAATAGGAAAATGATGACTTATATAATTCCGTGCTATGCTTTGGAATGTGCAAAAATTCGTTGTATCTAGTTGTGCGATCATGAATATCTTTTCGGAGTACAATTTTATTATATAAGTTATCAGGTGTTTTATTTTTGACAATACTAAAAATTAAGCAACTTAAAAAGAACTTATATCTATTTTTGATGCTAAGCCAGCCAGACTTACGCAGATAAGGTGTTATATGCTCTTGACGTTTTACATTATAACAATATCTTAAACAAGAATTTTGAATTTTTTGTAATTTATAAAAATTAGCATTAGTTATAAAAGATCCATAAAATACAAGACAATAGTTAATATGGCTTAAAATTAAGCTATCACAAATTTGTATTTTTAACTTTGTAGTAAGAGTATTCTTTAAAAAATATATCGATTTCAATATACCATAACATGTTTTGCAAATTTTATTAACATGGCTAGAAAAGTCCAGATCGTTGTCAATGATTATTCCTAAATTTTTAGCGGACGAAACTAACGTAATGTCACAATTGTTTACAGCTAGTTTACAATTATTATAAACAATTTCACAAGATTTCTTCGGACCAAATAACATTGCCTGAGTTTTTGTTGGATTCAACTTTAATAATTGTTTCTCGCATTTTTTGTTTAAATTGTTTAAATTATTGTTTATTAGATCTATAACCCTAGGTGCATCGGTTACTGTAAATGATCGGAATATCTGCGTATCGTCTGCATAGCATTGCACTCCCACATCATTTAAAAACATTTCAATATCACAAGTATACAAAATAAATAAAATCGGTCCAAGTATAGAACCTTGCGGTACACCATTATTTACTTTTTTAAAATTGGATTTTAAAACAGATTCCCCGTTTATAACAACTTGCTGGTATCTTTCGGATAAATAACTTTCGATAAATTTACATGATTTGCTAGAAAATCCAACATAGTGCAATTTAGCTAGTAACAACTTATGACTAATAGTGTCGAAAGCCTTGGAGAAATCTAATAGCAGTAAAAGAGTCATCATACCTTTATCATAAGCGTTTAGAATATAGTCGGTAACGTTAATTAAAGCTGTAGCTGTACTGTTTTGAGCTCGAAAGCCAGCTTGACTCTGTGGTAAGATTTTATATTGATCTAAATATTCACGTATCTGAGATGACATTAATTTCTCCAAAACTTTTGACAAAGCAGGTAATATACATATTGGTCTTAAATCAGAAAAATTTTTAGGGTCTACAATTTTAGGCAAGGGAGTTATTTGACAAGTTTTCCATATGTTTGGAAAAGTTTGCGTCGTAATGGCATAATTTACAATATTTGTTAACACTGGTAAACATACCTCGGAAATTAAATTAATCATGTCAATTGATATGTCATCACATCCCACTGCTTTAGAATGTATTGCACTTAAAGCTTTTTTCACTTCACTTTCACTAACACACCGGAATTCAAAGAGTTTCACAACCTTTGGATGAAGTGAGCCCATCCTGTAGCTAGCAACTTCACCTTCTATATCTGAAGACTCTATTTTTGCACTGGTTACGAAAAAGTCATTTATAAGATTGGCTTCACAAAGATGAGATGGGATTTCTACAGACGCTTTTTGCTTTAATCCTAACGACCTTAGACCCTTCCATAGCTTCTTACCATCTTTGCAGGTGTTCAATTTAAAAGTTGAGAAACTGTTTTTTTCACGCTGGACTGCTCTTTTCACTTCATTACGAATGTCTACATAAAATTGCCATTTTGTTGGAGTATTGTTACGCTTATATGCCAAATAAACCTTTTTTCGAGCTTTAATCATTTTCGTGATATTATAAGTTAGCCATTCAGGTCTAGGGTTCCTTGACGTAGTCATCAGTTTTTTTGGAGCATGTACATCAAATAATTGTAAGATGAAAGCATTAAATAAACAAATTTTTTTATTAATATTGTTGCATTTTAGTATACTTTGCATCGGTAGGTGTGAAGCATCTTCCTGAAGTTGATCAATATTTATTTGGGACAAACATCTTCTGTACTTTTTAATGGGTCCCGGTTCTGGTGGGGTGTCTAATAAAAATTTAGAGCATAATAGATTATGATCACTTATTGGTTTGTTGCCACTATTAAGAATTTGGCTCATCATTTCCACAGCAGTTTTTGTTTCAGGTATCAGTTCATTGCTTATGTAGATATGGTCAATTAGTGTAGAACTGGTTGGGGTGACTCGAGTAGGTTCTTTGACAACTTGAGACAAGTCGTAAGGGTTTAAAACCTGCATTAAAAATTTGTATGCAACTGATTCTGTTTTCTTAAAATCAATATTAAAATCACCAAACAAAGCTAAGTAATTGACTTGAGGATACAGTATAGAAATGTTAGAGTCGATGTGGCCAAGCTCAAGATACGATGTTGACGGCGGTTTATAGATTAATCCAATACCCAATTTTTTGTTTTTAGGTAGAGCTACCTCAACCCAAATTTGTTCCACATTACTTTTAACGTTGCTGTCTAAAATTTTATATTTTAAATGTTTTTTAATATATACCACAAGTCCACCACCTTTCTTTTGGTTGGTATTTTCAAAGTCCCGGTCCATTCGTATCAGATTATAACCCTCAATATTAATAGATTCATTTGGCACACTGTTATTAAGGTTAGTTTCAACTAGTAGCATCATATCAAGATAACGATCGTAAATGATCTCAGTGATAGCCTCTATTGATGGAAGTAAGGTTCTTATGTTTAAAAATCCTACGACTAGCGACTTGCCATTACAATTGTTAGTAAGTTCTCTCTTCTTTTTTTCTTCTTTTTTGAGTGTGGGTCTATTTAAGGGTTGAGAAGAACTGATTCGAATAAGTTGAATTGGGTTTATGTCGCATAATTCTCTATAGCCGCCTTTATATAAAAACATTATTTTTATCGTTTCTTGGCGACGGAAATGCTGATGGTGAATTTAGGCTATTTTTATTTTTACTCGATGGAAAATTCCATCTACGAAGAATAACTCCATTTGGCCAGAATTCAGCTTTAGTTACTTCATTTAGAAATTCATATTTGAGACCTATTTTGTAACTTTCATTTTGACCTTTGAACGCAAGTGTTTCAACTGAAATGTCTCCGTGTGGTAACTTATTTTTGAGGTAGTTCATTATTTTTTCTTCACCTGTACCTTTAGCAATTTTACCTATATAGAACCACGCTTTTTTGTTTTTAGCTGCAGAAAAATTTTCATTATCATTTAATTTTGCGGCCCCAACTATAACTTGTGCTTTTTTCCGTTGAGTAGTATTTTCGTTGTTACTGGTTTTGCGTGGAATTTTTTTCTTAACGGTGATCCACTGATCATCATTTTTAACATTTGCTGCAATTTTGACTTCCTCTGCTTCTTTAGTCCAGTCCAAGTGGTCTTTAAGTATTTTTGTTTGTTGAGGCTTTCCTTTTGAGGTCACTTCCAGATAGCTACCTGAACCGGTGCTGGCGATAGCAACAGGCGTTTTTTGAACTTTTGATATCGCTGGTTCTGGGTCATTCAATACAAATGAATTTAATCGGCTATTTGATGGAGCATTTGTTAGCAAACGCACTAAATCACAGTTTGATTCTCTTAAATTTTTTATTTCCTGATAAAGTTTGTTTATCTCTTGATAAAGCGGTAATGTGGCCACCGATATTGCATCCTGTATTATCCTCGCATATGTTTCACTTTTAATAAATTCTGTCAAAAAAATTTCATTTTCTTTTAGTCCTGTTACTCTCTGTAACTGTTACTCTCTGTAAAAAATCAAATTCAATCTACATTCTCCAGCTTGTTATTAACGTTAGAAATATGAAACAAAAACTATTTGATTCAGCAAAATATTTTCTATCAATAACACTTTAGTTTTATAACATTTAAATAACGTTGTCATATAGAAATTAAAGAAAATGCAAAAGTAAAAAAACAATTGTTACTCCTTGTAAAAAATCAAATTCAATCTACATTCTCTAGCTTGTTATTAATGGTAGAAATATGAAACAAAAACAATTCGATTCAGCAAAATATTTCCTATCAATAACACCTCAGTTTTATAACATTTAAATAACGTTGTCATATAAAAATCAAAGAGAATACAATAAGTATAAAATCAACAGTTACTCCCTGTTAAAAATTAAATTCAATCTACATTCTCCAGCTTGTTATTAATGGTAGAAATATGAAACAAAAACTATTCGATTCAGCAAAATATTTCCTATCAATAACACTTTAGTTTTATAACATTAAAATAACGTTGTTATATAGAAATTAAAGAAAATGCAAAAGTATAAAAACAATTGTTACTCTCTGTAGAAAATCAAATTCAATCTACATTCTCCAGCTTGTTATTAATGGCAGAAATATGAAACAAAAACTATTTGATTCAGCAAAATATTTCCTATTAATAACACCTCAGTTTTATAACATTTAAATAACGTTGTCATATAGAAATTAAAGAAAATGCAAAAGAATAAAAACAATTGTTACTCCCTGTTAAAAATCAAATTCAATCTACATTCTCCAGCTTGTTATTAATGGTAGAAATATGAAACAAAAACTATTCGATTCAGCAAAATATTTCTTATCAATAACACCTCAGTTTTATAACATTTAAGTAACGTTGTCATATAGAAATCAAAGAAAATGCAAAAGTATAAAATCAATAGTTACTCCCTGTTAAAAATCAAATTCAATCTACATTCTCCAGCTTGTTATTAATGGTAGAACTATGAAACAAAACCTATTCGATTCAGCAAAATATTTCCTATCAACAACACCTTAGTTTTATAACATTTAAATAACGTTGTTATATAGAAATTAAAGAAAATGCAAAAGTATAAAAACAATTGTTACTCCCTGTTAAAAATCAAATTCAATCTACATTCTCTAGCTTGTTATTAATGGTAGAAATATGAAACAAAACTATTCGATTCAGCAAAATATTTTCTATTGTAATGAGAATCGTCGTTGAGGAAAGGTGTTAAATAATAACCAAAATTAAATATTAAATATTTTCTTTTAAATTTTAAACCATTTTGGTTTAGTTCGGCTCGCCTACGTTGTGTTTAATCGTCTAGAGTAATCACTCTCATAGTGATAATTAATTTAACCCTTTCTGTAAGAACAGAAGGGATAAGTGGTAACTCAAATTCGAATTCAAAGTAGTGTCAAACGCGTGGGGGAAGAAATTAAAAGTCAAGTTTCCTCAAAACTAAATTTATTTCATATCTTCAAAATGTTTATTACAACAATACAAGAATTATGAGGGTTTATCCAAATTTGCCATTTATTCAAATTTCCATTTATTATTTAGTCAAATTTTTTTTTTTAACATCTGTAACCACAAATCTGTTCAAATCTGAGACTATAATTTTATAAACCTCTAGTCGCGGATTTTAAGTAATAAATAAATTTATTATTAACATTATTCTTTAGAATTTACTTTTTCTGTTTCAATGGTCCTAATTCTGTGTTGTACATCTACCCTAAATTCCAATTTATATTTGCTCAGATTTATAATTTCAAGGCAAAGTTTAATAATACGTTTGCTAAGCTACTCTTGTACCTGAGTTGGCGGGTTACATGCTCGCGGCTCTCCTTTTTATACGTGCATCGCAATTACTATTTTGCCCTATCGCCGACCACCGACCCTGGTAGAAGTCAGGTGCCTAAACACCTCTTGCAAAATCCGAGCAAAACCAGGATATACAAATCTTTGCAAAATAAACTGAATTACTGTAGGAATCATTTCTCTCACAAATTTCGGTCACGAGCTTGGACAAAGACTTTTCAGAACTTCACCCTTTCACGATACCAGTTTATTACAGGTAACCAGGATGGTTATTTTTTCTCGTTTGTCTCGTAACAGCCTGCATATAAGTATATGCCGTTGGAACGGGTCTACTACGTTCTATCTAAGTTCGACTGTCGGAAACTACGACCTGACACAGTGAATTAGATCCAGTAAAGTTGGAGGAAAGGGTTCCCGGGAACCACGACTTTCCTCTTGAAGATGGCCGACAAACGAGCCTATAATTTCAGGTGTAATCTCGCCTAACACGACGCGAGAGAGAAACAACCCTACGCTACCCTAATTTCAAAATATGCAGCAAATTCAACCTCACGGGATTTTGTAACAACAAAACTTTGCACTGATTTGAAGTGACCATTTGACGTAATTGTTGAGAACCCTTTTTGTAATAGATTGATGCTAGATATTTTAGATTTTAATTATTTGGGTTGATAGTCACATCCAGATCGAGCAAAATAAAGAAAGGATACAAGTTGAAATTCATTTCAAAAGTGACCGCAAGTTGTTGCATTTTTCACCAAAATTTTATTTATAATTAACTTTTCTAAATTCTGAATATTTATTTTAAACCAATTAAGCTAAGATTATTTTTGAAAATGAAATTTCCAAAACCAAATTAAAAGTAATACAATTAATAAATTTTAATAAAATGATTTAAATAAATTTGTGGTCACGATGAAGATTAAATAGTGTAAATTTAATCAAATGATTTGAAGAAACTCGGATTAAATTAAATAAAATCTTCGTATAAAATTAATTAATTCAAATAATAAATAGATAGAAAACCCTTTGTGGGCTTACCTAGAAAATTAATCCCTTTGATTGTCCTGGGAGCCCTTGTGGTTAAATTGCCAAGTTGGTTGGTTTTTCTTTTAACACAAACCGTCACAATTTAATTTAAATTATTAAATAAAAAAAAATATTATTACTCCTTCACACTAGCACGAAATCAAAAAAATATTTAATGATGAAATAATATTAAATTTTAAAATAAACCCAAAGGGTTGAAATTGGACTTTGTTAAATTAAATAAATTTAAACAAAGAGAATAATTCGAAAATTAACTATCTCGAAAGACCGTCAAGAATCGACTGTCGAAAATCCACGCGAAATCTGTTTTTATGAACTAGAGACGCTCCCTGAACCAACCCCCGCTGGTACTCTCTTTCCACATATGTATGATTATGCAAATTTGACTCTTAAACGTTTTGGCATTAAGATCAACCCTCGTTTAACTCTCCTAAACCAAATATTATTTACTAGTAAGGGTATTTTTGATTCGATTTTTCCCTATATTATTTAACATACAATTTATAAATTTCTTTGATGACCGAATATAATACAATCACAATGTCGAATCAACCCCTATTTACCTGAAAGAGAAATTAAACTCCAAAGTTTGTTGCCGTTTTGTCTGAACTTATTTTTAAACATTATTGTGGCAAATACATGCAGCAACAAATTTCGTTTGTTAAAATTTATGGAAATGTAGAATTAAATTCGGAAAGAAAACTGTAATTTCGCGGTACTACCCTCCACTTGGTGTCGCCACCGGTATTATCTTCGTACGATTTTTCAGAATTTCTTCGAAAAATTTACGAAAATCCATCTACATTTCTTTCTATTACTATGTTAGTAATTTGGACAACCATTGTGTCGTACCAAATTGGTTTACAATGAGTTTAAATAATTTAAACTGTTTACATGCAATTTCACGGTTGCCCTCGCCTAAATTAGGGTTAAATTTTATATTAAAATGTTCAGAAAATTTCACGCGTTTTTCTAAAATACTTGTTTTGTACTGGATCTTTTGTATTTAGCAACAATTTAATAATTTTACTAAAACTTTTCTAAATGAACACATGTGCAAGTTATTTTCGGTATTCTTCCAGCGCTTGGTGTTAGGGCGTGTCTTCTTTTAAGAAACCACTTGACCGTCAGCTTTATCTTTGACAAAATTTAAATTCCAGATTTCCTGTTACAATCGCCCAATATATTGGTGAATATTTAGAATAATGATTTTGACAAATTAGCAGATTTGCGTTAATTTAAAAGTATTATGTTATGAGTGTAGCTCCTTTTTTTTAATTTAAATTATTGAAAAATTTATTATGCATCTAATAACTACAAATTTTGTGCCTCTGACCGAATTTATTTCTCAAATTGTGAATCTTCATTAAATTTATAATTATCTTTCAGCTACGAATTAATAAGTATTTTCAAAATAGGACTATTAATTGATTATAAAATTATAGTTTTAATTTCTTCATTAACATTAAACAATAATAGGATTATTTGTATTTTTATGTGGTGTGCAATATTTCTCTGAACGGCTAGCTTGGTGTGTGGTGATGACGCTATTCTTACCGCTTGAAACATCTCCCGTTACCATGTGGCCTTTTTAAAACATGGCTTTGCAATTTGTAATCACTTAAAATTCTCGGAAGAATTTCGTGGGAACGGTCGTTTTCTAAACATTTCAATATTTACAAAACACGTGTGAATTTAAACTAAATCTAAATTTGGTTGTTTCTTTTAATTTTCACGGAAACAAATCGATCGTGATAGAAATTTATCTAATAAATTTCTAATTTGAAATTACTTTCTTGCCCGATTATTGAATAAATAAAGTTTATAAATACCGCGTTCATCACATTCGCCCCCTGTCTTGCGTTGCTTCGTAGATGCGGCGTAAGACATCGCCTGGTAGGTTGGAGGTAGTTTGCTGCTGTTAGGGATGGTGGATGCGTCTTGGTGGATGCGCTTTGGTGGATGCGCCATGGTGGATAGGCCCCTTTGGTTTTGGTGGATGCGCCAGCCAGGTGGATGCGCTAGCTTGGTGGAAGCATTATAAACCCTTTCTTGAGGTACACCTCGTAGATTTATTCGTCTCGTCGGTGGTAGAACTTTAAGTTTGTCATATTGTACACTCCTTTTACTTCATTCGACACTGGATCGGCAATTTGGTACGTGTTGGGATGTGGTTTAGCAATTATTTTGTACGGTCCACTGTATAATGGCATAAACTTGGCAAACTGTTGATATCTCGTGTCCGAAGTAACTTTGTTTTTCAACAATACCCAATCGTCGATTTCCAGTAGCGTGATTTCACCCTTTTGGTTTTGTTGACGGAGATTAGCGTGATGTCGTAAATTTTCACGAACCTTTTCATGAATGTCTTCTATGGCTAGTGGTTCTCGATGTGGCAGCAAACCATTTGTAACGGCGTCTAACGGATTTGGCGGTTTTCTGCCGTACAGGATTTCGTAAGGAGAAAACCCTGTACTAATGTGTGGTACGTAGTTCAAACAATCTTCAATATTGTTCAGATGGCTGGCCCAACTTGCGTGATTTTCTCGACAATAAGCCCGGAAAATTCTACCTAGCTCCCGCATTACACGCTCGCTAGGATTTGATTGTGGATGCCGAATTGATGAAAGTGTTGTTTGAATACCTACGGCTCTCAAACTGTTCTGCCAGGTGTTGGAAATGAACTGTGTGCCATGATCACTCAACACACATTTCGGTTTGATATATTCTGCGTAATTTTCGATAAGTCGTTTGGCAGCGACTTTGGCGGTGGCTTTTCTCAATGGATAGAGTTTGAGAAATTTGCTGAAGGCGTCGATTACCACAAACACATACGACGCCCCTAGTCGGGAAGTCGGTAAGGGCCCATAGAAGTCGACACTCACTAAGTCTCCAACATGGTCGTACAGGATTGGTGTAAGTGGCCCTTGATGTGGACGGTTTGAACATTTGGTTTTCTGACAAAGGTCGCAGCTTCGGAGGCGTTTTTTGATGGAACGGTACATGTTTGGCCAATAATATTCATTCTTCATTGCGTTGTACACTTTGGTTGCCCCAAAATGCCCCAGGAGTTGATGGTGGTAGTCTACCAGTTTGTTAACTAGACTTTCAGGCACGGCAAGGCAGTCCTCGTTAGGATTCTGAGACCTGTGAACTAACACATTATTTGATAAATGAAATTGTGCCCAAACCCGTTGAGTTCTCAAATCTGGAGCAGGATTTCCGGATTCTTTATTTTCGATGATTTGTTTCAATATGGGGTCTTCCAATTGATGTTGTTTGAAATCGGTCATCAGTTGCAACATTTCGGGTGTGTTGTGGACTTCAAACATTGCAACTATTGGCTGTTCACGTGGGTATTCATAGCTAGCTTCACGGTCACATGGATAACGTGAAAGAATATCGGCAGCTACGTTATCTTTCCCTTTCACTAACTCGATTTCGTAGTCAAATTGGCTTAACACCAATGTCCATCGAGTTAGGCGTTCACTGAGCAATCGACACCGACTCAGAAATTTTAACGCTTGATGATCTGTGCGAATGACGATTTTTGTGGCTTGAATGTAAATTCGAAATTTGTGTAACGCAAAAATGACACCCAGTAGTTCCTTTTCAGTTGTCGTGTAGTTTAATTCTGGACCTTTCAAGGAACGACTTGCAAATGCGATTACACCTCGTGATCCATCGTCTTGGACTTGGTACAATTCCGCCCCCAATCCATAGCCGGAACTGTCAGTTTGGACGTAGAATACCTTATTTTGATCGGGGTAACGTAACAGCACTGCTTTGAGGAACAAATCTTTAATAGAATCAAACGCTTCCTGTTCCTTGCGCCCCCATCTCCATTTTTCGCCCTTTCGCAGTAGTTTATTGAGGTCTTGTGTTGCTGCACTGTACTGAGCACAAAATTTTCTGTAGAAATTGCAGAGTCCGAGAAATGCTCGTACGTGTTTCGTTTTCTGAGGGACCGGAAAATTGCGGATGGCACTGACTTTTTCCGGGTCTGCTTTAATACCGTCTGTCGTGAGAATGTGCCCCAGAAATTTCACTTCCTTTTGGATAAAACATGATTTCTCAAGATTTACCGTCATGCTGGCCTGTTTCAATTTTTCAAACACTTGTCGAAGGTGTTCTAAGTGCTCGTCTAGATTTTTGGAAGCCACTAATAAGTCGTCAATGTAATTTACGACAAATTCGCGAACTTCTGTGCCCAAAACTACGTCCATTGCGCGACTAAATGACCCCACGGCAGTTTTCAGTCCGAACGGTAGAACCTGGTATGTGTAACTTCGGCCCTTGTATAAAAACGCAGTGTACTGTCTGCTTTCTGGCGACAAAGGAATTTGCCAATACGAAGACCTTAAATCGATGGTGGACATGAATCGAATCCCATAAAATCGGCGTAATAATTCATCGGCTGCGGGTGGAGATTCGCAATCAGCAACCATTTTTGAATTGATCATCCTAGCATCGAGACAAATTCTCACCGATCCATCTTTCTTTTTCACTACTGTCATTGGGCTCGCATATGGTGAAGCTTCCCGCTTTATGACTCCCAAATCTAACATTTCCTGAATTGTCGTATCAACGGTAGGACGAAGAGCGAAAGGCACTGGGTACGGCCTTTTTAAGAATGGAGTTTTGTCGTGTAATTTTATTTCATGCGTGTATTTCTGTGTTAGTCCTGGACGTGAACTAAAAACACACCTGTAATCTTGCAGCAGGTGTTTCAACCTTATTTTTGATGTTTCAGAAATTTTGAGAGAGTCAACTTTTTCATGAAGTGCGTTGATTGGCTCTAAATAGTTCTCGTTTGTATGATTTGTAGTTGGAGTGTTTGTTTCGATATGTCCGATGAGCTCTTCTACGTAATCTTCTGGCTCAGATTGAAATTCCACGGTGTTTTTGAAAGAAAAAATGTGATTTCCCGTTTCCCCTTTCAAAATGACTTTGTTGTTATCAAAATCGATAACAGCACGCTGTTCATTCAGCCAATCCGCTCCCAAAATTGCAGGTTTAATTAAATTTTTCACGACTAACGCCACGACAGTATAAGCGTGTTCGTCGATTATTATCTCCAAGAAACATTGGATGATGACTTGGCAGCTTCGTTGTCCGATGGCTCCGCGAAGATGGATTGACGTAACAGGTAATGTTGGAGGTTTGTTTCCGGTTGTAATTAGCTTTGACCAAATTTCTTCCGAGATACAGCTGACTTCACTTCCGGTGTCTAATAACGCTACGATTGACTGTTGCCCGATTTGGATGCTCATTTCTGGTATAACCCTTTTCTTGTTTGTCTGATTACCTGTAACATTCGATTTAATTAGAGAACCGATGTTTTTTGTTACCTGAGATGCTCGTTGAGCATCTAGTTTTTCCTCTGTTTGATGTGCTGAAAGAGAACGTTTCCGTTTTCTTTCTTGTCTCCTCTCCTGATTATCGTCGCTTTGAGGGCCTTCGCGCTGTTGGGAGTACATTAGGCCCCGTTTTGTACTCCGCCCCCGTTTCCCAAATCCTTTGGACGGTGTGTGTCATTCTGCGGCCTCACGTTGTTGTGATGTTGGGCGTGACGCCATTGATTGTTTTCCGGACGTCGTTGGAATCGATTCGTTGCAAATCTGTTTGCCGAAGTCGATTGACCTGAGTTTCCAGAAAATCGCTTTTCCACGTTTCGGTCTCCTGGAACTGGTTGTCTAGTCCCCTCGAAACGGCTGTCGTACGGTCTCGAGTGCTTTGCCCCCTTGTTGGTCTGGTGGCGGTGGTTGGCAACACGGCCCTTGTCTCTAGAGGTAGTTTCTTTGACCCCCGGATTTTGCCCTGGAATTTCCTGACCTGACAGGAATTCCGCAGCCTCAGTGATTGTGTTGATTTTTTGTAGAATCCACAAAGACTGGACGTTTTCTGGAAAATGTCTAATTAATTCATCAAGTAAAACTTCCTCCGACAGAGGCGTCGTCAGCATCTTTGCCATGTCCACGAAGTAGGCAAAGTGCGACAACATTGTCCCCTTTGTGTCGTCGTAACGCCCTGTAGCAATCTGGAAACGAATATCCCGCTGTCGCTTGGCTGACCAGAACGTCTTGAGAAAGTCTCGCTTGAAATCCTCGTAGACATGCCAATTTTCCCGGTAAATCCCGGTCCAATGTTTGGCATTCCCTTTGAGGCAATCAATCGCCACTCCCAGAAGTCGGTGAGAATCTAACCCGAAAGAACGTCCGTATTCTTCCACGGCTCTCACAAATTTCATTGGATTTTGTCTCCTCAGTCCTTCGAAAGAAGGTCGTTCGGGTGCAGGAAGTGGACGGTCCAACAGGTTTCGAAGTACCCCGGAAAGCGCGCCCACATTGTCGGTGAGTGTTAAATCCACTGAAGTTCCTGCTGATGTTCCTGCCGAGGTTCCTGCTGATGATGTGGAACTCTCCGGTGTTTGGATGACAGGTTGTGCGACGGATTCTGGTTGAGAAATTCCCAGGCTGCTGCTTGGCATCAGCGTTATTTCCCAACCATCGTTGTTGGCGGTAGCTCTGGTCCTCGGTACTGCCGGTATAGGAACAGCTGGGCGTTGCGTCGCTGGCGGCGTCGGTGCTGACGGCATTGAAAAGGTTGGCTGCTGCGCGTTCAACCAGCGGATGAACCAAACTGGCATTTCTTCTGATGCTGTTCCGGAGCTTCCGGGATTATTTTTGTTGTTCTCCATGACGTCGACAACCTTCTATTTCGGGTATCGAACCGAGTAAAAATTGGGATCCTAGAAAATTAAATAACCCAGCAGTATCTTTTTTTTGACTATTTTTCCCCTCGGAAATGACACTTTATGACTTTGAATCCTGGTCACGGCACCAAAAATTTTTATGTAATGAGAATCGTCGTTGAGGAAAGGTGTTAAATAATAACCAAAATTAAATATTAAATATTTTCTTTTAAATTTTAAACCATTTTGGTTTAATTCGGCTCGCCTACGTTGTGTTTAATCGTCTAGAGTAATCACTCACATAGTGATAATTAATTTAACCCTTTCTGTAAGAACAGAAGGGATAAGTGGTAACTCAAATTCGAATTCAAAGTAGTGTCAAACGCGTGGGGGAAGAAATTAAAAGTCAAGTTTCCTCAAAACTAAATTTATTTCATATCTTCAAAATGTTTATTACAACAATACAAGAATTATGAGGGTTTATCCAAATTTGCCATTTATTCAAATTTCCATTTATTATTTAGTCAAACTTTTTTTTTTTAACATCTGTAACCACAAATCTGTTCAAATCTGAGACTATAATTTTATAAACCTCTAGTCGCGGATTTTAAGTAATAAATAAATTTATTATTAACATTATTATTTAGAATTTACTTTTTCTGTTTCAATGGTCCTAATTCTGTGTTGTACATCTACCCTAAATTCCAATTTATATTTGCTCAGATTTATAATTTCAAGGCAAAGTTTAATAATACGTTTGCTAAGCTACTCTCGTACCTGAGTTGGCGGGTTACATGCTCGCGGCTCTCCTTTTTATACGTGCATCGCAATTACTATTTCGCCCTATCGCCGACCACCGACCCTGGTAGAAGTCAGGTGCCTAAACACCTCTTGCAAAATCCGAGCAAAACCAGGATATACAAATCTTTGCAAAATAAACTGAATTACTGTAGGAATCATTTCTCTCACAAATTTCGGTCACGAGCTTGGACAAAGACTTTTCAGAACTTCACCCTTTCACGATACCAGTTTATTACAGGTAACCAGAATGGTTATTTTTTCTCGTTTGTCTCGTAACAGCCTGCATATAAGTATATGCCGTTGGAACGGGTCTACTACGTTCTATCTAAGTTCGACTGTCGGAAACTACGACCTGACACAGTGAATTAGATCCAGTAAAGTTGGAGGAAAGGGTTCCCGGGAACCACGACTTTCCTCTTGAAGATGGCCGACAAACGAGCCTATAATTTCAGGTGTAATCTCGCCTAACACGACGCGAGAGAGAAACAACCCTACGCTACCCTAATTTCAAAATATGCAGCAAATTCAACCTCACGGGATTTTGTAACAACAAAACTTTGCACTGATTTGAAGTGACCATTTGACGTAATTGTTGAGAACCCTTTTTGTAATAGATTGATGCTAGATATTTTAGATTTTAATTATTTGGGTTGATAGTCACATCCAGATCGAGCAAAATAAAGAAAGGATACAAGTTGAAATTCATTTCAAAAGTGACCGCAAGTTGTTGCATTTTTCACCAAAATTTTATTTATAATTAACTTTTCTAAATTCTGAATATTTATTTTAAACCAATTAAGCTAAGATTATTTTTGAAAATGAAATTTCCAAAACCAAATTAAAAGTAATACAATTAATAAATTTTAATAAAATGATTTAAATAAATTTGTGGTCACGATGAAGATTAAATAGTGTAAATTTAATCAAATGATTTGAAGAAACTCGGATTAAATTAAATAAAATCTTCGTATAAAATTAATTAATTCAAATAATAAATAGATAGAAAACCCTTTGTGGGCTTACCTAGAAAATTAATCCCTTTGATTGTCCTGGGAGCCCTTGTGGTTAAATTGCCAAGTTGGTTGGTTTTTCTTTTAACACAAACCGTCACAATTTAATTTAAATTATTAAATAAAAAAAAATATTATTACTCCTTCACACTAGCACGAAATCAAAAAAATATTTAATGATGAAATAATATTAAATTTTAAAATAAACCCAAAGGGTTGAAATTGGACTTTGTTAAATTAAATAAATTTAAACAAAGAGAATAATTCGAAAATTAACTATCTCGAAAGACCGTCAAGAATCGACTGTCGAAAATCCACGCGAAATCTGTTTTTATGAACTAGAGACGCTCCCTGAACCAACCCCCGCTGGTACTCTCTTTCCACATATGTATGATTATGCAAATTTGACTCTTAAACGTTTTGGCATTAAGATCAACCCTCGTTTAACTCTCCTAAACCAAATATTATTTACTAGTAAGGGTATTTTTGATTCGATTTTTCCCTATATTATTTAACATACAATTTATAAATTTCTTTGATGACCGAATATAATACAATCACAATGTCGAATCAACCCCTATTTACCTGAAAGAGAAATTAAACTCCAAAGTTTGTTGCCGTTTTGTCTGAACTTATTTTTAAACATTATTGTGGCAAATACATGCAGCAACAAATTTCGTTTGTTTAAATTTTATGGAAATGTAGAATTAAATTCGGAAAGAAAACTGTAATTTCGCGGTACTACCCTCCACTTGGTGTCGCCACCGGTATTATCTTCGTACGATTTTTCCGAATTTCTTCGAAAAATTTACGAAAATCCATCTACATTTCTTTCTATTACTATGTTAGTAATTTGGACAACCATTGTGTCGTACCAAATTGGTTTACAATGAGTTTAAATAATTTAAACTGTTTACATGCAATTTCACGGTTGCCCTCGCCTAAATTAGGGTTAAATTTTATATTAAAATGTTCAGAAAATTTCACGCGTTTTTCTAAAATACTTGTTTTGTACTGGATCTTTTGTATTTAGCAACAATTTAATAATTTTACTAAAACTTTTCTAAATGAACACATGTGCAAGTTATTTTCGGTATTCTTCCAGCGCTTGGTGTTAGGGCGTGTCTTCTTTTAAGAAACCACTTGACCGTCAGCTTTATCTTTGACAAAATTTAAATTCCAGATTTCCTGTTACAATCGCCCAATATATTGGTGAATATTTAGAATAATGATTTTGACAAATTAGCAGATTTGCGTTAATTTAAAAGTATTATGTTATGAGTGTAGCTCCTTTTTTTTTAATTTAAATTATTGAAAAATTTATTATGCATCTAATAACTACAAATTTTGTGCCTCTGACCGAATTTATTTCTCAAATTGTGAATCTTCATTAAATTTATAATTATCTTTCAGCTACGAATTAATAAGTATTTTCAAAATAGGACTATTAATTGATTATAAAATTATAGTTTTAATTTCTTCATTAACATTAAACAATAATAGGATTATTTGTATTTTTATGTGGTGTGCAATATTTCTCTGAACGGCTAGCTTGGTGTGTGGTGATGACGCTATTCTTACCGCTTGAAACATCCCCCGTTACCATGTGGCCTTTTTAAAACATGGCTTTGCAATTTGTAATCACTTAAAATTCTCGGAAGAATTTCGTGGAAACGGTCGTTTTCTAAACATTTCAATATTTACAAAACACGTGTGAATTTAAACTAAATCTAAATTTGGTTGTTTCTTTTAATTTTCACGGAAACAAATCGATCGTGATAGAAATTTATCTAATAAATTTCTAATTTGAAATTACTTTCTTGCCCGATTATTGAATAAATAAAGTTTATAAATACCGCGTTCATCACACTATCAATAACACCTCAGTTTTATAACATTTAAATAACGTTGTCACGTAGAAATTAAAAAAAATACAAAAGAATAAAAACAATTGTTACTCCTTGTTAAAAATCAAATTCAATCTACATTCTCCAGCTTGTTATTAATGGTAGAAATATGAAACAAAAACTATTCGATTCAGCAAAATATTTCTTATCAATAACACCTCAGTTTTATAACATTTAAGTAACGTTGTCATATAGAAATCAAAGAAAATGCAAAAGTATAAAATCAATAGTTACTCCCTGTTAAAAATCAAATTCAATCTACATTCTCCAGCTTGTTATTAATGGTAGAATTATGAAACAAAACCTATTCGATTCAGCAAAATATTTCCTATCAACAACACCTTAGTTTTATAACATTTAAATAACGTTGTTATATAGAAATTAAAGAAAATGCAAAAGTATAAAAACAATTGTTACTCTCTGTAAAAAATCAAATTCAATCTACATTCTCTAGCTTGTTATTAATGGTAGAAACATGAAACAAAACTATTCGATTTAGCAAAATATTTTCTATCAACAACACCTTAGTTTTATAACATTTAAATAACGTTGTTATAAATAAATTAAAGAAAATGCAAAAGTATAAAAACAATTGTTACTCCCTGTAAAAAACCAAATTCAATCTACATTCTCTAGCTTGTTATTAATGGTAGAAACATGAAACAAAACTATTCGATTTAGCAAAATATTTTCTATCAATAACACCTTAGTTTTATAACATTTAAATAACGTTGTCATATAGAAATCAAAGAAAATGCAAAAGTATAAAATCAATAGTTACTCCCTGTTAAAAATCAAATTCAATCTACATTCTCCAGCTTGTTATTAATGGTAGAACTATGAAACAAAACCTATTCGATTCAGCAAAATATTTCCTATCAACAACACCTTAGTTTTATAACATTTAAATAACGTTGTCATATAGAAATTAAAGAAAATGCAAAAGTATAAAATCAATAGTTACTCCCTGTCAAAAATCAAATTCAATCTACATTCTCCAGCTTGTTATTAATGGTAGAAATATGAAACAAAACTATTCGATTCAGCAAAATATTTTCTATCAATAACACCTCAATTTTATAACATTTAAATAACGTTGTCACGTAGAAATTAAAAAAAATACAAAAGAATAAAAACAATTGTTACTCCTTGTTAAAAATCAAATTCAATCTACATTCTCCAGCTTGTTATTAATGGTAGAAATATGAAACAAAAACTATTCGAGTAGGTAGAGATGGAGAGTGCTTGCACACAACGACCTTCAAATGACCTCTGTTTTTGGTTTATCACCATTACTTATAGGTTTCTATATTACCGACTCTCTACTAGATGGCGCTAATTACAGGTTTCTACTAGGGTCACTTGATGTAATTAAGGGTAGCGCCAACTCTCTATCTCTCTCTTGGACCTCTCTTTTAATTTGAACTCAAGCTATACTAAACTAATTACCAATGTAGGCAACATAATAATCCAAAATCCCTAGAAATGCATTTAAAAGTGTTTCTAACTTTGTTTCACTCATGCGTGTATGTAGCTATCTCTTTTAATTTGAACCCATCTAGTGATTTCCATTGGCGTTACCCGTATATCCAGTGATCCTAGTTTCTACATTTAAGTTAATTATAAGTTTCTACATTTATGTTATGTTAATAACTATAAATATATAAACATAAACGGGTGAAAGGGTAAAAAATCAAAGATATGAGTATAAAATAACATTTTTTTAACACCAAAAGGATATGACAATGTTAATGATGAATGATGATGAACAAGAAGCTGCATAGCGAAATGTGTTTGTAGATAATAATTGATAATTATTATATATAAATTTTTATTTATTTAATGTCACTTGTTTGTATTAAATGAAGATGAGAAAAAGCATCAATTTTAATATAATTTGTTTATTAGTCATATATTTAAAGGAGTGGATACCAATATAATTTAGTGTATTAGCTATATTGGTAGACATCAGTTTAAAGTAGATACACAACTTATTCTATACGAAATGATACGAAAAAATCATGTTCCAAATGTTATCTTTTATTATTTCGTATTTGTTGATGGAAGAAGTGAGTGCGATGAGTAATCCATCTGCAGGATGTTGCGGTTAAGATAAAGAGTTCTTATCATAATCATATGACCACCTGCCTACAAAAAATCGTGTCGTAGACATCTCATTCACAACAGTGTAGTGATATAACAACCTTCACAGTGTAAACATGTCAGACCAACAATATTCTTCAACAAATCTCACCGTAAGTAATTATTTTTATTTTATCTATTGGTCGACCACAGATTGGGATGATGATGCATACCTTTTGTTAGCAGGATTATGTACATACATAAGTGATAAGCATTTATGCCAGTCTGTGGTCAACTATTAACTATCATTCTTTTTTTATATGTTTTTAATAAAATATAAGATGCCTCAATGTGAAGCATGTCTCAAAAAATTCACAACGAAAAGATCATATCAGCGTCATATGAGGGAATATTGTCCGGAAACAAAGAAAGCTAAAACAACTGAAACAACTGGTACGAAAAGAAAAAAAAGTTTATTATAGTAATATAATTATTTTAATAGTTTTAGAGAATAATTCTGAATACATGTGTACATCGTGTAATCAAATAATCCCATCAAAATATAAAAATGCCCATGAACGAGGTACCAACCATAAAAACAATACTTATATAACCCTTGAAAATGGAGTATTGTTAAGAAATTCGGCATTTAAATCACGTATTGCATCATATAAAATTTTAACTCAACGTGAACATGTTGATTTAGAAACTTTTATGATGGAATTAAAAGAAAAAACCATCAACCTTATTCGTACTAATGTAAAAAAATTTACTTTAGTAAAAGTGAATGTAGAATTATTTGGACTCTATACTATACCAGAAAAAAACATATTCGATATCAAAAGCTTTAATACAAAAAATAAGGTGATTACGTTGAGTACAAATGTTGAAGAGGTGTTAAGAGATTTTCAGGAAGTGATTAAACAAAAAATGGCTGATTTTTTGGAGTGTGATTCTGGTAAGATAATAATTATATTTATTATATTATATTCATATATGGTTTTATATTTCAGGTTGGACTTTAGTTAAAATCTTACACCTGGAAATTAATGTAAACAAATACAATCCGTTGAAAGCATCATCATTTATTGATCTTCCACCTTGGGTGGTTAAAAAGCAAGCAGTGATAAACATTCATAATTATGATTATCACTGCTTTGTATGGTCTATTATGGCAAAAATCGTTACACCATCTGGACCAAACTACTTACCATCATCATACCCTCATTGGTCAACAGTTTTGAATTGTGACGGTTTGGAGTTTCCAGTAAAATTAGATCAGATACCAATATTTGAACAAAATAATAATATTTCTGTAAATGTGTACGGATTAGAATTAATATATTCTAATAATAAAGCAAAATATGAAGTAGTGGGACCATTATATTACACAAGATCTAAAAAAGCTGTTCATGTAAATTTATTATTATTAAGTAATGATGAAGGAGATTGGCATTATTGCTTAATAAGGGACTTGAGTCGATTAGTTTCTAGTCAAGTTTCTAAACATTTTGGTCAGAAATTTTTTTGTGATGGTTGTCTACAATACTTTTGTACGGCTGCTTTATTACATAGACATTTAGAACGTGATTGTGGAAAACTTTATACTCGTATTCCAACTAATGATTTAATTATAAATAAATTTGGAGATACTGTTCCCGGTAATATACTTCAATTTCAAAATTTTGAAAAACAACTTTCTATTCCATTTGTTATTTATGCTGATTTTGAATGTTTACTAAAACCAATACCAACAGTTGCACCAGATCCTACACAAGCATTTACTATGAAAACATATCAACATGAACCATATTCTTGTGCTTATTATATTAAATGTGCATACAATGATAACTTATCAGAATTACAACTATTTCGTGGTAAATCATGTGTTGTAGATTTTCTTAGTTCTTTGGAAAATAAAGTAAAATTTCTATATAATAATTATTTGAAAATTTTAAAACCAATGCTTCCTTTAAATGAATGTCAAGAGCATGAATATTTGATTGCAACACACTGTCACATTTGTCAAAAACCTTTCGAGAGTACTGATACTAAAGTAAAAGATCATTGTCATTTATCTGGTTATTATAGAGGACCTGCTCATTCTAAATGTAACCTAAATTATAAAGTTCCAAATTTTATACCAATATTTTTCCATAATCTCTCAAATTATGATAGTCATTTATTTATACGAGAATTGGCAGAAAAATTTAGTGATATAAAACTTGTAGGTAAAACTAAAGAAAAATATATTACATTTTCAAAAACCATTCAGGTAGATGAAACTATAAACGATGATAGTCAGATAATAAAACATAATTTACAGTTACGTTTCGTAGATAGTTTTCAATTTTTAGCTACTTCTTTAGAAACATTAGCTTCAAATTTGAAAGATAATCAATGTAATGAGGTTCGGAAATATTTTCCCAATGATGCACAATTTAAATTAATTCGACAAAAAGGTGTGTTTCCATATTCATATGTTGATGATTTTACTAAATTAGATATGACTGGATTACCACAAAAAAGCGATTTTTTTGATAAGTTACATGATGTACATATTTCTAAAGTTGATTACACACGAGCACAAACTGTCTGGAATAGTTTTGAGTGTCAAACACTAGGAGACTATTCAGATATTTATTTAAAAAGTGATATACTATTATTGGCTGATGTATTTGAGAATTTCAGATCTATATGTCTTAGGCATTATAAACTAGATCCTACACATTACGTTACTGCACCATCATTAAGTTGGGACGCAATGCTTAAATTTACCAAAGTACAATTGGAACTATTCACTGATATTGATATGTTACATTTTATTAAAAAAGGGATTAGGGGAGGAGTTAGTGTGTGTACTAAACGAGCAGCAACCGCTAACAATAAATTTCTTCAAAACTATGATTCTTCAAAACCCTCATCTTATCTATTATATCTTGACGCTACCAATTTGTACGGCTGGGCAATGACTCAAATGTTAGCTGAAAGTGACTTTACTTGGCTATCACAAGATGAAATTGATGGACTCAATATAATGAAATTGTCAGATACATCATCTAACGGTTATGTTTTTGAAGTTGATATCAATTATCCTAAACATCTTCATAACCCACATAATGATATGCCTTTTTTACCTGAGAACATTGCTCCACCCAATAGTAAATATCCTAAATTAATTCCAAATTAATATAACAAAACTCACTACATTATTCATTATAGAAATCTCAAGCAAGCTATTGCAAATGGTTTAAAAGTAACTAAAATTCATCGTGTGCTTAAATTTAAACAATCAGCTTGGTTAAAACCATATATCGAGCTGAATACAATGTTACGCAATAAGGCACAAAATAAATTCGAAAAAAATTTATTTAAATTGATGAATAATAGTGTGTTTGGTAAAACTATGGAAAATGTTGATAAGTGGGTGGATATTAAACTTGTTACACATTGGGAAACATATGGTCGCAAATTTGGTGCAGAAACATATATCGCAAAACCAAATTATAAAAATTGTGTATGTTTTAATGAAAATTTTGTAGCCATCGAAATGAATAAAATTCAAGTTACATATAATAAACCAATTTATGTTGGGTTTTCAATCTTAGATATTTCCAAAACACTCATATATGACTTTTATTATAACTTTTTAAAAGTAAAGTATCAACAAAATGTGTCTCTTTTATATACCGATACTGATTCATTAATTTTGGAAATTTTTACTGAAAATGTCTATACCGATATAAAAGAAAACATTATCATTTATGGTATACCTCGAAATAAATCAGTCATTGGTAAAATGAAAGATGAATATGGGGGTGAAATAATTAAGAGTTTTTATGGGACTGGTGCAAAAGCATATTGTGTACAAACGCTTAATAATTTAACAAAAAAAGCTAAAGGTATTAGTAAACATGAAACTGAAAAATTCCTAACACTTACTCATTATCAATCGATTGCAACAGATCTTCTAGCTCTAGAAGTGTTATGTATGATGAAAGTTTTTAAATCATACTTACATAATATGTATACAGAGCTTCGTAACAAAGTAGCCTTATCAACACAAGATGATAAACGTTACATTGTGAATAACTCTGTTAATACTTTGGCTTGGGGTCATGTAAATATTGAAATCAATCAAAATTTAAATTCATTGATTTTAGGTATGGAGGAATATATTAATTGTATTTCATAGTTTTTAATATTTTCTTTGAATTATTATATCTTGTATATATTAAGTAGGTTTAATAGGTATTTTTAGTTATTTGTTTTGTTTATATGAAAGTGTAAACTATGAAAGTTGTACAACAAAAAGACTTATTAAAAATTAATAATCATGACTACTCATCAGTTTCTTTACCAAACCAATTTACCAAACATAATTCTTTATTTAATACAAGTGTTAAGCGAGGTTTAATAGTTGGACGATCAGGATGTGGTAAAACTAATGTTCTTTTAAGTCTACTACTACATCCAAATGGTTTACGTTTCACCGATATTTATTTATTTTCGAAAACTCTGCAACAACCCAAGTATCAATTTTTGAAATCTGTTTTGACTCCTCTCCATCAAGTTGATTATTTTGAATATGAAGATGGTAGTGAAATACCTTCTCCGAAACTAATTAAGCCTTATTCCATTATTATATTTGATGATGTGATAAATTGTAATCAAAATATAATTCGTGACTACTTCTGTTATGGTAGACATTTCAATATCGATTGTTTTTATCTATGTCAAACGTATTCATCTATTCCAAAACAATTAATTCGAGATAATGCAAACTTTATAATTGTTTTTCCTCAAGATACATTAAATTTAGAACATATTTTTAATGATCACGTTGGAACGGATCTTTCATGGGAAAAATTTCGAGAAGTATGTTCGGAATGTTGGCAAACACCATTTGGTTTTTTAACGATTGATAAAGATGCTGACATCGCTCATGGTCGGTATCGTAAAGATATCGATCAATTTATTAGTCTATAAATAGTAAAAACTATCACCTCAAATATTAGTTGAAATGGATAAACATTTGGCATTGGAACTGGCTAGAGCACGAATAAGTGTTAAACAAAAAGTATATAATCTAACATCTAATTTGTCGGCTTCACAACAAAAATTTGAAAAACAATTCCAACCATTATCAGGACCATTACAAAGTTTTCTATCACAAATAAAACAAGAAAATCTAGCATTACCTTCGAAACAAGAAGTTAGTTCGAAGGAAGAGAGAAAACCAACTGCTACCTCTACACCCACTTATTCAGCGACTCATTCTTCGTTAGTTCCTCGCTTAATCAAGTATCCACCACCACCAGCAGCTGTCCAGCAAACTACACCGGTATCTCTCGATGTTGTGGATGTTGATGAATATGAACCCGATAAGGATGATGAAGATGAAGAAATTCCTATTGAATCATTACATGAAACTATAGAACAATTAACAAATACTCAAGCGTTTCAAGAATTTCTCGAGCAATGGTCAGGATTAGCACGCCAATATATTGAAGAAATGATTACAGACACCACTAATAAATTTGATCATCAGTATGGAGTACGCCATGATTTTGAAAAAGGAAAGTTTTATTTGGGGGATTCGGAAATTGATTTTCGTGATAATAATATATTTTATGTAAAAGATCGAAAATATGAAGGAACACCTGGCTTATTTGAATTATTATTTAAAAAAGATCCTATCGGTTACACTAAAAATGATTTAAAAGATTATCAGGAACTTGTTAAACTAACAAATGCTGATCGAAAAAACTATAATGCAGAAGAACGATTTGCTGGAAATATTGGAAAAAAATATACGAAAATTATTAAGACATTTCATAATAAACCATTATCACCACTCACACAACGTCCTCGTAGTGGAAGTGCACCAACTTTAAAACAATTTAGAAAACAAATTACTTCAACTCCTAAAAAACAAACAACAACAATAAAACAAAAAGGTGGTTCTTTACATACTCTAGAACTAAACAATAAACAAGTTGAATATATACCATGGAAAAATCCCAATACTTTAGTAAATCGTTTACGTTTACTAATTTCTTCAACAGTGGCAGGTAATAATAATCATACAAATGAAATAACTCACATTATTAATGAATTACGTGAGGCAAAAATAATTATTTAAATTGGACATGTATACTATAATTTGAAATAGTATAGTATCACATCTCGACATTATGACATTAGATAAATTCGGTAATCATATTCTACAACATCATATACGAAATGCAAGCTTTTATTCTTATACCACTCTAATGTTTTCTGGTATATTTGATCCTGTAAAAGATCGTTATGTTCTATTTAATTATGATACAAATTTTATTTTTCCATTGAAAAGTGCTACAGTAGAGAGTGTATATGCAGTACCTACAGAGATTGTGGTGTTTGTAAATAATAAAAAAGTAAATTTGGTAAGATATACTTTACATGAACATGATGTAATAGTTTTTAAACGAAAACATCAAGAAGCCTACAATCAGTTACTTGTTTGGTTAGTATTGAAAATACCCATTTATTATGAAGCATAGTGCGACAAATATTAAACGTGAAGTTGTCAATGAATTACATGCTCCAGCTAGAAAAAAATTTAAAAGAAGAAGAGTAATTGTTAAGGGGTTAAATGATCTCTTTCAATTGGATTTAGTTGAAATGATTCCATATTCTCGCTTTAATAAAGGATTTAAATATATTTTAATGGTGATTAATGTATTTTCAAAATTTCTTTGGGCAATTCCACTTAAAAACAAGATGGGGCAAAGTGTTACTGAAGCTATGAGTGATATTTTAAAGATTCAACGTAATGTACCCAAAAATATTCAAACTGACTTTGGAAAGGAATTTTACAATAAATCATTTCAAGATTTAATGAAGAAATATAATATTAACCACTATAGTTCATATTCCAATTTAAAGTGTAGTATAGTTGAACGTGTCAATCGAACAATTAAATCTCTAATGTGGAAGGAGTTTAGCGTTCAAGGCAATTACAAGTGGATCAACATCTTACCAGACATTGTTAATACATATAATAACACCATACATCGTACAACTGGATTAAAACCAAACTCAATAAATAAGAAAAATGAGCAGCAAGTATTAACTGAAGTTTATAACCATTTAAAGATAATGGATGTACATAAACCCAAATTTAAACTTGGAGATTTTGTTCGAATTAGTAAATATCGACATCTTTTTGCTAAAGGGTATACACCGAATTGGACTAATGAAATCTTTTCAATTAGTAAAGTACAAAACACTAATCCAAGGACATATCTACTACAAGATACTTTGGGAGAAGCAATAAAAGGTGGTTTCTATGAACATGAACTGCAACGTGTAAAATATCCTCATGTCTATCTCATTGACAAAGTAATTAGAAAAAAAGGAAATCACTTATTTGTCAAGTGGAGTGGAATGGATAAGAAACATAATTCTTGGATTAATAAAAAGGATATATCCTAATTTGAAATATTACTTTTTGTATTTATTTAATTAATATATTGTTTAAAGTATATGTTTTTTATTTCTTACATATTATAACAAACATATTATAAAGAAAAAAACCTAAAGATTTAAATCTATGACTATTGTTTTAAAACTAAAACACTTTATATGTTTTTACATTCTATTTATTGAAAAAAAAAATACAGTACAGAATATAGATTTTACAAATTTACAATAACATCTTCCTTTTTTTACACGATTACAGTCTTCGAAAGTGGTTTATATTGAAACATTTTATCACTTATCACTAAAGCATATACGGTGGTTTTATCAGTAACGGGTGTTAGCATTTCAAATTCTATTCTTAAAGATGCTGTTTGGGTCTGGAAACCAGTTTTCTGACGAGAGCAATCAATTACTATTAATGGATAATTATCTGCAAATTGTTTTGGACTAATGTGTGTTTCATCAAATTGTAAGTTATAATAACTTGCTCTAAATGTAGTAAACATTTCATAAAGTAAAGCAGTATGCGATTTTTTAAATGCAACATTTAAATTTGCATAGGGAAATCTTTCATTATTTATGAATACTCTTATTTCGCTTAAATCGCAACTATCAAAGTGACTTGTATTTTTACTAAGGTCCCCTTCCCTATCTGTTTGAAAACCAATAATTATAAAGCGTGGTGTTTCAAGAGCAGTGAAAGGTTTAACTGGCCAGGCGTATTTTGTAATATTTGGAAACAATGGTTGAGAATAAAGTTCCCACTTTCTATATGGCACCTGAATCGTTTTATCTTGTTCAATTAGTTTTGTTAAGTGAACTTCTTCTTTTAATCCAGGACCAATATGTGGTACCATCCACACAAGTTTATTTATCTCAACTTTAGCCTTTTCATTTGTTGTACAAATAAGTGCATTATCATCAGTATTACTACGAATTAATATTAATTCTTGTTGGACATTCAACATTACTCGATTGTATGTTTCAGCCCATCCTAATAGAGTTTTCAATGGAATAGATGCTTGAAAGTTTCCATCTACTAGATCAATTTTTCCTTCATTTGGATAATAACCAGAATTTTTTAAGGCTTTCACTCATATTTAACGATAATAAATTTTTCATTGTTGTAGTAATTCCTGGTTTTACATTTCCATCAATATATTTTGTATTTACTTCATATCGTATTTCACTGAATAAAAATGTAAAACCATTATTCACAAATTTCGTATCCGTCGCTGGAACCACTTTATTTGTTGCATCTGTCTTTACTAGTCTTCCCTCAATTAAAATAACACTTTCTCCAGGAAGGGTGCACAAGTCCTCAGGTAACTTAATTCGAATCTGATCAGAATTATCATAACGAGATGTATATGCTTCATGTGATTGTAACTGATAGCTCTGAATAGTATCATCAAATACTAATTCATCGGTTAGATCAAAAATCATTGTTATTATGGATGTAATTCAAATCCTAATGATTTTAGAAACACTCGATTTTTAACACTTAGTCGTTGTACGTTTCTCTTCTTACTAACGATTCGTTTACATGTATTCGTTTTTTTATAATGAAAATTTTTATTGAAGGTTACTAACATTTTCTTCTTTCTTCTGTAAGTGTAGTCCAACTGTTACGGTTTCTTCTTGAAAATTGATTAATTTTCCATTCTGATCGAGTATTTTAAGTGTAATATTTCTTATTGATTCAACACTGATTGGAAGATAAATAATGTGTTCTGGTGATTGTACTATTTTGAAACCTGGAGGTACGTTAGGAAAAAACTGATAAATTATATGAACCGGTTTTCCATTTTTAAAACTACCCACTGTAATATTACATTCAACCAAAATTGAATTAATTTTTATTATATCAGCAATGCTATCAGAATTTTGACCAATATTTTTTTTAATTATTCCCTTTTTAAATCCTAACAATGGTCCAATGGTATTTGGTTTAGAGAAATCAATTTCTTGCGTTCCTTTTATATGGGTATGTAAAGTATTATGGTTTGCAGTAATTTGAAGAATATCTTGACTGAATTTCTTTCCAATCTCGTGTTGTAAGTAGATTCTGATGTCAGATATTTCGTAACATCCTGTTGGTATTGTAAATTCCTCACCACCAAAATAGAATTTATTATTTCCCACATCGATATTGGGTATACTATTGTAAACTTCAAAATTGGTCAGACCCAATTCATAATTACCATTACTCACATCAATCGGTGGAGAATAGTCTGAACTTAAAATAGATGATTTTCCCGTTAGAACAAATAACATTATTGATGACGATGATGATGCTTTGCGTCGTCTCAACTAAGTACTTTTTCTTTGCCCATGTGTATATAAAAACTTTAGACATAATTGTCCACAATTGAAAGATCCAACATTCTGATACTTATCATAATTATATAATATTTTATTACCACTATTATCGCTCTTGAAATATTTTACAACTTCTAGAGGAGGTCTTAAATTTCCTATACTATCAAAATATACTATATGTTTATTATTTTTTATATATGCAGTCCAGTGGGTTCCCGAACCATTTTTATCATCTATATTTATAACACCACTTTCATTTTTATAAATATTTTTTGGTAATTTATTTCGCATATAAACTCCTCGAAAATGTGGTATTTGTAGTAAGTGAGCAAATTTCTTTATCTCAATATTACTAAGAGCATGTCGTGGTAATTTTATTGGAAGTTTTTTTGATTCCATTTATATGGTTTAAGATATAGACCTTGTCCTTTACGTTTTTTTCTTTGCTTTTTTCGACCAATTCCTTTTCCAATTGCCTCCATTACCTTATTATGTCTCTGTGTTTCTTCTAGCATTCTTTTATCTGCTTGTGCTTTATTTACAGCTGTTGCTATGCCTGCTGCTCCACCACCCAATGCACCTAGTGCACCTAAAAGTGGTAATAGTAATGGTATAAAACCACCATATTTTGGAGGAACCACAATTCTATTCTTTGCTGGTTTTTTTTGTTTTTTTCTGGGTTTCGTAGAACCCATTCCCATTTTTACTTTTCCCTTCATTATACCACTAACTGCTAAAGCAGTTGCTTTCTCACCCAACGATGAATCACTCGCCTTTAATCTATTAACAGCCTTAGTAATTAGTACCTTATCAGCTTCGTGTCGTTTTTGTAAATTCATTTCTTGTGAGTATGCTATATCGTGTTCTCTACAAGCTTGATCAAGTGGGTTAATCCCGGTTTGTCCTTTTATAAGTCTTTTTTCTAATTTTGTACCCGGTCCACAGAATTGATATCCAGGAATATGTAATTCGATTGGTAATTTATTAATTAGTTTGTTTACAACACCTCTCCCTTTCTTGAAATGAATTGAAACACTAGTGGACTTTAATGGTTTGTTTCGCCTTTTATATATTATAATCATTTCTTGCTCTATCGCGATAATGTCACTGTTGTAGATGTGACGTCTACCATATGATTACTTAATAATTATTCATTAACTCTAATATTTTATATATGTATTTATTAGAAATTATTTAACAATAAATTTTATAATACATTTATATTATACATTACTAAAACATCTATATTGAGCAGCAGTAGAATCCACTTCTTCGACTATCCAACACAATTTTCTACATGTATTACATTTCTCTCTTCCATAAATATGTATTATTTGATGAAGTTCAGATTGGGAATCACATATTATATCTATTTTAAAATTACTATTAGGTCAATAACCGTCTACACTTGAATCATCATCAGCATCCTCATCACTTCTATTTTGACTTGGATAATCATCACTAACATTCTGACTTGGTTTACTAATAATTATTTCCTGTTCGTTTTTAAAACATTCTTCACAAACTAATACTCGATTATCTCCAAATTTATTTATAATTAAATCATTATAATGTTAAATAATTATGAATGTTTATCACTGCTTGCTTTTTAACCACCCAAGGTGGAAGATCAATAAATGATGATGCTTTCAACGGATTGTATTTGTTTACATTAATTTCCAGGTGTAAGATTTTAACTAAAGTCCAACCTGAAATATAAAACCATATATGAATATAATATAATAAATATAATTATTATCTTACCAGAATCACACTCCAAAAAATCAGCCATTTTTTGTTTAATCACTTCCTGAAAATCTCTTAACACCTCTTCAACATTTGTACTCAACGTAATCACCTTATTTTTTGTATTAAAGCTTTTGATATCGAATATGTTTTTTTCTGGTATAGTATAGAGTCCAAATAATTCTACATTCACTTTTACTAAAGTAAATTTTTTTACATTAGTACGAATAAGGTTGATGGTTTTTTCTTTTAATTCCATCATAAAAGTTTCTAAATCAACATGTTCACGTTGAGTTAAAATTTTATATGATGCAATACGTGATTTAAATGCCGAATTTCTTAACAATACTCCATTTTCAAGGGTTATATAAGTATTGTTTTTATGGTTGGTACCTCGTTCATGGGCATTTTTATATTTTGATGGGATTATTTGATTACACGATGTACACATGTATTCAGAATTATTCTCTAAAACTATTAAAATAATTATATTACTATAATAAACTTTTTTTTTCTTTTCGTACCAGTTGTTTCAGTTGTTTTAGCTTTCTTTGTTTCCGGACAATATTCCCTCATATGACGCTGATATGATCTTTTCGTTGTGAATTTTTTGAGACATGCTTCACATTGAGGCATCTTATATTTTATTAAAAACATATAAAAAAAGAATGATAGTTAATAGTTGACCACAGACTGGCATAAATGCTTATCACTTATGTATGTACATAATCCGGCTAACAAAAGGTATGCATCATCATCCCAATCTGTGGTCGACCAATAGATAAAATAAAAATAATTACTTACGGTGAGATTTGTTGAAAAACATTGTTGGTCTGACATGTTTACACTATGAAGGTTGTTATATCACTACACTGTTGTGAATGAGATGTCTACGACACGATTTTTTTGTAGGCAGGTGGTCATATGATTATGATAAGAACTCTTTATCTTAACCGCAACATCCTGCAGATGGATTACTCATCGCACTCACTTCTTCCATCAACAGATACGAAATAATAAAAGATAACAGTTGGAACATGATTTTTTCGTATCATTTCGTATAGAATATGGAAATCACTAGATGGGTTCAAATTAAAAGAGATAGCTATATACACGCATGAGTGAAACAAAGTTAGAAACACTTTTAAATGCATTTCTAGGGATTTTGGATTATTATGTTGCCTACATTGGTAATTAGTTTAGTATAGCTTGAGTTCAAATTAAAAGAGAGGTCCAAGAGAGAGATAGAGAGTTGGCGCTACCCAAGGATACTATAGAGAAGAGGATTGTCAGATCCCTATGCTCGCAATGTTGTAGCGTACACATTCAGTCGTGACGTAGGCGACGGACCCGTTCAGCGTTCATGTTCATTCTCGTTTATTCGCGCTCGCATCTTTGATGGTTCGGTGTTTCTTTTTTTGTATTTGATCGGTATTAATAATTTATGTCTATTACAATATTTGTAATTAATTATTCATAATTGTGAAAATGCCTGGAAGACGATGAGCTGTGTTCGGTTGTAATAATAGCCGTATGTCGACAAAAAAATTAAATCCTGAAATTATTTATCATAATTTCCCCAAAAGTGGTGATTTTACATCAGTTACCATTCGCAAAGAATGGATACATCGCTGTAGGCGAACAGGAAATTGGAATCCGAATAACTGTCAAATTTGTTCTATTCATTTTACTGAAAACGATTATGAACGTGATATGCAAAATGAATTATTAGGTAAAAACATAATATAAAATAAAAAATTGAGATTATGACATTTTTTGTTATTAGGATTACCTACACGGAAACGACTTAAAAAAACAGCTGTACCAACTTTGAATTTGTCAAAAGAAACCGATAATGTAGAAACTACAGAACGCCAGAAAAGATATTTGAGAAAACAAAAAATCGAAGAAGATATGAAAAGAAAAGAAGAAGTTAATGAACTTATTGCTGAACAATCTTTATTAAACATTCAACCTGAAGCTATTTTAGAGCAAACTGAAAATAACACAAAAAAAAATTTAGAAGAGGAGAATGAAGATTTAAAGAAAAAATATAAAAGTTTGGTACAAAGTCAGAATAAGTTAAAAGCAAAACTAAATCTTCAACGTAGACAGTTACAATATTATAAAAAGAAGATACGCAAATTAAGCACAATTTCTCCAAAAGTCGAAGAAATAAATGTATGCAAAAAAATTTTAACAGACAACCAGATTGCTATTCTTTTAAATAAAAAAAAGAGAGTTAACTGGACAACTGAAGAAATTGCGATTGGTTTTACACTTCGATATTTTAGTCAAAAAAGTTATTTGTACATAAGAAACAAATTAAATTTTCCTCTTCCAGCTTTATCCACATTAAGAACTTGGGCAGCAAAAATCAACATAAAACCTGAAATTTTAGTAGACGTTTTTACATTTTTAAAAATTGCGGGAGAAAACATGACTTCTAGAGAAAAAACAGTTGTCATGATGTTCGACGAAGTGAAAATTAAATCGATTTTTGAGTATGATGTGGCTCAGAGGATCAAGTAATCGGGACTTATAATCAAATGCAAGTCTGTATGATTAGGCGATTATTTGCTAAATGGAAACAACCTGTTTATATAGCATTTGATCAAAAAATGACCAAAGACATATTAATGAACATCATCACAAAGTTACATGAAATATCCTATAACTGTGTGGCAATTGTAAGTGATTGTGGTGCTAGTAACATAGGATTGTGGAAAGAACGTGCTGTAGATATAAATAAAACTTATTTTAAACATCCTTTAACTCAAAAAAACATTTACGTTTTTGCGGACGCTCCACATTTACTAAAACTTTTACGAAACTGGCTTTTAGATAAAGGCTTTATTCTTGAAGATGGAACAAAAATTAATCAACTTCCTCTTCAAGAATTAATTAAATTGACTGACGTTGAAATTAATTCATGCTACAAAATTTCAGAAAAACATATTTTAGTTGAAAAAAGCCAACGTCAAAATGTAAAATTAGCGGCAGAGTTGATATCTCGTAATACAGCACAAGCATTAATACGATATAAACCTGGTCCAGACAAAAAATTAGCAGAGAATGTGGGGAATTTTATTGATATTTTTAATTCGTGGTTTGATATTTTTAATAGTCATGTGCAAGAGTTTCCACATTCAAACCCAATGAAAGCCCCTTTTGGTATACATTTAAGTCAGCAAGTAGAGCATTTAGAAAAAGTTGAAAATTTGCTTCTGCATTTAAGAGCGGAAGGCAAAACTTCAATGCAGCTATTTCAAAAAGGAATGTTAATTTCCATCAAATCTTTAAAATCGTTGTTTTACGATATAAAGGAAGACTTTGAAGACATACATTACATATGCACTCATAAACTGAATCAGGATTGCCTAGAAAATTTTTTCTTCCAACTACGTTGCAGAGGACCCAACGAACACCCGTCACCGCTTGAAGCGATGAAGAGAATTCGAATGATAATTCTTGGAAAAAATCCTGGAATTTTAGAAGCACAGGTATTTTAGAAGGTATTACTTTTAACAACAACAATATTTATTTTTTTAAAGGTAAACACTGAAGAAAAATCAAGAGAAGAGTATGTTGTATCAACAGTTTTGGAAAATGCAAAAATTTCGATTAGTGATGAATCTTTCATTGAAGAATCTGAATTTGGCGTAACTCAAAGTAGCAGCAGTGGCAGTTCATTTTCTTCTGTTGAAACCTCAGTAAACGTTGAAACTTCATCAGCAGAAACAACAAAGGATGCCCTCGAATATATTGCTGGTTATATTGCCAAAAAATTTAAAGCCACTCATCCCCAATTGGGAGATCATACTTACTGATCACAACTATAATTTACCATCATGGGTGCAACAATTGTCGTTTGGCGGACTGATTAAACCCACTACTGACTTTTTGCAACACGTGACAACATGGAATAAATTTTTTGAAAAATATCATGGTGACAAATTGAGAACAACACCTTGTGTTGTTAAAAATTTAACAAATAAAATTAAAAAAAGGGACCACCTATCAGAAGATGTCATAAAATCATTTTGCAAACTAAGAACAATTATTAGAATAAATTATTTAAATGTAAAAAAAGCGATGGAAAAAGCTCAGAAAATGCGAAAACGTAAATTAACTTCAAGTACACCACATTCGGACACAACTCGAAAGCTATCAAAAAAAATGAAAAAAATTCTCAATTAATTAATCACTGCGTATTTATGTTTACTTTTTTACTTTTTTAGAATTATTAATGTAATAATAGATGAATTAAATATTTTTAAATGTATATTTATTTTATTTCATGTGTAATTGATTACTTTTGATAAAAAATTAGACTATCCAACGCATACGATGAAGTGGTAGGTCCGCCGGTGACGTCACAGCGCTCATGCTACCGCGGAGAAAATATTCATGCATCTGACAATCCTTCTCTCTATAGTATCCTTGGGCGCTACCCTTAATTACATCAAGTGACCCTAGTAGAAACCTGTAATTAGCGCCATCTAGTAGAGAGTCGGTAATATAGAAACCTATAAGTAATGGTGATAAACCAAAAACAGAGGTCATTTGAAGGTCGTTGTGTGCAAGCACTCCATCTCTACCTACTTATTCGATTCAGCAAAATATTTCTTATCAATAACACCTCAGTTTTATAACATTTAAATAACGTTGTCATATAGAAATCAAAGAAAATGCAAAAGTTTAAAATCAATAGTTACTCCCTGTCAAAAATCAAATTCAATCTACATTCTCCAGCTTGTTATTAATGGTAGAAATATGAAACAAAACTATTCGATTCAGCAAAATATTTCCTATCAATAACACCTCAGTTTTATAACATTTAAATAACGTTGTCACGTAGAAATTAAAAAAAATACAAAAGAATAAAAACAATTGTTACTCCTTGTTAAAAATCAAATTCAATCTACATTCTCCAGCTTGTTATTAATGGTAGAAATATGGAACAAAAACTATTCGATTCAGCAAAATATTTCCTATCAATAACACCTTAGTTTTATAACATTTAAATAACGTTGTCATATAGAAATCAAAGAAAATGCAAAAGTATAAAATCAATAGTTACTCCCTGTTAAAAATCAAATTCAATCTACATTCCCCAGCTTGTTATTAATGGTAGAACTATGAAACAAAACCTATTCGATTCAGCAAAATATTTCCTATCAACAACACCTTAGTTTTATAACATTTAAATAACGTTGTCATATAGAAATTAAAGAAAATGCAAAAGTATAAAAACAATTGTTACTCTCTGTAAAAAATCAAATTCAATCTACATTCTCTAGCTTGTTATTAATGGTAGAAACATGAAACAAAACTATTCGATTTAGCAAAATATTTTCTATCAACAACACCTTAGTTTTATAACATTTAAATAACGTTGTTATAAATAAATTAAAGAAAATGCAAAAGTATAAAAACAATTGTTACTCCCTGTAAAAAACCAAATTCAATCTACATTCTCTAGCTTGTTATTAATGGTAGAAACATGAAACAAAACTATTCGATTTAGCAAAATATTTTCTATCAATAACACCTTAGTTTTATAACATTTAAATAACGTTGTCATATAGAAATCAAAGAAAATGCAAAAGTATAAAATCAATAGTTACTCCCTGTTAAAAATCAAATTCAATCTACATTCTCCAGCTTGTTATTAATGGTAGAACTATGAAACAAAACCTATTCGATTCAGCAAAATATTTCCTATCAACAACACCTTAGTTTTATAACATTTAAATAACGTTGTCATATAGAAATTAAAGAAAATGCAAAAGTATAAAAACAATTGTTACTCTCTGTAAAAAATCAAATTCAATCTACATTCTCCGGCTTGTTATTAATGGTAGTAATATGAAACAAATCTATTCGATTCAGCAAAATATTTTCTATCAATAACACCTCAGTTTTATAACATTTAAATAACGTTGTCATATAGAAATTAAAGAAAATGCAAAAGTATAAAAACCATTGTTACTCCCTGTTAAAAATCAAATTCAATCTACATTCTCCAGCTTGTTATTATTGGTAGAAATATGAAACAAAAACTATTTGATTCAGCAAAATATTTTTTATCAATAACACCTCAGTTTTATAACATTTAAATAACGTTGCCATATAGAAATTAAAGAAAATGCAAAAGTATAAAATCAATAGTTACTCCCTGTTAAAAATTAAATTCAATCTACATTCTCCAGCTTGTTATTTATGGTAGAAGTATGAAACAAAAACTATTCGATTCAGCAAAATATTTTCTATTAATAACACTTTAGTTTTATATCATTTAAATAACGTTGTTATACAGAAATTAAAGAAAATGCAAAAGTATAAAAACAATTGTTACTCTCTGTAAAAAATCAAATTCAATCTACATTCTCCAGCTTGTTATTAATGGTAGAAATATGAAACAAAAACTATTTGATTCAGCAAAATATTTCCTATCAATAACACCTCAGTTTTATAACATTTAAATAACGTTGTCATATAGAAATTAAAGAAAATGCAAAAGTATAAAAACAATTGTTACTCCCTGTTAAAAATCAAATTCAATCTACATTCTTCTGCTTGTTATTAATAATAGAAAAATGAAATAAATACTATTCGATTCAGCAAAATATTTTCTATCAATAACACCTCAGTTTTATAAAATTTAAATAACGTTGTCATATAGAAATCAAAGAAAATGCAAAAGTATAAAATCAATAGTTACTCCCTGTTAAAAATCAAATTCAATCTACATTTTCCAGCTTGTTATTAATGGTAGAAATATGAAACAAAAACTATTCGGTTTAGCAAAATATTTCCTATCAATAACACCTCAGTTTTATAACATTTAAATAACGTTGTAACGTAGAAATTAAAAAAAATACAAAAGAATAAAAACAATTGTTACTCCTTGTTAAAAATCAAATTCAATCTACATTCTCCAGCTTGTTATTAATGGTAGAAATATGAAACAAAAACTATTCGATTCAGCAAAATATTTTCTATCAATAACACCTCAGTTTTATAACATTTAAATAACGTTGTCATATAGAAATTAAAGAAAATGCAAAAGTATAAAATCAATAGTTACTCCCTGTTAAAAATCAAATTCAATCTACATTCTCCAGCTTGTTATTAATGGTAGAAATATGAAACAAAAACTATTCGATTCAGCAAAATATTTCCCATCAACAACACCTTAGTTTTATAACATTTAAATAACGTTGTTATATATAAATTAAAGAAGATGCAAAAGTATAAAAACAATTGTTACTCCCTGTAAAAAATCAAATTCAATCTACATTCTCTAGCTTGTTATTAATGGTAGAAATATGAAACAAAAACTATTCGATTCAGCAAAATATTTCCTATCAATAACACCTTAGTTTTATAACATTTAAATTACGTTGTCATATAGAAATCAAAGAAAATGCAAAAGTATAAGAACAATAGTTACTCCCTGTTAAAAATCAAATTCAATCTACATTCTCCAGCTTGTTATTAATGGTAGAAATATGAAACAAAAACTATTCGATTCAGCAAAATATTTCCTATCAATAACACCCTAGTTTTATAACATTTAAATTACGTTGTTATATAGAAATTAAAGAAAATGCAAAAGTATAAAAACAATTGTTACTCTCTGTAAAAAATCAAATTCAATCTACATTCTCCAGCTTGTTATTAATGGTAGAAATATGAAACAAAACTATTCGATTCAGCAAAATATTTTCTATCAATAGCACCTCAGTTTTATAACATTTAAATAACGTTGTCATATAGAAATTAAAGAAAATGCAAAAGTATAAAAACAATTGTTACTCTCTGTAAAAAATCAAATTCAATCTACATTCTCCAGCTTGTTATTAATGGTAGAAATATGAAACAAAAACTATTTGATTCAGCAAAATATTTCCTATTAATAACACCTCAGTTTTATAACACTTAAATAACGTTGTCATATAGAAATTAAAGAAAATGCAAAAGAATAAAAACAATTGTTACTCCCTGTTAAAAATCAAATTCAATCTACATTCTCCAGCTTGTTATTAATGGTAGAAATATGAAACAAAAACTATTCGATTCAGCAAAATATTTCCTATTAATAACACCTCAGTTTTATAACACTTAAATAACGTTGTCATATAGAAATTAAAGAAAATGCAAAAGAATAAAAACAATTGTTACTCCCTGTTAAAAATCAAATTCAATCTACATTCTCCAGCTTGTTATTAATGGTAGAAATATGAAACAAAAACTATTTGATTCAGCAAAATATTTCCTATTAATAACACCTCAGTTTTATAACACTTAAATAACGTTGTCATATAGAAATTAAAGAAAATGCAAAAGAATAAAAACAATTGTTACTCCCTGTTAAAAATCAAATTCAATCTACATTCTCCAGCTTGTTATTAATGGTAGAAATATGAAACAAAAACTATTTGATTCAGCAAAATATTTCCTATTAATAACACCTCAGTTTTATAACACTTAAATAACGTTGTCATATAGAAATTAAAGAAAATGCAAAAGAATAAAAACAATTGTTACTCCCTGTTAAAAATCAAATTCAATCTACATTCTCTAGCTTGTTATTAATGGTAGAAATATGAAACAAAACTATTCGATTCAGCAAAATATTTTCTATCAATAGCACCTCAGTTTTATAACATTTAAATAACGTTGTCATATAGAAATTAAAGAAAATGCAAAAGTATAAAAACAATTGTTACTCCCTGTTAAAAATCAAATTCAATCTACATTCTTCTGCTTGTTATTAATAATAGAAAAATGAAATAAATACTATTCGATTCAGCAAAATATTTTCTATCAATAACACCTCAGTTTTATAAAATTTAAATAACGTTGTCATATAGAAATCAAAGAAAATGCAAAAGTATAAAATCAATAGCTACTCCCTGTTAAAAATCAAATTCAATCTACATTTTCCAGCTTGTTATTAATGGTAGAAATATGAAACAAAAACTATTCGGTTTAGCAAAATATTTCCTATCAATAACACCTCAGTTTTATAACATTTAAATAACGTTGTAACGTAGAAATTAAAAAAAATACAAAAGAATAAAAACAATTGTTACTCCTTGTTAAAAATCAAATTCAATCTACATTCTCCAGCTTGTTATTAATGGTAGAAATATGAAACAAAAACTATTCGATTCAGCAAAATATTTTCTATCAATAACACCTCAGTTTTATAACATTTAAATAACGTTGTCATATAGAAATTAAAGAAAATGCAAAAGTATAAAATCAATAGTTACTCCCTGTTAAAAATCAAATTCAATCTACATTCTCCAGCTTGTTATTAATGGTAGAAATATGAAACAAAAACTATTCGATTCAGCAAAATATTTTCTATCAATAGCACTTCAGTTTTATAACATTTAAATAACGTTGTCATATAGAAATCAAAGAAAATGCATAAGTATAAAATCAATAGTTACTCCCTGTTAAAAATCAAATTCAATCTACATTCTCCAGCTTGTTATTATTGGTAGAAATATGAAACAAAAACTATTCGATTCAGCAAAATATTTCCCATCAACAACACCTTAGTTTTATAACATTTAAATAACGTTGTTATATATAAATTAAAGAAGATGCAAAAGTATAAAAACAATTGTTACTCCCTGTAAAAAATCAAATTCAATCTACATTCTCTAGCTTGTTATTAATGGTAGAAATATGAAACAAAAACTATTCGATTCAGCAAAATATTTCCTATCAATAACACCTTAGTTTTATAACATTTAAATTACGTTGTCATATAGAAATCAAAGAAAATGCAAAAGTATAAGAACAATAGTTACTCCCTGTTAAAAATCAAATTCAATCTACATTCTCCAGCTTGTTATTAATGGTAGAAATATGAAACAAAAACTATTCGATTCAGCAAAATATTTTCTATCAATAGCACTTCAGTTTTATAACATTTAAATAACGTTGTCATATAAAAATTAAAGAGAACACAAAAGTATAAAATCAACAGTTACTCCCTGTTAAAAATCAAATTCAATCTACATTCTCCAGCTTGTTATTAATGGTAGAAATATGAAACAAAAACTATTCGATTCAGCAAAATATTTCCTATCAACAACACCTAAGCTTTATAACATTTAAATAACGTTGTTATATAGAAATTAAAGAAAATGCAAAAGTATAAAAACAACTGTTACTCTCTGTAAAAAATCAAATTCAATCTACATTCTCCAGCTTGTTATTAATGGTAGAAATATGAAACAAAAACTATTTGATTCAGCAAAATATTTTCTATCAATAACACCTTACTTTTATAACATTTAAATAACGTTGTCATAAAGAAATTAAAGAAAATGCAAAAGTATAAAAACAATTGTTACTTTCTGTAAAAAATCAAATTCAATCTACATTTTCCAGCTTGTTATTAATGGTAGAAATATGAAACAAAAACTATTCGATTCAGCAAAATATTTTCTATCAATAACACTTTAGTTTTATAACATTTAAATAACGTTGTCATATAGAAACCAAAGAAAATGCAAAAGTATAAAATTAATAGTTACTCCCTGTTAAAAATCAAATTCAATCTACATTCTCTAGCTTGTTATTAATGGTAGAAATATGAAACAAAACTATTCGATTTAGCAAAATATTTTCTATCAACAACACCTTAGTTTTATAACATTTAAATAACGTTGTCATATAGAAATCAAAGAAAATGCAAAAGTATAAAATCAATAGTTACTCCCTGTTAAAAATCAAATTCAATCTAGATTCTCCAGCTTGTTATTAATGGTAGAAATATGAAACAAAAACTATTTGATTCAGCAAAATATTTTCTATCAATAACACCTTAGTTTTATAACATTTAAATAACGTTGTCATAAAGAAATTAAAGAAAATGCAAAAGTATAAAAACAATTGTTACTCTCTGTAAAAAATCAAATTCAATCTACATTCTCCAGCTTGTTATTAATGGTAGAAATATGAAACAAAAACTATTCGATTCAGCAAAATATTTTCTATCAATAACACTTTAGTTTTATAACATTTAAATAACGTTGTCATATAGAAATCAAAGAAAATGCAAAAGTATAAAATCAATAGTTACTCCCTGTTAAAAATCAAATTCAATCTACATTCTCCAGCTTGTTATTAATGGTAGAAATATGAAACAAAACTATTCGATTTAGCAAAATATTTTCTATCAATAACACCTCAGTTTTATAACATTTAAATAACGTTGTCATATAAAAATCAAAGAGAACACAATAAGTATAAAATCAACAGTTACTCCCTGTTAAAAATCAAATTCAATCTACATTCTCCAGCTTGTTATTAATGGTAGAAATATGAAACAAAAACTATTTGATTCAGCAAAATATTTCCTATCAATAACACTTTAGTTTTATAACATTTAAATAACGTTGTTATATAGAAATTAAAGAAAATGCAAAAGTAAAAAAACAATTGTTACTCCTTGTAAAAAATCAAATTCACTCTACATTCTCCTGCTTGTTATTAATGGTAGAAATATGAAACAAAAACTACTTGATTCAGCAAAATATTTCCTATTAATAACACCTCAGTTTTATAACATTTAAATAACGTTGTCATATAGAAATTAAAGAAAATGCAAAAGAATAAAAACAATTGTTACTCCCTGTTAAAAATCAAATTCAATCTACATTCTCCTGCTTGTTATTAATGGTAGAAATATGAAACAAAAACTATTTGATTCAGCAAAATATTTTTTATCAATAACACCTCAGTTTTATAACATTTAAATAACGTTGCCATATAGAAATTAAAGAAAATGCAAAAGTATAAAATCAATAGTTACTCCCTGTTAAAAATTAAATTCAATCTACATTCTCCAGCTTGTTATTTATGGTAGAAATATGAAACAAAAACTATTCGATTCAGCAAAATATTTTCTATTAATAACACTTTAGTTTTATATCATTTAAATAACGTTGTTATACAGAAATTAAAGAAAATGCAAAAGTATAAAAACAATTGTTACTCTCTGTAAAAAATCAAATTCAATCTACATTCTCCAGCTTGTTATTAATGGTAGAAATATGAAACAAAAACTATTTGATTCAGCAAAATATTTCCTATCAATAACACCTCAGTTTTATAACATTTAAATAACGTTGTCATATAGAAATCAAAGAAAATGCAAAAGTTTAAAATCAATAGTTACTCTCTGTAGAAAATCAAATTCAATCTACATTTTCCAGCTTGTCATTAATGGCAGAAATATGAAACAAAAACTATTTGATTCAGCAAAATATTTCCTATTAATAACACCTCAGTTTTATAACACTTAAATAACGTTGTCATATAGAAATTAAAGAAAATGCAAAAGAAAAAAAACAATTGTTACTCCCTGTTAAAAATCAAATTCAATCTACATTCTCTAGCTTGTTATTAATGGTATAAATATGAAACAAAACTATTCGATTCAGCAAAATATTTTCTATCAATAGCACCTCAGTTTTATAACATTTAAATAACGTTGTCATATAGAAATTAAAGAAAATGCAAAAGAATAAAAACAATTGTTACTCCCTGTTAAAAATCAAATTCAATCTACATTCTCTAGCTTGTTATTAATGGTATAAATATGAAACAAAACTATTCGATTCAGCAAAATATTTTCTGTCAATAGCACCTCAGTTTTATAACATTTAAATAACGTTGTCATATAGAAATTAAAGAAAATGCAAAAGTATAAAATCAATAGTTACTCCCTGTTAAAAATCAAATTCAATCTACATTCTCCAGCTTGTTATTAATGGTAGAAATATGAAACAAAAACTATTCGATTCAGCAAAATATTTTCTATCAATAGCACTTCAGTTTTATAACATTTAAATAACGTTGTCATATAGAAATCAAAGAAAATGCATAAGTATAAAATCAATAGTTACTCCCTGTTAAAAATCAAATTCAATCTACATTCTCCAGCTTGTTATTATTGGTAGAAATATGAAACAAAAACTATTCGATTCAGCAAAATATTTCCTATCAACAACACCTTAGTTTTATAACATTTAAATAACGTTGTTATATATAAATTAAAGAAGATGCAAAAGTATAAAAACAATTGTTACTCCCTGTAAAAAATCAAATACAATCTACATTCTCTAGCTTGTTATTAATGGTAGAAATATGAAACAAAAACTATTCGATTCAGCAAAATATTTCCTATCAATAACACCTTAGTTTTATAACATTTAAATTACGTTGTCATATAGAAATCAAAGAAAATGCAAAAGTATAAGAACAATAGTTACTCCCTGTTAAAAATCAAATTCAATCTACATTCTCCAGCTTGTTATTAATGGTAGAAATATGAAACAAAAACTATTCGATTCAGCAAAATATTTTCTATCAATAGCACTTCAGTTTTATAACATTTAAATAACGTTGTCATATAAAAATCAAAGAGAATACAAAAGTATAAAATCAACAGTTACTCCCTGTTAAAAATCAAATTTAATCTACATTCTCCAGCTTGTTATTAATGGTAGAAATATGAAACAAAAACTATTCGATTCAGCAAAATATTTTCTATTAATAACACCTCAGTTTTATAACATTTAAATAACGTTGTCACATAGAAATTAAAGAAAATGCAAAAGTATAAAAACAATTGTTACTCTCTGTAGAAAATCAAATTCAATCTACATTCTCCAGCTTGTTATTAATGGCAGAAATATGAAACAAAAACTATTCGATTCAGCAAAATATTTCCTATCAATAACACCTCAGTTTTATAACATTTAAATAAAGTTGTTATATAGAAATTAAAGAAAATGCAAAAGAATAAAAACAATTGTTACTCCCTGTTAAAAATCAAATTCAATCTACATTCTCTAGCTTGTTATTAATGGTAGAAATATGAAACAAAACTAGTCGATTTAGCAAAATATTTTCTATCAATAACACCTCAGTTCTATAACATTTAAATAACGTTGTCATATAGAAATTAAAGAAAATGCAAAAGTATAAAAACAATTGTTACTCCCTGTTAAAAAGCAAATTCAATCTACATTCTCCTGCTTGTTATTAATAATAGAAAAATGAAATAAATACTATTCGATTCAGCAAAATATTTTCTATTAATAGCACCTCAGTTTTATAACATTTAAATAACGTTGTCACATAGAAATTAAAGAAAATGCAAAAGTATAAAAACAATTGTTACTCTCTGTAGAAAACCAAATTCAATCTACATTCTCTAGCTTGTTATTAATGGTAGAAATATGAAACAAAACTATTCGATTCAGCAAAATATTTCCTATCAATAACACCTCAGTTTTATAACATTTAAATAACGTTGTTATATATAAATTAAAGAAAATGCAAAAGTATAAAAACAATTGTTACTCCCTGTAAAAAATCAAATTCAATCTACATTCTCTAGCTTGTTATTAATGGTAGAAATATGAAACAAAACTATTCGATTTAGCAAAATATTTCCTATCAACAACACCTTAGTTTTATAACATTTAAATAACGTTGTTATATAGAAATTAAAGAAAATGCAAAAGTATAAAAACAATTGTTACTCCCTGTAAAAAATCAAATTCAATCTACATTCTCTAGCTGGTTATTAATGGTAGAAACATGAAACAAAACTATTCGATTTAGCAAAATATTTTCTATCAACAACACCTTAGTTTTATAACATTTAAATAACGTTGTTATATAGAAATTAAAGAAAATGCAAAAGTATAAAACAATTGTTACTCTCTGTAAAAAATCAAATTCAATCTACATTCTCCAGCTTGTTATTAATGGTAGAAATATGAAGCAAAACTATTCGATTCAGCAAAATATTTCCTATTAATAATACCTCAGTTTTATAACATTTAAATAACGTTGTCACGTAGAAATTGAAAAAAATACAAAAGAATAAAAACAATTGTTACTCCTTGTTAAAAATCAAATTCAATCTACATACTCCAGCTTGTTATTAATGGTAGAAATATGAAGCAAAAACTATTTGATTCAGCAAAATATTTCCTATCAATAACACCTCAGTTTTATAACATTTAAATAACGTTGTCACGTAGAAATTAAAAAAAATACAAAAGAATAAAAACAATTGTTACTCCTTGTTAAAAATCAAATTCAATCTACATTCTCCAGCTTGTTATTAATGGTAGAAATATGAAACAAAAACTATTTGATTCAGCAAAATATTTTCTATCAATAACACTTTAATTTTATAACATTTAAATAACGTTGTCATATAGAAACCAAAGAAAATGCAAAAGTATAAAATTAATAGTTACTCCCTGTTAAAAATCAAATTCAATCTACATTCTCCAGCTTGTTATTAATGGTAGAAATATGAAACAAAACTATTCGATTTAGCAAAATATTTTCTATCAACAACACCTTAATTTTATAACATTTAAATAACGTTGTCATATAGAAATCAAAGAAAATGCAAAAGTATAAAATCAATAGTTACTCCCTGTTAAAAATCAAATTCAATCTAGATTCTCCAGCTTGTTATTAATGGTAGAACTATGAAACAAAAACTATTCGATTCAGCAAAATATATCCTATCAACAACACCAGTTTTATAACATTTAAATAACGTTGTCATATAGAAATTAAAGAAAATGCAAAAGTATAAAAACAACTGTTACTCCCTGTAAAAAACCAAATTCAATCTACATTCTCTAGCTTGTTATTAATGGTAGAAATATGAAACAAAACTATTCGATTTAGCAAAATATTTTCTATCAACAACACCTTAGTTTTATAACATTTAAATAACGTTGTCATATAGAAATTAAAGAAAATGCAAAAGTATAAAAACAATTGTTACTCCCTGTAAAAAATCAAATTCAATCTACATTCTCTAGCTTGTTATTAATGGTAGAAATATGAAACAAAACTATTCGATTTAGCAAAATATTTCCTATCAACAACACCTTAGTTTTATAACATTTAAATAACGTTGTTATATAGAAATTAAAGAAAATGCAAAAGTATAAAAACAATTGTTACTCTCTGTAAAAAATCAAATTCAATCTACATTCTCCAGCTTGTTATTAATGGTAGAAATATGAAACAAAAACTATTCGATTCAGCAAAATATTTCCTATCAATAACACCTTAGTTTTATAACATTTAAATTACGTTGTCATATAGAAATCAAAGAAAATGCAAAAGTATAAGAACAATAGTTACTCCCTGTTAAAAATCAAATTCAATCTACATTCTCCAGCTTGTTATTAATGGTAGAAATATGAAACAAAAACTATTCGATTCAGCAAAATATTTTCTATCAATAGCACTTCAGTTTTATAACATTTAAATAACGTTGTCATATAAAAATCAAAGAGAATACAAAAGTATAAAATCAACAGTTACTCCCTGTTAAAAATCAAATTTAATCTACATTCTCCAGCTTGTTATTAATGGTAGAAATATGAAACAAAAACTATTCGATTCAGCAAAATATTTTCTATTAATAACACCTCAGTTTTATAACATTTAAATAACGTTGTCACATAGAAATTAAAGAAAATGCAAAAGTATAAAAACAATTGTTACTCTCTGTAGAAAATCAAATTCAATCTACATTCTCCAGCTTGTTATTAATGGCAGAAATATGAAACAAAAACTATTCGATTCAGCAAAATATTTCCTATCAATAACACCTCAGTTTTATAACATTTAAATAAAGTTGTTATATAGAAATTAAAGAAAATGCAAAAGAATAAAAACAATTGTTACTCCCTGTTAAAAATCAAATTCAATCTACATTCTCTAGCTTGTTATTAATGGTAGAAATATGAAACAAAACTAGTCGATTTAGCAAAATATTTTCTATCAATAACACCTCAGTTCTATAACATTTAAATAACGTTGTCATATAGAAATTAAAGAAAATGCAAAAGTATAAAAACAATTGTTACTCCCTGTTAAAAAGCAAATTCAATCTACATTCTCCTGCTTGTTATTAATAATAGAAAAATGAAATAAATACTATTCGATTCAGCAAAATATTTTCTATTAATAGCACCTCAGTTTTATAACATTTAAATAACGTTGTCACATAGAAATTAAAGAAAATGCAAAAGTATAAAAACAATTGTTACTCTCTGTAGAAAACCAAATTCAATCTACATTCTCTAGCTTGTTATTAATGGTAGAAATATGAAACAAAACTATTCGATTCAGCAAAATATTTCCTATCAATAACACCTCAGTTTTATAACATTTAAATAACGTTGTTATATATAAATTAAAGAAAATGCAAAAGTATAAAAACAATTGTTACTCCCTGTAAAAAATCAAATTCAATCTACATTCTCTAGCTTGTTATTAATGGTAGAAATATGAAACAAAACTATTCGATTTAGCAAAATATTTCCTATCAACAACACCTTAGTTTTATAACATTTAAATAACGTTGTTATATAGAAATTAAAGAAAATGCAAAAGTATAAAAACAATTGTTACTCCCTGTAAAAAATCAAATTCAATCTACATTCTCTAGCTGGTTATTAATGGTAGAAACATGAAACAAAACTATTCGATTTAGCAAAATATTTTCTATCAACAACACCTTAGTTTTATAACATTTAAATAACGTTGTTATATAGAAATTAAAGAAAATGCAAAAGTATAAAACAATTGTTACTCTCTGTAAAAAATCAAATTCAATCTACATTCTCCAGCTTGTTATTAATGGTAGAAATATGAAGCAAAACTATTCGATTCAGCAAAATATTTCCTATTAATAATACCTCAGTTTTATAACATTTAAATAACGTTGTCACGTAGAAATTGAAAAAAATACAAAAGAATAAAAACAATTGTTACTCCTTGTTAAAAATCAAATTCAATCTACATTCTCCAGCTTGTTATTAATGGTAGAAATATGAAGCAAAAACTATTTGATTCAGCAAAATATTTCCTATCAATAACACCTCAGTTTTATAACATTTAAATAACGTTGTCACGTAGAAATTAAAAAAAATACAAAAGAATAAAAACAATTGTTACTCCTTGTTAAAAATCAAATTCAATCTACATTCTCCAGCTTGTTATTAATGGTAGAAATATGAAACAAAAACTATTTGATTCAGCAAAATATTTTCTATCAATAACACTTTAATTTTATAACATTTAAATAACGTTGTCATATAGAAACCAAAGAAAATGCAAAAGTATAAAATTAATAGTTACTCCCTGTTAAAAATCAAATTCAATCTACATTCTCCAGCTTGTTATTAATGGTAGAAATATGAAACAAAACTATTCGATTTAGCAAAATATTTTCTATCAACAACACCTTAATTTTATAACATTTAAATAACGTTGTCATATAGAAATCAAAGAAAATGCAAAAGTATAAAATCAATAGTTACTCCCTGTTAAAAATCAAATTCAATCTAGATTCTCCAGCTTGTTATTAATGGTAGAACTATGAAACAAAAACTATTCGATTCAGCAAAATATATCCTATCAACAACACCAGTTTTATAACATTTAAATAACGTTGTCATATAGAAATTAAAGAAAATGCAAAAGTATAAAAACAACTGTTACTCCCTGTAAAAAACCAAATTCAATCTACATTCTCTAGCTTGTTATTAATGGTAGAAATATGAAACAAAACTATTCGATTCAGCATAATATTTTCTATCAATAACACCTTAGTTTTATAACATTTAAATAACGTTGTTATAAATAAATTAAAGAAAATGCAAAAGTATAAAAACAATTGTTACTCCCTGTAAAAAATCAAATTCAATCTACATTCTCTAGCTTGTTATTAATGGTAGAAATATGAAACAAAACTATTCGATTTAGCAAAATATTTTCTATCAACAACACCTTAGTTTTATAACATTTAAATAACGTTGTCATATAGAAATTAAAGAAAATGCAAAAGTATAAAAACAATTGTTACTCCCTGTAAAAAATCAAATTCAATCTACATTCTCTAGCTTGTTATTAATGGTAGAAATATGAAACAAAACTATTCGATTTAGCAAAATATTTCCTATCAACAACACCTTAGTTTTATAACATTTAAATAACGTTGTTATATAGAAATTAAAGAAAATGCAAAAGTATAAAAACAATTGTTACTCTCTGTAAAAAATCAAATTCAATCTACATTCTCCAGCTTGTTATTAATGGTAGAAATATGAAACAAAAACTATTCGATTCAGCAAAATATTTCCTATCAATAACACCTCAGTTTTATAACATTTAAATAACGTTGTCACGTAGAAATTAAAAAAAATACAAAAGAATAAAAACAATTGTTACTCCTTGTTAAAAATCAAATTCAATCTACATTCTCCAGCTTGTTATTAATGGTAGAAATATGAAACAAAAACTATTTGATTCAGCAAAATATTTCCTATCAATAACACCTTAGTTGTATAACATTTAAATAACGTTGTCATATAGAAATCAAAGAAAATGCAAAAGTATAAAAACAATTGTTACTCCCTGTAAAAAATCAAATTCAATCTACATTCTCCAGCTTGTTATTAATGGTAGAAATATGAAACAAAAACTATTCGATTCAGCAAAATATTTCCTATCAACAACACCTTAGTTTTATAACATTTAAATAACGTTGTTATATAGAAATTAAAGAAAATGCAAAAGTATAAAAACAATTGTTACTCTCTGTAAAAAATCAAATTCAATCTACATTCTCCAGCTTGTTATTAATGGTAGAAATATGAAACAAAACTATTCGATTCAGCAAAATATTTCCTATCAATAACACCTCAGTTTTATAACATTTAAATAACGTTGTCACGTAGAAATTGAAAAAAATACAAAAGAATAAAAACAATTGTTACTCCTTGTTAAAAATCAAATTCAATCTACATTCTCCAGCTTGTTATTAATGGTAGAAATATGAAGCAAAAACTATTTGATTCAGCAAAATATTTCCTATCAATAACACCTCAGTTTTATAACACTTAAATAACGTTGTCATATAGAAATTAAAGAAAATGCAAAAGAAAAAAAACAATTGTTACTCCCTGTTAAAAATCAAATTCAATCTACATTCTCTAGCTTGTTATTAATGGTATAAATATGAAACAAAACTATTCGATTCAGCAAAATATTTTCTATCAATAGCACCTCAGTTTTATAACATTTAAATAACGTTGTCATATAGAAATTAAAGAAAATGCAAAAGAATAAAAACAATTGTTACTCCCTGTTAAAAATCAAATTCAATCTACATTCTCTAGCTTGTTATTAATGGTATAAATATGAAACAAAACTATTCGATTCAGCAAAATATTTTCTGTCAATAGCACCTCAGTTTTATAACATTTAAATAACGTTGTCATATAGAAATTAAAGAAAATGCAAAAGTATAAAATCAATAGTTACTCCCTGTTAAAAATCAAATTCAATCTACATTCTCCAGCTTGTTATTAATGGTAGAAATATGAAACAAAAACTATTCGATTCAGCAAAATATTTTCTATCAATAGCACTTCAGTTTTATAACATTTAAATAACGTTGTCATATAGAAATCAAAGAAAATGCATAAGTATAAAATCAATAGTTACTCCCTGTTAAAAATCAAATTCAATCTACATTCTCCAGCTTGTTATTATTGGTAGAAATATGAAACAAAAACTATTCGATTCAGCAAAATATTTCCTATCAACAACACCTTAGTTTTATAACATTTAAATAACGTTGTTATATATAAATTAAAGAAGATGCAAAAGTATAAAAACAATTGTTACTCCCTGTAAAAAATCAAATACAATCTACATTCTCTAGCTTGTTATTAATGGTAGAAATATGAAACAAAAACTATTCGATTCAGCAAAATATTTCCTATCAATAACACCTTAGTTTTATAACATTTAAATTACGTTGTCATATAGAAATCAAAGAAAATGCAAAAGTATAAGAACAATAGTTACTCCCTGTTAAAAATCAAATTCAATCTACATTCTCCAGCTTGTTATTAATGGTAGAAATATGAAACAAAAACTATTCGATTCAGCAAAATATTTTCTATCAATAGCACTTCAGTTTTATAACATTTAAATAACGTTGTCATATAAAAATCAAAGAGAATACAAAAGTATAAAATCAACAGTTACTCCCTGTTAAAAATCAAATTTAATCTACATTCTCCAGCTTGTTATTAATGGTAGAAATATGAAACAAAAACTATTCGATTCAGCAAAATATTTTCTATTAATAACACCTCAGTTTTATAACATTTAAATAACGTTGTCACATAGAAATTAAAGAAAATGCAAAAGTATAAAAACAATTGTTACTCTCTGTAGAAAATCAAATTCAATCTACATTCTCCAGCTTGTTATTAATGGCAGAAATATGAAACAAAAACTATTCGATTCAGCAAAATATTTCCTATCAATAACACCTCAGTTTTATAACATTTAAATAAAGTTGTTATATAGAAATTAAAGAAAATGCAAAAGAATAAAAACAATTGTTACTCCCTGTTAAAAATCAAATTCAATCTACATTCTCTAGCTTGTTATTAATGGTAGAAATATGAAACAAAACTAGTCGATTTAGCAAAATATTTTCTATCAATAACACCTCAGTTCTATAACATTTAAATAACGTTGTCATATAGAAATTAAAGAAAATGCAAAAGTATAAAAACAATTGTTACTCCCTGTTAAAAAGCAAATTCAATCTACATTCTCCTGCTTGTTATTAATAATAGAAAAATGAAATAAATACTATTCGATTCAGCAAAATATTTTCTATTAATAGCACCTCAGTTTTATAACATTTAAATAACGTTGTCACATAGAAATTAAAGAAAATGCAAAAGTATAAAAACAATTGTTACTCTCTGTAGAAAACCAAATTCAATCTACATTCTCTAGCTTGTTATTAATGGTAGAAATATGAAACAAAACTATTCGATTCAGCAAAATATTTCCTATCAATAACACCTCAGTTTTATAACATTTAAATAACGTTGTTATATATAAATTAAAGAAAATGCAAAAGTATAAAAACAATTGTTACTCCCTGTAAAAAATCAAATTCAATCTACATTCTCTAGCTTGTTATTAATGGTAGAAATATGAAACAAAACTATTCGATTTAGCAAAATATTTCCTATCAACAACACCTTAGTTTTATAACATTTAAATAACGTTGTTATATAGAAATTAAAGAAAATGCAAAAGTATAAAAACAATTGTTACTCCCTGTAAAAAATCAAATTCAATCTACATTCTCTAGCTGGTTATTAATGGTAGAAACATGAAACAAAACTATTCGATTTAGCAAAATATTTTCTATCAACAACACCTTAGTTTTATAACATTTAAATAACGTTGTTATATAGAAATTAAAGAAAATGCAAAAGTATAAAACAATTGTTACTCTCTGTAAAAAATCAAATTCAATCTACATTCTCCAGCTTGTTATTAATGGTAGAAATATGAAGCAAAACTATTCGATTCAGCAAAATATTTCCTATTAATAATACCTCAGTTTTATAACATTTAAATAACGTTGTCACGTAGAAATTGAAAAAAATACAAAAGAATAAAAACAATTGTTACTCCTTGTTAAAAATCAAATTCAATCTACATTCTCCAGCTTGTTATTAATGGTAGAAATATGAAGCAAAAACTATTTGATTCAGCAAAATATTTCCTATCAATAACACCTCAGTTTTATAACATTTAAATAACGTTGTCACGTAGAAATTAAAAAAAATACAAAAGAATAAAAACAATTGTTACTCCTTGTTAAAAATCAAATTCAATCTACATTCTCCAGCTTGTTATTAATGGTAGAAATATGAAACAAAAACTATTTGATTCAGCAAAATATTTTCTATCAATAACACTTTAATTTTATAACATTTAAATAACGTTGTCATATAGAAACCAAAGAAAATGCAAAAGTATAAAATTAATAGTTACTCCCTGTTAAAAATCAAATTCAATCTACATTCTCCAGCTTGTTATTAATGGTAGAAATATGAAACAAAACTATTCGATTTAGCAAAATATTTTCTATCAACAACACCTTAATTTTATAACATTTAAATAACGTTGTCATATAGAAATCAAAGAAAATGCAAAAGTATAAAATCAATAGTTACTCCCTGTTAAAAATCAAATTCAATCTAGATTCTCTAGCTTGTTATTAATGGTAGAAATATGAAACAAAACTATTCGATTCAGCATAATATTTTCTATCAATAACACCTTAGTTTTATAACATTTAAATAACGTTGTTATAAATAAATTAAAGAAAATGCAAAAGTATAAAAACAATTGTTACTCCCTGTAAAAAATCAAATTCAATCTACATTCTCTAGCTTGTTATTAATGGTAGAAATATGAAACAAAACTATTCGATTTAGCAAAATATTTTCTATCAACAACACCTTAGTTTTATAACATTTAAATAACGTTGTCATATAGAAATTAAAGAAAATGCAAAAGTATAAAAACAATTGTTACTCCCTGTAAAAAATCAAATTCAATCTACATTCTCTAGCTTGTTATTAATGGTAGAAATATGAAACAAAACTATTCGATTTAGCAAAATATTTCCTATCAACAACACCTTAGTTTTATAACATTTAAATAACGTTGTTATATAGAAATTAAAGAAAATGCAAAAGTATAAAAACAATTGTTACTCTCTGTAAAAAATCAAATTCAATCTACATTCTCCAGCTTGTTATTAATGGTAGAAATATGAAACAAAAACTATTCGATTCAGCAAAATATTTCCTATCAATAACACCTCAGTTTTATAACATTTAAATAACGTTGTCACGTAGAAATTAAAAAAAATACAAAAGAATAAAAACAATTGTTACTCCTTGTTAAAAATCAAATTCAATCTACATTCTCCAGCTTGTTATTAATGGTAGAAATATGAAACAAAAACTATTTGATTCAGCAAAATATTTCCTATCAATAACACCTTAGTTGTATAACATTTAAATAACGTTGTCATATAGAAATCAAAGAAAATGCAAAAGTATAAAAACAATTGTTACTCCCTGTAAAAAATCAAATTCAATCTACATTCTCCAGCTTGTTATTAATGGTAGAAATATGAAACAAAAACTATTCGATTCAGCAAAATATTTCCTATCAACAACACCTTAGTTTTATAACATTTAAATAACGTTGTTATATAGAAATTAAAGAAAATGCAAAAGTATAAAAACAATTGTTACTCTCTGTAAAAAATCAAATTCAATCTACATTCTCCAGCTTGTTATTAATGGTAGAAATATGAAACAAAACTATTCGATTCAGCAAAATATTTCCTATCAATAACACCTCAGTTTTATAACATTTAAATAACGTTGTCACGTAGAAATTGAAAAAAATACAAAAGAATAAAAACAATTGTTACTCCTTGTTAAAAATCAAATTCAATCTACATTCTCCAGCTTGTTATTAATGGTAGAAATATGAAGCAAAAACTATTTGATTCAGCAAAATATTTCCTATCAATAACACCTCAGTTTTATAACATTTAAATAACGTTGTCACGTAGAAATTAAAAAAAAATACAAAAGAATAAAAACAATTGTTACTCCTTGTTAAAAATCAAATTCAATCTACATTCTCCAGCTTGTTATTAATGGTAGAAATATGAAACAAAAACTATTTGATTCAGCAAAATATTTCCTATCAATAACACCTTAGTTTTATAACATTTAAATAACGTTGTCATATAGAAATCAAAGAAAATGCAAAAGTATAAAAACAATTGTTACTCCCTGTTAAATATCAAATTCAATCTACATTCTCTAGCTTGTTATTAATGGTAGAAGTATGAAGCTAAAACTATTCGATTCAGCAAAATATTTCCTATCAATAACACCTCAGTTTTATAACATTTAAATAACGTTGTCATATAGAAATTAAAGAAAAGGCAAAAGTATAAAAACAATTGTTACTCTCTGTGAAAAATCAAATTCAATCTACATTCTCCAGCTTGTTATTAATAATAGAAAAATGGAATAAATACTATTTGATTCAGCAAAATATTTTCTATCAATAACACCTCAGTTTTATTACATTTAAATAACGTTGTCATATAAAAATCAAAGAAAATGCAAAAGTATAAAAACAATAGTTACTCCCTGTTAAAAATCAAATTCAATCTACATTCTCCAGCTTGTTATTAATGGTAGAAATATGAAACAAAAACTATTTGATTCAGCAAAATATTTTCTATTAACAACACCTCAGTTTTATAACATTTAAATAACGTTGTCATATAGAAATTAAAGAAAATGCAAAAGTATAAAAACAATTGTTACTCCCTGTTAAAAATCAAATTCAATCTACATTCTCTAGCTTGTTATTAGTGGTAGAAGTATGAAACATAAACTATTCGATTCAGCAAAATATTTCCTATCAACAACACCTCAGTTTTATAACATTTAAATAACGTTGTCATATAGAAATTAAAGAAAATTCAAAAGAATAAAAACAATTGTTACTCCCTGTTAAAAATCAAATTCAATCTACATTCTCTAGCTTGTTATTAGTGGTAGAAGTATGAAACATAAACTATTCGATTCAGCAAAATATTTCCTATCAATAACACCTCATTTTTATAACATTTAAATAACGTTGTCATATAGAAATTAAAGAAAATTCAAAAGAATAAAAACAATTGTTACTCCCTGTTAAAAATCAAATTCAATCTACATACTCTAGCTTGTTATTAGTGGTAGAAGTATGAAACATAAACTATTCGATTCAGCAAAATATTTCCTATCAATAACACCTCATTTTTATAACATTTAAATAACGTTGTCATATAGAAATTAAAGAAAATTCAAAAGAATAAAAACAATTGTTACTCCCTGTTAAAAATCAAATTCAATCTACATTCTCTAGCTTGTTATTAGTGGTAGAAGTATGAAACATAAACTATTCGATTCAGCAAAATATTTCCTATCAATAACACCTCAGTTTTATAACATTTAAATAACGTTGTCATATAGAAATTAAAGAAAATGCAAAAGAATAAAAACAATTGTTACTCCCTGTAAAAATCAAATTCAATCTACATTCTTTAGCTTGTTATTAATGGTAGAAGTATGAATCAAAAACTATTCGATTCAGCAAAATATTTCCTATCAATAACACCTTAGTTTTATAATATTTAAATAACGTTGTCATAAAAAAATCAAAAAAATGCAAAAGTATAAAAACAATTGTTACTCCCTGTTAAAAATCAAATTCAATCTACATTCTCCAGCTTGTTATTAATGGTAGAAATATGAAACAAACATTTAAATAACGTTGTCATATAAAAATCAAAGAAAATGCAAAATAGTTACTCTCTGTTAAAAATCAAATTTAATCTACATTCTCCAGCTTGTTATTAATGGTAGAAATATGAAACAAAAACTATTCAATTTAGCAAAATATTTTATATCAATAACACTTCAGTTTTATAACATTTAAATAACGTTGTCATATAGAAATCAAAGAAAATGCAAAAGTATAAAAACAATAGTTACTCCCTGTTGAAAATCAAATTCAATCTACATTCTCTAGCTTGTTTTTTAATGGTAGAAATATGAAACAAATACTGTTCGATTCAGCAAATTATTTTCTATCAACAACACCTTAGTTTTATAACATTTAAATAACGTTGTCATATAGAAATCAAAGAAAATGCAAAAGTATAAGAAAAATAGTTACTCCCTGTTAAAAATCAAATTCAATCTACATTCTCCAGCTTGTTAATAATGGTAGAAATATGAAACAAAAACTATTCGATTCAGCAAAATATTTTCTATCAATAGCACCTCAGTTTTATAACATTTAAATAAGGTTGTCATATAGAAATCAAAGAAAATGCAAAAGTATAAAATCAATAGTTACTCCCTGTTAAAAATCAAATTCAATCTACATTCTCCAGCTTGTTATTAATGGTAGAAATATAAAACAAAACTATTCGATTCAGCAAAATATTTCCTATCAATAACACCTCAGTTTTATAACATTTAAATAACGTTGTCATATAGAAATTAAAGAAAATGCAAAAGTATAAAAACAATAGTTACTCCCTGTTAAAAATCAAATTCAATCTACATTCTCTAGCTTGTTATTAATGGTAGAAATATGAATCAAAACTATTCGATTTAGCAAAATATTTTCTATCAATAACACCTCAGTTTTATAACATTTAAATAACGTTGCCATATAGAAATCAAAGAAAATGCAAAAGTATAAAATCAATAGTTACTCCCTGTTAAAAATCAAATTCAATCTACATTCTCCAGCTTGTTATTAATGGCAGAAATATGAAACAAAAACTATTTGATTCAGCAAAATATTTCCTATCAACAACACCTTAGTTTTATAACATTTAAATAACGTTGTCATATAGAAATCAAAGAAAATGCAAAAGAATAAAAACAATTGTTACTCCCTGTTAAATATCAAATTCAATCTACATTCTCTAGCTTGTTATTAATGGTAGAAGTATGAAGCTAAAACTATTCGATTCAGCAAAATATTTCCTATCAATAACACCTCAGTTTTATAACATTTAAATAACGTTGTCATATAGAAATTAAAGAAAAGGCAAAAGTATAAAAACAATTGTTACTCTCTGTGAAAAATCAAATTCAATCTACATTCTCCAGCTTGTTATTAATGGTAGAAGTATGAAACATAAACTACTCGATTCAGTAAAATATTTCCTATCAACAACACCTCATTTTTATAACATTTAAATAACGTTGTCATATAGAAATTAAAGAAAATTCAAAAGAATAAAAACAATTGTTACTCCCTGTTAAAAATCAAATTCAATCTACATTCTCTAGCTTGTTATTAGTGGTAGAAGTATGAAACATAAACTATTCGATTCAGCAAAATATTTCCTATCAATAACACCTCATTTTTATAACATTTAAATAACGTTGTCATATAGAAATTAAAGAAAATTCAAAAGAATAAAAACAATTGTTACTCCCTGTTAAAAATCAAATTCAATCTACATTCTCTAGCTTGTTATTAGTGGTAGAAGTATGAAACATAAACTATTCGATTCAGCAAAATATTTCCTATCAACAACACCTCAGTTTTATAACATTTAAATAACGTTGTCATATAGAAATTAAAGAAAATTCAAAAGAATAAAAACAATAGTTACTCCCTGTTGAAAATCAAATTCAATCTACATTCTCTAGCTTGTTTTTTAATGGTAGAAATATGAAACAAATACTGTTCGATTCAGCAAATTATTTTCTATCAACAACACCTTAGTTTTATAACATTTAAATAACGTTGTCATATAGAAATCAAAGAAAATGCAAAAGTATAAGAAAAATAGTTACTCCCTGTTAAAAATCAAATTCAATCTACATTCTCCAGCTTGTTAATAATGGTAGAAATATGAAACAAAAACTATTCGATTCAGCAAAATATTTTCTATCAATAGCACCTCAGTTTTATAACATTTAAATAAGGTTGTCATATAGAAATCAAAGAAAATGCAAAAGTATAAAATCAATAGTTACTCCCTGTTAAAAATCAAATTCAATCTACATTCTCCAGCTTGTTATTAATGGTAGAAATATAAAACAAAACTATTCGATTCAGCAAAATATTTTCTATCAATAGCACCTCAGTTTTATAACATTTAAATAAGGTTGTCATATAGAAATCAAAGAAAATGCAAAAGTATAAAATCAATAGTTACTCCCTGTTAAAAATCAAATTCAATCTACATTCTCCAGCTTGTTATTAATGGTAGAAATATAAAACAAAACTATTCGATTCAGCAAAATATTTCCTATCAATAACACCTCAGTTTTATAACATTTAAATAACGTTGTCATATAGAAATTAAAGAAAATGCAAAAGTATAAAAACAATAGTTACTCCCTGTTAAAAATCAAATTCAATCTACATTCTCTAGCTTGTTATTAATGGTAGAAATATGAATCAAAACTATTCGATTTAGCAAAATATTTTCTATCAATAACACCTCAGTTTTATAACATTTAAATAACGTTGCCATATAGAAATCAAAGAAAATGCAAAAGTATAAAATCAATAGTTACTCCCTGTTAAAAATCAAATTCAATCTACATTCTCCAGCTTTTTATTAATGGTAGAAATATGAAACAAAAACTATTTGATTCAGCAAAATATTTCCTATCAATAACACCTCAGTTTTATAACATTTAAATAAGGTTGTCATATAGAAATCAAAGAAAATGCAAAAGTATAAAATCAATAGTTACTCCCTGTTAAAAATCAAATTCAATCTACATTCTCCAGCTTGTTATTAATGGTAGAAATATAAAACAAAACTATTCGATTCAGCAAAATATTTTCTATCAATAGCACCTCAGTTTTATAACATTTAAATAAGGTTGTCATATAGAAATCAAAGAAAATGCAAAAGTATAAAATCAGTAGTTACTCCCTGTTAAAAATCAAATTCAATCTACATTCTCCAGCTTGTTATTAATGGTAGAAATATAAAACAAAACTATTCGATTCAGCAAAATATTTCCTATCAATAACACCTCAGTTTTATAACATTTAAATAACGTTGTCATATAGAAATTAAAGAAAATGCAAAAGTATAAAAACAATAGTTACTCCCTGTTAAAAATCAAATTCAATCTACATTCTCTAGCTTGTTATTAATGGTAGAAATATGAATCAAAACTATTCGATTTAGCAAAATATTTTCTATCAATAACACCTCAGTTTTATAACATTTAAATAAGGTTGTCATATAGAAATCAAAGAAAATGCAAAAGTATAAAATCAGTAGTTACTCCCTGTTAAAAATCAAATTCAATCTACATTCTCCAGCTTGTTATTAATGGTAGAAATATAAAACAAAACTATTCGATTCAGCAAAATATTTCCTATCAATAACACCTCAGTTTTATAACATTTAAATAACGTTGCCATATAGAAATCAAAGAAAATGCAAAAGTATAAAATCAATAGTTACTCCCTGTTAAAAATCAAATTCAATCTACATTCTCCAGCTTGTTATTAATGGTAGAAATATAAAACAAAACTATTCGATTCAGCAAAATATTTTCTATCAATAGCACCTCAGTTTTATAACATTTAAATAAGGTTGTCATATAGAAATCAAAGAAAATGCAAAAGTATAAAATCAGTAGTTACTCCCTGTTAAAAATCAAATTCAATCTACATTCTCCAGCTTGTTATTAATGGTAGAAATATAAAACAAAACTATTCGATTCAGCAAAATATTTCCTATCAATAACACCTCAGTTTTATAACATTTAAATAACGTTGCCATATAGAAATCAAAGAAAATGCAAAAGTATAAAATCAATAGTTACTCCCTGTTAAAAATCAAATTCAATCTACATTCTCCAGCTTTTTATTAATGGTAGAAATATGAAACAAAAACTATTTGATTCAGCAAAATATTTCCTATCAATAACACCTCAGTTTTATAACATTTAAATAACGTTGTCATATAGAAATTAAAGAAAATTCAAAAGAATAAAAACAATTGTTACTCCCTGTTAAAAATCAAATTCAATCTACATTCTCTAGCTTGTTATTAGTGGTAGAAGTATGAAACATAAACTATTCGATTCAGCAAAATATTTCCTATCAACAACACCTCAGTTTTATAACATTTAAATAACGGTGTCATATAGAAATTAAAGAAAATTCAAAAGAATAAAAACAATTGTTACTCTCTGTTAAAAATCAAATTCAATCTACATTCTCTAGCTTGTTATTAGTGGTAGAAGTATGAAACATAAACTATTCGATTCAGCAAAATATTTCCTATCAATAACACCTCAGTTTTATAACATTTAAATAACGTTGTCATATAGAAATTAAAGAAAATGCAAAAGAATAAAAACAATTGTTACTCCCTGTAAAAATCAAATTCAATCTACATTCTTTAGCTTGTTATTAATGGTAGAAGTATGAATCAAAAACTATTCGATTCAGCAAAATATTTCCTATCAATAACACCTTAGTTTTATAACATTTAAATAACGTTGTCATAAAAAAATCAAAAAAATGCAAAAGTATAAAAACAATTGTTACTCCCTGTTAAAAATCAAATTCAATCTACATTCTCCTGCGTGTAATTAATAATAAAAAAATGAAATAAACACTTTTTGATTCAGCAAAATATTTTCTATCAATAACACCTCAGTTTTATAACATTTAAATACCGTTGTCATATAGAAATCAAAGAAAATGCAAAAGTATAAAAACAATAGTTACTCCCTGTTAAAAATCAAATTCAATCTACATTCTCCTGCGTGTAATTAATAATAAAAAAATGAAATAAACACTTTTTGATTCAGCAAAATATTTTCTATCAATAACACCTCAGTTTTATAACATTTAAATACCGTTGTCATATAGAAATCAAAGAAAATGCAAAAGTATAAAATCAATAGCTACTCTCTGTTAAAAATCAAATTCAATCTACATTCTCCTGCGTGTAATTAATAAAAAAAAATGAAATAAACACTTTTTGATTCAGCAAAATATTTTCTATCAATAACACCTCAGTTTTATAACATTTAAATACCGTTGTCATATAGAAATCAAAGAAAATGCAAAAGTATAAAAACAATAGTTACTCCCTGTTAAAAATCAAATTCAATCTACATTCTCTAGCTTGTCATTAATGGTAGAAATATGAATCAAAACTATTCGATTCAGCAAAATATTTTCTATCAATAACACCTCAGTTTTATAACATTTAAATAACGTTGCCATATAGAAATCAAAGAAAATGCAAAAGTATAAAATCAATAGTTACTCCCTGTTAAAAATCAAATTCAATCTACATTCTCCAGCTTGTTATTAATGGTAGAAATATGAAACAAAAACTATTTGATTCAGCAAAATATTTCCTATCAATAACACCTCAGTTTTATAACATTTAAATAACGTTGTCATATAGAAATCAAAGAAAATGCAAAAGTATAAAATCAATAGTTACTCTCTGTTAAAAATCAAATTCAATCTACATTCTCCTGCGTGTTATTAATAATAAAAAAATGAAATAAACACTCTTTGATTCAGCAAAATATTTTCTATCAATAACACCTCAGTTTTATAACATTTAAATAACGTTGTCATATAGAAATTAAAGAAAATGCAAAAGTATAAAAACAATTGTTACTCCCTGTTAAAAATCAAATTCAATCTACATTCTCTAGCTTGTTATTAATGGTAGAAGTATGAAACATAAACTATTCGATTCAGCAAAATATTTCCTATCAATAACACCTCATTTTTATAACATTTAAATAACGTTGTCATATAGAAATTAAAGAAAATGCAAAAGAATAAAAACAATTGTTACTCCCTGTAAAAATCAAATTCAATCTACATTCTTTAGCTTGTTATTAATGGTAGAAGTATGAATCAAAAACTATTCGATTCAGCAAAATATTTCCTATCAATAACACCTTAGTTTTATAACATTTAAATAACGTTGTCATAAAAAAATCAAAAAAATGCAAAAGTATAAAAACAATTGTTACTCCCTGTTAAAAATCAAATTCAATCTACATTCTCCTGCGTGTAATTAATAATAAAAAATGAAATAAACACTTTTTGATTCAGCAAAATATTTTCTATCAATAACACCTCAGTTTTATAACATTTAAATACCGTTGTCATATAGAAATCAAAGAAAATGCAAAAGTATAAAAACAATAGTTACTCCCTGTTAAAAATCAAATTCAATCTACATTCTCCTGCGTGTAATTAATAATAAAAAAATGAAATAAACACTTTTTGATTCAGCAAAATATTTTCTATCAATAACACCTCAGTTTTATAACATTTAAATACCGTTGTCATATAGAAATCAAAGAAAATGCAAAAGTATAAAAACAATAGTTACTCCCTGTTAAAAATCAAATTCAATCTACATTCTCTAGCTTGTCATTAATGGTAGAAATATGAATCAAAACTATTCGATTCAGCAAAATATTTTCTATCAATAACACCTCAGTTTTATAACATTTAAATAACGTTGCCATATAGAAATCAAAGAAAATGCAAAAGTATAAGATCAATAGTTACTCCCTGTTAAAAATCAAATTCAATCTACATTCTCCAGCTTGTTATTAATGGTAGAAATATGAAACAAAAACTATTTGATTCAGCAAAATATTTCCTATCAATAACACCTCAGTTTTATAACATTTAAATAACGTTGTCATATAGAAATCAAAGAAAATGCAAAAGTATAAAATCAATAGTTACTCTCTGTTAAAAATCAAATTCAATCTACATTCTCCTGCGTGTTATTAATAATAAAAAAATGAAATAAACACTCTATGATTCAGCAAAATATTTTCTATCAATAACACCTCAGTTTTATAACATTTAAATAACGTTGTCATATAGAAATAAAAAAAAATGCAAAAGTATAAAATCAATAGTTACTTTCGGTTAAAAATCAAATTCAATCTACATTCTCCAGCTTGTTATTAATAATAGAAAAATGGAATAAATACTATTTGATTCAGCAAAATATTTTCTATCAATAACACCTCAGTTTTATAACATTTAAATAACGTTGTCATATAGAAATCAAAGAAAATGCAAAAGTATAAAATCAATAGTTACTCTCTGTTAAAAATCAAATTCAATCTACATTCTCCTGCGTGTAATTAATAATAAAAAAATGAAATAAACACTTTTTGATTCAGCAAAATATTTTCTATCAATAACACCTCAGTTTTATAACATTTAAATACCGTTGTCATATAGAAATCAAAGAAAATGCAAAAGTATAAAAACAATAGTTACTCCCTGTTAAAAATCAAATTCAATCTACATTCTCTAGCTTGTCATTAATGGTAGAAATATGAATCAAAACTATTCGATTCAGCAAAATATTTTCTATCAATAACACCTCAGTTTTATAACATTTAAATAACGTTGCCATATAGAAATCAAAGAAAATGCAAAAGTATAAGATCAATAGTTACTCCCTGTTAAAAATCAAATTCAATCTACATTCTCCAGCTTGTTATTAATGGTAGAAATATGAAACAAAAACTATTTGATTCAGCAAAATATTTCCTATCAATAACACCTCAGTTTTATAACATTTAAATAACGTTGTCATATAAAAATCAAAGAGAATACAAAAGTATAAAATCAATAGTTACTCCCTGTTAAAAATCAAATTCAATCTACATTCTCCAGCTTGTTATTAATGGTAGAAATATGAAACAAAAACTATTTGATTCAGCAAAATATTTCCTATCAATAACACCTCAGTTTTATAACATTTAAATAACGTTGTCATATAGAAATCAAAGAAAATGCAAAAGTATAAAATCAATAGTTACTCTCTGTTAAAAATCAAATTCAATCTACATTCTCCTGCGTGTAATTAATAATAAAAAAATGAAATAAACACTTTTTGATTCAGCAAAATATTTTCTATCAATAACACCTCAGTTTTATAACATTTAAATACCGTTGTCATATAGAAATCAAAGAAAATGCAAAAGTATAAAAACAATAGTTACTCCCTGTTAAAAATCAAATTCAATCTACATTCTCTAGCTTGTCATTAATGGTAGAAATATGAATCAAAACTATTCGATTCAGCAAAATATTTTCTATCAATAACACCTCAGTTTTATAACATTTAAATAACGTTGCCATATAGAAATCAAAGAAAATGCAAAAGTATAAGATCAATAGTTACTCCCTGTTAAAAATCAAATTCAATCTACATTCTCCAGCTTGTTATTAATGGTAGAAATATGAAACAAAAACTATTTGATTCAGCAAAATATTTCCTATCAATAACACCTCAGTTTTATAACATTTAAATAACGTTGTCATATAAAAATCAAAGAGAATACAAAAGTATAAAATCAATAGTTACTCCCTGTTAAAAATCAAATTCAATCTACATTCTCCAGCTTGTTATTAATGGTAGAAATATGAAACAAAAACTATTTGATTCAGCAAAATATTTCCTATCAATAACACCTCAGTTTTATAACATTTAAATAACGTTGTCATATAGAAATCAAAGAAAATGCAAAAGTATAAAATCAATAGTTACTCTCTGTTAAAAATCAAATTCAATCTACATTCTCCTGCGTGTTATTAATAATAAAAAAATGAAATAAACACTCTTTGATTCAGCAAAATATTTTCTATCAATAACACCTCAGTTTTATAACATTTAAATAACGTTGTCATATAGAAATAAAAAAAAATGCAAAAGTATAAAATCAATAGTTACTTTCGGTTAAAAATCAAATTCAATCTACATTCTCCAGCTTGTTATTAATAATAGAAAAATGGAATAAATACTATTTGATTCAGCAAAATATTTTCTATCAATAACACCTCAGTTTTATTACATTTAGATAACGTTGTCATATAAAAATCAAAGAAAATGCAAAAGTATAAAAACAATAGTTACTCTCTGTTAAAAATCAAATTCAATCTACATTCTCCTGCTGTTATTAATAATAGAAAAATAAAATAAATACTATTCGATTCAGCAAAATATTTTCTATCAATAACACTTTAGTTTTATAACATTTAAATAACGTTGTTATATAGAAATTAAAGAAAATGCATAAGTATAAAAGCAATTGTTACTCTCTGTAAAAAATCAAATTCAATCTACAATCTCCTGCTTGTTATTAATAATAGAAGAATGGAATAAATACTGTTTGATTCAGCAAAATATTTTCTATCAATAACACCTCAGTTTTATAACAGTTAAATAACGTTGTCATATAAAAATCAAAGAAAATTCAAAAGTATAAAAACAATAGTTACTCCCTGTTAAAAATCAAATTTAATCTACATTTTCCAGCTTGTTATTAATGGTTGAAATATGAAACACAAACTATTCAATTCAGCATAATATTTTCTATTAATAACACCTTTGTTTTATAATATTTAAATAACGTTGTCATATAGAAATCAAAGAAAATGCAAAAGTATAAAATCAATAGTTACTCTCTGTTAAAAATCAAATTCAATCTACATTCTCCTGCGTGTTATTAATAATAAAAAAATGAAATAAACACTTTTTGATTCAGCAAAATATTTTCTATTAATAACACCTTAGTTTTATAACATTTAAATACCGTTGTCATATAGAAATCAAAGAAAATGCAAAAGTATAAAAACAATAGTTACTCCCTGTTAAAAATCAAATTCAATCTACATTCTCCAGCTTGTTATTAATGGTAGAAATATGAAACAAAAACTATTTGATTCAGCAAAATATTTCCTATCAATAACACCTCAGTTTTATAACATTTAAATAACGTTGTCATATAGAAATCAAAGAAAATGCAAAAGTATAAAATCAATAGTTACTTCCTGTTAAAAATCAAATTCAATCTACATTCTCCAGCTTGTTATTAATGGTAGAAATATGAAACAAAAACTATTTGATTCAGCAAAATATTTCCTATCAATAACACCTCAGTTTTATAACATTTAAATAACGTTGTCATATAAAAATCAAAGAGAATACAAAAGTATAAAATCAATAGTTACTCCCTGTTAAAAATCAAATTTAATCTACATTCTCCAGCTTGTTATTAATGGTAGAAATATAAAACAAAACTATTTGATTTAGCAAAATATTTCCTATCAATAACACCTCAGTTTTATAACATTTAAATAACGTTGTCATATAGAAATCAAAGAAAATGCAAAAGTATAAAATCAATAGTTACTCTCTGTTAAAAATCAAATTCAATCTACATTCTCCTGCGTGTTATTAATAATAAAAAAATGAAATAAACACTCTTTGATTCAGCAAAATATTTTCTATCAATAACACCTCAGTTTTATAACATTTAAATAACGTTGTCATATAGAAATCAAAGAAAATGCAAAAGTATAAAATCAATAGTTACTCTCTGTTAAAAATCAAATTCAATCTACATTCTCCTGCGTGTTATTAATAATAAAAAAATGAAATAAACACTTTTTGATTCAGCAAAATATTTTCTATCAATAACACCTCAGTTTTATAACATTTAAATACCGTTGTACATATAGAAATCAAAGAAAATGCAAAAGTATAAAAACAATAGTTACTCCCTGTTAAAAATCAAATTCAATCTACATTCTCCAGCTTGTTATTAATGGTAGAAATATAAAACAAAATCTATTCGATTCAGCAAAATATTTTCTATCAATAACACTTTAGCTTTATAACATTTAAATAACGTTGTTATATAGAAATTAAAGAAAATGCAAAAGTATAAAAGCAATTGTTACTCTCTGTAAAAAATCAAATTCAATCTACATTCTCCAGCTTGTTAATAATGGTAGAAATATGAAACAAAACTGTTCGATTCAGCAAAATATTTTCTATCAATAACACCTCAGTTTTATAACATTTAAATAACGTTGTCATATAGAAACTAAAGAAAATGCAAAAGTATAAAAACAACTGTTACTCTCTGTTAAAAATCAAATTAAATCTACATTCTCTAGCTTGTTATTAATGGTAGAAATATGAAACAAAAACTGTTTGATTTAGCAAAATATTTCCTATCAACAACACCTCAGTTTTATAACATTTAAATAATGTTGTCATATAGAAATTAAAGAAAATGCAAAAAAATATAAACAATTGTTACTCCCTGTTAAAAATCAAATTCAATCTACATTCTCTAGCTTGTTATTAATGGTAGAAATATGAAACAAAAACTGTTTGATTCAGCAAAATATTTCCTATCAACAACACCTCAGTTTTATAACATTTAAATATCGTTATCATATAGAAATCAAAGAAAATGCAAAAGTATAAAATCAATAGTTACTCTCTGTTAAAAATCAAATTCAATCTACATTCTCCTGCGTGTTATTAATAATAAAAAAATGAAATAAACACTCTTTGATTCAGCAAAATATTTTCTATCAATAACACCTCAGTTTTATAACATTTAAATAACGTTGTCATATAGAAATCAAAGAAAATGCAAAAGTATAAAATCAATAGTTACTCTCTGTTAAAAATCAAATTCAATCTACATTCTCCTGCGTGTTATTAATAATAAAAAAATGAAATAAACACTTTTTGATTCAGCAAAATATTTTCTATCAATAACACCTCAGTTTTATAACATTTAAATACCGTTGTCATATAGAAATCAAAGAAAATGCAAAAGTATAAAAACAATAGTTACTCCCTGTTAAAAATCAAATTCAATCTACATTCTCCAGCTTGTTATTAATGGTAGAAATATAAAACAAAATCTATTCGATTCAGCAAAATATTTTCTATCAATAACACTTTAGCTTTATAACATTTAAATAACGTTGTTATATAGAAATTAAAGAAAATGCAAAAGTATAAAAGCAATTGTTACTCTCTGTAAAAAATCAAATTCAATCTACATTCTCCAGCTTGTTAATAATGGTAGAAATATGAAACAAAACTGTTCGATTCAGCAAAATATTTTCTATCAATAACACTTCAGTTTTATAACATTTAAATAACGTTGTCATATAGAAACTAAAGAAAATGCAAAAGTATAAAAACAATTGTTACTTTCTGTAGAAAATCAAATTTATTCTACATTCTCCAGCTTGTTATTAATGGTAGAAATATGAAACAAAAACTATTCGATTCAGCAAAATATTTTCTATCAATAACACTTCAGTTTTATAACATTTAAATAACGTTGTCACATAGAAATTAAAGAAATTGCAAAAGTATAAAAACAATTGTTACTTTCTGTAGAAAATCAAATTTATTCTACATTCTCCAGCTTGTTATTAATGGTAGAAATATGAAACAAAAACTATTTGATTCAGCAAAATATTTCCTACCAATAACACCTCAGTTTTATAACATTTAAATAACGTTGTCATATAGAAATTAAAGAAAATGCAAAAGTATAAAAACAATTGTTACTCCCTGCTAAAAATCAAATTCAATCTACATTCTCCTGCTTGTTATTAATAATAGAAAAATCAAATAAATACTATTTGATTCAGCAAAATATTTTCTATCAATAACACCTCAGTTTTATAATCATTTAAATAAGATTGTCACATAGAAATTAAAGAAATTGCAAAAGTATAAAAACAATTGTTACTCCCTGTAAAAAATCAAATTCAATCTACATTCTCCAGCTTGTTATTAAGGTAGAAATATGAAACAAAACTATTCGATTCAGCAAAATATTTTTTATCAATAACACCTCAGTTCTATAACATTTAAATAACGTTGTCATATAGAAATTAAAGAAAATGCAGAAGTATAAAAACAATTGTTACTCCCTGTTAAAAATCAAATTCAATCTATATTCCCCTGCTTGTTATTAATAATAGAAAAATAAAATAAATACTATTCGATTTAGCAAAATATTTCCTATCAACAACACCTTAGTTTTATAACATTTAAATAACGTTGTAATATAGAAATCAAAGAAAATGCAAAAGTATAAAAACAATAGTTACTCCCTGTTAAAAATCAAATTCAATCTACATTCTCTAGCTTGTTACTAATGGTAGAAATATGAAACAAATACTATTCGATTCAGCAAAATATTTCCTATCAATAACACCTCAGTTTTGTAACATTTAAATAACGTTGACATATAGAAATCAAAGAAAATGCAAAAGTATAAGAACAATAGTTACTCCCTGTTAAAAATCAAATTCAATCTACATTCTCTAGCTTGTTACTAATGGTAGAAATATGAAACAAATACTATTCGATTCAGCAAAATATTTCCTATCAATAACACCTCAGTTTTATAACATTTAAATAACGTTGTCATATAGAAATTAAAGAAAATGCAAAAGTATAAAAGCAATTGTTACTCCCTGTAAAAAATCAAATTCAATCTACATTCTCCATTTTGTTATTAATGGTAGAAATATGAAACAAAAACTATTTGATTTAGCAAAATATTTTCTATCAATGGCACCTCAGTTTTATAACAATTAAATAACGTTATTATATAGAAATCAAAGAAAATGCAAAAGTATAAAAACAATAGTTACTCCCTGTTAAAAATCAAATTTAATCTACATTCTCCAGCTTGTTATTAATAGTAGAAATATGAAACAAAAACTATTCGATTTAGCAAAATATTTCCTATTAATAACACCTCAGTTTTATAACATTTAAATAACGTTGTCAAATAAAAATCAAAGAAAATGCAAAACTATAAAATCAATAGTTACTACCTGTTACAAATCAAATTCAATCTACATTCTCCATTTTGTTATTAATGGTAGAAATATGAAACAAAAACTATTTGATTCAGCAAAATATTTTCTATCAATGGCACCTCAGTTTTATAACATTTATATAACGTTGTCATATAGAAATTAAAGAAAACGCAAAAGTATAAAAACAATAGTTACTACCTGTTAAAAATCAAATTCAATCTACATTCTCCAGCTTGTTATTAATGGTAGAAATATAAAACAAAAACTATTCGATTCAGCAAAATATTTTCTATCAATGGCACCTCAGTTTTATAACATTTATATAACGTTGTCATATAGAAATTAAAGAAAACGCAAAAGTATAAAAACAATTGTTACTCCTTGTAAAAAATCAAATTCAATCTACATTCTCCAGCTTGTTATTAATAATAAAAAAATGAAACAAATACTATTCGATTTAGCAAAATATTTTCTATCAATAACATCTCAGTTTTATAACATTTAAATAACGTTGTTATATAGAAATCAAAGAAAATGCAAAAGCATAAAAACAATTGTTACTCCTTGTAAAAAATCAAATTCAATCTACATTCTCCAGCTTGTTATTAATGGTATAAATATGAAACAAAAACTATTCGATATAGCAAAATATTTCCTATCAATAACACCTCAGTTTTATAACATTTAAATAACGTTGTCATATAGAAATCTAAGAAAATGCAAAAGTATAAAATCAATAGTTACTACCTGTTAAAAATCAAATTCAATCTACATTCTCAAGCTTGTTATTAATGGTAGAAATATGAAAAAAAAACTATTCGATTCAGCAAAATATTTCCTATCAATAACACCTCAGTTTTATAACATTTAAATAACGTTGTCATATAAAAATCAAAGAGAATACAAAAGTATAAAATCAATAGTTACTCCCTGTTAAAAATCAAATTCAATCTACATTCTCCAGCTTGTTATTAATGGTAGAAATATGAAACAAAAACTATTCGATTCACCAAAATATTTCCTATCAATAACACCTTAGTTTTATAACATTTAAATAACGTTGTCATATAAAAATCAAAGAAAATGCAAAAGTATAAAATCAATAGTTACTACCTGTTAAAAATCAAATTCAATCTACATTCTCCAGCTTGTTATTAATGGTAGAAATATGAAACAAAAACTATTCGATTCACCAAAATATTTCCTATCAATAACACCTCAGTTTTATAACATTTAAATAACGTTGTCATATAAAAATCAAAGAGAATACAAAAGTATAAAATCAATAGTTACTCCCTGTTAAAAATCAAATTGAATCTACATTCTCCAGCTTGTTATTAATGGTAGAAATATGAAACAAAAACTATTCGATATAGCAAAATATTTCCTATCAACAACACCTCAGTTTTATAACATTTAAATAACGTTGTCATATAGAAATTAAAGAAAATGCAAAAGTATAAAAACAATTGTTACTCCCTGTTAAAAATCAAATTCAATCTACATTCTCCAGCTTGTTATTAATGGTAGAAATATGAAACAAAAACTATTCGATTCAGCAAAATATTTCCTATCAATAACACCTCAGTTTTATAACATTTAAATAACGTTGTCATATAGAAATTAAAGAAAATGCAAAAGTATAAAAACAATTGTTACTCCCTGTTAAAAATCAAATTCAATCTACATTCTCCTGCTTGTTATTAATAATAGAAAAATGAAATAAATACTATTTGATTCAGCAAAATATTTTCTATCAATAACACCTCAGTTTTATAACATTTAAATAACGTTGTCATATAGAAATTAAAGAAAATGCAAAAGCATAAAAACAATTGTTACTCCCTGTAAAAAATCAAATTCAATCTACATTCTCCAGCTTGTTATTAATGGTAGAAATATGAAACAAAAACTATTCGATTCAGCAAAATATTTCCTATCAATAGCACCTCAGTTTTATAACATTTAAATAACGTTGTTATATAAAAATCAAAGAAAATGCAAAAGTATAAAATCAATAGTTACTACCTGTTAAAAATCAAATTCAATCTACATTCTCCAGCTTGTTATTAATGGTATAAATATGAAACAAAAACTATTCGATATAGCAAAATATTTCCTATCAACAACACCTCAGTTTTATAACATTTAAATAACGTTGTCATATAGAAATTAAAGAAAATGCAAAAGTATAAAAACAATTGTTACTCCCTGTTAAAAATCAAATTCAATCTACATTCTCCAGCTTGTTATTAATGGTAGAAATATGAAACAAAAACTATTCGATTCAGCAAAATATTTCCTATCAATAACACCTCAGTTTTATAACATTTAAATAACGTTGTCATATAGAAATCAAAGAAAATGCAAAAGCATAAAAACAATTGTTACTCCCTGTTAAAAATCAAATTCAATCTACATTCTCCAGCTTGTTATTAATGGTAGAAATATGAAACAAAAACTATTCGATTCAGCAAAATATTTCCTATCAATAACACCTCAGTTTTATAACATTTAAATAACGTTGTCATATAGAAATCAAAGAAAATGCAAAAGTATAAAAACAATTGTTACTCCCGGTTAAAAATCAAATTTAATCTACATTCTCCAGCTTGTTGTTAATGGTATAAATATGAAACAAAAACTATTCGATATAGCAAAATATTTCCTATCAACAACACCTCAGTTTTATAACATTTAAATAACGTTGTCATATAGAAATTAAAGAAAATGCAAAAGTATAAAAACAATTGTTACTCCCTGTTAAAAATCAAATTCAATCTACATTCTCCAGCTTGTTATTAATGGTAGAAATATGAAACAAAAACTATTCGATTCAGCAAAATATTTCCTATCAATAACACCTCAGTTTTATAACATTTAAATAACGTTGTCATATAGAAATTAAAGAAAATGCAAAAGTATAAAAACAATTGTTACTCCCTGTTAAAAATCAAATTCAATCTACATTCTCCTGCTTGTTATTAATAATAGAAAAATGAAATAAATACTATTTGATTCAGCAAAATATTTTCTATCAATAACACCTCAGTTTTATAACATTTAAATAACGTTGTTATATAGAAATTAAAGAAAATGCAAAAGCATAAAAACAATTGTTACTCCCTGTAAAAAATCAAATTCAATCTACATTCTCCAGCTTGTTATTAATGGTAGAAATATGAAACAAAAACTATTCGATTCAGCAAAATATTTCCTATCAATAGCACCTCAGTTTTATAACATTTAAATAACGTTGTTATATAAAAATCAAAGAAAATGCAAAAGTATAAAATCAATAGTTACTACCTGTTAAAAATCAAATTCAATCTACATTCTCCAGCTTGTTATTAATGGTATAAATATGAAACAAAAACTATTCGATATAGCAAAATATTTCCTATCAACAACACCTCAGTTTTATAACATTTAAATAACGTTGTCATATAGAAATTAAAGAAAATGCAAAAGTATAAAAACAATTGTTACTCCCTGTTAAAAATCAAATTCAATCTACATTCTCCAGCTTGTTATTAATGGTAGAAATATGAAACAAAAACTATTCGATTCAGCAAAATATTTCCTATCAATAACACCTCAGTTTTATAACATTTAAATAACGTTGTCATATAGAAATCAAAGAAAATGCAAAAGCATAAAAACAATTGTTACTCCCTGTTAAAAATCAAATTCAATCTACATTCTCCAGCTTGTTATTAATGGTAGAAATATGAAACAAAAACTATTCGATTCAGCAAAATATTTCCTATCAATAACACCTCAGTTTTATAACATTTAAATAACGTTGTCATATAGAAATCAAAGAAAATGCAAAAGTATAAAAACAATTGTTACTCCCTGTTAAAAATCAAATTTAATCTACATTCTCCAGCTTGTTATTAATGGTAGAAATATGAAACAAAAACTATTCGATTCAGCAAAATATTTCTTATCAATAACACCTCAGTTTTATAACATTTAAATAACGTTGTCATATAGAAATTAAAGGAAATGCAAAAGCATAAAAACAATTGTTACTCCCTGTTAAAAATCAAATTCAATCTACATTCTCCTGCTTGTTATTAATAATAGAAAAATGAAATAAATACTCTTTGATTCAGCAAAATATTTTCTATCAATAACACCTCTGTTTTATAACATTTAAATAACGTTGTCATATAGAAATCAAAGAAAATGCAAAAGTATAAAAACAATAGTTACTCCCTGTTAAAAATCAAATTCAATCTACATTCGCCAGCTTGTTATTAATGGTAGAAATATGAAACAAAAATTATTCGATTCAGCAAAATATTTTCTATCAATAACACCTCAGTTTTATAACATTTAAATAACGTTGTCATACAGAAATTAAAGAAAATGCAAAAGCATAAAAACAATTGTTACTCCCTGTTAAAAATCAAATTCAATCTACACTCTCCTGCTTGTTATTAATAATAGAAAAATGAAATAAATACTCTTTGATTCAGCAAAATATTTTCTATCAATAACACCTCTGTTTTATAACATTTAAATAACGTTGTCATATAGAAATCAAAGAAAATGCAAAAGTATAAAAACAATTGTTACTCCCTGTTAAAAATCAAATTTAATCTACATTCTCCAGCTTGTTATTAATGGTAGAAATATGAAACAAAAACTATTCGATTCAGCAAAATATTTCTTATCAATAACACCTCAGTTTTATAACATTTAAATAACGTTGTCATATAGAAATTAAAGGAAATGCAAAAGCATAAAAACAATTGTTACTCCCTGTTAAAAATCAAATTCAATCTACATTCTCCTGCTTGTTATTAATAATAGAAAAATGAAATAAATACTCTTTGATTCAGCAAAATATTTTCTATCAATAACACCTCAGTTTTGTAACATTTAAATAACGTTGACATATAGAAATCAAAGAAAATGCAAAAGTATAAGAACAATAGTTACTCCCTGTTAAAAATCAAATTCAATCTACATTCTCTAGCTTGTTACTAATGGTAGAAATATGAAACAAAAACTATTTGATTTAGCAAAATATTTTCTATCAATGGCACCTCAGTTTTATAACAATTAAATAACGTTATTATATAGAAATCAAAGAAAATGCAAAAGTATAAAAACAATAGTTACTCCCTGTTAAAAATCAAATTTAATCTACATTCTCCAGCTTGTTATTAATAGTAGAAATATGAAACAAAAACTATTCGATTTAGCAAAATATTTCCTATTAATAACACCTCAGTTTTATAACATTTAAATAACGTTGTCAAATAAAAATCAAAGAAAATGCAAAACTATAAAATCAATAGTTACTACCTGTTACAAATCAAATTCAATCTACATTCTCCAGCTTGTTATTAATGGTAGAAATATGAAACAAATACTATTCGATTCAGCAAAATATTTCCTATCGATAACACCTCAGTTTTATAACATTTAAATAACGTTATTATATAGAAATCAAAGAAAATGCAAAAGTATAAAAACAATAGTTACTCCCTGTTAAAAATCATATTCAATCTACAATCGCCAGCTTGTTATTAATAGTAGAAATATGAAACAAAAACTATTCGATTTAGCAAAATATTTCCTATTAATAACACCTCAGATTTATAACATTTAAATAACGTTGTCATATAGAAATCAAAGAAAATGCAAAAGTATAAAAACAATAGTTACTCCCTGTTAAAAATCAAATTCAATCTACATTCTCTAGCTTGTTACTAATGGTAGAAATATGAAACAAATACTATTCGATTCAGCAAAATATTTCCTATCAATAACACCTCAGTTTTGTAACATTTAAATAACGTTGACATATAGAAATCAAAGAAAATGCAAAAGTATAAGAACAATAGTTACTCCCTGTTAAAAATCAAATTCAATCTACATTCTCTAGCTTGTTACTAATGGTAGAAATATGAAACAAATACTATTCGATTCAGCAAAATATTTCCTATCAACAACACCTCAGTTTTATAACATTTAAATAACGTTGTCAAATAAAAATCAAAGAAAATGCAAAACTATAAAATCAATAGTTACTACCTGTTACAAATCAAATTCAATCTACATTCTCCAGCTTGTTATTAATGGTAGAAATATGAAACAAATACTATTCGATTCAGCAAAATATTTCCTATCAACGGCACCTCAGTTTTATAACATTTATATAACGTTGTCATATAGAAATTAAAGAAAACGCAAAAGTATAAAAGCAATTGTTACTCCCTGTAAAAAATCAAATTCAATCTACATTCTCCATTTTGTTATTAATGGTAGAAATATGAAACAAAAACTATTTGATTCAGCAAAATATTTTCTATCAATGGCACCTCAGTTTTATAACATTTATATAACGTTGTCATATAGAAATTAAAGAAAACGCAAAAGTATAAAAACAATAGTTACTACCTGTTAAAAATCAAATTCAATCTACATTCTCCAGCTTGTTATTAATGGTAGAAATATAAAACAAAAACTATTCGATTCAGCAAAATATTTTCTATCAATGGCACCTCAGTTTTATAACATTTATATAACGTTGTCATATAGAAATTAAAGAAAACGCAAAAGTATAAAAACAATTGTTACTCCTTGTAAAAAATCAAATTCAATCTACATTCTCCAGCTTGTTATTAATAATAAAAAAATGAAACAAATACTATTCGATTTAGCAAAATATTTTCTATCAATAACATCTCAGTTTTATAACATTTAAATAACGTTGTTATATAGAAATCAAAGAAAATGCAAAAGCATAAAAACAATTGTTACTCTCTGTAAAAAATCAAATTCAATCTACATTCTCCAGCTTGTTATTAATGGTAGAAATATGAAACAAAAACTATTTGATTCAGCAAAATATTTCCTATCGATAACACCTCAGTTTTATAACATTTAAATAACGTTGTCATATAAAAATCAAAGAGAATACAAAAGTATAAAATCAATAGTTACTTCCTGTTAAAAATCAAATTCAATCTACATTCTCCAGCTTGTTATTAATGGTAGTAATATGAAACAAAAACTATTCGATATAGCAAAATATTTCCTATCAATAACACCTCAGTTTTATAACATTTAAATAACGTTGTCATATAGAAATCAAAGAAAATGCAAAAGTATAAAATCAATAGTTACTACCTGTTAAAAATCAAATTCAATCTACATTCTCCAGCTTGTTATTAATGGTATAAATATGAAACAAAAACTATTCGATATAGCAAAATATTTCCTATCAATAACACCTCAGTTTTATAACATTTAAATAACGTTGTCATATAGAAATCTAAGAAAATGCAAAAGTATAAAATCAATAGTTACTACCTGTTAAAAATCAAATTCAATCTACATTCTCAAGCTTGTTATTAATGGTAGAAATATGAAAAAAAAACTATTCGATTCAGCAAAATATTTCCTATCAATAACACCTCAGTTTTATAACATTTAAATAACGTTGTCATATAAAAATCAAAGAGAATACAAAAGTATAAAATCAATAGTTACTCCCTGTTAAAAATCAAATTCAATCTACATTCTCCAGCTTGTTATTAATGGTAGAAATATGAAACAAAAACTATTCGATTCACCAAAATATTTCCTATCAATAACACCTTAGTTTTATAACATTTAAATAACGTTGTCATATAAAAATCAAAGAAAATGCAAAAGTATAAAATCAATAGTTACTACCTGTTAAAAATCAAATTCAATCTACATTCTCCAGCTTGTTATTAATGGTAGAAATATGAAACAAAAACTATTCGATTCACCAAAATATTTCCTATCAATAACACCTCAGTTTTATAACATTTAAATAACGTTGTCATATAAAAATCAAAGAGAATACAAAAGTATAAAATCAATAGTTACTCCCTGTTAAAAATCAAATTGAATCTACATTCTCCAGCTTGTTATTAATGGTAGAAATATGAAACAAAAACTATTCGATTCAGCAAAATATTTCCTATCAATAACACCTCAGTTTTGTAACATTTAAATAACGTTGACATATAGAAATCAAAGAAAATGCAAAAGTATAAGAACAATAGTTACTCCCTGTTAAAAATCAAATTCAATCTACATTCTCTAGCTTGTTACTAATGGTAGAAATATGAAACAAAAACTATTTGATTTAGCAAAATATTTTCTATCAATGGCACCTCAGTTTTATAACAATTAAATAACGTTATTATATAGAAATCAAAGAAAATGCAAAAGTATAAAAACAATAGTTACTCCCTGTTAAAAATCAAATTTAATCTACATTCTCCAGCTTGTTATTAATAGTAGAAATATGAAACAAAAACTATTCGATTTAGCAAAATATTTCCTATTAATAACACCTCAGTTTTATAACATTTAAATAACGTTGTCAAATAAAAATCAAAGAAAATGCAAAACTATAAAATCAATAGTTACTACCTGTTACAAATCAAATTCAATCTACATTCTCCAGCTTGTTATTAATGGTAGAAATATGAAACAAATACTATTCGATTCAGCAAAATATTTCCTATCGATAACACCTCAGTTTTATAACATTTAAGTAACGTTATTATATAGAAATCAAAGAAAATGCAAAAGTATAAAAACAATAGTTACTCCCTGTTAAAAATCATATTCAATCTACAATCGCCAGCTTGTTATTAATAGTAGAAATATGAAACAAAAACTATTCGATTTAGCAAAATATTTCCTATTAATAACACCTCAGATTTATAACATTTAAATAACGTTGTCATATAGAAATCAAAGAAAATGCAAAAGTATAAAAACAATAGTTACTCCCTGTTAAAAATCAAATTCAATCTACATTCTCTAGCTTGTTACTAATGGTAGAAATATGAAACAAATACTATTCGATTCAGCAAAATATTTCCTATCAATAACACCTCAGTTTTGTAACATTTAAATAACGTTGACATATAGAAATCAAAGAAAATGCAAAAGTATAAGAACAATAGTTACTCCCTGTTAAAAATCAAATTCAATCTACATTCTCTAGCTTGTTACTAATGGTAGAAATATGAAACAAATACTATTCGATTCAGCAAAATATTTCCTATCAACAACACCTCAGTTTTATAACATTTAAATAACGTTGTCAAATAAAAATCAAAGAAAATGCAAAACTATAAAATCAATAGTTACTACCTGTTACAAATCAAATTCAATCTACATTCTCCAGCTTGTTATTAATGGTAGAAATATGAAACAAATACTATTCGATTCAGCAAAATATTTCCTATCAATGGCACCTCAGTTTTATAACATTTATATAACGTTGTCATATAGAAATTAAAGAAAACGCAAAAGTATAAAAGCAATTGTTACTCCCTGTAAAAAATCAAATTCAATCTACATTCTCCATTTTGTTATTAATGGTAGAAATATGAAACAAAAACTATTTGATTCAGCAAAATATTTTCTATCAATGGCACCTCAGTTTTATAACATTTATATAACGTTGTCATATAGAAATTAAAGAAAACGCAAAAGTATAAAAACAATAGTTACTACCTGTTAAAAATCAAATTCAATCTACATTCTCCAGCTTGTTATTAATGGTAGAAATATAAAACAAAAACTATTCGATTCAGCAAAATATTTTCTATCAATGGCACCTCAGTTTTATAACATTTATATAACGTTGTCATATAGAAATTAAAGAAAACGCAAAAGTATAAAAACAATTGTTACTCCTTGTAAAAAATCAAATTCAATCTACATTCTCCAGCTTGTTATTAATAATAAAAAAATGAAACAAATACTATTCGATTTAGCAAAATATTTTCTATCAATAACATCTCAGTTTTATAACATTTAAATAACGTTGTTATATAGAAATCAAAGAAAATGCAAAAGCATAAAAACAATTGTTACTCTCTGTAAAAAATCAAATTCAATCTACATTCTCCAGCTTGTTATTAATGGTAGAAATATGAAACAAAAACTATTTGATTCAGCAAAATATTTCTTATCAATAACACCTCAGTTTTATAACATTTAAATAACGTTGTCATATAGAAATTAAAGGAAATGCAAAAGCATAAAAACAATTGTTACTCCCTGTTAAAAATCAAATTCAATCTACATTCTCCTGCTTGTTATTAATAATAGAAAAATGAAATAAATACTCTTTGATTCAGCAAAATATTTTCTATCAATAACACCTCTGTTTTATAACATTTAAATAACGTTGTCATATAAAAATCAAAGAGAATACAAAAGTATAAAATCAATAGTTACTTCCTGTTAAAAATCAAATTCAATCTACATTCTCCAGCTTGTTATTAATGGTAGTAATATGAAACAAAAACTATTCGATTCAGCAAAATATTTCCTATCAACAACACTTCAGTTTTATAACATTTAAATAACGTTGTCATATAAAAATCAAAGAAAATGCAAAAGTATAAAATCAATAGTTACTACCTGTTAAAAATCAAATTCAATCTACATTCTCCAGCTTGTTATTAATGGTATAAATATGAAACAAAAACTATTCGATATAGCAAAATATTTCCTATCAATAACACCTCAGTTTTATAACATTTAAATAACGTTGTCATATAGAAATCTAAGAAAATGCAAAAGTATAAAATCAATAGTTACTACCTGTTAAAAATCAAATTCAATCTACATTCTCAAGCTTGTTATTAATGGTAGAAATATGAAAAAAAAACTATTCGATTCAGCAAAATATTTCCTATCAATAACACCTCAGTTTTATAACATTTAAATAACGTTGTCATATAAAAATCAAAGAGAATACAAAAGTATAAAATCAATAGTTACTCCCTGTTAAAAATCAAATTCAATCTACATTCTCCAGCTTGTTATTAATGGTAGAAATATGAAACAAAAACTATTCGATTCACCAAAATATTTCCTATCAATAACACCTTAGTTTTATAACATTTAAATAACGTTGTCATATAAAAATCAAAGAAAATGCAAAAGTATAAAATCAATAGTTACTACCTGTTAAAAATCAAATTCAATCTACATTCTCCAGCTTGTTATTAATGGTAGAAATATGAAACAAAAACTATTCGATTCAGCAAAATATTTCCTATCAATAACACCTCAGTTTTGTAACATTTAAATAACGTTGTCATATAAAAATCAAAGAGAATACAAAAGTATAAAATCAATAGTTACTACCTGTTAAAAATCAAATTCAATCTACATTCTCCAGCTTGTTGTTAATGGTATAAATATGAAACAAAAACTATTCGATATAGCAAAATATTTCCTATCAACAACACCTCAGTTTTATAACATTTAAATAACGTTGTCATATAGAAATTAAAGAAAATGCAAAAGTATAAAAACAATTGTTACTCCCTGTTAAAAATCAAATTCAATCTACATTCTCCAGCTTGTTATTAATGGTAGAAATATGAAACAAAAACTATTCGATTCAGCAAAATATTTCCTATCAATAACACCTCAGTTTTATAACATTTAAATAACGTTGTCATATAGAAATTAAAGAAAATGCAAAAGTATAAAAACAATTGTTACTCCCTGTTAAAAATCAAATTCAATCTACATTCTCCTGCTTGTTATTAATAATAGAAAAATGAAATAAATACTATTTGATTCAGCAAAATATTTTCTATCAATAACACCTCAGTTTTATAACATTTAAATAACGTTGTCATATAGAAATTAAAGAAAATGCAAAAGCATAAAAACAATTGTTACTCCCTGTAAAAAATCAAATTCAATCTACATTCTCCAGCTTGTTATTAATGGTAGAAATATGAAACAAAAACTATTCGATTCAGCAAAATATTTCCTATCAATAGCACCTCAGTTTTATAACATTTAAATAACGTTGTTATATAAAAATCAAAGAAAATGCAAAAGTATAAAATCAATAGTTACTACCTGTTAAAAATCAAATTCAATCTACATTCTCCAGCTTGTTATTAATGGTATAAATATGAAACAAAAACTATTCGATATAGCAAAATATTTCCTATCAACAACACCTCAGTTTTATAACATTTAAATAACGTTGTCATATAGAAATTAAAGAAAATGCAAAAGTATAAAAACAATTGTTACTCCCTGTTAAAAATCAAATTCAATCTACATTCTCCAGCTTGTTATTAATGGTAGAAATATGAAACAAAAACTATTCGATTCAGCAAAATATTTCCTATCAATAACACCTCAGTTTTATAACATTTAAATAACGTTGTCATATAGAAATCAAAGAAAATGCAAAAGTATAAAAACAATTGTTACTCCCTGTTAAAAATCAAATTCAATCTTCATTCTCCTGCTTGTTATTAATAATAGAAAAATAAAATAAATACTATTTGATTCAGCAAAATATTTTCTATCAATAACACCTCAGTTTTATAACATTTAAATAACGTTGTCATATAGAACTCAAAGAAAATGCAAAAGCATAAAAACAATTGTTACTCCCTGTTAAAAATCAAATTCAATCTTCATTCTCCTGCTTGTTATTAATAATAGAAAAATAAAATAAATACTATTTGATTCAGCAAAATATTTTCTATCAACAACACCTCAGTTTTATAACATTTAAATAACGTTGTCATATAGAAATCAAAGAAAATGCAAAAGTATAAAAACAATTGTTACTCCCTGTTAAAAATCAAATTTAATCTACATTCTCCAGCTTGTTATTAATGGTAGAAATATGAAACAAAAACTATTCGATTCAGCAAAATATTTCTTATCAATACCACCTCAGTTTTATAACATTTAAATAACGTTGTCATATAGAAATTAAAGGAAATGCAAAAGCATAAAAACAATTGTTACTCCCTGTTAAAAATCAAATTCAATCTACATTCTCCTGCTTGTTATTAATAATAGAAAAATGAAATAAATACTCTTTGATTCAGCAAAATATTTTCTATCAATAACACCTCTGTTTTATAACATTTAAATAACGTTGTCATATAGAAATCAAAGAAAATGCAAAAGTATAAAAACAATAGTTACTCCCTGTTAAAAATCAAATTCAATCTACACTCTCCTGCTTGTTATTAATAATAGAAAAATGAAATAAATACTCTTTGATTCAGCAAAATATTTTCTATCAATAACACCTCTGTTTTATAACATTTAAATAACGTTGTCATATAGAAATCAAAGAAAATGCAAAAGTATAAAAACAATTGTTACTCCCTGTTAAAAATCAAATTTAATCTACATTCTCCAGCTTGTTATTAATGGTAGAAATATGAAACAAAAACTATTCGATTCAGCAAAATATTTCTTATCAATAACACCTCAGTTTTATAACATTTAAATAACGTTGTCATATAGAAATTAAAGGAAATGCAAAAGCATAAAAACAATTGTTACTCCCTGTTAAAAATCAAATTCAATCTACATTCTCCTGCTTGTTATTAATAATAGAAAAATGAAATAAATACTCTTTGATTCAGCAAAATATTTTCTATCAATAACACCTCTGTTTTATAACATTTAAATAACGTTGTCATATAGAAATCAAAGAAAATGCAAAAGTATAAAAACAATAGTTACTCCCTGTTAAAAATCAAATTCAATCTACATTCGCCAGCTTGTTATTAATGGTAGAAATATGAAACAAAAATTATTCGATTCAGCAAAATATTTTCTATCAATAACACCTCAGTTTTATAACATTTAAATAACGTTGTCATACAGAAATTAAAGAAAATGCAAAAGCATAAAAACAATTGTTACTCCCTGTTAAAAATCAAATTCAATCTACACTCTCCTGCTTGTTATTAATAATAGAAAAATGAAATAAATACTCTTTGATTCAGCAAAATATTTTCTATCAATAACACCTCTGTTTTATAACATTTAAATAACGTTGTCATATAGAAATCAAAGAAAATGCAAAAGTATAAAAACAATTGTTACTCCCTGTTAAAAATCAAATTTAATCTACATTCTCCAGCTTGTTATTAATGGTAGAAATATGAAACAAAAACTATTCGATTCAGCAAAATATTTCTTATCAATAACACCTCAGTTTTATAACATTTAAATAACGTTGTCATATAGAAATTAAAGGAAATGCAAAAGCATAAAAACAATTGTTACTCCCTGTTAAAAATCAAATTCAATCTACATTCTCCTGCTTGTTATTAATAATAGAAAAATGAAATAAATACTCTTTGATTCAGCAAAATATTTTCTATCAATAACACCTCTGTTTTATAACATTTAAATAACGTTGTCATATAGAAATCAAAGAAAATGCAAAAGTATAAAAACAATAGTTACTCCCTGTTAAAAATCAAATTCAATCTACATTCGCCAGCTTGTTATTAATGGTAGAAATATGAAACAAAAATTATTCGATTCAGCAAAATATTTTCTATCAATAACACCTCAGTTTTATAACATTTAAATAACGTTGTCATACAGAAATTAAAGAAAATGCAAAAGCATAAAAACAATTGTTACTCCCTGTTAAAAATCAAATTCAATCTACATTCTCCTGCTTGTTATTAATAATAGAAAAATGAAATAAATACTCTTTGATTCAGCAAAATATTTTCTATCAATAACACCTCTGTTTTATAACATTTAAATAACGTTGTCATATAGAAATCAAAGAAAATGCAAAAGTATAAAAACAATAGTTACTCCCTGTTAAAAATCAAATTCAATCTACATTCGCCAGCTTGTTATTAATGGTAGAAATATGAAACAAAAATTATTCGATTCAGCAAAATATTTCCTATCAATAACACCTCAGTTTTATAACATTTAAATAACGTTGTCATATAAAAATCAAAGAAAATGCAAAAGTATAAAATCAATAGTTACTACCTGTTAAAAATCAAATTCAATCTACATTCTCCAGCTTGTTATTAATGGTATAAATATGAAACAAAAACTATTCGATATAGCAAAATATTTTCTATCAATAACACCTCAGTTTTATAACATTTAAATAACGTTGTCATATAGAAATTAAAGAAAATGCAAAAGTATAAAATCAATAGTTACTACCTGTTAAAAATCAAATTCAATCTACATTCTCAAGCTTGTTATTAATGGTAGAAATATGAAACAAAAACTATTCGATTTAGCAAAATATTTCCTATTAATAACACCTCAGATTTATAACATTTAAATAACGTTGTCATATAGAAATCAAAGAAAATGCAAAAGCATAAAAACAATTGTTACTCCCTGTTAAAAATCAAATTCAATCTACATTCTCCTGCTTGTTATTAATAATAGAAAAATGAAATAAATACTCTTTGATTCAGCAAAATATTTTCTATCAATAACACCTCAGTTTTATAACATTTAAATAACGTTGTCTTATAGAAATCAAAGAAAATGCAAAAGTATAAGAACAATAGTTACTCCCTGTTAAAAATCAAATTCAATCTACATTCTCTAGCTTGTTACTAATGGTAGAAATATGAAACAAATACTATTCGATTCAGCAAAATATTTCCTATCAATAACACCTCAGTTTTATAACATTTAAATAACGTTGTCAAATAAAAATCAAAGAAAATGCAAAACTATAAAATCAATAGTTACTACCTGTTACAAATCAAATTCAATCTACATTCTCCAGCTTGTTATTAATGGTAGAAATATGAAACAAATACTATTCGATTCAGCAAAATATTTCCTATCAATAACACCTCAGTTTTATAACATTTAAATAACGTTGTCATATAGAAATTAAAGAAAACGCAAAAGTATAAAAACAATTGTTACTCCCTGTAAAAAATCAAATTCAATCTACATTCTCCAGCTTGTTATTAATGGTAGAAATATGAAACAAAAACTATTTGATTCAGCAAATTATTTCCTATCAATAACACCTCAGTTTTATAACATTTAAATAACGTTGTCATATAAAAATCAAAGAGAATACAAAAGTATAAAATCAATAGTTACTTCCTGTTAAAAATCAAATTCAATCTACATTCTCCAGCTTGATATTAATGGTAGAAATATGAAACAAAAACTATTCGATTCAGCAAAATATTTCCTATCAATAACACCTCAGTTTTATAACATTTAAATAACGTTGTCATATAAAAATCAAAGAAAATGCAAAAGTATAAAATCAATAGTTACTACCTGTTAAAAATCAAATTCAATCTACATTCTCCAGCTTGTTATTAATGGTATAAATATGAAACAAAAACTATTCGATATAGCAAAATATTTCCTATCAACAACACCTCAGTTTTATAAAATTTAAATAACGTTGTCATATAGAAATCAAAGAAAATGCAAAAGTATAAAATCAATAGTTACTACCTGTTAAAAATCAAATTCAATCTACATTCTCAAGCTTGTTATTAATGGTAGAAATATGAAAAAAAAACTATTCGATTCAGCAAAATATTTCCTATCAACAACACCTCAGTTTTATAAAATTTAAATAACGTTGTCATATAGAAATCAAAGAAAATGCAAAAGTATAAAATCAATAGTTACTACCTGTTAAAAATCAAATTCAATCTACATTCTCCAGCTTGTTATTAATGGTAGAAATATGAAACAAAAACTATTTGATTCAGCAAAATATTTCCTATCAATAACACCTCAGTTTTGTAACATTTAAATAACGTTGTCATATAAAAATCAAAGAGAATACAAAAGTATAAAATCAATAGTTACTCCCTGTTAAAAATCAAATTCAATCTACATTCTCCAGCTTGTTATTAATGGTAGAAATATGAAACAAAAACTATTTGATTCAGCAAAATATTTCCTATCAATAACACCTCAGTTTTGTAACATTTAAATAACGTTGTCATATAAAAATCAAAGAGAATACAAAAGTATAAAATCAATAGTTACTACCTGTTAAAAATCAAATTCAATCTACATTCTCCAGCTTGTTATTAATGGTAGAAATATGAAACAAAAACTATTCGATTCACCAAAATATTTCCTATCAATAACACCTCAGTTTTATAACATTTAAATAACGTTGTCATATAAAAATCAAAGAGAATACAAAAGTATAAAATCAATAGTTACTTCCTGTTAAAAATCAAATTCAATCTACATTCTCCAGCTTGTTATTAATGGTAGAAATATGAAACAAAAACTATTCGATTCAGCAAAATATTTCCTATCAATAACACCTCAGTTTTATAACATTTAAATAACGTTGTCATATAAAAATCAAAGAAAATGCAAAAGTATAAAATCAATAGTTACTACCTGTTAAAAATCAAATTCAATCTAAATTCTCCAGCTTGTTATTAATGGTATAAATATGAAACAAAAACTATTCGATATAGCAAAATATTTCCTATCAACAACATCTCAGTTTTATAACATTTAAATAACGTTGTCATATAGAAATCAAAGAAAATGCAAATGTATAAAATCAATAGTTACTACCTGTTAAAAATCAAATTCAATCTACATTCTCCAGCTTGTTATTAATGGTAGAAATATGAAACAAAAACTATTTGATTCAGCAAAATATTTCCTATCAATAACACCTCAGTTTTATAACATTTAAATAACGTTGTCATATAGAAATTAAAGAAAATGCAAAAGAATAAAAACAATTGTTACTCCTTGTTAAAAATCAAATTCAATCTACATTCTCCAGCTTGTTATTAATGGTAGAAATATGAAACAAAAACTATTTGATTCAGCAAAATATTTACTATCAATAACACCTCAGTTTTATAACATTTAAATAACGTTGTCATATAGAAATTAAAGAAAATGCAAAAGTATAAAAACAATTGTTACTCCCTGTAAAAAATCAAAATCAATCTACATTCTCCAGCTTGTTATTAATAATAAAAAATGAAACAAATACTATTCGATTTAGCAAGATATTTTCTATCAATAACATCTCAGTTTTATAACATTTAAATAACGTTGTCATATAGAAATCAAAAACAATGCAAAAGTATAAAAACAATAGTTACTCCCTGTTAAAAATCAAATTCAATCTATATTCTCCTGCTTGTTATTAATAATAGAAAAATAAAATAAATACTATTCGATTTAGCAAAATATTTTTTATCAATAACACCTCAGTTTTATAACATTTAAATAACGTTGTCATATAGAAATCAAAGAAAATGCAAAAGTATAAAATCAATAGTTACTCCCTGTTAAAAATCAAATTTAATCTACATTCTCCAGCTTGTTATTAATGGTAGAAATATGAAACAAAAATTATTCGATTCAGCAATATATTTCCTATCAATAACACCTCAGTTTTATAACATTTAAATAACGTTGTCATATAGAAATTAAAGAAAATGCAAAAGTATAAAAACAATTGTTACTCCCTGTTAAAAATCAAATTCAATCTACATTCTCTAGCTTGTTATTAATATTAGAAATATGAAACAAAACTATTCGATTCAGCAAAATATTTTCTATCAATAACACTTCAGTTTTATAACATTTAAATAACGTTGTCACATAGAAATTAAAGAAATTGCAAAAGTATAAAAACAATTGTTACTTTCTGTAGAAAATCAAATTTATTCTACATTCTCCAGCTTGTTATTAATGGTAGAAATATGAAACAAAAACTATTTGATTCAGCAAAATATTTACTATCAATAACACCTCAGTTTTATAACATTTAAATAACGTTGTCATATAAAAATCAAAGAGAATACAAAAGTATAAAATCAATAGTTACTCTCTGTTAAAAATCAAATTGAATCTACATTCTCCAGCTTGTTATTAATGGTAGAAATATGAAACAAAAACTATTCGATTCAGCAAAATATTTCTTATCAATAACACCTCAGTTTTATAACATTTAAATAACGTTGTCATATAGAAATCAAAGAAAATGCAAAAGTATAAAATCAATAGTTACTACCTGTTAAAAATCAAATTCAATCTACATTCTCTAGCTTGTTATTAATATTAGAAATATGAAACAAAACTATTCGATTCAGCAAAATATTTTCTATCAATAACACTTCAGTTTTATAACATTTAAATAACGTTGTCACATAGAAATTAAAGAAATTGCAAAAGTATAAAAACAATTGTTACTTTCTGTAGAAAATCAAATTTATTCTACATTCTCCAGCTTGTTATTAATGGTAGAAATATGAAACAAAAACTATTTGATTCAGCAAAATATTTACTATCAATAACACCTCAGTTTTATAACATTTAAATAACGTTGTCATATAAAAATCAAAGAGAATACAAAAGTATAAAATCAATAGTTACTCTCTGTTAAAAATCAAATTGAATCTACATTCTCCAGCTTGTTATTAATGGTAGAAATATGAAACAAAAACTATTCGATTCAGCAAAATATTTCTTATCAATAACACCTCAGTTTTATAATATTTAAATAACGTTGTCATATAGAAATTAAAGAAAATGCAAAAGTATAAAAACAATTGTTACTTTCTGTAGAAAATCAAATTTATTCTACATTCTCCAGCTTGTTATTAATGGTAGAAATATGAAACAAAAACTATTTGATTCAGCAAAATATTTCCTATCAATAACACCTCAGTTCTATAACATTTAAATAACGTTGTCATATAGAAATTAAAGAAAATGCAAAAGTATAAAAACAATTGTTACTCCCTGTTAAAAATCAAATTCAATCTACATTCTCTAGCTTGTTATTAATATTAGAAATATGAAACAAAACTATTCGATTCAGCAAAATATTTTCTATCAATAACACTTCAGTTTTATAACATTTAAATAACGTTGTCACATAGAAATTAAAGAAATTGCAAAAGTATAAAAACAATTGTTACTTTCTGTAGAAAATCAAATTTATTCTACATTCTCCAGCTTGTCATTAATGGTAGAAATATGAAACAAAAACTATTTGATTCAGCAAAATATTTCCTATCAATAACACCTCAGTTTTATAACATTTAAATAACGTTGTCATATAGAAATTAAAGAAAATGCAAAAGTATAAAAACAATTGTTACTCCCTGTTAAAAATCAAATTCAATCTACAGTCTCCTGCTTGTTATTAATAATAGAAAAATGAAATAAATACTATTTGATTCAGCAAAATATTTTCTATCAATAACACTTCAGTTTTATGACATTTAAATAACGTTGTCACATAGAAATTAAAGAAATTGCAAAAGTATAAAAACAATTGTTACTTTCTGTAGAAAATCAAATTTATTCTACATTCTCCAGCTTGTTATTAATGGTAGAAATATGAAACAAAAACTATTTGATTCAGCAAAATATTTCCTATCAATAACACCTCAGTTTTATAACATTTAAATAACGTTGTCATATAGAAATTAAAGAAAATGCAAAAGTATAAAAACAATTGTTACTCCCTGTTAAAAATCAAATTCAATCTACAGTCTCCTGCTTGTTATTAATAATAGAAAAATGAAATAAATACTATTTGATTCAGCAAAATATTTTCTATCAATAACACTTCAGTTTTATAACATTTAAATAAGGTTGTCACATAGAAATTAAAGAAATTGCAAAAGTATAAAAACAATTGTTACTTTCTGTAGAAAATCAAATTTATTCTACATTCTCCAGCTTGTTATTAATGGTAGAAATATGAAACAAAAACTATTTGATTCAGCAAAATATTTCCTACCAATAACACCTCAGTTTTATAACATTTAAATAACGTTGTCATATAGAAATTAAAGAAAATGCAAAAGTATAAAAACAATTGTTACTCCCTGCTAAAAATCAAATTCAATCTACATTCTCCTGCTTGTTATTAATAATAGAAAAATCAAATAAATACTATTTGATTCAGCAAAATATTTTCTATCAATAACACCTCAGTTTTATAATCATTTAAATAAGGTTGTCACATAGAAATTAAAGAAATTGCAAAAGTATAAAAACAATTGTTACTCCCTGTAAAAAATCAAATTCAATCTACATTCTCCAGCTTGTTATTAAGGTAGAAATATGAAACAAAACTATTCGATTCAGCAAAATATTTTTTATCAATAACACCTTAGTTTTATAACATTTAAATAACGTTGTCATATAGAAATTAAAGAAAATGCAAAAGTATAAAAGCAATTGTTACTCCCTGTAAAAAATCAAATTCAATCTACATTCTCCATTTTGTTATTAATGGTAGAAATATGAAACAAAAACTATTTGATTTAGCAAAATATTTTCTATCAATGGCACCTCAGTTTTATAACATTTAAATACCGTTGTCATATAGAGATCAAAGAAAATGCAAAAGTACAAAACAATACTTACTCCCTGTTAAAAATCAAATTCAATCTACATTCTCTAGCTTGTTATTAATGGTAGAAATATGAATCAAAACTATTTGATTCAGCAAAATATTTCCTATCAATAACACCTCAGTTTTATAACATTTAAATAACGTTGTCATATAGAAATCAAAGAAAATGCAAAAGTATAAAATCAATAGTTACTTCCTGATAAAAATCAAATTCAATCTACATTCTCCAGCTTGTTATTAATGGTAGAAATATGAAACAAAAACTATTCGATTTAGCAAAATATTTTCTATAAATAACATCTCAGTTTTATAACATTTAAATATCGTTATCATATAAAAATCAAAGAAAATGCAAAAGTATAAAATCAATAGTTACTCCCTGTTAAAAATCAAATTCAATCTACATTCTCCAGCTTGTTATTAATGGTAGAAATATGAAACAAAAACTATTTGATTCAGCAAAATATTTCCTATCAATAACACCTCAGTTCTATAACATTTAAATAACGTTGTCATATAGAAATTAAAGAAAATGCAAAAGTATAAAAACAATTGTTACTCCCTGTAAAAAATCAAAATCAATCTACATTCTCCAGCTTGTTATTAATAATAAAAAAATGAAACAAATACTATTCGATTTAGCAAGATATTTTCTATCAATAACATCTCAGTTTTATAACATTTAAATAACGTTATTATATAGAAATCAAAGAAAATGCAAAAGTATAAAAACAATAGTTATTCCCTGTTAAAAATCATATTCAATCTACATTCGCCAGCTTGTTATTAATAGTAGAAATATGAAACAAAAACTATTCAATTTAGCAAAATATTTCCTATCAATAACACCTCAGTTTTATAACATTTAAATAACGTTGTCATATAGAAATCAAAGACAATGCAAAAGTATAAAAACAATAGTTACTCCCTGTTAAAAATCAAATTCAATCTATATTCCCCTGCTTGTTATTAATAATAGAAAAATAAAATAAATACTATTCGATTTAGCAAAATATTTTTTATCAATAACACCTCAGTTTTATAACATTTAAATAACGTTGTCATATAGAAATCAAAGAAAATGCAAAAGTATAAAAACAATTGTTACTCCCTGTTAAAAATCAAATTCAATCTACATTCTCTAGCTTGTTATTAATGGTAGAAATATGAAACAAAAATTATTCGATTCAGCAAAATATTTTCTATCAATAACACCTCAGTTTTATAACATTTAAATAACGTTATTATATAGAAATCAAAGAAAATGCAAAAGTATAAAAACAATAGTTACTCCCTGTTAAAAATCAAATTTAATCTACATTCTCCAGCTTGTTATTAATGATAGAAATATGAAACAAAAATTATTCGATTCAGCAAAATATTTCCTATCAATAACACCTCAGTTTTATAACATTTAAATAACGTTGTCACATAGAAATTAAAGAAATTGCAAAAGTATAAAAACAATTGTTACTTCCTGTAAAAAATCAAATTCAATCTACATTCTCCAGCTTGTTATTAATGGTAGAAATATGAAACAAAACCTATTTGATTCAGCAAAATATTTCCTATCGATAACACCTCAGTTTTATAACATTTAAATAACGTTATTATATAGAAATCAAAGAAAATGCAAAAGTATAAAAACAATAGTTACTCCCTGTTAAAAATCATATTCAATCTACATTCGCCAGCTTGTTATTAATAGTAGAAATATGAAACAAAAACTATTCGATTTAGCAAAATATTTCCTATTAATAACACCTCAGATTTATAACATTTAAATAACGTTGTCATATAGAAATTAAAGAAAATGCAAAAGTATAAAATCAATAGTTACTCCCTGTTAAAAATCAAATTCAATCTACATTTTCCAGCTTGTTATTAATGGTAGAAATATGAAACAAATACTATTCGATTCAGCAAAATATTTCCTATCAACAACACCTCAGTTTTGTAACATTTAAATAACGTTGACATATAGAAATCAAAGAAAATGCAAAAGTATAAGAACAATAGTTACTCCCTGTTAAAAATCAAATTCAATCTACATTCTCTAGCTTGTTACTAATGGTAGAAATATGAAACAAATACTATTCGATTCAGCAAAATATTTCCTATCAATTACACCTCAGTTTTATAACATTTAAATAACGTTGTCAAATAAAAATCAAAGAAAATGCAAAACTATAAAATCAATAGTTACTACCTGTTACAAATCAAATTCAATCTACATTCTCCAGCTTGTTATTAATGGTAGAAATATGAAACAAATACTATTCGATTCAGCAAAATATTTCCTATCAATAACACCTCAGTTTTATAACATTTAAATAACGTTGTCATATAGAAATTAAAGAAAATGCAAAAGTATAAAAGCAATTGTTACTCCCTGTAAAAAATCAAATTCAATCTACATTCTCCATTTTGTTATTAATGGTAGAAATATGAAACAAAAACTATTTGATTCAGCAAAATATTTTCTATCAATGGCACCTCAGTTTTATAACATTTATATAACGTTGTCATATAGAAATTAAAGAAAACGCAAAAGTATAAAAACAATAGTTACTACCTGTTAAAAATCAAATTCAATCTACATTCTCCAGCTTGTTATTAATGGTAGAAATATAAAACAAAAACTATTCGATTCAGCAAAATATTTTCTATCAATGGCACCTCAGTTTTATAACATTTATATAACGTTGTCATATAGAAATTAAAGAAAACGCAAAAGTATAAAAACAATTGTTACTCCTTGTAAAAAATCAAATTCAATCTACATTCTCCAGCTTGTTATTAATAATAAAAAAATGAAACAAATACTATTCGATTTAGCAAAATATTTTCTATCAATAACACCTCAGTTTTATAACATTTAAATAACGTTGTCATATAGAAATTAAAGAAAATGCAAAAGTATAAAAACAATTGTTACTCCCTGTTAAAAATCAAATTCAATCTACAGTCTCCTGCTTGTTATTAATAATAGAAAAATGAAATAAATACTATTTGATTCAGCAAAATATTTTCTATCAATAACACTTCAGTTTTATAACATTTAAATAAGGTTGTCACATAGAAATTAAAGAAATTGCAAAAGTATAAAAACAATTGTTACTTTCTGTAGAAAATCAAATTTATTCTACATTCTCCAGCTTGTTATTAATGGTAGAAATATGAAACAAAAACTATTTGATTCAGCAAAATATTTCCTACCAATAACACCTCAGTTTTATAACATTTAAATAACGTTGTCATATAGAAATTAAAGAAAATGCAAAAGTATAAAAACAATTGTTACTCCCTGCTAAAAATCAAATTCAATCTACATTCTCCTGCTTGTTATTAATAATAGAAAAATCAAATAAATACTATTTGATTCAGCAAAATATTTTCTATCAATAACACCTCAGTTTTATAATCATTTAAATAAGGTTGTCACATAGAAATTAAAGAAATTGCAAAAGTATAAAAGCAATTGTTACTTTCTGTAGAAAATCAAATTTATTCTACATTCTCCAGCTTGTTATTAATGGTAGAAATATGAAACAAAAACTATTTGATTCAGCAAAATATTTCCTACCAATAACACCTCAGTTTTATAACATTTAAATAACGTTGTCATATAGAAATTAAAGAAAATGCAAAAGTATAAAAACAATTGTTACTCCCTGCTAAAAATCAAATTCAATCTACATTCTCCAGCTTGTTATTAAGGTAGAAATATGAAACAAAACTATTCGATTCAGCAAAATATTTCCTATCAATAACACCTCAGTTTTATAACATTTAAATAACGTTGTCAAATAAAAATCAAAGAAAATGCAAAACTATAAAATCAATAGTTACTACCTGTTACAAATCAAATTCAATCTACATTCTCCAGCTTGTTATTAATGGTAGAAATATGAAACAAATACTATTCGATTCAGCAAAATATTTCCTATCAATAACACCTCAGTTTTATAACATTTAAATAACGTTGTCTTATAGAAATCAAAGAAAATGCAAAAGTATAAGAACAATAGTTACTCCCTGTTAAAAATCAAATTCAATCTACATTCTCTAGCTTGTTACTAATGGTAGAAATATGAAACAAATACTATTCGATTCAGCAAAATATTTCCTATCAATAACACCTCAGTTTTATAACATTTAAATAACGTTGTCAAATAAAAATCAAAGAAAATGCAAAACTATAAAATCAATAGTTACTACCTGTTACAAATCAAATTCATTCTACATTCTCCAGCTTGTTATTAATGGTAGAAATATGAAACAAATACTATTCGATTTAGCAAAATATTTCCTATCAATAACACCTCAGTTTTATAACATTTAAATAACGTTGTCATATAGAAATTAAAGAAAATGCAAAAGTATAAAAGCAATTGTTACTCCCTGTAAAAAATCAAATTCAATCTACATTCTCCAGCTTGTTATTAATGGTAGAAATATGAAACAAAAACTATTTGATTCAGCAAAATATTTTCTATCAATAACACCTCAGTTTTATAACATTTAAATAACGTTGTCATATAAAAATCAAAGAAAATGCAAAACTATAAAATCAATAGTTACTACCTGTTACAAATCAAATTCATTCTACATTCTCCAGCTTGTTATTAATGGTAGAAATATGAAACAAATACTATTCGATTCAGCAAAATATTTCCTATCAATAACACCTCAGTTTTATAACATTTAAATAACGTTGTCTTATAGAAATCAAAGAAAATGCAAAAGTATAAGAACAATAGTTACTCCCTGTTAAAAATCAAATTCAATCTACATTCTCTAGCTTGTTACTAATGGTAGAAATATGAAACAAATACTATTCGATTCAGCAAAATATTTCCTATCAATAACACCTCAGTTTTATAACATTTAAATAACGTTGTCAAATAAAAATCAAAGAAAATGCAAAACTATAAAATCAATAGTTACTACCTGTTACAAATCAAATTCATTCTACATTCTCCAGCTTGTTATTAATGGTAGAAATATGAAACAAATACTATTCGATTCAGCAAAATATTTCCTATCAATAACACCTCAGTTTTATAACATTTAAATAACGTTGTCATATAGAAATTAAAGAAAATGCAAAAGTATAAAAGCAATTGTTACTCCCTGTAAAAAATCAAATTCAATCTACATTCTCCAGCTTGTTATTAATGGTAGAAATATAAAACAAAAACTATTCAATTCAGCAAAATATTTTCTATCAATGGCACCTCAGTTTTATAACATTTATATAACGTTGTCATATAGAAATTAAAGAAAACGCAAAAGTATAAAAACAATTGTTACTCCCTGTAAAAAATCAAATTCAATCTACATTCTCCAGCTTGTTATTAATGGTAGAAATATGAAACAAAAACTATTTGATTCACCAAAATATTTCCTATCAATAACACCTCAGTTTTATAACATTTAAATAACGTTGTCATATAAAAATCAAAGAAAATGCAAAAGTATAAAATCAATAGTTACTACCTGTTAAAAATCAAATTCAATCTACATTCTCCAGCTTGTTATTAATGGTATAAATATGAAACAAAAACTATTCGATATAGCAAAATATTTCCTATCAACAACACCTCAGTTTTATAAAATTTAAATAACGTTGTCATATAAAAATCAAAGAGAATACAAAAGTATAAAATCAATAGTTACTCCCTGTTAAAAATCAAATTCAATCTACATTCTCCAGCTTGTTATTAATGGTAGGAATATGAAACAAAAACTATTCGATTCACCAAAATATTTCCTATCAATAACACCTTAGTTTTATAACATTTAAATAACGTTGTCATATAAAAATCAAAGAGAATACAAAAGTATAAAATCAATAGTTACTCCCTGTTAAAAATCAAATTCAATCTACATTCTCCAGCTTGTTATTAATGGTAGAAATATGAAACAAAAACTATTTGATTCAGCAAAATATTTCCTATCAATAACACCTCAGTTTTGTAACATTTAAATAACGTTGTCATATAAAAATCAAAGAGAATACAAAAGTATAAAATCAATAGTTACTACCTGTTAAAAATCAAATTCAATCTACATTCTCCAGCTTGTTATTAATGGTAGGAATATGAAACAAAAACTATTCGATTCACCAAATATTTCCTATCAATAACACCTTAGTTTTATAACATTTAAATAACGTTGTCATATAAAAATCAAAGAGAATACAAAAGTATAAAATCAATAGTTACTCCCTGTTAAAAATCAAATTCAATCTACATTCTCCAGCTTGTTATTAATGGTAGAAATATGAAACAAAAACTATTCGATATAGCAAAATATTTCCTATCAACAACACCTCAGTTTTATAAAATTTAAATAACGTTGTCATATAAAAATCAAAGAGAATACAAAAGTATAAAATCAATAGTTACTCCCTGTTAAAAATCAAATTCAATCTACATTCTCCAGCTTGTTATTAATGGTAGGAATATGAAACAAAAACTATTCGATTCACCAAAATATTTCCTATCAATAACACCTTAGTTTTATAACATTTAAATAACGTTGTCATATAAAAATCAAAGAGAATACAAAAGTATAAAATCAATAGTTACTCCCTGTTAAAAATCAAATTCAATCTACATTCTCCAGCTTGTTATTAATGGTAGAAATATGAAACAAAAACTATTCGATTCACCAAAATATTTCCTATCAATAACACCTCAGTTTTATAACATTTAAATAACGTTGTCATATAAAAATCAAAGAGAATACAAAAGTATAAAATCAATAGTTACTTCCTGTTAAAAATCAAATTCAATCTACATTCTCCAGCTTGTTATTAATGGTAGAAATATGAAACAAAAACTATTCGATTCAGCAAAATATTTCCTATCAATAACACCTCAGTTTTATAACATTTAAATAACGTTGTCATATAAAAATCAAAGAAAATGCAAAAGTATAAAAACAGTTGTTACTCCTTGTAAAAAATCAAATACAATCTACATTTTCCAGCTTGTTATTAAGTAGAAATATGAAACAAAAACTATTCGATTCAGCAAAATATTTCCTATCAATAACACCTCAGTTTTATAACATTTAAATAACGTTGTCATATAGAAATTAAAGAAAATGCAAAAGTATAAAAACAATAGTTACTCCCTGTTAAAAATCAAATTCAATCTACATTCGCCAGCTTGTTATTAATGGTAGAAATATGAAACAAAAATTATTCGATTCAGCAAAATATTTTCTATCAATAACACCTCAGTTTTATAACATTTAAATAACGTTGTCTTATAGAAATTAAAGAAAATGCAAAAGTATAAAAACAATTGTTACACCCTGTTAAAAATCAAATTCAATCCTCATTCTCCTGCTTGTTATTAATAATAGAAAAATGAAATAAATACTCTTTGATTCAGCAAAATATTTTCTATCAATAACACCTCAGTTTTATAACATTTAAATAACTTTGTCATATAGAAATCAAAGAAAATGCAAAAGTATAAAAACAATAGTTACTCCCTGTTAAAAATCAAATTCAATCCACATTCGCCAGCTTGTTATTAATGGTGGAAATATGAAACAAAGCTATTTGATTCGGCAAAATATTTTCTATCAATAACATTTTAGTTTTATAAAATTTAAATAACGTTGTCATATAGAAATCGATGAAAATGCAAAAGTATAAAAACAATAGCTACTTCCTGTTAAAAATCAAATTCAATCTACATTCTCCAGCTTGTTATTATTGGTAGAAATATGAAACAAAAATTATTCGATTCAGCAAAATATTTTTTATCAATAGCACCTCAGTTTTATAACATTTAAATAACGTTGTCATGTAGAAATCGATGAAATTGCAAAAGTATAAAAACAATAGCTACTCCCTGTTAAAAATCAAATTCAATCTACATTCTCCAGCTTGTTATTATTGGTAGAAATATGAAACAAAAATTATTCGATTCAGCAAAATATTTTTTATCAATAACACCTCAGTTTTATAACATTTAAATAACGTTGTCATGTAGAAATCGATGAAATTGCAAAAGTATAAAAACAATAGCTACTCCCTGTTAAAAATCAATTTCAATCTACATTCTCCAGCTTGTTATTATTGGTAGAAATATGAAACAAAAATTATTCGATTCAGCAAAATATTTTTTATCAATTACACCTCAGTTTTATAACATTTAAAATACGTTGTCATATAAAAATCAAAAAAATGCAAAAGTATAAAATCAATAGTTACTACCTGTTAAAAATCAAATTCAATCTACATTCTCCAGCTTGTTATTAATGGTAGAAATATGAAATAAAAACTATTCGATATAGCAAAATATTTTCTATCAACAACACCTCAGTTTTATAACATTTAAATAACGTTGTCATATAGAAATCAAAGAAAATGCAAAAGTATAAAATCAGTAGTTACTACCTGTTAAAAATCAAATTCAATCTACATTCTCCAGCTTGTTATTAATGGTATAAATATGAAACAAAAACTATTCGATTCAGCACAATATTTCGTATCAATAACACCTCAGTTTTATAACATTTAAATAACGTTGTCATATAAAAATCAAAGAAAATGCAAAAGTATAAAAATAGTTGTTACTCCTTGTAAAAAATCAAATACAATCTACATTTTCCAGCTTGTTATTAAGTAGAAATATGAAACAAAAACTATTCGATTCAGCAAAATATTTCTTATCAATAACACCTCAGTTTTATAACATTTAAATAACGTTGTCATATAGAAATTAAAGAAAATGCAAAAGCATAAAAACAATTGTTACTCCCTGTTAAAAATCAAATTCAATCTACATTCTCCTGCTTGTTATTAATAATAGAAAAATGAAATAAATACTCTTTGATTCAGCAAAATATTTTCTATCAATAACACCTCAGTTTTATAACATTTAAATAACTTTGTCATACAGAAATCAAAGAAAATGCAAAAGTATAAAAACAATAGTTACTCCCTGTTAAAAATCAAATTCAATCCACATTCGCCAGCTTGTTATTAGTGGTGGAAATATGAAACAAAAACTATTTGATTCGGCAAAATATTTTCTATCAATAACATTTTAGTTTTATAAAATTTAAATAACGTTGTCATATAGAAATCGATGAAAATGCAAAAGTATAAAAACAATAGCTACTCCCTGTTAAAAATCAAATTCAGTCTACATTCGCCAGCTTGTTATTAATGGTAGAAATATGAAACAAAAATTATTCGATTCAGCAAAATATAACCTATCAATAACACCTCAGTTTTATAACATTTAAATAACGTTGTCATATAAAAATTAAAAAAAATGCAAAAGTATAAAATCAATAGTTACTACCTGTTAAAAATCAAATTCAATCTACATTCTCCAGCTTGTTATTAATGGTAGAAATATGAAACAAAAACTATTCAATTCACTAAAATATTTCCTATTAATAACACCTCAGTTTTATAACATTTAAATAACGTTGTCATATAGAAATCAAAGAAAATGCAAAAGTATAAAAACAATAGTTACTCCCTGTTAAAAATCAAATTCAATCTACATTCGCCAGCTTGTTATTAATGGTGGAAATATGAAACAAAAACTATTCGATTCGGCAAAATATTTTCTATCAATAACATTTTAGTTTTATAAAATTTAAATAACGTTGTCATATAGAAATCGATGAAAATGCAAAAGTATAAAAACAATAGCTACTCCCTGTTAAAAATCAAATTCAATCTACATTCGCCAGCTTGTTATTAATGGTAGAAATATGAAACAAAAATTATTCGATTCAGCAAAATATTTTTTATCAATAACACCTCAGTTTTGTAACATTTAAATAACGTTGTCATATAAAAATCAAAAAAATGCAAAAGTATAAAATCAATAGTTACTACCTGTTAAAAATCAAATTCAATCTACATTCTCCAGCTTGTTATTAATGGTAGAAATATGAAACAAAAACTATTCGATTCACCAAAATATTTCCTATCAATAACACCTCAGTTTTATAACATTTAAATAACGTTGTCATATAAAAATCAAAGAAAATGCAAAAGTATAAAATCAATAGTTGCTACCTTTTAAAAATCAAATTCAATCTACATTCTCCAGCTTGTTATTAATGGTAGAAATATGAAATAAAAACTATTCGATTCACCAAAATATTTCCTATCAATAACACCTCAGTTTTACAACATTTAAATAACGTTGTCATATAGAAATCAAAGAAAATGCAAAAGTATAAAAACAATAGTTACTCCCTGTTAAAAATCAAATTCAATCTACATTCGCCAGCTTGTTATTAATAATGGAAATATGAAACAAAAACTATTCGATTCGGCAAAATATTTTCTATCAATAACATTTTAGTTTTATAAAATTTAAATAACGTCATATAGAAATCGATGAAAATGCAAAAGTATAAAAACAATAGCTACTCCCTGTTAAAAATCAAATTCAGTCTACATTCGCCAGCTTGTTATTAATGGTAGAAATATGAAACAAAAATTATTCGATTCAGCAAAATATTTTCTATCAATAACATCTCAGTTTTATAACATTTAAATAACGTTGTCATATAGAAATTAAAGAAAATGCAAAAGTATAAAAACAATTGTTATTCCCTGTTAAAAATCAAATTCAATCTACATTCTCCTGCTTGTTATTAATAATAGAAAAATGAAATAAATACTCTTTGATTCAGCAAAATATTTTCTATCAATAACACCTCTGTTTTATAACATTTAAATAACGTTGTCATATAGAAATCAAAGAAAATGCAAAAGTATAAAAACAATAGTTACTCCCTGTTAAAAATCAAATTCAATCTACATTCGCCAGCTTGTTATTAATGGTGGAAATATGAAACAAAAACTATTTGATTCGGCAAAATATTTTCCATCAATAACATTTTAGTTTTATAAAATTTAAATAACGTTGTCATATAGAAATCGATGAAAATGCAAAAGTATGAAAACAATAGCTACTTCCTGTTAAAAATCAAATTCAATCTACATTCTCCAGCTTGTTATTATTGGTAGAAATATGAAACAAAAATTATTCGATTCAGCAAAATATTTTTTATCAATAACACCTCAGTTTTATAACATTTAAATAACGTTGTCATGTAGAAATCGATGAAATTGCAAAAGTATAAAAACAATAGCTACTCCCTGTTAAAAATCAAATTCAATCTACATTCTCCAGCTTGTTATTATTGGTAGAAATATGAAACAAAAATTATTCGATTCAGCAAAATATTTTTTATCAATAACACCTCAGTTTTATAACATTTAAATAACGTTGTCATATAGAAATTAAAGAAAATGCAAAAGTATAAAAACAATAGCTACTTCCTTTTAAAAATCAAATTCAATCTACATTCTCCAGCTTGTTATTATTGGTAGAAATATGAAACAAAAATTATTCGATTCAGCAAAATATTTTTTATCAATAACACCTCAGTTTTATAACATTTAAATAACGTTGTCATGTAGAAATCGATGAAATTGCAAAAGTATAAAAACAATAGATACTCCCTGTTAAAAATCAAATTCAATCTACATTCTCCAGCTTGTTATTATTGGTAGAAATATGAAACAAAAATTATTCGATTCAGCAAAATATTTTTTATCAATAACACCTCAGTTTTATAACATTTAAATAACGTTGTCATATAGAAATTAAAGAAAATGCAAAAGTATAAAAACAATTGTTACTCCCTGTAAAAAATCAAATTCAATCCACATTCGCCAGCTTGTTATTAATGGTAGAAATATGAAACAAAAATTATTCGATTCAGCAAAATATATTTTATCAATAACACCTCAGTTTTATAACATTTAAATAACGTTGTCATATAGAAATTAAAGAAAATGCAAAAGTATAAAAACAATTGTTACTCCCTGTAAAAAATCAAATTCAATCTACATTCTCCAGCTTGTTATTAATGGTAGAAATATGAAACAAAAACTATTTGATTCACCAAAATATTTCCTATCAATAACACCTCAGTTTTATAACATTTAAATAACGTTTTCATATAAACATCAAAGAAAATGCAAAAGTATAAAATCAATAGTTACTACCTGTTAAAAATCAAATTCAATCTACATTCTCCAGCTTGTTATTAATGGTAGAAATATGAAACAAAAACTATTCGATTTAGCAAAATATTACCTATCAATAACACCTCAGTTTTATAACATTTAAATAACGTTGTCATATAAAAATCAAAAAAAATGCAAAAGTATAAAATCAATAGTTACTACCTGTTAAAAATCAAATTCAATCTACATTCTCCAGCTTGTTATTAATGGTAGAAATATGAAACAAAAACTATTCGATTCACCAAAATATTTCCTATCAATAACACCTCAGTTTTATAACATTTAAATAACGTTGTCATATAAAAATCAAAGAAAATGCAAAAGTATAAAATCAATAGTTACTACCTGTTAAAAATCAAATTCAATCTACATTCTTCAGCTTGTTATTAATGGTAGAAATATGAAACAAAAACTATTCGATTCACCAAAATATTTCCTATCAGTAACACCTCAGTTTTATAACATTTAAATAACGTTGACATATAAAAATCAAAGAAAATGCAAAAGTATAAAATCAATAGTTACTACCTGTTAAAAATCAAATTCAATCTACATTCTCCAGCTTGTTATTAATGGTAGAAATATGAAACAAAAACTATTCGATTCACCAAAATATTTCCTATCAACAACACCTCAGTTTTATAACATTTAAATAACGTTGTCACATAGAAATTAAAGAAAATGCAAAAGTATAAAAACCATTGTTACTCCCTGTTAAAAATCAAATTCAATCTACATTCTCCAGCTTGTTATTAATGGTAGAAATATAAAACAAAAACTATTTGATTCAGCAAAATATTTCCTATCAATAACACCTCAGTTTTATAACATTTAAATAACGTTGTCATATAAAAATCAAAGAAAATGCAAAAGTATAAAATCAATAGTTACTACCTGTTAAAAATCAAATTCAATCTACATTCTCCAGCTTGTTATTAATGGCAGAAATATGAAACAAAAACTATTCGATTCACCAAAATATTTCCTATCAATAACACCTCAGTTTTATAACATTTAAATAACGTTGTCATATAAAAATCAAACAAAATGCAAAAGTATAAAATCAATAGTTACTACCTGTTAAAATCAAATTCAATCTACATTCTCCAGCTTGTTATTAATGGTAGAAATATAAAACAAAAACTATTTGATTCAGCAAAACATTTTCTATCAATAACACCTTAGTTTTATAACATTTAAATAACGTTGTCATATAGAAATTAAAGAAAACGCAAAAGTATAAAAACAATTATTACTCCCTGTAAAAAATCAAATTCAATCTACATTCTCCAGCTTGTTATTAATAATAAAAAAATGAAACAAATACTATTCGATTTAGCAAAATGTTTTCTATCAATAACATCTCAGTTTTATAACATTTAAATAACGTTGTTATATAGAAATCAAAGAAAATGCAAAAGCATAAAAACAATTGTTACTCTCTGTAAAAAATCAAATTCAATCTACATTCTCCAGCTTGTTATTAATAGTAGAAATATGAAACAAAAACTATTCGATTCAGCAAAATATTTCTTATCAATAACACCTTAGTTTTATAACATTTAAATAACGTTGTCATATAAAAATCAAAGAGAATACAAAAGTATAAAATCAATAGTTACTCCCTGTTAAAAATCAAATTCAATCTACGTTCTCCAGCTTGTTATTAATGGTAGAAATATGAAAAAAAAAACTATTCGATTCAGCAAAATATTTCCTATCAATAACACCTCAGTTTTATAACATTTAAATAACGTTGACATATAGAAATCAAAGAAAATGCAAAAGTATAAAATCAATAGTTACTACCTGTTAAAAATCAAATTCAATCTACATTCTCAAGCTTGTTATTAATGGTAGAAATATGAAAAAAAAACTATTCGATTCAGCAAAATATTTCCTATCAATAACACCTCAGTTTTATAACATTTAAATAACGTTGTCATATAAAAATCAAAGAAAATGCAAAAGTATAAAAACAGTTGTTACTCCTTGTAAAAAATCAAATACAATCTACATTTTCCAGCTTGTTATTAATGGTAGAAATATGAAACAAAAACTATTCGATTCAGCAAAATATTTCCTATCAATAACACCTCAGTTTTATAACATTTAAATAACGTTGTCATATAAAAATTAAAGAAAATGCAAAAGTATAAAAACAATTGTTACTCCCTGTTAAAAATCAAATTCAATCTACATTCTCCTGCTTGTTATTAATAATAGAAAAATGAAATAAATACTATTTGATTCAGCAAAATATTTTCTATCAATAACACCTCAGTTTTATAACATTTAAATAACGTTGTCATATAGAAATTAAAGAAAATGCAAAAGCATAAAAACAATTGTTACTCCCTGTTAAAAATCAAATTCAATCTACATTCTCCTGCTTTTTATTATTGGTAGAAATATGGAATAAATACTGTTTGATTCAGCAAAATATTTTCTATCAATAACACCCCAGCTTTATAACATTTAAATAACGTTGTCATATAGAAATTAAAGAAAATGCAAAAGTATAAAAACAATTGTTACTCCCTGTAAAAAATCAAATACAATCTACATTCTCCAGCTTGTTATTAATGGTAGAACTATGAAACAAAAACTATTCGATTCAGCAGAATATTTCCTATCAATAACACCTCACTTTTATAACATTTAAATAACGTTGTCATGTAGAAATCGATGAAATTGCAAAAGTATAAAAACAATAGCTACTCCCTGATAAAAATCAAATTCAATCTACATTCGCCAGCTTGTTATTAATGGTAGAAATATGAAACAAAAATTATTCGATTCAGCAAAATATTTTTTATCAATAACACCTCAGTTTTATAACATTTAAATAACGTTGTCATATAGAAATTAAAGAAAATGCAAAAGTATAAAAACAATTGTTACTCCCTGTAAAAAATCAAATACAATCTACATTCTCCAGCTTGTTATTAATGGTAGAAATATGAAACAAAAACTATTCGATTCAGCAAAATATTTCCTATCAATAGCACCCCAGCTTTATAACATTTAAATAACGTTGTCATATAAAAATCAAAGAGAATACAAAAGTATAAAATCAATAGTTACTCCCTGTTAAAAATCAAATTCAATCTACATTCTCCTGCTTTTTATTAATGGTAGAAATATGGAATAAATACTGTTTGATTCAGCAAAATATTTTCTATCAATAACACCTCAGTTTTATAACATTTAAATAACGTTGTCATATAGAAGTCAAAGAAAATGCAAAAGTATAAAATCAATAGTTACTCCCTGTTAAAAATCAAATTCAATCTACATTCTCCTGCTTTTTATTATTGGTAGAAATATGGAATAAATACTGTTTGATTCAGCAAAATATTTTCTATCAATAACACCCCAGCTTTATAACATTTAAATAACGTTGTCATATAGAAATTAAAGAAAATGCAAAAGTATAAAAACAATTGTTACTCCCTGTAAAAAATCAAATACAATCTACATTCTCCAGCTTGTTATTAATGGTAGAACTATGAAACAAAAACTATTCGATTCAGCAGAATATTTCCTATCAATAACACCTCACTTTTATAACATTTAAATAACGTTGTCATGTAGAAATCGATGAAATTGCAAAAGTATAAAAACAATAGCTACTCCCTGATAAAAATCAAATTCAATCTACATTCGCCAGCTTGTTATTAATGGTAGAAATATGAAACAAAAATTATTCGATTCAGCAAAATATTTTTTATCAATAACACCTCAGTTTTATAACATTTAAATAACGTTGTCATATAGAAATTAAAGAAAATGCAAAAGTATAAAAACAATTGTTACTCCCTGTTAAAAATCAAATTCAATCTACATTCTCCAGCTTGTTATTAATGGTAGAAATATAAAACAAAAACTATTTGATTCAGCAAAATATTTCCTATCAATAGCACCCCAGCTTTATAACATTTAAATAACGTTGTCATATAAAAATCAAAGAGAATACAAAAGTATAAAATCAATAGTTACTACCTGTTAAAAATCAAATTCAATCTACATTCTCCAGCTTGTTATTAATGGTAGAAATATAAAACAAAAACTATTCGATTCAGCAAAATATTTCCTATCAATAACACTTCAGTTTTATAACATTTAAATAACGTTGTCATATAAAAATCAAAGAAAATGCAAAAGTATAAAATCATTAGTTACTACCTGTTAAAAATCAAATTCAATCTACATTCTCCAGCTTGTTATTAATGGTAGAAATATGAAACAAAAACTATTTGATTCACCAAAATATTTCCTATCAATAACACCTCAGTTTTATAACATTTAAATAACGTTTTCATATAAAAATCAAAGAAAATGCAAAAGTATAAAATCAATAGTTACTACCTGTTAAAAATCAAATTCAATCTACATTTTCCAGCTTGTTATTAATGGTAGAAATATGAAACAAAAACTATTCGATTCAGCAAAATATTTCCTATCAATAACACTTTAGTTTTATAACATCTAAATAACGTTGTCATATAAAAATCAAAGAAAATGCAAAAGTATAAAATCAATAGTTACTACCTGTTAAAAATCAAATTCAATCTACATTCTCCAGCTTGTTATTAATGGTAGAAATATGAAACAAAAACTATTCGATTCAGCAAAATATTTCCTATCAATAACACTTTAGTTTTATAACATCTAAATAACGTTGTCATATAAAAATCAAAGAAAATGCAAAAGTATAAAATCAATAGTTACTACCTGTTAAAAATCAAATTCAATCTACATTTTCCAGCTTGTTATTAATGGTAGAAATATGAAACAAAAATTATTCGATTCAGCAAAATATTTCCTATCAATAACACCTCAGTTTTATAACATTTAAATAACGTTGTCATATAAAAATCAAAGAAAATGCAAAAGTATAAAATCAATAGTTACTTCCTGTTAAAAATCAAATTCAATCTACATTCTCCTGCTTCTTATTAATGGTAGAAATATGAAACAAAAACTATTCGATTCAGCAAAATATTTTCTATCAATAACACCTCAGTTTTATAACATTTAAATAACGTTGTCGTATAGAAGTCAAAGAAAATGCAAAAGTATAAAATCAATAGTTACTCCCTGTTAAAAATCAAATTCAATCTACATTCGCCAGCTTGTTATTAATGGTAGAAATATGAAACAAAAATTATTCGATTCAGCAATACATTTTCTATCAATAACACCTCAGTTTTATAACATTTAAATAACGTTGTCATATAGAAATTAAAGAAAATGCAAAAGTATAAAAACAATTGTTACTCCCTGTAAAAAACCAAATTCAATCTACATTCTCCAGCTTGTTATTAATGGTAGAAATATGAAACAAAATCTATTCGATTCAGCAAAATATTTCCTATCAATAACACCTCAGTTTTATAACATTTAAATAACGTTGTCATATAGAAATTAAAGAAAATGCAAAAGTATAAAAACAATTGTTACTCCCTGTTAAAAATCAAATTCAATCTACATTCTCCTGCTTGTTATTAATAATAGAAAAATGAAATAAATACTATTTGATTCAGCAAAATATTTTCTATCAATAACACCTCAGTTTTATAACATTTAAATAACGTTGTCATATAGAAATTTAAAAAAATGCAAAAGTATAAAAACAATAGTTACTCCTTGTTAAAAATCAAATTCAATCTACATTTTCCAGCTTGTTATTAATAGTAGATAAATGAAACAAGTACTATTTGATTCAGCAAATTATTTTCTATCAAAAGCCTTTTAGCTTTATAACATTTAAATAATGTTGTCATATAGAAATCAAAAAAAATATAAAAGTATAAAAACAATAGTTAATCACTGTTAAAAATCAAATTTAATCTACATTCTCCAGCTTGTTATTAATGGTAGAAGAATGCAACAAGTACTATTTGATTCAGCAAATTATTTTCTATCAAAAACCCCTCAGTGTTTTATAACATTTAAATAATGTTGTCATATAGAAATCAAAGAAAATATAAAAGTATAAAAACAATAGTTACTCCCTGTTAAAAATCAAATTAAATCAACATTCTCCAGCTTGCTATTAATAGTAGAAAAATGAAACAAGTATTATTTGATTCAGCAAATTCTTTTCTATCAAAAACCCCTCAGTGTTTTATAACATTTAAATAATGTTGTCATATAGAAGTCGAAGAAAATATAAAAGTATAAAAACAATAGTTACTCCTTGTTAAAAATCAAATTCAATCTACATTTTCAAGCTTGTTATTAATAGTAGATAAATGAAACAAGTACTATTTGATTCAGCAAATTATTTTCTATCAAAAACCCCTCAGTGTTTTATAACATTTAAATAATGTTGTCATATAGAAATCGAAGAAAATATAAAAGTATAAAAACAATAGTTACTCCCTGTTAAAAATCAAATTCAATCTACATTCTCCAGCTTGTTATTAATGGTAGAAATATGAAACAAAAACTATTCGATTCAGCAAAATATTTTATTTTGCTGAAATAGTTTTATTTCGACTAAGGAAAATGCATTGTGTTTTGGTAGACAAGAATTTAAAGCCAGATAATGATGACCAATTCTGTAATTGGTTTAAAGTTTTTTGCATATAAAAACTGTAGCTGACATATTATTCTCTTTAGTCTCAAAATGTCCCAAACCTCATTCTCTTTAAATACGTGTAACAATCTTAGTTATAAACGTTTACTATCAGGCTTAAAATTGACAAAAACTCATAAAATTGCATAAAATTTGGTAGTCAGCTATCAATTGGGAATTTTAAAAAATTGTATTTTAAAAACTGTAGCTGACATATTATTCTCTTTAGTCTCAAAATATCCCAAATCTCATTCTCTTTAAACGCATGTAACAATATTAGCTATAAACTTTTACTATCAGGCTTAAAATTGACAAAAACTTATAAAATTGCGTAAAATTTGGTAGTCAGCTATCATTTGGGAAATTTGAAAAATTGTATTTTAAAAACTGTAGCTGACATATTATTACCTTTAGCCTCAAAATGTCTCAAATCTCATTCTCTTTAAATACATGTAAAAGATTTAGTCATAAACATTTACTATCAGGCTTAAAATTGACAAAAACTCATAAAATTGCGTAAAATTTAGTACTCAGCTATCAATTGGGAAATTTGAAAAATTGTATTTTAAAAACTGTAGCTGACATATTATTCTCTTCAACCTTAAAATGTCCCAAATCTCATTCTTTTTAAATACATGTAACAATCTTAGTTATAAACGTTTACCATCAGGCTTAAAATTGACAAAAACTCATAAAGTTGCCTAAAATTTGGTAGTCAGCTATCAATTGGGAACTTTGAAAAATTGTATTTTAAAAACTGTAGCTGACATATTATTTTCTTTAGTCTCAAATTGTCTCAAACCTCATTCTCTTTAAACACATGTAACAATCTTAGTTATAAACGTTTACTATCAGGCTTAAAATTGACAAAAACTCATAAAATTGCGTCAAATTTGGTAGTCAGCTATCAATTGGAAAAATTGAAAAATTGTATTTTTAAAACTGTAGCTGACATATTATTCTCTTTAGTCTCAAAACGTCCCAAATCTCATTCTCTTTAAATGCATGTAACAATCTTAGTTATAAACGTTTACTATCAGGCTTAAAATTGACAAAAATTCATAAAGTTGCGTAAAATTTGGTAGTCAGCTATCAATTGGAAATTTTGAAAAATTGTATTTTAAAAACTGTAGCTGACATATTATTCTCTTTAATCTCAAAATGTCCCAAACCTCATTCACTTTAAATACATGTAACAATCTTAGTTATAAACGTTTACTATCAGGCTTAAAATTGACAAAAACTCATAAAATTGCGTAAAATTTGGTAGTCAGCTATCAATTGGGAAATTTGAAAAATTGTATTTTAAAAACTGTAGCTGACATATTATTTTCTTTAGTTTCAAAATGTCTTAAATCTCATTCTCTTTAAATACATGTAACAATCTTAGTTCTAAACGTTTACCATCAGGCTTAAAATTGACAAAAACTCATAAAGTTGCGTAAAATTTGGTAGTCAGCTATCAATTGGGAACTTTGAAAAATTGTATTTTAAAAACTGTAGCTGACATATTATTTTCTTTAGTCTCAAATTGTCTCAAACCTCATTCTCTTTAAACACATGTAACAATCTTAGTTATAAACGTTTACTATCAGGCTTAAAATTGACAATAACTCATAAAATTGCGTAAAATTTGGTAGTCAGCAATCAATTGGGAACTTTGAAAAATTGTATTTTAAAAACTATAGCTGACATATTATTCCCTTTAGTCTCAAAATATTCCAAATCTTATTTTCTTTAAATACATGTAACAATCTTAGTTATAAACGTTTACTATTAGGCTTAAAATTGACAAAAACTCATAAAGTTGCGTAAAATTTGGTAGTCAGCTATCAATTGGGAACTTTGAAAAATTGTATCTTTAAATACATGTAACAATCTTAGTTCTAAACGTTTACCATCAGGCTTAAAATTGACAAAAACTCATAAAGTTGCGTAAAATTTGGTAGTCAGCTATCAATTGGGAATTTTGAAAAATTGTATTTTAAAAACTGTAGCTGACATATTATTTTCTTTAGTCTCAAATTGTCTCAAACCTCATTCTCTTTAAATACATGTAACAATCTTATTTATAAACGTTTACTATCAAGCTTAAAATTGACAAAAACTCATAAAATTGCGTAAAATTTGGTAGTCAGCTATCAATTGGGAAATTTGAAAAATTGTATTTTAAAAACTGTAGCTGACATATTATTCCCTTTAGTCTCAAAGTATCCCAAATCTTAGTTTCTTTAAACACGTGTAACAATCTTAGTTACAAACGTTTACTATCAGGCTTAAAATTAACAAAAACTTATAAAATTGCCTAAAATTTGGTAGTCAACTATCAATTGGGAACTTTGAAAAATTGTATTTTAAAAACTGTACTTGACATATTATTTTCTTTAGTCTCAAAATGTTCCAAATCTCATTCTCTTTAAACGCATGTAACAATCTTAGTTATAGACGTTTACTATCAGGCTTAAAATTGACAGAAACTCATAAAATTGCGTAAAATTTGATAGTCAGCTATCAATTGGAAAATTTGAAAAATTGTATTTTAAAAACTGTAGCTGACATATTATTCTCTTTAGTCTCAAAATGTCCCAAATCTCATTCTCTTTAAATACGTGTAACAGACTTAGTCATAAACGTTTACTATCAGGCTTAAAATTGACAAAAACTCATAAAATAGCGTAAAATTTGGTAGTCAGCTATCAATTGGGAAATTTGAAAAATTGTATTTTAAAAACTGTACTTGACATATTATTTTCTTTAGTCTCAAAATGTTCCAAATCTCATTCTCTTTAAACGCATGTAACAATCTTAGTTATAGACGTTTACTATCAGGCTTAAAATTGACAGAAACTCATAAAATTGCGTAAAATTTGGTAGTCAGCAATCAATTGGGAAATTTGAAAAATTGTATTTTAAAAACTGTAGCTGACATATTATTTTCTTTAATCTCAAAATGTCCCAAATCTCATTTTCTTTAAACACGTGTAACAATCTTAGTTATAAACGTTTACTATCAGGCTTAAAATTGACAAAAACTCATAAAATTGCGTAAAATTTGGTAGTCAGCTATCAATTGGGAATTTTGAAAAATTTTATTTTAAAAACTGTAGCTGACTTATTATTTTCTTTAGTTTTAAAATGTCCCAAATCTCATTCTCTTTAAATACATGTAACAATCTTAGTTATAAACGTATACTATCAGGCTTAAAATTGTCAAAAACTTATAAAATTGCGTAAAATTTGGTAGTCAGCTATCAATTGGGAACTTTGAAAAATTGTATTTTAAAAATTGTAGCTGACATATTATTCTTTTTAGTCTCAAAATGTCCCAAATCTCATTCTCTTTAAATACGTGTAACAATCTTAGCTATAATCGTTTACTATCAGGCTTAAAATTGACAAAAACTCATAAAACTGCGTAAAATTTCGTAGTCAGCTATCAATTGGAAATTTTGAAAAATTGTATTTTAAGAACTGTAGCTGACATATTATTTTCTTTAATCTCAAAATGTCCCAAATCTCATTTTCTTTAAACACGTGTAACAATCTTAGTTATAAACGTTTACTATCAGGCTTAAAATTGACAAAAACTCATAAAATTGCGTAAAATTTGGTAGTCAGCTATCAATTGGGAATTTTGAAAAATTTTATTTTAAAAACTGTAGCTGACTTATTATTTTCTTTAGTTTTAAAATGTCCCAAATCTCATTCTCTTTAAATACATGTAACAATCTTAGTTATAAACGTTTACTATCAGGCTTAAAATTGACAAAAACTCATAAAATTGCGTAAAATTTGGTAGTCAGCTATCAATTGGGAACTTTGAAAAATTGTATTTTAAAAACTGTAGCTGACATATTATTCTCTTTAGTCTCAAAATGTCCCAAACCTCATTTTCTTTAAACACATGTAACAATCTTAGTTATAAACGTTTACTATCAGGCTTAAAGTTAACAAAAACTCATAAAACTACCGAAAATTTGGTAGTGAGCTATCAATTGGGAAATTTGAAAAATTGTATTTTAAAAACTGTAGCTGACATATTATTCTTTTTAGTCTCAGAATGTCTCAAATCTCATTCTCTTTAAATACATGTAACAATCTTAGTTATAAACGTTTACTATCAGGCTTAAAATTGACAATAACTCATAAAATTGCGTAAAATTTGGTAGTCAGCAATCAATTGGGAAATTTGAAAAATTGTATTTTAAAAACTATAGCTGACATATTATTCCCTTTAGTCTCAAAATATTCCAAATCTTATTTTCTTTAAATACATGTAACAATCTTAGTTATAAACGTTTACTATTAGGCTTAAAATTGACAAAAACTCATAAAATAGAGTAAAATTTGGTAGTCAGCAATCAATTGGGAACTTTGAAAAATTGTATTTTAAAAACTGTAGCTGACATATTATTTTTTTTAGTCTCAAAATGTCCCAAATCTCATTCTCTTTAAATATGTGTAACAATCTTAGTTATAAACGTTTAATATCAGGCTTGAAATTAACAAAAACTTATAAAATTGCGTAAAATTTGGTAGTCAGCTATCAACTACGATATTTGAAAAATTGTCTTTTAAAAACTGTAGCAGACATATTATTCTCTTTAGTCTCAAAATGTCCCAAATCTCATTCTCTTTAAACACATGTAACAATCTTAGTTATAAACGTTTACTATCAGACTTAAAGTTAACAAAAACTCATAAAACTGCCTAAAATTTGGTAGTGAGTTATCAATTGGGAAATTTGAAAAATTGTATTTTAAAAACTGTAGCTGACATATTATTCTCTTTAGCTTCAAAATGTCCTAAATTTTATTCTCTTTAAATGCATGTAACAGACTTAGTTATAAACGTTTACTATCAGGCTTAAAATTGACAAAAACTCATAAAATTGCATAAAATTTGGTAGTTAGCTATCAATTGGTAACTTTGAAAAATTGTATTTTAAAAACTGTAGCTGACATATTATTCCCTTTACTCTCAAAATATCCCAAACCTTATTTTCTTTAAATACATTTAACAATCTTAGTTATAAACGTTTACTATCAGGCTTAAAATTGACAAAAACTTATAAAATTGCCTAAAATTTGGTAGTCAACTATCAATTGGGAACTTTCAAAAATTGTATTTTAAAAACTGTTTCTGACATATTATTCTCTTTAGTCTCAAAATATCCCAAATCTCATTCTCTTTAAATACATGTAACAATCTTAGTTATAAGCGTTTACTCTAACGCTTAAAATTGACAAAAACTCATAAAATTGCGTAAAATTTGGTAGTCAGCTATCAATTAGGAATTTTGAAAAATTGTATTTTAAAAACTGTTTCTGACATATTATTCTCTTTAGTCTCAACATATCCCAAATCTTATTCTCTTTAAGTACATGTAAAAATCTTAGTTATAAACGTTTAATATCAGGCTTAAAATTGACAAAAACTCATAAAATTGCGTAAAATTTGGTAGTCAGCTATCAATTGGGAACTTTGAAAAATTGTATTTTAAAAACTGTTTCTGACATATTATTCTCTTTAGTCTCAAAATATCCCAAATCTCATTCTCTTTAAATACATGTAACAATCTTAGTTATAAGCGTTTACTCTAACGCTTAAAATTGACAAAAACTCATAAAATTGCGTAAAATTTGGTAGTCAGCTATCAATTAGGAATTTTGAAAAATTGTATTTTAAAAACTGTTTCTGACATATTATTCTCTTTAGTCTCAACATATCCCAAATCTTATTCTCTTTAAGTACATGTAACAATCTTAGTTATAAACGTTTAATATCAGGCTTAAAATTGACAAAAACTCATAAAATTGCGTAAAATTTGGTAGTCAGCTATCAATTGGGAATTTTGAAAAATTGTATTTTAAAAACTGTTTCTGACATATTATTCCCTTTAATCTCAAAATGTCCCAAATCTCATTTTCTTTAAATAACTGTAACAATCTTAGATATAAACGTTTACTATCAGGCTTAAAATTGACAAAAACTCATAAAATTGCGTAAAATTTGGTAGTCAACTATCAATTGGGAAATTTGAAAAATTGTATTTTAAAAACTGTAGCTGACATATTATTTTCTTTAGTCTCAAAATGTCCCAAATCTCATTCTCTTTAAATACTTGTAACAATCTTAGTTATAAACGTTTACTATCAGGCTTAAAACTGACAAAAACTCATAAAATTGCGTAAAATTTGGTAGTCAACTATCAATTGGGAAATTTAAAAAATTGTATTTTAAAAACTATTTCTGACATATTATTCTCTCTAGTCTGGAAATGTCCCAAATCTCATTCTCTTTAAGTGCCTGTAAGAAGCTTAGTTATAAACGTTTACTATCAGGCTTAAAATTGACAAAAACTCATAAAACTGACTAAAATTTGGTAGTCAGCTATCAATTGGGAAATTTGAAAAATTGTATTTTAAAAACTGTAGCTGACATATTATTCTCTTTAGTCTCAAGATGTCCCACATCTTATTCTCTTTGAATACGTGTAACAATCTTAGTTATAAACGTTTACTATCAGACTTTAAATTGACAAAAACTCATAAAATTGCGTAAAATTTGGTAGTCAGCTATCAATTGGGAACTTTGAAAAATTGTATTTTAAAAACTGTTTTTGATATATTATCCTCTTTAGTCTCAAAGTATCTCAAATTTTATTCTCTTTAAATACATGTAACAATCTTGGTTATAAACGTTTAATATCAGGCTTAAAATTGACAAAAACTCATAAAATTGCGTAAAATTTGGTAGTCAACTATCAATTGGGAATTTTGAAAAATTGTATTTTAAAAACTGTAGCTGCCATATTATTCTCTTTAATCTCAAAATGTCCCAAATCTCATTCTCTTTAAATACGTGTAACAATCTTAGTTATAAACGTTTACTATCAAGCTTAAAATTGACAAAAACTCATAAAATTGCGTAAAAGTTGGTAGTCAGCTATCAATTGGCAAATTTGAAAAATTGTATTTTAAAAACTGTAGCGGACATATTATTCTCTTTAGTCTCAAAATGTCCCAAATCTCATTCTCTTTAAATACATACACTTAGTTATAAACGTTTACTATCAGGCTTAAAATTGACAAAAACTCATAAAATTGCGTAAAATTTGGTGGTCAGCTATTAATTGGGAAATTTGAAAAATTGTATTTTAAAAACTGTTTCTGACATATTATTCTCTTTAGTCTCAAAATGTCCCAAATCTCATTCTCTTTAAACACATGTAACAATCTTAGTTATAAACGTTTACTATCAGGCTTAAAATTGACAAAAACCCATAAAATTGCGTAAAATTTATTAGTCAGCTATCAATTAGGAAATTTTTAAAATTGTATTTTAAAAACTGTAGCTGACATATTATTCTCTTTAAATTTAAAATGTCCCAAATCTCATTCTCTTTAAATACGTGTAACAATCTTAGTTATAAACGTTTACTATCAGGCTTAAAATTGACAAAAACTCATAAAATTGCGTAAAATTTAGTAGTCAGCTATCAATTGGGAAATTTGGAAAATTGTATTTTAAAAACTGTAGCTGACATATTATTCTATTTAGTCTCAAAATGTTCCAAATCTTATTCTCTTTAAATACATGTAACAATCTTAGTTAAAAACGTTTACCATCAGGCTTAAAATTAACAAAAACTCATAAAATTGCGTAAAATTTGGTAGTCAACTATCAATTGGAAACTTTGAAAAATTGTATTTTAAAAACTGTAGCTGACATAATATTCTCTTTAGTCTCAAAATGTCCCAAATCTCATTCTCTTTAAACACATGTAACAATCTTAGTTATAAACGTTTACTATCAGGCTTAAAATTGACAAAGCCCCATAAAATTGCGTAAAATTTGGTAGTCAGCTATCAATTGGTAATTTTTGAAAAATTGTATTTTAAAAACTGTGGCTGACATATTATTCTCTTTGGTCACAAAATGTCCCAAATCTTATTCTCTTTAAATACATGTAACAATCTAAATTATAAACGTTTACTATCAGGCTTAAAATTGACAAAAACTCATAAAATTGCGTAAAATTTAGTAGTCAGCTATCAATTGGGAAATTTGGAAAATTGTATTTTAAGAACTGTAGCTGACATATTATTCTATTTAGTCTCAAAATGTTCCAAATCTCAATCTCTTTAAATACATGTAACAATCTTAGTTATAAACGTTTACTATCAGGCTTAAAATTGACAAAAACTCATAAAATTGCGTAAAATTTAGTAGTCAGTTATCAATTGGGAATTTTGAAAAATTCTATTTTAAAAACTGTAGCTGACATATTATTCTTTTTAGTCTTAAAATGTCCCAAATCTTATTCTCTTTAAATACATGTAACAATCTAAATTATAGACGTTTACTATCAGGCTTAAAATTGACAAAAACTCATAAAATTGCGTAAAATTTAGTAGTCAGCTATCAATTGGAAAATTTGGAAAATTGTATTTTAAAAACTGTAGCTGACATATTATTCTATTTAGTTTCAAAATGTTTCAAATCTCATTCTCTTTAAATACGTATAACAATCTTAGTTATAAACGTTTACTATCAGGCTTAAAATTGACAAAAACTCATAAAATAGCGTAAAATTTGGTAGTCAGCTATCAATTGAAAACTTTGAAAAATTGTATTTTAAAAACTGTAGCTGACATCTTATTCCCTTTAGTCTCAAAATATCCTAAATCTTATTCTCTTTAAATACATGTAACAATCTAAATTATAGACGTTTACTATCAGGCTTAAAATTGACAAAAACTCATAAAATTGCGTAAAATTTAGTAGTCAGCTATCAATTGGAAAATTTGGAAAATTGTATTTTAAAAACTGTAGCTGACATATTATTCTATTTAGTTTCAAAATGTTCCAAATTTCATTCTCTTTAAATACGTGTAACAATCTTAGTTATAAACGTTTATTATCAGGCTTAAAATTGACAAAAATGCATAAAATTGTGTAAAATTTGGTAGTCAGCCATCAATTGGGAAATTTGAAAAATTGTATTTTAAAAACTGTAGCTGACATATTATTCTCTTTAATCTCAAAATGTCCCAAACCTCATTCTCTTTAAATACATGTAACAATCTTAATTATAAACGTTTACTATCAGGCTTAAAATTGACAAAAATTCATAAAATTGCGTAAAATTTCGTAGTCAGTTATCAATTGGGAATTTTAAAAAATTCTTTTTTAAAAACTGTAGCTGACATATTATTCTTTTTAGTCTCAAAATATCCCAAATCTTAGTTTCTTTAAATACATGTAACAATCTTTGTTATAAACGTTTACTATCAGGCTTAAAATTGACAAAAACTTATAAAATTGCGTAAAATTTCGTATTCAGTTATCAATTGGGAATTTTAAAAAATTCTATTTTAAAAACTGTAGCTGACATATTATTCTTTTTAGTCTCAAAATGTCCCAAATCTCATTCTTTTTAAATACATGTAAGAATCTTAGCTATAAACGTTTACTATTAGGCTTAAAATTGACAAAAACCCATAAAATTGCGTAAAATTTGGTAGTCAGCTATCAATTGGTAATTTTTGAAAAATTGTATTTTAAAAACTGTGGCTGACATATTATTCTCTTTGGTCACAAAATGTCCCAAACCTCATTCTCTTTAAATACATGTAACAATCTAAATTATAAACGTTTACTATCAGGCTTAAAATTGACAAAAACTCATAAAATTGCGTAAAATTTAGTAGTCAGCTATCAATTGGGAAATTTGGAAAATTGTATTTTAAAAACTGTAGCTGACATATTATTCTATTTAGTTTCAAAATGTTCCAAATTTCATTCTCTTTAAATACGTGTAACAATCTTAGTTATAAACGTTTATTATCAGGCTTAAAATTGACAAAAATTCATAAAATTGTGTAAAATTTGGTAGTCAGCCATCAATTGGGAAATTTGAAAAATTGTATTTTAAAAACTGTAGCTGACATATTATTCTCTTTAATCTCAAAATGTCCCAAACCTCATTCTCTTTAAATACATGTAACAATCTAAATTATAAACGTTTACTATCAGGCTTAAAATTGACAAAAACTCATAAAATTGCGTAAAATTTAGTAGTCAGCTATCAATTGGGAAATTTGGAAAATTGTATTTTAAAAACTGTAGCTGACATATTATTCTATTTAGTTTCAAAATGTTCCAAATCTCATTCTCTTTAAATAAATGTAACAATCTTAGTTATAAACGTTTATATCAGGCTTAAAATTGACAAAAACTCATAAAATTGCGTAAAATTTGGTAGTCAGTTATCAATTGGGAATTTTGAAAAATTCTATTTTAAAAACTGTAGCTGACATATTATTCTTTTTAGTCTCAAAATGTCCCAAACCTTATTTTCTTTAAATACATGTAACAATCTAAATTATAAACGTTTACTATCAGGCTTAAAATTGACAAAAACTCATAAAATTGCGTAAAATTTAGTAGTCAGCTATCAATTGGGAAATTTGGAAAATTGTATTTTAAGAACTGTAGCTGACATATTATTCTATTTAGTCTCAAAATGTTCCAAATCTCAATCTCTTTAAATACATGTAACAATCTTAGTTATAAACGTTAACTATCAGGCTTAAAATTGACAAAAACTCATAAAATTGCGTAAAATTTAGTAGTCAGCTATCAATTGGAAAATTTGGAAAATTGTATTTTAAAAACTGTAGCTGACATATTATTCTTTTTAGTCTCAAAATATCCCAAATCTTAGTTTCTTTAAATACATGTAACAATCTTTGTTATAAACGTTTACTATCAGGCTTAAAATTGACAAAAACTTATAAAATTGCGTAAAATTTCGTAGTCAGTTATCAATTGGGAATTTTAAAAAATTCTATTTTAAAAACTGTAGCTGACATATTATTCTTTTTAGTCTCAAAATGTCCCAAATCTCATTCTTTTTAAATACATGTAAGAATCTTAGCTATAAACGTTTACTATCAAGCTTAAAATTGACAAAAACCCATAAAATTGCGTAAAATTTGGTAGTCAGCTATCAATTGGTAATTTTTGAAAAATTGTATTTTAAAAACTGTAGCTGACATATTATTCTCTTTAATCTCAAAATGTCCCAAACCTCATTCTCTTTAAATACGTGTAACAATCTTAATTATAAACGTTTACTATCAGGCTTAAAATTGACAAAAATTCATAAAATTGCGTAAAATTTCGTAGTCAGTTATCAATTGGGAATTTTAAAAAATTCTTTTTTAAAAACTGTAGCTGACATATTATTCTTTTTAGTCTCAAAATGTCCCAAACCTCATTTTCTTTAAATACATGTAACAATCTTAGTTATAAACGTTTACTATCAGGCTTAAAATTGACAAAAACTTATAAAATTGCGTAAAATTTGGTAGTCAGCTATCAATTGGGAAATTTGAAAAATTGTATTTTAAAAACTGTTTCTGACATATTATTCTCTTTAGTCTCAAAATGTCCCAAACCTCATTTTCTTTAAATACATGTAACAATCTTAGTTATAAACGTTTACTATCAGGCTTAAAATTGTCAAAAACTTATAAAATTGCGTAAAATTTGGTAGTCAGCTATCAATTGGGAACTTTGAAAAATTGTATTTTAAAAACTGTAGCTGACATATTATTCTTTTTAGTTTCAAAATGTTCCAAATCTTATTCTCTTTAAACACATGTAACAATCTTAGTTATAAACGTTTACTATCAGGCTTAAAATTGACAAAAATTCATAAAATTGCGTAAAATTTGGTAGTCAGCCATCAATTGGGAATTTTGAAAAATTGTATTTTAAAAACTGTAGCTGACATATTACTCTTTTTAGTCTCAAAATGTTCCAAATCTTATTCTCTTTAAATACATGTAACAATCTTAGTTATAAACGTTTACTATCAGGCTTAATATTGTCAAAAACTTATAAAATTGCCTAAAATTTGGTAGTCAGCTATCAATTGGGAAATTTGAAAAATTGTATTTTAAAAACTGTAGCTGACATATTATTCTCTTTAATCTCAAAATGTCCCAAATCTCATTGTCTTTAAGTACATGAAAAAGTCTTAGTTATAAACGTTTACTATCAGGCTTAAAATTAACAAAAACTTATAAAATTGTGTAAAATTTAGTAGTCAGCTATCAATTGGGAAATTTGAAAAATTGTATTTTAAAAACTGTTTCTGACATATTATTCTCTTTAGTCTTAAAATGTCCCAAATCTCATTCTCTTTAAACACATGTAACAATATTAGTTATAGACGTTTACTATCAGGCTTAAAATGACAAAAACTTATAAAATTGCTTAAAATTTGGTAGTCAGCTATCAATTGAGAAATTTGAAAAATTGTATTTTAAAAACTGTAGCTGACATATTATTCTCTTTAGTTTCAAAATGTCCCAAATCTCATTCTCTTTAAATACATGTAACAATCTTAGTTATAAACGTTTACTATCAGGCTTAAAATTGACAAAAACTTATAAAATTGCGTAAAATTTGGTAGTCAGCTATCAATTGGGAAATTTGAAAAATTGTATTTTAAAAACTGTTTCTGACATATTATTCTCTTTAGTCTTAAAATGTCCCAAATCTCATTCTCTTTAAATACATGTAACAATATTAGTTATAGACGTTTACTATCAGGCTTAAAATGACAAAAACTTATAAAATTGCGTAAAATTTGGTAGTCAGCTATCAATTGGCAACTTTGAAAAATTGTATTTTAAAAACTGTAGTTGACATATTGTTCTTTTTAGTTTCAAAATGTCCCAAATCTCATTCTCTTTAAATACATGTAACAATCTTAATTATAAACGTCTACTATCAGGCTTAAAATTGACCAAAACTCATAAAATTGCTTAAAATTTGGTAGTCAGCTATCAATTGGGAACTTTAAAAAATTGTATTTTAAAAACTGTAGCTGACATATTATTCTCTTTAGTCTCAAAATGTACCAAATCTTATTCTCTTTAAATGCATGTAAAATCTTAGTTATAAACGTTTACTATCAGGCTTAAAATTGACAAAAACTCATAAAATTGCTTAAAATTTGGTAGTCAGCTATCAATTGAGAAATTTGAAAAATTGTATTTTAAAAACTGTAGCTGACATATTATATTCTTTAGTCTCAAATTGTCTCAAACCTCATTCTCTTTAAATACATGTAACAATCTTAGTTATAAACGTTTACTATCAGGCTTAAAATTGACAAAAACTCATAAAATTGCGTCAAATTTGGTAGTCAGCTATCAATTGGAAACTTTGAAAAATTGTATTTTAAAAACTGTTTCTGACATATTATTCTCTTTAGTCTTAGAATGTCCCAAATCTCATTCTCTTTAAATACATGTAACAATATTAGTTATAAACGTTTACTATCAGGCTTAAAATTGACAAAACTCATAAAATTGCGTAAAATTTGGTAGTCAGCTATCAATTGAAAAATTTGAAAAATTGTATTTTAAAAACTGTAGTTGACTATTATTCTCTTTATTTTCAAAATGTCCCAAATCTCATTCTCTTTAAATACATGTAGCAATCTTAGCTATAAACGTTTACTATCAGGCTTAAAATTGACAAAAACTCATAAAATTGCGTAAAATTTGGTAGTCAGCTATCAATTGGGAAATTTGAAAAATTGTATTTTAAAAACTGTAGCTGACATATTATTCTCTTTAATCTCAAAATGTCCCAAACCTCATTCTCTTTAAATACATGTAACAATCTTAGTTATAAACGTTTACTATCACGCTTAAAATTGACAAAAACTCATAAAATTGCGTAAAATTTGGTAGTCAGCTATCAATTGGGAAATTTGAAAAATTGTATTTTAAAAACTGTAGCTGACATATTATTCTCTTTAACTCAAAATGTCCCAAACCTCATTCTCTTTAAATACATGTAACAATCTTAGTTATAAACGTTTACTATCAGGCTTAAAATTGACAAAAACTCATAAAATTGCGTAAAATTTGGTAGTCAGCTATCAATTGGGAAATTTGAAAAATTGTATTTTAAAAACTGTAGCTGACATATTATTTTCTTTAGTCTCAAATTGTCTCACACCTCATTCTCTTTAAACACATGTAACAATCTTAGTTATAAACGTTTACTATCAGGCTTAAAATTGACAAAAACTCATAAAATTGCGTCAAATTTGGTAGTCAGCTATCAATTGGAAAAATTGAAAAATTGTATTTTAAAAACTGTAGCTGACATATTATTTTCTTTAGTCTCAAAATGTCCCAAATCTCATTTTCTTTAAATACATGTAACAATCTTAGTTATAAACGTTTACTATCAGGCTTAAAATGACAAAAACTTATAAAATTGCGTAAAATTTGGTAGTCAGCTATCAATTGGGAACTTTGAAAAATTGTATTTTAAAAACTGTAGCTGACATATTATTTTTTTTAGTCTCAAAATGTCTCAAATCTCATTCTCTTTAAATACATGTAGCAATCTTAGCTATAAACGTTTACTATCAGGCTTAAAATTGACAAAAATTCATAAAATTGCGTAAAATTTGGTAGTCAGCTATCAATTGGCAAATTTGAAAAATTGTATTTTAAAAACTGTAGTTGACATATTATTCTTTTTAGTCTCAAAATGTCCCAAATCTCATTCTCTTTAAATACATGTAACAATCTTAGTTATAAACGTTTACTATCAGGCTTAAAATTGACAAAAACTCATAAAATTGCGTAAAATTTGGTAGTCAGCTATCAATTGGGAAATTTGAAAAATTGTATTTTAAAAACTGTAGCTGACATATTATTTTCTTTAGTCTCAAAATATCTCAAATCTCATTTTCTTTAAATACATGTAACAATCTTAGTTATAAACGTTTACTTTCAGGCTTAAAATTGACAAAAACTCTTAAAATTGCGTAAAAATTGGTAGTCAACTATCAATTGGGAAATTTGAAAAATTTAATTTTAAAAACTGTAGCTGACATATTATTCTCTTTAATCTCAAAATGTCCCAAACCTCATTCTCTTTAAACACATGTAACAATCTTAGTTATAAACGTTTACTATCAGGCTTAAAATGACAAAAACTTATAAAATTGCGTAAAATTTGGTAGTCAGCTATCAATTGGGAACTTTGAAAAATTGTATTTTAAAAACTGTAGCTGACATATTATTTTTTTTAGTCTCAAAATGTCTCAAATCTCATTCTCTTTAAATACATGTAGCAATCTTAGCTATAAACGTTTACTATCAGGCTTAAAATTGACAAAAATTCATAAAATTGCGTAAAATTTGGTAGTCAGCTATCAATTGGCAAATTTGAAAAATTGTATTTTAAAAACTGTAGCTGACATATTATTCTCTTTAATCTCAAAATGTCCCAAACCTCATTCTCTTTAAATACATGTAACAATCTTAGTTATAAACGTTTACTATCAGGCTTAAAATTGACAAAAACTCATAAAATTGCGTAAAATTTGGTAGTCAGCTATCAATTGGGAAATTTGAAAAATTGTATTTTAAAAACTGTAGCTGACATACTATTTTCTTTAGTCTCAAATTGTCTCAAACCTCATTCTCTTTAAATACATGTAACAATCTTAGTTATAAACGTTTACTATCAGGCTTAAAATTGACAAAAATTCATAAAGTTGCGTAAAATTTGGTAGTCAGCTATCAATTGGAAATTTTGAAAAATTGTATTTTAAAAACTGTAGCTGACATATTATTCTCTTTAATCTCAAAATGTCCCAAACCTCATTCTCTTTAAATACATGTAACAATCTTAGTTATAAACGTTTACTATCAGGCTTAAAATTGACAAAAACTCATAAAATTGCGTAAAATTTGGTAGTCAGCTATCAATTGGGAAATTTGAAAAATTGTATTTTAAAAACTGTAGCTACATATTATTTTCTTTAGTCTCAAATTGTCTCAAACCTCATTCTCTTTAAACACATGTAACAATCTTAGTTATAAACGTTTACTATCAAGCTTAAAATTGACAAAAACTCATAAAATTGCGTAAAATTTGGTAGTCAGCTATCAATTGGGAACTTTGAAAATTGTATTTTAAAAACTGTAGCTGACATATTATTGTCTTTAGTCTCAAAATGTCCCAAATCTCATTTTCTTTAAATACATGTAACAATCTTAGTTATAAACGTTTACTGTCATGCTTAAAATTGACATAAACTTATAAAATTGCGTAAAATTTGGTAGTCAGCTATCAATTGGAAACTTTGAAAATTGTGTTTTAAAAACTGTAGCTGACATATTATTCTCTTTAATCTCAAAATGTCCCAAACCTCATTCTCTTTAAATACATGTAACAATCTTAGTTATAAACGTTTACTATCAGGCTTAAAATTGACAAAAACTCATAAAATTGCGTCAAATTTGGTAGTCAGCTATTAATTGGGAACTTTGAAAAAGTGTATTTTAAAAACTGTAGCCAACGTATTATTCTCTTTAATTTCAAAATGTCCCAAATCTCATTCTCTTTAAATACATGTAACAATCTTAGTTATAAACGTTTACCATCAGGCTTAAAATTGACCAAAACTCAAAAAGTTGCGTAAAATTTGGTAGTCAGCTATCAATTGGGAATTTTGAAAAATTGTATTTTAAAAACTGTAGCTGACATATTATTTTCTTTAGTCTTAAATTGTCTCAAATCTCATTCTCTTTAAATGCATGTAACAATCTTAATTATAAACGTTTACCATCAGGCTTAAAATTGACAAAAACTCATAAAGTTGCGTAAAATTTGGTAGTCAGCTATCAATTGGGAACTTTGAAAATTGTATTTTAAAAACTGTAGCTGACATATTATTGTCTTTAGTCTCAAAATGTCCCAAATCTCATTTTCTTTAAATACATGTAACAATCTTAGTTATAAACGTTTACTATCAGGCTTAAAAAATTGAAAAATTGTATTTTAAAAACTGTAGCTGACATATTATTGTCTTTAGTCCCAAAATGTCCCAAATCTCATTTTCTTTAAATACATGTAACAATCTTAGTTATAAACGTTTACTATCATGCTTAAAATTGACATAAACTTATAAAATTGCGTAAAATTTGGTAGGCAGCTATCAATTGGTAATTTTTGAAAAATTGTATTTTAAAAAATGTAGCTGACATATTATTCTCTTTAGTTTCAAAATGTCCCAAATCTTATTCTCTTTAAATACATGTAACAATCTTAGTTATAAACGTTTACCATCAGGCTTCAAATTGACAAAAACTCATCATAAAATTGCGTAAAATTTGGTAGTCAGCTATCAATTGGGAATTTTGATAAATTGTATTTTAAAAACTGTAGCTGACATATTATTTTCTTTTAGTCTCAAAATGTCCCAAATCTTGTTCTCTTTAAATACATGTAACAATCTTAGTTATAAACGTTTACCATCAGGCTTAAAACTGACAAAAACTCATAAAATTGCGTAAAATTTAGTAGTCAGCTATCAATTGGGAAATTTGAAAAATTGTATTTTAAAAACTGTAGCTGACATATTATTTTCTCTAGTCTCAAAATGTCCCAAATCTCAATCTCTTTAAATACGTGTAACAATCTTAGTTAAAGACGTTTACTATCAGGCTTAAAATTGACAAAAACTCATAAAATTGCGTAAAACTTAGTAGTCAGCTATCAATTGGGAAATTTGAAAAATTGTATTTTGAAAACTGTATCTGACATATTATTCTCTTTAGTCTCAAAATATCCCAAATCTCATTCTCTTTAGATACGTGTAAAAATCTTAGTTAAAAACGTTTACTATCAGGCTTAAAATTGACAAAAACGCATAAAATTGCGTAAAATTTAGTACTCAGCTATCAATTGAGAAATTTGAAGAATTGTATTTCGAAAACTGTAGCTGACATATTATTCTCTTTAGTCTCAAAATGTCCCAAATCTCATTCTCTTTGAATACATCAGTGATGGGCGCGTAGACTACGTCAGAGTAAACAATTTAGTTGTCTACGTGTAAAGTATGTAAAGTAAACTTTGAAAAAGTTTTACCTTAGACTATGTAGACAATGCAAACAATAAGAATATTAGATAAATTTTTATTATTTTTATAAAATGTATTATAAAAAACCTTCAACTTTTATATTATAACTATTGAAAAATGCAATAGTTGTAATATAAAAACAAATTAACAATTTATTCTAAAATTAAAAAACGATAACTAGAAAAAACTATGATAAAATTTTTTAAACCTATAATAAAAATAATTTTTATTTTAAAATATTTTAAATCCCTTGTTGCCTTATCCTCATCAGTCTTCATTTATTTTATCAAAAGCTTTTTTCAAACTAATATCTTTGCTCTGATCTTGCATTTTTAAAGTATAATATATATGCATAAGTTTTTTGGAACGTTTAAAAGTCAAACAATTCCTAATTGGTGTGTTACAATGGGTATACAACATACAATAAAAAATCTCAGACGATCAAATGAAGAGTTAGGTTAAAAAAACATAACCTCAAAATAGTTATTGTATACATTGTCTACATAAAATCTACATTGTCTACATTCTCTACATTGTTTACGCTTTTTCTACGATGTAATGTAGACAATAAAAGTCGACACGTAGATGCACATCACTGGAATACATGTAACAATCTTAGTTAAAAACGTTTACTATCAGGCTTAAAATTGACAAAAACTCATAAAATTGCGTAAAATTTGGTAGTCAGTTATCAATTGGGAATTTTGAAAAATTGTATTTTAAAAACTGTAGCTGACATATTATTCCTTTTTGTCTCAAAATGTCCTAAATCTCATTCTCTTTGAATACATGTAACAATCTTAGTTATAAACGTTTACTATCAGGCTTAAAATTGACAAAAACTCATAAAATTGCGTAAAATTTGGTGGTCAGCTATCAATTGGGAACTTTAAAAAATTGTATTTTAAAAACTGTAGCTGACATATTATTTTCTTTAGTCTCAAAATGTCCCAAATCTCATTCTCTTTAAATACGTGTAAAAATCTTAGTTATAAACGTTTACTATCAGGCTTAAAATTGACAAAAACTCATAAAATTGCGTAAAATTTGGTGGTCAGCTATCAATTGGGAACTTTAAAAAATTGTATTTTAAAAACTGTAGCTGACATATTATTTTCTTTAGTCTCAAAATGTCCCAAATCTCATTCTCTTTAAATACGTGTAAAAATCTTAGTTATAAACGTTTACTATCAGGCTTAAAATTGACAAAAACTCATAAAATTGGGTAAAATTTGGTGGTCAGCTATCAATTGGGAACTTTAAAAAATTGTATTTTAAAAACTGTAGCTGTCATATTATTCTATTTAATTTCAAGATGTCCCAAATCTTATTCTCTTTAAACACATGTGAGAATCTTAGTTATAAACGTTTACTATCAGGCTTAAAATTGACAAAAACTCATAAAATTGCGTAAAATTTAGTAGGCAGCTATCAATTGGGAACTTTGGAAAATTGTATTTTAAAAACTATAGCTGACATATTATCCTCTTTAGTCTCAAAATGTCCCAAATCTCATTCTCTTTAAATACGTGTAACAATCTTAGTTATAAACGTTTACTAACAGGCTTAAAATTGACAAAAACTCATAAAATTGCGTAAAATTTGGTAGTCAGCTATCAATTGGGAACTTTGGAAAATTGTATTTTAAAAACTATAGCTGACATATTATTCTCTTTAGTCTCAAAATGTCCCAAATCTCATTCTCTTTAAATACGTGTAACAATCTTAGTTATAAACGTTTACTATCAGGCTTAAAATTGACAAAAACTCATAAAATTGCGTAAAATTTTGTAGTCAGCTATCAATTGGGAACTTTGAAAAATTGTATTTGAAAAACTGTAGCTGACATATTATTCTCTTTAGTTTGCCAAGTCACTTCCAGCCACGGTAATTTCATACAGCATCTTCTCAGAATTGGCAAATCTGAATCTCCTAATTGTACTACTTGCCAAGAAATTGACAGTCCGATTTATCGTATCCTTCACTGCCCATTATACCTAAAACATAGAAATAACTTATTGAATTACACAAACACTCAAACTATTGATCTTACTAAAATACCATATTTACCTCCTGACTTAATTAGTCCTTTTGCTAAACAAATGGAATAACTTATCACACAAACTTATATCATCGATAAATTATCTCAATTCACTTCCCATTATTGGATTTGAACAAATGCTTCTGATTTATGCTAAAGTGTCCATAGCCTCCCCTTCAATTTCCGAAATTATCTACTTAAAGTGACACTGACTAAGGTGCGAGAGTGTTTTATGACCTGTTTTTCGTTTTATATTAGTGTACTTCGTACGAACCACTACTCTTTGAGTCTCTGTTCATGTTAACTTTAAATAGTGCCACTGTGTTCAGTGCGGGAGTGCTTTAAGGCCTGTCTTTCGATTGTAGTGAGTGCTAATTCGTAGTTATTACCGTAACTAGGACTGATTCTTGAAATATCTATTTAATTTAAAAACCACTAACTCTGTTCCTGTACATTTCAACTAATGGGTACTACTAAAATGCCGAATTATTATGACGTTCTCGACTTTTTGGACATGATTTGAACTAATTATTTTTAATCATCCAAGCTAATTGGACATTATTTTATTTTTATAATTGACTGTTATTTTTTTAATTCCATGCTTACATAAGATAATTCCATTTACATCATTTATTCTTTTACATGTCTTATTACCAAAATTTAATATGGTTTCCTAATTTAACATCATACCTCTCAGCTTTATTTTAATACACTTGTACCCTTCTATTTCTCCTTATCAAGTATAGTGTTACCACCATCGTAATCCGATTTTTATTTAATTAGGTTTTCACAAATTCTCTGTGTTGCCTGAATTAACAAACGTCATCAAATCGGTAATTTTAAAAACTTGAACAGAATTCCACAACATTCCAACGTTAAAAGTCGCCTTCTTTGCTAACTTTAGCTGCAAGGTCATCCCTCGACCGACGCTTTCTACCCTCAAATTTCTACCTGACTTTCATCAAACAAAAGAAAGCGAGAAATCTCGGCTCCTGTGCTCACCTGCACAGGTATCCACATATAGAGACACACACCGAAAAGCTCTTTTTAATCCGAGTCTTTTCGTATAAATTTCATTCCGTAATTCCTACGTCAACCCTATCAAAAACCGCAATTAATTAACCAATTAACTCATCTCACGCGTTTCTTGATAATTAGAACCGCGACATGCTCAATTTCGCTCTCATTTCGTCAGGTAGGCTTCTCGCGACCTACCTCGCATCACACAGCCCTCTCGCATGTTGCGGACTAATTATTAAACCGTTAATTGTGTTAATTAAACTTCTTTCGTTCATATCTCATGAACGGGTTGTCGTAAAATTATGATTCAAACGCTGTTCAACTCTTTTTTCAATTCCGCTCCTCCCACGCATTATCTCATTCTCGCGATTCAATTATCTCGCGATCTTGATTCGCGCAGACAAACCATCGGAACCCCTCGATCTTTGCCGAACCTTTCAAAGGTGGCAAAAATCTCGCTTTAACTGCCGGTTCGGCTCTTCGGGAGTCAGTCGTGACACTCGTGACTCGTCAGTCGTAACCGTGAGTCGTGAGTCCGCAGTCGATTGCAAGTTCATGAAGTTTACCTTCATCCGTACTTCTTTCACTTTCTCACCTCGCTCTCTTTCTTCCTCTGCTCGTTCGCTCGCGCCACCTTGCGGAGTAACAGCGCGTTACTCACTCGCATCACAGCGCCATCTCTCGCTCAACTCATTCAACCCTTTTTACCCTTTCTTTGTGACTCGTTTGCCTGACAGTGCCGTTCCCAAAATTTACACCTGTGTTTTATTTTCTTCGCTTTAATAATTTAATTATTCCCTTTTTAATTAAATTTAATTCACCACATTCCCAACCCACACTCAAACAAAATTGCACCGACAGCCGGACCGGTGACAGGATAAATAAAATCATTTTTTAAAAACTCGGTTTAGTTATTACCGAATTTAATTATATATATTTCATGTTATGATTGTGAGCTTTTTATGAGCTGTTTTATTTATTTTATATTATTTTTTCTTGTCATTCAAGTAAAAACAAAGATGTTTGTCCAAATATTATTTAAGAAAAGTGTGATTATGCAAATAAATGACCTATAATGGTGTTTGTTTGTGATTTAAATTAGTTTTTATTGCATTCAAAAATTGTAAAAGTAATGAAAATAAAACTGTACTACTTCTAAACAACGTTTATTTATTATACACTTTATTCATTATTTTTAGTCGACTCCAACAAAAATTGAATTTCTGAATTTTGAATAAACTGAATTTATATTGAAAATGCAACATAATTAAAATTAGAAATAAGAAATTTATACAATAATACTGTAAAACAGTCAATTATTTACGACTTTATTATTAAAAAAATTCAAACAGTAAAAGAGGCAGCTGAAGATTTTTTTACCACAATTAGTAAAATGTCAGTTACTGTTTTTAATTTTATTTTTTGTAGACAATTATACACATTTATAAATATCAAATCTAATTGTAATAAAAATTCAATTTTGATTTCTACAATCGCATCTCTAATTTTACTTTTCTCTTATACCAAAATTTGGATTTTTTCCATCTCTTCAGTCACAAACTGAGTTTTTCTTTTAAAGTAATACATATTTTGCTGCATCAAGATCCTACAAAAGTTACAAATATAAACAAAAATTATCTAGACTAATACTTACCTTTTCTGCATAATATCTAGAGACAATATCAATGAATACATTAATCTAAAAAGAATGTTTAACATTTATTTTTATTTTAAATCTATTTTTAACTACCGATCTGGTTAGGGGCACCAAGATTTCTTTTCCTTCTGATTCTAGGCCAATTTTTTAACAGAGATTCTCCTGAATTTTAAAATTTCGGTTGTGCCATTCGTAGAAAAGCAAGAAATTCTGGAAACTGACACTTTCTTAAATTTAAACAATTTTTTTAATATCACATGCAAACAATTTGAACACAGAAAAACGTTATTGTATACAATTACTTATTTATTTAGTATTACTAATAAAGGTTATTTAAATCACATTACCTTAAGTATTTCAGCAAAGATTTTAACGTAATTTAAAGTGCTAAAACTGATTTTCATGCACTCTTAGAAAATTAGCAATTTACCTCACAAAACTTGACAATATTTTGTTAAGTTATTTTAAGTGATTGTAAACAAGCTTTTACATAAACAACTTATTACATTATTGATAGTAGATTGTTTAACAAGTTAAGAAAAGTGGTCGTTTTCAAGTGAGTAGAAATGTTTGTATCAAATTTACATGAATGTGAAAAAATCACTTTTCTTACGAGTTGAACATGCTATTTTCTTCTATTCTTAATGGAAAACGTATAAAACCTAAGGATATTTAAAAAAAATGTTTTTCTACAATCTTTAATATAGTTAACTTCCTATTAAAAGTAAACCGTAGCCAACGCATGACAACAAATTAAATGTACTTATTCATACTTACTTGTTTTGATTAGTTGTGTTGCTAACTAGTAAAGTATTGCTAATTAGTAAAATAAAGTATTTCATTTTTGAATTCTACCTAATCAAATGGCACTTTTCTATTAAAGATACAAAAAATAATAATTATATGCCTTGGTTACTAAAAGCTAACAGACAACAATAAAACTACCAAAATTTTAAGTTTTCCGCCCTACAATTAAAAATCCCCCAGTCCCAAATCCCTACAATTAAAATTAAAATACCTAATTAATTTAGCGCTCGACAGCCACAATTTTTCAAGCAATTAACGGTATGTAAATTTAAATAATTCTATTAGGAAAAGTGTGCTTACAATTAGATAGCTTTTGTAAGTAACTATTTAAATAACAATGTCAAGGTAAAGTATATATAAAATATCATGTGCAAAATACAATTCCTGTTGTTTTTAGTTTAGTAATAATAATCTGTAATCACTGTAAAAAAACTTTTAACACAAAATCTTCACGAAATCGACACTTGATGACCATCCATTCAGATATCACCGAAAATAGCAATAATGTCTTAAGAATCACCTCTTCATCTTGCCCTGAAAAAGAAAAACCAATATATACATCTTTTAAATTACTAAATCAGATCTAAGAAAATCTTTTAAATGCCACAGAAGCAATTTTAAGAATTTTTCAAGCAAAACTACATTACGTGTCCCTAAAGTAGCTGGAAGTATTAAAATTAGTAGAATATCTCATTCTAAAGTTAGGGTTAAACAGCTCTACAATACATCCAAGATTTTAATTGAATATTACTAATGTTGGGCATAATTTGGATGTGAGATGTCAGCCCATAACTTTAGAATCAAAAAATTTTATTATTGAAAATATTAAATCACATGTGTCTTTTGACACTATAATAAAAGATGCAAGAAATACAGTAACTAACAATAAAATTAGTAAATAAATTTACTCTCAAAAAAAGATTTGCATTATCTTGCAGACAAACACAATTTAAGTGGATGGAGGCATAAATCAGATTTGGCAGCAATAGATTTAAGTTTAAGGGTGGAATAATTTACAAAAGAACGTTTTTTTATAAAGAAACATGGAGAATTTTTTAATGGACTTGATGTAGACAATTTGAGCTTGCATTTCTGAATAAAAAGAAATAGAATTTATGCTAAAAACTTACCGTTCCAATATAATTAGTATGATATTGACGGAAATAATCCTTATGAGTAAAAATTAACAACAATTCTCATATTAGACAATCAAGACATTGGTTTCCCTGTATGTTTTTAATAACAAATCGTAACGATAAAGCCGTGCATCAACAATAAATTGTCCTATTTGAACATGAGCTGAAAAATATAAAGGATCTATTATCGCAAAATATTTCATGAGTGACGTTACCAACATTTATTGGGTCAGCTGGAATTTAATACTGGGGTCGATGCCTAATCGTCTTTTATGCACTTGGAAAAACTAGACTGTCCAAGGAAAACCTAAAATTTTAAACAATAACCAATTAACCAAAGAAAAAGAATTACAAACAAATGTAAGTGAAATGTTAAAAGCGACAGAAGAAGAGAAGTTTAATAAAATAAAGCAAATTTTAATTAAATATTTTTAAAAAATAAGATAGATACATTTTTGGAATATATCTTGAAATATTATTTACAAAGTAGAGAAAGAACAATGAGTTTTGCACATTGTTTTTGAAAGTATGCTGAAATCAACCACAACATGCATCTAGAGGCTTTGCACAAAAACCTAAAAATACAAGTATTTTGGTGGAAAGACGGTCTAAAGGCCAGAATATTGTTTGTATTCTTTTGACAAATTAGTTGCAGATAAGTCTTGGCAACAAATTTCGTCAATATTACTGCTTCTCACCGTGATTTAGATGTAAACAAGTCTCACGGGAAAGCCTTGAAAATGTCATTGGATGGATGGAGTAGCACTAGAAAATCCTACAACCTTTCTTGACTATTCGTCTTTGGCTATTAATTTTTATCAGATTGATCTTGTAAATTCTTCTCGCAATTGTAGAACTCTCCGATGTGTAGGTACTCTGATACTTCCATCCATAACTTTAGATGTTCATGTCATGAGTCCACTAAAAAAAAATCATTTTTGCAAACACATTCATCTCGTTTGTTTGTTTTTGCAACGACACGTTTTGCAAGAAAATCAAGATTGCACTCTGCCAAAATTGAAATAAGAAGTTGTGTGAAAGTTGAAAAATGCCCAATCCCATGAAGAAGACACTACAAATTTGTTAAAAGTACAGTGTGAAGCACTGTTCAATTGGGTCATAAAAAATTACTCTTCTCATATTGATTTTAACGCTGTAAAAGAAGCCCTTACGCAACTTAACAACGAATTAACTAACAAAAAGATTTTTAGAAAAAAAAAATAATTTAAAATAATATATTCGGATGTTAACCACTTTTGACCTTAGAACTCATTTTGTCATTTGATCGGAAAGAATATTTTGAGATGTCATTTAGTCATGAAAAGAACATAATTTTATTAGATATTACCGGTTGTAAAAGATACTTAAAATTTGTGTCGTCAGCGCATACCTATAGTTAAAACTCATTCACGTCCTCCTCGTCTAAAAGTATTTTAATATTTGTTAAATTAATTGTAGTAATAATTGTAATGAAAGAATGATTAAGTTTATGATAAATCATTGACAAGTATAAATATTAAACGGGTTTAAGTCACAGAATTCAGTTTTAAGGAAAAATAAAAGAGTTTACTAATTAATTAATCATTCTTTCGACAGTTTTAAAATTTATAGTTTTTATATAATCACTTTAAATCTAGAAAACGATAAATTGTGCTTTAGAATAATTTTTGAGTATTCAGTTGTTGCTTGCAAGAGAATTGGTTAAAATCCTCTAGTTTTAACGTTCATAATTAATCTATTGCTGGAAATATTTAATCAAGTAGTTTATTTTAATTTTACTGTATTAAATAACTTTATCTTTATCATCAACTTTTATTAATATATTTGTTACTCAATCTTAAAGCTGAGTTTAATTTGAAAATAGACTACAAAGATTTTAGACTGCACCCCTTCCCCTAAAGCATTTGATTCCCGATCTCCGGTTTAATATTCTGATAATATTTTAATTCCATATTATGTTATTAAATCGCAGGGAAGTCCTACGTTCAAAATATAAATTTATTAGATCTGTTGGGTAGGAAACCGTTTACGGCTTTATTAACTATTAAATCAAAAATAAAAAAAATACATTTTTCTTATGCAAAAACAGCCTACCACATATGACAGCTGTCGGCCAATGTTATACACCGCACTAAATTTCTGCTATCCTGATATTAAACGTTTGACTTTGAGTTGGGTCTCTAGGTACCACAGAAAACAATGGTAGAGAAATCTGACCACATATGCGTGTTATCAAAACGATCATAAAGGGCTTCCATTTTGACAGTCAGACATGCGGTAAAATCAAAACTAAACTTATAAAAAAAATAGTTATGGAGTGGAGAGGTGTGACGTCAAAAATCCGCAAAAATTCAAAGCACTGTCATTCTAAAAACATACCTTAAAAAAGTCGCTCTTATTGCATTAGTACATAAGGTTGAAATTATAGTAGATAAACTTTGACCGAATAAAAATCACATATGGAAACACAAATGAGGCATAAAAACACTCTACCTTCTCCAATACTCTAAACATTCTAGTTTTAATTCAATCACAAATTACATATAATTCTCGCATAATTGAGAAATTAATCGAAAATGGATATTACAATACAAAATACAAGCTTCGTGATGTCAAAGTCACCCGAAGAGCTGTAAACCAACTACCTAGGATGGCCGAGTACCAAAAATTAGCAATCTGCGCTTACAAATGGGAGGGACTTTGTTCACGTTCGTCATGGTTTGCTAAACTTCGCTCATGTTAGACCTGCGTTGAAGCTTCGAACTGAAGGAAATCTGTGCATCAAACGTTGTATTTTCTATTAATTTTTTCATTAAATGTAAGTTTGTTGTTATCAATAAATGAAATGTTTAGGGTATCGAATGTCGACATTTTTTATTTTAATTAATGTATCTATTCATCTCTTGTAATTTGATCTTTGTAAATTTAACCTTATTTACATGTGCAATAAGCTCGACTTTTTCAAGGTACTTTTTCGAATGACAGAGTTTCAAAATTTTGCGCTGTTTTGACGTCAGGGCTTCTGCGATTAATTTCTCAATTATGCCAGAAGTATGTGTAACTTGAAACTGGATTAAAACTAGAATGTCTAGAGTATTAAGGTAGAGTGTTTTATGCCTTATTTGTGTTTCCATATGTAATTTTTATTCGGTTAAAGTTTAGCTATTATAATTTCAACCTATAATTATACGAAAATTATAATTATATGTACTAGTGTAATAAAGGCGACTTTTTTAAAGTATGTTTTTAGAATGACAGTGTTTGAATTTTTGCGTATTTTTGACGTCACACTTCACACTTCTCCTCCTCCTTGTCAGTGACGAAAAATTCGATGATCCCATTTTTTGAACGCAGATTGTATCAAACGTTATATAGTCTTTTAGATCACATAGTATTATATACTTTAATTTGAATTTCCCTTATTTGTAAGTGTAACACGACGTGTAACAATGGCGATCACTCATTTTTCATTTTCTATTGTAGCGCACACTCCATCAGTATTCTTTCTACTACTTTTTGTCTATGCTTGAAAATGATCAGTTGGTGTCTGTTAAAAGTACCATAACCTCAAATGGCGTTAAATTTTGTCAAGCAAAAGCCGTTTTATCAAACATTTAAAAGAAGATTTATATAAAACAGAAGAAACGATTAATTCTATTACGAACCAGATAAGGTAAGATAATGTTTGTAACAGTTTTGGAAATTAGGAAGAATGCTCTGAAAATATACTTATCTAATTTAATTCACGCTTTACTATTACTATTGGAAGGGGCTTTGTTTATTTTACAAAAGTGGAATGACGATTTAAATAAATGAATGGTTTGGAATTGATCAACTCAGACTTGACAAGTTTCTAATGGTGAGAATTTTACAAATTGCACAAAACCTTGTATTATATATTTTAGTTTGTACGACGTCTTCTCAAACATGCTTTTTTCGTTATAAAAAACTAAAATTGTTGGCATTTAGCGATAAACCTCAAGTTATAGACCATATTAGAAAACACATTTTCATTTATTTAATACGTCAATTAGACGTAGGTGTGAAATATAATGAAAAATACAACGCTTGGCGTGCTTTAAGATTTTTTGGAAGTATTGATGCTATGCAGAAAGTGGAAGTTTCAGATGATGAAGAAGCTGAAGAGGATGAACAAGAACAAATTTATGATTTAAGAGCAGGAAAAGTAAATGTAAATTTACTCCAATTAAAATTTTATGCAAAAGCTGTATCTAAATATTTATTACAGTGTAGATTTGCCAAAGAAACAAATTCGAAGTCAGGGAAATGTCTCACTGAATTGGCTGAACAGCATGATACTAAGACTAAACATGATACTAAGACTAAACAAGATATGATCACGCGCAGGTTTTCTCCCTCTCTCTCTTTCGACTCTGACGTCATTGTGTGACAAATCTGAAATCTGGTGACAAACGTAGCGTTATTAGTGTGGCTATTAGCGTCTAAATTCTCTCTGTTTTGAGTGATTTACTGGTTTTTGTAATTGAATATTGTTTGTTTGATTTTGTGAACGATGGTTTATTGTGCAGTGATGGGTTGTACCAGCAATAATAATAAGAAAAGCAAGAACTGTTCGTCCGATTGTCGATAATTTAGTTTTTTGACCAATACCAAACTTTGTAATTTATGGGAGCAAGAAATGCTCTCAAAAGTATGGTTTTAATGTAAATAATGCTGGAATATGTTTAAAACATTTTTCTCATGATAATTTTTGTGTTAAAGAAAAACTATTGCCTGTGTCCAAAAATAAGTGAAAGTTAAAACGAGACGCGTGCCTTCACTTAATTTACAAAAATCACTAAAAGTGCAAACATCTGTCCAGGAAGATCGTGAGGAAAGAATCAAAAAGATAGAATTTGTTATAAACATACATTCCATGTAAGTATTTATTTCATTAATTGTATTTGGGATATTTTTTTATTGAATACTTATACTTTGTTAGCTCACAAAAAGAATCGGAAATGTGTAAGAAAATGAAGAAACTCCAAGCGGAAAACTTACGTTTAAAAAAACTTTTGGAAAAAGAAAAAGAAGAGAAAAAACGAATTGATAAGATATTTACTGTAGGACAGCTTCGTAAGCTAAAAACTCAGAAACAAATTCAGTGATCTATTCAAAATATTACTTCTGCAATATCTTTGTATGCTGGTGGACCCAGGTCTTACCGTTTACTAGAAGAAGAGGTTATCCATTGCCAGCAGTTTCGAACTAATTTATGTTCTAATTTATTAATATTTTGACCTAAGTATGTTCTAATTTATCAATCATTAATTTAAAGAACGAGTTGTGTTACTTCTTGGTGATAAAAAGTTAAAAGATATTATAGTGAGTTTTTGCTTTTTAAATTTGTGTATTGAAGTTATGTGATCGCCATACACTTAAAATGCATTATCCTCTCTTTTACTTAAGTATATTTTTTTTAATTGTTAAAATAATTTAGTAATCAATTTAAGGTAGAAATATTTTAGTATAATTATTTTTTTTGATTTTATTATTCAATATTTGTCACATTAAATGCAGAATTGATTAATCGTTTTTTTGGCAACTTCTAAACTTACAGTTTTTTTTATGTAACCGCTTTAAATTTAAAAAGTGTTATATGGCGTTTTAGTTAACTTATGATTATTTAAAATTCACATGCAAGTGAATTTTAATTTGTTTATTAGCTTTTAATATTTTTATATTTAATCACATATTTTATTATCTTATTATATCAATTTATATTTAATTAATATACGTGTTAATTTAATTTTAAAACTGATTTTACTTTCGAAATTAATTTTAGGGATTTCAGACTGCAACCTTTTACTCCAAAAGATTATTTCATCCCAGATTTCCGCTCACAGGAAAAGCCTATGCTTAAACAAATCTATTTTTTGTGGTTTGTACCACTCTACCCACAATTCCACCCTACAAATTAACCATTAATAAAAAAATATATTTTTAAATAACCCGCCCCATTTTGAACTAAAAATAAACCTAATAAGGTTCTAAAATGTCTTTTTATTAAGTATTATTAAATAATATTCATCTGAGACATTAGAATCCACAAAAGTTTTAGTAATTTTGCGAGTAATTCTCTAATAATACTATTAAATGCCAAGATTATTAAATATCTGACACAGGTTGCACAAAAACTTTGCGCATGCGTTGAAAGATGGCGGCATGTGCGTCATAGTTACGATAAAATTTAAATTTATTTGATAGTATTTATAACAAAAAATGTTTCACACCTGTAAGCAATAAAACTCTTTGGGAATTGATATAAGATATTTATTTAAAAAATATAATGATATAGTTGTATGTAAAATTACTAAAGAAACATACAGAAAATTAAAAAAAAACAGCTCCTTGAAATATTATTATTTTATAATTTTTTTCATTTTTTTGCAATATTCGAAGAAGAAGCTGTTGTTTTTCTTTTTTGTGCGTGCTTAAAGCCTTCTAATTTTATATTTAAAAATTTAATTCTTATAAAAAGTCTTAATCTACAAAAAGATTTAACGAGTTTTTCGTCAATTTCCGGACATTTGTTTTGTATATATTGGCAAGTTCTGGTAACAATTCTTTTTCCCTCATTGAACATTCCGTGCTTGTTATATTTTTTAAAATATTTGTCCATCTTAATATTTTGGTTGAACCATGTTGTAGATGGTTCGGTTAAACCCCCAAAGGATAAGCTTTGTAGCCAAGAAGGCATTCCATACGTGTGCATTGATATTGCTTCTTTGGTCTGGTGAGTATATTTTCCTAAATGAGGAAACTCGGCCTTATGTTTTCTGGCCAAATATCCAGCAATATACTTTAGGCCATCTTTTTAACTAATATTTGTGGTTTCTGTTTGCGTAGATGATGCACTTGTGGGTGTGCTGCTACTATCGCAAGGTTGTACGTCCAATTCGCTTAAAATTGGGTCCGGTTCTGTGATATTATCGGGTAAAATATGTGCTTTTTTTAAAGAGGAAGCCATCAGGTAATCTCCATCTTTTTCTTCAGGTATTAATACATTGGAATGCTTTTGCACCATTTTTGGATTTTTTCCTAATAGGATCATCCTCACGCGATGTAATGCATTTAATGGCGAAGGATGATCATGTAACCCCCCTTTGCTTCGTATCTATAAAATCATTAAACATTTAAGTTATTGTACCTATGTTATAATTATACCAACCTGCGAAAAAAAGTTTTCAAGACAATCTTGATTTAAACGATGGCTTAAAAGATATTTAACATTCATAGAGGTATTTAAATGACGAAAAAGTCCCTGAAGAGACTTAATTGAAATGATCATCCCTTTTTGAAAAACTTGTAAAGATTTTTTTCCTACACATAACATATTTTCAACCATATATTTTACCTCTTCAAGTATGTTATTTTGTCTTGATAAATCTTCTCCATAAGGTTTTTTTGAAGGAACTTTGGCATCAGGTGTATATGAATTAAAAATGTCAAACCAATAATTGATTTTTTCGCAAAAGTCTCCTACATTTTTTGCCAATGTTTTATTAACTCCGGGTTTATACTGTTGTAAAGCCGTTGCAGTTGTGTTGGAAAAAATCTGAGCCGCCAATCGTACGTTTTGACGTTGAGCTCCTACACAATCAAGATGAGCTTGGGAAAGTTTATGGCAAGAACTAATTTCAGTATTGGTCATTAGAATTAAATTTTGAACAGGATCTTTGTTCACAATTGTTCCATCTTGTAATATAAAACCTGTGTCTAAGAACCAATTTCGTAGCAATTTTAAAAGATGTGGTGCATCGGCGAAAAAGTATATTGGTTGTTGAGTGACTGGATGGTGAATAAACGTATGATCTAAATCAATATTTAATTGTTTCCACAATCCTTGATTTCCTCCACCACAATCAGATACACACGCTACAACGTTGTAGTGAATAGTATCTAACTTTTGAATTAATTCCTGTAATAGGGCACTAGTCATTTTTTGATCGAAGCCAATATAAATGGGTTGCTTCCATTGATCAAAAAGTCCTCTTGCCATTACTACCTGCATATATGAATATTTTCCTAAAACTTCGTCCTCTTTTTGGTCGTATTCATATAGCGAATCAACTTTAATTTCATCAAATGATAACACAGTTGTCCTCTGAACCTGTGTCTTTTTTCTTCCGCTGATGTCCATAATGTTTATAACATCTTTAAGCACTCCACTTCTCAAATCCATATTTTTGGCCCAGTTTTGTAAGGTTGATACAGCAGGTAGAGGATATTTTAAAGTGTTACGCAAATAAACTTAGCTTCTTTGACTAAAATAACGCAACGTAAATGCACGTGATAATTCCTCCTGGGTCCACCGAGCTTGTTTTTTCCTTTTTAGTGCAATTTCCACTTGATTTGCAGTAAAAACATGACTTAGAGCGCCTTTTACTTTCTCTTCGAAATCTTTTTCATTTTCACAAAATGCGTGCTTTAATTTGTCCTGAAGAGCCAAATTTTTTTTTTCAGCCGTTCAATCTGATTGTGAAGAGCAACGCTGTCATCATTGATAGTCCTAACTATGTCAAAATCTATTTCTGTTGAGGCATTTTTTAGCCTTTCTTCAGCTTGATACGATGTCGAAGGTTTGCAATAACTCTCTTCATTACTACCGGAAGCCTTTAATATTTCTTCGACCACCTGTTGTCTCTTTTTCTTTTCGACGCGTAAAGTTTGACTTGATGATTCTGTCAGTTCTTCATGTGGTAAATGTAACGATGGTATTGCTAAAAACATTGTAAATTTAAAATGCAAATAATGTTTTCATGTTGAAAACACACCTGTCTTTTTAAGTTTTCTTGGCACCAAATTCATTAATTTTGCACGTAAACCATCTTCATAATCATCAATTTGAAAATGCTTACTGCAAACTTTTTTATTTGCGGGATTAAATTTATCATTCCGATAACATTTAACCACCCACTCTTGTCTAATACGTTTATCCATTGGAAAAGAGTGAAAATGAAGAATTTCACCACTTTGCTTCGCCTTTACGGAATTACTTTTGCAGGTAGCTACACTGCAGACGTTGGTTCCTCTTGGCATCTTAATATCGTAACAACTACAATTAAAAGAGCGTAAATATGTTATTGAATAACAAAGTTTCAACTCACTTTCAAGGCAAACCCACTAATAAAATGTTCAAAATTTACACTAAAAAACTGTTCACAATTGATTGTTGTACCCTTTATTCACTTGTCCAAATTAATTCACAGGTAGACTTAACTAACACACTAACTTTTTTCAGAAAAACGCAAATAAAAGCACTTGTGAGTTAGCAACACCTATCCGTTGGATAGACCAAAATGGACTAAATATTTTTCATGTGGAGTGGAAAATAGAATACAGTACATCCAAAAGGGTCTCATTAATACTCCGAATTTTATTACTAAACTTGCAATGGCAGATGTGCTTAAGAGGAGTATTTACCAATTTCTCTAGTATAGGGATTCCAATATGTAAACGCGCGAATCTGTAGCTTGTTTATTTATAAAAAAAATAAAAACGGTTTTTGCTATGGATATTGTAATAAAATGGACTACATTTTGACTTTATTAAATTTTTAATTTCGTTGATTTTAAATTTTAATGATTTGTTAATAATTACTTTATATTAATTATAAACATTTTTTTTAGAATCACTTCCAGTTTGTAGTTAATAATTAGAAGAATGATTGTGTCAAATTTCTTCGTTAAAATATTTTTATAAATAAAAATGCTACAGATTCGGACGTTTACATTGCAATTCAAATTACAGCGATTATTTCCCTCATATATTATTAGCCAACCAAATGTTTAAAAATTCAAACGTCAGCCAATGACAATCGAGTTTTCTTGATAAAACGGCATGTAGCTGAACCTAATGCAAATATTGAAGGTGATTATTAAACAGCATGTAGCTATTCGCCTGGTTACCATGGCACTCCAAACAATTTTTTCTAAAAACAAATGTCAAAAAATTAATTTGTTTGGTGTTTGTAACTTATTGCGAATTTTTTGTTAATAAATAATAAATGTTTATACTAATTGTTTTGTTATTTGGGAAATAATCTTGACATAAACCCCTCCAGCTCCAAGTTGTGATCCCTTAATTTTCGAGAATGTGTAGCTTGTCAATTAAATCGTACAAATTTGACAAAAAAAGCCCTCCAGCTACGCTGTCGGGCTTTTAATATTATCAAATTTGCACTCTTCATTGCCAAGTAACACATTCTCTTAAATTAACCGGCAAAACTTTGAGCTCTTGGGATTTAACCTCTGAGGAAACCACACGTGTAGTTTATTCAGCGAATTGCCTTAGTTACATAATAAACAAACAAAAATTAATGTAATTATTTTATTAACGTAAAAATTGCCAAGAAAAATGTTACGTAAGTTGTTTCGAGAAATAGTCGTAACGAATTTCACTCGATCATCAAAAATAATCGATTACTTTCCTCCAGCTCAATGTTTTCCTTAAAAAAATTTTCGCGGAAAGCGTCTCGTTGAACGATAAGTAAAATAATCGACTACTTTTAATGCTTTTGTAATATTACAAGTGACTAAATATTTGTCTTGTGGAACAAAGTGCATCCAAAAGGGTCTCATTAATATTCCGGAATTTATTACTAAACTTGCAGCCAGATGTGCGTAACAGTATTTTGAGTTGAAGAATACACGTTCGTGTCCGGAAAATCCGAATATTTACGAATGCGCCCTCTCGTTGATATATAATGTCACAATATATATTTTTTTTTAGGGTGCGCTTCGGGCGAAGCGTAATTTTTCCTACATAAGTGATCAAAAAAAACCTTATAGTTTCCCTAGGACATTTCAAATTTGGTCAATTTCCCCCTACATGTAGGGGAATTTCCCCAACAATTTCCCTAGGGTTACCATTACTGCTTGTGACGAATTGTGAACATTTGAGTTATCGTAACTATGACGTACATGCCGCCATCATTCAACGCATGCGCAAAGTTTTTGTGCAACCTGTGTCAGATATTTAATAATCTTGGATTTTATCAATGTGTGTGATATCTGATATCACAGCTTAAAGTTTTTAAAGTGTAAACAATCCATCCAGACACATATTCAACTAAACATTTATGAATTTTCTTCTCTAATTCAAAAGTTGGTAATTTTGTAATATATTTGAAGACATTGGTTATGTCCAAAGACATTTCATTTTCGGATTTATGGGTATACGAATGGTCATTTATATTTGTTGTGTTGGAGGTTTAATAAGACACTTTTAATTATAACACTATATATTGTCTTAATGATACATGTTTGGCTTAGAACCTAATGAGACAAGCGCCCAGACCCGAATGTTGAATTTCCCTCCGGACGTCTAACTTATAGGAGCGTAGGCAACCCGTATTCGGCTGGCCTGACAGTACACCGATCTGGTTAGGGGCACCAAGATTTCTTTTTCTTCTGATTCTAGGCTAATTTTTTAACAGAGATTCTCCTGAATTTTGAAATTTTGGTTGTGTCATTCTAAGAAAAGCAGGAAATTCTGGAAACTGACAATTTCTTAAATTTAAACAATTTTTTAATATCACATGCAAACAATTTGAACACAGAAAAACGTTATTGTATACAATTACTTATTTATTTAGTATTACTAATAAGGGTTATTTAAATCACATTACCTTAAGTATTTCAGCAAAGATTTTAACGTAATTTAAAGTGCTAAAACAGATTTTCATGCACTCTTAGAAAATTAGCAATTTACCTCACAAAACTTGACAATATTTTGTTAAGTTATTTTAAGTGATTGTAAACAAGTTTTTACATAAACAACTTATTACATTATTGATAGTAGATTGTTTAACAAGTTAAGAAAAGTGGTCGTTTTCAAGTGAGTGGAAATGTTTGTATCAAATTTACAACATGAATGTGGAAAAATCACTTTTCTTAGAAGTTGAACATGCTATTTTCTTGTATTCTTAATAGAAAACGTAGAAAACCTAAGGATATTAAAAAAAAATGTTTTTCTACAATCTTTAACATAGTTAATTTCCTATTAAAAGTAAACCGTAGCAACGCATAACAACAAGTTAAGTGTACTTATTCATACTTATTTGTTTTGATTGGTTGTGTTGCTAACTAGTAAAGTATTGCTAATTAGTAAAATAAAGTATTTCATTTTTGAATTCTACCTAATCAAATGGCTGTTTTCCATTAAAGATACAAAAAATAATAATTATATGCCTTGGTTACTAAAAGCTAACAAACAACAATAAAACTACCAAAATTTTAAGTTTTCCGCCCTACAATTAAAAATCCCCCAGTCCCAAATCCCTACAATTAAAATTAAAATCCCTAATTAATTTAGCGCTCAACAGCCACAATTTTTCAAGCAATTAACGTTTTGTAAATTTAAATAATTCTATTAGCAAAAGTGTGCTTACAATTAGTTAGCTTTTGTAAGTAACTATTTAAATAACAATGTCAAGGTAAAGTATATATAAAATATCATGTGCAAAAATACAATTCCTGTTGTTTTTAGTTTAGAAATAATAATCTGTAATCACTGTAAAAAAAACTTTTAACACAAAATCTTCACGAAATCGACACTTGATGACCATCCATTCAGATATCACCGAAAATAGCAATAATGCCTTGAGAATCACCTCTTCATCTTGCCCTAAAAAAGAAAAACCAATGTATACATCTTTTAAATTACTAAATCAGATCTAAGGAAATCTTTTAAATGTCACAGAAGCAATTTTAAGAATTTTTCAAGCAAAACTACATTACGTGTCCCTAAAGTAGCTGGAAGTATTAAAATTAGTAGAATATGTCATTCTAAAGGTAGGGTTAAACAGCTCTACAATACATCCAAGATTTTAATTGAATATTACTAATGTTGGGCATAATTTAGATATGAGATGTCAGCCCATAACTTTAGAATCAAAAAATTTTATTATTGAAAAGATTAAATCACATGTGTCTTTTGACACTATAATAAAAGATGCAAGAAATACAGTAACTAACAATAAAATTAGTAAATAAATTTACTCTCAAAAAAAGATTTGCATTATCTTGCAGACAAATCAGATTTGGCAGCAATAGATTTAAGTTTAAGGGTGGAATAATTTACAAAAGAACGTTTTTTTATAAAGAAACATGGAGAATTTTTTAATGGACTTGATGTAGACAATTTGAGCTTGCATTTCTGAATAAAATGAAATAGAATTTATGCTAAAAACTTACGATTCAATATAATTTGTATGATATTGACGGAACTAACCCTTATAAGTATGAATTAACAACAATTCTCATATTAGCCAATCAAGACATTGGTTTCCCTGTATGTTTTTAATAACAAATCGTAACGATAAAGCCGTGCATCAACAAATTGTCCTATTGAACATGAGCTGAAAAATATAAAGGATCTATTATCGCAAAATATTTCATGAGTGACGTTACCAACATTTATTGAGTCAGCTGGAATTTAATACTGGGGTCGATGCCTAATCGTCTTTTATGCACTTGGAAAAACTAGACTGTCCAAGGAAAACCTAAAATTTTAAACAATAACCAATTAACCAAAGAAAAAGAAATACAAACAAATGTAAGTGAAATGTTAAAAGCCACAGAAGACGAGGAGTTTAATAAAATAAAGCAAATTTTAATTAAATATTTTCAAAAAATAAGATAGATACATTTTTGGAATATTTCTTAAAATATTATTTACAAAGTAGAGAAAGAACAATGAGTTTTGCACATTGTTTTTGAAAGTATGCTGAAATCAACCACAACATGCATCTAGAGGCTTTGCACAAAAACCTAAAAATATAAGTATTTTGGTAGAAAGACGGTCTAAAGGCTAGAATATTATTTGGATTCTTTTGACAGATTAGTTGCAGATAAGTCTTGGCAACAAATTTCGTCAATATTACTGCTTCTCACCGTGATTTAGATGTAAACAAGTCTCACGGGAAAGCCTTGAAAATGTCATTGGATGGATGGAGTAGCACTAGAAAATCCTACAACCTTTCTTGACTATTCATCTTTGGCTGTTAATCTTTATCAGACTGTTATTGTAAAATTTCTTGCTATTGTAGAACTCTCCGATGTGTACTCTGATACTTCCATCCATAATTTTAGAAGTTCATGTTCTGAGTCCACTAAAAAAAAAACATTTTTGCAAAATCTTGTTTGCTTTTGCAACAAACATTGGCAAAATTGAAAGAACCAGTTGCGTGAAGGGTAAAAAACGCCAAATCCTATGAAGAAGACATTACAGATTTCTTAAAAGTACAGTGTGAAGCACTGTTCAATTGGGTTATAAAAAATTGCCCTTCTCATACTGATTTTAACGCTGTAAAAGAAGCAACTTAACAACTTTACGCAACTTAACAACGAATTAACTAGTTCTAAAATGACGAGTATCGAAAAAGAGTTGTAAACCAAAATTAGAAAAACAATCAATTTTTTCATCAAAACAATAACTAAAAGTAGATGTTTTTCTAGTTTTCATTCATAACATTATATTTGTAATTACCTGTAATGTATTCCTTTCTATTAAAAAAACCAAATGTTTTGATTTTATTTCAATTTTTACCCATAATTTGTGAGGTTAATAAACAATTTTGAAATGTCAAAAAATTTCAGCAAGCACGCGGCGGGTGCGCTTCGGGAGTTTGAAATCCGATGCGCTTTGAATCCGAGAAGATTGAATTTTTTTCTTTTTCCCGCTAGAAAATTGACAGTTTAGAAAATCGACCAACAAAATAACTGATATAGTTTTTCGAAAAAGAACATCAATTATTTTGTTGGCCGACTCTAAAACTGTCAATTTTTAGGCAGAAAACAGATAAAATTCAATCTTCTCGGATTCAAAGCGCATCGGATTTCAAACGCTCAAAGCGCATCTAAGCAAGCGCGCTGCTTGCTTATACAACACGCAATGCATCATTAAGTGTGTACTAGAGCTGGGAGTAACAACCTTGCGATACTTTGAATACTACGGTGGCCGCATCAACCTTTTAGCCAATCAAAGTTTTATTGAGTGGTTTAAAAGAGCTGTAAACCAAAATTTTCATCAAAATTTATTAAAATTTTTAAAAAATATCTAAGATTAAAAATTGAAACAAGTCACTACGACTTTTGGTTCTTACCCAGCGAAACAACAAAGTTGAACATCCACAGCGTGTGACGTCATACCGACATCAAACTGAGCGATAAAAATAATGTTAATCTTCACAATTTAGTGTTGCATGATCCAACAAGACAAGCAAACAATTTCACATTTCAGACGGGACGTAGGAATGCGCTTAGACGAAGAGTCTCGAGAAAATGTGTCGGTATAACGTCATATAGTCAACGCTCGCAATCTTTGGTCTCTAATATTTCCAAAACAGCAAGATTTGAACAATGGCGCTAATCTGAATAGTGTGAAGGGCAGTATTTGATAACAGCAAAATGAATTCTAAAAGGAATTAAATCGTAAATCTTTTCTAGTAAGATTTGTTAAAATTTTCCATAAGAACAATGAAACCATCTCATGTCCGGAAATAACCAGATTCATATTGACAGGCGTGAGAAATTCGATCGTAAAAATATTATTTATTGCTTTGTTTTGGAAGCTAAGTAATTAACGAGGTCACCCACACATGTGCGAGACGAATTTCAGATTTATAAAAAACGGGGCACGTGGCGCTCAAACAAAGAAAAAACGCATATTTCCTGGAAAAATTGCACAATATTAAAACATCTGCATGACCCTGATCTGTGTTTGGCAGGTCATAAATCATAATTTATAGTTTTGTTTATTTAGAACAATACCTCATCGGTCCTTGCAGAAAAATATAAATAAGACGATTTGCAAACGACAAGGGAGAGCTTTGCAAAATGTTTGCAAGACAACATCGCTTCGTAAATTAGTAATGATACTTACAAATTAAATTACAATTTAAAAGTATAGTTGTGCAAAAGTGTGTGTTTCTTGATCCACTGCCGTAAGTGCCTTTTATGTTCAATTAACCGTTTTAAAAATGAATTTAACAAAAATTCTTCTTTTAATTATTTTGTTCTATGAAATAACAGATTAAAGTTTGATTATCTCCGGTTGTTTTAATATGACAAATTACGGCTATTTTGGAAAAGTTTTGTGAATATGTATGATTGAAATAATAGTACCGAATTGCATCTGAGTATCGGCCTCGTTGAATTATTTGGAATTTAAGATAATTATTTACATTTGTTTAATAATATTGGAAGTTCAGTTCATTTCTTCTTGTAATATAAGTTATATAAGTTTAAGTCTCATAGTTTGGAAATATTAAGATGTTTAGTAAAGTTATTCATTAATTGAAAACACTTTTGAAATACTTGTCTGTTTGTGAAAGAAATCGCTTTTTAATCGAATCTGGGTTGTTGATGCCAAGAGATAGGAAATTTGTGAATTTATTTTGCTATTATTAATTTTTGATATTAGAAACCTTTGTGGTTTAAATTGTAGCCATTGTCAAGATGATAATGTGCTGGGTCGTCAGCGTCAATGGAAATGAGTGCAAATATTTTAACCTGAAATACAGCACCACAAATAATAAAAATCTGTAAAAAAAAATTTTTCTTATCTCAACTGATAACAAAATTATAACCTAAAAATTAATTATTACAAAACGTATAACATTTTTTTCAACATAGGGCAATCATAGGTTTTTCAGGTCAAAATAAAGCGATTTAACACAATTTACCTCTATACTAAGTTGCATCGTTTAGGAGCTAGAGGACGCCAAAGTTTAAAGATGAAAAGTCAGTTTTATACTTTAAACGTAAATATCTCGAAAACGATACGTTTTAGCAAAATATTGCATTCTTGCAGTTTTATGTAGAATCTACTGGCATATTTATTTTTGCTACAAAAATTGGAAATTAATTAAAAGAAAATTGGTTAATTACCCAAAATGTAAAAAAAAGTGCCGTAACTTGAAATTGAAATGTGCAGCAAAATTTTGCTAGTAGAAGTAAAAAGAGTACAGTCAACTTCATTTGTGTACCAAATTTGGTATTAATCGGTTAAGCGGTTTTCCAGATATAACAAAAAGATGTTTTTTTATACCCAACTTTGACGGCCTGTAATTTTGTTGTTAGTTGAGATAGGACAAAATTTTTTTTACAGATTTTTATTATTTGTGGTGCTGTATTTTAGGCTAAAATATTTGCACTCATTTCCATAACACCCTGTATATGGTACAATATATGAAAAAGACGTCTGAAATAAAGTAGTCTTGTGTGCTGGAAAGTGAAAATGCTTTTCAACAAATCGTAAATTTCTAAAGTGTGTTTCACAGCGTTTGATTAATTTAACATACAAATAATCAGGAATTTTTAACTTTAGTAATTTGAAACAAAAACACAAATAATGAACAAACCGTTGCTCATTCAATTTAAGCAATCCTAAAGATCTTAGGTAGGGAGTAACATGTGCAAAGTGAGGTATACTAATCACAAATCGTAAACAGTAGTTTTGAATTTTTTGAAGTTTTTGTTTATTACTTTCAGTTAGGCGCGGGCCATAAACAATATCACAGTAATGCAGATTGGATAAAACTAGTGAGTTAATTAAAATTAGTTTAGTCTTTTGATTTAAAAACTCTTTAAACTGTGTAAGTTGCTTAAATTTAAAATAACAATGTTTAGATAACTGGGAAACATGATTAGTAAATTTGAGTTGTGAATCCATAGTAACACCAAGATTTTTGACTGTACTTTGGGAAGGAATTTCTACATTATTAATTCGAACGGTGTGTTTTAAATTTTCTGCTTTATTCGTTGTTCCAAAAAGTATGTTCTTACATTTAGTTGCATTTAAATATAGTGAATTTCATTGGGTCAAATTATATATTTCATTAAGGTCACTGTTAATTATATTTTCAATATTTCGTATTTCTGGAGGGTTAAAGCTTAGGTAGAGTTGAATATCATCTGCAAATAGATGTATTTTGCAAAATTTAGTTGCGTACTGAATATCTGAAATAAAAATAGAAAAAAGAAGTGGACCTAACACCGATCCTTGAGGAACTCCTGTTAAAACATCTTTAATATCTGATAAACCTAAAGTTGTTCGGCATGTCTGCTTACGATTGTGTAGATAACTATTAAACCACTTGAATTTATCATTATAAATTCCATAGTACTCTAATTTTTTTAGTAAACAATTTATGTCAATTGAATCAAAAGTTTTACTTAAGTCTAACAGAGTTAAAGATGTTATTTTTCCTTTGTCCATATTTGATAAAATTTCATCGGTCACCGATAAAAGGGCAGTTGATGTACTGTGTCCCATACGAAATCCAGATTGCACTGATGGTAAAATATTAAAAGAACATACGTAATCGTTCGGTTGGTTATAAATTATTGACTCTGCAATTAACATAGAAGCTGGTTGAATACTTATGGGTCTTAGATCATTGAGACAAATAAGAACAGATTTTTTTGGTATTGGTGTGACACAAGAAGTTTTCCAGCTATCAGGAACATCTCCCTGCTCAAAACTAGTATTAATTAGGTGAGTTAATGGTGCAGCTACAAAAGGCAAAGAAAGCTGCAGCATGCGACCTGATATACCGTCATAACCGATTGTTGATGGTTTTATTTTTAAAATCATTTTTTTAATTGACGTTACGTCTACAGGTAAGTATTGAAATTTGTTGCCAGATGGAAAATTTGAGCGCTCAAGGTACTTACGAAAAACTGGTGAAGATGACGTTTTAGGAATAGACTCTATAAAATAATTATTAATTTGGTTGGGATCAGAAAACTCAGAAGAGATTTCACAATTATTATTAGATTTAATTATATTTGATTTTTTTAAGTTTTTCCAAAACTGTTTCGGATTCTTGCTAAAATTGTTTTTAAAGTTAAATTCATAATACACTCGTTTTTCCTGCCTAAGAGCTAAATTGTAGTAATTTCTGACTTGACAATAGTATGATTTATGATTGTCAGCTCTAGATACACAATAACGACGCCATGCATTCTTTTTTAACTTCTTCAGAAGTTTCAGATTATCAGTAAACCACGGTTCACGTTTTTTTGTAGAAATTCCTTCGACAATAGTTAACGGGGCATGTTTGTCAAAAAGTTTGAGTAAACATTTATTTAAATAATTTACCTTATCATCAATGTTACTAATCATATAGATGAAGTTCCAGTCAACATTTTGTGCATCTGCATTGAATAAGTTTGAATCAAAGTGTTTAAGTGTGCGTATAATTTTTTTTGTTCGTACAGGAATGTATTTACTAAAGTCAATTACAGAATGTATCCAATTATGATCAGAGAGGGAATACTCAGAAACCCAAGATTCTAACACGTTTAAAGTAGAGTTGGTTATAATTAAATCTATTATAGATTCAGAGTGAACTGTGATTCTAGTAGGATCTGTGATTAGTTGTTTACAATCTAATTCAAAAAGAAGAGTACTTAAAGTTCTGCTACCTAAGTCATTAGTGATCATATTTATATTAAAGTCACCCAAAAAAATAAAGTTTTGAAGATTATTTAAATTTAAGTATGTTATTACATCATAAAGAACTGCAATATCAGAGTAATTATTACAAGGAGGTCTGTAAAAAACGCCTATAACAATAATCTGCGATGCAAATTTAACTTTCACCAAAATGTAGTCGATGGAACAATCAGGTGCATTAGTAGATAAACTTTAACTGAATAAAAATCACATATAATTAAATTCGGAAATAACTAAACCGAGTTTTTAAAAAATAATTTTATTTATTCACATAAGCTCTTCAGAGTACACTCTAATGAGAACTAATGAGAACTGATACAATTTTGGGTAAAAGGCCCTTATATAACCTACAGGACAAATAGTTTCTTATATCAATTACATATTAGTATTTGAAATGTGTGGAACAAGATGTACTTATTTGAATCAGACTAAATAGTAAACATTTTAGGGTGAATGCATTTGATTAATATAAACTAAACATCCTGATGGGGTGATCTATTTGGGTGGTCAAGTTGCGTGGATATAATTCCTCCCCCCTTTAGGTCAAAGGGTCCTCACTTTGACGAGATCTTGCAATTTCTTGTAGTGGTGTGGAATTATCTTCTTCCTTGGTCTGCATAAGCGTTTTGTAAATTTGGATTAAATAGTTCCTAAACATGAAAACTGTAATTGAAGAAACAATAATTATGATCCATAGGATTGAAGTCGCAGATGCATGAACTAGATGTATTACTGGGCTAAGTTTGGATTTCACTTCCTCGGCTTCTTCATAGAGTTTTGAGAAATCTTCTAAATGTTTTTGTTGAAGTTTTATAGATTTGTTCATTTTGAAATTGGTTAAAGGGACTTCTAGTAGTAATTTGTAAGTATAGTTGCTGTAGGTGTTGTCAAATTTCATCTGGTCGACTATGATTTTGCAGTAGTTGCTGTCTGAAGAGACCAATACGTTTTCGTGTACTATTTCTTGCTTGATTTCTTCTTTACAGATTTCCATTATTTTCAAAGGTTTGTGTGCTGAGATTAATATTCTATTATCAGATAACTGTTTGGCGATTTTATAGTCGTTAGTGGTTTGAAGAAAATTGCAAGTTTGTAGTTCGCTGATATGACATTTGTCCAATTCTGGAGTAGAAGTGCAAAGAATCTGATTTTCAATTTGTTGGCAGTTTTCATCAGTCCAAAATTCTCCTTTTTCTCCAAATAGTCTATATTTTCTGGACGGCATTAGTACTTGGTGACGTGAATTAGGTAAAGGGTATATCTTTTGATAGTTATATGGATTAGGATCAAGGATGGGAATATATAATATACATGTTATAACGTTGTTTACTGATAATATTTTAAATTTTGAAAATTCGATTATTTTGAGAAGATGCGTTCCGTTTAATTCAATTAATTTATCGATTTTATAAATAGGTTTGAGGTGATGTAAAATTTGGAAAAGTTCTTGAGCTGATATAGTTTCTAAGTTCGAAATTTTATTAAAAGCTAATGTTATCATTCTTTGAATACTTTAAATTGTACTTAGTAATTTTTCGACTAAATAAATGTTGTGTTGAATCAACATTTGATCTTCGTGTTTATTATTAAAATTGTTTAAAGCTTCTAAAGAAGTGTTAAGGTTTCTTTGAAGGATTTGCATATCATTTGTATATCTTCTTGTAATGTGATTGGCAAAAGAAGTATATTTTTTTACTTGTTTAATTATTTTTTCTTGATTTTTGAACAAATTTTCTAAATTTGAATTAATTTCCTTTAAATCATCTTGGTCTAGATTTCCTGTTGTGAAACGTATTGTAGAACCCAAACCGTCAATTAAAGAACGTTTGGATTGATAATTAAATTTTTGAAGAGCATCTTCGATTTGCATGCAGGATTGCAGGTACTTCTTAAAGCTTTAATTAATAATAATAATAATAATAATAATAATAATAATACTCTTTATTGTCCAACGGAATACACCAGTTACAGGACACAAATTAAAAAAATAAACAAAATAAACTGTAGGTATCTACAAAAAAGAACAAAAAAAAATGTAATTCAGTTAAATTAAATATATATATATATATTTAATTTAACTGAATTACATTTTTTTTGTTCTTTTTTGTAGATACCTACAGTTTATTTTGTTTATTTTTTTAATTTGTGTCCTGTAACTGGTGTATTCCGTTGGACAATAAAGAGTATTATTATTATTATTATTATTATTAATTAAAGCTTTAAGAAGTACCTGCAATCCTGCATGCAAATCGAAGATGCTCTTCAAAAATTTAATTATCAATCCAAACGTTCTTTAATTGACGGTTTGGGTTCTACAATACGTTTCACAACAGGAAATCTAGACCAAGATGATTTAAAGGAAATTAATTCAAATTTAGAAAATTTGTTCAAAAATCAAGAAAAAATAATTAAACAAGTAAAAAAATATACTTCTTTTGCCAATCACATTACAAGAAGATATACAAATGATATGCAAATCCTTCAAAGAAACCTTAACACTTCTTTAGAAGCTTTAAACAATTTTAATAATAAACACGAAGATCAAATGTTGATTCAACACAACATTTATTTAGCCGAAAAATTACTAAGTACAATTTAAAGTATTCAAAGAATGATAACATTAGCTTTTAATAAAATTTCGAACTTAGAAACTATATCAGCTCAAGAACTTTTCCAAATTTTACATCACCTCAAACCTATTTATAAAATCGATAAATTAATTGAATTAAACGGAACGCATCTTCTCAAAATAATCGAATTTTCAAAATTTAAAATATTATCAGTAAACAACGTTATAACATGTATATTATATATTCCCATCCTTGATCCTAATCCATATAACTATCAAAAGATATACCCTTTACCTAATTCACGTCACCAAGTACTAATGCCGTCCAGAAAATATAGACTATTTGGAGAAAAAGGAGAATTTTGGACTGATGAAAACTGCCAACAAATTGAAAATCAGATTCTTTGCACTTCTACTCCAGAATTGGACAAATGTCATATCAGCGAACTACAAACTTGCAATTTTCTTCAAACCACTAACGACTATAAAATCGCCAAACAGTTATCTGATAATAAAATATTAATCTCAGCACACAAACCTTTGAAAATAATGGAAATCTGTAAAGAAGAAATCAAGCAAGAAATAGTACACGAAAACGTATTGGTCTCTTCAGACAGCAACTACTGCTAAATCATAGTCGACCAGATGAAATTTGACAACACCTACAGCAACTATACTTACAAATTACTACTAGAAGTCCCTTTAACCAATTTCAAAATGAACAAATCTATAAAACTTCAACAAAAACATTTAGAAGATTTCTCAAAACTCTATGAAGAAGCCGAGGAAGTGAAATCCAAACTTAGCCCAGTAATACATCTAGTTCATGCATCTGCGACTTCAATCCTATGGATCATAATTATTGTTTCTTCAATTACAGTTTTCATGTTTAGGAACTATTTAATCCAAATTTACAAAACGCTTATGCAGACCAAGGAAGAAGATAATTCCACACCACTACAAGAAATTGCAAGATCTCGTCAAAGTGAGGACCCTTTGACCTAAAGGGGGGAGGAATTATATCCACGCAACTTGACCACCCAAATAGATCACCCCATCAGGATGTTTAGTTTATATTAATCAAATGCATTCACCCTAAAATGTTTACTATTTAGTCTGATTCAAATAAGTACATCTTGTTCCATACATTTCAAATACTAATATGTAATTGATATAAGAAACTATTTGTCCTGTAGGTTATATAAGGGCCTTTTACCCAAAATTGTATCAGTTCTCATTAGTTCTCATTAGAGTGTACTCTGAAGAGCTTATGTGAATAAATAAAATTATTTTTTAAAAACTCGGTTTAGTTATTTCCGAATTTAATTATATGTGATTTTTATTCAGTTAAAGTTTATCTACTAATGCACCTGATTGTTCCATCGACTACATTTTGGTGAAAGTTAAATTTGCATCGCAGATTATTGTTATAGGCGTTTTTTACAGACCTCCTTGTAATAATTACTCTGATATTGCAGTTCTTTATGATGTAATAACATACTTAAATTTAAATAATCTTCAAAACTTTATTTTTTTGGGTGACTTTAATATAAATATGATCACTAATGACTTAGGTAGCAGAACTTTAAGTACTCTTCTTTTTGAATTAGATTGTAAACAACTAATCACAGATCCTACTAGAATCACAGTTCACTCTGAGTCTATAATAGATTTAATTATAACCAACTCTACTTTAAACGTGTTAGAATCTTGGGTTTCTGAGTATTCCCTCTCTGATCATAATTGGATACATTCTGTAATTGAGTTTAGTAAATACATTCCTGTACGAACAAAAAAAATTATACGCACACTTAAACACTTTGATTCAAACTTATTCAATGCAGATGCACAAAATGTTGACTGGAACTTCATCTATATGATTGATAAGGTAAATTATTTAAATAAATGTTTACTCAAACTTTTTGACAAACATGCCCCGTTAACTATTGTCGAAGGAATTTCTACAAAAAAACGTGAACCGTGGTTTACTGATAATCTGAAACTTCTGAAGAAGTTAAAAAAGAATGCATGGCGTCGTTATTGTGTATCTAAAGCTGACAATCATAAATCATACTATTGTCAAGTCAGAAATTACTACAATTTAGCTCTTAGGCAGGAAAAACGAAAAACAAAATAAACTGTAGGTATCTACAAAAAAGAACAAAAAAAAATGTAATTCTGTTAAATTAAATATATATATATATATATATATATATATATATATATATATATATATATACTTACAGAGGCTAAGATGGCATCCGCCCATGTAAAAATCGCGGTAAAGGTGGCATCCGAGGTAAGGTGGCATCCAATATACGGATGCCAATTTGACATAAGCGTAAAATATCGACAGAAGCTTACTTAGCACACATCCTATCAGATGGCGTAAAAAAGTGGTGGACGTCAAATTGACCGCCAAAAGTATAATAATATTCTCTTGAGTTCAGAAAGGAGTCATACTGAGGCGCTGCAATCGATTCGTGTATATCTAGGTGTCATTGGAATCACGGTGAGATTGGCATCCGCATCAAATTGGCAACGTTGCACCTAAATTCGTACTAAAACGACTTATATAACGACTCATTCGATTAACAGACAAAGTAATCTACAAAAAAAACGTCTGTCATCAATTTTATACAGAGTGACATAAAAGTATGGAATAAAATCCATATTTTCTAAGTTACTGTTTTTTTAGAAAAACGCCAAGACAGGTGGATTTTATTTTTTATTGCGCACGTTTTTTACTTGTTCTCAATTTTTTTTGCCAACTGATTTTTTGCTGTGACGTAATCGATATTTTTTTTAAATAGACACTCTTATCTTTGATGTTAAATATTGGAAGTACTCTTTTTTCTGAGTACAGCAGTATAACATTTATAGAGTCTAAGGCGAAAGCTTTAAGTAGTTTAACCAAATTAAATGTTTTATTAAATTTTTCAAAATAGACGTAATTTTTAACAGAATTACTAAACTAAATGTCCAAATTGAAGTTTTTTCGCCGCCTGGTAATAATACAACTAATTTTCGTAATCTAGTAGCATATTATTTTTCATTTTTTGACTAATTAAAAGGTATTGATTGACAAAACCACACTAAACATTCAATTTTTGTGGATGTTGTAACAAGTATTGGTTTCTCTCGTACTTTGCAAGTTTTCTATTGTCCCATATGGCTGTTGTGTCTTTTTTGACTTAATCACAATTTAGTACCGTATTTTTTTGACGTCAAATTAATTAGACAAGTTTATTTGTATGATGTTTTGATTATTAACATTTTTCTAAAGAGCTACTTAAAATCAAAAGTATTTGCAACAAAATCAAGGATTTAAGAGAAAGAATTACAAATCAGTACCGCTTAATTGGTCAAAAATGTGCTAATGGAGTTTGAAAAGTGGTTGTATTATTACTAAGAAACCGAAGTACGTCAATTTAAACATTTAGTTTAGTAATTCTGTTAAAATTGCGTCAATTTTAAAAAATTTAAAATAAAATAAAATAAATTTTAATAAAACATTTAAATTGGTTAAATTGCATAAAGTTTTTGTTTTAGATCCCATAAAATGTTATATTGTTATAAGCAGAAAAAAAGTAGTTTCAATATTCAACATCAAAAATAGGCGATGCTATTTTAAAAAAATTTCGATTACGTCACAGCAAAAAACCAGTTGTCTAAAAAAATTTGAAAATAAGTAAAAAACGTGCGCAGTAAAAAAATAAAATCGATTTGTCTTAAAGTTTTTCTAAAAAAAAAACAGTAACTTAGAAAATATGAATTTTATTTCATACTTTTATGTCACTTTGTATATATTTTTAATAAGACAATAAAGTAAAAACCAAATAAATTACAAAATAAAATTTATGAAATTTAATCGATTTACAGTTGCAAATTTACTTGCTACAATCAAAATTTAATGAATATATTTCAACATCATTTCACGGTATGTGTTAGAATTCAATTGCTCTGTTTAATAGTAACTTAGTCGTCTCAGATATAATAATAGCAGACAGTTAGTTTTTACATGTTTAATAATTAAAATTATTAAACCTTGTTGACAAGAAAGAATTTAGTATTAATTTGGTATAATAAGATAAACTTTTCATTTTTTGCAAATCGTAGTTGCAAAAAAATAAACATTAGATACGTTAATAAAAAAATAAGAAGCATCTTTTTAAGTTCAAGTTCGTGTATAAGCCAAAGTTTGTTGACCAATGCGATTTTTTTTAAATATATGCACCAAACGAAAATATCATATTGATTCAAAAAATTTAACAATGAAGGTGCATGGTTGGGCACTGCAATACGCAGTAACGAGTATAAAAGACTTTTAAAAGCCGAGAAAACAATAAATTCTAAACAGAAGAAAAACAATTTTTGATAAAATCAAATGTTTTACTAAAACTTAAAATATTTTCTTATGTCTTGAGAAAAAGGAGAAAATAAAACAAGTTATAATTCTAAAAATTCAATATTAAAAGTTTATAAATTATTATTTTTAAAGTTAAAGTTTTTTTTGAAAAATTGACGTATTAAATGTATAATCTTTATTATAAATAAATATATAATATAAACATTTCTGATCATTTGCGCTTGAGGCTAAAGTATTTTTAAAAAACTTTGCAAGTAGCTACAAATATTTCTAGAAAATACATGAATGAAACTGTGGATAAAAACTAGTTAAAAAAATAAAAACTTTAATCTTAACGAAATAGAAAAAGTTACTGTCTGAGAAAAAAATACATAGATAACAAATATATATCTAAAATTAAAAAAAAGAAAAATGCTAAAGTAATGAGTTGTAAAGCAAGATTGGTGGTGAATGTTTATCTACGACAATAAACAACCAAATTTTGACTTTATTTTAACCTACTTTTTTGTTGCTTGACGTTTGTACATAAAAGAAAATATTTTTTTATTTTTCTTTGAATTCTTTTATTAAATGATAAATTAATAGCAGCAAGTCACTAAGTGATACTAAAAACACAAAATTACTTATAAATATTAATTTAGATTTATTAAATTGCCCAACTAAAAATAAAAAAAAAAACAAAAATTATAGTTCGTTTTTTTGTTAGCAAAAATACGTTGAAGAAAAATTACAAAGTTTTAAAATAATAGTTATTTACAGTAAGAGTGAGGAATGTGAAGCTTTCTTCACGCAAATTTGCTGAGTGTACGATGAAATTCAAGTGAACGAAAGCGACCTTACTTTCGAGTGCTGTACTTGGTTTTGATCGGAAAATCTATAACTTTCGAAAAAAGTTTGAAATTATTTGCAAAAAAATATGTCAATTCATACCTACAATAAATACCTACAAATCAAGGTTGAAGGAATGTGTTGTCAAGGAAACAAACAATAAACAAATTAAACAAATTCTACAATTTTATTGAACTGATTGCGACTGTGAGTAACTTTTGTGCTGTTATTCTATTGAAAATGGATAATGAAGATGAATTATTTGTCCCTAAGGACACCCTGGAAAAAGCTAATGCGGCTAAATATCAAATGTTGTCAAAAAAATGAAAATTTAATTATGCGTGAGTGAAAATGCGTGAGCAAAAGTGAAACCTTCACATGCTGGTAACTATGGCTACAGAGCTACTTTCTAAGGAGGTATCGAACAGAAAAGTTTTTCTCAATGATTGCTACTAGATATTGACAAAAAATACGAAATTGTTGATCATGTTTTATATTTTTGATGCTTATCACAAAACCCGACATAGGACTATCAATCGTTTTTAAAACTGAACCTGTTGAAATGGAAATGGTTTTAGTTATTTTTTTTATTGGTTTTTATTTTGTTGTTTTTAATATAAATAAAAAAGAAGTACTTAGAAGTTTCGCGTTTTTATATTATACAAGAAGCTTTCTCATCGACCAAATTATATTGTCATAACTTGTACATGTACTATTACATAACTTGGAGAGTAAAAGCGTCATTACAGTATTCGACTGTGTCGATTGAATGTAACAAATATCTAGATCGAGTGTAAGTAAACGAACTTCTAATATAATTTTTTATTGACTGTGCATTAAGTGTGGTGACGTCGCTGTTTTAAATTGTCATTTTTAGGCACTTTGTAAATATTTAATTGTTTAATTGACCTATACAGCAACACTAAATCTTTTCAAAATAAAACAAAAATTGAAGCATGTTTTTAAAATTATAAATTTTTATTTTAAATTTACTCTATTGTTAAGAAGAAATGATAATCAACAAAATAAATAACCTGATTTAATTATTTAGATTATTAGAAAAACAACACAACTAAATACTTTCTATCTCATGGTAAAGTGATTTTTCTTCAAATAATTGGACAATAAATGTCCACGTCAAATTTACAAGTTTATACAAACGCTGCACTTCTTACTTCAAACGCTGTACTTCGTAAAAAATATTATTTTCTTTCATTTAACTTGAAAATTTTTTCTACATCACTTCTTGTATATACACAATGCTTTAGATTTGCATATGGACTCTAAAAATAATTTTTACAATTTCAATCGCCGTACTTCTTAGTTTAAATAAAACGCTGCACTTCTTACTTCAAACGCTGTACTTCGTAAAAAATATTATTTTCTTTCATTTATACTTGAAAATATTTTCTACATAACTTCTTGTATATACACAATGCTTTACATTTGCATTTGGACTCTAAAAATAATTTTTAAAATTCTAATCGCCGTACTTCTTAGTTTTTGTTTGAAAAAATCAAACAAAATTTTTATATAACAGTGTCAAAGCTTTTGCGAGACCAAAATTATCACCAGTGCCTGATTAATAATTTATAAAGAAACTTTAAATAAAAATTTAAAAAATTACTTGTTAGTATTTTACCTACCTTATAAATAAATTTTAAAGAGTTTAACTAAAAGATAAGCTTTCCGAAAGACGTAATGTTTTTTGTAGTGTACCATAAGATTCTATAGTCGGTATTTGTATTTTTGATATATTCGTGAATAAATAATTTGAATTTATTTATACCAGCAGCAGATGTAGTTTTTTATGCAGATGATACCACTCTGGGTTGTAAAGTTTTTAATATAATTTTACTGAATCATAAGATAAGAGCATAAGATAAGAGCCTTTTAGTAGAATAGAAAATAGGTTACTTATTGATATTAAATTATATAAATCAAAAATTGTATAAAAATAAAACTTTCGAAATGCTAAATGTTAAATATAGAAATAATTGTGGAATTTATTACAAGATGAGATATTTTTCAATCTCAAGTTTATTTATAAATGTCTTGAATTTTCAAACATAAATATTTAAAAATTTTGAAAAATTTAGTCAAAACGCAAACATGCATATCTTACATTTAGTGGAAATAATTTTACTGAGACTATTTTATACTAGAAAGAATTTTACAATATCTCACCTATAGAATTTAGGAATTTGTTCTTCAAGCTGTTTTTACAAAAAGTATAAAATACTTAATTTATACAAGACAATCTACTCTATTGGAAAATATTCACCGAACAATTTTAATGATCTTAAAAGAGTATGTTGAGTTTTATATTATTTAATTTTATGTTTTTATTTAATTTTCTATTTTTCTATTTTAATTATTTTTTTTATTTTTGTAAAATAATGTATTTCTAGTCTAGTAGTAATAAACCATTATTATAATTATCATAAATACAGATTTTTAAAACTTGGCTGAAATATATTTTTAATGAGTCTAATGTTGCTCTAATATTCTCCAATTAATTATTAGGAACAAATAATTATTTGGAAAAGCATTATTGATGCTTTTTTCTCGATTATGTCACCAACCAAAAATCTATAAAAACCAATTTTTCACATTCACTAGTTTGATATGGTAGCGATAAAATAAGAAATCAACAAAAATATGTTTTGTCCTCGAGAACGTTAGTTATATTATTACTTGTCAGTTAAACGTCAATTTACAATACCGGTATTGTAAATTGACAGTTTTATGTACTGGAAATTTTTACGTTTACGAGTTACTTTAAAATTAATGTATTCATATATGAATTTAATTTGGTTCAAAAAAATTAATTTACAGGTATAAATTTTGCAATAAATGCTTTCTTTAATTTTTAACATCGAAAAATTGTAATGAAGTAAAAAGAACCAAGTCGTCAAAGTTGGCAGCACTAAAATTAACTAAAAATACTCAAAATGTCATTTGGGTGATTCTGAAGTTAATTCTCCCTTACTGCTACAGATATAAACAATACTTACTATAAATTATGATTATAAATATCAAAAAGATTAAAACTTTCTTCGGACAAAAAATTTAATACAGTTGTCGTACGTTAGGTAATTTACAGTGCTTAGACTTCGCCTTTGGCTCGAGCCTGAAATTAAATCTACGCACTGTAAATTTTAGTAATTAATAGAGAGTACTTGTTAAGATATACATGGCAACAGCGCACGGATGCCAATGTGTGATATACAGAAGCCAAAGTGTACTAAATGTGTATAAAATATACAGTGGGATGCCAACTGGACCGCTAAATACACCGGATGTCAATGAGTCCTTTATTAATAAACTGAATATACAATAATATACACCGTGTATATTGCTGGATGCCAATTAGTGTCTTGTTTGAATAGATGCCACCTTGTGCGCCAACTATATATATATATATATATATATATATATATAGCGCTTTAGTACAAACCTGAGCCAGAAATATGTTTGCGAACGGTACATCCTGAGCCACTCTGACGGACCTGAGCCAAATAAATAGCTTTGAATTTTAGTTTGATAAAACAATCATAAAAATTTAAAAGTGTATTAAGACACTTAACTTGTTTTTGTATCTCAACATCCTTGTAGCATTAGTTCATTTAGTATTGGTCGGTGATTGAATCTGATTTTTAAAACATATTTTTAGGAAAATATTGAAGTTTTTTCTAACTTAAACAACTCGTTACAACAATACGGACGCTACTGTTAGCTATCTACAATAATTATTGTTTCATTAAAAACAAGCCGTTTAGATAAACAAAAATTTTAATAATTGATTTTGTCGCAGGAATTTGGACTTAGAAATAATACGCTGTTTACCTGGCTTTTAGCCTGGCTTTTAGGATAGCGACAAAATCAATTATTATCATCACCATGGATGCAAATACTGATATTTAAAAATTTTAATTTTCTTCTAAAAACATGGCATTAAAAATTGTATTTAAACACTAATTTATACCGAGTAAACTAATGTTACAAAGGTCTTCAGATTTAAACCCAAGTCATGTTTTGAAATACACGTTTAAATTTTTATTATTGTTATACCAGACTAAAATTCAGAGCTGTTTAGAAAATTAATCATTTTTGGAAGCCTTTTATTACACGAAATGTTAACCGTATGACTACCACTCTTTTCAGAATTCTAGTTTGAACTTTTACAGAATTTTTTACAGAATTCTAGTTTAAGTGTAAAATAATTTACACCTATTAACAAAATTATTGCTTAAAGTGTAAAAAATTATATATATATATATAGCGCTTTAGTACAAACCTGAGCCAGAAATATGTTTGCGAACGGTACATCCTGAGCCACTCTGACGGACCTGAGCCAAATATATGGCTCAGGATGGCGGACCCTTATAAACCGCATATTTAGGGCCCCCACAGTGCACTGGCAAATTTTTTTTTTTGGCTCAGAATTGTATGAATCTCCAATTTGTAGTTCCGGCTTTTGCCGCGCTCTGAAATGGTGGCGCTGCAGTCGCGTATTTTGTATATATTTGTATATACAATCCTGAGCCAGCAGTTTCTTAGAATTAATAAAATAAAACAAACTGGCTCAGGATTGTATTATACAAATAAAACAAATTGCGCACTACATTATTTCAGTCAGCAATGGAATACTCGTAGACATTGAGATTGCGATAATTCATGGTATTTAGTCAAAATTAATACGTCAAAACTAAATCGTTCAAACCAACTTGACGTTAATTAAACGTAATTTTTATAATTTTAACAATGCTTGCGTTGCTAAGACAACGAATTTTTTGTATCAGAGACGTAGGAAAATCTGTAAATTTGGAAGTTTTTATTCATTAGCGCCTATAAAATTAAAACTGTTTTTTTTTCAGCTGTTTAAAACCTTTTTTTTTGTTTCCCACTTGTACTGTGGAACGCTACTATAAACCCTATGTGCGGTATAATTTTTTTTAAATAAAAAAGCTAAATAAATTTGCAATACCATAACATTCACAGTTTGTTCAACTGCAAATATAATCATAAATTTGAAATATAAAATTAGTGTTTTTTATATTGTAAAATTATCTCATTTGCTTTTGATGCAGCTCCTTTATCTCTTGTTCTAAATTGTATTATTATTTACAGAATTATTGAACTAAATATTTAAACTGACGTCTTTTTGTTTCCTGGCAATAATACAATCAATTTTTTCAAAGTCTGTTAGCACATAATTTATTATTTTTGACTAATTAAGCGGCACTAAATTGTGATTCTTTTTTGTAAATTCTCCAAATTTCTTGGTTTTGTTGCAAATACTTTTGATTTTATTTAGCTCTATAATAAAGTCAAATAGATTTAACTTAAAAAAGACATACTTAATGCCCAAACAGGTCGATAGAAGATCCGCACTGGATGAGAAAAACCCAAACTCAACATCCACAAAAATTGAATGTTTGAAGTGGTTTTCTTAGATACATTTTAAGATCGTATTTTTTTGAAGACATATTCATTGGACAAGGTATGTCCAAATCCTTTGTTCAAAATGTTTAATAGAGCGTTTATTGTAAACTTGTAATTTAAGTCATCATACAGGGTGTGAAAGACAGGCTCTGCAAAAAACGAAATGTTTAGACTGCTCCCACTTTAACAAAAAAAATTTTTTTTATTTTTTTGATGGGTCCTGGAAGCGCACTGGATTAAGTCTTTAATACAGTTTTACAAATTTTAAGTTACACATATAAATTAAAGCAATAATCTAAAAAAACTGTTTTTTGCGCATTAAGCAATAATTTTGTTAATTGATGTAAAATTTTACCTCTTTTAAGATTATTCTAAAAATAAAAGTTTAAACTTAAAATTAAAATTGAAAAAGCAACGGTAAACATACTGTTAACATTTTGTGTAGAAAAAAAACTTCTCTAAATGACCAAATTTTTAAACAGCTCCGAATTTTAGTTTGGTAAGGCAATCATAAAAATTTAAACGTGTATTTAGAAACGTGATTGTGTTTTAAATCTTAAAACTTTTGTAGCATTAATTTACTCAGTTTAAATTGGTGGTTAAATACGATCTTTGAAGCTATGTTTTTAGAAAAAAAATTAAAATTTTTGCTCATCTAAATTGCTTGTTTCTAATAAAACAGTTGTGGATAGCTAACAGTAGCGTCCGTATCGTAGTAACGAACTGTTTAAGTTAAAAAAAGCTTCAATTTTTACCTAAAAATGTGCTTTTAAGAATCGGATCTAATCACCGACCAATATCAAATAAACTAATGCTACAAGAATGTTGAGAAACAAAAAATAAGTTATGTGTCTAAATACACGTTTATAAGTTAAAGCCAAAATCTAAAAAAAATTTTTTACACTTTAAGCAATAATTTTGTTAATAGGTGTAAATTATTTTACACTTAAACTAGAATTCTGTAAAAAATTCTGTAAAAGTTCAAACTAGAATTCTGAAAAGAGTGGTAGTCATACGGTTAACATTTCGTGTAATAAAAGGCTTCCAAAAATGATTAATTTTCTAAACAGCTCTGAATTTTAGTCTGGTATAACAATAATAAAAATTTAAACGTGTATTTCAAAACATGACTTGGGTTTAAATCTGAAGACCTTTGTAACATTAGTTTACTCGGTATAAATTAGTGTTTAAATACAATTTTTAATGCCATGTTTTTAGAAGAAAATTAAAATTTTTAAATATCAGTATTTGCATCCATGGTGATGATAATAATTGATTTTGTCGCTATCCTAAAAGCCAGGCTAAAAGCCAGGTAAACAGCGTATTATTTCTAAGTCCAAATTCCTGCGACAAAATCAATTATTAAAATTTTTGTTTATCTAAACGGCTTGTTTTTAATGAAACAATAATTATTGTAGATAGCTAACAGTAGCGTCCGTATTGTTGTAACGAGTTGTTTAAGTTAGAAAAAACTTCAATATTTTCCTAAAAATATGTTTTAAAAATCAGATTCAATCACCGACCAATACTAAATGAACTAATGCTACAAGGATGTTGAGATACAAAAACAAGTTAAGTGTCTTAATACACTTTTAAATTTTTATGATTGTTTTATCAAACTAAAATTCAAAGCTATTTAAAAATTTGGTCATCCTTCGAGATGTTTTTCTAAACAAAATGTAAACAGTATGCCTGCCGTTGCTTTTCGAATTTTAAGTTTAAACTTTTATTTTTAGAATAATCTAAAAAGAGGTAAAATTTTACATCAATTAAAAAAATTATTGCTTAATGCGCAAAAAACATTTTTTTTATTATTGCTTTAATTTATAAGTGTAGCTCAAAATCTGTAAAACTATGTTGAGGGATTAATCCATCGCTATTCTGGGACCCATTAAAACAATCCAAATTTTTTTTTTTTGGAGCAGTCTAAAGTTTTTGTTTTTTGCAAAGAATGTCTTTGAAACCTTGTATAACTTAAACTACAAATTTGCGAAAAACGCTCTATTAAGCATCTTAAAGTATAAGAAATTAGCTACCAAAAAAAAAAGATCATCTCAAATAATATTTTTTTCCAGAAGTTACAAGACATTAAACTTTGTTAAAATTTTAGTGTGTTTTATTTCAATTGTTGAGCACTGTATTTGCAACAAAATTAAGAGATTTAGAAAATTTAAGAAATAGATCTACAAATCAGTATTGCTTAATTAGTTGAGAAATGAGGAATAATGCGCTAACGGAGTTCTAAAATTAGTTGTGTTATTGCCAAAAAACAGAATGACGTCAATTTAAACGTTTAGTTCAGTAATTCTAATAAAAATTGCGTTTATTTTAGAAAATTTAATAAAACATTTAAATTGGTTAAATTACTTAAAGTATTTATTTTAGATCCTATAAATCTTATACTGTTATACTCTGAAAAAAAAAAATAGTAAAAATTTTCACCACAAAAAATAGAGGTTGCTATTTAAAAGAATCATCGATTAGGTATGCCACAGCAAAAGACTGGTTAGAATTTTTTCTAATATAAGAGAGAAACCTGCGCAATTAAAAAATTAAACCGACTTGTTTTGGCGTTTTTTTTTATTAACTTAAAAAATATGAAATATACTTTTATTTCACCCTGCATATAATATTTTTTGTTATTAGAAATAATTGTCTTATTAACCTTAACGTTTTTTATTCTTTCAAAAACCTGACTAGTTTCGCTCCATTTTGAGCATTTTCAAAGGGAATAATATAAAACAATCAACATTTAATTCATAATAAACTAACCATAAAACAATAAAAAACATAAAAAACATGAAAAAAATGTTGCTCTTCTTATTTTCTTTTTTACTATTAAGTGAAAAAAATTACCACGTTCAAAGTATAAAATTTTCTAACTATTAATATATTTTTATCTTGTTAGAAAATTCTTACTTTATTTGTTAAACAATGGCTTTTATTAATATTTACATTACTTAAGTAAACTAAATTTTAGTCTTTTCTGTTGCGTGAACATCGACATGCATCATGACTGTCGATATAAAATAAAACACTCCGTAAGAGAAATAAAGTTCAGCTGTTATTACTGTTGCTATGGGGCAGGATTGTCGGTAAAAATTTAACTTTTGATTATTATGGTATATACATATGGCTTAGTCATTGCTGTTGCTATGGAGCAGGATTGTCGGTGTATTATATATATGGCTCAGGTTTGTCAAATCAGTTGGCTCAAGAAAGTCTTGTATATGTAAACATATACAAGTCTGGCTCAGGTTTGCCGCATTTTCAATAGGCTCAGGATAGTACGAAATACTTCGTATAAAATTCAAATTTTTTTTATGAGTTAGCCGTGTATATATTGCAGAATTAAGCATAAAAAATTACAAAAAGAGAATATACGCCTGACTTTGGTTCGAATCTACGCTATTTCTTGGTGGAGCGGGATTGTATGGAATTCCAATTGGTCTGACTTTGTACTAAAGATCTATATATATTTGCACGTTGCACGTTGGCCAATTCAAACTTACAATTTAATATGGAGGGCTAATGTTTTTTTTTCTTTTTTTATTTTGGTTTATATATATATATATATATATATATATATATATATATATATATATATATAGCGCTTTAGTACAAACCTGAGCCAGAAATGTGTTTGCGGGCGGTACATCCTGAGCCACTCTGACGGACCTGAGCCAAATATATGGCTCAGGATGGCGGACCCTTATAAACCGCATATTTAGGGCCCCCACAGTGCACTGGCAAATTTTTTTTTGGCTCAGAATTGTATGAATCTCCAATTTGTAGTTCCGGCTTTTGCCGCGCTGTGAAATGGTGGCGCTGCAGTCGCGTATTTTGTATATATTTGTATATACAATCCTGAGCCAGCAGTTTCTTAGAATTAATAAAATAAAACAAACTGGCTCAGGATTGTATTATACAAATAAAACAAATTGCGCACTACATTATTTCAGTCAGCAATGGAGTATGAAGAAACACGATAATTCATGGTGTTTAGTCAAAATTAATACGTCGAAACTAAATCGTTCAAACCAATTTGACGTCAATTGAACGTCAAAGTTATAAGTAACTTTTATAATTTTAACAATGCTGGCGTTGTTAAGACAACAAATCTTTTGTATCAGACGTAAGAAATTCTGAAAATTAGGGTTTTTTTATCCTTCAGCGCCTAAAAAAATAAAACTGCATTTTTTCAGCTGTTTAAAACCTAAAGATACCTTCTTTTTTTGTTACCATATTTAACAAACACTTGTATTGTAGAACGCTACTATAAACCCTATGTGTTAATATAACTTTTTTTTAAGTAAAAAAGCCAAATAAATTTGCAATAACATAACATTGACACTTTGTTCAACTGCAAATATAATCATAAATTTGAAATATAAAATTAGTATTTTTTGGATTGTAAAATTATCTCACTTGCTGTTAAAGTAGCTCTTATATTTTTTGTTGTAAAGTGTACTATTATTTACAGAATTATTAAACTAAATGTGTAAATTGACGTTTTTTTGTTTCCTGGCAATAATACAATCTATTTTTTTGAAATCAGTTAGCACATAATTTAATCTTTTTTGACTAATTGAGCGGCATTGATTTGTGACTCTTTTTCGTAAATCCTCTAAATCTCTTGGTTCTGTTGCAAATACTTTTGATTTTATGTAGCTCCATAATAAAGTCAAATAGATTTAGCTTTAAAAAAAGCTTACTTGATGCTCATATAGGTTGATAGAAAATCCGCACTGGATGAGAAAAACCCATGCTCAACATCCACAAAAATTGAATGTTTCATGTGGTTTTCTCAGATACATTCTAGAACCGTATTTTTTGAAGACATATTGATTAGACAAGTGTATGTCCAAATTCTTTGCTTAAGATGTTTAATAGAGCGTTTCTTATAAACTTGTAGTTTAAGTCATATAAGTCAAAAGACAGGTTCTGCAAAAAATGACAAGTTTATACTGCTCCTATTTTAACAAAAAAAACTTTTTATATTTTTTTAATGGGACCTGGAAGAGCGCTAGATTAAGTCCTTAATATAATTTTACAGATTTTAAGTTACACTTATAAATTAAAGCAATAATCCATAAAAACTGTTTTTTTTGCGCATTCAGCAATAATTTTGTTAATTGAAGTAAAATTTTACCTCTTTTTAGATTATTCTAATAATAAATGTTTAAACTTAAATTTCAAAAAGCAACGGTAGACATTCGGTTGACATTTTGTGTAAAAATTTTTTTTTGAAAATGACCAAATTTTTAAACAGCTCTGAATTTTAGTTTGGTAAAACAATAATAAAAATTTAAACGTGTATTTAGAAACTTGACTTGTATTTTAAATCTCAATCAAGACTCTTGTAGCATTAGTTTACTCAGTTCAAATAGGTGCTTAAATACGATCTCTAAAGCCATGTTTTTAGAAAAAAATTAAAACTTTTGCTCATCTAAACGGCTTGTTTCTAGTGAAACAATTGTGGATAGCTAACAGTAGCGTCCGTAGTAACGAGCTGTTTAAGTTTTTTCCTAAAAAAGCTTCAGTTTATTCTTAAAAATATGCTTTTAAGAATTGGATCTAATCACCGACCAATACTAAATAAACTAATGCTACAAGGATGTTAAGAGACAAGAAACAAGTTAAGTATCTAAATACAAGTTTATATCTGTCTTTTATAAAACTAAAATTTGGAGCTGTTTAAAAACTTGGTCATTTTTAGAAGTGTTTTTCTACACAAAAAATTAACAGTATGTCTACGTTGCCTTTCGAATTTCAAGTTTAAACTTTTATCCTTAGAATAATCTAAAAAGAGGTAAAATTTTACATGAATTAAAATAATTATTGCTTAATGCGCAAAAAACAGTTTTTTGGAATTATTGCTTTAATTTATAAGTGTAGCTCGTAATCTGTAAAACTGTGTTGAGGGATTAATCCAGCGCTATTCTGGGACCCATTAAAACAATCCAATTTTTTTTTTTAAATGGGAGCAGTCTAAAGTTTTCGTTTTTTGCAAAGAATGTTTTTAAAACCTTCCATAACTTAAACTACATATTTGCAAAAAAACTCTATTAAACATCTTAAAGTATAAGAAATGAACTACCCGGAAAATGAAAGACTATCTCAATTAATAAATATTTGTAGGAGTTACAAGACTTTAAACTTTGTTAAAATTTTAGGGTGTTTCATTTCAATCAGAGTTGGGCGTTAGTCAAATAAAAATTTATCCGATTGAAAAAACGACTAAGAAATTAGTCGGAATTTTTAATCGTAGAAACGACTAAATTGAAAACGACTAAAATTTTATCCGACTTAAAATACAACTAAAAAAATCGGTTAAATATTTAGTCGATAATAATGACTAAGATTTCAATCGGATAAAAAAATCGTCGGATAAAAATTTATTCGAATAAATTTTTTATCGGATAACAATTATTATCTTTTACCCAGAGTTGGACAAAAATTATCCGATTGAGGTTGTTGACTAAAATTTTAGTCGCCAAAAATAATCGTACGACTAATTTGTTTGTCGTTAGTCGCAACTAAAAAAAACGACTAGCTGAAAAGCAAGTTTATTAAGATTATTTCCTGAACCAAACTCGAAAGCTTTTGCTTTACTTCAGATTATGCAGTTTTCCCTGTTTAACGATTTTTTTTCCTTATAACAGTTTTGAACAGTCGATCAAATCAGTTTCTGACTGGTTAAACAAAACATTTTAAATTTAGTCATTTACATAATTTTTTAGTCGTTTCTTAAATTAGATAAATTTTTGCCCTTCTAACACTGCGGACTATTATACTAGACAAATTATTATTATTAATATCTATACAAATTTAGTCTGATATAAAAAAGCAAAACACAACTTCCATTATAATAATATCTCCTATAACATCACACCATGGATAGTAAAAACCAAAAATTATCACTGCATTGTGATCAATTTTTATTTGAAAAAAACATTGATTAAATTAATCAAAAAATTTTTAATAAATGTTGAGCTGCCCGGCAGTAGAAAATTAGTATCTAATATTTAACTTTAAACACAGAAATTTAAAATTTACAGTGTTAACACAAACATAGGCTATTGAACTAGAAATGCATTAAAATCTATTCAATTTTACTTCAAAGTACAAAAAAAAACAATTTTTAGTTGTTAATCATTAATTAGTGTTTTAAAAAACGATTGCTTTACAGTTAGTCGTTTTTTTAGTTACGACTAGCAACAAAAAAATTAGTCGTACGATTATTTTTGGCGACTAAAATTTTAGTTATCAACCTCAGTCGGACTTTGGGTAAAAGATAGTTGTTGTCCAATTAAAAATTTAAAAAGAAGTTTTTTTAATTTAAGTAAACTACATTTTAGTCCTGCCTAAAATAATACACTCCGTAAGTGAAAGAGAGTTCAGCCGTTATTACTGTTGCTATGGGGCAGGATTGTCGGTAAAAATTTAACTTGTGATTATTGTGGTATATACATACGGCTTAGTCATTGCTGTTGCTATGGGGCAGGATTGTCGGTATATAATATATATGGCTCAGGTTTGTCAAATGTGTTGGCTCAAGATAGTCTTGTATATGTAAACATATACAAGTCTGGCTCAGGTTTGCTGCATTTTCAATAGGCTCAGGATAGTACGAAATATTTCGTATAAAATTCAAATTTTTTTTAAGAGTTAGCCGTGTATATATTGCAGAATTAAGCATCAATGATCACAAGAAAAGAATATACGCCTGACTTTGGTTCGAATCTACGCTATTTCTTGGTGGAGCGGGATAGTATGGAATTCCAATTGGTCTGACTTTGTACTAAAGATCTATATATATATATATATATATATATATATATATATATAGATCTTTAGTACAAAGTCAGACCAATTGGAATTCCATACAATCCCGCTCCACCAAGAAATAGCGTAGATTCGAACCAAAGTCAGGCGTATATTCTTTTTTTGTAATTTTTTATGCTTAATTCTGCAATATATACACGGCTAACTCTTAAAAAAAATTTGAATTTTATACGAAATATTTCATACTATCCTGAGCCTATTGAAAATGCAGCAAACCTGAGCCAGACTTGTATATGTTTACACATACAAGACTTTCTTGAGCCAACTGATTTGACAAACCTGAGCCATATATATAATATACCGACAATCCTGCTCCATAGCAACAGCAATGACTAAGCCATATGTATATACCATAATAATCAAAAGTTAAATTTTTACCGACAATCCTGCCCCATAGCAACAGTAATAACAGCTGAACTTTATTTCACTTACGGAATGTTTTATTTTATATCGACAGTCATAATGCATGTCGATGTTCAAGCAACAGGAAGGACTAAAATCTAGTTTACTTAAGTAATGTAAATATTAAAAAAAGCTATTGTTTAACAAATAAAGTAAGGATTTCCTAACTAGATAAAAATATATTTATAGTTAGAAAATCTTATACTTTGAACGTGGTAATTTTTTTCACTTAATAGTAAAAAAGAAAATAAAATAGCAACATTTTTTCATTATTTACTTAGATATGTTTTCTTGATGTTCAGACAGTTGGTGTCGTTTTTGAGCAAAAATCTTGATTGTTTTAAGCTATATCTTTTGTGTTTTGTCTTAGCTGTACAGATAAATTAACAACTTAATTAACGAATGTCGATGTAAACACTCAAAATAAGACAATTTTGACACTGGTAGAGTGTATGTCAATAAATAGATGACAGTCGATTATGTATTTGTTTCTTTTTTTGAGATTACAAAAAATTGCACAGATAAAAAAAGTTTTGCCAACTGCTAACTATAAAAGTTTTGAAGTTTTGTAAAACTATAAAAGTTTTACTGGCTTTGATACTTGTTTGTTTTGCTGGTTTTGATACAGTTTTTTTTATAATAGGCAAACTAGTAAGCACTAGAAATTTGAAATGCTCATTTTTAATTGGATATTTATTGAAATCCACTAATTACAAATAAATATTTAGAATTTCCAGCGATCACTAGATTGCCTATCAAGAAAAAAAAAAAAACCAAACTATAGAGTCGGTTTAGTGCAACAAATGCAAAATATGATATGCAGGGTGAAATAAAAGTATATTTCATATTTTCTAAGCTAATAAAAAAACGTCAAGACAAGTCAATTTCATTTTTTATTGCGCACGTTTCTCACTTATATCAAAAAAAAAATTAACTTGTTTTTTGCTGTGACGTACCTAATCGATGATTTTTTTAAAGAACTTTTTCTTGGTGAAAATTGCTACAATTTTTTTCAGAGTATAACAGTATAAGATTTATAGGATCTAAAATAAAAGCTGAGTGATTTATCCAATTTAAATGTTTTATTAAATTTTCTAAAATAAACGCAATTTTTATCAGAATTACTGAACTAAACGTTTAAATTGAAGTCCTCCTGTTTCTTGGCAATAACACAACTAATTTTCGAACACCGTTAGCACATTATTCCTCATTTCTTAACTAATTAAGCAATATTGATTTGTAGATCTTTTTCTTAAATTTTCTAAATCTCCTAATTTTGTTGCAAATACAATGCTCAACAATTCAAATAAAACATCCTAAAATTTTAACAAAGTCTAATGTCATGTAACTTCTGGAAAAAATTATTAATTAAGATGATTTTTTTTTTGTTGCTCATTTCTTATACTTTAAGATGCTTAATATAGCGTTTTTCGCAAGTTTGTAGTTTGAGTTATACAAGGTTTCAAAGACATTCTTTGCAAAAAACGAAAACTTAAAACTGCTCCCATTAAAAAAAAAATTGGATTGTTTTAATGGGTCCCAGAATAGTGCTGGATTAATCCCTTAACACAGTTTTACAGATTTTGAGCTACACTTATAAATTAAAGCAATAATTCCAGAAAAACTGTTTTTTGCGCAATAAGCAATAATTTTTTTAATTGATGTACAATTTTATCTCTTTTTAGATTATTCTAAAAATAAAAGTTTAAACTTGAAATTCGAAAAGCAACGGCAGACATACTGTTTACATTTTGTTTAGAAAAACGTGTATTAAGACACTTAACTGGTTTTTGTATCTCAACATCCTTGTAGCATTAGTTTATTTAGTATTGGTCGGTGATTGGATCTGATTATTAAAAACATATTTTTAGGAAAATATTGAAGTTTTTTCTAACTTAAACAACTCGTTACAACAATACGGACGCTACTGTTAGCTATCTACAATAATTATTGTTTCATTAAAAACAAGCCGCTTAGATAAACAAAAATTTTAATAATTGATTTTGTCGCAGGAATTTGGACTTAGAAATAAAACGCTGTTTACCTGGCTTTTAGCCTGGCTTTTAGGATAGCCAGGTAAACAGCGTTTTATTTCTAAGTCCAAATTCCTGCGACAAAATCAATTATTATCATCACCATGGATGCAAATACTGATATTTAAAAATTTTAATTTTCTTCTAAAAACATGGCATTAAAAATTGTATTTAAACACTAATTTATACCGAGTAAACTAATGTTACAAAGGTCTTCAGATTTAAACCCAAGTCATGTTTTGAAATACACGTTTAAATTTTTATTATTTTTATACCATACTAAAATTCAGAGCTGTTTAAAAAATTAATCATTTTTGGAAGCCTTTTATTACACGAAATGTTAACCGTATGACTACCACTCTTTCCAGAATTCCAGTTTGAACTTTTACAGATTTTATTACAGAATTCCAGTTTAGGTGTAAAAAAATTTACACCTATTAACAAAATTATTGCTTATAGTGTAAAAATTTTTTTTTTGGATTTTGGCTTTAACTTATAAACGTGTATTTAGACACTTAACTTGTTTTTTGTCTCTCAACATTCTTGTAGCATTAGTTCATTTAGTATTAGTCGGTGAATAGATCCGATTCCTAAAAGCACATTTTTAGGAAAAAATTAAAGCTTTTTTAACTTAAACAGCTCGTTACTACGATACGGACGCTACTGTTAGCTATCCACAACTGTTTCATTAGAAACAATAAGCAATTTAGATGAGCAAAAGTTTCAATTTTTTTCTAAAAACATGGCTTCAAAAATCGTATTTAACCACCAATTTAAACTGAGTAAATTAATGCTACAAAAGTCTTAAGATTTAAAACACAAGTCACGTTTCTAAATACACGTTTAAATTTTTATGATTGACTTACCAAACTAAAATTCGGAGCTTTTTAAAAATTTGGTCATCTAGGAAAGTTTTATTTTCTACAAAAAATGTTAACAGTATGTCTACCGTTGCCTTTCCAATTTTAAGTTTGAACTTTTATTTTTAGAATAAACTAAAAAGAAGTAAAATTTTACATCAACTAACAAAATTATTGCTTATTGCGCAAAAAACAGGTTTTTTGGATTTATGCTTTAATTTATAAATGTAACTTAAAATCTGTAAAACTGTATTAAGGGCTTAATCCAGCGCTCTTCCAGGACCCATTAAAAAAATAAAAAAAAATTTTTGTTAAAGTGAGAGCAGTCTAAACTTTACGTTTTTTGCAGAGCCTGTCTTTGACACCCTGTATGATGACTTAAATTACAAGTTTACAATAAACGCTCTATAAACATCTTAAGCAAAGGATTTGGACATACCTTGTCCAATGAATACATCTTCAAAAAATACGGTCTTAAAATGTATCTGAGAAAACCACTTCAAACATTCAATTTTTGTGGATGTTGAGTTTGGGTTTTTCTCATTCAGTGCGGATCTTCTATCGACCTATTTGGGCATTAAGTATGTCTTTTTTAAGATAAATCTATTTGACTTTATTATAGAGCTACATAAAATCAAAAGTATTTGCAACAAAACCAAAATATTTGGAAGATTTACAAAATAGAATCACAATTTGATGCCGCTTAATTAGGTAAAAAATAATAAATTATGTGTTAACAGAGTTCGAAAAAATTGATTGTATTATTGCCAGAAAACAAAAAAACGTTAATTTAAACATTTGGTTCAATAATTCAGTAAATAATAATACAATTTAAAACAAGAGATAAAGGAGCTGCTTCAAAAGCAAATGAGATAATTTTACAATCTAAAAAAAAACTAATTTTATATTTCAAAAAAAAATAAATAAATAAAAAAAAATTATACAGCACATTAGGTTTATAGTAGCGTTTTACAGTACAAGTGTTTGTTAAAAACGGTAACAAAAAAAAGGTTTTAAACAGCTGGAAAAAAACAGTTTTAATTTTATAGGCGCTGAAGGATAAAAACTTCCAAATTTACAGATTTTCCTAAGTCTCTGATACAAAAAATTCGTTGTCTTAGCAATGCAAGCATTGTTAAAATTATAAAAATTGCTTATAGCTTTGACGTTTAATTAACGTCAAGTTGGTTTGAACGATTTAGTTTCGACGTATTAATTTTGACTAAATACCATAAATTTTCGTGATCTCAATGTCTACGAGTATTCCATTGCTGACTGAAATAATGTAGTGCGCAATTTGTTTTATTTGTATAATACAATCCTGAGCCAGTTTGTTTTATTTTATTAATTCCAAGAAACTGCTGGCTCAGGATTGTATATACAAATATATACAAAATACGCGACTGCAGCGCCACCATTTCAGAGCGCGGCAAAAGCCGGAACTACAAATTGGAGATTCATACAATTCTGAGCCAAAAAAAAAATTTGCCAGTGCACTGGGGGGGCCTTAAATATGCGGTTTATAAGGGTCCGCCATCCTGAGCCATATATTTGGCTCAGGTCCGTCAGAGTGGCTCAGGATGTACCGCCCGCAAACACATTTCTGGCTCAGGTTTGTACTAAAGCGCTATATATATATATATATATATATATATATATATATAAACCAAAATAAAAAAAGAAAAAAAACATTAGCCCTCCATATTATATATAAATATATAATATATATATATATATATATATATTTACATCCCTCGCACAATGCTGCGTCCTTTCATGAAACACACGTTACTGCGTCCACCAGAAGGAGCCATATATATCGCAGTTTAAAAATAGATCCTGGTGAATATTTTAATTGCGATCTCAGATATCGGTTCCGTTTTAAAATAAACCTTATAGATCAAAAGTTTTCATTATTGGTATAATACTGCGTCCTTTCATCATCAGCATGACATTGCGTCCGTGTATATAGACTTTCATAGTGGGCACTATACTGCGTCCTCGTGTATATTTACTTTCATTTTATAACACATGTTGCGTCCGCAACGTTGCCATATTTCCAGTAATTTTTATAGTTGTCACAATAATGAAAACTAAAAATACAAATGCATTTTTGTTAGTTGAGTCAATTTTGCGTTTATCTTAAAACTTTTTCCGACTTAGACCGATTTACTTAAAGCATTTTAACATTCCATAAGTTCTAGAGGTTAAAAGTAACATAAAATATCCGACTGCTATATTTTTGTGCAATTTGTTATTAATAAAATTACCATATAAGTATCTATTTCTAAAATTAAAATATCAAAAAATATATGACGTAATTGTTTCAAAATAAGTATTACAAAGTTTTAGAAGATGCTAATCAAATTTTTAAGTTAAAATTAGAAAATTAATGATATTCTAAAAATCGCACGTAATTGTATACTTATTTGTTGATTGTTCTAGCAATTTATTTGATCTATAAAACTGAAGGAAAATAATTTCGGGCAAAAATCTTCTGTCCTGTTTTTTACATTAATTGATCAAAAATATCTAACAAAATCAATCTGCAAAATTTATTATTGAAAAAAATGTTAGATTTTGATTTAAACCCATTTTTATATTATGTATTAACTATTTTAGTCTAATTTATGACTTGATAAGTTGGAGTAGTAATATATCCAATTGGAACATTCTACGAATTGAAATAGATTTATGATCTGACAATTAGTTACCAGCTAACTTAGCTTTTCAATTTTCACAATAGACGTGTTCCATTTTGATGACGAATGCCATAAGTTTTAAGAAACACCTTTTCTTTTCTTGATGGAGTCTTTTTTTAATAAAATTTACGACATTTTTATAAATTATGAAAAAGTTAGTGCTTCAATAATAAAATATTAATTAAAAACAAGCGACACAAAAATTCAATTAACCACTTGATGCATTACATCAAAAAAATACACATGTACACAAAAATCGTTAACGTAAACTTATATTATATAATGAGAAAAACGAAAAATGAAACCGTACGAAAAATCGTTAACGTTAATTTATAATCAAATAAGCAAAAGTAAAAAAGAAACCGTACAAGTAAACAATTTGAAACTTGAGGAAAATCTTTTTCTACATATTTGAAAATATTAACTACAATTATTTTGAGAATTTTTGCTTAATTAGAAATATCTGTTTTTGAGGTGCGGTTAAAACGTGAGTCACCCGGTATATGTATAGTCGGACTATTTCTAGCAAGAACTTTCTAAAGCATCAAATTAATTAAAAAAATTGTTAAAATATTTTTAATAAAAATTTTCTCGATGTAAACAGAACTCTGCAATTTGTTTTTATAGAAACTACTTTTTTTATGTAGCAATCAAGTCAATAATAATTATTGCGCTTTGTGCAAAATGGCTAAAATTTCTAAAATTATTATTACAACTAAAGTCAATTTTGTAGTAACTTTGGATCGTATACTATACAAATGTCTAAAATATTACGTTTTTGGAATATGGAACAACCAAAAATGCACGTAATAATTTTGAGTTATTACTTTTTTCTTCAAATTTCTAAGATATATTTTGTTCATTGTGATGTTCAATTAAAATTGAATAATACAACTATCGTGTTTCTTGATGCCTAAAAAGCATTCAGAAAACTTGTCTTTCAATAATGCTAGTTATTTATGATAGTGCTGGTTGTCAGAAATGTTATAATTGTTATAATATGTAACAAACAAAGAAAAACTGAACACGAAAAGCAAGGAACAAAATGAAACTGAAAATTACGTACCACAAAAAAATTATTTGCAATGAAAATGACTCAAAATCTTGTAAACACACACTCAAAAAAAAAAAAGATTTATTTTTTTGTAATATTATTTATAGTTACGGTGTATCTAGTACTAATATCCATTTTTCTCTAAATTTTCTTTTATCAAAAATTTCATAACATCTGTTAACATCTCTCATATAATCAGTAGCTTATTTAAGAAAATTTATTTAAGTGAAGATACTACTTTATCTTCACGCAAATTACAAAAAAAAATCAAACATGAAATCTTCTATTTTTTTAACCGCATTTAAAATAAAATTACAACTTACAAATCTTAAATTATGCATTGCTTTTTAAGAAATTAGATCCTTTCAAGTTGCCTGCGATCTGTATCAATTTTTGAGAGTACCATGCATTTTGTTTTTAATAGTATATAAAATAATTCTAATTTTCATCAGTTTGCCTTTTATCTTTAAATAGCGACATATTACAATTTACAACTGTGTAGTTTATAACTTTGAATTAAACTTAAACTGTCAACTTAAATATTGTATAATAATTTAATTATTTCGTTTTTTAAATATTTATAGTAGAAATAATTTTAATATTAAATAATTCGTGTAACTACTTATTTGTACATCTTTAAACTTAACTCTACTTTTAAGCAAAACAAATTTAACAGTTTTTGGAGAGATACACATAAACACAATATTCGACTGCTTTGAGGTATTTTTTTTTAATTTTTTAAGTAATAAGATGATTCTAACAGCAATAATTTAGAACAGTTCAGAATTATTATATTACGCATGAACAGTAGCATTGCCCCGTTTTGTTTTTAACTAAAGTGTTGTTGAAACAAGACTATTGTAATATTTTTTTAAAGAAAAACAGTAGTTTAGTCAAATTTTATTTTTGATAAACATTTTTAGTTGGTCTCTACAAAAATTAAATTTAGATGCGGTCAAAAACTGACCATAGTTAAAATGTTAACCTGCTCATAGATATAATTTTTCCTAAAGTACACTACAAAAAAATTTGTACGCCACGATCAAAAAGTGTTTTATTTTTGGTCTTGTCTGTTTTCAGGCTTTGCCTCTTCTTCAGTGATTAAAATTAGGTTTAAATTCACTTATTTTGCATAAGTACAACAATTTTCGACGACTTAATTGTGCTATTAAGGAAATTGGTTTACATGAAAATAAACATATCCAGACATAAATAATTATATTGATTTTTTTCTATTTTTTAATTTGTTGATTTATTGATTAAATGTAATTTAGAAAACTTGTACTAAAAATTTTTTTATGAAACGCGATCTTTTTGTTAGAAAACAGCGAAACTGACCATACCTGGGTTACAATACAAGCATTAAGAATTTCTATAATTATAAAATCACCAATAAGTGCTGTTGTTACAATTTTTTATAAATTATGCTTTTAATCACCCCAACAACTTTCTTATCTAAACTAGTTTTTATTTAAAAGACGTTTGTTGTCATCTAAATAATACTGTCGATCTTATGTTTCAAAGAATAGTGCACATAAAAATTACTGTTTTTTGTCTTTTATTTAATACACTAACTTTTGTAACAAAACTGATAAATTTTAATTAATATCTTAATTACAGTGCCTTCAAAATTCTAACTTCTAAAAAAATCTTTTTTTTTGCAAATTTGCAGAAAATTATAATTATTATAATTATAAGCAGAAAATTACAATCATTATAATTATAACCAAAAAAATTTAATTATGTTATATATCTTTAACACTCTTATCACTTTTAAAAAATATTCCAATTAATGTTTCAGTCAATAAAAGTAAATTCTTTGATCTCATAATTCCATAAATATTTCTAACTCCGAAAGATAAACCAGTCAGTCAATTCTTTTTGCGAATCTTTAGTGCACACGCGCACTGCACACGAACAGTGTTGCCACGTGAACAGGACGCGGTAAGGTGCATATGGTGAAAACAAATATACAGAACAGACGCAGCATCATCTGAATAATGAAAGAAATATATTCATCTGGTGTATATTTAAAAAATTCGCAGCGCCATCTAGGTTAAATTAAGAGAACTAAATTATTCAGTTCTTTTTCATCATATGCACCTTATGGCGTCCCTCTGAAACTTTGGTTTTATCTTTTTCTCTTTATTTAGAATCGATTAGTGTGGAAAAGATTTACTGCGTCCGTATACGGACGCAGTAAGGTCGTGGACGCAGCATTGTATGTAATTTTGCAATGTACGGACGCAGTAACATGCTAAGGATAAATATATATATATACCAAAATAAAAAAAGAAAAAAAAACATTAGCCCTCCATATTAAATTGTAAGTTTGAATTGGCCAACGTGCAAGCCACGAAGATCGGTGAACGACGCAACACGTTGGTTCTTGGAGCTGGAAGGCGGAATCTCACTTGATGCCTCAAACAGATGCGTGGAACATTAAACGGAACTTGTTCTAAAAGAGTGGGACAATCTATTTTATTATTAAGCAAATTAACCAAAAATTTAAGACTGATGCGTTCTCTTCTGACAGCAAGCGACTCCATATTGTGTCGCGCAAGCAGCACATCTTGACTAATACCCAACTCAGGATAAGCTCCATCAAGCTTGAAGGAAAGAAATTTCAAAAATCTGCGATGAATGGCATCGAGAAGCAGAGAGTGAGAATAATAAAGAGGGTACCATATTAGACTGGCATATTCAATTTTACTTAAAACAAAAGCATAATAAAGATTTTTTAGATTAAATAGGGAGAGTCTTGTTTAGATTTAAGTTCTAATATATAAGCGTCAGATAAGAAATTTTTATAGCTACGTTCTACATTAGTAATATTAAAATAAAAGTAAAATTTATGATAGTTGGTTAATAGTTTTGAAAGTACCGATGTCTTCTAAAAAGTATCCATTACTCTGGATCCTTTCTACGCGAAGGACCAGGCTGGTTGACAGAAGGGTTAGTCTGCAAAGAAAATGTTTTTCTCAGTCTCTTTATATTTCTAGGATGAGCGTTGGCTGGAAATTTTGATTTCTCTCTTTTACCTTCAATTTTGTTTTTATTAATACTTGTTATGTTTACTTTTTCATAGCAAGGGTCGGCTTTTCTAATCTTTTGTTTTTTCATGTATACTGCGGGTTCATTAATCTGGACATTATCTTTTAAGTCTTTGTTTCTTTTTTCTAAAATTTTTGTACCGTGATTCAATTGTTTGTGATAAACTTGTTCAAAAAATGGCAGGAGTTCGTTTTTTCTTTTGTCATTGTATGCTTCAAAAACTGTTTTATCAAGATCTATTTCGTGTGCATTCAAATTTTCGTAAGGACCGTATAAAAGACTAAATGGTGTAAACCCAGTAGTTGAATGAACTGATTGGTTATAAATTAGTACGGCTGATATCATTATGTTTTGAGGGGATTCGTTAGAATTTTGAATTTTAAGTGTTCTGATTTTTTCAAGGAGAGTACTCTTTCAATTGGCGAATTGGAACTGGGGTTGTAATTTGTAGTGAAATGCATATTTATTTTGAATAGTTTACAAAATTCTTGGAGAACATTGTTTTTAAATTCTTTTCCTTGGTCGCATATAATTTTTGTAGGGTAATTGTGGTGTGCGAAGTAATGACGTAATTTGTTTAAAATGGTTATTGCTGATAAATCAGTAATAAAGTATGCTTGTGAATATTTTGAAAATAAGTCTATTATTGTGAGAAATTTACTATTATCGAAACTGAACGTGTCAACATGGATGACTTCAAAAGGCCTTTTTGCTAATAGTGGGCCTGAAAAAGGTACTCGATAGGGGTGTCTTTCATATTTACTTTGTAAGCAGATTTCACAATCGTTAATAATTTTGTTAATTTTCGTTTTCATGTCTGGCCAATAAAAGTTTGTCGCAAGTGGTTATAAGTTTCTAAAATACCATTATGATTATTATTATGATATTTGTTAATTGCTTCATTTTGTTGATCTGGTTTTTCAAGATCTCTACACAAAATGTTGCATTTTGTTATTTGTAACGTGTTATTAAAAAGATGAGAACATAGCGTACGGAAAATAGGTTCAGTTTCTTTTTCGACGAAATAGATTCCATACAATTGTTTTGGATTAATAATTTCTTTTAGTGCAGTTGTAAGATTTTCTAATTCATGACCTTTTCTTACAGTAATTACGTGATGATGTTTTTTAAATGGTCGCGTGTAAGAAATATTGTATAAATCACCTGTTTTAATAACTATTCTGTTTGAAAAATGATTTAGAGGTTTTTCGGAAATTGGCATGCTAAACACGGGATTTTTTGTAGATGTATGTTGCGTGTCGGCATTTGAAATATTGTCTTGTATTTCTTTCTGGGCTAGGATTTCGTCTGCTTCATCAGGTGTTAGGTTTTCGTCATCATCAACTTGAGGTAATATCGATATCAAATCTAAATCTTCATTATCTATTGTTTCCCGTATATTAATTTCTATCCTCGAGGGGGCGTCAGCTACAAAATTCTCTTTACCTTTTTTATATTTTACTAGTCTTGAATTTGGATCATTAAGAGAAAACAACTAAACGAGAGGTTTATGATCTGTTTCGATTTCAAAATGTTTATCATATAAATAAGGTCTAAAATGTTTAGTACTTTCAACTATTGCTAATAATTCTCTTTCTATTGTCGAGTAATTTTTCTCAGCTGAATTTAAAGTTCTTGAATAAAATGCTATTGGTCTGTTATTTTGGGAGAGAACGCTACCAATTGCAATATTACTCGCGTCTGTGGTTAAATTGAAAGTTTTTGTAAAATCTGGGTAAGCTAATACCGGAGCATTTGTTAATAAATCTTTGCATTTATAGAAAGCTTCTAAATAATTTTGATCATTTATATTAATTTTTGCACCTTTTTTTAAACATTTTATGAATGGAGAAACGACTTTTGCAAAATTTTGTAAAAACCGACGGTAATATCCGACTAGTCTTAAAAAAGCTTTAATTTCTTTTGTTGTTTTTGGTAGAGGGTATTTTTGTACCGCTTCAATTTTTGAAGAGTTTGGTTTAATTCCATTAGGTGTAATTACATGTCCAAGAAAAGCAACTTCTTTACAGAGAAATTCGGACTTGTCTAATTGGACTTTAAAATTGAATTCTTTTAATTTATTAAAAATTTGTTTAATGTGAACTAAATGTTCATGTAAAGATTTTGAAAAAATTACAACATCGTCCATGTAGACAAAGCATGATTTATAAAGATATTTGCGTAAAATATTATCCATGACTCTTTGGAAAGTTGAAGGCGCGTTCTTTAATCCAAATGGCATTCTGACATATTCGTAATGTCCATTGTTTACCGAGAATACTGTTTTTTCAATACTCTCTGGATCCATTTCTATCTGGTGGAATCCTTGCGCCAAATCTAACGTTGTAAAATATGTGCATTTTCCTAAATTGTCTAAAATTTCATCTATTCGTGGTAGAGGATATTTGTCGTCTACAGTTTTTTCGTTTAACTTTCTATAATCTATAACGAGACGCCATTTCTTTTTACCAGATACATCCATCTTTTTAGGAACAATCCATACAGGACTACTGAATGGCGATATCGAAGGTCTTATAATTTTATTATCTAGTAATTTTTGTATTTGATTTTGGATTTCCGTTTTTAAATGATGCGGATACCTATATGATTTACAATAAATTGGTTCCTCGTCTGTCGTTCTAATTTTATGTTTTACTGCGTCTGTGAATAAAAGATTAGAATTTTCGTCGTAAAAAATATCTTTAAATTGAGAACAGAGTTTTAAAATTTCATCTTTTTCTTCAGGATTTAAATGAGATGTTCTAATTACTTTAGGAATATTAATATTGCTTTTTATAGCATTAGGTTTTCTAATATCAACATTAACAAGTGGTTGTACGTCAATAAGTTGTTGCCAATTGTTGAGTTCCATATTAACTCAGATCTATTTTTGTGAATTTGTCAAATCTATTTTTGTGGATGTGAGTCATCTTACACTTGGAGAGCTGCCCCTCCATGGTCAATTTTAAATTATAAAACCAATAGTTTTTAGCATTAGGTTAAGAGTTTGTAATGTGTTGTTGCTGAATAAACAAGAAAAAATCCAGTCCATGTTTTATAAAACCCTTGAGCCCCATTTAGCTCAAAACACCAATGTATTTCCGTAATATCAATTTCAGGGATGGGAATTGTGCAGATTCCATTCTTTGCAATAGCAATTGATTCGGGAATCGTTATGTTCTTATTGATTAGTTCGGGAATAATTACTGCACCATTTTCAATGTTCACAGGTATTCGTATGTGAATTATGTGATTGTTAATTTCTTGTGAGAAGGGTATAAAATTTAGTGGGTTAAGTTCAATAAAAAATGGGATTTTTATGTTATCATTTTCCAGGGTCTGATTTTCATAATTAATTTTTGCGTTTAGTTTTGAAAATCGTGACTGCTTAATAAAGCATCATATCTGTCATGCCATTGTAATACATGAAATGAGAGTTTTTCTTTAATGCCATATTCTTGAAGTAGAGGGTATGAAATATTTTGATCATTTTTGATTGTATTATTAAGTGATTTAATTACAAAAGGTTTTTTGAAAAAATAATTTTGGAAATATTTATGTGCAGGTCCTGGATTAATAATACTATTTGATGCGCCAGAGTCTATAAGGATTTTTAAATTTAAACTAGGGATTGTGATAAAAGGGAGTTTGGGTTTGTTAGAGAGAGAGTTTAAGTCTGTTGTGAACATGAGGCAATTTCTTGAAAATTTTCCTGTGATTGCGAATTTTGGTGATAGGTACTGATAACCGACTTCGTTATTTTCAAAAAATTGTTCATTACAACTTTCGTTCTCGTTATAATCGGCTTGCGTATTGTGTAATTCTTCGAAAGTAAAGTTTTGTTGGCGATTTGGCCTAAAATTATTATAGCTTCGGAAATTGTTACTATTTCTAAAATTATTGTAATTATTACTGTAATGTGAAGGGTTGTTTATTGGAGGACGTACGCTATTTTTTGTACATAGTGACATTGGGACTGGCTTTTCTTCCTTTTTCTTTCCAAATACTTGGGAATTTGTCCAAAATTTTTGTGGTGGTACGGCTTTTGGCTTTATATCAATAGGTCCAGTAGGAAATGAGATAATTTGGGGTTTAGAAAAGCCTTGAGCATGAGAAGATGGATTTGGGAAATTGTTTGTAAATGCTGGACGCATTGACTGATAATTATATTTTGTTTTTTGATTATGTGGATAAACTTTTGTTGGTTTTCGCGAATTTTGTCGCATAAAGTTCATGAAATTAATTTGGGCTTTGTTATTGTCAAATTTTCGACCTACAATTAATGCATTTTCTAATGTTAATATCGGTAAAGACATTAAATGTGTACAATAGGGTTCGATTATTCCGGACTTAAATGTTGCTAATGCTTGATTTTCATACATTTCGGTTTTATTAATCAAAATGTCTCTAACTGGAGTTCTAAGACTTATATGTTCTAATAAAATTTGTAGCTTGCTTTTGAGTCGTTCATAATAATCTTTGTAACTCTCGTAATTTAATTGAAAGCATGTATGCAAATCGTTTGCTAATAGTTCTTCGGAGCGCGGGTCACCAAAGCGATTTAGCAAAGCGTTCTTTAATTCTGACCATTTGGTACAGTTACTAGAGATTAATACATCTCTTGCGTCGCCAATTAATTTTGATTTAATTTGTTCAAATAATAAACAATTAAACAAGCAACCTTCTTCTGGTTTCTTTAAATAAGACAAATAAGTTTCTACTTGCTTTATAAAATAAGCTAAATTTTTTGAACCTCCGGCGTATTCCGGCAACATATCTTTTGCCATTGACATTTCAGTTTGACTAATTGTAATTGCCATATTTACGTCTGATTCGGTTTCGGCAAAATTCGAATTTAAAAAATTGTTTTGTTGCAAGTTTTTAGAATCTAGTAAATTTACGAATAAATCTTCTTCTTCTTCGTGAATTGAATTAATTGAATTATTTTTATTACGTAAAGGTGATCGCGATCTATCACGAGACATGTATATTATAAAATATGGAAGGACTTACAGGAAAGCCTGCATTTGGATGGCCTCAGGTGAAAGTCTTCCGCGAAGTGGATCGGATGGCCTAGTGGACTTAGAGTTGACCAATAAGGGACCAGTGGATCACTTCCAGGTGTTTTCGTACCCAACAAACTCTTGAGAGAGACCGGAGTCTCTTCGATAGAATCTTCGCTTGGGTATCCTGTTCGCAGCGCCAATTAAATTCGGAAATAACTAAACCGATTTTTTTAAAAATGATTTTATTTATTCACACAAGCTCTTCAGAGTACACTCTAATGAGAACTGATACAATTTTGGGTAAAAGACCCCTTATATAACCTACAGGACAAATAGTTTCTTATATCAATTACTGAAATGTATGGAACAAGATGTACTTATTTGAATCAGACTAAATAGTAAACATCCTAGGGTGAATGCATTTGATTAATATAAACTAAACATCCTGATGGTGATCTATTTGGGTGGTCAAGTTGCGTGGATATAAAATTATATTCTATTATTTGAGATTCTAGAAGCAAAAATTATGTCTTCTGGTTCAACAATGTTAGCTATAAATTCGATGTAGTCAATTAATTTGAGATTTTTGCTTACGCTGAGACCATCCAGGTCTGGCTGGCCTTTTAATATATGCAACCAACAATACGGCGACATTATTTTAATGTTTTATTACAGGAAAGGGTTGGTAATAGCACACATAAATGAAATAGGGTTGTGCTACTTTTTTTTGCACATTTATTTGGTAATTGTTTTAGTCAAATTTAATGTGTATAACTGCTAATTATTTAGCCTCCTAATTTTTTTTAGCATTTTAGTGAACAATAATTATATTAATTATTGTTTTAACAGGTGAACATTTGAGTGGACGATGTTCAGTATTATTGTGTATTTATTTACAATTGAAATTGTTTATTTATCTCGGGCCCGAGTATTATAATTTGTTGTTTTCACTTCCACAGCTTCTTTTTCAGTCATTCAACCCCGTAGCGAGTTATCTATCAAGATACACTCTATGAAGACCGAATAATTAACTTTGTTATTCATCCACATATTACAGGAACCAAATAATTGTTTATATTTTAGTTAAATTAAGAATATTGGAGTTGAAAATCGGAGATTTTGGAAGGCAGAACGAATCGCCGTTCGACGGAAGCAGGGGCGTGGAACTCACCCATTAAGGAATTAGCGACGGATAGGGGACAGCTAGCCACAAAATCTTTTGGGTCGAAAATCATCAAGTTTTTAATGAATCGAAAGCCATAAGAACAAATCCTTCTTTGGTCCGAAATCGCTAAAAATTAATTAAAATTCCAAGAAACTGTGGGGACGCACAAGCAACCCCTGCGAGCAGTCACGTAGGCACCCTCGACGTCACTAAAAATTTGGATATAAAAGGAACCCCCAGAAAAGCCATCGTCAGAGAGTGCTTAGCCATTCTCCAGGTTGATGAGAGCCCCTCTGTCCGTGACGAGTTGAGCATCATTAACTATTCTGCGATAAACTTATTTTTTTCCTTTATTGGAAAAGACTGTTTATTGCACTTGTTGTCCAAGGTGGAGCCCCTCTGTCTGTGACGAGTGAGCACGCCGCGGATAACCCTTTGAACGCACTACACCAATTATTTTCGTTCTTGTTGACGAGAAATTGGTTACCTGTTGTCCAAGGTGGAGCCCCTCTGTCTGTGACGAGTGAGCACGCCGCGGATAACCCTTTGAACGCACTACACCAATTATTTTTGTTCTTGTTGACGAGAAATTGGTTACCTGTTGTCCAAGGTGGAGCCCCTCTGTCTGTGACGAGTGAGCACGCTGCGGATAACCCTTTGAACGCACTACACCAATTATTTTCGTTCTCGTTGACGAGAAATTGGTCACCTGTTGTCCAAGGTGGAGCCCCTCTGTCTGTGACGAGTGAGCACGCTGCGGATAACTCTTTGAACTCTTTTAATCGATTATTTTCGTTATTTTCGACGAGAAATCGGTCATCGATAGGGAAGTCCTTTCCCAAAACCACCACTAGGGGATAAACTCGTATAGTAATACCCAATTTCTTTTGTTAACAGATCGTGAGGCCCCAAACAGCCCGAGGACCATTCTTTCACGGTTTATGAGCAGCCATCAGCTCCTGAAGGTGACCAGACCCTCGTAGCTGTCCACGATGTCAGGGGAGCCAGAAGACCACCTTTTCGCCGTCCACGAGCAGTTATCATCTCCTGAAGGTGACCAGATACTCGGAGGTCGGTATCAAAGGGGTAAAAACTAATTTGATCACTCCATATTTGTATTCAACAACTTATAATCACAGAGGAGTCCCTGTTGGTTATGATCAAATCATTTAATTGTTATTTTGTTAACTCTTTTATTTTTATTATTATTGTTTACTGATTAAATTAGCTCCGCGTATCATTTGTACGTGTCTAACTACTAACGGCCTTTTGCTGTAATTAACTAATAGTTGATTACGCTCATCTGACTCATTACTTGCACTTTAATTGCAAACTCTTTACTATTCTCCTGGCCAAGCCAGGGACCACTACCACACCACGGGAAAAGACTAAGCCAGCCCGGGTGTAGTACTATGGCACACTTAAAACCTGGCGATAAAAAGACTGCCTAGCTAATTATTAACAAACAAAAAGACTCCCGAAAATGGGACATATTAGGGAAAGAGAGTACGCGGTAGTTGGTTCTTTGGGGAGGCTTCTACGCACTCTTATCTGTTAATTTTCTGAGTCGGAGGTGTTTAATCAGCTCTGCAATTAACTCAGGGTTTAACCCTTTTTTGGCCTGCAGTGGTTTTGACACCGGAATAGGTGTTGTAACCCTTCAAGGGATGCAACGTATTCTGGGTTGTATAACCACGAATAAGGTTTGAATTGTATAACGGGTTGCCTAATCTCAGGCTAACCAAATACACACTTGTAATAATTTTGAATAAATATCTTTATTCAATTTCAGCTGTTTTACTCTTCCTTGATACACAGTGCTTAAACAACGAACAAATAAATACAAAACACAACGTAGAGTCCAAATAACAAAAATCCTAGACGATCATTCAAAAATTTAATTTTTTGAACAGGCCAGGCCTTAGAAGTGTCACAACGCTTAGAATTATTTCTTGATCTTTTGTAAGAAAGAAGTCGGTTTGAATATTTGTTGGCTCTTGAGTCTTGAGAACCCATTTTATTTTTGTATAAGCTAGTTATCCTGGAGGACTTGATGTTTACACATATCTGTATAGCTGGTTGCCTGGTTCGTTTTTGAACGCTGTTTCTTTCCGAAGAAGTAGTGATGATAAAAAGGGGATATGATAAGAGAATGAAATGGGTTAGGTAAACCCAAAAAGGAGAGCTGGGAGATGCCTTATGAGATAAGGATGACTCAGTTGTTTTTTAGAATTTACACTTTGAAATTATCTGCTTAGGCATATGTTCAACTTTGAAATTTCAATCGAAAACCCCAATTTTTTTAGCATATCTGAATTCTACGTATTTTTTAAAAAACAACTGAAAATCGACATAGTGTGTGCTACATAAAAAATACGCAACATTATATGTAGAATTCAGATATGTTAAAAAAATGGGGTTTCCTTTTAAAATTTCAAAGTAGAGGGTAGTATCTCGATGTTGGGACACCCAGTATATCCAATTTTTTTGTCAAAAAATGCGCGTTGAAAAATATCAGGATACGTGTTTAAGCGTTTTCCTGAAAAACAAATTCCTGAATTTCTATCCGAGTTATTCCATACAAATAGTTGATACTGTACATATTGATGAAATTACTTTAATTATTTTTAAGTACATATTGGGGACTACTTTAAGTGAAGCATAAAGTAAAAAACATAATATCCCAATAAAAGTGAAGAAAAAAGCACAAGTCAATCGAAAATGCATGCATTCACACCAAACACTATTTTGCACACGACGCGCGTTTCGGTAACGACATTATCATCATTAAGACAGTCTTAAGTTTCACATGAGAATGGCAACACCCCAACACCGTTACAGATAGACGCGTCGTGTGCAAGAAGGTGTTTTTGTGTGATTGAGTGCATTTTTCGACTTACTCAACACGCCAATGAGATCCAGCAAGATGTCTGAAGCACAAATAACTTTTGTACTTTCCTTAAATGATTCAAATATATCGGGAGTTTATTTCATCCAATTAACATTAGTTGAAGAGACTGTGCTGTGGTATTTTCCACACCATATTGGATTTGCCAAAAATAATTTTTTAGAGGTATGTATTATAATCATAATAACAAAACTTATAAAAGACTTCAATGCTAATTACTTTCTTATTTTATAGCAATTTTTATGAAAAACACTTCTGAAAACAATTCACTATAAAAAATTATGAAAATATCTTCTCCCTGGATTGAACCGTGTCAATGGAGTTTTTGTACTCGACATTTCGCCAACCACCAAGGTAGCTTCTTCAGGAGTGGAGTGACAGGTAGTTGGAGATGTACTTAATTGCATTTGAGTGCATTGAAGTAATATTATTATTAAAACTATTTTTACATTTTTATATAATTAAAAATTTATTTCCAAAATTATGATTCTTAGGAGTAATAAAATATTTTAGACTTATATTAAATAGGCTGGGAATGGAAATTTCTTCGTGGAAAATCACCTGCTTCTAGTTTTCTGGTAAGAACTTCATTTACTAAAAATAAATCAAATTAATAATTATAGGGTAACCTGTTCACTTGACATATGCACGAAGAACTATTACCCAATTCTTGGGTTGGAAATGTTTACATTGATTCTTGTTAATTTATTTAGTAAGTTATATACATTACGAGGAAAACACATAAAAACTATCTTGAATGACACTGACTGTGCGTATGTCAAATAAATACATTATTGTTTCAATTAAAACTATTTTTAAATTCACATATGGGCTAATTTCAAGTTGAGATAATATAATAAATTGCAAATTAGCCCAATAGTCTTATTAAAAAAAATTATGATACAAAACTTCGTTTTTTATGGGACAATAGATACAAATATTTTAAACTTTTTTATTCGTTGACTCTTTTGTTTGATTAACATCATTTTTATAACATCATAGTTTCCGACGTTTTTGTCAACCAATACTGTTTGCAATTGAGAAAATTTTCTATAGAACACACTTGTAGTTTGTAATGGCAAAAAAATAGTGTAAACTAGCTTTTTGTCAATTTTAATGTTAGTAGTTTACAATTATGCATCGCGCTTGACCTTTGTGGGTAGATAGGCAAATATGTAGGTACTGTTTATTTCAAAATGAATGCGATCTCAATAGGCGCTGATTGTGTAAACCATCCCTAAAACTTGTCACTAAAATGTAAACGATTTTTAGTTTGATTCTCAAAAAAGTATTTAAGGTTAAAAATGTCAAACTAATTGCTATTTATTGTTTTTGTAAAACTTCGTATTTTATTGTAAAAGTTGCTTAATACATACAACCTTCTATATTGAATTATTTTTACATTAATTAGGTAGTTTCAGGTAACTTTCAATATAAATATGATTACAGACATCAAACAACTTGAAACTATGTTTAACATTTTAACAACATAGTTTTAATAACATGAACTAATACACAACAATATAAACTATGCATTTGGAAACCTTCTAAGCCTTCGGAAGTATATTAAATAAAGTTGCATTTTATTTTATTTATATAATTAGTGACGTATTACTATGTTTTTACAACTTTCCACTTGGTTTACTACCCCAATATTTCTTATATCTGCCTTCACCTCTTCTAGCCAAATTATTCCCTCTCTTCTTTTTTCCTTTACCTCTGATAAGCGATTTTTTCGTACATGTCACAGAGAATCTCAGAAATTGGGTTTTGGGACTTACAAAGTAAGTTAAAAAAACAAAAATATGAAAATAAAAACTGTTAAAATTCACACTTTTGTTTAGGCTAAGGAAAAGCCACTTTTAACATAGCAACAAAAGAAAAACAGACTGAAATGGGCAAAAGAACATAGGGATTGTACTCTTCAACAAAGGGATGCAATACAATGGAGCGATGAGTTTAGATTCGAAGTATGTGTTGGGAATAGTAGATCTCGAGTTATTCGTAGAAAACATGAGGCATTTCATCCTGATTGTCTTAAGAGGAAAGTTAAATTTCCTGCGTCGGTCATGATTTGGGGAAGCATGTGTTCAAAGGAAATAGAAAAACTCTTTATCGAGAAAATTGTAGATACAGTGAAATATCTGGTAATTTTAGAGGAATCTCTTTTACCAGTAATGGAAGAACACCTGACTTCAGGACAAGATTTTGTCTTTTAACAGGATGAAATCGCATATCATACCTCAAAGAGGATTATGAAATGGATGGAAGATTATGGTGTTCCACTTTTGAAATGGGTTTCGAGTAGCCCCGACTTGTCTCCCATCCAAACTTTGTGGCATGACATGAAAAAATCACCCATTTTTTAAACAATCTAAGCGTAGGCCAACTGGCATGGGAAGGGACTCGTAGTCGGGTGTTTGTATATCTCCATTATTTCTTTATTCGTTTGCCTTCTCCAAATTTTTTCTTCATCCTTCACACCTCCATATATTTTGCGTAGTATTTCCCTATTTTATCTTCCTAGTTGTTCTATTGTATTTTTACTCAGCACCCAAGTTTCACAACAGTCGGTTGAATGACACTCTTATACATACTGTCTTATTTTTGTATTTCTCGAAATAACTTTACATCTTAGTGTTTTGCTTATCCACAGCTTTTGAGCCTCTCGCAAGCCTCTTTCCGATTTCTGAGCTCTGTTCGTTCGGGCTAGTCACAGTTACTTCTAAATAAAAAACATAAGCACATAAATACTAATTATCATCTACAACCATTGAATTAATTTCTTCATTTGTTTCTTCATTAATATTTGTTTCTTCTACTAAATCTTCAGTGTCAAGTGGTTCATCTAGGTCATCAAAGTCAGAATCTGAGGAATCAAACTGAAGGTTTATAATAAAAGATGGAACCAGTTCAACGTTGTCTATGCCCATGTATTTTTTCCAGTCTTGTTTCACCTCATTTTCTGCTCTTTTAATAAAATTTCTCCACTTTTCGGCTGTGCAGTGTTGAAGAGCTTCACGTCACACTGTTATTACCCTATCACTAAATAGACAGTTTGGCTTGAATGTGTTTGTTATAATGTTTTGCAATCAGCCCACGCCAACTCAATGGGATTGTACTGACAATTATATTGAGGTAGACGAAGTATATTGTGGTTTTCTTTTTTCAACATTTCATCTACTTCATACTTGTTCCATATCATCTCATCTTTGTAAGGCCAAATTAGTTCATACAATTGTTTTTTTAGTCAAGGATTTGTCAAACTGAATGTTATGTTTTTCTAACCAGACTTACATTTCTTCTTTTCTTAAAAAAAAGATTGGTACTTTTTCTGCC